>JAYKPI010000006.1:3012500-7952500 GCA_037305975.1 Chrysolophus pictus | reverse complement strand
AACTCGTTCCCGGGACGCGCGGGGCCAGCCCCGTTCCCACGAAGCGGTACATCCCCACGCCCAACCCCTTCTCGGGTGCGTGTGTATGGGCTAGTTTTATTATTATTATTATTATTATTATTATTATTATTATTATTATTATTTAGGCATTAAAATTTGTCAAAAGCCAAATTTACATTTCTTTCCAGTCCGAGGAGTTGGTGTTGGGGGCGAGATGCCCGGGCTGGGCCGGAGGTTGCTCCGGTCTAATTCTAGAGGCTGAGGCCGTGTTTGGAATCCTTGCCGTAATTGCTCGGGGGTCCCCGATGTGCTACAGAACGGCTCAGGGAAGCCCTAGGAGCGTCATTCCCTTCTACCTGATATCCTCAAAACAGGAGAAACCAAACCAACCAACCAAACAGAAAAAAAGAAAATAAAAAATAACAAAAATAAAGAAACAACAACAACAACAAAAAAGTCAAAAGGGGGAGAAAAAAAAAAAAAGAAAAAGGAAAGATAAGAAAAAAAAAATTAAAAACTGGAGGAGTGCCTTGAACTCTGCAAAGCGCCGGTGGATGTTTGTGTCGGAGTCAGCGGTGCCACCGAGCGCTCCCCCATCCCCGCGCTGCTACGGAGGAGGAGGGGGATGAAAGGGGGGGGGAGTGAGGGCAGGACCCCCCCCCGCCCCGGGCTGTGCCTTCCGCTCTGTTTGTTTGTTTTCACAAATAAATAAAATAAATAAATAAATAACAACGCGGGTTTGTTTATAAAATTGACTCGTGCCCCTCTGAAACAAATTGTTATTAACCTTCCCCTTCTGAGCGTTTCATAATCACAGATGTTAGTTTGGAGATGATATCCCAACATCCCAGGGGTACTTTTGATAGCTGCATGGGCGGGGATTGAATGCGGAGGTCGGATATTAAATCAGCGGGATACAGAATTACTTTTTTCCACAAACCCGAGCTGGCTAAATAGTTTCCCCCTCTACCTCTGATATGCATTTCACTATAAATGGTGCGGGTATTTGCATATATAGTGCCTGGCTGCGCGTGTGTGTATCGCATGTGCCATACACTGCTTTCAGGTACAGCAGAGCGCAGTAACATCTTCACTAACCCTACTGCTCAGATGCTCACTGAACATACTTATGGCAAAAAAATATGCTTAATTAATTACACGGAGGGGCCGCACAAGTGCAGTGCGGATACGTTTCCACTCGGCTCCAGGCTGTAGGATTTATTTCTCATTTCTTTGCTTGATATTTTATTTATTTTTTAGTAGGACTTTGCTGTTTTGCTTGGAAAGGAGGGAGCCTGTCCAGCTGGCAGAGAGCTGCGTGCCAGGGAAATGCTGCCAGGCCGTGGGCCTGCCCCTATCCCTATCCCTATCCCTATCCCTATCACTTTGTCTGTCTCTGTCCCTTTCCCTAACCCTATCCCAGTCTTTATCCCTGTCCCTATCCCTATCCCTATCCCTATCCCTATCCCTATCCCTATCCCTATCCCTATCTTATCCCTATCCCTATCCCTCACCCTGTTCCTTTCCCTGTCCCTGTCCTTATCCCTGTCCCTATCTCCGTCCCTGTCCCTGTCTGTTTTTCCCCTGCCCCGCCGCTGTCGGGCTTTAGGAACAGCTCAGCTGATTGATGGTTTTTTCCTGCTCTGGCAACGTGGCGTCTCTTTGCTAAAAATGGCAGGAGGCGGCTGGGGCGGCAGCTATTTCTGTTAAATTAATTTTCAATTTTAAATTAACGAGGGCTAATTTCGTTGGGCCGTCCTTCCCCAACCAGCAGGGAGCCGCTGATCGGCCGGGGGGAGCGCTGCCCGGAGCGGCACAAACCCGACTATGGGGAGAACGGGTCGGTATCCCGAAGCTGTGCCTCTCCCCGTAAAACTCGCCCCCAAAATCTCGAGGGCAGCTACTGAGTGCAGCCAGCACGTCCGTGCTCTGCTCCGAGCTGCACGCTTCGCTTCTCTAGGATATTTTGCTGAACATTCAGGCTGTCGCCACCAGAAGACGAAGCGCTTGGATAAGTTTCCACACTCTGTTTTTTTGTTTGTTTTGGTTTGGGGGTTTTGTTGTTTTTTTTTTTTTTTTTTTAACCTAAAATTGAGCGCATTTCCCCGCCTGCACAGCTGCGTTCTGCTCCCGCTGCGCTCGCTGCGGGTGAGGACAGGTGGGAGCTCTGCCCGTGGCACACGGAGGGCTGAGTGCCTTCCTCCAAAATCCCCCTTTAAGGACCTCGGGGCCGCCTCGTTCCTTCCCGACTCGCAGAAGGCTTTCAGTGCCGGCCGCCCCCGCCGCCCTCCCTTCGGTTGGGAGCCCACCGTTCCCATGGCGGAGCTCCTGGAAGGCACACGCAAACCCGAAAAGCCGCAAAAATAGCGCTGGGATTTCAGGAGGTCCCCGCGTCCCGTCCCTTGGAGCGCTGCACGCTGCGAGCCCCTCGTACGGCATCGCCCAAAGAGGCTCCAAAAAAGGAAGAGGAGGATAAATAACGAGAAATTCAGACGTATTTCGGAACGTATTTCCTACGGCAGCCCCGAGCCGGGCTCTGCCCGCTGCCCCCTCCCCTGTGAGGTCGGGCTCCGTGGGTTCTCCCTCCCGTCGCACAGCCCCGTTCCTGCGCTCCGGGGACATTCCCGAAGTCCCTTCCCCAGCGCTGAGCATTAAGTCTACAAAAGGCGAAACCTGTTGCAGGGACGTGAGGTTCCAACTCTTTTTTTCTTTTCCGTTTGCAGATCCTTTTTATTAAGCCCGATGATGACGGCGACGGTTTTTACCCGACGGCTCGCCGCCGTTCGCCCCCTCCTTCGGCTCCAAACGAATCCTCCAAACTTTTTTCTCCATCCCCAGCTCCAGGGGCCGCTCCCGACCGATTCTCCCTCCTCCACCGCCTCGGAACGGATCCCGGGTGGAGGAACCGCGGAGCTCCGCACTGCGGTGTCCGCTGCGCATCCGGAGCGCCGCACGGAGACACGCAGCCTTGAAAGTGTCCCCTACAGCTTAGCGACACGTTTTAGGAGGTCATCATCATCAAGTGATTTTTTTTTTTCTCTCTCATTATTATTGTTATTTTTTTTATTGAACGCAAATCCTCGAGAATTGAGACACAAAAAAACGCGGGGAGAACGTTCACAGTTTTTCTTTTTTTTGTCTCTTTTTTTTTGTTGTTGTTGTTGTAGAGCACAGTTGTAAATAGAAACATTCATATTTCATAAGATTATAAATATTTGATAATGCAATTGTAAAATGCACACGGTTTATAAACTGGGACCAAAAAGAAAAAAAAAAATCACAAAAAAAAAAAGAAGAAACCAACAGAAACTCTTTGCTTTCCTGTTAAAAAGGCGATGCCACCGACTCCTGTCTCCTAAGCAGCTGATGATTATTCACAGACTTTAAAATTACAGCTTACAGCGGGATTCTTTCCTTTAAGTTTACACTACTATGTACAACGTGTGTCTATCAGGGCTGCAAAATAAAGAAGGTTTAAGGCAAAGCGAGAAAGTCCCCCCCAATCAAAACCCAGCGCCGCAGAGCAGCGCGTCCCACGCAGCTCCGGTTCTCCCCATTCGTGTCACAGCAGCCCCCCCCCAAACCCCCCCACAAGGCCCAGGGACAGCGGCCCGAAGCGCTCCGGCTCCTGGGGAACCACGCGGTGCCCGTGCCAAGGGGGGGGAGGGGAGGCGACATGGGGACACCCTCAGGTGTCAGCGGCCGGGGATGGGAAGAAGAGATGGAGGGGTTTGGGATGGGGGGGAGGGAAACCAAAAATACTGCTTTTTTTCCCCCCCCTTCTTCTTTTATTTTTTTTTTTTCCTTGGCAAAATGCTCCCGAACTCGCTGGGAAGGCAGAAGCGGGTGCTGCACCTCTCCAAACCCCGGGTGAAGGGGAGGAGGGGGGGGTGATACCTTATGGGAGGGGAGCCCAAAGTCGCCCTTAAGTTGGATGTATATTTTTGGGAGGGAGGGGGGAGGGGGTGAAACCCTTCCCCGTGTCCGGGGCAGCACCGGCACAGGGGGCGCCGCTGGGTGAGGGGCTGAGATGTCTTTCTTTATCCTTACACATAGATAGAATTAGCTTTTTAAATTATAATCTCCACGTCCGTCTCTAAAGTCAGCCCCAGACACACACAGAGCCTTAAAAGAAAAAATAAAACTGAAAAGAAAAAAAAAAGAAAAAAAGGAAAAAAGAAATGAAAGAAAAGAAGAAAACTTTAAAAATAATAAGAAGAAAATGAAAAGGGGAAGGGGGGGGAAGGGGGGAAAACAAAAAGGTAAAACTCGTGGAACAAATAGGAGAACTATTTATTCGGTTCACAGTCGTGTGAAATGCAGCAATAAAAATCTTTGGACTTCAGCAAAAGTTGTTTTTAATTATTATTATTATGATTTTGAATTTCAAAAAAGAAAAAAACCCAAACAAACAGCGTCCAGTGTCCATTCAAACAGTGCTTAAGTCTATAAAAAATAACGGAACTTAAGCATTAAAAAAAACCAAACCAACAACATAAAGACAGCATCTAAAAAATCTCCATTCAACCAAAAAAAGAAAAAGAAAAAAAGCGATTAGAAGAAAAACAGCAAAGCCCCAAAGCAAAAGGAAAGCAAAACGCTGAAACCAACAGCGATCCGAAAAAGAAAAAAAAAAAAAAAAAGAAATACTTTATAATCTGATATCTCGTATTTTTACACCACCTTACCTGTAAATTATATATACATAGAATATTGCAGAATTATATCTAATACACAATATTTTCGCTATGAATGCTGGTATAATCTTTATACACTGGCCCTTTTTTTTTTTTTTTCCTTTCTTCTTCGTCCTTTTTTCCTTTTTTTTTTTAACCTTTTTTAATTAAATTATTGCATCGTATAAACTTCGCCCCCTCCCCTCCCCTTTCCCCATTTTCTCCCCCCCTCCCCCCCCGGCTATTCGCTGTCCGACTTGCCGTCTTTCGCCGTGGTGGAGTGGTTGTAGAGCCCCTGGGCCATGAGATGAACCGCCAGCGAGTTCTTGCTGCCCGTCGCCTTCTTGATCTTGGCTCTCTTGTTCTGGAACCAGATCTTGATCTGGGACTCGTTGAGTCCGAGCTCCTGGGCCAAGCTCTGCCGTCGCTGCTCCGTCAGGTAGCGGTTCGTCTGGAACTCGGCCTTGAGTCTCTGCAGCTGCTCGGCCGTGAAGGCGGTGCGGGGCCGCTTGTCCTCCTTGTTGGGGTTCTTCTTCTTTGGTTTGCGGGAGCGGGGACCTACGGCCGGGCGAAACGAGAGCACCGACAGCGCACCGCCCCGACCCCCCCCGGCCCCGCTCAGCATCCCGAGCTAGAAGGGGCCCGCCGGGATCAGCCCGTACCTCCCCCTCTTTCCCCAACAACGTTTCTTTTGACCGTATTTCAGAATTAACCACCGCCTTCTTTACTTCTTATAAAATACCCTCGGTACCGATAGATACAGACGGATACGAAAGATGAAGCTCGGCCCACCGCTCCTCTCGCGGCCCGGTTCGCTCCCCGACCCACAAATGCTGCTCTCCGCCCGGGCCGAGCCATTGTGCGGATGAATGTTAATTAAATATTAACAAAGGAGAGCACCGGAGAACAATGGGGTAAATTCCAGCTCGGCCCGGAATATTACCTCGGTGCGAAAAAAGAGTTTTGTTTTCAACCTCAACCAACTCCTTCCCAACTCTCCTTCCGATCCTCCTTCGGTCGTTCCGCTCTCGGAGCGACCACCGCTTTGTCACAGCCCCGTTCCGGAGCTCTGGCCCCGCTCGAAGCTCCCCACGCTCTTCCCCAGCGATCTCAGCTCCTTTTTGAGCTATGCTCTCTCGGAGCGGCCGGGACCGCTCTCTCCCTGCGGCATCACGCGGGCGTGTCAGCCCGGAGAGTTTTGGCTTGGTTTTTAAATATATATACACATATATTTAACTCTTTTGTTGTTGTTTTGGAGGGAGGAGGGATAAATTCAGGGTTTTCCCCCGAGCACCGACCGTGGCCCAGAAGTTCCCCAGCTCTCGGAGATCTCTCCCGGCCCCCATAGAACAGAGTGTGTGTGTGGGGGGGGGGGAATTAAAAGAAAGGAAGGATGCGGCGGTCGCTCCGGGGCCTCTTTAAGAGAAATAAAATCCTCGGGGTTGCGGGGGGGGGTAAAAATAAATAAATCAAAGCAAGGTCGGGGGAAAGGGGGGAGGGGATGGGAGCACCCACGTCCCCAAAGATCAGCCCGGGGAGTCGAGGGGGGGAGAAGCAGGGAAGGTCCGAAGTGGATTTTTCCCCGTTCTCGGCCCAAACCCCGCGGCCGGGGGGATGCTTCGCTGCCGCCCCGCTCCCCGGCTCCGAGCTGCGGGCGGGGATGGAGGGATCCCCTCTCCTCTCGGCCCCGCTCCTCCTTTTCTCCTCGTGTTTTCAGCTCCCACAAAAGCAAACGGGCGAATCGGGGCCGGGAGATTTTTTTTCCTGCCTCCCTCCCGGACCGCGGCGGAACCCAATTCGTGGCTGCTAGGAAGCAGCTCTTACCTGAAGACGGTCGGTCCGAGTACCGCGTGCAGTACACCCAAGCGGGCCAAAGCATGGGTTGATTCCCGGCGTTGGAGCCGGCCTGGGAGCTATCCGAGTCCGAGCTCACCGACAGCTCCGCGCCGCTCAGCCCCCTCGCTTTCAGGGCCGCCTCCAGAGCCGCGGGGTCTCCCCCCTTCTTGGCCGCTCCATGCAGGGCCAGAGCGGCGGGGCCGCCCTCCCCTCGGCCCGGCGATCCCCCCCCGCCGCCTCCTCCTCCTCCTCCTCCGCCGGGCACCGGAGCTCCGGGAGCGGGCGCGGCGACCGCGGGGCTCCTCCTGCTCTCCGCTCCGGGCCTTCGGGGTTCTCCGGCGGTTCCTCCCGCTTCCTTCCTCCGACCGAACTCGGGCCTCAGGATGTTGTCGATGAAGAAGTTGGTGATGCGGTGAGGGTGCGGGTGGGGATGCGGGGGATCGCCGGGTGGCAGCAGCAGAGCCCGACGCCCTCCGCCGGGTTCCGCGTCCCCGCCGGACTCCTGCGGTTCGGCCGCCTCCTCCCGGGGGCTGCGGCCGCCCTCCTCCATCGTGCGCGGCCCCGCAGCGGCTCCTGCCCGCCCCGCCGAGCGCTGCCTGGGGGCGGCTGCCGCAGTCGTTCGGTCCTTATTTTAATTTTTTTTTTTTTAATATATAGATCGATATATATATATATATTTCTATATACACACGCACAGGTGTCTATTGGTTTGCGCTTCTTCTGGCCGCGCCCGGCATTCAAAATCCAGAGTTCGTCCAAAAAAAAAAATTATAATAATAATAATAAAATAAAAATAAAAAAACAAAAATCGTAATTAATTACGGTTGTTTTGAAATAACGCCACGGAGACGCAGAAGGCAGCAGCCGAAGCTCCACGAGTTCCAACTTTGCAAAAATGCGCGCTTCGCTCCGCTCCTCCCGCCGCCGCCGCTCGCCGCGTCCCGCGGCCGCCGCCGCCGCGCTTCATCCGCCGCAGAAAATAAAATAAACAATTAAAAATAACGGGGGTTATAAATATTTCAAAAAAAAAAATGCGGCCGCCGTCGGGGTGGGGGTAGAAGGAGGAGAAGGAGGAGGGACCCCCGCAGCCGGCGCTCCCCGCGGGGCTCCGGCCGCGCCTCGCCCCGCGACCGCACATGCGGGGGCCGCCGAGGGTCCGAGGCGGAGGAAAAGAAGGACGGGGGGGGGGGTCCGGGGATTCGGGGGAGGGAGGGGGGGGTTCGGGGTGGGGGGGGGCGCCTCCCGCCCGCCCGCGCTGCCCCGGGGCCGGCGGCTGCTGCCCGCCCCGCGCTGCCGCCACCGCCGCGCCCGGCCACTCGCGGCCCGGCTTGTTGTCCTCCGGTTTTAACGGGGCCCCGCCGGTGACGTCGCCGACCCGGGTTCCTCGACACGTGCCTCGGGCCAATGGCAGAGCCACCGCCGACACACGTGGTGCGGAGCGGCCCGGTAAATGACAGCCGAGCGGCCCCTCCCCGCCGGCCCCCGAGGGGTGGGGGGTGCCCCGGGGGTGGGTGAGTTCCGCCGCCTTCCCCCCCTTCCCCCCACCCAGCACCGCTTTTGTGTCCCCCCCCCCTCCCCGCTCGCGCCGCGCGGTATCGTTAGTTTTAATTTCCGCGCTGTTTACCGGGGGGAGGGGGGGGGGGGGGTCGAAGGGGGGACATCCCATAATTCCTTGCAGAAATGCATAAATCATATTAAGCCTTGCTACAAAGCGAGGGCGGGGGGGGTGTGGGGGGCGACGGGCTGCCCGATCTGCCGGTCTGCGCTATTTACCGGAGGGGGCTCCATGCCAGCCCCTCTCGACATAATCTCGATACCGCTTTCCCTTTTGTCTTTAGGAAGAATTCCCCTCGGAAAAAAATTAGGGAGCGGAGTGCGTCTGTGCACGGGTCGGGCTGGAGGGACCGAGGCTATGGAGAGGCGACCGGGGCTGCGCTCATCCCCGCGGGCGCTCTCTGTCCCTCAGCCCCGACGGCGCGCACCTCCCGGGGCTGCTCGAGCCGGACCGGGCCGGGCCGGGTCCGCAGCGCAGCGCAGCGAGGAGCTCTACCCTCTAAGTGCCATTTGTGTTTGGCTGCCTCGCACCGCCCGTCTCTCTTCTCTTTTTTCCTTCCCCCCCCCCCCCCTCTTCCTCCCCCTTTTGTCTCTCTTCTATTTCTCTTTTTTCCCTCTTTCCCCCATTTCCTCCCCCACTTTTCCCTCCGCATCCCATCTCTCATAGTTCTGGGTCCAGCAGCTCTCGCCGATCCGAAGTTGTTTTGCTCCGACAAGCACCTAGAGGTTAATTTCTTGAAGTGCCCCATGAAAAGCGATTAGCTTGGCTCCCGAGAAGTATTTTCTAATTACGTGCAAGCCCTCGCTCTGCTGCTACCCCATAATTAAACGTCTTCAAGGTGCTGCACTTCAAATATTTCGCTCCCGGGGCCGCTGCCGGGAGCCGCGAGCTCCGGCCCCCGCACCCCCCGCATCCCCCGCACCCCCCACACCCCAAAACCCCATCGCAGAGACACGCAACAAATCACTGCGTCTTTCTGCCCGGCAGTCACCCCGCGCGGGGCAGCACCGCAGGTATGCGGGGAGCGGCAGAGGGCAAAGGGCTGAGCTGACACCGAAGCGAGGAGACCAGGATGAGCTTTATTTATTGTTAATATTATTTTAATGATTTTTTTTTTCTCTCCCCTTCCTCGAGGTTATTTTTTCTCTCTCTCTCCCGAAGGGTTCCAGCACCGCCTTTTCTTGCCGGGCTGCGGGAGCTTCTCCAGCGGCTCCCCGGCGCGCAGGGCTTTATCCTGGGGAGAAAATCACTGCGGGGCGCTGGGAGAGGCGCTTTAAGATTAGGGCTGGGGCCGCCCGGTCCCGATCCCCGCTCTCCCCGCAGTTCAACCCCGTGTATTCCAACGGGGCTCATGTAGGGGTCACCCCTTTAAAGAAATCCTTTTTTTCCCCTTTCTGCTCCCAGTTTCTTCCCTCTGTCACCCGGTGTTGGGGGCTGAGGGCTGAGGACAGTGCACAACGCGCCGCCTCCCGTCCCCTCGGCCGCCCGAGGTCTCCACTGAAATTCGGGATGGGCAAAGCGACCGCAGCCCCCGCCGAAGCCCGGCAGCTTTCCTGGGAGCGGCGCCGGAGGGCAGAGCCCGGCCTCGGGGCTGCCCTTCCCCTCCGCAGCCGGGTTTTCACCGTTTATAGACGACCCAAAATAAATGTTTATTATTACTATTATTTCAAATCACCACATCTGTCAGGTTGTTCCCGTGCCAGGCGCGATGCGACACATCCAGGGCTGTTGGTGTTTCTGCGGAGGGCCGGGCCGGGTTGTCGGTGGCATCTCCCCATCAGCGTTACGGTGATTTTCCCATGGCCGCGGGTAAGGGTTCGGCTGCCTCTGACTCGCGGGACGCCGCCGGCTTTATCCCAGCCGCTCCCCGGGGAGCGAACGAATGAGGCTCGGTGGCGGCGTCCCGGCTCGGGATGGGGCCGACGGGCACCGCAGCGATTCCACCCACGGGCGGGGTAAGGACCCCCCCGGGGCGGAGGAGCGGGAGGGGGGAGCCGGCCCTTTCCCCGCCCTGCCCCCTGCCCGGCCCCTGGCCTGGCCCGGCCCTGCCCCGTCCCTGCCCCGTCCTCGTCCCTGTTCTTGCCTCTGTCCCTTCCCCCGTCCCCGTCCCTGTCCGTGCTCCTGTCCTTGCCCCTGCCAGGCTGTGCCCGTGGCACCTCTGTGCACACCCCCGCACCTCTGTGCACATCCCCGCACCTCTGTGCATCTCCTGGTCCTTCTCTGCTGGCGGCCGTGGAGGCCAATGCAACATCGAAAATAAGGGAATAATGATAATAAAAAGATTTTTTTTGGAAAACATAGTGGAGATTCGCGAGGTAAACGCGAGCTTAGCGCCCGATTGTATGGTGTTGGCACGGGGAAGAGGAAATGATGGAAGGTAAAAGAAAGAATTGAATAAGAAATGAAATAAAATTAAGTAGAAGACAGATAATGGAAGGAAAGTAAAAAAAAAAGAAAAAGAAAAAAGAAAATAGAAGGAAAGAAGAAAAATAAAACAAAATAAAACGAAGGAAAAAAAGAGTGAAAGAAGGTCAGGAATGGAAAAGAACGAAAAGGAAAAATGGAAATGAAAAAGGAAACGGAAAAAGTAAAAGGAAATATATGAAAGGAAAAATAAATAGTATGAAAGTAAAAGAGGGGAAGGGAAGGGAAGGGAAGGAAGGGAAGGGAAGGGAAGGGAAGGGAAGGGAAGGGAAGGGAAGGGAAGGAAGGGAAGGGAAGGGAAGGGAAGGGAAGGGAAGGGAAGGGAAGGGAAGGGAAGGGGAAGGGAAGGGAAGGAAGGGAAGGGAAGGGAAGGGAAGGGAAGGGAAGGGAAGGGAAGGGAAGGGAAGGGAAGGGGAAGGGGAAGGGGAAAGGAAGGGGAAGGAAGGGGAAGAAAGGGGAGGGGAGGGGAGAAAGAAGGAGAGGAGAGGAGAGGAGAGGAGAGGAGAGGAGAGGAGAGGAGAGGAGAGGAGAGGAGAGGAGAGGAGAGGAGAGGAGAGGAGAGGAGAGGAGAGGAGAGGAGAGGAGAGGAGAGGGAGAGGAGAGGAGAGGAGAGAAATAAAGGAAAAGGGAAAGAAGGAATAATGAAGGAAAGAGAAGGAAAAAGAAAGAAGGAAAGAGGAAAAGAGAGAAGAAATGAAAATAAAAGAAAAAAGGAGAAAGAGAAAAGGAAAGAAGGAAAGAAGGAAAGAAGGAAAGAAGGAAAGAAGGAAAGAAGGAAAGAAGGAAAGAAAGAAAGAAAGAAAGAAAGAAAGAAAGAAAGAAAGAAAGAAAGAAAGAAAGAAAGAAAGAAAGAAAGGAAGAAAGGAAGAAAGGAAGAAAGAAAGAAAGGAAGAAAAGAAAGAGAAGGCCAACGATTTCTCAGGGCGGAGGCAGAGCAGCCCGGCCCGCAGCCCGCTGTCTGCTCCGGCGGAGCGCTTGAGCACTCGCTTGGTTCAAGCGTGGCCCGGCCGGGACTGTGGGTGGGCCCTGTGTGGCACCGGGTGGCTCTGGGTTGCATTTCTCTGCCTGGGTGCCCGCTCTTTGTTCAGCCGAGGCTGCACCTCACGAACTCACCGGCCCGAGAGGCAGCGAGGGCCGATCTCGCAGCCTTTTCCCAGTATCGTGAGAAAGTTTCTTGATTCGGGTAAATAAATAAAGTGTGACCCCGCCTCCCCCCCCCCCCCCCCCAAAAAAAAAAAAGAAACAAAATCATCATCATCAAGGCAAAGGAAGTTAATAAACTCAATAAAGCTGGGAGCGAAACTTCTGCCCCTGCCTTCGAGTCTCAGAAGCATTGCGAATAACTTTGCCAAGAGGGACGAGAACGGTTCCCGAGCGCTGCGGGGTGGGAGCGGTCCCTGCAGCCCCCGACCCCCCGGCCCCTCCCGGCGAGCAGCGACTCCTCTCCCCTCTCCCCCTCTCCTTTCTCCCTCGCCCACCCGCCGAGGCAGAAGCGATTCGGAGAGGTGCAGCAGAAGAAGCCTCGACGGCGTTTTCCTTGTATTTTCCACGCACCGCTTGTTTCTCCCCCCCCCCCCCCCCGCTCGTGGCCGTGGGGTTGTGCCGCGTTTCCCCGCTTTCCCCGTGTCTCGGAGGAGTTAATCCGCGCAGACACAACAGCTCGTGTTGTGACGGCGGACTTCGGCAACCCTACACCGAGCCGGGCTCGGCAGGGACCTGGGCTGCCCCACACGGATTTGAATTCTTCGACTGCCCCGGATTTACACCTCGGCGTGGGCCCGGCCGTCGGGAAGCCACCGAGCTAATGAAGCGGGTGCTGCCCCAGCTCCATCCGGCGTCAGGTCTGCTGCTGTCTCGAAGGCGAATTTTCCAGCTGTTTCGGGAACATCGGCCCGCGGATACTCGCACACATGCACACACGATTCTTTTTGTTTGTTTGTTTTTTGGTTTTCTTCCGTGATTTCCAATGGAAAAAAAAAAAAAAAAAAAAGTTGTTGCAGGGGGGGATTCTCTTCCCGTTTGGAAGGCAGGATCCAGGTTCGGTACGGAGGACGGCGGAGAACGCTCGTCTTCTTTCTGCTCTGTGGAAAAGTTTCTCGGGAAGTCAGCCGGCCCCGCGTCCCGCATTGCCCGTCGGGCCTCTCCCCCGCCCGCTGCTGGGGGCGGCCGGCACCGACCCCCCCGGGAGCCCTCGGAGTCTGTCGGCTGCGGGCGGGGCGGAGGAGAGCGAGAGGTGCGAGGTGTGTGCGGATGTTGCGGCCGTGTGTGTGCCCGGGGGGGAGGAGACGGAGGGGGCGTCTTCCTTCCTTCCTTCCTTTCCTTCCTTCCTGTCGGCCTGGCACGGCCGGCCGGCCTTCCTTCCTTCCGTCCGGTCCTGCCTTCCTCCTTCCTTCCTCCTTCCTTCCTTCCTTCCAGTCCTTCCTTCCTTCCTTCCTTCCTTCCTTCCTTCCTTCCTTCCTTCCTTCCTTCCTTCCTTCCTTCCTTCCTTCCTTCCTTCCTTCCTTCCTTCCTTCCTCTCTTTTCCTTCTTTCCTTCCTCTCTTTCCTTCCTCTCTTTCCTTCTTCCTCCCTTCCTTCCTTCCTCCCTTCCTTCCTTCCTCCCTCCCTTCCATCCTCCCTTCCTTCCTTCCTTCCTTCCTTCCTTCCTTCCTTCCTTCCTTCCTTCCTTCCTTCCTTCCTTCCTTCCTTCCTTCCTTCCTTCCTTCCTTCCTTCCTTCCTTCCTTCCTTCCTCTCTTTCCTTCCTTCCTCTCTTTCCTTCCTTCCTCTCTTTCCTTCCTTCCTCTCCTTCTTTCCTCCTTTCCTTCTTTACTTTCTTCTTTCTTTCTTTTCTTGCTTCTTTCCTTCCTTTCCTTCTTTTCTTTCTTTTCCTTTCTTTCATTCCTTCCTTTCCTCCCTCTCTCCTTCTCCTTCTCCTTTCCTTCTCCTTCTCCTTCTCCTTCTCCTTCTCCTTCTCCTTCTCCTTCTCCTTCTCCTTCTCCTTCTCCTTCTTCTCTTCTTTCTCCTTCTCCTTCTCTTCTTTCTCCTTCTCCTTCTCTTCTTTCTCCTCCTCTCCTCCTCCTCCTCCTCCTCTCTCTCTCTCCTCTCCTCCTCCTCTCCTCTCCTCCCTCTCCTCTCTCTCTCCTCTCCTCTCCTCTCCCTTCCTCTCCTCTTCCTCTCCTCTCCTCTCCTCTCCTCTCCTCTCCTCTCCTCTCCTCTCCTCTCCTCTCCTCTCCTCTCCTCTCCTCTCCTCTCCTCTCCTCTCCTCTTTTTACTTTTCCCTCCTTCCCATCCCATTCCCCTTCTCTTTCCCACCCCCTTCCCCTTTCCCTCCCATTCCCATTTGCCTCTTTCCATCCCTCTCCCATCTCCCTTCTCAGCAGCTCCATTCCCCCATTTCCCTGTTGCCGTCCCATCCCGGCAGCGCTCCGCGGGGCGGCGCTGGGAGCGATGGCTGTGCGGTGCCCCGGTGCCAGCTCAGCGATCAGAGAGGCTCTGCTCCGCTGCTCCGCTCCCGGCTCACAATGCGGGGCCCGGCAAGTTAAAAAAAGAAAGAAAAAAAAAAAAGAAAGAAAAAAAAAAAAGAAAAGAAAAGAAAAAGAAGAGAAGAGAAGAAAGAAAAAAAAAAAAAGAGGAAAAAATAAACCCTCAGAAACTTCAAAACCAGGTTGTGGGGCTGAAAAGGATGAATCCTGCCGGGGTGGGTCTGCACGCCGGAGGGACGGCAGGGGACACAACGGCTTCTGTCCTGAGCTGCGCACCCCGAGGTGGGCACCGCCGTCCCCGGTAGCTTTGTCCGCAGGGTTTATGTTGTCTGTCTGGGGCCTCTTCTCTAAATCGCTGTGTAAATTGAAAGCCCTCCCCCTCCCACCCTTCCCAGCTCACTACCTTTTTTAATTAAAGCCTTTAACTCGCCCAGTGTTTACTGTCTTATGTAAAGTATCTAAACAAACAGTTTCAGGAAAACACAAACACCAAAGGGGAGCCGGGCCCCCATTCTTACCCCTTTATTGTCCAAAAAAAAAAAAAAAAAAAAGCGCATCTCTCTCCATGTCGTAGTTACAGTTCCAAAAGGAAATTGCTTTTATTTGGAAAGGAGGCTTTAAAAAGCAGTGACATGAAGGGGAAAAGCTCCTTAAGGAGGAAGGTCACGGGGTTAGGGGAGAGATTAAAGGAACGATCCCTCCACCTCGCAGGGAAAGCAGTGCGGATCCTGCCTGGCTCTGGGGGGGGGGGGGGGGGGTGCGGCATGGGGGGAGATGCTGGGGGCTGGCGCTGGGCTCAGGGCCGTACCGGGTCCCACACGGGCACCTCGCAGCTGACCAGGAAGGGAGAGGATGGTGGGAAATGATATTTCTTGTGTCCACCTCAAATCCTCACCCCCCCCCCCCCCCCCCCCCCAATGCTGAAGGAAATACCCCCATGATATCTGGGGGGAGGGTCAAGCCCCCTTAGAGCTCTGGGGGACCCCAGAGGGTTGTGGGACGCTCTGTGCCTATGGGGATGGAGTCGTGTAGGAGTCTGGCCCCAACCCTCCTATCAGCTCTCCTGCATCCAAGTGCCAACAGAGATGCTGCCCATGCTGCTGGGGTACTGCCAGCACCGGGTAGTGTCTGTGACATTTCCCCACCGCCCCATGGGTCTGTCCCAAAAGGGACACATGGCTGCACCTTCAGCTCCAAGCAGCCAAATCTATCCCATGCCCCACGTTCATCCCCAGATCTTTCCCAGAGTTGCATCGATCGTGGCCCTTCAGAGCCCCCTGGAGTCCCTCGGGGCCGAGTGACATTTGTGACATTTGTAACACAAGGCGCTGGCACAATCCAGCCTCAGCTTGGCACTTCTACTCCCCGTGTCCTCTTCCAGAGCGAGGCAGTGGCGTTGTCCTTGATATTTGGAGAAGGGCTGCGTAGGGGAGGCTGCTCCTAAATATGTGCATTTAGATTGTCCGAGGGAATTGCTGACATTCGCCCGCTTTGTTTTCGGGCGCTATTAGTGTCACTCAGCACACCTCCATCTGCACGCTGGGCAGCCAATGCCCGGCTGTGCCTGCCAGAGGTACTGCTCAGCACTTATCCTGAAGATAAATAAATCCACACCATTCCTCACAGCCTGTGCCCTGAGAGCATCCTTCGTGCTCTCGGCTCACCTGCCAGGCAGCAGCACGTCCTGTTCGTGTTACATCATGTTTATGGACGGTCATTGAACACAGCCTCCTCGCTTCTTGGGATGGGGAAGGACTCTGTGCCCCGGTGCTGAGCCCCTGAGCTGGGAGCTCATCCTTCCTTCCTTTTCTGCATCGCTGCTTTTATATAAAACAGAACGACAGAGCATAAAGCCCAGCACACACAACTGGCTGGGAACTGACTGGGTGTCGTAGATACACACCGTGGCCATAAATATTCATGGAGGTACAGTCGGCTGCGTTGGGGGCTCACACCAATGTAAATAATGCTGTATATACTGAGCTGCAAGCTGTGCTGTGCGTGGGAAGAGCGTGTCGTCATGAAATCAATGTTATGAATCAGTTACAGTGAGAGGGGTGGCATGGCAGTGCCCAACAGTGGGAGCGCAGAGGTGGTGCTGGGCTGTGTGTGGGGACAGGGAAAGGGTGATCCCCATCCCTGTGCCACCAGGAACGTGATGGAGAAATGTGGGTGCAGGTGGCAGAAATGAGAAGAAATGAGACAGAAATCCAGTGTTTTACTGGATGCTACATGGTATTAGATGTGATGGTGGCCCCGGTTGGCCATTTGAGGTGGGAGAGGGAAGACTCTGATAATGAATAGGCTTAGATGGGAACTGATGCTGCACACAATGATGTCAAGCATCTCTTCAGAAGAATTATTTTTTGTAAGTGCTTTCGGCTTCTAAATATCTGTGTGTCAGCCTATGGTACTAACCAGCACTGCCAAAGCTCCTAGGGCATGCAGCCTGATGGAGCTGTAGATGTCCATTTTCTTTGTAGGGGAGTTGGACTAGATGGCTTTTGGATGTCCCTTCCAACTCAAACAACTATGATTCTGTGACATGGATGTCTTGTGCTTTTCTCCTGGGTAAAGAAGGCTTCATGAAGCCAAGAAAAATTCCTGGGTTGAAATCCCCCCCTTCCAACAGGCTTCCCAGTGTCTGTGTGTGAACCACCCAACCCTTCTCTTCACAATATCTGCAGTGGAGTGATGTCTTCCAAGCAAGCATTGCCATTCCCAGCCCCATCTTTGCTGAGTCATGCTGGGAGCCCTGCAGCACAGCAGCCTCTGCCCCACACCACTCCCACAGTCAATGATCAAAGGTCTTTTGTAAAGTGGATAAAGTGGATCACAACTCGTTCTCTTATTGTTCGAGAAAAACTGATGGTGCTGCAAAAGAGTCTTGTTTATGGGCCTTTCAGAGGTCCGTAGGAGGAGAAGTGCTGTGTGAACCTTAATGCAGAGACATAGCACAGGAGATGGGGTTATACATGGATGTGACAGTGGGCATATTCCTAAAATTGTTCTCAGTCCATAGATTATTCCAAAGCAGTTCAGCATTTCACATTTTGACCCACAGTGCTGGAGGTATGAGTTCTGTTAGTGCTCTTCTACTCTGAATGCATGGGTGGTACCATCAGAACCTCTTCACATTTTTGGACATACTTGCTTACAGGTTTGCCCCAGACAGACAATTAGCAATCCTTGCAGAACTTCTCTTTGTACAGAGTCTGTGTTTGTGAGCTGAGGAGTATTGCAATTCACGGAATTCCAAGCAGAGGTTGCTGGTTGAGCAGGAAGGCAAAAGAAATCCGTTGGCTGTGTTGTCAGATGTGATGGGTGACCAAGTTTGTGGCCAGACTGCTTTGTGAATAACTGGGCTGGAGAGGTGAGAGCTAGGCTTCCACCACAGACCTCAGTGCAGGCATGAGCCTTGTGTGTCCCCATCCCCTGCTACAGGTCAGCATCCTCTGCACACCGCCAGCAAAACCAGCTGGAGGGAGAAGGGGACACAGAGTGTCTGAGTTCTGCAAAAAAGTCCTGAAAATGAACACTAAATATCCCTGCAGCACTGCCAGAGCCAGCTCAGTTATTTAGGCCATTTGTGCCTTTGGGAAGGTGGTGATGATGACGGCGGTGATGATGACGACGGTGATGATTAGAGAGATGATGACAATGATGATAATGATGATGATGATAATGATTACATCGATGACGACAATGATGTTGATGATGACAACGATGATGATGATGACAGAGATGATGATGACAGCTGCTCGTTGGAGAGGTCAATGGGATGTGCACAGTGTGACCTCTAAGTGCCACACTCAGCTCTGAGGACAACAGCATTTGTTTGCCTGCTCCTCACACTAGCAATCTGTGCACTACACAGAAACACATTTAACATCTCTAAAGGCATATTTTAGCAGCCTGGTACTTGACCTCACCATTATTTTCAATTAATTAGACTATCAGGCACTATTTCTGTCCCAGCTCCCTCACTTCCCAGACGTTTGTGTGGCTGCACACCTGGTGCTGTACTATGCACAGAGCAGTGTGGTTTGCTTGAGCTTTTTGATGGACTGATTAAACCATGCAGCTCAGCATTAACATGGCCTATCAATATTCTTCAATATGATGCAAATAAGTACAATCAGATGATTTTTATTTATTTATTTTTGCATCCTTTCCAGTTCTAATTAATGGACTGGAAGGTACAGGAGAGGAAAATAGCAAAGTGCGAAAGCCAGTGGTGTGGTTGTGCTTCATGCAAACTTCCCTTTTGGAACTAATGATTGTGTCACGTGGGGCACAAGTCTTGTGAGGAGCAGCTGAGGCAACTGGGATTGTTCAGTCTGGAGAAGAGGAGGCTGATCTCTCTGTACAGCTCCCTGAAAGGAGATTGTGGCGAGATGGAGGTGGGTCTCATCACCCAGGTAACAATGATAGGATAGAGGGAATGGCTTTAAGTTGCACCAGGGGAGGGTCAAGTTGGATATCAGGAAGAATTTCTTGTCAGAAAGAGTGGTGATGCAGTGGTACCGGCTGCCCAAGGAGGTGGTGCAGTCACTGCCCCTGGAGGTGTCCCAGAACCGTGGAGATGTGGCACTGAGGGATGTGGTTTAGTGGACATGATGGGGATGAGTTGGGGTTGGAATAGGTGATCTTAGTGGTCTTTCCCAACTTTTCTGATTCTATGATTTCAAATGGCAAGATCTACGCAAAAAGAGGAAAAAAAGATGCATTTTGTGTGACATGTGGTGTGGGTAGAGCAGCAGAGTGCTGCTGTGGGGTTCTCTGATTGTTGTGCACACCAACAGAGGTGGGATCTATGAGTCCCCATGCCCTGATCTCCCATCATAGGGAAATAAAGTAACAGGGACTTTGCTCCAGCACAGTGGTTGCTTTGAAAAATTATTTCAGGCAGGTAATTTATAAGTTTTAGTCACTCTTTAATCTCCATGATAGGTCTGGCATGGAGGAGTCCTTTCTGAATGGGGGAGCTGGTTTGAAGAGACCCAAGAAGGCTGGGAGAGCTGGAGTGAGGCAGGGATGGAGGAGTGGAGTAGGATAGAGGGATGAAGACAGTGGTGGAAAGAGGGATGCAGGGAAGAAAGGATTGGAAAGAGGGATAGAGAGAGGGGGTAGGATAGAGGGTGAAAAGAAGGGTAGATGGAATGGTAGAGGGATGAAAGAAAGGATGTGAAGATGGAGAGAAAGATGGGTAGAGATGGAAGGAAGGATGGTGGGATGTAGGGGAGAGAGAAAGATGGAGGAAGGGATGGAAGAAATAATGGAAAGAGGAATTGAGGAAGCATGGAGGGAGGGACAGCTTTTTGCCGTGCCACATAGCCTGGCCCTGCTCTGCATCCAGGTTCTGCTCCCCATAGCCAATATCTCTTTTTATAACTTGACAAAACTCAAGGCCATTCTTTTGTTTCACAGATACCTGCCCAGATAAGAGCTCCTCCTATCTCCATTTCCATAAACACAAGAGCAGATTTTTTTTTTTTTTTCTATTCAAGGCATTTGAATTATTTCCCTTCAGTCACAGATACATGCACGTTCTGGCTCAAGGTGTGTATTGCCTTTTATCCCATAGGTATCATTCTGGTTTTATTACACATTAAGTTGAGTCCACACTTTTGCTTGCTTGGTTACAAGGAAAAGAACTCCAGTTAATTCCCAACAATAGAATATGCTATTGGGAACATGAGTTGCGTCTATAAGCTCCTAAGAAAATTAACCCAGGCTTTCCACTGGAGACTTCAGTGGTTTTAAATCAAGATCACAAACCAACTATAGGCAGGTTAATGACGACTAGAAGAAAAAAATTGCACCGATGAGCCCCAAAGGCCCCAAGGTACATTAACCACAAGACTCATTTTTTCCAATCTTCAGCAATGCAAATTCTCAAGGAAAAACTTTCCAGTGCCTAAAATATACAACTCAAATAGGATTGCTTTCGTTCTTACTCGTGGCACAAAAAATTTTACACTGGCATCTTCCAAGGCAGAATAGCTTCAAATCTTTCATGCAAATTGCTGTAGCTGGAGGGTCGTAAATCTGCCCTGAGCAGCCAAAGCTGTGAGAAACCTCATGGACAGGCTGCTGTGTCTCGCCAAAGGAAAACGCCCAGTTGCAATGATGCTGCTAGGGAGATTTGTGCTGGATTGTGTGAGGAAATGGCATATTTCCATCACAGAGTCAGTCATGTTTCTGCACAGCAAGGCACAGTGACTTGGGCTGCTTTGTTCGTGTAGGAATGGATATGGACTTTCCCTTTTGGTTAAGACAAGCAAGGAGATCCTGTTCCTTCCAGCATCCCAGGGGCTTCTTGCAAATTGCATTTCTTTACTCAATGACAGAGATATGAGCTAGGTGCAAGGGATCAGAATCCCTTTTTTTTGTCCTTTCCAGCAGCTGTTCCACCTGCTTGGGCACCTGAGGTATCCCCTAGGGCTCTCTGAGGAGCTGAGCATCCTCTCCCCTGCAAACTCACCCCTAGGTTTGTTCAGGCTTGGTGCCACCATACCCACTCCATGAGTCCTCAGCCAGGAGCTGGGTGCTGGAAATGGGCTTCTATTCAGGTGAAAAGTTTTGATCTGGGGATGTTTTGCTGACACACTCCTACTTTTCCATGGCAATGGGATGATCTGTAATCAACCAAATGTTTTCACGTTCATTTTTCCAGCATGAGGAGAATGAATGTAGAAATGGTGGATGAAGTGATGGAAAGACCAGGAAAAGAAGGAAACAAACCCAACTTCCTTAACTCATCACCACTTCTAATGGGAGATGACAAGACAGCAGTGCCATAATTAAAGCAGTGCCTCATTCAAGGCTAGGCTGATGGCTGGGTGGGGATTTTAACCCCGACATTAATTTACATAGGAGTCTGCATGGAAAAACCCATGGAGCTCCTGAGCAATTTGGCTGGAAACAGGAATAGATTTTCCCTCTCAGTTCAATCAGTTAGGTACCAACATCAATCTGGTAAATCCAAGTAAATGATTCCTGATGGTGGTGGGGCAGGAGAGTGATGTCAGAACCTCTAGAACATCCTATTTCTAACATGAAGCCCCAAAGTGACCCACCGTGCCTTAACTCATTCCTTCCATTCCTTTTCTGTTGTTGCTTCCCCATAGCGACATTATTTTCCCTCTGTATTGAGAACTCTACAGAGAGACCTCGTGTCCTTGTGACAGACACAGCCTGGCTTTGGGCTGCAGGCTTTTTTCTTTATCTTTATTTTTTTGGCAATTTCTCCATTGGCTGCCTGAGGCAGGAGAGTTTTGCTTCCCCAGGAAGAGGCCTTGCCAGGCGTGCTCCCCAGCCTCACACTGCTCTAATTACCAGCACAGGGACACGCAGGCGAGGAGCCACAAATGGGGTCAGCTGCTCCTGAAAAAAAACCCTAAAACTAAAATAAAATTATAGATCAAATCAGAAACCACCAGTCCAAGAGGTGGGAGGGCAGTGGGATGAGTGCAGCATGTCTGTTGCTGCTGGCCTCAGGGTAATACTTGAGCCCCAAAGGGGGATCAAGGGCACCGTGGGAAATCAGCATGAGCTGGGGGCTGCTGCAGGTATCCAGGACCTGCCTGGATTAACAGGTGCATCCATCAACAGATGCACCCAGAAACAGCAAGGTAATGGCTTATTTCACAGGTGTGCTGACATTCCCAGGAGAAGTGGGTGCTGAATGCCTCTACAGATTGCCTCCCCAGGAAGCTCTGCCCCGAGTTCTTCTCTTCCCTTACTTCACTTCCCAAAGACAGGAGGGCTTCCTGTTCATAGAGTCATACAATCATAGAGTTATAGAATCACAGAACCATAAAGGTTGGAAAAGACTACTAAGACAATCAAGTCCAACCCCAGCCCATCCCACCATGCCCACTGACCATGTTCCTCAGAGTCACATCTCCATGGCTCTTGAACACCTCCAGGGATGCTGACTCCCCCACCTCCCTTGGCAGCCTGTGCCAGTGTTCTATCATTCTTTCTGAGAATAATATTTTCCTAAAATCCAACCAGATGAGAAAGAATGCACTGAGTTTTGATTTCCAACCCTGCTGAGAGAGAAGAAATAAAGCAGATGAAGATGTAGTTGGGATGACAGAACCAGCAGTGTTCCACTGGTCCATCACTGTTTGCTCAGGCCTGGGGAGATCGATGCCCTTGTGCTTTCCTTCCAGGTCTCATAGCAAGGAGAAACTCTTCATTGCATTTATTTGGAGTAGTTAATAACTTCAGATGGGAAAGGACAGAGCAGGACACAGAAATCGGGAGATCACATGAGGTCACTTTGTCTTGACAGGCTGTGGCCAATTCCTGAGCTCTATCTTCATCCAAAGACCTAGAAACCGTGCCAGCATCATTGCCATGTGTAACCCTCTATGAAAAGCTCTCATTCTACTGCTGTTGGCTTAGTGAGGACGAACGCAGGTTTTAGCCCCAGCTCCAGCAAGGCACAAATAGGAGCTTCTACAGGCACTTCCCTGCAGGATGCATTGCTGGAGGGAAGCAGGGGACACGTCTCCTTGTCCTTTGCCGACAGGATCTGGGTTTTTGCTGCAGTTCCTGAGCATGTCTGGCTGCTCCCACGCCCACTCCATCCCCAGTGGGATGCTCTCAGCAGGGTGACGGATGCTGAGTCAGGGCGGCCGATGGCATCTGTGACCCGAAAAGCGGCGTGGCAACAACATGGGCACTTCCGTGGTGACAGATTTGAAGGATCCTGCATTGTCAGAGCTGAGCTGATGAGAATTAATTGCTGTCAGCGCGGGATCTAAGACCCAGCCAGGCTGCTGCTCCCAGCCTTCGCCATTTGAGCAGCCTGCACCCGCTCCGCCAAGTTGGCAAGTGCTCAGTGAACAGATGCTCGGGAAAATTGGATCATTTACAACGTGTTTACAAATACTTGCTGCTGGCCCACTTCCAAGTTTAACATCCTCAGCACTTGGAGAAAACACGCGGGTCTGTACCCAGCCGTGTCCTCCGGGTGTTCACTGGTGGGACTCGTGGGCTCTTGCCCTGTCCATGGGCACAGTGGGAGCAGTGTACCCTGTGCAGCCTGAATGGGATACAGATGAGGGAGCAGACCTGTTGCTGGACAAAGATGCTGCCATGCCGTGCCATGGCGCTGCACGGCTGGAACTTCCCATGGGGAAAAAGGAGGGTGGGTATGGCTTAGACCAAAGAATGGGCGAGGAATTCAAGTGGATTTCTGGATGTCTATCCACGTGCCAACACCTCTGATGACAGCCAACTTGCAAATTCAACAGCGGCAGTTTTGGGGAGCACAAAGACTTTGGCTTATAGCTGAAGGAGATACTGCTTATAGAGGATGCTGGTGGGAAAGGCAAAGGCTTCTGCTTTCCTCCTTGGCTGTGTACAACTTCCTCAGCCAGAACAAGCACCTCTTAGATTAGGTCATCTCATGGTCAGTGATGCTGATACAAGTAGATGTGGCAATGGAACCCAAGGAATGGCATGGAGATGCAACAGGGGAGGTTCAGGTTGGATGTCAGGAAAAGATTCTGCACCAGAGTGTGGTGGGCATGGAACAGGCTCCCCAGGGCAGTGTACACAGCCCTGAGCTGCTAAAGATCAAGGGGTGTTTGGGCACCACTCTCAGACACAGGGTCTGCTTTTTGGGTGGTGCTGTGTGGAGTCAGCGTTGGGAGTCAGTGATCCATAAGGGTCCCTTCAAATTGGGATATTTTGTAATTCCATGATTCTAGGTGTGCACATTGCAAATACTTCAAAATAAAACATTCTACTATGCGAGTACCTTTCTGATCCCGCTCTCTTCCAAAGTCCATTCTTTGAGTCCCCAAAATACTGCTCCCAAATGAAGAGTTAATGTGTAATGTGTAATGAAGAGCTCTGGGGTAATCACCGTATCATGCCTCTGGCCCTACTGTTCACTTACAGCTATTTGCTCCAGCTTTGCTTTCCATTTGCTGAGTGAGCACTGCAGCCCCTTCTCAGGCAGAGCATCCTCCCAGCTCTTACAATTCCTTCTTTAATACAGAAACGGGGGAAGAGGAAGGTGTATGGCTGTGCATCCCCTGCTGGCCTTTACACTGCTGTGGCAGTGACGGCAGAGGGAGCACATGCTGCTGCTGGCTAGGCACGGAGTTTTTTACCTAGATGTGACTGTTAATTTTAATTTCCTAGCAGCAGCAGGTTAGCCTGGCCCCTCCACCCCCTGGTGATGTTTGCTGATTGGCACGGTGAGCCTGGAGCCATTGCAGCGGCAAGGAAGGGCTTTGCCTCATTGGTGTGAGATCAAATCCTGCAGCCTGGCTGCAGTTTGCTCCCAAGTCAGAGACTTGGAGATATCGATTGGGACTGGCGAAGAGATGCGTGCAGGAGAAAGAGCACAAGATTTGGGGATTTAAAAATGGTATAATTGGATTCCTGAATTAAATACAGCCAGCAGGAAGGCTGGCAGCAGCATTCATGTAGGGGCAAGATTTCTAAACCTTAGCTGCTTGCGTGGGCAAGGTGGGACTGTTGGGAATGTCTTTGCCGCTGTGCCCAAAGGAAAGCATAGATTCCACTTGCATGGTGTTAGGATGGATTTTCCTGCAGCACCATGGCATAGGCCGGATTGGGACTGGATGCTCTTTAATTGAATCTTCTGTGGTTCTTCAATCCTCTTTCTGAAGGATGAGTGGTGGCTTGTGGTCTCCAAGGGTGCCTCATAGCTGCACTTGCCAATACGCTACTTCCAGCCACTGAAAATTCGTATTTTTAAATATTTATAGCATTGTAAGTTATAATCCCTTTTGTCTCTTACGTTACAACTTGGAGATGCACGCTTGCCATATGTCTCTCTACATCTAGATGTCACAAAACATATGCCCACACAGCATGCAGGGCAACAGTTCTGTAGGATGATCCCTTCCCTCTATCTGTTCAGTGCTGGGTTCTGTGACACTGGTACACGAGATGCAGGGTGACGTCAGTACCGGAGATGCAGAGTGACATCGGTATTGGAGATGCACGGTCTCTTTGCTCTGAGTTCCAAGTTAGTATTCCCTTGGTTAGAAATGCAGCTACAAGTGGCACTGACCTGCCTGAGGGGGCTCACCTCAAATCCAGAGCTTCAGGGCAAGGTAGGGACCGGACCAACCTGGTGCAACTCTTGCCCTAAAATCCCACTTTCTTCCCCAGGGCCCCAGGGATGAGCATCTTCAGCATCCCAGTCCACATCATGGGCTCTCCACAACATTATCCAGCTACAGGTATAAACTATGAGCTGTTAAACTGCATGTTTGTTATCCTGTAAAGGAAACATATTCATCCTTTATATGCATTTAAATATTTGGAGAGACCTGGGAGCCCCAAAGCAACAACAAGCCTATGCTTTGCAAATCACCACTTGTAGTTTTCAGGTATGAAAGCCTCCCCAGGGAGTTCCCACTCCCCAGCTGCCTCTGGACAGCTGATGCTCTGGCTGTGTTTCCATGGAAACAGAAGATGGATGGGTGAAAAAAGGAGGGAAAAGTTCTCATACTCCCTCAGTGGCATTTCCCAGCTCAGAAAGTGGGATTGCCCCAGGTACTGGGGCAGTGACCAGACCTGTAGTGGGACATGACCCAGTGTCCCACGGTGGAACATGACTCAGTGCCCCATGGTGGGTCACCTCTGCTGCCTGTTGCCTTCGGAAGAGCAGCACAGGGCTAGAGGCTTTAATGGCATTTCTTGTGGTGGCTTTGCTACTTCAAAGTGGCAATGTGGTTAAAGGGAAGAGGTTCCTAAAGGTTGGAGCAGGGTGGAGACTGTCCCAGTGCATGAGCTGTGACATTAAGGCACAGCCCGAGCACATAACGATGCTCCTTTCCCTCAACCTGCTGCTACAAATCTTTATTAGCAAACATCCACAAAGGCTTTGTAGCCCTCAGCCCTCTCCCTGACATGAAGTCCCTTCTGGCAGGTGGGGCTGGTGCAGAGCTCCCACCCCAGATTGAGACATCAAACCCAAGGTGCACCGCAGCCAGCTCAAAGCAAACCCGAAATTACACGTGCTGCAGGGAGAGATGACAGCACTGCTATGGAGATCAAGGGTTTATGGAGATGGGGAGGCCAGATCTCTCGCTGGTATCCTGATAGATTATGTGACACATCAGGTGTCAGGGTATCTCCTATTCCTAAGAGGGGCACATATGCAGGGCTGACATGTCGGCCCAGGCGAGGAGCAAATCATTAAGTTACATCCCAGCACGAGACAGGCAGAGGCAGCTCACTGAGGTTTACATAGCCTCAGGTGAACTGTACAACAGGAAAATATACATTTGATGTGAGGTTAGGCATTCTGGAACATGAAATAATCATCAGGATGGCTGTTTATTACCCAGTTGGGTGAGAGGTGCTGTCATACAGTGAAGGATCCTGGCTCATGATGGTGGCTTCTCTCTATATATGTAACACACACACATATATACACACATACTGAAGGTATGAGCATTTAAACTGTAGTGTGTATGTATATATGCACTATATTTAGAGACATGGTTTTTAAGGGGCATGGTTAGTAGGCATGGTGGTGATGGGTTGGTGGTTAGATTACATTATCTTGGCTGTCTTTTCTTAATGATTCTATGATATATATATTTATATGTGCACAACTTGGGGCTTCTAAAAATGTTTCCTTTTCTGTAGCTATTTGGATTCACAGAATAATAAAATCACAGAATGAATATGTTGGGAAAGACCACTAAGATCATCTAGTCCAACCATCAACTGCTCACCACGCCCACTAGCAGTGTCCTTCAGTGTGATGTTTACCTTTATAAGAGGATTCACCCATGCCATTTCCATCCATGGTGGATGGCTTTTGCATATTTGGTCTGTCTGCCCCTACACCATTTCTCTTCTTCCATCTCCAGACTCCTTCCAATGGAAGGAATTTGAAGGAGAAAATCCCAGAAGATAAAATCCCAGCAACACAAACATCTCAGTAAACATAACCTTGAGCTCTGTGCAGGTTGGCAGGGTCAAGGGGAAGGAATTAAGATCTCACTTCAACACGCTGATGATTACTGAGCCACGAGCTGTGTTCCCATCCACAGTACTGCAGCACATATGGTGAGCCCAGACACACGCTGCTCCGGCCCCGTGACATCCGGCAGCACAAGGGCACACGTCACACAGCAAATATCAGCTCTGATCCAGCTCCAGGGCTTTTTGTCCAGAGAGTTTTTCAGTGTGGGAAGGGTTTCTTTAAAGCTATGTCTTGAGTGAGATGAAAATCAAATTAACTCTAGGAGGGGATGAGCTGATTGCTGCGAAATAGCAAAAGGCTGGAGGTTTTTAGGTGATCTGGGGGATGGGCTGGCAGTAAGGTTGCTTTAGGATGCTGGGGCTGGTAGGAGGGCCCTTGTGTGCTGCTGGGCTGCAGAAACACCTCTTGAGTTGGGAGAAGTGATAACCGTCCCACTGCTCCCAATCTGACCACTGAATGAACGTGATGCCTTGGAGCCTATGTCTGTGGTACCATCACCTGCCATGAAATCAAATGCATTCAGGAACTAATGCCCTCACCTCTACAATCTTGCAGATGCTCTTCTTTAGGGGATGTTCAGCCCAAACAGGAGTTGGGGGACAGCAATGCTGTAGCTGCTGCCAGCACGCAGACTTCATCATTGATATATTCATCTTCCTCCTTCATGGAATCAGGGGATCATAGAATATCCTGATTTGGGAGGGACACATAAGGATCATCGAGTCAAACTCCTTCATTATTGTAAGCCTAGTTATGATCATATAGAAGAAAGCAATACCATGGATTATATTTTCCCCTTCCTTTCTCCCTGTGAATGCCAGTCCCATGAAGTCTTCTGCCTCCTTGACCATGCCCAAAGAAAATCCCCTCTCTTTGCTGGACAAGGTCCATCTCCAGGACAACAGTCTCATGCTGTGACCCTGAATTCATAACCGCTCTCCTCCACGAGCAGACAAGAGCTTCCTCCATTTCCACCTAGGAATCCACTTGTCTCCAGCTCGTGATGCTTTAAGCATTTATTTTCAAGAGGACAGGATTATAATCATTGCAAATAAAGAACATAAGTAAATAACCGTCTGAAATATTCCAGCAAACACACCCACTGCTCAGCTCCGTTCCTCGTTTTCCAGAAGTGGATTTCATTCTGCAGAGTTTACCTGCATAAATGAGTTACCTGGATAAAATGAGTTAGCCCCAGTTTCATTGTCAGAGCTTTAAGTGGAGATTTCATTATTCTAATTTAGCATGAAAATACACTTAAATAGCATTTCATTTTCCCCTTTTGCCGTATTAAGTAACTGCAAGTATCTTTTCAAGAGCAATTGCCCACAGCTTTTTGCGCAAACACTCTCTTCACAAAAGTCTCATGATGATTTGGGAGAAGCAATAGGGGAAAAAATTGTTCCATTGGCAGAAGAAAGGAGAAATCTGGTGTAATATCCACTACCGTCTTATTTATCCTGTGGCTAATTACAGCGATAATCTGTTTTATAAGGGAGGCATTTCAATGTCAAATTTCATACAAGAGATTAACTCAGTGACAGGGAAGCAGCCATCTTAGGGAACTGGTGTGATAGGACAAGGGGTTTTGAGCTAGGGAGGGAAGATTTAGATTGGATACAAGGAAAAGGATTACCCTTACCCTACAGTAGGGGTAGTGAAGCATTGGTACAGTGACACTCAAGGTCGGGCTGGATGGGACTCTGAGCACCTGATGGAGCTGTAGGTGTCCCTGTTCTCTGCAGGACAGTTGGACCAGAACACAAACAGTTCTATGATTCCACCTTCACTGCTCATGTGAGACATCCCTGCTCCAGGCATGGGAAATCCAGGGGATGAGGAATTCATGCTTTCAAGAGTCCAACTGAACAGAATTTCAGCAAAGTCAGCTCTTGTGCAACCTCCCCTTGACACTCCATCACTGCTCCATAGGGTGAGCACCCTGCCCTCTCCTCCTTGCACAGCGCATCGCTGTGGCTCATGAGTATCTCTGCTCTCCTCCTAAAAATAAAGCCCTGAGCACAGAGGATGAGCCCCCTGCCAGCAGTCTGGCACTGGGCAGAGAGTGGTGTTGCCAAGCATGGGGAGTTTTGTCCTTGCAGGTCACACCCTTGAGTGCAGACAGCACTGGGACATGGAACTCCCCATACCACAGCCCCTTCTCCTCAGTGTCCATGTCCCCATGGAGTTGACATGGGATAGAGGCACTACCACCCCAAAAACCAGCACATGGGAGTGTCCCAAGGACAAAACCCCATGGAAAGGTAACTCCTATTGCTGTCAGCTCAACACATTAGTGAAAGGACTGAAAGTGTTCACAAGTGGTACTCGAGTTGTATCAGAAGTGTGCCAGTGGTCCCAGGCAGCATTTGTCCCTTCTTAGATGGGAGAAAAAACCTAAACCAAGTCCACGGAATAGCAGACAATAAAAAATATATATGTATATATATATAGAGAGAGAGAGAGAGAGAGAAAGGAAGAAATGTCAAGATTTCTCTTTACTCTCAATCATCACCAAGCAAAGCATCACTAAACCACAGTTCCTTAGAGAGTCCTTTCTCAGCAGTCCTCTCCCTTTCTGTCCCACCTTATGTGGTTCCCACGGCAAGGACCTGAGAGGTTACATGCAAAATCCTGAAAGAGAGCAGCTTTGAGGCTGGCTCCAGCTGTCAGGATTTCTGCTCTGTCTCAGAAAAAGAGAAGTAGAAAATCTGTCATAAAGTGCTTACAGGTTATCCTCATGGAGTTCAGGCATAAGTCAGGCGTGTTTATTAAACCCATATCCTGGCAGAGGGAAGGTGCCTCTCTGAATTGCAATACAGTACACTTCAAAAGAATTGGTTTGAAACCTTTCCTTGACTTAGTGTGCTGTTGGATGCAGGGATAAAGCACCCTGTGCTTCTCATGGTGAGCTGCTGGTCACTGCAGTGGGCACTGGGGTACAAGATGCTTTTGTGTCTGAATGTGGTTTTCTCCATCCAGATCTGAACAGATCATGGAATGGTTTGGATTGAAGGGAACCCTAAAGCTTATCCAGTGCCAACCTCATTGAGGCTGCTCTTTCTGGGCTCTGCAGCTGTGCTGGTGGGACCAAGGCTGAAGTCATCTCTGTGCGTTTGAGTTCTTGGTGATCCCTGATGTTCACCAATGACCACCACGACCACATCCCATTGTGTGTGACATTCTCCCGCCGGCAAGGAGCATTCCCAGCTCAGCAGCTCCACGCTGGAAGCAGGGCCATGGCTCCAGAGTTGCCCCATTTCTCCCCCATATCCCTTCCCCATCCATACCCAGAGACACTGCTGGGAGGTCGAAGCCAGGAGCCAGCCTTTCCTAGCAGAAAAACCTCCTCGTTTATTTACGTTTCCCTCCTGCCGATCTCTGAAAACCGTATGAAGTTATTTGCTTCAGCAACCTGACAGCAGCCCCCAGGCTAAACTTTTGATCCGCCAGTTTGCTGCCACCTTCACAAAGCTCGGCGGTGCTGAGCCACGCGGCAGCCAGAGGAGGTGGCCCCACACTGCTGCATGTCTCCCTGCCCTGAACATCTCCTCTGCAGCAAGGGATGCTTTCCAGCACATGTCTCCATCCACATCCCGAGGCCTTTCAGAAATTCACAATGATTGCCCTAAAGCTGATGCAGCTGTTTCGGTATTTACACCTCTGGCACTGCTAATGCAAGGTGCAGAGGGAAGGAGATCACTTCAGGAATCTGTGAACTAAGGAGGCCCAGTGCTGGATAGCCCAAATCTCCCATCCCATTTTCTACACACATGGATTACTATGGCACCCATGCAGGTCCTACAAACAGGTGTAGTAAGAACACAAGCACAGGCTGAAGTGTTCTGATAGGATACAGAGTAAAGTCTGTAAACTAAAAGAATGCAGATGTAGATCAAACATTGGGAAGAAATTCTTCAGAGTGAGGGTGGGGAGGCACTGGTATAGGCTGCCCAGAGGAGCTGAGGGTCCATCCCTGGAGGTGCTCATGGACAAGTTGGATGGAGCCCTGGGCAGTGTGGTCTGGTGGGAGGTGTCCCTGTCCATGGCAAGGATCTGGATGTGCTTTGAGGTCCCTTCCAGTCCAAACTGTGCTGTGATTCTATGCACCACACTCTTTGTACCACAAATGAGTAGTACGAATTCTCAAGCAGATACATATGTGAAACCACAGGTAGGATGCATACAGAGAAGTAACAAAAAGCACATCAGTTGTCCCGATGATATTGAAGGATGACATCAGAGAGATAAAAGCTAAGGATTGTCTCCTAATCTGGACCAAACCTCTGTCTCTCTTCATCGTATGGATCCTCACCAGCAGCTGGCTCCTGCCCACAACCTGCCTGGGGGAAATGCTGCCTGTGTTTAAGAGTCCTGCAAACCAAGAGATGTGCAGGGAGCAGTGATGCATGTAGGAATAGAGCAGGAGATCGTATAAAAATCCATGGCAGTGAGGAACCTTGCCCACCATAGTTAAAAGCTCTTGTGTGTGAGGAAGATGTGAGTGTCTGTGCTTTAGATACCATAGAACCATGGAACAGTTTGAGTTGGAAGAAACCTTCAAGATTACCCATTCCAATCGCATGGAGGCTGCTCTTCCTGGGCTCTATAGCTGTGGGTCCAGGGCTGAAGTCCCATAACACTAGAGAGTCCTGCTTTTGGGTTGGGCTGTTGTATGTTTGACAGAAGTGAGCATTCTCACAGTCCCTCTGAAGAATTGTAAAACTGATTCTCCTGTCCAGAGCTATGCAGGAAAATCTGTAAATCAAGAAGTTACTCCAGGCAAGATTTAAAAAGCTCTAATTGCTTGTTGGATTTATGACAAAAGTGCCACGAGAGACAAACTGATTTCAGTACTTCGCCAACATAATTGAGGGAAAAAATTATTTTTCTTCCTGCAGTAAGTCATCATCATATAAGATCTAGTGTCCAGACTTTTCCTATTAATGTTGCAGCACTCTGTGTGCTTATAACTGGTAACCAAAAGTCCTTGAAGATCAGAAAAGCATAAGGTTTTTGCACAGTGAGCTTAAAAAACAGCTGCAAATAGAGGTTATCATTTGGGATGTTGCTGTGAAGCACGATGGGAGGCAGCCCTGGCCATGCCCTGCTCTCACCACCTTGTAATTTGGACTGAACCTATTGAAACTCAGTGAGTTTCAAGTGTTGGCCCAAAATGTTTTGTAAATGTCATTTTAATGCTTTGTACAGCTCCTGCTGGTGTGCATCAGATCCTGTGGTTGGTTGGATGGAAGAGGAAGTTGAGGGGTGGAAGATGAGGGTGATGGTTGAAGAAAAGTGTGAAGGGTGAAGGATGGAGGAGAAAGGTGATAGACAGAAGAGGAAGATGAAGGGTCAAATAGGAAGGTGTTGGATGGAAGAGGAGAGTGAAGGGTGGAAGAAGAGGGTGTAGGGTGGAAGAAGTAGGTGATGGATGGAAGAGGAAGGTGATGGATGGAAGAGGAAGGTGAAGAGAAGAAGAGGAAGGTGATGGATGGAAGAGGAAGATAAAGGGTAGAAGAAGAGGGTGATGGGTGGAAGAGCACTCTGCAGTTGTCTCAGCTGCTTCTGGGCACACTGTTCTAGAAACACGAAAGAAGTCTTCATACCTCACAGCTGTAAAGCAAGATTTCCTGATGGATACAAAATAATGCTGTAAGCCCAAACATGAAGAAAGTTTAGTTTGAAAGGCCAGAATCTCACAGGGCTCTGTTTCAAAGCTTCAAACAATTAAAGTATCTGGTGCTGGTTTATGGTAGCTGTAAGAATTCTGCACAGCATAACACTAACTTGGGGAATATTGACTTTCAGTATACTGGCAGCTTCCAGTTTAAACTAGTATTTTGGATCAAGAATCTTAAAAGAGTTCTACTACCAGCTTTTATGATAATACTTCTCCCTGTTGGTATGGTATGTTTCCCCAGGTTGCCACTAGAAGTAAAACTAAGAATAAAAGCACTTTTTTAATCTTTGCACTTTATATTAAAAAATGACTCTCAATAAACAGCTTCCAGGATCACTTCTGACATTAAACATTGATTTCTATGTCTGTTATAAACCTCCAAGAATTGCCTCAGGCACTTGTAATAATCTAAGCATTAAATCGCAGCACTTTCACTATCTAATTATTACCTGCTTTAATACAAGCTGTACTTCAAAAATATTTGAAAAAAGAAAGAAAGAAAGAAAGAAATTGTCTTTAAAAAGATCCATCCCCCTGTAATTCCACTGCTGTCAGAGCCAAATACAGTGCCAACAAGGGGAATGCAAGTCAGACCACCCAGAAACACAACCTCCATGGAAAACCATTGCAATTTATTCAGAAATGTCAGGTTCTTCTTCTTTCTGAACAGGGAAAATCCTCTCCTCCCCATCTCTCTCATTTCCAAAAGGAATAACAGCTGGCTTCACCCCATCCTATTTACAAAACATGCCTTATTGCTGAGCTTGAGGTTAACGTAGCAAAGTGTGCTGCATGAACCTCCCGTGCCCAAGGCTAGGTCCTGCTGGTTTTCATTTTAAAACCATCATTTATTTTCACATTTGCTCCCTCCCAGTACACTGCTTTCCAGAGTTGAAAGCTGGGAGCTTTCTTCTCTGATTCAATTCAAAGAGGCTGGTGGGATGTACCCAGGTATGGGGAGGACATGGAGGGCTTCTGGCATGGTCTGTATTTAGGGTGCCCAGTGCAGCTGCTTCCATGATTCAAGTGCTTGGTTTGGCTTTACAATTCCAGAAATTAAAGACGAATGAAAGACTTGGGAAAGTAAATCATAGAATCAGAGAATTGCAGAGTGGTTTGTGTCGGAAGGGACAGCAGCACCCATCTGGATCCAACCCCTGACATGAGCAAGGACACTTCTTACCACACCAGGCTTCCCAGGGGCCTCATCCAGCCTGGCCCTGAGCACCTCCAGGGACGGGGCATCCACAGTGTCTCCGGGCAGCCTGTGCCAATGCAAAAACATTTGCATTGCCATTTGCTGCACCCTGAAAGCTGCAGACCCCAAAGGCTGTGGGCTGTCTGCAATCTGGTTGATCTGATGAAACTGCTATTTCTTCCCACAAACATTGCTTCATTTCAGTGCTTCGTAAGGAATGGTGATAACATGAAACATTGCTTTCAGCAGAGTGGGAAGATTTCAAGCTCTCCTTAAGTACAAGACCATGACGACCTGTGTGTTTCCAGTGCATTGCCACACACTGCATGCAGTGCTCGATGGGCTTTGCACGCTGGTTATTGGCAGCAGAATGCAATGTGATGATCAGGAAAATGCCTACTGGTGGAAGGCATCAGATTAAAGAGAGATGAAGGATTTAAGGAAGGTTTAAGAGAAATATTACAGAAAAATCAGAAGGTCGTGATGGAGAAAAACCATCCTATTCCCACTCTACCTGCAGGGCTGCAATGCTATTACAAAGGAAATTGTGTTGCCCCTCGCTCTCGTGGCTGTGTGTTGGGAGTGGTGTAGGGGTCAGCAGTGCCACCTGTCCCACTGACTCTGGCTACAGCAGGGTTTCTTGCATGGGAAAGAGGGAGAAACGTTATAAACCAGATTTTTGTCTCTTTGCACAAGGACAATTTGCAATAAAGCCTGTGGCTAACACAAAGTGATTGCAGGCTTGCACTGGCACGAATGAGGTCAGGAACCAGCCTGTGGCAAGCGGCACTGAGGAACCTGGGTGAGAAACGTGGAATGTGACATCCTCCAGCCCCTAAATGATGGCAGGACGATGACACCATGGCCTCCAGCATTGTGGGTCAGGCTGCTGAGCATCACAGCACAGGGACGGAGCGCACAGAGCCGCGCAGCGCTCGACGGCACCGTGTGCTAATTACAGCCGTCTGCTCCACCAGCTCAGCTTCAACTGCTTGCAGAGCGTCTGCAGCCAGGTTGGGATTTCCTCAAATTGATTTGTAATTTGAGGTTACTCAATTAATTTTTTATTCTTTTTTTTTTATTATTTTTATTTCTCTCCCGCTCGCTTGTGTGCCGCGAGCGCTCGCTCCCTGTGCCCTGGCACAGCCGTATCTCCCACCCTCACCACAATCCAAGAGCACGTTTCAAAGAAGCAGCATGGAAGAAATTCAAACTTTTTCCTTTTCTGGGCCACACAAGCCTTGCCCAAGGCATTCTTCATAGAAAAATTAGGCTGCTGCACGATTCATCGGCGGGGTGCACAACTTAAATATAATTTTCTCTTGTCCCAGATACACGGTCCCAGCCTGATTCCCCCATCCCTTCTCCTGCAGTCAGCGGGGAGCAGCTCCAGGGTGGGGATTTCCCCCCCACCACAGGGTCTGACCTCCCTCCTGCTATGAAAACCTGTGCTGGGGACACCCAAACTTTGGTTCTTCCTATCATTTCCCATTTGGTTCTGAACTACAGAGAGATTTGCTTTGGCAGTGGGTGAGATGGGCTTCATGGAGAGCTGGACCCTCCTGCAAGGTGCTGTGGACCCCTCGCTGCTGATGCCCAGCATTGGGCATTGTTGTTCAACACCTCAATTTCTGTTGGTGAGGATGTTCGGAGCATCCCAAGTCTCCAAGCATTCCTTCCCCATACTGTTATGACCCAAAACATTCCAAATAGCCCAGAAAATATACTGCGACACTGCCTGTCCTCTCAGACAAGCACCTGGAGGGTGCTTGTCATTAGCACACTTAAACGCCAACACACTGCTGATCCTGTAGGATTTTCATGGCAAAGGTGGATTTGGGGGTTTTGAACTCCTCATACAAGATGCATTGCTTACAGAAGCAGGGAGGAGGAGAAGGCGAGGAGGAGAAGGAGGTTTTTCCTAGCAGAGCCTTGAGATTTTAAATCAGAGCGACCTCATCGGCTTCAGAGAGTAACTTCTAATTTCTAAGCATATGCTCAGGAATATAATCAGGCTGGCAAATCTCTGCTGACAGCAATGCTGAATGCCAGCTTCCCTCCACAAGCAACAAAGTGGGGCTCCAACAGCCCAGAGCTCCACTGTGCTCATTGCCTCAGCCCTGGAAACAGAACTGGAAATCAATAAGCGATAGCACAACAACTGCCCCTATGGAAGGAAGTAGGTTCAGCTGCTATCCCAAGGGTCCAGTGAACCCAATGCTCTTCTGAGCATGCAGCTGGAGGTCCAATGAATGAGGGTAGGTTTAGATTAGACATTAGGAAGAAATTCTTTACACTCCAGTGGGAGGCACTGGCACAGACTGTCCAGAGAAGCTGTGGGTTCCCCATCCCTGGAGGGGCTCAGGCCAGGTTGGATGGGACTTTGGGCAAACCATGGGTTGGAAGTGCTGTGAAAGAAAACCACAATATCAATAAATCACCAACGTGGGCCTTGGAAAAGTCAAAGAAGTTCTACTCTGCAGAGATCCAGGGATGAAGGACCACTTGTATGGAGCCAAGATTCACCTGGCTGGTTGGTCACAGTGAGGAGCAGCCCCTGGAGCTCGGATGTTGGCATTGGCTGTGGGCTGAGGGAGCAGAGGTATGAGATGCTGGCAGCAGGACTGGGTAACTTTGTGGGTTACACTGCAGTATGTCACAGCTCCATGGGTCACACCTCTATGGACACCTCAGCTGCTCTGCTGCTTTCTGGAAGGGTGAATTTTGCATTCTTTTGACTTTGAGTTGTGCACCTCAGAGTGTCTGCAGGTTGGAGTGGGTGCAGCACTGCTGGGATGGGTGCTGCATTGGTGAGGGGTAGAGTTGCATGAGGTGGATGCTGCATTTCTGGTAGGTCTATGTAGCATTGCATGGTGTGGAAAGCTACTCTGCTTGGAGAAGGTACAACATTGCATGGGGTGGGTGCAGCATCGGTGGGCTCAGTGCAACTTTACTGGAGTGGGTCATGCTTTGCTGGGGTGGGTGCAGCATTGCTCAGCATGGATAGAGCTTTGCTCAGGGTGTATGCAGCATTGCTCAGGGTGAATGCAGCAAGGCTTATCTTGAGTGTATCCCAGCTTTGTGCACCCGCAGTTGAGCCACCAACAGGTGCCAGCATGCAGTACAGCTGCTCCCATGGGTGCTTTGGCACCACGTCCCCCACCCACAGCAATCCATGCACAGCAGCAGCACCGCTGGGCACCACACATTCCCTATGTACCCACTGCAGAGGGAAATGGAAGTTGCTTTTGTCTGGCAGGGGTCAGACAGAGCCGGTTTGTTCGATAAAGCTTTAACGCTCTATGAACACGCAGAAAAGCTCAACCCCGGGGCCCTTTGACAATCTCCATTGTTTTGCAGCTAAAAAAAAAAAAAAAAAAAAAAAAAAAGGAAAGAAAGAAAGAAAGAAAGAAAAAAAGAAAAAGGAGAAAAGAAAGCAAAAAAAGAAAGGCTGATTCGGTTTAAAACACCAAGTTCATGGCATTTCAAAGGGAGATGATACATGGCGTGTGGATTTGTGTGACACGGGGAGATAAAACAGGGAATAAAGTGCCAGGCAGGACGCTGCTCTCGGGGATGAGCCTGGTATGCTGCCATCTGACTCCTTTAAGAGGTTTCATCCCTGCCATGAGCTGCACACCAACTCTCGGGCAATGGGGGCAAAATCTGGAAAAGGAGATGGTGCGGAAAGATGGGAGAGCGAGCGGTGCTTGGCTGTAATGCCCAACGTGCACGTCCGTGTGCGCGGTCCGCTCCATCCACGCCGCACCTCATTGTCTGCAAAACACACGGCAACGTGATGCACCAGTGGGCAAGCACGGCTGGGAAAGGGAACCCTCAGAATGGTTTGTTTAGACAACAAAATAACAACAGGAGTAAAATCACGGGGATCCCGATAGAACGATAGGAGCTGGCGAGGAGATGGGTTGATGGGTTATTTCATTTCTTGAACGCGCCATCGCCAAAATAAATAACCCGGGGAGGACAGCAGCAGCCAGCGAGCTGCCCGTGGGTTTGGTTGCGTGTAGTTTCTCTTCGGAGGCTGCGGGCGGGCATCGTCCTCGGCACGTAGAGAGGTGAGCGGCGAGCGGCGGCTCCGTGCGCTCCGGGCAGCGCTGCGCGGCGACGGCTCCGCTCGGCTGTGCTGTGCCCGAGGGGCGGCCGGTGTTTTGGGTGTCGGAAATACGCGGCTTCTTTTCTTCTTTTTATTGCCTTTCTTTCTTTCTTTCTTTCTTTCTTTTTTTTTTTTTCTCTTTTTCTATTCTTCTTTTTTCCCCCCCTCTCTTTTCCTTTTTTTTTTTTTTTTTTCCTTTCTTTCCCTTTTTTCTCCTTTTGGTTTTTATCTTTACCTTTCCCCTTTTTTATCGCTTATTTCTTTTTCTTCTTTTTTTTTTCTCATTTCTTTCTTTTTCCCGTCCTTATTTTCTGCTTTTTTTTCCGTTTTTTCCTTTCCCCCTCCCTTTTTTATCCTTTCTCCCTCTTTCTCCCCTTTTCCCCCTTCCCCCTTTTTTTCCTATTTATTTTTTTTCCCTATTTTCTTTTTCCTTCTTTCTCCCCCCCCTCCTTTTTTTTTTTTCCTTTCTTTTATTTTTTTTTTTCATTCTTTCTTCTTATTTTTAATTATTTTCTTTCTCTATTAACAAATCCGACTTCGGCCGGGATAAAACACCGAAATCCCCCGCGGGAGAGACGGACGGACGCAGCCTTCGCGAACGCCTCTTGCCCCCTGGCGTCCCCTCACTGCAAGGACAGCCGAGGCCGGGGGGCCCGAGAGATGCGGGATGTGAACGCGACTTTCAGCCGCCTCCGTTTCCCACTGCCTCTTTCCCCTCCAAAACTCAGCCAACAAAACCCCAAAGGGACACAAGAGACCCCCCCTCCTCCTCCTCGACAAAACGTGTTTCTCCTCCCCATCCTCAAAGCATCTTTTAAAAATGAAGCTGCTGCCCGCTTCCTCAAAGGGCGGTGGGGAGGAAAGTAGGAAAAAAAAAAAAAAAAAAAGAAGAAGAAGAAGAAGGAAAAAAAAAGGGGGGGGAAAGAAAAGAGAGAAAAGCAATAAATTTAAAGAGTTGGTTGCTAGGAAGGGATGGCGGAGACTGATTTGGCATTTCCATCCTGCTTTGCACGGTCTCGGTTTCAGCTGGCAGCGCAGGAGGTATGCGGCTGCCTCCATTAAATCTGTTCTCATTGCAGCCTGACAAGGTTTTAAGAAAGGTTCCTAATGACCGATGCGGGCTGGCACCTCGGCTGAGTTTTGTAATTAAACGTTACCGAGCAGCGGCAGGAACCGGGGATAAATGTCAGGGCTTATATTTTTCTTTCTTTCTTTCTTTCTTTTTTTTTTTCTTTTTCCTTTTTCTTTTTTTTCCTTACGATTTTCGGAGGAGAGGCGGCTGTGCCACAGAGAAACTGCCAAAATTATGTACGGGAGTACGGCAATAAAAATAACTCCCCCAGCGAGCCAAGTAAACGGCAGCTGCGTAACACAGTGCTGAGCATCTCCCAAAGCCCCCAAATGCTGCAGTGAGTGACTGCGGTGAGGCACTCGTTAGCCAAAAAAAAAATAACTACATACATATAGAAATATACACTAGCTGGGGTGATAAATTTACGGTAGGGGGGAAAAAATACAAAAGAAAGAAACTGGAGAAGAAAATGTCCCGGCTGCACACCGTGCGGGGGAAGGGAAGGCAGGCGATGCCCGGCGGTACCCGGCTGTGCCCGTATCCCCCGGCCCGGCCCGGCTCGGGCCGCACACAGCCGCTCCTCTCGCTTCTTCTCGCTCCCTCGTTTGCTTGATGGATTTTATTTCTGGTTGTCGTTTTTCTTTTTCTTCCTCTCTTTCTTTTCTTTTTTTTTTCCTTCTTTTTCTTCTTCTCCCTTTTCTTTTTCTTTCTTCCTTCCTTCCTTCCTTCCTTCCTTCCTTCCTTCCTTCCTTCCTTCCTTCCTTCCTTCCTTCTTCCTTCCTTCCTTCCTTCCTTCCTTCCTTCCTTCCTTCCTTCCTTCCTTCCTTCCTTCCTTCCTTCCTTCCTTCCTTCCTTCCTTCCTTCCTTCCTTCCTTCCTTCCTTCCTTCCTTCCTCTTTCTCTCTTTTTCTTTCTCTTTCCCTCTTTCTCTCTTTTCTTTTCCCTTCTTTCATTCCTTCTTTCCATTTATTTTCCCTCTCCCTCCTTCCTTGACTTCTCTCACTCTCTTCCTTTACCATTTTCTCTATTTCTCCCTTCCCTTCCCTTCCCTTCCCTTCCCTTCCCTTCCCTTCCCTTCCCTTCCCTTCCCTTCCCTTCCCTTCCCTTCCCTTCCCTTCCCTTCCCTTCCCTTCCCTTCCCTTCCCTTCCCTTCCCTTCCCTTCCCTTCCCTTCCCTTCCCTTCCCTTCCCTTCCCTTCCCTTCCCTTCCCTTCCCATTTCCCTCCCGGATCAGAGCCGCTCCCACCTGCACACCCACCGCTGAGCCGCCCCCTATTGCCCAAGGTGCCACCATTACACGGGGCAGAAGGACGGCTCCATCCGATCCCACATTCCAACCGTTTCATCAATCCATTCCATAAGCCCAAAGTTTACCAGCCGGGGGATTCCAAACCGCGGACTTCAATGTTAATTCTTCATTTCCTAGCTCAAAAATACTGAACTGCCCACCGCGATCCTCAGCCCTAAAATGCTCTCACAGCCGGGCGCGCTCTGATCTCCCTGCGCCGAGACAGCCCCGCTCCGCGCCTGCGGACGGCCGGGACGCGCCGATAGCAGCGGGACCCGGAGCGCGGAGCGCGGCCCCGCGGAGCAGGGCATTGCATTACACGATTACGGACGTGTTTATTTAAAGGACGGGATCGAGTGTTTATGGGGAGAGGTTTCCTCACGTCTGTTAGATGAAACGTGTTTACAGTAACTCTGGAGGTTATACAGTGCCGCGTCGTAAGGGAGGCTTTAATGAAATACGAATTGGAGAGTGAAAAAAGTTGTGGACATCTGCACGATCCAGCCTATTTTATTTTATTTTATTTTATTTTATTTTATTTTATTTTATTTTATTTTATTTTATTTTATCCTACTTTATCTTATTTTTATTTTACTGTACTAATTTTGCATTATTTTATTTTATTGCACTTCATTCTATTTCATTCCATTTCCTTATTTCTTTCTTTATTCAATTTCACTAATTTCTTTTTTTTTAACCGTTTTCTTTTTATCATTTTATTTACGTTTTTTTTTTCACCCTTTCCTGTCTTTTTTCTTTTTTTCCTTTTTTCTTTTTTCTTTTTTTTCTTTTTTTTCTTTTTTCTTTCTTTTGTTTCTTTTTCCTTCCTTCCTTCCTTCCTTCCTTCCTTCCTTCCTTCCTTCCTTCCTTCCTTCCTTCCTTCCTTCCTTCCTTCCTTCCTTCCTTCCTTCCTTCCTTCCTTCCTTCCTTCCTTCCTTCCTTCCTTCCTTCCTTTCTTTTTCTTTCTCTCTCCCTTTCTCCTTCTCTTCTCTTCTCTTTTCTTCTCTTTTTTTTCTTTTCTTTTCTTTTCTTTTCTTTTCTTTTCTTTTCTTTTCTTTTCTTTTCTTTTCTTTTCTTTTCTTTTCTTTTCTTTTCTTTTCTTTTCTTTTCTTTTCTTTTCTTTTCTTTTCTTTTCTTTTCTTTTCTTTTCTTTCCCATTCCATTTCTTCCTTTTTGCCATTCCTATCGCTCCTTTCTATCCAAGAACCATCCCCAGCCCAGGGCCGCTCGCTCCCATTGCCGCACAATAGGACGAAAGATGCGCACCCGCATCCCCCGTTCCCTCGGGGCCGCCCATGCTGAGGATCCGGCACAGCGGCCGCTGCCACCTCCGCGGGAGCGGAACCTACGCTCAGGGACAGGCCCGCGTCCAGCATGGGGAAGCACAAAGTCCTTTATTTCCGTAGCAGGCTTAGCGTGGCTTACAGATTTATTATTATTTTTTTTTCATATACATTTTATTTTTACTTTCATTTTTTTAGTTTTTCAATTCTTAATTGTATTCATTTTATTTGATTTTATTTCATCTCATTTCATTTCGTTTTATATTATAGCTTTATGGATACTTTTCCTTAGCCTCCCCTCAGGTTTTCTTCTGCTCCCCTTCTCCTTCTCCTTCTCCTTCTCCTTCTCCTTCTCCTTCTCCTTCTCCTTCTCCTTCTCCTTCTCCTTCTCCTTCTCCTTCTCCTTCTCCTTCTCCTTCTCCTTCTCCTTCTCTTTCTCCTTCTCCTTCTCCTCCTTCCTCCTCCTCTCTCCCTCTCCCTATCCCCTCTCCCTATCCCCTCTCCCTTTCCCCTTCCCTCTTCGTCCTTCCCTTCCCTTCCCCTTCCCCTTCCCCTTCCCCTTCCCCTTCCCCTTCCCCTTCCCCTTCCCCTTCCCCTCCCCCTCCCCCTTCCCCTTAGCAGTGCCATGCACACTGACCTACCCCCCAGATATTCCAGCACAGAAATCCCCAAATATTTCCTTGTATCCCCCCACAAGACACGCAGTTTCCCTCTGCACAGAGCACACATCTGTCTTTTTTTTGGACCAACAAGGCTCAAGCAGAAAACAAATTTTCCTTTTTGCTTTGCCTATTAGATATAATTTAACATAGAACGCCTGTTATAATTACTGATTATACAAGGGGTCCCTTGTATTTGCAAGGTACTAACAGGATTATCTAACAAGAACTAGACTTCAAATGAAGCAGAAATATCACAGCGGAATTCATTGCTCTGCATTTGGGACAAAGAAATGGGGTGAGTTTGGGGTGGTGGACAGAATGGGTAGGAGCTCATACTCAGTACTGCTTCCACCATGCCTGGGATGGAACCTGGATGAAGCATCACCTAGCAGAGCTGTGCTATTTTATCTCAATAAAAGATTATTGTAATCATAAATATCGTGTAAAAAATTAAAACTTTATATGGAACCATTCTAACATGCTGTCACAGGGATCCATCCTCAGCCTCATGTCTGCTGCACTGAAATGGCCATAGGAAATGGAGAATTCTATTACAGATGAGTTAGTTAATGACAATTGGAAAAGGGACCTCCCCTATGTAAAACTGTCTTTACTCATAAAAGAGCATTTAAAAATAATCTGGGGAAACAAACAAACAAACAAACAAAAAACCCAACAAAATACACAAATGTACAAAAAAAAAAAAAAAAATCCCACGTAACAAAGATTGTTAAAGAAAGACCTTGTGTTTTTATTGCTTAGGAACATAGGGAACAGGAATGTCCCCAAGCTGAGTCCTGACTTGCAGAGATGCTCTGTCTTCTGCCCATCCTTCCCTTTCCATCCTCCCATTCCTTCTGTCCATCTATCTCTTCAATTCATCCATCCTTCCTTTCCATCCTTCCATTCTCTCCATCCCTTCTATCTGTCCATTCTCATCCCTTCTGTTCATCCATCCATCCTTTCCATCACCTCCATCCCTTCTGTCTTTCCATCCCTCCATCCCTTCTGTCCATCTGCCCCTTCAATTCATCCATCCATCTTTTCCATCCCTCCATGCCCTCCATCGTTTCCATCCATCCATCCATCCTGACTGTCCAGCCATCTTTTCTGTACCTCCATCCTTTTCATCCCTCCTTCCATTCCATCTGTCCATCCAACCCTTCTGTCCCTCCATCATTTCCATCCCTCCTTCCATTCCATCCATCCATCCCTTCTCCCCATCCATCCCTTCCATCTCTCCATCCCTTTCTTCCACCAGAGCTCTCATGCTTTAGGCCTGATGGAAAGTAAATCCTTTTAATGAGTCAAATAATTTTGGACACAAGAAATTTCCCCCTCTCCTTTGTAATTAGAGCTGGCCGCATGTCTAAAATGATCTGCTTTCCAGGGGGAAACAATAATTGAATTGTTGGGAATCTCCCGAGCTTTGCTGGGCTCCAGGAAGGCTGTGAAGGAAGCTGAGCCGCTCTCTCGTTAGCGCTTGTGATGAGAGTGAGACACCCCAGAATTCAATTACGCGGCTCCTCCAGGAACCGCTATAATTATAACGTCAAGTTGTTTTTTAAAATTTCATAATTACGTTTTAGGATTCTTGCATGCATGTTTGGGACTCTGGTGGGGCTGGAGGTAGCCTCCCACTGCATGCCACCTGGTGCCTGGGTGCCCTTTGCCCCCAGCCTCATCCCTTGTGACCACACCATGGCCATTGAGACCTTCTCTGTGTCCCTGCCTTTTGCTGGACATCACTTCTGAGAGCTGTCAGAGCATTTGTGCCTACACTGGGGACATATCCCCATCGTAAGGCCTGTTCAGCCCTTCAGAATTCACTGCTGGCAGAACTGGTTCCCATGCATGGATGTTCTAGAAGGAAAATGGGAAGAACTGCGTGCCCTGGTTTCTTTGCCCCGTGCCTTGCTGGGTACAGAGGTCAACCCCAGGGCTGGGGGCATCTATGGCTGCATCAAGCTGGGTGAACACCTGGATGCTCCAAGATAGGCAAACATCTGGTTGCACTGAGATGGGTACGTCTGGCTGCACTGACTTGCGAGTGGGTTTCTGGGGAAGAAACTGCTCCTGAGAGAGAGAGGAGGCTGAAAAAAAGGGAAAAATAACCAGAGAGCAAGAAGACAAAAGCTCAGGGACATGATTTAGTGGAGGGTTGTTAGAGTTAGGGCAGTACGGTTAGGTTGCAGTTGGATCTGATGATCTTTACGGCCTTTCCCAACCTGAGCAATTCTATGATTCTAAGATCAAATGGAGGAAAGGTGGGAGAACTGTTAGCTGCTTCTCCAAAGGAATGCATTCAGCTCCCTATGCTCAAGCCAAGAGCCACTGTGTCTCAGGCACAAAGCAGGTAGCAGATGCTCTGCACTCCCACCCCATGACCATGGCCAAGGTTAACCCAAGCAGACAGAGCATAGGAATGAATCTCAGCAAGAGCTCATCAGAACCAAGACACCAAATTACCTTGTTTGATAGCACATCAAGAACTCAGCCCAACTTCCCTTGACCTGGACCCACATCCTGGGGCCTTACAGGTCCACCTCATTGCCTGCTGAGGTGCAGGGGATGATGAGCACATCCCAGCCCTTGCAGGTCAGGGCCCATATCATTGCTGTGGCACTGGGATTGCAGAGAGGAATGCACAATGAGTGCTGGCTGCAGGCTGGGAATAGGCTCACTTCTTGTTCTCTCAGACAAGCAATTAGAGCTGTCTCCTGAAGCAGTTCCCACCCAGCAAGGAGTTCCAAAATATGAAAATTCTTTCCTTTCATATTATTTTCCAGATGTTCACTCTTCGCTTCCCTTTATTAGTGCTTCCTTTGCCAGGGTGACTCATTTAACAATTAGTTTAAGCACCGACTGTAGCATCTGTTACAGATATTACCTGTGCCTCTAAGGCAAAGCTTCTTACCTTCGTTTTTTACCCATCTCTCCTTTCCTTCCAGATCTTTAATAACATGTAAAAATATCTTTAAATTAATAGGAAACTCTGATTTCTCAACCAGGTCAACAGATGGCTCATTTGGACCTGCCTTCAATTAAGCAGGTGGAGCATGCCCAAGGAGCAGGCAGTCAAATGCAGCTGTTCTTTCCCCAAATCCCACCGCAGATCTGGTGGGATCTCCTGCGTGATGCTGCTCACTCTATTAGCCTCATAGCTCAGTGCTCAGACTTCACTTACCTGGCTCCTGGTGGTGGGAGTGATGATGCGAGGATATTTGTGCATTGCTGGCTTCGGGATATCCTGATATGGGGTGATGATGGGACTCAAAACTTGACCCTCATACTATCTTGGATGTCTCACATCCCCTGTGTAGACTTCAGCTGCTGCTCTTAGAGGCTACGCATCTCCTGCACCAAATTTTCAGCTTCACTGGAATGCCTTCAATAACCTGGGGTGTGAAACATTTGAAATATTATGGTAGATGTCTGTGTTTCTCAGCTGGGTTCCATCAGGAGAATTACTACTTCTCAGGTTGTATTTTTAAGTTTCTATTGAGTAAGGACTAACTTGTACCATCGTAAGGCTCTCATCCCAGTTGAATAAAGACAAAGTAAGAAATGAAGCTAAGACTTCGGGATCTGCGGTGATGAAACAATAAAGCTGATAAAAACAAAGTAAAGTCACAAGGACTGATTATCCTGTTAGATACCATCACTATCAGTAATAGACCACTTGGACACTTTTTCAACGACCATCGTCAAACCAAAAGATTTCAGTAAGTTAACAAATGTTTAAATTGACCCAGACTTCCCGCTCTTATTTTCACATAAAAACATGAGGGTTGTTTTACTGCCTTCGGTGTCAGATCTCCCACAGCCAGCTCTGATGGAGGACTTCTGTTGGCACTGGAAGACACAATCAATGGAAGGAAGACCTCCTTTATCCTCAGGAAGCTCTAGGTAAGAGAAACCTGTATGCCAACCTGCAATCATGAGGAGTACTGTCAGCCCACAGAGCCTCGCACTATGGATCTCATCCAAGCTGCGAAGCAAGAGGTGGTTTTAAACCCTTCAGACACACGGTGGGGAGACAAGAAGGAATCTGATTGCTGTTTGCTCCTCAAGTTGCAATAATTGTCTTGCTATCACAAGAGGAAGAGCTTTTCCAGTGATCCTGCTCCTAAATGACCTCAGTTCTTAATGCAGTATCTCCTTTGTGTCCATGCCCAAGGTTTGGGAATCCTCCCCTGTCCCCAAAGGGCCCTTGCTAAACCCTGCATGCCCTAGAAATTCCTTGGTGACTGTAGGAAAGGCTGTAGGTATAGCTGGACATGTCCCAGTTGGCTGCAGGCCTTTCTGCATTACAGAATACATTGGCCCTGTCCAAGCTGTGGTTGTTTCAAGCCATCTGATCTGTAGTTTTCGTGTGCCACTTGGATAAGCTGTAATTCAAAATGCAGCCAGAAAAGCTGCCAGGCATCTTGCCTGAAGAATCGCATAGTCACATCGCAACAACATGCATTTCTGCATGAACATCTCAGCAAACCATTACAGGCCTGTTTACAGGATGTGACGTTGGCTCCTTTAGAATCCAGTACATCATTTTTTAATTCTGGAGCAAGGACTTCAAGGGAACATGAAAAGAATGAAATTTTGTGCATTAGCATCCAGTTAACGGGCACATACCACCAACAGACATATGCACACATATACATAATGTGTTTATAGATGTGCATATATATATTCTTTTCAATCAAAACCAATCCAGATAGACACTGGGAAGGGGAAGCTTGGAGCATTCCTGGAGCTGGCCTCCTCTGCTCAGCCCCAAGCCATGTCAGGCTGGTTCAGGAGAAACATGGTAGGTGTGCTCAACTTTTGTATAAAAATGCTTATTTGTAACAGGTGTTTTAGTTACTACAGGAAACATAGTAAGTTGGTGTAATTTCTATAGCACTCATCTGATGTTTAACATAATAGCACTCTGAAACTACTTCTTCAGTAAGATTTAGGGACAGGGAAAGGACTACAACACTGGTATGGGGAAACTCACATAGTACTTCATCACCCAAAGAAATCCCCATCACCTTTAGAAAACCATTCTGGACTCGTAGCTGAAGGGCTGTGGCCACACAACCTATCAAGTTTCCAAGATAACAAGATAAGAGTCTTTAATGATCCCTGTTTTAGAGGTATGTTTTTGTTCAATTAGTCCAGCACGTAATGCTTTGTTCTCCAGAATTTTGGAGCTACTCTGATGTGCAGTAAGACTACTGAGACTTCATTTCATTATTCATCTCAATATGTTCCTGTTGCATTCAGAGAACAGTCTACGGGCCCTCCTGTGGCTAATTTAGCACCTGCAAATCCCCATGCTTTAAGCCAGCGGCTGAATAACCCACAGAATGAGTGCACAGAAACTAATGCTATCCACAGGTCAAATCATACTTTCTGGGAACGCTAATATGGATTTTATTTTTCTTTTCTCACCTTTAGGAACATCGTGCCCCTCCCCATCTCAAGAGGAAACCACGGGTAAGACATCCTAGTTCTCAAGATCAGGTTGAACAGCAGGTCTTCTTGTGTATCTTTTCATTCCTTCTGACAAAACCTGAGCAGAGACTGAGGGAAAGCAACGCACCTGGAGGATTGGGGCCATCCTCAGCCTGGAGCTGTTAACCACTACTGAGCTGGCATGGAGCACACACTCAAGCTGAACAGAATGCAGGCTATCTGAGCCAAAGCAGCTTAAGCAGCTCCTAGCTAAGGATGCTCAAGTTCAGCCAGCACTGCACTGAAGCAGATGAAGACAGATAACAAAGTCATTCAACTACTTCCAGTAAGAACAGCAGCTTCTAGAAGCCTGAGATATACATTTAAGTACAGTAAAACTGAAGGCTTTTTGTTTAAGTTCGCAAGCTGCTATCATGCCTAATTCACACAGCATTTAGCAATTCATCACTGCAGATGACCAAGCACTCCAGGAAGCAGTATGTTTACCCTACACTGTTCATATTTTGTTTCAAATTATGAACGTTGCTATCATGGAAGACAATGGCAATAGTGTTCTCCTCCCCAAGTCACATAGCAGTAACACATACTTATGCCACTTTCTTGGCAAAATAGCAAAGCTTGTTCTTAAACTTTATTAACCCAGGCTGGAAACCCTTCTAGAAGTTAATCTTTCCATGTTCAGTTTAGATTTTTTTTTTTTAATACCACTGAGTATGCATGACTGAATATTAGTTATGCAACCATAACAACTGTCCTTTTCAAAAAAGATTCCTGCATAATGTGAATACAGAGAATCCAAGGCAAACATGACTTGATCATAAAACTTTAATAGTAAAAAAAGTGTAAAACCAAACACACTGCTGAAAACTTATTTGTAAGAATGAGAATTTAAGTGTTCAAATTCAGAATAGTGCAAATTTTCTTCACTCCCCTCCTGTTGCTTCCAAACTTAAATCACTTTGGTTCAGATACTTAGAAGTATTGGCAAGAAATGAACTTCTGACTTACATTTTTTGGCTACGATATTTGTAACAGAGATTTAGCTTGTCTTTGCAAATAAATACTTTGTTATCTATCAGTTATATGCAAAGATCACAGTCATCTTTACTTACATATGGTTTTATCATTTTGAAAAATGGTCTCTTAAGACTGTAACAAAACTGTCTTTCCAGCAGGCAGCGTATTTCTTGAGATATCTGAGCTGATCCAGTCCCAACCCAAGGACCTAATCTCTTCAAGTGGTCCTACAAAATGTGATTTTTTTTTTTTGAGTTTTAAGGGTTTGAGGAAAGATGAAAGGATCTTATGCCAGTGAAAATTACTCTTAACTTACACCAAGCAAGATTAGAATTGGGGTCTGTTTTGTAATACAGCCTTTGTACAAAACTCTTCCTATAAAAAAAAGCACAAGCAGCAGCTATAGCATTCCCTTTGAAGAGTGAAAACAGCCAGAATGCTGCTACCTTGCCTCAACATCTTTTTGGATGGGCTGCTCTTTAACAGATGCCTCTATTTATATCTGAAGCCATGTAAGATTGGAAATGAACACACACACAATAATTGTAGAATACAAAAAGGCAAATGCATAAAAGTTTACAAGTACACCATAACCACAAAACTGGAGTATTTCTAAAAATTTGGGTTTGATGAAAAGTACAACAGAACTAGTTAAATAAATTATTGCTCCATTTGACTCCATGCAGCATTGAAATGAACTCAGAACCCTTTTCTCTTTAATCTGTCATAATAAATGATCACTATTGAAGAGAATATGAGGCTCAGATTTTTACTGTACATTGCACTTCGATTTTAAGACCTAATACTTGCTATTTAGGTCCACTGTGGTCTAAGCTATCAAACAAATACATTGTGCTCACAGAACTAAGTATTAAGAAACACCAAATGTTTAATGTAGTGACGTAAGCACTTTGTTGTTTTTTTTTTTTTACTTTTTTTTTTTATACAAGGCAATCACAGATTGCAAGTTCCATAGGGTTGTGATAAAAATAAGCAGTGATCTCTTAAAAACTGAGCTGAGTAAATGAGCTGTTCACTATTCTTCACACAGTTTATATCACATTTTATATCACATTTTAGGCCTGCTTTTGTTTCTAAACACTTCAAAGCCCTGACTCAAATAGATGCAAGATCACACACAGCCTGAGAGGAAACCCCAGGAGCTGGGGGCACATCCTCAATGGCCACAAACACCTGCACCATGCATAGCTTTCAGTCACACCAGGCATTTAAAGTACCTGAAGACTGACTTTGGTGAGACACTGAAACGTATGCTTAATTTTAAGTTGAAATAATCACCCACACTTAAGTTCTTACTAAATTAGGGCCAAAACTAAATATGCTCAAGTCTGACTGCAAGCTTGTGAAGTAAGCAACCTTTCAGTCAGAATTTCTTGATAAAGTTCACCTTGGAATAAGATTGTCTCCAGTGTTCACCTATGATACAAGTAATTTATAAATTCAAAACCAGGTGACAGTCTTTCATCCCTCTGACTCCTTCACCACCAACGACAAACTTAATGCAGCATTACAAGTAAGGGCGTGATTCCTTCATAAGACTCCTAAAAGCATTAGTGCAATGCCTCTAATTGGTTTCAATCACTCTTATTTTTAAATAACCCTATATTTTTTTTTACAAGATTTGGATAAATACTATTCCTATTAAACCATACTTCATCATTGTTAAGCACCATCGATCTACTTCCTTTGGGCACTGATACAGGAGCTTGTAATTAAATTTCAGTTTCAAGGCTTTAAAAATATGGCAGCTGCTTCAATAACTTACATTGGAATCTAATACTTGGAAAACTGCCACTTAGCCTGAACTCTTGTATTCAACTTGGTGTTAAACTCTTGCAGAGAACAGCCATATGCAAATGCTTATGCAGTAAATCAGGGTAAGATTTCAAGATAAGCAGTTAATTTCACTTGGCTATTCTAAGAGTGGATTAATAATTTTTTTCCCCCCCACAAGTCATTTGTGCAGTGAGCCCATGAAGAGATTATTTTTTTGCTAAATAATCTTCAATTTAAAACAGGAACACATCTTCTTAATGTTGCTCTCACACTGGCACCATGCTCTCTTCTCTGAGGATTTAGTCATTGTGTGGTTTCTCTGGAATACCCTATGAATATTAAAAAAATAAGCAGAAGTATGTTAGATTTTAATACCACATGAGAAATTACTATATTATGCAGTATTTTCTATGACTAAACAGTCAACTAACTTCAGTTATGCTGACAATGATCCAGCACGCATGACTTCCTGTAAGAGCCCAGTGAGGACATGCACCTTAAGTGCAGACAAAACAAAAGTCACTATGGCTCTGTGTAGTCTCAATTCATTCATCTGATAAAAATCAGTGGGATTGTATTAAGACTTCGCTGACAATCCTCCCCATCTCAATTTATTTTTCAGCAGGAAATGCACAGCACTTACTAGACATCAGTTTCAATTTTAAGGACTCTCCTTCAAACTGTCCTCAAAAGTTACCGGATTTTCCAAGCAAAGCCTGGTATCAGACAGACCTGCTCATTCCTTTTCCAGTATGAAATCCTGTAATAACGTCAGTGTAAGACAACATTTAACCAGCATTTACTTAAAACAAAGCTTGTGGCAAATTTTTCCTTATTCTATTTCCAAAATAGAAATAGCCATAAGTACGTGTTCACAGTTCTGCAAACTCAAGCACTAGCAAGCAATAGTTACTCTTGAGGTGGGTGTTTTAAACACCATTCTAGTTTACAAGACATTAAGACTGATGGTTACAACTCAAGATGTTGCCTCATTACCAGAAATGTATTTCTATATTAAAAAAAAGCAAACTTCAAACCACTGTCAGCACCATTCCAATCTTCCCAATTCATTTCCTAACAACAAAAGACAGATAGGAGAAGCAAGACAACTTTACCCCAGTAAGATACTTTCCAAAGGTGCTGCTTCCTACTCTACATACACCCAGCACACATCTGTTCTTTGATTCACAACAGTCAAATGCAGCCCAACAGCTCAGAGACTACAGTAGAATATATCTAAAGTGACCCTTCCTTCACATTTAGTTTGAAGTAGTAATACTGCACCTTCTTGTCACCCTTACAGTAGTGGAGGAAATCAGATTGATCCTTTCAGGTCATTTCTACAGAAGGACCTAGCAGACTGAGTTCTACTTCTGTTTCAGAAGTGGTATTCTCCAAGCTTCTACCACCATAAGCATTCCTATGAAGTTGCTGGGCTTCCCAAACTTTTTTCAGATTAAGTAATGGTAACAGAACACATGAGAAGATGCTTCAAGATAACCAAAATAGAATGCTTTTCCTTGCCAGCTTTCCTCCTTTGAAAGGAGGGTGACAAGCTGGACAGAGGAGCTGCAGGCAGAAGTCAGTCTTATTTCAACTACATTCAGGTGAAATGCCAGGTGAACAAGGCAGCAAAGGAATAAAGAAAAGAGGAATCTTATGTGCTTAAATTTAGTTTCTTCTTTATTGAGACTTCCTTCTCTTCCCAACCTAAAAAACACGGCAACTGGAAACGCTGCATATACCATTACAATATACAGAATTATAGTGTAGAGCTGACCGCAGAATTTTAAGACTGTGTGCAATAAGCAAGGACTAAATTTGCTATTCACATCAGGTGAGAAAGTTTATTAATATATTTTATTTTTCAAATTCTACCTCCCCCCCTATGTTTAGCCCTAAGGAAACAGAGCAAAACCAGACAGTGTGAACTGCTGTGATTCAAAAGAACTTCAGAGTAAAAACTGACTGAAGACTGTCGCTGGGAAATCTAACTTAGGATAAAGCCAGTGAGAAATAACTTTTAGAACACTATTAAGAACAGAAGTAGACTTGTCCTTTTTTGGTATATAAGAGGTAACTTAATTTAACATAACTGAGAATCAATATTACAGAAATTGAACGGTTAACATGGCTTTTTTCTCCCTACCTTGTCTGTAAGCCAGTCCATCTACAGTATCAAGTTCTGACTGGTCACTTTAGAGGTATGCTAGTGTCTGTCTGTTGAGTTAGAAAGGTTAGATAGAAGGGACTGAAAGTCTGTTAAGGCAAGGCAGCCAGTTTTAGACTAATCTTCAACTTATTTGTGGTTCAGTCCTTTTTTAGACCTGAAAGCTTCTCCCTTTACTAAACAAAGACTGGTATTTTAGTAACTCCTAAGTCTATAAAGGCCATTCCTTCAGTAAAAATTAAAGGCACCAAGGCACAACAGCCTTTGAACTGGAATACTTGAAGAATATTTTCCAGAATAAAGAAATTATGTAGCAGAAGACAAAAAAGATCAACAAACTATTAATTATTACTATCCAGTGTAATTTAACAACCAGGCTGAAAGCTGATGTACAGTCAGGTTTACTGTTAAGTACACTACAAGAGAATAATTACTTAACAACCTAGCAGGTAAGATACCGCTTACACTATATTATACCATTTGTGGAGTGATACTTGAACCATGTATAAAATGACCAGAAAGAGCATATTTAATTCCAGAGTGGTGGAATTTAATGCTTTGTGAGGACATATTTCCTCCACAAAAGAAAAATGCTTTAGTGAATGATTAATTAGAGCAAGCCTATCTGCCTCTCAGCTTTCTAGCCACCTCTGACATTATGTCAACTGCTAATAAAAAGGCAGTAGTTAAGATACTGATCAGATGTGCTACACAGATTCAGTTCTTATTTAGGCTGCTGCTGGAAAAAAGTTTTCATATAGAAAGGTAATTCCTACTCTACTGGTAACACAGGTTATGTTTACATTTCAGCTCTTTTGAAGACACCTATTCATCTCTTAATCTGTGAGTCACACCCTTAGAGGCATAGTTTGTTCTTGGATTATGAATGACAGAAGTTATTTGGACTGTTAAAGGAAATGCTAATTACACAATAATTACCATAGCCAGCTGGCGTCCTATGTTTCCTACAGTCACACCTCCTGAGAAAAATATACATGGAAGCCAAGAACGGATGTATAGAAAATCTGGGGATGTATACCTGATAAACAAGAAGAAGTAAGTTAGAAACAAGGCATTATCATCTCCTTATGTACTGTTAACAAGATGCTATAGATTCTTTCACCAGACACAGCAGAGAAACAGGAGAAGAAACAGAAAGACAAATTAAATCTGTTAACTTGGAAGTCTTAAAAAAAGCAAGGTCTAGCATTTCTTTCTCCTGAGAGCAACAATAGACAAGTCAGGAGAAGTTCAGTTTCTTGAGATGTATGCTGAAATAACAGCTCAGTTTGAAAGCTACCTCCCTCCCCACTCAGTGCTCAATCTACTAATTGTCATGTTCTAAATTAACTGCTTTAGACATAGAAAACACTTTGTTATAAGTACATGCCAAGAATGTTAATAACTAGCTTCCAATACCTGTGCACTCATTTTTATTACAAGAGTTGAAATACTACTTTAAAGTGTAACTTACTGATAAACACCATTATATACAAGGAACTGGGTTATCAAAGTTGCTACAAATGCTATTGTAATTCCAAGTCCGAGGCCACTTCTTGAACGATCAAACGTCCACCAAAGACCCAGTGACAAGGCTGCAAGAGTCAGGGACAGCTGGACATTGTTGGCAAAATCTAGTTTCTGGAAAGAGATGTTAAGGACAATCCTTTCAAGTCTGCTAACATCCTGTTCAAGTGGAAAGCAAGTGTGATTTTACATTTCTAGATACACTACATTAAGAATCTGGTTCTCACACCTGCTGAGCAATTACTCCCCTTGTTGCCTTTACGCTTGCACTCCAGTCACATTGGCTTCTGTAACACTGAGCATCTAAAGAATGCACCATATAGTAATACATTTAACTTCCACGGATTTTCTTTTTTTTTTTTTATCTGAAATAACCCAGCTACCCCTTCCTAATTTAAGTTTTCTGCTCAAGTCATTAGCATTCAGCACACAAAAAAACCCCACATTCTTACTGAAGAACTTAGTGCATCTCCCATCCCTGGAAGCATTCAAGGCCAGGCTGGATGTGGCTCTGGGCAGTCTGGTCTGGTGGTTGGTGACCCTGCACATAGCAGGGGGATTAAAACTAGATGATCATTGTGGTCCTTTTCAACCCAGGCCATTCTATGATTCTGTGGTCTTATTAGTTACTTATGTTAACTATTAAATACAAACAGTATACAGATTAACTTGTGGTGTTTTTATCTTGTTGCACTCAGTTATACCAGACACAGAATGATGTCTGGCCTTCTCCCATCCCAGAACCCCATAACTACTTCAAAGTTAACGGTAGTGGAGTATCATAGAGCAACCACTGCACTGTATTGCACGTTTCTGCAGTCCAAAGTTGTCCTCTGGCAACAGCATTATCATTACCTTTGTAACTCCCTCAGGTGAGCTCATGGCAATACAAAGAACATGTCAAGCAACAAAAACTAGGTGAAGGATACAGCACTTGCATGATTAATGCCAACAAAAACTGCTATGCAGCGCATCACGCTCGCCCACTCTCTTTTGAACTTGTGTGGTTCCCCAAGGTGGCTGTCAATGCAGGGGTACAGCAGGCCAACAACAGCTGCAAGAAAAGCAAGACAATATTAACCACCATACAGTGATTATTTAGATACTATTAGATATTAGCTTGCCAAACAAGTGTTTGACTGTGCATTATTAGTAGTAACGCACCTAGTACAGTACTGTAAGCCTGGCAAAGAAAAGACAATTAACAACCTTACATATTCACTTCAGGAATGAAAAAATAAAAGCCTCAGACTTTATAAAGAGATGTTCCATTTGAACCTTTAAAGCAGAGACGTATGTAGTGTAATATTAAGGTATCTGACTTCAAGCTCTTTTTCTTCCATAAGCATACATCATTTCTCACTCTGAGTAAACACTTGCTTTGCTCCAATAAAACAAAATCAAAGAGCTTAATTACAGAGAGGAATAGAATGTATCTTTACTGCTTGTGTGCAGGATATCTCCTTTTATTAATTTATTGCCTGTGAATCAGGCCCTGAATTACTATTTGCATAGACTGAGAAGTTGCTTGGCAGAGCTGCTTCCCCTTCTGCTGGGCTCTAACTCAGCCTATGCTCTCAATCCACCCCACATGAGTTTTGGTATCTAATAGAAGCAGGGTGGAACTTCAGGAAGGAGCTACCATCAGCCACAGCCAGATATCTACCCACTCTCTTAGCCAGGCAGAGTTTTACCCTCAAACTGCCTTTTCAGTATGAGAAATGGTGGCAGAAGGAAGAAAGAAGAGAGGCTACCATGAGCTTAGCTCTATGTCTTAGAATAGCAAAACTGGTCTCTGCTAGCAGCTCCATGTGTTGACAGAAGGCTCAAATGAGGCACACAACCTCACATTATGTGCTTCTTCCACTCCACTCCCCTCAATCTTTGATCCCTAAAAGAAACAGCTTCCCTGTGCAGGAGAATATAAGACATATAGTAGGACATAAGGCAGTAGAACTAATGCTTTAAGTTTCGTTTCTTGGTACCAGTCACCGGACTTTTACCTTGAGATAGCAGCTAATAGCCAGAGCTTAATGCAAGCACGATAAGACTACTACACAACTATCTTACGACAATCTCTACTACACAGCTTACCACTCACGCAAGCATATCATTCATACTTCCAGCAGGGGCACAAACAGCACCACCAAATGATAAACAAGGCACGGAAGGCTTGCTGAAGCACTTCCAGCACCGACATGACGGCGCCCTGACGCCCCGCGCCCCCACCCACCCCAGCTCCCCGCACCCCGTCCCGGCTGCCCGCACACATCGCAGCCCCGCACGTGACTTCCTTGTTGTCGGCCCGGCCCGTGGCCTGTTGGCGGCGGCAGCCAATGAGAAGCGCCGCCCGCGCCTCACCAGTTCGGCGGCGGCCAATGGCGGCGCGAGGGGCGGCGGCGGGACGGGAGCGGGGAGCCCCGCGGCGGCTGCGGGCAGCGCGATCTACGATCCGACCGGGGGGCGTCGCACGGAGCGGGACCAGGCGGCGGGGGGGGGGGGGGGGGGGGAGGGGTTGCATGGCGCTCGCTCACCTGCCGCAGTCCCGCAGCACGGCGGCACCCACCAGGCGGAGGAGAAGAGCGTGGCGATGACCTCGTCGGGAAACAGCGTGACGTTGCGCTGGATCTGCAGCAGGTTCAGCACCAGCGCCATGAAGGCGCCCACCACGAAGAGCACGACGCTGCGCTGCACCAGGTGCTGCCTCCACGTCGTGCCGTCCCGCACCGCTCGTCCCGCGCTGGGCGACGGGCTCCGCATGGCGCCCGCCTTGGGGGCCGCTTCCCCGGGCCGCGCCGCGTGCCGCGCTCGGGCCGCGCAGGAGCAGCTCCAGGCGCCGCTCTCCAGCCGGGGCATGGGCCCGGCCGCGCTCCGGAGATGGCGGGGACAGCCGGCAGCGCGGGTGACAGTGACAGCCGCAGAGCCGCTGTGCTGCGGTGCACCGCCCCTCCCCGCTACCGCCTCTCACCTCAGCCCCCAAGGAAGGCGCAGGCCGCCACCGCGCTCGCCGCCCGCTCCCGGCGTAAGGTTTATAACCGCCGGCAGCCGCCGTCACGTCACCCGCCGCCGACCTACCGGCGGCAGCGCCCGGCCCGCCGCCGCTCCGCCCCTCCCCTCACGCCGCGCCGAGGGCGGGACCGGGCGCGAGCGCCGAGCGCGGGAGTCGCGCGCCGGCCCCGGCCGCCCGCCCAGCGCTGGGGTGAGGCGGCGCGGCCAATGGCGGGCGGGCGGCTGATATGACGTGCGGGACACACCACGCGCCCGCCCCACTCCTCCCCCCCGGCCCGCCGGGTGACGACCGCAGCGCCGAGCGGCCGACGGAGGGCGGGGCGGTGAACGCGGGGAGCGTTGCTGGACGGGCTGTGGATCCGCGCTGCACCACCCAAACCCAAACCTGGGTCTGAGGTCACTGTCCCAGCGCTCCCTGTGAGGAGATGTGTGGCCAGGCGGCCTCTCCTCAGCCTGCTCTGCGCCCAGCAAACCCAGGGGCATCTGCTGCTCCTCACACCCCTCCTCCATACCCTCCATACCCTTCACCATCTCCGACACGCTGTGGCAGTTTTATGCCCGTCCATTGCGGCACGCAAAACAGCACGCAGTGGTGTGCGGTGGTGACTGATGGTGATGGTGGCGGTGGTTGTGGTCCTTACAGGCTCGTCTGCACCTCCACACTGGGCTGTCCCCTCAGGAGGTGGCACCTGCCCCTGTGTGGTGTCTCCTGAAGGTCAAAGGATGGGTACTCCTCCGTAGAATCATTAAGGTTGGATAAAACCTTTAAGATCATCGAGTCCGACCATCATCCTATCACCACCGTGCCCACTAAGCCATAGTCCTCAGTGCCACACCTACACACATCTAAAATGGCCGTGCAAGGAGATCCTGCCAAAGCCTGGGCAGATCATGCGCTCAAGGCCGTAGGTGCCCAGGTGGCTCTGAGCATCTGTTAGGTTTCCACACTGAGAACTTCAACAGCTGCTGCCCCAGCAGTGCCAAAGCCTGGGCCAGGGTGCACCCAGCCCAGCGCAGTGTCACTGAAATGCAGCTTCGTGCAGGTCCGCCCTCTGCAGGGGTCCGGCTGAGTAGAGACGGTTGTCTAGATGCTGTACATGATACCCTGTCTAGCATTAGAAAATGTCTGCGTAGCTGCAGGGTTTCTTTTTTCAGATGTCATTTCTCCAGGACACACTGGGACTAGTGTGTTGGTACAGTAAGAATAACCGTGTTTCTTGTTTATTTAGCTGGCCTCACTGGAGCCAGCAGGGCTTCTTTTTCACACGAGGCATGCCCTGCTTGCAGTTGGAAAGAGCACAGGATCTGGTGCCTTCCTGAGTGATGACACTGAGGATTTAAGAATATCTTTGCAGTTGCTGCAGCAGCGAAGGGCGGAATGATGGTCTGCATTCAACTTGGTTGTACTTAATCAGTGTGTTCAATGTAACAAATGTCAGTAAAACATATGGAAAGAAAAAGGTCTTTTGTATATGGTAAAGTGAAAAATCAACCTAGGATATAGTTGTTCCTTCTAATCTCTTATCAATTCCTGCTGGCGTGCAAAGAGTTAGGATACCTGAGCACACTGTGTAGGGCTCCTTTGGACTAGATACTTGATTTTGTAGTGAATGAAGTGTTAGTGCCACTGCTGGATGGGGCAGAAAAGCCAAATATTTTCCTGTTAATAGCAACCTGGTGTAGGGAACCTGCTTTGGCAGGGGGTTGGACTCAATGATCTCTAGAGGTGCCTTCCAACCCCTACGATTCTTGATTCTGTGATTCTGTGACCAGCTTTGGATGAGCCCAAGTCTGCCTCCTGGATTTTACTGCTGGATTGCCATATACGTGTTCTCTGTATGTGGCATTCTAAATGTTCAGTTTCTATTTTTGTTTTATTGCAATAGTATATTGAAGCAGCTAGCTATTTTTTTTTTTTTTTTTTTGAAGGGGAAGGTAAATTAAAATATCAATAAATAGAAAAAATCTATCATTTCAAAGGTGTCACTTTACTGTTCACTGCTTCTAGATTGACTATCATGTTGTTTAAGCAGTGACTGAAGAGCTGTCCTCTGCATAAACACTGCTGGTATGGCTTTGTCATAGTGAAATGGAACACATGGACGCTCTGCCACATATGCCAACAAAATGTGGATGTGCCCATGAATTCAGAGTTTCTGTTTGCATCTTGGAAGAATATGCCTTTTCCATCTTCCTGCCTCACCATGCATTCTGGTGTCAGCATACATAGTTCTGTTTGTATCTTACTCTTGTAAGTTACTCACGTTGCAATTGTGTTTTGCATTGCGCCACTCATTTCCTTTTCTTCACTTTTTTTTCCCCCTGAACAAATGGACATTAAATGCAATAAGTTTAAATTAACTTTTTTTTTTTTCTTTTCTTTTCCAGGGAAGACAACTTTACTCTATTGTGAGCATTTTATGATTTCCTCTGCAGAAACATTTGATTTGTTCCAGGAAATCACATGCAGATACAGTGCTTCCCTTCACAGCAACCAGATACATGTTTTGAATTGACACAGGCAGTTTATCCATATTCCTGGACTGCTAAGCACCATTTTCAGCAACTCTGAAGACTAGAACTCATTCCCTGGGAAATTTTCTTTCCTGATGAATCTTCAAGATTTACCAGCAGGACTGCAGATCTGACATAAAACAACCCATCTTTGTAAGAAATCTCTTTCTGGAGTTGACCTCAGGGAAACAAACACTAATTCATCCCTGCTTGTGCTACATCTCTACTTTATTTGAAAATATAACTTTCTGTATTCATTTCCCCCCCCCCGAGCCCTACCTATATCCTCAATGCTTGTGCAGAGTTCAGATTCCCTTGCGTTGCATCTGCTGGTTTTCTCTCCTGAAAGAACCTGTTAAGCATTTTTTTATGCTGTGTTTTCCTTTCCTTGTGCATATATCTCCCTTCCTCCTTCCTATAGCATATTTTCTTACCTTTTTTTTTTTTTTTTTTTTTTTTTTTTAAATAACAGAATATGGTGGTGCCCATTTTTTCCCAGACTTCTTTCAGTTGGCAGAGACCAACTTCTGATATGGTAAAACTTGCGACAGTTTCTCTATGACCAATGGCAGCAATGTGAATATTCACCAACAGAGAAATTGGCCCCAGTCATGTGTTTCCTGAAATCATCTGCTTAGAATAAAGGTTCAATGCACCATCATATTTGTGTTGTTTTATGCTCATTATGGCTTGGATTTCCTTTTAGAATCCTTAAAAAGGGTTTGGCCTCAGAAGCTTTGATTACTGCCTGAAATTTTATGCTGAACGGTTATTTCTGGAAAGAAGTGCTCATGTGTCTCTGTGAGATTAATGACAGTTATTTTTATCTCATTCCTGAGCAAAGACAGCAGAATCTGCAAGTGCTCAGCATCACTACTCATTACATAAATAATTTCACCTGTTCTTTCCTGCCTTCTGTATTAAACTTTGACACATTCTGAAATGTGACAAAATGAGTTTCACAAAGGCTGTTTCCTGGGCCTCTTAGGCAGGAAACCTCATGTGGGATACTGGGGCATTTTGCATTCCTTCCTATTCACACAGAGTCAAAAACTGAGCTGGCTGCTGAGAGAAGGCAGTGGCAGAGAACCACAGAAATGATCAGTTTCCCTGCTGCTGAACAAGACCTAACACGGCTCTCCCTCTGCTTCACTAGAGACTTTGGAATTTTATTCACCTTTCAGGCTTTCTCCTATTGATACAGAGAAAAGAGACTTTCCCGGTCATAACCTAAACCTTAATCTCCTGTGTCTCCATAAGAGGATTTAGTGACATGCTTTGTTTGATTCCTGATGCCAACTTTATGCACAATAGTTCAAAAAATCTCTTGTCATGAATTGCAGTATATCAGACTGAATTCTTTGCTTTTGTTTTCAGTGCAGTGGTGTGAATTCTCTGGAACCTTCACTGAAGCCTGCATGTTGCATGATGCTTCCTTGGAGATCACAGTACTTCCATAGCAAGGTGGATGCAGAATTCTGTAGTGTGATTTTGTGAAGTTGTGTAAGTCCGAGTGCAGGATCTCATTAAAAGCTAAAAGGAGAAGTACAGAGAGTGATTATATGGTACAATAAGCAGTATGCAAAAAAAACAGGCTCCCAACAAAACAAGCCCTAGCCAGAACACTTCAGGCGTGTAAAACAAAGGGGTTAAAATAGAGTGTGTTGGTGGTTAGTCTGTAATAATGTGAGTCATCCACAGTGAGTTGAATGTAAAAATGTTGCTGCTAGTCTATAATCTAAGGGTGACAAACGGAAGCTGGAGTTTTAGCATGGAAATTAAACCCTAACAAAACTATTTCTTTCTGCAATATCATGCAGGGCATATGACAAATGAAGTTTTTTTCTGTTGTTTAGTTACAGCAGTTACAGCTGCTTTCCTACCAAGGCAAAACAGAAAGAACAATTATATGGAGGCTGCAGTCTTCAAGTGTCTATAAATTCATGTAGCAGCTATCATATAATTAGCTAATCAGCATCCTACATACAGCTGTGGGAAGTGATTCACTCTCAATGAACCTCTGTCCTGACACAAAGACAGTGTCTTTGTCTCAGCTGCAACTTCATTCATCGCCATCATTCTGTGTAGTTCTGTAGCAGCTAGTTCAGTTAGTCCAGACTTCATATTCAAGACGGTGATTTGATCTAAACTTCATTAGGAAAAAGTACTTTTTGTTGTTGTTTGGCAACAAATTTCTTCTTTGATGACATTAGCAGGTTTGTGAGGTTGGCCAGCTTTTTACAATAGTAGTCCAAGTCATGGTAGTCTAAAATATAGGTGACATAAATAACATCTGTACTGTTAAAAAGCAAAGCAGAAGACACATCATCTTTTCTATAGATTATTGTTGATGGAAACATTACTTGCCTGGAAAAGAAACTGCAAAAGTACATTTCTGTATCTGATGCTTACAAATCATCATGAAGGGGCTTCTCTGTATGTAGAAGGGCTTTCATGTGCAGCCATGGCTGGTCACCAGCTCAAATATTTTTCACTTCTTTAGTGATTTGGGTCCCATGCATTCCCTCACTGAATGAAATGATAATTTTCACAAAGTTCGTAATGTGAAATAAATTCCCCTGACAGCCTTCTTCTTTTGGTACACAATTCCAGCACTTTTTATCCTCTCATAATAGAAATCTTCCCACTTTTGTCAAGTGCCTGGGGAAGATGCTTCTTGAATGCATATGATAGCTAGTAGGGATACCATGAATCCACCACAAAAGAGCTACTCCCCCACTACATGCTTAAATCCTTAAATTTTCTCATGGTGCAGCGGGGGAGATGTGTAGTGACATTCTCTCCTGTAGTTATACAGTTGTAACGAGTAGTTACAGAGGAGAAGAAGGATCCTTGCAGCATCTTCCTTTTCCAAACTTATCTCACTGTGTCAAACAGAAAGACTGTTCCTGTCTGGGAGAACTAGTGGTAGCCTTGGTGTCTGATGAGATAGGTAAGGTCTAAATCTGATGATCTCTTTTCTGTTCTGCCCCTTCCTTGCCTGGCCTTACTGTAGCAATAACTATAAATAGTAGAGATGTAGCTACCAGGAATAGATTCAGTATCGCACACCATGGTTACATCTCTCCGTCTTTATTTTCCTTAAGCTCTGAAACACAGTGGTTGGGAGTTCTAGAGCCATTGCTATCATGTGGAAAACACTTTTGTCCAGAGCTCTCTATGTAGTATGGCTCTGCCCAATTCACATTGCTTAAAAAAAAAGAAGTACTTAGGGGCATAGGTAGCTCATCTTGTAGGACTCCTTGTAACTACTTGAAAGTGGCCAGAGGACCATTTTGAGACTATGTAGAGCTAAGCTCACCTTGAAGCACTAGCGATTGTTTGATTTGTTCTCCCATCACACTGTAGACTCATATTCAGAGAACAGTCTCAGCTGTGAACAGAGCATTGGGAAAAGCTTTGCAGTATACACTGCAATAAGTGTGATGAAGCACTGGCACAGGTTGCCCAGAGAGACTGTGGATATTCCATCCATAGAGACATTCAAGGTCAGGCTGGATGGTGCTTTGAGCACCTGATGGAGCTGTAGTGTCCCTGTTCACTGCAGGACAGTTGGACCAGATGGCCTTTAATGGTTCCGTCCAACACAAATGATTCTATGATACAGCCAGGAAAACCAGTGCAGAGCAAAAACATCAGAAAGAGAACTTGTGTACACATTAGTGCATGATGTGATGTGGAAATGTGGAAAACTGCATCGTGATTAGTTGTCCAGACATTGCCACTTTTCAGGCAAAATCTCAAGATTCCCATTTCATGATGACATCAGCACTCCTCAATGCAGTTCACTGTACTGAGGTGGTAGGAATTTTTGGATTGCCAAACTGAACTTTAAAGAAGCACTGCATGTGGGAGGCCTAAAACTTTCCCTGGGCAATAGCTTAGAAATTGCTGAAGCCAGGATGTGCTGAAAAATGTATTTCTTTAGAGCCAAACCCTTCAGCTTTTACTCATGAAGAAACACTTTAATTGTAATAACGAGATCAGGCTACTTGCATGTAAAATCAAAGGCATAATTATGAGCTAAGTTGTTGGTTATATGCTAATATAGCTCTTGCTATTGTTCTATGGGTGATCCTTATACAACTGCTTCAAACACGCCGTAGTAAATTTTACTTTTTTTACAGGTATTGCTAACAGAGTCATCTTAAATCAAATACTAGGTTAAAATTCTGCAAATTGCAGCTTGTTAATGATCTGAGCTGCACACTGCCAGCTTCCCTTACTGTATTATTCGGGCTTGCTGGATTTGAAAATCCAGGAGAGCAGACTGTGGTGTAGGAAAATGCACTGCACTCACTCAGCCTGCTCAGAGCAACCCACTTCATAGAGGTGCCTCTGTTCAAGCCCAGGTTCCAGTGGCCTTTGCAGGCAGCAGAGGGAAATAGTCCTTTGATGGATCTCTGTCTGAGCTGGCCTAAGAGGTGCCTGTTTCTCTCCTCTTACTGCAGCAAAAGCTTTTGCTTTCTGTATCCAGAAGTATATTCTAAAGTAGTCTAGATTGAAGCTATGAGGTCAGAGGGCAGCTGTATGCTTATACCTTGCTATAATGCAGTACAGTCAGAAGGTCCAGCAACCACCCAGGTTTCAGTCTGGTCAGGTTGGTTTGTGAGTTGCCTCACAGTGTCAGGGCTTGGTGGCATTAGTAAAGATGAGATTGATACCTTCATTGCAGATGTTCAGAATTTGTGATTGCAAAAAGACCTCCTGACAAACAGGCACTAACCTCTGCAGTGTTACTTGTTTCTTACGTCCCACGTATGGTGAGGGAGAAACAAACAAGGAATAAAGAATGATACCTCAATCTGGGGAAACAGGAGACATAAGCACAAAATTTCTGAAGATAAAATGGTTTTATATTCCATCTTAGATGCTAAAATGGTTTTGCATCCATCCTAGAAGCTATTCAGTCTTCTCATCAACCAATCCTGTCATCTATTGAACTGCATACATATTTACTCTTCCCAGATTCACTAAAGGAATCTCAGTTGGAAAAATGAAGCAGGCATCTATCTCCTGCTTTTGAATTATTAGCACAAAGATTTGTTGTTACGAAGAGAACTTGCCCCTCTTTTTTACGATTAAAAATTCTGCAGGCTTTGCTGTTTTGTGGTTAGCTGGTTGCTTGTGTTAGTGTGTGGAAATCTTTGTTCTCGCGCTGTGTTGTTTCTCTGGAATGCTATGAGCAGTTGTTTTTGTTTGCTCATACTTGGGTGGAGCTAACTATCTAATTGGGTAAATATTTGCAATGTTATGTTTGCATGCAGAGAAAACAAAGAGGGCCTGATTCCTACTGACACAAATGGCCTTTTACACCAGCATGGCAATGTAAAGGCTTACATAAAATTGATAACTATGAGCCCACTTCTTCTGGTCACACCATGTAAAGTGGATTTAGTATAAATAATTGTCCTGCTCATATTTATTTCACATTTCAGATGGACTGGTATTTTTTGGATGGGGGGGGTCTTGTAGTTACAACCACAAAGGAAGAAACTGTCCCATGCATTGACTTTGTGTTCAGAAGTGCACAACTTCTCCTAGCCTTAGTAGGACTTGGATCTTGGCGCTGCTGAAAAGCAAGGCACATATTTACCAGCTTGTCTTCCAGCATGTGAGTTTTCCACACGTTTCCTAAGTGAACATTAAGGCCAGATAAATGAGTCCAAATATCTGAAGCTGCTTTGGAAATTGCAAGTTGCTGGTGCTCATGAAGGGTGTATTTATATCAGTGATAAATATGGTGTTTCAACCTTACCAGGTGTCCTCTGCATGTGTTATTATAAGCAAATCTACAAAGTACACTGTAAAGATCTAAGATCTACACACTTATGAAGAGATCATAATGAACACTTAGGACTGATCTACTGTTAACAGATAACTGAGCCTTTCTTTGTACAAGGGTTAATAAAAATGCCTGTGACATAAGGAATAGTGAAACAGCTCCACAGCTGAGGTGCTGTATAAACCTGACCCTCGCTCAGCTTCTGCATAGCTGCAGCTATAAAAGCCTGGAGCTTACTGCAAACTGATTTATCCTGCCTAGTCTTGAAAGAATTGCATAGTCTCCAGGTGCCATTGCTTCATACATGCCTTATGGGGACAATACAAAATGTACTCAGTGCCTTTCTTTAGATCTAATAAAAAACTTTAATATATGAGGGTTTCATTTTATTAAAAATTCTTTTCCGTGTTTGAAATTCTTGCTCACTTATTTGCTTCAAGGTTCAGCTATTTATTCTTGTCTTTAAGAAATAAATAGGAATAATTTAGAGTTTGAGCTCCACAGAGCCAAACTGTGGTGTTTTTACACTGGATGATATCTTACTGGGTTCATTGTAATTATTCTGCAAAGTCCCTCAGGCTAAGTAAACTTCCTAGGCTGCTTTAAGACTTTTATCATCACAGTGTAGCCATTCCCCCTCATCCTTTACTGTAGGTCCTCAATTTTTGTCTGTCTTATAAAAACTGTGTTAAACCCCAGATTGTACAAGCATTTATTGATGGATAGTCCTTCCTACTGGTATCCCTGCAGACTTATTCCTGTTGCCTGCCCTTACCTTGTGCCCAGTCTCTGTGTATGCATTCTGTGAAGCATTGTGGGGTCTTAGGGACATGATTTAGTGGGCATGGTTGTAATGGGTTGATGGTTGGATTTCATGATCTTAGTGGCCTTTTCCAACCTTGATGATTCAATGGTTCTGTGATTCTATGACTTGAACCAGATAAAATAGGTTGGTTTGCTGCTTTCAGGTGTATCCTTTCTCTGATCCAGTTCACTTCTTCTCCATACTGTGGCATACTTCATCTCCAATGCAGTGTTGGTTGGGATAGGAGCTGCAGAGGCCCCCTTAAGTTCACTGTGCTGCAGAAGACTCCTCATAGAGCAGGAGCTGTTTTGTCTTCTGTGTTTGGTAAGAATGTCTCACTGTGTTAACCACCAAGCCATGTCACAAATGTGCTGAATAATTTCCTATGAGCTCACATCTTTCCACTGTTAGTAAACCACTAACTTTTCTAGCTTTTGGGATCTTTGTAAGCTCCTTTGTAGATACTTGTAAGCCCGTGTTGAGTCTTTCCCTCAGTCAGGCATAAGTGGAATTTATAAAAAGGCAGATATGATTCTGTCTTACAATTGCTGCATTAATCCTAAACACATCTAGAACTTTCTCACTGAGTTACCTTCATGCAGTTGTAAAACCAGGTTAAGATTAATCAGAATATTTGAGGTTGTGAGTAGGGAAGCAAATATCAGACAAGGCAGCAATATTTTTTCATTAAGAAAGGAGGCTAAAAATGATACCAGTTCTCTTCCCCACTTGATACTTGTTGAAGTACAAATATATATAAATCATCTTCCTCATGACTTTGAGATTAGTATTACTAATCCTATTTCTCTGAAGTGTTTTTCCTGTCTTTTGTAAGCAAACAGACTGTAGCTATAGGACAGCAGCACCTAATCCTCATCTTCTGGCAGTCACCCATGGAAAAGTGTTCCTCCTTCAGGTCTTGCCTTTTCTCTGGGTGCTGCAACTAACCACATTGGTGAGACGTGTGTGAGTGGCCAATGACATTTCTCTCTGTCCTTTAAACCCTTATCCCATCATCACCGTGTTTTCTGAATATTTCTGTCTGTTTTTGCCATAAGATTTAGACAAATCTTTCTAACTCTATTTTTGTCTCATTGACACTTCTGTGATTTCTCATCTGAGCTGGGTGAACAGAATTTGCCATGTTGTTTGGTCTTTGGGTATTACCAAAGGCTCATTTAGTAGCAAAGGTGCTTTCAAGATATTTTGAAAGGAGTGTGTCCCTTTCTGCTTCAGCTCACCTATCTGCACCTGCCAAAGCTGAGTCTTGCCTATTCACAAGATAAACTTTGTCACGAGTATCTGATATTTGAACTGGCAGCAGTCAGAAATGTCTGGCTGCCCCATGACTTTCTCCATGAGCGAAAGTTAAATTTATACTTGAATTTTCTAGCACACGTTTAAAGTCCACAGCCTAATTTGCTGAGGGAGGTCATTAACATTGTGTTGTATTAGGAAATACTCTTTACCAATCCATTTCAATGCAAAAGAAAACAAAAAGGATTTGTTCCAAAAGATTCATTCATGAAAAATTGAGTTGAATGAAAAAGAAAATTTACAGTATTTTTTTTTTAATGTATCTGGTACGAGTGCTTCAGACTAGACTGTGCATTTTACAGATAGCTACTAATTACACTGATCATTGAGATGTGTGATAAACACTGTAAGAGTTATTGGCATATCTGTAATGTTCCCTTCTGCATAATGTATCTGCACTCTCCATAGAAATAGTGCCTACTGCTGTTTCATGTTCAAGATGAAATATGTCCATCAATATATTTCCCAGGGGAAAAGAGAGAACAAGGGCTGGGAGAAGGTTGCTCTGCAAATACACTTCTTATGAGGAACAAACTTGCAGGGGAGCTTGTCTGTAGCTCTTCCCAAGCAGTGGAGCGTGTCATTGCTTTTGCAATAAACCTTTCTTCAGGAAGAGATAGAAAACAACTGAAAAACAATTAAAAACTTAATTTGATGTAATACTGTCCATACAACAACTTTACTCAAGACTTTTTGAAAGACTGCTGTTCAGAGTGAAAAAAGACTGCCAGAAGTCCAAGGAGAACAGAGAATATTTATGACTGGAGAACTACAATTGCACTTTTACCCTAGAGGAATGGCTTGGTGAGATGTAACGCTTAACCCAAGCGTGAGGAAAATAATTTGGACCTGGACTCTAGGTAATGATGTTCAGCAAAACTGTTACAAAGGCTTCTTTACTGCCCAAATGATACCCAACAGAATGAATGGCCTGGGAGCCTGTGGTAACCTAACCCACAGCAGAGTTGGTCAATCCTATCTTTGGAAAAGCTTGGATTGGTACCGAGATATGAAATATTTAGTTCACATTTTTTACACAGATTTGTTTCCTTCAGCAAAAATCCTGTTTGACTTATCTCGTGTTTTTCTTTAAACATCTAGCAATGTCAGGAACAACACTTTACGCTACTCTGGATCTGTTTAGAACAGATCCACGGACTCAACTAGTCAAAGGAACAAAAGACAAAATGTTGTTCTTTATTTCAGTCTAATGCATGTAAAAATCACCTTTTAGGCCCACAGTCCCAAATAGTAAGTGTCAACACATGACTACAGAACAAGAGAAAATGCAGCAAACTTTAATATGTATGCCTGGATTAGCTATCTAGCAGTGCTGCTAGTGACCTAGTCTGCTTCTAACTGCATTTTTAATTTTTTTTCCCCAAACTGCCTTAGCCATAGCTGTTTCAGACTGATTTCCTGATAGCTTTCCTCCTTTAGTTCATTCAGTAATGCCACCTGACACTTAGACTGTTGGGAAGACTGAAACAGGAAAGATGCAAAACTGGCTGAAATCCACTTTCCTCACCATGTGTCAGGTTATGCTGGATATACTGTTCTTCTGTAACCATCACATAGCATCTCTTTGCTTTTTAAACCAGCAAACAATAACTCATGTTTTAAATAAGCTACTTCATTATCTTTTTGTTCTTTTTCTTAATGAACTTTGGTTATCACTGGTACTCATTAAAACATTTTCCTTATAGCTCAAAAACTGAATGGATACTTTGTAGTCAATTGTCTATAATTCCACTATGGAAATAAATTCTCTGCTATCTATGCATGAGTTGCCTGGGTTGTGGATTAACCAGGCTGGGATGTGGTGACCTCTGTCTTAATGCAGACTGTCAGTTCAAGTTCAAATGTTTAGATGTTTAAATCATCAACTTGTTATGATTTTCACTCATGTATTGTGTCCGTGTCTTGTATTGGAAGTAGTGCAGCCAGCAGGAGCAGGAGGTGATCAACCCTCTGTAGTCAGCACTGGTGAGGCTGCATGTTGAGTGTTGTGTTCAGTTTTGGACACCTCACTACAAAAAGACATTGAGGCCCCGGAGTGTGTCCAGAGAAGTGTATTGGAGCTGAGAGGGAATGGGAGCATAAGTCTGAGGGGGAGATGCTGAGAGAACTGGGATGATTCAGTCTGGAGAAGAGGAGGCTCAGGGGAGACTTTCTTGCCCTCTATAGCTCCCTGAAAGGAGGTTGTGGTGAGGTGAGGGTCGGCCTCCACTCCCAGGTAACTGATAGGATGAGAGGGAGTGGCCATAAGTTGTGCCAGGGGAGGTTCAGGTTGGATATTAGAAAATATTTCTTCTCAGAAAGAGTGGTGATGCAGTGGCACAGGCTGCCCAGGAAGGTGAAGGAGTCACTGTCCCTCAAGGTGTTCCAGAACCGTGGAGATGTGGCACTGAGGGATATGGTCAGTGGGCACGGTGGGGATGAGCTGATGGCTGGACTAGAGGTTTTTTCTAACCTATGATTCTCTGATCTCCTCCATTTTCAGGAATATTTGTGCTAGCAGCTTTTTGAATTTCAGACTCCTCCAAATTCCTGTGCTTCTTTGGGAAGGCAGTGCTGTCTGCACCATTTGGGAGTGCTTGCTGCCTTGCAGAACCAAGTCCCAGGGATCCAATCCTGTACACTTTGTCTTTGGCCATTGACCTCGATGTGGCAATTTGAATCCCGAGGTCACAGAATTGTTTCTCCCATTGAATTACTGCTCCTGGCTTTTAGGATATTTCCCCATGCTCTTGCACATCCCCAAACTGTTTATTTCCTCATGTGTGCTTCTGGCAACCCATATTCCTAGATGACTTATTTTAGCAAGAGTCAGATGCTTACAACAGTGAGAGGTTTGTACTGGTTCTTGCTGGTTTGGAGAGCTGACACCACTGTAATGAGAGTGCTGGCAGCAGCAACAGCTCAAGCCCTGTCCGAGCAGGCTTCTGTCCTGCAGGAGCCACCCACCAGCAGTGTGTTCCCAAGGGGATGGAGTCCCACAGGTGCGTGTCTGTGAGCAGAACTGACCCCAAGGCTGGCCAGCAAGCACTGCCAGTGATGGGAGAGGGGAGCTGGTACGTTTAGCTTAATGGTGGAGGAACAAGGATACACCTTTCACAGCTTAGCCTGGTACTGAATCACATTAAGGCATGTTTTCCTCTGTAGTTTCATCTTACTCAGCTAAAAGTTGTAAGGGTGTGACAGATCAGCAGAGGTCAGGTGAGACTGCATGTAAAGGGAGGAGTTGCTCTCATTTAGGCTTCCCCCCCCCAAACCAAATAAGCAGCACCTCTAATAGCTAGACTCACCTGTGCTTTTTAAATAATAGGTTGCTAGAGTGCTCAGCTTGTTCAGTAATTACAGCCAGCACCAAAGTCATAACGTGGAGCGTGGGGTGAGGTCTTAATGAATATCATTGCTCGCCTCCAAGTACAGCTCTGTGCAGCTTCTGAGCGCACGGCTTCCTCTGGGACGTGCTGTTATCAGGTAGCACAGGGCGAGTTTGTGGCAGCTGGGGACAGTAAGTGTTCAGGTGGCTCTGTTAGATCATGGCAGCTGTGCAGGTTCAGGAAAGCAGAACTCAATCTTTATTAGTTACTTTTAACATCTAAGAGCTCAATGTGTTTCAGTATCGAGGCTGATATATCCAGCAACACGCTGAGGCAGTGATTTTTATCACTCACAGAGAAAAAAAAAGCTGTGTACTGACTTAGCAACATCCAAACCTGCAGAACCTAAGCAATTTTTTTTTTTTTTTTAAGATCTGAAGACAGTCTTGTTCTCACTTGGCACAAAATAGACACAGATGATGAGACTCCAACATATAACACACAGATGAATTTCTTCTAGCTCGCTTCAACAGAATTTGACCTCTGCAACCTACAACAGTACATTGTTTTCAAAGATGGAGAAAGGGATAGAGCAAATTATTGGAAGGAAACCTATTGCATGTGAAGCCATTTCTGCTCATAATGTTGCTAAACCTCGAGTTGCCTGAAGTTTGGAAAACGTCTGGGAGGGCAAACTGAAACCTCTGTTAGGTCTGGGCTGGCTGTGTTCTGCAATCTGCAGGACACCCACCTTCTCTGAACACCATGAGTAGTTGCATAAGATTAAAATCATAGACTGTGGGTATGTGGGTGTTCCTAGGCTGTCCCACAGTCAGTAACCAACAATATTTAGTGAAAAAAAAAAGGTCAGGTAAATGTTATTTGAGAGTATGAACAACAGGAAGGAGAAAAAGGTGGAAATTCAGAGGGAAAAATGATGAGCAGTAGAAAATATGTATTTTCCAAGTGGAGTGAGAATGTTCCCTAGGGTGGAATACTATTTGGTTTTAAAAGTAGACTGAGTAGGAGGCTGGAAAATGCTATGCTAGAAAGGATCCCACGTTTTCATCCATTGACCCACTAACCTTTTCTTTATAACATCTGTTATCAGAAGTGCTTTGCAAAGTTTTTGTTTGTTTTTCTTTTTTGTTTCATCAGAAATTGTTCTACACAGACGCTGACTTGTCTGTTTTCCCAGCAGAGATATGCCAGGACATCCAGAGTCATAGGGATTACCCAATGTTTGCCTGTGTTGGCAGTAAATGCTGGCAGTAGGGAACTCCCTTTTTGGCTGTGTAGGTTGCTCTCGTCATATCTTCCAGTTTGAGAATTGCAGTAGATGTAGAGAATAGCTACAGAGATCCAGTAAAAAGGACCCTGAGGCATTAAGTTTAAGATCCAGTTCCACTCTTACACTGGTGTTAATCTGAAGTGGATCTCATTATATGGCTCTAATTTTAAAGAGTTTTACCTGAAATGGAAGCATTAGAAGTACTACGGATAGGTGCTGTGTTCTCTGCTTTGCTAAATGAATTTACTGTGTTAATTCTGATGGAATTTCACTTCAGCAGATAATCAGAATTACTGATAGAAGAGTTCAGAGAAAGTGGGAGAAAGTACAGCAGTTAATTACAGTGATGTTAAAAATAGATTATGTGGGAATGAGAACACTTTCCAGTAGATGAAGGTGTGAAAGTCAGAACATGATGCACAGCTTTTCACCTCCAAGTTCTAGAAGTCACCAAGAAATGTTCCATTGCCTCATCAAGGATAGGTGTTACCTACACGGAAGTGGCTGTTTTGCCATCAGAGTGGCTGCCTCCCAGCTGGTTATTCCTTCCAGAAAAAGACTCAGGAAACAATCCAGGAAAGCTTTCCCTCTATTTGGTGTGTGCATTATATAACTGGAAGGCTGCGATCACAGAATCATAGAATAATAAAATGGTTTGTGTTGGAAGGGATCTCAATGATCATCCAGTTCCAACACCTGCCATGGGCAGAGTTGTCACCCACTGAACCAGAAACTAGATGAGGCTGCCCAGGGCCCCATCCACCTTGGCCTTGAGCATCTCCAGGGATGGGGCATCCACAGCTTCTCTGGGCATCTCGTACCAGTGCCTCACTCTGTAGGTACTGAATGTAGTCATACACCTACACAAAAATAAGGAAGATGAACTCCTTGAAAGGGCTAATTCAGAACTGGCCTCCTAGTAATCTTTAGCTGGAGTAGCTACATAGATTGGAAGAGTTGAGAAGGGCATCGTGCTTTGTACTTCTGACTGTAATTGCCAGAAATAAACAGTGGAACGAGAAGTGTTTAGCTGCAACGTCTGAAGGCTTCAATTATCAGTGAAGCTAACCTGATAGCTCTGGTGCTCCCGTGGTTCATGATGAAAGAATGAGGAACCTCCAGAGCCCTGGAACACTGTTCTGTGCCAACAGAGTTGCCTTCTGTTAATCTGTTAGTGATTGCAAAGCTGTTCTGCTTCTCTTACTTAACACTTCAAAGGAGAAAGAAATCAGCATTTTCCCATTCTGTGCTATGGCTGTGACACAGACATCTGTCTTGTACCTTGCAGCTAATTGGACACTGTCACAAGGTGCAAGAAAGATAAATGCCCACTGATAACCACAGCATCTTCTTTTTTAAACCTCCTAAGTGCTCTCCTGACACAGTCCCACTTTCCACCTCTTTGGCTGCAAACCCTCAGTTCCCCATGTCTGCATGCACTGCCCCACCAGCCAGCAGCTGGTCCAGCCCCAGCTACCTTTTGTCTCTCTGTTTTAAATCTCAGTCTGTTTTTGAGGATGAAAAATTATCCTCTGCTTCAATTTCCTCTGGCTGGTGCTGGAATTAATTGTTAGCTGCATTCCTTGTGGGGAATGTAATGAAAATATGACTGTAATATACTTATAGTGTGATTTGTGGTTACCAGTGGAAATATTTAATGATCTTTTTGTACACATGGAATAATTGCTTCTTCTGTATCACAATAATGGGCTGTGATACAATTACGCTCTTGTTCTTCTTCGTATAAGAAATAAGCACATGAGTGGAACAGAATCTGAAAAGCAGAATGCCCCTCATATCTCTCCAATATCCATCTGCTCACTGGAGATTCTGCACTCTTTTGAATAACACAGACTCTTATAATCAATGTGATTGTGCAGCTTTAAGATAAACAATTCATAAGATAGCTAAAGTTCATTTTCATAACAAAACTAGGCATTAAGGAGTCATTCCTGAGGCTTTCCCTAAAGGTAAAGGCTCCGAGGAATGCAATACATTGCAGATAAATCCTCCTCATATAAAGCAATATATCCTCAGTTGCACGGAGATGAGCAACACTCACTCTTCTCTAACAAACTTCTTCTGTGAGCTGCCTCTGAACAAGGTGTTCCCACCTTATGAGAGCTCATTGCCCATATGTTAAACCAGAGACTTTTCATTTATCCATTTGGCAGGAGAAGGAAGGGGTTAAAAGGCAGGGAGCAATCATGTGCTGGCTTTAGGAAAAACTACATTGTGCAAAAAGTTGATGAGAAGTGAAAATTGCTGAGGAAGTGATTTTTTGGAGGAGGAAATGTGATGTTTGCAGACAAGTGGCACTCAGTTTCCTGCTGCTGCCATGGAGTGTGGGTGAGAGCAGCCCCACGTGTAGACCTGGTAGGGCCGGAGATGTCGTTATGTGTTACAGAGATGGAAAAAGGATCAGAAAAAGCGTCCCAGGTGTGGAAAGAAGGGATGGAGTCTGTACCCCAGCGTTGGATTCCTTGGCACAACATTTGCTAGTGCAACCCTACTGAGCTGCCAAGCACCATGATTTGCATGCATGTCACCCCCTGGCACAACTATGGCTGTGTGACTCATTCTAAGGCATCCTCAGAGCAAGGATTGTAGAGAACACTTCTTCAACATGGGGAATGGCTGAAGATAGAATGGAGTGCAGTTAGCACATCAATTTAAAAGCAGCTGGCAACACACAGTACAACAAACAGAGGGCAAGTTAAGCTGTCACCTTACAGTAAGCTGGTGGTCAGGGAGCCCTTTGCTGCCAACCTTCTACCCCTTCAGCTTTTGGTGAGAGTGATGTGCCAGCCATGAGTCGTTTGCACTGCTCTGCTGCTGGGATCCATCACTTTAACAGGTTTAGTGGCCAACATTTTTGTGTTGCTGTGTTGCTGTGATGCATTGCTTTATGACTTTAAGCTGCAATTGTGCATTCCTTTATAAAATATTGACTTCAAGCCTGGGACAGCTCTCTTAAAACAAGAGATGTGGATGCTGCTTCAGACTGCCTTGTGCCATTCAGCACTGGCTGGAGCTGGGCAAGCAGGCAGTGCTGCAAACCAGGAGCAGCAGTGTTTTGTTCCCATCCCACGCCAGTACAAGTGACTATGTAGGTCAGTGAGCAGGGATGAATCATGTCATGTGGCCTGTACAAATGCAGAACCATCTTCTTTGTGTAGAGCACACACGGATTCCTAGGGAGAGCTGATGGGGGCTGGGGCTCACAGGGTGCTCGCCAGCTAAGTGCATAGCATGAAGAGAGTTGCAAAATGGTCTGGTTGGATGGGAACTCAAAGCCCATCCAGTGCCAACCCCTGTCATGGGCAAGGCTACCTACCTCCCCCCAGAATACGTTGCCCAAAGCCCTCTTTGGCCTGGCCTGATATGTGGCCCTACGAGTCCTCTGCCAGGGGCAGATAGAAAGCAGGATCTGCTCCCAAACACCATCAACACTCTTCTTAAGAGCTTTTTCCCTTTTAATTGCTTTATAACCAGTTATGATTACCCAGTAATGATTCCTGGGTCTAATGATAGGAAGTACTCATTAGCACATGGGCAAGGGAGCAGTTCCCCAGAGCACGTGCATTTAGCAGAGGGGAATATTTGAGACTTGCAAGTTTCCAGAACAGGAAACTGAAATTTTAGGATCTAATATAGCAACCTAGTCTCCATTACCATCAGCTGCCACAGTCTAGAGGAAGACACAGAGGGAATCAAGTATGCATAATGCAAACTCATGTAATTATAACACTATCAACCTGACTTTAGCCACTTGGCTTGGAAACAATTGCCCCCAAATATTGGCCTTTGACTGTAGAAAAGAAATACTCTCGGGAGAAACTTTCATTTAGATAGCAAATTAGAGGCATAAATTAAAAAAGAAAAGCAAATCACTTAGAAAGTAGCTACCCCTGGTGTAATGCAATGAATATCAGCAAGCTCTGCTGCAGGGCTGAGAATGCTGTGTGCTAAATCAGCATCAAAATGGAGCATGGGGGGTACTGTCGTGTTAGTGGTTTTCCTAGAATGATCTAAGTCTAAAACCTCTGAAATTAACTGAAATTAAATGTCAAATAAACAGAAAGGGGCACAGAAGGTGCTTCCAATCTGTTCTTAAAACACAAAATAAAAAAGTCATGCCTTTAAACATGCGCTTCCTCCCGTGTGATGATGGCCAGGCAGATGGCCTTACACTGCACTTCCAGATCAGTGCATTTTAAGAGTCTAAAATCAGGAGATTTTACAAAAAAGTAGCCAGCTTCTGCCTGACCTCAACAACTGCGAGTTGTCCAGTTGTTTGTAGCTCAAGCACTTGTGAGCACCTTTTCTAGTCCAAGTAACAGGAGGATGATTTGTGGGACTGCAGGCAATTATTCCAGTCTTCAATTTCAAGATGATGTTGACTTTTACCTCCGACACATTGGAAAGATTAAAGTGTTTCACAATAGCAGGGTCCCAGGAAAACATTCCTCAATCAGACTGATGGGGACCCCCTTTCCAATAGGAGAAGATATTCAATTGTGTAAAAGGAGAGAAAATGAGGAAAAGAAAGGTATTGTCTGCCATTATTATTAGCTGAAGACCCAGAAGAATTTCTGCAGATGGCAGATAGCATTGCCACTTTTCAGAACCTAGTGGCTTTTCTTCAGATTTGTTTTGGCTTTGGGGAAACGTGCAACATTTAGCAATTAGATGTTGATCCAACTATGAAACAAGGTCAAGGGAATCTTATACAGTATTACAGCTATTTTTTCTCCCTAACATAGCTGATTTTAGAGAATATGCCTGTGTGCCTTGTGCTGTGGCAACAATGGGGGAAAAAGTTTATCACCGCAAAGTTCACAGCTTAAAATGCAGAAAAAGCCTTTACCAGATCCCAGAGAAATGGGGAATGTGGATAACGGTGGGACTTCCCAGGGAGCCCAGGCAGTAGGGGAGAGATGCTGCTCTTGCTTCATGAATTCTTAATAATTTCACTGGGGTTTTGCAGATAAACTTCCTGCTTGAGCTCATCCTCCCAAAGACAGAGGGCTGCTGGTGGTGATACTCTGCAATTTAGGGATGTTTTAGTTACTGACTACAGCCTTACTCCTGCATGGTTTCATAGATTAGGCAGTACAGCCAGCGATGGAGAGCTTTTCTGTTACACCGCTACTTTATTTCATATAATCTCACTTAGAATCATAGAATCATGGAGTAGGAAAAGACCACTAAGATCACATAGTCCAACCATTGACCCATCCCCACCATACCACTAAACCACATCCTTCAGTGCCACATCTCCATGGTTCTGGAGTACATCCAGGGTTGGGGACTCTGCCACCTCCCTGGGCAGCTTGTGCCACCGCATCACCACTCTTTGGCAGAATAAATTGTTCCTAATGTCCAGCCTGGACCTCCCCTGAAGCAGCTTGAGGCCATTACCTCTTGTCGCACTCGACCATTCTTCTTTCCTTTGCACAACAATAATAATAGTAGTATAACGATAGTAATAATAATAAAAAATCCCATTTCCCTGCTGTCAAGAAGGATGCAAGACTTAAACATATGTCCACCACACTGCAATAAAAATTGATTTGAACTGAGCTGAAAGCCAATAAGTAATAAGGATTTGTTGGCTTGCGTCGGTTTTTGTCTGACAGCAGCAGAAGATAGCATCAAGCAGCATGTTCTGAAATACACTGTTACAAACTGCATTTGAGGCAAAATGAAGTGTGGTCAGCGAGGGTGCACCCAGGACCCTGCAAATTTGGAGGGGGTTGGGATGCCTGCAGGGCAGGGATGGAAAGGAAGGGTGGAAACGTCTTCAGCTGCCAGAAACTGAGAGCTGAGGAGAAAGGTGAGCTTCTGCCTACATATCCAGCCTCCTGCCCACGCACTGGGAGCCCTGTGCTGAGAACCACAAGGCATGTTGGCATGGGCAGAGCCCAAGGATGTGAACTGAGGAACCATATTCTGTTGTCAGCAGCTTTTCTTTGGACTCAGGAACTCTGCAGTGAGTTTTGCAATCTGATTCTGCAGGGAGAAGCTCACTTTGGTAGGTCAGGGGTGGGATCCTCAAGGGCCCAAAGATGTCACATCATGCCATATCCAACACTGCTGAAGTCCACATCTGGATCAGGTTTTAGCTCCCGCAGAAGAAGAAAAAACAGTAAATGCTTTGAACTCTGCAGTCACAGATTTCTTCCCCCACTGTTACCACAACATAAGGCACATTTGCATGTTCTCTAATGTTCTCTAAAACCAGGTATTTTGGAATTAGAAAAAAAAAAAAAAAATAGAAAGGAAACCCCAGGCTCTCTCCAGTCCTGTGGTGATGTTCTGAGCCCAGCAGATATGATAACAATGCATACCTTCCAGTCAACTTTTTCTCTGCCCCCATTGCCCACACTGTGCCAAGGGGAATGTCCTGTATGTGGTGGATGAGTGCTCTGCAGTCCCACTTGTGTGCTGGATTGGGCAACATCTCGTCTATGCAGCTGGATGGGAGCTGCATTTAAGGAAACTTCTCCATTCTCTTCCCCCAGGGACAACAGCTGTGGCAAAAGGCCTTGAGTAAAGCCATGTTAATCTTGAGTTTATGGGTGCTTTTTATTTTCTGTTCTCTCTGCACATCAAAGCTCATAAAAAAGCTTCAGGAATCCATGTATTATGTTGGAAATGGAGTGTTGGATCAACCCCTGAATTGTCTTATTGTGTTCAAGACCATGGCCAACAAACCAATGGCTTCCTCACCGCTCAGCTGCTGTCATCCTTGTGATCATAACCTGCATCATTTGCCCTTGGATTTATCTCGTTGCTCCCCAGCTATGTTGTGTGTGGCTGTGTCCCATCACACTTGTTCTTTGCAGAGCAACCTTCTGGGAGCCTTATGTGCATCTTGGGGAAGCACCAGATTACCTCTGCCCAGAGGCAGGATTTCTGGTGGAAGGAACACAGCAGTAGAACAATGCAATCACTAAATCATTAAGTCTGAAAAAGATCTCTAAGATTATCTAGTCCAACCATCAGCCCGTTGCCACCATGAACACTACCGATGTCCCTCAGTGCCACCACGTCCTTGGGCAGCATATTCCAATGCATTACCACTCTTCCAGAGGAGATTTTTTTTCCTCATATCCAAATGGAACCTCCCCAGATGCAACTTAAAGCCATTACTTCTTATTCTAGTTTGTTGACCATAACTGTTTTAAAACACTTCTGTGAAGATCTGAGTTATCTTTTGTGGTCTGTGTCCCCAGGTTGGAGCCCTCTGCCTTGGTTTTGCTCCTTCCCATGTTTGCTTCATTTTTGCATTGGACATACATCAATTTATGAACAAACTCATAGGGGCAACTTAGTATTCAGGAACTGATGTTGCTGATTCTTTCCTAATTTTTACAAAAATAGCCAATGTGGTTTTGTAATCTTAAGCATCTGTTCCAGATGGCTTGGCTGGCTCAGTTAATAATATATTACAAATGTATTTAGTGTTTTTTCTAATCTACAGATACTTGATCAACTGGAGTCATGGAAAAAAAATCTCAGCACAGAAATGCCTTAGGAGCATATTCTCTTTTAAAGCAAATGTAATATGGACTAGTATTGATGAGACTGCTCTGTACCGATGAAGGTCAGGAGAAAGATTTTGTGCTGGCAGCAGTGATGTGCTAAGGAAGACAAGGAAGCTGTCAGACAAACTGTTTTCTAGAAAGTGCTGGTTACCAAGCAGAATTTCACCAGTTTGGACAAGTGTTGGGTTGGGCTCCTCCAGGACACAGCCTTGCAGTGAGGCCCAAGTGTTTTCTTCCTGTCTTTCCAGAGAGAAGTGTTTGTTTTTTTTTTCTGGATGAGTTCCCATTTCAGCTCTTAACAGTTTGAAGTGGCACAAAGCAAAGTGTCAAATAAAATTGAATGTTTCTCTGCGTCACGGTCCAAATTTTGAATAACAAACTCCAACACAACATCCTCACCCCATCTCAGCATCGTTGCCCCAAATCAACGTCCTCACCCCATCTCAGCATCCTCATCCAGCCTCAGTATCCTCATCCCAGTGTGCCCACAGCCATCACTGCTCCCGCTGGGAGCTGGAAGCTGCTCCGTGCCGCCTGCTCATTTGTCCTATTCTCTGGGCTTGGCAGGTGGCATTTTTGCTCAGTGATTCATTCCCTGGCATATGCATTTATCTGGGCTGACATTTTAATCATGCAAATAAGGATCTCCTTAATGAAGAAAAAAATTAATTTCACAACTGTTGCTACAAACACAGTGACAGTCCTGCTAATGTCATTACATTCATAATACAATCAGTGGCTTTTCCATAATTACTATAAACTGGTGCACTTAGCAGCAGAGTAAAGGTTACACAAAGAGCTGCACGACTCCTCTTGTTCACTCTGGTTTTATCGAGAGTGTTTGGCACTCCTCATATGCCCCTTTGAAATCTTTTGGTTATCGCTGCCTCATTGCTTGTACTGCAGATGGCTTTGCCTTTGTCAGAGGCACAGACAAAATAAGTGGCACAGAGACAACTCCTCCACGACCTTTATTGCTCCTTGTCTTTCAGATCCCAGCGTGCAGAGTAAACAAGGTGACTCATTCTCTTCTGGTAAATAGCTGCCTCCCAAGGTTTTGCTGCTGACAGGATTTTTTGTTTTTCCGTCTGCACCCAAAGAACAGAGGGATGTGAGCTATGAACCACAGAGATAGCCTCTGCCTCTGAACCCTTATAGGCTCAGTAGCCATAAGGAGAAAAAGCATTTTTAATGGTAAAAAAGCAGTGAGAATAAATGGCTTCCTAATGGGAAAGTGCCTTCTCTCTTACTTTTTTCCTTCGAGATGCTGTGGGTGAGATACTTGAGACCTTAATCCCAGAGACTGGAGGGATTGGAACCAGTTGCAAACAATGTCCATCAGCCTCAAATGTTTTAGGGCTGGAATTTCACCTTCTTGTTATCAAGGAAGGATTTAAGGTTGTTTGAAAACTTATCCCAAAATCAAGCTATTGCTTTTAAGATCCGGGCCACTTTTCACAGACATTTGAGGTTGTTCCTTTAAGACACAGCATCTGAAAGGGGGCTATAAGAAAGAAGGGGACAGACTCTTTAGCAGGGTCTGTTGTGATAGGACGAGGGGAAATGGTTTCAAAATATTAAAAGGGAGATTTAGATTGGATATAAGGAAAAAGTTTTTTTATGATAAGGATGGTGAAACAGTGGAACAGGTTGCCCAGAGAGATTGTGGATGTCCCATTCATGGAGACATTCAAGGTCAGGCTGGATGGCGCTCTGAGCACCTGGTGGAGCTGTAGGTGTGTCCCCTGTTCACTGCAGGGGAGTTAGACTAGATGACCTTTAAAGGTTCCTTCCAACTCAAAAGATTCTATGACACTATTTTATGACGCTTCACATGGCAATAAAATCAGCCTTTCTCTTTCATTTTCACCAGAATGGGAAGAGTTCTCCTGGTGGCAGAAATGCAGGATATACATTGTTCATCTGGCGGAGCTGTCAGGGACTGCAAGTTTGCTGCAAGATCCTTGGAATTTCACAACAGCAAAAGCAAAGAAAGAGAAAAGTAAGAGAAGGGAGAAAAAGCATAAAAGGAGGGAAAGAATGAGAGGATATTTCTTGTGAGGTTCTGCTCATTGGTGGGAAATTTAGAAGCTCTTTCTGGACCACTTTGGCCATCCCTACACTTACTGAGGACAGGGTATATTTAACTGATGTACCTAAGGTGGAGAAGGACTGGTGTAAATCATAGAATCATTGATGTTGGAAAAGACCACTGAGATCATCAAGTCCAACCATGACCCACCACCATGCCCACTAACCCTAAGATGTAGCATTGCAGCTGCATAGGACAGGTGGAACCTGCATCCTCAGCAGCAGCCCTTGCCATATCTGACTATGGGATTTGCATGAGCTTGGTAACAGCTCCATGGAAGAAAAATCCCTATGTATGTCCATCCTGAGCATGTTCCATGTAGGTTTCCCCCGCTGGGAGAAGGAGCTGGGGCTGTTTCACAGGGAGGACAGAAGGGGCTGCCAAGGAAGTTCAGAACAGGAGGGAAAGATGTTAGGCACTGAGAGGTGGCTCTGGGTCGGTCAGCCAGGTGAGGGCATACAACCAGCAGCCATCTGCAGCCCGATGATGAGTGCACGTGGGCCAACAGTTGTGCATTCATTGTTCATCTTGCTTGTAATGGATGCACTTTTTGTAAAAGGGAAAAATCTATAAAACACTGCTGTTCAGCACAGATGGTCATTTTCATTGCCTCACTGCCCCGAGAAGATGCATAAATCCGCACTTCAAAAAGATTTTTCCAGTGACACTATAAAGGCTCAGAATCAGAGATAAGGCCACAGTGCTGCCCTGCAAGATCATTTTGTGTCTATCAAAGTGACACCCAAGCCAGGCTGTGAAGCCTGTGTTAGTTCTCAGGGCATTTTCTTTGCCACGTTCCTACCCGAGGAACCTGCAGCCCTGGTGGGAGGTTGCACTCCATGTAATAACCAAATGAGTGCTTCGTTTGGCTTCCAAGAATTTGGAATATGCTGTGTCAGTGAGGGATCCCTTTGGGATCCTTTCCCATAGTTTCTTGCTGGTTTGTGAATTGATTCTGAGGTTTGGGATCAGATATAGTAAACACAGCTGTAGCATACAGCCCCATCAGCAGGGTGGCACAGAAGCTATGCTGTATGTGCAGTTCCCACGGCCAGATGCACACTGTAAGCTTTGGGTCCTACCAGGAACCACCAGGTACAGCTTCCTCTGGAGTCAGTGGGAATTCACCAGCATAAGGAGCGCAATGTGATGGAAACAGGAGACACTGGGCACTGTGAGTTCACAGCGGACTTGAATTAAAAGTTTGTTAGAACATAGTCTATATTAGTTAACCACATTCAGATAATCATTTTCCAACCTGGCATTCAGGGCCAGGTTGGATGGGGCCCTGGGCAGCCTCGTCTAGTTCCAGATCTTGAGGTTGGTGGCCCTACCTGTGGCAGGGGGTTGAAACTTGATGATCCTTGGGGTCCTTTCCAACCAAATCCATTCTATGATTCTATGATTCTAACCATGTTCCAAGTACCTAGTAATTTCCATGGCAGCCACATGATCAATGTCTGGCACATGCTGGTATCCAGCCTTCGTGTTAGTAAGAAATCTGTGTCTGGGTTTCAAAAACGTGTTTCCAAACCTTTACTTGGACTGGTCTGAATAAAAGTAAATGTGTTTCCACAGAGCACATTAAAAACATACAGAAGATGCTTATATCCAAGCTCGAGCCATTGGTCTCAGTTCCATGATCCCTGCGAGCCCCTTACGAGCCCTGCTGTATGCTCATGGCAGTGCTGCAACAAGCAGAGGTGAGTGATGAGGAGTTATTAACAGAACATTTGGCCTTGGGAATCGAAATCAGCGTGTGAGCAGTCAAAGCAGGGTCTGCTTCTGCCTCCCTCCCTCTGCTCCCTCCGCCTGCAAGGACAAGAAAGCTGTTAGCTGGTGCGTCACCTGCAGCCAATAAAAGTGACATTTCTCGGGCACATCACGCAGGGAAGGCTGAGATGTTTTGATCCATCTTAGGCAAGGCTGATGGCAATTTAGAGATGTTTCTGTCTGCGCTGAGATGGCTGATGGACGGAAAAACTGCCAGTGAAGAAACAGCTTTGTACCAGGACTTCTGCTGAAAGAGGCAGAATCTGATTTTTAGTTAACTCAGCCGTCAGAATGGAAAACCCAAATGCTTACTTGCAAGAGTTTATTTTTTTTTATGTACAGGATAATATTAGAAATTGATTTGAAACGTAGAGGACCTTCAGTCCATTGTCATTCTGACCCATGAGCTTTAAATCCAGATATTTGTTGTTCTATAAATATACAAAATATTGCTAATTCTAGCATTTGATATAATTTAATATTTCAACACATCGATTAAATAAATGAAAAACAATACATACATTCTAGCTACAGACATTCCTGTGCTGTGCCAAACTGCTTGGAAAGCACAGTCATCCCAGTGCAGGCACGTGGGTCAGCAGCTGGCTGCAGCTTTGCATTCGCCATCCTCTCTTCTTGGTCTTTTGCCCTCCTCCAATCCTCCTCTGTGGATGGAAACCCAGCATTGTGAGCCTTTGAAATTCAGAGCAGACCTTAGAACTGGACAGCCTCTCCTTTCTGGAGCCCACACTGTCCAGAGTGCATTCTGCTTCATTCAGAAACAGTTCTGTGAGACTGCAGTAGCAAAGAGCCAACACTAGATAGCATTTCATGTTTGTTTTGAGGAAGAAAAGCCTTTTGTTCTTCTACTGTAGATTCGGAAAGAACTGAAGTGTGTTTCAGATGTGATTAATTGTTAATATTTTCTGGTGATCTGTGCAATATCTCCTATACATTCAAAACAGCAGGCAACAAATCTCTCTTTTTCTATTGTTTTCTTCTGTTGTTAACATCACTGCATCTGTACAGAACAGAACTGAGATGAGTTCGTGAAGTGCCTCATGCCATTTTGCCTCTAGGTGCTGGTGTAAGAGGCTTACGTTTGATCTTTGCGTAGGCATGTTCCTGATCCCATTAACATTCCATGTGAAATCTCCACCAGGCTGGGATCTAGCCTGTCCTGTGCGTAGGTACTGTGCAAGGAAGGAATACCACAAGCACTAACAGATAAGCAGTGAAGGTATAGTTCTCGTGACATACAGGACAGCAGAAAACAGGAAACAGGACAGGGCATCCACTCTCTGGCCAACCTGTTCCAGCTCTTCATACCTTTTTTGTAAAATACTTCTTTTATCCAATCAAAATCTCTCTTTCCGTTTGAAACCATTTCCCCTTGTGCTGTCACAACGAATCCTGCTCAGCAGTCTGTCCCCTTCTTTCTTGTAGCTCCCTTTAGGTACTGAAAGGCCAAGATCAGGTCTTTCCAGAGTTAGGAGGTTTGGGGTTCCACTGCCCTTAAAAGATGGAGCTTTAAGTTCCTTTTGTGTGGGTTTGTACACTTCTCATCATCCTTGCTGTCCCGGGACCTCATTTTTCAGAGTTGCTGTGGATACGTAGCACATTCATTGGGCTCTGGGGGTGCTTTAGAACAGCCAAGAAACCATTGCTCTACACTGTGCATGCAGGAAAGGGATGGGAGTGGAGCAACAGGGGAACCAGCTGCTCCCTGAGGAACAACCAGCCCCAACTGATCTGCTGGGAGGGAGGCCGCCTGCAGGCAGCCATAGGTTAACCATAGGTTGGACCCGTGTGTCTGAGTGCTGTGCCAACCCAATCTGAAAACGATCACTGGTTTCTTTTTCATATTCCTAAGATATAAGTTTCATCACACTAATTCCTGGTCACACAGGGAGAGTGGTAGAGCAGGTGCCAGGACTGGAAATCCACTAGACCACCAGACCAGGCTGCCCAGAGCCACATCCAGCCTGGCCTTGAATGCCTCCAGGGATGGGGCATCCACAGCCTCCTTGGGCAACCTGTTCCAGTGTGTCACCACCCTCTGTGTGAAAAACTTCCTCCTAATATCTAACCTAAACCTCCTCTGTCTTAGTTTAAAACCATTCCCCCTTGTCCTATCACTATCCACCCTTGTAAACAGCTGTTCTCCCTCCTGTTTCTATGCTCCCTTCAAGTACTGGAAAGCCACAGTGAGATCTCCCCGCAGCCTTCTCTTCTCCAAGCTAAACAATCCCAGTTCCCTCAGCCTTTCTTCATAGGAGAGCTGCTCCAGCTCTCTGATCATCTTAGTGGCCCTTCTCTGGACTCGTTCCAAGAGCTCAGCATCTTTCTTGTACTGGAGTCCCCAGGATTCAGTACTCCAGATGGGGCCTCACAAGAGCCAAGTAGAGGGGGTGATCATTTCCCTCTCCCTGTTGGCCAGCCCTCTCTTAATGCAGCCCAGAACACAGTTGGGCTTTTGGGCTGCAAGCACGCACTACTAGCTCTTGTCCAGCTTCTTATCCACCAGGAACCCCAGGTCCTTCTCTGCAGGGCTGCTCTAAAGGAGTTCTTTGCCCAGTCTGTATAAACACCTGGGATTGCCCCGACCCACGTGCAGCACCCTGCACTTGGCCTTATTGAACCTCGTTAGGTTCACATGGAGCTACTTCTCCAGCCTGTCTAGATTCCTCTGGATGGCTTCCCTTAAAATTTTCACTTTGCATATTGCACACAAAGAGGTGCTTGATGCTCTCCGTGCTGTGACTCCCAAAATGCAGCATGCTGGAGAAAACAGCTTCATGTTTTGGACAAAGGATGCTCCTTTCCCATCTAACCAAGCACCACAGAGTGACCTTGTGGCTGAAAGTAACACGAACATGGAATTGATTCTTAAATATGCTTTTAAGGGTAGCAAAGCCACAGCCTCAGGATGAGCAATAGTAAAATGGTTACTCTTAACTCAGAATCCAGTCAGATTTGGGATTGCTACAGAAAGGTGGACATTTGAGAGTTCTCTGTGCTGATGTTTTACCTCAGGTGTGTATGAAGTTGTCACACATGGCTGAGGAAATCTCTCACCTATTTATGAGAGATGTTTTGTGCTATTTATGTGAGCTGCAGTTTGCATGGTAGAGCAAAAAATGCAATCCTGATGATCACTCAGCCCCCTGGTCTATCTGTAGAGCAGGGTCTTCCCCTGTTGAATGCAACAACAGCCAATGTTTCTTCTTGTGCTAAGCCTATATTGCACCGAACATGTTGCCCTTTGGTTTTCATAGAATCATAGAATGATTAAGGTTAGATAAGACCTCTAGGATCATCTAATCCAACAATCAACCCACCTCCACCATGCCCACTGAACTCCGTGCCACATCTCCATGGGTCTGAAAGACTTCCAGGGGTGGTGAACCCTCCACCTCCTGGGCAGCTCTGCCACTGCGTCACCACTCTTTCACAGAATAACTTTCTAACATCCAACCTGAACCTCCTGTGGCGCAACTAGAGGCCATTACCTCTCACCCTACCATGAAGCATATGGCATTGTAAATAAAACTTTATTGTTTTTCTTCTTCATTTTGCATTTAAGAAAACAAGGAAGAAAACATACAAAAGGGGGCAGCTGCTGAGGTCAGACTTAAATTCCCCCAAAACAGCCAAATGAAGGAGCCCTGTAGCCAAGCAGCCCCTTGACACTCCTGGGCAAGCAGCCACACCAGGATCAAATGTCATTCATCTTTTACATCTTTTACATCTTTTGCCTAACAGAACTGTAGAACAACTTTTTCTTCCAACAAAGTTCCCAAATTTGAAATTTCAAGTAATTTTTCCATCTCGTAACACATTCTCAAGTAGAAGATGAAAATATCGGGGAAGGGGGGGAAATCTCCATTTTTCTTGATCAAATGAAAACTTATTAACAAAAGGCTGTAAATAAGGAGAAAGTGCAAATGGAAGGTTGCTTGGGCTACTTTGACATGGTGTGTTTTTGCAGGATTTTATTTGCTGCAATTAGCTTTTACAGGCTTCTGACTTACCCTTTCCTTTTGCTTCCTTATCACATTTATCACATGTTTAATAGACTTGAGATAAAATAAGCTCACATATTAGCTTATAGTAAAACCCAGAGCTGTACCCAAAGCTAAAGAAAGTGGGAACATACTGCTGAACTGTAGGGGGTAATGTTGCTACACATACTCTGCCTGCCAGCTGTAAGAGGTAGATAAAGCTATTGGCTGTGTTATTATTTGACAAACTGGATCTGTGTGGAAAGAATAAGAGCACAGTATTACTCCTAGCAGCCTCCTCCCTCTTTCCTTTCAGTGTCTCGTTTGCAAACTGTGGCACTTTGTTTCTTTAGATCTTGCACCAATAGCTGTGCACTTACCTGAGGGAAAGCAATGCTGAAATTCCACGTGTGACCCAGGCAATGCACAGAGTGCACTGAGCCCTGGCTCTCTCAAGGACCTTTCTCTCGTGGTCTCACAGCCTTGACCGCACTCTTACTACTGCAAAGCAGAGTGCAGTGATGGGTGCTGGAGCTCAGGTTCTCCTTGGGAACACAGATATCTGTTCAGAAGGCTGTGTAGTCACAGAGCTGTACAGGAAAGCAATGATACTTGGCAATGGCAAAAAAGCCACAGTGCAGACTGTCTGATATGACAGGCCCAGGATGCCCAGGAATTGGGTTTTCACCACTTCTTCATGCAGTGTCCGCCACACTGGGGCTCTTAGGTCTGATCACAGTGCAGCTAATGTGTGCAAAATAAAGCTGCTCTTAAGGCAGACTGACTGACAGACTTGTCAGTCAGATGAGAGTACACATATTTGAATTATTATGGCTGTGTTCTTGGAAACCCTAACTAGGATAATCTATTTCCTTGAATTCATGGGGTAAAAATAGAGCCTGCTTTGCAGATAGTGGATTTGGCAGCTGTAAGGATATAGTGTAGGCATCTCCAAAAGCATGATACAGTTTTTTGCTTTGTACACCCAATAATAATAGGATTTGTTATGGAAAGAAGGGAGGGCGAGATTTGAATTCCTAGGTACAAGGGGAAGAGCGTGGTGGGGGATCACTGCTCAGTGGAACTAACAAAAGCCATCGGCCATGCTTCTCACTGCAAGCTACATCACTAGTTTCTCATGTTCTGCATGGATCCAATGACTGTCACCTTGCTGCTCACTGGGGCTGCTTGAAAATCATAGAACCATAGAATCATAGAATCAGAGAATGGCCTGGGTTGAAAAGGACCACAATGACCATCTAGTTTCAACTCCCCTGCTATGTGCAGGGTAACCAACCACCAGACCAAGCTGCCGAGAGCCACATCCAGCCTGGCCTTGAATGCCTGCAGGGATGTGAAATGCGGTGCTGTTTTGCTGAGCCTGAAGTGTTTTGCCTTTCTTCGTGGACAAGTGTTTGAATAGAACCATAGAATGGCTTATGTTGGAGGGCACCTTAAAGATCACGTAGCTCCAACCCCTCACCATGGGCAGGGTTACTCCCATGGCATACTCCCACTGCAGGCTGCAAAAACAGGTGGTGGCATTGCTTCTCACTCCTCAGAAAACCACCCAGAGTTGACCACATCCTTTGGTAGCTGGCATTGGAGTGGCCAATCACCTTCCCCAAGAAAAAGCTGTGTCGTGCATTTCAGTGGAAATGGTCTGCCCTTAATTTCCAGCCATCGGTTCTGATTTAGTCTGAGTGCTTCCTTCCTTTAAGGATATTTGTGCTCTGGGTTCACATCAGTTTGTAGTCTTTTCGATGAAGTCATACAGATGGAGCATCTCAGTTCTTGTACTACTTAGGTATCTTACTCATTTCTCAAATCTTTCTGTTTGTTTTTTAAACTTCAGGTCAAAAATGATGCCAGTGAAAACTGCATTCAGTATTTTAGTTTTCCTACTCAGTCTCACCATTGTTATATATATACAGGTAACAGTCAGCTCTCTGTTACTATTTTTAATTTTCACATGTCTTTTTCCATCTCCCTTTTCATGGGTATTTTTTTTCCACATTACAGAATCACAGGGTTGGAATGGACCTCAAGGATCATGAATCTCCAACCCCCCCTGCCACATGCAAAGCCCTTTTAAAATATTTGGCACCATCACATAGTATGTTTTTACTAAAACTTTTCATTAAGAAAATAATACAGCATATTAAGTAGATTATAAACTGTCTACTCTTAAAAAGTAAGTTAATCTTTTCAATTAGGAGTTATTATCTAATTTTTATATACCTTTGCCCAAGACTTATGAATATATTTACAAATAGAGTCACAGAGCAATCATTAGTTGAGAAGAAAATAAAAATTATTGGTGAAAAATATCCAGATGACAGAGTGATTGTTGGCATGGTGATAGTCTAGACATATCATTTATATAGCATGGCCTTACTTACTCAGTATTTGGAACATAATTGAAAAGACAGCAAAAGAAAATCTGTGATTTTAGTGTTGAAGTATGTACATCATGCTGACAAGACAATGGACTGGATCCTGGAGAAGACGGATCCCTGAAAACTGGAGAGAATTCATGAAGCCATTAGTGAGTCATAGGTAATATAAGTGTTTCAAGTGAGACTCAGAAAAAACTTAGGTGCCAAAACTGTGATTCTGACTGCCCTCCTCAGCATTTAGGTAAAGAGCATTTTTTTGTCTTCTAAAGTTGTTTACTATTTTACTTAAAACCTCGCTGTCCTGAGGTGAGAACAGGAGAATGACTGTTGGGCAAAGCATCACCCAGGCCTGTATCCCATCCCCAGTTGCTGGCCAGCAGCAAATGCCTGAGAGAGCAGGACAAGTGGTGATATTTCCCAAAATACACCTTGGACCTTCCTAAAGCTGAAGGAGTGATTTTATGCCAAATGACCTATACGGGATTCTTCTGCCACACTTGTGTCTGCTGGCCCTTGGGAACGTCTGGTACCCACCTCATCCTCTGACCAACCACAGCTTAATAACCTGCTGCACAAATAACGACCTTCTCATATCCTACTGTCTGCTTGTGTACACCCCTGCCGTGGGTTACCACTCATCACTGACCTCAACCTGGACATGCAACATTGACCACAACCCTCTGGCTACAACCACCCAACCAATTCTTTGTCTGCCTTGCACAAGTCCAGGTAGACGACATCAGTTGCCCATCCTTTGTTCACCAATGCCATCACTGCATCATAGAAGGCGTGTCAGAAGTGGGAACATCTATTATCAGCAGGATGGGGCTTTCCACAACATCTCTATCCAATTCCTTTTGCAATCTGTCTGATAAAGGAAGTAGCAGTTGTGCAACATCTTGCTGATTGATGAGCAGAGCAAAACATGGAACATATCACACGGGGTGTTGCCTTTCTGGTCTTGTTTTATGATAAGGAACAATCTGCATAGTTCTACAGAAAGCCAAACATGCTTATCTTTGGGGTGATGCTCAGGACTGTGCACCTTGAGTCGGGTCCTGTGTCAGGTTCTGGAGCTTGCTGCACAGATAGCTATGTATTCACACAGAAAATGCACAGAGTGCAATTAATTTTCTTTTTTTATTTACTCATACCATTATCAAAGTACCTCAGAACCTTTGTCAAACACACAGACTTTGTAGTTCTTGCTGCTGCATATAGAGAGTTGATGGAATTTGCCAGCAGCTTGTGGTTTTAGATTAAGAAGAACTGATATGCAGATGAGCAAATACAAAGAAACAGCTTTAGCAAATGCCTAAGCAAAACAGAGCCAGAGACTACTTACAAATGCTGCCCTCCTCCCCATGCAGAAGAACCCTCCACACCACTTCATTTGCAGAGCCAGCTGAAGTTGCTAAGTAACAATGCTCTTACCCAGCATGTGCCTTGCTCAGAGCACCATCAGTGAGGACAAGGTGATGACAGCTTTGACATGCAATATTCGCAGCTGTGGTGCAGAAGGAATGCAGTGTTAACACCCAAGAGAGCTCGTGGCTCACCAAGCAGGGATGAATCCTGGCCTGCCCACAGACCTGAAGCACATGGGAAGATGCTGTGCTCCCTTCTGCTTCCTTATTCTGTGCTGCTGCGACGGCCACATCTCCCACTTGTAATGCTAAGACCTTCACTTAATTGTAGCACAAAACAACAGGTTCCTCTACATTCACTTCCATTTCCCTCTTGCCTTTCCGTTCCTCTGCTCCTCCAAAGAAAACTGCAAGTCTTCGCATTCCTTCCTGAGACATCAGCCACTCCATGGCAGAGCTACCTCATCATTAGGCTTTGTTTTCAAACCCTGCCACCTCTGATCCAAGGCTATAAGTTGATGGTAGACACCTGGAACTATGGTCAGGCAAGGAGTCTGGAGCTGCCAACCAAAACCAATGAATTTTATTATGGCATTTGACCACTTAGTAGTGGTCACCTCCAGCAAAGTCCTGTTTTTTTCCTTTCCCAGATGTATTTTGGGTTGATCATAATGCTATCCTGAAGCTCCAAACCAATAGACATTTGTCCTGGAAATGTCAGTGTTCAGTGTCTTTGCTCTCTGTGATAACTATGACGTGTGCATAGCTCTGAAGTCGGATCTCCTCCCATAGGATGTAGAGAATGGACACACTTCATCCCTTGACAGGGCACCCAATGGTGACAATCCCGTCAATACTTGCTTCATCCTCCAGGGAGGGACCCAACTGCCAAATGAAACACCTGTGGTGAGGTGTCACATATGGGCGTCTCCATGTGAGCTGGGAGTCATAGCCCCTGTTTCTGTCAATGGATTCAATCAACAGAGCAATGTGTGTGTTGGTTTGCTTCAGAGTGGACTGCAATGCTCCCCAGAGCCCACAGACTCCAGGCAGTGCTGACATGTAAGTTTAGGTGTCTTAATTTGCACTGTGAATCATACATCACACCACTTCTGCTGTGATCTTCTGGCCATAGTTCTTCATCCTCACCTACCTGCTAGATAAAACAGCAGTGTTTTTGTAGATTTAAACATATGCTGGTAGATTCTCAGCCTGTTGTTTATTTTAAATAATACATTACATCCAGCTCTGGAGCGATTCTAAGCTAGCAAGCATCCCTCTAAATCAAGTGGCACTTTCTGGATATCTTTAAACATCCAGAAGTGCCAGGCCATGACAGAAGATAAAGATAAGCTACAAACTTTTGCTGGTGAGCTGCAACACTGTGGTCTCCAGCAGCTGAGCTTACCATGGGCTGACCCCTTTCTCATCATGATTTGCTCCTTGTGCTTGTTCTTCATTAACATCTTTTGTAAACCTTTTGATTTGTTGAAAACTATCATTTGTTTTCAAGCTGGGAGCACTGCTAGAGTGGCCAGTAGTGGAGCAGTGCTTCAGAGCTCCTCTAACTTGCAGAGTCTTGGTGATGGATGTAATCAGCAGCACCCTACAAGATTGTAGGGGTACTCATGTGCCTCACATCCACCTGAAAGGAGCAGCTGGAATGAAGGGGCTATTTTAAATTAGCCCTTCCAATGCTCTTTGTTCTTCTTTCAGTCTTTGTTCTTCTTTCAGTGGTGCTGTTCAGCACAGGGCATGGCCAGTGAGCAGGGTAGGTGTCTGGATCAGACAGCTGGTGTAGCACTGCATCTTTCATGGACTGACAGTATTTTCATAGCCCTGCTGAAGGTGGAGGGAGATAATTTGTCATTTCAGTGACTTCTTCTGAAGCTAGGGAGGAGATTAACCTGTAACGAAGCTTTGTTTTGATGGACCAATACTGTGGTTAAATGAATCCATTGCAAGTTGCTTGGGCTGATGAAGTTGCCTTGTGACTAGATTAACTGCTGATTAGATTTTGATGGGACCTGGAAAGAGTGTGATTTGTAGGGTGCATTTTAAAAACACTGCAAGGAATTAATTCTCTGTTCTCACTCTTTTATTCTGTTCTATCCTAGCCCTTAATTCTCTATTCTTTGCTTTAAGAACCTGCCCTAATGACTGCATAGTGAATTGATTAACAGGCTAACGCTCATTTTTATTCACATAAAGAGTAGTACTGTGTTGGTTTTCTCAACATGGAGGAGACAACTGCACCCTTGTAGGGTGTGTACAAATCTTAAAGCATGCTTTACCTGCCAGGTGAGCCTGCAAATCTCATCTGACAGATAACAGCATCAGCAGTACCAGTGAAAAGAAACAAAATGGCCAAAGTATGAAGAAGTGATGGGCACAAACATTCAGCAGCTCTGTGGTCTTGTAAGAGGAAATCTTACAGAGGCTGAAGCTGTGTGAGTGGCATATACATAACGCAAGCAGTCAGCTTTTCAGGTCCAGAAGACCAGAGTGGCTGGGTTTGCTCTCAGGAGGTGTTGCTGCACTGTGGGAGTGGTTTGATATAGATGCATGGGAGGATGGACCTTGGGGAACACAGAAGCAGAGGCCAGCTGCAGCACTGAAATCTGTTGCAGCAGTTAATAAATCAGTAACTTTCTCCACCAGTGACTAGTACACTGAGATGGAGATAGGGCCAAGGCAGAGCTTTCCTACCCCCAGTCCCACACCCTCTGCTGTTTCCCCTGCCTACGTCATAGGGAGCAAAACTGGGTGGTTTCTCTCCAGCTCAGCCTGGCTCCATCCCTTGCAGCATTGGCTGCATCCCAGCAGGATGAGTATTGCACTGGCTGCATAAGAACCAGAGCTGGATGGAAGGTACGAGCTATTCCCTTTCATCAAATGATGAATGGTGGCTGTCACTGCCTCCATCGATAGCAGCCCTCTGTAGCTGTCAGACATGCACCATTTTGTAAATCTGATCGTGTTTTCATTAGCAGTGTTTTATGAGCCTCATCACGTTGCAATGTAAATATTTCTGCAGCAGCTGCTCCCTGAGGAGTGAGGTGGTGGGTTGGCCATGAACAAAAACCAGCTACAGACTTCAGTACATGCATATCCTCCAGGAAGGAGCCAGGAAACACAAGCGCACCAGAGATTAAATGAAGAAGCTTGAAGTCTTTGGTAAGAAATTTCAGCCATTTTGAACATTAGAATAGGCAGAGGTTTCGTACTAGTCTATCTTTTCTCTTATGAAAATAGCATGTCACTTAGAAAAGGAGGCTGACCATCTGGCTATGAGATTTTGTCTCAGATCCTTCACTTGCATGTTGATCATGAAGCACTGAGCTTGTGTCACCTGCTGTACAGGTATGACTATCCTGCTATGACATATTGGACTTGCACTGCAATTAGTTTTTGCGTGCACCTCTCCTTTGGGTGTGACAGTGGGGAACAGCCCTGGCACAGACACTCTCTGATGTCCTCTCCAGCACAATGCTGGCACACCAAGGGAAAAAGCAAAATGAACATTCAGAGCAAATCCTAGTTTGGCCATCGTGAGAAACAGAGCAAAACTGCAAGTCTAATATATAAAATTTTTATTTTCACTTTGTTTAAAGCACGAAAGCATAGCAATGATAGCTTTCTGAGTGGCAAAACCCCAGCTGGTATCTGAAACCTAATGGCTGAAATTCAGATGTAGATATTTCTCCTCAAAGATCAGAAAAAAATCCTCTCTTAGCCATATAATAAAGGGAGACAAATGATATTGTTTGCTAAGAGTCTGAACCAGGTCCATGGCATTACCCTGGGAGAAGATCCCAAGAACATGATGCACCATCCAGAGAGACTATCCTACGTGATGGTAGCAATTACATCAAATTGTCTCCCCAATCTAGACCCCAAACATAGTTTTTTATTTTTTATTTTTTTATTTTTGCAAATAAAGAACAAAATGCTATGTTAAAGATTATATTTCCTATATTCCAATGAGAAGTGATGTGAACATCTACCAAGCATAGGGTAGGTCTTGGTCTCCCTCTAGTGATGGGCCTACCAACAGCAATGATCAACCCAGCTCCAGCCTCACACTTCCATCCTTTACCTCCATCACTGGCTTCATGATGTGGTTGGTGGCCAAGGGTAGCTGTAACCCTCCTCAAGACCAGCAAAAGTCTTCTCACAAAAATATTTCCTGATGTAGTATGCATGATGATGGCTGATGGTGCAACCCACAACACAAAGCTCAGTGCATTCTGTCTTACAACTGTGCTTATATTTACTATGCTGATTGCTAAGCTGTGCAGGACTAGGAGACGTGAGCTTGTACCTCCCATTGCTGGAGAGATGTCATGTAAGAAAACCACCACTGCAGCCCCATAGCATTTTCCACCTCAGAGAAAGGCAAAGATAACCTTGATACATACAGAGATGTGTGGCCCTTCAGCAAGATAAGAGGGCACAGCTGAACTACCAGTGCTCCTCCTCTCTGGGAATATCCATTTCTGATACTGACTGTTGGGGGAACTGAAGGTCCTGAAGTTGCCATGGAACCACCTGGGTAGGAGCCCATGCAGACAGAACTGACACCGTGCAGCTATGAGGCTCAGAGTACCCAGAGCATCTCTGGTGCTGGGTTATGAAGTAGCTCAGCACACACTTATCCCTGTGAAATCCATAAGGATGCATTTGAAGACTTTGGGCCATGTGTTGCAGGCTAGTTTCTTTGGTAACTGTGATCTGGTTGTGCATGGGCTTGATGGTATCAGCCCTAACACCTACTAAATTCTAGAGCAAATCTTTTAAGGTTGTCTCTTCTAGTGCTTCCAATTTTCATTCAGAGCTTCACTGTAGGATATGATTAAAATTAGAAAGTTTCTGAAAGTCTTGCTCTTTAGAGGAATAAGCAAGGGGAAGATGCTTTGAGCAATACATCAGTATTGCCTAGAGTAATGATTTAGAAAATAAGCAAGTAACACTGTTTAACTGTATGATTTTATTTTCTCTCTACATATTTTACTATTTTGGCTAAGGAATTTCCTAGTGGAAAAGTATCCATAAAGTTGGTAATAATACCTGGATGCCCACCTTGAAACGAGAGCTGACATGGATATGATCTTGCACCTAAACGATTTCAGGTCAGGAACAGAGGGAGAGTACTGTAAAATTGAAAGAGATGTTATCATTTGGAAAATTAACAAAATAAATGATGACATTTTTATGCACTAGTCCTGCTGTTTCCCTGCCATGCAACTGAATCATTATGGCAGTAACTTTTTTTTTCTTTACTGTCTTTTTTTCTGTTGGGCTGCTTAGTGAGAGAACATTTGAAAACGATCAATTCCTGAACTCTTAGTTTTTATATACTAAGATTTTGACATGTACAGACCTTTGTCATGGCTCTAAATAGACCTCAAATGCTACATTCTAAAATCCATTGGCATTGCTAAAGGCACTGACCGTACAAATTGATAAAAGCTCAGAGTTAAACGTCTCATTCATAAAATCAAAATTATTCCAAGTAAAGACAGCACTCAGGACATATTTTAGGGCCTCATATTCACTGAACACCCATCTTTGTCTGATGGCCTACCACATTCCTTCTGTGGTTCATTTCTGCTGAAGAGAAGCAAATCAAAGGGGGGTTCCATACCTTGAATTACCTGTTCTGTATCCACTGGGCTGAAATATTGAAAGAGGAAAGGGTGTTATGGCAGACAGTCAGACAGACAGAAGGCAGACAGCCTTCATTACCAACCAAACCGCCTTAGCTGTAGTTATTCCAATAAGCTTCTTGTATGTGCTTTTAACTGCTCCTGGTTTTTACAGGAAGAATTGGAAAAGAAGTACTAGATTTCACAAAGAGGGCAAGCAGTTCTGCATCAGAATGACACCAAGGACTTTCTAGACCCTTCACGATGAGGCACATTAAGTATGGGGCAAGTGAAAAGATGGTGAAGAACAAAAAAGCTCTCAAGTAGATAGGCATAATCCAGCAAGCTCAAAGGTGACAGCTATGGGAACACTGCTGTTGTACGTATTGAGATGTGTGACAGATTTGAACATGGGTCATTTGAGTTAGGAAAATGCCTGGTGTTCCTGGGATGTGATTTGAGACCTGAGAAACCCCTTTAACAACCATCTTGTTGAAACAAAGAATATTTCTCCATACACAGCTTCGCTTTTGTACTTAAAGCTATTATCCTCAGAAATATCTCAATTTTGTATTGATCTGTTTTCTGCTTAAATCTCCCTGATCCAGCAAAAGGGAGAAGAGAGCCTGGCTCGCGCCCTCTTCTAGTACAGCTTTGCCAGTCTTCAGACCAATATGGGAATGAAAACAAAGAAAACCCCTTGATTTGATGCTGACCTAATGGTGCTGAACACGAGTGCTGATGAAAGAGTTGCTGGATCCAAATAAACCACTGGTGGAATGTCAATAAAGAATGTGTGAGCACCCAGTACTTCATCACTGTTAGCACCGCAGTATGGAGGTGTGATTGAAGGCCCACAGGGACTCAACCTCCAGCTGCTGCAGTTGGGACTTTCTGCCAGGAAAAGTACATTTTTATTGTGGATGAGCCACTGAATGAAAGGTAGTTTTGGTGTCTGCTTGCTTGTTCAGACACTAATTCTCTGCCATATACGCTCAGCAGAATTTTGAACTTTGAGTTCCTAAGTGGTATGTGAAACTTTTCCTAGCACATTAATTTATTCACATACTTTTTCTGAATTCATTAGAGGAATTAAAGAGAAAGATGATACCATGACCAGAAGGACCAAACGGGAGGATGAAGCAGATGATAATCCCATCAGGAGCATATTAGACATATTTCATTAACGGTCAGATAATTAAAGGGGAAGATGAGAGACACAAATTCAGTCCATGTTTGATCAGAAGCTATGAAGTTTGCTCTTTGATCCTGATAAAAGGTAAAGAAAAACAGTTTAAGAAAAGAATGGAGGAATATCCCTATTAACATCAAATATGAGACCCCTGTAATGGTAAGGAAAGGAAACGTAGATGCAAAGATCAAAGGTGTATTCTGTAGGAACAAATGCTGTGTTACATAAAATTTGCTTTTTCGAAGTGGAGATTTCATTTTTGCAGAATCCCTTTGAGAAGCATACCAGAGAATTTGGAATTTTTGTGGGGTAGAAATTGGCAGGAATTGAAAATAAAAATGCAAGAAAGTGCATTCTGGAAAGACGGTATTTCAAAAGGTGGTCAGAAAATTGCTTTTTCTTCTACAGGAGCTTGGAGCTGCGTAACAAAAACTCAAATACTGAAACTTTTTTTGCTTGAAACCACGAAGCCAGTGGGGCAAAGCTCCAGACATTTCACACCTTGACACTGCTGGTTGGTCAGCTGCAATTTTGCAGACACACAGGGTTGGAGCTAGTCTTGTTTCCAGGCTGGTCACTGACACGAAGCTCAGAGATGCGCAGCCCTGCAGCCCCACTGCAGTTGGAATGTGGGCAAAAGGGCATTTGGTGCCAACTGCATCTATGTGCCAGACCCTGCAGAGCACAAAATGAATGCTGGCTGTTGGTATGGACACTTTCTGTCTCTTATTCAGGACTTCCACAATGTTCCATTGGCCTATGCTGTCTTTATGTTATGTAAAATGCCAATTCTGGCTTTTACTAGTCTTTAGCTCAGAGCTACAAGAAACTCGCACTGATCTAATAATGAATGACAAGCTTAATAATGTAAGAAACTAGGGGCTTAAGTCAGTCTCCAGAGTTTAATAAGGCTGCTAAATAAGAAAGTGTTATTTATGTATTACAGTGCTAATAGCCTAAAATGTTGGTGTGAACTGAATAGTAAGAAATTGAGCCAGCAAAGGTTTTTTCTGATGTTATCAAATTGCTTGTGAAATTATATCTTCTGTATGCAGAGGATGAAAGTATGGAGTATAGATTTCTCTTACACTTCTGTAGCTCTATGGACTTCACAACAGTTGCTTTGGATTTTGTCACTCACGCATGTTTGTTGTTCCAGTTTGGTTGGTTGGGGAAGGTGGGGAAGGCTGGAAATGCTGGCTGCACTCTTGCTAATGCAGCATAGTGTGCAAGGTACACTATTTGCTAGAAGGGAGCATTGCTGACTCATATTAAACTTGGTGTCCATCACAACAACTGTGTACTGTTCTGCAAGCCTGCTTTCCAGACTGCTGACACCAATGTTTTCATGGTAGAGTACTGGCTGGAGAAGTGATGAGTGACTATTTCAGGTGATAAAGAACATTTGCTCCCATTTTATTTCTAGGTGAACACCTGACTGCCAAGAAGCTCAGATCTGAGCTTGAATCCAGACTTCTTACATGTTGCTTGCTTTCTTCTGTAGCTCTAATGCTGTGAGCAAGTAAGGAGAGGGATTAGAAGCTAAGGTTTAGAAGAGAGCTTGAAATTGTGATGCAGCACTTGGTGAAAGTACTACCAAACAGATCAGCAAAGGTTTTTAAACAACACTTCTGATGCTTGAAAAATCTCTTGTAACAGAATTCATCATTCTTGGTGTGTTCCTGGGAGACAGACAGGTGAGAACTGAAACCAGTGTGTTCTGTGTCCAAAGAGAAACACTACAGGAATAGAAAAGAATAAGAAGCAGTTGTTTTAAACGTGCTGCTAAATCCTAAAGCGTATTCCTTCACAGAGGAAGACAGAACAAAGCAGGAGAAGTGAGGAGGTCTTAGACAGTCTGGCAACCTGCAGGAAAAAAAATAAGAGGGGAATTAACCCAGCAGTCTCAAATTAAATACAGGTAATATGACTGCCATAGGGACAGTGCCTAGAACAAAACCAGAATATCCCAAGGGCTCCATTTTTCCAGTTATGTTTGATATCTTTTTGGTACATTACCACTAAGATGATCAGAGGGCTGGAGCACCTCTCCTGTGAAGAAAGGTTGAGGGAACTGGGATTGTTTAGCTTGGAGAAGAGAAGGTTCCAGGGAGACCTCATTGCAGCCTTCCAGTATTTGAAGGGAGCGTATAAACAGGAGGGAGAACGGCTGTTTACAAGGGTGGATAGTGATAGGACAAGGGGGAATGGTTTTAATCTGAAACAGGGGAGGTTTAGGTTAGATATTAGGAGGAAATTTTTCACACAGAGGATGGTGACGCACTGGAACAGGTTGCCCAAGGAGGCTGTGGATGCCCCATCCCTGGAGGCATTCAAGGCCAGGCTGGATGTGGCTCTGGGCAGCCTGGTCTGGTGGTTGGTGACCTGAACACAGCAGGGGGTTGGAACGAGATGAGCACTGTGGTCCTTTTCAACCCAGGCCATTGTATGATTCTACAATTTCCGTAACATCTGTAATTCAGATCTGTAATTCAGCCTTAGCTACAGTAGGCAAAGCTGCTGCTTTTTGCAAGAAAACAGATAAACTAGGTTTTACATAATGGTTTTTTTTTTTTTTTTTTTGAGGTGGGAAGTTATGATGTAATATCTAATTTTTAAAATATCTACAAAATAGTCTGAAGTTACATTGCAATAGATACAAAAGGTAATCAACAGATCCTCTGTAAAATGACATTAAGTCTCAGAGACAGAATATGTTGCAATTATAAAGCCAACATGCAGGCATCACTTTTCTCATCTGCATCATTAAAATTAAATTAGAAGCAACACATCAGACATGACAGATCATATTTTCTTTTGAATTATCTTCGTTCCTGGGGCTTAGTCATCTCTAGAGAGAAAATGTCTCAGACCCACCAAGCTTAATCATAAAATCTGTCATAGAATGGCTTAGGTTGGAGGGGACTTTCAGGATTGTCCAGTTCTAGCCACTTGCTGTGGGCTGGTTGCCACCCACCAGCTCAGGCTGCCCAGGGCTCCATCCAACCTCTTGAGCACCTCCAGGGATGGGGCACCCATAGCTATCTGTGCAAAGGTGTCAACATCTCACCTCTGAGCAAAGAATTTCTTCCTAACATCTAACCTAAATCTCCCCTCTTTTCGTTTCAAGCCATTCCCCCTTGTCTTATCACTAACAGACCATGTAAAATGTCTGTCTTCCTCCTGTTTGTAAGCTCTCTTCAAGTACCAGAAGGTGGCACTCAAAGAGATACTTCTGGTCCAGGTCACTGACGGCACATCTGGGGTTATAACCCTGTGCTCTTTTCCTTCTACAGCAAAATCAGATATCTGCAATCTTGTACAAGTAACAAGAATGGACACACACATGTTTCCCTTCATGAACTTGAAGTCATTGGCTACTCAACATGTGTGCGTTCATGCTTTAACATCAAGAAGCCTCCCTGTCCAAGCAGAGCACTCAAGCAACAGAAATGTCTGCTCTCTGAAAAATGCAATGTCCTCAATTGCAGAGTTAAGAAAGCAGGAGATGATTTAGACCAATGTTCACCAGCTGTACAACTCATGGCTCGGCCCAGAAAGAGCTTCAATTAGGGCTGATTGCAGATGTTAAAATAGAGACAGTTAAAAAAAAAAAAAAAGGCACGAGAACGAAGGGAAATTAAAATGAAAGTGAACCTCTAAGGGGTTAGATTAAATAACTGTGAAACCATTAAAGAGATAAAGGAAGCTAGGAGAAGTCATTTACAAAAGAATCTGGGGAAACTGTTGGACCTGGATGTTCAATGGAGTGTCACAGCAGAGCCCCAAAAAGCATGAGGGTACCTCATGCACCTCAGCACCAAGCTGTGGATAAACACCCTGCCCTGTACCTGCCTTGAGCTGAAGATGCACATATCTAAAAAACAGACTGAAAACATCCAAGTGCACAAATCATAAAGTCGTAGAACCATTTGAGTTGGAAGGCACCTTTGTAGGCCATCTAGTTCAACTCCCCTGCCCTGCACAGGGCATCTGCAGCTTGATCAGGTGCACAGCTGCTATGAGAAGAGGGGACTGACTGCTCAAGAGCCTGCACCCCTGTGACCCTCGGCCCCACCATGCAGTTGCAGCCACACTTGGTATGTCTTTGGGTTCCTTTCCCTTGGCCAGCAGGTTGTCCAGCTGGGGAGCAGGATGCGGGACAGGGGCACAGAGAAATGGATGCTTACTCAGGGAAAGACTGACCTGTTTGCAATAAGCTTTCATGATGTTTGCTTTATTCTATTAATGGGAAGTCAGGAGCCAGGATTTTGCAAGCACTCTCGATAACCGTGGTGGTTTGACTGCTATGAGCCCAACTACTTATCATACCATATCAGTATGTTTAAAAAAATGCTTCCAAAACACCTTTTTTTTCAACTTTGAAATTCATCTTTACTAAAAGGCAACCAAAAATTAGAAGTCGATTGTGTATATTTTTCATCATTAGAGATGAAAAGATTATGGAATATGGAGGAAAACAAAAAATAAATGAGTGTATAGACTTGATAACACAACAGAGTGTGGGGCAATACAGGTTTGTATTAGCTTGAAAGAAGTTATTTCATTGACAAAGACTTTTTCTGACTCCAGGTTGTGTTCTTAGTAAGGTGTTATTTTCCAGTCCCCATTTTATTGGTCCCTCTCTGCTCACTTGTGCCATATTCATGCTCATGTAGCACTGCATTTCTGCTTTCCTTTCCTACTTTATGTCAGTCTGAAATTCTCTCCATCATTTTTATTGTGTACAGTAGACATAGGTTCTCCAGTTTGCCCTCCAGGTTCAAAGCATTATTGAGATCAAAGCAATAAACTGTCTCTTTCTTGCAATTGGAAAATAAGAATTTTTTAGATTTGGGCTTTGTTGAAGAACTATTTGTCCTCTTGGTCCTTCCTTGGAAACAACTGCTCGTGTCCTCTTGAACTTGATGCCAAAACATTTCCACTGATGGCCATGGAAATATTTATGAGCTGGTTGGAATATCACCTCCATGCCAGCTATGTCCAGAAAGTGTCCGCGCTCATGAGGATGGTGAAGCACACTCAGACTGTACATTTTCACTTCCTTGGCTTTCATTCATTCATTGACTCACGGAATCATAGAATGTTTTGGGTTGGAAGAGATCTTTAAGATCATCTAGTTCCAACCCTCCTGCTACAGGCAGGGACACCTCCCTCTGGCTCAGGTTGCTCAAAGCCCCATCCAGCCTGGCCTTGAATGCTTCCTGGAAGGGTGCATCCTCAACATCTCTGGGCAACCTATTCGATGTCTCACCACCCTCACAGTAAATAATTTCTTCCTAATATCTAGTCTAAATTTACCCTCTTCCAGATTAAAGCCATTCTTCCTCATCCTGTCACTACATGCCCTTATAAGTTGTCCCTCTCCAGCTTTCCTGTAGCCTCCATTCAGGTACTGGAAGGCCACTATGATGTCCCCCCAGAGCCTTCTCTTTGTGCTGAAGAGCCCCAGCTCTCCCAGCCTGTCCTTATAGGGAAGGTGCTCTAGCCTTCTGATAATCTTTGTGGCCCTCCTCTGGACCTGCTCCAACAGCTCCATGTCCTTCTTGTATTGCAGGCCCCACAACTGCACACTCCAGGTAGGGTTTCATGAGAGCAGAGTAAGTAGAGGGGCAGAATCATCTCCCTCAACCTGCTGTCAATGCTGGTACTTGATGCAACCCAGGATGGCCTTCTAGCCTGTGAGTGCGCATTGCCAGCTCATGTAGAGTCTTTCATCAACCAACACCCCAAAATCCTTCTCCTCAGGGCTACTCTCAAGCTTAGCCTGTATATATGCTTGTGACTGCCACAACCCAGTTGCAGGATATTGCTTTGGCTGAACTTCATGAGGTTGGCATGGCCCCACCTCTCAAGTCTTTTCAGGTTCCTCTGAATGATCCCTTCCCTCTAGCACGTCAACTGCACCACTCAGCTTGGTGTCATCTGCAAACTTGCTGAGGGTGTGCTTGATCCCACTTCTATGTTGCCTACAAAGACATTAAATAACACTGATCCCTGAGGAATGCCGTTTGTCACCAGTCTCCACTTGGACGTTGAGCCCTTGACTGCAAATCTCTGAGTGTGACACTCCAGCCAGTATCTGGATGCTAACACCCGGCTGCTGCTGCTCACTCATGAAGCAGTTCCTTTGTAGTGACTTGTGCTTCCCATTTTCCATCTACCCAAAGTTCAACTCACCGCGGTTTTGTACTTTCTGCTTCACACTAGTCATCAATCAAGCCAGGTATTATAGGGTTTCAGCAGGAATATTTATGTCTTCTCCAGCTTTCTGAGAGGGCAGAGTGTTTTTTGGTCTCCTTCAGAGCTTTATGAGCCTTTGCTATTGGTCTCTTACCACTCTAGTCACATTATTGCACTGGAAGCTCTTTTCTTCATCTCACTGCACGGAGCAGCTGAGTCAAGGGAATTATTTGCACCAATCTTACCATATAAGTAAATTTCTAATTCCTTTTTTTTACAGCCCATCCGATGAATACTGTAACGTTCAAGTATTAACCTACCATTTGGTCTGAGGTATTCTATTAACTGAGCTTTATTGCTTGAAGTAAGAGGCTTAACTCATGCACATAGGCTACTGCATGCAGGGCAAACAGTCAGGGATGCTATTCTTCACAGGACAGTCACTGCATCCCTACAGAGGTGCTCAGATGTTACAGGTGTGTTTTTAAGGCTTTGGCTCTTTTCAGTAGCTTCAAAGTGTCTGGATTCTCCTGGAACCTATGACCCCTGTCCATCTGCCTTAGCTCTGACACATCTCCTGTTTCTGCATTGTTGTGTTCCTTCTCCTCCATTAACTTTCTTCAGATGGATAGCTCACATATCATTCATTAAGTTTTCTCTTACCTTTCTCCCATCCCACACTGTTCAGGGAACCGTCTGCCTTGCTGTTCATCCTACATCAATAAATTCAGCACTGCTGTTTGACCTTTAAGACAACTCCTTTGCTAGTTACCATCGCCCTTTAGCATCCACGTCCTGCTGCACTGATAACAACCCAAGCACCTGACAAACGCAGTGTTGGCACGCTTCAGTTCACCGGTGAGGATTAAGCCATAATTTCTATGACGGTGCAAGATACGTAGGAATCAACACCTGCTGGAGTTGGTTAACCTCTGGCACAAATGTGTAATCAATCACAGAAGCTGTAAGTGTAGGCCATTGCCATCATAGCAAGCCCTGTTCCCCAGCCTGGCGGTCTGCCTTATCCTCTCCTGACTATTTTGGGGTGAGTGGTGAAAGAGTGGTCATCGATGACATCTAACTAGAGATAGTAGAGTTGGGTGCTGTTGCTATTTTCTATTTATTCCATTTAGTTCTCAGCAGTCAAATACACAGAGCAATTACTTCATACATTGCTTTTTCTGAAGGTTTAGGTCTCACTTGGCTCTCACTGCATCTATCCTGCCACATAACCCTCTTTGCAGGAGAAAGTACCACAAAGAACACCAGCCAATAGAGAAAGCAGCTTAGGAAAGTTACAAAAATGCCTGGAAAGCATTGGTTGTAATGCTCAAAGATGAATAAGCAGAAATGGATTATTTTCCTTGTTTGCATCTCTAGGACTTTTGAATACCACTTATCTACCTCCTACCAGTTATCTAAATTTTACTAACTGGATCCTGACTAGCTCACCAGCTTATTTCCTTCTCTTTTTCCAAGACAGTGGGCACAGCCCCAAGCTGCCAGAGCTCAAGAAGCATCTGGACACTGGTCTCAGACACAGGGACTGATTTTTGGGTGGTGCTGAGTGGAGTCAGGAGTTGGACTCAATGATCTTTATGGGTCCCTTTCAACTTGGGATATTCTCTGATTCAATCTTTTCTTTTCCCAAACAGGAAATGCACTTTAATTCTTACTGCTTTTTATTAAAAATATAAAGGTGAGGGAAATCAAGTCTTCAGCTATCAATGATGCAAACAGCTCCAAGCATCTCCAGGAAGGGTTCATCCTGGACACAAGGTCACCATCCTGGAGTAATGATCAGCTACTGCTTCATAGAACAAGGGACACATCACATCAACAAACCTGAAGCAATTCCACAAATGTCAGCTCCTGGATTGCTCTTTTCTGGTCATCTCCATGGCTATTTTGCTGCACAGGGTGAGAGATGCTTTCATTAAAAGCACAAGTTTCCCCTAAGCCACTTGAGTTTTGGCTTGCTTGGTTGCCTTCAAGCACGAAAATTAAAGCTAAATTAGAAAAGCAACAGCTAGTGTAAATAGTCTCATGTCTCTAATTAAAGTTGTTTTGATCAATCTTCTGCTGAGCACTTATTTTAAAACATTTCTATCTTATTTTTAAAGGTTAGAAAACACGACTTTTACAAGCCATGTGCTGCTGCAGACTGTATTTATACTGTTTTGCTCCTTGTGGTTTTGCCCACACTGGTTTCTTGGGTATAATTAATGGAGCTGACTACCATGTAAGTGTAACTTAAACTCAGTGTCTCATTTCATGCAGAGAAAAGGAAATAATTATATAACAAGAGACAGCTAGCACTCACAAATCTCATGCAGAGATTAGAGAAGAGGTTACGATGACCTGACTGTTCAATAGATGGCATTGGGCTGGAGACATGTCAGCCTGCTTTCAGCCATACAAATACAACACTTGCACACAAGATCTTTTGCTTCTCTGTTGGCCAAGAAAAATAGCTAAGCTTCTCCTTCAAGAGCCAACAGGACTGGAAGAGAAAGCGTAAAGCTAGACACACTGCATCAGCAATGCTTTGTTAATCACTGCCACCTAATTAATGGCAAGATGCAGTGCAGTTACCATATGTGATAACTTAGGGAAGCTACTTATGAATTCTGACTGATGTCACAGTGTTGCGAAGTTGCAACATCATGTTTTTAAATTCCCTCTCAAATGAGCACCCAATGTAGCTGCTGACAATAACTCCCTTTGGACTCCCTGATGGGAGACTGAGAGGTGCTGTGGCCATGTTGGCCAACAGGACCGATGGGTTCTCATCCCTGTGTCCCCTAGAAAGGCTCCTCAGTGGTAAATGTTGACTGAGGGATGGAAAACTCTGTGAATATTCCTGATACCCAGAGACACCATCACATCTTGGTGTCACAGTCTTTGATATCCCTGAATTTCCAGAGCTTCCCATCTTCCATGCTCTTCTCCAACACCACACCATCTCCTCGTCCCCAGGGAACTGAGGGACCGGCTGCAGCTTTTTGTCACCAAACACAGTTTTTCTCATCACTCTCACTCACAGAGTACATTTGCCCATAGCAGTTCTAATGAGGGCTGGCACCTCTCCGTCATTGCTGGCACCAGGCATTGCGCTGGCTTTGCTGATGTGATCCAGCATCCCTGAACCAGAGCTGTAGGCCAGTTCATTACTGCTTAATGCTCTCCCCAAACCTCTCACAGTGAGCAGTGTCTCTGCCCAGGGTGGAACTAATGTCATTTTTCATCCCTGTGAACACCGTTAGCAGCTGAGCAAAAAATGTCAGTTTTAATTACAAGGTTTTTACACGTATCTCTCCCGTTTTAAATTGGAGACCATCATCACATGGGGCTCACGCGTTTCTGTTAAAGAAACAGCCATAACTCTTGCCAAAAGGAGTAAATCTCTCAGGAACACCTGCTTATGTCTCTTCTCAAAGCAAATAACAGCAATCAATGACATTTAAAACATGAGATTTTTTTTTTTTAATCATTTCAACCTTGCTAAATAGATGCTCTAGTAAATCTGGCATTTTCCTCACATACTGTTCTGGTAATCCCTGTTTGCTTTTTGTTTCCACATTATTGGTGGAAATACACTGTAGTCTCTTGACAACCACAATGAACAAAACTGGCATGAGACTAACATTCAGATTTCTCTGGAGAAAGCACTCTACTGGGCATTATCCAAGTTACATTTCTGCTCCTTAAAAGCCAGCTATGATACAGGATTCCAGCTGTTTGTTTTTCCCTTGATCCCCTAGACAGCGATCCATTTACTTCTCAGCACTTGTTTCCATCTCCTACAGTATGCAGTACTTCTCTTCTTCCTATCTACCTTTTGGTACTCCTTTGGGTGCCATCAGTTGGCACAAATGGGCCATGGAGGATTTCACCCTATGCTTCTTTGCTGCATCACTGGAGATGTGTCGCATGGGATGGCAGGTGGTGACATCTGACACGTTAACTGCTCTTTCACTTGTTTGTCTTCATGCATTATCCAGCTTCTTTTTTTGGACCTCTGACTATTCTGATTAGGAGAAAATGTAGTTAGATCAATTCTGACTGCTTTTGTGGTATCAGCTTTAATGCGGCCAATTGTACAGGTTAGTAGAAGATGGAGGTGAGCTGTGATTCTCCCCTGCACTTCTCATGGCTTTTTAAGACTGTCTGGTGGGTACAGCATGGAAGAAAAATATGGGATACCACACTCAAACACAGGCATTCCCAGTGCTGGGAATCAAGTTAGATGTATATATTTATACTATACACCAAAATTCAACATGAATGAAAGGTAAGTATCCTATTTCAATTGCTTTTAATAAATAACTTGTAAAAATGTACCACCTTCTTCCAGTTTAACATGATTTCTGAACGTTTTGAAGCAGAAAGGAGCTGAGTTTGTCTGTGTAAAACAAATACGCTGTCAGCTGATATCCTGAGGTACTGAGCAGTGATTGTTTCTTTCTTCCATCAGAAAACAGATGAGGAAAATCTTTGTTAACCTGTGAAATGAGAAACATCCTGCTGGATACACTGTGAGAAACAGCACATTGAACCAGTACAAATGGAGTCCCATTGGAGCCTGAGGGAGTAACCTGGAGAATATTCTATAAAGAGTTGATGGAAGAGTTTCTTTTTAAATCGAATGCTCATGGAGAGCAGAAAACCTGCTAGAATTTGGATACAGTAGGAGTCTGAGATACAGAAGTAGTCTTCTCTCTTAGCTAATAGTTGCTGAGTCTGAAAATCTCCATCCTACCTGTCTGTTTCCCTTGGAATAAAGTTCAGCTTTACTGGCAGTTAGAGCCTCAGGAACCAGAAGCGTCACTGCAGTAGGCTATGGGGACCACAGCCAACCTCTGGCAATGCTTATGGAGCCTCAGAAGCCAGCTCAGTGCTGGTGGTGGCTATCTATGTCTGAGGGCAAAGTATTGCTTTCCCACTGAGGGGAAAATCTCACCCTGAAACCAAGTACACTGTGATGGGGCCCCGCTAACAACTCACAATCATTCCTTCAAGGCAGAAAGTTCTCTTCCAGCATCACTTTCCCCGTTAATTGGATGACCTCTGCGACTCAGCACTGGGCTGCGATTCAGGAAAAGGTCAGGCCTTTTTCACTGCTGCTCTTCCCAATTAACTTTTTGGTGTACACAGGCACAGGCTTCCTGCCCTTCAAGTGTGGAAGCTGCTCAGCATGCCATCGAGCTCAGAGGAGCGCGAGGGCTAAGTGATCCTCCTGGGAGGCACCTGACCTGACTGCTAACTCCAGTTTCACATCGTAGAGCAAGAAACGTCCTCTATTTTCTACCATAGAGATGGGAAGAGCAGCAATATGAGTTAATAGGGATTTTCTTTTATCAGCTGCAGCTTCATCTTTCCCCAGTCCCACTATCTGCTGGGCTGAATCCATGATGTAGGAGTCGCTGTGTGCTGTAGGACAGAGCCCTGCCTCCAATAATGCCAAAATGTGCCAGCAGAGACATGACCATTTTGAACTGAAATCCTATAAATAATTGTGCAACTAGTCTGTATTGGTTTCCTATACTGCACATAGTTGCTGCTTATCCCCACTCCTCCTGAGCCTTGGTCATGTTTCAGGAATTTCTGCAGATGAAAAAGAGTTGAAGATAACTGATTTCTTCTGAACTTGGGGAAAAAAATGATTGACAGAAAGGAGAAAAATGCATTGTGGAACCTCTGCCAAGGTAAGAGAGCAATGTGTGCTCAGATCATATCAAGTGCCTGCAAAGTCACATGGCAAAAAGCCCTTTAAATGCCGACAAGATGCAAATAAAACCCACTGAAGTGCAAAAAGTTTTGATTTAAGCTCACTCTTACACCAACAAATCAACTGTGGCACAAAGCTAAAAGGAGCCAGACTCTGGAAGTCCTGGTGCTCATGCAACTTGCTCCTCCACAGCTCTCATGGAAATGCTCATCCTTACCTTGAGGGAAGGTAATCCTATGCCATGCTCATGGCCGAGTCACTTCCTGCTTTGAAGGTTTGCATGTTCCAAAGTGTTTAGTTGAAGTTTAGTTGATGCTGTACATGCTGTACATGAGGTGGAGCACTATCTAAGAGGTAGATGATAAACCTCCTTTCTAAGGATCTGCTCCGTCTGGTTTAGCACCCAGACCACGCACCCTGCAAGACCAACACATGGTCACTGAATGAGAATGGTACAGACCCAGTTTTATTTTTTACCATGTTCACTGTATTTCCCATCGTCACTCCCTGGGCACCCTGAAGTCTCTTCAGTGCAGAAAAGGTGGATCAAAATTTTGATGTTGAATGACTGGGCAAGAGCACCCAGGGCTGGAAATCCAAAGTAGGCATTCACTGTCCTGCAAGTGCTTCACTCTGCACCCATGGGAGCCCCATTGGGTGGCTTGATGTTGCACTGTCAGCATCATGCCCAGGTTTGAGGTCATTCCCTTGCTGATTCCCTCAGGACTGTGATAGTGAAACATCTCCCTGCACAGATCAGCCTTCACCTGGAGATAAAAACCCAGCAAGGCTTTTGACACAATAAAAACATTAAGACATAATGCTCTGCTAATCACCTGCTAAAATTCTGATTTCAAAAGCACCTCCTAATATGTGGGAATGTTGTAACCTTAAAGCCAATGGGGATTCATAGCTAAAGATTGCTGTTATCAGTAGGGCATCTGTCATTGCTTAATTAAGATGCAAATCATAGCTGTCTCTACAGCAACATATTCTGCTTTCTGTGTCAATGAAATACAAACACAGCTGGACCTGCTCAATTGAACGAGGTAGACACTAAAGAGAAAATGTTGGGGCTGGCTACAGATGCTGGCACAGCACCCTGTGATTTAAAAAAAAAAAAAGAACACCCAACCAACCAAACAAAAAACCCAAACCCAGAAGTGCTTAAGACATCGCAGTTAATCAAGGCAAAAAATGTACAGGTGGGCTGGGCACTGTGGCTTGCAGTGGTGGGGACAACCCTGCTCCTTGCTCCAGGCAATGCACGTGGCTTACCTAGCTTATAGGGGCCTAATTAATGGGGGAGGTAAATAATTACTTGAGATACAAAGCTGCTTCTGAGATGTGCCTTTAGGAAGGAAGCAAATCCTGCGGCAGATCAATCCTCAGTCCTTGGAGCTGGGCTAGTGGGAAATGCCAGCATCTGTGGCTGTGATGCAGAAACCTACTGGAAACAGGGCTTTTCCTCACCTCCAGCATTCACAGTGCTCTTTTAAGACTCTAGGTTTTTCATACCCATCTCTTGACAAACCAGACCTGTTGCCTGCTTTTTGTTAGTAGTTTGAAGGAGTCAGTGCTGATAGCTGTGAGCCCAACGCATGGCATAACCCCAGAACTCCTGCTGCTTCCTGCAGTTTGGATGCTCCCTTGCCTATCCTGCCTCACTTTCTCTGCACCCTGTGGTAACAGCAACATCCCAGGGGGAAAGCCTATGTTGCTTCAGTGCCCTACGGGGAAACTGAAGCATGAGAGCACTCATACTTGTGCTCAGTTGAGCAGCTTCTGCTGAAGGCAGAAACAAGGCAGTAGAGTTTGCATGCAACAGTGGTTGCTGACAGCCTGTCCGCCTTGGCAAGGCCCTGGGAGAACAGGCTCAGCTCATTGCTGGATGCAGGCTGCTGTGAGATCCTCTGCACTTCTGTCTGCTCCCCACTGCTCTCTGGCTGCTGCTGGGTCAAGGTAACTGCATTCTCCATTTAATGTCAGAAACCTATTCCTGCAAATGCATAATTCAACAATGAGATACAGTGCACGTGCTGATACACGTGCTGTGAAGGTCTGCGGTGTTTTGACAATATGTGCAATTGTCTTCAATGAAAGATTTTTGTTTGGAAATCCAGCATTTGCTTGTTTTGAGTTGTTTTGTTTTGCTTCATTTTTGCCATCAGCCCAGACTCATTATGCAGTCTCTGGAAGCATCTGCTCTGAAGGAAGCCAGACTAAGTCGCCCAGTTTGCCCAGTTGCAGGTTGCCTTGGCATCCTTGTTCCAGGTCTTGCTCTCAGCTTGGGACCTGATGAGCAGTTCCTACTTGTAACCACCCCTTCCTCCTTGCTCTTGCTCTCCAATCCTAAATTCTGTAAGTCTGTCTCTAATTCATGGGCGATTCACCAGATACATCTGACCATGCACTGTTAGGGTTCTTGTTATGTTGTCAGCCAATGAACAGATAACCACAGCTGATCTTGGTGTTGTAAAAATATCTAGTTCTATTAGCAAAGATACCAATGTTTTTTCTTTCCCTCCACAGCTACATTTTCCAAATGCAGACGGGACAGAACAGCAGATTCAAAGGCAAATCTTGGTGCACTGTGCCATTGGGCAGCGTTAGTGCAGAATCCAGTGAGCAAAATGCACCATGTCCATCTCTGGCACAAAAGCCCTTCCCACAGAGCTGCTGGGTCAAACCCTGTGCTCCCAGCCTGGATAAGAACAATAGAAGAAAGCTGTGAGGATAGAAGTGCTCCCACCGAGCTCCCTGGATGTGCCATGCTGCAGAGAGCACATCCAATCCCACCCAGATGGTTGCTCCTTCCTTGGGCTGGAGTTTGGTGACGGTGGCACCCAGGCCCTTAGGGATGTCAACGCTCACAGTTTGCAGGTCACAATGACTTACAGAGCTGATTTGGGCAGGATTGGCTCGAAATCCTGTAGCAGCAGGAATCAGTCATCCCATCAGCTGCAGCACACAGCAGCCAGCTCTTTGCAAAGGGCTGCAGCTCTGCTTATACCTGTGCCTTTCTCACATCGCTTCTCTGATTCCCTTTGCCACTTCCAGCTGTTCCATACCATCTGTATGATCTCTGTCCAGACTACTAATGAGCGCCTTGTTAGAGCAATAATTGGCTTCTTATTTAGAAGACTCATAACGATTATAGCGGAAGTACATTATCAGCCATAGGGCATCATCTATTTTAAACTGCAGTACACAGGGACCACGGTTTATGTGCCTTGATGTGATTTCTATTTCTTTTGTCAAAGCAATTATGTGCATTTGACTGTATACTGCTATTGTTGAAGCCTTTTACGCAAGAGTTAGCTGTACACAGAGCGATTTATAAATGGCAATTCAAAGAACAGGCAGCAGCACAATGGGACCAGCAAGTGGGCTTAACCAGAAAGGGAACAGAATACAGGAATTCAATGTGCTCCCAGGAAATTATCTGCTTTCACTCTCGTGATGGATTACGTTGTCAAGCAGTTGTATAATATTCAAGGAAATATCAATAACTTGCTGAGATTCTGTACTCCAAATGCCAGCAGTTCGGCTTTGCAGCGTGCTGATGGAGTGAGTGCAAGGCTGGGTGATAACCAAGCTGGGGGTTTGAGAAATGCATGGGGTCAGGAATGATTTTCTGCTGCTCCCTGAATGGATCATTGCTTTTTGCAGTTATTTCAGTAGGTAACAGGAGCTCTGGCTTTGTAAACCCATGCAAAGTGTTTGTGTGAACTCATCTCCACCCGAATAGCCCGGATGGTGCATGCACAAGGGACCCTGCCATCAGCTCTCTTCTCTAACTTACTTGGTTAACAAAGCGTCAGGAGCATTACAAACATTGACAGTTGTATCAAGGCAGAGCCACACCTGCTTTTGAAAAGGATGTGGGAAGGAGAGGATGGCCTTTCTGGGACATTTTTATTCTTTAATTACAGTACACATGGTTTCCAAAAGTATTAGAAGATCGGCATGCCTTAAGTTTTGACTACTAAGATAAAAACTTACAGAAGTTACTTGATGGGAAGTGGCAAACATCAAATTTCTGGCAAGTTGGCTACATGAGTGTCTAAAGAGGAAATGCCCCAAATATGAGGGCTGCTCCGAAAGTAATGCCTCCTATTTTATGATGTTGGCCTACGACATAAAAGGTGAGTGTTGGTGGTATGGCAGTAGAGTCTGAGCCTTCCCACCAATATTCCATCCTGTTTTGTTGCTGTGTGACAAATGGCAGCAGAGGGGCAGTCTGACACAATGGTGTCTGACACAGATGTGCAAAGGAGTGCCACTGAATTCCTCTGTGCAGAAAAAATGGAACCCACTGACATCCACTGACATTGCAAAGGGAAAGACAAGCCGTGTTCTGGATGGCCATGCAGATTTTTATGTGTGCAGCATGAAGGATATTGTTCATTGCTGGTGAAAATGCATAGTTAATGGTGGTGATTATGTTGAAGAACAGTATTTTGTAGCCAAGAATTTGCTCTATCAAATAGTATTATGGTTCCCTTTTATGTGCTGTGGTTACCATGGAAATAAATAGGAGGCATTACTTTTGGAGCAACCCAGGTAATTACTGACTGAATTTTAGAATCCAGAACAAAAATTGCGTCGGGTTACATCTTCTGAGAACAGTGTCTTTAGCTATTTTTCTTCCAGTTCACTTGTCTCATCCATGTTCATCTTTAGATCAAAATTTAATGGTATTTACAGAACCTGCAACAATTTTTATTCCTACAGAAGGAAAAACAAAGAGCAAGGCTGACCTTTCAGTTAGGCGACGTTTCTTGGGTTTGCTGTCATCGCTGTCGCCATGACTTTGCTGCTCCTTGTGTTCTCTGTGCAAGGACACACACCTGGACAGCAGGAGCCCTGCACATGGTAGTGTTTGCACACCTGGGGCAATCTTCTGCAGTGGGTCCGACATTCTCCAGAGGCATTGGACTCCTGGTGTGTGTCCTTTTACAGCAAAACATCCTGGTTTCCAGGGAGACAAACATCAGCCCAAACCAGAGAGTATCTCCCATTGGTAGGAGGGCAGGACATGAGTTGTCGGGACTTATTCCAATCACCCCGGACAATCACAGCTGAGTTAAAACATCGGTTTGCAGGCATTTCAATTTCCACCAGAAAAAAAAAAAAAAAATTGGCCCAAGGGGAAATTTTTGGGTCTTGTTTTGGACTCTGGGTGGCATGGATGATTTATTGTCATCTACCTGGACGGTACTAGAAAGGAGCTCAGGGTTGGATGGGACCATCAGATACTGCTGTGTGGCACTCCAATAAAATTAACGTGGGGAAATAATTACTTTACAAAGCTTTGGCTCACCAGTGAATCTCCCACTTGCAGTCCAGAACAAAAATGAATATCAGTTTTAAGCTTCCTGTTCCCTTCTAATTTCTCAGAACCATTCAAACTTCATTACCTTCCCCATGGCACTGGGAATTGGAATTTCTCCATGCTTACTGCAATGCCGATTACCAATGCACACCCCCTAGAAGTACCAGCTGCATTCCCCTGAAAGCACCATTACTAGCAGCTACTCATTTTGAATGAAGAAATGCTATATTAAAGGTAATTAAATTAAAATGGAACGTAATGTATAGAACTAGTGGTAGGAGAGATGAAGAATGGGTGCCTTAATTATATCTGATGGAGCATGTGGCAGCACATTCAAAAAGTGTGTATATTTTTCACTTGCTTAATATATTCTTGCCCAGTTTACAGCATCGAAAGCAGAATGTTGATTAGTTTCAGTGTATTTCAGCAAGCTTATGAGTGCAATTTGTGCGTGTGGTTTTGGTTTTGTTTTTCCCAAGAAAAGAGATTCTGCAGAAGAATTTTTTTGCGTCCTCTTGAGAGCTAGGTTTGGCTCCTGAGTTCTGCACAGACAAGAAAGTATGAGAGATAATGGCCTTAAGCTGCACCAGGGGAGGCACAGCTTGGACGCGAGGAAAAATTTCTTCTCAGAAAGAGTGGTAATGCATTGGCACAGGCTGCCCAGGGAGGTGATGGAGTCATCATCACTGCAGCTGTTCAAGGAAAAGGTGGATGTCATACTGAGTGACGTGGCTTAGTGGGTGTAGGGGAACTGCTATCATGACCTGAACTGATGATTGAGCACCTGGTGGCTGGCCCAGGAAGCACAGGTGCAAGCAATTCACCCACTTGACTGGAAGGAGTGGACACAGGATCCCTGGGACCCTTCCCTGGGCTCACTCAATGGCTTGCCTCAAGAGAGAGAACTTCTCCTTGGTGAAAGCCACTTCCTGAGATGGAGTGTTCTATAGCCAGGGACTCTCATCACCAGTTGGGTGAGTCAACTTTTTTTTTTTTTCCTGTGTATGATTATTGGTAATCCTAATAGTGCTTTACTTTGTATTGCAAAGAACATAATTAGAAACAATCTCACTGCTTCCAAAGACCAACAATGAGTATGGTGGGGATGGGTTTGTAGTTTGACTAGGTGATCTCAGTGGTCTTTTCTAGCCTTTATGATTCTATGGTTCTTACAACTTGGCACTTTTCTTTCCCCTGAGTTAACAACCCCCCAGGTATTGATTGTATACCTAGAAGAGACAGTCCTACATTAAGATCTCTTTGGCCAGGGAAAGGGGACTTTTCTAGTCAAAAGAGAAAACAACTGCAGATGAAGTTACACAGACTGGACTCCTTTTGAGAACTTTCTGCCTGATTCAACAGCAGATGAAGCTGCTTACCAAGATTTGGAGGAGATAAAGCAGCAATGAGCAGTTCTTACTCAATGGGGGTGGGCTCCAGGCAGAACCAGGATGTAGGACCTTGAACCAAAGTGCCTAGCATCCAGCTTTGAGGTATCTGGTGATACTTGGGATGCTGTCCTTAGTGGATCTCCCCAAAAGCAGCTAGATGAGGAGGTATTTTTAGGGCTGGTTCTAGCAGAGGGAGCCATGATGGCAGCATCCAGCCAGGATAGGATTCAGGAGTTTCCCAGTGTTTGTACCACTTGTAACTGCTCACAAATCAAAAGCCTTTTTTGTAGGAAACAATGTTCTCACCTTTGGGTCTTCAATTACTCTCCAAGAATTCTCCCTGCTTCTAGTAGTTAGGGGAAAAGACTTTGACAGTGTTTCTGCTCTTTCCTCTTCCATTCAGATTTCATGAAATCTAAAAGCACGCAAAATTCCTCTCTGCTTCATTGCAAACAGCTTCACAAACTTGTGCACGTCCTACCCCAGCTAGTTACACCACGGCCAAGGCATTTCTGTTGTCTTTGCATGGTCCTCCAGAGCAGTTGTCCTACTGAGTGTTGGTGCCAGGATGCTGCTGTATAACAAGGTGAAACACATCTGGTCATTCATCTCCCTGTTTCCATGCTTTTGGGAAGATGAGGACACAGTCGCTGGACCACAACCAGACAATCACACAATATCCACGTGGGAAAGCATTGATGGTGGAGGTACCTTGCAGATCTCTGCCCACCACCTACCTGAGACTGGGGAGTATGTGTGTGTCAATGGGTGCATTTAACTGTTCATTTACTCAAAATTTCAATTGTTTTTTCTTTCCTGTATTAGAAGACAGAATAAGTGGTTTCTTTGCACCAGCTGTGAAAATTGTTGTCTTACTATCCAGTGACTTAGTAAATAAGACCACTTAGAGTAACTTGTCCTCCTGGTATGAATAGTTATCAAGTTACTATAAAACAGCATTACTGTCGCTGTCTACTGGGGATGCCCCAGCGTCTATAGGCATAATGACACATTCCTTTTGCTTGCCTCTGGCATAGCACTGCATCCTCTGAACACCCTATTACTTCAGTGTTCCCTCAGGGAAGGAGGCAGCAGCTGCTCATCTCAGCATGCCCGGGGAGCTTCCATGCTCCAGGTGAGCTACTGAGGCCTAATAAATAAAATAGCAGCCCTCAAGGTCCTTATTTCCTTTCACTCCTCTGCTCTATTCTCTGACTTTGCTCCGTTTTCCTCTCCAGCCCTTGCAAAATTGTAGAATATCCCAAGTTGGAAGGGACACGTAAGGATCATTGAGTCCCATTCCTGGGTCTACACAGTGCATCATCCAAACTCTTTGAACTCTGTGCCCACTGCCCTGGGCAGCCTGTTCTGTGTCCACTGCCCTCTGGGGCAGAAACTTTTCTCACCTCCAACTGACCCTCTCCTTGGAAGTGAGATGACAGGATTGCAAACTCCTGTTCATAGCACAGGCTGTTCTTATAGGTGCTGCAGGGTTCCATTTTCTATAACAGAGATCCAGAGAGGACTTCCTAATGTCTCGAAGCTCACTGACTTTGGTCATGAGGAAAGGCATGCTGTGCTTTCCATAAGCGTGTTGAGAACCCTCATGAAAGGAGGTAGGCTTCTGCTTGCTGATACTCTTAATAAATAGAAACGTTGTGCTTCAATGTGTAATAATTCACAACAGTGTGTGCCAGTTCATTCTCCTGCCAGTGTGACCTGACCAGTTACACACCTTTCCTCTTTCTCACCTATTTTACGCTTTTGTGTACAGGTAGCTATATAGCAGCAGCCCCTGTTTTTCCAGGCTGATCAAGCCCATCTCCTTCCATTTCCTTCTGATGAATGCCTCCCAGCTTCTCCAGTTATCCTAGTAAGCTTTAATGATCCCCTCTGGCTGAGCTGGCCTTTCACTTGACCATTTGCCATTCCTGCTGGGGCAAATTGCAGATGAGGGATACCAATAATCATGTTTAATACCTGTGCCACGGAGACCTTTCCCAATCCAAGGAACTGAATACCTGCCTCATCCTGGCCCTAAAGCTATGTTTGTCATTTTCCCAGCTGCATTATGCTGATCACTGTCCCATCATCTGGAACTTCTCAATCATTTTCAGGTGATAAACCATTTGTTTTTATCACAAGGCTGTGTCTGTTTAGTTCCCAAATAAATTACATTGCATTTTGTACCAGTGAATTTCTTCTCTTTCCTCATATTGCAGTCCTCAGAATCATGTGCTACTTCTGCTGTTATTTCACTCCACCTCCGTACTGACACTGCCTCTAAATTATGCCATTAGCAGACTTTGTCAGATATTTTCTGCACCCAAGTAATTAATAAAAATGTTGGTCTCAAGGCTGATTCTTGAGGAAATCTATTAGTAATTTCCCTCCAGCCTGATCCTCACTCTTGCAGTAGTACGTGTTTCCATCTCCACACCCACTCTGCAGTTCATCCAGCTTTCACTCTCCCCATCTGAGCTGATCTCCCAGATGGTGTTTAATCAAATACTTTCTTCAAGCCAGCATGGATGAGCTCCACTGCATATCTATAAAGCCAATTATGTCCCTGATCTTACTTTGAAATTCTCATGATGTTTGTTATATCATTTATCACCATTATACTCTTATTCCAAATCTGATCTGAAATTTCACCTGTTTTTAAGGTCAGGCATAAGAGTCTGTCATTTCACTCCTCCTTTTCTCTCCCCCTTGCATTTCCTGTTCTCCCATTAAATGCAGGTTTCCAAGAGAAGGGTAGGTGTGGCACTGAGTGATGTGGTTAGTGGTGGGTCAGCAGTTGGACTTGGTGATCTTAGTGATCTTTTTCAACCTTGATGATTCCTGGATGGGCACGTGGAACTCAGAAAGGGTAGTGGGTCCTTCCAGCTGTGAGATATGAAAATATTGAGTGCAATGTCTGCCTCGCACTGCTGTGTTTCTGCTCTTATTTCCTATCTCCTTTTGGCCTACAGACAAGATCACTGCTACCTTACTGACACCAAAGTTGGAGGCAAGCACTTGTTTTGCAGTTTTGTGTCTCTGCTTCTCATTATCTTGCATGACTGGCAATTTTTGCTTTTACTGCTACAGAGCTTGACTTCAGAGATAAAAATTTTTCTTCACTATCAGCTTTTTATGTTACTCCTTGCTCTCTCTTCTCGTTTTCATTGCTGTTCCTGAGGTGTCAGGAGCTCTTTTCGACACGTATTTCTCTTGTCTGGTGGGACAGATAGTTGTTTGTCCTGCACACAGGGCAAGGAGAACCTTCACCACATCCACGGGAAGGAATATCCTTCCACCTTTAATATACCAAAATGTGTTCTTGGAGTAGTGCAATCTTCTCTTGGTCTACCATTCCATTTCATTTGATTGACGTATATTTAGATGTGTTCAACACACTGTTTAAGTTTCTATATTATCAATTCCATCCATATTCTTCCTTCATTTCTTCCCTATTTCTGTGCCACATCTCTGATTACAGTGCAATAGCTTCAGGTAATAACAACCCAATGCTATAAGGAATCTCACTCCTAGAGGACAAAATCTTTCTTATAATACCTTATCTTTTCTAATTAATGTCTTGTAAGGATAATTGAAACCAGGTCATTCCAGGTTTTCTAACTTATATTTTTAAATTTTTATTCTTTCATCTTAGGAGAACATACAAAATCTAGCTATAAGAAGTTATTTCTCAAAGTCTGACATTCTCAGCATTGATTTCCAATAACTCTATGCATTCACAATAAGTTTAGAGATACTTCTATGTCTCTGGGTCTTCTTCCTTGGAGGAAGCGAGAAAGAAATGGGTGTTGATTCTTCAAATTCTGTTTAGCCTCTTTCTCTTTTAGTATGCTGAGGTATTTGAGCAGTACTCCAAATATGTCATGCCTCTTTGAGAAAGGAGTGAACTCAGATCTGTTTCTATTGATCAGGTGGATTCTGTTGCTCATCTGAGCACCGCACTGCTCCAGCAGAAACTGTCCTGGTTGCACCTCAGCGGTAATTTGCAATGGTCATCCAGAACTGCCTCCAGCTTTTCCTTTATGACTCCTTAATTCCAGTTTAACGTAGGGTTATTCTACTGATGTCATTTTCCTTTGCAGAGGAAGTTGCAGAGATAGTAGATTGTATTGGAGCAGCGACTGTTCAGAAAAATAGTGGTTGTTCAATCAACACTGCAAAGATGAGATGGGATTTGGGTCGCAAATTAAGATGCTGATATTCAAGTGTCTGTGTCAGCACTTTGTGAGCACTGTGGCTGAACTCCCATTATAGTCAACAGACCCTGGAAAGCTTTTTGACTCCCACTGTGGTGGACATCCAGGTAGGATTGAGGACACTACCAGAGATATCTAGAGGTTTTAGCAGTGCCTGGCCTCCAGAGAGCAGTGGACCTATCATGTAAATCTGCACCATTCGAATCTCACAAAAGATGGCACCAGGTGCTTGTATAAAACAGCTAAAATCCTTCTGTACGTTTGTTCGGCTGAATATCCCCTGAAAACCTCCCAGATGTCAAGGTCTTTGATTTGCACTACGAGTGGACCAGCAGCACGTTGCATCTGGAGCTTAGCGTGAAGTTTCTGGTGGCACGTGTTGATTTTGATGTGCTCTGGCTGAAGCACAGGTGGGAAAGCAACAGCAGTCACTCCCCAGGTGTCCTGAAGCTTTCTGGCCTTCCAGCTCTCCACTGCAGGCAATGCTGGCAGGAGAACAAATGGGTATAAAATGACCACAAATGCATTTAACCTGGAAATGAATAGGAAGTTTATAATTATCAAACCATAATGTTCCCACAACGTTCCCGCAGGACCAGTGCCAAATGCTTTTGAGATTGTTTTAATAAACTAATCTATCTGAAAACAAGGTTGCTATGATACTGAGGTAGGATCCTCACGGTGTGGGAAGGCTCTTTCATGTTTCTGCAAAGTGGGATATACAGGGTTTGTAGGGCAGTCTGGGTCAAAGTTGTATCTTTGCCTCGTTTCAGAAGGGTGAAAATGGTCTGGCATTCCTTGGTTTATCTGGTGAGATTAATTTTTTTTTTGTAATTTCTCTTTGGAATTTTGAAAATTTGTCAGCTTTATGAATTAAAAAATAGAAAAAAAAAAAACTTTATCTGAGATGACAGCCATTCTATGCCGCAGAAATTCAAATATTCACATCATTTTAGATGTAACCTCAAAGTAAGAAAAATCGTAGAATCACAGGTTTAGGAAGGGACCTTTAAGATCATCTAATTCCAGCCCCCTGCTGTAGGCAGGGACACCTCCCTCTAGACCAGGTTGCTCACAGCCCCATCCAGCCTGGCCTTGAATGCTTCCAGGGAGGGGGCATCCACAGCCTCACTGGGCAGCCAGTAGTTCAGTGTCTCATCACCCTCATAGTAAAGAGTTTCTTCCTAATATCTAGTCTAAATCAACCCTCTTCCAGTTTAAAACCATTTCCCCTCATCCAGTCACTACCTGCCCTTGCAAAATGTCCCTCCCCAGCTTTCTGGTGGGGAAACTGTGATATTGCAGTTCTTTCTCTGCATTCAGTGTATCTTGCTGACAAAGCAGCAATTTGACTTATATATCAGTTGATACTTCTCTGCTCCACAAAGCAAATGCATAAATTAGAATCAGTTCCTGTTGCTGCTCACAGAACTTGCAAATGTTTCATGATCTCTCGGCAAAACTTGAGAATGCTTTGCTTCAAGTGACTGCAGTGGAAAGGACATTTTGAAGGATGCCATTGTTGATACTGTCTTTGATTTTAATGCCTGAAAGTAGAGCTCATTCAGATGAGAATGGAATTAAAACCGAAAAAATGAACATATATTATTGAAAAGACTCTAGGAAAATATGACTTGTACTGCTAATGTAAAGGTATGAATAGAAAATGCTTCAGTTGTCTTTGCTATTCTTGTCTTAAATGGATTTAACTACAGATTTCAATATTTCTTTCATGACTTTTCATTCTATAGCTCTGCAAGCCCATTCCTTCCTGGTTTCTGTAGTATCGTAGCCCACATCATCACAACACCAGAGGAACTCGCCGATGTAAAAAGCATTAGCTGTTAGTAGCCTCTTCTCCTTGCAGAGTTCTTAAGATGTAGCTGGCAATATTGTACCTGATGCTTCTGCAATACAATGCACCTGGCATTTCTTTAAAAGTTAGTAGCAAAAGATAGAGTCAGTGCCTTTAGGATGAGTCCAGATAAACAGTAATCCTGCAGTTAGTGCAGAAATGGCCAAATACCTTCTGATATGGAAATACTGACCAAAAAATGAAAGTGTTCATTTTCTGCATTTATGAGGAAACTCTCAAAAATCAACTAAGAGTTATCAACATCTCAGAAAAGCAAAATCCAGTATTTCCTGCTTAATGTTGTTTGTTTAGTTTTTTGTCAGAATCTCCTATTTCTGTAGTCTCTGTGGATCAGTTCTGGCACTCCTTGAGACTTAGGACCCCTCTAGAAATTACAGCAGGTGTGTTTTCAGAGACAACTTATGTTGGGCATTCCAAATACCCTGTCCAGCATCCTTGGTGTGGCAGCACATGTTATGGATCCTACTTTGGCTGGCAGGGATCCACCAGGGTAGCACCTTTAGAAAGATTCATGTGTGAGTGGGTACTCTGGATGTAGTGGCCGAATCTACTGGAAGCAAGAAGGCATCACAGAAGGAGCTAAAATTACAGTAGAATGGAAAAAAAATATATAAAATATACATAAAAATGTGCTAGTTGGAAAATGAAAGAGAGCAGGATAAAAAGTGATTGAAGGGTTTGTGAAAGGCATCAAAATTAATGATAAATCCTTTTTGAAAAACTCGAGGACAGAAGGCCTATCAAAGAGCTGTAAGAATGTGGAATGAAAGGAGCTCTCAATCAAGGCCAGTGCAGAACAGCTAAATTAGTTTTTTTCATCTATGTTCACTTTCTAGTATCTTGGAGATCTCTTTTACACAGATCTTGTCAGAGACTTCATCCCAATTTGAAATGCTAGTTGAAGAGTATTCTGAAGAAATCTGCAAAATGATGAGTAGCAAACACCCAGGACCCAGATAATGTTTGCCCAGAGAGGTGGTGGATGCCCCCTCCTTGGAGACACCCAAGTTCAGGCTGGCTGGGACTCCGAGCACCTGATGGAGCTGAAGGTGCCTTTATTTAGGGTCCCTTCCAATTCAGATGACTCTGATATTCAAGCAGGACGTAGGCAGGATGCCAAGGATGAAACAGATGAACAGCCAGCAGAACTGTAGTCTCCTCCTGAAACGTATCTCATTATTAGCAAAGCAAGAGCTGATTAATTTAGTACCGATTGTTACAAAGACGGCTGTGGAGGGCAATGCAGTTTTTAATTTGCATGATGAAGCTTAATAGAAATGCAATTTCTCAAAGCCCCACGCCGGACGTGCCCTGAAGGGCGAGTACGTCACCTGCGTGTCCCCTTCGGTGCCACCTGCAGACCACAGTCCTCATTCTAGTTGAAAAGAGCTCAGATCTCTCAATGGTCTTGATACCAGGGGCTCCATGAAGCCTCTACCTGCCTGGCTCACCGTCTGCTTCCCTGTGCTCCGTGCTGTGCCAGCATCCGCCTGGCACCATCCCTCTTCCCCGTGCTCCTCGGCTTGCACGTGGATGCTTTCCACCTCGGTGCCAGGCAAGCACTGAGCCAGGAGAAGTTCACTTCATTTTGGGGCTGTAGCCAGCAGGAATACTTCTGTGAGATGTGTTTTAATTGGGAAGGGTAAATAAGCAACAGGGGGTGCGACCAGCATCAATATTTCCAATGAAGTATTTTGGGGGCTGAAAAATCTTGTATTATATGCTGTAATAGAGATCCTTTAGAAAAATGTTGATTAGCTTCAGAGTATTAGCGAAGCAGAAAATTGGCTTGGAACATGATTGTTAGCAGCTACCTTGAGAGCTTTATCCATTTATACCACTATTTTCTTTACAAATGAGCCGAGGGATTAGCTTGCACTGACAGACCGAGGACACATCAAATTTCATTTAAGAAGAAGCAGAGGAATTTTTTGGTGTCTTAAAAATGGCCTTTCTTATTAACTTGGCTGTTCCCAATGCACAGTTTCCTGGAACTGCATATACATGGCTGTTCCCCACCACTGCTTTTAACATTATTTCTGTTTTACTGGAATGCTGCATTTAAGTGTAGGGTCTGTATGTCCCCACCATGAGTTAGGACTTTTTTCACTCTGTATCCAGGGAAGGGCATGTGTGATGGGAAGGCTGAGAGCTCTTTCTTGCTGTACCATTCATTCTCCATGTAAACTTTGACTCTTTGCTCTATGCCTAGTTTCTTTGAGAAATTGGCATTAGCAGTGCTTGCCTGTTTTAGAGGGAAACATGAAGTCTATAACTTGATTTTGGATTAAAATGCCTTGGTCAACCCAATATTTTCTCATGAAGACCAATGGCTCCACAGTGTGGCAGATACAACACAGTTCCTATGGGAATCCTCATCCCTTCCAGTGTGAGGAAATCCCCCAACAGTGCACGTGTTGAGGCAATTGGGATGACTGTGTTCTGGGAATTATGCTTGAGAGATTTTCTAGTGTGAATCCTCTTATGAAATCATCAGTCTACCTGTAACTGTATAAGCAGTTTTCACCAGCTGATAATTTAAGATACATGGACCTGTTGGAGCACATCCAGAGGAGGGCTGCAAAAATGAGCCTGGGGATGGAAAACCTCCCTTACAAGGACAGCTGAGAGAGCTGGGCTGTGCAGCCTGGAGAAGGGAAGGCTCCAGGGAGACCTGAGTGCGGCCTGTCAGTATCTAAAGGTGCTGTAAGGAAGAAGGGGACAGACTCTTTAGCAGAGTCTATGGTGAGGGGAAGTGGTTTCAAACTAGAGAGGAGACATTTAGATTAGATTGGTAAGAAAGCAGTTTTTTATGATAATGGCAGTGAAGTACTGGCACAGGTTGCCCAGAGAGGTGGTGGATGCCCCATCTCTGGAGACACTCAAGGTCAGACTGGATTGGGGCACTGAGCATCTGGTGGAGCTGTAGGTGTCCCTGTTCAGCCAAGGGGGTTGGACTAGGTGGTCTTTCAAGGTCTGTTCCAACTCAAACAATGCTATGATCCAATTATACAGTCCTATTCAAGGAACTACTTAGCTGATCGCATCTCGGATGGCCATAAATACAAAACTGTATGCATCTCAAATGCTTTGTTGTCATTTTCCTCTCTGAATCTTCATTCCTGCTCAGGACCTGCCATATTCCTCTATTCTTCATCTGTGGGATGCATAATTAAAATTCATTTGTTGACTCATTGACATTTTCCCCATTGACCTAGAAGTTTTAACAGCCAAGAGATGACAATATCTGCATGCATGTGAAAAAGGCTGATCAGTAATCAGAGCAGTGCATAGAATATGCAAGTAACTTCTGAAAATAGCAGGGGGAGACTCACTGCCTCTTCACACACTGGCTGAATTGTAAACTTCATGTGGTTTGGTTTGTGGGATGCAAACAAAAAAATTGCCTTCTGCAAGAAGGGTAGTGCCTGTTACTGTAGTTGCTGGGTTAAACAAGACCAGTGTTGAGCTGTGCAGGTCTAGCAAGCCATTCTGTACCATGGTATGTACGTGTAAATGTGTATCTTACAGAATTGGCTGTGCCTTGTCAGTGTTTCCCAGTGAAGGAACCTTCTTCAGAAAGCTGAGTAGTGGCAAATGACAAAGAGCAAGGGGACGGTGGCTTGCAATGTGCTGTGGCAGATGCATTTGCTGGAGTTGGTTACCATAAGAACACCCAAGGTGGTAACTTCCACCTGGAAACAACTTTAAAACAAGCAGGGAGCCCTGTCAAATGGCCTAGTAGACTTTAAGTGAGAGGAGTGAGAAGAGCACTTATGGAGTGCAGGAGAGGTTTGAGGAGATGATAATTACTCATCTGTATTATGTTGTGTCAGGTTTGAATAGCTGGATTCAGGTCAAAGCATCCAAAAGCTGTAAGAAAAGCTAAGCTGCAATTGTTCCAATTGAAGTTCTGTTTGCATATAACCATCTACTATAAACAGAAGCTTTTGTATCTAATTGGTAATATCTCACAGTCCATCTCTAAGCAAAATTAGAATTATTTTCCTATTTGCTTCTCTTAATGCTTATTTATACAGAATTTCATCTGCCATTCTGTTGCTCAGACACCTAGTGGCACAAAACGCTTTGGCAATTCTTCACAGTTAACTCATAGCTGCTAGCCTGAATTTATCATCCTAATTATTGACCTACGTTGCCTTTCTGAGATTTTCTTCCATATATCCAAAGCAGTCTGGATGTGGCAGATCTGTAGAAGCAGAACACAGGGGCGGGTCCATTCATCACCTATACTGACCCAAAGGTAAAACAAAACATCTCAGCCATAAAGTCCTGTACCTGACCTTTAACACTCTCTAGTTTCATGCTTAAGCTTCAGCAATTCTTGATATGAGCAAGCTATGTATGCTCAACATGTGGATCTTAGCAAATAATATTAAGGAACATGAATTCTAGCTTGAACAGAAGTGAGAAATCTTTTCTTATGCTGAAATTGTTTCAACAAGCTCTGTGTGCAGTTCTACTCCCATCGGGGGGGGGAGGAGGGAGGAAGGTGTAGTCTTTGTGATGGGGGATGCAGCCACATCCTTGGGTCACCACTTGTTTTCCTGACTGGCAGATCGCTGGAGCTGCATGAAAGCCCACTTGTAAGAGGAATAGTGTTTTCCATGTCAAGTCACTGGATGGAGATTGTGAAGAACCAATTAACAGCCCTACATTTGACTTCCAGTTTGATTTTTTTTTTTGGACTGCAGCCTTTACCTGCCAACTGGGAATTGCCTTTGTGAAGTGCATGTCAGGATCAGCTTCTGCATTGAATCCATGAGGAAACACGACAGGAAACAGCTGCAGGTGGCTTGGTCAGTCTGGAGATGGGTGATTTTCCCATGGTCACCTCATCAGAACTGGATCCAATCCTGATAAAATAGAAATGGCATAGTCAGACTGCTCCTTTTCCTCTTTTCTCTGGATATATTGCAACGCATTTTTATTCTTGATGAAGTGCATATTTTCCTTCTGTTTCCCCAGATGTGTTCATGTCCTACCTACAAATCTGTGGTTTTTCTTTTAGAGAAAAATTGTGTTCCATAGGATTTTTCCTTGCAAATCTGTCCTAATCTATAGCTGCCTACAACATGAACTATTCCTGCTGTACTCCCCTGAACTCTGAATTCTGCTGTCTAATTGTGGCTGCCCCAGTTCAGTTGCTGTCTGTTACTCTGGCTGCATCTCTTGATTATTGCTACACTGAGATCACGCACAATGTTTTTGCTTTTTCCTAACGGTTGGGAAAAGCATTGTGTTCTCTTCTGTCAGGGCTTATATCCTGTTTAGCATTTGCCCATCACTCCTCTGTTCTAGGAAATATAATATGAATCTTCCTCTCCTGTGTAGTTTCTTCTGCCTGAGCACCAGACATGTCTGAGTCACAACAGATCTATGATAAAATTTTCGGTTTCTCTGCTCTTCTCCTTTGTGGGATGTGTATTACTGCAGCTGATAAATACACACTCCTTCTCCAGATACAAGCAGTTTGACATTTGAACAATGCAATGTGTTCCCTTGGTCATTTCCTAAACAATTTCCACGATGAAACTGTCAGCTCTTAGCCTCTGCTACCTCCAAGCCAACAGCAACCTTGTGCAATTTCTGCAAGGTAGTATCTTTTGGAAAACTTTCCTTTACTCACAACCATTCAAGCTTTTTCTCATCTGAATAGAGCACTGATATTATTTCTCATCTGCTTTCCTTCCATGCATAATGGCAATTATTGGCAGGCCCTATTTCACCCCACTCACCCAGTGTCTCATGTTTCTGAGGTCCCTCAGGACTGCTCCCTTCTGCTGCATAGTCAGGGCACTCTGTATGTCTGAAGTCTGTCCCATCCTGGTGATTGATGTTTATTATGTACAGGCATAGGGTGTGGGCAGAGCTTGGACAACACATCTGGTGATTGTAATCTCTCTAAAGAGCAAAACCAGCCCAAGAGCTGTGGACCTGCACTGTCACCCATGCAGCACTATCAGTACTTCTCCACCAAGCAAAGTCCGAGTCCTTTGAAAATGGTCTTAATTTTGTCTCTTCAAAGACCTTTTGCCATGGGGAAGTGATCCCTCTCTGGAAAGAATACAGGCACAGAGATATTTAATGTAGGGGCTGCATGTGCCATGTACAGATGGGGATCATAGGGCTTAAAGGAATTTCGAGAAAATACATCTTTCCCACTGCAGTGAAAATGCTTATGAATTCCTGGCATCCATCCCCGAAGGCTTCTAAAGGCAGAGGTTCCCCTTCAGGATGCATTGCCCTGCAGCGTTGCTTTTGCCAGCTTCTTGCTCTGCCAGAGACAAGGAGAGCTGATTGTTATCTCCCTGGCATTCCAAGTTGCACTCGAAAATTGTTGCTGGTTTTGGACTGCCCTATGTTTTGGAACAGTTTTGTGTGGTTTTCCAGTGCCTCTCCATAAGGTGTTGGGCACAGCTGGTGTGCACGCTCTGTTTCCCCACGTTTGAGGTGATTGAGGTATTTCAGGCCGCTTCATGGCATACAAATATTGAAGGCAGCACCCAAAGTTCCAGGGATGTTTGCATCTTCCTGCAGCTCCTGCTCTGTAGGCTGCTGCCTGTCCTGCATGATTCAGCAGCTCAGCCTCAAAAGAAAAAAAAAAAGCGGCTTTATTTTCTCCTTCATCCCAGCTTGCCAGGAGCTTCTTTGCACTTTCAAATGCGTCTCTGGAAACTCACTGGAGAAATGGGCAAATTCTGTGATCCTTCAAGTGTTGACAAGAGAGAAGCTGTTGGGAGGATATCAGAGGTTGTGTAACAACCAAACCCAAAGAGGATCATGGAATCACAGAACCATTAAGGTTGGAAAAGATCACTAAGATAATCTAGTCCAACCATTGACCCATCACCACCTGTGTCCCAAGTGCTAAGTATGAGAGTTTTGGCAGCTGTCTCTTTCTTCAAAGGGTGAAAGATGCTGAACTCTGTGGAATTGTCTTCAGAAAGCCCAGTGACCAGCAGAGAAGATGAGTTGTGCTGTTATCTCAGCAGGAGCATCAACTGCTTTGCTACAGAGATAATGAATGTGTCACGAGCTGCAGGGCTAAGGCAGAGAACTGTGCTCCTCTGCCATTTGAAAGTACCACTTCTCTCTGGTTTTCTCTCTCCCTGTCTGTTGCTTATTTAGTTTAATATTGTTGGACAGAGAGAGAGCACAAGGTGAGATGATAGAACTTCCTCACTGAGGAACTCTGTGTGATCCTCCCTAAAATTGCTTTCTCTTCCTAAGTGCCTGTGAGAAATGCATGGAGGTGATTTACCTCCTAATACTTCACTTTGGCTTGGTGCTGCAGGCACTGATAAAACCAGGAGGCAGATATATGATAGCAGTACTTTTTCACTCGGGGATGTGCTGTGCTGATCAAAGTGCCTTTCCTGCAAGTAAATTTTGACCTCTGTGATGCCACCAGTTTGCAAAGTGTTCAGCCATGCTAGGTGGAAAGTAAGGGAGGCACAGGCAGGATTCACCACTGTGAATATGGGACTTTTCTTCCCTTTCTTTAAATAAAGGATCCAATCATCCATGCTGCACTGCAGCTGTGGGCTGAAAGGTGCAGGCTGAGCAACTGCAACAAAAAGCAGAGCTCAGGAAAAGTGTCTTAGTTTCAGCTGGGACAGAATTGTTTTCTTCTGAGTATGATGCTATGTTTTGATTCTAGGAGAAAAATGATGTTGATAACACACTGATGTTTATAGCTGCTGCTATGCAGTAAGCAGTACTATACAGAGCCAAGGCTGTCCTCAGCTAAGGGCCCAACGAGCTGGGGGGGAACAGAATTAGGACAGCTGGCTTAAACTGTCCAAAAGAATATTCCAAATCAAATGACATCATGTGGAAGGAGTTTTGAAGGGGATGAGAGTTCATCTCTCTCTCTCGCTTCTTCTGTTTGGGGGATGAGCTGGGCATCGGTCGGAAGGTGGTGTGTACATACACAGTCTTGACTATTATCCTTTTCCTTTTCTCTACCTTAGTAAAATAGTTTTATCTCAATCTGCAAGTTCTTCTTTTTTCCTGATTCTCTTCCCCATCTCACTGGGAAGCGGGAGGAGTGAGTGGAAGACTCTGTGGTGCTTTGCCATCTGCTGGGTTAAGCCACTTTGAAAGGGGTTAACAGCATGGTCATCACAGCCAGGTGGGTAAATGGAAGAAGTTGGATGGATATTCAAGGTCAGGCTGGTTGGGGCTCTAAGCACCCAGTCAAGCTGTAGGTGTCCCTGTTCACTGCAGAGAAATTGGACTAGATGACCTTTAAAGGTCCCTTTCAACTCAAAGAATTCTATGATTCTATGGTAATCTTTTATCAAAAGTGACTTATTCCAGTTTGCTCTACATTTGAGTTATATAGAATCATAGAATGGCCTGGGTTGAAAAGGACCACAATGTTCATCTACTTTCAACCCCCTGCTATGTGCAGAGTCACCAACCACCAGACCAGGCTGCCCAGAGCCACATCCAGCCTGGCCTTGAATGCCTGCAGGGATGGGGCATCCACAGCCTCCTTGGGCAACCTGTTCCAGTGTGTCACCACTGTCTGTGTGAAAAACTTCCTCCTAATATCTAACCTAAACCTCCCTTGTCTCAGTTTAAAACCATTCCCCCTTGTCCTATCACATGGCAGATGATTTTCAGAAACAACAACAACAAAGGAAAAAGCAACTCAAAAAAAATAAAACAAAACACTGAAGTTTATTTTTATGCAGAAGATCTCAGGTTTATCTGCGATAAATTTCAATTCCAGAGATACTCTACTTGCCTTATCTTGGCCTGTGAGTGCAGCTCTGAACTTAACATAGATGCACGTTTTCACATAGGAAAGCAGCCATCCTAATGATTGGAGGATAACTGGCTATCTGGATCATATTCGCAGGAATGGGTATATCTCCCTTTATTATCTATTACTCTGGCACCACTAAGTTTCCTTGTAGACGATTGCTAAGCCATGCAGCAGTGCCAAAGGGTGATCCGTGTGGATAAATTTGGACACAGAGTCAAGGCATTTTTATAATTCACATCTTTTGTTTTTCTCCTCACAGGAGGAATTACCAGAATGGCGAGCAGCTGTGAATAAAATGAGAAATAATTGGGGAGTGGGTGGAAATCTCACAAAACAAACGGAGGCAAATTTTCAAGCAGAAGTGAGATACGGGCACTGCAGGGCTCTGCTCTGGTTTTCTGCTTTCTGCCCTTCTTCAGGGGGCTGGAATGAGTCCAAGTGGCAGAACAGCAAAGCAGGATGTCATTACTTGGCCTTGTATTTATTACTTGTATTTATTTTCCTCCTGCCACCAATTGCAGGAAATTGTAAACAGTGATTATATTTTTCAGACATCTACAAAACTTGCACAGCAAGGTTTCAGCTCTTCATTTTATCATCTGTGCGAGGAACTGTTTACAGAAGTCACTATGACCCAACACAGCTCCTACCAGAGCTGAATGGAAAGTTTACCATTGACTTCAGGGCAGCAGAACTGAGCCAAGAAACGCAAGTTTTGGGTACAACGCTTAACAGTGAATGAAGTTCCACTGATTATGAAGTGACCTGGGTTAGAATGTAGGATGTCCTACTCTAGATCTAAATTATGCCTACTCAATGGATACATTCTTTTGTTGTTCTTGTCAATTGCTTTTCTTACTTGTCCATTTATTTAATTGAAATGATATTTCCTTCTCTCATTCCTCTTTGTGGGCATAAAGCACTTGGTCTGATGTTCCCTGGGGCAGTTGATAGGGTAGTTTGAAAGGAATACAGTAAGCAAAAAGCAGGTCATGTGAAGGTAAAAAGTCCAAGAAGAACAGGTTTGGGATGCAAGGCATGGGGATGCTCAAGTGATGTGAGAGCGAGATGGGTAGCATGGGCTACCTGCTCTGTGTATGGCTTGGTTTCATGGGGAGCCCTTTCTGTGCTGGACAGCTTATAGGAACACAGGGTTATGAGCTTACCTTGCTTTTAGATCCTACCAAAGTGGAAATGAGGAAGAATTTGAAAGCAAAACAAATAAGCATAAAAAGACAGCAAAGTTTGACTTTATTCAACACACGTTTTTGCTAGTCTGGAGCTTAATAGCCATTCTGGTACGAACTCTGACCTGAGATTTCATTCTATCTACATGGAAAGAAGTGTCATGTCACACCTACAGCTTCTTCAAAGAAGACTCCTATGCTTTACTTGAATTGAAGAAAGCTTTGTACATACTGTTTATGAGTATTAGGTTTTTGCACTGTGCTTGGTAGCCCCTGTTTTCTGCATTTACCCATCACGTGCTGGTCGATGAGAGGATGGAAGTGTGGGACTGCATTTGTGTGCATGCCTCCATATGGGAGGGGGACATGTAGTTGTGCTGGGCTGGGTAGCTTGATCTGGGGGTTTGTGGACACGCTGTCAGGAGTGCCACTGTGTTCAGTGGCCATTTCTCTGTTTAAGTAAAACCTAAATAGCGGTGAGCTATTTAGTGGTGATTCATTACCAATTGCCCTGTTTTTCTAAGGCTGGCTTGTACTCATAGACCTGAAGTCCTCCTTTCTTGTATCTTGTAGAAATATCCCTAATAAAGCAATCTTGTTGGGAGCTTTGATAAGATCTCTGCAGAAGAGAACTGGTTCTTTGAGCACAGCAGCAGCCTGGCTTTATGTCTTGAAATGGCTCCTCTTCTATTTCTACTTATTCCTGGCAAACTGCAATCAAACTTTCATGGGGTTTTAGAGATAATTACTATTATTTCTAGAAAACACATCTGTCCCAGTGAAGGATTTGTCAGTGCTTAGTTAGATTCTTGGAACACTCCGTGTTTTTAGAGGAATCTGATTGAGTTCACCAAAAAGAGTGAAGGAGCATAGGGCTGAGGGCGGAGTGGTTTAGGGTCAAAGTCAAGATTTCAGGAAGATTTTAATAGGATGCTTCCCTGCAATTTGTAAGAAAAGTGTACTATTGGAAAGGGAACGTACTTTGGGGAGGGCTGTCAGATGAACCTGGTGGATCTGGTGCCACGAGGTTATGATTTTATGGGCAAGCACAGTAAAAACACTGCGTGTAAGCTCTCTCTGGTCAACTGCACTACCTTGGGCCTTGTCAGTATGTCCTCAGACAGAGTTATCCTTAGCACTGGTAAAGAGTAAATGCTCAGTTTTCTGAGAGGATGACAATTTTCACACCACTCGTGGGACCTCCTGCTCGGAATCTGCGGGATCTGGTGTTCAAAACAGCAGAATTGGTCTGGAAAAAAGGAGCATAGGATAAAGGGGCAGTGATGGCTGATGCCAAACCACTGGTATTATGGGGTGTGTCTCACCACTGAGTGCCTGGGCTGGTAAACTCAGCATCACTAAGCAGACAGCAATTCATGCAGCAGGAAAGAGTATAAAAATATGCACAGAGAGATGAGTAGAGAACACTGATAAATTAAACAGAGGAGTCACATAGAGAGGAGAGAGTCAAGGCTTGTCCCCATACCTACTGGGAGAGGATTTTGGCCCATGGGGAGTGGAAAAAGGTTTCTTTGCTACACTTGGATGAGCTTTCATCTCTTTCTTATTTATACTCAGCTCAAGATTTTCCCCTAAGCATAACAGGATTATACTTCAGCCTTCATGTGATCTTACAAATCAACATTCAGTCCCACCTGGAGTAGCTGTAGGAAGGGTAGTGTGAGAGGCTATCTACATTTTTCAAAAGAAAGCAGGTAATTTTGGATACTAAATTCCATCCTGCATTCTGTATTTCCTTCCACTGCAACTTGCAGTGCAGATGATCATAGATAAGTAACAAAATCAATATTCTTTACCTTGCTACTCAGCAAACTCATACACTATGAATTTTGGAATGAGAGCTTAGTGGCCAGTATGCCTTTGCTCACAATAAAAGTACTGAAAAATTCTGTATTATCTTAAAGTTTTGCCTTTCACCTTTGTGATTCCATTGATCCCAAGGCTGCTAAGGCATGAGAGGAAAAAATCCATCCAATTAATTCTTAAAAGGGCACTGAATATTCCCAGGCAGAAGTCAGCTCAACAAAGCCATGCCTGCAGTGCTATCAATACTGAAAACTTGTTTTGAGAGTGGATTTCTTTCCCCCGTTGAAGTACCAAGACATGACATGAAGTGCACATAGGAAATTAAAAGCATTGATGAGCTAAAGGTTTTGCTGTGTGCCTTTGATAGGACCCTGAACTTCATTTCACTGCAATTTAGACATTCCAAACATGTATCTCTTCTCTTATAAGGGATGGCACACAAATGATGATACATTCCTCAATACACATCACATAGTTTTAAAATCATGGTGCGTTGCAGGTGGTGAGGCCAATGAAACGTTTAAGAAGTGCAACTTCATTTTGCTTTCTGGTTTCTTTACAGAGGAGCAAAGGATCAGTTCTTACTGAGGTACCAGAAATCAGGGGGTACCCTGAATTTGGAGATGGGTTTTCTTTTCCTATTTCCATCTGGCTTGTTCCCTTTCCATGCTAATTCTAACGCTAGAAAAATGCTGCAGAGGCAATGAAATGAACATATGTGCATGGTTATAAAGTGGGTGATGTTATTGCCTTTTTCTTAACAGCTTTACATAGATTTTTTGTGTGGTATTTGAAATACAGTGACTTAATTCACAGGAATGTTCATAGGCACAGAGCATTCCAGAATAGAGATATAAATATTTAGAAATTGTTGGTTTAAACGGGTAAATGTAAGCATTTCCGTGGGAAACCCAGTTTTCCAGGGCATGACTTGATAGGTTTCTCTGCCATTCAAGGATGAGGGCTAGGAGGCTGAGGGCATCTTCCTGCAAGGGAGACAGGGCAGGAGGAGGATGGGGACTGACTCTAGGTTTGATCTTTCCAGGCAGTGTCCTATTAAATTGTTCCGCAAATACAGGACAGAAAGACTGCATCAGTGCTTCACAGATTGCCCTCTCCATGACCAACATATTTGGGTTTAGAAGCCCAGGATTGTTTTCTATAGCATAACCAGTGTCCTGAAAACACTTGCTTCAAAGGACAGAGTGATCATAAGGCTTCTTCCTACATGATGAGAACCTGTTCTTCATTGACCTCAGTCATCTGCTCTGCTCCTATGGCATTGCACTGACCTTCTCTTGGGTGAAACCCAACATTCCTTCTGGGTTGAGGCCCTCAGTAACCATCCAGAACCATTCCAGCAGCAATGTGGCTACAGGGCACTGGAAAAAAGTTGTCAGTGCAGTGGACTGAGCTGCAATTTTGGGTAAGAAGTAGCTGAGAAATAATGTCAAATTGGTACAATATTGTTTGTGCCACATTTCAATCTACAAACAGAAAAAGAGATAAATTCTTCAAATAAACTATTTAATGAATTATTCATCCAGCTTTAATCAATCAATCAGAAGTCTTCCAGCACCACAGGGCATAAACAGACTCATCTTTTTCATACAGAGGGTAACTTGTGGTCGGTAGCTAGCACCCACACCCAACATTTGGGGCTGTGAGATGCGTTCCTGCACTTGGCTGAAACAGTGACTTTCCAAAGCACATTTCAGTCATCCCACATCGAGGACAAGGCTATTTTCTCCTTTCTTATTATGTTTCTACACAGTTATATCCCTAAGACATGTCAGCACCTGTTGATAGATCTGCAATGACCCGTTTGGTAACATCAGCTTAACCTCCAGGGATGTGCCAGCACAGTCCAATTAAGCATGAAAGTGAGAGAAGAGGTTTCTCATTCCTACCTTTCTGCAAGTCCCAAATTATTCGTTGTGCTTAGGCTCTGCATTCAGGATCACCCTGAGCTCTTGTTTTGCAAGAAGTCTATATATATTCTTCCCCATCACAGCAACCATGCACTGCTTCATCGTTTGCAGTGTTATTTATGTCCCACAGTGAACTTTTCAGAGCTTACTGGAGAGCAGAATAGTTCACAGCTGCTCCAGTTGGAAATATTTTCTGTTTTTCATTGGAGGCTGAACATAGATGGCTGAAGCCATCTCATTTACCCCAATTCATGTAGCACTTTTGATACGACGAATTACCTAAACCATCCCTACTGTGGCTTAGCTCCAAGGCTATGCCTGCTCCCTCTTGGGTTGGGCTCATGGAGTATAACACCTGCAAAGTGCATTTACTGTGCACAGTTCCTAAAATCACAGGGATGTATTTTATGCAGGCTTAGGAAAAACACGTCCCTGGGAGAGCCATTTTCCCTCTGCTGCCCTCAGGCAGAGTGCTGCTGATGGGGCTGCAGAGGGTGCAATCATGGGCTGCCTGCAGGGACTGCCATGAAGGCATGACCAGGTTTTATTTTTGGTGTTGTACCTGGCATCATCAGGGCTGCTGCAGCAGCAAAGGTCTGGAGGCAGCTTCTGCCTGTTCAGCCTCCTCTCCACGGAGCCCAGAGGCATGCTGTGATCCTGCTCTTTACCCGAGCATTAGCATGGGTATTGCAGCTATTTGTGACAACACAGCTTTAGCTGGAGATCCTCAGAGATGTCCTGATTGTGCCCAGGCTCTACAGGTCTGACTCATTTTTGAGTCAATCAAGGGTGACAGGAAGCTAACGGGCTCTCCTGAGCACAGCTGTGGGTTTGTTGCTCATTGGGAAGCTCATGAAGCAAGGTCAGTGGAGGATGGCAGTCTGTGGCATTACTGATTAGTTTCAATGGGGACACTGGAACAGCCTCCCTATGGCACTGGTCATGGCACCAAGCTTGTTCAAGAAGCATCTGAACGATGCTCTCAGAGATGTGATCTGGTTTTTGGGTGATCCCATGTGGAGCCCAGAGTTGGACTCCATGATTCTTATGGGTCCAACAATTCAGAATATTCTGCGATTCTATGATTCTAGGACTACCGTGTCTTATGATGCAGGGAAGTGCACAAAGGCAAACAAAAACTGAAAACCTGTGAGGAAGAGCTGACTGGACATGGTGACTGAAGCACAGAGATGTTCCTTCATGATTGTAACCCCATTACTGACAGATTGGCAGTGAATCTGTTCAGTGCAGTCAGTGCCTATGAGCTGTGGCCTGAAAGCTGCCAGCATAGCCCATGGGCTTGAGGCAAAAAACAGAGCTCAGAGTCTGGATTGGACATTTTCTTACAGCCACTGCAAAAACCACAAGGAATATGAGTTGGAGCTGTGCCACAGCTCAGTAGAGGTTTTCCAGCACCCTTGGTGCCAGAAGCACCGCTGCTCATGGTCTGCACAACTCCCAGGCCCTGACCAGAAGTTCTTCATGGGCAATGTGGAAAAAATTGTATTTCAGTTTGAACCCATTATTTCATTTGTAGTTGCACTGAAGTGAAATCTTTGTTATAGAGCCACAAAGAGCCTTGCCTATTGGTAACAGATGGAGTTAGCTTCTCCGCTCCCTTTCACTAGTACAGATCAATAGTTACTATATTAAAGTTGGTGAATTCACACCGTACCAAACCAGAGCAAAGCAGAAAGCAATCACATTCCTGTGTTGAAGTAACATGTTGCATTTTGCCTTTCTTCTTGTTGCAAACACCATCCCACATCAAAGGTACTTTTCCCCCTGCTTCTAAGCTCATTCAATTATTTGTGATTTGCTCCTCACAGCCAAAAACTTATTAACTTCTTAGATTTTCAGATGCAGCATTTCAAGCTGTTCCTGAAAATCAGAATTAAAGATCTTACAAAATATCTTGAATTTCTACTTTCTGTTGTTGCTTACCGTGCCAAATAAAATAGCAAAGCAAGATGTGATTCTCCACAGTAAATAGAGAAAAAGTCATTGTTTGGTACATGATGTGTTCATAGCAACGAAGCCACAGCCTCCCTTTATTGCTCTTAAGCATTCCTAAAAAAAATTAACTTTAGTGCAGCTTTCCCTTATCTGGAAACTAGATGAAAAGGAAAGGAGAGACAGATCATTAAGTGCAGCAGTCAAAATATCTGGGAAAAGTATTAAATCAAAGAATGGTTTGTGTTGGAAGGAATCTCAAAGATCATCTACTTCCAACTCCATGCCATGGGCTGATTTCCACCCACCAGATCAGGCTACCCAACCAGCCTGGCCTTGAGCACCTCCAGGGATGGGGCATCCACAGCTTCTCTGTATCTGGAGCAGGTTTTGTTAGAGTCGTGTAGAAATGATGTGTGGTTTGGAGCCTGACTTATCTTCTGCTGCAGACAGTTGGGATTCAGCCATTGCTTTCAGCAGGTTCTTTTGGTGGCTCAGCACAGCTGATGCTTCCAGAGCATCCTTACTCTTGGCCACTTTCTTGTCTCTGCTCATGAGAAACACAGTGCAGCTGTAAGAGTGCCTGGCAGTGTATCACTGCCTACAAATCATGCAGCCTAAAGTATCAAAGGAAGCTGTTCGAAGACACTCACAGAATCACAGATTGGTTGAGGTTGGAAGGGACCTCTGGAGGTCCTCTGGTGTCTAACAGGGCCACCGTAGCAGGTTGTCCAAGAAATGAGGTCCAGCGGAGTAGTGGTGATTAAAAAACAATCAGAAATATTTTTCAGCCAAAGTTTGACTATAGGATATAAAATCTATCTAACATCTACTGACCCTGATGCACAAAGCAACGTCCTTTCTGTCCTGTAGTTGTATTGAGAAGAAAATGAGTGCATTTTACCATTTGTACTTGGTGTTTTCATGCCAGTGCTGGCTTCTCTGAGGCCTCCTGGGGAAGCACAGCCCAGGCAAGACTTTGCTGGGAAGCAGCTCTGCATGTGGTGTGGTCTATATGGAGTGTTCCATTGGGAAGTACAGCGGGTGAGGAGGGATGGGGAGAGAAGGGAAATCTGGGTAGAGATGGGGTGACGGGAGACTGAATCTTGGCTAACACTCCATCTTCCATACCTGGCCCAACTCACTTAATAAAATGAAACCTTTAAGAGAAAGGCAGCCCTCTGCATGCCTTCAAATAGGGCACCATTTTATGAAGAGGAATGAGCTGTACACATGTATTTGAAGGCTCCAATTCACAATATGTGTTACGGGCTAAAAAACAGATCTGAGTGGGAAATCAGCTAGCGCTTCCAAAGAGATATGAAGATCTGAGTAATTACAGGATTCAAATGTATAAGCTTGATCTCTACAGATGCATTACAATGTATTTTGTTTTTGGAACTAGTCTTGGATTTGAAGCACATCCAGCTGTGCCCATGGTGGAAGGCAACCTGGGGTCTACACCTCGAAGCCCACAGCATCAGAGGCGGATGTTGCAGCTATGGCAGTAGAAGTTGAACCTTTCTGCCAATATTCCATTACATTTTGTTGCAGTGCATCAGATGGCAGCAGAGGGGCTGAATAATACAATGGTGTCCGATATGGAAGTGCCTATGAAGCAAAAGGGTGGAACTGAATTCTTCCATGTGAAAAAAATGGCACCCACTGACACTCATTGATAATTGCTGAGCGTTTATGGAGACCAAGCAGTGGATGTGAGCACAGTGAGGAGGTGGGTGGTGTATTTCAGTAGTGGTGACAGTGATGTGAAAGGCAAGCCATGTTTCAGATGGCCATGCAGATTTTTACGAGTGTGACATGCAGGCTTTTGTTCATTGTTGGTCAAAACGCACAGCTAATGGTGGGGACTATGTTTAAAAATAAAGTTTTGTAGCTGAGAATTTGGTCTTTATCTGTGAAAGAGCAAAACCCTCTGATGCAGCAGAACTGAGTTGCTCTAGGGATCCTCTGCCAGGGACTTCAAACACCCAGCAAATAAGCTGAAAACAAGAATTAGAGAACAGAGTTATCAAAAAGGATGATGCTGGCTTCTGCTTCATCTTTCTGAAAAGACCTATAGCCCAGCACCTGACTCTTCCAGGGCCAGCAGCAGGCAGGATCCCACAAGGATCTCTGCAGGGCACAGGGAAGTACTCAGTGGACTCAGTAAGAGGAAGTGTGGATGCTGCTCTCTGCTTTAGCTCTTTTCTTAAGGAGATAAGTGCTAGGTAATTCATGTCACTCTTGTACTTCAGCCATGCTTAGTTTTCAAAGGTATTGCATGTCTTTTGTCTTTGTATTTTTAATAAAGAGTAAATGAAAAAAGAAAAAAACACCCAATCCTTTCAGTCTCAGTCATTTTTATCTCCATTAGATGCATTACCTGATTACTTAACCCACATTCTCGGATTCATTTACTGTTATTTTCCCCCTGTTAGTCTAAAATCACTCAGTGACAAGCCAGAAGATGAGCCCTAATCCCCTCTCACAGTCCAGGCAGCTTAGTGATCTGTAGTTCAGATAAGATGGAATTAAATGGCCTTTTCATCTCCAGGTTTGCATGAGCAACAGGCTCCTGCATGCTGGGGTGGTGATCTTCCACTACTGTGACGTTCTGTAGCATCTCCATTCCAACTTTCCAGCTCCTCGTGGACTTAGCAGCAGCTGAGTCCTATGAATGCAGAAACCAGAGATGGGTGGCATAGAGGTGCCATAGTCCAGGCAGATCCATGGGTGTTCCTCCCATCTCAGGCACCACAAAACTGCCTTGGGATTCATTGCACAGTGGGCAGAACCAGCACTCTTGGCTCAAGCTGTTAGCAATTGCAATTTAAGGTCTGATTTTCGTCAGCAGAATGATCCTTTCACCCCAGCTCCATCCCTATGGCCATGGGCTTTACACCTCCTCCAGGGTGTTTTTGTGCCATTCAAGTGGTGCATGGGGAGGTACCAGTGCAAAGGCAATCTCCAGCCCTGGATTTGTGGTTGGGCATCAGCTGTGTGAGCGGCTGCGGTATCTGAGCACACTGATTGCATGTCTGCAGGGGAAAATTCAAAGCTGTGAATCTCGTGCTTTTCATTTTGCTTCTTATTCTACAAACGAAGAAGCCACAAGGTGGGAGAGGAACTAATCTGACTGCAAAAGTTGTTTCCCCTGATGGAAATATTATGCAATAAAACATGCTTACCCGCTTTCTGCAAACTCATCTTAACCATAACTCTTTCCCTCTGTCCTCTCAACGTGTTTATTTCTTATTCATCATTTCTTCAGAATCGCTTCTCTGTTTGCTTGTCAGTCCTTCCACCCACCTTTACACCGCCTGTCCTGCCTGTGATTAATTCCCTTTCATCCTTTTCTTTTTAGACTGAGCCTAATAAGACGTGGGATGGAGAAAACCTTCTGCTTTCCAGTGAGAAACTCCTCTTCCTCTCAGCCCTTGGGCTGCCAACGGTGGGGTGTTTGGAGTTACAAAAACCCAGCTTGAAATGTATACACATGCAGGATTTCCTTGCAGATATTTAATGATGCACAGAAGCATTCACTGAGCCCATCCCATTAACTCCTCTGTAATTATTTTCTCGCAATTAAACACTTTAAAAAAAAAATACAGAAAAAGCAGGTAATCGCTAAAAGTAAATGCATTTCTGGGAAGGGCTGAATGTTCCCACATAAAGAGTGGAAGTACCACGTCAGGCGTATTTCTGCTTCTGCAGCTTGTTTGTTCTTTGAATTCTTAGTTGTCACAAAATGCAGCAGTGAGTGAAAGGTTGTTTCCCATCTGTTCCTGGCTTCATGGTTTCTGCCTCGTGAGATCTTTTCCAGAAGAGCATTAGTTATACATTCCTACAGAGCAGTGCCAGTACTGTCTGCTAAAGCACGTACTGTACAGCCACCGAGCGTTCACAGCCATGATGCCTCTTCTGATTTCTTCACGCACTGAAGACATTCACCAAATATGATCACTGGTACTGCTAGGCAATAGTTGTCAGGCCTAAGCATCAGTTGATGAGTGAAACAGTCTTTCGAACGACTGGTAACAATTGTAACTCAAACCCTAACCCTGCATCCAAAGCCAGGTGGGTGCTAGAAGGTATAATTATTTATGGCAGCCATTAGATGTCAGTGCAAATTAGTGACAGGAGCTGCTTTTTAAGCAGAGATCTACTCTTCCATACTTGGAGCAAGACGTGGGCTGTGATTAACAGAATGATGCACAGATGACTGGGGCTTTTTTCTTCTCTCCTTTTTTCTTTTCTTCGGGAGTTTTGTCATGGGCATAGATCTGGGACCATCTGCATCATTAAGAAATTTAATTCAGAAGGGGACAAAAGGATTTACTCTGCAGTGAGATTCCTCATTTCTTCCAGTTTAGAGCTATAAGGGTTTTCACAGCCTCTTCCTTGTGCAGAGCTGGCCAGTGGATAATAACAATTCAGCATGGATACTGGGAAGAATTTCTTCTCAGAAAGAGTGGTGATGCAGTGGCACAGGCTGCCCAGAGAGGTGGTGCAGTCACCATTCCTGGAGATGTTCAAGAGCTGTGGAGATGTGGCAATGAGGGACGTGGCCAGTGGGCATGGTGGGGATGGATTGGGGATCTTAGTGGTCTTTTCCAGCCTTAACAACTTTGTGATTCTACGATTCTGTGATGATAGTATATTCAGATCCCTGTGATATCTGACAGCGTGCAATGCTATCTGCATTTATGTAGCTTCATTAGTCCAGACCCACAGCTCGTGCTACGAGTAACAGGAAGGATGCAGGGCTGAAAAGCAGCTTTCAGAAGAAGAGCTGTTGTCAAAGCAATTTCACTGCTCATAGCTGCACTTCTGAACTCAAGACACTGATGCGAGCGTGAAGGAGTGATGCTGAGTATTTGGAACAACTTGAAAGCACACTCCAGAAAAACATGAAGATCCTTGCAGAGCTGATCCTGAAACTGGAGGGGCTGCACTTCTGGAGGAAAGCCCTTTCCTACTGCCAGTGTAACACAGCTGGCCAACTGTGGCCTAGCAGATGGGGTGCTGATCACATTGGCTTTGCACTCAGTTACAGTGGTATGTTTGATAGAAATGACACAGTTATAGAGTGGCTGAGGTTGAAAAAGACCTTAAAAATCACTGAGCTCCAATCCCTTTGCCATGGGCAGGACTGTCAAACACCAGATCAGTCTGCCCAGGGCCGCATCCAACCTGCCTTGAGCACCTCCAAGGATGGCATATCCATAGCTCTCTGAGCAGCCTATGCCTGGGTCTCACTGCCCTCTAAGTAAAGAATTTCTTCCTAGCATATAACCTAAATCTCCCCTCTCTTAGTTTAAAGCCATTTCCCCTTGTCTTATCACTATTAGACCATGTAAAAAGTTGGTCCCCTCTTGCTCATAAGCTCCATGATAAAGCCATACTTCTAATATTAAATCACATCTTATGCTCTGGAATCATGAAGACTTGAGGGTCTCTCACTTCGTTCTCATAGTGAAAACAGAGAAAGCTCTTCAAAAAATAAATAAAGATATATGTTTATATATGTCTTCTGATAGCCTTTTGCAAGGTGCCTGGGTCAGGAAGTGACTCAGTGCCATTCAGAAGGCTGGAAAACCAAGGTGGGTGATGCCCTGATGACACTGACAGTCCGCGAGGCCTCATGCTGCTGAGCAATGCTGTACTCTGCTTACAATGTATGGAGTGCTGCACAATTGCATCTTTGCATCTTTGCAATATGCTTTTCATTTTACTAAAAGGTATTTTAGGTAAGGAATTTTAGTGGTTGAAAAATACTCATCCTGATGAAATTTGTAGTAAGAGCTGCATGTATTTCAGCTGAATGCATTTCCTGCACAACTGAACTTATTGTGTACTTTCTGATAGAGCTACAAAGTATTTGGCTCTCAGTAAACATCTCTCTAAAAAAGATGCAGAATTCACTGTTTGTTTAAGGAGTCCACAGCCAGCATCCACATCTGCCCTTTCTGTGCATAACACTCAGAGTTTCTAAAGCCCCAGAGCTTTAGAATCTGCTAAATGCAGATTAAAATTTAAGAAGATGAACCAGCTGCAATGAAAATTGATAAAAATTTCTTGTTGTACACTTGTTGTTTTATAAGCTGCTGTATACTTGTGTACAGTGCAACGCTGGGTGAAGTGGCCCATCATGAACTGCGTGCTGAATAAAATAATGGTCCTTGATTCAGAGTGTTTATGTGCTGCTGCTTTTGATTTTAAATCTCATTATTTTTAAGTCACTACTACAATTTTTGATTACTCAAGGTAGTTGTGAATGGTGATAATTGTATCTACAGGAGAACCCACCATTGGTAATACAGTTCTTTCTCCTCCTCTCTCCCTCCCTCCCTTCCTCCCTCCCTCCCTTCTAGAATAGAATAGAATAGAATAGAATAGAATAGAATAGAATAGAATAGAATAGAATAGAATAGAATAGAATAGAATAGAATAGAATAGAATAGAATAGTTGGGACCTACAAAGATCATCTAGTCCAACTACTCCAACTTCCTGACCACCTCAGGGCTAATCAAAAGTTAAAGCACATGATTATGAATTTTTTCAGATTTCTGTAACCAAGTTGAAGTATAAATTTAAAATATCATTAAACACTGAAGAATAGAAAGTGATATTTTGAACATGGCGTTTTTGCTCACTCAGTTCTTAAAAAATAGCTTTTTTTGTGGAGTTTTTCCCAACCTATTCACTTTTCAGCTTCACTTATTGTTCACAAACCATTGTTACTCTTCACTAGAAATAGTTATGGGTTCAGGATATGTTTGGAGTTGCATTAAAAGCCTATTCAAATCCTCCAGCTTTTTCCTCCAGAAATTTCTTTTCTCTGTGTACTGACCAGGTCCTACATCCCTCATTGCTGCAGCCTGCCTTAGGTCGAGATGTTTTCCAAGCTAAAACAGAGAGGAAGGAACTCTTTAAGAACAGCCTGTACGCACACGTTCTGGGGACAGCCACTATGAGCTGAGCTGCCCTCTGCCCACCTCCATGCAGCTGGGAGGGGATGGGGTCTTCATCACAGCCATATGGGTGATGACTTCTTCAGCAAGAGTTGATGCTAACGGAAGAATTGTTTGGGGAAAAATAAAAACGGAGCTGTTCTACCTGATCAACTCTTTCACAGCCTTAAGGGGGGGAAGGTTGCTGCCAGAATTCAAGAAGCTCTTGGCCAGCTCTCTCATAAGGTTTGAATTTTGGGTGATAATGTGCAGAGACAGGAGTTGGACTCAGTGATCTTTGTAGGTCCCTTCCAACTCGGGATGTTCTGTGATCCTATAACTATATAAAACCCCCAAATCTTTGAAAAACACATTACCTGTACATTACATGTATTGCTTGTAGATGTATAGCTATTGAGAACTGGGTTGTAGGTGGGTATGAAACCAAACCTTGACGTTGCCTGTGCAAAAATGGCAGTGTGGCAAACATTGCTTCTTCTGCAGTAGGCACATGTTGAGAGGAATTGTGCATATTCATTCATTTGGGAACTTTACTCACACATTCATGATTTTTCTCATAAGAAAAGCAATCAGAACTAGCTTAAGTGTTATTATTTTTTAATCAGATATTTTCTTGCAGGACTGTCTAACATCCAAAGAATCGCCATGGGAAGTTAGTGTTGCTTCAGCTATTATTTAAGTTACACAAGAAAATAATGCAGCTTCACCCTAAATCTGTCCCTTTCCCATTTCTGCTCATGCAGTTGCTGTTTTTCCTTTGTCTCAGAGTAGCTGAAGTGGCTCAGTGTAGGAAGGCTGCTGAGTACAGGGATAAGCCCAGGGAGGTTGCAATAGGGATGGTGGAAAGCTTGCTTTCCACTGGAAGAACAACATCAAGGTCTCTGGCTGTGGCAGTGATTCCCACTTGCAGGAGGGAGACTTTTTATAAGACAGAATAAACCTTATTAGGAGTTAGAGGTTTAATCAGCACCTTTAATGTGAAGTGATGTTACAGACAATTAAGCAGGAGCTTGTACTCATAAAAGCAAATGTGAGATTACTCAGGAGTGCCAGCAGTCTGGGAGGAGATTTGCAGAGCACGGTATTGGAAGGAACATGAGTGGGTGACAATAAGCAGTGTAGGTAGCAAAGAAAGCTTTAATGTGCTCTGCAACCCCATGGGCATCGAGACTGGGGTTTGAGGCCAAGGGCTGGCTGAACAGGATGCAATGAAATTCTTCATGGTTGCTGGTTTGCTTCAGTTACCAGCAGAAAAATGCTCTTGATATCCTTCTGCACAACCACAGTGGCAGCAGGGATGGATGGCTGTGCCTCTCCTTTTGCTGTGCAGCAAGAATTCCTTGCAGGACCTCTAATTCATATATTGCTAAAACAAAAAGAGGTGATGGGGAAGACAGCAGAGTTAGATGAATTATTTAAGGAGAACTGTGAGCTAGTCAAGGCAAAGCACAGAATGGAAGGGGTCACAGATCTGAATGTGGCGTGAACATTTAAAGCCCAGAAACTGCCAAAGGAGATAAAACCAGATCTCTGTCAAGAGGTGTCAGTTTTCCTGCAAACACAGAACAGTGAGACAGCACATTCGCATGCACTGGAGTCCACCTGCAAATCTCTCATTTTGGAATAGTGAAGCAGCTCGGAAGAGTGGCCCAGAGCCTCCTATAGAAAATTTCCCATGACACAAGGGAAGGCAGTGATATATTGGCTGACCTGGAATTTGCCGACAGATGTGAAAGGCAGCACAAAAGGTGAAAATTCATCATCAGAAGGGTCTCAGTGTGAGCCAGAAGCTTAGCAATGCAGTGGGGTTGTTCAGTGAGTGGTATGGACGTGGTATTTACAGCAGTTCTAAGGAGCTGAAGAAGATTTTAAGTATGAAAGAACCCAACCTTGAGTGAGAAAGGACCTCTGGCAGTCAGAAGTTGGTTCAGGTTTCCTGCAGCCTCTCCCCATTCCATTCAGGCAGCATACGGCCTCACAGTCTTTGATGGAAACACAGCAAGACGAGTTTCTTTCTACTTTTTTTGACTTTCTTAACAAAGCAATGGGTTGGGAGATCCCATACAGTTGGGTTTAATTTGCATGAGGACAAAAGCAATCCTCAGCTGGCTCATGATATTACTGAGTCTTAGAAAAAGTCATAAATTCCATCTGCAATGACAGGGAAATTAGTGATTATGGGAAAAAAATAAGGGAGGCTGTTCGGTTAACTGCAGAAACAGTGTAAAAAATTGGCAAGAAAAAAGGCTACTGTAACTATAAGACTACCAAGGATAAATTAGTTTAAAATTAAAATTAGTCCTTCAGTCTGAGAAATAAGGACAATAAGCGGAAGAAGCAAATGTAGGACGTTGAAACATCACCTCTCCATGTCTGGTTTCCATCTGGGCAGCTTAGCCAGAGTTTGGCAGAAAAATCTTATAATTATCAGATGTTTTGATGGCAACGGTGTGCCTGGATGATACATATCACTTCTGAGTTCAGCCATGGATGGAACCAAGGTGCCACCACCACAGACAAAGTGACCAGTGGGCAAGATCATGAATCAAGGATCTTTAGTGAGTGGCCCCAAAGGCATTTCCATCTGGAACTGGGAGATGTCCCCTACCCCACACCCTACCCAACACAAACACCACTGTGTTCAATACAAGTTCTACCCCAGTGGTTCAGCCAAAAAGTGGTACTGGGGACAAACAGATGGCAGCAAACAAAGGAAAATCTCTTTACGATTCTTATCCTCTGACATAAACATATGGCTCCCTGGAGGCTTTAACAGGTTCATTTTTGTTTTTCTGCATTAGGATTTAAGCACTGCAAATGGAAATGAATCTGGAGGACGAGGGGAATCTGCCTTCAGAGCAGAACAAAGCCTGTGGCACTTGGAGATGATGGCTCTCAGTCTGTGCATTGTCCCTGGCACATTTGGGGAGCTCAAAGAGAAAGCATTACATGCCATGCCTATTGAATTTCAAATAAATGTAAAGCATCTAGATCCCCCTCAATTTATTCATTGAAAATATCTTCTACCTTTTCTACACAGTGAGCCTACTACAAATTCTGGTAATATCAGTGCTAGCTGGAAGTAACTATATTTGCCTGTTGGGTGCTTTGATGTGTAGGATTTGAATGCTTTGGAGGGGATTGAATAAGTGTCACAACATGAAAAAGCAGCACAGATACACCTGACAGAATCAACTGAGAGAAATGCAAATAGAAATTCAGATAGAGAGATAACAGTGACACCTGGAGTGTCATAGATACAGTGGGTAAAATACAAAAGTGGGAACCTGAGCATGAGAAACCAACCATCTTGTTTTAACTAATGAGACTGTTATTGTTTGATTGATTTCAGCTGTAATGTGTATTTTCAGCCCTTTTCAATTCATGCATATTTCTGTACGTATTGGAAGACCACATGTATCTGCTTGTCTCCGTTGGGCTTGTTTCTTGCAACTGGACACACACAAATACTCACAGCTGAAAGCACCCTCCACCTCTTCATTGACTATAAGCTTGAACTTTGGCTTGCTTTCCACAATTAAGTTTTGCTCCTTTTAATGAATCCTTCATTCTCCTGAGCACATTTCAGTTTGAAATCCCAGGGTTCAGACAGACATCCATCCGCAGAGCACCAGACATGAATACCTGTAGCTGCTTTATATTATTTATACATGTCACTAACATGGGAGTTCTTTCTATTTGCCATGACGATCTTCTACTTCAACTGAAGAATGCTGTATAGAGGCAATAATGGGGCATTACTTTATATCTTGTTCTGAGGCTTATGTACTTTCCATGGCTATCAAGGCAGCTCTCCTGTTAAAAAAAGGATTTAGCAAATAACTACGTGCTAAAAGAGCAATTTAGAAGAGATGAGATTCTAAACTGGCAGGATTATTCAGAGGCTTAAAAAGTATCATTTAAAATGCACTTGGTTAAAATGATGGATATTCAGTACGATGAAACACCCCCCAGCAAACGTGATCCAAAGGTGGTTTTTTTTTTTGGTAAAAGCTTTTCACAATAGGCAGAGCCTGCCTCGGTATCTTCAGTTGCTTATTTCAGATTGCCTGCAGACTGTGAACAAAGTGGCTACAGCATGTGAAAACCCACACACTCCTTACTACAGAGGATTTCAATCCTTTTCTGTTGTGAGACAGCTGTTACTATGAGCAGTGCTGGACAAGAAATTACAGCCCTCAAGAAAGGAGTGGGATTTGAGGACAAGATGAGTGAAATGTGCAGAGTGATCTCACTTTGACATACTTATCCAACTTCTCCTGCCTGTGTTGTGAGGACTGATGGGACTTGTCTGAGGAGCTGCTGCAAGTGCTGTGGGTTATTCTGTGCCCGAGGGAGATGGTTTCAGGCAGTCCCTGCTGTAGTGCCATGGCTTCTTCTCATGCAACAGGCAAGAAGGGTGTGAGCAATACTGGCCCTTTCTACGCTGTACATTAGAGCTTGAGTACAAAAAAAACCCCAACACTTAAAGAAAATGGCACTGTCATAGAATCACAGAATTGTTTGAGTTAGAAGGGACACTTAAAGGCCACCTGGTCCAACACCCTGCAATGAACGGGGATGTCTACAGGGATGTCACCCAAGTAAACATCCATATGTTCCACCAGACCAAGGCTTGTGCACAAAGAACTGAAGATACATGAGCAAGTCAGGACGAAAAGTCACAGCTTGCTGAAGAATAGAGATTTCCCAGTCAACGGAGCCAGGCAACAAATGTGAAGGAGCACAACCTTTGTGAGACTGTTCTCAGCCAAACTGGCCATTCTTCTGCCCTCCTGCTGTGCAGAGCTGCTCATCCCAGTGCTCCCTGTGGGGAATCAGCTTGCAGAGAAAGGCTGCCCATCCTGTTCTCTAGGCACACAGGAGCTGAATGCTGCCAGTTTCAGCATGTTCTTAAGACACAATGTGCATTGTGTGGCCTCACGTGAAGGCAGCCCATGCAGAAGATGTTTCCCTCCTGGAAGGGAGGCATGGGGAAATGCCAGAGCCTTGTTCTGGGAGCAGAGCTGTGCACTGCCAATTGCTTTGTGCCGTTGTATTCCACACATTTCTCATCTCAAAAGGAGGTATAATAAACTTGTCTTAAAACAGACGAACGTTTAGGAGAATGAGAAGGGGGAATTGCTTTTCTCTCTCCTCAGATAACAAATTTTGATTGCTTATGTGAAAAAGTCTGTTTTGTAAAAGCAGAGCACAGCTGAGAAACACCAGACATCTTGAAAGGCAGCAGATTTCTCTGAAGGACTCTTCTGCCTCTGCCAGCACTGGGGTTTGGACTAGAGACCCCAGCACTCTGGTTTGTATTGCTTGGACGTATGTTTGCTTTGACTTGTTTACTCATTTTATGTTTTATATTTTCACATAAATCTGATAAAATCACAGTAACTGTTATGCCCCTGGGATTGTTGATGTGAGATGGGAATAATGGACACATGCTGTATTTTGTTACATCCTGCCCACTGGCCACATCCTGAGCAGACAGGTCCAAGAACACAGGTGAGGTGGGCAAGTTGGGTCAGAAGATGCAGAGAGGAGCCTGGAGGAGAAGAAGGGAGAAGGAGAGCTAGAGCAAGATGTGACATTTATCCTGTTGGTTTCTCTGTCACCATGCCTGTCCTAAAGGCAGTACCAAGGTCACAGGGTGTGTGTTTCTTGCTGTACCTCTGTGGACAAAGTGAGGTGCAGGAATTCCTTCAAGGCACTGTGCTTCGTATCAACAGCAAACTTATGGTTAAGAGGAGTGTAAGTTGGAAGCTGATGTCACCTCTCCCATACCTGCACTCAGTTCCTTTCTGTCCTCTGCAGACCTTTCCCTCTGAGGACAGCCAGCCCTAATTAATGCACTTCTGGCTTCTTCACAGGGCTTTGCCATTTACCTAAAGCACTTCAGTGGGAGTCAGAAAGGTCAGATAAAGAAAGAAAAAAGTGAGGTTTTGCAATGTGTCTTAACTCCAGTATTGTTGCAAACTGTTACTGAGCCTGGTTGTGTTCTCAGGATCCTCTGTGTCTATGTGGTGTCAACTCAGCTGCCCAACTTTGAGTGATCCAGACTAGCAGTCTACCATAGGTGGCTCACATGAGTAATCTTGGTGTTGCATAAATGTCTTGGTGTTATAATTTTAGTCCAACTAGCAACATTCTACATCTTCCATTGTTGCTTATTGCTGTTTGTTAGTTTTTGACCATGCTATTTGAGAAAGAAGAAATGTTTTTTATTAATAAGTATTACTTTAAGGAAAAGGCATCTAAACCATACTCCAGAAAATCATTCAGTCTATGTTTTTTCTGAGGTGGGTTTTGAAATCCGAATGGATTCCAAAAAGCAAATGCACTGATATGGAGGAAAAGCACAGCTCACCTGTTGTACTCAGAGGGATGGTGCAGGCAGTGCTCTTGAGTTGATGGATCTCCTAATGGAAGAGCTCCTTTCTTGCTTCTACCAGTTCACACTGGAACAGGAAAACAGTCATGGAAATATTGTTCAGAAAATAACTCGTTGCTTAACTGAAGTGAGTGATCCTTTTGCAGAGATAAAGTAAAAATGAGAGACATTTCAATATCTGATGTGTCAGTTTTCATCAGTGCTTCTTGGGTGCAAGCTAAGAGCTATGGTGATCATTTCATGCCTTAAGAATAAGGGAAAATGCAACTGAAAATGCAGTGAAATAATTTTCTAGGCACTTTATTATTTTTAAAGATAATTAGAGGTCTCCACCTGGACCAATTTTTTGTGTGATAATGATGTAAGAGATTGCTGCTGGATATTTCCAAGTAGCCTTGTGTATCTGTAAAGTTCATGCTTTTTCAAGGAAGCTTTGGGAATATAGCACACGTTCATCTTAACTTTATTTCTCCTTTAAACAAAATGAATTATTTCAGATCAAAATACTTTCTTGCTCTCAAATAAACTTTCAAGTGTGGCTTATGGTTTTTTTTAAAGCATTTGTAATTTATCTAATAAGCAGTGAATAAGAGAGACATACCATTTTCATCTCTTTTCTGACAGAGCAACAACTTCTGCCAGCCTTCTAGACTGGCAGGCAAGATGAAGCCACCAGCCATATTCCCAGGCACATCCCAAGCAACTGGGCAGGTCCATCATCAAGGTGTGGGCCAGCAGTGGAGAATAACTATGGTTGCAGACCTCAAAGTGTAATGTCTGGAAATTATTCCTTTCTTCCAAACATCCTCTTTATTATTTTATCTTTAGCTGCCTTCTGAAGGCTTTTATTTATTCACAGCCCCTCTTACATGAAGGTCATAAGGATCACTTGAGGTAACCAGACCTTTTATTGGTCCGAATCTGTGGATCTCTGACTGGCATGGCTGGGACATGGGATTGCAGCAGGAGAGAATATCCATAGTGGTGAGCATAGCCCAGCACTATGGAGATCCAGGAGCACCTCAGATACATTCATAGATTTCATTGAGGTAATTACAGGGGAAAAAAGTGGTCCCTGTTACATTAGTGGATGGTTTCTATTTTTCTAAGTCAACTATTGAGCTAACATGCCAGTTTCCATCTGTAATCTAGACAGTGGCTGACTACCACAGAGGTGCAGCTTAATGCAGCCCGACAGGCATCCTTTTGAGTGATTTATGGGGAGAGCAGCCAAGGCAGAGTGATTAATTGGTATAAGTGGAAAGAGCTGTAAACAAATCTCCTTGGCTCCTACTCAGCAAGAAGCACTCTCAGACTTCTTAGGGTTTTTTTAATTATTATTTTTGGATCATGGGATCTGCAGGTCTTCAACACCTCTATTCAACAACCCAAGCACTGTCCAAATCCAAACATCAGTGCAATGCAGGCTTCTCCTTTTGCCATTGAGAAGCCTATGAGCCCTTTTGAATCCTGTAATGCCTCACTGTAGTATTCTCACAGCTTATCATCAGCCAGCAGGATTAAGCAAGTGGTTTATTGCAGGTTTATTTTGATGAGCAGGCTAGGAGTCCAAGGCTGCATTAATGTTAATGTGAGCATCTCATTGATTCAGTCTTCAGGGCTGTAATTTTTAAGCATTAGAAAAATGGGCATCAAAGCCACTGGTATCTAAGAGAACTCAAATCCAAACTCAAGCTGAAGATGAAAAAACAATCTTCGGTCTCTAAGTGACTTCTAAGATCAATTCACAAGTTCCCCTTTTATTATAATTTCTGTAGGATTCATCCTTACCTCTCCTTCACTATCCTTAGCCCTTATACCTGTCATGATCTGAATCTTAGAAAAAACAGATGTTTGCCTCATGTAAGGATAAAGTGCTTGCTTATCTCTTTCTACAATTAACCATCCTAACAAACCGTGGCTTTTTCTTATGTGATACTACTTTATTTTGGTCCCTGTTGGGGAGGATCCTTATCATCAGACTATCCACAAGAGAGCACCTATAGAAGTTTAGAGATTTTGGAGAAATTCAGAAATGTATCCGTTTCCTTTTTAGGACGCTTTGAAAATAAAAGCGTAACTGTTCAAATCCATCCAAATTCTATATTTGCTTTGTTGTTATTTGAAAATCTAATAAGCGGGCTCATAGCAATTTCCTAGTGTTCCTGCTACCTCTGCTTACATTTTTGTTTCTACTCATTTAGCCTCAGAAACCAGCGAACCGTTCCGACAGCTCTGACTACAATTTCTCATCTTCTTGTGTCAGAGCCTTTTGGGGTTTGCAGCCAGGAGCTGATTTCAAGGAAGACCAGTACAGCACCGCATCAAGGATCTGACCGGTTTTCTACCATTTGCTGTGATCATATGGCAGGGCCACCTGTCTGTGGGTGGGTGGGGGAGTGACCACACCAGGCCATCCACCCATGGAGATTTTCATCCCATAAACTGGCATTTGCCCACTATCTCCGAGACTGCTTGGATGGACACAGACCAACTCCCATGTGTTCTCATCGAATCATGCCTCCAGGACAAGTCCTTGGCAACCTTCACAGATCCCTTTTCTATTCCAGCTCACTCTTCTTTTTTCACTTTTGAAGGCATTTCAGATAAGTAGGTTCAAAAAGAATACACAGAACAGCATGCAGAGTGATGACCCCAGAACAGCCTGTGGAGTAGGAGAAAAAGAAAGAGAAAAAAAGAGACAGAAACATCTGAGCACAAGAGGTTTCCACCTTCCTACTCTCTTCTCAGCATGCACCTCTTGTAAATCCTTTCGTACCTGCATCATAGGAGCACCAAGATGCCCCAGCTGGCATCACAGCCCTTTTGCAGGAAGGATCGTACGACAAGTAGTGAAAGAGTAAATGAGCTGGTGAATGTACACAGATTAAAGGCAACATCCACGCTGTCTTCTGTCTTCTTCAGGGCTCAGTGCAGCAGAGATGACAGGTCTTTGGGAGGGATGAAGGTGAGGGATGGAGCAGACAAGAAGGGTTCACGTGAACCTTGACGTCAATAGAAGAATTGACAGGAAATCGATGTTACACGTGAGCCTTATTTGCACTGTCTATGGAGGGCAGAAAGGAGTAAGCTCTTGAGTATTTTCAGGATGAATGCTTTTGACAGAAGACTGCAGGTTCTTGGAACTTCAACCAGCTGCATTGCCTCCAAACTCAAAATGTGTGTAACAGCTGCAGTTGCCAATCTTGTATTTACTCTAATTCTTCACAACAAAAGAATGATTTCCTGTTGAAACCGCAGGATCCATCACTTGAAAAAGCATCAATATTTTTGCCTTTGGACATCTAAGTTCTCACTTACAAAGAATGGCCAGTAGCCTTTATATTGCATAAAGCTCACCTTAGAGAGTGCTTTCTCATGCATGGGACGTGCTTGGTGTTCTTCCTGGCTATCAAAGTTATCACTCCCTTCAAGCAGCAGCACTGAGGTGCCACAAGACCAAAAAAACTGCTGGCAAAGAGGCCATGAAGCATGGCTTTTTCCAGAAGTGCCAATCAAATGACCGACGAGAAGAGATGTTTAAGTTGTAAGCAGAACTCTTCTCTCTTCATTAGCTTCCACATGGTGAGTTTGACATCCACATAATGCACCCACACACCACCAAAGAGATTCCACGTAACTTGTGCTATTTTTTTTTTTCTTCTGAAGGAATGAAAAGAAGGGAAAAAAGAGGCTTTTGTATCTTTTTCTCCTTTAAATACTTGTGAGACATGTAGCTACAAGAATTCTCCAGATGATCCCTGAAGGCAATAACAAAAAGGAGACAATAAACATTTTCACTCTATTAAAAAAAATAGTTTTCATTAATTCCAAGAATACTGGAAGTCGGAGTACAAGATATATCCCTAGTTCCCACACACAATCAGACATTGGAACAATAGATTTAATTGCAGTAGAGAGTATGAATGTGAATAAATAAAGTTATCTGTCATACTGCAGTCAAAACGACTTGCTTGTCCCTGCAAGATTTTCAGTCCTGTTAGTCTAACACTGAAGGCTTAAAAAAAACCCAAACAATACAAATTAACACAATCACAAACAAAACTTTCATTCAGGTATTTTCAACAGGATTAGACTAAAACCAACCAATTCTAGCTCTGTAGTGATGAACCACTGAAAATCAGAGTGAATTCCGCAGGTTACCGAGCAGGAAATGAAGAATTCAGCTTTGCAAATGACTTCTTTTAGCAAGGATTGGCTTCTTTGCTCAGAACAGAATTTGAAAGACCAAAGATGCTTTGTTTTTTCAGCCAGTTGCTCAAACAAGACACCCACCATCAAGGGGAGATGAGGCACTGCCTATGGATGCCCCATCCCTGGGTGTGCTCAAGGCCAGCCTGGATGGGGCTGTGAGCAACCTGTCCCTGCCCATTGCAGGGGGTGGAACAGAATGAGCTTCAAGGTACATTCTGACCCAAACCATTCAGTGATTCTACAATTCAATTACATTTGAGAGCATATGGACTACTACAAAAAACAGTGAGTTTGCAGATAGTAAACAGGGACCTTTAGTGGATTGTCCCATTGAAAGAGGATCGATGGAGATCTCGTCCAGAATCCCTCTGAACTGTGAAAGCTAAGGTGGCACAGAGAGGATAGAGTACGGCTGCCATCTTCGCTCCTGCATTAGCGGTTCTCCTTGCCAGGTTACAGTCTATGTGATACATACTTATCACTGTATATATGCACATATATATTCACTCCTTAAAGTACAGCTCAGGCCTCAGTGGATTAACAGTGACAAATGCTGCATCTACATTTTAAAGAGGTTGGGCGTAATGCCAGAAATCATGGTCTACTAGGGCTTGTACCTTAACTGTGCAAAATGATTGGTGTTACAATAAGAAGTAAATTACCAAAACAATTAGAAGGTCAACAAATTTCAGCTCAGCAACATTGCTGCAGAAGCGAGCATCTGAATTTTGGTAACATCACTGAACATTCCAGTAAGACCAGTCCGAGCTGTGACTAGACAACCTAAGATTCAAAGCACAGCAATTAAAATATTTTCCTAAAGTAAAACCACACATGGAAGCCAGAAGGGTTAAACAGTGGTAAAGGATAACCCTGGGTACCACAAGCTGCTGTAGTGGCTGCTGTCCTATTACTTCCACAACACAACTGTGGTGACAGATGTTGCCAGCTGCATGATTTGGAGACATGGCCCATTTGAGGAGGGCAAGTTTCTTTCAGGAAGTCTGAGAGGCCCCAGAGAAAGAAAAGCCAGGTTCACACATGGTCAGAAACCATGATACAGTGGCATAAATTGTTTTTCACAGCCCACACACCAATTGTTTCTTTGGCCCACGGGCCAAAACTGGCCTTCTACATCTCTCCTTTTTTAATTTGCGAGAAAAGAACCAAAAGAGAGAAGAGAATGGGAGAGAAACTCTACCAGACTCCTAGATTTGTCCAGTCATCAAAGAGAAAATAAATGTAAATTAATTTTCTGTACTTCTCTGGGTTTTAAATTAATTTGTACCCCGGGTGACATTAATCTCTCCTTCCTATAAAAGTCTTCATATTTAATGTTTAAATGTGAGCTGGTGTCTGTAGGCTTCTTTCATATTCAGGGCAAAAACTTCTATTTTTAACAATACCTCACTCCTTTTGAATGGAGAGTTAGGCAACAAGACGCTCCAGAAAATACCACTTGGTGATGGCCATGGTCTTCACCTTCTGGTCTTGTTTCTGAGCTGTCTATAGCAGCCTATCTACAGCATCAGCCCTTTGTGCATAATGAAGAGCATTTTGTTCTGAGTGATCACAGCAATTGCCAAAACTTTTTGCTAATCACCTCTGGAAAAAGTTCATGAAATGTTTTATCTCTATAAATCACATCAATTTATGCAACAGATAAATGCAACAAGCTAACAGAATGTTCCTGAGTGAAAATCAGCTTCCCTTTGGCTTGCCTTTCCTTTTATCCTTGATCAGAGAGAGGCTTTTTATGCTGAGAGAGATTTTTGTCCTTCATACGTTTGCACAAAGAGTCTTCCTAGACAGGAGAAAGAAAAACAAAACGAAACGCAGCGTGTATCTGTTTGTGCAATGTATGTTTTGTAGGAGAATTATGCACCTGGGGTGATGTTTTCTGGTGCATGTGGGCTGATCACTGTGCCCAGAAAGGACATTTTCCTGGGTGTATTCAGACATACAGTGCTGTCTGCTTAGGCCAGTGGGTCTGATGTGGTTCAGAGGGCTGCTTTAAGAGTAGTAGAGAGGAAGAAAGGAAAGTATTTGCACAAAAACAAGCATCCAAGTGCTAAGCATCTTGAACACACTGCTCATTTCTCAGCATCCCACACAGCTACAGCATACTTGTTGAAGGGCAGAGTGCGCTTGGCTTTCAGCCTCAGTGCTGAGGCGTGGGTCATCAGGTTATTGGGGTGCTTCATTACCTTTCAGATAAAAGAAGCCTAAATATCTTGCCTTCTCCAAGGACCACGTCTGGGAATAATAAAGGAGATATTGCTCTTTGGGAGGAAATTAAAACTAATCAGTCTCTCCTTGCCCTGCGCTGCCACCTCCAGCAGATCTGAGAGCACTCAGCTCCTGACCTCACTGAGCTGAGCTGGGCACAGAGGAACTGCTCCAACATGAGACTGTACTATGGGTCCCATCCTTCAGGAACTGCTCCGTGGGTCTCCATGGGCGGCAGTTGCCCCAGCCCTCCTGCCCCACAGCAGCCCCTCTCCGTGGGCTGCAGCTCCAGCCAGAGTCCTGCTCCTATGGGGGATCTCCATGGGCCGTACCTCCTGCACTGCTGCACCATGGGCTCCCCCATGGCTGCACGTAAAGATCTGCTTTGTATGGTACCCATAGGTGCTGGGGGACAGTCTGCCCCTCCATGGCACAGTTCTGCCCAGTACTGGGTCCCTTTTGGGGCATCTGGAGCTGTCTCTGATCTGGGGCAGCTCCCCACTCCCAAAACCTTGCCATGTCATCTCTATACACTACCACAGGGGGTGCGAGCCTCTCTGTGAGGGTGTCCCAAAAGGAACAAATGCCACAGCAGTGCTAGCTGAGGTGCAGATGAGATATTTCATTTTGTTCCTGGAAGAAACAGGCTCCCTGCAGGTGGGTAACTGCTGCCTTGGAGACAGGTGGAAATACAGCGACAGCACAGAGGGTGGGAGCTGGTCTGAGGAGCAACGGTGGATCTGCTGTCAAATAGGTTTTGTTCAAGAGTTATTTGCTGTGTTCTGCATTCAAATACCAACTATGCTGGGGTCTCCGAAGGAATTTCAAGGCTTTGTGCTGTTTATAACCTTGTCTGGAGGCCTAAATGTTCACTTCAATAAGAAATAGCCTTGACTTTCATTTTGGTTGGCCACTATTAACACTGTATGAAGTAGCCCAAAGGCATCAGCCAGGGTAACGTGCTATGAATTCCCCTTAATGCCAACGTCTGTGCTGCTAAACAGTGGGAAGCAGAGCAGCGTGGCTATGTGCTGCCTCTGCCTCCTCTTAAAAACCCTCCAAAAATCTGAATGATTTCACACTGCAAACTTGCAGTTTCCTTCTCCACTCCCATCCTAGATATTGAGCAATCCCCTGTGCCAGCGCTGCCTCGCACTTCACATCTGCTGCTCCCCTCCTGTCTGTTTAATATTCACCCCAAGCATGAGCACCCTGCCTTAATGCACCTGCAGTCGTTGGCAGTGGGTGAGCAGCTGAGGAGAGAGAAAAATTACAGCCCTGCACCTCCTGACACCGTGTGAGGGGCTCCATATGTTCTGTGCTCACTGGAAGATCTGAAACTGGCATTGCATCAAAATTGTTCTCTCCACCTTTGGAAGCAGGTCTGCATCTAAAGCGTGGCACGACGTGACCATCAGCTTGGTGCAGGGCTCTGCTTGTTCCCTTTAAGACTGGCTGGCATAGAGCATGGGGAATCTATAGGGCAGGATAGAAGGCTCCGTGAAGGCATCATGGGGTGATTATATTAATTTTCATGAAAGTCTATGTGCTGCAAGCTCTTCTGGGGTGGAAATAGCTCTGTTTGTTCCAGACAGTCCATGTGTGAAAGGCTTGCTGATGTCCAGAGCTTCTCTTCTTCCTTTCCCTCTCACCCCTCTGACCAGCAGGTTACTTTGATGATAGAGATTTCCACCTCCCGCAGCCAGCTCAGGGACTGGGCAGGATGTATGCTCAAGTGATGCAGTAAACATTCCACATCCAACAAAGGGGCTGGGGAATTGTTATCCTGGTTATCCTGCAGTCAGGGGTGCAGCAGATGGAGATGCATCTCCAGAGCAAACCTCTCAGAGCTGCTCCCATCCTCACAGGGCATTGCAGAGCTGCTTCTCCCACTGCTGGAGGTGCTGGTCAGGCTGAGGAACTACAGTGGTGACTGGGGGATGTGGTTAGGGGAAGCCTTGGACTTGCCCAGCATGGGAAGTTGCACTGAGGCTGCACAGCTGATTCTGGCTGCATGCAGGAGAAGCAGTGAGATCCAATGAACTGAAATTGCAGCCTCCCCTGCAGCGGCCAGCTTAAAATCCATTCCTGGATGCAGACCATGCACAGGCAGTAAATACACCCATATGTTCTGAATAGATCAACCTGTTCAGCTCCTTCCGTACTGCCCCTGACCTACTTTCACCCTCATTTTCCAGTACAAGTGAGGTCATATTTACACCTTTTCCAATCTATGAGCAATTAGCAAATATTAGGTGGTTTGAACCACACATTGATTTCTTCTTCACTTTTTCATGGAAGTATTGAGTGTCACCAAGCCAGGTTCATTACCAAGGGGTGAATACTTAATATCACCATTTGCAATGAACCACGTGTTGCAGACCAAGAAAGACATCAACGTGATTTATTTTAATTATATTTATTTCCTGTAATTTTTTATTCATTGAGTCCTTTATCAGCTATTCCACATTTTTGCCAAGGATCAATTTCCAGCTGTAAATCAGTAACAGTATTAGCCTTATGAATACTTGGCTTTCTTCATCTGCCCTTCTAAAGCACCGGCACAACTTCAGCTCTCATCCAGTCCTCTGCACTCAGGTGTTAGTGAAAATAACGACGATTTAAATAGTTCTTTGGCCACCTCCTTTAAAGTCAAGGCCTATTCTGGCAGGTTGGTGATGTTCAACATACTGCAGTGGGGACATAGATTTTGCCAGAGGTGTTTTACCCCACTGCTCCACATGGAGCATTTGTGGCACCCACGTTATGATCCCTGTGTGTCTGCTACCTGTTCTGTGGGTACAGTAAAGGGGAAGATGGTAAAGGGGAAGATGGTGACGTGCCCCCTCATGCACAAAGCAGCCTAAATCACTACTTTACAACAATCACTTTGACGCTCTGTCAGCTGCACCTCACCGCAGTGACTGCTGGAACTAATAGCCATTAATTACCTTTGTCAGCTGACATTTCCTTAATTGTCCGCAACTTTACTTCCATGAACCCACCAGTTTGAGCTGTCAGCACCAGTTTAAAGGCTGCAGCTCTCAGAAGTAATCTTTAGGAAAAATCTAGGTGAGTTAATGGAAAGTGAAGTCACCTGGCTGTGTGGGATCAGTGCGCATCCTGACGTCACCTGAGTGCCTGCCTTCATTGAGGAGCGCAGCAGGAAGGTGCTCAGCCAGCTGCCATTTAATTCAATGGAGTTCTTTTATGTCCTTTCCCTAAAATACCCAGAAATGGGGCAGCATGCTGCCTGGAGAGCTGCTGCTCCCTGGACCTTGACCAGAGACACGTTGAGCAGGCAGCACACAGCACTGCATGGCTGCTGCATCCAGCAGCTCCGTGCAGATGTTTGTCGAGCTGTCAGGGCACCAAGAGGGAAATGAATTAATCAGAGGTGTAGAAGGTTAGTTAAATCTTTTCTGGAAGTATTATACAGCCATTAAAATTGCATAGGGAAGTCAATAATAATGGGTAATAAAGTTCTTCTGAGAAATTAAACAGGAGCCCAATTTTTAATGCAGCTTGGCATTCAAAGCAGAGTGTTCCACATCCTGGTACATGATAAACATTTGCTAATTAATCCCCACAAACCCTCAGCGAGGTAGATCTCTTCACACCACTGACTCTGTTTAATAAATGGGAACAAGAAGGTACAAGACACATCCTTTGAAGCTGGGGTTATGTATGTCTTTAAACATGGTCTGGGTCCCCGGGAGCCTGCTCAGCACATGTATCTGAATAGCTTTTTGTGAAAAACCTCAGAGCTGGGATCAGAAGTCAAGGTTTCTTTATGCTCCTTCACATGCTCTGATCACAGCTGCATGTTTTGATGTGAATCTTCAGCACAGTCTCTGAAATACTGATATTTTTCTTGTGTTATCACGTTACATTGCAGGAATCGTATTTAGAAGAAAAGCCAATGGTCTTAAGCCTCAAGCTGTAGGAATTGGCCCATAATGGAGCCACTAATTACGTGCAGAACCAGAGAAACAAGACTCAGGACCAGCTGGAAGCTGCTATTTGCAGAAGATCAGTAAGGATTGTATGGGATGTGGGTTGTCACATAGATGTGGATGCATTTTGCACCAGGATATTGGACTACTTACAACTATGTCCATAACTATGTGCAGTTTATTCCATGGCCTGTGCAAGAATCCCACTGCAAGAATGACAAAGATTCTGAACTACTCATCCAATAGCAAATTAAAATGGGGACAGACACAGCCATGAGGTTGTGTAAACATGATGGTTTTCGTTAAAACAGTGGGATAACGTCCAACTTCCCAAACAGTCCATGCTTCTTTGCTGAAATTGTTGCCATGGTGGCCTAAAAATTAAAAAAGTGACCTAAGCAGGAAGATACCAGAGACACACACATCTAAGCATTTAGCATCATATATTTGGAGTAATGTTTACCTGACAGTATTTAGCTCAAAGATAGCTCAAACAAAGCTCAGACCTAAGGAAGATCTGACATGCTTCATTTGGGATACTGCATCCAGACGTTGGAGTCCTCAGCACAGGAGAGACATGGACCTGTTGGAGCACATCCAGAGGAGGGCTGCAAAAATGAGACTGGGATGGAAAACCTCCCCTACAAGGACAGGCTGAGAGAGCTGGGCTCTGCAGCCTGGAGAAAGGAAAGCTCCGGGGAGACCTGAGAGCAGCCTGTCAGTATCTAGAGGGGGGCCGTAAGAAAGAAGGGGACAGACTCTTTAGCAGGGTCTATGTGAGAAGAAGTGGTTTCAAACTACAGAGGGGACATTTAGTTTGGATGTAAGAAAGCAGTTTTTTATGATAACGGCAGTGAAGCACTAGCATGGGCTGCCCAGAAAAGTGGTGGATGCCCCACCTCTGGAGACACCCAAGGTCAGACAGGGCTCTGAGCATCTGATGGAGCTGTAGGTGTCCCTGTTCACTGCAGGCAGTTGAATTAAATGGCCTTAAGGGTCACTTCCAACTCAAACGATTCTATGATTCTGTGATAGTTTTAGAAGTGTATGGATTGTATTTTGGAGGAGTGTTGTTCAGACAAAGCAAATATTCATCTTCTGCTTACAGACTTTGCTGAAAAAGACTGTGTCGTTCCCATTACCTCAGTTGAATATGGTTGGATAAGGAAGTACTTTTCCAGCTCATTTCTGGATGAACAGCCCTTCACACAACAAAAGCACTTAAGTTCCCCAGAAGTGCAACTCTGCATTGGTGATGAGCTGTCCAGAGAAAGCAGTGTAACTTTTATACCTTCACAAGAATAGCAGCTCGAGAGTTTATCACAATTTTTGATACACCAGAGAGATCATTGCCTTACCTCACGTAATAAAGAATTGAAATAGTCTTTTACTAGCTGTGGGGAGGTTGGTCCCTGCCAACCGTGCAGAGCAAGGACTATTTCAGGGAATTAGAAGATTGTTCCCATTCTGCCCATCTTCTTGAATTAATTAACATTAAAGCTATGGTTTTACAAGACAAGACATTGGGTAAAACTCCAATTCACCTGAATTCATTGAGAAGTTGTCCACTGCCTTCAGTGAGGGTAAGGTTTTACCTAATATTTTGAACAGACTTTTATAAAGTAGTGTTGAAAAAGATCTCAAGGGCCACCTTATCTCTCTTCTTGCTTGGAGGCAGATCAGCTGCATCTGTGTCACTCCTGATGGATGTTTGGCCCTGAAAGGGCTGCAAGGCTTGGTAGCACCTTGAGCTCTGCTTCCATTTGTACCTGTCTCAAGACATGAAAAGAAAAATGGCTTTTTTTTAACAATTCTAACAGGATTTTTAACTGGTTTAAAGGACCAGTGACAATTTTAACTTCTGATGTCTCGTGATCCACTAAGGATAAGAACTAATCCTATCCATCACGAGAGAACTTTCCCATGATTTATAGACATTCTTCCCTTTTATCTTTTCTTCTTGAAAGATCTGACACCAAATCATGTCATTCCAGTTCCAATCTGATTTCAGTGGCTGCCCCTAAAGAAGTGATGGTTAAAAATAATGCTTTTCTTTATCTGGAGGCCTGTCAGTCTTTCAGCAGCACAGTACAAAAAGTGCATAATTCTAATTCTAGTAATGAAATGTCAACAACAGTGTGGACAACAAGGGAAGGCAGGGAGGCCACAGAGCAACCAGGCAGAATAACCGTAGAGGGGTAAAAGAAATACTCACAGCAGAGCACATTTATGGGTTGGTTCTGCTTTCAGAATGAAACCGTGCCCATCATTAACTGCCTTGTGTCTGCAATCCAGTGCCCATGGAAATTAAATGGGGTCTTTGCTTTGACTCAAGTGAACCTAAATCACACTCATAAATACAAATACACGGCTCCACATTGATGGGAAATCTGAAATACACACCTTGTATCCCCTGCAACGACAGGAAACCTGCCCCACATCTGCTCAAAATACATCTGTGATTTAGAATGGCAAACACGGACACAGTTTAACATTCACAGCCCAGGAAGGCCTGGGGTTTTGGAAAGTAAAAGTCTGAAGCAGGTGCTTATCAGTTAGACAATGAGACAGGTGGATTTCCCATGCATTATTTCTCATTCCAGTATATACCATGCACTAAGCTTTCACAATAAATATTTTTTTAAAAAACCTGCTACATGGAACAGAATAGCAAATAGCACAATCTGTTGTTGATGTGAAAAAGGGCATTGTAGTTGGGACTCTGCTTTTAACCCTTTAACGAGGACATTACCTCTCAAATACAAACACTTGACAGTCTCTCCCAGGGAAAGCTATAACAGTCTGTTCAACCAAGCCAAGAACATCAAGTTTCATCCATAGTCACCAACTGCCCTGACACTGAAGGCTCCCAGCTTTGCACATTGGACAAAGCTGATTAATGCTCCAGGAGACCAGCAGTGGGCCACACCAGAGTTTCAAATAGGACCCTTTACCAGAAGCCATCACTGCCACCTCAATGTCCCAAGAGCATCACTGTGAAGGGAGGAGGAAAGCAGTGGGGCACTGGAGGCAGAACTCTTTGCTGCTGGCCAGAGAAACCTTCGCATGCTGCTTCATGAAAAAATAGCAATTGCATAGGGACGGGGACCATTGCTGGGACGTACCCATGGGGACACATCCTTAGCATCACCGCAGTTGTGGTTCTCAGCTCCCTCAGGAGTTTGTTAGGTTCCACTGAGAGCTGAGAATAGCCTCCTGGGGCAGAGAAAGCTTCTCTTGCTCAGTGCTGTCTAAAGAATAGGTTCCGGAAGGCATTGTTGTAGTTTTTGTTGAAAGCAGTGTAAATGAGGGGATTAAAAAAGGAATTGGAATAACCTAGCCATAGAAAAATACTCTTCCAAATGGGCGGGATGTCGCAGGAGCAGAGTGGGCTGATGAGCTCCGTGATGAAGAAGGGAATCCAGCAGAGCACGAAGACTCCAATGAGGATGCCCACCATGAGGGCAGCTCTCCTCTCCTTCTGCTCTCTCCACGTGTCTCCGTCTGTCTGGAACGTAACTGTGGCGTGCCGGACAGTGAAGACCATCTGTGGCTGCTGGGCAGCTTCCTTTATCTGCCAAAGACAAACACAAGTCACACTGTATGCGTCTCGGCCGGCTGATCCTGCACAGTGGGTATGCAGCCAAGGCACGGGGAAATGCAAGCCATCTACGTCACGCTCAGGTTGGAGAGAGGCTGGGGCTGTGACCCTTTTGTGGGTGACCTGAGCCAATAGGGACATATGTGTGCATAGAATTGCTCACATATCACAAGAAGATTATTTCCCTGCTTATTATTGGATCAGCAAAAGAGGCACACAACCACATGCCATGTACACAAGTCTTGCTTTCTCCAAACACATCAAGAGTTCTTAATAAGGAAGGTGGGACAGTTAAAATACTTCTCCTTCTTTCCCCTCAAGAAACCTTTACAGTGCACAATCACCATTCTTAGGACCAACTGACACAACTCAGGAAAGATTTGCAAACATGTTTTGCATGGGTAAATCCAGGCCCTCCTCAAATCCCATTTGCTCACCAGCTGATCCTCCCAGCTGTGTTGGGATCCCATTCCTTCACACCCCGGATGCAGCTCAGCCCTGTTGCTCCTAAGAGCTCCCTAGAGTAAAATGCAAGCCAGGTGACCTACCTCCAGGGCTTCTGGTGAGACGGGGGTGATGGAGTTGTTCTTCCGAGATCCGATGCGAAACTTGGCCGCCCTGTAGATCTTCCAGTAGACAAACAGCACCACACACAGGGGCAGGTAGAAGGCCCCGAAGGTGGAGAAGATGGTGTAGGAAGGCTCCTGGCTTACCTGGCACTCCTCACTGTCCTCTGAGTAAGTCTCTCCCCAGCCAAAGAGCAGCGGGGCCAGGGAAATGAAGGCAGAGAGCACCCAGATGAGCGCAATCATGATGTTGGAGATTCGGCGCCGGGTGCGCAACGTGTACTCCAGGTGCCGGGTGATGGACCAGTAACGGTCGAGGGCGATGGCAGTGACATTCCAGATGCTGGCAGTGCAGCACAGAACGTCGAAGGAGATCCACACTTGACACAGCGAGCGACCCAGCCGCCACCGCCGCCCCGATAATTCGTGCACCAAGCTCAGGGGCATGACGAGGGCCGCCACCATCACGTCGGAGATGGCCATGGATGCCACCAGGTTGTGGGGCACCCGATGAAACGTGCGCACGCGGAAGATGGTGGCCAGGACCAAGCCGTTCCACAGGAAAGTGGCCACCACCAGCATGGCCAGGAGGGTGAGGACAAGCACGCTGAATACGGAGAGCTGTGCCCTGCCGCCCTCCAGCCCGCTGGATGACCCGGTCCGGTTACTGGCATCCGGCGTCGCACCGCCGAGGCAGCTGATGTTGAGCTGGCGGTCCATGCCACCGCGCTGGGCACCGGGACTCCTCGGTGCTCGGTGCTACCGCGAGCGCGCAGAGCCCCCGGCCGCCCCTCGCCGCTCCGCACTGCCCTTCGCCGGGGTCTTCATCCCCGGGAGGAACAGCCGTGCGTCAGCAGCCGCAGGCTGACGGCAACCCCCCGGCCCCGCGCCCGCCCCGGCGGCGGCGGCGGCGGAGCGGCGGCTCCGCGGGCGCGGCGGCTCCGCGGCTCCCCCCGGCGGAGCGGATCGGGGCGGCGAGGAGCAGCGCGGAGCGGATCGAGGCGGCGCTGCCGACGGGCGCGGAGCGGCGGCGGAGGAGCCGGCGGCGGGCAGGTGAGTGCCCCGGGCCGGGTGCTTAGTCATGGCACGGCGCCGGTCTCGCCTCGCCACCGGAGCCGGGAGGCGCGGGCAGTCGAGCCGGGATGCGCGATGCGGGATGCGGTTTTGTCCCCGCCGGGGCCGCTGGGGGTGGGGGTTCCCCGCGGTGGGGCGTAGGGTGGATAGCAAAGGGAGAAAGTTAGCGTGCGTGTTGCATTGTACCCGGGTCCTTCTGAAAATCTGCTGGGGAATGTCATGGCAATGTTACGGCTTTCATATAATCTGTATGAAACAAACCAGCTGGTGGTTCTGCTTGTCTGTGTCGAGGGATTATTTCTTTGAGAACTTCTGCTCTGGCGTTTCCTAACTTGTTAGCAATCGGCGAGCCCTTTCTTAGCGGTAATCTCTCTCTTTGCTATTGCTATTGACTAGTGCATGGGCATTTCACCTGCCTGAGACGAGAAACGGGATTCTGGGCCTCGGAGCAGAAAGCAGAATAGGGATGCACCGAGCAGGTTTCCTGCTCACCAGCTCCATGCAGGCTCCAGCCTGGGCAGCTCTCGGCAGGGCTGTGCCTGCGCGGGCACACTGCTGCTCCGGACTGCCCCACTGAGGGCTTCGAAGGGCTTCCAGGTGGGAGCTGCTGTCACCGGGCATGGGCACATGGCTGGGACAAGAGCAGGTGCCAACACACAGCACCTGCTGCCTGCATTGGCAGGACAGCTCTGTGGGAAGAGGAAATTACACCAGTATTAGGAAATGGGGGCAATGGCACTTGCTGATGAACTGCACTTTCAGAGAGTTGGGAGAGAAAACCCAAATGAAGGTGATGCTGTGAGGTGTACCCTGTGCGTGCTGTGCAGTCTGTTTAAAGGCAGCCTCACAGACAGCCCCTCAATGGGGTTGGGAATGCAGCGTGGGGAAAGCCCCGAGTCCAGTGAGAGATCTGAAAGCGGTCACCTTGTTTTGGTGGAAGGGGGATCTGCCCATACAGACTCATGCTATGCTGTGACATCTGTCCTCAGAGTCAGGAAATAGGAGCTGGTCTGGTTTAGTCGTTAAAAGGGATGCAGCCTTAGGGATTGTAACATGATTTCTGAAGTATACTGCCATCTTCTTGGGGGAGAGATTGTTATTTTGTCTTTTGTACACATGAATACTGCCAATTTGGAATGGCTAGTTTCTGTACTTACGATTCAGAGGACAGATGAGGTTTGTGCGCTTTCATAAAAGCCTCCTGATTTAAAATTCCGGGTTTGCAAGGTGCCAGATGTCCTTGACTATCATTCAACTGATCAGAACACTTAGCAACTGCTGGCACTGAGAGGTTTTTGTAGTGTGGGTCCTTCCTGGAGGATCAGATGAAGCCCATAATTCACAGAATTAACCACAAATTATAGAAAATATGTTGTTATTCTTTGCTTCAGGAACAAATACAAAAATTACATTTAAAGGGAAATGGAAATTAAAATGTATTAAATCTGAAGAAGTAAAGCTACATTATGTCCTAATGAAAAAATTATTCCTGTTTTCATGATCTTACTTACTGAACTTTTAAAAATATGTATTAGCAGATTCTGGAGTTGAATGGGTTGGTTGAATATTAATTGAAAATAGAAATTGGAGACAAATACACACACATATATATGTATGTATAAAATTTATATAGAAATGCAGAATTCTTCACTTGGGATGGAAGAACCCTCTGCAACCCTTTGCAGCAGGACTGGGTAGCTTCCTGGGTGAGAAGTAGCAGCCTGCATCCTGGGCAAAGATGCTATGGAGAAGAGTGTAGCCCACAGGTCAGGGGATGTAATTATTCCTGCTGTCCAACACTTCTTGGAATATCGTGTCCAGTTTGGGTTTCCTCTGTAAACAATGCTGACAAACTGGAAGAAGTCCAATGGAAGGTCATCACAATGGTGACTGGACTGGTTTCTGATGTATAAGGAGGGGGACAGTTGAGTTTTTCCACTCTAAAAAGAGAAGGTAAAGGGAAGAATCTTAGTGCTGTCTCCAGCAGCCTTATGTGAGGGTGTAGAGAAGGGGGAGGCAAACTCTTCTTGGAGGTACGTAGAGATGGGACGGGATGCACTGGATGTGAGTTGAAATATTAGATATTCCAGTGGGAAATTAGGAAATAAATGTTCACCTGGACAGCAGACAAGATTTGAAATGAATCCAGAGAGGCAGTCAAATCTCCATTCTTGGTTAAATTCAAAATCCATCTGGGCAAGACTGGGAGGAGAGTTGCACTTTGAAGAGGGCCTTTCTTTAACGTGAGTTGGACTGAGTGCTCCCCAGTGGTCCTTCCCACCCTAGGGCATTCCATAGCTCTGATTCTGTAATCCTTAGGTAACGTGGCTTAACATCCCAGGTGCTGGAAAGTGACTGAATGTTGTTATTATTGAAGACCAATTGCTGTTTGCTTTATACACATTAATTTCCTCAGAATGGTTGTTATTTATAATGTGAGTGAAGGTTTGGAATCTGTAGCAATTTGGTAGTGTTTGGGGAATAATCTCATCTATGAAACTCTTGAGAAAAAGATCTAGGCTGCAAAATCAGGATCGTCTCCCAGCTTCACAGATGATGCTGGGGAATTAAAAGTGACACTGGTTAATTAGAATTAGTGGTTTCCCTCCAGTAGAGACCATTAAATGCTGTTTGTAAACAGATGCCATATCATAGAATCACAGAATGGCTTGGGATGGGAGGGACCTGAAAGATCATCTAGTTCCAATCTCCCTGCTTTTGGCATAGTTGCCAATCACTATGCCTAGGAACCCATCAAACCTGGCCTTGAATGCCTCCAGGGATGGGGCATCCAGAACTTGTCTGGGCAACCTGTGCCAGTTCACTCACAGTGCCAGTAAGTGAAGAATTTCTTTCTAACACCTAACCTAAACCTCCCCTCTTCCAGTTTAAGTCCATTCCCCTTGACCTTATGCTATCTACTTGTGCAAAAATTTGGTCTCCCTCAGGCTTGTAAGCTCCTTTCAACTACTGGAAGATTTGTGCTGTAAAGCCTATTCCTATGTGAATGTCCAACTAGTTCCTTCTTGTGTGGATGGGGTGAGTAGACTTTTATTGTCAACCTGTACATGGATCTCTTGAACCTTTGCACTCAAAACAGGCAGAAAAGTGAAAGGAAATGACCCCGCAGGTGTTTTATTCCTGAGCAAACCTGATGAATAAAGGAGAACTTCAGGCTATGGGGGAGGTGGTGCTGCTGGGTTGAGCTTTAAAGGAATATGTGTACTCAATTCATGTTTACACCAGCACTGAAAGCTCTGCTCAGTTCCCAGCCAGGCTGCTCAGTAAGTGTGCAACCTGTCAGCACAATTTGTAAAACTCAGGTAGTCACCAAATCAATTTCATTTAATGTTCCACATTTCCAGCTTGCTCATTTTACATTCAGACATGCTTTCTGAACACACTTACACACCACCCACTCCTTTTCTGTAAAGGCAAAACTTTCGAAACGTAAAATACCCCAAATGTGAGGCTGTTCTCACACCCTCACAGCCTATCCACACTTCTGATTATCACTCTAGTCTTTCCAAAACTAAGATCTTCAGGCATGTGTTGTGATAGACTTGTGATGCCCCACTTCTGGCTTGGTTTGGATTTCAGTGCCCTGTAGTGATAGGAAGGCAGTTTTGGGAGTGAGAGGAGGCTGTATTACTATTTTAATTGCCAAGAGTTGTTCTGAGTGGCTCTCTGTTCTGCTGAAGCTGTTTAGGAATGACATATTTAGGGGAACACAGATTTACCCAAGCATTTGCAACAGCCAAGTGCCACAGCAACTGAAACATGAAGTCACTCTTTTTCTTCCAGTAAGCTGAAGTTACATTCTGCAGAGTGGAGCAGTTCCAGGCTGAGAAGCTGGTAGGACACTGCGGGGTTGTAGAAGTACCCTGAGGTACTTTTCTCAGGGCAGAAAGAAGGAGGACGTGAGTGCTCCAATTCCCAGTGTCCCAGGGCCTGACCCCTTTGCTCAGCTGGGCTCGCCTGCTGCAGATGCTCAGGAAGAACACTGAAAAGTCTGATGCAGAAAGGAAAACAGCCTCTCATGGCAGGTCTAATTCATTTAAGGTCATGCAAGCCTTCCTTCAGGAATTATCACCATTTATATGAGTTCAGTGACATATCTAAAGTTTACTTTTTGTAGTAAGAACAAAGCAGAACAAGAAAAAAGTGTTAAAAGAACAGTCTCTATGTGTACCTGTATTACCTTCAGCTAAGTCATCTCATGTAGTCTGCCTGTATGTGTCTTGAGTTTATCCATGATCTATTACATGGACAGCCCGAAGGAAGGATAGATTCAGTATGCAAGATACCACGTTTTTCTCAGTGAATGTTCTGTCAGGAGTGTTTACTAACCTTCTAATGTGTGTTAACTCCTGTTGGAATTCATAGAGTCAGAGAACCATAGAATGGCCTGGGCCAGAAGGGATCTCAAGGATCACCAAGCTCCAACCCCCCTTGCTGCAGGCAGGGCCACCAACCTCCCCATTTAATGCTAGAGCAGGCTGCCCAGGGCCCCATCCAACCTGGCCTTGAACACCTCCAGGGATGGGGCATCCACAGCTCTCTGGGCAGCCTGTTCCAGCAACTCACCACTCCCTCTGTAAAGAACTTCCCTCTATTTTAATATACATAATTAATATAATTAATCCTTGGCTTTTGCTTAGGAAAAGAAAATAATCTGTATTCATAGTCAAAGATGGAGCAGAACTTCAGAAATTCTTACGGGTAGCTCCGGCATCATTCACTGCCACTGTTAGGGTTGCACTCTGTGTAAATAAATGAAATATAAATATTTTATCCCTCCTTTCGTACCTTCAGGGACAACATTAATCATCTGTGTAATTTCAGGGGAATCCGCGGAGTTGCTAGGTGTCAGATTGGCTTTAAGTCAAAGGTAGTTTGCAGTGAGCAGTTGTGACAGCGATGCAATAACTCGGGGCCTGCCTCAGGGGCTGCTGCCCTCAGAAGGCATCCACAGCTCTCATGTGTTTCTCTGTTGCTAGCAAATACTTAACACGCATATATACCTGCAATATTCTGTACCTGTGGTCAGTCCCTGGGAGCTGTGCCTCTCTCCTGTCTCTGATGGAGTTATTCTCTGCAGGTTGCAGATCGCTGTCGAAAATTATCTGTATTTCTGATTATTTTTTTTTTAAGTTTAAAAATGTCAAAGTATATTATGCTTCTAGGAGCACATAGTATCCTGTGGGTCTATCAATCTTCTAGAATAGCAGGTCTATAGAAAAATAATAAGAAACTGTGTGTGAAGTCTAGGTAACTCCAACTTATTACATGAGCTCTAGCAATCAAAGCTGCCAATGCAAACTCTCAGGGCTCTGCCAGGCTGACAGATGGCACGATGACAGGGAATGGATGGGTCTCTAGAACTCAATTATCATTGCAGTTCAGGCTTTTTTCCTTATGCCAAGTTGTGGAAGAGATTTGTTTATCCTGAGCGTTATGCATTTTGGCAGATAATTTGCATAGGTGTGAAGCTATAGAAAGGCTGTGATAGTGTTAGCCTGAACATGGCTTTTCCTGTTGTGTGCTGTTTTCCAGGCTACTTTTCTGCTTCCTTGAGAAAGGTGGGTTTCTGAACATTTATATAAGTAAATCCATCCGTAGGCTGGAAATGTTCTTTCAGAACTCCAGAGACAAAATACCTTAAGATTCATTTACAACAATAAGAACAGAAATCACTCAAATGGTTTTCCAGAACAGCAATTTTTCAACTATTTTCTTCTAATGCCTCCTTTCTTCCCTATTGTGTTTCAGTTGGCTCCTTGGCAGCATGCAGCCAAGCTCAGATATTCCTTGATTTGATACCTTATCTCCAAACCATCATTATCCTTAGCATTCACAACTGATTTTGTTACCTTAACAACTTACCTGCAAAAATGAAACCACAAAAGTCAGCCATCAAATAATATATTCAGTGGGTGATTCTCTTCTCTTTTTCCACCTTATAGCCTAATTTATTTATTTGCCATTGGTTTTTGCCTTCTCCCCTTTTCCTCTGAGCAGCCACATCCCTCTCACTGACACGGCATGGAAAGCATTGGTTGTTCAGATTTTCTCAGGATATTGCTGATGGGTGTCTCGGATTCATATTCGGATGCCTCTTCCTTCCAGCTGTGGAATGCTTTCCTCCTCCTGATTTTTCATCACACCTATCACAGGCAAATGACAGCAAACCTTTCCAGCTATTTGAGCAGACCAGAGTTTTTAGAGGACCTCGAACATTATTTTGGTTTCTTCTACTTCAGCAGGCACCTGATGAAGCAGTGTTTTATTGTTACAGCTGTAAAATTCTCTGAACCCACAGGATGGAAGCAATTGTATAAATGTGTCTCTATTTTTTTTTTTTCTTTGCAAGGATTTTTAATAGCAGCATCGTTACTTTTGACAGCCAGTATTCATTGCTTTGACAGCAAAATGCTGTCAGATCCTTCTTAATTGTCTGGCAATGTGTTTTATTACAAAATAGCTGATATTTTTGTTGTGGATGTCTGCTGGCCTGAGTCAGGGCTGCTATCCTGTGCTGCAGAGGTGCTGAGCCCACAGTCTGTGAGCTGCAGCACTTACTCCTCAGCAGGTTTCAACAGTGGGTCTGATCTCAGCTACTAAAGGAGACAAAAATCTGACTTCCCTACAGAATTTCAAAGCAAATTTAGTCCGAATCTTTCATTCTGATGCCATTAAGTTCTTTCAGAGTCTTGTACAATCACACTTCATAGGATGCCTTCATTAAAGGTGTTACCATCTGCACAAAAGATGGTTCACAAATTACTTAAAAAGATGAGCCTTATTTTGGAAACAAATAAGTCTTGCTGTGTTTTGTAAAAGGACTCCTCATCTGCCCTGATACCTCTTCAGAGCCAGTGTTCTTCCTCTTCCACATACTTCTCTGTCTTTGCTTTACTGTACTCTAATGACTCTTCTTTATTTTGCTCCATATTGAGCACAAGAATAGTTAACATGGTCAGCTTTTAAACATCACTACTAGCAATTGACTTGGCATGTAGGTTATAAATGACATTTTGTAATCACAACCACTAATTGAAAAAAAAAAAAAAAGGAAAAAAAATAAAAACAATTAAGGTGTTGATGTTTTAGAGCCCTCCACCCAACACTCACATATGACAGCTCCTATCTCTCAGCCTTGGCTCCCAGCACTGCCTCAGCCCCCACACACATGTGCTCCCCATCCCTCCTGCCTGAGCTGACCTCCAGCCACTATAGCTCTGTCCTTCTGCCACTGTCCCTTCTGCAGCACAGCCAATCTCGGTGGCAGTCTGTAGTGGAGTCATGGCTTGGTACACAGTGGGGAAGAGTCACAAAGACAAATGGTCTCTGCCACAGGTCGTGTTCTCCATCTCCATAAAGCTTTCTTGCAGCTTTCCTGTTTTTATGACAGCTGTGATTGTAAGGATCCATAAATCCCAGTGTCCTTGCTCTAGAGAATCCCTGCTGCCCAGTGAGAGGCATGCCCCATTAAACACTGCATTACAGCATCAAATTAATACCAAGTGGTACGAAAGATCATCGTGGGTTTCGAAGAATCACAAGGAATTAATTAAGATGCTTCCTGCAAACAGTGATTGATAAATACCAACTGGACAGGTGAGCGTTAGTGCAAGGGTTTGGTCTGTGTGAATAGAGTTAGCTATGAAGGTGTCTAGCCATCATTCTACAAATTTATGGCAGCTGTTTTCTGTGAGCATCAGCGAAATAGTTGAAGAAATAGATTTCCTTAACCAACCCATACATCTGGCAGTACTTCCTCCATTGATTTTAGGGAGAATTATTATTTTAAAATGAGTTAATAAAACTCAAATGTATAAATCTCTATCCATCTAAATCCTCTGTACCACTTAGAAAATCTCAAGACCCCTATCCTTCACCCTTTCAGAATCAGGAGAGACATGGGTGAGTTTGTGCTGTACAAAAAGCAAAACCATGAGGCACGTTCCATAGGCAAGTAAGTTGGCCTATTTAGGAGAAATCACCCTCTGTAAATTGAGATGCAGCAAGTAATGACACATGCTTCTGCTTTTGTCAGCTTAATGTAAAGTGAGTTAGATTTGCTCTCCTGTATTGCTGTCTTCCCTTCTTTGCACTGAAGCAGAACAGAAGAATCCACACAAAACCAGTGAGGGGAATGTAACCCTCTGATATTTACTAACTGGGTTATTCATGAGCATGAGTCCACACCCAAAGCAAGAGAGAGCTCTTCTGAGGAGGGTGTACCTTGTGATGGAGCTCAATGTTTGCATTGATTAGGTCCCAGTTTGGTGATTTTATCATTTGGTCATTGTGAGCATGGTGTGAATCAAAATTATAAGCACATGCATGCAAAGCATAACATATGTGGAGCACTGTTGTAGTTTAACCAGACAGCCGTTCGCTGCTTCCTTTCCAGTGGGATGGAGGAGAAAATTGGAAAAATGGTAGAACTCAGAGGTTAGGATACAGACAGTTTAATAGGACAGAAAAAGAAGGGAAAATAATAATAATAATAATAATAATAATAATAATAAAAGAAGACAGACAACAAGCGATGTACAACACAGTTTCACATGAGTCACTGCCTGATGCCCAGCCAGTCTCCAAGCAGCAGCAGCCCCCAGGCCAGCTCTCTCCAGTGTTATTTCTCAGCATGACGCCTCATGGCATGGGACATGCCTTTGGCCACTCTGGACCAGCTGTCCTGGTTCTGTCCCCTCCAGATGCACTCCCAGCTCCCTTCTGGAAGGGCAGCACAAGAATCAGGAAAGTGTTTGAATCGGTGTAAGTAGTGCTCAGCAAGAACTAAAATATGGGTGCGCAACCAAAATTGGTCTCATCCTAAATCCAAAACACAGCACCACACCACACCAGGTGCTAGGAATAAAATTAACTCTGTCCTAGCCAAAGGACAACTCTGTCCTTCCAGGACAAATGTTAGTCATTGTGACATGCCCCTCTTTATATGGACTTATTTTGGAACACATGCTCAGTGAAGATGGTGTTTAATTTCATATGAGCGCTTTAGTTCCACAAAATAAGCAGGATTTAAGGATATACTGAGAGCTAAGAAGGTGATTTCTGAATTTGACTCTGAGACAAAGCTTGGGAAAACTGTCACAAAGTACAGGAGGCAAAAAGATTACACTGCAGAGAAATGGAACTATGGAAAAATCCCTTCCCTTTTAGGTAAAAAAAACCAGAAATCTACCCAAATTCCTCAGTAAGACTGTAAGCAATGCTAAGGAAAAGACTACTACACATTTAGAATAAGTTAAATCAACTGACAGCTATTCTTCCACAGAGAAAAATAATGTAATTGTAATTGTGAGCAGCAAAATGGTTCAGCCTAATAGTTAAACATCAGTAAGCACCAGTAGTGTGTCTAATAAAATGCAGATCTCATTATCTGTTTGTTATGTGCATCATGAGATAAGTGTTCGCGTTGAAAAGTATAAAAATTTGATTTAATTCACTGACATTTTGGATACAACAGGGTCAGGTCGGTCTTGTAACAAAGAACAGCTTGGGGCGGATGGAAAGGAGTGTAATTGAAGATAAGGCTCTAGCAAGATGAGTGGAAAATGTAATAGAGTTCAAGGATACATTAAACAAATGTATCCTGGCCTTCGCATTGTAATCACCTACATGTGCTGTAAGGCAAACAGCAAATGTAATTGATACCCCGAGGAAGATCATTTCAGCTTTCGTGCCTTCTGCCTCATGTCACAGTTTCTGCCATTTGCAAGACTGAGAATTCAGACTTGGCAAGTTTTGGGTCCCTGAGGCTGCTCTAATTTATACAGGGAACTCAGCAAGCTCTAAATAAACCCCACGAAGTTTGCAATGGCTTCTTTAAACATTAAACCTGTGTCTGCTGCAGTGTCATAGACTAAAACCGACCAACACTGATGAGAATATGTCAGGAAGGTCAGAGAAGAGAGTGGTGGTCCTTTAGGAATATTTTTTGAGACCTAACAAGTTCAGGCTATGGTATGGCAAAATCAAAAAGGGCAGATTCTTCTCACATTAGTGTCCTGGGGAGGTTCCACGTGATCATGTTATCTTGCAGGTAGCATGGCAGTTATCCCTTTTCCCCAGTTTCTGGGCAGTTTTAACCATATCTGCCTGGGCTGTAAAGGAATTGGGGATATTCCAGAGGTGACAAACATCATTAGGTATGGAAGGAGCCATGCTGTGAACTTAATCCTTGCCAGTTCACAGAGGAATTGAGCCTTGAGACATGAATCAATTGGAGGCCTTCTTGGTGCAGAGAACTATTTGCTTGCACTCAGGGAGCTCCAGCATATCATAGAGCATATATTTCAAATAGCCAAAACATTTTGGGATTCAAAGAGCCTTTATTTCCCTGAAAGCCTCCTGGAAGTGAAAAGGAGAGTTAGAGCCATGGCTGGCCTGGAGTCCAAGCAATATGGCTGCATTTGCATTTAGCTCAGGGGGAAGTCTTGACAGTGAGACCATTTCCTTAGATTCCAATTCCTGGCTATTACTGAGTAGCTGAGATTATTAAAATGGACTTATTCTATATACCCAGTCAATATTTCTAATTTTTTTTTTTTTTTTTTTTTTTTTTTTTTTTTTTGCATTGAAGAATGGCAGATAATTAGGGACCTAAGCAGTGCATGTGTTACTTCCTAATGTTTTCCACTTGGCATACTAAAAAGACAGAGAGTCCTAGATATCAATCTCTAATTAATTAAGCTGGCAATGAGGTCATGTTAAAATTATTGATCAGCTAAGAACAGCAGTGTATTCTTCATCTCAGTGTCTTTGTATCAAGATTCTCTTGATACTCTTTTAGAAAGTTCCACTTTAACTACTCAGGATCCTCAGTTCACACAAAGACTATTTTGGATAAAATTTAAGGATAACATTTAATTAAATTTAATTAATAAGAAGAGCTGATAAGAAGATCTACTGGTCTCTTCTTCCAACCTCAGGGCTATGTGAATGCATAGTTTTGTTTCAACTCTAAATGCTACTAGAAGGCCATCAGAACATTTTTTTTGGAAATGTTGGTGTTGAAAATACATAAGTAATGAAAATCAGAATTCCCTCCATGGAAAATATTGTACAATCATAGAATTGTTAAGGTTGCAAAAGGCCTCTAAGATCATGTAGACCAACCATCAACCCATCCCTGCCATGCTCACTGACTGTGTCTCTCAGTGCCACATCTCCACATGCTGTTTCTTGAACATCTTCAGAGAGGTGGTGATGCCCCATCCTTGGAAACATTCAAGGTCAGGAATTACTTTCCATTAGTTTTAGCATGGATCCCAGGCGTATGTGTGAATTTCTCAGGCTTGTGTGACTAGTGCCCTCTGCCTCCCACTCCATGAACCCCAAATAGTGCCCGCATCGTGCCAATGCTGAGGCGGTAACTGAGTCAGGGAAATGACCTGCTGAAAAAAAACAACCATTTCTATTAGGCTGTTCTCAGCAACATCAGTGTGGATCATCCCTGGGGCACTGCAACTTTTGTGTGAGCACGATGCAGAAAAAGTGCAGAGGCATAAATAAGTGACTGGGACCAGGGGACATTTTGAAGCAGTTTAATTCAAATTAAGTGATATTGCAGGCTTCAAGCATGCCCTGTGTTGTGTGATGCTGTGTTACAGTGGGAGGAGAGACAAAAATTCCCACAGCTTGTTTTGATCTGAGAGCAGGAGTGACTTTAGACAAGTGTAACTGGTGCAATTACACTGCATACCATCCTGCTAACAGTGCAATGCTTTGAGAAAGGCATACTCAGCTGCAGCTTAGGGCTATTTTTTTTTAATCTTTGCAACCTGACATGATACATCTCATTCAACTTTCCCCACGGACTAATATGCCAGATAATTTCCTTGCCAGGCAACAGAAAGGCATGTATATCCTTTAATATTGTCTCACCTCTGATTTAAAAAATGCTCTTACGTGACATGTGTTAACGAGAGCACTCTCCTCCCCTACCCATTCATGCACTGCAATAGTAAAGGTAAACCTCATCACTTGGCATTTGCAAAACATTTTGTAACTATTCCATTAAAAAAAGAAAAGTGTCAAGCAAGTGACAACACATTCTCAGTGCAGCTCTGGAACTTGAGAAGGAGGATCAAAAATGAAATGATCAGATCCAGATAAGCCTTTTAGAATTAGGTGTTGTAGTACAGTTAAAAAAGTTTTTAATTATAAATCCTGTTTGCCTTTACAAGTAGTTCCACCGAAGTAAAGAGGAAACACGCATTTTTCAAGCTTAAGTGGAGTCCTCTGTGTGTTTTGCATATTTTGGTTTAGATATAAAACCTGATTCTTATTCACGTTAGAAATGTGTATGGTGATAAGGCAGGAAGCCTGCTCTATGTGACGTTTCAAAACCTTTCCAGATACATTGAAACTAACAGCTTTCTGTAAAAAAAAATGGGTATTTTGTGGAGATATATTTTCTTGGAAAAGTAATATCTAAAGAGCCAGCTGGTACCAAGTGAGTATGTATTATTGACGTAGGGTTGGGAAAAGCTTCTGCTCACTGGAGTAAAACAAATACACAATTTAATTTAAGCTCTGAATTTAATTAACTGCAAGAAACAAATTCAAAACGTAGCTTTTTTTTCACAAGTAATTATGCTTAAATATGATACTGTAGGTGCATATAAATTTTTCATATAATCATTTGTGCTCACAAATAATGCACTTATGTAAGCAAAGTCTAATTGCCAGCACAAACCTTGTCATATTGGTAGGCTTTCCCTATGTGCAAACAACACTTGTTGCAAAGGAAACGTCATTCTACAGCTTTTGTGAAAATATGATCATAAACTTTTGTGCACAGACCTTGCACTGTTAAGGCATTAGGCACCGTGCTTGGTGTTTTTAGATCGTTGGTGTTCAGATCACTGTGGACTCTTTGCAATGTGTAAAAACTCTACCAGTCTGTCCTCAGATATCAGCTTGTATTACTGCATTGTTGGTCCCTGAGAGTGGTTACTCCCATGGAATTACAGTGTTGTGAGGCATCAGAAGTCAATCGTACTTTAACAAAGAGTCCAATATTGATGTTTCTTGGGTAGATCAAGGTTTTGCTGTGAGCTAAGTGCCTCTGCAAAGGTTAAATTCCCCTGGATTGGTCTTATCCCTCTGTGCTGTGGTCAGACCTATGTTCATTCAACATTCAGCATGTTCATGCAGTATTCAACAACAGTTGCTTGGCTGACACGCAAACACACCACCACATGGCTCAGCATCCCATGTTGTGTGATGGGCACATGTCTAGCAATGTGGCAGGGAGATCCTGCTAACCCTTCTGAATGAGGATGAAATGAACACTGTTAGAGAAAAATACATCATTATGGATCCAAGAGAAACGTGAGAGCAGCTGCTGAATGTCCCCAGGTCCAACCAGTAGTGAGACTGAAGATTTATTCTCATCAGCTACTTCTATCCCCATGCACCTCTACTCTCCCGCTCCTGTTCCTCTCTAGACCTATACCTCGCTACAACTAAGCAGACTAGCCTGTTGATTTGACTTAACTCTGTGTGCTGTCCAGTAAGCAGAACCTAAAAGTTAATTTTGTTAAATACAGGGAATGTTTTCCATGTTAATATCATATGTTGGCTTCTAAACTAGATCACAGATATGAAGCAGAAACATGAGTTACTCATTTTTGTTAGTAGTCAAATTATTAGAAATTAAATAACTTGTTGACAGGTAATTCATTAAATATATAAAGAAGTAAAAAATGTGTTCATTAATTTTATTTTCCATGGACACGTTATAGCCTTCCAGTACTTAAAGGGGGCCTGAAAGAAAGCTGGAAAAGACTCTTTACCAGGGAATACAGCGATAGGACAAAGGGTAATGGCTTTAAGCTAAAAGAGGGGAGATACAGGTTGGATGTTGCGAAGAAATTCTTTACTTAGAGGGTGGGGAGGCACTGACACAGGCTGCCCAGAAGAGCTGTGGATGCCCCATCCCTGGAGGTGCTCAAGGCCAGATTGGATGGGGCTCTGGACAGCCTCATCTGGTTGGAGATGTCCCTGACCATGGTGGGGTTGGAACTGGATGATCTTCAAGGTCCCTTCCAACCCAAACCATTCTATAATTCTAGAATTTTTAGTTGGCAATTAAAGAGATTAATTTGTACATTTCTACAGTAGTTTTTTTCTCTTGTGTGTGATTGTCCTGAAGCCAGCAAAACTGTGCATAAATATATATATATACTTAGGTAGTATCACTGCTTAGATTACATAACTACTTAGATTCGTGTCACTGATGATAATACAATACCATACATAACCACACATCTAATACTGAGATTTACCAAACTACTTCTCAGCAGCCCCTACAACTTTTAGGTATCTAAAATAGAACATACAGAGGATGCAGGCATCCAGTGTCCATACCTATGTGTGCCTCAAAAGAAAAGTTCCTTTTAACTCATTCAGGAAGAGAAGGAAAGACTTGAATGTATGTCTCTCACATCCCAGATAAGGGCTTCCTTTATCTTTCTTTTCTGGGATCAAATTTATAAAGCAGATTTTCATATTAGTGGGATTTTAAAGGCCACATTTACCTGGTAGTCTTCCCATATGATTAGTTGAACAAACAGAAGATCTAAAGTGACACAACCTGATTCTTCAATAGCACAGTTTGAACTGAAGTTTTAGGAAAGGACTTTATTCTTATAAACCACATTCATAACGCTGTTTGTTTGCCTTATGCTTCTTTCCTAGTATTGTGCAGTGCCTGATTGGAAATGCTTGCAATCTGATTGTATGAAGAGCTAAAAATAATGTGGATATGGTGAATCCAAAGGATAGGAACACCAGGGGAACTCATTATAGTAACAAAGAAAATAGGTTGTGGAGAGAAATCAAGAGGAGGAATCGCTTTGGTTTTCTTTGTGCAGAATGGGTAGATGCAATGGCATATAAAATTAGATATAAAGAAAGTACTCATGTGAAAAGGGGCAATTTAGCAATCACACTGAGAAAGAAAATGAAGCCAAGTAATGAATGACATCATGAAGAGAAAATAATTCAGAGAAAAATATGAAACAAAAACCTAAAGCCAGCTATATTTAAGCAAGAAAAGAGGTGAGAATTAGATGATTAGGGAGGCACCGAAATCCAAATGGAAAGAAAATTCAAGAAGCAATGGTTTTAATGATAGCTGATAGATCAAAAAGAACAAGGAAAAATATTTCTCTCTAGGTGAAAGGATTATTTTCGTCAAAGTGATTCCAATTTAGTGGGAAGAAGTCAAAATGGATCAAAAATGGAGTTAGAAAGAGTGAAAATTACACGAGAAAGAAAGTAAGGTCTGGATTTGAGGGGCCTGGATGATGTCTTTATTTAAAGGCAGAAAGCAGGAAGGTGTTCTTCAAAGACAGTCCAGGAAATACTTGGGGCATAAGAAAATGAGAATAACAGAAGTCAGTTACTAGGGAAGATAAAAAGTGAGATGAGAATATGAATTGTTGCATGGAGGAGACAGACTGAGATGCAAGACCGGGTAGTTATTTCTACATTTTTTCTGTACTACAAAAGAAGTGTATTGTATAGAAGTGTAATGACTTTGCACCTTAGCTTGCACTGAAATATTAAATTGTAGTCAGGGAGCTAATACAATAAAACCTACAAGCAAAGGCTAAGATCTCCTTCTTGAACAGGAAAAGAACTGGTTAGAGCAGACTTTAATAGGTTGGGTGTTTCTTCCTTGGCTGGAGTAGAAAGGGACGGATGTCATGGTGAAGAATCTGGGGCACAAGTTTTATGAGGAGGGGCTGGGGGAACTGGGATTGTTCAGACTGGAGAAGAGGAAGCTGACAGCAGACCTTATCACTTTCTACAACTCTGAAAGGAGGTTGTGGCCGGGTGAGGTTGGCCTCATCTCACAGGTAGCAGCAATTGGATGAGAGATAATGGCCTGTAAGTTGTGTTAAGGTTTGGGTTGGATATTAAGAAGAATTTCTTCTCGGGAGGGGTGATGCAGTGGCACAGGCTGCTCCGGGAGGTGGTGCAGTCACCATCCCTGGAGGTGTTCAGAACCATGGAGATGTGGCACTGAGGGATGCGGTCAGTGGTCATGGTGGGATGGGTTGATGGTTGGACTACATGATCCTACTGGTTTCTTCCAACCTTAATGATTCTATGTGAAGATTCAGTAGAAAGGCAAATGAAGTACCTTCCTTGAAAAAGGAGAAGTCAGGAACTTGTATACTATACATTTCCCTTCAGCCACTAGAAAAGTAATGGATAAATAATAAATTACTTGTAAACAGATGATTAGTTTCTACTCCGTATGTTTCAAGGATAAATCAGGTTAAACAAACCTAATTTCTCCTAAGAAAGGCCTTGTAGTTAAGAGACAGCCAATAGATGTCCAGTATTCTTACTTCAGTAAAACTTTTGAGGGAAAAGGCCTCATCTCATTAATATGTACGTTCATTAATAACTTGGATGTTGGGATACGCGCTGTGCCTATCGGGTTTGCAGACTCCCAGCCGGAAGGGCTGACAGGTAAATTCGGGAAAGGACTGAGCTGTGGAACGGATTTGACAAGTTGAAACAACGGCTTGGAGCTGGAAAGCGTCGTCATGCGGTGCGTGCAGCGTGGCTGCAGCCAGGACTGCTCCGCCAAGGGGCCCCGAATCCTGCCATCCCGCCCCTGGCAAAGCGAGCAGCGGGGAACGGCCGAACTCGTTCTGGGCCGGCGGGTAACAGCTCCAGCCGCTCGGAAAGAAGCGAGAACCCCGAGCAGCCGCGGAGGTGAGCGGTAGCGGCCCACCCGCCGGGGCGGGGCCGGGCGGCAGGGGGCGGGGCCGGAGGGCGCCGCTCTCCCCTCCCCTCCCCCCCTCGCCGCGCCCGCTCGCTAATGGGCGGGGCCGGGTATCCCCGCTGCCCGCCTCTGTCGTTGCGGGAGGAACCATCGCTTTCTGCGTGTGGGGGGGGGAGCCGGGCCAGGCTGCCGGCCCCCACTTCTGTTCGAAGACGGGGCGACGAGCGGAGGTCGCGGCCGCCGAGCGGGAGTAAGGGTCGTTCCGCGGCGGGGGAGGTGGCAGCTCGGAGGGGGGAGCCGCTCGGTGCCAGCGGCTCTGCCCACCCCTCTGTGCCACCCCCGCGTCCCGGAGCGGGATGGTGCGTCCCGCAGCGCGCGCCTTGCTCGCGCGGTTCGGCGGCACGGCGGGGGAGGGGACGGGGGGACCCGGGCCCCGCGGTTCTGCTCGGCGGGCAGCGGGCGGATCGAGGCGGCGGAGACACGCGCCGTGCGGGCGGCCGGCAGCATGTCGGCGGACGAGGAAGAGCTGAAAGTCCCGGAGGAGATGTTCAAAGACGTCAAGTTCTTCACGGTGGGAGACATCGACCCGAAGGTACCGCCTCGGCCGCCCCTCGGGCTCCTTCCCGCCGCGCGCGTCCCCACAGCCCCGCTGGGGGTGGGAGGGGGGGCAGGGCGGGATCGTCCGCCTCCGCGCAGACGCTGCCCCGCGAGCCTCAGAGCGCGGCGGGCCGGAGGGGGGGAAGGCGGCCGCGTCCTCTCAGGGGCCGCGCGGGGAGCGCCGCGGTACCGCCGCTCCTTCGCCACCCGCCCGCCATGGGAGCCGGGCGGCCGCGGCGCGCAGGCCCCGTGCAGCCTCGCGAGCGGAGGAGGGGCGGGAGAAGGGACTTCCTGTGAGACACGGGGCCGGCGGCTGACCCCGGCTGCGGGGAGCGGGGCTGCCGCTCGTTGAGGCGCTGAGGAGAGGCTGAGGGCCGCGGGGCCCGCGCGCGCGGACGCCCGGCCCAACCCCACACCGCGTGTGTCCGTGTGTCTGTCTTGGTTCCTTTGCCAGGTGCGGGAGTTGAGGCTTTGTTCCCTGTGGGTTGGTGTCCTGGCGTGCACTGAGCCTGAGGGGCAGTTCCAGGAGCACCGCTGACCTGCGAGATGGGTTCTGTAGGTTAAGTGTGAACCGCAGCCTTGATGTGCGACCGCACAGGACCTTAAGGACCTTAACCTTAAACTGTTTGGAAATGGTGCGGGGATAACAACTCAAATCCTGTGGCTGCAACGGCATTGTATGAAGATGAGTGCAAAACGCAGCAAGATGCCTGTTACTGTATAAATAAGAGCCCCAGAGGCACGCTGTTAGGTTTGTGTTGACATAGCAGTGTTGCCAGACAGGGAGTAAACAAGCAACCACTTGGGCAAGTTTTATTTTCACATAAAGTTTTATCCTTCGTAGCAATGTCATTGTCATAAGGCTTGATTTGCTTAGATCAAGTATACAAAATACTCGTCTACTTGTGGTTGAGCTTCAGATAGATTCCAAAGCTTAAAAAAGCTTCACATAGAGTTATACTTTATGTACCAGTGGATGCTAGGTTGAATTTGAAAAGCAGTTCAATTCTTCATCCTTTGGGCACGAGCACACTTAGCTTGTTTCCAAATGTTTTCACTGAAGACCAGTTACCTTAATAAATATTGAAACAACACAAGTGAGCAACCTAATCAAAACAAATCCAAGAGTTAGAAAGGAAACATCATACAGTCGTGTGAAAGCTGCATACCCACTACCTGTTAAAGCATATGCGGCATAAACTAGAAGGGAAACAAAAGTCTGGAATTGTGCCTGACTGTTCTTTGGCAAATGAGGGAGAATTAGACTGCTGGCACTCAAATTTGAATCCATTCCATTGGGATGTGCACTTGGCTGTTCTCACCTTGCAGGAGGTGATGACTAGATGTCAGCTATTATTATTTTTTTAGGTGCTTTTATTGCTTTCCTAAATGTGTAAACCCTTACTGTCGAGCTTTGGTAACTTTGGTTAAAATCAGTATTTCAAGCAGAAAGACAGTGGTGCAATGTAGCATGAGGACTTTAAACAGAGTATTTGGTTTCTGGTTATCTCTTGCTTTATTATAATAGTATTTTTTTTCTATCCATTGCCTTAGTTCAGAGATTTAAACTCTTCTTTTGTTTCTTCTAACACAACTTTTAGTAGGAATGATTTAAATTTTTCATGCCTGCAAAATTAAATTTCATTTAGTAGATTTAAGCTTGCACCTGAAGCACAGGATTTTTACAGTAACTGTTTTAGGGCTTTAATAGTTAAAGGTGTGTGTGTGTGTGTATACCCATCCCCCTATACAGGGAAAAATCTCTGGGTCACTGCTTCACTGTCACTGCTTCAGCTGAAGAAGTCACATGCTCTGGGAGGAGTTTTGAAGCTGACATAGGCTACCCTAGGAAAAGTTTTCTTCATACTCCTTTAATCCTGTGAAATCATCATCCATCACTTCACCATGTCAGACTTACAGCCTGGTACTGGCATAACTTCCTGCACGACCAAACTCTTTGCATTGACTCTTTGGTACAAAACTAAAACAAACAAAAAAGTCTTCTTACTTTATTAGCTGTAACTTTTTCCTCATGCTGTCAGATTTGGATGCTTGGCTTTGATTACAGTTTCTCCTCTCTTTAGCCTTCCCGTAAATAGACAGTTGAAGGGAACATGTAACTTGCAGAGCTGTGCAGGACAAGGAGCTTGTGCGATGGGCTGATCTGTATCTACTGTGGTGCTCATGCCAGTTTGGTTCTGCAAAATCGTTACAGAGTCAAACTATTCATTTCCAAATAATAAAAGGAAAAAGGAAAGAGTGATCTTCATTGGCGTTTTAAACATTTAAACTTTAGACCTCAGTTTTTTTGAATGCTTTTCTCCTATTCCCCTTCACACCCTCTGCCTTCTGCATTACCTTTATTTATATTGAAGTGAGTCTTATTTCTTGACTCCCATTTTTTTATGAGCAGGTCTAGAGAGAATGGTGAAATCTTAAACAGACACTTTACATGCTGGCCTTGCAAAAAAGGGGTGAGATACACTTTGTGAGTTGTGAGGGCTTTTTGTGATCAATGAAGGCATAGTAATGGAATTAAAAATTTAAAATTTCTGCTTTACCTCTTTAAAGGAGTAACTTAGAGGGCATATGTCCTTTTGCTTTTTATCTTCCTTTATGTTTTTCTTTGTTTTATCAAAATCACTTTTAGTCCTTCATCAATTCTCAATACAGCAGCTCTTTGCTAGAACCTCCACTTCTCAGGACAATGGTTATGACTTACTTTACTTGTAGGGCCTTCTCATATCCAAATGGTGTTGGGTTTTTTTTTTCCTTTTTCCACCTGATTCTCTATAGCTTTCATAGACATATAACATTCATAACATTGAGTTAGGTTGCTTTTCTTTGCGCCAAGTGTATTCAGAGGCTTCTGAAGCTAGCATATGGAAAATCAAATGCTGAGGAGAGAGAGTTCCTTAGTCTGCCTGAGAAAAAAAACAGTTTTTGAGAACTGTATGTTTTGGAAAAATGTTGAAACATTCCAAATTTCTGCCCCAGCCTGAAGTATTTTGGAAGTAAAACTTCAACTTGAATCATCAAAACGCAGCAAAGTCGCAAGCCTTGGGAAATCAGGATTTAAATGGGTTGCGTTTGTCGAAAAAAGAGTGCTGTCTATTTCTACAGGGCAACCAAGAGAGAAAGTTGAACTCGTTCCCTTGATGTGCTGCTGTTCTTTCGTTACTGTTTTTCTCAAATGAAAGATAATAATAATTTTTCACTTCTTTCCCTTTTCTTTTGGGTTTAGGTTATTCAACTTCTGAAAGCTGGGAAAGCAAAGGAAGTCTCTTACAATGCCCTGGCCTCACATATTATTTCAGAAGATGGAGACCATCCAGAGGTTGGAGAATCTCGTGAAGTTTTTGATCTCCCTGTGGTAAAGGTAGGTGACTCCTCCATTATATTGTCTGACATAGCTACTGGGTTATGGTAACAGAAAATACCAGTGTTTAGATAATGTCTGAATGAAACTTACCTTTACATTTCTTTTAGTCTCATTTCATGGCTTTTCCCTGAGCTGTAGACTTTTACAATTCTGTTCTCTCCTTTCCTTTTGTGGTTATTCTGTATCTGGTGATCTGTTGATGGCTTTTCTTTTGTGTGTGTGTCCCTTCCTGAAATTCTTCCTTCATTCATCTATCTGTGGGATGCTGCACTGTTCAATTTTACTTAAGAACTTTCCCGTCAGGAACATTTCTAAGAAGTTTCTGGCAATGGAAAACCTCAGCATAAAGGTGTAGAGATTGAGATTGGTTTTTTTCCTTGTTTGTTCTCAAACACGTACTTGGCAAGGTGCAGAATTGCAGGATCATTAAGGTTGGAAAAGAGCACTAAGATGATTTAGTGCAACCATCAACCCATTCCCCCCCATACCACCAAACCACATCCCTCAGTGCCACATCTGCCCTTTTCTTGAACACCTCCAGGGACTGTAACTCCACCACCTTCCTGGGTGGCCTGTTCCAATGCATTATCACTCTTTCTAAGAAGCAATTTTTTCTAATATCCAACCTGAACTTCTCTTGACAATGATTTTGTGGATTCTACATACGTGTACAGTGCTAGTTTTCAACAAAATAAACTTTAGAAAAATAGACTTTTTTCCCATATTAATTTTTTCAAATCTTTGACTTTTTTCTTTCTTACAAGGAAATTGTCAGTATTTTGTTACCCTCTTGCTATATGGGTTTATTTTTCCAGTGAAAGTTTCCAGGCTTCATGTTTGGAAATGTGAGCTTGTTGTTCTGCAGTTCATGAGCAATGAGAAAAAATTATTATTATTTCTCTGCCAATAGTTTTGGGTGTGTGATTTTGGTTTATTCTTTCTATATAGTTGTGGGCTACAGTACTGAATTTTGAAGCCTTATAGCATGAAAGTTCATCTGGCAGTGGAGAAGTATGAATTGCCAAATTCTAAAAAATAAGGGGTGCTTAGCACAAGGCCTTATGGTTTTAGATGGGAGTGATAATTAATTATAAGCTTAGTTCTTGTTTTTAATCTCTCCCTTTTATGAAGTGTTTAGTGACATTGTTTCAGTCTTGAAAAACAAGAAGACTGCAGCCATTTTCATGGGATGGAAGAGCATCATTGTCCTAGCAGTACTTTCTGCTATTGGCTGCCTTTCAGTGAAATAATTTAATTTTCTTTTTAAGTACTACTGACTAAACTTTCTGTCATTTGCCAAACAGCGGGTCTTTCAGTGATGTTGCTTAGTTGGACCTGGAAAACATTGCAGCATGTTCTGTAATCAAGAAGATTAGACTTAGTGGTAAGGGAATGGAACTTGGAGGCAAAGGTAGCTTCCTGCAGAAAGAAAAGGGGTGGAGAGTAAGGAAGAGAAAAATTTGAGGGAGAGAAATCTCCCAATTTTTATTTTTTATTTTTTTTTTCAAACTGTAGAATAAAACAAACAACAACAAAAAAAACTGAGAGAGTATGAATAGGGACACCATAAACAAAATAAAAGTTACAGTATATGTGTGAATATTTGTATACTGGGGGAGAGGAGAGCATGGGGAGAAAAAAAGTTATATTAAATGGGATGGTACTCCTTCCTTCTTCCTTATACTTTGTATCAGGACCGCTGTCCTACATGGCCTCTATTCTCCATTTCCTTCTCTCTCTTTGAGCCATTCTGTTGCTATGTACCATTGGTTAGGGTTTATCACCTGTGTGCTTAGCAGCCAGCATTATGTGTATGTAAACCCCTTTCTGTGTAAGGTTATGGTTCCAAACTCCTTGGTTAACATGTAAGGTAGGGAACTGATATTTTAGAACTGCGTGCATGAGTAAATACTGTAAATAGCATTCAAACAAGAATGGAATTAAAAGACAAAAGAGTGTTGTTCCCATATTGCTGTATGATCCTTGAGAACTTTCTCTATTAACTAACAAATCAGTCAGAACTTTTTTTTTTGTGAAGCCCTAAGTAGTGTCTGTGAAACAAACTTTAAAGCTGAGAGATGGCTATTGAAACTAGATGCACTGCAAAGTTGCTCGCTAACTTGCACTTCACTCATACAGTATGAGTTTGTTTTTTCCATCTCACGATTTTTGTTTTTCAGCCTTCCTGGGTGATCCTGTCTGTTCGCTGTGGAGCTCTCCTTCCGTATCCTTTAAATTAAAATGTGATGAAATGCTGTAGGAAACATCTTAAATGCATTTTACATGCACTGAATGAATGAAGATTGTTACATGTACGTACATCTTACATTTTTTAAATAATAGGATATATTTTGCTTGTTCAGCAAAGTGTGCTTAGAGCTTCTTTGTCTTGCTTTACTTTTCCTTTCCCTTTGGCTATTTTGGATAAGCACTTAATAAGCACTTGCAGGAAATTTGTTATCAATAGCTTAAATGTTTGATGTTGATCATTAACTGAGAATCTGGGAGAAATGCTGGAATGCCATAAGGGAATAATTGTTGGGACGGTGGAATGGCCTGTTTTTAAGGTCTTTTTAAGAGCCAAAGTTAAGGAAGAAATAAACACACAATACTTCATGTCCATACTCTTAGTAATAGTGCTTTGTTAACTCGTCATGATAACACTCCTATTATTGCTTAGCTTGACTCTGTCTTTTGCTGACTGTTGTGGTTTATGTTGGTTAGATTTCTGTTTCTCAGCTTGTTTGGAGCATGTGTTCTTGCATGTGGACAGTGCGTTCTGTTTTATTATTTATTACTGTTTCATCTTTATTTTTTTTCCTTAGTTTCTCTTTGGATCCTAGGGATGATGAGAATGACTGTTATTATAGGATGAAATTCATGCATTTTTTTTCTCAGCCCATTCATAATAGGGATTATGTTTATGCAAAAGCTGAAGCAGAGCAGTACATTTCAGTACAGATACCAGCAGATGATTGCAATGAACAGCAGGACTAGGGAGGAAGGCTGTCAGGCATGAGATCTCATTTTGGAAGGATAGCAGGTGGTAGTGTTCATAATGGAAAACAAGAGGTGGTAGAAGCCAGAGTCCAGGTGTTCATATTAGAAATTTCAGGTCTTAATGTGCTTTAGTGATACAGAATTCAAATTTTATATCTCGTATTTCAAAATAGATGCCCTTGCATCTATTTGTGTGTCTGGGTTGTTTTGAAGATGCCTTGTATATCTTCTATCAGGAGAATTCAGCTCAGGGAGTGAGCTGTGGAAGGAAAAGAGAACAAAAAAGCATGATCTACTGAGGTACTTAAAGCTGTTTTGATTGTAATAATGAACATGTCAAATAGAATTCATGAATTAGTATGAAACATTTGCTGTAGTCGTGGACTATCTTCAGATCTAAGGAGAATTTTTCCTTAATGATTTCACTTCCAAAGGTAAATGATGCACCAAATGTGATGTGGCAAAACCCAAAATACTTCTATACTCAAATCAGTTGCTGTTGTGTGATCTAGGCTGGTGATTTTTTTTTGTGTTTTGTACTAGAAATAACGTGTTTGTCAGCCTATTGTTATGAGGAAGGGAATTTAGATCACACTAATGTAATGTGTAAGGCTGATTGGAAAAAAGAAAGTGTAAAATAACTTGGAATTATTTATATATTTTCAAACTTGTTTAGTAGAGCATTATGGGAGAGAAGAACACCAGCAATATAGAGAAGTTGCACTATTAGACAATAGGTTTTCTGTCTGAAACTGTATGTTTTCAAAAGGATGCTTTAAGTTCTGATTTTATTACAAACCCAGAAGAGAAATCAACAGATAAAACGGACTGGTGCAGTCTATGACTAAATTGTAGCAAAAAGTGTGGGAATGTAGACCTGAATGGCAATTGCTTAGGAAGTCTTTATTGTGGTTATATAAGAGCAGCCAAATGAAACGACAGGTCTCAGGAGGATCGTATTCTTGAGTTGCATGGAAGAAAGCTTTGTACACCTGTCAGCAATAAATGTGTACTTGGACATTTACTTTTATTCTTTCTAGCCCTTAGAACCTGGTGTTTTTGGATTTTATTCAGAGCTCACTAAAATAGGTTGTTAAGTCTTAACATTGTTCTGTTTCAGTCTCTTTATGACTTCTACTGCTGTGGCATCCGGCCTTTCATCAGGGTTTTAGGTACTACAATAAGGAAAAAATGTTGTAGTTAATAGTAAACTTAACTTTTTTTTCCCAGTTGATTGGTTTGGAGTTCTTTTTGAGATTCACCTTTTTTTTTGCCTTTATTTATTTGTATTTGTGTTGAAATACTCAATATACTGAATTTACTAAGGAAGCAAGTGCTAGAAATACCTTTTGACAGTTAAAAAAACAGATCTAGGAAGAACCTTAAAGATTTTGTTTACATTCCAATTTTGGTACTTGATAGGCATTTGACTATATAAAAAATTAATGCAGAATAAACACAGTAATTTTTCCTTTTCCTTACAAATACATTTTAACATTCTGCTGTGAAAGTTGTTTCCGCCAGAGGGGACTTCGGAAGGCAAGGTGCTCTGTTCACTGCTAACTGATGTCAACAAAATCTGACTATCCTGCAGTTAAAAGGAAGGAACAGGAAAAGGAATGTGGAAGCAGCCTTCCTGGAGGAGAAGATGAGAGTTTTGTGTGTGAAAAGCCACAGTTACAATACCAGAAAGGGGGTGGTGATTTCTTTCTTATTTCTCTTGATAGCAGCAAATGCAGTAGTGATGAGGAAGGTTGTTTTTGGGTTTTGTTTTTTTTTTTTTGCGGTCTTGTGTACATATGTATGATGAAAGGGAGTCAGAGCACTTCTGAATGTTTGTTACTGAGAAAAAGAGATGTGAGTTTTATCACATCCCTCTTGTTTTTCCAGGCCCACTTAGAATGTTGTTCTGCTGCTGCTAACTTGTGAGACAGTGTATTTCACTCCTGTTCTTTAGAGAGTGCAAGCTGGGGTCAAAGTGATGGGCATCTTAGAAGTTATGTATTGAGCTGCTGCTGCTCTGCGTGCTGGGAGCAGATGCCAAAGCAAAGAGTGGACAGTTACACTGTTAAAAAATGCAGTACTGAATCTTTACATTAGATGAAATACTGAGCGGCGCTGTGAAATTTAGGATGCTCCTTGGACTTGTATTTCTTGGAGTACTCTGGATAATGGCAGTAAATCTGTTCTTAAGTTTTAATGTACCCTAGGCTTTGTTCTCAGTTTTCTATGTGTTGTTTCTTCTGTCTCAGAATTTTAACTATTGCTGTGCCTCTTGTCAGCAGCATGAGGAAAATAATTTTGTTGGATGACAAAAGTCTTGGCATTTACTTGCTCTGTGACACGCACTGTACATTTGTTTTTGTAATCTGTTTTTCCAAAGAATTATATATGTACTTTAAAACCATATAAAAGTGTGGAAAAGACAGGGAGGCCATAAAATCAGCCCATCTATTTTTTCCACATCGCTTCTGTCAAACCATTATCTCTCCTATTTCATGAGTCCTGACCCTCCCCAGCCCCCATAAGGAGACTTAATTCATACATCTTCTCAGTCACCTTACAGCAGTGATGCAATGTATTGCTGGAGTTTAACTTCATTACCTGCTGCTTTATAGCCCCATGTTGATTTATTTGAGCAACTCTGACCAGGGAGAACAAATGACTTCTCTTTTCAGCCTTTTATGGACTTGAAGATGTCGTCTTAACTTCTTAAGCCTATCAGTTCTGGTTCTTTCAGTTTCCTCTCATAAGTCTTATTTACTCGCTCTCTCTGTAAGAAGTTCTTGTTGCTGTTTTTGCATACTGTTTCATTTATCCATCTCTCTGATGCATCTGAAAACAAATATACATTGCTGTCAGAGATCTTGGTGAGTGTTGAAAGTATGGTGGAAAACTTTACATTAACTCCAGGCTGTGTTTCTGTTTTTACATACTAATGTGATGTTTTCTCTGTTTGTCAGTCACAGTGGTGCCTGGATATTTTTTTCCCCACAGAATCTGTTGCCTGGCTAATTTTCTGTCCTATTTTGTACCTTGGTATGAATAAAATAGCTATAGAAAATCTGATACTTGCTTGTACTGATCTGTCTGCTTCTTTTTTCAGATCATCTCTGTAGTACTTAGTTTGATTTGTTATTTTTCTTGATATGAGTTTATATGCTTGTTGCTCAGCACCTTTTGTGGACTTGATAACCATGTTGTGTACTAGGAGAACGTGTTTCTACTTTTCCAGTCTTTGAGAATTTGAAAGGGCAGGCTAGGTTCCAAAAGATGCCTTCAACCCCCAAAAAAACCCATTATTTTATGGAATTTATTGTACACCATATTCATCCTGTTTTGTCTTTTGCTGACTGTAACAAAAGTTTCTTTGGATTCTCACTTCTAAGTATGGAAGATGATAACAGTCAATGATAACAGAAGAAAGCTCTGATAACGACTCAACTCCTGTATGCTTTACTTTACTTCCTGAGCATCCTAGGATAGAATTGAGGGGGCTGTTCTGAGAACGTTTGTGATACTACTGTAATTGGTCATAATGTTAAAGATGTCCTTATCTGTTTTATGCTTTTCTTTCCTTTTTTTCTTCTTTCTGCTATATGCAACTTGAATTGTAAACAAATCACACGCTTTTAAAAGTAAAGCTTGAGAGTAGTATGCACACTACTTTATTTCCTTCTAATGTTCTTCAGGAAACTCTCATTTATTTACATCCTTGACACCTGTTGTCCAGTGTTAATGGCTTCTCTCCGGAATCGTGTCAGACCTTTTTTGGAGTTACTGCCTGTCTCTCTCAGGTAAGAGGTGAACCATGTTTCAGTGTACAGAGTGTGTGTGATGCCTCACTTTTCAATGGAGATATCAGTATTTCTGTTGTAATGTGACTTCCTGTGTGCAAGTGTGAATTAGCACTTTAAAAAGTTTTTTCACTTGGAAATAGTGTTCCACTGAAAATGAAGTCTTGGTCATTTGAAACTGAACATTCAGTTAGTAATTTATCTTGTATTCAGCACTGTGTTGATTCTAAAATGAAGACTACAGTATAAAATCTTTGTTCCTATTTTTCTGTTTAGGCATTAGCACAAAATATTCAGACAACCTGATATACGTGCTTTGCACTGGAAGTTTAATAAGGATGCCAGTGAGTAAATTAAGTGGAAGTGGCTTCAGTAGCCTGTGTTCATACCAAGCTCTGTGGCTTAAACACACATGGCTTTCTTGTCAGAGCTGAACATCAGTGTTACAAATAAACCTTTGTTTATGTAGGCTGTTAATTTGGGGTCTACTTGTTAATAAGCTTAAAAAGTTCTCCTAAGATAATAAATAAATCCTGTTTGCTTGATCACTAATGTTTACTTACTGTGAAAGGTGATATACTAGAGTTCTGTGTTAAAGAACTTTCTCCCCTATACAGGCTATAATGATTGTTTAATGTCTTTTCCTATTGAGTCTTTTTCTCTCACCTCTGTGATTTTCATGATACTTTGGTATTTAAGAGAAATAGGTGGGCGTATTAGCCAGATTTGTAAACGAGGATGGCAAGAATTGTACTGTAGTTCCTCAAATAGAGGGCAACTGGTTACACAAAGCTAAAAGGCTTCTTTACCTTCTTAGGTTTCATCTGAAGACCGAAATACGCTGTGGGCTTTGATTACTTTTTATGGTGGGAATTGCCAGCTGAACCTGAATAAGAAGTGTACGCACTTGATTGTGCCTGAGCCAAAGGGGGTAAGAGTTTATTACGTGTACATTTCTTCCTTTTGTCGCTCTCATTTGCTTTTGAATAATGACAAATTTTACTTCTCCCTGAAGTTAAGATCCTTCAGCTTGTTTGTCACAATTAAGTGGCTAAATTCAACGGTGATGCACTGCTGTTAATCAGTTGGTCTTTATTTTCTGCATGGTTTTAAGCCTCATTAATCTGAAATATGTCCAGTTTCATACTGTCGTTTCTATCTCTGGTTGAATAAATCGTATTATTCTTTATTTTGTTTGTCCTAATCTAATTTGACATATAATCATTAGTGATGATGACTTGTATATCTGTAGCTAAAATCAGTGGAGGAAAAAAAAAAAGAAACAAGTTGGAAAATTGAGTAAAATACCCTTAGATTTTGTGCCCTGAAAGGAATACAGTGTGAAAGGAGGAACAGATTTCTTACTTTTTTGAAATACAACTCTCAAAGACCCACAACACTTTCCTCTTAAAAAGGGCTAAGCAGTACGCAGCATTCTTTTACAAGTTCTGGTCGACAAAGTAGTTATGCTTCCAATCACTCCCTTGTAGGAAATGAAATGTTTTTATGCAGCTGGAGAAACTGAATCAGAAAGATTAGGTAACTGGCTAAAGGCAGGACTGAACCCATCAGAATAGCCTTCTGTACTGTGATGACTTTGGTTATAATAGTTCCACTAAAACTTTCTGAAGTGTTCAGATAATCATCTTCCTGAAGAAGAAGGAACACTTGTAATTGATTTAGTGCATTAGTTCAGAGACTAAAAATACTTAGAAGAAATTGAGGCTCACTTAACAAAAATGTGTGTGTAGATTTTTCTGGTTAATGTAGTGGATGAAGGGAGTTTTTACTGTAATCTTCTGCGTTATATTTTTTATCCTTTAGTAATATGAGAACGTTTTCTTCATCACTTTTAAAATTCTATTCTGATCATAGAGAGGCTACGTGGGTTAATTATTTGTGAGTAACTCTAAGATCTATATATCTCCTTACATTAATATATAATGCTTTTTCAAGTTAAATTTTATATAAATTTAACATATTTTTGTTCCACCAATAACTTTTTTAGTATTTCCAAGTTAATATAAACTATCTGAAGAGGAAAAACATATAGCTATTGAGATGGCTTGGAACCTCTACATGCAATATGTAGGAAAGTGCTTTAGAAAAATCATGGGGTGACACTGGGAGAAGGGAAAATTGCTTACACAGTATGGATAATGCTTGCTTTTTTCTCCCTATTTCATTTAAAACTTTTAAAAGAGCTTTTAGGGTTTATTTTATTTTCATAGAATCCTAGAATGGCCTGGGTTGCAAAGGACCACAGTGATCATCTAGTTTCAACCCCCTGCTATGTGCAGGGTCATCAATCACCAGTCCAGGCTGCCCAGAGCCACATCCAGCCTGGCCTTGAATGCCTCCAGGGATGGGGCATCCACAGCCTCCTTGGGCAACCTGTTCCACTGCCTCACCACCCTCTAAAACTTCCTCCTAAAATCTAACCTAAACCTCCCCTGTTTCAGTTTTAAACCATTCCCCCTTGTCCTATGACTATTCCCCCCCATGTAAACAGTTGTTTACACTATTTTGATCAAGTCAGTGATTTTTTTTTTTCTCCTGTGGATGCTAAAAGGATGTATTGAACACCATCTTAGTTGTTTTTTCCATCGCAATAATATGGAATAATGACTTGATTGAAGAGCATTAGTAACTAAAATTGAATGGGCAATGGTATGCATTTAAGTGTTACCTAAAATCATAAACTTTTTAGGATAAGAGCACCGTCTTAAATTTACCACTTGAACAGAAGAAAACACGCTAGCATTTCATATCTTTAGGACAAAATGATTACCTTGCTTTGCTTCAGCAATGAATGAATAGAGGCAAACGTATGGGATGATTACTTAAAACACATCTAGGCCTGCTGCTCTGACATGCACTACAAGGGTAACTGCAGTAGCTTGTAATGAATAGTTTTGACAGCAGTGAAAGCTTGAATGATTGTTTTGTCTAGACATGAGATGATAAAACAAGGTTCTTAATAATTCTCACCACAAAAAAAAAAAAAACTTTCTATCTGCAAATAAACTGTTTCATCTGCAATCTCTTTATTGGGTATGAATGACAGTTTCATTGTAGGAAATAACTCTAGAGAATCATTAGATGAAATTAATTTCCTCTGTACCCACTGATTGTTAATTTATATTGTCTGACATATGAAGAAAATCCCAGTTTAATCATTTTTAAATATTAGATTCTGATTTTTTTTTTCACTATTTTGATATTTGTGAGGAGTTTCTATCAGAGAGGACATTTGAAGACATAGAAAATTCATTCTGTGTGTACATCTGCTTGCTTAGGAAAATAATGGTGAAATCATAGGGAGGAATAAAACATTCTACTTTTGTCAATATCATAAACCTCCCCTGAAACTTATTTAGCTAATACATGGACAGAAAAGTAACTTTCCAGATGAGGACCATATTACAGTTTGCAACTTCTGAGAAGGTGTATAGAAAGTAGCCTTCCTTTTACTGATCTGTATTCATGTTAAAATTCATCCTTTCAAAGATTTGTGTCTACTTTATTGTGCCTTATCTCTCATTCTGAGAAGAAATTTTTCCTGATATCCAACCTGCACCTCCCCTCGTGCAGTTTAAGGCAGTTACCTCTTCTCCTACTTAATGATGTTCTGCAGGTAAAGACTTGATCATCTGCATATTTGCATTCCTAGTCAATTATATTTTAAATGTGGGTTGATTTTTTTTTTTTTTTTTTTTTTGAGTTGGAAACTGTGGTTAAGCACAGCACTGTAGTTCTATTGGTTCTGGGAGAGAGCAATTTCTGTGATTGCTGTCTCTTGCAATCTGCCTTTCTGTACTCTATCTCAGACCCACCAAAAGTAACTTGGTTTTTTTGGTTGTGGGTTTTTTTTGTCTTTCAATGAAATGTTTTCGTCCTTTTATTTTTTCCTTTTTGTTTTTCCTAGGAGAAATATGAATGTGCTTGTAAGCATGACAGCATTAAAATTGTGACACCAGAGTGGGTATTGGATTCTATAGCTGATAAAGCTAAAAAAGAAGAGACTCCGTATCATCCTCGTTTAATTATATACGAGGAAGAAGAGGAGGAGGAAGAGGAAGAAGAGGAAGAAGCAGAAAATGAAGAGCAAGATTCTCAAAATGAAGCTAGTACTGATGAAAAGTTATCGAGCCCAGCATCTTCTCGAGAAGGATCACCTTTGGGTGATCAAGGTTTTTCACCAAAATCTACTACTGCTGATAAGGCAAAAGGGGAACTGATGTTTGATGATTCTTCAGATTCTTCTCCAGAAAAGCAAGAGAGGAATTTGAATTGGACACCAGCTGAAGTTCCACAGGCATCCACAGCAAAGCGTAGGTTGCCTCAAGGGAAAGACTCTGGGTTAATTAATTTGTGTGCCAATGTCCCACCAGTGCCAGGTAATATCTTGCCTCCAGATATGAGAGGCAATTTAATGGCTTCAGTACAAGGTGCCCAAAGTTCTGACCGACAGGAAATGATGGCTGCGTGGAGTCCAGCAGTGCGGACGTTGAGGAATATTACTAATAGTGCTGATATTCAGCAGATTAATAGACCATCAAATGTAGCACATGTAAGTTTTGGATTTTTTGTTTATAAGATATATGACTTGTTATTAGGAGCTAACATTTCCAAGAACTTAAGTTTCCTTTTATTGTTCTCTAATAGTACAAAGAATTAAGTTTGTTACTTAGAAGTTGTTGCCAAATCAGTAACCTCCCCATAATAATCATATTCATTCCTAGCAGGTTCACAGAAGTAAGAACGCATGTGGAATTAAGAGTAAAGCTGTGTTTAACTATGGCTTGGTTTAGAGTTTCCCAGTATTGGGAAAGATAAAAGGTTCATTAATTTCAAATTATTTGTTTAGTTCAAAAAACCTGATTTCAAACCCTTCAAGCTTCTTATTCAGTGCAAGGAAATATTAGTGGTATAAACACATAGAAGTGTAAAATAGATTGTTCTTACAGTAGGTTCAGTTCTACACTGTTCTGCTGGACATCATTAAGTTGTTATTCAGCATAGTCAGGATTATGATGCAGAAGTCCTAATTTACAACTTCTTTTGACACTCAGCTGAAATAATTGTACCTTTTGTGTTGAATTTATTTTTAGAAGAGAATAAAAAATGAGTGAGCATGAACTGAAATAACTTGCAGCATCAAAATCCTGTTTATGGAAAGGGGATGTGGGAAAAGCAGGTGTTACTAAATGTTAGGCATAACTTTAATTATACTGATGAATTAATATTGAGGTGTTCATCTGAAAGTCAGACTTTCAAAGGTGCCTGAATAATGTACAACATTGTAGGTGGTACTCAAAAGAAACACAAGAAGTTGAGGTGATCAGAAACATTGGTTCTTTGTTGCCTATATGAGAAGGAAGTGCTAGCTTCCTTGTAAGACTTAAATTCCTCCTCTCAGTGCCTTGAACTGTTGAAGGACTGAGATTTCTGGGTGAGGAATGAGCACAGTTGCCAGAATTCTGGTAGGGTGGCCAGTACTTTCATGCCTACATATTGTCTACAACATGGTCATTATACCATATAAAATACTGTTTAGTGGCCTAATATCAGAGTGTTTTTGCATAACTAGTACTTATGCAAATACAAGGCAGTTGGTGGTATTGTGATTCAGTTAGCCCTTGTTCTGTGCAAGTCTGTTAGCTTAGAGATGTGCTGTTGTGTACAAGGTCTGTTTTCAGGTATCATGCGTGGCTGCTGTATGAATTAAGGTGCTGGCTTGAGTACTTGGAGGAAGTCTTTGCTTTTGAGAATTGTGAAACTGCCTCGTAGAGGACAGACCCCTCTGGTATCTCAGAATATTAATTTTGCAGTTTTTCATAGACCTTCCCTTTGGCTAGGTTGGGTTATCCTTCATCTAGGTTAAGTCTCCCTCCAGAACTTCTTTACTTTGGGGATGGCAGAGTGCAGGAACAAGCTACCTCCTTCTCTGGAGATACTCAGATTCTACCTGAATGCTTTCCGATGCATCCTACTGTAGGGAGCCTACGTTAGCAGGAGGTTGGACTAGTTCATCTCCAGAGGTTCCTTCTAGCCCCTACAGTTCTGTGATTCTGAGTTATTCTGGGTCTTGGGTGGGTTCGGTATTATGGTGCACAGCCTTTGGAAGTTGAACCAAAGATTTCTAGTGAATGGCAAGATCCATAGCTACAAAACACCTTATTAATAAGAAGTTATGTGAATATAGCCCAAGGGTTTTCTCCCTTCATTTTGACATATCTGTCCCAAAACTCCTGTAATTTTGACTTTTGGTACTTCTTGTGGAGTTTCCTAATGCTAAACCACAGATAAATTCTGTCTGTCTGTTGATTTTTCCTTATTAAATACTTAAAATGTGGTGCTGTCCAGAGCTTCATATGATGGGTGGTTTGCTGGTAATAATAATTCTAATGTGTGCCATACCAACAACGTACCATTGCACATGTGAAGCCTGAGGTGTTTTGAAGTGCAGTGTAAAAGCACTTGAGTCACCTCTACTGAAGAGTTGATATCTAGAGGGATAGGAGACCGTAGGAGACTGTAGTTTTCCTGTTGCTCTGATTTTTAATAGTAGACTTTAGTAGGAATTTGCCCAGTTTTCTCATTGCTAACATTTCCTCTTGCTAACTTGGTTCCACTCTGTTAATTACAGACCTAAAAATGAAATTCCAATTTACTTCAGCACTTTGTATCAACTGAAAATCTTTTTTTCTCAAAAACTATGAGTGCTGAGAAAATTCATGTTTCTCTTTGTATTTTGGGACACATTTTTTTAAAATGTAGCTGAATATAACTGCTTTGGATCAAGAGAACAAAGGCTTGCATTAAACTCCCATGTTTCAAACAGCACTAATTAATGGCAGCTTTATTAATGATTTTGAAGTAAAAGAAAATCTATGGAGCTAAACTTTGAACTTAATGGGCCAACGGGATTGTAAATTGAGTATTACAGTTAGTTGAGTTGATGAGTATAATTACTGAAACCTAATTAACCGTCATAATGCATATTATCAAGAATATAGGGATGGGTTTCAGTCTTCAATTTTGCTGAAATGTGTTCCGTGTTTTATTAGGGGCAGAGTACAGATCCACAGTTCTCTGTGTGTTAGTCCTGTCTTTTCACTTCGAGAGAACTATTAGCAGTTAAGGATTTTTGTTGAGCTTAGTATGTATTTAAGATTATTTTCTTTTAAGAGAGCTTTTTCCCAGTAGTTGTTTAAATATTTTAAAAATTGAATGACAGTAAAAAGATTACAAAACTAATCTTTGTTTTCTAGATATTGCAATCACTTTCAGCACCTACAAAAAGTTTAGAACAACAAGTAAATCATAGCCAACAGGGACATCCAAACGCAGTGCTGTTTAGTCAAGTGAAACTATCACCAGAGACACATTTATTGCAGCAGACACATCAAGCACAGCAGCAACAACAGCACCATCCTCTTTTACATCTTCAACCTCAGCAACTTATGCAGTTGCAGCAGCAGCAGCAACCCCAGATTTCCCAGCAGCCTTTCCAGCAGCAACAGACTCATCAGTTCTCGCAACAGCAGCAAGTTCATCAGCAGCACCAGTTTGCACAACAGCAGCTTCAATTTCCTCAGCAGCAGTTACATGCTCAACAACAGCTACACCGTCCTCAGCAGCAGCTTCAGTTCCAACAGCAGCATGCTTTGCAACAGCAACTTCATCAGTTGCAGCAGCAGCAGCTACAGCAGCAACAGTTGCAGCAGCTTCAGCAGCAGAACCTTCAGCAACAGCAGCTACAGCATCAGCAGCAACAAATTCAGCAGCAGCAATTACAACAGCAGCACTTACAGAGATTACACCAACAGCATCAGCAACAGCAAATGCAGAATCAGGCAACACAGCACTTAACTCAGACGTCCCAAGCACTACAGCATCAAGCTGTAACCCAGCAGCAGCAGCACCATCAGCAGCAACAGACACAACTGCAGCAGCAGCCGCTTTTTGGGCATGATCCATCAGTAGAGAGTTAGTAACATTACCTTCTGGTTCTGGAAAGAAATGGCTAATGGCATGATGGAATTTGGGTTAGAATATAAAAAAAAAAAGTAGCTCTGTGTTTGCAATATGGGATTGTAAGACTTAAACTGTGTTCATGGCTCAGGACGTGTTTTAATAATTTTCATGCTAACATTTAAATTGTAAGTAAGGATGTCCAGAAACCTGAAAAGCATGAGAGTCCTGAAAACTTATTATTTTCAGATCTATGCTAGAGTAATGAAGTACATAGATTATGTTGTGAGAAGAACATTGGCCTGTGCATATTGTTCTTTACTTTGAAAGAGGGGGGTGGGGAGGCTTTCAAAGAGGGTAACAACTAGAAACGTAGCTTGAATTTTGGAAATGCTAGGTCCAAACTAATGAGGAGTCAGTATCAGATAAAATTGTTACAGCTGGCTTTGAATTCTGCTCATGCCAGTGGAACTGAAAGCTTTTTAATTGTTTTAGTTGATCATGGATCTGTGTATTCCTCTCAGCATTGATTGTTTTGCATTCTGCTTTTTACAACACTTTCCTTCAGAGTTGAATGTAGTTTCTAACTTGGTAATAGTGAAGATTAATGCAGTGAATATGTTCTGAGATGAACCCTGCAGACCTTTAAGTATTTAATTTTCTGTTCTTTTATGTGCCAAACTATTCCAGTTCCAGAAGATTATTTCCTACTGGGTTGTGTCTTTGCAATTGCTGATTACCCAGAACAGATGTCTGATAAGCAGCTGTTAGCAACCTGGAAACGGGTAAGATTCTACTGTATTTCCAAAGAACTATTGTAACATTGCTCTCATAGTAACTGAATCCTAGAAGGAATAATTGGAAATATTTTGGCACTATGCACTTTTATTTAAGTATCATTTGGTTTAATGTTCATGTTATAACTTAAATGAATATCAGTCTATTGCAGCAAACCCAAAAAAAAGTAAATGCTTTACACGTGGTGTCTGACTGAATTGGGTTTTTAGTCACAGCGTTAGCTAAGTTAAAAGCATTAACTGTTTCCCAACTGTTTATACTTTTAATTAGACAGCTGTAGTGCAGCAAATGTAATATAGTATTGCGTTCTAACTAATTGAATAAATTTTTTTTGCATATAATTTTGGCACTTAGTAGGCTGTGAGGTATCCACTTGGGTGAATAAGATGAAGGAATAGTGTTTCTGTTTTTTGCCAACTTCTATTTTTCAGAAAAATCTGATTGTATCCTTTCCTAAATGAGAGGACTTTGATGTTCTTCAGAAACTTCTGATGGATTTTATAGTTGAATTTTCCCAACAATTTTACGTAATCAAGTAAGCTGTTGACATTTTTAACAGCACTTGTGTTTATTGCTGAGATAGAATTGAATGGTTCATGAAAAATTGTTTAGTAGTTATACTGCAAAAATAAAAAATGAGGTTATATTTGTTAATATATAATAATTTTTTTTTTCATCTTAAGAAGTTAAATTTTTTTATAGTTCATTGAAAAGGTATATATTTAATTTTGTTTTCTCCTTTTTTTTCCACCCAAAATTCTGAAACTAGTCAATAGACTTTTTTGGGGGGAGGGGTGACTCTTCAGTGAAATAGTTCAGTCCCCTAAACACTAGACTTCATTTCAGACTGTTTGTTTCTTAGGGTAACTTTAAAATTGTTAGGTAACTTCTTGTTTTGTTGTTTTCCCAGATCATTCAGGCACATGGTGGGACTGTGGACCCTACACTTACAAGCAGATGTACACATCTTCTGTGCGAAAGCCAAGTCAGTAACATGTATGCTCAGGTAAGCAAATTTGTAACATGTATTACTGAGTCAAAGCATGGCATGGGTTGGAAGGGACTTTAAATTAATTTCAGCCCACGTGCTGTGGGCTGGGTTGCCACCTACTAGATTAGGCTGCCCAGAATCCCATCCAACCTGGCCTTGAATGCCTCTGGGGATGGGGCATCCATAACCTCTCTGGACAACCTGAAATGCCTGCTTTTATTCCCTTAATGAAAAGGTAGGGGGTATTCAGTATGTACTTCATGCTTCAAATGTAAAATAAAAGTTTCCCATGGTACACTTTCTTTTTTTATTTTTCGATCATTTGTTGTTTGTAACGTGACAGACTTTAATAATGCATATGGTAGTTTATTTCAGAGAACACTGAGTAAGATCCTGTGAGAAACAGGGTCATGAAAATGCTCAGAAAAACAGTCACTGAGATTGAAGATTTATGTTGTAGGAAAAGTCTAAAATAAAGATGTATTTCAGTTTTTAAAAGTTGTTCATGCATGTCTTCATAGGCTTTAAGAGAAAGGAAGAGATGTATTACAGCACACTGGCTGAACTCAATTTTAAAGAAGAAGAAAATGGTGCCACCTCATCGAGCCCTTCATTTTCCAGTGGCATTTCCACCAGGAGGAAAGCCATGCTCCCAGCATGTAAGAAGAAAAAGCTTTCCTCTAAAGAATGCTTGCTTCATTACATGAGCGTTATTAAATTGTAGCTAGAAAGTGCTTAGTCAAAGCAAAATGCATGTTTCTTATGTCATACAAGTAAAAACTTATCATAATCTTAGTCTTACGTTAATATGGGACATATTATGTGATTCAGAGCGCTTTGCACATCTTGCTGAACTCTGAGAGCTAAATATTTAACAGCTATGTTTGAGTATCCTTCTCTTAGAAGGAGGAAAGGTGCAAAGATAACATGAGTTATTCATAATAACACGACAGGAATCCAAACCTCTTATGTCTTCAATGACAGCGCATCCGACACTTTATGCATCTTTTACAACAAAATTGCAATTTTTCCTTTTTAAATAAAAGGAAAGAATGGCAAAAATGAAAACTTGGCAAGACTAAGGGTAAGAAAAGTGGGTAAAAAAGTAAATGAGGGTATTAACTAATGATAACAAAGGTAAGAGAGAGAATTAAAATTTGCTTCGTATGATCAGCTGATACTGCTTATTCAGTTTCATGGCAGAGTAGAGCTAAGAGTTGAGGAGATTTTTTTTCAAAGGGAAAATAGGGTAAATAAGTTTAAAAAAAAATATATCAACAGCAGCAGAAGAGGTTAAATGTGTGAAAAGAAATCTGGACATGAGCTTTTTTTGTAGTAAAGCTGTAGAAAAAGTGTGGTAAATGACAGAAAGCTGACCAACATTATGAAAATAATATTCCTTGAGTTGAAGCTAGTGCTTGAAGCATGTAATTTTTACATATAAGCAGATTGGTTTTTAACTGTATGCTACAAGCCATATTTTAAGTGCCTACATACCATAGCTAAGATGTATGTTTCATTAAAATGTTTAAAAAGTTACTAAAATAGAAATATTTTCAACAGGGATATCTCATAAGTACCTTCTACATTCAGTTATTTCTGTCTTTTTGTCTGTATGTAGATAATCTCTGTGACAGGATTTGTTGATAGTGACAGAGATGACCTCAAACTAATGGCGTACCTAGCAGGTGCCAAATACACAGGCTATCTATGTCGCAGCAACACAGTTCTCATCTGTAAAGAGTAAGTGGTTTATCTCCAAAGTGCTCGCATCCTCAGTTGCTTCTTACCACTTAATGTGTTTGTAGATGTGAAAAACTCATTACATCTCACTAGGAATGTTTAATCATTTTTGTGATTTGAAAGCATTAAACTTTGTGATGTTGTTTCTTGAAGGAAGTTACTGCATGTTTCTATCTTAAATTTGGCCTAAAAACTGGCAAAAGAAAAGTCATTTCTTGTTGTGCTGTTTTAGATTATTTTTGCAAGTGATCTTAACTGTTGTATTGTCAGTAAGTAAAATATGTTGGGGCTGGGGGGGGGATGGAATAATTGTTTTTAAAGTGCTGGAGGAAGGAAAGCTGAGTTATATCCAGTTTTATGCATTTGGCATTTGGGGCAGAAATTCTTCTCTAATTGACGTTGCTTGTTCTAGCATGTAGAGCAAAAGTATTTTTTTGAGAGTGCCTACTCTATTACAATTAAAATGGATAATAGGCAGAGAAAGAAATGCTGATATGTAAGTTTATTAGTGTAAATGCTATTTATCTGTTTTATTAAAACCTTTTTTCTTCATCTCTGAACAATAAGACCCAGTGGCTTGAAGTATGAGAAAGCCAAAGAATGGAGAATACCATGTGTAAATGCACAGTGGCTATGTGACATACTGCTGGGAAATTTTGAAGCTTTACGGCAGATACAGCACAGTCGATATACATTGTTCAGTCTTCAAGATCCACTTTCTCCCAGTCAACATTTAGTTCTAAACCTGCTGGGTAAGTTTCCCAAAATTCTAAGATCTTTAGCATTTGTTGCTGTAAACCTGTTTAATCAAGAGAAGCTCCTTTATTCTTACCATAAATAATTTTGTAGTGGTTTCACTTCTGTGGTGTTCTTCATTTCGTAGATGCTTGGAGAGTCCCATTAAAGGTATCACCAGAACTTCTAATGGTACGTTGAGTTATACAGCTGTTTTTGTTAAATTGCTGCATAATGTTTTTAACATCTTACCATGCGTGCATATGGTGTGAGGAAACATGCCAGAAGAACCCACACGAACTATCCTCGTGGCACTTGCTTTTAGTTGTCTGCATAAATCTTAAAAATAATCTTTTGCAGAACTAAGAAACTGCAGTGTCTTATATAAAATTGTTATTTTAGAAATATTGTGGCCTAGTTCTTCGTTTTTTGTTTTTACATAAGGCCTTTAGAAGAGGCTTTGTATTTTGGAGTCAGTACCTAACACAGTCTGAAAACAGGCCACATATGGATTTTTAAAGCAGAGCACCTGAAATATGTAAGAATTTTCTTACAATCATTACTAAATTTTAAATAGGTTAGATAATGCGAATTATGGGTTTGAAGTACTTTGTACCCTGTCTAAAAACTAAAGCTGTGGGCACATGTACCAAATATTCAATTCCAAATAATACATCGTGATTTAAAAAAGCAAAAGTGTAGGAAACATTAAGGAAGCTAAGAATGCACCATTTAAAAAGTTTTTTTCATGGAGGACTCTATGATATATGTAAAATATGACAGGTATAAATTGCTGTCCACACCACAGCTCTTCTGAACTGTTTACTTGCTCTGAACGTGTGGAATGCTGCTTCAGTTTTAGCCTTCTGAAAATTTTTGTGCTGTAAATTCTTTCCATTTCAGATTTATGCTTGATAACTGTTTTCACTGTGCCTGTCTTGACATAGGTAATTCCTAGTTTGAGTTAATGAGCTTTTAGTTCATTTGTACCACAAATGACTGTCAGATAACATTTTATGTTACACAAAAATACTTTGTCTTAGCCTTTGTATTCTGGATTGCGTACCTCAGTCCGTTTGTGTAGTCTTCTAAAGACAGGTGCTTAATGATTGTAATAACTTAATTAGTACCCAGACCCAATTTAAAATACTAGTACAAATTGTTGACTTAGTACATTTCAGCTTTAGAAGTAGCCACTACTTCTGTATCTCTTACTGTGACCCTAACTTCAAAACAGTCTTATACTTGCAGTCCCCTGTGAAATGGAGTTGTAATCCATTAGAATCTAATTTTTTAAAAGAAGTTAGTAAATTTAATGCTTTCTCCTTGAAGAGATTACATTTCATATGTAGATTTGAAAGTTAAATATATGTCACACTTTCTGTCAGTGAGAACTTTCAAGTTAGTTGTGCCAGGGAGAGTCTGAAAACTGTGTTTCTCTTCTTCTGGGCAAATTCTCTAGTGGCTAATTTAGTTTAGAGAAGGCTGAAATTTTTGTGAAATGACTGCCCAAGCATCCAGTGGAGCTTTTGTTTCTGTAATCAGAGAACTTGAGTTTCTACAATGCAGGTGCTACTATTTTCTGTTGACATGTAAATTACTGGAAGGCTACTGTAGTCTTCACCTACTTTACAAATGAACAGTTTTTTTGGTCTCTTTCTCATTTAATTCTTTGAGTTTTCCAGTAATAATCATCCTCATTATTTAAATGGGACCAAAAAAAAAAAATTTTTTTTCTTTCGATTTCACTTAAGTGGTTGCCTAACTTTGTGGAAAAGCTTTAGTTAATGCTCAGCTGTGCTCTTAGGTCAGCTGTGTAAGCAGTCAGTGCTTCACTACACACTTGATAGCCTGTCCTTCTCATCTCTGTGTTTGAAGTATAGTCTCAGAATACTGTTGTACAATTCTCCTGTTTCAGAATAGAAGTTGAGTTCCCTGCTCAGTTCAGATGTAAACATATAGATGGTCTAATTTCAGGGTGTGAGGTTGCCTTTGAAACCAAAGCAAAATGAATCCAGTCTTCAGCCATCTTCCAAAAGAGCCAGGTAAGAACAATCAGTGCCAATAGTCCTGAATTTATTTTACCGTGTAACTGTGAACTGCTCATCATTCTGGTTCAATCTCGTGCCCTGCTAATTGAAATAACTAGTAGCATTTTTTTGCATATTGCCAGCTATTCAAAAGGCAGAAATAGAGTAGTAGCTGGAGAGCAGAATAGTAAGAAAGCTGGAAGAGAACAGAATTAGGAGAAAATATTCTGTTCTCAGCATCATAATTTTTTTATCTAGAAGATTGATCCTGCCTAACTTTCGTTCATCTTTGTATTTTCATTCCTAAAAGTTGCAGGAGTGTGCTTGTCTGTTTTTAAAATAATACGGCATTGCACCCAGACTTGTATTCTGCTGTATTTCATGTATTCTGTAGGATTGAGGACCTACCACCACCTACTAAAAAGCTTACACCAGAGTTGACACCAATGGTGCTCTTCACAGGATTTGAACCTATGCAAGTTCAACAGTACATTAAGGTGACTTTTGCACTTACCTCTTGTAAACTGTGTGGAAGCATTTGTGTTCTTCTTTTGTAAGACTTGATTAGCTTGTGTTTAGTGTGTAAAAACTGATACTTGATGCAGGTGAGATTAGAATGTAGATTGATGTGAAATTAGTTCTGTTTGTCTCTGCTACCTTTTTGTTTTCTATGGTTGTTTTAAAAGACAAGATCCTTTCATGTTTTCTGGTGGGTTTTTTTTATTTGTTTTATTTCTTTTAAATGAGCAAACTTTACAACCAAACTAGGTGAGGAAAGTAGTGATTACTGTACTGGATAGGACCCAGACTTCTCATATAATGCCACGTGCTTCAGAGGAAGTTGATGGCAGAGCTGATGGCACACTTAAGATCATATCTTTCCATGTTTTGTTCTGTTCTCTCATAAATTGCTCCCAAAGCTTAATGATGTAAAAATCTAATCACTCCTTGAACTTTAACGATCACTAAGCATTAGTTCAAAAATAGTTTCTCATTTGTAATTTATCACATGTTGGCTCAAATCTGAGACACAGAGGTGGTGGTTTGTTTTTTTTTTTTTTTAACTGCTGATCCCAGTAGGGCATGAAATATCTTGCTGCTTTTACCTGCTCCAGATAATCAGAAGCAAATGAGGACTGGTTTGATTCTATGTTTCTTAGAAATACACGTCACTTAAGCATACCCCAAATATCCTAGTTTTTTCTTGATTGTACCTAAAGTATTTTTCAGGTCACTGGAATTTTGAGTTTTTTTCCATTATGGTGTTTTCATTTGAAGCTTGATAGAACATACTTTGGAACATAAATGATTTTTCAGTTTATCTATCTCAATAAAGTTCCAGTGCCAACTCCCCATTCTGTCACGTTGATACCAAGTTGACTATATGAAGAAATTTCATTAGAGCTATGGCTCACAAATACATTAACTAAATTTTTGGCCTCAAGGCTTGTGATGTTGAAGCCAAATGTTGCAGTGATAATGCCATTAAAAGTGTCACTGTCTGAATACCTTCCTGAGGCTAGATATCTCCCATCTTCTTGAACTGGAGAGTTAATCTTCTTTTTTTCCTGTGCACCCAAATGGCTTCTTGAAGATCAAAATGCAAATCTTGTAAGGTACTCACAGGCATACAGTGTTTGAGGTGAGCATATATTATAAATGAAAACAACAGCTTTTGCATTTCAGAGTGTACAAGTTTAGTATTCACAGTGTGTTTTTGCATATCTCAGAGGAGTTTAGCAGTATAGAGATGCAGTGTATTGGATAATACTTTTGTGTATCATCTTGATGCAAGCTGTCAAAATAAGCTCAGTAAAGAAAAGCTTAAAACATTGTCCCTGTCTAACTTGTTTGTTACTATCAGAGCAGTACAGAGGGATGCCAGACAACTTTCAGGGCTTCTAATACATGCAGTAAGCCTTCTTGCCTTGTTAATGTCTGATGACTGATGTAATATAAACGCTCCGTATGTTAAAGTTTAATGCCTAAAAATACTGTGGTTTTGTTTATTCTTTTTAAATTTGTACACAATACTTGTGCTGTAAAAATCAAAAATCTGTGGTGCATAGATAGTGAAGCTGTCCAAATACTTTCAAATGTTGTAATTGTTTAAATTCTTATCAGAGGAAGCAATCTTTATAAATAATTCTTCTTATAGTTTGATATGTTGAATGGTTGTTAATGGTGTGTATCTTAAGTGAGATGTCAACTCTGAGATATTTTGGGTTTGGTAGTTCAAACTTAGAAAAAAATGATAGTTACTCATCTCAAATAGATATGGAACTGATGTATATAAAGTATATGTGGTTTTCATGCAAAGAGATTTTGTCCTCTATGAATAAGAGAGTAGCAAAATTAGGTTTACCAAAACTATGATGGTCACATGTTTTGTAGATGAAAAGAGCAAAATTATTACCTTTTCTGCCTATTAAAAAAACCCACAAAATTAACTTTATATAAAGAAGTAATCAACAGATATAAAAGTAAAGTTGCAGCACATAGCTCTCATTCTAGTTAGATGTAATTAAGGTCTGGAAATAGCTGGATCTTCCATGGCCGTTAATTCTGTTCATTAATTGCCTTAGTAAATGAATTCCTGTAATACAGAAATCTCTTATGTTTACTATTTCTGGAAGAGTTTAGTTTTGTTTGATGGCAATGTTGTTATGATTCCACATTCTGTTCTTTCCGATTTCTATTTTTTACAACTTTCAGAAACTGTATATTCTTGGAGGTGAAGTAGCAGAATCTGCCCAGAAATGCACCCACCTAATTGCCAGTAAAGTGACCCGCACTGTCAAGTTCCTGACTGCAATTTCTGTAGTCAAGCACATAGTAACTCCAGAGTGGTTAGAAGAGTGTTTCAAATGCCAGAAGTTTGTTGGTAAGCTAAGCTGCTATCAGTTTTTTATTATAAACTTAAGGTTGTTTGATTTCAGTGTGTGAAGATGGCCTTCATATTTAAAAAAAAAAAAAACAAACAACCTTTCTTTGTGAGATTTTGAATTGTAATGTCTCTTGAAGATTCTCTGTAGGCTTCCATTTTGAATGCAGAGGTTTTTAAGTTCATAGCAAATCTGACCATTGTAGTTCATAACTCACAGAGGATTACATGCTAAGTTCAAACAGTTACTCTAACAAATTGTTCATATTTCACTTACAATAGAAGGCTATGTTGGTATAGTTAAAGCTGTCCCAGGACTGTTTTTATTAAGTTCGCTTTCAATAGAACGTTTTGTTACACTTCATTTTCATTTGATTTAATCCAATCTTTCCACTAAGTGAAATAAAAAAGAAGTTTGCATTAGTGTGGTTAAAATAGTTGTACGTTGACAAACGGTCTGTCTGTGATGCAGCTATTTATAGCTCTCACCTTTGAGTAGTTTTAAAGTCTTGGGTGATTTTAGTTTCATTAATTCCAAAATAAAAGTTGTAAAGAAGTAAGCAATTGTTGGCACTGTGTACAAGAATTCATTTAAATAATTAAAATTATTTTAGTACTGTAACTTATTTTAGTGTTGTAACATATCAGCTTTCTTTTTACACTTTTCTGTTGACAGCTGAAAAGAACAAAATAGTTTATTTGAAAAGGATGCTGGATCTGAAGAAAATCTTAAAGGCTGATTATTTGTTTTATTATCGTTTTATGCTTTTCATGTAATTTGTTTGGAGGGAGCAAGCATATAGCATTGCTGCCTCACAGTTACAATCATTTAAGTCTGTGGATAATTAACCAATAAACCAGCAAAGATTTTATTAAACTGAAAATGGCAACTTTCTTGATTCAACATCAGTGAACTGAGAAACCAATCCATTTGAAAGCTATTAGAAGATAAATAAGGTCTGGGGGTTTAAAAGGATGGCTGTTTTGATGTAGTACTTAAAGTGCTTGTCTACTGAAATTTAGTAGATTTGTGGAAAATGAGTTGCCTTTGCTTTTGTACCTAATATAAAAATGGAAAATGTGGCAACTCTTTAGAAAAATTGCAGATTGTCCCTGAAAAGACCATTTTTTTTCTTAATGTAAAATTGTTTTTGCTCTTCAAACTAGATTGTTTTGAATTAAATCTGATTTTGAAATATGCTTAACATAACTTTTTGTGAAATGTTGAAGGTAAGATTGAAACCCCATCCCAAACTTAAAGAGACAATTAAAAACAATCAGCTGAATAACAGGAAAAAGGGAAAGAGATGGAAAGTTTTTTCTTTTAAGGCTGCATGAGGGCTTGAAGACAGTTTTTGGGCAAGTAGAAAAGGAGACTGTGTAACAGTGTATGTTGCTAGATAAACAAGTGTAAAACTTTTTATTCTCCAAGTAATTTTTGGTCATCCTAATGAAGGGGTGCTATAATCACATTAAAATTACTGTCTTAGCATTTAGAGTCGTTCAGCCACTAACATTTTCTAATTGGCTTAGATGTTAAGTTATGATGATGTTACAGTCTTTCCTGTACTGTATTTATTTACTCTTTCAGATGAGCAGAACTTTGTGCTGAGGGATGCTGAAGCTGAGGTGCTTTTCTGCTTCAGTTTGGAAGAGTCCCTGAAGAGAGCACAAGTAGCTCCTCTGTTCAAGGTAGGCAGTTTTAAGAACAGCATTTAAATGTTTGGAGTTTTTCAACTGAATTCTTTCAGCACGGAGATCACAGCTTTTGTAGTTCAGAACAGTAGAACAGACAAGCACGTAACATACACATTATATATATATATATATATATATTTATATATATATATAACAAATTATTTATATAGAGAGAGGGTTGACTTTATGCATATTTCCTGCTTAAGTATTGATGGATGGATCTGAGCCTTCTGAGTGACTGAATCCTCTGGATGGGGAAAAAAAAGTCTGTTGAGGGTATAAAACAGTATTTGTTCCTCTTCAAAATGCTACTTATGGAAGGGACGATTTTTTTTTCTCCAAATGCTCTAGTGGTTAAAGCACATCTCCAGAAAAATGAGTCATAGTGCACTTCAGCCTGATTCTCCTTGAAGACTGCACTTAGACCAGGCCCTTTGCTGGCATGGTGCAAGATGGTTTTCCTGCCTCTGATTGAAATTATGCTGCTGTGCAGAGAGGGTTTTGAAGATTCAAGTTGCTAGTGATTCTTTAGCCTAGCAGAATTTGAGTCTTTTTCTTGAGACAATCCACCTGAAAACTGTGTTTTCACAACCTGTAATGAGTAAGCATCTGTTTTCTGTTAAATCTGAATAGTACGTTTTGATCAGTTTTGCAGTCCTAACTGATAAACAAAGTTGATCTACTTGGTGATCTGTTCATCTGTATCACTCCCAATCAAGTTGCAGGATGATTTTTGTCGGGGAGTAATGTATGTAATTAATATATTGTGATATTTATTTAAAAGATGAAAGCTTTAATTAGAATAACTCGGGTTTTTGGAACCCCTTAGGCATACCTGTGCTTGAAGAAGAAAGGAGCATTGTTCTTAAATTGCAGTTATTTTTTTCTTTGTTTAAGAAGTGGTCGTTTCAGGTTTGCCCCTTTAGGGAAAGCAGATGAGCAGTAATTAATGACAACTCATTAGCTGTTGGATTTGTTGCTGTAGGCCACTGTAAGCTGTTTACAGGCAGCCAGTGATTGCATCAGAGTTCATCCATAAAGAAACACAGATACATTACAGACATAAGTTAACGAAATAACATTTCTTGCTATTCTTTTTTTCTCTTCGTAGGGAAAGTATTTTTATATTACACCTGGAATTTGTCCGAGTCTTTCTACCATGAAAGCTATTGTGGAATGCGCAGGAGGAAAAGTGCTGTCTAAACAACCTTCATTTCGAAAACTCATGGAGCATAAGCAGAATAAAGTGTGTACAGTGTTGCCTTCTTAAATTTACTGGTAATATCTTATAGTGTTATTTTGAGCTTACAGTTGCTTTCTTTGATTCAGAGTTTGCCGGAGATAATCTTGATTTCCTGTGAAAATGACCTTCATCTATGTCGAGAATATTTTGCTAGAGGCATAGGTATGTATGAACTATCAATGTGATTTGAACAGTATAGATGTAAAAACAATAAAAATCAGTGCAAGTACAGATACCTGTTGAAGATGTCAGAGTAGAGGGGTATGTGGACGATCCTGCAGGTCATGGAGAAGTCTGAGCCAACCGATTCCTAGTTGTTTCTAATAAGCATTTTTCTAGCCAGCTCACCACAAATCTTTGTAAGAGTAGTCTTGAACTTGGGGCTGCAATTGCATGATGTGCAATTATCAAGTTAAAGATCTGAGGTTTTTCTCTTTAGCTGTTTTTCAGTGTAGAGCCTAAAGAATTGCCATGTTTATCAATAAAACCATACATTCTGAAGCCTGATATCCATAGCATGAAGTGTGTGGCTAAAAGTAGGGCACTGGTAGTGATGGGGCCATATTCCCTCATTCCTTTGCATGCAGAGCAGAAAGGTACTGAATGGCTCCTCCTGATGTGCCTGTTGAAGAAGTGTCATCGTAAGAGTGTAACTATATACATGTTTTTGATATTTCCAGATGTCCACAATGCTGAATTTGTCCTTACTGGAGTACTTACTCAAACACTGGATTACGAGTCATATCCTTTTTGTGTGAAAGCTGTCAGCTGCTTACGGAAAACACTTAAAAGTTTTTCTTAATTAGGAACTAACTACTTAAAGTTTTTATAGGATGTGTAATGTTTACTTGATAAGAGCACAGCTTAACACGTAGAAACCTAGTTTAAATTCTAACTGGGGTTACTTTTTGATAGAAAATAGTGGAGGTGGGATGCAGGGTTGTCAGAAAGTATCAATAGTAGAATATTAAGCAACAAGGGAAAATAAGTGTCAGTAAGGAAAGTATCTGCACAGGTGAATTGTAGTAGACAGAAATAGCTTTTACTAAGGAAGATTATAAATTTTATTTGATAAATGCATTGTAGGGCTGGGAAGGGTACTGTATCTTTATGGATGTGCTTCATACTTGTAAAAGTTCTGTTTTACAGTCATTTCTTAAAAGTTGTTCTTTCTTAACAAACGTACATATAAATTTACTTGAAGGAATAGTAAAATGCCTTAGTGCTTCGGAGTCCTTGGAGCATTAAATCTAGCTATTCAGCCATTGTACAAAGTAACTAAAACTTCCTGTGGATACTGTTTTCCAGCTGTTTGCCTAGGGATGAAGAGCAGTTTAAAGCAGGGAAGCAAAAATAAACTGCATCATTTTTAGGATGTGTAATTTTATTATGAGGAAACATAATTTACTATGTTTTGTATTATACTCCCATTTTAAAAGATCCCACTTTAGGTATCACAATTAGCCAGTTTTTAAACATTTTAACGTTAATGATGGTACTTCAGCCAAAAGTGTAATTTGGGTGTAAAAATAAAAGGGCTTGCTGTCTATTAAATTATGGATGTTGAAGATGAAAATGTTTTGTACTTTATTTTTATTTCTTATACTCTATTTTCTTTTATATTGATATTTTGCCCACATTTTAAATAAATGTACTTTTAAATGTTTTACTCTATATTTTAGTGGTGGTTCATTTTTTTGAATGCTGTGCAACAGTGGCACTCTGGTAAGAGTAAATTACTCAAATCTTTTTCCAAACAATGTAAAATTATTTTGAACTTATTTTTATTAGGTATGTTTTAATATATAAAAATCCCAGTGCTTTAAAGGGGAAATTGTTAAAAATTTATAGATGTGTTTTTACTAAAAAGAAGAAAAAGGTTGAAGAAAGGAGAAACTCTAACCCTACATAGTATGCTGTTGTGATAAGTTTTGTTTGTATAGTGAGTTTTACTAAATAAATATTAAAAACCAGTCTTCAAAATCTATATTCAGTTGTTCTTCCTGACTCACAGTTTTAATAAATGTGACGTTACATTTTTTTTAGTTCAGATTCTGGTAGATGGAAATAGTCCTAAAAACATTTATTTGATTAGCAAGCCATTAAATTCTTGTGGGAGAGTGCAGATATTCACTTGTCTGCATAGTGTTGGGTGCATCATAGCAGCTTGTGAGCCATTCAGAAAACAATTCAAGATGGAAGACAAAACCTACTTAAAACAATTGCTTATCATTCTGTTTTTCCTAGTGTTTTTCTAGTATTTCTATGCAGAACTGTTTGACAGGGAAGGTTTTTCAGTCACGTTAAAGGGAGGTAAGCACCTATTTTTAGCTTATGCAAAGCTGTCTGCAGAGAAGTTATTAATTTCAAATCTCCTTTGTGCTGTGGCTTAGAATGTAAATCCACCTGATATTTGACCACTATTTCTGTTGCTTTTTTTCTCCCATGCCTCAGTTTAACAAGATGCTTAAGCAAATGACAAATTCAAGCTGTAAGAACACAGTAAATTTCAAGACAAGTGAAGTCCCATAGAGGTCAGTACTGTGCTTGTTGCCTGTTAGTGCTGACTCTGGGTTCCTCACCTATTGTGATTTATTCTTGTAAAAACAAATGGTTTATTAAGTAATAAGAAGTTAGATGATGTTAAGAGGAATTTCTGCCAGCCTGACCTTTGGTAAGGTGACAAAATGTAGTAAATAGATTAAGGTGTTTTTAGATCCCAGAATCATAAAATACCTCAAGTTGCAAGGTACTCATGAGGATCACTGATTCCAGCCTGTGGTTCTACATAGGACCACCTAAAATCCAAGCCCTATTTCTGAGTGTGTTGTCCAAACGCTCTTTGAACTCTGGCAGCTTGGAGCAGTGACCACGGCCCTGGGCAGCCTGTTGCAGAGCCTGACCACCCTCCAGTGAAGAACCTTTTCCTAATCCCCACCTGACCTTCCTCTGTTGCAGCTCTGTGTTGTTCTCTCAAGTTTTGTCAAGTTCTGTCACTGACAGCAGAGAGCTGAGATCTGCACCTGCCCCTCCACTTTATGGCAGTGCTGTAGGCTGCCATGAGGCCTTCCTCTCAGCCTCCTTCTCTCTGGGCTGAACAAAATAATAAGCAACTTGGGAGACTAAAAAAGTATGGTATGGGGTGGGAGAAAGTAGTACTTTTCCCCAAATGCCATTCATTGCTTAGAACAGAACTATGTGCTTTTTTTTTGGTTTGTGAGTGCTGTTCAGTTGTCCATAATAAACTTCATTATGAGATTAAGAAAAAGAAATTCCTTAATGTGGAGATCTGGAAGTTGATAACATGTTTTTACACTTCTAAAAACAGTTAGAATAAATAAAAGGAGTTATTTTTTTGGCGAATGGGTTTTCTTAATGGCTTAACTTGTTCAGGCGCACAGACCTACCTGGTATGCCCTCCCTTTACTATCAGTGGAGGGGGAGCATAGCTCTAAAACTTGACTTAAAGATCCCTGCACAGAGCACATCTCTTAAGAATTTAGCAAGTTGGTTTAGTTATCTACGCTTTCTGAAGAGCACTAAAAATAGACAAGATGAATCCTACCATAAAGAACTTAACTACTGTACTGCATACTTTTTTAATGGAGAAAAAGGTACGCTTTTTTTCTTCAAATACATTTCAGAATGTGCAATATTGAACTAACCCAAGTCTGTGCTACTCTCTGTATGGCTCAAGGCTTTCTTTATTATACTAGTTACCAGCATGCAGAAAGTATCTTGGTGCCTTTTCCTTTAAAAAACAGCTGTTGTAGCTTTTGGACTTTTCAAAATACTGTGATACATGAAAGCTTCTTACCTTGAATAAATACTTTTTACTTATCAGGGATTCAGTCTATCTTTTGTATATCTTGCAATTGATGGATTGCCTTATGAAGTGTAGAGCCTGATTTCAAAAAGCAACACATGTATAGAGTAGGTGTCACTGTTTAACTGTGCATAGAGTCAAACACAAGACAGGAATTCATACCACCAAGGTCTAGAAGCTAACAAGACCTACTAAGACGAGTCTTGGCAGAATAAAGTTTTCTGGGGGGAGGAGAGGCAGAAGGAAACCAGATATGAATATGTTAGCAGTTTCTGTCCTGGCTGCTAGATTCAGTTATTCATTTAACTCTTGGTAATAGTTCTCACCTTTTTCAGGATTAACCTCCACATTTTCTATAACCAAGCAGTGCTGAGGGTATATAACACCTTTGCCAAAGACTATTCTAGTTAAGAGATATGTGAGTGCAATAGCATCTGAAAGGTAAATTTCCTTTGTATGAGAACTATCCAAAATGCTGTCAGATATTGGATAGAGAAGCTTGAAGAAAAGCAAATGCAATCATGGAACAAATGAACCCTGTGGGAAACATGAGTGGTAACGCATCTGTTTCATCATCAATGGAGACAGTGTGTTTATTTAGCCAACATACAAGTATGACTGATTTGATTAACCTTTCAATTAGAGTAGAAAACAGAACCTGCCAAGAAATAGTCTTTCAAGAACCACAGGAGCTGTCCAGAGCCAACTGGTTTGCACAGATGTTACTGTGTGTGTGTGATTAGTGGTAGAGAAAGGGTTTGATGAATTTTTCTGATACTAGATTGTTGTTACGAGCTTGCTTTTCTGTAGTGGAAGATTATAATGCTTAAGTGTCCTATTTGATCCTGGCTGCTGTACTTCTCGGGACAATAAAAAAGCTTTCACTTTGTTAATTAGTTGTCTGGAGAAACGTTATGTTCACGCTATAAATTTTGTGGTAGAAAACCTGTCTTGATGTTTTAATTATTTGAAGATAAATAAATATGAAGTGTGGTCTTGATAGCAGAGCTATTTCATTAGTAAAAGACTTAGAGGATGTTAGGAGGACTTGGTCTCCACTCATAACCTTGTAACTTTCATGGTTGTTAGTTGTAAAGAACTGTAGAACAGAGTAGTGAAATTGAGGTTGTGAGACACCTCTGGGGTGCAGTCAGGGTTTTGGTACCTCAAAGGATGGAGATTCCATGATTTCTGTGGGCACCCTATTTCTGTGTTTTGCCACCATCCATTTGATAAACAGTCACCTGTATTGATCCCCTGGGAAGGATGCTCATTGCTGGCTGCTGCCTCCTATTGCTTGTTGCAGCACTTTGAGTCCAGTAATCCAACGAGTTACCTACTTACTTTATCTGCCTGCTTCTCACACTTTGTCTATACTGATAGTATGGGAAAGAGTATTGAGAACTGAACCTGAAACAGATGACAGCCTGTGCTCATCCTGTGTCTGTGCAGATTCAGTTGAGAAAAAAGGTTCTGGGTACCTTGGCCTTCTTTGTGTCTTTCATCTCTAGATCCCTTGCCATGTTAAGCTGCACACTTTCTTCTTTTTCCTTTTTTACCACTGATGCTTTTACAGAAGCATTTCATGCCACCTTTCACATCTCTTGATAGTTTCAACCCAGGATGAGCTACTCTTGAATAAAATATTAGCTGCACAGCTCAAGATGTGTAAAACATCTGAGCAGAACAGACGAGCACTGGGATGGATTGTTTAGCAAGGTTGCAGAACTTTAATCTTTATGCAGCTGTACTATTAAAAATGCATCAAATATCTTCTAAGAGCAATTTAGTTAGTTTATCCTACCTCAAGGCAAAAGAGTAGACAAGAAGACAGGTCTGTTGATGTTTACTTATTTTATGTTCAGAAATCACGTTGCTTTACAGGGTGCTAGGAGGTGAAGCTAATGTATGTTTGGTAAGTTACCCTTTTTATGGATTAAGTTCAGAGAGAAGTATGCTGTGGGTGTGGTGAGGCAGGAACTAAAGCACGGGTTAGCTAAATTCAAAGTTCACATCTTGACAGCTAGTCAAAGCCCATTCTCTTTCACTTTTTTCTTCCTGTCCTGTGCTGCCTGCAGGAAAAGTTACGTAAACATCAAAGCAACAGAGCTGAGGAATGGCTGTAGAAGAAACAAGGAAAAATATCAACTTACAGGCTGACTGCACAGAGAGCAAACTTTTACAAGTGACTCTAGTGTTTGAGAGGAGTACATTTTTGTAGAATTGTTAATGGAATAGCAGTAGTGAATGCAAATGTATTAATAATGATATTGCACATGCTGTCTCTATCTGCGGGGCTGTGAGATCAAGTGAGACTATCATCTCCAAAATGATTGTACTTGCTAGAATGCATTCTGCAGGAGCAGTGTAGGATATAGGCACTTCTTGTTTCTTAGTCTTCAGAATCTGATTTCATTGAAGAAAAAAAAATACATTCTAGCTGTCTGAGTCTTAGTTGTACTGCGATGACATTTACAGATTGTGGAGCAACATTTCTAACACAAAAACCGTCTGCCCAACCCCTTGTGTTCTGATGGTCATGACACATCTGATGCCAGCATCCTTAGCTTGCTGTCTATGCATCTCTTGGAAGTCACATCTTTGGAATGTGATCTCTGTCCCTGATGGTTTGATGAGGAGCAGGTTACACTGTCTCTAGGCAAACAGATTAGGAAAGTACCACTTCCTATTCCTTATAAGACTGTTCCAGTATCTCCTGGAAATGCAGTGGGTCTATCTCACGCACACGGAAAAGGCATGCTTGAGGACCTTCTCAGTGGGATGTAGGAGCCTTCCCTGGAGAAAACCAGGAAGAGAGGGACTGTCTGAGCCCTTGGGAGACTCTCAGAGCTCTGCCAAGGGAATTCTAACTTACGCTTGTGAAGAGTGAGCAAAGCTTGGGAAAACATTCTTATCCTTAGCAGTATGGTAAATGTTATTGGTCCTCAGGCAGTGCTTTGTCAGAAGGCTACACAGCTGTATCTGCTAGGGATAAAGCATGATAGTCAGGGCACCCATGAGCAGACACAGCTTTCCGTATGTCTGCAAAGGATATTTCCTCACAGCAAGGAGCTGGTGGAGTGAATCTGCAGGAAGCCATGAAGATGGCTGGAGCACCTCTTCTATGAAGAAAGGTTGAGGGAGTCTGAGTTCTTCAGCCTGAGGAGAGAAAGCTCCAGGGAGACTTCATTATATCTTTCCAGTACTTAGAGCTTGTAGGCATGAGGGAGAATGACTTTTTTTACTTGGTCTGATAGTGATAGGACAAGGGGAAATGGTTTTAAACTAAAAGAGGAGAGATTCAGGTTAGATATTAGGAGGAAATAGTTTACTTAGAGGGTAGTGAAGCAACTGTGCCCACAGCAGGGAGTTGGAACTGGATGATCTTTAAGATCTCTTCCAACCTAAGCCAGTCTGTGAATAAATTTTGTGCCTGCTGCCCTGATCAGTAACTCCTGCAGGTGTTGTTTGCAGCATGAACAGCAGCTCTCATTTCTGCCTGTTGTTTTCAGTTTTTCCATGCCTCAGGTGAGCGTAGGTTTGTAGCATGGCTTGAGATAGGAAGCAAAGTACTTTGCTCCCAAGCAAGTTACCCAGAGTTTCTGTGCAGCCTGGTGAGGCACCTCACTGTGAGTTTCAATGTGCCTGCAGCACAGAACACCTCAGTCAGCAGCAACTCGTACAACTTCATCTCTTGGTCAGCCATGACAAGGTTATTTCAGGCTCTATTTCTACTTCCCTGGAGCAGACAATAAAATAAAGTCTGCTTATTAAAAATTAGTGTATCTCTCAGTCTTGGAGGCAGGTTAAGTAGAAGAAAACAGCGCAACATAACAAGACTTTATATAGTATAAAGTATATTAGGGCTAAACAAAACACCAAGCTCTGTTGGTTGGCAGATGAGTTAATGCAGCAAATGTCCCAGTATGTCTTGTGATGGCTGTGAGGACCAAGTCCATTGTTGTCAGCCCAGTGATGGAAAAGCCCAGCAATACAGCAACCCCAACAATGGAGTAACCCAATAATGGAGAAAACCAGCGATGGAAAAGCCCAATAATGGAGCAGTTGAGTGCCTGGTGTAGGCACAGGGCTGCTGTTCTTGTTCCAGTGCTAATTACAAGATGCAAAGATAACCCCAAGCAAGAGTGGAGGCTTCATGCTCATTCTTCCAGGCAGTGAATGAAAATACACCCTCTCTCCAAAGATGATGTGGGGATTTGGTAAGGCTAGGAGCTTCTGGGAGCTGACAGATTATTAACTTATTCCATTTAAATTGAAGCATTTTGCAAGAAACTGTCAATTTTGTTGAAACTAGATTGGGGCTTTATGAGTAGGAAGGCAAAATGAATTATTAACATACCAAATACTGAACTAATTGGAATGAAACTCATTGAGGAAACTAAGTTGAGCAAAACACTTTATACTGCTGTGTTCAGTCATGGGGTGTGGTGGTGAAATGGAAAGGGAATTCAAGTTCCCAGCTCCACAGAAGCATTGCTGGATTACTGCAGAAATGCTGCAGAATGCCTGCAGCTTATCCAAACCCTGAATAACCTAAGCTTGTCAAGTTCCTGAAATTTCTGGCTTTATTGTTTCTATGCTTGGTGCTGCTTTGCTTTACCTCTCTGTGGTGAATATGGTGATAAATTACCAGTTAGCACATAGAATCATAGAATCATAGAATCACAAGGTTGGAAACGACCTATAAGATCATCTAGTCCAACCGTCTTCACACTACCACTGCTACCACAAGCACTAAACCATATCTCGCAGCTCCTTGTCCAGACGCCTCTTGAACACTGCCAGAGATGGCGACTCCACCACCTCCCTCGGCAGGCCATTCCAGTGCCTGACCACTCTCTGAGAGAAGTAGTTCTTCCTTAAGTCCAACCTAAACCTCTTCTGATACAACTTGTGGCCATTCCCCCGGGTCCTGTTCGTTGCCTGGGAGAAGAGGCCAAACCCCTCTTCTCCACAACCTCCCTTCAGGAAGTTGTAGAGTGCAATGAGGTCTCCCCTGAGCCTCCTCTTCTCCAGACTAAACAATCCCAGCTCCCTCAGCCGCTCCTCATAGGACTTGTGCTCCAGACCCCTCACCAGTTTCGTTGCCCTTCTCTGGACACGCTCCAGGGCCTCAATGTCTTTTTTGTAGTGAGGGGCCCAAAACTGAGCACAGTACTCAAGGTGCGGCCTCACCAATGCTGAGTACAGGGGGATGATCACCTCCCTGCTCCTGCTGGCCACACCATTTCTAATGCAGGCCAGGATGCCGTTGGCCCTCTTAGCCACCTGGGCACACTGTCAGCTCATGTTCAGCCGAGCATCAACCAACACCCCCAGGTCCCTTTCCTCTTCACAATCATCCAGCCACTCATCCCCAAGCCTATAGCACTGCATGGGGTTGTTGTGGCCAAAGTGCAGGACCCGGCACTTGGCCTTGTTGAACCTCATCCCGTTCACCTCAGCCCAGCGATCCAGCTTATCTAAGTCCCTCTGAAGGGCCTCCCTACCCTCAGGCAGATCCACACCACCTCCCAGCTTGGTGTCATCTGCAAACTTACTGAGGGTACACTCAATCCCCTCGTCTAGGTCATCAATAAAGATATTAAACAAGATAGGCCCCAGTACCGACCCCTGGGGGACACCACTTGAAACAGGTCGCCAGCTGGACTTCACTCCATTAACCACCACCCGTTGAGCACGGCCCTCCAGCCAGTTTCTTACCCAAAGGAGTGTGTACCTGTCCAGGCCACGGGCAGCCAGTTTCCCCAGAAGAAGCCTGTGAGAGACCATGTCAAAGGCTTTGCTGAAGTCTAGGTAGACTACATCAACAGCCTTTCCCTCATCTACCAGTCTGGTCACCCAGTCATAGAAGGAGATGAGGTTGGTCAAGCACGACCTGCCTTTCATGAACCCATGCTGGCTGGGCCTGATCACGTGGTCACCACGCACATGCCGTGCGATCTCCCTCAAGATGATTTGCTCCATTACTTTCCCCGGTACCGAGGTCAGGCTGACAGGCCTATAGTTCCCCGGATCCTCCTTACGGCCCTTCTTGAAGATGGGAGTCACATCAGCAAGCCTCCAATCCTCTGGGACCTCTCCAGTTAACCAGGAGCGCTGACAGATGGCCGAGAGCAGCTCAGCAATCACCCCCGCCAGCTCCCTCAGCACCCGAGGGTGTAGGCCATCCGGTTCCAGGGGCTTTGATATTTATTGCTTGCAGCTCCTTGATATGCATCTCCTCTTGCGCAGTCACTACCAGACCCTTGCTAAAGCAGGAGGTGATGACAGAAAGGGGCAAAGAGCATCATGGAGGAGGCTTCACACACCAGGGCGCTGCTTCAGGATCCCGACCTCCCAGGAATCACAGGTGGTAGAGCATTGTTAGTTCCATGGACATGCAAGGAGAGGGATGCTCCTGTAGAAGTGTGGTCCCCAACTATAAAGGCAGCATTGAGTCACAGAAACATAGAAAAGGTTGGAAAGGCCAATAAGAACATCTAGCCCAACTACCAACCCATGCCCGTGACTGCTCAAGACCGTGTCATCCATGGATACAAAAGGGCTTTCCTTTAGGACAATATGAAACAAAGTGCTTGGTGGGACCAGACCAAGCAGCAGAGCATTGCCTTGGAGCAGCTGCTCATGCCACATTGTTTTGTTTGCTGATGTCCTTGGGCTCTGCAACCTGGCAGAATGCTGAGCTCCTGGTGTTCGCCTCCTGCTTTGCATTGAGATCAAACTGAAAGCTGGTGAGATGCAAGCTGATCACAAACATGCTCATTAACAGAGATTTATTGCTTCCATATACACCATCACAACTTTAGATATGCCAGGTGCTCATTGGACACAAGTGTCCCTGCTCTAAGAATGCAGTTATTTATATTTAACGCTAACAAGCATTAAATATTGATATATCACTGTGTGTTTAACAAGCTACTCAGACAATCATATGCCAAGTCTCCCAAAGACACAACTTTGTCACTTGTATTATGTTCAGCAGTTGTACGGTGGAACTGGCCGTGATCCTGGTGCCCTGAAATGGGTGGCCCTGGTAGAACAGAAGGCCCTGGAGGTTCTGCCAACCAGCCTGGATTCTGTGATCAGCTCCTACAACTCCATTTGGAACTGTATGGTCCCTTCCAGCACAAAAGTCATCCTATTTTTCTATGACTATGAACTCAGATTAGGAGTCTGTGCAATTCCTACAAGGTGAGGGGCTGGCACTGCAGGTGAGGATATGAGTGCTGCTATGCTTTCTAGGTATCATGCCAAGAGAAAGGAGAGCTTTGGGTATTTGAGCAAGGAGCTGTCACTGTTGGGCTATGAGCTCTTCATAGCATGAAGGAAGCACAATTCACTGCTGTAACTGAGTTCTTCAAGAAAAAAAAACTGTTGTATCCTGGGTATGAAATGCCTAATCAAATCATGTTTACTGCTCAACACTACACTGCTAATTTGCTTTGATTTAGAATTTAAAAAGATAATTGCAGATGTATGTGTCTGCTTAGGTTTCTGTGAAAAGGCTTTCCTCTGTTTAATAAGCAGCCTATTAGTATGGACTGCAGTAATTTGTCTTTCCTTTTCCAGTGTGATTGATTTGAATCCCTCCTTCAGAGGGGGAGATGGAGATGAGGAGCTGCAGTGTGCTCAGCCCCAAAGCTTGAGGTTCCCCTTGGGGGAGCAGTGAGGATGCTCAAAAATCAACATTGAAGACCACTGTGCATAGTCAGTTGTGGCAGCAACTCAGCACATAATTCAAGAAGGGAGCGAGGGGAAATTGCCAAGGGCATACCAAGATTTTGTTCTTATCTTGCTCCTTTACCAGAGCAAATTGAATGAGTAACAAGCCTATTCTAGAATGTGGCAGCACCCAGTGTGCCATGGAGGTTGTTGAGAAAGGTGTAAGGCACTGCTTCCATCTTCTAGTATCTGCTTAATAAAGTGTGAGGAAGAACACACAGAAATTCATAGAGTCATAGAAAGGTTTGGGTTGGAAGGGACTTAAAATCCCATCCAGACTCAACCACTGCACCATGGACAGAGTTGCTGCCCACTAGATGTGGTTGCCCAAGAACCATCCAACCAGGCCTCAAACACTTTGAGCACAGTTCATTGATTTTCCTCCCTGTGATCCCGCTTGCAAAAAGATAGGAATTGGCTCTTGTGGTCTTCAGGAATGGGAATTCTGCCTAGAGATAAAGTCCTTGTAATCATTAGGTAATAGTTAATCATTGCACTGAAGTGGCTTACAGTGACAAGCTGTTCTGAAATACTGAGCGAAAAACAACTCCTAAGGCATTCCAGGAGAAACCTCACCAATCCGGAGCGCTGTCTCCAGGGCTACTAATCACAGGCATGGAAGAAGGTGCTGAACTCCAGGTCCTCTATACAAACAGCAGAAGGGCTGCAGCCCACCTCACTGACCCACCGAGCTCCTCACACATCCAGTTTCACAGCAGCCTTTGCTGTCTCTGGCATATCTAGATGGACACTTAGCAACCTGGGCTGTGCGATGCTGCAGCCAGCAAGGGCCATGCCCAGCCCCCAGGTGGCACAGCTTGTTCACCATCTGTATGGATTACATCTAAAAATTGAGATGCTTTCCACTCGTATATTTGATCCTCAAGTTGCAGCAACATTTTTCCTTTGAAATTCTATTCTATTCTGTCCCTTTCCATCCATTTCCTTTCTGCCCCATCCCATCCTGTTGTGTCCTGTCCCACCCTAATCCTATCCCATCCCATCTCTCTGTTTTCTGAAGCAGTTGAAGAAGTTGTTGTCTTCCACTATGGAAATGGCTTGTGCAGGGGGAGAAGCAAATGAAGCAGATTTTGCACAGTGACAGGTTGTGCTGCATGCATTCCATCAGTGCCTAATGCTGCACTTCTGAGGATCTGGAAAACTATATCTAATAATACACCTTACACAAAATAAGTAGTGCTCCTGTCTACGTCTCATCACATGGCTCACACCTTAAAATATACAAGTGCAATGAAAAAACATTAAAAACACAGTCAATACAGAACTAGTTGCTCCTCTTTTTTTTTCCATGAAGATATTGCCTTGAATTCTACAGTCATATCAAGGCTTCTGTAAAGTATTTCTCAAAGCTTTAAACAGCTCTTTTGCAACTGTCAAAGTGCTGATACCCACAAGGAATAGGGTCCCCTGATAGAGTACAGCCATAAAATGAAAACAGAAGAGAAGGAAGATAAAAGGAGCTGCAATACAGAGCAGGGCTTACTCCAACAACAAGATAAACTTCCACTACAATGAGCATCTCTGCTGTGAGAGAGGGAACCTTCCCAGAGAGCTGGTAGGAAGGTCAGTTTTTTACCTTCTAAAAGTTAGCTGTTCATCCTATGTGTGCTCATACAATAAACAGGTGTACAAAGGCTAGTCTTAATAAGATTACCAAAATGGAAAGATAATCAAAATAAATGGAAATGCTCACCAGTGCCGTAGGCTGACAGTAAACTCCACGAGGAACGATCTCCAGAAAGAGACCCTTCCTTAGGGGCAGCCAGCTCTTAAATGGGATCTAGGAGAGGTGCAGCCAGGCTCCACCCCTTCAGTAGCAGAGGTGAATTGCCTTCACCTGTGCTCCCTCGGCTGACTCATTGCTTGCCTTTGATTCGAGTTTTGGGGACAGTTTTTGATTCCTTAAAACTTCTGGCTATCCAACTCCAGGCCCAGCTGGCTTCTTCCTACGTAAAGAAATGCAAAAGCACGTTGTGTTGATGCAACCTGCGGGATAAACTGAAAGATGCTGTCTGCAGAACATCTTATCCCGGTCCTCGGCTCCGCTCCTCGCGGCCTCTGCTGCCATCTGCCGCCGCGCTGAGACCCAGCACGGGAACGCTGCCATCGGCAGCCCATTCCAGCGGTATCTTCCTGTTTAAAACCCAAGTGATGGCACTTTTAGGTAAAAGCTAATGTCATCTCTCTGTTCGCTGAGAGAAAGAGATGGTTTCTAGAGCTGAGAGCAGCACACCTGCTTTCTGGGGACCTCCAGTGTGTAACTCCACAGCTGTGCTGCATAGGACATCTCAGGTCACAGCTCTATGCAAACACCTGCTTTCAGCTTGTGTCTCCCTAATGGAGATGGTGCCCTAACGGCTGGAATTTGCCAGGGCTGGGAAAGGAAGGAGGACAGAAAGAAAAAATGACACATGCACCTGCACAGAATGCTTGATCTCTCTAGCAGTAAAACCACACCCCAATTTCCCTTTCCTTCTTTGTGATTTCACCTTTTTCCTCTCCTCTACCCCCCTTCCCCCTTCCCTTCCCTTCCCTTCCCTTCCCTTCCCTTCCCTTCCCTTCCCTTCCCTTCCCTTCCCTTCCCTTCCCTTCCCTTCCCTTCCCTTCCCTTCCCTTCCCTTCCCTTCCCTTCCCTTCCCTTCCCTTCCCTTCCCTTCCCTTCCCTCCTGTCCCCATCACTGGGACATGCTCCCTCTATCCCCCTGAAGTGCCTCAGCCCTAGAGGCTGTGTTTTGTAGGGCTAAAGGCTGCCCGTGTCCTGCATTGCATGCATTGCATGCAGCTCCCCTATTGTAACAGCAGTGGTCAAAGGAGAAATCCATCTGCACAGCAAAGAGGGGGAGAGCAGTCAGCAGCCTCAGCCCACATGCTGAAAGAGAAATAGTGAGAGGCTGGGCAGCCTCAGGCTGCATATTTCAGAGCTGACAAGCTGGAAGACTTGGCTTCCTTCAAACCTGCCTGCTCTCCCCGGTGAGCAATGGTAATAGGATCGAGGCAGGGGATCAGACACGAAGACAGGCTGAAGGTTACCGAGTGCTGGGCCCTGGAGAAGTGCTCTTTTTAAAGTCTGCCCAACACTTGGCAAGCGCATCTTAAAAAAACACTTTACGTGACCTTGAAGGGATGGGACTGAAAGCACATCAATCTGTGGCAGGAGGAGACTTCTGGCTCTGCAAAGCTGCTGAGGGCAAAGCCTTTCAGCTTGGTGTTGCAGCTCTTGTCCCAAAGTCTTTTTTATGGCTTTAATGAGTGTGCACTGTTTCACTCATCAGGAAAAAACAGTGGATTTGGGATGGTTATTCTGCAAGGATCAGCTGACACAGAAGTGACTGTTCTAGTGGTAGAAAAGTACTTTACAGGCAATGAATGTGGACAGCCGTAAGAACACAGCTGGGAAAGAGGGGTGCTGCTTCCTGAGGGTTGTGGTGGGATCTCTTGCAGTGTCTGTTCTGTAGGTAAAACCTCTGAGCCTGATGCAATGATCCCTCCCTATCTACACTTCTTTGGGGAGATATGTGACGGGATCAGTGTTTCAGAGAAGCTGAACTTGCCTTGTGTCATTTCATTGGGCTGCAGACCAAGCTGAAACTTTGCTGAAGTGGTTGGTAACCATGCCTATAGCAGGAGACTGGAACTAGATCATTTTTGAGGTCTTTTCCAAATTTTGTTGCAGAGTTTCAAGAAAACAACATCCAAAAATCAGTGATAAATCTGTAGACTTCAAAGATTTAAGTGATGAGAATTGCATAATTTGATACGTGCCCATTACTTGATTAAAATTGAGAAAAATAATTGAGAAAAATAATTCCATCTGTCTCCTAACTCTAAAATGAGGTTTGCTTTCAAGTGAAACATTTGGTGTGATTCAGTACCTAGCGAGGGTTGGACTTCAATGCTGTGACAGCATCATACTCCCAAAGGTTCCATAAAAATGAACTGAAGCCAATCAAGGAGTTCAGACTGCCAGCAGCCACCAGTTCCTGTGTGGGGGCTTTTCAGCCATCAAGCCCTAATCCTTTCCCAAAAAGCAGCGATTGCCATTGGGTGGTTGCTCTCTGTAGGCCTCATGAAGGTCTTTCTGCCTGTCGGAATGGTGTCCTGATGGTACTGGGAGATGTGTACAGTTGTAAAATAAAGTTCTACCCTGTGGCATTTTCTTGCTACTGATGGCAAGAGTTTTGTCTAATGCTAGTATAGAGAAATGCCAGTTGCAGCTCAGTGAATGTATGCTAAGTAAGCAATTTCATTAGCTAGTAGTCAATCTGCAGGATAATTTCATTAGTTTGATGTGCATCATTACCTCTTCTTTCATTTACAGGGGAATTATAAATTTCACTTGGATGCATATTTTTTCTCTACCTTTTCTATTTATAAACTCTCCTTCCTGTTTTTTTTCACTGCTGTTTCTCCCTAAGTGCTAATGATAACTGCAGGTGAGCTTTGAATTAATTCTTCTTCCCTTAGCTGCTGGATGAAAATTTCTTGAGCAGACTGTGCTTGTGGGTGTCAGGTGGCTGCTTTCTCCATACCAGGGCTTTCCTTACTGACCCTGCTCATAGACCATATCCATCCATTCACCACTTCAATCACCCATCCAGCCTTATTCAGCAGTCCGTCTGTCCATCCACACATCCACCCATCCACACATCCATCTGTCCATCCACCCACCCATCCACCCATTGCTACCTCCATCTTCTCCACTCCCTTTCTCCAAGCCCCTGCTCACATCTCTTCATCCTTTTCATCCTTTTTTTTTTCCCTTTGCCAGCACTGAATGCTGCTGGAGGTTCCTTTCTAGGCTATGTGCTGCCTCATCTGATGTCAAATAGGCTGAGATCTCCCACTGAGAAAGCAGAGACAGGTTGATTGGTGGTGTTTTACCTCTCTCCGAAACTCAAGGGTCTGCTTTTGTTGGCTTTTTAAAGCTATTCATACACTGTTAGTATGAAATTGTGTTTGCCATAACTTATTTCTGGAGATTTTCTATTGTACTCTCTGTGCTGGCAATTAATTATTGAGGCAGCTTATTTACGGGCAGCGCTTACTTTCTTCTAGCAGCTCCAATGAGTTGTGAATAGCAACATTTTTTGTTGCTGGCGTTGAGAGGTGGATATATTCTCTTTCAGAGCAAGACTGTAATTTAAGCAGTAACTCAAAGAGAGTCAACCTTGGTTATAAACAAGTCAGGAATTCAGCCTTTAAAATCACATGTATTGGCCAGCAACCTTGGGCTTGATTGTTGCTTTTTGTTTTCTTTTTTAATTTTTGTTTATGTGAAGCATAAAAGCAAAGCTTGTTCTCCGCTCTTCCCATGCTTCAGGGCTGTAATCTCAATAACTCTGGCATTTTGCTGGGCCATTAGCAACCTGGTGGATGTGATTCCCTCTTCATCGCTCCTGTGAGGGATGCACATGCAGTGGCACACTCAGTATCACCAGTTCATTTGCCTCCTTAATGCACGTTAAGAGCTTTGCAATTGAATGCATCCAGATTCAGGACTGATCCTCCCACCTTTTTGTCAGCCCGGTCTATCTTTATTTATGCACAAATATCACTGCAGTATTTAGAATCACAGAATCAATGAATTATTAGAGGTTGAAAAGACACTAAAATTATCAAGACCAACTCCAACCCATCCCCACAATGCCCACTGACCATGTTCCCCAGTGCTACATCTCCATGGTTCTTGAACACCTCCAGGCACAGTGACTCCACCACCTCCCTGGGCAGCCTGTGCCACTTCATTAACACTCTGAGAAGGATTTTTCCCTAATATCCAACCTGGACCTCCCCTGGTGCAATTTAAGGCCAATATCTCTCATCCTATCACCTCTTGTTCTGTTTGAGCTCCCTTAGCATACCTTGTCTACATGTCCCCATGAGCTCTCAAGAAGCATTTTGTAAGGGAGGAGGCTCAGCTTTCCTTCATTGTTTGCACATTCCCACAACTCCCCTTTGCTCAGAACCCCTCAGTACAGCCCCAGCAGCAGATGAACATGGGGCAGGTTGAGGTGTCTGTGTTCCAGAGCCAGGTCCTTGTGCCTCTCCACCTCTCTCACCAAAGGGTTTCCCTCTGACTGCAATAAACAAGCCAGGGTTACCCTGCACTTAACAGGAGATCTGCAACAGGAAGATGCTGAAATGCTCTCCTAACCAATTAGCTCAATCCATCAAAGCCTGATTAAAATAAGCAGAAAGGTTTTTCCTTCCTCTGCAGCAGAAGCAGCCCTCTTCCACAGAAAGTGCTTCTCTTAATTACTACTCTGCAAATCCTCAGTGAGACAAAGACTCAGCATCGCAGCTTAATTCCTTTCTGCTGTAATAATGCTTTCATTCCATAAGTGCACAAGGCAGGATAATATGTGGGCTTTGGTTTTTCTTCTTTCATTTATATTAGAAACGTCCTTCATTCAGTAATGGAATTGCAGAAGATGTAGCCAGAACAATAAGAAGACATTGGTACAGCAACTAGAGACTGAGTACTGCCATGATCTTTGTGGAATGGAGGAGTTTGGGCTGAGATTGCAGATCCAACTGGAATCCTACTGGAATCCTATTGGAAAGTGCCATGGCTGGCAGCAGCGTGTAGCAATAACAGCAGAGGTCATATTTAGATAAAGAGAAGCAACTAATGCCATATGGTGAGATTTGGGCAGGATTTGGTTCTGATCAGAAAGAAAGAGTCAGAGAGATTCACTCGGTGCTAAGCCCCTGAAATGCTGGAGAGCACTCATGAAAAGATACCAAGGGATTTTTAGGAGTCAAATGTGACCTTCAGCTGGGATTAGTGCAAGAGGGTGAAGGGAACATTGGAAGGGGCAGGAGGCAGAGTAGCAAGAATCACAGAATCTTTAAGGTTAGAAAAGAACACTGAGATCATCAAGTCCAGCTGCCAACCCATCACCACCATGCCCAACTAACCATGTCCCAGGGCTGTCCTGTGCTTCCCTTCACTCTCTTGGAGAATGCAGAGATTTGGAGGACATTTTCATGGCATTCCTCCAGCTGCCTGTTAGGCCATGAAGTAGCAGTTTGAAATGTGGTGCCGATGGGATTTTCCAGATAACAGTCTGACAAACCCAGTCCCCAAACAGAGAGATGGGGCAACATGAGCATCCTCAAAGTCCCAGTTTGGAGGTTGGCAGTCCCCTGTCCATACTGGTATTAAATCTGACCCTTGTGTGAAGCAGAGTGGCTCCTAGCAGGCTGACTGCCTGTGTGGTGTTTGCTGAATTCAGCTCCATGAGTTACTTAGCCCTTCTGATAAAACAGAAACAGACAAACCACATTCTGCTGTGCTGGAGCAATCAAAATGTTGGCTCCTTCATAAAGGAAAGAGAACTGAAGTCTTCCCCACCACTCTGAAGTCCCTGCACACACAGCTGTAGCCACATCCACCTATGTGTGATGGTCAGAACTGAGGACAGGCAGCTCTGAGTTTTGCACAGGGACACTGCTGGCTTGAAACCCACAGCCACAGCACCAATGCCATGGGAAATGCATGCTTGTGTCATAAAGGATTGCAAGGCAACGGCAGCCAATATGGCCATGCAAGGCTGGGAATGATTCAGAAGGATAGAGACAACTGCTTGGTTGCTCTTCCATATCCTTACTAGGCCAGATCAGGAATAAGTTTCTGAAATGATGATCCCTCTGATCTCCACTCACCATGCTGGTTTTCATCACAGAGAGGTCTCGGGGCACACATGGAACATGTCCCACGTCACTTGCAAATAGAGATGCAAACACAAAATGCCTGCAGTGTTGCAAAGAGAAGGACCCAGCTGTGGCTGTCAGCTCCTGTCTCAATGTCATAGGCTGAGATTTGTTCCAAGCACGGGTTCACCTTGAAGCTCTCATGCAAATGAGAAAATTAACAGTGTGGAAAAAAGCAAAGAGCGTGAATGACCCTGTGATCAGTTTTATTCAGTTTTGTTCAGAAGGCATTTTGGTTAGCCATGAATGTGACAAAAGTTGATCTCATCCTCCAGGAGGGAGCGGGCTGCTGAAGCCTGATATGGGCTCCCCAGAGATCTGCCCACAGGCATCTCCTCCATGGCGCTGCTTTCAAACATTGAAGCTGCAAAGAGTTAGTGGCCTCATAGCTGAAATAATGTCTAATTAGCTTTCTCTGTGGACTTTTAATTTATGATATTGTTGAGAAAAATCTACCAGCTAAGAAATTCTGTTCTAATTCTCAGGTGGGGCTGTTGGTTTTGGGGTGACCATAACTCCACATCTCTTCTCTTCTCTTCTCTTCTCTTCTCTTCTCTTCTCTTCTCTTCTCTTCTCTTCTCTTCTCTTCTCTTCTCTTCTCTTCTCTTCTCTTCTCTTCTCTTCTCTTCTCCTTCTCTTCTCCTTCTCTTCCCTTCCCTCCTCTCCTCTCCTCTCCTCTCCTCTCCTCTCCTCTCCTCTCCTCTCCTCTCCTCTCCTCTCCTCTCCTCTCCTCTCCTCTCCTCTCCTCTCCTCTCCTCTCCTCTCCTCTCCTCTCCTCTCCTCTCCTCTCCTCTCCTCTCCTCTCCTCTCCTCTCCTCTCCTCTCCTCTCCTCTCCTCTCCTCTCCTCTCCTCTCCTCTCCCTCTTTTTCCTACTGCATCCCTGCCATCTGAAAAACTCACAGAGGAAAAAAATAAACAGAGAAATAAGAACCCCATGGCAGCAGTTTTCATGTTCTTTCCTTTTCTTTCAGTTCTAGACATGGTATATTTTCAACACTTAATTCTTCTAATTGCCTAATTATGTCTCATACAATTGTGATTCACAGCTGTGAAACACTCTTTAGCTTCCAGAAGAGCACCTTGTTCTGTTGCTCTCATGGAAAACCAGGCAAAGCTGTTTTGTTTGATGGGGAGGATTGCCCAAAGTCTGAGCCTTAGCTCCCACTTTAACCTGAGCTGGCTGAGCTGTTTCCTGTCCCTAGGAAGATACCCCTAAGGCCTCTTGGGCCACACCTTTGTGTTCCACCTCTTCAGGCTGCTGGAAGGGCAGTGTGGAACAAGGAGATGACATCAGTCATACATCTGGCTCTTGGCCTTGGAGAAGCAGGATGGCACAAAGGGCTGAGCCAGTCCCTGTGCAACATTTTGGGATCTCCTGTCTGCAGGAATGGAGGCATGAGCTGCTCAGAGCTTCAGGAGCAGAGAAATCCCACGGGGAACAATTCCAGGGCTGACACAACACATAAGAAAAGGCAAAGCCGATATTCACCATTCTTCTCAACAACCTCTATACATAGCTAAATATCCCACTTCCCTTTTTAACTGCTCCTGGGGGCTTCATCAACAATTTGAGGGACTTTGTTCTTATATGACTTGACTCATTTCCACTTCTGAACCATGAACTTCTGGACAGTGATCTTCTGGGCCATGACACAACAGGACCAAGTTGCTGTGGATCTTAGCCTGGTGTTTATTGAAATGCAAGAATTGTGCTCAAATCCATGTCTATTTTTTTTTTTTTTTCTTCTATTACTCCTACTTCTGAAGATAACATTTGCATTGGGAAACAGTGTGCTAACAAAGCAAACAACTGCAGTCCGTTGGGACTGGAGTTGCTGAATGCAGCTCATCACAGCAGCAGGGACACTTACCCACATAACCCAGAACAACCGAGCTGTTAAACAAACACAATCCAACAGTAATGGATGGTTTTGCTATGCTTTAAGGAGCTGAGTGCTCATCTGCTCCAGCTGGCTGTGTGCAGGGAGGTGTTGGGCTGAGGACAGACAGGGGCTTGCTTCTTCTCCCTCCCTCCCTGTATTGTTGCAGTGAAGCTGCCAGGGGTGTATGGAGAAAAGCTGCTGTTTATATCACTCTGCAGAGTGAGAAAGTTATGCGATTTAAAAGCAGACATCCTCCATATGTTCATCTACTGACTGAAAGCCTGGGAGTTGCTTGTCTGTATTTTAGGAAGGACACTGTATTTCTAGCAGCAAGCCTTCCATGTTTATGTTTCCTTGATCACAGCTAGACCCAACGCATATGCACCGAATTTACTGAACATTTGCAGTAAAGACAGTGCTGAGAATCCCCTGCTCAGAATTGTGAGATCTGAGCTATGTGGCAGGGAGTGCATGGGGCAGGTGCCACCAAATGTACTGCTGATGCTTGGGCAGGTGGTCAGTACTGAGGAGACATGTGGCAGGTGGGTTTATTATTCCATGGTAAGGGAAAGAGCGGAGGTGTGACCACTTTTCTTCCCAGTGATGCACCCTTGCTTCTGTTCAACACTGAGGTCTTTGCTTAAGGAACATCGCAATGTGCAGCATTGCATCAGGAAGCCTTGCTCAGGGTATGTCCACCCATTGGACATTGACCAAGGTGCCTCTCCTGCAGCTCACTGGGGCATAATACTGTATCTTTTGGAATATGTGGGGCTGATCCAGGATGCTCTTTGGCCTATGCTAGGGTGCCAACAACCATATAAATTGTCCTATACAGTAACATGCTCAAAAGATTTGTAAAATGCTTTCTCTTGTAAACACTGGATCCTTTTTCAGTCTTATGATCACCTCCTGAGCCATCTTTGGAGAAAGAGTTTAAGCACCTCGATGTCAATGTTTTGGCTGTGGAGATGTGAGCAGTGATTATTCCCACCCTGAATGTCCTCTTGTCCTGTTTTGTGGGTAGGTGAGTCAGTCACTGGAAACGAGATCTGAAGACCAACATCCAGATAGCCCTGTGGTACTGGATTTATCACAGCTGTACCAAGAGATCATTTCCAGAGCCTGTTTGAAGAAAACACCTGTTCCCCAAAGGCTTGGGAAACACTTCTACTGAGCAAAAATCCTCAAAAGGTTGACGATCTTCACTGGTTCACAAGTAGTTTGTTAGCTTAATAAAGGAGAAAAAAATCCTGCAGTTCGTGCCTGAGCACCACTTACATCTCAATTATTCCCACGTCGCGTCACCGCGTGTGATATTATGAGCTAAGGCATTTTGCATGTCTTCCTCAGCACAGGCTTAAGAGCAATGTTCATCTCTGGTAATGTCATTTCTTTGGTCAACTCAGCAGCTCGTTGAGGTGACACTCGCTGCCCTCATACTGGAGTGTCCGCTAACGAGGCCAAGTGTTTTATTCATTAAGGGCAGGGAAATCTGGAGCTTTATTCAAGAGGCCCTGGTGGGAAATTTGCATGAAAATTTCATGCTGCTCTCTTGCAGGAGCCCTGCCTGGCAGCAGGTGTCCTTCCCCGCTGGGCTGCCCTTCCGCCTGCTGCAGAGCTCTAATAGAAATGGAACATGTAAAGCTTTTCTGTTTCCTTTTGTTTTGCTCCGTTTTGCAAAATTCATGTGGCCAGGAAGCTGTCATCTATTTAGAGAAAGAGATGGACTTTGGGGACCTGGGATACCTTTAGACAGCTCTGATCATGTTTAAACACCTACAGGATAGCAGGTTCCCAGTTCTGAAGCAATGGATTAAATCAAGATGGTCTAGTTAGTCTCTAGTATCTGGAAATGGAAATAAATTTGGATTTAATTTACAAAGTTTTGTTCAAATCCTCAAATGGGATTTGCTGAAGTTCAATATTTTATCTAATACTGTCCTGCTCACTTCATGTGTGAACCATTGTAGGACATGGTTAGCAGGCATGGTGGTGTTGGGTTATCAATCAGACTAAATGATCTTTGTGTTCTTTTCCAACCTTAATGAACCTGGGGTTCCTGTGCTGCATCTCATGCTCAGGAAAAGTCCCGCAGACCCAGGGAGATTTGCTTCCCTTTTCTGTTTTCTCATCAAGCTCTTCATGTGGCACCTTTGCTGTCCTATATAGATCAGCTCAGGCTTCCATTTCAACAGTGGAAAAATGTATTGGCCTGTAAAATAGGAGTGGTCATAGAATCATTAAGATTGGAAAGAGAAATTAGATCATCTAGTTCAACCCACGCCTGTGACTGCTCTAGAGCATCTCACTCAATGCAACACCTACCCTCCAGGGACAGTGACTCCACCACCTCCCTGGGCAGCCATGTGCCAATGCATTGCTGCTTTTTCTGAGAAGAAATTTTTCCTAATATCCAATCTGAACCTCCTCTGATGCAACTTAAGGCCATTATATGAAGAATCAGCAAAGCAGTACATGATCACTGTGATGGAATCAGTGATTGTGACTGAAACTTGTCTTCAGCATGCAAATGCCACTGGGAGATGGAAGGGAAGGCCATGATGGTTTCTTCATCACTGGAAAGATGATGGTTCATCAGTGGAGGGAAAATCAAACCAGTGGGCTTCATCGTTTCAGCAAATGCAGCTTGTATCATGCACGAAATATAAAATTAAGAACATAATTTTGGGATTGGCAGCAGCCCCTTGGAGTGGATGCTGCAGTGGAAACCCCTCCCAAGGATGCAGGGGTCCAGGAGTGGGGATGAGTGCTGCCCTGAGCTGCCTGCACACCTCTGTGCATGGGGCACTGGGGCTGTTTCGGAGAGAGAAGAAATTCTTCCTCTTGCTTTTGGTGCTCCCAACTGCCCCAGGGACGCAGCTAGCAACTGTACTGCTGCAGCTCTCGAGTAATGGATACCTCCTGAAATTGCACATTGGGAGCAGTTGACTGGTTCCTGCAATGAGCTCCTGAATAATTGAAGCAATATTTGTGGGTTTTGCACTGAAGTACTAACAGCTGCGGTATGTTTTGATATTTATGAAGCCCAATAAATTATGGATTAGGCAGTGCAGCGAGCCCAGCTTGATACTTAGTGCTGCCAGAGTGCCAGTGCTGATGGTGCATGGTTCCCCCCAGTTCACTTCCATTGTGTGGCTGGGTAGAACTGGTGTCTATTACTGGGCTTAAGAGAGCTTACTCACAGGTTGAAGTTCCAATCCATAAGAGCTGGCAGTGTGTTTTGAATTGCTCCTCAGTACACAGATTTTATGAAGACAAACTGAGGCTGTATTTCAGGTCACGGGACATTGCAGAGGTGGAAATGCCCATTTCCTTGATAATGCAGAATGCGGAATTAGTAGCAAGAGTCAAGCTGGAAATAACATAGAACCCAATCTTGCTTTCATGGGTAAATATCAGCCACCTTCTCCAGGATGCCTCATGCAGGATACAAGCTTTTCTTTGTCACACACATGAGATGAAGCTCTGTGCTCAGCTTTTTATTACCCAGGCAAATTTTGTTTCACGCGTGAGAATGTTTTTGCTTTGCAAATGATCCAGACACATTCCAGATATCCCCCATCGGCACAGGCTGCACGCTGGGAAGGGATGGGAAGCAAGGAAATAACTGCTTGAAGCAGCAGATGGCATCCTACTCCTCAGAAGCTTTCCCATGTCTGTGGAAGTACAACAAATACAGACTACAATGTGTGTGCTCCGGTCACAGCTGCACAAAGGGATTTGGTAGAAAACTGTGGGCTTGCTTAATTTCTCAAAAATCATTTGTTTTTAATATTTTCTTAGCTTGCTTTCCCTGCCTGCTTGGGTGAGAGGAGGTGCCATGTCTCGCTTCTCACCCTCGTGCTCGCTCCCTTTGCTCTCAGAATGCTTTTTTCTCCTCTTTACCCATAGAACCAGAGGTTGCAAATCGCTTTGGAGGAGTTCAGGCTGAAGTTCTGTCTGTGTTGTGCTGCTGCACAATGAATTGCCTGAAGTCTGCCACTGCAGTGAGTGAGAAAAATTTCCCCTATCCCCATAGTCTTGCAAGTTATGCAACTCTGAGAATCACAGCAGCAAAAGCAGAAGTCTGCTGGATCACAGGAAAATCCTGTGCGGTGGACGAGGCTTTAATTTAAGGTTTTCAGGGTTTCTGCCTACAGCAAAATGTCTCTTAAAGAAGTGATGCCCCTTGCACAGAGCAGATAAAGATGAAAAATGTGTACACATTGCTGGTTTGGGTTTCCACTCAGAGCCGGGATGTTGCTTGCTCCTTTCCTCCACAGAAGCATTACTGGATTTCCTACCATCCGAACCACATGTGTAACCCTCCTCCTTGGGGCTGAAATAGGTAGAGAACGCCAGAAGATAGCGAAGATCAAAACCTTGTTTCCACATGCACACTTGCCTGGTTGCCCAAGGATGCTATGTTACGACTGAATTGCAGGTGGAATGGTGTCAGGATTGGGATTCAAGTCTGAGGAATTTCTCCTATCCATTTTCCAGGATAAATATTACTTTGGAGATAGAGCACAGCCAAAATTATCTTCTTGTGGCAAGGGAAAGGGTGGTTTGGGTCAGAAGGCACCTCTAGGGATCACCTGAGCAGGTTGGAGCAGCACCTGGAGCACACACAGAAGCCATCTGACTGTCTCTAAGGAAAAAGTCTGTGCTTTCTGTTAGCTGGGGGACTTGGCTGACCACATCCAGCTCTCTGTGGTGCTTGGTGCTACCGGGACAACCACCAGTGCCATCTCTTGCCCATGCTGATTTCTGTGCTCAGCAGAGGCCTGTAGTAGACAACCCCAGCACAAAGTGATGGTCTTTCTATTGTTCTGTAGGCACTGCATTAAAAAGATTCTAAATGAAGAACTCCCCATCTCCATTGGAGAGATGAGAGCAGAACTAGATGAACCAATGCCCCATGGGATCTGACCCTGCCCTACCCACCTCCTGCATCTAATAGTCTTGCAAGGGGAGCCCAGGGAAAGCAGAAGCTCTATGTCCTCTGTACCGTGGCTACTTTCTAAAGAGGAGGGGCAGAAATTCTCTTTCAGAATCTGGCAGCAGGAGAGCTCCTAGAAAAGGACTAAGCAACAAGCAGAGCGCTGGCCAAGCACGAATTTTCTGTCAAAATAAAGAATTAAATCTGGTTGTGACTAATTGGGAGAACTAATCAAGCTTCTTTTTATATTTGTTTCTTCAGTATGCCAAGGGATGGCTGGGTTTGTTTTCAGATTGTAACCAGGCTGAATTGGGAAAAGAGAAAGGTGAAGAGGGAAAAAGATGCAGTGCCCTGAGCTCTGCTGGGAGCCTTCGAGCTGGAGACTGAACAAAGAAAGGAAAATACAGATTGTTAAGTAGGTGGTGTGAGACAGTGATTAAGGAGTCTGCAACTAACAGTGTGTGCTTATTTTTTTTAATATTCTGTATTTTTTGCCTTTTCTTATTCTTTAGAAAGCAGATATGAAGTCCAGGTAAGAAAGAGAACCAAAAGGTGAGGGAATTTACTCAGGGCAAACAGAAAAGAGTCCTCATCCCAACCCTCTCCGAGGCACACCTGGCAGATACGCTACAGCCCCAAGGAGGGCAGATGTGCCCTTGTCCATGCGTGTAACACAGAAAGATCCAATGACTTCCACTGACATGCTGAGTGCACTTCAAAGGGACAACATAAGCCAGAGAGCAAAAGCCGTACGAGAGCACCTCTCCTGGTACCAGCACAGCCCCCTGTGGGTTCCAGCACCAATATCTTTCCCTTGGATTCCCACATTAGATGCTCATTTCTCCCCATTGGTAGCAGCAGCCTCCACTTGTCTTCCAGTAAGCATCCCATGCATTCTTTCTCCTTCACTCATGCTCTTCCTTCCCAAAATTCAGATGCAGCCTTCTCTTGGCATGAGTTTATGAACAGAACTCAGATGGGTTTGTTTGCTCCATGCCTGAACCCACAGACAATTACAATCATGGCTGACTGCCTATTTTTGTTAATTAGCTGCCAGCAATGGCTCATTTTTCCCTCTGTGGTTTCCTCCTGAATTAGTAGGGCACTGCTCATTAGCTCTATCCTGCTCTGGGATGCTACAGTTGAACGTGATGGCATCCAGAAACGCCAGCTGAGGGTATGAGCTTGATTTGTTTGGACAATTAAAAAAATATTAGTTACATTTAGGTAATAAAGCCAAATATCAGCAAAGCTATTTTGCACAAGTGCAATCTGCCTGCCCTGTGCCACTACTAAACACTTATTTCTGGGTTTGCTGGCAACAAAGATTAAAACGTCCACTATAGTTTATTGATGGGTTGGTATCTGCTAACAGGCTTGTTTTCATTTAGCTGACCTGCATCTGGAGTTTGGGTTCAATTCAACCAGGAACTGCACTTCCAGCCTCTCAATGTTGATTTAAGTACTTTAAATAACAGAAGTAGCAAGCAGGGTGGTAAAATAATGTTTTATTCCATGAATGAACAAACACTACCATGCCACATCCTAAAGTTCTTTCTACAAAAGATTGTGGACAGAGCAGATTTTTACATTTCTCAGGTCAAGTTCATTTGAGGCCGTTGAGCCTGTTCAGTGTAGCAAAATCTGGACACGCAGCATTCTTATTGTCTATTTGGCATTTTGCCGGATAAAGCAGGTTTACACCGCAGTTCTTGTTCACACAATGTCGATGCACTGTAAATTAAAAGAGGATAATCAAACCAAACTAAGTAACTTCTGTGGTTTATCAGTATTTTTTTTTTTTTTTAATGATGGTCGAAGTACAACCAACATTCAAAGCTTAAAGTAACGGTAACAAAAAAGACACGCTAAAGAACACCAATGGAAACATCATCATTGCTGTCAGGATGTGAGCTTAGCCACAGTACTATGTAAAAAGTAGAAACCGGCATTGACATTCAAGCTGTCAAAACAAGAAAAGAAATTACATTAATTGTTATATTTCCAAGCTAGTACTCCTACAGAGTCCTGATCAGCAAAGAAGTGTTATCGCATGCACGCTGAACACAAGACTAATATTGGGTCGGGAACCTGACAAATAACTGACTTACATTCCTTTATATACAACAAAATGAAATATACAGTATTAATACTGGCTGTACATTTGGTCAGAGTATTTTACAAGGAGAGACGCTAGCCAAAATTCTTATCAGGTGGGAAAATGGCAATGGATGAGCGTTGATTTTCTTTCTGAGAGTTGAAATATTTTCACAAGAAGTTTTAAAAGTTGCTTTGCGCCGCAATGTAGAAATGATATTTTAAAGCAAAAGATGTTCCTAATTTTTTTTTTTTTTTTAATCTAATATGCCTGGCAAAGCTCATGCGAGCAGAAGAGATAACCAAACGCTAATCATCGACCTGGAATAAAACTAAGCCACAGACAGCATGTGCAATAAATCTGAGCATACTGGTTCTGTTTAAATGGCTTTATGAGATGATCTGCAAAGTATCTGCCACAAATTCCTGCTGCCAAAACCTAATCTAGCCTTCTCCCAACAGGCTGCCAACCAGAAATTAAAAAAATGAAAAACAAAAAAAGTTATGACCATCACATATTTTTCTTTCGTACTGTAAACGTGTCTCAATGTTAAGCTGATTCAGGCTATTTATGTGTGTATTTTTTAAAGAAAACGCTCAATCTTGTGAGTAAAGGCTATGCCAGGAACACAAGATTGAGATTTCCTTTGTTAAGTGTAACAGATTTTCTGATGGCTGGTTACCCTGACCCTCATTGCTTCTCCAGACCTCTAAGGTCTAAAGAGGGTTGGTTAATTCCTCATATGTTTTTTCCTCATCCAGAACGAGCTGAGAAGCTAATAAGGTAAGCATGAGACCAGATGAAAACAGAAGTAAAAGCTATAAAAAATTAAGAAATAGTTACAGGAAAGCAAACATCAGTGCAACTATAGTGACACTTTGTACAACTGAATTTGTATGTCCTGTAGCAATGCCAAACCTTCTAATCATGGGAAAGAGCAGGCAAATATGCATGAATAAGTGTCCTTTAAAATAACTGTGCTATAATCTTTTCTGTGTATTAGGTTAGATTTTTTTTTGACGAAGTGTGATGCTAACTATAGGAACGTAATATGAATGATGGATTTCAGGGCTGCTGCTCGATTGCTTGAATGCAAAGGGACATCACATCTTCCAGTCCTCAAAGTGTTTTCATGGGATGTTCCTTCAAGTCCAACGTTTTGCCACTTTCACATCAGAAGTCACTTTGTGGCAAAGTAAAAGGAGAGAAAAAGGAAAAAAAAAAAAGGAGAAAAGAAAAAGAAGATGTTGGTCGTGATGAGTTAATTTCAGACAGCAGTTTCTGCTGAGTTCACCATGCTTAATGTTCTTCCATCTAGGAAGGAGTTGCTGTCACGTAAAGCAGAGGAGCTGCTTTCAGTTGTCTTTAAATACATGCTAACAACATTACATCTCTTTCTTCAGAAAAATGATCCAGTTGCATATTGTTAGAGGGATCTGCCTTGTGCTTAGCACAGACACACAGGGTTAATCATCGTCCTCCTCCTCTTTCAGTGGAGCTATTGGGAGTTTGTCCTGAACTTGGAAACACGATGCAAAGAAGTTGACAATGGAGTTGTACAAATGCTGCTCTAATGCTGGATTGCTGAAATAATGGCTTTCATCAGGGTAAATCTGCAAAGAAGCAAGGAAATACACAGTGAGAAGCTGAGTGGAAGGCAATGTGCCTCTTGGACTGAATCCTCACAGGTAGGACTGAGGGCTCCCATTGCTGCACTGAGTGCCTCCATCCACAGCGTAAATCCTCGATCCCTCCACTCACTCCTCAATAAATCTTTAAGGGGCACCTATCCCATGGCTGCCTTCAAGCTCCAAAGCATCAATGCTTCTTCACTGGGAATGTGTACTGAACCCTTAGTCCTCTTAGCAGCCATCAAATCCCTTCCAGGCTCCTTTCATAGCCCCAGTGTCTGTGCTCCATCCTTCTGCCTTTGGAAGCTGATGGAGCTCATGTGAAACTGCAGAAATGCAGCCAGAGGGAGCTGGTATTCAGTACATGAAGTGTTAGTAGGGTATGGGCACTGCAATAAGACCATCTATACTGCGAGCTGCAGTCCCTGCCATGGCAGATCTGACTGCTGGCACTCTCCTGGCTGTGGCTCAGCAGGTAGCAGAGGACAGGGACCATCCCCACTGCCTGTGGATGGGCTTCTTTTGGAAGCTGCAGCATCACTGGCACAGACACAGGCAGTTTAGCAAATCAGAGCTGTAACTCAGCAGAAAGAGGGGCTTTTCTGACCGGTGTGTGTCTCTCAGGGATGTCAGATTTGAGAAACATTTATCCCCCTAACTTTTCCAGCTGATTTAATTTAGAGCCCTTTGTATCTGTAATTCATCCTGATTTCAGCCTGCTGTTCCCATTGAAAGATAGCAGCCATCAACTCCTTAGAGATACTCCTTGCAAAATCTAATTTATTCTAATTCAATAACTGTCCAACAACTGTCCAAAACAAAACAGTGATATCAAGTTAGCACGTGAATACATGGGAACACATTATAAGCTGATTCTGTTTCTATTGCCAGGCTGTATTTGCAAGTGGCTTTTCGAAGCTTGTTTCATAACAGCAGCTTGAGTTCAGACTGGGAAATAACTGTTCAAATATGAAAAAAAGGAAACACATATTGTACCTGCAAGCTGTAATTAGCCTTTGCCTTAATTAGGTGTGTGATAAGGTCCGCAGTATGCTGAAAATGGATTTTTTCTGTAGAAACAGATTACAATCATTAAAGAGGCAAATTTAATTAAGAAAAATCAAAGCCATCTCAAATACATAACGAACTCAAGCGATGGGCTAACTTACCGTCAGCAGTAGCATGAATGATCAAAAATGTCTGTTCCTTCAGTAATGAGACTCTGTGTTCTAATCTGGTGATCTGTGAAGGTAGAGGTTGCAATAAGATTAAAACTCTCGCAAGAAATTAGCAATTCATATGGGGGGAACAGAAGCACTTAATTCCATTTGATACTCCCTCACATGGATAACAAGCAGACACCAGCACAGCATATTCTCTCAGCCACTTGACTCATTCTAGAGGTAAAACAGACTTCCACTGCTCCTCCCATGCTCTGCACCAGCAGCACGAAGAGGTCAGAGACCCTCATCTATTTTAATACTTTAATGTTCAGCAAAAGCCTCAACTGTAGAACACGTGGGAAAAGTCAAAGTGAATATTCCAAATTGAATAAAATGCACTGACAAAAAAAAAAAGCCTAACTGCACGTGCTAAAACGGTTCCAGTGAGCTGCAGTAACTTTGGTAACTTTGAAAGGTGGCATTGATGAGCTCAGGTGGACCAAAGGAGGTTCTCAAGTATTTACTGCTGTGAATCTTTAGTCTCCAGCCAACTTCCAGATTCACAAGGGACGTATTAGTTGGAGTGACTGCCAAAACTACACTCTGTATGGACTTAGCAAGTATTTACTAATTTTGCAAGAGTTTTTGATCATCCTGATATCACTGAACTTAACTCTCATCCTCTCAGCCATGATATCCAAGTTCTTTGACGGTGTATGCATGTACCTTGCACTCTGTTCTCCTTCCTATTACTCCCTGATTGATGCTCCTTCAGTTGCACCTTGCCATGGGACAATACAGGCTTTCTGGGATCTACAGCTGATCTTTACTGATATTACTTTCATAAACTTCATGGATGGTTTACAGGACAGGAGTAATCCTTATTCCTTAAGCAATCTGTGGTTCAACTGCAGAATGTAGGAGATGTGTATCAGTTAGGAGCCGTGCCTGGAGGAGTGCAATGCTCTGCAATGAGCTCAAGTGCTGTTCCTAGCAGATAATCCTAAGAAGGATCATAGAATGGTTTGGGTTGGAAAGCACCTTGAAGTCCATGCATTTCCACCTCCCTGTCATGGGCAGGGACACCTCCCACTAGAGTAGGTTGTCCAAAACCTCATACAATCTGGCCCTTAACATCTTCAGGGATGGGGCACCCACAGTTTCTCTGGGTAGCCTATGCCAGTGCTTCACTGCCCTCATGTGAAGACTTTTTTCCTAATGCCTAATCTAAATCCACCCACCATCGGTGCTCCAGCTCTCAGAGCATCCTTGTGGCTTTCTATAGACCTGTTTGAACAGAACCATGTCCTTTTTGTACTGAGGGCCCCAGAGCTAAATGCAGCACTGGGTCTCACAAAACAGGGAGAATCACTGGTCTCCATGTGGACACAGAGCCACTGACTACAACTCTATGAGTGCAACCATCCAGCCAATTCCTTATGCACTGAGTGGTCCATCCATCACATCCGTATCTCTCCAATTTAGAGACAAGGCTGTAATGTGAAATGGTGTCAAATGCTTTGTACAAGTCAGGCAGATTGTGTCAGTTGCTCTTCCCTTTTCCACCAATGCTATGACCACACTGCAGAAGGCCAGCAAATTTGTCAGGCACAATTTACCCTTAGCGAAGTCATGCTGGTTGTTCCCAGTCAACTCTGTTTTTTGTGTGCATTAAAACAGTTTCTAGTAGGATCTGCTCCGTGATATTGCTGAGCACAGAGGTGAGACTGACTGGCTTGTAGCTCTCCAAGTCTTTTATTTTAATTTTTAAAAATGGGAGTTGCATTTCCCCCTTTGGCCAGGATCTCACTGTTCATCCATCCATGCCTTTTGGCATTTTTGCCTGACTTCTTTTTTTGGGATGCTCCTGAGCCTAGAGGAGGTGATCTTTGAGCATAAACCAGGTTTTTTGGCTCCTCTTCCCTTCAGGGCTTTATCCTAGGTCACTCAACCAAGAAGAACCCTGAAGAGGCCAAGTCTGCTCTTCGATAAGGCCAACTTTTCAATGCACAAAAAGCAAGTGGCAATTCAAAGTTCTAATTTCTATTAAATTTCTTATTTCAGTATTTTTGCTTGCTTTCACTGCTACTGATCTGCCTTTAAATTCCTAGAAGAACAAAAAGAATTTAACAGAGATCGTCTGTGCAAAATCTGAGAGACGATGAACACAGAATCTAGATAACCATGAAAGAGCTTCCACTGCAAGGCTCAGGAAGCTATCTGCCTCAAGAAAATGGGTCAAAATTCATGTCATAGAGGGTAACAAAGTGATAAGCCCATTGGGATGAACTTGGATGGAGGTTGTGACTGTATGGGTACATCTGAGTTTCTAGGCCTCAGTTCTTTCAATAGGTTAAATTGAAATATCTGTATTTACCCAATGTAGAGAGGTGGACATGAAGACTAATCAATTAAAAAAAAAAGAGTAACCATTATTACTGTGAAGATGACAAAGGCTGTAAGTAGACTTAATGATACCTTCCTGCCTCTTAAGTACAGAGAGTTTTATTAGTCAGTCTGTTGCGTATCCTTGTTCCTTTCCCAGGAGAGAACACATGGAGGAAGAGTTAAAACCCCTTTCACATCTTATGAGATACAGTGTCCATGCACTTACCTCATACACTCTGTTATCGATCCCATACAAACCCAAGTATCTTTCAGAAAATGCTGAAGCTTGAAAAGAAACAAAGAAAACATACCTTTCAGTCATACTTGAGTACATCGGCACTTCTAAGCCAAATACTACAGATGCTAAAAAAGTGCTTATTTTCTACTGAAGCCTTAATAGATTTATTTCTAAAAGTTTTAGAAAATATAATCAGGATACATACTATATCACAGGCTTTCATCATCACTATGTCTATCAGTAACAGAAGAACTATTTTTTATTTACTTATTGCAACTGAGATACAAGAGGAGGAGTGTCATGTTTGCCCCTTTCATAAGGGGCTGATTCCATCAACTACAAGCTCCTGTTGCTCTCAGGGATAACTGCAGTGCTTAACACCACTGGCTTTCTGATTTCACTGACACTTAGTGCAAAGGAAAGTGGTGACCCTGAGAGGAAGGACCACTGTGTGCATGGGGTATCATCAATAGGGAACCAGGGGGATCACCAGCACAGGATGGGCACTGCACTGCAGCTCCCATGGAGGAATGAGTCAGGCAAGAAGGAATCATGTTCAATACAGGTTGGTGGTAGAGGCTGGATGGTAAAAGTAGTTTATAGTCTTTGTAGCTGGTCCTGAGAAAACACATGATGTAAAACTAGCAGGATCTTGGGAAAGAAGGAGAAGAACATTGGGTAAGGGTAGGGTAGACACATCATCTGCAGTCAGAGAGGCAGCCTGTGGGCTCTGGGATGATGTTTACCATATAGTTTGAAGTCTGTCAGTGGGGAAAGAGCAGCTCCACACGCAAACACCTGGTTTTCTTCGCCAGCTGGAAGCATGTAAGTGCTAAGGTAGCCACCATAGTCCTAGAACACAAACAGGACAGGGACATCAGCAGTCATGCAGTGACAAGTTGCTGCTTTTGGGTATAGAACAGGGCGCTTGAGGCCTTGCAGGAGCCTCTTGGCTGTTACAGAGCCCTCAGCACCTGGTTCTGGAGAAGCAGGGAACAAGGGACCACGGCTATGGCTGAGGATGAGCTCTGCACTTGTTGCACTCTCCTGAATCAGAAGGGTTGTGTGCCCCAGAGCCTGCCTCTTCTTAACCCACTACATGGCCGTAGGTCTGCTCAGATATACCAGCTCTCCCAAATATCATCTCAGCACTTCCTTTTTTCAAACAGACATCATAATTTTGGTGTCTGCCATCAGTCTGTTAACAATTCCCCACAGAGATGCTGCTGTATGTGCAGCTCTCATTGCTCACTCTCAGCCCGTATCTCCCACAACAAACAGCTTCTACTTGCAGTCCCATGTTCATTTCAAATTGTGTGTACTTTGCAATTGCTGTTTCCCAGCCGGGCACATGTTGGGCTGTGAGTCAGCTCAGAAATCAGAACTGCTGTGGAACATTTGTACAATACGAGCTAGATCCACCCACACACCCATAGGTTTTAAGGGATGCAAAGAAAATGAAAGTTTGCAAGGGGAAAAAGTAATTAATGATGACAGCATTTTTCTGGCAAATTGTCACTTTCTGCACCCAGAAGTTAATTTACACACGTGGACGAATGCATTGATAAAACAAAAGCTTTCATCATCAGCATCTCTGAGCAAGAAACAGCCTATCTCAAAAATAAATAATAACAAAAAACACTATTAACATAATCAGGATTTAGCTCAGCTGCTTAATCTCATCAGCCAACCACAGCAGTGCAGAGGAATAAGAGAAAAAAGTTACCTTTCCAAACACACCAACTCGCATTTTATCGATGTAATGCTCTTTCAGCATTGTCCTACAATATGAGGGGAGAAACTGTGAATTAAAAACACTTTTCCCTTCGACACAGCAGAGCCCTACCTCTGAAAGGCATAATAAAGCTGTTTCTATTACACTACGCTGCTGGTGTTTTTAGTGTGATTGTGCTCAGAGTAAATCTAACAATATGACAGGACTTGATATTTAGGATTTTACACTTAAAAAAAAAGTCTTTAAAAAAGTGTGAAGTTTTAAAAGAGGTACATTTTCTCCCACCGCGAGCCCAGTGAAAAATTAATCTAGGAGCTGATATTCCAGCTTGTTTGCAGCTGTATGATTGTACAGAGCTAAAAATAAACAGGCTCTGAACACGTGACACAGATAAGTGTGCTCTAATTTAGCTCTTTAAGTTTGTTCTCCTCCATCTGCGCTGGCTGGCACAAGCTCCCCCTCTCACATGCCATCACTTGATCACAGCCATGGGATTACATTGTCCTTCCTTCCTGCTCTACCCTACATACCACCGAAGGAAGCAGGACTAATGCCAGCCTTGGAGTAATTATTGGTAATTAATTAAGTTCATAGAATCATAGAATGGCTTGGGTTGGAGGCATCTTAAAGACCATGCAGTTCCAAGCCCCTGCCTTGAGAAGAGGCACTCTCACCATATCAGGCTGCCCAAAGTCCCATCCAGCATGGTGTGGAGCACCTCCAGGGATGGGACAACATCCACAACCTCTATGGGCAGCCTGTGCCACTGCCTCCCCACCCTCTGAGTAAAGAATTTCCTCCTACCATCTAATCTAAACCTCCCCTCTTTTAGTTTAAGTTCTTCAAGACGTTCTTCAAGAACAGTGTCATTCACCGGACAGCTTCCAGCTGGTCCTTCTCTTCCAAAAGGCCCAGCCTCCTCTTAACCTCGTGCAATAGTTTAGTGCCTTGGAAGCCGCTCCCGCGGCCGTCGAACTTCAGCACGATGGCATTGTGCAAGCTGACCATCACGCTCTCCCACGTCACCTCAAACCTCTCCGTTACGATCTGGTTGCCCGGCGTCCCATCCCTGAAACACAAACAGGCATCAGGAAAAGGTGCAGTGCTTCGAGAAACAAAGGCAACATCACTAAGTGGGAGCCCAAAGCTCTTCCCAGGGCTCGCTGTGGGAATGGGATGTGATGCGGTGCAGAAGTCAGTGGAATTTTCCTCATTAACACCTGTATCTACTTCTCTACCACCTCTGGCTTTAATCTGTCTCCATTTCTCTACCACTCCCAAAGACAGGATATTTCTGGTGGAGGATTTGCTGCAAGGAGCCTGGCTTGGCATGCTGCTAAGACACACTGGTTGAAGCCTGCAGCTATTCATCCTCTCTTGCTTCAGTGGCAAGTGCCCAAGTTTCACCTACCACCCCAGTTCACCCAATGCAGACCATCCCTCTCCCATCAGCTTCTTGAGTGGCTGCAGATGGAGACGTCAGTCATGTCTGTCACCTCCCCCTGAGGCAAGTGAAGAGGGTAAGAACACTTCTAGAAGTGGTAAAACCAAGAGCATAGAAACGCCCAGGTTGGCCCAAGGCAAGGGGAATACATGGGCAAGACTCCCTTCACAACCTTCTGCCCAGAGCCTGCACAAGGGCACTGCCTCAAGAAATACTGAGCCCACTTCTGCAAGACAGCCCAGATAAAACAAGAGGTGATGGTAATGAGAGATAGTATTTTAGGTTGGGATTACTGTAGAGATGCAGGCACTTCCACCCAATTCTTGTCCTTTCTGGGGGGGTTCTTGGGAACATCAGACAACTCACTGCAGATTTTTAACATGCATGTGACTTCAGTCATTTGCATTTATTCAGGCGAGACCCAGGCACATTCAGCTTCAGAGACAGCCTAATCAAGTGCTGTTAGCTTGATGAGCACCAATCTTCCTCAAGCGCTTGTCTAATGAAGTACATTTTCTCTGCAGTAATTCTGTGATGTAATGGCGTGCTTATTGCAGTGTTTTTGTCCTTCATGGAAGGAAGTGCTGTGTGGTGTTCAGGCACTCAGGTACCTCTCTCACTCCTACTTGGGGTTTCTCTGCTGCAGGGCATCCCCTGGCAGGGAGCAAGTGATACAGCAGGATGCAGCGGGCCAGGAAGGCGTCTCCAAGGTCAGTCAATTCCCTTCCCTGGATTCTTCCCAGATTTCCAGAAAAAACACAGTTCTGCATATTATTATTACTAAATGTTGCATAAAGAGATACCCATCTGCTGTGCTCTCCAGGAGGAAATTCTACCTGCCTAATATAAATGCTAAAATTGTGGAGATCTTCCAAAGGCACTAGGAAGGAAATCAGGATGCTCCCCTTCCTACAGTGTCTCAGCAGACATAGCTCCTGCTTTGGATGGAAACAAGTCTCTCTTTTGCCTGAGGTTTGCTGAAATACAAACCACGCAAACCATGGAGAGCTGAGATCCCTGATACTGGATCTCCTGCTTGCTCAGGTCAGCCACTCCCAGCCCTTCTCAAAGAAGCACTTAGCACACTCTGCTCAGTGGCACAAAGTTAGGGCCCTATTTCTCACTGAACCAGGTGTGCACCTTAATGCCACGATAGAAAGACCACATCCATCTTTTCTTTCTCCCAATGTTTCTGCTCCCCAAATAACTGAATTGGGAATATATTTGCAATAACTGCAAAAAATCCTACAATGCATGTAGGAATTGACTAGGGCATCCGCCTGGGAAGAGAAACCCTTGGCTCAAACATATGAGAGAAGAAATCCATGTCCAACGTTGCCCAGCTCTCATGTGAGGCATTTGGAAGGGAAAAGCAAAGGACTTCAGGTGTTAAACAGTCTACTACTCATTGTGTCATATCTGAAAAGTTGAAACTTCCACACTGCCATAATAACGTGAAGAGAAACAAAAGAAGAGTGAAAACTTACACAACTAAAAGCAAGGGATAGTGCGCCATGTCTGAAAACGTTGCTGGCTTTAGGATCTGCATTGGTAATTCTAGGCAAGAAAACAACAAATGACAGTGTGTCTTTAGTGTAGGAAAACCAACATAATGATAGTACATATTTCTGGTGTTTTGGCTACTTATGAACAGGAACAACACAGCATTTCATCAGACATGCTGCTAAATAACACCTTAGGAATACAGCTGTTGTCAGTGAAAAGACCATATTATAGTAGCTGAGGTGACAAGAAATGTAAATTGAGAGAAGAGAGTGTGCTGCTCAGTCATGCATCTCTTTTACAGCATTCAATTAACATCTGGCAATAGCTATAATTTTCCTTCTCAGCAGCTGTATGAGTGACACAGCCAGAAATCAATACTTCAGGACAGCAGAGGAGGGAGGAAAGAGGCAAGGAGGATGATAATTTAAGACCCAATTAAGTGTGGTGTGTTTTAATCCTGATTTTTAGGGGGCCTAAATGGTAGTCTAAAGCAGCAGGTAACCATCTTGAAGGCTGCATGGCATGCCTGGTTCCAAGCCAACAAAAGTGGAAAATGCCCAAGGTTCCCATGGCATGGGGACTCTCACCACAGCTCCTTTAACTACTTTTGATGGCCTGGTATTGACAGCTGAATGCTCCCATCTGAATGCCTTCCACATCAACGAGAGCACATTTATATTTAAAATGTTAACCACAATCCAGATTAGCAAAGGCCCGGCAATTAAATCGGTATTAGGAGCATTTTCAATAGATTAATACACACATTAGCTGCGCGGTTTAAGTAGATTGCTTTGCAATCATTGTCTGACACTCCGCCTAATTAGTTATTCCATCTGAATGCTAATGGACTCCAAATTGGATCAATGGCCCAGGGACAGCCCAAAAGGCCATCGCTTGACTTTAAATATAAATAAGCACCACACTTGCAGTGTTCCCAGGGCTGTTCAGCCCAAGGCTACGGAGACATAAGGAGGACATACAAACAGCCAACTTGTATTTATTACATATATTTGGTTAAATGGGCAGAATCCAGTGTCAGTGATACCTGCTGTAAGACACTGAGCGTCAACCTGAGTTATTCACCATCAGCTGACACTACCACAATGAGCTGGCTGATGGAAGGGATAGGTATCATCTTTTTGACCGTCTCCTTCTGCTGCATGTGAGGCTTAGAAGTGTTATTTTATGCACTCCTAACACCAGTGTGGCAAGCAGAACATTTTGGAGCCATTATTATCCTTTTCAAATGCCTTTCATCCTTTGCCTCACGCTTTTTTTTAACAACTGGTAACGGCTGAAATTAGTAACCTGCCATCAGTCACACCTTCCTGCCTTCATTTTATATGCCCTGAGAGGTGTGCTGCTTTTTGGCATGGGAAATGCCAAAATCCCAACGTGTCATTTGAATCCAGGATCTGTGTTTGTTTTTAGAGTTACTGCCATACACACAAACTAGGGCTCTGGGGAGCAAATTCAGAATGCTGAATATGTGGATTTTCCACGTATTCTATCTGCTTACAACCACAGCAGATGCTTATTAGGTTGGTCCAGGTGCAGCTATAGAGGTAGGCAGAGAATGCCTACACTTTACCTATTCGCCACTAGGTTTTCTTTCTTTTCGTCCCCTTTGGCATACAGATACACGCGGAAAACAATTACATAAATGGTGCAAACAATGTGCCAGGCACTGATATAAACTGCTCCATTTTTCTGTTTGCTTTACTCCAGATGAAATCTCTTGGCTTTTGTTGAAATTTTTTTTTTTTTTTTCAGCCCTATCAAATGATATGGCTTTCTCAAAGACTCCTGAATGACTCCAAGGGGCAGTCAGGTTCATTCACTGTGGTTCAATATTGTACAATGAAAGGCAGTCCCAGCTGTAGCCAGCAAGCACATACACTATCCCACTTCACACCCATCTTAGATAATAAACCACTTGAGTTATGGTGAATACCCTGAGCAATGGGAGCACCACACTGTGTCAATTCTCAGAGCGGATTTTCATCTGCAAAGAAAACTGTCAAAGGAGAAAAGAAAAACACATCGCCACCCAATCCAATCATTTTGCTTTTCTTTAGCTGCATTCTCATCCAATCCTGTCTCAGTAATAACTTCCTTGTGAAGCACATCCTAAGAGAGTGCTTTGCTAACTGTGTGTAAATTGAGAGCCAAAGTCATTTTTCCTCCTGCCAGTCTAGGCAAGACGACTGTATCATTCTGCAGCAATAGTAGTTAAAAAGAAAAATAAGATAGAGGAAAAGTGCTACTTACTGTAATCATCTATCTTGATTTCCATGTATTCTACTTTAGGCATTTGCCTGTCATTTACAGCCAGCTGCACATTTTCATTTACCTCCAGCTCAAAAATTTCTGAAAGAAGAAGGATTAAGATCACAAGAACTTCCAAAATTGTTTGTGAAAATGCACATTAACATTTTATAGCCACCTTCATATCTGTAACACAGCTTTCCTTATGGGAGTGTGACCATCTGTGTTAAGACATGGTTATGAGCCCCAGTCAGATGTCTACATGCAAATCTAGGGGTCAAATGAAGAGGCCTTGAAGTCTGTGGCCAAGCTATGTATAACAAAATGGGAAAAGGAAGAAGAATTTAGAATGCTTCAGGACAAGGTTGTGCTGCTACTCATGAAAAAGCCAATTGAAAGGAAAACCATGGGAAGAGAGATCACAGAAACACCAGGTTTGGGAGCACTACCAGTTTGGAAGGTGTGTTTCAGCAGTTGTTTATTTTTCTTGTTTCTCTTATCCAAGAACTGTCTGGGATGGGAATAGAAGATTCCTTCCTTCTTCCTTTAAGTCTCATAAAGGAATTAACCTTTATAGCTCCTTGAGGACCTCTTCGAAAAAGTGACTATCTCCAGCAACAGAAACAACAAGTCCTTCTTAGTTGGTAAGGAAAGGCCCATCCTGAGGGAACATTTCCATGTGTGATGATGAGGATCCTGAGTCCATGGGGAGGGATTCAAAGATGGTGAGATCCTGGCTTTGGATTTCAGTCCTGGGAACACGCTGCAGTGCTTGGCCCCTTGGTGTCAGGCTGGGTTTGGACCAGGAGGACCCAGAGCATCACTTGTGCACTGTGGACCCAGACAGGGCTTTGCACCAAATTATGAGTTTAGCTGATTGTCCCTTCCCTTTAGAGACACACCAATAAATAGATGTGTAATCCTAACTCCTCCAGCAATATTTAGCTAATAATCATGCTGTCATTACCCACCTCTGTTGAAAAGGCAGGCACAACACAAAAACACACCCTTCCCACATCTTTCAGCAAGATCCTATTGGTTCCCAGACTATTTACCCTGCTCCTGAAAAGCCTGTCTCATCCCTATTGAAATCACATTCCCTACGAAACTGCCAAAGCAACAGCCTATTACATTTAGTTAAATATTAAGATTCTCATTTAATTACGGCACACACAAGTAGCTTTATCAGCAGAAAGGGGCCTGCCACGTAGGGGAATTTAGTCAAGCCATTTTATTTGTTCATATAATTGCATCTTTTGAAAGCCAAGAAGACTACGGAGGAAATAAAAAGATTGGCATATCTCCTAAAGGACTTTCTTTTCTGCTTTAGGACCACAGGGAGATTGAGTCTATAGAGTACAAATGGTCATTGCTTAATTAAATGTAAGCACGCTATAATATTTGGAGCGACGCACTATTATCAGATTATTGCAGAATACAGAGGCAAACTCCCTCTATAGAGTAATGCGCTCATATTAAATGAGCAAATTCAGTAACGTGCAACTGTCAGATGCCCTTTTTTCAGAAGAAGAATGAGGGAAAAAGGAAAGCAATGGAAATGCTAATTATATGCAGAAAATCATGAATTTCAGCAGGTGCTGTGTTCAGTGCACAACTCGATCAAGCTTTCTATGTAATACGCACTACTCATATGTACCCATCAGAATCAAACTAATTTCAGTATGTCTTATGTTCCTTTTTCAAGACTTTCATTTTTTTTTTTTTTTTCCGTTTTATATAGCATCCATCATTTTAATCTCCCAAAATTAATTTGTAAAACTATACAGGAGCCTGCAATACAGTTCATGAGAGCACTGTCACCTGTATGCACTGTTAGAGTCAGCCCTCCCCATGTCTACTGTTAAATGAAAGCATTAGATTTAAGGGGAAAAACACAAAGATAAAAATGGATGGAGAGCAGAAGGGACTAGATATTCTGTACTTGCATAGACGAGATCTGTGAATCCAGGTTCAGGCACCCAGGTAACTTGCTACTCTGCCTTTCAGTCCCACTGATGTTGGTGGGGCTGCTTGTACAGATAACAACAAACCAGAAAGTCTACTTTCCTCTAAGATAAAAAGCTTGTTTCAAATGTCCCTCTATCTTAAAAGCAATCACCTGCATCCTCTAACAGAGAAAGAGGAAGAAAAAATTAACAATGGCCAAACAATATTGCATGAATGACTTCTAAATGGCTCGCAAGGCTTGAAGGTTGCCTCAATGGTAGTGTGTCAGCCATCAGCAAGGAGCCTGCATAGCTGCAAGATACAGCTCTAAAATCCCACTGCTACTACCTTGTGCAAAGACTGAGATATGAGCAGCCACTGGTGCAGAGGGATTGAAACGTTTGCAGTTTGCTATTTGCTGCCTGTTGTGACTCCAAAAAAAAAAAGCAATTCTTGTATCTTTGTCAACCAGGACAACTGCACATGCCAACTTTTGCTATTTATAGCAGAAGCAGTTTCACGAGGGATAAAACCTGTTAAAAATAAAATAATAATCCCTCTGCACTTGGCTGTGCCTGGGCGGCTTTGGGTACAGAGGCACTCCAGGCTTTTACCTGGAAATTTCAGACCAGAGAGGAAACAGAGGCATGAAGAAATGAACTATCAGTGCCGGTCACCATGTAAGCAAGATGGCAGCAGACAGTCCTGGGCAGGATGCAGTGTGTGGTTTGGACAGCAGAGATGTTGCTTCTCTACAGGGCAGTGGAGCAGCATATTGCTTTAACCTAACTTCTTCCAGAATGCTGCTAAGTTTTGTGCATGTATTTTTTTTCTGCAAAGAAACATCTGAATTTGAACAAATTAATTGAAAATAATGGAAGGATAAATTAGAGTTAAGTGTACATACATCTCCTTAACTGCATCAGATGCTTCTGGCACTGCATGGAACACTATTGAGCATTTCTATTTTAATAGCAAAGATTACAGTGTGTCACAAATCTGGTTTTAAATACGATTTAAAAAAAAATCAATCAGAATTTAGAGTTGCACGCTGTATTTGCTGTTCACAAGTCCAACTTTTCTAGGTGGGATCAGGGCTCGAAATGCATGTTGCCAATAGGAACTGAGAAAACAAGCCATAAAATATGACTCAGGGTAAATCTTATGTTTTCTTTCCTACACATCCTAGTGTCATAGGAATCCATCCTTTGACACTTCCCGCCTTCAGTGGGGAACGAAGCAGCACAGCTTTTCACAAAAAAAAAACGTTTGGTTTGGGGGTGAAACACTGTTTTGCTCTGTTCCTTTGAAGACACAGCAGCAGGGAGTTGTTCTAAGTCCGGCTAAGCTAAACTGATGGCTAATAAACTGCTACCAGCCCCACACAGAGCTGCAGGAATAAAGCAGGTGCTTATTATTTGTATTACAGCAATGTCTGAAAGCCCTAATAGCAGGTTAAAGCTGGGCTAAATGCTACATTAAAATGGTAGGAAAGGATCTCTCATTGAAACAACAGGAGCAGATAAATGCTGGTTTCAGGTAAGACTGACTTGTTTCCTGCTGTGAGGCTCACAAGAAACCTTCTGGAAGACATCTGGGTGTCCCTGCCATGCTGACTTGGGGTAAAAAAATGGACAAAAAGAAGGGAGAAAAAGCAGGTCCAGAGGAGGGCCACTAAAATGATCAGAGGGCTGGAGCAGCTCTCCTATGAAGAAAGATTGAGGGAACTGGGATTGTTTAGCTTGGAGAAGAGAAGGTTCCAGGGAGACCTCATTGCAGCCTTCCAGTATTTGAAGGGAGTGTATGAACAGGAGGGAGAATGGCTGTTTATGAGGGTGGATAGTGATAGGACAAGGGGGAATGGTTTTAAACTGAGACAGGGGAGGTTTAGGTTGGATATTAGGAGGAAGTTTTTCACTCAGAGGGTGGTGATGCACTGGAACAGGTTGCCCAAGGAGGCTGTGGATGCCCCATCCCTGCAGGCATTCAAGGCCAGGTTGGATGTGGCTCTGAGCAGCCTGGTCTGGTGGTTGGTGACCCTGCACAGGGGGTTGGAATGAGATGGTCATTGTGGTCTTTTTCAACCCAGGCCATTCTATGATTCTGAGATTCTATGTGATATCTGAACAACTGCACATTTTTTGAGAAAGCTGATAACAAAATGACATTTGCAAATCACCATCCTCATACCCCCAGGAGCAATATTCCTAGAACGGCATTGTATACAGAAGGATTTCAGAGATGCATCTACATCCACGGGAATCCAAATGGAGAATTTTAACATTTTAAATGAACATGGGAGAGCTGGAACTTAGGGTCTGACTCCCTGAGAAGATTTGCCTTTAGGCAGTGCCCTCACCCCCTCTCTCTTTTCATGAATTTACCAAAGAGCAGCTAGACCCTACTGTCCTGCCTGACTACATTTCACTGCAGAAACGCAAGGCATAAATCCAGTCTTACTCTGTGCATCAGTCGTGCTGTGAACAGTCACCATCGGAACCCGGGGACCTTGAAAAGAAGAAGGAAACAAGGTGGTTAAATAGCTACCCATGCACGCACATACCCACGTGAATTGGGTTTTGAATTCCATGAAGCTGCAGCCTCCCGAGGATTGTTTTCCATGCAAGAGTAATCTAAAAAGCAAATCATCCAGGTATTAGAAAGAATCTATGAATAAATGACAGTCTTGTAGGCTTGAAGACATGAGAGGTTTCAAAGCTTTTTCCCAGTGGACCACTAAATGCATCTTTCCCTAATTTGTAAACATTATAATTAGCACAAACACAATCAAATCACTTGCTTTTTAAATTATTCTAATGACACACAAACATCACGGCACAAAGCATTTATGTTTTATATGCCATGGATAACTGTTGCTGTTTTGTAAACATTTTTTTTTTTTTAAAGAATTAAACACCAGATTTACTTCTACACTGGAGAAAAACCCCACATATGCTGTCTGAAAATGCAGCATTTGGGTACTGAAATCAGTGTTATAAAAAAGAGGATTATCATTACTATGTAATGCACATGAGTGAAAAAAAGAATTCACCGTCACAGGATGTGACAGATTTTAGGATGCTGTAGGATGATGTAGCACTGTGGTCTGGGTTCAGCTTCTAGTTCATAAAGTCACTGAGGGGCTGACTGATAGAAAAATGAGATGGTCACTGGAATCGGGTTCATTTTGTAGACGCCCAGCTTCTTACTCTCCTTTTTCTTTTCAAGTATCATCTGCCTGCTGCTTTTGGAGACAGGACCAAAAGGAACTTTGGTCTGACCCAGCACAGCCACTCTTTGGTTATACCATACTTGCTTACAACTTTTCTAATGGGATTGACAATACTGCTCCAAAAGAAAGATGACCCTCAAAGACCTCAAAGTTAGGTCTTGTCTCTTTTTCCTTTCCTTTCCCATCGAGATGCAGCAAAGCTGAGCTGCTCAGCCCTGTCTGTGTAGGGACAGCAGAAATTGAAGCTGGCTCTAAAAAGACTCTTGGAGGAAATGTTGTGAGAAATGCTGGTTCCTACTTTCTTGGGACTTTGACACTTTTATGTCCTGGGGAACCCTGCAGTTGGACTGGACTTTTTTTAATAAAAAAAGATAGGCCCTTTTACACTTCAAAATTAAGAGTTTTCAAAATTAAGCCTCTTTGGTATTGATAAAATTTATACTCCTTGGGTTTCAGAACTCTTTAAGATGCCTTGAGTCCTTCAGCCTACAAACCATGATCGCTGTTCATGTGCACCATCCACCTGAGTACTTCTTGCAAACAGAAACCTCTCACAATATAAGAGTGTGTCCTCAGAACTCTGTAAATGGCAACAAAAGTGGGTTAACGTGAGCCACCCACAGCAGTTTGGTAAGTGGTATAAGTTGCTGACAGGAAGAAAGGCTTTAAGGTGGTGTAAAGCCAATGGCTTTCCTAGTGCTGCCCAGTAACTACATCCCATTGAGTGAAATATGGCTTCAGAAGTGTTTAATGTAGACCTTACCTATACAGAAAAGAGACAGATCAAATTTTATTTACTGGTAAGCTGACTGATGCGGCAGGTCTGATATTGGTTTCCCAGCCACTGAGAAATGTCTTCTCTAACAATCACATTCTTTTATCTGCCCCATCTTCTTAAAATGCAGCCAAGTCCATATAAATCACAGAGAAAAATAGTGCTTTACCCGCTGAGATTTAGCTGAATTTACCTTTCTACTACTGATACACACTGACATGCTGACCGTATTTATATATACATCTGCCCTGCTTTTTACTGCATTCCCAGAAGCCAGCCTGTTGGAAATGCAACAAACCTAATGAACAATTCATTGTGGGCATGATAAAATCATCAATGAAAATAAAAGAATTCCTCCCAAATTATTTCAATCAGAGCTAGAGCAGTCCTTTATTTAACAGAAAAATGCCTAAAAACAAGAGATAGAGAAACACAACACATATCATCATTTTATTTTCTAATATATTTTTCCTTTCTTTTCCCGATGTTAGCACTGGGAAAGCGATCAAAAACTAATTAAAAAAGAAAAGCCAATATGTAGTTTACAAAACCCATGTATTATACATTGTGTTTAGTTATCTCTCACTACCTCACTACCATCTTCCCAAATAAATATTTTGAAGTGAAGTCTCATACAAAGATACTCAGTTTGAATCAATATCAAAGAAAACATCTTAAACTATGCATCAATTTCCTTGAAAAAGTAGACTTCTGAGTTGCTCTACTTATCCTTTGCCACAAATGAGGAAAAATGATAAAGACAGAAATGTACAGAATGCAGGACTGTGTGAAAGAGTAGTCTCAATACAAAATATTGCCAATGATGACATTCCAGTTAATCAATACATTTTGCTTGCGAATAGTTTGAAAATCATTAAGAAGAGTAATCATCCCTCCCTTTTTTTTTTTTTTGTCTTTAGGGTCTGGTGTAAACTACCCATTTTAATGCCAATGTTTAAACTACAACATCCCAGTCACATGCCACACTGTCTTCTCGTATGTGTACACCAAGAGTCTTTCAACACATGCATACTGTGTGCATAACGCCCAACAGGGAAAGAAACAAAGTCTTGAAATTAGAAAGTGTATATTTCTTAGCTGCCTTCCATACTTCATTTTTAAAACCTATAATGGTGTGACAGTCCCATTACACATGCCATCTGCTAAATGCCAGCCACTGTCATTTGCTGTGCGAGTGAAACCTAATTTACTTGCTGAGAGCTGACAGCAGTGGCACAAGGCCACCCCTGCCCCACCACTCCTCACTGCTCAGCCCTTCCAGATCTGGATGGGACCCTGAGCCTGGCACATCCTGCTGCCTAATAATGCTGCACAAGGCTCTAGTTACAGGAATTTACAATTTTTTTCAGCTAAAAATTTAGCTCTGTCATAATGACTTTGACTTTTGTCATTATCTGTGCTAGAAAAAAATGTTACTATCATTATCTATGCTTGAAGTAAATTAAGCCATATCGCTGTAATGACAAAGGCAAATATATCATCAAGGAGGTACTACTGCTTTCTGAAAGTGTACAGAAAGTCTGTGGCTCAGTAATTTGGCAAGAAAAAGCGTTGCCTATGGCTCATCATCAATTTTTAAGTAGTTCTCGCTATTATTTTCAAGAGAGTTCTGCTTGAATGCTATCAGAAAGAAGCAACTCTAAATATTTAGGTAACCAGGTACAGATTTTCAGAATAAAAACTGAAAATCTTACAACTTTGAACAAAGCATTCGCCTGACATTTGTTCTGTAATACTTTTAAGAAAATATTCCAAAGTATTCTTGATATTTTCATGGTCTAAATAGCTATATCATCAAAACAAAGTAGTAATTATAAAAAGAATATTATGTAAAATTAAAAAAAAAAAAAAAAGGTAATCAAAATTATGTAAGTGTTTAGAAAGTGGAAAAAAGATGAAATGTCTGAATTGTCTTATTCTCCTCATTCATATTCTCAAAGGCTTCAATGTGGAAGATAATTTCAGACCAGAAGCTAAATTCAGTGTGTAAACAATGAAAATTCAAATACTCTCTGCCAGCACCACCAGAGTATCTCTTAAGCACTGATGAATGATTTAAAAGAGCAGCTGCAAGCAATGGAAGCTGAGAGGGTCTGGCTCTGCATGAGTGAGATAATTGGCAACAGCCATCTCTGTGTACAGATTCCAGATCTCTTTATTTGCTAATCCATGAATTATTTATATGTGCTGCATAAAGTTCATATGTTGGGGTGATAATATCACCCTAATAAATAAAGACATGGGGAATTCATTGAGCCACTGCTTATAATTAAAATATTTTCCCATCTACAATATTTTCCAGCTTATGCTATAGACAGATGTTCGTGCTGTTTGCTTTGGCAACCTTATTGACACAAACATCAAACAGATTTGTGCTGCTATTCACCCTCCTCAAGGCATTTCATCTTTTAATCTAATCTTTACTTCTTCAAATATAACTCGTCTTGTAAAATAATCGATACAGTCTTATTGTCAGGAAACATGAAGAACAGCACAAATTGCATGGAAGGTACCACTAATGTCTGCTCTGTCACTTCTGGTGATAGATTTCATGCGTGCTTTGCGTACAGCAGAAATAAGGCTGGTTCTGCTGAGATAGTTTCAGTTAGCTGTGTCTAGAGGGCAAATGTGCAAGAGGTTAATTATATTGCACAAAATAGCTTTGATGAGTTTTTGAAAAGGTTACTTGAGTGCGTAAGTGTGGTCAGGACCAGGGTCAGTTCCATGGGGTTTTGAGATGCCTACAGAAAGGGCATATGGGATTGACACCAACCCATCCAACCTGCTCCATTACACTGTCTCTTCTGTGACTGCTGGGACAGAGAAGGATACAGAACTGAGAAAGCTCTCCCTTGTTTCTTCAGGCAATAGCATGTTATAAAAATACTGATAAATGCCCTCTAAATATAGCTATATTTTCTTTGACGTAATTGCTGCTGGTACTTCACTCTTCCAAAAGAAGCTGTCCTCTAACTTCAGCTCTGTTGGCTGTCACTCCAGTTTACACCTCTGTGTTTTTGTGCCCAAAAGCTGTTTTCTACTAATCACAAGTATTCCTTCTGCAGTCATAACAGTCACGTCTCTCTAATGTCCTCATTCCACTGGATAAACTAGATTATTTTAGCTCCCTTTTGTAGTACAAATTCTCTTTTCCTCTTGTCCTTTAATGTAAGAGCATTTCACTTTCAGCTCATCCTTCCTAAACACAAATGACCAGGACTCCACTCCCTGCTGTAGAGGATGTCTTATACAGCAAAATTGCCAGTTGCTTGGTTCTTTGGAAAAATTTCTGCTTGATCCATCCCAAAAGTTCATCTATCTTTTCCATGGCCACAGCTGGTAGGTCCTTTGAAGATATTCAGTGATGAGCACTGCGTGCCCAGGCACCATCCACTCTTAAAGCTTCAAGCATACAAGACAAATTCTTGCCTTCAGTCATCACATGCTTAATCTTGCTTTTTGTACTGTCAATTTTCCCTTTCTAGGTCTGCAGCCTTGTCCTCCAGTATTTTTTTCTGCCTTCTGATGATGCTTATCAGTTTTGTAGTCTAATTTCATTAGCTGAGTCCAGCTTTGGGTTCCCAGGCTGTCATGGAAAAATCTCAGTAAGGTCATTCCCAAGACCAGCTCCTAATGAACCCTGCTGCTGATCCCCAATTAGCCTTATATTTCTCTTTATCTACTGCCTTATTTCATTTAGGCAATCCTTAACCTTCCCTTGCAATTCTTAAACTAATCCGCACCCTCTCCCTCTTAATTAATATCATCCAATGAGGCTTCACATCCTGGGGGATGAGTGAAAACATGCCCTTCCTTGGCCAAGTTTTTCAAAAGACAATGTAACAACACATGTGGGTGGTTCCAAGGTGTAATTAGGAAAGCCTATGATGTTCAATAAATGTTGCACATACATTTACTCATTGTAGTGACTTATAATCAGATAAAAAAAATGAAATGTGCTAGGAAAATTTGCTTGCTGACTCCCTGAACCTCACAACATATCATGAATGTGTACCTGGAGATGGAAATGCCAAGACAGAACCACTCCAGCTCACATAGGGATCACTGTCTTGCCCAAAGGCACTAGTGTTTTGGCCAGGATAACTGTTCAAATCTCCAATCATAGCAATGGGTCTGAACAGAGAAATCTCCACACCCAACTTCCTTTCTTTTCTCCAATTTCTGTTCTATATTCTGTCATTTCTAATTGAATCCCTCATTAATGTGACATCCATCATTCAATCTGAATTCAGATTTTCTCCTGTCTTTGAGAAGAGATGAAAGTAAAGCATTGTCACTTATGCTTTAAATATATTTAAGTTTCTTATAGGATTAGTATATGCTAATCTGAAGAGAAATAACATATGTAGAAGAATACTGTCTGTATTACCTGTCCACCTCGGGAAGCCTCTGGATATCTCAGGCTGCCCAAGAAGGTTGTGCACTCTATATCCTTGGAGGCTTCCAAGATCAAACTGGGTAGAGCCCTAAGCATACAGTTCTGGCTTCTGTTCTAACACTGCTTTGAGCAGGAGATTGGACCAGAGATCTCCTAAGGTGCCTTCTAATCTGAATTTCCTATGATCTTGTGGTTCTGTGGTTAACAAGTATACAAATAGCAGTACTATCACAATGGAGAGACTGACTGTGCAACCATGTCCTCACCACATCTCCCAGAGCCGCATCCCTGGCAGAGCAGTGGAAGGGCAGGAAGAGCCTCGCAAACCCTGCCAGTCCTCCCAGCTGCTCTAATAGAGACATTAATATATCCAAGGGAAAAGGGTATCTCCTCGCAATTGCATCATGAGAGAAAATATATTCTTAGCACCGCTTACAATCCACAAACCTCACTTCAAATTTTATTTCTGTATTTTTAATATTGTATAATGTGATTTAGATAACTTTAATTTTTCCTTCTTATAATTTTTTTCTTGCATACGTATTGGCATCTTAAGTAGTCAAGTAATAGTTAATATTTGATATTAACACATTCCAAGAACAAAAACAACATTGCTTCTCATTGTCCCATTATTAAGCTATTATTTTCCTCTTGTGAGTTCTCAAGTTTTAATATATCCTCAAACATACTGACTGCATTAATAAAGCCCTAAGCATCATGCAAACAGGAGACAAAAGCAGCAATAAACCCTGCAGCTGGTCCAGCTGGCCAGCGAGGTGAAAGAAACAGTTTTCCTTAAAGGAAGCTTTAAATCTTGCAGGATGGTAACATCTGTACAATCCACTATAGAGTAATGAGTTCAACCAGGGTCGCTCATATAGCTGGAAATGATGCACCCTGGTTTCAGCATGCAGGAGGCCACTGCCTGATTTGTGAAGCTCCATTATTCCCAGCATCAGAGGAAGCCTCTTCTCATGGACATTTATCTCCTATGACTGGAATTCAAATAAAAATTTGTATTGTATGGAGTGACCAAATGACAGGAACCCTGGCTGCAAGCAGGTGTTAGATCACCTGCTTCTGGACAATATCAGACAGCTCATGCTTACCAGCAAGAGTCAACATCTAAACAGGATCAAAGCAAAAAAGCAAGGAAGAGGTAATGCTTTGCAGAATGAAGTGATTTTAAAGGGCACAGGAGTTTCACTCCCCCCCCTTTTTTTTTTTTCTATGCAATGGAAATTACAGACATTGCCTGTTCATTTTTTGTTAAATGTTCATGCATATTTCTTTTCACGAGCAAGTGACTGAGTACACAGCTTCAAAGATGTTTAGCAATACAATATTATATCATATTCCCAGCCTATAGCAGCGGGGTTGGAACTACATGATCTTAAAGGTCCCTTCCAACACAAACCATTCTGTAACTCTATGATTCAACACATAAATGAACAGTCTACTAAAAGGAAGATGTAAGATGATGGGAACATCCAGTAAAGATACCATTGTAATTAATCTCAGACTAATATCTAGGTTGTAAAGAGCCAACAGAAAAGAAGTTCTTTAAATTTTAAACTGCTAATAGGATCCTCTCTTTTCCCAGACTAAAAAACCTCTTATGATAGTTCCTATTTGTGTAGAAGAGATTTTTCATGCCAGCCTGCTGTGTTAATACCGTACAAGCGTTCAAGAGTGGGAGAGAATCCCCCGCTGTGCCTCACTCCTGGGACTCCTGACCCCTGTCCCATGCACAAAGGCACTGAGACACTAGAGCCAACCTTAGCTGCTAAGTGAGAAAGGGAGTCAAGTGAATGCAAATGAGAATTATATAGTAATTATAATATAAATAGGGCCCGCAGATTAAGTCTGTGCATGCTTTCAAAGAGCAGAAACTAATTTAGGCTTCATAACCCTCAGGAAAAGTTCCAAGAGGTCACATTTTGCCTTGAAGCACTAATTACAACCTCCTGCTACTGGGTATACAAAAAGTCAAGCGCCACTGTAATCATCGCTGCATGGGAAACCACTCTGGTCACAGCAGATAACAGTCACCCAGTGACACAGTATGTGAGCAGCAGCCAGGATTGCCTCACAGACATGGCCAATGTGCTTGCTGAATGATTGCTGTGTGGGAAACCCACACTTGTGCCACTGGGTCATACTCAGAAAAACGTAACTACATTCCGCTCCTCCTAACAGTGCATCTAACATGGGCTCTCCACCCCTAACCAAACACCCCAAAGCAAGCCGACAACATCTGAAATGATCCAGAAAATCAGCCACTCCATGACATGCTGGTAAGGCAATTCTAGCATTTCCCACCCACAATGCTTGTGCAGCCATCTAACAAAACAGTGTAACAGCTTCTAGAGCTGATTCCAGCATAAAAATAAATTTACATACATCAACTGAATTAATATGAAGTTTTCATTCAGTTCGGACTGTGGACCCAGCTTGGAACGCACCTGCTTGTACAGGTGGGAAAAGCCCCAAGCATGGATAGAGGATGGAGAGGCCTCTTTCAGGAGTAGCACTGATTTTCTCTTCCAGACTTTGTGGACATAAAGTGTTGTGGTCCTCTATGACTTATTGATAAAAATTACTACAAGGCGCTTATAAAGGGTCATTGCTTTTCACAACAAGACAAGTTGGGGCACAGAGAGGCATGATCAGTTGGGAATGCAGGTGGGAACCACCTCCCTCAGAGCCTGGGCGTTATTGCTTCTAAAACTGGCTGTGAGAGGATGGCTATACTGAAGTGTGCTGCCAGCTGGTTCACGCTCCATTAGGAAAATCTGAGCATCAACCTTTTGTATTTGTTTAAACCCGAATGTGCTTCTTTATCCATAGGCTCTATACTCAGTTAATAAAAGTCCTGTATCAGCATTAGTAGTTATTTCAGCATCTAATTAAGTCTCTTTAGACTGCCTCAATGACATCAGTTATTAGAATTCTTGCCAAAGGTCACTTGAAATGCCAAGTGCTGGCCTCCTTAGCAGGATCAACGCACTTAGAAAGCTTTTACTTGAATTTCAGCAAACAGTGCTTCAGAGATGCTTTATCATCACCATGACGAGCAGTTTTATGACATTATTGGTTGACAGTCAACCCACACACTTCACAAATTTTGCCAAGCAGCAGGCTTGCCACATAACTAAGTTTAAATGAGCAATGAATGGAGGCATTTTCGCTCTGCGCATTTAACGTTGGTTATGTGGGGAGGTTAAATAGGAGCTTTGTCTCCTCTCAAAAGAAGAAATCATTGAATGTCATGCTTGTCTCCAAAGGCACTGAGCAATGAGGTGGCAAAGAAGGTTGCTCTTGCTGCAGACCATCCTGTAATGTGTGAAGGGGTTTCTCTGGGGCATGCGGCTCCGTCAGCCATCACTGTGGGATTTCAGAGCATTCAGCACCTGGGAGGGTTGGGCCCTTGCTTATTAAGGCCTTTGATGTAGTTATAGACCAGTTATTGAATTCTTGTTAAGATGGAACCGCATAGGGCTGTGAACCAACTGTGAAAGCGTGCAACCACACCTTGTTAACTCTTCACTCAGGTATGATTTAATAAACATTATTGATGAGAGTATGATAGATCACATTTCTATGTGATATTCAAGCCAACACATTAGCAACATGGCTTGCTTTTGTAGACAAAACACTGCTTTATGAACTTGCTCTGTGGAATGGTAGACCTTCCATGTTGATGTATAGTTCTCTTGTCATGTCATCTGCTTGATCGTAATTACTATAAGGCATCCTCATCTTCTGTTTTTCCACTGATTTCAAGCAATGGTGGGTCTGGCCCATACGATACAGGTTAAAAGGTCTGATTAAATGAAGGAACTGAGAAAGATGTAGAAAAAGGCTCATTACCCTCCTGCCTGAAGGCATGAGCCAACCTCTTATTGTGGAGACCGGGCAGACGCATCCCTGACGAGTATGTTATTGGAAAAATCCTGCAGAGAGTAATTATGCACCTTCCACTGAAGAACATTGGCTGTGAAGCTAGACCTACTTCTAATCTGTTCCAGTAGCCAACGGTGCTTTCTCTAGCAGAGCTGCCTTGCAACGTGAGAAAAGAAATGAGGGTTGTGATACCTGACTTGAGATGCGGCCATAGGCAAACCACTAATTCTTGCTGTAACTCTGATCCCCATTTGGTGAATGCATGAAAATGATCATATGGGGGAAGGTTACAAAGGGGCTTTGTGCATCTTTCTGATTTGATTCACTCATGAAAGATAAATATCACAATCTTCTTTACCAATGCAAAAACACCTTTATTCAGAAAGCAAGTCTGTGTTTTTGTGATGAATATTCCAGAAAGAGGAGTTGTATGCTAGAACTAGTATTTTTTGTGAAGATACCCATGATTAAAAATCATATATCCAAGATTTTATGAGGCTTTCAAGCCAAATGCATTCCAAAAAACTCAGCATTATAAACTGAGTATTATAAAAGTGCAGATTAAACTGCTTACGTTGATAAGAAGATGGGGAAAATAAAATGTTATTTTGTTACTGTGGAACTCATCAATAAATCGAAGAGCTTAATTCAGCTTTTCTCTGGGACACATTCAAGCCTGGCTAAATCAACTGATAATCCAATGACAGAAGAAAATAACAGGAGGTTTTCCAAAACGCACATCCTCAAAAAAACAGTCTTTATGCAGTCATGGCATCTAAGAAGAGGTACAATACTAAAAACAATACACAGAATTTTATACTTGCTGACAATTTGAAAAATATGTTTTAAAATCCCTGGACTGAACTGTGCCAGTGGTGATGGTGCTAGATACTGGCATTTCAGTTGGCTGAGCTCTTATCTCATACTGCACAGCCCTCGGCTATGCAGCACACAAATTCTCTGGCCTCCTCCAGGCTCCTTTAAAAGTTGTTCTCCCAGGAGTGCTGGGTTTTAGTAAAAAATGACAATATTAAAAGAATAATGAGGCACCAGAACAGATTGCTCAGAGAAGCTGTGGAAGCCCAAATGCAGGAGGTGCTCAAGGCCAGGTTGGATGGGGCTCTGGTAAGCCTGATCCGGTGGGGGGAAAACCAGCCCATGGCAGAAGAATTGGAACAAGATGATCTTTAATGTCCCTTCCAATCTAAGCCATCCTACGATTCCATGAATGCAGAAGAGATGCTAGTTAGCAGTCAATAACTAGATCTAGCGTGACAGCACAGATCAAAGGTGTGTCAACTTCTGAATCTTGCCCCTGAGAAGTGTAAATACCAAGCTGATAGATTCTGTTGAAGAACTCTTCACTGTAAATCAATGATTTAATCTCTTTTTTAAACTTAGTCCCACCTACACAAAAACTTTCTGTGTGCATGGGATCCTCCAGAAGTATAACATTCCAAACTTGCACCATCTGCGCGGGCAGCAGCTTGTCTTGCAACCACATGAGAGGACAGAAAAATCTGTATTAGTAAAAAGATTCCACAGCATGGTTTTAGACATACCTGGAAAAAGCAGACCTATCCTCTGATAAATCCCTTCCCCATTTGTCCTTTGGGCATACTATCAAGCACAGCTCAGGTACAACATATCATTTTGGTCTACAGTTGCAAAATTGCCTGCTCAGAAAGGCAGAAATGATTTCACTCCTGCCACCTGTGATTATTGATCTACAGCATCTAAGCCACACTACTGATACTGCTAGAGAGCGCCTTCAAAGGGGGTGGTTAATACTAGAACATTACTAGGAGAGCCTATTTTCCTTTCTTCAAAGAGAGAAACAGCTTCAGCACCAGTTGACCTGCACAACACTGGCAGCAAAGACTACCAGGCAAACACAGGTTCCAGCAGAGATAATCTTCAAAGAGCTCAACAGACTACAGCAATGCTGAAGTGTCTTGAATCAGAGCACTCATACTATTTCTGGAAAAACAGAAGGTATGTAAGACACGTAGGAAGAAAACAGTGCTCTCTGTTCTTAGATATACTCATTTCTTTTCAAACTGATAGTTGATTTTTCCCAAATTTGTCAATAGAATGAATAGATGATACACAGCAAAGGCACTTGTGTACCACCAGACCATGCCAAGCATGAATAGTTTCCCTCAGTCCTTGTTATAGTCCTCTCCCTTCTGTGTAACTACTAATTGTCTTCGTGTCATCCCTAAAAATGATTATTCCCTTCCTGAAAAGGCATTATTATGGAGAATCTTAATTAGCAGGCTGGTACGTATTCCATGAACAACACACACCCCTATCATTTTCATCACATATTAAATGGCATTAATTGCAGTAATGTATGCACGTGCCAGAGATCTTCCTCACCATTCCTTTTGTCTCAAAGTTAGCATGCATTAACCCTTCACTGGGAACCTCATGATTCTCTAATTACAGTGAGGATACAGCTGCCTGCACGCAATAGCAGGGACTTGAACTCCAGGATTCAGAAAAAACAGGGTTAGTTCTGTGTGTTGAAGCCAAACTCTCAATGGCTTCAGACAGACTATTTAGAAGAATGAACAACTGGAACCAAAACTGCTCCACGGAGTGCTAGGGTACAAAGTAGCCTGCAACAGAAGTGGCTGCACATCCTTTCTTCCCCCACGAACATAGTACTAACACTGAAGTTTCAATAGTGGTGGAGAGTGAGGGAGGGAGTCACTGAAGATAAGGAGCACCAATTTAAAATGGAAACACTAAAACAATGCAGAGCTGATTACAGTGATAGTCTTGTTAAAGCTTCATTCTTGCTAAGGAGAAAGAGTTATCACCAAAAAATGGGCTTCAGTGCATTACTGGCTACGTGTCATTCAGCTTTGCACTTTATATGCCCAAACTCATCAAATGAACAGGAATACACTGCTTTCCACAGCTGAAACTTGAGAATTCTTACCTTTTTCTCTATATAATTGAATTTCACATCATATTCCACACAAGAAAACCCCAGCCTCAATGAAATGTAAGTATGAAGTGCCAAAACCCTTCCATGCAGATTTTCCTCCTGTTTATTTCAGAGACTCATTGGCAGAGGCTGTGCTAGTTTATAAGAGGAGAGAGGAGGACAAGCCCATATTTTATGATGAAAAGGACAGTAGGAATGACCTTGCTCCAGCACACATTGGTTTTTCCACAGTGTCTAGAGGAGATAATCTAAGAGCAGTCTGCAAAGCATCGTGTTTCCTTAGGTCCTGGTACAGTAATTCAATCACAAGCTTATAAAATTAGATGAAAAACAAGGTAACTAGCCTTCTGGGACTGAGTGATTGCAACAAGGGTTGTCTACTTGTAAGCATTACACTGTTTTCCTGGAAGAGAGGTTACCTTTCATTATGGGATACTTCTCCCATTTCAGCCTGTGCCAGATAGCACTGTTGGACAGCAAAAATAAGAAAATTACATGCTGCATCTAACGTACTGAAGCAGTGAGTAGAATTCCTGACCTTTGGGATCACACTAGCAGTGCCAGACTTTTCTTGTGCTTTAGTTTGTTTTGCCTTTGAACAGCTGTTTCCCCTTACCAGTGTCCTTTATTTAAGCATCATAGAATACTTTATGAACATGCTGATTAATCAAATCTTACCAAACTACTTGAAAAAGTTTAATGTAAGCCACAGTCGCATCTGCATCTCTAAATGCCTTGAAGTTTTCAACTGAAGATCACAAAGTGAGTTATTAAAGCAAGATAGAGTGAAACCGAGGTATGGAGGAGGTTAACTCTCTAAATCAGCCCAGGAATTGTTTTCAAGACACGGAAAACTTCATATGAATATTTGCCCATGAAACATTTGAAACAAATCTGATTTCCTGGTCAGAGTAAAAATATGGGATAGTTATTTTCAGTAAGTCTGCTTTTCAGACAAAAGTGATAATTTCCCTCACCAGACCCACGGTAAGCACAGCAATGATAACAGGATAAAAAATTCCCAGGTTGCAGCAAGCAATGACAAGCCCAAATGCAGCTGCCATAGACACACAAAGAAAAAAAGCTACTTACCCTTGGAAGACCTCAGATAGACAGGAATCTCCAGCAAGATACCCCTACCTCCAATGCCAACCCTTCAATGAGGTCTGGGAAGGGGTGGATCCTGGCTCCACCCCTTCTGGTCACTCAGCTGCATTGCATACAGCTGTGCTCCCCTGGTTTGACTCTGCCTTCCCACCAGGTGCTTAATTACTGCTTCAAGCCCTGACTTAGCATTTCCACTACACTCACATGAGCTACAACAGGTACTAAAGTGGGTTAACTTTGCTGTAGATGTGCGTGTAGCAGATACCTGATGTTGTACTGATCCTGAATGAAATGTGTTAAGAAGAAACACTCCTCTAAACTGCTTGAAAGTAAGAAATTGACAAACCTCACACTTGCAGTTATGTAAGGAAGTAATGACTCCACCAAGTTTAACGGACTGGTACTTCTATAAAATCATTGAAAATGTAAACTTTCAGGATCTTTGTTTTCTTGCATAAGCATATTTTGCAAAGTTATCTGAATGGAGACACTGACAGTAGCCCCACAGTACAAACTGTACTGTATTGGCATTGTACTGAGAGTAGAGTTTGATAATTTAGACTTGTATAACTAACATTCAGACAAAATACATTCAGCAGATGTAAACAGATCTAACTCTAATAAGCTGATAATGGAGGTACTGTTTGCAGCAGCTGAGGATCCGTCCCATAGTTCATTATGGAAAAACATTATCTTGTGTACCTGGATAAATGTACATACTAATAAAACTCATTAATCTCTTTAGGTATCACTGCAGGGCTTTTGTAAATGAGATATAATGCAATACAAACACATCCCCTCACAACTGTTGATAAGACCCTTTAGAAACTTAATACTGTTATTCACAAGTGCTTCTAATTACAGCAAAACAATTATTTTGGTGAAAAGAAATGGACACTGTTTCTAGGAGCTACTGGCAATTTTCCTGAAATAAAAACAAGAAGGAAAATATACAGGTCTTTTGTTGTCAAGAGATAAACTCCATAAACACAAAAACATTCACTGCAGCACAGAATATTTAGTGGGAAATGGCATTTCTCCACATATGGCTGCCATGCCTATAGATTCACAGATTTGCAGGTGGTCCTGCAAATTAGGTACAAGTTAGGTTAATTAGGCCACTGTACCAACAATGCTACTTCATTACACTGTATCACCAAGTGCTTTTTACTCTACCTATAAACGTATCACAAAATACAGTCCATCTATACTTCCTGGTGTAAAGCGCTTTTTAGAGTTAAGGTGTCAGGAACTTGTTCTCAGTTGCCCATGGTTGATCCCACCTCATCGGCTTCTCTCTCACAAATTTTCTAATGTTTTATCTCTTCTTGTCTTATTTTAACTTAAGGATGCTTGGACTGGCTAAAGGAACTTACCTCTGACTTCAGTAGGAAGATTGCACAGAAACAGGCTGCACACATCTGCCTTATCATTTAAAAACAACAGCAAAACAAAAACACATAAAAAAAAAATATTACAGCAAACTTTCAAAAGTGAAGTCATTCAGGTACTCATGGCCAGTTTTTCAAAACTACCCACAGGTACAATGGATATCTGAAGATATCCGTGTCTAAATCCTATCCTTAGGCACAACAACCACAAAACCAATTCCCACGTACCTTCACATGTCAGTAGGAAGTATTCCAAGTTGTGACTGAAAGATGCACTGAAATAGGTACAGTTTTCAATCAGATCACAAGACAGACACTGCCTGTTGAAGTTTCCATTTGTGCTCGCACTGGAAAAAAAGTTAATATAATTCTGTGAAGGTCACTGAGCAAATGTTATCTGGAAGCAACATTATTTGAATCTCACTTTACTGTAGAGCAAGAACATAAATATAATGTGCCCAACATTAGCAAGAGACAAAGCATTTCCATTTGGCTGAGTTTAAATAGCAGTAATGGCTTTTTTTTTGCTTGAATGGACAGTATATAAATGGATAATGATGTCTATCTTTGCAAGGTCAGGTGGGTATGCAGGATTGTGTAGTTTTTAAAATAAAATCACAGTTGCAATTCCACAAGAAGAAGCTATAATTTAGTCAATGAAAGCATGAAAAAAATAAAGAGTAGTGTTTTTACACCAACTCATTTTATAGCAGGCAATAAAGACCTGGAACTGCTTTCTTGAAGTTTCTTACTGGTTGCCTCACTGGTTTGATTTGCTAGCAGCTGCCTTTGGGGCTGAAGGTATTTTCAGGAATTTAAATAGTTGCTGTTATAATGTCCAAGTGGAAAGAAAAAAAACCCACTGCTTTACAGAGTCTTTTGTTGAAGGTAATGTGACCTGTGCATATGCTCAGAAAGATTTTGTGGGAGCCTACTGTTGGTTGAAGAATGAATTACAGATCATTTGTAAGTATTATTAAATACAATTTTGCACTGCTATGGCATTTTGCAACCTCACAATGCTTCTTTCCGGTATTCCTGTGAGGCAGGTGACTGATTTTGCTGCCTTTTCAAGGTAGAAAGAGATGAAGCTAACAACTTGTTTAGGGTCACCAAAGACTCAACTGAGAAGCTCTGGGGATCTTGTTTAGGCTGAGATCATGTTTCTGGCTTTCAAATCACTCTGCTTAGAATCTATTAAATCAGATCCAAAAAAGGAAACAAAAAACCCCCAACAAAACCAGATTGTCATTTGATACAAGCTGCCTTATCTCCACTGGAGCTCAGTTAACAAACATAGGCCAAGGATGCTTCTGAGCTGACTGCTTTGGACAAGGACAAGAAAGAATCAAAGTATCCCGCAGTGAAGATAAAATGCTTAAGGTGAGAACAGTGTCACTGGGTAATGAATATAAGGCTGAGGACATTCACATTTTTGGGCATCTCCTTCCTCATTACCAATGTTGGAAATGAGGTTAGGGAGGTTTCTTGAGCAGTAGTATCTGGACTCAGTTGACTTCCCTTTGCATCTTTCATTAGAAATGCACAGTTGATTTTTTTTTTTTTTTTTTTTGCTTCACCTTTTTTCTGTAAGAAAATAAACACTGAGCTGAACTACTCTCAGAAAAGTGTGGAACAGGCGTAGAGGTTACAGAAGGAAAACATGACTGAATTGCAGATAATATGGTTTGCTCCAGTCTCTTTCTCATTGAGGAAAAAAAAAAGTATGAAATCATGTCAGAAAGGGCAAATGTACTGAGAGTCCCTTATTAAACACTGCTATCATCAGTTCTGCCCTTCATTACAAACACCGAGAAGAAAAATAAAAGAAAATAATGATTCCCAAGTGGTTATAATCTGAATTTGATTTTCCTCTATTTTATAATCTATTTCTGCAATACTTCTTGATAGCTATACTACCTATAGCTGGCCATAAGCTAACCTTTTGCTCACTGTATTGTTATTTGAGGACACTAAAGTCATCTGGAATTGCAAAAAAAATAAAAATAAAGAAAAAATCAAACAAAAACAACCCACAAACATCTGTAAACATAGCATTCTGCTTTTTCTTTTCAATTTCCTGAACAGGTGAGGTGCTATTAAACTCTAATGAAAATTGCAGTCTAGAAGAATAGAAACATTTCATATTTGTGGTTTATGTAATTTTGGAATCTTTCAAGCATGAAGCAGTTCTGTTGGAAAGTTTTACGACAGGTTATCAATCTTCAGACTAATTTTAAATTTTCAACAAAATGAGAAAATTGCTAAATTTCAGACATTTCCAGATGTCTGTCATTCTGTTCACTGTCATTACGCTGCTCTGTTCCAGTGACACACTGCAAGGTGCTGTGATGCCATTAAAGACAATCAGATAAGTGACAGTTTCTACTGCAGTCTCTTATGTAATGACTCATGCTCTGTATGTGAAGTTAACCAACTACAGACCTGTACAAATGCCGCCTTCTTGGCAAATCTTCTGTGCTGAGGAAATAACTTTAAAACAAACAACAACAACAACAAAGACATTTGAATTATTAGTAGGGTGTTTACAAGTATCATATATAACATCTTCATTCACAAAGTCATTTGACTGATCATACAAAGACAAAGTTTGGGACTTGGACTACTGATGATCAAAAAAGGATCAAGTGCTGAAGGTAACAACCTTCCCATTTTTTCATCAAGGTCTACGGTGCAAAATTACCTTTGAGCATATTTTCATATTCTCTGAAACCAGTTTTTACTTTATTTTTATTCTTTTCCCAGTGACCTAACCAGGATCTGACGCAAAACGCACTGAAATATCCTCTTTGAAAAAGGCAATCGAACTTTCAGGAAGGATAGAGTATAAGTGAAGAATGCTTCACTGCCCAATTTTTGTGCTCAGGCTGTGGTCAAGGCTCTTTCTGGTTAAATACTGAGCACACTGTTTGCAGTGAGGCAGTTTCTGTACACCTCGAATGTGCCAATGCTGCTGGTGGCCAACATGCGGGGTCCAGCAGGAACAAACAGAGTGCCCATGTGGAGAACACATCAGATAGGATTTTCAGCCCTGCTGATCTTTTTCCAATAAGCTGCACTTGTCTCAATGTGTATTTTGATTGCATAAGTTGTGCATGGTATTTCCCACTTGAGTGGACTGTGAAAAAACAAGTATGCCAAGTCATAATGACCATTTTTTCATATTGAAGACATTAGTAATTGAGTGCATCCAACACCTTGAAGGAGCCTTATGCTGTTCTTAATGATCACTCAAAGTTCATCATATGACAGAGACATTAGTCAGATGTTTCAATGACCTTACGAAACCAAGAAGTCAATCTTCTAATTAAGACCTTGCATGCAAAGGATTCTATATGGCATTTTGGGTCCAGAAAAGCTTCCAAATATTTTCTTTCTATGTATTTTCAGAAAGTCTGTCTAATCTGTTTTTAAAGAGAAAATAATACAGAATTTATTTTACAAGCATAAATGACAACATTTTTGTGTGTGTGTGCGAGCGTGTGTGAGTGTGTATTCTAACTAAACACTATTCCTGTAATGCACTGATGTATCTGAAGGTCAATAAAGGACTTTCTAAAATTGAGTAGGAGGTCAATGAAAATACTCCTCCTTCCTTCAGAGCTTAACATCTCAAGTTGCTGTAGGAGAAGTCATTCCTCTATAGAAATTTATCCTGCATTTTATAGCCACAGAATGAAAGGTTTGAAGTGGAGAGAGAAAATAAATCTAAGACAAACTCTATGCAACGGTGCAGGAGATTAAACCAAAGCAGAGACAAACAGAGGCTGCTGTCTGATCTCCGTCTCCTGTGCTCAGACATTTCAGACGCGTGCACTTCACTGTAACTAAGCCAACAGCCCAGTGCTAAGCAGGGGACGACTGAATTGTCACACCAATATTTACTTACATTTTATGCCTCTTTTCATCATAGGCCAATATCTTTGTCACATCCCAATCGCCAGACGTGATAGACTCCAAGTTATCGCTGCTGCTGTTGGGCTGCCAGAAATAAAAGAGAATTCGATGTCTTTATTCTTAAAAGAAGCTACCTAAGGGGTAAGCAAAGCTTCTCTTTATGTTTCTGTAATGATGAAGGGAGCTCTTTAGACTCTGTTACCTGTTCAGGGTTACCAAGCACCTGCAATTTCCACCAGCTCCCCCCCCTTCCCATATTTCTGAGAATAGACAGCTATGGAAATATATAACAGAGTCAAAATCGTCTTAACTATAACTCTTCTAGAGATAACAGGATAAATTCAGTATAGAACTGCTTCATATCCCTTCCTCTAATCCGGCGTGTCCACAAGCTTCAGATTAATCCCTTATGGCAGTGCAGGGATTTACTTATTTACACTAAGAAGGCATTAAAAAAAAACAAAATAAAACAAAGCAAAGCAAAGCAATGGTACTGTTTGAAAAGAGAAAATTGGTAAACTTTTTTATCCTGAGTATCTCAGTCAGAAATTGGTAGTATTTTATGCACAATCACTGAATACTTTCCTTTACGCACAAGTCCAACATTCTACCCTTGCACCACCTGGTCTCTCTGGTCTGAGCACAGATGCTACTTTTAGTGCTTTCTGCTGCAGGTGCACACAAGGCAGCAGCAGCAGCGAGCCATTCACCTGTGATGATGACATGGCAACATGGTAGAACTTCCCGCGTCCTCCCTGGGGATGGGCTCTCACAAAGAAAAACTTCCGACCGTCCTTGGAAAAAATCGGCTCTTCATTCTGTAAATGGCAAAATTAAGGACTATGTTACCACTAAATTGAGCTATGCTGCAAAACCCTGTGAGATTAATTTAGAGTGAAGCAGAGTGCCCTTTAACAGCAACCTGAGGCAAACGGAAAACCCACTGAAAACCGGAGAACGTTTTGGAAATTACCGTGTCTGTGCTCTGGGGAAGATGACACCTTCCAGCTGGGGGAAGATGAGGAGCTGAGCAGGAAGGAAGGGCTCTTGGGTGTAAAGTCAACTCCCATTTGCACAGCCAAAAGTGCATACATACAGCTGACTGCTCGCGGCAGCTGGCACCAAGCCTTTAGAGATGATGTGAAGCTTGTTGGCACAAGTATGTCAAACTTTGTTTACTCTGCTGGAAGAACTGATCTGTTCCTGTCTTTGAGGAAACACAACTAACAGCATACTACAGCAGCTGTCACCTTTTCCTGCTCACTTACAATTATTTATTTCACTGAAGTATTTATGAGGGGAAGGATATTCTTGCCAAACTGCCTTTGACACAGAGCTCCCAGGTGAAGGTGGTGACTGACTTTTATTGGTGACTGACTGGAACATTCAACCTGAGATAGAAGTGACTCAGTGCGACACATATGGCAAGTGAGCAGTGCCTAGAAGTGTCTTTGTTTTCCTTTTGTAGAGGAACTGCAAGGACATCTCCAGTGCAAGAGATGGTTGAACAGCAGGTCACAAAGGACGGCAGAAGGATGGCCCATAATGGTGTGGCACAGTAGCTCTGTATGAAGGGAATGGGCTGGCTGGAGCTCCTTTGCATGTTGAATAGGTGGAACTAACACATGGGCTGAACCTCTGCTGAACCTTTCCTGGGGACCAGCTGAGCCCTGCCTGCACTGATCCATCTTTGTGGCTCCTTTGTGGCAACAGGGATGTTAATGTTGAGCCTCTTCTGGTTCCAACGTTCACCAAACCTCTGCTTTCTGCTTTGGCTCTGCACTGAACCAGAACTTCACTGCACAAGGAGACTTATGGCTGATGCACATGCACATGGCAAAAATAAGTGTTTTTATTTCTCATAAAGTTTTTACTATGTATTAATTTGCTACCATCTTTTCACTGATTAATTATTTTCCACTATTTTTTGGTTTTAACAACACTGTGCCTCGTGTTCAAACTGCTTGCTTTTCTTATTTTCTCCCGCTAAGGCTTTCATTATATTTTAAAATATTCCCATTTACAGCTCGCTGAATGAAATAATGGCATCATTTGTTTCTGACATTGTACTGAAACTTGAAATATGAAACAACATTATTTCCAAATGTCTTGAATGACAGAAGAAAACTCCTTGAAAAACAACATGGACAAATCTACCGTTCCTCCAGAACAGAGGTACGTGCAGAGATTTCACCCCACGTTTCTCTATCTGTATCTTCTGCATTTTATATTCCAGCAACATGTTTTTGCCAGTGAGAGCAGGCTTTGTACAGATTCATCCGAGGTTTGCTTAGACTTCATCACTTCATCAGGCTTTGTTTAAGGCTATGACACAGATGGTGACTTATCCTGGATGGCAAACTGGGGGTTATAAGGAAGGGAGCCTGCCTTGAGCTGCAGCTGATATGAATTGTGTGGGTCAAACACCACCACACTGCAGCTCCACAGGAAGCATTTCCCAGCTGGTCCATCTGTGCTTCTCTGTGCAATATCCTCTCTGCTTCCTGCTCCTCCAGAGTACAGTGCTTAATGTGCTTTTGGAGAGACTCTTTGAAATCCTGCTTAAGTTCTGGTCTGCTGTGTGTTATTGATTGTGAATAATATTTCTTTGAGATGTTTTTCTGGTTTGCCTTCAATTTTAAAAAAGGAAAGCAGTTAATCTGAATAACCCAGTGCTCCACAATCACTCCACTGATTGCTGTTCCCTTTCTCAGAAGTCTCCTACTTTGTCTTAATGACGCACCTTTGCCTGCCTTTGTAACATCAGGTCACTTATGGGGTGGTTTCACGAAAAGCATTTTGCAGGGTGTAAGTCAGTCTTGCTTATAAGCTTCTATGAGCTCTGCTTCTATTTTAAAGAACCTCATTTCATTCTGCCTATTAACTAGGTGCAAGAGAATCATTACTGGGCTACCGTGCTGTGGGAATTAAAACAAGGGAGCTGTAAAAGAAAAATGTTGTGAGATTTTCTACATCTCTACCTTTCGACAGAGCCTAAGTCTTTTCAAACAGAGGTGACCTGAAACACCAGGGGAACAGGAGGACTGCAAAGGCAAACAGAGCCCAAAGGAGCTGTTTTCAGGGGAGGTCAGGCAGCCCCTGCAGGCATTTTTGGATGTGATATGTCTATAAACTATTTTGTGGCAATCTCCCGGTTCCACTGACATCATTGTCAAAACCCACAGCTTTGTGTAAAATTGGAATTGCACCCTGATTTATAATTAAATTTATTCAGTACAGTTTCACAATTAAATAAACAATCCAATTTAAATGCCAGTAAAGTTTATCTACGCCAGGTACTGTAGAAAGTTCTCCTTTGCTGTCTCCTTGTCTTTATATGGCCATTATAATCGCTATCTGGAAATGGCTTCTTTACAAAAATACAAACAAAACTTTTTACAGCTGTAATTGTTTCAGAGAATTTGTATATCTAAGCAAAGGTATGAAAGAAGGTTAGTTAGATTTTTACACTCAGCAGAGAACTTGAAGGTACATAAATAAAAGCAGCAAAATCTTCCAAAATCCCTAAGTATCTTTGGTGAACTTGTACCCATTGTTTTTCATCAAAAAGACTTGAAAACCCTGGCTTGAAAATCATCTGATGAGGAATTACAGACATTCTATAGAAGACTGCGTGCATTTCTCATTGCACTTTGAGTAATTAATCCTGTTTTTTAGCCACACAGTGAAAGCAATAATTGCTATTGGCCTGTCTTGGAGAGAGTTCTGCAAAGTTTTGGGGTTTGAATAAAATTCATTTACGCACTGAAGCCCATAATGGAACAGAGGACCATTTACTGTGACCTCCCATATATAGATTATTAAATTTCAGGGAGTTACCAAACAGTTACAGTGAAAAAAAAAAAAAAAAAATCAAATTCATGAGTTATGTGCCCTAAGTCAAAAGTCCCAGCATTTCAGACAGCTGACAAGAAGTCAACTACATTACCCTTGGAGATTTGCTCATGCCCATTTTTAGTATCTTCTGTTATTTCACTGTTTTTCTCTCCCCCAGCCAACTGTGAAGTTTGCCTCTATTCTAGGAAGATCTAGGAAGGTGAACTTCAAGTAAAAGGTAAAGTTACCATACAGTTTTTCAAGGATGCGCCTGGAGTACTGCGAAGCAGTATTTTAAGGAATGCTGCAAAACATCTATATTCTTTGATTTATGTTTGGGTTAATTCTCAGATGGTCTGGCCAATGGAACACGCTGATGTCTTCTTCAGGTTGGGCTGAATCACGCTCAAGGTCCATTGACTATATGCCCACACTGCTGGCAGAACCTGCTGACTACGGTACTGAATTGCGTCCTTGGCCCACATGTGTATTGAAATATATCAACCAAGGACTCTTCTTTCTGAGCTGAGTCACGCTTCTGGTCTCCTTCAAAGGCTGCCGAATGTGTGATTCATCTTCTTACAGAGTTGACATTTTCACATTATTCTCATACTCCGACACCCATGGCATGAAAATAACTTTGCAATTTTTTAGATTCATGTGCCATAGAGTAAAAAGTAAAATGCAATTATTCTAGCAATCTTATGCTCAGTCAAAACTGGATTTTTATGTCATTTGCTTGTCAGAAATATAGGTGAAAAAGCTCTGTATTTCTTCAGACTCTTAAAAAGCTTTTGAAGAATAATATCAAAAGCATCCCTAGATGCTAGAGTTATCTTTGTTCAGTAATGAAATGCTGGACTCAATTGGTTATAATAAACATACTTTTCTGACCTCAGACTAGGTATATGATGTTTGCAGTAATACAAACTAATTCCTTGGAACAGGTTGGTTAGAAATTGCCAATTCTTTTAATAGTTATTCAGGACAAAACATCATCTATTAATGTTTGTACTTTTAATAGGTAAATGACTAAAGAAGCATAGCAGTGTAAAGCACAAGTTCTTCTAATACACTGCTCTGGATTTCAGGAGAATGGAGGACCCAGTTAATAGCAAGGAAAGGATTAAAATTCTTCTCAGATTTATAAAATAAAATAAATCTTTGAAACACTTTTTTTTTTAATTAAAAGAAGATACAAAATACGGTCAATTTATTTTTCTCATGACTTGTCTTTGAAGATTTTGTTATCTATTTAAGCTAACACAGGTGGTGTAAACACAAAGAATACTTTGGCAGCATTTTCATTCTACACCTGAGTACAGCAAAAGATTACTTGAAATGCTTGGAGCACAAAATCTATTTCCTCTGTAAAATCAATTCTAATCTGGATCAGACACAGACCAATGCTGGAAGACAGACACTGGAACAGAGAAAAACATTGCTCTTGCTGTGAACTGATGTATTGCTGTTTCTATAGGTTCTTGAGCCCTTTGAGCAAGCTGCTACAAAAATGGGATATACTTTAAATCCGAAAATACAGTGCAAGTTCTTTATGAGACATGCTCCTCCCTGTCTGGCATTCACATATTCCATGAAAACAGCTTTTTGTTGTGGCTGAGTTCGTATCAGCAGCATCTCTCTAAAGAATAGCTTAATCAAATCTGAGATCCATTCATAAACTCCCTGCTGGGAAAGTGTTATACATGATCTAGAGATTTACATGCTGAAAATCTATAGTATATAAATCTATAAGCAGGTGTTAAAAAAAAAATCTGAAAATAAAGAAAAATTCCATTAATAAAAAATCTTATGGTGTTTCAAATTCACTATATATATATATATATATACACCTAGTGAATTTATAGGGATTTACTTTCATCTTAGTGTTATTTCATTTGAAGGATGGCAGCACATCGCTATACAAAGCAGTAGTATGAGACAAAAGTGAGAGCATCAGAAGAATTATGTGAAATGAATGTGAGTTAAAACAGGATATTACACTCAACCACACAGTTTTTCCTCATTTTGGGATTCATGTAAGCCAGCAGTGTTTCAGCTGCCCTACAGACAATTTAATTCCATTTTTTACCTTTTTTACATTTCTGCTAACAGCTGCAGAGTAACACATAATTTTGTCAAAATTAGCTTAAATGACTTAAAATCTTACCTGCATGATTTTGATTGGAAATGGACACTGGCTCTTTTAATTAAATGCTGTTTTCAGCCATAGACTTCATTCCAGTCTAGAAGACCAGAAAACAACTACCACAGTGCTGCAAATAATCGTCAGCCTCAAAGCAGGATTTGAAGGACTACCTCTGAGGTTGCTCCATGAATGGGTGAATTACCATTAATATCAGCTTTTTGTCTCTTAAACCCCGTAGGCTGAGAACTCTGTGCACACTAGAGAAGGTGACAGCTGAAGCACATAAAGCTTTCTTATTACCAGGGAACAGTTTTATATAACACAAACCATGGCATCTTATCTTTCTTATTTTTGGAAATCCGTTTTTTCCCTTGGTAAGACAAGAAAAAAAGAAAAAAAAGCTTGCCAAAAGTTTGACCACAAAGAGAAGATCACTATTACCTGTCTGTGCAGCCAACCTTCACTTTCATCTTCATGTTTCTAAAACAAAGCAAGATCATTAAAGAACATTCCTGGCATGTATTACATGTTGCTTATCAGCGCAAAGCGTAGTTGGACCGACTCTGAAAAGTTGTGCAGAAGAACAAAATGCACAAACCATGTTATTCCCCAAAAAAATAGAATTTGTTAGTAACAAACAAAGGTTGAAACAAAGGTTTTAAGAAAAGACTCTGTACTATGCTCTATGCATAGCATATCTAAACCATAGAGACAGATATGCTCCACTGCATATCTCTCTCTCCTCTCTACTACACATATTTCTACTACAGAAATACCCACATTGGTTTTAAAAGATGGGATCTGCTAATAGTTATGCATACATTTACATTAGTATATCTACTGGAGGTATTAATTAACTACAGTTAGTTACATAATTTGTAACATATTAATAACATCGTTCCTATTCTCTGCCTGCCTAAATAAATATGCACCAGTGGACACGTCCCCAGTGAGATGGCCGGAACACTTTCTCCTCAGGTGCAGGTGGCCAAGGACCTCCAGGCTCTTCTCCCTACCTTGGTGCAGACGCCCGTGGTCGCATCGCACAGCGTCAGGATGGAGAAGTTCTGGGCCCTGTTCAGCCAGTTCACTGCCACCTTGGTGCTGGTAGCCCACTTTACCATGGTGATGTAATAGTCCCTGAAAACATAGAGGTGTTTCTGGTTATTAAAACAGTGCATCTTGATGTCTCTGGGCTTCCTTTATATGGATTTCAACCCCTAGCAATGACATTTTTAGGTACAGGTGTTTGATCTGCCACTTCTGAAAGTCATTTTCAAAGATCCAGAGGTAGAGATAAAGAGCCTTTCTAGCTTTTTAGTCTTCCAAGAAGGACTGAAATGCCTGGAGCTACAAATTAATGCATTGATGGAAAAGAAATTGCAAACATTTGCCATTCTCAAACCCATCACCACCAACAGTAGGGTTCTTTATGCCTATGAAGAGTTAACAATCTCTGAATGTCCCTGATACACAACATCCATATGTGCTGAATCAGAAGAACAAGAGCAGGAAGGATGTGGTTTAGAAAGGTGGATTTCAGCAGGTGCTGGATTTCAGCAGAACAGTAACAACTGGTTGCCAAAAAGAAGTTAGTAGAGATGTGAAACTTTACAACATCAAAAATGTCATCCCACACTCCCTACATCATCCTCTGTGGTTGGACATATTCAGGTTCTAGTAATACCCACTGTAAATCACTACTGTTGCCTGCACAGTCCTGTAAGCAATATCTTGCCCAAGAAAACGTAGCAAAACTGAGCAATATGCAATATTGACCAATGCAACCCACTTCGGCTGGACTGGGCTTGAAAATCCAGGATCACAAATAAAAATCTTGATGGTCACCTTCTAAGAGGTGCTCACAGATGTGCACCTCTGCACTACTCCATTTTCAGGGTAAAGCTCTTGCTGGGCTGACAAAGCTAGTAATGCTTTAGTATACAACGGGCTGCGCAGACCAAAGACACCCTTAACAACTTCTCACAGCACACAGTCTATAAAAATTTATTAGTTCATTTGTTTGCTATAAAATATGTATAAGGAATTGTTGCTCCCTTTGGAATTAATGTGCTGTGTCACTGGAGAGTACTCTGCGTTCTGGCAAGCGCTCCTGCATATACTGAAGAAAAAGGGCAAAAGCAACAAAGACACGCTTCTCTAGCAAAACAACAAGTTGGGAATTGATTTTGTAGTTTTCTGTAACATTTAGTGCCTAGATTTGGCTGGGGATAAATAACAAAAGGCCTCCACAACAGCATCCAACACACTGGGAGGAAGGATACTTCCAGGTGAGAAAACAGCAGTCTGAAGATCCAGTGCTTGAAATAAAATCGTAATTTTACGCTCTATCAGCAAGAGAGCATAGGCTCTGAGAAGGAAAGAAAGGCACTGAAGCAAAATTAAACTGTAAAACCACCTCTTCTTCCTCTTCACAATGAACTGAGCAGATTCAGTCACCCTGAAAAGGAAGGTGAATTCAGTACATATTGTGGCTCGGAGCATTTTTTTTCATAAATCCAATTTAAAGTTTGAAAGACATATATTAAATTTCTACATCCTTGTCATTGCTTGAACACAGGAGCCACAGTTCTTGCTCAGGAACTTTTAATTATTATTTTAAGTCACATATATATCTTCTCTATCACCCTGGAGATGGCACGGAGACCCAATTTCTGTCTGTAGCCTCTGTGAAGCCTGCAGACACCCAGCAAGCAGACAACAGCACGTACTTGTAGAGTACTTGTTATTCTAGTCTCAGAGTCTTTAATTTACTTCTCCTTACATCTCTTCTGTAGGACAACTAAATTTTATGTCTCCCATTTTGCAGAGGAAAACGAGACAATAAGGTGTGATTCATCTCAGCTAATTGTAAACATCTGCACTTTGAGAGCTGCCCTGGCTGGGCAGCCAATGGAGGGGAGTGGGGCATTTCTCAGGCACTGTCTGACCCAGTCTGGATTTTATAGGAGCTGAGGGAAGGAGATTGTAGTTCTTATGACATCTGCGCTCAGGGGAGTGCTTCATTTGCCATCTGAGATGCCAATGTGATGTGAGAAATACATTGGACCGCAGTCTGGTTCCCATCACCTGCTGATGTAGTAGTTCACTGGTAGGGGTCCAATGCCTTTCATCAAAATTAAAGTGCCATTTGGACATTAAGCAGTAAACCCTTTTTTTTTTTTTCTGTTCTGCATTTTTTTTCCCTTTCATTCACTTTCTTCTCACACCAAAGCATGGAATTGCAGAAAATTTGGCAAAAATGCTCAGAATGAAAGATTTTTAAGAAGAAAAAGATTTTGAAATGATATTCTGTTGCTTTCAAATATGCTTCCTATCATCAACTTACTGTTTTCCTGACAAATGTTCCAATTCTCTGGAAAATTTTTGACTTCCTTTAATTCTAAAGCAAAACAAGTAGAGTATCTCCTCTTTATTTTCAGTTGTATTGACTGTACCAAAACACTCCGCTCCAGATACAAACAACACTCAGACTTGCTGCTCTGTCCATGTGTCATCTGTGTGAACACACTGGGCACACTGAAATGCTCCAGATCCCTATTACCATCATTCTCCCCTGAATTTCTGATACTCTTTTCTGTAACTGTCTGTACGGTGCACCCCTCGTGTCTCTTCATGAAACATTATCACATTAATCCTTTCATTTTGGAAAATATATGCAAAATTAAAATGTACTCCTCTTGCTCCAGCAGCACTAATAATGTGCTCCAGGGATGGAAATCACCATGGTTTGGATGAAATTTAAAAGCACTAATTGATGATGACATTTTGCATCATTTTACAATACTGATTGAAACCCAATAAATTACAGCCACCCATAGTCACACAGCACAAATTTATTAGTGACACGTGCAGCCTGCAGCCTCAACTTCTTACTGTAATTAAAACACTTCTGAGTATACTCTGAACAAAAAGTGACGTTGTCCAGGAGCAGCAATTCTGATGCTGTGATTTGGGTACTGTGAGCTGGGAATGCAGCCTGCAGACCTGAAGCTGTTTGTTTGAAAAGCAAACACAGCAATGCCCATTTGATTTGTTCACAGTTCATACAACTGCTGTTGCATAATTGGATTTGAATTGGAGCCATTCAGAATGATTCAGTGAAAACCTGTTCTGAGGTTGACATTAATTTTCCTAACGGGAAGAAAGGTAACTTCCTCCATAAGTGATGGCACTGGTTTAGCATCCTCTCATCAGATGACTACACAGCGCCTGCACAACACCCAGGCAGAGACCTTATGTACCTATCATTTATAGGACTAGAGGTAATGGCCTTAAATTGCACCAGGGGAGGTTCGAGTTGGATAATAGGAAACATTTATTCTCAGAAAGAGCGGCGAGGCATTAGAATAGGCAGCCCAGGGAGGTGGTGGAGTCACTGTCCCTGGAGGTGTTCAAGAAACATGCAGATGTGGCACTGAGGGACGTGGTCAGTGGCCATGGTGGGGGTGGGCTGACAGTTGGACTAGACGATCTTAGTGGCCTTTTTCAAACCTAATGGCTCTACAATTCTATGATCATGCATAATGAGGGCACCTTTCCTTGCCCTCACAGTTGGCCTGTTCCATTAGCTCTGTGCTGTACCAATATGTCTGTTGGCACTGGGACTGCCCACCCAGCAGCCTAATTTAGCAATCAGTCAAAAAAGATGAAGTGTGATAGGGTGCTGCTACTTGAGTAAGTGATGTGCTGGGAATGAAAACCTTGTTGCATCACGTCTGACATGCACAGAAAGCTGTTGGGCGGAGGGGTCACTGCAGGCACCAGACGTAGAAGCAGAATGTAGAAGCAGAATTCTTCTGCAGGATGTCATGCTGTAAAGCTATTTCAAGTGTACAGCAAAGCTGCTGAAATCCAGAAATGGCTCTAATCCCCAAGCTTTGCAAGGGAGTGTGCCAGGCATTGACTAAAGCTGTTTCTTTCCCAACGGCAGGCTGGAACAACGTGATGCACCTTTCAAGTGCTCACAGACCTATAAACGTAGCACCACTTTCTTTGGTCATAGGCTGAAGTCCAAGCCAAATTTCCAGCTCTTGCTGAATGCAAACAGATCGGAGCACTTGCTTAGATAGAAATGGGTGGCTAAGTGCTTGGCTGAACTGCAGGCCAACTTCTCAAATATACTTACCCTGAAAGCAGCAAAGAGCTTTATTTTCTATTTTTTTATTGAAGACAGGGCAATGTATTTGCAGAATGTCCTTCTGATTTCATTCCCATGCTTGACTCACAAAGCAGTGAATTCATGGTTTTTGTATTTATGTTTCTGCTTCATGGTTTCCCATACAGTACCCAGACAACTGTCCCTATTCAATGCCAATGACCAGATGTGAAATGAAAATGTTGTTATGGATTTTGCAACATCCCGCTCAGTGCTCTAAAAATAAGTCTACTCTGAAGTTAGACTGGGTCACAGGGATTCTGAGTAAAAAATGAACAGTGCTCAAGAAAAACACATGCAAGAAGAAAAAATATATGAAAACTTTTAACTAGATTTACTCAAAGTGAAACTTGACAGTAGTGGCAGAAAAAGTTACTGTAAAATGACCTCAAAAAAGTCAGGGTCTGATATAAAGCCCTAACAGAACCAGATTGGGCATCCCAGGACAAGGAAGCACATACCTCAGTCTCTGATCATCTGGAGGAATCATCTCTAGGTCATGGGTAGGTCCATTCAGACCAATCACATGCAAAGAAATAGTTGGATTTTCCATTCCAGCCTGGATTTCAAAATAAAATGAAGTAAAAATAGAATAATTACTATATTGTACATAACACAGAATGGCTCTGATTTATGATGTACCCATGGACTGTAAAATGTGCTCTCCTGGTTAAGGTTATGGATGGGTACTGCAGCCATTCACAGGGAAGGCACAACTAAGGTGGTTTATCACAGAGGTTTGGAAAGCTTATTAGGCAGAATCAAGGGGAAATTCTACATAACACATCTATAAGTTTTGTAAAAGATGTTGTTTTACATGGTGACTAGAAATAATTTCTTCTTTTTTTTTTTTTTTTATAAAGCAGACTATTGGGATAATGGTAAATGTCATAATACATGGATATTGTAGGAAACCTACTGACTCAGTTACTTTCCATAAAACCTGCTTATATGTATCTCTCCTGTTTGATTATGGTTCAGTTTGGATCCATCTGTGAGTTTTGAAGAACTCAGTGCACAAGGCAAGAAATGACAGAAGAGACGACAGTGCTGCAGAGGACACATCCTGGAAACTGTAGAGAAATCCAAACACCAAATTTTCCTTCTTGTTTCTTTTCTCAGAAACGCCATGAACCCAAATGTTTTAAGGATTGCTGTAAGCTTTTAGATATTGTCAACTCCTATCTAGAACAGAAGCACAATTGCGGGCACAAAGCAAGAACTGAAACATTTTATTTCCATTATATTAGGAATGACTAATACTTTGATCAGAAAACTGCAATTTTAATAATACAACTAAAGAAAAATACAGACTTAATTCACTGGGGAGCAGCTGATTTTTCTTTAGATCTGTTTATTTTCACTATGAATATTATGATTGGCCTTATGAATATGTCCAATTATACTGTCTCCTACCTGAGCCTACCAAGAAAAAATAAAAACAACATGAGTTTGCTGTTTGCTTGTTTGTTTTTAATAGAACAACAGAACTGCTTGTTTTATTTCCCCTTACCTTTGGATAATGGTATGTTTTAACAGTAGGGTAAAGGCTGCCAGTGTATACTGGGATCTCCATGGTAGGGACTCTGGAAGCATTAATTGTTGCATATGCTAACCTGGTGCCATCAGGAGACCACCAATGAGCAATATGACTCTTCAAGATCTCCTCTAATTAAAAAAAAAAGAAAGGAGAAGAGGGAGAGAGGAAAAAAAAAGACTATTAGATGTAAATTGCTAGTTAGCAATAAACCGTGTAGATACGAAAATCCCAGTCTAATCACAGCACAGGGAGAATGTCACAGGAATATCAATTAAAAATGCTCATTAAATTATGCTGTATACACAAATGAACACAATTGATTACAATTATTCTGAATACATCAGTTATTAAGCATAATTACGTTGCTCAAGAAACATCAAATTATTCATACTAGTACACACACTTATGATAGAATAAAAAGCCTGGCTGCTCCTGCCCTGTGTCTTGTGCTCATGTATATGAACATAAGGAATTTGATAGTAGCAAAAGCTGGGCTCCTTTGGGAATACTGCACTGATTTACTTCTCCATAAAGAGTTCACAAAGTCATGCTTTACTTATATCAATGGATTCAAACAGCATTTGTACTTAGGTTAAATCACATCACCTGAAATTTAAATCTTCCTAATTTCTGCTGCTAGCTGGGAATTAACAAAAATGGTGATTTTCTGTAAGTTACGCAGTATTGGAGTTTCGTAATACTCTGTGAGACACCAGGCTTCAGAGTTTTAGACCTGGTTGCCATCTTGAATATTATTCCTACTTCATTTTTAAAAACATTTTTGCAAAGCAATATTTCATACGCAGCCAGGGTCAGAGGTGTGGTTGGTAGTGACAAAATGCTTGGAAAGATGACGATATAAATACATCAGAGCTCAGTATGTAAGTGGAAAGCAAGATTGCAGATATGCACACAGATCAGGAGAACTCCTTGAGAGTAGCCCCTCTGAGAGGAGCTTAGAGGTCCTGGTTGATGAAAACCTTAACATGAGCCAGCAGTGTGCGCCTGGAGCCCAGAAGGCCAATGGTATCCTGGGCTGCATCAGATGAGGGGTGGCAGCAGGGAGAGGGAAGGAATTGGGCTTGTTCAGCCTGGAGAGGAGAAGGCTGAGGGGAGAGCTCATTGCAGCCTTCCAATGTTTAAAGACAGATTATAATTAGGAGGAAAATCAACTTCTTACACAGGTAGACAGTGATACGACAAAGGGAAATGGATGTCAGGGGATATTTTTCACTGAGAGAGTGGTGAGGAGTTGGCACAGACTGCCCAGAGGGGTTGCAGATGCCCCATCCTTGGAGGTGTCCAAGGCCAGGTTAGATGGGGCCCTGGACAATCTGAGCTAGTACTTGATCTAGTAGCTGGCAACCCCCGCCCATGGCAGGGTGATGATCCTCGAGATCCCTTCCAACCCAAGCCATTCTATGATTCTATGATGATTCGATGATTGCAATCCTAAGAAATTATTTTGAAGTCTGGCAGAACCTAATTCTCATTAAACATCAATTCAAAGACCTTTTAATTGCTAATACTTTCTCTTATCATTTAATATGCTTCATTGCAAAGACGACTTCAACTTACAGATAGCCAGAAGAGCTATAAATTTGCTCTGCCCAAAGTGTCTTCAGCTGCTGACAAGTGGAAGACACTAACTTGGCTTTCTAAACCTACCATTTTGCAAAAGGCAATATTGTAATTCATTTTCATTAAAAGACTTAATATCATACAAGTCATTCCCATTCAGACTGGAGCAGAAGGTTTTGCATATGCTGTACAGATTGATGGGCAGGAAGACAGATGCCATTACTTTAATGTGAGAATGAAGAATTAAATAGGCTTCAAAGTGCTTCTGAATTCTCAACACTGATACTCAACTACACAAGTTCAAGCAGATCCGCCCTCTGTTGTTACTGTGGTCATTCAAAAAATGAATGAGAATGTTTAGAGTTTGGACCCACCATGTTAGTATAACAGTCTGTGATGACTCAACCAAAATGCCCACTTGGTCTAAAGAGTAGAAATTCACCAGATAGTGTATTTTAAAGGAAAAAAGCTTGGATCTATCCTTGGAGAACAGATGGGCAATGAGACATGTCAGAGATCAAACGGAGTAACCTTTATTACTCCAGACTTGCGTTTGTCTTGAGACAGTGGTCAAAGTAACATTAGGAAGAGTGCAAGGAAAAATCACTCTCAAGAGCTATACTTCTACAAATAACAAATTAATTAATCAGTACATAATAGGAATATCTACGAGAGGCTTCAGGAAGATGTCTAGGAAGTTCCAAATATCACATGGGAAAGCATATCTCTGGCAGATTTCTTTTGCTGCATTGCCCCGCCTATTATTTAAAAGATGCTGCTCTTGACTTTTTATTGCTACATCATCAAAGAAATAGCTAGAAGTATAAATGAAGAGGAAAAATGGATGGCAGATGAATCTTTGGCATTTTAACATTAATTAACAAACTTCTTCTCAGGGACCTCAGACTTAAGGAAGCAGTTCTACTGAAGGCCACATGCCAAAAAAGGTTTCAGTGCCAAAAAAAGATTTTGTGTTCCTTTGTTAATCAGATTTAATGGTGTGTGTGAACCTTTGCCTTGATAGAAAGTCGGGACCCTGCCATTATTAGAGAGATCAGTTAGTTTTAGCAAACCAGAGAGTGTGCTATTGAAATACAAAATGTACTTGTGCCAGAATGTAGATTAATTTGCAGTAGTTTGCAGACTACTTACTCTTGAGGACGCTTAATTCTTTGCACTTGTATTTACCACACAATCTGAAAATCAGCTGCATATAGTACATCTCCTAGTTAAAAATTTATGGCAATAATTGATCAAAACTGGCTCTCTTCCTCAAGGCTCGCATCACTAGTTGCTACATGATGCAGGCATGCTGTGAGTGAGGGGTGGAGATTCCTCAGCTGGTTCCTCTGTGCTGCACAGTTGTGCATGTCCAGGTTCACACACAGCACCTGAAGCAAGTCAGTGCTTACTCCATGTTACCTCATCCATCCTCAAACCATTCAGAGACAGCTGACCTGTAAGTGGTGAATCCTGGGACACCACGTATAGTCAACCTGTGATCTAGAGAAATGCAGAAACATAATCAGGTAGTTCAACTTGAGGAACGTCTGGCTGCAGCTGAAGAAGGTGGCAGTCCAAATGGGTTAAAAGTTGCAACACACAGCTTTGGTATTGAAACTTGAAGAGCATCTAGAGTGGATTGGGCTATCCATGTGAGGGATGGCATCTCTATAGAAGAATATGTTCCCTTATAGATGCTTTCCTGCTCATCTTCAGAAAGCAGAGAGGAGCAGTCCATTGCTATGTTTCTTCGCTGGCAAGTAGTAACTCGATGATCACTGTGGTCCTCTTCAACCCAAGCCATTCTATGATTCTATGAATCTATGATTCTATGATTCTATGGTTTAGGTTCACATGATATCCATCCCTCTGTACTCAGTTCTGGTGAGGCCACACCTCAAGAACTGTCTGAAGTTTCAGTTTTGGGCCTCTCACTACAAGAAGACATTGAGTGCATCCAAAGAAGGGCAGTGGAGCTGTGAGGAGACTGGAGCATAAGTCTGATAGGGAGAGGCTGAGGGAACTGGGATTGATAGTCTGGAGAAGAGGAGGTTCAGGGAAGACCTTATTGCTCTCTACAGCTCCCTAAAAGGAGGTTGTGGTGAGGTGGGGTTGGCATCTTCTCCTATATATATAACTAGTGATAGGGCTAGAGGGAATGACCTCAAGTTGCACCAGGGGAGACTCAGGTTGGATACTAGGAAAAGTTTCATCTCTGAATAAGTGGTCAGGCAGTGGAATGGGCTGCCCAGGGAGGTGGTGGAGTCACCAACCCTGGAGGTGTTCAAGGAATGTTTGGACGTTGTGTTGAGGGACATGGTTTAGTGAGAACTATTGGCGATCAGTGGATGGTTGGTTGGGTGATACTGTGGGTCTTTTCCAACCTTGGAGATTCTACGATTCTATGATTCTAACTAGCCCAGCAAGTGTATAAAAGTGAAAGAAGCATCTGCCTGCTTGAAGATTTGAAGTTATGTCAACAGTTCTTACAAGATTGATGAAACTGGAGACTTGTATGTTGCTTCAAGTAATAAATTTCTCAAAGAAGGGCCACGAGCATCAGGGCTTTATCTCTGGAACCTCAGTGGTAACCAGCAGATTCTGGATAAAACCTGTTTTGTGAACAACATTTGGAAATCCAAATAGGTGGTTATACTGTTGTATAACATAATCTGCCACTGAAATATCTCTACAGATATTTACATGATAAATCTGCTTCTCAGGCTTGTGCAGAGTTCTGCACATCAATGCTATTGTCACAGGGGCCAATAAGCACATTTTTTCAAGCATTTCTAAAAATCTATTTCCACATTCTCTGTCAGTCCTGAGTCATACTATTGATTAATGCCATTCTGTTTAATGTGGTTAAGTTCTGGCTTTCTGCTAGTGAAAAAATGAAGCTTTTACCAATGGCTGAGTGGGAAATCCATTGGCGTAATAGGAGGTTCTTCCAATTTACGAAGACATTATTAATGATTTGCAGTTTGCAAGTGTGAGCTAAATGGAATGGAGACTTGCAAAAGGCAAGGATGCTTAGCCAGCCCAGTCCTCTGACAGATCTGTCATTTCCATAAAATGAATAAACGCAGAGTCAGGAGAAAAACTGGAGTAAAAAGGAGTAGTTTTCCAGTGGAAAATGCATTTCTTTTTCTGTTGTCATGGTCAACAGAAACTGCGATTATTAACTGTATAGTTTACCCACTGAGGCTACTGCTATCATAAGCATCAATAGTTCAGATTCCATGCACGACAAACAGCTGTAGTAAGTACCTTGATCAAATACTTCCCTTTGGCTGCCCACATGCTTCTGTTTTGTAAGGCAGAACCTCACAAACATGAGTCTTTCCACAACAATCCTCTGGATGCATACCTGTCCACATTGTCACCTCCATAGGAAGTATGGTAGTAGGTCTGCCCATACATCCCTGTGGGCAGTGTCATAGAAAGCCCTTCTAGAAGAGCGAGCATGTTGGTGCAAGGCTGGTCCTAACGCCTCTTCAATCTTTGACTGCTAACATCTCCCAGTACCCAGGAAAAGAAATGTATAATGAAAACAAAGAAACTAACCTTGTCTCTTCAAAGAAAAAAATGTCTCCCTCATAGATCTGTGCTACAGGCAAACAAGAGATCTTTGGGAAATCTATGGTGTCCATTCTTGGTAAAGCCCCTTGTGTTAAACAGACAAGCTGTGGCTAAAAACTACAGTGTCATTAATTTCCAAAAAGAAACCTCAGTTTTCTGGGGAGGTGTCCTTAGAGACTAAGCAGAAAGGTTTTTTAACTGCACCTGGAAAACAGAGACTGCATTTCTAGAGGTCAAAAGAAGGGTAGAGGCATTTAAGACATTTTACTTATTAAATAAATCAATTTCTTCCAAACAATTAAAATCCGCTTCTTGTTCCAGACATTGCACTTTTTTTTGGGAATCAAAACAATATTCTAAATGTTGTACATTGTCTTTGTGACAAAAAAGATGAAAAATAGTTTGATTCTCCTGCAAGCAAGAAGTACACACATGCAGACACAAAGACATTTAAGCATATCTAGTTTGATGCCAATAGGCCCACTAATTCCAGAGTATTTTAATTTTTACCTAAAGAGCTAGACAAGGTTTTGTCTTACAGAGGGAACATACCCTTGTTTGTGACTTACTGCTGATGGTTTAAAGCACAGTGATTCCAGGAAGCAGAATCAATGGTTTTGTTTGTGCAATTTGTAGTAGGTGATGCTCAGATTGTTAAGTATTTGGTGTGCTGATGGTATTTTAGTCTTTTTTAAAAAAACTGTTAATAAAAAGGAATCTTAAGCAAAATGAAATTAAAGTCTAGCATAAAGGCTTATACTGGGGAAGAAAGCTCAAAGGAATTTTCAGTAGGAAGCATCAAAAGAAGATGAGAGGAAGAGAGATCAGAGAAGCAAAAGGGGGTCTAGGAAAGGAGAACAAAAAGAGTTCTGAGATAGCAAAACCCCAAGGGTTCCCTGAGAAACATCAAATAAATACAAATGCTTATTTGACAGCTAGCATCTGTTTTAAAATCAATTACTAGATCATCTCAAATCACCAACCACATGCCAAATCGATTACTATTGTATAGTGTGAAAGCAAGTATTTTCACCTAGTTAGGGAAAACACTTTGCTCATATTGGCCTTCGCTGATGTGTTTCAGGGAGGCTTTCAAGGACCACCTTGCCATCTTTCACACACGTGCAAGGTATATTTTCTCTCAGTTGGTGTAATGTAGAATCAAAGAATCATAGAATTGTCTGAGTTGAAGGGGACCCTTAAAGGTCATCTGGTGCAATGAATAGGGACACCTACAGCTCCATCAGGTGCTCAGAGCCCCATCGAGCCTGACCTTGAATGTCTCTAAGGATGGGGCATCCACTTCTCTCCGGGAAATCTGCTCCAGTGCTTCACCACACTTATTGTAAAAAATGTTTTCCTTATATCCAGTGTAAATCTCCCCTCTTTCGGTTTGAAACCATTTCCCAATGTCCTATCACAACAGACTCTGCTAAAGACTCTGTCCCTTCCGTCTTAGAGGCCCCCTGTAGCTCTACATTGACTTTCATTAGTGGATATAAAATGAGAGTAAGAGTAGTTAAATGTATGAAAATTGCTTTCTTATATAATTCTGCTTAACATTAGTTCTATATCCAATCTACGTTTTCCTATGTTGACATATTTTTATGCTTATGTCAGCAATACCCCTGCAGTACTTCTGATTTCAATGGAACAAATCTTCTTTTCGGGCTGCATAATTGAGTCAGGTGAAAAAATCATTTTTCAGGATCACTAAAGAATTCTGTGCCATTTGGAAAAAGGTAGAGACACTAAAAAAATAAATAGATGAGCAAGGAAGAAGAGAGAACACTCCATTCTCAGCCTGATCCCATGATTCCTGTATGCCAACAATGAATATTCTCAAGGTGTTTGTGTCATCGTAAAGGAGATCCTTAAGGAAAACTGAGTGCAGTGCTCAACCCAACGACTCCAAATTCCTTCTCTAAACACACAGCCTCTTCTTCTGTGACAGGCAGTAAGCTTATGAAAAATAAAATATTACTTGCCTCTGAGGGATTTGAAGACATGCTTTAAAGAACATATTTTAAACACAAAATCCTTGATCCAAAAGCAGTTACCACCTGATGGCAGCAGCATCACACAGTCGAGGTGCTCCCATGTGTTCAGCAGCTGAGAGAACGTGGCAGCCCCTCATCTCAGGGAAAGGAGCCCATGCATAGGGAAGGTGTGGGCTGTGAGTGTCATTAGTTTCCCTTAGTCATGCAGTTTAATTGCTTGAACACATGTTGTTTTCTGCTCATGCAGCCTTGCAGCCCCATGTTCCTTTCAGAAGAACATCGTGGTGAGATGCCAGCATTTTCCCCTGGTTAGTTAGGCAGCATCCCAATGTAAGATGCTATCTGCCTTCAAGGACTTGCTGTGCTGCAGATGAAGCGTGGAACAAGTACTGGCCTTTCGTTTTTCAGCAAACAGAAAGGAAGCTATAGGACATGCAGAGCCCTCAGCTGTGCACTTGGAAGATGGAGCACAGGGAGTTCGGAGGGTTTGGCATGTGCTTTCTGCCTTTGTGCCTGAAAGATGAGGCCTGAAGAGAAAGTCATTTCTTAAGTTGGGCACTGAGGACAATGCCATATGACCCTCCAGGTCGGTGAGCTCCAGTCTAACCATTTCTTCTCCTATGTGGGTCCCAGAGCTACTGCACATCCTGAACCAGACTCCAGCTTGACAAACATGTCAACCTCACCAAATCTGAAGACAAACAGGCCGTGGTTCACAAACTACTGTGCACGCTGAAAGCGTGATCACTCTAATCCAGGCTTCTTAGCACAGCCCCATCCACCAGCAAACCCCTACTGAACAAGGAGGGTGTTGAGCTGTTGGAGTGGATTTAGAGGAGGGCCATGAAGATGATCAAAGGCTGGAGCACTCATCCTATGGAGAAAGGTTGAGAGAGCTGAGCTTGTTTAGCTTGGAGAAGAGAAGGTTCCGTGGAAACCTCACTGCAGCTCTCCAGTACTTGAAGGCAGCTTACAAGCAGGAAAGGGATTGACTTTTTACACTGTATGGAAATGATAGGACAAGAAGGAATAGCTTTAAACTAAACGAGGGGAGATTCAGATTAAGTGTTAGGAAGAAATATTTTACTGAGAGGGCAGCGCTGGCACAGTCTGCCCAGGGAGCTGTGGGTGCCCCATCCCTGCAGGGGCTCATTTCCAGGTTGGATGGGGCCCTGGCCAGCCTGAGCTGGTGGGTGGCAACCAGCCCACAGCAGGGGCTTGGAAGTGGATGACTTCTAAAGGTCCACTCCAACATAAGCTGTTCTGTGATTCTATATGATTTCTCTGAGGACAAACTTCAGGACATCTTTCCCCAAGGAGTGGGATTAAAACCAGCTCAGGGCAGCAGGCTTTTTGAGGCTGCTTTTCTCAAGCACACCAAAAGCACTAGTTTCATGCTGCTGCTTTGTTCTGTTGGTTTTTGTTTGTTTGTTTGTTTTTTGTTTTTTTTCCCCAGACCATTGATTCTTCTAATTTGTTGTGTTTTCTTCACCAAAAAATCCTGTAGTTGCTATATGAGCCAGGGCACTGGGGTGTTGTTAACAATGTTATTGACAAGAAGTTGCCAGATCTTCCTTGCTGTCTGAGTGTTACGAAACACCGGAGGTATCGATTACAGATCTGGCTCTGCTCTTTGGTAGCACTCTAAGGCTCCTACCAGAGTGCATGAAGGTTAGGTGCAATAACTAAGAAATCATGAAAGTTTCAAGTCCTCCTCATTCATACGAATTGATCTGTTGGAAAAAAAAGTCAGAAAGTCCAAGAAAACTCCCCAAAAAACGAACAACCCACCAAACAAAATAGATGCACGCATGTGATGCCATCATTAGCAACCCTCAGCTGTTTGCTTTCAAAACCATGAAGGATTCCTGCTCACGGTAGCTCCTAACAATTAGGTTTCTTTTGTTTCTGGTGTCAGTGAGTCCCAGTCACCTGTAAAATCCTCCCGATCCATTCTGGCTATGCTGGCATTCAGACATTTCATCGAAACAGGCAAATCTGTAATTCATCAGGATGCCCAATGCTAATGAAAACAGGGACTGAATTAAGAAAGCAGAAACATTACTTAGAGATCACATAGTCAGATATTCCTAACACTCACTCCAAAGAGCAAATGCATCTCAAAAACCTCTCTGTAATGGCAGACTGCAGTATGTCATTAATGCATGATAATGATGTATGTTTCCATCACTTGGTGTAGGCATACCCCACAGTCTTCGTCAGCTCTCCATGAAAGCTTGTTAGCTAAAGGCACTAAAGCTGTAGTAAAACCTGTAGTAACTTTTGCTGGCAAAAGTCTTCTGGGTCATTTGCACTGCAGCTCTTTGCTGAGGGTAGATGTTCATTGCAAGGTCGCATGATAGCTTCTCAACTGCTAAGGGGCTTGACAAGACAGAATTCCTGTTGCCCAATTGATGTGATGCAGTGAGGCTTCTTATTGTCAAGTCTTGTTTTTTTTTTCTCCCTGCCACTTAGCAGGCTGCTATGGCTGGAAATACAATTTGCTTATCTGTGCAATGCAGTGAGACAAATCAAGCCTTTCATTATATGCTGAATATTACCCTATTCAAACCTCCTCAAGCAGCTTTCACTGCACCTTTCCTTTAAATTAAAAGTAACATATTCTTACCAGCTAATCTGTGGGCTTATGACAGCAGGAAGATGGACAGCCAACACTGACACAAGGGATCAATTTCAATAGCTACATATCAAGAAAGTTAGTGATCACAAAACCCTCTGAATCTGATTATCAAAAATTCATTAGATGATTGCAATAGTTCAAGAACACAAGTGTCCCAAAGCAATCTCTTTTAACATTTCATAGAGAAGTATGCTAGAAAGGAAGACTGAAGAGCCCGACATTGCTATTAAAGAACTTGATTCTTCAGCCTCATGAATGCCTATCAGCACCTGCACGAGTCGTCTTTCATGTGAATTAAATGCATGATTTATTCACTCTGAGCAGCACCTGCTAGTCACTTAACACTAGTGCTAATAAACCTGTTAGTACTGCAAAAGAAAGCTCTACGGTATAAAATAGGAACTGTACCACATGAACTGCATTTAGTTTAGCTTCAATTTTTTTTTACCCAATGTAAACTGCTACCGACATTGAAAAGCCATTAAAAACCCACTCAGAGTTTATGTTGCCCTGCTATGGCAAGATTCCCAGAGGTTTCAACCTGCACAGCGATTCAGGAACTGGCTAACTGGAAGATTTAGCTGAACAGTGACTCAGAGGATGAATCTGATTTTACTGTGCTGTATAATTAGAGGAACTACTGAGATCAATAGAATTACCCAAGAATAATCAAAATGAGAGCAGGATAAAAACGGAAGCAGAATTAGCTTATAGCATTATTTCAGTAAAAAAGCACTCTTATTAAATAACAGAAACATTTATTATTAATAAAGGTAATGGCATGTAATAAAGTTATACCACAGATGGATCAGAGTGGTCTGACTGTGTTTATCAGTGGTGGCATTTGCATGTGCAAGCAGGAAACACCAAAAAATACTATTGAAGAGCAAGAACCAGAGTGATAAACCCTTTTCATTTACTATGCACAAATCCCAACATCGTCAGTTGTAAAATCACACAAAATAGTTGATACACACTTGAATAAGGACAATGTGCTTATTTTTACTGTCCTTTGCTAAAACAGTGTATGTAATCATCTTCAATAATATGTAGCAGAAACTGCAGAAAACACAAATTGTTCAATAACCAGTGAAACTATTTGTGAGTGTGCAGGCACCATGAGGTTGGTTTTGACCACATTCAATGTGTGTATGCAGGAATCCTGGCAGTGTGAACTCTCCTAGCCCATGAAGCCACCATCTCCAAAGCCTTTCCTGGGCACCAACAAGCCTGGCCCCTCATGATGCTGTGAAAATCAGAAATCACTTGGATGTATTGCTGTGTGATGGTGTTGTGTGTGTAGCAAGCAGTAAAAAGACTGAAGAAAAAAAGAAAACAGAAAGGAAAGAAAAGAATGGGGTAGGGAGGCTGAGAAACAGCTTGACCCTCTTCTCCTCGAGGAAAAGGCATTAACAAAATCACTCTGAACTTATTAAGTCCTGTTCCTCCTACATACAAACCTTGAGGGATCACCACTATTGAATCAGGTAAGCAAATAGAAGAAACAAATATACTGCATGACAGCATCAACCCGTTGAGAGCTCTTTCATCTCTACAACGAGGAAATACAACTTCATCTCAGTCATTCTGAATTGAAGACTACTATGCAGTAATTCTAAACCCATTCAATACCACACAGTAGTAAAGAAAAACTTACATATTGGCCTTCCTTGGACCTCTTGCAATTAATCCACTTCTCTGCAGGCAGCTGCAGACCTACTATTAAGCCCAGCCAATACACAGAAGACAGTTACAGCTGCTGTGGGCACAGGTGAAGGTCCCAGCATACAGCCTGGGAGGGCACTGAGCCTGTGTGACTGTCATATACCACTGCAATACCTGCAGCCCAGAAACTCCCATAGGTGACTGAGGAAGTAAACAGAACCCAAGGTTTTGTGTATGCAGAATGTCCAGAAATTCTGGTAAATAATAAATCAATTTGCACCAAAGCACACTCCTGAAATGACCACTTAACAACCCTTTCCATCGATTGGCCAAAAGCATTAAGGGATGGCCAAAAGCACTGAAGGATGTCTTACTCGCAACACACTGCCTGCTGGCCTTTCTTGATCCTTCCTATGATCACCTGTCACTTATCATTGCAGCTTCAGGTAGGAGCTTTGTGGACCAAGAGCCAACCATCCTGTACACTCAGCACCGCCGTGCCAGCAGAACAGTGTCTAAAGCAACCTTACAGAATGGTTTTGTAGAAGTTATTTCAAAGAAAAACAAGACCTCATTATTAAGTCCAACACACAGGACAGCCAAGTGGGCAATGATGTCCAGCTCATCTCATCCACTGTGCTGGGCTCAGTGATGAAGTCTGAGTAACTGCCTCACTCATTCAAACTGGGATTTTTCAATGGAGATAAATGTATTAAACATATTCTAGGAAATTTCAAAGGTGTTTTGCTATATTTCCTATTATAGGCACTATGCCTACATATTTTCATATTTACTTTTTTATTTTTAAATTTATGAAAAAATTCATTTCCTTAGAGAGTCTCAAGTTTGTGTCTCTAACAACTGCTGGTTTTACGTTAAAGCTACAGTAATTAGTCTTCTAATGAGAACTGTAATTGGATAGTGACTTAAACACCAGATGAGGTTAACTGTTCATATTGGCAGTGAAATTACAGAGGTTTAGCTTTTTTTTTTTCCATTTTACTGTGTTGATTTGATTTTTTCTATTGTCTCTTGCATCCTGCCTTTCATAGCTATACAATAATTTCATTATTTTCAAATTTTTAATTTTGACACAAGCCCATCCATACTAGTATATAAAATTTCTGAGAAAAATATATACCAAAATGCATAGAGAAATACACATATGAACACACACGCAGCTATGCATACGAAATGTTAAGAGTAAAAACAAATTGCCTGCATAATTGGATCTAAAACTGGTAGAAAATAAGTTATTAAAAAAAAAATATCATAGAAAGGCAATTAAGAATTTTAAGGGAAAAAAAAAAAAACCTGATTAATTAACTGCAAATTATAAGTATTACTTTGAACTGCTTTGTACAGAATAGTATCAAATTACTAATTATCCCTGCCCGCTTTCTTCAAAGATCATGAATGTGCATTTTAATTTACACTGGAGTAAACTAAGTATAGTGAGTGTCTGTAGAATTCCGCAGAAATCACTTGGGACAAAGGGAAATTCCCCCATTACCATACAAATGACATGCACAGAGTTACAAATGACACGCATTGCATCCAGCTCATACTGTTCCTTAGGATGTAGCAGACAAATACCAGAAATTATAAGAAAGCTTATAACCTACCGGCTAATAAATGTAACCCATACCCCACAAATCACTATCTACCAAAGATAATTTTGTCTCCTGTTTTTGGCTGATTAAGGGTGGCTTTGGAAAAAAATACCCTCCCCCCTTTCTCTCTTTATCTGTTGCACTGGCAGGGTAGAGGTTCTGTTTTTATCTACCTAAGAGCTCGTGATATCTAACGTAGACTAATCTTCATTTCCAAAGCCCTTCACAGCCACCTCTACCCTTAAACACTTCCTATTTAGTATCAAGGACAGTTCCCACATAAAAATGACTCATTATAGAAGCTGCTTTGCCAGTATATTTCGACAGTGACATTCACAGTGTTAGCAGTGCTGCTGTGCAGAGATCGCAGCTGACCAATATCCCTACTACTCCTTGCAGCCATGTGGGAATGGGACAGTTTCTGTGGGGTGTTTGCGAAGCTCCAGGCACAGCAAGGCAAGCAACTCAGCAAGTACTTTCTCACAGCCAGGTTCTAAAACATATACTCTGTAATGCCTCAAAAAGTTTGAATGGCAAACATCATCCGACTGCAAAGAAATTACCATCATCCTTGCTGAGTAGGATGAGAACTGCTGAGCTGCACTCCTTGGCCCTCTCTTTATCTCGTAAAACAGTTATTTTATAAATCATGTTATTCCTGGACAATTTGGATGCCAATTTTAATATTTATTATCCTCTTCTTTCTCAGGCTTCGTTGGATGTCTTTCATCTCCTCCCTGTGATTTTCCCCTGCAAGATTCAGCAGCTCAGGGCTGGCTGACTGTCCCCTTCCACTGATGGCTCATGGCTATGGTGTTCCCAAAGGTGGGAACACTGACCCACTCCCATGGGGACATGTACAAGCATGTGGGAATATCCATCACAGACTGAGGCTGTGATTTACTCTTTGGACACCCTCAGAGTGATCATTCCCTCCAACTCCTGCAGATAATGAGCTCCAGAGTATACATTTCAGTTATGTTATCAGCACATCGGATGGAAGGTTTCATCTTCACGAGGCTTATCATACTCTACTAATACATGAAAAAAAGCATGGTTACATCACGGGACAGACCTTAATTATTTTTCAGTTTGAAGAACATTTCTTGGAAGAGGGCTAACAGGAAGTTTGGTTTCAATTTCACAGATCTCCATTTCCTAAGTGGAAAAGGAAGCATGATATACTGCAATGAAAACAACCACCTGGCTGCCTAATTGCCTGTATATTATCTCTCTGTGCCTTGTGTACTCAGAGAGTTGGCTCAGTGCAATTTTAAGTCCAAAATGATAGGTGGTATAAATATTTAGAGATATATACTAAGGATCCAGTTCTTTTTTTCCATTGTAATTTGAAGAAATGCAGCACTGTCGTGCTTGCCCGCTAAGGATTTATGTGTTCAGAGGAGCCAAATTCACTCAGTTTATACCTGTGAATTCACAACATGATTTGTTATTTTCCAACTGAAACAAAAAATAGACACTTAGTCAGGAAAACCGTGCAGCCAAACAACTGCTTTATTCTTTCTTTCCCTTTTCAAGTGGCCAGCACATTGCATGCTGCTTCCACTCAGCAAACTACAAACTTAAAATGAGGTTAAGTCCTACAGAAGTGACTCCTCGGGCATATTTTGTTTGCTATGCTGTAGGCAAAGGGCTAGTTTCTCCTCCAAACCTCTCTCAGTTATGCTTTGACATGCACACTTTCTGCAAGAGGAGAAGTCCAAATCAATCTAAGGACTGAGATGGCCAGGAGCAATCTGTAGATGCCTGAGGAATGTTACTTTGCTGGAATCAAAGCCAAATGCTTTGTGATCTTCTGTTTTATTGATAAGCACTGCGTGAACTTGCATTTGTAACATCTGTTCTGTCTAAGGAAATACTTCATTTAGGAGATCAGCAGTTCTTGGATGGGAACAGAAAGGCTGGTTGGCTGGTTTAACTCTAAGATGCTCAACGGGGGATAGTACTTGGGCTTTGAGCAACCAACCAACCAACACATTGCCACTACTACCTGGGGGCCCTCCTTCAGACCACGCTGATTGTAATTTGTTATTTGCCACCTCTCCCCCTTCTCAGGTTCTCCTATAGGCTTGGGTACATTCTCCAAGTTCAAAGCCCAGAAGCATTGCTTCTTCTATGCCACACACTCTCCACACTTCCTGAAGCTTCCTTTCAGGCTGAGGTGCCAGTCAGAAGCGTTGTGCTGCATAATCTCCTCATTAAAAATAATCCTGGCCTTCTGTAATGAGTAGATCATGTAATACACTTCCAAGTGGTAGCTCACACCAGAAGAAGATTGCTATTATGTCTGCCTTTCTGTCAAACGACTCCCACCACTCATATGGCACCACACGCTCTCTGGTAATGGAACCAGAAAAACACCATGAAAGTTCTTTATTCTTCTCACTTTCAGGATTATTTTTCTTTCTTGCATCGTTTTGGAGCTCACTAAAGTGGAAACAGATTCCTTCAGGTTGTCACCCCGATACAATCTGGGCAACATGCACTAAATCATGGGGATTTACAGACCTCTGAAAACCCTGCAGCAGCTTTGTGCCAAGCCTCTGCAGTACAGTACAACCCTGAAGAACTTCAGGACACAGCTCTCCATCCTGTCCTGTTCCCAAGGTTTCAAGCCTGTTTGTGATACTCCAGAACAATATATAATAAGCTCTAAGTTAGGATGGGTCAGTTCAACAATCAAATGAACTTTAATTTTTCTAATGAGATATTGAATCTTTTAAGTCATCTCTGTGCACACAGTCTAAGGTAGAGACTGGAAAATCAAAACAAATGCAATAAATACAATGATCTCCAGATAATTCCTAATGAGTAAGATTTATTTCATTGTCTGTTTTCAGACTGTTGCCTTCAATTTTAAAAGTACAACAGTATGAAAACATAACATTTTGCTTTTAGGAGATGTTTTTCTCCAGTTCAGTTTCTGACCACTTTCTCAAATCTTCAATCTGCCTATCTTGAAAGCCTCCTTTAAAAAACTGCTTTTGATCTACTTTGATTCAGTAGCAACTGATGCTGATTTTTCCCCCCTGCTATTGTCGTTAAATCAAATACAAGGCAATGACTCAATTTCAAAGGAAAGCAAAACTAATGTAGGAGGCAAATGCTTGTGAGTCATATGAGTAGAAAGGGAAGGCCTGAAGTGATTTGTTCCTATATTTGGGGTGATTTGTGAGTCAGGTGAGAGGCTGTCATCCCCTCTACGGTGCAGAACAGAAGTAGTAATGCAGCAGAGCTGGGGCAGCTTAAACAACATGCTTTTGTCCTCCTGTTCATAGGGTGCCCCCTGGGTTGGAAAGCCTCTTCCCCATGCTGAAATCCTCAGGGCTCACCTGGCCTTCCTGCTGATGACCCCCTAAAGATGCTTCTCTCCAACTCCATCTTGTCACCATACCTGCCCAGGACCACACAGAGAACAACCAGATCTGGGTTTTTGTGATAGCTACACCATGCCTTTCATTTGACATCTATGGCTCAAGGTGAGGCTCTCACCTCAGTTTTTTGTTCTAATTTCTCTGAGCTCATCTAAAATCAGGTCAATAACTGTGCCTCAGTTTGCCTGATTCTAGAAAGATGATAATAACTCGAGTTCTACCAGGATTTAATGAGAAGTTTTATTAATTGATGATTGTAAAAGGCATTAAGATCAAGACAGAATAATTGCCTCTGTGAAGGTCATAATTAGATGTACCAAGAAATACAGCTGAGTGTTCTCTGCAATGCTTATCTCATTTTATCCTTGTACCTCAGCTACAGGAGTGTGGGAGCTGAGAAGAGCTGTGCTTATAAGCACTTTGCTACACCGACACCTGAACAAACATGCAAGTGATGCTGAACAAATTAGAAATAGAAAAAGGGTCACATGGGACCAAAATAGAAAAAAGGGATCTTGCAGTGAAGCACCTCTGGGCAAAGACACGTGTCAGGGTGGTCATACCAGGATATCCTACGATATTAGGAGAATTTCTTCTCAAACAGAAAGATAAGGCAGTGGCACAGGCTGCCCAGGGAGGTGGTGGAGTAACCATCCATGGAGGTGTTCCAGAACTGTGGAGATGTGGCACTGAGGGATGTGGTCAGTGGGCACAGTGGGGGTAGGCTTACAGCTGGACTTGATGATCTCAGTGGTCTTTTCCAACCTTAATGATTCTAAGATTCTGTGTCCTGGCTCTCCCTGCCTGCATGTCAGCTCAGGGTCAACACTAATCTGATCCAGGCAGGGATTGTGAAAAGCTCATCCGACTCAGGCTGTGAAATCATGCCCTTGGATCCTAATAACATCGACAGTGACCAGTTGTTGTGCCAGGGAGAATAATGATCAAAAGTTGGGTGGGGGGGGATAAGAACAAGCTGACACACATTTCTGAATCCCAAATCCTGCTTTAGGGAGAACTGGAAGACTTCGCATTTTAAAAATTATGATTTATCTCTCTAACATGTTCTAAAAAGTTCTCGATGAGACATTAAGGGCCATATTTATGAATGTGATAGCACTGGGAACTATCCCAGGATTATTAAAAGGATTTGAGAAAAATCAAAATGCGCGTAGAAACTTTGGAGAAATCTTCAAAAAGACATGCAACATAATGATGGATTTTTATACTCACAGAGACTTCTAAAAGAACTCATTTTAAACATTTCTTTTTAATCTTTTAAATTCTTTTCTGCACTCTGCTCGCTTTTATTTTCCACTGAATATTTGATGCAACAGTTGTAGTTCTGAGTCAAAATTCAGGTTTAAAAAAACCACCCAAACAACCCACCGAAGAACCAACCGTACACACTAATCAAAAGCAAAAATGGGATTTCATCTCACACTGCTTCTCCTTTTGAATCAGGGTGCTATTTGCATACTACATCTTCTCAGCAAATCACGCAGATTTGTGAGTGCAGCTCTAACCACATCATCTCCGTGAGAAAGCTCTGGATAGCCATACCACATGGAGGCAATGTAACTTCCACCTTCCTGCAAAGGGCTAAGGAGATGAGTTTTGCCCAATTTCCTCCTTCATTACATCTTACTCCCTCTAATGATTTTCTTTTTTTTTTGCAGGTGACAATTACAGTCCTTTGAGTTTCTGCTTTCCATTTCCTCTATAAATTTAATAGAGTATTGCTGGGTTTATTTTTCAAATAAACTCTGAAACATTTCCAAGGAGATTAAGCCCTGTTACATAAGGGTTTTTCTTCTAGCTAATGCAATATTGTATGCTTCTCTATTCTCTAATGAAGTTTGGAAGCCCACTCTGCACTTATTTCTTTTTATCAACACATGTTCCCTCCCTCCTTCCCTGCGAGACAGATCCTCCCTCCTCCAATCTCTGTTGCTCTTATTACTCCAACAGAATCTGAGAAAAAAAAAAAAAAAGAAGAAAAAAAAAACTGATCAAAAACTAGCATAAGAATAATGCAAGCACACAAAGAAGAAAGTAGGAGTATTTACTTAGGAAAAAGAACTGTAAAACATTCAGCCTGGAAGGGGATTACAGACGCATAAGAAAATACGATCTTTGAGAGATTTAACAGCTATACTGGGCAATATCTTTATAAGCCACAGTGAGAAGTAAACTTATAGTCATCATTTTAAATGTTTGTTACAGCTTCTTTTTAAAATCTGTATGTAGGTAGACTAAACCTGAAGTATGATATAAATCTTTTATTAAAGATTAAAAATTGTTAATACATTTCAGACTGGAACGTAACTACTAACAGATCCCAGCAGAAAGGTGTCATTCTCTATTCCCAAGCATTGCAGATTTAAGGCTTAAATGCTTATATTCAAAAATGCAACGCTATAAAATTAAGTAGAAACACACACAAAAAACAAGCAAAATCTTGGATTAATACTCAGAGAAGTTTAAGGAACATGGTTAGAGGTATCAATTTCTGCTTAATCATATGATTTTCCTAGAATCTAAAATGGAAGTTAGAGTGCTATACATACTAAATGAGATTGAAATGCTCGAGTTTTACATCCACTTCTCTGACCCGCATCAATTAAGGGAAATTTTTTTGTTAATAGCCTGGAATTCAAGTACACTGACTGGCAGTGGTTGCCCTTTGCTGTGTAATCAGCACCAGGTGAGCCAGAAAGGAGATGTTTTTGTGGGGTAACTTACACCCAGCTGTGCAACAATCAAGGAGTCTTACCTATGTCTCAGAAAATGTCGTTTCAGAACCATGCAATGCCTCCACGCTCATTAAAATCTCAAAAATCCTTTAAAAGTGAGAGTTTTTCAAAACCGACAGCCAAAGTATTCCTTTAGAAGCAGCATTTTAAATAATTGTAAATAAATTGTAATATTTAGCTCTTCGCAGCAGTTCTTGGGGCTGCTCTGTTTGATGTCACTCAAAACAGCAGACTAAACTTTTCTTGCGTAGATATGACGGGTAAGAACTTCATGTTCTTAAAGCTTCTAATGGCTGGGGAATGGGGCACAACAAATTTTCAGTAATTTTCAGAAAAAAAGTCTCAGCAAAACTGCCTGGCATGCAAACAACAGCTGGCCAAGATGGCAGCATGAGTTGGCTGAAAGCTGGATCACTCAGCACCAGGAGCAGTGGTTTGGTGGGCACCGTGGTGATGGGCTGATGGTTGGACTGGATTATCTGAATATCTTTTTCAATCTTAATGTTTCTGTGATTCTAAGTCTTCCTGTGCTACTGTAAGGAACTTGCTCTAGCAAGTGGGGATGGGTTTGATTATCTCTAGAGGTCTCTTCCAAGCCCAGCGAGTCATACAGTGCCTGCAGGCAGCTGCTTAACACCAGCACACACCAGTCAAGGTGTACCTGGCCACTTGTATTTTGCTAGTTTCTCAAGAAAGAGGATCTTTACGATTTTCTCTTTTCCTCCTCTTTTCCTCTCACTAAACATGATCACTCAGCGACAAACTAATAGAGATGGATGCTTTATCTTCTTGTAACTCTGGATATGTCAATCACTATAAAGACTTGCCCTTGCTCTTCAGTTCTCCTGATGCAGGTATATCTACTTCCACTGGTGATTGGTATGAACACAACAATCACCACTGGGCTTAATCTGCAAAATGTTGCACTGTAACACCCATGTCCTCACGTGCAAGAAGCCCCTGATATCTGCCTGGAGGAGAACTGGCAGCCTGAAACATACCTAAAACTGTTCAGTTTTCTCAATAGTAGGACCCAGCTGTGTTGGCTGTCATTTCTAACATAGCATCGAGCACACGGAGCACAGATAGCAGTGCTGGAGGTTGCTTTCCAAGCACAAAGATTTAAGCTCCTGCCTGTTCTGCCAGAGGAAACGGCTGAGCTCAGCTCTGTGGGGCACTGTTCAGTCCAATCCTCCTCACATGAGTTCACCCTTTTTATCCTCGGGTCGCTGCCTCCCTGCTTGCAGACCCGCTCCAACCTGTGGCTGCTTCCAGCTCACATTAGGAGCAGGCCTTGCAGTTTTTTTTTAAAAAGCACACTTCATTTCATTGATTTCATTTCCCCATTAGAAGAGCTGATGTATGGGAATTATGAGCAGATGACCAACTGCTGCCATTATTTCTGATATTCTTTTGATTTTGCTACATTTATGCAACAATGGATAGGTCAAACCTCTAGTGAGGCTCACATTTCTTGGCAGAGTTTTCATTCTCTTCAAGTAGCTTTCACTTTTTCTAATTTAGAGTACATTTCTTTTTGTTTTTTACATTTATTTTTTTTTCTTCTGGCACATACTCTTTATTCAGGCCAAAGATCAGTGAGATAAAGAGATAGCTATTTAAACTTCTCACAGGTTTTCCACCGGCCCCTGAATTTCCATAAGCAAGAATTCTTCTACCATGGTGGATCAAGCGCATCAAGAGCAGAAAAAAAAAAAAAAAAAAAAACCACAGAAATTTACTTTTTAGGTCAAATTGGTGGAATTGTGTACTAATAAAACTTCTAAAGCAATCTTTAAATGGCAGAAATAAGTACAGCCAAAATTGAGTCACTTTGTGAATGCAGCACTTTAAGAATCGTAGAGCCATTAAGGCTGGAAAAGACTTCTAAGATCATCTAGGCCAACCATCAATTCAGCATCACCCTACCACTGCCCATGTCCCTCACTGCCACATATAAATGTTTCTTGATCAGTTCCAGGGATGGCGACTGCACCACCTCCCTGAGCAGCTAAGATGGGTTGTTTTCTTTAAGATAAGTTTTTAAACAACAACAACAAAATCATAGAGACTATCAGGAGAAGAAAACCACTGATTTCCCTTAGGGAATTAATGAGGTACATGTAAATTTGCCATGATAAAAGAGCTCTACTCTCTACATCTCTGTTGTCAGTGCAATGGTTATGTGTATTTACCCTACTGGATACAGACACAGGTATTCTGTATCATACGAAGAGTTGTTCCAAAAGATCTCACAGTGACACTGTAATCTAAGAGCCACGATGTGTAACTGCAAAGAGATCAGAAAAAGCCATCAAAACTCCACAAAAAAAAAAAAAAAATCATATTACTGTGGGTCTAGGAGAAACCCAAAGTCATTTTCTAATCTCCCATGAATTATGACTGATCTTTATCTCAGCAAGCAATGATGATAGAAATGCATCTAACTCATTCTTAAATTCTCCAGAACAGAGATCCCTACAGTGCCCCTGGGCACCATGCCCTATCTTTTCCCTAACATTTACATGCAATCATTTTTTGTGCAAATTAACCCAATTTCTTTTAATCTTCTACAGCATTATAGAGGCTGTTATGCTGGTCACAACAAAAGTCAACTCTGCCACCACAGAAATGAAGCACTTTTTATTTGTTCACTGTAACCTGAACCCCCTAAATGCACTGTGTGTTTTACCGTATCAAACCACTGGTGAGGCTTAATGGAGAAAAAACAAGCTCTCAAAATTGGGAGAGTTCCTAAGTGCTGTGTAACATTTACACTCTTTTTCTGGGAATAATGACAATTTAAGCTTTTTTTTTTTTTTTTTTTTTTTTTAACTCTGATAGTAGTCACAGAGCAGGAATATTACAGCACGGCCCTTGTGAAGATTGGCATCACTACTGTGAGCTTCCATGTAACTAATCCAGACTTCAGAGTAGCATAGCATGCGTCAAAATATATTCTGCAATATTTAAATAGCAAAAATATAAATTAGTTGCTCAAAATGCGAGTATAATCTGAAAATGGGGACAAAATATTTCTCCTAAGGCTACTGTAAATGGCTTTGATGCATATACACAGAACTCACATACAAGCAGAAGCTCCTAACAGTTGCGTTGTACAGCCCAATGCATGTTTTAGATATATCTGACTCAGTGATGCAAAATCTGTAGATATCTGTAAGTATAGATCTGTAAATACCAGGTTCTACTTTCATACTGATCTACATATTTCAGTTGTCAGTTTTTCATTTTTATTCACATACTCAAGCAGGGCAGTAGCTAATCAGGTTTAATTTGGCTGCAAACTGGGTAGCTTATTTCTCTCACATAAAATGAATAAGAGACAAATATGCGCTCGACAAAGCAGCAACAGTAAAACAGCAGAACAGAAAGGAGATTCTACTACAACAGTTGGGTTAAATTTTGTGGGAAGCTTCAAATCTCAACTAAATCTGCAGAGATCAGAAGACTTACTATGGATTTAAACTACTGTGACCGAACTGCTCTCACATGTTCCATGTAGATTGCAAATCTATTTCAGGAAGAGATTCATATTAATTTCATGATGACTTTAATCACACCCAAGCAGACTTGTTGCAACTCAAAAGAGTGTTTAAGATTAAAATACTGGCAACCACAGCATATGACACTTTCTTTTTGCTATATACATATAGAAATCATTCAGTAATAAAAGCCTAACCAAAATAAACAATCAAAAAAAAAAAATCAGAACAACAAAGAACGAATTGCAAGGCATTGCATGGAACTGGAAGAAGCTACCTGAGATATTATGAAAGTGGATGTGATTTATTGGAAATCTCCACTCTGATAGTGACCAGGCTGGCATTAGATACAGGAGCACAGTAACTCATTACAGAAAGGACAATTCTCTTTTCCCTTATTGGCTTGAGGTGAGCTCACACCAAGGTACAGCCTTCAACATTCCACCACCCAGAGCCACCAAGCAGGGTTGGTGTTGAAGGGAAAATCTATGCTCAGCTTAGAGACAGACTTTGCGGGCTCTAAATTTCTCTCAGTAAAGCATGCAACACATGAGCACGGTGCCAAGAGAAGTCTGGGGGCTCAACGCTCTTCCTGATGAAACAACATTTTAAATAGGGCATCTAAGAAGGGAAAGCACGTGCTTCTTCAGTGCAAACATCAACAATCTCACTCCCTGAACACCCTGGACTTGGAGCATTGGCAGCTACTGACTGACAGGCGAAATCAGGACAGCCACCTGGCTTCCTTCCACTGCACCAAGGAGATCACTGACCTCAGTAAATAATATTGTTTTCCTTCCAAAAGCCAGAATGATGGCGATCCAAGAATTAGAGGGTGACAGGTGTTGGGTTTGGCTGGCAACCTCCTTCTAAACAACCTTCTGCAGAAAGGGAAGGTTAAAGCCTGAGCTAGAGCTGGCGTGGCTTATTGCAGTGCGGCAATGGATTTGGAAGCCTGTCCAGAGAACGGCGCATTTAAAAGTTTTCAGGAGCATGCTGACTTCTAGGCAGGCGTCCTCAATGTGCATTGTAAATGGTTCAATTTTCTCTGACCTCAACCGACTGAGAAGTGCCAGGAGCCCATCCCCAGTGATGCAAACCATATGAAAGGGAACCTCCACCAATACCAGAAGATCACGGAACTTCTACCAAACCTTTCATTGTACGGCCAGCTGAAATTTAAGCCTTTTTCCTTCTTTTTAAACATAGATAAGGCAAAACATTGCTGCATACAGCTGACCTTCTTTGAAATAACTGTAAATAATTCTGTTACAAACACATGGCTGAGGTGTAAAGCTGCCCTTCATTTTATTTGCCCGCAACAGAAACGGACAGATCATGCAAATCAGCATGCAAATAAATGTACACTAAAAAAAAAAAAGTCACCTACATTTTCAATGCTAAAGAATGGCTAACTGGGAACTGTGTGGTCAAAGTGTTATGCAACAGCTGCATGCACTTAATAGGCAATGCTGAACGATGCACAACAGGCAAAAAGAAACTTTCTATTTTAATATAGTGATAATGTCACTGAAACAATACACTGACTCTCCTATCTTGCCTGAAGAGGCACAGAGACAAGGGTGAAAATTCCATGTGGCTTCTTCATAAGCCCTAAATATAATCTGCATGTTGCTGAGGAAAACTCAATGATTTTTGGACTTAGGGTGCACTATGAAGGCATCTCATGTGCTATTTGTTATCCTTGCCCCTTTGCTCCATAATGGAAAAAATGCAGAGCTACACATTTACCCACTTCCATGGAAAACTTTACTTGACTGAAAAAACATTAACTGTTAAAAATAAACAGATGAGAATTGCCATTCACTGCCCTAGTGGTTCTTCTTCTTTCCAAGAGGAGTCTAGAATCACGGAGGCTTAAAAAGACCACTAAGATCATCCAGTTCAACTATGAACCATCACCACCGTGCCCAATAAACTATATCCTTAAGCACCACAGCTACATGCTCCTTGTAAACTTCCGGGGATAGTGACTCCACCACTTCCGTGGGCAGTCATCTGCTTCATTAACAGTCCTACCCAGGTGGGCCCTTTTGACTGTCTGGAGTCTTGCCTTGAGCATCCTTTTGGTGAGAGATCACTCTATCCAGGAGATCTTAAAACGTTCAGTGATGACTCAGTCCAACTTTTATCTCCCCGTAAGCTTTGCAGCAGCTAATTACTGGGAAAGGCTAAACCTACACAGCGAGATGTTACACTACCTCACCTCCTCTGATGACACCAAACAGAAGTTTTTGTCGTTACTAGCATTCAGCCTAATTATTGAATGTCCCTTTCCAATTTGTCCAATCATCAGTTACTGTTTCCAAGCACTAAGGGTTTAGAGTTCTAAAATTATACAATGAAGAATCAAGCACACAGAAAAATGAGGCAGTGGGCAATGCATGCTTCAGCAGATGCATCTAGCATTTAGCCAGTGTTCGGGCCATTTTCAGACTTCCAGGATTAATGCTTCTAACTATAAGAAATATATCTACTTCAGTTGCTTGAAATACTATAAGCATAAAAGATACTGCTCAAGAGAAATGCTATTTGTTTTGGCAGCTGTTACCAGGAGCTGCACCTCTGAGACCAGCCATACATGTTCTAAATATACACTCTGATTTTTCTGAGATGCTGATTAAATTATGGAAAAGATTTTTCTTTATTACTGCATTCTCTTCTCTCTCTTTGCAAAGTCTAGGAAAGGAACAGAAGCACTATTAGCGTGAATCAGCCAGCAGCTTTGGCTCTGTCATTCCCAGAAGCTCAAAGGGAGTTTCAGGGAAGTGCACGGGAGGGGAAATTGGAAGTCTTTTACTAGATCTTGCAGCAAAAAATTCTGCAGTTTCATTGTCTTAATGATGATGACATCCTGGCCTCCCCCACCAGGTGTCACTACAAAGTCATTTAAGAGGATCTGTTGGTGATAAAGCAAGATGCGGGCAGAATGAAGATTAATAAGACATGCGAGTCAGAGCTGGAAAAGAGAGTCTCTTCTCACTCCTCCTCTCACTCCCCAGCCAAAAATAAAGCAGAGCAACACCACTGTGCATTAAGCTCAACAGAGCAGAGTATCAATTTTAAATGTCGGATATGTATAACTCATATTGCATAAGAGTTTTAAATGAGTGCCACATGAGCCTTTCAGATGTGCTCCTCTGGCAAGAGGCTGAGGAAGAGACCAGATGAGATGTCACAGCTACCAGGTCAGTACTGGTCTGGAAAAGGGTCATTTCTTTGAGATAATCTTCAGGGACTTGCAGAACAAACCCTTACCATCACTCTGACAGGGAAATGAGGTGAGGGATTAACTCATGTGTAACTCCTCCTTTTGCAAGCAAGGTCCCTAAACCACAAACAAGTCCTTCAGATCAGGTTGCAAAATGGTTTATATGGTACTGCTTTTATGTCTGAGGGCACAAGAAATAAACAGCACCCTCCATTTCACAGTCTGCGGACAGGATCAGCTAATCTGTATGTAAAAATCCATCCTTTCCCTCCCACCCATGGAAGGAACACATGGAGCATGCCTGCCGCTCCACTCCCCTGTGACTTCCATGCAGCAGAATGCAACATCAGAGTCGTGTCTGTGAATGCAGACTTGCTGAAAAGAGGTCAAACCAGGACTTCAGAGCAGAGCAGCCAGGGAAAGTCCTTGTCCTGCTCAGCAGAGCCATGTACAGGGAGCCTGGGACAGGCTCAGGCAGGATTCAGCGCTCCCCAGGATTCAGCCAGAAGTGAAAAACCCTCTTTGTTCATGCTATCCGTTTAAATGCTGAGCTGGTTTCAGCCACAGCACTTTAAGTTCTCTCTTATGGGATCTCACAATATTTTAGCACAGGCATCTATCAGGCAAAACTCTGAAAATGTTAAGTCAGTCTACATGCAAACACTGTCAATGCTTATTTTAGTAATGAAAGCCACGTTTAATCTATGCTTTCATGTTTCAGTAATCTATGTATCAATCTATAGCCTTCCAGCTAAATACACTAAGTAGATTAAGCTCTGATTGATTCAAAATGTTTTTCACTATATTATCAAAAGTCTACAGATCAGCATAAATACCATGAGGAATTTTTTTTCCCCTTTGGCAGATTTACAAAAGCAGAGCTTAACTTGAATTGAAATGAACTCCTGCATTTTTTACAGGGGAAAAAAAGCCTGTCAAACCTCCTCTAGTTCTGCTTTACTTCCAGACCTGGTAAAGACCTGTGATTAATAGCACAGAGCATCTATTCTGTCGTGCCAACAGCAACACCGTTACGAAGAGGAGCGTTTCCTCTGTACCCACCATTCATCTTGGCCATTGGGAGACACCCCAAAGGCATCACTGCTGGGGCTGCGATCTGCCCACGGTGCAGGCAGCTCAACAAAATGGGGGAGTAGGAGTGTTGGCGATATGCTTTTAAAGATGACAGTAAAAATACTGCAAGTGGCTTCCTCAGACTGAAAATACACGTATTTTTATTTCTGTAATGTACGCAGGAAAAGAGATAAGCAGGTCATGAACCCGCCAGGTGCTCCAGGGAAGCTCAGCTGCCATTGCTGGCAGTGGTGAACTTCAGCAACAAAAAGAGCACAGAGCAACATGCCCAACTTGCTGTGATCTTCTTTCAGCGGCTCTTTGCAGACTATCTGCTGGAGGTGGCCGCACAGATGGAACAAGATCCCTACATATGCTCAGCATCTACCCCGGGAGCTCGCTGAGACAGCAGTGGTGCAAGGAGATGTGGGTTTGAGCATCCCAGCTCGACTAGGGAGGTGGAGGAGACATCTCCAAACATCATTAGGAATGAAGGGAGGTGGAAAATAGCCCTGGGATGGTAAATTTTGATCCAAGCTCAGATTTCAATAAATTCCACTCAGCTGAATTTGGATTTAAAAAGGAGAGAATTTGATTAAATAAAGTTGCTGGTAACCATGTAACAGCAGAGCATTCCAGCTGCTGCAGGGTAATGCTTCAGCCTTTCTAACATTGATGTCCGAACTCTCACAGACTCCTTACCCACTCACCACTCTGCCATATCCAATTCCTTCTGGGACCCTTCTCCATCTATCAATGCATTTAGAAAGCTGACACCTGGATGCTGTGAAGCTATCTGATCCTGCCTCCCCCACAGCTTGTTCACACATCTGCCTCAGTACCGATCCTACACCCAGCTTCACCTCCAAGTGATGCAGAGCAAGGGAAGGAGCTCAGCTTACACGATCCACCTTAGGATCGGAGTGAAGTTCTGCACTCCATCACCTGAAAACACATATTTTAGATTTCCCTAGGAGTCCTTCTCTATCTTGCTTGACAGAAGTAAAAGAAGTTTTCATTTCAACATCAGCCCTATGTTCTTGGGCTCAAAGTGACATTTCCAAAGGGATGTTATAACCCGATTTCTGTTAAAACGTACTCCAAGTGAACAACAGGATCAGAGGTCTTATTGCATACACAGAACTCTGACAGGTTACAGAACCTGGCTTAGTATATTCACAGACTGTATTCGGTTCCTTTATCATCCCAGTATATTAATATACAGTTAACGAGTAAGTTCATTATAAAGGACAAACCTGAAAGTCAATGTCAGCCAAGAAATTGCCTGAGCAATCCAGTAATTGAATAAAAACACATGTCAGCAAAACACAAGTGTCACCACGGGCTTGGAGTTCACCAGTGTGACAAACTTCTCCTGTCAGCATGCTGCTGTGTGCAAGGCTCCATCAGAAGACCTTGTGTACCAAGTGATGTTTTACAGCCAAAGACAGCTACCAACATGCACGCTTGACCTACAGAGTCAAACCAGGCTGTCCATAACTTCAAATTCATAAATAGAAATTAAAGAAAATCAGCATTTTGCAACTTCTTAGCCACTCCTCTGGTTACAGAGGACTTCAGAAGGGGAACATTTGCTCATAAATATTCTGCTGTACAACATAAAGATGAACTTAAAAAGTAATCTAAACAGGTATCAGAGGTTTCTACCAATGCGTTTGATGAGTTGTACACTGAGCACAGATTCACAGAATATCCCAAGTTGAAAAGGACCCATAAGGATCCTTGAGCCCAACCCCGGCTCCACACAGCAGCACCCAAACCCAGCCCTGTTCTCAGAGCGCTGTCCCAATGCTCCGTGAGCTCCAGCACTGGGGCTGTGCCCGCTGCCCTGGGCAGCCCATTCCATGCCCACCACCCTCTGGGGCACAGCCTTTCCCTCACCCCCAGCTTCCCCTCCCCTGACAGCTCCATAATATTCCCTCAGGCCCTGTCGTCGCTCCTCCGCTTCCTGTGAGGAGCTGCAGCTGCCATGAGCCCTCCCTCAGCCTGCTCTGCGCCCAATGAACCCAGGGCTCTCAACTACTGCTCATGTATTTTCCCCTCTGGACCCTTCCAGCAATGACCCTCTGCCCCACCAGGTCCACTTTCAAGGGAAGGAAGGCGATTACTGTGAGAACCTGTCTGCTTTCAGAAAGTTGTTAGCTGCCAAGAGCTGAGTAGCATCTAGAACACGCCTAGAGCTGTGGCAAACAATCAAGTAAAACCATCTCCTAGCTTCTTCCCTTAAAATAGAAGCAGCTTCCCCTCCATGTTTCTGTCCTTTCCAGCGACTTGAAAACTGTCACATCTCTGAGGGATTGCAGGTGCCACTAAATAATGAACCAGCTCTGTTCATTAATGCGTTGTGATTTATTACTTTTGGACTAAGGGAAAGAAAAACAGCCTGGGAAAAAACAGAATTCTGACATCACTTCACATTATTTCCAGTCCAGCACTTCAGACAACTGTTAGAATAGCGAATTTTTAGCAAATGTCCACCAGTCCCCAGAAATGTAGCATTGAACATCTAATTTCAGACAGTCCTGCCAATTTAGAGTGTAAAAACATTCATAACTAACTGCCATCCTAGATGTTGTGTCCTACCTTCATACAGCCAGTCGCTGAGCCCATTGAAAATAACACCTTCTTTTCCTGAGGAGACCACTCGAATGGCTTGTTTCCCCACATGGGCACAGTAATAGATGTTATTCTCAAAGATAAAAATCTGATTTGAAAGGAAAAAGAGAAAGAGAAGAGCATTAAGCTGTGGCTCCATTTTAAGACGTTGCATTTTACTTTTACAATAATTGGTAGCAAAGAAAAGTCACATATCACATTTTTATAGCATTTTCATCCAAAAAAAGATTTTCACAGCTTGCTTCCAATGTCATCAACTACTAGAAATATGCTAATTTACAGCAAACTGAAGCCCTGGTCCTCTGACACAAGCTTTATTTTTCTTGGTCCTGTCCTCATTTCAGAAATTGAAGAGTGCCGTGAAAAGGCATGAAATGAGGTACACTACCTCCAGATTCTGAAGAAGTGCTTCAGGACATGGAGTTGATGGTGACTAAACTAGTTACTGGAAAATACTTCTTACATATTTTCATTAAGATTTACTGCTACCAGATCATTTTTGGAAATCAGACTGTTCATTTCAGTATTTAAGAGATGATGAGTGAGCCAAACTTTAGCCAGCCATTTAAATATATATATATTTGCCATATGATCTATATATATATATATATAGGTCTATGGCATCATCTGGTTAGGTACTTAAATGTCACCACTGACACAGAGATCCTCTCCCTCCTCCCCTCAAAGTGAACCACAGCCTAGTCTTATTTGGAAGAAATTTCTGAGATCTACTCAGGCTGCAGACATATACTGAACAGAGTACCAGGCAATCCATACAGACTGAAAAACAAAGCTGTTAATAGAGTTCAGCAGACGTTTACAGATGAGTTTATAGAAGGTTGGAGCTATTGGAACAAATGTTAGGTATCCACGGCACAATACGAGAGCATAATTTCTCATGCTGCCCTCATGAAAGGATAGAATTGAGAAAAACTATTTGCTTTCAGCTTCTGTTTCACGTCCTGCTGTGGTATGTGTTTCAAATAAAGATGAGCTAGAAAGATTCCAGAAGAAAGTATAGGCCCTAATGTACTTTTGGCAGTTGTTACAGTGAGTTTACCTAAGGATAAAAAGTCTGACTGGAACTGGAACTTGCTTTTTCCCTTCTACAGGGAAAAAGCTACAGGGGCTTTTAAACCAAGGAGAGCCCATTAATATGTTTTTGAAAGAAAAAAATACATTGTGGAAGATTCATTCCCGCCTTCATTTTCAGTAAGCAGAGAAGCCAGATTAAAGACCCCTAGTATGGAATTCAATGTGTTAGCTAGCTTGTACATGGGAGGGTTGCCAAAGCATTAAAAAAAAAAAAAAAAAAAAAATCAGGAAGACCACTGTGGACAAAGTATGAGGTTGTTTTTCAAAGTCTATAGGAAAAAAAAAAAAAAGGAATAGAAACTGATGAATATTATTAGCAGTATGGGGTTGCAATGGGGATAAAAACAATGCTGGACACAACAGCCTTAGTGTTGTGGACCACTCTGCTCTGGAGCTCCTCCTGACACAGCCAAGGCTCTGCACTCGCTGTTGTTCATCTTCAATTTGCACAGAGACACCCTGGATTGTCCAGGTGGCATTTGTTGGTAAAAGAGAAGACTGGTCAGATTGGGACTTGAGAAACCTGTTCTCAGCAATGCACAATGCCCTAAAGGATGCTATCCCCAAACTGCAAGACAATCCCAAATCTCTATATCAACATGTGCAACGGGTTTTTGGGCAATCTCTTATGCAACAGGTGCACAGCCAGGTGGAGTTATTCAAGTGATGCAGCCCATTTCTTGCCCGGCTTCTCCCAGCAAATGAAGGCTTTGCAATATTTTGTACTGTCTTAAATGTTAAATGAGTCTACAGGAAAAATAAATAAGGCAGAATGACAACCTGCTTCTGCCCTGTGCTTTGTAAAGCACTGCGATGTTTTCTGTCTTCAATGTTTTGTCTTTCAAAGTGTCATTGCACTAGTCAGGCTGCATAGGGTATTTGGTAGCTGCAATGGAAAATAATATAGTGCTCTGACTTCAAACCATTTCCCATGTAATTCAGAGCCAAACTGCAGCACCTCATAGAGAATTTAAAATTATCCTCCTAACTACGGTGCCTTGTACCCTAAAAACGTCAAGCATAATCAAGATAAAAAATAACTGAAGCAGCAGAAGGAAGATCTCTATGTAATGTATCTTATAAATTAAGAAAAAGCTTTTGAAATTCCGTTATTCATCAAAAAGAGATGTCTCTGGATTACTTCACCTTCTGGTCTAGAGATATATTAGATTTTTTTTTGGAAACCTCTTTATAATATTTTCTACTGTTTACATTTTGTGACATTAAAGTAACGCTTCCTATCAAGCAATCAGAATCCTTTGAGCTAATTAGAGAATAATAAATCTGTATAAGGAAACAATTAAAAAATCCATGCACATAATTTCCACATTATTTTATGCTTGCTTTATGTAGCAATCTTAAATAATAAAAGAAAGGACAACAGAAGGGGTCAAGCTGAGTTTTGTGTGTCTCTCTGTACAGAAGATGAAGAGCATAATACATTTCTAGTGCCTTCTCTTCTGGTGTGTGTATTTGAGAATGATTTTTGCCCCAAGATCCTTGCAATGTCTATGCCTTTTCTGATGGACAGCACATCATATCCAGCACTGAGTGCAACTAATGGCATGGGAAATAAAGCTGGGCAATGTCAGGGGGATATCCCCACCTTGAGCACCGTGCCCATTTTGGTTATTACATTTCACAGCCTCCGAAAAATAAGATATTTTGAAAGTATTAAGAAGAACACAGACATCCACATATCGACTGAAGAAACCAAAACTGTTAACCCTGTAAAATAAACAAGAAAGTCATAACCTATACAAGATAAAAACATGAGACAGAAAAGAGGAAAAAAATATATTTTTAGCCTTCAATTTTTCTTTTCCCAGTATCACAGAAACCAACAAAACCTAAAAGAAAGCTGTTCGAAAATGGATAAAAAGATTCTCTCCTATTGAAATCAGAATTAGCGTGACACTCTGGGGTGTAATGGAAGACTTCCATCTCTTCCTTCTGGATGTTATAATAGGGTTCAAAAGATGAAATATTTCTTAACAAAGATAACTAGAGTGCCCTGGGGGACTGAGATAAAGACTTAAAAAAAAAACAAAAAAACAAAAAAACACAAACTTACTCACTCACTCCCAGGATAATAAAACCCATGGGGATTTTGCTGTTGCCCTTATGGGGCTCAGGATATCACCTAGCATTTTCAGCATAAGCCACAATGCCCTCAGCCTCAGGTATCAACACATCACCAGTTCCTGTGAACTGGGATGAAATCTCTGTCTGTTCACAATTTGTATTAGAACTGTTTACTGAAAGCCATTTGACAAAACTAATATTAAAGAAAAAAGTACTACGCTGGTTGGACCACATGCCTAAGACGGAAGGAGATCTTTCAGTCAAAGATTATTTAACCAGTAAAATAAATGTATACTAAGCTAATGCTAAGTAAATTGAATCATCTTAAAACGTACAAGATCCATCACAGCACTGACTGATCCATTTCAAACTTCATTTGTAACTATTTAAAGGCTGACTGTTCTGAACTGAAAGATATTATACCTCTTACGGTTCTTTCACCCCCTCTTCCTTACAGCCAAAGAGGTGAGAGAACTTCTTATTTCCTCAAAGACCACGAGAAAATAAATTAACACACATTAATTTGTGCTTTTCATGCTTTGATTTATTCCGAGTCCTCTTCACCAACTAAACGAATGACATCTTTAAAATGTAGCATCTCCAAATATAAAGTTAATGTCTGGATGCTTATTACTTTAATCACACACTGCAGAAGGGTGAATACTTCCTACATGCCAGAGGGCAGCCTTCCCACTGCAAGGTCAGCCCACAAGAGACTAGTTAACATGAAGTTTGTCTATTTAGCATTGAGAGTTTGGTGAATAAGACCCGGCCTTCATGTATAGACAGGCACAAAGGTTTGAACGTGTATTAAATTCCAAGTCAGCCCAATTGCAGTCTAAAAGAGCAACGGACTCAAAATATAAGGCTCAATTAATAGTGGAACATCTTTAAATCAACATGCTACTTTCTCCTCATCTAACATAATGCACTCCATTCTCTTCCGTTTTTTAATGTTAAAGCCTTATTTCATTTTTATTGTGATTTTTGCAGCTGTTGTTTTTTTTTTTCCCCATTTACAGAAGTCTTCAAATAAGCTGGCTAGCCAGTTTACCTGAGGGAGTATTCTGGCAGAATAAATGAAATAGCAGATTCATTTTAGAATTCTGTCCCTCAGAAACACATTTAATTTTGCAGAATCAGTAAAGTCATCTGTGTGAATCCATGGATTTCACTGTTCTAGATGCTGAACAAATGCACAGAAAAAGATCATCCCTACCCCAACAGCATTTTTTTGTAGACTGGTAAGCCTAGGATGGAGTAATCTTCATTGAACATGTGGAAAAAAACCAACAAAAACAGAAGAGAAGCAGGGACACTGAAGACAAGACTCAATTGACTCACAGGTACCCAGAGCCATTTTAAGCTCCTCAGAGTGTCTAAAACATCGTGTAGCATCATACAGAATGCAGAGGAAACCTCTACTGTCCTGGAGAAGCATCTGGAGCCCACATATATTTAATACTATTCATCTGAATTGCTCTAGGAACCTATGTATATGAAGACAAATGCAGTTTTCAGTGTCACATAAGTGCACCAGCAAAACCATGAGTCACACTTGAGCTGCTCGAGCTCTAATCCAATGCATGAACCATAACATCATCCTTACTATAATTATCATTTTACATCAGGTAGACTATTATAAGCTTGTGAAGACTGAGAGACAAAAGATCCCAAGTGCTCCTTGTCCTGTAATGAACTGCATGTCATACTGATCAAATTACTTGCAGAGCCACGGTCAGCTTCAACATGATACTGAACTCATAATGTTCCCTTCTGCACAGGCAGAGCCACAGCTGCTATAAAATTCCTTTTGCTGAAATAACAAAGAAAAAATGGTTCTTTATGTATCTTGCCCTGTGTATATGCCAATGCATGTAGGTTGGCATCAATCCTACCTCACCTTGCTTGTGACCTTCTGTCAGTATGTGGCTCCAAAGGCATGAGCCAGACTGTCCTAGATACCAATGAAGAATTGCCTAACTCTATGGATTTCTCATTCTCTGGCAGCTTTTACAGTTTTCAGGTTGCTTCCATGTCCAAATAAGTCAATCAAAGCAGTCCATGCAGTTTAGGTATCTACTGCTTCTACCGATGATAGACAGCCAAAAGAAAATATCAGGTATCTTCATCTACTCAAGATATGGTCCACTAGCTCTCTGTAACTCACAGTCCTAACCATGTCCAAGTCACATCGTTTCTCCTTCACATGGTTTCCTCTACTTAAATGCCAGTCACATCACTTCTTAAGAAGCAGGCACTGATTTCTCCAAACAAGCCCAACATGAATCTATGGGGGTAAAATGAAGGTGATCACTTGAGGCAGATTTCTGCGTGGTTAGTCAATCCTTCAACAGAGTTGGACCACCAAATTCCCCAGGATACAAATGGGGAATCTACTGCCTGAAACCAATCAAGGTGCAATTTAAGGTTCCTGCTCCTTTACATCAACTATTTCTTCAGTCAAGTGACATATGAAAAGTCCTACAGGGCAATCAAGGGTGTTTTAAACTTCTTCCCGTAAGATGCTCTGTTTATTTCTAAAAGCTTCCATTTATTTTTTGGTGGAATACAGTCAGATAAAGATTCATGTTTTGAACTGAACTGGAGAAAAGAAGGCTGCAAGGTGACCTAATTGCAGCTTGTCAGTACCTAAGTGGGAGCACACACAGACAGGAGAGGAATCAACTCTTTGAAAGGGTAGAAAACTGCAGGACAAGGGGAAATGGTTTTAAGTTGAGGAAGGGAAGATTTAGGTTGGATGTTAGGGGGAAGTTCTTTACAGAGAGAGTGGTGAGGTGCTGGAACAGGCTGCCCAGAGAGGCTGTGGATGCCCCGTCCCTGGAGGTGTTCAAGTCCAAATTGGATGGGGCCCTGGGAAGCCTGGTCTAGTATTAGACATAGAGGTTGGTGGCCCTGCATGTGGCAGGGGGGTTGGAAATTCATGATCCTTGAGGTCCTGTCCAACCCTGGCCATTCTGTGATTCTCTGATATATATTAACTATCCATATACTTGCATGGTGTTACACATCACATAGGTCTCAAATCCATCTGAAAACAAGACAGTTTTAGCCTCTTGGTGTGTCCAGGAAGAAAAGTATTACCTCTTTGTTTACATACTAAGTAATTGGCTGCAGGCAGTAACAAAGCCACAGAATGCAAGCAGTATCATGGAGCTGTCAGGTCATGGACACAAATAATTTGGAGCATTATCAAGCTCCTGAAATCGTGCACCCAGGGAGACCTCTCCCTCCACCTTGGTTTCTATGCTTCCTCTACTTCCATTCAAATATTTTGAAGACGGCTCCTCTCAAAACAGTTCTGTTTTGCCATTGCCATGTGACATCTGGAAGCTGAGGACTGTGAAAATGAAAAACTGTTAAGAGAAAGATTCCCTTGCTGTTTCACCCAAGCTAAAACTTGTCCTTACTACACAGAATTAGCATGCCCATCTGTGTCCACACAGCATCTTGAAGCAGATACGATCATCGTGTTCTCACTTTGGGATATCATGGAAATCTGACAAGCAATGTACTGAAAAGGTCTTGACATTTTGCAATGATAATTCTTACATCAACTAAAGCAGAAAAATGCATGATCAATGCTAAATCAGTTTCTAAAGCTTGTTACCGATTGATTATGCATTATTCAGTGAATAATGATTATCTGAATGTGTAAAAATGCATAAATGGAAGCTAGTTGAACATCAAAGCTCACATTTATCACAAGTGTTGTTCTTAATGCATATGATATAATTACACCAACTCATCAGTCCTTCAAGAAAGAGTAATAAAAGCATAAACTGTTCCTCAACAGCTTATATAAAAAGAGAGTATTTTAATTAGAGTTCTATACCAGCTATTAAAAAAAAAAAAAGCTCGATAGCAATTGGGATAAAAGTAGTGAGTCAAAACATTTTTATTCTCCTGCATCACAGAGTTCAGTTCCACAGGTTTGGAAAGAGACATACAGTAATAATGATGGAGAAGCGAAAGAAAGTTTTTTAAGCTGATTCTTCCTTCACAAAACCAAATGTCATCATTAAGATTGACGATGAATGAATGAAATTATTCCATTTAATCAACATATTGCAGAGAAAGAAATTTTGATAAATTATTGACAGAGAAGGCTACAGGTTCAATTTTTCATTTAAGGGTTTAGCTTTGCTGTAATTTAAAGTAAGAAGATAACTTATTCCTAGGGCAAGGATTTAGAGGACACGCTTTCTGAAGGTATGCACCACACAGATAATGTTTACTTTGGACAAGGGTAAAATTTACTTCACTTATCTTCTTCCTAGAAAAGGCCAAAGGTGGCACTTATAGAGTGAAGCGAGGACTATTCCAGTATTAGAAATATTCTGCAGGAAGGTTTTCAAGATTGAGAAGCTGAAAAGCCTAGAAGACCACTAAGACCACAGAATACAATAGTACAGATTGATGCCTATAAGAACAGTGCTGGCTCATAGACATCTCAAAAGCAGTATTTTTGACTCAGAGATCAAAGGCTCCATATCTGATACAAGTAACATAAGAAAGTAACTGAATGGAGATTTGTGTTAAAAAAAAAAAAAAAAAAAAAAAGAAATGCAATCAGTTCTGCAAAGGAAAACCACCAGAATTACTGCAACAGATAACTGCTGCACATAGTTGCTTTGATTATACATTTAGCAAAGGAAGCGCAGAGTTACCACCCATAAACTGTAAAACTCCCTTGTAAAATAAGCATTAAGACCCTAACTTTGCTGTCACCGCCCACAACTAGCAAAGAGACTAAGAAGTCAGAGGGATATTTTTCCATTCCTCGTGTCTTCAGATAAAGTATTTTTTATTTCTCCAGGCAGTGACTAGGTCCCAGCTGTCCCAAAGGCAACCAGGAGATGTATCAGTTTGCACAGGGGTTTAAAGGCTCTGCTTCTTGATATTCTACAGCTATTCTGTAGTCACCGGAGGATCCTGTATACAGCATTCAGTAGATTCTGTAGACATTTTCCACTAGAGATATTAAAGGTATCCTTTGGAAAGAAGAAGAGTTTGTAAGATTCTGTAGTTCTTACAGTCTCTAGAACTACTCTAAACTGGCATGCTAGATGAAGTCCAGTTCAACAAAGCATGAGGGCAATGGCTGAATTCTATGATCTGGAGACACATTTCATTTTTTTCTTTTTAAACTGGGCATGGATTTTTGTCTCAATTCTTTCAGCTTAAGTTCTTAACTACATTAATATTCTTCTCAGGTTTCTACAAGCCTCTTCACATTTTCGACATTGCATCATTACAAACACAGTCTATTTCCATTTATATTTTGTGAGCACGCTAGTCAGTAACATGTAGAGATTCTAATTACACCTAGAATCTGCTAGACTCTGGCCAAATGAGCAATTATTATGGCTTGGAAGATTTTAAAATAGATGTTTTAAGAAAAATATGCTGCCCTATTTTCTGTTCTTCGGGGAAGAAAGAACATTTATTTCACACTGACAAAGAGAACCATGTCCGCTTGGAATTCTTTGCCCTGGATTCTAATGGGGTTATTTTAATTTATGACTGCCTTGTTGTATTAAAGTATGTATCAGTAAATGTACCATTTAGTATGGAACTCTGATTCTGCTTTTAAGTCCTCCTTGATGGATTATCTTGTATTCTGTAACCTAATACCACTGATGGTGATGCAGGGCATCACTATAAATTAGATTATTTAATATGAGATGATACAGTGTATCATTTTAACTATTTTACTGTGTCATAGAATGAATACCTGGCTAAGGACAGCGCCTGAATTACTTGTCAGCATAAAGAAAACTTGCAACTGGTTTCCTCCAAGAACACAATGTCCTTACACAGTTAGCAATGCAGTGCAATACGCTTCTTTCATACAATGCTTAGTACGGTATAAAAACCATCAGCATTTATTCCAGGAGCTGAGCAGCAAGTACTAGAAGGCCTGACGGAACTGTGCTAGAGGCTTTTTTCTCAGACAAATGCCTGGAGAAGGTGAGATCACAATACAAAGGTGAACTGCTCCACAATGCAAGTAGACTAGGCAGCACAAACTGAGACTGCTTCTGCTGTCCTAAAGTGTAGCATTTAAACATATTGTTACTTATGACTGCTTTTTTAAAAAACAAAAGGAAATTTATAACATCTACAAATCACATCAAGCAGGATGCCAGAAACACTAATGCACTAACTCAAGCAAAGTAAAGGAACATCAACATTTCAGACAGCAAGGAGGGAACTGTTTTCAGTGGAACTGACCCTGCGCTAACGTGTTTTACTATCAGAAATTTTGTGCCTTTGTGAAACTGCAGTAGCATACAATGAGCTACAGTAACATAGTAGAAGAGAACTGAGTACTTGTGCTATGGTGCATCAAGATGGTGAATTGCTCTGTGATTAAAAAGGGAAAATAAGTTAGCACAGCAGATCCATCAATACATGCGTTTTTGTTAGCTGTATACCTGTATGTGTATGCGTGCCCACAATAATTAATGTTTTAATCCTGTAAGTCCACTGGGAGGGAGGACTATATATTGTCATCTTCATACTGTAACTAAAACAGAAAACACAGCAATGGCTACGAAGTCACGGAAGAAGTCTGTAGCAGTGGCGGACTCCAAGGGAAATGCCCTCAGTACTAAGTCACTGCATGTCTCTCACATTTAGATAGAAAAGAAGTAGATTTTTCTTTGATTCATTGGTAGAACTTCTATGGCAAATTATCTATTTAATTTTTTTCTTTGAGATCCTTCATGTCCACCAAGTGGCCAATACATTATCTATAGCACCCATAACTTCTTCCAGTAACGACTACTGAAACATCCTCTCATCTTAAATGCCATACTCTTTTGTCATTGGTCTTGCAGCACTGAGAATGCTGAAATGGAAAGGGACAGCAGAGCTCACAATGAGGATGCAAAACATTCCCTTCATGAACGAGAACTGCATGTTAAACCTAGTGATGTCAGAGAAAGCAAGAAGCATGTGTAAAAATGAAAAATAATACACCAGAGTCGCCATGACCAAAGAGCAAAGCATCAAAAGGAAACAAACAAACAAACCAACACAACAACACCTTTTCAGTGGTATCCACTAATTACAAAGGAGAAAGAGGGAAAGCGAATCTCCAACTATAGCAACGTGTCCCCATATTTAGAATATATATACATATATATATATATATGCATACACATACACCACACTGCAGATTTCATAAAGACTTTGACACTGGGAAAGGGGATGAAGCGAAGGTTATTCTGAAATTCTTGCTTTTCCCAGAATGCAGGAGCTATGCATAAAGCTGTCCTCTAACTGTGAACTGGGTATACACAGAGATTAGAAAGGAAGGAACGTTTTCTTCCTTGCAACTAAGATAACCAAGCCAAAGTTATTAATATAGCAGACCACAGTTAAATATTGATTCAGATGCCACTGTAAAAATAAAAAGTGAGAGAAGCGCAGCTTAAAGACAACACTGTAAAAAACTGTGAAATAATGGTAGAAACAAATAGACCCGCAGCAATTATATGCTCAGCAGTTCAAAGGCCCAACTGGATTAGAACAACAAATGACTCAGAGCCTCCAGTGGAAATCCTCCTCACTTGTGATCTGTGCAGACATTCTGCCTAGCACTAAGCTGGCATCAATTCGTGCAGCGAACAACCTGCTAATTAAAGGAGTCACGCCACTTCAGTTCCAGGTGTCATCACTTAACCTGCATTTTGCATCTAGATATCCTACTTAGCAAGACATTGTGGTAGGTGTTGAAGTTTCTTGATAACAAAAGGCAAAGCTGATTCATTGTGACCCTGTATGGCAGGACCTATCATTCAATACTCCAGTATTTCTCTAAATGGCACTGCTTTTTTTTTTTCTTTTTTTCTTTCTTTTTTTTTTCTTTCTTTTTTTCTTTCTTTTTTTTTTTTTTTGACAGCAATACCTATCACAAAACCTCTTTAACCATCATTAGCATTCATTGTTTGAGGGCACCTGGCAAAGCCCTAACATGGCAGAGGCTGAAAGACTTGTTCCTCATTTTTGTTGGCATTTGCATTTCACTGAAATGGAGATTTCTTAATGCACCTGCTGTGATACGTAAGTTTTACTACTTCAGAACAAATTATACACTTGACTGCTGCATAATCTGCAAGGATAAAAGGTAGCTCCTGCTTCAGAGGAGTTGACATCAGAAGATTTATTGGATCTGAATGCCAGAGGAACCCATTTTGACCATTCTCTGAGTTTGCCATAAATGCAAGGCATGCAAAAAAATCCAATCCAACTGCAATTAAATGCAGTTATGATCCTCTTCCTGCACATCTTAGATAGTATAAAAAAATAGTGGAAACAGTAAAAAAGACTGAACAGCCAGGAGAACCTCAAATATGTTTTTCTTTGCTGAAGGATAAATACTAGGATATGAGAGATTTTTTGAATTGTAGCTGCTGCCTCTAAAGCTGTGAAGAACTGCTATCCCCCCACATCTGATGTGTCACTGTTCATTTGTACCCATCAGACTATTACAGGAAATTATAGGAAGGAAAATAGCACCACAGCAGAAAGTCTTCTGCCTCTGACAATTGGAGTATAACCATTTCCATGAATGGTACTTTAGTGTTGGCAATGCAGGTAAACACTCACTGTGCACTATTAGAGTAATCCTACTGCTTATGCCTTCCTTACGACAACAGTGCCCATGTACATCCCCAGCTTGTCCCTGAGGCAAACATTCTGAACCTAGATGTGCTCATTTTGGAATAACTTAGACAAAAGCATCCTGAAAACCTCAGGGTTTGGGATTCTTTGCACACTTCAGCTACAGACATGCACTAGAAGGTCTTGCTCCTAAAGCATTTCCTGCCTTCAGGCAAACCAGCAAAGGAAATTTCTGCACTGTGTTGTTTTTTTTTTTTGGATAAATAGAGAACCCAAGTCTGTCTTTCTCATAGAGAAAGGTTCTATGAGAACCCAGTCCAGGTTGATAGCGACTCTAATTTGCACGGACAGTACTGAGGGAAATACACTATGAAATCTTGTGCGATCGCTCTGCATATGCAGAAACTCATTCTAAAAATGTAAAAATGCAAAGCTATAAAGCATGAAAGCATTAAAATAATCCAGTAAGATCAATTAACAAAAGCTCTTTGTTTATCTTTTTTCTTTTTTTTTTTTTCCTGGTGGTATTGAAACTCCAAAAGGAGAAAAGTATGATTTCTGTTGTGTCACAAATATCAAGATAAGAAAAAGAGAAGAAATCCAAGATAAGCATAAATGGAACAGGGCAGAGGAGGAGCACAACATGTTTTTTGCAGTCCTATCACGACATCAAGATCCCTATATTGCTGCCAAGTATCGTGCTTTGATGCTGCTTGAGAGAAATACAGCATACACACTGAAAGTCACCCAGGAACATGCTGAAGGTTATGGGATTGATGCCATTGCATACTGAGGGCTTTGGACTCTTGATTGTACCTTGGTAACAATGACTTTTTTTTCCAGTACCTTGAATAGACAATTTCATGCACAAAAAATTGCACTGCTATTTAAATTTAACAGTGCTTTTCACTCTGCAAAGGCATAAATGACGTTTCATGTGGTAGGACAAAAGAGAAGAAGCAGCCCATTAATTACTGCCATACTTAGAGAATGTTTGAACTGAAGTTGGTGGCTCCCCTTCCATACTCAAAAGGTCAGTACAGGTAAAGGCACGATCCTTCCATTAGCCTTGTCAGACTTCTGTTTTTTAAGACATGGGCTGAAAGCTGAGAAAGACAGAAACAATTTTTTGAGGTGCCAGAAGTGGGGGCTTTTCTGCATTTTGATTTTCTGACATTGATTTTCTCAGTTCCAATATCTGCTGCTATTTATGTAGATCTGTCAGAACGTGTGGCATTCTGCAGGCTATTGAGAAGTCAAGAATCATGCTCTGATGAGTTTATAATCCAAAAATTGGCATATAATTTAATGAGTAAAGACAAAAGAAAACAAGATAAATAGAAAATTGCTCCTGGGAAAGTTCCGCTATTTATTCTAAACTGAAAAGAATGCAAATTATTCAGATTGTTCTGCTGCAGATCTGTTTTAATGAATCATTAGGCAAGCAAGCAAGAACGAGGTCAGACACGGTGACCAAAAGTTCTCCTTGGAAGGATGAAACAATGGAAATAAAAAGCTGCAGGGCTAAACTCTCCCAGCCTTCCTCCCCTCTGCACTGGCAAAGCAGGAATTGAGAGATTTCGACAGGAAGGTATTTCGTTTTCTGAAAACTCGGGTATCTTCAAGGTGATGTAAACCCATTCAACCCTTGCTTCCATCTTTCCTGGGACTTAACGTGTTTTGTTCTGATTGAAGGAGTCAACGCATAGGTGGAAATAACACGTTGGGAAGCTCTCTTTCCCTCACAACACAACCCAGCAAACATTTACACTTGAAAAGAGTGCTGCTTTTCTTTGCAACAGCACTCTATGCTGTCCCCACAAAAGGAGAAACTAACTCACTTGGAATTACATTGAGAGTAACTCAATTGGTCTCGAAATATAGAAGACTGAGTATTTATATTCTCTTTATCTCATTTGTAATGCTTGCAGATTTTTTATTATTGTTATTATTTATTTTTAAAGAGAAGCTTCTTTGGCAATTCTCTGCTGATAATTAGCTGTGAGTAGCTCAGATGTGCGTGTGAAAGCCACCTGATTTTATAAACTACACGCATAGTTTTATTTCAAGGTGAATGACTGGTGAGGAAAAGATCACGAGGCATGTGTGTTAATGTGGTAACACTTAGAACTACTAATTAGAGTCTCTTCTCCATCCTGATTGACAAAGCAGGAATAGGGAATGCTGCTGAATTATAGGCCAACACATTTATGTATTCAGAAGCCCCAAACAAAAACATCCAGAAGAAACCCACAGTTGCACAATATTTCCAAGACTCATAGGAGTGCTTCAGATTACTTTAAAAAAGACTGTATGTAGCCCAAGGAAGGGATATTTACCAAACTTTATGTATTAGGGAATTGAGATATTACCATATTCTTAATAAAAAATAGTGGAAAGTGAGATCAGTTATTTCAGTATAAGATGAAGCTGGGAGTTAAAAAACTTCATTTTTCTGAACTATAGAGATAATATTTTCTTGTATATATAAAATCACAGAATGGTTTGGGCTGGAAGGGACCTTTAAGATCATCTAGTTCCAATCCCTCTGCTATAGGCAGGGGCACGTAATTCGTTCATTTGGATATATTTTCTTTCTGTACAGAAAGATTCCTTTGATAGAGGAGTCAATGGAGTAAGTAGATTGGTTGTCTTATCTTGGCATGAAAGAAGTTAAATCTTCTTTCTAAGACAAAAATTAAGTATATTCACTCAGCTTGGTAGAACTAACATAAACATTAACCAGTATTGTGCTGTGACTGAAGGCACTGAAACATGTACTGAAACTTTTTTTTTTTTTTTTGGCTTTCTTTGCTGTATCCTAAAGGTAGTCTCTGGATACTTAACATCATGCGTTATCAGCTGATCGTACATTATCAGTAACCAGAAGCCTGAAGATATGAACATGCTGGTGTTCACAAACAAATATGAGAGTTTGGTCAATATCAGATCCCAATCTCTTATGAATTAGTACAAACTGCTCAACAGGGATCTGTCAGGCAGCAGCAGAAGGAAGTTAAAATAGCACATACTATAGGACAAAACTTGGGTATGTATGCCTGTGAGATGAGGAAAAATAAGCTTCTCAGTAGTCAATACGCAGAGATGCAAAAATTGCCTCATCTATTCCTATAAGATTTGAGGTCAATAACTCTCTTCAACCTCATTTTCTTGATGGAGAAAGGGAGAGACACCTTCTTGTTCCTGCACCTGTTCTTTTTCTTCCAGCATGATTTAGAGACTTGCAGTGACAAACCGTCATTTCTTAAGTCACAACTTCAAAAATAACACAGTTAAGGACACAAGTAAAGAAATCCCTGAAAAAAGTACTAGAGAGAGGAGAAATATACTAGATTTTCTTAGCTACTCTAAAGCTCCTATTTATTTTCACTTTTTTGGGGAAGAAGGTAGTAAAATTCCCTATCAGAAAAATAGAGATTGCCCGGCATAAGCAAATACTTCTTATTGGATTTACACCAGGAAACGAAGCATAGGAATGTAGCCAGCTGTGAAAAATAGGCAAATCCAAAGATAACAGTAGCCAAGAGAAAAAAACATTGGAGATTTCAGGACTACTACATCAGGCTTCATGAAATACAAAAGATATTTGACAATTTGTGGGGTTTTTTTGTTTGTTTTTAAAGGCATACTCTGAAAACTTTCTTCAACACTGTAATGCAATGGAAAGCACAGCAAAGTGGAAATGACAGCAAAATAGCAAGGCCCTATGCTGCAGCAAATCAGGAGTTGCTCAAATACAACACCCATGGGCACAGAAATAAAGGTAAGATACAGCTTACCCTTGGAAAGCCTCAGGTACACAAGGACGTCCAGCAAGACACCCTCACCTCCACTGCCAACCCTTAAATGAGGTCTGGGAAGGGACGGAGCCAGGATCCACTGCTTCTTGTCACTCAGGTGCAGTACATGCAACCGAGCTCCCTGGGTTGGCCCAGCCTTCAACCAGGTGCTCAATCACTGGTTCAAGCCATGACTTAGCATTTCTGTTACAAACACACTTCTACTTCAGTCTATTCTGTAGACAACTACAGGGCAAATTAAGAACACACCTGTTCTAGATTTGAAATATTCCCAGTGCCAAGCTTGCACATCTGGAGAAATCCTTGTGAAGCAGTGATATACTCACTAGTTCATATGTTCTATTATAAATCTGTCCTGTGCCCAGCATTAGGATAATCAAGTGCTTCCTCTCAAAGGATCTTCTTTATTTGCATTTTTAGACACAATTACTTTGCTGTACATTTATACACTTGGCAATGTTGTAAATAATTTACATGACAAAACAACTTCACAAAGATACCAGTAGCTACCACATGGGTTTCGGGAATCTAGTCATGAGCTGATTATTCTCTTTACTTCAGATCAAAAGCAGTACAGTCTCTAAATTCATTTGCACACTTGTTCTTTTTCTTACCAGCTGTTGCCCTTTTGGACCCCAACCAGCATACTGAAGCTTTGCATTGCTGACCTCAGGGGGATACAAATTCTGGGGATCTCTGCAAAAGAGAAAAACAAAATTTCAACTTCAGAAATGTCCTCATGTAAACTGGTGCACGCTCTCCTTTGGAAATCCACCATGTTCCATTAGGCATCTTTCAGCCAGAATCATCTAACATTTTGTGCCCAAATTCAGCATATATCTTATCATATGATAAGAACTATATCACTACCAAGCACTGGAAAAATCAAACTTTTACCTGACAAGCTATGTTTTCTATTAATATGATGTTAAAAACATTAGTTTTACCACTGATTTCCCTAAGCCTTAAGTATTAGTCAAGGGATGGTAAACAGTAATTGTATACATTGATGATATCTAATAAGGATAAACAATAATCATATATTTGAAACATAATGCCACAAGAAAAATATAATTTCTTCTTCATCATCTCACAGCTTTCCTGCCTAATAATTTTCCTTTGTACATGATAGCAAGCACGTTTTGTAGCTGTACAACAACTGATATGAAGTCTGGCTTTGAAGGCAAAATCTCCTGCTAATACAAAAAATCTCTATCTTTTAGAAAATAAAATACTTTTCTTGTTCTTTCATCTATTACCTTTATTTTGTAGCTGAACAACAGTGAGATGCAGCAAATGCAATATAGAAAAAGGAATGTTTTTTTTTTTCCGTAAATGTCAGAGTAGCATAATGTCATTTCATCATATCACAGAAAGCAAAACTCTTCCAGTGTAATGATGGTATTTATACTCAGTAAAAATAATGACATTTCATATTCTGAAGTCACATTACTAAAACTGTGTATCGTAATATTCAGCGAACAAATGCACTAAAAAAGTCAGTATACAGTATGTCGCATTAGCAGAATTCAAATGGCTTTAAAAAGTAAGAGAATTATCTGTCTACAGATAGGAATTAACATGGCAATCTGAGGCCAACATTGCCCAAAAATGAGAAAAGAGCCAAAGCCTGCCTCGCCTCCAAGCAAAAGGCTGCTCTGCAGCATTTGTTACTTAAATAAAGGCAATTTTTTCCGGATTAAATTTTCAAAACAGACCAAAACTGAAAGCAATAATTAGACACTAACGAAATTCTTTTTGTTGCTTGGACTATGAGCAATGCAATGCCATGGCTATGTTCCAGCTCCGCCTCTTCAGATCAGATCTGCCATGGCTGTACCTTCCCACTGCACCATGGGTGCATGTCCAATGGCAATAGCAACAGGAGAACTTAGGAATGCATTTTACAGCCTTTCAAATGTGAAAAGTGTTTTTCCTGTGTGCTCCTGTTCAAAGCCAACTACAATCAGAGTAGACTCTAAATGGGATGGGATACCAATGTATACAGAGTCCATTTCCATAACGAATCTGGTTGGAATAGCAACCTTTGCACTGCTGCTAGAGAGTGATTATATACCATAACCCATATTGTCTCTATGAAGAGGCCCTTGGAGCTGACTGAACAATGAAGTGCTCATGATGACAGGTCTGATGTAGATGTGGAGAGATGAGTGGTTTGTTGAGGCACTGACCCTTCAAGTCAATGTGCATCACCCAGACGGCTTCTGGCTCTACTGGCAAAGTGTCACTCAGCACTGATGCTGGTGGGATATAATCACGCCTTTTCTTGTGATGATTTTCAACTATAAGTAAGTCTTTGTGGGCAGCTTAAAGTCGCTTTTGTAAGAGAAGTGACTGTCATACTGAACTCCTACTAATAACAGCCAGAAAAGTTCCATTCCCACAAGAGGAACAGCCCTACAACTTCTGTATCTTTTCAGGTTTGTATGCATCAGCTACTTAAACTTCAAGTCAGCTGTTCCTGTTAAGACTCAATTTCTTTGGTTAGCTACTTCGATTATCCCAACAGACAGTAACATCTGAATGCAGGAGAGAGAAAACTAGTGAATCAAATAGAAACCTCTCATGGGAGAAAAACAGTCATTTACTATTTGACAAATAAATTATCTATTTGTTGGTGGTTTGTTTGCTTGCTTGTTTTCACCTATAATAAGAAGAGGAGCAAGATACTATAAACAGTATAAATAGAGAGGGAAATATAATCGCCAAATAAACAGATTAGACAAATTGTAAGAATTGAAACCTGTAATGCTTCAAATAACCCAGGTGGATCTTAGCGACAGACATACCAATTACATTCTGTAATTCACACCAGAGCCCAGACAAGTCCCGTCACGACGCTCACTGCATCATGCTCTAGAAGAGGAAGGCTCTAATGCAATGAGGAAAGCTGCATAAACTGGCTTTGGTGGCTGATAAGGTGAAAGACAAGGCAGAAGGTAAAAGCCCTCCATTTGGTCTATCAGGAAAAAGCTCTGCTGCAGACATGAAAAGCAGACATTTTCCCTTTCTCTGAGGAAAAATATCATTGCATCTGCTGAATTAGTTCTTACGCTGCTCAAAATAGCTGGGAAATTTCTCTTGTAGCCTAATCTTGCTTATTTGCCGTTTGATAAATGTGCAGATAGAAAGGCTGACTGATGGAATTGCATATTGTGTGAAGGTGCCTAATGTACAAATTGAGCTACAATAAACTTCCTCTATATCGAATGGCATGCCGAAGTCATGATATAGACCACTGCAGGGAGGTATTAGCAAGGAAGCTATCCTCATACTCTGAACTATTCTTTTCCACCATGGGATAATAAAAGAAGTTTAAGATCCTAGTTTCCTCCAGAAATGCTCCTGAGAATTGGACATGTTCTTCTAGTTGTCTTCTCTTAGAAAGAAGACAATCCTCTTCCCAAGAGAACCACTATTCACTCCTAGCAGAAAACTCGAGCATCACATCAAAAGGCCTGAGAAGACACCCCTCTTTGCCAGCCATGATCTAGAAGGCTTCAGAGAAACTGGATCAGCATGTATTCTCTATTAGCAGTGACCAGGTGAGACCAGACTATCCATAAGCCTGAAAATGGCACAAAATTAAGCTCACCTACTGGCAAACTCTACCATGAAAGAGTAGATTCCTACATGCTTACATGGGCCACATGGGTGCATAAACATGAAATCCCTCCACGGCAGCCCCAAACAACTCCATTACAAATCCACACCATCAGCTACAGCAGAAGGAGTACTTGCCTACACAGCCTCTACAGTGGGATGGCCACAACCTGTTATTACTCCCCCCAGGGAAGCTCTTCATGATCCACAAACTGAAACACACATTTGAAGAGCAGCTATCAAACACACCTCAGCTTATCTCATCCTATTCTGGACCTTCTCCTTGTTATTCTCCTTGTTAAAGAAGCCTGAAGGGTCTCAGACCAAATGCACACCAAAAAGTCAGGGACATTCGCCCACTGTCCAGGCACTGCATACATGGAGTCTCATGATAGCCTAACCAGCCATCTCCTTCTGGGAGCTATATTATTACTGAAAAGCAATGGCTTTTCATAGCTACAGCCTTCCTCCAAAACATTCTGCTTAAAGTTCTTCTATCTATATATTTTCTTGAATCAATCAAAATTAGAGGGCAACTCAGCCTCTCCAAAGAACCAGTGCTTCTCACAGACTCTCATCATTAGGTCTTGTTTGGACCCAAGCCTTCCCCTGTGAGCTCATTTCTGCCTTGGAAATGGATTGTTCTGAAGGCAGCCTGTATAACTACTATTACAGGTTTACATGAAGAAATAGGTTCACTGCATCATTACACCACTCTCGGTGTTTCCTTGTGGAAAAACACTCCATTTTTTTCCAGCCAAAGTAATGGCAAGGCAAGGGCTTGTTAAAGGGTTGCTCTTATTTATTTCATCTCTTAAGATGATTGATTTTAAAGCTTGGGAAAGAAGGGAAAAATAATGCTGTTTTAGGCCAGACAGAGGATGGAGTGGGTGCTGTATAAACTCTTCCACATTCAGATGACATTGTCTGGAACAGAGGCTGTTAAGCTGTTCCAGGCACAGAGATGATTTCAGCACAATATTCACAAAAGATTATCGAACTAGTAAACAGAGAAATTTACTCATTTCTTTAAATGAGTACTCATTTCTCAAAAAGTCTGAATAAGAAACGTTCCTGAATGTAATTAGCATGCCATCTACCAAGTCATTTTTTTCCTTGTAATTCACATCAAAACATCCATGTAGAATAAAACAAGCCAAACAGTCATATCAGCTTGCCTGTTTTTGACCTTAAGCAATACTGTGATTAATGAAGAACTAGTTTTAAAGAGATTGCTTTCTTTTAGCTGATTTTTTTTGCAGTCTTTGTGTTCCCCTCTTTTTCCTGTTCTAAAGACCATTTTCCCTCACCAGCACTGAGTCTTGCTCTGAGCACAGACATGACAAATGGTTCTATAACAATGGCTTCAAAAGCAGCTTAAAACAAAATAAAATGTCCCAATAACTCAGTCAGAAGCTCCTCTGATTTCAAGATTTCTTCAAGAAAAATATTCTAGAGAACCAGACTGAAGAAGACTGGAAGTTAAAAAAAATCACAATCTGGGCTGTGGTACGGATGTTCTTCCTTGGGTCTGCTTGAATAATGTTTCAGCTTGATTTCCAATACAGAACAACAGTATTTGCATGGAATTTCTTTGCATATACTGCCAATATGAACAAAAATGCAACGATTTCCATCAAACAGCATTCCTATATGTCTAAATATATGAGAGCTAAATATACAAGCTGGACTGAGCTCCTGAGAAAAGCTCTGAACCCTCCTGGTTAACTGTGACATAACTTTGGAGAACAAAGAAAGCATTTTAAGACTGCATTGTCATATGAAAATAAGTTGAAGAAAAAATAGGGAAGGCAGGAATACTCCTCCTGTTTTTTTCATCAAACCATCACTGAATATCTTGAAACACAACAGCCCTAAGCTCATCAGCTCATCTCACTGTAAAACTTTTTCATGGTTAGCTATAAAAAAAAGAAAAAAAAAAGCTATCTATCCTCATTTTCTGTCTCAGCACTAGAAGTTGGTGTCTTCACATCGACTTTTAATAGCATAAAACCAGACAGCAGCTTAAATAGATTTCTTCTTCTCTGCAAAGAGGAAAAGAAAAAACACCATATAAAGAAGAAATTCGGAAAGGTTATAAAGAACTGGAAACTTCATATTTAAGAATTGTTGGTGAATTAAAAAAAGAAGTAGGCTTGAGAATATTTGCAAAAAGAAGTTAAAGGGAGTAGAACACGTGTTCATAAATGAGCAAAGAACCACAGATTCTCCAACCATAGGTTGGAGAAATAGAGGAAGACTTTTAAGAAGTAAGAATGCCATTTCTCATGGAGCAAAAAGACATTCTTGAACAATTAAATGACTTGTTTACTTCAGTATTCACCAAGGAGAAAAGGAGACAGGTGTCATTAAGAAAATTGCTTCCCAGGAGATACACAGTCTTACAGAGACTCTCAGCAAGAGGAAAACATAATACAAATGGGAATCAAGGACTTACCAGAACAGATAATCAAGAAATTAAACTATGAGAAGATGTAACTAAAGGAATCATCCTGGAATTCAAACAGAAGTGCTTTAACAGATGGAAAAAGCTCTTCCATGCATGTAGGTTTATCCACTATTAAAGATTTAATGCATGTAGGCACAGATACTCATATTTTTTTTACAGCACTATTCAGTGAATGGAAGTTGGAAGAAGCAATAGAAGCAATTCGAATCAACTAACTTCAAACACAGATCCACATCTTATCATTTAACAAGTCTTAAAAACAGCTTAGCTCGCCCAGCGTTTTGTCCAAGATGAAGGAATTCCATGGAGTTAGAGCATACAAGATGAAAAGCAAGGGAATCTAAAACATATTTGGCTCTGATTTAGCTACTTAGTCAGATACAGCAGAGAATAGGAGCTGAGAGATCTGTCTAATTATAGTCTGCCGTTGTTGGTAAAACACCCGTGTAGGTAATTTTTGGTACTAGACCTGTGAAATATTGTACAGTACTAATACCACTTTAAAAATCAATCTCATGCCATAAAAAGAGCCACAAACTTCCTCTGGGAATTAAATAAACTTAAGATATTGGCTTGTATTTCCAATGAAGATCTAATCCAATCTAATCTAATCCATGCTGGAGGACAGCAAACCACTCATCAAAATCTCTAGGCTTACCTGAGTACACAAAGAATGGAAATGGCCCTTAGATGTTGTAACAACGTTCTTAAAATTATGATATTATTACATTCCAAACATTTCCAAATCCAGCTGAGTTTCTCACTAGTGGAGCCTGGTTTCTGTATTGAGTGGCCCTGCACAACTTATTTAAGAACAGAATTTAATAGGAATCCTACTTCCATTTTCAGGGAATGCTGCCTCAGGTAAATACTGTGGCAGACTTTGCTTCAAGACCTTCTTTATTCCTCTTTTTCGGTTTTCCAATGAAGAATAAACTGTTGACCTTTTCTGTAATATCAGGAAGTTGGTTGCTGGACTTTTCTCTGCCAAACTGCTAACATGCACACCTAACTATTAATTACTCAAGATTTTATTTCTTTTTCCTTCAGTTTCTCCAGCCATTACTCTCATTCTTAATATCAAATCCTCCCATCAGGGGACTGCTCCTTTTTATTACTGCTATGTATGGTTTCTAAGGTGTCCACCCACATCACAACTAACTCTAGAAAAGAGAAGCATGTGGTAAAGAATTGCTTTGCCTACACAGAGGAGGAACATTTCAAATTAAAAATGCTGAGCAGTGACCAACATGAGCGAACAAATGGCAAATTCCCAGTGGAAATGATACGGTGTTGAGCTGCTGAAGTGATTTTCCTCCCACTGGCACAGGCTACAACAGTCTTCCAAGGCTGAGCTGCTCTCAACCTGCCACCACTTGGAAGTGAGTGATGTTCAAACAAAGGCTTTGCTTAATGAAATGCTGGAACTTTCTTATTAAAAAGGTACAAAATGAATTTCCAAGCAAGAAGCACATGTATTTTAACTACTGTTCAAGCACTGTCCTTTAGTGTTTAATTCATATGATTAAAAAAGCAAGGAACCCAACTGATCCGTCAGGACTCGAGCCAAATTCCAGTAAATTCAAAGATTCCTATCTGCTCCAGAGGATTTAAGGTCAGGTTCCACAATCAAAACACCAATATAACTTGTCCAGTCTTCTGTTGTCAAAAACAATGGGATAAGCATATCTGATCATGAGTATGTTGTTATTCATAGTCTGGCACAAGAATCACCACACTACGAAGCAGAGGTTCCTGGATTTGCTATAGAAAGCTCTTCAAAAAATGATACAAACAATGCACTGTAATTGGGAAATAGGGAGTAAGGAGGAGATGCAACATTAGCAGATTATTCACAAATTGCATACTGTTTTCGACTTGTTTTTTAAAAAAATTGTATTATTATTTGTTTTCACATATCTCTTATAAGAGCTGGTTTCAACCCCCCTATGTCATTGTTAGGGGAAGAATATGCACGTCATATAGTAAAATTTAATTAGCTGAAAACAGACTCTATTAATTACCGTGCTTTTTTATCTTAAAATAAAATGTGGGCTCTAGTACAAGTTTATAAAAGCTAAAGAGTGAAATCGTGCAGCACTTCTACAGTAATTATTGCATATCACCACTGTGGGGTAAGCAATATTTCTCTCCTTGCTTTGCAAATGGAGACACAGAAGCACAGGAAGATTCTTGATGTGCAGTGATATTTGAATGCTAAAAAGAAGAGACATTATAGAAAAAAAAACAGAAGAGACTTGGTCATACTGGAAGTTGTCTCCAGCGTGGCCAGTTCTCTGAAGGGTTTTCTACCCTTTCCCATAAATAGGAAAATAAGAGCATATGTGAGGAAAATTTGGCTGCCTTTCAAAGTGCTTAACAGTACTGTATATACAAATTCTTGCTAAACTTTCTTTAATGGGCCTTAATTTCTTCCCTGGCTATAGCTTGTATAAAAGGATTGGACAGGAACATTAGTGAGAGTTCTGCAGAAATCTGCAGCCATCGCTTTGAAAATGGGTTGAGTTCTTCCTCCTGTTACAGCTTGGGTGATCTCCAGTGTACATTTCCAGTGTACAGCACTCATGGGACTTCTCTTGAAGTTAATGGAAATTCAGTGTGGGGAGCAGTGCAATAATTTACAGTGCTTTAAAGTGTACATAGGAAGAGCTGAACCAAACTCTACAATTGCTCCTATGATGTATTCATCACATTCTTCTGATAATGCTATAGAAATTTGGGAAGGAGTGCAAGTCATTGTGGTGATGGGTTAATAGTTGGACTAGATGACCGTAGTGGTCTTTTCCAACCTTAATGGATTTTATGATTCTATTAATCCTTTGCAGAAGTAGCTATTTACAATTTCCTCCTCGCCTTATAAAATCAATGAGGAGTGGGAATAACTGCTAACATCTCTTTGATCCCTATAAGCAGATATGCAAGCTCCCATTGGTGTGCACTGTCTGGATGTGCTAAGACTGTACTGAGACTTCATTTGAGGGGTAGGTCCTAATCCCTACCACTCAGCTGTGCTCAGTGGGCAATGGTTAGTGCAGAAAGAGCTGAGGGCTAGGAAGTCTGAGGAAATGCACAAGTTTTATGCTGGTCTTTGTGTTGAGAAATGCAAACACAACATAGGTGTTTTTTTCAGTTTTTTTTTTTCCTCTCTGTTTTTTAAATTGTATTACTTTTGGCTGCAGCTAGAAGTCAAATACAGAGGTACCCTGAGGGATACAAAGTTAGCTCTTGCCTAGAACCTGTAGTGCCAGATGAAGCTGTAGTGGGAAGTGACCTTAATACTGATAAGGGAAATCCTGCAGCAGGGGCTGGGGAACGGTCTCATGAACCAAACAAGAAAACTCTCAACAAACCAAGCCTTTTCCCTAGTCCAGCACAGGTTGTGAATGACTAGTACCATCCAGTACTATTGGACTTCGTAGGACCACTCTATTTTAAACCCACATGAGCATAAAATAATTTTTGGTTGCTGGATTTCACAAGCACGTTGCTTGTGCCTACATCATATTAGGTAACTTTTTATTTTCCTAAGGTAGTTGAAATAATATTATTAAATAGTTTCTATTATTTTTCTCCACTCTTTCCCTGCACCTCACATGAGAGCTGCCTATAGCATATTTAAGTGTGGGGATGCAATGGCAGTAACTATAAATTACAACTCAATGGCAATTACAATGCAGCAAGTACAACTTTGGGTTATGAGAGGAGCTTTGCAAAAGGATTTATCAAGCAGACAGCTGTAAACAGTTATCAGCGGGTATCTAAGCTAGACAGAAACAGAGGGGATGGTACATATCGTCTATGCAAGGGAGGATGAAAAGAGAGAAGAGCCTTGTTCCACTAGATGGCACCCGGGGCCAGCATCACATCTTTGAGTGAGCAGTAAGAGGAAAACCGGTGCCATGCAGGGAAGCAGAAACGAACCTAACTCCTCTCCGTGCCCTGAGTCCTCTGCCCAGTAAAATGGGAATGCAGATCTTGGCTTGTTCTCCCTGTGAAATATGAAAACCTCAGGCCACAGCAAACAAACAAACAAATCCAGAAGCACAAGCTGTACGGGTTTCCAACCTGAATCTATGAATTTGCAAGAAGGCTGGGGTTACAAAAAACAACAACAACAAACAACAACAACAAACCCATATATAATAGAATCATAGAACCATTAAGTTGGAAAAGACCTCCAAGATCATAAAGTCCAACCATCAACCCATCCCCACCATGCCGACTAACCAATGTCCCTCAGCACCACATCTCCATCTTTCCTGAACACCTCCAAGCATGATGACTCCAGTACTTCCCTGGGCAACCTGTGCCAGTACTTCACCAAATCCACACAGAATCCTTGCAGGTTTATTTGCTCCCTCTTCCATCTCAGTCTCTTTTTCATTTTTAGGTAAGATCCTCAGGGAGTATGTCACTGGCATATACTAGTTGTCTGTAGAGAGCTAAATTGTGCTACACCTTCTTATATGGAGAGTTCACTTCCACAGCAACTCTTACAGGAAAATGTTACAGTCCCACACCCTTTATATCCACATATGAGATGAGGATGTACTGAGATTGGCCGTCACACTTACAGAACACTCAGACACAGCCTGAATCTGGAGAGTCTGCAGAACGTGGAAGGAACAATTAGAAATTTCCCTTTAAAAAGCAACTTAGTCTGACAAATTAATGTCAGGCTATTTTAAAAGTGATGTTTAAGATTAGATTAATTCACCTCCTTAATAGTTAGCCTCAGCAGAGATACACCTTCTGTTATCAGCCAGAGGAGGTCAAGGATGCTTGCCTGGATTATGAACCTGAGGCATCAAACTGAACTGCACTTTGTGCTTTGTCAGTGCATTGGGTCCTCACCTAATGCTCTTCACTCCCACCCATCCATCAGACAATGTCCCTGTATTAAATATGAAATATGCACTGAAGATATTTTCATGCCTTCATCCAACAGAGGCTCTACTTCCCAGTCAGCTGATCAGTTGATCGCCTGCTACATCATCTCCACCCATTACACCTGCCCTCTCTCTTCTTGCAGAATCCTAAAATATATCTAAGGTTTGTCCAGATAAATGCCCATGTTTCATGCAAATGCTAGTAAGCCATGCATTTCAATTCTATCCTGTGCTACAATCACATGGAAGATCAATGCAATTGTTACTATGCGGTGTTTGCAATGGCTGTATACATATCTACAGCCCAAACTGCTTTCTAAACCACACCTTTCACAACACGTAACACTGAAATCCTTCCATCTCTTTTCCTGCCTGATCCAACACTGCTTCATGCAAGGCTGTATAATCCTGCACGTTTCCAAAACTCAACTAGTTAAAGTTCTGAGTGACCTGCTTTGAACTGGATGTTGGACTTTATGAGATCCTTTCCAACCTGAACTGCATGGTGATTCTATGATTGCCCTGTGTGCAGAACAGGTGCACTTTTTAAAACTTCACAGGTTTTGTCAGCTATTAAAAGGATCCAAAGCATCTGCTACCAGCGTAGCCATCGCGTATAGAAATGAAAGCCCAGTGAACAAGCAAAGTGAATACTGAAATTTTATTTCAGCACAATTACATTGCTACTTTTTATCATTCCCACACAGCTATCACCAATGTGATACTTAAAACACACAATCTGGCATCAGGTTCATAGCATTTAGTCCTGTATTCGCTGACAACGATTTGAGGAATTTAGTTTATGCATTTCCATGGATGCTACAGAAACATCACTCTGAAACGCCAGGAATCATTATATGCCTATGTGTGTCATGTTGACATGATGGAATCCCATTCCTAACTACTTGGGTTAGTCCTTAAATAATCAAGACAAGAAAAAAAGACACAAACAAAACAGGTATATTTCAAGGGATAATCAGATAGGAACTATGGGATAAACTCTAGACAAATAAGAGGTGAGCTGCAAGGAGATGAGAGTGGAGCTGAGGGTTATCTACAATGCCATGGAGATAGAGCTGGTTAAGAGGGATTTTAAAAGCTGCCTCAGATCAATGATAAAGAAGGATCTCCTCAAGCTAGTTGATACCTATGTTAGTCATACTCAACCAACTTGATCAGCTTGTATAACAAAACGATCAGCCTGATGGATGAGAAAGGAGCTGTGGATATCATCTTCCTTGACTTCACTACGGACTTTGACACTGTACTCCATAAAACCCACAGTGAGAAGCTGCTGAAGTGTGGGCTGGATGAGCAAACGGTGAGGTGGATCAAAAACTGGCTGAACTGCCCAGCCCAGAGCAGAGGTCAGTGGCACAAAGTCTAGTTAGAGGCCGAAAAAGTGTGGAATACCCCTGGGATCACTATTGGGTCCAGTCCCGTTCGACATCTTCATTCCCTATCTGGATGATGGGATCGCGTGAACTCAGTAGAAATTTAGAAATGCTTTGTAAAGCCTGTTTGTTTGCACACTTACACTCTCTGAAAAACCCAAAGGCTTATGACTTCAGTGTAACTTTGAGTGCAGTGGGATCCTGTGAATACACAGTGGCTCTATCTGCTCTCTGCTAGGATGCTAAAGAGAACACCTGTGTACAGGGAATCTGCTGAGAGATGTAAACTGAAGGGTGATGCCTTAGTTGTGGCTAAATTTAAGGAAGTGACTCCCTTAGATAGATCCTCCAACAGTGCTCTGGTGAGTGGCCAACCATGACTCCCAGTCAGATGCCAACACATCTATGTTCTGGCCAAAACCTTGAAAACCAGAACATGAAATTCATGCAGTCTGACGTTCCAGGGAAGATGAGTATTTCTGCTTCCAGATTATGTCATCTTTTGTACAACACATAGCACAGCGGCTGCTGCAGCTGAATGCCAAACCTCTGCAAAGGGCTGTCATAGGGAAACCATTGGGCATGATACACATTATGTTGCAGAATTCTTAATGAATGAATTTTAATATGAAAACACTGAATAACTGCTTACCCGTGAGGAATTTTGCTGAGGACATAATGTGCCGCATACGAATGCCGATACATCTACAAAATGAAATTAAGAAATAGGAGAGAAAATACAGATTAGTAATTGTCGACTCTATTAAAGGGGCTCTTTTCCAGAAAATAAATAAATAAATAAACGAATAAATAAAGGAAACCCATCATTTATGGCTAGGGAGCAGTTACTCAAAGTCTGCAGTAGAAAAGAACAATGCGTTCATTCACCTAATACTGCTGTGTGTTCTTTCTGTCTTGCACTTCATTACAGTTTGGCAAATGGTATACATCCAGATGCTCAGTGTCGTTACCATGACTACCGGGTCTCTGATTGAACTGGGGGCACATGCTCTCCGTGCAGGCTAAATATAGAACAGTCATTAATGAGGACACCTTGGTCAGCTGGAGACGATCTCTCATTATAACTAAACACAACAGGGACATGATACGTATTTCGCTTCTTTATTCCTGCATTAATAAAACTGGGAGTGACAGTGGGTGATCTCTGAGCAGGTTGTAGGACCACAGCCAGCCAGCAAATGAAAGCTTATTGACTTTGGACACAGAATTGACCTCACGTTTGTTTGACCTGCTAAGATGATAAGTTGAATCTTCGTATCAATTTACACTCTCCAGGCTTTGGGGAGGAGCTCACCAGTTTGTATGGCAGGACATCTCAGTAGGGAGAGTTTATTACTTATTTCATAAGTAGTAAATAGTAACACCAGAGTCAAGGTCGGTGCTTTAAGAATTAGTAAAATATTTTTCTCTAGTGAAGATAATTTTATTTATTTATTTTATTTATGCTAAAAAACCATGAGATGCCCTGGATGGTGCTGCAAGCCTCGGCAGTGATCATCCCAGGCACACTGCATCACACACAAGCGCAGGACTTCCTATAACTCACATGCACAGTGGCATCTATTTCTGGGGTCTTAACAGGGAGGCAGAGAAACAGCTGGTATATCATTCTGTAGATATTAAAGTCAACTTCTCTGTTACGATTTAAATCTTTACATTACTGCATAACCCCTCCTTGAAAATAAAATAAAAAGATACATAAAAATCTACCACAGACTGCAGAAGTGTCAACAGAGACTGACACCAGACTGATGTGACTCCATCTCTGCATTTCATTCATTTCCTTACAAGGATGAAGTTTCATCCCAAAATCAAATCCTTTTTTCAGGAGTGCTGATACATAAAGTCACCCCTAACAAGGTCAGTCTCTGACGTGTTGGTATCAGGGAAGATCTAGGAGCACAAATGAATTCACTGCAAGATAGCATTGATTTCAGTACACGTCCTTTTCAGATTCACCTGTTGCAGACAGCATCAAATAAATTACCATTATCTCATCTACAGCTAATCACACCAAAGCCAAACAGCTCTTGAAGCTTATAATGCTGAAAATGGAGACCCCGCTGAAGCCTTTGGTTTCATTTCAGCCTTGTTGAAATTTTACAACTGCTACAATTCCTTAAAGAGAATGCAATGGAGGAGTAGATTTGTCAGTAGAACTAGAAAACACGATTTAGAGGGAATTGATTTAGTGGGCATGGTGGTGAGGAGTCAATAATTGGACTAGATGATCTTACCGTCTTTTTCAACCCTAATGACTCTATGAAAGCCATACAGGGTCAAATGATGAAATACAGGTATGATCTGCAAGCATTTTTACCAAGTATAAAATAGTTTTATAGGTATGGCAAGATACATTTGTGTTCATTGCTTTCCTGATGTTCAAAAGTACCTTGCCAGTAACTTTTGTCTTCAAGTGTCCTGGCAGTAGGATGAAGAAAACAGTATAAATATATTAAAAGTGGGCTGGGCAAGGAAAAGCAGAAGTCAGCCTCCAAAATAAGTACGAACAGAAAACTTAGGACAAGATGGAGAAATGTGGCAGGCTGGAGGGAAAAGAAACAGCCAGGGAATATGTGAGAAGGCCATCCGTTGATGTTCCCACTTGTGGTATAGAGTCCCCACAGCCATGCTGGAGGGCTTAAAGCTGTCTCAGAGCCATTAATGGAGACCAAGGTAAAAAATTTATTACTTAGAACCAGGAGAAAATCCACATCTTGGATGTCCTTCTAACAACTGAAATGGGTGCTTTCCTCTTAGATACACAAACCAAATGGAATTATTTTAACTTCTTTTGGATGATGACTATATCTGCTTAATATCTTGACTAAAATATCTGCTAAGTTCAATTATTCATTTATCAGTAAGAGAATCCCACACTAGGAAAAAGCGTAGGATCAGCATCCCTCTGAAAACCAAAATCTCAGAGACTGGGTAGCTCTTGAAAGTTCTTATTTATTTCATATAACCTGCCTGGTTTTGAGGTTTAACCAACAAAAATAGCAGTGTTAACTCTTTGCATTCTTCCTGTCTATCAAGGGGTGTGCTACGAGTTCACTGCACTGATGTGACTATCTTAGCCCTAATTTTGGCTGCATACCAGAAGCACACAGCTCCTCTCAGCAGAGGGGCACAATCAAAGGCAGCAGAGTTTTTGGCAGTGTTTTGCTCTGTAGACCCTCCGTGACAAGTTTTTCCACCAGCACAAGTCAGAATAGGTTTGAGATTGCTCTAAAGGGCTCTAGGTATTATAAAAACTGGGTCACAAAAACTTTTATGCCAACGGTGATCAGTGAGTGCTGTAGAGAAGTCATTATACTAAAACCACAGTGCCAGAAGCACTCTCCCACTGGGTATCTCAGCCCAGGTCACAGCACAGATCTTGCCTACTTTCAAGTCTGCATTACCTGCTGCAACATGTGCATGTTTTTACTGAAATCACAAGGGGTCTAAGAGATGGCTCTGTTTTCCTCTCTCAAATGCAGAAAAATGCAGGACTGATTATATATGAAAACACTTTGTTGTGAAGCCACTGACCTCTTTCTACACAATCAGCAAAAGAAACCTGGACCTGACCATATGACAGTGGGAATGCAAATGTTGCAGCACGTACAGCAGCAGAGTGGAGTCCTCTTTTTCCTCACCACCAAATTCCGAAATAGCACATAAATTGTGGGTCCTACAAGCCACAAAAACAAACTGGAAGATGTAATTTCTGTTGTACATCACAGCAAAGTATGATGCGGATGGTAATGCCTCCTTGAAATCCCTTGTATGTTCTCCAAGGATACAGATTCTAGTCCAGCAGAGCTTATTCAACAGAAAGTGGAAGTTATTTAATACAATGGATTTAGATTCTTTCATTCACTGTGACTATTCATTTAAATTCTAATTAATAGCTCTTGCTCATGTCCCCAAATGACTGCAGCAGCACTTGACATAAGCCCAAAAAGACAGAGAAGGCCCTTGTTACCCCTCACATCTCACCTGCTTTGTCACATGGCACAACCTAGACACAGGGTCTTTACCTTTATTAACTTATTTTTAAAAGTTTGGCATTTTCATCACCATTTCCAACCTGGCACAGCCTGTGCAACTACAAAGCATTCGGGAAAGTTTTTAGGTGGAAATTTGGGATTTTTTTTTTTTTTAAAAAGAAGTAAACTGTGAAATCTATTTCCATCATACGAAAAGGATATGCTGTCTGATGAGGACATACCATCAGCATCAGAAAAAGAGGAAGAGTTTGGTTTACACTTCCATCTTCTGTGCTGGTTTCTGTCATACACTGTGGGCTGATGCTCTGCTAGCAACAGCAATCTGCATTCATTGAAAGGCTTTTCTTTATGTCTGTATGACAAGGTGCTGAATTAATGCAAACAGGAGGCATGTGCAGGCATGAAAAGGCCTGCTCACAAAGACGGTTAGAGGCAAAGAAGGGGAGACTTAGATGAAAATTCCCCATGTCAGCCCAACTATTCCATCTTCCAACACGCTGCTCTATCAAAGCAATTAATTTAGGGTCTTCTCTCTCAGCATATTGAACAGTTTGCTGATCAGAGGTAAAGCTCAGAGGGACTGGTTATCCTGATCTCATGATTATTAGTTACGTGATAAATACAGAAACAAAACATGTTTTCCATCCTTTTTCTAAGTGATGCCATAGAGCCAACTGGTCTTTCATGCCCTACTACTACTTAACTCAAATTATTACCTAGAAAATTCACAAAATATAATAGAATTAAGATTTTTAAAGGGAACAGTCACAGGGCTGGCTAGAAACATAAAGCATATTATAATGCAGTTCAAAGGATTAATATCAGATTTCTAGTACTTTGTGTTTTCTTCACGTTTTGAAATCAAATATTACATCCAAAATGTCATCACAGCACCCTTAAAAATTATCTCAAGTCATCAGAAATGATACTGTACAACAGTTGCCAGAAGTGTGAGGACAGCAAGAAAGCATTTTAACATAATTCATCATAAATCCCTCAGTGGTTATATGGGTAAAAGGAGCCAGTTTTTATTCTGTTACAATAAAGTCTATCTCCAATAGATCCCCTCAGGATGCTTAACTGACCCAAATTGTCCTTATAATCTATTCCCTTTCATGTACTGCAGCAAGACAGTAAAAATAAAGCATAAGTGGCTGGTGAAATGGGAACCACCAGATCCATTAGAAGAGTTTCCTACAAGGCATCTCTCAAAAGACATGTGCTGTAAGTAGATTATGCAGTCCATTTTCCTACTTGTCCTATGAGCAGGAAATCCCCCAAATGCACATATGGGAATCAGCCCAGTGGAATAATCCCAAACGTGTGACACAACTGTGTACTACACCTTTCTAAATTGCCCCGGAACCCTATAAACCTGCAACTCATGCTGCGATGCAAGTTATGCAGTTGAAAGCAGGTTTGGCATTTGTCCCTTAATATTTATGCTATATTTCTTTATGGCATTCCATGGAGAATCGAAGCAGGCCACTATACTTGTTCTGAGAATTCTCTATAATTTTGATAGAAGTTAACATTAGAGATTAAATTTGCGCTTAGTGAGTCATCATTTGCCTTCATAAAACTCCCTTATGATGCCACTGGTTTTGTTGGGTCTGAGCAGCCTGAAAACTGATGGACCCATCTGTTCTGTTGAGAAGAAATCTTTCATTTCCCCTAATAGGTTGGACTTGCCCTCCAAATGGCTAAAAAAAAAAACCAAGCCCTACAGCTGAGCACAAATTTCTCAGCAATGATTTGTTCAAGTTATAATCTTTCAGAAATACATTCAGGTGAAATTACATTTTTCTTGATTCTCCCATGTTTTTGTGATTCAGAGCACAAAGGGCTATCTCTTGTTGAGTCATAGCTTGTGGGCAGGTAGGTAACAGCCTGTTTTTTTTCTTCTGGTGGAGACAGATTGGTCATCAGCATTCTCTCTGTTAATAGGCGCTCCACAGTAACCAACTTTGAATTAGGCTCTGAAAAACCACAGAATCTATTCCTTTTGTGTCACTGTAATGAAAAAAATAATAAATCCACACCTGTATTTTGTACCCCAGACCTGATTATTTGTCAGAACAAAACAACTCAATAAAGCCATATAATTTAAGATCTTTTCAACATTCTCACCTTCCAAATTCATTGTGATACTGACCTACTTTGGTTTTGTCTGAAACAGCAAACTCTCTTATATTGTATCAGACTGTATTATCCCTTTATACTTCATCCCTTCCCAAGCAATATACCTCTAACACAGTCACAAGCTGTGTGCCAGCCTGTTGATACAGTCTTCCAAGGAGCACTACCCATTTCAATTTGTGCCTCTAATAAATTAGGAATTACCAGAATTAAATGGTATCTTCTTGTGTTTCCCGCGTGTCAGTTCAGCTGCCAGCCAAATAACCCACAGCTGTTTCCAATACCTGATTAAGAATGCTCTTATCCTTCCCAATACCCCATCCAGGTGATCAGCCCCAGATGCAGTGTGGTCACAGCTGTGAGAAGTGCCCACTGTCAGCATTGTGCTACACCAGGGAGGTCTGAGGAACTTGGGTAAGAGCACAGACAGGGGAAATAGGTCTGAGAAGGAGGAGCAGTTAGAAGAATGGGTTTCTGAGGTCAACAGGCATACAGAACATTTGGCAGATGGTTGCCTTTACTATAATTGTCTCTCTTCCACAGGAACTAAAAGCACTACACCTGGAGAATACATGCATTATAGTGATGAAAAGGCATGCAAATCCTTTCTGTTGGAAGGATCTCAATACAGCTATAAGCTTACAGTTTATTTATGCTTGTATAAAATGATGCTGCCAACACCTAGCAACACCTTCCCTCAAGTAGAACCAAGCAATCAGAGTTTCATCACTGCATCACTACATCACTGTGAATAAGGCACTGCTCCTTTGTATCCAATGGCATATAAAATCAAGAAGCAGCAATTAGGTGTCTCCAAAACTAGGAAGAAATTTTAGCAGTTGCTTTGGAAGCAGAGAATGACATGGTCTGTATAAGGGATGGAGAGTGAAAGAACATGAGAGATCATCAGGCAAAACCTTTGCATGCCTCTATTTTTTAAAATCTCTCAGTGATTCATTCAGTTTTCTCTGAGGCTGCAGATTAAATCATTTCAATATGAGTCTGAAGGAGCCTAAGGCTATAAGTTTGTCCTTGCTGTGTGCAGGATGATTGGAGCAGCTCTGCAGCCGTGCAGTACCGTGGATGGCCAGCACTCCTGCCACCCATGCCGGAGAGGCTTCCTTCGAGCAGAAGTGATCTCCCATCAAGCTGACATCAGGAAGGGATGGCATATTCATGCCACAGGGTCTAGTTTTTCAGAAGCATTTGTCACCCAAACTCAAGCCATTTATAATAGTGTTATGTTCTGCAGGCAACATGTGCAGTTAACACGTAAATCTCTCCCACAAATGCATGGGGTGTGTGTGTTGGGATTAGCTAATTTTCCAGCTCTTGGCCCAAAGCTCTCTGAAGCAGCTAAACCAAAGAATTGCTGCTTCACAAATAGTATCATCTCCAGCATGCAAGATAATCACAAATAAACTATGATGGCCGCATCCACTTCAGAAATAGATGGACTGCAGTGCTGTAGGTTAATGCTGCTGCTTCACACTCTACAAACTGATTATCTCTCTGTTATTTCATAATAATAATTCTCGATTAAAAGATATCCATCTGAATTACGTGTATGAGAGCTTTATTCTGCTGCTCATGTCAAAAAGGAATTTTGATGCCAGCTTCAGTATTTATGCCTCTGTGACGTGGTGGAGGTAAAGTGGATGCTCTTTTTGTTACAAATACAGCTCCAGAATCAACTTAGGCTCCAGGTATTAACATACAACTCATGTGCCAGGTCTCGCCCCTAGGAGAACGTTAATCCAATCTGCCAACTGCTGCTGCACTCCAATACAGCTCTGCCTTGCCAAGCAATTACAAAAACCTCCTTTTGCTCCCGAGCCACCTGTCCCTCACAGTGCTTTACTGGCACCAGCAGCAAGAGCAGCCACTTGCAGTCACTGGCTTAAGGGATGACTGCTCCATTTTCTACTGGTAAACAAAATGGCAGCTACAAAACACTCCATAGTGTTTTTGCACCAGCACTTGTGCACTCGTTGCTGCTCTGCGCCAGGATATCAGGAAGCATTTCCAATCAATTTTTAAGAACTATGGGTGGGAGCTGTGAATAATGAACTCATTTTGTTTTTGATCTTTTTAAAAACTTCTATCAATATTCACATAACATGGTTCCTCTCCTGCTCTACAGTGGTGTTAGTGAAAGACTGGATACATGTTCTCCAAACACTGCACTTGCTTATTTTCAAGTCCTGTTCAGAAACTTGAAAATGAGAATAAAATTATCGAGAACAAAGTTAATGCTGTGATTATGACATACTATACAATACTTCCATCTGAGGAAAAGAAGAAAAGGAAGAACAAATAACTTGGCATTATTTCCTAATAAGTATAGGAGTACAAAAGTAGCCTACAACCACATAAAATGTTTAGAAGGAGACAACAATTCTCCAAAACTGAACAAACATAAAACTTCAAGTCTGTACAATGCCCCACAGACATGCAACTGTGCTTCTCTTGAAATACCACTGGTCATAATACAGGTCTGCACTAGGTTAGACCTAGAGTCTATCCAATTTGCTGCCTTGTCTCTGAAAGTAACTCAGTGCAGGTTCAGAAAGAAGACTGTAGCTAGCACAGATGTGGTCATCCTTCCCTGTAACACCTCCTCAAGCTCTTGGCAGCTTGAGGGCTTCACAGCTGTCTTCCTTGAGGGCTGTCTCTGCCATTGAGTTTTCCAGTCACACGTTTTTGCACCTACAACCTCACATAGCAACACCCTCTTCCAGACAACTGCCCCAAAAGCATGCTGGGGGTGTGGTTCCTCTAATCATCCTCTGGTGTTCATTTCAGCCTCAGGCCTATATCCCACCGAAAACTACTTCCAAAGGCAGCCCAGGGAAGCTAATGCAACTGGAGAGCTTGTATTGTTCACATCTCTATTTATGTCATTGACTCTCATCTTTATTGACTTTGGAGGTACAAGTTGGGGGGCTGAAGGACAGTATGGTAAATCAATGTTTATAAGGAAACGTTAAATACTGTCTTCTTTAAATGAAACATTTCTCGAGTTGGGCAGGCTGAATGTGGGGAGACTCAAAAACCCTTCTCTCTGTGGTGTTTACAATCCAAACTATGCAGCTTTGTAGCAATTACACGAAAACCAAGCCAGGAAAATGGGCTGAATATTTAATATATCTAATTAATTTATTCACTTTTCAATAATTCAATTTAGGTATAGAGCACCCCACGTTCTTTTATTAAAATTTTCTCCTAGCATATCAAAATTTCTTTCTTACTCTAGCAGTTGTGAGGGTGAATACTACAAAGAAGTTAGCACTTTCATTGAAAGCTTTTATGACATTACTCAGCTCGGGGCAGTCTTAGAAGTCTCAAAGAAAGGAATCCAAGACAAGAAAGATGTGACCTGCAAACGTCATTAGAGAGCAGAAGGGAACGAGCACCGAAGTGGTTGTGAAAGGAGAATGAAAGCATTGAGATATATGCCAGGAACTTTGGTCCAAAAAAGCTCTCTCTTTTCAGTGAAAGATTCATTTTCCAGCTCCATATGAGATCAGAAGACTCTGAGCTGTATCTGAATGCATGCGTGGGTTTAATTCACCATAGGCAACATTTCTATTTTCTGAGATAAGGAAAATCAACTGGTATCACGTTGAGACCTCTAGCAGCAGGGTATTTTGTGTGTCATCCTTGGCATCTGCACACATCTTCAGAGGGGTCAATAGATGGTGGCAATGATGGGTATCCCTTCAGAAAGTGAGGGGAAAGGAAACCAGGCAGAAAGAAGCACAGAGCATCCCCAGTTCCTTGTGTGCTGCGCATCTCTTCACAGCAATCACCCTATTGGAACTTTTCCACACCTGCACACAAAAATCTGAAGATTCTTGAACTTAAAGACTTAAAAAGCCCTAGAATTCATTTCCTTTTCTAGGAAAATGCTTTTTTTCTTCTTCTTCTTCTTCTTATTTTTTAATTCTTTATTTTTTTCTTTCATGTCAAGAGTAGAAGAAAAACGCATAGAAATTCCCTGTTCCAAATCTGGGTCGTTAGCTGCCCAAGGAGGAATTATAATGATTGGTTTTAACATAGTTCTGATAAAAAACAGAGTTCTGCAGGCAGTTAAAGAGATAAAAGGCACTTGTTCAGCATAAACACAGAGCTGGATTGAGGCATGTAACAGCTAAAAAGGAAAACATCCCCATCAGGAGATTTGCATTTCTGAATATAGAGACTTGATTGGGGTGCCATGCATAGAAAGATCTGTTTTTCCAGAAGAGGGCAGTAAATATATTTTCTTCCTATTTCATTGATTTAAAATAAATAAATAAGAGAATCAGAAATCAGAAGAAATAGATCATAAACTCCTGCAGGCTGGGACTGCTTCCTATGTCCCTGCACAGACATCAGAATTAAATTCTTTCTGATTTTTGAATTCTAATGCCATTTTCCCATTTTGTATCCTATTCCTAACAGATCTCCTTCCTTAACATTTTAAAACAGCTATCTATAATTATCACAATGCAGTGTAAGTTGGATTCATCCCTTAAAACTTAGGAAGCAAAGTTATGCTACAAATAGGAACTCACCCGTCTATAATTCTAAAGCTCGTAGATGTTGCAGGGAACCTAGCTGTTTATTAAGATCTATTTTTTCAATAAGTTTTATGTAGCTGTATCTATTTCATTCCTGATAAAGCATGGAAAGTTCCCCCATCTTTCACTCCAATGGTTTCCAATACAAGTACGAGAAAGAAAACGGCAGTGATATATCTGCTGTCTATCTGAGTTTGACCATCTAGGAGACCTTGTACACTTATCTTATCTGTGCTTTATTCAAAAATAAATTTCAGGCTATTTTTAAGGCGCTTTGTGAATTTTGTTAGAACATTATTCTCTGCTAGTCTGTCTGTTCAAGTTAGATCATCTATACACTCCGGAAATGAACTAGAATGAAAAATGTAAGATTGTTCCAGCATAGAAAAAGGTTGTGGTTTTTTTATTGTGTTGTTTTGCCTTGATTTTTTAAATCTTTCCCTTCTCTGTTTGATGAAAATCTCATTTACTAAAGAAAATATTTACAGAGGAAGACTGCTGATAGTGACACATAACATGCCTAAGTACTCTTGCATGACAGGATAATTATTTCAGACTTTTGATATTTTTCTGCTCTTCCCTGGAACAGTGCATTTGCTTTCCAGTTCACTGATACGCATCTGTGTCTGAACAAATGTAGGATACAGTTTGTTGGCCTCTGCTACATGAGCAAGACTTAGTTTGAGGTATTATTTTGTACTCAGTCACATCTGTGCAATTTGTATTGAAGTCTGACATCATAAATCATGAGGCTTAAAAGTCAGTCCTAACTCCACGCATTTATGTTAGAAGAGAAGCAGTAGTTTAATCCTTTGCTTCTAGTAGGAAATAGTTAAAGCTCTGATGGCATGATCACAGAATTACAGGATAATTAAAGCTGGAAACACTACTAAGATGTGTCCAATCGTCAACCCATGGAACATCTGAAGCCATCACACTCAGGTTTTAATGCTCTCCATTCCTTGCAGTCAGTATTTTGTTGTCATAATCCCATTAAACAACTCTAGCTAGAATAGAAACTCAGTAAGAAACCAATATTTAGTGCAATTTTACTGAAACCACTGCTAAACAGGGAGCATGTATTAGCAAAACTGGAATGTGGGGGCTGGGGATTGTACTGAGAGCCCTGTCTGTCATTTATGACAAACACATCACATCATATTTTATGAATGTATTAAGATGATCATTTCATATACACCACAAGTAACCATAGTGGCTACTCGTGATAAGCACAAATCCCCACCTTCTACCTTCAAAACTGAGATGATTCTGATCCTACAGTACTTCCTGAGGATGCTGCCGAGAGAACCCAGTCCTACATTTAAGGAGTGAAAACATTCTTTCCCTGGATAATAAGCACAAGAGGCCTTCATCCACTCATTTTTCCTTTTATAATGACAAGTTCTTAATTCCTCTTGTCCCTAATGTGTAAGGAACTCAACTACCAAAATGTCCCTGCAATTCATGTAGGACTGCCCAACTCCTATCTACCTCCTTATTTTAGCTGGATTTCTTTTCTTGAATTAGACTACACCATGTCAAAGCAGAAGGATTATTTTTAAGAGCAAAGAACCATTTAGGCCACACAAAGGAACACATTTTCTGCTGGAGCTTTGTAGGAATTTGAAATGAACCACAAGTCTCCTCCAAAACTAACAAGAAATAAGCTTGACCACCCTTCTTCCCCTGTGTTAGTCCAGAACTGGTGCTGACCACTACTAACACGAAACGTTGGTTACCTTGTGGTTTCTTCTGAAAGAAAATGCAGGAATAAACCTTTCACTAACTGGCATTCCATCATTCGTTGCCTGCATCCAAAACTTTCTATTCCACGCACACTACATAAAAGAAATTGCAGAGTGATCACTCTGCAGTAAGAACAAATAATCTCACCACGTGACGACACGTTTACTCAATTACAATGGGTATCCACCCTCCCATGGTGAGAATTTATAATTTTTGAAGCATGTGCAGCAGAGAAAAACAAAAGATTTGTGATTGCAATGGCTCAACAGTCAAAGGCACAAATGAGGACACCTGAGCAGACACTGTTTGCACAACTCTCTAATTGTTCTAAAAACACATAAATCCCTCCAGAGCTGTGTGGCAAACCTCCCTGTCTCTTTCTGCTACAGAAGACAATAAAATACTAATTAGGCTGAACCAATTGCTGATAGCAACACACAACAGAAGAACTTGATACATCGGTATGTCTGACAGCGATATTGCGACCTGAACACAGATGCATCCCCAGGAAAATGTCCCAGTTGCTCAGATTTTGTTTATTTCCAGCTGTGGTTTATTTAATTCAAGGTGATTGCACAGCACCGGTGTTTTGGGTGAGCTGCACACATCCAGGTCTGACAGTGCAGAAAAGTAAATGGAAATGGAGAAATGATCTTCAGTCAACCTTCTCCGATGCCTTTGAAAATTTTCTTTTGTCTATCCTGTTGCTATTCAGCCTACATTGAAAACGACAGTTTAGGGAATTTATTCATGGTGTTTTTGAGATTTGAAAAGATAAGGAGTCTTTCACAAAAGGTACTGTAAGAAGAATAGATTCATAATTAAAAGAAATCACAACACACTCTCCATTTAACATAAATGAATGCTTCCAAATTTTCTCAAACAGCTGCTGCATCCTCAAATCCAAAGTAAACCATCACCCAGAAAATTAACCTCAGTTGTGTTCTTGAAACTTTCTTGTTAATGCAATACTTCTGGACACACAACTCTCAGCTTTTGTTATGTAAATGGAGCTGGAGCACTTCTTATCTTTGTCACTACAAACAGGATAAAAAATGCATTGTTAAACAAGGATATTTGTGGTACTGATCTTGGCTTCTGAAGTAATGGGACTCAAAACAGGACAGAATCACAGAGCTGTAGGGGTTGGAAGGAACGTCTAGAGATCACCCAGTCCAACCCCTGCTAAAGCAGTTCCATGCACAGGAAAGTTGTCCAGAGAGGTCCTGGGTATCTCCAGAGAAGGAGGAGACTCCATAACCTCTCTGGGAAGCCTGTTCCAGTGCTCTGTCACTCTCACAGTAAATAACTTCTTCCTTGTGTCAGTATGGAACTTCCTATTTTCCAGTTTCTGCCCACTGCCCCTTGTTCTGGGATCCCCTCTCAGCCTTTCTTCTGCACAGCCCCTGGTCTCTCAGCCTTTCCTCATGAGGGAGATGCTCCAGGTCATTAAACATTTTTGTATCCCTCCACTGGACTCTATATAGAGTGTTCCTCGTGTGGCCTCACCAGGGCAGAGTAGAGGGGAAGGATCACTTTCTTTCACCTGCTGGCCTCACTGCTTGATGTACCCTAATATACCATTGGCCTTCTTGGCCACAAGGGCACACTGCTGGCTCATGGCCAGCCTGCTGCCCACCAGGACACCCAGGTCCTTCTTCACAGAGCTCCCTTCCAGCAGGTCAGCCCCTAACCTGTACAGGTGCATGTGGTTATTCCTCCCCAGGTGCTGGACTCTACAATTCCAGCTCTAGCTCCCTAGAATCACCTGACGAAAACTCCACATTGGCATGCTCATGAAAATGGCATGATTTCAGAAGTTGTGAGCATTTAATTGAAATATTAAATAATATCTGAAAAGTATTAGTAATATTTATTCTATAGGAATCAGTTGAAGATGTCATTTTTGTGAAAAGACTCAAGGTTTAGCAAATCGTAATAGGTTCAATGAGTCCGTATAGTTCCACTAATTCACTAAGAACTTATTGACTACAGCCCTCCAGTGAATCAAGAAAAGATACTTTGCCTGAAGATGTGCACAAGAATACACGTGCACAGATTGAACAGTAGAAGAACATTTTAACTAACAGAAGTTTTACATTTCTAGGACTGATTTTTTTTCCTTCTTTTTATGTAAGAACTGCAGCAACAGATTTTATGCTACTAATGGCTAACATTCTCTCAAGTAAACAGAGTTACAGTGCATTAAGCTTGGAAATGTCAATGACTTGGGAAACTAGATTTAGCCACCAGCCTTCGACAGTGTTCAGCACCTCCAGTATATTGTGCAGCTTTGCAATTGAGAAGGAGCCTTCTGCTTTATGAGTAACAAAGATCCAACTCTGCATGTATATGAAAAAAAAGAATATAAAAATGAAAATCATAAGCTTTTCAAAACTCTGCTGCTCAGAAATCTCTGAAAATTCTACTGGTTTACACAGTTAACAAAAATGTTACAAACTGCTAAAACAGCTATCTTGATTTTATGGAACTATTCTCACTGCTCACTTTACCTAGTACAAACACTGTACGCTATCACTGCTCCTGAAAATGAAGTTGGGTTGGAATGGTAAATAAATTTGAATTACATTTATTGCCACAGAAGGAAAACAGGTGTAAACAGATCTATTTCTAGCACTGGTAAATGTTTCAATTAAGTAATAAATTTTCGGAGCTAAAATATTAGTATTACTGTTGATAACTATGACAGTATCTAATTTTCAGAGGCATATTTATCATAATAATAGTGCTCACCTAACTCAAAGGATGTTTGGAGAAGTCATTAATATTTATAGCTATTAGTGTTTTGGAAATAACAAGTATTATATTATTTTAATTTTTACATGCTTAATTAAAGCAATGATGAGGCTGTAATTGGAGTGACAACCACAAAGCCTGCTCATTCTACATAACAACCACATTGGGACAAATACAAAAAAATGTAACAGCTATAATAATATGCTGCATTTGAAAAATAACTGGTTTTTAGTTGCTTCATTTACTCAGTACAAAATCTATGGTTTGAGATAGGTCTTCTGAGGTCTCCTTGGTGCCACCTCTCTCAGCTCCTCTGCCCTCTCTCATCCTTCAGTTGTTCTTCCAAAACCCATCCAAATACTCCATCCAAGCAAAGACCTCTTTAATGAAGCAAAATTCAGTTGTGTCTTAAATCCTCAGCAGAACACCTGCCTTTGGCTCAGGAGCTACAATGAATCTCTGCCTAAAGGACCAACCAAAAAGCAACACCATCAGTCACTTGTAAGTCATCGTGACAGCCATGGCAATAGGCAGGATGGAAGGAAATACGAAGCTCCTCACAGAAACTATTCTAAAAAAAATGCAGTTGGACCTTCTTTAATTATAATGATGATTAATTCTTTGCAGCTTTCAGCATTACAAAAATGCATTCCTTTAACTTGAAAATAGGTAATAGCGTCTGTTGTATCAGCTATGAAAGTCTTGAAGCCCTAATTGTTCTTGTTCAGAAGACTTAGCAATTTGCTGCGTATTAATCAGCCAGAATTTCTTGTACATAATTGTTCTTAACTACTTCGCACACAGTAACAGACTGGTAAATTGGAAAAGAAGAATGAACAGCTTTAAGAAGAATGTGGGCCACTTTAATTCCTCTCCTGCACTATGACGACAGCTATTCATAACAAAATCAATTAAATATTTTCTATTTAAAGCCTCACCATGTCACTCAGGAAAATCACTTTTCTTCTCATTTACTTTTCTCTGCTACTTTTATCACCATTACGCAACACACAAATTACACTACCACAGAAATCTACTCAAGCCCATGCCTGGTGGCTTTCTCCTGGCACCAGGTTCCAGATGGTACAGCTGTGGCCCACTCTACTGGGATGCTACGGCTCAACTCCAATTTACTTACGTGGAATTACTGAGCAATGTGGGTACTGCCCCCCTATGTATTCTGGTGAATGACAATTTGAAATCAGTTTCCCCGTGGGTGCATTTATTCCCTAGTTGTTCCCCAGAACTTTACCCTGTGGTTTCATTTGCAGGCTGCAACTTGTTTTAGTGTAAGGAAACAAGAACAAGACAAAGACTTGTCCTGTTTTAAAGACAAAGAAGCCTGGCATCTTCCCTATGACCTTTCAAAACAAATCTGTGGTCAGGGTGGGAAAAGCTCCCTATTAGCACAAGGCTTAGCAGAATACTGCTGCCTGAAAGACTGAAGTTCCAGAAATAGAAGCAATGGAAATATGAGCTGAGCAGCCTGGCTGGCCACAATGCACCCAGAGCAGCCCCATAGCTATCTGCTGAGCAACCTCCTCATACAAGGGCTGCTCTGAAAGTAATGCTTCTTACTTTATGATGTTGGTCCACGTTGTCACAGGCAGATGTTGATGGTATGGCAGTAAAGGCTGAACATGCTTGACAATATTCCATTACATTTTGCTGCTGGGTGACAGATGGCAGCAGAAACAGTCAGACACAATTGTGTCTGACATGGAAGTGCCTATGAGGCAAAGATGTGGAACCAAATTCCTCCATGTGGAAAAAATGGCACCCACTGACATTCATCAATGCTTGCTGAACGTTCATGGAGACCAAACAGTGGATGTCAGCACAGTGAGGTGGTGAGTGGTGCATTTCAGCAGTGGTAACAGCAGTGTGAAAGGCAAGCCATGTTCCAGTCAGCCATGAACAGCTGTCTCAACACAAAATGAAGAGCGTCTCGATCAGCTCATCAGCATGAATTGGGTGGTGACTATGTTGAAAAAGAGTGTTTTGCAGCTGAGAATTTGCTCTATCAAAAAGTATTATTGTACTCTTGGCAGCTGTTGTAGTTTCCATGGAAATAAACAGCAACCTATGTATTATGTATATTAAGATATCATGCATACATGTAGATGCAGTGTAAGTACACTGTGTAGAAATAATTACAGTATCCCATCACCACAATTTCTATCACAAATCCAAAAGGAAACACCATACAAGCCTCTACAAAGAAAACTAACTATCCCAGCCAAAAGCATGGCACACTGATACTCACAAGCATACAAAAGGTAGCACATCACTCTCTTAAGTGGAGAAAAATAAAGCAATATTTTCAGACATCTATTAAAAAAAAACATACACAATAGGCTCAAGAAGTTTCTTTTTGAAAGTATTTGTAGAATTAAACTTCAAAGAAATGTCCTTTGACAACATATTTTCTGAAATTTCCTTCTGACTTTGCAACAAGGACAACTGCCCAAGGCTTTGCTAATCAATTTCTTGTGCTGCTGAAAACAGTGTAATTTGAATTTTGGCCAAGAACATATTTTGAAACATAGAAAATGTGAAAAGCTTGATCACTATTATATAGCCATAGTCTGCATATCAAGAGAGAAGAGAGATGAGTAAATAATTTAGTAGTGATTGCAACTTTAATAAATACAAAGAACCACCCAATATGGCTTGCTAAACCTCTGTTAGTACACTTCTTCATAAGCATGGATCTTTAAGTGGAAAAAAAGAAAAAATAAGAGATTTTTTTCATTTAGTTTTGTGTCAGAAAAATGTTTTGGGAATTCTTGCTATCAGAAACTCACATATGAGCCCTTGAGCCATTTTCTGTGTTTTTGCACACAGTACACATCTAGTCACATCCTGAAATCTTCCCAAACTTTCCCTTTCCACCTTGGGCTTTCTTTTCCCAAGGAAGGGTTTATGAGTTATTCCTGAAGTTTACATTACAGTTTTATTTGACCTTTTCCTAGCAGGAGGCATGGTTCTCCCAACCATTACACTACTGTGAATCAGGAATAACCCCAATGATGACAGCAGAGAAATCAGATGAGCAACAGGATGACAAACTCTACTACCCAAGGACCCACAAATTTCCTTTGGTTAGCAGCTCAAACCAGATTTATTGTATGGAAAAGGACTTGCAGTTGCTAGTGAATGATTTATTTTCGTTTTGAGGAATTGGTGCATTCCTAAATTATGGAAATAGAATGTATGGGGCTTACAGTTTATCCAAGTGATACAGCATAGCCATCATTCAAATTCTTTCAGATCTTACACCAGCAGAATTTTAAAAGAAAATAAATATTATTCATGCCTAAGAACTGCTTCCCTTGCGCCTGGTGCTTTAGTTATTTAAAAATGACTCATTATACTTTTCTCTTTTGAAGTTTGGTAGAAAAGAATTACCCTAATCTAAAACTCAGAAGTAACCCAATGGTGATTTCTTACAAATGATTTATACCAAAACCTCCGAAGAAAAGGATTTATAATGGAAGTGATAGCTCAGCCCTAACAGCAGTACTGGGAACAGTGACACCATAATTAATGTATTATTTCAGTTGTGGGAGACACTGACAGTTGCTTTTTGTTCTTGGGATGAAATTTATAGTGTGACTGAAAAAAAAATTACACAGAAGAGGAATAGAAATCCTTGTAGCAAAGACATGTCCTTACAACTCTCCTCCCAAAGCCTATAAAATTCTGGCAATGACAGTGTTTCCTCTGTGCTGTAATTTATACCTTTCTCCTCTACTAGATGGCACTGTGACACGCTTTCAGAATATCCAAGTAAGACGTTTTCTTTCTTTGTTTCATATGAAGCAATTAATTTAAAATTCCTTTTTACTGGCATAGATTTGGGAAAAAAAAAACAACAAAAACAAAAACAATCAGGAAAATTGAAAAAAAAAAGAGGCTACCAGTGGCTTTGTGTTCTGAAATCACATCTATTTACTTACTGGTTCAACATCAAAAGCAAAAAGTGCGTATTCCCGGTCAGGTGACACTTCATATCGGACGGCCTTTAAGGAAACCTAGAAAATAAACCAGACATTGAAATTATTTTTTTATTTTCAATTTATCAGCTGTCCTTATACAGATGAAGATTACCACCAGACTAAGCATCTTGAAAAATAACATTTTGTATCTCTAAAAAAAAAAAAAAAAAAAAAAAGAAAATAAGAAAATTTATGCAGGCAAATATATGTTTCCATAAGAGAAAAGATAACCACACTACCACACAGACCAGGCAGCTACCTTAGGAAAGTTTTCCTTTCAAATCCATTGCACAGAGGCTGGTGGACAAAAAGAGGAAAAAATGCGGTAAACAACTTAATTCCCTCATTCCCTGCAGTCACTGGCCATGGTGCTGGAGGTAGCAAGCAGTAAATACCCATCGGAACAAATTAATAGTAAGAAGACACCACTGCTTATCCCAGTTAAGACAACATTGAGAAATCCTAATGCTGTTTTCCCTGGTCAAGAAAGTTTTTGGTGTAATGTGGCAATTCAGCTTTCCTTGTGCACCCTGATCTGAACTCTGTAAAAAGCTGTACTGTAAGTCTTGCTAACAAGAATAGATGCCAGAATATCTCAGACTTGTCATGAATTCTCCCTGCTGCACTCATCTTTTGTGTAGTGCAGACATCCCTTCTCCTTTCCAGTGTGCTTCACAACGTACAGTGCCAATACACATGGCACCAGAGAGAGGTGCTGCCAATGCAACACTCATCCATTGTCTTTTAAAGCTCTTAAATCCTGTCCCCTCACCTAATAAACTGGTTTCATGTCACTGGTAGCAGAATGGGAGGGGGAAGTTGGGCTTTAGGGAAATGTACAACATCCCATGAAAAGAGACATCCCCAGCATCAGCAGAGAGGAAGGGGCATGAGGTGGGACAATGGCAGAGGGGACCGATGGGCCACTGTGGTTTAGAGTGAAGGCACATCTTGTTTGCTGATATATTACCGACATAGAGAAAGGAAAACAATCCAAGGCAGCAGAAGTTATTCTGACCTGAGGCTGGCAAGGAAGAGGACAAATACAACGTGACAGAAAGAGGTATTACAGCAGCTCTTATACTAGAACTTTTGGGATGAATGCGGAGGTGATGTTCTGCAGACTTGTTTATCTAGAGGACAGAGGAGCAGGGGTAGAGCAGGCAGCAGGGAAGCTATAACACTAAAGAGTAGGGTTATCTTGTAACACTGCACTTTTCTTGTGAATGGTAAAAATTAAAAATGAGAGGAATAAACGAGAGAACAAATGGAATTAGCCTGACTTCAGCAGACCTTCTTGTTAATGGAGTGAAAACACTCTTCATGGAGAAAATGCAATATATAACAGATCTAAGAATCACCATTACATCAAACTGGAGAAAGTCAGAGATCAACAGATCCTGGTTCTAGTCAGCATATTGCACTGATTTGTTTCATCTAGGGTGGGTATATTTTACAACATTCACCTGTGCTGCCCTACTGGCCCTAGGTTATTGACACTTCTGTGTTCTAACAGACACACGGTCTGTTAGGCTAACAAAAAAATGAAAGAAAAGAAGAACAGAACAGCAGAAGAAAGGGGTTATACTCTGTTTAAAAAAAAAAGAAAAGAAAGAAAGAAAAAAAGAAAAAAAAGATTGCTTGCATGGTGTAGCAAAAGTTAAATGGCAGCATGTGAAGTTTAAGGTTGAGTCCTGAAGTAATAATTCAGTGATTAATTCCTTGTCTCATTAAAATAAAATACTGTACTTTAGCCTATACTCTAACTCTACAAGAGTCATGTACTCAGGTTTACTGCAAAATAAGCTCAACCTGGAATCCAGTTTTAAAATTTTCTTGTTCACTTACTTCTATTTTTTGAGACCAAGTCAAGTCTGCAGTTTCCAAGACTGTTTTCTGGAGACCTTGGTTCATTATAGTCTGTTAGCTATTCTCTACTTCTGGACTTTTGCAATGATATTACCCAAAAACCGAACCAAACCAAATAGTGAACAAACCTTCAATCTGACTAAAACTGGAAGGAAGTGATGCAATTTTACCAGAACAACATGATTTATATCTCACGGCTGGAACAAACATAAGAATATTTAACCTCAGGAATTCATTTTTTAAAGGAAATTTTGCAAACACTCTGACATTTAATCTTCTAACACAAAGCTGACTTCATCTGCTACAAAAAAATGATGTTTCCTTATTATAAATAATGCACTGTTTTAGCTGTAAATTTATTTCCATTCATTTTCATAAGAGTCTACTAACTTCTTTCCCCAGTAATTTCTTGGGGTTTTTACCATATGCAACCCATACCACTCATCACTGCTATTCATTAACAATTCTGAAATCACACTACAAACATTAGGCAAGAAAAATCAGTAAATCCACAAGTAAGCATTTACATGGAGTAACGTGGAGAATGCTACCAACAGACAGTAAATAGCATTGCTTTTTTTCTATTAAGCATGCAAAGACCAGAATAATGTACCTTCCAATTATATGTGATATGCAAGACTAACTTCAAATATCTATATGATACTTTCCTGTAGTATAAAAGAAACTGAGCTTGCAGTATAATAATGAAAGCTGGAGCTGAATTTCAAATTATCAGCTGCTGCTTAGCTCACAGCATTACCAGCATATTGTTTCTCTTTGACAACACAGGGTTGAAACCCAAGTCATTCTCTGTTTTTCTGATCCAACTGCAAGAAAACTGAAATTATGCTCATTATAGAAAATACTTACAATTTTTTTGTTTTCTATTAATACTGTTGAATTGTTAGTTTCAACATTCCTCAGAATCACTGTGCCATTCTGGTTTCTATAAATGAATTCATTATCTGCAAGGAGAAAAAGAAAATATCATTAAGGAAGTCTGACATTGTCTGTTTATGTGGAACCCAACAATGCACTTGATTCAAAAGGACTGCTGGGAGCTTTCCTGGAAAGAGCACAGATTTTCTAATTCAGCCATTGCTTTAACATTAAGTTGGCTTCCAGTATAGCCATGAAACTGTTTGTCATATTGTCATATTATTAGTGTAGAAAAACAAGGTCAGAAAATATTCCTTGCACTGAAAGGTTTCCAAGATCCTTAATATCTATGAGAGTTCATTATGTCAGATGCCTGGAAAGACCCTGAAGGCTAAAGGCAACTTACTTTTTGACACAACATACTTTTGAAGCTAGTATTGTACAGATCTTCTGACTCTGCTGCTTGTCCTAATGCCAGAAGGAGATTCATGGGAAGAAATGTCTATTTTCACATGCAACATGACAAATCACCTTGCTCTCGTTGCACTTTGGGACTACCCCAGCACTCAGGATGTCTGCACCAGGACAAGAATCCTGGTGCAGCAGGAGTGGCTCAGGCAGTCTCCAGCTCTCAGAGCTCAAAACCTACTACAGAAAGGCTGGGATGGGCATATGAAAGAGACTCCAAATGAGGGTTGGGTGGCAGGTTGAAGGTTCAGGATGAAAAAAACATTACAACAATAAAGGGCAGTGATCTTGTCAGATGACATAAACTGAAGTTCAGGTCTGATAAGCGCTTGCATGCACTGCCCCACAGATAAAAGATTCACAGGAAGAAAGGATTCACAGGAGTAGAGTTACTGCTTTTTTAGCAACCTAGTTAAATTAACATAGAGAACTGATGGGTCCTACCCAACTTCTGCCTCTGGCTTCAGTTAGGGAAACCATTTCTCACTGCCCACCCTCAGTGTGACTGCCTCAGGATGATGTCATGGTGCATCTTAGGGACAGATGAATGATTAAACATAACCCATGGGTTGTCCAGGGATGAGTCAAAGGTGGCATGCTCCTTCCTTACCCATATGTCAGACTTTTTTTCAATTTCAAACTCCTGATGACCAGTCATTACCCATCTCTATAAATTATCACTGGTTTACAAAAAAAAAAAAAAGGAAAAAATCTATTTTGAGAATAAGGTGAAGCAGATTCTTTGGGGCCAAGCTGTTGCTGCAATACGGATAATAACCCAGACTTCGAATGACTGTAGTAGACCTTCAGAGACATAGGAAAAGTTCTCAAAGTATCTCTTTCTTTTAATTATGGCATAAATTTTATCAACACCTTTAGTCTTGAATAAAAACAGTAGAGATAGATTAAGACTTGCATTTGAGACTAGAGTAATGAAGAGAGTTCCTGCTTGGATATGACAGCATTAAAATGTCATTAGTTATGTAGTGTTGTCCAAAGATACGGCATTTTCATTAGCTTTCCTGATTGTATTCAGGACTTTGAAATATTGCTTCACACAATTTACAACTAAACTAAGTAAGATTTTTCAATCTGTAAATGTACTGACTGAAGAATGAGGACAGACATCCAAAAAGTCATAAGCATGGAGAACATAAGTAGAGAATGCTAATTCCCTGCCTCTTCCAAAATAAATATTAGGATGCATTACATGATGTCACCCAGTGACAGGTTCAACACAAACAAAAGGGATTATTTCTTCACACAGAAGCGGTGCACATTGTGGTCTCAGAGTAAAGCAGTTGTCAGGAATTAGAAAAATGGATGAAAAATCCAGAGAAGATTATAGGCCTCGAGGGGAGACACTTTTTGGAAAGTCCCTGAATCACAGAATCATAAAATTGCTCAGGTTGAAAAAGACCTTAAAGATCATGAAGTCCAACCACAACCCAATCATACTTCCCTAACTCTAACAGTCCTCCGCTAAATCATGTCCCTGAGCACCACATCCAAATGGTTTTTAAACACATCCAGGGATGGTGATTCAACCACCCTGGGCAGCCTATTCCAGTGCTTAACAACTCTTTCTGTAAAGAAGTTTTTCCTAATGTCCAACCTAAACTTACCCTGGTGCAACTTGAGGCCATTTCCCCTCGTCCTGTCACCTGTCACCAGTGAGAAGAGACCAACCCCACTCTGCTGTAAGCACCTTTCAGATGTTGGAAGAGAGCAATAAGGTCTCCCCTCAGTCTCTTTTTCCCCAGACTAAACAGCCCCAGTTCCTTCAGTCTCTCCTCATAGGGCACATTCTCCAAGCCCTTCACAAGCCTTGCTGCCCTTCTTTGGACCTGCTCCAGCACCTCCATGTCCCTTCTGTATTGAGGTGCCCAAAACTGAACGCAGTACTTGAGGTGAAGCCTCACCAATGTCGAGTACAGGGGCAGGATTACTTCCCTAGTCCTGCTCACCACAACATTCTTGATACAAGCCAGGATGCCATTGGCCTTCTTGGCACATATTCATCCGACTGTCCATCAGTACACCAAGGTCCCTTTCCATCAGGCAGCTTTCCAGCCATTCCTCCCCAAACCTGTAGGGTTGCCTGGGGTTGTTGTGAACAAAATGCAGGTCCCGACATTTGGCCCTATTGAAACTCATACAGTTAATCTTGGCCCATCGATCCAGTCTATCCAGGTCCCTCTGTAGTGCCTTTCTCCCCTCAGGCAGATCAACACTCCCTCCCAACTTGGTGTTGTCTGCAGACTTACTGAGGGTGCACTCAATCCCCTCATCAAGATTGTTAATAAAGATGTTAGTAGAAGCGGTCCCAGTTCCGAGCTCTGGGGGACAGCACTTGTAACTGGCAGCCAACTGGATTTAACTCCACTGAATGAGAGATTTGTAGTGACCAGAAGCATATTCCAAATTATTGCCATGAGAAATGTACTCTTAAAAATCCTTCCTAAGCATCTGCTTGTGTCCCCAGCCAGATACCAGCACAGATGATGTCTGGGGTCTGATCCAGCACTGCTTATTTACAACTTCAACTTCCAGCTTCTGTGCCAGGTCATGAAGAAAAACTTTTGTTCCAACAATTTTTTGCAGTACTACAATAAAATATATTAATGCACTCTACATACATTTCCCATTTATATGTATTCTTAGGCCGTTAAGGCTGAAGCATCATTTGTTAAAAGAGGAAAACATATAGTCCAAATTTGTATTCTCAGGTATCTTTGAAAAATGGAATAACTAAGCTCATTATCAAGCATTCTGAGAAAGATTACCGTTTTAATAATCATCCTATGTCAGCAACAGCAGTTGTTTTCCAATTACATTCTAAATTCTAGGTAGGAAAAAAGCTCATTTTAAATACAGCCAGTAAAGCATCTGGATAATTGTAACACTGTCAGAATACCTCTTAATTACAGGAAAACCTGGCCATGAATGTTTGTCTTCAGCTCTAAGTTCAAGACACAAGAGAAGCATCTTATTAAGCCAATGAGTCAGTGGCCTGTTAATACCTTGTGATTTTTTCTTGAGCATCACTTGATCTGATGGAAATCACATTACTGCTCCCAATTACATCGCTACTACACTTCTATTCCTCCCTAAGCTCCTGCTTGGAGATACTGAAAAAAAGTAACACTTCCACGAAGTCTGAAACTTCAAGATCATTACATGGAAGTTACTATATAGTTGGAATCAGGCAGGGAAAGGCCTTTTTGTTATTTCTTAAAGTGTAATGAGCTTAAAATCAGGCACTAATCTGCTGCACGTACTTCTGATACAAATAGGGAAGAACAAATGAAGCAGTGCAGATTTGTTAGGGCAGTAAATCTTGCTGTTATATTCAATACGAGCCATCAATGCAATGTCTGAATTAATGAACAGAAAAATCACTCTGCTTAAGAGGAACAAATTGCTCTGCTTTATACTCCAAGCAAAACACTGTGAGGTTGAGCTGGTCTGTAAGTTGCCCTATCTTATCTTATTATCAATTAACAATATTCTTGGAATATTGTCTTGAAATGTGTGATCTGTTCCATTGAAGAAGCATTTATTTATATGGGACATATCTCAATCAAAGACAAAAAGCAATGAAGTAATCTCTGTCAGTAATGAATTCTGTCCAGCAAGCTGATGAGTATTTGCAGCCTGATTTATAGCTGTCGCCATAGCTGACAAAGGTCATCACCGCATCTCATTTTTTATACCTGCCTTTCTTTGGGGCTGGTGTTCAGTGTAAATGATGCTGAAAATTTTAACTTTCAGGCACAAAGCCATTTATTCCATTAGATAATTGATTTCTTCAACAGCAGAGGTCATGCCAATGGCTCCCCTTCCTCTCTTAACTTCCAGGAACCTGTCTGCCTGGCAGAATCCAGAATGTAGGCACAGACATGTAGTCACACTTACAAAACTGACTGATTACAAAAAGTAGTGATTACTTGAAATAATGAAACAGCCTTGCTGCTATGCAGTGTGAGCTTCAGTAATTTCTTTCTTCTTCTTTTTTTTTTTTTTTTGAAATGGTAAATGGAACAAACGCAACTAGGAAGCTCAAGGCTGATGATGAATTTGCAGTGTCAAAGTTCCCCAGACTCTTCGCAGACAGCTTTCTTAAATTTGGGCAGGTAAAGTGAATGCAGATAAAACAAACTAAATGCCAGGAGCTCCTGCCCCCTGCAATCGTTGAACTCGTGCTGCCTCCTCTCATTTAGGGTAAAACAAGATAAAAACACTGGCATTAATGGCCTCAAGTCGTGTCAGGGAAGGTTGAGATTGGACATTAGAACTGCTTAATGGAGATGATGATTCTTCATGCATTGGAACAGGCTGCCCAGGGGAGGGTGGAATCCCCATCTCTGGAAGTATTTGAAAAGTGTGGATGTGACATTAAGGAATATTTAGAGATGGGACTTGGAAAGTCTAGTTGATCCTGAAGGTGTTTTCCAACCTAGATGACTCCATGATTCTACTGTTTTTTTAAGGGAAGAATGTATTAGGTCCCCAATTTTGAAGGCTGTTTTTGCTTTTCCAGGCATGAAAAGCTCTTCATCCTTTCCTGGGGTTTTACCACCCAGAAAAGCAGAGGGGGCTCTGGGACCCTGCATGCCAGTGCTGCTACATTGCCAGACCTGGAAGAGATAACTGCAATACAGGAGAAAGATCACAAGGCCCTCAAGTTGTCAGCTCAACAAACCAAGGTAGTCTAAACAGCCACCTAAACACTGGAACATCATCAAGAGAGCAAGAAGGTATTTATCATTTCCCAAAACATAAAAAACAGAGTATCAAAATTCACAGACAAAAATTCACTGACTAATAAACTGGCTGATATTGAAGGAAATGGGCAGGATAATTATTTATCATTTGTAATCCAGTGCTTCTGTTATCACAAAATCACAGAATATGTGAATGACAGAATCCATGGATGACAAAAATGGGTCAGGCTCAAGTCCAGTGTAGCATCAGCTATTGCCATGGTTTGAAACCCAAAGCTGGACTATAGGATTACTTGGCTGATCCAGGTCTCCTATTCACATGGTCCAAACTGGGCACCAGACAGATAGCTCATCACAGCAGACAGAAGGTCAGGGACAATTTTACCTCCAAAGGGATGAGTTTGACTTCTGGCAGATGCAAGGAAGTTGAAGGAATTACATCTTCCTACAGATTTGTATTGCTCAAGTATATATGGCTATGGCTGTACAGCTTCTGCATTGAGACTCTGTAAGCACACACTGTCAGAGAAGAGAGAGTGGTTTGTAAAGTAAAAGAATGGCAGACATGCTTTTGAGGATAATTTTCATTATTTGCCAGAGAGCACAAAAAGCAGAAAGAATTCACTGATAAAAGATAGGAGGGGATAAGTATTTAATTCCAGTTCTGATAAAATACTTCTAAAGAAACTGCAATTTTTTATCAATTTACTGGAGAAGGAAAAACAGGGAAAAAAAAAATCACATGCAGCAACTTAGAAGGATCAGTCAGTGAAAGGCAGAAGGTAACATCAGGTTTGTTAGGAGAGCTCTAGTCATTCAGAGCCACAGATTCAGAGGAAAAGGCAATTTCTCAATTGTTCTCAAGTGTTGTAGGTTTGGACATGAAAGATAACCAAGCGTGTCTCAGTCTGATGAAAGTCAGCATCAGGGGAATTATTGTTCTCAGCTTCTAAGATGAAGGGAGACTGGCGAATAAGGGAAACCTAAATTTTACAATTATTCTGAGCCATTTCAGATAGATTAGCCTTTAGATAGCAGTGTGACCAGTAGGGCTGGCAAACAAATTACACCAGGTCCAGAGGGCAGGGATGAGGCAGCACTACACTGGCCATCATGGGGCTGCCCAGAGTGGATCAGGAGCTTTCAGTCATTTCTCACCTCTGCTGCTGTAGCAAGAGACTTTCAATCCTTTTTAGTGGGGCTGGAAAACCTGAAAGAATCCTCAGAACTTTGCAAGTGGAAACACTGCATCCTATTCCACCTGGTGAGGCCAGCTGCTACAGCGGGAAATGAGAGAAGAGTCCACTGTTTTTACGCTGTCTCTTCTCCAAAAAAAAGGCTTTTGAGGGGTTTTTAATGACCCAGAGCAGACAGGGCTTTCCCATGCAGGGACACTGCTCAGCAGTGGTTGTTTGCTCCCAGGTAGGGATTGATTGGGCACAACTGCCCAGCAGTGAGCAGATAGCATGAGGTAACAGGAAGGAAGCACACAATAGGGTTGGATGGTTCTACAGACTGAGCTGGTGTTTTCAAACTGGCAGAAGTGTGTACTATAATCATATTCACTCATGAAATCATGTGAGGATGAGGAAGTGAATTTAAATTATTAAAATAAATACATATATAATAGAAAGGAGGGAAGGGGAGGGGAGCAGAGGGGAAGGGGAAAGGAAGGGGGAAGGGAAGGAGAAAGGGAGGGGAAGGGGAAGGGGAAGAAAAAAGGGAAAGAAAAGAGGAAAAAAAAAAAGAGAGAAAAGGAGAAAAGAAGGGAAAGGAAGGGAAAGGGAAAAAAAAGGAAAAGGTAAAGGAAATCCCACAGCCCTCACCCCAGCACACACACACTGGGGCCGAAGAGAAGGTTCTGGATGGAGAAAGTAAATCCAGACTACCCACAGCAGGCCTGCAGCATGCAGGAAGAAAATACCAGCTTGTAGTGATGCCTGACATTTGCAGGACCGAGGGTGGCTGCTAGTTTATGTTGAAATTCGGAAGGTTACCGTGGGAACAGCATCACAACAAAAGCAGGCACCCAGAAGCAGGCAGGACAGTGGTGGGTGCTTGCAGCTGGGACTGCCACATTTCCACCCACAGATTCACCCACAAGAGGATGAAGCAGCCCGTTAGTGCCAGGCAAAGCAAAAGGTTTATATGAGGAGTAGAGACATCCAATCACTCCATGGGAGTATCTGGCATGAAAGGTAAACTGTGGGAAGCTTAGGATTTCCCGGAAGAAAAGTGTTTTCTGTGTGACAAGTGAGAGCAAATAGGGCAAGTGGAGGTTGAACAGGTTGCTGAGCATTGCACCAAGGCCCTAAAAACCTTTAATCCTGCCAGATGTAGCCGACTACAGTCAGAGATTGATGTTCAGAGTGCCAGTGTGGTACATTCCTTTCAAATAAACAGGCAGCAAATGCTAGGGCCATGCATGCTTCTTCACTGCTACAAAATCAAACTGCAGAGACTATAATGCAAAATAAAGGCACTCAATCCCCCAGCAGAAGCCTACTTGGGTGTCCAGATAAACACAGTCCTAAATTCAGGTAGAAAAGAAGAATGTTATGATGACTCATTTAATACTATGACCTGTTGCTCTTCCAAGATACGCTGTAGTGCCTCTATTTGTTATTTATCATATGTACTCATAACTGGATCAAAATCCACTCCCCCAAGCGCAAAGCAAGTCCATTTCTGTATTGAGCTGCTTACCAAACAGAAAATGCAGAAGCACTTCCCATCCCCAGATGTTACAATAAACTGACTTCGGGAGAGCAGAGAGGTTGAGAGAGAGTAGCATATGTGGTGATTATTAGGAATATTAGGGAGAATTTCTTCTCAGAAGGAGTGGTGATGCAGTGGCACAGGCTGCCAGGGAGGTAGTGGAATCACTATCCCTGGAGGTGCTCAGGAACTGTGGAGATGTGGCACTGAGGGACGTGGCTAGCAGTATGAGATGAGTTGATGATTGGACTAGATGATCTTATTGGTCTTTTTCAAACTTAAAGATTCTAGGATTCAGTGGTTCTACAAATGGCAATGAAACCCCATCTCCATACCCTGGTAATAATGATGGCCCTTTATACACCTTGGCACTTGCAACATAACTCAGCCCTCCGTAACCAGCCTGCTTTACGTCTTCCATCCACCTGCCCTACGCCAGCAGCTCCTTTTTGTTCAGCCTTGCTGAACCTCAGTGCAGAAATAAGTTACAATCTGTTGTATATTGTGATGCTGATGCAAGGGTGCAACAGGGGATGGAGAACAGCTTGCCTCTAACAACATCACTACAGCCTTTAATTCCAGGAGACAACAGAAACCCCATTTTTATCTTCCTGACATGATGGATCATTATTCTTTTATTGTTTCCAGCATTTTATTTTTTTTAACATGAGAAGTAGAAATAGAAACTTGAAATAGGTGATTTACCATAATTAAGCTAAATGCTCCGTAACACACTGCACTGGTACATTAAGTAAGTACAACATGAAAGAATGTGTTTTATTATGCAAGAAATGGTTTTAATTGCTTATCACTTCAATACAGCTGTAGTTGGTGCACCAATATAGTGCTTTGGCAATAGTAGCCAGTAAAATAAAACACAATTATAGCTCAGATAAATTCCCAAATCAAGGTGCATCTCTAGCAGGCTTGTAAATCATTTGTCAAAAGCTCAAAGAAGGCTGAGCCTTGGGAAAACTTAAGACTATAAAAATCCATAACACCAGTCTGTTTCTCTCTTTCTCTCTCTTTTTTTTTTTCTGTCTAATCCCAAATATTTCATGATCTCAACTCAAAGAAAGCTTATTCACTCTCATTGAGAAAATGGTGAGGAACCAAACCATAGGCATAGTCTGTGCACATCTTTGAAATTCCAGTCCCAAATGTTAAACCAGCTACAATTCTGCAGCTCCTCTCGTTTGTGAGACTGAACTTCACTTCAAAGGGCCCCAATCTGGGAACTCTGTAGGCACAGATCATGGCTCAGTGGCATAGACATGAAAAGCTGAAGTGCATATGAGAAACAGAATGCATTTCAACTTCAAAAAGCTTCTCTTCCCAGCTTCCATAATGCATGCATGGAAAAAGGAGAGAGAGACTGCCATTAAGAAAAAAAATGAATGAGAAATTCTCTAGAGTAAATGCATTTTGATTCCAGCCAGGGCAAACTACACCCCCTTCGTCCCCCCTCTCAAACAAAACAAAACGAAACAAACAAACAAACAAAAAATCCGTAAAAGTTACAGCAGGAAAAATGAGAGTGATCCCAGGTTCCCAGGTCCTGACAGCTGGAGATGCCAGATTGCATCCATTCCTTCAATTTCCTGCCAGAAACGTCCCACTTACAAAGAATCATAGAATCATTAAGGTTGGAAAGACCACTAAGATCATCTAGTTTAACCATTAACCCGTCACCACAACCATGTTCACTAAACCAGGTCTCTCAGTGCCACAAACCAGCACAGATCAAAGGCAACTGAACATGCATTTAACTCCAAACAACTAATTCCAAGGAAACAGTCCCAGAACACCTTTCCTCACACACTGTATAGGTTTCATAATCTCATCATTGAGATTGAGATTTCATAATCATGCATCAAAACAGCAAAACAAAGTGCAGGCAATGGGCAGCACACAACAGAACATCCCAGCTTTTGCAGTGGCCAAAATGAGTGATACACAGGCCCTGAGTTTATCTGGAGTATAAGACCTCAAGAGCAACTGCCACTGTAGCTGCTATAGCTGATGTGACAGCTGTCATTACCTCCTTGCTGGCACCTTTGCTCCAAGCACCCTTTAGAGCTGCAGCATCGCTTGGCGATCCCTCACTTTTTGGCCAACAGCAACAACTCTTATCTGTCTCATTTAGGTTGCCTTCACAGATGGGAGCATATAACCCTGTGTGTTATAAGTGAATGGAATAAGCCATTTGACATTAAGGAAGAAAAAAAAAAAAAAAAGGAATCCATGAATAACTTTTCATTAGAATGTGACCTCACAGCTTGCTTTCTTAATTCCTCCATGCATTTCCTTGGATTCTTCTCTCTCCCCCAGCCCAATTACACTTCTTAGTGGCCAGAACAGAAAGAACACATAGAGTGGTTGTTTTTTTTTTTTTTCCTGTTACTATTATTGTGCTCAGTGTTCTGACATTTCAATACCAGCTGAATGAGATTGTTGTGTATTAACAAGCATATTCACTACGCATACAGATCCCATTCACACCTCCTTATTTTGGACGCTGAAATCTAAGAATAGAAGGAGCTATTTGGCTACAGTACATCACCCTGACTCCAGACCTCTGAACATCAAGGAAAGACACTAAACCCAATGTCCTGCCCATTTTGGTTACTGTTTGCTGGTCACAAGAGGGCACTGCATCACAGAGCTGATGGAAATGATTTCCGTAGATGCAAAGAGCTGTCAATGAATGTTCGGGTATGGTGTTGGCTGCAAATCTAGCAAGGAGCAGCACCTGAAGCAGAACAGACACCCAAGTCAAGGGGACAGCTACTGAGAAGAGCAGTTTGTAATTAAACTGCTTTCAAATGCATTCCCAATGAGGAAATTAAATTACTACCAGCCATGTATAATGGCTTTCCTTGGACATCTCAAACCTGTTTGTCCACAGCGACTGGCCCAGCTCCCACAGGTAGCCCAACATGAATCATAGAAGTGATGCATTGAATTTCTTGTTCCACATTATTCTTGTTCTTATTCCTGTTCTCACCAAGGAACAAGTGCTGTACAACACTCCTATCCTGCACTCCATCAGTCCTGAATCAGGACTAGCATTTTGCAGCTAGGAGGGAAAACAAGCTGATACAGACACTGAAGCAGAAGAGATGAACACCTAAACATCCATTGAAATGCAACAGATTAAATATGACTACACCAAAAGAACAGCTGGTCCTTTCCTGAATCCTAAACAATATTTTGTCTAAAAGTGTCTTCTCAGTGGGCTCTCAACATGTTAATAACTTTCAGCAGCTGGCTTTAAAACCAAACAATATCTTTTGTTCTTATTCAATGAAAAAACTGTCACCTCTTCATGTTTTCCTTTATTTTCTCAATTCTTACATCATTTTTATGCCACTCAGGGCAATCCTGCCTTTAACATGCATTTAAATGCTTCTCTTGTAGTCTTTATGCTTCTTTGGACAGTGCCTATTCCCACAACAATCTATCCTTTTTGGATAGAGCAATCAAAACATAGTGTTTTGATTAAGCTGATAGTGTCCCTCAAACTGGTAAAAACAGGCTATATTCAGTATTGTTCTCTCCTGAATATCATCCAATATTATATCCCTCAACAAAAAATGATTGCAGCGGAAAATTGATTATAAATCCTCTCCTGTTCTTCATACCCAGATCCATTTTGGATGGTAATTCTGTGTCCATTAAGAAAACAACAACAATAGAATCACAGAATCACCAGGGTTGGTGAAGATCTCCAAGATCATCTCGTGCAACCGTTCACCTCCACCAATAATTTCAAAAAATTAAAACAAAAAAAAGTTAGGAATACTACAATTATTGGTGTATAATTTTTCTTGTAAAAATATCTCTCTGTATAAGACATTAAAAAGAGGGAAAGAAATAAAGACTAAAGGTGTGACTGGTATTCCTTGCTCCTGAACCCTAGAAATATGGTTATCCTAACCAACATTAAATATGGTTATCCTAACCAACATTAAGGCAAATATCTATAATATGTATGAGGGCTGTAAATAATAAGCTATGCTGATTCTTAATTTAATAGGAGAATAGGACTGATAGTAAGCATTTACTAAGGTGGTAATAAATTTAACTACACAAAATCCTTCTGGACACATTTTCCAGGCTGAATTGGTGAATATTATAGATTTGTCCAAGCCTTGCTGGCTTGAACAAACCCACTTCTCATCTCAGAAGAAAATACTATGGTATACAGCAAATGTACAACAAGGCCAATACTTCCAAGCAGCACCTGGACTGACTTGCTCAGCATGAATGATCACACACAGAACGTAGCTTCAGCAAGCCCAAAGTCTCTGTGAACTGCTGGGTTTACCACTCCTGCAACATGCAGCTGATTTTTCACAAAGTCCAGTGCATGCCAAAATAAATATCATTTAAGCAGTAGATCCAAACTTTTTCCCTTCATGGACAAATTGCTTTTGAGCCAAAGCTATTTCTTCCCTTCTTGGTATGAGCTATTGAAATTCCTCACTATTTTACTAGACTTTGCATACTTTTACCATCCATTCCATTGTAAGCTGCCTTCCCCAGAAGGTGAGTGAGCTTTGAAGCCAACTGTCCTTATTTGGTGACTTACTGCAAACCTTAAGCACTGACAAATCACATATAAGACTGAAGCTGGGCCTTGAGGTGAAGTAGCAACATGAAAGCTTGGCACCATGCTCTGCTGGCTGTGAAGGGGAGCTCCCTGCCCAGTCGTACACAGATCTGGTATTACATTCAGCTCTCTCCATCAATCAAATGTTTATTCTAGGAAATGGTTTCCTACTCTCTTCTTCCTTGCATTTTATTTTCCTTCTTTCATTTCTTCACCTTTGTTGGTTTACCTTGATTTTTTTTTCTCCCCACTAAGTATAACACTAGAAGTGTCTTTTAAGAGGTGCTATAACCAGAGATTATTTCACAGCATGCATAACAACTGTCTGAGAGGATTTCCTTATTTTCTACCAGAGAGTCTTCCTTGTTATTGACAATGAAGAGTTGCCAGCCAAATAACCAATATAAAGCTTTGAGGCACGTGCTGGGAAAGCCATGGTAGGCATATTTATTCCATGTTTTTACAGTTTTGTAGTCCCTCAGCGTGGTATAATTTGGCACAAGATCACATATATCTATCACAGTGGAAAAGATTCTGCCTTTTCTTTAGGGTCAAACAAATTGCATGACATTCAGCTCTCAGTACATCTGTGCAATTCTTGTGTGTAGCCATGATCCTTTTGTCTCGAAAATGAAGCATTAGTGATGGAAAGCATCCAAGAAACAAGGGTGATCCAGAATACTGACCCAAGGGCCAACAAGCAAAGTAAATGGGAACAAACTCCTAAGTGAGGAAAAGGAGATAGTTCTTCATGCAGCAGGCTCTAGGCCTAAGAAACACCTTCATGAAGCATACAGGGATGCGGGAGGAACTGGAGGACACTTGGAAGTGATTTGAAAGAGAAATACATTTGGGCTTATCAAATAATAATAATAATAATAAAGGATCTGATATTCCCCTGTGCTAAACAGTGCATAAATCTTGCTGCACTCTCACATCCCTGTGCATACACTTATTGCCACTGACAGAAACAGAATTTGGGGTTGGGCAAAACTTTGGTCTCTTCCGTTCTCAACTGTATTTTCACTGATGTGAGATTTGTATATCTAAATTTTAAAGCATAATTCTATTCCCTTGATCAACGATAATTATTTCACTCTATACTTCTTTTAATGAATTATACATATAAGCCTGGTGCTATTTCTTTTAAGAATAAAAAAAGTACTGCCTCTTATATAGTCAACAGCTTAATGCAGTCAGGAGATCCAAACTCACTAGAGGTTTTCTTTCTTAGATAAGTAAATCTTTGCATGTTGAAATTTCAATTACAAATATCTGATATAAATTTAATCACCAGAAATACAGCATTTCCCATCTCTAATTTGTGAAATTACTGTTCCGGGGTATATATTTATTTCATGTTCATTAAAAGGGGGCAAGTGGAAGAATACATACTGCCCTAATTATCCTTTATAAGTACTCCATGTTCAACAAGTATCTAAGAGCAGTGGAGTGTGCTCATGGAAAGATTCTGAGTCAGGACTGCAACAAGGAATCAGGCACAAAGGGCAATGCAATAAATGAAAAACTGCTTTGAGAAAGAGAAAAAAGGAACCTTTTTGTCTCCTACAGAATACAGGACTCAAAAGATGGACTCTGTGAGTAGATTCCAGATCTCTGGAAATCACTGCTGAAGATGCAAGCTGTTTGTTGTTATCAGGATCAACTGCTTAACAAGGGGCTCGAACACACTGAAGGGCTCTCCTTTCTTATCAGCCCTCTCTCTCTTGTGGTTATCCTGCAATGATGCAACTCATTTCTTTCCTCTTTTTTTTTTTTAGATGCTCATCTCCTCGATGTTCCTATCCCAAAACATTTGCATTCTTACATCAGCATGATTACTAGGAAAACCCTCAGCAAATCCATGCAAACTCCCATTCTTGACCTTCCCTATCTGGAGCTCAAAACTGAATTCCCCATCTGTCTACTCAGATTTTCTCAGCAGTGCTGGATCTAAGTGGAACACATTTCTTACATACCCTCAAGGCAACCCTAACCATGGCTAGGCACTGACAGATGCCTGGGTAAGGAAGATGATATTAGGAAGAACTTCTTCTCTGAAGGAGTGCATGGGCACTAGCACAGGCTGCCCAGGGGGGGTGATGGGGTCACTGTCCCTGGTTGTGTTCCAGAACTGTGGAGATGTGGCACCATAGCACATGGTCAGTGAGCATGGTAGGGATGGGTTGGTGGTTGAAGATGATCTTAAGTGGTCAATTCCAAATTTAACAATTCTATGATCTCACCATCACCTGCGAGCTGTGTACGGGCTGCCTTACTTTTCTCCCTTCTCTTTCCCTTTTGTGCTAGAGACATCTAAAGGGACAAAGGAAAAAAAAAAAGGAAAAAAGCACCTTTATTTTACCTTTATTTTGCTACAAAACCAACCACTTTCCTTTCACAGGCTTGTCGAAGGAAATTGCCATCACAGCAGTTTCCTTTCATCAGGGGCTGGGGACAGCTGGGAGTTTGGTGCCTGCTTTACAGGTATAAGCCATGGAAGCACATTTATCAGTGTCACAGCTCTTCACCTGGAATTTTAACTAACACAAACCAGAAAAACACCTAATCCAGTTAAATCCCTGCAAAACCAGTCCCCTTTGGCAGTGAGTTCTGATTTCAAACCACTCTGAATAAGATGAAAAACCAGGTCCTATTTTAATTTGTCTCAAACTGTTAGCACACAGGCAGAGCTGGCATTTCTTTTCTTTCAGCCATGGAAACACTGTTGATGTGAGCTGCATCTTCTAAAGTCCCCCATGGTTGCAGCAGCTCCCCATGGAAGAATGATGGAAGAATGATGCTTCTTCCCTATTTCCCTATCTGCTGTTCTTTTTTTTTTTTTTTTTTAAATCAAAATCATCCCCCCCTGTGAACTGGGTCCAGCTGCAGGAAGCACTGAAGTTTGCGTATTTCTATCAGCCACCAGCCGTGCAAAGCCCTGGTGCAGCATAAATCATGACAACGGGGGTGGCTTCTACCCAATCTCCGTGGATTTCCACCTCAAATCTGCAAACAAATTTAACACACACCAGAGCCCAAATGCTCCTGGTTCTCACACCTGTTGCAGCATCAAATTATTCCCCACAGATGCTCCTTGCTGGCAGACACCATCGTGGCAGGAGGCACCGCCTCGCTGCTGAGGTATTTTGAGAGGGAAGCACTAATTTGAGTGGAGCTGGGCGTGAAAAGAAAACTGGAATCTCTTTTTGCAAATGGATATAGAAAGGAAGTGCCTGCTGATCCAACATGTGAAAGTGTGACTGTTATATTGCTTGTGGGGAAGTCTATTTTTCCTACTCTTTGAAAAATTATATCAATGAAAACAGAATTAGGCAGTTATGTAGAGTGGGCGTTAGCAGAGCTCTGACAAGAAAGAAAAGTGAAGTCAAGAACATCTCCTGCATCCATCTTTTCCTCTTTAGCAGTTCCCTATAAAGATACCCAAGCAAATGAATGCCTTTTCTAGCTATTTGTCTTAGACTATTAAGGCATTCTCACACAGGATAGGGCTCTTTTCATCATTTCCACAACTCTAGACTCTGCTTCTCCTTGCACACCCCATAATCGTCCCTGTATACATGGGGTTCTCCCTCATCCTCGCTGCAGCCAAACCTTTTACATCACTTGCTTCCTTACATCTCACTCCTCAAAGGTGACCTTCACACCACCAGTCCTGTCCATTTGTTGGCCTCTTCACTCAACCTGTGTGTGTGATGCACAGCCATAACAAACACAAAGCTATTATGCTGAACATCTGAGATCGCTTTTCTTTTTTTCTTTTTCTTTTAAAAATATTTTTTACATATTTTTACAGGCTGCCCAGAGGAACTGTGGGTTCCCCACCCATGGAGGTGCTCAAGGCCAGTTTGGATGGGGCCCTGGGCAGCCTGATCTGGTGGATGGCAACCAGCCCACAGCAGGGCATTGGAACTGGATGGTCTTTAAGGCCCCTTCCAAGCCAAGACATTCTATGATTCCATGATTTGACGATTTTTGCACACGGGTGTTTAGGTTTTCATTAGGTAAAGCCATGTTTTGGTACTTCAAGAGGACTTCTGGATCAGAGGTGCTGATGCTCACCCAGGAGAATCCTGTGGAGGAAACTGGTTACCTATGGAGACTCCTAAATAAATATGTCTATCTACCTGAAAATCTTGACCTCCTCAAGACAGCAAACTACTCAAAAACAAGCAAAAATCAAACTGACCATTACTGTGTCACTTCTGCTTTTATAGTATGTGATATTTTTCCCAATCAGGACTTTCCCCAGTATATTTCTCCCTTCAAATCCAGCTGCTCAGGGATGATTTTCTCAGCTTGCCAGCCACACGTGCCCCACAGCACCCCAGTGCTTCAGTGAAGCTGGGCACAGCCACCCTTCTAAAGCCAAGTACAGAGCAGCTTCCCAGCTCGTTCCTGCAGACTGTATTAATTTTTAAGAGAGCTAAATTGATTTCTCATTTCATTCTCTCTAGCAGCAACGAACAAAATAGCTACATGGCAGAAATGCTCTCCTTCACGGTCTATAATAGTATGTTAAAAAGCCATTAATTCCAGGGTTTCTTGTCTTTAGCGAATAGGTTACTGTCACTGCTAAACTTAGGCAAGTGCCTAGCAGCAGCAAGGCAGGGAGCAAGGCAAACTCCTTCAGTGCTCTCAGAGTGGAGTATCTATTGAAAACCCTGAAGACGACAATCCAGAACGGGCTGTAAAATCAAAACTATGGTTCAGGACATTTAACCTGTTCCGCTCTTCTTGTCCACGGGAGTAGTCTTGACAGAGCGTGAGCCTTTATGTGTTCTGCCTTTAGCAACACAGGATGTCACTTTGTGAGGACATTCAGATTACAAATAGCAATCAGTAATCTTTAAAGCACATGGAAACTTCCACTGGCACCAAAACAACCTCAGAGGTCACTGTGTGCCTATTCATCTGCTTCATACGTTCACGGATCAAAGAAAAAGTGTTTCTGAAAGTCATTCCTGACTAAACCTCCATGTAAGGGTGTGCTAACAACAAGGGTGTGCTAACAGAAAAGCCTCTTTCAGTCTTTCCCCCAGGTTTTCCTCTGGTCTACAAGGCATTTTCCTTCAGTGCCATGTCTATGCCCCAGCACAAGGTCATCTGTATGGCTTCTCTGTGTAGTGGGGCTCAAAGATCACTGTAACCTTCAATGCCACAAACCACTGTGCTGTGCTCCAGGTAGCTTCTTGTATATCGCAGAAAATATTTCAAGAATGACCAAAAAGCCAGAACATCCACACAAATATCACAAAAACAAATGGCCATGAGGTAGGAAATATGATGTTCAGCACACCAGAATTGGGAGTGTGATGTTTTCTTTGAGCCGTTAAGTTCAGTAAAGCCATTCTCTCAAACCATTTCAACACACCATTAAAAATAATTGAAAGTAACTATTTAGTATCTCTGTTGAGCAAAATGGGCAATGAAGCAAGTATTCCGAAAGAGTGATCTGGCTTTCTTTATGCTTCTTCCAAATTTACACTAACCAGTGAGCAGTTCACACTGATTCAACACAAGATAAGAGCTGGGGTGACTGTGTGCCCCCAACCTGCAGCACCTGTGTTCAAGAGCACCTACAAACACCACACAAGACTGGAAATTGTTCAGCTGGTGACCAAGGGGAAGATGAGCTTTCGTTCCACTCCAGTCCAACCTTGCTAAGGAAAAGGCTCTTTGGTCACTGAGAAGTGGTCAGGATCACAGAGGAGCAGCCCGGAGAAGCCTATGTTCCAGCTAACCATGTTACAGCTCTAACAATGCTATTTTAGTCTTCAGGGCTGTTAAAGCAGCATCTTAACAAAACCCTTTTTCACAATGAAAAATATTTGCACTTACAAAGTTCTTAATATCTACGCAAAGCAAACTATAAATAATTCATTTACTCCACATGCATCTGCACCATTTGAAATGCACCAGTGCTTTTATCAATACAGTGGGATGAATTTACACTGCACAGAATAGACTTGGGGGCATTTGGGCTCTCCACGAACTGTTGATTTGAGCATTATTATTAAAGGTAAACTGAAATAAATTACCTCAGTTACTGCAAGACATTTTTTTCAGCTTGGTAAATAAAACTGATTAGTTCTAGGTCATTAAATTAAATATTAGACTTAAAAAGAGCTTTGAGAGCCTATAATGCTATTAGGAAAACATGCAGTAAAACATACGTGCCTCAGTATCAAAAATAAAAGAATTGCTGTATTATATTTGGTTCTTAGTTATTAGTGCATTTTTCAGGAGGACTGATGCAAAGGCCCCATTGCCATTCTCAGACACGAGCCAGGCACACAGCCATTCTGGCTCCAGCTGAGGGGCAGGTTTCCAAACAACTAAATCATTTCCAAAAATGCCATTTAGAGCCTCTTGCTAAGCAATCTACTGTTCTCCTTCAAGATTACAATAAATAATATTTTCCCAGTTTCGCAGCTGCAGCAATTGGGCAGGGAGCAACGACAGCAAGGTTTGCTCTTCAGATGCCTGAGGGCATCCTTCGGTGTCCCATGCCCCTTGCTGACCAAAGTATTGTGCTTTTCATTTCATGCTTTATTCTGTTGTTTGGCTACAACCTCTCTGCAAGGACTATCTCACCATGCTGAGCCAGTGTCTGGCACAAAAAAGATGCATTCGCGGTTGGATCCGCCAGCCTCCAAAGCACAGCCCCAAATCCTGACAGCAGCCACCACAACATACACTCTGTCTTGTAGGACACCAACAGCAAGGCTGGATATACAAGTAATGACGGCAGGCTGCATTCAATCAATTGGGTGTACCCAGCGAATTCCAAGCTCCCATGACACTGGGGTTGGAACCTGATGATCTCTTCCAACCTAAGCCATTCTAAGATTCAGCTATTCTATTAATTGTAATAACCAATACTGCAATGGAAGTATAGTTATGTCAGCTTTGAGACCAGTTCTCTCTTTTTTTTATCTCCTTTGAAATCAGTGGAATGACAGTTCTATTGATCTGACATACGTTATTTCCACTTGCCCACCACGAATCAAAAAAATGCTTAAACATCAGCACATCCCATCAATTTCAGTAAGTTTTCAGAATAATTTTATGTGTCATCCTATAAATAAATACTTTTCTGGGAAAGGAAGGAAACATAGATCTGAAGAGCTGAGAGAACTGAATTTTGCAGATCTGTGAGTGATGGTGATGCTGTGCAACATTAAATCATAGGAGGAGAAGGAAAACAAGGATAGAACACAAGTATCTGAACATTTTTTTTTGTTCAGATTCTCCACAAAACGTTGTTAGAATCACTCATTTTATGGCACTTAAATAGGCAATTTTTCTGCTAAGCCATTTCAGCACTCTTGCTGTATGGAGTTTTACAAGTTTGCTGTAGGCATTTTCAGTCATTCTTTCATTTGCACTTAAACTGAGAATATGAGACCAAAGGGAAAGTGTGCTTAGGAATCAGGCTATTGCACTTTCATCTGGCTTACCCAAAACCTTGATCCAGATTTCACCACTTAGCCAGCTAGAGAAAACTGTGAAAAGCGACTGTAACGCAGGCAAGAAATTAATGTTGCAAAATGGCTATGGGTCCTTGGATGAATGACTGCAGATTGCAGTCCTGTCTTCAAACACCAAATTTCTTTTGGATACGAATACTTATGCATTTACAAATAAATTTTCTAGCTATATTAAAATCAGTATCAGTGGTATTATTAGTAGCAAAGCAACAACAGAAGTCCTTCAAAAATATCTACGCAGGTTTGCACAATACTACTTTATATTCTTTTATATAGAAGCAATATTTTTGTAACATCAGGGCCGGCAAAACTCACTGGAGTTAGAGTGTATGAGAGAAGGGAAATGGAATTAAATACATGCTAGGACTGGACTCTTAATGAAAGTGCATATGACATCAATATGCGAATGTAACTTGAAAAGCATGGGAAGTATTATTTTTGGACAGAAGACAGCAGCTTTGTGGAAAAACACCTTTTATCAACAAAACGACGCATGCATCAGAGAGGAGAGGTTATACACAGCCCCTTTGCAGTGTTCCATTCTCTCTGTTCCTGTAAAAGTTTCATTCATTATAATTGCCACATAGTCTAGATATAGCATAGATAGCAGCAAACATCTCAAAAAAATCACCTCTTCCCTTATTAGGACCATTAGGATGAGGGTGACTGGGGAACATGCTCATTCAACACAACCCTTTAGCACTCTCTTTTCGTTTTAGGTATTATAAATGCTCCCAACAGGCATAGTAGACAAGGAAAGCCAAACACAAGGAAGGAATTGATCCTGTTCCCTTATTAAATTCAAAGGAAAGACTACTAACTTCAGAGATAAAAGGAGCTGGACTGAAATGTACATGAATGGCACACCATGGATCATCTTATTCTTGCCAAAGATTCTTCAGTCTGCAGTAATTTCCAGCAGGAGCTGGATTCTTCGTCCCCTGAACAGTTCAATTCCAGCAAGAACTAAATGTATTAATTCCAGCATTATTTGGTTTTCCTCTGATTAGAAAACACACAGCAGCATAAGACGAAAAGAGTACATGGTGTGTGTGCAAGCACCAGCCCAGCTGCTGCTGGGCCACTGTTTTCCAGTTGCTTAGCAACACTTCACCTCCCTGCTGGAAAAGAAATGTTTTGATGAGGGAATATAAAGAAAATGATTTGTTTATGGTGAAATAATGATTTCCACCACTTCTTCTAACCATCACCTATTGAATCCTGGGAGCTCTTAGGGACAAAGGCTGCAGCTGTCAATGTCTCGCTATGAGTCCACTGGAGATCCTCAAATGAAAAACGGAAACAACAGAGCAGTAGTTTTTGCATATGTGTATCTATAAATTGGGAGGAAAACTGGAATAGGAATTTTTATTCCTATTCTGGACTGCATTTTTGGGCAACCTATTTTAGCTACCTCCCTTGAACAGGAGGTTAGACAGATGACTGAGGCCCCTTCCAACCTCAACCACTGTGTGATTCTGTAATTTCAAGAGCAAAGAAGAGAATAGGGTAAATAAAGGAGGAAATACAAAGAGAGACCAGGGAACAAACCGGAGAATTATTTGTGTCTCACTCACCAGTTATCCATTTAGCCTCTGGGTCATGAATTTTGAAATCAGCACTGAAGAGATCTTCCACTGTTATCTTCTTCTTCTGAGACAGGCTGTTATCTTCAACTGTAACACATTCAAAAACAGTTATTACTTCTACTTTGAAATGTATCTGAAAGTATAGTAAGTGAGTAATGCCCTATGATATTGCATTCAGAAATGGTCCACATTAAGCTTTCTATCACTCATAAACCCCTCTGCATTTTTAATACAGCAAAGAACCATTTAATAGTTCACAAACAGAAATCTCTTAGTTATTTATGTGTGGAATATCTCTGAGCTATCAGAGACCTCTAAAAATTAACTCTGAACGATGCTTTGTTCCACCAAAAGGTGTGTCAGTATAGATCATTTTCACCAAATTAAAAGAGATACTTCAGTGTTCTTTTTTATTATTATTATTGTTTTTAAAAGTCTGATTGAGGTTTCAATCACACTGCTCAATTTGGCTCCCAGTATACCAAGACGTATTAATACAAGTTCTTCTGCACAATTTTATGAAAATTATAGGTCAGAGGAACTCCAGGAAACTGTTGCAGTTAGTTTCCACCATGGCATAAGGTTCTATCATAGGGCACCCATGAATATTATGCAGAGTGAAGCAGGATGTCAGGGAACAGCTGGTTCAGGTGCTGCTTTCCAAATGCCACCTGAGGGAATGGGGACACACTGTTCCCTATCATGAAAGCGTAAGAAAAGGCACAGAAGAACCTCTGTGCTGGAGCTTTGGGAAAGGACAGGATGGTAAGCTCTTACCATTCCTTCTTTCTCTGCAGCATCAGACTATATTAGCTGCAGAAGGTCTTATAGACTCTAGGAAAATCAACTCTTTACATGGGCAGTGATAGGTCAAGAGGGAACAGTGGAGGAGGCTTAGATTAGAAGAAATTTGTATTAGATGAGAGTAAATTTTTCATTGACAGGGCAGTAAGGCTCTGGCACAAGCTGCTCAGAGAGTTTGTGGATGCCCCATCCATAGAGGTGCTCAAGGCCAGGTTGGATGGGGCAGCCTTGTTTGGTGCCTGATCTAGAGGTTGGCAACTTTGCCTGTGGCAAGGGGCTGGAAGTGGATGATCTTCGAGATCTCTTTGAACCCAAGACATTCTATAATTCTTTAGGTACTATGGGTAACGTTAACCTCAGTCATAGAGTTGGAGAAAAACAAAAAAATAAATAATTGATTAACCAGTGATCTTTTGGTGAAAAATTCAGATGTATTGAGCTTTCATCTAACACATGAGCAAGTTGGAATGCTAATTAAGGATGCATGCTCCATTTCTCTGGCCGCAGAAGAAAGACAGCAGAAAAAATTCACTTTCAGGGTCTAAAGTTGTCCAACAAATCCTGACTATCACGCCTGAGCATACTTTAGAGCATCTCAGCAAGTTGGTGGATACCACAGTGCTGCAGAGTTATTGGAATTTCCTCAAGTCAGGGAAGCAGAGAATCAAGCATATTGCCACCATCTCTTTTGCCCTCGTATCTCTTCAGCCTCAGACCCATATGGTAGATGCCAACCAGGCCTGCACAGCAGTGGTGCACACAACACAAGGACACGTGATTTGAGTGCCAGGTTAGAAAGCCAGCAACCAAACAGCACACATGCATGCTGAGAGAATTCAGTGAAAACAATGAATTTTTTTACTTCCGATTCAGTTTCGAAAGTGTGATGGGAACCATGCACTGGTCAGATTTTTTGGGTTCATCTATCAACATGTCCTTGAAGTTAGTGCACCCAAAAGGACGTGGTCTGAACTGATGAAATCTCATTCACCAGGACACAAACGTAACAAGGATCCAAAACTCCAAAACGCTCAGAACAAAAAAGAAAAGGTCAGACCTCCTTGCCTGTTTTCCCTCTGTGATACCAATGCTGTTTTTCAAGCTTTCTCTCAGTTTCAGCAATGTTCTGAGGCTGTCTGATGGGTCAGGTAATCTCAGTCACCTTTCCTTCTATCAGCCCTGGGGCTCAGCTACAGGTCACTGTCCTGGGTTACTCTGCACTGCAAGCTGACAGGTATGTCTTGTTTTGCAAATGTTCATCTCTTGGCAGCCCTGATCCAGCACTTCAGAAACACCTACCCCATCTTGCTTTCCGCTCAGTAATTGGGCAGACCTGAGCCCTGTTCCATCCCAACAGAGCTCCCTATACCCAAAACACAGTGGGTAAGCTTTAAAATCCATGTTTTTGTTGGAAACTAATGTTTCTGTATAATACTTATGAATAAAAAAATGACACTTTTTCACATCTGATCATTGGATATTTACCTGCTCTTGCTAAGCAGCAAAAGCCATACAAAATTCAGTCCTTCTTAGCCTCGCTCTTCATAGAATGGAATCCTTGGTTGAAAAGGACCTCAAAGATCATCTAGTTTCAACCCCCTTGCCATGGGCAGGGCTGCCAACCACTAGATCAGGCTGCCCAGAGCCACATCCAATCTGGCCTTGAATGCATCCATGAATGGGGCATCCACAACCTCTCTGGACAACCTATTCCAGTGGAACAATATTCCAAAAAAAACCCCACAACAGTCTCTTTTTCTAAGCACAATGCCTAATGATATTTTGGTATAGATTTTTTAATCAAAACTTCTGTTCAGCTTTGATACGTGTGTGTGCACATGCATATCTATAAACATTTGCACACGCTAATACAAATACACACTTAACTGCTAGGATGAGACCAATACAGACGCCGTATGCTGCAAGAAGTGAGCAACTGTCAATTAGGAAAGGCTCCATCCCACACTTTTATCACTTGTATGAATAGCCTCACATTTTTCTAAGGTGGGTGGAATGGCAGGACTGACACACACACAGCCACATTCCTTCGGCATAGGCAACTGCACTGTTACATGCAAGCTTTCATCAGTTACTGCTTCTTTTAAGAATACTGTTCTAGAATATCAGAAGATATACAAATCATAAAACTGTTAAAGTTTTATTAGGATTTTTTAATCCTAAGAATCCTCAGAATTAGCTAGCAATACTGCACTCCCATTTTAAGCACAATGCCAGCTGAATGCAAAGAGAGCTGTATCCAGTTTATGAGATAATCCTGAAGCAGGGTGAGTGTCCTGCCTCCCAGAAACCCCAACCAGTAGGGATTTCAGCCTTTCTGAAGCCGAATCCACAGTTGGAAGGTTTGAATTGATTTTACAGAAGAATCTTGGAGAGATATAAGAATCTTTCCTCCCCTCCCCCCCCATCATTAAATACCTTAATCAGCATCTGCTCTGCTAAACAAGCCTTGTCTGTTCTCTACTCTAACACTCACTCTTGCTTTTGCATGAGGCTGCTCTGATGTATGCATTATGGGGAAATGCCATCCTGATGATACTAGCTGGTGATCCAGCTAACCACTTTTCTTTCTTTGAACATGGACTGCAAGCCTGTATATTGACTGTATCCCAGACCTGCTCCAAATTATTCTCTGCATGCACTGAATGATGCTCAGCATGTTTTAGAGCATCTCTGCATGGCACGTCTTGGTGTTGCACTGTAAAACAGGCCTTCAAACCAAAAGGAAATACTAAAAGAACAATGATTTCCCAGCCAGGGAGAAGGCCAAGATAGATACAAGCAATGCAAAGAAGCATGAGTGCAGAGATTAAATGCAAATTATATTTGTACTAGCACAGCAGTGTCAGATTAGACTCCAATATTATCATCAGAAGAAAGACTGAAGTGTGAAGTATCCTCAAGAATTTCACTCTGCCCACGCCAGGCTGCACCACTCACTTAAGAGATGCAGAAAAGAGGATTTTTTCCAACACCACTCTCACTGTTGGCAGCAGCTCCCAGTAAATATCCACAAATCTGCTATGCCTCCTTACTCCCATGTCCTAGCCCTTCCTTGGCTCACAGCTAAAATATCCATTACTTTATTTTCTGGAAACCAAACGATAAATGTTTCTCCATCCAATGAACTATTCTAAGGCAGGTAGATGCAGATTCTGCATCTCCTTTTGGACTGGCTCCTTTGTCTTCCCCTCTCCTACCTTTCTGGGAAGTGCTATCTGCAGTCAGTACAAGCAGTGACTGTGCTTGTGATGTTTGCCAAGCCAGCCTCAATGTCTCACTTAGAAGTGCCTGTGAAATGAGCCACTTGTTAACCCTGTGCCATCGCATGTCCTTGTAACAATCTCCAGGGCCAGTGGCCCAAAGAAGACTGATCTCAGCTGCTGCCAAGCCACAGCAGCAACCTAAGCTATCAGATTTTACCCTTGGCAGAGCCTCACCATGAAGCAGTCTGTATCTGTAATAAAAACAGAAGCAGTACTGAGCTCAGAGTTTTGTATTTGCATGCAAGGGGCAGTTCAGAAACACCAAGAAGGAATAAACCAACCCAAATTCCGTTTTGCTATATCAGAAATCCCCAAAAACATGGTTTGAAATTTTGGCATATAAATTCACTTGTCACTTTCCTCAGTTTTAAACAGAGACGCTTTCAAAGGTGCTGCTTGGGACTCTTGCTAAACATGTGCTAATTAATACCTGGGTGATTTATTTGTATACATGCGTATACACACACAGAAATACAAAATGTCTTTGTATATGCACATACCAAGAACACATAAATACACGTGGCTTTTACTTAGATCTGAGTGCATGCACTTCGCATTCCCAGTTCATATCATATGAAATAGAAGGTAATCATAATAACTCATAGTTACTTTTACTTTTTCCTAAGAGAACATTAACAACATGGTCTCAATGCTCAGTACACCTTTTCTGTATCACCACTCACCTGGACAATAGCACTGTAGTATCTATAGTCATAAGAGTCATCAATGGATATATAAAAATACATATATATAAATCATGAGTCATTTCCTCTATGGAGAAGGAGGAGTAATGCTCAGAAGTCCTAAATGATGTCTATGGTAGAGTCCAGAACTTAAACCAGAGCTACTAAATCATCATTAGATATATTCTGACTGTCTTTATAGACATTCTTATTACAGGTGTTCACGTGGAAGGAATGACACATGACTCAGACTGCACTTAGGGTATTTGTGCTCCTCCCCGCATATCCACCTACATAGGATCCTGCTCTTCATGGAAGCTGCACCTGTGCTCTCATCTGTGCAGTGAGAGCCACTGGGAGCATCATGAAGTCCACGGGTAAGGGTTTAGGAATCTGTGCTTCAGCATTCATTTCTGAAAAGCCAGGGATTAAATTTCCATAGGTTGTAATGTTTCCATAACTAATGGGAACCTAATGGACCATTTATTACAGCAAATAAGTGTTGTCCGATGTGAATACAGACCACAGGCCATGCCTGAAAATGCCTCAGAGATGAACTGCATGATCCAAAGGTGTTAATCTGAACCCTAGCAAAAGCAATTGAAAGAATGATTCTTGATTACGTTTAACCTTAATTAATATAATTACTTAATTACTCTGGTGTGACCATGTACTGCTTGTGTTTACATTAACAAATTCCAGATAGCATGAAATAAACTGAACATAGCATATCATTAAGTAATCAAAAGGACATCTCAGTGATTGCTTCACTCATTTTCCAGTTAATTATGTGAAGTCCAGTGTTTCTCTGTTTGTCGCTCTCTCCTCTTTCAGCAGGACTACTGGCTAAGAACGGTGTCAGGGAAGATGGGTCAGAACTGCATGTCAGTTCACATGCCATGAGCTCCTAGAAATTTCTGCCTTGCAGTTCCCATCTCAATTTTCCTCTTTGCCACCTTGATCTCTTCCATTTTCTATAGTTTCATTTCTCCCTTGTTGCTTTTCATCTACTCCATCTGTGCTTGCATGTACCCATCCAATGAGGAGACCCTTTTCTTTTCCTATACACCCCACTACACGTGACCTTCTACCTTATTCTGTGTTCTGTAGCTCCTAACCCTTTCCAACACCGTGTTCTATGTTTTTTATCTCATTTGTTTGTCCTTTCATATTTAGATCACAAGCTTCTCAGAGCAGCAAAAACACATTATTTCTTCTGCTTAAGAAGTCGTAGAAATTTCAAGAGCTGTATAAATACACAATAATCAATAATCATAATGATATCACATTAAGATTCAAACCTACAACCTCAGCAGCTACTGCAAAAGAAGTAACTAATAAAGATTCCATGTACAGAACGGTGCTGAAGCTCCGTAACAAGATTAACTTAAAGAATTTCTTATAGGGAAGTTACTAATTAATCTGCTAGAGTTAAGAGTTATCTAGCATATACCTATCTGGAATTGCTTTGTAAAGCTGAAACACCATGGTCTGATATGAAAACCAGTATAGTGAAAGTGAAAGGATTTGAGTGCCTACACAAAGGTATTCAATGCCATGGTAGATGCTCCTAGGTATGCACTAAATTGGTGGCTGCAGCTCCATGTGGGCATGGACTTCAGGAATCTGGCCATGTCCTAACTGAGTGCCCCACATCAATGTCTCAGGTGCCCTCTACCTCTCCCACTTGCAATCTGTGCTTAGGGAACCAAGTTTCCCATGCTCGTATCTTCAGCTCAGCAGTGGTCTTGATCTTTGAATCAAAATGTAAAACTCTAAACCAATCTGCTTACAAATGGTATTGAACTCAGCATCTTATCAAGCTAAAGAACTCCAAGGATGATTCCTTAGATGCTGACTTAGCAATCAGCCTGCAGTCCTTTCACCCTCGGAAGTGTAAAATTATAGAAGAAAACAGAACAAAAATGAGTTAAAGGTGATAAATACCTGGTGTCAGGAGTATAACAGAGGTGACAATCAGGGAGCAGATAACGAGAATAACAAGTAAGGCAATTGCAATTCCTTTCCAGTTTCTTTGTGGAGGATTACTCCCCACCAGCTCCTAGAAATATTAAAGGAAAGCAAATGTTTAGAAAAGGCACTGAAAGACAAAAACAAACTGCAGAAAGCAAAGAACAAAGCATTCCTGCACAACCACAGCACGTGGCCATGGTCAGGCAAGCAGGTAAGCCAAGTACAGTTCATGATATTGTAATACGTTGTGGGGTCAATATAATTCCTTCTCAATCAGATGATGTGATAAACAAGTGCACTGTACCCACAGGATGCTCAGGCACTGCCTGCCTACACCGATCTTGCTTATCAGCGGCCAATTTCCTACCTACCCTTATTAAGTCTGAATGAAGAGCTTTCCAGTAACTTTCAGATGACTTCTAAAATAAGATACTAGAGAGGAATACAGGGAGATAAATAATTCACAGGGGCACGTATGGAGATAAAAATCAATGAGGATATCTCCATGGTGACCTTTTTTGCCTTCTGAGAAAACATCACATCCACTCAAATCACCTCTCCTTCATTCCTATGTTGGTAGGTCTAAGGACACGAAGATAGGCATCATGTCTAGCACACCCATTGTATTTACCAACACCTTTTGCTGGATTTTCCCTTATCATTGCACACTAAAAGTGAATTCACTCATGCATGAAGCGGCTACAGTACGAAGCATCCATGCTCTCCACTTTCCTAGAAAGCTGACTTCCCTCCAGAGATCAGACCTCAGAGACTGAACAACTCTAAATGCTCAACCTCCATGCTGACCTCTCTAATTGTCATGGTTTTATGGTTTGTCATTGGTATGCTGATGGGTCCATGGGTCCCTTTGCTCACTAGTCATGGAACCCAGTTGAACCAGGCCGAATGGTGACACTAATTTAGGATTCTTGCTTCATTTCTTAAATTATGATGTATAATTTAGGGATTTTCTAATATAAACCTCCTGGTACCTGCTCAGAGTCTTTTCTTGCTCTTCTCCCCCTCCCCAAGGAACATAAAAAGCCTTGTAATAGAGTAAGGGTTTTGATCCAGAGAGCTTATTTTCAACTTTTTTTAGCAACCTCTTCCCTCCTTGCTTTCTTCTCAGCTGTACTTGGCTTTTTATTTGAAATGCAAAGTAATTTAGAAGGAACAAATTCATAGAGAAATCTGAAAAGTAGGTCAGGATCCTTGAGAAATGTAATTTTGCCACCAAGCAAACAGAATGTAAATACTTGCATTTTTATAGCATCTTCATCCCAGGTACCTTTACAAATATTAATTAATTTCCTCTTAGGACAGAACACCTTCACTGGGAAAGTATTTTGGACTCCATGTCAGACAGTGCAAATAAACCCAGGAAAAAAATCCAGGTGTTGTTAGAAAGGGGCAGAAATATTCTTCTTTCCAAAGCAGGGCACGGGGCGACCCAACAGGATGATGGGAGAAATGGGGAAAAGCAGCTGAAAAACCACAGTGCTTCTGTACAGCCATTGCAAACCCTGTCTGTGTCTGAAGGACGTACAGAGGGAAGTGCAGGCAGCTCTACAGGACTGAAGGAAACACTCCCTGGAAAGAAACTAACCAGCTCCCCAAATGTAAGTTTTGAAGTTGAGAGAACTACTTCATGGGTTTGAATCTGATCTACAGACCCAGATCTACAAACCACAAAGTTTCCCCATTCATGCATGTTCTCAAGCTTTCAATGCACTGATACTTCCATTTAATCTGTTATCATATCAAAACTCCATTAATTCTTTAGTCATTCTATCAATACTGGAGCAAAAGCACAGCAACTAAAACTGGGAATTTCTAACACATCAAGAAAACTATTCACCAACAGAACTTTGGGGTTTAATACACTGCGATGAAGCAGAAGGAATGTTTTCATTTTGCTTTCAAAACATCATCAGAAATTTTTCCCTGATAAAAAGCAAGAGGAGATAAATGACATTTCAAATAAAGGCAAACAGCTTTATTCAGGACAGGCCTGGACAACAGCTTTGCTGTTCTCAGTCACTTGTAGTCTCTTCCAATGGAATTACTTACAGGACATCAGAACACAATGCCATACAAACCAGCACCCACGTCTTTGGTCTCTTCTACCTTTATTTCTCTTGATTCACAGAATCATAAGGGTTGGAAAGACCAATAGAACCATCTAGCCCAACCATCAACCCATGCCTGTGACCACTTCAGAACAGTGCCACATCTCCACATTTCCTGAACACCTCGAGGGATGGCAACACCCCCACCACGCTGGGCAGCCTGTTCCAATGTATCATCACTCTTTCTGAGAATAATTTTTTTTCCAAACATCCAACCTGAACCTTCCCAGTGCAACTTTAGGCCATTACCTCTTGTCATTTCAAAGTATTCCAAAGGGTTACTGTGACCATCTTTCACCTCCAAGATGTTACAGCCTTACCACTGTTCCCTTGTTCCTCATGTCTTTGGCTGCAAGCTCCTATCCCTTAAAAAAGAGCACCTGCAAGCACACATCAGCTGTTTATATTGCTCAGATAAGTTTCTGTGTGGGTTCCAGAAGCCAGGAATGTGTTTAATTAATCCCTAGGCAGCCATGGATTCAAGCAGATAAGAAGCACTCCCGAAGTGGCATCTCAAAGGGTTTGTTTCCAATGTGCAGCACGAAGGTCTAATTTCCCCACTCCTGAAAGATTCTATATCCAAACTCAACAGTGAAATACAGCTGTTAATTTGGAAGTTATTACTTTGTCTTCAATGCTGAAATCTGAGTATAAACCAAGCACAAATAGTTTTTGCCCCAACAAAACAACCCACCTAAAAACAGGATAGGAGATGTCACAACAAAGCCGACCATCTATGTGAATCACCTGTCCTCTGCTTCTTAGGAAGAATTCACACAAAGCCTATATGACCTCTGCAAGCAAGTGAGTCCGTCAGCCTCTTTTTTCTCCTTTTTTCCTTTTCCGTTTCCACCCCCTTCTATCTCTTACATAAAACCTTAATTGCTTCTGGATTAGGGAAGTAAAACAGATGTTACCACAGCTTTTAAAGTAAGCACCCTCCATTGATGCTGCATATTACAAACTGTAAATGTTATCACTCTCATCTTCATTTATGATTGAAAAATAACACTAACCACCTGTGACGCTGACTTTGAAGCCATAAATCCAGACATATACAGTATTTTAAGACTCTAAAATCTGGATTTGTGGTGACATATTTTTCTCCCTGTGAAAGAATCACTGCACTGACATGTTAGGGATGAAGGCAGGATGTGCTCCGATCCAAGATGCTGTCAACAAAATTATTTCTGGCATAGTTATTTGAAACCTGCCAAAAGTCTGCCTGCGTGGTGGCAATATTGCAATAATAGCTTTTTGAGACAAGAATTCAGTCACAACTTTGATCTTTGTTTTCAATAGCTATGTCAATACTGTTCCATGAGAGAAGGACACTGCAGACATCAAAGAATCAAAGAATCATAGACTGGCTTGGGTTGGAGGGCACCTCAAAGATCATGAATCTCCAATCCCCCTGCCACATGCATGGCTACCAATCCTCATATCTAATACCAGACCAGGCTGCCCAGGGCCCCATCCAACCTGGCCTTGAACACCTCCAGGGACGGGGCATCCCCAACCTCTCTGGGCAGCCTGTTCCAGCACCTCACCACTCTCTCTGTAAAGAACTTCCCCCTGACATCCAACCTACATCTTCTCTCCTTCAACTTAAAACGATTTCCCTTTGTCCTGCCATTATTTGCTCTTGTAAAGGGTTGACATTGCTTGACAAGCACCAGTATTACCAAATAATGCTATACATCTTCGGCCGAAATCCCTAAAATATCAAGAGTGCCACAGAGGGCAGGTCATGGTGGGCTTGTGAGTGCTTTTCAACATGGAGTTGTCACTTCTGTGCTTAAAGAAAAGTAACTGAGAGTACGTGCTATCTGGTGTCATGCACCGACAGACCATTCAGAATGCATAAACTGATCTACATCTGCTGGAAATCCCAGTGGCATTGCTACATGTGCAGACAGGAGACTGAGTTCTCCTCTCAGTTATGCCAGTGTAAATCAGGAAGGATACAATAAAATAAAGTAAAAAGTAATTGTATGAAACGAAAGCCTGCCTAAGAACTTTATGGGCTTCGGGGGAGGTTGGATGGGGTTTATAGAAAACCTTGTATATAGTTTCCACATCTGCCATTCTTGCAAGTGCTTTTGCAAGCTCTGCTTCTTGAACTTTTGATTTGGTTCCCGATTTTACCTAAATAACCTGAGCACAACCCAAAATGCTACACTAAAACAGAGTAAACAAAGAAATCCTGTTGGCACACAGTAAATTCAAGTGTTCTACCTACTATTTGTGCTCCATTACTCTGAATTATAACTTTTCCCTGATGACACAGCATGGTGAGTGCAATGTATGTGGCAAGCCAGCCCCCAAATTTCCAAGCACAGCCCATAATAAAAACACTGCTCAGGAAATGAACACTTTTGTCCTTGGCAAGAACTCCTATGACCTTCAGTGGAAAAATAATCTTGTCATTAATTAGCTCTTCATAACACAAAATTGCTGCAGCTTATGATTGCTGAATAATACTACAAATAAGATGAAGAATCGTTAGTCCATATCAAAAGATTATTAACCTTGCCTTGCAAAAACAAAATAGTAATTGCAATGATAATGGCAGCAAACTGTTAGCGTAGAAGTGGTTACAGTGGGAGGTTTCCTGAGACCACTGTTGTACTGCTGATTGAAAACACACTGCCTTAGCTCACACTCTCCCAAATCTGGATTCTCTGCTGCTCTCCTGCCTTGAATTAAGGATGGAGGCGCTTCCTGGGCAGCAATAATTTTTGGTACCCTGCCTGGCAGAGCGCAGACCTCAATCGCTAAAGAACTTAGAGAATATCATAATACAGGTAAGCAATTATAAGCAAATAACTGCATCTTTATCTCTGAATTCAAGCCAAATTGCCTTTGCTGGGGCTTTTTATTTCCTTTCCTCTCCTTCCCTACAGCAAACTCCACTGTTGAGATGCTAAAGGTGACACTTCAGAGACTTCAGTGAGAGGAAGAAAAACCTGGTCTGCTTTTACAAATGAGGCATGGCACACGTGTGGGCTTTCCTGCACTAGTCCAATAGAATTATTAAGGGGGATGAAAAATGACAACTCTTATGCTTTTCTTCACATTTCACTGACAAAGTTAAACACAGTGTTACTTCTGAATTTACCAGAAAAGTCTGTAAAAAAATCTAAATACAGTAATATCTGGAATTCCTAGCTGTGCCGTTCCTGTAGAAATGGATATTTAATAACTTCCCATCATTTTTATGAGTACTGTGATGAAATGATTTTGGATTCCCTCCAAACCTAACAGCACCGGAAGATTAATTTAGCATCTTTCAATTTTGAACTGGCATCTCACATGACGTTTGTACCCAAGCATAGTAATCACATTACTCTCTTAGCACCTTACCATGCACAAATAAACAGATATTGCACAGATATGCACAAATATTACTGCTTTAAGTATTCCCAATTTTCCCTAGTGCTTAGGAACAGAGAGACAAAGAGGTATTTCCAAAGTAAATTAGAAACTGGGAATGTGAACTCTGAATCATAGAATCATAGAATGGTGTGGGTTGGAAGGGACCTTAAAGATCACCCACTTCCAACCCCATGTCATGGACTGGCTGCTTCCCACAGGATCAGGTTGTCCAGGACCCCATCCAACCTGGCCTCGAGCACCTCCAGGAATGGGGCATCCACAGCTTCTCTGGGCAGCCTGTGCCACTGCCTCACTGCTCTCTGATTAAGCAATGTTTTTCCTAACATATAATCTAACTTTTCCCTCTTTTAGCTTAAAACCTCCTTGTCCTATCACTACCAGACAATGTAAAAAGTCAGTTCCCCTCATGCTTACTTCAAGCACTGGAAAGCCATAATGTTGCCTCCCCAAAGCCTTCTCTTCTCCATGCTGAACAAGTCCAATACTCTCAAACCTCTGAAATCCTGCCAGAAGCTCTTTCTCTAGGTGAGTTAATATCAAGCTTTGAACAAAGTTGGGATTGTTGCATGAAGCACAGCTCCAGCCAAGGACATGGCCATCTTCTGTATCAAGCCTAGGAGAAAGGAGATGGCCATGGCTGCATGCATGTATGGCACACAATGTATGTGATTTGAGACACATTTACTCAAGAATTGGGATGGTCCTGCTTTAATGCATTCTTATTAATCATCTTCATCCTCCCACCTTCAGCTTGATTCATTCATCTACCATGTCCTAGATCTTTTTATAGCTCCTGGCACAGTGGGACTGCCAGTGCTCACAGGGGCACATAGCTGCTACTGTAATTCAAAGCATAATTAAAGATTTATTCCCAGTAGCAACAGACTTGATAAAATCAACAGCTTTTCTTTGACTTCATTTCACTGTTTGATATAAAAGCACATGCGTTCTGCTACTAAAACTGAACCAAACTATTCGCTAGGGTGAAATACCTGCTACAGCACCAGCACAACTTGGTTTGATGCTTAGGATTCTATTTCATGAGAATCATCAGATCCATGAAAAGACTTGGCAAGCCCAAATGCTGCAGATTGTATCAGTGATATAAGGACCCCCATGTGCCACAGAGCTTACTTAGCTCCAGCTTTGCCACCATAAAGCACTGAACACCTGGCTCCATCCAACCCAATCCAACCCAACATGCACACAAACCTTGAAAGAGCTCATTCCCATACAGAGAACATCTGCAAAAGATGATGCTGCTAAGGCATGCTGGGATGCCACTTTTCCACCTTATTTCTTGAAGAATTTCAGTTTCAAGAAATGGGAAAATAAACCTGTCTGCAAGATTTGAAAGCTTTGAGAAACTCCCCTTTACTTCTCCCAGTTCCAAACAAATCATAGAATTATTAAGGTTGGAAAAGACCACTGAAATCATCAAGTTCAGCTGTCAAAACATCATATGGGTATCAAATGCCATGATGCTAATACTTGCTAACAGACAATTACAGCTTTTAGAAAAACTCTATTTCAGAAAAACAGAATGTAACATTCAATTTCTGACTCTGAATACCAAGAAAGAATTTGTGACAAGGGAAGTGGTGAGGTGTTTAATCTCCCTGGGCAGAAAAACAGCATAAGAAATTGTTTAATATTATATTTTACTAAATCCTAGACACTTTTTTTTTTTCCCTATAATCCACTTTGTAAATAATTTGTTTGTAAATGCTTCAGGAAAGAAAATATGAAGCAAACAAAATTTAATTCTTAAGTAATTTGTTTGGGAACAATATGAGAATTGGCCATTAAGACAGCAGACTTTTGTGGTCACCAAGCTGCAAGGGCAGATGATGGAGAAACACCAAAAAAATGGGAACAGCAGGGGGGAAGAAAATGGGTTTATCGTTTCATTTTGCGCTCTCCTGAGGTGTCCATCAAACTCAAGATGTAGAAATTGCACTGCGTGCTAAGAAAATAAAAACTACCTTGCAAGGTTACTTGGAAGCAAACCTGTGATACACTACCCATAATATGGATGCATGCGTGAACTAAAACAGGCAGGGACAGTGGAAGGGTAGATTGGCCAAGGTTGGCCAAAACATATGTAACTCTCATTAACAATCAAAGCTTTGTGCATATATGGATAAATAAATAAAATAATTACAAAAAAAACCCCAACAAATATCAACCAAAAGAAAAAAGAATAAACATCCAGAAAGAAGAGAAGCACCCTCAGTGCAACTGTTCATGCTTCCTGCTGTCTTTAAGCAGAAGTTTAAATAAATCAGCTGCTTTTCAAAAGATCAAAACACCATCCCTTCATCATCACTTCTACTTCTGGAGGATGGAGGATTTTAGATGAGGTCCCTGGCCAATGTGAGTGTTGCAAGGTGATGGCTCCCAAAAGCCCTGCAGATGTGGGCGTGTTTGGCCAAAGCAGGTCAGATATAGGATCGACCTCTCAAGTCCCATAATGGTGATGGGACAGGACCAGGGGTGGATGGGTGGCATGAGGTGACACCGCAGTGACAGCTCAGAACTCTTCTGGGGAAAAAAAAACATTTGATCAAAGCCCATAATAATGATACTTCGAAAGCAATGAAAATTACCTAAGCTTCCCTTGGTGAGGTGCAAAGCAAAATTCTTTTGCTTACTGAACAAAGAAAAATGTCCAAACTTACAGGCAGCTGATGATAAAATCTGACGGGCACACACTAAAACACTCAAACTTTAGTAAAGGAAATCACATATTTCTGTCCTACTGAGATATGCATTATACATAAAAGTCAAGTTCAGCAAATATATATAAATACATATCTCCCTTAAATAAGACTGCAGTATCTCACAAGAAATAAACATTCCTTCCTGTTTTAAACCAGAACATATCCTTATTGAGGCTGATAACATTTTTAGTAGCATGCTGGAGTCCTTTAATCTTTTCCATATAGCATAAATTAATCACATTATGATGCCACATTCCTCAAGTGTCTGAATATCCTATTAAAATTAAAATACAGTGCAGGACATATATAAACTGCCAAGTCCAGATTTATTCTCAGTGCTAAAATTCAGATTATTTTTAGACTTTCTTAACAGAACTTTTATTTCAAGCCAAACCATCTTATCCACTGCACAAGACGACTGTATCACATCACCTTTCCTAAATGCTCAGGCATACCTCAAATGTTCTCAAATCAGAAGCCACTTCATGCGTATCCTGATTTGATGGTGAGGAAGGCTTTTTAAAAGAAGCCATAATTCGCCCTGGTTCTTGTCCAGTCCTTACTTAGGAAAACTGCAGTTTGATGGATTATGGCTCTTCGAGGGTACTTGGGCTCTCAGCATGAAATGCCAGAGGACTGGCTCAGCACCGAGGGCTGCTGTCATGCAAAGTGACACCAAGGTCTCCAGAGGTTTGTGAGTCTTAATGCTTGGTCTGTTTTAATTGATTTCTATTTTTACCAGGGCTCTCGCAGCCCGTGACAAAAAAACTTTGTAGTCATTTATTTTCATTTTCAAAACTTTCTGGGTGGCAGTAAACAAAACCAACAAACAGTAAGTCATTTTTTTCTTGGGAGAGCAAAGTGCCAACTTTATTTCCCATATAATGCTGCATTAGCAATGAAGTCTCCCCAGATTGATGCAAATTGCTCACTGAGTACCTCAACCTTCTCCATGCCTGCTGAAATCAGTTCTCCCTTCTCTTTTATTGGAGGAGGTACATCCTCCTTTGTCTAATTCCAAATCCCTAAAACCAACTGATTACAGTATTTTTCACCCAGACCTATTTCTCAAGGGTCACTGCCATCCAGCAGCAAAGCAATTACATTATCTTGATGATTTTCAATCTCCCTGCACAATTCATGCTAGCACCTTAACAGTACTGAACATGCAGTAGGGTTTGAAAGGAGAGAAAAATCACCCAAGCAAGCACAATGACCTTTCAGTGACATTTTCATTGCATTCATGCAAAAGTGCTTCAGAAAGAGTAAGGGAGAAGGTAAGTGCCTAAGAAGCAAGGAGATTTTTCTCTGCACCTCACCAGTCCCTTATTCCCCAGAAGAAGGATTTCCTTTCTGATCTTCAGAGATCTGAACAGGTTCAACAATGAGAGAGTGCCATCTCCACACTGCTCTACATTGCTGAGGATCTTCAGAACACCTTCTGATTAAACATCTCAAGAAGGTCCTCTATGCCCTCCAAAAGAGTGGTTATGTGCTGTAATGGGCCGCCCAGAGAAGTGGTAGAGTCAACATCTCTGGAGGTGCTCAAAAAATAGATGTTGTACTGAGGGACATGGTTTAGTGTGGAAATACTGGTAATAGGTGGACAGTTGGTCTGGATGACCTTGGAGGTCTTTTCTAACCTATGATTCTATGATCTTCATCTCCTTGTCCACTGCACTCACCTTGTGAGACTTAAGGACATCTTACACACAAGCAGTGGTACCAAAAACCCTTCCAATATGAATTTCCTCACCAAGTACCACAGGCAGCCCTCTCAGAACACCCACTATGAGACTGTCTGTGTGAAATCTCTCTTTATACCCTGCACAGGCTAATGACCTCAGTGGTGTTCAGATCCTTAATTCTCTGTGTCTTTACCAGGAGTCAGGCACAGAAATGCTCCCAAGGACAAGAGTCGTGGTGTCTTCTTTCTCCCCCTCTGTATTCAAAGATAAAACTCTTCCATCACTAACAACAGAGTTTAGAAGTGATCAGATATGTAGCAGGGGGAGAAAACGAATGCTGGGGGCTCGAGCTGTGGTATTTTTAAAGAGAAATGAACATTAACATAGGCAGGATCTCACTTACTGCCTGAAAAAAATATGTCCAGAGAAGAATGGGAACTCTATCGATTAATATACTCTCTATATATGCATTTCTGCAGTATCCAAAGTTACATCATTTTTCTTTGACACATACCATAAGGGAATGACAAAGTTAATACACTGTATGTAGGTGCATTTTTAAAAATCAATTTAAAGGAATTCTATCTGCTGCAAATTAGGCTCTGGCACTGGGGAAAACCATCAAACTCAAATTAACAAAAGGAACAAAAGAATTTAATTTAAAACTACATTGTAATTGTATTGTCACTGTGGTGCACACATAAATATCAGCAAGGCGCATTTTTCGCATTTTATGATTACAAAAAAGCTATTATCAGTGAAAGATAACACTGAATCATAATTAAAAGCAGGACTCTCCTTCCTACTGGCCTGCACAGCTCAACATTTTCTGTAATACAATATAAAGTCATATGGCTAGAAATCCCATTTATCAGCTCTCCACACGTTCATCAGATCACGATCCCTCTACCTCCAGCTGCATACTCTTCTGTATACTCAGAAAAAGAAGGATTTGGCTTCTGAACTCCCAGTTTCCTATTCAGCAAAACGTTACGATGGCCTTGGTACAGCTGGACTCACATCTGCACAAAAGATCTCAATCCAAGTTTCAAGTTCACGCTAATATTGACTAACAGTTCCTCTATCTCCATGGTATTGCCTCCATAATGGTACTGCTGGGAACTGGGTCCGCAAATTATCATAGAATCGTAGAATGGCTTGGGGTGGAAGGGAACTCAAGGATCAGAGTCACAACCCTCATCCAGAGGCAGGGACACCACCCATCAGATCAGGCAGCCCAGGGTCCCAACCAACATGGCTTTGAACACCTCCAGGGGAATTACACACATGGGCTCTTGATCACCCTTTCTTTGACTTGCAGATTATGAACTCTTCCCCTTACAATGACTACACACAGAGAACCCTGTGTATAGTTTACCTGGAGAAGACACAAGCATAGTGACCTTCACACTCAGTTACAGCAAGAACACGTTCTGCATGTTACACAGCACCACACAGCGTTTCCTAAAATTATCGTGTCAGAGACCTCATCCTTTTCTCATGTAACATTTGCTGTCACCAAATTCAGGAACAGAAAGCTGGCACCAAGGGCACTGAGATTTTGTGAAAAGTTCTGTGTCAAAGAAGCGACAAAAGGATGTGACAGCTGATCCATGCTCCATACACTGGCTGTTGTGCTGGCTGCCATCAAGCAGCAGCAGGACAGGCAGGTCATATGAGCTGGCTTTATTTTCCTTCCCCTTCATTGACACAAATACCTCTGCATTTATCAGCACTTCCTCTGGTCCACCGCTACCTGCCTCTGCAGATAGCAGATTATTGTTGATATAAAGAACCTCAGTTATTTAATGATGAGACAAATATTCAGCCATTAGCAAATAATGCCTTGAGGAAGAGAGAACATGGCTGTTTTGCTGCTGGCATTATACTCTCCTCCAGTGTCCCCCCAAACTGCTGACCCAGTCCTGCTCTGCCTTGTCTGTCCTTTCATAGGGATTTTCTCTCTTTCCAGCCAACCTCCACCTGTTAGCAAATGAAGCAGTATAACTGCAGTCTTTTTGTCAGATCAGCCTGCCATGTAGCATTTACTCCCTCCTCTCACAGCTTGTCTGAGTTACTAATGAAGGGAGCGCCAAGAGTTAGCTTTTTGGTTGCCAGGATAAAATACAATATCAAGGGAAGGGAAGGGAAGGGAAGGCAAGGGAACCATGGTACTAGAATATTTCCCCCTACAGATCCTCCTACTTAGCTTTGCAAAAGAAGCCAGTTGTCTTTTATTCATTAGTTTTCATTTCAAAGGAAATGAGAGGCAAACCGTCCTTTAGCGAGCTGAGCAGAGCTGGACTTTTGCTCCCCTGATGGAACATACAGCCAAGGGCACGGCTGCAGCCCCTTCCAGGGGCAGAAGCAGTGGGAGCTGCAGTGGGAGCTCAGCACTACAGCTGCCTGCTCCCATATGGTAAGGGACTCTGGCTGCTGTGAATAATTAATGAAAAATATGCCTGATCAGAAGAGCAAAAGCAGCAGAGGAACTGCAGAAGTAAAAGCCAATGGCTTTCTTTGTCCTTCCCTTCTTTTCTCCCTTTTTCCTTCTTTTCTCCCTTTTTCCTTTTCTTTCCTTTCTCTTCTCTTTTTTTTCCTCTTTCTTTTTTTTTCTTTTCTTTTATTTCCCCCCACTTCAGCTCACATCGGAAAATTACACCCTTAAAGCTGAAAGCACACCCCACTGCCCTGTGTGCTCCTGCCAGCATTTCATCGCAGTACTTGGCAGTGGGATGCATCTGATATATCTGCCTGGGACCCCCGTGTCCCCAGTTTTCTCACTGGACACCTTGAACTACACTGCATTTGAAGCATAGATGAAGTGCTGCAATACCTGCCCTCACGCTCCTGGGACTCAAATGAGCTCATTTAAAACCAGGACTTATGGCAGTGACTGTGAAGCAGACATGCCCTCATTTACTTTTCAGTAGGAGGAGAATGGAGGAGAAAAAAGCTATGTGTTTTATGACTCCTTGTTAGCAAGAAATATCTTAAGGCTTTGCTTTAGTGCCCAAAGCGTTTTTGTTGTCCTAGAATTAGGACAAGAAGAAGGAGAAGGCATTGCTTTTCTCTACAAAGTATTTTGACTTAATAAAATGTTGCTATCATGGCCTCATAATGGAAAATGGAAAAGTTACAATTACTTTATGCTTTGTGAAAGATGCTATAACTCACATCAATAATATATCCCACTTTTCCCTTAATTTCCTTCCTAATTTCCATTGTTTTTTTACTGCCTTTGACACAATTCAGCATTTTTTCTCCACCTGTGAGAGAGAAAAACTCTAGTGGGGAAACTGAGGAATAAAAAAAAGAGCTGGAATCTGCTTGCTTTGGTAACATACGTATAGATTTTATATATATATTAGGTTTTATGTATACATACGTATGTATATGTACGCAAGGCATAAGCAAAGTCCTACTTTTTCCCTGAGGTCTGGTAACGTAATTCCAGCAATGCTGGGAGTCCAGGAACAAGTGCCACTTGAGGAGATGTGCTTGGCATGAGCTCTGTGGTCACACAGCACATCCCCTTTGCAGGCTGAAGATAAAAAGTGTAAAATAATCAATCTTCCAAGGTCTTATCAAGCCCCCACATAACAGACTGTAACCGCACAGTCATCTTCTGGAACAACAAAATAGTATCTGGCACAGATGGAAAAGACAGCTTGAGGCTTGTATCAAATATCTTTGTGAAATTACAGGAGGCACTTCAACTTTGTAGTGTAACTTTTCATGAGGAATGAAGACGTGGGCCATCTAGCAGGAAGTCACTGTCCCCTGGGAATAAAAGATGTCTTGTCATAATCCTCATCCTTTGACAACAAGGCTTCTGAACCCACATGGCCACTACAGACAAGTCCATGAAATCTCTGCACTTGTGTTCACATGGACTGCCCAAGGCCCTCCATGCTTTACATGCCTCACAATCACAATGCAATTGATTTCTCATTTGTATTAAGAATTCAAATTCCTAAAAGAGAAAATGCATCTCTCGCAGAAAGACCTACATGGGAAAGCCCAGATGAAAGTAATGTTTGAAGGAGTCTTCCATGCATATAAAAATTCAAGATCCTGATTCAGCAAAGACTGCTGTCACAAGTGGGAGAAGGATCAGGAGTGGCAATGCTTGACCTGCCCAATAATGGGATTGTGCTTGGAATCAGTCTCTGGAAAAATGCTTGCCATGTCCATTAGGGATGGTATTTACGTTAGTCTAGATGGCAATGCACTTCTTCTCGTGCAACATTATAGCTATGAGCTCAGTGTTGCGGAAATGGTGCAGACAGTTCCAGAATTCTAAGCGTCATGCACGTGGGCTGCAGAGAATTTAAAAAACAGATACATAAGAGAAATGTGAGCATTAAGAAAACATGACAAAAAATCAGTAATTCCCAAAAAAGTCAAGAATGACTATTACAATTGTTCCTGTTTGTCTGCTTTTCTTACAGTAACTGCATGATGTGCCTTGGTGTGCTGTCGCTTTCTTCATCTAAATACCATTTTAATACTGCTTAACACAAGCAGCTCCTCAAACCAGTAGCTGTATTTATTACCTCACTAAATCCTTTTGGTACCAATTAAAAAACAGTACTGGCAGTTAATGCACACTACTGCTCTATGGCTTTTCTGCCTCCTTTCTGGTAGGATGCTCTCCTCCATCCACAGGGGAAAAAAAAGTTGGGGATGGGCAATGGTTTCCTTTGGCCTCATATGCCCTTCAGGACTTCTCAGTTAATGGGATGCTTTTCTATATTTGGGGAACCATTTAAACTTCTGTTCATGTTCCATGGTCCTCTGCAGGATACAGAGCTTAAGCATTTCCTAGATGTTCTTGCATACGATTTACTAAAATAAACATCATCCCTGCAGGGAAAGACCCAAGACACAACACAGGTACCCATTACAGGGGTATCGTTTTCCTTCTGGAGGATGTCTGCCCTATGCACAAGTTCCTGTATCACCACTTATCACCCAACACTGCTCACAATGCAAGGAGCCGAGCCCAACTGAACAGTGTCTTGGTTTCTAAACAAATCTGATCCTTAATCAGGACAATGATAGAATATTATGGAGTGACACAAGATAGAATATTATGCTGGTGACTCAAGAACATAAATTGTATTTGACACAAACAGCACATTAGGCATCTCATAACACTTCCTCAACATGGCTGAATAAATCCTGTGCTTTCCTGCTTTTCAGTCATCCTTGTAACAAGAGAAGACTATCAGGAGTGCAAAATCAAAAAACAGAAACGAAACCATCCTGCTACAGCACACTTCAGAAGATGAAAAGCAAAGGGGTGTTTACAAGGTTGAGTCAGAAAAACAGAAACATGAATTAAGTTTCGGTGTGATTGATACTGTAAATTTAACTACTCCATTATACAAGGCAAACTGGTGAAACAGTAATATGTTTTAGCTTGCATCTCAAGGGTGCTTATAAATAGTTAAACAACTGTATCAGAATTCATCAGTTTTTAGTGAAAAATTAAATTTCAACATTGCTATCTGTAATATAATGACTTAACAAGTCAGGGTATAATTAATCTTGATATTAACTGCATACCCTAGTGGTCTGTGATTTATTAAGGGTTATTCATCTAACTTCTAGGGGTATTACTTCATGTATATACAATCTAATAACTTTCTTTGCAGTAACAGGTGTTACTTCATAACAATGAAATTAACATTTCTGGAAAAAAACATTCATCAATTGATCACATTCTGTTTTCACTTCCCTAATGGACTGGGAGAGTGATTAAAAATTAAAGCTGAAATACAGATCTTCATGCTGACTGCCTTTTTTATCACATTCTTCATTGAAATCTTCATATTTCAAAATCACATTACATACCTGTAGTTTGACATACTTATAGCCCTCTTAAATACACGTCTATACTGTGAGAAAAACATCCCATATTGCTTTCACTGAGGTTTAAATATTTCAACAGGCCACTCAAGTAACAAGACTCCTTTGGACCATGCTGTAACACATTACAGTCTACAAACATCAGATCTACAAAACAATATAAAACTAAATTATCTTCCTCCCTGTAGGAACTCTTGCTACTGCAAGGCAGTGGTTACTTTCCAGTGAGAGCAGCTGCCAAAGAAACAGTCCCTGAGATAGTCAGACAGGTCCTCACGTCTCTGAGGAATGTTCCCAGATTGAGCTAAATAGGAAAGCTCAGCACACACTCCCAGGGAAGTAAGGGGATGATTGGATAAATTGGCAATTACCAGAAGAGAGGCTACAGCTTCTAAATTTGATGGCACTGCCATTAAATGGGATGGGAAAGAGATTTGGGCAATGTCCACAACAATATATACATAATAAATAATGGAGAATCAACCAGGAGTGTCAACCACTGTGCTGGTACCTAGATGTTCAGTTTATCAGCAGACTCAACAGTGGTTGCTAAAAGTTCCAATTACAATGATGACTTCCCTGTGATAGAGACTGTCCAAGCATGACACAAAGAGAGCTTAATTTTAACAAGCAGTGCTGACCCTAAAGCTTCTGCTGAGCAAGTCGCTGTTGACAACTTGAAATGTTTTAATATCATTAGTGTATCTCTGAGACAGTCAGCAGCTGAAAACCCTGACATTCCCTAACACTGTTAAAGCTCTTTCCATAACCTTGTTGTAAGGAAATGCATTCAGAACCTCTGTCTAACTCTATGTATTGACACAGTGTCAGAAAGCCAATTTGTTGATACAAATCAAATTTGTGTGAATCTGGATATATTTCAAGAAAGACTGTCTCTGCTACCAAATTCCATCTCAAGATGATGCCCTGGAGCAGATTCATACCTAAAATTGCAGTACTCCAGCCATGGTAAAAACAAGCAAAACAGTAAACAACAATTTCTACCAGATGTTTACCAGCTCAAATAAGATTGTTGCTTAGGGGTGAGAGATCTATCCGCTGTAGCAGGCTATGAGCTACCATATGGATGCAAAAGTTCAGAACCACCAGCAGCACGAAAGCTGTATTTCTGGAGAGCAAGTCCTATGAGGAGTAGCTGAGTGCTACCCAACCTTTGTAGCAAAGGCAGACATCCAACATGGCAGTGCAATGATAATACTCATTTACAATCAAATCAAAATTAATCCAAGTTTTTTTTTCTTTTTTCTTTTCTTTCTTTCAGGGATAATTTAGGGACAGAGAGAAAGTTTTGAGGAAAGAAAAGAAGGCTAGAGTTGGTAAATGTTCTTCTGCGTGGTGGTACCTTGCAAACCCTAAACAGAAACAGCACAACTGGATCTCTCTCTTTCTTCTAAAGCAGGTTCTAGTAAGCCTGTACATTAAAATATGTTAATTTTACTCCACTGTGCTCAAAAGGTCATTTTCAATTTCCTGTTGGTTCAATAAAGAACTTAGGTGTTCAGCACTTGCAAAAACACTCCTTTTTAAATAGAAGCTTTCAGGCAGGTTTAGGGGTTTACCCTGAATAGTCAACATTTGCAGATCCCCAGCAGGACTACATAGGCTTCCAGGCCAGGCTTCTATGCTGTCATAGGTGCTGCATGCTGTGCTAACCAGAATCCTCACTAAACTATGAAGATAGGCCTACAGTAAGTAACTGAACACAGCCCAGTCCAAGCAATGGGACTTGGTTGCCCATGACTCAACAAGTCCTTGACATGGCTTTGACTCTGCTACCAGCAAAACAAACCAATCTCAAGGGAAAGTCTTGAGTTTGATCCAGGAGCATTAGGTGGACAACCTGGTCTGAAGTGAAAAAAGAAAAGGAAGAAACCGTTCATGTCCACGTCATATTGAATGCGCACTGTTCTCTCATGACTCTGGGATGAATGCTTTTCCAGAATAAATGTGGACTTTATTCCTAGAACAATCCATTAAATTCTTAAAGAAACGACGAGAAAATCTTGGAGATAAAAAAAAAAAAAAGAAAAACAAGCTTTGTACTTCTCTGTACTACATAGTCAGAACCCATACAGAATTGTTGAAGATGTGCCAACATTTTCAATGATTTTCAAAGTCATGGTATTTTTACTTGCTTCAGAACTGCTGATATCTGCAAGCATGTCCTTCTAAATAATTTATTGGCATTTCTACATAAATTAGATACTTAAAGGTGAAGATGCCATGAACCTTATGGAGGCTGAGTGCTCACTACATGGACTATAATCCATCAACCCAACAGATAGATTTCCAAACTGGCTCAAACCTCAGCAGGCTCACTGCTTGGAAGGAGTTCAAGGACTCCAGAGACTGTAGTATGCTGTTGAAATGTCACTTGTAGTAAAAGCACGTTCTACACAGAAATAAATCACTGTGAAATAAGGTATAAAACTCAGATACTTATAAATTGTTCATTTAAATCACATGTTAGTTGCTGCTTACAGAAATGAGCAATGCAAACAAAAATGTCTACTTCAGCTAAAGACTATTATAAAGCACAGGATAGTTTATAAGGCCATCAACCAGAACACATATCTACATAAAGTTTAAACTCTTTAATAACACACTATTTTTCCACCTGTTCATTTCTAAAGCCACCATGGGCTTCTTTTTTTTCTAATACTATATAATAGTATGATATTTTAAGAAGGAAGGTAAGGGTGGGAAACCTGTGAACAAAATCCACTGCACTAGAAAGAAGAAATCTTCAATCTCCAAAATTTGTTTTGAGATGAAAGAGCAAAAATAAATCATAGCTTCATAAAATCACTGGAAATCGTCGGAAAAGACCACTACGATCATCTAGTCCTACCCTCAACCATGCCTCCTAACCATGTCCCACAGTGTCACATCTCCACATTTCTTGAACACCCCCAGGGACAGTTTCTGTTTGAATATGAATTATGGCTCATATTTATTCAACTGTCTGACGTCCTCATCAGTGGCAATTCACTGCAATGGAAGCTAAAGAAAATGATGAAAAAGTGAACTTTTCTGCTACTGTTCCCCTCTTCCCCCCTTCAAAAAAAATGATGTTTTTTCATATCTAAAACTCAAACTATGTGGCAAGCCCGAAAAATGAATAAAATAAATGGATGAGTATCAATTAAGCCAGGAAATTTTTAATTGTAACAGAATTTGTAGATTGTTTTGGCATTTTTTTCCTGTTTGTTCATGACAATAGATTAAAAATGTCACGTTTCCCATTTCTGTTCAGTTACCACCAGAAAAAAGTGTACTTGCTGCAAACTATGAGTTTTTCTTTGCTCCATTCCTTTCAGTATTTATTTCTGATTCTGAAAAATCAGCTCTAAGCACTACCAGATTACAGTTCTGTGGCCAAATGCAAAATAACGTAAAGGATCATCTTCCTTCTGAGAAGAGATGCAGTAAATTATTTAATCAGAATTCAGTCACCATAGAGATTTAAATGATGCCTGACTTTCTACCTTGCTACTTGCCATTCCTAACATTGCCACCTGCTTAAGATGAGACACCCAGAGGAAATGAGGTTCTGCTCTCATATTTACAAACACCATTACTTTATCTTAATGACTAACATGCCCTGTTTAATAAAACCCTGGCAGCAACTTTATTACATCCTGCACTACTAATGATTTGGTAGCCACCCAATGCATTAATCCTGATTCATGGCTCACCTGAAATATTGATGTAGCACAAAATGCTTAAGTGAAGGTCAGTTGCATACAAAGCCTCAAAGAACAAAAAACTGTCTCCTGTTACTTCTAAGTAAATTTTGTTATTTCAGTTTAATAAAGGAAGTGCAAACTATGATAAGATCAAACAGAATGCAGTATATCACAGCTACAGCTAAGACAAATGTAGCTTTCAGAAAACACAGTATAGCAAAATAGAAGATGCTCCAAGTACTTTTTACTTTACAATACCATCTTACTACTAGCTTGATTATGAGCTGGTAGTTCAAACACCTATTTCACTAAAATACATTACAATGGAAGTGTTTGGAGCTCTTAAACAAATTTTTAGAGAACTTCATAAATTAAAATAGCTCATCCAGTGGTACTTCAGACACACAGTTCTATAACTGGATGTGTAATTAAAAGAAGAGTGAAAGGAGAATTTTCTCAACTCTCATTGTGCTGTCAGCAGGACATCATGGTTCCCACCAACCCTATGCATCTCATTCTCCTCTCCCATTCCAGAGACTGTCAACAAATCTACACAGGTGTGCCTGGTCTGCTCCTTTTCCCAGCAACATGCACCTCACTGCAAACTGAGACCTGTTGAGCACTGTAGTACTCCGCATCCATCCTGAATTAGAAGTGTCTCAGGTCCTAATTTCAAACAAGTGAAACTCCCTAAGTATAGAGGAGCCGCATCACCTGAAGATGCCCAAGAACCAACATCAAAAAGCCTTTGTGATGGATGAAGCAGAGGCCCCTATTACCAGCTAATATATATGAAAAGTAAGTCGATATACACAAGCTTAGAATTACTAATCCAAAAGACAAATAACTAAAAAACATCTGAAAACCACAGAATGATCACCTACAACATTGGTAGGTACCAGAGACATTGGCAGGCAGGTAGGAGCTGGGTTTCAGTGGTGGTCCAGCGACCACGGGGAGCAAAACAAGCCATATAGCAATAGAAAAAAGAATTTGTTACTGAGGGAAGAAGTTTAATTGCACTGCTTTTACATTAGAAAAGACCATGTAAAAATTCTTTGAGACGTAGAAGCCCCCAAACAGGTAGGAAATATCAGCCCTGCTTCCAGAAACATTCATTTGATGCACTATTTCTGCACGTGGCACGTGGTTTTCTTCTGGAACACTTCATCATGGGTTGCATGATGCTGTTGAGGCAGAAAGTTAGCTGTGAAATCTGGGGTTGGGGGCGGAAGAATCTTGCACAGCTTGTCTTCTCTACATTTTGCCCTCTTTGCAGATGATTTTCGTTCCCTGGGCTCTGTGTAATGGGATGAATTATGGAAAAGAAGGAACTGTTTAATCAATAATGTGTTTAATTGCTAAAAATTATTCCACAGCCACAAACTCACAGTCAAGAAACCACACTATTACTGAAGATGCATTATGAAGACAAGAGAAAGAAAGAGTTTTGAGTGTCATTATCCAAACAATAATAAAATAATCCATAAAATTGAAAATATGACCCAGTGAGGGCATATGAACATAAAACAGCGCTGCCCCTAAAATAAAATCATGTTACACTGCAGATAATTCCATATAATGTGGTATAAAATGGCTGGCTGTATTTGCAGTTTAAGGTGTGCACACATATTTATTATGTGCAGCCAGAATTTACTCTATCGCATCATGAATTCAAGGAAAAATGCAGATTCCATCAGACTGAATTGCACTAACTGACCAGTGCACGTTGAGAAGAACACAGTCCACTGCTCCCAAGTGAAGGATCTATCTAGAAACATACGTGAGACCTTGAACATCTGAATTTCAGACATTGAGTCATACAGCAATGATTAAAATGAACTCACTGCTGTTCTGATATTTTGTATGCAATGCTTCCTTGAACACTTACTCACTTTGTGATGAAGATATATGTAAACAGCTCAGGAAAATAATCTGCCTCAGCATTTCCATTATAATTAAATACAGTCACATGTTGGCAAAAGTAATGACCACCATCTGCTCGGATCCACGGCTAGTCTGTCCTTCACCACAAATCACAAACCTCCACATGTTCAGCCAAACACCCATCACCAGCTGATTCTCCAAAGTACCATATGAATCATCTGAATATGCAATGTTCGTAGCAGATGAGTGCTAATGCATTTGCCCTCTAAAAATGCCAGCCTGGTTTGGGATGCTTTAATACTAATAATATTAAATACCTTTAAAAATATGTACTAAATAACTGAGGTTGCAAAGTGAGGTCTCGGGAAAAAGCCAAAATTTACAATGCCTTTTTAGGTTCTAAGCACTTGGATGCCACATTGTGCCCCAGCATTGTTTTGCCTGTGGCCTTATCTCACTTATTTCACCAAGTTTATTTCACACTGTGGGTATGCTCAGTGCAGCTCTTTCACTAATTAATTTCATCCCGTATAAATTTCACACTTTTTTACTTCTCAACAACTCCTTGCAGTATGGACACAGCCTATGGCATTTTCCAAGCCTCAGAGCTTTGTTCACTTAAGAAACTTGTCTTCCTAATATACTTTTTTAAGAAACTGAGAACTGCTACCCTTTCTTTACAAATTCAGAATCAACACTCAGACAGATGAATGTCCAAATCTGCTTCTAATTCGGGACGCTTAATGTAACATTCACAGTGCCCTTCTCAACATCACAACAAATCTTCAAGGCAAGCGATTCATTTCACTACACAACCCTGGCTTAATCTCTAAAGCAGTAAAACCCAGGAACTGAACAGAATAGGGCACTGAGTTCAAAAAAATATGAACGATCATGTGGCCCAGAGCAGGGAAGATTTAGGCTGGGTATCAGGGGGAAGTTCTTCACAAAATGAGTGGTGAGGTACTGGAACAGGCTGCCCAGAGAGGCTGTGGATGCTCCATCCCTAGAGGTGTTCAAGGCCAGGCTGGATGGGGCCCTGGGCAGCCTGGTCTAGTATCAGATTTGAAGGTTGGTGGCCCTGCATGTGGCAGGGGGTTGGAGCTTCATGATCCTTGATGTCCCTTCCAACCCATGCCATCCTATGATTCTACAATTCTATGAATTAAGGACCATACAAGGATAACTGTATACACCAGAGACATATTTGCATTTACAGGCAACTTCTAAATGGACACAAGTGATGAAAGGGAGTATCTCTCTCATGTTCCTTCTTCTTCTTTCTCCCTTTTTTTTTTTTTTTGGTAGGTCTTTTGTGGTCAGAGAAAGATTTCTTGATAGACCTTTTATGCACAGCAAAGGGCAAATGTAATGGTGACAAGTTTCAACATGGAAAATTCTGATTAGATCTAATAAAAAAAAAAATCTTCACAATAGGACTGATAAAGCTTTGGGATATGGGCCAGGCAGACCATGTTATCTGCAGCCTTTAAGAGTTTTAAATCTGGACTGGATGAGGCCACCAGCAACATGATGTAATGTGTCCTGCCACTGCCTGGTACAGGCTTGGGCTAGGAAATTTCAGCCTAAGCTTTTCTGTTCTTATATGATGTCTCCACACAGCTTATGCTGCTCAGGAAGATGCAGAGGTTTTCCCCACCACATCATGGACACGTTCATCCTTAAAAATGAGGAGGACTCTTATGAAGCACGTTCCCTATCCTTAATTTCAAAGATCCTGGTTACACAGTCACACTCATACACGGTAGGTTATTTATGCTAAATCCCTTCTAGGTGTCCCCTTGACTGAGTACGCATCACAAAAATGCTTATTCCTACTGAGATGTCACAGCTAGGCTGAGGTAATTAGATCATAATTATTGAAAACAGAATTGAGCTATATTCTGCCTGACATTAGTAAATTCAAGGGAATGAAATACCTAGTTCCAAATTACAGTATCATTCATCTAGGCTTTTGATAGTTCTGAAAGACAGATGGTCTAGAAAATGGTTGCAATCACCGTATGAATACAGTTTAGCTCCTAAGACATATAAAAACAGTAATATTTGGAGAAATATAATCACAGAATCATAGAATATCCTGATTTGGAAGGGACCCTAAGGATCATCAAGTCCAACTCCTGACTCCACACAGGAGTATCCAACATTAGCAACCTCCAAAAGTGAATGGGACCTTCTGATTGGGTGGGTTTAGTGAAACACATTGGTAAAAATGCAGGGGACATTTCCTTCAGATATTCTTTACTTTCCAAGAGTAGCTTCCCCAAAGAAGCTTGACCACAATTAACTGATTTATTATTGTTAATAATGAATACATCAAGCTCAGACTCTCTGATTCCTGCTTGAAAATAAGTCCCTTTTGAGGGTATGGAAAACATAAGACCAACTTGTGTGTCAGTAAATGGTGTTGAAAAGCTACCTCTTGTTAACTAAACAATGCCCATGCTCTGATTCTGAGGCTAAAAGTACAGCTGCTCCTCAAAACAGGGTGGTCGTGTTTGGAAGGGTTGTTTGGAACACTGTACCTCAAATTGTGCTTCTGGCTTTGCTGGCTGCTGTGGGCAGTGGAAAGGCAGATCTCCAGGGCTCAGGTGTGCATCCAGCCCTGCTATTTACCCCTATATTCACATATGTGCTGCAGGGAGGATGTGGATGAACACGTCTGCAAGATACATTTGCCATTCACAATAATAATGCTGACTTCATGTGTATCATGTATGTATTAAGGTTTTGTGCACTGTATACAGTGCAAAACATGGTTCTTCACATTCTTCTGCTGTTACCTGGATTTATGAACCAGCATCTCATGCAATAAATAATCACAGTTAGTGCTCAAAGCAAGAATTCTGTACCATCTTCATTTTAAGAGAGGAGCTTCTGGAAGCACATACTACCTCAGAAAAAGTTAAAAAAAGTAGTTTAATCCTGGCATGATTCATTATCCCCTTCATCTCATGAAATAATTCAATTATTCTGTATGTCATGGCCTGATCCTGTAGCCCTCTCTCTTCTAAGTTACAGTGTTTTTAGCAAGGGGAAGAACAGCTGCAGGATTAGGTCCTGACCTCCATCCAATATTCTGCTCAACACACAACGATGCATTCTGCCTGCACAGAACTGCCATGTCAGTAGATGGCACAGGGAAATGAGCCAGTAGATGGCTTTGGTAAATGAGGTTAAGTTACATTACTTCAGTTTTTCATTTGAAGAAAGCAGAGACTTTCCTTCTCCTGGACTTACTGGATTCAGCCTGTCACACACATCTAGAGCACAAGGGGCTGGGATGCATGGTGTCTGTGGAAGCACCCACCTGGCACATGCAGATGGGATCGATCTCCTCATTCCATAGATGTAATTGCAGTTGCACAGAAATTCTACTAAAACCAGTTATTTGACTGTAAATAAGATGACTAATTGCAAAAGATAGCTGCACATAAATTCCAGACTGCCGTGTACGGCACATTGCTAACTGTCATATAAAAGAAAATGACATATTCTCTTAACTCATTTTTCAATTTTTCGTAATTAAATGCAAAATATTTCATTATTCCAACAGCTTTTATCAGTGAAAATGAAGGCTATTTCAGTTTAACTACCATAAGCAGCATATTTCCCTGACTGTTAGTGCACTGTGCAGCAGAAGTCCTGAGCAGATGATTTTAGGAGAGGATCTGACCATGCCAAACACTGAGACCCCCACACAAACTCCTAACGCAGACTCACTCACCAGGCTTGTCAAAAGTCCTGTATAGACTTCTGCAGTGGTGCTATAGGTCCCAAAGTAATGACTAAACGACTAGGTGATGAGTTTTATTTTTTTTAATTTCCTTTTTCTCTCAAAGCTCTCTAAATAAAAAATCACAAACACTTCAAACAACCCCAAATTTTGTAAAATAATCATAAAATCACAGGATCATGAAGGTTGGAAAAGACCTCTGTGATCATCTAGCTCAGCCATCAACCCATGCCCACCACGCCCCAGACCACATCCCTCAGTGCCACATCTCCACATTTCTTGAACACCTCCAGGGACGGTGTCTCCACCACCTCCCAGGGCAGCCTGTGCCATTGCATCACCACTCTTTCTGACAAGAAATTTTTCCTAATATCCAACCTGAACCTCCCCTGGCACAACTTCAGGCCATTCCCTCTCATCTTATCACTGTTACCTGGGAGAAGAGGCCAACTCCCACCTCATCAAAACCTCCCTTCATGCATTTGTAGAGCATGGTAAGGTCCCCCTGAGCCTCCTCTTCTCCACACTGAACAACCCCAGCTCCCTCAGCTGCTCCCCATCAGACTTGTGCTTCCGACCCCTCATAGCTCCTCTGCCCTTCTCTGGACACACTCCAGGGCCTCAATGTCTTTCACGTAGTGAGGAGCCCAAACTGAACACAGTACTCTGATAAAGCTACTGCAGTGGTTTGTTAGTGATCTTTAATTGTCTCTGACTTGTTTGTAGCCTTTTGCTAAAACCACCCAGCGCCTCAAGTTGCACAGGACTTATTTGGCAGAGGAAGATAAACTCAGACCTTCTGTGTCCCAAAGACACAGAACTATATACATACACACACACACTCCTAATACTGAAAAAAAGACTAACAAAAATTATGTATCCTTCGTTCCTATTTCAAAGCAATGAAACAAAAAATTCCTTTAAAATAAAATTATAGCATCAAAGAATCATGAAGGTTGGAAAGACCACTAAGATCCATCTAGTTCAACCATCAACCCATGCCTTTGAGCACTCAAAACCATGACACCGAGTGCCACATTTACCCTTTTATAGAAAACCTTCAGGGATGGTGATTCCACCACTTCCCTACATCACCTGTTCTTAGCATACAGTGTAAAACGTTCTGGTAGACATAACATAAAAAAAATAATAATCCTACAACACCAGTAGACTGAAAGTCTAGCACAGAACAGATATTTTTTAGTAGTAGAGTGGGAATTTGTTGTCAGTGCCTTTACCCATACACATATGAGTTCTGTCATTCTGTCCAGACAACAGGATGCAAAATATTCTATTTTATTAATTGCTTAACACAAATGAAACAGCACAGCTTTTCCCATGTGGAAGAAGTAAGAGGGGAAAGAAAAGCACACCAGCATCAATAAAACATAATTCAAAGTGCAACATTTCTCATCACCGGACATGAAAGAAATCCAATAAGAAAGCTGTTGGTCAAACACCATAGCTTGTCCTGACTGTGAGTCCTTCTTTATGCATGAGGATTTTGAAGTCTAATGAGCACGCACACAGCATCCCCACTGATTCACCGCCACAGGGAAGAGATTTGGCTGGGATTTCATCCAGAAATCTGCTAACAAAATAGCAAAACACAGGTATGGGAAAAGCTGTGCTATGCACTAGGATTCAGACATCCCTCTGTAACAGAGCTACCCCATTTGACTGTGGCTGTTTTCACTGCCTTGGTGCGTGTGAACCTTCTCTAAGGCACACTTCTGACACTTTCACACTAGGAATCATAGAATCATTAAGGTTGGAAAAGACCACTAAGAGCATCTAGTCCAACCATCAACCAATCATCACAACATCCATTAAACCGCAACCCTCAGTGCCACGTCTCCACATTTCTTGAACACCTCCAGGGATGGTGACTCCCATGGGCAGCCTGTTCCAATGCAACACCACTCCTTCTGAAAAGAAATTTTTCCTAACATCCAACCTGAAATTCTCCCAGACCCAAGGAAAATACTCTGCAAGGGCTCTTCCTTGTAAATCTCATGTACTGAGCTTCTCTGCTCTGCAAAGACAACTCAACTGCCCAGATACTGTGCCCAAGAAAATAAGAACAAAACAAGAGCAGAAGCACCATTCTTCACCTTTTTTGATAGCTGAGCACTGTGAACTCCTCAGTAATCAGGGAGCAGGAGTCAGACTCACACATACATCAAATTACCAGATTACTCCAAAAGCCATGAATATTTTCAAATAGAAAATCTAAAATGTATCATTGTATTTCTAGTTTAGATCTTGCCAGTACATCCATTTCAAGGGGTTTTTTTTGTTCATTTGCTTGCTTGCTTTGAGATCTACATCTAGTCGTGCTTCCTGGAGTTCTTCAGTTAAGAGAAATACCAAATACTGAGAAAACTGTGATAAAATCTGTGCCTGACAGCTCCTTCTTCCTCTCATGTTTTGCAGGAGAAGGCCTGGTGAGCCCCTGAACTGCTGCTGCCAGATCTCACTTGAAACTTGCGGAGATGTTGGAAGATGTACAATGTCCTCGTCAGTGAGACAGAAAGCTGCAGTGTTTGTAGTAACTGTATGTGGTCTGGATCTGAATGCAAAGGGTCAGGAACACAAACAACAGGGAACCAGCCAGGAACAGGCCACACAGACTGGTGAGAATATGAAATTTTACTCCCATCTCAGCTGAAAAATGGCATCTTTGTGAGCATATCTCAGCCTACCAATGCATTCCTCAACACCAGAGACAAAATTTGAGACCGTGAAGCCCATTTACTGAGAGCAGACACAGTAACCATCTTGAGACATTGGCTACCCCCAGAAATTCTGCAGTCAGAGCCAGTCTTTTCAGCAAAGAGATTCTCATCTCCTTTCATTTCCTGTGGTTTAAGGACTATCAGAACTGATGGCAGAACTGATAGGGCTACAGGACACAAACCTTAGATGTTATTTAAATATATCAGTTCAGGGGAAAACATGAGTAAGTCACAGCAACAACGTGAGCAGCTCTATCAGCCAGAAACATTTTACGCTTAAACCTTGAATTCTCTAGAGAAATCTTCAGGCTCAAAGAAGCAGCAAACTGCCGTATAATTCATCTTCATAATCCTGATGTGTGATTTTTATCACTGACATACTACTGCACTCCTGGCTTTTATTATATTTCGACTCCTGTTAGAGGTGCCCATTGGCCTTGTTGAGATATAATGCCATAAAATCATCTATTCCTATTTATTCTTTCTCTAGTCAGTACAGGATTCAATGGCACTGCCTCGGTGGAAGCTAAAAGCTGGACGTTACGTTTGTTTCAGCAATGCCAATCTATTGCAATAGCATTGATTTCAGTGAGAGTATATGCAGTTACATCTGGAGAAATCCATCTTTGGCATTGCAGGCCCTTCTTAACAGATAGCTGGAAACAAAGAGGGTGACCTGACATAAGACAGCTGTGCATTTCCCTTTTTTGTACTATTCTGCAGATATCTGGTACTGAACACTGCCCAAGACAAGGCACTGGATCAGACAGATCCTCTGCCTGCCCTCGTAAGGTCGTTCTTGTGTTCTTTTGTAAAAAAAAATGCCCAGAATTGCACCGAGCCTACTTACTTAGTCAGTAGAATTATGTTTCAGAATCCATTTATTTACTTACATAAAATATTTTGATTCTCTTGTTTAAATGAAGATTAGAAATAATGTACTGTTTAATACATTTAAAAAATCGCCCAGTATTGAACAAACCATTTAATCTAACACAGCTAATTTGGAATCAATATTATAATTAATTCCCTACTTTATCTGTCTTTTGAAATAGCATAACAACATAGCATCAGTTCAGCCCCATGGGATTGCATGGAACACTGGTACTTGAGTCCTACTTTCCCCTACTAAGTAGGATTGATCAGCAAGGATTTTTGCTGTAAGGAATGCTCTGTAGGAGCAGATCACATCCAAAGGAAAAAAAAAAAAAAGTTAAAAAAAAAAGTTGTACAATGTCATTCATCTGATTTGATGATTGACTGCATCTTTAAATCAGACTAAGCTTTGCTTTAGGTTAGTCCTAAGGACTTGTCCTCCCTGCGTCCGTGTGGGATGCTGACATAGTCCCATGCTCATTGTGCTTGAAGGAGGCTCAGGGTATGGACACTAATAGGAGAAACATCACATTCCTGCTGGCCCCTGTGAAGGAAGGGCTCAACCAGTGGTGCATAGCCCCCCAGTGTGCAGCAGTGGTCATCCACGTTTCCAGTTGCACCACAGCTACCAGACACAGCCTCCCTCGTGCTTATGAAGAAGAAAACCTCTCAGATTTATAAGACAGTGCCAGCAAGTGCAGCAAGCCTACTAGAAGAACATGTAGTCACCAAGCCTGTCTTGTCTGCTAATGACCCAGAAGCTGAAGGGTTACCAAAAATCAGGTGTACATATAATAGATTTTCCCAACTACTGGTCAACCAGACATATGGCCAGAGAAAAGAGACATGGCTGAGAGATCCCAAATGCAGCCCACATCACAAAAAGACCAATAGCTACATAAGAGAACACCTATCTGCAGAGAGATACTCCAGCAAACGTCAAACTCCCTGTAACGACCAATGCAAACATATTACAGCTCATTATTTTTTAAAATCTTTTCCAAAGAAGTGTTTCCATTATCTGTCTCTCTCTTAACAGAGCGGCTTTGTTGTCCCACAGGGCCTCTGCAGTCAAATGGAAAGCAGGACAGGCTGGAGAAAGCTGATTCCCACCTCCCTATTCTCAGCCACCAGTTCCTTGGTTGACCGTGATGCCAACCAGCATGTAAGCAAGTGATCAGGAAAGGGGTCAGAAGGCTATAAATAAAGTAGACACTGTATGCCCCCACAGAGAGATCAGAAGGATTTAATGATTTAAAACTTCCTTTTCAGAGTCTTTCAATCCCCATGACTTATTTAGTTTAATAAGAGCTGTGAACGTGCAGATTTACTCACCAGTATTGACAAGTTCCTGGTATTTCCTTAATGATCCTATTTCTTTAGCTGTGGGATTATTAGAGTGTTGGAAAAATAACAAAATAAAAGTTTTTAGCCCTTCATGGTGCAGGAAAACATGTTTTAAATGGCTCATCAGAGACTCAATATTGTTCAAGATAACAGTTCAAATTTACTTAGTTTTCTTAGGCAGTCATCATGAACTTGTTGAGAACTCAAGTCATGATTCCTGAAAACTTGAAGTCAACACCACTGCAAGATTAAAACCGTTCTGTTGCTTCATCCTACAGTAAACATGCACTGGTACCTGAAGCACTGAGGCTGGGCACTGCTCTGTTTGATGGGAATCACAAAAGAAGCTAAGAAGTGAAAATAAAATAATACATGCAAAAGTAGCAGATCTAGCAGGGCTACTGTGATCTACTGGTGTGCTGAACACGGTGGAAGGGACCATGTCCAATCCATCTTTTGCCACAAGACATTTCTCCAATCCAGCCTATCAGCTGCAGTTCTTAGGAGTCCTTTGGAAATGGTTACACACTTCCCAGAAGCACAAGCAGGGCAAGGGCAAAATAAGCCTGCATCCAAATAACTTTCAGATTCTCGTCTCCCCCCTGTACTGCCCTTATAAGGCCCCATCTGGAGCAATGCCTGGGGCCCCCAGACCAAGGAGGATGTGGAGTCATTGGAGTGGGTCCAGAGGAGAGCCACAAAGATGCTCAGAGGGCTGGAGCACCTCTCCTATGAAGAAAGGTTGAGGGAGCTGGGCTTGTTTAGCTTGAAGAAGAGAAAGCTGTGGGGAGACTTAGTGAGGCCTTACATTACTTGAGCAAAAGGGAGTCTGCCTTTTTACATGATCTGATAGCAACGGGACAAGGAAGAATGGCTTTAAACTAAAAGAGGAAGATTTACGTTACATGTTAGGAAGAATTCCTTTACTCAGAGGGCAGTGAGGCAATGGCACAAGAGAAGCTGTGGATGCTACATCTCTAGAGGTGCACAAGGCCAGGTTGAATAGGGCCCTGGGGTTGGAAATGGGTAATCTTTAGGGTCCCTTTCAACTGAAACCGTTCTATGATTCTATGATTTGGAGGCTTTGTGCTTAACATTGTGCTGCTGGCAAAGTCACACTCTCTTAATGCAGAAGACCAGCAGGAGTGACAAAATCAGAACAGATCTTCGATTAATACAGTTTGCTTCACTGCTCTTTGCTGTATCTACACTGACAACAGCCAACCGTGGGGCTGGCACTGGGGAGCTGCTATGAAACTGGTCTTCATTAGGAAACAGATTCCCCTCCATCAGAAATTCCTGCTTGCATGGCACAGACCTCTCTGCCAACATTTCCATCCTCCCATAACAGATGCCCCTGTTACACATTTGCTTCTGCAGGTTTACTCATTAAAACAGCTCAAAGAAAAATCTACGTGACTCAACTGTTAATCATTTTGTGTAATAAGAAAGAAAACAAAACAATGACCAAAACTTCCACATTTTATTAATTTAACAATTTTTGGCAATTGCTGCTGCTACCCAGCTGAATTTAACAGCACACCAAGTTGTGGCAATACTGACAAATACACAGCATGCTAGTTATGACAGTGTTAAAAACAATGACAACATGAACCCAAGCTCTCTCGAAAAATTACTGGGAATCTCATGGCTTTTTCATTACTAAGATCTCCCTTGTGTCTTATCAGCTCTAAATTTAAGATGTGCAGCAGCAGGCAGCAACAGCAACAGGCAAAGACAGTTCTTCCCATGCCAGCCCCACCAACCTCAAGGAAGATGCACAGGAAGCAGAGAACAATTAAGCCCAGTTATCAGAACACGCCGTTTCAATGCAGAGCATCACTGCTACGTTTTGTCCTGTAATTAATTTACACTTAGTTACCGAAATGTTGAGGGAACTGTGAGAAGAAAACTAGTGCCAGAATGGAGTTCTGGCTATCACACTTGGTTATTAACATTCCTGAGATCAAAAGGAATCAAATTAAAAGCTGCAAACAACTAAAAGATACAAATATTTGACAAGAGTTTTTTCTTTGAGCCACATTTTAAATTCAGTTTCCACTCAATTGGGAATGCCAAGCACAGGTAAGACTGAATATAAGTAAAAAGCTGTTTCACAATAATGATTTGGTATATGAAAAATCTCTGTCCTTAGAATCAAAAAAGAGAGCTTTGATCCTTCCTGAACATATATCCATGCAGATCTCCCTGTGGTCATTTTTGGACAGCCAGTCCTTCTAGTTTGCTTTCTGAACAAAATACAACATTTTCATCACTCCATGTTTCTCTTTGGCCTATTTGCACTGTGTGTGATGATATAATACAAGGGTTGGGAGCTCTGTATCCTGGTAGGTAGGTAGGTAGGTAGGTAGGTAGGAAGGAAAGTAGGTAGGAAGGAAGGTAGGTAGGAAGGAAGGTAGGTAGGAAGGAAGGTAGGTAGGAAGGAAGGAAGGAAGGTAGGAAGGAAGGTAGGAAGGAAGGAAAAAGCAGAATTAGGCAGCAGGCATCTTTGTTTGCTTCAGCTTTCAAGGTTCATCTGGGAAAACGAAAATACAGCCAGGGGTTCACTTGAAGAAATACTTCCTTACACTTCAAAAATATTCAAAAATATATGACCAAATGCATTAAATGTGACACTAGCAAGGCACTGAAACTAACCCTTCTGCTGGGAACATGCAAATTTTGATGAAACAGTTAGAAAAGTTGTTTTATATTTAGTAGGTCTGGATGTGAGGGAGACATCAGGCAACAGCAAGAGAGATAAAATATACCTGGTGACCAAGGCCAACAACTCAGAAATAGGTCAGGAAAATTTACTTTAGCAGGTTCAGAGCTGAGAGCTGAAGTTGGCCCATGTGTCCCAGGTGAGTCTCTTTTTTCTCTCCACATGGCCAATCCGTTTTCCTAGTCCAATTAATATTTAATTGTTTATACAGCTGTAACAAGAAAGACTGAGACAAACCCAGCCCAGAACACCCAGCTGCTGAATGGTTGGCATGTTCCTTGAGGAGGTGGGAGAATGGCAAATAACCTAATTTCTGTGCAGCTTGCTCTTCTAGGCTCCATTTTTTTAATTTTTTTTTTTTATTTTTACCAGAATATTCATCACTTCTTGGTTTTTTTGCTATGTGGGTTTTTTTTTTTTTTTTTCCCAATTAGATCCAAGAAAAAGAGTATAACTTCAAAAAGGAAAAAAAAAAGACAGAGGGAGAGAATTGTTTCATCAGACAGAATATTTCTCCCTGTTCACAATCACAAATAAAATGTGTGGTGTAACTTTGAGCTCTCTGTGGTCTCTCCAAACTGGTGAGATTCTCCTCATTTCTCCTATTTGGGAAAAAGATCCAGATGGTCCCTCCCTGCTGAGGACATTTCACAGCAGGCTCTGCACTCAGCCCAACTGGGTTTGGCAGCACCACATTTTCTTTTCCAAAGACTGTAACCCATGGTTAGTACAAGTGATGAGTTTGGTCTCCAATTGTCAAATCTTAAGAAAAAGAACAAAAACTTTAAGACTAAATAAAAAAAAAGTTTAAACAGAAAAACTTAGTGATGAGCTCTGTTTTACCCAAGACTTGTAGGCAGGTTGCTCCTTCTCCAACCCAGCTGAGATAGGGCACCTTCTTACTCCTCTCCTTTTCACCTCACCTGCCTTTTTCAAATCTAGCCCAGGCTCACTCTTCTCAACCTGGTTAAACCTCCTCTCCAGGTGGTCACCTCCTATGGTGGTGACTATAAAGGCAGATGGCTCTATACTGTCTGATGTCCCTTGAAACATCAACCACGAGGTGTGACACTACAGCTAACAGTTTTCTCTCCCATCCTCTTTCCCATTCTTGGCTATTTTGTTGTTAGCAAATTACATACTCAATGAAATCACTGCAATACCTCATCAGTGCATTGCATATATCATGTACTGAAATGTTTCTCCTGTCGTTCTCATCCATCAGTGAGCCACAAGCTGAACCAGCATAATTGCGGATAATATGTTGTTTTCAGAAGTTGCTGAATACATTGAATTTAAAAGGGGATCTATGAAAGTTGAATGATTCCCAGGTCTATTGCAGTGCTAAGTGCCAGCTGCCCATTGCTAACTCAGCCATTTCAGCAGTGAGGCATGTTTGGATATAGCAAGAAATAGGAGCTACGTAGAGAGTTCCAACATGGAAGAAATCAAACACTGATCTGTACAGACTCTACATCTGCACCGTGTGATAAAAAACTGTCTTATCTTGTGTCACAGCAAAAAGTAACGGACAAGGGCAACATTTATTGACCCAACCATAGCTGTGACACAACAGCAAGATGGTTCCAGCAAAAACGCGTGTGATAGACCCTACTTCATTAGTCTGAAGACTGTTTTACAAAGTGTGAGCAAAGTGCATCTGACTGAACAGATGCACTGCAGTAGCTGATTCACTTAATCTCATTTCAACTCCAACAAACACAGTCGTCTTTATGAGATAATACATTAATGAAACAGCCTCTATACAAGTATTGGTCCAAAGATAAAATAAGTGTATTTTTTCCAGATCTGTATTTCAAATAGATTTCCACGTGATAACTTTATCTATTCAGCAGTAGGTGTATGACTGGGAGGGTAGGTAGATGTAGCGTTTAAGCTGATCTATTTTCAAGACATCACAAAGAAGCATTTAAAATGCTATTTTAGCTTTCATCTTAGATACCTGACTCTGCAATAAATTCTTTTTTCTAACTTAGAACATCAGCTTATGATGCTGCAGCTGAAACAATGATATAGAGGACAGCAGGAAACCTTTGCTAAAGACAGACAATCTAAATACCTTTAAATTGTTATGCTGTGGTGGAAAAACAAGGCAACTTTTCCTGGCCTCCTGCATTCTTACATGGAACAGGCACAGGCCTGTAAAATTTCCAAAATGATTCTGAACTTGACTCTTTTTAGAGGTATACTGCACACCAGCCAAGACAGACTACAATGTTTTTTAAATTTGGTTCAAAGCTGTTAACTTCTTCCCAACTCCAAGCGTAGAACCATTTTTTCATTTTTGCCTTAGAACTGCTGTAGAAATACAATAATGATCACTTGCACAGCACTATGGATGTCACTGCCTGGGGAATGGAAGAAGCAGGATCAGATCCACAGTCCTACGGCCTTCCCGTACACTGCAGATGCATCTGGACAGCATGGAAAATAAGAGGGCATACAGTCCTCAGTGGAAGAAAAAACACTTCATCTGGTATTTTCAAAACGCCAAAAGGAAATTAGCAACTAATGAAGTTGCAATTTGATAATCCCAGCTAAACAGGAACATTGAAACAGCACACCAAGAGAACTGCCATCCTTCCTGGCTCCAGCTCCTGCCTGGGGTAGCTCAGAGCATCTCCACGGAAGTCTGAGCTGGTTTACATCAACAGAGAATCTAAATATTATTAACATTTCCCTCCAGATGTTTCCTCCATTTTTAACATTATCTGTGTGCTTCAAAGGAAAGGAAAATCAGGCGACAGCCAAGCAACCTGTATCCAGCAGCCTGGTGATGTGAAACCTAACACAAGACATGATCTGAATTAGGAAACCTGTCATTCACCCTGACTTGTCATTGATCACAGCTCCTTTACAGACTTAAAACTGCTGAAAGAAATGTACTTCCACGTTATGCTGAACAGACCTCCATCAGTGAAAACCAGCCAGTGCTATTGGGGCTCTGACTCCTGCAGGGAGTGGGCAGTGGAAGGGAACCAGCTGGCACCGATGGAGCATGCTGCTGCTGTGAAGATAGCAAGGTTCCACCTGTCTTATCCTTAGGATTTGTGAGGATGCCCATTGCTTCTGCCAGCATTTGTTCAACTTATCCAACCAGGTTCTCTTACTATGTCATTCATTTTTAATGGGTGGTTCGAGCAAATGAATATCCCACAAAATATTTGAGTCAAAGGAACAGCAGATGAGAAGCCTAGGAGAATCAGGAGAGAAAAGGATACTTGGGTGTGAGCATCAAAAGATAAGCAAGCTTGTCTCAGACCTTCACACCTCCTTCTTCTATTGCAACAGCAATAGAGGCAAATTGTTCAGCCTTTTTCTTAGAAGTCTATGGAATTTAATCCTACCTAGCTTCTTGCTTTAGAACGGCATAAAGCTTGCTCAGACTTTTCTTTCCTCCTCTCCTCTCCTCTCCTCTCCTCTCCTCTCCTCTCCTCTCCTCTCCTCTCCTCTCCTCTCCTCTCCTCTCCTCTCCTCTCCTCTCCTCTCCTCTCCTCTCCTCTCCTCTCCTCTCCTCTCCTCTCCTCTCCTCTCCTTCCCCCTTCCCCTTTTCTTTGTTTTGAAGATAATCTGTTTGCTGCAAAGGTTCAGCCTGTGTTGATTAATTCAAGCCTCCTTTTGTTTTTCTTCTGAATTTTAAAGATGTGGACTGGATAGCCCTGAATCAACGATGTTATCAGGATTGTTTTTTATTCTAAGCAATAGCCCATTGCTGATTTCCAGCACGGAATCACCAGTCAGTTTGATACAGTTCAGCTTTAATAGACTGAATCATTGCCTGCTTTTGTCTCTTACATAAAAGAAGAATCAGCCTCAGTAATCAGAGCTAAATCCCAACACTAGGAGGAAAAAAAATGCCAAGCAACCCTCTCCTTCCTGGTGCCAAGAACCCCACATGTCCACTGAATAAAGACAGCACTGTTAAATGCCTTTAGCCAGCACCCAATAACCAAAGATCTCTTAATCTGGTCGAATATTTTACCAGCTCTTTGATACTGAGCATCACAAGGAAGGCACGCTTCCCCCTGTTCTTTTACTGCAAAGTGATCTCTGAAACAACCGTAGGAAAACTTACTTAACAGTTTCAGTCAGTTTGAATTTTATACCTTTTCTAATCTAAAAAACTTTCAGGTCCAGGTTATTCCATGAGACACTTGTGGGTTTTTTTCATCTGATTTTATAAACTTCTTTTACTGATTATTTGAGATGGTAAAAAACGGCAGCTCTACCTTGCTCTCAAATCTGCCTCTTTCCATCACTCTCCCTAATAGTTTTACCTCTAAATGACAGTTCTGCTGCATTTCAGCTACTTTGGCATGACGGTGCTCACCTCCAAATGACAGGCAGAGTGTCAATTTGCATTATCAGCCTGGTGCACCACGTTCTGTAGCAGAAAAAGCTTTGTGGCTGTATTTCTCACATGCATTTCCAACTACCACCCTACTACTGCATAACATCCCAACCTTCAGCAGCAGGGCATGGAAAAGGACGTAACCCATGCTGGGCTGGTAAGGAAGCACCAATGCTCAATGGGATGGCCAGTTTGCAATGAAGGCATGTGTACTCTGAAGCCTTGCTCACTAGTTTCTGAAATCACTCACATGCAGCATTCAGAAAAAGAAAGGAAATGAAAGTTGCCTGTTTCAAAAATGTTGACAAGATGTTAGTGAAGGGACAATGTCAGCAGGACATTGTTCCAGACATGAAAACCTCAGCTGCTGCTGGCAAGGTGAGTTGCTGGCATTCAGGAAGATGCACTACGTTCTGCTCTCGGCCTGGGGGGTCTTTTAAGTATTTTTATCACAGCCAGTTGTCATGAAATCTTAAGGAGAACCAGCCAAAATTCAGGCTTTGGTTGTGAGCTATGAGGAATTGACACCAGGCATGAAAAATGCAAATAAATCAAGTCCTATTTGCAGAGAAGCTATAGGTTGGATTAACAGCACTGGCACATAAACAAGCTAACATGAGAGCACTGATTCAGAAAAAGAACCAAACACCACAAATATGGAACCACAACCTCTGTGCTCTGAATAGGCAAATATCTGAGTAGGCTTTTCACTTGCCCAGGGAAGCTGTGGATGCCCCATTCCTGGAGGTGCTCAAGGCCAGGATGGATGGGGCTCTGGGCAGCCTGATCTGCTGGGGGCCACCAAGCCATGGCAGGGGCTGGAACTGGATGATCTTTGAAGTCCCTTCCAACCTAACCCATTCTGTGATTCATTCTAACCCATCTGTCAAAGGAAATATCAATATTTTGGCTTTCCATAATTACTCCAATCTGTAGAGTGCCTAAAACAGAGATGCAGTCTTGTAACTGCGTCTGTTTAAGGTGCAAATGTTAGGGAAGAGCAGACAGAAGAATTTCTTAAATATTCAATGCCCAAAACCATTTAGGCATCTATCCGCTGAATATCAATGGACTGAGCAGTTCCTGAACAATACAACTAAGTGGGCAGATTTTAGATATGATCAAGTAACAAAGAAAAGGCCGCAGAGAAATACAGTTGTGAAAAATCAAAATGTGTTTTTAAAGCATGTTGAGCTCACCTCCTGGTTTTCACAGTACAATGAATGAGAGGTTCCCTCTCATCCTAAAATGAGAACACACACCATAGCCTGAAAATCTACCACTAAGGATCCAGCACTATGCACTTACAACATTCTGTACATATCTGACAGGTTTCCAGTGCATCATTGTTGTAGAAGGCTCTAGTCAAAACTGATTTAATCAAGATTAAATAACATGTTTTTTCAATTTCTCCATACAGGAACAAATTCTACTCCATCTTTATTTATATGGCAGCATAAATCTTCACTGAGGCATACGCACAGAGGCATATGTAGTAGCTCATGTTACGAGGTCATTTGGTAACTGACCATTAGTGCTACAATCTATGGGTACATTAGAGCAGAACTAAGGGCCTAATTCAGGACTTCATGTCTTTGGAGACTTAGCTGAAAGCTTCTACAGTTTTCCTGTCTAACTTTGTATAATCAGAGTATGAGTGTACATATCCACCAGGTGAATATCTATTTATCCTCAGTCCAAGGAGAAAGGGCATCACATCCAGGAAGTTGTTTTGATATCCTTCCTATTCCTCTTTAAGCAGAAAAGCCTACCTCAACTCTTCCTCTCTTGTCCTCATGCGAGAGAAACTTCAAGAAAGAGATTCCAGTAGTAGTCCTGTTGTAGACATCTAAACACCATGTTTCATCCATACAAGACTGGCAAGATTTGAAGATCTGATTGTCTTTTATAAGGCAATTGATACAATTTTGGCTGAAACAGAGGCAGGAAATGTCAGTTTCGGTACAGACTGGGACATGCTGTTCTGAGCTTTGTTTAGTCATGTTCATCAGCTAAGAACTTGAGAGAAGGGCATCCAGAAGGGTAACCAAGGGGAGAGGTGATAAGGCTCATTTCCTTATCAGTTGGACAGGAGGCGGAATAGAAAGGATTTATCAAAAAGCAAGGCTTAGGAAAAACTGTAATGCAATATTAAAAATGATTCAGTTATGCCTATATTTGTAATATCCAGCAAAGTCGTGCATTTTAACCCAAACTTCCTCCCTCAAAGGAGTTTTGCACATCTCCCTTGAAAACAAGGCTCAGCCAAATGGAGATAAAGCAGTTGCCCACAAGAAGCACTGTCCTCTGAGGACTAGATTTTCTGTTCATTTCCAATTAACAATACGGAATTATTGTGGTGCAAAATCACTGTTTGTTTTCACCTGCTTAACTCCAAGAGAGTGTTTGGTGCATTAGAAAAAGCATATTAAACTCTAAGGCTCCCATGTGCAGAACTCACTGGTGATGTGGTAGTCAAGAACAGTTTTCTGTGATGGCTTTAGAGATATTTTGGCAGCTTTTGCATTTGTTGTTTTGTGCAACCTGACTTCATCATGCTTCTGACAATCAGTTTGGTGAGGTTCAGAAGAACTGCTTAGAGGATTGAAGGGAGAGGATCAGGATGTGTTATTCTTCCAGTGGAACATAAAGATAGAGTCATTTTCTGTACAGATTCCCAAATGGGGTAACAGCATGAAGCCCCTAGATGTGTTTTAGCAGTGTGCTTACATGTAGCATGGAGGTGTTTAACCAAGGACGTGACAATTTCCCTAGAAAAGCATCTTGCTGTGTGAAGGTGGTGGAGGCAGGCTACACTTGATCAGAGCAGATGCAATGATACGTCACGAGCATGGGGCATTTTGAATGGTAGCTCATTGTGCAGTGCTGAGAGTTTAGGTCTGTATGTTTTCTATGTGGAATACTCTCTTTTGGTCTTGAACATGGCACAAAGTTTTCCTGGTATAGGAATATTCTTAAAACAGTCTGATGGAGGACAGCTAATGAATTTGTGCTAAAAGGAAGAAAAGGAGTTACTACCTGACAGAGCAGAGGATTACACATCTTACTCCTTTCAACCACATTAGTAAGTGGGTATATACTTGCTACTATCCCTACTTAAAATTCACCCTGTGTGTCCAGCTGTGATTTTATGTCGATTTACAGAACCCGTGAGCTATTAACATCCATTTGCTCCGGGGATTTCATGATGTGAATATTTCAAAATGCATTTGTCAATGGACAGCAGAATCGCGGGTCTGTTCTTGGGGGTCAATTCACACTGAATGTTTGTTGCGTTTCTACTGACAGCTAAATGACAAACCAGTGCATGCAGAACTATTTGAAGTAATAGGAAACAAACCTATTTCTATGCTAATGTGCTTGAAATGCTAAGCTTCTCTGATAATATCATCATGTTGGAATCTATAAAATATCTATACATGATCTGTTCTGTTGCTGTGTTAATAAACAGAAATTCATTATTCTAATTTTGCCCTTCATTCTCTGTAACCTTTGCAGAAAGAAAAAAAAAAGCTTGTAAATATCATTGGTGATAAATTAGCAGAGAGAGCTAGACATATTTACATGGACATAGCCTTCATATCAGTACACTAATTACTGCAGGCAAATTTAGTTTTCTCCTTAATCAGATTTTACAGGTAATTAGCAGTTAACTAAGATTAGTTACAATTCATTTTATGTTAATGACATCTTTTGGTCACAGAAAGTTTACACAGTATTTTATTTGCCAGATGTGAAAGCTAATTCTTACATAGACATATCAAGGTTATGCAAAGAAATTTTTAGTTGATCACACAGCTCTTACTTGCCCTAGAAACATTGCTTTGTATTGTGGGGCTATAGAGAGCCATGCAAGATCTCCAGAAAGCCATTCAAAACTCTCATGAACCTGCACGAGGTTCCACCCAAACAGACTTCAGCATTGTTCATCTGTAGTCAAAGAATTTATCAGATCGGTTAAGCGTCGTATATTCAGTGTGAGGCCATACTTCTGTTTGCATGTCATGCTTCCCTGTAGCTAGATTTATGCGGTTCTGCAGCCCTTCTTGCAATCCATCCCCCACTAATGAGTCCTTTGGCTACTGATGAGCTGCACGGCACTGTGGGGATTGGATCTGCCACACTTTCAGAGGAGGTCAGCTAACTAGCGGGCTCTCCAACTGCAGCTTAACACTGCAGACCCTTTAGTCAAGGAATACCACGGCCACAGAGAAATAAGATTCTGAGATACACATCCCAGGCAATCCTAGGCATATTGCCTAGGAGCTGCCTCCAGGGTAGAGTGGGGATCTCAAAGCAAGCTTGGAGATTTGTGGTTGTACCTGGTTCCGAGAAAGATCACAGAAAGTAGAAGCAATTACTTTGCACCTTTCAGAAGGCTGTAACTATTGACCAGGAATCAGAGATTTTCTTGCCTCAGTTCCTACTTTGCTGGATCCATCATTCTGGTTTGCCTTCCTCTCTCTCATCACATACCATATAGCCTCATCAGGCCAGAGACTGACTCTAGTGATCTAGCTGGCTAAGCCACATTCTTATCCAAAGCTTAATATCAAATTAAATCAGCCACTCATTTCTGTCCTCTCCCAGACCACACTACAGAGATGAAATCCCCAAAGAATCAGAGAATCAACAAGGTTGGAAAATATCTCCAAGATCATCCAATCTAACCATTCACCCACCACCAATATTTCCCCACTAAACCATGTCCCTCAGTACAACATGTAAACATTTCTTGAACATCTCCAGGATGGTGGTCCACCACCTCTCTGGACAGCCTGTTCCACTGTTCACCACTCTTTCAGAAAAGAAATATTTCCTAATATCCAACTTGAACCTCTCCTGGCACAACCTGAAGCCATTCCCTCTACTTCTGTTGCTCATTATGCAGGAGAAGAGGCTGACCCCCACCTTGCCAACCTCATTTCAGGGAGTTGTAGAAAGCAATCAAGAGACCAACGCACCTCTCCCCCTCCCCTCCACCATCTTACTTCATGCCCTACTGAAACCAGAGAAGCATCAGGACTTAATTCTTAGCCTCCAATTCCTGGAAGCAGAATATCTGAAATATCTGAATATTTTGGGCATTCTTCACCCATTCAGAAGGTGTTTCAAATAAAAGATATAAGAGCAGCTGAAAGACAGCATCAACAAACAGCTCCCAGGAGAGCCACACTGCCTCTATGTAAATGGGAAGGCCTCCCTGGTCAGAGATTTCTGAGAAAGAGAAGGTCCTTCATAGAGCACTGATGGTACAGTTTCTCCCAGGCTCGATCTCATTCAGATCCCAACACACAGTGCTTCTGTTTTGGCCACCATTAAGCCTTCGTAGTTATGGAAAGCAAAATTTGGGTAGAACTAAGACTGAATATGGGGACACAGTGCCATGGTCAGACAGAGGAGGGAGGGGCAGGGAAACACTGAGCTGCCCTCCCCTCCTGAATCATGATATGTGCGTAAATCTGGTCCTTGCACCTCACTGATGGCTGTTAATACTCCTCCCCAAATCTAAAAGGCTTAGAAGTCATAATATAACCTCAAATATGAGAAAATGACATGACAAATCAGTACAAAAAGTCCTTTCCCATTGACCTCATCTACCTCTATAAAATCAAAACAAGAAACAAACATTAGCCAAAAGTGAAAAAGTAGACATAAATTTGCCATGACTATTAAACATCGAGCTGTGGAGCACACTGAAAGCACTTAGCGTGAACGAGGAAACAGATCTGATAGAGAGGTTAATAACCGGCAGTATTTCATCACACACTTGAAAGAGGGAAGGAAAAACACACACAAGGTGTGCTCTCTGCAGTTCCAGAAATCACAGAATGCATTTCAGATCTAAAAAGCAGAGTTTGAGGAATTATAGGGGCTCCATTATGACAACACAGAAAAATCTTTTTCCTCATATCAATTTCCTTCTGCTCAAGCAGAAAGTCTCTTGCAAACATGTGCCCCAGATGCAACCTGAAATATTCACAGCCTCTCAGAGCAGAAAGGCTGCTTAGCTAGTTTTTGTTGCAGTATGGCAACTAAAAGACAAAACCCAATGGCACCCTATTTTTAATTTCTCAACACGAGTCACTTTAGGATGAGATAATTTAACAACGTCCTGCACTGATAATCTGCTTTCATCTAGTCATTTCAATGCATTTTGTAAAACTTGGCAAAGTTTAATCTGCAGTACTTCCACGAACTAAAAGCTACTGGGGTTCTTAGAGAAAAAAGTGAGAGAAGGTCCAGGGTCAGTAAGGGATTTCAGCAGAGCTACACTAATAGTGATAACATCGGAAACAAGAATAGGAAGTCTGTCAGTTTGATTTTCATACAATTAATACTGGAAGAATGTTCTCTCTGCATCTGTGTTGTGGAGGTGATCTGATCTCCTAACAGAAATAACTATAATAAAATTGATAAAATTTGGAGAAAATTATGCAAATTAATTCTGCCTGCACATCATTCCATCTTTGCATTTTCACAGAATCAGAATCTTTTGAGTTGTAAGAGAACCTTAAGGGTCATCTAGTCCAACTCACCTGCAATGAACAGGGGCATCTACAGAGAGATAATTTTCCTGATTGGAACCTGCTAGCTCTTTTGCTACCGATCTCTAGATAAATTACCATCACCATCTAGAAACAGAGCAGTAGCCCAGGTCCATGCAGAACCATGTAGCAACCATTTGACTGTGAGGTCTGTGAATATCCCACAAGCTGGGGGTCCCACAAGGCTAGGTCAGACATGGTCAGCTGGTGTGATCAAGCACTGCACAGCTCTGTGTCCATCTTGGAATAACATTCTTCTTCCGACATTTAAGTATGTGTAGAGGAATGACTTTTCCCTTCTAGCATTCCTGTGCTCTACACTACTCTTCTATTAAATATCTTCTTAATATTAGGAGGGTACTTCTTTTCCTGTCCCTTTATGACACAACACAGTGATCCATGCAGTAATATAGGGGTGAGCCAGGCAATGAGTAAAGAGTAAACCTACCACCTCCACTCAAAGCTGAGCTGTTGAGGCCAATACAGAAGGACCCATTGCCATTATTTCCACATGATTTCCCCTCGAGGACACAGACAGACCTGACATAATGTTTTTAATGGCCCCAATTATTCGGTCCCTTGAATCCTACTCTACAGGCCCTATTCCAATGTTCCTGCTGCTGCTGAGCAGCAATTATGCTATCACAGTGTGGTTTCAAAGGAACTTTTTTTCACTAAATTTGCTGCAAGTGAGAAACTAAAGTAACAAGACTAGCAAAATGAAGTTGGGGCCTGTGATCAAATCAGTATGTTTGCACAGCATCTTGCACCAGCCCTGCTCAGAGCCTTTGAACATTACAGCACCATTAATATCAATGTTCCCTACAGACAGCAAGTTCATTAAATTCACTCAGGAAGTGAAGTAAGTTCAGTAGACAATGGAGAGACCAGAAGACCTATTAAATGAGACCTTATACATCATTCATGGAGGCTTCCACCAGAACTCAACAGAACAGTTTTGCTTCAAGAAGCTAAGCAAACCATTTATCAAGAGGAAATTAAAAATGAGACAACTTTCAGTCCTTACATATAACCAAGTAATGAAAAGTACCGTTGCAGGCTATGTGGTACTTCAAATGCTGAGGATACAGAACCCACTTTACATCAAACAGCTTATTTACATATACTACAGAATCTTTAAAATAAACAAGAATTCCTATAAGCAAGTTGTATCTTTCTTCATAGAGGATTTCTTAATTCTTTCCCCTTTCAATATCCCTCCTTAACTACTTGCTAAATTATTCTCTAAGATCCGAGATGTTTCAGTTTGTATTTCTCTAAATACAATGTTGAAGCATACCAGGTCTGGCTCTTATCTGTTCTGCAGGTTTCTTATCTTCCATGCAGTCCAGAGTGTAAATACTCTCCACAGCCACATTCCATTTTCTTTCACTGACTTAAATTGTGCCCTTATGATGCAATATTCAAATTCTTTCCCAATATCTCCTTTGACAGAAATGCCTTCAGGAGCAGTCAAAATAATTTAGCTATTTCTCCTCAATTCTGACTCACCTGCCTCTATTCTGAATCACTATATAACACTGCATTAAGCTCTATACTTAGAATATGATGTAAATATAGAAGGATTTGAAATACATTTCAACAACCAACTCATGTCACATATCAACATGAGGAATGAATCTGCAAATACATGGCTACCTAAAAGGAGGAGAAAAATCCTGATTTTTCCTGTAAATTAGATGAGTAGAAAAGCGAGTTAGCTATGTGCAGTAACTGTAAGAATCTAATTCTGAATTCCATTTGGGAAGATTTTGAGGATTGTCATCTTCCAGATGAATGTAATGGAGGTGTAACTTCAAATAATAAAATCATAGAATCATTAAGGTTGGAAAAGGCCATCTAGTCCAATCATCAATCCATCAGCACCATACCACTGAAAAGACTTATCAGACAGTAACTTGGATCATTGACTATGGGGCTCAGCAGGCTGCTGAGCCTTGATGCCAATGCTGATCCACACCTCACCAGCAGGCATTTCACAAAATAGAAACAAAAAAAGTAACATGGATTTCCACGCATGCACACAAGAATGTGCACACACACACACACACACAAACACAGAAAAACATCACCAAGATTCAAAGTTGAGCCTAGTTTTGTTTTTTTCTTTTTCCTATGCAATCCTGCACAAGAAGATTTGGGATTTTGCTTTTTAAGAATGCATTATTTTTAAATAAGAAAGTGCGAAGACACTGATGTATGGAGATAGCCAGAACATTCACAGAAGTGAATGCTCACATCAATAACTTGTATTAAAAACATTTACAAGAATACATCAAGTGCTTGATTCCTTATATTTTTGTGAGGTTTCAATGTATTAAGAAGCAGCTAAAAATCCCTACAGTGCTATGTTAAGGCCACTACTCTCTGCAGGTAACTGCTTTAGTTGCTGTTTTCACATAGCATAATCCTTAATGAAGACAGAACTGCCCATGGCATAACTTTATCACGTTATGAACTTTCTTGATTCAGCATTTGGAAGTAGTGCCAGTCCAACTTTCTGCAGTCATTAATGAAAATATCAGGCTGGAATTTCCTTCCTCAGCAACAATACACAGCAGGAAACTCTATGCAGCACGACTGAAAGTGATTAATAAGATTTCCTTGAAATAGGACACTGACAAAATTCTGTTAGCACTTTCCAACTCCAGCTAAGTAAAATCAATCTGCACAAAGCAACAAAGAGAACCTCAGGTTCTATATTGAGGATCAGAGCCATGCTCTCACTGAGTGGGTACCCTATTTCCAGGTGTCACTAACACTTTTAACCTCAGAGAGATGCATATGTTCCCCACAGACAACCACCAGAAACACAGAACAAGTGGAACTCTTTGATAGCAGAACATTTCAGAATAAAGAGCTATCCCTTAGAGAGCAGACAGGATTCAATAAGAAATCCTGGCCCTACATGCACTAGTTTAAATCACTTAAATTGAATTAATACTTCAAATAATTTAGTAAGATCGTTTACTTCAGCAAAAGTAGACACTGCAGGCTCACCAAAGGATTATTTCACTACATTTAGATTCTTAGGCCATCTGGATCATTTTGGTTTGGATTTCATAATGAAAGGTAAGGACTAAACTCAGGTCAGAGATGTGTCCTTATTAATCTGCTTCCTGGAAAGGGAGCCCGTGTGTATTTATCTTTGTATATTAAGGTGAACAGTACTGTCATATAAGGTTATCAGGTGTGCTCGTTTGCTGTCAGTAAACTGGGATGAAATTTGATCCTTCCTAAACGCTGATTTGCTTGATCAAGAGGTAATTCAGCAACTGGCAGTGGCAAATGAGAACAGATTTAGTGAGAGACGGCTTTGGATAATCACAGTTCCTTTGCAGAAGAATAACACAACAGCAGTTACAACTGAGAGCACCGCAAACAAGGAAGAAAAAAGGGCTCATATAATATGTGCTGGGGAGAAAGAAACAACAACAGAGATGCACAGCATCATCCTCACACACACCTAAGCACAGCCCCTTGCCTGGGGCCAACACCTCAGCAACAGAAACCCACAGCACCATGGCAAGATCTTCTCTTTCCAACCAAAGAACAGCTTACAAAGAGCCTCACACCCAGACAGAACTGTTAAGCAAGAAATAAAGAAGAAGAATACTGAAAATAGATGTCTCAACTGTATAAAAGATACAGCAAAGTCCTGAGAACAAGTTTAAACAGCATTAACAAAACCCTCTACGCAGAAAAAAAACAAACCCTGTGTATAACAGGTAGGCAATAGGGAATTATATCTAATATTTCTATAATGCTGCATGTAAGACATAACCATGTTTGTATATAGATGCCTCAGACACACACAATCCTGGCTCTTCACTGAGGCATTTCAATTTTTACTTCTACACTTTATTTATGCCTCCTTCTGAGAAACAACGGCTTAAAATGGTTGCTTCCCTCTCTGTTATCCTTTCTCATCTTCTGCCTGATGCTTCTGTTGCAAGGTGGCCATGATAAATAGACAGTCCACGAAAATACTATGCTCTGTATTGTGACATGTATTATAATGTCTTTCAATGTCTAATTACAGTTTTCAGTAAAGGGAGATTTGGGCATAGTGTCAGTAGTCTGGACTCACTGCAGCTGCAATAAAGAGATGCAAAGTAGATTTCCTGCAGCCCTCCAAAAAGGAGGAATTCCACACATTTCAAACATTAAAATAATGGAGAAAATGCAAATATTGATGTACCTATGCAGAAAATAAATGGTCTTTTAAGCTGAGTTTATGTGAACATTTAAAATATGGTTTGCCTTTCTGCAGTAGATTATTTCCTTTGGGTTGCAGACAACAGGGAAATCTCATATGTAATATTGCAGACCCAGCTATCTCAAAAGGGATGTGGGATTTTAAAGCTTTGCTGCTGAGAATGTTATGGTTCTCTCTTTGGCACTTTATACATAAAGGAGAGTTACAGAAAACAAAACATTTTTTTAAATGGGTATCTATAGCACTGACAGACCAATACCCAGCTAAACGTTACGGTCTGATCCATCATTATTACCTGAGTAATTCTTAATTCAAATATACCTCTTCTAAATTTGATGGACCCACATGCACAAGTCAGGTGTGCTGGGTTTGCCCATATATATCACACAATATAAAGGTTCGAGGAAGACGTAACCACAATAACAACTTATACTTTATTCATTACAGATACATAATTAATAAGTTTATGCAACGAGAAATGGAAAGAAGTCCAAGAGATATGGGTGAAAAGGAGGGCACAGGGGAGTTTATGCTTAGTAAATGCACTGGCCTACAACTTAAATCATGTATATTTTTAACAAATCTTGAAAAATTAATCTTCCTGATGACACTGAAATAGCTGGGAGTTCTTTAACTGCGTTTGGCAGAAATCAGAAGTATTGCCATGCATACAGAGAACACATATCCTCACTCCACCAAGCTCGAGGGTAGCAATTCATTCTGATAACAACATTTATTGTTGAAGGAAATTACGTTTTTAATTGGAATTATTCTACACCTGGTATTGGTCTTTGTTGTGATTGTACTTAGCAGCAGCTTCTCGCCCCTCTTTTCCCTCAGTACCTCCTGCTTCTGCCATCTCTTCCACCTGTTCATGTTGCCTTTCAGACAACGGCCCTTTGGGAGCTGGGTTTACTATGATTTTTATTCATGCAGAGCACAATACAGCTCAAATTGTTTCTGGCCTTTGGGTAGTATTTCAATGTTTTATTATTGCATATTAATATGCACATCTGTGTAGGATGAGAGTATCCTGGGTGCACTACAGAAATCAACAGAAACACAGATCCTCCCCTGTACCACATATGACTTTCAATTACACTTTGGCAGCCACATTTCTGTGGGTATATAGATACGTGGGTATACATGAATCATAGAGGAGGACCAGTACCATTTTGCAATAGTCTTTGCTCAGAGGCACATTTCTGCCATGCAGAGTCTCTGTGAAGACCATTCAGTGCTCTGTGAACACAAACTCCCAGCCTGCCTGCAACCAGCTACATGGAAACGGTCTGTGGCCATGAACTCTCCTGCTGAGAGATTATCAACTTGCTGACTGTGGGCTTCAGGGAAGTCCTGAATCCCTAGAAGCAAAGAGAATGGCACACTGACTTCAGCATACTCATTTGAAGGTCAAAGTCACCCTTATTTTTGCAGTAAAAACCGGCCACAAGTTGTAACTTTGTCATGTGGAAGACAAAAGCAATGCTGATGTCTCAAAAAAAACTAGGTATTAAGAGAAACAAAAAGCTGTAATTGACTTGAAAAAAAAAATAATGCATTGAAACACGGAGTATTCAAGAGCCTATGACAAAAATAAAAAGTAAAAAAATCTAACAGCAAGCCCTGGAAAAAATCTGTTACGAGAATGTGAGGTAGAGAGCAGATTGATGAGAAAGAAACAAAGAAAATTATGTGAATTAAAGAAAGTTAAATGTTACCCTTGAGAAGCTCAAGTGGTTATTATCTGTATAGGGATTCTTGATTTGTCAGGCTTTAAAGCTGTTTCCCTATTCAGAGCTTCACTGGAAGGAAAGCCATTACTTAAGTTAATACAGTAGCAATCAGACAAAACCACACACACACGCAATTCCAGTTGGAAGGCACTACCCTGTCTGGCGCCCTTCGAGCAAACTGTGTTCTTTCAGGCTGAGATTTACGAAACTGTTGAGCTCTTACTGCATGAGTCTTCTCGCTGATGCATCCGAGACAGAAAATCTTTCAGCTTCACGCTCCATTTGTGCCAACAGATGCTATTCTCTGGGGAATTACTACAGGCGCCCAAGACTGAGAGCCTACTTCCCAAGCTGCAGTATTCCTGTCACTAACCACAATGAATTTTGAAGTTCTTTGGTTGTGGGACAAGTGGTAAAATCTATAGGAATACGGAGGATTACAGCCAAACAGAACAACTTCAACAATGCTTTGCTTAGGACTTCAATCTTCACCTCCTAGACACTTCTTATACATTAATGTAAGTTACGTTTTGTAATGTAAAATAATTAAAATTATTTTTAGTGCATAATTCCAGCAGGGTCAGGGAGGTGACTGCTATCCTCTACTCTGCACTTGTGAGGCCTCATCTGGAGCACTGCATCCAGGCCTGGGACCCCCAGTGCAAGAAGGATGTGGAGCTGTTGGAGTGGGTCCAGAGGAGAGCCACAAAGATGCTCAGAGGGCTGGAGCACCTCTCTAATGAAGAATGACTGAGAGCTGGGTTTGTTCAGCCCGGAGAAGAGTGGGCTCTGGGGAGACCTCATTGTAGCCTTCCAGTACTTGAATGGAGCTTGTAAGCAGGATGGAGATTGACTTTTTACATTGTCTGATAGCAAAAGGACAAGGGGGAATGGTTTTAATCAAAAAGAAGGGAGATTTAGGTTAGATGTTAGGAAGTTCTTATTTTTTTTTACTCAGAGGGTGGTGAGACATTGGCACAGGCTGCCCAGAGCTGTGGATGTCCCTCCAATCCCTGGAGATGCTCAAGGCCAGGTTTGATGGGACCCTGAGCAGCCTGATGTAACGGTTGGCAGCCCCACAGCAGTGAGGACTGGGTGATCTTTAAGGTCCCTTCCACCCTAAGTGAATCTATGATTCTGTGGACTTCTGTTTCTCAGTATCTACCTATGTACAGATCATTGATAATGGTAGATCTGATATATACCATTGCTGAAAAGGGAGCATCACAGCTTTTCCAGTGCACTCAAAATCATCAGGAAGCTTTCAGCTGTGGTCTGGACAGAGTCACAGCTTAAGAAAGAAAAGTGGCCAAGGAAGAGGAAACAACCCAGTGAGTTGCTCAGCCAGCTGATAGGCCAACTACACAACACAACGGACAAGTTCTTTCTGTCTTTTCTTTAAGAAGAAGAATTAATTTGAGCTTTTTTTCCCCTATGTATTCACCAATTTTCATATTTGGACTCAATACTTTTAAATTCACTGCCCACTCTGTCACACTTCTATGAAATCTGTTATCAGACTCCACAGTTACCGGCAGAGGTGAGCAGAAAGGTGAAGACATGGACAAAAAGTATGATATGACTGGACAGATCCTTTCAAATCAAGTCTAGGAGTATTTTTTCAACTAACTTAACAGCTTTTGGTACAAATATGCAAAGACTTCATCCTACATACAGAATGTATGTACTTTACAAAATGTGCAGTTTCAAGCATGAGCTGATCTTGCAACCAGCTTTCTTCTGATGTTACTCATATTCCAATCTGTCAATCTGAACGAGTCTGGAATATTTTTGCTCATTCTCACTGTACTATTTTTTTTTCACTTCCTGTTGCATTCCTGAATTAAAAGTAGTTCTGGAATTTTGGTCTTTGAAATAAGAGTAGCATCATTTTCATGATACTGCCTAGTTCCATGTAAGCAACTGAGACATTTCTCCTACCTAAATTACAGTGAGGAAGCATGGTTTGGGTTTTTTTTTTTTGTTTTTTGTTTTTTTTGCAATTATCACAATACTTTGCTGAGCCATACAAAATAATTCTTCCTACCATCTTCACAAAATGTAAAAAAAATTCTTCTTTCCAGGGAACTGCATAAAATAGCTCATGACTTTTGTTAGCTCACAGTCCTTTAGCCTATTTGGCCTGCACTGTCTCGAGATAATCCATCTCAGATCATGTGTGTGATGTTTTGCTCATGACAAATATTGAAGATAAAATCATTCTGTGTACCAGAAACTTGAACACGGAAAGAAGTGTCATTCATAAATATATGTAATTATTAACTAGGATGACATATACAGAACTTGATACAAAACAGTATAGATGAGAGATACAGAAGAGAAGACAGGAAAGACAAGTTATATAAGATCTTTAAAAGATTGTTAGCTGAAACTGCGTGCTAAGAAATTAAACATTACTGAAATACTGTGATCTGCACGACTGCATGGAAGGCAAATAACATCAGGTATTAGAAAGCACTGCAAGACACTTGAAAGAAATGAAAAGGATAAGAGTAGGATTCCTGTTCCCAAATCACAGATGTCACAGATTATTTTAAATGTCAAAGGATATCCTGCTTGCTTCTCTCTGGCACTCCAGAAACATGCAGGTCTTAACTCCTCTATATACGTCAGCTGCCAACCCTCTGCAAGCATCCTGGACAATGAAAGGTGTGAAAATGGTTCCAGGTAGGTTTAAATAATTAAGTGTCATTCATAATGCTGGGGAAAAAAATCACATCTGAAATTTGCAAGGACAATGAGTAACTTGAAGTAATGACTGCTTATGAGCAATGTCATTTTGGCCTAACTTCAAGCTTTGTCTTAAGGTCAAAGTTTAAACACATCTGACATGTTACCTTTCAATGGAACCAAGTTACAGCTCTCAGAAATAAGGAAGAATTTATAAAATTATTAATTATCAGAACTATTCAATCTCCAGTCTAGTTCCTCCTAGAACAATCTCACAAAACTTTCTACTTACCTGTGTCTGTAGGCTCTGTTTTCTAACTACCTATCTAGAAAACTATGGATGTGATTTCTCTGCAGTTTAAATATACTGTAGATCCATTAAACAGACCATCTAATTTAATAAGGGCTCCAGTGACTAATGACAGCCCTGCTTATGAGCCGTCAGTAAAACCTTTCAACATTAAGCCTGGTCTGGTACAGTACAGATGTTAAGAAGAGCACAAGTTTTTAACACATCAGGGTGTTTTCAGGTTCACCATCCAAAGTGGCCGAAATGAGTAACGACTGTTTCGCACCATTTGAAATAGAATACGATTGATCCTTCATCAGAAATACAGTGTTTCTTTCAATGGTGTATGCCTAAGTCACTGCAAGACTGTTCTCTAGGAACTTCCAACTCCCTATTGTTAATTCAAGCAAATTCATGCTTGTGCAACAATGACTTCTTTGCACAAGGGTGTTCCGCCAAACGTACCTACCTAGGTTCACCCAAGACCATTTTTCTGTTTAAAGGTTTCATATTAAAGAAGAGATATTTTCTAATACTAATACTAAAGCCAAAGAAGCAGAAAGGGCTCCTTGAAATGATCTGAACTATACACACACAAAAAATTGCAAAATGTCATTATAATAAAAGACAGTCATCAAGCATAGTCTGATTACCAAAAGACGTCCTATCTTTGATGTACCTAAGCTAAAAATGGGAGGCTGGGAAGTATTTCCTTAGAATTACACAGGGAAAGATTCGTAATGGTTGCAGAGAGAAAACTGCTTCAAGGCACTAATTCCTGTGCATTTGCCAATAGGGAGATATATACAATAACTGCAGAAATCAAGACTTTATCTCCTTTTTCTCAGGAGTAGACATTGCCTCTGTGCACACAGAGAGAACGTCTCCTAAATTCACTCTCGTGAAGTGTTTGAGGAGAACATATGAAAGCAATGCAGCTACAAACAGGCCAGACAGTAGCATATGTAATGGCAGCAGATATAATTGTGTAATTTGAGACTTTTGGAATAGCTGCTAGAATTCAGGCATGCTTCAAGCAAAACTGAGCCCAGAATTCCTTGCTAACAGACACATGTAAATTGATTGCGAGCATTTTCCCAGATTGATATGACTGGCATTCTGTACTCAGGAGCAAAGCAAGAAGGGATGAAAGCAAGGAGGGATGTTCATCAGATCTGTGCTGAACGAAGGTTAAAAGACATCTTGATTTCAACTAGATCTGCACCCATGAATTCCAGAATCCTCCCTTTTCATTTATTTTCACAATAGATTTTAGATATCACCTCTTTTTGAATAACTTCGACAGTAAATGAAAAATCTGGCTTATGGCTATATTCTGAAAAAAAAAAAAAAAAGTCATCTAGAGAGGATTTGTAAGGAATAGAATTTTGCTAAAACATCATTGATCTGTGAAGTTCACTGAACATAAATTACATGAGTTTTTAGCAAGCATGGTAAGTTCCTGGGAAAAGAAACAATAAGTCACAGCAGAAATCATATAAAAAAAAAATAGGAGCATTTCTAGTAGTAGAGGTTAGCAGCAGCTACAAACACCACTTACTTTGTATTTACGCTTTGAATAATTCTAGAATTTCAGAAGCCAGATGTGCAGTCACTAGTTATACTATATTACCTTCCTATTACTAAATAGTAAACCTCATTCCCAGAATTACAAACATAATTTGTTTGCTTTGATTTTACATGGTTTGGTTTTAAGTGTTACCTGCTATGATTTGGAGAATGTTACAACTGGAGCATTTATACTGATAGCTATAGCTATATTTATCATAGAATCACCAAGGTTGGAAAAGACCTACAAGATCATCCAGTCCAACCTATCATCAATAGTTCTCATATCATGCTCTCTTTAACAAAGTAGTCCCAACAATGCAGCCATGTTTAATTTATTATGGGCTAGACAGCATCTGTTCACTTGCACAAGGAACGGACCATGCACATGAACAGGTAATCCACCAAGAAGTGAAGGGTCTAGTTCTTTCAGTGGACAGATCTGCAGAAGGGCTCAAGAGCTGAAGAAATCTGGATGCTTCCTACTATTGCCACAAGCTTTTTTTTTTTTATAAATTTCTCCAAGGAGCTGCCCTACTGCAATCATGATGGATGCTGTTTCTATTCAACTGGGGAATAGATTCTCCACCCAGCCCTAGAAAAACAGCTGAAGCCTCAGAGGAAATTGAATATGCAAATACATTAGTCATTAACTTCAGTATTAAATGGAGCTTTGTAGTACACACCGTAATTCAATTTCTGGTGAAATCTCATTTTCATGTGTTTCCTTTACCTTACAGAAATATACTGGGATGATATTCCAGTTTTGCTGATTTAGCAGGGATAAGTGGTTGATTTATTATCATTTTTTCTACAGAAGAACAAACAGCAATCTCACAGATACCACAAAAACCACAGGTGTGTGGCAGCACATGGGATTTGGTCACACTCTTTCAGCAATAGAAGCCTTACTCCTTGTACAAATAAACCTTGAAGCGCAGTGGATAAAGAAGTGAGCTTTCAAGCTATGAAACCACTTTCAGAATTTGACTCATCTCTCACGGATGGACTTAAACGATTGCACTTCATGTGAAAGCCCTGACACTTTAAGAACCCATTTAGAGCAAAGTATTAGTGATTTAGTGACACATTCTTGTTACGAGTTAGCCTTAGGAATAACAAGGATTCATTCTCATACACATTGAGTATTTAGTATCTTATAAGGACTCTCTTCCATCTCATCAGTGTTTTGAGATTTTTTTTTTCCCAATAATAACCACAGTAAAAAACTGAAACGTTACAGAGCACAATTCAAAACAAGTTTTAAAAAGAGAGTTCGGTGCTTAAACAGCACAAAGAGATGTGATACTCAGAGAGGAGGAATAATGAAACCACTTGGTTCAAATTCCCCTCTGTACTGTGGTGCCAGAACTACTGCAGGCAATAAGCAGTGCAGGCTCTCTTTTGTGCCACTGCTCAGCCGGCCTTTTTGAGCTGTGTAGAACTTTGCTCCTGAATGCAAAAATGGGAGAAGAGATTCTCTTTGAATGTGTATGTTCTTCCCCTTACAGAATCCCGTTCAGAAAATATTGATTTTCAAAAGTCACACATATTTAGATGAATGCATCATTCATTTTAGACTTTCTTACATACTGCAATGTGTGTGATATGTAATCATGCATGTTGGGAGCCTTAACAAATCCTAGAAAGAAAGTCACTTTTCTATTGTCTTCCTGTTTCTTTCCATGTTACTGTTTACGCACATTCTCTTGCTTTGCACTTCCATCTTCTCCCCCAACGTAAATGCAACCTCCTGCTAGCCAAATTTTGCCTTCTCTGAATGAAAAACGACAGTGAGAAACCTCCTTTTACCATTTTTCAATTTAAACTGCCTGATCTTCATGGCAGTGTCTGTTAAGACACAATAAGGTTTTGATCTCTGATGCTTACGGTAGTACAAACAACACCAAAAATTCATTCTGTGTAATTTAAATGCCATTCAGTGCATGTCAGAGAGATACCTTTGCAGGTTGCCTCAAGGTTTCTGATGTTCAGAATCAGGTCAATGGAATTCCGCATTCAAGGTTGATAAGAAAAATCCTGCATACTCATGTTATGCACTACCAAAAAACAATAAACACTGCCAAGTCCTAATTTTAGCATATCACATACAAGGCTGCTCTTAATAAAGCTAACAGCCTATAGGTATGACAAGAACTTCACAGAGTTCAAGCATTAAGTACTGCATTTTTCTGAGTCTATTTTCTCAGACAATTTGCAACACAGCTTGTGACTTGAAAGGCACTCAGCACTGGCCTGACTCTGCTCCCACTAAAGTCATCCATGCAGCCCTGTCATCTCTCCCAGCAACGCAGGCAGGATAGAGCCAAATGCTTTTGAAAATCTCACCCTTATTCAGCGGTAACAGACAAAACCTACCTTAAAAGATGGCTAAAGTTCACGAGCAAGCATTAAATTGGGAAATGTCAGACTGAAGCCTCGTCATCCACAAGCTGTAATTCAGTCCCTCGTGCACATGCGTTGTGCTAGAGTCTGATTACATACCCTACATGCTTTCAGCTGCCTCACTCACTGCACCAAGTGGCAGGTGCTCACACATAACGAGGCTTCTTCAGTATTTCACTTGATCCTCACCATTGTGTGCATGGCCTTATTGGCAGCACACAATCCCACCCTGCTTTTAAAGGCTGTTGTCAGTTTTCTCATAGTTCCTATGGAGCTCATCACTAGAACATGGGAGTGCTTCAAATACTCGTCACTTCCTTTCCACGGCACCTCTGCATGGTGAAGAGGATATTATCCCCTTGCACAGATGGGGAGCAAACTCAATGATTAAGGTCAAATACTTTGCTAATTTAGGGTTTCCAATTTCAGGTGCCTAAGATCAGATAATTTTCAGACTAATTATCGTAAGTTCACATTGTTAGAGCATAGCTCCTGTCTTGTTCAATTGCAGCTAGAAACATTAGCACTGTTGAAATTCAGAAAAAAGAAAAAAATCAGATTCAGAATTCTACTGAGCAGTTGAGCATAACAAAAAAAAAAAAAAAAAAAAAGAAAAAAAAAGGCACAAATAAGAACTAGTGGACCTATGGAAAAAAAAAAGGCTAAGCATTCCAGCATCCATAGAAACACACAAGGGAGTTAGGGACCCAAAGACAGCATTTTAACCTCTTCTGCCACCAGACCATCTTTCTCTTTCAGTAAAAAGGTATCTTCTGAGACCTTCAACAACTGGAGCCCTAGATAGTAAACTCCCTAGTATTACAATCAAAAATCACCCATAGCTTACCCATAGTTCACCCATAATTAAAAATAAATAAACAGATAATCTGAAATACCAAAGACTGCTTTACTGAAAACTTTTAGATTAGACAGTTGGACTATTTTTTCAAGTCCCCTATTACTTAATTGAAGTATTACTTGCTTGTTTCTTTGGACAGGAAAGGTATCTTTAAGGTGGGTCTGTATGTACAATTTACATGTGCACGGTTGCATGCATTGCTTGATAATACACAGATCTAATGAAAACAGAAGGAATATTTTGGGCACTGTTCCATATTGTGAACCTTTACAAAGTAGTCTAAGATAACCAAAAATACATGAGTGCAGGTAATATAAATCCATTTAGAATTGAACTGTAAAGCCAATGAAAGAGAGTCATTTGGAATCCGTAGAGATGAAGCACTACCTTACTAAATTGGAAAGTATTTCTTGAAAGTACAATTTATGGCAGTCAACCAAGGGTCATATACTGCTAGAACCACAAGAAATAGGAAAGTCCACCTGAAGCATTTCAGAATAAAAACTGTCTTTAGTTTGAGATGCAGAATTTCCAAAAAGACCTCAAGGAAACAGGATGATGAGTATTATTTTTTAGTACTGATTTTTCCTTTTATCTTTCTGACACAAATCAGTACACGTCCTGAAATTCTTCTTGCTTCAAGAACAAATAAACACATCAAATTTTAAACCATCTGCAGTGGAAGTGAACTGTTTCTTTACTCTAGAGATGAGGCATTTTTCAAGAACACTGTGCGAGTCTGCTTTTTCTTTCCCAAGTCAATTATTTCTTTAACCATCAGAGTTCAGTGGAAAAAATGGCTCTCAAAGAGGAGAGACACTGCCCTGCATCTCTCTGGAAGCACCTTAGCCTTAAGGTAGTTATTTGTTGCTCTCAGGTTCACAATTTAATGAATGCCAACGTACGGAAGGATTCATTTGATGATTTCATGATGGCTTTACATTCACAATTATTGGAATGTGTTTTAGGAGCCCTTTCTTTAAACGGTTATCAAACCTCTTGGCCTTTGGAGACCCAATGTCGTCTGATCTTATTCAAAAGAGCAGGGACACAAGCAACTGAATGAATGAATAAAACACTGTTAACAGTTTAAAAATGAGCAATGTAGGACATATCTACTCCTTGTAACAAACTGCCTGGAGCCAGGCTGACCCTGACCAAGAACCCTGACAGCAGAGAACAACACTGCATCGCATCCTCTTGGAGGTTGAAACACAAGAGTGATTAAGCCCTGAGCAAGTCATTTCATGCTCTTATTAAGCTTCCTTTTCTGCCAAGTGTGGGAAATGCAGTTTACCTACCTCACTGAGATATCAGGAGGAATATTTTAAAAAGCAATTTGAAGACACAGAGCACAAAGAAAACATGAAATTGTTTTGTGACTATTTACGAGATGAAAGAAATAGTTTAGCAGCATATACCTTTCTGTAAGGGAGCTCTGTTTAAACAGTATAAGCCTATAATTATTTTTCTTTACATTTAATAGTATTAATAAATATTTTAGAACATATTCTGTCCTGAGAGCTTGCAGTCCTGTCACATTCAAATTAAAACATAAAAAACCACAAATATTCTATGATTAAAATGGTAATTTAGTTCCATTTTAATATCATGGCTCAAAAAAAAAAAAAAGAAAAAAAAAGAAAGAAAAGAAAAAAAGATGAAGCTCAATAGGACTGCATGGTTCTCTAAAGCCTGAGCAATTGCTGCCTTTGCATTCTTAATACTGACCAACAGACCTCCCTTGGATTCCTGAAATTAAATGCCATCACCGGACTACACAGCATTTCAAATGTGTTTCTTTCTATTTTGCTACCTTTTTTTCAGCTGCTTTCAGAATAACAGAGAGGGAAAATAAATGGCTAGCAAGTGCAGAAAGCGTTTAAGAAGCACTCTTTTTAATACACAAGAAAAGCGACCCTTCAAAACCCATGCATAAGCACCTCCATAATTGGATGGATTTTCAAGAGCTTTGAGCATGCAGCAGTCCCCAGTGAGACCAGCAACAGCTCCTGGATGCTCAACAATTTATCACAACTCAACAGTTTCCCCTCAGGGTGTTATTTACAGCTGTGTGGTAAACAGAAAGCTACAACATTTGAGACTGTCATTTTCGGCTGGACTTGTACACCAATGTCTATTAAGCTCCCCTGAAACATTCCCAAGTATTTCCACGTTTTTTCCCTTGTTTTTTTTTTTTAAAGAAACAGGCCTAACTTAAACAGTCACTGCACACTTAGGACTCAGATGTCAGGACTGTACCATGCTGCTAAATGTTACATGAACTAATGATTAATTTAGTCTTTTTTATCATTGGGGTTTTACTTGTTTGTCAGTAAAAGACAGTAGATGATTGCCTGGCCAAAATATGCATTATTTCCAGTTCTCTAATATTACCCAGCAGTAGGCAGCAGTTCAATTTACCAGCAATAATTTATTGTGTAGAATCAAAATTCTGCAAGCAACCTCTTCTCATCTGTTAATTTCAACATCTCCTACAGCTGTTTGATTTCCTTCCTGGCCTTTCGTGTTCACTGGTCACTTCCTGCCAGACCCCAGCTACCACAGCAAGGTTCTGCAGCTTGCTCAGTGCTCATATAGAGGAAATTTCAGTGCCATCCACATCCATCTGCCCTTATGGTGGTGTAGGTGAGAGCAAATGCTACGTTACTGGTCTGTTGGCTTAAACAAATAGTGTGGTTTAACATGCATTTTTGTGTATTCCCTCTTCCCTCGTTGGACATGAAAGAAAATGGAATGTAGTGATGGGTAATATTAGCAAGGACAATTAGAGCAAATGAGTACATCAATGCCACGCTTTTTCCAGGCAAAGGTTTCCACTTGGCTGATTTATTCTTGAGTTAGTTGTAAGATCCGTGATGATAAAGAATATTAAAAAAGCTGTTCAACAGTCTTTTGGCTTGGAGCCACGGACTAATCTTCATTTGGTAATTGAAGGCTTATAGGATGGAAATAAACTCTATGGAAACTGTCAAGTCAATGAAAAGTAATGAAGTATAAACATCCGAGTGTCACCTAAATTCAGTCTCCTTACAACAACTGTCATCTCTTGTTTTATCACCAGCTGCAGCAATAAAACTAAGTAAAAGTTATGCATTGCACCTGACGAGCAGCCAACCACATGTAAAAGCACAGAGCACATTGTGAATGGCTCAAAGCAAATTAACTGCTTTTTCCTCACAAAACCAATTTCTCCTTGACTGACAAAAAGCATTTAGTAAGGAATGGGCCAGCCAAAGAAAAATACATATGTTCAGTAGATATTAGAGGGCGTGCTTCTGGCAACCCTTAAGTATTTGCAACCAAAAATATTAGAACCTGGATAGAACAGAATGAAACATGATATGGAACAGCATCTGAATGTCTATCACTGTTCCCTACACAGGGATTCCCCAAAGAAAGAACACACTCATGCAGCTTCATTACGGTCTCTAAGTGCTCTCCCAGACCTCCAGAACATTTATTCTTCTCTGCAGTACTAAACAGAACTTCTGTATTACAGTTGATGGTGCTGCAGCAACTTTGTTGGAGAAAGAATTCTTACTCAAACTTTTTCTTACAGGTCAAGAGAAGGATGATAAAGAAGTTGTTTGGGAAACAAAAGCAAAAGAAATAAGTTCTTGTTTCAATGAGAGGACTCGAAGTAGTCATCTAGCATCCCACTAGGATCTATTTTAGATCATATTTTTAGCCTCAAGTACATGTTATTTCTCAGGTGTATTTTACACGGACTGTTGAGTTAAAGACTTTCTATCTTTGCGTGCCAAAAACAGTATTTCCAGAATGTATTAGTACAGAAGTAAGAGTCAGCCAAGCTCTCTTTTCTTCAGTAAAGCAAGATAAGGTAGGGCTTTCCAACCTCACAGTTTTTGGGATATTAACTGGGAACTGAAAATAACTCTACTTGTGTCACAAATCAGAACAAAACATTTCAATTTTCAGGTATTTAAACCCACAAGAACAGCAACAACAACAAAGTAAGGAAGCATATTCTGGCAGCAGAAAACATTTAGAACAATGAGCTTTCTTTGGTAATTCTCCATCTTCTCATAGAGGAGTTTACATCCTTTTTGATTGCCCAGATTGATGCAGATACTCAATTTTTTTTTTTAATGTAACTATTTAATTTTTTAAGCAAATTTACATTTATGGTCCAACCACGTTCAGCGTGGAGATTTGAAAGGTCTCTCAGAATATTTAGAGTTAGGAGAGTCAGTGGGAATAGCTCTTCGTGGATGGACTACGTTCTACTGCAAAAAAACAATACACCATAATTTCAAACACTTCTAACATACAGAAAGGCCCTGTAGACTTGAACACTGAAGACTTTAAATCTGGGCTCAGGCTGTGACACAGGCAGTGTGCTATCGATCACTGCAGTCTTTCTGGAACTCACACTAGGCCACTGAAAAGCAAAAAAAAATTGCTCTCTTCTGGCATGAGACGCAGTCCAACAATTTATTTACCGACCCAACAAGATGCTGACTGGTTGCCAAATAACTTCTCAAATTTATAAGAAACTACAGGAATTTCTAGGAACCTACAGAAATGTCTAAGAAAAATACCAGCCATCATAGTGGCGGGAGACCTACAGTCCTAATGTCCATGAGCATTTCAGTCACTTCCCACCTCCAGGTCAGGAAAAGATTCGTGTGAACAGTATTTTGCCACGTACAAGAGGATGTGAGCTAACAGATGCTCCAATAAATCTTCTGAAGCAACTGATGAAGAGACCTGATGTGTTTAAGAGCCATTTGGATGTGGTGCTTGGAGATATGATTTAGCAGAGGGTTGTTGGAATTAGGGTACTATGGTTGGGCTGTGGTTGGACTTGATGATCCTTGAGGTTCCTTCCAACCTGAGTAATTCTATGATTCTATGATTCTTAGTCCAGGGTGCAAACATGGCCTCATTTATGTTGCGGTCCTAAGCTCAAAGTTCATTTCTCAAGTAAGAGAAATTTGACTTCTAACGAAAATATTTTTCCCAGTCATGCGAGAAACGTGCAGAGAAGAGACACTTAAAATATTCAGTTCTTTCTATGATAAAAGCCACATGAAAATGGAACAGGCTGTTTGGAATAAAATTGCTAGATACAACTTGTTTGCATTTGCAAGTTTAAAGCCTCAGTTTGCTACAGGATACTGGGCAGCGTACCTAAGGGATATGCCCATCCTTAACTCTTTTGGCAGCCCTTCGTATTCCTTTCTCTGCATGAAACGCCAGGGCCAAGACAACAGAGTTGCACATGGACTGAAGACCAGCCTGACTAATAAACACTGCTCCTTTTTGGTTGGCCTCCTCCCCTTACCAAGTATATAAGGTGGAAGGAGAAGCACAGACAGTGGTATAGACCGAGAGAGAAGAGCATGCTTAGGTTCACTGCTATGTCAACGTTAGGGGGCTGACAACAGGATGAAATCAGCAACCCCAAGATAAAGAAAAGGGCAGTCTCTCTACTTAATATCAACCTCAAAATCTCAAAGATATTGTAGGTAGAAAGGTACATTTTCTTGGGTAAATAAACAGTAATTCCTTAAATTTTCCTGTTCCTTACATTTCCAAACTGTCCTTTGATTTATCTGCCCAGTTTAAAACTGAGTGTGAGAACAAAACATGTAATCATAACATGATTTGCAACAGCAATGTCAAGCATCAATATAATCCATGTAAAGCCATGTATTACACCTTACAAGGGACAGAACACAGAAAAGAATTCAATTTAATGTAACTGAATGCTCCGCAGATTAATTTCACCAAGACTGATTTCAAAAACTCATAACATTCAATAGATCAGCGTTCTCAGCAATGTTTGTAAATGGACTTTTACATTAGACATACTGGGACATCAAAATGTGAAAAAGAAGGCTGCTACTATTGTTAGATTCTACTAAACTGTGAAGTGTCTGGATTGCTTCAGTAACAGAAACATGGTTTAAATACAAATTTCCCATAGCACAGTATCATAGAACAGCCAAGACTGGAAGAGATCTCAAGGATCATCAGGCTCCAAGTCCCCTGCCACATGCAGGGCTGCCAACTTCCACATCTAATGCTAGACCAGGCTGCCCAAAGCCCCATCCAACCTGGCCTTGAACACCTCCATGGATGAGGCATCTACAACCTCTCTGGGCAGCCTGTTCCAGCACCTCACCACTCTCTTTGTAAAGAATTTCCCCCTGACATCCAACCTAAATCTTCCCTCCTTCAACTTAAAACCATTTCCTCTTGTCCTGCTATTATCAATCCTTTCAAAGAATTGGCTCCCCTCCTGTTGATAGGCTCCCTTTAGGTTCTGGAAGGCTGCAATGAGGTCACCCCGCAGCAAACAGAAGGAGAAGATAATACTTCCTACACTTAGGGAAGAAATTGAAATATAAGAAATATTTTAAAAATTGCTCCCACCTTGAGCAATTCCTTTAATCCAGTGCCACACTGTCTCAAAATAATAAAGAAGCTGAAGTTTTTGCTTACTACCTCCCTCAGGTTATGTCATCTACAATGCAGTTAGTTTAATACAGCTAGTAAATGATTACCTGTCTCTTCCTTCTCTCATTTTAATATGGGTAATGTGGCCACAACTTTTCCCTCTAAGTCCTTGAGTTTCTCTCTACAAGGAGTCACAAAATGCTGCATATACATTTAAAAATAACTTGTTTGCTACCGGTTACAAAAATAGAAAGATCAAAGTGCGAGGTTATCAGTGGCTGGTTGCAACTTAATGTAATGTGCATTAAATCCTACAGGTATATGAAGGTGAAACAGCATTCCCCCCTTAAACTCTGCACGAAAAGAGTTAAGAGGTTGGTTGGTGTGTAATTAAGCTAAATTAAAGACCCAAAACATACATCAAATAATATGCCACTGTATTCATTCACCCCTGCCTCCCCCCCAATTAGATGTTTATTATGGTATCTCTGACAAGCTAAATTAGCAGTAAGTTCATGTCCAAGTTGTGGATTCACTTCTGGAAATAATATACTACAACTAAGCCTTAAATATCTGCTACAAACATAAGTGAAGGTAATGGAGTCAAAAACTGCAGACTAATTGCTTCCGTTGAAGGCTTATTATCTCTCCAATTTCAAGCTCAGCAGCAGTTCAGCAGTAATACAAGCTACTTTTGTCAAAGCACTGTCACCTTTAGATGAAATTCACTTTTAGTTCTGTCTCTGTTAGTTTTATAAAAGAAACACAACAGCCATTTGCTTTCCAGGCTAACAAAGGTAAGGAGGTAAGCAGAAGGGTTAATGAAAAACAAAATACAATACAACAACCAACAGTTGAGTCCTGAGACACAGAAATTGCCTCGTTTTCTCTCCAGCCTCTCCCACCACGGCTGCTGGAGGAGTCTGGAGACATGGCCATGATGCAGGGGTGTTGAACATGAGAAAACCTCAAAACAGAGTCCTTGTTATGCACCTGTGACCAGCTGTTACCCAGCAGGCTAGGACAAATCCCACTCTGAGATATGCTCTATCTGCAGTTTCCACCTGCAGTTCTGATCACAAAACCGTATCTCGTAATTCTTATAGCCATACACTGCGAGACTGATGCCATACATCATCCAGCACACAGGTTCTCTCTCAAAAAAGCTTTACCTCAGCAGCAGCAAGGGCACTATCAGGACACCCTGCTTCATCCATGCGTTGTAGGCTTCAGCCTTGGCTCATAGCTTCAGCCCGACTTTCAGGAAGAGATGTTCCATCAGCCCACAGCCCCTGAATTTCACCCTGCTCCTCTCGCCCATCTGCCTTCCTATTCTGAAAGGTTTTGTTCTTATCCTCAACCACGCATATCTCTGGCTTATCATTATTCCTTTACTCGCTTTCCCATTTCATCTCTATGGGCTCCTAATTATACCACAGTATTCCTATTGAAAAAAAAAAAAAAATCAAATTACTCCTTCTCTGAAAAGGTCTTTCTGCATTATGCAAGAGAGAGCTGAAAGATCTGTATCTTACCTCAAAGCCGAAAACTGCTTCAAGTTCCCAAAATCGCAGAATCAGATGCAATCCCAAAATTCTTTATATTTTCTCTCTTTCATTTGCAAGTCTGCTTATAACTATTCAAAGTTCCGCTAGGTTTACTTTTATTCTTGATCTCATCGTGCTGAAATTCTTATTCATATCTGATGCTTCAGAATGAGTTTTAACTTTCAGAATTTCTTGCCATACTTTCTCTAAATATCAAGGAGTTCATCTGTAATGGAAATGTTAAGTCAGAGCTTGAATCAGTGATTGAGCACCTAGTGGGAAGGCAGGGCCTAACCAGGGCTGCTCAGCTGCATGCAATGCCCATGAGTGACCAGAAGGATGGAGCCAGGACTCCTCACTTGCTGCAGCCAAGGACCTTCCTGCTCTGCTATTATTTCTATGCTTCCCATCACGTTAGAGAATCTCCCTAACATCTTAAGTACTCACTTGTGCAGCCTGAGCTACTCCAGTATCTCAGAACCTCACATCAGGAGATTGTGCTTTTCTTTTCAGTGTAAGGTAACACTGAACAGAAGCTGCTGACTGTCACCATGGCCTTAAGTCTAACACACCTGCTCAGAGCCACTAGGGAAGCCTGCAGCACAACAAGCACTAAATCCCATGCTCTGACCACTGTACCATCCCTCACAGCCACCTCCACATTCAGACTTGGCTCTTTCATCAGAATTTGATATTAACTCAACCTTCCGTTCTTGATCACTTTCAAATATAGTTCCCTCTCCAAAGTTATATTCTAGAAAGGCTTTGAAAACCTGCTGAAAATGCTCCCCTCCTTTCTTTCACTTTTGCAATCTGCTTCTCCATATCTAAAGCGACCCATTGGAGAAGAGGTGAGCTCAGCTTTCCTGTTCTGTTGCTGTCAGCATTCACCCTTCTCCAAATCTATTTCACCTATTTAGATCTCACTTTAGAATCAGGGAAGGAAGATGGAAGGACAAAAGACAGTATAAAAAAAAAAAGAAAAATAGAAAGGATCAAAGATCAAAAGACTGGAATACCAAGCATACAGAATGAAGCACATAAATAATAAATACCATTGTACTTTACATCATTTAACAAAAACTACCCTTTTCTCACATCATCCAAAGTGATCACGATTCATAACGATGTAATGCATTATAAAGTCATAAGGAAGCTGTATTAAAGGCATAAAAACTGAAAGCAAGTAAAACCATTATTCATAAAATAACTGTAGCAAAAAATAGCACTGATAATGGTCCACAACTGAACTGAGGCATAGAATGGTCTACACTAAGAGTTGGGAAAAAAAAAAGAAAAAAAAAAAAAAAAAGAAGAGTTTTTTCTTGTTGAGTTCAATCCCAGTCTCCTAAGCTCTAGATAAACGAAACAACTTCAGAGACAAATTCTTCTGTCTTGACCCATCAGCAAAAGAAAGACTTAATGAGAAAGACTGCAACATAAGATATCACAGAACCACAGAATCATTTGATTTGGTAAGGACCCTTAAAGGCCATCTAGTTCAACTCCCCTGCAATAAACAGGGACATCTCTATGTCAGAAATTGAGAGAGCAGCACTCAACCAGTACTGACCAAAGGACAAGTGGCTGAGCACATCCCATGGGCAGTCTCCACTTCATCTGTCATACTGTAGCTACAGTTCAAAGTTTACACAATCTCAAGCACCCAATGAATGCTTCAATCCTTTGCTCATCATACCTGTAGCTCAACAGCCACAATGCAATGTTGAGGCATCCAAGGCCTTCCAGAAGAACTTCCATTTCAGTACTGAACACCAAAAAAGCTCTTCTTATAGCCTTCTCCTTCTCAGACTCCACCATTATGCCAAACGTGTCCCTTTCCATCTCTGTCTCCTTCTCCTTATTTCTCAGCTGCCTGTGTTCCTCACAGAAAATCATCAGCTTGAAAAGACTGACAATGTGATGCAATTTTATGTTCTTGAATACAGTGTTCTCAGGAGCACAATTACGGAAATTTAATCTCTTGAGAAATAGAGCAGATATCATTAAGAGAATGAAATACAAATGATCTCTAAAACTTCCTGAAGAAAACCTCTGTTGAATCTACAATAAGATATGTAATTTACAGAATTGTTATCGGGAAACAACGGTAGTTTCATATCAACAAAATTATTTCTTAAAAAATTATGCACTTCAACATCTAATACTAAACACTTCCATTAAAACAAACAAACAAACAAAGCCAACAACTTGGTTTTCCATGCAAGTCATGAGTTAGGTTTCTACTCTTTCTTTCCTCTTTGCCAGATACCTTCTGCAGGTGGACACTGCCCTGTGATTTCTGCACAGCTGTAACAGTCAAAGCAAGAATACTGCAGCAAATCAGCAGGAAAGACTGATTCTCATGAGCAGAGACTCACCTTTGGGATATGACAGCTTTCAATTCTAGCCAAGAATGCAGGAATTTTGCTATCATAAGTCACTGAGATAATATGCTAAATTTGCTCATCTCCTGGGAGATTCACTCCCACCTGTTCAACAGCCCCAGGCCAAGCTCTTTCCTGCCCACTGTTGAATCAAGGTAGCACAGAGGCATGTCACAGTGCTCCTCAATTATTCTCCATGGATTTTATGCCACTGGGGTGCTGCAGTGGGGACTGTGACTGTGCCAGCTAATAGCACCATAAATCAGAGCTCTCTTGTAATGCTTTCGGGGCTTGGTTTGCTTCTGAACACAACCTTAGAACGCAATATCTCAAACCCTTGAAACACAGAGGGTTTACCATTGGCTCTTTTTGGTCTAGCATATGCTGGAAATGCTACTGAAAAATGGAAGGGCAAAATCCCTTCCTTATTTCAAGGGAGAAAATTCAGTTATAACATGCACCTGAACCTACGCTACAGTATGGCCTGCTTACAAAGTGGAGAGATCCTGCACTCTTTGGAGCCGATTTCACATGATGTAAGGAGGCTTTAAATTCACAGAGAATCAGGATTATTGCAGCCTTTCAACAAAGTCTGAACAAACCAAGATACTGAGCACCCAGATACACTGATTTGCTGGACAGACCTCAGATGAATAAAGCAGATCTGAATCACAGAATCATAGGATGGCCTGGGTTGAAAAGGATCACAATAATCATCTGGTTTCAACCCCCTGCTATGTCACCAATCACCAGACCAGGCTGCCCAGAGCCACATCCAGCCTGGCCCTGAATGCCTCCAGGGATGGGGCATCCACAACCTAAGTCTGAAATGACTTAAGTCATGGCTCATTGGCTTCCTTTTGGATGAAGTTAAATGAGAAGGTGCTGTTCAATCAATAATTGACACCCACACTGGTTTAGAACTGGCTTGAAGTAACTCTCTCTTGAAGATCCGTATAATACGAGCTTTTGGACCTCAGTAGTACTTCTCTCACCCTCAGCGTTCTGCACAACTTCCTAATGTAAGCACAAACATATCTTTGAGTTTAATCTATTCTGGGAATGAATGGCACAGGACTTAGATCCCAATGGTTGAAACTATTTATGACCTTGAAGGAAGACAACGGCACACATAGGGATGGACTCCCTTTGCTACCACAATTCCAGAATGACCTAAATTATAGGAATTATATCTATCTATGGAAAAAGCCTGCACAGCGTACACTTCTTGTCCTATTTGGACAGGTTTTAGCATAGTATATTGGATACTCCAACTGTACTCACTTTGCAACGTACTACAGCCTATTTCTGTGAAGTACAGAGTGGCAGGAGAACATTAGGAGCATGAAATATTCATCTCTCCATCCTCTTATCCCTGAGCCTGGCCTAGGTTTTCCAAGGTAAATATGTTCTCTCTCCATTTGAAAATACCTATCATTTGGATTTTCATCTGTTCTGTAAAGTTCAAAATTGATTATCTTAATGACAGTTAATAGCCAGAACTGTTCAACTGATCTGACGCTTCTCCTCCACAGAGCCCACTTCAATAACGGGCAGTCATTGAGCTATTTTGTCTCCTTATTTAATATTTGGCCTTGTTGCATGCAAAAAATCATCAACAATGTCGTCTGGGACATGAGCGTATTCTGGAGCAGGATATTGATCCCTCCAAGTTTGTGACAGTTCTATGTAGGAAAAGAAATGGGAACAGTCATTTATTCCGAGTGTTATTAACCAATCATCCCTTGAATACGTTTTATAAAAGGTGAATACACCATTGAAAGAAGGCCAGCTAACAGTTCCCAAGACTGAGACCAAGATTCATTAGTCCTCCCCAACATGATCCTAAGACTCTTAGTGCCTGCAGAGTTTTCTAGGGACTTCTGAGCATTTGGTAGAGCATGTATCATGTAAATGTAATCACTGCACAATGCACTCCATCCATCTCCAATTTGAACAAGAAAACCTCAGCTGTGGCAAAAACGTCAAAGTATACAGAGGTGGCTGCATCCAACTTAGATCTTGAGCAAACAATCCCAATATGACTGCAGGAGACCCGATTACACATCTTGCAGGATGTTTTCTGCTCGTGATGCCCAAAAGACTTAAAGTTCAGCAGCATGAAATTGAGCGGTATGGAGATAAATGATTAAAATGCCAAATAGTTTAACTGGTTTGCAGGCAGGCAGTGTTGCTTATCAGGAGGAAACTACAGAAATGCTTTCAACTAACAAAGGGAAGAAAAGGACACTTATTCCCTGGCTTCAAACAGGTTAGACAGTGCATTTCTTATCTCCATATCCTCATAATCTTTTAACTATCACTTTATTTGCGAATCTCAGGGCAGAGCCTTCATTTCTGCACGAATGCATGGCTCTACATTAAATTTTTAACTTATGCCCACAGCCCTTCTGTAGATGTTCTTTAAACTTTCCCCACCCTGTTCCTACAGTATCTTTTTGCACCCAGTTTCTGCTTGGGTTAACATGGCAGGACACAACCAATGTGTCACTTGCCTACCTCTGTATCCCAAGGATGTCACAGCGAGGGATACTGAAAAGGGATGGTCACAATCCTTCTATGACAGCAGCAGCTGCTTCTGAAGCCTCAGTCCTCTACAGACCAGCACTTTGTGTTCAATTTTCTCCTAGCAACATTTTTCAATTTCTTGACCATTTTTATGCAAGAAAAGAACCTTGGCAATCCTTGAAACACAGAAGCTAATTTTCAGCTGGAAATAGAATTTGGATAGAGCCTTTTTTCAGTTATGAACTATTTCAAATAGAATAAAGGCTTAGATCTGCACTTGGTGTTAGAAGATAAAAGTGCACAGAAATCAATGGACACAGATTAGATTCAACATCCCACTGCAAAGCCCATTTTACTAATAACATACTTTGAAAAGGAAAAAAAAAATATAGGAGCGAGCAAAGTTGCTTATAGACCCAAACATTAATATTCATCATTGATTTCATTGATATTTATATATGCCTGATAGTTCTATTTCATGCTCACGCTGAGGCAGAGCTGAGAGAGTATGTACTTTCAGACTACTTAAGAATACCATATAGATATAATTGCAGCTCAATCACGTATAGAATACATTCAGTCAGCATTCTGCATAATACCAGAGACCCATTCTGGGCATTTTGTACTTCACAGAGGAAGAGTGAAGCAGCAAAGCAGTGGGAAGTCAGTAGTAAGATGGCATTTGGCAGGTAACACCACTTGCAATAAAAGCTGTGCTCCTTTATAAAGGGCAACCAACCCGTGCTCCTTGAGTTACCAAACTTGACACTTCTACACGGTTTGCAGAAGCCTTCTTTGTTCAGCAAAGGCTGCCGTGTACCCCTTTACTCCCAGAAACACAGCCAGAGGAGCAAGGAGCAGCACACAGAGACACAGATCAGTATTCCAGTAGCAGTGGAGCACGGCAGAGGTGAGATCAGTTCGAGCCATTGTTTCTTCACCCTCCGTACCAAAGTTGTTTTCCTCTTGTTTCAACAGAATCTATAAGCCTGCCTTGGCCATTAGTGAAATGTCACCATGTCAATGGAGAATTTATGATGCTGCTTGTGGTGTGAGGGTGCCCTAGGAATTCCCACGCTTTTCCTTTTGTTATTTCCCTAAAAAGATCAAGTCCAAAAACCACATACATACATAATGTGCGAGGCTCGCAGCCCACGAAGTCAGGAGGAACTATTTTAAGAATTAATTTGTGCCTTGAGAGATCTGTTTAAATTATCCTCCTGTGCTGTCCTAACCAAAGATGAGAGCAGAGAACTTCCAGTGTTTGGGGAAGGACGAAGGGGAGACGTGGATGCTCTGTGCACCCACAGGCAGTGGGAGGACACTGGGATTCCAGTGCAGCTTTGCTGTCCCCTGTGTCACCACCTCTAACCATATCTGCCATTTACAGCTGAGGATGTATCACTTATTTTTTTTCCTGCTGTTTCCTTTTTTTTTTTTTTTTTTGACAGGGAAAGTTTAGACTTCATCCTGCTTGGGTTAAGTGCTGTTAAATAGGAATGTTCTCAAAAAAAACCAGCCCCAAACAAACTTTGCTACCCTTATAGAAAAACAAAGGGCACTGAATATAAGCCAGAAAAAGGACTGAAGGACTTCAGTTCAAATAGGCTGTCAGCACTGCAGTTTCCATCAGTCCCTGGGAGCTATACCTCCTCGTGGAGGTATATACCTACATATACCTACAACACTGACTGCACACGCTGTACCCTGGGGCATCCCTCCAAGAAAACATCACCCCCCAAAAATCTCTGAAAGTGCTGCACAAAGTCAAGAGCCAAAACCCCACTTTTGCATTGTTCCATCCACCTGCAGAGTGACCATAACCCTCCTGCAACAAGAAGGGGCCTCTGTCCCAGCACTCTGCCCCACACATGCACACAGGGACCAAGGAAGCCCAAAGGAAGAGGTGCAGTCAGATAAAAATAGCACAATTCACCACCTCCCCCCCCACCCAACCCTCCAAGCCTCCACGCACACCGACAGCAGACCTTGAGCTCAGATGCACAGCACTTTCCTCCTGCCACTGACTGGTGACTCAGTTGACAATTTCAGGAACGTGCACCAAAATAAAATAAAATCCAAAAATCACACAAGAAACACAGAGCTACACAACGCAAATCTATATTTGTTTGAAATCGAGGAAAAGAAGCATTACCTGATCCTGCTGCTGGGCTTGTTTCCCTGATGCATTTTGCTCCTTGGCTGTAGTCATGCTCACCTATTTGTGCCCACCGCAGCGGCAAACAGGACTGGAATGTATGTATGCGTGTGTGTGGGTGAGTGTGAGCAGGTCTGCGTGTGCTCAGACATACACACACACATACACACACACACACACAGACTGGAGGGATGAGTAACTAGTCCATCACTTAACCACCAGCTGAGAAATTTCCCACCCCCGCAAAATCAAAAAAATGCAATGTATTAAAAAAAAAAAAAAAGCAAAAAATAGAAAATAAATAAAAATAGAAAATTAAAAAAAAAAAAAAACCCTCTAGTCTAGCTGGCTTCCCCCTTGAGCGTCTAAAAAATCAAAAGCAGGAGCAGAGAGAGAGAGAGAGGGAGAGAGGGAGAGAGAGAGAAGGATGCTGTGGGGGGCTCCTTCAATTAGCAACAGCCTCTGCAATCGTCACAGAAACAATGATAACTGCTTGGCAACCGGAGACGGGCAGCCGGGAGGCAGAGCCGCGCTCCGCGCTCCGCACCTCCCCGCCGGCAGCCCCCGCGCTGCGCATGCCCCGCCGCCCCGCCGCCTCCGCGTCGTCCTGCGCGGAGAGCGGCGCTGCGGGAACCCGATGGGATGCTGAGAGCGGAGGTGCTCCCAGCCCCCCCTCTGTGCGTCCCTAATGGGATGGGGTCACTTTGCGAGTCTCTTATTGCCGCTGTCGCTCACGGAGTGCGTTCTGTTCTGCGCTGTTCGAGCTCTCTCCCCAGCTCAGCGGAGCTCTTCTCACAAATCGAGCTTCCCAACCCTCCCGCCTGGCTGTCATACTCAAGGCATACTTAGGTATTGCCTCTGCCCATGCAAAAACTTGGAGCGATGTGAAGGATGCTGTAAATGGGACAGGGACTAATGCGGTCCCACGCTCACCTCAACTCCGGGCACTCTGATGCTGCCGCGGTGCAGCTTTCCATCCCCACACCCCCTGCATCCGGCCCACAGCCCTGCTCTGTGCTGCGGGACAAAGCTCAGTGTCCTCTCAGGAGTGATACTGGGATCCGTGCTGAGTCTGCAAATCACCAGCTAAGGAATATCAGGGTATTTATCCAGCAAGCGATTACGCCTCATTTGACCCCTAATGTTATATTGCTGGTAATGCTACTAGCTCACATTAACCATGAACTCCACTGGATGCAATCCATGGCTCTGCTGGATGCCATCACTCCTTACAACTCGGGGTGAATTTGATGCTCAGCTGAGCTTTGCTAGAGCTCAGCTTCCAGCCACCACTAAGTATTCCTGTGTTTCCACCATCATATAGTATACCAGTTCATGGAAACCACGACACAAAAAGTCTCCAACGTGTAATTGTGCTGGTAGGAAACTGGACAACCTCACCTGGTTCCAGCTGCCAGCATCCAGGAACAGCTCATTAGAGGAGTGAATAGCACCTCTCGAGCAAGAAGCAGTAATTTACACTTAAATCTAACAGCTTGTGTCAACCTCTTGCTGGGCTGTACTATGACACAGTCCCAGCTTACACTGCAATTTCATCTCTTTAGTCCCAGTATTAGTCACAATGATGTTTTTACTGAGGTTATTTCCACTCAGGTATTTTTCCCCAATCGTATGAACAGAATTGCTTTCAAGGGCTGTACAGGTAGATTGGTTTGAGTTATTCAGTTGCCTTGGTCTGTTTTCCCACCTGTTGTGGGCAGTAATGGAGTATCGCTTTACTCCACACTTTTGCTGTCTTTCTTCCCAAGAGGAATTCAAACAAAACAAAACTGTTTTGCACTTCCTCACTGTATGTCCTGGATATCTCTGCAGAATGGATCTTCTCACTGCATGAATCATTCCCTGTGTCCCTGACCCTCACTTAAACTACACTTTTACTGAAAAGATGTATAAGTCTTTGTGTCTGTTAGCCACTGTTAACCCTTGCACACCCTCTCCATGCACATTCAATTCTTTTGCAGCCAGCAATGTAAGACATGGTTTTCACCAGCTCTGCAAATGGCCAGACCTACATTTTAAGGTGGTTTTTATTTTTTTTTCCCTTGTTGTTGGGCACATAGGAAGTTAATTGTGCTAATTAGTCCAGCAGTTAGCTATACAAACGCATATGGCTTAACCTCATTACATAGGTGCATTACAACTGAGTATTCACACTGCACATCCGAGTGTTTTGGCACAGTTATTCCAGTGTTACTGAAGCTCACTGGTCTCTCTGCATGGTGGTACCTCTCTGCCTTCCCTGCCTATACAGGGGGTCTCGTGTGGCCACGAGTCATCTGCTGGGGTTGGCAGATCCTGATTCTCTAGGGGAAGATTAATCTTTCATAAGATAGGCCAAATAGTAAAGTTGGTACCCTACCACTTAGTGTGGAGGTCACACTGCATGGCCTCACCCTGCTGATGTGTGAGCAGATTACTCCATGCCTGTTAATGAAGGCTGGATATTAGGAAAAAATTCTTGTCAGAAAGACTGATAACGCAGTGGCACAAGCTGCCCAGGGAGGTGGTGGGGTCATCCTCTCTAGAGGTGTTCAAGAACTATAGAGATGTGGCACTGAGGGACGTGGTCAGTGGGCATGGTAGGGATGGGCTGATGGTTGGACTAGATGATCTCAGTGGTGTTTTCCAGCCTTAATGAGTCTATGGTTCTATGTTTCAAATGCCAACTACAGTCACCCAAACAGCACCCCCATTGAACATCAGTCAGCTGCTCCAGTACTGTGAAAGGACAAACATTTCCCTCCCACCAGAAGAGGAACTTTTGACAGGTGGAAGGACCTGTTCTCATTCTCCTGAGAACAGCAGGAACAGAACTATGGGAGCATTCTCAGAACGCTTCCAGGAATTCTTGGAGGCCACCTTCATCACCCTCACCATCACTACCACAACCATTATGCCCTCTCATGCTCCAAGACTGTTGTGAGCCTTGTACGTTGCAAATGGAACATAATGCTGCAGTGGTTCTTAAAGACAAACCAAACACAAACTTTTAAAGTCATTGCTATGAGCACCCATGCACTCTTGGTAGCTAAAACACGATAAGGATTGTGTCTGACCACCCATTACAGCAAAGTATGCTAGGGAAAGCAGCAGTTTGTTATTTTCACCCCCAAATGGTGCACATCAGTTTACTTAGGCCATCTTTGATCCACAGGTGGATGTTTCTGCTACCTGTGAATGCAGAGCAGCCCCTTTGCAGAAGCACTGATGGGAGTTGGTGCAGAGCATTCCCATCTCCTTTGTGTTACACAGGGCAGATCCAAGAGCAGCCTGTGCTCACAGGGAGTCCACCAGCTGCACACATCTGTTGGAGGGAATAGAGACTGAGCAAGGACATTAATAAGCCTGCTGCAGCAGCAGGTAGAGTTATTGGATGCAGAGCCCTTCTGCTCCTTTGAAACCTATGGTTCTGGCTATATCACTCCAGGTTATTAATTCCCCCCTCATTACCACATCAAGGAAGTCAAAGCCAGTGGGTAGAATGGGTAGAAATGAATCCTACTTGATTAACTACACCTTCCTACAGCCTGCTAATGTTCTCCCCTCTTCAGATGAGGACCAGGTCCCAGATGAAGAGCTACATATCTGAACTTTTTAGTGGAGCTAACCCATTGGTACCTGCAGTGCTGTAATGTGCTGCCTCCAGCAGAACACACCACACGATCTGCCTTTGTACATTCAGTCCCTCTGAGCTCCACACTCAGCACAGACCACTTCCCATTGGTTTGCTTTCAGCTCAGGGAGGACACACAGCCCAGGAAAGCACTCTAGTAATCTGTGGCAATGTAAAAACATACTCCTGGGTAGGTTACATAGGAAAAGTCCTAAAAGCTATAGTTTTCAGTGTTTTGGAGGTAGCAGATGTTAGTGAGACAACTCAGAAAGAGAGACAGACTGCCAGCACAGACACCCACAGGGAGAAGGTGAGAGGAGCATGTAGAAATGTTGTAGGCATGGATTTTAACATTCAGACATTTGAAAGGTGATTGATGTAGCTTGGATCAACACAAATCCACAGACTACAAGGTGAGCTGAGCTCAGTAGAAAGCAGTGCTGCTTTCCAGCAGGGAGACAGAAGGATGGGGACATGAGCTCTCAGCAGTTCCTGCAGTAACTGTCTGGAAAAAAGGTCCATGTCATTCATGAAAGCCAACTGTATCTTAAGTTGCATCAAAAGACACGTGGTCAGCTGGTCGAGGGAGGTGACCCTCTACTTTCTTCTGCACTGTGAGACCTCACCTGGGGTACTGCGTCCAGATGAGGAGCCCTCAGCACAGGAGAGACGTGGACCTGTTGGGAGTGTATCCAGAGGAGGGTCATAGAAATAATCCAAGGGATGGAACAACTCCCCGGTGACGACGGGCTGAGGGAGCTGGGGCTGTGCAGCCTGGAGAGGAGAAGGCTCTGGGGAGACCTGAGAGTGGCCTTTCTGTATTTAAAGGGGGCTGTAGGAAAGAAGGGACAGACTCTTTAGCAGGGTTTGTTGTGATAGGACAAGGGGAAATGGTTTCAGACTCGAGGGGAGATTTAGACTGAATGAAATGAAAAAGTTTTTTATGATAAGGACAGTGGAACACTGGCACAGGCTGCCAGAGAAGTGGTGGATGCCACATCCCTGGAGATACTCAAGGTCAGGCTGGACCGGGCCCTGAGCACCTGATGGAGCTGAAGGTGTCCCTGTTCACTGCAGGGGAGTTGGACTTGATGAACTCTAAAGATCCGTTTCAAATTAAATGATTCTATGATTCTATGCTCTTCTTAAGAGCATGGCCAGAGAAATCCAACTAATCTCCAAGTCTGAGTTCATAAATTTGCAGCTTCCTTATTCTCCCATGGCTCCAACTTTTCTAGAGGATGTCAAAGGGTGGGGAATGAGAGGGATCTGTGCAATGCAGGCTGTCCATAGCATTATTATGGTTCTGCAGATGTGCCAAGCCATGCTGGGGACCAACTACTTGCAGTCCCAGTGACAAAATATCACCAATCAAAAAGCAATGGCATATCCCCTATAGATCCTAAAGGAGATCATGGTAAAACCAGGAGGGTTGCATGGTTAAAAAAACTCTCTGTATAGGATTTTATGCTTTTAGAGGCAATCTCAGAATTGTTAAGATTGGAAAAGACCTCTAAGATCATCTAGTCCAACCATTAGCCCATTGCCCACGTCCCTCAGTGCCACATCTCCACCGTTTTGGAACATTCCCAGGGACGGTGACTCCACCACCTCCCTGGGCAGCTTGTGCCACTGCATCACCACTCCTTCTGAGAAGAAATGTTTCCTAATATCCAACCTGAACCTCCCCTGCCGCAACTTAAAGCCATTAACTCTCATCCTATCAGAAAAGCAGCAAGATATACCGACTGCTCATTCTGGAAGTCTCTGTTCTGTGTTTGTCTGAATAAGCTTTGGAGAGGGAGAATTTAATTTTGTTTTGTAAGCACAGTTTGTTGATGAGGATGTGCATTAATTTACCTTGCACCAGCCTTGCTCTGCCACCCCTCTCCTGTTGTCTCCAACATGTTTGTTCTACCAACAGAGAGCGACAAGTGAGTCTTTTGTCCAGGTGAATCTTTAGAGGCTCCACTGAATGGCTTAGGGACCCATTCAAATGAGTTCCAAGATTTCAAAGGTTTTCTGAGTGTGCTAGAGGCAATACCAGACTATGAACATAGTTACAGATAAAAATACATCGCATTTCCCTTACCCACGACTAAGATCATTAAGTAAGCAATCTGATGTGGTATTTTCCCTTAACAGATCAAAACCAGTTCATCTAGTCAATGCCATCAATTAGGCACATCAATGAATATCTGTTCCTACAAGGAGAGCACTTAATAATGTTTCTACAAGCTTGAAAACTAGTTATCTGAGACAGTCTTCCTCTATTTGCAGCAGAGGACACAGAGACAAGGGGCATGGCAAGAATAACTCATAGGTCTATGGAACAGTCCCATGGTGTTGCCTCTATTTGTGCATTATAGGAGTTTCTCTCAGATGCATTTATTTTTTAATTTTAACCTGGAAGTGTGGTTTAAATTGATTATAACAGGTTTATCTGCCGCTCAGTATTCTGCTGTTTTCTGTTTCTAGCTGCTGCAGCAAGTTCCAGGATCTCTCAGTTCATGGTAAACAAATGAGACAGTGCTAGGAGGCAAGCTGTGAAGAAGTCTGCTCACTTGTGCGCAGCTTAGAGCTATTTTGCATGGCACTTCCCTGCCTAAATTGGAGCATATCTCTGGGGTGCACGACGCTGCCCTACTCACTTCTGCATTATGTCTCTGCTTTGCTTATCCCAAAGATCAAGCAGCTGTACCTAGTGTCAGACTTCCCTACTTCAGTTTTTCAACAACATTATTTCTGACCATACGTGGAGTTATTTTTGAGCCAGCACATATATTTTAATGCACCATTACAACTCCAAAGGCACATCTTTAGCAGTGCCATATTGGTTTGGCACTGTGTTACTGCTGCAAGGAATACGGACAGGATTGCTGGTTTTTCCCTTCGCCTCTCTCTGGTCCTGCTGGTATGACCTTGGCAGCTGTAATGAACAGATGCCTCTTCCTTGCTTGTTTTTCTGTGCAAGAGACTTCTGAGGGTCCAGCTTCTGTGCCAGCTGTGAATCGTCTCCAAATTGTTTTTTCAGACTTTTCCTCCTCACAATCTGGCTTAATATTTTTGTTCCCCATGATCTCAGGGATTGATTTTGCATTTCCCCCCTCCTGTTATTTTTTGGGTGCAGCTGAGTCCCTTCCTCATTGCTTCAACATAGCTGCTTTCTGGCTGTTGTTTTGGAAGGGAGTGGAAGGATTTGTTTCTTTGCTCCCCATTAATATATATATATATATTACTTAATTTTGTCAAATAGCCACAGTCTGTATTTCATAACTAAAATATTCACTCAGCAGAACGGTAGATGTGGCACTGAGGAACATCATCAGTGGGCATGGTGATGATGGTTAATGATTGAACTAGATGATCTCAGTGGTCTTTTCCAACCTCAGTGATACTATGAAATGAAAAAGAGACCACTAGAGAAGAAAAAACAGAGAAGACAAAAAGTCTCCCCCAAGTTACCCACAAATAGACAATCCACATTTCTAAACAGCTACAAACATATTATTCTATTTAGTAGCCTACAGCTTGGAAAAGGGAGAGTCTTGTGTTCATTTTTAGCTACAACAATGACTTATAGGGTGTATAAATGATCTGCATATATGATGATGACTGGTTTAAATGTAAATGTTGTGAAAGACATCTTATGTAAGCACATACAATTGCCTGAGAGATCCTTGTACATAAAAGCCACAGCTGGAGCAAGTGGCTTTTTAAACATTTGCTTTATGAAGCACAATTTTCTTTGCAATGGTTGTTATTTTTCATTTACTTCTCCATCAGCTTTAAACAAAAAGAAAAGGAAGAAAAAAAATACTTGAACTTACAACATGATCTGTATACTTTCAGTAATGGAATTCTGCAAAACATTGATGCTGTTAAGGAGACGGATGCATATAACATACGTTCATTTTAAAAGTGTTGTATTTCACAGATTCATAGAACAGCTTAAGTTGGAGAGGACCTTAAAGATCACTGAGCTCCATTCCCATGCTGCAGGCTGGTTGCCACCCACCAGATCAGAGCCCAAGGCCCCATCCAACCTGGCACTGATCATCTCCAGGGATGGGGCATCCACAGCTTCTCTGGGCAGCTGTGCCAGGGCCTCGTTGCTCCTTCAGTAAAGACTTTTTTCCAAACATCTAACCTAAATAACCCCTCCTTTAGTTTAAAACCATTCCCCCCTTGTCTTATCACTATCAGACTGTGTAAAAAGTCAGTCCTCCTCCTGCTTACAAGCTCCCTTCAAATACTGGGAGGCCACAATGAGGACTCCCGATAACCTTCTCCAAGCTAAACAAGCCCAGCTCCCAGCCTATCCCCATAGAAGAGGTGCTCCAGCCATCTGAGCATCTCTGTGGCCCTCCTCTGGACCTGCTCCAACAGCTCATGGTAGCTTCTCACAAATGTTCCTGAACAGCACCAAGAGGGTCAAAGACATGAGGTGTGGCACCCACAGCAGTATTTTCACTTGGTTGTGTATTTGCTGCCTCTGTGAAATGCTCACTGTAGCTGGATAGCTTCCAGCACCCTCATTTGCTGGTGAGAACTGTGATGGCTACAAGCATTTATACATTGCCTTGACTGTATTTCAAGTGTTTATAGATTTATTGGGATGAAACTTGTTCTGGTAAACACAGCAGCCTGTGCTCACCCTTTGGAACTGAATGTCTCACACAGTGCACATGCCAAAGGAGAGGATGGATAAAACTTGTTGCCAGTATTCTGAAAGCCAATAGAAAGCAGGCCACCTGGAAATGCCTACTCAGAATCGTGAATGCAGAGGTAAGTTTAAGTTATGTCTTTATTACAAGGCTGAGGAAAAAAAGAGAAGGAAGAGGATGTGTGAAGTTGACTTATTGCTGGTACAGCCTCATAGTCCAATTGTTTTGAGGCAAACAGAAACCAGAGTAGTCCCTGCTCTGCTTTTTAGAAATTGACCAGCAGTTTCGATGTGCCACTTGGAACATCTTTGAGGAGTTTCATTTTCAGTGGATGAGAGCTGCTTTGTGTGAACAGCGTTGTGCCCCTGCTTTAACTGCCTCAGTGGGCTGCTCTTCAGTTCTGAGAATGCTCCATGAAATCAGGCTCCCATCTCACCTGAAGCCAGATGACACAAAAAAGAAAGTGGAAAACTTTCCACACCATGTGCAGTGCACAACGTACAACACAGCTGCCTGAATACAGCCTTATGTAGCATAAGTAAGCCAAGTAAAGTAGCAGCAATGTCCTGCTCCCAACCATTTATTTGATTTGCAAGTAACACAAGAAAATATATGCATGAGGGATGCACAGATCTATATATAATTTTCATTTTACTGAGACCTTGAGACCAGTTGAGCTCTGAGCACAGCATAAGACCACTAAAAGGGCGTAAGGCATATTTAAATCATCATTGATAATATTCATTAATTCGCAGAGACAGAGCAGGTATTCAGCAATGGCCCTTCAGGCACTCATGCACTGCAAAATCTAGGAGCTAGAAAAAAGTGATGCAAGAATGCACGTTTTACCCCTGAAGATATATATTTCTCCATGCAAGTATGAAATCTGAGCTTGACAGTGACTTTCACAGCCATATAGCTGTCACAGATAATTAATACACCTCTCCTTCACACACCTCACAGATCTCTGTAATAACACATATATGATATGCCCCCCATATTTATTTAAATACAAATCAGATGCATCACCTTTGCAAGTAGCACAAGCAATTGCCTAAATATGTTGCAGTACAATAACAATGCCAAACAAAGATACAAAAACTGAGTTCACCCTAGCTTCCAGGCATCAGCAAAGTCTTTTATTAACCCAACCTATGGTCTGGTTGCAAGAGATGCAAAAGGAATTAAAAATCTGTTGCCAAAATGTCAGCAGTAGTAAGCAACAGCAAATCATAGAATCATGAAGGTTGGAAAAGACCACTAAGATCATCAAGTCCAACCACTGACCATCATCACATCACGTACTTGGTTGTGCACAAGCTTTGCTATAATCAATATCTTCTGGAAAGCTCTGGGTCTGCAGTTAGCTCAACCTGCAAAACATTTACAACTGTGATTGCATGAGGAGAGCTTATGAAGGCTAACCTCCATACAGGAACTCATACTGCAAAAGAGAAGATGCAACACCCATCACTGCATACTCTGTAGAGCAGACCAGACTTTTTAAATAAGATGAAGACATATCTGAGAACACTATTAGAACTTTATTGCAAATATTACCCAAAGACAGTCTTTTGGACACATTTTCTAGGGATAATAAGGCAGCCTAAGGCCTATATTTATTCACTGAATCAGCAGTCTTTTCATTTCTCTTGTTCTCCTCCACAGATCAAGACTTCTGTCACTGTAGGAAGTGGCTGCTGAAGAGGACATTTAGAGACTAAGCTTGAAGAGCCCAGAATAGTAGAAATAGAAGTTGGCAAGTGGAAAAAAATAAATTCCATCTGCCTTATAAAATAATCCAGAACACTGAATTGCTGGTTTAACCAGCAATTTCACCTCATGTTGTAGTTTCGTGATATCAGAACAAGTAACAGCTTCTCCAAAAGGAGAAATACGAGAAGAAAGCATAATAGACTGATGGGAAAAGTACACACATTCATGTTTGCCAGTAAATCCGAGCTGCAGGAAAGGGAGGCGATTATAAAAAGCTTTAATGGACAGGATGCCTCAGTAATACTTTGCCTGATCGCTCTGCATTTTCCAGTAGTCAAGGAAAAGTCAAACTAATAGGAAAATCCTAACCAACATATCAAGCTATTAATTATGTCCAGAAGCGAAGTCAAGAGGCAAGCTTTCCAAAACAAATTAATCTATTTTCAGCAGAGCTTATTCCCTTTATAGATGCCAGGAACAGGCTGTATGTGATTGAAAATTACACCAGTAGCAGTATTGTTATGGTCTAGAAAGAAAGCTTTAATTCAGTATTTTCTTGAAACTGATTCCACTTCAGTTGTATTGACAGCAGAACAACATGGTCATGATGCAATAGTTACCTTTTAGACATAAGGCTGCTGGTTTACCCTTGTGGTAACGACAGAAAGAAAATTAATAATTTACTGGCAGTCCATCCAGCATTACATTTTCATGTTTTCTTATCAACTGATCCATTAGGATGACACTGTTCATAATAATAATAATAAAAAACCTCCTTCATATCTCTTTGCTAAATAAACTCTGCACTAACATTTCCTTTACCACAGCCATAATCCTTAGCAGTGCTATTACAGTATTCCAAGTAGTTACGTTAAATATACCTTTCTAAAGATTTAATTTTATCCCTATTAAGAGTATGCCTTGTTAAACTTAACAGAAGTGGAGATAAACAGAGATGGTAGAATAAATCTTTCTCAAACACAAAGGCCTTTGCTGAAGGAGCCCATCCTGGGTACCAGAACCCTTCCTCACTGTGACTTTCCTTCCACGAGGAAGAAGGGGTAGTTGACTCACCTGGGAGGAATCTTTTTTCAAGAAACAAAAACTGTAAGTATCTTCATCAGATTTTACACTGTAAATGAGGCTTAAATTTCTAAGACACTTGATTGCTTTAAAAGACTGGTACCGCTTCCATCCTGGCACAGACCTATGCATCTTCTTCTGCCAGGCACTAAAGCTCCTTGACATTATTCTGCTTCTGTAAAGTGGATGTAAGTGGCACTGTAAGTGGCTGAAAGTGCAAGGCACATCAATTTTAAAACCTCCTTACACAGTCAGGGAAGTGCAATGCAGGCAGTATAAATGAAAATCCATTTTTGTGAGCTGAAGTCAAATCTGAAAAGCGTCTATTCATGAAATAATCCCATGACATATGGGCATACAATCAATACAGTCAGCAACTATAGTGAAGGAATTCAGTGGAATGACATTGTAAGAAAAATAATCTCTTCTTTATATGTGTATACATATTTATTTAGTTATTACATGTTTGTATTTCAGCAGCACTCAGGAGCTGAACAATCCATAGTTCTCCTGTGCTTTGGGATGGAGATGCTTCCAACAGAATTTACCTTGCTGAAAATAACTTACAGTCTCAAGAAGAATATTCTGCCTGCCATATGCCCAGCACATGGCTGTTTATTCCTCAACAGCATCTTTGCTGTTAAGTTTTTCTGGCTAAGGTTTGATGCACCCTCCACTGGACCACACTGTGTTTCTACCTGTGGTTCTGGCCGCTATTGGGCCCAGGACCTGTGGTTTACCCTTGTCTGTATCTGACCCTGCAGCTCAGCATTATAGAAATGCAAAGCTGTAGTTTGTGTAAAGAATTAGAGCATAATGTAAAACACAGCATTTTATTCCTTTTGAGCAATGCACATCTGAACTGCCATTAATGAATGAGAATCTTGGTCCATCCACAGTGGGACATCATGGCATATTTACAGTCCAGAATCCATTACAGCTAAAATTGCACTATTTACACTCATCTGCCATAAATCTAATATTGTTGTGATGGCTATTCCATTTAATGTACTCTAGGAATGCTTTGCAAGCCAGTATCAATTATGCTTGGAAATAAACTGATGCTTTGGGTTAAACAAAATGAAAACATCCTTCCTCTGAGAAATGCAGTACTTTGTATCTGCAGCTATTTTGAGTGAATCTTATGTTTTATTCAATTAAGTACCACTGAAGACGACAATGATTCAGAAAATATTAAATGAAAATATTGATTCTGCACTCATAAAGTTGAATGAGCGAGGGACTCCTACCAATAACATGATCACGACACATCAAACTCACCTACAGCTTCAAAATTGTTCCTTAATTTTGCAGTAATTATTTAAAGATATTTTCAACTCAGAGAAGAATTTTTTTCTTATATCCAACCTGAACCTCCCCTGGTGCAACTGAAGGCTGTTACTTCTAATCTTCTTCTAATCGTATCACTGTTACCTGCAAGCATAGGCTGACCCCCCATCTCTCTACAACCTCCTCTCAGGCAATTGTAGAGAGCACTGAGGTCTCCCCTGAGCCTCCTCTTCTCTAGACTGAACAACCCCAGCTCCCTCAGCTGCTCCCCATCACACTTGTGCCCCAGCCTCCTCATAGCTCCGCTGCCCTTCTCTGGACAAACATTTTTCATTCGATCCAAAGCACAGCTCTTAAAAATGCCAGTTCTCCCTTACAGATCTGGAGTCTTTCCAGCAGCATTCTTTATAATTACATTGATTATTAGCATCAATTTCCATTTCACTCTTCACCTCAGAGGAATAACAAATGTCTGCCAGCATTTACAAGGTATTCCAACAACAATTACTTTACCCAATGTGGAAACATAGACAATGTTTGGCTGAGGCAGGGCAGCTCCTCCCAGACTACATCATCCCCTAATGACAAGTGAGCCATCAGCTATAGATCAGCACCAGCCAGCTTTTCCTAGGATTATCTTGAACTACTGAGCCTTCACTCAGGTTCAAAACACACCTGCAAACCTAAGAGTGAAGACATTCGTAATAAAAAGGATAGCTCATATGTTTGAAGAGGTTGTTAGAAGATCTAACTCCTCCAAATGGGAGAAGGGAGGGATGAACAGGTAGAACATAGCTATGGCTCCATCCTCAGATGGTAACAGCATAGCCAGTGTTCAGGGCAGCAAGATCCTAAAATTTTTAGAAAAACTCCAACAACATCCAAGGTAGCAATGGAGCCTCCATACACCTGGAAGACCTTTTACTCCATACCAGAGACCCAGACAGACACCTTCCATACAGCCAGACAGCCCATCTTCCATTTGCCTCAGCAACAATCTTGAGGAAATAGTGATGCATGGGGCCTTCCTAAATGTCCTCTCACAGTGAGCCATGTGAGAATCCTGAATTTCATTAAAAAGAATAAACCATCAGTTTCTGCCCTTCGTGAAGCAAGGCAAAAACCTGACTACATTAACCGAAACCTCAAAACCCAGAAAAGAAATAAAGAGACCAGAAAATATATTCCTTTTTTTTTTTTTTTTACTCTTTTTTTTGCATGGACTATTACTTCTTGAACATTCAGGTCTGACAGCACAGCTACTCATCCACCCAGACATTTAGCCAACTTGGCAGTACTTAGCTCTAACGACTTCAAAGCCTGAGGAAGCACGGAAACATTTCATGCATCAGATCTATTTAAGAACATATACAAAGCACTGCTCACAAGCCGTAACAGAAACAATATTGTCCCAGCAATAAAACCATGGAATGGAAAAAATCACAGATATATTACCCATTTTCAAATTTCACATTTAAAATAAAACACAGTGAAAAGTGAACAAGATTTTCGTCATGCAGCTTTCATTGGAGAAACTGTAAAGAAAAAAATAAGATAGCAATTTAACAGAGGATAATGAAATTATTCATTTTCTCCCTCTGCTTGAAGAAGCCCCTGGCCAAAAATGAAATCGAGCTCATTTTCAACATGTGAAATTGTTGTGGGTTCTTTTTACCTCTGCTTACATCCTTATTTTTTTTTTAATGTTAGCTATGATCCAGTAGCACTAACTGGTACGAGTGCATTCATTTGACAAATATGAAAATAAAATTGCCTAACAGGGATCCTGCAAGTGCAGCAACTTTACTGGTGAAGGCAGTTCTGAATGAAGGATGTCTGTACCAAAAGGCAGATAAAAACACAGAATACACTGCACTGCATCAGGATGAGTTGAGCACAGCTTACGGTAATGACAGCCCGAATCAGCCACAGAATAAATGTTCACCAACCTGCTTCAAGGCACACACTTTCTAATGTTAAGAGATATTAATGTTATTGCAAAACCCTTTTTTTTTTTTTTTAATGTACTTCTAAATGTTACCATGACAATCGTGAATGCTTTTTGCTCATGTGATCACAGCAGTATGGAAGATACCTGACCAGAAAGTACAAAAGGGTGAATTTACTGGGTAGGCAGCAGAATTAATTTTCAGGCAGTGTAAGAAAACAGGAAGAATGCTTTGCTTTTGTCTTCATACTAATAGTTAAAATTTGTCTTGAGGAGTTTGAGTATCCTTCCATAAATGTTTTACTGTTAATCAAAGCAATACCAATATGCTTAGTTTTGATACAAGTTTCCAGATTATTCCCAAACTCAGAATTCTTCTCTCAGCAGCTTCTCATGGCAATGAGCTTCATGCATGATAACGACATCATGGTGTTTGAATGGAACTCAAACACTGAAAATGTGAGGAGGATGTAGTGAAGTGGGGGTTGGATTCTTGTTGGCAGGACACTGGGCTCCATGAGCTAGATCCGACCCAGAGGCTGACACCTACCGAGTCCCATGTCTTGGTCAGATGTTCTCTCTGTGGGCTCCTTTACAAAAATAACACCAGCCATTATCGATTTCTCTGTGTTAGAATTGTTCAAGCCTCAGAATATACTCATCAAGCATCTGTGAGCACAGCCCTGAATGCAGCGTTCCCAATGAAACTGCAGAACTTACTTATATAATTATATTTATATAATTACATTATAATTACCCTCTGTATTATCCTCTATCCCATTTTTTATTCATTTTAACATCTTGTTTGCATTTTGTTAATTCCCTTTTCTCTGAATCCTGCTAAGCTCCTGGCCTCACTGCTGTACTGTGGTGATGTAGCTCCGGAGGTGCACTGTCATCCAAGCAATTACTGTTGCCCATTATCAACTAATTTCCATTGTCTATAAAAAAAAATCCAAGGTGACACTCTTCCTCTGCAGCTTTTGGCTGATCACCCCAAAGAGTATGCCATAATAATTACTAGTTAAATACTAAAACAGATGAATTGCAAACACATTAGCAGCACTTGGGCTATGAAGATTACACTAGAGGAGGAGATTATCACAACGGCAGATCCCTGAAGGCTGAGCACTTGCAATTCCTATTTGCATTCCTGGAGAGTGAATGCAAGAGGGTTGTTTTGACACAGTAGAGTAACAACACAAAGAATTGCAACGGAGGCGTGCATGGAAAGCGGACTCCCTCTGCACTGTAAAACAGATCCTACACTGTCTTAGTTTCAAATGCTATGAATAAAAACCTCATCTTCAAGGAACGTTACAGCTTTATCTTTCTTCAAAAGAAGAGAAAATGCAAGGGGAATAAAGGCACTTAGCCGAATAGCAGCAAAAAAGAGGGCCATTCCTCTAGGGCACACCTGCAACCGTGGGATGTGGCAGGGTTGATGCAACACCTTTATCAGTTAGAAAGAGGAGACAAGCAGAACATCACATCCAGGACAGGCTGCTGCCCATTGCTGTTGTTTCATCTCCAAATAAGCATGGGAATCCTTCTTTGGGAAGCAGCTCAGCACTGAGAAAAGTTGGAACTACAACATCCTATTCTTCAACTTCTGTTAAATATTTTGCTACATCATCCCATCCAGTACTGCTTGAAACAGTGCAGTTTGCCATCCTTAACTACTTACAATGCCAATCATCACCACAGACAGAGCTGAGCTCCTTGAATATGGAACTGTGTCTTAAGGGCAACTTCTGTCAATAGCAAACGTAAGATTTTGCATGGATTAAAGCTTATCATGTGTTGTGTTGAAAGGCTCTTCACAGTCCTATCCCTTATCGAACCTGACCTGTAACATGAAGGACAAGATTTTTCTCCTGTACCTCCACAATATTTTTAAGTCTAATACTCAAAACAAGGCATACATTGCATAAGGATTTGTAATAGCCCACCAAATGCTGGTAGATACTATTTAAAGTATGCTTACGCTCAGTTTTCTTTTATCTCCCAGCAATGTTACCGATACTATTTATTCTTCCTAGCTATTTTTTAATCATTTTCAGGTGATAATGTGTGTTTATTAAGAAGATCAATTTTTGCAAGCTATGCTTTCAGGAAAGCCAGATAAATTATAGACTTTGCTTGACATTTGTCTCCCAGTGCAATAACACGTCTCAGAAACTCAAGTAAATTTACAAGCTAAGAACTCCCTTTTCCTGAGTCCAAGCAAACAATCCTCTATCACTGCTGGCAGAAACAAAACGTATTTCTCCCTTACAGTTATATTGTTGTCAATGAACTGCATAAACACTGAATTCTTTTCTCACGCACTGCTTGTACACAGAAACTGCATTAGCCCCTCTTTCTCTGGTCCTGTTGAGCCACTCCATCCTTGGAGATAGATAAGGAAGCCTCTGCCAAAGCTTTCACCTCCACTTGTTGCTTCTATCTGAGAGCTGAGATGAAACTCGTTTGGACCCAGTGCGTCGTCATCTTCTAACAGCTCCTAATTGCTGACCTATCTACTCTGATGTAATGATAAAACCTTTTAGCATTCTGTGTTACCCCTCGGAAAACATATTTCAGTTCTCTGATGTGACCTTCAGCTTTTTCTCTTAATACCAATGGCAAAGACCTCATGCAGCTCTTCGCGATGACAGCCTCATCTATCACACCCTACTCGTGCCTCTTAACACCTATTTCACTCTGCACTGCTGCGCTGTTTCTGTGATATTTCAGGACGTTGCTTCTGTTTATCTCTGTTCCAGTTACTGGTTACCTGGCCCAGCTTAATTTTTGTACACCATTTTCTTATCTCAAAGAAGATGTTTGTTTTCATGTGATTTTTTTTTTTCTCACAACAAAGCTACGACAAACTGCACTGGACAAAAGACCTGAACAGTTTTTAAAAGGAAAGCAATGATCACAGATTCCCTCACTCTCTTTATACATATGAAAGCACACATACGTTTAAGAAAATGTTTTTGGATATATTGCTGTTTACATTGGTAGTTTTAATTATTCAGGCCTCCAGCACATTGGGACGCTCACAAAGGGGATGAGAAGAAACGATCTGAAATAAAAACCTGTGAGTCTTTACATCCAAATCCCTGAGCAGATGACATGTCTGATCGCTGTATTTGTCTGTTTGCAGAAGGGACTGAAAGGCTGACAGGAAGGAACCTGCTCTCAGCAGACTCATAGGGCCAGGTTGTCATTTATGTCAAGCTTCCTGCTGCATTTCTCTTGCACACAGTGATGTGAGGGGGAACTAAAATAAATGAAAATAAGGATGATGATGACACCTCTTATCTCCAAGGCCATCTTTCCAACAATTCAGCTTTTCCCTGGTGTATATTTCCCATATACTGTGTAGACCTTTCTAAGCCCCAGGCTATACCATCCATCACAAGTGATCAGCTCAAATGCCCAATTGATGGCTTCAGTTTCCCCATTCTTAACTGAAGTTTTTCATAATTTTGCCCTTCTGTTCTTATGTTTTCTCAGTATCTGTAGGCGGCTCCATGCCTTGGGTTAAGCAGCCTATCCAGGCTCTTTGAATCTTTTCTCACTAAGCAGTTTCCCCTTCATCTTCTATACTCAAATATTAAAGCACGCTGATCATCAGCAACCAGCAGAGAGGAGAAATTCCCATGTCCCACTTGTATTTAATGTCTTCCTGAAGAGCCCAAAGTAGAGCTCTGCTTTCAGGGAGCAATATCCCGTTGCAAACCTAGGTCTATTTTCCTTGTAAAACTTCTGACTGTCTTTTTTCCCCATATTTTTATAAGCATATCTTCTTCCTCTACTTCGCTCAAATGTATTAACTCATATTACTCAGAGATTAAATTAACTCCATTATTTGTGACTGTTCATCACCTCCATGTGCCTTTGTAGTCTTTACTTTCCTATTACTCACAGTTCCTCCCTTTATAGCTTCACACACAAATTCATTAACAGACTGTTTACTCCCTCATCAGAATCATTAAACGAAGATGCTAAATGAGACCTGACCTAACACAGACAGCTGCAATGAGCAATTCCTTATAAGAAGAGTCTTTGCTGTTTATCAAAAGCTCTGTGCTAACTTTCAGTGCTCCCTGAACTGTTTTCACACTGAGGCAGTTTATACAAGTTTTCAAATTCAGACTTGCTGCACTATTTCATTAGAATTATAGAATCGTAGAATGGCTTGGGGCTGGAAGAGACCTCAAAGATCGTTTAATTCCAATCCTCCTGCCACGGGCCCTCTTTTATACCCTGAGACAAGTTGGTGAAGGAGGTCCTTCCCACAAACCAAAGAGTTCTTCACGACATTAAACTGATCTCTGCAGGTGCTCCCTCCAAATCGATAGGAAAAGCTCAATACATCTGCAGAGTCAGCAAGGGCATTCATCAGCACCAGTCATCCTCAGCTCTCTCTGGAACCAGGGAGGTGATGTGTAGGGTACACAGCCCCGGGCTGTAGGAGGGTGTGAGTCAATTGGAGAGAGTCCAGGCAACGCTCACAGATTTCCAAAAATACATCGTATCTGAGGAAAAATTTGAAAGAACTCGGATCGTCTAATTTATAGAGGCAGAGAAGATGTAACTTCTCTCAGGAACTGCATGGATATAATTAAACTTCGCCTTCGGACAAAAGAATGAACTAGATGACCTTTGGAGATTCTTTCCATTCTTGTTTTCTCTGAAGCTTTGATTGCATAGATCGCCTGCCAAATGTCCCTTACAGAAAGCTGCCTCTACAACCAAAAACTCTACAGCCCTAAGCTTTGGATTTCAGCCCCAAAATGTGTCCGTGCCTTCCTTGGGCTTGTGCTTCTCCTTGGACCCTCTTGCCCAGGCAGAGGATGCTCGCTCCCCTGCCAAATGTGCATCATTTGTTTGTGACATCTAGGTCAGAGAAAGGGGACACTTCTGGAAGTCACGTCTGGTAGAGAAGGTCTGAGTGACACACCGAGAACAGGGAAGCTGCCTGTGGCCTTGCTGCCTGCTGCACAGCTGAGTCTGCCCAGTGCTGGAGCAGGGCATTCCTCAAGTCTTGCTATACTGATGCTACCGGCACTTTTTTTTTTATATAGTTGCAATTGTTCCCTTGGTCTTTCTAATGGAGAGGCATTGTGATAGTTGGCATGTTTTACTGCCTGAGATCAGTCACTTCCAAGGAAATGGTGGAGTTCCTGTCCCTGGAGGTTTTCAAGAAATGTGGAGATGTGGCACTGAAGGACATGATTAGTGGACATAGTGGGGATGGGCTGATGGTTGGACTAGATGATCTTAGATGTCTTTCCCACTTTAATGATTCCATTCCTCTGTTTCTGCTAGGAGAGAAAAAAATTTTCCCTAATTATCTTTCTTTTACAAATAAGGCTGTGCATCATCCTCCACTGCAAGCCAGATCCCACAGACTCTTCCAGGCCAGATTGGATGGGGCCCTGGGCAGCCTGGTCTAGCATTAGGTGGGATGGTTGGTGGCCCTGCGTGTGGCAGGGGGGTTGGAGATTCATGATCCTTGATGTCCCTTCCAACCCTGGCAATTCTGTGATTCTGTGATTCCTTGCCACATTCCCAGCACACCGATGAAGAAACAACTACCATGCTGCATCTATCCCCATCTCCAAAACAGTTGTTTTTTATGTTCTCTCAGATTTCTGAATTTGCACAGTCTATTTACAAACATAAATGCTTTAACTATAATACGTCTGACATGTTTTCTTTCACAATAATGCCCACGAACCTCAGATTAAATCTGCTTAATTACTTTGCACCCAGAGAACATGTATCTTTGCCCTTCTTGGAGCAATGCTTCTGATTCTTTTGGGATCTCTGCTGCCCTTTCCATCTCCTCCTCTGCTTTTCCAAGGATGTCTATTGCTTCTTTTCCTCAGGTACAGCCCTGTCTGCGTGGGCTGCATACAGCCATACAGATCTTATTTGGAAAGAGTTGTCAGCATAGGCATTTGGGGGGATTTGGTTTTAATCAGATGCTTTTTGTAACTTTATGTAGCTCTTCTATTTGATCATCCAAAGAGAGGAAATACCAGTGTTTGCTTTAGAGATCTCTGCTCAAGAGCAAGTTGTGCTATCCAGTTTAGGGAAGAGATGTACCTCTTGGTGAAACAAGCACAAAGAACCTTTTATTTGATCACAGAGATTCATGTAATCCCTTCCCTTTATCCCTCTGCTCATTTACCTACAAATCATTCTCTCCCCATCCTCCAGCTACAACCTTTCGTCTCCTCACAGCTCTCCTCCTGCCGTGGCTCTTTGCTCAACCTTATCCCCAAGCATTCCCAGGCCATCTCAACCTTCCAGATCAGTTTTTCCCCAGCAGTTCAGCTCCTGCCCACTACTTCCTCCGCTTTCTGCCCCTGGAAAGACACCAAGGATTTCAGCTTACTACAGAAACATATCTTCTGACGCATCCTGCTGACTGGTAACAATGGTACAGCTGCCTGCCACCACCAAAAGACAGAGTAGCATATATGCACACAGCAACAAACAGAGCAGTGTATTTTGCTGCTTCCTTTCCCACCTGCAACCAGGCTTGTTTGGCTCTGAGAGCCAGAGGGGCATCAGTAAAGGAGACTGGATTTGCAATTGCTATTGCAACATCAATTCTCATCCTGACTGTCACTGCTCCCCTATGCAAAAGCAGGGTTTGAGCAGCTCTGCCATCCACACTGCCCATCCACTATGATGCTGAGGTCAATGAAGAGTAGGCCCTACGAAGTCAGGCTGGGCACTGCCTGACTGACTTCCTGTAAATGCTTAACCCCCTGCCAGAACCCACCTACATAAAAATCACCTTTAGTATCCAAATCACCATAGTATCCATACTATGATCACTATGGAACTGTGTGATCATGAACTGCCTTGCCCCAGTCTATATCCATATCACACATAATGAACATTTTCTGGAGTTGTTGTCTGGTTCTTATTAAAGACTGCTTGTAAATCCACATACAACAATCTCTCTAAGAAGCAAAATGTGCCATCTGTATGTATTTCTACATGGCTGCAAACCTGGCTCTTCTGCCCACCAGGTAGCACTCAGATGAAATGCTGTGAGCAATGGCCTGAGCAATCAGGCAGTAAAACGAAGAGGCAGAGAATGGATTATCCAGTCCTCATTGTTCAGTACCCGAAACCTATTTGCTGGATTTTATTTTTTCCCCAGTAAAAATACTCCACTCTGTAAATGTCTGTAAGTTAAAGGAAATGAAACAAATAAAAGAACGAAACAAAGCCTTGAATAGAGTGTGGCAATATCTTAGGTGAAATCAATTTGCAGAGCCTTTCAGAAATGAAGAATAGGATTATAATGGATTATTCTACTACAAGCTCTTGATGTTTTGTGTAAAAGCTCTATTTTTTTTTCAGAGGGGATGTTTAATGCCAACTGCTGAAAATCTGTAAAACTGATAGTACTTATAGGCTTTACGTGCTGCCTTGAAGGTGTGAGTGAAATTGCATGCAGAGGATAGATAGACATTCAGCAGCAGTAGAATTCCTAACAGAAGAAACAGTATTAAAGTATTTTTATTCTGACACTTAAACACTACAAATCCCAAGTGAAATCTTACTTTAATGGTTATGAAACTTGTGTAATAACCAAACCAAAAGAAAGAGGATTATAACGTAGAGCAAAAAAAAAAGCTGCTGTACCATTGAAGTGTCAATCATGTCCAACAATGGACTACACACAGAAGTATTCAACCCTGTAAATCCTAGAAAATATCATTACCCCATGGAAAACTTCACTACCCCTTCCATCTGTCCAATATCTTTGCCTAGGGTGACCACATAAGAGCGTAAGACTTGCCAACTGTACTGAAAGATACATTCACATCCAGAAATGCAAATAGAGATATAAAAGTACAGAAGTTTTTGCATTAATGGGAGAAATCTCTTTTCCCCACCAGTTATTGGCCACTGAAAGTCTTTGTTTAAATGAAACAGTGCAATGCACCAAAAACTCTCCATTTTTGTGACACCTTCTACCCCAACCCAATCCTGGTGGCAAAAATGAGCCACACAGTGCATCTTCTGCTTTCCAAGGCAGCCTGAATGAAGATTTAAAACAACATCCAGCTGATGCTAAGTGGTCAGAACCTTTAAACACCCAGGGAACCACTGTTTTACATGTAAAATAGCAAGAAACGCAGCACCTGCTTTCTTGGTAATATCAGCTTGAGTGCTCTTCATTTAAAATCTCATCAGCATAATCATCTCTCTCTCAGAGAGAGAAATGTTGTGCCCAATAATGACTTATGGGCACTAGAAGCCATTATCTTTGCTTCATCATGACTTAGTTGTCACTACATCAATTGCACAGACCAATTAAGTTATTCAATTATTAAGGTGCAACAGTTAACAATACAAACGATGCTGTTCAGATCCCAACAAAACCTCACTTATGGATTCTATGTAAGTACTTGTCCTATAAGTGGATGTAAATAGTTTCTTGAGTCTGGGTTCTACATAAAAACTAAACATATGAACGGAGCAAAGAAAAATGTTATTTATAATCCTACATATCATACCGTTCCCCAAAGTGACAAGATCAATATTGCAGCTTGGCTCTTGCTACTGTGACAGATGGTGCTGTTAAAACACTGAGCACATCTTCTCGGAAGAAAAAAAAACATAAGCGAGGACAATCTATGTTGTCCTCATCCAGTCTGCATTTTATGTTACTAACAAACAGGAGAAAAAAAGTAGAAAACAGTTTTACATTTCTCTTTCAAATATAAAAAAAAAAAAAACACTTAAAAGGACTATTGGATCTCTTTTGAAACAGGGAAGTGAGGGATGCTTGCAGCAACCTAAAGTCTGTCAGAAAAGAGTTTTCATTTTCTTCCCAGCTGTACTTTGCACTAATTTTACCAGGCTCTTTCATTTTTAATAGATGCCTGTGCAAGAACTGATGAGGTTGGAAAGATTACTGACGTCTTTGTGAGCACTCTCTGCTGAGAGCATTTTGCAAAATGCACCTGAGGACAGCTTGGGTAAGAGTCGGTTGTCTCTTGATCCTCTAGATATTCCAAATGAAGATTAGCTGAGATACTGAGGGTCAGCAATCACAAAGCTCGTTTTGCTGCTCAAGATGAAAAAGTCGAGGCTGAAAGTCATCTTCAAGTACTTTGCCAACTGAGATTATTCACTGACAGAAAGACTTCCATTTTTCTACCTATCAAGATGTCCAATTTGTTTTAATTACCTCCACTCGTCCCCACCACTAGAGCTTAATTCTCCACTGCGAGTTTTTAGGAGGTGCAGAAATTGGCCTTGCTCTATTTATTTATTTTCTCATTTAGATTACGGTGTTTAGAAGAAGAGACATCAGAGAATAAATCAGGAGGAACTGTTTGTATTAATCATCACTTTGTGGAAGATTTTCTGTGTAAACTTAGGCTTGACACTTTCATTTCTCACATATTTTTAAAATGGTAACTTCTCAAAGCAAATTTTGTTCAATATGTTCTCCTGCACTTCCAAGCAATTTGAGGCAGGTAGGTGATGCAGAAATCATTGTCTCCCTCTGCCCTCCCTCCATCCTCCCCCTTTTTTTTCCTCCATGAGAATTAGCTGGAAAAGACATTTCCTTTCAAAAATCTTTGTATTGAAAACTATTTATCTTCTGCAAGAAATTTGTGCTCAGATCTTTGAGGCAAACCCTATGCAGAACTTGGAAAATTAGTATCAGAAAACAAAAGTATTCATAGCATTACAGAATGGTTTAAGTTGGAAGGGACCTTTAAGATCATCTAATTCCAGCCCCCTGCTACAGGCATGGACACCTCCCTCTAGACCAGACTGCTCACAGCCCCATCCAGCCTGGCCTTGAATGTTTCCAGGGAGGAGGCATCCACAGCCTCGCTGGGCAACCTGTTCCAGTGTGTCACCACCCTCATGGTAAAGTATTCTTTCCTACTTGTATCTGGCTCCCAGATGCAGCAGTCCCTGCTTTGTAGCTGTTTTCATTGCCCACTTTCTGTTGCTGAGGGCAGAGCTCTCTATGTGAGGGCAGAGCCCCCTGTGCTTACACTGAGCATATTTTACACTGCCCCATGGCTATGTACACCAGCAGCAGAGTGCACAAACTAACTTTGGAGAACTATAAAATCTTAGAATCTTTACAGTTGGAAAAGACATGTAAGATCATAAAGCCCAAGTACAACCCAACTCCACCATGCCCACTTGTCCCTCAGTGCCATCTCCATGGTTCTTAAACACTTCCAGGGATGGTGACTCGCTCACCTGCCAGGGCAACCTATTCCAATGCCTTACCACTCTGAGAAGAAATTTTTCCTAATATTCAACCTGAACCTCCCCTGGCACAACTTGAGGCCATTCTCCCTTATCGTATTGCTGTAACCTGGAGATGAGACTTCCCCCCAACACAAACTCCTTTCAGGCAGTTGTAGAGAGTGGTAAGGTCCCCCCTGAGTCTCCTCCAAACTAAAAAAATCCCTTTCCCTGAAACTGTCTTTCTTCATCACAGCACGGTGTTTTGCCAGCCTTATGATGTTCATTTTCTCACCTCAAGTCAAGACAGCTCCACCAGCAGGATTTAATATTGTCAGCGTGACCTAAGTGCAGTGTTTGTACAGATGAAGTTTATGGGAGGCAGGGGTAGGATGTCACACTGAAATAAATATTCTGCCATAGCATCTAGTGCAGATGCAGTTCTGTCAACACAGAGGCATCTCATAGATGCACTACTTCTTATAAAGGAGCAACTGTAACGTTATAAGGTATGCATTATAATGTATGGTATGTATAAGGTATCTTTTTCTGTTAAGATCACTGCTCCTACACAAGGAGCATTGCTTTACCAATGCTCCCAAAGGTGTTTAGACAAGGCCACAGTCTTGATGTTGAGTTCTGAATACACAAACCACACAAAACCACTCCCTACCCCAGAGGAATGCACACTGTAGTTAGGTGAGCATCCTTACCAACCTTTTGGAGGACAAATTTTGTCTAGTTGCTTTGTGTTTGAACTGCCAAATGCTGCAAGCCCCACTAATTTAATTTACTATACATAGGACATCTGCCAGCTACTGTAGGTTTCTTTGTACCACCAGTCCACTCATTCAGATTACTGCTGTATTGTGTTGTCTCTTTGTTAAGGACAAGTGTGGAAGAATGGTGGCTAACCTTAGCCATTGGGGAACTTCAGATGATGGAGCATGTTAAGGTGGTTTATTTTTGTTTGGAGTGTAAATCAAATTAAAGAAAATAATTAATATCTGAGCAACTGGTAGAAGACAATTGGGAAGTAAGGTAAAGGAAGTAAAAAGGTGCTTTGGAAGAATCATGTCAGGTGGTTACAAGGCGAAATATGTATTTATAGGAAACAAATAATTGTTGTTTAGATGTTGACAGGTAAGGGTAAGAAAGAGAAATAATAATAAATCCAGGTAATCTAATAGAAAAAATGCTGCTGTGCTCCAGTGCTGCTGTGCACAATATAGTCAAGATCTGGGAACAAATCAAATGTCTAACAGATCAGAATTTACCCTGCGTCTAGAAATTTCTATTTTTGCTGAATTAAAAAAGACAGAAAACTGAAAAAGATAGAACAGATTTTTAACACTAAGAATAGAATGTAGAACAAGAATAAGCAAAAAATAGCAAAGGAAAAGTGAGAAAAGAATAAAAAAACCCTCAGTATTACACAAGCATTGCCTTCTGTAATTAGAGGTGATTGTGTCAACAAGTCATAGCAGCCACATTTTAAACAGATTAACCTTGAAGTCAGATTCTGCTAGAAGCAGCAGAAATAGTGCTCTTGTTATAATCCTTTCACTTGTCTAGGTAAATAGAGGGGAAAAAAACAGAGCCAGAGCAGATGAGTGAGGAAGATCAGAATCCTCCACCACTATCCAGTGGAGAGAAAGCTCTGCAGTGCCAGCAGTGATTTCCCTCCTCTTTGAGTGGTTTAAAGACTTCAACTATAAGGAATGGAATATGTCTTGATAGGATAGAAGAGTTGGAAGGGGCCTCCAAAGTCCAACAACTTCAGGGATAACCAAAAGTTTAAGCATACTAATAAGAGTGTTAACCAAATGCCTCTTGAACAACAGCAGGTATAGGTCCTCAGCCACCTCTCCAGGAAGCCTGTCCCAAGTGTTTGAACACCCTCATGCTGAAGAAATTTTTGCTGATGCCTAGCCTGAATATCCCCTGGTGCAGATCTGTTGTTTTTCCCACACTCCTGTTGGAGTATGTTCAGAGAAGTAAGCTGGGAAGGGATCTGGAACACAAGTCTTATGAGGAGGGGCTGAGGGAACTGGGATTACTTAGTCTGGAGGAGGCCAGGGGAGACTTATTATTCTCTACAACTACCTGAAGTGAGGTTGTGGCGAGGTGAGGGTTGGTCTCTTCTCCCTAGAAAAAGGATGAGAAGGAATGGCCTCAAGTTGCATCAGCAGAGATTCAGGCTGGATGTTAGGAAAAACTTCTCTGAAAGAGTGTTCAGGTGCTAGAATGGGCTACACAGAGAGGTAATGTAGTCACAGTCCCTAGAGGTGTTCAAGAAATATTTAGATATTGTACTGAGGGACATGTTTAGAAGGAAATATTACTGGGAGGTGGATGGTTGGACTGGATGTTCTTGGAGGTCTTTTCCAACCTTGATGATTCTATGATTCTGCCATCGGTTCCCAGTGAGCAGATAGCTCCTCCTCTTTCCCAGCTAGCAGAATGTATGAGATCAGGCCAGATTCAGGCAAAACAACAAATAAAAATGTCGTTCACACCAATGCATGCTTGTACTTTACAGGTCTACTGCAGATTACTGCTGAAGAGGAGCTACTGGAGAGATGAGGATGAATTAACCAGAGCTACAAAGATGAGCAATAACCCAGTTCCTGCTGCATTGGACATAGCAAGCCCAGAGGAAAGTTTGTTAGGAGTACCATGGTGGTGGAAAAGGAGCAATCAAAGAGAATGAGAAGCTAAACGATTCAGTCAGAGAGCAGAGAAGCTAAACAGATTTCTTTTCATTTATCTTTCCCTTTGGAAGGTGAAGGGGAAATAACCATCCCAAGGTGACATTTTACAGGCAATGAAACAGAGGCGTTTGCAAAAGCAGATGTATGGAGAAGAGAGGTGAAAGAACAGTTCAATAAATTAAAATGCAATAAATCACTCAGGCTGGCTGGTATCACTCCAAGAGTGGAGAAGAAATGAAGGTGAGAGACTGCTGAAAATGTACATTTTAGTATGAAAGCCTTTGTATTGCAGCTCCAAAGCAGCAGGGCACAGCCAAAGTAATGTCTGTCTATTAAAAAGAATGCTGAAGAGTGAGAGAGGGCTGGGAGCTCTGTGTTACACAGTCTTGCCCCCAAAATGAGGAAGGGTGGAGAGGTCACTGAGAGTAAAGGATGGGAAAAATCAATTCACAGCTTATTTTAAGGAGAAGGCAGATATGGCCAAACCCACAAACCACTGTAGTATTTGGCAGAGCAATTGAGCAAAATAAGATGAGAATGGTCAAGCTGGGTCAAGCTTCTAACTGCTTTACTCCTTCTCTGAACAGACATCACAAAAAAGCTGAAGAGGCAACGGCGGACTTCCAAAAAGCCCTTCCAAACACACTGTCCTCAGGATGATATTTGGGAAATAACCCAGGGATGAAGGGGAATAGGCTTCTGTCACTGCTCATTTGGGAAAGAAAGCACAATATTAGACATGTTTTTTTTCTTGGCACAGTGCGTGATGATGGCAATGAGCCCTAAAAATAAAGGGACTTGCCTGACTGAAGCCATCCGCACCTGAGCTCCCTGTGCAGCTCTTAAGTCTGCAGCTCTCTGCCAATACAGTCAATGGGAGGCCTGGGGGAACCTGAGTCAGCAACCACACCATTTTCTCTTCTATGAAGAGAGCTGGAGTGACTGGAACAGATATATACACAGACAGGACTTTTGCTGGAATTTATAATTCAGAGAGGGAAACCCCACACAAACTGACACCACTGCTTTTAAGGTAGTTTTGAGCTTTTGTAATTTGTTTTTCCACTGCAAATACATTCAAATCTATATACACCATGCTGTTCTTACAGACCACATTAGCAGCACAACAGCATCCTCACTGTAGCTGTCCTCTGGTATGGAGGGATGTCATGTGAAGGTGATGGACCGGCTGTTTAAAGGGACACAAGATGAGGACCAAACGTTCCTGAGCTCCTCAGTGCAGGATTAGCTCACTGCAGGAGTTCACCCTCCTCACCTCCTTACAGAAGAGCAGCAAGCAGGCTTGGCGGGGAAGAAGGACCAACAGTGCCAGACTGCTAGAGTGCTTTCCTAGAGAGCTGTAATCTGCTCAGCCAGGGATGAAGCTCCAGGGGGACAGCAGAACCTTCTAACCTACTTTCAGATAGAAATTAAAATGCAGCAGCTGTTTCCCTGTGGAAGGCAGTGCTGTGAGCCAGCTCTTCGCTCCATAGCTGAATCCTGCAGAGCATCACATGCAAGGGGAAAGGACTGGCTTCTCTTGCAGAGGTCAGCCTAGTTCATAAGTTTCACAGAATCACAGAATCATAGGGGTTGGAAGGGACCTCCAGAGATCATTGAGTCCAACCCCTCTGCCAAACAGGTTCCCTACACCAGGTCACACAAGTAGGTGTCCAGGCAGGTCTTGAATATCTCCAGAGAAGGAGACTCCACAACCTCCCTGGGCAGCCTGTTCCAGTGCTCAAGTTACCAAGCCTCCAGACAAGCTGGTCAGCAGGCCACGAGAATCTTATTTACTTAAAGAATTAAAAAAACAGAATGAGAATTTTGGTTTCATCTGAAAAATCTTTTTTTTTTTTTTTTTTTTTTTTGACCTTGATTTCTTAAGATGGCCACAATCCTACCAACGCAATAAATGTCCCACTGACCTCACTGTACACGATGAGGCTCTTTAACTGACAGAGGAAACCCCAGGGACAGGGTCAGGCACCAGATCACCCTGCAGACACTAAGCCATATCCAACGCTGTCAAACATCAAAGCAGACCATACATCACAGCAACTACCTCAAATCTTTCCATAGATATTTATCAGCTTCTTCTCCCTCCATTCTCCACCTCTAAATTTAGGATTCAGCCAACCTAAGAAGGCAACAAGATTTTAAGAGATGACTGCCTCAGTATAGCTTTTCTCCTTAATTTGTAGGCAAACTACCCCTGCACTCCATTGGATTCTGGCTGCCAGAACTATTAGATCAGCTAAATAGCTTGGAGGCCAAAACTCATAGATTAATTTAAATGGTAATCCAAGGCCTGTTTAACTTGAGGAGTGAAAATCATCACTTGCACTGCTGCTTTCAGCAATTTCAGTCCATCACTTCAGACCACCAAGATCAAGTATTAATCTGGGACTTCAGGATGTGCAGCCTACATACCTGAGCAGTGCAGAGCCACCCCTTATCCTCCTTGTGCTCTTACTCATAGAATTATAGAATCACAGAATCATTTGAACTGGAAGGGACACTTAATGGTCATCTGGTCCAGCTCCTCTGCAATGAACAGGGACACCTACAGCTCCATCAGGTGCTCACAGCCCCATCCAGCCTAACCTTGAATGTCTCTGGGGACAGGGCATCCACCTCTCTGGGCAACCTGTGCCAGTGCCTTACCACACTTATTGTAAAAAACTTCTCCCTTACATCCAATCTAAATCTGCCCTTTTTTAGCTTTAAACCATTTTCCCCTACTCCTCCACTTCCAGTCCGCTGCTAACGTGGAAGACAACCGGGCTGCTTTCTTTGTGCCTGGGGAATTCTCTGGCTGTCCCACATGCAATTATTTTTGGCCCCATTTGCAATCCTCACGCCTTGAGAATTTGTACGTAGGCACTGAGGATCAAAGGAATGGGAACTTCCAACACTTCTAATCTGCAATCAAGTCTGACTCACAGAAATCTATTTACAAAATCAAATACATTTCTCACACAAACACAGAAATTTGCAAAAAATTGCTTGACGTTTGAAGCTAAGGTCAGTTCTACCAGTGCCAGAAGGAGTTTAGTCATACCAAGCATTGTGTAAGGTGAGTGTTTTTATAGGCAAGCATAAAGTACCATGATTTATGATATGGTTATCATAAATGGATATACATATATATATATTTTAACTTGGTATGCAGCTTCTAGGCATACCTTTTGATATATTGCAAAGATTGCTGCACTTTAATAGCTGACATTTCTTTATCATTCTTGCAAAGATCCCAAAGCAATCTAAACCAACAAGAATGTCTCATATCACCACAACTCCTTTTAATTATTTCCATTTCAGTTCCTGGGGAAGCTAACACAAGTGACCTGCCTAGAATGAGATAACAGCAAAACTTGGAGCAGAAATTTAGAGCTTTGGCTCTGAACTCTGATCTTACCATTAATTATAGTGGCTCCTATAACATTTCAACAATTTTTACTCACGTGGACAGAAAGGGGGAAAAAAGCCCACAATATAAGAAACTCTTCTAATTGTCCAGAGAAAGCTCCAGTGGACAGGGGGATAAGCTTAAGAGACCCAGATTCATTTGTATTTTTTCACAATTATTCTGAGCAAACACAGTCTCTGTGGATCAGTTTCCTTCCTGAACTATGAGTTAATGGTACTGCCTTATTCAGCAAGTGTATTGTTGGATTAACCCATCGCTGTAGACACATTGCTGCAGGTTATTAAGAACCACGGAACATCTGCACGCTGGGCCCAAGCTAAAATTATTCTCTGCCGTAGTTGAAGTTATCTTGATTTATCAGAAAGTATTTCTTGAAGCTTTCCCTCTGCAGAGCTCTTTCCTCAGTTCTGCAGATCTGCACTTATTCTGAAGTGAAATGATCGTATCCCACCAGCTCTTTTGAGAAGGGTAATTGGCAATTACTTATTTTTGACATATGCAGGAAATCTAGTAAAGCATAATTCAAATTCTGTTACCCGTGATGAACTCCTTTTGCTGAACAGTGCTCATCTCTGCATCCAATATCGCTGGCAGCTTTAATTCAAATCTCAGAAGTATTATGTGCAGCACATTGTTTCTTATCTGCGAGTTCCACGCCACAGAAATTCTTTTGTTGCATAACCTTGAATCCTTTTCCTATACTTTTCTGAAACTCTTTGCTGGTTGAAGAGAAAACAGAACTGATTTTATCTTCAGCCTGTTTAGTTTCATGGCTGAAAGTTGCTGTACAAAGTGCATTAATTATCTCCTGCTCTTGTTATAAACAAATAGATCTAGCCATGCAAATTGCCAAACAGCAGCTAATCTTACTAAGATGATTTTTAATGAGAGTACGAACAAAAGTGCCCACAGATATGCCTGGTGGAGCTCTACCTAGAAACCAGAGTAATAGGCTCATTACAAAAAGATTACACATTAGATATGCTGCTCCCTTAGTGAGCAAAATACGTGAGTGCAGATTAGCTGTGCACATTTAGAAAAAATAATTTTGCCAATGGCAAATCATACTTTGGGCCATTTGATGTAATGGATATGCAGCACATTATTGCATCTTAGCTGCGTCCAAGCCGTGATGGATTATCCCAAGTATTAAATCATGCAGTGGCTGAATAACACTCATTAGCAGTATTTCACTTTTGTAAAATCAAAGTTGGTTTGAAGACTGTGTTAACTCCAGACAAAAAGTTCAAGTTAAGCCCATCTCTGATTAGTAAAAGAGTTAGGCTTATTTCTGAAGAAATTACAAAAATGATTTGAAAATACTGGAAGTTACATTGAATGGTTTGGGATTTTTCCCATGTTTCTTCAACTACAATTCTTAAAAGAGAGAAACATGGAAATCCAAATGACATTTAAAGGGAAAGATTGGTACAAAAGCATAGAAAACTGTTCCTCTCAACACCAGCTGAAGACAGGTAAGAAGACAAAGTGAAGATTTGTCCTCAGTGTGATATGTAAAGAAATATTTGCACTCCACAGAAATATCTGCCAAACTTTTAGAAGTACACACACATGAAAATAACCTGATTTATTACAAAATAGAGTACCACTTTTCTTACTTTACTGTTTATTGAGAATGTATGTACAATTTAATTATGTGGTGTTTGAAGTTATTGATCTGGCAGTTAAAACACCTGTTTTAAAAATTCATTCAGTTATAAAGTATTGGGTTTTGTCATGATGTCAATCTCAAAGCTTACCGTTATCAGTGCAATAGAAAAAAAGCCATTCCTAATTAGATCTTCTCAATGTGATACAATTCACACTGTTCACTATAGATTGATTTTCTCTTTTCGTGCTATTTCTAAATGAATTAGGTGAAGTTTCAAGCAGAGGTTGATTTCTACTGGCAAAGACACAGAGACAATGCACAAAGGGTTTACAGAAACCTCCTTAGGCAGCTTTGTTGGATCACCTCAGTGTTAAGTTTCAGTAGCATTCAAGCCTGAAGCTTCCACTCTAATAGGTATTGAAAGATTTGCAATATTACACAAACCTGTGCAGAGTCTGAAACTTTTTCTTTAATGAACACAGACTGCACTACGGAGTCCATCTCTAAACCACATCCCTTATCACCATGCCCATATATCCCTTAACGAGCTCCAGGCACGGAGACTCCACCACCAATCTGAGCAGCCCATTCCAATGCTTGACTACTCTCTCCATGAAGAAATTCTTCCCAACCTAATGCTCAACCTAAACCACCCCTGGTACAACATGAGGCCATTGCCTCGCATTCTATCACTTGCCACCAGAGAAAAGAGACCAACACCTCATCACTGTATTCTCCTTTCAGGTAGTTGCTGGGAGAGATGAGTTCTCCTTTCAGTCTCCTTATGTTCATAAACCTCTTTTTTTCTTGTCCTCTCACCAGCTTCATTGCTCTTCTCTGCATGTGCTCAAGTAACTTCATATCCTTCTAGTAGTGGGGACACTGAAACTGAACGCAATACTTGAGGTGAGGTACCACCAGCATCTTACCAAATAAAAGGGGACAGTCACTTGCCTAGTCCTGCTGCCCACACCATTCCTGATACAGACAAGGATGCCATTGGCCTTCTTGGCCACTGGAGCACATTGCTGGCTCCAGCAGTGGACAGCCAAGGCACACGCCAACTCCTCAGACCAGAGCACAGGGGTAATGCTGTCAGTTCATACACCTCCTACCTATCTGGTACAAACAATACACTTCCAGCAGCAACTGGGAAGAACCAGCTTTCCTAATGCCACTTAAATGCAGGCCCTATGGGATTTGAAACTGAGATTTGAGACAAAACATGAATACGTTTTTTTTTCATTCAGATAGGTGTGCTCAGACTCAAATGCACAGACATATAAAAAGGGCTAAATGAAGACCCAAACTCACTTCTGCCATGATCAGATACAAAAGTCAGTTTACTAAACACAGTGGCTTTGGACAGGAGCCTTCCTTTACCAGTCCAGAATTGATAAGCACCTGCTTCTGCCTCATTAATGCTTATGTACCTCTAAATCAATGACACCATGATTTCTTCTACTTAGCTTTCTGAGATCGACTTTTTTTCTATAAAATCCACCTCTATTCTTTTGTTTTTTAAAATAAAAGCGTGGTGAAAGACTTTGCAGAGAGTTTTGTTATCATTTTTTCTTTCTGCATGGTAACTCCTGTTTTGCTGTCACATTGCAGACATATCGCATATGGTGGGAACCAGAAACTAGAGGGAAGCAGCTGGCTCATGGAGATCTATCGCTTATATACTGACACATAATAAAGTGAACTAAAGTTCAGATTTCTACTGCATCTTCCCCATCATATTTAAACAGGTTGACCATTTAAAAATTCGCCTTGGATATCATGATATAGAGGCCCTGCAGAGCAGTGCAATTGAAGATAAACTTCAACAAAAGCAAAACAGGAAAAACGTTCAACTCTAAAAGACATTGGGAAAAGAAACAGGAAGGTGAGAGAAGGGGAAAAAGTTTCACGCCATCACGTAAGCACCACAGATTGATCTATCTGCTTTAGATGAGCCAATCTGCTGGAGCCCTCTAGCTTGCCCCACGTTGTTCAAATAGAAGTATTGATTAAACTGCAGCAGAAGCTGCTGTGCAAACACATCCTGGTGGTGTCCTGGCGTGTGAGGAAATTTGGAAGGGTTAAATGTGAAAACAGCATCTCTGGGCGGTTGCTAGGAGACGATGTCCTGCTGGTGGCATCACGCAACAGCCTGTGACAGCCTGTTCCAACCCAGCAGTCATCTGGTGAGTCACCGGTTGTGCGTACCATCACTGAGCATGGAAGCAACAGCTCCCACCCCACAAGGAAGTGCTTTCCATAGCAATTCAGCCCTTTCATGTCTTGTCTTGGATGAATGCATTTTATTAAATAAATAAGTTATCTAGCGTGGCTTGCGTTAGGCCTCAGTAAGTACTACAAAACAGAGCAAAGCTACAGAGATCAGCTTTACTTATTAAAGAGGAGCAGAACTGATGCAGTTCTCATGGTTGGCTGAAGGAAACCTGCTTGGACTGTGAATGTTGGACCAAGCTGACGGGCAGCTGCTGGCATTTCTGGTCCAAAAATCATGAAATCAAAAAGCACAAAGGAATGCCAGGCAATACAGGAAGCCATAAAAACAAGTAACATATGGATTATTAATAGCAGTGCCTGGGCAGTATTAGAAAAAAACAACAACAAGCTTTTGAGATGGACTTCAATGTGAACACAGTTGTGTCTGGTCAGGAGAAGATGCACTGCCAGTTAGTTAGTGCTGTTAACTTGGAAATATTTGCTGCAGCATTAAAATAAACGGCTGCAGGTTGTACTGCTCCTAATGAAGCTGCCAGGAAAAATGTCACTGAAGGAGGAGCTTAAAAAAATAAAATCATAATGTTTGTGACTGAAAGGAATGCACCATGAATCTCTGTACTTCATCTCCGTTGTGCTTTAACACATTTGACAAACCACTTCTCTTTGCAGCTCTGTTGTTCATCTGTAAGACAAGGATATTGATGTTTCTTCTCACATTCTTTGTCTGACCTTTTTAGATTATAAATTCTGCAGGGCTGGGACATTTCTTTATCATTAATATAATGTGCCAGAGCATTAAAAGCATTAATGGATTATACCTTCACTGCATTTCTTCTAATACTAAACACTAATAATAATCTCCCTTTTGGAAAGGGAGAATTGGACACAGCTCAAATTAACTGATGTACCCAAGGTCACATAAGAAGACTGTACCTGAGTCAAGGCACAGACTTGAAGTTTTGTCCTATATATCACAGAAAAAATCATAGAAAACCATTGTGGAGGAATCTGAGAGAGGGTGTTCCATCTTACTGTCTTTCTAGAAAAATAACTAAGCACACTCTAGGCCATTCTGGAAAGATGATACCCAGGGTATCCCAAAAGATCTCCAAAAAATGGGATGTCCACAGTGCTGAAAGATGAACTTATCCTATGTTTGCTTAACTCTACTACTATTTACTAATGTCTGGTCTCAGTTACGCATTACTGAAGCTGTACCCTTTGCCTGCCATTCTTTCACTGGTGCACCACAAAGCAGCATTGAGTCTGATGCTTTCCTAGGCTGGACAAAGCCATCTTCTCCTGCCTCTACTGGCACAACCCTTGCCACCACCTTGGTGGCCTCCTTTAGACTCACTCCACTGCTTTGATATCTTCCTTTCACAAGGACCTCCAAATCAGACACAATACTTCACATGAGGTCTCACGAGCGGTGAACAAAGGGGAAAGACTCCCCTCTGAAGAACTGTACAGGAAATGAAGACCATGGGGAAAAAAAAATCCATCCAGCATAACTAGAGGAATTTGTTGGACAATTAATCAACATTATTTTGATGAGAAACTGTGTGTGAAAATGTCGTCAAGAGTTATCTCCTCTTTTGAAGCAAATGTGAACGTTAATACCAAATTCCTATAATAATTAAAAAACAGCTTTTTTGCACAATGGCAGTTAGGCTGCTTTATCTATGGGTGACTAGAACTACCCCACAATACCCAGGTGATTTATATTGGAGCCAAGGGTGCTATTGGTTTCAATAGAGAAAAGAACACAGCATCACATAATTCTGTCAAGGAAAAGATGGGAATATGCAGCTCAAGAGCTGCTTCTCCCTTGAGGCATTACAAAGGCAATTATAGATACATATTTTGGTTTCCACTTCAGAATATACATAAATACTCTGCTTCCTCACACACAAAACCAAAATTAGAAAAATTTTTAAGCACTTCTTCCTTAATAGAACAAGATAAATATGCTATCGGAGTACTTTCTTTCCCAATGAATTCTTAATAGTTTTGGCTCAAAATTATGCTTCCATTGCCAAATTACGTCAATAGGATTAGGCCCATTATGTCTCTCATGTTTCTGTTCTTCAGAGTTTATCTTCAATAAAATATATTTAAAGTATATTTACCTGTCTCTGAAGGGTGGTGTAAGGATAAATTCAGCAGTATTTCCACAGCACACTGAAAATATATTGGAAATTTTCAAAGCCATCTAGAGGATTTTGATGAACTATTCCCATTAATGTCACTGGGAAGGATATATCAGAAATTTGAGCTGTAAAGTACAGCAATAGATGAAGAATAATGAGGAACACAAAATTTAAGTATGACATGTAAGAAGATATACCTAAATTAGTTTTCCACGTAGACATTTTTTATTAATAATTTTTATGTCCTTATATGGACCATAGGAAATGAAATCAGTAAAATGTGAACTACTGTTTCTAATTACCCCGTTAAAATAAAAACTAATCAAATTATTGTTGCAGATCAAATCTTATGATTGCCTCATTAATATTCTCTCTTCTCTTCAGGATGACCGTGCTAACTTCTTGTTTTCATTAAATTAGAGGATTCTAGAACCAACCATACAAATTGGTGTAATCTCCTTAAGAATGACTGCATACTGTATTTGGATGATCCTTCAATTTAAATCTTGATGGGATAGCACTTCTAAAAAGATTAGATTTGTGCTTTTGAAAAGTCAGCCTGCTGTACCATGCTTTAAAATCAATTGGAGAGTTAAAATTTGCAACTTTTGGCTTATGTAAACTGTTTTCCCAAGAAGGAAAGCAGGGAAGAAAGAAGCAGCAAATAGGGGGGAGGCGGAGGGGAAACCACATAGGTTTCATTGTAGAAAGTGTGTGGAACAAGAAAGATATACTTGGTGTAGGATCTATTGAGTGATTCACAGGGGCAAGTACACGATGACCTTACTTCTTGAAGCAACAGTAATACCTACAGAAATGCTTTCCTAACCACACATTCCCCACTGGTCCTGACTTTTCAGAGCTGCACAGCTCTCTCCATCATTATTCCACTACTGTCATTCTACAATTGACCTACCTGAAATTTTGATTTTAAAAGCAAATAGATTGTTGCAATTGATTCTGTAAAACATCTTATTTCAAAATAGCCTATTTAATCAAGAATCAAGCAAAGGAAAATAGAAACTAGAAAACCTCTGAAGGAGTCCAACACTCTAATCCACATCCTAGACTACGATAAATGACTTTTCAAACCTATTATGTGATTAGGACTAGTACACAATAATCATTACCATTAAAGGACAGCAGTTGACAGAGTACAACCAAGTAAATCAAGTCTTTTATCTAACTTGCACCTTTGCAGCAGGTCTGAGTACATCAACTGTCCTAAATCTCCAAGAGCAGCTTAGACAGCTCCCTACTCCTCTTCTGTTGACACACTCACATGCATATTCTCAAGAGAATCACAGAATGGCCAGGGTTGGAAGGGACCTCAAGGATCGTGAATCTCCAACCCCTACCTTCCATGAACCTCTCCATTTAATGCTAGACCAGGCTGCCCAGGGCCGCATCCAATCTGGCCTTGAACACCTCCAGGGACGGAGCATCCACAACCTCTCTGGGCAGTCTGTTCCAGCACCTCACCACTCTCTCTGTAAAGAATTTCCCCCTGACATCCAACCTAAATCTCCCTTCCCTCAACTTAAAACCCCTCATCCTGCAGTTATCTACCCTTTCAAAGAGTTGATTCCCCTCCTGTTTGTAGGCTCCCTTTAGGTACTGAAATGCTGCAATGAGCTCACCCTGCAGCCTTCTTTTCTCCAGGGTGAACAATCCTAGCTCCCTCTGACTGTCCTCATAGAAGAAGTGCTCCAGTCCCCTGATCATCTTTGTGCTCCTCCTCTGGACCCTCTCCAACAGCTCCCTGTCTTTTTTGTACTGGGCTCCAGACTTGGACGCAGTACTCCAGATGGGGCCTCACAAGAGCAGAGTAGAGGGGAACAATCACCTCCCTGTCCCTGCTGGCCACCCCTCTTTTCATGGAGCCCAGGATACCATTTGCCTTCCGAGCTGCAAGGGCACACTGCTGGCTCATATTAAGTTTTTCATCTATCAAGACCCCCAGGTCCTTCTCCATAGGACTGCTCTCAAGGACTGCTCCTTCCAGTCTGTAGCCCAGAGGGGCCAGAAGAAAACAGAAGGGAAAAAGCTTCTCCACGAGATGCAATGCCGACCCTCTCTGTTAGGAACACACAAAATCTTTGTTAGGACTCACAGAGTGGTTATATTCTGAATTCCCCTGGATCTAAACCAGATTATCTCCTACAACTTCTCCCAACTACAGTATCTCCACACTCTATTCAATCACAACATAAACCTGCAGCTCTTGACATATAACTATATTTTTATGAAAAAAAATAATAATGAGTACAGAGTTACTTGTTACAGAATAACATCAGACTGCAAGTGAAGCAAACAGATAATTCCAGTTTAGGAGTATCTCATGCTAAGTCTTCATCCGTGTAAAAAGACCACTTTTATTAAAACAGAGATCCTTATTTGTGTAATCCACTGCAGTTTGAAATGAATATATTGCAGGCTATTAGTAAGGATCAATTAATACAGAAACAAGGTTCCCATTATATTAAGGATTAACTGAATCATGGTATATTTTATTAAGTGCTTATATCCTAATTCAAAAAGTTTATGAAAGCCTGGATTCCCTCCAAAGCTGTTCAACCATCTGCACTCTGAATTCAAGATAGATGAACAACTACACTCCGATGATTTTTAACCAACGGATCCTCTGGAAATTCAGAAAAGCTCTAACATTTTAAGGTGAAGATGAAACAATCTTTAAAAAAAGAAAAAAAACAATATTTGTTTCTTTCACAAAAGTAGAAAGAATCTGTTGCAGTTTGTTCAGGCATGTATACCTTTAATCCCCTGAACTCATGTGCTCAAATGATTAAGCTCTCGTGATAAGAAAAGAAGCCACTGATGCTTGTGGCCCTTCAGATCCCGTATCTTTCTGGTGGAAAAGTGGGGAGGTTGCTCTCCCTTTTTTCTCTTTTGTATATTTTTCAGTGGAAGGGAATTTAGGGAATCAGTTTAGCTAAAGGCCACATTCACACACAAGCACTCAAGATTATTATCATTTGTTTTGTCTGGATGATGACTATAAATTCCATTTGTTCATATTACAAATTTCAGAAGCCCAAAATGTAATTTGGGTAATACACTGAAACTTCCAGGTTAGATATTTAGGCTTTCATTGCTTTAATAAATTTGTCAACAGTACCAATTCTACATCAATATATACAGCAATCAGCCAGCAGCAGTGTATTTTCGATGAGTTAGATGATAGCATCACTGTATCAATTGTCTTTAGATTTGTGAAGTAAAACAGGAAAAACAATGAGGTGAAGTGTACTAGCTCTTAATGTAGAACTACTGAATATATAATTCAGCATTTATTTTACTGCTGGCATTATCTATGTAATGGGTTAGTGCACAAAATAGCCTACGAAATGCATTAGCAAACAAAAGCTATATAAAGACTCCTAGAACCAAAAGACGACTTATGAATAATTCACATTTCCATGCATTAGGACTCATCCAGATGAAAAACACAAAGTGCACTTAACTTGTCCCAAAGTAAATGTATAAATTATCTGAATAATTGTATACATTATCAATGCAATATTTCAGTAATTTTGAAGGATAAAGTTGTTTTCTTCGATGACTTTGAAGACAATTTGCAAGCTTGCTCATTTTATGCTGACAGTAATTGTTGTACAGCTGCCTGATTTAGGCAGAGAAAAAAAAAAACAACAGGATGCACTGTGCAAATTACAACTAGAGAAAATCTTTTGGGCTACCTTTTGTGGTATCCTTTTTTTTTTTTTTTTGGACTCATTGACAGGAATGGTGCCAGCTTTTCAATTACCTTTCCAGAACAGACACTATTTTATTGGTATCTGTACTCAGGCAAAGCAAAATAAAATTACTTTTGATTTATGTAGCATTTAACATTAGATAAAGTAAACACACATATATTCGATTAACATAACATGGGAGATTTGAAGATTGCACTACAGTCATCACTACAGTAGATGTCATATATTTCATGCTCAGAAATACAAAATTTTCATGAAGTTACACAATGCTTCAATTCCCAATGATGCATTGATTCATGACTGTACATGCTTTTGGTCCATTATTATTAATGAAATAGTAAGAAACTTCATGTCTGAGCCATCAACGTAAATGGAGGGCAATGGAGTGGACAACTGCAGTCGCATGGTTTTAAACCTTACAGAGGATGTCACACATACTCTAGAAATATATATCAGGTGCCCTTACTTATGTTTAAATAGTTGTTAACTCTTGGACAAAGCATGAAGCATGACCCAAGATGCGAACGGGGGCAGAATTTTGGCATCTGTGTTTAAGTGATGAGCATTCAGCCAGTGTACAGCAAAGACCAAGAGGTGATGCATGGCACACATCTTCCCACAGGCCTACAGAACTGCAACGCACTGCTGTACTTTTATGTAATCACTGTTGAACACAAATATTTCATCAGGAAATATTGCCATTATCCTCAACTTCTTCTCTTCCTCAGGATTACAGCTGACTAATTACAGCAAAGTAATTTTGAATCAATTAAAACATTTCTCAATGCTTGTCATTTGACTGAGAGCAAGCTTCTTGATGAAGTAATGAGGAAAGGCATATACTAATCAGCCATTAACAGATAGGATGCTTAAACATCAATTCATCTTGCTCTAGAAAAGATTCTGTTCTTCTTAATTTAGTGCCATGGGCTCACAGGTTGAAAGCTGCTCAAAATGGGGTCTGTATCTCTCTATTCGTCCAACTTTCATGTGACACGTTTTCTTTTGACAGCAAAGATTAGATAATAGGAGGACATTTTTTACTCCAGGTCTGGTGAGGCCCAGGCGCAGGCTGCCCAGAGCTGTGAATGTCCCATCCCTGGAGATGCTGAAGGCCAGGTTGGATGAGGCCCTGGTCAGCCTGATTCAGTAGAGGTCAATCTAGCCCTCAGGCAGGCAGAGGGAAATGGGTGATTTTTAAGATCCCTTCCAACGCAAGCCATTCTGTGATTCTATGACTCCTCTTCCAATCTGTAATCTTCAGGAAGTGGTATGTGATCTATACAAAGGGTATACAAGCAAAGGGAACAAGCAGCACATCTAAGTCAACAGGTAGAGAATCTACAAAAACAATTTCCACACTAAATATTTGAACAAAATTTGCTTTGAGCAACAACCGAGTCTGGATTATTTTCAGAGCATAAACATTGCTGTGATGAAGCATGGAACAAACTGATTCTGTTCCACCTGCTCTGAGCATTTGTAATTTGGTGAATCAACTCTGCTTTTGGCAAAGGATGGAGCACTGAGCACAGAGAGGAAGAGATCTGTGCACTCTCTGGATGTGGCCACTAGAAAGCAGAATGTGTTGAATGAGAAGATGAATTCTTTGTGCTGTTTTCAGTTTTATCTTGTACTACAGTTTCTCACTATTCAGATAACAGGCATTGCTCTTTTTTTTTTTTCTTCTTTTTTTACCTCCTTGCAGAGAATCCACTGCAGAGAACATGAACAATTTACAAGTTATTAATAAAACCTCACCACCACTGTTCTTGCTTCTGACTCTGGACCCTGCAGAGCACCATCACAGTCTCAAAAACATAGGAAATGGGACTCAAAAAATTTCTCACTAGGCAGTTCTTTTCAATCTGATTCTAAAACCTGTTTTTCTAAGGAAACAAAGCAAACGTGACTATGCTGCATGTGTGTCTGTCTTGCCTTTCTCCCTTTTCAGCTTGTGGCTTCACTTACAAAATTCAACAAAGAAGTAAAGTTTAACAAATGCAGAGCTCTCATGAGTTCTATGGAAACGGACAGCCTGATAGAGATCACAGACAAGAGTTTACATACATACAGAAAGAAATGATCAAGGATGGCCACATAAAGCACTTCTGCATTGCCGGGATGAATCATTGCTAGTAGTAATGGTTAGTGCATTTAGTGAACAGCACATGGCTATTTGCAGTTGGGCAGTTCAGTTTTGCAATTTAACTCGTCCTTACATTGTACTGAGTAAGAAAAGCTGTTTCTATATGGAATCACTTGAAAGATTCTGTAGTACCTTGGGAGCTTTATTTGGAGTACCCAGACACGTCGCAGTTACGGCTTTGATTACAGCTCATCACTGGCAGCACTGAGTGCGCACAGGTACTGCTATCTCCAAAATAAAAGCCTAACCTGGTGAGGTTGGTAAACGTTTTCTTATAATCTTTCAGACACCTTTTTATCCTTGGTAATGATGGGGACATATTTTTTAAGACATCTTGGAAAAAACTGCCATTGCTCAGACCACAGTATTGTGTATGTACTCAATTTTGTTCTGAATGAGAAACAGATGAAGGATTTGGGAATTTTTTTGCATTCATACTATTGCATCTATTCAGATAATACAGTTGTCTCTTCCTTTGAACTGAAGTGAGCACATGGGAATTTGTTATTTTTTTAGACAAAGATTAACTTGCTTGGAGAAGAGAAAACTCCAGGGAGACCTCATTCCTCACTGTGGCCTTCCAGTACTTGAAGGGAGCATATAAGCTAGAGGGGGAACGAGTGCTTACATGGGTGGATAGTGATAGGACAAGGGGGAATGGTTTTAAACTGAGACAGGGGAGGCTTAGGTTAGATATTAGGAGGAAGTTTTAGATATTAGGAGGGTGGTGACACACTGGAACAGGTTGCCCAAGGAGGCTGTGGATGCCCCATCCCTGGAGGCATTCAAGGCCAGGCTGGATGTGGCTCTGAGCAGCCTGGTCTGCTGGTTGGCAACCCTGCACATAGCAGGGGGTTGGAACGAGATAGTCATTGTGGTCCTTTTCAACCCAGGCCATTCTATGATTCTATGAGCACAATGATCATAGAGTCATAGAATCAGTATAGTTGGAAAAAATCTTTAAGGTCATCTAGTCCAACTATCAACCTGACCCCACCATGCTGACTAAACCATATTCTTCATTGCCACATTTCCACAGTTCTGAACACCTCCACAGTGACTCCACCACCTCCCAGGGCAGCCTGTGCTACTGCATCACCACTCTTTCTGACAAGAAATTCTTCCTAATATCCAACATAAACCTCCCCTGGCATAACTTCAGGCCATTCCCTCTCATCCTATCACTGTTACCTGGGAGCAGAGGCCGATCCTCCCCTCATCACAACCTCCTTTCAGAGGGTTGTAGAGAGAGATAACATCTCCCCTGAGACTTCACTTCTCCAGACTGAAACATCCCAGCTCCTTCAGCTGCTCCAGACCCTTCATAGCTCCATTGCCCTTCTCAGGACACGCTCTGCAGCCTCAATATCTTTCTTGGAGCGAGAGAATAGGCACTGGAGAAACAGCCCCAGAGACCATCCACAGCAGTCAGGTTTCAGAAATTTCATCAGCAATAGAAATACAGCTTTTAAAAAAACTTCATTTCCACACGGCTGCTCAGATACACAAAGCTGCGTTAGGAAGATCCATAATACTCTGTTGCAAATAAAATTTGCACTTAACCTTTACAGAAGACATTTAATTTGCCTTCACTTTTTCTTTGTCGGTGAATCAGACTTTTAGTTAGCAGATCAATTTTACAAATTACATAACCTGAGTAATTGCTTGGTACTTATTATAGAGTGCAGGAAACAAGTCACAGCTAGGGTAACTCCACAATATTTCAGTGAGATAATCAGCTGAGGGCTTTTACTTTTGTGACAAGTGCGGGATTCAGAAGGTAGTGGAATACTCTATGTTTGTAAAAATAAAGGCAGAATGCTAATTGCAGGATATCAGTTCAAAGTAAAACATATTTTTAAATCTATGGTCAGGCTAGGGGTTTTCCACCTAGTATTTACAGATATTCAGTAGTATAGGTAGGTATAAATATCGTACGTAAGCAAGTCAGAAGATTATGATGAATCCTAGAGGACTTTTTTTCTTAAAAGCTACATTTCTATTATTTTTATTAGTCATGCTATCATTAGAATTACTGCTCACTGCGGTGAATTCTCACTCCTCTATCAGCCACCCTAGTGGAAATAAGAGCAAGCAGATGGTCTATTCCCTTTGGTACCCACAGCTATTAAGAAATTTCTTTCGCCACAGTTCCTGGAATCCTGATTTCCTTCACGTTCTTGTAGAAAAGGTAGCCCCACCACACACAGCCATTCAACATGGAAAGTGCAGGATCTCCTGAGATTATTATAACGTTTTGGTCACCCAACAAGAAAAAGTGAGGTCATTAGGCAAGTCAAATTTTGCTTTGAGGCAGAGATTATTCAAGGGTGTTTCACTGTCATTGATCAATGCACAAACCCAATTCTATACTTCTGTATCCAAACACTTCTCCCTCCACCACAGATATTATCTGCCAAGAATGCTTGTGGGGTGTTAAAACATGATTATAAATATTTTTTACAAATTAGAATCAATTTGCAAACATTAAACCTTAAAACATCAGTGACAAAGGAGGACCAGGCTCTTCCCCTCGGCAGGGACAGTCCTTCTCACCTGCATCCCACAAAGCCAGAAGTGCACAATGGAACATATCCCAGGGAAGAGAACGGTAGCTTTTGTATGAAATTGTTGCACACTCCAGACAGCCCATCAGCCTCAGAATACATGCCTGGTGCAAGCAATCCCTAACAATATTGTAAAGGTGCTTCTAAAGGGACTTACAGTCCAATGATCTGCAAGAAAAGGTCTGAAATTCTAGGACCGTGCAAGGAAGTGATGATGCCTGAAATACAATTCTAAATCAAATATGCTGAGAATAGGCTCAAACTAGCAACTACCTACTTTTCTTAACGATTAAGTTTTGCAAGAGCAAAACTAGGCAGAATTGCAACTCTGAAGGCAGTTGTCAGAAAAATGAAGCCTCAATGTGGATTTCAGTGAGACTGTAACTGAAGCAGGAGTTTTAAAATATTTATAGGACATTCAAAATTCACAAGTTATAGGACATCCAACCAATCTCACTGTCAAGCTCCCTGTACAGCCAGTACAGCGTGCCTTCCATTTTATATATACACAGCAGATCTTTTATGAAAACGATTGAAGAATGAGGACTATAAATAATAACAATCATAATAAAGAGTTATTTTCTCCCTGCAGAAAAGGCATATATTTACCACAAGTGCTTAATAACACGCTTATCCAAATGCTGTCTCATCTTCTACCCCAGCACCTGGAAACCCAAGCAGCTTCCCTTTATCTTTTCATCTTGATTAGATTTCTCTTGAACCTGGCTCAAGATCATGATGGAGAACAACCGGTCCTTTTTCACTCTAGTGATAAGAGTGGGCCTGCACCTCCCTAGGACATGCAGCCTTAGGTCTCAAGCAGAATCTTGATGTTTTAGAGTGATATATTCATAAGCATTTTGTGTATAGGGAGAAAGGTGCTGGTCCATGAGCAAATGGAGTGCAGAGGTTCAAACCTACTGTGAAGAGCTTTGTAAAACCAGAACAATGATTTTTCTCTCCTGTAAGTGAAAAGCAGAGGCAACCACCTGGATCAGCTTCTCTTCCTTGTGAAGCTGCTCATGAATTCTACTGTACTCATAAAACTCAGACAGCATTTCTTGGGATCAGGTCTCTGTTCATTACAAGACTTGTGTCCCTGGGTTATGAAGCTTTTTGTCCTCTTGCTCTGTGTCAGCCCACTGGCAGTCCTGGCTGTCCAAGGTCTATGTGTCAGGGCCCTGCACATTTCTGGGCCATCTTGTGGCGTTTGATTTGATAGATGACTTCATGCTGCTGCAGTGCACCAGCTGTGCATTGATATTGGGGCTGAGAAATACGCAGTGTAAAGAGAAAGAGGCATAGAGCAAGAACTCCTATTATACAGCCGCACTGATCAGTGCAGGTGGGTATCCTTTACAGCCTTCTCATGGGCTGATGGTTTCCACACTTCAATCATTCCTTCACAACGTGCACATTTCCACTTCAAAGCTTCGACAGTATTGAAGAGAGGTTTTTCCAACCTATGCAGAGTTCATTTAAGTTAAGAGAGGTTCATCTTCCCCAAGTTTGTACTACTGGAAGGGCTTTATCTCGGCAGTGTTCAAAGTTCTCTCTAAACACCTTTTGGTAAAGAGATATAGTTCTTCTTCCTGAGAATGACTACTGCTCATGTACGTGCCCACACACAGAGCCATGCTTAATGTGACTGTGGCATACCTGGCGCTTGCACACCTATGTATATGTAAAAGCACAGAATACAAAGATGTGAGGAATTTGCTTCCAAATTCTTTTGAATCCTGCTGCGTAGCAAGAACTATCTATGTCAAACTGCTATTTGGTTTTTGAGCATGCCATTTCTTGGCCTTTTCTTCCATTTCTCTTGCCACGTGTTGACTTTGTGGGAATAAAAGGAATTCTTCTGTGAGCACTGGGCTCACAAATGAGGGGATTTTGCTGTTTATGTAAAGCTCTTCTGCAGAAGGCATCCTTCAGCAAGGGCTGGGCTGAGTCCCAGGCAGGCTGGTACTTCAGCTGATTTCCACTGCAAGGAGCCCAGTGGAAGGATTATGGCTGGTAAGTAAATAATGGACTTTCATACTATGTTGAGCCATGTAAGAAAATTATCTGAGCATACCAGGAGCTTATAAATGAAAGAGCCTCTCACCAGGCACTTCAGAGATGTGGGAAAAAGAGACCTCTGAGACTTGAAAATTCAGTGAAAACCTATCTGCTAGTTTGGAGATGAATCCTTAGATGACTGAGTCAAATCCTAAGTAATGCTGATGAATGGCAGGAAGACTGAGCTAAGTGCAGTCTTATCATGTAATCTTTAGTCTTTCTGTAGTCCTATACATATTACTTATGGAAAGATAATGCAAGGAACACAAAGTAAGATATCCAGAATCACGGAACAATACATGAAGGAGCTTAACCTAGACAAGTAATGACTGTAAGTTTCAGCTTTGCTGTTTAGTTATATTAATAGAAAAAAAAAAAAAGATTTTTAGAAAATATTGGAAGCAAGGAGATTCAGAAGAAGTGGACTGGAGTTTTCTATGGGAAGAAGTCATAAATCCAGCCAAGTTCCAAATCAGTGATTAAACATATCAATTAACTTAAAGCAAAATGACTTCATATTAGCAGTGAAGATGTTTGTTTGCCATGTCTTTTAAAATAATTTAATAATACCATAATCAATTGCCTTAGAGAAATTAAGATAACTTTGTACAAGTTACATGATAACAAAAGACTGGTTCTGTACCACACTGGTGTTCCTTGGCACTGAACCTGCTTTACCATAGCAGATGGCCTGAAACCCCTTCTGAATCTTAACACATACCTTTGAGCTGAAGGAAAATGGGGAGTTTTCTCTCTAGTTGGGTTAGCTACCAGCTACTGCTCTCTTAAGCAATAATTCAGTTTGGATTTCAACAAATTCTCTTCCTCATACATTTATTTTCTTTATTACTCATTGTTAACATAGCCATGCACTCATTTAGTATGTGTTACTACAATACACAAATTTGCCATGTCATCTCTGTATTGTCTTTTACTGAGCACTGGAAGTTTAAAGTGAAATTGTATTTAGAGTTGTAATGCTCAGTTTCTTTGGAAAAAAAATCTTATTTCGAATCTCTTGGTTCCAACTTCCCATCTAGAATCAACACAGCACTCTACCTCTGCATTATCTTAAATGCTAGACATACTTAAATAGTGCAAAATAGAAGTAGCTGCTGAAAACCCTGGCATAGGTATTGTGCCTCTTTGTTTCCTCTGTGGCACATCTAGGCTATTCTTGGTGCCTGACCTTGAGTTCTTGGGAGTTGCTGTGCCAATTCCCTCTGTGTGATGGGTTGCAGTAGTGTGCCTGGTGATGTTCTGACCTGCACAAACCCAGGGAAGCATCACAAAGAATCACCTGGGCTGTGAGGCAGAAAGTTACTATCAAATCACAGAATCACAGCATCATAGAATGGCTTGGGTTGGGAGGGACCTCAAAGATCATCCAATTCCAAACCCCTACCACAGACAGCCCAAGGTTCCATCCAGCCTGGTCTTGAATGCTCAGGGTTGGGGCATCTACAACCTCCTTGGGCAGCCTGTGCCAGTGCCTCATCACACTCTAAGCGAGATGTGGCCTCATGAGGGCAGAGCAGATGAGGACAATCACCTCCCTGACCTGCTCCCACCCCTCATTTGACACAGCCTAGAACTCCTCTAGTTCTGGGAAAGATATACAGTTTTTCTGAGGAATCAGGCCTGCAAAATGAGGGTGCAGATGCTTGCCCTCCTCAGAGGGCTGTCTGACAATTAATAACTGCTTGTGGTGTCCTGCGAAATTTCTAAATACCATGAAAGGGCTGAGCAATCATCACTGCTGTAGGTATAATGAACAGATCACCTTCTCTGGATCTGTATCAGAGCACTGCACAGATACCAATTCTTCTCCTAGTAAATCATTAGTCTTTCTCTGTTCAAGCACCACTGGTGCAAACAGGAGACAAGAAACTATTTTTCTTTCCATCGAGCTAAAATATAATATAGCCTGCAGAGCAAATAGATGAGATGCAATAATAGGCTTACAAAGGCACATGCTCACTGCAGAGGCTGCTGTTCATCCTCACTACACAGAACAAAAATTAGAAACTGCCATCTCATATTGTTTACCCTCCCCAGATCCTGAGAAATTCAGAAACCCGCTGGATCCTGCGAGTTACTGATGGAAAACAACCCCAAACAATTAGATCATTCAGACTACCTCTTTACTGATGCAAGACCAATCTCCTAAATCAATACTTCAGTGTTTCCTCTAGGTCAGTTTAAAATTTTCATATAATGGTAAAGGGATTTAGCTGCATCCCCCGGGAACTATTCTGTCACTGAAGAGATTTTACGAGCAGGAGGCTTTGCTTTATATTCAGCACGCGTTTTGCCATTTAAAATTTAATTCCTTAAATGTAAATTAAATCCTGTCTTGTTATGACAAATATTTTCTCTTTTTCCTCATGTTTACAACTTTCATAAATATGAAGACTGCCATCAACCTGTCTCTACATTACTCATCATTAAATCAAAGCATTTCATACATATTTGAATGTTCTTTCAAACACTAATTGTTCCAATCCTTTGATCATTTCCTCTCCCTCCACTTATAATCCTCTGAAGGAGCAATGAAGGAAACAAACGCATTTTGAGCAGACAGCTAGACTGACAGGGCAAGGCAAATATGATTTCTGAGTTTGATGAAGATGGAAGAAAGGGCAATGAGATCTCTTTAAAAAACTCTTAGAAACATATTATCACAGAGCAGGAAGGCAGAGTCATCTTCACCTTGTGCTGGCATGCAGGGGGCTGATAAGAAATGAGGTGCAGAGAGGCTGAGGAAGGATCATGGGTGCAGTTTGAACACTACAGAGGATATCACAGAATCATTAAGGTTAGAAAAGACCTGTAAGATCATCTAGTCCAACCACCAACCCGTCCCCAGTACTGCCCACTGCCCACATCCCTCAGTGCCACATCTCCACAGTTCTGGAACACCTCCAGAGACAATGATTGCACCCTTTCAGGGCAGCCTGTGCCACTGCATCACCACTCTTTTAGAGAAGAGATTGTTCCTAATATCCAACCCAAATCTCCCCTGGCACAACTTCAGGCCATTACCTCTTATCCTATCACTATTACCTGGAGCACAGGCCGATCTCGACCTTTCCATAGCCTCCTTTCAGAGAGCTGTAGAGAGAAGCGAGGTCTCCCTTGAGCCTCCTCTTCTCCAAACTGAACAACCCTAGTTCCCTCTAATGCTTCCCATCACATTTGTGTCCCAGACCCTTCACAGTTTCATTGCCCTTCTCTGGACACGCTCCAGGGCCTCAACATCTTTCTTGTAATGTGGGGCCCAACACTGAACACAGTAGTCGAGGTGCAGCCTCACCAATGCAAGTACATCTTCCATGGGCTGCAGCCAGCCCTGCAGCTCTCATGGTGAGGAGCCAGCAGTGAATGGCATTCCCCTAGGTGCTCAGTGACAGGGAAGCAGGAGCAGACTCAGAGCCCCGCAGTCCCAGTGATGAAAGGAAGAGCTTGGGAGGTTTTAATAATGAAGTGCATAGCGTTTCTCTCTCTGCAAAACCCCCAGGACCTGTTTCTGGCTACTCACACACAGTTCCAAAGCTAGAAATCAGAACAGATCAGTGGTTTTAGACTGCTTATAAGAAGACACATTAAAAGTAAGACCAGATTACAAAATCACAGAACCATAGAATCACAGAATGCCTGAGGTCAGAAGGCATATCTGGGTCCATCTGTTCCCACCCTGCCCCACCAGGACCACTCAGAGCTGAGTGTCCAGGCCCACACTAAGGAGCTTTTGGACATCTCTACACCACCTATCTAAGCAGAAAGGTTTATACACAGGCACGAGGCAATGGAATGTCGCACAGAGAGGTTGTGGATACCCCATCTCTGAAGGCATTCAAGGCCAGCCCAGATCTGGCCCTGGGCTGCCTGACCTGGAAGTTGCCAACCCTGCCCACAACAGGGCGGCAGGAGCTCAGTGTTCTTTAAGATTCCTTCCAACCCAAGCCATTCTATGATCCTATGAAGGTTGGCCATAGAAGCTGAGAGCTGGCCTGTGATCTTGAAACAAAGGGCTGACCTTGCCAAAAGGATGGTGATGACCTCTCTTTGGTTGGTGGTCTGCAGCCTCTGACAAAGTTGTATCTGGTACTCAGATACCAAGATCTAATTTAGGTCATTGGCCAAAGTAGTGCCATATACAAGACTGCTAAAGCAGACTATATAGGCTTTGAACCTACAGGGAACCACAGATGTGCTTAATGGATGCTTTACGTGCATCTCCATTGCAAAATCAAGTCCATAATCTGAAATGGTGAAAACAGACATACCTATAAACCTGAAACACATGTTCTAAGGCAAGCATGAAGCCTAAGGGGAATGGACTTGGAAAGCAAAGACCTTTGTCAGACATAGTCTCTAAAGTTTATGCACATCAGCTTGTGTAACACCAAAATGACTACACCAATTAGTTATAAATCCACAAAATCTAGTTCATATTTTAGAGGTACAAAGTTGTTGAAGAAGAATCCATAAAGAATTTATGACTCATCACAAATCCTGTGATTTAAGGGGAGACATCCATGTGTCTTTCAGAAACCATCTCAGCTTCACTTTATTACTTCAGTGCTTTAAAACTAAGCTGATTTTATTATAAATAATATATATCATAACTATTGCATTTTCTGAGCAAACAACTAGTTCTGGCAGAGCTGACAGGGAACATGACTGAAGCCAAGCATTGGATATCTCTGTGTCACATCTCTTTACAGTACCTCTGCAAAGAACAAAGTGCCAAAGAACTTAATTCCACCCTACTGTAGCTCTTAGTCTTATAACAGCATCCTTATAGCCCCGAGAGGGACTGCTCTTCAGTAAGAGAAGGAACATTCTCCCTAACCACTGGCTATACATAGCTCGAAACTACAGATAATTTTGAGGAGAGAAATAAACCATCTACTCATTGTCAATCAAGTTATCATTTGAAAGATTCCTAGTTTTCAGAAAAAGTTCCACAGAGGCAATAAATGCAGTGAAATGCAGGAAACAGCCATAAGCCTTTTTCACTCCAGTAGTCCAGCAACAGCTTGCTCTAAGCATTATGGGGAAGCAAAAACAGTATAAGGGGAGGACTTGGAAGAAATGCACATTACAGTATTTCGTATAGCTCAAATCCCGGCTTCATGTCAGATGATCCTAAATGCTACCATAGTGTTGACCTTTCAGGTAGGAGTCTGGTCATATTCCCAAAGGGACAACAAAGTCTAAAGCTCTTTGCTCAGGAGGGATCAGCTTTGGATAAGGCCAAAGTCAAGATGTGAATACCACCTTGGGATAAATCTGTGTACCCTCCACTGAGTCACTGCCTCTCTTTATTTCTTGAGAATTGGTATCTATGGGTTGAAGCTTTACTATTCTTATTTTAGCTCAGCTATTCCCATACGTTAAGTCAATAGAAACATTCAGAACAGATTGATACTTTGCATGATAGAGAACTTTGGATAACAAAAATAGCTTTCCCAGACAGATGAGACTATCAAAGAACTTTTTTCTCCCCTTCTCCCCCCCCTCAGTCTCTGAGGCTGACTGAATTAAGCCCCCCAGATGTTCACTACCAGGTCTCCATCCTTCTCCCTCAAGCCAAAATGCCCTCTTGGGCTTCCTACCCACACAAGGGCTGCCTGCTGGCATCACTCACCTCCAGCTGCTGTCCTTTTCTCTGGGCAGAAAATAGGAAAGGCATTTCCTTTTTATCAGTAATGAAGAACGCAAAAATTAATACTGACTTCAGAAGAGTACGAGAGACTCCCTTCTTCCTTGTAGGTATTAGAGCAGAACAGAGTCAACACACTAAAATGTTTTTCCCTCTTGCCTCACACATGATTTATTTAGAAGCCAATAGTAATAAAAGGAAATCGTAACAGGAGAAGAATTGCCATAAATAGGACAATGGCGTGTCTGGGGCAAGGTCAGAATGGATCCAGGAGTTGCTCTGTTAGTGAGATGAAAACATTATTTTTCTGTTTATCGACCTGTGGTATAACTGTCCAAAATGCATTGGAGAGGAAGGAAGTAATCATCTTCCTGACCAGTCTTCCATCATCTGATGTGCTCAGCCTAGGCTGGAGACCACTCTGATTTTCATCATAGGATGCGAGTGGTGGGCAATAGGTGATCATTGTCCCTGAAGATATAAACCAATAAGTGGAAGCAAAAAAAATTGTCTTGTCCCAGCATAATTAGCAAAACAGTTAAGAGCAAAGGGAAAAAGTCCTTAGAGGTCAGTAAGATCCAGAGTTTTCATAACCAAAGTCCTTAGGTACTGAAGGAGTTGCTGATTTTGTTTACCAGAAATTACTACTTTTATGGCTTTTACTGACCAGATTTGTGTAACTCTGCAAACTTCTGCATTTGCAGAGGCATTCTGAGCTGTTTGCACTATTTCTGTAATATGTGTGTTGTTTTTTTTTTTATTATTATTTTTTTTGCCACAAGGACACTGTTCCATTAATTCTGTACCCTCTCTAAATGCAGCAATTATCCACCAAACAGATATTCTGCACCACACTTCAAGGATACTCTCACCTTCCCATCCTCCAGCACTGGAGAGGATGTCCAGCAAAGGAGGAGAAGTCACCATTACCCTGTAAGGAGGCAGGGTCAAGAAAAGTCCCTGGTACAATTTCAACAGTTCTTATAATAATAATAATAATAAATAAAGCAATAATAGGTGATTATAGGCAAGCATTCATTGAATGCGTTATTTGCCATTAGATTATATATAGTAGTTTGAATGAGTATATCCTATAAAACTTTCAGGTTAGATATTCAATTTAGCACAGAGTGCATGCAAGATTAACCAGCTGTGGAGTTCCTTAGCTGCCAGGTTGGAGCGGGCTCATGTTTTCCTTGCTTTCACAAACTATTTCTCATATCAAAGATGCGTTAGTCCTTGGCTAATAAATGCTTGCCTTTCACCTGGAGAAGACAGACTGTAATGGAGCTGAATAGGAGTGCCTATGCATGTACGTTTATCTATGTGTTTCTTGACAAAGAGATGCCATAGCCTGCAAAATGGAATGGGCTGCCCCTTGCTCAGATTTCTGAGGAAGTTGCAGCCATTAGGAGTCGCATCACATCCTGGGCCCTGTTTGTCCCGTGAGACCCCTGGGACCTTCACACAGCTCTAGGTGACAGGGAGGTATCACGTGAACAGTGTTAATGCCGGGATGATGGCACACAACTGAGCAGGATGATCCTTCTGCCTCAAGGCTCTCTAAGGGCATCCAAAACCACTGGTCACAACCGATTCAGCCTGCTGGCAGCCTGTTCTCAGGCAGAGAAGTGCCCTCCACCCTGCTAGTAAAGTTGCATTTTCAATTCTTTAAATGGGAGCAAATGTAACTTTTTCATAAAATGCTACTTTTGCTGAATGTAAATAAGTGGGCTTCTCCAAAAGTAATGCCTCCTATTTTATTATGTTGGCCTACCATGTCAGAGGTGGATGTTGGCGGCATGGCAGTAGAAGTTGAACCCTCCCACCAATATTGGTGCATTTGGTTGCTCTGTGACAGATGGTTGCAGAGAAGACAGCCTGATAGAATGGCATCTGACACGGAAATGTGTATGAAACAAATTCTGATGGCACTGAAAAAATGGCATCCTTTGACACTCATCAGCACCTGCTGAATGTTTATGGAGACCAAACAGTGGATATGAGCACAATGAGGCGGTGGGTGGTGCATTTCAGCTGTGGAGACAGCGATTATGTCACTTCTGCTGGTGCAGACTTCATGAGCACAGCTTGCCAGCTCTTGTTCATCTCTGTCAAAAATGTACAGCTAATGGTGGTGACTGTATTGAAAAATAGTGTTTAATAGCTGAGAATTTACTCTATCAAATAGTGTTATCGTGCTCTTCATAGCTGTTGTAGTTTCCATGGAAATCCATAGGAGGCATTACTTTTGTAGCAACCTACATAAATTACATTTCAGTTTCTCACCAGTAACTACTTCTGGGAAGACAAAAAATGTTCAGTTTTCCCCTTTTTGCTGCTTCGATAGAAAGGTAAAAAGTTAGATCTGGTTTGAGATCTTACTCTCTTAAGCTCTTCAAGCTTCCAGTAGCGGCATACAGATCCTTCAACTTAATGTACTGCAAGATTCTAACAAGAAGGTCATCCTGTTGTTTATTTTTAAATGAATTAAAGGCCAAGTACTGGCTTCCTGTCATTGTTTTACCAGTGCTTAGAAGCTGAGTCCCTAGTAACTAAACGCATGTTGATGTAGTCCATACAGGTACTTACAGAAAGAGGAAAGGGAGACTGAGCTGAGCTCATAAAAGGTAAATAACACCAATTGCTCATACTGCCCCTGAAAAGAGCTGAATTCCACTGCTGTCCTTCCCTCTTCTTCATAACTTAAAAATAATTCACAACACATTGTACCTCATTTAAATAAGCAGAATATTTGAAACTACCTAACTGCAAGCAATGTAGCCAAGTCCTTGTGTCACACGGCTTCTTATATTAGATGCATTCACCCACAAGACCCTCAGCATCTAGTTCTCGACCTATTGAAGCTGATGGAGTTTTGCCAATGACTTCAAGCAGACCAGGATTTCACTCTAGAAACTTTGGATCTCATAATTCATAAGGAAAATGCTGACTGGAAATGATAACATAAATTATATGCAGCATGCTGTCACTGCTAACAGTGACTACAAACAGCCATTAGCACAGCATCAGCAAGACTGACTTCAGAACAGGTACACAGCATGTTTTATCATGAAGTGGCAACCGCAGATAAAAAGTGATTTACAAAAGTATGAAGACTTTTTAAAAAGTTTTAAATGCCCATTTTTATTTCCTTGCTGACTCTTCCCCTTTAGCTTTACTAAAGTATGTGAACTGGAGATTGATATTTTGAGAGCATTATTTCTTCTGTAAAATTCTTTTTTTTTTTTAAATGCTGACCCTGTGCTAAGAGGTTCTGATGTCATCCCTGGCAGGACTGTAGCTCAAGCTAAAACTCAAGGCGATAAACAAGTAGCCTCTCCTATATATTCTTACAACCTCCAAATATCCAAACTTGCTAAGACAGCCAAAGTGTTCCAAGCTGCTCTTTTCCTTGGCACTTCTTTCATGGGACCCCACACAGGACAGGTGAGTGAAGTGAGTACCGAGCCCACCAGAAGACCACCCTTAGACTCCAGATCTGTGCATGTTAAGCTTCAATAGTTTAGGTGTTGTTTTTTATTTAAAGCCATATTGGCTTGCAAAATCCTAATGTAAAAGCAGAAGCAGCATTGTAAATAATGTTTACAATTTCATTCATCCTACCTTTTAATCTAAGGTTACAATAGGAGACACTTTCGGACTGGTTTACAAACTTCAGTTTGAACAATTAAATCAAGTAATTTAAATCTTGGTCACCGAGACTTGTAAGAATGAGTGAAGTCTATAATCTAGTTTACACTTAACAGCTTTACCATGCTTGGGAGTCCCATACTGACCCTAAGAAATGAGCAGTGATAGATCACTTACATATGTAGTGAATTAAATAGTCCCTATTTGGAATCAAAACACCTGGTATTAATAGTTGTGTGTAATTGGCAGCACTATAAAGTTATGACAGGGGCAATACACAGCAATACCTGTAATCTACATTTCTAAAGATTTAGAGTTTCATTGTTTTTCCACACAAAACACAAATCTCAAATAACCAAAACCTGCTTAAGGAATATAACATCCGTCTTTCCAGGGAAGACCTCTGCAGTGCTAACTGTCAAGACCAAGAACTGTCAAGCCCAAAATTAATCCACTTTTGTTTGTAATTAACCTCAATCATCCTCAGCAGCAACACACATTACACACCCAGCAAAAGTGTCAACGATCTCCCCAAAAAGAACAATTGGATATTTCTAGCATCATAAAACAGAAAGTAGTAAATGACTGATCCACATTTGCATGCAGCTGTTTGACATCTAACAGTTTTCCTCGCTCATCTGCCTGAACACTTTCCAGGCGAATCCTTGTAGTGTCTCTAGGCACAACCCATGGGGTCTGGAGGGGCCTATCCAGGCATAGGGTAGGTGACTTGAAAGGGACACACGAGGGTCCCTCAGTAAATCCATCCCCAAATGGAGGGACCAGGAGCGACATAAATCACTGTCGCTCCTCCTGGGTAGTTGCTCACCTGAGGCTGAAGGATTCCCAGAGATGGGAATTGGACCCAGCAGAAACAGTAGAGTTGGAAGATGCTACATCAAAATGTATCCTTTCACTACCTTTCTTCCACTGACTGATCACAAAACCATAAAACAGGAGGAGAGAAGAAAGCAAAGGAAGGACCACAATGCCAGAAACCCTAACCCCTCTCTTGCCCTGTGCCAAGAGTAAACAGCTTCCCTTGCCCAATTCCGACTTCTGTAAGTTGAATTTTTGTGAGTCTCTGTCGTCCTTGCACCTCTCAGCCCACCATTCCTACCTGCCAGCACTAACCAGATCAGCATCAGGCAGGTCCCCGCTGCTCAAGCCACAGGAGGGCTTCTCCAGCTGCGTTCCAGCAGGTGCCCATGGGCTCGCTCCCCAACCATTCTGAGGGTCTACTGAAGCCATTCAGCCTCTTCCCTCCTTCCCACTCTTCTACCACTTGGTGCCTGCAGCAAAAGAAATACACCCTTGGAACTGGAGGGGGTGGAGGCTAATGGATGGACTTGGGTGCCTGTTAGTCTTTTAAAAGCTATTATAGGCAGCGGTAGAGAAGCCATCAAGAATCCCTGAGTAGTGTGCTTCCTTCCTAAATCCATCTCTGCTCACTCAAGTCTTGTACCATCAGCTTTTACTATTTGCACATGTTCTCGAGGACACAATAGGCAGAGCCCCTACAGACTATTCTGACAAAGTATAACCCAGAAGCAACAAGAAGGAAAGGCAAGGAAGCAACGCCACTTTCCAAAAAAGTTTACAGTTGACCATATTGCTCACTAATGAAGATGCTGTGGAGAACAAATGGAATGTGTGGGGCCGTATCAGCTGGAACTTGCATTCAGATCCTGCTCCTCAGCAATGAAACCACAGGCCACTGCCACTCGAACAAGGGTGAAAGCATTTTTATCTAGAAGTCAGGATTACAAGACTGGATAGGCACTCTGTTAATTGACTGAAAGCATGTCAGCCTTGCTGCTTTTGGGGCTCGGGGAGGCACAGTAAGGCTACAAATATTATTCTATTTTAAAAACTATTTTTGAAGCAGCATTATTTTTATATTCCAGCCTCTACGGTTACTAACACAAACTGTCTAAAACAGTGTTTATGAAGAAATGCTTTTAAGAAGCAATGAGACAGAGAAATTTCTTCAGAATCAGTGCTTTTTATACCAATTTTCAGCCCAGAATACACAAATTATGAATCAGAGAAGTAACACTTCCTGAAGGAAATAGCGATAGTTCGAGGAGCTGCTCCTGAAGAGTGAGAATTGCTTCAGCTCACAACCATAAGTACTTTTCAGAGTAAATTATAGGGATTTTTAAAAGGCATATTTACTCCAAACATCCCCTTCAAACACTTGAGATGAAAGATCATAGCAGGTTTTTATAACCATCGCAATCTATTGGGCCAAAAAATCCATAAAGAAATGGAGCTTAAATACTTACAGATAAGATGGATCACAATGTGGTGTGAGTAAACGTGTGCTCTAAACATTTTCTAAATCAAGGTTTATAGCAGGGGTTCCATGTCTTTGAAATAGCCAGTATATATTTTCATACCAATTTTCATGTTACCATGACAATTGCTTTAGGGTTTTATAACTAACAAAACTTGGCACAAGCATTAGCCAAATAGCTCTATCATTAACAAACACTACTAATGAGCTCTCAAGACTTCTCAGTGCGTAAGTTAAATACAATATCCTTCAATCCTCATGATAGCCCAGCATGCCCATTAAATACTGCAATCAGTAATCTTTTTCATAATGACTACAGGGAGATTTTTTATTTATTTATTTTTAGGTAAATGAACTCACAATTGAGTACAGAAGGATTGTTTATTAGGATCATAGAATCACTCAGATTGGAAAAGACCTTAAAGATCATTGAGTCCAACCATAACCTAACTGTACTATTATCGCTGCTAATTCATTTTCCTCATTTCTCCAATAGATTTGACTTTCTGTCCTTAATTAGCTAAGTTGGATGTACATTCAGAAGGGTTTTGCTCCCAGCCACTCCACCAGCAGGGGTGGACAGCTTGTTAAATGCTTCAGAACTGTCAGTCAGTGATAGATATCAGTGCTTTGGAGATCCATGTGAAACGTAAGCCAGATCAAAAATTCACTGAAAACAATGAGGCTTCTCATGGCGATCAAAGATCGTTGGAGAAACAAAAAAAGTTTTCCTGACTCCAGCTGAAGGACATCCACGTTGTGTGAAGACTGATACCTCTCAAGCAGTGCTACCTTTGAATGTATATCATATTTCAAAAAATATCTTGAAAGCCTTTTGCGTCCAATTTTTATGAATACCTTTTTAAAAGGGGGATAGATAATTAACAGTGTGATTCAGATCCTTGAGTAGACATAAATCATCGTAGCTCCACTGGTTTCAATTTGTACTGCCTGTGAAAAAGGCTCTCTACACCTTTTTGTAATCACAGAGAGAATTCATCATCCCCAAATAATTAAGGATTTAATTTAATTATCTGTTAATCTCTTCATTTTATGACTGTATTCTGAAGGATGGCAAGAACTACAGAGAGCTATTGCAAAGGATGTTAATGATAAGTACAGTGTAAATCATCATTTTGATATATCCATAAATATTGAGGAAGTTAATGCCGAGAGTTAAGTGGAGGAAGGGAGTGTGTGCCATATCACAGACATATAATCTCCTGCATAAATATATTATGGCTTATTATAAATGCACACACTGCACAATAAAAATAAGAAGATCTACCCTTTATTTTAATCCCAACCATAAAAGCCCTCTTCCAGATTTTGACATATTTCTACCCAGAATAACTTGAAGTGGGAAAAAGAAACAGCAGCATTTAAAACTGACATTTGCTTCTGCAGAAATTTAATTTTGAACTATATTACCCTGAAATATCAGGTACCACGCTGATGGAACAGGGAGAAGTGCTTTACAGAGAAGAGCAGAAAATGTGTCAGTTAAAGGATGTTTAATAGCCCGCAGTTTAATAGCTGTTACAAACAGGAGGTAAAGGACAAAGCGTTCAGCTGCACAACAAAATACACAACTGTATGCAAATAAAATCTTTCTATCCAAGAAGGACATTTTGCCCCTTAAAACTAAACTGCTTAACTGCTTCCTGAGCCCATTTAAGAACCGTGCCTTGTGGTAATTATCTCATGTCACTTCTTATGATATAATACCTCCTTATGCTTAATGGATATGTTTTAATTTCTAAGGAAACTCTGCCTGGTTGCACAAATGAAACGTGCATGATGATTAAAATACAATTTTCACTCAGGCAATAACATTTGTCAATAAACAAAACCATAAATAGAGACATTACTTCTATTTCAAGACAGTCCTTAAAGTGCACAAAACCTCCACAACTCTACGTGCAGACTACAAATTGCTGCATACCACAGAGATCATTGCCTTCTCATCATTGATGGAGTCTCACATAAAAGCTGCTCTAAAATACTCAAATCGATACTACCAGGAAGCAAGTCAACAGAATTTCACATTGTGGATAATTCCACTCTTTAACTACTAAATGCAAGACAATGTGTGCAACTTCATCAGCTGATACCAGAGTCCTGTATTCTGAAAGCATCCAGGCAAATCTGTTGAAGCCTGTTGCAATGAAAGGTGTTTTCTACTTAATTATCAGTGGGAAGAACTGATGCTAAACTTGTCAAGAAAGCCTTCAAAGAATAGTTTGTGAGACACCAAAGGGATGTCTGCTTCACTTGTTGCACAAAATTAACTTTATGTTCGGTAACGAATGATCTGTTCCATTTCTGAGGTCTTATTTCTAACCTGTAAAACATGCAGATGTTTAAAAAGTAAATATACCTTTTTATTATTATTTTATTCATTTGACCATCATACCAGACTTCAGTAGAACGTGGGCTTTAAGCACATTCCATATAGCTCAGCTTCACAATTTCATTTATCTCAGTTAAATTACAGCTTCAGCAGACAAGAGGTTTTTTTTCCTATTCCCCCTTTTTTCCTTTTTTTTTTTTTTTTACATTCACCACCCACCCATAAATGGCATTTTCAATGCAACTGAGGAAATCGGTTTATCTGAGCTTCCCCAAGGGTTTTTCATGTACAAGTGTTGCTGTTGTTTCAAATTCTCCGTAACTTTTCTCAGAAGTCATATTAACCTGAATGCTTAACACCTCTAGAGAGAAATATACAAAGATGCAACTCATCTGCAAAACCATAAAAATACAATCAAAGCTGTACTGACAAGTCTGACCGAATAACACGCATGCAGCAGGACAGCTTGCCCGCAAACACCAATATTATCTGCTTGTAATTTATGTTTCCCCATAGCAATCTTTCTAATAGACTAATGCATATTTTTCACTCACCCTCCATAATTTTTTAAATCTCTTCACTCTGGACAATTTGGATTTGTTCATCTCTGTTGTCTGCAGATAAATATGTATCCTATGTGGCTGTAAGTATTTCTATAACCAGTCGGGTGCCTAAAACAGTAGTGATGGATAGTCTTGAAAACAGAGGCACTCCCTGGCTTTTAATGCTGCTTCCAATAACCACACAGTTCACAGCTCAGCATAAAGTAACCAATAGCCGAACATGACATTAAAAAAAAAAATAAAATCCCTCCTTTGAGATCATAGAGGGAGAAGGCTTGATCCATCCAATACTTGATTTAGGTCAGTGAAAAAAGAGATGCTATTATGTCAGCCATCCAAGTTTAAGAAGACTCGTAAGCTGACAGCCGTGGCACTTTAAAGCACTGTCATGATGAGTCTTTACAAAAGGATTGTCTTAATCCTATATTTAAGGAAAGAAATAAAAAGAAGCTAGTTAAAATATATGAAAATTATATGATATTACAAAACTGCCTGCAATCATAGGATATTACAGAGCAGTCGGCAATATGCTCCGACGTAATGGTGCTGAGAAACACATCATGTGGTGCTTTCTAATTTATTTTTGTAGTTTCCTAACAATATAAGACTTATATAGTTGTGTGAATGTGCAAATCAGCCATTCTATCCAAATGATTTTTAACCCTTTCTCCCTTAGAAAAATAAAATGCCATTATATAAAGATGCTAGATTTTGATTTTGGGAATCAATGGATGATACAAGGGATTAAATTAACTCTTCTAAGGGAAATGAAGCTGTGAGAGAATCCATGACAAACCCCAACCATGGAAAAATTTGATCACAGCTCATGCTTACAAGGCTGCTGAAAGAAAGGAGTCATCTGGTTTTTATTGTTCACACTACTGGCTTTATGTTCCCTTTTATAATTTTGTAATTCCAGGAAAAGAGAAAGTAAACAGAAACTGTGTGAAACATATCTCATTATTAAGATATAAAAATAGAGATATACATATCAAGTTCTTGAGAAAGTAAAATTTGTTGGAGAACTATGATTTCCTACAGGCTGTTACAACTTCAAAGTTGACCTGCCCATCAACTCATGGCATTGAGTCATCTCTACAGTCCTGGCTACACAGAGGACACTCTTCATAAGCGTCACCTCGAATCGAAAGCCAGGTAGTGTAACAACTTGGGTGTGCAGAAGTCACACAACAGATATTCTAAAATGGTTTTGCTTCAAATACTCAGTACACATTGTGTGTGTACTCTATGCACACGAAAAAAAGGGTTACCACTATATTCTCATGTGAATTTTATTACTTTTCATGTCACTTTCCGAGATACTTGGTGTTTAGTTCTTTATCTTCATGTTGCAGCACTGCAGAAATGTTATCTTCCCCTCTCAAAGTACTGTGTGATGTACTCTTGATTAAATTACACTGCATATAAGGGCACATTTGATATTGCTGGCCAGTACTAATGCAGCCTCTATCAAACTTGGCCTCATTCTCATCAAGAAAAGATCTACACAGAAGTGCTGGAGGACTGAAGCTGTAAGCTTCTACTTGTGCAGCGTTTCATTACTCACACTGTGTAGCAAAATCGTTATGGGGATGTGCATTTATCAGTAAATTCAGGACCTGACCCATGCTTTCTAGCAGCCGTGAGATGCTTCACTTCAAACACGCATACCAAGATTGGTTAACATAAGATCAGTACTATTTTCAGAGAAGACAAACTGCTCCTAGATATCTATGTGATCATTTTGCTTTCAGATTGCTGTCAAAGTCCTAACATTGTTACATTTGGAGCATTTTCATTAACAGAATCGGATCTGTTTAATAAAAAATAAAAGTGAGTCATGTCTCAGTTATATGGAAAATAACAGACTATATCTCCTTTTGTTTCCTATAAACACTTCATTTCTCCCCTTAGGAATCAGCTTCTGAATTATCTAACGTTATTCCAAACTTTAAGTTTTCAGACCTGCCTTTCAGGAATTTTGAGAACACAGTTAATCTGCCTGCCATTGAAAAGAGTTACGAATATTTCAAACTCCTTAGTTTGAAATTTTGTTAGATTTATTGTTAGGTTTGTTTATGGTTAGCTAGATTTAAGAGAATACCTAGAAACTCTTCTTGATGTCATGTGGTCCTAACTACTGAGGCATTAAATTCCTGCTGTTAAGCTAAATACTGGCAAGTGATGGCACAGGAACAAATGCACTGACTGTAGGTGCAGTTAAGGTTATAGTTGTACAACTCCTGCACGTAGCTGTGTCTCTAAAGAGAACGAGGCTGACAGCTCAATTCTAACACATGGATATTGAGTAAGAGCTGGGTCAGCATCTTACTGCTTTTCTCTTCTTCCCTATCTTGTTTACGCACCACTAGACACTTGAAGCTGAAGTATCATACTAGACCCCAGCAGTATATATATAAAAAAAAAAAGCAATCATTCCTTAAACTGTTTCCTCTAAGAACAAGAATCTGCCTTATGTTTCTTTATTCTCAAAAGATTGACAAAAACTTCTGACATTACATACTGTAATGAGTGCAATTGCTCAGGATATCCCTTTTGCTTGACTTGCTCATGGCATGTAAATGACATTGCATGTCCAGGCCAAGGTCAATCTGAACATGGCTCTATCTTGTGGCTTTCTTCTTCACGGCTTCACTGTTTTGGTTAGAAACCAGGAAAAATTCTACTTCTGAATTACATACATTTACTTCAGAATGCTTTCACACCAATTTATGGTCTTATCGCAAGTGCTTTTTATGGTCTTCCCACATTGGAATCTGCTGAAAAGTAGATTTCAGCACATTTTTTACCATGATCAAATCCTAAATCATAAATAAACTAGAGTAGTTCATTCATTACACTCATCACTTTGACATCTTTTCCCTAGGTGTAAAAAGTGTGAAACCCACAAGTGTCAAAACATTGACGTTCTTAAGTATCTCCACCACGTTGAGTGAACTGGAGGAGGTCAGAGAAGAGCCCAGCTATTGCTAACCACATCACTCCCTCGTGTTCATAAACTATGACCTCAAAATAAGCCTCGTTACAACAAGAGTCAAATTCCCAACCTCTCTTCACTAAATTATAGAATTTTTCTTACGCAACCATCACTTTGTAAGAAATAGTCAGATTAAGAAGGGGAGAGAAAAAAGACAGAGAACATTAGTATTGAAAAGTCACATTGGGCTTTTGTAAAAATAAATAAATAAATATCAATCATGGGATTATGAGCCACCAGTGTGGAAGACAGTGAAAAAAGAAATCAGCAGTACAAGGAATTATGAAAATATCTTTACTTTCCAGTACAGAGAGAAATATTAGTAGAAAATTAGTAGAAATATTAGTAGAAAATCAGTAGAAAAACTGCTGGCAACTCATTTTGGATAGTGAGTGTAATTTTGGTCGCTTGTACCCAAGAGAAGTGAAAGCAGAACAGGAATAGATGCAAATAAATAATGGTTGGAGGATGATGGAGAGAATGAAAAACCTGTCATTTGACTGAAACTACAAGAGTTAAAGTAGTCAAAGTAAGGCTAAAAAGGGGTTATAGTTGTCATCGATAAATACCCTGGGAAAAGCAGCAGGAATGGGGAAGAAGAGCTCTTTAAACCCAAGATCAACACCGACACAGGATAGATATATATTATCAAGAAAGAACAAAGGTAAGCTAAAATTAAGAAGACAGCTTCTAACCAACTAACCACCTTCTAACCAGTGAACAGGGAAATTGAGAAGCTGTAACTATGGAGGAAACAAATAATAACAACAACAACGATGATGACTGGTCATCTGGAGTACCTTCCAGATACAAAAGAGGAGGAACCAAACATCCAACTTTTCATCCTCTTAAGACCTTGTAAGATCTTGTAAAGGATGAAGCTGGTACATGCTCAGTCCTGTGATCTAAAATAAACCCAGAAAACTAAAGTGTTCCAACATTCTTCTGTCACCAGAATGTGCTGTCCTCAATCTGACACTCACAGCTCTGGTTTTACTACACGCTTGGGAGCAGGCTTTTGCATGGCAACGTGTGCTTCTTTGCACAACAAACATACCTATCTCCTACTCTTCTTATACTTGCTCCTACAAATGGAATGGTGCCAGCGTGAGCCACAAAGCTGGCTTAACGTGCACCTACGTTCACTTTATTTGAACAATACTAACGTACAAAACCAGCAGACACTCCTACTGATGTTACTTCTTCAAATGTGAAGCACGCTGCAACGTGTTACCTCCTTGGTAGTGCCAACACAATCCCTTACGGGGTCATGCTGTGACACAGTAGAAAATTCATCTTTCTTACCGACTTATTCTTGAGGCAGATGAAAATTCACTTACCAGCACACTGATCTGGCTCATGGTATGGCTATGCAAACAGTTGTGTTGGCAAGCTGACGATAAGCATTTCCCTCTGCTAATATTAACCACCAGCCCCTCATAGTGAGCCATAGGCAACAGCTGAATCAGCTTCTTGGAAACACCAAATATCACTAGGTGAGAATTTGTGCCTTGCAAGCAAAAATGCACTCAGAAGAAGCCACACTACAGCAATAAAAACATACTGAAGATCATCCGTAAGAGGAGATAATGTATGTTTGATAGTCACTGGTATTTGCATATATATTAACTCAAATGAATACTTCGCCATATTCGTGCATTGTGCTAGAAAAATACAAAAGGGGAAGAAAAAGCCCTTCTTCATATATGGATATGCAAATACACAGGCACAGAGCTGTTTCAAGAAGTAGGACCTGTGACTTGGTTACTCCAAGCTGCACTTAGTGAACTGATTTCCAATCTGCAGGAGTTGCAGGAAAGAAGCCTTGAAAGCTGTGTGTGCCCTGGGTGGAACAAAGCCTACTATCACCACTATCTGATGTAAAACACTATTTCTTATACACTTTAAACTTTTTGCAAGCAGTGCCTTCATTAAACCCTGGTACACAGATTGTACTCCAGTAGGAGGCATTTAATAGGATCTCCTTCTCTGCATTACATATGTTATGTGTTGTGTTTGCTTGAACTTAACAGGGAAAAAGAGAGGAAAAAGAAACACTCACTTGTTACTCTACACCATCCTTATGAGACTAAAGAGTCTTTCTTCTCTTTACAATTACCCTTCACACAAATAAAAACTGCCACTACGACCTTCAGAGGAAAGGCATTAAACAATACCTGATTTTACACTATATCAATTAATTTTCCATCCACATCGTAATATGAATTCTCAGATCTGATCATATGTTCTCATAATGATAGTTTGAATTTATATCCTTTATTAGGTGTGCATTTCTACATTGCGTTTATAGCATGCTGCTCTTTGTGGGAGCGTGTTTTTCTTCTCACTTTATGTTGTTCTCTGACATTGACTGGTGATATAACACTGTGCCTTGCAGTTTTCTGCCTTTCTTTATACATCCTGTGTAGATATAGATTGTTAGGAACAGTAACGGGCTTTTGTCTTGGTATTACTTCCATCAGAACTGCTTAACCAGCTAAAGTAAATTAGTCCCTGACCATGGAAGACAAAGGTTTATAAAATGAAAGATCAGCAAAGTAGATTTAAAGAAAATACACAACAAGTTATTTTCTACCCTAATGAAAATGAGATATGCTTGAAATAACCAAAAAAAATGAATTACAAAAATGCAGAAATATAAAACAATTAGGACAAACAGAGATCTAATGACTTGAAAAGACACTAGACCTGAAGGCAGGAAACGACAGGTACAACCAGAGGTCGTGCAACCATCCCCTCTGGGTGCTCCCACCTTGTTTAAAGGACAAGATCTACTAAGAAAACAGTCACTGTTTCTGTTCAGTGAGTTTTCATTCGAAATCTCCATCAAGGTGATCAGTTAATGTTAATCCAGAGGGCATTTTGTGTGATCAGCCATTAGTGATGCAATCAACTCATATCATGGCCATCTACTGCTAACATATTTTAGTCATTATGAAGACAGATAATTTTTAGCTGCTAGTTTGAAGTAAGAAGCTCCTTCTCCTATAATCATCTTGGCTCTTTTCAATGTAATTATTGCCCAGATGATCAGAGAGACTAAGGAGAGGGGCAGACAGAAATATGTTCCCAAGTGCCTTAACTATTTCAGATCTTAATTCTTTAAACTTGCTATTCATACTGAAAATATTAGCTTAACCATCATGGATGGGACTCATTTGGCAAAATGCAGATGTCTGCCCTGTAGAGGTCTTCATATGAGCTAGTCTTCCTGGACTCCTTTTGATGGCTTTTGATGGAGTTGATGGAGAGCAAGTCAGCAGAGTCACTGTACCCTACACTAGGCATCTAAACCTGGTCAGAAGAGACGTGACCAGCAAGTACTGATATTGTTCTTTCAATTATGAACACAGCCTAGGGTGACTAGATTAGGTTTCATCCCTCTTAGACTGATTAAAACTAAATCCATTTAATTCACAAGTCTCCTGAGCAATATTTCACCCCTGACAAAATTCACTGCATTGCAAGCATTGCACTTTTTTTTTTTTTTTTTTGCACTAAAGAGAACAGGGTTCATGCATGCATCTAGATGCACATGTGAGCTCAAGAGGAATGATAAGTGTGTATATGGCTGGATATAACAGATACTGATATTCCCCAGGGAAGTGCATTTCTTTACTCTAGTTACTAGAAGAGCAGACATGATGGCAGGTTCCCTCTGTCACTACACCTCCTAGCAACTGCCTAGCAAATAAGTAGTTGGCGAGGGCATTCATGGCACTTTCTAAATGTTTAATAGTTCACTACTCCCTTGAAACATCTGGTGTAAATCACTTCTGGAAACAGAGCTCTGGACCAGATGGAGTATTAGTCTATAGCATTTGGATCGGGTAATTCCTATGATAATTTTTACAGCAACTTCGATGGGCATTGGTCACAGAGCCTGGTGAGAGTCAATTTTATTATAGGAAAAGGACACCTTTCCCCTTCTTGCCTTCCAATGGAAAAGTGTATTTACCTATACATGTATAAAATGCAGATTTTCACAACGTAGTTCCTGCAGAGAAAGAAGGAGCGCTGCAGATTTCAGAAGTGAAAAGCTGGGCTCCCACTGGTCCTTCAGACACACAATGAAAAAGGGAACATTTTTTCAGAGTCGTTATCTGCAGATTTGGCAAACGTCTCTTTATGAGCTTAAGTAATGCATTATGTGTACCAGTAAATGTAGTATTTAGTAGCATTACAAGCCATACTGTAGATGCCTGCAGGCTCCCTGATGATTCCCAGTGGTATTGTTGGTGTTTAAAGGGATGCAGAAAAAAAAAGAAAAAAGACTACATTAAAACACAGACTCACAGAATCATTAAGGTTGGAAAAGACCAGTAAGACCATCATGTCCAACTACCCACCCATCTCCACCATGCCCACTAACCGCATCCTTCAGTGCCATATGTAACCTTTTCATAAAAACCTCCAGAAATATGCAATAAGGCTACATTTCTTGAAACAACCAGTAAATCTGAGCATACCGAAGTCCAAAGGCCCAGCACAAGCTATCATACAGAGAACCAATTTTCACTGAGTTACTGAACATCAGCCTTCTTTCCATATTCAATTTATGAATAAAGGCATCCCAAACTACCAGCTACCACTGGAACATCATCTGCTGTAACAGTGTCTGCTCTGAAATGCAGTAACACAGCCAGAAGGTCAGGCCTTGCCCCCCATAAGGGCAGTTTGATTGAACATCAAGATCAGCTATATATGATACCAGACAGACAATTTTATAGTCACATCATTTTTCCTAATTAAACCTCCAGATTCTATTTAGGTGCTTCTCTGTAACATCATTCTCTGCTTATACATCTTTACAACGCCAAGCTATGAAAAACTGTATGTTTCATATAATCGTGTCACTCTTCTGCTCTCATATTAACATACTGATTCCAAACAGCATGGAACAAAAACACATCATGACTGAAGTGCTGTAGTTAGATGTGAGGCTTTACAGGCATTTTAGAGATTAGCAGTGTGGCTAATTATTATTTCCTCTACATATCTCAATCTGGCTAAAGAAAAGTATCACACAAAACTGAATCATTAGCCTTCAGCAAACTGCCTCAGTTTTTTGTTTTTTTTTTTTAAGAACAGGCTTGTACAATTTGAGAAATCAAATGAGTCCTTTTTAAAAAAAATAACAAAGGAAAGTTGATAATTTTCCCTTCTTAATTGTTATGAACTGAATAAGGCCTAAAAGCATGCAGTGGAAATGGATTTGTCGTTCTTCCATTTGAGTTACTGCAGGATTCCTCGTTCCTCTGTGGCCCTTTAAAATATATGGAATGATAGAGAATCGGGTAGGAAAACACACGCTTCCTTTTTTGTCTGCTTCTGTTCCCTTAAGTCACAGTGACAGAATGTCAAAGTGGTGACTGTGCCAACGAGTTTCTCAGCGAGGACATATTCATCAGTGGTGGTATTTGCTGCATGAAATTCCTCTGGATGAGTTTGTACCAATAAGGCACTGCGTCAACTGGAAAGGACAGAAAGCTTCATCAGTGCCAGCTACACCACAAATGCAGTCATCCTTCCCATTGGATGTAGACCACTATGGAGAAACCTGAGGCCAATGCCACTCTCACATTTGACAACACAGAGCCAAGGGAAGCTGGACATTAGGTGCAAGAGGCTCCTGTTGCACACCTTTTGAAACAGGAGCTCATTGCTCAGACAGAGCATACCATCATGCCTCTTTTTCAGTTCACCTCTCACATCTGTGTGGCCTCTATTCTGGAACAAGCATTTGCCAGAATTGCTTTTCTGCTTTGCAATAGAAGCCAGTTGGACTGAACCCCATCTTGGGAGAGTACATCTGTGCAGGCCATTCTGAGCAGGGGAGCAGCATCCAGCAGACTTTTTATCTCACAAATGTCACTTGGAGAATTTTGTTGCATTAGCTGGATAGCCAAGTGTCTCATTTGCACTGAACTGAATATTTTGACAGCATTTTTCACTCCAATAATTAAAGTAGCGGGAGATAGAGACCAAAATCATGCTCACTCGAAGATTTAAAATATCAAGAAATAAAGGCCTAGATCAAGATGGTCTCATCCGGTAGGTTCAGTCTCCACAACAAGGCCATAGAGCAATGGTTCTAGCACTGAAAGTGTCAAACGACATGTCAGAGTGAGTGTATACATACAAAAAGCAGAGCCATATTTGGGAAAAAAGTAACTTGCATTGAGGGCACAGAAAATTCAGTGTAGGAGAAGAGACAGAGAGGAGAAATTTACGAGGAGGGATGGGAAGGCAAGCCTGGAGCTGAAAGATACGGGATAAGAAAGATCATCTTAGAGTGCATCTGAGGAGATTGAAGGCCAGAGAAGAAAGAAACAGAGAATCTCAAGGAAAGAGTGATAAAGCAGCCTGGTGAGAAGGATACGAATAAGCGGAGACTACAGGAGGGGGAGGCTGCTGAAAGGCAAAGAGAGATGCCAAGAGGAAAGATACTGAGCCCTGACAAAGTGAGGACAGACAGAAAGAAATGTTGATATCTGGGACAGAGCAGCTCCCAGAATAGAACACAATCTTCTCCCCTATTTAGAGTAGGAAATGGCAAATCCTATCTTTTAAGAACTTCCACCATTTTTCCTTTCCCTTCTTTCTGCTGCCTCCATCAAAACCTTCAGCTGCTTGAAGACACGTTAAGCAAATTAAACCATATGCTAACATCCATGTGGATAAAAATCATCATCTGTGTGAGAAGTAACACACACTAAGACTGCATCCACCTGCACACTGGTGTCAGCATTTCCATGCAGTCAGAGCTATCTCATTTGGGTAGAAGAATTTGGGAAGGTCATCTGAGTTCAAGGAGCAACCCATTATCTTGAGAGGCCTGTTTGGGAAGAATTCTGTCTGCTTTGCCAAGACAGGTGATTTTTCTGAACTGATTTCTGAAAGGAATAAGCCTTTGAGAAAATCATTAATTCCTTCCTGAATACAATGAACTATAAAGGAAACAAAGGCAACTTCCTGCTGAGTTCTCTGAAAGGGCATAGATTTCTTTTTCTCTTAGAAAACAGAACCAGAATCATTATGGGACAATTTTTCAAACTTTAGTTAATTTTTACAAGCGTTAACGCTTGTTGAATGCAATCTATTCAGTGCGTAAGTGGAATGATTAAGAAGAGCTTCCTTGTTGGATCTCTTGATCAGTTTCTTTCTATGAATCTGTCACTGGCATTTAGCGAGCTAGCACAAGATTTTGAGAGCCTCTTTGTGCCTATCAGATTGTAAGGCTGAAGTGGTACCAACAGCCCAGATAACCTTCAGTGAGAAAGAGTATCATGAGAGACCAGCTTTTCATTGGAAACTATAGCCTGCACTGCTCTCCTCCCTAAACAATGAGCTTTAGGAGTAGCATGGACCACCACAGGATGTAGATGATCTACTGAAATCCATATTTATCCTGTGTACAAATCACTAAAAAAGAAAATACATGCAGAATATCTGCAGAAAATCTGACCCACACAAGCCTGTGATGCCTGGAGGTAACATCAGACAGTGTCAGGTAAATACAATGACATCAGCCCTAGAAGGGCTCAGCACCAGAGATTTGCAGGTGGCTGCGTTGTCACCATTTCCCTCATAGCACAGTAGTTTTATGAAGCCTGGAATGGGGTGCTGCAATCTCTTAAGCTCAGCCCAGGACAGTGGCAGGGTGCAAGGCAAGCTCTAGATTTGGGAAACAGAGTATGGAAGCGTACTTGGGGATGGCTGCATTCATCAGCTGCTGCTGCTACTGCAGCCTGGTGGTAGCCATCAAAACTAAATGTTTCCCTTCTAGTGAGGAGGAAATAAAAAGCTTGCTGATACACTGGGCTGAAAAACAAAATAGAGTCTCTTGAAAATAAGAGGAGGAATATCAGGCCAGAAAATCTCCATATTTCTTCAGAATCACTGCTAGTATAACAGTTTTAGTAAAATTAAAAGAAGAAACGATGTGACAGGGCAGCAAAGCCTGATAAGCTGATATTAATGGCCCTGCCTCTTGTAATGATCAGAGAGGGACCTATCTAAACCAGAAGACTTATTAAATCTTTGAGTGAAAGGAATATCTCCCTGCAAGAGTGAGATATTCAATTACACTTTCGCATCCAGATGTGGAATCCTTAATAGAGGAGAGATGTGGACCTGTTGGAGCACATCCAGAGGATGGCCACAAAAATGATCCAAGGGATGAAACAACAACCCTGTGAGGACAGGCTGAGAAAGCTGGGGCTGTGCAGCCTGGAGAGGAGAAGGCTCTGGGGAGACCTGAGAGCAGCCTTTCAGTATCTAAAAAGGGGCTGTAAGATAGAAGGGGACAGACTCTGAAGCAGGGTCTCTTATGATAAGAGGAAATGGTTGCAAACTAAAGGAGTGAAGATTTAGACTGGATATAAGATTTTTATTCTTATTTTTAACAATAAGGGCAGTGAGGCACTGGCACAGGTTTCCCAGAGAGGTGGTGGATGCTCCCTCCCTGTAGACACTCAAGGTCAGGCTGGACAGGGCTCTGAGCACCTGACGGAGCTGAAGGTGTCCCCTTTGTTCATTGTAGGAGAGTTGGATCAGATGGCCTCTAAAAGATCCCCTCTGGCTCAAACCATTCTGTGATGATTCTAATGAGTTTTGAAAACTGGATAACTCACTTGAGGAGAGTTGCCACTCAAAGAAGCTCTCCAGACCCCAGAGGAATGGGCTACAAGGTAGCAAATTCCATCAAAATCATGCCGTTATCATTAATGATGTTACTTTCCAATTCTGGAGGATGCAGGACGACCCATGGCTCAGGAGGATCAGCAGTGAGATTAACTGAAAAGCTACTGAGTCTGTCAGAACAGTAAAGGTGCTAAAAATAACAGTGTTTTATTCATACAGATAAATCGACTTAATTTCAACTCCCTTCATGGTGTTCAGCTACCAGCAAGGCTGGGATTTGCCCTCCTCCATGGAAATGCCCACTGTCTTCACTCATTCACACCTGCTTCAGAAAGACCCCAGTAAGAAGGCATGGCTGAAGGGAAACTGAGGCATAAGGGACTACAGACAGAGGATGACAACAGAGTGCAGAAAAACAATTCAGCATCCTTTCAGAAATTATTCTATGAGCACAAATTTAAAATCAGGTAACTTTTCCTACGTACATGGATTTACCCTCTTATTTCCTGAGGCTTTCCTCTACAAATATTCACTACTTGTATATAACTGATGAATGAGTTGGATATATTTAGTAAGTGATCTTTTAATTTACTTCTGGTACGTGTATAAACACATTCCACATCAACCAGCTCACTGCCCTGTCACTTACTTATGTATTTCACCTGACCACCCAATAAAGCCAAATACTTCAAACTATTTGGCACAATGACAGAAAGAATTTGAGAGCTCATTAGACATGCTAGACTACCATTTACCAGTCATACATCTTAAACATCCGCTGTAGCGACCTGAGTTGATTTCCCTCCCTTCCCCCCAGTTGATATAAGGCTCTTCCAACACTACTTGGTAGATCCGGAGGTGCAAAAGAAGCTGGGAGATCTGCTTCCAGTTTGTTTTTATCTTATTTGTATTTTGTTTTTAAACTAGCACTTTTGCTCTAAGACGTTTTCCATGGTCATTAGGACTCTACAGAATTAGGGGCAGCAGTAAATCTGCTATGTTTCAATTTCCAGGGTAAATTCAGTGAAGATGCAGAATAACCTTCCAGTGAGTTTCGCACAAAGCAACTCTAGAAGATATTTACAGCAGAACTGGAGAGGACATTATGCAGTAGTAGATACACAGTAATCCAACAGATATTTTGCAGTTCCAATGCTTGATGGTTTCAACAGAGGGCAACACAATTGTTTCAGTAAATATAATAAAATCTCTTACTGTATCAAGCAATAATGAAGCAATTACTAAAGGCCATGACTGTAATTAAACAGCATAATTTATTTCATTGCCAATGTCTCATTTTCTATTAAATTAGATGCAAACTTGGCCAAGCTAGCAGTCACTCTTATTTCTATATTAGAAATGGTATTAAAAAACCTTTAGAATCTTTGTTGTTAGCCAAACTATAATCTGTTGTTCGCACAGTCCATAGAATTTGCAACTTTTCATACAAATATAACTATATTATACAACAACCTTTTTCTGCAATGTCAAGGTTAAAAGTAATTTTCAACACTTGCCTTGTATTTCTAGCTATGTTTATTTTTTTTTTCAATGCATGATTACTTTTCCTACTTGCTTGTCAAGTCCTCTAAGTTACATTTTCTTAATGAATCTCATATATTACTGGAAATACACAGCAAAATCATCATAGTAATTTTTTTCCACCTGCATTTCTTTTTTTTATAAAATGTTGAGATGGGGATTGTTTTCCATCTGACAAGGCATGAATATTGATTAATAGACTTTACAGTATTTCTTTATCAACTGCTACTTCTGGCAATCATATTTTTGTTACTGTTGTTCAGGCTCCATCTCTGTGCCTCTTTTTCTTCCCCCCCCCCCCCCCCCCCCAGTTTTACTTGCAGACATACATGGGAGCTTTGCCCTTCTGCAGCAAAGGTAATTTCTGGACATGAATTCATGTCCTCAGCTTCCCACTAAATGCTGATAAGAAGTCACAAAAATTTCCTATGCAGAAGAGCCTTAGTTATAATGGAAAATAAGAAGAGAATCCACAAAATAAATTAATTTACCCTAAAACAGAAGTTTACAGCATTGCTTCTAATGTACACTGACTGTCATGGCTGGATCTCCATAGGAAGGACAGATGTGGTACTGGGGTACATGGTTAGTGGGCATGGTGGTGATGGGTTGATGGTTGGACACGATTATCTCAGTGGTCTCCATCAACATTAATCATTCTATGATTTTATGACCTAGATCCTGTGTAGGAACCTAGACACTGGGCTTACAGTGGCACTGATAGCTAAGTGCATAAATTTAATTCCTTCATCTTAGGATGAAAACTACCTGTTCCCTCCCTGCACTGGTAACAGGGATTTATCTTCATGTCTTCTCTATTCAAGCTGTTCAATTTCAGCCAGGTGGTTAACAAACTAACTGCAGTAGGGATGGAAATCCATCTCTCTCACCTCCCTGGTATGTACCTGAGCCCATAAATGATAAACCAGCAAACACAAGCATTAAGATGTGACTTCATTCATATCTGAGCTCTGATCAAGGAAGAAAGGACTGTGCCTCACATCCCACAAACATGGCAAAAGGTGGCTACAAAAGGCTTTGGATAGCAGATAAGTAAGTCCTGTAGGCTAGACATAGCCCATGAACTCTACAGTGTGAGATACATAAACCAGACTGTCAAGGCTCCCCCTGCTCTGCCCAAGCCCAGCAGCAGGGCTGCAGAGGGCCCTCTCAGACAGCTGTTCCTGAACCACTTGGAAGTTATGATGCTTTACATTTCAGACTCAGGAGCTTACCTCAGTCTTCCTTGTGAACTGAGCCCAGAACTACTCACAGGTGGAATGGATCCAAAGCGAGGATCAAATACCTTCTCTGAACAAACAGTTCCTTGCTCACCTGAACAGTCAGCAGTTTGGGTGCTCAGTGAGCACAGAGATTTCCTGCAGTCATTACAGATCAGACTTCCCAGAATCGTGGACCTGAGCAAGCTTGTTACTCGCATCACAGCCCTGTGCTCTTTTTCCTGAAATACAATCCTCTACTTATAATCTTACTATTCAAAATGTTTTCCAGATGGTCTCTGTGCATTAAAATAATGAAATTCAGTGTACCCAGAAATGCTGCAACCCTGAATTCTCAGGAAACTGTCAGCAGGGGAAAAAAGTCAGAGATCAAAGAGTAAGAGAACCAAAGATGTGAAACTATGAGAGAAGGAGAGAGATAAGGTGGGAACGCCTGCAGGCAGACATGCTGGCACAGTGCAGCCTTGCAGTTCTTGTGTTATTGTTCTCTGACATAGCTTGTTAGGGTGACCTTAATCAACTTCATCATTTATTTTATGAAATAAAGACAGACATACCTCAAAAGGCTTGGTGTGCATGAGGCATAGGGACTGAGCAGCCCCCAAACGCTGTGATTCAGATGGCAGCCATGAGCCATACCATCCAGACCAGACTGTGACTGCTGCAGATATAGTGGCATTACATGGATTTCAGTTACATCAAGTATTAGAACTGTACAGCTATTATTCTAACTTGCAGAAAAACTGCTATTTCAAATGTTTACCTCACTTAAACCAAAGTCTTTGAATCACTGCTTCTCAGCTAAACTGCGCAGACCTTCACAAACATCCATTAACTTGGGAAAAAGAAAATGGTAAAGCTGAGTTCCTCTCTGCTTTTCAACACCCACCTCGAGCAATAGCTTTAAACAAACCATTGCTGCAGGATCCAGAACAACTCAAGAATTGAAGGTTAGCAACTTGAAATTCCATTGTGTTACCCTTCTATCTTGCATCTGCATTTCAAATCATATTTACCAAGTGCTTTGAGTTTTTCTTTGGAACAAGTTATTAATCTGACATAGGATTTTGCAATATTTGGGCATTCAAGTTCCCACATAGTTCTGACCTTCCTATTATTCTTCCTTTAGGAGATTTATACAGCATCCCTTCTTTGGAAAGATCATTAATTAGCATGCCAATAGAAAAAATGAAATTGTCTGCCATTTCCTATGTAAATGCTTCCCCATCTGTTCTGTTCTCATTTGCTCTGCCACATTCTTCCAAAGGTAGCTTCAGTTTTTATATGCTCTTTGAAAATGGGACATTCTTTGTTGTGAAACTTAAATCTGTTAAATTGTGTTGCATTATGAAACGTGGCTCTAATAAAGTAGCATATAGTTTTGTGCAGTCTTTCACAATCAGAGCCAATTTCTAGTAAAGTTGGAGGCTGACCTGTCTTTAATGAGTTCTGTCTAAAGAATCAAGTTTTGATATTTGTCTCTAAATCTGCTGCCAATAATAATAATAAATTAAACAAAGGGAAAAAAACCGCCATTACTAATTAGCAGCATCTTACAGCAGGATTGAAGTCCACTGAGCTCTACTGAAGTTTCCATGTCGGCACAGTAATGCTGTCCACAGCTATCTCTGCTCCACTGTATGAAGATAACGTTTGTTGTTTTTTTTTCCTCTTAGGTAGAAAATAATTTTATAAAAAGCCAAACAAAGAAAAAACAGGTTAAGGATGTTCAGAACCCACTTTCAAAGGGTTGTTTTAATAAATATATATACACACACATTTTTAAGTGGCAGCTTTGACCATTCCTTAACATTGCTTCCAGTAGGATTTGCTCCATGATCTTCCCAAGCACAGCACTGTGTCAAGGTGGACCGAGGTATACAGTGAGGATATAATTAGATGTGAGATAGGCTTTATCAGGACCTGAGCTTATCAGCCATGTGCACAGGGACAACACAGTTGCTCTGACAACAAAGGTTGCGATGCAAAGACCACAGATGATCTTATCTCTGTGTGGAAAGGTGCCAACACCTTTTTTGAATCTGAGGCTGCAGTTTCCAGAATTATATATTTAGATGTCCTTTGAAAAGCAGATATGTATTTCAGGGCCATGGCAGATGAGGAGCCAACCCCAAGGACTGCAGTACTCATTCTATTTAAAAGTAATAATTTTCAACTGAAACATTATCATAACTGTTCGTGAATAGAAGGATCAGGATTTTAACTAGCTGTTATTCATTTTCTACTTGGAAAACATCAGTCTGATCCACACACTACATTGCAGAATGGTTCTGTGCTGTACCTTTGCTTTGGGTTTCCTCTTTTTTGAAAAACTGTTCTCTCTTCGTTTGCGCTCAAACTTTGGGACCACATTTCCCATTAATTTTCTGAACGTGTGATTTTAAGAAATAATTAGAAAACTATAGTTGACTTATTCATTAAAATAATGTAGTAACATGAAAGAGACATACGCTGCCGTGGTTCTCCAACTGGGTGCCAGATGGCAATGCTAAGATTCAGACATACTCTGTGTTAGAGTGAGTTGGGGGAAAACAGCATTCAAATAACTTTTTCTTTGCATGAAGAAAAACTATTTCCAGAATTATTATTATTATTATTTTAAATAAACCTTCGCTTCAGAAGACTAAATTTTGTTTTGGTAAAATGAATGCAAACATCTTCCTCTGGATTAACTACAGCCTGGTATGTGCTCACCCTGAGCTGCTGATAAACTGTACTTATATCTCAGCCCGCATTTTCATTACAGACCTGGTTCTCATGTCAGTCTTGGCTGTGGTTGGCATGACCATAAGATCCCTTTAGAATCATATACACTCAGTGCACCAAGGAAATACCCAGGTACAGGATGAAGCCCAGAGCCCCTAAACAGTACCTTCAGTAATGCATCTGAATGAAATCAATGTGGCCATTATAATACACTCCAGCAATCTGAAAGAAAGCTTGAGGACATTGAAATACCTCCCTTCAGCCAAACAATGTTTTGCAGGTCAAATCATAGATAGCAGAGATTCTGATTTATCCAGAAAAGCGTACATCGCTATGGACAGAATGAGAAGATCTTCCAATGTTTATCCCTCTAGATAATGTCTTCCTGGCTAACTAATTGCATAAATTGCAGAGTCTGACCCAGAAATTGGTGTAATTTAAAACCATGACCTCATGGTTCTTTATGAACTTAAATCTTACACAAAATAGGTACTTGAAAAACACAAAGTATACAGAATATGCACAAACCATAAAATATTTAAAAACAGAAAATGAAACACGATTAAATTTACAGTAAGACTGAGATTTCTCACAGAGCCTACACCTCTCAGCCAGCCAGCTTACCTTGTCTAGTACATGGCTAATTTGGATAGCATGACAGTAAGAAGCCTAACTCAAATTTAAGTTTCCTAAATTACTGGGCAAAGTAGTTTTGAATTGTTTTGTCATTACAGCCCAGAACAACCTTTTCATTTCCTAATAATGGATCAGTGACCTCAAGGTTCACTACCTGTTGCAGAATTCATGCACTGCTCTGATTGCCTTCCTCCTGCGCAACACTCATTCATAGGCAACATTCTCCTATTCAAGACCTCATTCAAGCTTCTGTATAACTTTCTTGCAAGGTCTGGTTTTCCACCCTGAAGAAGAAAGCTCTGTCAGCTCCATATGCAAGCAATGGCACACCAAGTTTCTCCTCTGCACATTTACAATAAATGAACTTTCTGCTGCTACTTGTTACAATTCTCAGCAGTTTGCTTAGAAGCTCAACTCTCCTAGAGTGTTTAACCACTTCCATTTTCTCTTATCCCCGCTACAAGTGCAACAGTTACTTTGAAGACGACCATCACAGAGTCTTGGTGAACTAAAAAACATTTCAAAAAGAGGCTCTGTATTTCAACTTCAGTCTCCCCCACCAAAAGCAACACTTAAACTTCATAGAATCATCACAGAACCATGGAATGGCTTGGGTCGGAAAAGTCCACAAAGATCACCTAGTTCCAACCCCTGTCACTGGCAGGCTTGCCAGCTGCTTGATCAAGCACTAGTTCCTCAGTGAAGGACTTTCTGCTTAAATTTTCATATATCACATTCACTCAACACTACCTCACATTTCTCTCCATCACAGCAAAGAAGAAAAGGCTGAGATTCTACAGTGAACGAATTATGTTTTCATAACAGGTTGATGAGAAATTGAGTCTGCATTTCTGGCACAGTTTTGTTCTACATATTCTTGATTTCCTCAAGTTACCTATTTGGAGAATGGAGGAAGTCTGTGCACCCCATCTTCCAAGCTGGCTGCAGACACAGAACACCACTGAGTTTACACGCCGTGCAACATGGCTGTGAACGCGTTCAGTATGCAGAGACACACTGTGTTGGGGCACTACCCAAAAAGTTCCACTTTTCACCTCCAAATGCATGAACATTCAGTAGCTCTGGGCTCTGAAATCCTCTGTACTATAAAGCAGTCTACTTTCAGCAGCTTGGTGTCAATATATAAAACAATGAGACAGAGTTACCGAACTTCCTTTATTCTTATGTAAATAGAAACCAATTAGTCTTAGTCCTATTTGTCAAAGAACAAAAAACATCAAGAAATCTCAGATGTGCAGACAGGCTCCCCAGAATCTCTCTAGAATCACAGCAGTGGCAATCACAATGCATCACATCCTGCTGTGATCCAACCCGTTCAGCTCTGGTGAGATACAAGAGTAGCCCTGGAGGGAGAGATCAAATCTGTTCTGCTGCTGCATCAGAATAAAGATATTATATGGTGTTATGTACCACCTGTTCTGCTAGCTTTTTCCCTGAGTGGATATAGCAAACCATTCCAAGATAACAGTGTGGTTCTGTTTCACCTTTCCTCCATAACTCCACAGTGGCATTGCAGAAGCTGGGAGTAAAACTGAATTCTGAATATTTTTGGATACACAAAAAGACAGTACTGTGCAGTGGCTAATAAAAATAAGTAGCACATTTTGAACCTTATACTTAAATTCATAGTTGACTTTTTTTCTTCTCTTATCAAGTGTCTGCATTTGGAACAAAAGGCTGCATTTCCAGACTGGCACAGCTCAAGCACCACTCTGACTTTCAGTCAAATGGCTTTAGGAACATACATACAAGAAATCAAAGGCCATTCAGACCTACACTGGAGACTTGAACAGTAAAAACTCCAGACCTAAAATCTTCACCTGAGTTAATGAATGTTTTCCATGTGAGAGAGCATTCTTCAACAAGCTTAAGTGGATGGCTTGGCCACAGAGGAGGTCACAGTATCATCTTTAACTCATACATTACAGCAGCAGGGTGAAGAAACCAAAAAGATTACCTTCTGCATGAGAAGTACAAGAGAGATTTGTTCATTAGCCGCTGTATCTGTTAGATAGTCCATGACAGAGCATTTCCTTGCTCCTTACATTCTTTAAGAGGCAAAGATTCTATTATTTAGCAGGCTGACAGTTCTGCAGACAAGCTACTCATCCAAAAAATGCAATTGCTTACAGAAGGAATAATTACCAATCCTGACAATTTTGGTCACAGCCCTTTCTAGAAGCAGAACCCATGGACTAGCTATCATAAACATCTATAGAAGAATCGCCAAGGTTGGAAAAGATCTCTAAAATCATCTAGTCCAACTGACCACCTACCAATACTTCCTTGCCATTAAGTACTACCATTCAAAAATAAATAATATTGCAGAGAAATAGAGGAAAACAAAGGGTTGAAGAATGAATTGACCTCCAAAGGTAGAGGCTGCAGAGGAAATGCCTTCTGCACTTCAAACTTCAGTGTCCTTTGAACCCTTTCTTAAAAAGAATGACAACCTATGGATTCTGAGCATGCCTTTCACTCTTATGTCATTCTTGACAATTGCCTGGTAAGTCCAGAGCCCAGTGAATTCCCTCAGAACTTTCCTTAATTGCCACTAGAGCTAGTCTTACTAGGTTGCTGAAAGTGTCAGTAAAAACGAGAGGGGAATGGAGTTCAATGATGTTAAACATAAATTAAAACTAGAAAGGATCTGAGAAACACAGATTCATTCTTCACTGTTTTAATTCTTTTTTATTAACCATGGCTTGAAAAGCATCTTGCTATTCATTCACTTCTCTCCAAGCAAAGCTGACATGCAAGAGAGGCAGTGGATGGTGCAGGGCACAGTAGAAAGCCAGTTACCACTTGCTAGGGCAACGTAAGGGCCAAGTTGCACTGTAGTCAGTAACTCTCCATCATCTGGAGATATTTTTATAGCTAGAAAAATAGATCCAAAACAAGCCAAGCTACCCACTGTGACAAAACTAAGTTGAAACATGGGTAGCTCATTTTCACGCTTACATCTGTTACTTCCACTGGAGTCTGATCAGTACTTACTACTCTACCAAACAGGGCAGGAATAATGCTTTTCTGTCACATATCCCTAGCAGAGTTGTGATTAGCAATGTCTTCAGGATGCTGTCACATTCATTTCATTAACATGAAATAACAGTGCATCTTTCATTTGGAAGTGATGTTTCTTGCCGCTAGAGCTGTGAAGAAAACCCAAGATGTGTGAGCTAAGCAAAAAGCACCGAATTCCTCCTCCATGTATAGATGGCTGTGGAACAGCAGAGGAGCTGAGGGAAGAGCAGCATCTCTTCTGGTGTCATTAACAGATTCTCAGCTATGATCTTTAAATAAACCCTGAACTGGGACAATCACTCATTAACTGTTTTCCTTTTGATGATTTTTACTTTAATACAGCAAGTATAATTATCAAACAGTACCCAAACCTCTTCCAGTTTTTCCTTTTTTCCAAATGCTCTATTTATTTTCTGTCAAAACTCACAGCTTCCACTACAACAACCTCCAACACTATAAAGAACTTTGAATGTTGAGTCCCCTGCAATGCTAAAAATTAAAAAGATAACAAATATTACACAGCTTTTAGGGTGGGATTGGGCCAGCAGACTGATGCCTTAGGGCCATGTGAGCCACATCTCTTGATGCCCCACTGCAGACCATGCAGATGCAGTCAATGCAGCTAATGGAGTTTTGGGCACAGTTCAACTGATGAGGCATCTCAGTGTGATCTGAACTCTCCTGACTCCACTCATTTCATCAATTCCCTTCACTACCTCAGGAGCTCAGCTGGCTGACTCACGTTAGGGGTCTTCCAGTTTAGATCCCATCCTTCAGGCTTATTTCAGTTGCCAAAACACAGGCAATGGTGCCATGCAAACAAACCACAAGGTACCAGAAGGGTCCCTGATGCCTTGTTTTCCTGATGTCCTTTTCTATTCACTGAAACTGTTTAAATATCCTATGACATTCCTGGTGCAAGTATAAAAGTAGTAAAAAACTTGCTTGCTATTTATTTTTTTGCTTTACGATTTTTCAGTGCTCTTGGAGCTGTGGCCAAATGTTCTTCGCCAAGGTGAGGTAAAATCTTCTTCCCTCAATTTTTTTTTTTGTCTACTTTCACTTGTGAAGCTGATTCCAGGGGAGGTCAACGGCAGAATTCACTGACTAGGGCAACAGCAAGCTGTGCTGTTGTATTATTTTCTGGTGCATTGGTTTGGGATTTGTACTACGCGCTGCACTGTTTGCATTTTGTGTATCATCTGTATTGTTTTGCTTCTATGAGATACAGAATTATTATTATATAAAGCATTTTGTAAGTGACTTCCAAACTATCACCTGAAGCACGTAACTCATTTGCCAAGCAATGCTATGTGTTTTACAGTAAACATCTCAGAATCTGTCAGGTTACAGTTTGCTGACAGGGATCTTTCAGTGACATATAGTTGTCAAAGATCCTCAGCTTTCAAAACTTGTCCTTCCCTAATCCTTACAGAAGAGAAAAACATATCAAAATTCCTTGCTATTTTTGTCACAAAATTGAGGAAAGTGAGCTTTCTTAAAGATCTGGCTATCTATAAATATTGTCCTATGTCAGAATTAGGTAATATGGTAATCTCAGTGGTCAAGGATAATCTGTATAATGAAAGGTCACTGACTGACAGAATAGTCCTATTGAAGGACTGTAAGGAAAAGCATCCACAGGTACAGATCTCACTGAATGATGAGGTTATATTCGACTGTTTTAATCAAACTCTAGGTAACCAGGTTGTTCTTGCAACATTTGTGGATTATACAGATTTTATCTGGTTGAAATGACATTTCTGCCATCTCTCTGCTTTGCCTGGAGACGTGTACAAGACACGCCACTGCACCATGTGCAGATACATGAGTCACAATCTTGAGTGCCTTGAAGTACATCATAGAATGGCTTGGGTTGGAAGGGACCTCAAGGATCACCAAGCTCCAAACACTCTGCAGTAGGCAGGGCTGCCAACCTCTGTATCTAATACTAGACCAGGCTGCCCAGAGCCACATCCAACCTGGCCTTGACCACCACCATGAATGGGGCATCCACAACCTCCCTGGGCATCCTTTTCAATAGCATATTCAGTCATCACATACTCCTAGAAGAGCATAGTCAGTTACTATGCTTTTGGGTACACCACTGCTTTAACAGAGCTTGTTACTTCTGAAAAACACACCTGCACTATCTTCTATTGAGCCTCAGAACCAGACCTTATTTTAGAAAACACTTGTTCTTATCTATGCCTTGCTTTTTTGGCTTAATCAAGGGTTTCAAGATCGAGTACACTCATGAATAGAAAGACATCTATTTCTTCCTAGCAATACTGGAAGGAAAAATAAACACTCACACAAAAATGAAAGAGAATGTAAGTTTCCCAGCAAAGAGATTGATTCAATGTTTTCAGTCCTAACGTCAGTGCCTGCTGCCTGTATATTATTTTCTTCTCCTGAGCAGTGCCTTATTTCTTGTGTAAGACTTCCAGACTGAGAAGCACATCCTGAGTGGAAGTGGGCAACAAACTCAAACCTCTGGTAAATGATAGATCCCTCGGCAAGTTCTACCTTATTACTCTGCAACACAGCACTGTACCAGCCAATATGCAGGAAATTCTCTCAGCTGAAACCAGAACAGGAATGTAGAAGATGGTGGCATCTCCTAAATCAGCAGTTATGCCGCAAAAATGCATCCCATCTCCAGTAGCTCAAACAGCATACAATGCTTTGGTTTGTTTCAGAGCTGTAAGTTTGAAGAAAAACCCAGAAGAAAGTGCTATAGGATTTGTCAAAATAAAAAATATGAAAACACACCCATGATCTTCAGAGAAGCATTTTTGTACACAGTAAGAAACAAGAACATGGAGCCCAACAAGAAGAAACACATCAGTCAAAAGCAGTCAAATAGCTTCCACTTACTACAAAACTTTTTTATACATACTAAAGGGCCAGAAATGTTACCAAAGTATTTTGTAAAACTATTATTCCCATTGTTTAATTATACGCCTAACATAATTGAGAAAAGTAGCTGTCTAGTTCTGAACTGTATGTGAAATACATTGGCTTTATATGAGAAAGTAACTGTTAAATGATACTGATTTTTACTGAACCTCTCAGATATGTAAAATACTCTTAACGTAATCAGTAACTTTGGTACCTTTTCGTAAAGAAAATTCAATTCACATGCCAAAAGAAATAAGCTAAGTGTGTAACAGCTGAAAAGCAACTGAATCAAAATAGAGACAGTACAAATAAAAGGCTCGGTAGGAGATTTTCCCTATGGTTTAATTGAGTTGGCAGCTCCTTAAGAGTGGGCAACTGAAATAACAGTTACTTCTTTTCAATCTCAGCCCTGATGAACAGCGATGTTAATTTCTTTTGGGATTTCAAGATTATTGTGAGCAGACAGGTTGAGGACCTGAGGCTGTGACACAGCAAAGAGGTTCTGATTTTGTCTTCAACCAGCAGGAAATGTTCTCCAACCCGCCATACTGTGTGCTGGGATGTTTAGCTGGAAGTACGTGAGAAGCTTTTGAAAGTGAAAACTGATTCCTTCACATCTGGAAAATGTCTGGCACACTCCAGGGAACTATACAATGATGCTGAAATTACTGCAAAGGACAGTATGTTTCCCTCCTCTCCTTTCTTCTACTGCACCAACAGAGTTGCCACTTCACTAACAGGATGCTGTTTCTTCTATCGTAACAATGTCATTTGTGCTACTGCACCTTTTCCTGGAGTGGAAAGCAAAGTTCCTTTTAATAATAATACACTTCTAAACAGGAACAGGAGGTGGCCATTGTGTCAGATCCACTAGTTAGAACAGAGATAATTAATGAACGCGAATATCAGAGCTGAAAAACTCTTCAACTGATGAAGAAGCTCTCCACGTTTCTTTAACCCTTACGTGATTGGGAAGCTGTTCACAGAACCATAGCTCCTCTGCAGTTACCTAAATGTGGCTTCTGAGTCACAGACAGGGAAAAATGCTCAGAGGCACAGGTGGGTACATAGTGGTGCACATAGGGCTAAAACTCCCACAGCACATCCAGAAAATCTGTACCTGGTTACTGGGAGGAGGGGAGAGAGGGGCTTGTTTAGAACACCTTTGTATAAAAAAACTGTACATCTTTTGCCTGGTCCACATCATCACGTGAAACTTATACATGGTCACATTTAGTTCAATCACAAAACAGAAACATCTATTAAGCATTTATTTCTCTAAAAGGTTAGTGCTTGAATGATAGCAAGGGACTTACACTTATCTGTATTTTTCTTCTCAGTAGGTTTTTAAATACCTGCCTTTATTAGGATTTAACACAGGTTTAAAGAACTTTGCAAACTGAAAGTCAAACAGAATATTCCTTTCTGACCATAAGGTCTGTAAATGTGATTATATTCATGCTGAATCTTATGGTTAGCTATATAGCATTGGGAGGGAGGGCAACAGTTGCCATACTGTTTGGGACTTACAAAGCAAGTTGACTTTGAGGTTATTTCTCATATACGTAATTGGATCTAGAGCATTTCCTCTTATCTTTGAATAAGCCCTCTGTATACTTCCAGGACCATTTGCATCTGTGTGCTGTGAAATGGATTTGATGCTTACATACCATTTTTGATGGAAAATCTCCTGTCCTACTTTTCAGACATTTCTACAGAAGTGTAAAAAGAACATTCAGAGAATGCCTAAAGTCAACAGGATTAAGGACTGTCAAGAGCATTGCTTAGAAGGTCTAAGTCCTATCTATGTGCTGAAGATTTTACTGTACTTTCATGAGGATATTTGCACTGGCAGTCAGGGATGTCTCTAGGGCTTAGCCTTTTTCTCTCTTTAATGATACCTAGGGAGTAAAATATCTGCCAGTTGGGATAAGAAATTGAACCCCTGCTTCCCCAGCTCTCTACTGCCAGTTTAACTGAATTCATTGCATAACCTTTAATCTGACATCCTTTATACGCACACTGAATTATTTTACTAACCCTTTATTTACCAGTGTGCACAATTGCTGGTGACTTGAACACTGGCACAATTACGCCTTATGCTGCTCCCTGGGGAAGCCACAATGGAGCAGGGAAATCTGTGACTTGGAAAAGATGGAGGGAGGGAACTTGGCTTCTTGGGGATAGATGAAACAAAGGAGGTAACAGGCACAAGAAGAGCAAAGAAGTGTAGCAGGTACAGAGGAAGACTAAGCCCATAGTAAGCAAAGTAGTGTTGGAGAAACAGGGAGAAACTAGGGAAAGATAGAAGAGATGCAAAAGTGAAGAGCAGCAAGGCGGTAAACAAAAGAACTGTCAGGCACAATTTGGGCTTTGACAAATTCCACACTGGCTTGAGTACAGCACAAGCATCCAAAGCAGATGATGCAGTTCACGCCCACATTAAATTACAGCCTGCTCTTAATTCACACACAAACACATCTGACATCAGCATGGGAAGTATCTCCTGCTCTTTGGTACTCCACAGCCTAACAAGAGCACGTAAGGAACTAGGACTCTCACGGTCTCTGCTAGAAAGAGAAATAACAGACTATTCCTTTCAGCCATCAATGAATAAAAATAGAATACCTAAAAAAAGTCAAAATGAGAGTGAGGAAAAGAGCTTTTCCAGGGTAAGTAGTTCTTACTTCAAAAAAAAAAAAAAAAAAAAGTGTTACTGCACTCTTTGTATCTGTTGTAGCTTCCATGGAAATAAATAGGAGGCATTACTTCCCACATATTAATGTGAAACAGGTCAATTGTAATTCTTACAAGTTACTCACTATTGAAGAGTAATTTTCTACACTGAATTGCATATTGAGTGTTTCTACCTTCATCCAGAAGGCCAGTATCCTTGCTAATGAGGAATAATGCACCGGACAGTTACCAGATTGATGGAGCTATTAGGAGATGGAATAATAAGAAAGGATTACATTGACTGGGCACCATTCAGGCTCTGAAAGAGTTTATAAAGTTGTACTGTGTTGTGGAAGAACAGGAAAAGAAATATCAGAAGTGCAAATCTCTGCGGAACGAAGTATATATTAGGAAGAATTTGGGGGACGGAGGAGCACATAAGCAGTTCTGGCTTGCCAGTGCTTATGTCCAAATGAGAAAAAACATGAAAATTCATCAAGAGAAATTCAAAGTCACAGAGTCCAATTCTTCAGGGCTGGGACCATACCTGCCCTGTGCTTGTACAGAACCAAGCCTGATGAAGTCTTTGTTAGAAAAGAAAATGAATAATGTTGTTTTGATTGAAGGGAATTAAGGGGATGTATTTTGAGAACGTAGGTAAGTGGGCAATGACTTTGACTACTTTATTAAATTAGTATGCCCGTGCATTATTTGTTCTGACAGCCAAGACTGTTCTGTTCTAGAAACATCTGCATATAACCAAAGCACAAACCCTGTGATTCTACAGTTACAATTCAAATGGAGTAAATCCATACTGGTAGACAAGTCAACTTCAGATGTTGACACAGTGGAAGAAGAGTTTTGCAGAGCTCTGTATGTCATGCTGCAGCATGGCAGAGCAACCAAGGAAAAGCAGATACAAATACTGAGAAGCTCCATATTCAGAACACCACACAGAAGACCAGATAAGGAGCAGGAGAAGATGCATCCTTCTCTCAGCAGCTGCTCAGGGATAGCCCTGGTTCCTCTGCTACACACACAAAAAAAAAAAGCACTCCATGCTTAGAACAGGCTGTCTGCACACGGTGAAGCCATTTATTGCCTCCAGGACACACTTGCTCTCCCTATTCAGAAATTCCAGTCGTGTTAACGCAAGAAATACGGTAAGTCAGACTTTCTGCCAGTGTAAGTGGAGTTATGTGCATTTTAGTTTCACATTCCTTGCACCTTTTTAAGTTGAAGTAGACAAAATAATAAGCTATCAGCAATGGCAGGATTAAAACGGTGCATCATCATGCTCTCAATGTAATTATTTCATCAGACAGAGGGAGGCTAACTGAGCTGAAAGGTGTGCAGTGCATGAAGATGAGCCTATCACACAGTATTTCTATCACAATTTTACCCACATAACTATCTGTTGGATGAGTTTCTAAGCCATCTTATCTGAAGTGGAACCTGACGTGGCTTGACACGGTTCTGCCTGTTGTTTGTTTCTCTTCCAGAAGGAATTCTTGCTTGGAATAACGACTCTAGAATCCTCATGGGTCCCTTCCAACTCAGAACATTCTATGATTCTACACCAAGATTTTTACAAAATGTATTCTCTCATCACAGAACTACAAAGCACGAAACATGGCTCTCTGAATTAACTATCTGCCATATGTGTGTTTAGATACAGATTCTTTTTTATTGAGCTCACAGTCTAACCAGAAAGCAGACCCACTAGTTTATATCAGTGCTGCAACAATTTCAGCACCTCTAATTTAAAGTGTTACCAAAATATGGTCTAGAAGTGTCCTCTACAATGAGTGACACAACCTTAGTAACCAAACTAAAAACAAACTTTAATTGCTACTCATATTTTAGAGGCACAAACCATTCACCTTGTCTAAAACAGACAGTTTGTGTTAGAACTAAGAACTTGCAAGTCTGAACAAAGAAAACTCTTTTCCTCCTTTACCTTTTCTTTAGCTTTCACCACTTGGTTTCTAATGGAAGGTATGACAGCAATACTTGAATAGAAATAAATACATCACTATGACCGAAGTGTCTCCAAATTGATGGGTATATTTTTTTTGACTAGTTGCAGATGGGGAAAAAATGCCAATGCCCGCATTTATTTTGATCAATAGCACCGAGAAACCTTAGAAAATCCTTCTTTAATCTGTGCCTGCCCTTGAAAGAAGAAAATGCAATAAAGGAGGAAACGCTTTCCTCTCTGAAGGAGCCATGAAATAATGTCTTCTATGACTCGTTCCACCAAAGGAGATTGCGACCTCAGTATCTCAGAGCCTGTTTTGGATATTTCAGCCTACTTATTCCCTAACACGTAATGCAGATTTGGTCTATAAATATCTTCCGGACTCAAAAGTTTTAGTTAAAAAAGCCCCAAAGCACCAAAATACGAGGGCTTTTTTTTTTTTTCCCCTTCATTTGTTTTATAGTTTTGTTTATTTTTGGAAATAGGAATCTAAAAACTCAGCTGTGCTCATTGAAGACAATCAAACATCTTTCTTTTAAGTACCAAAATATAGATATTAAATCATGGCTAGTATTCAGCAAAGTTACAGCACAAGTTTAACACAATTAGCTTAAATACTGTGGATTTCATGGGAAGAAAGCCCACTTTCAGAAATCAGCAATTTCCTTAATTAGATTTAAAATTACAAAGGTATGTTATAATTTCACTAGGCTTGGGAAAGTCAGTGTGCTTATTTTCATAAATAACAACGTGGAATACTTTCAGCAAGCTGGGAACGTCATCTGATCAATGGTGAGCATGCAGTACATCAGCAAATCAATCAGTGATACTAACAGAAGGCCCTTTTATAATGAGGCTTTATGGAGATTTCTGTTTAGTGATTTATATCTCAGTATCAAATTGTGACAAAAGCTCAGAGTTAAGACCCAGGCTTTAATGTATAAGGAACTAAGGTTGTTTTTCACATCTATGCTTAAGTTCAGAAGAAATGATTGAGTGCATGACCCAAATCCATAGAGGCTGTTTTCAGTACTCTCAATCATTTGTCCTTCAAAGATATTAAATTTTATTTGTTAAAGTTTACCAGGGAGAGAATGAAAGGACCTAATTTATTTCCACATTTTCAAGCTCATATTTAACTTCCCAGAACATAATACAATTTCTGAAATGGAACGTATTTCAATTGAATCAGAATTTGCACCACGTGAAGATCTACGCTGTGTTGTGCTTTTCTTCTTTTCTTATAAACAGAACTGTTAAAAGCCAGTATTCCACAAACAGAATTAGTTTTAGATCTTTAAAATGTCTTAAAAAAACTCATTTTCTCCAAGGTTAGTCAATTTGCAGCCTGCAGCTTGAAAGAAAATAAAGTCAGAGATAATTTTTTGTTTAAGTTACAGATACAGTAAAACATTTCTGATCTGAAACAACTTTGGTTATTAACAATTTAGCTGTTTCACAGTATGCTGAATGTACCAGGTAACAACTATACATCTCTTCCAGAAAAATCTCCTATAAGAGTTACCATATTTTATCAATATTTTGTGATTTGTATTTCTCCCTGACAATTATTAATAGTATATAATCTACTAAGAGCATAAATACACTATAACAGCCTTTAGCTTTATCCTTGTACTTTCCTTATATACAAAGAAATAAAGAATGACTTTCCGCCCTTGTTGTTGGATGAAGTTGGATGAAACACTGCCTGCAACCTACGCACACTTCATCAGCCACAAGCTGAGTGCTGGTCGTCCTCCCACACTCTTCACATGCCAAAGACTGGGGAAAAAAGCAGCAAACTTCTATTGTCTCAGCACAAGACTTCCCTGCATCCAGGCTTAGCAAACATGAGTGCTCAGATCTGAGCATCTATTTTGCTGGTCTTCAAGTATAACTTTTGTTACGCACTGTTATTTCCAATTATCAAGCTGGCTGCATTTCTTTTTTTCCTGTTCCCTTTGGCACAATTCTCACTTTAATAAAGTCCAGAATTGTTATCACTGATGTTCTAGGACCACATTTCCACCCAGCACCTCTTGGCACCACGTGGCAAAATATCATCTCAAAACCTCAGTGTAAACCACCATCATTGAATAATTTCAGTCAATTTTAGTGCTGGGTGTAATACTTTGTACTAAGCTACAGCAGGATATCTAAATACTACATGCATTGTAATACAGAGGGGTTGCACTGTGGTCATCAGGAATCAAGAACTGTAGGTTTGCTGTATATTGAGTCTGAGATGCTGTCTGAGAATAAGCAGCAAAGAATAAGCGAGGAAGAGCCTGACTTCTTTGCCAGAACATGTTTGAATAATTGCAAGGTGCCCTAGACTAGCAAAGAGTGATAATAAATAAGTGGCAGCTGCCTTGCTCAACGACTTGCTCTTACACCACATCCCTGATGATTCTAAGAATTCCTGAGTGGTGGATAATGAAAGCAACCACTAAGTTTATCCAAGTGCTATTGAGGAACACTGCCATTTCACAATAGTTTGCAACATATCACATCTGCCACTTTTTATCCACTCTACAGTCCTTATCCTGCTACAAGAATGTCACAATTCATACATGATCAATCCACACAGTCTATTTTTATCACATTATTATTCCCTATGGGATTATTAACAGGCAGGTCGTTTTTCCTATGGGCTGTCAGTATGAGGTTGACTGGTCTACTATAGTCTCAAACATCTCCCTCCTTGTGGCTCACTCCTCAAGCATTCATCGACAATGCTAATTAATATAATTATTTTGAACTTGTTCATCTTTCACATGCTCCTTATAGTACTTAGTTCCTATAGTACCTTTTCTTAACACTTTATAGAGCACTTAACCTGCTGCAAGTTATTCTGTGTCTCAACTTAGTTTCCCCTCCTTCCAAATGCTTGTGCTATTCCTTTGTCTTTCTAAGCTGCTTTTTGAAACAGTCCAACCTCTGAGAGCTGAACCTCTCTCTGGTGTAATTTGTTCCCCATGCTAAAGAAAAAATATCAGAAAACCATCATTTTGCATGATTTTCCCCACATGTTGCTAGTAGCCTGCAGGGTGCATGTAGGCCTGTAACCACAGAAATACCTTCCATGAACCTGCCCCACGAGATTACACACATACATGGCAAAGAATATTCAACTGATTTAATAAACTGGTCCAAAACAAGTGCTTTTTCCACCCCCCAGCAGATATTCTATATGCAGTTGCCAAATCCTTTGCAAGTCAAAAACATCACGTGTTAAAACCACAAGGAATGCACTAAGGGAGCTATCATTTGTGGCTTTCACAACTCCTCCTTTACTTCAATAATGCAATTTAATATTATAGTGGTGAACAAACAAAAGTTAAGTAGAATAACATTTAGTGGAGAAGTAAAACAGAAAGAGTAAAAGAGAAACAGCCAATCTAATTGTTAGGCTATGCACTGAAGTCCTGTCCTACCTTTTCTCTATTCAGTTTCTATGGCTGTTGTCAATACAGTCACGTATTATTGCCAATCTGCTTGTCCTTTTGATCAAACCAGCAGCAATTTAGCCTGATTGCCAGGCAGCTGGAAGAATTTGGGCCCAGCTCTCCCATACACTGCTGTGGCAGCTGCATTTCATGGCTTACTGCAGCACACCTGCAGTAGGACTGCAGTCAGTCTGCTGCAGTGCTAAAAAATACCATATTACGATGTGCTATTTGTAGCTGAGTTTGAACATCTTAATTACAAGGGAACTGGAACCAGGGATGTCACTGGACACAAAAAGATGAACGCTGTCATTTCAAATGTGAAGAACTCATTCCAAACTCTCAACATGGTGGCTTTCACAGTACCGCACCAATATTACACTTAATATAAAGAAACCATCCCAGAATAGAAATTCAAATTTCACTGAGACAGAACGTGAAAAACAACAAAACATGATTGATCTATGCAAAACCAACCCAATACAGTTCAAAAGAGGAGCCTGTAGTAACCGTGACACCGAAAGTTGGTTCATTCCAACTGCTCCCCAGTCATAGAATTATTAAGGCTGGACGACATCTCTAAGACCATCCAGCTGAACCATCAACCCAGCCCCAGCACACTTACTAACGAACTACATTCCCTATTGCCACATGTGTCCTTTTCTTGAATACTGCCAAGGATGGTGACTCCACGACCTCCCCGTGCAGCCTGCTCCAATGCCTCACCACTCCCTTGGAGTAGGAATTTTTCCTATTATCCAACATGAACCTTGCCTAGTGCAATGTAAGGCCATTATCTCTCAACCTATCACTGGTATCTGGGAGAATGGGAGAGGAGGCCAACCCCCACCGTGCTATAAACCTCCTTTTAGTAACACTGCAGGAAACAACAGCCTGATTTCAGTGCTCTTTACCTTGCTTGGTCAATTCACATATTACCATACTTTCAAGACTGCTTTTCCTCTACGACATTTTACTCAGACCAGAAATAAATCCTTAGACACACAAAAGTAACAATCAGTTCAGAGAGTAAATAACTGAGCTTCATTTTTCAAGCCAAACAGTAACAGCTTAAAAAAAAAGGGGGGGGATGGAACACCTGTAATTATTTTATGCAGCACACATATAAAAGACACTGAGGCAATTATTAATGAAAAAAAGAAAATTAAACGGCCAGAGTTCATTTCCTATGCAAAGCTCCCCTTCCCCTGAGATTCCAGTCAATTGCACCACGCAGCCCATAGTATGAACTTTAATAACAGAGTCACTGGGGATTTCAACCCATTTGATCAGTTTAATAGAAAAAGTGATATGACACCTGTTTGTAACCACAGGGGTTTCCTTATATAAGTCACTCATTCCATGAGACAGGCATGACCCCAGGCAGTGTTCCAGTTTGTGTGGGACACTGGCATTACTCCTGTTTATTCAGAACCTGATCATCCATGAGGCTTCACATCCTTGATTCTCAATGCATCTATTGCCATTAAACTTCCCAGAAGAAACTTTCCTCTACAGCTGTAACACAATGGAAAGCACAGCAATAATAGCTGAGTAGCAAGGTCCAGCAAGCAAGGCTCAAATGCAACAGCCACAGGCACAGAAACAAAGCAAAGAAGCTGCTTACCTTCAGAAGGCCTCAGATAGGCAGAAATCTCCAGCAAAACAGCCTTACCTCCACTGCCAATCCTTAAATGAGGTGTGGAAGGGGATCCTGGCTCCACCTCTTCCAGTCACTCAGGTGCACTGCATGCAGCTGAGCTCCCCTGGCCCTGCCTTCCCACCAGGTGCTCAATCACTGCTTCAAGCCCTGATTTAGCATTTCTCTTACAGCTGCACAAACGCAGACTGTACGCTTTCTGCTCCTCTATTTATTTCCAAAACACAAGACGTGAGCATAAAACTGAGAGAGAGCAGCTGAAGCCTGACTTAAAGTTAATCATTTATCACCCAAAACTAAGTATCTGTAATGCCTGTTCTTTGAACTCTATATCCTATTCAACATACGCAATTTAACTGGCTTACAGAAAGAGGGCAGAAGAAGAAAGGTAGGTCTGAGCTCAGCAGAATGAAAACTGTCAAGTTACTAGGGTCTGTTTAAACAGAAATTAACCCAGCAGTTGCTATTCAAGAGCAGCTATTCCAAGTTTCCTGATGCGTACACGGTCTTATTACTTATAAAATATGTCTCAATAAGAGCCTCTCACTTTGATAGTGTGCACAACATATCTACAAGGCAAAGGGCAGAAAAGCCAACAGAGAGGTCCGCAGGTGAGATTAGACCTTAAAGACCCAAGAACAGAAGTCCAGACTGAGACCATTAATATCTGAACTTCTTGTCCTTTATGCTGGTGTGCCATCCCTGATTATACTGACAAGAGCTTGCTGATGTATCGTATTCATGCAAGTTTGTCTGCACCTTTTAGCTGACAGAAAACTGAACTGATTCTGCCATTTCTTCTTTTCGTTTTTCCATCCATTTTCCACCAGCGTATGGTGGAATTTAAAAGAGTGACAAACTCATTTTGGGTTTGTGCTGCAAACCTGATCAGCTGGAGTTTTGTTCACACACCACTACTGTCTAAATAGATTTGCCAGAGACTCAAATCCAGCTTGGGTGAGTAATGTACTTTTTGAATGACCTCATACACTGCCCATCCTGAACTGCTACATTTTGTGTGATTTGAAAAAACTGCTATAAAGAGTTTACAGGAATTGTGACTTCTGGTTTCCCAGAGTGTTTGGTTGTACAGGTACCTGCTTTTGCATTTGGATTCTTCATTATGAGATGACACTTTTTTCTACACTGAACATCATCATGATTAAAACCTGGTAATTGTAAGGGGAAGAAATACTTTGAAACAATTTTCTTTCCATAATAGAGTTCAGGAAACACAACTGTACATACAGCAAGCACTTAATCCTCAGCCTTATATCACAAGCTCAGTCTCCTCTTTTTCCCAACACATTTCTGAAACCATGAATAATATAGATCAATATTCATACAGAGTTTATCTCTAAATATTTCTACTTTTAATGTCAGTTACCCTGCCTGCTACAGATAGATAACTTTCTGACTGTTTTTTTTTACAGCTCTTTCATCTCATCTGCATGCTGACTTGGTCCCTACCTGCCTTTCAATTCCATCTATATTTCTTTATTGCTTTCATTCTTTAAATGTAACCTTCAAAGCTGAGCTCTTTGTTTGTCTTAGCATCTTAGAGCCACATAGAAAGCAGTCAAAGTTTTAGAAGCTTATTTCACAGTCCCAACAGAGCTATTTGGAAATTTTCAGACATTTTCCAGAGAAAATTCTAATTTACTGTCATATTGCTCTCTATATATTGACAAACAGCCTCCAGTGATACCTGCTCTAGGAAAGGCTTAGGAATAAATGATGGCTTTATGAAGAATGAGAAATCTGATGATAAGGCTATGACTTGTCTCCCAGTAGCTTATCTGACCAGCAATCCCATCTCCCACGGTGGGAAATTCACTGCCAGTCTGATGGGCTGGGATGACCCAGCAAGTCACATCCTAATAACCGCGCTCAAACGAGAGACATCACATAACTGTAGAAACACAAGGCAACTTCTGGGCTTTCAGGCACAGAAAAACATACAACTTCAAGGTGAGCTCAGTATGAAGCACTCTCTCGCAGGCTTCACCTGGTACCTGCTCATGGATGAAGCAATAATCATGGTGCGTTTTATGGTGAACATGACAGATGAACCCAGGTTCTCTGTAGACTGGCCTGTGGGTAGAGATTTTAACACATAGGTCGTGATCTGGTAATGCCCTATAATTTAAAGCAGTTATTTAGTTCCAGTTCTTTAGTATTTGGCTGCCTTGCAGTTTGCAACTTATTTACTCTCCCTTTGATGGAGGGAAACCATATTATTTACCCTTTACAGGATGGAAACCAAGGCACCAATAAATGAGGTGTATTGCACTGACCATCAGTTACTTAAAAAAAAAAAAAAAAAACACACAGAAGTTGAGCACAAGGATGAATCTACTCATAAGAGATTTCACTAGTACTTGTCTGCTCTCTAGGAGTATATCTCCTCACTTACATAAAGAAGAAGCATTTGAGCTGTAAGTCCCTTTTTGCAGGAAGAAGTCCTTAGCAGAGCACGCTTTCAAGGCTCAGAACTTCCTCCTTCTCCTTGTTCATCTCAACTGGATGCCCTTCCAGCAGGTGCTCTGGAAGAGCCCTCAATGTGTGCAATTGTTGGAAGGAGAGAAATCTTATGCAGGAAAGACATGCAAGGGGATAATGATTTTGTGTAGCTTTGATTTATGAACTTGTTGAGGTTATGTGTGTATGATTATTTAATGTCACTGGCTGGTTGAACAAATTTGTTACCTAATTCTGAGAGCTTAATGGTGCTGAATGGTCATTATGTTACTGTAGGCTTAATTGGTTGCTGGGTGGTCTATAGTTTTAATGCTTTTAGTATGGATGGAAGCTTTTTAGTGTTATAAAAGGAAATGGTTTATTGTTTCCCTTTTCTATGCATACTGTTTCAGTATTGACTATAAAATACATCAGAACACACTCTGAAATCTTCCTGTCACAGTCTTTTTTGTTAGTGGTCATTTCATTTTCTTTAACTATTCAGAAATATTCCAGCCAACGCTCTTCCTAGGAATATTTAAAATTAAAAAAAAAAAAAAAAAGGAATTTTGAATGTATTTATGTCATCAGAGCCTTTTACCATCTATATTTGGCTGGTAAAGTTCGCACTGAACTGATTTAACAGTGAGGAGTATTAGTCCAGCCAATAGACTCTGCTCTCAATGGGTCCAAGGGTACATTCAGTACAAGTGAGGTGATGTGCCTGATGGGTTGACAACTCTTTGATTTCCAATTTCCATGTTTCTATTTAAGTGTGTGACTCAAACCTGTAATAACTCCACGATGACCCATGTTTCTGTGACATTTAAGGGACAGTCACTCTGACTGTGAATTATGTCAGAATAAATTGAGCTATTCAATTTATTCTACACCCAGGACTTCTTTACGTAAATCCTGAGCTAATCTCCTCTTTGTCAGAAATTAAACCTGGAACAATGTGCCTGGAGAACAGCAGGCTTTGCAGCAGTGGAAAGCGGCTATTCAGAAGAAATCTTTTAGATGTAGAAAAGAGCTTCAAGAATATTTCTCCATCAAAAATGAAAGCACAAGCGCATCTGATATAGCATGCCTGCAGCCGATGATCTCTGGTCCCCCATTTCTCAGAAACATCACTAGCTGATTTGTAGCAGCTATAAGGAAGACTCATGTAGATGTCGATAATCAACTTCTTACCTGGTGAGTCATTCATAGGAAGTATGAGCTATTTTGTAAGCCAGCACTTCTCCTATCCCAACGCTGTCAATGATCATAGAATCACAGAATCACCAAGGTTGGAAAAGACCCACAGGATCACCCAGTCCAACCATCCACCTATCACCAACAGTTCTCACTAAACCATGTTCCTCAACACAACGTCCAAACATTCCTTGAACACCTCCAAGGTCAGTGACTCCACCACCTCCCTGGGCAGCCCATTCCTGTGCCTAAGATTGATGATAAGATTGCATGAGAAGTCCTCCAACCACTGCAGTGCTCAGAATAGTGTGGTGCCTCCTCTTCAGCCCTCCTCAAGGGATGGGCAATGCGAGTGCTCAAAGCTCAGGTACTGTCACCATCTTTCCCAAGGCTGGCCTCTGCAGGACAGCAGGGATGACCAGGATGTGCACATCTGAGAAGCCCAGTTTCTCCAAGAACCAAACCTCTTTGCAAGCATCTCTATATTGGTTTTACACTGATCTACAACACTGTACTTCCTCTCAGAAGATTTCAGTTTGATGTATGGCTCCTTATTAGCTAAAAGTCTCGTAAAAAAAACTTGAGCTAATACTGATGCTTTTTATTCTTGTGAGTGTCACTTCATCTATTATTACACAACAATTACTATTATGTATTTACCACTACTGCATTTGAAAGAAATCACTTTGCTACTGCAGATATCTTTTATTATCTGCTTCTCAGCGTAAGCCACTCTTAACAGCAAAAAAAGTGCCAATGAATCTCAGTTCTGCCCCATCGAGGTTTCTTGGAAAGCACTGAAGTAGTTAATTTATACGGCCCTGGTAAGAATCAAAGTGCTTTACAACAAGAACATGATATAAACTCTCCTAAATGTAGGTATTTAATTGACTCTTACAAATTCCACTGCCCGCTCAGCCGGGATAAGTAATTATTTTTGATGGACGAGTAAAATGTCATTAGTATTTCCATCCTGCTAAAGCTGTAAGATTAGTCTTTGTGGCTGAGCTGATAAATTTCCATGACAGTTTTGCAAGGCTGAATGAATAAATAAATGTACACTTTTAAAACTACACAGAAAGTCTAGCTTGATACCTACAATCACAACTCTTACAAGCAAAAGATATGAACTCTACAGAAACGGAGTCAGCTATCTAGCTCAAAAGCTTGCTTGGTCTCTGCTATTTAATAAGGATCAGACGTTTTCTGAAATGATACACAGGCACCCGAAAGCTGAAAAACATACCATGAGTAAACACATCAGCTCAGCATTCACTGCGTGCCTAACACTAACTTCATTCCCCTATGAATTTTGACCGCATGAATCAGACCTCCTTAAGATATGCCTCCACAACGTATGTTATCTCCTGAAATACCTCTCCAACTTTTTCCTCGGTGAAGTATTCAATGCTTGAGGCACCCAAATCCTAGCCCAGTCCACACACACTGATATGGGATTCAGTTGAACCATGTGCTACAGTGCATGCAAGGCTGATGAGAACAGACAGCAGAGGTCATTGGCAAGGAGATGACTGCAGGAGAAATGTTTGAAGACTGCATTAGTCTTCCTAACTCTTCAAGACAAAGTCTCTTCAAAGGAAATCTTTGGTTTGAGGAGTATTAATAAGCACCAGTTCTTAGGATTACTCTGAGATATGAAAGAGAAGAAGTGTCACATCAGAGACAGCACAAAACAGTGGGGAGAACTGATGTCAGATGACTGGATTTGATTACAGCAGGTGTACGTGCTGCTGCTGAGACACATCCTCCTGCAGCCTCCCACCATGCAGAAACCTGTTTTGTGCCTCAAACATTCCTACATCCTTCACTTGCATGGAAGAAAAATTAAACAAATGGCACAACCACTTCTGTGTTTATTGCATCACTGTGAAATGTCATTTGCATGGCAAGGCGAGATGGGGGACTTAATGCCTTTCCCCCCAGCTTTCTCATCCCTCCTACTGACATCCTATTCCACATGCCTTCTGTAAGGACTTGGTGTATGTTCTCTTACTGGAAAGATCGCTTAACTATACTGCCAAAAGTTTTTGCTGCTTTTTAAGCTGAGTCTTATGCTAGAGGGCTCTTCCAATCCACTCAACAAGTGTATGCTGGGACGCTGTTTAATAGCTAAATAAATGTACAGCCTGAAAGTAACTGACAAAAATATCTGTGACACATTCATCACATGCAGCAAAGGATGAGAAGAAAATCTGCCTAGCAAAAAGGCTGGTCAGGATATGACAGAAAAGCACAGGTATTAGCTACACTATTGAAGCTGCTTTTACTAGCATTAACTGACAGAGTGCGGTGTGTGTCAGATTATTTGGAAAGTATTTAAAACATCAAATGTGTAACATAATATTTGGGGAGAATATTTTAACAGTGTTTTTTAGCAGCTCCAACTTGAACGTACAGCAAAAAGAAAATAAAGCTGATCATCATCTTGGCACTAATAACATTCTCTCTCTGTAACATCATTACACTGTAACTTCTTACCCACTACAATACTATCCTACTAACTTAGAAACAAGCAGTGTCACGTGCTCACAAATCAATGTTCTAGCAGATAAAGCACAATATGGAGCACTAATCTCAAAGGAGGAAATGAACCTTTCCTTTGCAGCCAGAAGGAATTTGGTTTCACATTTCCCTCTGGAGTGATACTTTGCTACTCCCAAAGCACAGTGGAACAAATCCAGAAACAGGCACAGAACCATCAGGCTGTTTCTGGTGGGGGATCATGAAGGGCAAAAACTACTACTGTTGGTGTAGACTTGTAAAGAGTTTTAGACATGTGAATGGCTGCTGTGCTTCTAAGAAATCTCTCTTAAAGCATTTTAAATCACTAAGGCGTTATGAAGAGTTACAGTGTCATTTAACAGGAAGGTTTGTGAGGGACAGTGTAAATGCAACACACATTAAATACACAGAAAAGAGGACCTAGGTATCTGTTAGATTACTGGGCAACTGAAAAATAAAGGCACTGTTAAACAAAAAGGAATTTTTTTGGTTTCTTCCTATCCAGAAATAAATCTGTGTTTGCATCACATCATAGATGCAACCCAAACAAGTGTGAATAAGTTCCAGCCTTTGAAAGCATATGCTCTCTCCCACCTTCATTGCATTTCCTAGAGCTGTTAACTTTCATACTCCTTTCACCTTGTGAGTTCTCCAAACAACCACTCACACCCACATCTTTATTTTGACTCATCAAGGCAAAAATTCATTCAACCATATCTGACCCCAGGAATTTATCAGCTGGTAGAAGGCTGCAATTCAAGTCATGCTCAGAACATAAAAACACAGCAGTATTTTATCTGACATCTTTTTCAGCAATCTATGCAAATATATACATTGCTCTTTGGCTATCCTTTTTTATTTTTTTAACTTCACTGCAACCAAGTACAGGAAACTATTACAATGGCATCAATGGCATGAACATATACAATCTAATAAATGTGCTGGAATCAGAAGCGTTCTGTCAAGATTCAGTGCAATAATTTTAGGATGAAAACAACACTTCATCAATCACCAGAAACACATTCCTCTTAAGACACCAGTGCTTGGACTGGCTGATGGGCAGCCCTCCAAGCTTTGACAAAGCACTGGAAAAAGAGATCATTAGTTTGCCAGAACCATAAATCTAACACGTCCAATTTTTAAACCACTGACAAATTATCTCCATAAAGAGACTAAATTTCTCAAATAGCATTACTGCCCAAGCTCTGGTGTTGAAACTGGAAGAACCATAAGAAGAACCTCAAAATTCTTGTTTGTTTTATGATATATTTATTTCCAATCGTACCATGAGGAAGGAAAACAATACTAGAAAGCACCAAAGCAAGTCAGCACGCGAGTGACAGCAGGGAAAGGGAATTTAGCATGTTAAGTGTAGGGTCTGTCTCTTGCAGTGACCTCCCTGTGAATGTTTCCATCAGTGGAACTAGGATTAATGCCAATAACTGGCTCTAATAACAAATAAAAGCAGAAGGGCCAACAAGGTAAGGACAGTAAATGAGACTGGAAGGGAGTAAGAGTAAGATTTTCCCAAGTATCAAATATCTTAAAACAAACCCTCAGGGGTGATTGAGTGAAGAAACGGCTGTCAAGAGACTAATCATGGAAAGTGATGCACTACAGAAAAACAGTTCTATAGTTTATGTGGACAACAATGGATTTGGGGTGATTGGCACTCAGGAAGAATAGCCTGATGTATAATAAATGGATCCAAGAAAATACCAGCTTAGTGCTTAGAAGTAGTCAAAGATGTAAATCAAATGCCGAGAAATGCTTAGGAAAGAAATGGTGAACAAAACCGAAAAAAAATGACCACTACGTATTTTTTTGAGTTATCCTCATCTTGAAGATCGTGTGCAGTTCCTTTGCTGCTCCCTGTCTCTAAAAGGATGTACAGACAGCATGAGGACAAAGGCAAGAGGAGGCGACTGAAGTCAGGGACTGGCTTCCATATGAGGAATAGCCATACAAACTCAGACTCTTCAACCTAGAAAGGAATAAGAAGATAGGGGTCTATAAAAATGTGGAAAGGAGAAGGTTGGCAGGGAATGCTTGTTCTTCATTCTATCTCCCAGTGCCGTAACTGTGCAATATCTGATAAAAACAGATTGCCTAACAGGTTGCATGGATTCAAAGGTATTCATAGAAGAAAATTTCATTTAGAATTACTAATTGCGTGGAGAGCTCTGGCTCATAAAACTGCTAGAGGCTACAAAGGCATTTTGGGGACCATCTAGAAGTATGCTTCTGAATCCTGAATTACAGGATTAGTTATCAAGACAACCAAACCAGAAAAATCTATGTTAAGTAGCCAACGTAATTTTTTTTAATGTTTAGTTACTCAGCCACTGAGATAAAATATACTGTGATCATATCCTGTAGAGGAGCTAGATACTGAATCCTTTTGTACTCAGACTGCAAAGATGAATATATACATATAGACAAGGTCGATCTGCAAACAGTTTGAAAGTAGATGAAAGGGCCAAGTTAATTGCATGCATTTTCTTTAATTGAACTCGGCTCATTGAATCAGCTCTAACAATACCATGGTACAGCATTCTCTATTTCCTCTTACTTTATTGTGGAAACACAAACAGTCTGATGTACCGTTCTGATCACCCAGAAGACAGGTTGTTGGTAGATTTATTCATGTATTTACTTATTTATTCCTGCAGGAGAATAATCTGTTAGTTATATTCTAATGATTATAACCCAATTCATGCTTTATACTAGTTTTGTATTGCCACAGCAATCAATAGGTAACTCAGAATTACTCCAGAAGGATCCAAATATGACACATCCATGTGTTTCTTAAAATGTCTGTTAGATCATGCTTAAGCTGTGAAAACCTGCCTTTCCAGCAGAAAGCACTCAGAGTTTTTATATCTAGTAATATAACCGTGGTAACTATCACTAGACTTATAAGTCCAAGAATACTAAATCAGCAGCAACCTCGTTTACTTATTTTTATTTTAGGATTTTGCTAGACACTGAATCACTGGAAAAATTCTTTGCCTACTACACAAGAATTACAGATCTCTGAAGGCATTCAAGGTCAGGCTGGATGTGGCTTTGGGCAGCCTGGTCTGGTGGTTGGTGACCATGCACATAGCAGGGGGGTTGAAACTAGATGATGTTTGAGGTCCATTTCAACCCTGGCCATTCTATGATTCTATGATCTCTTTAATTCTTTTTACTGGAACTCAGCGGGGGAAACATTTTCTGTTTAGTTTTCACTCTGCTAGCCAAACAAGACTTATGTATGCAGTGCTGATAAGGTCATGTGGAGTCAGTCACAGTGCATGGCATCCTCAGGGAATTATCGCAAAATCGTAAAATGGGACCTTTTCCAGTGAAGGAATCACTGAAGTACACTGAAAGATTTCTCTGACTCATCATCCTACTCCCGTGTCCCCATCTCAACATAAAACACTGAGATATTCAGTTTTTAGCCAAAAACTGGGAAAACTTTAAAATAATGATTACATCTGAAAGCAAACCTTTCAGTAGGCAACGTTGGGGGTAGGGATGGTGTGCTATCTGATGATAGAGAATGATGTTGATCAATGTAGGATCAATCGCTTGTATAATTTAAAGAATCAGAATTTAGGTTAGATGTTAGGAAGAAATTCTTTACTCACAGAGTGGTGAGGCACTGGCACAAGTTGCCCAGAGAGCTGTGGAAGCCCCATCCTTGGAGGTGCCCAAGGCCAAGTTGGATGGGGCTCTGGGCAGCCTGAGCCGGTGGGTGACAGCCCTGCCCAAGGCAGGGGGTTCTAACTGGGTGATCTTTGCAGTCCCTTCCAACCCAAGCTATTCTATGATTTTGCAATAATTCCCTGAGGATGCCATGCACTGTGACTGACTCCATATGACCTTATCAGCACTGCATACATAAGTCTTGTTTCTGCACCTCTCTTCCGTGACAGCTCAAAACTCTTCTGAAGCACACAACACTGATTCGCATTTTTTCCCCCAGTACATAGCATCTACTTTTCATAAAATTGACAGAAACATACTGCTGAAGAAAGCCCAGGGGACTTCCAAGTCCCTTCCCACAGACAGTTTCACAACTACCACTGACAGATGTTTGTCTACCCTGACAAACCCTGTTCTGAATTCTTCCCTTCAGAAATATGCCATCCATTATCATGAACTTTCCCCTAAAATCTAAGCAAAATCTCTTTGTTGCAAATTAAGATTTCCCGGAGGAAACCTTTATCATTAAAAAAAAAAAAAACCCTTTTGCATAAGTAAGACTGTTGGAATTATTTCTCTCTCCATCTTCTCTTTTTTTTTTTTTTTTCCTTCTCAAATCTTTCTGAGTTCACTTGGACTCTTTCCATTTTCCATATACTTCCCTCAAAATATTAGGGCTAATAGTCAATTTCAAGCTTCTCCAATACCAAGTAGAGCAGAATAATTACTTCCTGTAACTTGAATGCTACATATTTATCAATATATCTTGGTATAAGCTCTACTACTTCTGCAACTGCATGCATTTTGGACTTATATTTAACTTGCCATCCACTATATATAAGCCACAAAAACCCTTTTCTGCAGAGAGCTGCTTAGCCAATTTTTGTCCCAGTGTCTTATGGCTTTCCTTCCTAACTGCAATATTTAGTATTTGTTTTTATTGAATTTTATCTTATTGATTTCACACTGTCACTCAAATTTATCACGAAAATCTGAAGTTCTAAGCCTGTCCTCTTCAAGAGTGCTTGCAATTACCAGTTTTGCAAGCTTTAATTGTATTCCGTCTTCCATTATCCAAAATGCTTACATAACAATTATGTAGTTATAGTGCACTCTCCCTCCTCCTCATATTCATGCATCAGCATTTGTAAAAAGACTGCAAGCATAAGGAAATCTATAGTAATATATAATCACTGCAAGTAAGAACTTTCCCTTCAAACAAACAAACAAACAAACACAGAAAATTCCCCAGTTCAGAATTTGACTGATTCAAAGACAGGAGGCACTCCTTTCAGAAGTACTTCCAAAAGAAATGGCTGAACAGGATCTTTTGCAGGAGTTTAAGAATGCTCTTTACACTCTGGCACACCACTCCCAGGGGAAACAAGCAATTAAGTAGGGCACTTTCAAAGTCATAAATTCCAGACCAGCACTAACATTAAGCTAGACTCCTGTTCTGCTTGTTAGCCAAACATCCGCATCAATGCAAATGAAAATGAGCAATCCAGCACAAGCAAACTGCCCGTATAGATTGAATTATGAGCTTATATCTCAATCATTCAAAGAAATCTGCTTAAAGAAGTGGTAGCTTATTACTGATATGCCCACTTTATTTTAACCCAGGACAATAACTCCTCACTCTTCCAACAGATATTTTCAGTTATCTATGAAGAGAAATCACCATGTGCAAAATAGGTGTACTCACCAAATGAGTTCAGAAACAGTGGGTTTTCATTTCAAAGAAGAGTCAGGAAACTCGGTGTGACTTGACAAAATTTTGAACTTTCACTTCGAAATATTACCAGGTGAATGTTCTGAATGTTTTTATCCTGAAGCTACTTAGCAGACTCAAATTCTATATCTTCTCTAATCAGAGACACAGATATCATAGTTGGATTCAAAACACCGTATCAGGCCAGAAGTGAACATGGCCTACCTCTTTACATCCCTTTAATGTGGCTATAGTCCCATTAGATTCATGAAGTATTTATCTACACGCATCCCCAGAAAGTAAGGAAGGGATATTATTCCCCTTTCACTACGATGAACAAAAAACCCAATAGACAAATGACTGCCCATCCATTCAGTAGAGCTCAGGATAGCAAGCCCCTGAATTGGCCAATCCTAGATCTGACCACAAGTCAGATAAGGAAGATATTTTTGGGTATAACTTGACATGAACACCACATCCTGATTCAGCAAGCAGGCCTTGCACTGCCACAGCATGCTTGAGCATCACTGGCAACATCAGCCCCAGCAGCTCCCATTCGCTGTACAGGTCTCTCTTGTGCCCACAGGTTTCCATTAGCAGTTATTTCCTCCCAGCTCTCAGCTGTTATTTCTTGCATGCTATCTCTGGATTAGGATCACTGGAAAAGTGCAGTTAGTTCTGATACTGCTAAGGTAGCACAGTTTTGTTTGAAGTTACTCAAACAGCAGCAAAACTCAGCACACATTCCTGAGGCGGTAAAAGAGAATAATTCTAAAGTCTATCTATTATTCAAAAAAATAGGTTTGAGTAATTCAAATTTACACATTATTTTGAAAATCTCAATTTGTACAGTATTATACCTTAGGAAATTTAAATCAAATCTAGCATATAATTTCACTTCAAACACTGCAGTATCAGCATGGTGGAAAAACAGAAGTATTAAGAAAAAATGACTTTTGCAGTTGTCATTTGTCCTGACAAAGAAAATGGTTCACAAACCAGGTTTGGGCTAAAGGTCCTGAGATATCAGTACTGTTCTGCATCCTTTTTGTCAAACTCCATGGCATTAACTAGCTTCATATCTCTTCCCCACTCAATGCTCAAAGGAAGTCATTTTGTTCATGCTTGGCCAGAACTACGCTTGTTTAAGGTATAGCTGAGGCAAGAGGCGTAAATACCTGAAAAGTAACCAACATGCAAAGAGGCAAAACCAAAAAGTCTCATAGGAAGAAGATGCTGTGGGTCAAATAAGGGGCAAATTTGGTTTTGATTCAGTGATGTCAGTTACCCACCTTCAACATCACATGGAACAGAAAAGACAGGGAAGCAATGCAAAGAATCCACCTGAGCAGGGAGCAGTGAAAAGCCACGAAGCCTCCAGCCCGTTCTGCTCCTTCCCTGCTCCCCACAAGACCTCAGACCTGCTCTGCTCAGCTTCATTCCCGCTGAATTCCTCCCTGGAAGAGAGCTCTCTGCTGATGGCAACATGGGGAAGTTTTTAACCTTCTCCTCGCAGATGTTACGCCATCTTTATCCAGCATTACAGGCTGCTCTGAGCTACACCTGGCGTGTCTTCCAGAGGCACCAGCAGCCTTGCTCATTCACAAGTAGAAAGAGTTTGCATGCTGGTTGGAGTCTTAGGCTATTGGCTTTAAATACTGCTGACCATCGCAGCACATCAGAGTGTGAGCACCCACCCCAGCCCGCCTACCTGTTCCACTGGAGCTGCCTCCTCTACAAAGAAGTCTTCCATTGCTGCAGCTGCTCACGTCTGTGCGAGGAACCGGGGCGAGGGGCGGGGATGGGGGTGGAGGGGAATCCTGGAAACTGGCACAACCTAGATACACAGACTGGCAGAGCAACCAATGTTTTAAAAAAAATCTTAATTAATTACACAGAATCCTGCAAAATTCTGAACTACTGAGCTGACTTTTTTTTTTTTTTTTTTTAAGCGCTCATTACTCTGATGAGGCAGAAGGTGCTTTCAAAGGCTTTTTTTCTCTCTGCAGAGAAGCAAGCAAGGATGGAAGCCATCCTTTGAGGAAGACACACCACCAGCAGTCAGCAGTGTCTTGGCGAGAAGTTCAAACAACCCCAGAATGTGTTTTCTAGCAGTGATGGTAACTAAAAAGGTTCAGTTATTTAACCATTTCAGTGTTACAGCGGCTTTAGAAGAGTTGGGGAAAGCAAGTGTCCATTTGGAGCAATGGCAGATAGGAAAAGCAGGATAGAGGCACCCTGCAAGAGTACACTGAATAGCTACAGGCTTTGCAAAGGATGATCTCACGTCAACAGTTCTGGCCCTGCAGAAGTCACATGAATTTGAGCAGCTCCAAAGAGAGAAAATTCCTGCCAGGACAACAGGTCAGGCACTGCCCTGCCTCCATCTGCAAAACCACAGCAGGCTGCACCCACGTGGCTGGGATGCATCTTCTCCATGGCCTTACTGGTAGAATCCCATGCTGATTCATACGGGCCAGGATCAGGCCTGCAGACATGGGTTAGAACAACTCTCCAGTCTTGCAATAGTAACATGAGGTTTTCATAATCCACGTGGGAAGTATGTAAAATAACCCAAGCAGTTGTAAAAAGCAGAAGAGGATTCCTAAGGTAATAAAAATATGTTCCCCAAAGAGCAAGGACTTGGAAAAAAAATTATTAATTGTAAAGTAAGTGGTGTGGGATGGAGAGCCGATGAAGGGGAAGTGCATTTAAGATCTTCACAGAAACAAAATGAGCTGGAATCTTTTTCAAGTTATCACATCACAGCACTCATCTTAGCAGTCATACAAGATTTTTTTTTTCTAATGTTAGTAGAGGAAATTGACTTTCAGACTTCAAGAAACCCCACAGTGAACTCCCTACAAGTTCCCTCAGGAACATGTTTTAAAAACTATGACAGTATAACCAGATACACAAAAAAAGAACCCTGTTGAGTTCATTACTAATGAAATGACCTTAAAAATCTATATTGCATCAAATGTTCTATGCGCTAAAATACTCCAGGAAAAACAATATAGTATTATTTTATTCAGTATTATCAAAAGTTGTCATTTTTCTGGAACAACCCAGAGCTATAGGAAAGCATATTCCCATGAAAAATTAGCATTTGGCATTAAAACTGGGGCTGTTTAGTTTGGGGAAAAGGAGGCTGTGAGGAGACCTTATTGCTCTCTTCTGATATCTGAAAGGTGCTTACAGCAGAGCGGGGTTGGTCTCTTCTCACTGGTGACAGGTGACAGGACGAGGGAAAATGGCCTCAAGTTGCACCAGGGGAGGTTTATGCTGGGTATCAGGAAAAACTTCTTTACAGAAAAGACTGTTAAGCTCTGGAAAAGGCTCCCCAGGGAGATGGCTGAGTCACCATCCCTGGATGTGTTTAAAATCTGGATGTGGTGCTCAGGGACATGATTTAGGGAGGGTTGTTAGAGTGAGGGTAGTATGGCTAGGTCATGGTTGGACTTGATGATGTTTAAGATCTTCACTGAATTTGAATTCTGCTTGAAATGAGAGTATTTTGTAGAAAATTGATTAGTTCTGACTACAAAATTTCCCAAGTTCATTATGAATAACACCTTCTCAGCAAGGCATATTTTTCCTTCCTTTATCCAACACCAGAGATTTTCTCTCAATCCTCTTCACTGCACTGAATGGTCTTCTTGAAACACATATACTAGTCCCTCGTGTAGATTCTAAATAAGGTTCCCAACAAGTCCAAACCTACTATAACTTCCTTCTTCTTGCTGAAGGATTCAGTGCACGTGAACATGTTTGTACATCTTAATGCACAGGGAGCTCATCCTTCACTTGATACCGAGAACCAAACCTTGCAAGACTGAGAACACTGCATTTCCTCTGATAATTAAATTTGACTGTGATACAGTTATTGACCACACTTGCAGTTCCCTGAGTGCCATGCAGGGCGGTGATCCAGAGCCAGGCAACTCTTAGATGTTACATTACCAAACAAACAACGTCCCTGGGGGAATAAGGGCTATAACTGATGAAACTTGATCCTGAGGAGACCACCATCTTAACCCTTCCTCATCAAAGTTCTAGAAACTCCATCTTCTAATTTATTATAATGATTACTATTACTAATTTTCACCTTTCTCTCATCCTGACTTCGTATTTTTATATTTATAATCCCTTCTGCTCTAAGTATTTTAAATTCTCCTTCCACTTTTTCTCTAAAATGTGTATGTTTGAAAAAAAAATCATAGTTTTCTTTCTATATTGCGGAGTCAGGTCATTTGGAGGAATGTTCCTGATGAGAACACACAGTGAAAGTTCAGCTTGCTATAGTTAGGGTGTCTGCAAATTTCCTCAGCTTCAGTTCCTTCAACAGTTGTTGGGAACTCTGGATTCAACTGATATTCAACAACAACAGTAAGAGTCTCTCAAACTTGTTGGCTGGACTTTCTGTTTTGATGTTGTCTTCTCTGATTTCCCTTGTGAAATGATAAACAACTCCAGCCTTGCTTGGAGAAATTGCAACTTCTGGCCAACCTTAGAGAAGTCTAATCTTAAGAACGCATAGCCAGGAGAGCTTGTTATCTTCCTGTGGTCTTACCATGCACAGGTCAAATGATGGCCAAACTGTGTGTCTCACAAGCTGTCAAACACCTTGACATGCATTCAGGAAATAACAGAAGTAGTCTCTTTGTTGTCCTGATCTCAATTAGGGTGATAAAAAGATGCTGATAGCTTGAAATACTCTTGCTTTTGCTCAACCTATAGCACAGAAAGGAAGAACATTTCCATTCCTCTTCTGAGCAATACTTCTTACTTTGCTTCCTTTTCCCAAATATTTGGATGAAAAATCTTATAATCATTTATTCTGAAAATATATATCTATCCTCAGTGATTACTGATCTTTGCGTTATAAGCAGATAATTTAGGATGGAGGAATATTTTTTAAAAATCCAAATAGCACAGCTCAGTTTCATTCCTTCTTTGATATCGTTCTTTTTTTTATGTTGCTACAGTATGTGTGCACAATGTGAAAGGGAGGTTGCTATGGAAACTACTCATTATTTTTCAATACTAGGCTAGCTACTTAAAAAAAAAAAAAAAATCCTACATCTTTTTAATCCCTGGAGAGCCCTAATTTATCCTGTACACAGACTTTCCTTCTTGACAGTTCCTTTAATATTCACTGCACTGCAGAGCACATTAATCTGAACATGTCTAACAAATCCACAACTTCTGAAAGCAACTTTCCAGCAAAGTTGGGTTCTAAAAAAGTTCTGTGGGTTTTTTTTGGCTTGGCTTTTCCCTGCTTATATTTCTCTGAACAGCAAAACCAGAAGCAGATCTGTGTAAGAGTCTCACTGATTAGAGAGAGTCACAAATAGGAAAATAAATAAATAAATGGATCCCTTATCTAAAATAAATGACAAGAGGGTTGACAGTGGTCAGAAGTGTTAGCCTGGAATTCGAGGTTAACTTCTTAAAGCACCACAGGATTCCCCAGCCAACACAAACGATGTCTTGGTGTCCTGTTCAGCCAAAGATACATGGAGTCCTTCCTATGTAACAGACTGAAGGTACTACTGATTCCCTCAAGCAAAACACATCAGTACAGTTGGTGGTAGCAGCCATGGAACTTTCCAGAAATCCAGACTGTCACCATGTGGCACTTTTTACTGTTCCTCTGCTCATACATCAAATCATCCCCCTTTGTTTTTCTACTCCCTTTAAAGAACCAAATGAAGTAAGTATTAGTTACGAACCTTTTCCAACCCCCCTATCGTTCTGCAGTATTAGATAAAGTATGAGCATGTTGTTGGCCGTTTCAGTTTAAGAACATCAGCTTTTGCCTATAAAAGACTCCTAATAAGGACCAATCTCCCCTAGCTAAAATTGTAGAAGGATCTGACTTTTCCAAAATATTCACACACTCCCCACTCCCCATGAGTCTCACTATTATCACATTACAGTTGTTTCAATAAAGTCAGTGACAGAACTCATCCAATAGCATCCACTTACCAACCAGATGAATCCTTCACAGTTTAATAAAAGTAGAACTGATCTCACACACACATAAACTGTCATCTTAAGTACTTCAGAAATTAAAAACATTTTCTTTGTTGTCACTGTGACTCCCTTTTTTTCACAGTGATGTTTTCTTTCCTAGGAGTTGGCCCCGTGATCCTTATGGGTCCCTTCCAACTTGGAATATTCTATGATTCTGTATAACTTTGCATACATTTCATATGTGAAATCACATGTAAACCTGATCTCAATTCAGCCACAGATGAGAGCAGCTACAGGGACAGATCCAGATCTAAGCATTCCTATACATAATCAACTTTCCTTCTGACAGTTTTAAAAGGAATCAGTTTTCTTATTTATGCCTTATGAGCTCTTTATGCTCTGCCATTTAATTCAATTATGATTAAAAAAGGAAAACTAAGGGAAACTTCAGGGTTTTTTATATTTCAAAACCTTTTTCTATTATTGTATGGCTCACAGACATTATATATCAGTATTAGATATTGTAAGTAGCTCAGTCTCAGTAATGTTTCACAGACACTTTGAAAACTATAAAACTTCAAATGCTTTACTGTTCAGGCAAAAGGCAGCCAACAGACTTCACGCTCTCTCCAACTTTTCTGTCTTGTATTTAACCAGGGCAGGATGAAAAAGACAATTTGTTCCTCTTCTCAGTAATTGAAACTTATTCCTCCAAGTTTTTGTCCTTTTCCCAACCTCAGCTCAAAATAAAATAAAAAATAAAAAATAAAAAAAATTCCCCACAGCTCTTTCTGTATTGCAATTTTGCTTCGCTGAACTCTGCTGTTATTTTAATGTTTCCAAATACAGAGAATATGGCCTGCAATGATTTTCAAAAAATGGATTTATGAAACTTAAAACGTGGTCCTCAAAGCTGCAAAGCTCATAAATGTATAGAACAGAATCATAGAGAGCTCAGGTTAGAAAAGACCTCAAAGATCATCAAGTCCAAGTGCAACCTAACCACACAACCCTAACTAACAACCCACTGCTAAGTCATGTCCTGAGCACCCTAATAACTGAAATGAACTGAAGCATTAATAGTATGTTGGAGGTGGAAACCCAGAAATAACTACAAGAAATTTTCAAACAGATTTAAGAAACAAAGCTTAAGAAGAAACTGAGAACAGTTGAACTTGCCAAATGGGGAAGTAGGGGGATAAGAATTGATATGCCGACATCTTTAGAATTTCTCCTTCCCAGGTTCTGTAACTCTTTCCTGAGCCTTATTTCTCTGGACTGAAAGAATTTCTACTCAGCATACCCTGCCCTCTGCTGACTAAATGCCACTACTGCTATCTGTGCACACATTTGGTTTTTTGCCTACTTATACATACACTGCAATGACAAGTGCAAGCAAAAGGCCATTCAATAACAAGCTCTAGATTTCGTTCATTCTCCTGCCTAAGCTCCATCAACAACACTGCTCCGAAACTTGTCACAATGGCACAATCAGAAATGTAAGCCTTCCCCACATAGTGGGACGACTGTGAAATCAAGGTTTGTACATAATCCTTGGCATTAGCCCTTTTTCAGACCTTTTATTCAACAGCGATGTTTAAAGCCATTTGCTACATTACTTTCTCAACTAATTATAAGGCTAGCACAAAATATGTTTCTATCTGAATCATATCAGCAGTATATGACTCCCTCCCACTGTGCAAAAATCTACCTCGTTATGACAAATATCCCTTCAACATTGCTAAGAATCAAAATCCCAGCACATGAGCAGCCATTAGAATCTGAATAGCATTTGAGTGGCAGAGATCAGCAGGTCACTGGATTTTTAGAGAAGCAGAGTTCACTGATGGGTCGGTAAAACCACGCATATCTTCTTCATTTTAATTTGAAAACTGAGTAACTACCAGAATATTCAGTATTTTGAGTCTTTTTTTCTGCAGATTCTTACAAGGCAACGAAACCTGACACAGGGCTTGCCATGCTAGGATACATCTGGATGGGCAAGTGGAAAAGTCAAGGAGAGGAACACAAAGCCCAGCTTCCACCCATGCCATGCCCTGATGGTTACTGGCTGGGATCTGCATTGTGGAGGAGGAGGTGAGTGCCAAGTTGTGGAGAACTTTTGAATACGGGTTCCAGGTGACCCCCAGAGCACGGGGCTGGGACAAAAAGGGCTACGAAGATGGTGAAGGCTACAAAGATTTAATAAAGATTTCAAATGGCATAATGGCCAAATCCTGTCATCACTTCATTACTTCCCTGACCAGGACGTACACCATACCTGTATGGCCACATGATTACACAAATTAAAGGGAAGCTAGAACTAGCCCAGGAAAGGGGAAACAAACAAACAAACAAACAAACAAACAAACAAAAGAAAAAGAAAGGTAAGTTTTACCTCGTGCCACAAATCCCCTCTGCTCCCAGCTTAGCACCAGGACTGGAACTTAACTTATCATTCAGATTCCTCCCCACTGCCATGACAATCCCCAGAAATAAAAGACTCCTAGCCCTCCTCCCCCCACCCTGGCACAAGCATGGGTTAGGGACAGAAAGGCATTATGGCTCAGCCATGCCTCCTCACTCCCCAGCTCTACCAAATAAGCCAGCCAGACTGCTTCTCTGCCCTCAGAGGATTCAGTGAGAAATGGAGACACCTATAGAGATCCACATCCACCACAGCCGCACGAGTCTTCCTGCTACTGCTCCAAGGATAGCTCTGCACAGCCTAAGGCAAAGAATGTGTAATGTGCCAGAGCATGGCCATCCTAATAAATGAAGTGAATGCAAAGCAGCCCCCCCCCCAAAAAAAAGGAATAAGAACAACAGAGCTCGAAGCACAGTCAGGAAAATAATCGTCAATCTAAGAGAAAATATGTTTTATGCGTTGCTACTTTCTCACAGTCGCAGGGCTACTGCTAATTAGAACAGATACACAGATACAATTCTCAGACAAGAGTGAGATTTTCAAGTTGATAGTGCCCTTAGAAAAGCTTTTCTGGCTCTCATTGCTATTCACAGCATTGCAGGTTGCTCTTGCTTACCCCAGCACAGTAAAGATCTTATGGGTGCTATTCTAAGGGCTAAAACCAGCATGTTGCAATGATAGATACATGTTCAAAGTAGATGTGGACACCTTAGAGTCTCAAAATAAGTCAGTGTGACACTGAAGGGGCTCAGATCTGCTATGGAGCTGAGGAGATGTCATCAAGTAACAGGTGCCAGAGAATTAGCAGATGTGTGGTATACATTACTACAAGCACAGAGCAGTGGGGAGAAGTCAGAGCATGCTGCTAACCAAGTAGCCTTTAATATAAGCTTGGACAATTGAGTTCAGTGTAGCTTTCTACATAAAGATGCCATAGCAGGAGCACAAATCATCCTCCCTAGCCAGGGAGATAGGCTCTGTCACCATTAAACGCCTTGTGAATAATGAAACATCAGGAGGCAACTCAAAAAGCAATCTTCTAAAATATTTTATGCGTCGCACCGATCTCCTAAATGTTAGGACCCAAATTGTGCAGTAAAAGGGCTAAAACAGCCCATGTAGACAGTAGTATAGGCCCTGAATTTGCAGTTGTCAGAGGCTGCAAAACCTCATCTGTTCACGTAATCTGCTACAGCAGACAGCAGTGCTGTCTTGAAGAAAGGCTTCTGCTGCTGCAAGGATCATCAAATTGCTGATTTACTGAAGACATACTGAAAGGCTTGGAGACACAGAGCACGTTCCTGTGCTGCTGACAACGTTGAGCCCTGTTCTTTGTTCCAAAGTAGTGAAAAAGGAGGGGGAAACACAAAGAGAGAGTTTACTTGCAACTGTCTTATCACCAGTTCTGTCATTTGCTTTCTATTTCTTGTTTTTGCCTCCTCATCTGCTCCTGCCACAAATTTCTGGCTGTGCTTGTAAGGCCTTTTACCTGTACACTGGCACCCAAGGGATGTAAGCCATGCACAAGGCTTACCTTCTGTTGCAGGGTCTCCGGAGGGCACAACCAGAACGTTTGATGGAACACTACGACCTTCATTCCACTGACACGTTCTGTTCACACTATTTTAATTGTGTTTTAGTGGCGTATAGCCAAGAAAAGGAGTGAATTTCAGGGCAGAAGGCAGACAGCTTTTTCCTTTCATTCCAGTCTCTGATACCAGGCATGGTTTTAAATCACCACATAGCCAGAAAAATGCATTACAGTGCACAAAGATGCCAGCTTGGTAGCAAAGCCGTTTGGATACAAAGCAATGACACAGATCTATTCATTTCTCCTTTGCTTACTCTCTCATTCTCAGCGTATCTTCCCCCTCTTTTATCTTCCTCTCTTTTTCTTGAAATGCAGAGAACTTCTGCAACAGTTTGAAACCTATTCTGAGTTTTACACAATTCTCACCTGGGAGGCAAAAATCAAAATTTGGTCTGTATCAATCAGGAGAATCACAGAATGGCTTAGGTTGTAGAAAACCTTAAAGATCATCTAGTTTCAGGCCCTTGTCACAGACTGGGTTGCCCCTACCAAATCAGCATCAGTAGGGATGGGGCATCCACAACCTCTCTGAGCAGCCTGTGCCAATGCCTCGCTGCCCTCTGAGTGAAGAATTTCTTCCTAACATCCAATCTCAATCTCCCTTCATTTAATTTAAAGCCTTTCCCCTGCTGGTGTTTTCTCTCTCCACTGCAGCACAAAATGGCAAAGCTTTTCTTCTTACTGCTATAATACATATAATAATACACTTCTTGCTTTGAATATTTTGGTAAATTGGTATTGCTCTGATTGGACACAAGGTCAGCCTCCTTCAGCCCCAGCTTCTCTAAGTTTGTTTCAGCAGTAGTTTAAATTGCAGGGGAAAACCCTGCTGCTCGATAAATTGGGATAGGATATACGGGGAACTACTTCACTGTGTTCCCAAAAAATAAGAATTACCCCACTTATGTCTCAGAATCGGAATACAGGCCAACCAGTTCATAGGTGGAAATGCAGGAGTGATGACTTTATTGTAAGGGTGGGAGGGGCAGTGAAGTGGAATATCAGGGCTTGTGTGTGCAGGAATAGCAAAGCAATGAGTATTTCTCCTCTTCTTACAAAAAGCCTCTATTTCTTTTCCTTACCAACAGTAGACAGCTAAACTGTAAAGCTCATCGCCCCAGGATGTTTATATGTTTTTATACAAACATTCTAGTGACACAACCTCAGGCACAGTGATGTTCTCAGCCACAGGCTGCCAGAGGGACAAGCCGAGGGAGCCACACAGGGAGCTTGTTCTCATATAATATCCTTTCTCTAGGCAACCACTATTGACAATTGTCAAAGAGATGGAAAACTAAACTATTTTGACCTTTGGTCTGATCCAGTCTGTCTGTCCTTCAGCTTTCTGCTATGCTTTAGAGTGGCATTTCTTTGGTAACATCAGGGTTTTTTTAGCAGCACAGTGCCTGAAATTATAAAAGCAAATTATAAAGGGCCTTAAGAAGACTTAGAATTGTTTAATCTTCTGATTATCCTCAGCAAATCTCAGTCTGTGGAAGCTCAGGTTTACAGGTGCTGGGTGTCAGCAGTATTGATGCTGCACATCTTCCATTTCAGAGTTTAACTGCTACATTCCTCCCTGACTGCATCGCTCAACACAAAGACATTTGCTCCAACTGTTCCATGCCAGGAAGCAGCAGCAATAGAGGAATCAACCTACATATCGATCTGATCCCTCCTCTCAGCCTGTGTGTTTGGGGTCTGTGCAATAGGACAGCTCACCCACGTCCTGCCACTTGACACATCACCTACTGTGATGTGAAATTCAGATCGCGATGTCAGTGTTCCACGTGTCTCCATTGCATGTTTCCTGCTGCAACAAGCAAGCAGAATAGGTAAGGTTTTCACAAAGCTCAGCCATGCTTAACATTCACTCCCAGGAGGGGGAGAAAGCTGTGCAGGACTGCACCAGATGAAAAAACAGGTATGCACTGTTGAAACTGCAAAACAAGCTCTGTGCCCCACTACCACCAGCTGATAACGTTGAGTCCAATTCTTCTGTGGGGATTTCCATTGACTCAACTCTTTAAAAGGAGTAAGTTCCCTCCTGTGTAAATTGGTCTGCAAATCAGCAGTTGAAAACAACAGAATAAAATCAAACCACAGACAACATGTAATTCCATTAATAGTGTCTTAAATGCACCAGCTACAATCTAGGCTCCACTGAAACCGATCTCCCCTGTGGCCCTCTCACAGAATGGGACTTAATAATGCCTACAGATAAAGATTACAGTGCACATGGCCAGCTGGTTTGTTTTAAGCTGCAATCCACTGTTTTCATCATGCTCAACCCCTGTGGCTAGTCATGAGGAATTTTTGCTCCATGGCCTATAGCCCATCCCAAATCAGTGCACACAGCTCTCGGAGGCACGCAGAAGGGTTTGCTCTGTGAACAGACAGACTTACTGAGATTCTAGATATGAAACAAGCTATTTCAGGGATACCCGTGTGGTTTACATAACTTAAAGTGAAACTGGACAAACACAAGAATGTGTTGCGGAGAAAACCCTGCTCTGGAAGGATTGAAGATATCCTTCTTGGTTTCACCTCTCTTCTCATCATTTTAACTGTGTTAAGAACTTAATAGGAAACCATTGTATCCAGTGAAGTAAATTTAGGGGCTATGCTATGAAGGCTGAAGTACACCCATTTGAAAAGCATCAAAGTAAACCAGGAAAACCATATGGAGCTACAAGTGCTGAGGACCTTCAGGTATCCCGGGTGAAGCATCAGTTCTCTGCAAATCCCCTTCTCCTGTTGCTACTGTCAAGAATTCAAGAATCTACAAATTTCAATTTGAGCAATCTCAAATTTCTCCATGTTATTTTATCACGTGCCTTCCTACTCCCTAAATAGAGACATCTGCCACTCCTTCTGCATCAGCAGTTGTTCCTACTGAAATTTATCTGCCCACATTTCCAGTCTATTCCCTTTGACCATTTGCCACCACTATTGTATTTTGAATCTGCTTTCTTTTCTTTCAGCATGCTGTTGAGTTTCATCATATACCTACAATGTATTTTTGGGAAGAGAACTGGCAGTTCTTTTCCTTACTCATTCTTCACTCCCTCTTTCTTTCTTTTATTCTTACATTTCATTTGGGATCTGCACACACAAGCCACGAGTTCACTATTTTGGTGCCCAAAGTGCAGAAAAGCCAAGTCACCTCCATAGAAATACTTAAATCCCAAAGCTCTGCAGATCTCACTTCTCTCATGTAACCAGTCTTACCTGCAAGCAAACCGCTCTTATTATTTGCAATGTGTTTTATCATGGTTTTAAAGAATAATTCATTCTAAAACCTTTGCTTCCTGACAGACACACACTGCCAGAGGAGAGCTTGTTTATTCAAACTTCAATAATATCATAGCACAGAATTTCCATTCGGATCATTCCAATAGACAATAAACAGGCAATGTGCTGACTCCTAGGCAGCAAGAATTAACTTTAATTTAATAAAAAGAGATAAAGATCTGTGAGAAATAAATGAAGAAACACTGCATATCTTCATAGCCATTAATAGGAGACTGCAGCACATACTCTCTTTGCTCTAGCAAGTTCAGGTCCCTGGAGCAGTTCAGTCCCAGCAGCAGGTTCAGCAAGGTCAGCCAAGCAAACACAAACTTTTGTATCTGACAGCCATAAGGAGCCCACAGTGAGGTCTGAGCTGCCACAACTAAACTCCTAATAGGCAGCCAGTCAAAACAGCCTTTTATTAGACATGACTGCACCTACAGGAGTTGCTATTCAATCTCCACAGCTGCAGTAATTCCATTATAAACCCTTGTAGAAGCGAGAAAAGGCTTTTTTGTGACATTAAATGGCAAAGATAGGTAAAGAAGTGAGAAATGGAAGGGGCATTAGCACAGAGCTGTACTTACAAAGCACAAGTTTCTTCCCCTACCATATATTTTGATTGATAGAAAGTTTTCCAGCCTCCTATAAGAGGATCAAGGCTTGAAAGCTGAAGCTAAACCAATACAGACAAATTCATGTGAAAAAATGAAGCAGTGATTAACCACTGCATAACTTAAACACCTGGATGTATTCTCTGTCACTGAGGCATATTTGCAAAAACTTTCTTTGTGCATACTCAGCCCATGGCTAATGTAAGGCAGCTCGGATACATCAGGCAAGCAAGCAAGCTGCTGTTGTCTACATCAAACATGCACGTCTGAAGTAATGCAGCAAACTCCTGTTCTTCTGACATACCACCTGAGGATGTTTGGGGGAACTTTCAGTGCAACGAGGTCTTTGCTGGTTTAGAACCCACACTCCAAACTGCAGTTTCATTCAATGCAGCAGGATCAGACTCAGTGAATGTAAGTATGGCAAATAGGAAAGACATCTACTTTATTTCACTAAGTAGTTCAGAACTACATACAACACAACACCAAAATCTGCTCTGTTTGACCTCCATTCCATCATTTAGTGTTCTTGAATGCCAACTACTAGATATCTACAGGCCTCAAACTGAAAGTGAACTTTTTATTCCAGTAAGACTTCTCAATAGCCTCAGGAACCTCACCTTTAGGAAGCTTTCTTGAGAACAGACCACACTTCAATCTTGTAGTCAAGTCTACGTAAATACTTTTCCCAAAAGACATTTATATATTTGAGTACACACGGAAATATTTTCTTCTGCATCCATTCATAAATCTGCCTTTGTTTCATTTAATTTTTCTCAAAACACAGGAAAACTACTCCTTTCCAGGTACATGAAGTTTCATCTATGAGATTTTGGAAGCATATTTTTTGTCATATAAAGCAGTAAAAAAAAGAAATCCTGTGGTGCTGCATTTCTCTCATAGCAGGAGGACTATGGTTTTCCATTAAACACCAATGAACATGTCTTCCTGTTGACTCCTCCAGGAGCTAAAACCCTACGGATCTCTGTTTTATTAAAAGTCTGAAAATCCTCTAAGTTTACATCAGCTCTGAAGTTCTGCCTAAAGTAACTCAGATGCAATATCCTACAGAGCAGCAAGATGAACAGATTTCAATTAGCCTTTCTCGGGAATAAACCCAATGAGAACACAAAATGCAGAGGTCTTTTGAAATGCTACAGTAGAAAGAAAATGCCTGCAATAACAACTAAAGTAATATAAGATTATAGCAGAGCATGCAGGAGATCAAGAATGATTATAAAAAAAAATAGTTGTGCTTTATGTTTTGGGGGACACTGTTTCTTTCAGCTCAATTGTTTGTTTTCTACTGCTGAGACTCCTGGAATTTCATCCTTGAATATCTATCCATAAAGTCAAAACAATCTTGCTAGTTTTATGAGAACTGAAATTAAATTGCTTAAAAAAAAAAAACAAGAAAAAATACATTTCATTTGGAAAATATCTAAGTTTACCTAACTATCCCAGCATGAACCACATCCTCTCTGTGCCAACTCCAGTAAAGAATCAACAGAAACATAGTTACTACCAAAAATAATTTATTAAAACATGATACAGAGACAGGCAAGTGCATATAAACAGGGAACATATAGTAGAGATGTGTCAGAGTCAGTTCATCTAATTTCCTAATGAGAAAGTTGATATAATTTCCTAATGAGTCAGATAGAAGTTACCACACTATATATTTTTGTTCTCAGAAAAGAAATCAGGACTTCCAAGTCGCTTTATTTCCAAGGTGCCCTGACAGCTATGATACAATAGACAAGAGAAGAACCACTTCCCAATTATGAGTGATTCCAAGACAGAATTAAAAACGTATTCTTTTTTATTTTTCCTTTAATCCAGTGATCTGGAGTAACATTCCCTTGCTTCTGATCCAACAATAAACAACCGGGGGACTACATTTGCTGTCACACAATGTTTTCCTGCTTGTTTTTTTTAGTGACATTGCTTTAGTAGATTACTATGATGTAACAGAGATAACGTTGCTTCCTCCTGCACAACGCAAGGCAACTGAAGTGAGAGGAAAGGGTTCGAATTTGAAGGGCTCACACACTTAAAATCTGTCTACCCACAGAACCTAGCAGTTACCACAATAGAAGACACTACTTTTTCCCACAGGTCTTGCTTTAAACCCAAGTATGGCACAATATTCAGGTCTACATAGAATTCACAAGGTCTAATGTAAAGCTGACTGACCCTTCTTGTCTTTAAGGATACAGGGACCTCCAACTCCAAAGACCTTTGAATCATGAGGGAATTAGAAAGCCAAAGTATCTGCAGGGCCCACACTGACACGCACAGCCAAAAAGAAAAAGCATGCAGTACATGAAGCACTGAGATAAAGGGACAGTTTCACGATGAGTCAAGTGGACTGACACCCTGAACACACAATGATTTCCTTCTCATACAGCCAGATTCTGTGATGCTGAGTTCTGCTTAGTGACGGCTACAGCATTTCTTGCTTTCTGAATGGCCACCTTGAGAATTTAGAATATTTGTAGAAATGCTGAGTATCAGCACTGTCACTGAGGTAAAAGATTTGTGCCATGGGCTCCCATGAAAAGAGTCTCCCCATCAAGATATTCTGTACACACTGACGTATGTTCCTCAATTTTCTGTCTGCAGAACAGCAATACACCCCTCCTTATGCTCAGCAGCTGACCTATGGAAACAAATTCCCTAGGATATGAGACACATCCAAAATCTGTGACAGTAAATACTAAAAAAGAACCCATGAGGAAATGAATCATAGAATCACAGAATCGCTCAGGTTGGAAAAGACCTTAAAGACCATTGAGTCCAACCATGACCGAACCATACTATCCTAACTAACAACCCTCTGCTAAATCATGTCCCTGAGCACCACATCCAGACAGATTTTAAACACATCCAGGGATGGTGACTCAACCACCTCCCTGGGCAGCCTATTCCAGTGCTTAACAACCTTTTCTGTAAAGAAGGTTTTCCTGATATCCAACCTAAACTTACCCTGGTGCAACTTGAGGCCATTCCCCCTCATCCTGTCACCTGTCACCAGTGAGAAGAGACCAACCCCGCTCTGCTGTAAGCACCTTTCAGATATTGGAAGAAGCAATAAAGTCTCCCCTCATTTTTCCCCAGACTAAACAGCCCTAGTTCCTTCAGTCTCTCCTCATAGAGCATATTCTCCAAGCCCTTCACAAGCCTTGCAGCCCTTCTTTGGACCTGTCCAGCACCTCAATGTCCTTTCTGTACTGAGGTGCAACAGCATCTTAAGAGAGTGCACAGATTAAAGCCTAGGGCCACACACTAAAAACAAAGGGAAATGGAATATTGAAGAGTTTTTCATCAACTCCCTGTGAGCATGAGAAAAAGGGTCCTGTGCAAAGAAACACAATGACATGGAATTATTAAATTAAAGACTAACAGAAGGCACAAAAGAAAACTAGAGTAATAAGTTCAAGAGAGAACTGAATGAGAGGACTCACCAGTAACTTAAGGCTGCCATTACCTGCAGCCTTTTGAGGGCCTGACATGGTGATGATTTCTCTAATGTGTTTGTAATATCATGCAGAGATATCCAAAGGAGCCCTGAACCACTTATACCAGTGTAGCCGTGTGAGTAATCAGTAGATAAATTAGTTTTGACTAATATGAATGAGCAGCAGATAACAGCTGGCACTGCACCAGTGCAACGCAGCACTTGCGGCAACGTTAGTTCTTCACCCAAAGTTCTGCATTAGGCCTTGTGCACGTATTCCTGATGTGAGGCAAGCTCTTCCCTTGGGAACACATGGCCCTGTGGAGGCACTGCTTCAGAGCTACGCTGTGTTTCTTGGCACGTGAAATTCCAGCTCAAATAACCACGGAAATCCTGGGTGTTTGACATATACTAGCACTTTCAAGCAGTATAAGCTGTACTGCTTGCTCTTTGTTTACTGTCTTGAGAAGTACAAAAAAAGGCAGGAGTTTCAGGGCTTCACAGTTTGTACATTTTGTTGGATGAATCATTTCTATCGCAATGTCTTTTAGCCCACGGCTTAGAAAAACCATCAAGAATAGAAAGCACAAGTAAGATTATAGGGTATAATAAGAATGCTCCATCTTCACAGCAGAGTAGAAACAACATTAGATGGCTTTTATTGCATAACCAAAATCTTCCAGAAAATCTGTCCAGTACCTTTAAAAGCTTCTAAAAAACTAAGTGCCATACAGCAATAGAAGCCAGCTGTCTAATTGTTGACCCTTGTGTTTGCTGACTTACCAGAGATTGGTTTGGACTGGAAGGGATCATAGAGATGATCTTACATTTTCCTTCTGCTGCTGGGATGAGATAACTGCAGCACCCATTCCCACAACACACCCACTGTGCTGCGAACCCAAACCACTTCTTCACCTTACAGGAAGCTGTCAACAGCATCCCTGGCCTCTAACTGCATGGATACAGCATCACCACCTCTCCCTCTTCAGTCATTTCAGAAAGTACTGCTTCTGCTGTTTCCCTCCTGCATGGCCGAGAAAAGGAGCAGGCCCTTCTCTTTTATCAGTGCTGGAATAATTGGCAAGAAATTTGCTGTATTAGAGTAGACTTGTTACAATAAATATCTTCACACCTATGACTCTCATCATTTTATTTGAAAAAGTGGCTATATTCATTTTAAACAAGTCTATGGCACAGGTCAAGTTTAAAAAGTGCTCGGAGCCAGATGCAATGAAGATCAGGGTTCCTTACAAGTCAGGCACTGTCATCACTACATTGTCAATATTTTGAGCCCACTGTAACATTGAAAATATCAGTGTTAGGGTAAGAAAATGGCAATAGCCTGGTGTGTGTGGTACCACTTTCTTGTCCATTTTTTAGGCCTACCAGCTGCTGAGGAGCAAAGCCTTACATTTGAGAGCTATTCCTACTGAGCCACGTGGATGTGCTTGCTTCCCTTCCCCTCAGCTTCCTTTCCAGTTCACTTATCTCTCCTATATTCACTGAGGTCAAGACAGAGCAGAGCCCTATAGAGACTTCTGCCTTCATTACTGAGACAGATGAAGTTACCATGGACTAGGCTACCATGAGAAGGACTCTGGTAGACTACATAGAAAAGCTAGAGCAAAGCACTTCAGAGGAACAAGAACATACAAATTTACAACAATGAGAGAAAGATAACCACTCTAAATTATATTTGCCCATGCAGATCATCTGCAACTAAAAGCCATGTAAGATGTACTGTAGATAGTGCAGTGACAGATATTTTAAGAGTAGATCTTGAAGAGTAAAAATGTTTGGCTTTCTGGGGAGGTAGCTAGAAGTCCATAAATATACCTAAATATACATAAATATAATATATAAATGTACCTGGAACACCTGATGCAGCAGTTCAGGGACTCTTTAACAAGCCTGACCAAGTAACCTTAAAAATGGAATCAGCCCTGGATAACACATTTTACTGCAGTATTTTTTCACAAATATTCTGAGTAATAATAACCTTTAACCCTTCAAAAGATATCCTAAAAGATATTTAGCCCACATGATTAACACTGAAGTTCCTGTCACCCAAATGGAGGAAAGGATTTCTCCACTGGTTCCATGGAAAAATACAGTGGATTTTGTTGTCAAACAGGATAGCACGCTTCCAAAAACAAGTATGCCATATAAACAGAGTAACTGAGATCCATCGTAAAGCCAGATATGACTTATCTTTGCCTAGTCTTACTGGAAGGCTCTTCCAATACTTCAATGTTCAAGATCTTAGAAATCTCTAATTTCCAGTCTAAATGAATTTATGGCCAGATTACAGCCATCTGTTCTTATTCCAATACTATCCTTCATCTTAAAAAACTGTACTTTCCCTCTGGCAAAGGGCCCATTGACCTGAATAAATGAGAAGCAGTGATTATTGAAGATGAGCAAGAAAAATGTTGGGAATGCTTGGATCTGACAATGAAAGTTTCTCCTAGACTGATATCCTTAGGATAGAGAGGTTCTTCATTTCCGCCATTAGCGGCAAAGGGGAGAGACCAAGTCATAGAAAATTCCAATCTCCTGCTTTGATAAGAGGATCCTTTAATTAAAAACAAATTAACTAAAACGACTACAAAAAAAACAAACCTAGCAACTTTTTGCCTCTTAAAGTGCACAGTCATTTCCACTTGGGTTCTTTGAAGATTATGTCACTGCTACAAGCAATAAGTTTTGAGCTGTACCTTGCTCAAGTGCTCCAAGATCCATTAGGAACAAAGTAAGCAATAACTATGGCAGTATTTATTCTAAGTTTTCTTCAGAAGGTTTAGCAACAAACTCTCAGCCAGGAATAAACAATTCAACTAAAAGTAGCAGCCACGTTTCCTCACTGTATCTTAGAAATTTTGAGCATCCAAAAAGATGTTAAAAGGCTGAGTTTCCAGAAATCTGGTAGCCCATTCTCATCTTAGTAAGCCTCTGCCTATTATTCATGCAAGCAACTGGAGCAGAAAAAATAAAATAGAAGTAGCAACATTGTCTGTTTGGAAAGTCATGGCCAGCTTGTATGAAAGGGGGAAGAAGGGGAGAGGAAAGGCAGCCCTTAATGCCCAACATTTATTTTGCAATGAGTCCATCAATCATTCCTCTTCTGTTTGCAGCTATGCCTTGAACAGAACACAATGGCCCTGCAACGGTTCATCACTCACAAGCATTTGATGAAAGTGGATTCAGTTTTTGCTTTATGACACAGCATGCTAGAAGAGATGAGTTTTCTGGAGGAGATACAGACAGTACATGTAAAACTGATCTGCTTTTTTTTTTTTCTTTTCCAGTGCTGTCCAAGGCAGTGGGGTAAAGATAAAGAGAGTGGGCTGCTGTCAAAATCAGCCGCTCAGCTCTCATTATCACTGCTAGAGACTTTGATACTTCTAACAATTCATCTACGTGGCACTGTGGCAAACTGGGAAAATCTCTGTTACATGCATGCTATCATTTCTTAAGTTACTTTAAACATAAAGCCTTGTATTTCATTATTGTATCCTGCAGTTCATATCTATCTCAGCAATCTCACATTTCAACAATGCTCAGCAAACCTTTCATAAAGGCACCCCAAGCCCACTGATTGAGTCGTCTCACAGAAGCCTTGCTAATAATGTGCATTCAGAGTGCTTTTAATCATGCTGTAGAGTTAGGAAATTCTCATCTGTTGAACTCTAGTGGAACACAGAGAAATTCTATAGCTCGTCACCAATCAAAGCCAGGTGAAAGGAATGCGGAACACTACTTTCAAATTAAATTACAGCTTTTTGGGTTGGACTGGCACAGTCTGTCTTCAGCAAAAGAGGAGCCTATTGTGGAACTTCCAGAGCAAATTCAAACCTCTGATTCACACTGCTGTTCTCTGCATTTCATACTAAGTGCACACTTATAAAGCTGACTATGGCATTCTCACATATCTTTCCACTCCACTTGTGTTGTGCTATCTGCCAGAAGCCCAGTTTTAGAAGAGCTTCAGCTTAGCACAGACAGGAACACAGTTGTAACTCAAGGGTTTTCACATATAGATTTACACGGTGAGATTAAACTGGTTTTAACCTTGTTCTTAACCTTGTTTTTCTCTTCAGTGCCAGGGAGAATTTCTTTTTTGCTCCTCCAAAGAGGAGAGAGCCATACAAAGTTGGACAATCTCTATAAGCATCCTGGTGTCTGTGGGAGACTGAAGTTCTTCATAATTCAACAAAAGGCAAGAGGGCTGTTTTCTTCCCCTCTCTCTCTTCCCTAAAACCATGCTTGCCCTTTCACCTGGAGAGGAACAGCTTATTGGGAAGCACATCGTTTGCTATTGACTGAATTGTAGTAACAAAACAACACCCACAGAAATAATCCTTTTGGCCACACTTACACAACTTCTGAGTTTGCATCCTGTGAATGTGCTGAGCAACTTCACCATTCACAGGAAGAGAATCTCAACCCATACCGACCTTACTGACAGTGAATCTTTCCTTCTGTAACCATTTTTACCAGAAACCCGATTCAATCTCATGCCATGAACTCCATTCTTGCAAACCAACATTGATAGACCTAGACAGAGTCCACCAGAATGACTGAACGCAAAAAGAAAGGGATATAGAAAATGTGCTTTTCAATTACAGAGGAGCAGCCATTCTTAATGGTGAAGGGTCAAGAAAGATGAAAACACAGTCTGAAAAGACACGTATCTACAACCATGTCACACAGTGTAGAAATGCAGGCTGCACTGAATGGTGATAGCATGGGAAGCTCCCATCCATATGTGAAAGCCTGAGGATATAAGGAGATTCTCTCTAGTCCTTTTCCAAATGTATACATCAACCACATGCCTAAACTCATGCTTCTGTACAACCCTGTGATACAAGCACTATTCATCTGGGTAGAAGCTATATAAAAAGAGACATATTCTGATGTAGAAAGGAAGTGGGAACTGTTTTATTATAAGTGCTAGAACATGCTCTAAATTTATTATCTGCCATGCAAATATTTCACAATGAAAATTATGAGATTGCAGCTGTAACATTACATAATTGGTCACTAATTAAAAACTTACAGAATATCTTCCTGAAGACAAAGAACTGCAAAAGAAAATAGGATGAGAACTATACATAACTAGCTTTTGTCAAATATTTTGTAACAATACAAAATATGCAGTGTATTTTAAATACGAGAGCAAATAACAGGAAAGAAAGTAATAGTTATTATAGAAGAAAAATGTGGGAGCAATGGCTTCCAATGTCCTCTTTCTAGAGAAATCAGAATACTTCAATAATGGCAGGATAAGGGTGGGAAAGACATTTCAGGAAAACAAACCTATGAGACAAAGAATCCTCTCACCCAGGCAAGGGAGCACCTGCCCTCCTGCATGGAGCCAGTTCCTAGCTTAGGCTAAGTAGGATCAAAGGGAAAACAGAATATTTTGTCTCAGCCACAAAAAAAGAAATATAGGAAAAAAAAAAAAAGTTTTAAGTAAAATTTCTTTTTTCCATACAAGGTAAGTCCTGATTCAGAGCTGTAAACCAGATCTGTGCATAGCTTTTCTTGTTTTCCTTTCCCTTCCTTGCCCCTTGTCTGGTTTTCATCCTTTTGCTGTTTTCTCTTGCTTTTGGAGTCTGTCTCACTGTTTCCCCCAGTGGCAAATTAAACAGAGGACACTCACTGCCTGAAAATTCACATTCAGACTCTTCATCAGTGTATCACTGCAGTACCTGCTTTTGGGCAAGGAATTTATCTCAGAAAAGTTGTAACATGCTACAGGAGACAGATAACACACACACAAGACAGAGTCTTTGACAAAAGAAATAAAGAAAACTTAGAGATGGCTACAATAAATAACATCCTTCTACCCATCTTCCTTTCTGTACTTTCTCCTGAGCAGCCTTTCCCAGCAGCCCATGGCCATGACTTTTAACCCAGACAGCCCTTCTATCTATCAAGAGCCTAACGTGCATATTGATACTCCCCCAGGGCTAACCTTGTCACTTCATCACATTAGCTTACATTTCCATCTCTGACATGTTTTCCCTCAACCAACATCTGCTTTCTTTTATATGACACACAGCAGTTTAGCAGCCAAAGCACAACAGTATGATAACTGCTCATCCAGTACCATGTATCTTCTTATTATCTGCCACATTATCCTTATTTAATTGCATGCACTTTGGCTCAATCTGACATTTTCAAAACTACAGATGCTTATTAGCTTTTCTTAGCTAAAAGAAAAACGTGTATTATAGTGATTATCAGCTTCTGGCATTGCTTGTGAGACATTATAATGAGAGAGACCTCTAGCCCACCGTAAACAAGCAAAATCAGGCCTGGATTGTTTATTTGCAACGCTCCCACAAGTGTTGCCACTGTCAGAATTAATGATCACATTGCTAATTTTTAATAATCTCACGTTACTATGGGTTCTTTTCAGCCCAAAGCTTTTGGCCAGAAGCAGGAATTATTTAATTCTTTACTACCACAAAGAAGACATGAATGAAGTGATGACCTTGATTTCTTTATGGTATCCAACAGATACAGATCCTGCCCCACAGGGATAAATAACTAGCTGAAATTCATTCAGCAGGCAGACCTAAGAATGGCAAGATCTCCCTAATAGCCATTCCAACGATCCATGCCACCTCAAACAGAAAGTTTAGGAACATACTCAGAAATCAGTGAAATCTACTCCTTAAACAAGCCTCTTCCAAGTATGCAGAACTCAAACACAGAGAGTAAACAAGGCAAGCAAAATAGATTGTGTTCCTGTGATCCAAAACATTGGTTATGTCAGTCCTTATTAATTAGTCTTGTTTGCAATGAATCACTGTATGTGTTTTGACAAGTGCTGTTTGTGCTGCAGTTCACAGTAGAAGGAAGCAGCTATTCAGTATCCCCACTTTATTAGAGGCATCATTGTGAAGCACTGCAATAACTCCAGTGTTTTCTACAGATGCCCCCTCAGCATCTGGAATTACAAATGCTAAAATAAAATAAAATCATATAAAACAAAGAGATTCTCTGTGTCAATAAACTACTTGCATTCATTACGCCTAGCATCAAGACTAGTAAAAGTGGAAATCTTTGCTTCACTATAAACCATTTCTGTATCTATGGCAACAGTATTGTTGATTTCTACAGCAATTCTATCAACATTGTGATAGATGTCTTTTAAATACTACCTTTATTTTTCTGGCATCTAAAAGAAATAGGAAAAACAAAACCAAAGACAAACCACATTTTATATAGATTACCCAGAAACATGAGGAAGGATTTAGCAATGAATGACAAACAAATAAAGGATTCTACAGTCACATGAAGCATAATCCCATGAACAGTCTGTGCAAATCTCAGAGCTGTGTATGCAATAAACTTATCTTAGGTCAATCGCTTTCTTATGCAAGGGGTCAAGCACTACTTAAAGCAGATGCCAATATCCTCTTTCCTCTCTGCTCAAGGCTCCTTGTGTTCCTCTGGAATATGAGATAACTTGACACTCCTGCCCCAGGAGGAGTCCAGGAGAGACAAGCAGCAAATGAGACTTCCATTCTGCAGTGCTAGAGGGCAGGTCACTGCAAAGCAGCTGGAGAGGAGTCATCTGAGCTTGTCCTGGGAGATCATTTTTTGGCACCAGAACAGAGAGATAAGGTTGCCCAGCAGACACCTGATAAACAGGGAAGAAGAACTGGCTTGCAGCATCCTGGCAGTGCAAACAAAACTGAGTTCTGCTTCTGTGATGATGAATGGGCCAAGGGAGGGCTGGGGTGGAGGAGAGAGGAAATGCTGAGCTGTGCTTACAGTTTCTGTTGCTGTTAAGGCACTGGGGAGACTTGGGACTAAGTGGGAAGAGCTACAGACCCTAGAGCCACATCCCATACCATCCAAAAAGTAGCTATCAGATTGCTTGTCTACCCTGGCACAGATACCAATGTCTGTTCTGCTACTGACAACAGCCCACACTATTTCTTTTTCTGGAAGCTGGCCTTACAGACATCGGTCCTTTTTTACTCCATAGTAGCAAGAGGCACTGCAGAACACTTGAGTTCATCTCTACAGACACAAGCTCTACACAGCTGGGCTCTGCAAACCACTGGTTATACCCTTGAGAAGGGCAAACAAGCAGTATCGGGCCTCCTGCTGCCGCCCATATGCTGGGCATTATTACCTCTGCCAGAATAGGAGGAAAGCAGCAGGCACAGGGATCCTGAGTAAACCTGCTGCTGGCTTCACTCACCAAGTGTCTTCAGATCTATAGCTTGGAGACTGCAATAACATCTGTAATTGCTCAGTCGCTGTGGGTTTCATTTCTCCTCTAACTAAACTACTATAGCTACTTTCTTTTATGGAGAATTGGAGCTCATTTCAATGAAAAATAACAAACACAGACATACTTTTGTCATAAACACAATAAAATTAATGACTGTGGCATAACTAGAACTAAGGTTACTGGGCATTTCCCCCTGCAGCTTTCCCATTTCACTTGTCTCTGCATGTCCAAGATAGCAAGCTTGGAAAGAAATTTGCATTTGCTTTTAAGGTCTGCATAGAATGAAATCTATTTGAAATGCTGGAGTTCATGATTTTGACAAATCTAGAAGGAACACCCTCATGCCCCTGCCCAAGTATTACATAATGAAAGTATTAAGAAACTCCCATCCTTCCTTTTGGATGCTTTCTATCATCTTTCTGTCAAAGAAAGCATCCAAAACCTAGAACAGCTAGAGGAAAATATCAGAGATGTGAAATGTTTCATGAAAGCTCCTAATGATGGCTAGACACAAAACAGACTTAGATGTGCAAGACTTTGCAATTAGTGTGACACCTGTAAGGACATCTTTAGTGATAGCTGAAACTATTTCTTAAAGAAAGTAAAGCCCAGGATCAGAAATTGCAACGGCTCACAGGGCTGAACCACAGCAAGCTGTCACTGCTGCTGAGCTGAGACACACCGTCTCTGAGGCAATGTGTCAACTCAGTCTCAGACTTTCCATCTGCAAAGTGAAGATAATAATGTTAAATCCAGTTTTAAAAGGCACAGAGACAACACTTGGTGGAATAGCCTGTGTAATAGCAGAGCTACACTAGCAAGCACCCTGCTTAGAGCAAAATAATTTACACTATGCAAGTGCTAAGCAATTCAAAAATATGCTCAAAGGAAATCTGTAAAGATTTCTCAGCAGAGATTCACAATATTGGCCTTTTTCATACTAGCACACATATTTGATTGTCTTTGCTTTAACCGAGTACTTGCAACATGTATGACTATCTCCCTCTTCTCATCTCTGTTTGGATCTACTTAGTTTTTAAGATCCAGGGAACTTGCTATGATACTCTTTGCTGTCATCTTTGGTAAGACATTCAAGTGCTATTTTAACAAACCAAAGTATGGAAGATCTCAAGCCTGAAGTGCTAAAAAAATGAGAAATAAACGTTGAATGGAGAAAATGAAAGTTTCTAAGTGCTCTGCAGATGGAAAAGTTGTGCTATATCTAATATCTATATTTGGATTTCATCATGAACCAGTTTTAAAAGAAACAGGATTTACAAACTTGTATAATCTACTTGTACTGTGTTTAATGTACACAGATACACAGCTGAATATGAATGCAAGAGGCTTTCGGAAAAGGCTGTTTTTCATTTTCCTTTAGAAGAAAAGAGCCAAGCATTTCCCTAGAAAAAAAGATTTGTTTCTCCCTTCTTTCCCCTATACTTCAATTTGGGACCACTGGTAAATCACTTTTTTTCTGAGCTTTGAAAACAAGCAATGCTCCCTGATGGTGAAAGAGAGAGTTGCTACTTTTTCAGCGAGTCAATCAAACCTAAAGAAACCAATGAGGAATTTAAAATATCTCTACCGTGTAGGTATGACTACGTAAGGAAGTGATTGGTTGGTATTGTCCTATAAAAGCAAAGAGATGCCAAGAGCTCTAAAGGAACAGCGTAGTCAAGAGACACTGCCACCCCTTGGTCATGGAATGAAAATGCACATACATCACTGCAGCGTCCTGGGAATCGTTCCACTAATGATGCAAAACTCCCAGTAAAATCAATTTGAACTTAGTGACTCTTCAAGGAAGAATTATTTGAAAGATGACAAGCATAAGATTATTACCCTACACGAATTTAAATGTTTCCATTTAAAGGTACAAAATCTTCTGACTCCCAAAGAGTGTTTTTAAAGCTTGGATGAACACCTTAAGAACTACAACTGTTCTTGCCTTTTCTGAAAACAAAACATACGAAGGAAAGGAGAACAGCACACATTTTTGGCTCTTTTCACCACATATCTTGGAAAGCCCTTTGGAAAACCACACCAGCTGCTCTGACTCCGAGCTCAGTGTCTTTATGCTGTGTTTGTCCCAGTTTCTACTAACTCAAGAGAAATAATGTGAGCTATGTACTCTAAATGAGGCATCCCAACTTAATGCACAGTTCACTACTATCAGATAGATGATCCAACTTGTTCACACAATTATTCATGAATACTTAAAAATACATTCTCTCTGACAATTTCTTTTTAGTACATGCATCATCTTTGTCATCGTGGCTAGCAAAGCTTGCAGTAATAGAGCCTAATTTAAAACTAGTAACAAATATCGTAAGATGGTTTCATTATAAATACAGCTAACCTGCAAAATATAAATATCATATAACTTCCAAATCAATATCTACTCCTAATGACTGAGAATATACAGATATGCACACACACACACTTTTAAGGCTTATAACAATTTCTCTCTGGGGGAGTAGGTTGTAATTTTTATTAATTTCAAAAGATGAGCTTACAAAATGCCAGAAGAGCCCAACTCCATTTCCTTTGAAAAGACAAATCTTAGCCCTACAAATCTTAGTGGCTGCTGGTAATTGAGTTTAGCAGAAAAGAAAAGAAAAGAAAAGAAAAGAAAAGAAAAGAAAAGAAAAGAAAAGAAAAGAAAAGAAAAGAAAAGAAAAGAAAAGAAAAGAAAAGAAAAGAAAAGAAAAGAAAAGAAAAGAAAAGAAAAGAAAAGAAAAGAAAAGAAAAGAAAGGAAAAGAAAGGAAAAGAAAGGAAAAGAAAGGAAAAGAAAACAACACCAAGTAGAGGCAGAACAAGAAACTCTTACAGACTTACGAGTCTCAACAATGGTTTCTGTAAATAAACACAGTAGCTCACATCTGCAGACAAGACTTATGGGTACCATTCAAACTATTTTAGCATAATGGTATGATTCCTGCAGTCCAGTCAAACTTTCCAATAAATCAAATCTCTCATCTTTTTGGGAAAAGACAAAAATGCCTGTTGTCTGCTACACAGCACTCAGACTTTCTGAAACACTGTCCTTGATACACATTTTCAGAAAGCAATACCTCTTCATATTAGACAAATAACGAATGAAAAATTAACACTTTTAATTACATGCATCAGCAAGTCTGACATACCAAGTTACAATTTTTTACACTAATAGCTTGATACTCACTTTCTCAGACTCATTCCATTAACAACTGACATTTGATATACTTAATCCTTAATTTATGCTAGCAGGAAACACAGTTTTACTGAAGCATTTCAAAATTATCACTATTTATATCTGAATGTAAAAACTTCTCAATGTGAATCAGTCTGAATAATCAATCTGAAAATTAGTAAAGCGTAATATATGATCAAATGTAGCTTTAAGCAAATGCAAGAAATTAAGAATTATTCAAAATCGAGTAATAGAAAGAATATCCACGCTAATATTTTGTTCAGTAGGTTCAGCTGTTTTTATTTATGGTTTAATCTCCTATTAAATCCAGTAGGAGTTTTGGCTAAGTAACTGACATGTAAGAATGCAGCATATGGATTTTCATACATGGAAGTTTCATGTTCCAGTGGAGAGTTTCATATTCTTAACACATAACTTATCATACAAAATTTAATTTACAAAGAACTTTCACAATCATCATTTTATAGTCAGCGCCCTATAAAACAGATCAATATTCTGTGTGAGAGAAAAGTGCTGAATTTCATATGTATTTGATTAATGTATTGTTATCATCCCAATAATTAAAAGGAGCAGAGTTATACACAATCAGCATGATACATCTTACTCAGCACCTCCTGGCAGTTGCCTGCAAAAATTAAACTCATTAATCACTGTGTTGCCAAAGAATAAGCTTGGAAAAAATGAAAAAGTTCTATTTTATGGGAACAAAACCTCAAGTCAACTTCTAGGATAAAATCCTTTCCACAATATAATGTGGCACACATTAAGCTTATCAATGTAAAAGGAGAATAACGTTACCAAAATGCTTAATATTCTGGTACTATGTTACCATAGTGGGTTTTACATAGTCTTCAGAGACATCCCTCATACCTAAATAAAGGTAGTGACAAAGTGCATCTATAGCTAAAGAAAATAAAAATAATATCAGAATTTCATCTACTGCTGTTGCAATAATTAATGTCAGTATTAATAATGCCACAAAGCCACCCAGAAAATGTTTTTGTTGTTGGATTTTGTCTGTTTGTTTGCTTTGGGAGGGAGTTATTCAGGGCCTGTGTAGTTCACCACTGATAACCTGGTTTTCTGATCAGACTAATATTTAGCCTTTAAAAAGCACAATACTTAGGACAGTTTTTGTTTATATGTTAGGTCTACCGGATATTTTTTCTCACATATCTACTATGATTTGAAATACTGTAAAATCTAGTGAAAATACTAAAAAATGATGTGGTTATATATTGCCATACTTTCATATTGCAAAAACTAAGTTTTCATGCCCATCTTAACGGTGCTGCAAAGTGAAGTTAGTATATGTCATTCTATGATTATTTTATATATATATTCATCCTATATCATATTGTATTATTATAATTATCTTGTATGTGCAATTACTGTTTCCTCTTTAACTACATGTAAGTTTTGTCTAGTATTTTTCCGCTAGTGGTATTTTCAATAGACAAAATGCTTACTAACAGTACTGTGACCTTCAAGGCAAGATTCTATCTTTTGCACTGCATTAAGGTTTTGTTGGTGCTTAAATAGAGAGTACTGAATGCTGCACACACATTTCAATGTGGAAAGATGTCATCAGTAACGCATAAAACAATCTCAGTCATCTTCTGGTTATTAATCACACAACAATGTTAAGAACAGAACAGTGTAGTTCTCTGGTTTGTTTTGGTATTTTCAAGTGTGGCCACGCAACAAAACTTTATGTATTTCTAAGCTCAGAGTCCTTCTACTAAAAAAATCTTTAAGGATGAACAACAATGTGAATGTGCCATTATTATTTTTGTGTAAAACTGAAATCTGAAGTTCAACCACCATAGAAAGAAATATCCTATGCCATCTTGTTAAATCCTCTCCCATGATAAGCAACATCACATGCTCCTAGTACCCTGCACAAAGTGACTGCCCTCTTTGCACTTCTCCCACAGTCCTTCCATGGTACCTGCCTTACAGTTCCCTTTCCCTTGGAGATTTCATGTTCGGTGTTTACATTAGTCGGCTTCTTCAAGGGAAGAAGAGAATCCTGCCTGCTGCCACGGGGAGCGGGAGAGAAACCCTTCTCTCTGCCGTGACCACGCAGGTGCCATCCCCAGCAGGTTCAGGACCACGGACAGCTTCCTTGCGCCCGGACGGGTCGAATTCAGCACTACGGGACAGTTCCGTCGATTGCTACTCCAGCTGGGTTCAGCACCACGGACAGCCCCACCGTTCCTCGTCCCTCCCTTGCCCTTGTTTTCCTACGGGGAACCCCGTTCCTGCAGCACACGCTACGGCTGTGTCCACTCGTTCGCTTTGTCCCCTCTAAATCCTTCCAAGCCCAGATTCTGCTGGATTGGAGTACTTCAGAACTGCCCAACCTAATCTACTGAACTTTCTCAGACATGTTGCCCCCTTTAAACTTAATCCACAAGAGTTTCCCACATCTGTTTACAAACACCCCAAATCTGTTTCTGGGAACTCCTAGGCAAGCACTTATCCCTGTACAGATAATATTACACAACAGTGGTCTCCAGTCACCACCAAACCTGGAGGTGGAAAAAAAAAAAAAAAAAAAAGGAAAAGCAACTCCCCTTTTACTCTTGTAGTAGTTTAATACTGTTGTTCTAAATATTATTTGGGAGTCTATCAGCACAAATCACTCACACATGCTAAACTGCATCCTTTCCTTCTTGGCTCAGCGCATCTGGTGATCAGGTCTAGACATCTGCTGTCTCCAAACTCAGGAAAGCAAAATTAAAACAGTAAAATAATGAGGAAAATGTGTCTGAGCCCAGCCCTGGCAGCAACACTCTGCTGACTCGCAGCGACACCTAGAGCCCAGCTCATTGCCAGGAAGGGCTCCATGTCTCCTGCCACACCGGGAAGGGCCACGGTGGGTTCCCGTGCCCTGAAAATGAAATGGGTTTCACGCAGCCAGGGCCACGGAACAGAAGTGCCAAGACTGTCACCAGTTAATGGCTCACAACAAAGACTAAATTCATTTTCCTATTACTGTCAGTGCTATCAGACAAGCAATCATCCCTACGTAGTTAATGCCAACTTGTCTTTTCAGCTGTAAAAGTGCACTTGCTCCTCAGAGCACAAAAGTTTTAATGAAGGGATGGGAAAGAGGTCTGATACTTAATGGACAAACCATGGAAGTTTCCCTGCAAGAATGTTCTCTCCCCCCAGTAAGCCATAAGTGCTACCTCAGCTTGAGGCAGTGCCTTTCCTGGGAATGTTCACAGAGCCAGAGCTTGATCTCATGACAAAGTCCTGCTCATACAAGAAGAATTTGCAACCGACGTAAACATTATTCCCAACTGTGGACATCTGCATCTCCTTCAGTGTGCTTCCATAGTGGCAAAACACCCCAAACATTTTCTGCAAACCTACTACCACACAAGCTACACCAGCTCCGGGGAGCCAATTGGAGTGACTGACGCCCGCACTTCCCTGCTCCCTAAATCCCCTTTACCCTCAGGGGAGAACTAGGTGCAATCGACTGAAGCAAGTTTAACTCCATCAGGCACAGCAGCGGCCTGAATGAGTCACTCGTTACTAAGGCAATATGCAGATGCACCCTTTGAAGTCTTTGCTCTTGATGTAGAGCAGGAGCGGAAAGTGCAAAGCCAAAGTTTGCTTCTTCCTATGGGGGCTCAAGTAGGGGCATCGGAAAGGGAAAGGGGAGAGCTCCAGAGATGGCTACGAAGGGGTTAAAAAGTTTCCCTGAGGCTAGGCTGCTGGAGGCGGGGGTAGGCTGATGGGAAAGAAGGGAGGGAGGGAGGAAGGGAGGGAGAAACAAGGTAAAGACTTTGTCCTGGGAGAGTGATAAAGGGTAAAAAATGGAGTAAGTACTTAAAAAAAAAAAAAAAAAAAAGGAGGGGGGGAGGAGGGAGAAAGAAAAAAAGGAAAGGAAAGAAGGAAAGTGTCAGCTCGCTGGGAAGGAAAAGGCCGGAACTCGCTCCCACTGTTTTCAAACGTGCTGACCTCGTGGCCCCCAGCCCCATTTTGCACAAGGAGAGACGGAACGGGGCAGCATAGGGAGGGTGAGCCCAGCTCTGCTCTGGCCCCGTCCCGTTTCATTCTCAGCACTTCAGGGGAAGAAGAGAAGCACAAAGACCGGCTCGGGAGAGAGGACACCTCAGCAAACCTAAAGGGGTACACACACACACCCGATGGGGACACCCGAAACCGAACGGAGCCGAACGCGAGCAACTTGGCGCTTACATCCTCCTCCTCGCAGTCACTTCGCGGCTGGTACTGGAAGCGGGGCCGGCTGCCTTCCTGTTGCAATGGACGCGGGGTCTTGCCAGCAGAGCCGTCCTCCTCACTGCACTGGGCGCCCAGGAGGTGACTGGCTTCGGGGGGGACAGGGAAGGAGCGGGAGGTGTTGATCTTCCCACTGAAGCGTTGGTATAGCGAAGCCATGAAGTCAATCCGCGGGAAGCGAGAGGGAGGGAGGGAGGGAAAGAGAGCCGCTTCTCCCTCTTTCTCTTCTTTTCCCCCTCCTCTCTTCCTTTTTGGTTACAGCATGCTACACGCGGGGGAGGCTCAGTCCCACATCGGTGGCAGAGAGAGTGAGGGCTCCTCCTTGGTGCCCGGAAAGATCGAGGGGATCGAGAGAGCAGGGAGAGGGGGAGCGCTGGGGGGAGAGGAGAGAAACGAATAACAAAACGCAGTCGAGCCGAAACACCACAGGCCACGGGAATGCTGCACCATCCAGTGTTAGGAAAAAGAAAGAAAAGAAAGAAAAAAAAAAAAAAAGAGAGAGAGAACCAAAACACTCCAAGACGTAACCCCGATAATGGCGCCTGAGTGGATCAGCGTTAAATATGCTTTGGGGGTGTGCGTGTGTGTTTGCAAAAGGAGGGAAAAAAAAAAAAACACGGGAGGGGGGGCTGGCTCAATGGCTGGCTGTCAGCGGCTCCCCGGGCTTGGGCGGCGGAGCAGTCGCCTCTGAGGTCGCATACCAACAGTGTGCAAAGCGAGAGGCAGAGTGACAGCGTGTGTGAGACGAGTGGAAGAGGCTGGGAAGCCTCATTCAAAGCACGTTGTTCTTCTGGGGAGGGAGGGCTCTTCTATAGACAGCTCCTTTTCGGCACCTGCTTTTTATTCTTCCTCTTTTTTTTTTTTCTTTCCCCAACTTTAAAAAAAAAAAAAAAGGAAAAATAGAAGAAAAGAAAAAACGCAACAGACACACCTGACGGTGAGGGAAAAGGAAAGGTGGGGAAGGTAAAAGGTGGGGAGGAGGGACCAGCAGCTGGAGAGAGCCGGGAGCACGGAGCCGCTCGCAGGGAAGAGAGCAGGGGAAAGGAGAGCTAAACCACCCCGATGCCCTCCCCTGCCCGGTTCCACCCCGAAGCCGTGCCCACAAGTCTCTGCCACCGGTCACTTTCCCTTCGTCTCCTTTTTCTCCTTCCCCTGCCTCTGCATGGTAAATGGAAAAGGGAGGCTGCGAGTTTTTGGACGTTATTATTGCCGCTTTAAAAAAAAAAAAGAAAAAAACTGGTAAATCTTATCTCCTACTATTTTTGTATTAATTCATTTATTTTTTGCTGCATTAAAACGTGCTTCAGCGCCCCTCTGTGGATATCTTCCCAAAGTGGCTACCGGTAGGAGCAGCCTGAGATAAACAAGCGCTCCCAGCACTGGGGGCAGCCGGGTTGGGTTGGGCTGGAGTTGGGACCGGACGGGGATCCGCCCGCAGCATCCCCCAGCCCCATGGCCATCCCTTTTGCCTTGGTATGTACATACTCAGGGCGGAGAGCAGCGGCCGCTCATCAACGCTCCCAAAGGATAAAATGGTCATGGGCTCGGGTGGGCAGTGGGAAGTGGGCTGGGGGTGTCCAGCCGCTCCCTTCAGGCTGTATAGGGACACAGGGGGACTATCCTTGTTGCTCCAGCATTAGGCTCCGGGGTTTCCATAGCAACAGATGCTTAGGTTGAAAGGAAAGTGGCAAGTGGCAGAGTTGCTGTCCCCTCTTCTTCTCCCACTGCAAAACCTTCCTCTTTGACCTGTGGTTTGCCAGCGATATTCCCTTTCTCTTATGGGAAGGAAGCACATCTAGCATAAGCCAGATCTTGCTCATTCCCATCCACAGAGTTGATGTGAACAGTTCACACACTTGATTATACTTTAGCAAGCAGAGTTGATAGGCTAAGATGTTTCTAACACTATCCTTACTTAAAGTTTTAGCTGCTAAGAAAGTATCATCTTTGAAATATTCAATTTCTTCTTCTTGATCTTAAAATCAAACCACAACCAAGTAGATCATACGTACAATTCTGAAGTGTAGCTACCCCCTCCCTCCCAATGATTTCAACAACTGTCTGATCAAAAATCTCCCTACATCCAAACGGTTTCATCTGCTGCTTTTTATTTGTATCTTCAAAGTCAGAGATGAAAAGTCTTAACATTTAGATGAAAAGGGAACCTTATCTCATGGAGAGAAAACACAAACAAATGCTTTGTCCCCTTTCCGATGGAACTTGAAAGGAGGAATCATTTTGATCTTCAGAACTTAGATCCTGACATTTAATTAAAAAATGAGATAAATGCACAATGCTCTGAAGTTCTAGCTTCTATGTCATAGCAACATACATCACAACAGAGGTAACTTTCCACTTGGCCCCTTCTTAAGTTATGTTTCTGCCGCAAACTGACTACACACTAACACAAATACAGACAGTAATTTCTACTAGATTTCATCTCAAACTGCATTAACAGTGGCTTTATGACTACTTAAAATTGGTGACAGCTAACTGAGGAAAAAAACCAACAACAAAGGAATAAGAAAATCAAATTAAAATAAATAATGTATTTTTAACTTTAAGGAAAACTAGGACACAAGGGAATAATCAAAGAAAGCCACAAAAAGCCACTAAAGCACCAGGCAGAAAAACACCGAAGATTAAACGTCTGAATTAAAAGGTCTCCAAGAAAGCACAGAAAGAAAGGAGAACATTCTGCTGGAACCACGAAGGATCTGTTTAGTTCCAAATGCACTCTGCTTGTGCTTTTAATTCCTAAGATTCAAGATTTCACATAATCAGGTTTGTCTAGTCATGCACACACATATCGTGCACGTATGTCTATACACAACTCATGGAGAAATTGTATTAAGGGAACATAAAACTGCAATGTCAAATACTTTAAAAGCTCGGTGAAAAACAACCATCTAAATGGTCCTCATCCACCAAAAGCCCTGATCATGCAGCTTTGGGCTGTGATTCATTTGCCCTGAAATAAATAACCACAGCTATTTAAAGGTCTTCCCGATTCCAGCTCTCTTCTCCATGACAGACCACAGACAGCAGAAGCAAAGTTGTGGCATGATAAGGTTCCCATTGGGAACTGCATCCCACGTTTCTGTAGCCCTGCTACAGTGAGTGACCCCATGCAGAAGGGTTGAGCGAGTAGTGAGACACAGAAATATCGTGAATAACCAACTCCCTGCAACAGGATCCGCCAGAACTGGTCTGCCAGAGACATTATTGAAACCAGGAGGATTACTCTGAGTCATAGGGGACCGGATGATTTCATTAGGGACTCTGGAACCTGCTTGTGCACAAGCTATCTCAGGATGTGGCTCGTCCCCTGTGAGCATGTATTGTGGTATCTGTCCACCTCTTGGGGGAGGACACAGCCCAGCGTTCCTGAGTCACAGCTCTGTGCTGGAAGCCCTGTGCTCTGCTTGCAATTCCATGGTTAATTTGCTGTTTACCTGTGCAAAACCTGGAGCCCAGAGTCCTCTACAGTGTCATGGTTGTGTGACCAGACATTGTCATAGTGTGTGCACCGGCAAAGCATGGCAGATAAGATGATGCTAAAAAGAAAGCAAACTCAACACAGAAGCACGGAGATAGAATGGTAAATGGCAATGAATTATCACTATATTAATAACTGTGGCTTCCTTACAGCAGAAAGTGAGATTTAAGCACAGAGCAACTTGCATAGTGAAACACATTTAAAGAGGCGAAGTAGTTCAAAAAGGCAAACCTAAGATTTGAGTCTTTAAACAAGCATCTTCTATGTAATAAAATCCTTTCCTTAGCTCCTGCAAACAGATAGAAATCTGTTCCCAAGACAGAAATCAAGGCATTTCAAAACCAACAGTGTTCTCAAGTGCCTCTTAGTTGTATATTTAATTCAGTATCCAGAGTTCTGCAAGGAGGTTTCATTTCTAACTAGTGACATTTCCATCAAAATAAAGTGTGTTAGCTTAAGATATTCTCCTGGCAGTGGCAAAATAACTGTTTTACTGACATTTCTAAAGCACGCAGATAAAAATGACACTTTGTTTTTCCACCTTGTATAAATAAACAGCATCCCCACATTTGAGCAATGTTATTGAAGCACTTGCAAACACAGGTCAAACCCAGACCCTTCTGCCTTTAAAACTAGATATAAAAGATTTATTTTTGGACAAGACATCTCAGAACAGCACTGGCAAAGAAGCAATTGAGCAATACATCTCTTGGATATATATTTGTTAAATTCTGTCAGAGAATTCAGTGTTTGTGAGCAGTTATTCACGTTCCATTCTTCTGTTTTGACTAAGCAATTTATGTTTGCTTAAACTCTGAACTTGTCATTTAAATAACAGCAAATTTGCTGTACAAAGAATAAGCGTATTTCTGGCTTATATAGCAAGAGAATGTGAGCAGCTGCTTAGCAGAAAATTATTAACAGAAATTAATTTTTCCAATAGCTTAAGTACAGTTTTATTATTTAAAATATGAGATTATCCTTTTCCAATTAACTTTTAAAGGAATGTTAGAAGGGTCTGCTTATCTTTTCATATCTCTCCAGGAAGCTCCAAATTATTATTTGTTCTTAAAATGACCACAGTTATCAGTACAGTTAATAAGTATTTATTAACACAAGTGTAACACCCCTCCAATTTTTTTATAATACAACTTTCAGGCACTACAGAAACAACATTTTAACACCTATTACTACTGTTAGCCAAGATAAACACTTCCAACTCCTGAATCTCTACAGGCCTCAGGCTTATGCCATCTATACATCTGTTGTCTGTTGTCATCTAAAACCAAACACAAACCAAACCAGAACAGAAAGTCTCTCTGCTGTGACAAAATGCATCAATACAGCAGTCCCTGAGGATACACTTGATCGCTCATTTTGATCTAATGCTTGTGCTGGGGGAAGCATATAATTTTGTCAAGATAAGTGACAGTAGGGCTGCTGAAGACTGAGGGGCATTATATACTGTGGAATTAGTATGCTGACTTAGTTTGCTTACTTTCTTATATCGTTATTTGTGCCAGTAGTCTCTTGAAGTGAATTCTGTAGAAATGCAGCACTAAACAGCAAGTGAACCTGAGACATAAAAATGTGAACTTCTCTGGCGTCACGGAGATTCTTCTAAAAATTAATCCTCCTATCTTTACAACTATAAGAAAACAAAACAAAACAACCTAAAAAAAAAAAGACAGAACAACAACAACAACAACAAAAAAAACCACCACCGCCACCAACAACCCAACACCTAAACAAACATGCAAGGTACTTTGCCAGAGCAGAAAAAGGTAGGTGCTGGAAAAGCTAGTTTTCTGGGCATTTTGAGAGTAATTCAATGAGCAGATGAAGGCTCTTTCTGGGACAAGAAAACATCGATGCTCAAGCACTAGGAATAACAGGCAAGATGGCTTACAGGATTATAAGGTTTTGGGAAGAAAACAGAGTAGAACTGGAAGAAAAGGCTGTTCAGGTGAAGAGACGGAGCCAGGGTGAACAGTGAAGGAAGAAACATGGAAGTACCAAGAAAAGGCATGAACACAGTGACATACCAAGGGGGCTGAGAGAGAAAGGAGAGGATGATCACTGGAGTCGAAGAATAAGAGAAGAAATAGACCACAACTGGCAGAGATGCAAAGCAACAAGACATCTGAAAAATTAAGATATGGACTGCAGTGCTACAAGGTTAATTGGAACCATATAATGAGAGGATTTTCAGAAGGATTAGCCTCTCAAGAGGACGCTTCCAACACCTGGTGGATGAACATTTTGCTCTGCAGTCAGAAAAGAGGTGAACTGATCCACCAGAATTCTTACTGCACGTCTAGGCCTCATTGAATGAAACCAAGAACACACAGTTGAATATCAGCAAATTCTTCCTGGTGGTGTGAGCACGACTGTTCCCAGAGGAAATGGGTGGAAGTCCTAACGCTGAGGACATTTATAAATAGCCTGTACAAGGCATTAGAAAATGTGCTGTAAGGAATTATCCTGCCAGTTGGCAAAAGGATAAACCATATGACTGAACAGGTCTCTCGCATCCCTAGTTTTTACGATTTTGCAGGTGGTGCAAGGAGAGAAAAGGAAGAAAAAGAGATACTGAATGGAGTGCTCAGGAACAACAGTTAGGCTTTGCTGGCAGCAGGCTTGCACAAGTAAAAGGTTCAGATGCACACGTTTGAACAGCTGTACCGCACAATGAGGCCTTGGCCCATCACTAGACCTAATACTGTAACACACAAAGAGTAATTTGCACTGAAGATTCTTTCTTTCCTCAATGAATATTCTGTCTGTTGAAGCTTTGTCTGAGAAAAATTAGGATGAGATCCCAATTCCATGTCTTCAAGACAAGCCAGGAAGTTAAGCACTAAAGTTACAGATAAATACATTTTTCTTTGGGTGCCAAGAGCTGTTGGCAGCCAGGCAAGACTCAGCTAATGTTGCTGCACTGGTCACCAAACACATTCTTCTCTGCTTTGTAACATGCCAGTATTTGATGTTTGAATCAGATATGCCATGACAAGAACGAGCTTGCTTGATTAATACTGTCTCTCAAAGAGGCTATCAGTAAGAAAAGGAAATAAATTCAGTGTTAGAAAGGCAAAGAAGGCTGTTGAAAGCCTATCAAAATAGCAACCATTTTGCACAAGTATCCCCTGGCACTTCAGTCAGCTACTTCATATGGACTCTATCTTGAGGCAAGAGATAATGCTCAGCTACACATGTGAGGGCGATACACAAGTTTCCTGCTCCACCTTATGTCCATGTATTGCATCCTCAATTGCTCACGTTGAGAGGAGCTGACAACATTCCTCTCTAATTCAGCACTATAAAAAGGAGTAGCAGACAGATACAGAATTTCTTTACCTTGGAGGAATTCTGTATTTCCACTTGAGCATTCAAAATCGTAGAGAAACAGAAGAGATTTAACCAGTCAGCATTTCAAATACATTCCAGTGACTTCTAAAGGAACAGACAAGACAAAAAGGTTTCATTTAAGGACCTCCTCTTTACAATATAGAGATTTCCTTTAAGCAGAACTGTGACTCTTCGGACTAGCTGTCACTAAATTGACTGCTTTCTGGCTGGTTAGAAAAGAACAAGAACATAGACTGGATAAAAGCCCCAGGGGATGTAATGACACAATTTTAGGTTTTAGACTCTAGGAGCTAAAGGAAAGAACCCAGGATACGCAGAGAAGCAAGCATATGGAGAGAGATGCACATCTCAGGCTAGCTACCACCAGGATAACAAAATATTTTTCCAATCCTATGTTTTCACCCTGGCCTATCAAGCATAAAGTTTCTTCCTCTAGTTTGACACAAATTCACAGGTTGAAATATTCTCCACTTACAGTGTTGTATGAATAAAGGAGCACTGAAAACTCCATTCTGTGAGCATGTTGGGTAGTTTCTGGGAATAAATTCTGGATTGCACATCTTGAAATCTTTAGTTAAATTTAGTCCAGTTCCTATTTCCCTTCAGAATTGCAGACAGAGAAGAGCTTGTCTTCTCAGGGCAGTTTTCAGTGTGCAGAACTGCCACCATAGGTACTTCAGGATGTATTTGGACTGAACAGGAAAGCATCTAATGAGTCTGAGTCATCTGAAGCTAAGTGGTCTGTAATTATGGAACACTGTTCTGGATTTGCTGTTTAACGCCCCTTGAAACTACCTTTAAAATAAATAATTCCTTTTCAAATTTCACTCTCGTTTGTATTGGTAGATGTCTGTGATACTTCACTATTTGTATGTTCTTTCCTGCCCATTTGTCTTCATAAACTGATTAGGACAAAAACGTAGTAGTTCAATATATGTTTTTCTAATTGAAAATATTCCAGTCATCCAATTCATCCGTCTTAGCGATACAAAGCCTAAAACAACTGAGGCTCTCTTAAAGGTTTAGTAATGCTTTAAAAGTCAACTGCCATTAGATAACAGCAAATATGCAGGATTACCAATGGCTCTCCAAACATTGTATTCGTTTTCAAGAGGTGGGAGGCACAATGACAAGAGTGGAATACTAGCAAGACTTGAATAAATTGCATTCTTGCTGATTCAACAGAGGTTTATGAGCAGTTGTGTAGTATCAACAGACAAGACAGCACCCAAAGAGAGACTTTCATTTTAGACATCTTTTGGGATGTGCTTTAATTTAACTCATCAACATATGTGCTTCCCACTAACCTTACTGCAGTCTTTCAAAGTATGTCAAACAGACACTGAGGTCAGCTTTGCAAAGGTATTTATTAACTTGAGGTACTGGAATACACCGGAATTACTGAGATCAGATAAATGATGGCATAATCAATACGAGGCACTGCTTTGGACAATTCCAGTGGACATTCACATTCATCTTCATATATTTTCTGCATGTAGCTAAGTTCAGGGGCATTTGATTGTTAGTTGTTAGTAAAGCCAGTGTAGATCTTATTAGCTTGCTAAGTAATGGTAGAAACAAGTAAACCCTTGAATCATGGCATGTGTGTTTTTAGTACTTCCTAACTTAGACATGGATCGATACGTATATTTATTTGCATGTGCCAAGGAATCATAAAAGCATGCCAAGTGCACCAAATTAAAGCAGGTATGAAAACTCACATCGGAGGTGCTCAATAGTTTTACTGCAATGACAAAAGCAATTCAGTACTCTGCTAATTGAGAAAATACAGGCTGCTTCATAGTGATCTGAGCATAACTGTTGCAAAGGCAATCCTGTAAAATTTTGACTGCAACTGATATTTTCAGAAGTCTGAAAGAAGTCTGATTTGCTTTTCCATTTGAAAAAAAAAAATCTCTTCAAGTTATGCAAGAATACAGCAGCATTCAGAGCCTCTTGTTCCTCTCCACAAAGCAGACAAGCAGCAACAAGGCAGCTAAAAATGTCACATCAGAGCTCCATAAAACAACCTTTGAGACCACCATAATTTCTGCAGCGATGACATCAACAAGACTTCAGCAACACAGACAGCACTACAATTTTTAAGTGCACCAGAAAGCAATCGTTGAACAACAACAACAACAAAAAGCCGCCACTGTGACTTAAGGCAGTAACAATTTCTGTTGGAAGCCCACTTGTAACACCTACAGGAACCCCCATCAGCAACATGCAGACAGAAACAGCAGCATCGTTCATTTGCAATTTAAGGTTCTTGACAATCATAGAATCATTAAGGTTGGACGAGTCCAACCATCATGAAATTGTTCCTCATCAGTGCGTATTCAATGATCTCAAATAAATAACCACACTAAAACCTCCTTCAATTTCATGAGACTGGGCAAAGCTTACCAATTTTCTGTGTGAATTGTTTATTCTAGCCATAATTCACCAACCTGAACATATCTTTGCTCATCTAGTAACTCAGTAAAACAGAATTCACTATTGATTCTGGGGATAATAAACTCCTTGAAAATATCCTTTACTGAGAAAAGAGAGCTTCCATCCAAAGGAGCAAATTCTGACACTGGTATTGCTTGGTATTTTTGGAAGCGGGTGACACCTCAAAACAATTAGCGTGGCCTACTTGTGTCACCTGCACACATACGAGTCCTTCAGCACAGGGCACAAGTAGCAGCACATGATGACAAGGGCAGACAACTTGTCAGAGGTGGAAACATTTGGTGGAAAACAGAGATGGTGTATCCAGAAAGTGGGACAGTCATCACCCCAAAGAAGAAGAAACTGTTTGGGCTAGAATGTGCGACGTCATATTGTACATATAAAAATTTAAATGAGCTGGGATTTTACTGTCAAAGGCGTCTTCCTCACCTTGAAAAACTCAGTGTTTTGTGTTAAAAATGAAAGAAAATATACACAAGGAGCTCAAATCTTTGCAATTTGCTGGTCTTTTAAGCCCAAAATAGCGTTACTTTTAGAACACTCATCAAGACCTATTTCTAAATAAATGACCAACAATTTCATCCTTGGCCTGCTTTTCCCAGGAAGCTGTAGAGAAGCAATGCTTTTTCTGTAATGCGCCTGTGCCTAGGGTTTGCTGTCCAGGGCCAAGGAGCATTCTAGTGGCTGGCTCCACTGGGATTCTTGCTCCAAGCCCCAGCTCCCCATGGAATCATAGAGTCATTAAGGTTGGAAAGACCAATAAGATCAGCTAGTCGACCTGCATTTGTGACTGCTCTAGACCACATCTCTCAGTGTGACTATTGTTTTCTTGAGCCCCAACAGGGACAGGACCCCGCCACCTCCCTGAGCAGCCTGTTCCAAATGCATTACCACTATTCATGACAATAAATCTTTTGTAATACGCAACCATTCTGCCACAAGCACTTTGAGACAGGCAATTCCCTAGCCAGGCCACCTAGTTTAACAGGCATGAGAAGCCACATGTTCTTCCACCTCACAAGCCTCACATGTGCCCCCAAATGTTTTAAAGTAGGTTTGTGGGTCAATTGCAATGCAGGCTGCCAACACATCCCTGCTCAGAGCTGCAGCCACAGTGAGAGAGGTCTGATGGCACTTCTCCACTTATTTTAGGAGCAGCCTAAGGCAAGTTTACAAAGCAATCTCTCTCACGCTCTTTCATGTTACTGGTAGTGCCTTTATATATATATATATAATTAAAAAAAAAAATCCTTGTATCTTCACAGTGTGACTTCTAAGCTGACACTGGGCCTCTAAGATGAGAGCACAGCCATTATCGTAAATATGCTCCATCACGCATTATTTTTGTCTATTATCTACTTTAGATTAGAAATAGACATCATTTCTTTATCATATCCCTTTGGAGACTGACTGCTCTCAGACCCTGTCCTCTGTTGACTTGTTTCTCACATGAACACAATGCAGTCTGTTATGTGCAAGACAGCCTAGATGGTACACTTTAAATGATGTGACTCTTCTATGGGAAGAGAGGGTGAAAAGAAAAAGAGAAGGAAAGAATAGAGCATAACATATCAATGATTTCTACTTCCAACATCAATTATCTCAGAGAGAGGGTAAAAAGAGAAATAACCATTCTATTTAAAAATTAAATTAAATTTTTCTTAATAATTGGATGAGAATGTAGTTTTAAAAATAAAAGTCTGGGTCACTTTCTACTCCCTCAAAATAAAACTGTTGTGTTTACAGTGGTTGTCAAGCCTGCTGTCTGAGTTTGATGCAGAAAACACACCAGTCCTGGTGGAAACTGCAGAGGTAAATAAGAAGCTGTGCCATCCTGCTAAGCCACAGCATTAGCAGAGACTACACAAAGCAGCTCTGGGGCAGAGGGAGCACTCCCACCGCCACCTGTCTGTGCCCTCTGCCTTGCACACACCATTACAAGTGACATGAGAGCAAGCATCTTGATATCTGTTTTCACTTAAAGCCCTTAAAGTGGAGACAACATCCATTAGGACCTACAGTAAACTTCTGAAATAAAACTCCTTGTTGGTGTTTTACCTTTGAGGACCAGTGGAGTTAAGTGATTTGCTCATGCAAGTCCACACCAGGGGCACGAGAGAGCACAGACTTCATGTACAGCCATTTATTGTATGAGGTAATGACTCTCTTTTCTCTGAGCGCTACGAAATCTCAGCAGAATTAAAAGAAGCATCAGGAGATGTTGCTTGCTAACTGTGGAAGCAACGGGCCCCAAACCTGCACCATTCATCTGGTCCAGCGCTGTGCCTGGTTAAAATAGGTGGCTAATGGAAAAAAAAAAAAGCTGGAATAATAGAAATTCCCAACAAAACTAGTAAAACTTGACCGAGAGAGCATGCCTCCTAAGTCATTACAATAGATGTCACTGTTGGTGAGGGGTGCTGAAGTAATTTGTGTGGTTTGCAATGCTGATGCCTCTTATAGCACACACAACTGCAGCCCTGAGAAGAAGCCCTAGCATGCTGGTTCCTCTTTCTGTAGGGCACTCAACATTATTTATTCCAGCACAACTGGCAGAAAAGCCAGAGTTACTGCAGGTAAGGCGAATGCTTTATGCTCTACACAAAATCATCTGACAATCCAAGGAAAACTTTCCTGAGCCTCCTGCGCAGTTTCCAGTGACATTAATTGGATTCAGTAGGAGCTTTAACCGAAGAAGGACTGCAAGCTCTGATAATATCGGACCAGGTCGGCCCAAAACATTAAAATGAATCATAACCCAGAAATAAAGCATTAGGAAAAAAATCGTAAATACAGATCAGCATCGCCACTTGAGGGTGCTGCAGTAGTTCTTAAATATTAACTCAAGGATGTGCTACCGGGCAGGTGCTGTGCACTGAGTTACACAACAATCACTCACTTCATTACTTCCATGCAGGCACTTAGGAAATGCAGAGCTAAATTCACACAAAATGCAGGGGTGGAACAGGAGATCTCACTCTAAAATAAAAGTTCAGATCCTAAAACTTTCCTGGCTAAACTAAAGAGATAAAATAGAGTCCTCCTTAAAAAGAGTTGGAAAAAGCAAATTTAAGCAGAAGAAGAGAACCTTCAATTACACAAGCACATGATTTCTAACTTCAAAAAAATTCATTATGAATACGAATTCTCAGCTCTGTACACACATTTTTCTTTAATGTAGCAGAAGAGAACACTTTCCAATGCATACCAATTGATTTTGCTATAAACTATTACAGGATTATAGGCTTTCTGAATAGTCTTCGCTACAGGAAACGTACAGAACTAGTCTCTGTGGGAAGTATATTGAATAGTCAGTAAAACACAAAGAGATACCAAAATACAATAGATAATGACTCAAAAAAGCCACAGCAATCTAAATGGAGAGTCTGAGTCAAACATTACTTAGGAGTCCTCCTATTTTTTATTACTGTCCTTTTATCAGAAGAGCCATTTGCTCATGAGGATTTACAAACATGGGGGAAAAAAAGAAGAGAGAATAATGAAGTTAAAAGAGACTTATGAAATCCCTCTATTTGTGAAATATTTGTGAAATATGAAAGCACAGAGTCTGCACATAAAACGTGCTCTGGTTTGGAAAGCACATCCCTTCATCTGAGTCTTATTAGACACTGCAGAGACCTGGTCAGGAACTACTTGATGATACCCTTGGAAAATGCTGAACAATTGAAGTTAAAACTGCTGCTGGAAAAAGGGCTGATTCAAAACAAAATTCCTAGTTCAAAAACATTCGCAGAGGGGGATTTATTACTTAGGGTTAGAAGACAGAAGTGCAGAATTTCAAATGGAAAATAACACTGATTCATTTCTAGAAATGATTTTGAAATGCCGAGGAAGGATAGCAAAATAAAGAAGCTAAAATAAATAACAAAAAGCTGTTTCACTTGACACAAACTGATTTTACTGCATCTTGCAGACATTCCCAAGATTGATTACCTATCCCAACTGCAACAGCAAAGTTCCTGAAGTCTTGAAACCTGAGTCCCATTCAGCTCTAATCTCTTCGTTGGGTAACGGCTAGAATGTGTTTGGATGAAAGGAAAATGATGATGGCTATCTGCATCTTGGTCTAGAAATCCAGTAATAATGTTGCAATCAGCTAAAAGAGTAAGAATGACCTGGTGTAGGAGTGAAGATAATCTATGACCAGGAAAGTACTAGGAATAGCACTACGCAATGAGAGGTACAGCCTCAGCCTTCTTCCATGTATTCTCCTTTGGTTACTGTTCAACAAGTCAACACCCTCTGCCTCCTTGATCCAAAGCATGCTTCTCCCAGGGCGGTACCCAAATAGATAACGAATGGTCTCTATTTTAAAAGAGGATTGCTCTACTCTTAGTTAACATCTTTACCCATTGCATCCTCAGTACCTCGTGCCTTGCTTTCACAGCAAAGGAAAACAAAGCAATAAAACGCAGGAGAATGCATCACGGAGAGGTATGCAAGAGCCAGGAATTCATTTTGCAAATGATATGCTTCAGTACACACTTCCTTGGCCTTAGCCTGCTAATACACTGGAGTATTTTGGCCCCTGTATTGTAGCAGTCAGCATTAGGAAAAAAAAAAAAAGAGAGAGAAAGATTGAGAGAAAACTACTGCAGAATCTTTACAGGAACAGCAGCAAACCCTAAACCTATATAGCAAAACACTTTTTTACTAGGGCATCTAAAATTAGAGCCAATATGTCAATATTCCCCTTCTTTATTGTGTTAGAAATAGGCAGACAGTCTTGACTTGAAATGTGTTTTTTTGTATAGGCTATTCATTCCTACAATGTATTGTTCAACTAGCTATTTTTAAATTTTCGTTACTTTGCAGACAGTGCCCTGATTATTCCTCTGGGAAGGGTAACCTTTTAAATATCTCTATAAACGCCTTTACCCATAATTAACATTAGCACAAGACTTACCTACTTACCTATAGCAAGGTCATAAACGTCAGATTAACTTCCCCAATGAGTAAATACATATATATATATACATACACACATGTATTATTTTTTTTTTCTTTTTTTTTCCCCTCCAAGTCAGAGAACTGCTGTGAGGACTTTTACAAAGGCAAAAATAGCAGAAGGTAAAATACCATCTTGGCCTCATTTAAAGCAAGAGTTGATCTCACAGTGGTTTATACAGAGCTCCAGCCTGGCCTACACACATAAGAAGAATCAGCAACCAGGTCACAGAGAAGTGATTTGGCTGTTGGTTGTGCAGACTCCTGATTACAGACTCTCATCTACACAATGAATGAAATTATGCCGTCAGCCAAGTGACGTATTTGGCTCCTATAAACTTCAATCTGATCAGGATTCAATTTTGGGCAAGCTACTTTGATTCTGTTTAAGTTACCCCAGGAGTAAAATACAGGCAGACTAATCTCCATCTACACCAGAGGGGGCTGTGAAGATTAATGGTAGGAAGGCACCCAGATGCCAAGGACAGACATTTGTCCCAGTTACGTCTACATGTGAAAAATGATCAGTCTTCTGCACTGCAGAAGATGGTCTCCATTATTTTAAGATACACATTCAAGATAAAGAGTTGTGAAATCAAAGACCAGAAGAGTTGAAACTATTAACAACTAACAAGTGACATAAACATATTTCAGTGGGAAAAGGTCAGCATTAGAAGTGTGAGAAAATCTTTTACATTAGAATAGCTAATATCATTTTCTCTTAAGTCATGCATTTCCATAACTCCATTCTTTCTTTCAGTCATCTTATTTAGCAAGGATTTATGTCTTGATGGAAATAGCACTACAGAAAAGGCATATTTATTATGTCTGCCACTGCAGAATCTTTTCTATTAGATAAGTGTTAGAAGCACTTAATTTTTTTCAATAAATAATCTTATTATTTATTGCACACTCAAATCTTATGTTTCATTCAGTTCCATTATACTCTAACTTGCTGGATAACGTTTCTAATTTTCCTTCTGTAAATAACTGGTAGCACAGCAGATGCCTAGAAGCACTCATGACAAATAACAAATGCTTGTCACGTATTAAACCAATGTGGTTTTCTATGCACAAATGCTTTTTTAACATTCAAACCTTCACGTTGAAATATTCCATTCCAAAGAGTACGCGATTGCTTTGTGTCAGTGTACACAGGAGAGCCTGACAGCTGTGTAAACACTGAATTATGGCCTCCTGCAAAACACCCCAAACTCCTCCACAGAAGGACAGCAAATGTCCCAAAGCACCTGCAGGCAGGACCTACAGGCTGGTCCTGAGCAAAGCATTATCTGCATGGATCCACTCTGCTTCTGTGCATCTAACAAGGGGACAACAAAGTGATTGTGTTATTTCTGCTCCATATTCTCCCTCCATGGCACCACTAGAAGAGCAGGAATGCAGCTCCTGTTGAGCTAATTAGCAGAGGCAATTAGTAAGAGATTGTTAATGTTTCACCAAAACAGAAATAGAAAAAGATAAATAATTCCTCCCTTAAGATCTAAACCAGAAGAATAATTAACAGCTGGAGGGGAGGGGAAGCAAGAAGCAAGAAGGCACACATGACAGAACTGCTGTGAGCTACCCAGTTTTTGCAGGAAAATGTGTGTTTGCACACAATGCTCTTTACTCAAGCGTGTGTCCTACATCAACAAAGTCCTTCTCTGCTCAATACTTTCCTGTTCTCAGGTTTACTGGAGAGTTGAGAAAGCATGGAATGATTTGCACCCATTTCTTAAAATCACCCTACCAAATGAGTGAGATTCTTTCTGTCGGCAGCACTGAGCAAAGAGGAGTTGTGCAATGGATAATTTATGAAGACCAGAATGGAAATAGTGCATGTGCTGTGACAATTTATTTATTTAGGTTTAAAATGATTAACAAATTTACCTCTCTATGGCTCTCAATGCCCTAACATCATTAAATACTCAATACAATTTCAACAGCTTTCAAGTAATCAGTTTCACAGAAACCCAGTCAGCCAGCCACTTGCTTCAGAGCAGGAGGAAGAAAAACTTAAGTCAGGTTCGTCAAATACGGGCTATTTCAGATCTGTGATTAGGAAGATATTGCAAATTCTTGGAGAAGAGTCTGCTAATTGACTTCACTTTTAATTGACACACAGGTCAGGTTTTCTGCTTATCTCAGCTCAATGTTTCAAGCGTGATCCTTGCACTGAACCAACTCCAGGCAGATAGATCACAACTGGCATCCTTTGTACCACCCAAAGGAGTTCCTGGGCTGGCTGTGCCAAGCAAAACGCTTCACTCAGAAAGAAAAACTCTGCATCTCCATAGCTGGGACAGGGTGATAAATACTTGCTCACACGTCAGATATAGACAATACAACTGAAACATCAACACTGTCCAAAGGGGATTAGATATAATTCCTCCCTTCCAAAGCACAGGTAACACCTCTGTTAGTTCATCAGTCTGCTTCCTCACTGTACCCTCATGTTCTCTGCATTGCCACAGATGAAATTCAGTCAGCTCACCCAGATTTGAGTGCAGAGAGAAGCTGACTACCAGCACTCTGGATTCACTTTTGAAAATGACTGCAAGTGTGTCAGTGCTTATCTACATGTACTTATACACGCATACATAAAACACTGGCGTGACATAGCTGGAGTTTAACTGCAGACAGGGGAAATACAAGGCTTCTCTGTGACAGTCTAAAGCTGGAACTCAGGTTTGATGCAAAATTCACTAATAACGAAGGCAATCTTTGCATAGTTCTAAAGGATATTAAGACTCTAGGCAGTGAAAGAAGGGCATTCTTGCAAAACTGGAAGATTAACCCTAGGTAGGTACTGGTTACAGGAGTGGAACATTTATGAGACACTATGTTCATTTCTGGAATTATTTACACCAGAAACATGATTTCTTAACTGTATTTATACAGAAATGTACACCATTAAATAACTGCTTAAATGAGCAGCTGTTTGATATTTCAGTAAGCTTTCCTATTTAGACAATAGAGCAGTATTCCACTCTCCTGATGCACTCTGAATTTTACCCATGACACATTTGCCTGTACATGTCTGTCATGACTGGCACAAGTGGGAATGACAGGTATTTCAAAGCTTCACCAGTCATTTCATTAGCATACCACAGTGCAGTAAAATATATGGCATATTACAGCTACAAAATACATTTTAATCTTTCAGAAACCTGCTTCTTGTTGATGATCTATAAAAGACAGGCTCAGAATACTCTTTCATTGCTCAGCTTCCCCGCCCAACTTTATATATGCAGGCTGAGAAATGAGACTGAATGAACTGACCATCTGCAGTAGGCAAATTTCATCTACCTATTTGAAAAGCAAATATGCACATAAAAAGCAACAGGCTATGATATATGCCAAAAGGGCAGAAGGATCCTCAAGTTAGGTGGCCTACTCATATATCAATGAAATAAACATGATCAGTGCCGCAAACTTGTATTAAGGGGCACTGTTCTGTCCCAGCTGGAATTACACTGCTTTCCCTTTAGCAAAGCAATGCAGAATACTAATGTGTTAAGAGGGTTGCATGGAAGCAACTTTTGATAGCATTCACTTTACTCACTTCCTTGATGCAGACCTCCTCCCTATTACTTACTGTCTCATATTAGAGTAGCAGCCTTCGCTTCCTTGGATTAGCACAGTGACTTAATGTAGACATTTCACACCCACTGTTGCCATGATTAATTGAAATAGATTTGTCCCTTCTGTTTAATGTTAAGCATCAGAGGTCAGTATGTACTAATTTAAACTTCAGACAATCCTATTGGCATTGACTGGATCATGCATGGTACAAATGTAGCTTCACTTGCAGTTCTGTTTTCTGAAGCTTTCCATTGCACCTTTACATAGATCTCTGGTGATGTTCTAACAGATACACAGCACTGACAGTCATTCACAGCAGACGGTATTTTGCACTGCTGCTAGACTGTGGTACTTGGACTTGCCAGTCACACAACAAATCACTGGCCTAAAAGCACATAACAAGGGCATGGAAAAAATTAGGTAGTTTTGTAGAGCAGCAGAACTAGTGAAAAACAGTTTTCTGTAGAGACATATCTAATGACAAGGTTCTCTAGCTTCTAGTAGCCTATCCGTTCCAACTGAAGCTTGTCCTGCAGATGAGACATTTCACAATTCCTTCTGTATAAGCTCTTTAGTGCTTGATAAGACAAAAAAAATCACACTGCAGTCTTTCTTCAAGGAGCTATGAATTGCATCTTTGCTCAACAGATACCTATTTCCAAAGAAAACTTGTAATAAAAACCTCTACCCTCAGATGGCTTTGGAGGAAGTCAGTTGGTTCTGAAATTATTAGAATAGGGGAAATAAGAGACACACAAGCACAACTGTACATGTCTATTTTCTTTGGAAATAGGAAGAAAAAGTAAAGGGAGAGAAAGCACGGTTGAGGTCTTCAGCAAGGGGAAGTAAGCAAGCTTAAAACTTAGGAGCTCTGAAGGCACTCTCTGGAAGGGCATCCTTCTCTCTACTGCCTACAGCAAGCCCAAGTTCCTCCTAACCCACCAGAACTGAATGCCTACAGCGAGGTGATCTAAATAATCTTTGAGGTGGCAAATTTGAAAAGAAAAACTTCTGTGGATCTAGTAGCTCCCAAAAACATTCTACTCAATGAAGCCAGTGAGTTTGCTTTGAAGCATGATTGCCGAGTTTTGATCGTCTCTGGATATGAGACATGGCATGACCTGCCCCTCAAGAGCTGTGTGGTAAAGCTCATTCTGAAGGACTTCAGGGAAAAAACTGGACCACTATGGCGAAGCATAGCTGAAACAAGATTTCAAAGGTACAGACCTTTTGTGAGACTTTCTGACACGGATCCGACACACCCTCTTGGATACACGTGAAGATTAAGACGTGGTGGTGGGTACTCTGTTTCAGCAAAAGGAGAATGCTACTTCTAGGTAAAGCAATTGCTGCTTACATCAATTCAACATGCACAAAGCAAACAGTATATTACATATGGAAAAGCCATTGCTATTCCTGTCACTATTGGAAGGCTGCCTGGTGCCACAACTCTGATTTTATTTCTGGTAATGCTTCATCCCAAACTCAGCTGCAGCCAGTAGAGTTCTGTGCTAACATCAGCAGGATAACTGGTAAGCAAGGACCGTGGCTATTTCCTGAAATACTCCAACGTCTTGTCAAATACCTGAACACAAGTAGGGAAATATCAGAGGTGGTGTTAGAAGTATAAAAGAAAAAAAAATGAGGTTTATTATTTATTTCAGCACTGTTGGAGCAGAAACCCCCAACAACGATCAGAGTCTCAGTATGCAAGACAGCACAAATATGCAGTGGATGTTAATTCTGGCTCTGAAGAGCTTACAGTCTTCAGAAGGTAAGAAAAGCAACAAAGAGGACTAACATGAACCCAGCAAAATCAGTCAGAAAACTATGAGTAAAACTCTTTTGTTCCCCATACCACTATGTCCTCTGCCAAGTTGGCCACATTACCTGCAAATCAAAGGAGTTTGACATTTTGGACACATTGCACATTCCATAACATCTCTGCAAGCTGAACTGTGAGAAGCCCCAGGCAGAAAGCAAGCAGAATCACATCTCCAGAAACCAAAGTGATGAGCTTATTCTGCTGTGACTCTCCATGAATCTATGGTAGGTTATTGCTCCTTAGTCCTCTACTTCTCTTTCACTGTCTTTTTTTTTTTTTCCCTGTAAGTAGGTCATCTCATCTCCTGAAGTATGAAGACATAAGACTACAAAAACATAAACAAGATTTATTTTCCTCTCTGTGTGTGATCTTCTTCACTGAAAGAAGTATGGGAATGACTACAAGGTTCATCATCAGCTTCCAAGAACAGACAAATGCCTTTGTCAGGCTTCCGTGGCATATCTTAAGCACAGGCAAGATGAAACCCACAACAGAGACAAAAGAACTCCTGCCATTAAGTTGCCCACTAAAACATCTGAACGTGGTCAAAAGGTGGTGAGAGGTAAGACATTAATTTCATTTGAGAATTTTAATTCACTAGGCTTAACATAAGGTCATTAGTGTTTATTCTTTCTTCCTGTCTCAGATTTCTCCTTGCTCTTAGATGCACATTTATATTAAATGTATGGTTTACAAGCATCACAACTGAGAGCCCCTCGCTAACTTCTTAAAGGCTCTTAGTCACAATTTTTCACTTACGATGCCTAATTACATTATAAAGAAGAAAATTCCTAACAAGTGAAGTTGACAGAAATTTGACCCCTATATATGCCTAAAATACAACCTTTCAATGAAAAAAAAAAAGCCTTTTAAAAAAAAAGGACTCTTGCTTTTCATTTATTATTATTTATTATCAATTATTACTATGTTTTCTGCTTTTTTCCTTTGCACTAATTCCATATGTCTCAGTTTACACCACTAAAGATGATGCCATTCAAAACAGATGTTTGTTCTTTGGAAATTTCTCCACATAATGCATGGCAAGATTGAAGAAATAGTATAAAGCAGGGTTGCTTGCACTCAGACTGTCTGCATAGCATTTTAAGGAAGGGAAAAGCTTATCAAGCCTATCAAGAGATAGATGCTGATTCCATACAGCATACACATGCTCACACATGCGGATAAACACAGAGTGCTCAACTGTCACGACTTTCATTCACAAGTGGCCATTTAAACAAACGTACTGTAATACCAGTGTTTCAATGCTATACAATATGCTTCTGACAATAGACTATGTAGACTGTAAAATATAAGTCTGTATCCTTAAGGAATTAATTCTATAATCCCATATTCCTGATTTCGCTGAAAATAGTCTCTTCCTAGTAAGTAAGAAACAAAATGCTGTGAAATAGGAAGATCTCCTCAGAAAGTTAAAGAACAAATTAAGACATTAAGAATCTGAAACTTTTAAGATGTTGCTAATTCCATTTTTCACTAACATTAAAAGCCTACTAACTCCCTTAACAAAAGGATCAAAATTTTTGGATCCAATATCTTTCCTAGGAGTTAACCATGAGACCATGGACCAACAGAAATACCTTCCATATCTTCATCTACGAACTCTTCTGCATAGGTACATTTTTCAACTAAATCCAGTCCTGCTTTCAGGGCATTCTTTATCATTGCTTTTGACAAAACAGAGAACAAAACATTCAAAGCAAGAAAGCTCTTGGGATAACAAATCAATGACATCTGCAAGATGAATTAGGCATTAGCTAAACTAAGATCTGACTCCAAGGAAATAGATTAGTGTGGGGCCTGCTAACCTGGAGCTTTGATCAGACCCTCAAGAAATCTTAAGCTGTTAAAAACATTTGTTATTAATGCCGCATGACACGAATATGCAAATATCATAATCTGGCCTGTTAATTTGGTGGTTTACAACCACTAATGAGTGGTTTTCCTACACTCTGAAAAATTTGGTGAAAAACAACATTTACATTAGAGTAGCTGATAACACAGTACTGATACCAGAAATCCTATTCATGTTCTTACTTCATTATTTCATTAATTGGAAAAAAAAGTCTCATTCTTATTTCGATTATATCAAGAATTGGAAAAGAGGTCTCTTCTCAGGGTTAGGAGAAGAGGTTAAGATTCCAGATGAGATTCATTGCAGCTGAACAAGTCACTTCATTCACAGTCAGTGGATAGCAACCAAATATAGTTAATAACACCAAGGACGTTATTGCAATGATGTTAATATCACCTCCTGCTGAAGCAGATACCTAAAAAGGCTGGGTAAATCACTCCCTTAAGGCACCTTGATTTTCCCCTATCAAGGAAGCTCAGGCTTCCCACCTCTAGATGCAGATGTCTGTGTTGTAGACAAGTGAATCAAACAACACGAAACAAACTCTGTCTCAAAAAGTGAGAGCTCCGTATGCCCTTGGTAGCTGCCACTTCAGGTTGCTCATTTGTCTAGAGCCATTGGAAACACAGTATTTGAAGAACCAGATTTTTCACACAATTCAGCAGTTGCAACATGCATTCCACCTACCCAGGAAAACTAGGAGCACGATCACTAAGAAAGAACACACTGAACAACTACTAAACTTTGATAAGACTTCATTTGACCTACAAGAGGAGTGAGCTTAATAGTGTTCCATCCATTAGCATTGCAGGCCAAGGCCGGTCAATAAAGGCTTTACGATGAAAGAATAACAACCACAGTAGGCATAATTTTTAGTGTTCTTTTAGACAATGACTAAATCAATACCAAGCACCAGCCTCAGAGTTTCCAGATAGAAACACGGTTAAGTCTTCCTTCTTCATATAACTTCGCTAACAGCATGCAATAAAACATTCAAGCAGGCACAGAGGCTCTGCATTTCAATATAACAGCGAAGATTTTCCACTTCCAAATTGTCCTCTACCGTGCAAACAGGATGGATAGGTTAGTGTGAAGTATTCTACTGAAATATAGATTTCCTTCTGCACAATGCAACGTTTCTTTTGCAATATTTAGATGAATGCACAGTTATAAAGCTCAGTATACCACAAATGCCCATTTTCAACACGTATCTTCATTGATTTCAAACACACACACCAGAAAGCAATCACAGAAGGATCTCAAGCCAACAGTTTGCATCGGATTTTTCCTATAAACGAACTGCAGAGTCCACTTTTAACTCAGTACTTTCTTAGTACTTGAACTGTATAGAGCTTTCTTTCATACCTACAAAAACCTACAGTGTACGTTTATAGCTAAGATCTAGTTAAATAGGCTCCTTTTATAATTAACAGCCATGTCAGGTTAGGAGATACTCCAGTATCCATGTCATACAGAGAAGAGTTCTTTGTAAGCCTCCACAGGAACACTCAACAGGTCACCAAAGACCTCAGTAGGCAGCTGGGGTGACCAGATCAAGAGTAAGGTGACAACCCTGCATGTCTACATTTAATGAGAGCAGTTCTGAATTCATCCTGCCCTGTGCCTGTCTGCGCCCTGAGTGGACAATAATACTACCCAATCTCACAAAAACACTGTGAAGAAAAAGGTATTAAATACTGTTTCATGTGACTATTATGGCCACAGATGAACAAGGTGGTGCTGAGAAAAAGTAGCCCCAAATAATCAGACATTTGGACAGCCTCTTGGGGAGAATTCAGGTAAACGAAGGGAGACCTACAGCTTTAAGAAACAAGGGAGCCACCACGGTGTTCAAAATAAAGGGAATGCTTTGGGTTTCACCTAAACTGAAACTAATCAGAACACTCTGCCCAACATTTACTTAATTTCATATAAGCCAGCATTAAAGCAAACCGAGTATGCTTTCTTAACTGCACACATCAGCACTTCTGTAGTATATATGAAACCACCATGAAGCCACCACAAACACATAAGAATACAAACAATCAACTCATCTTAAACATCTGCAAATCCTCTAGTGACAAGGATGTCTGGTCTCAGTCCCATATCTGACTTGAGAGCATGAATGCTTTCTCCCATTAACTCACTTCTGAAACTACTAGGCACAGGCCAACTGACTTCAGGGCTTTGAAAACTGCAAGGATCCTTAAAGAATACTTATGACTTTACGTATGTGTGAAATCACTCGTCAGGGAATGCAAAAGGAAAGCAAACAGAGCTAGTCCCAGCCACAAAGGTGATGGAGAGGACAGGGTAAGACCACAGTTAGTGTTCTTCCCATGAAAAAAAATTGTTTTATAGTTTAATCCTCTTTCAGTAGATTAAATTAATATGGAAAAAGCAATGAAGAGTGTCTGTATCCCAAAGCAGGTGCAGCGCATAGGCAAGCATCAAGGTAAAACACCCACTGGCAGGCCACTAAAAAATACTGTTTGACAGCGTCTGCTACACTCAGAATCAAGCAAGTGGAGAAACCAAAATGAAATCTACAGTGACAGATAGATGCGGATACTTTCAGATGCGGATGTGCCCCCATGCATTGCACCTTGAGGAAAGAAGAGAGCTGTGAATTTAGGCTGCAGCTGAAGAGCACACATTCTGTGGGGTCACAGAGCAAGACAGAAATCATGCATACTTGAAAGGCAAGATGCACAAAATGGGGGGGCTGGGAGTGAGAGGAGGAAGCCAGATGTGTGATTTTATACTCAGTTTGTGAGATTTGTCAAAACACAAACCAATGCTCAGCCAGCTGGTTTGTATTTTCATTGCATTTCCTACAGGCAGAAAACAGTGTCTGCTCACAAACTTCATTCATATTCTCCCTGTGTAAATGTTGTTTTTCAGCACAGCTATGATGGGTTTAATTTCACCTTGATTTCTTTAGAGGGTAAAGAATTACTGAAAAACTAAAAAAAAATACATTTCTTCTGCTTTGCCTTCAGCCTGCAAATGACAGCAACATCCTCTCTGTGAAGAAACTGGTAATGCTGCAGTGATTTTTATCACTAGCACTTGTATCTCCTGGATATTAATACACATTTGGAAAATTCTATGGTATCTCATTATTTATAAAATTTAACTGGCTGTAACTCTGCAAAGAGATGAATACCTCTCTATCAGGAGCTGAGCTCATTTCTTGCCTTACCCTGTAGTTTACTTAAATGGACCTCTAAGATTCAGCTTGGAAAAGTGATGCATGCATTGCAGACTGAACAGATCTATGCATGCTGTGTAATCAGCATCTACTTCATTATGACAGAAGTAAGCTTTACTCCAGCATACCAATGCAAAGTAAACAAATGAATGCATCATCTGTAACATCTTTCTCTCTGCATCATCACAGATCACAGTTGTGCCTGATTTTGGAACAAGCTGATACACACTGCTGTATATTAGAATTCAGACAGATCTTTAACTAGAGAAATAACAAAATGCAGTAAAGATCAGAATTAACTTTTGGCAAGAATAAGAAAGTACACCAATCTGAGTTAGGGAAATTTTGCATAGCTGAAAGCTCTGCAGGAATGGATTTGATATTAAACTGACCTTAAACCAAATATGAGACAACAACATCACGCTTTTGTCAAGCACAAATACTAGGCTGGGACCATTGGAAAAAAAAAAAAAAGAATTTACAATATACTTCCAATCCCAACTGCTTTTTAACAGCCAGTTATAGAGGATGTGGCAAAAGCTGCTGTGCCTGTGGTGGGCAAAGCAGATACTACCAGATACTCTTGGGAATGTAAGACAGGGAAGGTCTTTATAAGTACAGGTAAGTGCTGCAGTATCAGTCGGGAATACTGTAAAACCGACCTCATTATAGTCAAACAAACATGTCCCAAGAGTGACTAAAGTAGAGATGGTCTTGGCTTGGAGCCAGGCAATGAGCTAGATAAACCCTAATGATCCCTTTTAGCCCTATTTTCCATTTTTTTCTTGTTTTGTTTGGTGTTGTGGGTGTTTTTTTTTTTTTTTTTCATTTAGTTTCTTATTTTGTTTTGCTTGTGGATGAACAAGAAAGAATGTCCATAGTTTGGCTTTCAAGTTCTCTTGGGAGACAGCAGGGCTGAAATGTAAAGGAAAATCTCACTGTTCTGTGGAAATTGTGCTTTGTAACAATACAAGTCTGCAAAAAACTTCTGAGCCTCAAAATGACCATATGCCAAAGCAAGAATCTTTAGGATGTTTGTAAATACACTACACATCTCTCACTTGATTATGCTCCGATTCTGTTCTTACTTTAGCAGGCAATACTGCTGATTTCAATAGTATCGTTCCTCCTGTTTTTCCACTACATTAAATAAGAACAGACCCAGCCCAAAGTAATGAAATGGATTTTATTTTATTTATTTATTTATTCTGAAATTTACTACTGTCCTCCAGCTTTCATTTATGCCTACAAAATGTCCATTTCACGGCAGTGGCACGAATGCATTTGTTTAAGACATTGCTTGTTTCCACAAGCACATAAAGACAGATGAACCCCTGCAGAACCCTGCAGCTGGGGCTAGATTCATCTGTAACTCAATCCCACAATTCTTAAATACAGGTAACGTGAAAAACTCTTCAGCAAGCTGCTGAATGCAGGGGACCGTTTAAAAATCACAGAAGTGACTGAGTAGATTTATCTCCTAAGAAAATGCTCACAGAATGAGACAACATTCCTCCAAAGGCTGTATTTATCAGTTAGTTGCTGTGACTGCATCCTCTGGTGAGTTGCAACAGTGAGTTCATAGATGTAGAGCAAAAGGTAACAAATATCAACACTCTGAGGCTGTTTTTAGGCCTCATTCCACCTCTACAGACAAAAATCTTAATGATGTTCAATACTCTACAGATGGGATGAGAACTGAAGAAATATTCTAACAACCTGCAAGATAAACTAAACTGATAATGCCCCAAAAATTACATTCTACTAAGATTAAACATAATGATAAAATACAAGCTCCATCATCAGCACCTACGTGGGCATTTCTGTCACACAAACTTCATTTTTGCAGACATAACATCCACCTTCTGGATGTTAAATTAGAATGTTGAAGAGTTGACCAGAAAAATCACAAATGAAAACTGGCATCTCTACATCTCAGAGTACTCCCTCCTGAAGAAGACAAAATAAGGGCATACCTACTCAATATCATGAATACTGGACTGTCAAAGACAGCACTGCTGAGAATCTCTCTCCTTGAGCACTTCCAAGAGTAGAAGTCCTGGCATCCAAAAAGTTATCTCTGAACGCATTTGTAAGTTATTTTCCTCATTTGTCTTTTAAAGACTGAACTCAGAAAGAGTTCATTCTAATTCATAATTAAACAAAATGTAATTTAGGTCCCCTGCAAATACATTGTTTAACCATGATAGATAACCGGTACTGGCAAACTGTGCAGAATATCAAATTCTGTCATTATTAATCTTTTTTTTTGGTTGGTTGGTTGGTTGCTGGACTCTTTCATGAAACAGAGAAAAGCCACATCCTCTCTGTCAAGCAGGAATAGATCTAGCAGAAGAGTTTTTCAGGTGGAAAGGAGTTTCATTCCTTTCATTGCAAAGGAACTCTACCTTCTGAACTACACTTCTAATGCCTTACTAATAAGTTAGTCATTATTGAGACATTTATTTTAAATAAATAGATAAACAAACAAGAATTTCTGATTTCCACAGTTGATAGAAGTGAAAGATCCTGGAATCTTAGAGAAGAATTAAAAAGAAAGTGCCTAGAAAAGAAGTAAAGCCATAAAACCTAGCATTTGGAGACCTATCTCAGCTCCAGAACTGGGGTTGACTGAGGATGCCACTGAGACTTGTGTGGATCATCAATCAAGATACAAACTGCAAAGGAAATGCTCATCCTCTCCTTCCTATGAAAGAACTCCTGCTGTTCCTCACCTCCTGCACAGCTGATGAAAGGCCATTTCAAGAGAACTGTTCCCCTGATTGTGCAGACCATCAACAACTGAGAAGACATCTAATCAGCAAGACACACGAGAAATCTTAAGGATCACCCTGCCTCAAATTTATAGCAATTCTCCAGGTCAGGTGTCAAATCCTCTGGCAATTAGCAGAATAAATTGGTTTGTTAATCACTTTGGAGGAACAAGTACCTAATTAACGGGGAGATGTTGTGCATGCATGACTAAAGATATTCACATAATCACATAGCTAAAATGACCTTGTTTTGAATGACAGATCCACATAAGACAGCCTGCAGCAAGAGAACGCTGTTGACCCATGGCCAACAGGTAAATCTTTTTTTAAGTGTAAGTATGCAAGAACTATATGGTGCCTTAAGCAGCATAAGTGGATCTGTGTGTACAGCTAAACCGCAGCTTTGAAATAATTTCAAAGTAACAGTTGCAAGAAGCTATTCAGAAAAGAATGTTTTAATAGAAGTGACAAGACAGTTTTGGTGGCATCAGTCAGAAATTCATACCCCTCCTAGTGCATCAAAAACTGGGAAAAACTGCAGAACTAAAATTAGGAGAGGAAAAACTATGGGTCGGGTATAACAACCAATTAACTAAAATTGCCCACTGGTGAGGTATGAGAACTAGATTTCTCCTTAAAATCACTCCACCATTTGCTTTAGGTAGGAGTTCAACATTTAATCGCATTACTTGTGACCTGAATGCAGGGCTCAGGGTATGCTCAAATCTTTCCAACCAACAGACCTGGAGTGTGTCCTTAATTCAGAGCAGAACATTATGATCAGTAGAGCTTCTTAACTGCATATGGCTCTTAAAAATACTTTTCAGTACAACCAACAAATGGAACAAACAGGAACAATTTATGCAAAAAAAAAAAAAAAAAGAAAGAAAGAAAGAAAAAGAATCCTTCAAGATTTCTTCTGGAGTCCCATGCAAGCACAGAGCAGAAAACTGGTCTCTTCCCTGAAAGCATCCCAGTTTTATGCAAGGTAAGTGACAATACACTCTGCAGGTAGAGCCTGCCTGCCAAAATAGAGCAGAAACTCTGCTTTCTTCCCTATACACTTGAGCTATAAGGTAGCTTTGATTACATTATCAGCTATCTATGATAAGTCTATGATTATTTCCACAATCTGAAATAGCACATCATCAGAAATAACTCTGTAAACTCATGTTGACATTACAGCAACTCAGATCGCTGTTTGATCAATATTTTCAGCATTAAAATAATTCCTAGGAGTCCTTGTGTTTATCTACTGTATCAGTCACAGGCTGTAGTATTTGCAAAACTGAGGGAAAGTATCAAGTCTATTTGATTAGTCAGAAGGGGCTCCTCTGAATTTCTGATGAGTTTCTCTGACCTAAATGAATTTAGGTAACAGTTGCACTTAACAATCTTACTGCTTTTTTTAATGAATCCAAGGAAAATCCTCTAGGATGTATCCACAGGACCAACATTCCTTAGCCTACGTAGGAGTAGATATTTCAAAAGAATTAAAAAGTTGTTTGGAAATGACTTTCCCTATGACATGCATTTAATTTCATTATGATAGCAGCTTGCCCTTAACGCATTCCAGCTGTGAGTTAACTCAATGATTTTAATCTCCACCTCTGTTTTAAGGTTAAAGATCCTAACTATAGACATTCATCTACGAGGATTCTTACTTTGGACAAACAGCTCAGATAATCTCATTTGACTAACCCCATCACACCGGGCTTGAGAGTGAAAGCACTGCATGGTGCTGTCTCTTTGGTGAAAGAAGCTATCAAGAAAAGGGTCAGGAGAGAAGAGCTACTGCAGAGCAAACATCCACAAAGGGAAAAGCCAAAATTCCTTCCCCTTCTCATCAGTGCACAAGTAGCAAAACGTAGGCATCCTCTCACAGCCTGACAATCCACCCTCAGCAGTCCTCACTGGCCCAGCACCCTTCCCCATGAAGAAAGGAAAAGCAGACAACAGCAAGCAAAAGTACAACGGGCAGAAACAACTACTTAAACGCATGCTATGGAAACATTAAAACCAAATTCAGTTTACAAAACAGCCCAACACTGCACTAGATCTGTTTTGTTGATCTGGTGGAAAAGAACTGATTTCCACACATTCGCCTGAGTACCTCACCCAGAAACACGTGGCCCAAGACGTATAAGATTAGCATAGAATTAGTGTAGTATCTGTATCTTCTCAACTACACTGAGCACCACAGTGGAAAGTGCCTCACCATCAAATTACTTCTCAGCCACTATGATTAATTCACTCGCTGATGCTGACATTAGAAGAAAACGGTGTACAAAACAATTACCACATTTCAAATGGTTCATCACACACTGATTTTCCAACCCCAAACTTCAAAGAGGTTTTCTTTTTGACTTTCCACAGAAAAGAACAAAACAGAAAATGGGCACATCAAGGATCACCTTCTGCAGCACACCAGTCCTTCCAAGTATTTTCTCAGATTCACTGAAGTCCATTCCAATGGCTGAAATATGTACCTAACATATGGTCTAGAAAACAAGTGAAAGAGTGAAAACACAAGGAGACTCCTTTCACATCTAAGGATAGTTTCCAAAATTCACTGAGGAGTTCATCTCAGATGTGTACATTTGCGTTTACTTTTTGCACTGATTGGGCCATAGAACACAGGTTTTTTGACCCAATCTGACGGGGACATCAGTTCTAAGGCAACATGATGGCCAAACCAGGAATATTTCATAAAAACCGCATCTCTTCTAAGCATTAACAAATGATACAATGGATACAGCCAACAAAAAGCAACAGATGTCCCACTACTGCAAATTGAGTATTTTGCCAGAAATGCAGTCACAGTATTTCGCAAAATAAGTCTCAGAGTGCAGAGTCTAACACTGGACTCCTGTATAAGTAAGTCTTCCAAACCCCTTCAAACCTAACAGCTGTAGTACAAAGAAATGAAGGGGTAGGCAGTTCTGGCTCTCCAGCCTTACACATTCACTACAAGACTAATTTTTGTCTTCATGTATACATATAGACACAAATCCTTGAGAAAGCCATAACTTTGAGCAACACGTTACAAATTTAAAGAGGAATGCATGCTGATAATATTTATCTTAATTTATTTTCTAAAGTTATATCAGCACATTTTAAAAGCCCCATTTTATAAATGGGGAAAGCAGCTTAAAGCCTAAAGCCGGGGATATAATCCTAACATGATAAGCCATAAAAATGTTAATGAATAAATCTTGTGAAGGACAGAGGAAAATATATTCAATAGTGTGATAGTATCTGTGATGTTCCAGTGCCAGATCACAAGTTAACAAAAATCAGACCTTGTAAAGGCATGATGGATCGACTCTAGATCATTGCATATTATACTGAATAGAAAGCAAGTTGTGTTTTTTAAAAACAAAAGGAAAGGAGAAAATGTAACTTTGAGAAGTCTGGAGGACACCTCAATTGTAAGCAGTTGTAGAAGTTCATTAGCTGACTTACTTTAAACAGATAAGGAAAATCCCCATTGCTAGGCATAATGCTAGGGGCATTTTGATATTATATCTCTTGCTTCTTTATTTCTTTACTACATATTAGTTCTTTTATCATTAAATCTCCTCATCAAGTAGATTCTCAGCAATCTGACATCTACATGAATCTACTATGCAAGTGCAGAGCAGCAGAATTAAGACAGCATTTGCTATTCATTCCACTGCTTGGCTTCAAAAGCCTTAACCTGTTAATAGGGTGAAGAGGGGCATCTTCCTTCAAACCATTATTTGTGGTTCTCATCCAAAAAAGAGTAAGTTTAGGAAGAGGCCTGACCTGAACTATTACAATCAAGTGAAACATTCTGCAAAAGTTTAAAACTGAGAAGATATCGAAGCCTTAAGAAAATAAGTGGTTATGAGTGGTTATCCTCTGCAAACATTCCTTGTGGTCAATCTCCTAGGAAAAAAAAAAAAAAATAAATCCTATTAATGTTCAAGTGTGAAAACAATACTGATGGCCTAAGCAATGGGATTAAAGAATGGACTACTTTCACAAGCAAGGAGGCCGCCTGCCATCAGTCTCTGCAGCAAGTTGTGATATGTTGTGTGTAACCTATTTTAAGAGGAGTATAAACTAGGTACATTTTAATGCAAATCCACTTTTTTATGTGAGTTGTTAAATAGACCTTGTTATTATTATTTTTTTTTAATGCCTGTTGCAACTAAAACTGCACAAGTGTTAGCTTCTAAATATTAATGAGTGGAGGCAAGAAGAATTCCAAAACCTCACATTTCCCTTCTCAGACCTCCTCACACAGTAAATTTGATTGGCAGGCTCACAGAACCAGATCAAATCTCCTACCTAAACTGCATAAAGCACTGCCCCAGCAGTAACTCAGCTCTGCTGGTCTGACTTCAGTACGGAAGTACAGACAGTTTAAGGCTGCACCAGCAGGCTCACAGTGAGATCAGGTCCAGATAGTCTTCCACAGCAACCCTGAAAGCCTGCATGTGTGCTAGGGAAGCTAACAGAAATGTGGGCATGTGCCAAAAACCAAATTAGATCCACTTTGTCTTGCTGGATGATCTGGTAGTCCACAGATGAGTGCAAATTATTTTGGAGCCATAGCTACTTTCTCCAGGGAACACAGATAGGTCTGTTTGTTCCCACAGATCTGTACCACCCTCAAGCTGTAATATAATTTGAAAAGCTTGAACAGAAAGAGAACAGGACAAGAGGACGTCTGGATTACAACAGAGCATAAAAAAGCAAAAATAACTTTGTTTACAGTCTTTCTCAACAATTTTAGGCAATTCTAACAGAAGTTCAGAAAGAAATTAAAGAATTTAAGTTTGTAAGGGTCTAAAAAGCATAAAAGAGTACAGACTGGAAAGTGCTGCTCCTGACAAGTGTATGATCTGTCAAAAAGTCTTGGAGTCTGATTTCCCAATAAGGCAATAACATTTCTTCTGTTTGCACATGCAAACTTCAATTGCAAAATGCATCATTTTTGTGAAAGATGGTATTGCATTTTGGCAAGAATACATAAAATTGGCAAGGCATACATAAAATACAGCTACAATATAGGCATTGCTATATGCACTCTAATAGCAGGACTCTTCTGGGAGGAGCAGAATTTCTCCATCACCAAGATGTCACTGAATCTGGCTTGAACACTTTTTTACTCCTGCCAGACGTTCTCAAAAAGAGCATGAAAGCTACATTTTTAACCCTCACTGGGGTTAAATCCAGTCTCAAACCAAACTCTCCATAGTCTGAAGCAGATCAGAATGTTATTAGTAGTTTTGGAATGTAAGTAGTAAGATATGACTCAGTCTGAATTAATATTTATTTAATTTGAAAGAACATTTCCTTGTAAATCAAGGAAAATGTAGACAAAACATCACTTTCTGCCCAACTGTACTCTTTTATATTTTGCTAATGCTGTACCACATGTCTAGTCCAGTATATAATAACCTGCAATTAATGAGAAGATATTTGAGGAGCTATTATCTTTTTCAAACTGCTGATTGCAATTACGTTTTAGAACTCTCCTAGAGATTATGTTTCTATGAAGTGTAGTTGTCATATGGGGACTTTCATACTGGATAAGAATTTTGAAAGTATTACAAAAGAGGAGTTTTTCTTCCCTCTGTGTATGCATACTTGTATTTTGTTTTTACTTTACTCAGTCCAATTTACTAAGATATTACTATTCATTTTACTTCCAAGTAGCACACAGAAGCATCAATGAATGTGCAATAAAAACACGCACCAAAAAGCCAGCATTGCAAGTTTTGAAGAGCTGTAAGCCTAGTGCTATACTTTTCCAAATACTGCATCTAGCTTAAGAATCACATGGTTTAAAAATTATTCACTTATACTGTTTTTATTTGCTCTTTGCTTTTGAAATGATCAAGATTTCTATTTGCGAGCTCCTTCATAAGCATTATAGACTGAAAGTGCCTTTAAAAATATTGTAACTGAATAGAAAATCTTCACATAAACACACAACTTCAAGATTGTGACTGAAAAATGGAAGAAAGTTTACCATAACGTTAAGCAGCATGGACATACTTTCTTGACCATAAAGTACAAAGGCAATTATTGTTATATTTGGCCATTGTGCATTGAGGCAAACATAGGGGGGTTGGAACTTAATGATCCTTGGGGTCTCTTCCAACCCAAGCCATTCTATGATTCTATGACAGGTGTAAACAAATATACGTGTTTAATTTCATATTAAACTTCTTTCAATCTAGCATGTGTAAACCTATGCATAAACCACAAAGTAGTTCAGTCTATTGCCTTTGCAGTAGATACGAGACGTTGAATTTGTGATTTCTCTTCAATTTCTACCTGCAACAAGCTCACCAAGTTCTTATTAAGGATTCTTAATAAGATTGGGTGTGTGGAGAGAGTGCTTTTTAAATATATGTCATGGGTAAGGATTAAAAAATGGGAGATTTTGGAGAGATGCTGAAGGGCCTAAATTGCTTTTACAGTCCTTTCTTCTGTATTCTGGCTAAAAGCTCTTTTGAAGTTGAGGTACTGCTTTTATCATGTGTTTTCATCACCACAACAAAATAGCAAGGTAAACTGAAAATTTGCCTGGCCTAAGGTATATTTATATTTATTTATTTTTCGACCTGACAGAGACGGTTTATCACCTGGCTCTATGTGATGAAACAAGCCACCCAAAGTCAGTTTGAAGGACTCAGAGCTATAATCAATAACTATTTAATTCAAAACACATAAAAAGGCCTAGAAGCATGAAGGAGATCCCAACGCTCCCCACCCAAAGATAAATACTTTAATCAGCTGGAAAGTTACTCATGTGGTATCTCTTGGCCTATGAATCTCAAATTTGTTCCACTCCAGCATTTTAAAGAACGAAGGAAAAGTGGTTTGTTATATGTGGAAAGCTACATATAGGCTTGAAACACCCTCAGGCCCCTCAGGAGAGTCTCACATTTTATATATGCAAAAACTAACCACAACGTCCTGCGAAAAAAAAAAGAATATCTTTTCTCTATAAATTTCACTACCATTTAACTGAAGGAGCAAACATGTTTTTTCCAGTAAGATTTGATGGAAGCCTGGTGAGCACACCGTGGCAGTACCTACTGCAACAGCCTTACTGGGAGCTGAACGCTCTTCCTCCTGACAGACACAGACAGGACACTGGCATCTTGAAAAACAGGGACAAACCTCAGACTGCAAAGACAAGCTGTCCACAGTTTTGGCAAACTGGGATTAAAATGATATTAAAGTCATGTAGACATCCTTAGTTCTAGGCTCTATCTGAGCCAAGGACCGTTCTTCTAGATTCACATTCTTGACAGCTTCGTCTTTAACAAGCAGAATCTTAGTTTTGGGTTGAACTCTTATTCCCCAGAATAAATACGTCACTATCACACTTTATCCCACAGTTTATGCATACAAAGGAGAATAACAGAGTCAGGTTAATGCAGAATTATTACTCAGGAGCCTTATGTGGGAAGTATACAGACATTGTGAAAACTTGTGAGACAGTCAACAGCAGAAGAATAGAAAGATGAATATCCAGAAAGCAAAGATATGTAATAATGCATAACAATCTTAATGAATTAGTTTACACTCTAGAAATTAAATAGAGTTTTCCATTCTCTCATACATTGTAGAATCATTTGTCTACAGCTACGAACAACTACGAAACCAGGAGAGAACAAAACAGATCGTGAAAGAGGTTTTGTGAAGGTACAACGCAATCAGCATGTCTGTACTTTCAATAACGCACAGCATTTTTGCAAGCAATTCTATTAAAAAGTGAGATCAGTTTTAAAAATTGGGGGTTTTATGACGTCTCTGTTTAAAAAAATAAAACCAACCAAGCAAACAAAAAAATAAACAGAAACACAGCAAAGAAGGAGGCAACAAGATAGATGAACATTTACAAGAAACTAAGGCAGACAGATGAAGATTCAAATTTCTGATTGGCAACTGGAAAAAAAACACAGTTTTCTACATAAAATCTTTGTGTAGAAAAAAAAGACCAATCCATATTAACAGCTACCTATCAGGAACAACAATGAGATCTTCTACAATTGCACTGCAGAAAAAATTGAAATCCTCTTGGGAGAAACTTGCCAGGAATACTGCCTCAAACCACCTAGACTAATCATTTCCTAGTAAGTACCCACATTCAAGGAAAAAGAAAAAAAAAAAAAAAAATAGCCTGCAGAGAAATACCCTTCTTCATGTAGACAGAAGAAGGAAATAGAACAGAACAGTTGGTTGTTAGTGACCAACTATTGCTGAGCAACGCAATGTTGAGTGGCCACAGTAATTAGGGCTTTACTGCAAGCAGCACCTAACTCGGTAGGCATTAAAGCCTGAAATCAGAGGATAAATGCTTGGGACATTTGATTCTATTACATAGGAGAAATACTTGAACTACAGCTGATTTTTGAGAAAGAGTTGTAAACAGCAAAGGCAAGCGAAAGAGGAAAATTTGTAACAGTAACAAATCAGATAAGTACCGAAAACCAAGGTAGAAAGAAAACATGAAGCAGAACAGACACACAGGCTTTACACTGGAACTTAAAGGATAAGGAAGGAAAAAAAAGTTTTTATCTAAAGTATGCTGGAGAACATTTTGTTTTCCCACTTTCACAACCATTCTGAGAAGAAAGAGCGCAATGCATGCAGTGATTGAACATTTCCAATTTCCAATGAAAGGGAGCTCCACAATGTGACTTTAGCAAATCCAAAGGCTATCAATGCGTACACAGGAGAAAACTGCCAAGAACTCAGTGTTGGCAGGTATATTACTAGGTCAATGACCAATTCCGTTCCAGCAGAACTGAGCAGCCAGCTGCAACGTTATCCGTACAACCCTGACAAGGCAGTAATAGCAGACCATAATGCTTGTGAACAGGAGCTGATGAAAGACAATAAAGCCACTTTGAGGCCAGCGAGCAAATGCAAGATGTTGATAAGAGATCGACAAAAACAAGAGAGAAAGCTTACAGTAGCCAGCATGAAGGAGGATCAACCTCTGCTGGGAAGCACAAGTTATGGATTTAATCCCAGTATAACACAAGGAAATCTCTGTGACACAGGAGGCAGCACAGTCAACAGGCTTTATACCACATCACAATCAAACAACATATTTCAATACTAAACCACAGCAAACTAGAGCTAGAAACAGAGCACCCCATGCAGACCAGAAGGCCAACGAAACACAGATTTCCTAGAATAACAGAATCATTTGAGTTGGAAAGGATCTTCAAAAGCCATACAGTCCAACTCCTCTGCAGTGACCAGCTTCCTCAGGTGCTCAAAGCCCCATCCAGCCTGACCCTGAATGTCTCCAAGGACAGAACATCCACCACATCTCTGGGCAATGCGTTCCAGTGTTTCACTACACTAACTGTAAGATCTTTTTCTGATGAGCAACAGTAAAATAAAAAAAAATTAAAAAAAATCATTTATGAAGACAGAGGACTGTCTTTAACTTGAATCCACTTTATGCAGAACCAAATGGGGAGGTGTCTGCTCACAGGTTACTGCTCTGGTTTCTCTAATGCGGGATATCTGGAGACGTTTAATGCGGTCTGTTGAAACAAAGCCTATCTGTTGTGCTAGATTCAGACAGGGAATTAAAGAAGATGCCACCAGAACTGTGGTGAAACACAGAAGCACTGTGATGCTAGTTCTTCCTGCTTACCCACGGAGGAAGGCAGAAGCAATTATCCTTTGCACTATTAGTATATAGAGAGTCAGGACTCTGCTTGATCTCTTCAGAACAGGCAATTGCAGTCTAACAGACAAATGACCACTCAGAAAAACAGCTAAAAGAATTCCAAAGCCAGGAGGCATCCTACTGAAGTAAAGAAGCCAAGAACCAAAAGCCATCACAAACAGATGACCTGGACTGCTTCCAGCTCTGAAACAGCCACACAAAGGAAACAATATAAGCTGCAGTAGAAAATACACTATACTAGACAGTGATGAGACTTGGGAAGGGAAAGTGGTTGAGGAGATAACTAAGGAGTAAAGCCAGAGAAATGCACCAAAAGACATTTCTCTTTGTTGTTCAGACAACAACAAAGTACTCTACAACACCAATATTAACAGCAAATGACTAATCAGCATTTAGCAGAGCACAAGGCACAAGAAATCCAAATGGTTTGTCACAAACAGTCACATCCAAAAAATTTAGTACAAACTGGCAACCATTGGCCCCAGTAAGTCAGCAAATGATGCCACGAAGTCACAAGAATTACATAGGTCACTGCATGGGATGGGAGGGTGGGGCACAGGTAGTGTAGGATAAGTTTAGAGGAGGAGCAGAAACAGTCTGTTCATCTATAGACTGAGTATTAGTCAAAACTGCTCCACCAGGGTAAAAAACCTCCTTTAACCTAAGGCTTCTTTACTTTCAGTGCTCCAAAGTCCTCACATTATTTCCCAGCATGTGAGATGATTTTCACTCATGCAAACTGAGACCAAATTGCAACTCCTCTGTTGTGGCAGAGGGTTACTCCTCCTTGCCCAGGGTGTTAATGACTGCCTCAAGCACAAAGCTTTGGAGAGGCAGGCTCAAAAAGATAGTGACTTAAGTGATCAGCTGAAGGTATTAAATGCTAACATGATCCAGCTGCACTGGATTAGCATATTTTTGATAGACATGCACACTATTAAATATTAATACAAAGTCTTAATATGTGAAATTCTCTCAATTTGGTTTGCATGCATTGATTTTCTGGAAATCTGAAAATATCAGCAAGGTTCAGTTGGCAGCAGCCTATTCTCTGGGGTTTATAACTGTATGCTTAGTTTCCAGGCAAGAGCTGACATTTTCTGTAACATTATAAAAAGAAATTGAAAAAAAAAACCACCCAGAACTTCAAGTGTGGCATCACATCCACACTGATTTTTTCTTGCCTAAAATGAAATTATTTATCATCTCTTCACATTACTTGGAAGTACAGCACCTTCACCTTTGCAGCTCTTGTGCCCTGGAACAACTGTCTGAGCATTGCTACTTCTCTGTGTTTCTACAAACTCAACTCCTTCAAAGAGCCATGGCTGGACCTCTTCCACCCCTGTTGCTGCCAGAAGATCCACAGGGCTTCGTTGAGCCAACAGCTAATCTAATAAAAACTTAAATGGGCACATCCCATTGCATCACCTTCTGCTCCATCTGTGCGTTTCATTCACCTTTTGTCTTTCGTTGTCAATCAGGAATCTCTTGTGCAACATGTTAATGTGTCTACCACACTGAGCCCTTCTTCCCAGAGCAAAGCCCATGGATGATCCTGGAATATGAATAATCACATCAACCATCGATCCTCAGATCTCTCCAGGGTGCATTACTCTGCAGCTCCTGTTTCAGCCTTCGCCATAACTTATGATTAAAAGCTCCAACTCTGTTATTTAACTCTGTGAAGCATGCAGTTTGTGTGAGGCAGTGCACAATGCAAGCCAAATCTCACAACTTGAAACACTTTGTGATATTAAAAAGAAAAGAGAACCTCATAATTAATTCTGATTCCAAGCCCCAAAATGACACAGTTTAAAGCCATCTTAAATATACTCTTCACAGTGGGAAACAGAATAAACCAGCAAAATAAACTAAACATTATGATCAACCCAATTATTATCTCCTATTAGAAAAGTGCTTAAAGGGATGAGAAGCACTGGTATTTTAACTCCCACAGGGCATTACTGAGACATTACCACAGAATCATAGAATCATCATAGAATGGCTTGGGTTGGAAGGACCTCAAAGATCATCTAGTTCCAACCCCTTCCACAGGCAGGGTTGACAACCACTAGAGACCAAGCACCAAATCAGGCTGCCCAGGACCCCATCCAACCTGGTCTTGAACACCTCTAGGGATGGGACATCCACAACCTCTCTGGGCAGCAGTACCAGTGCTTCACCACCCTCTCTGAAAACCCTCCCTCCTTCAGTTTAAAGCCATTTCCTGTTGTCCTACCACTATCTACCCATGTAAAAAGTTGATTTGCCTTCTTGAGAATGGCTTTGCTCTACTTTCAGCTTAATCTTAGGGGGGAAAAAAAAAAAAAAAAAAAAAAGCCTCTCATCTCTCCTAAGGGCATTTAGGCGATCAATCTAATTGATGTGCACATACACTAACTGCAGTGTGCAACGCCAGGTGAGTGTCGGAAGGGGGAATGTGAGGGGGATCCGAGCAAAGGATCCATCAAGCAAACAAATGACCTGCCGACTTCACATTGCCTGGTTTGGCATCCAAATCACCTCCTGCCTGAGGTTTAGAGCAGCAGGCTCTAAGCTGCGGGTGATTTAAGCCTTCTTTTCCTCAGAAATAGGGCCAGCATCCGCTCTCCTATTTCTCTGCTATGTTCCTCAAGACCACCCATCTTCCACAAACCCAAAGCAGGTGTGCTAACAAACCGATCATGGATTTACGTTGCTGACAAGCCTACTGTAAATCACACTGGCTCCCAGCAAAACAACCCCTGTCTGAGACTGTTAAGGAATGCATTGCCTCAAGTCAACATGAGACAATCAGCAATACTTGGTCGATAGTTTACATTTGAAAGCATTCCTTTGGACACTGCCAGAAGCTGTTTGCTTTGGTATGTTTCCTGGCTGAAGACACGGCCTGGAAGCAAACATTTTCAGCTTGGCACAGGAGGTTAGGAGATGATACCACTGTATCCCGTGATGGTAAGATGCAAGCTGGTGTCTCTCTGCTTCCTCTTGTCTTTGCTAATCTAAATTTGCAAGGCCTGGAAGACAGGAACAAAAGGGTTCCTGCTGAGATCCCTGAAGCCAGAAGCTTAAATTTCAAAAAGAATACATGATGTGTGTTCATCATGGTAGTCAACTGACCATCACTCCTTGGACAACGCACCACCACCAAAGATCAGCACTCCCTGAGCTCGAGGAGTGGTCCACTGCTTTGCTATGTTTGAGTATCTCCATGTCTGTCTATCTGTCTCTATTTCCCCATTTTCTGTCTTTTCTCTTTATTTTCTTTTACTCTTTCAACCCATTGCCTAACATCATCTTAGAACTTTTGGCATAGAAATAGTTCTTGTGCCAAAGTACTCTTACCTGCAACACTTATTAATTGCTATTAGCAAATTAGCCAATTTCACCTCCAAATAGAGTATTAGTTGTTAGAAAGCTCTCAATAAATTGATTTGTATTATTCCTCTGAGTCTTGGATGACTCCATCACAGTAGTGACCGCTCCCAACTAGGAGGCACAATTCAAGAAACAGAAAGATTCACCTCCCTCGAAACCCACTGGGTGGGACAAGACAAACCCCTTTGACTCAGCAGAGTGTGTAGTTTTATTTATGTCACGCTTAAACACCTCAATACTGAGCTATGAATTTAAATAAGTCAACAAAATCAACTCTACACAAGGGATGGGAGAGGGGAAAGAAGAATCAAAATGTCTTTAGCTTTCCTCCCAAAGCACAAATTTGGAGGAGCGGGAGGGAAAGATGTTTATGAGGTGGAAAAAAACTCATCTGAACCTACTGCCCATGATCTGATTAAATCAATATTGTTATGGTTTGGTGGAGTTTGATTTTTTTTTTTTTTTTTTAATAAGAGCTTACTGGTGGCAGTGATGTTCAAACTAAAGGCCAAAGCACAGCTTATTCTTCATGCTATAAACGGGGTTTCCACTATGATATCTCAAAATGCCCAAGCAGCAATTTATTCCTGCTGTCTAATTTGTTAGTCTGTGCAATTCACAAGGAGTCTATTGTTCTACACTAATAAGTGGATTGTTCCTATCATGCTGCGGTTTCTTATCTTGTTAATCGATGCAACTCATGCTGACTCTTCACAGGGGTCAGCCATAACCAGAAAGTGGATTATTATCCATCAGCAAAGTCTCAGCTCTTGATTACTGACCTCATTATTCCATTCAGCACATGTAACTCGAAGGATAGGGTAACTTCATAGAACTACAGTAAACCAAGTTCAGAACACTTGTTATAAAACCCCAGGCATGCTGGACTTGGATATGTGTGCTAATAAGCCTTGCAATCTATTACAGGAGCCTTTGCTCAGCTGTACTTTATTAGCTATGGCTGATGAATGAATGGAGCATGGATGAATAGTCCCTTACAATAGTCCTAATTTAGAGGAATGTAGATAGCTTCTATTCCCAGCTTGCCTAAAAAATGTCATGGAGTTCACAGTCACAACTTCATTTTTATTGGCACTATTATTTTACAGTTGTAGAGGTAAAACCAAGCCAGTCATAATTTGGCCAATCTGCACTAAAAAAATATCACCAATATAACTAAAAATATTGTGCAGCCTCCTCAGGATAGACATTGCTTTGCTTGCTCTTGGAGCAAAATATAGCTGTAAAAGTCATTTTCATATTCAGTTGAAAACCCTTGTAAGTACCTCCTATCCCAAACCCAGACTTCCATAATTAACAATAAATTCACATATCTTTGAAATTGACCAGCAAGAGAAATCATATAGAGATATTAAGATGGGAGTGTAAGACTGTGCAAATCAAATGTTTGCTTTTTTCTTAATGCACTCTTTTAGAAAGTACCTTTCACAACAGCAAAGAGTTTTAACACCAACAGACCCATTTCCTAAGGAGACAAGATGTGACCACTGCATTTTTTTTTTTCAGATATTCTTTTTCATACAAAAATTATGAAATCCAACCCCAGAGGAACACACTTCAGGAAAACATCTGTATGGATTAACACTGAACATCTCTTCTATATTGTATGCTCTAGAGAATAAAAAGGCTTCTGCTAGATCCCTATCAGAAGCTGTTTGAAGGAGTAAGCAGCAGTATTAACAGCTTGCTCCCTGGCTTGCAAGAGGCAGAGGGAGTGACAGCTTACATAAGCTAAGGTTTGTCTTAATGTTTGAAAGATTTAAAGTGATACGAGCAGTTTTTCCTATTGCTTAGGGGTCCATCATTTCAAAGCAGTACCCCAAATGAGATTGATCCTTTGTGCTGACAGTCACTGGCACAAAACTTTGCACTTAAGCTGTCAGAGAATCACTGCAGAATTGAACACCAACGTAATTGTTAGGATTTATAATTTTTACCACGGCCATACCTACAAGGTCTCACCAAGCTCATGACTGTATTGAGATTTTATAGAAAAGAATGAGAAACTGCCTCTTCTTCCAGAGCAGTTTTCTTATGCAAAGCTGTATGTGGGCCAATATCAATATGCATTCTATTATCTGCATTGATGCAAAGTCCTGAGGCAATAAATACTACTACTTCAGACCTGTGTAAAAACCTGTATTTCTATTCTTCCACCACTGCAGGGGAACAGGGTTATAGAGGCTAACAGTGTTGTGTCTTCTTCCCCTCAAAGTGAGGATGTAAATTGGGGTGCTCCAACCTTTTCAGACTGGTGACCAAATGTCAAGCTTAAGAACCACCTCCCCTTTGCAGTGCTTGAGCTCACACAGTGCATGCAGGGGAATGGGGCAGTGCTTGGCTACTGGGATTCACGGATGCACTAGAATGAAACAAAGGAGGCAGGACAGAAATTGTCCTCCACATCACTGGAAGTAGCTGTCAGAACTGGAAATCAGGCTCAAAATTCCTTCCCCTTCAGTCTTATCCTAGGATCAGCTCTGATCTTGCTGCATTTGCTGCGGCACATGTTGTCAGCAGGACTGCAGAACATGCCATGTGTTGGTTTAAATTAAAAAATAACGCTGTTGTTTTTGATGGGGACACCCCAGCGACTGCCTTAATTTCACTTAACATTCACAGGTTTAACTTCCAAGCTCCTTTTGTCTGTTGTCCTTATAAAGGTGATGCTACTAATATGATTATTACTCGAAACTAACACTGTTAACATTAGCAACATCTCCCACTTCCAGAAAATCTCTGCAAGGACTGGTGAAAGCTGAAATGCTAAAAATACTGCTCTAGTGAAAAAGAAGCAATTCACTGTTTTAGCAGTAAGCCAGTTGCAATCCTAGCAGAGATTTTCTTACCATAATCAGATGAGGAAGTGGATCAGGTACAGTACAGTAATGCAACCTCCAGAAAGAACAGTTTCTCTTCCCTTTGATCCAAAAACTGAGCAGGAGGTGGTTTATCCACGGTTCAGTGCTCACAGTGTCTCCTAACCAACAAAGGGCACAAGGATAACTGTATACATTTTTCCAGACACCTCAGAAAACAGAAACAATTGTAGAAGCAAATAAATTGGGAGCCTTTGGCTGTTCGCAGGAACATTTGCAGTCCTTCCTGCACTTCCCCTATTGCATGCTGATATTTTCTGCACTCCAGCTCTCACCACCTCTGTCTCTCACATCTTCTGTTTCAGATTTCACTTCACACCTGCCCCGCTGCTTTCCTTTTAGCCAATTCCCAGCTGAGCAAGCAGAACCACAGTAAAATGTCCCAGCAGCCGTTATGGAAGTGCACTGCCCTGCTCTGTGTGCATAACACAAGCATTAAGAGTGTCTTAAATATGAACTGTGGACTCCTGACCTATTCCCTACAAATCTAACTCCCATAGACCATGTGGGTTTTGGGTAAGAGCTGCCTATTCTTTCTGTACAAAGCATCTAAGATGCCAGGGTATTTTCCTTGGTTCCTTGGTAATAAACACAACTTCATTACTTGCTAATAAATGAAACTGATAATAATGAAGTTCTTCCCCAGAGAAAAATATCTGTTAAATCTACTAGAGGGAAAAAAAGAAAAAAAAAAAAGAGCAACCTCATTTTTAATATCTCCTTGTGTACAGGAAGACCTCCTTAATCAGCATGAAGCTTAAATGTGGTACTTGCTTAGCAGGAACACCTACAGAGGAACTGATGCTCAGCAAATTGTTTGAGATGGCCCTCTACTCCGGATAATTTTCAAAGTGATTACTCCATCATGCCTGAGGCTGAGAAGGAGAGCATTATAGGTACTAACAGGTACCTACATTCTCTTCATTACAAGCTGTGACATTCAGATCAATTTTCACACTGCATCACATCTCACTTAAAACTGCACTTGGGTTTCAGAGCCAACCCATTTCAGTATTCAGCTACATGGGGATATTAGCCAGCTACAAAAGAAAGAAATATCTGGCTACAGATAAGTTAACACTGCCCCATTGCATTAACTCTAATCTGGAATAAAATCATTTTTATTTCAGAAAAAAAGATACTTATTCTGAAATGTAGAGCTATGGAACAACAAGAGTATAATTAATCTTTTGCTTATTTTGCCTTTCATTTGCAGAAAACAGAAGTTCTGGTAGCACTATTGCCCTGTACTGCTAGTAACTAACTGATGTGTTTTAGCATTCACCTTGTCTGGTTCCAAGGCATCTTCACTGCTCACAAATACTGCAGGTCCTGGTTTTTTTTCCTTCTTGTGTTAAACTCCTTATTTCATCTGTGAAATACTCAGGAAATTGCAGGGTATCCACAGGTTCCACACCACACTACTCTTCACACTACAGTATGAGATAGCCAGAACTGAGTTTGCACATCACCACTTCTAATTTTGCCTTGCAAGCACAACTAGTAGTTCATTAAACAAATAGAAGTGCAGTTAAAAACAAATCTGACTGTCTTTTTACCCAGAAAGTTCCCTTCTCCCTTCATCAAGCCATCATTAGGCTCATGTAACACCACATCAACATAAATGGAAGGGTTCTTTGTCCAAGCTCTTTGCTATGTGCTCCTTGTTGACTGACGTCTCTCTCTGGCTCAGTGAATCAGATCAGCTCATTCAACCAGCAAATCCAGCAAAGGAAAAATAAGATTCAGTTTCTGCTCATTAATGAGCTGATCTCACTGGACTTGAGCATTAATGAAGAGCAAAACAACATGACAGCAGAGAGTGTGAGCATGAGAGATGGTTTTAGACTCACTCGTACTATAAAACACTGTGTTGAGCATGCAGCCATTCAAACTGCTCCTCAGGGACTGAAAACTTCACACGTGGGATGCAGGAGAGATGAAGTGGGAAGAACAGGAATGCATTGGGATGGGCCTCTAATAAAGAAGGAGCTGATCATTTGGGTATGGCACTTTCATCCTTGCCATTCCCTGTGCTGTGTCAAACACAAAATCAATACCTCAGGCAGTAATCTGAAGCAAAGACTATCAGGTTCTTCTGAAGGGAATGAGAACACCTTAGAAGGGTATTAAAAATGGTAATTGAGGAAAATGCAAAAAACATGAACACAATAAAGCAGCTACTGCTTAACGCTCTTAGTAGGGACATCTTGCTGAGGAGATACTGAGGTTCATACAGTGGTCAGTTTTTACCTTGTAAAAAAAAAAAAACAGTTTCACATCTGGGTATTGAAAAGTAGGAGGTCTAAAGAAAGACAGGGGAGCCATTTCCCAACTTAAAATAGATACTTGGTAGATACCTGCTTACTTCATTTTATTTTCAGCCACACAAGATTTCAATAGGTCTTGGCTAAGTGCTTGCTATCCATAAAAGAAAACCAAGACACTGAAACAAATCACTCTGGAGAATGAAATACTTATTAAGGATTACTTAAAAAGGAAATACTTATTAATACTTATTAAGGATGGGAATTATCTGATCAAATGTAGGTACTGCAAACTTCTCAGCTAGCCCTTCTCAACTCCCTTGACAGCCAACAGCCTATGAGGCAGCATTCACCTCCTAACGCAGATATCTAAAATAGGTCAGAGGAATTGTGCCCTAAACGTGCCAATTTCTTTTCCCTGACTATAAAGGAAGCCCAGACTAACAGACACAAATGGAGACATTCACACCGTAGATGCCTAAAACCAAGTGAAATTAATATCTCTACAACTGCCTGTATTACCATGTCACATACTGTAGTGTGGCACATGTTGGCTCCATCATTCTTCCATGCCAACTGCAGATAATTGAGGGTACTGGAAGGATTCAGATACATTTGTATGGAGATAGATACTTCTGTTCTTATCATTTTCTAAGGAGATGTTTGTTGTTTACTAGTTAAAGATGACAAAGTAAATGTGAATTGAGACAATATTCCTAGAAAAGCTGTTTTTATACTTGCTATAGCCCCTATATGCTGCCTTACCTGGCAGATCACTCTTCAACCAAACTGATCCCGTCTGGAGGAACAGCCATGATAACTTAGCACAGGCTAGAAGATTTGCATATGTGCTTAGCTTCAAGCCTTATAATCCCACTGAACTCATTTCAGATCACTCACTGACTTCAAATTGAGCATGCATCAGTGTTTGTAATACTCAGTCCAAAAAAGCACAGTCCTCAATTGAAGAGCCTGGATTAGGGTCTGGGTTTTGATAGGTTGTGTGTCTCTTGCTCTAGTCATTTCTTTCCTTGGTGACTTAGTTTCCCAGTTAATGAATGAAGTAATTTATTCTCATTTTTAAAGCAGTTTTATCCACGTGGACAAGAAACATCACAGAAATTAATATGTCTTTAAGAATGCATCTTTTTTGTTTCACTAAATGGTGTAAAATTGATTTTATCCAATTAGAAGAAACGCATTTCTCAAAATCTGAACTAAATTCCTCGCAGGAAGGATTTAAATGATTTTCAAAACTTGTTAGTTTGGTGACCTTTTGCCCACAAAGCACATTTCAAAGTTGTTTCTAACATGTAATCAGCATAATGTAAGAACTCATATTAAAAAGGAATGAAGTTCAAAGAGATGTCTGAATTGCTGAAACTACAAAGGGAAGCTGATGACCTTTTAGTCACTTCTGATGTAAAAAAGAAACATCAGATTTGTGTTTCTCCCAAAACTCTGCAGTTTTTAATGAACACAGATACAAGGTTTGAGGAGTCTGGTTCAATGAAAATATGGAAATAAGTTGTCACTGACCTTCCTGGGGACAGGCTTTTATTAGAGACACACCGTGTCATGCCCTCAGGAGACCCGTGCCAGAGGACCCCAGGAATCGTTCTCTAATTTATATTCGAGGTGACAGGCAGGGATTTCTGCACCACACTCTGCACAGAACCACCTGCTTCAACCACATTTGGATCTGACATCGCTCTCTGCGCTCTTCCATCTTCCAGCACTCAACACAACAAGCATAACTGCATTTGACATCTCTAAGCTCTTTCACTCAAGGGATATCTGAACAGCGAGCCGATTAAAATGACTCTAGGACAGCATCTTCAGGTCAAAGCATTATTTAATCAGACCCCTGGAAGGAACAAAGTACATAGAGCAAAAGAGGGAAGTAGTAAAAAGAAATCCTCAGCCTTACTCACCTTTATTTTCCTTATTTCATCTTTTTCTTACTGACATTCCTCTTGGTTTCACTAACTAATTGTAGCTTGAAGCAGTCCTGCTTCCAGTACACCCTCTGAACGTTGCTCTTATGAATTTGCCTGTCCTTGCTTATACAAATCTGTCCAGTCTCTTCTACCACATTGAAACATCCTTTCTTCCTGAGTCAACCATAGCACTTATTTTGTTGTAGGTATCTCCTTTACATCAGATTCCTTTGTAATTAAGTTACCCCACATCAATTTATAATTTCAGTAAGCTAAGAAACAGCACTACTGACATTTCCCAGTTAGCAGAGACATCTTTAAAGCTAGTGCTGGTTTGTTGGAATGCATTAAGCTGGAACAATCCAGTACTCATCCCTCCCCCTTTCTGCTGGATAAGGTTGCATGCCATCTTTAGAGGACCAAGATTACAGCACTGAATAAAGAAATGCCGAAGTCATTAAAAAAAAAAAATCACTCGTGCCTAAATAAAAAAATAAAGCTATGTAGTCCTAAACAAACAAACACTCCCCTCCATACATACAAAGCAAACAAAAACACAAACAATGAGAGAACAATACCTGCACTTGGGAAATTTCACTACCTCTGGGCCATCACTGCTGTGATGGTTAGACCTCTCTCAGCAGGGATACTCAAGATTATGAATTAAAACACTAGTGCCAACTGATAGCTCCTCATCTGCAGATAAATGAGGAGGACACTTCAATTTCCCAGTGGCTACTAGACTCTTAAGGCTGCTTTATACCTTTATCAGGAAGGAAGAGGGAAAAAAAGCATAGAACCATAGGCTTAGGTTAGAAGGGACCTATAAGAACATCTGGTTCCAACTCCCTGGCTGGGAGGCAGGGTTACCACCCACCAGATGAAGTGCTCAGGATCCCATCCAACCTGGCCTTGAATATCACCAGAGATGTGGCATCTCTAGGTGACTTGTTCCAGAATCTAACCATCCTCTGAGTAAAAAATTTCTTCCTAAAATCTAACCTAAATCTCCCTTCTTTTAAATTAAAGCCATTTCCCCTATTGCCCTGTCACTATCAGACTACGTAAAAAGTCAGCCCTCCTCCTGCTTGTAAGCTCTAGCGTAACAACTGGAAGGCCACAATGAGGTCTCCCTGGAGCCTTATCTTCTCCAAACTGAACAAGTCCAAATCCCTCAACCGTTCTTCATAGGAGAGGTGCTCCAGTCCCCTGATCAACTTCGTAGCCCTCCTCTGGACCCGCTCCAACCGCTCTGCATCCTTCATGTACTGAGGGCCCCAGGACTGGATGCAGTACTCCAGATGAGTCCTCATGAAGGTAGAGCAGAGGGGGAGAATCCCCTTCCTCTCCCTGCTGCCACCCCTCTGCTGATGCAGTCCAGGATATGGCTGGCTTCAATGGCACACTGCTGGCTCATGACTAGCTTTGCATCCATCAGAACTCCCACATTCTTCTCCTTGGAGCTGTTCTCAACGAGTTCTTTTCTCAGTCTGTATTCATAGCTGGGATTGCCTCAACCCAAGTGCAACACCTCACACTTGTCAAAACACTTTGCTTTGACATCTGCCTTCACTGATACAGCATCTATTCCCCAGCAGGAGGTCCAATCATATGAAGCAGATTATACTGAAAAATATTCAGCTGTCACTTGACAATACTGAAAATTAGACACTGATGCTATATAAGAGAAATGACACAGTTATTTAGTGTCATATGTACATAAGACTTAAGTTATTAGTCAGCTAAAAAATGAAAAGCTGGTTTTGAAATACTGAAATGGCTTCATTTTGAGATGTTTGCAATGGACTCTTGAAACATTCATGAATACACACACACACACATTTATATGTATATATAGAGAGAGAGAGAGAGACACACACACATTTGGCATGCAATATTTGATAAAGCCATTCTCAATGTTTTGCATTTCTGAAAGCAGACCTAGATACTACCATTCAGGATATGACTTAATATTCTTACTAATTTCAACAGAATTTGCAACAACGTGCAAATATTTTTTAAACATAAGATTTTTGATAAATTTTAACACTGGAAAAGAACAGAAAAAAGTATTTTTTAAAAAATTAGGGTCAGCTACAGGATATTTTTCATCATCCACCGCATAACATGCTTTAAAAAAAATTATTTACCTCCAGCTAACAACTTTGAAACTGGTTTCTTGTTAGATTTAAGTCATATATAGCCATTCATAATTAAAGGCAATGTTTACAACACAGCACATCCTTACTTGAGAAGTTCAGTCAAGCTCACCAGCAAGAGAACTTAACTGAGTTTAAAACAAGAGTTCTCCCAGCAGCGCCCAATTGACTTTAAAGCTCTGCAGTACCTACAGACTGACATTTTGTTTCATGGTAGTACATATCCTTCACTACCATGCAGGATAATATGGCAGCCAATCCCTCAGAACAAGCACGGAGTATGAATAAGGACTTACAGTTGAAGAACAAATCCCCAAATCAATGCACACTGAGGAGAAGTGGAGAGGTAGTGGGACTATATCTATAACACTGGAGACAGACAGGAGGAAACAAGGCAAAGAATTCTAGCGGGTAGCCACCAAGGGAATAAAGATTCACATGGAAGTGGGCTTGGGGATGACGAGAATATCTGAAATATCTGTTCTATACTTCACTCCCAGTGTTTTCTTCCTTAACTCATTACTTTTTGAAAACAAAGTGTATTTGGAACTGATGTGAATGCCTACTTCACCCTGGCATCTCTAAGAAGAGGTGACAGCAGGAAGGTTACAATAGACACTGCGAGGCTAGGACATCTGGGGGTCTCATACAGGTCTGTGCCTTACCATGTTAGATGCTCTACAAACCATTCTCAAACTAGCAAACAACCATCTATATGAGCAAATACTCCTTTTGACCCTCCGGGGCCATTAAACATAAGTCAAGGAATGCAGTGTCACAGCCCACACCAATTTTATCTCCCTCAAACGTAGAGTATGGAAAGTTAGCAGGAAGAGAAACTATTTAGTCTGTCAGAATAGATTCATGAAGGGATCTAATGAAGGGATTGATGACATTGTAGTCTAACATAAGGTGTACCTTTGTGTTCAGTAAGCAATTGTTAAGTTTGGGGGTTAGAGGGCGGAGGGTGTATTTTTCTAGAGTATGCACAAGTTGCCTTAACAAAAGCAGCTATCTTATTTTGCCCCAACTTACACTTCACAGATCCCTGACGTTGCTTTGCAGTGAAGCTGCAGTTGCACTGAAAGAGAATTTGGACCCTAGCATGGAAATCAAGTCAGTACAGTGTAGTGTGAACACCTACCAGCAGTGAATAAGCTTCTACCTCCATCTCATAAACCTACCCTGTGGGAAATCTGCTCCATTTTAAAAAGGCTATTGTAGCAATACCAAATGTAGGAATTTGAAAACAAACCATCAGACTTCTGTCCATACTACATGCTAATCCCTAGAATGTTTTTCCATCTCTTTCACAGTGTGAAGGTATTTAATGTCAGGACTCTGGTTTTAGAGTGAAAGCTGAAGGCCCTTGCTTCTGTCTGCTCTGAACACTTTCTAACTTGCAAAAAGAAAATGATACCAGTTCTTTCCCCACATTTAACTTGTTTGGCAACACATTTTGAAGCACAGTGCCAAAAAAAAAAAAAAAAACAGTTGCAGATCTCTGGCAAATCACAGTAAATACTGTGATGGTGAAATAAAATAAATCAGAAGCATCTTTCTCTGAGCAGAGAACATTTCTTTCTCTGAGTAATGTCCAAAGCTTGAAAATGCAAATGTAAATATATACATACATATATATATATATACACACACACACACACACACACACACACATACATACACACATAACCAATCTTTTGTTCACTTAAATACTGGAACACAATCAAATTCCCTTTTTTTTCTTTTTTTTTTTTGCTCCCTGGAAAACCTTCCCTCTCAGATGGAGTACACAAACAATGACAACAAGAGCAATGTCAGGGTGCTGCACCTTTCTCTTCTGCTTTTTCAGCTTTTATTTATTTGCTCTAGGAAACGTGGGCCGGCTGTTTGGAGTGCCCTGGTCTCCCATTCACAGTAGCAGCTGTGTAAACTTTGGTGAGGATGCTATGCCTTAATAACCTCTTAGGGCACCGTACTTCTGCTTTCCAAGTCCCAAGGGTCTCATTAGAGAATCTGCTAAATCAGGCTTATACAGTCTGTCATTAAGTGTGGAATTTAATTAGTCTAAATTTCTGCTGATTCTCATTTAGGTAAGACTGAAGCTTGCTGAGTTGTTGCTGTTATCATGCTGTGCTTATCTTCTCCTCTGTCTTCTAAGTTTGTTTTTTGTTGTTTGGTTTGATTTTACAGCACATCAAGGTCAAGGAATAGACACTCCTAGTGCAAAACCACACCTCAAGATGCAGTCATACTACGGACACAGATGCATACTGAGTAGTAATAAAACAGATTTAGTAGTAACACAAGAACATATCACAGAATCACAGAATTGCAAGGGTTGGAAGAGACTCAAGAGGTCAAGTCCAACTCCCCTGCTAAAAGAGGTACCCTACAATAGGTCACACAAGTAAGCATCCAGATGGGACTTGAATATCTTGAACTACAGAAAAAAGACATCACAGCCTCTCTGGACAACCTGTTCCAGTGCTCCATCACCCTTACCATAATGAAGTTCTTCTGAATGTTAGCACTTCTTATGTAAAACTTCCAGGCCATTGTTCCTTGTACTATTGCAACACACCACTGAGAAGAGACTGGCATCATCCATTTGCCTCCCACCTCCTTTTAGATGTTTATAAACGTTCATGAGATTCCTCCTCCTCTTCCCCAGGCTGAACAGATCCAGGTTACTCAGCCTCTCCTCACTCAGGAGATGCTCCAGGCACTTAAACATCTCTGTGACCCTCCACTGGACTCCATCTAGGAGATCCTTTTGGTGAACCAGGGAGCCCAGAACTGGACACAGTAGACTAAATGTAGCTTCACCAAGGCAAAATAGAGGGGGAGGATCACCCCCCATGACCTGTCAGCCATGCTCTTTTTAATGCAACTGAGGATACCACTGGCTTTTTTGGCCACAAGGGCACACTGCTGGCTCATGGCCAACCAGTGGACCCCCAGATCCTTCTACTGCACACATCTGAACAGCCAATGTTAGTATGGTATAACCAAATGAAATTAAGATAAGGGAAAAAATGATGGAGTTCTTGTATTGAGACTCTTCAAAATGCAGCTATGGGAGATGTTTTTTTTTACATTTGCAAACTGCTTTAAAAACAAAAACACACACCAGAAGATCCCCAAACCCATCTCATCACTGAGAATACGTCCAGTGAGTCTGACACTTTGAAAATTACATATGCAGTGGTTGATCAAGCTTGTAGGTTTCTTAACTACATCACACTGGATGGAGACTTGATAAAATACACTCCAGGTATTTCTCTCATTGTTAGAGTTTCTGTGATGTTGACTGTAGTAAAATCATGGCACGTAGTCCAAGTACTGGTAAAAAAAAAAAAGTTAATTCCCTCAGAGCTCTGATACTGTAGCTGAATGTCTCAAATCCCATCAGGGGACAGGGTCTTGCCATTACCAGCTCCTACTTCAGTACTTCACACACCACTACAGATCTGAGAAACCCTGTGAAAAGCTTTTTCTATTCTTATTCTAAACACAGCCAAAAGAGTGATTACTCTTTGCCAAAAGGAAAAGACTGCAGCTGGTAAGGAAATTAAATTTACTCAAGATCTTCCAGTAATGCATTATAGCATAAATGATGGAGGGATAACAATCAAGACATGCATAAAAATGTCTCAGAGAGTGCTTTCAAAGTTCAGGGCTTTATCTAAAGGAGTAAAAATCTATCTAGTAACCATGTTTAGGCATTTTTTTCCCATTTGGATGGGTTAATAAAAATGAACCATGTATTAACTGCACAAACACAAAATTTATTTTCTTAATTTATCACTCAGCATTTTGAAACCCAATTAATGCTAGATCTTTCATCACTTCTTCCTTTTTAATTAAAGATTTTAATCCCATAGACCAAGTCTTTGAGGGCAGCTCATATTTTGTTTTCTCCAGTGCAACTTACCCTTTACTGGGTCTAATTTCCCAGAAGTGCAGAGATCCCTCACCAAGAATCATTAAAATGTTACTTAACACTGAAAAAATAAATGCCTCCTAAAAAAAATCCCTCCTGTAATTCTTGTTCTCGATCTCACTATAGTAAAAAAAAAAAAAAGTTGTTTATCAGAACATAAAAGGAATAATCCCTCTTTTTTTTTTTTTTAACCTTGATATGTTTTTCATCAGAATTTCAACTGTACCTGCATTAAGAAGCTCAACAGAAAATCCAAGTCTAATGTAATAGAATATGGACAGATATTCTAAGATCTGCGTAATTTGCTCAGAATTTTTCACCCTCTCTAAAATTGCTTTCAAGCACCTGGAATACATTACTAAGCACTATGAAGAAACTGTCCTATTTAACATATTAGAATTCAATTGACATTAGAGAAAAATGCATTTGTGAAGTATTTATGTACACAAAGAAGCATAACATTAACTGCGCTGTGGAGATGCTATCACTTACAGTCACTAAGTGCCTCAACTACAAATTAGAGGATAATTAATTTTATATAGTCCTGTACTAAAACACAAAAGAAAGTAGATTAAGGGAGAAGCTTTAATAGATCCCATGGTAGAATTTTATTTCTAGGACTGGCACAATTGTTTGATCAATTTACTTTACAATGAAATATGGAACCAACCTGTAGGGGAGAGCTGACCTTACACAATGCAGGGCCTTGAGTGAGATTTAGGAGCACAGATCTACATTATTCCTAGATATGCCTGTGCCCCTTCTCAAGGTCCTATAATACCTCCATCTGTACTGCTTTACTTACTGCCTTCCTCTTCCAACAGTAAATCCCCACTCCCTGCCATGCCTCAGATTCTCCATCTGTGATATTTCTGTACTTCCCTTGACAAAGTGTTCACGTTTCAACATAGTCATAAGTCCATTGAAAAAGCAGCACATAGTGCAACAGAAAGCAAATGTGCTCTTCAGTTCAGCACTACTCATGTAGCAACAAGATGCCTCAAGCCAGCTGTTTTGCCACTGTTACTGCTATGCCTCTTCTCATGCATAACTGAAGTCATTAGCTTCTCTTTCACAGGGTTGCAAGTAATCAAAAATTATGTTGCTTTAGGGTAAGTGTTGGAAGACAAGCAGTTGTGACAGAGCCCCAATTCCTGAAGCTGGACCAATGCAGGTCCTAAGATGCACTGCATCTCCGTTGGGTAAGACCTGCTATGGTAGCCCACAAATGCTCATGCCACACTGTCCAATGAGCTCCAGAAGCAAGTTACTTGAGCAATTGAGCACTTACAGATTCAAAGCTTTGGCCTCAGATGAGGAAAATTAAGCCTGGCCAGAGCCTAACTGAATTTCAAATTTAATTATTTCCTGTAGAATTTATTTTGTATTATTTATGATGTACACCTCCTTTCTAAGATGTTTTTTATACATTTATATAGAAACTCATTGCAAACTTGTAATGATTTTTTAAATGAAAAGAAACATATTCCTTTCAAGTTCTTGTGATTTGTTTTTTTTTCTGCTTGCTTACTAAGATACTAAAGTAAGTTTATGTTAGGTTATTAACTTTACAGTTTCTAGGATTTCTCAGCATACTCAAATAAATTTAGTGGTACGAAGGAGGTGTTTTCTGTGCTTTTCAATGATACTATTCAGGTGACATTAAAATAATGTTCATTCATATTAAATTTTTTTTTAAGTGCCCAGGTATATTCTTACAGTTAATAATTCAGATGTTTTACATATTTAAAGATGTTTTTCTTTAATTAAAAAAAAATTCTTTTGAGATTTGTTTGTTTGTTAAAAAGAAGCTTTTATGATCCAACCCCAGTCTTATTTATTACATGCATTGGAAGGTGTACTTATAGTGGCAGAACTGTTTGAATTTCATGGTGGTATTTAGGTGTTGCATGATTTCCCCAGTGATCCCTTTTCTATTACCATTTCCCCAAGAAATGTTATCTGTGACTACAATGAAGTACATCAACAGCATTTTGTTGTTAATGTTTTTCACTTCTTAATTAAGAGAGACTTTCTGTAGCAATACCTGCATGTTAAAAAAATGCAAAAAAAACAAGTCTCTGTAAAGTATTCCACTATTTTCCCAGGAAATTTAAAAGGACAAAAAAAAAAAATTAAAAATAGCCTTAATAAGTGATAAACAACTTTAACTCAAAGGAGGGATTACAACCCAATGCTCCAGCTGCCTGTAAAAAGCTGTCATCAGTAAACTTCTTTCTGCAAACAGGTCCTGGTACAGTCTGTACTAAAATGAACAGAATGATTATATCATCTAGACCAATATTAATTCTGAAAAAAAAAATATGACTTTTGAATTATTAAGGAAGACTGTAATTGAAGTTTTCACTGAATACCCATACCCTGAGGTCATATAAGTGTCGCAAGAAGACTGAGCGTTTTGGCTCTTATTTAGAAGAATTCTTAACCAGCCAATCTAACTACCTATTTTTTTAAAGCTAAGCATATGCCTAGTGTTCCCTGACAAATCAGGCTTCAAAATCCACCCTCACTTTACATATCTGTGATTACCATGTTTCTAAACAGAATCTAGGGTCATAAATTCCCAGGAAAAGATTTAGAGACCTCAACAGAATGTTTCATCTGCAAAGAGGGTAGAGTAGTACAAATTAATGCAAAAAGTGAATTTATATTCCATTTGCTGTTCTGTGCCAACTCCCCAAGCAAACATTTGGTGCCCTTGTTCATTATAACTTTACACACTTCCCAAGTGCACTGCCTAACAGCAAACTGTTTTCTTGATAAGGACACATTTATATTGAGATTCTCAGAGAAACTGCATGTAAATTTACTTTGTAGATGGATGAATTACGCCACATTAAATTCCTGAGAGGACAGTCCTACACGGAATTAAAATAGCTTTAATTTAATTTAGTTTAATCCACTTCATGAGTAAAATAAATAGAATTAAATGAAGGCTACTTTAATTCTGAGCAAGAATTCAGAATTGGCTTAAATAGCCAACTGACATCTAATTAGTTAATTCAGATAGACCTTGCTAAGGCCCCCCAAATGAATAAGCTTTGACAGCATCCAAACAAAAAGTAGTAGGAGGAGAACTTGTTTAAAGGTTCTGTAACACATTTGAGTTTGATTGTTCTGTAACACATAAGTATGACAGAAAGCAGAGTATTAGCACTATGTTTTCAAACTGGTTGCTGAGTGGCTAATTGTGCCCACATTTTAATATATATCTTCCTCACAAGGGGCAGGAAATGATCTCTTCTTTCTGGTGATAGTGTTAAGAGCCAAGAGAATGGCATGAAGGTTCATCAAGGGAGGGCCAGGTTGAGTATTAGGAAAAGGAACTTCACTGAGAAGGTGGCTGGTACAAGAAGCATTTGAACAACATTCTCAGAGATATGATTTCAATTTTATATTGTCCTTTGTGCATCTAGAAGTTGGACTGGGTGATTCTTGGGGTCCTTTGCAATTCAGGATATCACATGATTTCACACCATTCTAATGGTATTTCTAAAGCATGTCTCGTGCATTACTTTGCACAAAGATTTATATCACAGTCACTTGATAGTTTCAACTGAATCCCTGTGTGCTGGCACTTTCTTGTGAGCTATACCCCTATGCCAGTAAAGGCACTCATCCACCCACTGCCGAGCAAAACATCCCTCAGCGCTCAGTCTCCGCACGACGCCCCACCGTTCAGCACCACGGACAGCACCTGCTCTACCAGCAGCTCAGCGCTCTCTCGGAGGAGAACCTCTGTTGGTTCTACCTCCAAACGTCCACCAAAGAACAATCAAACTCAAGCCTTGGGCTTATTCCTCCCTTCTGTAACTAATGCTGGCTGAGAAATTCTAACAGCATTCCTTCTGGATGTGGAAACACCTTCCCAGTGTGTTCTGCTGCGAGTTAAATCTACTTGGAATTAAGTAGTTTTACTCTAATTTCTAAAAGTATTGTGTGTGTGCATGGTGAATACAAATACTACTTCTTGATAAAAACAGTGAGCAAACAACAGAGTGTTGACACTTTTGTGTAACTGCCGTGCTGGACTTAAAATGGTGACAGACAGCAGTAAAACAGTGTGCAGAATCAGTGCTTTACTATAGTGCCTATCATCCAAAGATGTCCAAATGCCTTAAAAGCAACTCTTCAGCAAGCCTTACAGCACTTCTGTGTGACAGAGAAACATTAAAATTGCCCATTTTCCAAATGGGTAAAAATAGATACAACTAGGTCAATTAGAGTTTGCTTAAATATTTTTTCCCACCAGATTATAGCTACAACAGGGTAAATTCCTAGCAGAAATATTTTTCAAAGAAACAGTAAGACTTTTTCTTTCAAACAGCAGCATATTGCATCCACATAAGCTGCATTCTGAACTGAGATACCACATCTACTCTTGGTGTTGCCTCAGAATACTCTAGCCTCCAAAACAGCCAGAATAGATACTTTTCTACGCTTGGCTGGCAGGAGAGCAGGGGGAGCAAACTGTACTTGGAAAGGAGAAAGAACATAAGCAAGCTAGTACAGAGAAAGATAGAAAACATAGATAGAGAAAGAAAACATGGTAAAAAGAAAAAAGAAATTGAATACCTGATTCTAATACTACATTTCCCTTTCCGTACCATGAAATGGGCACCCCAATATTAAGTTTGTTCAAGTCTGCAAGTCTAAGACAGCATCACCTGCAGCTGCTGTTTTGGCATCAGCATCAGGACTTCACCTTTAGATAGATTCGAAAGATCAACATACTGTGAGCTTCCACCACTAAAATCTTTAAAAAATCCAAGCTCTCAAATAAAGCAATTCTTTGGTATAAGCTGTCCTATAATGGCTTGAAACTTAATTGCTTTAACTTTCAGTAATGAATAATAGCCACCTATAAAGCAATCAGATTAGAGAGCACAGATTCCATTTGTTATAATTTAAAATCTTGTTCAATGTCTCTCACTTCATTCGTCATTTGGTTAGAAAATGCAGAGTCATTTATGAGAGTGATAATCAGGGTCACTTATAGGATCACTCCATCCTATTCACAGCTCTACAAGTATCTACTGTGCAGCGCCAGAGCAGGCTAGGTGAAAAGGGAACAGTTCATTTGCAACAAAAACGTTCTTCTCCCTATCTGGGTCAGTTTGCTAATAGCCAGGATTCTTTGTCATAACAACACAGAAGACTGCAGATAGCATGGCTAGCCAGACACAGTTTTTATGTACCGCAGCTTTGAGACAAAGCACCAATTTTGTTTTAAAAAAGGCCCAGCACATCATTCTGAATAGAAATTGGCAATCAAACTCCATGACAACTTTTGTCTACAAAAACATTCAACTGTCTCCCAAGTTGCTAAATCCAGCACTTTGGATTCAGTATTTATCAACTATGTTTTGCAACAATATATAACAAAGTACTCCCAGCAACAATGCTGAGTTAAAAAATAATAATTTCAGGAACACCTCAATGTAACATCCAAATTCTCTCTTGGGGCAGTTCAAAGATTGCCTGCTTCTCTTGTTCATTAAAGTAGAGTTAAGATTATTATCTGGGTATGCACCATAACCCCGCAAAGGTACGGGGAGACAAACTATGAGGAGGAGATTACTTTCTTCCCACAGTACACTTGCAGTGAGTCAAGGCCTGAAGGAAATGAGGGTGGGGTGGAAGCAAAATCTTCTATGCTAGGAACAAAATCAACCAGGTCAGGACTGCAGTTAAAACCTTTGTTATTGATGCTTTCACAGTTATTTTAGACAATAATACAGAAACATGCAGTACATGCAAGGAGCAATGATGCTGTAAGAAATGAAAAAAAAAATGAATAGCCCTTTGCAAATTAGCTCCAAAGAACTCAGAGAACTCATGCTTCAGCTCATCCTGCTACCATCTAAAACACTTCATATGACTTATAAGACAAACTTTGAGGTTTCTGCTTTGGGGGAAAAAACAGGAAACTACAAGGCAATGTTATAGGCATAGCTCTTTTCTGAGTCAGTTTGGACCATTCTTGCAGATTGTTGCCAGTTACCATGGGACACTAGGATCTCGTACCACAAAGTTACACTTCTGAGAGGACACCTCACACTACCAGCCATACAAACTTGTTATGTAGTAAGGATTACCTTAAGTGATAGCATCTCTCTAGGAGCTGTTTGACTAAAGCGAACAAAAATCTCAGCAAATCTGGCAAGGCAAACAGGTACAGAATTCACTGTGCTTAGAACAAACGAACAGAGATGGGACTGTGATCATGTGCAAGCTTAAATGCAGCTGGATATTTCAATAGCTCTGATATTTCTGTCTGGGGTGATATTAGACTAGTCATGGGAATGTGGTATTCAAAACAGCTGCCTGACCCAGATTCACTGCCAGTGGCTGACTACATGAATACAGGGTGAAGAGTACCCGGTTTCACTTTTGGCAACATTTTTTCTTGGAGTTGGAGTTTGATGATCTTTAAGGTCTCTTCCAACTTAAGCCTCTTGAATGAAATGATACAACTGCATATGAAGTGCACAGAGAACTAAGATTGAAGTTGGTGGAAATGAAACGGGAGTCAATTTCAATACCCAATGTAGGATTTGGACATCACATGCAGCTAGACTTGTTTGAAAGCTTTGTCCATGTGGGAATCTACTTGAAACCATCCCATAGTTGATGCCAAAAACTTCAGTACTTGTCAGTGTACTCGGTAATGAATGACTTTGTAAGTACATTTTTACAGGGATATTCACAGCTGCAAAGGAACAATTGTATTCTTAAGGGGAAAGCTGTAATAACTCCTCTGAAATTATCTCAAATCCAGCAGGGTGTCAAGACAAAGCAAACTACACAAACCCATTGTAAATCTCAGACAGCAGATGTTTTTCCTTCTGAAGGCAGAGAAACAAAACACCTCTTAATATAACACGTTCCTATCCTGTGAACAGTTCCAGACTCAATCCTTTTCATTTTATTTATGCAAACAACCTGACGTAAGTCAATTTATGCTTGAAATATCATGCTGGATATTAAAAGAGTTGTGCATGGAGAGAGCGGTCTTGCACAACAGAATGGCTGCAACAGCAAAGAATGAATTAAGCATTAATACTTTGTGTCTAAATAAGCTTTTTCAATCACCTCAATTTACAATGTATTTTCGATGGTATTGATAGGTTGTAGACTAATGGGAAAGTCATGTGTTAAAAGGCAAAATTGAGGTGAGGAAAGGAAATTAAATCTCCATTTAGCAGGGAAAAAAAAAAATTCAATATTTGCTTTCCTTCCCAAGCAGCGTAAACAAGGACTGCTGAAACTTCCCAGTAAACAAAATTTCAGTTCCCACCAACCACCTTACTAAAATTGAAATAATTAATTTTCCACATATTATTTATACAACAAAAAAGCAAACAACCATCAAACATTACAAGCCAGAGATTTTTTTCTAGATATCTGATTTTGGCAGAGCTTTAATTCCTTGTTTTCTAAACAAAGCATTATCAAAATCATTACATTCTTCTCTGAGGTTAATAGCACAAATGCAGAAAGCTTTAATAGTTGATCTGAAAATTCTGTCTAGAATACACTGTCAGAATTTTCTCATCAACTGAAATATTACCAGTTCATTAGTACATAGGATATTGTTTGATCCAGTTAAAAATTGCTCTGCACCAATTGTGACAAATGTTGCTCAGATTCATAATAAAACCCAGATTCAGACCCAAAGACAGACATGAATGGAAGAAGCTATCCTGTGTGTCCTTTGTAATTTAGAATAAGTCTGTTCTACAACTGTAGTTTAACTACCACTATACAGATTTACAGGCTCCTATAATCTCTTACTGAACACCACGTCTTCAATAGAACAATGACATCTCTATTATTTAATATAATGTTAAATATAGACAAGTAGTCCAACTTAGAACAGTAACACCCCAGTTTTTACACTATTTTAGTATGCATGTATATCATGGGAACTTATGGCAAGCCGAAATCTGTATGAAGCTGAAGACAGCAAAACGGCCACAGCTCAGCACAGCTTCTTACGAGCATTACCCTCATTAGCTTTTACATATATTTTTTGTTTTAAATTTCATTTTTTTTAATGACCAGATCAGACAAAGTACCCACTTGCTAAATATCACAAGCAAAGGCCTTATACTTTCCATTTTAACAAATCACAGTTGTTTTACACACACTGTGGCCCCTAGCTACAGTTAGGAAATTTTTTAAGCCATTTGATCCAATGCTGCTCTGGCAGGCAAACAAAGTGGCAATACTAAAACGTTACCACACTGCAATTAAAATGGACATCAAGGGCAATGTACGCTGAAAGAAGAAAATCATGTAGACTATGGGACTCCAGTGACACATTCATATCAAAGATTTACTATTCAGATTAACACACTGAATTGTGATCAGACACTTTGCATTTCATTACCATAGGTTAGTCCTTCCTCTCGTTTATAGTCAAATCTCTAGACTTGCTTTTTCTCCCCATGGCAGGACACATTTGCATTAACAACTTTTTAACTTGCTCCGTGTCATAGCAATGTGGCATAGACTTTCCAGTTGGATTGTACAACACATCCTTCCACTCCAGCACAGCATACAGAGATTCACATCAGTATTCTTTTGCTTCTCATTCCAGTCTGCCCTCGTTATAGCTGAGAATTGTTAGTGCCTTTGTTTTGTTTCATCATAAAGCTGTTTCTCTACTGAATCATCAATATCATTTTTACCTCCCCTCACAGCTTCAGCATACTTTCCTACTGCCTGCAAACAAAATTTGTAACCAACAATACCACCACCTTAGGGCTTTCACTAACATCAATTTTCTCTGCCTCATGCTCTCCTGTCCTCTTATGGACACATACACATCGTTTCACTGATGCTGCAGAATCTTGAATGGACTTTTTTGCTGATAGTGCTTCGTCTTACCTCATACCACAAAGCAGATCCCAGCATTTCCCCCTTACCTCTGTGGGCTTAACTCTTAAGATTAATAGCATTTACAAGTAACCTCTTCAAAACTACTGCTCTATGTGCCACAGAACTGATACAGTTTGCTAGCATCCCTTCAGAGAGACTGCTAAGAATGAAAAAATAGTAAAGCTGACATGGGAGTTAATTAATTAAGAACTAAAGAATAGGAGTATAATTAAGGTTAGTCTATATGGCTTTCTGGAAAACAGGCCTTGTCAAACAAGCTTGATTTCATTTCTTGATGAGATCACAGATTTCACTGATACAGCTAATGCTCTGGGTGTAATAGACTTAGATATCTGCAGATGCATGCAACTGTTTTAAGACATTCTATGATTGAATTCTGATAGTTTCCAGCCCCCATGCTAAAATCTTTTCCAGCTATGCATTTCACCAGCGCGGCTGCCATCATATGGTTGGAAAGGTCAAGATGTGTGACCTCCATTGTCCTATTACACATAACCTACCCCAACACACAGACACTTACTGGTAACAACCAATGGACTCCGAAGTAGGCAGGAAATGAACGCAACAAGTCCCAAGGAAAGACATTATGGAAGAAGATGGTCTTTGTCAACAAGAGCTCAGCACGCTTTTGCCTTCTCACTCTCATTCATTGCAAACTTCCGAACACAAAGATCTGGGTGTTGAAGTGGCCTGGCCAAGATGATTCTTAGCAGATATGCTGGAAAAGTGATGTCAACTATTAAAATCGCATGTCAGCATTTGTTGTTGTTTGTTTGTTTTAACTGCCATAAAGAGCTAGTTTTCAGACAGATTCTTCATATTTTCTGTAAGTCAGTTATTGATATAGGGTAGTCTTTTGCTTCAGGATCTTGTCTACTTTGGCACTCAAACTTTAGAAGCTTATTATCTGGCTTTGCTTGTATGGAATATATCTAAAAAAATATGACTAGTCACAGTATAGTTTCTTGACTTAGCAGGAAAAGGAATTACATACATGCACATACATCATGTACACGATGTGCCAGTATATTTTGGCTATTAATGGTCTCAGAAAATTGGGTCTTATGCCTGTACAGAATCATAGAATCATAAAGGTTGGAAAAGATTGCTAAGATCATCTAGTCCAACCATCAACCCATCACCACCATGACAACTAAACCATGCCACTCAGTGCCACAACTGCCCTCTCCTTGAACATCTCCAAGTATACAGGTATATGCCAGTAGTATAGAACACATGCAGTTTACTAGAGGTGCCTATTATATAACTTTTATCAGAGCTCAAGCTTTCTGGGCTTGACACCACAGTACATCCCTCAGATTTACTGCTGGGAACAATGTTCTTCATCATCAGTAAACAACACTATTTTCAATCTAACTTCACCACATTTTTCCACATGTTTACATATGTATTTCAGTAATACCTCAATACTTCTGTTACAAGTCTCTATATATGTTTAGTTACATGAGAGAAAAAGTGGCTTACAATGAGAAGCTCCAGAAGCAGAAGAAAACATAAGAGGCAAAACAGATGAATGGATGTAACAGTGTGACACATTCACAAGGCAGAGGAGAAATAATTGTTTTCACTGAACAGACAGTACATATGTTTATCGGGCTCAGCTTTTGATCTGATGGACTCTACAAGCCTCAAGCAACATTCCTCCTGCATATACCAATGACAAAAATGCTATGCTGTGATTTTTTTTTTTTAGAAAGACAGAAACTAGACTGAGTATCCCCCAGTCCAGCATTTCCTATGCACTGCAAGTTCTCCGTGTGCCTGTGCATGAATTCTCCAATTGCAGCATTCTTTGCATACGGACTCTGCCCAGAAGTGGAGACTGCGTGCGTCCTGACTACAGATTTAACTCACTCTTTATTTCACTCCAGGAAAGCAGAGTTTAGCATCTGTGTTTCATACATGACAATTCATGTCATGTATTTCATGCTGCTCTCCAGGCAACGCTGCTAGCTCCCTGTAAAAGACACAATTCCGAAGAGCCCACTCCAGACACAATGCACACTTAAAACACACCTCAACCCAGAATTCTCCTCCAGCTCTTTCTCAGCTGGCCTTCTACTTTCAGCTCCTGCATGCAACACGCACACATCTTTGTCACAGAACAAAAACACTGTTCAGAAAGACTGAATTCTGCCCTCTGGTATTTTTGAGCTGGAAAAAAACCACACACGCAAACTTTTTTAATTCCAGTAACAAGGCCACTTGGGCACCAAAGCCTTCCTGCCAACTGATGTGTGATGTGGACTCTATCAGTCACCTCCAGAGAGCACTTGAGCAGTGTGGCCACAAACTGTTTCCCAGCAATTACTCATGCAGCTCGGGCTCTCCTCCTCCTCCAGCACGCAAAGGTTAGCAAGCAGGCAGTGAACGTTAGCAACCATCAATAACTATCAATTTAGGATAGATTCAAACTGTGGCTGAAGATTGAAAGCTTCCCCATATCCAAATGCAAATTGCCCAAAGCCTTCCGGTCTTCCCATTGTTCTGCTTTTCTTTAGTCACATCAATTTATGACATGTCTTCTTTAATATAGCAGGAAACAGAACTCAGAACAGCACCGCAACCATTTTTCACTGTTCTGCAGATTAGCCCACTTTGTCTCAATGTTTTCTTTGATGTCACTCTTAACATGCAATGCTTCATAAGGTTAAGAAAAAAAAAAAAAAAAAAAACCATAAACACAAACATTAAATACAAGAGAACCCTCCAGAAAACAGAGATTTGGTTGTACAGCTACAAGTGCACAGAGAAAACAGGGTCTCTTCAGTGGAAACCAAAGCAGTCACTCCTCGAAAATACTGGAAAGATAATTTTGTGCCACTGAATTCAGCAGAAGTGGTAACAATCCTCCTCGTGTATTTGATCTCTCCCTAAAAAATGCATGCTTTTTATTTTCATTTTAACCTATCCAGAGGCCTGGAGGCTTATACGATTCTCACTGATGTGTTGTTACACCACAGAAAGCTGCTTCCTGGCACAGAGTGGGGTTATTTTCCTCTCTTCATTTGGTAAATAATAACTCCTCATATCTACAATGGGATTATATCCCACTTCACTTGCTTTAGTGAATAGATGAATAGAGCACCTCTGAGTTCCCATAATTTTGAGCTTTCTTGCAAGGCTTTGGAGCATCAAGATTATTTTCTCCTATACTGAGTCAGAAATTTTTTTAGCGCTGATGTAGGCATAATGAACTCTCACTAATATTGCAGAGAAATCCAAAAAGCCATTACATTTTATGAAAAATATCTGCAATTTGTGCTTATAGCCAGCATCAAAGTTAAACACATGGTTAGGTGAGGTTTAGGGACAAATACATGCATAATTTATGAAAGCACACGGCCATTACTGGTAGTTCCATAGAATAAACAGTCCTTGGTAGACATAGTGCGTTTGAAGCATGCACCATATTCACATCAGCAACGTGGAGCCAAATTGGTATTTATGGTGTACTCACAATCTACTCAATTCTTTTACTAATCGAACCCGCCAGGGAAATACAGTGTGATATTCTGTTTCAGCTACTGGCAAGAGATACGCTGCTTCCAACAGAGCGCCTGATAACTGGAGAGTGCAGAAGAGCTGATGACTGCACAGAGTCCACTAGGGATCTCGTTATGCCAATCTAATTAACCTGCAAAATGCTCAGCTAGCACTGTGCTCTGGACTTGCACACAGATGGAAAATGGGCTGTTCAGCTATTGTTGAACTAGTGTGCAAGACAGACTTCTCATAACTCCCAAGTCATCAGAAGCATTTAAGCATATGCTTACCATTAATGTTAAACAGGTGCTCAAGTACACTGCTGAACAGGGAACATAACAAGGAGCCTCTGGGGTATGTGCTTTTTGCTTTATTGCTGTTGTATATGTTAAGTTCTAATTAATTTATTTGGTTGCCCTCAGCCTCCTACCTGTATCTCTCTTAAAATCTGAATAAGAAAACAATGGAGATGCTCTCTTCATACAAACAAAGCGTAACTGTAAAATCCATGATCCTGGAATCCAAAAAACAAGAAATGACATTTTATTTTTTGAATTGCTGTCATCTTTGATAGACTTTGATTCATACAAGAATGTCCAAGTCCAAATTAATACTACCTTCCTCAATAAAGTTCTTAACAAATTGTAAATCTAAATGTATACAGTTAATGTAAATGGAATTAAAGGCACTGAGAATAACAAAATCATCAAGCACCACTGCATGACTTTTCCTTTCCTGTAAACAGAAGTGAACAAAACAAATCAACAAACAAACAAAAAACCCTCGCAAATAGTGAAATAAGAAAAGGTGCTGTCATATTGATATGAAGTACAGTTAATTCCTGCTCTTCCCAAAGCAATTCACATATCCTTTACACGGACCACAGATATAACTTCAACGTAGTCAATAACTCAGAACTCATGAGTAGTAACATTCCTGCATTACAATAATTTGCTTTACAAAGGAGACATTCATAAGAGATACTTTCAGCCCCCTCAAAGCTGGATGAGAAGGCATATTTTTCACATCCTCATAGACAACAGAGAAGAGCAATATAAGCTTATTTCTAGGTTGCTTTAGTTATATCATATACTGGAGAAGGACTACTAAATATTTACAGAAAACATGCCGAGCTATCATTTCAATTTTTCTCCATGGTTTTAATAGCATCTCTCCTATATCATAAACAAACAGAAAGGTTTCATTTCCAGAATGTTTCCCAGTTCATCATCGTTAGTGAAAACCTAAACAAAAGTGCAGGCATGCAGCATGCCCTGTGAAGCATTTGATGGGGAAACTTATGGGGTTCTCCATGGGGGACAACACAGCAAATGAGATGAAGCAAACCCTCAGAGTGCTTTCCTCAACCTGCAGCATCCTCTGAGATAACTACCTTGCCCACCCTTTGTACTTTGTGCTTCTTTATCACTCCCCTTTGCCTTTGATTGTTATTTTTTCCCCTCTCCAGTATATTTCAGTTTACAACCTTTAAAAAAAGGTATTGAAAAACCCTAGTGACACAGAACATGGTGGAGTTTTGTGTTGAGATTCAGGTCTGAAGGCGCTTGAATCTCAAACAAATTTCTTATTCAGTTCAGCAGAGGTAGTAAACCCATTAAGTTCAGCAAAAGTTGTGCTTGAGTAAGTGCTGAATAATGACTACAGAATGAGGCCATCTAATGCGTGGCTGGAATTCATGCCAAGCCTAACTGTCTCCACACTCACTTGAGTTGACAAAATCTTCTAGCCAGTATCCTCTGCAACTCCAGAGTGATATTCTACAGTGCTCACCACTCTGCTTACCTGGCAGTGCTTCACTTGGGCATACAATAGTCAACAGTGCAGCTAATCCCACTGCTTTGGTTGGACTTTCGGGTGTATCTCAGAGCAAGCTCTAAAAGCCATTACTATGGTGGAAATAGTTCATATTTGATAATAAAGACACCAGCAAAGAGGCCTTATCACAGACAAAATCCTGGACTGATCGCTGAACATGCAGTGAGTATGCAATCCTTCTAGGGTTCCTTGTAAACGTACAGACTGTGAACCACCTATGTGCAATCGAGGGCAGAACTCAGATTCAGTAAGACATACAGTAATTATCCCCTCCACTGCTGCTGTTCCCAGGCTTTAATTTGACAGTGATGAAGAGAATACCATTGGACATACAGTTCTTACAGCAAACATTCTATTCTTGGAAATCACCTGCAAGACATAATTTTCTTCCCAATGCACAGCATAAGCATTACAGGTGCCCCACAAATTTCCAGGACCTTAATGATACCACAAAGACAGTTACTGCAAAAGCAGAAATGTAACATAACCTTGATAATCCACTTCAAGGGCACATGGGAATGGCAAATGAAGACTTTACTTAGTACGATGCCCTTAAGACAGCAGCAAATCCACAGCATTTACAGGTATACACATGCTATAGCTGGGAACCAGTTATCAATGCATTGTCAGCATTGAAACTCTAATGATCTATATTTATTCTGTAAATTAGTTGTTTTTATTATTATTATTTTATCCCCAACTTTAGCCTTTTGAAAATGAATAACATAGGAATCTACTAAATGCAATGCTCTGTTGGGAGAGAATACCAAGGTTCCTAATTTACAGTATTATGCATTGGTGGATTACACAGGATTTAAAATACATAAAGCAATTTAATAAATAGGCTTTGCTTGTTAATCTCACATGAGTCACTGTTTAGTATAACAGTGTTCAACAACACACGTGCAAACAAACACATCTAGAAAAACAAATGATGTATTGAGTTTATGATGACATTAAGCCCTTTTGGATTAAGTTCTCTTAAAGCTAGAGGTAGATTATAATGTTCTAAGGGACCTCTGTAAACATGCAAGCCATAGAACAAGCAATTTCCACAGCAAGATGGCACATGGCTGAGATGGAGCTCCTCTGCTGCTTTACGTGGGCTGCAGCACTGGGAGACCCAACACACTTCCGCACAAACATGCTGAGATTTGGAAAGAGTAAAGCCCTAAACTTAAAGTTCACACATCCCCACATCCCACTGCAGCTGGCTGGCAAGCCCTGGTACAGAACCGTGCTTGTCTTGCGTAACAGTGAAGACCCAACTGCATGTGTAGAGCCATCTGAGATGCTCTGAAATATCTATGACGATACTTCAGCAACAGACTCAAGCCTTAGATACCAGCAGGGTAGATGTTTATGGCTCAGCCAGTACCCTCATCTTTTATAGCATCGATGGAGAGAAATCGGCACTTGAGTACAATTCCTCTGGTCCATTTGACACAACCACACGAAGATGGGATGAATCATGCCCCAGACTCCACTGACTAATACAATTATAAAGGGTGTCTAGGCTGACTACATTAGATACAGATGTCTTAGATGTATTGAATAAACCAACGTTTAGTCAGAGGAATCCTATTTCCATCTCGTTCTAATGAAGAACCTCAAGAGCCTGAGAAAGCACTGCACTCCCACAGAGACTGTTCCAGCAGTTAATCGCCTTCTCTATAAAAATGGGGCACTTTATTTTTCTAGTCCAAAATGTTCTGACTTCAGCTTCCAGCTTTTGAGTCTTGTTCTGCCTTTGTCAGCTACATTAAATAGCCTGTTGCTATTAGAGCTCTAATACCAGTTAGAGTCATGCCTCCGCATGATTCTTTACGATTCCTTCAGCATGACCTTCCCCTTCACGTAGTTCAACCAATACCACTTGAGTGCAAAGTTCTGTGAAGAAATTTAACCTGTGGGATATACAGGAATGATGCTCGGTGCAAGGGAACATGCAGTGAATTATCTTCTGGCATTAACAGACTCATTCCATAGTCAGACTCTCTCCCTCCATTCCCTGCATATCGATGTATCTAAAGGCATACTCTGCATTAGAAGGGCTACATTCGGATCCCATTGGATATTTCCTCTTGAAGCTCTCTGCCATCCCCCTTAAAATGTGCAAACATTCTTAATTTCCATCAGATACTGATAGGACATTTGAACAGTCACAGAACATCTCACAGCTTTTCCACGGGGCACAATGCAGCACTCTCAGTAACTCCTATGGACTGTACCCTGCACTACATGTATCATCCTAACAAAAGAGAATGCTTTTTCTCTTTTATGCTTGACCCGGAAAGAATACCAGACTGCTACAGACCTCAAAACTTAACCTACCTCTCACAAAGCAGCAGAGCCAAAGATCTTCTGCTGCAATTCATGCTGTTGTTTAGCAGTTTCATTTCTACCTGACTTAAAACTTCAGTTGGAGTCATGATAACTCATCAGGGAACTGCTACAGTTCCCTTGTTTTCAGCTCTGGAGGCCCCTTTTTCAGCCAAGGTAGCAGACAGCTGATGGATAGCACACAAAATCTGGACAGCATTTGGTTTCTAAATCAAGTGAGATCTGAGGCAGAGGGAAGGAAAAAGTAGCGGGTAGACTGTGCTGGAACAGAAACTCCACCACTTACTTCAGGTGGGAGTTTCAAGAAAGATTAATCTCTGTGCAGCTTCTTTACCCCATGTAGGCCAGCTGCATTCTTGGCTGAGAAACATTACACCATGTATGTTTCAGTGTGAAGTGACTGATCACTGCGAGCAATAAACCTCAGATAAAATACAGCAAATAAGGAAAATTACAATGGAACATCAAACTCTTTTATTTATGCTTTTAATATGAATTTACTGCACTGCAGTGCACCATGAAAACACAAAGGGCAGGAGGAAAGCTGGATTTTCTGTTAGGCAGCACCAATGTGTCTCCAGAAAGACATAGAAGGAACACAACAAGGATGGCAGCATAGCTCCATTTTCGTGCCATTTGTACCCTTGAAGTTTCTGATGCTTCAGAGATACCAAAAAAGTTTATGGGTGAAAACAGTCACCATGGGGCTTGCTTTTATTTGTTTTTATATAACCACCCAAGCTGCAGCTATCAGAGTCAGGATTTAATGGCCAAACAAAACATAGAAGAATCTGGAGATTTAGACAAGTCCTCCCAATGAACCAGAACAACCTCTTCTGCCCCATTCATTACATTTTTTTCCCAACAAAGGAAAAAAAGCACCACATTCATTGGAGTTTCTCTTGGTAGTTTTAATTATCATTAGGGCAGATGTTGCCTAGATTGAAATTCAGAATGAGTTTCAGCCACATCCTTCTAACAGAGATAGTTGGCTACAGCAGAGCGCTCACTGCTCACACTGTCAACTAAAGACACCAAAATAACAGCATGATCACATACAACAGATTAAATTTTGCATCACAAGACCCTATGAACTTCCACTGAGCTCATTTTCTCTGCTCACCAACGTGCCTACATTCGAAGGCAGTAGCTCCTCTTTATCTTCATTGTAGCTCTACCATTTTGTTCTTTGGCTTTGCATCGGTGTACATAAGAGGAGAATATGACGCTATGTTAAAGGTCTTTAAAATAGCTCTACTTAATGGATTTTCTTGCAAATGCATTAAAAAAAGAAAAAAGAAAAGAAGAAAAAGCCTATGTGCATGATAGATTATGATAGATCATCCCGGGGGAGACAAAGGCAAGAGCAGAATAAAACAAGTGCAGTTGGTGTTATCATCCTTTACTTGACAACTGAATATGTGGAGGAATAACAGGAATATTTTAACAAAATAAATTACATAGCTGCACCTCCAGTTAGGCTGATACGTAAGTGCATTAAATTAATCTCCAAAAGGTGATGCACTTTTTTCTCCAAACCCTACTTGTTGCATATTAACTTGAAAGGGACTGTGAAAAACTCATGGGATATATTGGGTGTTAATGTAGGAAACCACCGTGTATTACTCACTCCCTACAGTATTCATGTAGAATTAAGAGAAATCTCATTGTAAGAGGGTGAACTGTTTCGGTAAGCTACATTTCCTTGGCTCAAATGATGAATAGGAAATAGTACAGTAAAACAAAAGTAGGCACCTTTCCAGGTACGCGTCGTTGTTTAAAAAGCCAAAACAAAGCTCTGATGAAATATTGTCACAAGGATAAAAGCATTTATCTCAGTGTCACAAGACTGGCTTGGCTTTTGCTGGTCTAATTAGGTAATAAAGAAATCACAGGTGTAGTAACTCCTTGAGCTATCACTGCACTTTAAAAGGGCCCATTGGGAAGCCAGGGAGCAGCATGCCACATTATCACTTGGTGTCACATCATTTTAAAAATGAAATAGCTCAGTTTAAGAAAGATTTCTAAAGAGAAGAAAATCAATACATACTTAGAAGCTTGTCAAGACTCTAAGCAACAGCAAAACTGCCAGGAAACAGACAAACAAAAAATAAATAAAAAGAAGAAGAAAACCAGAGTGGGCTTCGAATCTTCAATGATTTCTCAAGTTCTGGTAGGCAATTAGAGCAGTGCACAGCACAGAGCAGCCCCTGGGACTCCACACATATCCCTCCCCTACCTTCAGTGACTGCCAGGTGCAGAGGAGAGGACAATCCCAACAGCAGGCTTAGACATGACTGTTCCAGGACTCTAACAGTAGTTGTAACAAAGTGATAAATAGATAAAAAGAAATATACTACTGTTTTAATTTTTTTTTTAATGAAACTTAATGAAAAGAGCAATGAAAGCACTAATCTTTACTTGCTAAAACATTCATTCAGCACATCTGAGATTTGAGGATTAGTTCTTATCTTATCTCTCCAAATATTTTAAAGCTGAAATATTCACCTAAATTTAAGTCTTATTAAATGAACTGCAGATCCAGTCACAACTACAGACCAGATCAGCATAGAAACCAGCTGTATGTTTCAGATGACCCATAAAAACACAGGCATGAATTAAAGAAATCACTTGTGTCAGTGTAACAACTTCCTTGTCTCCAGATCTCATTGACAGTGCCCTTAAAAAGAGTTCTACAAAGGAAAACCTGGCACTCAGGTCAGGGAAACCACCCTGTATCACACAGTATGAAAGAGATAGTTGTGAGATAGCAGCCTGGCAGCTGGATCCTGCCCTATTTGAATCAAAGGTAAAAACTATGGTCTCTGGAGGAAGACTTTGAATTGTGGACAGCCCCCAGCACACAGCTCTGCGTTCAGATCGATCATCATCCCAGCCCGTGCTCATCTCACAGAGGGGCGTAGATGCGGATCCATTTTGCTGACCAAAATCCCCAGCAGAAGCAGCACTGGGGAATCCCTGCCTGCTCACCATGCCCGACTTCAGAGACCAGCAAGGAAACGTGCGTGAGGGTTTTATCAATTACACAGGACACTGCCTATGTAAATTAGGTGAATCCTGCACTTTAAACACACAGTGCCATCTCAAGTGGTTAATTATTTCTTCTTAGTGGCATTGTACATCATCATCACCAACTACAATGACCTCTAGGATCAGCAGCTTAAGCAAATAATGATCTCTGTTTCCCCACATTACAAAAGTTGCAGCACCAGAAGCACTGCAACATTTCCAGGCGTTTAAGAAGCATAATGAAAGGAGTACGATGCAATCACGCTTTGCAATTCTCCTAGAAAAATGTTTGCAGAAGTTCCCATTCAGTTCCCTTAGTTGAATTCACAGGTCACATAGCATTGCACCTTCCTCTTAAAAACGACTGCTGGAAAAAGCAGCATTATTGAATTTGGAAAAGGAGGCATATCCTCAAAAAGCCAGCAAAGCATTTTACTACAGAACCTAATTAAAGGATGGAGAATACTTTGGCCACCTCTTGAACACGTCAACCCAAAGCACGAGAGAGACACATACAACCATCTGTATTACACACACCTCCCCTCAAACGGTGGGCAAAATCCAAGCACTTCCCTTGACAGAAGGAGGGGACAGGAGACCAACAGGTCCCCTCCACATCGGGGAAGTAGCTTTGAGAGCAAAGTGCCCTGCAGACACACCTCTGCTCACCCCCAGCTGTTGGAGCATACAAAGCACACCGCACCCCCGGTACCCCCAGCGGGTCAAGCCAGCGGGCAAAACATACCAATATATTTCCATCAGCACAAGATGGCAACCAGCACTTCCTCCGAGAGAGCAGCTGGCTTTTTATTGTTATTATTACTATTTTTTTTTTTCCCCACCTCAAGGGAGGGAGCTGATTTAAAAGCATCCCGAGCAGGTTTCTTAAAAACCGGCACCACGATAAGCGTTTCCAAATACTAATGCCAAATGAAACACGAGGTAAACCACCTCCCCCCCCTCCCCCTTCCACGTCCCCCAACACACACACACACACACACACTACGGACATCAACTTATCGAAGTTGGCTGTGCCGGAGCATGGTACCGACCCTCTGCACCACAGCCCCTCCTAAACAGGGACATCACCGCAGCCTCCGCGCCCCGAGGAGTGGGCACTGAGCAGAGATAGCCCCTCGCTGGGTCGTTCCCCCCCCCCCTTCAACACAAAGGGGCCCCGCGGCGACCGTGCAGAGGGGTGTCGGGGGTGTGGGAGCATCGAGCACGGGCGGGGACCCCGCCGCTTACTTACAGTCATTGGAGGCGGCGGCAGCAGCCACTTACCATCATGTTCCCCTGCATTTTAGCGGTTTGAAACATTGCCTTTTCCTTCATTTTTGCTCCGTGTGTGTGTATGTGCGTGCGCTGCTCTCCCAGAGTTACTTAATCCAGCGGCTGGATCACTTTAGCGAAGAACCAGCGTGCACTTGCGATGGCTTTTTAGTGTGGAGTGGAGGGAACTACGAGTAGCAGAGGGGGAGGATGCTGGCGTGCTTTTTCCCTTCCCCACCCTTTCATAAATTTTTCCTTGCCCGTTCCCCCCACCAAAAAATAAATGAATAAAACAGCTCCTATCGGATGGGAAGGAAGGGAGGATTGGGGGGCAGCTAGGCTCAGATCCAACCCCCCCCCCCCGCTTCAGCTCTTGCCCTGTGGGTGCCGGTGGGGCGGGCAGGAGCCGCACGCCCGCCCCTCGCTGTGGCCATGCCCGGGGGTGGGGGAGGGTCCCACCGAGCCCTCCACACCTCGTGAGACCCCGCTCGCAGATTGGAGGGGAGAAAATGATAAATAAAAAGGAGACGGGAAATGGGCGGAGGGGAGGGAGAAGGTGATGTCTTTTCTCACTTCCCTGGCCGTGCCCGGCTCGCTGCTTTCCCGAGAGGCGCACACGCTTTTTACAAACAGGAACCGGGGATAAGGTTGTAGAGGGGGAAGGGGGGGGGAATCGAAGCCGCTTCTCACAGCATTAACTGTTCAGCGGGTAAGGCCAGGCCACGGCTGATGCAAGGAGGGTGGGGAATGGAAACACCGCGGGTTATAGCGAGGGCAGCGCTCTGCGCTCCTAAGACTGCGGCCCGGCCTCTCTGCAACCCCCTGCCCGGAGCCCCCGGGATGCGCCCGGCGCAGTCTGGGGCAGGGGCGTGCCCGGCGAGCTGCCCCCGAGGCGGTAAGCGTGGTTGTAAAAGACTACTAAGATGATTAAGTCCGATCTTCGACCCATCACCACCATGCCCACTAAAACGTGTCCCTCAGCGCCACGGCTCCGTGGTTCTTTAATACCTCTCCAGGGACAGGAACTCCATCACTTCCCTGGGCAGCCTGTTCCAATGCCTTACCTTCTTACTCCTTCAGAGAAGAAATGCACGTGGAAGGATATAGCCCCTACGTTTGCAACAAAAACTTGACCACACCTTTTATTCCTAGCACCGTTCCCACTTTTCCTGTTGTTTTCACCCATATGAGCTTTGGATGGACCTCTTGTCCCCCACCCAAGCTGCCCTGCTTAGTGGCCACTGGAAGACGTTCACTTCCTGCCACCAATGTGGGAATAAGCCTCTCAGTGTGGCTTTCCAGAGACAGCCACGCCACTCACCCCAAAGGCTCACACCTCAGCAGGTTCCTCAGTCAGGAACATTCCTTCCTGAAGAGCTGTGTCTTTTTCTCTCTTCTTTTATTACACGCGTACAATTTGTTCAGAAATAATGATTGCCAGCTGCAGGAGAATTAGATGTCACAGAATTGCTTGGATTGTAAGGGACCTCAAGGATCATCAAGCTCCGACCCCCCTGCCCCAGGCAGGACTGCCAACCTCCGTATGTAACACAAGATAAGGCCAGAATGCCCATCAATTTCATTTGGGATGGACACAGCTGCTTATGAACTTCCATGCTCCAAAGAGGAGAAAAAGGCTCTGAGAAGAGAGGAAGTGATTTGTTTAAATAGCTGAGAAAGAAAACCAAGAAAAAGCAGAAGTAGTTGAAGCCAGAAACTCTCTTGTCATCCAAGGTTTAACCAAGCCAATGGCTGCAGTAGAAGCTCCCCTTATATTCATGGGGACTTCTGCAAGTCCTTTTGTTGTGCTCATCTGTAGTGCCTACAACTCCAGTCCTATGCAGTATGTAACACTGTTTTCTCATGGGCAATGGTCACCCATTGGAAACAGAAAACCTGAGGATCGACCTGTGTGAGTTATTCTGCAATAATGTCACCCTGCACTTGCAAGTCTCTATTATCTTCTCTGTTATCTTTATTTCAGAATTGCATACACCTGATACACTGTGCCTCTTGAGTAGGAAGCTCTCCATTTTGTTTCCCAAATTCTTGTCTCTTGTTTTCTTTTCTTCAATTTTTCTGTTTTATCAAGCAGCTCCTGTTGCATCTCAGTATTTTACCCTCAGGTGTTTTAATTATGTATGAATGCAGAACATTTGTTATCCACTTCACAGTTAGCAGTCCCATTTGCCTTTTGCTTTACTTTATATACCGACAGAATTACTTACCATATATTGAACTCTGGCAACAGCATCTTTGGATGTTTTCCCCTCAGCTTTGGCATGATGCAGCTATTGGGTTTGCCTGACTGTTTTCATTTAAATTGCTCATTGTTGGCAAAACCATGGCAATTGTCTTGATTAAAACAACTTTGTTTAAAGTCAAGACTACAAGCAAAAGGCTTAGTTTCACCTTTGACACCATTCAGTTGTTGAGGAGTTTTTTAATTATTATTAAACATCAGCCAAGATGTTTAATGCAGGAAGGACCTGAGATTTCTTCCACATTTCTATAGGGAACATTTTTGACTTTGAATGATGCAGAACGATAACCAATCACCCTACAACCAAAGGCAGTAATAACATGGCTTATGGAGCTAAACTGCTTGCTGGTGGTCATCGTGAAATTAAAGCCAAAAATCTACCCCCAGAGAACCTCAGTATAAAATGTCAAGCTTTCTATTGGAGGAACACCGTCAGAATTCATGACTTCTGCATTTGTTGGTTTAAACTCAAGGTATCTCCTTTGTCAATAGAGTTACTTCTGATATAAACGTGGGGAAGCTCAGCTCAGACTCAGCTGGAACTCAACCTCTAGATCTTAAGTGAAATGACAGTACAATTACATAAACATATATGCTTACCAATATATTTGGCAATCTATTTCTATCTAAGGTACATACTGGGACAAAAACACTGGGAACTCAGGCTTCTTTTTATACCTGATTCAGGAATTTTCTCTGTATCTCAGGTACTTTGACAAAAACAAAATACCGTCTTCATGTGCCAACATTCCTATAGGTTATTTTGAGGAAATGTACTTTTCTTACTTCTATCACAGAATGCAATACATGAAAAAAAAAAAAAAAAAAAAAAAACTGCCTTATAGAAATTTTTTTCTTTGTAGGTTTCAGTACTCTGATGCAGACTTTCTTTATCTGAAAGGGAACACAGGCTACAATGCTTACCTTCTATTGACAGTACTTTATTTAAAGCCATGATAAGAGAGTGGGAGAATTTATTTTATCAAATAAAACCCATTCATTGTATTTGATGCTGGCTCCCCTTCTCACTAGCCAAAACAAGTCTGGGAACAGTCCTGAATAGAAGGAAAGAATTAATTTCACACAATATTAGCGGGCTGCATAGCACAATCTTTCTTTTATTCAGTATTTTTAAAGAAGTACTTTAAGGATGTAAGACCGTAGAAAAATACAACAGCTGTTGAACTGAAAGTCCTTTCTGAGACTACCAGGACTTCACCGTTTCTCCTCAAACTAAGGTTACTTTTTCTTCTCCCCAATAAAAAACTTTATGTAATTTCAAAATATAGCAAACAGCATTTGCTTCTCAGTCAAACCCATTTATAAGAATTCCATCTCCTTCCTTTCAGCCTATCCAACAAGTCTGTGCTCAGGATTCCCTTCAGTCTCATTTCGAGACTATGCTTTCTAAGATAATTCAAAGTCATGCTACAGCTCCACCAGTTCTTCCCGTCCCTTACATCCCAGCAGACTCAGGTCACAGCACTGTGCATATTTATTCATTTTCTGGGGCCAGCCAGTTCAACTGAGCTCTAGGAAATTCTATTTGCACTTTCTGCCACACACCAATTTGCCATGGGAACATATTTTGCAGAATTTGAAATAATTACCTAGCCTTAAATCTAAAATAACTCTAGAGTTTCAGACAACCAACATTTCCTCTCCCTTAGACAACCACAAGCTCTGTGCTACTGTGTTGTCACAGAAATGCTGAGAGGGAACCCAACCCAAATGCTTGTGATCAGAGGATCACTCTGGCTGGAAGGACCTCCCAGTCACCTTCTCAAGTAGAGCCATCTCTGATGTTAGCCCAGGTTGTTCAGGGCTTTGTCAATTCATATCTTGAAATCCTCTAGAAATGGTACCTGTACAGCCTCATTGGGCAACCCATTCCAACTGACTGTCCTCATGTGAAAGAAAAACCAGTGCTTATACTCCATCTGAACCTCTGTTGTTTCAGCATAGGCCTGTTGCCTCTCATCCTCCTGCCCTGCCTAATTGGGGAGAATCTGGTTCCACCTTCTTGATAATCTCCCCAATGGACTGGTAAGCTGCTCTCATGTCCCTCTGAACCCATCTCTTCATCATGCTGAACAAATCTGGCTCCCTCAGCCTCTCCTCAAGGGCTAAGTGCTCCAGACCCCAACCACCTCAGTGTCTCTGCTGAACTTGCTCCAATTTGTCTGTCTTTTACTGAGAGCCCAGATCTGGACCAAGTGCCAAGGAAAGGAGATAATCACCAAAGGAAACATCACCTGTAGTACTTGCTTTGCTACTAATTAGAGCATACAAAGGAATGGGATTGCTGATACCCCAAGTAAAATGATTGAGTGTAATACTGCAACCCTAATGGAAGCCAGGGACAGAACAGTACATACTTCAATAATGTTATTTGGTAGTACACTACTGGAGAGAGAATTACAGCAAGAAACCTCTTCTTTTCTTCATAAAGTGGACCATTTTTGAGCATTTTGATAGCCAAGACATGTCTATTCTGAAAAACTTGTACTCAAACTATGCTGGAACCTTGCCCATGTATTTAAACAAAAACATGAGGACAGCTGTAGTGATTGCTCCTTCTTGCAAAGAAAAATCATTGGAGAGAGAGATAAAGCAACTATAATGTTAAATAAAGATAAAAAAAACACTTCTGAGAATCCCTAATTCTTCAAGAAATTAGAATAATGACAGAACAGCTGCTGCTAAAAAGCTAACATTTGCTACTTTTCACTGCATGAAGGTACTTAAGCCATCTTTGCTAACCCAAACAGGAGGGAAATAGCTGAAAATGGGAAAGTTAAGTTATCTCAGACATTCCGAGGAAAAAAGAATGTGATAGGAACCGCTGAATTTTCAAATGATTTGTGGTGCTACTGCCAAAATTGTGCCAGATGGTGACATTCTCCACCCCTCCCCATGACCTCCACTTTACCTCTCTGGTACAGACCAATCACTTCTCATCTCCTCGTAGAAGCACAGTCTCATCCACTGAGATGCAGAACTAAGCAACTTCACGTTCCCAGGGACTTTGCAACCACATACCTGAAAAATGTTGCATTTGAGGAAAAACTCACTAGCGTGTTCCTATTACAGCAGCAAGAATGAATTTTCTCAAGGTATAGCTGGACAGTTTAGCTGGCACGTATTAACTCCACTGTGGGGGAAACAGCAATATTACTGAGACATTAAATGACCATGCACTAGCTTTGACATCTAGCTCTTAGAAAGCAGGGTAATTCATTAGATTCACCAGGGATGTGACTTGAAACGCATCACCTCCAGACAGCTACCTGGAATGCAGTCAACTCCCCATTAACTGCAAGTGAATTATTCAGCTGCAAACAGACCATAACATTGCTACAAAGATCCCTAGTTTGTATTCCTGTAGTCCATAATAAACTATAGAGCTCACAGGCTCACATGGAGCGCTGCTTTCATGCTGTTACGCTGCCATCTCAACTACGGACAAGACCTTGGAGTGTACTTCATAAAATGGTATGAGATGGGAGATCTCACACTATGATCCATTGCACTAATGGATGTATAGAGTTACTGGCCCATATGTCCCATATTATTACTTTATTAGGTAGAAAAACCTAAGAATATTTCCCAGATTTTGAACTGAATACCATTCTTCAGTGCTGTCTAATGTCTACGTGCCTCAGACCTCTATGAAGTACACCTGTGGCATTATTACAGCACATAGGAAATGAAAGACTCAAATGAGTGCATATGGACATATATGCCCATACGATGCTTGTGAGGTTTCTTGCTAAGAGTGTGTATACACCACACACTATGCAGCACAGCCTGGGTGTAAGGCAACATGGACAGCTGCAGGCTAGGACAGTAGAATCCAGAACTGCTACTAAAAACTATAGATTCCCTTTCAAGCTTCTCTTTCTTCACATTTCTAGCTTCTAAACTCCATGAATAAAAGCTAAAAATATACAGAATTCAAATAATTACTTTTTCATGAATGAAATCGACTGTTGAAGTTGCCAAGGGATTCAGAGAAGGAGGAAATGTATTCAGAATATAATTTCTTCATAGTGAAATGGCCTATGAAATTTAAATATATGTGAATGCTAGGAAAATCTAGGCAGAATTATTAGAAACACTAGTAGAAATGGGAAAACATTAACATGAAGCAATCTGAGATCTTGCTTTCCAGGCATGTACTGCTTCTGGTTAAACAGAGATAGTATGCTTAAAACTTTAAAAACTACAAGTTCTGTAGTAGAAATGACGTGCACCATATTAATATATTTTAGCAAGTATTTTCAGTATTAAATGGACTCTGAATTTCTAGTTAGACTTCATGAATTTCATTGTGTGAGCAACTGATCACTCTGCTAAACTAAGAGTATGCTGTGCTACTCAGTTCTCCCAGAGTAAGAAGGTGCTTCAGAGTTTAAAATATATACTAAATACATGGAAGGATAACTAAAGCATAGTTTGCTAAAAGCAATGTGTGCACTAAGATTTCTCATTAACACTGAATTGAAAACATTGACAGACTTGTGTTAAAAAGTAAAATTTTGTCATGCAATGGATTTCACCCTCTGGAGCAATTTTAATTTCACTGCCATTCTGATAGTTACATATTGTAATGAAAATTAAATTGAGGATGCAAAAAGCATAAGCCCCTTCATTCAAGTGTTTGCTGCTGACAGTGATTCCAGCCAAACTGGAAAGATACCAAAACCACAATTCCTGGAAGACAAGAGAATCTCACATAATGGCAAGAAGATGCCACGTATTAAGATACAAGCAAGTTCATCTCAATCAAACCCCCCCCAGTGGCAAGGGACTTAGAACTAGATGATCTTTAAGATCCCTTCCAACCCAAGCCAATCATCATATGATTCTATAATTTCATTCTATGAATTGAATGGAAGTCTTGCAGTTGAATCTCATAGCTATGACCAGGATCCAACCATAGAATTTCCTTGAACATGAAACATGTAAGTCAAGCTCACTATCAGTTAAATAATAATAATAATAACAATAATAATAAAATGAATAATAATAAAAAACAGTACAGTTCCCATTTTACCCAAGAATGAGCATTCTTTTTAATAGATGACCTACTGACAGGTTATTGCTCAGAAGGCATCCTAGCTTTGGTATATGTTAAGAAAGACAATGCTGCAGTCTTGTAGAGAAGGTTTTTTATTTTTTGTAAGTATCAGTACATTTCTATTTCTTTCATGAAACAGTATAGGATCTTCTAGGTAGATAATTTAATGCTTGCCGACTCCCATTAATTTCTAGCTAAACTTTCTAGCCTGGGAGACATACTAAAACATTCTAATTTCAGATCAGGTGAGTCTATGTTTTGATTAGAGCCAATTTTTTTTCTTCCATTGTGATACAGATGATTAAATTTCTCCGCTAATTATCTGTATCACCTCATAACACTCTGTGCCTGATAAAAATATTTCAACAAAATAAGACTGCATTAATTGCATTACTCCTTTTATGTGATGAGAGGTTGATATAAGCTTGTCAATTCAGTCTGAGTTCTTTTCACCTTGAGGATAATATTAGTGCATCCTACTGTTGGATGATATTCCTACCACATCTGCAGATATTATTTTTGCTCTACTATTCAGTGGACTTTCAGTGGATTTTTACAACAGATGGCCAACTCTTGCAATACAGACATGGTAACACACAATTTATTCTTCCTAGGTAAGCGAGGATCAAATTCTCAGTTATTTCAGATTAGGTATGTAAATTCTTTCGAATAAGGGATACCATGCCTACAAATAATGTCTACTTTCTGCTAATATGCACTAGTTGCTGGGTTGGCATTAAAGTCAAGGACTCAGTTAATCTGTTGTGCCCATCACCTAACTGGTAATATTTGAGTCTGTAAATGTGTGAACACCTTAGGGCATTTTATCACATTTCTAAAATGCTTGAGCAAACAGGGCCCTGACTTCTATTCAGTAATATAATAAACAAACAAATAAACAACACTTTTTTCCCCCCAGTATTATAGTAAGATGGATTCAGACCAAGAGTTTGTCTCCAAATGCCCAAATCTTTTGGCATGGTCAAGGATCTAATTGCTTTGATAAGTTTTCAGCTTCAAGTCAGGGTACTTTGAAAGCAAATGATAACTTACATCATCACTTTATCTTCAATTAAAGACTGAGTGCTGCCTTCTATGGGACCAACACTTTAAATAGTGAAAGCAATAGGAGCTTTAGAGACTATTTTTTTTTTCTTGATGAGTTTGGCAGCTCTGGGGAAGCACCACTGAAGTGCAAGCTTGCCTTAGCCATCATTTTCATTATAAGATATAGTCATAAGCTTTATTCTACTGGTCACTAAAACAAATACATCTTCTCAGTTTGCTTCCTAATGATGCATGCTATAGAGTCTAATCTAGACACAATCATTTAAATGAGGGGAAACAGTAAGTAAGGAAAAAAGAGATAATTGAAATAAATGAATGCCCATAAAGCAGGAACACTGGAAGTTCCATTAGAAGGATTTTTAAAAAAGAAAAAACTATGACATCCTTGTTTTACAAAGACACGGTGATATGAAACAGCAAGCTAAATTCACTAACTGTAAGAAGTCTCACAAAATTCAACTGTAAGAAACTTATCTAGAGAAGGTAAGTGGGAGCTTCATTGGCTCTCAGTCAACTTATGTAGATACAATGTGTATAAAGAAATAACCAACCTAATGAAGTATTGTAGAGAAAGAAAGGAGAAAAAAACGTGTCCCACTCAATGTTCTGTCCCACCCTCTCTGTAATTACCTCAGAGGAACAATGACCCAGGCAGCCCACCCACCTTTCAGGAGACCATCTTCCACACAAGAACATTGAAGTTTCAACCATCCCTTCAGAGGAAAAGTCTTTGTGCTTGGTGCGTGCTGACAGGAGATGGCATATGGTGGGATCTGATCACACATCCTTGCCCTGATTCCTCTTTCGAACCTGGCAGGTGGCAGCATTATTTCAAACAGCTTTTTGCATGCTACAGCTTCTAGCAAGCATGTTTGCTTGCTGATCCCCACATCAAGAAGGCTGTGAAGACAGTTTCTCAAAGCAGCAGTGAGCAAGGGATCTTGGCTAAGGTTGTTGGCAGGAGAAGACTTTGAGCTGTGAGCTCAGTACACAAGCAAAGGCCATGGCATGGCTTTGATGAAAGGCAGGAGGCTTGACTAGCATGCCGTATGAAGGCTCTTGTGATTGCAATGGGCTTTCATTATCTATTTTGTTTTCTATTTCAGTCTTAGTTGTGTTGTTGTTTTTCTTTTCCTGAGAAATAGAGCTCAGTTGTTGGTGTGGCAAGAAGATATTTACGTATAATTTTTTGGCATAACAAAATATAATTAGAAAATGTAAATATAACTTAACTCCATTAGTCCACTGAACAATAAAAAGACCACAACACAGGCTATTCCGTATCTCCAATAACTCATCATCCAAATTATACAGCACATCTACATTAGACCATCCTTCTTGACAAAATTAATCTTTCCTTGTCATGGCTGAAAAACAAAACCAATTTATTAAATATCAGCACACAGCATAAATGACACTATGAATTTTGCAAGGGAAAACATTTTGAAATAGAGCTTAAAATAGAAATACTTTCAAATTTTGAAATAGAGATTAAAACCTTAACTTACAGAAAAGAATATATTTTTATGGTGAAATTTTCAGTAAGCCAAAATTCTGCCTGAGTAACTTGGTTTTGAAATGCAGCTATTTTGCATCAGGGGAGTTCATATCCCATTGAATCTTTCCTATAGATCTGGCTCCTTAGATAAATGAATAATGTGACTTGTGAAGAAAAATCTCTACTAGAAACAAGGATATGAAAAATTGATGCATGATTATAAGACAGCAAAAATCTTTTCTCTTCCCCATCTCTAAATACAACCAAATATACAAACAAGAGAAGAAATATTCTCAAAAGAGAACATGAATGTTTTTGTGGAAAGGAAATTCTGGCCATGAAAACCTTTACTTAGCAAGCTCCAAAAATTCCATCTTAAAATTGTTTAGTTTGAAAATATTTGATTATGTATTTATTAAGCCACTGTTTTCCAGAGAAGCTGAGTCCTATATGCCACAGAGTCAGGAAAACATTACCCTGGTATTCACAAGGAAACACACAGGGCAAAAGGAATTAAGGCCAGTGGAAGATGTGGAGGCCTAAACCAGAACGTGAGTGGAACTTACACAAAAATCACTGAATGGTTGAGGTGTAAATATCCTTTCAGAAATTTATGAATATTGGTAAGGTCCCATATTCCCCCTGAGCCTCCTCTTCTCCAAGCTGCACAGTCCCAGCTCTCAGCCTCTCCTCATAGTAAAGGTGCTCCAGTCTTTTCATCATCCCTGCGAACTTGTGTTGGACATTTTCCAGTATGTCCATAGCTCTATTCATGTTTGAATCTCACTGCATGTTTGTATATAAAACTGAAATCATGGAAATGGCTGCTTAGCTTTCACACTACTGTACAAGACTTAGGGCCCCAAAGTCTTCTAGGTTCTCGCATCTTCTTCACACACATCTTCTAGGTCAGACACATGCAGATACCCTGAAGAGCCAAGGAGAGGAAGAACTTGGAAGTTTATATGAAGAAAGTGACCTTACTTTCTCATTATTTTACTGAGGCATAAAAGATATCTTCCTTCATCTGCTGCTGCAGTTAGAAGTGGTTTGAAATCCTAACCTCAGGCAGACACTCTTTTCCTCTCCCGTCTTCTATTCACTTCCACATAAATGCCTGCTGCCTCTCTGAAATTCAAGTGTTCGCTGTTTTCCCAGAATGAAGAGAAAACAAGTTCTGAAATGACAACAGGTCTTAAGAATCTGGGCCAAAGTCAGAGTGGAAAAATTGATTTAAATCCAAATGCTGGATGAAATTTGCAATTACAGTTGTTATGCCATGCTCCCTCTCAAAATCACTGCCATTTTCTCTAATTAAAAAAAAAAAAATAGAGAGTGCTTTCTGATACAAGAGATGGAACTATTCCCTAATCAGCTGCAATATCAAGACTATTTACGCCATCGTTCTAATATTACTTCCCTCTCTGTAAAATAACATGAAATCAGAGTTGCTTGTGAGACAAGAGTTCTTTTAAGCTTGGGATCAGAATATGGATTTCAGTGATTCTCTCTTTTTCTTTCCTCCTGGCATTCCTTGGTCTGCTCTTGCCTGTACAATAAATACTCCATTTTCAGATGAATCTGACTTCTGTGCAATCTATGAAATGTATAAATTAGATGTGAGCAGATGCCATGGAATGCAAGAGAAATTATTTCCCTTCCTTTATAACTCCCACAGCTGCATTCCAATGCCATAGCTATTGTTTATGAAAATAAAAATGGAAGACTACTCAACGAGTTAATGCTCTAGCTCTGTAATACCTAGAGAACTGAATTCAGAGTCAGGCTCTCATGCAAGTAAAATGAACATAGGCATTTCTTCTCCTTTCATGTGCATTACAAAACAGAAGTGGCTTTATATCATATATGAGACGCGATACACAACCCCCTGACCTTTTCTACACAATGTGCTCATGAGCCAGGTCCCCTTCTCTTCAGTATCTGCCCACCTACTCCCAAGATATTTTGAATGACTTATCTTTGAAAATTATCATGCTATCTTTTATATTTTCTTTCATTTCCCCAAATTTTTCCATCACTTTTCTGCCTTCTCTATCAAAAGTATGTTTATCTACTAAATAAATATTACAACAAAGGGACATTATAACAAAGGCAAGATCTGCATGATGCCCCACAGATAGCATAGTTCTAAAGTGAAAGAAACTAAAACGCTGTGACATGTTTATGAATAGAGAAGCAATTAAATAATATACGCAAGTTTGTAAATCTTATTAATTACTCAGGATCAATGCAGCATAAAAAAGATGGTCCAATGAACATGCCTCCTAACATCACTCCATGGCCTCAGGCAAGACACAGGTTAGTTCCTGAAACGTCTGTAAATGGATAAGTGACTTCAACAAGGCTGAGTGCCAGGGAGCAGCTGAAGCAGGGCTGCTCCAAAGGCAGAATAAGGCAGGAGCTGAGGGAGATGGGTCCCACAGGACCTGAGCAGGGCCAGGGTAGTGACAGGTGATTTCCACAAGTCACAAATCGTGACAAAACCACAAATGGTGTGTCAGGTTCTGATCCATTCTGAGAGCTCCAGTAGAAGACTAGTCTGGAGATATTTTACTAACACTGCAGATTCACGGGTGTAACCAGGGTGGGCAGTCCATGCCAGGACAGCAGGAGACAGGGCTGGGCTCAGAGACATAGCACAGGCAAACTTAAATGATGCTTGAACTTAAATGGAACTGTTGGGCCATGGGCCAAGGTGAGGCTGTTCAGGGCAATTAAGGTTAATTAGTTTACTGACAGCACTGATATTAAGGCCAAAAACCTTTGAGGATCCAAATCTCAGCTCCTCTGCATGTCAGTCCATGGAAAAAAAAAATCAGATTCTATTCCAGGATTATCCTTAGAAAAGCATCATAAAAATTAATCAGACACCATAATTACAAGGGACCTTCTGCTTGCCTTAAAAAGGCAACTGATCTGATAAATAGCTTGGACTTACAGGTGGAAAGCTATAAATCAGAGATGTTGACACAAAAGCTAGAAAGCTCCCCCTCTTGTCCTGCTACACAGCATCAACACAATTTGTGGTCCACACTCTGCAAGCCTGAGGGCAGAAACCCATACAACAGTCACAACAAACATTCAGAGGACTGCTTTCCCTGTCCCAGCAACAAAGCCACATTGCTTCCATTGCCTTTTAGGCCATGCAGAATCAAACATGGTAGTGTTCAGGATTTACCCCAACAACATCAGTTACAGGCCAAAAGTTAAATTAACAGTCTATTGTCAATAAAAGAATTTCCCCCGCAATAATGCAACTGTTCAGCTCTTACCAACATACTCTGTTCTTGCATGTTTACTAAGAAGAAAGAACGTGACCCAAAGATTCCTAAAATATGAAATTTCAGGGCACATGGGATTCAGGACATTCAGCATGGGATCTCCTCACAGCTTTACATCAATTACTGGGGAAACTACCAACCTTTGACTTCAGCTATGGAGACTCAGAAATCAAAGGCTGATGAGGTTTTCCACCTTTACTGGTCAGAGCAATCAGTGGGTTCTCCACTGTATCAGTGATCCTCTTAGTCCAACTTGCCTGGCATTCAAACGTTAAAAGTTTTCTTCCCAAACATAAGCAGCTGCACTGTCTTCTCCCTGCCGCAGATGTGCTTGCCCCTGAGATGAGCTATAGAGCCATGGGCACATTAATTTATCATATGCCTTTCACCACTGATCATTTGTTGCTCACCCCATTTTACTATGGACTTTAGCTCCAAAATGGATGGTGAAATAAATGGACAAATAAATCAGGCAGCCGAGAATATCTCCACTTCTATTACCTGATGCTCCATGATATGTCATCTTCCTCCTCCTTTCCAAATTTAGTCTTGACTGGTGGGCAGCGCAAATAATATTCAATCTCCATGCCTCTTTCAGGGTAGCCATACATAAAACTATAATGACAAATAAGCAACCTGCCGGCTCTGCAAAATTATAATGCTATTGAAAGGAGCTTTATATGTCTGGGAAAGGTACATTTCACTACTCACTGGGAATCTGAGATACTCTGCCCATAGTGTGGCACATACTGGTGAACAGAAAGCAGAGCATGCTTTGGGGTTATCTGTAGTGGATTTTTATGGTTGCCCTGAGATTTACATTGCTACATTCGGGAGCCCATGAGCCTGTCACTGTAAGTATGGAGGAGAGATCTCAGAAAAGGAAGCTCTGTGCTTCATCATCTTGTCAAGTTGAGGGCTTCCTACCTCACTGAAAATACAGATCCCGACTCTCTGGGAATTGTGAAGAAACCAAGAAAACCACTGGGTTCTCTGGCTTCATTTTGATTTCATGACTTTTTACCATAACATTCCACAAGGACGTGGACACAACTTCATAGCAAAAATATCAGAGCCTTTCCAGCAGCACTCAGCATGGCCTTCTGGTTCATACACCCGTTGAGTGCTCCAAGGGCTAGAGGAGAGCAGCAACGGGAATCTATAAATTGTCATCAGCTGTTTGTAACACATTGGCACTGCCACAGATAGTGACATCAGTGCCCTACTGTGCTGAATGGTGTTTCTTCAGTACAGAAGAAATCTGGACACAGGGTCAGAACAAAGATCTACTGAGCATTGTCCAGTCAGCCATTGATTTTCTTTTTATAATTAATTTATGTTTGACATAACATTCATGGTAGTAAAACAAAACCCAGCAGACCAAAAAATGACGAACAAGGTCAGAAATTCAAAGTGGCATGATGAGGCCAATAAACTTTCATTACAAGCCCATCCAAAAGAATAAAACAACAAATGAGAAATGACATTAAAAATGAGAAATCCTCAGCCAGAATGAGTGAGCATAACTCTGTTCAGGTCAGAGAATTTATGCTGATTTACATTAGATGAGCATCTGGCCTCATATACCTTGTAATTCATTGCAGGGAGAATTAGCTTTCTTGGGTATGACATGATGTCATGACATAACTCCGGGATATCACCGCTGTAGAGCTGTTCCCAAACTACAGCCCAAAATACAGCTACAGACATGTATTTGCTACTACTTTTAAAAGCTACAAGAGAAATAAGACCCCGAATCCCACTACACAATTAGGAATTGGATGCAGCATAGTCTCATGCCTTGGCTGCAAGTGGCTCCATCCACACTAAAGTGTTCAGTAAATACAGGGCAGGCAGCAGGACTGGCAGAGAAAGAGCAGGAACTGCAACCCCTTGGGTGCTATTCACTGGCTGTGACTACAGCTTGCTGGAGACCCCAGCCCTTGCTGGAAACAAGCTGTCAGAGGGAAAAGAGAGGATCTGTTCATGCAGATGGTTCCTGTCAATCAGTTGTTAGTTTATTCCCGACGTTCAGAATTATTCCCACTGCAGAAAGTTTTCATGCAAAGGAAGAGTATTCAAAGGTAGCACTATATGCAGTCATTTTTAAGAGAAACAACTCAACAAAAAACATCTCACACAAAAGTGACTGATGAAAGATGACAAAGAAAATTACACATTCTTGAGGTAGAAATGGGTATGTGTTACATCATGTAATGTAAAACCTCCTTGGGAATAACAAGCACATAACGTCTCTAGCTGGTCATAAAGTCAGCCATGTAATTTTGCAATCCAGTAGAGGGCAAACTTAGTCTGTATTTTCTCGAAATGCTCCTAAAACTGTCAGCGGCAGGTTTTCAGTCTTGTTTGTCTTTCATTTGATAACCTATAAAGATACGTAGTTACCTACAGCACCAGAACTTATAAGATGAAACCGCATCAATTGTACCTATCTTTCAGAGGGTCTTCAGCCAAATTGGTATTTATTATGAAGTCAACAAACCAATGAGGAACAATATACATTTTGAACATTTTCCATTACTGTACTGTTTTATGCCATTAATTCCAATACATGATTAACGAGTAATTACCAAACTATGTTCTGGAGATTGCTCACTTCTGTAACGAAGAAATGAAGAACAGCCTCCCTACTCCTATTAAAAATGTATCAGCGCACCTGCTTCAAGGAATGCTGCTTTATTTTAGCTGTAGAAATGAAACACCCTCTTGCAACTTTAGGTTCTACTGCATATCGAGGAAATCAAGGGTTCGTTTTTTTTATTTTTTGGTTTATTGTTTTGAGAATGCTTTCTGGAAGAATCTCTTGTGTCTAGAATAAAATTACACTGCTGTTAATGGCCATCCACAGTGAGCACAACTTTACCAGCAAGCCTTGCATGGTCCTGGGCAGATGAATTCAGTAGTCCAATTCCTGTTTTTAAAAGAATGATTCATGTGCATGTCCTCCTCCTCTCACAGAAATGAAGCTCCCAACCATCTGACAGACGGGCAAAAAGTTTGGAACCAGCTCAAACAACTCTTGTTATAAGGTGACTAGTAAAGTTAGCACCAAGTTGTGCCTGTTCCTATTGGAAACCTCAAAGAGAATGATGAGCCCCACCACCTCACTACAAACTTATGCCCACAAGAAATAGCGTGAGAACAGTATCAGTCACAGTGACCAGAGGAAGAAGGGATGCTGTTCACTCTTTCTGTCACTCAGTACACTTACGAGCAAAAGATACAGAGGCCAAGTGACAACTAATGATTCCTTACACAGGGTCTTTTTATAGTGGTAGAGCCAAAAAAAGCTACAAAAAAAACCAACAACACTAGGGACCATATGTGTGTGACAGCAGATCCTCAGGAAGAATCAGCTGACCTTACTCCATGGCTCAAGAGACTTGAACTCTACTTGTAAATCTGCCACTGGTTTGATGGATAACCTTGAGTAAAAGACCTTTACCATTGCCAGCATGAGGCAAAACCATGACCTTTTTAAAGTGCTTAGATGAAAAGCATCATCATGTCTGAGTACTGTAAAATATCAATACTAACTGTGAGCAGTTTTGGTCATTCCAGCCTCCCTCTTGCAAAAAGCTGAGCAATCTGATAGACCAGAAAAGTGTTTATGTACATGTTTTGGCCTACTGGGACTTTTCACATACTAAAAGTTCAGTACATTATTAAATATCTGCCCGATCTGATATTTAGTGTGGTCAGTAGAACCCAACTTTGTAGTGATTCTTGAGGAACCATCAACGCTATCCTCGCTTAGGAGACCCTTAGCTTGACCAAGACATTTAGGGAGCCAACAATGGGATGCACATGTATAAATATGTACAAACACACTATTTACGTTCAGACAAATTCCCCTAGAGTACAGTTAATCAGGTTCGTGTAGGAAAGTACACCTGACAAACTATTTCAGCAAGAACAAACCAAAACATCTAGTTTTAGCTGTAATGCCCTTTCAGCAAATCCATCTCGTGATCTGCCCAGCTGGTGCTCCTCCTAACTCTAAATGAGCCATGCACCATTAATTAACCTCTCACATCACTTGTCAGGGATCTTGTCAGGGATGCCAACCTGTCTGTCTGAATCCAGTCAGCATCTTAAACTGGCACCTTTAAGACCAATGTCCTCTTCTTTCTCCACAGCCATTAGCAGCTGTCTGCACACTGTACCTTGCCTCATGTCTCAGACAAAACAGACGTGCTTCACTCATGTTTCACTTCATGTAGGCAGACTACAAAAGATGCAGCTCTAAGAGATGCAGCATTCAGTACTAAACCACTGGTGAATGCAAGTCACAGATAGCATCACAAAAGGAAAGAACCAAGAAAAGGCACTGTACAGGCAGTGGACACTGTCAGACAAACATCCTCTCAGGTCTACTGAGGGTTGGGCCAATCCTGAAACTTTCCAGTTAAGAGCACAGGCAACATTGGTCAGAGTTAAGATCTTCAGTGACAGAAGTTGTACATCCAGTACAGCCAGTGGTGTGTTTCTTATCAAGAGAATTTAATTCCTCTAGTAATGTGAATTCCTAGAGATGGTAGCCATTAAATAGTGCTAGTGGCTAGCTTTTATGCAACATCAAAGAGAAGAATATTTTTAATTTCATTTATGCACCATAAGATATCTTGGAGGAAGACTGCACAAAGTCTCTTATGGAGCAGAAGTGAGATTCTTCTTTTTTTCTTTTTTTCAAGTCTGCTTAATCCTTCCCATTTCTCAAAACATTCAAGACAAGCATCTCAAACATGTTACACATACATAGTTTGTGTTTTTGTGAAAAATTTGGCAAAGGAGCACATCCTGAGGAGCTAAGAACTTATTTAATAACAGCTCCAGTTAGAAAAGACCCCAAAGTAGTAACATCAAAGAGCTTCTCAGAGGGACATGTGGAAGTTTTCTGTGAAGACCATCAACTCCATAAATCACTGCAGCCTTTTCTGGCAATTAGCAGCAAAGCTGGCCTTCCCACAGACATTCTATCAGTCCATCACCTGTGAAGAGGACTCCTCATCAGACACCACACACCAAAGAACACCAAAGAACTGCTCCACCATATCCCCTCTAGCCATCGGGATTCCACTGGCAAGCCCAGGAACACCATTTCTCCTAGGAATATCCATCTTATTTCAGATGTTGTATGAGATGAAATGGTCATCACACCAGCAGCTCCCCAAAGTGCCACAGTAGCAAATAAGGGAGGTACAACCTGAGAACAGAGGAAGGGATGATGGGAGCCAGAGGCACAGCCCTAACACACCATTTTTATAGTCACTTTTCAAAGGTGACTTTTTCAGCATTAAGGGTCTGGGTATATTTCACTGTCAAGGATCTTAACATTTTAATACATTTATTTCATTTATGTACTTCAGAGCCACACTTGACAGCACAACGCTTTGCAAGAAGGCAAGCATGAGATGAATAAGACAGCGATTATAGTGAACCCTGGCTGTGAATTTAATTCTTGTTTGACACAGTCACACTCACTGAAAAGTCTGTGCCAGAGCTGCATGTTTAAGCAGGGCACTAAATCAATATTTACCATAATTTTGAAAGATATCTGAGCACAGCCTGAGAGCCAGGGAAACACTTGATGCACAGCCATCAGTGAAATACAAGGCTCTCCAGCCTTCCAGATAATAAACTGCTCACAGAGCACTGGGTGACAAAGAAAGCTAAATCCACATTATCAATACCCAGAGCTGGGTAGTGCTGTTTCAGTCTTCCATGCCATGGTCTTTCCCAACCTTAAAGATTCTATGGCTCTATGAAAGTACAGAGAGAGGCTTCATTTTGAGTTTATTGCCAGAATTAGAATACTCAGAAAAAGTGTCAAACTCAATTTCTCATCAACACCAAACTCTGAAGGAAAAAGAAAAAAGCCCATTTCATTACAGAAAAGTTCTAATCACACCAAAGCATTTTAATTAAGCACTAAATACAAATATAACACAATGAATGGCAATATGAACAGTATTTTGACTGACAGTGTGACAGGTAAAACAAAACTAATAAAAACAGTAAAAATATTTCATATGTTTAAATGAAACAGCTGACACGATTCATTTGCATTTTTCCTCTACTTAAAACTGTATCAAAGCTGAAACCAATTTGTCCCTTCAAAATGTGTCTACTTTGATTAAGATGAATTTCCTGATAGTCGTTAAATTTAAAATGTTTTTGATCATCTCTAATGAAGAGACCTCCTAAAGCCTGGAAACTGCTTGGAACAGAATAGAGAAGTATTTTAGATGAGAAACAGATATGTGAATAGATGCTAAGTATGTGAAACAGCCATTTGATGATAGCATGCATCAGGAACACAATAAGAGAAAGGAATAATAGACGATAACAGGAATTTTTGTGAAATGCTGTATATGACTTCTTAACTAGCTTCAAAACAAGCTGACGTCCCACCCCTGAAACATCACATTTTAAGTCTTTTCTACAGACCTGTTCCCTTAGTGATACCCATGAATGTCACTTTTCTTCTTCTAAAGAGAAGTGTGTGAGAGCATATAAGTGCAAGTATATGCAATAGAGAAATTGTATTACATTTTTAGTTCTTGCCCTGAAACACAGTGTGATGACTACAGCAACAAATAATGAAGCTTTCACAATGCATGAAGATGGGGTAGAATGATGAAATAAGTCTGCTAAAGAGATAAGTGGTGTCTAAACACACTGGTCCCTTCACTGTTCCCTTTGTGTCTACCCTAGATACACTAAAAAGAAACCAGTGGCCTGAAAAAGTGCCTGGGAAAAGAAAGCAACAGAGGCAAAAAATGCCACAGTGTTGATGCAGATAGTGGGAGAAAGCAATGTGTAAACTTCCTAGAGTACAGAACAGTGGTTTTTTATGCTTGAAACAAAGTCTGAAATACTTCCATCTCATCTTCTGCAAGTATCAATTCCCATTTTTGGTGCAGATTTGCTGTAGATTATTTCTCTTTTATTGAACCTTGGATAAAAACATCCCTATTATTATCAACTATTTGTAGGGCCACAATACAAGTATAGGTGAAACAAACTCAGACGAGACCAGGTGCTGAGAACTATGAAGACAATGACAACAACACAGAGTCTGTTACAGGAAGAGACAAGCTTGGCTCGTTCAGACTAGTAAAACAAAAGCTCAGAAGGGATATGACTGCTGCCTATAAATACATCAAGGAATAAAACAAGAGGAGAAAGAGAGCTATTTAAGCTAAAGGACAACATTGGCACAAGAACAAATGGATATAAACTGTCCATGAAAAAACTGAGGCTGAAAATTAGAAGAATGTTTCAAAGCAATAGAGAATTGAAGCTCTTGAACAATGTCCCAGAGGAAGTAATGGTAGCAAATGATCTAATTTGTTCTAAGATGGATCAGTTAATTTGTTTGTGAAAGAGTTTGTCTGACAGAGGCTGGCCACACAGGGGGCTGGCCTTAACCCCAAATGTCCTGTATAGACCTACATTCCTAGGTAAACTGAAGTGTTACTTCAGTTTCTCATTAAGTGGTATATGAGGGTTTCTATATTCAGAAGGACTTTTTTTTTTCTGGGTGATTCCACCATACAGTGACACTGACAGACAAGCTAATTCCCAAATACCAAGAAAAGTTCCCTGCATTGAGAAGTTACATTTTAAGATGCACAGACAACACAGCTCATTAGCAGAAAGTGGTATGGTGCTCAGATGCCCAGAGAGAATGAAATTGAGCTGGAAGACAAAGATAAGTGAAGACAAGAGCACCAGCCATGTGAAAGTGCTTGGTCTTCTGTGAGAGAAGAGCACCAAGGCTTATCTTACAACTTCTAATCTTAACATTTCCTTCTTGCTTCATTTTTTATACACCAAGCTATCGGCAGATGAAATTGATGGATACTTGTGAAGTAAGGTGGTTCGTAAATTTCTGAGTGAGAGAGATGGAGATAAGTGGTACTTTGGAAGACAGGAGCTCTTCTTGATTACTCATTTTTGGCTGTTCATCACTTCCAGCTAGCTCAAGAGACAGCTCTTCCCTGCCTTTCTCTTTGGTGATATCTCCTTTAGGTCGCTAGTCACATCCCTAGCTGCACTGGCCTATGCCTCAATGAGCAGTGATGCCTTAGTAAAGATGCATGTAGAAAGGCACAAACAGACCTATTCCATTAACTTCTCATCTCACCTATTAACAGGTGCTCATATCTTCTCCATTTTAAGGAACAGAAACGCACTACTGTAACTTGATCTACTACTTTAAAAAACATATGTCCAATGAACTGAAATGTCTAATTTCCTAATCTCCTTTACAACCTAAAGCATTTTCAATGTTAGGCAGGTCTACTGATATATCTTGGAAAGAAGGACTCTGCTCTTTCACACGTTCTGAAACACGCAGTGCAGTCTTTCCCTCAGGGAAGGTTCTTCCTTTAAAGTATACATGTGAAGGACATAATCTTTCTCTTAGCCAACTGCCTACAAGTAACGTAAAAGATAACCATCAGTTTTAAAAGCATCACTAAACATCCCGTATGGATCATTCGGAGAACAACCCCATCCTGATCTCAGAAAGGGATGTTCTACACTTATTAAGACCTCACAATGAAGGTGACCTGGAGAAAAAGACTGATTTCCTTCTGTGCCTGTCAGAGTCCAGTAGTCAGTCCCTATCCTGTCAACCTTCCTTTGGGCACACAATGCCTTGACATCCTGTTCACTCACCAAATCAAACACTGTCTTAAGAATCAATCCACGGTGGTACACAAAGTTATGCAAAATATACAACTCAGGAATGCTTGGCTCATTACCAGTTTGCATTCTCGTGTCTATGCAAGCAGATAAAATAACCCATGGGATGATCTCCTGTCCTGAGGCCACGCACCATGATCACATCCATGCAACTGAAGTCCTTTGCTCCTTCAAAACAGGGAGCATATGCTGACAACCCACTGCAAAGGTCTTTAGCCTCTGCTACAGCTGGAGCCGTGCCTGAACACTTCTGGGAATAGTGACAGATGAAAATTGTGCCAACAGCTGTGTTAACAACTTAACAGCATGGACAACCACATGCAGTTGTCAGGCCCTGGCCTGGCCCTGTTCGGTTTACTACCATAGATACCCTTGATATATCTGGAGTTTACAGGGATTAAACGAGGTCTCTGCAGTCATACAGTGCCTTGGTAACAGAGTGGATAAGATTGACAATGATATTATAGCAACTCTATTTTATTGGAAAACCCCTCAGAAGACAAGGGAAATGATTTTAATCCAAAGCCCTTTAAAGAGACAAACATCAGCTTCAGTAGACTTGCATTAAGCTCTACAGGCTCACAGACAATGAAGGAAATGCCATGGGTCAGAAGCTGGTTAAAAATAAAACAGTAAGAACACATGACACATTTCAACATGGTGACGACAGGAAGAAGTTTTTGCCTCCTCACCCACATACTGAAGAATTTCTGCCCAGTGTCTAAAATCTCAATCTACCCTCTTTTAGTTTAAAGACATTACCCTTGTCCTGACAAGAGTCCCTCTCCAGACTAAACATCCTCTCAACCTATCTCCATAGAAGATGTGCTCCAACCCTTCAAGCATCTTTGTGATCTCATCTGGACCCACTCAAACAGTTCCATATATATACACATTATCATGACCATTATCTTGTTTTTCCTCTTCCTTTTCTGGCTTAGTAAATAGTTTTTAACTGAACCCATGAACTCTACTCTGTTGATAGTTTTTGAGGTTTTTTTTGTTTTTTTTTTTATCTCTCCCCCAACCCACTGGGAGGGACAGAGGGGTGAGCAAACAACAGTGTGATGCTTAACTACCAGCTGGGTTAAACCATAACATCAACACACTGCTACTGATGCAGCCCAAGACATGGTCAACATTCCGGACCAGGTTACTAAAGAGACAAAGTTTCCAGAACCGAGCTCCAACTATTTCAAAAGGCATATGAAATGTATTTTCAATGCTGTTGGTCATTGCAACTTGAAACAGCTACATTTAGATAATGCAAAAAAAAGGATAAGTTGTTGTTCTACTTATTTTCAAGTAACATGGTGAATGAAATAGACAAAGTAGAGTTGCTATGCTAGGAGCTGTGACCTGATTTACAAGTTCAACAATGCCAGAAGGCAAAAGACAGTAATACTCAAGACTGAAATTCTGATAAGAACTCACAAAAACATCAGAAACCAATTGCAGAAATTTGGAAGTGAAAACCAAAGAAATTAAAATTTCTTTTTGATTCAAGTGCTTGGACAATCTTTGACGTTTTGCTTTGGTGGGTATCAGACAACTTCTTTGATGCAATTCTGCTCATCCAGAAACATCTTTTTTTCCTGGAACACAGTTGGAAGGTTACATCTTGAAATGCAACCCAAACATTGATTTTCCTGCTCACAATAACAAATCCCCCTGTTGGAAAAAAAATATGAAATGATCTTGTTTTCATTAGGACTATGCCATAACCTCTCCTCCTTCTCCATGCGTGCTACTGGACACAGGAGACACACTAGCCAGCGTGCTCCTAAGATTCCTGTGCTTGCCTTTAGTCTATTTACCTGCTATTTCCACTTTCCAAATCAGGATCCCTTTTTGGCTAGTGCATTCATCCTGCAGGGTGTTGCATCAAACGCAAGAGATGCTCCACCAGCACCACAGTGCTGTAGAATCCAACGTACATCAAAAGGAAAGGATCATAAGCTGCAGACTGAAATCCATCTTATGATGGCTCAGATTAGTTACGAGGGCTAATGTAGGAAATGAGATATATGCCAACAGTGCCCTGAACCCAGGCATCAATGTCAGATATTGACAGTAGAGAGAAAAGGTCATTTCCTGCAGTTCTGTCTCAGCTGGTGATGAGCAACCCTGGAGAGGTTTTTCTCATCTTGAATCCAGTCCATTTGGTGAACAGTTCACCCGCAGAAATTAACTCTCGTGGAAGAGTTTCTCTTCACTCAGAAGAAATGATTTGGTCCCCAGGCAAGCAACTGCATCAGAAAAACAACAAGATGCTTCTGGTGCACAATGTGTTCACCCTAGACATTTTTGTTAACCACACAAAATGTTAATCTTTGTCTAAAGCTCTGCTATGTGTCCACTTCCCTGTTTTAACGTTTCTTTAACCCACAGTATTGGAGCATTAAAAAAAAAATTGGCACAAACAGCAACATTTCTAATGGACTCACTCTGCTCTGACAAAATGTCTTCTTGATGCAAGGTTTTGTTTTATCTTCATTTAAATGGCATCAATTTCCTTTTCTTTTTGGTAGCTAGAGGGGCGGGTTGCTGAGGGAGCTCTTTGACGTGACTGCCAAGATATCACGGTGGATGAGTTTGCCTGGTTATGTCTTCCCTGTGGAAGTCTGAGTCCCATAGAAAGTATGTACAATTTCAAAAATGATTCCAAATGGATAGTTCTGTCCTATAACAACATTTTAAGTAATCAAAACTGCCAAAAAAAAAACCAAACCTTATTCTCTTAATTAATTTTTCACAAATACTGTGTTCTTTTTTTCCTCTATGTATCTTGAATCTCACTGCAATTTTAAATTGATTTAAAATCAAGAGTTGCTGCAGTTTGCATAGAAAAAGCTTTCTTCCCCATCACTACTTAACTGCAGCTGTCGTTTCACCAATCTTTCTCAGAGTCTCACTATCCCTTTCTGTGCATTGTTTTGCAGCCTGATTCAGTTTTTTGACACCCACTATTTCCTCCATCTCTTGAAATGCTGTGCATCTCATTCAGGTCTCTTCACATCCATTCTTCCGCTATTAATAGAAATGAATTTTCCTTAAGCTGTCTTTTGAATACATAGACTGTCACAGCACAAAGTAGGCTTGCACTTGTAATGTCAGTGTCTCCTGTCTTATTCTGTATTTTTACATTTTTTTGCTCCTCCACCGTTTCAAAGGAATAAATTAATAAATCAAAGAATAAATTTCCATAAATTAATATGGAAAGCATACAGTAGTGGAACTTTCTTGCAGACAGGGGCTACAGGTGCCCAATTCAGCAAGAAAACGTGCTGATTCCCCATCATGTTAACAGAGTTCATGCATTAAATACAGCCACATGTCTGTATGTTAAAGACTGGTGGCACACGACAGACAGTAATGGTGCTATCGAAGCTCTCAGGGCCCTGCATGAGAACTCTCAACACAAGAGAGTCTCTTATTCTTCCTGACAAGCTGATCCTTTAAACTACTCTAATAAAAGGAAGAATGGAACAAGGCAAAACTGCAATTTTAACTTTTGCATATTCAGACCAATGCTAATTAAGGCAAATTATAAAAGAGATGCTGCTAGAGATTTCAAGTCTAAATGTATTTATGTGTACCATTTGGTATTTTAACTACCAAACAAGAAGATGAGAGATGCTGAGTTTTAATGAATCTACTTCTTTCTCAGAGTGAGACACCTGGCGTTGTGTAAACAGAGCTATTTGAAAAGCATTCACAGCAACCCAAATTTGGATCAAACTCACCTGATTTGGGGTCTTGTTATGACAGCCAATCTCTGAGAGAGTTGCATAATCCCTTTGCTGTTCTATATAGGCAGTCAGTGGAGTGAGCAGAGCACAGTGGTGTTATTTCAGTAATCCGTGTTGGTGAGGAGGCTTAAAGTTACAATCTGAAGGAGATTTGTTTTGTGTTGGATTTTTGGTTGTTTCGTTTCTGGACATAAAAGCATAATTCTTTTCAAGGTCAGACAAAACATGCTGCAATACTATAACTGGGAAGCAATAAAGGCATTTAGTGTATTATCAAGTCATCAAATCTGTGTTGTTTCTGGCAAAGATGGCACACAGCTCCTCAGAGATGGAAATGTATGCATTTTCTTCTTCCTCTAAATGTGTGAGTCTCAAAGATTGCTATGCACCACTGATAGCTGGATTAACATTTATGAAGGAAGAGTCAAAATTAAAACTCTTTCATCCATAGCAAACCACCACCATGTCACATACCCATGTGGTGGTACAGATTAGAAACTTAGTTTTCTTACAAAGCATAGATGTATTTCAGCATTTTCTTAGTATAGCTTTCACATTACATCTTATCTGTGGATTTCACTCCATTTTCTTGCATCATATATTGTAACCAATCCAAAGAATTTTGAAAGGTAAGTAAAACAACACTAACCTAAATCCTGTGCTAAAGTTACTTAGGTTTTACTATTAAAAAAAAAAAAAAAAAAAAAAAACTGGGCAGGGGGATATCCTGTAAACAGGATTGTAAAGTGACAAGTCCCATTCCTTGGAGGCCCCCTAGAAGCAAGACAGCTTTTCAAAGCATTTAACATGAGAGAGGTAGATTCCTGAACTGAAAAATGTGTTAAAATACATCCTACCTGTTTAATGCTCTGTAGCTTTTCATGCATAATATGCATTTGCAAAAGGAGCTGATACCTTATTTGTAACTTTCCTTAAGTTTATACAAGCAATCACCACAGTTTTTGATAGAATGTGAAAGATTGATTTCTTGTTTCTACTTTCTAAAAAGATCCATACATGCACAACTGTGCTCAGCACCCCCTGATACTTGAATCTACACCTGAAAGGCTGCCATCAGCTCTGATGTTGAGAAGTTTGGCTCCCACTGAATTAAAGGGAGTGAGGAGGAGCCCCGAGTTCACCACCAATACAAACTCACAGAAGGTTCCTGGTCCAGCCCATCCATGACATGCAACTAGATTATTACAGGTGACAGGAAGACAAAGCTCAAGTTTATCTTAACACGCTGATTCTTGCTCACATCACTCTCCTAATGCGGAGATGGTACCTTCCAAAATGTCTGACAGAATGGAGCCTTAGACTTTGTGCCTACAGACATTAACAATGGCATGGAGAGGACAAGGAGAAATGCCTTTGGTGCAATTCAGATGAGAAAACTGCTCCCATGTCAGCCCAGGCAGTGGGCATCCCTCTCTGACCTGCTCCACCTGTCTCTGCACTATGGAACGAATGTGTGCCAAAGCAAGCGCAGATATGTGCAGGATCTGGGCATGGTGTTATATGACATGGAAGAGATGGAAACAGATGCTAGAAATGCAAAAGTAGATCTCTTTGAGTCAAAACAATCCAAGCTTAAGCCAGGCTCAGACTGTTGTCACCAAAGGCCACATTTTCTCACTACATCACATGATGAATGCTTAGCTATACCAAGCCCAACCTGACACAGTGATATAGTCAGGAGCCTGGTGTCTAAATTTTTGTTTTGTTATTTTTCAATGACACAGAGGTCCAGGGATGTGAGTGATAGCTGTGTACTAGAAATAGAAACAGAAATAATGAGATTAAATTAGAACTGGTCCCCTACAGATGGTTCTGCCGTTATAAAAGCTGACTGCTCTCAAATCAGCATTTGTTTACACATAAATTTAGAACACCATAATAAATTAACACCCTCCCAACAGAAATGCACTCTTCTGAGTGGTTCTTCTTTTCCCAGTGGATAATAGGAGGAGGAAAATGCTATTCTCCCTTCAAGGCATTCACAGCACACATTCAGCAGCAGAACAAACAGTGGAAGCATTGTAGCTGCTTCCCAGACAACTTCCAAGTGCCAGTATTCGCTCTGCACAAAGGCCTTGGATAAGGTCATAAGTTTGCAAATATCAGCTGGAAGTAAAACACGGTGTAATCAGCCTCCCAAATCTAAAAGACATGCAGCTACGTATTAAATAAAGTGGTTAAGGCTTAAAGCTGATGTAAAAAAAAATGAAGACATTAATGGATCTCGAGGAAAGAAAATGATATTTATAATAAAATAAAAACCATGATCGAAAATGAGAAGCTTTAGCACATTGACCAGGAAAGTGATTTGGAACTGTTTGGGAGATTAAGGATTTTTACTGTGAGGAAAAAAGAAAAAAAAATCCCTAAATCTGTTAGCCCAATATGCAGCTGAAGTGAAGGTGGCAAACAGAATGTGTGGTTGCTAAGGGAATATAACATAAATCAAAAGCGCTATTATAATTGCTAGACACTGTAAGAAACTGATAAGACCTTTCTGGGTATAATATATCTAGCCTTGGTTATCATATCGAGGAAAGATCCCATGCTTTTTCAAAGAATGAAATGCAGAGGAAAACAAAGTTAATATAAAGCCTGCAAAATTTAAATTATGAACTACAAGAAGATTTTGGATGAGAAACTCAAACAGCAAAAAGACAACAGCTGACAGATGTGAGTCTGAAAGTTGGGTATTATTCATCAAAAAAGTCTACTGAGGTTAGTCAGCCTCAAAGTTTGGTTATTTATTAAATTTTCACTTCTCGAATATCAATGAACTAGACAAACAACTCCTACCCATCCTTGTATTTTATCCATCACCTCTCCAAGGTTAGTGTAGAAGCTGTATCAAAATTCTGAATCCATCCTGGTTGAAAGTAACCCAATTCAGGAGCTAGTCACAACTCATTAGTAAACATTCCAAGTGAAACACAGTCTTACACAGATTTGGCCATAAGCCTATTGCCTCAGTCCAATCTTCCTTCCAGCAGATGCCTACTGCCTTGAACAAAGAACATCTTCCTGCCACCATTACAAGATGAAAGCATGAAGAGCCTCTCCATAATGAAGCCACTGGTTTTCATGAAGCTTGTTGAGCCTTTCATCAGATGTGGTTGACATTTGCCAGCTGAACTAAAAAACTACTGAGGAGAAATGGGAGAAGCAACCTTATGCCCGCACATGCATTGTGGTCACCTAACATCTCATTTCCCCAGGAAACCATAAGAAAGATTTTGCTATCTGAAAATTCCCTTGAGCAACCGTTTCCACTCAGGCAGTAATAAAGAAGAGAAGTTCCCAACACATACGCCATAGTAACTATGCTCAGTCAACACAATATCCACCAACTCTGAGATCTGAATTAACATGCAGACCAGCAATACAAAACCCAGTCTCTTTTGCAGTTTCAATTCATCAGTTCAAGCGGGAATGAACATACTTTGTTTTTCTCCCCCGATGGTTGGAAGCGGCAAAGTAATTTAACAGGCTATGTTCTTCTAAAAAATTATCATGCTTTTTCTTTCCTGGGTGACTTCTGCTGCTTCCCATGCTGACTGGCCTACTGGTAATAAGAGTTATGGAATGATATTGTTCTTATTTTGTGACTTTTTATTTTTAAATTGCATTTTGACACGCCATCTATCACGGGTCTATTCATGGGTCTTTAAGGGAGAAGCTCTGCCCAAGTGCTTCCAATATCTAAGTAACAGATTGACAACCTTGAAAAGATACTGAACACTAAACAAGGATCCTCTGGGACGTCCATGCTCATTTTCAATCCTTTGAAACGGTCTTAAGTCCTCTGGACAGGCCAACAAATACTTACTGACTTGTAAGGGCAAGCAAAACACCTCAGGAGAGGTTTTGTTCTGGATTTCAGTCCTAGTTTGGAGCTATGTAGAGAAATCCAAAATCTGTGCACGCCGGTAAGAAAATATTGTTCTCTTCATTAAGGCATCACAGATATTGACATCTACCTGCCCCTTATGCATCCAGGAGCACTAAGCTTGACAGTGAGACTTGTCTCCTGAAAGAAAAAAGGGGAAATGGCCATGTGTCCAAGTGCTAAAAGGCTAACCAGTGTCAAGGACCATTCATGGGTACAAATGCTGAGAGCTTTATAATGTTAAATCGTTAACCATCACAGACCTCTGCCAGCTAGCACTCTCCCAGTCAGCTCCTGGATGTAGACTGGAAATTAACACAGGTGCTGATCCCTTGGCAAAAAGCAATTTGCATGCTTTTGGGGAGTTTCCAAGAAGTTAGCAATACAGTGGCAAGCAATTTATGCCAGATGGCTTGAACATCTGAGAACTGTCTGAGACACATTTAATCTACTGGAGTCAAGACAGCCTATTAATCTACAGGAACAGAACTGTGCAGACCATTAGGCAGAGGGACATCATGTACCCTAATTCTGCTGTCTCTCCAGAAGGACCAGGCATTACAGAAGAGACTATATAGGGAAGCAGTGGTGGAGAAGGGCACACTGTGTCTCCACAAGCACATCATTGCTTGTACCTCCCTGCTTGGGAACACCAAGGACAATTAACTCAATCCCACTAACAATCCAAATGCTATTGTGGCAGATTATCAAGTAGTAATATGAAAAGTGCTGTGACAAGAGGAAGGCAACAAGTTGTACTGCAATGGCAAAAGGCTTTTAGTCAGCTACCAAGCATACAGGTTTCAGGCCGTGCCAGATAATTCAATTCCTGCTTCTGTTGGCAGAAAACTAATGGACTTGGTCTAGAAGAGAACATGTATGGTGACTGCCACTGTCTCGCCCAGCCCACCAGAGATACAAAGTAGAGCTTCCATGTGGACAGGGAATCGGACATGAATCAACATTTCTCCAGAGATCAGCTGAGATCTGTTCTGTGCCATCAGCTGAATACTTTCCCCATGGTGGGTGTCCAGCTGGAGACAGTGCACAACAAGCACATGCAAATCTCTTAGCAGTCAGCTATATAAGACCTCCCCTAACAAGCTGTTTTCAGCTTCTACACTAGGGTACAAAGCATACGCACACCTGCAAAACAGTCAGATTGCTCCAAGCTACATCTTAGGTTATTTCTGAGCCCAGCAGCCACTACCAGTGACACAAAGGTCATCCCTGTCATCCACCAGAAATAGCTTTTAGAATCAAAAATACCCCCAGGAAAGCCAATTGGGGCTCCTACCACCCTTATCCAGACAGCAGCTACTGAAAGCAAACAGCTGTGTCTCCTCAAAATCAGGGATCTGCAAGCCTTCCTCCCCTTTCTTTCTCTGACCCTTCAAGAAAGTGAGCAAAGCACTTTGACTCCACACTTTAGGCATTTGTTGTTCCATCTGGGGGATCTCTCAGATCATTATAACCATCATCTAGTTCACAATTCCAATGAAAACCTCACTGCAATGCAAAGCAAGACTGTGACGGATATCTTCTCAAAAGATATTTGCCCCTTTGTCTGCAATGCCACCCTTTCCTCTGGTTCATCTCTAACTATTTCTGCCTTAATCGCAGAGGCTGTAAGGTGAGCTTTGGGAAATATACTGTCATTATTTAAAGATATCCCTGCTGTAACAAATGCCTTTCATGCTTCTGATTGCTAATTACAAGCAAATACTTTGATAGCTGTGGAAATCAGTTCACTCTCCTCCTACCTTTCAAGGCATTGCGTCAAACTTGTCACTACGTATGAATGCACATCTTAATCCAGTTTGATCAAAACCAACAATGAATATGCTAAGAATAGACTGATGCAACTGAGCCTATGAAAGCTGAAATCATTTGCTTACTATTTGGGACTCTATTTTTATTTGAATTAATGAGTACAGTGCCATAAATACCTAAATACCACGAATTCTATATTACATGGGAAGTGCACCTGGAATGCCAGGGTTGGGAAAGGAGCATTTTTGCTTTGTTTCTACTGCAGTGACATTTCCATACTAACTCCAGGCTCCAGCCAAGACCCCATAGGAATGGCTGTCTCTCCCTGCTAACATGATTTTTGCTGCTGACCACTCAGACTTAGAGGCATGTTACAGAGGTTGTCAAAATCCAGGAATGGTAACCCGCTTTATTAACTGTATTAGACCTACTGCTGATACAAACAATCAAGAGAGCAGAACTGACCCAATGAGCAAAATTGAGCATTGCTGTTGAAAGATTCACTGTAAGAAAACACACTTCCATTATTTAATTTGGCGCATGCAATTGAGTGGTATGTATTTAGAAGCCTGTCTTTTACCTGGAATATGTTCTCTCGACAAATATTGCTATAAAACACTGTCTTGTACAGTGTTTTTTATCTGATGGTGCATTCAGCTCCCTGGTTGTTATTGGCTTTGCGACTTCAGTTCAAATATGCTTTCCATCATCAGTAATAAAAGTTTATTACTATTATTTTAATGTTTCTTGCATCTGGTTTTCCTTATTATTTTTTTTTTCCTACCTGTAGAGGGAGGTGTGCAGCTACACACATACTAAAACTGTTTTCTCAGAAGTGAAGTTCAGCACAAAGGAACTCTGCACAGACTGAGAATCAAAACAGGAGATGGATGGAGAGCTGCAGAGTCCCCAAGCAGCAGCTCTCGCTGTGGTGGGACTTATTTATTTATTTATTCTAAGTGCACCAACAGACTACTGCCTCATCCCTCAGTCTCAGCAGTTTTGGGATCCATATGTTCTTCACTGAGGTCTGGCGGAAGACTTCCACTGGAACAGATTTCCATCAGGAAAAGCCAGATTGTGGAAGCCAGCTCTGTTTACAAAATGATCCTGACTGACAAAAATTGGGAGGAAAGAAATTCTGAGTTTTAATCAGCTCATCCAATTAAATCACAAGGGACGAAAAATCTCTACGTTACTCTGTTAGACTTACGTGCATGGTGGGGGAATACTTTCCTTCCGTTCGCATCTGTGTGCTTTGAGCAAGAGCACTGCTAGAGAAAAAGATCAGGATAGGTCAACAGTCAGGTGATGAGTGATGTTCCTCAGGGGTCAGTACTGGGACCAGTGCTCTTTAATATCTTCATCAATGACTGACAGTGGGATCGAGCTCCATTTGAGATTGTCCATCTGTTTACGATGGAGCAGTGCCAATATTTCTGCTGGTGTGCACAAGCACATTTCCACCGATCCCAGAAGCATTGACAAAAGCAAAGAATTTGGCCACAAGTAACTCTTGGGCAAACAAAAAATGGTAGAGGTGAGTACTACCATTACTAGAGACTACTGGGCTGCCAGCATGGAGCAAAACCGTCCTATCCATGTGAATCTGAGCACAGAGAGAAGCAGAATCTTCATCTCAGACTCAGTAAGAAAACTGCTCAGGACCCAGCATCAAATCAAGCAGCAGTCTGTCCATTACTTACATTTTCCAACACAAATCTTCATATCTCCTGATTTTCTTGTACAAGCTGTATAATGCCAGTTAATTGCCTGTCTGACATAGTCTCCTTAGCGTATAAAATATCTCCATGTCTTCTTTTTTTCACCCCCTTCTGTAGTGCACCATGAAAGGAACTTTGAAAGAGAATTAGGGAAGCAAGCAATAACCAAATAGGTCACAATTTGAGCCTTTTCAGACAGAGAGGGGCAGGATGAAATTGATGACAAGGCAAACGCTTTCCTCTTATGAAAGGGAGATTTTTAAGACATTAAATAAATGAATTCCACAAAGAAAGTACCTTATATGCATATGTATAACACACGTATACACACATACACTTTATTGTGAATTTCTGAAAAGTGATATGCAGCTACCTAACTTTACTAAATAAATGACCTAACTAAATAACCTATTAAATAAGCGACTTTCTTCTCCTTTCAGAGGCTAAAACCTGTCTGGAAACAGGTCTCTCACAGAATCTCAGGTTGGGAACCCAAACCCCTCTGGTACCAAGGCAGCAGTCAATGAGTGCTATACTGACCATATGTTACATATATGTAACATATGTATGGACCATATGTATGGACAATATATAACTACTAATGACTGGCAAAGATCTGAGTTAAAAAGTTGAAGAGAGTAAAGATAAGCATAGATAGGTACAGATTCTCATCTTGGAAATAAGCAAAGCTCCCACAAAAGAATGCTAAGTGTATCAGTACTCACCAAACTGAAGCCATAGAATATTCAGGCTCCATCCAGCCTGACCCTGAGTGCCTCCAAGGATGGGCATCCATCACCTCTCTGGGCAATCTGTAAGCTAGCAGCAAACTACTGCTGGTCATCAACTTATGAGTGCAGCCGTTGCTTAAATAAAGATGATGCACATCAATGGTACTTCACTGCAACCCACTTGTTCTGGCTCAACAAGACATGTTATTAATTCCTAAACAGTGTGGTTTTCTCATTCTGCTATGTTTCTGATTTTTGTCTGAAGAAAGAGAAGGATTTACAGAAGCACTATGACTGGTTAGACAGCAAGACTGTTTAATGGCTTATATCACCGTTCTAAAAATCTAAAATTCATTTCAAGCCACAAGAAAACAGGAAGATACAAGTCAGCTTACAGAAAATTACGCATGCATGTATTCTGAAATCCTGAAATGCCCTTTTTTTCCTTCAAGTAATGAAGGAAATGGTAAAAAAAATAAAAATAAATAAAAAATAAGAAAGATGCTACAAAGAGGACAAAATGTCAAAATCTCATGATCAAAATATTTTAAGGAGTGACAGTGCACCCTAATTATTATCGCTGCATGTGTGAGTCCAAGTAAAGAAAAACCTATGCTTGAATGAGGAGAACTCAAAGCTTCAGTCAAGACAGGCATCTCTGCTACCTCACCAGTAAACAGGGCCAATGAAGTGAGCTTGTCTTTGAAAAGATGTCAAAGAACATTCAGCAGAGAAAAACCACCAAACTAAATAACATAACTTAAAACATGTGGGTGACTACACAGTCCTCTAATCCTCTACTCCAGCAAAGAAAAAGTGAAGGAGGGAGATTCTTCTTCATGACTTTTGTTCAGGGCCTTGAACACAAGAAGTAATTACACATAATGGAGGTGTTTTGCTCAGCAGAAGCCAACTGAAGGAACTGGGATTTTTCAGATATTGTGGTCATGGCACACAGAAGGACATCAAATCTGATGAGAGGAAGCAGAACATGCCACAAGGTCTCTTTTTCAGAACTGAAAACTTGAGAATAATGATCAATCAGTAGTATTCTGTATTCATCATCCAAAACAATAGATTATATGCACCTTTCTGAGAATTAAGTATCTCAGAGTAAAATTTTGACATTTATTGAGCAGGAACTTGCTGAAAACCAGCCCCAAACCTCCTGAAATTGCTCAGCACCAGCCCACGTGAAAGGCTTAGAAATGAGATGTTCTGAATTCTGAACTTTTCCTTCCCTCAGGGCTGCAGAGGAAACTCCCCTCCACTTGGGATTCACACTGCACACTCCTCCCCTGGACACATCAATTTTTATTTTTCCCTAGAGAGAAAGAGAAAGCTGCTGCCTTATTTTTTAAAGCATGTCTGAAAAAAGAGCAACAAGAAAAACTGAATCTCATCTCTGTTTTAGACATGTTCTTAACCTCTTTTCCAGTTCAATCCCTCAGCGATTTAGGTTGACATTTAGATATATTTTTCTTCCTAGATCCCCACTGTCCTTGTGTAGAAGGCCTTGTGTACCTCAGTCCTACCAGACCCGGTGCTTATAAATTTCTAAATACTGCTGAACTCACATAACTCATTCATGATACAACTTATTTATTTCTAGAGCCAGTGAAGCCGATAGCACTTGAGGATCCTGCCTTCAAAATCTCATCTCAGCAGTATGGTACTGCAACTTCCCATTTTGCATATGGCCCCCTACTCTGAGTACATGAAAATAATAGTTATAAGTGTCATTCATTTATCTGAATGAATTTAAAAATAATTCAAGGGGCAAAATTAATCAGAACAACAACATGTCCCTGAAACCATGCTCTAAGTGTTTTGCTTCCAAAGAAATGGGTAGATAGAAGCAAGGGACTACTCACAAATCTGTTGTTTCTGATGGCAGTGGATACTCCCAAGTTAAAATCATTCAGGAACAATTCTGAAGGGTTACGGTTCTTGATGTATCCAGAAAGCTAACTACTGAAATCAAAACAATCTAATCCATTAGATACACGTTAGATAAAAGCAGCAATGGCCAGTAGTCTTAAGGGAAGCCTCTAAACTGCCTGAGTGTGAACACCTTCCTTCTGCCAGCAAGAAGGAAAATAATTCAGCTGTTGATTTATTAATATGATATGCTGAGGTCTGGAATAATTTCTTTTGCTCTCTCACAGACTGCAGAGGAGAGTATCCAGGAAGGGTTACATGAGCTTCAAAATTACAAATGTTTCAGGGGTGCATGACCAACATAGAGGCCTTCTGTGATGGTGTACCTGCGTCAGGAGACAAAGGAACAGCCACTAGATGTCACCTATTTCGACTTCACTAAGAACTTTGACGTGGTTCCCCATAACATCCTTCTCTGTGAACTGGAAAGAGAACAGGCTGAGAGCTGGGGCTGTTCAGCTTGGAGAAGAGAAGGCTCTGGGGAAACCAGATAGAGGCCTTTCAGTATCTAAAGAGGACTGTAGGAAAGAAGGGGACAGATTCTTTACCATGGTCTGTTGTGCTAGACAAGCAGAAATGGCTGCAAACTGAAAGAGGAGAGATTTAAATTGGATACAAGGAAGAAGTGGTGAGGCACAGGCACAGGTTGCTCAGAGAGGTGGTGAATGCCCTGCCTCTGGAGATATTCAAGGTCAGGCTGGATGGGGCTCTGAGCACCTGATGGAGCTGTAGGTGTCCCTGTTCACTGCAGATGAGTTGACCAGATGGTTTTTAAGGGTCCCTTCCAACTCAAATAATTCTATGATTCTATGGAAGCACTTGGGATTCTCAGGAAAAAAAAAAAGATACATCCCATAGTGTAATCCCATCTCCCATGTAATGATCATTGCTCATGAGAAGACCACAAAATGTTATCTTTTTATATGTACATGACTAAATATCTTCAAAAATCCATTGCTGTCGTTTCTCAGTTTCCACTGTCCATAAAACCAGACTAACACTAACTAGTGTAACTCAATCCAATCCAACAATGATCAATAGCGATCTGAAGAAAATATCATTAGAGATTTTGAGGAGCAGAATCACTATAGCAATCAAGTCCACAGAAATATCCTAGCTCTTAACTAACTGCCTCTTCCTTCACTCCCAATCACCTATTCTGAGGATAATGTCAGTAAAACACAGTTTACGAAATTCCAGGAGTTTTTAAAATAACTTTCCATGTGCCCATACTTTCCCCCATGAAAGGATATTTCCCCTGCTGACTTTTACAAATTACACTGTCACTTCACTACAGAGTTATTTCTGAACAGAAAAACGTATCTGCTCTAAGAAGCACAACTGGAGAAGAAAACTTCATTGTCATAATGAAGTTCATGTCCAAATGAATGGACTTCATGTCCAAAGCTACTGAGCAGAGAAGACTAAAAAGAGCCTATCTTTCCCAAAAAAGCAATCTTTCAAATGTTTTCTTACCTAAATGTCAGAATAATTTTGAGTTGATTTGCTGAATACAAACAAACCAGGTAAGGATGCTATTATAATATCATTATTACAACAAGAGCTGTTAGCAGTATTGACATGCTGGTTTTTCCTTACCATTAGGTATGTGCTGGACTGTCCATGTTTATGTTTATGGCAACAGGATTAAAGGAGAGATGTCACTATGCTGGCACTAAACACATGTTAGTGTCTTGGCCCTAATTTTGAACACTGAGACAAATACCTTATCTTTACTTTTTAGAACTATGGGAGGGGGATCCCTCTGTGCCAAAAAAAAAATAATAATAATAATAAAAAGCATTAATAGAAAGCAGTGTATTTTTTAACACAAGCTACCATTATTGATTAAATATATTTAGAGAAACATTTATAAAATAAGCCATGGCCTGGCACGCAGCTGACCAGCTGATGTTTGTACTGTGTGTGCAAGGCTCTCAAAGGACCTTGCAGTCAAAAAACCAACGTTGATATCACGCTCAGAATTACAGGCAAAGCATGATTTAACCTTGCCTGCTTTATCTACATCTGCCTTCCCCTCCACATAGAGATTCATAAATCTTCTGTGCACTGATATCAGCTTTTTTGCAGCCCTTATTCCCTTGGTTCAAAAGGATTGGCTTGGATAGTCTAACCTTTCAAAAAACAAAAATAAATAAAAATCTATCCTATTTCCCAATTCACATAAGCATCCTTTCTTGCTCCAAACAGGCTCTCAGCAACATCAAGATTGAAGCGTAAACATCAATCTAAGCCCCCTGCCACATTTACTCTGATCCAAATAACCCAAGCTTTTTCCAAAACCCAAATTCTTCGAAAATAAATCAGTCGTTTTGATCCGAGATCTTATTATAGATAAAGCGATGTGGGGTACACTGATCTCACTGTAGTACTCAGCCCTTCATCCTGACTCAAAAGAAACTGCCTGGACCTTAGGAAATAGCAGGCAAGAAATTAATACTAGAACTATTTCCATCCTTTCTTATGCATATAGACATCACATAATAAAGTAGACAAGGCTGACGCTACAAGTGAGACACAATTTGAGACTAAGATGGCTAAGTCACTTATGTGAGGTACTTATAGGAGTACCAGGTATCTAAATTCCTGTTATTGTCAACAAGGACCTAGTAAAACGTTCACAGAATACAAGAAGCAAATGAAAGAGCAGCTGTCCCACAGTGAGCTTACAGCAGGCTTCCTCACACAGACTCACACACACCTCACTTTTGACTATAATCACAGTTTAGGGAGTGATTAGCTATATTCAGCTAAGTGAAGATAGCAAAATCACTTGAGATGTCCCAGGACCTCCAAGATGTATTGCAGACACAACACAAGACCTGCTGGAAATTCATATCCTCATAGTACAGCATCTGGAAGGATACCTGACACATCTCGTGTAGCATCAGTAGAGCAAAATCCTGCCCTAGATTACATTTGAACTGAAATTCCACACACAAACATTGGTGTAGTAATCCATAAATGGAGTTCTATCCTTCAAAGAGTCCTATCCTCCAATTGTCCAATTAGAACAAAACACTGCAGTTTTGGAGACTCATGTAAATATCCCTGCATTCTTCTGATGGTATTTTTCCATCCTTTAATGGAACATATCTGTAGCAATATCAGATATACACTTGAGTATTATTTGATTTTTATTTTTATATTTCTTTAGTAAATGAAATTGGAAAATACATGAAATTTCATGCTTGGCATGAAATGCTGTCATAGTGATACTTAGGAGAGCTGTTACAGCACAGCTAACCATCTAGACAAAAAATGAACATTCTTTCTCATTTATACGTCAGAACAAAGCTGCCTTTCCAGTGATGCAACAACATATCCTTCCCAATTATCAAATAAACCCCCTTTTTTTGGCAAACACTAACTTGAACTCTGTAGAACCACTGACAAACACATGCAGACTGGCTTCCACACACCTCAAGGGGCAACAGATACCTTTTGTACAATACAAGATAAATCAGTGTCCTTGCTTGGACAATGTTTACATGGAATCATTGTACTTTAGTGTTTGGGTGAATCTGACTGCTTCAGCCTCTGCAAAGGATGGCTATTTCTCAGCTGAATGCAGTCGACGTTCGTATGAACAGCACTACAGTCTTTGTTAGCTCGCTAAGACTGTGAACAAAGATGGTAAGACTCCTTTGTGATATGTTAGATTTCTAACTCTTCACAGTATCTGTTTCCAAATCATGAGAGTATAAGGAAGTGTCAGCTTTTAGCTAAAATTTTGATTTCTTTTTTCTTCTGGATGATCTCTACATCAAAACTCAAATCTAATAAATACTTACAAGAGTTTTTAAGAAATAGTAAGATATTTGTGATAATGTCTCTACAGACTATATTTTAAAGGGATGGAAGACCCATTTTTGTGCAATCATTAAAAACTTAAGCACTAGAAAATACAGTTTTTCCTTACAGGGTCCTACAATCAACTTCACACACTGAAAAAGCTTTAGGAGCAATTCCTCCAACGGCACACAAGAAATTTAGATATGTTTCTTCTGCTGACATCACCAGTATTTAGACACAGACCTCCCTCTTGCAGTTACAATAAACGAACAAGCAAACAAATAAAATTTTGTCTCTTTCAGCTAGCCTGCATCAGCTGTAAACTGGAATTTTTCAGATGCAAAATGTATGCTGTAAAAAATAATGAAGCTACAGAAGGAGAGTACCTGAGAAAGGCCATTGGAGGTGACTTAAAGCTATATTTGACAGCAAAATATTGTATCTGAGGTATTTTATTTTGATCATCCTACTATGATGGTGCTCAGCATTGATTACTTTCCATTAAAGTAATAAAAAAGCACTGAAGTTTTCTATTGGCTTGAGAAGGGGGAGGGGAGGGAAGGAACCCAAATACTTGAAACACTGCCATGAATTTGAGGTTCCCAAACCAGTTTTTCCTTTCTCCATTCTTGGCTAACATCTTTACATGCTCTGCAATGACCACACATGGCTCCAAATTTTAAGTGCAAGTTCTGAGCCATGGCTCAAAATACCTTCCCCATAGCTCACACTGTAGTGATTAAAAACCATCATTACCTTTTCAGAATAATATGTAAAGCTATCTGTGTTTCTGTCAGTCCTTCAGCATCCATGAGTTGGATAGGTCACATCAGCACTGCATTCAGGTCTGATAACAATGTGAACGTCCTTTATCTGCAACTCTCATATAATGGTGAAGAAAAAGCTTCAAGTTTTTATTACTACTTAAAGGAAATCTATCAAGCTTTATTCACAAAAACTAAATTAATTTCTTTGTGAAGCGGAATATTTGGTGTCCTCTTTGCTATGAAAACCAGTAGGTGCAGAGGAGATACAGGAAGAAAGCAAGAATAAATCCCAAATAAAGGAGTGAAAGATGTTCTGCAGCCTTTGGGAACACCAAAATAACTCAAGTGATTAATGTGGAAACAAATAAGAAAATATGGAGATACAGAGCACACACAGAGGAGAACCTGGGAAATCCAGGGGCAGTCCTGAGCCCGGTGGAAGATCCATAACAATAATAATTGTCTACACTTCCAGTGACTGAAAAACTTTGGCAGCCTCTCTGCTGGCAGACTAATTGTGCCACGGGGGGTCAGACAAGAGGACAGGGAACACAGTATGTCAAGCAAAATGTGTCACAGTGCATGCTTTCATTGAGCTCCAGATATGATCATGATATAAGCCTCGTGACAATCAATGGGATCACACACAGAAATCAGTGCTGAAGAACAAGAATAAAACATCAGGAATAAAATCCTTAGTTTGAGAGAGAACCCTAAACCAGTGAACAAATTTTAAAATGGATGTTCTTTGATGCAGGAAACAGTATTGTGCTGCCTGGCTGCAAAGCCTCTAGTAAAACTGAATCCCAGTATGCAACCAGTGCTGCTAGGGAGTACACAATAGAAGGAACACTGAAGCAGGTCCCTGCAGTTGGACTTTCCTTGAATGTGTTTCATTTGAAAACCATCTCATCTTCGACTTCAGAGAACAATTAAAGGAATGGCAAAGGCTCTGTGTGAGGTCACTATCTAGCAAAATCTTACCTGAATAAGAAAGCCAGCACTAAGAAGCTGCAAGTACAAGGATGTTGGGATGCTAAGGGGAAGTCCAAGAAGAGTCAAAAGCCTAAAAGCATAAACTAATACATCATGGTGGGGGGAGATGAGGAAGCGTATTATGTATCTGCTGCCTTGAGTAGCAGTAAATTAGCAGCTGTCTGCACACATCTGTCTGCCATAATTTACACCTCCTCCTAGAATTCCAATTTGAGATACCATCTGCAAATAAGCAAACTATGTGACCTCGAAACACTGATGTTCTGCTCCTTTCGAAGTTGCAGGCAGAGATAGGAGGAGACCAGCATCTGGCACATTCATTAGTCCCCAAACTTCCCTCTGGGGCTCACTGATGACAAGCCCTTGCTGCAGCGTATTTCATTCTGTCCACTTGAAGTCGTAAGACCTAGAAAGTGCTGTATATGCTGTGTTTCTCAATACCCCACCATTTCATAAACTTAACAAGATCCTCTTCAGATTTTAAACACAATGACATAAGGTGAACAGACAGAATGGGAATTCCACTCAGTGGGTCACAAAGTTGTTATCCTCCATCAAAGAACTGGCAAGATTATGCAAAGGAAGTGCTCATTCATATTTTTGGCAACCCTGCTCATGGCAGGGGGTTGGAACTGGATGATCTTTGAGGTCCCTTCCAACCCAAGCCATTCCATGATTCTATTTTTTGCCAAAAGAAAAAAGAAAGAAAGAAAGAAAAAAAAAAAAAAAAAACAACCATAAAACATGTGCATAAAGCATTTGTCCCAGTCTTGGTATGGAGCAGTTAGCACTAACTGCTTTGATTTCATTGTAGACACCCAAGACCATTCCTAAACAAGAATGTTAAATGCAGCCTGGCACATGTTTTCTTGATGACAGCAGTGTTTGGCCTCAAAAATCAACTGGAATCTATAATAAAATGACCATACAAAAGTTATAAAGCTAAAACCATTTGGTCAACAACCTAGTGGAACTCAGGGCTTAATCCACAAATTGAGACATTTCCCTTGAACACTATCAAAAGCCTTTACACCAAACTTTGGCAGCACCATGAATTACAAATTAGACCTTCCTGTACATATGTAAATGCATGCTTCTTTCTCAGAGCTGGCTGATACTCTAATTTAGTTTGATGAGCAGCCCATTGGTCTTGGTACTGTAAATTAACAGCACCATTTTGACACAGTTTCTAGCTATCTAAACACCTGAAAACATGATTATCGCACTAAGATTTTGCTTGAAATTTCAAGTAATCAGTTCTAGTCAATAAAAAGTTAATACAAAATTGGTTTACAGTTATGTGACATTGGCACTTACACATTTGCCCTGTCCCAAACCAGTTAAAAAGCCATTGCAGATTCCACGTATAGCGCTCACAGCTCTGGCTGCTTTTTCAGAACACCAACTGTTAGTTAATTTTGTTAGCATAAACACCCAATAAAATTTTATGGTGTGTTCAGCTCTCATTTAAGATGAAAAACAGCAGCAGAGAGCAGCACCCACAAATAAACCTGGTGCAGGATAGTTCTGGTGTCACCGATCCCCAGAGCTCATTCAGATTCAGAGCTTGAGGCTGCTTGTGCCAGAGGGCACTGAAGAGATGGAGAACAAAACCCCACGCACTGCTGGTAGCCCGTTAAGCTCTGCATAGCCCTGCGATAATGCTTCTGGCAAGTGAAAGGTGAAAGGACGGTCCTTCTCCAGATCCTTTCTGACGGTCTCTCCAAACCCTCAAAACAGCAGCTGTTCCAGGTTAATTATATTCTTGCTGGTTCACACTTGCACAACACTACAAGTTGTTCCTCGCAGTCCTCATCACAAAAAAAAAAAAAAAAAAAAAAAAAAAAAAAAAAAAAAAAAAAAAAAAACCCAACAAGAGAAGTAACAGCATCATTAAGCACTGCAAGAACTCTTTCACAGGTTCTATCCCACCATTGCATTCTCTCCAGTTGGGGAAAACGTCACTCCTACCAGTAAGTTTTTGATCAGCAGCCAATTTATAAAGTCAGTCTGGTCATCTGCCTTTGCCTTCATATCCTTCAAAGGGACACTTGGAGACTTCCACTGAAATTTTCACCACCCCCCTGGCAAAATTTTTTGTTAATGGAAACTTTACAGGACAGCTGACTCTAGGATGGTCAAGGAAGCTCTCCAGGGAATATATCTGGAACTACTGACAAAATCATCAGGTGTACAGGAAGAACTACAGAGAAAGCAGATTTCATTGTTCAAAATAATGAGAGTTACAATCAAGAATTTCCCACAGTCAATACTCATAAAATCCTTAATGCTTCATTTCTTTAGAGTTTTAGAAGTTTCTGAAGTCTTTCCATTTACACCAGCAGAAGCAGAAGATCTCTCGGTAACTCAGCACTTCCACCACACACTGTCAGCTGAAATCTTACAGTTTACAAAAAAGAGAATGTGACAAAAACAGTTTCAAACACTTCCCCTGAAGTTCCTCAGCATTTTTTTTTCCCTGATTTTCACGTCTCTCAGTTTTGTCAGGCTTTGCTTTCTGCTGCTGCTTTGTGAGAAATCCCCCCACAAAGGATAAAGTAGTTGGAAGACCTCTAAAAACTGATAAAATGTTGAACCAACGCTACAGGGTTCAACCTCATATAAAAATGTTCCTCCATGAGCAGCCAAACCAACTCCTAGAATCCTAGTGGCAAAGTCTACAGATTACCTAAATCAACATATTTCTGCCCTTTCAATTGATCCTAGTTTTCCCCTGCCAACACCAACAGCGAGCAAAGGGATAACACATTTTGTAGGGAGGGAATATGCTCGTGGGATGCCATCAGCACATGCATTAACGGGCTCTTAAGTGGACAATGGCTAGTTTTGCCTTCCTTTTCCATGTCAGAGAAACTCATTGTCAGGCTATCTTCTCTAACTGTTTTCGCTGAATTTAAGATCATTATTATGCTAAGTTTGTAAAGTTTGGTAGGTTATACTTAGCTACTTAATTCTCTGTCCATGTAATTAAAGTGATTCTCCCCTTCTCGCAGATTTTTGCCTCTATTGTTAACTTAAATTCTAAACTCACTGAAGGAAAAACTGCTTCTGTCTCCATAGGGTTAAAGCACCCAGCAGGAGTAACTCCTGATCTTAGCTGGGGCTCTTATGCAATGCTGTATTAGACTAGTCTAAGGACTGGTGTTTTGAGGTGAAAATACGACTTCTTAAGGCACTGCCCTTTAAGTAGAGCTGGATTTTGGAGACAGCTGACTGGTCATTCTATAAAACCCGAGCAGCCATGCCAGGTTTTACTTTAATACTTATTAGATGCAGAAGTCAACTTTGCATTCCAGTAGAGTATTAAATTGGACAACTCATAAATATACGCCATAGTTGTGCTCATACATGGTAACTTGCCACACACAAGTTTGCAAGTAAAATGTGCAAGAACTTGTTTCCACTTCAGCAATAACACTCAGGAGCTACAACAGCTTCCTTATCTGTATTCTCCGCATCCAGAAGTGCTAAGACACTACAGTTCTGCTTTTAGAGGTATTGAATCTCCACAATTAAACCAAAATAAGTAAGTAGTAATTCAACTGAAATAAGCTAATTTCACATAGGGGCAAACGTTCATATAAAAGAGAATTACATTCATCAAGTGTAGAGGCAATAATGTCTTATTAAGGAAGAGTTTAAAGAATAAGCTACTATAAATAACAAACTCTTTCATATCGTGTTTAAAGGGCATTACTGACATTTGACCACAGCTGTACGAGCACTATGCTGCACCTTTAGATCAGGGCAACTCCTTGCAAATATCCTGTTTTGCAGGAACACCCCAATCTACCATTTCTTTTTCTTACAGGTCAACATTGCTTTTTTCAGAATAATGGGAGAGCAAGCAGGGGTACCAGCTGTACTTCCAGTTCAGCTTAATTTGACATACTTTACTTTTACAAAGAATTTAAATTACTTCATTGAGTTGTTTTCCTATCTACTTTCTCACATACTGAAATTGATAATTAGTACAATTGTCTCTCCTTTAAAAGAAAAAAACCCACAAAACTAAGAACAAAACAAAACCTCTATCCAAGTGATTTGCTGCTATCCTCAGGCATTCATTAGTGCTGATTAAAAATCACGTTATGGTTATTCAGGCAGATGTCCCAGCCTCAATACTTTCATTCAATGAGCTTTTCCTAAGGTGTAGGTATACTTTAAGTCAAGAGAGGAAGAGTGACTGCTTAGGATCTGTTATAGCATAAAATGTACCCTTTAAGACACAGCTAGAACAGACATGATGGAAACACACACTAGTTGTTCAGTTTTAACACAGTGTTGTTTCTTTTTACCATACAGTCTGAGTGATTCCTATCACTCCTGTTGGGAGAAGAAAACATTCATCTCCTACCCACCCACTGGGATCTGAATCAGGAATAAGTTAAAGCCTAGATCCACGAAAAAATGTAGATGTCTAATGAAACATCGTTGCAATGTAGGCAGCAAAATGAAAGCATTATCCTCAGAACACATGAAGGCTCTTTCAGTACTCATTGCTGACATGAAGCTGGGGCCATATCTGGTTTATTGGTGTACACCAAAGAAGTTGCACCCATATCTAATGGGACAACAGGAGACCTGACACAGAAGATGCACTCTGTGTCCAAGTCAGCTCCACAAAACAGCTATGTATTCATTCACAGATTCAGTCAGAGAGAAGTCAGAAGAGACGGAAGCAGCAGCAGCAGCACAGTGCCAACCAACAAGCACAAATCTACAGATGAGGCTGCTGCAGGAAGCTGGGGGATTCAAATCCTACCCTGCAGATTGTGCATAGCAGCCAACAGTTTGGCTAAATGCATTTTTGTACAGAGCAAAGAGATGGTGCATCCTTCTGTCCCCAGGAGGCATTGAGCCTTTCCATTTCCATCCCTTTTTTGAAGAACACGCATTGGCCCATCTCCAGGAGGGCAGAGCATTCCTGCTGTGGAGCAGCCAGTCTCCTGATACCTACTGCAAACGATAGGAGCTCGTGAGGCTCTGAATCCCCATCATCACTTAAAATGACACCAGATCCACAAATCCTGCTAGTTGGGATACCTCCTTGCTCACTGTACACAGATCAGCACCAACCCAGAAATGACTCCTTTCTAAAGAAAGAAACGACACCCAACATTTTCTTTAGATTTGCCTCCCTCAAGATAGATGAAATTCGGTGTCTCAATTGGTAAATAATCTAATAAAAGAAGTGAAATTTAAGCAAACTTCTGTGCCTCTCATTGGCTGGCATAGGACTCCTCACTGCTGAATGAAAGCCAAGAGCCAGGAACTGCACTGTGCAGTGTTGATGTGCCTGAGCTCCCATATGGAGCTAGCCCTCATTAATTCCTTCAAGAAACCTGTCAAAAGGAGATAACTGGGAACTGACCCCCAAAGTCTTATGCCTGTATCTAAATAAGAGAACCAACTTTCCAGAAAATGCTTCTTCCTTAGAGTTGAAGCTTCCTCCTAGCCCACACAAGAGGAGCGGCTGGTTTTGTGTAGACTCTCAGCAATGTAAGGCTCACTACCCCAGGCACCCAAACATGACAGAAACGTTCCCACAACAAAGCTTTTCATTATAGCATTGGGGCGAATCCATTTGCCTTCCTCCCACAAATTGTCTTAGGAAAGGCAACGGGATTAGTCATAGGCAGGAAAAAAGAGCATTGGAAGCCGTATGTACACAAAATATTTCTCACTATAGGTCTCTCTAATCAACTAATTGAGATCTCTCAGTAGCAATCACAAGTGGCTTAGAGATAGATCTTGGTCAGAAACAGTTAAATGTGTTATATGGAAATGCCTATAAATATATATATATATATGTTTTAGTAGGCATGCATTACTACAATTTGGAATTATAGTCAGTTATTTACTTAAGGCCCTTAATAGCATCCCTCTTTTTAGAATGTTGCCTCTACTGCTCATTGCATCTGTGCAAAGCTGTAAATCTTGCAGAGGGAAGTTGGAGTCTGAGTTTATTGCCTAGTGAGACGAAAAATCAGCAAAGCCAGGAAGAGTGACCTTGCCCTGGTGACTTGGCAATTGCTGCCCTTCAGATGACACACAGTGCCAATGTATTTTGGAGGGGAGAAGAGAAAAAACAACCAAAAAAACCCCACCTTATGTCATGAATAGAGAAAATAACGACAGAAAAATGTTTGACTTGCAATGGATTTCCAACCCATAGTGTTGGCACAACACAATCCATCTTATAAATATCCCACCTCTCACACATCGCTGCTGCTCTCCTACCAACAACTTTCACTTCTTCTAGAAGTTTATTCTGCACTCGTTCCTTTCTCCCATTCTCTCTCAATCTTTAAACAGTCTTCAGTGTATTTATATCCAAGCACTGAGTGAGCTAATGTGAAAGTGCAAGTAAAGGAGGTAAGGACAGATTTCCCCTTGCTTCTTCTCCTGCTCAGCTATCAAATAGTTATTCTTCTCTATTAAGCAGTCGACTTCCACGACACTTGCAGAAAGTCAATGCTTGTAACACTTTTATTCTGTCAGTTTTTATTAAAACTGGCCAGTGAGTTAAGAAGTTAGGAGATCAGGAAGGTCAGAAAAGTTCTGTTTGGTTGGTTGTTAATATCTGGTTTTCTGGGGGGAAAAGTAACATCTCACAAGCATTTCCATGCTTCAGAAGTCAGTGTCACAAAACACTCCTTCATTCTGACTCTTTTCTAGTCTACTACTTTGGGTTTGGGGTTTTTTTTGTTGTTTTTCAGCCCTGTTTTATACAATTCCATTTCTGAACTCTTCCTAGAATCAGTCGTGCATGGAGCTTTCTATGTTTTAATTAAAAACCTGAAACCATCAATCACGTCAATCTTCTGACTTGAAAAAATATATTTATTTCCAATGGAAAAACATGCATCTCCTATAGCATCTGAAAATAAGATGAGGATGCGTTCAAGACAATGTGCTAAGAATATAACCATTTTAGCCCCATCTCTTCCTTGTGCATTAAAGCATTAGGTTAGCAGCTTGATAAAATAAATTATTACTGATACTCAATAACATTTGCTGTTCAACCCAAAACTCAAACCAAACCAAGATGTACAAAGAAAGGAGGCTCAGCTTTGAAATTACAGGCAAGATCTACGGAGGACCTCCAATTTCAGGCTCTCTGATTATGCAAAGTGCTCATGAATGGGTTTAACTTGAAATATATGATTAGTCATGGAGCTAAGTAAACAGTTTCAGCAGACTCATCCGAACTGTTTGCGTACTTCCACAGCCCTCATCACACAGCATCTTTTAGTACTCGTGCAGATGCATGATTAATGGGTTTAATCCTTAAAAAATCAGATGATAAAAGGAGCAATGACTGAATTCATTCTACAGGAGAGGCATGATATAAATCTGTGTGGCTATGTCTGCAAACTTGCAGGAACTGGGTATGCACTGACGAGGCACAAAGTTGCCAACCAGGTGAGCAGCAGCACTGGCATTTCAAACAGTAACATGACATCAAGCCTAGAAGATGGAACGTGAAGTTCGTGTTAAGTGATAAAATAAAAGAAGCTCACACAGCACCATTTCCAGCAAACCATAAATTTTGCATTTCTTTATGGTGCATCCCATTAGCCAACACAGAAACATGCCTCGTGACAAAATGCAGTTTTTTGAAATCCTTGGAGAAAACAGATAAATGAATAAATAAATAATACCCCACAGAACAGAAATACAAACACCAAAACACGCTTTGAAGAGTTGCAGAAGCAGCACCAACAGAAATGCTTACAAGAAGGCACAAACCCACACAACTCCCATTTAACAGCATAGCACTGTCATACAGATAAATGCAAGGGCCATGTTCGTTAGTACCAGAAAAACAACAGTGCAAATTTGACTGGAATCAGGTGTGAGGACCCAATTACATCTTGGTCGCATTCAGCTGAGTTCACAATCAGGTGCTTTATCCCAACTATTTATTTTTTCCAGCTGCTAGCTAAGTAAACACACTGTGGCAAGAAGTGAACACAGCAGCTCTACCTGATCCGACACAACACACCAGCACCAATCTCTACCTTCTAAGCATTTTAACCCGTTTGAAGCAGGAGCGCCAGTTCGGAGCGTTGGGACCGCGAGGCCGCAGCATCTTTAGTCCCTACAAACGCGGTTATCACCTCCCCGAGCCACAGCCCCGAAGGGATGCCAAGAAAGAAGGCTGAAGTTGGCAAAGTGCTGGGATGGAGGGGAGAGCAAGGGGTTGCCGCCCCGGTTTTGGGGGAAAACGCTCCCGGCTACAGGTTTAGGGACAGAAGAGAGGAGAGCCCGGGCAGCCCCGCTTACCTTGGGCCCCTTGCCGCTGGAGCAGCGCACGTTGTTGGACACCCCGGCCGTCTGGTTCATGCTGGGGCCGGGCAGGAAAGTTGTGCCGCGGAGGGTTTGGAGAAGGCGGGCTGTCTCCGCAGCAGAACTTCACCCCCGGGCTCGGGGCTGTGCGCGCCGGTTGCGCACCCGGCTTCCCCGTTCCAAAGCAAACCCTAAAACAACCCGCGGCCGCCGGCTCCGCTTCCTCCCCCGCCCTCCAAAGCAGAGGCGAGGCGAGCCCGGTCTGCCCGCCCCCCGAGCTCCGGGGCCGCCGCGGCAGCGGGGAGGGAGGGAACGGCACCGCACGGTTCGGTTCGGCCCCGCTCCCCGGGGCGCGCTGTCCCGCAGCCCGGCCTCACCCAGCGCTCCCCCGCCGCAGCGCTCTCACTTCTCCGCCGTTTTTTTTTAATCCCCCCTCCCTTCCTCCAGCGTGGGAAATCGCGTTAAAAACCGCCAAGCCTTCCACTTGAGTACGGTTCTTTCTTTTTTCTTTTTTCACCCCCCTCCTCCAGTGCTTGGGGCAGTTAGAGCAGCTGTCTCCGGTGAAATGAAAGGGTGGCTGTGATGCGATGGAGAGATGTTTATTTACTCGTAAGCCTCGGGATTTAGGTCTTAGTATAATTTATATAATTCTTCTTCCAGGTACACCAGACAGAAATGGGGGCTGTACGACATCCCCCATTTTGCTGATAAAAATTGATTTAAAGTAAAAAAAAAAAAAAAAAAAAAAAGTAAATCCACAGCATGAATCATGACCAGATCCTAGAAACACATGAGGGATACATAAGGACCATCAAGTCCAGCTGACTGCAGGCTCTGTGGGCCCTGGGCAGCCTGGTCTAGCATTAAATGAGGAGGTTGGTGGCCCTGCATGTGGTAGGGGGGGGTTGGAGATTCATGATCCTTGAGGTCCCTTCCAACCATGGCCATTCTGTGATTCTGTGATTTAACCCATGAGGGCAAGTGTTGCCTCCTCTGTCCTTGCAACAAAAACTTGTGTGAAAATCTGCTTGCAAAATAAGGAAAAGCAAAGGAACAACAAAACAGACTATAAACAACCCTACCTCTGACTAAGAAAATCGGTGTAGCTATAATCGTACACAATTCATCTTATCAAATTGCGTGGTTTATGTTTTTTTTTTCCCCTTAGGAGTTCAACTATCCAAAGAGATCACTGAAGGCATTGTATACTTTCATAACATACTTTAAAGCCTTTAGATAAATGTTTCCCAGGTGTTGCTTCTGTCAGAGAAGCACTTGGGCCGTACAGCAGCGCCTCAAAGAATCAAGTGGTTGGGTTGCTCCTCATGCACCAGAGCCAACGATGCTATGGAGAAGCCCAGCTCCTCCATTTCTGAGGGATACATACACCACTACATGCTTCACTGGCTAAATCTTCACGCTGTGTAGAAGAATCTTCATGCTAGCTTCAGGCTAGTAGAGACCATCATGGAAGCTGACTGCAGAAGAAAGTGTAGCTAAAAGGTAAACTTGGTTGGAGCCATGAACCTTCACGCTCTGATATAGGAGAGAAGCCCCAGAGCCTCAGCACGTTGTCAACGTGCTCCCCCATCAGCAGCAGGGCATACAGTTTTGAGAAGAGCAGATACTCAATGTCTGGTTTGCTAAAAGAAATGGGTCCCCCCCGGAGAGAAACCATCTTTTCAGAACAGGCTTCCTTTCCAAATTGCTCTCGTATTGCAGTGACCACACTCTGCTCCTTGGTCTCCCAGTGTCTGCTCCCTTTGCTTTATATCCCTCTGGTGGCTTTTACTTCTTGTTCCAATTAGGAGTTGAAGTTTATTCTCTGACTGCTTCCTTCAGTGGCTTTTCTGTCTTCCTAACCAAGATGTTATAAATCCAATTGTAGATTTTAAGTTGCATATTTGATGGGCCCCACTGACATTATAGTCTCTCAGTAGTTTCTGCATTGAGACATGCAGTCATCTCTGGAGTATTTGCAGTTGTACAAGGATGTGCAATGCTTTCCAAAATCAGAGAGAGGCAAGCAAAGCTGCCCAAAGAGATACATGGCAAAGCCTTATGAGCGCTGCATGCAACAGGTGAAAAATCTGTTCTTCTGTCTTGCCCTCCAAGCCAAATTCTTCAGATAAATAAAAGAAATACATACCTGATATGTATATATAGGTGTGTATGTGTGTATTTATCTATTCCAGCTTACACATTCTCTTCCTTGCACAACAAACACTTTGTATTACGAGCTGATAATGGGAGCTTCAGTCCGGGCTGTTTTAGCTGAGTTTTGTCCTGAAGGAAACAAGGATATGAAAGATGTTATCCCACTACCCTTCCCAAGCAGTAACCTCCTCTTCCTTCCACAGCCGGACTAGCAGAGCAGACAGAGCTATTTTCACTGTAGGGTACATTTTGTCTTATGCTCTGACAGGAGCGAGCCAGGGAAAGCCTCCTGCTCCGTCTCATTTTTCCATTTAATGCCTGCACAGATCTCCACTTGCAGAAGTCCCCATTCTCCCCTAAAACCAAGACAGCACTGTACTTACGGCTTCCATTTGGGTTAGTAGGGAGAAAAGATTTGCTTTCAGAGCAGTTGATATTTATTAACACTTGAAAAAAGACTACTTAACTCATAGTGGAAGTTAAGCCTTTGAAATTTGTGAGAAGTTGATACAACTGCAAGTTCTGTCCATTCCTACATATATCATCTTGGAGAAAAAAAATATAGCCACCATCTTCTGCCATCAGTGCCCTTTCTTCCCTGGGGAACCCCCAACCTCTGCCCACACAGTTATGGCTCCTTGCAAGCAGGATATACTCATCCTACAGGTTCCAGCATCATTTGCCCATTGCTTCAGCTAAGGCCTCCGAGTACTGCAGAAAAACAAACATGAAATCATTCAAGTCTGTTCTCTATGCGAAAGTGTCTTTTATACATCTAGAAAAGAAAAGATAATGCCACAAACAGCACAAAGTTTTAAAGTACATATGAGAAGAGTGAGTGTTTTATAGATTAGTATTCGTAGACTGTTCAGTGAAGTGTGAAGGAACAACAATATACTGTCATATAAGCTCCAGCATATAAACATCCTTTGGCATTTTACACTTTGAAAAGGATTATACATAAGCTGAGCTGAGAAGAGTATTAAGAAGGAATCTTAGTCATACTTTTTGGGAGCACTTCGTAAAGAGAGCTAATCTGTCTTTGGAGCTGAGCAAGAGCTATGCAAAATGGATACGGGGAAATACAATAATGACTTAAGATTTAAAAAAAACAGCCAAAATTATGTCATAGAATTAAAGAAATTTAATGTGTTGAGAGTTCTTCAAATTCTTTAGGTTCATATTTCAGAAGTGAAGCCTGCAAAATAAAAATAAGAGCTTTACAGATTTATACTTTCTCCAAGAATTGAGACTTTTGGAGATACATCCAGTGTCACAGATCTCACCATTAAACTGGGTGACTGCTGAGCATTAAATGCATCCAGTTTCAAGTTCCAGTTCAGACTGAGATGAGGCTGTATCTAAAATACACCCCCACATTTATAAGTTATTTCTGTGAGTCTATTTTGGTCTAAATTTGGGCTGTCTGGTGCATGGTATCACTGCTCTGTGAACTCCAGGGGTGCTCAGGCTTTCACAGTAATATGGCAAAGATATAATACTTCCTATTTCCTTCTCTGACATTTGCAATTGGAAGCTCCTCAAGGCAGACAAACACTTAATACCACTGCAATTTTTGACATCACTTGTGATGTAACCAGAAGGGCACATCCATTTTGTGTGAACTTGCACAAAAGTCAAAGGGTTGCAGAGAACACGAAGAGTCACCTGGGCAGAGAAATGCTATTAAAAGCGTGGCTTAAGGAAAATACTTAGAAAGATGAGCAGTAAACATGCAGTGAATGCAGAGGAGAGCGCAGGAGATGAGAAGGATGTGAAAATTGAGACCACGGAGTGCTAAGGAACACAGTTCTAAAAATCAATGCAAAGATGGATCAGGAATGAATGCAAAAAGCACAGCATGGGGAGGCTATAATTAGATGATTTAGTCATAGCCAGAAGCCTGACTGAGCTTTTTGAATCCACTGAAGTGGACACAGTTAATGCAGAGTTTGGCTTGATTGTTAGAGTTCTTCCCATGACAGCAGCTCAGAGGAGGCTCACAACATCTTTTAGTCTCTATTAAGGCAATACAGGTAAAAACCCACTGCTGCACACAGGTGACTCTCACCCCATGGAAAGAAATATACATTCAGACAAGGCTGAGAATCCCCTGCAGCAGTTGCACTTCTGGGAGCCCTGATATGGGCTCAGCAAAACGCTGGAGAGAGGGAATAACCCCAGCAGTGCTTGGTTCTGTTCTGTCCAATCACACTCTGCAGCGATATCACAAGCAAGCAGTCTCCGAGCTCACTTTCCTCTTACTGCAGCCAGCAGTGAAGGAACATAGTGGTGGGAAAAATAAGTAATACTGAAGCAAACATTAAATCACCCCTAAACAGTGCCAGCTATGTGGAAATCCAGGCTTTGTGAATAGGAAGGGATCATAGAACCACTAAGATTGGAAAAGACCCCTAAGGTCATCTAGTCCATTTGTTGACGCACCCCCACCATGCCTAATCCATGCTCCTCAGTGCAACATCTCCATGCTTCTTGAACACCTCCAGGCTCGATGACTCCACTACTGTCCTGCATGGCCTGTGCCAATGCTTCATCACTCTTTCTGAGCAAATATTTTTTCAAATATACAATCTGAGGTGTTCAAGGATACATCCAAAGTCCCCCAAAATCTTAATCACGAACAGTCTTCTCCCAGCAGACTATCAGGACACATCCATGCTGACTGTAACTTCAGGTAAATGTCAAGCTGATGCTGCCAGCACAGAGCTCAGCAAGATATGTTATTCTCCCCTCTCAAAGTACAAACTTCACACAACCAGAGCTAGCTCACAGCATCCCCACAGTCCCTTGAAGGCTGTACAGGTTGTAAATCCATTCCTGAAAGAAGTTGTCCCAGTGAGAATCTGAGAATTGAGAATGTGAGAGCCACAGATCCACATTTTTTTGGTATCATTCTGTCCTAGAGCACTCACAACAGTTCTCATGGTAACCAAGCCTGTCCCATCTCCTCAGTTACATTTCCCAGTTCTTCTTTTCTCTGGCCCATTGTTCCCCCAAGACACAACTGCAGAAGGGTGCTTACAAAGCAAGCAATTAATGGGACATCAGCTGGGCTCCTCAGCTTGCCCACAGTATTGTCCCACATTTCCCTGCCTACTCAATCTGCCAGTGTAATTCAGGAGGAAGCAGTAGCTTGAGCATGGCATCTTGGATCCAAGCTGCACCAGGGCTGTAGGATCTCTGGAGCAAAGACAATGGCCTAGATTTGATAAAGGGCTTCAATGGAACTGATGCACTCAGTTAGAAAACAGTTAATCTCAATTTTGTTTTTGTGGCTCTGACAGGCTCCTAAATTCAATGAGCTCAATGGATACCCAGAAAGCCCACATCTCCTATGAACCAGTCCAGCAAAAGAAACAGGGCTCATATTACTAAATAGCACATACCCAGGATGAACTTCATCTACAGAGCACTGTTAAGAGCATTTTCATATATGTCTGTTTTTTGTCTCCTGACTGCACTCTATTTTACATTATACAGCTGCTGGGTAAGCAGTCCTTTGGCCTGATACGTTAACACTCCCAGTTGGATGCACCCTAACTATTAGGAATGTTTTAAGAATGACATTATTAAGTAATAATTTACTCATCTCATTTAGCCTATGAGGTCTCCTTATGGAGGTATGTTATTTCTCAGTACCACTCTAGCTCTTACTCTAATTTATTTATACTTAATGACCTTTCAAAGTCATCTCTCCACATTACTCTCAGCTTAAGAATATAGATGGGATATAAATCACATTGTGATATATGACATTACAAAAATCTTGCATAATTAATACAGATTATAAACGTAAGAAAAATCATCCAAAAAATCCTTGCCATCAAATGTTTTTCAGGCTAGGTGATGACTATTAATTTTATAAATGAATGGGAAATTTTCATTCAAATCTCACCTTTGCAGAAGAAGCATGCTGTGTAAAGCAGTTGAAAGAGTGGTATGCACGTATTGAAAATGAATGGTGTTAATCTGGCTAAAGCATTGGTACTACCTTCTGCAAATGGGTAGGGGAGGGATTTCTGCAATGATGCCATAATCCACAAGACGGTGCAATACTTTGGCCATGCACATGGATGGCACATTCAAAGAGCAGCTCTTGCACTGATCACTACTTAGATATTTTGAAACCTCAAGTCACCTTTGAAAACCATTAGGGTGTACAAAAATCCATAAAAATGAAAAAAAAAAAAAAAAATGATAGCAGGAATTCCAGTCCATTTATCTGGATTTCTCAGCACTTCATCTCTCATGTTCTTCATTAGTAATCATTCAGAGATGAAGTAGCCAATACAGTATAGTGGCTGCAGTGTCCCTGTGAATCCTGAGCATCAGAGAAGGATAAGGAGATTTGTGTCCACTAAATCAGAGTTTTTGTAAGACTGAACAGTCTTTCCATATCATCACATTAAGACTTTCCAGCCAAAACTATTAAGGTCCTGCCCACTCCCTATAAACGTGATTTGGAGAGAGCGAGAGAGAGAGCGAGAGAGAGAGAGAGAGAGAATCTATTGAGGTGAAAATACAGTATTTTTCCAAGGGTCAGTTTTGATAAAAAATTCCCAAGCAGCCTTAGTTTTCATTTTTGTTCTCCGTGAAGAATGTGCAATACACACAGTATCCCCAGGACAAGTAAGGCATTTGCTTAGATGTAAAAGGAATAGAAAAAAAAAAAAGAAGAGAGAAGGGAAAAAAAGATGCTTTAAGCCAAGGTTCTTGAGAACAGATGAGTTATTTTGAATGCTTCAGTTACTGGATGACCAGCCTGAAAGATCTTCCTCTTTTTCACAGAGCGTGGAACCATGAGCTTCTACTCCATAAAAACGGGTGCCTTTAAGATAAGACTTTCATTAAACTCCTCAAAATCAAATAGCTCCTTCTATTGCATTTTAACTGTTTATTTGGGCAACTTGCAGTGGGAATTAGAGGATGAGCAAAATATGACCCATCAGCTGGTAGCATATACCTCCTGTTTGTGAAATATGTATTACCTATACCACAGCAGCCACCCCCACCTGGGCTGTCCCTTCTGATCCAAAGGGGCTTTACCCTTCCTTTCTCCTCCTGTTCTTAATTTTGAAGAGAATGTTCAGAAATGAAATTACCACAAATCCCTTCTAAGTCAAAATTCTAAGCCCGTACAATTTGCTGTAAAACTGTCACATAAAAGTTCGTAGATTTTCTAGAATCAGTGGTAGAAACCCTCTGTTAAGTCAACATGAAGACTATCTGGGAACAACTTCCACGACACTCTATTAAGAGTTCAAAACTTTACAAGAAAAGAAAAAGCAATTAAAAGTTGAAGCTCCAGTACTGGAAAACAACAGTAAGATGTACAGAAACACAAATAACCTGGTGAAGCTCACATTAACCAGAGCTGCACAGAGATATTTAGACAGTACTACCTTTTCATGGTGTCCTTCCTGAGCAATGGAGGCTTTGCCATTTCAGTTCACTACAGTTGTGACCGATGTGAGGTGAGCCTGTGCAGAATATGCATTGTCCCTCATTCCATTGCTGTGGGACAACGCAACCCAGTGGCTTCAGCTTTGGGCTGAAACCCTAAATTAAAGTTCTGTCCTCACTGACATCACCACGAGATCTAAAGAAGAAAAAAGCCTAAAAACATTTTTCTAGAGAACACTGTAGCAGGCCTTTAAAACCACACGGCACTGAATTATCAAACTATCACATCATGTTTGCAGATATTGCCCAGGAATCTCTCTCCCATCTACTATTTCTTAAGTATTTTACCTTGCACTTTTGGTGCAAGTAAACATCGTCTTTTTTTTGTTTGAAGCTTTTTGTTTGCTTTTTGGTGCAAGTTACATCGTCTTACGCATAATTTACTTTGTAATTAACCCCCACACAGACAACATCCGCAAAGCAGCAAGAAAAAAGTTATTGCTTACCACTGAGGCTCGAAAAGGAAAACAACAACAGGAAGAACTCAGACAGGAGATGCGTATTGGCAACCATCAGTGAAACACTAAAGACTTAGCTAACATCAACGCTCTGCTTTGCAAAACAAGTCCATCTGGTGAAGAACAGTGATGACTGCTGCAACAGAAAATTCAGGAGTAAATGAGGTGCATTCATTTTGTACATTTGTAAATTTGAAAGAAAAAGCTTAGACAGTTCTCCCTTCCCCCCTCAAGAACAGTGATCTATAGCTCAATTCTCAGTATAGGCAACTCTAAAAGTTCACAGCTGGTCTCAGAAGAGTTCAGACATAGCTTGTGGAGACAAGGCTTAGCTATGCATCCAATGGATATAACATTTGCACCTCATGGCCCCTATGTTCCGAATGAAGCCTGGTTTTAGCTATGCATTAGTTATGGTTTGAAGTTTGATATAATAGAGCTGCGATCACATTCTCATCACAGCCTCAGATCCCATCCCTCAGATTCACCTCACCAGTAGGTTGAACCTGAATCTCTCCTCCTCAGTCCTTTAGCTAAACTTACCAACTCATCCCAATGCTTCCCACCTATGGTTAGAAATCTCCTATGGAAGATCTAACTCAACCAGGAACAGGTGTGTTGGCTGGCTCCAGCCTGTGACCCTCCAAAAACCTGAGGTTGTAATAACCCCTCTGGTTGTTTATGCCTCAGGCACAAAATGTCAGTGCAATAAGGTGACATCTTCAGGCACTCTGGGCTGCTTCAGATCTACTAGTTTCTGGAAAGCCTACAGCCAAAGCCTATCAGACATCTAAGGCAAAGTACTTTTGTAGAAGTACTCCCAAAGGACAAAGCCTGAAAACAAACCATGTAATGTGCCCTACCTAGCAGGGCATTTCAATCTCTGCTACAGTTTTAGCAGGTTTAGTTGCTTTAAACGTATGTGTGTTTTTGTTGTTGTTGTTTGTTTTTTGTTGTTAGGATTTAGAGTGGTTGTTGTTGTTTAAACTGGCTGTACTGTCTCTCCAGGTGTAGTCACTTGGCATTGCTGCATGGGAACAACTTTTAGTTGCCTGGAAAAAAAAATATATATATATATATAAAAAAAGCAATGCAGCCCACAGCACATACATTCATAAGAATTCATAAGCAAGGAGAGAAAACTTTCGAGACAACAGATTATCCCTGCATCGTGGGCGTCAAATGAAGCAACCATTGCTGTAGCAGTTACCAGATGAATTGATGGCATTGCTGTGCAAACGTTTGCCTTTTCTAAATTTTCCTCTCCTCCTGCATACTGCTTCTGGTGTCTTGATCAAAATATTTACAGAAATAAATTCTTCTGTATGGAGTGTTAGATAAATTGCAAATCTTACAGGAAAACAGAGCAAACTTAATGAGAATGTTCTTGGCTTAAATGGATCAATACTTAACAGACAGCTGCTTTGAACCATAGAGTCTGTCTAGGCTCTCCCCCCACACACCTCCATATAAGAGATAAATGAAGCATAGTTTGCACTCTAATGCTCTATGGGAAGTCAGAAGAATTCACCGCAGTGTGATGAAAAAGCTTGCAATACGGATACTACCTAATTAATATTAAGGGGATGCTGTCCAGTCTTTTAAACTAAAAAGTAAGTGTAGCTTGTGTACTTAAAGTTGTAAAACCTCATAAGAAATGTGGTCTCTATTAATTACAGCCTGCTGGGAAGGGGAGGGGGATATTAAGTCGATCTTTTTAGTGATGAATTATTCAAAATGAAAAGGAATAAAAACAATTGACAGCAGCATTAGAGGCAAGCCCTACATATTAACCTCTCACTACACATTGGTGGTTCTATAGCAACGCATGCATACTCCTAATTTGTCAAATAGATTAAGCCACTGGGGTGCTCTTGCTGACATGTTACATTTAGAATTAATCAGCGCAGGACTGATGAGGAGCTACGTTATTAAGATAGTTGTAACAAGTGTAAAATTCTCATTTTCTTTTTTAAGAGTTAGGCAGAAACGACACTCAGCATTAAGGATTACAAGTACACACTTATTTGGAGCAAAAGAACTATATTCTAGTTCTTGTTCTAAAATCACCATGACCAACGTTATGATCTTCTGAAGAAAAGCTTTTGATAAAACATGTACACGTAGAAATAACGTAAAGAAGAGGTCAGGATTTCTACATATTTCAGATGCAATCTAAAGAATATGGGTAGCATTCACAGACAGCATAAGTTTCAGGCTCCAAGACTATAAAAAATGACACAGTTCGTAACCTTTCTTCAGTGTTATAATCAGTAACAAAACTGCTTTAACAATATGTTTTGAAGTATTAACTGCAATAGACAGAAATCCCAACCCACTTGGCATTGCAGGCAACACCAAGGTCTTAAAAACAGACATCTCAAATAAACTCTAGAAATCATCCTTCAAACTCATTATATATAAAATAAATACTGGGGGGAAAAAGTGAATCCTACTGAAACAAAGCTGCTACATGAGTCTAGCTATAAATTATCTTCTATTTTTTCTCCATTTTCTCTCCACAGATGATTTTTAGCTTTCAGAAAAATAGTATATTTTTTTCAGGCTAATAAAACATCTTCAAATTCCCTCACACACCAAGCTGCACAACCAACAATTACTAGATGAAAAACATGAAGGATATCATAGGAGAAAGCCTCATAAGCATAGAAGTAATGAAGACCAACATCTTAGGAATTGAGCTTTCTCATCTCCAAAATAGGACGAGCCTCAGCTGAAACATTTGTTCCAGTTGGCATGTTTGTAACAGCTGTCCTCAATTTAGGTTCTCTAGTAAGGGTTGTCTTCAGACTGTAGCCCTTGGTGAGGATTTGCTGTAGTCTCCATCTCTCTTTTCTCTGTAATAACTCTGAGGTTTCTAATTCTCCATCCAATCTGGTTTTAAATGGCTGGTACCTTCAAAAGTTTTTAGGGCATATTTATGTACAGAGACACGCACACAAACATGCATGCATATAAATATATATATGGAGAGAGAGAGAATGTATGAATATATACAATACAGATATAAGTGCAGATACGTTAAACTGAGATGAAGGATCAAGTACGTGTTTTGGCAATTTCTCATTTATTCTCAAGATGCAAATTCCTAATGGATGATGATGGTGTTGATATGGATTTCTTGTGAGATCTTACAGTGGGCAACTTTAAGTCCAGCCTATTATAATATGCCTTCTTCTAAGCCTGATGAAGTCCAACCCAATCTGACCTCCAGTGGCTAATTGAAATCTTTGCTCTTTCTCATCCTTAGTTTTGGAGTTGTGGAGAGGGTAGAAAATTCAAATTGCCATTCATCTTCTGTTTGTTTATATGCTTCATATTAAAAAAAAATTAATTGTTCAGACATTAAAACTAATCATTTTCATCTGTTACCTGACTTTTCAAGTGTGTTGTTTGGTATTTCTGTGAATTCAACTTGACTGAATTGGACAGAATGTGGCAATTGAAAGAGTAGATCTTAATGCTGCAAATGTTTATTGAAGTACATAAAAGCAACTTAAGCTTACAGAGCAGTCTGATTTTAGGTCAAATCATGTAGTCAGAAATTAGGACGCTAAGAGGTCTCTAAACAGAGAAATAAGAAGAATGAGTAGAAGATGTAGCCACTCCTTAGACATATCTGTGTCAACAGAAAAATTGGAATTCAAGAGGTTTTTCTTGCTGGATTTGTGCTCTTTGTCAAAAAAAAAAAAAAAAAGTACATACAGATCCATTTGTATGTCTAATAGCAGTGGCTTTGTGTTCTCCTTCACTCTGATAAGAAGATGATGCCATCTTAGTGAAGTTCAATAGCCTTGTTTTAATAAGGTCTTAGAAGTGGCAAATTGGAATTTTCTCCCCTCTAATTCTGTTTTCTCATGATTTTGATCTGGTTTTCCATATTTTTTTTTCTTATTATTTTCTCTAATGAATAGATTTGCCTGACATCTGATTCTGCCCAGTTGATAGAACACTTCAATCACCATCACATCTAATCTCTCTCTTTGAAATTTTCTATTTATTTACACTCAAATATGCTATTTTCCAGATCCAGAGAAAGCCTCAACACTCCTTGTCTTCTCATCTTATACTAGACATAAGGTATTTTGAACATTGAAACTCCCAATGTACATGAAGTTCTATGTGAGGGGATAGTGAGAAGAACTGCCTGGAGAACATGGAAGAGATCAGTTTTGTCCATATCTGATTCCCTGGGCACATCAGTTGAGGCAAAAAAAGTATGCATCAGAAACTGATTTCTTCAAAACTGTCTTCACCTGGTAGTGTGGTTGCCATCTTTCAATAATAACCAACTTCTAAAAGCACTTCACCAGGATCTGGTAGACCTAGGTTTGGCTGTCTTATATCATGGATATATCTGGGGCACATCATCTGACCAAAAAGTAATGGTGAACCTGGGGTTTGTGGGAGGTTTCTTTTTGAGTAGAAAGCTCTGGGTGGCACTCTCATTTGCTCTTGTTGTAGCTTCTGCTTTGGCTTTTTACATAAAGATCCTATAGACCAAAGAACATAGCTTTGTGTCTTTTGGTTTAAGAACCCAGGTACAGAAAGAGAGAAGTAGGAGGCCACTAGCCTGCTTGGTTGGTAAAAGTTTTGATATGCTCAAAGGTGATGCTGGTGTCTTGTGGCTACTGAATTATCCAGCATGGGGTATGTGTGATACATAAGCCTTGTCACTACTGCAGTGAATCCTTTGTAAGGCAGTATTGACCTCTGCTGTGTTTCTCCAGGAAAGAACAGAGCTCAGTCCTGAACTGAAGAAGGTAATGCAGTAAGCACCTGAACTACAGAGAGCAGGATTTAAGAAACATGTCCGTCTGCTGCTTCTCTTCTTCTCTTTCAGACTCTTTCCTACTCCAGCTGTGAAATTCCTTCTAAGGCATTTATTTTCCCCAGTCATTTCATGGAATAACAAGTTGATGGAAAACTGATTAGAAGTCCAAGAGCCAAGTGTTCAAGCCCTCCATGGCCTAGTGGTCCAAGCATGCTACCAGGCTACTCCCACCTCACAGGACATCTTTGCCAAAACTAGGAATTGGACCTGGTTCAGCACTCTCCACCATGAGGACTGAGAGGAAGTTTGCTTTGGCAGAAGGAATTAGTGTCAGAGCTAATAGGCTCTGTCTCAAGACAGTGATTTTAGTGAAAAATACATCAATATAGGACCACATTTGTTGGACTCAATCTCATCAATATTTAGTGCCGATATAAAGAATCCTATAATACAGAGCTGATACAATTAATATATGGTCTTAGTCCTTCCCTAAGATTCACACAAACATGCATGTGCTGACTGCTATATCATTAACTTTCATGACAAAGTACAATCACTAGTTTTTCTGGTCTTCTTCCTGTCACAGTGTAGCTCTGCTTGATTTAAGTGGCATTCATGCCCATAACATACAAGGATGATAACTACGTCTTACAGGTTATTAGCATCTATGCTAAAAATAACAGTAGAGAAAGCAGGAAATGTGTTACATTGCAAATCTCTTTCCTGCTCCACATGTTACAAGTTGGCACATAATGTACTTTATTCCTAATTAAAATATGGCAGGGCTTTTTTTTTGCGGTGCTTCGTTATCCGTTCGCAAAGAGGCATGGCCCCATCAGCCTTATGATGAGATGCCACCAAATAAAATGATTATGGCAAAAAGCAATCTAGGGAGAAGCTATTATCTGGTTTCCTACAGAAACTGTTTCTAGGCTTATTAGCTTGAATTACACAGTAGAAATTGAACTTAGGAGAGTTCACGCTATCCATTTTACAGCCTAACTGAAGGGTGTTAAACCTCCTTTAGAGAGATCAGAGCTAATAAGCCAAGATCTTGAGGCACACAGTCAGTTTCTCCGCTGACTACAGTACAAGAAGCCATGCAGTTATAATAAAAAGTGTTACGCAGAAGTCTTGGTGAAGTTTATTTCTCATCAAATTCGGTAGAAAAAACAGCAGGCCTGAAAAGAGTCCTGCATATAATTGCAAGTGCCTTTACAAGCTGCTTATTTACAAGAACAACAGTAACCCTTGCACGGGTAAATCTTACCATAAACAAATTGTACTATAGACAATTTGGCTGCACAGTGGTAAGCCTCCATATTCATAAATATGCATTAGGGCCAGGCTTCAGATTAGAGAAATCTAATCCTGGAAGTTCTTACTGAGCTCTGCAAAATTGTAAACTTTTGTTACCCAGATATTGCTTTGAAGTATTTTGACTGAATGCGTACCTGGGGGTTTGCATGGGAATAAAACAAGAGGAAAATTTGTTCTGTTGGAATGATCCTACTGGGGGCATTGCTGCTGTTGCAGTCATATTAGAAGGAACTGCTGTGACAATTTATTCTGAGGATTTAAGAAGTGCAGTAGAATTCTGATGTCATGACCATGCAATATCAGCAGGTACTCAGATTAAGGGAGTTTAGAAAATAATGTATCAATTCATTCAAGTTAGAACAGAAGAAGATTCAATCACGGGTACTTAGGCATGAGTATTCATTTTCAAGTTCCCATTCAGACAAGGATAAAAAAAAAGACAAAGGAGACGGAATGCAGATAGAGGAGGCGATAGAAATATTGAGTCATTTTACCAGTTTGAGATTGAAACGTGATAGCAAAATCCAACCTACACATGGAAGGATGTAGCAACAGAGCAACCTTGAGAAAGAAGAGTTATTTCTTCATCCTTCATGGAATTCTGCTGGTTTATACCACACTATTTGTTTTACCTTCACTACTTTGTTCAGTATCCTGTTTAGATCCGTGACTCAAAACTATAGCATCCACCACCTCTCTGGGCAACCAGTATCTGTGCCTCACAGCTCTTAACATAATAAGACTTCTTCCTTATAACCTGTCTAAATCTCTCCTCTTTTGGTTTGCAACCGTTTCCCCTTGTCCTATCACAAGGGATCCTGCTAAAGAGTCCATCCATTTCTTTCCTACAGCCTCCCTTTAGTTACAGAAAGGCAGCTCTCGGGTCTCCCCCCGACCTTCACTTCTCCAGGCTCAACAGCCCCAGCTCTCTCAGCCTGTCCTTGTAGGAGAGACATTCCATCCCTTAGATCATTTCTGTGGCCCTCCTCTACATGCGCTCCAACAGGTCCACATCTCTCCTATGCTGAGGACTCCACATCTGGATGTAGCACTCCAAGTGAGGTCTCACCAGCACAGAGTAGAGGGGAAGAATCACAGCAACCGTGGACACAGAAACAAAGGAAAAAACCTGCTTGCCCTTAGAAGGCCTCAGGTAGGGAGGAATCCCCAACAAGATACCCTTCCCTCCACTGCCAACTCTTAAATGAGGTCTAGGAAGGGCTGGATCCTGGCTCCACCCTTTCTGGTCACTCAGTTGCACTGCACGCTGCTGAGCTCTCCTGGGTTAGCCCTGCCTTCCCACCAGGTGCTCAATCACTTCTTCAAGCCCTGATTTAGCATTTCCACTACAGACAGAAAGGCATGTGATCTCAAACCTCCCTAAGAAGTTTGAAGGAGACCCAAAAGTAGAAGGTTATTCATCCAGAAGAGCTGATAGCAAAGGAGATGGAGTGAAGGAATTTCATGTCTCAGATTGCTCTGTCATTGGTCACAGTTCTGGATGTTGCTAGTTAAATCATAATTCTGGGCATGTGTGAAAGAAAGGCTCATTTCCTCCACAGAAAGGCCCTCCATGCAGAATATGCAGGAGACAGGAAGGAAACAGTGCCCTAATCCTCAAAACCACCTTCATAAGAGGACACTTTGGAGGGCATTCCTTGTCTGTAACAGCTCATTGTAGTGACAGTACTATATTATCAAGAGTACCACAACAGCAGTAAGTCAAAATACCTCATCCTATGAATTGCTTTCAGTGATACTAACCTTGAGGCTGACATTAGATTTACAGTTCAATTCCCTTGGGTAATGATGCTGATTACATCCATGCTAAAAGAGTAAAGTGAGTTCTATTCCCTCCCCTCTGTAGTAAGACTTCAGTCAGGGCTGCCACAGGAAAAGCCTGTGACAAGTCCCTGAATAACTTTAGACATTCAATAGCTAAAGGATAGAAGTCTCTTCACTGCTCCAGAGCAGCTGACAGCTGAAGAAAGATGATCAACTAAATTCTCTTATTTCTGCACCACATCCTAGGATAGAGTGATTAAGCTGATTTATAGGGTTGGGATACCCAACAGCTTTTGTCCCCAGAATAAGATCTACATAGCAGATATTCAACCCCATAATAAAATGAAACAGCCATCCTTCCATAGGCAGTTATTACAGACATGTAAAGAGAGGTATCCTAAATTCTCAATTTAAGTTACATTCACCTTTCACACGTGACTTGAGTTGAAAAGCTGGGGCTCAGATTGAATGAATTTGCTAGACAGACGTTTAATATGGGGGCCATCTGGCTAGTAGTAGGTAACTCCAGTGGAATTCTATAACTCTGAGGCAGACGGAGATTTCCTTTCCAGTCAGTGCAGATCTCATCTATCATTTAATGGACTCCAGAAAACAATCATCTCACTGTAGAATAGACACTCAACTTGGATGAAAATATGCATTTCCCCTCAACTCATCTCAAACTGCACTTACAATTCAGGATACCCAAGAACTGAGGGAACTAGGGGCATAGTAAATTCACTTAAATGATTAGCAAAAGTCACAAGTGCCTTACCCATGCTGTTAGGCAAAGTTGCTGCCCTGCTCCAAGCTCTCCAGCTAATTACTATGTTAACAACTTGCACACTGAAATCAACAGGTTGGTGGTCAGTCTGGTCACGATGAAGAAAATGAGAAGGGAAGAAAGATAACAAATGCTATCCGAATAGCTACGACTGAAGTATTTACTCTCAAGATCTTCTGATAACTTAGGAATATTATAGAGAGGACACTGATAATTTTGAGTGACATACTAGCCATTGGATTAAAGCTCAAGAGCCCTTGATTTCTTGATGTTTCAGCAGACATTTGACCAGCAGCAAGACTGGGAAAAATTGCTGCTGGCAAATACACTTGACAGGGAACCTCTATAACAAACACAGTTTAGCACAACTTTTAAAGACATGTATCTGGAAGAGATCACCTGAAACAGTCCTGTTCATGTACATCTTACAGTACAGATAAATCTGATGTAAGATCTCACCTGCTTACAATGATCCTAAAAAGCCCATAGGTTTAGTGGTTATATGGAACACTACTCAAGATTGTTCATGAATAGTAACAAAATTAAGATTCAATCTGAGGGCTAAGATTTAGCTTTAGAACGTACCACAATGCTGTGAACTATATGTACTATAAACATACTATTTAGCATACACAATAAACAAGCCAGGCACCAAGCCTTAGTCTTTAGTCCATATGACACTGACTGGGCTATGTGAACTTGCTTAGGTCTCACTCCTTCTTAGAAGACTGACCCCATGCACACTATGTAGGACCTGGCTCTGAGGTTTTTGGAAGACTGTTTATGGGGAAAGGAGAAAGCATCCTCCAAGCTGCAAGAATACCGTCTTGAAACTGTTCTAAATTCTGTGTGAGTGAAAGAGACAGTTAGAAAGGTTTATGGGAGAGCCAAGGAGACTGCCAGTGACCAAGTAGAGTGGAAAATCAACAGTCTACTGTCTGCACCCCTTCTATGGGAGCTGGGGAAGCTATTGAAATGGATCCCAAGGAGGATCACAAAGATAATCAGAGCACTGGAGCACCTCTTCTATGAAAGATTGAGGGAGTTGGGATTGTTTAGTTTGAGGGAGAGAAGGGAAGACCTCATTTCAACCTTCCAATATTTGGAAGGAGCTTACAAGCAGGAGTGGGACCAACCTCTTACGCAGGTAGGTAATGATAGAACAAGGGAGAACAGCTTTAAACTGGAAGAGAGAAGGTTTAGGTTAGATGTTAGGAAGTTGTTCTTCCTTTAGATGATGATGAGGCACTAGCACAGGCTACCCAGAAAAGTTGTGCCCCATTCCTGGAGTGTTCAAGGCCAAGTTGAATGGGATCCTGGACAGCCTGATCTAGTGGTTGGCAACCCTGCAGTTGGAACTAGATGATCTTTGAAGGTCCCTTCCGGCCCAAGCCATTCTATGATTCTATGGAGTATTTGTCAGTAGCTATGAAACCTGAGATGCTGTAGTTATGATATAAACTGAATCTGGGAGGTTACTGGATTGAGTGATTTCAGTGACTCTCTCCAGAACACTTACTATTTTAAGTATTAAGTGTTTAAGTATCTTCTCCTATGGGTCTTAATGACTATTCTGAGAAAAACATGGTGGTGTCTGAAATAACACAGCATATCAATGTAAACTCACAGTACTTCTCCTCAAATGCTTTGGCTGCCTGTATTTTAGGAGAGCCAGACAGCTTTCTCTGGGAACAGCCAACTATCACCATATGCTGTGTGGGTTCCCTGTTTCCGCTCCTCAAAGGATCTGACAGCTTGGCCTGGCCAGGAAAACAAAACAATGTACTTTACACATACAAAAAGAGGTTTTGAATGTTTTGTTCAGGGTAGGAATAATTTAAAAAAAAAAAAAATAGGTCTTAAAAAGGAAAATTCAACAGAGGAACCCTAGAGTTGCTTAAAATCATAGACATTGGTGAATCCGTTTTCCCCACTTTAGTTAGTGGAATTTCTCCCTTGGTTTCTCCCCAGTGACAAAGGAAATTTGGCCACTGAGATATTGGCTTTCACAAAGAAATATGCTTAATCCCTTTCATTTAAGAGTCAACCTTCCTGAACTGGAAAATCTGCTTTTGACTAGCCATTTTCTAATGAAAAATATTTTTTTCCTGCTGTTCTGTAATTCTGAACACATTAAATCCAGTAGGTTTTTTTTTTGTGCACTACTCTCCTTCCTTAAAAAAAAAAATGCTGTTAATTCCCACCAATTGATTCACAAATCACCACAGACATGATCCCACAGCCCTTGCGCAAGCATCCTCTCAGTGACATCAATGGAAGTTGTCCATGTGGAGAACCAAAAAGCTGTACCTTTTAATATCTGTATTACTAATATGAGAATTAGTGCTCTGGGTTTTATTCGACATCTTCATTCCTTTTAACTACATCATCAGCTCTCCCAGAGGATATCATTCAGTTAGTTACTTGGCTGACATCAAAGCTGTTCTGAAAGTAGGGAGTTTTTAAGTACTGAATCTACAATGCCAACACTTATTTGAATTCCTGCTCTTCTGAAAAATGTATGCCTAAGATAAAAATGCATGCACTCTGAGTGCAGTTGCCTTTTCTTTTTTTAAATTGGGTTGCAGTGCCAGAGCTTCAGAACTGGATCAGCTGAGACTGTGCTGTTTGAGGAAGCTCATGGAAATTATTTCTAGGGCCAGAAATAAGCCCACTCTCTGGGATGGTGTCAACTTGAAATAAAAACCTGGTGGGAATTGAAATGGTTCTGACTAGAGCCACCACAAGTACCTCTCCACTATATTTCTTAAACCAAGATCCGGAGTCCCACCCTGTGGTCACTCTATATTCAATCAGCTCCATTTATGCCGAGATCCTACTTACTCCACAGCAGCTTACTCAAGCTCAGGGTCAAAAGGGAGCAGAATAAGCCTGAATGTTTTTATCTTTACTCCACCCACCCCAGCAGAATGGCGTTACCAGAATTTTGGAATATTCCAATCTATCAGGACTCTAGAGGATGGAGAGGTAACTACGGTGCCACAGTCACAGTTAATGAGAAGCAACAGTTATAACCACGCACATTTCCACCATTAATAACAAGTATGAGCTGAGTAATACACAAATGCTTCTTCAGCCACACATTCAGCAGCTAATGTATAGATATTAATAAAGCAGGTTACATACAGCCTGATAAAGGATTAGAAGTTCTATTTCTCCAATAAGCGTACCACTCATGGTATTCTCTTCACCTTCTAAATTAAAATATTTAGAAAATGAGTTCATTAAAAGTCTCTCAAAGTAAGTTTGTAATGTACTTTTGCCTTGCATTTTTCTAAGTACAGTAAGGTACGTCAAGGCTCCTGCACATACAATGTGCTAATGAATTTTCCATTAATAACATCTACATTGACAGATTTTTGTCCATACATCAGCAGCACTGAAGTAAATTGGCCTTGTTCAGTCTATATAAAAATGTATTTATCTATTTCACGTATTCAAGACATGTCAAAGGGAATGATTTAAGTAGAATGACTTTCACTTTGGAGAACAGGCAAGGTCTAGGGAAAACAGACATCTAATTTTCTTATGAAGTTACAGCTGAGCTGCCTGAGGTTTCTCATGCAAGTTTGCTACCATGAAGTCGCATTAGAATTTGTTTTTCCAGAGAGTTTTCCTACAGCTCTAGTGAAGTTGATTTATGACTAATCAACTTCTACATGTTATAGCAGAAATATTAGCTAAGCTTCTTCAGTACGTATCCACTCTCAGGCTTTCTGGCTTAGAACAAATTGATTTCCTCTACACTCTTACTTGGAGCAGGGTCTCTATTCACACTTTGCTCCCCTTATCATACATAAGCCAAAGGAAGAAGTTAAAGGATTATTTCTTATGCAGTTTCCTTCATCTAGGAAGTATACAAACTTGAAGTTATATTGCTCAATTTCTTCAAAGGAAAAAAATATACCTTTCTCTTCAGGAATGAGGGCCAGAATCCTCTTTTTTTCCTCTCCCCATACTACAGGCATGTAACTGGAGCACACAGAGTTATAAAACTAACCAATCAATGATTCTGCTATGCTTAGTTGAGAAGTAAGATCTAACATCTCCTGCACTAAAACTGTTCATCTCCCATTACATGTGAAAGGGCAAATTAGATGAATTCAGACCATGGAAGCAAAATGCTTATAATCTAAAACCAAGAAGAAAAGACCTGTGCAGAAATTCTAAGCACAAGATATCTTGTCTAAAGCTAATGAAAAATGGTTAATTGGTTTTACAGTGCGAGTAAAGCTTACAACAAATGAAATCATATTTTGTTACTTTTTCCAGGAATCCGCATTTGCTACCTTCTGTTTTGAAATCTCGTTGTGTGGCACATGAAGCATTCTACAGTTACCTTTACCTACCAGGTGCAGCTTTCAGGTGCAGTAATTGCAAAGCTAGTGAAAGAAATCAGACCGTGACAGACAAGAGCAGTAAAAAAAAAAATATGTGCCAGTGTTTGGCACAGAGAACAGGGAGAACAAGCAGCATGAGGAAACCTGCAGATAGACATACCTTCATGATCTCCATCTGCTTCTGATGATGCCTGATAATTGACAGAGCTCCACTCCCAAGAGCAGGCAGGGGAAAGAGGAGAGAAAATGAGATAAAACCAGGTGAAGGAGGCTCAGCTGCTGTTCATTTCAATAATTCTTGTCTCCCAGCATTAAGCTTTTCTATCTGTTGTTCTAGTAACAACTGATGAAGATGTAAGAACACTGAAATCCAAGCTTTATCATTACACATCTCCCCAACAGCTACTCCCTTTATAAGGTAGAATGGTAATTGGTAAAGCTGGGATAAGTGGTTTCCTTGGACACTAAGCAAGTTTTGCACTGCTGTCTTGGGAAAAACTGTGCCAGAAAGAGCACCAGCTCTTCCCACCTTTCCTCTGGGTCCAACAGCACTACACAGATTTTCTAGTCTTTGTGGACAAGTGCCCAAGGACAAACAAACGGAAAACCTGTAATTTCCATTGGGAAATTTTTTCCACAACAGTTATACAGCCACACTGATATAAAACACAATCATTTTTAAATCTTGGGAGTTCTGTTTTGTTTGTTCATTTATTGCACATTGGCCCTGTCAAAACCATGACAGGCCCTTCCACAACCAGGATCTGAGCTGATACTAATCTCTTCCATGAGCTAGATGAGTGAATCTAAATGTTAACTGTGCTGCACCTGAAGCACACAGACTCCAATGCCTGTTGAGCCTTTTGGATCTATTGCACAGTATACAAGCTGTACACTTGTTCAGCATTGTCTGAATGGAAATTTGGACCCTTGGCTATGTGGCAATTCGAATTCTGCAATATGATTCAGGAGCAGTTGATGTGCCTCCTTCCCCACTTCGACCGGGACCATCTCAACCCACTGCAATTCAGCTAGCACATCGGTGTCTGCAATCTGTACGTTCATGCTATGTTAGCTCATGAGTCAATATATATAGGTCACTCCAAATGTAATGGCTCCTCTTTATATCCATGGAAACTACAATAGATACAAAGAGCACAATAACACTATTTAGTAGAGCAAATTCTCAGCTACAAAATACTAATTTTCAACGGACCTCACCATTAGCCAACTAGCATGGATAGACTGATTGAGACACTTCATTTTGTACACAGCCATCTGAAACATGGCTTATCCTTCTCACTGTCACCACTGCTGAAACTCACCACCCACTACCTCACTGTGTTCACATCCATTGTTTGATCTCCATAAACATTCATCAGGCATCAGTGGTTGCAATTTTTTCCACATGGAGGAATTCAATTCCGTACCTCTGCTTCATAGGCACTTACACGTCAGACGCCATTGTGTCAGAGCGTCCCTCTGCTGCCATCTGTCACATGACAACAAAACGTAATGGAATATTGGCCAGCAGATTCAGCCTCTACAACCGTACCATCAACATCTACCTCTGACATTGTGGATCAACATCACAAAATAGGAGGCACTGCTTTTGGAGCAGCTCTCATAGCTCATTCATTTGCAATTTAGATGAATAAAATAATTTTGCTACTGCTAAGAAATTAAGTTCACTATCTTCAATTCTAGCTTTCTGGAAAAATCAAAGTATAGCCACAAAATCATCATCTTCACAACAGAAAGAGTAAAGATTAAAAGAGAGAGACTGAAAGTTGATGCTGTGAATTAATGGCATACAAATGTTTTATTCAAAAGACTTCCAGCAGCAGTACTGGAGGAGAAGCATGCTGCCCCTGCACAGGTGTTTAAAGATTATCCAGCATTTGGGCTCTCTGTGTGGACTCCACATGAATAGCTCATGGAAAGTGTTTTGTCTTTGGTATATTAGAAGTAAAGCTACCTGATCCAATGGTCCATAGCAACTTAAGGAAGTGAGCAGTAAGCCCTGAAAGAAGTGAATTCCAACTTAAGGGATCATTGCATTAACAATCCTTCTTACTTCAAAGAAGCTTTAAGATAAGTACCACATAAGTGATTTTATAATACTTACTAAATCCTGATGTTCTATTATTACAGCATTTGTATATTCAGAGTCCTCAGCACAGTGTGCCCCTGCACCTGTGGAGACCTTTAGATGTAGCTTTAGCCCACGTACATACAATGAGATTATACACTAAAGTTTCCCTGTCTGTCAATCATTAGTTAGCTGAGCTACTACCTACAGAGCCCCCACTTCTTCTAAAGATTTACTAAGCAAAGGGTATGCTTTCCAGATGATAATTTACTTGAGGTGAAGTACTTAAATGTCTTATCTTAGTGGAGCACAGTTATTTTAGGACAGAGTTAGTAATTTTGTGGTTCAGCACTGTTGAGCTATACACGCCCTTCATCTTTAATACATGGATTTTGCAGTGCAAAGTGAAATTACTAAATGGGCCAGAGAGCAGGTGAATGTTCTGAGATCACAAAATAATATTCCTTGCCCATTTCATCCATAAAAATCACCTCCAGAGATCTCAAGTTTAGACATTTTCTGGAGAAAATAAAGAACAAATGAATCCGTTTTTAAATACTTTTGAGGCACCTGGCATTCATTTTCTAGAAAAAAAAAGGACTGTTAAATCACATAACATGCTCTGATATCTTTTAAAAACAAGAATTGTATAATTCACAGGGCTAAAGTTTAGATCTGAAACAAGATTTGGAGATAAGGAAAGTTACATGCATAAACCAAGCATTATTGCTCCATACACACCTTTCTCCCCCTGGTTCCCTATTGAAATTAAGAAATACAAGATCACTACAGCTTTCTGATCAGCATGGCTAAGTTAGTTGGCTGAGTGGCATGATATGGAATCATGCTATATTAGAATATGGAACCTGAGAATCTATCACAGCATTGGTCAAGTCCTGAAAAAAGTGTCTACTCCACAATGGAAAGTAGACCATCAACTTCTTCACATCTGTTCAAATTCTTTTCTCCCTTAGTTTAAAACTTTCCTGGCATCCAAATCACAGGAATTTCTTGGAGGTGTTTCAGAAGCTCCAGACAGAACCATCTGAAAGACAAACTACGAGCTATTCAAACCATCATGTGTTTATACTTGTTCATCTGTTACCTTACTGATCTTCCTAATCAAGTCACAGACCCACCATGTGTGTGTATTTTTCCATCAGTTTTACTTTCCATAGAGTACTGTCTGTTTTCCAATGCATTTGGTTAAATTGGTTAAATGTATTGCACTCCAGTTGCAGATAAAATGTGTTTGCACGTATGTGTGTATATATTTACTTTTAAAATGGAAGCAATGCCAACATGGTTAAAGGACAAGATAAAGAAAGCAACAAACAAAAGAGTTTAAGCAGCTGAGTCCAAACATTTCTAGAAAAAGGGATTCAGAAATCTGCTAGGGTACTTTAAGGAATCTGCAGTCATTTTTCTCTGACTTGCAGTTGAAAAAAAAAAAAAAAAAGACCTTACCTGAGTGGCAATCTGTTCTTCGTACCACTTGAAATGAGGGAAGGCTGTACAGATATTGTCTATCTCAGAGAAACAGTTTCACTAAGAAAGTTCTGTAGAATGAGCAGAGATCTCAGCTCTGCACGGGGATTCTTCCACCCACAGGGGACCCCAAGCCCCTCCAAGCTTTGTGCTCCCAGGAGCTTGCAGCTTCCCCTTCCATCTCTAATATTGCCAAAGCTTGGCATCTGGTCTGGCATTGCCCTACGGTGACATTGTAGAATCAGGAAGGCTGGAAAGACTGCTAAGATCATCTAGTCCAACCATCAGCCCATGCCCACTTTAGACCACATCCCTCAGTGCCACATCTCTGTGTTTCTTGAACACCTTCAGGAATGGTGACTCCACCACCTCCCTGGGCAGCCTGTGCCAATACTTCACTACTCTTTCTGAGAATAAATTTTTTCTAATATCTAACCTGAACTTCCTCTGGTACAACAAGGCCATTACCTCTCATTCTATTACTGTTACCAGGGAGAAGAGACCAACACCCATCCCTTTCACTACCTCCCTTCAGGAAGCTGTAGAGAGGGATAAGGTCTCCCCTGAGCCTCCTCTTCTCCAGAAGAAAAATCCAGCCACAGGAGTCATCCCTTCTTCTCCAGCTACTGGAGAAAACTGGCAAGCGTGAGCCCTGGCAGCTTTAAGAGTTGAAAGCTGTTGCTGTTAGACTCCTCTGCTCTGGAAAGAAAGTGCCTTTAACAAAAACAGAAATCACACCCTTCCTATTTAATATGAGCATGAAATTGCTTCATGATTAAAGTAACCTGCCAGCATGAAGTCCGGAGGGAATTTGCAGCTTCCTCCATAGTTGATTTTCAAATACAAATACTGTAAAAAGCAGTAATGTAGCTGTGTAACACGCAGATGATTTACAGTTTGAGTGACAAACATCCTGGGATTTTAAAAGTAATCTCTTCCATTTCAATTTTCTCCACATCCCTCAGAAACTTTATGCACCACAGCTTGAGAGGTGGTACTAGCACCTGTGAAGGATATTTTGATGAAATGGCCACTGCAAACAAGTGTATTAACACAGCAGGTAAAATAGAGTGAACATAGCAAGATGCAAAACGAGCCACTCAGCATTACCATATATATTTACCCAGACTAGAGCAATGCGTAAATAATATATAAGGAATGACTCTTTATAGCATCCTAGGGGAGGAACAGTGGTTACAACAGATCATCTTAATAGGACATAATGTCTAGCAGGTCCTGGAAAATTACTGCTGTAAAACTGCCATACTCTCAAGACGTGCTCGCCAACTTCTACAGCTTTTTGGGTCACCCATAACATGCCTTTTGTGCAGTACTTATCTACAACTATCTCATCTGATTTTTCACGGAAACGTCAAATGCACCAAAATCCATTCAACACCAAAGCTCTCCCCCTTGGAAGTGCTCCTTCAGCCACCACCCTATTTACCTTGTGCATAAGGAGAATTTAGGAAACTGTGATCTACTCTCTTCAGTGACCAGTGATAGAACCCAAGGAAGCGGCATGGAGCTGTGACAGGGGAGTTTCAGACTGGATATCAGGTAAAGATTTTTCACCACAGGGTGCTGGGCACAGGAACAAGATACCCAGGGCAGTGGTCATGGCACTGAGCTTGCCACAGTTCAAGGAGCATTTGGGTAGCGCTCTCTGACATCTGGTCTGATTTTTGGGTGGTGGTGTGTGGAGCCAGGAGTTGTACTCAATGATCCTGATGGGTCTCATAAACCTCAGGATAGTCTATGATGTGACAGGGATGCTGAGAAGAATGATTACCAGGACCAGGGATGGAGAGCTGAGGTTGTTTTTGCTTATGTACATGACCAGAGGAAAACAAAACAAAACAAAAAAAACAAAAAAAAAACCAAGGAAACAAAGACAGTTAGAGGAGAACTGCTACTATTGGAGATAGCAGGCCATAAAGCATTGAAAAAGGCTGAGAAATAGTATCAGAAGCAGCCTAAAGGTTAAGGAGGAAAGGGAGAGAACAGAAACCTAATCACCTGGTTAAAAAAACCAAGGTTGTCAAAGAGTGCTCAGAGCCCATAAAATTGGGTAAAGAGCCAGCTAGAAAGATGGCTGGAGGGATATAAACTTGGGATTCATTGCTGTCATCAGCATTTTTAAATACTTGAAAGAAGAAAACCAGGGTTATCATAAGATTATTAGGGAAGCACGAGGTACTGTGCTGGCTGTGATGCATAATGGCTTGTACCACTTGATTAGGAAAAACTCATTGTCTTCAGTAAAGTGATAGAGATACAACTGTTTTGGTCTTTTTTTTTTTTAAATCTTGAATGTATTTGGATATTGAAAGAGTGCGTCACATTTTGAAAAGAGAGCTGTGAAAGAAGGTGAGGCAGTCAACAGCTGGGAATGCAGAATTTAATCAATGGAGAAAACAGGTGGGAATAAAGAACAAGCAAAATACTTGAAAGTCAGAGTGAGAAAAGCAAGGGAGAACAAAGAGGAAAAGGCAAGAAAATCTTGAAGAGGGAAAGATGGTGGAGCCTGGATTTGTTTGCCAATTTGCCATTGTGGCTTTCAGTCCAGGAGCTGAAATCAGACCTAGAAGAGCACAGGGCAGATGTTTGCAGGAAATTCCTCCAAGGAATCTCCTCACTGTGAGAACATGAGATGATGTTTTTGGAGGAGTCAAATGGAAGATAGAAGGGAACAAAGCACCAAGGACAGTGAGCAGATGAGAGAGGAGAAGATACGGTCATTGAGCCAAAACTTTGTCCTCCACAGAGGAAAAATGCCTGGAGCCATTCATTAGTAATGCAGAGTATATAGTATGGAAAGTAACTGAGAGGGAGTTATAATCACCATAGAATCATAAATGATGAAACACATTCCTCCCATGATCACATTAGCAGCTGAATCACTCAGCATCTCCATTAGCCCATACTGGGAGGGAAAAAAAAGAGAAAAAAAAGAGAATAATTTCTTCCAAACAAGTAAGAAAATCACAAACATCCCAGAAGAGAGATCCCGCACAGAACTCAATGCAGGTTAGTTGTACATCATTTTAAATTAAGCACTGGACTTATTGTTGAGGGACCAACTTGTTGCTATTTTATATTTCCCAGCGGAATGATGTTTCTACACTGATTCCTTTCTCTTGACAGCTCCAGTAATATTCTAGATGTGATGGGTAATAGCTTGTAAATTCTACTCAGAAAAAAAACCCTTGCCTTTAGTTTAATGTTCTGGAAAAGATATTTTTCTTCTATACAGATGTGTCTTTGTACTCACGTGTCTCTGCATGGCACAGGCAACTGCAGAGGAAGGGGATATGAGAGCTCCCTTTCCTTTCCACAAGCAACAGAAAGCATTTTGAGGTAGATGTCTGGGGATTTAAGCAAAAAGAGAACAGCCAGCTGCTCTAGATCCTCTTGCAGCTGTGCAGTTGAAGTCATGGTCTCCATTTTTTGCTCTCATCGACAAACTAAGGATCCTAACAGAATAGAACAGAAATATCTTCATTCTTGTACTATCTACAAAGCAAAGCCAGTGGCATTTTCTTCTTTATGGCTGGTCCATGAAAACCTTAACAGTCTTAAGCCCTTTAGGACAATACTTTCAATTGTACACGTGCACCAGGATTGGGGGAGAAAGGTTCTTTCTACTTCTCCAACACCTCCAACACCCTGCATGGATATGAAGGGTGACATTTAGCATGAATAATTCCTATGACAATCCACAAATTTTACAAAGACTGAAGAGATGGAGGGAATCAAGCCTGGAGCCTAAAGCAAGCAACCTGCCTTGCCCCTGCTTCAGTCCTAGAAGAAGTGCAATTAAGCTCAGTGGCTAGAGCCCACCTGTAACGTGAGTTATATTGCCTGTAACTCTACAAAGTGATGGAAAATACAGCAATAACAGTGGAGTGGCACAATCCTCAGCTACAGCAAGTGAGAACAAGCCAAACACAGCAGCCATAGAAACAAAGGAAGAAAAACTGCTTACCTGTAAAAGGCCTCAGGTTGGCAAGAATCTCCAGAAAAATACTCTCACCTCTGCTGCCAACTCTTAAATGAAGTCTCTGAAGGGGTGGATCCTAGCTCCAGTCTTTCTGGTCACTCAGATGCATTGCATGCAGCTGAGCTCCCCTGGGTTGGCCCTGCCTTCCCACCAGGTGCTCAATCACTGCTTCAGGCCACGACTTAGCGTTTCTGCTACAATTTCCTAACAACATTTTCCAGCTTTTCTTCTTCTATGCATCAATCCTTCATTGCTGAAGGATGAAGTTGTTGTCCAGAGTCTCTGTGTTTTCCCCTGGGGTATCATTTGGTTGGCACTGAGGTATCAATAGCCTGTATACAAACATAAAAATGGGAGCACCAGGGAGATACTGGAGGGTACTGTGCTGTTTGGGCTCCAATTTCTGGTTGCAGCAGCCCTCTGCAAACAGTAAAACACTATTCTTGCATCTTCGGTTTATGACCAACCAGGTAGGTATAGCAGCAGATAATATCAGCAAGTTTACAAGAATAAAGAATTTCACACAGTTGAAAACTAGAATATATATATATATATATATAAAATATGGTATAAAATAATTGGGACTAATTCTGCATTTACAACAGCCTAAACAAGTAACTTCAGAGGAGTCAGAATGAAAAAATGTCATTGTTTAAATTCTATATACTCTCCTGTCTGAACTGCTCCTATGAGCCTTTTCCTCCATGCTCCCAGGTCTCGTCAGCCTCCAAGTTTTCACAGCCACCTGTTTTATGCTATTAAATTAAATGCTAATTTCCCTGAGGTCAGCAGTGACTTCCTCTCTGTCTTTATGCTCCCAGCATAATGGGACACAGGCCTCAATAAAACTTTAAAGACACCATATAATGCAAAGTGCATATCAGTAGCAATATCACATTTTCAGTCTCCCTCTTGAGTAATTATTCAGTAAGAAAAAAGACAGGAAGAATAACTTGAAAGCTAGAAGGGATTCTGTGTGAACAACTTGTTAGATCTCGGTGTAATTTAAGTCTAGGGGATGGCTTTGTATTAATTTATTTTAGGTTCAACAGCTTTGGTTGGACCAAAACTATTTTTTTGGGGGGGCGGGGAGGGCATTTTCTTTTGATCAAAGGTTGCTTCTCTGTGCCTTTTATACCTACCACATGTATTAGAATATTAATATTAATTATTTAGTATTATATTAGTTTTAATACCATATGTATTAAGAACAAGTATAAGCAAAGCCCTTCTGCAATCCAGAAGTACAGCAATTCTAAGTCAATCAGTTGTCAAAGAGCACATCTGCAAGGACAACATTAGGTGAGTGTGAGTTCAAACTACAGCAGTGAGTGAAAAATATGCCAGTGAAAAATTCTAATATCAGATTTCAGTGCATACCAATGGGTCTGAATTTGTTCAAGAAGCATTGCAAATGCAACATCAGACATATGGACTTCCTCAGGGGCTGTACAACATGTACCCATGTGCTTCTCCAGACTTCTGCTGCCCCTGCGTGACATGGGGGAATCACACACGCAAGGCATGGGGCAGCAGCAGCACACAGAGCTACAGATGTGTGCACAAACCCTTCTGCTGTACAGTGTGTAGCTTTCAGGTAAAAATGCACACTGGCAATAACCATCAAGTAATGAATGGACACACACACACAAAAACCTGCAAAACAGAATGAGATTTTAGAAGAAAATCTGGGTGAGCCACAGGTCATGTAGCCAGTAGGAGAAATAACAGATGGACGAAGATAATCTTGGATTGGAGGATGAACAATGAAAATACAATGGAGTTACTTAAAATGAACTTGCAATCTGAAATGGTTCCCTCCAGAGCAATACAACCCCCTGTATTCTAGTAGGGATTTAAGTCAGGAGCCATAAGAACCAATTCTTCCTGTAGCAGGGAGTAACAGAAAAGGACAAGAAAGAGATCTTACTGATTCAGAGAAACCATCTTGGTCTTCTTTTTAGAGTAATACAATATGATATTAATATATAAAATAGAGTGAAACTATTAAATCTCCTACAAACAGGGCTAGAATTACTTCACGGTTACTTGAGTCAGCAGTGCTGTAAATAGGTATGAAATGAAGATCTGGGATATTCACATCACTGATCGGGGAAGAACAACAATTTCTGGAATCAAGCCACGTAATCCAGCATAGGGAACATCCCAGGAAAGAGGCTTTATGCACAAGCAGCGAGAAAACGAAGCGAGGGGCAATGGGCAGTGTGAGTAGCTGTTTCTTGGCTTTGTTGTAAGCTGTGTGTTTGCCTTGCTGCTTTTTTATCTTGCACTGCGTAAAGCGCGCTCCTGGAGAAAGCAGGATTTACCCAGCCAGCTGAAGGAGCTCAGCTATTCAAGCTGCCTAATTACCAACTACGTCACAGCGGCTCATCTCAGCCCCCGCGCGCAGGGATTATGCACCATGAGACTGCTAAATCTCGATTCACTTTGAACATTTCACGGATAGCTACTAATCACAGGCACTCTGTTCTGAGCGAGATAGGAGGCAGGGTCACATCTAATCTGGGAAATCAGTGCATCCTGCGCAGCGCAGTCCTCCCAGGGTAAACGCAGGACGTGTGGGGGAAGGCAGGTAATCTGCATTTCTCGTGCTTGCTGGTGGCAGATTTGTTTAAATCAGAGAGTGTATTTTGCACAGAAACTCTGATAATCTGGGAGTGAATGATAGGAGCAACAGGCCATTGACTGGGTGGCACTGTAAGTTGAAGGCTTTGAATTTCATTCATTTAAATTCCCTTTCCAAGTAAGAGGAATGAGGCTTGCTGCCTGGAATTTTACTGCTAAAAGCAATCGTTCAGTGTTGATCTTATTGCTGAAAATATGAATCTGCCGACTTCTGAGGATTTGATGCTGAAGAATGGCAGCAACTGATTCTGTGCAAGCTCCCCAGAAGGCACAAATTCTCTTTTTGATTACATGGGTGCAGTACTGCCTGACTGAAAGCACAAAGCACCTTTCCTGGAATGTTAGTTACAGGATTTGGGGCTATCTGTAGCCTCTCCAAATTATACTTTGCTACCTCCCCATCTCTCCCAGGAAACAAGTAATGAAAACAGCTGAAAAAAAACAAATTTCTGACCCAAAAAGCGTTCTCAGATTTGAAATTTAATTTGGAACTACGTAGAAAACATAAACTTTGTGGTCTGTTTACTAGTTTAGTTTAGTTCAATTTTGTTTGGTTTGTTTAGTTTTCCCCTTAACACACAGTTACAAATAATGTGCTAGTCCTTTATGAAATATGTTTTTCTTGAAAAGGTCAAATTAATCAACAATTACTTGTTTTCATTTTGTTACTTTAAATTGTATGCTAGATTACACATTGTAGTTTAAAAGCCAAAGCACTAACATAGGAAAATACTTGAGCATGTAGGAAAAATTATTCTATATACGTAATGAAAGTTGTCACTGAATAATAGATTCTCAAGCAAAAGGTGTTTTCTTTTTTTTTTTTTCTTTACAAACCATCATGATAATATGAATTTTATGTCATGCCCATTACTTGATTCCCAAGTATGTTACTGGTCAGTTTCAAACTGGTGTCTCTGGCATCACTTTGTGTTGCATTTGACATTCTGTAAGGTCTATGTAGTGAAAGAATAATGAATTCTTCTGCATGTTTCCAAAGGCAACATCTCTCTTCAAGTGTTGGGAACAGGCACAATGTGCAAGAACCTGCTCCAGCAATCAAAATACTTAGGGCACAGGAGAAAAGGTTCAATTTGTGCTCTACTCAGCTAGTTTATAAAGCATTTAACGAATCTCTTAGGGACTCAGTTTCAAAAGAAATTAAGCATTGCTTCCTTTCCATCGCATCCATGCATACGAGGTGCCTAAAATGCTTTGAAGATTCAGGCCACAGCCTCTTCTTGCTTTATTCCCCGTTCCATGTGACACATCTCTCCCCTCTGACTGGTAAGAGGACAACTGAGCTAACACCACTGATGCCTGGGCATTGCAGTGGTGTGATCTGTGCACACTTCACATTCAGCCTTACCGAAAGTGTGAGTTGTGTCTGAGTTAAAGCCTGGTCTTCTCAGTATCTCAAAAAGAAAAAGTAATATCTATATACATATATATTTTATATGTTTATATTCCTCATGGACAGAGCAGTCCAGACAATGTTAAAAATGCGGGGTGTTGGGCAGCCACCTTGCTCAGAGCAGAAGCAGGTAGCTGATGCATTCATTGTGTCTGCACTCAGAATTTCCTCTCCTGCAGAAGCCCATCTAGCAGTTCTCCACGAGCATCTCATTCAATGATTATCAAGCAGCAATGTGAAATTTCCATCCTTGAAGATACTTGAAAGCAGTAAGGCACGGACCCAAGCAGATACAGAAGTCCCTTCTGGGAAAAATTAATCTATGATTCTGTTTGCATTTTGCAGGCTTCTTGATTGCCTCCTCACCTCTTGCTTTGACATTTTTTTAAAGAAGAGACCTTCATTCAAAGTCAGGTTTGATTTAATTTAATTTGACTGCTTTTATTAAACATTCAAACATTAAGAAGACTCCTCACATGAGCATTTTGTTTTGGATCAAGTAGAAGATTTTATTTAATGTGACATGAATTATTTGTTACTTTCCCATTCACAAAGGCTTTGGCTTTCAACTGAGTGAAATCTTCTCCTCTTTCCCACTGCTCCCTGTCCCATTTTTCTTTTTGGCTAATGAACTGAAAAAACAGATATTTTGCACAGATGTTTTAGTGCATCAAAGAGACGCCAACAAGAGACTAAATTCTGCAAGTTCACGTGGTTCTTCCTCTCAAGAAGCTCGCTTGATTGACCTGATACCTCAATACATCTAATCTTGGCATCTCCTGAAGACCTGACACAGCTCACCTGTACATCCTATAGGGACTCACTGATGGATTTCTGACAGATCAGAGTCTTCCTTCTCTGCAGTGGTATTTCAGTGATGAGAAAGACCATTTGTGATTCAGTGCAATTTCCTTAAGCATTTCTTAGGCCACCTGACCATCCTGCAGATAGAGGTCAGACTCTCCTTGACTTCAACAGTATGGTTTTACAGCCATAAACTGGTTGGAGAAGGGACCACAACAGCAGTATTTTTGCAGCCAGCCCAAGGATTCCCAAAGGTGTCACAAACTGAGAAGAAAGCCTGGCAGGTGTCAAAAAGGCATTTACCAGCTCTGTTGCTTTTATCTCATTGTGAATACAAGAAAGAATGTTGGTGAGGTATGAAGCTCTGTAGATGTAGGTCCTCCATGCTCTATTAGATGTTCTCAATTTCCTAAGAAGAACATAAGCAAGACAGCGATGTAATTTACATCTCCAGTGACACAAAAGCTGCAATAGAAGATGCCCTGCAAGAGTGAGTATGTTTGGGTATATGGATAAGAGGTATTAGCTGATATGATATGCAAGCTTGTCTGGGTATATTTAGATCTTGAGGCCCTCATTCAGCAGAGCTGTTAATAAGGTGTCTTAACATTATGCTCCTGAGTAGTACTTCCGAATTACATAAGGAGCTGTCTCCTAGAGCTTGTTGAACACATAGCTTACATGATCAGTGGTTGGACTAGATGATCTTAAGGGTCTTTTCCAACCTGAATGATTCTATGATCATTAGACTGGTCTGCATTAAGGATCTTAATTAGAAAAGCACTTCATTGAAGAGGTTCATAGCTGAGCTGAGTGTGTGGTGGAAATCAGCCTATGAATCCACATCACCTTGTGTGATTTAGGTGTCTTGGGTAGAAGAGTGATACTTTCTGTCTACCAGCCCTGGGATTGCATTAGTGTCTTCCTGAATGCTCAATCTGAATGATTTTTCTCAATGTGATTTGAGGGTTTCACAAGCCCTGCTCTGAAAGTAATGCCTTCTATTTTATTATGTTAGCCCACAATGTCAGAGATGCATGTTGATGTTATGACAGTAGAGGTTGAACCTTCCCATCCATATTCTGTTACATTTTATTTCCATGTGACAAATGGCAGCAGAGGAGCAGTCTGACAAAACAGCATCTGACATGGAAGTGCCTAAGAAGCAAAGTTGTGGAAACTGCTCACAGGATTAAAAGGTTTGCTTTCAGAAGACAACAGCTAAAGTTCTTCTGGGGCAGCTTTACCTTATAGAAGATGAGAGGCAGCGTAACTCCAGTGGCAAACATCAGGATGTAAATGGACTGAGATTTATCAGTTATAACAGCACCTATGTAATAGCTTAGATTTCCATAAAATGGGCCCAGAGGAACTGCAAAATCACACTGCAAAGTCAACACTGACATTAGATAATAAAACAAGTTTTCTGTACCAAGCTGCAATAAAATAATTTTACATTTATCATCCCACTTAATTGTAATGAGTCTAAAACTAATGAGCCTTACCTCTAAACTCCATTTAAGACAATAGTTAATTGCCTCATTTTAATAAATGTTGGCAGAATGGTGAGTATAACAATGACTGAACGCTCAATTACTACCTAGGCTAGAAAATGAAGATATTAAGCGTATTAATGATATAAGCAATCTGCAAAGCAATTATGATCTTGGAGGTAGAATAGGCAATTCTTAAAAAAAGGGTAATAAATGAACTTTCTGATTAAACATAAACTAAAAAGAGCTTTCAGAAGCAAGAAAGCTCATTGCCTGGGATTTTAGTTTGATTCATTTCTTCTTCCCCTCCTCTCTATCTGTGATGTGTTCAAAACCTGTCAAAAAATACTGTCAGGGGAACGAGTAAAGAGCAATACATCATGCTAAACAGGTAGTGCTGTAAAGAAAGGATGTATTAAATGTGTTAGTGAGCTTAGCACTACTGCAGCACCAATAAAGGAAAAGGATACACAGCAGACCTGGAAATTGAGGGTCAGAAATGAAGAGAGATGCAGTTGCTGAAAAAGCCCATGGGAAGGCAATGAACAAAATAAAACTTTGCTATACAAATGTTTTATACCTCAGAAACAGTTGTGTACTTCTAACCCTACAAAACTGGTGTGTGGAGATCCTGGTTCAATGAATATGCTTCTAAATCACCGGGCTGCAAATATCTTGCTGTCCACATTTGTTTTTGTCTTCCTGCATAGCAAGCTCTCTAGAGCAGAGCACACCTCTTTGTCAGTGACGTGTAACAATAGCTGTTGGTTCTCCAGGACATGGGTGTGACTGCACCAAGGGCACCTCAGATGGAGGACCCTTCTGCAGCACGTTTCTCCAATGCTGTCCTCACGTGGCAGGGGGAGGTCATGGCATGGAGGGCACTAAGAACTGTTGGAGGGCACTTATTTCTTCTCTGTTGTTCTTACCTGTGTATATTCTTTCTCAGAAACAATGCTATTGATTAATTATAAAAATGTTTACATGTATGGCCTTTTGCATCAGGCACTGAGGAGCGAGTCTCATTTTTATACAATTTCTCCTTCATTCAAATATTTGAGATGCATAATATTAGGATTCATCTCTATTTTGCCCTATTAAGAGAAATAAGGTTCTTCCAAAAGCATAATGATGGTTACTAGAGAAGGCCTTTAATGAATATGTTGTACAGAAACACTGTTCCACCTCTTCTTTTGATTTACAAATGATTTTATTCTCCAGCAGTGCAGACCATGTCCTGTTTGCATTCATTAGTGAAGCTGCTGCCTGAAGTCAGGACATCTTCTGATCTATTTTCTGTTTCTTTGAAAAATCTCTTTTCTTGGCAGTTCGCTGCAGCAAATTTCCATTTTTGCATTTGCCTTTTTTGTTTTCTTGTTCCATGACTGATTGTTCTCTGTTTATCTATATTTAATCACATTCACTATTTGATATTGCTTCAGAGTCCAATTTCAAAGTCCATTATCATTTGTTGCTCTTTAGTGTAATTTACAAACCAGAAAACCTTTATTTCTCTGCTATTATACTCATTGTTAATATAAACAATAACAAAGACTCACATCTCACATCTGACTTCTGCAGCGTCTCTCATGATTGTTAATTTTTTTTTAAGAGATGGTTTCTAGAATTAGCTTAATTTTAAGCCTGCACTAATATCTCATGGCTCTATGACTCTGCCTTTTAGATGTTATTTTAATTGGAAACCAAGGAATTGGGTTAAAAGCTTTATGAATATCCTACCCAGTGTAGTGCTCAGCTTCATTGCAGAAGCCTTTACACTGACAGTAAAACTCACCATGTTCTAACAAGCCAGTGAAGCATAACTGTTTTATGAAATCACATAGGTTTTCCTATGTATAGCTGCATCACGCGCCTTGTGTCCTTCAGAAACTGATCCATTCTTTAAGCCAGTTCCATTCGGAGGCAATAGGGCATCGTTTTCAGGTGGCACAAAGCTTTGGGGATTTCGTGTAGGATCAAAGATGCATCTAAGCAGAGCATGAAAGTCCTGGCAATGGCTGTGATTGCCTTCTCTTTTTATTTATTTTTTTATTAGCATGGCTGCACACTAGAACCGCTTTTCTGAACAAAAATTTTCAAGATGGGACTTTTCCCATTGCTTTTCCTTCTCTGTTTTCTGAATCAGTGAGGGTATGCATATCTAGATTAGAGCAAGGTGCTGTCCTTAACTGATCCTTGAAGCAATTCCTATTCAGCTGACTTTGAGACCTGTTGAGCAAGGTGGGTGCGTGCTTTGACACTCCTGCGATCTTTTGATTTTAGAACTCTGCTATTGGTTGGTATTACAACACCTTGCTTGGAAACAAAGCTTTTTTATCAGTAATTGCCTAAAACTTGTACATAGGAAGTTCTGTAGTAACATGCAGAAGTACTGCTTTACTGTAAGGTTGACAGAGCACTGGAACAGGTTGCCCAGAGACATAGTGGAGTCTCCTTTTTCGGAGATATTCAAGAGTTGTCTGGATGCCTACCTGTGCAATCCATTGTAGGGTGCCTGCATTGGTAGAGGGGTTGGACTCCATGATCTCTTTAGGTCTATTCCAATCCCTGCAGTTCTGTGATTCTTCCCTGGTGAACTGACACACACAGGCACAGACGTTTGAGTGAGGCATGATTACTAAGGTACCAACTAACAAGCTGCTTTCAGTTGCTTATAACTTCACTGAACATCGGTTACCTGAATGCTGTAAGTTGGAATTTCTCCTGTGTAGCAGGGAGGTTCTCTTTAGCCTTTTAAAATATGGAGGAACCTTCATGCTGAACAAAACTTTCATTAGAAGTTCATAACAGAGACTGTAAAATCTGTCAGTCAAGAGGTATAGATTGACAGCAAGAATCTCTCATTACTTTAAACACTTGTTGTACTGACAGACACAAGAAGAGGCCTTAAATCCCTAAATAATTACAACTTCTGATGCTTTTTTCTTAAAACATCTTAAATTTTTTTTTAAAGCCCTGCTCTATCACCTGTTATATCCCACCATACTTGTATCTGCAAATGTTTATAGGATATCGGTCAAGAATGAATTTCAGCCTTGATTTTTCTTTTCCTAAAGGAGAGGTAGAAATTTTTGATATACAGAGCAGCGAACAAAAGTTGGGCAGCTATATCTGGAGGTGAAGTAGCCCTATCAATCTTATTAGCTGCTTTAACATCTCTGAAGATGGGAATTGATTCTTCAGCTCATCTGTGTGGAGGGGAAGGTGAAATGACTGAATGGGAATGGGTAACTTGGAAAAACCTTACAGTTTACAACTCTATAAAGTCCATTGTACAAAACGGTCTCCTTAATAGAAAAGGTGTAAAATCTTGAAAAGGGAAAGTAAAAGTCTCATGTTTGAGACATATTCTGCTTCACCTGATGTCTCCCAGCTCATACTGCAGAATTCAGTCTTATGCAGTCTATTTTATAGATAGAAACACCTAGATGGCTTCCCCATGTTCATATCAGGTCACCATCCAGAATCTTACATTCGTGCCCAGAAGAAAGGGATGATTTAAGGTGAGATATGGGAGCAACTCAGACTCAAGGATATGGAAGAGACAGATGTCACTTTAACCATTCTAAGAAGCTGAGTTAGCCTGGCTGTAAGCTGTGTCTTCTCCCTGTTTGACTCTCAGAAAGTATTCTATTTCAGTGGTTTTGATAACTTCCCAAGATGAGCTGCTGTAGTCAGCACTTTGTCCTAGAAAGGACAGCAGTTAAACTGATTTTTGAAAGGGTTGAAAATTAATAAGAATCAACTTCTCAAACACTCATGGTATTTTATATTTCTGACAAAAGAGCTGAGAATGCTGAGTACATTACTTAAGCCAGGCTAATGTTGCTCATAAATAGTAGTAGTTCTAAGGAAATAATCATAATCATGTCTCTGGCCACACATCTCTTGGAGTTTGCTTCAACCATGGTAGGATAAGAGATCGTGGAAGCCTCTAAGGACAAAAAAAATTAAGAAAGAAAAATAGATAGATAGATAGATAGATAGATAGATAGATAGATACTTCCACATAAATAGACTTTTCATATTTCCAGAACAAAAATTTCAAAAAAGAAGAAGTCAATTTTCTTTCCAAAGGACATGCTAAAAAGCATAGACACAGGGTTGTCAGCTCTTCACTTTTTGCAGTGAAAGGTGATTTATCATGCAAGCAGCCTGAAATACATTTCTGGAGGCTATGTACTGCCACTTATTTTGGATGGTAGAAAGAATGATGTCATGAGCAACCATGAGAAAGAATGAAAGAATGAGTGCAACTACATTTTATTTCCCAAACTACTGCAGTGTTTCCCAGTGGTACTGGTAGGTGAAATAGCTGTAAGGTTCTGTCTCAACATCTTCAGGAGATTACTGTTCATTAGTACTAGTAGAGCAGTTTAGTGGCTGACAGCAGAACTGGAGGTTGAAGTGTCCAGGTGTTGCTGGGCATTTATCCTAATTGTATTGTTATCTTCCCCAAGCTATGTGACTTGACAAGATCATGAAAATGGGAGGAATCATGCATAATGTCATCTTCATGCCTCCAATCATGCCAGTGAAACACCTCCAAAATGGATGGGTAATCAGAGGCCCTGCTCTCAGAGCCTCATCATGGCAGATCCAGCTCCCAGGTTTGCTTTTAGAAACAAAGACTCATTTCTCCAACAAGGCTGAAAGCAATAAGGACTGAATTAGTCTCCAAATCAGCTGTGTTAATCCCTGTATAAAATTAAACTAAGTACCTCCAAAGAAGCTGTGATGTTCTGCTGCCATGGATCTCAACTGAATTTCTAGATATATTTCAGAAGTGGAAGGTTTTTGCCTTTGCTCTGCTTTAACTCTTTCCCATGAATTTCAGTCACCTAGGTTTATTTATTTAGCACTACTCAGGGCAGAGTCAAAATCTAACAAACTCATTTCCTATATAGAGAGAATGGCAATAGCTGCTCACTTTGTGGATGGTCAGAAAGCTGATCAAAATATTTTACAATGGCCAGAAATTGGAAATATTAGATTACTGATTTTTAGTAAGTTATAGTTCTTCTAACTCACATCTTCTAGAACAAGGGCTGAAGAGCAAGTAACATGCAGTACCTTCTATCACTGTAATGAAAATATCCTCAGTGTTTACATTTGGGGGAAATGTTTTCTATTGATTTTTACGTTTGCAAAAAAGTGTGTGTCTGAGATTACACATAGTGCAAGCCATACATTTCTCTAGCTTTCATCGAAAAAATGTAACCATTTTTAGAGAAAAGTGTTACTATATTCATCCTCTCTCACCTTTGTTATTGCATTGCTTCAGGGCCTCTTGCTCTCACTGCAGACTTTGCTGTGTACTTCAGCTCTCCAGATATAATTTTGCAGCACAAGAGATCTTTCTTCAGTTTTCCTAGTTTCTTTTTTGCTTGATCTGTGGTTCATTTCCTAAGATCTAAGTTAATTACTCTTTGATCTTTTCCTCTTCCCACACAAACCACATTTCTCTGATTTTAAAAACTAGTTTTGCTTCCAGAGCTGATCATAGGGGGCTACATGGAATGTGCAAACGTCCCCATGGGAAGTGGGGAGAGCAAAGGGACCCTTCAGCCCTCAGATCAGGGCTGAGCTATAATGCTGCCCATGTCTGAAGTGGTACCTACCTGATCAGCAGAAATTTTGCTGTGCTCCTACACACACTCTGTGCTGGATGTGCTAGACGTTGTGAGTTTCTGAATACCCACAAAAGCTTGTGTATGTGTGAGGAGAGATGTGTGAATTTATTGTCTGCACTATTTCATGATTGTTTGGCTTCAGTCTTAATCACTCTCCTCAGACAGATTCAGAAGTAGGAGTGGAGCAGCAGAGATGAGATATGACATAACTAAGCAGAGTTCAGACAGTTGCCCAGGACAAGCAAGCAATATTAGATGCTTCCACACTCATTCCTGATTCATTTTGATGAGATTTTTGCCCAAAGAAGGGATGTTACCATAAAGACTAACAGAGTTATTGCCTGACCTTGAAACTTGCTTCACATAGCAACTGGATGAGAGTATGGAAGAGGAAAAGGCTACTAATAGGATCTTCAGGGGAAAAACCCACAAGCCAGGACAGAAGTGTTGCATTCAATCAACACAGCCTGTGAGCCAAATTATGATGCTAGCTTCAATGAGCTTATTCTCAAGAGACAAAGTATAGAGGCTCAAGTGCATGACAGTTTGCAGGATTTCACTGTATGATACAGATAATTACAATTGCCCTTATGCTCAGCCACTTAACTGTAATTAATTCATAAAATAATTATCACAGTGCTGCTCTAGTCAGATTTCACATTGAACTTCAATAGACAGTTCTCTGCTGCTGAATACTAAGAGCTAAAAATAATCAATATGAAATAACGACTGCCATAAATACTGGATGGGCCTAATTCACCTTACATAAGGGAAAGACTGGAAACAGAAAAAAGAATTGCTTCAGCATTGAGGAAATATTGATTGAACACGGGGTGGTGAAGGGCTGTACTGAAGATTCCTCCTCCTTCCTTCTTTCGATTAAAGATCTTCTCTTTGGGCTTTACATGTTGTATGCTGTCAAGAGGTCCAATTTTCAGCTCATAATCTGAACACTGGCTGCCTCACAGCATGGGGAGACATTTGTCTTTTGTGGCTGCTTTAGGGTGGCACAGGGCATGTATGGAAACAACAGTGCTCCATGTGCAAACTCACCATGTTCTGGCCAGACATTTTGTGTTAAAGGATGAGATTTTCCACAGAAATATCTCTTATGGCTTCTCAAAGCACCCACATGCCATGTAATACCTCTTCATTAAAGATAACCATCTGTGGAGGTGACAGAATGATAAGCTATGCCTTGTGTTTCCATGTAACATACCTGCTGGTGAGAGCTGGGTGGAGATCCAAAATGAATGGAGTGTGCCTTTTTATCTTAAAGCTGCAGGAGATCACAAGACTCTTTCTCAGCCATCAGTCAGGTGTAGATTTAGTCAAGTATCTTCCCTTTCCCCATAGCCTTTAGGGAACAGACAGCACAGAAGTTAATGGAGAACCTTAAGGCAGAAACCCACTTCTTCTTGCTCTCCAATATGAAATCAAACTGTTTATTTCTAATCTCTTGATTCATTAATCAAGCAGTTGCTAGTTTAATTGCTTTCAGTAATTAATCTGAAGTAGGATTTTGCCTTAAAACTTGGTTTCATTACAAGTCTTGGTGAGACATTTGAGGTTTTTGGAACTCCAGGTCTTCTGCACCAAGAAAACTCTTATTTATCTTCAAGCTTGTGGGCTCTTTTCAAATAATCCTAAAAGAGATATGTGAATCACCATTCTTTTTTTCTATAAAAATGCCACTAATTCTAAGCAACATATCAGTCTTTCATATCAGTGTTTTATAATTCTTTTCTTTATTACAGCTTATATATTTTGTCTGGTGTAAAAGAGAGGATCACTAGTCTCAGAATCCTTATATAACTCATAAAGAACTTTCAAAGGGTAGTATTGTGTTTGCCACTGAAATTGTATTTATTGCCCTGCATTTCTCAGATAGGAAGGCACAGATAAACAATACTTAATGTTTCCTCAATTTCATACTTGAGTATTGTTTGAGCACTTGGATTAGTACCATCTAGCTCTAGAAATCTGGGGCTCTTTAATCTATTAATTCAGTCCTAAATCTTCTCTGTAGGCACTTCATTTTGAGGTGTTTTTTTTCCAATTTTGGAGCTGTAAAGAGAGATTTTGGTGTAGAAATCTTCCAAAGCTGTGGTGAACTGTGAAGCAAGTTACACTTTTCTGTAAAATAGCTACTACTTTACTGTCTAGTCAAGGGTAGTTTATGGGCATAATAAGAGCAATTTCTCAATGTATTTTTTCAGCTTTTGTTACCTGTAATAAAAAGTTAGAATGAATAAAATATTGCAACAAGCCTTTGTAAATAAATCCTTCAAAAAACCATTAGAAGGCACTATTGAAAGAACAGAACTGCACGCTAATTTTTGAATTACACATATGTGACAAATCATAGAAAAGTGACCATCTTCTGCAGTGAATATTGACTTAATTCCCTGTGGGTTTGGACCTGCTGCCTTTTATCCCCTGGAGATATCTCCTCCCTTCAAACAACCCTACCGCTTTAATCATTCCTAAGCATAAAAGCCTGGAGCTCATTGTCTCTGTCCAGGTATATTTCAGACCTGTTGCTTTCTGACAGAATGTACAAAAATGGAAGTCTCGGGGGGATGTTCTTTGGCAACTGCTGTTAAAGGGAGGGGAACATCTGCTTTATATGGGCTGCACCCACCCACGAGTATTGCACATGTGTTATTAATGCTCTGGTATCCAGACCTCAAAATGACACCCACTTGGCTGTGCAAAATGTAAATCCAGCTTTACAGGATGAGTGCCTGGGGGTTGTGCTCTCACAGCAGCTGTAACTGGGTGAAGCCAGTGGGAAATGGAGGTTCTACCTACCCGCTGCCTGGTAGATGTCTGCAGGTGGAATTTCTAATGGGAACCAACTCTCCCCTGCTCTACTGGGAGCTGGATGTGTTCAGCTGGAGACAGCCTGAAGTGAGATCAGGTGGTTGATAACTCAAAGACCCTCAAGGGAGCTTAGGGTAAACTGTTTAAAGGGGTCACCTGCCTTGGGTCCCCTGTGCTTGCAAATCCTCTGGGATCACCACGGGCAGGCGGACTGCCTGAGGACATCAGACTCACTCTCTGCATTTTTTCTTCCCATTCCTTGCCAGAGAAGAGAACTTGAGCAGAGGGAAAAACAGAGGAGAATTCCCCTGAATTTCCCAGTTCCCTGCCCCTGCTGCCTTTTGCCCTGCAGCGAAGGCTGCCCTTTGCTCAGCACTACAGCCATATGTCCAAGGGTAATGGTAGGAGCAGCCTGTCCCTGGGCAACAGGCCAGGTGACCAGATGGCCACACAAAGGCACTAAAGACTGTGAATCAACCACGGATTCAAAGGGCACAAGTCAAACAAGAGCATTTATTGGTCTGCTCAGCCTAAACTCAGCCATCTGTGTTAACAGAGGAGTGTCACTATGATCCCCATCTAAGGGGGTTCTCCTTCTATCTGAAAGGAGAAATGCGTCCCATTCTGTGCTGTTCAGAAATAAGAGGCTCTCCTGTTCCTGAAATAGTAGTCTCTAAGGGAAACATCTTTTATTTCAGCATAGTTATTTGTTTGTTTTCTTCTAAAAGCAATTAAATCAGACCAGAGCATCACCTCCAGGGAGTTGGTGAAGTCACTGTCCCTGGAGGTAAACAAGAAATGTGTGATGCGGTTCTTGGGGACATGGGTTTGTAGGCGTGGTGGTGGTAGGTGGATGGCTAGATTAGACTCAGAAGTCTTTTCCAACCTTAATGATTCTATGATTCTATGAAATCACTCTGAAGAACCTTGGATGTATCACAGCATCATAGAAACACCAAAGGTGGAAAAGACCTACAAGATCATCCAGTCCAACCATCCACCTATCACCAATAGTTCTCACTAAACCATATCCCTCAACATAATGTCCAAAAGTTCCTTGAACACCTCCAGAGTCAGTGACTCCACCACCTCCCTGGGCAGCCCATTCCACTGCCTGACCACTCTTCCAAAGAAGGAACAGCAAAGTACTTATCAAAGTTCTTGACACTGCTCTGGACAAAGAGCAGCAAATCCCACCCTTTTTATTTAATCAGCAAGATTTTGCCTGCTCCTCTGTGCTTTTGTGGCCATTGGGCTGTAAAGGTGCTAAATTCTGCTGCAGAGAATATTTACTTCACAGGATAATTCACTGATCACTCATGAGAAATGAATCCTTTTTGCTTCCGGCATTGGTTAAATTTTCTTCTAAATTTGTTGTTTAAATTGGGGAAGTTTCATTAAGTTCCTTTGAGTAAAGAAAGCTATTTCCCATTTAATAGTGTTTTACTATTATCCTAATTCCAATTCTGCATTAGTCATACCCTGATTGCTTTAAAGGAAACTGGTATTTTGCTGGTATTTTACTACCTCCTTTTTCTGTTGTTTTCTCAGACTCCTTTTTGGAGCCAATATTTGAGAATTTACAAGAGGTAAATTAATATATTTTAAGATGCATAGTCAAAAGTAGCACTCACAGTTTCAGAAGAGTTTCTATAATAAAGCTGCCTAATTCCCAAGTATAAAGGAGGCCACAAAAATGATCCAAGGGATGGAACATCTCTCTTGTAAGGACAGGCTGAGAGAGCTGGGGCTGTGCAGCCTGGAGAAGAGAAAGGTGTACGGAGAGCTGATAGCAGCCTTTCAGTATCTAAAGGGGCTGAAAAAAAAGAAGGGGACAGACTCTAGCAGGGTCTGTGGTGGTAGAACAAGGGGAAATGGTTTCAATCTAGAGAGGGGAGATTTAGATTGAATATAAGGAGAAAGTTTTTATGATAAGAGTAGTGAGACATCAACACAGGTTGCCGGATGAGGGCATCCATCCAAGGTCAGGCTGAACGGGGTGCTTCTGAGCAACTGATGAAGCTGTAGGTGTCCCTGTTCATTCATGGGAAGTTGGACTAGATGACCTTTAAGGGTCCCTTCCAACTCAAACTGTTCTATGATTCTATAATTGCCTTCCAATAAATACTATCAATTTATAATTATTATGGGAACAGCAGCCTGAAGGAAAACGTATAGAGGGGTGATAAGAAACATTCATAGTGTTAGAAAGTCTGGTGCTTAAACACATCATTAACTGTCTGTAGACAATTATTACAGTTTTGCTGCCAGACAGACACAGAAAAATGACAAAGGTCCTGGTCAAACTTCTGCTGTAATGCAACAGTTCCATGCGTCCTTGTCACCTTCACTTGGAGATGGGCTGAATAGTTAGTGCTCAAACACCACCATAGATGTACTTATTCCCTTGGAGACACATTCCCATGGCCCAGGATTGGTGCTCCAGACAAGGTCCCTTTGCTGGTTAGATGGTGGGCAGTTTGCTAGCTGCAAAGCAGGTCATGGGTGGCTTTAAACCCCTGGAGATGCCAACACTATGCTAGTAAGGCATTTCATGGGTGGAATCTCTTTTCCTTTGAAGCTGGGAAGAGTCTTGGCCCTGGGTTAGGCAGAATTGGCAGCTGCTCAGCTGTGGGATGCACAAAAAATTTCCACATAAATGGGGACCTACAATGGCCAAAAATGCAGGACCCCATGGTTAATGCTGAAGGAGGGAAACTGTCAAAATAATCTCATTTAGAAACACAAGGTGCCAAATCATTTGCTATCGTGTTCCTTCATTTACAGTTTATAAAGGAAAACAAATGTCTCCATCAGGGCCGGTGCATAAGCACTGCCAACTCACTTGCTGTGCAGGCTTGGAGGAATCTCTCATCTCCCATGGACACTGATGTTTGCATCCTGGAGGGCAAGGACAAGAGCGCAGATGGATCAGCAGTTCAAAATCAGGTGCCTTTGATTTACAGAGAAGCTGGAGCAGAGCATGCAGCCCTGGGGGTCGCCCCAAGTCATAGAGGAGACAAGGACTGAGACTCAACAACACTGAGGACTTCTGGTCAGCCTATGCCAGGATTTCTTCCACATTTTGGCTCTCCAAGCAGCACCAGGTGGCTCGGCTGCTCAAGCTTGGCCTTGGATACAGGAAAGGAGCAGTGATGGCTTTGGGCCTTGGCTGGAAATGGAGAGCACCTTTTGCAGGATTCTGGCTCCTATAAGCTCCTCCACACTTCAGCCTTCCAAAGACAGCCAGCTTGTGGCTCTCAGACCTTTAACAATCATCGTACAGCAAGTGTAGACCTAAATCCCGCAGTACATTTTTATTCTGTGGGGAGAAAATAGGGAATGAATACCATGATATTTTTTCCACTGGCGCTCTTTTCTCGTCAATTTATAGAAACATTACAGAAGGGAGGGGTATGAGGCTAATGAATTTCGACTTGTTTAGTCATAAAGATTTATATCTATGCCTTAGAGCTAATATTGACCAATCAAATGGCTCCCCAAATCCTTCCCATTCTATAAAATTTAATCATACCCTCATGACAGCTCAGGTGTGAAATAACTTTTGATTTACTACTGTACTAAAATGATCAGTATTTTATGTTATTTTTAACCATATTTCACACTAGAGAGTTGTTATATTAGAAAGCAGTAAAACAGTGTGTATCACACAATGATATTATACTGAGGCCCCAAAGAGAATATCAAGGGATTATTGAATTTGTGTCTGAAGAGGATATTTGTTAAATGTATGGCCACTGTATTCGGGAAAAAAATGTGTATTATTTTCAGAAGTTTATTCTGCTAACATGTAGTTGGTGTTATTATGACCTTTTTGACTTTCATGCTATAAGCGATGTTGATCCATGTATCACTTTGCAACAACCACGTGGAGGGCTGAATATTGAGACGTGATTCCACTTTTGACTGTGGATATTATTGGAATTTGCAGAGGATGCTGGTGTGGGTTGGCTTAGATGTAATTTTATCCTTTCAGCAGAGCTAAGGTTGTAAAAATACATATTTAATAGGTGCTTTTTTTTCTTTTTAATAATTGACCTTGTTTCAAAAATTGTTTCCTGTGCTAGGATTTAAAAACTGATGAACTCAACACTGGGAATTTCTCTAGAAAGATCTCTAGATATGGCCTCTGGCTTAACAAGCAAGCCACAAGCACACAGTCTAATTTCCCTGGAGAATAAACATGATACTCATAATCCCATCACCTGAGAATTCAAAGAGAAATCCTTTTCTGAAATATATGTGTGCATGTATACGTGTTATATGATGCATATGCCCTGGGGAGTTCTAATGGAGATATTCAGAGAAAAAGGTGATGGCATATAGTTCAGCAACAATGCAACCACACCACTACAACTCCAGAAACCTAATTTCCCTTTCATTACAGTTCACTTAATATATTAAAAAGTTTAGAAAAGAGCTTTTTAACATATTGTAATGTATTTGGCCCATGGGGAGCAACCTGCGGTAGAGCAGGAGGCTTAGGGGGATCTGCTGCCCATGGAGACCATGGAGCAGTGCCTGAAGAATAGGCTTTGTGGTATGGAGCCATGCTGGAGGACAGATCCTGCGATACAGAGCCACACCAGAGCAGTTCTTGAAGAACTGCAACCTGTGGGAAGCTCACATAAGATTAGTTTCGGATGGGCAGCATCCCATAGGAGTGACACCACTTGGAAATACCACCTACGGTGTGTCTTCTTTGTACTATTGATTTAGGTGTCTGAAATTTCATCTGTGATGGTGTCCTCTGTGAGGTGCACCCCAGAAATAGGAGGTCTGATAGAAGAATTGCATTTCACAACAATATTTATTCTAGGCTACTAGATAGAAGACAGTTGCTATCAAAAGACAAGTCCTTTGCAGACAGTCCTCAGTCATTTTTACCTTAAGAATTGCATTAACTACTCAAAGCACTAGAAGGTACAGAGTTTATCCACATAACAGGTCGCAAATAAAGTTCATTTCAATTTTACATGAATTTCTGGGAACCAGAAATGGATTGAGACCTCTCCTTCCAGCTCATTTCTGCTGTATATGCAAATGTATAAGCATGTAAAAGGAAGATAATTTCCATCTGCAAAATCGAACCACTTTAAGGCCAGAACAACTAAGATAAGTAAGCTTATCACAAGTCACACGAGCCAGACTTAAGAAAAGAAGTCCAAATAATGCAGAAAACCCTAGACACAATGCAAACATTCAAATACCTGTTCAGAGACTGGCAATTGTGCTCATGGATGAGCCAAGGTTATACTTCCCAGGCTTTCAAACAACTATTTTTAACCTATTTACTTGATCATCACTGCTACATTTCAGGATTTACTCCACTGCACTGCTTTGAGCTTTGCTTTTTCAGTCATAACTTCAGGGTCTATATAACATATTTTCACATCTCATTTTCAACAGCTATTCTGGAGGAAAGGGAAGTAAAAAAAAAAAAAAAAAAACGAAAGCCTACCAGTTTTTTGGCTGATCACTTACAGATCTGGCATGAAGAAATTAGATGCACATGTGAAGATATTATTTGTCATATTATGATCACAGTTTTTACTGGGTCTAAATTCCTGGGATGGAAAAGAAAGAAAAGGATTCTTGGATCATCAGGGAAAAGCTTGGAAACAGAGTTGACAATGGACTTCAGCAGCTTGCTACTCTCTGAATGGCTGCTGATAACGAGCTCACAAACTTGAGGCTTGTGGGAGCTCATCCATGAAGGGGGAATGTAAAAACTGCTTGTATGAGTTTTAGAACACTCATAACTTTATTAAGCTCCCCCTTTCACTAGGAAAAGAAGTTTAATTGCCCTTCAAGGATGAGGAATTATGTTTATTCTGAAGTGATTCATTTTTCTCTCCCATTGAAAGGATTTTCTTTTGTCTTTTCTTAAGACTCTATGAGCTGTTAGCATGGCACTGAAAAGAAGGGAGAAGAAAGCTGTCACCAAAGCCCTGGCAAACCGCTATTTTTTAAATTCTCCTTCCTCTCCACAGGTTTACACTAAACCAATTTTTCCAGTGGTATGAAGGGATTAAGCTCTCCATTTGCCTTTGACAGTTAGTGAAAGCTAGGAACATCGTAAACATTTCACCATGACAAGCTCTATAATTAAAAATAGTTATTGCAAAATTAGAGGGTTTTGAGCATCAAGCAGTCTTCAAATTATTTGTGAATATTCAGTTTTTAGAAATACTACCTTATGACAACCACAGTTCTTGTTAAGCTAGAGGGATAATCAGAAGATAAGGCCTGGCCAACATGTAATCATTCTGGAAGGTTTTGTATCTTGAGCACATACCTGCACATTGTGCAAATAAAGATTTCCCAGAAGTCATGTTGATTTGATGAATCGCTGCAACTCCAGAAGAGTTTCTCGTATCCCAGATTTTATTTGTCAATTTTAAACAACACTTTATGAAATGAAACTTGAAGGGTTTCCTTCCTCTGGCTGAAGGTGGTCTTCAAGGGAGAGTAAACATTGGCCCAACAATTTAAGTGAACAGTTTCTTTATGGTTAAAATATATTTCCTTATGAATAATAGTTTATTTCTGCATTTTTAATGTAAGCCACTAACATTTGGAAATAATTCCTTTTACAGTCAAGATCTTATAACAACTTACATAAGCAAGGAGAAGAGACAGAACCTGTCTACAGAAGGACCTAGGGGCACTATCATGGACCAAAACATCCTGGTGCTGATGAGGCTGAGAAAAAAACCTGGAAGGAGAAGTTACCTCCATTCCCACATTTTTTAATTATTTACCAGAAGACTTTGGACTACACACAGTGTAGCCTGATGCCAAGTATCTCTGAGAAAGGTGGAGTTCAGAAGTGATAAGCAGACATCACAGAAGGGTAGGTGCTGGAAGGGAGCAGCCCAACCCCTTGCTATAGCAGTTACCTACAATAGGTCACGCAGGAAAGCATCCAGGTGGGTGCTGAGTATCTCCAAAGGAGACTCCACAACCACTCTGGCAGCCTATGCCAATGTTGTGTACTCCTCAGAGTAAAAAAGTTCTTCCTTAAGGAAATTTCTTGTGTTCCAGTTTGTGTCCTATTGCTAAAATGGTAAGGAAATGGATGGTCAGTAGGTGGAGTGTAAAACACTGAAGCAAGGACAGAACTTATTAAAACCTTGTAGCCAAAGATGGGGATATTATATAATCATTATCTCCTGGTTTCTTGGCTCCCTTTTTAGCTAACTAGCTTGTTTTGTCCCAGAGATTCAATTTCCTGTATACACAGTTTGTCTGATCACATTCGCTTTCTTATTGGTGGTGATAGAAAAGCCCAGTGCTTCTTTTTCTTTCTGCATTTTGGCAGAAATAATTTCTTCAACAAATTAACAGGCTGTGCATTAGCTTCTCTCTTTTTTTTTTTTTTTTTAAGTGAGTCTAAGTCAGAGATTTAGAGTTTAATTCAAAATACCCATGTCTTGGCAGCAGAAGCAATTGCACTGCGAAGTTTTGATTCAGTGGTTGTAAGGACCATATGCAGCTATCAAATTGTAATCTGGTTACTTCCTCTAGCAGCAGTTACAACTGAGAAAAGCAGACTTACTGGCCAAGACCTTTCTTAGAGTTTGGTACAGCTCATCAGTTCTTGCAAGCATTCTTTTCTGGGTCAGGCTGGTCCCTGGTTCTATTCAGTTAACATAGATTCAGATGCTTTCAAATTTCACCTGTAATTCCTACAGCTAAGTTATTTCTAGCATCCTGAAATGATCATGACAATTCCTGTCACCACATTCCTACTTTATGGAGCAAGACCAGCATTTTATAAGATGTGCCTGAGAAAAGAATTTGTTCACAATTTCATTCCCAGGGATTTCTTCAGGATTTTCATAGACTTCTGGTGGTCTCCTCTGTCTTCAGAACTGGCCAACACAAAAAGCAGCCAGCTACATACATACTCTTCTATTCAGCCAAGATGTTCAAGAGCTTCTATAGCTTCTTTGCTACAAAAATGTATGATAGGTCCCATCTAAGCCAACATTACATCTTTGCAATCTACAAATGAGTGAACCTGTCAAAGTGTTTTCTTCAGTTTGTGGAAAGAAATAAACTGCTTAAAGTCATGTTTGTAGATGTATTTATGATGAGATTAACTGCATCTTAAATTCCCTAAAAACTCACTGAGTTCCCAATGACCACACAGGGAGCCCAGGGAGATTGCCAATTCCAGAAGTCTATATTTTATATATCTGGATTCTGCAAGATTAATTCCACAGTAACAACAACAATAATGAGCAAAGAACCCATAACTTAAGTCTTTTAATGGCCCTTTTTTTCTTCGTAATGCATGGTGAAAATATTTCCTTTTGAAAATATTTTGTTATTTCAGTCTGGAAATTCAGACATGTCCTGACCTATTAATACAATCGAAACCTTGCCAGTAGAATGCATCTGTACGATTAATAAAGAAAATGGAATTTTGCTTGAAGTTATATTTATTTCTTCAGAGTGTTTACTCTGCACTGTAAAGTGAAATGTGTTAACAGCATTAAGAAAATGGAAGTTGTGTTTGCAGGATCTAAATACCATCCTACCTTGATGTTACAGTCTATTGGGATTTGAATAATATACTGGTATCTAACCTCTGTAACCAGATTGAATTTAAATTACTTGTACAAAAGATTCAAGGACATCACTTTTGTCCTTACTGCTATTCCCTCTTGCCCAACTGGTGTACAGCAGGTTAAGAAAACATTCCTACTTTTGAGACTGATGCAAAAAGTATTTCCTAGAGGACAACACAATATTATAAGCAGAACTCTGAGACGATAGAGGAGAATGTGGAATAATAAGAACTACAACTTGCAAACTCATGCCAGTTTTTCCATAAGCACTGCATAACATAACTGGCTCCTCAATTAGACAATTTGCTATAGTATAAATTGGTTTAATGGGTTCAGATGTGTATTAATCTCAATTTTCAGCATCTGTCTTCTGCACAGAACTTGTCAACAGAGAGTTTTATGGCAAAAAAAATTCACTGGAATCATATCCAAAGGTAACACTTGTATGGGAATCAAATCTTCTGAACAGTGCCTGGATGGTGATGGAAATCTGGGTAAAAAACTCTGGCAAGTGTATCTCTGTCTAGATCATGTGAGAATCTCCAAGGATCAGTTCTTACATTACTTATTTTCTGGTAATGCATGAACACTACAGCAAATGAATGGCACATAGCCATTGGCTTTCTTAAACTGCAGACAAACATCTCCTATTTCAGTAGAAAAGTACGTAACAGAACAAACGTCCCTTATGAGTTTTCTGAACCTGCAAGTCATGTTCCTACTGCCTATTTATGAGTTTCTTACCTATGTACAATTTGATCAATTTTTCAGTTGTAACTGCCTCATGGAGTCAACATTCTCCACCCAGAGTATTAATCAACACGTCAAAATGTAAAAAATTGTTCTGAGACATAAAAATTGGTTTATGCACAGCAATTTAGGACTGGGGACAGTCCAAAATTACCAGCTGGTGGACACTGTAGAGAATGGTGAAAAGCTTTGTGTGAAAGGTGGGCAAGGAGGGCAGTCAGTCCCCTTGTCTTGAGTTAGTCCATTGAGTGAACTTTGGCCACTGAGTCATCACTGCAGCTGGGGATACAAATACATGGGGTATGCACACAGCTGCAGCCCTGATTTCCCACTGCACCACAGCTATTGCTGCAGGGCAAACATAAGTGTCTGGCCAGGACTTTTATCTAGTCAACAAACCAAAATAGTCCAGCTTCAGAGCAAATTTAGTCCCTTTCCAACAAGAAGATAGCAAGCTTTCTCCCACCTCAGGTACCCTGTGTTGATACTGAAGATACATCAGGTAAATTCAAGTTTCAGTTCTGTCATTATCTGTGAATGGTCAGTCCCCACTTTTAGCACAGCAGCTCCTGTACTAAATCCTGCAGAATGCACAACTCTGTCTCCCATCCTCATGCTGTAATACTGACTGCTCAACAAACATTAAATAATCACACAGAAAATCCTCATACACCCCAGGAATTTTCCAAATGAGTGAAACATCACCAGGGCTAGAGTCTGGCTGTATACTGACAAATAAAAAGGCAGATAGTTCATGTTGAAATACAAAGGCAGATAGTTCAGAGATAGTATGAATCTTTCCACAGCCAGAAGATAGCAAGAAGTGCTGTCTTGCTATGGTTATGCCAATCCTGCAAATTAACACACTCATGTAACTGCTCCAGATGGAGTAAGCTTCAGTATCTTTACCAATAGCACAATTCATGATTCTTGCACAGAGCAGCCCAAGGCTCTGCAGAGCCCCTCCACATAAACCTGAGCTAATGACACATTCCTGTATTGCTGCTTTCAGTGGACTCCAGGGACAAAGCTACACATTTCAAGGCATGAAGTTCCAGTAAAGGCATTGGCTTTGTGAAACTTGTGTCATCTACCCAATCTCAAAAACCACTGGATAGAATACTTTCGTTCACCTGATGAGTTCATAATGCTTTACAGACCACAGAGAATATTTCAGATAGGGATATAACAAGAAAACTCTAATCAGGAAGTAACACAATGAGGAAGAGACAAAGGATAAGTTTACTACTTATTTAATCTTACTTCGTTTTCATTTAGCTGTTCCTCTTCTTTCTCTCTTTTGTACCTCCCTTACTTTATTCCACATATGAAGTTTTTGCACATCTCTCCTAGACTGGGCTATTTGTACTAACAGTTTATTGGCATTACTGCTTCACAGTATTAAAAGCTCCTTTACATCATGAAATTTTAATAACGTGAAACATATTAATTCTAGTGAAAAAGAATATGTAGGGAAAATGAATTGATCAAGACTGTCTGATAATCAATTTCCTCTAGTAAGCATACAAAATAATTATTCATCCAGACTGCTGTTTAATTTGCCTCCTCTGCTCATGCATTTTATAGACAATTCATCAGAATTTCAAAGCTTCCACCAGAAATAAAATGATATCTTAACAACACTGCATTCATATAGGGTTTGTTTGATTATTATCTGCAAAACATTTATCAAAGTACTCCCCTTCTGAAAAGTCTTCTTCAAAATCTTTAACCATGTCCACAAAATAAAGATTTCTCAGGCTGAGAGCATTCAATACTAACAGATTTAAAAAATAACAGCATTAGTCAAACAAAGCAGTGGCTCCTGGAAACAGTGTCATGATCTCTTTTGTAATGAGTGATTAAAATTTAGTGGTGGCACCAGCAAACAGAGGTTGGTGATACCTGTGATCTGACCCCTGGTCAGCGTGCTACTGCCTTGGGAATCCCTGCCGAGAAAATAAACTAAAAACAAATCAATACCAATAGCATGTTAATTATTAAACACTGATTGATAGCAGAAGCATGTTAATTATTGAACCTTCAGAAAAGGTTTGTGTCAATCTGATGGTCTTGCTAAGGAATATGGTTCCTTATAGTATCTGGCATTATATAATGCATAGAAGTATCATCATAGGTTTCAAACTGAAAGAGGGGAGATTTAGATGGGTTTTAAGGAAGCTTTTTATAATAGGGCTGGTGAAGCACCGGAACAGGTTGCCTAGAGGTGTGGTGGATGCACCCATCATCCTTAGAGACATTCAAGTCATGCTGGACAAGGCTCTGATTGAGCTGTAGAGGTTCACTGTACAGGAGTTGGACCAGATGGCCTTGTCCCTTCCAACTCAAATAGTTCTACAATACTATGGTCATCCTTGCCCCAGAGACCTTGCACATGCGGTGGAAGACCAGAGATGAAGCTAGTTTAAACCAAATGCAGATGCCTGAGGCAGGAGTACAGGCTGCAACATCCATTACAGTCATCAGTGAAACAAGTGATTTTAGATTTTAGAGTGCAAGCAATCTAAAAGTTCTAACTAAGCTTACATGAGGGACATCCTAACAGTGTACATCCATTTCCATTAACTGTAAGAGTGACTGGCTCAGATGGAAGCTTCTACCCTACAGACACCCCAAGCTAAGCAAGATGATCCTGAAGCAGATACAAGCCCAATGGAGCTACTGAGATGTCTGCAAGCCTTATCCCAGCACGTCACAGACAAAAGCCATCAGTTCCCTTGTTCATCATTGCAGCAGTTCCTAAAGAAAGCAGCTATTACAGTTATAAGTAATTGCTATCTCTGCCGTGCTGTCCAGGAAGATTAAGACATTTTCTGAATGGCCCATAATAAATGCCCAGGGGGATGAGAGAGAATCAGTCTCAAAATCCACACTCAGACAGTACTGCTGGTTCCAGCTCTTCATGACTGGGAGCGAAAAGCCCCCTACCATGCTCAGCCACATCCCCAGGGCAAAGTCCTGCCGAGGGTACCAGCCAGAGTGACACCCCAACAAAGCACCAGGCTTGGTATACCCCTCTGTAATGGAAAATACATGAATAACCCTGTACATCAGCCATCCTGATTGGAGAAAGGGATGCGTGTAGCAGCTCGTTTGCTTTCCTTAAAGAGCAATGCAATAATTACTCGAATAACACTTTCGGAGTGCCTGGCCCCCAAGGAGCACTTCTGTACTATGAAAATAGACTACAAAGAGAAAGCTGTGGAAAGTGACTCAAGCTAATGAATTCCTGCTGGGGGGAAGGAATTGGGCATTTGGCTCTGGCACGCTGAGCTCGTGTTCAAGATTGATTGTTCCATTGAGCCCTATACCAGGGAGCTTTTTTATTTCCCTTCTGGCAAACATTAACTTTCTTTGCTTTCCTGTTACGTTTGCTAATCCTAGAGGGAAATATTTTGCTGACTACAGCCATATTTTTCATGCTAAATTATACCACTTTTGTGCAGATCTGGCTCTGCAAAATGCTAAGTCCCCTCTGCCTTCTCCAAAAAGAAGTTGGGATGTAGAGAAGCTGTAAGATCTTCCACCTTCATGCTCACTGCATATGAACTAAGGAAAATGAGGCATCCAGTTGGTGAACTTGCTAAGCAAATATCAATGCTCATGAGAAAAGCAGAACTGGACAAACAAGTGGTTACTTTCATCTGATAGAACAATTTGGAACTGAATACATTATTTGACAACTGCTCAATGAGCTTGAAAATGTTACACATAGGGGGCTAAGAAAGGCATTTAAGATTTTCCAAGGACGTTCTGCACTTTAGTCAGCACTGGTAGCTCTCACAGTATATTTACTTAGAGATATCTTCTAGCAACATCTTTCATAGCTATAATACAATGGAAAGTACAGCAGTGAGAGCAGAGTAGCACAATCCTCAGCTACAGCAAATGAGAACAAGCCCAAAGACAACAGCCATAAACACAGGAGAGAGAAGGAAAATAAATTAAAATAAATAAATAAATTGCTTACCTTTAGAAGGCTTTTCTCCAGAAAGACACCCTCACCTCCACTGCCAACTCTTAAATGAGGTCTGTGAAGGGATAGATCGTGGCTCCACCCCTCTGGTCACTCAGATGCATTGCATGCAGCTGAGCTCTCCTGGTTGGCCCTGCCTTTCCACCAGGTGCTCAATCACTGCTTCAGGCCATGACTTAGCATTTCTGCTACGATAGCCCAGAACCAGAGAGCAAACCATTGTGTTTCTGTAACATTTCTCTGACTGGTCTCCAACTGAGTATGGTCAAGTTTGCAGACCAGTCAGGTCAAGTTAAAAGTGGATTAACATACTAAGGGGCTGCTAGAACTGACAGTAAAGCAGAGTAGCATTCCTTTAATCAGATTTAAATCCTACTGGCTCTTCATACCATTAGGAAGTGTCATTAGATTGTTACAGTGAGGACCTCGCCTGAGCTTTCTGCTTTATTATTTAGTTTCTGAATGGGAAAATCAATAAGAAAAGATAATTATAACACAGTCGTAAAATTGAAATTACAAACAAGACTTTGAGTGGGATTTTTAGATATATACATGTACCTGATATATATATATGTATGCCAAAGAAAATAGTAGGAAAAGGTCATCAACTTGTGTCCAGACAACTTCGAAAAAACGTTGTGTTATTAGCAAAAAATATTTGATGCTATTTGATATTTCTCTACATATTTTATTTAAAAATAAAGAATTTAAGGGTAAAGAAGAAAGAAAGAGAGAAATAGAGAAAGGAAGAAAGAAAAAATAGAGAATGGAAGAAAGGAGAAAGAGAGAGAAAGAAGGAAAGAAAGAGAGAAAAGGAAGAGAAAGAAAGAAAGAAAAAGAATGAAAGAAAAGCCAGCCAGTATGAGCAGGGTAAAATAAATGCTGTGTTGAAAAACTATCAGGACAATTATTGATCTGTAACTTTGTTTTAAGGTTTTCTTAATTATTGTTTATTACTGGATTATTGTTATTTTTAAGTTTGACCCATGGTTAAACACAAAATAATTTTGGCAAAACAATATTTGAAGCAAAGCAGCTGGTCTAGCTTCTCAAAATGTGCCCACTGTGTTTCAGTTTACCAATGAACACATGGGGTTCACCAAGGATAAATGAACAGAGGGCTCTGATGTTCAGATAGAAAAAAAAATGATCTCCCTGCATGTATACTCATGGGTGCCACTGAGAAAGACAACAAAACACTGCCAAGGACTTATGAACGTTGCCGGTTTTGGAAGCATACAGGCAGCAGCTGCAAGCCTCCTAAATTATGTATGAGCAGTACAAGAACTTTCTCATTTGTAGCAGATGAAACCTTTAAAGGTCAACTCTCTTCTGAATCATCATCGCCGAATGCGACTTCTTCATGATGACCTGTAAGGTGGAGATGTTAGGCCCTTGTAGTGCTTATAGGTGACCTGACAAGTTTTCTCCTAATGCCTAACTGTAGTTTCTTGTTACAATCTAATGTTGTTTCTTTTCTTCCCACATGCAAGGAACAGGGTGAGCAGTTTATCCCCTTGCTGCTTAATGTAAGTTTTTTGCACCTCTGAAGGCTGTTACTGTCTCGCTTCTTTGACCAAAAAACTCCAGTTAACTCCTCAAAAAATTCTAGAAGTTGTTCACATTATTGTTTGAGTTCCTTGGACAGAATGCAGTGATAGAGCTGAATCTGTACTATTTCTGCAGTGTATGGAAGATTGCTTGTGACACCACTCTTAGTCACCTTAACATGATGACTATTTCCACAACCACATTGATGCATTTGTGCTGGGGCCTACTCCTATCTCCAAAATATTACCACAGCACCACTGCCCACCCCAGTACTCCCTAAGCAGTGATCTGTGCTGCTGATTGCCTCCACTCAAGTGGAACCAGTCTTTACAGAGCTACTGCAGCGGATGTATTTTATGAGTAAGTAATCTCCAGTAGCATCCCTTTGTGCATCATACAGCCAGAAGTCCTTAGCACAAACTCTTGAAAAAGACACATTTGGGAATTCGGGGATTTTTTTTAGTACTTAGGACTACGACATGCTGAAATGACATTAGAAATTCACTAAAGTTACAACATCATCAACATTTGGGCACTGACATTTCCTCCAGACCATTTGTTCTATTTTGGAGCATGCAGGTGACTTTGACTTTGCAGCAGGGTCACGCATATGAAATCTGTGGTAGATTACTTTAGTATTGAGAAAGGGAGGACTGAATGTATTATCAGTCAGGTCTGCAATATAGGTAGCTTGCACCTAACCCATAGAGAGACCTGGGTATGTATTATCCTGAACTGAAACATCATTCACATTACATGTTACAGACAAAGCTGCCATCCCACCTGCTTCGGTTCACCTGGAGATACATTGCTCTGACATTTCAGTCACTGAGAACCTCCCAGTTGCATTTGCATACACAGAAATTCAGAGAGAATGTGTCATTATCAACAAAACAAAGTAAAGAAGTGATTTATAGTCCAATGGACTTTTGCTGACTGAAAGAAAACAAGACTTTTGAAAAAGAAGATAAAATGCAATCCTTGTGGAATGATAAAAGTAATTCAGAAGTCACTTAGCCCTCTTAAATTTCAGTAGTACTACAGATGAGGTTCCTCAGTTCAAGTGCTCATGCCTGTTGGCTGCTCTCCTATCAAACCACTTTAATCTCCCGAACAGCAGCAAGCATGTTCCTGCACTCACATCATGCACCAGGCTCCATGGGAGGAAGGGCAAAACCTTCCCCAGTTCAAAGCTGCTCTTAACCATGATGTATCAGACTGTGCAAACCACCTGGGGGCTTTCCATCTATGTTCAGTTGCTATCAGGAAGCCAGTGCTCCTCTGATTCACATACTCACACTTCAGAAAGGTCTTTCCCCAGCCCTGCCTGCAATCCACATGCCAATGGATGGCAGGATTAGGCTCCACTTAGTAATACTTTCTTTTGTAGTTGTAGTTATACCTAGGAGATCTTGTCATGAATCAGACCTGCAAATACATATCTTGTAGCTTATCACAGACATGTTGCTTTAAAGAACTGATATTCAGGTGTAAGTCAGTCGTACATGACCTTTAATGCATTACCAAAGGAGCAGCAATGAAGCATCATTGCGTTGCTATAGCAAACCAACCAGGTCAGTGCAGAGGTGATTTATTCACACAGGTCTGCACATTTCAGTTCATATAGTTCCTAACAAGACAGATAATATTATCACACTAGAGATCACTCCAAGTTAAAAAATGTCAGGGGGAAAATTCTTTATAGAGAGAGTGGTGAGGTACTGGAACAGCTGCCCAGAGAGGCTGTGGATGCCCCGTCCCTGGAGGTGTTCAAGGCCAGATTAGATGGGGCCCTGGGCAGCCTGGTCTAGCATTAGGTGGGAAGGTTGGTGGCCCTGCATGTGGCAGGGGGGTCAGAGATTCATGATCCTTGAGGTCCCTTCCAACCCTGGCAATTCTGTGATTCTGTGAAAAAAGAAAAAAAGAAAAAAGAAAAAAATTATAAAATTAGAAGTGGAGCTCTGAAAATCAAATCTGAATAATAATTATATAATAAGATAGATTTGGGATGTATTCAAAGTTCATAGGGAGAAAGTAGGCAACAGCAACTGATTTACTTTGCAAGAACAGGCAGGTTTTAGACTCAAAAGCTCTTTACTGGGTCAGAAATAAATACACCAAACTTCAAAGGTGAGTATGAGCTGAGAACAAAGGCATGACTTTAACTAGATTCTCTTAATCACTTAGAAAAAATAGTAGTGTTTGGTACCTTTGGGATAGAAGAAAGAATATTACAAAGCAAAAGGTGACACAGCAATATCTTCTATTGGAACGAGGTGGAGTTACAGAACAGAGAGGGAGAATTCATAGTTCATGGAATATGGATGGCTTAGCTGAGAAGTGAGATGTTGTGTGGCAATGAAAGGGAAGAATTATAACATGCCATAAATGCTTGTCTTTGTTGGTGCTGTGATTTTTTTTCTTATCTTGAGGAATGTCTTTTGATTGTCATCTTTGAAAAGTGTTTTGTAGCTTTCTCTTGAGGAGTGGAGACTAAGAGTGGAAATGGAGTGACTGTGTTATAAAAAATTTTCTTCTACTAATAATTGAGTAGATTTGTCCTTTTGTGTTGCCTGTTCAAGTCCTTTCTGATTCATGGGGAGTTGCTTAGTTTCATCCATAAAATCTCTATGAGGGCATTGTGAAGTAAGTGAAGTAAATTACATTCTGGGAGGAGCAGATGTAGAATTCAGGGATGATAAGGTGCTATTATATGGGGATATATTTAAGATTGGGAACATGCTGACAATTCTCATACATATTATTCAGGCAGAACATGACTCCACCTTGTACATGTTGTGTGGCATTTTGCCTTTACTGATAAGTTCAGTGATCTGGGTGCAGCTAAAAGTTTGTGAAGCAAGCTTCCAAGAAAATTTCGAAGTCAGTTTCATATTTTACTGACTTCTTTGAATGTTTTTACTGGCAAACAGCTTCTTTAGGCTGTCGACATTCTCATCAACACAGACATGGCAGACATGGCAGCGTTGAAAACTTAACAGCCCATTGTAGCGTCTTTGATATATTTTGAACAACTGCTAGTTTTGTACAGCTAGGTGTGCTGACTTGCAAATTTTTATATAGTGTGGACTTTCATTTTCCATTTTTTATGCTGACATGGTTTCTTGGACTTTGGTACTGCTAGAGCAGGATTCAGGAGTTTCATGGAGGACTAGAATATTGGTTTCTATGATAGATTTTCAATGAGTGAATCCAAGTTTTCAGTTCAGCCAATTAAAGGTGCCATCTGTGTTTTCTCAGGTAAAACACTGACTAAAGTTGGCTTCAAACTCTCTTAAGTGTTGAATGATGAAGTTGTCAGAGTGGAGCCACCTCAGGGCCTATAGCTGTTCACATGGACTGAAGGCATTGTGTTGGTAGTGACTGTGAAAAAGATCAACTTGGCAATATATTTGGGCCAGCCCAAAGCTTGATCTTTTTCTGACAGGTTCTCGGTGAGGTCTGTAGGCATGTAGGTCAGACTGGTCTTGGTGCACGTCCTTCGGGACAAGGATGACAGCAGCAAGATGATTTCAGCAGTATCATCAACTTAATTTAGCTTTGAGGATGAGTGCATTTATTTTTGGCTGGAAGAAGGGTGTATTTACCTAAAAGCTCTGCTAGTTTGTCTAGTGACAGCAATCGACACAGAAAATGATTTTACCTTTCTCCACAAATCCTCCTTCCTTTAGTCAAGATCCAAAGATAATTCAATATTTCTACAACAATGCACAGGAGTGCCCTTCTCACATGCTGTAGGAGCTGTCTGCTGTGGCTGCAGCCTGCACCAAGATCCCTGAGCGCTGCTTGGCCACACAAGGCAAGAGACATCTTGGAGGTAGTGGTCTCCTCTCACCAGTCCTGGTTCAGCCACCGCTGGTGCTACATCTCCAATCATGCTCAGGAGCTGTTGCTTCTCCTGTTTTTCTCTGTTTTTGTGTCTCCATCCAGCTCCTCCATGTTCCTGCAATGGCTGCATTTCAAGATGTATAAGCTGTTAAGGAAACAAAAACAGTTTAATCTAAAGCCCACTACAAATTACTGCACACAAGCCAAGGGCACTGATTAAATATATCAAGACGAGTGAGGGTGTAGATTTTTGGCAGCCATGTAATGAATTGTGATTAACTGTGCTGTCATTGCTCAGAGAAGAATTATAGACTGGGGAAGGAAAAGAAAACTGAACATTTGATAGCAAAGTAATTATTTAGATTCCACTATTTAAAGTGCTGAAGCAGACATAAAGGGGAAGCAGAGAAAGAAAGGAGGAAAACGATGCTGGTGGAGGTGAATAACAAGGAAGGTGAGAGGCATGTTCACCAGCAATCACTGGCACCTACCTAAGCACAATCAGACCATTAGGACATGAAGACAAAGAAAGAAGATGAACTTTAGAAACAGTGTGAGCTCTGTGTTGTAGATGTATTACAGAGAAGTACAGGAATTGTTTTAGGGAGTGAGTAAAATACTTATAAATCAAGAAACTGGTGCTGGGAAGAGGACAAACTTGAAAGTAGAGAAACATTACACAGCATTGAAAGGCACAGGCAGAAAATAAAGTAAAACTGCAGGCAAGATCGCACTGTAATAAAGAGGAAAGAAACTATCTGGCATTATGATAGCTGAAGCATTAGGAAAAAGAAAAGATAGCTGAATCCAGAATGCAAGAGCACTTAGGAAAATTGAGGATCTGATTAACACAGTGTTGCAACTTTTCTTTGAAATAGGAGGGAATTGCTGAATATTGCAAGAAGTACAGTTAGAGAGAGGTAAAAGGAAACACGGCTATGGACTCTCAATCACAGTCAAGGGCAAAGCAGAGCTAGGAAGGGAAAAAAGCAAAAATTATATGCAAAGACAACAGGGTTTTGTGCTAAGTACTAAGCAGGAAATTACAGACAAAAGTGCAGCTCTAGGAAAAACAGCAGCTGTACAACACAATATGGTGATGAAACAATGCTTATAACAATAAAAAGTCACTTGTGAGGAGAAATTGTATCCACAAAAACAAAGATGAAAATAAAGGGATTAACAATATGGAAACAATTGAAGATGGAAATATTTGGGTTAGAGAAAGGGTAACAGTGGCACAGAACTCACAGAACAAATCACAAGCACAGATTTCACAGTATTTCCTTGCAGTTTGTATAAAAGAATTGCTTACAGCAGATGTCCTTCCCTGCACTTCTGTGAAGGCATGGATTTCTTTTAAGCCTGTTATTATTATTATTGCTAACATTATAGGAGGCTTAATGTCCTCAGCCATGGGTCATGTCTCCATCTGTGCTACAGACTGTACAAACAATCAGGGCAACTTTGTGATTTATGGCCTGGCATAAGGAACAAAAGTTGATCAGCAGGTGATGGAGTGTGTTCTGATAAATTTACAGCTCATTCAAGTGCATTTCTTAGAAACAGAATCATAGAATCCTTAAGTTTGGAAAAGACCAGTAGGATCACCTAGCCCATCAATCCATCACACCACCATGCCTGCTAAACCACATCCTCAGCACATCTGTGTTTCTTGAATTGTTCCTGATAAAAGTCTGTGGTCTGGACACCACAATAGTTAGATCCACATTTGGTACAACTACTGGACTGTCGAGTAAAGTATTTGTTTATTGCTTTCTTACACAGACCAATAGTTCCTGATGAGCAGAGATCCCATACAACCTACGATTTCAAAGGGCTATGGATTGCTACTGAAATAAAGGAACCTCATACCGGTTGTTTTTTGTGTTGTCTTTTTTTTTTTAAACTTAATGTTCACTCAGTGATATCAACAGAGGAAATCTAGTATGAAGCCAGGAAAACTACTGCACATTTAAAATTTTTCTCAATGTCGGATTTAAGATCCTACCAAAACATCTTCAAAAGATTATATCCAACTTGCAAACAAGAAGTTAAATGACCTGATAGCAAAAATGTACCAGAGTTCACAACAGAAACATTAATTAGAGAGTCTGGCAAGGATAGAGAAAGAATGTGAACAAGACAGTGGTCTGTACTCACAAAATTCTGCAGCATTCAATGGTGCAGCAACGTCAGAAACACCTTTCTTCAGCAGAGAGTAAAGACGACGAAGGACAGTGGGGGAGAAAATCTTAACACTGTTTTAGGACTTGGCATTACTTTGAGCAACAAGGGAGAAGCACAGAAGCAGAAACAACTGTTTTAGTCAAAGTAGATAACCCAGAAGGAAGAGGTGTGATGTGGAAGTAGACCAGAGATATTGTTGATGTATCTTAGAGTTCAATCTTCCTTAACTTGTTTCCAAAACTTTAAGCATATGTAATTTAAGTAAAGATGACTTCTCTTCTTACACCTTGAACAGAACTACTGCTGTATTAACACTTAATATAACTCATGAGAAGCCCTTAATTTCCTAAAAACCAGCAAATCTTTACATTGGGATGCCACCTTATCAAATGCATCTTGTCAATACATATAAAGCACTCAGTTGTCAAGGAAGCAGGTTCCCATCTTCTCCAGAAGACATGGAGCACATCTCTGAGGAGCAGCACCAATCCCCAAAGTGAACAGAACTGAAGGGGATACCTCACTCCTCACGTACTGAGTTCCAGACTACAGTCAATTCTTTCTGCCACTGGTATAATTCATCTGGCCTCTCAAACTCTTCCTGGCTTCAGGAAACTGCAGCATTTTTACAAAAAGTGAAATACAGATGTTATGTCACATAGAACCAGGTTAGGGAGAGCCTGAAATTACAGACTGTTGTCTTAACATTGTTAAGAATTTTTCCTGAGAGTTTTCAAGGTGATGGCTCGAGCTTATCATAAATGACTGGAAAAGGTTAAAAGTGCACTGCCAGGCAAAGTCTTCACTGACAGAATTGCAATAGTCTGTTATTAGTGCCAAGGAACACACTTACTGCTCTTCCAACATAAGACTTCTGCAACTTCTAACACCACACCCCTGCAGTGAGGCATTCAGATAAATCATTGCCATAGAGTTCCAGACAGTGCTCAGTACCCGACATGTAATCAAAGAAGAGGAAGCAATCCATGTACTGCACTTAGGCCACATTACCAGTTAGGAGACAGCTGTGACCACTGGGCACATTTAATTCTGTTCCACAGGTTGCTCATTCTTCAGAACCTCACAGCTAATGACAGACACAGAGGTGACTGGGACTCCAGAAGACTAGCAGTTTCTGTGCAAAAAGCACAAGAACAATCCTGGTTTAAAAAAAAAAGTTAATGGAGGTTGACGTCATGATATTCAGAGAAAATGGTGAGTTCAGAGGCTAATTCTAAGGGAAAAGGCAAAATGTGAAGGAGGGTCTGTAAGTGAATTGCAATCCAACTTAAGAGCATTTTAATGAAAGGGAAGAAATAGCTGTGTTCTGCGCCAGCTTTTCATCTGATAGAAAAAATTGGCGAGTGTGTCTATTCATTTCTTTATTATTTTTGAACTTGTAATATTTGACTCAGATTCTCTGTATCAGCCTGTGGATTCAGCTAAGTAAAGTTAAGCGAGTTGCTGCAAGTTCCCTTTAGACTCATTGGCTGTCTAGTCAATGGGGATAGAAGTGGGAGAAAATCATTGTTCTAAAGTAAATAGCTACAATAGACCAGAAGGCTTCCACTCTTTGCTTAAGATTCTCTTTCCATTGACAACAAAGCATCCCATGGATGAAGATCTTCTTGAAAAGTCTGAATGGGGAGAGCTATTTCAATTCCTCTGTGATAATGCTTAGGTCTTACAAAGTCATTTTTACTCATGTACCCTTCTTGTCTGGAGTCATCTCAAGTCAATAACTAAGAAAAAAAACAAAGGAGATGAGAGACAGCAATCCCCAACACAGATTTACATAGGAAAGCCAGCTCCCTAAGGCAGACCAGCATGGCCTAAGAGTAGCACGTTTTCTTTAAAAGCAGAAAGTTGAGCTGTAAGTCAAAATTTCACTTCCAGGTCAGACATCCTTCCTTTCCTGCATTTGTGGACTCCAGAAAAACATGTCCTTGTGGCTGAGGAAAGAAATCTGAACTCAACAGGCCTCAGCATTCAGCCTGTTTTCAAAAGAGTTCCAAGCATTCATACATAGTAATAAGCACAAAACTAACACCAGTTGCACAATATTTTACATTATTCATTATTTCTACCCTCCATACCACTTTGTACATTCATTTTTCACTTGTAGAGTGGAAAGCTGAGCTTTGTTTTTTTAATGCCCATTTAGCACACCAGGTTCTGTAGAACAGATGTCCCATGAAATGAAAGCAGAGCTCTTGCCATGCCAGGTTTGACCGGGGCTCAGTGTGGAAGAAAATCAACCCAGCTGTGTACTTTGGGGCATGCTGGAGTTAAGCACATATATACATTCACATAATCTGCGCTACCGCTGCTACATTCAAAAGCTTAACACTTAGCTCTTGTTCCTTGTTAATGCAGAAGATTTTGTTTCCAGCTGTCTCTCTCCACAGAGGATTCACTGCAGGTGTCTTGTAACTCAAGAACATAGGACTTTTTAATTTGAGTCAACTTAGGGGAGGCCAGAGCAGCTGTGTCTTCCAATATTACTGCTGCATTGAGGAGGTGTGCTACCTAGCTGTGCACTGGATGAAGACAGAAGTTGTACAGGTGCTGGCAGACTGTCTTGGCCACCATATCACACATAGCTCTCCTCCATAGCAAGGAAAATACTCAATACATGCTGCTCAATCAAAACTATAAGAAGAGCAGCACATACAGTATCTGTGCTGTCCAACATGGGCTGTGGGAGAACATAAACATGCAGCTGTTTTGTAGTCACTGCCACTAAGCAGTTCAGTTCTTCCCCTTTTTTGGGTTCGTTTTATACTTCAGTGCACATGGACTTTTTGTTCTGCTTCCAGATTGCAAAGAGCCAGCATTGTTTTTGCAGAGATTTGTGCGCCTTTTCCATTTAGTCAGCTTTATGTTTCCAGATGCCCATTTCCTGCCTATGAACAAGCCAAGCAGGCCACTTCAAAATCAGCAATGGCAGCTTAAGAATAATTGCATATTTCTAAGAGATTTACACAGGGTTAATCACAAACTGACATCCCTCAATGGACACTACTCTGGAGGCTGGTTGGACTTCAGATCCAAGGCTCTTGCTTGCAGAAGGTCACCAGAGTCTTTGCACAAAGCTAAAGCAGTGTTTGCACTGGGAACTCTGTTTTTGACCCAGTGGTCCTTATGTTGAACCAAGTGCTAAGTCCACCATCTCTTCTTCTTCATCACCAGCCATCTCATCTTCCACTTTAAGAAGTGAGACCCACAGATAATGCAGGATTCTCCAAGCTGGCGTGTGGCATTTTTTTATTCCATAATGAAAGTGCAAGCCCACCCTCCAAAAGGCCTTTTCAGCCTCACTTTGAAATTTTGTCATTTACATATCCAAAAAAATGCAAGAGTCCCAAAAGGAAATATATTAGTGTTACCAAATGTGGATGTTAACAATTTTCTCACGAGGCTTTGAAGATTTGTTACAGTCTCAGTTAGCGAGTGCTGACACATAATTAGAGTAAAAAACAATTAAATGAAAACTCAGCTGCTTTACATAAACTGATTTCCCAGTTTTACAATAGTAGTGCATTAGAGCCATAATGTCCCACATGAGAGTGAAAGGAGAAATAGCAATAGGAATCACAAAATGAAAGACAAAATTTACATCTAAGATGGTGAAGGAAACCACAATACAACCTGCTTAAGAAACTAATGGCACTATTTCTGATATATTCTCCATCTGCTAGGTGTGTTGGTGCTTACAGTGTGCCAGGCAGAGCATGACAACTGGTTAACAAGGGAATCAGAACTGGAACTGAAGCCCTGGGGAAGTTTCTTTTTTTTAGTGCTTGTAGTCTAAAATCTGTTTATCTGAACATCTGCTTCATTAAGAGATATTGTGATGCTTTTCATAGCAGCAACAAAGAACTTCAGAAAGCATTTTGCTATCTTTTTTCCCTGTCCATGTTCCAAACCCCATTCAGAACTTCTCCACTACTAATATATGTCTCAATATGCACTGTTGGCTCTCACTGTGTTACCCAATGAATACTGGCAATATTGTGCTCGAAGGAAGCATTATGGAAAGCTGATGATTTCTGACTGTTTATAAAGTAACAAGCAATTTTATTGTTGTTTCTGTTGTTGTGAGAGACCTTTGACTGGAAGAAAGGGAAGATCTGCAATTAATAAAATACTGTCAATGCCCTTGCTCAGAATCAAGTTGAAAAGGCTGAATTACAGACATGGTTATGGAATCTTGTGCTCCACTGAAGAGCATCTGCAAAAGAAGCAGAATTTTAAGCCATCCCTCAATCAGGACTGGAAGCTCTATTTTTTCAATATTTCCTCATTCCTCAGAGTCTTTGCTATTTCACATATTCCTAGAAAAACTTGTATTGCACATCTCCCTTTAAACAGGCAGGCCTGCTAGCTTTGTACTCCTTACTTGTTATTCCAATCATTTTTCTTACTAATCTTGCTTATTGCTTAATTTGCCTTTGATTTTCTACTTGATGACCTCCTGTTCCATCCTTATATTGTGAAGCCTGGCCAATGATTGCAGTATTTTTTAGGACAATACCATGGATGCTCAGTCTTTACACTGTTAGATTACTCAGAAACATTTTAATATAATATCCAGAGCAGCCAGAGTAGATTGCAGCTAAGGCTGCCCTCCCAAGAAAAAACAGCAATTGCTTAGGAAAGCACTAGGATTATCCAACAGAAGAGTGAACAGAGTGAACTACACCCTGCAAATACAACAACACGTTGGCAATACACCAGATTTCATTTCCCTGTCATTCCCTAACATACTGAAAGCCTGAATTTACAGCTGCAGTTTATAAATGGTACAGAAGTACAAACATTCATCTAGACAAATGTAGATTTCAACGGTATTATTGACATATATTTGCTTATCTTTCAGCAGACATGATTTGCTGGAGTAAGAGGAGTGAGTGTTGCACTATGCAGACTGATCATAAAACTAAAGCAAGACATATCTTCAGCCAGCATTTACCAGCAGCTTCTCCTTTAATAACACTTGGCAGAAACTCGGTCAGCCTCCCCATACTTTGATGCAGTTTGTGCCAAGATCTGCCAGTCAGCCAAAAATTAAGTGGTGTGGATACACCCCAACATTTTCAAGACAGAGAGCACCAAGGGCAGTGAAGAGCCATTAATAAAAAATTAATAATTAATCAACTGTGTTCCTACACAGTCATGGAGAAATGCTTGTGGCAGCATTCAGCGATGCACTGATGAAGGAGACATGAAAGACATGAAAGAAAGACATGAGGGAATCAGCCATTCCCTCATGCTTGCCTATCTCCCTTTGCTTTTTGTCAGAATCCTGCAACTAGGTAGAAGATAAAAATCAGGCAGCTGAGCTTAATAACAAGTCAACTATGAGAGCCAGATATTCAACTTGTCAGAAGAGTTCTTGAGCATAAACAATGATATGAGACAATGAGACAGATTGCTACAAATGAAAACCCAGCCTGAATCCCCAAAAATTTATGAAAATGTATCAAAAGTATTTACACTCTAAACTTGAAATTTCCCAAATATTTTTGCGACCTGGCACCCAGTACAATTTTCCAAATTTTCTTTATTAACAACAGAATTTTAAATAGTTTTTCTAGTTTTTGCCTGAATCTTTTCAACACCCACTTTCCATAATCTGTGCGTTTAGTAAGCTGTAAAAAAGTATTCAGTGACACATTGATCTACAGAAAAGGTCTCTCTAGCTGTGAATGAATATCACCAGTCCTACCAATAGACATATTAAAGAACAAAATCCCCAATGCTTAAAGCAGCTTATCAGAGAGCAAAGCTTTTTTCTTTTTCCAATCAGAATTTTGATAGCATTTGTTTTCTTGTCTACCGCTGCTTTTCACATCACAACTCAAATGAAACTATCCAAGCACTTTGTCCTTCCATCACCTCCTGCTAGGGCATGAACAGGCGAGTCAATTGCAGAGCTTTGGATTTTTCCAGTGGCTTCACAAAATCTCACAAATGCTTCGCTAGCCTGTCTATCTCACGAAGATGTTCTGCTCCAGTGCCCACTCCTGCAGCAGAGCCAAACACAGCAGAAGGCAAAGTAGAGAGTAGAAAATAAGCAGAAGAGTATAGTGTGAATATCAGTAAAAGCTTCCAAGCAGGAAATGCTCCTAATTCATGAGATACTCTGCAAAGACTGGTGGAATTTAAATGTGGGCAGCATGTGAATGTAGATAGGAAAAACACGTCTGCAGGTGTTATATGTTTTTCTTTCTGAAAGGTCCTTTTCCCAGAGCCCTGTAGAAGTAACCCCTACAAGTAACAGTCATAAAAATATAAAATAACTTGAGTTAGCAGGGACCCTTAAAGGCCATCCCCTGCATGGAACAGGGAACCTACAGCTTCACCAGGTGCTCAGAGCCCCTTCTAGCCTGAAATTGAATATCTCCATGGATCTCCATCCACCATTTCTCAGGGCAAGCTGTTCCTGTGCCTCGTCACACTTAATGTAAGAAACCATTTTTTTCCTTTAAAAGATGGGAAATTTTGACTGGACATAGTTTGCAACCATTTCCTCTTGTCATATCACACAGACCCTGCTTTCTTACAGCTCCCCTTTAGATACTGAAAGCCCTCTCTTGGGTCTCCCTCAAGTCTTTTCTTCTCCACTCTGATCAGCCCCAGCTCTCAGCTTGCCAAGACCCCCTGCCTGATGCAGCTGATAATGAGGTCTCAGTGAGCAAAGCAGCCACAATGCTGTGTTACAGCCAAGGACAGCAAGGTTCTGTCCTTTGATAAACTCTCATTAGCTAGAAATTTTCATCCATATCCTCACATCTTTGTTCCCAACAATATGATTTGTTTTCACATACATGTTTTCTCTTTTACCATGTGGTCTGGCAAATAAGAAAAGCATCTTTTAATGTGTCCTGAGAGTGAAAGTACAGCTGCAAAGTCACTTGCAGAGGCCAGTGGTCTGGGGAGATTGCCAGGAGCCCCCTGGTGACACACCTGTATCACCTCACTGCAGCCACTGCTAAGGCAGGAAAGTGCCCAGCTGGGTTATTGTGGGGTTGATGCATCAAGCTGACAGGCAAAGCCAGCCTGTGGAGGGACTGCAGCTGGAGCAGCACTAGAGGGAAAGGAAGACACGAGATCCATGCTGGCAACAGAATGCAATAGGCAGGACTCCAACTGGCCATTTGCATTGCAAGGCTTCCTGGGCAAGAAAGGCAGCTTTGCATTTGCATGGACATCTGTTCTCTCTGTCCAAGGCTATAGGCATTTAAAGAGCAATCTTCCTGAGTGGATATAAGTAAATGTTTATGTCACTGGGCTACAATTTTTCCAAAATGAACTCTAAAAATAAGACCCATTCATAATGTCCTTATTTTCTCTATTTGTCCATGCTTTGTGTCAACATAAGCATTGTTGCATGGAAGTCCTGCAATTATTTGTTCCTAGATATGACTTTAGGGTTTAAGTGGAAAAAAAAGTTTCCTCAACTATTATGGAAAGAATTATTAACAGATATGATGAGAAGGAGCTTAAAAAAAGAGAAACCAGTACTTATTGATCCAGAACACTCCCTGGAAGTTGTTCTTGGGATATACAAGGCTGCTCTTTTGTTTCATATTGACAATCAAGCAAACAAAACTAAACAGCAAAGCAGGAAAATCTGAGCATTTCATTCATTACCTTCAACAAAATATGCACACTTGCCAGAAAGACTTTGTTTCTCCTGATTTTTTCCTCTAACCTCATTCTTAGATAATCCAAATGTCAACAATTACTTGGTATTTGCACAAGTGGTTGCAGGCTCAGTGTAATCACTGTGCTATGATGCATCACACATGGTAGCACAAGAGCCTTCCTCTCAGCTGCAACACAATGGTGAGAATAATAAGTAATGGAAACCTGCTCACTAGTGGACCTTTTAGTCATAGGATCATTACTAAAGGTTGGAAAAGACTACTTAGATCCTCCAGTCCAACTAGCAGCTCATCCTCACCATGCCCAATAATCATGTCCCACAGTGCCATATCTGTCCTTTTCTTGAACACCTAGGATGGTGACTCCAAAATCTCCCTGGACAGCCTGTTCCTATGCATTACCACTCTTTCTGAGAAGGAATTTTTCCTAATATCCAGTCTGAACCTCCCCTGGCACAACTTGAAACCACTACCTCTCATCCTATCAAATTGTTCTGGCTCTATCCCTTTAAAGAAAGTAGGACAGTGTTTACCTTTGAGGTTTGTATTATTGGAAAAGTAGAATAACACTGGAAACCTCAAAATAAATTTTTGAGAAGATACTGACCTTAGCTAGCAATCCTCTTTTTAAGGCAGCACAATGTATCCTATTCAGAAATAAAATACTTTGTCCAGGACGAAATCCAAATTGCTTACCCTGCTCTTGAAGGATGTTTTAATCATTTCTGATTAAAAAATATATTAAAATATGCCAGAGGGACTCAGATTAAATAGAGGAATTATGTGCTTCAACTCATCTGTCCTCAGAAGCCCGAAAGACCATGGGAAGGAAAAAGCCAATATCCAATTGCAAAAAGGACATAGCCAGAAAGGATCAATTTTAACCTAGGAAATTCTGACCAAAAGCAAGAAACTACAGCAAACTCCCTGGTATACAGAGAATACTGTGTACATCTTTTATCTTCTAACAGCCAATTAATACTGTACTCTGCTCCATGGGTTCCAATGGTATTGTCTCCAGAAACAAATCTGGCACTAACTACATATTTAGAAATAAAATGCACAGAAAGGTATAACAGAGTTGTAAGTTGGAGGAAGCTGGCATGCAGAGCACCCTTAACAATAAGGACACACAAATTTTACAGCAATTACAATTCCTACCATTCCAGCCTTCAAGCTGGAAGTATGGGAAGGGTACAAATTTACCATTCTGACCAAAAAAAACCTGCCCTGTCCTAAGCTGTGCGGTAAGGACAGGCTAGGGAAATAGTTGTGTGTTGTCTTAAATCATACCACTGGCTCTTGCACAATTCCCTGCAGTAAAACATCTGTGCTGTGACCATGCTAGTCCACATGGACTGTTTTGCCTCATCCTGGTAAATGTGGAACTGATACGACACTGAAAAAAACTAGAAAACAATTCTAAAGTCCTCATCTACAAAAATATTTTGAGTTGCACAGGACAAAGTACCATAAATACTCTAAATGAGTCACATAACAGTAAGAGAATGAATTAAATGGCCCAGTAGTCCACTCTGTTCTAGTCTCCATAACTATGCAATTTATGACAGAAGGTTTTTAGAGCCAATAATATTCATAGACAAGGTATCTTTCATCAGAATAGAAAGATAAAAAGGTGAAAGGTGTGCTAAAAAAAACAATAGCTGCATTTATAAATCCATTTGTTCCAATTTTTTTCCTCTTTTCCCAAGCATTTGGGTAAAAGTTACTCATAAGAAAAGGCTTTTAGAAGTGTCTCAGGCAATGGAGAAACACGAAAAGCACTTTACTGCTTCACTGAAATGCTTAACACAAAAGAAATTTAAATGTGATCATTTTTCGGCTGAACCATTTTTGACTTTGTAATGAATAAAGAATCACTATATAAGAAAGTATTCCAATCAGAAACCTCGCATTCTGATGTAGTAGCCAAGGGCACTGGAAAGGCATATTTTTTACAGCCCATTTATGTTAAGTCTGCTTGGCAAAACAAAAAAAAGAAGATGAGAACAAGTTATGGCATAAAGCATTTCCCCTGCTGGTAATACCTGCTGGCTTAGACACCCAGATATGTTTGCTTACAAAAGCTACATGTTGCATTCACTAATGCAACCTGAATGCTCATGCTTAGAGAGAACTCATGTAACTCATGCTTAGGAAGAACTGGATGTTACATCTTTCAATAATAAATCAGGATCCAGTCAGTTTAAACCTCTCAGAGCTTTCATAGGATATCCCAAATTGGAAGGGACCTGTGAAGACCATCGAGTGCAATTCCTATTTGTTTCTTGATGACATCACACAGGGTCTGTCTGGAGAGGATGGCTCCCCCAGTCCCAATGGCAGCAGCAATGAAGACAGACTGGTCTTCTAGGACTTGGCCCCACTCTTCTTCCTACATCTCCTTTTGTTCTTACGTTCTGGTGTGAATCTAGCCCAACCCCATGCCCAAAATGGCCCAGAATGGCAAAGAAGCCTGACTACCCTGACCACCTTTGCTCTGAAGATAAGACTTCAGTAGTTAGTAACTACTTACTCCTTACAGACTCACCTTATCACTGAACAGCTCAGAAAAGTCAGAAACTAGGCACTGTAACAAATGTCAGCTTAGTCATGTTTCATTTCTTCTATTTAACAGGCCTGAGCATTATTTTTCTTACAATGAGGTAATTAAGAACATCTGTCATGTATTTGACTTCCAAGGTTATAGTCATTTGGTGAAACATTAAATGAAAACTGTAGTGATTCAGTGTTGTTGAATAATGAATATAATATTAATCCTCACTCAGCCTTTAATGAAACAAGCACACACACTCACATGCACTCTTGCTCCCCCTGCTTGATTTTTCAAGATCTTTTCCTTATGCCAGTAATTATTTTAATACAGCAACAGTAGAATGCTTCTGCCTCTTTACAATACAGCTGCACAATCATTCCTTATTGCCAGCTTGCAAAGAAGGGATTTTTGTTTCCCAGAAAAACAATGTACTTCTCAATCAGGGCAGCCTGTTGTTAGATTATAGGTACAACACAGAAGAAAAGTCTTCATGAAAAGTATCTGTGAGGTCTGTTTTCCACCATTAGAGCTTGTACCTAGAAATGAAATAGAATCCCATGTATCAGGTCAGGCTGGGTTTATGGGAAGCAATATTATTCAAGTGAACTGGGAGCCCATGATGCTTCTGGTGCCAAAGACAAACACCAGAGAGCAGCAGCAGGTCAGCAGCAATTCATTTGATGAAATCTATCAAAAGGATTGTCAGAAAACCATTTTCCCCACATTTCTATCCATTAAGGGAGAGCTGCATTTTTAATTACTTCTCTGTCCCCTGTAATTTGCTATTACCTTCTCTGAAAGTTCCTCACGGGTTCATAAACTATAAACCAATAAAAGTGCCATGGAATCATAGAACAGCTCAGGACCTTAAAGATCATCAAGCTCCAGCCCCCTGCCATGGGCAAGATTGCTTCCTATCAGTCCTGTCCAGGGCCCCTTCTAACATCACCTTGAACACCTCCAGGGATGGGACATCCACAGCTTCTCTGTGCAGCCTGATGTCACCTTGCCATCCAGATTACATTCATGGCTTCAGTAACAGTGCACCTTTTAAAACTCATAGACCCTGGCAAATCAGAGGATTGTGCCTCCAGGATCAGAGAAAAGTGAAAAAATAGACTTGCTTTTCATAAGTAGACATACATTTGTACAGATCTCTTCACCTCCAGGGAATGGCTCTAGATTAAAAAGTTGAAATATATGCATTAACAGCTAAAAAAAATCTTCTAGTAAACAAATAAGAATCTTCCATCCACCAAAGATGGATCCAGTCAGCTAGATGTAGCTATCTATCTGCACCTGAATGTCTTGAGCCACTCTACTGCCCCAAAGGCAGCCTTTGCTGAGCCTCCTTCAAAATCAGGCACCTACTTACTATCAGTAGTAGCACTTATCTGTAGGTGCCCATTTCTCTTATTGATTTAAAGGAAGCCCAGGATGACACTGTGGGTGCCTAAAGCAATGCGAGATTCAATCTACTTGTAGTGAGTGGACACCACAAGGATCAAAAAGCAGCTCCATGTCCCACCCAAAGCAGCGTGTCCTCCCCAAGTCCCACATAGAATTGAAGGCAACCAGGGGAGCGTTGCCGCACATTTCTCACCTGTAGAGTACATTCATGATTCATTCTTAGCTCAGTTATCCGCACAACACAATCTGCCCCCGGGCATAAACAAACAGGCTTGTCTCATTGGAGAACAACGGGAATGACAAACGCACACAAAGCCAAACCATCAGTCTGTCAACAGCCCTTCAGTAACAGTATCAATATTTTAAGTATCCACCTTGGCTCCATTACAGAATGTGCCTTCTTCTTTGTTATCTCAAACAAAACCAAAACCAACTACTTTTTTTTTTTTTTAATTTCCCAAAAATATCCTGTGGATTCAGGTAGTAAGTTCACTGCTTGTGTACAAACTGAAACAGAGTTTGATATCCTCAGAAATAGTCCTGCACAGCTCCAGAGACTATTGCTCAAAAGACAACTGGATTAAGAAGAAAGCCAAGCAGGAACATCCCCAAAGCGTGGAACTGCTGCTGAAGTCATTCTTAAACCCACAAGGCAGCTGAGATAGTCAGCCTATCAGGAATTACCCAGAGCTGTTGTTCTTCTCTCAGTTTGCATATCACAGCCAAATCCATGCTGTTAGGTAGATGTTAGCTACTAATAACAAAGAGCTCAGCTGCAGGATTTAGCAGATAGTGCAAAGCAAGGGTCTCTTGAAGCTCTGTCCTCCAGCAGACGAGACAGACAGCTGATGTGCAGAGGGCAAGAACGGCTGAGTTAGTGCACTGAGGGATGGGCTGTGCCGACTGCTCATTTTTCTTTTAGCTCTTTCTTCCTGTTTAAGCAAAAGATCTCAAATGCAGCAGCATAACTAACAGGCTGCCTATTTGCTAGTGAATGCCATAAGAACTTCCCAGACTTTTGGATTAGCCCTGGAGGAATAAGAGACCTCTGAAAGGCTGCAGCATCCTTCCTTCTCTTTCTGGGCAATCTTCTACATCCTCTGGGTTCTGATCCAGGCCAACTGGAGATCAGCGTACAACTCTTCAGCCAGTGATTTCCTCTGCTTGTAGGGGGACCAGGCTAAGAATGGGAATCAGTTTCTGCAAACTGATCAAACAGCCTGGAAGGTGTGGGAATCAAATGTTGTTTCTGCATTAGAATTGGATAATATTTTTTTATTTCATGAACTCCGTTGTCTTAGTTCTTTTTGGGAGTCCTTCTACCTAACTTGGGGAAGATCTGATAGTTTGCATCACTTATCCTCTAGCCAAATCTTCCCAGGAATGCACGCTCTGTATATAGTTGTATATATGTATATTTTGTCACACACACTTCAAGAACCTCCTGCACGAGAGAACAAGTCATGGTATGCCCGAGGAAGCGCCTGAAGAGACATGTGAAGGCCTGGCATCATCCCACCCCGGTGCTCTTTGTTTAACGAAGACTTCGGAGACAATCACCATATCAATAGGACAAGAAGAGCACTGAGACATCTTGGAGACAACAGGACTGACACCAGATAACACACGAATCAACAAACGTAAACTGATAAGATTGTGAACCTGGAGTACCCAGCCAATGGGGAAACAGGGCAGGGGGATGGCTAAAGGGAAAAACAGGGTATAAAGACTGTCATCTTGTGTCCATAGGCGCGCTCCTGCTTGCGGGACGCCCGCCATTGCAATCGCGAATAAAATCTGCTTTTATCAGAGATACCGTCCTGACAAAAATTATTTGGATGTTTCCAACAAAGGGAAGTCCACTCCCATCCCCATTATAGCCACCAAGTGTCCAGTGTTAATACGTTACAGTAAACAAAAGCGAGGTTAGTGAAGTCATTGTCCAGCAGATAGTGGATGCTACAGGACCAACCCTGCTCTGTGCAAAGAGGAAGGCAGGCTTAGAAAAGCTGTACATATGGAACCTGGACAATTCCTGAGACTGGCAGATGAGGTATGGCCTGCCTTTTTCTTCCCATCTGCAGCTTATACAGCCTATCCTCTTTTTTAGTAGTCTTTTTTTACACCTACAATAATAATGCAGCTTGTTAGGAAAATGAAGTCTGTGGTACATTTTGTGTATTGGATAAATTAACAGTCACAAGTCAAAGCAAAATGTGAGACAGGTAAACCTGATAGAAGATGAAGTATGAGATGACTTTTTAGGAGCAGACATTTGTGTACCTGACCCACATAGAGACGAAAGACAAACAGTATTGCAGAGAAGTGGGAAGTATGTACCAAATGGAAAAATTTCTATCTGTTGCTTTTGTTTATAATTTTAGCCCCTCAGTGCTCTGCTCATGTGGCTGCATAAGAGTAATGGGGCCAGAGCTTCCACTAAGTGGAAGATTAGCTAACTTTCTTTCCCTTGGCATCCCCTCCTATACCTAAAATCACAAGATTAGGACCTCAAAGTAAAAGCTGGTCACCTCAGGCATTTGAGAGCTTATCTCAACAACTCTCCTGCCACTGATCAGCAGGACCTTGCAGTGCATCATGGCAATGCAAAATCCAGAAGGGTCTGTCCAGTCATAAGACACAGAAACAAAAGGCTGTTTTGTGGCTTTGGCTATGATTCTTTAAATCAACCCACTATAATAACAACAAAGGCTACTGTAACGATATAATGCAATAGAACACACAACAATGACAGCAGGGTAGCAAAGTCCTAGGCTGCAGCAAGTAAAAGATATGCTCAAATGCAGCAGCTGTGGATACAGAAACAAAGGAAGAAGTCTGCTTACTCTTAGGAAGTCTCCACTAGGCAGATATCTCCAGCAAGACACCTTTGTCTCCACTGCCAACCCTTAAATGAGGTCTGGGAAGGGGTGAATCCTCACTCCATCCCTTCTGGTTACTCAGGTGTATTGCATGCAGCTGAGCTCCCCTGGGTTGACTCTGCCTTCCCACCAGGTGCTCAATCACTGCTTCAAGCCCTGACTTAGCATTCTTACTACAGCTACATTTAGCTATATTCAAATACATTTGTGATTAAACTGTATAACAGCAGTACTAGAAGTTGCAATCATTATATATTTTTCAGGTACAAACCTACTTCTCTCTCTCTTTTCATACCCCCTTGCACAGCACGTATACATCCTGTTTTCCTAGCATGGGCAAGGCATTTCTAAATGGAACAAGAGCCAACTGGGAACCACAGGGCAAAATGCCTTAATTTACATTATTCAGTTGATCAGTGATGTAACTAGAACTGCTGGATAGGTTTGCTGAACATTGCCTGGCTTTTGTCTGCATTCCTGGCTTGATTTCACGTGAGAAGGAGAGTGTGTAACAGCACTAAAGTTAACATATTTGTAGAGAAACTTCTTAATGAAATTCAGAAAGATTCTAACATATACAACAGGAAAATACATCGGTATATGTCAGATTCTGTTTGAAATTGGCCACATGGTGTATAAACTGTACAGTGCAGCTATAAATTTCAAACATATACCTATGACTGACTTTGAAAAAGTCATAGATCACTATGGAAGAATTAGCTGTTGCAAAGTGATCATCCAGGGATGCAGGCAAAAGCCAGGCAATGTTCAGCAAACCTATCCAGCAGTTCTAGTTTCATCACTAACTTAGATGACTTGGGACCACTCCTTGGAAATGTCAGTAGTGTGCTTTCCTTGCTTTTCAAGGAAAAAAGACAGTTCTGCCTTATATAGTCAATGAAAATAGTGCCCAGAGTGTGATGGATGAAAATTAACTAGCTCATTGCAGTTGGATAGCACAACACTTATTGATTTAACCTAAAAAAAAAAAGAAAGTATATTAAACTTCAAAATAATGCTAAATAAGAATGGACTTCGCCAAATTAAATAATAGAAAACACATCTCAGTAGCACTCTTGTGGTAAAATAGTTAAAAGACATTGGCTTCTGGAAACTGTCAACTATCAATAGTGATATTCCTTTGGCTAGTTTGATCTCAAGCCAAGCTGGCTAGCTCAGTGGTGTAGGAGTCATCATAGTCATAAAATTCCTGCCCAGTTCAGAGAACTCACTTCCATCTGTACACAACTTCTGTCTTATATCCCTTTCATTGCAGTATATTAAGGCTAACAATATCTTGGATGTACAGCACATCAAGAGCAATGTTTCAATTGCACCGTCCCACCAGGAGAAGTGAATGGGACCTTGCGTCTCCAAGTGAGTAGAGACTGCCCCTTTCAATAGCAGCCTGAAATTTCCTTTGCCTAGGAAATTTCTCAGTTATACTGAGAAATCACATTATACCTTTGCCATCCACATTTATCCATGATTCAGTTAGACAGCACCTTGCTCCCTATACTGGCTTCCCTCACTCAACCACACAGTTATTCTCAGATGATAACATTCACTGTTGCTTTTTTTAATAGCCAGAAAAAACTGAAATCTTCATGGCCAGTGCTCCTGTTAAAAGTCAGCACAATGCCACCTGCAAAACTATTTCCCATCTTTACTTTTGCAGCACTTCTGTTTAAAAAAATATATATACTCTGATTTCACACATTTAGGTGAAAAGTCCTTATGAATAATACATTAAAAAATGGTTTTTATTTCAGTAAAAATAGATGTGAAGTTAGATATTAGTCTTTATTGACAGGATATAACTGTCCTACTCTGTTTGGTAAAGAGCCTAGTCTCTTGAAGTCAGATATATGGAGAGTTTCTGATGGAATCAGAGCACTGATAATTACATAAGAGATTGTTTTCAAATGTTTTATTACGTTACTAATGTAAAAATGATGAGCAAATGCAGACTAATCTGAGAAGACATATGCAAAAGAGATTGTTTTCCACTGCATGAAGTAAGATGTTCTTCTGCTGGCATTCTTATCCACCTTTTTAGCCTATGAAAATCTACATTTTGTAAAGCTATATGGTGAATCTCATTGAAAAAAAAAGTAATAATTCACTGACATTGTTCATTACCAATGGAAAAGTCAAGCTGAAAGGCACAGCCAAACACCAACTCATTAACTGGAAGTGCAGGACACTAGGAAGATTTTAGAAGCACTCTTTTTACTGTGGCATTTAGGTTACTACGTTATGTCTATTGACAACAGGAAATGACAAGACAGTAAGAGAAATTGAAGCATTCACTCTCTTCCAGTCTACTGCTACCAGTTTTACAAACCAGATCAAACACAACAACATATATAAGGAAACACTCCTTGACATGTTCAAGGACATGTAAATGTTAATAGCTCCTGGTGCCCATATCCTGACATACGGGTTGGCACTTGTTGCATGCTACAGTTTCATCAAAATAGAAAAGGAGAAAAAGAAATTAAAATGAAAATAAAAGTTGAAATGAAAAAGGACATCTTCACTGCTAATGCATCCCTCTTGAAAATGTTTCCTAATTTGAAATTTTTTCTCAGTCCTGCACATCCTGTCTTGCAATCAGTATTTCCTATCACTGTTCCCAAAGCACCTACTGAATAAGTAAAAAATCTTCTAGAGTTGAAGAATTCAAGAAGGATTTTTTTAAATCATATTTTCCTACTTCCCCAACCTCCAAGATTTTGAGGAGCCCAAAATATCTTTCTTCTTCTAAGAAAGTCTGAAAAAGTAGGTGTTTTTTTTTGTGTAGTAGGATGTGAGGCATCATAGTGAGATCCTCTAGAGCATCAGAACTTCTTCAAATGTCAGAAACCCTTTGACGCCCCAGCAAATCCATACATTATGCAAATAAATATATAGACTAAGTTTTCAAGCTGTGTCTGAGGTAAGAAAAGAGCAGACTAGGAAACATAGCTATCTTCATTGTGCTTTACTGTCAGAAAAATTCAGTTTGCCTCTCTTTCATTCCTAGTCCATGCAATGATGTCAGTATCTGTCTCCTGCAGGAACATTTCCCAGATTACCATTGTATAAGGAGACTCTTCCTAGCTATCAGACAACACGATCCTCCCTCTTCAAGCAGTTCCACTTCCTTACTCATGCATATGAATTTGGTTGAAGTATAATCAAAGAATATTAAGATGCTATAATTAAGAAATAAACAAGAGAGTTAGGCAAAACAAAGACAATAGATAGGATGCTTACCCATATCCTGGGCTCACTTATGAAACTCCAGCAGAGTGGATCTCCAGAAGATACCCTTCCCCCCGGTAGTCAGCTCTTAAATGGGTCTAGGAAAGGTGGAGCCAGGCTCCATCCCTTCCGGCAGCACAGGTGAATTGCCTTCACCTGTGCTCCTGTGGCTGACTCATTGCTTGCCTCAGGTGATCAATCAGAGGTTCAGGTACAGAAAGTTCTTGCCTTTTTGGGGTAACCATGAGATAGGAGCCAGACAACCAGCCTGGATCATTTACCATCTGCAGAGTATTTGAATTGCAACTGTGTTGTCTGCTTTTATAGGATCATGTAGGTCAGACATTTAAAGATATTTATAGAGAGGTAAGAGAGGTACTTATCAGCATTTTCTAAATCACTTAGCACACTTTGAAATGAAAGAAAATTGGTCATCACGGTGCTTTGTACACTCCATTCAATGTCATCATGTCAAAATGCCTTTTAATAGCCAAACTGCATTTGGTCTTAGATGTAGGAAAAAAACCCAAAAATAATAAAATAAAAAAAAAAAAAACATATATACTTTGTCTAAGTGAGAAAAGTGTAGCTCAGAGGTTATTTAAAATAACCAAGGCTTGTTGGTTCTGAACTCTGTATATCAGGAAGAGGCAAATGGAGGCAAACTCTTCATAGAACATTTTCCTTTGAAAAAGGAGCTAAACCTTTCAAGTTTCTCCAACCTTATAATCACACCAGGCAATAGATGTGGTCCTCCTTAGTCTCTTTCATGAAACTCTGTACTTCATTCATCTCATATGTCACCTCACTCACTTCCATTGCAGAATGGAAGTGAGTCTCCACCTTTGTCTGTGGAGGACAGTTCTGTAATACAGCACAGCTGTTCCCTTTCCTACTTTCCAACTAAAAAAAAAGAGAGACAAAACTCTTTTGGAACCACATCACAGACAAAACATAATAATTAGGAATAAAAAGGCCATTGCCATTAGGAGCACCACCAGAACATCCTCCCCATCACATCCTTCCTATCACATAATAACCATTTCTCTTTGTGGTTTCCTCCTAGCAGCAAAACTATGGTTTAAAAGGGAAGATAAGTCTTTCCTGACACCCGAGATGACTAGAGATTATCACAAAGTAAGAGATTATTAGGACATAAACGTAATGTGCATGGAGAGTAGGTTAATTAAGTTTTTATTTGCTTTCTGTAAGTGGCGATTTTGGATTAAAACTACCTCAATTTCTCTGGAAAAAAAAAAAGAGGATTAAGAGGGACATGTTATTTTTGCACTACTAAAACTATTAAGAAAAATAGTCATTGATTTTAACCAGCCCAATGAGATCTGTACAATTCACGCTTGCCCTAACTTCTACCAATAATGGCCAGTGTGACTGCTAAAGATAGGAAGCATTCATCTTGTGAAATTCTCTTCCATGGATTTTTATGAAACTTCTGCTTTTCTCTCTCACAAACTAGACACTACATACATTTCCTGCAACACTATGATGAAAAAAAAAGGAAAAATAAAGGAAAAATAAAATAAATCAAGCAAACTCACTGTGCTGTTCCAGATAAACAAGCTTTAATGTAACATGTAGATGAGTCCTACTGAGACGTGCTTCCAGGTGATTAGCAATGGTGCAAAATCCTATAATCCTAAGCAGGACAGGGAAGGGTGTAAACAATAGAGAATTTGTGCTCAATTCCTCTTCAGGGCTTCATTTCTACCTTTTGACTGTGCTGGTTCCTTCTCTGATGCAACCTACAGCTCTGGGTATGCAAAGAGCAAAGCATGTAATCAAATCCATTTTGTATTATTTGTTGGCAGCCTTTAAAGATGACTTGGCTTCCCTTGCCAGACATTTCTAATTATTTTTCTATTGCTTTAAGGAGAGGATGTGTTCTGCTTGTTTAGACCTTTTCTTCCAGGCTGCACACACTTTTGCATTTTAGACTGATATTTATCACTCTGTGTTTATCTTTTAAAAATAATCCATTCCCAATCCTTGTAGCTACTAATTCTTTCATCTTTTTTCCCCTTTGCTTCACCTGCTGTGCAATGCTACACGGTTTATATTCATTATTGTGCTATTATTTGCCTCAAATATGTTTCGCACTGCTGCATGAATTATTTTTGACAGTTGAACAAAGGAAAGATGTTAATCCAAGGAGCCTATCTGTAGAAAGTGCTATTAAACAAGAACAAGACTGTCTGTGCAGTTTTTCCCACCTGAAGATGCATGGTAAAAACTGGCTATTGTCACACTGATAAAGCCATCAGCAATAGGGAGTCATGGACTAGGTTGCTTTATCTGCTTATCAACCAGTGGAAACTGCTACATTTCTGCTTTGGGCTCTGAAGAATAAAGATGAAGTCAGTGCAAATGCAGTCAATCCAACTGAAGAGAGACATCCCCACAGACTACAGGCACACTGGGGCTGGATGATACCCCTGAAGTTCATTTAATGCAACTACCCAGCAAAGAGGGTTGCACATATATATACAGATCTGTTCCGTTCCATACTTGACCACCCTCATGGTAACAAAAAGAAAAAAAAGTGTTTTCTAACATTAAAATGGTATTTCACTTATTTCAATTTGTGCCTATTGCCTCTTGTCTTGGCACCGGGGACCACTGAGAATAATCTGGCTTTATCATTTACATTTTCTCCCTTCAAGTATAAACATTAATGAAATGCTCCTCAGTCTCTTCATCACCAGGATAAGCAGTTCCAGCTCTTTCAGCCTTTTCTCATGCTATTTTTTACCCTACGCTGTGGGTCAGGCATAATAAAAATCACCCTTTGATTAACCACACTGCAGAAGTGTGAAATCAGGCCAGAAATGTGAGTTAAACCTCATACCTAATAGGAAAGATCCAGGGAAACACCAGTAATACAAGACAAATATGTTCTTTTGGACTCTTCTGCTGAGAAGATAGATTAGTGGGTGCTGGAAAAGCCACAGATTCTATCTGAACATAGATGAAGCATTTCAAGAACTGGATAATTACCTAAAGTGGTCAGCTATTGCATTTTTCTGTTTCCCACTGGAATGAAAAGTAAGCACGTATTCGTTGCCAATCAGAACAGTAATCAATAGGTAATGGAGAAGTAATTTGTCTGATGGCATCCACTGGATGCCAGTCCTTCAGCACCTCTATTAATAAATGTCATGTATCCATGCCAAGACACTTGAGATGACATTGAGCTTTGAAGTCATGGTACTGATTATGAAATATTTCTGAAATGACATCTCAATCAATCTCTATTGCCAGTTTTCATATGAGATTCCGGGTCAGATTTGCCTCTCATTTCCATTAGCTGTACTTCACAGCAACTCCACTAGCTCCTGAAATTAATGTTGCTGAAGACAAGAGCTTAGCTGGTGTTTAAGTAACAGAGGTAAGTTTAATGTCTCACAAATTACTAGCAAGACTCTCAGGGTGAACAAGCATCTCTCTGTTGAAGGCAAATAACTCATCCTGAAAATCAGCATAGCTAGAACAATGTTCTTCAGAATCAACTGATCCTTCAAGTAGTTCATTCACTTTTTACATATAAGATAGGGGTCTATTTTCCAGCCTGGATTCTGTTTAAGCTACATGCATCTTCTAAGTGCAAGGTGATCTGGTCCAGTGGCAGTTCTGCAGTACTGCTGCCTCCAAAAGCTCTCTCAAAATGCATAGATATACATTATGCCTATGACCTCTATAAAGGGCTGAATATATTTTCATAGCTGCAGTGGAGTTAAGACTGACACTACAAGTTCATAATGTAGACATATGAGTGTGTTAAACTCCATGTGACAGCACCATTAACAGTCTGTTAGACAACAAAATGTGATGCAATTCAAAGTGAAGTGAGCAGATACAGCACAATGTGTACCAGTGCACCTCCAGAGCCTCCAAGGAACTCTACTTCTATTTTGATTTGAAAATCAATTAGCTAATATGAATTCAGAAAAGCAAGAGAACTGTTAAATAGAGCTTTCCAAGAAATGTTCTAATGTGACCACCTTGGTGCTGAAACCTCAGAACATTTGCTTTGGTAGCCCCGAAACTGAGAGGACCTGGACACATGCAGCAAAGTAATTTATTTATTTTATATGCATGGAAACATCATGTTTGTTTCTGAACAAGTGCTCCCTTATTTCAAAATATAGTTTCATAACTGTTTAGAAATTGGATATAAAGAGTATTAAAAGAACATGTGCCTTTAGTTGACAAGTAATATATAACATAACTTGAGCTTTTTGAGTGAGCCAAGCACCTACAATAAAGTGTCCAGTCTTTCAGTTCAGTGAAGCTTCACTTTCATCAGTAAGAGTGGCAAGCACTGTGCATTCCAGAAAATAAGACTACTTTTATTTCATGCATATATTTTCAGTTGTCAACTCATTAAGTTCCATGAGAAATGGAAAAGAATTGGGAAGTACTGACATAGTCCTGCACCCAAGCCTCCAAGCAATGTTGGTGTTGTTCCCATCTGCTTGTTTACTTAAACAGGGAGCGGGCTTTCTTTTTCCTTATTACCAAATTGAATGAAAGAAAAGAGTTGCAGTGGGAGTGCAAGACAGCAGTAAGAAAGTGAAAATCCCTGCAGATTCATATATATAATTCCCTGCACATTTTTTTGTTGTTTCTGCTGGGGGAAAAAAAAGGAAAGATTTTAGAAACATTGAAGTTTTGTTTCCATGTTTCACAAATAAAATCTTCAATTTCTTACATCAGGCATTTCATTTTAACAGCTTTCAAAATGAAGCTTTTAAGGTTTCATTTTGAAGCCATGCTTTCCACTCAAAAATAGATCTAAATTTAAAGAGCAGAAGAAAACCAGAAGGCTTTTACAGCCCACTCAAATGAAGCAAAACATTTCAACAAGTATGATGATTACAGTATAAATATGACAGCTGCTCTGAAAGTAATGCTTCCTGTTTTATTATGTTTGCCCATGACATCAGAGGCAAATATTGGTGGTATGGCAGTATTTTGTTGCCATGCAACAGATTACAGCAGAGGGGCTATTCAACAAAATGGTATCTAACTTGGCTTGGATTGAAACCCTTCCAAGGCAAGCCATTCTAAGAGTCCATGACATGAAAGTGTGATAAAGCAAAAGTGTGGAATTGAATTCCTCCATGCGGAAAAAAATTGTACCTACTGACACTCACCAATGCTTGCTGAATGTCTACAGAGATTAAAGCAAGGATTTTAGCACACTGAGGCTGTGGATGGTACATTTCAGCAGTGGTAACAATGGATCACCTCCACTAGCACAGATTTTTATAAGCATGGTATGCAGGCTCTTGTCCATTGCTGGCAAAGGTGCATAGCTAATGGTGGTGACTGTGTTGAAAAAAAATAGTGTTGTAGCTGAGTTGGTCTATCAAACAGTGTTATTATGCCCATCGTATCTATTGTAGTTTTCAGAAAAATAAATAGGAGGCATTCTTTCAGAGCAACCTACACAGATGCCCCCCTAAAAAACAAACAAAGTAAATGAGGCTGGAGAAAAAGGTTTCCCTTCCCTTTTACCAGAAGGACCTGGATTGCTCACGTTTTGAGTATGAAGGCACGGGAACAACACCTCCCAGAACTAAGGGCAACCAGTTCATTTCTAAGCTGTTGCGTACGGTTTTGATTTCTATATAAGACCTAGGGAGGTTTGCTGTTCCCAGGGGTGTAGAAAGCATTTCTGAAAATGTCCTTTTTCATCTTCATTTGCTTTAAAGCTCTTACAAGCAGTTAAAATGCCTTGTTGAAGCTAAGAAAAAAGGTTGAGTTTGCATACTGAGAAGGACTTAAGTCAAGATTATACCAGCCAACTCATCTGTAACCTGTTTCTTCAAGTGACCAAAAGATGATGAATGCTAGTTTTGTAATTTCTCGTGTACCATTATCATAGGAATTGTTACAAGTCACTACATGCTAATCCAGTGGAATATTTTATTTCCCATTAAAAAAAAAAAAAAAAAAGAAGTACTCCAAGAAAGTGAATTCCTTTGTTTTAACTATAAAGTTACAAGCAAGTAACCGTATTTTGTTTCCCTGATTCCTTTCCACTCAAAGATGAAGAAATACATACTCTCCATTGTTAGGCATGTTTGTATATATTTAAAGCTTAAGAACTGGAAAGACAGTGCATTTCTGACAAGTGCTGATCCCACTCAGCAATACAATATCCCGGTATATGAGGGCTTTTCCAAACAACTGTCTTGGTGCTAACCAGAACTAAGATAAAGAGACAGAGAATTGATTTTTCAAGAACAGAGCAAAACGGATTTAACTACCTGCAAATCATCTGGATGCAATGAGCATTACTGTTGTTTTTTATTGTCTCAGAAGGATTCAGATTTTAACATACTGGCAGTGAAACATGATAGCTGTACAAACAAAATATCCACAACTATAAGAACATACCTACTTATGGCAAATGTCCATTGAGCCTTTTGCCTCTAGTATTACCTCAGCTGATGTTTAGTACATCGATTGATTACCCGCTCAGAAAGCATTTTTGGCAACTTCCTCTTCTGTTGTCATCATATTATCCCTAAAATGGGAAAGCATCACTAAGAGTTGAAGTGCTTCAAAAAGACACTTTATGACAAGTTTTCACAAACTATAGACATCTAACTAACTCATATATCTGACTGCAACTAATGAGAAAAGATATAGAAAAGTGTAGCAGGTTGGAGGAATTTCTCCCTTGCCTCACTTTGAAAATCAATCCTGCAGTGACAGATCCTACGAGAGCAGAAATGATAAATAGGGAAATGAAGACATTCTGTTCTTTAGTTTTGTAGTTTCGGATGTTTGAAATATGACAGACAACACAATATCATCAGCATATTGGATGACAGCCTTCCCACTGGCTGAATATAACTGTCTGGAGCATGTGTGCTGCACAGGAAATGGAACAAACAAAATGGCACGCAGTCATTAAATCAGTAGATTGGGATACCTAAATACCTTTAAAAATGCAACAACAAAAGGTAAAGAATATAAGTTTCTAGACTTATTTACAGAAATGCCAAATTTTGTCTCTTTATTCCTACTGTCACTTGTGGTTCTGATTCCCATATCTGTTTGTACTGTGAGCTCTCCCCCTCAGTGCGCACAGTTGAACACAGACAAGCAAGAAGAGGTGGTGATCCTGCTCTAGGAATGCATTAACTGCAGAACTTCTGTGAGCACTGGAGTCTCATTTCCCATATTGCCTTGCATACACTTGATTTGTACAAGACCTGACACAGATTTACATGGGGTTGGAGGATTGAAAAAGTCTGTTCTGTTTCCTCCCTTTCTCACATATCTTCAATTTGGGATCTCTAATACCTAATATAATGGAAGCTCAGATTGCAGATTTTATCTTACATGGGATAATTAAAGACATCAGCTTGGTGCCCATTTTCACAAAATCTTCTAACTTCCTTATTCTTGCTATTTGTCACCTTTTATGAATTTAACTGAAACTGGGTAATGGCTCACAAATTATTGAACACAGACACAGTTGTATGCCTTGTTATGAATCAGGAGAGCAATCTAAATAACAACAATAAGAATCAGAGGAAGAATTCAAAGAAGAGTATTTTCAGAGCAAGGAAAATTGGAAGAAGTAAACAATCACACCGACATGAGACTTCTGTCACAACCCAATCAAAGTGCAAAACAGTAGAGCAATGCTGTTGGCTTGGAGGGAGTCTGATAAATCCAAACTTGTTCTCTGTGACTGGAGAAAGGATTATAAAGAAAATCAGACTTCAATTCTTATTCCACTTAGGCAATGCTAATTATAAATAAGAGATGTATATTTTGCTAACTGCTTTGAAGATGCTTGGGGATTTCCCTGGAAGTCACAGAATCATAAGGGCTGCGGTGCATTCTTCTGAGGACTGCATAAATATCAACTAAATATCAACTGTTCTGTCTACAAGCATCATCATAAGAACTTTTTTTTATTTGTAAGATCACAAAATAGCATTCTAAGAGGTGCAAAGAGACGTCCTATTTTATAATTGAAAATGTAAGAAATAATACATCACTGAAAGAAAACTCTGGTCCAGGAAAATGCCTGGTTAGCAGTGATATGGTCAAACTGAGAGCTGGAGTTTAAATCAGGTTAACAGACAGACACATCTGAACCTTCACCTGTTGCAGCCCATGCTGTGAAGCTGCCCTAATTACCAGATGCTTCTTCACCAGTTAGTTAAGAAAAATCTCTAACCTGATCCAAAAATTCAACATACATGTAAAAAGAAGAATGCACAGATCATTTTTCTCCCAGGATTTGTAGTTACTCCCATTTACACCTATTGATTCCCATGGACTCACGGGCAGCAAAATAAAATGGGAATAAGAGCTCAGATTTAAAATGCCCATCATCCATGAAGCTATGGTTGTGACTGTTGGGCTGGAAGTTTCCTTTGCACACAGAGACAGTGGCTGGAGGGAAGCCAGAAAGAAGTCCTGTCCCCCAACACCTTTGGATAGTGATTTACTGCCTGTGATCTGTAACAAGTGGAGCTGGCCACTAATTCTCAATTAACTTCATTTCCTCAATGGCACAGCAAAGGAAAGGAGGAAAGGGGAGGCTGGCAAAGGAATCAGTTAAAGGAGAGCTCTTCTTAGGGAATACAAGAATAATTTATATTTTCCAATGATAACTTCCTGAAAGAAGTACTTCCCTGTGAATCAATATTTAATGATACTAGCAGTTCCAAACTGCATGTTTATTTTTCATAGAAACCATGAAAAAAACTCCAGAACTTTTAATCAGTTCTCAGCAGAACCACAACTTTAAAGCACAGGCTTGTTTCATTTTGAAGGGTAAATAAATGTTAAAACATTGACATTTCCCTCTCTACAAAAATTCCCTGATCCACATAGTTCTGCTTTGAAACATGTCTGCCCCTTGTTCCTCTACTTTTGCAAATGCAAATGAAAATGTAGACTCAACTTTTGCTTTTGTCATCGAACAGAAGAAACAAATAAAGATAAACATTTTATCTCTAAAAAAGTTCACTTTACATTTCCTCTTACACAATTGCACAAAATCTGCTGCATGCCTACATGGAGTCATTCATGAGAAACCTCAAAGGGAGGTAAATTTGATGTGGGAACTTTCAAGTGTTATTTTCAAAGTCAATCTCTTTGTTTGTGAAGATACAGGCAAAAAATAAAAATAGAAATCAGGGCGCTCTGATTCTTCACAACAAACCTCTGCAAAGATTTCTGCAGTGCATCTCTGCACTTAAGAATTCCCTGCCACCATGATAGGTTTATGCAGGTTTGTGCTGAGCACTGTTTTCTAGTCTAGTGAAGCATAAAATTTCAAGTGCATCAGTGATCTTGCCGCCTAAATAAAGCTCATGCTAGAGTGTTTCTGAGAATCAAGTGCTGAACACCTAGCAAAACAAAGTTCCAAGCAACACTAAGAATATGCCTTACTTTCTTCCTGAGTAACTGCTCTGAGATTTATGAGTTAGGGGATATGTGGGAATACAAGAAAAACTGCTCAGAACAGAAGCTGTGGAGCAAGATAAACAGCATGAGAACCAAGGATACCTCTAGAAGAAGAAAGAATGTCTCATGGCTCTGATTGGAAAAGCGTCTGTGTGAATGGTTGAAGAGTGTTTTGTAGAGTGCTCTGTTGACATGTAAAGGTGGATGGGAAAGTTGTAGGGGTGAATGGGAAAGCTAGAAAAAGAAAACTTGTAAAGGTATATAAGTGATGTGAGAACTTGTAATAAACGATTTGGATCATTCACATCTGAGTCTGTGCATCAGACACTGCAGAGATATACATTTTTTCTGGCAACTACTCTCCCTTGGCAATCTCCTTCTCTTGGAAGTATGAGGAACTTGCACTTCAAAGGGATTCAAGCAGTTTAGATTATACCATAGAGATCCATACACCATATATACCCTTTTTATTTCTCCTGACAGTTTGTCATCCAAGGCAGCCTTCATTTGGGTATAGGATCAGGATAAGTTGTTCATGGAAAAGTTCAGACACAGGGAGGACCTCTGCAATTTCATCTGGTCCAACTTCCTGCCCAAATGAAGCCTGCTTCAATTGAATGAAGTTGTTTATGGTCTAGTCCAGGTAGGTTTTGAATATCTTGAAGGATGGATACTCTACAGCTCTCTCAGTCCCTGCACTAGTGTCTGGCCTCATGGAAACTTGTCTTCATGTTTCAGGCCGTGGCTATCTTAGGGCTTTTGCAAAGAACTCAGTTCAGTCAGTTAGCATCTTCCTTGCACTGGAAAATCTTACTCTGGGGATGGTACATTTATCCCCAACAGAAATTTAAAATGCTCAAAGAAATCATCCTCTGTCTTGCTTCCTTCCTGCACAGCCCTTGGTGGGCCCCCCCTACTTCATCTCACTGATTATACTCATACACAATGCTTTCTTTCCATCTCACTGTCTTCAGTGTGCTTGCATCTGAGGATGAGCTCAGCCACTGAGCAGAAAAGTATCCCAAATTTCCCAACATTTACTGTGTTGTGAGAACAGGCAAAGAGCGAAAGGTGAGATGCTCTTGTGTAGCCATACTTTCCACCATACAATCATGGCCTCCTGGTAAAAAGGGTGATCATTAGCTTAATCTACACAGAACCAGGTTTAGCAAATTTATGCTTTTCAAGGATTGGAGTGAAAATGAGCAGTTCCAAGCAGCAGCTGTTAAATCTGTTCATACAGCTATTTCCAGTATCTTCAGGTCTGGAGGTGGCTGAGTTACTGAAAAAAAGAAGAAAACAAAGATATGAAATATCCTTCAAGCTCCATTTCAGACAGTGATTTCAAACACTCTGAACACAAATAGACTCTTTCTGAATTAATTCCTTATATTAATTTCTTCATATGGAAGATGCTCATGAAATGCTTGGATTTGTTCTGGGGTTTTTAAAATTGATTTGTCTGCCAGTTCACTTTTCCAGAAATATATGCATTCAAAACAGCTTTGAAACAATTAGATGGTGGCCCACAACCTGATCAGTACAGCTGACTGCACATAAACAGCAAGATGTCAATGATTTAATTATGAATAGTAAGCTGAATAAGTGACCAATCTGTTGTCTGGGTGGAAGTAGTCATCCAGCAGGGAGGACAGGTCCTGAGATAGACCCCAAAAGTTCAGGTTTGGAGTACTAAGTCTACAAAAGGGCCCACCTGAGATCAGTAGAAAGCCTTGATCCTACCAGCCACACTACCAGCTTCCCTAAACTTCCATTAGAGCCAGTCTCTTCTAGTCCCCTACACAGATGTCCTGGTTTCAGACAAAACAAAGTTAATAGCCCACCAATACCTTGGCTGTCACTAAGTGATGGAAACACACCCAGAACCAGGCCAGGTCACTCAGTGTGGAAGAGCTGCTGCCTTTTTAGTATGGCAGAGGTGGATGGCGTGGAGCCAGGATGGTTGGCCAGAATTAGGCCCACAATTATTCCATACCCTGTAATAACATGCAGAAGGCCATAAAGCTGTGGGGAGCTGGGCTGGGAGCAGCTGTTGCTCAAGGGTTGCTGGCCTGGGTTGGTAGGGGGTGAGACCTCGCATTGCTGTTGAGATGTCAGTCAGCAAGTAATTGCATTGTGTCTATACAGAGTGTTATCATTGCATTTTTGTTTTGATTTTCCTGGGTAAACAAATCAGTCTCTGTCTGTTGCCAAACTCTCTGGTCTTCCTCTGAGGCACTTCTCATGAAGAAGAGGCAGGATACTACAGAAGATGGACTTCAGATCTGTTCTCAGGTGACAAGGTTACTATATTTCTTAAACTACATAATTTTCCTTTTCTCTCTAAGACAATGGAACTTCAGGACATAGAAAACAACTTCTTAGGTTTTTAAATTATGTGTAAATTTTAGCTAGAGATGTATCCCACAAAGCAATAAAGTGCTCTGTGTGAAATCTAAGTTTTTGGAGAGGGGAGTTTTATTTTCAGTATTCTCTTTGCAATTGCAATTGCAATTGCAATACAATGCAATCTCATACAATGGTGTGAAATATTCTTTGTCAGTGAGCCAAAATATAAAGTATTTAGAGTCCATTTTCAGTCCATTTCCAAACGTTACTCACATTTGGCATGCGATGGTTATTATTTATTATTTCTACAGCACCCAAAGGTGTAGTGAGCACGTGCAAAGGAGTGAAGACAAGATAAATGCTTTAAATAAGACGGGGATTTGATGCATCAATAGCCATTAGTGTACACGTTAAATGGTGGCAGACCATTTTTCAACCTATATTATTTTTCTAATATGATTGTTACATTCATAAATACAATTGACTAGTACTTTTTATTTCTGGTCATTTAGTGTAGGTAAGCTACCTTAGAAGATTCATAATGTTTAGGACAGAACAGTAACAGTTTAAAAATGAGATTAATCAGGAACAATATGTTAAACAGCTCCCAGTAAGAATAATCTGCTGATCAGTAAACACCTACATTTTGAGAGAATGTTTTTCAAAAACAGTTTTTGAGCGTCCTACAAAAAAAACCCAAAACCTTTCTTCAAACATTTATTTTTGCTCTGACTTGAAAAATAAGCAAATGCCATCAGATGAGCCAAGCAAAGCAGGCCATAGCAGACTACAACAAAATTTGGCATTTGAAGGAACAAAACTTCCATAAGCATGTGAACCCAAGGTGAAAGAAATACGAGCATTATCTGATAGTCCTCTCCCTCGCAGTTCCCTGATCTGCGGAAATTCTATTCCTTGCATTTTACTCAGATACTTTTATGCTATTTTTATGAAGTTACAACACATAGACAATGTTTTTTCACCTTCAGCCAATGCCAAAGGAATTCACGAATCTTACTCATACCCAAACACCAAACCCAGTTTCTACATTACACATTCGTGAAAAATCTACAGTTTGCTATTGAAGAAACAGAGGAAACAGATGAACAACTAGAGTCGGTTTAATCAGAGAAAAAGAAAGGCCTGTGCGCTAGTGTAGAGCTTAAAACGTGGACAGGAATGAAGGGGAAGGTACAGCAAATTGGGAACAGGAAAAGGAGGTAATATCTGAAACATGGGTGGGTGCTGTGGCGGTGGCAGCCCGTGGCGACGTCCCCGAGCAACGGGCTGTGTGACATCACAAGGCGACGGTGTGTGACCGCTTAGCCCTCACTGTTCATGCTGGGGTGCTGGCTCAGTCTGGCTCGTTCCTGGACCCTGCTGAGCAGCTCTGCGAGGCTTGGAGGTCGAGCAAGGTTTTGGCTGTGCTGTGCTGGGTCGTGCCTGGGGCTGCTTGCAGCATCTCAGCGCCTGACCCCGCAGTATCGCATCCGTTTCCCTGGCCCTGCCTAGTGCAGGCAGCCGGGGCCCTACAGAGCGCACCCGCAGCAGCGGAGGTGAGTGGTGAGGGGGCACCGGTGTCCCTCAGGGCAGCCATGACAGCCCTATCGTGGGCTTGGTAGGGCTTCCTGCTGAGGGAATGCTGAGGACATTCACACGCTGGGACAGCGAGTGACTGTGATCTCTCTTCCTCCTGCAGAGTGCAACACCACCGCTGCAGCTCCGCTGAAGGAGGACAACTTGACATCCTCGGTTCTCCCAGCCTGCTGCAGCGAGAAGACCATGGCCGCAGAAGAGGCGTGGACATGTTCCGTCTGCCGCGATGAGCGACGGGACGTTGCACGTGTGATCCCGTGCAACCATCTCTTCTGCCTCGGCTGCATCCATCGGTGGGCGAGACTGAGAGACAGCTGCCCACTGTGCAGGGCGGCCATGCAGACCATCCAGGTCTCTGTGCGGGGAGACGAGTACGTGGAGTGCATTGTCTCCCCGCCCGCAGTGCCGGTGCCCGTCAGCTTCGGCACCACCACCGGCCCCAGCGGCACTGCAGCATCTCCTCCACCCTCTGCACCACCGTCCCCTGGGCCCATGGCCGCGGAGCCAGAGAGAGTGGGCGGCCTCCTGCCAGAAGTCTGGGCAGCACTTTTCCGGGAGAGAAGAAACATCCTCGACCCGGTGCTGCCCTGGCTGGAGCAGGAATTACGCCGCAACGGGGAGCTCCCGTGGTGGAAGATCAACTGGTGGAAGAGCATGATCCTGGCATTCCTGTGCCAGGTGGGGCCAGACCGGGACATCCTGGTGCAGTGCACAGAGCACACCCTGGGGCCCAGCGCTGCACCGCTCATCGACGCTCTCGTTGCAGCCATCGAGAGCCGCTGCAGCCAGGAGGCCCACAGGCTGCTGGGCCTCGAAGACCCCAGCGCTGACCAGGAGCAGGAGGATGGCTCCGCGGCCCCGTCCGCTCCCACCGGCTCCCCACAGGGGACCGTCGCCCCCAGCGCTGCGCCCTCCTGCAGCTGCACGTGTTCCGACACCGAGGAGCTCCCCAGCACTTCCAACGGGGCCCTCGGCGGGGGTCCTGGAGAGCCGGGTCCCGAGGCAGCCGGTCCCACTGACCAGGGCCGCAGCCGCGGCCCCTCCACTCGCAGCCGGGGCAGGAAGCGCTCGGCTGGGGGACCCCGGCGCCCCACCAAGAGGAGGGCCAGCAGCACCCAACGCGCTCCTCCGCCCTGCAAGAGGCGGCCCCCCCGGCGCCTCTAGCGGGGCTTACCCTTGTTTCCAATAAACGATAAAAACCTAGATGCACGAGTTGTTCCTAGTGTCCTTCTTTCGAGACTGTTCCCTCTTCACGCACACACCCTGCACACGCTGTGACACGCGAGAGCCAGTGCTCTCAGCACTCAGGTGTGGATGTGCCACCATTAACCCTTCTCCTGGGCCGTGTGCGGGGTGTGAGCTGCAGAGCCACGGTGAGCAGGATCCTCTGAGCGGCAGGTGAAGGCAGCCAAAGTACCGGCAGGTAGAGGTATTTTCCATAAAAGCCTATCTATGCACTCATGAGGAATGCCTGTTAGATCCCTCACGTGGCTTGCTGAATTGCAGCGCATTTCACACTGCCACAGTCTTATCTCTAGGTCTGTATCCGTGACGGGGACAGCAGGCCCACAGGCCCACCAGCCCAAAAAGTTGGGGAAAGGGGGAAAGGGAACAAAAGGAATGAGAGGGAAAAAGCAGTGGCAACGGTCAGAGGAAGAAAACAAACTTAGTCTACTAATCATAATAGCGAAAATACAAGTTAGTGGGGATTAGACCTAATACATCAAATAAATAAGTTTCAGAAGACCCAGGTTCTTTCTCTGACCCGCCAGGGAGCAAAGAGAACTACTCTCGTGACTTCCAGTCAGATTTATCTTTCCCACCAACTGGAAAACAGAAACGGAGCAGCAAAGTCTTCTGGGAGCTGTCGTACATTTCTTTCCTTCTGAGACAGGTAAACGGAACAGTTGACAGAACTGCAGCGTTAACTTTTTAACTCCTAGGGCACTACGTGATGTTATCGTGTGGAATACCGAGGACAAAAACCATGGGATCACGACACACACGCATGGTAAACTGTGCAATACTACCCACTAACCACACTGCCAGGGGTCAGGAGTAGGGGGAAGTGGTCACTGTCCTTCTTAATAAACTCTTTAAAAAAGGGTGCAGTCCTCTCTTTTCTTATCAGCAGGGACATCTTGACTGCCGTTACTTGACAAGTCTGATAGAGGCTTGTCGATTCCATCTTCCAATTCCTTGAGGACTCTGGAATGAATCTCGTTGGGCGCAGGGATGTGTGCCAGCCTCCTCACATGGCCTCAGGCTTGATCTTCTTTGATGATAAGAAAGACTTTGTTCCCTCAGTGCCTGCCAGTGAAAACTGGTCACCTCAGTGTGAGGGATGAGTCCAAGTGACTCTACTGGGAGCCCTGACACTTCTCTTCATTTGATAGGTGTCTTATCCAATCCTGGAACTAGGACAAGAGAAGGCTCCAGAAGCCCAGGCATTGGGGACTACAATTAAGGACATGTACAAGTCTAGGGGAGGCCCCTTCCCTCCACACCTGACACCCCACTGGCAGGTGTGATGCTGGATCCAAGAGTGGTGATCTCTCTCCATGCCCCCCAACCCTTTTGCATTCTTTCCTCCTAAAGTTGCAAAGACAAGTTTTCCCAAAAGTTGTTAAGTAACTCAGGGATTACTTTGACCTCCCATAAAACTGTACCACTTAGGTAGATATACCTGTGAGAGGGCCAACGCTTACACGAGAGCTATTCTACATAAATTTTCCATTAAAGTTGATTTTTATGTATGGACAGTGAGTGTTCTTTCACCTTCAGCCAATGCCAAAGGAATTCACGAATCTTACTCATACCCAAACACCAAACCCAGTTTCTACATTACACATTCGTGAAAAATCTACAGTTTGCTATTGAAGAAACAGAGGAAACAGATGAACAACTAGAGTCGGTTTAATCAGAGAAAAAGAAAGGCCTGTGCGCTAGTGTAGAGCTTAAAATGTGGACAGGAATGAAGGGGAAGGTACAGCAAATTGGGAACAGGAAAAGGAGGTAATATCTGAAACATGGGTGGGTGCTGTGGCGGTGGCAGCCCGTGGCGACGTCCCCGAGCAACGGGCTGTGTGACATCACAAGGCGACGGTGTGTGACCGCTTAGCCCTCACTGTTCATGCTGGGGTGCTGGCTCAGTCTGGCTCGTTCCTGGACCCTGCTGAGCAGCTCTGCGAGGCTTGGAGGTCGAGCAAGGTTTTGGCTGTGCTGTGCTGGGTCGTGCCTGGGGCTGCTTGCAGCATCTCAGCGCCTGACCCCGCAGTATCGCATCCGTTTCCCTGGCCCTGCCTAGTGCAGGCAGCCGGGGCCCTACAGAGCGCACCCGCAGCAGCGGAGGTGAGTGGTGAGGGGGCACCGGTGTCCCTCAGGGCAGCCATGACAGCCCTATCGTGGGCTTGGTAGGGCTTCCTGCTGAGGGAATGCTGAGGACATTCACACGCTGGGACAGCGAGTGACTGTGATCTCTCTTCCTCCTGCAGAGTGCAACACCACCGCTGCAGCTCCGCTGAAGGAGGACAACTTGACATCCTCGGTTCTCCCAGCCTGCTGCAGCGAGAAGACCATGGCCGCAGAAGAGGCGTGGACATGTTCCGTCTGCCGCGATGAGCGACGGGACGTTGCACGTGTGATCCCGTGCAACCATCTCTTCTGCCTCGGCTGCATCCATCGGTGGGCGAGACTGAGAGACAGCTGCCCACTGTGCAGGGCGGCCATGCAGACCATCCAGGTCTCTGTGCGGGGAGACGAGTACGTGGAGTGCATTGTCTCCCCGCCCGCAGTGCCGGTGCCCGTCAGCTTCGGCACCACCACCGGCCCCAGCGGCACTGCAGCATCTCCTCCACCCTCTGCACCACCGTCCCCTGGGCCCATGGCCGCGGAGCCAGAGAGAGTGGGCGGCCTCCTGCCAGAAGTCTGGGCAGCACTTTTCCGGGAGAGAAGAAACATCCTCGACCCGGTGCTGCCCTGGCTGGAGCAGGAATTACGCCGCAACGGGGAGCTCCCGTGGTGGAAGATCAACTGGTGGAAGAGCATGATCCTGGCATTCCTGTGCCAGGTGGGGCCAGACCGGGACATCCTGGTGCAGTGCACAGAGCACACCCTGGGGCCCAGCGCTGCACCGCTCATCGACGCTCTCGTTGCAGCCATCGAGAGCCGCTGCAGCCAGGAGGCCCACAGGCTGCTGGGCCTCGAAGACCCCAGCGCTGACCAGGAGCAGGAGGATGGCTCTGCGGCCCCGTCCGCTCCCACCGGCTCCCCACAGGGGACCGTCGCCCCCAGCGCTGCGCCCTCCTGCAGCTGCACGTGTTCCGACACCGAGGAGCTCCCCAGCACTTCCAACGGGGCCCTCGGCGGGGGTCCTGGAGAGCCGGGTCCCGAGGCAGCCGGTCCCACTGACCAGGGCCGCAGCCGCGGCCCCTCCACTCGCAGCCGGGGCAGGAAGCGCTCGGCTGGGGGACCCCGGCGCCCCACCAAGAGGAGGGCCAGCAGCACCCAACGCGCTCCTCCGCCCTGCAAGAGGCGGCCCCCCCGGCGCCTCTAGCGGGGCTTACCCTTGTTTCCAATAAACGATAAAAACCTAGATGCACGAGTTGTTCCTAGTGTCCTTCTTTCGAGACTGTTCCCTCTTCACGCACACACCCTGCACACGCGGTGACACGCGAGAGCCAGTGCTCTCAGCACCTCATTTCCTGGAAATTTGAGAAGGCTTTATGCTGCACATTCCTTCAGAAGCTTCTCCAGCACCCGCAGAACAAAAAAGTTATTTAATCACTGGTATTCCCTGATATCCCCTCCTTTAGTCAACCAAAGAATGAACAGGGTATCTCCTGTAGAAATTCAGAGAAATAGTAACAGTAAGGATAACCAACAAGCAATAATCAACAAGCCTTTACCTCAAGAGGCACAGAGTTAGAAACTGGAATAATTTCAGCTACGATCTCCATCCAGTGATTCAAGGCATGAATCATTCACTGACGTCTTCTTGGCCCATAGCTCACCTATGATATGTACCTCACAGAGAAGTCACAGAGATTAGTCTTTTAGCATGAATAAAGCCCTTCACGTGGAGGTTATGGGATTAATTTTGGAATCCTTTTATGATAAAGCTCCAAATGTTTGTGGAGCAGCACTGGGAGTTTATGTGGATGTCCATTCCTTCTCACAGGCCAAGCCTCTAAAATATAGATGTTTGAATACAGATTTAACAGCCCGTTTTTTAACCACATGCCTTGGAACCCTTTAGACAATAGTTCAAGGGAAGTGCTGCACACACCTGCACAACCACAGTAGTACGATTAACCTTGCCCTTGACTTTTAAAAATCTATTCTTGCACAATGCAGGGATTACTGAAAAGCTATCTGCACAGGCAGTTGAAGACTGTATATCAACACACAGCCAAAATGATGTGGACCAGAAAAGCAAAGTGATATCCTCCCAAAAGGAGGAGTAAACACAGCAAATAACATGCATGTTGTGAGGTGTATTCAAAACCACCAGGCTTTCTGAGTGACTTGGATCCAGTATCAAAATAGCGTAAAATTTCTAACGCATCCAGAGGTTTCTCTCACTTTTGATTGCACACTGAATGGCTTTTTTATAATTTCTGTTATATAAGGCAGTTCTTGCTGGCCAGCTCGTCCATTTTGCCCCTCAGTTAAGATCACTCTGGGTCCTTCTGTGCAGCTGTGCACTGCGCAGCTTGTTCCTAATTTACACAAACCCATCCTCCTCCCTTGATGACCCAGGAATACAGAAGTGAAGTGCTTTAATGGTCGCATCGAATGGCCTCATGCCATGCATTTTTAATTTCTAAAATTGTCCGTGTTAAAATTTCAGTGTTCTGAGAACAAATGTAAAACACTGGGAAAAAAATGGATGAAAACATCTTTCCTAAGAATAAACTATCATCCAATTCATAGTGCATCACACCAATCAATTACTGACACTTTCTCTGGCAACTAACATGGTTTCATTACCACAATGTCCAAATATCTGCTAATCATTGAGGATTTTTGGCCGCATAGCAACCTAGAGATATAGTAGTGTGAAATATAAAGGCTTGAGCTATTGATGGTGGATGAAAATGTTCATAGGGAATGCAAGCTCTTATCATGTCTGCTCACATCTTGTAAAGCCTCAAGAGGATTATGAAATGCCACCATGCCAGGATTTATGTTTGCCATATGTCAGTATCCAGTCTTTAGACATAAAAGATTTGGTTTGTTTGTCAACCGCCGGTAGGCAAGCTTTGTTTCTTGTATCTCCCATCCTCGGTCTGCAGAGGGCTTCATCTTATCACAGTTAAATGGGTAACACGTATGTAAAGGCTCCCTTTGACTAAGTGCTACTCCAAGAGTACTCTTGCAGAGACTTAGAAAGACTATCTGCAAAACTCTCCTTTCCCTCTTTCCTTTGTTTGCTAACAGATATCAGGCCACCATTTCCAATCTTACCCTTCCATCCAGAATAAGAAAAAATGTACTGTTTTTCTGAGCATAATGAGAAATGCCTGAGGTAAACAATGCCTTATTTTTCAGAGGAAGAAACTGAAGAGAAGATGTATCCAGTCTTGTCCAGGGCTGAGCTTTAACGCAGACATTTTGATCACCATTTGCTGCTATTTCCATTGCTCCATTTCCCAGAGCTTTGGTGTTATCACGGTCCATTATCTTTTGCTATTCTCTTCTTTCTGCAGAGCACAACAAATGCAATGTGCTGATTCAGAAGAGAGTCATGGGTTTACTCTGGCAGCTTTCTTGAAAAAAAATTAGGTTGGTACCTGCTAAGACTCTTATCTCTGATAATGCCAAAATTATCTGGACTACTCATCTCACGTGTCTTCAAAGCATCTGTATGAGCAACGTGAGGCTGAAACAAATCTCATTTTCTTGAAGCGCATTCATTAGCAACATGGAGACTGATCAGAGTTGTATCACATGCTCTTGAGGTTCCATTAGGATTTGTGGGGAAGATTTGATCAATAACTCTTAGGACTCGCAAACAGAAGAAAGAACTGTATATAATCCCTTAAAGATTGCAATTAGGCAAAAACAGAATTATTATATTAATAAGCCAAAAGTATTTAATATTAATTGAGTAGCAAAAACTTCTGCCTGAGGATTGGGGATGGCCTACATTAATCAGCAAGAATTTCAAAGCAGGTGATAGATCCTAAAAGGAGCAAAATAGGCAGCAGCTGGCAACAGAATCTGTTTGGCAGCTCATCTGCTTTTTAGCACAGAGCTGTGGGATGTTTTGTCTTAATTTCCACTGAGCTTAATGTTCAGAAGTTTGTGATGCTCAGGAGCTCTAAGTGCAGCCTTATTGTTACAAGACACCTGTAGCAAGCAACCAAGGGATGCTTTTGACTATTTGGAGGCTTTGTGTAGGTCAGAGGGTCTCAATTCATTCCATACATCTGAATTCATGTCTCCAAATAAAAATATCTCGACACTTATTTCATCTCATCACCATTCAGCATGTCTAAAGGTGAAAAGGCAAAAAAAACAAAAATTGTCCCTGTGATCTTCAGATCAAGAATTAATTACCTAAGTTTCATAACTTCATTTGACAATTTTGCTAATTAATTTGTTGCAGATATTGCACCTTTAACAGAAACACTTCAAACTAGAAATGCTGAGAAAAGAGCAACACAGAGTAGAAAGCAGAAATGCTAGAGCTGGCATCTGACTTCCCTTTTATTTTGTCACCAATAAAGAACAGAGATGAAGACAACCACAGTTATTTGCTATACCACATATAATTGTCATACAATCGATTGAGTTGGAAGGGACCTTGAAAGGTCATCTGATTCAAATCCCCTGCGATGAACAGAGACACCTACAGCTCCACCAGGAGCCCTGTCCAGCCTGACCTTGAATGTCTTCAAGGACAGGACAACCACCACCTTTCTGGGCAGTAAGTTTCAGAGGCTTGCCACTTGTACCACAAAAAAATAAAAAAAAAATTAAAAATATCCAATTTATATCCAATCTATATCTCTCACCATGTAGTTTGCCACCATTTCCCCTTGTCCTATCACAACATATCCTGCTATAGAGCCTGTCTCCTCTCTTACAGTGTTCCATCCCTTGGATCAATTTTATGAACTCCACTCTCTCATTTTTTCGATTCCCAGTGGATCTGAACAGATTTGCTCACTTCTTACTTCCAGGAGGGCACTTGGAGCTACATGAAGAATATCCATCTGCCCAGAACACAAATGCAGAGAGAGGGAATATTTCCCAAGAAACAGATTATAATTCCCTGCTCTACTTCTCTAGCCAGCTCATTCCTCACCTGTTATACTTACTGCGGTCAAGTCTGTTTGAGCTGACTGATTTGATCCCATATGTCACATATTAAAACAGAAACAGACCTGCAGCTCTTGGCACTCCCTTCTGCCTGCAGTCACTTCTCCCACTCCAGTTCTGCCACCACATAGATACAGCAGTGACAGGCAGGTTCAGTGCATAACACTCTTCTTAGTTTTGGAACTCACTTTTCAGAGAAAATAATAAGAGACTGGAAAACACAGGAAGTATCTTAGAAGATAACTGACACTCTCCAGGTAAGCAAAATGTTTGATTTTAAGCATAGGACACACATAGTAACTCTCCTGACCTGCATCTTCAACCTCTTACCTTTACTTCTGTTAGGTAGGGAGCAGAAAGAAGCACATCACTTTTATTCTCCCTGATGTAATAAAAAAATAAATCAAGGCTCTGACTCACATTTCACAGGGGATAGCAGAACTTGAAGCTCTCCAAGTCCCTCCTCACAGCAGTATCTGAACTGACCTCACAGTTACCCTTGAAATACAACTCACAGCCTCTGGATGAATGTAAATCATGACCAACTGCAGAATTTGTATGAATGCCGTGAACTTCAGCAGTCCTGGCTTAATTATCTACAAACCTGAAGAAGTACTTACACAATTGAATACTGCCATCAGAAGTGCTGGTCCCACTCCTTTCCCTGTCCAGGGCCATGCATTCATGGGGAGCTGCTCTGCATGAAGCCCCATTATTTGTTTGGGTGCATTGGTACTGGGGCATGGGGCACAGCTGAGGCAGAAAACACTGCAGACTCAGGTTGTATTAATCTAGCTATTAGACTTCATTCTTTATTTTATAGTTTTAGAAGCCAAAACCAAATAATACTTTTTTGTCTGAAGAAGCTGTCTTCCTGGGATGTGTATTTTGGGCAATCTCCAGGGGTATGTAGAGGGCTTTTGCTTATTATTGTCAAAAACACAAAGAAACAGTTATAGGGTCTTTTTTAAAAATGAAACAATAATAATCTTCCAGACAAAAATCAAAACAAAATCACTCAAAATCCTGTAGAGACTTCATTTTGCTCAGCTTCAAAAGTGCAATATGAAAAGAAATCACTGTTGCCAGAAAAAACAACATGTATTAAGCCTCTTTATCACCAAGTCTAATGTTTTACTAACTGTGAAATCACATTTTCTAGGATGAATTGTCTCAATATACTTCTGAAATATTCCAGTAATGATCAGGGGCCACTTGAGAGAGGAATTCTGTCACAGCCTGTAGACAGCAGGCAGAAGTCAACTGTCTGGAGGTCAGCACGTAACACGTGGCTCCATCCACAAGCATGCAGGCAATAGAATCAAATATGGTTGCCAATCCTTTAGTTCAGAACAATCCAGCTTTTCAGAACAGGGCTTTGGTTTTAAAGGGGAGGTAAATTAATTTCCATTCTCCCTAAAATACATATGCAATGCATAGCCTTTAGTGTTAATATTTGTAAAAGCAACAATTACCTGTTATGCATACCTTTCATCAGCAGACAACAAAATGATCTGCCACAAGAAAGGATGGCATTTTTCTCTCTTAACTTATGGGGAAACTCACAGGAAGGTAATGAGAACGCTCCATGAATACCAAAGCATATTCAAAAAGAAAATGAGACCTCCCCACGAAATTTTTCACCTATTAAGGCGCATTTCTTTCATCCTCTTAACCATCCCATGAAGGATAATTGTCTACTTTAACGACAGTTGAGACAGGAAGAAAAACTTCAGTTTGGATGGATAACTGTAGGAAGATAGAAGAAGAGCTTAAATCAAAAGCAAATTCTCAAGAATAGAGAGAAAGGTAGATTGGAGATGGAAAGAAGAAAGCCCCAGCTGTAGCAACACCTGCATACCTGTTTCAGCCTTTTATTTTGGGCCATTTCCTGACACAAGAATAACAGAAAGTGCAATTCAGTTGGTTTCAGTTTTTTATAGTGAGAGTACAGAGATTAGAATAAAGGGTGACTGAGTGTGGACGTGTTTTCTTTTGAAGTGTGGAGAACAACAATGTTCAAAGTGCACGCTGAGTTCTTCATGCTTGTGAAGGACCTTTCAGTAATCAGAAAGTGTAAATGTTTTTTAAATACTTATAAATTCCTGGGACTTGGTCTTTGATGTCCCACTTTGTGGCAAATAGAAACAAACTACTCTTATTATTTGTGTGATATTCAAGAGAAAAGAAAGCTAAAACAATTAAAGCAGTCTTTCATTGCATGAGACGCTTTAGGGCCAAACAGTTCAGAGTTCTTGACACAAGAAGCACAGAGTTTACTAAGTAAATAGACACACAAAATTCTAATATTTATTTCCTTTTGGTTTTCCCTATTTTGTGAAAAAACATTTGAGAAACCATTTTCCCCCCATATCTGCATAAACTGAAAGGTATAATTTCTCTGACTCCTTTGTATGTCAAGAACACAGTTTTGGGGGTGTCTGGAACTATTTCTGGATTTTCTGCATCTGTTGAATTCAATACATTATTTCTGCAGAAATAACAATACAATGAAAAGTGTCAGAAATGTTGCAAGGCTTCAGTGTGGTGCTCATGCAATAAGAACTAAAGAACATGAGTCTGAATAAATTCTAATCTCATGAGGATATACCACAAAAGTTTTAACTAACTTTTCTCACTGTTTAGACAACTTGAGATGCAGTCATCTTCCAAATTACTGGCTGTGTGACTAAGAAGCAGAGCGGTAGGTCCCAGGAATCTGACCACAGTACAAGCAAAACCATGTTCCATTCCCTATTTGCTGCATTATAAAAGCAGAACCAACTTTGCCTTTCTGGAAAAAGAAATAAACCTAGATCTCAGGTATTTGTACCAGAGCTAAAGGGCAGATGATACCGAGCTGCAATAGTGCAGTACAATATATGCTACAGCATGATGCACGATGCAGATATTGGACTGTACCATAATAATTTGTCATGAATTTGCTAAACCCTATCAACAAAACCAGTAGATCTCCATAGGTTTCTGCCTTGTGATCCTTACAAGTTGTCTTATCACTGAATCTACAAACTGACTTTCAAAACACGAGTTTAAAACGTTTTACTAATAACCAACAGACTGTAAGCCAGGAAGAAAGCTTTTTAGGCATTTTACAAGCACATCGTGGTGAAGGAGAATGGGCTGTCCGGGGAGTATATGAATCAAACACTGGATGTCTTCAAGAACAACTTTGACAGGAATAACACAGATGAAGTTTGTCCTGCATTGGGAGGCAAATATACTGGCTGACTTTTTGAGGGCCTTTTCAAGACTCCAATGCTATGACTTTGAGAAATCAAATGACTTCTTTCAGTGATTCCTCCTGGGAGTTAGGACAGACCTAACCACACAATTTCCTAGCAGAAAATTGTAAGTCATATATCTTCCTTCCACTCTGCAGTTACACTAAAACTGCAGCAGAAGATTTGCACAGTTCCTTTCACATTACTACTTCTGAGAGACTTTATCACCACCCCAACGGCATTTCTATTAATTATTCACTTCTTTGTTCCCCTCTGTAATGTTGCCTTTCATAATCAAGTTACAAACATTCTATTACAATTTATCACTGGAGTTTTGCTGAAACTCTTACAAATGCAAAAAGCATTTAGTTGTGATATTACTTCGGAAATAATCAAACGGAACCGATGAATTCATTAGAGTAGAGACAGATCTGCCTTCAACACTTCTCATCTTATGGCCTTTCTAGCATCCTTCACTCTGGCCTTGGCAAATTTAATTCTGCCTAATAGTCCCACATGCTCTTCACAATGTATTTTTTCTCCCCCCTTCTTTGCTTCTCTCAACTCCATGCATTTTTCCATTATTTTCTCTTCTGCACCCCATTAAAAATAGACAAATACCATCATCTCCATTCTGATGGCAGAAGCCACTGAGCTCCCACTTCTCTGTCCATATGTAACCAGAGATGGATTTTTTTCAGAACGGAAGGGAACACAAGGCCATTTGGATGTTCTGAACTTCTGAGTCATTTATTTGAACACAATGCACATGAAGAACAGCAGCACAAATCCAATCTGTGTGGCATCTTAGCACCGTGACTTTTATGCAGGCAGTGATTATCATGATAACCTTTTTCATACAACAAGTGCAGAAGTGCTCGAAACGGAGAGTACCTTGAAATAGAATGTGCCACTTCAAATAAAGAAGTGAATCAGAAACTTCAGTAGATAGTAAAACTATTTCAAGGGCAGCAACAATTTACAGAAAAAAATCAATTTGCGGATGTGGGTTGGAAGGAGATGAATCTGTTGGAGAAATAACTTTCTTTAGTCGTTACTCACAGAAAGCTAGTGAGCCACTACAAAGGATCAAATTCAGCTCTCCTTAAAATATGTCAATCCATACTTGAAGAGTGTAGACCCTCTGATAAACAAGAAGGGAGAACTGGTTCCAACAGACATGGAGAAGGCTGAGGTACTCGACAAGTTCTTTACCTTGTTCTTCACTGGTAGCTAGGATTCCCACATCTCTTACGTCCCTGAACCTCTAGGCAAGGGTGTGGGTCCTTAAGGAACTGGCTGATGCAGTTGCCAAGACACTATCCATTATATTCGATGAATCATGGCTGTCAGGTGAATTCCCTGATGACTGGGAAAAGGTAAACATTACTTCTATTTTCAAGAAACCATGGTTCTACAAGTTAGTGAGCCTCACATATATATGCCTGGAAGGATCACAGAGTGGATCCTCCTGGAAGAGATGTTAAAGCACATGTGAGACAAGGAGGTGATCCAAGCCAGTAGTATGGCTTTGCCAAGGGCAAGACAGTGCCTGAGCAGTCTGGTGGCCTCCTGTGATGGAGTGATGCATCAGTGAACAAAATAAGGGCAATAACATTTATCTAGACCTGTGAAAGGACTTTGACTGACATATCTCTCCTTTGAATTGGAGAGATATGGATTTTAAGGCTGGTCAACTTGGTGGATAAAGAGCTGGTTGGGCAGTCACAGCCAGAGGATTGTAGACAATGGCTCTATGTCCAGGTGGAAGTTGGTCACGAGTGGTACATCTCTTCAGTGAAGAAATACTGGAAGAGTTAGGCTTGTTTAGCCTAGGAGAAAAAAAAAGATTCTGGGGGGACCTCACTGTCAACTAGTACTTGAGGGGAACCTGTAAGCAGGAAGGGGACCAACTTCTTACATGGTCTGATAGTGACAGGACAAGGGGCAATGGTTTTGTACTAAAACAGTTGAGACTTCAGTTAGGCATAAAGAAGAAATTATTTACTCAGAGACAGTGGAAAGGACCGCCCAGATAAGCTGTGGATGCTCCATCCCTGGAGACATTCAAGGCATAGGTGGCAACCCTATCAGATTTGGGAGAGTTGGAATAGATGATTTTCAAAGGTCCCTTTCAACCTAAGCCACTTCATGATTCTATTATTCTATACTACAAGAAGAGACCGATAAACAAGCAGGCAGTGTTAAGAACTATACAGGAATACAATTAAAAGAACATTGAAGACCAAGTTTAAAATATCACTGCCTTGTGTCAGTGGCATGGTCAAATGCAAATGAAAACAAAGCCATATTTTATGAAATAAATATATTTTGGTACTTAAAAGATAGAATTAGTATGCCTGTTATATGGCAGATTATGTCCAAAACAACATAATTCCCTAGTGCACTTGCATATACTTGAAGGTTTAAGCAGGCCACTTCAGATTTGACTGAGGAGACTCATAATATAGACTAAATTCAACTCTGGAGTCACTGTAATTAAGTCTCCAAAATGTTATGAGCTTGCATCAAGGGCTAACGGTGTTATGATAGAGCAAATAATTTTATCATTCCTACTTACACATGGCTCCTGTTTTCCATAAACATGTAACAAGCACTAAAACTTATGTATACAAGGTATAAAAATGTCAAAGTTTCAATGTGACTTTTTATTTAAATGCAAAGTAAGTTAAAATTTAGTTTAAAATGCCTTCAGGCTAGTCAATAGCAGGGAAGGAATATAATAATGTCAAAATATGAAGTTACTCTTACAATGCAGATTTCGTTGTTTGACACTGATGCCTAAAGCAATAGCAAATTCATATTTCTATACAATATTTTTTATATTAAAAATTGTTACTTATCCCACTATGGCCATTACTTTTCTAGTTGCGCATGAATTCTTTTAATGGAGGATTTCATAAAATCATGGAAAATATCATTTCTAGAAATAAAAAAACAGATTAGATATTTCTCTGTTCTTCAAACTCACCAAGAGATAAATTGTTCTTTAAATAGTTCATTGTACTTCATTGAAAAATTCTACATCGGAGACAGAAATTCATAGAATCACTACAGTTGGAAAAGACCTCCAAGATCATTCAGTCCAACCATTCACCTACCATAAGCACCTACCACCCTACTAAGTCATGTCCTTCAGTACACCTAAACTTCAACTCTTCCAGAGAGGGTGACCCAACCACCAACCTGGGCAGCCCATTCCAGCCCTTGACCACTCTCTTGGAGAAGAAATTCTTCCAAACATTCAACCTGAGTCTCCCCAACACAACTTGAGGTCATTCCCTCTCATCCTGTCACTTGTTAGACAAAAGAGGCTGATCTCTACCTTCACCAAAATCTCATTTCTGGTAGCTTAGAGAGCAATAACATCTCCTCTGAGCCTCCTCTTCTCCAGACTAAACAATCCCAGCTCCCTCAGCCACTCCTCATAAAACTTGTACTCCAGACTCCTCATCAGCTCTGTTGCCCTTCTCTGAACACACTCCAGGGCCTGAATGTATTTCCTGTACAGAGGGCCCAAAACTGAACACAGTACTCAAGGTGCAGCCTCATCAGCACTGAATACAGAGGGATGATCTCTTCCCTACTTCTGCTGGCTGCACTATCTCCTACACATGCCAGCACACTAGTGGCCTTCTTGGCCACTTGGGCAAACTGCTGGCTCACGTTCAGCCAAGTGTCAACAAACATCTCCAGGACCAATTCGTCCACACAGTCCTTCAGCCACTCTGCACCAAGCCTGTAGCACTGCCTGGAGTTGTTGTTGCAGGACCTGGCACTTTGTCTTGTTCAGTTCAATGTTATTTTCTCTCACAGCATAGGAACCTCACTTCAGCAGGGCATCTACTAAGATGAGCACTAAGCCAACTTCATCTACTCTCTTGTTCCCATCAACTTCCCCAGTAAAAATTTTAGTTGACAACTAAACTGTTTGACATATTTTTGGCTTTGAACACTGCCAAAAGGTCATGCTTCCACAAAACCAAACAGTTACTGCATCCAGAGAGCTCATGCCTCCACCTCCTCTCAAATGCATTCAGTAAGGCCAGGGAGGGCTGTATGCATTCTTCTTCAAAGAAATAAGCAATTAGGAAGAAAATAATTTGCCTTTCTTCCTTCTGGGGTCCCCATTAATTTTTTACTATTTTTCTTTTAAATGCACCTCCAACAGAGGACCCCATCTAACCAAATCAGCCTGTAAATTAATAAATAAAAAAATAACAGAAGGAAATCTCTTTATCTGTAGTCCAATTTCCAAAGTGAACTTGAATACGTTATTTTTACCCCAGCAGTCTCAAGTTTGTTTCTCACTGTATTGATTAGACGTATTTGATGAAAGGCACTTGCAGGCACTGGATATATTTTACATGTTTGTCATTGGTTCATCTTTCACTAACAAGTTTGGAGTGTTCTCTTTATCTTCTATTTCCAGAATGCAATAAAAAGCTGTGTACTAACCACTTCTCTTCCTGTACCGGAAAGAGTTATCACTTTGATGCACAGAGATGTTTTGCAATACAGTTTTGGACAGCATAAATTAGACAGGAGTAACTCTCTGTATTTCCCTAAGTAGTTACACACTTTGGTTTGGGATTTGAATTCCTGTTGTTTAGATCCCCCTCTTGAATGCACTGGATTGAGCCTTAATTCAGTGCTGCATACATTTATGTTCTGTAGGTTTCAGTCAGCCATACTACGAAGGAGAGGCTGCTCTTAGGGATCAATACACTCAAAATGAGACAAAAAAAGTCTTTCTCAAAGAAAATTATTTTTTAACAGAAATAATGTATCTTAAAGCCTGACTTCTAAATATATGCTTAGGTAAAAAGTTCCCCACTTTCACATGCCTTTTTCTTCATTGATGAATTTGAAATGAATGTGAATTCTAGGAACAAAACTGGAATTGCCCTAAAAAGGAGAAAGTGCTTCCAGCACTAGTGCAGATCATACCATCCCAGGTACAAGAACTTAGCAAGCACTAGAGAAAAGTATTCAAAGCATGTGGCATTTGGAGGTATGGAATTATAAGGAAACCTCCAAGCCAAAGATTAACATCTGACAGAAACCCTTCTAGGCTAACAATGAGCCATCCCAAAGACCCTCACTCAGAAGTGTCACTTCTCAACTGTATTCTTGGGCCTGGAGCCCAGAGAACATAGATATATATTTTAAACCACCACCAGCTTGGGACAGGGCACTGGGACAGCATATGTAGGGCTGAAGGTACTGCTGGGTTGAGCAAGCAGAAGGGGAATGGCTTTCCTCACTGACAAAAAAGGTCCCAGACTTGAGCCAGGCTCTTGCTGCCATGGCAAGGGGACAGAGAAAGCTCAAAATAGGGAATCCAACAACACACTCCTTATGGAAGTGGACCTTTAGCACATCAAACTGAAGTGATAGCTTTACAAAAAGCAAAGAATTCAGGGCCAGAGGGTGGAAAACTGTCCCACTGTGAACACAGCTGTCATTAGAGTATGACACTGATGAGATCATGGCAACCACCGGTTTTCATCTGCAGATAAAAGAGATAACTCATAACCTTCCAGAAGATTGCTTATTCTGAATGGCAAAACAAACATAATTTTTCTTTTTTAGAAAAGAAGAAATTAAAACAGAGTTGGGAAGTGAAGAAGAAAATATTCATCATGTCGAATAATTAAAGAGCCTGAAATCACATCAAGAACAAAGAGGGAATTCAAGCAGAAAAATTTTCCATTCAGAATAGTAAACAAAAGGCTGAGATTCTAATTCACCTGTCACTGGGCCATGTACAAAAAAGTAAATCAGCTTTTACACATTTGGTCAACAAATGATACAAGTTATGGAGTGACGTGATTTAAATTGAAGGTAAACCGAGACAGCGAGACTGGAAATCACTTAAGGCAGTAAGTTAAGGCGTTGTCATTTTAACACAAATTAGCTCAGCTCACACCTTACAGAGAAGAAGTAAAAATTAATTAACTTCTGTTTTGTTGGACAAACTTACCATTTAATTTAAGATACAGGGCTGTAATTACCAGCCTTCACTCTGGAGATCAGTGTTGGAGCTAACAGGCCTGTGTGAGACATCTTTCATTTATTTAGCTGCTATCTGAGTACGCTGCAATCTGTCTGTACGAGACTTCTTTGCCCTCACAGCTCCCCTGTGTGCAGACAAATGCTGTTACTTCTGTTTTCCAGCTGGGACGTGAGTGTTGATGCCCGCTTCAATGACAGAGTGTGGCACTGAAGGTCTGAATACCACTAAAAATTTGTCTGCAGGCTGAAACTCAGAGTCCTGCCAGCTGGAGCACTCATACAACAGGAAAGCCTAAGTCCAGCTCTCCTCTGACACGATCAGGTCCTTTCTCCCAGAGCTCCCAAACCTAAGGCAGCTGCTCCCAGGAGCTGGTGCAACAGATCTGTGCACTCTGGCTGGTCAAGAAAGGTTGGAAGAGAGGTCTTTTTCTTTCTGAATCCTCACACTACAGAGCCATGTTGTAATTAATTATGAAATTAAGTTATAGTGGCTCTCCATAAATTAGCAGTCTTCCCTTACTTCTGGCTTTCCTTACCCAGTGTGTGTCTAATCATGTAATCCTAATGATTATTTCAAGTAGTTTTTATGGGTGTAACATAAGTATATATTACTATCATTATGATATTTACAGCTGATATGGACACAGAGAACCATCACCTAGTCTGACTCCAACCATCTGCCATAACACAGGCCAGGTAGTGCATCCAAAACTTTCTATATATGTTTGCATTAAAGGTGCAGGTGTCATGGAGGTGGTGGAGTCATTGTTCCCAGAGGTATTCAGGAAGCATGGAGATGTGGCACAGAGGGACATGATTAATAGGCATGATGGGGATGGGTTAGTGGTCAGATTATGTGATCTTAGTGGTCTTTTCCAATCTTAATGATTCTGTGATTACCTGTTTAATAGGATGCCTCTTGCATTGTCACTTCATACTCTTTGCACCTCTGTTGGGAAATAACAGTGTTTGCAGCGTGGGTTTACTCTTAGCTCAGCCTACTGGGACAACAACGTTTTCTTTCCCACATAGGAAATTTGGCAGAAACTGGCACTGTATTGGGGAATACAGGCAGCTCGTTCACCAGCTTGAAAATGTGATGCTCATCTTCTTAGCACCTCACAGAGAAACAGTATGTTCAGCTTATATATAAAAAAAGAAACTGCAAAATGAACAATACAGAGAAAGCTTCTTGAAAAAATACTTCTGATATGACTCAGAAAGCAAACACTCAAATGCTCAGTCGCAGATTTGGCATCTTGTTCTGTATTTAAGGTACAGTCTCTCTTGACAGCTTTACCTATACTGCTTTTCTCTAGCTAAATTTGCACGGTATCAGCTCTTGAAGTTGTGGTACATTAACTACGAAGTGCAGTACTCAGACATGAAGCTGTGCCTGAACACATCTCCGTTCAGCTCTGTCTCTCCATGCACAAACAGTGCAAACTGATACAGAAAAACAACTCTGAGATTTAGGAGCCTAAGTGCCACGTCATATGGTGACATCCGAGAACAGAGAGAAAATAGAGATCCTCAGTTGCCTGGAGGAGTTTGTCATCGTGCAACACTCAAACATCATCACATTCTCGAATCCTATTTACAGAAAATTAACTTCACTGTCCTCTGCATCCACACCTACCTTTCCTCCAGAGGCTGATTCCAGGGAGAGACGATCTTCATTTCCTTTGCACAAAGCAAAACAAGAACTCAAACTGCAAGCCCAATTACAGAAAAGCTAGTCGAGGATGTGGGATGTAATTCTTCATTGCAGAAAATGTATTTATAATTAAAACAGCCACTGCGTATTTCTCAAGTGCTAATTCCAGAATATTAGCACATACTGTGCTCAGAAAGTGGCAGAAAATAAGGCACAATGTAAGTACATAGGAACCACACAAGATTCTGGAGAACATCTACAGAAAAAAGTACATGGAATTAGAAGCATAAATTCTCTTCTTAAATTCTGTAAGACTGTTTTTAAACCTCATATTTATATCTTTATGGTCAAGTAAAGGTTGTTCACTGTGTCTTTTTTAATCTTTTCTCCTCAGAACAGTACCACAAATAAATATCTATTGTGTCAGTGTGTTGCTAAATTATTTATGCTTTAAACTCATAAATTGGCAAGAATCTTCCTGACTTTACATGCTCTCTTAAAGAGATGTGTTATCACTGGCGATTTTTATGTGTTCTTATTTGTCAGTACCAAGCAGAGTTGGAACACAAGAGGAAAACTGACAAACAATCTTAGATATTAAATTTCACTCTACTTTTCTTTATTAATGAACAAAAAATACTAGCTAGATTTAAATGCAAACAACTTGGATGGTTTTAAAACGTGCAAAATTGAGGGGCTGATGATTAAACCAGAACAAAACAGCACCACCTTACCTTGCTATAGACACAGAGATATTTAAGAGCCCAACAGTGAGTGCACTCCTCCTCAGCTGAATCCTATTCAGATACATAACAGTTGGTTCTCTCCAGCCCAGCAGAGCTTGCACTTAAAGTGGGAGACAAGGAAATAAGGGAATCAAGTGGCAGTGCCTTATTATGAGGGATAATAAAATAAATGCACTCGTCAAAAAGAGTCACCTTCCCATGCTGTGCTCCAGAGGTCTAATGGGAGCTTGCTTAGAAGTTAAATTGGATCAATAGGCATGAAAGTGGTGGTTCATCTTATGTCAGAAGGACACAGTGACGTTCTCCCTAAATCATTCCATTACAAATTAAGTTCTGCTTACAAGAAAAGGGTTCTTGTTTATTTGACTTTAGCAAATGACTGCTATAATGCAGCCTGAATAACAAAGGCAAATTGGACCATCCTCTCAGAAACCTTAGGAGAAGATTCAATCTGGTAATGCTGTCAACTGGATGAGAAATGCCAAGAGTTAAGCTGAGTTATTTCTGTCAAAAGAAATAAGAGAATATCTAGAGACATAATGAAACGTCTCTAGATAGTAAAAGGAAGAAAAATAAAGGAGGCAAGGCCAGTGTGTACTGGGACTAGACCCTTGGACAAAACGTGAAACAAGCATTAAGTTTCTCATTTTAGTAAAGAGGAAGATGTAGGATTGTGTGTTAAACTCAGGCAATCAGGAGAATGGAGCAAAGAAAAAATATAGTCATTTTCCAAATATAAACAAAGTCCAAGGATATCAGTACACTCAGGACTGAGAAATCTCCAATTCAAAATATTCAAGAAAAAAAAGCCCACACAAAATCCAACTCTAGAAGCCAGAACTATAAAACACTCGCTAGATTGAAATAGGCAGCCCCACATGACTGGAAGATAGACAACATCGCAGAGAGAGGGTAGAATTCAGCATGTAAATAGTGACTGTGAGCCAGGGACTTCTCAGATGAGGTACTTTCAGTGGTGGTACACGAGGATTGATTTTTTTTCCACAGGAATCAGGGAACTCTCATCTTCCGTGCTTCACCGCACAGCTTCAGTTCTCTGTTGTCTAGAGCAGCAAACACAGCTTGGAAAATTTGCTGTACAATGAGTTCCTCTCAGCCTGAAGCCATCTATCTTATTTTTATCTAGCTTGGTTTAACAAAATAGAAGTGGGGATCCATTCCAATAATTTGAGTTGAAGAGTAGGTATAAATCATAGAAAGAGAACTAAATGAAGCGCTGGAACAGGGACTTACCCTATCTCCAAGTTCAGGCTTAGAAAGAGTTGACAATTCTTTATTTCAGGCTACAAATCCTTAGGGACCAAATCAGCGACACAGAGTTCGCTCATACTCGGCTTGGCTTGTGCCCAAGCGGCTCAGCCCCAGTGGTTCCTCAGATGTGGTTTGTGGAACTCTGGAAGCCTGAGGTACATCAAGATAGCACATCTCTGCTTTTGTATTTTGTAGAGCCTTCACCACAGCATGAACAGGGAAAATGCAGTCGGGTCTCTGAGACACTAAAAGAGTTGCCAAAGCACTGTGGTTGAGAAAGAATGAGATACTGCTCTGCAAAGCCTGTGAAATAAATGAGACACCATTTTGAGATTCTTAGACTGGGGAATTTCATTCAGGTAGATATCACACTTCACTTATTGCAGAAAATAAAGCCCTTGTTCCCAATATTATGACCTAGAAACTGTGTTCGTAGAAGTGCTTCACAATATCTATAACAGATCAGTGGGCATATGAGGTCTCACTTCTACTAGTATCCTTTATGTGATCATTCCAGTGTTAACCTAAAGATATTCACTGGTCATGTAAAAAAAAAGGTACATAAAGAGATTCCAGTTAGAGTGCAAAATCCCTGAAAACTACAGTCAGGAGTGAAGACCTCAAAAGACCCTGACACAGAAAACTATAACTTTTAAGAACTGAATTGAAGAATTACTTCACTGGGAACACAATCACAACCACAGAAGTTACCCAGCGGCACTGCAGTTAGATCAATTTTAAGTTTCTCTTGAAACTGCTGTAACTGAAGATTAAGAAAGATAAACCAAGCGTACCTATGCTAAAGATGGATTAGAAACACCCATTCTAGCCAGCAGTAAATACTTTCCCTATCAGTTCACTCTGGCTTAAAGTTACAGGTGCAGGTCCCAGGCAGCAAAGGAAACAGATAACATCAAAATGGCATTGAGGGACTTTACACCAAAAAAAAAAAAAAAAAAAAGTTCTATCATAAGTAGATCTTAGATTGCTTAGATTTGTTGTTCTGTTCACAGAGATTGCTTCTGACAGGTTCTTAGCAACACCAGACAAAGCATTCTCACAGGTTTGCCAACAGAAAAAAAGAAGAGAACTCACCCAACTGGTGAAGGGGCTCTCTAGCTATACAGCACTCCTAAGGAAGCAGCCCAGATCCAAAAGATACTCACCTCTCAGTGGCTGATGCATATGAGCCCAGGGTAGCTCCACCCTTGGTCCTTCCCTTCTGGTCACAGGGGGAGTGCAGGTGAAAACAATTTACCTGTGCTCCCTGGGCCATCACCAGATGCTCAATCACCACTTCAAGCTGTGTCCTAACAGTTTCCCTACGCAGGTTATATGTTTGTTAGTGAAAAATATAGAGAAAACAGCATGGTCACATAAAATTTATGATGTTTCTTAGTCTGAAGCATGGACTGGTCTAGTGGGAAAGTGGGACAGAAAGAAAGGTAGCTTGTATTTGTCTCTTTTACAAGAAAACAATGGACACTAGAGTATCTGATGATACTGATAACTGATGACTTGCAGGGCCAAAAGTTGTCTAATGTTTTAAAAAACCAAAGCCCTCCATTGGAAAATCTTACGCAGTAAGCACTGCTGATAACACATGCTTCCAATAAGAGTACAGGTGTTCTCATGTTGTGGCCTCAAGTTGTGCCAGGGAAGTTTAGATACGATATCAAGAAAAATTTCTTCATGGAAAGGATGTCAGGCATTAGAACAGACTGCCCAAAGAAATGGTGGAGTCGGCATCCCTGGACGTATCTAAGAGATGTATAGATGTACTGCTTAGGGACATGGTTTAGTGGTGGACTTAGCAGTTAGGTGGATGGTTAGACTTGATCTTAAGGGTCTATTCCAACATAAATGGTTCTCTATGATTCTAACCACTCACAGAAAAAGAGCTAATAAATTTGGACCATCCTCCAGTCTCTACCTGCTTTTTACCAAGCCTCATCCCTTGGGGAATTTGAAGAAGTCTTCTCCATGATACAAGTGCTAAGAGGCAAAACAAACTGGCACTGGAGTATTTTCAGCTTTCAGAGAGAAGAAAAAAGCCCCACCTGCTTCTGGTAATGCAAAACAGAGCATAAAAAAAATACACAATTATATATGGAAATGGAAGGAGGTGATACTGTCTCACTAGGAAATATTTCAATATATCTCAATAGGAAATATTTCAATAGCACAGTAGAATGGATGCAAAGTTTTAGAAAGATGATTTTGTTTGAGTTAGAAAGAATCTGAAGTTTGATAGTTATCCCACTTTGTAATAACTGCAAATCAATTTCTAGTTAATAAAACTTTGCACACTAGACATTTCTTGTGTGTGGGCATGGTTCCAGAAGAGCAGTTTGCTTCAAGCCTTCCTCTTTGGCTGAAGTGCTGCAAAGAATCCGCTTTGCAGCTTTGATGACAAGAGCTGTCTGTGCCATCACTAACAGTAAAATGTATTCTTTGAAGGTAATTAGAAGGCTACTTTGCTGTTTGAGATAACTCAGGTTTTGGCTGCTAATAAAACTTATAGTAGACGGAAGGTGACTCTCAGTTTCCAGCAGAGATGCCATTCTGTCTGATGTTTTTAGTGGTTTTTAAATATACAAATATGACTCGGGGCGCAAAACACCCAGGCACTCTCCTGAAAGCTCATGTCTTCCATGCTGGCTCCCAGGTGGTCCATTTGAGCCTGAATTTGGAAAAACTCTAAAATAAAGTATTCCTATCGTCCTGAAAAGGTCCTACACTTATGGAAATTTAGTGATCCCAAGCTCTTTGGCTTTTCAGATGACTGGATATGCAGTTGTACAGAAGTACAATCATTATCCACCCATGAAACCTTCTTCCACCTTGCTGAACAACTGCATGCTCCCATTTGGGAACCAAGCATTACAACAAAACCAGCAGCAATAGATGGAATCTTCCTAGCATCGCCACACACCTGTTAATTATACATAATGCTTTCAAGACTTAAAAAGCATTGGACACTGCTATTTTAGATGAATTAACTGACTCAAGAAGTGCAAAATGGATTTCTTATATCACACAACAGCAAAGGGGTGGTTCCCTGAATAAAACATGGTGTCCTTGACTCCCAGACTTTTGCCGTAGCCAATGAATCATTTCTGTAGTTTGCTAGAAGGTTGTGTGCGGTTCTACAAAGGTGACAACAGAGTACATATATGGCCAACACATAGAAACAGGAGAAAAACAGCACCAGAACTCATTGTCCAACAGGCTTTCCTAAGGGAGACTATTGCAGATAATACTGCTTTCCTCCCTAGCCAGTGAGGTCACAGAGCAATGTTCAGTGCAAGCTAGCTACAACTGCATGCTTTTGTATGGAGTATTTATACCAAAGCCAGTTGTAAGCTTGGAGTTAATACTTCATGATCTTTCAGTAAGAAATCGGATCGTGTCTCTGGTAGAGTATTCCCCCATTAAACCCAAAAAACATATGAAAAAGTGGTTTTCCTGTCTGCAGAAAGCAGAGTATTGTGTTATTCAAGAAGGTGACATTCCAAAAAGCTGCAAAGTCGTCAGCAAAATCATGCCTATATTCTTCAGATAAATGCAAGAATTAGAATGTGTTAGTGGAGAAGCAGAAGTGCCCAGGGCTCCCTAGCTTTATAATCTGCCAAGGAGAAACTTTATCAATAATTTATCAAAAGAGGAATAGTTAGCAAAACAGTATCTCTCACATGCACACAGCACTTAATGGGAATAAACGCACCGCAATGAGAGGCCTCAACCTGTATGCATGGCTGCTCATGGAAGGAATGTCATTAAAGGCCACTGCACTGTCCATATCTGAAGCAAAGGGAGAGTTTCAAAAGATTTTGCATCTCAGCTGTGAGTTAGGTGGGGAGCTGCACAAGGTGCTCTGGGCAGACAAATCCCACTCCCAGTCCTCCCTTGGCTGTCAACAGTTTGGAGGATGGGGTGCAGCCTTAGAGAAGATTTCTGCATCACCATTTTTCCTCCAAACATGGAGAACCTGAAATCTGAGTGGGCATGTTCCGTTTAATGGTTCACAAGCAGAGGCTGTGCAAGCTCCATTCCTACATTTCAGGAGGCACCTCTAACAATAAGCTCTCAACTACTCCTTGCACCATCTCCATGAAGAGCAGCTATGTTGCATCCTTGCTGGAAGACTAAGAAGCCACTGCTACAGATTTGGTGATCACTCGTATCCCTGTGTTAGAGTCCCAAGCCTTGTCTCTGCTGCATAGACATCAGCATCTGTACAAAGTCAGCAGAGTCTCATCCAATCCCCTCAGCAGACACTTCAACCTTAGGGTTAGGAGTTTACCTCTGCTGAGTTAAAAGAATGCAAAACAAACAAACAAGCAAACAAATAAACAAAAAGTCATTCTAGTCTCTGAAAATTTGGCATTTGGTGAGACATTGATTTCTTGGTCTATCACAGACTTCCTAGACTTCCTTGAGTAGCTACCCCATGCCAGCCAGGAGCTGTTCCAGCTATGGAGACACATGGCAGCTGTACTGGGCAGAAAACTGCTGCTGGCTCCCAGCTGCTCTTGATTGGTGTCACACAGGGCTTTGTGCTAACCACACTGAAGGATGGTACAATAAAAATTGAAAATAAAAATCTCATATGATTGCTGTCTTCCCTATCACCTGCTATACAAGCAATCAAAAACACCCAGCAGGACAATCCAGTATGGGAAGTATTTTCACTGCTTTGACAAGGGGAGAGCAGTGGAGGTATTAATGCCATAGACAGGGAGACAGGAGAATTTGAGGAGGTGGTGTAGGCCAGCACATCCCAGATTAGCATTCTGAATGGCTCCCAAGGGAAGGGAAGGAGGAAACAGAGTCAGTACTGGGGGACAGAGAAGGGCAGAGGATCAGATCCCAAGAAATAAATAAAGAAACAGCAAGAAGACAGCAAGGACTGTCGGTTCTCAAGGGCAGCAGCAGCTAGCTTGGGTCAGATTTATCAGATTGGGAACATTCTGAAATTAGATCAGGTCATAAAAAGCCATCTCCTTCTTCCTAGCATGAAATGGAAATTCTGCATTGGCATTGCCCTTAAATTTGTATTTAGCTTTGTCTGCTTCAGAGGATGGGTGCTTACTACTAAACTTCATACTTCACAGCCCTTTGGAGATAAACACTGAATAACTCTGTGGAAACTGCAGCTCACTGCCTCTCTCTTTTGTAGCAGATTCAAAGAAGTACCTGACCTGAGTAGGTGTTAAGTCTCTCACTGTATGTGTTCCTTTCAATAGGAATTTCCTGGGATCTACTGTGAAACTGAGCTTTGTGCTGTGAACTGGAAGACAGCAGAAATGTTGTTTGACAGTGATCCAGCAGTTTATATGGTGGGGAGAAAGTGCCATAGGCAGGAAACAGCTCTACGTTTCCATCCTCATTTTCCTGAATTCTAAAAGGCATGTCTCAACCACAAAAAAAAAAAAATATATATATATATATATAGACTAACATGTTATTCTCCTAGAAACTAATTATTTAAGCACACTGGCTAGCTGGTGAGTAACAAGCATCTCCTGCGGACATCACTATGACCTTCTACTCAGATTCTAGCAGTCAATTAGGTTGTTTTACAGATGCTCTAAGCTCAAAATATAAACAATACCTTGTTGTCTTTTCTTTGTTTTCAGTGCCCTGAAGGTGGGCCAAGGAGGAAGAGCTCTGGGGAACAAACCTTTGCCCTAGTGTGGCTAACAGGGCATGAGTGATGACACTGGCAGGGCAAGGGAGAGCAAATCTCCTGTTTCTGAGGCCTCAGACAGGTGTAACAGTTCTTCACAGCACATCACAGAAGGGATGGTCCTATTCCACATGAAAATAGTCCTTTTAACTGCAAAAATCGTGAGGTACTTCTTTAAACGTGCCATCAGGCCCTGAAAACAACTACTGTAAATCAAAATCATGAGCTTGGTTTTGACTGTTTTTAGTAGCTGCCCATGGAACAAAGAATCAAAAGGGGAGGTTTGGGATGATTTCAATAGTAGCTCACTGATCTGAGCTCACAAAAGAAGTCTCAATGTCTATTCCTTTTAGTGATATTTATAGGCTTACTAAAGGCAGAACTAATTCAGTTGTTGCTTGCTTATAAATATCCTAGTACTATGTGGGGAGCTGATAAATTAGATTTTGAATTCTTTTTTTTTTTTTACTAAGATGGATGCATTTAGGAGAGCCCTGTTATTAAATGGAGGAAGAAAGTAACCTTTAATTTGCAGGTATCTGTCAAGAGGCTATTTGGAATACTAAATTATCCCTGTTGATCTCTAAATGAAATTGCATTTCCTTTTCATATTACATTATTCAGATAACTGATAACTTTACTGTCAAACTGCATAGATAAATGCTGTATCCAAATTAACACAATCTATGGCAAAGGCCATCAGGATGACCAGACCTAATCTTGGTGTAAGGAGCCAGAGATCTATTGAATTCTAATAACCAATAATAATAATAATAATAATAATAATAATAACAACTAATTTCTGACCTATGGAGTCATGAAGATTTAGTGAGTTATGGTAGCAAGCTGCTTGTAAGCCTCAGTTATTGGACTAAAGACCAGAGGTCTTCTTAGAATTGATGGAATGTGAAGTCTCTTAGTAACTGTAGAATCTGTGCTTCACCCACAGTTTATACTCTGTACTTTGCACACTACTCCTTCCCCACAACAGATAGGTAAAACAGAGAATCTCTTTCAACTGCATATCTACCTTCCTGCAACTGATGCATTGCCTGCTCCCAGCACTTCTGGAACATCCTCCGAAGGCAGCATCCTCCAGGACATTTTCTGCTGGGTGACATGTCTGGGGTGAAAGGATTGTCAATTACTTCCAAAGCTATCAGATCCAAGAATCAGTCAGATAGTGCATGAACACTACTGACATAAATATATATGTATATACACACACCCACAGCAAAGGGCAGTGAAGAACAGTTCATATGGAGGTTATGTCCCCGCATCCACCTATGACACACCCCTATTCCTCCTTAACATGGGAGGGCTCCTGCATCATTGAGTTCTGCCCTGCTATTGCCAGCAGTCCAAACTATGTGTCACCTCCAAAACAGTTTGTCTCTTGTATGATGATTTCTTCCAGAGCCTCACCTCTCTGATGGCTACAAATTTCTAGCTCAAGCTTGTCCCTCACTAGTCTGTGTTTGTCTGTTCCTGCATTATTAATTCTTCCTTCTTTGGTGCTGAGTGTATCTTGTGTACTTTCTCTGTTACGTACTTTGATGTCAGTACTCGTACACTTGCTCATCCTTCTTTTGGGAGAGTATAAGAAACATACTCTACTAGTTTCTTTTTGTAAATACCCTCACTTGCTCCTGTCCACTGTACTTTTCTGCTCTTGTTGGCCTTTGATTCATCTCACTTGAATGCAGCTGACCAGAGTATTGCATTTACAGATACAGTTTCTGATGCATGACCAGTGCCTCACTATTTGTTTACCTGGATGTGCTGCTCCCAGTACAGCCCACTACAGTATCTGCCTTTACATAGCCGCGCCACATCTGTTGCTCCTAGCCACCCACTAAAGGAAAGTATCTCTTTATTATTTCCTTTTATTGTCTATTGACCAATCCTGCAAAGATTCTTGAGAAGAATCATCCATAACTTCTCTGAGACTGACACAGCTCCTTTTGGTGTAACTGCTAAAACCTCCTGATCAGTCGCTTCCTTATGCACCTAACAACTCTTGCACTGCTCCCCATATTTTCTGATTTTACTGATAGTTTCCCACAAGGCTCTGCCTCAAACTTTTGATTTTCTAGACAAGGAAAATCCCTGGGACACAATTTCATATCAAAGGAAGATATCAGGCAGCATGAAGCCCTTCCTTCATTAAATCTGTGTTGCTGTCTTTCTATTTTCTACTCATCTCCCTCTCTTCAATTTTTTCCTGCCTTAGCTTTAGAGGTGACTCTAAAATACTTGCAGCAATTAGTCAGATTATAGGCATTTTGTTGTGTTCGCCACTTCTTCTGCTTCATTTTAATGCCAATAGTGTATTCTCCAACAGCATACAATTGTAAAATTGCAACTGTGAATTTAATTTCACTCTCTTGGCTTTTGGTATTGCAGGACAATCATTCTCCAGCCTCCCTGAACAAAGCACATCAACTACTTTGTGATCATTATTGCTTTACATGTAGCAATGTCTTTTTGCCCACACAGACATTCGCACTGCCCAGTAGACCTTTGCTTTCAGTTTCAGCCTCAACTACAATTTTCTAAAAAAAAGGATGAGCGAACAGTTGGTTTATGACTAACATTTGGTTTATCCTTAAAGACTATAAAAGCCTTCTTCTTCCCTTGGTCACACACCAAGCTTGAGATTAAAGGGAAAAGTACTGTAAGAAAAGCCTCATGGTCATCAGAGTACAGGCAAGAGAGAAAGGAAGGCGGACAAAAAAACGTTAGTAAGGCAAAGCTGCATTTATATGCAGTCCCCCCCTTGCTGTGAACTGTCCTGTTTTATGGATGAAGGATGTACTGGCAACGTAGGATTTCATTACCTTTTCTTTGATATATCAGCACATTCAATGTTACAACCCTCCCACCTGTCGTCTTTAGTTTATTGTCTACCCTTACTTTTCAGTAATGCTAAGCACAGTCTAAACTGAGCTCCTCACAGCAGATACCTGCCACTGCAGAAGTCCATAAAGCGTTACACCTGTAAGGCTGTCTGAGTAAGCTATAAGGAAGCAATAAACATGACTGGAGTGCAATTATATTTGCTAACTTGACTTTGAAACTGGCATCTTAAGTCAGGAAAGTCCAATGACTAGAAAAAGGGTAGGCTGCAACTAGGAAATCTTTTCACACTGCCCTACCCCTGCAACCTTCTGCTGATGCTTCACCTCTCCAGGCATCCCTTTCCTACCACTCATTCACTTGAATGTTTAGACTGCTAGATCTCCGGGGACAGAAGATTTTTCTTGCACTTCTTTTTGGTGTCTGATCCTACTCACGATATAAAAATAATACCAACCCCCTCAGGTTATGATTCTATTTTAATGCTCCACTCCCTCTTGGAAGAGGAACTCTTCTTTCTTGCAGTGGGTGTTTCATGAGCAGATGAAATTCTAGGAAGTATGAGCCTTCTTCCCTCTGCACAATGTGTGGGTGTGCTCAGGGAGCAGGGCTGCCAAGGAGCAAGGTGGTTGGCCTCTTCACAAGCTGAACACAGAGCTCTATTTGAAGTGAACCTCAGGAGAGCAAGGACACATTTTTCAGTCTTTAAAGGGCTGTTGTCACAAAGCACAACACTCATTTCTGCATTGTGCCAGAGGTTTTACAGTAGAACAGATTTTTTCCTTATTTATAATAATATATTATATATATATTATATATATAATAATATATAATAATGTTCAGTGACTCATAGAATCATTAAGGTTGGAAATGACCACTAAGATCATCTAGATGACCCACCCTCACCATACCCACTGACCACGTTCCTCAGTGCCATATCTCCACAGTTCTCAAACACCTCCAGGGATGGTGACCCCACCACCTCCCTGGGCAGACCATGCCAATGCACCACTCTTTCTGAGAAGAAATTCTTCCTAGTGTTCAGCCTGATACATTGAGGGTTTAATTTTAATGTGTCAAAAACTCAGCATGAGTGAAATGGGTAAAGGAATAAGTACACTGACCTTATTTTTATTTTGTTACATATACAAAGCATCACAACATCTGCTTACAAAGCAATTCCCAAGAAAACATTTTTTCCCAGAAGCTTTCATAGTTCCTTGGCTGAGAGGGGAGTCAAAATACATTAACTTGCATTGTGCTGCCCATATCTGTGGTCTTAGCTCCCCAGCCACATCTTCATATCCGAGATATGTAGCAGCTTTCCTGCCTTCTCCTTGCAGAGCAATCCACCTCGTAGCTATCTTTCCTTTCCCTGGCAGACAGCCATAGACGAGTGTGAAGAGACAACCAAGGAAAATACAAGCAATCCTCTGTTGAGTTGTTTGAAGCCTAGCTCAGCTAGAATCCTCAAACACACTGAATGCTGAGAACCTCTCCCCATTGCTGAAGTTCTGCATAACCGACTGTCTTGGAGTGTCAAGTGGTCCTATCAACTCTAAACAGGTTTGTCCAATGCAAATAGATCAGTCATAGCAATAACATGACATTTCCACCACTGCAAAAGCACATTTTCAGATACAGCAGGGTGTAGAGATTGTATTTTCAAAGGCAAGAAGTTTCCCTTCTTTGCAGTATTTCTTTTCAATAGATCACTGAGAATCCACCAGTATTAAACTTTCTGGGGCTGATTTCTGCCATAGATGTGTAAGATTCGTTTCCTCAAGAGTCGTTAGCAGATTTAAAGCCCTGACCCACAGAGCTGAGCACAGATCGATATCTCTCAAACTCAAAGCTGAACTTCAGCAGCTGCATTAGACTCTTATCCTCACAGACAATAGGGATGCATGAAATTTACTTTGAACTCACCTGCAAGTTCTCCTGAAGCCAACTATCTGAGGACAAGGATTTGGCCTCTCAACATTTTGTTGATTTCCATGCTCAGACCAGTCAATTAGAACACTTGGACATTTGATACAATATTCCCTTTTCAGCTGCCTTTTAGGGTTTTTCCAACAGGCTTTGGTGCCCAGCAGGAGCTATAACTGGAGTAACTCTTTGACATTTTAAATTCAAGCAGCCGTGCCACTTAGTGGAGCAACCCTTCTGAAGTCGATCACGTAGTGCTCCCCTCATCCACTCATTAGAGCGGCACTGACAGAGTAAGTTTGCTTTGGCAAATTTTTGCTTTTAATAATATTGATTGATGAAGGTTGAACTGAAGCTGAACTCAGCCTATAATCCTTGATAGGCCAAAAAAAAAAATAGAAAAGAAATAAAAAGAAGAAAACAAGTTCTGAGCTTCATGACTCAGAACAATTCTGTATCACGATGTATAACAGGGGTTTTACCCAGTTGAAATATTTCTTTACAAGATCACTGACCTTTTTCAAGCAGTAATTTCCTGTTTCAAAATAGAGAAACACATAGCCAGCTCTCAGAAAACAGCACACAAAGAAAAGAAAAAGAATTCAATGGAAGACCAGCTTAACCAGTGCAGAACATCTCATGGTACTGGATCCACTTTTGCTGACCAACATTAGTAACAACTATATATTTTTTTAAAATATGATTTAAATATTTCTTTTAACAAAATAAATTCCTACAGAGCAATCTGTGGGTATGAATGCCCATGCTTTGGGGAACATTTCTATTCATCTCACGCCTCAATGCCCAGCTATGTTTCTATCAGTCTGGCACAAGCTGGAGCAATGCAAGGTTTAGCCAAGGGAGCAACTCATTCCTGCTCCACCTATTTGCAGCCCAGAGACATTAAAGAATTCCAAGCTGGGATTCTCCTGTATCTCATGCTGTGATTTTCACCACTCAGTGAAGATCAAGTACTACCATACTGAGTATGCAAATGGCTGTAAACTGCAATTGTCAATCAAGGCACTGCTTTTTTCCTTTCAATCAGATGCTTCTGGTTCATTCAGCAACACAGATATCTTTAGCTTTGGAAAACTTTTCAACTGGGCCAAGCAAATAAAAATGGTAAATACTCCCAGTACTCACCTGCATGCTGCCTTCCCACTGCAGAGGCATTGAGGTCTACACACAAAATGGGATATGGACTGGGCAGCATAGAACCACCACACCAGTTTTAGTGAACACAGGAGTTGAAGTGAGAGGAAAATGCTGTGCTTTGATCAGGCTCAGTGTGGAACAAACACAGTAAAGCCTCCAGTGTGAAGAATTCAATAGGACTCAAGCCTTGTAGAAAAGCAGAATGGGTGCTGCTATTTAAAGCAACTGGTGGAAGGACTGTGTTCATTGGCAAGGATTAAACTCATGGCAGTCAATGACTTCTAACTCTTCACCCGTCCTTTCCCAATATCTGATGAATTCTGGTTTTCTAATCTCGCTATAAAATTACACAATTTAAACATCCATTTGAAGTAATTCTGTTCTAGACAATTTCAGAGCACTAAATTCTGCTTGATTGCTTTTTTCTTTATTACATCCATAATTATAGCTGTAGTGTGTTATTTGTTTTAGATGAAAGGCAAAAAGAGGTATATAAATCTTTCAGTGATTCCTTGTAACTAGCAACCTTTTTGTTTAGAAAGGCAGATTGGTGCAGATGTATTTACCCCTCTCCAAACATGAGAGAATAACACTTGAAAATTAGATCTCGGCTGTTTCTGTTTGTTCCAAATATTTAATTAAGCTGCCAGACAAGTATTTTCCAGCATTAGAAATACACTATCTCCACTTAATGGAATTAATGTAAATTAATGCATTTAAATTATCTGCAAATCTTTAATGGAGTTTGTAATATGTTTTTAGGTAGATATGCAACTTTAATATCAACTAACTCCTGTTTGTTATTTTAATTTCGCAGAGCACTAAGATAATAATCTCTGGCATGACATAAGAAATTAAGCCTCATTTAACATTAATAGACATACAGGGACCATTTACCTCTGTCATTGTACTTTTAAGGCAGAGCACAAAAATACACCTTAAAAATGCGCTTTCCAGTACCATAAGAGTAAAGAGAGAAGTGGGATTTCAGAGTTATTGTTCAACCTAAACTGCAAAACGATTGAATAAAAGAACTAAAACACATTGAGCAGTCTCAGGAAGTACAGTCCAGTCACCAATCTCAGGCCTTCCACCCAGGAAAATGTAAGCGAAATTCCGACATCCTTGCTCCTGGTGATCTCCAGACTGGTCTGGGCTCAGCTGGGAGTTCTGCACCCTCATGTAACACCACATCTCATGCCAGAAGAAATTACAGACAGCTGATTCCTGCACCAGCCCATCAAAAGTTTTCCCAGATGCAGACAAAAAGAAATAATAAAACCACTGAGCTCAGAAGAGCTTTTTATTTTTAGCAAGTGGAAGGTATCATTTCAAAGCCTTCTGTTTCAATCCCATGTTCATACTGTCTACCATCTTGCTGCCTCCCTCCATGTCCCTCTCAGAGGCTTGTTAGCCCAAACACAGAGCTTCAGACAGTAATTCCTTTCAAAAGGCAAGTTGTCTTTTTAATGAATCCTTAACACTGGTAATTATTCTGCTCACAACTAGATGGCAAGCTATTGAGTCTAGAGCCGGTAACAATATGTCACCTCATTAAAACCTCACTCTGATTTTTGACTCTGCAGTACAGAGAGAACCATCAGCTGTTTCTTCCACAATCTGTAACTTCACCACAATCACCAGGCTAAGCTACAAAACAAGATTTTACCCCAAGCAGTCATTTGAACAAGTGCAAGCCCTCTGAGCTAGCAAATCCTTTCCAGTAAGAGTCACAGCACTCAGACCTACCTGATGCAAAGAATATGAAGGCAACTTTTGTCTTCAAGAACATCACTGGAAGGTTGAAGTGTGGACTCATGAAATAAACATCTGGCCATTATAACAGTGATTTGCACACCCAGCAGGTACATTCAGAATTAGGTTAATTATTTGGAGCCAGCAGTTTTTAACCTCTTTTTCTAAGGATATAGAGGTTTTGTGGATGTGAGTGAGAGAGGCTGTGACAGTATTTCAGTGGCCACAGTAGTGACAGGTTGATGGTTGGACTAGATGACTTCAGAGGTCTTTTCCCACCATAATGATTCTATAACTGTGTGACTGTCCAGCTGTGATGAAGCCACATTCAACTCAAGCAAAAGTCTCAGAGATGTTGCACGAAAATTGGCTAACAAGAAAAGCTTACAAAGTAGTAAAAGATGCAACATGAACACACTTCATTAGACAGTAGACAGACAATAACAAATTACAGCCTAGAAGAAAATGGTCTACATTTATTTTTAAAAAGTGTGGTGATGCACTGAAATAGGCTACCCAGTGAAGTGGAGGAGTCACTGTCCCTGGAGGTGCTCTAGAACCACGGAGATGTAGCACTGAGAGATGTGGGCAGTGGGCATAGTAGAGATGGTTGAACTAGACAATCTTAAAGGTCTTTTCCAACTTTACTGATTCTATGTTGGGAATTATAAATTCATGTGGTAGTTTAACAGAACCTCTCAGAAACTGCGTCATTCTTTTCTAAGACTTAATTTCTGAGAATGATAATTTTAAGTGAAGTGTTTCCTCATATCATCAGCAAAACAAAAAACAAACCTCAACCTTTTAAATCTAAGGATTATTCTTCCCAGAAATTTTCATTTTTCTTAAATTAGGATCTCTCTCCTTGTGGCAGATGGTCTTGCTGTTTAGAACCATAGAACTGAGTTGGAATGAACACTTAAAGGCCACCTAATCCAACTCCCCTGCAGTGCGAAGGGACATCTACAGCTAGATCAGGTTGCTCAGAGCCTGGTTTATCTTGACCTTGAACATCTCCAGGGATGGGGCAAGGGCAAATACTTGACTGTACTGAACTAAGCATCCACAGAGTGCAGAAGGAACCCATCCAGTCAACACAACTCTGAATCAGGAAAAGAGCTGTATATGTCTATTTTGAATTCCACCGTGTCCGTCTACCCTGAGCACTCATCATTGTAGAAAACTCACTGGCTCTCAGCAGGTTTAAATGCCACCATAATTAAAGCAAAATAAGTTTTCAACTAAAACACACTCTCCAAATTTTCTTTCACTTAGACAGCAATGACAAGACAAATTTTGGGGTAAACATTACAACATGCCCCGTATTTTATATGCTGGTTATTTAAGCACTCTTTCAACTCTGTTGGAGTCAATTTTTCAGTTCCACTACAGGAAGAGACTACATAAATATCATAAATTTAAACAATGCCGTCAAGTAACCATAGCTATTCTTTTAAATATATATCTCTCTGAACAAGAACTCAAACGATTAATCACCAGCCTAATTCCAAATACAAAATGATTTTTCCTCTTCTTGATGCAGAGAGTAAGCCAAATGCTCTGTGATACAGGGCAGCATCAGCTGGAGATGTACGGACAATAACACAATCTGTTTGGCAAAAATATTAGCTTGACAGTACAGCATGTCTTATGCATGCTAAGCACGATTTTTTCACCTCACAGAGTGTTAGACCAGAAAATCTTGACATGCCTGAGCCTGCTAGGAGATTGTGCAATGTTTTTAGAAGTCATTATGTTTGTTAGAGAACATCAGCAGGAGGATGATGTTGGTAATTATTTAAGCAGGTGATTATGCAAAATTTTATTACCAAACAATTTGTATCACTTCAGAGAAACCTGAAACTCATTTTCCATTAGTGAGAATCTGATTTTGCTACTATCCTTGGGATTAAGCAATAAGTAGAGCTAAGATAAATGCTTGAGTCGCTGTATAAAAATCAATTCCGCATCAATAAATTTTGTATTTACATTCCTACATATCAAGCATTACCTGCAAAAGTGCTCATGATTTTAAGGGATAATCAGAGAGCAGTTCAGTGACATCACATCCATTTATTCTACATAGTCATTCCAACGAGGTCAATTATGATTCTTGTAGTCTTATAATTGCTAATTGATATCAGTTAATTATGTCTTGAGACATACTGAGGGACACATGCAAAGCACTGTCTACAGAGCTGCTGTGCTCTGGATTGCAACCAAAGAGCGAAGGCTAAATGAAAAAAATGTATTTTGTGTAAATACGACAAATGTTTGCAACAGACAGGATAATGAATCTGCACAATTTAGCAAATCTAATTCTTTACGCTGATTTCTGAGCTGGACAGTGACACCTCACCCGTAGTTGTTTAAGTGAGCAGCTTCATTTGGTGAATTAAATGGTCAAACTCAGGCACTTGACCTGGTCTATACCAAACACCCCGAGTAGTTGAGCTGAGCTGCTTCCCTGCACTGTGGATAGCAGCTGACCACATCTCAAGACAAACCTTTGATTCACAAGTTATTAGAACTATGCTTTTTCTTCCTACCAGAATCTATTGTATTTGAGGAGCTTCGTCAGTGTTCACACGTGACCAGTATAATAAGAGATGAATCAATCTCATTTCACATCTGAAAATTATGGAGAATCACAGCAGAGCATCTCACATTGGGCTCTCATTATAGTCACTGGAGAGAAATAGACATTTCTGGGTTGGCAGCCAAGCGACCTTCTGAGATGTATGCTCCAGGAGGAGGTGAACTGTACCATAGATCTCAGTGATTCTGACTAAATTGCTATTGATTTAGTCATGCTGTGTTCAGTGGGCTTATTGACTAGCTCATACAAATGTCTGCATTGTAGATGTCTAGATTTACTCTGTAGGAATAAAATTAGTTTCCTAAACAAAGGTTCCATGCAAAGAAACCATGGGTACCTAGGAAATCCAAGTGTGTTTTTCAGGCAAGATGCAGGATCTACAGGAGTCTTGTCTCCAGCCCCACCACTGAGTTGAGGACCACTGGACATCTCAAGTGCTCCCAGATCTGTGTACAACTGAACTGACCCACTCTACATGCAGGAAGAAGAAATAGGTGACCTCAACAGAAGAGCAGATATCTCCACACCACCTTTAGTGGTGGCAGCAGTAAGGTAATGACAATGAACACATACCCAGGAAAAGGAGATCTATCTCACCAATCTTCTCAGAGACCTCCCTGCTCCCTGGGTCCCACACTCTGCTGTTGCAGTTATCACATCACATAATTTGTCATGTTAACTTTGAGTTCTACTTTCAGATTTGGCATGCTTCTTTACTCTTATTAAATTAATTGAAAGGCAGTTTTATTTATTGGAGTAATCCATTCTAGATTCATTAATGTAAAACTTCCAGTGATTTTCAGTTTTTCCATCCCTAACCTTTGGCTGAAACTGTTCTTCCTGCTTGTGTACCTGTTTTAATCAAAAGCAACAACTTTCACAATATTTCTGGAAACCCACAATAACGAAGTCTGACTTTTTTCCAGAAGAGAAAAAGAGGAGAAAACATTTATTTTTTCAGCCTGAAGACATGAACACTTTCCTCATTTTTATTTAAAAAACACTATTTAGCTAATCTTACACTTCTCTGTTCAGTACACAGATAAAAACCAACTATTTTAAAAAGTGCAAAACATTTTTCTTCTCTAATGTTTGTTAGAGGCTATTAAGACTCATCCTTCTCTTATCTAGTTTGGTGTTACGTATGCATCCAGTATCATAGAATGGCCTGGGTTGATCAGTGCTTTAAGTAACTATACTTTGCCTTTTGACCTCACTAATTTGTTGGAATGGAAGAGTTCCTCAGGGTCATGTTAGTTTGGAAAAAGCTCCAACAGATCACAGGTCAGCTGAGCTTTGCCTGCCTCCTATCTTGGAGACCTGGTTTTCTGCCACCTTGTCCAGTTCAGTCAGTGTCCCTCAGCTGCTGATTACACATGGTCTTTTCTCCCTTTGTTAGAAGTAATTCCAATACTGGGGTAGGATCAAAAAGAGAAAAGATATCAGCTTTTATATGACCACTTCATATAAAAGAAGATCCTATAGCACAAATGAAGATCTGAATCGGTCTACAGACATCATGTTATAAATAAAGGCATTGTGCATCTCTGCTCCTTTATCCTTGTGCTAAATTCAGTTCACCCTGTTCTTGGAGTGAGTTTGTCCTGGAGTATGTATTCATTGACTTCAGAGTGCTGTTAAAAGGAAATTCATTATTTCCCTGCAACTTACATTAAAAACATATTCTTCACTGTCAGCAAAGAAAAGTCACTCTAGATACAGAGGCACAGGCACTACTGCACATCATTTCAATTTACAGCAGGATGCAAACTGCTATGGTCTGAACTGAATGCCACTAACTTTGTAGATTTTTGCCTTTTTTTTTTTTTTAAACATACCCAAGACAGGTGCATACTTGCAGTATAATCTTCTATCTCTGTATGACAATAAAAGAACTATGACTTTCAAAGCTAAATGCATTAGTGAGCAGCAAGCAGCATGGGCTGAACATGGATCTCTGTGTTGTGAAACCATTTGTTAAATACAAGAGTAACATTATCCATCTCTGAAAGGTATTTTAAGAGACTGGAAACTGTAAGATACCTAGTTCTGCTGCACAAATCATACAGAATTCATGAATTGTCATGTTAGGACCCAATGAGTGGTGATGCTTGGACTGTTGTAACCTTCATGCTACCTATCCTGCTTGGAAATATAGATTTCATAAAAAGCCATGAAAATGCTTGCCTTCCAAAAAAGCCTCATTTCCATGGGTTCTGCCTAAAGTCCAGCAAAAAAACAAACAAAAAAAAAAACCCAACATCTATTCACTGATTCTAGTGGATTTAGATCAAGTCATTCATCCAGTCATGTAGAAAATAACACAAAACTGTTTTGTTCAAGTTTTGTCAAATTGACAAGTTACAGATCAACGTTCTATGCTGCATCAGTTACTCCAGCAGTAGAGTGCAAAACAAAAACATTAATCTCATCAACTGTCAGAACAGGAGGTTTGCCCAAAAAGTGCTTATTCTCTTCACAGAAGAAAGAGAGTTCAGGTTCTTGCTTAGATAGTATTGATCTACGATTCAAAAAACCTTCAAGTTCCTGTACCTCCAGTCTGACAGAAGACACTACTAGAATCAGCAAACATTGTTATGAGTGCAAATTAAAACCTAGAGAAAACACAATGTAGAAGAAATCATTCACAGTGAGCTGAAGATTTGGGATGGCTAGGATACAGTAGTCATCATCTGTATAGCAAGTCAAACACACTTATCCAGGAGGTCCTCTTAGTAAATCACAAGGTTCAGAGCTCACACCTTAGCACTCTAAATTCCTTGAGCCTAAGAGGTAGGGAACCTAGGTGCAGCTGAATCCACTCCTACTCCCAGTCTTCACGTACTACTTACACCTAAGGGCACAATCAACCTAATATATAAATGTTAGCAAAGCTAGCCAAGCTTAAGCAAACTATTAATCACTTACCAAGGACCTGTATCTGCAAGGCATCTCTCTGCATCAAGGTTTAAGGAATTTTTACAGCAGACACAACCTCCAAAGGCATTCCTTTCCCAAGAGGAAATCCCAGCACACAGTCAACTACCATACAGAAAAACTCAAGGGGCAGATGGGCTGCTCACTATTTATGGGTTAAGATAGTTGACCCAAAGTCATAGATTTGGCACATGCTCAGCTGACTCCCCACTGCTGAACCAGGTGTCTGCAATCAGCTCTCTCAGCACCCAATTGAGACAGTATAATGGCGATTATCAGTCTTAACGAGACAATGAGTGTTATCAGTATTGTGCTCTGCCCAAGCAAGGCCTTGGCTGCTCTTTTCTTCAATCATGTAGGTCTCAGAAGCACTCACAAACTTGACAAGCATTCAAGAAACGGTAGAAATTTGCACAAAGCTTGCAGTGAACATTTTCAAAGTTTCAAACTTGCAGCAAAACCAGGAATGTGTTTCTTCAGGTTTCAGTTTCGGGCTGCAAGTTTCATAGCAGTCTGTTTTCCTGCCTGATAAATGCTTTTTTGAATGGTAGAGCTCCCTCTGGAAGCATGAAAGGTGTTCCTCCTTGAAAAATGTCATCTGTGTGAGATAGGCATCCCTATGATCAATTTTTCATGCTGTTTTTTTTCTGTCTTTGTGTGATTCTAAGTTTCAGATGATGACCTCCTAAAGTCATTGCACATTTTATTTTAGCTGAGCCATCATTAAAAATAACATCCTCGTCATAGATCCTGGATAATCGTTATCTTACGCAGGTCTTTTTTTCTTTCTCTATTTAAAGAAAGTAGTATCAGGATGTCTTTCAGAGCAAAGTTTTCCTCAAAGAGATAGACATGTTGACCAGACCTGGCACACCAGCTTTTAGGAATCATGGGCAAATTGCATAAACTAATTTAGTGCTAACTTGTATGATTGTCAAAAGGAGTTAAACTTGTGACATTCAGGTTCAAATGCAGATCTCTGTTATTTCTGCTGGCTTGTAATGATTAGCAGCTCATGTTAGAGCTAAGAGGTCACATAAACCTATATCCAACTGATGAAATGAAAGCAGAAACAAAAAATATTGCAAAATGCAATCATTCTTTTAAAATTATTACAATTATTACTTGTAGCTCTTGATTTTCCTATGATGTTTCTAGCTTAGTAAAATTCAAAATGTAACCAAAAATCTCAGAAAAGATCTGTTTCTCAGAAGTTTCTGATGTGGTTTCTTGAGGACTGATACCATTGACATCGCTTGTATAAAATCAGTTATAAGCAGAAAAAGAAATCACATTGTATTTCAATAAAGAAGCCTTAGAAAGGTGACTAGAATTAGCTTGAGACTGCATTTTCCCTGTTACACTCACACAAAAAAATGTAGGAGGTTCCAATCCAGCATAGAACAAGGATCTCTGGGATACTCCTCTTTAAATCACTGGAGTATCTAGAGCTCATATTTCTTCCCAGAAGATTCCCATGAAGAATATTTCTGCTTATTAAAATAAGCATACACTGAGATTGTCAGTGAGTTATGCAATTGATTCTGGGGCTATGACTATTGTTATCCAATGGGCTGGCAGAATACAGTTATCCCAGGGCTTCTGTTTATGGGAGACACAAAATTAAACCTTTAGATGTTTTTTTGCATGACATGGTAATTATCTACGCTCCATAGATGTACCATAATTTAAAAAAATACCACGGTGGTTTGTTTTTTAACAGTGAGGTGGCTTTCTTATGTCTAGACTATACTTAAAATTAGGTAGGTTTATTAAGAATTAATAATTCATCATACACTCTGATAACTACTTTTTATCCTTCAAGAGAACTTTATGGAGTGAATGATCAAAGCCTAGCAACCAAAGCTGCTCAATGTATTTGCTTAGAGTCTTGAATCCATTCAAGCTGGAGCTACATTCACAGAGCCCACTGTAATGTTCTCAAAGCCTTTGCAGTCCTATAGTGAGACTGTTTGCACAGCTTTATGAGACAAATCCCACCTGGCTTTTTGAACAGTGAAGTTCACTGAACTTTGAAAGTGCCTGCAGCACTGGGCTGCACCATCAGACGCTGGAGTTTGCCCAGCTATGCTCATAAGACCTCTCTGTGATACCTGAGCATTAGGGCCCTGCTTTTACAAACAAGCCTAGAGGCAGAGTTGAAAACTGTGATCAATATACACACAAAATGAAAGAAGAAAAAAAAAACAACAAACCACCAGGTCAAATAAATTGTTTGTTGAACATTATTCGCACTACATCTCCTGGAAGCAAGTGAGTTCATTGCGAAGTCTGAAACACTGAGACGTTCCAGTGTTGCTGCAGATTAATGGTTTTCAGCTCTTTTTTTCTGATTTGCATATATTTCCCAGGAACCCCTGGACAGCAAAATTAGCTTGAGTTTTTTTTTTTTTTTTCCCCTAATTACTCCTTGAGGATCCTTAAGAAGTAAGAACAGCCCATTTTTGCCCCCTGCCCTCAACCGTCCTCCAAGGGACCACAGACCATAAGCTGAAAATAAAACTGCATGAATTTTTCTTTTTCTTTAGCTCCGACTTTTTGTAGCTCTCCACCTATATGCACGCCCTCCCATTTTTGAAGGATGCTCCAAATGCAATGAAAACCAGTCAAGAATCATAGAGTCATAGAATGGCCTGGGTTGAAAAGGACCACAATGATCATCTAGTTTCAACCCCCCTGCCACAGGCAAGGTCACCATCCACCAGACCGGGCTGCTCAGAACAAAGCAAGCTCTTAAAGTAACATCCTGGGGCTCATGAAGTTTGAATACTGTGCACCAAGGTCAGAAATATCCCATTTATTAAGATTTGATTTCAACATTTAATAGTTCAAAGCTTTTTATTTTTTCAACTACCTGACGTTTGGACAATTTTTTTCTCTAATTCCTATTTTTGATTAATCCATATCCTCTGAAGACTGAACTTCAAATATTTGGATATTATCTGGAATAGTCCAGCTTCTGCCAACAGGTCTGCACTATCCAAATCACGACCCAGAGAGTTTGTTTTGTTCTCTGGTATGTAAATCTACCAAAGAGCAGAATTCTGTTGTCAGTACACCTCATGAACTGGGCAGGACAGTAAATTTGTGTTTGCTTGTGTTGTTAATCTCACTCTCACATTTCCCAACATACGTCATGAAAGATGAGGGCCAATACAATGTGAATAGAGGCAGTGAGGGTTCTAGTGACAAGCATCACTTTCAGCCATTCCTCTGCGCTTTCTAAAGCTGTTACTGATTCTAGAGGTATCTTTCACCAACTGCACAACTTGGAACATCAGATCAGAGTATCACATTAGATTATTTCTCTCTGAAGCACAGCCCAGCTTGGATTCTGAAATAAGGAACATCCTGATGCCACCAAGTTCTTTACAAAGTCCCTATTTAGATGGTACTAATTGTACAAGCATTATTTCTCCTACAGCTGCCAATGCACCTGTCCCACTGTACTGTACAAAGGCAAATGCTAACAAAGCTTTTAGTACTGTTCAGTCAGAAAAAGTAATGATCCCAGATAAACTGGAGCTTTTGATTTTGTGACAAGTCCAACGTTCTGCTTTGGAGACCTTGCAAGTAAGTCTGTTTTCTGCAAACCTTATAAGTGAGAGCCATAATGCTGAAGTCTCCCATAACATCAAAAGCTCAAAACCCAGCCATATGTACCTCCCTAGGAGCTTCCCTCTGCCACTCAAAGCAGCAGTCTCTCCTGCCAGCAGCATGGATAGAAGGAGAGAAAACATCTGTCTCAGAGAAATATTTCCATAATGCCTCTTTTTCAGACAAATCGTTTAATTTGTATGGAAGTAGACAAGGCACTGGAAAACTGGGAAATTGTCAAAAAAAAAAAAAAAAAAAAAAAAAAAGGCTCTAAGGGCCAATTTAAGCCCTAACAGATGTTTCTAAAGCTCTGACTTCTTTATTGAAAAAGTCTGGCAATCCCAACTCAGTTTTGATGGCTATATGACAATCAAGTTAGAGAGTAACAACCAACCTTGGCAATTGTTGGCACAAAATTAAAATAGCAAAGAAGTAGAGAAGGAATGGCTGGGGAAGAACAGAGAGTGAGATACCTGATGAAAAGTGGCTTTTATCTAAATTCGAGTCAAAATCACACTCTGGATAAATTTAGTTTCATGTGTTCAAATAAAGCAACAGCAAGAGGAATAAGTCAACATCTGAGAAGAAAAAGTGATGTTTTTATGCTAAATAATGTAATAAAAACAAAGCAACCCTGTTTCTTACTTCTTCCACACAGTTAGTATGCTGAATTGTCTCCAAAAATAAAACTTGTCAGTGGCTCAAAAAGGCATCACTTGGCGCCTGGTAATGTCAGCTTCTGCTCTAAAAAGTGGGTTTGCTTTAATGCCAATGTGGGATTCTGTGTTCATTACTTCTCCATGGTTTCCAACTGAAATGGACCCAGGTATTGAGTCATTGTCATATGGGGCTACTCCAGTCTCAAAGAAACTCTCTTGAAGAAGACAAAAAAACCTAAAAAACCAGTGTGCAGCCAATGTGGACACAAACCATCCTACAGACTTACATGAGTTCTTTTCACTTCCATAAACCTTCCTGTGGTAGTTCAGGAGAGGCTACACAGTCCTCGCATGAGCCAGCATGATATTCTAGAGACCAGATAAATTTAAATATCATTCTTGCTGAAAACTTATTTCTCAAAGCCAAACATCCTCACTGCAAAATACCATGTGGCGCTGGATGGCTTTGGTCTATCCTTTGGAGTCCCATAGGGGCCAAGGAGTGTTGAGCAAGGTGGCCTGGCTGTGGAAAATCACATTCATCTCACATGCAAGCAAATACAAAAACTTTTGCTTCCAGCCATGCAGGAATGCATGTTTAAAATTTTGTAGCTTGTATTCATGTTTCCCTTTCTTTTTCCCCTTTTCATCTCCCTTTCCTCCTGGAATTTGTTATGGATCACATCCCACATCATAGCCTGGTGCCTAAATATTTTGCCAGTGGCAAAACTTCATGTGTCTGTATGTTGCCTCCATAAATCCTTGAGTTTATACTCACTGCCTATAGTGTTTCTGAAATGAGCTGCAATGAGATATTAGCAGGAAGGGGTCTATGATGAAAAGAACAAAGATGAGCACAGGATGGTGCAGAAGCAGCTGAGGTGCCAAGGAGAACAAAAGGGTGATAAATTTAATATAGATCCAACCTGGTCAATGCTTTAATATCCATATCCCACATCAGAGATTGAGTATTGCTCAGAGCCCATCAGCTAGCTACAATGTGCCAATGATGGTCTTGAGCAAGCACTACTATGTGGGTTATCAGGGACTGATCCTGAACTCTGATTCTGGTCTCAGGCTCCCACTGCCAAACTCTTGGCGCTGTAGGAGACCTTGTCTTTCTGTGCCTCCTTTTTGAAGGGAAAACATTTTTGTCTCCATAGAAAGGGGAACAGAAAGAGATTTTAGCAAGTCACTGACAGGCTTGTTGCATTTGCATGGAACCACAAAATGACTGTTCAAAATCTGATGGGCTGCACAAACTTAGCCTCTAGTTTTTGTGATCTATAAGACAAGTCTACTCTGCAAAGTAAAAGCACCATTTCATTTCAGATCATAGATTATTTTGTGTGGGCAGGACTTTAGCTGCAAATCTGAAGTAATTTTGCAGCAAAGGAAAACATTTTGCAGCCTTAACTATTTTCAATACCATTGTAGAGACAGGAAAGATATTCCAATGGTAATCCGTGCAAAAAATACAATGAACCATTCATCGCCTCTTTGCTGTGCAGTTGTCTTGGCTACGACAGTAATAAAGTGCCTTTGTCACTAAAAGAAAGCAATCTTATTGAAATAAAAATAGGAAGCCAGAAATCTGTGGGTAAGAAGGTGCCATTCTTTTACACCATTTTCAGATATGCACTCCAAATTCTTTTCTTGATTGATATACATTATAATTTAAATGATTCATATACTGGCTTACTCCAGAGTTTGCTCAAGATGTATTTTCATTTTTAATTTAAATACTAAAAAAACTTCTTGGCAAATGTACTGATAGTGGATAGGGAGAGAGTACAATCAAGATTTTGGGAGCTGTTGCCAAATCACAGCTTCTATAAAACACATTAGTAGTGCAACAGTGAAGCTATTTCCTCACCACCACCATAAATGCAGGTTTACATTCATGCCATGATTTCAGAAAGAACTTGATTAAAGCATTAAGTCCCAAACCAATATATATTCTTCAATAAATCTTCTCAGTCACTGTTCGTTATTTATATGTAAAGCACTTTCATGGTAATCTGAGACAACTTACCTACTTTTGTTTTTGGCTTCTATATGATAGATGACAAAAAACAAATTAATCTCTTGCAACAAAGGTATTATCAATACTTTTCTGAATATTAATGGACTTAGCAAGGTGCAATTTGGCAGATCTGTCATGGTACAAATATCAACTGAAAATATTTCCAGTAAGCTGTCATTCAGACACTTGTGGTTGCTCACATAACTTGTATTTGAGTTCCTAAGTTAATAGGAACAGATGTTATTCCTATGTATCATTTAAATGTAAATATAAATACTTTTTTTTTTTTTTAACAAGAAATACTTCATGAATAGAGCTTTATTTTCAGTCAACATATAGCATTCCTTCACAAGTACTTAAACATGAGAAACACATTCCACATTCATTAGGTGCTCTGAGCCCAAGGGTCTGGTGTTTATGAATGTTGTATTTCACGTTTATCTCAGTAACACACAAGTATGTGTACTGCTGTATGTTGATGAGATTCTCCAAAGCCCGTAAACCCCTACCAAAGTTACTTTCTATCACATCTGCAGAGGAGCTGCGTGACAGAAATAATAATCTTTCGCTGGTCGATTATATTCACACTACCAACATAACTCTCCTGACTGGATCAATTAGAGAAACTACTGCCAGTGAACCATCCTACGAATGTGGAATGTTTACAGCTTAATAACATTTTTTCCTCTGAAAGAAGCTGTGGTGTTTTGCAGTACATCTATTAAAGAAAGCAAAAACAAACCAACAAATATATTTCTTGCAAATGCTCTGAGATCAGCTGCTTCACCAGAAGACTTTACAAAATGTGGTCCACTCTCCTTGAAAGCTTTTCAAGCTACCTCAATCAAGAGCACATTTCTGGCTGTGGGTTTGTTCCAATTTCCCAGGCCCATAACCCTGAACCTAAGCTGTAACTACTGAATTTCTATCAGGCATTTATAAACGTCATGTATCTTTTAACATATAAAGGTTAAAACACTATAAAACAGCTATACCCTGAGCTTTGACTTCATATACAAAAACATGACAGGCATATTAACAATGTTCATGCCAAATCTTCTCCCTAGATTTGACCATTTCTTCTACTAGCCTGTTAAGTACGCAGCCTAATCGCTGTGAATGGAGGAAGAGACACCTTCCTCCATTGCTCTGAGCAGAGTGTAATATAAGGAGGCATATTAGGGAGTCCTGCAATGCTTTCCTGGTAGATTACCACCAGCTCCTAAAATGAAGTGTGAGAAATGCAATACCCTCTTTTATTGACTAAAACATCAATCAACCCATGGAGCAAAATAAGTTTGGTTCAGAGCATTCTTCTTTATACCAATGAGTAGTGTGTAGGGAAAACAGTTGCATTTATTTATTGCAGTGTGAAGCCATTTTCATAAGGTAGCTCTATGGCCTGCTACCCTACAGAGTGGAAATCATTTAAAGACAGATTATTCAAAACTAAACACTTTCCTGAAGAATGAAGATAGTTTCATTCTATCCCCATTATGGTCAATGAAATGTCATTACAGACTGTGATAATGGAAGCAGAAAGTCATCAGCTTTTATGCAAATCCCTCTTGAGTCAATAACTCAGGATTTCCATGAACTTCAGGAGTATGGACAAAAAGTGTCACTACTGCAGCCACAAAATTATTGTGTTCATGGTTAAACTTAACCACTTTTAAATGTACAGAAACTCTTACGAATGTTCTTTGCCAAAGCAATAATGAGATTTATGTTTGGGAGTGCAAGAATAGTTCCTGCTCTCCGTAATTATACCACTTTAGCAAAGTGTTGACAACAGCACATGGCTTGACTGTCTCTTTATGTCTTTTGTTAGATAGTTATAGATCTTAAGGTCTATAACCTGACCCTCTAGCAGAACAAAAGTCATTCCGTTCCATCTGGTTGCTCTTCTGCATATTCCAATAATTAGTGTCTGACTAAAGCCTGCCTTCCAGAGAGGCATCTAGTCTTAATTTGAAGGCTGCAGGAGAAAGCAAAGCCACCTCTGTTAATTTGTGAAATGTTTTGCTTTCTTTACTCCCCAGTTTCTAGTCTGCCTACCAGCTGGCCATGAGGGCAGCTCTTGGTGGAGTGTCAGTGCTGTTTGCAGAACAAAAATGAAGCCCAGCAATATCTACACATGTAGGAAATTCTGTGTCATAGGAGTTTTTAAGTGAAAGTGACAGCTATGTCTTTCAGAAGCTTTTATCACTCCCTACCCTCCAAGACCACATCCTGCCTAAAAACCTCCTGGCTTTACAAGGGTTACATCTACCCATCCTCCCCATTCTGAAAGGGCATGAAACAAACCAGTTCTGAATTAACAGCATTGTTAAAAGAAACATTTAGGTGTATTAAGAATCCAGTGCATAGCAAGTGGGAGTTTAGTTGAAATTAAAAACAAGAACAAAAAACCATCTGCCTGAAGTGACATGTGGCCACCTGGCTTAGAGATAGTTAAAGTTTAAAAAATTTACTAAGGAGTAAAACTAGCAGTTAGAACTGGAAAATGCCAGAATATGATGTTAGGCACTGCCTGCATTGCTTTGCCTTCTATTTCTTATGCTCCAGTGTCAAGTGCTTGTTTTTGTTACAGGTGGCTAAGACCAGGCTGGATTTCCCAGCTGAACTGACCCGGTGTCCAAGGACTGAAGGAATTCAATTTTTTCATCTATTCAAACTAAGACAGTAGCAGAAAAGCGCTCTCCATACCTATTCCTTGCAATGAACATCAAAGGATCTGAACAGCTAAATCACAACAAATTGAGAACTCCTGAAGACACTGTCAAGAGAAAGAGATGATCTAGTAAATGCAAAAGGGAAAGAATATGAAGGAGCTTATTTTATTTTAACTTGTATTTGCAAGAAGGTTTTGCATTTGTTAGACTATATTCCTCTTCAACCCTCTCTGAGACTCCTCATTCCAGAAAAAATCATTGAGCTAGGCATAATATCAAAATATCAGACTTTGCATCAGAAGAATACACTCTGGCAAGAGAGGTTTGCGAAGAAAATCACATTGACTTTTCAGGATATATAAAAAGAATACAAAAGAATAAAAAAAAGTTGTGTCGATAAAGCAGCAAAGACCAGGATAAAACAATCAAGATTTCTAGCATTGAAATAATAAACGATCCTTCAGCCTGGCTAGTCACAACTTGCCTTTGTTCAGTTGAGGAACATGGTGAGAACGCGAAAATTTCTTGAGCTCAAAACCTGAAGTACTCCTGTCTCTGTTATGATATCGGCCTGAAGCTTGATTGCAAAATGATAAATCTAGAGTAAGTAACAAGTCTAGGTGTTTATATATGCCTATGTACAGAGGGAACAGGGAAGGATGAGAGAAGAAAAATACAGGAACAGTAAGAAAAGGAAAACAAAATAAATAAATAGTCATGCAGAGCCAGTTTCTCAGCTAGGGTAAATCACTGTGTCTCTATTAAGGTCAATACATCCAGACAATTTTTATGCTTAATATAATAGCCTTTTGCTTTATCCGTGGTAGACCAATTTCATTTAAGCCCGTGCCAATTATTCTCAAAACTGTCTGTAGGCAGAAGATATCACACTCACTCCACAAGACTTCCCTAGTACAGACATTTTTTGAAATAGCATCATTTCATCCAGGCTGAAGTAGATCAATGTATTTTTGACCAAGCAAGTTAATACAACCCCCAGTCAAAATGTGGCTTGTGAAAGGGCCCTAACACAAAGCAATGAAGCAAGATTCCTGCTGAAGGCAATCTCATATTTTTTCTCCTGCTAAATTGGTTCCTGCAGCTGTAAATTACACTTGAAGGTCTTGCAGACAACCTGCTGCTTCACAGTTTCAAGTCAGACTACTTTTTCCTCTCTGTATGGCATTTTGCCCTATGGGATGCTGTCTCAAACTTGAGAGGCTGTAGGTGCTTCCAGGAGGAATATAATAGATATTTAAATATCTTTAAATATCTTTCATTGTCATCAGTATGCTATAATATCACTGGAATATCTGAAATGTAGTGGGATAGCTTAAATGCCTGAAGTTTTGTTACAGATGGATATAAACTCTTCAGGAGGCAGTCATGGAGAAGATGAAAGGTATTGCTTTCCACATGAAGCAGGAGCTCAGGTACTGAGCTTTTGTATGAGACTTGATGGGGAGGGTAACTTCTTGGAGGTCTGTATAAGAGGAGGAAGTAGTGAGGTTGATACAAGGGTGAGAGCATGTTATCAAACAGGATGTGAATGAGGATGAAACATTTGTGTAGGCAGCTCAAAGAAGTTACATGACACACCCTGAATTTTATACAATTCCATGGGACCAGATGTCCAAAATTATTTTGTGTCCAATTATTTTATATCCAATTATTTTGTGCCAAAATACTTGACCAATTTCATTAGAGTCCACTTTCTATAGCCATTGAAAAGCCACAGAGATCATAAGAGGTTAACCAGTGACTGTAGAAAGAAAACCTTCATTTCATCTTCAAAAGCAATCAAAACAACAAGCTAGTCACACTCCAGCCCCTGAGAAAAATGTGGAACCATTCCTCAACACGAGTGAACGAAGATGACTGGAACTAGTCAGATGGATCAGAGATGGATCATGCCTGATCCATCCAATTACCTTCTGTGATAAAACAGATGGATTTGTGGACAAGGTGAGAGGAGTAGATGCCATCTGCCTCAGCTTCAACAGCATTTTCAATACCATCTCCCACCATATTCTTGTAGTCAAGTTAGAATATTAGGGTCTGAATGGGTCAGCTGGATGAAAACCTGATTGGATGATTGACCACAGAGTATCATAGTTAATGGGTTATATTACATCTGGAGGCCAGAAGTCAGTGGGTTACTAGCTGAGGGTATTTCAGGGGACATCCTATCCTAATTGAAACTTGGAGCTGCAGTAACTCTCCTATTAAACTGATTGAGATTTTTGCACGTGCACTTGATCACACACAAGCACACTGATCTTTAAATGACACTTCTACCCAGATATCGATAATGAAACATCTCTTATAATGGGATGAACTCAGGAGATATTCCAGCTTTCATTAAATTGAATGAATACTTCAGTGTCTTTGCTGAGATGTTCCTGGAAATAAAGCATGTTCTACATGAAATAGTTCACAGAACTGAACCTGATATTTGTTTTGTTGTGTTTATGTCATGAGAGCTCCCAATCAGGAAAAGATGTATATTGTGAGTATCTACATAATGGCTGCTCTCCAAAAGGATCATTACAGGCTGTAAAATAAATAGTATTCATTTAACTCCTTTTGTGAATATACAAAGTTTAGAGACAAGCAGAGAAAGTAAATTAAACCACAGAAAACCACTGCATCCAAATGAGTTTATGAAGCCAGCAGGAAAAAAAATCCAACCACAAGATAATGGAAGAGTATCCTGTAGTGAAGTTCCCCAGCTCAGCAAACTCTTAAAGCATATCCTCAATGGAAAAAACGACTCAGCATGGTCCTACACACTTTGCAAAGTGAGAGCTTTAGTTACATATAGATGTATTCTAAAAGAAAAACAGGTCACAGTGTGAATGTTAAAAATCTCAGTGAACCAATCTGACATTTCCCGATTTGATAACAAGGAGCCCCTCAGCTCATCTGCTGAGACCCCAAACCAGGAGGCCATGCTGAGTCTGTTTTATCCACTCTGAGCAGGCTTTCTGGGGAACCAGTTTCTCCAGCAACAGTCTTCATCCAACATTTGTTCTTGGTTCAGTATCCAATTTCATATTTGCTGTTGTAAAAAACGTGCTGCTTGGCCAACTTCAATTTACAAACTGTTTCAGACCATTCCATGTCCATCACTTCTCTTCACATTATTTATCACTCCCCAATGTTACTGTCATCGCTAATCTTTATCAGAAAGATTTTTATGCTTCCTTTCAAAGCATTGACAGAGATGTTAAACAGCAGTCTTCACTAGCATTTCACATTCCCTAGTAATGATCATCAATTTACAGGAATGTTTTGAGTTCTGCTCATTAGAAGCTTTTAATCAATTCAGTGTACCTGTGTTGATTTTCTATTTTTCTATATGGAACTAAGGCAAATGTTTTAGGAAAGTCTAAATCCATTAAACTGATAGCATTTCCCTTGTCAACACAGCTTGTAAAGCTATCAAGTACAGTTAGCCTCTTTAGTTTGACAAGATCTATTGCCCATGATCCGAGGTAGATTAGCATTAATTGTATTACTGTCTTTTAATTCTTTATCAGCCAAATCCCAGATTGAACGTTCCATTATCCACTCTGGGATCAGTGTCATGTTGAAAGAGTTGTAATTACCCAATTCTTTCTATTTATCCTTCAAAAATGTTGGCATATCCACTTTCCTGCAAATTCCTGGCCTTGCTAACAATCAGTTTTAACGAATCAGAGAGTAACATGGCTGGATACCTTAAAATTCCTGGGGGCAAATTATCCACCTCTGTACTTTAATGATGCTTTAACTTTTAGAATTGCCTTAGCAGATGCAAGGAACATGAGAGCACGCGTATGTGCAGCAAGATGAATAAGACTCTTCCAGCAAGAGAGCAAGCAACTGAGTACCAGCAACCCCAGCAGTCTGCTCGCTGTAGGTCCCATGTACAAGAATGTCCTAGCAGAGTCCAGAGCTGCCACTGGTACCAGGGTTCTCCACAGAAAGAGCCTTTCTCAACATGGGCCAAGTCTATGATCAGTTTGATAAATGAAGAACAATGTTTGAGCTCCTGAGAAAGGTACATCTTCCACTTCCTGTGGAAAATCTAGCTGATATGGAGATGTCCGAGGACTCCATTAAATCCAGGCTGTGTAATTTGGGATTACTACAATTACTACAATTTGGATGAGACAGACAAATCTCTGTAGGACTAGTTAGGGAGCGAAAACTCTGTCATCCCCATCGTGCATGGCTAAGGGAAGCAGTTTGTATCTGGTATGGTTTTCTTACCAGGTAGTGAACGGTGGACAAGGCACTGGAGTTTTATTAGTAATCATGCTGAGAATCACTTCTTTTGTGGTGTTTTTGTTTTTGGTTATTTCTTGCTTGCTTTGCATTTAGTTTATTTGGTTTATGTATTAGCACCATGTGGGACACTTACAGTTTTGCTGTTGTTGTTTTTGTGGTTGGATTGAGTTTTTTTGAAACAGTCTGGCAATCAACAAGAAAAACAAAGGAATACTAATCCCTTTTCTCCACTACACCAATTCCTAGTTCTTCAGGAGCAAGTTTTCAAAAAAGGACTGAAAGCCAAATACTATCAAAGATGAGGCCACTGGGATGTATGAGGTTTTAATTACATTACTACTGAAATCAGTCACCTACTAAATTTGTCTCCCTGAAGTAACAGCAAGATTGTATGAAAACCACAGGATAGATAATAAATACTTAGCATGACAGTATGAATTAGAAAAATGTAAATGGTTTGATTTACACTTTTTAATAAAAGATTTTATTAAAAGAAACAAATCTTTTTGAAAGTCTCATAATTTGTTTTGTTATTTACTAAACCCAGAGCTGACAAATCATTAATACTCTTGGCCCTGCACAGATTGCCTTTGGTTGTATCCAACCAAATATTTCTGAACTTGGAAAGATATCTGTGTTTGGCACCTAATTTAATGTAAGAGAAGAGGTACAGGCAGATACACCAGATATTGCTTTGTCATGAGATGCAGCCTATCCATTCCCATAGCACTTGGGAGGAACAGGATAGTACTTAAAGCATCTTTGCCAGAGGCTGATCACTGAAGGATTGCTTTAGGTGTCTCCAACAGAACCCTTCTCCCAAATCCCAGACTTCCCACATTCCTCAGCACTGGAGGTGTTTAAGATCAGGTTGTATGGGTACCTGGGCAATCTGCTCTAGTACATGATCTAGTGGCTGGCAGCCCTACCTGTGGCAGGGGGGCTGGAACATGATGATCCCTGTGGTCCCTTCCAACCCAAGCCATTCTATAACCTTATGAAATCAGCTCAGTGGGCTTCTTGTCTGTAAAACATAACAGAAGCAACAATTTTGAATGAAGTTTTCAGTGATGTATGTGTTATTTTCTTGCTATTATCATTTGCTTTTGTCTGTGGTGTGTTTTTGTTTTTGTTTTTGTTTTTTTAATATAATTCACAAAAGTTTAGGAAATATTGAGGTATGAGATGACTTTGCAGAGAAAAATGATGCATTCAGAAAATGTCGAAGCAGAATGTTTGCTACCCTCAAAGTATCTCCTGAGATTTGCAGGGGGTGACCATGTGTGATAGGAAGACACAGGGTGGCTTAGAGCATTTTATTTGCTTTGAGCGAAATGCTGTTGAAACTGATAGATTCCTGTTGATCTTATTTTTCTTTTCTATTTGGGTAAAACCACCATTTTTTAAAAAACAGAAAAAAAATCATAGTAATAAGAAATTTGAAGTAGCCCCATCACTCATCTTTTCTGATAGTATATAGGGCCCTCAGGGGCAAATCCAGGAGTTTTACTGCTTTGGTTTTTGCTTTGGCTTTCAATTGCTGTTAGCCTAAGTACCCTGCAGACAAGGTGCTGAAGAGGGATATGTAACATATACTGAATCCTTTGCATTAAAAAAAGTGCTCACATCTTTTTCAGTGCAGCATTTTCTAATAATTTACTGAAATTGCTTCATCCTGCAGCACAGATGCCAAGATTCACAGAAGATTCCTACACAACTAGCTGCTATAACCCTGAGCACAAATCCCAACCATGTGTGCAAGCTCATTTTGTCCACGGAAATATTTGTACAGTTTATGAATACACACACACACTACATTCCTGAGACTTTTTAGCAGCACTAAGCATCTTCCTATTGTTTTCTCATGTCCTTGGGTAAGAGTTACTAAATAGGTGCTTCATTTAGCTGTAACTGAAAGCGGATATGAAAATAATAGGTAACAGCAATTTAAAGCAAGAAATTCAAAGCATCTCCATTAAAGCATCACCATAAGCATCAGAGGAATGGTTATGAAACAAAAGCGCAGCACTTCCCTTCTTAGCTGTTCCTCTGTGAGAAAGGAAATGGATCAGGGAAAAGACAGAAAATCTATGCCTATTTTTTTCTAAATGGCCTATTACATCTGATTAACACCTCCATATCATACTATCAATTTTATGGCTTAGCCTATTGGATTCACATAAATTTGAGATCTGGTTTTACTCGCTGAAGACAACTCATTGTGGGAAGAAACCTGGTGAGGCCACATGGAGGCTATTTTCTTGTCCTTCCTGCTCATATTCTTCTGCACATGTTTGGATATGCAGCTCACTTGCAAATGAATTTGACTGCTTCTTTACTAGGATTTGATTTGCTCAAATATAGCAGAGAGTGGGATCAGCTGTAGTTCTTCAGAACTCTGCTGTGAAAAGAGTGGAGAAGGAAGTACTGGGTGTCAAGAGCATTAGCAAGGGATGGGAACTCAGTTCACCAGCTCCACCAAGTTGGGGCACTGTGGCAGGAAATCTGGTCTGGATATGGAGAGGAAAGCTGTATGCTGCAGGAGTTCCTGGGCAGCACATCGCTCACGTGGCTCTCCAGCAGTCATCAAACACAACTGTGACAGACCCAGCGGACCTTCGGCTGCAGGAAGAGAAATACTTTCCAATGACTGAAAGAGCTCAGAATTCAGTTTGGAACTGAATTCTTCAAACTAATTCTTCATACTCCAGATCTATTGAGATAAGAATGAAAAGCAAAATCCTGTAGGAAACTGGAGTGTGTTCTCAGATACCCTCCCATGGCAAGATAAGGTCTATTTTTGGTGTAAAAAAATTGCTGCACATACTTCACATGGTTTTAGAAACAAGCACTTTGGCCTCATTGACTGCTTGGAAGCACCTGCTTCACCTCACAAGTATAGATATCATGGGGCAGCATTAGTCCCTTTTTCTGCTGCAATGATCTTAAAATAAATCCCATTAATACAAACCTGTATGACATTTCATTATGAAAGATTTTGATGCAGAAAAGGAAGAGAAACAGGAATGTGGACTACCCCAAAGCTGTTTCTCACAAATAAGCTGCAATCTGATTTGCATCTGGAACACTGTGATAGCAGAGCCCTTGATTCACTTCCCCCAAAGAGACTCTCTAAATCTTAACAGTGAGAACCTCACACTGACTGAAGTACAAGAAAATGCAAATTCTTCCCTCTGTTGAGCAACACAAACAGTTCTGTTTGAGTTCTGCTAGGAGGTACAAAATAGCAGTATTGGCTTGGGGGAGACATCATGAAGAACGTTCTAAAACATAACTCTATTTTTAAAGGTACAGCCACGTTCTTTTTGCTTCCAAATACACTCCTATTAACAAGTTCTGTCATGTTGGAAACTGATAACTCCAGTGCCCCATGTCGATTCTGATAGAGACATCTAGTATGACCTCTGTTGAGTAAGAAAACGTAACTACCACCATTCTGAAGTAAAGAAACCAAGCCATGGAAGAGCAAAATTTCAGAATCTTTGATATTTTTGGTCACCTTTCTGACTGTTAGCTTGACTCATGATACACTTTCATATTTCTTATCAATATGGTCCCAAAAAAAACTTAAGTACTAACGAAGTCTGTGAGAGTAAAATGTAGAGTTGTATCCCGAGTCCACAGACAAGCTCTGAAACTCCTGGGCAACCTGTAGCTGTCTTACTGCATAATCTTCCTGTGCAACCTCTTTTCCTATTCCCATCCTTTAGGTTTGACTGCATGTTTTGAAGGTTGACTCCATGTAATACAACTTCTATTGCATCCAGACATATCTCTATCAAGCATCAGCCCCAAAGACCACCCAAATATGCCTCCAACCACACAGATCCCATCTCCATGGTGCCTGTTAATTCTATCTGCTGCCTGAATCCCCATAGGCCTTCTATCCTCATCTCAGGAGTTACATCAATAATCCTGGCTATCACCTTTGATTTCCTTGCATCCAAAGGTCATTCTCTTTCACCTTCTGCCCATTTAATTACACCACAACAACATCATGAAAAGTAATCTTTTTCCTAGGATATTATTTCCAATTTACTTGCCTTAATTTGGGAACAGGTCTCACCAGCACAGTTTTGCTAGGTGTGTTACCCTGATGATACACCAGCAGCCATTGAAGCCGCCAGTTTCTGAGGTGCCCTCAAGGGTGTCTGGCTCTCTGTCAGATATTTATAGTCGGTTAAGCAACAGTTTTCCAGAGATGGACATAGCAAACCAAAGCCACTCATTCCAGGCAACTACATATGTTGAGTTTTCAACCCTAAAATTTCAAGTACATTTATTTTATATTTCCACAGAAGTTGTGCTCCAATGCTGCTTCCAGAACATAGTGTAATAGCCATCTTTCACACAGTCCCATGCCTTAGACTTGCGTTCCAATTTTCTGTTAGAAGAAGTTAATGCCCTGATACTTCCAGGTTTACTGTTTTGTTGCCAGATTCACACTACTCTACTGCATCAACCACTGCCCTTGAAACAGCAAGAAGGAATATTCAGAGCAGGAAAAAAAAAGGGTAATGAGGGAAAAAAGATTTAGAAGGGTATGGCTCACATTCACTAAGACATCACTCAACCTTTGTCTTTATGCTCAAAGGAATCTGTGTTACAATTTATATCGTTCTAAAGCAGATGCCTAAGTAATCACATACATCATCCTTTAAATTGCCCCTTATTGTTAACTGACTGAAAAAGGAGATAAAGTAAGACAAAACGCATCCTGCCTTCGTAAGGATTAGCTCAGGTATTTAGATTAATTCTACTCTACCTGATTAATTTAAACAGGTTTCAATGCTTCCCTCACATTCACAGATGTAACATATCTGTGGGTGGAATCAATTCTCCTTTGCAGATACCTATTGGAAGCTTAAAAAGCCATCAGACATTGGACAGCCAATTGATACCTGACAAAGATGACTATAACATACAAATTTAGATTCAATTCCCTGTCCTTCTTTCCTATCTCTGTGTCAGAAATATGGGAATATAAAATACTGATGGGGACATAGTTACAGTTAACAGAGTGTAGGGCATATATGTACATTATCTATAAGAGATTGCCACTATCAACAGCATGAGAGGAAATTATACTGAGCAAGTATCCCCTATTCGGAGTAGAGCTTCCCCAGCACAAATTAGCATTCAAGTCTGGTCTTTGTTGTGTATCCAAATGGTGTATTAGTGTTCAGCAGGAACAAGGAATCCTGTGTGTTAGGTGAATCTTTCACATGCCTGTCAGTACATCTTTTCGCATCCTTTTATCGGAAAGGGGTTTCTCCTGTTATCTGTCAATAATAAGCAAGCTAGCTTTTTTCTTTTTTTTTTCTTTTTTTTTTTTCCCCAGAGGATTGTTTGTTGGAAATCAAGATAGACTGAAACACAAATTGTGAGACTCAGCATCTATTTCTAGACTGTTTTCACTGTCTGTGTTCAGGTAAGGACTCAAGTTCACCATGTTCTTTGTCTTCAGCCAATTCCATCCACATGACATATGAAATTGCTTTTTTTATGCTTAAAAATACTTGGAAGATACCGTCATATTTATTTCTTTTATAGGCTCCAAGCATCGCCTTAACCTTGGGTGAAAAGCTGAAGGATTTCTTCAGAAGAACTGTTGTTTTTCTGCCTTAAAATAATTAGACTCATAAATAAAGAACCGTGCCCTGGGAATCAGATGGTGTTTCTCTGTATGTGAACCCAGGAAACAGACAAAGGCCTCTGTGGCCTTCATTACTCTGTTTGTTGTACAGTTGTTTATATGAAAATGAGGCTGAGGAGGCACTGTGTTCCTCCATCTGTGATTTTTCATCCATAGGAAGTGATTCATTTCCACCTGTTCTGGAGATCTTCTTTATCACCAGGTGAAGCATGTTATGATCAATAGTGTGATTCTTCTCAAGCTAAATTGACGTTTAAAATAGGTCAGGTGAGACTCTCCCTAAACACACCTATTTCTTTCCCTTGACTGACATCTAAAGTTAGGTGAACACCTAAAGTGACACCTAAAGTTAGGTGAAATCAATCCTACGAAAGAAAGCAAAGTAGTGTTTTGGGAAGACTAAACACAGCACTTCAGAGTCTGAATAAGGTATAAAACACAGTCTCAACTTCTATTTGTTGTGATATTTCTGTCCCATTGAACCTATACTCCACAGAACTCATGAAGAAAACCAGGCATTCAGAGCTTTATATTTCTGTTGAAAGGCTCGTGGAACGACAGGCTCTAAAACTGTCTTTCTGCATCATAAAGAACCAATAAAGGGCACAAACTTGTTTTTTACTCATTTCAGCACTGCAGTTCACCATAAAAGGGAAAATCTTCCAACAGTGTAGATAGCATCCAGAGTTCATAAGAGCACTCACTCACTGTGAGACTTAACAGAACAGTGTCATCTTCTCTAACGCTTTGTGGCAACAAAAAGAGAACTCATGGAATTGTCTTGGAGAAATAACTAAATCCTAATGAAATTACAAAAGACTGCAAATAAAACTTCCAACCACAACCACATTGTTCCTACCCTAAACACTCTTAATGAGGTTTGCACAGTTATACTCTTACTTCTTAAGTCTTTGTTCCCAAATTAAGTTCTTAGCAAGTGGGATATGTAATTTACTAATTTACAGCTGATCAAATATTTGTCATCTGACAGCCCAGGGAAATAGAGTGGGACTTCTAAGTATGTGTTTTACTTCTGTTTTTGGTTCTCTTTTATGCTCCACTGAGTGGCAAAGCCTACAACAAGGGCTGACAGTGCTGAGAGCTGGTTACCAAGATAAATAATGAAGAATGAAGAAGCCACTAGACAAACACACTCGGAAAATATAATATGCCATTAAATATCTTCACGGGTTTCTATTCAGTCGAGTTCTTGCAATTAGTGTGATGCTGTCACTAATTTATATCAAAAAACAGTGTGAGTGCAGCCTAGTGAGGGAACTTGTCTCTATACAACAAAATGAGGAGCAGAGGTAAATTCTTGTGCTGCATCATTTTCTATATTGTTTTTGGTTATGGAATTTTGCTTCTTTTCTTTTATTCCAACAAAAAGTAATAGCTTTCAGGAGAAAGATAATCTTTTCCCTCAGCTGCCATCCCTTACGTCCATGATAGCTTTCTCTTGCCATGGGTTTTGCCTTGATGGCATCGACATCTCTTTAGTCCTTGATAATTTTTCATCTTATGTGAGCATTTTCACAATGCAATAACAAAAATGAAGTTCAGGAAGCATGAGTCTACATCCGCCTCATCTGCATCTGGAACCAGTTTCATAGCAGCGTAGCACAGAGCCAATGGTCTGTGATGATTCACTTCTTACATTTATGAACTAGAGACGTGGCTTTCTCTTCTGGGAAAACTCCATTCCTGTCACCTAACTGTTTTTCCCCTAAAAACACTTGAAAATTCATTGCATACATCCATGCAAATATAACAGGGAATATGACATGTAAATGGATTTAATATATTACCTATTCCTATTGCAGGATGAGGTTAATTTGATGTCACTTTTTTTCTCACTCTAAAGTGAGAAAATTCTTCCTAATACTATTGCATCCAAAAAATGAAGAAAAAAATAGAATACATGTATGCTGGTGTGCACTGAAGATTCCCCACAGCTGTACCTGAGAAGTGTGAAATGACGGCAAGACACAGAATGACAACTTATCTGCAAAAAAAACATCTTTCTAGTCTGTTTTTCAGAGCTGTATAATGCCATATGGTACAAGTACCAAAGGTTGTGGCTGATTTGCAGTTGGAGGGTGAGTAGTTGCTCAGATCTCCTCTCCCATCTTACAGCCCCCTGCAGGTAGGAGATGTCTGAGACTGACAAATAATCTGATCGACATGTATTAGATAGCAATGTCTTTCATAGAATCATAGAATCACCAAGGTTGGAAAGACTTACAAGATCATCCAGTCCAACCATCCACCTATCACCAATAATTCTCACTAAATCATGTCCCTCAACACAACGTCTAACATTCATTGAACACCTCCAGGGTTGGTGACTCCACCACCTCTCTGGCAGCCCATTCCAGTGCCTGACCACTCCTTCAGAAAAGTAGTATTTCCTAACATCCAACCTGAATCTCCCCTGGTGCTACTTGAGGCCATTCCCTCCTATCAATAGTTACACGAGAGGACAACCATCACCTCACTACAACCTCCCTTCAGTCTTCCCTGAGCCCCCTCTTCTCCAGACTAAATAATACATTCCCAGCAAAGGCTGGGAATCATGAACTTTCCAAGCAAAGTTGCTCATGAACTAAGATTTATGAAAAGAGTAATTGCATTCCAGAATCCAGAGAATTTCCCATTCCTCAAGCTATCCTTCACTCCACTGTTCAAAGTTGCTATAAATGGGTTTGAACTTCAGCTTCCCTGAGTGAATCTGGTAAAACTGTGATTTCATTGAATTCAGTGAAAGGGGAATTATATCACGGATTTCAGTTAACAGCAGTAGTTCATTGGAGCAAACGGTGAGATGAAAAGCAAACCGTACATTTATACTGAGCAATGCACTGGATCTGGTTCAAATTTGCACAGTGGAAGCTCTATGTTTTAACAATGACTAAAATGCACTTAGATTCACTCCTTACAGGAGCAACAAAAATCCACCACAGCAGGGCTAGACTCCAGCCTATGGCTTCAGTAAAAATGAGAGAGCTGATTAGGAAGTTAAAACATGCAGCTAAAGGAATTAAATCCTTTTATGCACTATATAGACTACCTTAGGATGCCAAACTGGAAGTACAGCACTTGTGACTACCATGCATTAGAATAGCTTGAGAAAGGATAAAAGAAAATCTGTGATGACATAGCAAAGAAAAAGATATTAGAATTAAGAAAGCATCACTCAAAATACTGAAACTGTACCCAAGTTAAATAATAAAAATAGCAATAGTGAAGCATCACAAACTCTGTTTAAAAAACACCAAGGTGAAATCAGTCAGATGAACAGTCTGAGAAGCAATTATCTGAAAAATTAAAACAAATAATATTTTATTCTCCCTATACGCTGCAAGAAAAAAACCTTGCCTGAAGATTCTGTAGTGCCACTGATGACACCAGTAAACAAGGAGCAGCTGAGTGGTAAAGAGCTGATGCACGCTGAGAGCTTCTGCACTGCCACTGGACATCTCCTTGTGAACTCAGAGATGTGGATAAATGACCTCTCCACTCCCCACTGCTGCACAGTACAGCTCTGAATTCGTTACTGTTTGGGCATGCTTGACATCCAGGCCCAGCCAGATTGTTTCTGGTTGTACTGATTTATCAAATCAACAGACTGTATGCCACTGTATGAAAATTCAAACACAAATATTTGTAGTTTGGCTATAGGAAAGACCAAAGATTTCTCTGGGGTTGTCCTCCACTGAGCTGTGTCTTCTCTGCTGCTTCTCCCTGCAGCACAGATCATTCACAGCACAAAAATCCACGTTACAGTAAGGAATGCAGCTATACTGAGTACATACAGAGTAGCCAAATAAGTAATAAAGACTGCTGCTGTGGAGGACTGCAAACCTGCCCACAAAGCAGCACATGCTGCTCTCTGAGAGGAAAATGAATCCTTACAGTATTATTTGTTCCTGCAAGGCAAAGCACTACCTTGTGGAAATGTATTACACAATGCTGAGAAGTAGAAATCTCTAGAGCACTGGACTCTGCAATGTTACTTTATCTTCGGAAAATCCTACTTGCCTCACATCACTGCTTTCAACAAAAATGTATCTGACAGAAAGAACCACAACCAGAAACTCCTGGTTTTGGTTTTCCACATGCAGTCACAGAAATGTTTGGAGCTTCTGCTAGTGACCACACATCTCTTGATTTGATAAATCAGTGTAATCAGAAACAGTATATTGAGTCTTGCACATCAGATACACCAAAACAGTCAACAGCATCCAAATTTCACCAGTTATTTTACAATGAAAGAGTTCCTTTAATTCTCACTAAGTCTCTTAGCCACATGCTTTTATAAAGCCTAATATTGAAATGAATTATAATGAAAAGAGGTAGAAAATATTATTCTGCATGGAGAGTGCTAACGTATTATAATGTTGGGCAGCAGAACCAGCTGCTGAGACTGACTGACAGACTTATCACCCTGGTAGGGCTGTAGCAACTTCATTCTTAACTCAAGAGTGATACACTCCATCCTCCTCTGGAGCACAAGGTTTGTACAGAAGACCATCCCTCTATCATCACTGGGATATGAGGCACATCGACTTAGAGAAAAATCCTTGCAAGAAGCACTTTGCTGTAGTTCCATTCAGAATGAAAATAAATCCTTAGTTCTGTTATGACAGAAAAAAAATGAACTTTTTAAAATAAAGCTGCTTAATTATAGAATTTGCATTTATCTATTTATTAAATCCATATGATCTTTGCTAATTTCCACCTAGGCATATACCTGACAAAAACATGAAATGACACATCCAAAGCATAAAAAGAGGAAGCCAAGATCCAATTGTACTTTTGCCAGAGTAAATTTCATCCAACCCTATAGATTTCAATGATGTAACTGCCCTTGCCACATAGCTATCTTCTGCTGCGAGAAAAGGCAGTGTAGAAGATAATAGGAAAGATCTATAGTTCATAGCATGTTCTGCTTCCTAAAAACTGATGATTATCTGGGCTGCAATATTCTACCAGTTATTTCTTTCCTTCATTCCAGATTCTTGGAACAGGCTGCCCAGGGAAGTGATGGAGTCATTGTTCCTGAAAGTGTCCAAACAGCATGTAGATGTGGCTGAGGGATATGGTTTAGTGGCAGTGGTGGTGATGGGTTAGTCTTTTCCAACACTAATGACTCTACGATTCAGTGATTAACTGCTTCTGAATTTATTCTAAGCTTGTTCTAATTAGAATCACACAGCTACAAAATAAATTCAGACTCCAAACTTTCAAACTTAGATTTGTATTAGAAATCATTCCCAGTTAAAGCACTTGGGAGTACAGGAAACTTAATGATGAGGAATGGAAATCTTGGGAAATAGATCTGAATTTCAAACACCAACCAACCTTTAGATATGATCAGGTATTATGATGGTATGACAGGAGCACTTGGATGTGCTGGCTACCTTTTCTTCACATCCTGGCAAATAGATGTGAATGACTCACTTTGTTCTTTGCAGCACTACAACAGAGAAAATAATATTTTCCTTTTACAGCAAGATCATATCTGAAGTTGAAAAGAGCATGGCTTAATTTTTTAAAGCTGTGTACTAATATATGATAACATTGGCCAGTAAATAAGATATTTTCCTTCCTCGCATTTCTCTCCTCGCACACTCCAGTCTTTTGAACAGACACTCACTTTGAATCCAACCTCCTTAACAATTAATCAATATTTAACCCTGAATTCATTCAGTTATTTGTTTAAACAACACCCTCACATTAATGTCAATTAAAAAAAAAAAAAAAAAGGAAAGCAAGTTATTTGAAAATTAAAGAAACAGCGAAGAAGAAAAAGCATAAGGAAAAAATGTAAGTCACCAATAAAGATCATCTTGAGATGTAAAACCAGAAGTCAGAGAAGCAAGTGTCCTACACTGTCAAGTGTATAGTTCCTTCGTCCGTGACTTGTCTGCTAAGTCCCAAGTACAGAAACTTACTGTCCAGCTGAAAGCTAACAAATATGCACCAGAGTTTTATTTTGTTTTGTTTTTGCTGTTGGTTTGGGTTATTTTTTTTGTTTGTTGTTGTTGTTTTTCAAAAACAAATCTTTCTACTTAAAAGACAAAAAATTCATTGAGAGGTATGTGAAACACCAAGCCATACATTTCTGTTCTGAGTTCCACTTCCTGCAGCCCACTAGAGTGCTAACTGTGTGACACTGAGTACAACGCAGCAAGCAGCTTTTATGGGAGCCTCTTGAATTTAAAGCCAATATACAGCCATATCAAAGAAAGTTATCACACATACACAATTTACAAACACATATTATCAGCTAATTATCTTTAAGGTGCACCAACATTCACAAAATCCCTCTTGTAACACACATTCCACAACAAGCGGGTGGTGGGAAGGCTGACATTGCAGGCACTGCAGGGATTCTTTGCACCTGCACACCAGACTGTTGTCACTGCTGTTTTCCCCAAATCTAAGCCCAGATTGCTGACTCTTCAAGGCTTAGCTCCCTTCTTTATGGAGTCAGTAGGGCGTTTCCATTTGCACCCTCCCAATGATCACAAAGCTCTTCTCTAGCAGCACCGGTGCAATTTGTTTCAGTTTCTACATCTGGCTGCAAATTGTCCCTTCCAGCACCTACATCTCCAAAGTGGAGCTGACATCACTATACGGAAGAGACATATCCTTTTTTTCAGCACTCTGGTGATCAAAATATCAGCAGGTGACAGCAGATGGCTCTTGTGCAACACTCCATGTAGTACAGGTGCTGTATATGGACCAGAATCTGACTCCACAGCTTTCTTTGGTGACAACATTATTATTTGATATAAGTACCTGAGTTTTTGCATGATGGAAATTAGTGGTACAATCTTTAGATCTGCGCTTCACAGCAGACTGAGGGAACTGATGCCCACCAACCTGTTCCTATTTCTAAGCATTCCTATGACAGGTATGTAGTGAAAAATCACTTGGTATGCAAAAGTACTTGTTTAGCTTCAGGGTCCCCTATTAATGCTATCTCAGAAAACTGAGAAAAATAATTTAGAGTTAATATATATTCTGTCTAGCAAATAAAAATATATTTACACTGTTTAAGTAAAGAAGACAATTTTTTTTGTGGGACACTAAGATAGTTTCCTTCAATTAGACTATGTTAGCTCAGAAAAAAAAGTGAATGCTCATTTGAAATCAGTAACAAAACATTTCTGGTTTCTCCTTTCAGGTGTTTTTGTTTGTTTTTATTTGAGAGACTTTTCTTGTACTATATATAAACAACTGGTTTTCTTTTCCTGGATATATTTCTACACCATCTCTCATAGAGACTAGAGGCAAAAACCAGATTTACCACTGAGAGCTCTCTCTTAAAACAACCATCAATATATTGTACCAGTCAGCACTCACCAAAAGAATTAATTCTTTTTTGTAGGATCATACCTCCAACAATAGTTCTGGAAACACAATCCAGATGTTACCTGCCACCAAACAAGATTTGTTCTTATACTAATACATGAGCCCTCTGGCTCTCATATCAGCCACAAGATATGTTTGATAGTCGCACTAGAAATTATCTGAATCCTCAATATACAGATGTCCTTAAAATGTTTGTGAATAAACTTGAACAATAGGTGGACTATGGCCAATTTCTTCTAAGTTAAGATACAGTCTTTTCTCCCCTGTGAGAAACCATTACCCTCCTCTGTATGACTGCAATGACTGCTTTCTGTCTTTGCTGCCCAAATTACTTGACCTCAGCTTAAAAGGCATTGGCACGTCTTGTCCAGAGAGGTGGTGGATGTCCCATCCCTGGAGACACTCAAAGTCAGGCTGGATGGGGCTCTGAACTCCTGGTGGAGCTGTGTGCATCCCTGTTCACTGCAGGAGAGCTGGACTAGATGACATTTAAAGGTCTCTTCCAACTCAAATTCAATGATAAAGCAACCACAGACAACTATGTCAGAACCGCTCTCAGCATTTCACTCTCTGCAGTGTAACATCAGCATTCACACAGCATTTTGTATGCCAGCTGGTACTTGTAAGGGTCTCTTCAAAGCTTTGGTCCTTGCTGGGATTTACTCCCAAATCCACAAAGGTAGTTTAGTAAATAATTCCATCAAAATTAATGAGTGTCAGATATCAATATGTACAACTCCATACTGATGAGGACCTGGGTCTTGGCCCACTCACCAGTGTCATTTGGAGTAAGGAATATTTCCCTAGATTAATTTTATTTAATGAGACTGAAATAAAGGTTGTTTTATGATAAGAGTTAAACAGAATTTGTCCCATTAGAAATCACTAGTCCAAAATAAATCTGGTAAGAAGCTGATCTCTTCTAAAGGCTATAAGTTCCCAGAGGCAGAATAATTAAATTTTCCAAAATACTTATCATAATTATGTTTTGTCCGGAGAGCTACTCTCTTGGGACCAATTATGACTCATCCTAAAGCCAGAAGCAAAAATGTTTTTCAGTAAATCCTGTTGGAATGAGTACCAGCTGCTCCACACAATAAAGTAGCACTTTTCCCATTTTTGAACATTTTAGCAAAGTTATTAAAAGATGCTCTTAGTCATTTTTCAGCTTTCTGCGCAAAGTGATTGAAGGTTGTGCCTAGCAATTAGAGATGGGATATGCAAAAGTATTCTCAAGGTGAGGCAACTGAGGCATGGGAGATTGTTTAATCTCCCATTAAGAACATAAGAATATGTGGTTTGCTACAGACAAATTAATATTTTTCTGCACTTTCTGACTGAAAGAAGCAGCAGATTAGAAAAACAGAACAGAATCATAGAAAGGAATCAAAGGATCCAATTCTGATTATTCCAGTCATGGTTATGAGCTATAGCTCATACATATATTTCCTATGAATCAGAGGCCCATGTTCTGAAAACCACCAGGGCACGTCTGTGTGGACCTGGCATCCACACCCTCCTACATACTACTGCAAGACAGCTGGAGCTAAATGCCATCAGACTACACTAGAAATCCCCTTATATTTATGATGATCTACAAATGAATCATATAGTGCTATAGTAAGTGCCAGAAGGCATCTGGTAGAAGTACTGAAGGCATCAGTCTGGTATATGCTGTATTTAGATTAAGAAGAGCTGCCTGGATGACTGGCTTGGTTCTCATCCCATTTACTTCACCCAGATAGCTTGGAAAAGATCAGGGCAATGCAGTAGCCACAGCTCTCCAACGTTCAATTGTTTCTTTAATAAAATACATAACTCATTATTAATTTGAATATGTTCAAGAACAGGCATTAAACAAGCTAACTTCACAGAAAAGTGAGGAGCTTCAAATCCTATATCAGTCTACATTCATTGCCCGTCATCCACTCTCTACGACAAGTTGAGTGTGTTAGATGATTCTGTTAAATTTACAACAGAAGTTTAGGTATTTTCCATGGATAACAGTCTTTCCATGACTAGAGAAAACACTTTCAACTGTCAAGAGTTATTACAAAAAATGTTTTCCAAGCCAAAAATTACCTTGGCTTTTTATTCATTGTGACAGATCTCCTCTCTGTATCAGTAAAACTTCTACTGCAAAGAGAAAGATATTGGTGGGCAATTTCTCTTGTGATACTATCCACAAGGAAAGGATTTATCCATCAGCTTGTATTGCAAACATCATCAGCCAATCAGCAATAAAAGGTAAATCAATTACATGAGCCAAACAGATCAATACAAGATGGAGCAATTAATTTTGCTAAAGAAATTTTACAGGATATCATCTGGCTAACGAGGAGCAAACACAATGACATCAGTATTTTCTTGGGGTTAGAAAGACCAGCTATAAGAAATAATTGCAAGTAATTACAAGCATCAGATTTCAGAGTTTACAACGATTAAAGCATTGCAAAGATTGATTGCTCCTGTTAAAAGCCATTTTTTCAACAACCAAAGATTACTATGAGCAGGAAGGAGGAAAAATATATCATTTCCATTACCCAAAATTCAAGCCAAACAGTTGAGAATCATCATTTTGAATTGACAGAATGCATTCATCTGAGAGAAGCTCTGCTCAGACTTTATCAAGTCTGTTATCAAAGCCATTTCTATCCCTGCAGAGCACCAACCACCATATCACAAATATTCCCACCTGGTTTCAATTGTTCCTGTCCAGCCTGGGAAATCTTAAGATCAGAGAGTTTCCTCGTGGGAAGAGGCTTCTGCTCAAATTATCAGCTGCAGAATCGAGGTCTGTGTGGAGCTGGATGTTGTTTTTACACCAGGTGTCAGGTATAGGCTTGCCTCTGAAAGGCACCAATGGCTAAACTTCTCAAACACACACAGCTGCAGCAACTGCATGACAGAGTGTCCATATGAATTTATTCACCTTAATTTGTCAAGCAAACTTCATGATAAACTGACTGCCTATTCTTCCAGAGCAGTATCTGTTGATTTAACTTCCTATAAATTGCTCAAACATTTCTAAGGGACTGGTCTGTTCACAATGCTATCTGCATTGGGTCTGCACAGGATTACATGCAGACAGCGTTCTGGTAATTTTGGATATAAAACATAGCATAAACTGCTGAAGAGGGGGCAGCTCAAGCTAAAACAATTTTGCCACCAGCCCTGGAGGCCTCTATCCCATATGGGACAAATCTGAAATACAGCTTCCTTTCGCTCTTCCCTCAATGCCCTTAAAAGATCATTTGAGTTCTCCTCTACCCAAGGAAGGGCTAAAGAAAAGCTGGAATGGCCTAAAAAGGGCAGTTTTAATAACAGTAGATATGCGGCTCAAAGGTTGGAAAGCTCAAGAGTGTGACTGATAAGCAATTAAATACAACACTAATGAGTAGTCTGCCTGCTGTCCATCAGAGAATTAATGAAGGTCTACAGGAGATACATGTGGTATTTATAGGGAAAAGGATGAGCAGAGTGAGAAAATGTTCTAATACAACATTTAAAGACGTACACTGTGAATAGAATGCATGGCTAAGACTGAAGCTGGTGTATGTGCTAGGAGTATGGATAAAGTAGTTAAGCAGTAAAAACAGGCACAACAGATGCTTGATGAAAACCATTGGGGTGATTTTCTCATTGCTAAATGATGTATAAGGGGTTGGTGAAATACACAAAATGAGGAAATGTAGCTTGGGTTCGTTGAGATTGGTGCTAGGGGGACTCTATTGAGGATCTTTTTACAGACGTTTTGATCCTCATTTTGCTTATGCTGGTATTACACTGTCATTTTGGCTTCTGATCTACACTGGGTGATTGAGAAAAGAAGCATCTTGGTGCAAAACCACGGGTTTTTCTAGGTGTGGATCTGTGGCTTTGTCAATAAGAGGGATAACTGCAGGAAGCCCAGGAACAACTCAGTGGAACAGAAAAGAAAAGTAAGCAGGATAATAAAGAGTAGTAGGGGGCTCTCATGTGCATTGGAGCGTTCCCGCTGTGCTAAAAAGGACTAATGTGTCCCTGGTGTTTGTCAGTGACTTGGTGAAGAAATGGCTGCACAAACAAGCAGGCAAGCAGGAAACCTGTAAGGAGCCTGTTGGGGCACGAGCGTATGCAGCTGACAGTGATAAATCCAAAGAAAACACAGAAAAGAAAAAGCCCATTAAAGCAGCACAAGAAGATGAAAAGGAAAATTAGCCAGGCACCAAAGAGCCTCCCATCAGAGTGAAATTTGGTGTTAACGACTACTACTTATCGTCATCATATGGCCTTAATGAATAATCTGTCTTTGCCAAAGCCTGCTGTCCCTACTGCAAACCACCAAGTTTGATGTCCTTTTAATGCTCCATGTGTTTCATTTGTAACAATCCAATTAACAATCAGGCTTTAATAGCTCTAATCGCCAACTGCTGTTAATAAGGTTTCTGTACTGCAGAATATTTCAGTTTGCTAAACTATATTTTGCACTATCCTGATTTTCAGCTCAAGGATCTTCTCATCCTGTGCAGCTCCTTGAGGAGAAAGAACTGTTGAAGGCAAGGATAATATATTTGCAGGAGAAGCAATGTCACCGAGCAGGTGATTTTTTCTTATAGAGCCAATTCTTAGCAGCAAAGAGCATTTTAAGCACACAAGGCATGTGATACAGGGGGTGCAAGAGCCTATGGGCTAATGATCGGCTTTTGGATCTATTCTGAAAGGAAGAGATGGAATGTGTTGATGTATTTGCTGGTATCCTGGCAGAGGAGTGCGCACTGCTGGGATATTGCAGCTGAACGCCACAGTCTTTCACCCACCCTACCAATCCATGAGCTGTAAACAGCCCAAATCAGTCACTGCCCCAGGTACGCAGTGGTCCCAAGTGTGCACAACTCTAAATGAACCAAATTAAGAGGATCACTGTCGTTTTGTGAGCCCGGTGTTTCACTTAGGTTGACGTGCACTGAGCTGTGCAGGGTTTGACTTTGTACCCAGTGCCATGCAGAAAGGGTTTGCTGCACTGGGGTAGTGCTGCTCTCCAAGCAGGGGATAAATTTGAAGATCTGGAGCAGGGAGGTGATATCCCGAGGCTGTAATTTCTTCATTGCCTCCACATATTAGCTTGTGTTAACATTATGAGAGTGGTTAAAGTGCGGTCATTAATTTGACACTCGTAGTTTTATCATTTTGAAGTGCATTACTTCATCTGAAATTGCTTAATATGATGTTCCAGAAATAGTGAATGCAAAAGAGCCATGTATATATAGGGAATTTTGATATCATTAAGAAAAAAAATTGATAGGGAAAACAGTTGATTCATTTGAGGAGCAATATAGAAAGTCTGACTATTTACATCCTGGCTGCTGAAATGACAGCATAAGTTTAACAAAATTAAAACCTCCAACTGCTATGAATTTTCTACATAGTTGCAGTCACTTTGGGGATTTACAATGCGTGGCCAACGCAAAGGACAAAATTATAACCTGATGACAACGTGGATTGACTTCCTACCCACTAACAGCCCCCTTTGGGTGTACTTTGAGGTCTGCAATAAGTAGGAAGTAATGAACAGTTTTAAAGTGTCCTTAGTATGACCTCATTATCTCCTTTGATTCTAATCCTATTCAGGACAGCAGTCTCTCAACTTTATCTTTTAATCCCTTTGTATATTTTGAATATTGCTATCTTCTTAAAAACTACACATGCATATAGTGTATGTATATATATACATTGTGTATGTATACAATGGCAAAGATTTAGCTGTGTTATACCCTTGGTGGTGTAAAAATTAACAGAAATTTTTGTAATGTCCAGTTACAGAAGCTGAAAGAACAGATCAGTCCAACAACAGCTTCTTTTTCATCTTCCTTGTTGATTTGCATTCCCTGATTTTCTGCATAGATTGGTAACATATTTCTACACTGCATAGCAAAGAATAGCAAGCAACCTGAGAAAAATAAACAGACTTTCTATTTATAAAGAATAAATACCTGTTTTTCTGCAGTGGGTTATTTTTGTCTTTGCCTAAACAAGGGCAGAATATCTAGTAAATCTCTGAGATTCAGGAAGTATGCAAGTAGATTAAACATAAAAGAAACTGCATGGGAACTGAAACACAAAATGGAAGTTATCTCCCTGTTATTGCCACTGTTTACAGCACTTATCTCAATTTAAGTGTAACCTAACAAAGAAAAAAAAGAAAACAAAACCAAAATGATAGCTATCATCTGTTGTGAGTCTTGTTTAAAATGATCTGAGTTAACCCCTGTATTTTCACAGCTGCAGAGAAATAATCATGGCTGTACATTTTATAGATGTAATTAAAGCAGGAATATCTGAAACCTAAGTAATCTCTTTAAAAAAAAAAAAGTACAGGGCTGGTGAGCAGTGAACCTAAAATAACTGATAGAGACAATGTAATATGGCTCCCCCCAGCTCACTAAGACCTTCATTCAGGTATCTAATAAATGGGAGCCCTCTAGAAAATGTCTGGGGTTCTGGAAGGTGTGTGAAGGTTTTCTATTATATGAAAGGCAAGATGATTTTTACTAAGACTAGCAGTTTGGTCATAATGTCAGAACTGATTTTCAGAAGAAAGAAGAGCTTGTGGAAGAGCACAGATTAACAGCTGCACTTTGACAAGATCAAACAATCTAATAAAATTAAATCACTTAACAAGATCAAAATAAAGTCCAGAAAACCAGACCCTACTTGCTAAGCATGTTGTAGTCAATAAAAGTTTATGTGGAAACATAATCCTCTAAGCTACTAAAAACTAATTTAACCCAGAAGACTTAAAGGACACTGAAATTAACCTTCTTTATCACATAAACTGACAAAATCGATGAATAAAATGAAACATTCTTTAACATCAGTTATATTTCAAAGTTTTTATGATAGGTCTCAATGCTGACATTGAATTTCCAGGCTGTAAAATGCTGATCATCTACAACTGAGTAGAAATCAGACACCAGCCCAAAGACAGTAAGATACATAAATGATTATTACGTATTTCCCCCATAATATTACTGAGAGTTTTTACTGCTATTCTGGGACTTGTACCTGAACCAGCATATCAGGAAGTATTCCTTGGTCAAGATTGAGGCATGTAATTGATTGGCTCCTTTAGTGCTTGGTGGATGGAGAGATAGAAAGTACTCTTCTGCATTTAGTGCAGTGACTTTATAGGAGGCTTCATCCCTCCTAACATTATATATCTGTAATGTGAGCACTTATATGTGAGCTATATAATCACTGGAAAGAAATAAGCTCATCTGGGAATTTCATCTGGCTGTTGTCTGCTTTTAGGAGATGAGTCATGCCTTAGCTGTGCCTACTTGTCTCCACTGGTATTAAGGAAACTGAGGTCGTTAGGTCTAATGAAAATTGGATAAGACAGTGTGATCACCCTTGCTAAGTACACAAAAATGGTAATGTAAAAAAATTTACTGTTTCTTTAAATTATATTTCCCTTCCTTTTATCCTCACTTCCTGTCAAAAACAGCTCTCTCGGGATGCTGCACTGTTACTGGAGAAATTTTAATTCATAGATTGGTTCCATTTAGAAGAAATTTAATGCTATTCACAAAAGACCAGTGTTCATTCACAGCTTTGGTGTTACCCATGTTACAGCCCAAAACTGCTTTGAGTTTCCAGTTTTGTGATTTATGGACTAATAATACAGTATTGGACAGGAGATAATGGCTTTAAGTTGCACCAGGGAAGCTTCAGGTTGGAGATGATGGAAAATTTCTTCTCAGAAGGACTGGTGAGGCATTGGTAGAGGCTGCCCAGGGAGGTGGTAGAGTCACCGTCCCTGGAGGTGTTCAGAACCATGGAGATGTGGCACTGAGGGACGTGGCTTAGTAGGTGTGGTGGGGATGGTTTGATGGTTGGATTAGATGATCTTAATGGTCTTTCCCAACGTTAATGATTCTGTGATTTCCTGTAATATGCATTGTAATTGTTGTTGATACCAGCTGACTAGAAGATGTAGGAGAAGATAGGGAAATTTAGAAAACCTTGTCCCAAACCCTTGAAAGTAATGACTGCTCTCTGCAAAGGGTTTTGGATACAATAGCTCAAAGTTGTCAGCATTGTGTTATTATTAAAATACACTTTTTCTCTGTAAAAGTATATAAGTAGCTGATTTATGACAGTACACTTACAGACAAATAATAGTAGCTAGGTGATTACTTTGTTGGCAGTGACAAACTATGCAAAATTCCAATTGTGTCAGTATGTCTGAGTTAGGTGCAAAAGGATAATTTGATCCCAGCTCTATGCCAGGTATTGCTCTCTCAGTTGCTATATTCTATTGCCTTTTATATACCCATCAAATGTATGTTAATCTTCACTACAATAAATAATTGTGGCTGAAATAGCTAGTCTACTGAGAATGTTTACTGATTTATAGTCTGTACTTGTCTATACTACAGATTTAAACCGATCCATCTATCGCTATAGCTGCTCTACTGCAGTTCCATTTGTGTAGGTTCTTTGTGGTAATCAACCACAATTTGCAGGAATAATATCTTTACCTGCTTTCCAACAGGAGCTATTTTCGCTTGTGTAAATGGAAGCTTTGGCTGTCACAACAAGATTTGTAATTGTGCCCTTATATCGCTGGCAGAAAATGAGGAAATCCATGATTTATGCGGAACTATAGTATGAACAATACCTTTTAGAGTCTTAGTTGCTCATCAATAAGTAGATGTGAGAATATATACTAATAGCCTGGAGTTTTCAAGAAATAAATACATTAGAAAATCTTCTACCTTGATGGAGAAATTCTTTACTTTGGAAGAAATTCTTGACTATGAGAGTGATGAGTCACTGGAACGGGTTGTGCAGAGACATTTTGGAGTTATTCAGAGTAGCAAGAGGAAAAATAAACGCCATGAAACAGCTTATCAGTTTCCCTTTGGGAAAGTTATTTTTGAGAACTCCTACTCCTCTTTTCCTTTCACACACAAAGCTTCTTCATCTTCCTATCAGTTGTACCTAAATTGCTCTTTATATCCCCTAGATTAAATGTAGACCAGATTCCTGCATATATTGTATTATCCCCTTCATACAGCTATTCTAGGTATGTTCAAGCCTGTGTTTTTGTGGAAGACAGATAAATATCAAGGTGCTATAGTATATATATAGAGAGAGAGAAATGGGTAGATATATTTAAAGATCTCCTCTTCATATTTCTCATACTCTGTTTAATTCTAGCTGGTAAAAGGAGGCTTCACGTTTAGATCGTGATTCAAAGTCAATTAAACTCAATGAAAAGCTCATGCTGACTTCAACAGACATTAGATCATGTTCACAGAGAGGATAATAGACCTTTCAGCAGAGGAAGTGAAAGTGTAATAATACACTGACTCAGTGTATAATCATGCTTTCATCTAACAGCTAGCGCCAGAGTCTGCAATAGTCCGCTGGTTTCTTACAGATAAAAGATGTAGTTTTTGGCTTAGGTAATAAAGTTTTGCTCTTTTGATACTGAAGTTCATGGATTCAGTTCTCACCAATAGCCATGATGGCTGAAGGGAGGTTACTGAGGCAACTGAAACATTAAGTGAAAAATAGAAGCATTTGTCTAAAAAGAATAGTATTTAGTAGAACAGTCTAGTTCCTGAATTATTGAATTATGTGTTCTTCCTCTAAGTCCAGCCTCAAAGATGCTAAAATCTTGATTTATACTGGCATTGTATGTAACTGGTACATATCTCTTTAAGCTTTATTGATAGAAGCAGATTGTTGAGTATTGATAATCATGATATCAAAGTCCATGCGTAACTCTGGTTATTGTAGAAACTCTATTTATATTACTAAAATAATAAAAAAAAAGGTGCGAGGCAATGACTCCCATCCTCTGAAATGTTTTGAAATGCTAGCAAGCAGAGTCCTTCCAAGGGCAGATTTGGCCAATGTATCTCACAAGGTTTGTGGGCAGTTTGTCATTCCTAGTAGATTGCTTTAGAGAGAAAGAGAATTTGGCAATTACTGACATGGCTTGTTTGGTGCCACTTGAACTTAGTGCTGTTCCCAGGCATGTTTAATTCCTTGCAGCCGAACACTCTATCTATTGGCATCTTCTCTTAGCAATCGTTCCAGAGTAAGATTCCTGCTGCAGATGTCTGTTACAAGTGGTATTACTGCATTTTGAAGAGTGGCCAGCTATGCTGGAATGAAGAATATTGTAACTCTTTGCCTATATTTCTATTGGAGGAAATACATAGTTAAACAGAGACTCCTGAGGAGGTACTGACCAGGAATGAATTAGATGAAAATATTGGAGGGGGAAAAAAAGATAACAAAGCTTTGTATAAGAACATCTCCACTAAATGGATGTATTTTCAACAGAGAGGCATTTTTTGTTTGTAATTTAAGTAAAATTTGAAAATAGTAGTTTGCTACAGATTCAGCTGCTGATGACATTTTATTAGTGTTGTACAAAGACTTTTTGAGTCATTGTGCAGAGATTTTTCAGTTCCTACCTCGGTGAAACATTGACTGCAAAAAGGAAATATCCACAGAGAAGAGAGCAAAGAATAACCGTCTTACATCTGTGGAAGGCCCTTTTTGTATTTCCTCACTCAAAGAAACAGAAATAATATAACATAAGGACATAAAATTAATTTCAAACTCTTTCAAAACCTTCACAGTGCCTGTTAACTTGAGCTAATCAACTTCGGCAATCTCTCATCTGCTAAGATAGTTCACACGTATCCACTTGAATGTTCCTTACAGGAAAGATAAATGTGAGTTCTTGTCAAGAAATGTTTCTTACTGTTGGACTCTTGTGCATACATGTTTCTGTAATAAGTGTAAAAAAATTCCCAACCTGTCATCTCCTTCACTTTGCTTTCCTTGAAGCTCCACTTGTAATAGTTTCCAAGGCTGTGATATGCTATTCCTTCCAGAGAGCTCTGCATTCATGCTTTCATTCCTACATTGGTCTTTGTAGGAATGCATTTCTTACCTAGTCTTAGCAATTACCTAATCTTCAGCATGTTTACTGCCAAAATTACTAAGAGATGACTAAGAACTTCTCTTCAAAGCACTTTATCCATTTACTCTGATGCTAAAATACAATAGGTTGTAAAATTAAGATAATGTTCAGCTATTATCAAGCCAGTACGTAACTACTTCAGTTCTCAAATGGACAATCACATTAGAACTTTGTAACAAGTATATGAAATCCTCCAGAAAGGATTCGGAGGAAAAATTCACACATACTCATTTTAAATTGTAAATGCTTTTTTAAATCTGATCCATGCAGAAAGCACGTAGTCTTTAAAGTCATAATGATTTTGATTTAGTCTTCTAGGGATAGCTTCTCTTTCTTCTTCTGACCTGGCAAATAAATTCATCATAGCATAATAATTCATAATCATAGTATTATTGTAACGGTGGCATAATATTATAGCTAATCACAGTATTGTAACTAGAAATATGCAGAAAGATTGATACTGCCATTGTGATGTTGGTTTAGCATCACTGACTCATACAAAAAAAAAAAAAAAAATCTGACTATACAACATCCTATTGCCATATACAGTTTTACCATCTTTTCTCACAGTTACTGTGTGGTTGGGATTTCAGCTCACTTGAAACATCCAAAGAAAATGACTCATCCTAATATCTTAACTTTTGAAGAGTAATATCAAAAGAGTTGATCAAAAAGGAGCAGGTAGTTTTTGTAAGCTTTGTGATAACGGTTAAAACCACATTCTTTGGAGAGATGAGACTTTGTTGAAGCTGCTGTTCAGGGACAATAATAGCTAACCAAGATAAATCAGAAATTACAAAGGAGAAGAGTAGCTAAATACTACTTGAACCAAATTATTTTACTTCATTGTTGTAAGCACTGCAGTATTTAGAGAAAATCAGCACTTCCAGTCTCTGCTGTGCCAGCCCGGCAAGGAGCCATTAAACTGATTTGATGCCCACATCTGGAACATATGAAATGCCTTTGACTTCACCAAAACCAGACAAAGCTACGGATGCTCACATCATAATGGGAATTTATCGTTCTCATTTTTCAGTCTGATACTCTAGGAATGTGCATTTCATAACAAAAATTTCTTCTTCCTTCTCTCACTATAACAAGCTGGATTTGCAGATTCATATAAGCTACAAATTCATACTCACCTTTTGAAACACATGCAGAGTAAAAACATTCTTGACTTTGTTGAATTCTGAATAATTTAATCATGAAATGATAATAATTTATTATGATTAACCACCATAAACAATCAAAAACAAAAAGCACTGTGAACATTTCTCTCCTGTGAAAATTTGGCTGTTCCTGTTCTTAGGACTATGAAGCAAGAAGAGAACAGAAACAGGACAAGCCTTTAAAAAAATACTGACAGAAATGCTTTTTCAGTCACCTCCTTCTACTATAACAGAGTCCTTCTGGAATATATGACAATAGCTTATGAGATACTGTTTTAATAAAAGGAAAACTAATGAACAGAAGATATGGAATTCACTGATTACTAAACAAGAATATGTAATTAATATTGACTGAATTATAATTACAGCGCCTTTCACAAGACCACAGGCAGAGCATTTATTTCTGTATTACGTTTTAAAAGTAATTTGGTGTATATTCTTCTAATACCAAATGTAAGGAAAATCAACAACAACAAAACAAAACAAGCTGAAGAGTGAGAGGAATGCTTTCAAAACTAAAAGAATAAATTGTCATTTAATTATTCAATACAATTCAAAGCAATGGAACCATTATTAGTGTTTCCATTAGCAAGCAGCATGTCTTCATTCAGATTAGATTTATCACTGCTAGTGAGGGGCTGTCTAAAAACTACTCTGTGCTTAAATGGATCTTACAAGAATAGGATCAGCTCAACCTCTGAGAAACTGAAAGAAAACTCAAGTCTACTTTGAAGCAACCAAGTTAATAAGGACTGCAAATCAAGGAGTTCAACACAGTAGTCTCAAGAGGGCAGGATAACAGGTATTAGCTGCTCCACAGATGCTCAGGGTTATTAGCCTTCCCTCCCTGAGGCTGAACTGATCTGGTATGGCATGGACAGACGACACCAACCAAGCAGGTACTGATGAAGACCTATAAGGGATGGAGCTTTTATAGCACCTGAAAACTGGAGCAGTAATTTGAAGCAGCGAAAAATATTCTGGAAGCTTCCTCTTTTCCCTTAAATGTGTTCAAGGTGCAGAATGAGGCTTAAATTGTGTAGTTTGGAAAAAGATGACACGAACTTGTCAATAGGACAAGAGGTAATGGCTGGTACGATGAGAGTTAATGGCTTTAAGTTGCACCAGGAGAGGTTCAAGTTAGAGGTTAGGAAAAAATTATTCTCAGAAAGATTGGTAATGCATCGAAACAGCCTACCCTAGGCAGGTGTAGAATCCCAATTCTTAGCCTTCTGTAAGAACTCTGGAGATGTGGCATTGACGGACATGATTTAGTGGGCATGGTGGGGATGGTTTGATGGTTGGACTAAATGATCTTAGCAGTCTTTTCCAACCTTACTGATTCTATGTCCTATGATTCTATGAACTAGAGCTTACTGTGGGTGTTTGCTGTCTTGATGCCTCAGGAATGGTTTGGACAATGCCTGTAATTTAGTCCAACACAAGAAGGAAAAAATAGCAATTTAGGAGGATTTGTTGAGCTTGATTGCAAGTCATGCAGAACAAACCTTCAGATGGAAGGTGTTGAGCCTTCAGATGGAAACTGAGTCTACAAAACATAGGATGAATCTCTCAGACCAGAAGTACGATATGGATTTGCCTTTTCTGATCATCAGTTCTACACTGTGGAAAATAGGTACTGACAAATTTTTGTAATTTCTTCTATATGCAGCAGATATGCAAAGGTATTTATAGGCAGGTGTGGGCTCCAGGACAAACATACATTGTAGATGCTACGCTCCAGTCTAAGGGAAATTCTTGTTCTCAACAGTACCAAAGCATCAAATAAAAATTAATTCATGCTTGAACAGATTCAGCTTGGATATTAATGAAATGTCAGTCATAGCAAATTCATTAGAAGATAAGGAGCCTACAAAAAAACTGACCATGGTTGATTTAGTTACCACTGAATACTATTAGATCCCCAGCCTTTTGCAATAAGATGGTCGAGGCAGCTGATGTTTGATTTACTTTGTTATGTGACGGGAAACATATCTGGGTTGGGTTTTTTTGGTTTTGTTTGTTTGTTTGTTTGGGGTTTTTTTTTGTTTGTTTGTTTTTAAAGTACTAAAAAGCACAACACTCAATCATTTATGCCTTTTTTTTTTTTTTAATTGTCATTTACAGTCTATTTTCTATTTTACAGCTATCAATTCGTAATCTTTGCAGCTCATCTGCCACCTTGTGGCCCCACTGCAGATTTTTCCTGGAGCTAAAAAGGAAGAATGAATTGTTTAGCAAAACCTTTGCGTTTCTTGTGCTCTTGCCTACCTTGCAAATACAGCAATTATTTTTAGCCTCATCAGCTTTACATTCCGCAGTGTGAAAAATTAGAAATCTAAAGATGAAACTACCTTCCAGCAGGCCATGCCTCTAAACTGCTGGTATACGTTGGTCTATGAACAAAATATATGTGCAATATATAAATATATACAAGAAAATGAAATCATTTATATGTATTAAATCATATACATGATGTTAAGAATATATATACACCATAATGTACAACATAAGCATGCACGGAATTATAGAAATTGAGGCTGAAAAAACAGTGTGAACTCACATAGTCACTCTTCTGCAAAACTGATTATTCCTAAGCTTTTCACAAAAATCTCAAATAGCAGAGATTGCTCAAGCTTAACACTAAACTATTTTAGTGCTATCTTACTTCTAGAAAGCTGCTCTTCATAGCTAAGATAAACCATAGGACTAACCCCCATCACTCTGTGCCCTGTCCAATCTGTATGTTATGAATAGTTCATTCTTTCCTTTCACATACACATAAAACATTAATGAAAAGTGATTGCATTTCAAACTGTTTCTCTAATATTAACTGACTCTGATATGGATAAATGGTAAGTATTTACATTAGAATCATCTAGACCTGAATTATTCACAGATAAGAAGGTATTATGCGCAGCCAATTTAAACCTCGTTGGAGGTTTGATTTCTGAAGGGTCTATCTGCAAAAATAGCACTCGTAAGTATAGTTTAAAAAAATGAGAATCTATAAACTGGGCTACCTGAAATTGCTGGTTGTTCTGAAAATTTAGGCCCTGATATTTTAAAGAAGGAATTGGTATTTTTATCTCACGGTGATAAAAGTTTTAATGAAAGAAGGTTCCAAGTGTTTGATCTTGCTGTCATGAGGTCTTCTGTAATTAGTGTCAGTACCCCTTCCTAAAAAAAAAAATAAAAATGCTTCTGGTTCTTTTATTTGTGCTCCATTTTAAAACAAAGTTGCTATTCCACCTGCTGCAGCAGAATGCATTTAGAGAGCTGAAATGCATGGTCCACACGATATTGCTGTTGTGTGAGCTTTCATGGTTACTGCTCAAAGTCAAATAACATCCACGCATCAAAAAGATTCTACAGAATACACTAAATTGAGGTGTGTGTAAAGAGCACTCACGTTTACAGCTTGTTCTATGCCTACTAAAGCCACTAATGTACATTTTTAGTATTAAAGACATCTCTTAACCTGAGATTTTAGTATTAAAGACATCTCTAAACCTCTTATTTTTTAAATAAAATGTCACCTGGAATACATTTTCTTTGGCTTAAACAGATGGAAGTAAAATGTGCAGCAATGCACACCAAGAAGTTGAAATAATGTGGCACCTATATTAATTCTTGCTTTGAAATGTCCGTCCTGTGACCAGCTCTCTCAGGGGCAGAAATTAAATATGCCCTCTACTATCTGTGGTGTTGCCTATAGACTTTTTCTCCAGTATTTTAAGCCACACCACCTTTTATGCACACACCAGAAGAAAGGCTAACACAAGTTTCTAAGGTATCAGTAAAAATTGCAGTATTGACCCCTTGTCCACAAGGTTTTCAGTCTCTCATAACAACTCTCTCCCAGGCAAATTTGTGCTTTACTCATGCCAGCCAAGAGTAAGTTAGGCTCATGTGAGACCTGACAGTTCACTAGCACCATTCCTGATGCATGTGATGGCAAAAATAAATCCCAGCTTCTTTTAATGCCATGTCATAGAATCACAGAATGGTTTGGGTTGGAAGGGATCAAGACCATCTAGTTCTAATCCCTTGCCATGGAACCTCTGAGTAGATCAGGTTGCCCAGGATCCCATCCAACCCAGCTATGAACACCTCCATGGAGGGGGACAACCACACTCCTTGACCAGGAGTCTTTCCCCCATCTTTTCTGTTGCCACCTTTATGTACTGGAAACTCAGCTTTCAGCCTGTCTCCATAGGAGAGGTGCTCCAGCCCTCTGAGCATCCTCATGGACCTTCTCTGGATTTGCTCCAACAGGCCAATGTCTTTTTTATGTTGGGGGCCACAAGCTGGTAATGGAAACTGAAAAGTCTTTTGTGAGGGTTAGAAGAGAGGGGTTCAGGCCACAGCAGCAGTTCAATTCAAAGTTTGAAAAGTGGCATAAGCTCTTGTAGGTGCATGGGCAGCAATACAGAGGAAGCAGAGAGGGCCTTTCTCGTGAGAAGTCTCCAGTGTGTTTCAGGAAAAGATGCACATTGGCTCCTTCCTGAGCAAGCCGTAGTGTGAGTGTGCCTCAGAGGGCTCAGAGCATCAACACCCAAATGAGGCACAGAAGTGGTCAGAGCATAGATAAAGATATCTTCCTTCTCACCACTGAAGAAGAAGTGAGGATGAAAAGCTCAAAATCAGCAACATCAAACAGGAGAAATAATAGTGCAAGCAGATCGAGTAACAATCAAACTCAACTCAAGGATGTCTAAGAAGGGAGATGCAAGTGAAAGTCAAATAAGGTGGGCAGAGAAGAGAAAAAATGAAGGAAAATAAGAAGAAGGGAAAATAAACTCTGCAAGTTAGAAAGTATCCCTGTAGAGCACCTGATGGAATCACAGCTGGGTCTCATTTGCTACTGCTTCTTCAAGTTTCTCGCTTACTTGTGTATACAAGACCACCTGCATACATTATTTTCTATTTCAGAACTATCCCAAGGAGCTCTCTTGAATAATACATTCTTATCCACACCAATGTTTTAAAACAAAGCACTTATGTGTTATTTGTTCCAATGTGTCTGCAGTGTAAATTATGCTTCAGCAGTGTGTTTCAGTATGAATTGCATCTGAAATAAAAAATTGCTGATGCTGCATTTTCCCACACTCCAATTCAAAGCAACCCAATGTACCAGTTGTAATGGATTTTTAAACACTTTTATCATCAAAGAATATTTCCAAGGAAGAAAAGCCAGTATGTGGAACACGAATGGACCCTCCTCATAACTTTTCCCAAAAATATGGCTGTGTACTGTACAAAATATGATTCCAGAAGCACACACCTTGTAATCGCATTTTCCTTATATTTGTGATGATTCAAATGTGCAGCTTAAAAATAGAACAGATTCTTTAAGTACCATAACTAGGCAGAACATGATTCTTTTCATGCCTTTCTCAGCACAGCTTTCCTCTCTGGCATTCATAGAAAAACCCAAACAAAACTCTTGAGACAGCAGAGCATTCCTAATGAAATAAAGGATTTTTATTTTCTGTTTAAGAGCTTGAAGATAGTTACTTCTCAGACCAGAAATAGCTAAGAGCATCCCTCAAGTCCCAAGTTCAATCTGTTCTAATTTTCATTATGTATCAAACAATGATTATTTGCTTGCTTACCTGGCACAGACACAGCTTCCTCAGTTCTTACTGTAAGAGGCACTAAAAGAATCTTTTAGACCCACTTTGATGACTTCTCTGGATGCAAGAGTACTGAAGAAAAGTCATGTTACTGTGTTACATGTCTTGCCTCTGGGAAGCTCTCGCAGGAAGACCATTTACATTATGTCCTAATTTGTCCAGGCAGAGTGAGTATGTATGGCTTTGAGGTTGTCAGGAATGAGAGTTTGATTTGTTGTGTTTTTCTGAACATCCCTCTAGATAATGAAAGTTTTATATGAACTCTATTAAGAACTCAGATTAGGAGTGTAGCTGGACTCCATACCATGGGTTTTTCTTTTATTAAGAATTGATTTGCAAGGCCCCAAGACTCACCATTAGTAAAAAGGATGTATTTGATGTATTCCTTATTGGCTGCATCCTAAGAAAAGTTTCTTGAATCTGTTACTGTCACAAAATACCCAATCCATTAGTAAAACAACCAAAGGTACACCCATTTTCAGGTCTGAATTACCCACCATAGAGCATTGTTATGAAAATCTTACTAGGTAGAAGAGAAGTCCTCATTTTGAGTCCACGTTTAGCAGTAAAGGGTAAATTACACACATCTTACCAGAAAGCATCAAGAGGTGCAGAGAATACAGGTAAACGGCACCACCCATTTGTTAGATTAAAAAGAGGAAGGGGGATTAAATAGGTTTCTAACATTCCTAAGCACCAGTTGCAGATGCAGGTAATTGCAGAACTGAACATGCCCAAAGCTGTCCTAGAGAGGTAAGAATGTCTGAGTTCTTCAGCAGCGTTTCATCTCTGTAGTAATAACTGTTGCAATACTTTTAGGGACCAGAGGAGAGAATTTTACAGCAAATACAAGCTGTAAGCTGAACTTCTGATCCTTGCCACCTGAAAGCAAGAGTTTCATGCATTGAAACAACACATGTATCATCACACACATCCCTTTCAATCTTGCCTCCACACGGGACAGACAAAAGGCATAATTTTACCCTCATTTACATTCAACCCTCATATCTGGAACATATTTCAGCAGCACCTCCTACCTTGTTGTATAGTGTAGGCACGCATAGAGAATCATAGAAACAATATCATGAGAATGGAGAACAATATATTAAATATATTTAATAGCTTTGCAAAATACATTTAGGTTAGTAGATAGGTAAGTGGGCATTGTTCCAACTCCTTTTTTAATAAGAATTACAGTTGTTGTTTTTTTTTTTTTTTTAATAACAACTGATGTAATTGGTATTTCCAGTATTTTCTGTAGTAGCTAGTTATGCTGGTGGGGAGGATTGAATTTGCCATGTGTTTGACTGATAGGTGTGAAGATGTTATCACCCCATTCTGCTCTATCAGAAGTCAAGGAGAAATCCCAAGTACTAACATCTTTCTGATAGTCTTTGGGGTCTTTCTGGATCTAATATTTGTACTCAGACATTGCAAAGTATTAAAAAAAAGAGCACAATGAAGCTCCACTCAGTTCGCACAGAAGATATTGTGAGCATGACTGATGTTCTGCCCTTACCCAGATGTTTTCCTGAGCATGGACTGCCTTTCTTGAACAAGGTTGTCAAGGCTTTGCTCTGTAAGCTTTCTCAACAATCAGAATTTCATAGATTATGTACAGCGTGTCAATGCAGAGTACATCTCTAATGCATCATTTCACACTTCCTCTGCTTGCACAGCACTTGTTCAGAAATTTCTATTATTATGTGAAGTTTTGTCAAGGAATCATAGAAAGCAAGACCCTTAGACACAACTGGAAGCACTTTGGCTGTTCCTGATGTAAGTGTACCCACTGTGTCTTTTGTTAAAGAAATCCAGCAGTGATGATTCTCCCCTCAAAGACTCCATCTCAATCCGAGAGCTTTGGGGAAAAACTCAATGCTGAGGAAGAAAACAAATAATTAAAAGATATCTAAATGTTGGGTAAAGAACCTCATTTAAAAGGATGCACTTCCTTGTAACATATTCGTTTTGATTAAAAAATAAACATTAACTGAAATAAATAAATAAAAATTGAACACAAAATGTCTCTGTAGTTGTAACCAAACAGGGAAATGGAAACAAATGTATTAGTAACAAGGATGCAATTGGGGATGGCTCATTTTCTAAAACCTTTTTTTTTTCCATAATCACAGCTGCATGAAATATGCAGGCAGAAGCCCAGTGCTGTTCTCAGAAAACAATTTATTTCTTGCTAGGACAATAAATTATGCTCACTGCTACTTTGGAAAAGAGCTCTAAAGAGAAAGGGAAGACATTACGTATTCCGGAGATCTCAGCCTGTCAATTCTGACTGCACCGGGTGTTGCGCTCATTTATGTCTTTGCATCTTTATTGCACCTTTAATACACATTGACTTAATGTGGCAGACAAAATTTAACTATTCCCTGAATTTGCTCTAAAATTTCTCTCTCCCCACGTGCATGTGTGGAGCTGCATGCGTGCATGTTAGTGTGGGTGTACACGTGTACTTTTACATGGAAGTGCTATTTCTGCTGAAAGAAACTTGTTAGCATAAACATCTCAATGATTTGTTTTTGTGTTCAAGTGGCAATAAAGCACATTCATATAATCTGATGCCTTTGCTCTCAAGAGTACCTTCAGGAATTTCTTTTGGAATTTCGTTGATGTTAGCAGAGGCTGAATGCTTAAGCATCTTCTTTATGTAAAGATTTATTCCCGAGGCATATTTGAAAATCATTGACTAATTCTGACTAATTTCAAAATTTAACAATTTGAAAATTGTTAATGGCATGCCACCATTATTAACACATCACTTGGCCACTCCACCATGAAGGAAGGAGTCACTGTCCCATGAGGTGTTCAAGAAACGTGTAGATGTGGTACTTAGCAACATGGTTTAGTGGGCAGTGTTGGTGGTAAGTGGATGGTTGGATTAGATGATCTTAGAGGTCTTTTCCAACCTTAATATTCTGTGGTTCTATGATTTCCCAGTACTCTGGACAGTATAGGGTCTGCTCATTGCTGATCAGCGTGCACACGTAAGAGAAAAAATACTGCAAAATCTTTAGAGTTTCAACATACAACATAGTAAGTACATTTTAAAAAGAAAAAAAAGTCTTTTTTTTTAATTGACAACCTGCCAGATTTTATATTATAACAAGGTTACTTATGCTTTGGGACATGCTGCACAATAATGACCTCATGAATTTCTGATTAAAAATAACCATGTGTTGAATTTTCTGATGGTGCTTCTGGTAAGGGTGGAGTGAGGTAAAAGCCAATATCTGTAAGGAACCTCTGTTACTAACTTCTTTTCTCCCGTTACACACAAAAAGAACGCAGAGTTGAAACTAGGTTATCTGTAAGGTCTCTTACGACCCAAGCCATTCTTTGATCCTGTGATACTGTCTAAAAAATTATTGAAGTTATTGCTGCAATAACATAATAAAAAAACTCTGTGATTTGCAGCATTTATATTTCTAACTTGCCTAACCTTCCATGCACATATACACACTACAGGGGAGTATTATGGTAAAACTTGTCCACATCAAAAAAAACAAAATGTGGGGAAACAGGTTGGTTAAGAGATGGGAAGCCTGAGAGTTGCTGTCAGAGAAGATAGGATGGAGGGAAGATTTTAGCTGATCTTATAAAGTAGTAGGAGGAAATAAATAGAGAAAATCAAAATAACAGATGTTTAGAACAGATAAAAGAAACAGAGAAAGGAAATGTCAGAGGGACAGAGTAGGAGAAGTTCCAAGGATAAAAGAAAACGGGAATGAGTAAGAATGTGGGCAAGAAGCAGCTTTGCCAAACAAATAGTTTAAAAAGAAATGGATATACATTTTTAGCCTCCGTGACCCTTCTGGGAAAGGCACAAGAACGGTGATATTTCCATCCCTATCTGTAAAACAGTTTTACCTACTTTTTCCATCCATCCACGAAGAAATTCATCCCAAACATCTTCAATCCTATGAAAAAACTGCCCACAGAAATTGTGAGTCATTAATAAGGAAGATCACTGGTGATGTCTGATGACTGCTTGTTTTCCAGCTCTGTAATGCTGCCTGAAATCTGGGACCATCCCTCCTGTTCTCTGTGAACAAAATAACCATAGTATGGGTAAAATGCTAATTTAGCATAATAATGAGCACAGAGAATAGCTGCACATTAATTCACTCTGATATGGTGCTTGGGAAGCCTTACAGCACTGTCAAATGACAGAAAAGTGGAATGTCTGTCAGGAGAAAGCACTTTATGTCTTGCTGTTACGTTACTGCACATAGTGAGCAGTCTCAAACCAATGAAACAAGACAGTCAAATTCTAGATAAACACTTCCTTCCTACCAAGAAAATACCTTTGTCTGGAGCCACACTGATTTTTTTTCTGAAAATGCTTAATGTGATTCAGGTCATGATTAGCTAAATCATCGATCATTCAGCTCAGATGTACTTCCTCACCTTGGACTGTGCTGTGATCATTACAATCATGTATTCAGAAATCATTATAAAGCTTATTCCAGTAAGGGAAGAGATCACAGAACAGCAGTGAGATACAGCAGCACTATCTATCAAGGAAGTATGAAAGGATGGAAAACACTAACGAAAGCTGCTGAGTATGTAAGATGTGAATTTGAAGGTTCTGCTATTTAATCTTATTTTTGGCATTTGTATTCATTTGTTTCCCACATTCAGGATAGTCTTCTCTGTCTTTTGGCAAGGAAAGCCAAACCTAGATGAAAATTACAATTCTTTTACCTGAAAAAACAACTTTCCACTACCATTGCACCTAGCTCCCATCAGTGCATGAAGAGGCATTGGTGCTCATAGACCTCAGCAGCTGTTTGTACCATAAAGAAATAAATCTGTGATTGTTCAAGTCCTTCTAAGATCCCATTTGATCGCTGACAACTGCTCCTTTTGGGACATGCTGTTCCTGTTCTCTCCATGCCATCTGCCCAATTTGATTAGTGTTTACCTGAAAGCACAGATGGATTATAAAATACATGCTAAAGTGTTAAGTAATACATAATAAGCAACTGGCTCTGAAAACAATTTAAACCATGAATAAGCACAAGATAGGTTTTTTATGTTTTTTTTCAAGATTAACAGCTGTGACCCACTCAAGTAAAGAAAAACTGGAGTGATGCCAGTCTGGAAATGGAAACTCCCTGGTCATCTCTTCCAGCCATGTCTGCCATCTATCCTCACAGTGAGATGAGTTCACGGCTGTTCTTCAGTACTCAAAGCTGCCCCATGGCATTTTTGTAGTGACAAAGTAAACTAATTTCTACAGCACATTGTGCTCTCCTAGCAAAAGTGAACACAGACCCAATAATCTATGCTTTTGTCACCCTAAGAGTGAGCTATAGCTGCTCAGACTGAATGAAAACTCAAGAATTTTCTTCTGACTTGCAAGCTGGAGAATGAGTGTCCATATAAAACTTTCCCACCAGCAGCTATGCAGTAGTTTCTGGAACTGTCAGATGCTATTACCAAACATAAAACCACAAGAGACAGAGTCCTAACAAGAGCCAAGATGATGTCTGGACATAATCCTGTAAATATTGATTACATGGGACCTTCCAATGAGATATAGGTAGTGCAGAGTGTTATCTCCGCCAACTTTAGACATCTATATTATAGACATAACACAGTAAAGCTGAACTGTATGTACTCCCTTAGCTACTGTCCTAACAGACGGAGAGAAAAATGATGCAGCTGATTTATTTTGGATGCATATCTTAGGAAGGAAGAAGAAATCATACCCTGTATTATATTCACAACGCTTGTCTGGGTAACTTCAGTCAATCCACACTGCAGTGTCTACACTGAGTCACATTGTATTTCTCATGGCTAAATTGCATACAGACATAGTAATTTCTAGCCTGTGCCTCAAATATGCCTTCTCCTCACTTGCCAACTTGAGAATGGAAGGAGAAAAAAATAAGGTAAAAAATGCACATCACTGTAGGCAGAATGTTTCTTGAAGGAGAATTAAAAATCCGTATGAATTATAGAACATAAGAATGAGCTACTATAAATTCATCTGAGATATCATTTAAGATGTAGCAGGTAGCAAAATAGCTTCACTCCAGATTCTCATCTTACTTCAATAATTTTCAATGCAAACACCACCTTGTGCAATCACTTTCTTCCAAAGCTGGCTTCTGGCTTGAGGTATCAGGTTATATTTATACAAGGACGGAAAGCTAAAGAAAACAAGATCAAAAAGGATTTATGGAACAAGGCAAACTCTGCTATTTAAAAGCATTCTGCTGGAAGGGGCTCAACATTCCCAGTGTTTATGGCAGACCACTGAATTTGCATCTCCTTTCTTTGACTTTCATAATGCACTCAGGACCCTCTGGGGCAAGCCCTTAGACAGATGCATTTTACCTGGGTGGTATCTCCAATGGAAAACTGCTGCATCTAACCAGCCACAGCAGGCTTGGATCCTCCAGAATTTTGCCATGAATAGACTGTTTCCTGTCAGAGAAGCATTGAACAACTCAAAAGCTGAACTGCACTCTGACTGCCACTCCTAAAATATCCACAAATCAAATGTTTGCTGTGTTTGGGGAGAAGGAACCAAAACATTGTCACATTAAATCTAATTACACTCAAACAAGAACCCAGAAGCATGCAGTTTTCAAGAACTCAGTTCTCACAGACCAATGAACATTGTCCCACGTTATTTTCTCTTCTCAGGAGAAAAGGTTGAGCATCCATTTGATTGACAAACATCCTCACAAGAACAGTACAGCAATAAGGAAACATGAACAGATAGTGTTTAGCACTGTATTTTAAAGTCATACCTAAAAATGTAGGCATAGAAGTGCACTTAAAAGACAGAGAGGTGAGTCAGATATTCAGCAATTACACTGCACTTAAAGCGAGTGAGCAGGCTGCTGCTGGGAGGTCATGCGAGATCACTTTGTCAAGCAGTGTAAAATGATGCAGTTGCCTCGAATCAACTCTTTGAAAGGGTAGATAACAGCAGGACAAGGGGAAATGGTTTTAAGTTGAGGGAGGGAAGATTTAGGTTGGATGTCAGGGGGAAGTTCTTTACAGAGAGAGTGGTGAGGTGCTGGAACAGCTGCCCAGAGAGGTTGTGGATGCCTGGAGGTGTTCAAGGCCAGACTGGATGGGGCCCTGGGCAGCCTGGTCTAGTATTAAATGTGGAGATTGGTGGCCCTGCAGGTGGCACGGAGTTGGAGATTCATGATCCTTGAGGTCCTTTCCAACCCTGGCCATTCTGTGATTCTGTGTCTTTCTTCAGAGTTGCTCTGTGAAACACAGCACTTAGTAATTTAAAGGTGAAATGAAGAATAAGGTTAAGAATTTTAGGAAGAAAAGCCTGGTTATGTACATTTGATTCCTTTTGCAATGCCATGGACAAAAAAAAAAAGACAAAAGAAGACTTTTTGTGTAAATCATGCTCTAGCTCTGCTGAAGGGTGAACAGGAACTCTGAGGGACTTGTGCAGGATCTTTGCACAGCAGTGAGGCTTGACTGCATGCACTGAGGTTTGATTCTGGCAACCACTGCTAAGCAGAGTACCCTCTGATGAGGATGATGAAGGTGCCCCAGTTTCTGCGCTGCAGCTGTGATACTGGTGTATTTTTTATACCAAGATGTTCAGCACATGCAAAGTCTAGCCTAGTATTCCCATACATGAAGTGTATTTGGACAACATCTTATCTCACCATTTTTTCTGTTTCCTTCAGTTTAACCATTCCCAACACGTGACATGAGTGCAAGAGATCAAGTGTCTCCTTATACACTGGATGTCTGAAAAGCAGCTTGGTCAACAAATCTCTTACAACTTTGCTGACCTCTGTCCAATATTCGTCCTGGGCCTCCCAAAACTTTCTGCGGTCTCCAGGTGTCTTCTCCTTCATGCAGTACATTTGCTTTTAAGAAATGGCAGCGCACAGGGCCTTGGCACTGTTTTGCTTGGAATAGTACATGTACACAATACAGCAATGGCCCTTGCACAAAGAAACAAGGATGTGATACTGAGTGATAAGAGAAAGAGATGTCTAGAGTGAAAGTTACGGTCTAGCACAACTTAGCATATTTAAACATCAATAATTTTAAACTGAATAAACATGGAGACTAAAAAGCATCACCAGCCAACCCTCCAGTACGTTCTTTGTGGCTGCAGCAAAAGCACCCGATAGCATTTGCCCTTTAATGGGATTTCAAAACCCTTTGGAATCCTTTAAAAAAATATATACAATCAACAGAAAACAAAGCTGCACTTTCAATTAACGAGGACAATTACTTCTAGTTGTAAAGCTCATACATTTTTCAAAAGAAGAGATATAATTTTGCCTTAATTGCTAGATGCATTGAATAGGCAATTAAAAACACATTATATTTGGACCCACAGATAACAAGGACCAAATTCCTGTCCTGAACAGATTACAGTCGTGAATGTGCCTCTGTTTTTACTTTAAAACCAATAAAGTGACTCCCTTTCCTGGTTCCTCCGTTACTGTTGCCACAGATAAGATGTCAGCATTTCCATTACAAACAGCTGATATTTTGGGGGACTCAACTGACTGTTCCTCCAGGCAGAACTATGCCATTGCTCAGCCCAGGAGAGCTGACTGTGTTGCTTTAACAAACATTGGACTGCTCTCCTTAGTCATGCAGCAGTTGTATGCTGTACTGCAGGGCTGAGCCCAAGTACTGACCCAAGGGTGGGGGTACTGCACTGATGCTCTTTAGATACACCTAAAGTAAGTAGTCGACATGACACATACAGGAATTAAAAAACAAAACAAGTAATCATCTTTTTCTAGTTAGGACTGGACTCAGGAAAGCACAAAGCACATGTTAATCATGGTTTATCATGCAAATAAACTTATTTCATCAAGCCAGCTTTACTCAAACTGCTTACATGCCTGGAGCTAAGGCAGCAGAGTGCTGACTGAAGTAAGACTGATCAGGTGCTTAGAGGTAAATACATCCAAGTACCTGACTGATTTGGGTTTTTTTTCTGAAATCACTTGTGGAATCCTAATTTATTAGGATTTAGTCTTTATTGATTTCTTGCCAGGACAATTTATAGAGCTATAGAACCCATAACTTCATACAAAGATTTTTGTAGAACTAATAGAAAAGTGAAAGACAGAAGGGGTCCTTGCGCTGATGGATGAGACAGATAAGTAACTCCAGCTTCTGCCTGTCTCTCAGATAGCACATTTAGCTTTCCAGAAGAGGATTAGAGATGTGGACTCTAGAAACGCTCTCCAGTCAGCCATTACCTAGGGAACAGAAGGAAATTGAAATTGTTCATAGGAAGTTATTGTCTGTGAGAGCTGTGACAACAGGTCACGATGGGAAGGGTGGAGAGGGCTCCAGGGTTTGCTCCAGGGCCTCTGACCAATGAGATGAAAGTACTGCTATGTAATGATTAATATGAGTCTTTACAAATATAAAGAATGTTGCTTCTTAAGTCCATTTGTATAGGCCTGACATTTTAAACAATTTATTTCTATGTTGTGCAAGACAGACTTCAAACAAGTGGAAAGAACGGGCTGAATGGGGCTCTGAGCAATCTGATTTAGCAGATGACCCTGCACATTACAGTGGAGTTGGACAAGGTGAACTTTAAAGGTCCCTTCCAACTCAAACCATTCTACAATTCTACAATTCCGTACAAATGAGAGCTTTGATAATAAAAAAGCTCCAATTTCTTAATTTACCAAAGACCTGAACTTTGGTTTGATTTGTTAGATGGCTTTCAAGGCACTGCGCCCTTTTTTGATGACTGCCTCCATTGTACCTATCTAGCAGCACTCCTTTGTGCTCTCAACGGTTTCCTGAAGAACCCTACTCATTTTTGACTTAGTAGCATCCAATCCAAATGTTCCTTAGTGCCATAAATAACCAAATCATCAGGCCCCTTAAGTCTTAAGCAATTATTCCTGGCAAAGCAACTAACATGCAGGGGCGTCCGAGTGGTTTTCTGGTGTTGATCTTGACTTAAGTGTTGAACTCAAGTATTGAGTAAAAGTCATTATGAATGAGGTGTTTAAACGAGGGGAAGTGATATTACCAAGAAGGCCCTCTACAGAATTTATGCATTTATGTTTTGTGTACATGACATTTCTTATCATTTGCTGTATAAATAAACAAGAAAAATTTAGATGTTGCGTGGAAATTTTTTACTTGAGGGTGATGAGACACTGACAAAGGCTATCTGGAAAAGCTGTGGATCCTCCTTCCCTGGAGGTGTTCAAGGCCAGGCTGGACTGGACCTTTGGGCAGCCTGATCTGGCAGGTGGCAATCCTGTCCATTGCAGGGAGTTGGAACATAATGGCCTTTAAGGTTCCTTCCAACCCAAGCCAGTCTATGATCCTATGATAAGATAGTAGTTATAGCACAGGTGGATGAGAGCTCAGATACACAGCATATCAGTAAAACTGGTTGGGAGCTCCTTTTTAAAAGCTTCCATCTTCCCAAGAGATGGAGGTTCAACAGTAGATATTTGAAGGAGTCAGTTTCTCAGATGTTTTTTATCAGAGTAATTTTATATTATCACTCAGCTGGAGAACAGAAACATGCATGAGAAACAACAAAATATGTGAACTCAGGCACGAACAGATCAACCAAACAGAACCCACCTGCAGGACAAATCTATGGCTTGGAAGGCAATGAAGTTACATTTTGAGTACCACAAAGAGTCTGTGTCAAAGTCCAATGGTCTGTCACATTCAACATTATTTACACTTCTGTATAAAAAGTGATTTCCAATTACATTTCATTTAAACAGAACTTTTCCATTTAAAAAGAATATCAAAGTCAGAGCTTAACTAAGCCTCGTGTCAATTCTACATTCCATTCTCCTTTGGTAAATAAATAATTTATCTTCTGCCCAATTGACACTGGAACAGCCAATTAAGTATTTCTAATATACATTTACATCTTAACATTCTTTTTGAGAAGTGCTGTGATCATAACTGTGATTTCATATCAAATCAGTGAATTGAGGGAAGCTTCAGATATGTTTGAGACTGAAAGAAGTGGTACTCCGGAAAGTGGCAGCCATTGCAGAAAAGCTGAATGGGCCCCATGAGATGGTAGTCTGCAAGGAGCAAAGCTGAGGGTTTCCCATCTCAGGGCTGTGCTTTATGGGGCTATACTTGAGGAAAAGATCCACCAAAGCATGGCAGCAGTTGACAACAAATGTGACTGAGGCCACCGAAGACTGGAGCAGTGAATCAGCGAGTTGACTCCTGCACCAATAATGTGGAAAATTATTATATAGACCACGTCTACTATATACATGAGGAAGAGCCAATGTGATTCATGCGTCTTTTGTTAGTGGTTTGAAAGAAGCCAGCAAAAAATGAAAAAAAAATTATTGAGTCAATACACCCTACTTAAGATTTTTAAAAGTTTTGGATAGAATTGCTTCCCAAAAGCTTTAAGAGAATATAGGTAGTCAGGAAAGAAGATAAACTCCTTACAGATCAATATGCACTTAGAATTAAAGAAACAAGAAGTATAGCAGATAACTCAGAATGAAGAAAAGTTGACAGAGAAGCCCTCGAGGATCTGTCCCAGAGTTTGTTCTACTCAGCATATTCACAAGTGGTGCGGAAATGGGAGTAAATAGCACAGAGTTATTCAGAATTGTCAGTTCTGTGTTGATTTCAAAGACTCACAAAAGGACCTCACAATGCTGAGTGACAGCGTTATGAGATTGCAATTGAATTTAAATACTGATGAATACAAAGTAATGCATTTAGGGGAAAAAAAAAAAAAAAGCAAAATCATAACCACACATTCAAAATTATAGACTATAGGAATTACAGAGAGGGAAGAAAAGGATATAGCTTGGCACAGAACAGGTAAGAAAAATTGCAAATAATTATTTTCAATTGTATGTATTGCTGCCCAAGAAATAGACAGCCTGAAATAAAATAATCAGAAAGACAGATTAATAAAATTAATAGAAATTATTTTTCATGCAATTCATAATTAAATTGTAGAACTTGTTCCCAAAGGAACCTGTAGAGACAAATGTAAAATTTGCATGGCAGTATCATGAACAAATATCAGGTTTCTCAATCATGAACAAAAAAATGTCCTGCTTGTCAGTAGAAATTCTTAAATCATATGAACAACAAGTTAGCCATTTCAGTTTAGTTCTGAAGGAGAAAAAATATAAGAATTACTTGAAAAACATCATTTAGTCTTAAAAGAAAACATTGCAAGGCAAATATGAACTGTAAGTTCAACTACCTTTGATCAAAGCTTTTATTCATTTGCAGTTTATTGCATAGCATGAAGCTGCCCACTCTGGTTCTATTCTTTTTTAAAATGCTTGGCACAGTAAAATAGAAGATTAATCATACGCAATATTTATTCATTAGGTAAGCATTGAGATACTGAATCAAATAGATTACTTTGCATAAGCATTTCTCATAAAATATGAGTTGGCATCATATTTAATAAAAATCACAAACAAGTGGAGAATGATTGCCCTGAATGCAAAAGCAATATAAAATAAACACCTTCATAAGCAGTAGTTTCACCACTTACCTCCAAAACCTATTCATATATACAATCCATTTATAACAGTAAAATAGATCTGGGTTTTGCAGTTTACAATTATTATTCCCTCAAGAGGAAGACAATATACAACTTTATGGTAACTTTTCTTTTACTTTATATTGCACGTAAATTATTGTGAGGTCATGGGAAGCAGAATAAGCAAGAAAAGTCTTTTTTTCTTCCTATTCCTCCTCTCTATTTATTTTCTTTTCTTCTCATTTTGAGAAAAAATATTGTTTTCTATAAGAGCATTTCCTTCCACATTAAAATATAATAACTATTTTGGAAGGAGAATCATCTATGGGTCAAGTTTTATTACTGTCCATTAAGAGACCAGTCATTGCTTTGTAAGTGCAGAAAATCAACAACACTGCAGAATAGAGGACTACAGAAAAAGAAGGGGGAAAAGAAATTACTTTAGATAGGAGTGCTAAATTGTTGAAACAAGACAGAGGTTCATCATAATATCTTTCTCAGTAAAGGTGAAAGTCAGGAGGGACATGAAAATACTCAGTCACTTGTAGCCACCACACAAAGCTGCCCAGCAATGGAGAAGGTCTGCTTCAATACACATCCCAAATTTCACAGCTACAGAAGTAAAATCTGACATAGCCAATGTCCTAATTTCCTGTTACATCCCTCCAAACAAGAGAGCCCTGCTTCCCAGTGTGACATATGGCACTGATGTCAGCATCCAATGCTATCTGGCCAGACAATGTGAACTGTTATTTATGCTTGGCAATTTGAATCTGGGATGCCAACCCTCTAGAGTGCTGTACAAAGCATTTCTTAATATAGTAACTTCAGTATTAAAACCAAGGAGTTCCTTAATAATTCATCATTTTCAGGTGCAATCTATGCTAACAATGTTCTTTGTATTCTTTATCCTGTAGTAGTTAAAATGCTTTTAAAAGATTGAGTATAACAGTGTATTTCTGGGGTAATATATTCTAGGAATAACTCTAGAAAATTTAATAGTAAGGGTAAATGAGCAGAAAATTCTGTATTTTTAATAATTCACTTTATATCATGATTAATCTACGCTGTGTGGTTTTCACCCTAACTCCTGTAGACAATTTGTGAACATAAGAAATGTCAAGGGCTTAGCTCCGTGTTTTCATTTGTATTTCTATAGAACAGTTCCAGGCGTCTAAAAGCTGAGACTGGCATTTCTTGAGCTGTAAATCCAAGCTCAAGCTAAGGCAAGAGGATAATCAACACAAACTTTCCTGGGCATCTCCATCAGTCATCAATCACAGAGTAGACACTCACCTAAAAAAGTCTCCAGAGTTACTCTGATGATTTACACTTATTGTTAGACAGAAGTTCAGGACTTTTGCTTTCCAAGTGAGCAAGATTCTCTCAAAAGAGACAAGCAGGAAATACTGCATTTCTTCCACAGAAGAGGCTGAGCTCTAAGATTGCTTTTTGCCCACCTTGTTGTGCCACCTGTATTTCATTGCCCTATCAACAACCATTCTCTCTTTTTCCCTTGGCCTACTCTCATATCCTCCCCTCTTAAGGCTACCTACATACATACAACATTATGAACAAATTAGCAAAAAGAGAGAATTCCATCATTTGAATTAAAATGAGGAAAAATATCATGGAGTTTATCTTATTAGGCAGAATTACTGCTTGAATCCATCATGTTGTCTGCAGCAATAAGCTATAGTCCAGAACCTTAGGAGATGGCTTGATTAGCATTTAATTACCCATCACACTGATGCAGTGATAAGAGACACAGCATGCACTTGATTTCTACCCAAATTGTGCTATGTCAGATATATGGCCTTGACTAATACAGATACCACATAAGACTGGGATGAATGTTATTGAAAGTGATTATGACAATATCTTGACCATCATAAGACAGAATAAGCCATGCATTGTAGTTTAAAACGTAATATTCCCTCCTCCTTAAAATTTCAGAGTCACAGCGCTGGATACCGTATAATTTTGCATATTTTTTACAGGTATTTCCACTTGCAGAAGGCCTTTTATGAAGTGCCTAGATTTTAGGGGAAAACTGTCTGCATTGCAACAAGATAATGGAGAGTCAGATTTAAAATATTCATAACTGCTTTGAATATTCCATACAAATATTTTTCTTCTTCTGCCTTAGGAGCCAAGCTCTACAGGGTAATTTGTAAAACACGAACCCCACAAGGTATATATGGACAAAAAATGTATGTGCCAAAACACTGGTCAAACAAAGCAGCACTATCAGTTATTAACTTGATCTATTGCACTATGTTGGTGGAAAATATGTTGAGGAGGGCAGAAGCAGTATGAAGAAAAGCAAACACTGCATTCCCCAACCACAGATACAAAAACAAATGCAAGGTGATATTACTTCTTATTTTTTTTCCCAGGACACCACACTCAGTGACAGTGCTGAGATTAACAACCTCCCTCTCAAAACGTGTGGCCAGCCTTTGCACTCAGAATAACACTTTATGACTTCATTCCCTGGTAGGTCTTGATAAGGCTTCTGCAGAATTTTTGATGCAGAACATAATCATGCTGCTGTGGTTTTGACTTGATTCACAGCAAGATGGGCAGGAGGTGCACACATAGGCTTGAAATTCCCTGCTTGGGTTTGCAAATAGCTCCCCCTCAATATGATTTATGTGACTGAGATGGGAGGAAGTGAAACAAAGTTCACAGGGATTTTAGAGATGTAATTTCATCTCCTAACTACTTTGTATGTTTTCAAATGTGTACAAAATGCACGTTACTTATATCCATTCGCATCATTCTTTAAAAATGCTGTGTTACCAGGGATTTCTAAATGATTATTACTTTTTGTAGCAAAGCTGTCAGATTTCTCAGGCTGTGTACAACATATTTTTGGATCATTTTTAATTGACACCTGTGAGAGCACTGTAGAGATGGTAATTGAAACTGCTTCTAGCCAGCAGACTCCATGGAGCACCCTAGGACCTCCAAGAATAAAGTTGTATTTGTTCCCTTAAGCTAGTAGTATCATCCAAGAAAGAAGATACAACCAAGTGAGAGTTCACACAGAAATGAAGGTGGAGATTGCAGAAGACCAAGTTCAGTTGTAGGATTCTTGTCCCACTGAAAACTGAATGATAGCTGTCATGCTAAGGCATCTACAGCAACAACACGTGGCATAAATATTGAGGGAATTCACTGCCTTGTGAATAAAAGTCTTAGGACACTTTAATTACTGAACCAGTTTCTTCCAGATTGAATTTTAGGATTTTTTATTGCAAATTGATCTATGTTCCCAATTCTTTATTTTTTTAAGAGCTCACACTGTGATATAGTAAAGTTGCTGCATCTTTGTGTAGTGAATTAATAAAATTCTTTCCTTGGCAAAGTGGGCAGTAAAGAAAGGATGCAGAGCACAACTGTGAACTTCAGAATAATCATACTATCATAGAAACATAGAATGGTTTGGGGTGGAAGGGACGCTCAAAGGTCATCTTGTCCAACCCCTTGCCCTGGGCAGGGAAACACCCCACCAGATCACATTGCCCCATCCAACTTAGCCTTGAGCACCTCCAGGGATGAGACATCCATGACTTCTTTGGGCAGCTTGTGCCAGTGTATCACCATCACAAGATATTTCTCCCTTATATCCAATTCAAATCAACTATCTTTCTGTTTAAAGCCCGTTGCCTGTCATACTGTAACTGCAAATCCTGATCAAAAGTCTTTCTCCATCTTTCTTGTTGCTTTTCATACGTTGAAATGGCACAACAAGGTCTCAGCTGTATAAAATCTGGGATGTCACTGGTTATGCAGCTACTCTACAGAAAGCATGTGGAGTTTCTAGAGAATTACACTCAACAAACAAACATAAGTTAAGTTGGTTTGAAAACATTTAAGGAATGAACCATACAAAATAAATTTAAGAGCTCCTCCTTCACAGTTCTGAACCAAACAAATCGTTAAGCAAGCACTATGCTTTACTTCAAACATTACAGCTCAAGGAATACGTGAATCAGAGGGAGCAGAACAACAGTGAAAAACAGGAACTCTTGAAGACAACGTTTATAGGAAAAGCATGGGGCCAATTCAGTTTGGGAGGAGGAGACTGAGGCAACAAACTTTAACATCATAAAAGATACATACAGAAAATAGACAAATGAACCATTCTTCATGCCTGGCTTATGCTACATTAATGGATGTTTAGACACTGGGAAAACTCACTAATTGTATGGATATTGAAAACCTAGAATAAGCAGTATGGAGGAGGGTGTAGACTGCAATCACTAGAGTCTACTACGAGCACAATAGATAAACTTTATCTACACCAGAGCAAAAATAACCATTGGTATCAGTTTTAATAAGCAAGTACCCTTTGTTTCCCAGCAGATAGACTTTATATTTCAGATTCAAAACAAATAGAGCAAATCATTTTAATCTTCATGTGATTAGCCTTCTTTATGAAACATTCTATGAACTGCTCAGGAGTTTTTAATAAACCAATATATGTGAAATGCTTTAAGATGACCTCAAAGATGAGGGTGGATTTGGAGCATTGGAGGAGAGCAAGTAGCACAAAGGCAAACGAAAACAAGAACAAAAAGAGAGTAGATCAAGTTCCATTAGATTCATGATAGAAATCCAAGACAGCTTTTCTTGGGTTCACATTAAGTGCAACTAACTACAAAAATTCACCTCTTTTTATACATACTAGAAAAAGGCACCACTTACACCCTTGTCGTCCATCTATTGTTAGAATCATAGAAACCTTAGATTGGAAAGGGACCTCTGAAGGCCATCTAGTCCAACTCCCCTGCAATTCTTTCCCTATCAAATTCTTTACAGGACAAGAGAAGTAAGTGTGTGAAGAGTGAAGAGCTTCAGTATCACATCTCCACCTAGTGGATGTCATAGTCTTTCAGATGCATGATCTGATCACTGATCTCCATGAGCAGGGCACAGAGTTGGAAACAAGAAGACTATTTTAACAAGAGATTCAATCTGCATTCAAAATAGATTATGTGCTTTCTAATGTAAGTTTTTTCTGCCCAGAGAAGCTGTGGGTGCCCCATCTCCAGAGGCGCTCAAGGCCAGGTTGGGTGGGGCAATGAGCATATTCATCTGGTAGGTAGCAACCAGCTCATGGCAAGGGTTTGGAGCTTGATGACCTTTTGAGTCCCTTCTAACCTAAACCATTCTATAATTCTATGAAATGAAGACAACTGGCTGCTCCAGGTATTTTGGGTTGTCTGATGAGGCATCTTTTTCAGTCTACTTTTCATATATATCAGACTATTTCAGGGTAGAAATCTTGTGCAGTTTCATTTCTCTTTCTTATATGAAGGAGAACCGCATCATATTCTTCATGTCAATATTGATACCATCCTGGACCATTGATTTTCTGGTTACTCATACAGTACAATCTAGACCTCCTTCCATTTGATGCCCTGATCTAACTGTCAGACCCTGCTTTTTCCATGGACTTTTTCTCCTTAAAACCTTCTTTCCCTCTTAATGCCTGTGCAAAAGCAATTGGACTTAATAACTCACAGGCTCCTTCACAGTTCTTTTCATGTGGGGCTGCATCAGGGTTCACAAATACTCTCTGAAGTTGCCATTTGTACAACTGCTACAGGTGCGATCAGACAGCTGCCAGCACACCCATGCACTCACAGAAAATGTCATCAGATGAGGCTGAAGGCACATTCCTATTTCCCACTCTCCTCCTGACTAGTGAGCCACACACAGAAAATGTATGTGCTTTTAGAGAAATGATGAATACGGAGCCATTATTTTACAAATAAGAATACACCTGCACCCGTTATTAAAGAGTTCATGCAATCTGTTAGGAAGAAATTGAGAGAAGGTTGTACAATATATGTCATTAAAAGCATTCACCATACATTCTGCTGACTAGCAATCACATTTGAATCAGGAACAATTCTGTGCCTTTGAAACTAGTCATACAAGACTGCACTTAGTATTGTGCATTACTGCTACCCTCATGATTCACGTCTGCTCCTTTGCTAAATTCTGCTGAATGGAAATTCAGGTTCCAGCCTACAGTACCTGCGTAGGGCACACATTTCCCACAGGCTTCCATTGTAGTCAGTAATTGCAAAACTCACTTCACCTGACTCCAACACAGATGAATAAGGGACTTCTAAGGCCTAATGATTAAGAGACTTTTGGATCCAGTTTGAGATTACAGCACATGAAGGTGTGTAACCATCCCCCCCAGGGAACAAGATCAGATGAAACACCTTGCTTTTATAAAGCAATAAGAAGGTATGATGAACCCCATTTTGAGTTATATTATTCTTGGAGATTAGCTCTGCCATACCCTTCTGCTGAAAGCACAGTTTACTTAAGCATGTATTGAACTGAAAGAATAATTAATAAATCAATTAATTAATAATGCAGGCTTCCTTGCTTTTAAATATTGATTTTTATTGTTTATTTATATAGACATCAGCTAAAGTGTAAAGCCCAAGCAGCAACTAAGATACACTGAATCCTGTTTTCTAAAAAACAGAAAGTAATCTTCAAACCTAAGCAGAAATGCTTCTAATTTTCACTCTGCTTTACAGCTTCCCCTTCAGAAGGCTTACTCATTCTCAAGAATATTTATACAAGAACATAACTTGTTGAAAGAAATTCCCTTAATAATTTGCTGGCATATAACCATTAAAATGTACATTTATAACCATTCATTAAAATGTACATTTTTTGCTGTAGCGTTCAGAAATTTTCAATAGAAATAAGGCAGAACGAGAGGAACATGCACTTAGGCCTGTTTGTTTGCCTAGATCATTTGCACCCAGTCTCCTAAGTGACTGCTTTTGAGACCACAGCTACCATGTGTTGGAGAACTCATAATTTCCAAGGACTGCAATTCTGCACAGCCCTGTTTGAACTATACTAAATTAGGAAGCTGGGCTCTCTGTTCCATGGAGAATTTTGCATTGTTTAAATCCTTCTCTTCTGAGATGATCTCTTATATTCAGATTTTGAATCAGTTCAGATTTGGAAGAACTTTATGTGTCTGCTGGAGACATTCATTTTGGTGCTCTTCACCAATTCATCCATTAATTCAAAAGATTCACTCCAGTACAAAACAAATTCCTGAGTGTCCCTCTTACATGAGAGGGGTCTAACCCAAGATTATAGCAACAGCTTTTTCTCCCGTTGGTCTTTCTGCAGCCAGATGTCAACTCCAGACACAAAAAGCAACAGGAAAGCTGCTGGTCTTGAAACACAGAAGTGATGTGGAAATGAAAATATCAACTAGACTTCCAGGTTACTGAAGTCAATACCATGTAGGTATACCGTGTAGGTTCAAAGCGGCCAAAAAAGACAGAGTATTATTCTTTCATACTGACACTTCCTAACCTTTTAAGATACTGATTTTGCACCTTGACCATCTTTAAACGCGTATGCATGGGTGAGTTCTGTACTATTTCTTATAACTGAAAAAGAACCAAAACAATATGTTCAATATAGGTATGTTCATCCCTGAAAGCTTCTTCTCAAGAATGGTCTCTGCCACACTGCTATCCAATGCAGAATTGTTTTTCATATTAGAAGGTACATTAAAGTTCTTGGAGGCCATAATTGCATGAGAGAAGCTGCTGATACTTTGGTTCATTTGCATTCCTTTGAATACCAAAGAAAGAATTTCTCTCCTACAGAAAAGGCTAATTATTTTTACTTTAAATTCCTAATAAATCAAAAGATTAGAGAATTCTGGCTCACCTAATAAACCAATTAATTATAGTCATTAAAAGATTAGACATTTACACGTATGAAAATAACCTCTACATTCAGCATTAAAATTGTAAAATATATGCAGCCTATCCATCTTTATGCTGTAAGAAGTAAAGGGCTAAGCTTTCCAACTTGGACAGTACGAAAGCAAGAATACATTACAAACTGAGAAGTACATACACATTTATTGCCATCCAATCTGGAGTTTGCCAAGTCAGAATTCTTTGTGGTTACTGACCTTGACTGGCATTGGCATTACAGCTGTCTCATTTTTAGAGGTTTCACTAAAAATTAAAATGTTCTTCAACAGATTTTGTCCATGAGTGTAGACTACTTGCTGGCTATTCTACAGTAAATAGGTTTTTTTTTTAATACTCTAGGAAAATAATCCTTCCAGGAGATAGACACATTTCCAGCAAACGCTTCTGGTTTTGAAAAACTGTAGTTTTCAAAAATGCTACCCCACTTTTCTGAAGATCACCTGCCCAATTCAAGATAAGATGAGATGCTCTCTCAGTCCTAGATTTCTCATAAAGTACTTCAAGGGAAAGAAAGCGGTCTGCGTTAAGTTCCTGACTCTCAGGAGTTTCATGAAGAGAAGACTGGCGATGATAGGAAATTCTGTCTTGTAGCAGAGAATGGTGATGTTACAGTGAAATAAAAACAAATTTAAAAAAATCACAGCATGGAAATCCACCATTAGGACCTGTCTGGCAGGTTTAGGGCAATTTTTTTTCCTAATGCTCTGATTTACTGCTGAAAGCTTTCATTTTTTCAGTTTTCATCACAAGCTTAAAAGCACCAAAATAGTGAAAATTTGGATTTAAAACATACAAGTTCTTTTTCACACAGATAAGGAACAGCCAATACAGTGCTTAGACACTGATATTTTAAGGAACAGCCAATTCAATTACAAAGAGCAGACCCTTGTGAAAGGTAAGCCTTAGTAAACAAATCTGATGGGAAAAAAAATATTTGTGCACATTCAAAAACAAATGTTTGGTAGTGAAATTCTGAGCATGTTTCTTACAAGGTTTCCCACTGTAAAAGAGGTCATAGCCCTTAAGTTCTATTAAAAATATTTTTGAAATCAGAATGAACAAGATGGATCATATGCCAGGCACACCTGTGATTTTGCATAAAGTTTTCACGAATGCTAAAACTACTAATTTCAAACAATGTTTGGTTGTTTTTGATTTGTTTTTAATGCCTTCCCCATCTGTAAAATAGGAGTAATAACTGTTATATTACTCCAAGGGAAATGGCAGGTTAGCTCAGATTTAAGAACAATCTGAAAATTGAAACATTACGCCAGAGCTGAGTGTTGGTTTTATTACACTTTAAAAACATTTATCACCCACTACATTTCCCAGAGAACTGCATCTACAGCACTTGACTATATGTTCAGAAAATATTTCATTCCACTAGACAGCTTTGGCTGGAGACCTGCCATATAAAACAAAAAAATCTGCCCACCTTGCAAGTGAAACAAGGAGCACCATTCACATCGAGGACTCCGGGAATCTCATTTGTTTCAGACTCAGTTTTGAAGTACTGTAGGCAATTAACTGACAGATTTTTAAATTTTTATTATTTTAACACTAAAGGCATAAAAACACAATTGGGAAGCACCTTTGAAGAGCTTTAATCCATACTGATGTTAACTTTTTCTTTATGAGAATGTAGAGGTAAATAATAGCCATGCCCCACATGCTCACATATCCACGAGTTAAATTCAGGAACACCACTGAAACATTTAGAGGAAAGGTGAAGACATCAAACTATTTACCAATGGTTTCAGATGTTTTACTTTGCTGTCCAAAGCCTTCTTATTTTCTAGGCAGCACCACAACAGGATCAAAAGAAGTACATAACTAACCACTTTGCTGCAGCTCTCATAAGTGAACATCAACAACCATGGAAGCAAATGATAATCACCAGTCAAGATAAGAATCCAGTGTGGCAGTCAGAAGGAAAATTGAGGGAATTCTTGCAAAGATATAATAATGCAATGGTTTCCTGTTGTGCTATAGGACAACCAGGGTGCACATTTACATCTTTCACAATAGCTTTAGTAATATCAAAACTTCTACTGAATGATCTGCTAAGAATCTGATTAAAGGGAAATTCACTAGCAATTAGTAATTTCTGTTCTCCTATGACTTCAAAAACCACCAGAAAGTCTGTCTTCAAACACTTCATCATAATAGCTCTCATCTTCAAAGACTTCTCATCACTGAAGTTTCCTCTTACATGAAGATTTCACCGAATTTGTAAATTCAAGCTGGGAGTAGTGATTAAGTCTACCAAACAACTTAGAAAATTTTCACTGTCTTGAGAGGAAGAATTTTTCCTCCAAGGTTTTAATTCAACAAGGAATTTTTAGAGGAAATTATAGACTATAGATGTGTTAAGCATATTCCAGCATTAATGGAACAACACTTTTCTTGTTTTTTTTTTTTATGGTGTTAGTTTTACAGCCAGTGGGAATCTAATTCAACATGCAGTTTTCCTGGTCCACACCTCAAGTGGACAGCAGGAGAAAACACAATGAAGAAGAGAAAAGCTCATGGGTTGAGATAATGAATAGTTTCATGAAAGGGAGAAAAAAAAAAAGCAAACTTACATGGAATCAAAGAAAGAAAACCATTCTCTACTTTCCATTAACAAGTGATGTTCAACCATTCGTTGGGAAGTTAACCTCAATATGATATCAGCCCATTCCTTGACTTTTCTTTTTATAGCTAGAAATAGATGAGATGACTAATACAGAATCTACTTTGATTTACAACCAAGGGATCCATGTTACAACATGTGGCTGGGAGGAAGACAAGCATCTGAAGATTTTTTCTTAATGAAAGGGCCCTTGCTAACCAAATGTTTTTCAGTTAGTACTACAATCAGAATTAGGGAATATATTTTTATCACTTTTTCTTTTTAATTTCCATATTAATCTCCTACATTTAAAAATGTGGATATGTTTAGCTAATACTCATGACACTGCACGCATTTTTCTCCTTTTATATCAGAACACATGATGACACTAACAAATACTTACATATTGCCAAAAGCACAGGTAAAAACTCATGTGATATGGCTTTTTAGCCACCAAGTCTGGAAAGTCACACTAGCATGGCAAATAAAAAAGGTCCTGGGCTTGGAAAAACAAAATCACTTCCTACTGCACAGTTTCTGCAAGATCAATAAACCTTTATTATCCTTGTTATTGGTTGTTACAAAGTTGTAACTGACTTGAATTTCATAATCTAGGTTATTAATTATACTCAAGAGAAAGCGGAATCTAGATCATCATCTGCTTTCCAATGTCTCAGCTCTGAATTGCCAACAAGATAGATCATATTTAACAAGTTTGAAAATGGATATTAAGTGTCTGAGTAAGAAAGCAAATCTTGTTATCCTGAGTTCCTAAATGTTACCTGATTGATTTCTAGCTTTGGACGGTCACCAGATACTGGCTTTCTGTTGCAATTTGATGAGCTTCAGCAAAACTTTTCTCAGAAGTCAAGGCATTTCTGCTACAGCTTCTCCAACAAAAAGATGTCTAGAGGGGTTTTCCTTCGGAGTAGCTCCATACATTTCAGGGTAGATCCATGTGGCTCCTGCTTGACTTGCTAAACCTGTGCCATGCTAGATCAGCTGTATCTCTACCATACTGCTTACATTTTGCAATTCATAGTTAACTTCAGTGATAAGACGACTCTTGTACTTAGGTCCTCTGCAGACTGGACATGTATGTATTGTAAAGGAAGCCCTTGTGCACGTGACCATATACTAATTCTATGCATTTCTTTTCACCATTTTATTCTCCTTGTTCTTTGCGTTAGTGAATCGATCAGTTGAATGTTCCACTGCACGGAACTGGAGTAATGCAGGCAGCATCACTACAGCCCAATATGCGCGGCTGTTTCAGAGGAAGAGTTTCATAGCAGTATCTTCTGTAATGAAGGAAAATGAGTCTCCAAAGTCTCTGTAAATCACTTAGGGCAATAACAACACTTAGCAGATACAGCCCCTGATCTGCTAACCATTATCTTAATTGAAATAGAAGAGTTTGATTCTTCTTTCCTTGCTTTACTGCTCCCTCGGCATCACTAGCACCGATCAGCGTTACGAGCTGCAGAGTCCCAGGGGGCACATAGTGACAAGGCTGAGCCTTAAGAACTCATCTGTTCCCCAAAAAACTATCTCCAGAGTTTGTTTACAGCAAATCTAGATCACACCAAAGGCAGCTGAGTGCCAGAACAGAAGCAAGACCTCTTCATTGAATGTGCACTATGTGAAAGAACAAACTCACCAAAGCTGCCCCTCTGTTGTTTCCAAGTACAATGCCGCAGGTCAGCCATGTTCAGAAAGAAATATATATTATTTTTCAGTACCACTGAGAGAAAATAACCACACACCTCCCAACCAGAAGGGAGGCTGGCTGTCCCAGCATCGTGCCCAGGAGCACAATCCTTCCTCCCCTCCGAGGGTCTGGAGCTCAATGATCCTTAAGGTCCCTTCCAATCTAAACAGCTATTCCAGGACATTTTATGATTTTATGATTGTATGACTGTCTTGTTCTGATCAGATTCAGGGAGAATGTGATCAAGGCACGAGCTCAGAGTCTAATTCAGCAAGTGGCTCACATTAATCCACTTACTCCCACTAATAAAAAGACAAGATTAAGACGCTGTGGCAGCAAGAAAGAGTCTTTTAAATGGCTTTGACATCTGGGGACCCATTCATTTCCATTGACCCTGATGTGACAAATTAAGACAGTTTACAGACTGCACAAAGATTATTATGGAATACACAATTTCTTCCAAGCTTAAAAGCCGTATTGGCAGTCACAAGAAATGACATCTTAAATGTCTGTCTATAATTTTCCTATCATGCACAACGCTGCATTTGAATTACTTTAATATTTTGTGAACATTTACAAAGTTCCTTCACCTGACAAATAAAAAATGTAACGGGAATAACAGACAAGTGATACAAAAGCACTGTAAAAAAAGAAAGAAAATATATTTAATAGCTTTGCAAAATACATTCAGGAAAAGATAGCGAGTCCTCTATGTAGGTACTTAATTTTGCCTGAAAATAAAATAACCACAAGTGAAGCGCATTTAAATCTTTTTGAAGAAAGCTGTGAAACATACAATGAATCTGGGAAATTCTACTCCTGAGTACCCAAAAGCCTTTCAGGTATAATCCTTATTTTCTTTGCAGAAGATAAATTCTCACAACAGAATCCAAAATAAAAATCCTTCTCTCTCAATTTCTCCTCTTCCTTACCAATCGAAGGATAAGAGCTGGCTTAAAAGAGCTCCTCTGAAAAGCTAAAATTTTCCAAATATTGACCTACTTTTAACCTAATTTTAATCTGTAAACAGCATCCATGCTCCCTCTTCTGTAGAATTTCCTTTTGTGTATATTTCCAGAATAGCAGTGTGAGAGACTCATAGGGAATCATCACATAATGAATAAGCACCGGAGCTGCTGAGTTTACCTCTAAAGCTGTCTCTTCATGCTTTCCAGGGACACTGACAGCATTCAGATTTTACTTTGGACTCCAGAGGAAGCCTTGAATAGAACTAATTTAATAAAAGAGATTTTACCTTGGGTGCAACCCAGGAGTCTTAGCATTTCCTTCAAGGTTATTAGGCACTCATGAATAGGCAACAAATAGAACATTTACCCAAATGGCCTACATGAACTAGAAGAGCTGCTGTGTTGCCATTTGGTTCTGTTTTCTTTAGTGAAGATGAAGAGTGTCTAATTTTCAAACAGGACTGTGAATAGAAATGTGTTAGGAGAAGAGCAGAAAGGGGTATAAGCCTGAATCCTCCTTTGCTTCTCATTGCAAACAGTACAAGCTTATATTCTCTGGACACAGCTGGGAAAAAGGAGGAAAGAGTTTATGTGGCAACTCAAATGCTCAAAGTAGGCTCAATCATTGACATATTCAGTGCATCTCAGTTCAGACAGTCGGGCAGATGTGTACAAAGTACAGTTGTCAGTAATTTAACCATCTGTAAGAGTTTCTACCCTCTGGAAGACTGAAAGAAAGAAAAACTGCTCTATTTGGGAGTAGTAAATACTCCTTTTTTTTATAGTTTTTTAATTTTTATTTTTAAATAAAATGCTGACAGACTCAAACCTTCCTGGAGACGTCCACAGCAGCTTATCTGGTTATGCCCCTAAAAATTGTAACTACTTGTACACTAATTGTAAAATCCAGATGCTGTCATTTTTAGAAATAATTTGGGTCATTAATTCTAAGAACCCGAGCAGTTCTTTTGAGTTCAAAATGCTTCCATTCAGTAAGATCTGGTATTGACTTAATCACATTGAAATACTGTTCACAGTCAGTTTGAGCAATTGCTATAAACTGTTGGATAACTATAGGCAATTTCAACAGTACACGCAAACTGGTTGAACTCTTACAAGCTAATGTCAGGAGGGAATACCAGAAAACATTTATTTATAAGACTCCTCAATATTTTCTTGAAAATTCTTAAACTAACAACGTCAACTTTCATGAAATCCAAAGCTTTATTTTGAACAAATCTTTATAACCATGAGGGGAATTTATGTCCCAGCCCTAATTTTTTGGAATCTCCAACTGTAGTGATCATATATGAGTAAGTATTTTAACCACATCAGAAGTAAGGAATATTCATGGTCTGGACCCTTTCCCTTCAACACAGTCTGAGAAAAATCTTTTGGGACATCAATTACCATTGTTGTGTGGGTTTTTTAATCAATAGTAAGCTGAGGTTTGTAGCACGGCATGGTTCACTTCCATGGCAGCTGGAAACAGCTGTGCAGAAAACATGAGGATATTTGGAAGTAGTATTTAACTGAATGATTTAGACTCTGGTACATATTCAGTATTGGTTGTATCAGCATTTTCCTCCAAACCTGCACAGTGTTGGCAGACTGGTTAGTATGTTATCCGTCTAGCTGTCCCTACATTAAATAGAAGTAATTCTCTTGATTTTTTTTTTTTAAAGAGTTTGAAGCTCTCTCCAGATTACTAGATTTCATCCTCTCAGTTCACAGTATTTAATTACTCTGCTAGCATGTACTCAGCTATTTAACCCTAACCCTAACCTATTGAATGGTATAGCTTACCATGAATAGATTACAGGTAAACTGGTTCAATAATGCAACAAGAGTAATTGGCTTAGTAATAGGATCAAGATGATGTTGATCATCCCCTGTGTTAGAAGTCGTGCTTTATAGAGATAAAAGAGACCAATAAAGGCCAGTGCAGCAAGGTACAAAGGAGGAGGGATTGGCTAGTCACTTTTTAAGATATGAACTGAAGGAAGTTCAGGACAGGTTCTACTACCTATGAATGGTTTTCATCTGGAGCTAGATAAAGCAAAGATGGAAGCTACAAGAGTTCAGGAAATCAAATCAGGGCCAAGGAAGAGATAACAAAAAAAGGAAGTATTTTATCAAATTAAACTTGAATACTCTTACCACTGAAATAAATATCATCTAATAATTTAATAAATATCATCCGTATCATTAGTTGACTGCCCTTGCAGAGTGGTTATTCTTTCTCAGACCAGAATGGTAGGAGGTTAATTCTCCCTCTATTTCCCTATATTTAGCACATTAAAAATGTGACAATACTATAGTTTCAAGGATACAGGAGAAGTATAGAGGAAGATGACTGTTATTAGACCAGCTAATGTAGTCAGAAAAATCTTGAAAGCTTTTGATCATCTGTTACATACCTGTGGGGCAATGGATTTCAATGTTATATGAGACAAGAAAAATGAGAAGGCTTGCAGCTTTGATCTTACAAGTAATCACAAAGCCCCACCAGTAGTCCTTAGGCAGCAGCCAAGAGCAGAGGTGCAAAGAAGAGGAACTCACTTGCAAGGAGGCAGCGTTTGCCATGAGAAAATTCCACCCATGGAGTCTCCTGGTTTTCACCATGCTTGGTTTTCTTTGCTGCTCAGAGCATGATTTGTAGAAAGTTAAGAAAGTTCCCGGAATGAATTCTGGTGGCTGCTACAAGGGAAACCAAAGGCCACTTGTGTCAGAGGTTTGTGTTAGCCGTGTGAAGAAGTTTACCTCACCAACCCCTCCTTTGTAGAGCACTGAAGTTTGTGCAAGTGTTCTCCAGTCTTCCATCCCTCTGGCCAAAAAAAAAAAAGAAAACATTCTTCAGAATTGTTCTTGTCCAACACTGCTGTGTCTTACTTTGAAAATGCCATCAAAAATCCAAAGGTGACTATTCAGTTCATTGTACATCCCAGCAGAATGCCCTCAAGCCTGATGCATTCCTGGCACCTCAGCACAGGGAGCAGCAAAACAGCAGCAAAACAATTCAACCTATGAGAAAACGATCCTCTCGAGCAACTGTTTTGAAAAAGTTTAGCAGGGAAAATCCCTTCTGACTTTTTCTACTTTTTGTTAGAATTACCTCCAAGCTGAGCATCGTGAGTAACTGGCTCTTGGGCTACAAGAGGCCATCCTCCAAGGCTCTTCATAGCTCTGGCTTTACTTCCAGATCCATCCATTCCAAAGGCAAGTCCTGCATGTACTACAGGCTCCTGTAATGCCACTTGCACCTCCATCCATCACTGCCTCACGTTCCCCAAACCTTCAGTGGTCTTAAAAGGAGAACTGCAGGAAAATAACCATATACCCCAAACTCTGAGTCCGACTTAGATTATTCACATCTGTCGTCTTCTAATCTGAAACAAATTCCTATCCAAATTGTAGCTCCATATGTATGGGCACACATGTTATTTTTCTTCTTCTCTGAAGAGGATGTAATTCTTTTTAGATTCACACCAGAAAAAATTCCAAGTGATATCTTTGTTAGGAGAATGCCATCAATTTCTGAGGAAAGGTTTGCCTTTAACAGACAAAAACAGGACAGTTTTATATAACTACCATCTTACACCAACAAGATTTCTACAATAATTATCCTCTTCTGAACTCCAATTTCCAAGAATTGTACCCACAAAAATTCTTTATCAGTTTATATATGATATCTGCTGGAATTTCCTTCACATCAGCATCACATACCTAATTGTCTTAAGTAATCTCACTATATAAAGCTTTTGAGCTACCAGGATGTAAAATTAACACGATAACAGGGAGCCAAATAAAGAGATCATAGTATCTCATTTGGCTTTACTGAAGTCAGTTCACTTTTATGAGACTCACTTTTTAATCTATCACTTTTAACCACTTTATCATCAATGAGTTTGGAGAGACATGGAGATGTCATTTCCAATGCTGATGTTTTAGTTTACAAGAGGCATCTGGGATGTTAACTGACACTTCCTAGTCCTTGCACAATATCAGATGACATCCTCCGTGTCATAATCATGCTCCACATTGCCTTGGGGACACCAGTGCTTGTAGTAAGCCCAAATCAAGCTGCTAGATGGCACATAGACAAGTGCCCTACCCTGGTTATTTATGTGTATGTGTTCACCAGTAAATGACAGCTAAAAGATTTTACTGTGAAAATATTTACTGTTGTTGCAATACCAGATGAGTGGTGAGAGAACACAGAAACATAAACAAGATTTTACCTCTAGAGGGACAAATATGCTCTCCAATGTTGGCTTAAAGACTTAAGGGTCTGTGAGTAAGGGACTGCTATAGCCATCCAGTCCATCCCTAAGCTTAGAAGAACAAAAGCTGAAGGCTGAAATGAGAGGAAATATCTCCTCCCAAAGAAAACATGTTCACAGCACCACTGCAAGATAGACTATATTTTGCAAAGCATGCCCTGGACTCTGAACGTTTTTACAATAATATTTGCAAAAAACGGAATTGGGACGAGAGAAGGAAGTACTGTGCTGTTATTTGTTTCCCTCACTATAAATCAAGACACTGATATGTTTTCCATTCTTTAATGGTTGTTTACTGAGTCCCTTCTAAAAAGAAATTAATCCCAATAACTGGAGTAAAACAAGAAAAGACAACAGCCCAGTAAAATCCATAGCCATTTTTGAGGCCCACAGTGATCTATCAAGATTTTCAGGACTTGTACTTGCTATAAAAGGGGGAGGAGAGGGAAAGAGACTTCTGCTGGACCAAGTGAGCTTTGAGGCTGGTTGTGCTCTAGGAAAGGCAGAAGCAGTCATGAAGGAGACAGTTTGATCCCCCGTTTGTACTTTGGGGCTCTGCATGCTTTCTGTCTTCACTGCTATACATCATGGAAGGAGAGCAGTATCTCATTGACTTTTCTATTACAGCTACTGGTGATTGCTGGCAGTTGTCTCTCACTTAAAACTCCTATTTCATAGGACATGCTGAGTTCCTAGTCTGGAGCTGCTCTATGCTCATCAGTATCAGCAAACACAAGTATTTTCAGAGAAAAGAGCGCGAAGGTTGGGTGGGATGTGCCACTTCTCCTTCCTCCCCCATCACCAAGCCTTTCACATAATGCCTCTAACATACCAATATGGTGATGCTTTTTGAAAGATGAGGCCTCTTACACAGAAGTTAAGGGATCTAGGTGTATTACAACAGAGATAGAAAAGTTGTTAGGCCTGATTTATGTCCACCTCTGGAGCACTACCAGCGACAGCAGAAGACTTAGGAAGAAGAGAGATTGTTTAGGTCCCCTTGTTATACCTAGATAAGAGACAATGGAAAATTACCAGGCGTAAGGATAGACAGCAGTACAAAAAGCACGAATTCGAATGCAAATTAACCTTGCCCCAGGGAAGGCAAGATAACAGATGATAACACAGCCTGTGTGAGCTCATATGAAGGACCATTAGCTGTGAGCTGTATAGGTCCAGCAGCCCTGTCAGAATTAAGACTGGGGCTCAGGGGAAGGTGTAATTAGAAAGATCAGCCTGCTCTAACATTGGTCTATGGAGTGTTCAGCATTAACAGATGGTTCTTGCAGATCGTTTCCTACTCTGCCAAAATTATAGTTTCAGCTCCGTTACTCTGCTATTTTAGTCATTTCCTCCCAAAAGAGCAGACACCAACAGAAGGCTTTGTTACTCTGATCTACTGACAACCCTTTCTCCCTCACAAATACATACACACAGGCTCAGAAAAATCAGCCCACTCATCACAGGGAGCCTCACAACCTTCTAACAGGCAAACCTCACACAGTCTGAATCCTCCACTGCACCTAGCATTTTGATTAGCAGCACTGTAACATCATCTATGTGTGTTTGGAGGAGACAAGCTGGAACGTCCATCCTCAGTCTCTGAATCCAAAGGGAAAGGACAGATCCCAACATATAGCTTAAGAAAGGATACAAACTCCTTTCCTGAATGGAAAATATAATGCATGGAAAGTCATTGTTGAAAAAGGGGTAATTCTGTCTGAAGGGAATAAAATGAACTTTCACCAAAAATGCAGGAAAACTTGAACAGAGCAGCTTTGTACTAATGATTTCAATCACCTGTGTAGAATACAAAACTCATGCACATAGAGTGCAGAACAAACATAAAAAAACCTAGTAAAATAATAATAAAATGAAATTTTAAAAAATTGCCATTCATTCTCTAGAATAAAACAGGCCTGTAATTTTCATCTTGACATTTCATTGAATTAGGTCAGTTACAAGATCTGGATTAAATGCCAAGAAGTGGGAATGACAAAAAAAAAATACTGCCACAAAAATATTGCAGAATTAATCCAGAAACTTTTTGGAACACCATCACATACTCTGAACACAGAGAATATCACCAGAACAGATAATTCCTTAGATCTAGAAAGTTGCCTCTTTGATCTAGAGAAAGTTGCATTGATAAGGGGAGAAAAGTATCAGTGAGGTCTGGTTTGAGAATCAGGATTTATGCTGATGTCTTTTGGATTAATGACAAAGAGAGCCTCCCTGTGCTTTCAGGAAACCTTTCTGAGGAAAACGTGGGCATCCTTGCACTCCATCTTTGGTAGAATACAGAAAATATTTGTCTTCAGTTCAGTTTGAAAGAGAAATCTCTCTATGCCTTTTAATTTTAATAAAGCTGGTACATTCAAAACACAGAACAGCCTTTTTGCTTTCAAGCAACTCAGGAAAGGGTGGCTGTAGAATGCTTTCTCCCCCCTATATGCCATATACTACATTTATCAATAAATAGCTACAGAATGCTCTACCAGCATGCAGCACTAAGAAAAGATGTAATAGGTTTTAAAAAAGAGAAATAAAGATCACTGCCAGAGTATAACTTGAAAGGTAGATTTCTTGTATGTATATGATGTGTGTTAACCCTGTTTCTATTTCAGTCAGTGGCTTGGAAGGTACCTCACAGTAAAAAGGAAATATACTAATGGCTCTTAGGAACCAATGCAATTTCTGTTGCAGCAACGTGGTGCCTCCTCTTCATTTCAGGGAAAAGCAAATGGGTTCCCAGGAAAAGTAGAATTTCCCTAAAAAATTTCTCTAAATATTTTCCACCATAGCAGAGAAATGAAGAGATCCCAACGTCACAAACTATTTGGTAACAATTGTATTTTTGTAAGGGAAAAGTAAAAATAAAAGTAAAAATAATTTAAGAAAAAGAGGCTTTGCAACCCTCACAGACTTCAAAGATGGGCTGCGGATTGATACAGAAGTAGATACCTGGCAGATGCAAACTCCTTGTTGTTAACTCTTTATATGTGTAACAATAAACAGAGAGAATATTGATACTACTTGCCACAGTAGTTTCCATGACAGAGCTGTAGTGCAGGAGAAATGGATGAAGTTCCTCTTGCCTCTACAAGAGCTAGGGGCTAGCAAAATCAGAAGATCCTGGTTTGTTTCCTATTTCCTGCAGGTGAGGGGAACAACTAGGAATAATCCAGGCAACACATAAGAAACCAAACTTCACAGAGCTGCTCTGCACAGTGCTCCCACAGTGGTACAAATGCACCAAGAAGAAAATTGTTTTGGAAGATGACAATTGAAGGAGCCCTTTCCAGTGATGAGAAGCATGGAGCTGTTTCTCATGATTCTCAGCATGGGTAACTGTGTCTTCTCCACGTGCCTTCACTCATCAGCACTGCTAAATAATATTTTAATAAAATAAAAACAGCAAGGATGTCCAGATGCCAAGATAATGTGGAGAAGCTTCATGTAAAAAGTACTGACCCAAGAGATAATCATTCAAAGCTTAAATTCTTCAGAAACTGAGACCTCTTAGCTTCTGTACATGAGCTGCACAGTAATTCCCAATCTTCACCTGATCCCATTTAACTTCTGCAGCATTTTCCTCCAATAGTAAATCAATTGCTTGCCCTCCAGAGTTACTCAGAAATCAAAGGCAAGCAGTGGAGAAAAGCCATCGTGTTTTGCTGAGGTTGCACAGCTGACAGCTTGCAGTCTTCCCAGGAACAGATACATGAAACTTTGAAGTACCTTGCAAGTGCAAGGCACTGCTTCACGCACTCTGATCTTGCAGCTCCCCATTTCCAAGTTCAGCACAAAGGGATACAATATCACCTCTGTGTGCATGAGCGATGCAGCATGAGCCACTGTTAGATATCGTCCTCTGATGCAGCTGCTTAGAGCTTGTACACAAGCCTTACTCCTCATACCAGCACTTACTTTCTCCAGCAGTTTTTAATATGCCCCTGGCCCTATTTTACAATCTAAATTTCGAAATAACAGCAGATAAAATCCTTCACAAAGTCTTTCTTTAAATTAGGAAGGGAAAAGATTAGGGGTGAAGCAGATTGGCAGAAGTCTTTAAAGCCATTTATCCTGTACCCCAGAAGCTGCTAGATAGGGATGAGAAAATCTTTGCTGTTCATTGTTTAACCAACATGGGGATAGAACAAAGCCATTAATTTCATTAGCAAGAATCATGGAGGAGCTGGTATATAAAATAAAATAGGATGCTTTTTCAGTTAATTCCAGACTTAAATCCCAACACAAGATTTCTGGCTTATTTCTGCACCCTACACGCAGGTCAGTGGGGTGAGATGGTGGCCAGCTTTGTAAAGGGGAAAGTAATATCCTTGGTCTTTCCTCCTTGGAGCTCATGGCTTATCTCCTCCACCAGCCAAGCACATCCTTCAGTGGAAGTGTACTTCTCTGAATTGCCAAGATTTGGCTTTGGGTTGCACTTCACTAATGATGCAAGAGAGAGCAAACAAAGTAGGACATGTAGATTCAGACCAGTGGAGCTCCAAATTTTTTTAAAGTAAAAGTTAAGCTCTTAAGTATTAATTTTATTTTATGAAATATATTTAATGTTCTTTTCTTTTCCTGCATGACTAGAGAGCACCAAAGAAGAATATGAGAAAGCCATGGGACAAAGAGTTCCCACAAGCAGGAAAGTACCCAAACGTGGCCTCTAAAAGAAAATACATCAGACACCTCACAGTGGTTCCATATGGCTGACAAAGAAGGTAAGATTATGAAATAAAAGAGGGAAAGCTTCTAGGAAGAGCATAAATGTAGTAACATCTTTTAAAATGTAAATCACTCTGTCCATTGACCAACTTGACTACATAGGTACTGTCACTGCTTTCAGGAGGGAGAAGTAATCAGCTCAGAAGTCACAGATAATGTTTCTTCTTCTGTAATTTAGTCCCATGGTTTCCCTGGGGGAAAGCACAGCTAAGTTCAAGCTCATTCTTGTTTTTCTAGTAAATGGAATACAGGACAAGTGTTCAATATTCTTTATATTTGCAGTCATTAGCCTTTTAAATTATAGGAAGGAGTACTTGAAAGGACACACTCAAGTACTTTTCCTGTAAGTTCAACTTTGTTTTCTTTTTCCCTTCATAGTTTGGAACAGCTTCTTAGGAGCTTAAGAACAAATGCTGCTTTGTTTTCCTACCAAATGCATCTTCTACCATTTGTCAAACACTAATTCCCTGCGCCCCTTGTGTTACTAATTATGCTTAAAATTAACATGCAAGTAAACAGCTAGTACCTCGTTTGTGCATCTGCATCATCAGAGATGGCAGGAAAAGAAATGTTATGTCAAGTCCCTATCCTCAGAGCACATCTCTCAAAGCACAATGGTAAAATCAGTGATGTTTTGAGCCCTGCTATTCCACATGGATAAGTATAAATACCAGATCTTCAAGGCAGCATCCACTGCTCCTCAGACAAAAGGATTGGAGAAAGACATAGCGTGAAGTCCACAAAAAACTCTGTTTGGCATTTGCTTCTCCTAAAAATTCCTTAGCCTCTGAATGATGTATAAAGTGAAAAGTACCTACTTCCAGCCAATGGGACAAGCAATCACAAGGGAAAGTGTAGTTTGAAATACTGTAGGAAAGAGAGGAGGTTTAAACTGCATCAGGAAAAATAGGCCATCATGACCTTTTGTGCAGTATAGCTAGTGACCTGCAGCAATAAGAAAAGGAAATAATTTCATGTCTATACAACAAACTTATGGCTTTTCCCCTACTCTGTATGGCATTTTTCTATTTGCTGAAATACAGAAGCTGAACGTGCTTCAGAGTATCAAGATTTGTTACCACTTTCTCAGATTTAAATCCTGGACAAAGCCACAAACAGAAAAATAGAGCCTGAGTCTTACTGTCTTCCTAAATAGTTTACGCAGCTGTAAATCTTGTCTAAAATATCAGTCTATGTTATAAAAGTGCAAGTTCTAGTCTTGCTGTCTTGTGTTGGGCATAGAGAAATCTCATTGGCATCAAACCCTCCAATATTTAGAAAGCCACATTTTTTGAGAGAAAATCACTTTTGATCAGCAAAAGAAGGGATTGTTCATCCCAAAGGAACCATCTAGAAGCAACAAGACGTAGGCAAATGCCTAACTCCCCTATACTTACATGGAGAACACGTATGGACATGCTGCTCTCTATCAGCAAGACACTTATTTTTAGACAGGTGAGGCTCACAGGGAAGGTCCCAGAGCTTATGTCACTGCTGATGTCTGGAATATGAAGCACTCAAATAGAAACCTGACCTTGAGGTCTCCTTTCCCCCTTTGATAATTATTTCCTCTCACTAAGTCTAAGAGGAGCAGTGGCAACGGCTGTCATTACATGCATGAAGGAAGCATACTAATACAATTGAAATGCTAATGGCTCCAGACAGTTTCCAAGCAGGTACTTTCTGCCAGTGAACATTAGAAAAAAAAAAAAAAAAAACCAACACAGAACAACTCTTTCCTATCTCTGCCTACTCACAGGAGAGACCATGAGCTATTTCAACCCCTCAGACACCACTGTTCTCCTTATTGCACCTTTGGTTTTATTGGGAAGACATGCAGGAGGCATTTCTCACCACAGATAATGGGGAGAGAATTAAGGCCATGTAACATATATTTCTAATCAGAGAGATTATTTTAATTCTCCAATTTCCGGAACCAATTCCATCCACCTTCCAGTTTTTACCACCTTCCACTGATATATTCTCATTTCACTGGGACTTATGCACAGAGTAAAACGTTGAAGCAGTGGCTTACAGTAGTGACATTTCTGGAAGAAATAACCTTTTACTAGCAAAGTGGTAGAGATGTGACCTACAGTAAATGCCTCTTCATATTTCTAAATCTTTCAGTAAGCTAAAGGCAGGTAACAGGAGAGGGAGAAGGATGAAAAGGGCTCCATACTTTAAATGAAAAAGCTTTTCCCATTTTGAATTAAATTCTTGATTGTTTTCCTTAAGCTTTGACATTCACAGGTTCAGCTGTTTTGCAAACTAAATTTCACATCAGATCCTTCTCACTCCTTCTGCAGTATTTGTGGATTGTAACATCAGAAGAACCCGATTATAACATCAGCTCTTACCTCTTTTATTACTCTGCCACAGAATGTCATGCCTTTATTGCAAATACTCCTGCACCAAACTGAATGACTAGTGTTTGTCTAAAGCAAATCCCTTCACTATTCCATATTATTTCTAAGTAAATACAGCCCATCTACAAAAACTCTAAGAGCTGTCCTATATAAAAACAGCCCACCAAACCATTTCTCCAGGCTCATATTTCTAGCTAGTTTATGCCAGTTTTGTGATATGGAGCCATTTCCTTCAGCTCAAAAGGTGGCTTAATGTCTGTCTGGCTACCTGAGTGGTAATTCCATCTCTAATTAGAAAGTTCCACTAATCTACATGTCTGGAAAATGAACTGTTTATAATATCTCCTCTATGCAAGACAGATTAGAAAGATTTTGGCAATGGTTCTGTCATTTCCAGCAACTCACAGCAGAGGCTGCAGGTAGAAAATGTTTATATTTGTGAAGCTGAATGCCTGAAGAGATAAACTCTGCCCTTGTTCTAGTAGGATGACAAGGACAATAAAGTGTTGTTAACAACATGGCAAGGCTGGGATTTGAACCTGTTTCTGCTAAAGTGCACTCTGACATCCTCCTCTCCTACACACACACATTGCTGCATCCTCATTTCTATGCTAAGTGCAGACCTTACCATCACAAGTGTCTGAAACACAACCACTTTCATTGTTGCTCTTGGAATCTAAGTGCCACATAAGTGCTTATAATTTCTATGCCAGGAGACAGATTTTCTGAAGGTCCCAGTAATGCTGAAGAAGGGATGAAAGCAGCAAGAAAAACAGCTTCCCCAAAGTCATGTTGTTATGTAACTCAGTTTATAAGAGCTAGAGGATGATAGCATTCAGTCTACTTCAAAATTCGTAACAGAGTCCAGGGTCTCCAAGTCAGTCAGCAGAGATGGAGAGAAATGGTCCAAAGGAGGTTGTGGTTCTTGGGAAGAGAAAGTAGTCCCAACAGTCTGGCACAGAGAGCATCTCCATGAAGGTGGTGTTACAGGAAAGCAAAGTCCCATGTCAAAGGCAGAAGGAAATAGGACTCTCAATTAGGTTTCTAGAAAACTCAACTTTACCACCCAGTATAAGCAACAGGGAAATTAAGGTAACCAACTCTGAAAAGCAAAAGAGAACCAAGCACTTGAAGATACGTTGTGTACATCAGCTCAACATGAGATAAAAGACTGCTTGACTTTCCATCTCAAGAGAGAGCTGAGTAAGGGCTGAGTAACGTGCTGAATGTTGCAAAAAAAAAAAAAAAAAAAAAAAAGAAAAAAGAAAGAAGAAAAAAACAGCCCAAATTATGAAGGGCGATACAGGAATTTCTGAACAAGACCATTTGCTCCAGAGAAGGATGCAGCAAACAGTACCCTGAGACTGTAATCCCAGTCCCATCTCCAATATCCAATGGAAATATCAGAAGGCAGAGGTCAATCACCCAGGCCGCCAGCATCATGAATTCTGCATGCATTGCTTTGTATTAAACAGATCAAACAGGCAATATCATGAAAAAAGACATAAAAAAGGCCGGCCTCCAACTCTACTGAAAAGGAAATCGTGCTGTTCCTCTCCAGATCCCCAGCAGGGAGTTGTCATTCTGTTTGCTAAATTAATCATACAGACTTGAAAGTAAGCAAAGTAATTAAGTATCATTTTCAAGATTCACTGTGATACACTGACAAAGATGCCACAAAACCACTCAGCCCAGGTGATTGTTAATATTTCTTCATACTCACAATCCAGAAGACACCTGTTATTTCCAATTCATTAACACAAGCTACAGAGATGTCTCTTCGCTTATAAGATTGGATACTTCCTTGCTTCCTTCCTACTGACTTTGCATCGCAATCATACAACTGCATCGCAATATGACTGGGAAAATGCTTTGCTGAGAACTCCTTCCCAAGCATCACAGAAACTATTCATTGAAGCTCAACATTTACACTGAATTTCACTTTTAGTCTGGATGTGAGGCTACTGTCTCTAACTTTTTTTATTCAGTAAAAGCAGTCATTGCAGTTTGATGAATGTCCCACCACAGGGCTCTCAACCACATGTTACAGTGAAGAACCTGATATTGAAACAAAGCAGAAACAAGAGGAAAACTAATCAAGCTCTTTTTATGGTCTGTGCTGTGAAAAGCATTCCTATAGAGAACAGCAGCATACCTCTGAAATATAAACATACAATAAATTCTCACTACATTAATAATTTAAGGAGTCAGTAAGCCAGGTCTTCAAACCTAATAATCATGGAAATTCCAGAAACTGTAGGAAGTCAGAGCCATACACAGTAATCACAACATTTCCACAAGTGATAGCTACAATTCCACACAGATTAGCCTCTCTTCCCACCTAAGGCAGCTTTTCCTGCCCTACCATAATAAGCCATCCAAGGCAGCAAATTTGAATACAGAGCTGGACACAAATCTCTAATAAATGGATGAAAGCACTTTGCTCCATCTGTTATGGAAACAATGTCAGACTATAACAAGGTTATTTTTGAAAAACTCTTCTCCAGTTGAACAAAATGTCTCTGAAAATTTGTGTCCTCCATCACCTCCCAGAAAGAAAATTGACACTACAAGATAAAACGTGATGGAGCTGTAATGCAAGCTCTGTCTGTTCACTTCACATGTATTTTCCATCCTATTTAAGATGGGACAGTAGTGGAGAAGGAATCCAGCACAGGATAGGAAGAACTTCCTACCAAGGGAAAAGTGTTTTCTTCGTGATCTCTAAATCATTTTGAAGTTACTATACACACATAAGAAATCTTGATCCTATTCATAGTCTTTCCCTCCGCTGTAACAAAAAGTTTCAAAACCATTAGCTAACAAAAGTGCCAACTACACCTACCTCTTATATAGCAGCACATTATTTTCCATGTGGTAACTCTCTTATACTGCCTTAAGTTTAACTAATAGATGCAGTTGGTCCACTAATCCAATCTGGCCAAAAACGGCACTTTCATATTTCACTTTAAGTTCAATGGCTTGTGACAGAACAGCTGCAATATAATTCTGCCTTTATATGAGCTTTTAGTCTTCTTCTGGAAAGATAATTAGTTTGCAGTGTTCTCTTCTCCATCAAATGGAAACTGTTCTTTCAGAATATTTGATTAAAAAAAAGTACCAATAAATCGGCTCAGAAGTCTTAACAGTTCTTTTACAGTCTTCTTCATTGCCCTCACCTGTATCAGTCTTACCCAGCCGCCCTGCACACACCTCCTCTGTTCTCTGTCCTATCTCCATTACATTACAAGCAGATCCATATTTCAGTATGGGGTAAAAAGGCAGGCTGGAGTGACACACAGCAAGCCCCAGTCTTGCCCAAAGTGGTCCACAAATCCCATCTCTATTATTTCTCCAACTGAATGCATGCATTCTTTTCTACTAGATCAAGTACAGATCTCCCACATTTTTCTTTCAAGGTCCTACTCAGTCTGCCTACAGGGTGATCTCTTCCTGCTGCTTCCTTTGTGCTCACTCCAGCCAGCTTTCATCCCCACGGATTTCTGATTAATTCCTGCAGCATCACCACACTGAATCAATTCAAGCTGCTTCTATGTTCAGAGCAACTTCTTGCCCCACAGATACACCGTGAATTTACTAGTGCTTTCTTTTCCTTATCCTTTGACTTTGTCATATGGAACTTATGAATTTCTCTGTCTTTGCCATGCCTAAACTGATCTTGATTCTGGTTTTGACAGGAGGATTTGAAGACATGGACAGGTTCCTAGACTTCCTGTCTCTGAATAGGCAACTCACAAGCAGTAACAAGTTAGTCTGACTTGCAGAGGGAAAAACAAAGCTAAATTACACACCTCACATTTGAACCAGGCTAGGAACACATTAGCTGACTTGAAGATGGGTTCTCACCGTCACCTTCCAGTTAATCTGTATGTTTTCCACATCTCTGTGATAGGGCATAAATAGGAGTAGGAGTAACAGTTGTGAAAAATCATAAGTGAATGTGAAGCCTTGATACCAGAAATGTCTTGAAACAAATGTATCGTGGCACAGAAAAAGCGGCTCTTTGGGACGACTAGGATAAGGCTGCACTGAAGTTACCGAACTCTTTACAAGGAAACGCCCATCATTTTAATTTCCACATGTTGCAGCTGATTATTCTCACCTTGTTAGCATTAGCTGTACTGTTATTCTATTGTGCAATATCGTTCTGGTAAATATCTATGGGAGGAGTGGCTGGCACACCAGAAGGCTGTGCTGCCATTCAACAAGACCTGGACAGACTGGAGAGGTTCAGCAAGAGCAAGTGCAGAGTCTTGCACCAGGGAGGAATGATTGATTCTTTCGGAGGGCCATGAAGATGCTCAGAGGGCTGTAGAACCTCTCCTACAGAGAGAGGCTGAGGTATCCAGGCTTTTTCAGCCTATAGAAGAGAAGTCTGTAAGGAGATCTCACTGCAGCCTTCTAGTATTTAAAATGGGATTATAAACAAGAGGGGAATCAACTTTTTACCAGGGTAGATAGTGATAGGACAAGGAGGAATGGTTTCATAGGGAGTGAAGATTTAGATTGGATGTCAGAGGGAATTTCTTTACCAAGAGACTGGTGAGGTGCTGGCACAGGCTGCCCAAAGGCTATGGATGGTCTGTTCCTAGAGGTGTTCAAGGTCAGGTTGGATGGGGTGCAGGGCAGCCTGGTCTAGCATCAGATCTGGAGGTTGGTGGCCCTGCCTGTCCCAGGGGGTTGCAACTGATGATCCTTAGGGTTCCTTCCAACTGAAGCCATTCTGTGATTGCAGTCTTCTCCTGGACAGTTTAAGTTGCCAGCATGTTGCCAGTTAAAAAGACATAAATGCAACACCCTCAGCCAACAACCACCATCCTTCAGGTCTTAACCTCCTTGAGTGTCAGTGAAACATCAGCTTCAGATCGTATTTCTGAGATCAAAAACTGGGTTGGTCTCCTTATTTCTTATGCTGGTTTCTTATCACTTTTGACAGCACTACCCTTATCTTCCTTTCTGAAGTTTCTCACAGTTCCATAGTTTAATTAAAAGCCAATAGAAATGAATCATTAGACTACCAGGGAGTCATCCCTACCTGAACAGTTACAACATCCAGGCTCTTTCCTGCATTCAAGGAGGGAGGCGATGCTGATAAGCTTCCACACAGCTATAGTGCCTGGCTGCTATTAATCCATTTTCAACCACATGCTTAATCCTCTCTTCTCATACATTCTTCCCCACAATTGTCATTTCATTCGTTTTCTTTACAAAAATAAAAATCCCACCTGAAAAAAAATCTCCCACCCAACAAAAAGTCAGAAAGTGTCTTTAGGCTCACGCTTTACTGTTTTAATACCTTAAGCTGTATAATCAGATTAAAATGTTTTTTTTAAATGGATCATGCTAAAACCAGACTTACATTGTTACAAAGAGAGTACAAAATAAATAAATAAATAAATAAATTGAATTGAGTAAAAGGAGTGAAAACAGGATTAGCTGAACTCTATTAGTAATGGCACCGGGGAAAATACTTGATCATGGATGCTGAGTAATGGCTCTGCAACTACATTCTTCCTACCTCTTCTTATTTATTTTCACTTAAAAAAAAAAAAGTCCATAAAGTTGGGTGTCAAGAATGAGATGCTGTTTTGACTAATGGTGCCCATTCATAGAAAAGTGACTTTCCTCCAAAAGTACAGTACCTCTAAGGGACCTGGATTTAAACCAGTGCTGGATTTCATAGCTAGTCCCTTCAGTTCAGTCTTCAGGACATAAAAAAAAATATATATATATATATATATATATCATTAGTTTGCGTTACTAAAATTGCAAGTTTGGATATAAATACATGAAAATGAAATAGAAAATTACAAAAATCAAAGCTGAAGTCTTCAGGGTTTTTTCAGTAAAAAGCTGACAGAAGAAATGCCAAGTCCATTCACCCTATGATTTCTGGCAGATTTTGAAATACAGCTTTTCTCCCGCTCAAATCTTAGAATACTGTATAAATAAAAATAAATAAATAAATCTCTATAACAAAAAGAAAACACATCTTTTGGATGATCCAACTCAGAAAGATGATATTCATGAAAGAAATAAAAGCACTTCAGTGCCCAACTCTATTTTCGCATGGACTCAAAGCAGTTTTGAAACAACGTGCAAACAGCACTAAGGGACATGGCTGGTGGGCACAGTGGTAATGGGCTGGTGGTTGGACTAGATGATCTTAGTGGTCTTTTCCAACCTTAATGATTCGATGATATCTTCAGATCTGTCCCTTTCAATCACAGACAACGTATGGACAAGTATTAGGAAATGTACTCTAGAACAGAGTCTTGTCCTGGGTTGGGGAATGTAATAGGACTCAGGTCAGACATTCCTCCCATCTCCCTTTGAAATCTTTCCTTCGCAGATGGCTTGGCAAAGCTGAGCAGCAAGTTCAGCTCAGCTTGTGTTTTCACATCTTGAACTATTTAACATTTTAAATAAACTGCATGGCTTCAACCTTTTATGTACTGAGAGCTCCATTAGCTAAAGTAGTCAGTGACCCTTCACATTACTGTTAGCTTGCAGGTGTGGTTTTTGTCAGAGGTTTCTTACTTGAAGTGCTCACTAAGAGGCATTAATTACACTTCTCTTCTGTTCCTATACACTGATATGTTACTTTAGCTTTTAAATGCAGATGAAAATGTATTTTTGCAATGCGTATTTGTTTGGTGTATTTGAACACATACCAGGGAAGAAAATGGCAAAGTTTTTTGTCCAGTTTTACATTCACACTTAACACCTTAACTAAGCAAGTTCCTGATTTCATGAGTATAGCAATGCCATCAAAACTATTCCCATACCTGCATAACATGTATAATTTATCACCTGGGACTGTAAATCCCTGTATGAGACTGATTTGGGTTACCTCCTTTTTTTTTTTTGCATGCAACACTGATATAACTAGATAAAGCATCATAAGGTTTTTTCAATACATGTTCTCTTTGCCGAAGGTCACTCTGCCTGAGATCACCTTCAAGGAAATTGCTTCTGACATACATGACAGTAAGAGACATTTTTGCTTGAGTGAAGAGGGACTTCATATTTTTCAGGAGGTGCAAACCACTCCAGTTTTATAGTATTTGTTTTTATGTGAAACATAAAAGCTGGCAAGCTATTTAGAATTGAATTAGATATGTTATCTATTTTGTCCAATATTTTCCAATATTTATTGTGGAATTCAGTTGCCGTTTGTTTATCCAGAACCTAGAATCAGGAATTGATTGGAAGAAGAGTTTTACTTTTTAAGGTAGTGTTTTATTTGAAATAAGTCATTGTGATTTGTTATAGAATCATAGAATCGCTCAGGTTGGAAAAGACCTTAAGATCAAATCTAACCACAACCAAACCATGCTACCATAACAATCCTCCACTAAATCATGTCCCTGAGCACCACATCTAAGTGGTTTTTAAACACGTCCAAGGATGGTGACTCAACCACCTCCCTGGAGAGCCTATTTTGTAGTTACCTCATTTAATACAGTAATCAGAACAGGAGACTCTGGCAAACCTATATGCTACGTTCCAGCTGAGGATCTGCGGCACCTTGAGGAGTGCTCAAGGAACACTCAGGCAAACACAGGTCAAAGACATTCAGTGACAAATGTTGCACATTACATAGAATCATAGAGTGGCTTAGGTTGGAGCAGACCTTAAAGATCTACTAGTTCCAAGCTCTAGAACACTTCCAAGACAACTTTTTCCTAACCTGAAAGTATGTCTTCCTAACCTGCATCTCGCTTTCTGTGGGTTATGCTGATTACTTCTTGATCACCACCTAGAGATGAAATTCATACTCCCTATTTTCAGAAGACTTGGATCACGTTTCCCAGGCTTCTCCTATAGTTCATCTTCCATGGTCTCTTAGATTGCTCATCATTTTCATAGCTCAGCAAAATAAGTTTGTAACACTCCAGCTGAGATCTAACCACCTCTGACCACAATGTGCATGAATTATTTAAAGTCTCTGCAAATAAGGATTTCCATATACATTTCCAAACCTAACACATGGGTTTGTAATAGTGTGTGACAGTAAACCAAGGGTGATACAGATTTAACAAAAAGGTAATGATACTTAACATTACAAACTCTTTACTTTTTCAGAAGTGCTAATATCTGGGGAACAAAATTTTCCTTTGGGATTTGACATATTAGTTTTCTTTAAACATTACAATTTTGACACACAAATAAATGCAATATTTGCAATTTTCTTGTTACAAATTTCCAAACGTTTCCTTCAGTAATTCACAGTACCCTTTAGAAAACAGCATCTCCTCCTCAAAGACTGAGGAGAGGCCTTATCCTTCAGCACCCTTTGCATCCCCCACGTCATTCCATGTAGGGGAAGCAATTCTGCTGCAAGCACAAAACATACACACTGCTTATCTATTCCCACTCCCTCTGACTCTGCCAGAATTACAAAAAAGGCCAGTCTCTCTGTTGGGATCAGGGCTGTCTCTTTCATTTAGGCTTCCACTGGAGACTGCTAATGCGCAATGTTTTGCTCCCATAATTAGCTTAGTCAGGAACATGAAATGAAGTCATACTTCTAGTCGACCAATAAAATGAACTCTGTAACTATTCCAGTGCTGAAACACCTCACTGGGAAATCTGGCAGTTCTGTGCTTCCCTTGCATCCTTACATCTTGCTAGTTGGGAGTCTCTAAAGCTTGAATTGAAACCTCCCATCTTGCTGGTTGTGAAATGGATGCCAAGGATTCCCAATATAAATCTTTCAGTTATTGTTCAATTGTTTATAGCCAATCACCTGCTTTTCTGGTCGGTTATGATGCATAAGAAAAGCAATTAGGTGCAATTTCTGGTGCAGTTTTACAAAGCTATCTTTGTGATGACAAAAACAGGAATGCAATTTGGGAAGTATATGAAATAAACCTAGGGCAATGAGAAAGGTGAGTCAGACTGCAAAGAAAGTAAGTGGCAATATAATGTACTTGACAAGCAGAAATATCAAAGCTAATAAGGTGCAGCTGTGCAAGGCACAGGAAGCTATGTTTGATTCTGAATCATTTATAAGCAGCTATTCAATTGCCTGTCACCATATTAGCATACTTAAATAGTTTTAATCTGATTTCACTCTGATTAAAATTGCTGACAAGGATGGAAAATAATGATGAACAGAATCAAGCAGAACAAAAAGCATGACTGTAAATGGGCTTATGGATGCATTAGAAAAGGCAGCATAGCTAATACAACAGCAGTACCAGAAGCCAAGGGAAAAATTCAGGAGGCAAAATACAAGAAGGATGTGCATAACAAAAGAATTTACCCGTTCCCAGTTTATTTCACTCTTTGAATTAGATCATAGCTTTAGCAGATGTGGAAGGGGGCATCATTGAACAGGCAAAATTTGAGAGATTAATTCTCAAGCAATTTGCTGAGAGGGCTCTGAGAGATCCTTTAGGTCTGAGATGGATAGGGTTAGCTGGGACATGGTGTTATAGAATGGCTTGGGTTGGAAGAGACCTCAAAGACCATCCAGTCCCAATTCCCCTGCTGCTCATATCTCTAGTTCTGCCAGAAAAATAACTGAAGCAAAGCGACAAGATCTCAGAAACATCAGGAGCTCAAAAATTCATGAAACACTTTTGAAAATGTGCTTTCCCTTAAGAATTCTCCATGATCTTACATCTTGGAAAATAGGGTGGCATTTTAATTGATAAGTAGGAATCACAGCAAGTAAAGCTCTAAAGAAAAAGCAACAGTGGCTTTTGGAGAAATTAAAAGACCTGGTATGCATCTCCTTTGCTTGTCTGCCCCCAAGTAATTCCAACAGTGGGTAATTTCAATTCTTAAGGAGAGTGGTAGTGATAAACTCATTTCCACATTAAGAAACAGCTGATACCATGCAGAATAGTGCTTGCAGTATAGATGAATTTTGACACTATTTCCCACCATTTGCAGAAAGCTATTTTAAGCTTTCTTTGAGGTTTCTGCATTCCCACCTGGTTGAGTTTGCAACAGGAGCAGCTGCTGTTTCTGGAATCCAGGGATCACAAACAGCAGCAGAACTGCTTTCCTGAAGAGCCCCCTTTCCTTCAGGTACTGTTGCCCGGGGTGCTCTATGCTTGCTGTGAGAAGATGCCTGTTCCATGAATCCTTCCATATGGCCATTTCTATATATATATTTTTTTAAATCATTAAGCACCCTAGAACATTGTAGCATCTCCATACTAAAAGCTCACAGAGGCTTTGCATCATTAGGTTGCCAAAATATATTTTCAAATTCGTTTTGTTCCAGTACTATCTCAATATTGGTCTTTTTTTGACAGATATGGAAATTAATCCCATGGACTAAGTTTTCAGCTAATATCCACAAGACCATTCTTCCTCTCCTCCTTGAGGTCTACAAACCCTCAGATATTGGAGCAATCAGCATCTCTTTGCTTGTTCTTAACCAGGGATAAGGCCATCCACCACCTTCCTGGGCAACCTGTGCAAGCGTCTCACTAATTTGGATCAGTCTTCTTAAAATGCAGGAAGGCACAGTAATTCTCAGTGGGAAGGCAAAACAGGGAAAAATAAACCAATCAATATGTAAACAGAGATGGAAGAAATACAAAAAGAGATTCCCCTTATTCTTGCAGCTCTATCTTCCTTGGTGTCTTTCTGACAGAAATTTTTTCCATTCAAAATGACAGAAGGCAATACGTCACCGAGAAAAGAGATGACAATTGCAAACTGTAAGTGTACTCACTAGAAATTGCCAAAACAAATTTTGATGTCTTTCCTGCATGAAGGCCTTTCAGAAAAAAAAAGAATAAAAAAGATGCCCTGGAGGTTTTTTTTTTGAAACCTGGAATAATGCAATAAAATAAAATGCAGTACAAGGCTATATAAAATTTATGGGGCACCTTTCATGAGAACATCCCAAGGGGCTTCACATAATAGCTATAAAACAGAAAAAAGACACCATGGCACAGATTTAATTTTTAAAATGGCAGAATATATATTAATGATTTACTATCATTAGTCTTGATTGAAGGTCTAAGATCACTAATAAAATGGTTCTGCATAAAGTTAATTCAGGTGAAAGGCATTTAATCTCTGAATACAACTCATATTTTAATAAAGTTAATTGGTTGATTAAAATAATACCAGAGGAAAAAAATAAAGGAAGAAAAAGAAAGCAAATATTAGGTATTTCAGCTAGGAATGGTTTCTGAATTACAGGATCATGAATGCTGGAAAAGGCCACTAAGACTATCTAGTCCAATCATCAGATCTTCACTGCTATACCAGTAAAGTACATCACTCAGACATTATCAGCCACTGTAAGTCCTTTAGTGTTCTTTCAGACTGCTCAGGTCTCTCTCAAGCTTACAGAAGGACAACTGAGCATCTAACACCTAAGCAATGCATTTTGCTCCTGTTGAAATGTGCACCTTTGTACAATCTAACCTGTCCAAAATATCGCTACTAATGCTAATTTGTGAACAAGTTCAAGAACCCGGGCTAAGGAAGACAAGAAAAGCAATGGAAGGTGCATAATCCACGATTAACAGCATCAGAAATGTTTTGGATCACTTGTAGGTCTCTTCACTGGTATTCCTGTAAATTACCGTTACTATCTCTCTGCATCACCATAATTCCTCACATATGATAAGCTGACCCTAGCTGTGCAGCCCCGAGCTGTCTCTGCACTCCCAGAAGAGCTGCAGTTTTCTGCTGAATCTGGATTTAAGTACTTTTAAATGAGAGTTAGCACCGGTACACCAGGAGCAAGACTAAACTGCAGTTTCTGCAAGAGTTGTTTGAAGAAAGATAAGCCAAGCACAACGCAACACAATTAATAGGCTGAATATATTATGAACTGACCTCGGGGAATAAAAAGTCAAAGAACAGTATCTGTTCTCTAGCTCTTTGATATAGAAAAGAGGTCAAAGCTAGAAAAAAAAACACTGAAGTAAGAACATCAAGTCAGATGGGACAGAAACAATTAAATGCATTAACAGTTGTGAAAGCTCAGCAGTTGTATTTATCTGCTTCTGTACACTTAATTTAACACTGAAGTCAGCACCTGACCACACACTTAAGAGAATATACCAAGGGATCTGTAAGTAAGCAGGGTCTTACCGACCAGATAATTATACTAGGCAACCATCTGGGCTAATTCTGTCAGCAAGCTGTCTGTGGGAGGTTAATTTGAAGAAACAGAGGTTTTGTTTTGTTCTAAACTCCGAAGTCCTCCATTCATCTCATCCCACCACTAGAAGCTGAAGTGCAAATGCAAGAAAGCATTCAGGAACCACAAACTCTGGTCTTGAAGGGGATGTCGTTTGCCATGGACGAAATCCATATTTACTTGAAAACTTTCCAGCAGCTTTTAAGGTCAACACAGAACATATCCCACATCCTTGAATTTGACGCAATATTTGACAGAGTATCTGAGAAGACAAGAGAGGCCTTCAGCAGAGCATCTGCTGAAAACACTGCAGTTTTAACCACGAGGGATGACAGTAACAGCGTTTCTACCTCAACATCCCTGATATATAAACCACTTTGCATAGGATCAAAAGGATCCCAACAGCTGGGCACACCTACTAGCCTGGAGAAGACCTCTTATAGCCACAATTAACAATACATGGAAAACTGGATCATGGGAGGGATGTTTTCCCCTCCTCAGTAAGGTAATTCACAGTAACTTTTTCACTCTGTTCACGTCTTCTGGCCACCTCTGTACCGTATTGGAAAGGGGACACAAAGACCTACACTCACAGCCATTATTCCCCACGTAGCAGAAATGTGTTCCTAGCCTGGAAAGCACTGTAACAACAAAGTGAGCAACTGGATTCTTCCTCTTCTCTTCCACATGATCTTTAGAAAATAGCATCAGGCGAAGCTTGGTCTTGTGCAGATGTAGATTGGAAATACTTCCACAGAATGGCAGAAAGTCAACACAGTCAAGCCTGGAGTGTTATCTCTCCGTATCTCTTGGTGGAGTTACAGAACGTTAAATCTTTCATATCAGGTGAATAAAAAAAAATCTTCTGATTCCAGAAATTTCTGTGTAGTCACTAATTGGAAGGAGAATTCAATCCCTACAGTCAATGAAGTCCTTACGAAGGCTACACAAGCTTTACAGAGGGTGCTCTGTAATGACTAAGGGCATACATTAGTCAGGCCAACAGGAGATAACCTAGCCATAATAGGGCTTCTCAGTCAGGATATTATCTAGCGGACTTAATAGTTCAGACTGATCTAAAAAGCTGTAAATGAAAAAAATCTGTATGTTTTACAAAAAATCGGTAAGTAATCAGAGCCCTGCAGTACCAAAATGATAAGCTCAGAGATAAAGCACAGGAGAAAGCTCCTTATTGCTTAATCCTCAACTCTCAAGCAAGCCAAGCATAAAATCCTTTAATCAAATCTAATAACCTGGCATAATCTTCAAAATAATGACTGCAAGGAATAGCCCATCCCTGCATTCATTAAATCCTGAGATTTAAAAAAATGGATTTTCTTTAACAGCAGTGGTAAAGGTATTCTCACATGTTGCATTATTCATAACTTCCCACAAGCAATAACAAATATTAAAATACAAAAACATTTGATTACACATTCCTATTGTATTCAAGTTTGCATTCTTAACTTTAATACAGCTACATTCTCAGTACAAAGCAAGATATGTAACAATACTAAGCACTGAAACTTGATGTTTTTGTCCTGAGAATATCATCCCAGATATTAGAAATATTCATTGCTCATGAGAACAATTAGAAACAAGCTTCTCTCTTTTTCCCTTGTTTCCTTGTAAGCTGTTTAGCTGCCAGTGTTTGAAGGCTTCCAGATCATCTGTATTAGGTAAACTACAGTAGTGTATTAGGTAAACTACAAACATTTTAGAGAACAACACTGAAAAATACTGCCTCATGGAGGGTTTTAGTGCCATTGAACATATCAAGTTCTTTTTTTAACATAAGCCATTTCAGAGTCTTACATAACCATCTATGCTCCCTCCGCAATTAGTAGATGTAAGATGACAAATGTTTCTACTAACACCCTGGCCAACACCCATCTTTTGTAATCATACCTTGCCCAAAATGTTCTTTCAGCTCTATTCAATACTGAAGCACAAAGAGCTTTGGAAAAAAAAACTCAAAAGCTGATAAAACTGATTTTATTTAATAACGTAGGCAGTTTTTTCTGTATTATGAGCAGAAAGACATTTTTCTGCTCGTTAGTCAATTATGAAGCAATCACTACAAAAAAATAATATTCACCCATAAGCATTCTCTAGAGTTAAACTGTTTTCAGTCACAGACCTGCATGTTTATGAATTTCACTAGTTGTCTGTATAACCATAGCAGTCAGCTATCCCTTGTGGCATTATCGCTATTTTCAGAGACAAGGTGTCTGAAATTAAAGACAGGGCAACAACAGATGACTACTGTGACTAGTATTACTGTTCATCCTGATGTTGCCCTGTTCACAAGCCAATATGGTGTTGGTATGAAGAAGGGTAACTACCTCTAACTAGTAAATAAAAATCTTATTTACTCACATCATAGCAGATTAGACTGGAAGAAACCCAAGAGGTCACTGACTGGTCCATCCATCTCCTTGCATAATGCAGGAGCCCCACTGGCATTCTGATGTATATTTGTCAAACCTGCTCTTAAACCAGCTGATGGAAATTGATGGAGTCCCACAGCTCAGCTTGCAAGTCTTCTAACTTGTAAATCGCCCTCTCTTTTTTCCATTTTCAAAAATGGTTTTAGAGAAAACATTCTCTTTTTCATTTAAATAGGGAAAATATGGGGAAAAAAGAAGAAAAAACAAAATTAAATAAGGAAGATTTTAATGTTCTCTTCAGCATTCATTCCTTAACCTTCTTGAGCTTAACCTAGTATCTATTTTAATCTTTTCTTGTAGGTCAAATTTTTAGCTGTTCTCAGCTAGAGCATACTCATCCCCCTTTTTCAAAAGATGATATTCAAATCTGTGTACAATTCTACTTCTAAGGCTATCCTATTGCTAAGTGGAAAGATTAATTACTGTACATCGCAGGTTGTGCTCCCATTTACAGTCCCCTGAGACACTAATAGGTTTACCAATCTTGCATCATTCACTTGTGTCATTTGCAATTCGCTGCCACCCATTCACTCAACCTCTGAATGTCCAAAGAGTTTAATTTTCATCTTATATTCATATACATGATCATTCATACATAAGCATATAGTCACTCCTTACTAATACTCTTTTTTTTTTTTATAGCATATCCCCATTCCGTCAAGATTAAATTACGATCTGCGTTAGCATATTTGCAGTGGTTCTCTGCATTCTCTCCATCATGCACATCACTAACCAAAACAATGGGCAGAGCAAAACTCAGAGCAGACCCCTGAAAAACCTCACTGACAATATCCTACTTTTCAATATGAAATCTTAGTACACTACGTTGTTCTCAGAATACTGATCAGTCTACAGTCATTTCCTCTAGACTATTACTCATTAGCACCCATGCACCAGCTAGGTATATAGTCTCCAATCACGCTCAGAAGAAAAACATTAAGGGCTGGTAGAACTGCCCTTAACTGACTAGACCTTTGCATATCCCTGAACATTTGAGAACTCTCTGCTGCATTCCTCTCCTGCTCTAACATGGCTTCTCACTCCTTTGGGCACTGATATTCATACTGCTATCTATCCAATTGCAAGTGAAGAACAAAACAGAATAACAGATCCATTGCTTCAGGTTTTTCCAAACCTATGTATTAAGCATCAACATTTGAACTGATCATAACAAATGCACCTTGCCACATCTTCTTTCTTTTTATGTTGGCCTTTTTGATTTGGTCTGAGAGCTCTTGCAATGCCTTTATTCTCCCTCTTAGAAGTCTGACCCAGTTTCTATTTTCTCTATACTTTCTTCCTGTGTTTGAAGTCAATAAAAAGCTCATAATTTAGCCAAACTTGTATCTTACTGACTTCTTATCTCTACTCTACAATGAGAGAGCCTTATTAATATTCTCCTTTAAGGAACTGCCAGCATTCTTATATTCCCTACTCCATTAGGCTTGCCTCCCAGGCAACACCTACAGATTTATTGAAGTCTTCCCACTTGAAATTCATTGTTATTGTTTTGCTATGTGCTATTTAAGTCCTATGGATAATGAATGTATCATTTCATGAACATTCTCACCTAACCCACCACTTGGCTAGACAATGCTCAGTAACTTGTTTATTTATATTGATCAGCATCTAATCAAAGAGCATTCTACTTTAGAAGAAGTACATAAGCAGCGCATTCACAGGTATATCTTGCTTGAAAATTCTAAAATTTATTTTCCTTGTAACAAACGTGATAAACAACAGTCTGCTTTATGAATTTTAGTGCCTTCTGATTATTCTTCACAATTCATAGAATCACCAAGGTTGGAAAAAGACCAAGATCATCTATTCCAACCATCCACATACCACCAATATTTCCCCACTAAACCATGTCCTTTCTGTGTTATAGTAGTTGTTATCTGGCGCTATGACTTCTTGTTGAACAACCGTGTCTGGTTTTTATGCCCATCCAGGTAATGATTGTTTATGCTACCTCTGTGATAAATCAAAGATTTCCTCCAACCTCAATTTTTGCTCACAAACCTGTAGACAATCACTCTTAGCTAAGAAAAACAGAATTCTCCTGGTATGGAGGCATGTGTTTATTTCCAAGATGCAAATTACTGCTTCCTGGACACTGATCCCAGACTGAGTGGGCTGACAACATCACCACTGTGCCCTTGTTTTCCTCATCCTTGCCTCTCTCCAGCACCTTATGATCACCCTGACCTGCAGTACAGAAACGTTCAATAAAGAGAATAGAAGCTCTGCTATACAGGAGACCTGAATGGATCACTGAAATTGAAAGCTGTCTGCACATGGCTGACCTCAGCAGATGAACTGACTTTAGCATTCGGTGTAAGCATCAGCTGCTGAAGAGAGACAGGATGATCTAGCAGCTGGAGCATAAAAAGACATGAGATAGACAAAGGTAAAAAAAAAAGTATTTGCTCTAAGAACATTCAGCTCTGGACTGGAAGAAGCCCTGGGCAGTCCCATATATAATATAATTTTCGGAGATACTTAAATCTCAAAGATATTTCAGAATGTGGACTTCATTTCCATTACAACTCATCTGCAGCTGTGAAAAACATTACTCTAATGCACCAAAATGCTGAAGGCAAGCACACAAGGTCTTTATGGATTTTAAAGACAACAACAGCAGAATTTCACTCACTGCTTTCATTATATCCCTACAAAAGATTTCTTCAAAAGGCAGTTGATTGAAGGAAGTATCATCTACTTTTTCATCATGTGAATATACTGTATTCCACAAAAATTAATATAGAACATAGCAAAGATGGAAATGCAAGTCTAGAGCACTGTGTATTACTTATTTTAAAAACTGCAGTAAGAAGGAAACAAAATGAAGAGATAAATTTAAGGACTCTTTCCTCTGAAGACGGGATCATAAAAGACTTTCTTATTAAAAAACAGACAGGTTATAACTATTACAAAGCAAATCCATAAGATCTACTAGGGTGGATTTAATGCTACTGACTATACGTCCTCATATATTCAGATAAACATATATTTAGTAGCAAAAGAAACAGTTATGCAGATCCATGGAGAAAGTTCCGGAATATATAGATATAAGCTTCTGTAAGCAAAACTAGGAAGCAAATGCAACAAAGATGTATCTGATGCTATCCGTGAAGGATAGAAAGCAGGAAGAAATGCTAGCAACACAACGACCAGCAGGAATACAGTGAGATGTGTTTTAAACACAGGAAAGATTTCTTTAGCTCTATTCTTAAGAGATATTCCACCGACTTTTGACTTATTGAAAGATATCAAACTCTCTTCCCAGAAGCAGCAAAGAGAGATCTGTACTGCAGGTTGCTTACTGGACTATGTGTTCCCATAGTTAAACAGACGGTATGCTTTCTTTGTTGATCTAAGTAGGATCTTTGAATAACATTTCCTAGTTTCCTCTGGAATTGCAGCTTCAAAATGGAAACTAATCGATAAACATCCCCCCAAAAAAGAAACTTAGCACAAATCTCCAGTGAGGATTTTGCAAACGTGGAAGCACTTCATCACAATGGAGATTCAGCTTGGGTGCCATCAGTAACGGCACAACCACTTCCAAGAGCAGATAATGACCTGAAACAAACTGTAAGAGTGTATGCAAACACATTAGGAAGTTTAAACTGAATCTGCAAGTCTGTAAGATGAAGAAGAAACAAATCAAGAAGCAGCACTGAAAATAGGATATGCATGCTGGTTGATTCTCTTCTATCTATCAAAATACTAATACTGTTGTTGGGGATAGTTTTCAGAGATGAACAAACTGTCTGCTGCAGTGACGGGAAGAAAAGTACCAGACTGAATACAAGCATGAGAAATTCCCAGCACACCAAAGGAACAGAGATGCTGAAAACAAAGCGTTTGTAAAGAATAAAGAATACTGTTTCCACAGTTTTAAAGAAAAAGGTGAGAACATGGCAAATGGACAGCGGCAGCCAAAGCTATGCTCCAGTAAGAATCTTTTTCAATCACAGCCAGTAATCAGAGATGAAGACAAGAACCTATAAGGATACCCAGCTTTTAAGAGTCCTAAGAATTTGAGAGAAACAAGTGAAAAGACAGATAACTATCCTCTCAAAAATAATGGGCAAGATAATCCCTCCTCTCACAAGCCAGACAAGCTATTACCATAGAGGACTGCAATACTTAGAAAGACTCTACTCCCTCCTCAGAGAATGAAACACTTTAGAGCAGCATGGAAGACAACTGGAAGGTTATGCCAGTTACTGGATAAATAACAGCTTATTTAGTTTAATAACATTTTAATTAGAAAATACAAAATGGGTTTCAAAAGGCAGAGAAAATAAGGAGGCAAAAGAGTTCTCTAAGAACAAAACCTTCTTTTCCCATGATTTCTGTATGATGTGCTTTCTGCAAGAGTCCACTCAAGTAGAGCAGAACAGCACTAAGCACAGCCAGAACACATTGCCTGGAAGCAAGTGTTTTATTGACTTATTTCCATACCAAATTTCATTTATTTATATAAAATTATCTGTAATGGTCAAAAGTAAAGGCAAGATACATTTTTTTTTCTGCCACTTTGAGTATCATACAACAACCATGGTCATTAAACTGTACAAAAAAATTATAGATACCTGTGATTAAAGTGTTATTTCATAGCAAAGTTCTGCTCTAGCTGCATACTGCTCCTCTAGTCCGAGTTATCCTCTTTAGTCCTCCATAGCAAGAATGAGTTACATCATTTCTTATTACTGTTGCAAGCACAGTTTTGAGATAAGATTCATATTAGCTATTTTCTGCTCTTGGTGCATCATTTGTCAAGGAAATGAGAAATAAGAATTTCATTGCCTAATATGCTCTGTGAATTATAGAGCTGCATCAGGTTTATACTTCAGCTTTCCTGGTAGTTCTCTTTCACGCCTTTCCCTGCTCACATCTGCTTTAGTGCTGACTTATAAGTAGCCTTCATTTCAGTTCTCCAACGGGACTCTTCAATTCTAGATCTGATCAGGTTGTGACATTTTAAAGCATAGCCCAGTCATAAACCATTTAAGCTCAATTCATTCTGATCCCAAGTGAGGGCCTTACTATGTGTGTTGTCCATTTGCAGTGTTTCAAGGAGACTGGGTTGTCAAGAGTGCAGTGTTTCTTGTTTGGTTGTTTTTTTTGTTTGTTCGTTTGTTTTTTTTACGTGTCCTTTTGTTCTTGTACGTGCACTACAAGGGTAGTTTTAAGGTCATGAGTACACCAGTGTAAATGTATCTGGGTATGAAGAGTATTAATTATCCACATAGAAACAGCTAAAAATTTCTGTGCTTTCATTGCCTTAGTCTTTAGTGGCAATGCCTTCTCTCAGTCTTCTCACATCCCTGTGCTTACAGAAGTGTCAGGGTGATGAGGTACTAGCCACAGTAGAAGAGCTAGTTAGTGACTGCTATATCAAAAGACCAAGCAAGATCCAAAGGTGCTGATTGATGTCATTACCAAAGTTCTGCCTCTCATCTTCGAAAGATCTGGAAGGTTCTTGATGACTTAAAAAAGGCAAATGTTACATGAACTTACAGTAACTGCAAGAAAGATGTTTGGGAAACGACAAGCCAGACTCTCCCAAGTCCTAAGAGAGATATGGAGCATATCCTACTTGAAACCAGGTCAGATATGTACAGGACAAGAGAGTGATTGAAAAGAGCTACAACGGATTTGCCAAGAAAAAGTCATGCCTGACAAATCTGACTGCATTCTACAAGATACAAGAAAGGAGAAGAAAAAGAGTAGTGTATGTGTTGCACCTTGATTTAGCAAAGATTTTGTCAGTGTGTCCCTCAGTATCCTCATAAATAAGTTGGTAAGATGTGGACCAGATGGACTGTCTAAAAGGCAAGTGGATGACTGTCTAAATTGCTAAACACAGGGAATTAGAGGTAGGTCTTCAAAAGCACAACTGGAGGGCAGTTACTCATGGTATTAATCAAGGTTTGGTACTGGAGCCAATAGTGTTTAACGGTTGTATTAACATCCTGGCCAATAGCAAGGACTGCAATTAGCAGTTTTGCAGATTATACCAAAAGACGAAGAAGCCAATACTCTAGAGAGTAAGGCTGTTGTTTGAGATGACTTAAGAGATGGGAAAAATGAGCTGGCAAAAATTTCCAGGAGGTCAGCAAATACAAAGTGTTGTACACAGTGAGGAATGGCTTGCACTGTGGACACAAACTAGAGTTTAACCAGATGGAAAGCATCTCTACAGATAAGGACCCATGGGTTCTGGTGGACAGACAGTTGAACTCAAGTGAGTAGTGAGTCCTTACAGCAAATAAAAGCAAACGCACAGGCAGTAAGTCAAAAGAAATGAATATTTTTCTATTTGGCACTTGTAAAACAGCATATGGAGTATTGTATCCCACTTGATCCTCTAGTATAGAAGAATGGCACAGACATACCAGTGTTAGCACAGCAGATGGCCACCGTGATGCTCAAAGGGACTGGAGCACATGAAGTACCATAAGAGGCTGAAAAGGCTGGTTTGGCTCAGCCTGCAAGAGAGAGAGGATCTAGGGGAGAATCTTGTTATTGCCTTTAACTACTCAGTGGTGAGGGAGTGGGTATGATAGAGAAAAGACAGAATCAAACTTGCCTCAGAGGCGCACAGCAACAGAACAAAGGGTGGAAGATGCTAGTTGCCACAAGAAAAAAAATCCTAGCAGATATAAAGAAAAGTTTTTCTCCACAAGGGTTATCTCCATCCTTAGAGATGCTCAAAATAAAAACTACACATAGTCCTGAGCAACACTAAAGTTTGCTCTCCTCAAAGTAGGGGCCTGGACTGGAAATCTCCAGAGGTCCCTTCCAATCTAACTCTCTCTGTGACTTCTTCTGATATAAGAGAAAGCAAGTTCCACATCATTCCCTTTCTTCTCTTTTTCTTCACTCTTACAAGGTTATTTGTGTTGCTGTTTCAAACACTCTCAAGCACACCCTCCTCAGGGAGCCTTTTCCCACTTATTTTAACTTTTTGAAGTACTTTAATTCTGCCAATAATTGCATTCTACCTTTATATTAGGTATGGAAAGTGGCACATTGTTGAATATTAAAAATGAAGTCACTGACAACGTACATTATAGCAACAGGGAAGCTTGAAGTGGAATTAATGACTGATGAATTGAGAAAAGGGTAATGAGCTCCCTGTAGCCTTCACCGTGCTGCCCACGTTCCATTATCTGCTAAAATCACTTCCTTTAAAAATCTAGATTAAAATGTCTGAGCTGAAACTAATGAAAACATCTTAATCAACACAACAGTGTGAAACAGTTTGAAAGTACCTCTGAAAGGCAACAAACAGCAGTCCTAGATACAGACATGCTGACAGCTGTTGATGCAAAGAATTCTTTTCTGTAATTAATTCCTCACATGGGGGCCAAATCCAGGAATGTATTTCCACCTCTTCTTAACCCTAGGTATATTTTAACTTTTCAAATTAGATATTCCAAAATATTCACATCTAAAAGATAAGCAGGCAAGTTTGCTGGTTCCCATCGTAAACTGACAGCCTGAACTCCAATGGTAACTGTACAAAGCTTCTGAACACATTTGTGCAACTTTATGGCCTTCAGTCAAACTCTCAAGTTCCCACGAGCCTTCCAACAGCCATCTCTCACATAGACAATAATTTAGAGCCAGAAAAACGGGCAAGTTCCTATCCTGCTCCGAGACACTTCTTGCATACAAAATCCACTCCCAAACGGTATCATAGGGAATTTTTCTAATAAGACATACTGCTATTATGTTTCACAGTCATCATTTTAAAACAGCTGGATGTCTCTGGAACTCCACTGGACTGCACAGTTGGTCTTAAAACATTGCCTGAATTCTCAGGGAACAGACATTTACTGAAGAGGAGAGAAGGTTAAGTATTTCCAGTATCTATGAGCCTTTGCTCATAGAAATAAATGGTCATTCTTTGCTTTCATTCATTCTTTTCATTGCTGCTTGTTGGATTAATTTAGATTGTTGCCCACTTCCTGAGACAGACTAGTTTTTGCAGATGTAATTTATTTCTCTGGACACAGATGAAAAAATTAATTTTTTCCACCTCCCTCAAGCAACTAACTCCAGAAAAACAGTTTGCAACACAAGAGGAAAAGACAGGCTGTGTCAGTTGCATCACTGCACATCTGACTCCAGGACTGGACGTGGGTTACTGCACGTGTAGGACATGCTGCAGCTTGCTGACACCCGTCCTTGCAAACATGTCCTCATCTTATTCCTACAGCAGTGGAACCACTGCATCAGCTCACAGCCCTGCCAAGGACTCTCACGCCCCTGAGAGAAAACTGCTGCTTCTCCTTCCTGTCTTTTCAGGGCTGTGCTGCAAAAAGGTTGGGTGTCAGGAGTAAGTTCTTCACTGTGAGAGTGGTGAGGTGCTGGGACAGGCTGCCCAGAGAGGCTGTGGATATCCCATCCCTGTAAGCATTCAAGGCCAGATTGCATGGGGCCCTGGGCAGCCTGGTCTAATATTAAATGGGGAGGTTGGTGGCCCTGCCTGTGGAAGGGGAGCTTTGTGATCCTCAAGGTCCCTTCCAACCCAGGCCAGTCTGTGATTGTGTGAAGAAGAGCACGAAGGGGCAATTGTGCAGAAATGAATTTAGCAGAGTGTTTGCTGCTCTGATCGTTCCCTTTAAATTCTCTTGCAAGAGCAGCTGCCAAGGATCTGCTCCTGCAGGTAAACTCTAATTTAAGGGTATTCATGTTGCCCATCAGCATACCACTGCAAGACACATAGCACCATGGATTTTGTTCACATACAAAGCAATCTCATATCCATCTAAAAGACTTAATGTGTAGTCTGCCTTCTTTCACAAAGGTGAGATCCCTACTTTATATTTTATCCAGCTTTCTGGAACAGACACTTGAAGGTTCTAATTCATCTGACCTATCGACCAAGAGGAGCACAGACCTCTCTGGGTTCAGCTGTGGGTGACTAGATCACACACATCTATCTAGAGCTGAATGGTATGAGGTCATCCTCAAATACACAGTAAAGTGAACTCAGGAAGAATATCAGCCCTACATTAAGTTTTTCTGATGCTGAACAGATGGAGCAGACCCTCCTCTGGGGTTGTCCAAGGTGATTCTTTACTGATTTCTGGAGAACTGTACTGCAGAGCATCATTACTTTCATGAATTAAAAATCTGCTTCTTTGACACAGTTACACTGCAAGAAGCTTTTCTGTACCCCACTTTAACTCAGAACTTAACAAGCACAACAAAGAACTCAGTTAAAATGAACAAAATTATATTCCATGAGAAAGATTATATTCCAGCTCTCTGCTGCCACCGTTCTCAACAACATGAGCTTCCATTTTCATAGTGAAAAAGGCAATATTATTTCAAGGTGGTAGTACCAATGGGATGTAGGCTTTCAAAAAACTGATGTTTGCCACATACCATAGCTACTGTTATATGCATTCACTTATAAAATATAACCCAGATTCCATTTACAAAGCTATCAAAAGAAATGTTTGTACTGAGAGCTCCTGAAGGGTTCTAGAAGGCTTTATATTTATAGTCTTTGTTTGTTTTGTTTTAAGATTTAGTTTCAATTTCTGCTCTACATTCTAGGGTTAGAATATCACATTTGAGCTTCAAAAAAAAAAAAAAAAACTACCACCTGATTTCCTCTCAGTTTGATAAGTTAGTCTTAGCACCCAACTTAGGAATCCTTTCTCAAGAAATGAATAGTCATGGAGTGCCACAATACTTTAAAGCAAAGAAGCAACATTTTATGAATCACTGAGGTAAAACAGAGGTTAGAGTACACTTTAATATTCTTATTTCCCAGCTGAATTGAGGCAAGCTAGCTGCCTTCATGAAAAATCAGCAATTCCCATATCACCCTTAGTATTTGCTGGCCTTTTCTTCCAGGTTTCAGAATAATGTAGCAACAACAAAGCTCCATAATGGGAAAATGCATCTGCTTATTGCCCAGAGAGAGGAAGAAACTCAGTAGTTCCCTGAACCTGCCCCTATACCAAAATCCTTTATTGGAGGGTGCTGTGCTGAGTTCTCCTAAAGAAGGGAAGACTTATTAGACTGTACACAGAAGTAAGCCCTTGGTTATTTCTCACTGAAGCAGTTTGTTCCATCACAGATACCACAACCCCAGCATAGCCTGAAGCAACAGACACTGTATGCTATGGAACAGAGGTCAAATGAAACACTGACATGCCTTGATGTTGTGACAGACCTGCTTTTCTCATTGGATTCCATTTAAATCCTTCCATTCCTGAAACCCTGAGGCTTACAAAATCTTTCAAAGGAAACTTATCTCTCATTAGTGGAAGCAACACAAGCTGAGAGTAGCAGGAATACCTTGCTATAGGAACTTCAAGATACTGCTGCCCACAGAGCACATTTATCAGGTCTGCTGAAGTCTCATTCACAGAAGAAATGCACTTCTAACAATCCCCCTCCTCTCTTTTCCCCATGTGCCTCAGAAAAGTTTCTTGGAGGATCTGCTCCATGATCTTGCTAGGCACAGAAATGAGACTGATCGACTTACAGTTTCTCACCTTTTCCTATTCTTTCTTTGTAAAAATGGGAGTTACGTTTCTTGTTTTCTGTCAGTGACCATTTCATCATGCTGTCACAACCTCCCAAATACACTGGATAGTGATGTAGCATCTTCATCAGCCAAAAGCATTCAAGTCCAACACATAGAAATGCAGCACAAGGGATAGGGACAAAATCAATTTAGCTACCTAAATTTGTCAGATACTGAAAATCCAGGGATGGAGAAGCCAGTCCTTTCTGTTTTCACAGACAGCATTCTCAGATGGATAAGCACCAGTACTTCATTTTCTGCTCCACACAACTACCCACTCTACCCCATCTCTACCATTGCACAAACTCTTCCAAATCCCTTTTGTGGTCTCATAATTCAAAAAATCAGCGCCCAAATCAAGGTAAGCAAGCACCGAAAGATGTTAATAACTGCAGAAGTCATGAGGGAACACTATTCTTGTAACCAGAATCTCTTTCAAAAGGTAAATAAGTAAATACTGAGTGCCAAGAAGCAAAGTGTTCTTGCAATTTACACAGTTTACACACTAAAGCAGTCATGCTTCCTAATTCTATGGGAACACACTTCTAAGATAAGTTTTTATTAAGAGGATAGATACATTAATAATTTATGAAGTTCTATTTCTCATTGTTTGCATAGAGTGAAACTGTCATAATGTATGATATGTAGAAGAATAAACCTTGTTTTCTATATCTTCTGACAAATGAAGATGGTTTTAATGCAGGCCCAAGAACAAAGAATACTGACAGTGTACATGAAATCAGAGAGTATGTATTGAGTGCCTTTTAGTGTGAAGTGTCAGTGACAAGTAGAGAATTTGTAGATCAACCCTCATCCATTCCAGGATGTAAAATCTCCATCAGTTTTCAGAAGATTTGGATAATAGGTTCTGATGCAATCATTTCTCAAACGTTGGTTTGAGTCATGCAGACACTGCCTTAGTGAGTCCTTCTAACATTTAACTGCTCCGACAGTTTTGGTGAAAGTTTGAAGAGAGGAACTGAAGTCTTAAATGCATTCAGTCCTCAAAAGTTTTCTGAAGAGAAGTTGCAGAGCAACTTTGACCATGAGTTTGATTAGAAAGTTAGAGAATTCCTCTAAGTGCAGACTGTTACAAATGGTCTTACAAATTAAGGACAAAATTTAGTCAGTGCCTGCATGAGAGAGGATAATGCAGCCACACAATAAAAAGCCACAAGAATCCAAGATTTCTGCTCCATTGGTCACAGAGCTTGTAGGTTGTTCTGTTGTGGTATTTGTTTTTTTTTTTAACCTGCCTGGGTCTCATTTCTGCAACTCATCTTTCCATTCCCAGTCTCAGCATTAGCCCATTAACTCTTACTGAACTCATTAGTTAACATTAGTAATATTTACAGCTTATAGGCTAGAACACAGGAAGACCAGCAAGGTCTTGCAGTTTAATGAATTAAAATATTAAGGAAAAACAGCTTAGAAGACTCTTCCAGTGGCTGCTGGTGTCAATGCAATAAGCATCAGCCAGTTTCAAAAGCTTTTGTGGGAGCCTAGGGGATTTTCATTACAGCTTTAGAAAATAAATGAGATTTAAGGAAGGATAAGTATCACAATTAGCACAGAAGATAACAATTCAAAAGCTGTAGAATGCTGCATGAAAGGAAGATGCATGCCAGAAGCAAGAGAAAGATAAAAAGAGAAAGTTGTGAGGTAGGAGGCAATGTTGGCAGGCTCAGAACAATGCAGAGGCTCTGAATAGTGAGAAAAAACGAAACAAAAAAGAAATGCATCAAATTGAGAAATGGAGACAAAGCAGATCAGCAAAGAGAGCAATCCAAGTACTGTCATATTACTCATAAATTACTCATAAGAAACAGTGCATAACCACCAAAAAATCTGCTTGATCTTACAAACATGCAGTAGTCACCAGTTCCCTAGGAAAGGTGTATTAAAACCGGTGAAGTTGTTTCGCCTAAGGCCATTTTTTCCCTCAGATTTGTGTATACTTCATTCTGCTTTTTCATATCTCATTTTTCAACTTCACCAAAACATAAGTGGTCTACTGATTTCTTCACTGCAGACAGAAAACTCAACTTGATTACAAAGGGGATTAAGGTAACCATTGGTTTAGTAGAGTAGATGAAAGTCACTGCTGACACATTCACAGAGTTGGTGAGAGAACAGAACCACAATATTATACAGCTAGGTTGTACCAAAAGCAAACATACAGAGCTGCAGTATCAACTGAGAGTTGGAGGAATAATCAGTCAGTCAAAATGTTAGCTCCAGTGGAAAATAATGGCACCTGTAGAATCAAAAGCTTCACCAGGAACATATCTATCTTCCTTCCCCCTCACCTCAAAAAAAGAATTACTTTTCCCTTCTTCCTCAACTTCCTTTTCATAAAGATTTTTTTCCCTTGAGAGCTCCATATCATTGTCTATTGTCTTCTCACGGGATCACCCAGAAAACTGGACAGTGTTAAAGGAGATCCCACTGTTCCCCAGTTTCCTCTAAGGCTCTAGTCAACCCTGACATAGGCAACACACCCAACATACACTTGAATCTTGCACAATTAGTAATTCCACTTTGAAATTAATGTCCCATTCCAGTGTGCATAAAGAAAATCAAGGAGTAGAGATATGAAGATGTCGTGGTACTGTTTTACTGACAAATACATACCATGTTTTATGGGACTTGCACAAGGAACACACTTTACAAAGTGCAGTATATTTTCCTAAATGAAGATGACCTGTTAAACTTTCTTCTGAGTCCATGACCTCATACATATTTACTTCCAGCAAGTACTTGTAAGAATATGCCATGCTAGAGAAAATAAATCTGACAGTCATCAATGGACAAATCTCAAAAGAGGCAGTTGTTGTTAACACTTCATATGTTGAATACTGAGAACACTCTCTCTGAAGATGCCTATGGCCACTGACATTCTTTAAGTATGATGTCCTTTTCTGAAGGATGGCTCAGTAGCAGCACAGTGTTCTAAGTAGTGATGAGCTGTAAGATTGTAAGAAGTTTAATTTTGCAATGAAATCTTACTCCTTCCTAGTCAAAAGAATATTTTAACTCCTTGCAAGTATTAAAAAAAATATATATACTATTTTTTACAAGTGCCACAACTCAATATTTTCTTCTGATAAAATACACTGATCACATGGTAAGGCACTTGTAAGACATTTGATATCTACTTCAAACATTATGGTAGTTCTCTTCCTCCTCCTTATCTTTACTGAAATGATCTAATACTCTATTTTCCTCTTCAGTATCAGCCTTTTGATTTGTAATACTTGTGCCTGATTGCCTGACTGAATGCGCTGTTAATGCATTCATAGATTTGTCAAAAATGAAGGCAACTGCATTTCATTGTCTCCTAGGCAGCTTTGTATCTGGCTGCTATCATCTACCTAAAAATATGGCACTGGCATCAGCCACATAGTTCTTATTCCTAACATCACATTCCCAGTGTCAGAAGCATCTCCTCATTAATAGTCTGCACCTGACACAAGCAGGAACACTATGATTACTGTCACGTCCATTGTTTTTGGCACAGAGGAGCTGATAATAGCATTCACTTTGCAAGGGTTTTAGGTTCTTCGGCTTTTTCTTATCAGAAAAATCTATAACAATGTCCCACTTATCAGTCCTATGAAAAATCAAGCAGGAAAATCAGTGTTTCCCATGCAACAGTTCCAAAGGAAAATTAAAATTCACTAATGTCAAAAACCCTTGTCCAAATCTCCTGACAACTTTCTCTACACCCAACAGTACATACCCAATATAGAATGCAGTGCAGAGAACCCATTGCCTTTCTTCAGCTCAAATTAAAACTGTTTTGTTCCCATTACATGATGCGAATAGCATATGCAGAAAACCACTGGAGCACAACTCCTCAGACAACAAGAAAAGGCCTTTTTCCTTTGCAGCGTTTTAACTGAAATCAGAGGTCATAAGTATTATAGACAACTCAGATGCCTCTTTGTAACATTTTTCCTCAAGTTTTTCTAATTAGTATGTAATGGTTTGCTAATTAGTATGTGATTGACTTGCTGATAGGAATATACACTGGATTTTCTAACCTGCAGCTGCGTTCCTGAAATAAATGTTTGTGTTGAATCTACTTCACTCCACAACATCTTTAATTGATATCTCCTTGTAAATGCTGTATTCAAAATTAATCTGACTTTCTGCAACTTCACAGGGCTGCTCAAGATTCTAAGTACTGCATTTGGCAATGGTTAACACAAGTCACTTTAAGCAGATTTTCTCTGTTCGTGCAATAGACCCACGTTTACTCTTCCCAGCACTAACAGCTAGCTTCTGAATCAAAGATAGTGAAAAGTAAATACAAGCTCCATGTAACATGATAGCAGAGAAGAGCTCAGTTGATGGTAGGTGGTTGAATCCTGAGACTTCCATGTGAGATGTCATTCTGTCAGATGGCCCCTCCGCTGCCATCTGTCACACAGCACAAAATGCAATGGAGTGTTGGTGGGAAGGTTCAATCCCTACTGCCGTACCACCAACACCTGCCTCCAGTGTCATGGACCAACTAAGAAAATAGGAGGCATTACTTTCAGAACAGCCCTCATATATACATCTTTTCCAAATGATAAAACACTAAATGAAACTGTTGGAAATATATTATTTTCCCCTATTAACTCTTGAAGCCTTGGATATACCAAAGCACCTCCAAAATTGCTTGTAACTTTGTGCTTCAAAGGGAAATAATCCACTTTCTGATTATCTGCCAGGCAGCAGTGTAACTTAATTTAGAATGCTTGTAGATGTAAAAAGGTTACTGCAATCAAATAAATAGCTGGGACTTTGAAAATGCAACCTCATTTGGGGCTGCTAATTCTAATTTAAATATGTCTTCTATTCAAAGGAAAACAAGAATAAATATTTGCTTCCAACCAGGTGCTTCACTGCAATACTGTGTAATGCAGCAGAAAGTAAGAGCCAAGAGTCATCCTTTGATCTGAAAGTTTTTGTAACGAGTTTTTAGACACATGCCATCTACAAATGGACTTTAAAAAAATATAGCAAATTCATTTGTTGGCTTTGAGAGTAACACACCCATACAGATAATTATGTAATGGTTTCCTCTTCATCATAGCAACCAAAAATTTCCAGGTACTGTCTTAGAATGGACTTATCTGGGATGCACTGAAGTTTATGACACTGAAGTTTATTCACTGAAAACAAGTTCAAAAATAAGATGAATTATTTAAGCGGAATCATAATTTATATTAATGTCTTAGAAAAAAAGAAAAAAGAAAAATATGGGAAAGAATCGTGATATACATTGGCTTAGTTTCTTAAGGAAAAAAAACTTTCACCCTGAATCAGTCATTTCCTCTGGAGAGAGGAGGAAAAAAGGGCATCTAGGACTATTCCAAGCACTGATTGTTCAAGTCATCATCAATCTAAACTTTTTTGTTCAGTGACTCAGTATGATAAATCTCCAGGATTTCCTATGCTGTTTTTCTCACCTTTTTGGAAACATGTAATTTATTACACCTTTTCCTACCTCTAACACAGCAATCAAAAGAATAATTTTCTTCTTAGATGGATTTGAAAAATGGATTCTGCTAAGGCTAAACTTCTGTTAGAATTGTCAGTGGAACAGGTATGGACTATTTTTTAGTAGGTTTAAGAAAACAAACAATGAAATATATAAAAAGTGACAACACACACCATTTCAACAAATAACTTGAGGCTTCCAGTGAGTGACAGTGCATTTGAAGGCAGGAAAAACATGCATTTGAGAGGGAGGCTGTTTTCCCTTTGTATTGGCACTGGTGAGGCCACACCTCGACTGCCACGTTTGGTGTAGGGCCTCTCACTGCAAGAAGACATTGAGGCCCTGGAGTGTGCCCAGAGAATGGCGATGGAGCTGTGAGGGGTCTGGAGCACAAGTGTGATGGGGAGCAGCTGGGGGAGCTGGGGTTATTCAGTGTGGAGAAGAAGAGGTCCAGGAAACCTTAGTACACTCTCCAACTCCATGAAAGGAGGTTGTGGCGAGGTGGATGTTAGCCTATTCTCTCAGGTAACAGTAATACGAGGGGAGGTTCAGGATGGATGTTAGGAAAAAATTCTTCTCAGAAAGAGTGGTGCTGAAGTGGCACAGGCTGCCCAGGGAGGTGGTGCAGTCACCATCCCTGGAGGTGTTCCAGAACTGTGGAGATTTGGCACTGAGGGACGTAATCAGTGGGCATGGTGGGATGAGTTGGTAGTTGGACTTGGTGATCTTAGTGATCTTTTACAACCTTCATAATTCTAGAATGTATCAAAGGAAATGTTTCCTCAAACACTGTCTAAAGTGAAGCTTCTGTCCCAGACCTGACTTTCTCTCCATGACAATGATCTGGCAACCAAAAACCCATTTTTCCCAAAAAGGTCACAGTCTGCTTTTCAGAGTGCAGATCAGATCAGGCTCCCTGAGCTCAAGGCCCTTCCCAAACTCTCTGTCTTGAATAGGATGCTTGACTGGATGTGCATTAACAAAAGTAACCTCACTTTTCAGCAGGGTTTTTGAGTAACTTCCATTCCTGTTAAAAATTGAATCTACCCTAGCTTTTAAATGCAATGTTTATGGCGTGCTAGGTCCACAAATTAACTATCCATGTAATAGTTGTATTTTCTCTCTGTAAGGTACAGCTCAAAAAACGGGAAAAATCTTCCAAGATTTTGAAAACATTGCATTGAGCCAGAGGATGTGTAGAAAACCCAATTTACAGACAATGAAAGAGCCCCTACATTATTTGATGGGCTCCATTTTGTGGATTTAATTTAATTTTCTTGCCAAAGCCAAAAGCAATCTGTGTGTAGAGCACTTGAAACAGTTGCAGTGGCTGTGCTAACACCCCTCTCAAACAAATAACTCATTTTTTTTTCTCTGTGAATCGTCACAACTTAATTATATATTTGTGCTTATTTCTATGTTTTGTATATTACTAAATCCAGAATGATTGTTCTATTAGAAATGCTTAGAAATAGGAATGAGACAGATCTACAGGTGACAGAGAAGCTTTGCCAAAAGATCACTATCATGAAACCTGTTTCATTTTCATTCAAAATATGATGGTGAGTAATTTTCTTCCCAGGCTTGTAGGGAGATTACAGATTCCTGAAAACCAGAATATCTGTGACATGAACATAACACTGTCATCTCTGGATGCTTGCTGTATCGTCCTAGTGATTCTGTCTGAATTAAAACTAAGCTCACTCTTCCTCTTTAAAAAAAAGTTCAGTGTTGCGGGGGTTTTTTTTAATCATCATCCACATCACTGAAAGATGTCAATTACTCTTGTATGGTCCTTACACTGAAAGATAATCAACATTTTTTGCTCCTAGGAAATTATCCTGAGGGTCTTCAGTACAGCCTACCAGACTCAGACAAAAGACAGCAGAAAGAGTATTTCATTCAAATAATGAAATTCCAATTTTATACTATAATGAGATTAAGAAAGCAGGTAACTTTACAGGCTAAGTAATGGGTATGTAAAGCTGCATTATGAAAAACATTAGACTACTACTTTATTACTCAATTATATATTAATATGGAATTAAAAGGCATCATAGTGTGATTTTATTTCTAACTGCATCTGTTTGCCTTCTTTTTCACTCCCAAATAACCAACCACTGAGTCTTGTTATAAGACATTTTCTTCATAAAGTCTGCATTACCGTGCCAAGAGGAAACCTTACAAATTCAGCACTCAACAGGGCTGATCAGAAGTGTGTAATAACAGCCTTATACCAGAAAATTGTGCTCAAAGTGTTCTCTTAGGATAATTTCAAACTTTGAATGAAAAGCTCAAATCACTGTGAATTAAAAGGAAAGAGAGAAAAAGAGATTGCAAAGTATGGTCCAAAATACATCTTCTAGCACAGTCCAGCAATTTTTAGTGGGAGTCCTCATGCTGGTGCCCAGGGCCATCTCATTGTGAGCAGCAGCCAAAGAACCCCACAAACTTTCATTGTTCCCCAGCTCTGACTACAGCTCACTCAGCCAGTCTTAGAGGAAGACTCATAGAATATCATCAGAAGCAAGTGGTTCATTAGGATTACTGAGACCAACTCCTGTCTCCACACAGAATCACCCGAAAATCATACCATATATCCAAATGCTCCTTGCACTCTGGCAAGCTCAGTGCCATGACCAATACCCCGGGGAGCCTGTTCCACGCCCACCATCTTCTACTGAAGAATCTTTTCCTGATACCCAACCTGAACCTTCCCTGTCACAGTTTCATGCCATTCCCACAGAATAACATGACACCAGAGAAAGCCTCTACATCTTGCCTCCCATCCCATCCCTATGTGCTATCTCACAGAAGCCTTCCTGAATTGATATTTTCCTGTTTGCAAGCACAAGGAGAGAATGAGAGCAGCCATATGGGAGAAAAATCCCTATCACTTCTAATTCACACTCACTTGTGTCTACATTAGGGTGGTTTTTGTTTCGAAGCAGCAATGGGTTTTGGAAGTGAATCCCCAAATGGCTTCCAATGCATTTGTTTGGACAGCAGCACAGGCAAAATAGATTTCCTCCAGAGGAAATACGTTTCTATTGCTACATCAACTGCATTCCACATCCACTCCCAGCTGGGGTGCAGAGATCCAAGCTAAGGGCAAAATGCATTACTTGCACCAGAAAAATCTGGCCCTAAGTAAAATCTATTGCAATACACAGCTGTAGAGAGACTCAGAATCAGATCCTCTGAGCTGTCTTTCCTAATGGATAGGCAGCCAAATTGCCAAATTTAACTTATTGAGGCCACCAGCTAACAAACAACCATAAATGTAGTAGTACTGATGGATGCAGAAAAAAAAATGTTCTCAGTGATGCTTATATAAATCCACACATAGACATATTCTGCTTTTATTTGGTGTTTAAACAGGCACATGTGAACTGGTGTAAATGTTGCCCATAGCACTGTGGACCAACCACCCTCTCTGCTCGTGATCATCATCTGCATGAGTATGAATTCACAATACACGCAGCAGAAGTGGAGGAACAAAAGCAAATCAATCTGTTATCATACGGAAAAAGAATGGCATCACTCCAGCCTTGTGCCTTTAATTAAATATATTTCCCCCCTGGAAGAGCCTCATGAGACAGATATCTAATTTTCTTAGGATTCCCAAAGAGACAGCAGTCATAAAACTCTCATTTCAGCATCCTGTGCATAGCACAGTGTCAGGCAGAAAAGATGCCAAACTGCTCCCAAGTAGGAGCTGGGAAGCAAGCAAGTGACCTGTGCCTCACCCACATCTGACAGTTGAACAATCAAGAGAGGCAGGCATTACTTGCAAACAAAATTCAATTTCCAGCTTCTGAACAGCCCTTAATAATAATAATAATAAATAGAGCAAAACTGAATGCATTTTCATGGCATTGTTTCTGCCCTTTAACAGCTACAAAGAGAAACATTACAGGTAAAACTATAGCCAGTGAGTTGGTGACCATCTTCCCTTCAGATGAATTAAGGCAGAGCCTCAGTGCAGGGCAGTTGGTGCACTAGGAGCCACAGTCCCAGGCTGTTAATGGGCAGTCGGGAGATGACTCCCACAGTTACAACTGATGGGGAACATTGGATGTAGTTTGCTAGAGTTTAGTCTCAGAAGGAGTGGTGGAGTCACTGTCCCTGGAAGTGTTCAAGAAACATGGAGATGTGTCACTGAGGGATATGGCAAGTGAACATGGGCTGACATGGTTCTGTGAAACACAAACACAGAATTGGGGAACAGGAGTCCTTTTCAAGCAGCACACAGAGCAGAAGAGGAGCTGGCCCCATGTATAAAAGCACATGAGTACAAGATACAAATGAACCAGTGTGAGTCATCAGGACAGGTTGTAGCTGCTCACTATAAACTGAAGTCACTACTGCATTGAATTCTTTGTTCCAATTTCAGATTTACACGTTACTAAAATGCTACGTTGTCAGCTGTAAAGCACTGGCTAAGGACATCTTCATGTAGACATTTTATCATGAAAATATTCAGAATACATTATATACAAACCGGTCTTATCTATAAAACCTGTGTGTTCTGGTTACATCATACCCAGAGCCAAGGGCTTTCATTGCCCTCACACTTCCCCACAACTTTGCAGATGACAAGCTCAAATGCACAAGATGGGGTCCATCCCTCCTATTTGCTTATCAAGTCAGTGAGAGAATTAAAGAGCAGTGAGAGGAAGCTCTTGCATTAATCTTCCCAGAGAAAAGTTCCTATTCTGGAGATACTGTTCCCCTGTTATCAATACCCTTGTGAGATAAACTGTGCTGGGATCCACGTCTGTCAGGAAAACAAACTGCAATAGCAAAGAATTTGATAACAAGTGCAGTGTCATGGCCTCCAGCCTTAAAAATGAAGTCATGTGCTATAATATTTACCTAGAAGTTACGTGCTACAGTTCCCTTTATGCTGTAAATAATAAGAATTAATCAAGTCACGTACAAGGAAAGGACATGGCATCACCTATGAGCTGTTCTGCCCTTTGTAGCTGACACACCTTCTGCCCATTTCTATAAAAGAGTAAGATTTTAGGGCAAGCAAATTATCTCTAAGGTAACAACAACTCAACACAAGTAATATTTATCTCCACATGTGAATGGTAAACAAGAAACAAAGAATACCCAAGTTTAGTGTTTGGCCAGATACCAAGTGTTGTTTTAGGAAGCTGTATTCTCCCAACATCAAATTAGAAGCTGGAAAGACAATGAATTATTGGATACATTTCTTTGTCTTTAATTTATGTTGCACCTCACACTAAGATCTCTGTAGCAGCCTGATAACAATGAAACCAAAACATATTGGTAGCTGATAGCAGAGCTGCGCTAACATAAACATAAAAAAAGGTCTATGCTGCCCAGCATCATCTGTCAACAGGCTGTTATCAGCCTGAGATCTGCTGTGAGTGCAATCCCCAACTCTGCTTTTTGATAACAGCAGAATGAAGGAGAAGAGAAGGCAGCAGAGTCAAAGTCATGCAATCTCAAAACAGGGCCTCATAGCTCTGGCTTTTTCCATTTGTCTGAGCAATTCAGCGCCAGAGCAGGCAGTAGCCATGCAAGCCCTTCTTTCAGGTAACACCAGGATACACTGGCAGCCAAAAATTTCAAATTGAAAATAAGAGTCTTGTGTTTTCTGTTGGGACAACTCTCCTGATAAATATGGCAGATAGATAGGATGTGGTGAGGAGGGGGGCCCAAGTTCTCTCAGGTACCTCTAGATGCACACAGCTAAGAGGGGTTGGGTCCATTTGAAAGCAGGCAAAGTGAGTCAAAACAATCCATCTGACCACTGAAGAAGGAGAAGCATCCACGTGCTCATCAAGATATCCAAGGGCATTTTTGATGGGAGACAAATGGAGATCGAGCCACAGGACTGGAAAGGAGCTGGGAGCATCTCACATGGATGGACTACAACAGAGCACATCCATAATGGAGCTCATTTACTTGCTTTTTTCTTCGTAGAATTGTACCAGAAGGGACACCCTCGCAAAGGGGACACAGGGACAGAGGAAATGAAAAAGGGATTTATCATCAACCTACAGCAGAAATCCCTGGGGGACAAATTTGAGTTGATGATTGAACTCTCACCCTTTGTCAGGCACCATTATCCACAGAGGTGAGAGCATCCTTCAGTGCTCTTTTGCCTTTGAAATGTTCTTAGTGACGTAATTTAATTTTTATAGCAGATTCCATAACATAATATGGATCAAAGTCAAGTATAACAGGGAACAAGTTATAGAGGGGAATCAGTTGCACTATGCCTCTCATTATCTGATGGTAAAAAGTTAATAATTGACAACTCTCTACTCCTCATTTCCGTCTCTTCCCAGGAGCTTTGTGATTCTCCATTAGCTCCTTAACAATCATTGAATTAATATTCCTCCTACTTCGCTTGAAGTAAACCCTTTATTAAATTTAGATGCCTGACATTCATCTTGTGTGATCCTACTAATGGGTGCAGTACTTCCTCTGACAAGGGGTCTGGGCAGCTCTGCAGAGGTTAGGAGGGCACAGGGCTGTACCTATGCCCTCCTCTCTCACACACATGTTTGAGAAATGGGAAAGTCTACAGCATCCAAGGGTGCTTTTGTTCATAATCGGTCTGTAGGCAGTTCTCCTTCAGCTGTGTGTGTCAGATTGCATCAAGAAGTTGGTTCACCTGGTCAGTCTTGGCTGGAATAGCTAGAAATAAATCTTAACATCGCAAAATATTTAGAGAAGAATGTGTTGTCGTCGGGGTTTTTGTTACTGTTTTTTACCAATATAACATTCTTGGCATGTCCAGAAGATGTCAGCATCAATACCAACATGGCTGGTCATAACAATGATTGTTTCTAAAGTGAAGGTTTTACTTTAATCTCTGTACAGACCTAGATTTCTAATACATTAGACCTTAGCATCCTACTGTTCTTGTCCAGAACCATGAAGTTCAAAACTGCAGAAGCCACCACACGCAGCTTGAGCAAGGAGCAAGAAGGATACTCATAGTAAAGAAACAAAAAAGGGCATAAGCAGACCACAGTTGCACATGCTCATCATTGGAGGTTTGGTGCATTCCAGCTGACTCCCCAGTTCTGACAGCTGAGCAGGGACAGTCTTGCTCAGGATGTTGGTCAAACACATCATATTTAGAGGGGCTTGTGGATTTCACAGAATAGTAGTCTCACTATCAGACTTGGATACACACAAGAGTGAGAATTTTCTTTCTCCTTCTTTTTGACCAACATGTAGATCCCCACATAAACCTAATCTCTCACTACTTAATGTTCCTCAGTTTTTGTTTTTGGTTGTTTTTTTTACGTATGCTAAACAAGAGGGCTGCTCCAAAAGAAACACTTCTTATTTATGATGTTGACTCACGACAACCAAAGTGGATGTCAGTCCCACAATTATATTCTGTTACATTTTGTTGCCATGTGACAGATGGCAGCAGAGGGGCAGTCTGACAAAATGGCATCACCTATGAAGCAGAGGGGTGAGATTGAATTCCTCCATGTGGGAGAAACTGCATCCATTGATGTTCATTGACATTTGATGAATGTTTATGGAGACCAAACAGTGGTTTGAGCACAGTGAGGCAGTGGGTGGTGCATTTCAGCAGTGGCAACACAGATGTGAAAGACAAGCCATGTTCTGGATGGCCATTCACAGCTGTCACACCACAGAATGAAGAGCATCCTGGTCAGCTCATCCGTGTGAGTCAGCTAATGGCAGTGACTATTCTGAAAAATAGTATTTAGCAGCAGAGAATTCATCAAATAGTGTTACTGTGCTCTTTGTTGTAGGTTTCATGACAATAAATAAAATATATTGCTTTTGGAGCTACCTACTTATTTTTCCTATAAGCTTGAGTGAGGAAAGATACTATTTTATGGATGGACTGCTGCAAAACAAGAAGTACCAGTAGTAAAAGCACCAACTCTTATTGCGCACTTTACTTCTACAGTCTTTTGAGGAGCAGGACTTGTTTTTCAGTGTTTCCTGCAAGTAAACAGCGATTTTACCACAGACAAATCAGCTCAGGTCATCAGCCTCTCCTTTCACCCCATTCTTTACAAGGAGAAATGAAATATTAGCAAGGCCCTGGGTGTGGGCACACTTCTTCTCAGTACATCTTTCAAATCTTTGGCCCTTCTTCAGCTAGGATCACACCAGCATACAGGAAAAAAAGGTTGTTACATCTGTCCTACAGAAAAACTGATGGAAGAAGGAAAGCAACAAGGGAGAGAAGTTGTGAGCCCTGTCCATTGCTAGACATAACAAATCAGCAATTGCATCCAGGTCTCATATTCAGAGAGCTCACCCACGCTGCCTTTGGATCACAGCGCCTGCCATCCTCAAATGTCTCTTTTCTTTCTCTTTTAGCTTGTATTCAGCTTGGACACTGACCCATATCTGCATTTTGATAGAACAGCAACTTGTTTTTTTCCCCCCCTCTGTACTACGAGAAAGTTTAAAAAAAAAAAAAATCCAGAGAACTGGGTCCCAAAGAAATATGCTTTCTAAGCACACCCAGTGGCTAAGATTTTACATTATTATGTGAGAAAGCATCTGCCAGTTGTGCAGGGATGCCTTGGATCCTCTCAAGTAAGAAGCTGCTTCAGTGGAAAAATACACTGCTCTCATTAAAAAAACAAAAACAGCTTCAGAGACCGCAATCACAAGCTACCATCTCACCGAGAAGCAGGGATCCAAACGTCTTCCTGCTTTTTCCATGGATTTTGAGGATAGTGATGTTATCATGCTAACTTACAGTTCAGGACTGGTGTGCGTGTTCAGATTTATCAGAAGTTAAAAGTTGTCTCCATATAGTGCCAATTAAGCAGTATACAACACATAATTAACTAAGGCCCCAAAGCATGTACTTTAACCAATCTCCATTCAGCAAAGCACTTACACTTGCGCTTAAGCTGAACGCATATCTAGCACGCATGTAAGTCCTTCTGTGAACTGGGAAAAGCGTGGGACAGCTTTTACAGTCCCCACCAATGCTATTGGGTAGGCCACCACCAGGCTAAGAAACTGTACTTCCTTGCTAATGTTTTCAGAAATACTGACATAGATCAGAAGCTCAGAGCAGTTTTTAGAGTGACTGAGTTGCGGCAGTCAGTGGGAAAGACCTCCAGACACCAACTCATCCCACCTGAAGGCTTCCAAGAAAGGTAGGACAAATCTGTCTTCCTGTGTTACTCTTGGAAGAGCCCACAAACCTACTTCAAATTAAATAGATTGGGTTTATCTCACCAAAGGTAGATGTTTCTATCCAAAAATCCTGTCTGTATACACTTAATGAAGACACTCATGTTGCAGTCTAACACGCCCCAAAACAGACATCCAAGCTGAGGCCAGTCATGCCCTAAACCTACTTTTACGATATGTAGCCAATGTTGACTAGCCTAGGTGCAGATAGAGGGCTAGAAACAGCCCCTAAACACAGGAGGTAAGCACCATCAAGGGCACCATGTGTTGTCATGGCTGACCACCAGTTGCTATCAAAGGAGAGCACATATCTGAAATTCCTCTATGAACCACTGCGAATCATGGAAGCTTAAAGAGCAAGATCCCATGTGAAGTCCATACAGCAGACACTCAGCAATCTCTAAGGTGAACCTCTCCCTGTCTTATAACTTCTTAACAGCTCAGGTGGGTGCAGCAGATCCTCTAATTTCTGGATAAAACAAGAAACAAAAGCAGTTTGTAAAGGCCAGACATTTAGAAACCTAATGGGATTTTCTTTGTGAACCTGGGTAGCTGAGTTCCACTGCTCCCTCCTCCAGCTGAGATCAAGAATGGATCATTTCAGAGCAGAGTGATGAGTCTCTCCAGAATGATTCAGTTAGAGACAGAAACTGAGGCTGCACAGCCTGAGCTACAGCAATATGAGCCTCCCTATAATCCATTATGGCTGTGCAAAATGTAATAAAACTATTATAAGGTGCTCTAATTCCATTTACTAATAATCGTAAAAGTGTTTGAGATGTGTCTCATGAACCATTTAAAAGATAGCATTTTACAAGGATGACTTGTAGTAAAAAAAAACAAAAATTAATGCCACATAAAGGAGGTGATTTTGTTGTTTTATAGTCGCTGTTCTGTCTTCACTAAATAATTTCTTCTGAGCTCTTCCCAATGAATCACAGAGCAGGAGCAACATTGTCATTTGTCATTTTTTATCTGCAGATGCCATTCTGTTCAGTATAGCTCTACCCAGAGAATCTGCACAGCTTCTGATGAATTACATTTAGCAAAGCACACAAAATTATTTTGTGTTTAACTAACACTCAGAGTAGCACCATTGACACATCAGCTCCCACACACTGCAAACACACGAACATTTTACTCTTCCAAAAATGGAGGCAGAAAGTGCCAGAGAAACGTACAGATAGATAAATTGATAATGAACCAATCTGCCACAGTGCTGAGGTCAGCTAGTTTGCTGGGTGAAAAGTGACTGCCACCTTTTGTCTTACCATGAGTTGAGTTGCCATCACCACAGAGCACCTGGGCATCTTGGAGCACGTTGCTGGACTGACCCCAAAGTGAGAAGTGTGGGTTTTTCCTTATTTGTTTGCTTTATGCTGCCTTGGATCTCACGTTGCTACATGAAGAGCCTCTTTAGAGGCGCAGATTGCTCTGCTCCCTTCTCCTCCTGGAGAGGAATTAACTGCTAGCCCCTATAGCATTTAAGCCACCCATTATACCAAAGTTTTCTATTATGCTAGAACACTAAGGATGACTCACAGAATGCCTTAAATTGGAAGGGACCCTGAAAATCATCCATTTCCAACCCCATGCCATGGGCTGGTTGCCACCCACCAAGTCAGGCTGCCGAGGACCCCAACCAGCCTGACCTTGAGCATCTCCACGGTTGGGGCACCCACAGCTTCTCTGGAAAGCAACGTTATATGATTTGAGAATTCAGACAGAAAGCAGTTAAGCTTTTCTTTTGTCACTAACATCAGAAAAACGGTCCCACAAGGCATGAAATCTGTCCCCCTACCGGATATCAAAGCATCCAGGAAATTTTCAGAAATCCTCTATCTCGACATCAGAAGTCTTCAGAAAGTGGCAGCACTGCCACTGATGTATGTTAAGAGCAGCACAGACTCCTACAAGATGCCTTTGCCACGTCTATTCAACTTCCTCCACTTACAGAAGTCCTTGCAAAAAAAAAAAAAAAAAAAAAAAAACCACACCATAAGAGAAAGAAGCAAAAGGAATCTGAGCAGCACAATGCAGTCGCATATTTCCTAAAATGCCCTTGTGAAGACTGTGTTGGTGTTTTTTGTGCATCCAAGGTGAAAAAAAAGGAACTAAGCAAATGGTTCACCTCCACTGCCTTTTTTAGTCCATTGTGAGACAGATTAGTTTTACCCTACTGATGATGTGTTGTTGTGCCAGTAATCCTGCTAGCACTGCAAACAGTCAGTGAAGGAGGAAACTAAACTGAAACTAAAAGCCTCTTAATTCTACCAATTCAGTGAGCGTAGACATTCCTTGGTTTACAGAGATGTTCCTAACACACAAGTCACTACTCATTCTTGCTTATTAAGAGGCAATTTCCCATCTGGAGCTGCATACTGTAAATTCATAGCAGATTACTGAGGATAGCCATGTTCTACCACAGAAAACTGTGCTGGGTTAAAGAGAGATTTTGGCAATCCTCTCACTTCATCCTCCCCAACGTCAAAGAATATACTGGGAAAAGGTAAAAGAAGGGATTCTCAGTGTAAGTACCCACTTCTTAAATGTGAATTCATCAAAGAAATCAACTCTTTTCTTAACATTTTGTGGAAAAAAAATTCCCTGTTTCCATCGCCATGTCCAAAGATGTTACTGACTCCAAGTTAAGGATTTGCCTCCACTATAAAATGAGAGCACTTGTGCACCATAGACACTACCACCCTAGAGTAACGTAGCCCTTCTTTGCAGCTTGTCATTTTAACCAGTTTAAACCACTCTGGGAAAACAGTAAAAAACAAATGAATATGGGCAGAGATCTGAATGGAACAAACACCAACACTTTCCCTTCCCCGGCCCATTACCTGCTTGGCCCCAGCTGTGTATTTCCACCCTCTCACCAAAAGAATAAACTGTAATAAGACCTCATTATTTCACCAATAGCATTACCAGCACAGAGTGGATTTAGGTAAATCAAATGGTGTTCCTGGGTTCTCTGGACATTGCTTGACACACTCTTATACCTAGGGTGAGACCTTAGATACACCAAATACAGCCGCAGAAGATAACTGGTACACCTCTGAGGTCAAATGGAGTGCTTTATACCACTCAAGATGGGCTTCGATCCTCGATCTGAGGGAGGTAAACTCACATTCAGGGAAATCCAGCTGCCCTCAGCCATAACAGCAAGCAGAAATGCTTCACAAGTACAGCTGGGGCAGCAGATTGACAGCATATATTTCAACAAAGATTTTGACTAGATAGACTCTATACATCGTAAGCTACAAAAACAAGAAAAAGCAGCAGGGAAGATTTCCATCCTTCCTATTTCATTGTTACCTCTTCTTCTGTCAGTTCAGCTCATAAGGTTTTCTACTTTCCAGGCAGCAAGAGCAGCCATAAATCCTGAGTTTCTGACTCCCACACCTTACACAAAACCTTTGCATTTATCTCACCTGTTTGCCAACTTGCTGCACCGCATGTCTGGCTGCTGCATCCACATTTCCAGGAGTCATTCCGTCTTCACACAGTGAAGATTGGGTTGCACAATTCAAGCTAAATGAAGTGAAGAAACTTTCATTCCAAAACCAGAGTTATCACCATCTGGCTGGAGCACATATCTGTAATCCAGGCACAGACAACAGGTAGCATTACAGCCTGGTGTGAGCAGCAAGAGGTTTAAGCTGGGGGATTGAAAGGAAGGCTAGCACACAGCTTGCACTTATTTCCAATCAAACTGAATGGCTACAGGTGCCTTTGACTCCTGCAGATGTAGAGCATATGACAGAAAATTGAGAGATATAATACAGTCTGGGTTGAAGTCCTGAAAGTTTGTATTTTCCCTAATTTCCTGTGAAATTACAAATGAAACAGTTTATGTTGGCAAAAATATGTTTCTGGGCAAAATGTCCCTGCATAAAATTTCTGGAAGCCAACAGAAACACAAGTTTGACTTCAAATCTACAAGGTTTTTGTGAAAACAGAAGAAATACACCTTGGAAAATCCCACAAGAAACCACCCAGTGGGGGAAATTTTTCAACTGTGTTTCTTCACACACTTCTCTTTATTTATCAGTCTTGAAAAACTCAATACCCTGTCAGAAATATGAACAGTATTCTGAGCTTTACCCCTTCATTGGTAATGTACACTCTTTGAGAAATACAGGACAGTAGGGGCAGGAAAGTTTTAATGACATTTGATAATTTATTCCCCTCCCTCTGTGCGTGTTTGATTAGTTTAACTTACACACCTCACTGTCACAATGTGAAAAAACAGCATTTCCAAAAGAAAAACGTGATCCTCCAGTCATTAAATATGTCAGATTCATGTTTGATAGGACAAGAAGTAGTAGCCTTGAACTGCACAAGGGGAGATTCAGGTTGGATATTAGGAAAAATTTCTTCTCAGAAAGAGTAGCAACGCGTTGGCGCAGGCTGCCCAGGGAGGTGGTGGAGTTACCATCCTTAGATGTGTTCCAGAACTGTGGAGATGTGGCACTGAGGGATGTGGTCAGTGGGCATGAAGGGGATGGATTGGGTTGGATAATCCTGGCAGTCTTTCCAGCCTTAACGATGCTGTGATTCTCTGATATTTTCCTGGGGGATCATCAGAAACCAAACTGTGCTCAGCAACCTCAGGAAGGAAACTCCACACCTGTGTCCACTCCACCGACTTTGGTCCATACCTACACAGCTGTAAACCCATATGGAGCAGACAGAACAAGTTCAAGATGTTTACATGGGAATTTTACCTTCAGCTGTAAGCTAAATCTGAGAGAATATGTCCTGCCAACACATGGTGTTGTGTGTTCTCACACATTTTCAATGCCATTCCACGTTTTTAATGTAAGCAGTAATGTTTCTAGCATATTACCTTCCAAATGTTGCAGCACAACATACTTTATAGGAACTAATTAATCACACAGTAAAAAACTAATTGCAACTTACATACTGTTGTGAACTGAGTTTTGCAACATAAAAGCAATCAGCCAGCAATTAAAATGCTAATATGGGGCTGAGCCTCACAGAGCAGTTTGCCAAAATATAGTGCAGTACAGTGCTTCCTGGAGACTACTGAGCAGATTGAGTTTAGTTAGTAGATATTCATTCTATCAACTTTAAACATCTTATCATGCTGGGGGAAGGTTCTCACCATGATACATTACATACATCCAGTACTAGAAATGGTGGTTCAGTATCTGCCTAACATGATACATTTTCCTCTTTTATCTGGCTTCTTCTGTTCACATGACAGTGATTAACAAACTCTTAGCAAGTCAGAAAGGAGCAGTATGTAACATATGCTTTTTCCTTGCACAGATGTCTTGAATTTCTTTTTATTGTTTTAAACTGCAAGTTCTGAAGATCACCCCTGATAAATTAATGTAGGTGGACTCCCAGTGCGGTCATGATCATGATCAAATCTTCTTTTGTTTTTAACCACAGAAACTGCTTTTCATAGACTCACTAATGCAGTGTTGTGAATTGCATGAAACAATTGCATTTTGAATGGGCTTTCCTCCCTCACATCCAAATTTTTCTTCATTACAACCCTAATACTAAGACAATTGAAATACATTAATTAATTCAAGTGGGGAATTATTAATTTTCAACATCATCAGCCTCAGAAAAATTACCAGTGGTCCTGGAAGAAAGCCCTCAGGAAGATGAAGAGATGCAGACTGCCCTGTATCCGGGTCTAGTGTCAGTAACATAAGAATTCACTTTCCCTGAGGACAAGAAATATCTCATCAAGATCTGATCCTGGGAAGTTATTGAATTATTCTTTACCAATCCTAATTTATTGCAGGTTTGCCTCTCTGTTGGTCCAGTTAGTATTGACAGCAACAATAGAAAAACACAGACACCAAGCATACACTTTGACATCCACCAGTGTATAGGTTGACTGGGCCATCCCCATTTTCATGTACTTTATTCATCCTGCAATATGATGAACTCCAGTCCAAGCTCCAGTTTTACAAGCAACTGGATCTTGAATACACATGCACAGTGTAAAGGGAGAAATGGCCATATAAAGCTCTAAGAATTGGAAGTTAGTTGATGTGACAAATACATCAAATAAACGAAGTTTGTTAGTATCTGCTGAAATTTTGCCCCTCATAGTGTTTCTATACATGTTTATGAGAAGATAGAAGCACTCACATTATCTATTTTTTATCAGGCATAATTAGCCATGCTACACATCTAGAACATAAATGCACTGGTTTAAAAGGTCAGTAAGTTAAAGCTGAGACATAAATTGGGTATGATAAAAAATGTTGCTGTAATACCTTACAACATGAAGCCCCACCATTCCCCTCTGATGCCCTGGGATAAATATTACAACAGGGCTGAAGAACTCATTTCATTGTACCCTGGAAAGGGATTGGGCTCAAACTGCTCTGGGAACCTTAGAAAGAGAATATTTGATGGCCTCATAATATTTAGCTTTCTCGCAAAGCTTTGGGATAAATTGGAATCTGAGCATACTGAAGCTCTGCTGTCATATTATTGCACCTGTGTGTGCCACAAAACATCTCAAAGAGCAGTGAAGGCAGAAAGTTCTCTGTTGATTAAAAGTGTCCTACACTGTGTCCTACACAGAAAGGTAATTTAGAAGGAAATCAGAACAGATATGTATTTTCCTAAATTATGCTTTCCTTAGTTTTATTCTCATATAAATATCTTTATAGTGTGACGGGAGAGAAGAAGAAAAGACTTATGTGGCTGGCAAAAGATGGTCTGGTCTAATACCAGATCTGTAGGTTGGTAGCCCTGCCTGTGGTAGAGGGGTTGGACCTTGATGATCCTTTGGGTCCCTTCCAACCCAAGCCATTCTATGATTCTATGATTCTATGAAAAGAGGTTAGGATATGAGCTTACTCTTCAGGAAGTATGTGAAAAAGGAGTGCAGTAATGCCAAAAAGCAAAAATACACTTTTTTCTTCTAAAAAAGGTAAGATGAGGAACCCTTCATACCATGTTTATGTATTGTGAGACTGAGCAGTAACTATTCATTTCCTCTGGAGCAAGATCCAAGAAAATAATTCAGGAGAATCGTCGTGAACATTCTATAAAATGAAAGAAATACAGAACATCTTGGGTTAGAAGGGACCTTAAAGATCATCCAGTTTCAACCCCCTGCTGTGGGCTGGTCACCACCCCCCAGATCAGGCTGCCAAGGATCCCATCCAACCTGGTCTTGAGCAACTCCAGGGGTGAGGCATACGCAGCTTCTCTGAGCAGCCTGTGCCAGTGGCTCACCACTCTCAGAGTAAAAATTTTCTTCCTAATATCTGTCCTAAATCTCCCTTCTTTTAGTTTAAAACTATCCTTCCTTGTCTTTTCACTATCAAAGCATATAAAAAGTTAGTCTCCCCCTTGTTTTAAAACTCTCTTTAATACTGGAAGGAGGCAATGAAGTCTTCCCAGAGCCTTCTCTTCTCCAGGCTCCCTCAGTTTGTCTTCCTAAGAGAGATGCTCCAGCCCCCTGAGCGTCTTCACGGCTTCCTCTGGACCCACTCCAACAGTTCATCTTTCTTCTGCTGAGTGCCCCAGGCCTGGATGTAGTACTCCAGATGGGGCCTAATAAGGACAGATAACAACCACCCTGCTGCCACCCCTCTTTTGATGCAGCCCAGGATACCGCTGGCCTTTTGGGCTACAAGCACCCACTGCTGGTTCATGTCAAATTTTCAGTCCACCAGGACCCCCAAGGACTGCTCTCAAGGAGTTCTTCTCCCGGTCTGTACTCATATCTGGGATTGCTCCACCCAACTGCAACACTTTGCCCTTGGCCTTGTTGAACCTCATAAGATTATCATGGGCCCACTTCCCAAGCTTGAAAAAAATCTTAGTTCTGAGATGGCACTGGATAATTGGTGATTGACTTTAGGAATCACTCTAATACTGGGGCCGGTGGCAATCATTGCAGGAGTGAACAGCCCAATGTCTTCCTTAGAGACTTTCCCATACAGGGGGCTCAGCTACAGTTTGTTGGCCCCTGTCTTAAAGTGCACAAGCACTTCCCATGACAAGTGTTAGGTACAATCCACAACACAAAGTCTTTGGAACACAGACGTCTTCATGGCCACTTCTCACTGGTAAGAAACTGGCTCTGGTCTTCAGCTAAAGCAAAGGAAGGGAGCTGCTGGCATCAATCACAAATTCCAATTTTTAAAAGAGAAATGAACTGAAATGGGAAACATACCTTCATGAGGAATGAAAAACCTGATCAATGAGTTTGAAATTTGTGAATTGTAGAAACAGCAGTTGCCCAGAACTCCTTCCCTCTCAGATGGATTTCAAAAACAGAAAGAAGTTACACAAAAGGAAACTTGGACACCCAGAACAGAGCCTTACACTTAGATCTTCTCCTGTCATAACATTCCAAATGTGGGGCACTATAGCAGCACTCCCCAATTGCAGAATTTCTTTCTTTTCAAGAAGCACTGATGAGGCAAGTGGAATTCACAGATACCAAAGCTCAAAGGACTGTGGCATCAGTATATAAAGTATATATCAGTATATTCAAGTCACCCACAGAGATCTAAGCAGTGGCCAGAAACCTGCTGAAAGAGAAGGACAGAGCTGTGGTTACAGCAGTCATAGGAAGGGGCTTCAGAGCAGGAAGCTAAAAAAGGAGGAAGAGGGGGAAACAGTGAAACCCCAGCACTTCAAAGGATCATCTTGGTGAGAGATTAACCTCCAGTGGCATTTCTGCAGAGCAGATAGCATGGTGAACTATCCCCAGTTCCAACAACCAATAGATCACTCAGAAATCACCATGAGAAAGAAGAAATTTAAAAAAAAAAAAAAAAGTTAAAATTAAACAAGGAGAAAAGAAAAGGATGTTCACTACAAATGAATCACTAAGGTTTCTGTAAAAGAGAAAAAGTAGGGATAAACAGAGCAGAACAAAGAGGGAGAGGAGGAATAATGAAGGCACGAGAAGAAAATGGTAAGACAATGTGCAGCTCTCTTCATCAATATAGATTGCCTTGTAAGAAGGAAAAGGGGAAGGGGCAGAACAAAAAAACAGGTCAGGGAAAAAAGGAGGTGGGAAATACCTATTTGAAAGAGAAATACCTAAGGATTATGACCCCACTGCAATGGAATAGTGGGAGAAGTGCTAATAGGAAAAGGAATGAAAGGAGCAGGAGAGAGGAGGTACCTAGAAAGCAGTGCAAAAGCTTTATTCAGGAAAGTGTTTAAAATAATTGTATTGAATAGCTTGTCATGGGCATCTGAGAGCTCCTCACCGCTGGGCAATAGGTGTGGGAGTTTTACCCCTGTTATTAAGTGCTGCTGTATAGATCAAGTTTTCAGAAACCAGGCAAAGGTGTTCTGATTGAAGCCGCTGATTGCTGAGGGTCCATCTGGGCTCTGCTAACAGTCTTGTTGCTTCTATCTCTTCTTTACAACATCCTATTGCACACCAAATATATAGGAGAGGTGAAGGCAGGGGAGCGCAAAGCAAGCATGTCCTTTGTGCATGGAAGTAGTCAAGAAAATGAAGCAAAAGGAGAGAGAGAAAGAGCTGAGCTCCCTGTGGAGGGTATTGACTTTGCACAAAAATAATGGGCAAAGTCAGAGAGGTGAGATTTGATGAGGACAGAGACACCAGGTCAGCAAGATGAAGGCTGTAATCGAATATGGTGAGGTGGTAGCAAAGGTAATTAGGGCTCAGTAAGCTCCAAAGGGCACAAATTAAATGAGGATAAAACAGAAGTTAAAACACAAAGACAGTGTGCTGGGTTTCTTTGCCAACGGCAATCTTCCTGATGAAGATCAATTAATTGAATTCAAAGAGCTGAGATGAGCCAGGCCTCCTGGGAAAACACAGTTTGGTTGTAAAGAGGAGGAATAAAGCTGGCAAGAGAACACTGGGTGGTGCTTTAGAAAAGTAATTTGGGCTCAAAAGAAGATGAGAAGCAGAAGCCATGAAAGAAGAAATTATGTGAAGGTAGTGTGTGAAGGGGGCAAGTCTAAAATTTTCAAGGGAAGGATCAGAGAGCAGGAAAACTGAAGAGAGAAAAGCATTACCAACAGTGAGGAGAATGAGGAATATCAACTAATTTGTGTTACTGCCACGTTGCCAACCAAATGGAGAGTTGGGTAGGCAGAGATCCTAATACCTCTCCTCTACTGAGTGGACAACAAGTCTTCTCAGTGAAGAATTATTTTGATGGAGCTGCTCTCCATTCAACCCTGTATTTCATTGCTTTTCTCTTCTCTTTGCACTGAAGTCATGATCCATGCTATAACTACCAGTCATCCTCCCTGGTAAAATAGGAAAAATACCAGCTGGAAAACACTATCGGTGATTTTCAGGATTTTCTTCCAATTGGTCCTATGGGGCAAGGTCTCAAGGTCTTGCTTTGTAGTCAGAACTTTTTCTGCTCCTAGACATCTCTGTCCTTCTCAGGCACATGGTGGCCTGAGAAAATGAGATGCAGGTCTTCTCCACTGCATGACTGCCAGTGAGGCTCTCAGGTTGGTGCTGGGGAGACTCCCTGTTGAACCCTTCAGACAAGCCTAATTGGATTCTCTGATGCTGTCAGAGGGCATTAGGCTTTGTAGGGGCTTTTCTTCCACCTCCCCTGTCTTTGAAGCCCACATGGTGCTTTTTGTTAGAGCACATACTGGGTGGAGATAAATTTTAGGTGGATCAAACATATGAGCATTGTGGACCAGAAAGTAAAAAGTATTGTAAATAGATCTGCTCATTTTCATACAGTGAGTCTGTTGCTTCCACCTGTGCATCAGCCTGACAACCCTCAGTGACTTCAGGGACTCAATAGACTCTGCATCACTTGGGGTTGACAGGAAATGTCTCTTTCCTTCTTTTCCTTTGAAGGCCTGATAGAGGTTATATGACAAATGCAGAAATTAATTTACTAACAGAGCAAAATTTGCCAAAGATGATGCAGACCTTTCCTTTCATTTTAAGGTTTTTGAAAGAACACAGATTGTATTTGTTTTAAAGCCAGCTATGTAATATTACGAGCCACTATTCCACTGTGGGACTGTAGATAATACTGATAAAAGAATAATTTTCCACTTGAACAGTTTGTATCCCAAGCAGTGCAAAATAAGGACAAATGTGAGGACAAATGGACCTCTATCTGTGTTATCTTGAAAAAGAGAACATTTAATATTATGTATTTGCCTCGCCTGCAGAACAGTTATTGCTGCACTGACCACCTCCATAAAGCACACTTAGATATGCTGATTGAGAGCTTTATTATCTGTATCAGTAACTGATGTTCGTATTATTATTACTTAATATTTGAGTCAAATGAGCTGATCATAGGATAAAAACAGCATGGCCATGAACAGTTCATTTATTATTCACATCTTAGTAATGTGAAAGTAGTCAAAAGAAGTGAAGTTCCCACTAGGTTGGGAGCTGTACACATACAAAGCCTTCAACTTCTGCCAAAAGAATTCTGAAAAGCAGGAATTCTAGGAATTCTTTCCTCTTCTTTTGCCTCCTCCTCCCATCCCCTCTCCCTCTCCCTCTCCCTCCCCCTCCCCTTCTCCCTCTCTGACTTCCCTTCCCTTCCCTTCCCTTCCCTTCCCTTCCCTTCCCTTCCCTTCCCTTCCCTTCCCTTCCCTTCCCTTCCCTTCCCTTCCCTTCCCTTCCCTTCCCTTCCCTTCCCTTCCCTTCCCTTCCCTTCCCTTCCCTTCCCTTCCCTTCCCTTCCCTTCCCTATACACAGTGAATAATCTATAGATTGTATCTCTTTTTTCTTCTCAAAAATTCACTTAGGTTTCCAGTATTACTTTGATTAGACTGTACTTGTCCAAGTTATACAACCAGCCCATTTGATATTCCCAAAAGAAAGAAGTTCTCTAACTGGAGTCCATATTTTCTGTCTGATTGCTTTTCATTTCACACTTCTTTGTTTTAATTACATTTTAAGATTAAATACAGGAATTGTGGTTAGTTGCACTTAATGGTTGTTGTACAGATTTAAGGGTCATAGGAAAAGGAAAGGAAAAAAGGCAACCACCACCTAATCATTTTGTATAGCTCCTATAACATGAGCAATCAAGTGCTGAAAAAGTTTTAATAGAAATCTGGTTTATTGTGATTAAAGGAAGAAGTTGCTGAGTTAATTCCTCAGCTCAAAAGTTTGGACTTCTAATTTTCTTACTTATATTGAGCCTTAAAAAGCTGATTCAGCAAAGCTTTCTTGACCTCACCGGTTGCAACCAAGTACAAAATGGATGGCCTAGATTTAAAAGTATCACGGTGTTGCAGCAACTGGCCAAGTGCATCCTAGACAGCTCAACAAAGAGATGGTGGGGAGGAAGGGGACACATTATAGATTTTGTGATTATTTTCATTACAGCAGTAAAAATATTGCTTGTCTAGACTTCAGGCTATTTTCTGAAATTAATAAATAACAAAAACAGAGCTTTCCAGGCCCTAGCACTTCCTTACTTCAAAAATATTTAATTAATATGATTGTTAATTATTTAAGAGCCATTCTTTTTATTTATTCTCCTTCTCAACAGCACTGAGAAATATTTGGACACAATAAATATGGGAAATATTTGCACACAATAAATATGGCACCAGCCATCTCCTAATTGCCTTTTTGTTTCCTCTCTGATAATGGCTTCAAGAAAGAAGCCAACTTTCTCTTCTAGAAATACAAGTTCCAGCAAACCATGCAGGAAAAGGACTCCCTGTGCACTGACATCAGTCCTAGTTTTTAACCACATCTAGAAGTCATTGATTGGTTATTTTAGTATGCCAGTGCTTAGATTTTCAGCAGAGAACAATCAAGGAGAAAATCTACTTTTTCTCCATAACCTTAGTGTATACTACTCAACTGCAGTGAGAACACTCTTCTGTAGGTTCTGTGCTATGCATTTAAAACAAAAATAGTGCTTAAACAAATGGACTCAAGCTAATTAAATCAATAGCCTGAGCAAATTACTTTTCCAAGCTAAGTTTTATTAAGCATTATTTTACTTTATTTGGAGTCTATTACCAGGATAAGGAATTAGGTAAAGTAGTGAGCTGAGCACAAAGCACAAGGTCTCCTGGGAATTTCTTTTTCTGCTTCCCAGTATGCCTGTAGTTCAATTAAGCACTTTACCTCTTCTCCTTTACATAAACTAATATAAAACTCGATCACTAATGATGCACGTTGCACTTAGCCTTTTATTTATACAAGAATTGGTAGAAATAAACAAATGAGATCATTAATAGCTGGCTATATTAAGACTAAGTTGCAACATATGTACAGCACATTACCTTAACTCACCAAAGTGAATGACTGTTCAACTCTTTCCTGCTCTCTGTCTCAAGCTAGAAGTATAGATTAAACTCGTATTTCCTATAGCTCCCACTCAAGAAGGTCATGCAAGGTTCTGACAGGGAGAAAGAAGCTACCATTCCAGAGATGACTGACCAAATAGAAATGCATATTCCACACTTGTGGAGGAGAGCAGAGCTATCAGATTCCAACTGTACATCTTTCTTTAGCTAATGAGCACAGATCCTCTGCTTCTGACCATGGTAGACACCACTGAAGGTGAGGAGGGTATAAGACAACTGATGTTGTCAACCTGGAATTCTGCAAGGCTTTTGACAAGGTCCTGCACCACACCCTTATCTCGAAGTTGGAGAAATATGGATTTGAAGGCCAAACTATCCAGTGGATAAAGAATTGATTGGATGGTCATAGCCAGAGAGTTATCAGTGGCTTTATGTTCAGATAGAGGCCACTCACATACGGTGTCCCTCAGGAGTCCATCCTGAGACCAGTACACTTTAACATCTTTACCAAGGACATGGATGGTGGGATTGGGTGCACCTTCAGCAAGACTGCAGATGGCACCAAATGATTCAAAAGGAGTCAACAATGGATACTCTGCAAGACTTTTGGTGGGCAGCTAAATATGAGTAGAAGGAATTTCCTGAGGGTGGTATATATTTCTTTTGCTATTACCTGTTCATGTTAACTTCTGTAAATTTATCAGCAATGCATTTCTTCTCAGAAGATAAAACAGGAAAAAATAGACTGCCTTCATAGATGATTGTTTTCTTGATTTAAAGTAAGGAACCACATAACTTTTTATCTCATTCTTCTCAGCCCTAAATCCTGCTTAAGATATTGGGTTTTGTAATCAAGCTGTATGGATGTTTGCAGCAAACTTGTATTTTAGATCCTCTTTAATCTGCATGCATTCACCTTGCAAAGAATTGCCCACTACTCAAGAGCAGGAGCCAGGCAAGCTGCCCAGGTGCAAGGCTGATACATGGCTGACAGTTCTGTTAGCCACTGAATGGCTGACAATTCTGTCCCTGCTTCCTCTGCCAATCAGCCCCAGCTGTTCACAGATAAGACAAGCTGAAATGACCACCTTGTCAGCATCATATGTTGCAATACTTACTGAGCAACTCAAGACACGACATGCTTTTAGCTCATCTACTGACCGTATGGTAGCTGCTGTATTTATTTATTTTGGATCCTCTCAAAGGCAGGAGGTGTGAAAAAAAAAAATGGAAGTCCTGTGGAAAACCTCCTCGTAGCAAAAAGATGGTGGTAGTACCATCCTCTTTGGCACAGGAGCCTACCAAGAGTTCTGGGAAGAGTTGATGGTTTAGAAGTTGGATGAAAACTGCCCAGCAGTGAAAGAAAGAGCATTTTCCAAAAGTAGAAGGAGGATGAAAATTAACTTGAAATGGTCAAAAAATCTCTGAATTTAATAAACCAGTAGTAAGAGCGATATTTAAACATGAATGTGCTGAGTTGTAACTCTGAGGGTGTGTAATAAGTAGTGGGGGTAGGTGGATTTAGTACCAAGACAGGATGATGATGTCTCACAAGATACTTTATTGAGGGTAGTTGGGAATTTGAACTGTTTCTCTGACTGCTTGGGCTGGTGACAGAAAAATAAAACAGGCATATCTGCACTTAGGAAAGGAACACAAAAATCTTGATGTTCCTTTTGCAAAAAAAAATTATAAACTCCCTTGTAAAATTCTTTCCTGGAATGGGAGGCAGAAGGACAGGTAGCAATGAAAAGGGGAATTTTCTGAGGTAACTAGGACTATATAAGAGCTAATTTCCTACCCAGCTGCAGAAAAATAACTCTGCAACATGAGGAAGGAAATTGGTCGACTATCCAGAAGTACTAACCCATCCTTAAATCTTCTTCTCTGTACATTTCTGTATTTTCTGAACAGCAGTATATGAAATATCACATGTAAATAAAGTGTAAGTACTTAACTGAAATAGTCTCTAACTTTAGTTATTGACACTCATAATATGTGGAGATAAGTTTGGCAGAAACTCAGATCATTCAACCCCCTACTGCAGAATGCCTTTGGGCACCCCTGCAGTTATCACCATCCAATTCTGGCTGTTTTCCTGTCAATAATTAAAATGCAATCTAAGAAATAATGGGAAATTACTACTTCTGGATACTTTCATGATAGATGAGTATCAGCTCCCTTGTTCTGAGCCATAGGATCTTTCAAGCTGATGTTATACCCGAGAAAGATTTGGAAACAGGGCTGCAGGCACAGGGAGAGGGCACAGCTTGCAGGACAGTCGTCCTGTAGTGGACAGGTTTTTCTTTCTACTTTATGATGGTCAGAGTTTCCCGTGAGGTTTGTCAGCTTCATGACCATTTTGCTGGTTGCTCAGGCCAAATGTACCCATGTCATCCTGTGCCATTGTCCCAAAGAGCAACTTCTGCTTAGAGCATTGGAAATAATAACTAGAACTTAAACATTGTCTGAGCTATGGGCTACAGGGGAGGTGGGACACAGCACAACATAGTACTGACCTCAGAAATGGGAAGGGAGTTTTGCTAACTCCTAGATGGTACTCCCTCCATTCAAGCTGGGTGTGACTGAGACTCACAGAATTGCAGGGGTTGGAAGGGATCTCAAGAAACCATTGTCTTCAATCCCATACTGAAGCAGGTACCCTATAATAGGTCACATAGGTAGGCATCCAATTGTGTCTTGAATATCTCTATAGAAGGAGACTCCATAACCTCTCTGGGCAACCTGTTCCAGTGCTCCATCACCCCTACCGTAAAGTTCTTCTGCTTGTTAGTACAGAAGTTCTTGTGTTCAAGTTTTAGGCCACTATTCCTTGTCCTATTGCTACACACCTCTGAAAAGAGCCTGGCCTCATCCATTTGCCTCCCGCCTTCCCTTTGATGTTTATAAACATTTTGAATCTTTTTTTTTCCCAGGCCGAACAGACCCAGGCCTTTCTTCATATGAGAGATGTTCCAGGCCCTTTCATCTCTGTGGCCCAAAATGACTTCCCTGGAGGAGAGATAGGCTGAGGGAGGGCATCTCAGTTGCAGTCAAGCATGAAGAAGTGAAGAAAAGATTGAGTTTAACCTCAACTGATATGCAGACTTCCTTGAAGAATAAATAGAATGGCTGGAAAGCCCTTACTCACAGCACTCTTATGTTAAATGACATTCTCTTCCTTTTCATCTGTGTTTACATTGTTCTAATGTCAGACTGTCACAGAGACAAACTGCACATTTGGTTATTAAATTTTCTTCATAAATTCTGCCATGTAACTCCTATTATTACCTGTGCTTGAATTCTATGTAGCCCATCAGTGCCTCCCAGCTACGAGCTGCCCAGGGAGACCAGAAAACTCAGTGCATACAAGCTTGGGGAGGGTGGAGGAAATGCCTTCTCCCATGGCTCCCTCCAACAACACCTATGGTCTCACTGCGACCCCCTTCCTACTGCTCCTTATGTGCTTGGTCACTCCACTGAATCCATGTTTTGTGCCAGCATTTTCTTCTCTGAATTTCTTCTCATTTCATTTTTCTCTCTGTCCTATTTTCCAGTCCCACCAGTTTGCTGTCTCAGAAGTTTCTGAATCATCAAATATCACTGCCTTCAGGGACAAGAAGAAGCAGCTTCTTTACAAAGTCATGTCAGGCATGGCACAGAATTACAAGGGATCCAGCTGTGTTCCTCCCATGATCTCCTCCATTGTTATTCAGCACAACTCTTTGCATGGAAACCTAGTGCAAACATGTGCCCTACATGCAGAAATTTCTGAAGTCTCATCAGCTCTATGCACTCTAAAATTCCATATTAATCTCAGAGCACGGACTTACTTAACACATGATTAAGAAACTAAAAGGAAACTGCTGTAGCAAGCATTTTTTTTCCACTAACGCCCCTATATAGAAAAAATTGATAAGATGTCAAGTTTTTCCTTTAACCAATTTATTTTCCCTGCACAGTTAATAGTACGATCATCTTGAATAACTAATCCACAGCCCTAAAGCAAAAACTATCCCTTACTTTAGTATTTGCATTTAAACCAAATGATATTAAAATTCAGCAAGACATGATATGCAATCCAATAACCTACGGTAATGTAATTCCAGTCCATGTGGCTATCAATCCCATAAATAATCTTGTCCATACACAACCAGCACAATTTATAGCAAGTTTTGTTGTATTTACAGTAATGAAAAGAATAAACACTCTTGGCTTTAAACAACTGATTAGCTGAGCCTCAAGCATTCTCTGGCCAAAATTTCGTTTGCCTTAGTACATCAGCTTTGTTATGTGATCAATTCTGACTTTCTCTGAAACACCAGCAGGTGTCTTTTAGAGCTTTTCAAAAGAATTCTGTACCAAAGTGTACTTACTGGTGAAACATAATTCCTAGAAAGCCAAACAGGACCACCTTTACTCTTACAGAATGGGACATCAATGTCTTGTTATTCCTAGAGAGCCACTCAATCCAGTCCAGTCTTTATTTATTTCTAGACCTAACAGCTGATGATCTCCAATTCTGGACTACTTCTGAAGATAGGGCATTTTATCAGAGTGGCAGGCTGGCCTACAAAGGGCTTTTTGCTGATCCCATTCCAAATAAAACATCGTATTTTCTCATCTAAATCTAGAGTATGGCTACTGATTTCAGCACCATGATCCATGCTTTTGAAGAGAATAAACCTCAAAATAAAAAAGTGTATACTTACAGCAAAGCTGTAGACAGCTGGCAGTAAAGAGTTCATGTTGTTTGCTTGTTCTTTTGTTCTATATTTTTACCATGCAACCTTTACTGACTGCCTCAAACAAAGGCTTGGATGAGCCTTTGGTGTGACCTCACATGGTTATTCTCACCTTCATTCAGTCTAGTTAATGCCTGAGCTGGGCATGGTTGAGATACAAGCTGAGGAAATGCGAGATCACCAACCCACCCTCCCAGAGCTGTCCATCAGTGAAAATTTCTCTATAAATATTAAAGTCTAGGAAAGTTTTGTCAACTTCATATGACATTCTAACACTGGGAATTGTCCAGTGGTCACAATGACAGGAAGGAACGTTGTCTGTGAACCCTGCAGGAGATTCTACTTGTATTGATGCCTTCATGAGCCTAGTAGCTGAAAAAATACTGGTATGCAGTGCCTATAGCAGCTCAATAGGCCAGGCAAGCTGAGCTTTAATGTCAACCTGTCTATATAATGTAGCCTTTTTCATTATTACTATTTTTTCAATCACTTGTTTCAATGTGATGGGCACCATGACAGCCCAGAGCAATACACTTCACAAGCTAAGTATTCATCAAATTCACTCAGCCTTCAGGTCGAGAATTTCTGTCTCTGAGTTTCTCACTGTCCCATATTCTTGAATTATGGAGAAGGATCTGCAATCATTTCATCAACAGGGTAGGCTACTGCTGGTTTCATTTTGTAGTCTGGAGAAGCCCCAGAGGTGTTTCAAGGTTACCCATGGGAATAATAGCACTCAGATCTGTACTGATATTAGAAGACGATCACAGACGTTGCTCCTAAAACTTAAACTCTTCAAATAATAACCTATTTTCTTTCCTCTTTATTGGCTGTTTCTTACAGCCTCTGACTCTTTACCTCAGGGCAATAACTCTTCATAAAACTTCCAGTTGAAATTGCATTTGTTACTGTACTTTGCATTTTTTTTTCCATCTACCTGATTTTTTGACTGGAGTTTTACTCTTACCACTGTTTTGCAATTAGTTTGCACCATTCCCATTGCATTGTTCTTTTTATTTGTTACACCTTTCAGCCTTCCCATCTGATCTGGTATTGTTTGTCTGAAAAATGCCTGCTCAATTGTTTATCTGACAACATAACAGCCTTAACTTTCCAAGAAGCTGAGAATACAGCTCTGCTCATTTCCAGAGAGCTGCTGTGATTTAATAAGTCTCAAATCAGATGCAAGGTGTAGATATGATATGGGTAGGATAACCCAAGCAATGGTCTTCCAATCTCACCTTGCCTTAGGAGCACAAGAGGTTTTGACACCTCATGAAGCACAAAGACTCTCCGAGGTACCTGTGTCCCTAGCCCACTGATCAGCGCTTAGCAGTGCAAGTTAATGGGGATCCTGCCACACAAACTGTCTGTAGAGGTGATCCAAAGGAGGGTAAGCATCAAGGCCTGCACTTGGGAAGGAGCAGCCCCAGGAACCAGCACATGCTGGGGACACTCAGCTGGAGAGAAACTTTGCAGAAAAAAATCTGAGTATCCCGATGGACACCAAGCTGAACACAAAACAGCCATGTGCCCTTGCTGCTGGAAGTTCAGTGGTATTCTGGGATGCATTAAGAGGAGTGTTGCCAGCAGAGGATGGTGCAGTGTTGGATCAGGATTGCTGAAATGTTGCTTGAATAGGGGGTATGAACATTCTGGTTCTGCTCAGCAGCCACCCAAATAGCCTTCCTCCACTACAGCTCTAGCATTAAATCTAGCCTTTCTGCAATCTAGTGATAGCACTGGCTATAGCAGAACTTAGCAGAAGCAAGGCTTCCTGGCAGGAGCAGATGTAGTTTTGCAAATAAAATGTGTTTGCAATTCCAGTCACTGTGAACAAGCCAAAGGTCAGCTCTGACCTCTGCTATCTACCAGCCTAACACAGCCTCTCTCCCCAGGAGATGATCCAGATAGCTTTCTCCTTATAAGAATGCAGATCTGTACCACATCTGCCCTTTGGTCATGCATTTCTTAGGCTGATAGATTTGTAATACCAGAAATGAACATTATGATCTGTGAGTATGACAGCACCATAACATCGGGTGTAACATTTCACCAGGTAATTCCTGCACAACTTCTGCTTGCATTGAACATAACTTACCTAGAGAAACCCAGCATTGCTAGAGAAAACACAAGATTATTAGTGCATTATTGTCAGAGCTGTTAGCCCATAAAGTTACTTTGCATTGTTACCCTGAATATGCCAATTCAAAGTTCCAGACACCAGGTCTCACTGTGCCTTTACTGTTTTCCTAAACTTGGGTAATTTTGAAAAGTGTTTGTAAACAAGTGTTTGTAAGTGTTAGAGCAATAATTACAGCACTGTGCAGTAATTCAGACCCCAGAATCACTTCAGACAAAGGGACATGCAGCAAACAGCTCTAAGAGAACTTTCCTTCTTTTACTTAATTTTCCCCTGGCTGCACATCTGGGGCTCCCATTACCTCTCAGCACACTGTCATATTGCACAGCCATGGCGCCATGTTTATTGACCACAACCTCCCATCCTGTCAATGGCTTCCAGGAGGCAGTCCCATATCCTGTAAGCACTGCACAGCTCCACTTCCCAGAAGCATACGCTGGCAATTGGTTGCATTAGAAGTACTTGCTACTTAAATCATTCCAGGATGTATAACTGCCCTTACCATTACTCACCATTGTCGGCTATTGCGCCAGCCTTGCTAGTGATGAGCTGGTCTATTCTTTTAGATCAGTAACAAATGTATTGCACAGAGCAGCACTCACTGTTTGACCTCAAGCAAATCTCCAGTAAATCTACCCACTGAGATCTCCTGGTAAGTCATCTTTTTAAGACAGCTGGTATTTATGAGGTTTAATAAACAGCCCAAATTCATGTAATTCCTCAGGGCAGCTGTATCAAGGATTGCTTTGTAATCAAGCATTTCAAGAGAGAAATATCTACACCATAAACATCAATACAATTTTAATCCAAAGCCAAAACAGCAACAGCACACAGCTATATGCCTCTACATCCACACATCTATAAACACAGAGAGCATATGCATTTGCAGGCTGTGTCAGTGTGCAATTCTCACCCATCTACCTGTGCAGATGTATTACACCAACACATCATGAGTAGAGCAGCACCCTGATTAGAACTTGAGGGGACAGATGGCTGAAACCTGTCACCTGGGTGGTGAGCAGTTCTCAATACATCAGGTGGTGTTACATGATATCCTGCATTACTAGAGGAATGGTCAGCACCAGGACAGGCAGAACAGAGCCATTAACAATCCATAAATCTGCAGTCAAGTCTGGGGCCCTGCCTGGGATGATTACTTGGACAATATCAATACTTTCTAGAAAATCCCACATTTTCAGGGTGCATCCAGGGTCATGATTCATACACAGGATGTGTTCATACTCAGTTTACAAAAAGTCACTCGTGTTATGGATGTGACTGCTGACTGCAGTGAGCATCAACAGCCCCTATGTGACTTTCGCAATTTCCTTCTGGAGACCAAAATCCCAATGCAGCCTTTGGCAAGATAAAACTCCACAGGCTGAGATGGGGTGACATCCCATCGGATCTGCACCCATGTCTCAATTTTACACTCTGTGGTGACAACCTTTTTTAGGCAGGTCACATGAATATTTCAAAAGCGCATTGATGGGTCAAGAGCACGAGGCTGCATGAGTTACAGGCTGAAATTTTGTAGATTTTAATAAAAGTTCTGCTCCTAAATAATTTTGTTGCTTTGGAAAATCTGCTCTTTCCAGCTGCCTTTTGTTGAACAGCAAGATCCTCTACTCCTGCAGAGGTTCTGTCTTGCTTATTGCTGATGCAGTGGCAGTGAATATGGTGGGGGGAACAAATGGCTGATCTGTTTATTTTGATGATTTCATTCAATGCATCTGTATAGAAAGATACAGAGAATTATTGTGTGATTATGTATTCTTTGGCACTAATATCAGTAGCTGAAATGAAATATTGGGCTATTATGAAGTGTGAATGAGCTTCTAATGTGATAAAGAAAGTTAAGATTTCAGCAATGGTTTGGTTTTCTCGTCTTTCCTCTTCAGCATGCCAGATGGTGCATCAGGGCTTTTATTGGTTCTTTATCAATTTTATTAAGCAGAAGATTTGATTGATCTTATTTTGCCTGAGAAAAAAAATCAATTAAATTAATATAACTTACAAGAGCGGTACCCTACCTTAAAGAACCTAATGAATATTTAAAAATATCAAAGGCTGGGGTGCTGAGAGGGGCTCTGAAATGCACCCTTACATGAGCAGGCATATCATCAAGTGACATGGCCAGCAGGGGAAGGAAGAAGGACGTCTTCATCAGACCACAGGAGAAGGGCTGCCCCTGGAGATTCAGCTGAGAACAGTCACCCAGGTGCACTAAGCCTGCAGAACTGGCAGGGCATACACATCTGTGAGCTTCCCAGAGACAGTTCTTATAGTCACTGATATCCAGAGAGCGTTCAGCTCACCCTTCATTTTCACAGAGCTGAACAGAACTGGCTTAATTGACCAGATCTTCATGGATTGAAATGGGAGCTCAGGCACCTGGCTCACATGCAGACATCATGATCCAAGAGTTTTGCTTTCCCTAAATTGAGCACGAGCTGAATTCCAGCAGTAGTTTCTGAAATTAGGACTATTATACATCTGTTTTTCTAAAGATGAATGCTTTTTCTGTCTCATACTGGATTACAGTCAAGGCAGATTTCTGTGAAATCGACATCCTAAATGAGGGAGATAAATGCCCTCAGACTGATGCACAGAGCTTTCCTGCTCTATAAAATGGATACAACGCCACTGCATGGCAACAGCAGCACCAACCCTAAAGCCAACGGTGGGATTGATAAACTGCTAGATCAACCTCACTTGTTGCTGGGAGCATCCATCCGGGTGTTTTTATGCTTCACTCCCCATCAGGGTGGTGCCACCAGGCTGCAGCTCTATGGATGGAGTAGTTTTGTCCACATTCTAACAGGCAGAGGTCTGCTGGCTGATAGCACTGTGGGAGCACATATCCCCTCTGCAGCCATGTGCATCCCAGGCCATTTGAAACAGCACCCAACAGCCTCAGCTTCCTGATAAGAAAGAGTGTTTCAGAGTCAGGGCTAAAGCAGGAAATCAAAAAGGAGCTCCGCTCGCTCCCCTCAGACCAAACGGGACAGGGAACAACACAAATAAAACAGTTTGTGAAGAGGAGAGAGGAAATGCTGATGAAGAGAGTGTGAGTGAACATCATGAATCCCATTAAACCTCTATCCTGTGCAGCAGATTGCTGCAGGCGGGAATTTCTGATGTACCGTCTAACTTGCTGTAAAGTCTTATCACATATAAAACTGCAGTAATCGTAATGCCAAGGAATGAGACAATGACAAATGAAAAAGCTTTCAGAAGTTAATGTTCACAACACACTGCCAGCAAAATGCACAATTTATTTAATTAGTAAAATGCCATGAGATACTGTGCAAATCTGCATTCAGAGAGACTGTGAGTAAATATGCAAGAGTGTTATAATACAATGAGATGGCTACATTAAAGATTGAAATATACGTGGCTGGTGAGATGTAGACACTGCACATTAAAATAAACACATTGCATCATAAATTCAGCACATTTGACATTATAATGGGCAATGAAAGCTATGTCACCAATGAAAGCAGATGCACCTCTTTTGGAAACAGTGGCACCAATGGCTGCAGGCTGATGTAGACTTTCTGAATCTCTGGTCTTGCTGTTCGAGTAGTCCACAGCCACAAGTACAGCCAATGGGCTAAGAACTAGTAGGTCTTTGTTTGGGCAGATGGAATCAATCACTTCTCCTTGCCATAGTGTCAGTTCTCCCATCACAGCTCTGTTCCTTTTTCTTGTCTCTACACTCTGTTCCACACAGTTTAGACAGCAAATTCCACACACTAAACCATGTTCATACCATCCTCAGTCTTTCCCATGCAGTTTTCCACTTTCTTCCCCTCCTGCTTGGGGACTAAGACATAGCCTGGACTGCTCCTGGTGGAGGTATAACCCAGGTTGCAGTGTCCATCAGCCACCAGGAGCAGCACCTTAATGATCCAAGCTAGGAAAGCTCAGACACTCCAAGCTTCTACTTTTGTGGCCACAGACTCTTTCTATCACCTTCCAAGCCCCCTCTGTTATTAAAAGTATTCTTAAAACAACACTGAGTTCACTAAAAGCCCTGAAAAGCATCCTCAGCTATCATGATCTTCTTGAGATACAGTGAGGCCAGTAGGTAATTTATTCTGCTCTCCTGTGCTAACATAGAAAGCACAACTGCTCTGGTTGGGCCCAATTTAACACAGAGGGTTCATTACAAGGTTGATTGCATGATGAAAAGATCACGATAGCAGGCTTCAGTGCAGCAGCCATTCCCATCAGTTGAGGTCAATGTGCATATTTTGGAGTTTTCTGTTGCAATTTTCACATGTGGCACTGAGTATTTTAATATTCATGGGACCCCGTGTGATTCACAGAATGTCTATATCCAGCAGAGCATACATTCTGCTCTATAAGCAGTAATTTTGATTTAACATTGCCAGTGTCTCTTCCTAAATCAGTTTTGATGCCTCCAATTCCATATCATCATATTCCTGTTTCAGCAACTGTTGGTGTGATTCACAGTGAGCAGCGTGGTTCATCAAATAATCTATTCCCTTACCTCAGTAATTATTTTTAATGGGTGATTTATCCTTTTAGGAGTAAAACAGATTAAATGCACAGCACAGCATATTTCTGTCTGTGGTACATATCTGCTGCTTTAAGGATGTGGATGTTTGTACATCTTTCTCAATTCCAGGATTGACTGGTGCATGACAAAATGTCACTTCATTTGGAGACAAACGGAAATAATCCAAGCAGAACCATTTTTATTGATAAAGAGGAGCTGCAAAATATCAGGGTCACTTATCATTTTGTATGTGGGGGACAGGCAATGAAGTCTTTATTGGAAAATTCTCTATGACAGGAAAGCTCTTAATCTTGTCAGAGATAACACAGCCACAGTAATGTATTGCTTGATATTTATAATAGCTACAGTAGATAGCCCCAACCAAACATGCTGTTTCAGCAGTTCACAAGGCTTAAATGACTTTATGTCAAATGCCTTTGAAGATTCCATTTCTCTTTATCTTCTTTGCCAGGAAAATCTGGTATCCAAGCATTTCTTATGTGACTATTGCAAATTCTCAGCCCCAAGGTTGTGCACAAAAGGTGTGTGTCATACCAATCACAAAGATTTTGCTAGGACTCCTGCAGCTTCATAAGTTTCTTCTGAGTGACACGATAGCCCACATCTTCAAAATGGCAAATGGGATTCCTTTTAATAGCCAAAATCCTACCAGAGATGTTCATACCACTTGCTTTTAAAGATGAGTTACCCTTTGTTTTCTAAGCAGCTTAAGCCTTTTGCATTGTTTCAGAAAGCTTATCTTTTTTGTTGTCATATCAACATCTCTTTGGGAAAAAGTAAGCATGGTCAGTAAGTTGTAAGTGAGGACCATCCCAGTCAGGTGACAACCCCAGCAGCAGGGCAGGGACTGTGCCTCTAAATAAAGCCACAATTTGTGTAGTATTTAATGCACTGACATTCAATTATATTACAATAGTGAAGTGACCTTATATTTTAGTCACTGAACTGGAAGGAATATAAGCTAACCTTCTCTGACAGATATTTGTTTATAATTTGTTAATAATCTCCGATGTTGTCAGTTCTACATCCTTCTCAGTAAATCTATTCAGTGTTTCATTACTACTATTTTTGTTGTTGTTATGCTGATTTTAAATCCTCCCTGTTGCAAACAAGAGGATGTTACTCACACTATTCCCCAGAGACATGGAAAATAACTCCTCTGTGTATTTGAAGACTAACATCGCTCCTCTTAAATCTTTTCAACTTCAGGTTGTTTTTCTCAGTCTTTCCAGGTTATCTTTTCTATTCATTTATGGCAGGATTCAGGTCTCAATTAAAGGAACCAATACATAAGTCACTACCTCTAGTCGCAGATGCCAGGTGTCCAAGTACCTGGCTTAATTCATTGAATCTTAGCATCATTAAAGTTAGAGAGACCATTAAGACCACCCAGTCCAACCATCAACTGATGCCTGTGACCACTCTATTTAGCTGACAGAGAATCCATCAACAGATTCCATCAGCAGTCCAAGAGATGAATCAATTCACGGCAAAACAAACTCCACTGACTATTTTGCCTACATCTTCATCACCTATGAGAGCTCAAACATCTGCTTCACCTATAGACACATACATTGTAGCCCCACAAGCTTTGGTATCTAAGCCAGATAATAAATAATTCTCCATGTAATTTTCATGTCTCCCACTGAACCAGAAGACTCAGTCTAACTCCAAGATTCAGCTCTGAGATTAACATGCTGAACACTTGTCTTGCATCTCTCAACAGCTGCATTCTAAAAGTTTCCCCCAGAACTACCTATTTACCTCATAGACAAAAAATTTAGCAGACTCATATGCTGCCCTGGAAACATTTACTGTCAGGATCCTTTCAGCCAGAGATTTTTTAGTGGCAGATGTCCCAGATCTGGGAATTTCAGAGAGATTAAATATTGGGCTATGAAGCAGTCACTTTCCAAGACCAGAAAATAATTACAGTAGTAGTGGGAATCCCATTGACCTTTCATAGGGCCAGTTGTATCACAATAAAAGTGGGTGGGCTGTGCAGAACTGAGTCCTGATCAGATGAACATGCATCAGTCTGGTGCTGATCACAGGATCCTATATTCTTCTTATCCTGCCTCCTGCAAATGAGTGCCTAAATATACAGTCTGCAGGTGCAGCTGTGATGAATGCTGTCACAGCTTTCCCTATCACAGAGCTTCCTCTGCTTGCTGCCAGTTTGCCCATAGCTCCTGGCAGCTGTGTCCACAACGAGAGAAGTGAAAGTCAGAGCATGTTTCCAGGCAGAGCATTTCTGCAGGACAAGATTGGAAGTGACCCCAGCAGCAATTGCCACTTGGAGCATCTTTAACTGCAGTTAAGAAACACTGTTTTCAACTTGTTTCTTACAGAACAGGATGATTGATAGAATAAGAGGAAATGGCTTTAAGCTGTGCCGGGGAGGTTCAGGTTGGATATTAGGAAAAATTTCTTGTCAGAAAGAGTGGCGATACACTGTCACAGGCTGTCCAAGGAGGTGGTGGACTCATCATCCCTGGAGGTGTTCAAGAACCACGGAGGTGTGGCACTGAGGGACACTGTTTAGTGGTATGGTGCTGGTAGGTTGGTGATTGGACTAAATGTTCATAGCGGTCACAGAAATGATGTTTTGTCCTGCCCAGAACAAATTGTTCTCTAAGAAAAAGGGCTCATGGCAATGGTGAAGCCACACAGCCAGTCCTTTCCTGACCCTGCAGGAAGGCAGGGACATGCCCTACCTCTGCCTTCAGAAGTCTGCTTCCTGCACAGACACACCTGGCTGGGACATCCCATGTGGCCTCCTGGGGACACCACTCATCACCAACCTCCATCTGAACACAGAGCCACTGACCACAGCATTTGGCTGCGACCTTCCAACCACCCCATTATCCACCAAATTGTCCACCTCTCCAATCCATACTTCTCCAATTTAGAGATAAGGATGTGGTACAGGACCATGTCAAAGGCCTCGCAGAAGTCCACACAGACAGCCTCAGTCAGCCCTCCTTTGTCCACCAAAGCTGTCACTACAACAGTGGATCAAGGTGTTAGGGAGCAAGCTATCCTGTAATCAAGCATGCTTCTGGCTACAAAGCACCACTTGCACACAAATCTTCTGGCATCAGATACTGAAAAAATTTTTTCAAACAGTTATTGAGTTCTTTGCCTTTGCACATCATATTTTCAGGCTTTTCTTCAGCTCCCAAAGCTAGCTCATTAACTTTGATTCCAAAGTTTGCTTATAAAGGAGATTGGGATCCTGCAAGCAGAGCACGGTGTTTCCATTCCCTGACTGCTGACAACAATTTCCCATCTGCACAGCTCCCATCTAAGACAGACTGGTGTCAAACCCAAAGCACTCACCTAAGAAAGCTGCCCTTTGGGTCTAAAATCCATGCCCATACATGAAGCCAGCACACAGCAGCTGCTCAGCACCTCCTGCAGCAAGAATTCTTCTCAAGGGAAGTGCAAAGCTACTTTTCCTTGAAATCGGAGCAGCAAAATCAGCATAAAATCTGTTTCTTACACAAAAAGCCATAACTTTAAATGTCATTTTAAAGTTTGGAAAGAACAGTTGTGACAGCAATTTCAATATCACCAGTCTGTTTAACAATGAGAAAAACAGGGCTGAAAAAGTAGATATGTTAGACAAAGAGCTCCCTCTAGCTAATAAGATAGCATTCAGTAGCACAGAAAGCATTGCAATACAGTGTATACACAGTATGAAAGTTTACTTCTCATCATCCCACTGATTAGAGGACAGCAGTAAATACAAATAAGCTGTAGGGCAATGTTAGCGATTACAGCAATCAACACTCAATACTGTTATGCCAAGCCACATAATGCAACCCATGTTTCTAGGTTTTCTATTTAGGTTCATCAGGAGGACGTGGTTAAGCAGAAATTGTTCAGTTGCACCTGAAATGCTGCAGTTTTATGCAGGTGATGAAGCCCCTCTTCAAATTCATCCAGCAGTACTAACTGGAGGATTGTTGAAATTGTCAGAAAGCATTCCCCAAGAAACCAGCATGGTTTCTTGAAGGAAAAGAAGTAACACACAGCTACTTACTGGCCAAGAAAGAGGCAAACACTCCTCCAGCAAAATAAATTCCTGGGAACTTTATGAGACTGATGTCTGTGCTCACTGCAGTCATGCTAATTAACGTAATTCAAAAAAGGTTGATTTCATCTATTCTAAATCCCCCTTGAATGATGTTAATTCAGCACAGACTCCTGGTCCATGGGCTGTACTACTGACTGACCTGCTGCCTCGTCACTGGCTGAGGTGGGGGACAGGTCTTGAAGCAGCTCCCATGCTGGGGGTGGAGAACCTCTTCCTTCTTCTGCATGACAGAGCAGAGACAGTACCATGTGAGGCCATGGTGAGAGGCTGTTGGGGTCTGTAGCACCATAAACTTACACCTAGACAGTGCCAGGACATAAATTCATAGAATCACAGAATAATAGAATGGGTTATGTCAGAAGGAACCTTAAAGATCATCCAGTTCCAACTCCATGCTTTGGGCTGCTTGCCCCCATCAAACCAGGCTGCCCAGTGCCCATCCAACCTGACCTTGAGCATCTCCAGGGATGGGGCATCCACAGCCTCTCTGGGCAGCAGTGCCAGTCCCTCACCACCCTCTGAGAAAAGAATTTCCTCCTAATATCTAACTTAAATCTCCTTTCTTTTAATTTAAAGTCATTATTATCAGACTGTGTAAAAAGTCAGTCCCACTCCTGCTTGTAAGTTCCCTTCAAGTACCGGAAAGCCACGAGGAGTTCTCTCCAGAGCTTTCTCTTCTCCAAGCTGAATAATCCCAAATCCTTCAGTCTCTGCCAGTTTTCACCCTTTGCTGAGTGTCTCCAGATATAGACACTTCTTCAGAAGCCATCGTGTTTGTTCTTGATTTAGAATCATAGCATCACTAAGGTTGGAAAAGACCACTATCATCACCAAGTCCAATCATTGGCTCACCCCACAATGCCCACTGGCCATGTCCTTTCAGCGCCACACCTTCACAGTTCTTGATCACCTCCAGGGATGGTGATGCCAGCACCTCCCTGGGCAATCTGTTTCAATGTGTTATCAATCTTTCTGAGAAGAAGTTTTTCCTAATACCCAACTGAACTGGGTGCCATGAAGGAAGAATTGATAAATGGGGCTCAGGGTCAAATAATGTCCACTTTAAGAAGGACCTACATCTTGCTTCTCCCTATCCCCTCCCTCCCAGATTCAATTCAGCATTTCTCTTCATTAGGGCAACACTTAACCAAGTGATTAGAATCACCATAAGACTTTAGCTTGTATCTTAGTATAACTTTTCCTGAGAAATAAATCCCCATAAGACTAGCTTATATCTCTGTGTAACTTTCCTTGATAAATAAGTCCTATCTAAAGACAAGAAATTTAGGAGCAGAAAAGATATATCAATCATCCCAAGGTACACCAAACCATTTAATTTTAGTTAAAACTCACATTCTGTATGTATGCACAGTACTCCAACTTAAGCTTGCATGTTTCCCTAGGATGAAATCCTGGTTAAATACCTAATTCTAGCCAAGAAGATTTGTATGGGCACAGTAGCAGTTGGGTTTCAAAGATTAACTGCAAAGAAGTTTCTTTCATCTAAACTTAATTAATGTGCACTCTTATCAGGGTTTATAAAATTGCTGAGAAATCACAAGCACGGTAAGAAACACTTCTAGAGCTATAAAGGTCTAGGATTTCCTTTCTGATAGACATAAAAGATAAAAATTTGTGTTCCTATTACTCTCTAACAGTCTAATAAACTGCAAATATCTGATTTCCTATTAAAGGCCAGAAGCCAAGAATTCAAATAGAAACGTCTTCTATCGCTATGCTCTGTACATAAAGTAATGTACAGATGCAATAAGAAAGTTAATTGGCTTCTTGTTGCTTGGAGTGCATGTGGAAGAAAATTAAAAGAACCAAATTGCTATCTCTAATTAGAAATTCTGAAGAACAACATTGTAGGGATGGATTGTCAGCTTCCTCGGGCATTTCCCACTCATGTCAGTCAAATTTATGCATCTCCTTCCCAATTAGTATCTTAATTGCCTTCCCATAACTAACAACAAGTGCTGGCTGTCAGTTTACTTTAATTCACACAGTCGCAGGGATGCTAACACCCATCTCCCAGTGAGCAGGTGTCCTACTGGGCAAATCACAGCATTGCACTGCTACGTGGAGAATTTCTGTTATGAAATTAAATCTAGAACAAACAGCTCCTAGGAGACCAGGTACTTCTGGTTAGAGGAGAAGAGGAGGAAGTGGAGGACAGATAAAATATTTTGTAAATAACATGGCTGTTGTGAAACTTTTGGATGGGTTCTCATCAATATCACTACTCTTAGTTTCATTTAGCAGTTTGTGCTAATTTGTCCCCCTCTGCTCCACCCTTGTAAGGATCCATTTGGAGTACCACAACCAGGCCTGGGACACCCAGTACAGGAAGGATGCAGAGCTGTTGGAGTGGGTCCAGAGGAGGCCATGAAGATGCTCAGAGGGCTGGAGTACCTCTGCTATGAAGAAAGGCAGAGGAAGCTGAGCTAATCTAGAGAAGAGAAAGCTCCTAGATGTTAAAAAAGAAATTATTTGCTCAGAGAGTGCTGAGACACTGGCACAGCTGCCCAGAGACTGTGGGTGCCCCATCCCTGGAGGTGCTCAAAGCCAGGTTGGATGGGACCCAGGGCCATGACCTGGTGTTTGGCAGCCCTGCCCATGGCAAGGGCTTGGAACTGGATAATCTTTAAGGTCTCTCCCGAGCTAAGCCATTCTATGGTTCTATGACCCTTCACAGGCAGCAGAGGAAAGAACTCACAATCTTCTCTCCTACATAAGCAAGATCTCCAAGGATACCAAATCCTCCAACTTCACCACTTCCCCTAAACTGTGCTCTCCTGCAGCTGGTAGAAACCAGAAGATGAGGAACAACCAGCCTTCCCAGGCCCAGCTTAACTCACTGCTGAACACCATATTGTTTATTTCATCTCCAATGGGACAAAGACTGCACATTGCCGGGTGGAATCATTAACAAGGGGTAGGTATCCTCTGAAGACTGATAAGAGACACATTTGCACCATATAAAGGGTACATCAAAATGTCAGCATCTCTCCGGCAGAATCCCAATCAGCAACATTGCCTGAAAGCTCTCATCTGCTGATTCATTCTCACATGTGAAACCAAGAAGGTAAATCTTGAGTTGCCTCCATGCTACCATTGTGTGCCCTAGTTAAATTTCAAGAAAGAGCACTGGGGTGAATGCTGGGGAGAATTTGCTGCCCAATAGCTAAAATTTTTCTCCTTGCAGGCTGGCTGATCATCCAGTTTCCTTCTGATTCCACAAATGATAGCTGAAAATGAAGGCTTACATCAGTTAAAACACTGTGCAATGAACTGGTTAGAAGCTTGGATTCCTTTTCATTTACAAGAGTAATAGTAGGAGCTTTACACTACAAGAAGGGTTTTTAAATGACCAGAAAGCAGGAGTGGACGGATAAATTGTTACTGTTCAAAATGGTGGTGACGAATGGTAACTGGGAAATTTTTCATACAATATTTTCATGAGAATTGAGAAAACGAAAGGTTTTAAATGATTATTCAAGTTAAGAACAATAACAACAAATAGACAGTATATCAGCTTTCTAAAAGCACATGAACTTATAGCAACCTCCCTAGTGAAAACTACAGAGCAATAAGAATATTCCTTACAGATTCCATGGGATAAATCATCGTATGCTTAGAACTATCATAAGCAATGTGGTAGTCAAAAGGACAAAATATAATACTAAGATGAACCTAGAAATCTCCAAAAGAAAATGCATATGATAGAATTTCACCCAATTGGTATGCATATGTAATGTCCTTTTGATCCTTAAGATCCTTCCCAATTGAGGAAGAAAGAGATAATTCACTCCCTGTGTGCTGGTGTCCCAAAGACTTTGCTCTAAAGCTGCTAAGAAATAACCAAACAAATGAACATTATTCAAGAACTTTCATCATGAAATATTGGTCTGTTAAAGCTGCTGACAACCCAAAGCGTTGGTATGCCTTCAGAAAATGCCACTGTTATGGCACAATACAAAATCCCTGTGACAGACAGTCCAGATGATGAAAAAGGTACTGTCCTGAATAGCATCAACACAGATTGCAATAACCAACGTTTGAGCTGTTGGTGTTGTTCCTGTCAGTCAGACAGAAATTGAGTCGCTGCACTTCCCCTGGTGCATTCACAGAGAAAATTGTCCTGTGATGAACTCAAAAGCCCCGTGACTTGCTCAGCACTGTTGATCTCTTACTGTAACACTCTACACCCTCAGGATACCAGTTTTATTAAGACACAGTGTGGGTAGTCCAGCAAATCATCCATCTGTAAACAATTGAATTAGAAGCCTGTCCTCAGAGCAATATGCTCATACAACAGCAGCCCACAGCAAGTGAATACCAACAGTCTGGTGAGGAAGCAGGGAAACTCCATTCTGGGTTAGGAGAGAAACCTCTGATACTTCAGCTCTGTTTTCATCACAGCCACAAACCTTCTGAATGCCAATCATGTACCCATCCTCATGGATCCTCCATGTGCCAAAGGCCATAAAAACATTTAGTTGCCTTGCACAAATCCTGAATTACAAACAGAAAACCTGTGATACGGAATCTATTGTTCCCTTTTACAATTATACATTTTTAACCATGGTGTGACTTGAAGCAGCAGATATAACAGTACAAATAGGTAACAGCACATGGCCATTTCTTCTTTCAGACTCATCTTAAAAGGGTTAACCTACCTTACTTGTTTGAATCACATCATTGTTATGAGGCACTCAAGGTGTGCCTCAAAATTCGGAGTTGACTTACAGTACTCTGATATCAATGGCAATTGCTGTTGTTCACTACAGAACATAAATGGATCACACAGGTAACAGCAAATGGGAAGCAACATGGCTGAAACAACAGGACTCTTGCCAGCAACCTTTGGTGCAAGAAAAATAGCTGGATATTGTGCAGTTGAATTTTATGACAGAAAACCACTGAATAATATCAAATCTCATAAGGCAACTGTGAACAAGGAATGAAGGAACTGTGTTTATTTTTATAGCTACAATGAAAACATGACTGAGAATCAGAAGAATATTGCATTTTTCAGAAGTGTTAGCAAATATCTTTTTGTTAGGGACTAGATATAATAGCCTAAGGTTCTGACACAGATCTGAGTTTCTGGAAAGAAATCCCTTCTCAGCTAAGTTCAGCTGTGCATCTTGATCTAGCTTGTCCAAACAAAATAGATGGTGCTGCCATGGAATCATTCGTCTGACCTAATTTAGACTCTATGAATTACTCTTACAGGTATACGCCTCTCTCCTCGGATTTAAAGGGAGCCCAAAGTGATGAGCTTGGATTAGTTAGATATCTGATTCTGAGAACCCTTAAAATCCTCAAAAATAGTGCCCTGTCTCAGGATTATGGTTCCATTTCTTAGCACACAACCACGATTTATTTGTATCCACCAGCACACAAATATCAAAAACACCAAACATGTGAAAGCTGCCACCTTCAGAAGGCTGCAAAATAACAAGTTTTCCAACCTAGATCAGTTTCCAAATAGATCTGCTCACATTTCGCTTCACTCCACTGCCTTCACAAGGCTGCCCACTGAAAAAGTGGAGCCATAAGACAAAACCAAAAAAGAATGAGAAAGAGACATTTTAAGCAAGAGAAGCAAGTGTAGACCAGACATAGCAGGTTGTCACGTTAGCCTTCCTAGTTAGCTTCCGCCCTTCTCATGATTATATGAAGGATCATCTATATTGAAGAAAATCAGTGTCTGCTGCTATTAGTGCTGCGACTGCCTGGTAGCATGCTGAATATTTCTCTGACACAGGCAGTAGAATTGGTCAAAATATCAGATTAATTGGAGTTTAAAAGCTAAAACCAAATAATTCTTGGATTTCTCACTGAAATAAAAACTTATTCACAAGGAAATTTGAAGAAAATAAAACATCTACGTTAACAGAGCAGGAACTAAACCCCAACGACTACAAAGGAGGTTCAGGTTCTGTTTCTTTTGCGCTTCTCTCCAGTAAACTCTCAGGGAGGACACGCTCCAAGGCCTTGATGTTTTCTTTAGTGAGGGGACCAAAACTGAACACAACACTTGAGGTGTGTGAACACAGTACTCGAGAGGTTTGTCTCTTTTTAAATTTTATTTACCTTTTGTTTGAACTAATTGATTCCAGTTTAGCTGCCAGTTGTGCTGATCCAAAAATCCTCCTCCTTGGGATTGATGCTGCTTGAGTATGGCATTGGGAATCCAACCCATTGGATGCATTCAGATGAGACCTGAGTGATCTCAGTGGGATATTGACCTGCCTGGAGCAGATAGAAAGCAGCTACAAAGAAGCAGATCTACTTCCACCTGACTTATTATTCAAGTGTAAAAGTTTAATGCACCTATCTGAACAATTAAAGTGTGTTCTCTGGAGCATAGCTGTCTTCTTGCTTCTGAAGAGACAATGGCTCATGAATTAGCAAGCACTATGGGCAGTACCCCAACATGGATTTATTCATGTACAAAGAACTACTTGTTTCTTTGTACACACCTATGAGGAAGAAACAGCTTTAGTAATACATATCACCAAAGAAGGATTAGAAGAAAATTAGGAACCATGCAGAAAATTCTTTGGGCTTCTGAGATAAATTTTCTCAAAGATGGAAGACCAGTATGTTTAAGGGTGGCTGATTCTACTCTGATACAATTTTTATAAGATTTGTGCAGTCTTGTTAGAAGAGCATCTGTGGTGCAAATCATGACTGGAATCACGACCTTCCTATGGGAAAGCACTGAGCTTGCTTTGCTGCAATGTACTTAGTAACTACCTTTTTGGACATTCATACCAATGCATCCTGACTAATGACACTTCTTAATCTGTTATGCGATTACAGTTACCCCCACAAGAAGAAAAATAAGTTAATTTCACAGCTACCTTTGGTTATTAAGGCCATGTACTCATGGCCAGTCTGTAACTTACAGCACAGAAGATTTAAATTATTCTGTGAAAGATTTGCTTTTTCCTTTGGTTTTGAGGAAAATTATGCCATCACAAAACTTTTCTTTCTCTGGTATTGGCAACTTATCCAGTGTTATTCTGCTGCTATGCAAACCATCATGGCAACTTTACAATTCCATCAATTTTTATGCATTTGGGAATTCATTGGTTCAAAAGACTGCATCTTGCCAAATACTGATGATAACTGTATTCCTTCTTCCAAAGAAATTACTAACAAAGGAAATTATTTCTAGCAGAGTTACCCAAAAAAAGTCTTTTTCCTTCTTTTGAAAAGTACTATTTTTTCATAGTCAATCTTCGTGTAAATTGATCACCTCACTGAAACATCCACACAAGATTCTTAGATCCAAGACAGAAGAAAACTGAGGGGAAAACACAGGGAGTATACCATGCAGACATGAGAGGAGAAAACAGAATTTTGACTGCAATTTCAAAGCAACTTCTACTCAAGAAAAAAGTCTTGTGAGCCTTAATGTTGATGCAAGGTGCATAGCAGGCTATTTCCAGCTCCTAGGTCTGATTTGTGGCAATACTCTAGAACAAACTCAATATATAATATTCAATATATAATTCTATCAAGTCATCCAGAAAACTGAAGAAGTCAAGCTGGTTTCTTTTTCCTTCTTGAGTGTTGCCATCAGGAGGAAAATTTCTCAGACAAATTAGATGCTAGAAACATCTTTGTAATCATAGAGCCTTATGGAGGTACAGGATGATAACTCATGCAAAATAGTGACACAAAAAGATTAAGAAAATAAAGCTTTACTGATGAAAAGTTGCAGAACCTATGACTCCACAATGTGGAAAGTTAAGCATATAAGCTGAGTTGTGTGCTTACGTATATACAACTTACACACTTAAATATTACTGACCTTAAGAACTGCAACAGTGGTTTTGAAATTGACACCTTTTCAAAACACATTGCAGAGTTCATCATTCTTATCTGACAGCTTATAATTCAGTTTCTTCCATGGTAGAACCAATTATAGCAGAAGTATTCTCCTTACACACAAAACAGACTCATGTAAGACAACAGCATAACAAAGACATGGAGCCTTAAGAAAACAAAATAGCCCATTATTTAAAATATTTTGCACCTCTCTGACACTGAAAATACACAAATTTTATTTATGCTGGTAAATTAAATGGTGCCAGGAAACATTCCCAGGCATCAGAGTACCATTAACTACATGTTTAAATTATAAGCATGACCTACAGCACCATTCTGGCCACAGCCATCATCACTGAACCAACTAATGTCAGAGCACAGCTCAGGAATTAGTAAATCCATCTGAAAAGGTAGTTTGCATGTGCTCACTTTATCAGGAAGCCAGGAGAGGTGAGTAAGAACAGGCTGCACCATGCAAGTAGGCCTCAATGCCAGAGAATGGTTTTGAGCATGTTTAATTTACAAGCATTTCTATCACTCAGAACAGACGTGGGATGCAAGCTGTTGCATTCCAAAGTTAATAAAAGGTTTCTATATTATCCTCGAAGAGAGTCATCCAAGTTCACAGAAAATTAAAAGACATTTGGTTTACTTTTAATTTGGAAAAAAAAAGCCTAAGATCTCTCCTTTTTGGGATTCAATCAACAGCTCTATGCTGTTCTGCTATTACAGAGATGATCCTTAGTTATACTCTCATTCATTTCATGTTCATTACAACTAAGTATCTGCAGATCTTTAGAGAAGTGTTGACTGCAAAGGTAGTTGTCATCAGGTAAAAACATCTTCAGATATACTCATGCAGGCTCCCATCTCCACTCCACATAAATGGAAGGTCTAGAATACTTTCCTGAGATGTCTCCTATCATCTTCAAGGGTGTTTTATTGATTTCACTTCGTGGATACTCAAATTTAAGAGTTGTATACTCCAGATGTGAGCCATTTTGACCAGTCACTGCATAATAAAGTCCAGGTAAGGGAGGAAAACAAGTGTATTATAACACAAAAACATTACATTTTGATTATCCTGTAATAACATTTCCCATAAAAGGTCACTAACTCCTTAAAGCCAGCAAACTGTAAACTGTGTACTCAAGAAATGGATGTTATGGAAAAGCAGTTCGTAATCCTCCTAATAATCTTTGGCATTGGGGCACATTCAGTATAATTATAGACTGTGGCAGAATAATTTGAAAACTTTATTCCACAGGGCCATAATTACATCCTGGCTGTAATCCTTTAATAGCCAATATCATTTAATGCATAATAGACATACAATATGACTAGATGAACAGACGTACTAAAACATTCTGCAAGCAAGCCACAGTAAAAGCAGAAGCATAGGTAGTGATGCAGGCTACTAAACAAGATGCACAATTAATAAGCAACAGAATACACAGCCTAGAAACATTAGAACTTCTACTCTCATTTGTGTATTTGCTGCAACAACAGCTGGTTTTCTGAAGTACCCTGCTGGATGCATAAATTGAAAGTACTGAAAGAAATCTGTCATGAATTGCCACTCACGTCAATCCACAATCAAGCAAAGGGTAGAAACAGACTTCCAGCTATTCTTTGAAAAGATGTTGCAAGGACTTACACTGCAGTAAATGCTGACCCAGTCCAAAACGCAATGAAGCCACAACAGACCATACATCCAGCTGCAAATGAGGAGCATTCATCTGTTCATCTCTTATTCTCCATGTTTACATTGTCTAAATTTTACCTGTGTTGTGTCATAGAAAATAAAAGCCAAGGAAGCAGAGAGATTTGTTTACACTGCTTATTTGTGCCTAAGAGCATATAGAGTGCATGGGACCAGAAAGGAAAAGCTTAAAAGAAAACATAATTTGGAGCCCAGTTGTTTGTCTCAGGAAAGCAACACAGTGTTCAAGAATCTCTTTAAAATCTAAAGTGACCCTGAAGCACATGATCAGATGCTCCAGAGAAAAGACAGGAATCAGGACATGCCTAGTTCTTCTAGTACTTCACCAGGCGCTGGTGCTGCCTCTGCTCACTAAGCTAACATCAAGTCACCCTATGCAACTGAAGCTTGAGACAAATGCAGCTTTCTAGTCAAACTACACTGATCTTTTTTTTTTTTATTAATATACTATACATGTGATAGGTCACCACTTGAAGAGCATAATGGAGATGCCTGTGATTGCAAAGGCATCACAAATTAAAACATTTGGTGGGCATCATCCTCTTAAATGCCCATTGCTTTCTGTTTTTTCCAGCCTACACCAGCTCGTTGTTTCTCTTGCAGTCAAAGGGTCAAATATTACTCATTACAGTTAGCACTGTCACTTCCTTGCACCAATTACAGAGGAAGATAAAATAAGGGGGAAATTCCTTCATGTTAGCACAGTGCAGTGTTTGTTGAAAAAAGTAAGATCTTTAAATTTTAGAATGGCCAATGGGGAGATCAGACATGCTCCTGAGACTACAAGCAAAACAGCAGCGAACTTCAAACTAGACAAAGGTAAGAAACAATGACTAATACTATAACCTAGCTACATTCATCATCAGAATTCACACGAACCTAGAAGGAAATAGCTGTAGAGAAGAGAAGTGACAGTTCTCCCTCCTCTTCTGAATTCCACCAGACAGAGAGTTGAAAAACAATCCAAATTGTCGTAATTTAGCTTGACCTCTACTTCCAATAGCTGAAGGCAGCAGCAGACATTCTTAGACTTGCTCCACAGCCTTTCATCTACCTGGCAGGAGAACGCTCTAAGACACAAATGTCATCTAAACTGCACTGCATGGAGGCAGAGTGGATGCAATTTTTTTCTTGAACAATATGATAAGTGTTGGTGCATGTGAGAAGGCCACAGCCACCCAGGAGCTCCGTGCTGAATGCTGTGAGAACACAGATGGCAGGTGTTAGACATGCAGTGTTTCTCAATGCATATCAAATTTGGTACACTAACACACCCTCACCTCCCACATGAATAAGCTGCAGCTTACGGGAGTTACTTTAAAACCATTCACAAAAAAAAAACAGGTATGAAGCCTAAGAAACAAATAACAGGTTGGCACTTAGACTACGGTTGTGAATACGTAAGCAGGACTTCAAAGGCTGGTCTTTTCAAGAACGTTAAAGTAATACACCTGCAAGTCATTTGGAAGCTGAAGCAACACAACAAACATCCTTCTGGAGTCACCAATTTTCATGGGTATGGTGCAGTGAACTGTCAGCCTTTGTCATTAGTGAGCATGCTCCCTCACCACCTGGACCATCTGCAGTAGCCAGACATTAAAACCAAGGCCAGGGTGAGGTTCTTTTCCTCTTACCTTGAGCAACTGAGAATTAGATGCTACATTTGTGCTAGGCACCATAGCCTTCTACAGTTAACAGAGAGGGGAAAGCACTTCCAAAGGCAGTGACTTGTTTTAGGTGCACATACTAGGATAAGACTATTTGCCCCCCAAAGTGATCACATCAGACATCTGCACCTACCTTCTGATAGTTCAATCAAGGCAGACAATTGCTAAGGTACTGCCTAGGAGGTAGTCCCTTAGGAAAAGACCAGAAAAGAAGAAAAGCTTATGAAAATGAAGCATCTTCCCTCTAATGATGCAACAGTCAAGACTGGCAATGGGAGATGGCAGTAAGAAACAGCCAGTGCTCTAGAAAATGGCAGGATCAGTGATCCCAACAGGATGATAATCACAGCTGAAGCAACAAGAACAAAAGAAACCACAGAAGCAAGCTGTGAATATAGGCAATTCTTTGTCATCTTCTGCAGTGTACAACTGTTCATGAATACAACGTCCAACTTGTTGCGAGGGATAGAAAATTCAAATATTAAAAACTATATGGACATTCATGTGTTGCTTTCCTTCATACTGTTTTTCTTTACCTCTTGAAGAAGCACTTATTAAAGTCCAGTGTATGAAAATGAGATATCTGGCTATTTCTTTACCATAGTTTTACCTAAGCTTTCATTCATTCTAACTGCTCTAGCTGTTCATTCTAGCTGCCATATGGTATGTCTTAACATTATGCCATGAACTATTCAATTAAGCAGAAGGTTGCATATCTCTGCTCAGTATCCCTGGTGGTTTTAAGTCAGCTCTTCACTTGTTCCATCTCCAGTGCTTATTTGGCACAACAGAAATTTTTCCAGATGAGAGGGAACCTACTTATCACAAAGAATGAATTATTTACAGAGAGATTAGTATTTCAGTTTGTGTCAAGACTTCACTAATTGTAGTTAATTGAAAGTATCACACTGAACATAAGCACAACACTCTTCAGGTTCATGAGAGTCTTGAGTGCTTCTAAATACTACTGAAAATGGAGAAACTCTGGGGATTGTCAGCAAGAAGCAACACCTTCCACTTCTACGATATTGACTCAAATTAAATCAAGGTTAAATCAAAGCTAAATTAAATCATTTGGTAATTGGTTGCTGGGGATAGGTGAACCCCTTTCCTAACAAGTGCGTGGTACCATAAACTCTCCAAGTCAAAAGTCCCAGTTATAACTACACAGAACAGACTGAATCTCCTGCTGCACTCCAGCTTACCTGTGTTCAGTCTCCATGCACATCACATCATCTCTCAGAAGAGTTCTGTGATTATCAGAGCTTGCTCCAGAGACCAAGCAGGACCACAACCCCTTCAACAGCAGCATGCCATTGCAGCAATTCAGATACAGTTTAAATCCCAGCTTAGGCCACATGGCAGCTCACAGATAAATGATCCTTCATGTGTCAGATTCAAGCTCTGAAATTCAGAGTGCAGTGGCAGATGAAATCAAATAGCCTGTCAAATAGCACCTGCTTGAGCTACTTCTAAATGTCAACTTCTTTTACTCTAAAGAGCTGTATGAGCTTTCACATAGTTAAATCCAAAATTACACTACTGAATACTGTCAAACCAACACCACCTCACCACTTTCAAGTAGATAAAAACAGGCACTTTTCCACCCAAACATACTATTTTCTACTCCTGCAAATATAGACAGACTTCTCTTAGCAGGACGGGTAACAGATCCACCAGCCTCATCGGGCTCCAGAAATTTGCCCTAAAGCTCTGGGTATTAATAGAACACACCTTAAGAAATCAAGCTTTGTAAAAGTACTAAGTGCTGGTGCATGCAACTGGAGGCAAAAGAGATATCTGTCCCCTCTGGGTCTGTCTCAGGTTCAATTCCTTCCTGTCCAAAAGCAATCACGCCCAATGCATGTGTTCCTTCTCAAGCGCATGCCCAGAGCAACAGGTTAAGGAAGCAACTTTCAACTCACTTTTCAGAGAGTAGTGTGGGTTCTCATTAACTGTTGGTAAGGAATCAACAAAAGGTAAACTGAAAAAGCAAACTGACTTGCCAACAATTCAGTAAAAAGGGTCTAACAACTCATTTTCAGTTTTTCCTCTAACATCTCATCCAGACTTTTTTTCTCTCTAATGGTGGTTTTAATGTCATGTGGTCTTTCACATGATAGGTAGATCAGCCTTCCAAAAAGTTGAAGAGGAGGGTAACTCAGCTTCAGAACACTCAAACATCCTATATTAGTATTCTTACAGTTAGTGGTGTGAGTCTTTTGTTTTCTTCATTCACACTGAGACTTGCTCTTTGAAACTTCTTTCCCTGAAAAGGGACACACATCTTCCATTGGAGTTACTGAACAAAAAGACAGCTGACTCTAAGGAAACTCTATGCCTGACTAAAACTGGCAACTAGTAACCATTCCATATTCCCAGCATGCCTTATTTTGTAGTATCAAACAAGTGTCACAGTGCTCAGTGCATGCATAAGTCTGAATGTGTGAGGCTTCCTCTAAAGCCTGACTCCTGCCACATCGTGCTCATTGTTTTGGTTTCTGCTGTGTACACCAGAAACCTAAAAAATTGGCAATGCAGTAACAAACTTCTATTTTGCGGTCTTCAAAATCCAACACCATTTTGAGACTAGCTGAGTGCTCAGTCCTAATGGCTCTTGATTTTATTTTGAAGGGTATTTTTGAAGCATATTATTCTCAGGATCATCTCTTCTCCCCGCATTAACAGCCTCTCAGTTTCTGATAGGATAACATGTCAGAAATCTTCTGGCTTATAACCACGTCTCCCGATTTCTCAAGCTGCTGCTTAAAAATGACATGAAGGTGGAAGAATTAAAAAAAAAAAAAAACCTCATTCAGTTCAGGGCTGCATAGGAATACTTGTCCAACATTTTAAATGCTTTCCTAGTGATTTATTCTCAACAAACCTGAACATATTTAAAGTCTGTACCTCATAATATATTGCAGCAGGACTCAACAAAAATACTTTAACACAGACAAGGTGATGTTACACTGAAACAAGCTGAAACACTGCACATTCTATTGGATTTTCTATTTTGTTCTTAGTGGAAGGCTTGAGCGAAGTAAGTTTCAACATGTCTATTCTGAGCTGAACTTCAAGTTCTAACACATTCAGAAACAGGTTAGAGTCACAGAGTCCCCCTTTAATATCTAATGTATTAGTTGGTCTAATGCCAGTTAAAAACGAATTGATGTGTATTGCAAAATCCTTACTGAGCTACATAAACTGTTTCAAGAGCTAACGTGGAAAACCTCTGTTACCACAGACCAAATAAATATCAGAATGAAAAGAAGAAGGAGGATATCCTACCCTATTAATGACTGAAACCATGGGCACACAATGCTTCTTCTAACACAAGAATGTGTACCCAAACAATGCATGTAAGTCCTGGAAAACGTTGCCCAGAGATGCTGAGGATTCTCCATTTAGAGATCATTGAATGAAACTTCACTGACCCTGAACAACTAGACCTAACCTTTTAGGGTGACCCTCGTACAGAGCAAGAGTCCGGACCAGAGATTCCCAGAGATCCTTTTCAATCTGAGTTTTACAATGATGATACATATGGTGACCTATGAATGGAAAGCTAACCTTAGGAGATAATAGAAAGGGGTATGCAAATCAAAACTACCACAGACTTTCATAAAGATGTTAACAGCGTTTATTTCACTGGTGCAAGGCCGTGTGTCATCCACCACTCAGCAACATCAGAACAAAACATCTTCTATAAAACAGTTTCAGAAAATTCAAAACAAAGTAACAGTGGCTATAATAAACTTCATACAGTACTGTAAATCACTTAATTTGTGTCATTCAAACAAGAATAAATCAGTTGCTAGCATACATGGCTTTTATTTTTTTCCCCAAAAATAAAACATACCAGCACAAATCCAATACATGCCTCACACCTGGAAATGCGTAACATCACTCCATGACATTGATAGCTGTTCGTGCTTAGAACTAGTCATCAGTTCACCCTACTGATATCATAAAATACAAAATGATATGAAAAAACCTACATTTACAAAGTACAGTCCCAATCCTGCAATCTAATCTGTTTGGGCAGGTACCTGCAACCATTTCAACCCCCCTGAAGGCAATGTGGTATTTAGTGCTCCATTGCTAAACATTTGATTGCAGAATTAGGGCAAAAGTGGGAAAGGTTTAAATCTTTCCACAAGCAGTAAAACGCTGCTTCATTCTTCTAGATTCAGTTTCAGTAGTATTTGCACAACCTCCTAAACAGAGAATTACCTACTGTCAATTACCTCACATTTAGGAAGAAAGAAGGATAGGCTTTAAAGTAGTCTGCAGAGAAATGGCTTTCACTGAAATGACTTGGGGCTGTAAGCTGTGCTGTAGCACACGGCGGTGATCCAAATGCTTCCAAGAGATAGCCACATCTTGTTTCAGTATTTACAGTACCTGCTGCCTTCCTCTGCCTGACATGAGCTTCTTCACGAGTAAGAAATCACAGACCTTATTTCCATTCGATAAGCATTATGACATGACTCCAAACACAGGATTATGACGACAAATGCTAGGGCCATATTCTTCATAGTCTTTTTTCGTGTGACATACTTGGAAAAACTCCGGCTATGAAAACATAAAACAAATCCTCTCAAAACCATACGAATACATAAGGCAGAAAAGCAGACAATTAAAATAACGCTTTTTTTTTTTTTTTTTTTTTTTTTTTTTTTTTTTTTTTTAAGATTAGAGCTTCATGATAAGATATTATATCTTTGCAACAGAATAAAACTAGATTTTTTTAAGATATGAAAACAATCAGTGAAAGTCTGTATGGGCAAGAGAGTTGATTTTTAAAAAAAGCAATAAGAAATCTCACTTTGAAAACAAGAATTGTTCCTGTTTTCCTCCATTTGATTCTCTCTCATGTCAACGAATGTTTGTTTAGATCCTGAAATCCTGACTAATCCCGAGTGCTAACTTCAAAAATAAAGGGACTATGCTACAGCTATCATATAAATTCATAATTTCAGAATTATGTCATATCATGATATCCTTACTCAAGTAAAGCTCCCACTTGCTCTGTACAAATTCTGCTGAGACGAACGTTGCAATAGGATTGCAGAATGTGATAAAGTTCAGGCTGTCACAAAAGGTTTGAAAGCAGTACTCAGAACAAACATAACCAGCAGACAATGTGAAAAGAAAGATTCAGAATAGTTTTCATGAACACTTACTGTTGAAGCCAGCATGGAACCACCGAACCAAACCGCATAACGCTGCATATGATGTGTTATCACTTGAACTTCAACTGGCTTGGGCTAAGAAAAACAATTCATCATTAGTTTACATTTCCTTCTGAACTCAAAATATCTAGAAGTCTTCACCTCTCCATTTATATCACTATCTCACAATTATTCAGAGCATCATATTTCCTACCAGATCAAATCATATAACAATTCCTGACTAGTATGCTGAAGGACACAACAATTACATTCCTTTTGTCTACTGCTGAGATCACTTCTCTGCTAGTAAGAGACAGTAAGAGACATCAGAAATGTCCACACAGATTGCTCACAGTAACTTCAAGTTTCCTGTAAAGATACATCATATGCTGCAAAGCTACCAAGAGATTTAATAATACATACATACATACACACACTCTATTCATTCTACTGCACTGTGTTTTCACTTGTGAGGTGAAAGCTTTGAATTTCATTTTTTCTACTATTCTCGTAATCAACCCTACTTGAAATTCTTACTTACTTTTATCCGACCACCACTGAGTTCCTCACTAAGTCTCAATCTCGCATCCACTACTCTTTTCAAATCCCTTTGCAGCCGTCGTCCAAAGTCCCTGAACATTGTGGATCCTCCCGAGAGCACCACATTCTGTGGAGACAATAAAAATACACTCTTTAAATCCATCTTCAAAGCAAGTTTCCCAAATTGTATCAGGAAGCTGACAAGCTACACAGAGCACCTTAATATTGCTCAGTTTCCACAGCACGTCCACAGCTCCTTATGTTCACCCTTTTTCTTTAAATAGTAGCTTTGTGTAGAATATACTACCACAAAAGAGAAGGATTACATTAAAATAATGAGCAAGTATCTATACATGCACCGGAGCAGAAAGATGACATTGTCAAAAAGTCTCAGAGATGTTGATAACTTACTTAATTATCAGTGCTAAAACTGCATGGCTCTAGCCTGGTCATGTCGCTGTTCATACCATTCCACAGGCTGGAAAGTTGTCTAGCTCTTATTTTTAAAATGAGTTCTAGATTCCTAAACACAGCCACCAGCAAATCCAATGATTCAAAGATGTATTGAAAAAGGACAACAGTCCTGAGAAAAGTACAATGCCTTCCACTTTTACATGCTTGTCTCGTGCAAGTTCTCAAAGCAGAACTAAAAGCCTTGTTCTCTGGATTTGTGCTTTGATTCTAAACACAGGTTCTAAAACGTCACATCCTTAACACTACTGATAATATCTCAGGGCTACAGGGGTTGGATTTCAAAACAGGAACACTGGAAAATAACAATGGTGGCAGCAAAAATGGACTTTATAATAAAAAAAAAAAAGCATGTGTGCCCTGCAGTGCCTGCACTTGGCACTGCAAACCAAAACATCAATTAGTGCTTACTAAAACCACTTGTATACCTGAGTCACATTGGCAAGGAACTTTACTGAGATCAAGAGTTTTACTTACACTGGTCAAATGGTTATCTGTTCATAACAGCTTCTGACACTGCAGATTGTGTACATAATGAAGGAATCCCTGAACCACTGCTCACAGCCACAAAACTTGCATACAAATCCGAAGTGCAAAAGTATTCATGCTTTCAGGCTGCAGAAGTAACTTTTTGCAATTTCAGCACCACAGTACAAACTGCAAACAAATTTTCCTTGCTAAATGAGAAGAAAGCTGTTTGCTTATTTATGAAAAATAATGAGAAAAATAACCATATACCTAAAGCAGGAGCCAGAAACCACAGCTGGTCCTAAAATTAACTTGCTCCCTTCATATACAAGAGTTCCCTCTGCATACAAGAGCATATCTTCCCCTGCCTCAAAGTGGTCACACACTCTGTAAGAGGAAACTGCTAATGGGGTAGAAAAAAGGGAAAAAAGACAACCACCAACTTGAGTGATGAAATAGCAATTAAAAAATTGTCATCAGAAAATATTACCCGGAGATAACGAAGTTGGCAAAGAGAGTGAAAGCAATAATTCTATTCAAAACAAATTAAACTTTGAGTATACATCACAAAGTGGACAGTGATATCACTAAGAGATTTCAAAATACTCTTGAGAATATTTGTATGAATATATCTTAGATCACATTATGCAACTGCAGTTAGTGGCAACACTAGGAGAATCTTTTATCATTCCAGGGATAAAAGCTAGAATGTCACACCTCCCTGAGATTACAATTATTCAAGTAATTCTACATGCTAAAATAAGATAAAGTACAATGCAGATCAAAAAGAATAGAAACATTAGGTTGAAAAGGTGCATCATCTCATCAACACGCCTGGAAAAGTCAGGCTAAACAGCATGTGGGATACGAGTAGGTATCACCAACTGCCATCATAACATGATTCTACACGGTTACAGTTCCCCTGCTCTCTGTAGCTCTTGTCAGCACTGGGCCAAATCTGTGCTAAATCCTTAGTAAAAGACTGCTGACAACATATGGGCTTCAACAAGTCACCACTACTCAGCAGGTCAATCTTCTGTAAGGAGGGCAGAAGACAAGTAGGCCTTACACTGAAGCAGAATCCACACACATTCCTCACCCTCTGAACACCTTTAAGAAAGAAAACAGTGATGGTGACAAAAAACTGTTGGGATTAAAATAAACAGACAATACCTTCTCTAAAATTACTGAGTGTTACACAGTGACTCCAGTAACGACTGGAATGAAAAACATTAACAGCAAGGAAGGCTAAACGTGTCTGTGGAGAAAGCTTACTGGTGGTGTTTGGGATTCCAGCCTGCCTGGGAATTTTCTGGCTTCCCAGAAAAAGAGATCAAGAGAGTAAGGATTCAAGTATCCGTTTCCAGCTGCTTCCTTTAAATGAGATTTCTTCTGACCTATGTACTTAAACACACTTCAGCTGGTTTAAAAGTTCTAGGCAGAGCACAGGTTTTACAGCTGACACTGATCACACCTCCTGATGGAAAGAAACCCCAGACAGTTTTTGCTTTTATGAAAGCTACATTGGTTTGAAAGAATATATTTTCTTAGAAGAAAATGTTTAAGATCTTCCATGCTCTTGAATAAGATAACCACAGGTAGTAAATAACAAAAGCAACCCAGCTCTGGGAGGAAACTAGGGGTCAATGCCATGCACCTTAGGGGGCTGGCAGGAAACTTCTCACTTCCCATCCATTCCCTTCACTTCCATTATGAGCACTAGGATACTGAATGTCATTCCATACCAGCTCTGATCCTATATCTGTATAGTACAGTGCTACAAAGATACAAAACAAAACATAACAAAACCACCCAGTTACAGTAACAGAAATCTTTATCTAAGTAAAGCTTACCTAAAAACTGCACACTTCTGCTAATTTAGTTAAAACAGGGCATAATTTACCAAGATTGTATGGAAAGCGTAAGAAATATTCATCTCAAACAACAAATATTATCCCCACGAATAAGTAAACGTATTGCAAAAAACTATTTCTGAAATGAAATCTTATTTTAATCATGAAGAAACAATTTGTGTTTCTTTAAATTCATTATATTTTGTGTTTATTTTACTATTTGAGTATATGGTCCTTGCTGTTCCACTGAAACACTTCTGCACTCAGACAAAACAGAAACCACAACTCAGCCACTGTTAAACCAGCTAACACACTAATGTTACAAACCTAATTAGCAGTGGATAAAAAGGAACAGGGTTTCCTCTCAAGACTCCTGTGCTACACTAACGATGTTAATCACATGGGGCTTCAATTTTAAGTCGCAAGAATGCCTCTGCTTTCCCCATGACTTACATCAGTGCCAACAGGATGCAGAACTAACGGCCTGGCAAGCTTTTCCAGCCTTAACTCACCTGCAGAGCCTGCCTACTCTGCACTTAGCAATTAGTAGCAAGCTTTGCTATTTTGCTGAAGCACGCTTAAGCAAAAGTCAGTTGAATCCTTGCTAGCTTCTGTTTGAGGACACCTACAATTTCAGAGAAAGAGGTAAGGAAAGAGTTGATAGGGCAAATGAGCCAGAAACCACCAGATGGTATTTCTGCCTGCAGCTCACAGCTGCACAGCAGTCTTACAGCGCCATCTATACACCACACGGTGTATGTGAGGCTGCTTTCATACTATTTAAAAGTATTTTAAGCTGGAAGTGACATTAGGGAGACATTTGCTATAGCTTTAGTCTTTTGCATTTCGAACCTCTCCAGGATTCAGTGATGGTTCATTGCAAGCTGGGTACCCAACAGTTTGACTTTCTAAGAGAACACAAGTACAATAAGCCTACTGCAAACATCAACTGCAGCAGTACTTTCAAATTCTCTATTGCTCACATTAACTGCACGTCCAGCTAAAAGTCATCTTCTCAAAGGAAAAGAAGCAGTATCCTTAAAATTCACCGAAAGCCAAAATAATCCATCTACAACAAAAGTCCACATTCACCAATACACCACAGTCCCCAACTCATGTGATGTGACCATCTTGAAAAACTAGCTTAAAAAAAATAAGAAGCCAAGGATGTGAGAACTTGATCCACCCTGAATATTCAAACTTGGTTGATTAGAATCTTTCTGAAAGATTTCTGAAACCAGCTGAATGCTCTGTCAGACATCACTTTTATCTTAAATCATATATTTGTGCCAAAAACACTGCAGAAAATGGAGATGAGTTGAAAGAAATCAATTATGGGGATATGCAAGTGTAAGGTTGTTGGTCATATCCCACTGGCAGAAGGCACAGGTTTCAGAACTGTTGATACTGTTCTCATCAACTGTTTCTGTCAGAACTCTGGAAGTATCTGGGGAGAAACTCTGGATGAGGAAAAAGGAAGATGAAACAGCAAGAAATAAGAATGACAATTTCTGAACTTGATACAAAAATATAAAAAACATCATAACTTACTAGAATATCAAGCAGTTTTTAGTACTTTGAAAAGTCCTTCATCCACTTTTAAAAGTTTTTATAACTAAATCCGCTAGCCAACTGCTATGTCTGGCTATTCTTTTTTGACACTGAGGTAAAGTGTCATAAGATACACCCTAACTGACACAAAGTTAGGACAAGTTTCAAGGTCATACAGAGTGCTTTCGACTTAGAGAGATTTTTCAATAGCAGTACTGAAACCATGCAACATTATCATTCCTTGCAAATATACCACAGAGCAGATATTACGTGCCAATTTCAAGCTAGATGTGCATTAGTAACACTGTGTTTAGTAATATGCTCAGAGTAACCTAAAAGCAGTGGGAAAGATCACCTTCTACTTCCACATCATGCTACTGCTCTCTGCATTCCTGTGATATGTTACGTATTCATATAACTGTGATAAAAACAAGGAAAGAGGAACAATATTCTAGGGAAAACTGGAGCTAAAGAACGTGACTGAGAGTACCTCTGTAAATAAAGACACGGGGTATTGGTAGATGGAGAGCTGGACATGAGCCAGCAATGGGTGCTTGCAGCCCAAGAAGCCAACTGTATCCTGGGCTGCATCAAAAGAAGTGCAGTCAGCAGAGCAAGGGAGATGACCTTCCCCCTCTGTTCTGCTCCTTTGAGAAGGCTCTGGGGAGACATCACTGCAGCCTTTCAGTGCTAAAGGAGGCTACAGGAAAGCTGGGGAGGGATTTTATCAAGGAGTGTAGTGATAGGTCAAAGGGTGGTAGTTTTAAATTAGAAGTTGGTAAGACTTATATTAGATAATAGGAATAAATTATTTACTACTAGAGTGGTGAAGCACTGGCACAGGCTGCCCAGAGGAGCTGTGGCTGCCCATCCTTCGTGGTGTTCAAGGCAAGTTGGATGGGTTCCTGGGCAACTGGGTTTAGTGGGAGGTGTCCCAACAAAGGGTTGGAACTAGGTGATCTTTCAGGTCTCTTTCAACTCAAACTGTTCTATGTTTCTATTATAACTCTCTAAAAAAAACAGAACTGGATAAACAAACTATACCTTTCTGCCTAAAGAACACCAAAGGTGATGTGATCCACTTTCAACAGCATCACCAAGACCTACAGAAGCACGATCACATTACCTGCTGCATGCAGAATGTTTCATTTTCCAGTGGAATTCAGCATACAGGAATAAAAGCAACGTAATCATGATGCCAGAGTTTTTCAGCCCTATGGTAAAGGGCAAGAATTACTCCTTCATCACCTCAGCATTCAGTTTCATTTAATTCTACTTTCTGTTGTTTCTGGTTTGTTTAAAAAAATAGATACATAGTTTACCTTATTTTTTCAAATTTCAGTGCAAGTCTCTGGTTCCAAACTCAATAGCTTACCTATCCTTCCTTATTTTATCAGAAAGAATCTCACTTCAAGCAATCTGGAACTCTCCACCCCATTAGATATAGTCAGGGAAGACAGAGAATAAGAATATAAATCAGTGTTTCCAAGCAATCACATCAAGGTGTAATCATGATCAGAATTAAAAACAAAATACATTGCTGCTAACCCTATACAATTAAAAAGAATTTATGAGCTTATCTTGTGCAATTTGTAGAAGAATGCTTGCTTGTGGAACTGAACAGCTACAGGCTTTAGGAACTGGCTGAACAGCAACAGTCTTGTGAAGGTCCTGATGCTCCAAACCTCAAAATAAGGTAACACAACTGGCCTCATAAGAGAACTGCTGATAAGATCAGGAAACAGGAATACCAAGAGTAAAACTACAAAAAGATAAACACTATAGGACATCAGAAGATGGGTTACAGAACAATTCTTCAAAGGCTACAAAGCACATGTAATCTGCAACAGGGTATTGTAAGATACATTCTGGAGGAACATTGATGAAACATCTGCATGTATCCAATGTAAGCCTAGCACCCCAGCAAGAAAAGAAGATATTTGCTTCTATGAAAACTTCAGCCTTGCAGAAAGAAAAAGGACAAAGGAGAGCCAGACATTAAGAGCTGCCAGAAACCTTTTGCAGCAATCCTAAGCTTGAAGCTATTGTAGCCACCTACTACAGTCACTCTGCATAGAAATTTGTTAAGTAGTGGAACTTCCCCTTTTAACCTGCACTGCAGATTTGCTCTAGGTTACTATGTTTCATTCTAGATTACAGAATGTTATCTAGATAACTAAAATATGCTACAAAAAGTTAATAAACACAAACTGCCCTAGGATATATTTAGTTACAACTTAATTGTTCCTGAGAAAATGTCAACTCTCATAGACAAGATTCTCAAGATTCTAACAGAACAAAACCACAGCCTTTCACATGAATAAGTCTATTTCTTCATGTTACTTCTTTATGCTGTTAATTAAAAAAAAAAAAAAATAGGGCACTGCTGCTGCTACACAAACAGAAAACAACTAGGAAGCATAGAATGTGCTGCAGAAAGAGAACTTGCCTTAGACTATGCCTGTCAATACCTTCTTTTTCAGTTCTTAATGAACCACTGACTGAAAAAACTCTCTGGACTATATGCCCTAAACAAGTTTAAACAACCTTAATTATTGTCTTCTAACGGATTAAGTTTTCATGTACTTCAACACGAGGTTCAACACCTGTCTAAAACTGCAGTGAACACACTGAGACTATGGAAAAAAAAATCCACGTGGGGAAGAGACCATGAGGCAACCCTTAAAATGGGCAAAATCCAAGAACTCCCACTTGTAAGAATTTATATTACAAATATCAAATATAAATAGTTCCTTGGGAACAATACTTACCTGCATGCCAAGCCACTGCTAATCACCATCTTTTGTTTAAAATTAAAACCAGCAAATATCAAGTGTTTCTCATTCAGAAAAATTGTGCCTTGTTTATCTTAAACTTTATTTCCATTCAAAAGTTCACATTTCTCATAGTAGGGGAAATCACAGCTATGTGTACCATACACAAATGCATCATAATGTTAACAGTTATCTTCCAAATGAATTCAGTTCATCTTAGAACACAGAGGCCATACCTTATATAATGGACGCCGGACATCAATGGGACAGTTCTGTATAACTTCATCAACTACATCCGAAATGGATTCCATAAAATCAGGATTAGCAAACTAGAATGAAATAGAGCAGACATTGTGTGTTTCATTCCAAAAAAGGTAAAGGCAGAAGTGAGACTGTAGAGACAGTTTGTAACAGTATTTTTAAAACAAAAAAAATAGGGAAATAAAAATCAGTATTAGTCCTGCTGACCTATAACAAGCCCACTTTTGTACAAGGGAAATAAGAAATGCTCTTTTCTATAGGCAAACTCAACTTCTCCTCCTTGGTCATAAATCCACCGTTCAAAATTCATGCACTAGAAGCCTACTACTGCATGTGACATGACTCCAGAGTACATTCTGTCAGAGATAAACTGAAAACAGAATAAAATTGTAAGATGGTTTCACCAAATACAGCTTTTACCTAGCTAACTCAAAACCTTTTAAAGTAAGAAGTTAATGAAGTCCAGGGAGAAATTCTTCTTGGAAGCAGTACCTATCATCTGCTGTGTTTTTCTTGTCTAAAAAGATAGTGTTTTCAATGCAGAGCCAAGACATTATTAATTCTTCATTAAGTAATAAAAAAAGGAAGATTGTCCTTTGTCCTATTCCTCACAGTCTTTATAGGGCCTAGGGAAAAAGAAACTATTGAAACCATGTCTGACATGAGATTCAATGTAAGACCACGTGGGTAAACAGTGGGGAGGAGAAGCTACTTAGCCTGGAGATTTAATGGTGATGTAAGATTAAATACCCAGAAATTGATAACAAACAGATTAAGGTTGGAATTTAGACAAAAGGCAAAGGAATGAAATTTTCAAACAATCTTCCAATAGGAAGAGGGTAGACAAAATGAAACTTTAGTGTCAATATAGACCTTGATTAAGTTTTTATACTTTATTACAGACTATAGTTGCCTGAAATAAGCTGAATGGAGTGTAAAATAACACACAGGACACACTCTGCCATGCAGAATCAAGTTTTAATGTTTCAATCTTCTCCCAGGATATTACAACATCCCTAAATTCACTCAAATTGAACTACCAAAAATCAGACATACTGGGCACTGTAAATGTCTCCCAAAACTGTTTGTTACTTGTTACCACACCAACACAGATTTCAACGGAATTCCCTCAGGGAGAAAAGTAGCATCTATAAATTGGTATCAGCAGAAAGCAACAACAAAAGTCAAGATTTCAAACAGTATCAACTGAATAATTCCATGCAGAGTATAGCCCAAACAGATTGGTAACATAACTAAAAACAAGATTATGAAAGCATACTGGTTTGAACCAGCGCTTACAGAAAGAGAACAAGTACTATCTAAAATCTGAAGGTTCTAATTTGTTTTTCTGAACTTTGGCTTGCCTTTAAAGAAAGAAAATAAGACGTTATAAACATAGCAAAGGATACAGGAAAAAAATTACTCAGTGCACTCATGTTGCTCTGTGCTTGAGCTACCTGAGTCTGTACAAGGCTTGCAGCTAGGAGACCTACTGAGACCTTACTTCCACTTGATGGCGCACTCGCATCAAAAACAACAGTAATTCCCTCCCCCCTCTACTTATACAGTAAAGCTTCTGTAACTTAATACTGTTAGCATTTAACTCTTACCTCAGGATGAAAGAAAATTTCAGGTCCAAGGAACCTTTCATAACCAACATCTATAACAAATTTGGTTTTGTTGATTGCATTGATGCCAGTATACTGTTTGATCCATTTTCGTGGATCTCCATCATACTTAGCAAATTCTTTCACTATGTCAGGGCAAATATAACAATATTTCTCCTGTTAAGAAATATCAAGCATAAAAAAAATGCCAAAATAATTATTTTATTATTGACTTAAAGTATATTTCAATGAAAAAAATAAAAATATGTGAGAATTCTTACAGATTTGGGTATAAATATGTCTTGGACAGCCTACTAACTACTGAAGCCTCAACCATTCAAGACAACGCACGTGCTTAACTCTTCAATAAAATTCCACACTGACTCATCCAGATTACAGAAAAGTTCAACAGCAAGCAGTCTTTGCAAGATCAGATCCATGAAAATCAACCTAAGACATTACATATTCATTAAATCAAAAAACAAATCTTAAACAAATCTTGAGCTCTATATGCTAATTCAATCTGCAAAGCATATTCAACTCTTCCAAGGAGTCTAGTGTGACGATTTTCTTCTTCCTTCTCCTTACACTGCACTTGATTGGATACGCCAGCAGAAGCTTGTGTAATTACTTGCATTTTTAAGTGAACACAAGCAACTTGCTAAAGCAAAAAAAGAACATTTGCTCAAAGTATTTAGGTATTAGGAGACAAAGAAGGGCGTACCTTTATGGCTTTTGCTGTCTCCAGAGATTGTTCAGGAGGAATTCCCACTTCCCTCTCTCTCAGGAGTTGTTGAATAAAGTAAGTAATATCCCTACCTGCAATAGGAATATGTTTGATGCAACTTCCAATTACATAGCCTTCTGCCTATGTGGGAGGAGGAGGGAAAACAAGAAGATGATGATCTTTAAGCAAAGTCATACTGTGCAAAACATCAAGAATCAACAGCGAAGTTATCTTTCTTTTATACAACAGCTTGCTTTCATTTTTAATTGAAAGTAAAATACTGGAACAGTGAAGTGTTAAAATGTGCAAGCAGCCCAAAGTGGATATTATTTTTAAAAGAGCTTGATTACAACTTATAAACAGATACTTCTGATCTAATAGACATTGAAACACATAAGCAGCAGACAAAAAAAAATCTTGCACGCTTTAGAACACAGACAAAGTCTGATCAGATGTAATCTTTCTTTTTTTTTTTCAGGCATAATCTGAAAAGCAAATATAATATGAAAAGACTACCCACCTCCTGTTTCAGAATGAAAAATGGACAGGAAAAACTATGAAATTATTAAAAAGCTCAGGTAAAAACAACAACAACAAAATCAAATGAAGACATATCTAGCAATAAGTACAATGAAAACAAGAAATCTATTTGTTGCATTTTTTTCAAGGATGTATTGATTGAGAGCAGTCGTATTGCTAAACCAACATTATTTCTTCTCTTGCTTTTTACATGCTTCAGAGCTTCATATGGTAAGTGTTCTTTTTCTAGCATTAGAAGACAATACTGATATAACCAGATTAATACCAAAATGCAAGAAATTATATGGAGTCAGATGTTCATTCCCAAAATAACTGATCATTCAAGCATACCTATGCTTCCGAAGTACACTGTCATCAATAAAATATATGTTAGTATGCAAGGATAACTGTATATTTTTAACATCCTTCAAGACATAAGCCATTTGAAATCAACCATGTATATGAACAAGCCTTTGTGCCAGCCTGCAGTTGCTTCCAGAGTTCACTAACTTCTAAAACAGATGCAACAGCTACACAGCATAAATAAAATACAAGATATTAAAAAAGTTTGTATGTATGACAAGAAGTAACGTAGGCATGCAGGAGATTTAACAGTGATATATATTAATATTGAACAGAATTGAAGCATCACAATAATGCAAGACAAGGATTTACATAGAAGCAGCCTTTAAAAGATGCCCTAGTGGTTCCTTACTGCAGCTTTGCAATAGTCTGGACAGCTAAAATTAATCTCATAAATAAAGTCACATAACTAAATACATATTTTGCAAAGCCACCATAAGGGAGGAAAGAAATCCCAAACAAGCAAGTAACTATAAAATTTTTGAAACACTGTTTATTTTGACAGTTTTTATTTTAATATATAGAAAACAAAATCTGTATTTATCTAAACAACCAATATTTTAGAAATGCACCTTCCTACGTACCACAGGAATTACATGGGTCACTCCATCACCACTATCAATGACAATTCCAGTCAAAGTACGTTCTCCAACCTGCCGTGATGTCCAAGAGGCAGCTAAGGCCAACACTGCCTGTATGAGAAACAGTTTGTATTTAGGCAGAATGTGCTGATTTACAATCTTAGAAAACAATCATTTCAATCATTTTAGACATAGGCGTATGGAAGATAATATACGCTGCAGCTGTATTGTACTTTAGAAGTATATATTCACTTTGATCACCTGAACAGCAATGTAAAGTCCTGGTATGTTAAATGATTCAAACATGATTTCTGCAAGATACTCTCTGTTTTCAGGTGTGTTCAGGGGAGGTTCTGTCTGGAAAAAACAAAAACAAAAACAACTCCTCAGAGTTCTAACAGTTAATGCAACGATTTGCTCAGTAGAGTAATAATCAAACTTCTAGAATTCTTAATGCATTCCTAAATCTCACACAAGCTCCAATTCTAAAAATAAAGAATTCACACAATCTGGGGAGAGTGGCAAGAAGGTTATCTTCCACAACATGTTTGATTTGAATTAAATTCTCAAAGCAAAGGAACAATTATGTTACAGGAAATGTAGTTTTCTATCATACTGTATCATTGCCACTGCAAGGAGCGACATGATTTCAACACCCAAGTGTTCAGAAAGAATAAGAGAGAGTAATGTGTCAGAGTGGCCCAGCTGATTTCAAAAGGACTAGTCATAGGAAAAAAACACAATGCTCAATGCTTAAACATGAAGGTGAAAAGCTTAATAAGATGTACTAGGAGCAGATAACCTCTGAAGATTCCTCATGTCCCACATAGTCCTACATGGAAAAGGACTGAATATTAGTGAAAGCAAACAGAAATATTTTGAAGGATTCCAAGTAAGCAAAGGTTTTTTCTTACACACAAGTGTATAGCACCATCAATCACACTCATACCATTGCTTTTACAAACACTCTTACTCAATTTGTGCAAATCATTCAACATTTAGAAATGAGTAAGTTTCAAGCTACTGGCACCATCCATTCAGTTAGACTCAAAATGGCACTGGGTTTTGAAGATATACAGAAGTCTGCCAGTGCAGTGCTGACTTCTTAGGTTTTTGGTGCACGTAACAGAATGCAGAACTATTAGTGAACGTGGCAGGAGTCAGCCTTCAAAAATCTTCTATGCTCACTACACTGTGATATTTGTCTGGGACTACAAAATTCTGGGGATGTGGGATGGGTACGTGTGGCCTGCAATCAGTTCCAGTCAGGTCTTGAAAGATAACTTAGAGTTAGCAGAGGGTGGGTGGTGTTTTTGTGCAACATCTCTAAATTAAGATGCCTAAGGAAGTTGCGGAGTCTTCCTCCTTGGAGTTGCGTGGACATGGCACTAAGGAACATGGCAAGTCAGGCTGATGACCTTACAACCTAGACAATTCTGTGATTTTACGTCACGTACAGAGTAGAACTAACCAAAAGCTCCCTTACATGAAAAATCTGGAGATAAAACAGACATAAGGACACACGAATAAAGGATATAAAAATAGTCTATTGCAAACTGCTTGTTAAGAACTAGTTACCTAATTTGATCTTCAAGAAAATTTTTCATACGTTTGTCCTTTACCACTAGCATATGGTGCTCTACTAAGCAAGAATATCCCCTACTGCAAAATCAGCCAAGAATTTCACATAGAATTCAGTTTAAACAAAGCAATTGAAGCTTTGCAAAAATGAAATCCAACCCATCAGCAGCCTGCATCACAAACTGAACAGAATTTGGTTGCAATGCAGTTTCACAGATTTATTTTTCTCCACTTGATGAAGAAATATAAGTCACATTCAGAGAAAAATCCTCTAACAGAGCTTGGAATTTGTAGGTTGGAAGCTCGACCTTAGAATATTATGTACTTTTGCTCTTGCATAAATACTCTCCAAATAATGTGCAGTTTTCATCTCAGAAAGTGTTTTCTCTTTCTCAGTCTCAATAACTCACCATTAAAAAATAGTGATCCTCAGGTTCAGCTCGTAAGTATTTAAAAATGACCTGCTCCATGAATCTCTCCATGAGGTCCCAGTCTTCAACAATACCATGTCTTATAGGCCACTGAAACAAGAAAACACACCAACCTTCTATATCGTATGAGAATAAACAAACCCAAAAATAGAAACAGTGAAAGCACCCAAATCCTTACATCTTCTGCAAGAATTAAAACCTCTCAATCTCATAGTCACACCATCAAATCCTCTATTCTCAGTTTAATTTAGAATTACTATTCCCAGTTATCTCATATTTCCATGCATTTCCAATTGCAATTCTGGGTTGCAGGACTGCAAGCCAGAGAGCATTCTTTGTTCTTAAATCTTGCTATTATTTTTTTGCAGCACCGTATTTTAATCTCTTTTTGTATCAGTTTAATCATTTATAAAGTTGAGAATCATACTTATCTTCAATATGTCTTCCAATCTGTAAGAAGTAAAGAACATACAGGCAATACATTTTTCAGCATAAATTATCACAGGGATATGTTTACATTTTGTTCAGTGTTAGGAACACAGATGACATTTAAGTAATACAGTAGGATGTATAAAATATGATTTTTTCCACATAATTCAGAGGCTGTTAACATCTTGTAAGTACAATAAGTCCCTTACTAGGGTATGGAAAATATGATTCACACAGAAGCCACAAGAGCTGAATTCAGCTCTTCACAAAACAATTTTGACAATCCATGAAGCAGAAGCATCCAATATGTTCACCAATTCATGTGCCACATTAGAAAGATATATTGTTAACAAGAATTAAAACATCCAGCATTATGTGACTACTTTAATAGCTAATAATTTTGAACACTGACCAACTGTACTGAATCAGCAGATATTTACAGAGGTCAAACAACCAATACAGGGCAGCACTAGTAAAACAGGCACTTAAGCAAGGTAAAAAATAAAAATAAAAAAAAAAAAAAAATCAACAAACCAAAAGCACGTAGTTGTAAAAAAATATATATTTTTGTTGCTTTTTAACAATACAAATGTGTTATTTTTAAGTAGCTATCAAATAGACATAGAACGATACATAATAGCAATAAAAATGTGAAAATTTGAGAGGCCTTCAGAAGAAGTACTCACTATTTTCTTACCTTTGTAGCATAGGTAGGTTTATCTATGGCTTCATCTCCTATGAAAAAGTCCAGATCATCAACACCTTTCATGACCCTCCTCTGAGCCTGGTCACCTACTTTGGCTGATTCGCGGATTGCAATACCTTCAAATAAAATCCAAACAAACTGAAGTCAAATTAAAATAGCTAAATACATAGGAATACATTTATTTCCTAAAGGAGCCTTTCCCAGAAATAAAAACCAGAATGCAGAAATCATAGTTGTCAGAAAGCAGAAATTACACCTACTGACAAGGCAAGAGAGCAGAACTCATTCCTGGTGCTCTCTCAGGAAGGATTTCAGTCACCAATCTCTCATTAAAGTAATAGATAGCTCAGAGCCCATCTCTTAAAATGCGTTCTGATATGGACTACAGCAGTCATTTAACTTACATGAGTGCAGTGCTCCACCAAGAGATACTCTAAGTCAGTAAGTGATGTGATTTTCTGAGTTTCAATTCAAAATTAAGGAAAAGGGCACAAGAGAAGAAAAACTATGTGCTTCTGAAGTAAGTATTGGAGTGATTATCCTGGTTGGTGAGAAGGAGGAAGCACGGAGGGGATAAATCAATTTGCAGTGCTACAGAGACATCTTTGGAGACTCATGATTCGCATTATCAGGCTGCAATTCTCACTAAACTTATTAGGTGATGGCTGCCATAGGTAAGGAGACAGCAGAGGAAAAAAAAAAACAAACAAATCTGAGGCGAGTTATAAATAAAAAGGGTCTGAAGTAATGTAAAATACTGCTTATTTATCTGCAGGTTGTTTGTTTGTTTTAATACATCATCATCAGGCTCCCAGTAACATACGGTAGAAATGCACAGCAGAGAGGCACCATCCACAAAAGCACTGAGCAGCATCAGGACCACAAATCACTGACAAGCAAACAGCTCTTTTGGAAACACGTTCAAGTCTCCACACGTTATCTCAGTTCTATAAAGCAAGGTTTATAAAAAATTCATAGGAAACACTTGCTATCCCACTTCTTTAACATAAGACGTTAAGATTTTTACAAGTGCTATAGGCTTGAATTACTGCTTACAATGCTTATAGACTAAAACCAGTACTGCACCTATATCTGGTCAAGAATGTGCTCCCCTCCACCTCTTTGGCCTCAATGACTATTATTATTTTCTTATCTTTATACCTCCTATTACGAGTAGTCACATGGCAGAATGGATGCTTTAATAAGGAGTGAACTGATGATGTTCCCAAAAAGTAAAGGCAGCATTTATTGCAATTGAAGATAACCACAAGATAATAAAAGCCATTATGGAATTAAACGGGCAGTCAGTGCTACAATCTGTACACATATACAGTATTTGAGAAAAACTACTAAGAATACAATTAAAACACTGGAAAACATGTAACATTTTAAATTAAACAATTTTAATGTGAAAAACAAGAAGAGGAAATCTGCTCACCAAAACCATGTTAAATGGGTACAAACATTTTACTAGATAAATATATACCTTGAATGAACATTACCTAACAGGAACAACTTTTCTGACCATTAAAGTGCCTGCAGCCCCAGCCCAGACAGATGTAAGCAAGGCAGAGACCACCTTCACTTCAGTACTTAATTTGGTGGGAAACCTCACCCAGGTTATCCAGGCAGTAACCATGGTGTCAGATAGACTGGAGGTGAGTTGCATTCTGTCTACTCAGGAGTCCCAGCAAAAAAATAATGGATGTAAAAAGGAGATAAAATTGAAGTCTTCTTCATTCGTCATGGCAACCAAAAGGTGATTTAATAAACACCAGGCCTAGCTAACTGCAAATAAGCTCTGCTGAGTTATACTCCAGCCAATGACGCCAACACAAATAATGTTGCTTCCTAGAAAGAGACTATGAAGGCCAAGGTGGGAGCTGGAAAGCAAGTCTTTTACTTGTCATAGTGGTTAGTGGTGTACCCTAAAAATTGGAGGGATAAAAAATTTACTCACATGATGGAATAATGAACTGAGGTTCTGTATTCCCTGCATAGCCAAGTTTGGTATACCTGGAGAAAGAAGGATCACAAGGTCATTATGTGCACACACACATTAAGGAAAAAAAACAAATCCACTCCACTTCTCACACTGAAGGCCAAATAAGCAATACCACATCTATATTTTCTCGGTTATGCTTTCAAGTGTAAACCTGCTGAGAAGAAAACTCAAAAGTGGTAAATATTTTAGATGCTATTTATTTTTCAGGCACTTTCAGCTTTTCAGAGTGGAATTTCGGAATGCTGAAACCTGTACACTCAGCTCTTATTTCCACTAACTCACCAGCTATGGCAAAAGCTGGGCTAGGCCAAATTCCACTGATAAAAGGAAGATGCAGATCTTAACTTTCCAAAAGCTACCATAGCCAAAGATGTCATGAGATGCTGTGAATTTGGTTAATATTGTCCATCAGAAAAAAAAAAACCAGCAAATGGTACAAAGCATTAACTGTTTGTCTCCATATACAATATTGAGACATGCATATATATTTATCAACTAAGATACCAAGAGAGAAAAGAAACAAGTAACTTGGGCAGGTAAAAAAAAAAAAGAATGTCCACACAAAACCTAATATCTGTGCATGATGTTTTCTGGCTCCAAGCTAGCTCAGGTTTTTAGCAACTATAAATCATTAACATCCCTGACTACAAAGAACAGTTCTCCTAAAATACACAAATACATTCAGAAGGAGTTTAAAAAATATTTATAATTGAATGATTTTAAACTGCACTTTTTCTCTGATATTGTCATACGATAGTATCAGATTGTGAGGGAAATCAGCATTAATAACATTCAGTTTTTCCATGAAAATCCAAAGGCAGAACATTGTTAAACAAGACCAATCACAAAATCACAGCCTATTTAGGATCTCTGTCTACGGTTTGCTATCAACATTTGCAAATGATACCCCTAAAACAGAAGGTGGTTTCTTCATTAACAGCTTAAACAGAAAATGCCCCTTTATGGAGTATTTGGTATAAAAATACTCATTAAGAGTCAGTCTGCTTGGATAAAGAAATTAAAACTGAATTAGCAATGACCTTGGAATTTAAATATTGTATTTTCAACGTCTCTTCAAAGCTATAGCTTCAATAGACTTCAAGGAATCTTTTTTAAAAGATTTTTCCCCAAGGCTAAAAAGACAAGGGCTGTGTTTCGAGGGCAAGGGTTTGTTGTATTTTTAATCATCATTAGACTGAAAGCATATGCCTGTATAATCCAGAATGTTTATACATACTTTCTATGGCTCTCAAAAATATAATCAGGGTATTAAATTAGACTGATTTGTAAAGAAGGCCATTACTAGCAAGAATTCTTTTTATGATAATTACTGCTTGGTTTCTCCACATTTTAGAATGAAGCCCACCTTGGGAATATAGTTAAAATGTAACAAACAACAAAGCAGGCAATACAGTGGGACTTGGGATGCATTACAGGATACTCACTCTTCATTTGTCTCTCTGAAATGGGTTTTGTTTGCATGCACATAATGGCAGCCAAGGAAACCCTTTTTGGACTCAGAAGCCCTAAGTCTAAGGCTGAGAAACAGCAAGACAGGCAGAAGCCTCAGGAAACCAACACTCATTGCTCAGTCCTCCAAGACCCACTGATAAAAAAATAGTCACTGTACACACACATATAAGCATAGAAATACATACATATACTTTTAATACAATTTCTATATGTGTATATCGAAAAGTAAAAGGTTCCTGAAATACAGCCAGAATTTCCTTCCTAAGCTAAGCTGTGGTCCTGAGTTCAGTTTGCCATCTCTTCCCCCTCAAACACTCGCCAAACTCAAACTCAATCACGGTATTAAACAGAAAACAGCCCTGAAGAGTCAATTTGGGGTATCAGTGTATCATGGCATTACCTTACCACTCAAGCAGGAATCAGATGCCACTGCTAGGATAACTTACAAAAGCTGATAGCTCAGTGTTTTACTGATTGATTTTTGTCATTACCTGAACTTCTCTGCTCCAGTTAAAATGATAGGATGAGCCTATTTTTTAGTATGAGTGAAAACAGTTCTGTTGCAAGGACACACCTCACAGAAGACAACATCTGGAAAGGTTTCTCCTGTACGCCAGTTATCCATGGAGTATTAACACTAGAACTACATCAAAAACTCAATTTTTGCTTCAACATTGAAAGAAATGAAAAAACGTACATTTGTGAATAACAACAACGAAAAAAACAGAATCCCTTTAGGACCAAACAAGACACAGACAGTTTCCTGTGGCGTATTTCAGATGTTTTGACAAAACCAAATGAAAGGGAAACTCAAACCACTGAGGAAGACAAAGAAAAGAAACGAGGCAGATGTCTTCCCTTCCTTGCCCAGCAGCCCACTCACCCAGAGCACAGCACATGTGGCCACAGCCTCTCTTCTGCCCAGCAGGACCTGGGCACACTCCATCTTCCAGGGCAGTACCCAAGAGTACATGAGAGTGGTTGGGTGACCCACTTTCAGGACCTGCTACAGACATTGTTTGCTTTTATACAAAGCACTTGAATATTCATCAACCTTGAAGGTCTGGTTGTAAATAGTTAGGGAGGTTACCTGGTCTCCAGTTCTTTTTTCAATGAATATTTAAGGATCTGAAACACGTTTTTTCTTTCTCCTGGGCTACAGCCTAGCAGACTAATGGTAATGCAACATCTCATGATCTGTAAATTACAGAGAAGGCTTTAGGGAATGCGTAGATAATCAGTATTCCAATTTCATTAAAAGTAGCAGATTTATTGCTAGCGAGATAGGAACATACTGGAAAGTCTACAAAATGTAGCATATTGAAGACTGCATTAAAGATTAGTAGAAATGTGATACAGTAGATGAAGGCTGTATTATGAAAGGGAATTTGAAGGAACTACTCATAAAAAAATAAATCAAACAGCTAAAAACTGTGTTGTTGAAACAAGCATATTTGGGTATTTTTAGTATTGTTCTCTACTATATACTACTTATCCCAGGTGACCCATTAGTACACAGCTGAGCTTGGTCAGTTTTTTCACGAAGAACAGTAAGTCCTTCTTCTTCTGAGGCCCTACCACGAAAAGACAAAATGAAATCCAAAGAAAAATTCAGTGTACATGAAGATGATTGCACAGATATACAAATGGACCAAACTTGAAAGCAGATACGGAACCCTCAGCCACTTTTAAGGGGATATATTCTGGAAATTTCTTACTAAAGCATAAGAACACAGTTGAAACATACAAGGCTACTCAGGCAGTTGCTTTATCCATTTCAAAGGAGAAGTTAACGTTTCACTCAGCAAGCAAGCAGAAAAGCAAAGCCCAGGCAAGAACATGAAAGATGGGGGGGAATCTTTCCTCACGGAGTGTAGGGATAGGACAAGGGGTAATGATTTTAACCTGAATGGGGGTAGGTTTAGATTAGATATTAGGAAAAATTCTTCATGATGAGGCTAGAGAGATCATGGCATTGCCCAGGGAGCTGTGGGTGCCCCATCCCTGGAGGTGCCCAGGGCTGGATGGGCCTAAGGGCTCCTGGCCTGGTGAAAGGTGTCCTTATCCATGGCAGGGGGCTGGAACTGGATGAGCTTTAAGGTCCCTTCTAACCCAAACTATGGTGTAATTCTACAATTCTAAGTTTGAACATTTTTAAATTTCCTTAGTTTCTATTTTTTTTAAAGATTGAGACCAAGAAGCAATGTGTTAGATCCACAAATGAGCTCTGAAGAGATAGAACTACTGAGAACACCAGAAGGTCTTAAGAAAGACCTGTAAACAAACAAAAAATAATGAGAAAGCTTCCTCTAATGGATGATGCTAAAACGTAGCAGTTTTTACTGTTACAACACCTGTGATGACATACTGCCATAAACAGACTGTGTATCATTATTACAAATATGCCTGCGAAACTCCTAATGTAAGGTCCATAAAGATGTGAAAATGCACTTTTGGAACGAAGTAGGGTGTGAGAAAGGAATGGGAATGAAGAAAGAAAGAATGCAGTAGAAAATAATAATAATAAAAAAAAACTATTATGTCTGCACTACATACAGAGAAGCACCACCAACCACTATACTAATAAACTGCAAATTAGAGCCATAGCTTTGGGGAGACTAGTAGGACCAGGACTTAAGCCTGTGATTATAAACAACAGCTAATTAACCCGTGCTCCTTACACTCAGAACAGCAATTAGAAACGTAGCTGTGCACGTCTCATGTGTAAAGAATAGAGATAATACTACTTGCATGGAACAACTCGTTTCACATCAGAAATACAATAGCAAGAAGAAATGTAAGACAGCCAACTTAAATGGCAAAAGCAACAACAACCCCTTAAGTTTCAAGTTTTAAGACAAGTTGAGCTCACTTCTCCCAGAAATCAAGTATTTACTTCTAAGCTGATCAGTAACACTTGGCCAAAGTAAGCTTTCCTTACTAAAATAAAAAACACTTGAATTAAATACACCCAAAATAGAAGCATTCCTCAATGCCTGAAGATGAAGAGCAGTATTTTAAGCCACCTCCGCTTTGCACACCCACCTACTGGAGTGCTGATGTCCCACAGCTAAATGCCAATTAATAAAAACAGCCACGAAGTTTAAAGCCACTTGGAACAACACCAGAGAGGCCTGGTAGTCCGAAGGCCCTAAAAATAGCATGCCCTTTTCCACAAAAGGACTGACAGCAACACGAAAGCTGATCACTAGAAAAACCTCACTCGAAGAAAATGAAGACGTAGTGCATCAAAACTGAAGTAGGATGGTTCGTTTGCAAATGCTAATGGAAAAAGAGCAGCCACATCAAATAAACTGCTACTGCTTTCTGCAAAAGTTTCATTAACTGTTCTCTCTTGATTCATAAAGAAAAAGTCAGCTACCTAATAGAGGAAAAGCAATGTTAATCTGTCCTGCTACGAAGATATGTTTCTCGCCAAAGCTCTGTACCAATTTTCATACACCCATTGCTGCTTTTCTGCCAAAATCCAGCACTGTTCAGGACCGAGGCCTACCAATGCAAATAACAACTTTAATCCAGGCTTCATATGCACAAAAAAACAGAAAGAGTATTTTCATAAACTTAAATCTACTTACATGAACACAAATTAGTGCTGAGACAAAGCTCCTCATTCATTACCGGAGATATAAAATACATTTTTCTTCTTATATATGAAATATTTCACAGTGTATCTGCACACACCTTTCCATTTCCGTTATGCTCTTCCAAGTTTTCCATCTGAAAGCCCTTTCACGAATCATTTGAATGAATTGTTCCAAGCGTGTAACCCAAAGTAGATTCATTCTAACAATAAGAAGGTTTTCAACCCACACAAAGGAAAATTCCAGAGACTGTATCAGTGAGTCAAGCTACTTCTGGCTGCTTGGATCAGAATCTTACATCTTCCTGCTCTGCAAGATTATTTACTTCAGATAAAGTCCCGTCAGCAGAGACACCGCATCGTCTCGTACGTACTAAGATCATTTGGAGGCATGGAAACAACAAGTCCACTTGTGGGCTGCCTGAACTCTTTCTGGAACAAGCTAATATACATGCATACACAAAAATTCCAATAGTTTTTAATGTAAGCACTGAACAGATTTCAGAAATTGTGCTGCAATTATCATTTCTCTGAAAGCATACAGCAGGTTATTTTTTGTCCTTGTTTATTTTGTACAACTGTTGGCCAGTAACATCCACTGCTCATGCAACAATGGAATCACTTCACAAACTGAAAGCAAAGAAGGGCTCTTGCAAGAGACAGACAGACATATTTTGTGCATTTTATGGATTTTGCAGTTCATGCTGCAGCTTTTGTAAAGGACTCACCTAGAGATGCCCTTTCCCCAAGAAAAGCTCTTCAATTCTGTGAATTAACACTCCTGTAACACCAAAGTTCCTTGCAAAACAGATACTTAAAATCTCTTCAGGAAAAATTTAAAAAAAAAAAAAAAAAAAAAGGATCTGGGAAATTACCATAGAGTATCTAATGGACAGGCAGAACTACACACAAGACGAAACCCATTCTCTATTCTACTCCCAGAGCTTTCAGCTGTGGACTCCACTGTACTCCACTGAGAAGACTGAACTGATTTCAGGTATTATAAGCAGAGACAGCACAAGAGACTTCGGAAAGTTTTGTCACGAAACTTCAAAATACAAAATCCTTTTTCAAAAGAAGGTGAACCCGTCAACGCAATGGGTTGCTCTATTTATCTATCACTTCTTTTTTAAATTATCTTTCTTTTCTTTTGGTCTTAATATGATGCCTCAGTTTTGGAAATTTTAAAGGGAAATTTCCAGGCATTACCTGAACCAAAATAGTGCAACCAATTCCCCACAGAAGGAAGGGCTATTCTTGCAATAAATAAACAAAACTGATGACCCTGAAAGGACAGCCTGACATGTGAAGTTATCAGCTGAACTCATGCACCAGTGTCTCCTCTCCTCCTGAGAGCTTTCCATCACTGCTGGGCCAAAGAAACGAGCTCAGTGCATCTCCAGCATCTCCATCACAGCTCCCTGACACCTCCTGCTGCAAAGGCACAAAAGCAGCCCCAACGGACCCATCAGAAGCTGACAGTCCTCGCTTGCCAGGCAGGTAGGAAAGATCTGTTCCTCTGCAAAGCGAAACGCCCAGCACAGCCTCTGCGGTTCAGATTCACTCCTTGGAGTGACAAGTTACAAAACTCGTGGTATGGCTAAACACTGAATAAATCAGAATAAGTTACAGAGCTGTGCTTGCCCAGGCAGCGTAAGCACAGATCTTTCTCCTCGCAGCCGTTCCAAACGTCGTCCCCACGTTTAGCATTTAAGTCCTTGAATCGCTGTAAGTCAGAGAACAGAAAGAGGAGAAACGGCGCGTTGGGACACAGCACCCCTGGGCCGACACGGCCTGCCGGGCACAGGAGAAAAGGCAGCGGGCACAGCGGCCCGCCCAGCAGCAGCAGGCCGGCAAAGAAGGGACGGGGACACACGGCAGCGACCCGGCTGGCTGCGGATGCAGGGGAAGAGACACCGCGCCGCGGCACGGCGGGGCGCCCACCGTGCGCACACAAACACGTCGCCAAGAAGGCTGTCAGCACCGGTCCCCCCCGCTCCCCGCACTCACCCGGTGCCTCCGTCTATCACGCAGGGCGGCAGGTAGCTCGCCATGCTGGGGAGCCGGCCCTACGCCGCACCCAGGCCGCCGCCGGCTCCCCCGGACCGGCCCGGCGCGGCTTCACTGCATGAGCGCTGGAGGGGCGGCGGGCACCATGCAGCCGCCTGTCAGCGCCGCCCCCAGGGCGCATGCGCCGCCCGCCGGCACCACGTGACGCGACCCCCGGCCGCCTTCGCCGTTGTAAGGCGGCCATCTTAAGAGGGGGCGGCGGGCGTGCGAGGATGGATGGGGGGGGGGAGCTTTCTTTTTGCGTTGTCCCCTTGTCACGGGCTCCAGAACACAATGAATAAACTTGTTGAACAGTGTTTATGTCAGCAGGGTTGTAGCCTTGTTTGGGGCATCACAGAATCATAGGAATTCAAAGAGACCTGTGGAGATCTCGCAGACCAAGCGCCTGCTATGGCAGTTCCCTACAGCAGGTTGTAGAGGAGAGAATCCCAACAGGTCTTGAATATCTCCAGCAAAGGAGAACACTCCACAACCTTTTTGGACAGCCTGTTCCAGTGCTCTGCCCCTTTGACAGTGAAGTTCTTCCTTGTGTTTGTCTAGAACTTCTTGTGTCTCTGTTTCTGCCCGTTGCCCCTTGTTCTATTGCTGCACGCCGCCAAAAAGTGTCTGCCTCCTTATTGATTTGACTACTGTGCTTTAGCTATTTATTAACAATGATGAGGTTTCCTCTCAGATTTTCTTCTCCAGATTGAACAGCCCCAGGTCTCTCAGCCTTTCCTTGTAAGGGAGATGCTCCAGGCTCTTAATCATCTTTGTATCCCTCCACTGGACCTAGACTCTCTCCAGCAGTTCCCATCTTTCTTGAACTCAAGAATCCAGAACTGGACACAGTGCTCCAGGTGTGGCCTCACCAGGACAGAATAGATGGCCACATTGCTTGATGTACCTGCACAGCCCTCTGGTGTGTCATCCCAGCTTCATATCATCAGCAAACTTGCTGAGTGTGGACTCTATCCTTTCATCCAGATCACTGATGAACAATATGATATTGAATAAGACTCAGTCCAGCACTGACCCCTGGGGAACGCCACTGGTTACAGGCCTCCAGCTAGACTGCACCATTGATCGCAACCCTCTGAGGGTACTCTGTCACCCAACGAGTACACACTGACCAAATATACATTCATCAGGTTAAAAAATTTCTTTTAAACCTCACATGGCCACAGAGGATACAGCAGAATAAGGGAAGGAGGAGAAAGAATGACTTCACCATACCCCAGCAACCACTGCAGATGCTGCTGTCCCTCAGAGCAAGGCTTACCTCACAGGTCACGTCTCAGTGGTGGTGGGGTTTGCCCCACCAGCATTTAACCACTCACTTGTAAAAACACAAATTGTGTTCCTCTGGGTGCAGGTGGCTGCGGCACAGCCCACATATCCTCTGAATTGGCCACAAGCAGACCCAGAATACCAAATTAATACCCGAGTCACAAAGCATTTGAGAAAAAAGAAAAAAAAGAAAGAAAGAAAAAAAAAAAGCTGCAACAAACATCACCTGCAAAGTTGTTGACATCCTATTTACATATACGATAATGATTTCTCATACGTGACTCAGCCATGGTCATACTGTGAGTGCGTGGTAGCACCAGAAATAGGCCTTGCAGATGCTTTGGCCCGAGTGTTAACCACAGGGACACATTTGTTTAACCGTGGGGGTGTCGCTTTTTATTACCCTTTCCCAGCTGAGCATTGCTGTGCAGAAGCTCACACAGAAACAGGCTTTATATGAAACCATGAAAATGCATCCCCTGGTCCTCAGAAATGCCATCTTTGGTGCAATAACTATAGACTGTTGCAGATGCCTGTGGGGTTTGTTCAGCCATTTACCCCACATCGAGCTCATTCACTCAACATATTTGCTCACACCGGTCCCCGTAGAAATTTTGGAAGATAACAGAGCATGGTGGAAGCCAGCCCAATTTCTGTGTTAGAAAGGCTCCCTTATCAATGTGCTGAGATAGCTAGAAAGGCAGACTCCAATAAGTGCGCTCAAGGATTGGAGACTCAAGGTGGATGGGAATCATCTGCTTCCTCTTCAAGACAGTCAAATCTGAATGACACAGTAAAGGCACTGCTTTGGGATCCAACAGGAAAGGGGAAAAAAGGAAAGAAAGAAGAATTCTTTGATTTCCTTGGCCAAAATTTCCCCTCTCGCATGCTGTCACACAATATGCTATGCTTAGAGAATACACACTCATATGCTACATGGGCACATTTCTGTAACATTTCTTACCATTCTCGAGTTCCTTTTCCACCCCCACACCCCCCAGCTGCGATGGCTGAGAAGAAAGTTTCATCTGGAAAAGGAGATATTGACATAGTTCACATGTAGCCTGCAGGCTGCATGTAGAAATTCAATTTGCAAACAGCTGCAGAGGTTTGAAACGTTTGTGCCCTGCCCTTTTCTTCTCAAGATGTTTATTGCCATCCCTGGGGCATTGATTACTACCCCCTGGCTCTCCCAGCTGTTTGTCGGAGTGCTCCCCAACCCACTTCAAGCAGAATCAGCAGAGATAGTTCAAACAGTTTAAGTAGGTGCTGTGTACTAACTTAGTCACTTATGCCCGAAAAAGATTAGAGAGTATTCAAATTGCTTTGTTAGCAGAGGGGATGGGATTGGATCAATTACTATAACAGTTTGAACTATTCCAGCTGAACCCAGAAGAAATCTGTACATAATCAAACAGCATAGAGACAAGTCCATAGAGAACCTGGAATACAACTTTAGCCAGGAAACTATTGTAGCTAGATACTCCACTCTGTGATGGCCTCACCTGGAGTATTGTGTCCAGGTGTGGAGTCCTCAGTACAGGAGAGCCGTAGGCCTGTTAGTCTATGTTGGAGTCTAGAGGATAGCCACAGAAATTATTCAAAGGACTGAATACCTCTCCTACAAGGACAGGCTGAGAGAGCTAGAGTTTTTCAGCGTGGAGAGGAGAAGGCTCCAAGATGACTGAGAGCAGCCTTTCAGTATCTAAAGAGGAGCTACAGGAAAGAAGGGGACACAGCAGGGTCTGTGGTGACAGAACAAGGGGAAATGGTTTCAAGCTTAAAGACGGTAGATTTAGGTTGGATGTAAGGAAAAAGTCTTTTGCAGTGAGGTTGGTGAGGCACTGGAACAGGTTGCCCAGAGATGTATTGATGCCCTCTCCTTGGAGGCTTTCAAGATGAGGCTCGATCAGGCCATGGGCAACTTGATCTAGCCATGGGGTCCCTGTTCAATGCAGGGAAGTTGGACTACATGACCTTTAAATGTCCCTTCCAATTCTAAGGATTCTATGATAATATACATCAGTTGGTGGTCTTACCCAGCAGCAATGAGAAATGATGTAAAAACACTTAACCATCCAGGTGATATATTAGAACTCATATAGCTAGCAATTATTTAAATGAAAATAATGGTGAATAATTCCTCAGGTAGAAGAAGTAAGAGACACCTATCTATACAGCTCAGCAAATGATAGATTCTTCTTCAGCATTTGGAGGACATCATGGCTTCTCCCTCAGTACACAGACACTATTATTTCTACTTTCATGCTTTTAGCCAATGTAGATCATGACATCCCTCCACCTTTTGTACAGTGTAGGCCACAAAAGTCTGACAAGTTTAAGCTATACTGAAAAGAAAATGACTTCCAAGAAGGTTAGGTAGCCTCAATATCTGTAGAGCCTACCATAAGTTACACGATTAAAGCTTTGCTGTTTTACATTGCTTTGTCTACACCCCTTTTCACCACAGTATCCACATGCCTTTGAGGAATGTATTAAGTGATGTGGCTAGTACCTGCCATTCTTTCATTTTAGTCTCAAAGGGAGAACTGTGTAGGCAGCAGAGGGTTGGGTTTTATTTTCAGATTTTATTTTGAAGTGTTGATGCTACTGTATGTTTACAATAAAGAAGGTAATCCAAAGAAGTAGATGTTGGAGTTTTGATAACTCTTAACTCCTGTGAGACTTTTTCAACAGCAACAGAGCAGAAAAACTTCTTGGATAACTGAAACAGAGAGTGTGAGCTCAGCTAAGAAAGGTCAGTATGAAAGAGTGGTGCTGGTGATTCGAACCAGCCTCCTAAGATGAACTGCATGTTGTGTTCTAGATTATGCATCTTAAAATGTGATGGTATCATACTTAGATATATCACACTGGTATTTTGGAGAATTAGGAATGGCAGACCAGCTTCAGTTACATATGCAATCTGCCAGGAGGAGACGGGTTCCTAAACAAAATGGATTCAGAAGCTTAGAGTCCAGGGATGCCACCAATTTAACTAGCAAGTAAACCAATTGCCTTTGCCTAGCCTCAAATAAATGAGGCTGCACATAAGGTTTCCTTTGCTTATATAACCTCTCCCCCTGCTTGAGATCAGCTTCAGCCAGCTCTTTTTCATTGCTGATCTATAAAAGTATTAGGCTAACTTGGTGGTAGCAATAAAAACAAAGATCTTTTGAAGGGCTATACTGCTGGCACTTCAGTTTGTATTGCCCAAGCAGCTTTCTTTCAAGCTTTATGTTTGTGATGAATTCTAGTTAAAGGGATAGATGGGAGCATATTTTACTTCCATCACTGCTTTTTTTAGAGGAAACTTTCACAGAGGCACCAAGAACTTTCTCTTGCACCCCTGCCTCCTTGCAGAGTCCTGTAGTATCTCGAATCAAGAGATGTGAGAGTAAGAGAGCACTACTGGCACATCTCCCAAAGTTTCTGTTCTATCCAGTCATCACCCTCCATCCAAAATAATTTGAGCTATGTATTTTAAAAAAAATACTTTAAAATCTAATGCTTCAATCTGTAGATAAATGGCTGGTCAGCACTGTTTCTCTAAACCTTGATTTTTGGCAAGTAGTGGAAATCTGTTATCAGATCTTATCCTGTGAATTGTTTTTGAGTTAGATGTACTACACCCTCTAATTTTTTTCATTTGACAAGCCAAAAACTGCCTACATATTGGTCACAAATACATGATTGCAGTCTTCACTGGTTTTCTAAGTGGTAAAAATGATGGCAACATTAAAAAAGATTCACTTCAGAAGCTCAAAAAGTAACAGTGTGAAAGACAGATCTTTAATCCCCTGATCACCCCTAACATGAATTGAGTTTAAGGGCAGCTGCTACACAGTTGTCATCTTATAATCACTAGCAAAGGTCACCAAGTGTTGGTGTTCACACACTAGAAATCACAGAAGTATTACTCAGTCACTGGGAAGTAAATTGCTGGAGAATCTAGGCTTTTCCCTGTGACACAGCCAAAGAAAAAGAAAAAAAGAAAAAAGGGGGAGGGAGGGAGGGGAAGCAACAACACAGGGCAAACTATTCTCACAAAGATACATCTGGAGAGCACACATCAACCTATTCTATGTTGTTTGTTTCTATAGACCTTTAAACGGCTACTTCTGAGACCACTCTGCAGCAAACTCTATCTGCAATCTAAAGCACACAAATAATCCTGCTGAAAACAACAATTATCCTACTCCTAAACTTATATACCATTTAAATAAGTGCAAACTGGGGCCTAAACAAGCTTTACTTCCTACCAAACTGTTGACCTTAAGATATCATGGCAGAAAATCACAAGCTGCTTATGCAAACAGAATAAAAAGTACTTGCTGTCTTTATAGTGGGGACTTCTGTTATGAGAAAGTTAAAAGACAGTCCATGGTTTGGTTGAAAGGCAATAGAGTTGTACATCTTCTATAGAAAATGTGACATTTCTCAAAGTCTTTTCTATTTGTGTATCCCACTGTTGTGTGATCCTTTAATTGCCTTATAAATATATGAGGGAACATTGCCATTTCTAGCACTGCCTGCTCAAAAGAGGCTTTTATGCCCCAGGTAGAATCTTTCTGTGCTTCTCATGTTTCTAGAACATCATCTGTTTCTGCTTTTTTTTTTTTCTTTTCTGTGTGACAGGATTGAACAGAATCAGAACCCAATATTCCCACTGAGATTGCATCACCAGTCACAGTATGAACAACTGCTTCCTATCCTCTTTGTATAAGCCACTCTGGACTGGCTGTTGATGCATGTTTTCTTAAACAGTGCCCAGTGACTCTCTACCTCTCTTTCCTGAGTGGATACTGTTAATTTAGATCTACTCAAAACATTCTGGATTCTATCTAATCTATTTTGTGTTTGTACCATATTCATCACCATGGTAGCTGAATGCCATAGTGTCTTTGAGGTAGAGGCTATGCAAAGCTTATTTTAAACCACTCCAATTCTTTGCCTTTTAAATTGAGTTCTAACAATTCCAGCTTATTCCAGCTGAGAAATTAGCCTTCTGCTCTTCATAAATAACAGTCTGAAATTTGAAATGAATCCAGCACGACCTGGGACCCTCTTTTAGCTGGGAATATCAACCACAGTAACTCAGACAACTATGTTAATAATATCCTTTTATTTAGTTACTTCTCTTACTCTAAGAGAAATGTTGTGATAGAACATTCATAATTAATGAAAGCAATAGTTCTTCAAACTCAAGCAAAGCAAGCAGTCTTCTAATAAGTTCTCATACTCACTTTCACATCTTTTAACACTCCTGTCTACCTTGAAATCTGGTTATCATTAAAATGATAAAGCTCTGACTACAAACGTGCGTACAAATAGAATATATATGTATAGCATAATTGCATTATCTGCTTTTAAAACACAACACAATTTTTTTGTTCCATATACTCAATGCTGTATATTTTATGATGTCACACTGTTGAACTTGCCAAACATCACATCTCTAATTTTCGAAATAAAAAGAAGCTACATAGGGAGTTTTACCCCATCACTTCTGAGGAAACCTGGAAAACAACAGGTCTAGTCAGTATATAGGGAAGGTCTGAACTACTCCTTCCTCAACAACGCTGCTGATACATTTACAGATTGCAAATTTAAGGGGAAAAAAAGAAGACTGCCCATATTGAACACAGAAATAGTGTAAAGTCAACTGTATGTTTCTAGTTTTTATATCAATTTTAGTATTCATTTTCAAATTCCTTGTTTGAGTATTCAATGTGGTATTCAAAGGAAAAAAAGCTCGCCAATAGTTGCTACCCTCACTTTTTAAGCACACTGCACAACTTCAATCAGAACTGAAGAAATTGTAGAAGCTTCAAAGATTTGAAAATTACGAGCAGATGTATGAAGAAAAATCACTAAGAAGCTAACAGTGAAAGGTCAGAATTTCCCTCCCAGATAGAGAGATCACAGCATCAGCACAGCTAGATCATTAGACAACAAAGTAACATGGCAGACATCTTCCAAAGTGTTGATATCTAAAGGACTATGGGCTTGACCTGTCTGAAGCTGTTACAGAAGGGAGTCAGAACAGCACAGAACAAAGAACGAGTGATGAATTTGTCTTCCTCAGCACACATATGGCCACACAAATCTTTATCTTTTTTGCAACAGATGCATTACAGCCAGTTCTGAAAATGGTGACTCAGGATGTTTAGATGAACGCACACACAGAAGATAGATTAACATTCTTCCAGAGGTACTCCAGAATGCAAACAACAGCCCAGCTCCACACTGTATAAAATCATCCCCACTACAAGAAGAGCATCAATTCAAAGGTGAATACACAGATTTGTGCAAAACCTCCTATCCAGTGGTTTCCACCCTTAGAAGTGGCTGCAGATTTAACTAACCTACTAGCTTGGAAACTGCACATCTTGTCTTCTGTGCGCCGAATGGAATATTTTCTCCTATTACTGTCTGAATCATTAAAATGTCAATCACATAACTTTTATGCAATGTAGAAAGGCTGCTCTGAAAGTAATGCCTCCTATTTTATGATGTTGGCCTACCAGATCAGAGGTGGACATTGCTGGTATGGCAGTAGAGGGTGAACCTTTCCACCAATATTCCATTACATTTTGTTGCAGTGCGACAGATGGCAGCAGAGGGGCAGTTTGACATGGAAGTGTGCATGAAGCAAAGGTGTGTCACTGAATTCCTCCATGCAGACAAAGTGACATTCATTGACATTCATCAATCCTTGCTAAAGTTTATGGAGACCAAACAGTGCATGTGAGAAAAGTGAGATGGTGGGTGGTGCATTTTGGCAGTTGCAACAGCGATATGAAAAACAAGCTATGTTTCAGGTAGCCATGCAGATTTGTACAAGTGTGGCATGCAGGCTCTTTGTCATCACTGGTGAAAAAGAATAGCTAATGGTATGCCTATGTTGAAAAACAGTATTTTGTAGCTGACAATTTGATCTGTCAAACAGTGTTGTTGTGCTCTTTGTATCTGTTGTAGCTTCCATGAAAGTAAATAAGAGGCACTATTTTCAGAGCAACCTAGATAGTTTTTATCAAATCTCAGATACACTCAAGTTTTGTGGTTTGGTAAGTTTCCCATAACATTTTGTTCATAAAGCATAGATCTGTTTGTTACAACAACGCCATATGATACCTCATCTGAGGCCCAGAATAGTTGTTTGTAATTCAGAACTGATTTCTTCATTAAGACCATGAAGCAAACGAGATTGCCATGGTCTGATGAGAGCCAATCTCAACATCTTCCTGCCCAGCCTACCTCTGCAGATATATCAGCTAGACTAGTTTGGACAGGCAAATCAGTTTGTTGTTTGTTTTGTTGTTGTTGTTTTTAAATACATCAAATGAATCAACAAAGCAGCAACATATTTTTCCAGTTACTAAATGTATTTGTTAATCAGCCAAACCAGAGATACCAAGGAGTCTGTCTGTGGAAACAAAGCCTTTGGTTCACCAAGTCACCACAAGAACTGTCACACACAACACAAACATCATTTTGATCTAATCAGGGTTTACAAAGACATTTATTGTAGCCCTCCATAGTTGTCCAAAATCGTGGAGATCCAAAGTATGTGTGACAGGATCAACCCCAGAGACACAAAATGGGGTCAGACCAAGCCTTGCCTTAGGAGCAAGGCAGTAGTCAGTCTCAAGCACCATTAAAAGCAGCGTGCCATTCCTCATCTCCAGAATTCCTGGTATTTATATCAAATATCTTACCAAGTCTTTCCAAACTACTTTCCCAAGCAGCAGAATTGTTTTTTTAAAAAAAGGCTTTGGGAGAAAATCTTGTGAATACTTCAGGTTGCAACAAGTCACCCACCAGAAGGGCTGTGAGGCTGCTGCTGGCACAAAGTACTTGGAGGTGGAAATCCAGCCTTCCACAAAAGCCAGGGGCTAATTCTCTTCAGTAACATTAAAATACCAGCACATTCTTTCTGCCAAGGGAGGAATGGGTTGTTTCCTCCAACAAAGGCTATCCCACAAAAAGATTCACAAAAACTGTAGCCGGACTCTACTTCTACTTCAAGTAAATACATTTGTGGGGGGAGGCATTTGCTGATGAAATTGATTAAGAATCCCCAAAATCTCTACTTGGACTTAACTTACAGCAAGTACTCTTCTACTCTGCAGTAAAACTGTAGATTATGAGATGTTGTGTTTACTTGCATTTCACAGGTCATGCATCTAAAAGCTGCCACCTATTGCAGAGGACTCAGAGTTATGGTAGTTCTGCTGTCAAATGCCCACTGATTTACACTTTTTTGCTTCTGTACCTCAAGCACCAGAAAGATTCATGCCTTCCATATTTTTCTAAGTTGTTCAAGCCCAGCTGACATAAAAAATTAACATTTGTCCACATGAGATATGAGAGAAAACCCATCTTCCCAAATGAGTGTTTTCATCTTCAGCTATATGGAAAAATGTAATTTTCTCAAATACTCTTCACTGTTTCTTCTCCCTCGGTTCTTGTGTCTCCACTTACACTTCCCTGCACTTAACCCCACTTTTTTTTCTTTGGCTGCAACACGTATTAACTAACAAAGTTGGGCTTTTCCATAAGTAATAGAATTTTGCTAATGAATTATAAAACGTTTTGATACTAATAGTGTATAAAGCCAAAATCCCACACTTCAAATCTCCTCTACCTCAACTTCACCATCTGTGAAAACAAAGACTTTCAAACCCACAGCCCTTTGGTTTCACACAATACCTCCACACGCACCAGAGAACAACAGGTCTGTTCTGCACCTGGAGAGAACTGCAAACAATTGCAAACTGTTCTTGATCTCTGCATCTTAACAACTGGTAGCAGCGGCAGTGCAGCAGCATGGATTGGGCTGCAGGTGATTAACCAAGTGGGTGGCACATCTCAGGATCTCTTCACTCTGCCTGTTGCCCAAGCAAAGCAGATCAAAGTTAATTGCACTCACCCATGCTAGAAGCAGACCCTCAGCTGAAGCAGACATACACGTCCACTCCTCTGTTGTGTGAGTTGTGCATACCAAACCTCCTCCTGCCTATATTCCTACTCTGATAAGTTAAGGCTTGTAGCGACTCTTTAGAACAGCTAAGGATGAAGCTCTTCTTGGGAACTTGCGTGGGTGCTGCGCCTTGTTTCAGTTATGGGTTGTTCCTTTTTTTCCCTTCATAAATTCAGCTATCATTACAGTAGCTGAGACTATCACATGATGGAGTTGAAAATAAGAAAGGCTATCAGTAGGTGCAAGCAGTGATGTGAAGATGCAGTACTAATCATCTCAAACTCTGACAACAAGAAAGTGGATATCACACACAGACAACACAGGCAGATGCAATCAAGCAGCTGCATCCTTTACAATAGAACAAGTTTTCCATCTTATCTACTTATTGCAGACCCACAATTATTTTTCCACTCAGCCAGGCACTATAGCTCCCTCAGGAAAGGTATGGAATTGGCATGAAAAAACCAGGAAAGTAAAATGTTTCTTACTGTTTGAAAAATGTATCTGCTTCACAGCTTTAGGGATGAAACATGAGATTAATGTAACTCAGGAGCTCAGAGTTAGAGAGGATGGGGCAATTGCTTAAAAATCTCCCAGCAGCCACATCTGCCCAGCCACTACCTCATCACTTTGTAAACACATACTTACAAAGTAATGACTCCTTTCCCTGCCCCCAGCCAGCCCTCGTGGAATGATAAATGAATAAGTAAATAAAGTAAACAGGGGACTTGTTCCACATTATACTTACCTAACACAATTCAATTTTAAAATAAATAAGTGAACAAATAAAAAGCATGCCTAAGTTTATAGCCAGAAGGCCAGAGCCTTCCCACTTGCTCTATGAGCAAATCCTGACTTTAACCAATTTAGGAATACCCTCAAATAGTGATTCAAACCACTTGCTATCATATCAACTAGCTATCACAAGAACTAAACTAAATTTTTAAAAATAGAAAAAAAAATATCAGCTGCGATGGCACTTTGGAATTCAAACTTACCAAAGTTCTAGAACAGAAGAAACATGATGAGCCCTTAACACTGTCTCAAAAGTGCTGTGAAACTTTTGTATTTCCTGCAAAGCTTCCTGAAAAAAAACCAAATACCTCGTCACCTTAGTATATATTCATTCCCATTTTTTAAGAAGGGGAAAAAGATGACCTGGAGAATTACAAGCCAGTGAGCCTTATGACTGCACATGGAAAATCATGGAATCGATCCTTCTGAAAGCTGAGTGCAACAAGGAGGTGATGTGAAACAGTAGCACAGCTTCACCAAAGGCAGATCATGCCTGACCAATCCGATGGCCTTCTATAATGGAATGATGGTGTCAGTGGAGTGAGGAAGGGCAATTGATGTCATATACCTGGACTTGTGTGGGACCTTTGACATGGTCCAGCACCGCATCCTTATCTCTAAATTGGAGAGATGTGGATTTGACAGCTGGATAATGGATAACAAGTTGGTTGGATGGCCAAAGGGTTGTGGTCAGTGGCAGGTGGTCTGAGACAAGCACCCTTTAACATCTTTATCAGTCACACAGACAGTGGGATCAAGTGCCCACAGCAAGTTTGCAGATGACACCATGATGAGTTGATATGATAGAAGGAAGAGAGATACCATTACCTCTCGACCCATCACTGCTACCCAGGAGAAGTAGGCTGGAAGTAGGAGGTGAGGGAGCAGCAGGGACTGCTACAGCAGGCTTGAGGCACTAAAGGAATACATGCCTCACTAGGATCAGGTATTCCTAGGGATCTCCTGTGAGGATGGATGGATGGTTCCCCTGTTCTCTCTCAGCAGTGTTTCACTTGACAAACTTGTCTGTTTGTGGGTGTCTAATTCATTGTAATGGAGATCCACCACTGAACTACACTCACTGTTTTCCAACAGGGACATTTCCTGCTAAGGGGTGTGTTTCAGGCAAACACTGACAGCATTTCCTCCAGTGAATTAGCCTTTGGGACTTTATGTCTCTGACTTTGTCTTAAGGCACTAAACAGCTTCTCACCTAAAGCAAAACTGCAAGCAGGCACGCTGTTGCCTGCAGATTTCACACAGCCTCCAGCACAATCACAGAACCTGTGAGCTGCTCGGGTATATTTAGAATCCCACATTGTCATTACTTTCATCCTACAAAAGGGAGGAAAAAAAATCAAAGAAGAATGGAAGCAGAGGATAAATGCACAGCTGGAGAATGTCAGCAGTCACCTCAGCATTGGCTGGGCCTGATGCACCTGTTGTTTAACAGAAAGGGAGCGGATAACCCAGAGAAAAGAAAATCAAAGTTAATTTCTACTGCTGTAGTCAACACACACTGTGTGTACAGTAGTCCATCTAGTCATACAAAGGTCAATGCATAAGTCATGTGTCAGCAGAGATGCTTGTAATTAACGATTTAAATCACAGTTGTTGGCTAATTAGCTTGGACTGTGAAATGTGATATTTTTCCCAAGATAGGATCCCAAGAGAAAGAGGAAAATATCAAAGATGCAGATAAAGTTGGAGCTCTGCCTCCAAAAGCTACTTCCACAATCACTCAAACTTATCAGGGCTGCTTCCTCTTGGTTCACCAGACCCCTCATTTATGCCTATTAAAACATTTGCAGAGCTGCTTGCAAGCTAGCTGACCTATTTGTATTCCTTTTCACTATTCCTAAGACTCCTCATCCATCTAGCTTTGTTTAATTCCTCAGAAGCACCTCATTTCTTGAGAAGTTGGAGGTCACTTGCTCATACACGCTTTTAATTATAATAATGGATAAAATTACCCAGATAATAATATTTTTTACCTCCACTCTACCTTTTCATTTAATCTAGGGTCTTGGGGAGTATGCTAGTAAAAATTTCATTTATCAGGATTTTTGCCAAGAACAAGAAGAAAAGGGGAGTAGAGATCAAAAGTCTGGCTATTTTATTTAGCTGTTCTCAAAGTAACTATTAGGTTCACTTTGGTAGGGTAGGGAAATACTGCAGTCAGCTGACAACTCCAGAGAACGGGGTGAAAAGAGCTCTTCTGGGTCACAATAACTCCATGACTTTCTAAATAATTAAAAACTTAATGATGTTATCCTTAAATTCAGAAAAGAGGAAAACAAAAGAAAAAGCAGTTAGAAAAAAAAAAAAAAACAACCTATGACCAATGTTAGTGAATGTTACATTCAATTAGAAGCTGATCTTGGACCATATGACTTGGAGCAATAGTAAGATTCACTGGCAACTGCAATGGTCTCTTAGAAATACAGTGGCCTTTGTGAATCCAGTGACCTTTATGAATGGCCATAAGTTCTGAGACACCCTGCTCTTGTTGCATGGAATCTTGTAATTGCTTTTATTATGGGTGGTGACTTGTGAAACGCCACATGAACATGGAGAGCCTCCCAGAAATCTGTGGTCATAGCTCCCACAAGTTTACTACACCTCCATAGATCCAAAGAATCATTAAGGTCGGAAAAGACCTCAAAGACCATCACATCCAACCATCAACCCAGCCCCACACCCACTAACCATGTCCCTCAGTGCCATGGTCACGTTTCTTGAAAACTTCCAGGGATGGTGACTCCACCACCTCCCTGGGCAGTCTGTTCCAATGTATTACCACACTGACTTACACCATCTTCTTTGTTATGAACCATTTGTTTAGTAAGTCCAGGCTAGTGCTTGCTTGCAGGTCTTTGGGAGGCATCATGGCATTTCTTACTGCAGTTGCTACCCTGAGCAAAATCATTTTTGTTGAAACTCTGGTAGTGTCAGGGGATTTGTACATAAACTATTTTAAGCCTACTGCAATTCCCTGGCAAATTAAAGGGTAGAAGTTACTCTGCTTTGGGCCAGACACAAAAAACATTCTATATCACCTTCGGATGGCCTAGCAGTGATGTGTTTCTTTCTGGGCACTTCACTTTGTGCTTCAGAATGTTAAGTTTTGTAAATTTCACAGAGAAGAAATCCACCTTTGAGATCCCAACCATAGAACTGTGCAAAGAGGCAGCATGAACCTAGAGCCCAGAGAGGAGCCACATCTTGCAGCAGCAGCCTGAATCTGTATAATTTTGAAGCATAAGGCAACTGCAGCCTTAGTCTCCACACTGAAAATCTTAAATTACTCAGATTTGTTGTAGTGAAGTGCTTCATTATCAGTCAGTGTTTAAATATAACCTAATCCACTGCTGCACTGCTTATTAAAAATTAAGGTAGCAGAAGAAGTGACCACATTTTTATGATCTACATAACCAGAGACAGTACTCCAGTACTTCAGAAAACCCCATTTGCAGATAAAGAATGCAGTCACATACTTTCTCCTCCATAAACAACTACTACCAGATTTCAGATCTCTCAGCAAGTTTATTATAAATGTGCACCATCAGAAAACTCAGGCCGTGACTGCTTATGTGAATGCACAAATCATACAGCTGATGTAAAATCTTATGCTTTATATATATTTAGAATTCATTTTCATTCCTAATATACTTGAATACTCACTAAAAAATATGCAGCCTCAATGAACACTCCTACTGGCATCTTACTGTCATTTGCAGAAAATCAGGTATTAAAATAGGACCACGAGCAGAGTGAATACATTTAAAAAATAGAGAAATGCTACTTATCTCTAAGTGGTATTTTTTTTTCACTAGTGCCTGAATGCAGTGAATATAAGAAATCAGAATACAGGGTGATGTTCCCAGCAGCAGGGCTATTTTGTGCTGCCCTAATATAATATAACCTTCCATGTCTATTCAGCTTTCCATAGACTATGAAAAGGTTTCCATCCTAGGGGAGCTTCACAATTTCAAAACCAAAAGAGCAAAATCTTGTACTCCAATCCACTAGCGAGCCAACAAGAACATTTTTTTTTAATGTTTCCTTTCAGCTATGGCCTTTGTCATTCAGATATTTGAGTATAATTAAGTTCAAGATCTATAAAAAACCTTTTTGCACAAGACAATTGTCGCACTGAAATCACTAACTGATGATGTGTCTCCAAAATTTACAAAAAATCCTTCCCCATTTTCCTTCCATCAGAAGAGAGTCCCTGAGGACCCTTGTTTACCACCAGCCTGTATTCTCTGACAGAAAAACTACGGATCAGTGAACTCTTAGCTGAGTCTGTTCTGTGCCACTCCTATGTCCATCTTCTATCCTCATGACAGAATCACGAGCATGCCAAACAAATATGGACAAAGCACACTCTCTTTGCAACACTCCACAGGTGCAATTACCTCCTAAGAGTTACTGCAAGTTGCTTTACACGGAGAATCTCTGAGGTGAATGAAACCTATGTCACATGGAAATAGCTTCCCATAGCACCAAAGTTCTGAACAGCTTTTGACAACACCAGTGCAAGGCTATCTTTGATACACACCTCTGGTCACGGGTGTCCCATTTGAACAGATGCAAGAATCTTCTAAACAAGACAAACCCAACAAGTTTGGGATAGGTCCCAAGCAAACCAACTTGTGACTCTTCTAGCTGCTGTGTGGAAACAAAGATTACAGAAATTTACAGAGAGAAATATTGACTACAAGAAGTTCCCAAAGGTCATCTGAACCAACCTCATACTCAAACCCAGACTATCACCAATTCTACAAGTCAGTCATAGCTTTGTCTGGCTGATGCTTGACAATCTCGAAGGATCAAGATTCCACATCTTCAAATAATATATCCCAGTGCTGTATTTCAGGACCCTTCTGGACTGAAGCAGTTGAGCATGACAGCCATTTCCCTCAGTGCAGCACCACACGCATGCTTTCTGAAGGTGCTCACTGAACACAATGAAAATACTGGAGTATCAGCCCCACTACCAACCCTGGGGCTCTCACCTGTTACCAGTCACCAGCTGGGCACTGGCCTACTGATTACTGTTCATCACATCTTGAGATCCAGGCAATTTTCAACTAATGTAACATTCTGCTCATCAAACCATTACTTTCTCAGCTTCCAGATAAGGATGCTACGTGGTCAAACTTTACTAAAGATGAGATACATTACATTCATCAGTCTCCCCCCATCTTTGTAGCCAGTTATTTAACTATATATCTACCAACCAGGTTGGTCAAGCGTGATTTACTGTTGGTAAATAAATCCATGTTCATTCATCCTTGTCATTCCCTGTCATTGTGTTCTTGTGTGTTCGGAAATGAATTCCAAGAGTATGTGCCCCATCAAAAGCATATCAAGGTTCAGTTGCACTGGCAAAACTAACATCATATAACATCTAAATACGTTCAACAGACATTCAGGTATTGGGATTTTGTTTGCATTGCAAGCACAGCCACAGAAGCAGACTGGCATTATTGTCCAAGCTCATGCTGGGGCTTGTAGACACAGTGATGTAAGACTGCAACAGTGAACCTGTCATCCACACTAAAGGCAGCCAGATACACCCCAGTTTTTTTCTAATAGATTTATTTCAAAGATGATTCAGATAAAGTTGTCGATATCTCTTGGGTAAGTTCACCATCAAGCCCCACTTTCAAGACAGTAGCCAACAAATGAGGCATTCCCTGAATATGGCCTGGAGAGTCATTACTGAGGTGAAAGTGTGGTCTAGCTTAAACAAAGGTTTATAGCCTTCTATAAAAACATACCTTTTCCTATTACTACCACCATCAGCTCTGACAGCTGTTATCTCTCTACTTATATTTTATGCTTCTTAATTCTAACATATGATGGCACTTTGCTTCCCAATATCCAATTGACATTCTTTTGATGTATCTTTTGGGCTGGTGCCTAAGCACATTTGCAAATAGTTTAGTGCTCAATTTAGGGCTGAATATATTCCCAGAATTCCTTTGGCAATCAATTATTTATTACTTACAAGTGTTAAGATCAAAAAGAAAAGAAATAGATGTATACTTCACGCTGACAGGAGGTCCGCGGGGATTACAGAAAACAGAAACTTTAATGCTAAATTTGTGTAAAAAGGGTAAAATGGGGATTCCCTAGTCAGTTCTTAAAAAATTAAAAGAAGAAAAAGAAAAAGAAAAGAAAATGGCCTGGATTATTCACTTATTCTTCCTGGGCTTTATCTCATGGTTTGAAATGCACATTTGGCCTGTGCCATTAGTTCTCTGTACCACAGGGGCAAGGTCTGGTTTGCTTTCATTAAGGAGAACCAGTTGGCTTGGAGTCACTGTCAGCTACCTGGATGTACCTTTTAGCAGCATATCCAGGGTGGCATACATAGCTAATTAATTAACCTTCTAATTCATTTCTATTGATAAGCCTAGGATTTGCATTAATTTTCCATCAAGGCCATACCATTTGTATGGCTTCTTTGCCACATTTGTAAAACTTGAGGTTTGTAAGGGCAGCAACATTTAAATAAAGAAGAACTTGCAAGTGCAGAATTTAGAAAGATCATCCATACTTCATCAAACAGCTTAGTAGAAATGGAGAGCATTTTATCATGTTTGGCTGGGGCAAAATAGTATTATTCTGGTCTGTGGGGTATGAGCAGTGATGGGGGACCTCAGGAGTCAGAGCTAGAGAACTCAGAACCAAACTCTCTCTGCAGTCACCACTGACTACTCATCTGTCTCTATAAACTGCATGCTCCTCTCCTTATATTTATATAAAAATTTAAGTTTTTAATTTACTGCTAACTTCAACTGGGTCCCAGATCAAGTGCCAAATAAAGACAGCTTTCGTATAAGCAAGAAATAGCTCTCACCAGGTCACCAATACAAAACCAGTCCTTATCTGCTGTGGCTAACTAAGGGATACATAAGGGATATCTGGCAGTTTCACAGTGAGCCAGCACAGAATTATTCAAACAGGACGGAAGCAGCAGCAGGAAAAGAACAACCTGGTGCAAACAAACAAAGAGGAATTCAAACTCAGCAATACAAGCTGATAAAAGGCAACCTCCAGAAATAAGAAGTCTACTCATGAGTATATGTGAATGGCTGCACAGACCAAGTTTATTTACGATGTAGCTCTGCAAGCCGAAATGTAAAGCAGAATATCCAGCAACCAGCTCTGAAACTTTACAACAGATGCCAGAATTTAGTAATGTCCTGAGTTGTTTTATCATGGCCAGCAGCCCATCCACCAATGGACTCAATTCTTTCCTCTTTTTTTTCCCCCAGGTTATACAGCAAATCTATCACCTTCTCTAAAGCCACTGAAATTATAACACCCTTGTAATTTAACCTGCTTATTTGTCATGCAAACAGATAAATTATACTACTGTAAAACTGAGATGCATTTACAGAAAGTGGCAGCTCTCCAGGTAAAAAGAATCAGCCATCTGCTCTCAGAAAATCTAATAAAGCCCAGTGACAGATCACTTCAGTTATTGAGAGAAACTTGGAACAATGGGGCAGAAATCAGCCACATGAAACTGGAGGAGTCACACAACAGACAGGTTGTGCATGATCTGAAAGGCAGTCCATCATTTGCTTTGCCACCTGCAGATTCAACATCCACCTTAAGTAAGAACTTTCAAAATGGTTATTGTTGTTATCAGTATTGGCTGAGACTTATTTACAGCTTTGAGGTGGTCTTTAGTTCGTCAGCCTTTTGGGCGTTGAGCATAACTAGGCAAAGGAGTAAATGAGGCAGACTGAAAAAATGAGACCTTTCTGTTTTGTCTTTCAGAGTGACTCTTCTGCATAAGTGAGTTTTCAGATAGCCAACTTGTCACATTTGGAGCAAAGGTGTTCTAGAGGTTAATGAGCAAAACAACAGCTGACTTCACTAAAGAGTTTAATTCAACTATATGAACAAACTGTTTTCAACCTAGAAGATCCGTTTGGAGCTGGTTTGTGCTGGAATGTCACCCACACAAATCTTGCAAGGAACATTAAGTGACAATACACAAAAATAATGAAGCTCATGTTGGAACAAAATCTCTGTGATTGAAAAAAAAACTGCTTAAAGGAAGAAACATTTAAATTCCAGTTTCTAATTTAGCTATTACCTAATTAAATATAAAAACTTGATGTATTTTAACCTTTTTACAAACATCCTCACACAGTCTACATTTCTTGTCACCGCACTGGTTTGCTTTGTGCTTCTCCCTATTGTTTAGCTCTTACCTCAGGCCTTGTTCCAGGATGGGGTGTTAATTCTCTGGGCTGTCTCTGTATTGCAGACCAACTGGCAATTTAAGGTTAGGACTTTGTGTCTTAAAAAAAAAAAAGTTAATGTTTATATAAACAGTCGACTCAGGTCTCTACAGCCCCTGGGCATTCATGCAAGTCCTTCCTTCCCCAGAACCCAACCCAGTTTCCTTCTGTTGGCTGAAATTATTAATGATGAACGGACAAATAAGCAAATACAAATAATAGTAATAATAAAAAAAGATCATTCTGCTTGAGGCTGCAACTCCACTTTAAATGCCTTCCTCTTTAGCACCATCATTTTCTCTCTCAACAGTGAATGTCTTAAACATGTGCAGGGGAAAACCTCTCACTGTGGAAGATGTTCAAAATGTAGACTGGGAAAGAGGAATTTTCTCCACAATGTGCACTTTGTGCAGACAGAGATGCACACCCCTAGAGCCTGATCTTTCTGCTATTAGAAAAGTCATTGCTCTTGCTGCTGAATTGCTACATAAACAGTGCCTATGGCTCAAGGGGCACCCTGAGGCTCCCCACATGCCAAACAAAGGAAGACTAATTTTCTGCCTGTAGAAACAGGAGTGCTGGGGCATAGAGTCCCTGGATAGAACAATCTACTTATAGCCATACTGCATTAAGGAGGATTCTGTCTTAAGGACGATTCTTCTTTGTAGTAGAAAAACAGAATAAGGTGCAGGTAGGATACTGTACTCCTGGTGCTCCCTATTGCTCAGGAATGTTGCAGAGAAATAAAAAAGAATGTAAACAGAACAAAACAAAGCAGAAATGGAGAGTAGATTCCTATCTATCTTTGATGAAGCCAATGGTAAAGAGTCTTCTTGCTTACCTATGTTAATGTTTTTCTCTAAAGGTACAAGGTAAACACAGAGATTACTAAACACATAGAAAACCAAAAAAGGGAAATGGATGAGAAATACATTGGCAAGTTTGAAAAAAATATAATACTGAATTTGATAAGATGCCAACAGTGCTGACTGCTGAAGTGCAAGGATTTTGGTAGACAAAGACCTGTGTAAGGCATGGGGTGGGTTAAAGGCTGAAATATGTATAATTGCCAAAACCTCACTTTTTATCTGCCAAGAAAAGTAATTGTACTGATAAATAAATGTAAAAAGCAAAAATGTGATTCTTTATTAAGGCAGAGCACTGTCAGAGCAAATATCAATTTTCTAAATTAATAATGCCAGCCTCAGTGTATTAAGCATGTGAATGCAAAGGTAACATAAGAGAGGTGGTTACTGCAATCTGCCAATCAAAATGACCACTTATTTGATTTACATGTTTCTGTTATGTACTAAACAAATCAGGCCATTAAATATCTGGTTTTTTTACTGCTCTGGTGAGTTCAATGTTTTTAGCCTCTCTTTCTGGAATCTTTGTCACTTGATTTCCACTCAACTGTGATACTTCATCTTGCATTAGATTGTAATACCAAAACTGTGTTCACCCACACAAAATTCCCATAGCACCCTACCAAGATACAGACAGTGGTTAGCGATGAGGTAGGAGTGGGTTTCAGTCAACTGGCATTTATGTGTATTTTATGTTTCCGAATTCAAACAGCAATCACTTTTTTAAATTAGTGCAATGGCTTTAATTAGAGGAGAACAGCAACAAAGAGGCTATAATTAAAAAAAAAAAAAAAATCACATGGTTGATGCAATGAGTAGTGTCTTTGTCATAATTCACAGTGAGTCTGCTCTACTGTCGGGTTAGGTTCAATCACCAGTCAGCTTCAAGGGCAATCACTTCTAATTAAGAAACCTTTTGAATACTTCCAAGGAACATGGTCCAGACCTCTATGGTACTGTAAGAACAGTCAGGCACACAACTCTTAAGGTCGTCTGACCTTCAAAATTGCATTTCATGCTGTGTGTCCCCACGGAGCCATCCAAGTCTTTCTTACCTTTTTGAGGGGCACGGTTTAGTGGACGTGGTAGGGATGCCCTGATGGTTGGACTAGGTGATAGTAGTCTTTTCCGACCTTACCAACTTAATACTAGAGAGCTGATCACCTTTGCTTTTGACGATTTTACATGTATTTATACCCAGAGAATAAGAAAGCCTACAACAGCTGTCCAAAAGAGTACTTACTTCTTGTGATTTAATGAGACATTGAACACTGAGGACCTGACACTGAAAGTACTGTTTGGAATGCGATTAAAGTTCCTGTCTTTGTGGACGCAAGTGGCATTCAGCTAAAAACCTTGAACTAGGTGGCAACAACAGGCTGTTTTGAATTAGAGGGAGCTATTTGGGGCTGAAAGAAGGTTGAAAAAGTAAACAAAGCCTACGCCTTCCATTTGAGGTTAGGTTTTTCTGATTCGTGGTAGATTCAATCTCACTCCAGCAGACTCTTTTTATGTAGACAAACTTCACTTCTTTGAAGAAACAAAGAACTCCACCACTGGTTTCTCCTCCTATCTGTAAGAACGTGCAGTATCACTGATAACCTCCCTCATCCCAAAGAGATGATATCATTGCTGTTCTTTGATATGCAGATACAGGGAGTGGGATTGCTATAGTTATCCCTGCTGGCTAGTCTATGGAAAACACAAACAGGTTGTCCACGTTTCCCCCTGCTGAGGGGGAATGGCCAATGGGCCACTACCAACCACCAGAGCCTCACTGGGCACTGGGATCCCGCCCTGGAGCACTGCATGCCACACGAGGCCGGCTCATTAGAGGTATGCACGTCAAATATCCCAGACTTTTTTTTAATATAAGCCATAATTGATGGCTGGCTTCTACAGGGCTAATGTTGCCAGCGCCGGAGCTTAATGACTGCCACGCAGATGAGTTTCCTCTGAGTCACCTCAGCCCCAGCAGCCACTTCTGCACACAGCAGCCTGCGCTCCTCACGTTTCCGCGTACAACGGGGAAGCGGGACTTCTCCCAGAAGCACAGGGAAGGCTCGCGGAGAACACGGAGCCCAGCACGGCACGCCGTGGTGGCTCAGGGCGGGGCTGCGGCCTCCTGTCCTGACAGACACCACGCCCTGCCTGGGGCCTGCAGGCCTTCCTAAACGCCCACCTCCATCTCAAGAGAAAACCAACAACCTCTAACGGAGACAAGCCTGTTTTTATAAAAAGAAACAAACATCTGCCTCCCCGCTCCCACGAGAACACCAAACGCCACAGACGGCAACGGACTCGAACCCACGGCCGAACAGCCCGTCCCACGGCCCGAACCGCGCATGCGCACAGCACCGCCAGCTGCCGCCCGGCCACAACGCGACTGCGCAGCTGCCGCAGGCCGCCGGGCCGGAGGGGGATCGGGAGCGGAGCGGCGCCCCCTCCCCCGGCCGCGCCATGGGTGACGCGTTCCGGAGGGCGGAGTCGGGCACTCAGGTGAGGCGCTGCCCCCGCTCCTCTCAGAGCCCCCGGGGCGCCTAAGGGCCGATGGCGGCTGTGCGCCGCGCCTCCTCTCAGGCCGGGGAACGGAGCGGCCGGCCTCATCCCGCCCCCTGAGGGCGGCGCCGCGTAACCACGCGGGCAGGGCCGGGCGCCCCGCGTCGGTCGGGCCCCGCGAGGGCGGTGCGTGAGGGGAGGGGCGGCGGCCCGGCCGCACCCGCCCGCCTCCGCTCCGCCGCCCTTCCCCCCGCCTGCCCTGGAGCGCGGCTCCGGGAGGGGGCGGGCAGCGCCTGGGGGAGCGGCGGGCTGCGGGGCTGCGCCTGTGGCGGCGTGAGGCGGGAGCGCTTCGAGCTGTGGCGGTGGTGTCTTTGTGAGGGTTTGCTTCGCTCTCCCGCTCCCGAGCGGCGCGGCGGGTGCTGTGAGGAAGAAAAGCCGTGAAACAGATGGGGGAAGGCTGGTGGTGGTTTACGTGCTGTGCGGGTGGTAGAATCCTGTTCTTCAGGCGTGAGGAGGTTCAGTTTGGGGGCTCTTCGGGTTTTTCCTTCCCTGAAGCGTTTGTTATTCCTGCTTGTAGTCAGCAAGTTAATTACCTGGAGGTTTGTGCGTTACCCTGTCGCAATAACGCTGTGTGGAACGCATAAAAGCATAGCAACACGAGTGGTCTTAATTATTGTGCGTTAAAACGCCATTTAATTGTAAGGGACTTCTGTTCTTAAGGCCTTTTGGCATTTAAAACACTCACTGATGACCAAACCTGAGCGAGGCGGGAACCGATGGGTTGGTGGAACGATGGGTTGATGGAACCTTACAATGCAATCACAGAATCACGAAGGTTGGAAAAGACCTCTCAGCTCACCAGGTCCAATCCCAGCCCACCTCACCATATCCACTGACCGTGGCTCTCTGTGCCACATCTGCACGGCTCTGGGACCCCCCAGGGACAGTGACCCCACCGCCTCCATAGGAGCGATGTGAACCATCCAGGTGAAGCCCTTCAAGCAGCATTTCATTTGAAATAAGCTTCCTCCGACATCCTGATGCTTAAGATCTGATTTTAGTGAGGATTATACGGAGATCACAGCCTTGTAATTTTATTCTTCAGTGTAATTAATGCAACAAATTAGAATGCCATTGGTGCATCACAAATAAGTGATGAATTGCTAGCACACATCTTCGTGCCCAAAGTTTACAGAAGTTCAGGTGGAGCGGTTATGGTGGTTGAGAATTAAGATTTGTCTCATGTATGAGATAGATTTGTACTTACAAATAGCCTGTAGGTTAGCTCACAGCCCTTAGCAGAGTTCAAGTATTTAATTTGAATTTCTTTAACATTTTAATTAAGTAATATCTCATTTCTGACAAGGCCTACACGTATGCTTACATTTATGCCTAGCTTTGTCGAGACCTATATGGTGCAAGTGTGTGATATTTTAGTTGATGGGACTGCTCAAATGCATCTTTCTTTATTAAAAAGATGGCATTGATAAATGATAAAAAAAAAAACACTGCTGAAATATTTGAGCATTGTCATTAATGACATTTAACCCAACTCATGCTGGATAGCTTATTCCCTACTCTGTGCACCTGTGTGCAGTTTCTTGCATGAATAATTGCACTTCTCAAGAATGCATACAAGGGAAGACCTACCACCAGCATGTTGCTAAAAGGTGACATTTTCTATGAAAGATGATGAAAGAGCATTATAAAGGAAGAGCATCTACAGCTAAATTACAGAATCAGAAGTCTGAATTACACGATTTCAAATTATGGGTGCTTTTTTCTCTGTGCTTTTTGCATGGCAGGACTTCACCCACAGCTATTCTGAGACACCTGACTTCCATCATTGAGACCACCCTTTAATCCCCATAGATGTTCCCTTTTCCCCATTATCTAGAAGACAGTGTAAGTAGGCAACATGGAAATGCCTTCCCTGGAACGCAGCCAAGGCAGTTCCTGCTGGTTTGGGAAAACCCGCCTTGTCACTGTCTGTGCCTGCAGAGGTGAGGGATCCCTGTCTGCTGTCTCATCACAGTACAGCTCAGCTGCTGTCACTTCTGTCAGAGTGTGGACAAACCCTTGTGAGCTGGGAAGGCAAATTGTTCGCTCCTTCTGCCAGAAACCCCATTGCTCACAGTGTGACACTAATGAGGCAAGTGCCTTTGGAGATTCTGCTTCAGAACTCGGAAGTAAATAGGAGTTTGATAAAAACACAGGTGTGCTATCATCAGCAAATTACCATAAATTACCTACAGGAGGACTGCTTGGAGTGAGCACCTGTAGTTATTTAAAATGAGTGTATAAACTCATTTAAACAATGACGGATTCGTATTTAAACAATAGCATCGCTCTGCTGTGTGTTTCCAGTGCTGTGGCAGTAAGCTGAAGAGGTGATAGTCTGAGAAGAAAAAGGGGCTCTTAGTTTCCAGAAAAAAAAAAGTCTGCAGGGAGTGTATTTGTTAGTGTAGAGATAAATGTGGGAGCAGCAGCTGCAGAAATGTGTTTCCTTAGGGCACTGTGTTGCAGTCCAGCAGTGCTGCTGCTCCCAGCCCCTGTCCTATTGCTGGGAGCTGAAGGGCATCAGGAGCAGCAGCCTGTGGTGGTTTCCTGTCTCTGGCAGCTTGCAGTGCCACATGAGGGGGGGTGAGAGCCCTTGCCCTGCTGCTGGGGGAGCTTCTCCTGCCATGGACTGGAGCTGCTGCTGGGGTCTGGGTGGCCACAGCTGCATTTTGGGTGCGTGTGTAGGGGCTCATAAATGTTTCTATGTTCTCTATAGATGTCCATCCAGTTGTTTGCTTCGCCCAGATCACAGAATCCTACTGGTTCCCCAAATACTCAAGAGATCTTGGTGTGTTCAGTTTGCTACACAAACACGGGCAGTGTGACAGGAGAGTCTGCAGGTCCACAGCGAGGTCAGCCCAGCAATTCATGGCCCCTCGGTGGGCTTGTCAGAAAGCTCTCCTGATAATGTGGGAACGAGCAAACAAAGGTGAACACATTGACATTTTCTTAATGGAAGGGAATGGTAAAATGTCAATGGAAATGTCACACTTAGATTCCCATCATGACCACTTCAAGTAAATTCAGGGCCCTTTAATGCGGCTTTATTCTGCTATTAAAGGCAAACACATGCACAACTGTTTAAACAGCTTTTAAGAGAATTCAGAGCAAAAGCTCCTCCTTGATACAGCAGGGAGGAAAGTGAGATAAGACGGTATACATTTAAAGCTTTGTGCTCGTTCCATAACTGGCTTTAAGGAGGATGCAATGAAACCAAACAAGATTTTTTTTTGGTTTTGCTTAAATCTTTAAATGACAGCTGGGTGTCCTGCAGAATTAAATTTGGTGCTGTAGTGTTCTGGGCATCCCACAGGGTCCTTTCCCACATGTATTGCTACTCATAGGGAACAAGAGCATTTGGTGAAGTGCTGGTTCTCCTATGCCAAAACTGCACTGTAGAGTTGGGTGAATCTGTGTCTGCTTGTTACACAAATACCTGTCAATTTAAGAAACTGTCCGTGAACTTTGGCTAACTTGTTTTACAATGGGCTCGCTTTGCGGTGCACTTTGGAGGAACTCACTTTACAAATCTGGACTTGCTTTACACAGGTTCTTGAAAAGCCATTGGTGGCTAATTGCTTTGGATTGTTTTTAATCTATACTGTGTTTGAACAAGTAGTTCTAATGCAATAGGAGTGGTAGCCCATGGGAGTTCTGCACAACTTTTCAAATGAAATGTGCATGTTTTTACATATAAGTGTGCTAACACTCATGATGGGTAATGCTTCACCTCAACCACTAGTGTGGAGGAGATGGTTGTTACACATGATCTTCTGTCCTTTTGTTCTGTCTGATGCCTGCACTGTTCTCTACCAGAGGTAATCTTCTATGAAGAAAGGTAGAGGGAACTGGGCTTGTTTAGCTTGGAAAAGAGAAGGCTCCAGGGAGACCTCACTGTGGCCTTTCAGTACCTGAAGGGAGCATATATACAGGAGAAGGAATGGCTGTTTATGAGGGTGGATAGTGATAGGACAAGGGGGAATGGTTTTAAACTGAGACAGGGGAGGTTTAGGTTAGATATTAGGAGGAAGTTTTTCACACAGAGGGTGGTGATGCACTGGAACAGGTTGTCCAAGGTTGTGGATGCCCCATCCCTGGAGGCATTCAAGGCCAGGCTGGATGTGGCTCTGGGCAGCCTGGTCTCGTGGTTGGTGACCCTGCACACAGCAGGGGGGTTGAAAGTAGATGATCATTGTGGTCCTTTTCAACCCAGGCCATTCTGTGATTCTAAGATAATCCCTATTGTTAGTCTGCCTGTGCAGCTTTTTCATTTGTTTTTGGATTTCTCCTTTATTTCTCCTGGTGTATATCTGTTCCTTATTGCCATTGGACCTGTGTTTGTAAGGATGGAAACTTCTGCTGCTGTCCTCCATATTGTGGGTTTGCATGTATATTTATGAAAATGTTTTAAAATAGAACTGTCATTGAATACTCCCCATTCTTGGAATCCTTTGAAAGTTATTCCCAAGCTCCATTATTTTGAGGTAACAGCATGTCTCTTCTATCTTTTTGTTAAAGCTGCTTGCACGCCTTGAGGGCAGAAGTTCACTGAAAAACCTTGAACCTAATCTGTTTGCTGAGGAAGGATCTCCTGTTCATGGTAAAAATGTATCTTTAACGTATTTATGCAACCATGTCAATGTAAAAGTTGTAATGAAAGAAATTACTGAGCTCACTGGAAAGGAGCACATCCAGTAATTCCTTGATTGTCCAGGATGTTGTTGGACAGCTTTTCCAGATTGTGAAATCCCGTGGATTTACAGTGGAAAAGGCTGCTCTGAGTACACAAAGCTTGGAATACCTGATAAAAAAGGCAGATGAATCAGAAACTGAAAGGCTCATGCTGTGAGGTGCTACCATTGTTGAATATCTATCTATCTATCTATATATATATGAATGAATGAATAGACTTAATATGAGAAGTGTGTGGCTGCAGCACTTATCAACATGTCTGCAATTTGGATTGCCACAAATTATAGCAGGTTCAGAAGAAATAGCAGAAAAAGCAATAAAAAGAATCAAGGTAATTGGATGAGGGATGATGCTCAGTCTACAAATGCAGTCTCCGTGAGCCCATTTGCGTGTTATTCTGCAGCACTTGGGACTACATTAAGAGTTCAGCAATATATGATTCCTACCCATAGAAGTTTCAAATGTGATATAACAAAGACAAAGGGCAGAGAAATGTTGGTAAGTCATTGTGAATGGAGCAGAGAATAGAAGGTGATTTAAATACTCTTCATTCTGAATTGTTTTGTTACCCGTATGAAGAATCCTGAAAATGGTGTATGCTTCAAATGCCTCCTGAAGTTTTATTGTTGGGGGTTTTTTTTGACATGAAATAGTTTTCTTTTTTACAAATGCAGGATTAGAAAATGCTATATTTTGGTCTATTTTTGTACTTCACATACAAAAAACAATTGAGGCTGAATGGGTCACATCCTGGTAGAACAGCCTATGAGAAGCCTCTCTTGGGGGCCAGTAATTGCCCTCACTACTTCAGTCAGCAGGGTTTTATAGTTCCATTCATAACATATCTGCTTTGATCTTAAAGCTCTCTGTGTTGTTCAGGGCTGTCCAAACACTATTCCAGAACCTCTGCTCTGAGATGGATGGGAACTTTTTGATTTCATCACCGGTTTCTCCCTGTGCCAATATATTCACTGAACTTATAAAGCACTTCTCTTTTGCTTTTAACCAATGGCATGAATTATTATCTGTGCTGCTCATGCTTTTTGGCTGACACTAATGGAGTTGTGTAATGTTAGCAGAAATCTTATATATGTATATATATATGGACTTCACCTTCTATTATGTTTTTACTTTGTCTTTTAATACCACAGTATATTTATTTATGAGTTCATGTGTTTTTTTTCACGTGCGTTCTCATTATCAAGTCCCTGTTGTATATCTGCCTCAGTCTGTCACAAACTTCATTTTCAGTGGGTCTTTATGGAATACTATAACACGTTGCCCATGAAGGAATGATGAGATGAAGGCAATGCACTGACCTAAATTTTACTTTCCTGATGGTATTTGAAACAAAGCAACATAAATATATATAAAGTTTCAATAAACTATACAAAGGTTACATCATAGTTAAGTGTTCATAACACGTGTGACAGAATATTATAAAATAGGAACTGTTAATAGAGGTACTGCTGTGATATTCCAGTCACTGCTTCCAATTATGATGGAATTGTATATTTAAGAACACATGTGTGTTAATTACATACCATTTGGGCTCTTCTGGAATAGAGCAAAAATGACATGAGCTTTAAATAAGCTTCCTCTATAGCCAGTCATATTTCTCCTGTGCCATTGGCATGAAGGTGTGGGTGTCCATATAAAGCTCTGATGTGCAGCAGTAGTATGACACCCAGAATTAATTTGGAATAAATATTATGCCTTTCTACCCCACTTACAAATATCAGTGACAGCTTCTACACAGTATGACAAATTACTAGCCCAGTAACTTCAAGGTATTTGATGGCATTTGATGAAACCTGCAGTGCTGTTGCTGAGGATTCCAACAGCCTGTTTCTGAACGCAGCATCACAAAATAGATTGACCAACATTCAGTAGCGTAACGAGTATAGAAAAGTCTCAGGACTCTTGTGGTTCTAACAGTGACACAGAACTGATGGCTAGGATGGAGCACAGCATTTTGTTTTAAAATAGATTAGTGTTATATGAATACTGATGTTTACACAATATCAGTTAGCTTATCCTGCATAGCAGAGGTGCTGGTTTGTCTGCCCATTGTGGGCCTGTTGTGTTTTGTCTGTCGTTCAAGCTGTTAAGAGCCCAGTGGTGTGTTGGGTTGCCCCTTAAAACATACTTCTTCAGTCTATCAGTGCTGAATTTCTTATCAAATAATTCTGATAATTCACCTTGATCTGTCAAACCTTTCCAGCCTAACTTAACCCAGTAGGTTTGTCTTTCTTTCACGTGTTCTGCCAATCTAATGGAACATTCCTTTACTGATATTGTTAATGTCAGGCAACACGAATTCTAATACAATAATTTCCCATTATCTTTCTTCCATGTTAAAGTGTCTATTCCTACTCAGCCTCTCAGCCTGCTTCCATCCTTTGAACAGTACCTCTATACTAATCCTCCCTTCAGAGTGCTTTGACATTAATGGATGATGCTGGTCCTGATCCCTTGCTTTCCTCCATGACCTATTGTGAGAGATAGTGTCAGTGGCTTTTTGAAAACACTGCTGGCCACACTTCCTGCACTGCTGTGTCATCGTTTGTCTGCTCTGATCCAGAAGGATGAATTTCCCTTCCTTATCTTACTGTAGCAGCCTGGCCTCTAATTGAAGGAAACCCTACATTTATAGTTACTGCTATAAATGGGTTCTGCTTTGCATCAGTTCTTTTTGTGGGCAGTCCCTTTAATAATCACGAAGGCACAGAAATCCCCTGCTCCCTTGAGGTTTTCTCATAGCCCAAACTGTTACTCTTTTCAGAATATCAGCATAACTTTAGTGTTTTGGTCAAACTCCAACCTGGGTGTGCATCTTGTTTAGCAATATGGAACAAACTTTAAGTCTTGCTATTAGAATTTATAAGCCAGCACCACAAAAACTCTTCATTGAGCTTGTAAGTTTTACTTAAGTCTGTTAGTTCTGCCCAAAAAAGGCCCCACCAATGTTCTGTGTATGGCACTATAGGAAATAGTAGAGAGCTTTTGATAAAACATTTTCAAGTGGATGAAGTCAAGCGTTTACTACACAGAATGATTAATTTGCATCATTACGAATAGCAAATCAGATTTGTCCACTGCTGCTTCTGAAAGGGCATGGAGTTACTGCATTCTTTGAAGGTGTGTTGTATGGAAGGTGGGTCTAACAGTGTGCACTGCATGTTGGCCTAAGCCAGCCAGTGACCTGGGTTCAGCAATGCCATTTGGGGCAGCAGGAAGCTTGTGCTGAAGCCAGTAGCAAGAAGAACACATACTTTGCTCTTTAATGACAGATACCTTACGCAATTTTGTAAAAGATTTCAACAGACTTGAGCTATGGGGGCATGACCTACCCAACGTATTTAGGACTTTTCCCTTTAGGTGTTATAATTGCACCAGGTTCTGTTGTGTCACCGGTGCAACCTATGTGACACAGCAGAGCGGTGACTGGCTGCAAGTGGTGGAGTTGGACATTGCAACTTCTGAGCAGGAAGAGAAAGTGAAGATTAGTGGCATAGGAAGTGTAGTCATCTTTCATCTCAAAAGTGGGGAGAGCCATTCAGAACAGATAAGTAAGGAAGGATTTGGGAGGCTATCCAGCTTTTAAAATAAATTTTGAAGTATCAGAAATTCAGGAAAATGAAATTGCAGTGTTGGAGAAGCAGGGAATTTCAGTAGGGAGAGGTGGGCAGTTGAGTGCCGTTGAAATGGGTGCATTGTTATATCAGGTGTCAATTGCTTTAAGCACTTGCAGTGGGTGAGGAGCTTAGTTCTTCACTGCCACACTTTTCCCACACTGCATCTTGACACTGTATGCACTTGCAAGCAAGGATCTGTAAGTTGTGACTTGAAACCCCTGTTGACTCAGGCAGGAACAAACGTGTTTAAGTACAGTTGCAATTGATTCTCTATTCCTGCATCACCACTGTAGAAAGTGTTGTGAGCAGAGAACCTCTGTTTCCAACAGGAGAATCGTTGCCTGGAATTAAGGTAATCTGTGAATTCCTCTTGTTGAAAGAAGCAGCTTCACATTACGAATACAGAGAAGAGTACGTATTAAATATACAGGCATTCTCTTTACTGGTCACAGGCTCTTGTTGGGATGTTGTGATGTGTGCAGATAGCAGACAAGCACATGACAATTTGATTTTCTCTTGCTAGATGCTAACTAGCATGTAAACAATTGTTATGTCTCTCAGAGCTTTCAAAAATGCTTTTTCAAATGAGTGGAATAGTGAATATTGGTTCCATAAACGCTGAAAGTTGACTCGGAGCCCTCATGTGACAGCTTGTTCTTTGTTTATGAGCAGGAGATGTCATTGAATTCCATGGTCCAGAAGGAACAGGAAAAACTGAAATGCTTTATCACCTGATAGCCCGCTGCATCATTCCAAAATCAGGAGGGGGACTGGAAGTAGAAGTCATGTTCATTGACACAGACTACCATTTTGATATGCTTCGTCTCGTTACCATTCTTGAGCACAGATTGGAGCAAAGCACAGAAGAGATGATGAAGCGCTGCCTGGGAAGGCTTTTTCTTGTGAACTGTAACAGTAGCACTCAGTTACTTCTCACTCTTTATTCTCTAGAAAACATGTTTTGCACCCACCCCTCTCTCTGCCTTTTGATTTTAGATAGCATATCAGCTTTTTATTGGATCGACAGAAGTAATGGAGGAGAGAGTCTTAACTTGCAGGAGATTAACCTGAAGAAATGTGCAAACTTCCTTGAAAAGCTTGTGAGGGAGCATCACTTAGTTCTGTTTGCCACAACACAGTCCATTATGCAGAAATCTACAAACTCTGCAGAAAGCTTCTTTCCTTTGAAACTTCAGCATGAAATTGATGCAGACTATCGACCTTATCTTTGTAAATCATGGCAACAAATGGTAACCCACAGGATATTTTTTTCCAAGCAATTTAATTCTGGCAACAGCAAAGGTTTTATGCTTGTTTCTTGCCACCTCAAAAAAAACCATGTAGCAAAACATTCATTTAGTATTGCAGAATGTGGAGTTCAATTTTAATTTCAGTTGATCGTTTAAACTTCTGGCAAATCTTGATGCTTAGGCCTGATTTGCTCTAGGTAGGTTTTAGTACCTTCTAAATGACCAGTTTGTTGCTGGGTAATTAAGAACTTTTGTCACTAATTTCTTTAACAAAGAGAAGGGCAGAATGCCTTAACATTTTTTTTTACTGTTGTGGATGTTCAGTCTCAGCTAGTGAGGAATGTTGCTATTATTTGTTCGTGCTTAATGCAAAAAAGAAATTAAATCAAGAAAATGATAACTGAAATAATTTTAAACTCCTGGTGTCCTTCATTAATGTAACCTCTGCAATATGCAGTCAAATGCACTGACTTCATTTCTGGGTCTTATGCTTTTTAATCCTCTTCTTCCAAGGTACGGAAATAGAAGCCTAGTTATCTGTGGGGTAGACTGCGAAAAGGCCAAGTGTTCTCTTCCCAAAAATATGGGTCTGGGTTCAGTAGCCAAGGGCACATGAAATGCATCCATGACTCTGCTTCAAGAGAAAGATTTGTCTTCACAGCCTGTTAAATAGTAGTAATCCTGACTGTGGTTCTTTAATCTCACAGTCTCTCTGCTGATATTATCATATGCTCAAGAAACAAGGATTTCAGGTGTTTTGACCTTCAGAAATTGATGGTTTTGAAGAATCTAAAGCTAGGACAAAAATGGAGGCCTGATTTCCATAAGTGAAGGAGAAACTGAAGACCCAGCTCTGAGTACCCCTGTGAGTCTGTGCTGCATGCAGCGAACGGTTTTGACAATAATGACAATGACAATAATGAAGTATGGGTTATGCGTTGGTTTGGGTGGTGGTTTTGTTGTTTTTTTTAGTGCACAGACAAATTTCTTTCCTCCTCTCCCTCATTATTTCCTCCCACTTCTTTCCCTTCCTCCATCCTCCTTAAGAGATCCAGGAATGCCATGCCTCTGGTCTTTACCAATATGTATTTGCCATATACAGAGCATTTGTGTGCAGGATTTGGCATGCAACGTGTTGCAATTCTGGCAAAGAAAATTCAGAACTTATGGGAAATGCCCTACAGTTCTGGCAAAGAATACCATATTATTTATTAACCTAGAGTGCCCTTCGAAAGCTTCAAAGTGCTTTACAAGGAAAAAGATTGCACACAGTACATTATTTAATACAAAAACTTACATTAGCTTACAAATTTAAATGACTCAAACATGGGGAAAGACTTCTCACAGCAATATTCATTGTCATGTTGCACAACACGTTTTATAGCTTAGATAGATTATTAATCAAAACACATATTTAAGAAATATTTTGCACAGTATCCTTTTGAGAAAGATGCCTTAAGAAAAGTCTATGGTTAGACTCTCACCTTTTAACTTGCTGACTTCTGAAGCCCACCTTTCCAAGCTGAATGCATACCTGAATTCCATGCAGCGTCTGGGTGGGCTTGTGAACCCAGACCTCCGTACATGGAGCTGGGAGTGCACATCTGTACTCCTGTATATGGAAACAGGCATCTGCGTGGTGTGGTCAGATCTCTGTGAAGATGCTGAGCAGCTCTGCGTCCTTCCGGCCCAGTGCCCTGCCCAAAGCAGAGCAGGTGGGAGAGGTGCCAGGAAAGTCACTTCTCACTGGCAGATGCTCCTGGCTGTCAGCAGTGGGGCTTTGGGGAAGCTCTCCAGCAAAGACCTATGGTTAATGGCAAGTAAACAAACCTATCCTTCTTGTACTCATCCATTTTTAACTTCGTTTCGTCTTGAATTCCATCACTTTCACAATGAATTCAGTTTAATTATTCTTTCTGTGGGAAGCTATGGGTTTTTTGGTTGAATTTTTCATCTTAAACTTCCTCTGATCATTTCTTCGTGTCTTCGGTTCTTTTCTTGTGAGGCGTAATGAGTGAAAGTTCTTTTTTTCACATCTCTGCAATGGTGATGATTTTATCAATTTTGTCATTTCATTTGTGCTTTCTTTTCTATCACCACTTGTACTTATTTCAGAACTGGTGCAAGTGCACAAAGACAAAAAAAACTGAACCACTCCATCTAGATAGAGCGGACCAGAGTTCAATGCTTTAATAGGAATGGGCACATCCACTGTGAACTATTACACAGACACACTTGCACATTTTATAAGAACAACTGAGATGATGCAAATAGAACTGCAGAACCTTCAAATGTGAAAATTAAAGGGCTGCATCATTTCTACTTTCAAAAGTCAACAGTTTCCTTTTCTTTCAGAGTGCAACTCTGCTGAAGATGAACTGCTTTCATAAAATCATACTTGCTGAAATATGTTTGAGGAGAAAAAAAAAAAAAAAAGCAGTGGAAATGTTCTGGCATTCCCATCTGGAAAAAAAGCTTTTATAATATTCACATTGTAGTTCATATTTTGCATTGTACTATAAAATAAATGCATAAGTTGAAATGAAGCCAAAGTTCTAATTGATTACAAAGCGTTTAGCTCAGGAGATTTTGAAACTTCACATTTATTTTTACTTTGAGTGCAGACAGATTTTTTTTTTTTTTTTTTTTTAATTCTCTGCTGATGGTGCACTGCACAGTTGTTGTAGATACACAGCAAGCCCAGCTCTTGGGAATGTGGAACCCCTTGTATCCCTATGCATCTGCAGGAGGGACAGGCAGAGCAACATTTGGGAGTGAACTGATCTCACCCTCTGCACAAACTGTGCTGTTTAGAAAAATGAACCTTTAGGATGAGAGTCTAAAACAGATGCTGCAATAAAGAACCTGAGAAGCAGCAATTTTGTACCCTAGTTAACTGTGGGAATTACAAATGGTTTTCAGCATGTTTTTAATGGGGACCTTTCTCCTCCAAAGTCTCTTTTTTCACCCAGCCCTACGTGCTGCCCAGTTTCCAGCCCACTGGGTGACCTGCAGTGCTGCTGCCAGGCAGGAAGAGCATTTTGGTGATTCGGGCTGAGCAGGTCCAGTTGTTGGAAAGTGCCCTGTGAAAGTGCCACTGTGCATTAAGTATGAGAAAAGAATGCATATGCCCTCAAACTCTAATTTATCCAAGTATTTCTTAGAAATGAAAATCCTTTCATGTCAGTGTCGCTGTGCTTCAGCTGAATTTTGTATTATGAAGGCTTTTGTAGTTGTAGGAACTTCTTGTATTTCTCAGAATTTTGTTTGTTGCTTCATTTGCAACACTGGATTAAAGCAGCAAGCATAAAATGAAGAGGAACTAGTTGGACCTTTTTTCTTCAGCCTTTTATAATGAGAGAATTTTGTAGCAAAACAAATTAAGGCCTTCTTCAGGTTTTATATTTATTTTTAAAATAAACCCAGATTTCTACAGACACCTGTAAAGTAAATGTCATTTTTATATTCAGCATTTTTTTTTTTAATCCTAGACTTTTTAATAGAGCAATTAAAATACAAGAAACAGTTTGCTTGGTTTAAGTTTCTACTTGCTCATAAAATTGGAGTTTCCTTTCACTTACGTATCTGGTGCCAGCGTCTGAAATTTCCATGGAGCCTGGAAATGGCAGAAGGTAAAGGTCCTCGAGTGGAAACGTGCCCACAGTTGTGTTTTTATTGGAAACTAATGGACAAAGGCAGAAAGCAATGCCATTCTGATGACTGCTGGGCATAAGGCTTGCACCATGTCCTGGAGAGGAACACGATACTCTGCTTCTTTTCTGTGGCTGCTAAAATAATCGTCTCCTGAACCTCTTTATCCAAATACATTTTCATACAGAAGGATCCAGCTGAGGCAAACTCAGTGCCCACCTCAGGAGAAAGCCCTGCCACGTTGCTACACTTCAGCTTACGTAGGAAGTTGCAGCGAATTCTCCGTTCTGTAATACTCACCTGAATAAAAGCTGCAGGTTAAATGTTTTCTGCAACTACAGAGCAGCACAAGACTTGTGCATTTTATAAGGAAGGGAAGAGCTGGGAGGCCTTTGGCAATGGAAAAAATCTTGTTGACTGGGAAAGGAGCATCAACCAGTACAGTGCATCTGCATGATCTTCTGGATAGAAAGCTCTGATGCCCTATAGCAGCCTTCAAAATTAAACGTCTGGCCATCTCTGAAAGAAGACAGCAGAATGGCACTGAGCTGTGAATAATGTGTAGTGAGACAAAAGGATTCTTGAACAGTTGACTAACATGTCTAGCACGGTAATGCTTTAAAACAGAAAGTTGGCCATAGTTGACTTGCAGGTTCTTCCCACCAAGAGATGAAACTGGTGATGGATTCAGCTATGTAGATGCTGCATTATTTACAATGAAGGTAAAAAACCCTTCTGCTTTGGACCCAGGAGGAATTAAATGTAAAACCAGACTTCTTTATTTTATGGCTTTTGTTTTTGTTTTTGTTCTTTTTTTCCCTGCAATTCCAGGTGCCTTTTCCAACAATCAGCACTTGCTCCAAAAGCACTCTCACAGCTTTCTGTGTCAGGACCGTGCTTTACTGGAAGTAAATAGTTGTGTGTTCATCCTTCATTACCAGTGCAAACTGGGATGGAGCCCGCATGACACATCAGTGTAACTGATAGAGAGCTTTGGAGGCTGCATTCTGTCTGCCACCAGGAGTAATTTCACATTGGAGCAGAACCCTCTGAAAAAATGTGACTGTGACTTTCCTTTGGAAAAGCTTGGCAGGCTTCCTCCTGCTTTCCCACACTGCTTTGCATCCTGCCCCAGCCAACTGGTCCGTGTACCTGTGTGGGCCTCGCGCTCACGGAGAGCAGTGACGAGATGTCACCACCTTGCCAAGTGCTGGGGAACAGCCACGTTCCCAATCTTGGCACTCGTACTGCAGGACTTGGCACCACTGCTGTACTTTATAATTTAAACCATTTGTCAGGGTTGTTTCTCATGCATCTAGCTGGGCCCGTACTAAAGACCTCCTCACCCTCTGGGGAGAGATGAAAGAGAAGAAATCTTGGCTTCTGAGGTTCAGAAAGACAAGATTTTTAGGCTGTTGCTACAAAAAGCTGCTCTGGGCAGTCTGTGCCAGTGCCTCCCACTAGTAGGAGGTAGATGGTGCTGGGCACTGTCAGCAGCTTTGAGCCACACTTTCCCACTCTGCACACCCAAAATGAAGACACTGGTCATTGAAATAGCAAGTCCCTGTACTTTGCATGGCTGGGCTGCCAGCTGCTCCTGCAGACACTACATTCAGTGAAGAATCCTTTCTCACGGCTCAGTGTCATCCCACAGCCATTACAAAGCTATGCTGCCTTTGGACCATGCAAAAAATGGGTTCAGAAAATCAGTGCATGTTGGTAAGATCTCATCAAAGCAAGTTTCTATTCATCTCCAGAAGTTTTGACAGCTCTGAAATTGCTTTTGACTCACAGAATTTCATCAGAATGTTTTTCTGATCTGTTAAAAAGTGATTATAGAAGAAAGTAAACAAGGCACCACATGGCACACCACAGTTCATAAGGCACAAATAACTTCAGTCCCAGAGAGATCCGCAGTGTGATACAGAATGGCACTAACAGCACCAAAAAAAAATTGACCATCTTCCCAGAGAATACAAAATGGGATTTTTAGTTGCAGAAATGAACATGTCTCTAGCATGGGGATGGGAAGGGGCAGAGAAGAAGGGAGACCGTCTGGGGAGCTCCTCTACAGTTTGCTAAAGCTTGGAAGAAAGGAGAGCCATGTGGTCATCAAAAGCTGAAAGAAAAGGGCTCAGCTTCACCCAAGATCCTATAGAAAATGTCAACAATGACAGTGAATGACTGCTGACAATGGCAAACAAGCTCTCAAATGGTAAGGATGCTCCAGGAAATCCCAATGACTGCCAGTAAGAAGATCTGGAGAGGACTGGACCCTATTGAGCTTGTTGTGGGAACAGCAGGTTGTCTGTACCCCTCTCACAGCTCCTTCCAGCAGGGGATGGGACACAGCTCAACATTTCTGGCCCATGGGAGGCCCCACCACCAAGCTGCTGAGCAGTCCTGTCCCACTGCTTACAGAGTCATTGTGCGACTTTCCCTTATTCTTTATTTTAACTCCTTAACTGTGCAGTTCTGCAGTAAGACTGCAAAGCTTGCACTTCAGTTACCATAGGTATTAGTGGGATTTGTCTCTTATTGCTGAAGCTCCTTAGCTCTCCACATAGCTCTGCTTTGGTGAGATCTCGTGCCTGGATTTCATGTTGAAGAAAATCAGGTGGTTTTGCTGCTCTGAATGAAATTACATCTATCAGCTTCAGTGACATTTTACCCAGCCCTACCAGAATTAGCAAAGGACTGATGGCTGAGAAATCAGGGCAGCATAACCAAGCACTGAGATTTCAAAACAGCTTTTTCTTTTCTTCCTGGTTTGGGTTTTATTGCCACTACTTGTATTTCTAATAGGAAACGCACATTTCCCAATACTTCCTTTTCTAGTAAGTTGTAGTTTGTGTTGTATCCTGCCCACAGGGGATGTGAGAAGCAAAGGGAAAGGAAAGGGCACCGTCTCCAGTCCTCTCCTGGACTGAATCCATGCTAGATTGGACTGTGCAGTACACAGCGGTGTTGTTCCACTACTGCATTGACCAGAGATATCCAGGACAGTGAGAGAAGACAGAAAGACAGTGCAGGCAGAGCTACAGTTAGACAGAGAATTAAATAGAAGCCATGGATAAAAAGAGAACAAAATGCTGCAGCATCTGAAAGCCAAAAGTGAAACTTTGAGCTATTCCCTCTGCATTTGCACTTCTACATACACAGCACGGCTGAATTAGAGCCTGCAGATGGAAACTCGCAGACCCAGAGCACCAAGGCTGGTTCTCCAGATCGCTTTTGATCCCACAGTCTGTTTTCTCCAGGAGCAAAGTCTGCCTTCAAGGAAAATAAAGCAATACAAATGAAAATGCTTTCTGTTCGGATAAGAAATCACAGAATACCAGCACTAAAGTTCATAATATGCCGAGTTTCCAGTATTTCAGTGCCAGTCCTGTCCTGTCCTTTATTTGAGGCCAAAATCATTATTCTTGGGAATAGGTAGATTTTCAGACTCTCCTTCCAAAAGCCATTCAGTATAATTATGGGACAGGATGTACTAAAACTAAAATGCTAATTCATCCCCAGACTAAAACACGCAGGCTCCAGGATTCTCAGTGTGAATGACAGCAACACATGGATAGGACAGAAGACATTTCGTCTTGCAAAGTCATCATCACACAAAACAGGCTATTCAAAGGGAATGGAGGAACCCTTCAGCTCCAGCAAGTCTAATGAAAACAGAGTGCAAGGTAAATACACTTAGGCTGTGGTCTCCCATCCCAGACTTCCTCCATGTCTGAAGCAATGTGCCAAAGCTCAGTGCAGTGCATCTCCCAGTGCCAAAAGAAGTCTGTCGTAAAGCAGAATAAATACAAGTACAGGCTGGCACTGGGGCTGGAGCTTCATCTCGTTTCAGACTTGGCTTGTTTGCCTACAGGTCGCACTAGTTCCTTGGATTTGGTGCTCAAAGGAAGACCCTAATAATCCTGGGTAAGGTGACGTTGGGTTTTGAACACAAAAGAGAGATCAGGATATAGTCTTGATGTAAAGAAGCAGCAGTCTCTCCCCTCCCAGTCCTGTGCGTTGTCTGAAAGCCTTAAGTGCTTCTGAGTAAGGAGTTGGCTTTTTGTAGCTTATGGATAATGGCCTTGTTGAAGTCAAGTATCCATTTTTAATGCACAAAAGGAAAAGTAGAAGGAAGTTGAGAATGCAGCTTGCTGAAAGTTCTGCCATGAAACAGCAAAGCTTAAAGGTCTGTTGTAAGATGATTTAGCAAACACAGGTCTGAAAGGCCTGAGCACTGGGCAGCTTTGCACAAGTACGCAGGCATCAGCCATTAAATGCATTAATGCTATAGGCAGAGTCCACGTTCACTTCCACCTGCTAGCACAGGTCACAGTATTGCTTGTTTGCTGGAGGTTTATGTAGCTACCATTCACAACCATATGCCATAGTAACTCCAAAACAACCTATAGATTTAAATGCTAATGAGTACAGCATATGCTAAATGATAAACCTATCAAGAAAAACAGACCTAACAGCAATGTGTAGAGACAGATATAGACAGTAAAAATTGAAACCTTTCCCATGTGAATATTAAAAAAAAAAATTACAGGTTAAAAACTAGCTGAAGTCTTAATGATCTGCAGAAGGTTCCCCTTGCATAAGTGGCGCTTATCACCAGGCTCTGGATATCTCACCAACAACAGACAGCTTAATAATGTAGATCTTGATTGCTTTTATCAGTTCTTTTCATTGGGTCATAACTGCATTGTTTAGGGCTGACTTTGTGCAGAAGCCACCACAGCAATGCACTACTGAGTATGCTGCTCTGTTGGCACCACTCAGGGTCATCAGTGTAACGAAGGGATCTCAGCCTGCAGAACCCCAGCTAAAGTTGCCTCCCACTATTCCACCACATGCTGAATTCCAGCAAATTGTTTAATTAACTACTGAATGCAAACTATGCTCTTGTCTGTGCTATGGGTAGCTGGAAACACCCTTCATACATGAGCAACAATGCCTTGTCCTTTAACAATGTGGCCTAGATTTTATCTGGGGCCTTTTCTGTCAAGAGGGATCACTGGGAGCCCATGTGCACGCACCCCTTGTAAATTTTCCTATTTCACTGTACAGAAAATATTTCTGGTCAACTATTTTGGTTATCTCATTTATTATATTCCCTCTTTCTAGAGAGACTTATGCATATGTTTAATGCATGAATAGGTCCAGGGAGGTCAATAGGAAAATTTATGTGTTTAAAGTTAAGGGTGTGCATACATCTTTACAAAGTCAGACTGGACTTTGCATCTGTGCCCAAAGCTTTTCTCCAGCTGTGTCTGCCTGCACATACCTGACAGCACCAGGTCCCTAACACTAGTCCATTATTCCTCCAACTGGAAAGTTGAAATCTACCATTTACTGTACGATTGCGGTATATGGCTGGAGTCCTTTTTCCTGTTTCCGTCCCAAAATACTCAGAACGTGGGGCATGAAGCAATGAGTGTGGTGGCTGGGAAGGAGCCTGCACATGCAGCCATGCAGCTGCTGCTGTTCTACATCACAGCCCAGAGTCTGCAGCAGGACCCCCAGCTCACAGGTAGCAGGTTGTGATGACCTGCACTCGCTTCCATCTCATTCTGGCTCAGAATTCATGATCTGTACCCCAGGAAAAAAAAAAAAAAAAAAAGTAGCTATGTTTTTCCTCTCTTGGTTTCATTTTCTCTGCTGCAAAGCATGGGCCAGTCTAAGATTCCACAGAGCAGAAAAGAAAGCTCAGTGCAAAAGCGTAGCTGCTGCCTACGTCATGTTAAGCTATCAAGTAGGAACAACATTTTTGCTCGGCAATCACATTCCATCCCGTTCTAGTGCAAGCCAAGAGGAGTCTCCTGTGGTTACAGCTAGGGAATGGGAGATGAACACTGAGCTGCTCTTGGCTCAGCTCATCCTTTTGTTTGTGCTGGACACATGGTGACACTCCCCTCCCCAGATCCCAGAGCCTGCAAGCCATTTGTTTGCATTGAGGACCAGACCAGGCAGTGCTTTCCTACCAGCACATACACTGAGTGCTGCCCTGCTGACAAAGCAGCCGTCTGTCCTTCTGCTCCGGCTTCACTGCTCCAAGTCCCATGGCTCCCACCCGAATCTGGATAATTTTTTTTTGTTCTAATTGACATTTTTTATACTTCTGGAGAAATCTAACGTAAAATTTTTCATCCTATTGCTATGAGCCATTCCTACTGCCAGTCCTGAGCCCTGCTGGGACCTACCAAAGCCACGTGGCTGCATGGATCTGCTTGCACAGAGCAGCCTGCAAGAGTAGTGCCTCAATTGGTCTTGCTCTGGCTATAAATCAACCCTTCCCTTCACTGGGGGTTAGTCAGCAAACTCTTACTCATGCGTTTCTCACACAGCAAGTCACTTCCTGGTAGTACCCGTGTGAATGTTTCTGCATCCTTACCTTCTCTTCAGGGGAAGCAGCTTGATGAAGTTGGTTTTCAAGAGATGCCATTTCTCTTGTAAACCCACAGAGCCAACAAATACCTCATTTTTCTACTTACGGTAGGTAAACTGCTGTCAAGCATTCCATCTATGGAGTGTCCCATACACCTTGGAGCAGCAGAGATCACAGAATTTTTAAGGTCATCTAATCCAACCATCAACCCATCACCATCATGCCTACTAACTCATGTCCCTCAGTGCCACATCTATACATTTCTGGATGTCCTCCATGCAATTGGAACCGCTGAGCCCCTGCATGGTCTGGTGTGGGGGCTAAAAGCAGGAGGACAATAGTGGGAGGTCCCCCTGGAACCACTCCTTCAACAGTCTTGGTGACCCCCTGCAAAACCCTCCACCCTTTGCTTAGCCATCACTTCCAGCTGTGGAACATTTTTCAGAGGGAATGTCTGCCTGTGAATTAATGTCTAATTATTGGGTAAATTGTATAAACAGTTCTATACCCTGCAGTGCCCCTCCAGTGCACTGGATTTGAAACAGACCAAGCAGGCATGAAGGTTTTCAAAGGGCACACAGTGTAGGCTTGGGGTGATGTAGGTGACTCTGTGGTTTTATCCCTCACAGTCTAAAATGACAGCAAGGTCCATGGTAGTCATTTAGGGTGAAAAAGTATTGTTTATTAATTAAGAAAGGGGAAAAAAGGCCCCTTCTAGGCCAGATCATAGATTTTAGGCTGCCATCCAATGTCAGGAAGTGCTCCCCTCCCAGCAGGGGATCCAGGTTGTGGGGTTATTTAATACTTTCTGGTTGATTCTGTATCTGGAATAACTGCCTTAAATGATTGGTTTTGGCCTGAGAAACTGTTTGCTTACCTGGCACTTGAACTCCAGTGATAAACTTTAATGTCCTCCTCTGAGTACTCCCCCAGCAGACAGAGGAGGCTTAGTACAGCCCCATTCACTATAAATCTGACCTTCTAAAAAAAATAAATCAAATTCAGATGTTGCTCATTATCTCTTCCAATTTCTATCTATCCGTCAACATCCAAAAGTTTTAAAAGCTCTGCTTAAGCGTGTCTCCATCCCACTGATGGAATATCCTTTAATATTTTATAGTTCTGACTTGCACTTCTAAAAGTCCTAATTAATCTCACTAGATAAAAACTGACACAAAATGGCACAAGTGAGAATAGCTCCATCCTTCCTCCCAGCAATCGTGTGCCAGTTCATCTTGGAGCATGTAATGATTTACTGTAATAGTTTTAGGCCTGTAATGGGGCCAATAACTGGCATCTGGAAGCTGTGAGGCTCTTTCCCAATGGATGCCATTCACATATAGTTATTTAATTAATTAACAGCCCCACTAACATGAGCCAGTAAAGGGTCTATTAAAGGGTTGTGATATTTTTTTTTCCTTTCTTAAATATCTTCCAAAGTAAGAACATATGCTGCACGCTGCTTTTCCCTTGGAGAGCGCTTAACGTTGCAACCTGTTTATCTTGTGACTGATTTTCAAATTCCACCTTAACCAGCTGCTCTTTGCTGGGCTGTAGGATTCAGTACAGCCGTGCTCAGCGGGAGCCATTGCATTCTACCTGCATGTGCTCATTCCTGCACAAGGTGCCAAACCCCTGCGAGGCCGTTCCCAGACATTATATGGGATGCACTTCCACTTACTCGCCTCCCTGCTGGGATGAAAAAAAAAAAAAAAGCAAAAGAACATAAATATAAATAAATGGTGGTTGGACTCAATAAATTGATGGTTGGGCTCGATGATGTTAGTGCTCTTTTCAATCATAATGATTCTACGATGAAATAAAGGTGGGGAAGCTCATGTGGAATAAATGAAGTATCAGTGGGAAAATGAGCCCTGCCAGATGCTGGAAGGGAGTTGGTCAAATTTGTAAAAAGCATTTGAGAGCCCGGTCCCATGTGAAATGTGGAAAAGCTATCAGGGGCCATGCAGCAAATGAAGATGGGTTTGGTCTGCTTACAGAGCCAAAGGATTTTGCTTCCCAAGCCATGAGGATTCCTACAGCTTAGGAGCAGTTAAATGCAAACCTGGTCCTTGTGTAGGACTGAGGCAGGGCAAAGGGCGGTCCATAAGTCTCCAACCTTCTGCTTCTCCTGCCCAGGCACAGACATGGGCAGCTCTGTCTTGGTGCCTCCAGCAGGTGACATAGATTCATAGAATCATTAAGGTAGGAAAAGACATATGGATCATCTAGTCCAACCGTCTGCCTTCCACCACTGAACCATGTCCCTCAGTACCACAGCTACCCTTTGGGCTCTTCAGCCCAAAAGCCCTGAAGTGAGCTGTCTGTCAGGGCTCCTGGGCCATGACAAGAGCTGAGTGGCCAGCTCACCTCACAGGTGGCACTGGCGGTCACTGCTGCCCTGCAGTCACCACAGGGTGAGTAGAAGAGGTGATTCCACCCTTAGGCAACTCCCAAAGATGGGAGCGGTCTCCAGGAAGTGCCACAGCCAGTAGGCCGTGCCGGGTCATCCCAGCCAACTTCACGTATCTAGGAGCTGGATACCTAGATGTCTTGCAGAGGCAGCAGAGAAACAGGCATTTCCTGTCCTGAAGGAGACAAGCATCTCCCTGGAGTTGCTTTTCCTCTCCACTGATCATACATGGAGCCTGAGGTGTCTAACACAGTCTTTGAAGTCCAAGTGTTCAACATCTAAATCAGAGCAGTTCTCCCTTTCTTTCCACTACCCCTTTCCCATTTTTCCTATCTATCCCAGTAAACCTTCCATGATGCTTCAGCTCTAACAGGAAGATGTGGGAGCACCCCAGTGCCCTGCAAAGCAACCAAGAGAAGTTGATGAGATACGGTTTTCTCTCCCATCTCATTTCAATAAAGAAGGCTGACCATGTCCCAGTTCTTCACAATAGATGCTGTCAACACCTACCTTCTGTGAAGAACCACAAAAAATAATTCATATGATAATGAATACCCTGTGGGCGCTTTGTGCTTTTGTGGAAAGCAAAGCAGCTGTAACCTCGTTTAACTGGCTGTTTTGTTTTACTGGTTTGTACTGCTCTAGTACTCCAATGAGTACACACTTCAAAGGTGATACAGGCTTAATGCTGTTCATCTTCAAAATGTTAAAAGTATCCATGACCTCGTTGTATTCCTTACCTCATGTTTTTTGTTAGTGTTCTTGTGCAGGTGGAATGAAGGTTGGGTACATACACTGGGAACTAATAAAACACCTTTAGCATTTTGTGACTAAACCAAAACCGAACAGCAGAAAATCCAAAACACTCATATCTAAAGTTACACTTCAAAATCCAAGCAGACTAAGAATTGAAAGTGCGTTCAAATACATTCCCTAACAGATTTTATTTCACGAGAAAAAAATCCATATTCTGTCATAGGTCTCAAGAAATGTTTTGGCCAGCTACAGCCATAGATTTTGACCTCTGCAACATCACAGATGAGTCCAAGATGTGGTGTAGGACCTTAGTGTGCTGGCTTCCTACCTTCACATCCAACCTCCCTGACCCTCCGCACATTTCTTTCCTAAGTTTGCAATGCATATTAATCTGAACTTCTGGAAATATTAGGAGGTCCTTTGAGTCTCTTCTGAAGAAGAAAATCCAATTCACAGCCTGAGAACTTCTGGGATGGTGCAGTATTCTGTTTGCAGTTGCTGGAGAATCGGCGGGTATCCTTAAACCATACAGCAGAACTTTCACTGGACATATGCTGTGTAATGTAAAAACACTCAAGGGATTAACAGCTATCAGTGGATATATCTCTAGCTGTGCACATACGGCAAATCTACAAAGAAGGGATTAGAGATATGTGATATGAACCTGCAAGGGAAAAAATACAGTGCAGCCAAAAATGGAATCATAAGACAAAGTTATTCATGTATTCATAGGATTTTATTCAAACTCTTGTGTTACATGATGACCTATTTGTATTGCAGCAATATGTAGAGATCTTGCAATAAGAGATCAGTCACAAGATACTGCGTTTTGTGCACAGTGATCCTGAAGAAGAGTGAGCATGAAGCCCAAGAGCTATTTCTTGCAAGTGCACCCACATGACTGTGCTGTGGACATGTAGAAATCCAGTCCCAGGCTTTAGCCCAAAATAATCATTCAAACAAAAAAACCCATCCTTATTCTTCCAATGTTTGTTAATAAAATAGAACATGTAGTACTTACTAGGCAATTTAACAAGCCCCATGCATTCCCTAGCAGCTTGTCTGCATTGCCCTCCTGTCTAGAAAGTTTCTCCTAATCTCAGTTTTCTTAGCTGCAAATGAAGCTGCTTCCTTCTTTCCCTGTCCTGCAGCAGCCGTGGGGAAAGATCTATCACTCTCCTCCTTACAATAAACTTTAACGTATTGCAAGATTTTTATCATCACTTCTTTAGACTCTGCTGTTCCCAGACTAAACAAACAATCCTTTCAACAATTCCTCCTAGGTCGTTCTTTCAGTGCCTCTGATATTTCCAGTGTCTCTCTCCTGGACTCTCTCCAGTTTGTCTACATTTTTCTTACAGTGCGGTGCCCAGAACTGGACACTGTATTCCAGCTGAGGCCTTACCGGTGCCAAGTGGAGTAGAATAATTATCTCCTATGTCTTAGGTTGCAGCCACACATCCTGTTCTGGCTGCAGCTGAGCTGGGTGAAAAGTTTATTTCTTCTCGCCCGCTCCAGCTGCTTATCACCACCCCCAGCTGCCGGCTCTCCCCTCCCAGGTCAGTCAGCGCCGTTGCCGGCCAACCCCTCCCCGACAGTCAGCAGTACAGACAGCAGGTCCCTTCTCACCTTCCATCTAACACACCCCACAAAGGCTGAGGGGTGTGTGAAGAATCCAAAGCCTCAGGTGGGAGGAGATGATGAAGCAACGGGATTGTGGAGAGCAGCTTTCGCTGCTGGAAAACTGCATCCAGAAAAGGACATCCCATCCTGCCCTTGAGTTCAGCCTTCCGCCCACCTGGAGCTCCAACCCCACCTCGTGATGCTGCTGCCCAGCCAGGAGGTCCCCTTCTGGCATTTCTCCTCCCAAAATGCAGTACTTTGCACTTCATCGCCATGCTGGTTTTATAGTGTTTTTTCCAATTATCAGTGCATTCCAAATGCACATTTTATTGTTCCAAGGAAGACCACCCAAACGGAGATTATTTTATGAGCACATTCACTGCTGTGACAGCCAAGGTGACTAAGAAAAGGCTGAAAGCTGAAATGCCTTCCTAGCAGCAATACCTCCATTCCCACCACTGACAGGTTTTCACCCACTGCTGCAACCACCTTAGAGTGATAATATTTTCTTATCTATCTGCTTGCAACATTGCACAAAACAGGGTCATGGGCCTTATTAGTGTCACATTCTAATTCCTTCCTCCATTTAATCTCAGTAGATAAAGCCCAGCAGGCCACCATGAACATGCTCATGCTAGTAGCAATTTAACCCAACAACGTGAAGATACTCTATTGATTATGCTGGAGCTGAGTAGTTCTTCTCTTACTGTTTCCTGCAAAGACATGGTGGAGAAGTGAACTGGCTGCTGACCAATCCTGCCTATTCTCTGCTTCCCTGCAGAAGTGGTTCATGCTCCAAGGAATGAAAACTTAGGAAAGATGCTAAGATACCTTGATTGCAAAATATTTAGCACCAGCTGAGGACTGTTGCGGATGCCCCATCCCTGGTGGTGCTCGAGGCCAGGTTGGATGGAGCTCTGGGCCCTGATCTCCTGGGGGCAGCCCAGTCCTGACAGGGAGGTTGGAACTGGATGATCTTTAAGGTCCCTTCCATCCTAAGCCACTCTATGATTCTATGACTCAGGACATGTCTGTGCCAACCGGAACCTTCAGACACAGTGAGATGTTCCAGGAGCCAACCCTGAGAGCCTCCTTCTTGCACCTGACATTTAGGTGGAGTTACGCTCATTTTGGTTCATTGCCTTCAGCTCTGGCTACGCCTGCATCCCACCTTTCACACAGACATCCTTTACCTGTCCATCCTCGTTCCCTATTTTTTCCCCTTTCTCCTCCCCTTTCCATTTTCCCCCATGGAAGCATTGCTCCATCACTGTGCTTCTTGCTTTCCCAGGCTCTACCGTCCCATTCTCCAGGTCTCCCCTTGGCACCTCCGCAGTCTTTCTTAGCCATTTGCCTTCTCTGCTCTGTCTGGGCACAGCTGCACAACTCCACTTTCACCATGAATCCTGCCTGTTTTCTCAGGCTCTTTGGAAGTGGAGGTTAGGTGCTGAGAGCTGATGGCAGGATGAAGTAATAGGAGTAGAGCCGAGGTGACGTTCTTGTTCTGCCTTGAACACAGACTGCCAATCACGCCATAATAGATGGCGGTTCTAGGCAGGGAACAGCTTTTCAGCTCACCAAAATTAGACCATTAAATGGAATTTCCTCTATGGGCTAATCAGGATCCGAACCCATTTCTTTGGAGATAAAAGACACAGCTCAATCTCCCGATCCACGAGGTCATCTGGCATACAAATCAATTTTCATCTGAAACGTTTTTATGCAAGGGATTATTTTTTTTTTCCAATCTGCTTGTTAGCGCCTTGTGCCTAAACCGGAGCTGTGAAGTGACTTTTTCTCACTAGAGGCTAAATAAAGTACTGTACTGTTTTTACAAACGTCCCGAGCTCTGCCAGCAGGCTGGCACTGAAAGGGGCTGGCAGCAGACAGGCCCCGGCTCTGTTCTGTGTCACGGAAGTGAGCCCAGGGATGCTGGCCAGTGCCTCCCCGCACCGCAGTGCCACCAATGGCCGTGTAGGTGATGTCATGGGATGGCAACAGCATTTCCATTGCCACCCCCCGCTCTGCCAGCTCCCACCTTCAGGGTATTTTCCTCGCTCTGGTCCGTGTACTGTAATAACTAAGTCAACTGGAAAAAATATTGAAGAAAAGGCTGAGGAAAAACAGAGCGTAGGGGCAGCTGGAACCAGCAAAGGAGGCACACTGAGATCTATAAAGAAGCTTTGTGCAGCAGCTTCTCTCAATTTTGGGATGTTTCGTTCCACAGGAGTTTGAGAAGATGGGTAATAAGCTGCCCTTTATTTTAAGGGATATCCCTGGTAGTCTCAGCTGCATAAAGATCAGTCTTCGGGTATGTGGAAACAGTGCTAGCAGTATCCCTCTTTCAAAACCTCCTGCTGCTCACTCCGTTGGATGGCATTGGTCCAGCTAAAGGGGAAAAAAGCCTTCCATCCCCAAACAGTCATCCATCTGGAGAAACAGAGGTGATGAAAAGAGTTTGCATGTGACGAAGCGAAGTACTAATATGCAGGAAGATGCATTACCCTGGTGCTCAGGTGCCTGCTCAGGAGCTGCTAACGCTCAAGGTGAGAAACATCCTGTGTCCCCACCCTGGGAGCCCACATTGCATCCAGTGCAGGGAGCTGGCAGCACCCACAGTGGGGTGGGTGGGGGGCCTGCAGAGGCTGTCAGTGTGCCCAGGGCACAGACATACGGATGGAACCACTTAAGTGTCAGGCTGCAGAGCTGGCTGCAGAGGGCAGACCATGAGTCAAGACCTCCAAATGGCTGCTCACAATTCAGAAGTGTGCGTCTATTTGCAAATCGGTTTCGTGTTCTTGTGGATCAGTATACGTAGTGCTGCTGATACATGTGTGCAAATTCAAATTGGTTTTGTGCCATTGCAAATTAGTGTTTGTAATGCTGAATACACCTATCCAGTTTTTATGCTGTATAGCCAGTGGGTGTGAGCTGAGCACTGAGAAGGGCAGGAAGAAGAAGCAGTCTAACAGGCATTGAGCAGAATGTCCCAAGGACCAATATGTTAATTTGATCAAAAAAGAAACAAGTTTGAAATGTTTCTTGGACAGAAATTCCAAATAAAATTGCCTCAAATATATCACAAGGGAAGGCTGTTGAAAGTGCTCTGTTGTGCCAGGCGAGCCAGCAAATGTTCACACTTCCTCCTAACCACAGTCACCTGCACACAGCAAGTGAACATTTTGCTACTCTCGTCGTCCCGCTCCCAAGCCCATGCTGTTCTGTTCCATCTTCTTTACAAAACTGGATTGACATCATGTCTCAAGGCTGACGTGATCTAGATGAAGAGCACAAAGATGCTGGGTTGCTGGTGAGGGATGCTGCAGGTAGCAACGCTCCAGCAGGAGTTCAGGCTTCCCTGGTAGAGCTGGGAGGATCCAGGGCACTTCTCTCTGCCTGGCGAAAGGCTTTGCAGATCTTTCAACCCATAAAATGTAAAGTGACACTAAGTGAAATCAGCACACTTTAAAATTCAGCTGTAAGCATCTTCGAGTACCGTATGACCAAATTATAAATTGTTTAATAAAAGAAAAAGTTCGTGTTCTAGAAGGGTTTTCTTTCTAATGGCTACTTCAGATTTTCAGTTAAATGTTTTGTGACCAATGTAATTATCATTTGCTTGCATCTCAAAATTGTCTAATCAAGCACAAAGAGCTGAGTATTTCATACACACAAAAATGGCATATTGAACTTTTCTCTTGTGGACTCCATCTTCCTTTCCACCTATCAGAAGGAAAATTGTGGAGAAAAAAACTAGACACAAGAGTGTAATAGGCAGAACTGGCCTGGAATAAACACAAGCTGAAAAATGAAAAAGAAAGGTTGGCCAAAACCCTGCTGCAGGAGGATGGGAAAGCAAAACAAGTGGAGAGAGAAAGGAAAGCAAGCAGAATGAACTGCTTTTAGAATGGGGGTTTGCTCAGACACTGACAGCGATGACATCATGTTTGCCTGCAGGCTGAACTGGGTGACCTCAGATGTCCCTGTTGGCATCTTGGGCAGCAGATACTACTTCAGTGCACACAAGGAAACACCTGACCCTGCTTCCTTCTGACACTGAGCTACACAATGCTGCCTGTGGGCAGAAGCAATTCATGCACTGACTGGTATTTCAGGAAGGTGCTTGGTGTAGTCTGTGCTCCTGATCCTCTTGATTGGAGCATCTCCATTCAGGGATGCCAAAGGGAGTGCTGCCTGACCGCTGTCGTCGTCAGCCCCAAGGGGACCTTTTGGTCAGCTGGAAGGCCTGGTGGTCACAGCATCACAGTATCATGGAATCAGGGAATCCCAGTCACAGAACCCCAGCTGGTTGAGGCTGGCAGGATCTCTGGTTGCCTCTGGTCTCACCCTGCCCCACCAAGGCCACCCAGAGCATAGTGCCCAGCCCCACATCCTGGCAGCTCCTGGACATCTCCAAGGAGGAGAGCCTACAGCCTCCGGGTCCCTGTGCTAGGGTGCATCACCCACCCACACAGCACTGCGGTGCTGCCTCGTTTGTGCCTGCTGCCTCCGTCCTGGAACTGAGCACCACTGACTGCCTGGCTCTGTCCTCTTTCTACTCTCCCTTCAGGAACTATGCTCCCCCGACTTAGACTTAGGCCAAGCCTTACCACTCACTTGATGGATCACTGCAAGGACAGACTCAGAAGATTCTGACACACGCTGACAAAAACACCGTGATGAAGGCAAAATCCCTTCCCATCTCTTTCAGAGCTTTATGGACACGTGCTCAGGAAGCAGGAAAGGCATACAGTGGGCTCTGCTCAGCTTGGTGCCTCTGCTTTTTTCTTAGCAGAGTGAGCTCAGCTGGGTTTGGCACCAAAGAGAAGAGTTTCCAAAAGCTCAGGACAGCAGTTCCCACAGGACAGCCCTGGGGCAAGGGTTGGAGCTTCAGAGAGAGAAGCCAACGCAAATACAGCATTTAGCAGTAGTTAAATCCCACCAACATTTCCTCCATCCAGGAAAGCAGTATGGCTTTTTGATTCACTCTTGTAAATGAAGAGTAATTGTATAAGAAGTGACCTGGCCTGTCCTGCTAGAGTCAGTCACCTAATTTTAGCTACTGTAATGACTAATGGGAACCTAAATTAGGTGGTCTTTATCCCAAGCTCAGTTCCTTAAACTAGCTTCCTTGGTATAAGGTGACTGTTGCAATTAGCAGCACTGTGACTAATCAGACAATAATAGTTTCAGGTTGTGCTGCACAGACTTTACAACTATTTCAAAATGCCAGAGAGTGTTACAGCACATTGCTTTTCCATGCACTTGATGAACAGCATCCACCAGCCCTGACTACCACATATGTCTGCCAGTGGTGTTAATACAACATCAATATTGTTCCCCCATTCGTGGATGCTGTCTCCTTCCCCCTTTCAGGATGCAATGACCATACAGCACTGCCCAGTCCCCAGAGTAGCTAGTATTCAGCAGAATACAATATCCTTTCTTTGCTATTTTGTATTGCTCCTTTTGTATTGCCATCTTGGGAAGACATGGGAGTACGGACCGCCAACAGAAACTCAGCAAGAGCCTCCTTACCTCCATTCTGGCCCTCCCAGTCCAGATTGCCTGTGTTTACCTCCCTTCCTGGAGGGAAATGGAGCATAACTTGCACTTTCCTAATGTAATGTTGGCCAGCAGCTATTGCTTGAAAGCTTTATGGTGATCTGACATTAAAAAATTATAAATCTGTAAAAAAAAGTAACACTTTTCTAGAACACAGTCACACATTATATCCTGTCTTGATAGGAAGAAACTGTACCAGCATCCTTCAGCACATATGTAGGGATGTCAAAGAAAAAGAATCATTTTCAAAAGAAATTCCTGGCTGCTAATAAAAAGTTTACTATCTGATCCTTTGTATATCAATATGGTGATTCAAGGCTGTCTCTGTTGCAATACATAAATGCATTCAGTGTTTCTTTGTGCAACAGCTACTTGGCTTACCCTGCTAAGACAGGACTTCCAATGTTTGTGACCAGGTGGAAAATGTCCAGAAAAAAAGCCCAGTGCCAGCGTGCCCAGTTTTCACAGACAGACAAGGGGAACTCGGAAGGAAGCTGTTCTTAATTGGGCTACCTTCAGAGAAAACATTTCTGGCTGAATTCGTATTTGTTAATCAAAGGTCAGCGGGCAAATCTACTTCCCTGTTTTAAAATTCTAATGAAATCCAAACCCAAAAAGCCATCTCTCTTTTTTGTTCCATCTCTAATCGCTAAGTCCATCAGCAGCGTTTGGTGGAATGTGAATGAGAGATCATTCTCATAAATTAAATTGACTTCATGAAGCAGATCTTAGCACTGCTTTGACAAGCAGAATATCATTCTGAAATCCAGCTATACTTAATAATACTTAGATAAGTTTCAGTGATGTTAATTTGAGGACTCTTTACACCGTAATCTGTTTTCGTGCAAACCTGTACAGTGGTTAACATGATAAAAACAAAATAGCTGAAATCTTCAGCTCCTTAAACAAAAAAATCAGGAGCAGAAATCGTGGTTGCTGGATGTTTTCTTTCTGCATGTGAATGGATCAGCATCGGAGAAGGAGCAGCTGGAAAAAAGCGGCCATTGTGAATGCAGAGGTTGCAGCTATCGTCCTATTGCACATCCTTGGGAAAGTTCACACTGAAACACTGCACTGTGCTGAGATGCTTGAAAAATTGTTTTGGTTGTGGCATACAAGAAACATCTATTCATTAAAGTCTTGCAATTGTGACCCAGCCCTTCGTCTTGCACAAGATCTATAAAAAAGGCTGAGTGACTGTAAATGTGTCCCTTGAAGCAAATTATGGAAGACATTATAGGAAGACTAGTTTCCAGCCAGCTTTTCCAGCTTAATGAATCTCTTTCAAGGATGCATGAAAGCTTCATCAAGACCAATGGTGAATATCCCTGGACTCATCTAGTAAGATTTTATAAGGAGTCCCAGCTATTGTATTCTTACTTTTCTTCTATTTTCAGAAAGCAGCTAGAAAATAATGTGAAATGGAAATACTTCTGTTCAAACACTCTGCACTGTGATAACAGACCCGGTTGATTCATAAGCAGTCAGCAAAGGGCTCTAGGACAGATTCCGTTGTATCAAGATAGCAATCAGCATGCAAATGACTGCAATTTGTATGCTGCCCATTCTGGAAGAGATCAAATATATACATGTATATATATATATGTATCTATGTATGTATACATATTTCACAGCAAAAATCCATTCATTTCATTAATGCACAGATCTGGACTGTCTGTGTTTTCCTACAGGCATCATCAATACATAGATACGGAACTGAGAATACTAACAGTTAAGGAAGACTTTGCTCAGATCATAAACATAAGGCGCCTATAGGTACCTTATATTTATGATACTTCTTGCAGCAAAATGACATTCAGCTACAGATTTACTATTATCAGCTGACTATACATTTTCTGTTTCTCCATTAAGAAAGAAAACAAAAGAACGATCTGTAGTGTTTTTCTACATTTTGTGCAGAAAATGGTTTGCTGTTTCAGCAAGCTATTGCTGCAGCCACTGCTGCCTGAGATCTCAGGATGTATAGAGGAAGTGAGGGAGAGAAATTATGAACCATATGGAGGGATCCTTCTGAGGGCAATGAATGGGAACCAGAGGAACGTGGCAATGGGGAAAAAGATGACAGAGGAAGAGAACAAGATAGAATATGCAGGCCAAAAGGATGGGAGATGAGAGAAGAATAAAATAAAGAAAGAAGTGAAGTTTTAGCTGAAACGTTCATCGTGGATTCTTTACTTGTTGCCCTTCCACTCTATTAGGTGGAAGAACAGCTGTACTAGAATATCCCGATACTCCACCTTTCATTTTGGCATACTGGTAGTAGAACATCTCACAGGCACACAGGAGTTAACAAAATGTTACATGCTCCAGTGCATGTCAGACCAACGATACACACCCTGCCCGACGTAACCAGCTTTATTCCTGCAACTGCTTTTGCACACTTCTTTGTGAAGTGCTACATAAATGCCAAGTGTTGTTATTAAATAGATGCACACAGACCAACAGGTGTCATCACATGTAGCAGAAATTACACACATCCTGAAACAGATGCCATTACACGTAACAGCTAACTGCAAGGCACTGCTGGCCGACTCTTGACAGATCTGCCAACTTGAGGTGCTCATGTCTTCAGTGAGGCCTAATAGGTTACATGTTTGTAGAAAGGATGAGTCCATCAGGTGTATCTTGCTACAGTCTACATTAATGGTGACATGGGAGAGCCAGCCTTTCAATCAGTTTGGAAATCCAACCCATAGCCTCTAAGCATTTCCCAATTTTATTGTTTTACAGACTACAGGCAGAGGAAAATTAATTCCCCATGTAATTCCATTGAAATCTAGTACATTTGCTGAGGGATTGCATTTATTTAAGTCTGTACCAATATTTATGAGATGAATTTAGGCCCAGAATGTGTTGGCTGATGGCCCTTATTGGGAGATGAACTGGATTGCTGTACTGGGAAGACTTCCCAGCCATTGGGAGTGACAGTGGGGGGAGGAGGACAGAGAAGAAGAGGGCAGAACAGGGTGTCAGGACCACAGTAATTAATGCTTAGGAGGCAGAAGAGGAGATAAACTCACAGAATGACAATTCTAGCATTTTAATTTGCATGTGGTGGAATTTCAAAGTCAAATCAATGGCTTGAAAGAAGCTTTATCTACCCAATGAGTTTATACACTTCCCATTATTAGCACTGCACTGTCCTGCAGTAGAAGTCCTGCCATAGACTAACGTGGAAGAAAGAACACAGTGTGGAGAAATCTTTCCAAATTTACTCATTTAAAATCTAAGAAATACATCTGACTGATATCAGAACAGCAGAAGTCTACACAGATGAGAATAAAAGACATTTCATTTCAATTCAGGGTTAATGATTTGAGTATACTTGAAAGCAGAGGTAACTGAGCTAGAAGGAAACAACAACAGCAAAAAAGATTATAAAGAGAAAGAGCATGAACAGAAAGTTCAGTTTTCTCTTCTGAGAAACTAACATAAGAAAGATGCACACCCTTCCAATGGCTTGCATTTCCTCAAGATACATCTTCAATCTACATTTTTTAGTTCTTTAAAAGGCTGAAGAAAATACCTCTTGCAAGACAGAGATTTTTCACAGTTCTTTAATATATTGATAAAAGATCTAACTCCATAGCCATAAATAAGGTGAGTCATGATGCTAAACAAATTAACTCACCCCAAAACATACACGCTCTTTGGTCTCAGCAAAGTGATTGAGATTCAGAAATGGTTTCTTCAGCTTTCTTCTGAATTCAAGATCAAAATTAGTCACAGTCAGTATAGGTTCACGTGAGCTTGTTTAGTTCAGAATTACATACTACTTATTTTAATATATTGCTAAATTGCAGTTTGTCATATGTGTTTATATTGGTGAAACAACATTCCCACGTATTCTACTTACTAATGTAGACACTGAGTCTCAGAGTCCTTTTTGCTTTTACAAAGCTTTTTGCTTTTACAGCTTTTATTGGCAAGTACACTTCACCACAAAGCCTAAAACTTCTCTGTAATTTTTTCACTTTCATAATGAACTACACAATAATTTAGAGCAAGGTGTGAGGGACCTGTGGGACCACCCATCCGAGGACACAGAGAGCTTCTGGCCAATGTGCCCATACAGCACTCCAGCTGCACTCAGTGCTTCGCATACCTCCCCAATTCTAGATATAATTCCCATTTTTAGTGACACACTGTCAAGTCACCATTAACTCCATTAAGTTGGAGCTCCATTTAAGCATCGTGCCTTCTTCAAGTCTGGTTGTTGCTGCTGGGAGCATGGCTTAAAAAAAAACAACAACAACAAAACCAGCTGAATATTTCTGATCTGTACATTAAAACCTGCGCTTGGTACTTGGAGCTTCTTAAGCCAACCCAAGCATTTTAGACATTGCATTTACACGTTTCCATTTGGTTGGTTGGTGTGCTCCTTTGTTTCAGGACTGGCAAGGCTGGCTGCTTCTAGTTTCTTGCTGCACCACTGCAATAAGCATTATTAAACACAACCCCCTCCAGCCCAGGCAGTGTGGGGCTGAACCCAGGTATGCTGCATACCAAAGTAAATCGGAAAACACGTATGTCTGATAAAAGAATTTTCATCCTGGAAATAATGACTGCTACGCTTCTCTGGAAGATGCAACATATTGTGCTACTTTATTCAGATACATTTTTTTTTCTTTTTTCTTTTCTGAGCTCTATTGCCATCTCCAAACATTCAAAACCTACAGTTTGGCCCTCAAAATCATAAGTCTGTCTGTAAAATGATAAACGTGGAGATCCTTTACTTTGCTTCCTGGATTTTGAGCTGTTAGGGTGCATCTGGGTCACATTTGCAAGCTTTATACTCTAACCATTAGGACTAGAAACTGACTTTAATTTAAAGAAAGAGGAAAGCTGGGCTTCTAACCTCATTACACAACTCTAGTAGCTGGAGTGTAAGTGAAACATCAAACATCACAAGATTGGAGATAAAATCATGAGTGCTGACAACATCAATTTAGAGTAGGAGGTGGGATAGCAGGGGAAACTCAGGGCACATGGCTTTACTTTTTATCTTAATGTTTTTATAGGCTGTCTACTTTTATCTTTAATCAGAAGTTTTCAGTGGCAGTTCTTTCTTCATATACCTGTGCATGACATTAAAAGGTCACTCCTGCATTAATACCTGACGCCGTCTGCTAACTGCATCTTTCTATCAGAGCTGACATGAAAAGGTAGGTGTACACCAATGGTACACCCAGCACTGATATCACAGCCAAGAGGTATTGTGGAAGTACAGGTCATGAGTGCACAGCTGAAATGATGTCGAGAGGGATTCCAGTCCCCTGCTGTGTGTGTGTGTGTGTGTGAAGAATGCAAGATATTTCTCACGGCTATAATATTTACTGCCTGATTGAAGAATATGTTATTGAAAACTTACCCGTAAAGGTCAACATTCTTTGTGACTTCTAAGTGGGTGCTTAGAAAGCATGGCTTGCTGTATCTTTTATGCCTCAAAATTATCTGAGTGAAGAATAACATGGAAACCTAGAAATCTACATATAGGTAAACCTGTCACTAGAATAAATTAGCTATAATTAAGCTAAGTAATTAAAGGATCATTATGATCATAGATCAACAGACCGACCAGATCCAGAATTCAGGTCAGTCTTAAGTAATGCCAAAATGGCTTTGGTGACAAAGTGGTAATCTGCTCCTTCACTATTAAAGTGAGCTTCCAAATGACGCTTTTATTTTGATTTGACTTTAAGAGTTTGACATTTTCCAGTCAGAGGGCATCATGTAGCTAGCCGTCCTCCCATTGTCTGCTCATCAAACAGGCTCCAATCCATCTAGTTCTTTAGATCATGTGTGATTATGTTGCTAATAAGGAGGAAGTGCAGAGAGTCCACATCTGTCCGTGTCACCACAGCACCACAGGGCTGGCTCACCAAGCTCTATGCGGGGAGCTTTGGAGCCCACCTTTCCCCCACTTCTCACCGTTCAGCCCTCTGATCATCTTAGTGGGCCTGCTGTGGACCCGCTCAAAAAGCTCCACGTCATTCTTGTACTGGGGTCCCCAGGCCTGGATGCAGTACTGCAGATGGAGCCTCACAAGAGCCAAGTAGAGGGAGATGGTCACCTCCCTCTCCCTTTTTTAATGCAGCCCAGAACACAGTTGGCCTTCTGGGCTGCAAGCAAACACTGCTGGTTCACGCACAGCTTCTCATCTACCAGGACCCCCAAGTCCTTCTCCACAGGGCTGCTCTCAAGGATATCTTCCTCCAGTTTGTATTAATATCTGGGATTGCCCCGACCCAAGTACAGCACCCTGTACTTGGCCTTGTTGAACCTCATTAGGTTTTCAAGGGCCCACTTCTCCAGCCTGTCCAGGTCCCTCTGGATGACTTCCTTTCCTTCCAATGTATCGACTGCACCGCTCTGCTTGGAGTCATCCACAAACTTGCTGAGGGTGCACTCGATGCCATCCTCTGTGTCACCGATGAAGATGTCAAAAAGCACCGGTCCCAAGGCCAACAACCCCTGTGGGACATTGCTCATATTTACTTATATCATATCATATTTATCCCCTCAAAACATTACCAAGTCAGGAACTTCAAGATAGGTATATATGCAGAAAATGCAGAATTCAGAGATCCCAATAGCCTCGTGTGCTCTGAAGTGCCACAGAGCAATGTGATGCTCACAGGCACAACAGAATCTTACAGTTCATAGTCCACATTTAGTAAAAAGCAGTCTTTAAAGATAAATTAGCTTTAAAAATGTTCCAGTATATTTTTGCTTCATATATTGCTACAGGAGCAGGGTTTGACCCTTTTATCCTCATGCAGGTGACTTGGCGCTCAGCCTAATTTGACAGATTCTTTCTGCAAAGCCCTACTGCAGAGGTCAAAGAAGGAAATGCATCGTCATCACAGCCTCCTTTCTTGGGGGAGCATTGAGGTTAGCCCTCTGGATTTAAAATCTTACCACAGAGACAGAAAACAAGATTGGCTAACCACAATGACTTGACTCAAAGAATTAGAAACACTGACATAAGGCAAACATTCCTGAAAATCTAAAGTCAGAGTTCTGCCTACATTTTAAATAAATAGCAATCCAAAAATGTAGGGCAAGAAAACTCTATAGGCAACTCAGTATTTTACTTGAGCCAACATCAATCTTCCTTCTTTTCAGACAAGCTGGTAAATCAGCAGTGCTAGATCAGTCAAAGCAGCTGAATGCAAAAGCTGAGGAGACAGACAGAATTTGTACTGCGTATATGAATTACTGAGATAAAGGAAAACCGCTCATAAAGTTACATCTTGAATAAACATGAACACTTACCAAAAGTACACAGGGAGGAGGAAATACTACAGTCCAAATCTTGTGAGATGCCTCTGATTAAATGTACCATCAAGTGGGAAAGGGACCTCGGTTTCTCTACACTTCAGAGGCTGCAACTCACTCACACACAGCTTCAGAACAGCAAAGCCAGACACAGTGGGAGGGCAGCAGCATGGCCACAGAGCTCTGGGGCAAAGCACCAGCAGCACAGCCACCTGATGGATCTGGGCTCACACTGCTGGGGCGATGCTGCTAGCTGGTTCAAAGCACCTACCCTGCTAGTTTGAACTACTGTGTGTCAAAGACACCAGCCCAGGAGCTGCTGGGCTTTGGGAGCAGCATGTGCCATCTTCTGATCTCACTCTGGTTTTGGTGAGAGCTGGGTGCTGGAAGCTCTGGCAGCTGAGGAACTGGTCCCCACAGAAATGCTAGCCCTGCTGCAGGGTCCATGAGACGAGAGGTTCAGGCGCTCTTTCCACCATGCCAAGGACCTCCTACCTCACATCAAGCACGTCACAGAGATCCCTGCTTTTGCAGCTCCCAAACCACACAGGGCACTGGTTTTCAGCCCTCCGGTAAAACCTTCTTCAAGTTTGCCATATCTGTAGGAACAGAACGTCTGACTGCCTAATAAATACCCTGGACACACCCTTACTGAAAGCACATATTGAGATAATAATAAAGAAAACAATGTACAGGAATATTTACTAGATTTGGAGAACCCGGTAAGAAAATGATGCTTTTATTCTCCTGCAATGCAGGTAAGTTCTGTGAGGCCTGTCTCTGTTCCATCAGTGAGCAGGCTGTGAACTATTCATGGCCAGGATCCACCATCCTCATACAATGATTCTGACTCAGGTTTTCTCAAGGAGTACCCAGAGATGTAAAACTGAACTGTCCTTAATGCAGAATTCACAACAGATCTCCCTCCATTCTACTCCTGTAAAGCAAGGGACATCTCAGCTTGCCTGCAGAAAAGAGCTGAAAAAGAATGTAGAAAGCGGATAAGAAGGATGTGAGATTACTCATTCTTTTCCTTGGGACTTGCTTGATTTTCTTTCACAATATCATACAGTAGAAGTGGAACAGATCTATTAGATCAGTGAGTGTATCTTACTTAAAGAGCAGGATTAATATCTTCCCACAGCCATCCACAATGAAGAATGCTTCAGTTGCCAAAATAATCCTGTGCTGAACAGCGAAACCCACAAGTGGCAAGCAACTCTCAGTGCTAGGCTGCTTAATAACTGCACACAGTCAACATCAGCACCATTCTCTCAGACAAACCAGGGCATTCTTTTCTATGGTGCACTCCTGCCTGCTGGCCAAAGGAATGGGAACCCTGAGTTCTGTCCAAAAGGCTGGGTCCGTGCTACCAACCGGTGGGTTGGTCTTTGCCAAGACATTTTTGGAGGAATTATAGAAATCCCTCTTACAGAAAGGAATTAGACGTGGTACTTAGGCAAAACAGACATTCCATTTATAAATATAATTACTTTTGCTGTTCCATCAAGAAAAATAATTTAGTAGCAAGAGATACAACAGAGAAAATTATTTATGTGTTGACACTTACAGTGTAAATAGGAAACAGATCTGAATGAAACTAAGTGGAAAATGAAAAACATGCAAAAATGTGTGAGATTACCATTTGAGGGGATAACCACTCTAGTGCATTCCTTCCAACTGAAGTACAGTCCCTCATTTTGCTTAATGTTTGGATTTTAATTACGTGAGAGTTATACAATAAATGCAAAAGCTTCCTTTGAATTTATCAGCAAGTTCTTTTCTTTTGACTGCTGACCTTGAGCACTGCAAAGCAGGCACTACTCTGTGGTGCAACACAGGGTACAGAGATTGGTTTGCACATATTCCCTTTGCTTTAGTGTACTATAGCATGGGTTAGAGAAGAAAAGAGTGAATATGCCATTTAAACTCTATACATAGAGCGACTGCATGCAGTGTTACCACCTAAAGAAAGACTGTGACCCCATCTCTGGTATTCAGTACATTCACTTATTTCACTCAGGCTGCATGTATGGGTATGGCCATAGATGCACATCTTCAGCATTAGATTTGTGACGAATATTTTTATCTAGCATCTTAATTCTTAAAGATATTAATGATTTATCACATATGGTGCACTATATTTTTCTAAAGCTGTAAGATGCCATGGTGATTAACGCCATGTGAGAACTTAAACAGAAGGGAAAAGAATAACAGAAATGTCCTCCCAACAGATACGTGGCCTTGGTACATTTGTAGGTAAAGTATTTCACCTTCACAGTTTTACTCTGTACATCAGAACTGTATGAGTTCCATAACAGAAGACTGTACTGTGCTTGACAATGTTGCAGAGAGAACAAGAAACGTTATGTTTAATTTCTCTATAGTTTTAATTAGGGCTCTCAGATTAATTGTGTAAGGACAGATTGATTATTCTAGCTCTTTTGATCACATTGATTTATTACTTTGATTTAAGGAAGGCAGAAGAAATAAAGAAACACAAGTATCCCCTTGTTTACCTATATATATATAAAGGTAATCAAGGGGATATGCATATACATATATAAATATATATGTATATATATGTACACATCTATCTCACCATATTTCTGGTAGGAAAAGATTCAAGCTTCAAACATCCTTGCAAATTTGCCCAATCAATAACCAAGTCCACACACAAAATCTACTCACTGAATCAATACATTACTGAGAAACTAATCACATTTTACTTACCCACTCAAACACTGCGAAAGCCTGGAGACACTGCAAGGCTGCTCTAAATGAAGGCATTACTGCTGGGCATGCTGCAGGCTGCTCAAGCAAGCCTACAGCCCTTTTTTTTAAACAGCCTTTTTTTACCCACTTGGATTAGGACTGCCACTGGCAGAGCAGCTGCCCTTGTATTACTGGATCCAAAGCTAGGACTGTTTAGAAGTCCAGCAGACCAGGAAAGCAGGAGTTGTTTCTGGACACTAGCATATACAAAGCAGTAAGCTCAGGGGCTGCTGGAAAGAGTCAGGATGAAATTGATGATGTACAAAGGGTCTGACCCTGAAGTCCTGACTTCAGAAAGGGAGAGAGGATATGGGGATGCTGAAAACCAGGCTGTGCGGGGGACATCTTCCACTTCTCCAGGCCCAGAGCTGCAGGGAGCACCAGGAGGGCTGCAAGGAGCATGAGAAGACAAGCATTAGCACTCCCCCACTCATCTCCCTCACAGCAGTATATTAGAGGTTAAATAAATTAAAAAAAAAAAAAACAAATAAAAAAACAACAACAAAGCACTCGGGAAAAGGCAGTTTCTGAAAAACTGGTCACTAGTAAAGAAAGGCAGCCAGGCCCCTAGGGATGCTGTCCTTGCCTAAGGAGGAAATGGATTACGGTGGTAATGTTTGCTGCACTGTAATTAAGGTGGTGTCGGGACTTTCATTAAAATGTGTGTTTTGTGGAGGGGCTATGGCTTAGGGAAAAATTTTGCTAGGGGCTGAAACATAACAACTTTGTTCTCAGCCAGAAAATGCATGCACAGTCTTTATTACATATGTAATTTGGAACCTCAGTGTAGTTTTGACGGAGGAGATCCTGCTGTTGCTTCCATATTGGTATGTAGGTAGCAAGTTTAAAACATTAGATATTAAAGGAAGTAAATGAATGAATTCTGGCTCGACCTCACGTAGGTGACACGTCCCCATAAATTGGTTGCAATTAACTCCAAAAATCAAAGGCCAAATTCTGCTGGTCTTACTCAGACACATAGCTTTCTCAAAGTAAACAGCTGCAAACAGGATTGGGCTCCCAGCGTTCTCTCACATTCAATTCTAGGCACCTGTCCCTCCCACATTATAGTTCCTTTAAAAGTAAGGGACAGAGATTGTTTCCCAGCAAAACTGGTGACATAGGACAAGGTTGGCCCTACTATCAGCATCCAAATTCCTAATATCACAGCACTCCAGATCTCGTATCAGGAACCACGACTGCAGGCACTTGCGCCTGTATGAAACAGAACAGAGACAGCTCTAGTCACAAAAACAAATGATTTTCCCTGTTTCGTGGCCAGGTTCTTGTTTCTGTTAAGTAACCTGAGTGTAAAGCACCACTCCTGCAAACAGCAAACTGCTCAGATATTTATTTAAACTTCTGCACGGCAAAACGCTGTCCTCACACCGGTTGCTCTGTGCCTTTCCTCACAGGTGCACACAGTGTGCTCCTGCCCTGAGTGCTTGCTACTGGCTATGAGCTTTTCCTGGCCTGCACGTACCTGTGATGCTGCCAGCATTCAACCCAAGGGATGTCCTGCTTTCAGCTGCTAATTGGATTTTACTCAAACCATTGGCAATCTGCATTTCTGGATTAAAACACCAGACTCATACAACGAGTAATATTTCCCACAAGTTTCCCTCTCGACCACCCACCACCACAGATATGTCAAAACTAAAATTCAGAGCATTAATGGTTATAACATTTTAGTTTCATGAAGTCGTAAGCAATGCATGCGTTGCCACCAATCAGACAAACAGCAAAGATGGAACAGACTGAAGTTCCTAAGTAACTTGTGGATGATTTAGAAACTCCAAATAACAAAACACCACATAACGTAGCACAGTCCATCATTACAATACAAGAACAAGTGATAGAAATTGCAAGTTCAGGGAGAATTTACATGATTCTGCAAACCCTTAAGCACTGAACAAACTTTCATCAGGAAGCAGTGGTCTTCAGTGAAGTTATTTATGCAATCAGTTACTACCACTGCAGTGTAGGCAAGTGTGATTCCCTGTATGCAAACTTCATCTGATATGAGCACCTTTTTTGACTTAATTTAAATTACTTGGAAGAAGTTAATCTGAAAAAAGCCAGAAGTTGCAGAATGAGTGAGCCCTGCACGAGGGTTAGAAAATAACCACCACTTTTAAACTCACACTTTGGCATGCACAAAAAGAACATTTTCTTATGAAGATAAAAGTCTCCACGTGTAATAACTCGATATATAGACAAGCCCCGAGGGCTTGCATCTTAAGCACTTAGCATTTTTGGCCCCATCTTAATGGATGAAATAGGTGTGTTTCTCAGTTACGTTAGCCCAGTCTAAGTAGCTTAATATGATGAAAAAGCCTCAGGCTTTGGCGAAACTAAGGTGTAAAGGTGTGATGATAGCACATGCAACACAGAGCAGGCAAGGCTGCCTGCCTTTAACACATACTAAACTAATCATGTTAAAGCAGGCAGGGGATGGGGAGCTTAGACTTTAACATGGCTTTACACACGGCACCTTTCCCTGCACTTTGCCACTGTCACACCATGGATCTGGCACCAGACTCAGCAGCTTTCCGAGCAGTGCGTTGCAGTAAGCTGATGTTGACTACAGTGCACAACTGAACAACCATTAAACTGTCAGAGTTTGAATTAATGTCATAAAAGTGTCTGGATTGCATTCCAGATAGAATCCAGAGTGATCTTATTTCTCACTATTTGTTGGATAGACTCTTTTAGTTGAATAATAGTGAGAGTGGTATTTACATAACAAGCATATTTACATAGCAGTTGTCACTTTCCTTCAATGATTTCCAAACCAAGATCCTTCCCCTTAACTAGCTGGTTTAATGCAACGTGCCGTCTTCAGCTTGTTCTATTATTACAAATGAAAACATCACTGTTTCTCATTGAGCACACTGAGACAACTGAAGATGCCCTTAAGTCAGAACTACAAACATGCCTCGTTTAATCAGTACCACCAGGGTCTCACTTATATTTTAGGAACAATACCAAGAACACCAATACCAAGAAATGCTTATTTCAGGAAGAACGGAAGGTAAAACTGCAGCTGAAAGTTTTGAAGCTGCCTGCCCTTAAAAGTTTAAGAAAGAAAAAAAGAGAAAAGAAATGTCAGTTTCATCTGAGTTAGTTTACGGTGAGCTGGAAGATCTCTCTGCGTTCAGTAAATCAGAGGACGCGTTCATTTAGTATTTTGCCTTTGTTATAAAAATGCCTATTTTCCAGGCAGAGATAATTTATTATAGCTGGTAGTGTGATATAAACTTAACATTTTTCCTGACAAAGCCGTTCAAATGTCCTTAATCAACAAAGTGCTCCCATCATGGATTTACGTTTGGTGACACCACTTCTCCCAGCCTGTCCCCCTGCCATAAATAATGCTACAAACACAGAGCTACAATTCCACCTCCGGGCTCCTGCTCTCAGTGCTCTTTCAGTCCTTCACACCTTTGATTGCCACAGCAATGGCAGCAGCAGCTCAGAGAACAGACCTGCCCAGCTTTGTCCTGACACGCCAGGAGATAATGCAGTGTAACTAATGGACAGCAGCCTCTTATGGTACTCTTGTCCCAGACCAGGCAACGCCAAAGCTGGCTTGGTCCTGCCTCCACCAGGATTTGGTATTGTGACAGCTACGTAGAAACAGAATTAATGTAAGAAACAATGGAGAAAAAGGTCAACATATATCAACATATATCTGCTGTTAAAAAAAAAAAAAAAAAAAAAGCTGCCCAAAGCTCAACCGCTCACATTGATCTGAAGGCCCTAAACACCATCTGCGTGGCAGCAATGGGTGAACCAAGTGAACGTGGTGACTGCACGTATTTCAGCTGCGGGCTGTGGCAGTCATCCCTCACACACCTAGCAGTGGATGTGAGCCCACAGCACGCTCACGTGTCCAAGCTCAAATCAATTTGCACATGCATAGCAGCTCTGACACATCCTGGACTCATTGGAGCTGCCGCGCATGTGCAGCAGATCCTCACAGGCACAGTCACCACTTCAGGGGATGGCCATTTTTTTTTTTTTTTTTTTTTACCAGAGCAGATGGCAACCTGGTGACTCCTGCAAATGCCACACTGATGCTCCTGCTGTGCAGAGGCTGTGGCCCTTTCCTTCCTGCTCCCAACCCTTCCCTTCCAGCCAGGCCTGGGCTGGTGTAGAATTAAATGTTTTCAGGTACATTAGGCTAACTTACCCAAATTACCAAAATTCAGACATACTTTCTTATGCATTAGGTACATGGAGCCATCTAAGCTCCCATATCCGAAGCCTACGAGATGCACACCTCTGTGTAATTTAAAGACTTTGTCATACAGATGCTGAGCTCCGAGGGCATTCTTTCAGTTGGCAGAAATTAACCCATTTTCAGTAACAGGGCCAAGGAAGTCACAGCAACAGCCCAGCTGAGAAATGCGATGGCTTCATATGTGCACGTGTGTACAGACCAAGACAACTCAACCACCTTTATCTCCACACATGTATGACAGTATCACAGAGATCTCATTTAATTACTCAGGGATTGAACCAACAAAGACTTTTTGTTATGAAACAGTTCCCAGGAAAACAGGCCAGCAAAAGCTGCATTTGCCACAGCATGTCATTTTTCATTTGGTATTCCTGAAGCCGACAAGTGAGAATTTTGGTGAGGAAGCACAGAATAAGGTCTGGATTGCTGCGTGTTTGGTTTTACATCAAAAAAGCGCGACTTAAAGTCATCTCCTCCTTTGCTGCTGTACGTGCGCGCTTCCTTACGCCGTGCTATCAACCGGGATTCACACAGAGAGCAAACCCGACACGACAGAGGGTTGAAAAACGCAGCGAAGGGCTCTCGCAGCTTCATGCGCGCTCCCTACAGCCCCGCCGCTATCCTTTCCCACCATTTCTGGAGTCCGCCGAAGTTGCGACCCGAGCGGAGCTCAGCTCTGCCCGCACGCCCCACCTCACGACCCAGCGGCCGCGCTCCGCCTGCCTCTCTCCGCACGCGTGGGGCGAAGCGGCCGAAGGAGGACCGGAGCGGGGAGGCCCGGCCGGGGGCCCCGCGTTGGCAGCGGGCGGAAAGAGGGCGGGGGATGACGGGCAGGGCGCCTCGAGGGCTGCCCTCAGGGCGGTGCCCGGGGGGGGAAGCCCGGGGCCGGACTTTGCTTCGGCCGCACGGCCGCGCCTCCGTCTCTTCCCCCCGCTCCCCTTCGGAGCCGGAGTCCCTCCCGGCCTCCGGGCCACGTTAAATCCCGTGTAATGAGGCTTAACCCCGCCCCGAGGCGCGGCGCGGCCGGTCGGGCAGGCAGCCAGCGAGGCCCCTGCCCGGGGAGCCCCCCCGCCGCCCCGAGCGGCCGCAGCTGTTCCAGCCGGAGTTGCTGGAAAGCGGCCACGGCTCCCCAGACTTTGTCTCCCCCGCGCGCAGCGCTGAACTCTGCTCCCTCCTCTCCTCTCCTCTCCTCCCCTCCCCGGGGGCGGCCGCGGCTCCTCCGAGCGGCGGCGGGGGGACGGAAGGGGGGGCTGGGGACGGCCGTGCCCCCGCGGCTCGGGGCTGGGCGGCGTGCGCGGAGCCGGGGCCACCCGCTCTCAGCCCGCGGGGAAAATAAAATACACAGAACAAAAAAGAATAAGGTTGAGGGTGGGGAGCGGGTGGGAAGAGAGAGCGCGGCGCTCCGAGCGCCCGTCCCGTCCCGTCCCGTTCCGTTCCGTCCCGGCCCCGCTCCGCGCTTTCCCCGCAGCCCGCGGGTGAGCGTGGCGCGGCGGTGGGTGTCTGCGCCTGGGACGGGCGGGGCGGGCAGGCGCAGTGTGGGGCCGCGGCAGGGGGAGGGCGGCGGGCGGGCGCTGTGTCTGCGTCGCACTGGCAGGGGGAAGGGAAGGGAAGGCGGGGGGTTACGCACCAGGGCAGAGCCGGGATCCCTTCTCCACCCCGCGAGCCCGCGGGGAGGGGAGAGAGAAGGGAGGGGGGGGGGGGGAGCGTTCTCCTCCTCCTTCCTCCTCCCCCTTTTTCACCCTTCCTCCTCCTCCTTCTTTCCCCAAAGTTAAACTTCCTGCTCCCGGCCCGGCTGGGAAGGGGACGCGCAGCCCGGCCGGACTCAGCCCTCGACACACATAACAGCTGGAGCTGTCAAAACTTCCTCCGCTCGGCCTCGGTCCCCGCCGCCTCCTCCGCCGCCGCCGCCGCCTGCTCCTCCTCCGCCCCCGGGGGCTCAGCGCGGGGGGAGGGCGCGGGGGCAGCGTACAATGAAGCGGCGGCCGCCGCAGCCGGGCAGCACCGGAGCCGCCAACAGCTCCCGGGGCCTCTGAGAGGGGGAAGCCCGCAGCCGCGCCTCGCCCGCCGCCTCCCCCCGGACCCCGCCGAGCCGGAGCCGAGGACGGGGTGTTATTGTGTGCGAGACCCTTCGTGCCTCCGCGCTCTTCTCTTCGCACCCCCCCTCCCCCCCCCCTCCCCCGGTTCCTCCCTCCCCTCCTCCTCCTCCCGCTCTCCCCATGCTGCTCCCCCTGCTACCTGCGCTGGTCGGCGGCGGCTGAGGCCAGCGATGCGAGGCGGAGGTGGAGGAGGCGGAGGTGAGGAGGAGAGGAGCCGCGGGAGCAGGAGGAGCATCGGGATCCCCATCACCATCCTCATCTTCATCACCATCATCCATGTGTCTCTCTCGTCCTGCTGACTAGGATGTCAACGGAGGACAAGAGCCTGGTGGTGGCGGTGGCGGAGCCGCCTCAGCAGCAGCAACCCCCCGAGCCTGCAGCTCCCCCCCCAGCAGCAGCGGCAGCAGCCACAGACAAAAGACCAAGGGGCCGGCCTCGCAAAGATGGCGCTTCCCCTTTCCAGAGAGCCAGAAAGAAGTAAGTTGGGCGCTGCTGTGTGCGAGGGGCCGGGCGCGGGCAGAGCTGTCACGGAGCCCCGCCGCCCCCCCCGTGCCCGCTGCTCAATGCCATTTTCAGAGGGGCTCTTCTTTCTTTCTTCCTTCTCCTCCTCCTCTCCCCTTCGCACTTTCTCCTCCTCCTCCTCCTTTTTCACCTTTGTCTCCCTCCGCCTGTTCTCCCCGCACACTTTTCTTCTCCCGTCCCCGTTCCTTTCGCCTCCTTCTTCGGACTTGCCCTCTTCCCCTTCCCCTCTTCCTCCCCCGTCTCCGGCTCTCCTGGGTGCCGATGCCGTTCCCTCTGCTTGCTCGTCGCTCTCCCCGTTCCTCGGCTCTCTCCTCCAGGACGCTGCCTGGATACGGAATATCGCTCCCTGCTCCTCGCTTATGCCTATCCCACCCCCTTCCTCTCTTTGAGGAAGAAAAGACGGTTCTTCCCTTCACGCTCTCGCTCCCCCTCCCCTCCCCCCCTCCCGAACACGCAAAGTTGAGGCAGAGTTTCCTCGGCCGAGAGGCTGACGGCGCTCGGGGAGCTGTCAAGCGGCGGCCCCGGGCTGTGGGGAGAAAGCGGGGGCGGGGGCCGCCTCCTCCTCCCGTGACAGAGCGCCCTTCCCCTGCGTGGGGGGAGGGCGGAGGACGGGGTGCGGGCGCCCGTCGGCCCCAACGGGCTGCGAGCGGGGCAACTTGGCGCGGGGATGCGGGCGAGCAGCGCTCGGGGCCGCCGTGCCGCTGCGGCTACGTGAGGTGTCGGGGCACGGCACGGCGCCCGCCCCCCTCGGGGAGCCGCTTGGGGACTGGCTGCGCTCGGCTGCGGTTGTTTGTGAGGGGACGGAGCTTGAGCTGGAGGCAGCGGCAGCAGGACAAAGCCGGCCGAGCGCTTTTTTTTTTTTTTTTTTTGTGTGTGTGTGTGTGAAGAGATACAATTGTGAGCGAAATAGGAAGTCCGTGTGGAGAGTTTGGTGGAGTCGCGGGGACTGCGAGTTGGTTTCCCTTTGTGTTAAAGGGCCGCTCTCGCTCTGACGTCAGCTGCGCGCATTTAACCCGAGGCGCCTCGCTCCGCGCCCGCCCCGCGCTGCGGGAGCTGCCCGCGCCCCACGGCCGCTCTGCTGGGCGGCGAACGCGCACCGAGGGCAGGATTTTCCTCTGCTGCAAATTTTCGTACGGCCGGAGCTGAAAGGAATTGCCAAACGTACACGAAATCGTTAGTTCCGCACGCTTCGGGTTGATTTCCATGTGTGGAAGCCAAACCTTAGGCGAGAAACTTGGGAGCGTTTGGTTTTGATGAGAAAGTTTTAGGAAGAAAAATGGAAATGCTTAAGAAACGTATCGGTCTGTACAAAGAGCAGAGCGGTGTGACCTGTGAGGACTGACAGACCCTGCAACGCCAGCTCGAGGCTGAGCAAAAAGTGGGTGCTAAAGAGGCAACTCCTTCCTTTCGGTTGAATTCTGGGGATGTTTTCAGCTTGCTTTAGGAGGAAATGAAATTTTCCTGTAAAAATATATGCTTTATGTGAACGTGAGGCCAAGTGTTGTGTCAGACCAGAGATGAGATGAGCTGCGAGGAAAATTAGAGCTGATCAGTACTCTTTTTCTTCCTATTGTGGCTCTTCCTGCCTGGTGTCCTGTGTCTGTATGGAAAGCTGCTATGTGGGTACAGCTGCTATCAGCCCTGAATGCTTTTGAAATGAGTTTTATTAAAATAGCGATTTTTTTTTTCCCCTCACCTTTTCCATGTGGAGATTGGTCTTCAGTTGTATCAGTTTGGTGGGAAAATAATTTTATTTTGTATCTTTTATTATTTGCAGAATACTGATTAACCAGCTAAGTGAATGCAGAAGTAAAACAAGTAGAAGTGATTCCTCTTCTTTTCATAGGGCTGCTTGGGCTTGTCTCCCTTTTCACTTCTGTGTTTCCCGGTTGTGTTGGCGTGCCTCATGTAAACCACGTATGTCAGACCATTTTCTGTGCTGTAATCACACATCTGAATCACTGTTAGCCAGTCAAATTGTTCAACTGCTTAATCCCATCATAGGAAATGTTGCACTGAATGTTCAGTCTAAGCAGTAGTAAAACAGAGAGCCCTGCATTAAAAGAGAATAACACAGAAAGAGTATTTCCTCAGCTAGGGGAGCCTCCATTAGAAAAATGGTATCATATCTGAGAATGCTGCTTGTTGGTTTTTAACTTTCTTGAAGACAGCGTCCTTACACAAATTTGATGAGTTTAAGAGGACAGATGGAAAACTGCCTTGAATTTGCTTCTGTGAGATGCCAGGTATTCTCAGTAGGCTTGTGGTAAGGGATGACAGGGCTCTTCCAGAAGGGAAGCTCTGTGTGGATCTCTGTTATCCCGTATCTTACCTGGTTATCAGTATAATTCCAGTGGTGCTGGGAACACAGGTATGTGTAGGAAACTGTGAAGGTTTCCTTTACGTGGGGATCTATCAGTTTTGTTGTGGTGCTGGTACTGGAGTTACTGGTGGCAGAGCATGGAGTTAGGGGGGCTGTCCATCACCATTTGAAGAATAGTGCTATGTGAATAACATTGTCAGGAGACTTAATCTCGGGTGAACAGTTCATTTTTGTTATTTATATTGTAATCGTGCCTACAGGCCAGGGCACCATTATACTACATACAGTACAGATGCATAAGCAAATATTGCTTCTGCACAAACAATTTATTAATTTAAATGGGAAGATAAGGCAGCATGTAAATGTAAGGAAGGTACTGGGAAAGCATGAGGGAGCTGTGAGAAAGCTGTGAGCAAAAGAATGTGCAGAAGTTTGAGTACCCCGACTATCTCAGCATCACTGAATGATTCATAGGTATCAGACTTGGAGGATATATTTAGAGGAAGGTAGCACTGTCACCAGAAGGGTTATCGCAGATAACTTGTTTCCTGCCTCAAGTGCAAGACAAACACTCATATTTTCTTCCTTACTTTCTGACAACAGGCTATCTGTATAGAGCTGAGGTACAAATTCAAGAGGTGGAGCTCAAAAAGGCCGTGCACAGCCTTGGCACTGAGAACAAGTAGGTTGTTCGTGACATAGTTCATAAGGAAGAACGCAAAGAACCATAATCACAGTGATGAATGAGAAAAATGTTTTTGAAATACCAGCTTTCAAATGAATTTAAGTGGCAAGATTGCATTTACCAAAGGGGGAGAAATAAAAGCCTAACAAAAAAAACAAAGCAGAAGGAAGTTGCATTACTGAAGATACAAAAGGATGTAGGAGACCAAAAAAAAAAAAAAAAAAAAAAAAAAAAGAATCTGAATCTTGTGGGCATTGTTCATAGAAAATGGATATAATTAGGGACCTTCTTATCTCATTATCTGAAATCCTGGAAAATTAGCTCCTGTGTTCGGATGATTATTCAACTTCCATGCTGTGTACCTGAATGGTAGGAATGTGATAGAAAAGAAGTTGCAGGGGGGAAGAGTCTGTTCTGATTGCTGTCATTGCATGAACAGCTGGTTATTTGTGAAAATGTATCAGAATAGTGTTTTGTAATCTGCTATAAGTACTAGAGCTTTGTTAATCTGTACAGGGTATAAGCAACACCAACATCGTTCTTAACAAAAATGTAGTAGCAGAAGTCTCATTGATTGTAACCGTGATAAGTTAGTTGCCTTTTAAGTCAGTGTCTAAGTTCACTTTAAATGTTATATTCGGCATCTGTCAGGCTGCTCATCTGTTACAAATTTTGCAAATGTGCGTGTAGTTTAAAACAGAATAGGAAAATGATTTCAAAAAGCTTGGAATTTGTCAGTTGAAAACCTTTGGTGTTTATTTTTAAGTATCTCTGAGTTATTTTCATCGTAGTTATTGCTTACTTGCGTTGGGCCTTGTAAGCTGCAGTAGGATTTCAAAGGCCATAGATTTCATACGTGCAGATAGTTTTGAGGACACGTAAGCATAGTGTTATTGCCAGGAAATGATTATTTAAGGATTTTTATCATTACTTTAGCTGGATTTGCAATAGAGTAGGCCAGTATTTAAAGATACCTGACCTCATTTCAGAAGAACCTTAGTGTGTTGGATCTCTTTGCTTTTAGCTCAGTTGTGTTTCTTCATCACACACCTTTCCTGTGATGCTTGTCTTTACTTTCCTGCCCTGTTCTCGCTTAAAAATGTAACATTTGCAAATGTCAAATTCGTGTTGTCTTAAACAATTAAAACGTTCATAGTTGGGGAAAGTCACTGCTACCTATCATTGAAAGACAAGTCTTTGGATGGATAGCTTTTGTACAACTGTTGTATGATGGATAGGGGTTGAAGTACCAAAGTAAACGGGGGGCTGTGCTTCTGCCTCTACCTACCACCTAACAAAAGGCCTGGGCCAAAAGCCAGAAGGTGTGTGTTAGATCTCACAGTGTGAAGAGGGGAGGTGTTGGAATAAGACTTTGCTATCAGCACATGTCATGGGCCCTTGGAAGGTCTGTCTGGTCTGTTGTGGAACTACATGCAGTGAGCTACATGCAGTAGGGTCCCAGGGCAACTCATGGCCATCTTCTCCCACTGCCCCCATTGCTTTACATCCACCTTCACCTGAGGAATTCCGTTACCAAGCAGTTGCCATACTGTCACATGTTGCTGTTGCATTGGAGCCTGGCTTAAACGGATCACGGTTCTGTTTTGCTCGGGAGCTTCTGGTAAACAATGTCAGCATTTATCTTTTGATTTGCAGTTCCTGGTGGGACTTCTGTGATAGATGACAGTGGGTTTTATAGAATTGTTTTGCAGCATTGTCAGAGTTGTTAAAATGTTGATTAATGTGAATTGATGTCTTCAGTTGTGTATTAAGGGTGAGCTTAGGCTCACTGTTGGACGTGGATATTTTTCAATAACCTTCACCTATAGTTTTCTCAATTTAAACCAGACCATGCTTACAAACAGAGATTGCTTTGAGACTTTTTTTGGACAGTTTTCCATTCCAGCTGTTTGTTTGTTACTGTTTGTATTTGATAACCCATTGAATTTCTGTAGTACTTGTGAAAGGACCCCCAAGAGCTATCAGACTGAATCACAACAGGATCGTGACAGATCAAGCATCGTGACCATTTGGGAAATATCAGCATGTGGCATGTATTGGTCATAAGCAATGTCTTTGCAGAGGTAGGAATAGGAACCCAACCTCTTGCTTTCCACCCTCTTACCCAACCACCCACCAGACATCATTTCATCCTATATTTGGTGACAGAGGCAACTTTTCCCAGCTTCAAAAATAAATCACTATTTTTTTGGCTTTGCTTATGGACATCCTTTTTTTTTTTCTTTCTCCTTATTAGTGTGTTTAACTCCTACTAACTTCATGCTGTTATTCTTTAGTAAGATAATTGGAAATGGACATTTCTAACTCGTAGGCTTGGCTGTCCCACAGCAAGCGTTGGAGGGATGGCAGGATCATGTATAACTTGGGAAAAATAGATGTTCTTTATCTAGCACTGAGGATTACACCCCTATGTTATTTAAACACTAATGCTGTGGGTTTAACATTTGAACAAATGTTATCATATGTACACTAAAATGCCAGGAAGTGAGGAAATTAAGCTACTAGCAATTTCAAGAAGTATTGAAAGCTTTTCTCTTTTCTGTTCATTGTATTTGATTATCAAGTCATACAATTTACATGATTCCTATTGTCGGGAAAAACACAGCTAACCAGGGTTTTATGGTTTAACTATAACTATGGTTATATGGTTTAACTATATTAACAAATCTGGTTTAACTATAGAAATAACTTGTGTTTAATTTCTTTTTTACACTGTTTTGAACTAGGAGCATGGCACTAAACATTCCCATTTTTGCCATGTCTCAGTTTCTCAGCTGAGATGTTCAAAATGAGTTTGGGCCCTTGACTTGAAGAACTGTATTCAGTAACCTCTTCCAGTAGCACTGGTGTTTTCTTTCATTTAAGGTAAATGGGATAAAATAGAGAAAAAACCCTTAAAATCTACAATATTTATTGCTTGGAGAAGCACAGGCAGTGAGTGCATGGAGTGCATCAGGTGGTTATTTTCTCCAAACACTGTAAATCTTAAGCTGGTCCTGGTGGCGAAAAGCAGCAGCGCTGCTCCCTCCCTGTGCCGCCAGCTGTTTGTTCTCTCCCTTGTGCTGACCCAGGCGTTCGTGTAGCCGTGTGGTGAACTGCATTGGAAATTGATCTGGGTTGAAACGAACCTGGCAAAGAAATGTGTTTGTGATAGCGTAAGGGAGGAGGCCAGAGCAAAAAGAGCCAGGGTGCAGAGAGGCAGAGCTTGTGTTCTGTGGTAACGCTGCCAGCTTCAAGTGGCTGCGAAGCTGAAGCCTTGGTTGTCTGTAATTTGAGGGTGTGGGTGGTTTTCTTTTGGCTGACTCCAATAAGTTCTTCAATACAGGAGGTTGTAAGAATCTCTCACGGCCTGTAGGCACGTTATGTGTGCTAGTTGGTCCTTTAAAGAAATATACTGTTGAGGGGGTTCTTTGTAACACTTAAACAGGTGAATCTGATCTGCCTCATGCTTGCCCCCAAACACACACACCTGTAAGCACTGATGAAATCAATCAATTAAATCGCTTTGGTCCATTGAAATATTCCTAAACTACATATTTACGGTACCCTAAATTAATACTATAAATGCAGTATTTTATGTTAGTAAGCAATTTCTGATATTCTGGAAGCTCTTTCCTGAAGTACTTCAATGTGTGAGCATTATAATAAAATAACACTGCATGTTGCTCCTTCCAAAGTATTCTTTCCTTTATCTTTTTTGGAAGTAATAAATCACATGAGTACCAAATCCTATTGGTAGCCATTCCAATGGAAATATATAAGTACAAATTTGCAATGCTGTATTTATCAACATTGTCAAATCAGGATATTCCCCTTTGAGCTGAGGGCTTTTTTCTCTTCTTCTGTATCACTACAGACAATAAATTCCAGTTTTTTCTTTTGCCCTCAGACACATGCAGTTGAATTGTTTGTATGGTACGGTAAAGTACAAGGATGTTTGTTAGAAGTGGCCCGAATGCAGCCTCTGCTGTGAAGCACTGCCAGCTTGTAGAGCTGTGTCAGAGTTCCGTCTGGAAGTCCCAGCTAATCCCAAATGACTTCTGGAACATGCCAAGGTTTGGGGGACCTGGATTGCTTGAGTAGTAAAAGCACCAGCCCTCCTGTCTGCTGCTGACAGTCTTGGCTATGTGGTGATCTTGGCCAAAGGTTTCTCATCCCAATGACGTGGTGGTTCCATGGACAAGAGCTATATTATGTTAAAGGTTGGTAGATTTGATTGGTAAGTGACCTCATTGGTAAGTGTGATCTATTCAGGCATTTTCCCAAGTGTGGAGTTCAGAAGCAAAATGGAATTCTTTTAAACAGCATGGTTATTTAGTTGTGCTGTATCGCCATACATGAATGAAGCTGTATGGCCAGAAAAGACTTCAGGCTGATCTTGCTCATCCTTCTGTGCTGTGTGCTGGTACAATTTCTGACAAACTGTTTTCAAAGTATTTGTTGAACGCAGTTCCAGTCCATCCCTAGGCAATTAGTTTCAGTAACTAATTTTCCAGAATAAATGTTCTTTACCATGGAGTAAGCCAGTTTTGGCTTGCACTGCTCGGAGTTAGGACTTTCCGGAGTCGATAAGGAGAACAGTTTTTATAATAAACATTTATTTCTTAGGAGGTTGTCTCCTATGTTAAGCCTAACATCCATTAATGTATTTCAGGATAAGATTCACCTTCGCTCATAATGGCATCATAATGTTGACTTGCTTGGTTTATCTTTACAAAGTTTGCTCATCCTATTAAGTTTCACTTGACCAACATGAACCACTTTTCCATTTGTCAGAATAATTCTTTATTAAGATCTCGTCCTGTGCAGTGTTTATAATCCCTGCCTCAGCCATGTGGCATACACAGCTCTTCTGTTTCTTCACGCAGCCCCTGAAGGAAGGACTGCCTTGTAATGTTCTCCCACCTTGTCTGAAAATAGTTTGCAAATAAATGCCCTGTGAATGCTGTAGTTCGATGCCCACTTGTCTTAGGGCACTGTCACCAGGGCTCTGTCATTGAAGATGATTGCTGATGGCTTAGAGATGAATTCTTTTTGTTTCTGAAGCAGAGGGTGAATTTCTTCTAGTCCTGCTGACTGAAATTTCCCTGATTATTTAACCTAATAACAAAATCAATTTTTACTATTAGCTATGAGAAGTCTATTTTATGAAGACTGAAACGCAGAGAACAGCATTTGATTCGGTTTTGTTATCCGTTTGTTCTTCAGTAACGTTATGTACTGACTTTTTTGTCTTTATTCTTACTTCTAAAATGTTTCTGAAACTTTGTGTGCCTTTTATATGGCACAGTGGTAATAATGCATGCTGTGCTTTTATCTCTTCCGATTTTTATCCCTGACGGTTTATGCCGTTCTGTGTACTCATTAAAATGCCCTTGTTTCCATTCCTAATATGATTCTTTTTAGTTTCAGACCCTTATTACTGGCTGCTTTTTATGCAGCCCGTATTCATAGTACATTTCCTATCTTTCCCCTGTGTTGGAATACTTTGCCATTATGTGTATTCCAGTACAATAACTGCCAGTCCTCCTTTAAATCACATTCTCCAGAGATTCTAGCAACAAGTTCAAAGAGTTGGTTGAAATTTGCTTTTCTTCCTTCATTTAATTGAAGATAATTTTTTTTCTCCTTCTTCTACTGCTCTCATTTTTCCCTTTCCTTGGCACCATGAGTGTTTCTCTTTACCACTTGCAGCCAAATCTCTGTACACGTTTAGATTTTTAAAATGGAGCCGCCCTAATAGAGCAAAGTGTGAAAGAACTGCTCTTCTGGCATCCTCAGCTTTGTGAAACAGTTGTCCTCAACCTTTTTCAGAAACTTGTGCGGCTGTTTGTTCAGTTATTTTGGTTTCTATTCAATATTTGGATGACGAAGGCCTCCTCTTAACCTCAAGTTACAAAAAGCTCTGAAAGCTCCTGTTAGCTGCTGTTAGCTGCTGAAGAAGTTCTCGTCGTCTTTGGGTGGTGGGACAGTTTTTGTCCCCAGCCTTTTCGGTGCTTTACTCCCCAGTTCCATTCTCTGTTGCTTCTGGTTTTGTTTGCTTCTGCTCCTGCCTTTTTCCCCTCCTGTTTGCTTGGTTTTTTTTCTTTTTTTTTTTTTTTCCTTTTTTCCCCCTTCTAATAAAAGTGAGTGATTGTGGTGGTTTTGGTTTTTTCTTGTTACCACAGCACACTGAGCCACATGCGAGTAGGACTGAGAAATGGACCAGATGCATTGTGAAGAAAGGCTTGAAAAGGGGAATTTTAAAATAAAATCGAGAATAAGGACAAAAGAACCGTTCTTCAAATCTGGCAATTTCTACGTTTGGCCAATTCTCAGCTGTGCTTGTTGTGCTGATGAGCAGCAGTGCCCTGGCCCCTGCAGCGCCCAGGTTCTTCATAGGCTGTGGCTGTGGATGGCAGGAGGGAAAGCTTGCAGTCACTGGCTGCCATTGCTGGCTTATTGCTGTGGTTGCTGCAGGCTGCCAGCACTTCCCCAAACAGTTCTGAGGGCCAGGAGCCTGTGTGGGCCGTGCACCATTTCGGATGCTGTTTACGTGTGGCTGCTTTGTTTTGGAAGCTGAGAATCTGGTCATGAGGATGTAGGCTGCCCTGTGCTAGTTGGTCTGAAGGCCAACGTTACCAACTGTGTTTAATTCACCAGAATAATGAAAACCGGTGTTTTTTCTAGGAGTTCAATGAAACTGACACAATTCTCATCAGTTTTACTTCCAGCCTCCTGGGCAAACACTGCCACAGTTAATGTTCTCTAACCCACAGGGACGTAAGTTTAGGGAGAACAGCTCGCAGCAGAATTGATCTAGAGGGAGCAGAGGAGGTGGGGTGTATATGGCATAAGGCTCTGAGAAACGTTGGCTTTCAGTGCTTCTTGAGTCTTCTGACACGCAATTTTTCCTGGTTCATATTTTGCATAATTAACCTTGCATCAGGCATCCTGATAGAGATTTATACAAAGGCAAGTGCAAAACAGATTCAGCGGGAATTCTAATTTATTTTTCTGCCCGTGTCTTCGAGAAACCCTTTAGGAGAGAAGTGGGCCCAGAAATGAGGCAGGAGAGAGGGAGGGGGAAGGGACTCAGGAAATAAGTGATCTGTAAGGAAGATTATTTAAAGAAATTATTTCCCTACGGTCTTCCATAGAGCAGTAGCAGTGAGGGCTGACTCCTGGCTGGCTATTCTGTAGCCTCTCTTTTCTAATGGAGGGGAAGATATTCTTTGTCATGTGCTGTGTACAGCTTGGAGATAAAGTCATTTATTTTTAAAATATGTTTGTTGGTAAAGAAGAAATAATAATGAAAAAAGGGATGCAGATATTTTGTGTACTTTACATGTGGCCTTCTCAGCTAAGTATACAGTGGTAGCACAGAATAGGGAAGATGCTGTTGATTGTGTACCTGCTTTACAGACAAGAAGGGAATCTTGATCTCAAGGCTCATTATCAATGCAGTTATTGGGGGGAGGGGTTAAATTACTGGCAATGTAAATAAATGTTCTTTTAAGAATACTTTCAGTTCGCTTTTTTTTCAATGAATGTCTTATTTTTTTTCCTTTTTTTGCTTCAGACTTGATCTCGATAATCTGTTCTTTGAGTTGTTATCTTGACCGTGCTGCTTTAAAAGCTTTTTTAGACCAAAGGTTTGTGTGATATGCAAGCGTTTCTTGTCCACACTTACTTAACTTGCCCACACTTTAAAAAAAGTCAAACCATAACTGTCTTGAACATGTACAAACATGCTGAGTTGAAGCTCAGGCTGTATCTTCCATGGTGCAGTTTTCCACATTTATCAGAATTTTGAAAAACATGGTGATAGATTTTTGTTCTCTGGTTCTTGTCTATGACTGTAAGGGCTGTTAGATGGAGTTGTGTTGTTTTTTTGAGCTGTAGCCTAAACTGAACTTGGGGAATAGGCAGCTGTGTGGACGTGACCCTGTCACGTGGTGCAGCAGTGTATTCCACTGCAGCTATTAGTAATGGGCCTTGGGGACAGGGCAGAGGCAGAATTCTAGCTCCTACAGTCATGCCACCTCAGTTTCTTATTCAGAAGCATTGTGATGGTCTGCTTTCTGGCTGTTTTCTTTCAGGAGTTGAAAAGAATAGTGATATTTATTTTACTATCCTAAAGGAGCTTACTAATGAATAGTAGGAAGTGTACTTGAATTCTGCTGAAGTCTGCGTGCTTGGTTAGAGGAGGGAAGCAGACACCTCTGAAACACAGTGCAGTAGGGCTGAGGAAGGTCTGAGCAGGCACTGTGTTGGAGCCTCATAGGAAACCCAAGACCAAGAGATGTGCATGTGATGTTCAGATGGCCAACATCACCTGAATGGCCTGATTACTGCTGTCTGAACTTGCTGTGGTTGGGGCATAAGTTATTTCCGATGAGGTTCCCACCACCATGCTGTAGCACTGTGTGTAATTACAGAGCTATGTAAACAACTAATTCAACTTCAGAAGTATTTGCAGTCCACTCTGGTAGCTGACAGTGTTTGACCTGCTTTGGGCAGGAGGTTGGGTGAGATGACCTCCAGAGATCTTTCCCAGCCTGAGTTATCCCATGATCCAGTTCTACATCCACCTCTTTTAATGGTCCTGCCCATTATTTCTGTCATATCAGTTGCTTTTACACAGTTATGTGTATGTTTATTTTGTAGAAGATGTTTTCATGTATTATTTCTTGAACGTAGTTTAGTATATCTCTTTAATTTTCTGCATTTCCTATTCTGCCAGCTGAGAATTGCTTTATTTATTAATCTGTGATCCCCCACGCAGTAGATAAATGATTGCTTCCCAACAGGTTTTCACAGTGTCAGCTGACATTCCAGATTTTCTTCTTAAAGTGCATTTGGAAAAGTATGTGGTACAAGAGGGGAAGGCTGTTTTGACTAAAGAGTTTGTCAGATTTTGTATTCTGGCGTACAGTTTTGTCCTGCTTGTGCTAGAAATTAACAACTCATGTTACCAGCAGTAAGCCATTTTCTGACTCATAGCCTGTGCCTGCTCAGATACAGCTTCTTCTCCACCTCTTTTTGTGTTTTCTTTTCAACTTGTGTTCTGTTTGTCTGTATCGATTTTCAGTTCTTTCCAAACTCATTTGCTCACACCTTTAGTTTTGTTTCCAGTAAGCAGTACTGCATTATAACTTCACTCAGAAGCAGAGTTTGGCCATACAGCACTTTGTAGTGATGACACACAATGACACACATCACAACATTCGTGTTTCTTCTGTATCGGTTCTATGAGAAAGCACCTCATGGTGTGCTACTTCAATCACAGGTAGTAGAGTTCTGAGAGGAAAGCGAAGAAGTGAGTAAGGAAATTTGAGATTTCTGGAGGTAATATGAGATTTGAAGACTTGTATTTTTATTTCAGATAGTTCTTCAGAGATGCTTTTGACCTGATCTAGGGTGCTTGTCCATTGAAATCACTATTTACTTGTGGACAAGATCCAGTGATGCTTGCTGAGCTCAAGCGATGTCGAACTGTATAATACTGATGCTCTTTTGAAAGGTATTGGCCATAGAGGTGGAAGGGTGCACTTACCGTTCTGTTCTTACCTCACATTCACATCTACTGGTGTGCTGGTGGCTGTGCACTGTGTGCTGTTTTGCTGTCATTGCTGCAGAAGTAGGGACCTTTGGCTGAAGCATGGGAAAGCAACAGGAGAAAAATACCTTGAGCCTTCTCAGCAGTATTTGTCAAAACTTGTCTGTCAAAGCCCTAAGGACAGACTGATTTTGATGTTTTCTATTTAGAAATTTCAATTACCTAACCTATGTTACCATTCAAATTTTATATGACATCTTAGATGTAATGGCTTTAAATCAAATCAAATATATAATAATGTGTTATGGTTGACTGTTGTTAACACATGACGTGTGTTCCTGAAAGTATATCGTGTTGTTTACTTGGTTTAGGTGAGGTATGGCCTGGTTGGTGCTCTTGAGAAGATGGAGCAGGGAAGAGGAAAGAATATAGCTTAGCACCTCTTTCTACCCACTTTTTTACCCTTTAGAAATGAAATCTATCTCCATTCCATCTGCCTTAGTACATATTAGAAACTGAGATCTTTGAAAACCCTTCAAATGCAGTAAAAAAAAAAAAAAAAAAAAAAATTACACTACTATCTAATCTATGCTTTGTTTGAAAAGTGGAAGTAACAGGGAGATTGTATTCATGGGAGAGGTTGGTTCAAATTGGTTTGTAGCACGAAGGTATAAAATGGTGCTAGGAGGTAACTGGCTTTAGCTTCCAGTAGAACTGCTGTGCTGAGGAAAATATGAGTTTCCTTTTCTGCTTGTTGTCTTTTTCTAGCTCGACACTTATGGCTTAATCTCAAGTTGTTATTACAATTTTATTGCATTATTGCTAGAAACCCATTGATGTCAGATCTAGAAATAGCAGGGCAGCAGCAGAAGAATTTTTTTTTTTTAAAGACAAACACATTTTTGTGTTCATTAATCTATTCATCATTGTCTTCTCAAGTCAGGGAGGTACCAGATGAGATGTGTGACCTAGCTGTTGTAACCAAATAAAGAACTGTTGTGGGGCCCATCTCCCTTTCTCCTACTGGATTTGAAATTTAGGTGGGAATATATTGAATGTGGAACGTGATGTGGTGTGTGAATTTCTCCTGGTTGCTGTGAAATATCATTCTCCAAAAGTTAGACATTGTAAATAGGGCCTATAATAAACAGATAAGACACGCCTGCTAAATATGTCTCGATTAACTCTAGAGAGTTGCATCCTCAGCTAATCAGTTTGAGTTTGGAAGAAAACAGCCTGACATATGTATAGACATAAGTTTTTATCTTAATCATTAAATCCATAGCTTCTGTTCCTTAAAAAAAAAAAAAGAAGTCTGTCTTTGGAGAGATGACTGATCCCATTTTTCCATGTACATTTTCTTGGCAGAAGTGTTGGCTGAAACAGTTTCAGCCTTGCCATCACAGTGACACACGCTTGTGGAGACGTGTGAATCAGGGCAGGGAATTGATGCAGACAGAATTGCTTTGCCTTTTCCCAGCGTCCTGCCCTATTGCTTCCTGCCCACGGCCACACCAATCTGTCACCTGGCTCATGGTGTGACCCAGCACACAGCTGAGCCGATGTGGGTTGGAGGCTGAGAGTAAAGGGGCACGGGGTGGGATCAGCTTCAGTTAGAAGTGCTGCCAGATGGGAAACCCAAATCCACGTTGTTCAGTAGCTCGTTGTGCGATCCTATTGAAGGCAGGTTGTTTGGCCTGGTAGGACGCAGTCAGCATGGCTGGTGTAGGGTCGTGTCTAATTCTGTTGCAGTGGAAAAAAATGACTGTTTTGTTCTGAGAATGAACTAAATCTCACATCTTTAATATAAGAGAAACTGCAGCTTTGTGTTTGGAGCTCTCAGAAAGAGCAAGGCCAGCTAACGTGACTTCACTCCAATTAGCCAGCATTTTGGGCTGCAGAACACTGGGGAAAAGTCCCGAGTGTAATTTGTTGTTATTATTTTAACCATCTCTTGTTAAATTGCGTCTCACCTTGTTTTTGCTAACATACTTTAACTTGTCAGGCAGCTTACCATTAGCTGGTATGTTAAAACATGTGCGTTTTTATAGCCCATAACATGTTGGAAAATGCCTCTAGATGTAAGGTACAGCAGCACGAACAGCTCTGCATGTGAATCTGGAGCGGTGGCAGGAGGGAGGTGAATGCTGCATTTGTGTCACAGAATCACAGAATGGCCAGAGTTAGAAAGGACCTCAGGGATCATGAATCTCCAACCCCACTGCCACATGCAGGGCCATAAACCTCCCCATTTAATACTAGACCAGGCTGCCCAGGGCCCATCCAATCTGGCCTTGAACACCTCCAGGGAAGGGGCATCCACAGCCTCTCTGGGCAGCCTGTTCCAGCACCTCACCACTCTCTCTGTAAAGAATTTCCCCCGACATCCAACCTAAATCTTCTCTTCCTCGACTTAAAACCATTTCCCCTTGTCCTGCTGTTATCTACCCTTTCAAAGAGTTGATTCCCCTCCTGTTTGTAGGCTCCCTTTAGGTACTGAAAGGCTGCAATGAGCTCACCCCACAGCCTTCTTTTCTCCAGGCTGAACAAGCCCAGCTCCGTCAGCCTGTCTTTGTAGGGGAGGTGCTCCAGGCCCCTGATCATCTTTGTGGCTCTCCTCTGGACCCTCTCCAACAGCTCTCTGTCTTTCTTGTACTGGGGACTCCAGACCTGAACACAGTACTCCAGATGGGGCCTCACAAGAGCAGAGTAGAGGGGGACAATCACCTCCCTGTCCCTGCTGGCCACCCCTCTTCTTCTGGAGGAAGGTGTCCCAGGGGAAGTCCATGGAAGTAGGTGTGGGATGGGTGACATGGCTGCTCTGCAAAACTGAGTCCTGGAGCTCTCCATCCTGACCAGCAGACTGACCTTTAACCTTCTCCCTGCAGTGTGGCAGTGCGTGGTTACTGGAGATGTGCTGAGAGGGGCAGCTCAATAGCTCTTCGCAGCTAGGTACGATCCCATGTACAAACATGGCTCAGTGGCTCTTAGACAATAGTTACCTGTGTTAGAGCAAACACACGGGGGTGGTTTTTTCTGTGAGTGCTTTCCTTTTAAAAACGTTTATCTTAATCTCTGGTGAATTGGTTTGATAAAACTTTCCTGTAGGCCCTGGAGAGCATTTCCATTGGGAATGCAGCGATAGACAGCGCTGGGTGGGGGAAGGAGCTCCTGGTGCTGGGTTGGTTTCCTTCAGAGGTGAAATGGTCTCCAAGTTCCTAATGTGATCAAAACCAAAACAACTCGGATCAGTTATAAACTAGGCACAGCTCAGCGTTATTTTCGTTGCTCAGATCGGTCCGAGTGCTGTTAGCAGCACGTCAGCCCACGTCCTGCAGATGGCCGCTGTTTCACCAACTCGTCCCAAAACTTCAGGAGGGTGGCACAAGCAAAGCAGCACCCAGCAGCCGCTCCCCTCGGGTGTGGAAGAAGCCGAACAAAGGCAAAGGAGGCACAGCTGGAATTGGCAGATCCGTGGTTTTCTGTGGCTGTCGAACGGAGAGCTGCGTAGCGATTTCTTGACTCGTTTTCCTCCGATGTCTGCAGAAGAAAAAAGATGGCAGGGCCGTGAGGAGGGTTAGGAAGGGCCGGCTGCAGCCGGACGCTCCTCACGCCTGAGTCCTTATCTGCTTTCAGGCCGGGCTGGGAGAAGGTTGGAAAAGTCAGACGAATGTTGAAAGGGGAAGAAAAATAAAAGCCACCTTAACGCGTAACGCCGAAACCACGCTTCGCCTCGAACGGCCCCGAGCGGCCGTGCCGTGCCCGCAGCGGGATCCTGCGGGACGTGTCGTAACTTTTCGGTGCCGCTTTGTTCAACGGGAATGCCAGGTCGGTGGGGGAAGGGAAGGAGAAGCGAACGGGGCAGCGCCGGTGCCGCTGGGCCGGGGCGAACCGCTCGTAGCACGGGGGCCGCGGGCCGCCTGTCGGTCTCGTGCTCCGCCGCTCCCCGGGAGCGGCCTCGGGCAGCGCGTCCCGCCCGAGCGTCCCCGCCGCGCCGCCCTCAGCCCTGCGGCGCCGCGCGGCCGTGCTGCGGGCCGGGCGGGAGCTGCGGGCCTCCGCCGGGGGCGCTCCGCCGCGCCGCGCCTCGCTCGCACAGCCCCGCTCCTGTGGGCGAGTCCGGGCCGCGCTTTGGCGGCGCCCGGCTGCGTCGGATCTACTTTCTCTAGCTCGGCTTTTTTTTTTTTTTTTTTTTTCCTCCCCTCCGCTTTTTTTTTTTTTTTTTTTTTTTTTCTCCCCTCCTCCCTTTTCTCCCCACCCCTTCTCCTCCGCTCCCCTCCACCTCCTCCTCTCCCCTCCTCCTCCTCCTCCGGCTCCAGCCTGGTTCGGGGAGGATCCCGGAGCCGAAGTTCCGAGGCGATCGGCTCTCTCGCGGCTCGCCGCCGCCATGGGCAGCGCGTAGGGCCGCCCCGCGGAGCCGCACCCGCAGCCTCTGGGGCAGCGCCGAGCCGGGGGAATATGGCTGATCCGCGGGAGTGCTGAGCGCTCGGCGGAGGGCACCATGTAAAGAACTTCGCTTTCCTCCGGATCGTACGCGTGGGCACCGATGCCAGCCCCTCCATTTTCCGAAGGGGATTTGTGAGCGGTTCCGGAGGGCCGGGTTATGTTGCGCACAACCGATTCGCTGAGGGTGAGTGCGGCTGGCGGCTAACTTCTTTGTATTAAAGGGCAAAATGTGACAGGAGGCGCCGCGCTATATATGGCGATCCGTAGTGCCGGGGGTGGCACACGGGGGGGGGGCGGGGGGACGCCGCCGCGCAGCGCCCGGCGCTCAGCCCGACGGTCAGCCCGGCCAAGTTCCGCGTCCAACTGATCGTCCCCAGCCATAGAAATAGAGGGGGGTGGGGTGAGCGAGGGGAAACAACAACAGAAAGCCCGGGGCTGGTCCCGGCCATTGGCCCCGAGTGCTTGTTCACACCCATACCCACACGTGTGCATGTACACACAGGTATTCCTTGAGATTCGTGACTTTATTTGGTTAGCTATAGCACAACTCTTTCTTATTCTTTTTCCCTTTTTTTTTTTTTTTTTTTTTTTTTGAGCAGTTTCATTTCCTGCTGTGAATTGCGGAGCGATGGGATTAATCTCTCCCCGCTATTTCGCAGCACTCCATACGTTCTAGTTGTGAGCTGGGTGCCATCTCAGCCCGCCTCATTCCCAAGCGTTCCTCTGGGCTCTTGGCATCGCTTTCCCAGTTGCTTTCATTGGGACATAAACCCCAACCCCGCTGCTTTGGACCCGCGCCGCTCCCCGCACAAAATGGATGTGCGGAGCGTTGTGCCGCGCTGGCTGCCGTGGGAGAAGTGAGCAAATGGGTCTGAGGCACAGCCAGGATTATGTAACCACTGCTTTGGCAAACTTGTGCCAGCTGGGAAGGGAAAGTATTTTGTTTCTGTCTTTTGATAAGGACGGAGGAGAGTGATGGCCCCTTTTCCCAGTCAGATTACTTAGTAGCAGGCTGATTTTGAAAACAAATGTGGTTCTACTTGAAGACTGTGAGCAGTTATTTGTGTGGGTTGGTTTGGGGTTTTGGTGTTTTTTTTTTCCTAAGAAACTATTTCCAGTCGTGGGTATGATTCTGATACAAAGTATTGGGTACTCACCAGCGAGTCATTAGTTAATACTGTAACCAGATTCATTACATAATTGAAAAATGAGCCTTACCATTCTCCAGAAGAGCACTGTTTGGTGTAGTTCCAGTTCTTAAAGGAACTGAAGATTAAGTATAAAAGTGACTTCATTCCTTTTTCCTCTGAAGAAGAGAAGCTGTCACAGGTCTGTATTCCCGTCACAGAACTGAAGCACGTGTGGAGATCATAGAATCACAGAATGGCCTGGGTTGGAAAGGACCACAATGATCATTTACTTTCAACCCCCCTGCTATGTGCAGGGTCACCAACCATCAGACCAGGCTGCCCAGAGCCACATCCAGCCTCTGCTTATATAAAATTCTGTGTGTCGAAGTAAGCTATGCTACTCAGCCGTAGCTCAGATACAAGTTTTTCTGTACATCATTGTGATGGTGCTGGGCTGGGTTTGGTATTCCTACACAGCCAAATACGCTTGCTATGGAGAACGCTGCAGCTTTCAGATTGTTTGCTGCAAATATTTTAGCTGATTATTGGCAAGACAACGGGGATAGGAGAAAAGATACACTTTTACTTGTGCTGATGAGATGAGCTGCATCTGTGCTGGTTGTTAATTTTGCTAACGACCACTCTACGTTTAATTTAAAAGTATTTGGTGTACACTTCCTTTACTGCCTTATTGTAGATATCCTTTCACTTAGTAATATGTTTGGAGCTTGAGTATCTGTACTTAATTGCTTCCCCCGCTTGCAGGTCTTTGCAAGCTGTTTTATGGCTCTTCTCTTGCATTGCATTTGTTCTGTGCAAGGCACAAAGCAGTGCTCTGCCTGTGTCATCCAGATCATCGTGTTTGTTTGTTTGTTGGTAGGGATCATTAATTTTGGTGTCATTATTCCACTGTTTTGTCAGGCTTATGTCCTTTTTTTTTTTTCCCTTTTTCCTCAGACAGAGTTTTGGCAAAACTGCTCTTTGAAAGGTTTTTGGGGGGGGGATGGAGAGGGGGGAGTGGGTATTGCTGTCCTTTACATGTTTTGCTCGTAGAAATGAGTTGTATCACCTGAGCTTTCTTCATGTGACTGTTCATTGGAGTAGCCTGAAAGTGATCTCTTCAAGGTAAACAGCTGAGCAAAAGCGAAAGCAAGCCATGTATTCATTTCTGATTTTACTCTAAGGGCCATTTGGCACCTGCATTTCCAGCCTGAAACGTAGTCAGCTCCTTAAAATAATGTCAGAAATATTCTGCTATCATCACCGGGCTCAGTTCTTATGTCTGTGCAACTGTGCCTCTCTTCTTTATGTGTGGATGGAAAACGTTGTGCAGAGCAACGTGTGCTTGGTATGCAATTCAGTATAGAATGCTCAGCCCAGGATGAAGGGAATCGGGCTCTGGAGTGCTGTCTGAAGCACACTGAGCACTTTAAGAGCTGAAAGAAATACTTTTTGTTGTATTTGTATTCTTCCAATTTGTGTAATTACTGAAGCTTCTGGAAACTTTAATATGTAATGTGTTCCAAAAGAGAAGCATTAAAGAAGAGTTCTCAGTGGCCCTCAGCTAGTGTTCTCCTGGGGTCTTGGTTCTCCTGGGGTCTTGGTTCTCCTGGGGTCTTGGTTCTCCTGGGGTCTTGGTTCTCCTGGGGTCTTGGTTCTCCTGGGGTCTTGGTTCTCCTGGGGTCTTGGTTCTCCTGGGGTCTTGGTTGGTGGCCCTGCCTGCAACAGCGGGGTTGGAGGTTGATAATCTTTGAGATCCCTTCCAACTCAAGCCGTTCTATGATTTTGTGATTCCTCTGTAAAATCCTTTTGGCATCTTCTGGTTCATGGGCAATATCCTGGGTTGTGATGGCACAGATATCCAACGTCTGCCTGTGGCTTGTGGTGCTCACTGGGTCTCAGCTCTGTGCCCTCGGATAGCTTAGATGAACTGGGAAATATGTGTCAGAGGAATTAAGCAGAGGTGCAGTAGGGAGATTGTATTGAGGATAGATGAACATCTAGGGGTGTTCACATCTTGGGATTTGGTCATCTGATATGGAATGTACTCAGCAAACAAATGAGTCTTTAACAGAGGGAATGTCAGAGATTGCTTTCCAAATACTGAACATCCTAGATAATGAATACTTATCAGAATGGGCAACAAAGCATTATGGTAGAGGTTTTATACTTTGTCTTGCTGGGATTTATTTTTGTCCCAAAGTTGATGTGCAATGCCAGGCCCAAGTGTCAATGATTTAAGTTCATCGCAGAAGAGTGGTGAGGTGCTGGAACAGGCTGCCCAGAGAGGTTGTGGATGCCCCATCCCTGGAGGTGTTCAAGGCCAGGTTGGATGGGGCCCTGGGCAGTCTGGTCTAGTATTAAATGGGGAGGTTGGTGGCCCTGCATGTGGCAGGGGAGGGTTGGAGCTTCATGATCCTTGAGGTCTCGTCTGGCCCAGGCCATTCTATGGTTTAGAGACGTTGTGCATCGTGTTCATTTGTTTTTTTCATCAGAACTCGCAGTTCTTGGGTGGAATTCAGTTTCAGCATTGTTTTCTTTTAGATGGAACTGGGGACATTCACCCTAAACACGAGCACTTCCACACCCTTTTTACTCCAGGTCTCCCTTTCCCTGTTCCATTATCCTTATTGTTAATTTCTGTGCCCCAACTGCAGAACAGTGTAGCTGGCTTTTGTAGGACTGTTAGCAGGAACTGCATGTGAGAGCAGCTTATTACAGCATGTTCTATAGTTAGGCTTCTGCTTCAGCTTCAAGTCTGAGTTATCCTGTTGCCCCTGCTGGTGCCTAATATCGGATGCCACAGAGAAAACACAGCAAACTCTGCAGTGGGCAGCTCTGGAGTAATCATTCTGTATGGGATCAGTTTGAGGTGGGATTGTACCAAGTGGAATGAGAACAATGTTTTGTTCCAGAATTCTGAAAACCTCGTGTGGAATTCTGATTTATGCCCACAGATCCAAATAAATCTGCCTTCTTTGAATCAAATTACTTGTAAGGATCTCAAATTTGACAGAATTTGAAAGCTTCTTCCACACTTGGGAAACTGTGTGAAACAATGAAACTATTGGCAAAACAGGGAGCTGGAAGGGAAGGGAAGGGCTGTGTAGGGGCTGTACAAGGACTGAGTATCTGGAACCAGGAGGATGACTAAAGGTTGGAGCTTTACTTCAGTCCCCTTGTGCTTTGTGTGTCGGGTGGTTGTGGCAACCCAGTTGTGGAACACCGTTGAGAATGAAGGCACGGATGAGTTAAACAGGAAGATACTGACAGTGGTCAAGGAGAGTGATGCATCAGAGTATTTCATAATAGTTTCAAAGGTTATTTGAACTGGGCCAAGCAGTAGGTGTGCCTGGTGTTGTCACTGCCATGTCAGTCTTGCCCTACATTGTGTACAGAAGGACCGGCCGCAGGCATGGCAGGAGTTGTCATGCATTGTATGTTCAGAACTGTCCTATGGAGGAGGGCTGGGTTGAGCAGTAAGAGCACTGGTTTAAACTTCTGACGGATTTTTTTCTCCTCTGAGAGGTTTCATTTTGGCTTTGTAATATTTTCATAAGTGGCTAATTGTACATAGGGGTGGGCACCAGAGCAGGGGAAAGTGCTTTTGGAAGAATCTGGGATTTGTGGTGAGCAGATGAGGGATATCCAGAGAGGTGTCCAGGTGTGCAATCTGAAGGGCAGCGGGAGGACTGAGGATGAGGAGCACAGTTTTCTGTCTTCTGTTTACATCTCAATCCATCTTGGGGCAAGTACTTGTTTACAAACAGGCTTTCTTTTCAAGTGCATTTAGCCACCTTTTTCCTCTGTTTGTCTCTTGTCATCTGTTTTCTCCCTGTTCGCAGGAGTGGAGATTTTTATTTTCCACCTGACAGAGATGAGCTTGAGAATGATGTGCAGGCAGTGTTATGCAGCTTCAGCAGCAGTAACTGGGGCAATCTGAAGTCTGGTTCTTGGAAGAACAGCGTGGTGTTGAGGAAGCCTGGAATAGTGGACCTGAGTGCAGTCTTGTATGGACACTCTTAAAGCTAAGCTGGGAAGTGTGGCCTGTATATTTTCTTCAGCTTATTGTACAATTTTGCAAAATGTGAAATATATTTTTTTTCCTATGTATTTGTTTTCAGGTTGTAAAATCCACGTAGAATGATGTAGAATGACAAACAGGAGTTTGTCAGCTAATCAATTTCTCTTTCATTTTTCAGAAATGCACGTAGCTGTTTTTCTGATGGGAATTGTTTGTGTACTCTGGGTGGTCGTGTCGCTTTTCCATAGAAAGCTTTGGAATCCCAGCTCTGAATTGGTGAATAGCTGCTATTTTAGGCATTTCTGCTGCCTCTCTTGGGAATATTTTGAAATCAGTTGACTTCTGATTACCGGAAAGTCAGAGTTTCTGTTGTATGGTGGGTTGCCAGAAATTGCTGTTTGCAGTTGTGACATCCACTGCTGTCACTACTGCTGCTGAAGATGGTTTTCTGTAGTGGTAACTGTGTGCAGTGGAGCTCAGGGAGGGGTGGTTCTCATGGTTGTTGATAGAATCATAGAATCCTTAGGGTTGGAAGGGACCTTTAAAGGTCATCCAATCCAACCCCCGCAACGAACAGGTATGGTTCGTATGTAAACAGTGCTCTATGTTTTCTTCTTTTCTTTTGGCAGCCTAATCTTCATCGCCTGGCTGCTGGCAGCTTCACGAAACTATGCAGGAGTTTTCATTATTGATGCCTCTGGACCTCTAAATAGAGAACTATCAGTGAATAAGTACAGTATGGATTCATTTAATTATTAATCAGGATGATAGGGTATTCTCTGAGGTACAGAATTCTGTTTCAGAGACAACTGAAGTCAATAGAAAGTTTTCTACTGGAATAAAATAATCATGAGAGTAAATGCTCATCAGTATGAGCGAGAATCCGATCGCCTTGTCCCTTCTGTACCTGCTGCTTTGAGTAATTCCCAGTGACTGCTTCTAAATGTGACAAAAAAAGCTAGAGAAAAGAATGCTATAGAAAAAATAAACAGGACATTGCAGCATAGTTTTTAATTCTTCAGATTTCAGGAAAATGTGAGGCTGATTTTTTTTGTCCACTTAGATTCCGTGAAACAGCAACAAACTGAAATAATCAAAACTATGTATTAAATTGTACAAATTTGCTCTTGATTTCTGTATCATCCTTCTACTGGCCATTAGGAAGTTTTTAATCCAGCTGCTTCCAGATACTGATGAGAATCACAGATCTGGGGTGTGTAGAGATAAAACTGGAGGGCACTCCAGGTCTCTCACTGAGATCTGCAGCTGGTTGGTTGGATTTTTTGGGAGCCCACAGGAGCTGTCCTGCCCTTGGAACCTGCATACAGTTGGTATGCAGTTTCATCTAGCTGACAACTGATAGCACAGTATGTGTTAAGTTTAACCAGAGTGCTGTAATTATTTTGCATGTAGGATTCCACACCTTATCACAGAATTGCAGAATATCTCAAGTTGGAAGGGACCCATGAGGATCTATCCATGAACTTTTCTCCATATTCTGTGGCACGGTTTTCAGGCCAGAAAGTAGATAAAGAAGAGCTGCTCAGTTGGCTCTCGCTGTAAGTTAGGTGTAGGTGAGGTGTAGGAGACCTGTTCTGAGGAAGGCTGTTTTGAAGATCCCTTTTGAGTAGAAAAGGCAGTGGTGGTTGTGGTCTCTTCAGCAACCTGTAAGCGTCACCTTTTCTGACTGTTGTATGGCATGAATGGTCAGAGCTTGAAGTTCTTGGTGAGCAGAAGTGAGATTTGCCAGCAGAGCTCCGTGGCTACCCCAGCAAATGTATTCTGAGACAGAACCACCAGGATCACAGGATTCAGTGAAATACACTTCTGTCCTTTACCAGGTTGTGACAAATATCATCAAAAAGGTTAACCCGAGACTTGTCATGAGTCTAATATACGGGTGTCAAAATAGAACCACATGATGAATATTCTCCTCTCACCTCTGCCCTGAAACTCACCCCTTTGTCTTCCCCAGGTAATACATTGCCTCTTGCCCTGTAGGGAGCCATCTTGTGAGCTTTCCCTCATCCCCCTGTGCAAGGATTGTCTACTTGTCTTCTTAGACGAGTTCACACCTTTAGTGTTGAAGATTATGAATACATGAATCGCATATTATTCAACTAGGAGCTTTGGTATCTGGTAGCTTGTTTGTTACCTACCCATAACACTTGATATTGTTGGATGGAGAACAAAATGAACTCCTACAAATACCTCTGTGTTGTCTTTCAACTGATAAAAGCAGCAAAACAATAATTCTCTACAAAGATTGAGGTTGGAGTGCTGATGTTCTGGAATTAGGTTTTATTTCAAATTAGTTGATTGCAGCAAAATGTCATCTGACTTTCTTTAGAGACATGGAACGTGGTATTTTGGTTATTTCTGAGGCTGTGCAAAGAATTGTGTGTGTATTGGGAGAACCCAGTGAGCTGCCAGGAGAGCTTGGTGTTGCTTTAATAGAAGAATTCTATTTAAAACAATGGTTTTTGACACGGAAAGCATGTTGTTGGAAAGCACAGCGTAATGCTTTCTTTTTCTGTGTGGTTGTTTGTGTTTGTTTGTTTTTTTTTTCCCCAGTGTTAATGACCATCTGACTAAGAGACAAGGTGTAAATGGCACTCACAGTAACTTATTTGGTACAGTCTGCACAAAGCTCTCTGCAGAACGTGAAGGTGTTTGGGAGGATGCTCAGACATCTCTGTTGCTTTTCTTTCCCCTCGTCACCCATTGTGCAGAACTGGTTCTCTGTTATACTGTGTTAGAATCTGTGGACAATGGAATTCATGAGCAAATCTTTCAGAGGAATGAAACTTTTATAAACCACTGGAGGCTTGGAAATAAAAATCAGCGTTGGTGAAGACCGGTCTTCAGATGCCAAAGTAATTTGGGCAGCATGATGACCTTTGCCTTGCCAGCACTTGGTTCAGAGTCTATCTGTAAGATAACATGCAGAAATGATCTGTCACGATAGCTGTGCTGGGCCAGATCAGAGATCTAAATGTCCTGTCATCATGTTTCCTGCAGGGGTGAATAGCAGATGCCTAGGAAGAAAAATGAGGAAATTTTGCAAAGATGCTTCCCTGAACCACTAATTACCGAAGGTTGGGAAAGGACTGTGGGATTTCTGGAGTCGAGGAATGCATCTCTGTTAAATCTGTTAAGTGTTAGCATTTCTCTTTAATGCCACCAGCCTCACCTTGGCCACACTGAATATGGAGAACCAGAGTTTAACTGTGCGTTTCTGAAGAGCCATCACCTTTTACTTAGGGTTTTTTTGAGCTCCTTGTAGCACCATTTAATATTTATTGGGAGAGCCAGCATTCACCTTTTTGACGTGGGTTCACCTTTTCAGTATGAACTGTGATTTTAATTATCAAGGTGCATGAAAATGCATATGTAGGAAAAGCAGTCCATCTAATCTTAGGTGCACAAACACCATGAGGGCACTGGATTAGGTCAGTGAAACTCTAAAACTGAAAGAATAATGTTGGAAGGAGACAGGGATGTGTGTGTGTGTATGTGATGGTGGGGAATGGGGCTGTATTTGAAGGTGTTGTGACAAAAAACTGGGCTTGAAAAGAAGGATATGAGCAAATTTTCTTGTGGTCCTTGAGGTGGTATGTTTTTTGACTGCTTGTGGCCTAGAGCAATCATAGCTTGGGGTTTGCTTCGTTCCTTTCTTTATATAGTGTTTGGATCTGGATGATGAACCTGGTATAGATGGGCTTAGTTATTCTGCTTATTATGTTTCCAGACAGAATTGGATGTTGGTGAGTTTAGATTTCACTCTTGATCATGCTGATGCCTGTGGATTTACAGATCTTTAAAAGACCAAAACTCAATATAGTGATAGATCCATGTTATCAGCCAAAGCTGCTGCACCAGCATTCATTTATTCTCCATTCCTCAAGGGTAAAGCAGTGGCCAGTCTGAGCCTGTCACCGAATGCCAAAGAGGCTGTATGGTATCTACCCCAGCATTTCAGTATCCAGGGGACCAGGTTACAAGCAAACGCTCATTAAAATATGATTGAAGTGTCCCTCATTAAATCAATTGCTCATTAAAGGGAGCCCAGCCCATGCTTTGTGTCAGACCCTCTGTTAACATTTGCTCTGTTTTGAAACGTCTGTCCTGTTTGTAAGACTGTCCCCAGCCAAACCCCAGCCCCATTCAAGCCTCTGCAGAAGATATGCTCCATTCAGTGCACCTGCCATTATTAATCCCTTTTCTTTCCTCAGTGGGAGATTACATACTGTATGTAAATGGAGTCTGCTTGCATTGGAGCTGTAGTCTTCTAAAGACAAATATGAAATACTGGTGTTAACGGGGAGTCTCTTGTTTTCCTATAGCTCTTGCTTTTTAACTACCCAAAAACTGTTGCCTTTTTTTTTTTTTTTTTTTTTTGTTTCATTTAATTAATAAGCTAATCTTGCAGCTGAGAGCCAGCCTAAATTATGTTGGTAATTTGCCATGACCACCATGGTACTGCATAAATAATGAGAAAATAATAAAACCCCACATCTAAATTATCAAAATCAAAAGGATTTAGCTATGCTTTCTGAACCAAGCCTTGTTATCTTGTCTGGAAGCAGAAAAGAAGAGTGATTCTTTAGCGTTCTTTTGTGTACAAGGTGGAAATTGGTGTGCTTCAAACTCAGATTGGTAGCATGAATCCCCTTAATTTGTATCTGGGATCAGGGAGGTAGCTTTGGCAGAAAGTATGGAAAGCATAAACTTATTGGTAGCACAGGTTGGTTCAACCTATGGGCAGCATAAATGACTGGAGAGGGACTGATGAGTTCTTGTGTTGTTGGAATTTGGGCAGATGAGGAGCATTGTTTCCATATGGATGCGTTGTAGAAGAAGCAGGGTAGAAAATGCTGTACAAGTTCTTAAATCTGGTTTCTCTTTTGATACTCTGAAGTCAGGTTATTTGGCATACGTAACTGCTGTGGATAAGAGGTGTTTATAAAAAAAAATAAATTGTATACGTGGCAGCAGCAGGGGAGATGTCTGTTCTGAAAACATCTGAGGTGCTGGGAAGTGTCTCCAGGGGACAAGAGAAATTGCATGGCTGGCACTGAGGCTGGCTCCTTATGCATGTGTGGCCATGTTTAGAAAAGCATCAACAGTAGGAGCTGAATTGCTAGGGAAGTGAGTGGCTAGGATTGGAAATAAAGAGAATGGCTTTTACCTTGCTTGTTCATTTGAATTTGGCAAGATTATTGTGTGGGAGGGTTGCTCTAGATGAGCTGCCTATGTGAAACAAGTCTTGAGATGAACGTCAAAAGGTAAATGTTATTTTAACCTGAGGATCTGCAGTTGGTGTGACCTGGGTCACACCATTTACATTTCTCTGTAAGTAATGCTGCTGACTACAGCAGATACAAAGAGCACAATAACACCATTCGATAGACCAAATTCTCAGCTACAAAACACTGTTTTTCAACATAGGCACCCCCATTAGCTATGCATTTTCACTAGTGATGAACAAGAACCTTCATGCCACACTCATACAAATCTACAGCAGCAGAGGTGTTTCACACCTGCCTTCAGCATAGTTAACAGTGTGATGCAGAGGTCACAGTTGATGGCTCATCTGAGTTCAGGGAAATCCAGAAGGATCCCTGTATTTCCTGTCCCAAAAAACTGTGTGCATCCCTTTACCACTGAGGGCTGCATCTTGAACTTTTTATTCAATGGGGAATTCATATGTTACCCTTCTATGGACCACTGGCCTGTAGTGGTGACACCACATCTCATCACTGGTAATGATGTGATCCACAAAACTGTCATCTTCAGCCTTGTATTGGTTCAGTAGGTCGTAGCAAACTTGCATAAGGTGTTCTTTCTGTTCCTGTGTGAGCATGTGGACCCACCCAGCACCAACAATGTGCTATTCCAACTTTGCCACCATCATTTCCAATGCACTGAGGTGGATGTTCAGCTCTGTACGCTGTTCTCTGGTCATCATGTGCCGATTTGTGCAGATGAGCCCATCAAGGTGCTATTCATTTCATGTTGTGACAGCTGTGCATGGCCATCCTGAAGAAAGAAAGAAGAGAAGGCTCAGGGGAGACCTTATTGCTCTCTATAACTATCTGAAGGAGGTTTTAGTGAGCTGGGGGTCGGCCTCTTCTCTCGTGTAACTGGTGATAGAACTAGAGGGAATGGCTTCAGGCTGCACCAGGGGAGATGTAGGCTGGATGTTAGGAAATACTACTTCTCTGAAAGAGTGGTCAGGCACTGGAATGGGCTGCCAAGGGAGGTGGTGGAGTCACAGACCCTGGATTTTGTGTTGAGGGACGTGGTTTAGTGAGAACTATTGGTGATAGGTGGATGGTTGGACTGGATGATCTTGAACATCTTTTCCAACCTTGGTGATTCTGTGATTCTGTGAATGTGGCTTTGCGATTATTTGCACATATGTGGATGTTTTTAACTTACTGCAGTTTTGTTGGAAGTTCAACAGAATACCCAACTACAGAAGTTCGTTTCTGGGGGAATTCAAGCAAGGTTTCTAAGGATATGGCCAGAAAAAAGTGTTATCTGAGTTGTCAGCATCACTGGGGAGGTGTGGTTGTTTCTGTTGTTTTTTTTTTTTTGAAGATGTGGTTCTTTTTGTTGAGACTTATTTTGAAAGACGGATTTTTCTTGTTCTGACAAAATAGTTGACCAGTGCGGCTGGCAAGGAACTACATGGAGCAACAAAGAATTTCTGTTTAGCTGGAAACGGTGATAGTGGCCATCTCCATCCTGGAGCACTTTGTGGAGTAGAAGCTCTTTGTATGAGAAAGGCCATTCAAGTTAATTTGCACGTTTCCCTCCCCAGAATTAGCATACCAGAATTCTTCATTGCAGTGTGTTTAGAATACTTTGTGCAAGAAATAACAGTAAGTTGAAGATTGCTAACTGAGGAGCTGTACTGATGCCAACTGACTATTTTTTTTAATGAAAGCTTTGTATACATAACAGGATGAGTCATCATTGGAGAGTTCTGAAAGTGTTTGGCATCCCTAAGAACCCTTTTGTATGTCTCTGCTACACAAAAAAGCATTTTTGTCATGGAACCATGCTAAGAAGTACTGAACTAACTGGAGGCTTTAGGGGAAGGTTTTCTAATGTGGCTTAATTCTTCACTTTATATGATTGCATTAAAATATTTTGGTATTCTTAGATCTCCCTAAATAATAAGTTGACAGTTTCTAAGTAGCTTATTTTTTTTTTTTTGGCCATTAATTTTTTAAAATTATATTTGTGACTTCAGACATACTTTTATATATGTTTATGAATTTCTTTTCAAAAGCATGTAACAAGAGCTGTTTCCCTAGATCTGCAGGAACGAGTCCTTTGCTTTAATGCAGTTATTAACAATAAGGTTATAGGAGAGCACTGGAACTCATTTTGCTGTACTGAACCAAGATCACAGTTCTAACCTGTGGTAGCAACTAGTTTTGAGTATGATTTCCTTTGATACCAGTTGTCCTGTAGAACTATTGGCCTTGGTGCTTTCTGTTGTGTCTCCTAAGACATGAGTATCTTGCACATAGCAAAAAAACTCCTGGAGTTTTGTGTTAAGAACATCCACAGTTGCTATCCTCCCTTAGAGCAGCTGCTTGATAAAAAGCAGCAGAAACCTTGCTTCATGTTTAAGATATTCATAAGCAATGCATCAGACAATCACTGTATTTTGCCCATGATTTCGTAGAATCACAGAATGGCCTGGGTTGAAAAAGACCACAATGATCATCTAGTTCCAGCCCCCTGCTGTGTGCAGGGTCACCAACCAGCAGATCAGGCTGCCCAGAGCCACGTCCAGCCTGGCCTTGAATGCCTGCAGGGATGGGCATCCACAGCCTCCTTGGGCAACCTGCTCCTGTGTGTCACCATCCTCTGAGTGAAAAACTTCCTCCTAATATCTAACCTAAACTTCTCCTGTCTCAGTTTAAAACCATTCCCCTTTGTCCTATATCACTATCCATCCTCATAAACAACCGTTCCCCCTCCTGTTTATATGCTCCTAATTTCTCCTAATGATGTGAAACCTTGTTTGAATAACACGTGTGGAAGGTAGCAGGGATCACATTTTGCAGCTGGTAAAATAGAACAGCAATTTTTTTTTTTTTTTTTTTTTTTCAGTCTGAGACTTCTGGGAGGATATGAAGTTGTTTGTGTCCCTCCTTTCCCCCTCCATTCTTTGTTCATCAGTGCATTTTTACTTGCAGAAATCAAAGGCATCGACTGCGATCCCTCTTGGCTGTGTAGTGGTGGTGATATATCAAATTTGACAATGTTAATTTTTGTGATGGCTTTTTGTGATATTCGTTTCATTGAATTTAACGACCGGCGAAACTTGAAGAAAAGAATAGAATTCTTCAGAAGAAAATCTCATGGAGGAGTCCTGAGAATTTGTAGGTTTTGATCCAGGAAAAAAAAATGGTTTGTGTAATGATTCAGAATTTGATCCCCATTCCCAGCATAATAATGCTAACAGAAAGCACAAAGGATGGGGGGCTTTGAGCGAGTCCTTGGAAAGGTACATGGGTTAATGATTAGGAGCTGTACCTGCGAGTGGGATGGCTTTGGGTCAGGCTCTCAGCCTTGCTGTGCTTAAATGTTTGTATTCCTGTGCACATCCAAGGAGAAACAGTAAAGTGTTCTTTCATTGCAATTGAATGAAAGCTCACTTCTTCTGTTTGTTTGTTTGTTTTTTAATTATTATTATAAAGTCGAAGTTTTTATGCTCTGAGCTACTGACTTAGTGTTATTCTGCACATCAGTGCTGGGCCGTGCTGGTGCTGGGTGTGCCTGCTTTGCTTTTGTTTCCAAGGTAAGCTAAACTTCAGCTTGTGATTTCAGTCTTGGAAGAGGTAAATTCTCCACACATCCGCACATGAGGCCATTGGATGAGGTATAAAAACTTGGGTGTGCCTTTGTGTTTAGAGGAGTTGAAAAGAGCAACACCAAAAACACTCTCTTTGCCTTGGATCCTCCCAGAGCTGTACTCCAAAGTACTGTCTTCAACACAGTGCTGTTCCCAACTGTTCAGGTGGAGAAAGTTTCCCTCAGGGGTGCTGAGCCAACCACATTTCCTTTATTCTAGGATCTACAGGCAAAGAAAGGCAGTTTCTGTTCCCCCGAGATGACTTTAGCTGCTTGTGTTGTGTCTTGCAGGCTGGAATATTGGCACCTGAAATTTCTATGTGCCTTAGGTGCTTCTCTTGGGTGTTAAGGACTAAAGTACCCTCACACATCCATTCTCTGCTATTCAGAGCACTGCGGCTCCTGTGTGCTGTCATAGTTTTCCCAAGCTCGAGGAAAAACAATATTTTGAGTGTGATCTGTGCTTAAAACAGAAGGAAGATGCATGGGGAAGAAACGGTGGTGATTGAGTTACTGAAGGTTTCCCACCTCATTTCTTCTCATTATGAAATAACATCCGCTGAACTGTTTCCTGGCAATTTACTTATCTGTTGGTAGTAATGGAAATTTTCTAGTGAGCTTGAGATTTGCAGGGCATTTGAGGCCACAGTGCCAGAGATCTTTCCTGCTGGCAGCACTGACTTCAGCAGTCACCTTTTATTGCAGCTGCTCATTTCTGTTCCTCTGCCAGGGCACCTCTGAGTGCGCCTGCTTGGGGAGCTGGGCTGGACCACATCACCTCCCTTGTAAACTCACATGGCATAGCTTTAAACTGATAAACTCACTCTTTCATCATTTTTTTCATAGTCAACAGGTTACTTGATAGAGTTTTAACCTTTGTATGTAACTTGTTCAAATAGCTTGATCGCTTGGACTAGATCATGTTGGAGGGTTTTTTTTTTTTGCAACCTTAATGATTCTCAATGTGCATAAAAAAGGTGAGATTTGGAGCTATCTCAGCATCTTTATCCTGTCAGTACCATGCAGTCAGCAATCAAGAAGCTTCTGTTTGCCTTACTCTGTTGTCTGGTTAGCATTAAAGCTAGGGTGTAAATGTTAATAACGTGTGTATTTTACTTACAGTATGTGCAGCACGGTTTACAAAGTGATAGGTGTGGGCACTCTGTAAATGTTTTGTGGAATTCTCACTCGAAAAATCAATGCAAATTGAGCCACTGTTGCAGTGTGTTGGAAATCGCTTGTATCCAGGGAACAAGGAGTGAAACCCAGCTAAAAGCGTGGTGCTGGCTGGAAATGGTTAATGGCAGCCTGTAGGATTAGTGTTGGATTCAGCCTTACTGCTGTTAATGAGCTGGAAGAAGGCAGAAACAGCAAGCTAATGATATTGACAGACAGTATTGAGGTAAATGGATTTGTCAACACACCGAGAGAGAAAATGGAAAGGAACATAGCTTGGGAATATATAAAATACACAAAAAGGAGAGCAAGCCGTCTTCCCCTTCCTCTGGCAGTGCTGCTGTCGAGGCAGGGCTGACAGCTTCTCGAAACACTTCACTGATAGAGTGGGAATCTTGTGATAAAACAGTGTTCGAAGTGGACAGCAGATAAATGAATGGGTTTTTACAGATTGCAGTTTAATGACTTCAAATACGTTGTGAGGAACCACTGCCATTTGTGATGAGGCCAGGCTGTGTGTTAGGGTGGCCAGCAGAAAAGTCCATGAGATAATGAAGCTTGTGGACAAGGGATCGTGTTCACACCTCAGTTTAAGTGATGTGTGTTGTGAAAAAAGTGGTAAAAATGAATTGTTGCTGAGGTCTGGTAGGTAGGAATTAACCATAATTGAAACCGGTAACTTTCTGTTTTTAAAGTAAAGCCATTCAGCTTGCATTCCATCTTGCAGGCAGTGGTATAATGGTAACTTTTCCTTGAGGCACAGATTCTCTGTATTCTAGGAACTTTGAAAACAAAGTTACGTTGAGAGAAGAAACAAAGGCATTTGCATGAAATACTGTTTTCTGTTAATTATCTTGGTATTCCAGAACAGATGAAAATGTGAGAGTTACTATCAGTTTAAGTAAATAAATAAATGCTGCCCACTGCCAAGCTATCCCAAACGTAACCTCGGCTGCCCTGCAGACACTGGGACCAGACGAGCAGCATTTACCAGCTCTGTGTAAGCTACATTGCATCTGAGGGGATTTCGCGTTTTATTATGTGGGAGGGATGATGTCAGTTTGGTTGATTATGCCCCTTTCAAGCTGCTGTGATAATTACCTGCTTGTTACCAGAAGTGTCGAACCCATTTTCAGTTCTTGTTTGCTTTTGCTGTCATGCCCTAATTGCTACATAATTTTGTCCCTGCCAATTACTACCTTGGTGTCGGATTTTACGGTGGAAAAGTTGTAAGAAGCAATAAAGTCATCGGGTTTTGATCTTGTCATTTCAGTAGAATATTTTATTATCCTACCAAGTATTTTGAAGTACACAGTGCTCGCTCCTTTGAGCAGGTCCAAAGAAGGGCTACAAGGCTGCTGAAGGGCTTGGAGAATATGGCCTATGAAGAGTGAATGAAGGAACTCGGGCTGTTTAGTCTGGGGAAAAGGAGGCTGAGGGGAGACCTTATTGCTCTCTTCTGATATCTGAAAGGTGCTTACAGCGAGAGTGGAGTTGGTCTCTTCTCACTGGTGACAGGTGACAGGACGAGGGGAAATGGCCTTAAGTTGCACCAGGGGAGGTTTAGGTTGGGTATCAGGAAGAGCTTCTTTACACGAAGGGTGGTTAAGCACTGGAATAGGTTCCCCAGGGAGGTGGTTGAGTCACCATCCCTGAATGTGTTTGAAAGCCATTCAAATGTGGTGCTCAGGGGCGTGATTTAGGGTTGTTACAGTGAGGGTAGTATGGTTGGGTTGCAGATGGACTTGATGATCTTGAAGGTCTTTTCCAACCTGAGCAATCCTATGGTTCTGTGATTCCTGTGCAATGGTGAAATCCCTCAGTGAAATAAGTAGGATCCAGAGGACACAACTGTCTGAGAAGGGAAGCCCCTTGGTGTCGTGGTGGCTACGGTGCGTGCCTTGGTGGTGTGCTATGCAAAATGGAGAACTGTAGAGAATGTCTGGCTTCTAACTTCATGGTTATATCTTGGTTATTATATACAGTCACAGAGTCACAGAATTGTTAAGGTTGGAAAGAGCTCTAAGATCAAGTCTGGCCGTCAGCACATCCCCACCATACCCACTGACCAGGTCCCTCGGTGCCACATCTACACATTTCATAAACAGTCTTTAGAGGTGTGAATTCTTAGGTTGTGTTGGGTCTTCTGATGGAATCTTTTATGCGTAGTTTTCTACAAAGTTGGAAAGTGTATGGATTTCTTTAAAAGGTGCTGTTGTGTTTGGAAGCTCCTACTGCATGGCTTTGGGTTGGTTGGATGGTCCTTCAGCAGTAAAGTCCAGTGTTTGGAATATTTTGAGCTGTGGTCTGGCAATAATATTGCTAGTGAACTGTGTGTAGAACAGTGAGGATGGGTGAAGGGAAGAGGTAGAAGTGGGATTTGGATTGACGAAGTGTGGTTAAACAAAATGTGCTTCAAAATAAGGAAGTGCTGTCAGCGAGTGGAAGTGCATAGAGGGGCTGAAGCCAGGAAGCAGCATTTTGGGCAAGGAATTGTGTACAGAGTGTTTGCAGCTCTGTGTTGAAACATGATGGCAGTGCATAATATCTCCAGCAGAGAAAATGCTGAGTACTTGAAGCTTCCCAGGTGTAGCAGGAAAAGGTACGCCAAGAGCAAGAAGCTGAAAACTGAAAACAGAGAAGTTTATGTAGGAAGAAAGCATGAATTCTTACCAAGGCAACAAACTACAAAGGGTATGGCAATGTGGGTGCCTTTATGGAAGGCAGGTGTCAAGCAATTACAGGGTTTTCTTATGGATACAGACTCACATGGATAATGATGCTTTCTCACATCATCAGTGGCTCTGTGAGCAGTAAGACTTCATGGCTGGCGTATTAAATGTTGAACACAACTGAAGATGCTTTTAAAATGTAGTCTTTAATAAGTCGATTATAAAGTTCACATGATTTTAAAGCTTCTGTAGATCATAAACACCTCAAATGTAATTCTTCTGTCATGATGTGGACTCTTAAGTACTTCAAGGAAAATTTTCAGTGTGCAAAGATAAAGAAAAAAGAACAACTCATAGGGTGGCCAAGCTGTGATCCTACCTGTTCAGTCAGGACACTGAGTTGTACTTCAGTAAATTTGAGGAGCTGTGGGGTGCTGGAAGTTAAACCAGGCCACATGTACTTCCCTTGGATATGTCATCTTCCCAAGTGGTTGCAAACAGAGCTGCTGCTGGGCCAGCTTTTGGGATCTGGAGTGCTTCTGAAGGGCTTCAGGAAGTTTTTGAGGCTTTGTGAGTAGAATCAAACTTTCATGCTGTAAATGTTAATTAGAAGCATATGTGTATACGTAAAATGCAAGTTGAAGTAAAAGCATAAATATCTAAGAAGCTGTCATTCCAGAAGGTCTATGCTCAGAAAAGATTAAATAACATAAACATACAAACAATCAAAAATACAAGTCGTTTTTGATTACTTTTTTAGATCATTTTTCTGGTGGCTCTTGCAGAAAGTTAGGAATTGAGTGACTGTGATGTCCAGCTGCTTTCAGACAGCACAGCTTGCCCTGTGTGATCAGAGGAAGCTGTCATTGGCTTTGTTGCTCCCTCCTCTTTCTCTGACTCGTCTCCTATCACTACTCTTCCCTCCCACTGCTTCCTGAACCTCCAATGAATGAAATGAAATAACTGACCTGGGTGGAAACTAGTCGTGTTTTCCTGTGCTAGTTCATAAACCTCCTTTTTATTCCTGTATCTTCAGGTCAGTGCATTTGAATCTCAGGTATTTTGGCATTTTCTCCATACTGAGCACAAATGTTGGTAACTAATTTTGTATGATCTCAGCTCTGCATTTCCTTGCTGGTTTAAACTGAGGAGATAAGTTGCATCATTTGAGGACTTGCGACGTGTAGTGCGGTAAATGGAGCGAGCTTTCTTCTTGCCTGCCCTTGGATGGTGGCCTCAGGGGAACTTGACCTGCAGATATCAATTGGTCCTCTTGGATGACTTCCATTGTAGTAGTAGCTGTAACAATCTTTGCTGGATACATGCTGCTATCGTGTGACACAGATACAATTTTGTTTATGACTCTGACCTGTATCGGGTGACGTAGGGAGAGCAGTGGATCATTCTTGTGCTACCACTTCTGTTCCAGCCTGATCTCACCTGATACTGGGCATTGGGAAAGAGATGGCAGGTCATAGACCTTCTCTAGCATCAGGTGCTAGAAAACACATTTAGTTATTTCCTTACCTTTTTTACCTTGTTTTTCTCTTAGATAAGTTAGAGAATAACCTTTGTGCTGTTGGCGGTTTGAATACTGTGAGTTAATATTTTCTTAATTGGCAGAAGACTAGCATGGGGAAAAACAAGAAAGCTTGATGTGGGTCCTTGTGGCCTCACAGTTGAAGGGGTGAAGTTCTGAGAACATTGCTGGGAACAGTGTTGTCCCAAGTGAGATGATGATTAGGAGTTCCCTGAACAGAAGTTCTCTGTTACAGTTATTTGAGGTTACTCTGTAACTGTCAGCAGGCAAATTTAGGTCTCCAGGTCAGATGAATCTTTTTCAGTGATATTTACAGAATAAAGTGGAAGGCAGTTTTGTTTCTGCCTTATCTGCACCCCCAGAGACTGATATGTCTGTTTATACAGAATCTTTTAAACATTTTTAAGGACTGTATTAGCAGTGGCTGTGCTCTGGAGCATGCTTACTATGCTTTTTGTATTGTTGTTTATTTTTCACAATGGTATTTCCAGTGTTTTATTTATTCTGGGATTAAAACAGCTTCCATGATCTGGCTTTCAGGATTTACTTCTGGTTGGAAAACAATTTTGTTAAAACATTTCATGTGAATTATAAATTTGCACTGACACCCATCTGATTACATTATCCATTTTCATGTTAGGTTTATTTTTAATATTCTGAGGTTTTCCAAGGCTTCTGCATAAGGCTTAATGGAATTTTAATTAGCGAGCGGATCTCGTGTTATTTTTCCCTTTGGCTTCCCTACGTTTAGCACTCTTCCTGAAAGAGAAATATTTCATAACTTGTTGACATTATCTGAAATAAAAATGCATTTCTTTATAAGGAGCACTAAGGGTGCTAACAGATGGATCAAGTATGTGGTGATATGACATTCATTTCTGTTGTTTTTTTTTCTGTCTAAATCCATTTGAGATTGGTAATGACAAACTAGTTAACATGCAAGAACTACTGTTCAAACATTCTCTCAATTAATTTGGATAGTATTAAGAAAATTCTGCTTAATGTGTTTTAAGTCAGCATCTGCATAAGAGCAGATTGTTATCACTTTTGGTACTGTCAGGTACTTTCAATACCTAAAGGGAATCAGAAGGGAATCAACTCTTTTCAAGGACAAGGGGAAATGGTTTGAAGTTGAAAGAAGGAAGATTTAGGTTGGATGTCAAGGGGAAGGTCTTCACTATGAGAGTGGTGAGGTGCTGGAACAGGTTGCCCAGAGAGGTTGTGGATGCCCCATCCCTGCAGGTGTTCAAAGCCAGGTTGGATGGGGCCCTGGGCAACCTGGTCTAGTATTAAATGTGGAGGTTGGTGGCCCTGCATGTGGCAAGGGGGGTTGGAGCTTCATGATCCTTGAGGTCCCTTCCAACCCTGGCCATTCTGTGATTCTGTCAGGCCTTTTGTGCTGTGATCCAAATGAAGCTTCAGGATGTGGTGGGGGGAGCACCACGTCTTAGAATGTTGGTAAAATCAGTTTGAGACAAAAGATGCCGAACTTCATTTGAGGCAACAACATGAGATTTTCTGAGCTGGATGATGCAATTTGATAGATTCAGAGTGATTATGTGTGAAGGGTATTTAGTTTCTCTTACAGAGATCGAAATAATAGGTAAGAGAACAATATTTGCATCCATTTTTGGAGTATCCCATTCAAATTAACAGTATATGAAACCAGTGGTCAGAGATTTTTATGGTCAATGTATGCAGACTCTAAAAAAATATATAGTAAAAAAGTAAGAGTCTGAGTAAAAACTATTCAGAATAGTTGTCTGATGTGAGTACTGGGTCATTCGTTTGCATGCATGCGCTGTGCGTGTCTGAATGCTACTGATGGCAGTGCAGTCATAGAATCATAGAATGGTTTGGGTTGGAAGGGACCTCAAAGATCATGTAGTTCCAGCCCCTCTGCTGTAGACAGGGACACCTCCCTCTAGACCAGGTTGCTCACAGCCCCATCTAGCCTGGCCTTGAATGCTTCCAGGGAGGGGGCATCCACAGCCTGACTAGGCAACCAGTTCAGTGTCTCGCCAACTTCACAGTAAAGAACTTCTTCCTAATATCTAGTCTAAACCTACCCTCTTCTAGTTTACGACCATTTCCTTTCATCCTGTCACTACCTGCCCTTATGAAAAGTCCCTCCCCAGCTTTCCTGTAGGCCCCTTCAGGTCCTGGAAGGCTGCTATAAGGTCCCCCAGGAACCTTCTCTTCTTGAGGCTGAACAGCTGCCATCTGCATCTCTACTTCTTCTAGATCCAGTGGGAATGTTTAACACAAACAGGCAAAATGCATTTTGAAAGAACCTTCACAGTGTTCCTGTGGTAAGACTCAGGCAGACTGCAGCCTCCAAAGGAAATCTTTGAAAACGACTCTTAATTAATGGAGCTAAAATTACAAAAATCTGTTCAAGGAGACCAAAACTTCCCTGAAGTTCCAAATGCTTGGCAGCTGTTTCTCATGCATGGTGAGTCAGATCTGTTGAATTTCATGTACGAAATCTTGAAACCACCAAATATGGGAACTACAGTCCTTAGTGTTGTTTTGCCACAGTTGTTCAGGACAGGACAGCAGGCAAAGCCCTGCAGCATAGGAAGCAGCAAGCAGGTGGAGAGTTCTTCATTCTAAGTGAAGACAAGAGCTTGGCTCTGTTGTGGGTAAACATTTTTGGCATCACATCTATCACAAGATTGGTGAAGTTTGAACTTGCCATAGCTGTCATCATGGAGAAATGCATCGTATGTTCTGGTGCGAGTGCAACGCGTATGCTGCCAGTCAAGAAGTGACAGCGTTTGATGTGGTAGCGTGTTTTGGTGCAGTTTTGTTGAGTTAAGACAAAGGAAGGAGAAGTGTGGACAAATACCGTGCTTTAACTGGTGCACCATCAAACTCTTGCAGAGGATAGATTTGTGGTTTTGACATCACTCAGCTGTTACAGTTGCCATTTCTTTTCATTCTTTTTCCTGATAAAGCAAGAATTAAAAAACAAAACAAACAAAAAAAAACAACAAACCAAAACAAAACCACCAAAACAACAAATGAAAGCAGTCAGTGGTTTTTATACAGTTCATTGCAGACTGTCCTACTGACTGTGTTCATGTCATTTCTCCAGACAACAGCCATTTCCATGTCTAGATGCAGGTGGATACACCAAAGCAGAATAGGGCTGGGAGGATGCAGGCAGCTCTCCCTGTCGCTGTTGGTACCCCTGAATACTTGGCAAATTTCACTCTAGGTTTTAAAGAATAGAGTGTATGCTGAATTCCTGGTGTGTTGTTTTGTGCTATTTTGGTAGTGCTTTGGTAACAAATGTGTAAAGGATGGTACTTTGTACAAAAAAAAGCACATGTATAATGTACTGGAAGGTCATAACTGCATAAGGTTCTTTTTTGCATTGTAATTATTCCTGAAATAGGTACAATGGCTAAGGGCTGGTTAACATTAGAGAACTACAGCTATAAAACTGCAAGGGAGCCAATGAGAGCAGCAGTCAGTGGGAAGGTGGCTTTGGACAAATAAAAATGTGTAGCAGTTCTTGATGCTGTATGTTGCTGGGTCGTTAGGACAGATATTTGACTAAAAGTAATTTTCGGTTACAGAATTCATAGATGTTTAAACAGTCAATTTGAAAATTAGAAAGAAGGACCTGAAAGCCTCTTATGTGGTTTCTCACCCTGTTATTCCAAATCTCTCCAAATCTGGATAAGCTGTAGCATGGGTCAGCATCAAACTCCGCATCTTGTGTGATGACATCAGAAAGAGACATGCAGAAGCCCAAGTGCGCTTTGTTAGTCCTAGACTCAATACTTTTGTCACTGGCTGCACCAGAGCTGTGGCTCCACAGATGTTTTGTGGGCTCATGTGAAAAGTTCACTATTTTATGTACCTGCAACCGTTTCCAGTAAGGAACGTTCCTAGTTCAGCCCTTCCCTGCTCCACTGGGGATGTTCTTAGACAGGTTGTCAGCTGGGAAGATTTCACGGTCTGGTAGGTGACACTGTTTCAGCTGGGGTAGGTTGGTCTTCATCTGCTTTATCTTCTAAAAGAACAGTTCCAGACCCAAAGTGCACTGCCATCAGGGACAAGCAGAGATACACTGCTGACAGTGGCTTTGCCCAGAGCAGCCCTGTCACACGGCAGAGTTTCACCTCAGGCTCCTGGTTCTGCTGGCCTTCTGCAAAATCACGTTTGGATGACCAGAGAGATTTGAGAGAAATGGTTTTCTGAAAGTGAGAGGACATTCCTGTTGCATTAATTGTGCCTTGTTGATATGAGTTGAGTTTGACAGGTGCCTGCTGGCAGGACGTCCTGTTTGCCTTTCTGCCTCCTGTGGAAAGTAGTTTTACTCAAAGCCAGAGAGCGTGAAGCTCTTGCATGCACAGGTACATGCAAGGGCAGTTGACATGAAAACACAGATAAACCAGACTTGTACTTAAAAGTCCTAATTCGTTTGTTTTTATGTTGTTGTTAGAACTGTGCAGTGCAAATTTCCCTACGTGCAGCATTTTACTCCAAACCTGTCTCAAACCAGGTTTCTCTGAGCTCTGCCTTCATCGGTCACTTGGCCTTGTTTCAGCTTACTTTGGTACACTGTGACTGTTGTAAAGATGCAACCGTGACAGTCAGTACAGACTGCCATTTGCATTTCTTTGTGTAGGAAATCTTTGGCAAATTTGTGTTTCAGAGGGGAGTACTGGAAACCTTTAGTTAAGAATCAGCAGTAGTGGAGTGGAGTGCAGGCTCTTTTTATGCATTTTCTCAGGCAGCCCTGATCTCAAAGGCTGTAATAATTTCAGACGTGAACTGTGTAAAGTAGAGATGTGAAAAAAGTTTCAGCTCTGAGCATGTTACAGCCTGGATGAATGAGGAATGTGAAGTGAATGAATATCTTCAATATTGTTACTGGTTAAAGGAGATGCACAGTGTGTACGAAGCTGCAGTGTTTTGGTTTTAAATGTGTCAGTTTTCTTTGATGTGGAAATTCTGAAAATAGTATTATGCTTTACAAAATTGGAAGTTTTAAGATACACACTTCTTTGATTGTACCAGGAGACTAATAGGAAATACTGAGTATATTTGTAAGGTCTCTTAATAATTAAATAGAAGCCTGAGTAAGTTCTGTATTGAGATGATAGTAAGTCTGTTTCCACAGATGTTACTTAAAAAACTCTTTCCTAAAGTTCTTCACTTTTTCTATTTCCAAAAGTTCAGCCTTCTCACCTTTGCATCATTTGTCATGTTTCAGTTGCACCTCTTGTCCATACCTCAGGGTCCTTCTGCCCTCTGTACATGCATCTCTAGTGGAAGAAGTAAATAGGTGAAAGCTAAATACCAAGCTCTTTTTTATAACTTAAGAAAGAAAACATTGTGGAGAGCAAATAGAGAAAACATTTTCACCTGATATATTGGTTGTACAATTTAAAAAATCCTCGTAAGAAACTTCCAAATTGAATTCACTTTGAAGCTGGAGTCGATGTAATAGCAAGTATCCTATTTTAGTCTTGTTAGTGTTTGGAGCTATTGAAATAAATCCTAGCTAGTTGGCACTGCCTTGCTTCTGAAGCCATATTGTTCCTTTTATACAGGAGGAGATGTGTGGAGAATTTTTTCAACTCTTAAGCGTAGTAAAGACTTTGCACTGACAAGTAGCATTCAGAGAGGGGGGAAACATGTTTGCGTAGTGATATTTCCATCAGTTGATTCTTGCTTGCTCGCTGTGATTTCCTTCACTTGGGGCTCATAGCTGAACCGTAGTGCTTCCAGTGTGTGCTTGAGCACCACTGAGCTGTTACAGCTGTACTTACAGCTTGCTTTTGGAAAATCCCAGGAGCATGCACTTTTGCACACCTGCTAAGAAGATTATCGCGAAGAACGGTAACAGCTTTCACTTGTGAAACTGTCATGTGAACGTCAGTTTGGTGCGAGCCCTGCTGACTGCAGCACTAATTGAGCCTTTTTATAAATCATTGCTCTACCGTCTTCCAGGGTAAGGCTGTAGACAGATGTTCATTTAACCAGACATCTGTGCTGGTTTAGGACGTTACTGTATCCCAGATGTTACACCACTTTTTAAGGTTATTGGCCTTGTTTTATATATTTAGTACCATCGTTGTGCTCAGCATTGCACATAGAAAGGAGGGCAGTTCCTCCCCCAAACATTTTAAAAGTTATGGCATTTGAGAAAGAGGATGAAGATGTGGGATGGTTCCTATGAAAACAGGGTGTTAAGACTGACGCAAGATCCACCAGATTAGGAAGGTGGCTTCCAAGGATGCTCTGAACAAATCAGCATCTGATTTTGATGGTAGCAACTTACAGAAAAACTCAGCTGGCTGTAACTTGTGGTTGATCAGAAACTGGGAGTGACAAGCATCTAAGGCTCATTGCTGCTTCAGTTATTTTACATGGTTCCAGAAGATGCTGGCCTATATAGCCTTGTTACTGATGACCTTGAGGAAAGAATGAATAAGATCCAAGGTGTCCTGTTGATCTCTCTATATTTTTATATTGTACTCATAACGTTTGGAGGTGTGGGGGGGAGAGGGCAGGGTTATCCTGAAGAAAATGTGCATTTAAAATAAAAATACTGACAACAAAACAAATGCCACAAAGATACACTTTTCCATTTTATCCTAGTGTTGTACATCCACCCTGCTCTGTGCAATTCAGCAGAAGCCATTCAGGTGCTTGGTGATCGTACTGTGAAGCTGTCAAAGCTGGGAAATAACCTCAGTGAGGTTTTTAACCCACTGCAAATGGAATAGCTGATAATCTGCTGGGCTCTGTGACAGGTTTTCCTGGGCTTCTTTTTTTTTTCCTGTGGGCTGAATTTGATTAGTTGCTTACAATAATTTTATTTATTAGGATGTGTTTAAAGAGGGAGATTAATGGAAGGCATTAGCTGAGAAGGCTAATTGATAGCAAATTTTGGAGTAGGTCACAAAGGATTTTGATAAATGACTCAATGTTTTGTGAATATGAGTGAAACTATTGTAGACAGTAATTATACTCAACTGGAGTAATGCAATATTTGTTGCTTCCAGTTTGAGAAAGTATATGCTAGAAAAACAACAACAGAGTGACTGAAATTTGGTGTATCACTGCTTCCCTTACAGTGGCACTTGAGATGAACTGCTTGGGAACTGGTCTGCTGTGGGGAAGTGCTGGGTGTTACTGGGGGGCTGGGTGATGAGATACATTGCTTTCTTGCACACTTATGAACTCACCTGCTTTTGACCTATTTGGAATTCAAAGGATACAGCTTTGTAGAAGATCTTCCAGTGAGAACAGGCTTAAGTTTTAGCCTGGTTAGTAACTAAGACTCAAGTCCTGAGAGCAGAATAAGGTGCTGTATCAATTTTTAAAGTGCTTTTTCAAATTTATTTAAAGAGGAATAGAGAAAGCAAATAAAAAAAAATTAAAAAAAAAAAAGTGGCATGGTTTGTTAGGGAAAAATCCAGGCATAGGCAAACCAAGGAGGATGGGGAAGGGTTTGGAGGGCAAGGGGTGTGAGGGGTAGCTGAGGGCCCTGGTTTGCAGGCTCCATAATCTCCTACAACTGTGAAAGGGAGGTAATGAACGAAAATAAGTTAATGATATAGTCTAGTACTTTTTTCCAACTCCTTCAGTACCTCATTTCCAACCTGCCTGACGTTACGAAGGCTTTTAGTGGGATCCTGGGGGGCAGGGGTGGCAAATAACACCAGATGTGGTTATATCTTCTGCTGAAAAGAAGCATTTACTTTTAATTAATTAAAACCTCTGATTTTCTTCAGTGTTACATAAGTTGCTAAAGTATGGCAGGGAGTTCAGGGAGTGAGTAGTGCTCATTTAAACACAGTGCCTGGAAGGGCCTTGTGAGTACTTTGGTGCCTAATATACAAAACGTAGCTGTGAGAGAAAGCCCCAAACCATGTGCAAATTATTAGATTAACACAGAACAGTCGTTTTCTCTGCCCAGAGACCTTTGCCTGAAGAAATGTATTGGGGAACACTGCGAAGCCTTGGAGCATTCCTGCAGCAAGTGGCTGTGTTTACCTGCGTACTCCCACATCCATTTGGTGCTGGCTGATGTGGGGCTGTTTTGTAGAACCACAAGAAATGTAATGGCGTGGATATCTGGTGCCATGTATGGCAGCTTCTTCAGCTGGCACTGTGCAGTTTGTTCTGGTTTAAACATATATGACACTTTGGTTTTAAGGAGCTGCACTGGAGGCTTGTAGAACTGTGGATAATTGGAGGGGTTGCTGTTTTCTTTTCTGGTCTCAGAAGACTGTATGCTGTCACTGCTCACATATGAGCAGGCTAACAGAATGGTATCCTCCTATCCGTGGGGTTATGGTTACTCCCACATTTTTCAGCTTTATCTGAACAAATCTTACAACAATGCCAAGAAGATGAAAGTTCTTCTATCCTTGATCTCTTCCTACTTTCCTCTTTCCCATTTGCTCCTTTGTAAATGAGTGCTTTTCCAGCCTTTGGTTTTAGCTGTGTTATAGTTGTTCCTTTCCTCCTTTGCAGTGACAAAACTGCTTGCAAACTCAATGAGAAGGAGTCTGGTTGGGTGGGAGCAGGCAGGCCCTCCTTGCTTTCCTGCAGAACACCACATGTTGGTTCAGAAGGTGGTGGTCTGTCCCAGCTCTGTGCATGTGGTCGTCTTTGATCCTTGAGAACCAAAAGCATTGCACTATAGAGTGTATATTTTTTAGCTGATATAGCAGATCTAGTTCTGAGGTAATGCTACTGCTAGATCTCTCAGTATTTTAACAGTTGGAAAAAAAAAAAAAAAAAAAGGAAATGCTGATTTTAGGAATTATTTCATCACTTAAAAAAAAAAAGAAGAAGAAAGAAAAGAAACCAACAAAGCTTCTCCCAACATGGAACTAAACCCAAACGTTTCAGAATTCTCCCTGAAAGAGGAACCGAAGGGGTTTCTGTTCAGGGAGCAGCCTGGGTGCCATCCTGATCCAAGACGGGCTGGTTGGGTGAATGGTTGCCTTGGAGCTCTGGGACTTTGGAAACACTGAGATGCCTCGAACTGCTCAGAATTTGTGTACTTGGAATCAGAAGCTCCCAGGGTCTCTCAGGCTTTCTGTCAGCACACCAGGCAAGTTGCCAAGTAGCCTGAAAATTTGGGAGGCAAAGTGCCAGGCTCTTGGCTCCCTTTCAAATGGGCTGCTGAACAGCTGGGAATCTGGATGCTAAGGCTTCTCAACAGCCCACCGTGCTCGTTGTTGAAAAGCCAGGCAGAGGAAAAAAGGGTGAAATTTGTGATTCAATGCTCTCTGCTTTCTGTCAGACCTTGGTTGAAATGGAGCTAGATCTGTCAGGTATCTTAATTTTGATTTGCTGTGCTGACATTAAGTCTTCTTTAAGGTGGTAGCATCAGCCATCTCTCATAATGTTCTGTTTTAAGTGTCAGAATATTTATTTCACTGAAAATAAAACATGTTTTGATTGAATTGCTTTAGCATTGGTATTATTTGGTAGAAATTTCTTCCAAGGGTGCTTGGTGCTTTAAATGGTTTAGTGTCTGTTTTATTGCATGTGAAACTACTGGCCAGATTTTGGATTGTGCTCTCTGACATCTCAGAAATGATCTCCTTTGTAATGAAAAGATGTATAGCAAATAGAATACTCATATAATGTACTGCTTTAATGTTTTTGGAGTTTTTTTTTTAAATCAGGATATGTTTGATTGAATTTTTCTTGTAATAATAGCCAGAAAATTTAAGGGCCTGACTGAAGTGAGTGTTGTTTGTTACCTAAAACAGGAAGAGAGGGGAGGAAACGTTTGATTTGCAGAGCACTTAAATCACTGGTTAGCTTGAATGTTGTACAATTTAATGCTGATAATTATTCCTCCAAAATGAAATTATTTAAGTTGGGAATAAAGCTTATAATAAAAAACAATTAAAAATGCTTTCAGTTTATGAACTGTTTTCTCTTCTATGTTTGCAGGCCTCGGAGTAGAGGAAAAACTGCAGTGGAGGATGAAGACAGTATGGATGGTTTGGAGGCAGCAGAAACAGAAAACACTGTGGAAACAGGTAATGAGAGTATGGCATTGATGCTATCTGGTTGTTGCTTCTTCCTTGGAAATTCATTTTATTACACAGAACTTTGGCAAGGAAGAAGTATTTAATTTGGTAGTATGACACATGCATTTGGGCAGATATTTAGAAATATGTTATTTAAGTCTATATCAATTAATGCTCTTTGAACTTATTTCTTTTAAGTAGTCTAATGAAGATGTTCTCCTTATTATAGTTAGGTAGTGGCTCTTTCTGTTTGTTTATTTTAAGGTAGTAGCTTTAACAAAATTAAAACTTCTGAAGCAGAAGCTGCTATTTTTAGGATACCTGTGGAAATACAGCATTACTAGCTGACTTGTATCCTCAGCTAACTAAAGCAGATATACCAAAAGGGTGGCCAGGATAACCTCACGTTAATGCCTTCTGCTGCTGCTTGGGAAACAAGAGCGTTCTTGCTTTCGTAAATATTTGTTATGATAGTACCCAAATGCTTCAGTTACCAGAGAGATCACATTGTACTGGACTGAGTGTTGTTGCAACAGTTTGTGAGTTCTGTTCTGGCAGGTTAAGAGTCTAAAGAGACAAGCAGATGAGCTAACACACAAGATGAAAGCTGTGCTGAAGAACTGTCATCTCTTTGCCAGGCACGTGTCTGTAGCCATTTGCCTGTTTTTAACCAGGAATTGAATATATGTAGAAGGATGAACTCTGCCAGGAAGGATTAAACCAGGGCCAGTTGGTGGAAAGTTTTAGATTTGATGGAAATAAAAACCTTAAAAATGCATTGAGACATAAGGGGTTATCAATTTAATTAGGTAGCCCTATATGCATGATGAGCAAAGTGGAAGAAAGCATAGACACACAACAGCAGAAGCTGACGGTCAGGGGGGCAGATGGATGAAAATGCCAGCTGAGTTAGGGGACTTGTTAGTTATACTTGTAGCTGTTAAGTAAAGAGGTAGAGTTGTGAAGTCTTTAAATCTGAAGACAAGAATCTGTGCTTAGTGTAGATGTACAGGGAGAACAAGCAGAGGACCTCAGAAGAGCAAGGTGTTTGCTGCAAGGTTTTATGTAGGCCATACAGCAATATGGTTGCAGTGGTTAAAGCTATGGAAGTGGGGACTGAAATTGTCTAATGGATGGGGAGTGAGTTTTGACTGTGTATGCTTGTCTCTTGCTTCTTACTTGTAGATGTTGTCATCAGGTTTAAGAAGGCTTTTTACTCAGGATCGCGTGCTTTTGGGAGTGTCATGGGTTTAGTCACAACCTCTGTTGAATTTAAGTGTTGTTTGTGGTGAGAGGCTATATTAAAGCTGAATATAAGAGTGTATCATTATTTACTTCTGCCAGTTTTTTCCTTCTTCTGGTAATAAGCTGCTGGTAGTAGTGAACTACTTACTAAAGTTGAAATTGAAAAAGTTATAACAGGTATTTTTCTGTAGAAAAACAGCAAGGTAAAGAAAAACTTGTTCTAAATGTGTGTATTCCATTCATAACTCCTCCCATCCCATGTGGTAGAAACATTCTCCTGAAAATCAGGGAAGAAGACAGAAATTGTGATTCTACCTGCCCCTTCCTCCAGTTAAGCAACTGCTGATACGCTGTTGTTTAGGGATTTTACTGATGAGTATATATTTTTTTGTTCTTACATTTCATTATTAACAAAGATTCTCTATAGAGATCGAAGAGCATGTTTTACTTTGGCGGAGAGGCACAAGGAATTATTTCTGAATCTCCAGGAGTGACTGTAGATAAATCTCTCCATTATCCTTCATCAAACTCATCCTCGCTGCCACAAAGGGCTGCAGCTCATACTAAAGGTGCTGCAGCAGTGGAGCATTGTGCTGGAAATCCCTGAAAGCCATGGACTCCTTTCTGTGCGCTGCTGGAAGTGATGCACCATCACTTCAGCACTGAGTTCAGGATCCTTGTTACAAACTGTCTATTAAGAGAAAAGAAGCCTCACAGAAATATGTAGGTCTGAAATCCTGTTGTCACACTGAACATTTTGATAGAGACACAGTCACAATTATTTTAACAGTTGAACACGGTGTGGTTTGGTAGAGTTTTAATTGTACTGACTAAAGAGGCTGCTGCTTCTGTAACTCTGATAAGTGCTTGTCTGTGTTAATAGAAAAATGTGGGAGAAAGAGGAACCCCAGTTTGTTACTCCACACGGTACTCACATTGAAGTGTACTCATGGTCCAGTTTGTGAATTTCTTCTTTGGCTGAAAAGGTCTTTTATTTTTGTTTTTGTGAAAGTGGTAGACTTGCCAGCAATTTGTTGTAGTAGTTGACAAACTGAAACATGATATAGAAATATTATGAAACTCAGAATGAGATTGCTTGAATGTACAGACTCTTGATGTGCAACTTCTGATGTATTTCAATTCTCCACATTTCTGAATTCCTTTTCATTGTTTGTTTTTTGTGTAGAGAATAGTTAAAAAAAAAAGAAAACATTCTTGACTTTTTTTTTCTTGCAAAGCATTATTTTAATAAGGCATTAAAATTACTCACACCTGGAATAAAGGGTACATTTTAGCTGTTGAATCATTTCAGGGAGTGTGGGGGGATGCTATGTGCACTGAAGTTGTCATTTCCTTTCATAATGTTGACAGAAATCTTTGTTCAAAAGAAAAAACTGCAGAAATCTTCCTGAAGTGACTCTACAGTAATTCTAAAGCGCAGCCATTTTAATTGCATTCGAGGAAACAAATTGCTATCGTGAAAATTTTGTGATATGATGTGTTGAAAGAAGCTCAGTTAGAACCGAGTCTGTGCATAGAGCCAGGGCTGCCCTGTCCCAGGTGCAGAATCCAGTACTTGTGGTTGGTGAATGCCCAGCCCTCTCGTCTGTCAAGATCTCTCTACAGTGCCTCTATCCCCTGAAGGAAGTCAACAGGTCCTCTCACTCTGCGATTGTCCACAAATTTATACCTTCAAGTCCTGTATCCAAGTCACTCATGAAAACATTAAAGACAAATGGCCCTAAAATGGGGCCCTGCAGAACCCCCACTGGCTTCTCCAGAATGATGTAATCCAATTTACTGTAAGTCTTTCGGCCCAATCCATCAACCGTTCACTGCATTATGTTTTTATCTAGCTGTATATTAGATGCTCTGTGTGTATGCGTACTGTGAGAAACAGTATCAAAAGCTTTGCTGAAATTCAGACAGATTACACATGGTTTCCAGTTGACTAGGTGGGTAACATTGTCATAAAATGAGATAAAGTTGGTTAAACAGGACTTTCTCCTTGTGAACTTGTGTTGGCTGTTACCATTGACTTCATTGTCTCTCAAGTGTTCTTCAGTAACTCCCAGAGTAATGCTCTCTACAATTTTACTGGGCACAAAGTGAGACAGACAGACCTGTGATTACACTAGACTCTTCTTTCTTGCCCTTCTGGAAAATGGGGACTATGTTTGCCAGTTTCCAGTTGACTGAGACCTCTCCATGTTCTCAGATCATTGAAAAAAGAATTGTGAGAGGTCTTCAGATGACATCAACTACCCTGGAATGCATCCCATTGGGCCTCATAGACTTTCTGCTTCCGCTGCAACAGGAGATCCTGGACAAGTTCAGGATCAGCTGTGAGTTTATTATGAATGAGAAGGGAAATTTGGGAAAAGATCTTCTTGAAGCTTACTCCAACTTTTTCCTAATAGGAAGCAAACAGGACAAAAGCTACTTGTGTTGAATCAATAGACTTTCAGGTTCCTGTCAACCTCAGGGTAGATTCTTTTTCTTTATCTACTAGATTTATCTTTCTGGTAGGTTTCTTGGCTTCTACTTTGCTGACATTTACTTTGTGACTTCACATTCTCTTTTCAACTGTTTCGGATTTGTTTTGCCTCTTTGCTTCATTTTTCTTCACCATGGTTCTCATTAGTGACTTTCTCACTGGTATTTCTTCATCCAACCAATACTGAGCTAACCCATCCCTCTTACTATCATTTTGTAACCCATGGAATCCTGGCATACTGTGTTTTGAAAGCACCTTGTGGTCCATCTGGTCCTAACCCTGCTCTAGCAGGCTCCCTAGAAGAAGTTGCCCAGAGCCATGTTCATGTGTCTTCTGAAGATCTCCAATGAGATGGACTTGACAGGCTCTCTGGACAGCCTGTTCCAGTGCTCTGCAGTCACCTGCAGAGTTAGATACAAATAGGGGACTTCCCTGTGTTTGAAGGAAACTCCTCTGAGCTTGTGCCAATTGCCTTTGTCCTGTCAACACCTTCAACTCACTGAAGGTGTGTTTAGAGAATACTGTGTTTTACTGTATGTCTTTTGTTCTGCTCCTCTCCATAACAATATTTTACTTCTGATGATTAAGTCTCTGTTGTGCCCCCTGAAAAACACAAAAAGGCACTGGCAAGCATTGTGCCTGTCTGTGCACATGCAGTGCAAACGTAAAACTGCTATTCTAAAGAAATAGTATAACAAGTGTGTCCTGGTAAATATTCCATAGGCTTTGTGGCCCTTTGATATTCATGAATGCTTGGCTTTTTGGTTTTTTGACATCTTCCATTAGTTTCAGCAAATTTCTGTGCTTGATGTTTTCTTGGTTCTGCATTTAAATTCACAGGAATGAATTCCTTGATTATTCTCTCTCCGTTTTGAGAACACTTATAAAGCATCCATCTCTTCACAGATTCTATAATTCTTCCTGTCTTTGTGTCACATAAAAATGTTGGGATTCAAACTGATCAGGGAGAAGCACAGTGGGATAAGAATTTTAACTGCTAAGTCCCTTGGGAAACTCATAGTAAATCCACTGGGTATTCTGTTTACTATCTCTACTGCATACAGCAAATCTTAAAGTAAATTATACTTAATAACAAACCCTTATTTCCCTGTGGTGTTTGGAGATTTCGGAAGTGATAATACATAGAACATTCGGGATGATTTTGTCAATGCCTGCATTATCATCCCCAGTAACCTTATCATCTGCTGCAGGGATGTTGCCTGGCCAGTTGCTTTCTTGTTGAACTTAATATGAATTTTCTGAAGATAAAGCTTCCTTGTCTTTTGTCCCTGGGCAAAGGACGCAGGAATCAGAAACAGACATTTCTCAATGCAGAAAAGCTAGCCATGTAGAAGCTGCCTGAGAACTCTGGGCAAATTCAGAACCTCATGAAATTTGAAGCAGCCCAAAAGCAGTATCTTGCCTGTCCTCTGTAACCATAAGAACCATGCTGACCAGAACCTTCAACTAAAACAAAGCAAAAGATGCCTGAGAAAGTCCTCCTTCGAGAAAATTGATAGAAAAAGCTCCAACTTGTTGACACCAACAACCTTGTGAAATCTACTCTGGAATCTCCCTCATCAATGTACTATTTATTGCTTCTGAAACTAATGAAGGGAAGAGCTGACACCACTGAGGGCATTGCCTATAGATGAAATTTATCCATAAATATTTGGAACAAGTATGTGCTTAGGAACACATGTAAATGCGTTTGGAGGCCATTACTGATTAAAAAATGAGTAGTTCCCTCTTAACTACGTAGCTGTCTGCTACTGGAAAAACTGTCACAACTGAAGGGCCTTTATTACTATAAGCATCTTATTTCTCTTCTTATTCTGGTTATTTGCTTGTAATAAGGAAATCACAGGCAGCGCAAAGTTATTGTATATTTTCCTTTAAATCATTAGTCTCAGTTGATAATAACATTATCATCATCCACAGTTGATGGGCCGTTTAGAAAATGTTGGTATTTTTTCCTTCTGAAACTCCTCAGGAGTTTGTGGCACAGTTTTGTCGCAGTCTCTTTGTTTCAAAATTAACTCTAATCTCACTCAGTTTTTCACTGTGGAGGTTCTTTCTGAAATGCAACCTTTTAAAATTGATTTTCTTCAGTGCTGGTTTTGCAGTTTACATATGAAACTATGCTTTGTGAAACATGAACAACAGGTTTTTGAAATTTTTAGGGCCCCTGCTCATGCAGCCTTCTCTTTGCTTGCAGCCTAGTGCTACTGCTGCTGTTTTGTTAGCCAGAGAATCATAGAACCCCTAGAGTTGGAAGGGGTCTCTGAAGGCCATCTAGTCCAACTCCCCTGCAATGAATAGGGACACCAAAGTGATGGTGGGGGAATTGGTTTGATGTGACCAGTCAAATATATTGAAATAGTAGCATGGATCTTTTGTATCATGCACTCTTCTCATAGAATGGCTGGATATGGTACTGTTTGGGGTAGATTTCAGTTCTATTGATCTGTCTCGCTTTTTAGTAAGACTGCGTTGAAGCTGACTCACCAATTTGGTAGAACAGCAGCTGAAGAAGTTTGGATCTCAGTCCTGCCTAATTGAAATCATTGTTAGAAATGGATTGGCTTTGGAGTCCTGTAAGGATCTGCCCTGGTAACTGTTCTCCACATCAGATACAAAAAATGAACAAAAGTAGCTGATGATATGAACATTTGCAGGAAAATAGAATCATAGAATGGTTTGGGTTGGAAGGGACCTCAAAGATCATGTAGTTCCAGCCCCTCTGCTGTAGACAGGGACACCTCCCTTTAGACCAGGTTGCTTACAGCCCCATCCAGCCTGGCCGTGAATGCTTCCAGGGAGGGGGGCATCCACAGCCTGACTGGGCAGCCAGTTCAGTGTCTCACCAACTTCACAGTAAAGAATTTCTTCCTAATATCTAGTCTAAACCTACCCTCTTCTAGTTTACGACCATTTCCCTTCATCCTGTCACTACCTGCCCTTATGAAAAGTCCCTCCCCAGCTTTCCTGGGGCTGGAAGGCTGCTATAATGCCTTCTTCTATAAAGAAGAAATAGAAGGAATACCCATTTGCAAAGCGCCAAAGAAGGACCACAGAAAACCGATACAGTGTCTGTAAAACATTGTGCAGGGGAAAATAACCTTCTGTGTTTTGTAGAAACAAAAGTTGGCTCTCAAATATCCTTTGCTACCTGATACTGTTGTTCTTCAGATTGCCAGGACTTTGGTGAGTTGAAGAAACACGTTTTAAGAACTACTGACAAGGGAATAAGGGGAAAACAGCACCAATGTTGTGGGTGTCTTTTTTTTTTCCCCATTGCTTTATAAATCTGTGACATGACAGCATATTAAATGCTGTATGCAGTTCTGCTTCCCCTTCTTTAATAGGACAAACTGTAATAGGGAAAATACAGGGAAGGCCAGCAACTATTGTAAAGGAAAAATAGCTTCTGTGCAGGGAACAGTTAAGGTAAAAGACTTCAACCTGAAATTATATGACTGAGGAGGAATTTAATAGGATCCTTCAGAATGATGAGTGACAGGGAGAAAATGAACAGGGAGTGATGACTCATTTTGTTTTATAACACAAAAATAAGGAGACATCAGGTCATGGTCAGAGCATAAAGGTAGGTGTGCTTGCGCTCAGCATGTACTTATATTCATTGCTACTGACTGTTGTAGGCATGAAAAATAAAGGCAAGTTTCAAAAAGACCTGAAAAACAAATGATGGAAAAGTAAGCAGATGAATGCTATGGAACACCACCTCCAGCTTGTGATGTCTGATCACTTGTAGCTGGTTATCCAGAATTTGTTTATAATGACATAAGTTGGTTTAGATGGCTGTACACCAAAAGCCATAGTTTTATTTTATAACGAGTACAAAATTTGCATGACGTTATTTTTTGTATCAAATACATCTGTTTGGATGAAGTGTTGTATACGCACTGAAATGTCCAAAAGGCAATAAAAGGCTCTCTCCTTGTCTCCCTTTGTAATGAGGTTCAAAGTAGGTAAATCACTGTGTTGGCCTTCAGCAGGTGAAAGAAGGCTATGGAGAGGTCTGTAAATGCAAGATGTGCATCACTTGCAAGACAAAAACCAACCAACGACTTCTGATGTGGTTGTGCATCTTACTTTGGGAGTGGAATTTTGCACTGTTGACTTAAGATGAAGACTTTGTCTCTGTTTATTGCAAAGGAGTTTGTGCGTTTGGTCATTGCTGTCACGCTTGAACTTGTCTGCTTTGTTCCTCTCCCCCACAGTTGTGTGTTCAGCAGGAGAACTGTATGGCTACAAACTTACTGAAGGCCATGTAAAGGAGTAGCTATTAGCAACCATTTCTGCCCGTTTTTAAATAACCCTGGTTTGGCTCTGTGGTGTCCTGGTTGTGTGCCTGGGGCTGGTTAGCCACAGCTGTCAATTTGTTTCCCCATTCTTGGCTGTTAAAACCTATTCATAAAAGCCGGAGGTATGGAAGATTGCTGCACTTCAGTGGGTGCTGTAGGTGACAATTAGTAAGGTGCTGGGCCTTACAAAGGTGATGTTGAGGCAATGGTTCTGTTCTGTGTTCTGTGTCTTCTAGCTTTGCAGAGAAGGACCTGGGGGTCCTGATGGTTGAAAAACTTGACATAAGCCAGCAGGGTGCTCTTGCAGCTCGGAAAGCAAATAGTATCCTGAGTTTCATCAGAAGAGGGGTGGCCAGCAGGGACAAGGAGGTGATTGTCCCTCTCTGCTCTGCTCTTGTGAGGATGAGGGAGCTGGGCTTGTTCAGCCTGGAGAAAAGAAGGCTGCGGGGTGACCTCATTGCAGCCTTTCAGTACCTACAGAAGCCTATAAACAAGAGGGGAATCAATTCTTTGAAAAGGTAGATAACAGCAGGACAAGGGGAAATGGTTTTAAGTTGAAGGAGGGAAGATTTAGGTTGGATGTCATGGGGAAGTTCTTCACTATGAGAGTGTGAGGTGCTGGAACAGGCTGCCCAGAGAGGCTGTGGATGCCCTGTCCCTGGAGGTGTTCAAGGCCAGGTTGGATGGGGCCCTGGGCAGCCTGGTCTAGTATTAAATGTGGAGGTTGGTGGCCCTGCATGTGGCAGGGGGGTTGGAGCTTCATGATCCTTGAGGTCCCTTCCAACCCTGGCCATTCTGTGATTCTGAACTCTGGTGAACGGATACTTGCTTTGTTGGTGAGTTGGGAAAGGGAAGTAATTTCTTCTAGAAAGTCAAGCATTTTGGTCTTGCTTTTGTAGAGCCTTAGAAGGCCATATGGAACAGTTGGTCACGTTAGGCTTTGTCTGCAGCAGCAGTGCCCCTTTCTGTGCAAAACAACAACTGTGGCTGCAAGTTAAAAACTTCCGATTCCCCTTTGCAGAAGACACATCAGTAAGCAGCAGCTGAGACCCCCGCAATGCCCCTGCTGCACTTGCTGGTACTGGCACTTTCCAGCCTGTAGTGCTTTCTGTTCTTATTGAGAGTGCTGGAAGCTCCTAACGTTTGCTTTGCTGTCTGCCAAATTGGAAGTGGGTCTGACAGCGGAGTCCCAGCCGGTGAATGGGCTGAACAGCCGACTCGGTGCATCTGAACAGCAGTAGGGTTTTTATGTTACGTTTATTGCCACTGCTTTTATTTTTATTTTTATTTATTTTTTCCCACCAGGAGTACTGCATACTAAAGAGTGTCTTGTAAGGTTTTAAAGGAGATTTTTGTGGTGACAGAATTTCTTGTATTTTTTTTTTCTTTCAGTTTTTGCCTTTGAAAATAGTTCCTAACTGAATAACACCCACCCTCTCCCTTCAAAAAACAACAGCAGCAGTAACAAAACTTTGGGATATGCTGGTATCTTTGCCCTATTGCCATAGCACAGTCTACACACATATCTCCTTATCTAGCCGTGGGTTTACCCAAGTGACCTGAAGAATAGCATCTTGTGATTACTAGGAAACAGAAAAGGGGCAATTTAGACTCTGATCAGCATTGCTTCATCATTATTGCTTCACCACATCCCCAAAGAAAACTGTGACCATGTAATGACGTTCCAGCCATCACCAGACTTCTCTTTCCCACTGGCATTCATGTGACAGTCTTGAAGGGAACCAGTGCCACAGGTGGGCTCACAAAAACCAGGGCTCCCACATGAGCCCGTGTTCCATCAGTCTCAGGAGCCCTCCCTGTTCCTGTTGTATTTCTGTGTATAAGCAATGCAAGTAAGGAAACCAGCTCTATTAGAAAAGTGGGTGACCTATGTAATCTATTGAGAATGGCATATGCTGTCAGTTATTGTCTTTGAGTGTCTGCTGTGTTTTCCTCTAGAAAGGAGATTAAAAATAATTGTTGAGGAAATAAACTTACAAACAGTTGGGAATTGCATAATGAGTTCTTTCAATTCTCAGCTCCCCTCAACTCATTGCACATGGGCAAGACCTTAAGTTTGACAGAAGCAGTCATGAAAATGGGATGCAAAATAAAGCCTTCTATACGAGTCTGCAAATGAACTTTATATTTATTAATTATTCATGGTTCCTTCATTCCCAGAAACTTCAAAGGGGGATGCCCTAGCCAAATCTGATGAGTGTTCATTAAAGACATTGAAAAGCAGATAATGTTTCAGACCAGATGCTGGAGGAACATCTCTGAAGCGGTGATAAGGATAACAGCAGCTCCTTTCCCATGCCAGTGCTGGACCCCCACATCCTAGGAGTTTGACTCATGATGCTCCTTACATCTGTTTTTCCTTAATCTTCTGTTTGAAAACTTGAACAGAGATGAAGTATGGCACACAAAACTAACATAAGCATTCTCATTCGGTTCAGTGAGCACCACATTTTCGCTCTTCCAGCGGCGTGTATTGAGACACAGTTTGGTTATTACAGAGACAGCACTTGAGATGCTCTTCATCTCTTTTAGTATAATTTAGGGCCCTTCCTTGCTGGAGCAGCAAACAGCAGGAAGAAGGCACCATACGGGTGTGAGCACATGTAGTGAGTAGGGAAACAATCTGTCTTGAGTTCTTGAGAATGACTCAACGTTCCTGAACTTTGCCTTTCTACTGTAATGGGTGTCCATTCGTGTGTAATGGGATGAAAGATAGTGAACAGTAAATGATTTTTGTTCACTTGAATGTCTGTGCAGGTGCAAAGCACAGCAAGGTTCCTTTCTCTAAGCTTAACTAGGTGAAATAAATGGATGGGGTGCTGGTGCTGGCATCACAGCCAGGCCACAACTTCTGGTGGTCTTCCTACAGCACTTCATGCACAGTTGTGCTGGGCTGTGCAGAGGTTTTGGCTGTAGCGATGCAGAACCTTGTGGGTGTTCATGAATTCTATAGGAACAGTGGTGCACATTTCAGGACATGCAATGATGCTCATCTGGCTAATGCAAAGGAATTTTTGCTCTTAATTAAAGTTGTGCATAGAAATTTTGGGGCTACTTGCACAAAATTGTTCTTCAAATCCAACATGCTTTGGAAACCAACTGCAAATTGTTTCAAAGGGCTCTGCAGAGCATGGCCTGTATCAGCAGTCCCAGAATGGCAGCAGGGATGTTCGTTCAGACGGAGGGGTTTTTGTTTGTGTGGGATTTTTGTTTGTTTTGTTGTTGTTGTTTTTAATGGGGCTGTTTACTATTCCAAGGAATGTATTCCCAGCAGGGTGTTTATTTAGTGTCAAACGTCTGTCAAGCTCTTTTTTGCTTTTTTTTTTTTTTTCCTCAGGACAAGCTGGTGGGCTGCTTTTCAAGTGAACCATATGGCCTTGTGACAGGCAGTCCTTTTGGAGTGTTTCACATGTCCAGCAGCATCTCAGATGTACATTACTGGGTAGCTTCACTGAAATAAATGAAGCAATTCCAGCTCGGATATCTGGCACACCCAGTCCTGTACAGGAATTTCTTATTCTTTTTTCTCAGCATTGTGGTTCTCTGAAGTTTTTTTTTTTTTTTTTTTTTTTTTTTTATGCCTTCTTTGAGGGCTTTAAACATTATGCAGTGCCTCCCTAAATGAGTTCACTCCAGGTTAAGGAATAATTTTCCTTCAGTCTCTCTGTATGAAAGATTTCCCCTTCTGGTGGGTGTATAATTTCAGTATTGCAGACTGAGATATGCTCTGCTAAAGTTGCAATTTTATGTTCTAAAGATTTTCCTCTGTTATTTTTCTTATTTAAAAGATGAAAGCTTGTGGCAGCTTTTTTTTTTTTTTTTTTTTTTTTTTTTTTTTTTGCATGCCCACCTATGTCACAGATTCTTCTATCACAGTCTGATATTAATAGGACATGGGGGAATGGTTTTAAACTAACAGGGGAGATGCTCAGGTTCAATGCTAGGAGAAGATGCTTTATTCAGAGGGCGGTGAGGAACTGGCACTGCTGCCCAGAGAGCTGTGGGTGCCCCATCCCAGAGCTGCTCAGGGCCAGGCTGGATGGGGTCCTGGGCAGCCTGAGCTGGGGGGGCAGGAGGGAAGTAGCCAGCCCATGGCTGGGGTTGGATCTGGATGGGTCCCTCCCAACCAAAACATTCTCTGATTCCGTGATTCTCTCCACCATTTCTCCACTGACAGAAGGCAAAAGTACTTTAAGCTACATGTGCCAAAGAGCATCAGCCAGACCCCTATAATTTTTGCTATTTAGGTTTAAAAATAAAGGTATGGGGGAGGGCAGAAATACTGCATTTTACTGCTCTGCAGCCCTAAGCAGCTCCCTTTTGCCCCTGCATGCTGGAGCACCCAGAATGATGCACTGCAGTGCTCTGCTAACAAACATCTGACTCAGGTGGTACAAACAGGATCAGAGTTTAAGCTGCACACTCACTGACCCTTTGTTTCGTGTTTCTGCTCAGAAACAAACTTTCTAGACAAACAGAAGCTTTGTCAGCTGTAGATGTATATTTTCCTGTCTAGCAACTGTGCAAGCATAGAATCAGTGTGACCAGGAATGAACTAGTGCAGGGACTTGATTGAAGTTAAAGGTAATCTGGGAGAAAAACATTGTGTTATAGCCCAAGTTAGTGTTGTCACCTCAATATTTGTTCTGAGCTGAAAGGGCAGAAAAGGAGGCGAGGGGAGAAGGAGAGCTCAGCTTCTAGCAGCTTGAAACGCATGTAAACCTGCTGCCTCCTAGGAGAAGGTTGTCACTGAGCACCAGTGCCCTGCCTCATGGCTTATGGAACATCTCCAGCTCACCATCATATGCTGTGTTATGTCAAAATCTTCACGAGCATTCAGTTTCATGTTTTAGTTAGGTGCATAAAAATGGTATTTTCTCACTCTACTATTCTGTTGCGTTTGATGATATCTGAGTTAATTTGTCTATAAATAGATATCTGCATTGTCTGCTTACACATCTGGTTTTAGTAGTCAAAATAAATAATCCTTATCTGTATTTTTCAAACAGAAGTCAAAGAGCAATCTGCAGAAGAGGATGCCCAGGTGGAAGTGGACAGCACCAAGCAGCTAACACCAGTCCTTCAGCGCTCAGTATCCGAGGAGTCTGCAAGCTCCACTGCCTCCGTTGGTGTCGAAGCTAAAACCAGGTGAGTGTGTGAAGAGATGGGTGCTGGAACAGGGCTTGGAGCTGAGGAATGGGGCACAGGCTCAGGGCACACTCCTGGTGTTTTAAAGCATCAGTAATAACAGTCTGTGTTGGCAGCTGCTGTATATGAGACCGATGGCTTAATTAGTATACAGGGAGACTGAGGTGAAAAGCACGCTTCTTCAATGTTGTCCTCAGATTACATGGGTAAACTCTCGAATTACAGCATATTAGCTGTTTGAATTCAAGCAGATATAAGTGAGATTGAGGTGCATTGTGATTACTGAAGCATTCCTCCTGAGAAATGGTGTATAAGCAAATTCATATAAAAGTATTTCTGAACTTTCAGGTTGTATTTCTGTGTTTTCAGGAACAAAAACAAGAAAGCAGTTGTTTATATATATGCATCTTGTCAGTTCTACTGTATTTTTCCTTATTTAAGAATTTGTAATACTGGAAAATCAATATTTCTGATCTTTTTTTTTCCGTGCTTTTGTCAATATAGGAGATTTAGGTTAGATATTAGGAGGAAGTTTTTCACTCAGAGGATAGTGATGCACTGGAACAGGTTGCCCAAGGAGGCTGTGGATGCCCCATCCCTGGAGGCATTCAAGGCCAGGCTGGATGTGGCTCTGGGCAGCCTGGTCTGGTGGTTGGCGACCCTGCACATAGCAGGGGGTTGAAAGTAGATGGTCACTGTGGTCCTTTTCAACCCTGGCCATTCTATGACTCTGTGAATATAAATTGCCCCCAGATCAGTGAAAGTATTAGTTAGAATTAATGATATTGTTTGGGGAAAACTAAACCATGCTGCCTGTGATCACTGTTGAAGCAGTATCAGAGTATGAGAGCTACTGTAAACAGTCCTCTTCTGCTGCAGTTTGTTACCAGTCTGTCAGCAGGCAGTTACAGGTGTATTTCTGTTTTGACAGACTTGGAGACAATACTGTAGTCATTTTAATTCCTCCTTGTCAGACACACAGCATGTTTCCCATGCGCAAAAAATTAATTCGTTTTCTGCATGTATCATTTTCACATTTTACATGCCTCCAAACTTGTTATGTTCCAGTAGGCACTTCCCTCCTTACAGAGAGTTCTGCTTAAATAGGCCTGGTGTGCATACCTGAAGGAAATACACAAAAACTGCCTTCAATGGCATTTTCCTATGCTAATACTAAATCGTGGTCAGTAAGTAGAGCGACTTGAACTGAACAGCTGTTTCTATTCTTCATTTCATCCTGTTTTGGATCCTTTGCAGAAATTGTTCTGAATGCTGTTTCACCCGCTTTCTGTTCTTGTCAAGGTTGCTTTCTGGTTGTTACAGTGAACAGTTGATTACTTTCCTTACCCATAAACTTTTTCTTAAAAGCTGGACAACAGTCAGCCAAAAAAAAAAAAAGCCCAGCATAGTTCTGAACCAGCCCTTATTTGTTCTCAACTTATTTGTTCTGCCAGCTGGTAATGCTGAGGTTGATTAGTCAATATTGAAAGGATATTGTGGACCTATTGCTTTGGCTGGTCAAAGCACTAAAAAGCTAAATGCTATTAATTGATAATTAACGATGGTCATACCTCATCTCTGATGTTTCTGAAGAAAATGTATTCAAGAGATGTGCAACAGTAATTGGGAGTCTGAGGTTTCTCTGCTCCTTCTCAGGATTTGGATGCTGAATTGGTGTCATGTTAGTTGAAGAAACTATTGATATCCTCAAAACAGTGGAAGAAAAATACAATGCCAGGTTTTATTGGCACTGTGTCTTGAAACCTACCAGAAGAAAGCCTCTTCTGAGCTGTGACTCCTTGATCAATCGTTTGTATTACTGTCTGTGAGGTGTTCACACAGGCACTGTGCCTCACAGGTTGGAAGGACTGGATGCTGGATGGCTTGTTTCTGTTTTCTTAGGACAAAATGCAACCTGTAAAGTAACACACAGCAATGACTTCTGGTTTTCTTGCATAATGGTGGGAGGAAATGTATTGAGATTCAGTATAAAGTAAGGATTCCATAAAGATTTGAAATCTGTAACTTCGGAATACAGTTTAGACGTTGGTTTCCAAATTAGACATTCTCACCAGCTTCATCTCTTTATGTATAATCTTTTTCTATTTCATGTATAGTGTGATCAACTTAATCCAGTGGAAATGTGTATAAATTAAGATATAAGTTTAGGTATGTGAGAGTTACAGAAATATTTTTTAACAGACAGTGAAGAAATTTGCCAAAACATAGAAAAGCACAAGCAGTAGGCAATACATCAACTTTTTCATAGAATCATAGAATGGTTTGAGTTGGAAGGGACTCAAAGACCATCCAGTTCCAACCCCCTGCCACAGACAGAGCTCACCAGATCAGGGCTCAGGGTCCCATCCAGTCCAGCCCTGAGCACCTCCAGGGATGGAGCACCCACAGCTCTCTGGGCAGCACTGCCAGTGCTTCACCGCCCTCTGAGTAAACATTCTTTTTCAATATACAGAGTTGAATATGAGTAAATGCTGCATTTCTGTCTTTGGTAGTAAAGAAGGGTGTTAGAGAAGCGTAGGGCATAAAACAAAGCCTTTTAAATAAACAACTTGCCGTAGAAAAATAGTGAGCTTATAGTGAATAGAGATAGTAGGGTGCATCAGAACCAGGATAGGATATTCACAAGCTGAGAGATTCCTCAAAGCTTGCCTAGTGTGGTATCTTTCTTCTGATCCTCCCTGAGGCTAAATAAGAATATCCAAGAGACAGGAGATGGAGAAGCCTCCAGTTTTGGAGCCTTTCTGCCCTCTGTAGGGTGGGGTGTGTGTGCGTGGGACTCCAAGAGAGCTGTTCTCTGTGTCTGGGATTGGGGGTGGGGATTTAACAATGGGTTGAGGAGAGCTGCTCAGAAGGCAACATGCTGAAGCCGTTGAAATAAATAGCATGTGAGCCATAGGGGTAGGGCAGGCTGCAAGGGGTGAGGCCTGTGTGTGTGCTGAGAAGCAATGAGTGAATTATTGACCACAAGTGGGGAGGGGCAGCAGCGTCAAGAGAAGATAAACTATCGAGCCTGGCAGCGGTGGAAGTAGTGCTGCCAGCACTTATGTATCAGGAGTGCCATGGGGTTTGGAGCCTTTTCCTTGGGTTGTTCCATTTTTCTTTTCATAAGCCCTGTGAGAAGCCTGTTTCAGCCCAGGACTTAGGGCTGAATGCAATCCAGACTCTTGGGAAGGAGGCTGTGCCTGGTCTGTGCTGCCTGCCGGAGCAGAGGGAGTGTGGCCAGGAGCTGGCTGGGACTTGCAGCAGAGCCCACTTCTACCTTCCTCCTCTATTTCCCACATTGTCACCTCCAATCACTGAAAGCTAACAAGAATGACCTGGAAGCACAGTTTCAGGGAGAACAAAACACCGTTTGGTTCATTTTATTTTCCATCAACTTGTCCTTTTGCTGGAACTACGAAGAAAGAACAGTCCTAACATCACCAAGCAGAAGCTGAGATTTTCATAGAGCATTCCTGAGTTTGGCAATCTCCCTTCCTGCTTTCCTGCTTCGCTTTGCAGTTGGTCAAACCACAACATTTTCATTTTGTCGCTGCTGCTAAGATCAGATTTGGAGGCTGGAGATGGAGAGATGGGGTGCTTTCTTCCATCAGAAAGGAGTTGACGAACATTTGTTGATTGTGTGAACAAAGATAATGTCTGGTGAAAAAACAGCAGTGAACTTCATTATCTTCATTCCTTATCTTTTTCTTTCTTTTTTAATCTCCAAGGAAAGAGCATTACAAAACTTGCAACACTCAGTGGAAAAAGAAATTGTGGAATGGCACAGAGATTAGATAATCCAGATAGAACAGCACTGCAGCGATGGCAGGAGAAGCCTCTTAAGGCAGGAGGGAGATAGATAAAACACTTAATATAAAATATGTTTAAAATTTAAGTTGCAAAGTCAAGCACTTACTTTAGGAAATACCAGAATTAAGATTAATTTTGAAACACCGATCGCTTTCCTTTGTGCACGTGTTCTTACATGGTTTGTAGTTTTACTTGAATGCTTCTCTCTAAGAATTCTGTGTGCAGAATGTGGACCCAGTGAATGAAACAGGGCAAGTGAAATCAGTGCACTTGAAATCATTGCATGGTTTTGCCTTTAGACTGATAGCTGTTAAAGCAGTTCTGTCTCAGATTCACAGGGCTGAAAGGGGCCTTTGGAAGTCATTTAGTCATCAAGGCAGGTAACTACAGCTGTCATTCTGGACAGAACTTGATATAAATTGCTCTTAAATATTCTTCCTGTAATAATAGTTCCAGCTCTTCCCCAAACAGTATCTTCCAGTGTTTTTAATATTGAAAAGATTTTTGTAAGGTCTAACTCAGATTTTCTTCTTTCTGGGTTTATCCCATTACTTCTTGTACCATCTGCCAGAGATAATGAAAGATAGATTACTTTGTTCATCTCTACAAAAGGCTGTTAGTTTATTTACCCAGCATGTTATAACAAAAATCCCAAATTTCTGTCCTATTTTCATTTTCTTTGTAGAGCACATTTTCTTGAGCTCTGATTCTTCTCCTTGTTTTGATTTCTCTTCAAATGGTCCACATCCCTCCTGAAGCACAACGTGGGTATTGCACAGAGAGGGGCCAAGAAAGGTTTCACATATAGCTTTAATCCTGCCTTATACTTGAGTTGCACAATTGACATTGTGGCCTTAATGTTTTTAATGCTGTTGTGTGGAACTTTTGCCTGGTTGGCATGCATAACCATGCCTTCAAGTTGCACAGCTCTCCACAGTCCATCTACATAGAGATGATCCAACCACTGAAACAGTATTTAGAAATGCCTCCTGTGCTACGTGAGCAGGTTCCCCAGATTTGTGGAGCCCTGCTTACTGTCACAGCTTACCTCTCACAGACAAAGGCTCCTCAGCAGTTTTCCTGTCTCAGCCAGGCTGCTAAGCTGCCTCTCTCCACCTGGTTTTGCCCTGTTGCTTATGTACAGCTGTCCTGCCGCTTGCGGGCAGCCAGCCTACCTCTGGCAGGCCAGATCTGTTCACTGTTTGGACAGATTTTCTTCCCTCTGAGAGATGGCAGGTAGACAGGAGCATCCCGTGAGCTGGATTCCATGGCTGGCAGTCTGTCAGACCATGCTGAAGTACCGACAGCAGTACTGGGTAGGCAGCCTCGTGCAGACCAAGCGCAGAAGCGGATGGGATGCCTGCTTTGTCTGAGGATTACACGGATACTTTTTGGCCACAAATGGTGGTAGGAGGCTGGCATCCAGTTCAGTTCCAACGTTCAGTGGATGCAGAGTCCACTCTCATTTCTTCCAAATGTCAACTTGTCTGTTTTTTTTCCCCTCCAGCATTATTTGTTAGACTCCTTTTCGTACTGATGATTCATCATCATACTCCCATTTTCTTTACATTTCTAAACCCTACTTTCTTCTCATCGGTTTGTGTACAGTCTGCTTTAGGGCATTCTTTCTTGGCTCCTCAACAGGTCTGCATTTCCCTTACCACTGCTTCTGTTTGTGACGTGACATTTCTTCTCACATGTTCCTCCATTTTCACATTTGTTTTTCTTGTTCTCTTCCTGCTTCCTTTGGCTCCTGTATCATTTGTGCTATTGTGCTATTACAAAGGGAAGTGGTTTTAAGTTGAAGGAGGAAAGACAGAGGTTGGATATCAGGGGGAGTTCTTTACCATGAGAGTAGTGAAGTGCTGGCACAGGCTGCCCAGAGAGCTGTGGATGCCCCATCCCTGGAGGTGTTCAAGGCCAGGTTGGACGGGGCCCTGGGCAGCCTGGTCTAGTATTAAATGTGGAGGCTGGCAGCCCCACCTGCAGCAGGGCGGTTGGAGCTTCATGATCCTTGAGGTCTCTTCCTACCCAAGCCATTCTATAATTCTATGATTGTCCTGTTTCCCCATCACCTTCCACGTCCCTTGCACAGTAAGTGTTTGGACTCACCCTGCCCCTTCATTCATTGTGCCTCCTTTCACATCCAGTTCAAGTCTTAAGCCGTAGTTTCCTCTTCCCTTCTGCTGCACTGCTGTGCATTCCAGCTGAGAGTTTCTCCTCTTCATATCTGTGCTGCTCTTCATGGAGGCATACAGAGGGCTGACTGCAAGTACAGGCAATTTAAATGACAAAATCTGGATTCAGAGCAGCCATAAGCTTTTGTGGTAGAGGTGGTCCCTGTGAGCATTTCTAACCTTTGCCAGAAGCTTTATGCGTACACCGGGAAAGGATGGTGCATCTGGAGTCTGAGAGATGCTGCGAGACTGGGGCGTGCTTAGTGCTGAGAGTTTCTGAGCTCGTAGCTTTGACGTGCCAAAGCTTTGCATGAGCACATGTGGTCTGCTTAGTGAGATCAGAAACATTCAGAAAAAGAGGTCTGGGTTAACTTTGGTGGGGTTATAGGCAGTATATCTGTACCTCCATAAAGGAATATGGAAAACTGGAGGTGAGTCACAGCATCAAAAAGGTTGATGAGAAGTAAGGAGTAACTGTCATATGCAAAGCAGGTGAATGAGCTGGGACCATTCACTCTGTAAAAGAGACTGGAAGAGGAGAACAGGCTTACAGAATGGTAGGTGGCCTCAGGAGGGTTGCTGTGTATTGACTGTTCCATACAAGAAACTAAGGATTTGTCAAATGAAACCCTCAGGGCCAGATGCAGAATGAAGAGAGGTGGTTCTTTACACAGCAGACAGTTGTCTGGAGTGGCACAGAAATCATTGCCAAAGGATGTTATGGATTGCAAAAAAAAAAAAAAAAAAAAAAGAAAAGTGAATTGAAGAGCAAACTTGGCGAGTTCATGGAAGTGAAACTGAGAATTGCTGAATACATAAGAGTAGTACCTGATTCAGGAAAGCTCTGAACTGAAAATACTTAGGGGCGTGGAAAGTATCAGATGTTTGCACTGTTCTTTAACACCACCCATGCATCTGCTTATCGTATTTCCAACGCTGGCCATACTGGGTGGATGGACCTTTAACCTGACCCAGCGCCCTTCTGACTGAAGAGCCACACTGCTGTATTTCATGTCTGCTGTAAGCAAGTGTTCAAAGATGTGAGGCTTGAATTATGCAGAACAGCACACTTTGCTGTTCCTTAATGTGACTGAACAGTTCCGATGGGACTGTCTTGAAAGAATAGCCAATTTAGTATTAAATTTCAGCATTTTTCAGGCAATAAGATGTTATTTAGCACTCGTACAAAGCTGCCTATGACAAACCTCCTAAAAGGTGCTGCCACCTCTGCAAGGGCAGTGCGTTTTTGGCATGATACATACTGATTTGCCAGAAGAGGAGATCTGTGTTGAACAGATAATACTTCCTGGGTGCCAAGAGACAGTGAAGATGCAGGCCACACTGCTGCTTTTTTTGGAGAGAGGTGTTTATCACTCACAAAATACCCCTCAAAACAGTGTGAAGTACCACCTTTGAGGTCTGCTGACAGTTGTATTCTATGTGGGATCTTTTGTTTGAGACCAAAAGTCAATTCAGCTGGACACAGAAGAAAGATTTTGGCCTTGGAACAGACCAGCATTCACTTTAGTTAACACTGGCATTTTAATAACTCCCCCTGTATTTATGGCATGTGAAGTTCTAATTGAACTTTAAACATTTGTTTAGATTAAAGCTGGCACATGTGGTACATATTTGTACTTTTTAAATCTTAAAAACTCAAGAAAAAAGTGTTGTTTTGCTGGTAATGCTGGAGGGGGGTAATGCTTTCTTTCAAATTGCAAGAGTATCATTAAGTAGATTATATGGCTGTAGAACTCCAACTGTGCCAGTTGGAAGAAATTGGAAAGCAATTACTGTCTAATGTTGTTTAATTGCTTTGTGCAAACTTAGAAGTTTGAAAATTCTTCACTGGAAGTTCTGAAGTTCATACAAACTGCCCCCACCCTTCTTTTTTTAAAGGAGTTGCACTGTGTAAATGTAAGTTAAATGCTGCTTTCAAAACCGCCTCTGTATAGAGTGTCAAGTGACTTCAAAATTTCAAGTTGTCTTGTGATTCAGTTTCCTTTTGGAAGGAGAACACTGCATGTAAAACATTTAAATATAGCTTACATCTGAGAAATTCTGCATCTTTGTAACATCTCTATTTTGTACTTTTCATGTTTCTCAGGCCTCAGTATCATTAATTCAACACGACAGTGGATTGGGTTGCTGTGCTCCATCGATGGGAAGTCATTGGGATGAGGGTGTCATGAGATGAAGTCTCTTGTAATGGGATTGCTCCGAAGTTTGCATTAGCAGTTTTCCTTCAAGCTTCTTTATTATCAAAGCTCAGATACTGACATGATATTGAGATGATGAAAAGGCAATATTCCACGCTTCCCAAAGTGTTATAATAACTTCACCTCTGTGAGTGTCTCACATATTAGAACACACACTGATGCAGATCACTGGAATCGTTTGAAGTCAGGAATCTGTTTTCTGTTAAAACGCAGCTTGCAGGTCTTGATTTGAATTTTCAGAAGTGATACAATGCTACATCTTCACTAAGGAGAAAAACAATTTCCTCTGTAAATAACACAACATAAAATGAGAGCGAAGGCAAAGAATGCATTATCACAACTTGGCACAGCTAAGTAAATAGTAGATCCCCCATAGTGTTTAATTTTGCCTTTTAACATACGGTAAAACAACTAACAGGGTTAGCTGGGAAACTAATTCTCAAGGCCAATTCTCATCAGTCTGCTTTGATAAACTGTACACATCACTCTGTTCTGTCAACTCCCTGCTCCTTGGAAGGGAGTTGGAAGGGACTTTAAAGGTCATCGAGTCCAACTCAAAACCATTCTATGATAAGTTCTGTTCTGCTCCCAGGTATTCCATTTCAGCTTATTTGTAATTGTGAAAAATGCACACTAAAACATTTTAAATCTGTAACAACTTTGCTTATACCGTGCAAAGTAGGCATAAATCCTCTCAGCTTCACCTTTCAGAAATGCTAAGGTGTGTGTGTGAAAATGGCATCCCAAAGGCATTTCTGGACAGTTACAAAAATCATTACATATTTCATTTAAAAAGAAACTCGTGGCAAAAATCTAATGATACCCTCCTTGCTTTCTTTTTAAATGTTTTAGTTTTAGTTTTTAAATGAAAAACTTTAATGCACTCATTGTAGTAAATAGCAGTAGTGATCATGTAAGTAAGGCCATGTCAGTGGTCATCATGTTAAGGCAATGGTTATGGCGAGCAGACCATAACAGAACTGCCACACCCTGGGTTTTCCTGTGTCAACAGCAGTGACTCTGCTCTTAATAATCAGAGTGCTTGAAAAGATGAGATGCACAGTAGAATTATTTGACAGTTGTTGTTCCATTGTAGTCTGGGAGGAATTTGAGAAGATGTAAGAGGAGAGCATCTGTTGAGTTGAATTCATGAGTTCGTATTTCTCCTGCTGTTAAGAGCTTCTGTTCATCTCTGCAGGATTTTTGGGTTTCCCTGAAAGAAGGGGATCTTTAGCACCTCTATGCAGAACAGGAGGCTGAGGGATTTTCTCCAGGCCTTCTCCTTCGTCATTCAGCATTAGAAGCAGTGCGTACCTTAAAGCACCACACTTGTAGATGTGATCAGCACAGGCCACTTGCTTTTTTCCTTGGCACTGGGGTGTGCAGGTCTCCTGGGGATGTGAAGGAAACTGCAGAGGTGTACTTGTAGGGAAGGATTCTCATGAAGAAAGGAGGCAGAGGTGTGTTCTCTCGGCTTGTGGATGAACAGCAGTGCCCCACATGGCTGCAGATTGTCCCGAGTTCCACCCAGCTATGAAGAGCAGGAGGGTGAGGGTTCACTGCTGATCCCATCGAGGATCATAGTAACTCAGAGACCAATGTGAAGTCATTTCTGTCTGCAGCACAGCAACACTCAGGCAGACACGGGTGTAGATCTGTGAGATACGGGAGACCTTGTAAACAAGGCATGTTTCCCTAATTCAGTCTGCACATCTGCTCACTGTCACAGAGCCTTGGCTGACACAGGATACCCTGGTGCCATTTGCCAACACAGAAGGATCCTGGAGGGGCTTCTGTTTGCTCTTGGGGGTTTAATTGTAGTGGCACTCTGTGCTCTTCAAGTGTTGGTAAGTCTGATGGTCAGCATTAGTTCTGTTAACAAAGTTTTGGGGACAATCAGTTTTACCTTAATTCCCTAACGGAATATTTGCAAGCCAGCCAGAAGATGTTTTTCCCTCTCTGGTTATAATTTAATATTGTGCAACTGGTTGCCCAATGCTGTGTCGAAACAAAATCCTTTGAACAGGAAAGTTTGTATTTTAGGATGAGTCCTAAATGTCCATATGTCATCGCTTAAGTAAATTGTGACTGTTCTCCCTTCCTCCAGGATTAACTGTCTGTGGGGCATTTTCTTGTCTTTTGCTGGGATGCGGACTGTGGAGGACTGTAGCATCTGAGATTCTTGTCAGGGGGCTGAGTCAGTTCTGCTTGTGGGAAAGGCTTGCAGGAGACGATGGCTGCAGCAGAGTGCTGAGATTTACATGATTTTGTCAGACAGGGCATCTCTTTGAGCTTCTCAGGAAAGTTGGACTTCCTCTCAAGGCTGGGTGGGACCAGGCGTTAGCTCAGGTGTTAACCTCATCGCCTTTTACTGCATCTCCTAAATCCAGCTGCACGTCTGTTTTGTTCTGAAAATGTTTTTCTTTGCATCATGTATTAAGGTTTGTGGGCATACAAATGTATGAAGTCCTTTAGGATGAGGTGAGCTGCCAGCACCTCCTGGCAATGAACCACCTGTGGAAGTTTAAACTTTTTGTGTGTAAGGTAGCATCTGTTCTAGGAAAATTTAGAGTTGCATTGAAGTTAACAATAATGATGAATTTAAATTTTCCTTTGGAGCTTCACAAGTGTGTCTTCAGTGCAGTATTGGTGAGCTTAAGCTTCTTTTTTTCCTCAGAAGCTTATAAAAAGATATGTAACACACCATCTCTTGCTTGTTATCCCATTTTGAATTAGGCTGTTCTGAAAATATGCTAATTATGATAACAGATCTTGAGTTTGATCTTAAGAGTTGCCAGTATCTCAATTTTGTTATCTTCAATATGAGAGCTCTTCTTGCACCACAGATTTAGATCCTCTAATTGCATATTGACATATGGAAAGTAGATTTGTAAGTACTTTTTGCTATCCTCAGATGATATGAATAAAAAACTCTACCTTCTGCCCATACAGACATAACTTAAAATATTTACTGAGCACTCACACCTAAAAGGCTCACACGGTGGAACTGGCCACTTTGTATTGCATGACAGAGCAGCAACGTGGCAAGTCAAGGAGCAGAGCACTGTTGCTTTTTGCTGGGCAGGGAGTACGCTGGCTCTGTTTGCTGCTAGCTCCCTGGGTGCTCGATGCATTTCTGTTTATTCTCCCTTGAAAGCATCAGAACCTTTTTTTTGTGACTTTGATAAGTTTGATAACCCCCTTCCTTCCCCCCCCACCTCCTTTCTCAGCCTCTTGACAGCGGTCTGACCACGTTCCGCTTCCCCTTTCTTTTACTTATGCATCCAGGAGCCTTTAGCAAAGGATTCCCCAACCCCCCTCCTTGCTGGGAGCGCTTCCTTCAGCCGCGTCCACAGCTTTGCTGGAGCAGCAGCAGCACAAACCATCTGATTCCTGACAGCAGCACAGCTGTCCGCACCGCTCCACGGCGGAGCTGTGAATCTCCCAGCTCTGCTGTTCGCTCCGCCCGCAGAAAGCTGTGATCCAGGCAGCCTCCAGAAACGTCTGCTTTACCCCTGCATGCCTTTGGAAGGTTACTACGGCTTAAAAAGTTAGCGTTTTTCACAATTACTGTTTCATATTCTTTTGGAAGTTTTAACACTCTTGCGTATTTGCTACAACTTCATTTGAAGGAGCTTTGTTCCTTCAGTCGTAATTATCCTCAAGTCTGTTAGTGAGTAGCGACAGTCTGTCCTAACAGGATGTGTGAATAATTATTTATTCCGCCGTGGATAATCTTGTGTTTGTAACTACTGTAATTTATAGGCCATTGTGCTGCCTGCTTAAATCCCTTAAGTCCCCTCACAAGTCTCTCCAGTCTCAGCTAGCCCAAAGAGCTTTGCTTACCCTCTTATAAACTCTGCCTGTGAGGTCAGGTCAGGTTTTGCTACTGGTCTGATAGGTTACACTCACTGACATACAAATAGCAGTTATGGCTTGCTATGCCACCCTGAAAACCAGCTTGTAAACAAGACATACCAACTTTTCAGCTGTAACCACACATTTCCCCCCCTTCTCATGCTACGTTTATTGTCATTTTTCTTTACATCGTTTTACTTTTGGGTACCTTTTCCTAAAGATTTCTGGAAAGTGGCAGATGTTTGCCATCAGCTTGGGTGGAACCACGTGAGATGTGTGACTGAAGTCAGAAATACGAAGATGAACATTCCCCGCCAGTACTATGGCAGGTTGTTCATCTGAGTACCAGGAATGGGACCTCTTTTATGTGCCTGCTGAGCTGCATGTCCCCAGAAGTATGTGTGCCCTGGAGAAAGTGCAGTGCTGCCTACGTGGTGTAATTGAAAGTGTGGGGCCTCATCTGGGGCTAAGAACTCATGATACACTGCTGTCTTCATCAGGCTCTGTCTGATATTACCAGGACTGTAATAGCAGTTCATGTACTTGTATTTGCTTTCTTTCTTTTTTTTTTTTCCTAGTGTTGTTGTATGATGAGGGCAAAGGACCTGGCTCAGAGTGTGCAAAATCAAATCAGAGAGGTTTTCCTGGATTCTCAATGTCTTCTGTGCTGAGTTGGAACTTTTTAACTTTATTCTTCTGTTGCAGCTCATACTCACCTGGTTGGAAAGCCATAGGCACTCTATATTCTCCTTTCAAAATTCAGTAAATATTATGCACGAGCTTAGCTTTACGATTTCCTCTTCTTCCCACATTACCTCTCTCCATCCACCCAGCCAGCACAGACCAAAACCCAAATCTGCAGATTGCAGATGCGCTTACATCTATTTAAATGGGATCCAGTCAAAACGAGGCCTCCAGCCAAGTGCCTGATTTCCTGAGGCATCTTTATGGGGTCTTCAGGGCGTAAATATGAAGAAAACAGAATTGCTCATTTAAGCATAAAAATGTGTTAAATGGCCTCCCTTGAAACCAATGCAAACTGCATTAGTTGCAGAAGTTCACATTTTAAGTTTGTGGATATGTTTATTATAGAAATATTTTTCAGTAGATTCCATATGATGTGACACAAGGAGGGCTGTCAGAGCTGTCATTTCAGTGCTGCTGCTATGTTATGCATGCTAAAACATAATTGCAAATGGTACAGGGAGAGCTTAATGGTCACAGTTCTGTAAATAGACATCTCCTCTAGTAAAGCTTCAAGGTGTTGTTTTTATATGTGAAATGAGGACTCTTGGATTCGTGCATACCATGCTCAGAGTGACTGCAGCCATGGCTGTGACTATTCCCATTCTGTTGTTTCCATATTTAATAAATCTTCTGATGTAGAGTATAAGCACACTGTGTATGTGCTTGCAGAAAGGTACATGTGTAGTACACGTGCATCATGTACAGAAGGCTTTCCCTTTTTTGTGGTGGCAATGCTGAGGTCTTACAATGAGGGTGGTTGTTAATTATGTTTATTCTACCCTACTCTGTTCTACTCTACCCTACCCTGTTTTCTGCCACCTTTTACCTAACGTGTGCCTCGAGATACGGTGCTCACTCCTCCCCTCCCCTTACAGCCGGGATGTAACAAACTGTCACACGCTGAGAAGTTTTGGATAGAAAGGTTATATCAATCATTTGGGTATTTCCTGGTGGTTTCTGTTTGCTTGTTGCAATCATGCACTTCTGTGAGTGCAAAAGTTCTTTCACGTAAGTAGTTGGAAATGGACTTTCATAATGTTGGGTTCTGGCAGCACTCGGGAACTGCCATTGTTTTGATATGAAGGGTTAAACTGGCACAGAAGTTGACTTTGGATGGAACAGTTTCTGCTGTTTTCCCCCTCCCAAATAATCATCTTCCCTCCCGCAGCGAACAACTCTGCGCCTTTTGTTACTGTGGTGAACGAAGCTCATTAGGACAAGGAGACTTAAAACAATTCAGCCCAACTCCTGGGTACGTCATCCCATGGAAGAACCAGCCTTTAAACAAGAGCGACGCCAGCGACAGCGCCGATGGAGCTTGTGAGAGGACTCCAAAGCAAAACTCAGTGCCGCGCAAACAGAGAGGGCAGAAGAAGTAAGTGTGTTTCACCATTATCTATGGCCTTATGGGTTTGGTTCGTACACAGCTTTGGAAACGTGTTACCGGTACTATACTGTTACATTTGTGAAAACTGTGAAATTGATGTGGTCAGTAAGAATCATTGAATGGCTTAGGTTGGAAGAGACCTCAAAAATCACCCAACCCCTCTGCCATAGGCAGGGCTGCCAAGCACCAGATCACCAGATCACCTTATTCACTCCCTACTTCAGCAGGCTGCCCAGAGCCTGTCCAGCCCAGCTCTCATGCCCCATCCCTGAAGGTGTTCCACAGCTTTCTGGCAGCCTCTTGCAGCACCTCGCTGCATTCTCAGTGGCAAATTTCCCCAACATCTAATCTGAATCTCCCCTCTTTTAGTTTAAAATCTTTCCCCCGAATGGTTCAGTAGCTTTGGGTCGTGGGTTTTTTAAGCCTGCAAGCAGTACAGAAATGGTTGCCTCCCTTCTAAAGGTTGGTTTCTGCCCTTAAGTGAGAATCTTGCATAGAAGACCATAGGAAAGTATTTACTATCAACGCACAGATCTGTTTTGAGATTGAAGTAAACTGAGGGCAGCATGCGGAGGGATAGGAGCAGGGTGCTTCGTGTTCCAAAGCACGAGTGACGACTGGCCGTCTGGTTGGAGCACAGAGACTCCCCGTGCCAGGGTGCATCACCCGCGCGGCACCGCGGTGCTGCCTGGTGTTCAAGAGCACCTCCTGCGCTCCGCTTCGTGCCCGCTGCCTCAGTCCCGGCACTGGGCACCGCTGACAGCAGCCTGTCACTGATAGGAGACCCGGGCTGCACCGCCCCCAGCACTCTCAGCTCTCTCCTCACAGGAGAGCTGCTGCGGCGCCTGAATTACCGAATCCAGGAATTCTGAAAAAATACAAAAAAAAATGCAGGAAGGAGGAGCGCGCGGAGCCCCGGGGCTTTCATCCACGGCCTCCCTCCGGGGCCGCCCTCGCCGCGGTGCCGCCCGCTGCAGCGCGGGGCCGGGGCCGGGGCAGCGCGGGGCCGGGGCCGCGCTGGAGGCCGGGGATTGGCTGCGGGCGCGGGGCCGCCGCCAGCCCGCGGGGCCCGGCTGAGGGACGGCAGCGCCCGCCTTAAGGTGGAACGGCCGCGGGGCCGCCGAGCAGCGCCGGGTCCGCGCGTCGCCCAGCGTCTCTCACTGCAGCAGTTCGCTCTGGGTCTGTGACAGCACTCCGAAACGACCCTCCCGAAGCACCGATTTCACGTTTCGCCGCTCTTCTCGTTCAGCTGTGACTGGAGGTGGCTCGGTGTGGCTTTGTGCTTGCTGGTGTTCAGGTTGCAACGTGCTGCCAAATAATTATGTCAACAGTGTAAAAATGGGCGTTGTGTAATGCCAGCAGAGAGAAAACCGTGTGCTGCAGCCCCCCTCCCCGCCCTCCTCACTCCTTATGCACTGCAAGTAGTGGCCTGAAAAGAAACTAAGCACAAAGTTCAGGCTGGGCTGAAGTATGCTGCTGTTCAGGATGGAATTGCAGAGTAAATGAGGATGTTCGCTGAAGGTGATTTTGTCAGAAATCCTCTGTGCTATTGAGAACACTACATCACTTGGGGTCAAACTGTTTGCTGACGTGCTCAGCCCCTGTGCTCTGAGCCTGATGTTGGTGCCCCTCAGTGCTGACAGTGCTGGAGTCGGTGTGGGGGAGGTTCTGTCATGGCATGAGTCATGGGGATGTCATTTAGTCATTAAAAACACTGAAAAACTCTCTTTGGTAGTGCAAGAGGGAAGGGAGGCTACTTTTCTTTTTCTCCACAAGTTCCCTTCCCTTCCCTTCCCTTCCCTTCCCTTCCCTTCCCTTCCCTTCCCTTCCCTTCCCTTCCCTTCCCTTCCCTTCCCTTCCCTTCCCTTCCCTTCCCTTCCCTTCCCTTCCCTTCCCTTCCCTTCCCTTCCCTTCCCTTCCCTTCCCTTCCCTTCCCTTCCCTTCCCTCTTACCACCAATCAGAAAGGCACAGTTGCTGCAGTGTAACAGCCCGTTGTTTGCAGGAGCTCTTGGCATAGTGGCACTGGGTTGCTTCTCAGTGTCCTTTTCAATGACTGTACCCAGAAGGAGAGCAGGCAGGACTGAAGGCATTTTTATGCTGTTTCAACTCTGTAAACTCAGAATTAGCAGCAAATGCTCAAGTCTGAGTTACTAACGAGGCAGAACAATGAAGTTCAAAAAAACACAACACCTTTTGTAACAATCACAAAAGCATTAGATGAAGTCAGAACTTAATAAATAAGTCTAATGTAGATCTTTAGATGCCCAAGATAATATTTTGCCTGTAAGAAAAAAAGAAGGAATCATCACTTCCTTTTGTTAGCGGGACTCATCTGAGTTTTGTTAATTGCTTTCCATTGAGATTAGAATTTGGGGAGCAAGTTAATAAGGTTGTGAACTGGCTCCTCCCACATCAGCACAGTATAGTAGTCTGCATGTAGTAGTCACTACATTTCTGAATTCCCTCCCATTCATTCCTGTATCCTCCCCCCATTTTGTTCAGACTGTCTTGGTTGCGTTGGATAAGTATGTTTATTCCCAGGAGCATTTCCACTTTTTTTTTTTTTCTTCTTTGTTTTGCTCACATCCCTGCACAGCTGCTGTGATGTACCCAGGGTGTAACAGTATGCGAGGGTGCTGTGAATGCTGTACCAAGGGCCAGCTGTATGGATTGCTAAGAGAGGGCCATGTGAGAGCTGCCGAAGCTCCTCTCCACCTTCACCACTTTCTTTTTTTCCTTTTACATCTCTTCTTCCCCAGGGTAGCACAGACTGTTACATAATTCTCCATCCGTAGGGTTGGGCGAGTCTTAATATTAAACAGGACTGGATTTTAAAAAAAAAATCAGCATGTGTATCCTGAACAATGGCAGGAGAGCAACCTCCAGGAAGGGGAAAATCGTCAAGTACTTTTTTTGGCTATCGAAAAGTGGCTGTAACTGAAGACTTGGTTAACCCTCAAAATGTTGGGTTATGTATGAGGAAGTCAGATGTTTGGTGATGTTGATTATATTTCATTATGCTTGAAAATAAAATAATTTTTGCTGAATTTTGGATCACTTCTAAGTACCTGGCTAATTGAACAAAGAATGTGGGCACTTCTAAGTTTGTTTTTTTTTCTCTTCTGCTTCCTGGTACAGATCTCGATTAAGTACATCATGTACGAGTGTCAGCACCCAAACTGCTTCTGACGATCAGGTTGTCAAATTCTGGGATGAACTCAGTTTAGTTGGCTTACCAGATGACATTGATGTTCAAGCCTTATTTGAGCCAACAGGTAAGATACGTTTCTCTCCTTGTTTCTCATCTGGGTTGGGTACAGTAGCTATATTGACAGTGAATGAAGTTTTTCAGTTTTTTTCAGCTGATTTTTTGTGCTCTGGGTTTGTGAGGTATTTAATTTTGCTTTCCTGACTTTTGCCAGTGTTACGTGGTGTTTCTTTGTAGTTTCCAATTCACATACCAGACAGACAGCCCTAGTGATGGGGCTTGGTTGCTCAGGTTGATTGTCAGGCTCAATGATCTTGAAGATCTTTTCAGTTGTTCAGGTAGTAATATCTTCAACATCCTGATTGTGTTTTGGGGAGGAAAAAAAGAAGTGTGACACAGCTTAATATAATTCTTAAAGTCTGAATTCTATAGCTTAACCTTCCACAATGGCAGCACGAGGTTAGGTGATCTAAAATAGAGGAAGGAAAGATTTAAAAGAGAAGATATAGGAAGAACAACAGATTTATAGCACGCTCACATGTTTTCAGTATCTGCAGATTTTCTGTCAAAAAAAACTGTATGCTTTGTCATCTGTTCTTTCATTTTAATGGAGCTTCTCTTTTTAGTCAGTTATGAATTACTTTTATGGAAAGCATTTATGTCCTCATGTTTTGATGCCAAGTGTCCATTCACATATTTTACCTCAGAAATGCAAATATGTTTCTTCTTAACCCAGTGCAAGTATACAAATGCCATTCTTTCATGAGTGCAGAAACTGATTTTGAAGTTTAATTAGAAAAAAATAAGGTTTTGTTTTAAACTGTGGGGCGGGGAGGATGATCAATCTAAATTATTTTAAGTTGTCATTATTATTTGTCCATGAATCTTCCCAGGCCCTTACAGAACTTCTTGGGGAGTTTGTTTTGTTTTGTTTTGTTTTTGTGGCTGAAGGATTAAGTTGGCCAACTGCAATACCTAATTTCAGCAGCCAGTGTAAAGCATTGTTTCAGATGTACTAAAAAGCTGTCTCAGAGTTCCTTCAGAAGTATTCTTTATTTGCAGCTGTTTTTCCCATGATTGAATTAGAAACATCTTTTAAAATATTCCCGTAGAATTCTGCACATTCTCCTTGTGCAGATACTGAGTTATCAAAAAAACATTTCTGCTTATATCTGTTTAATGCATTTGTTGTATTGGCACAGTTTTCTGTGCTGTGGTGCATTTTGGACTTTAAAAAGTTTTATGTAGAATTCTGAAGCATCGTTTGAGTGCATTCTACATAAACACACAGATCTGCATGCAGCCATTGGGAAATGTAAGTTAATAGTATATATGGAGATGAATGTTATCTGCACTAAAATCCAGGATCTGATATAACTGTGAGTGTCTCATGCACTGACATTGTGTATACACCCCCTGTTATGATTCTATGGTCAGGCGTCTGAAAACTAGAAACAGATGCACAGAAAGTACCACGATGAAGTGAAAGATTTTTTGTGTGTCAAAAGGTTGCAGTGTGTTTAGCATTTGATGGTATCTGCAGTATATTTAATGTATGGTACTAAGGCCACTAAATATTGCAACGAAAAGAACAAGAGGAGAGACTATTTGTCTGGCAAGTATGTACTAGAACTAAGTTTTGTGCTAACAGGAAATGCTTTATGGAGTTGTAAAACTGAAGCTGCTCTCTCCCAATGCATTAGGTCATTGCTGGGCTCATCAACGCTGTGCAGAGTGGTCATTGGGAGTCTGCCAGACTGAAGAGCAGCTATCAGTGAACGTGGACAAAGCTGTTGTCTCAGGGAGCACAGAAGTGAGTAAAATGATGAGAGTGCTTGAATAGGTGGTGGGGTGGGGCTGAAAAACAAGCAGGAAACAAGTGCCACACAAGGTATTGCCAACTATATCGACGTACAGATCTCTGAGCTTACGTTCATAATGGTGTTTTTTTTGTACAAGTCTTCGTGATAAAATCTACTCTTGCAATTTATTCAAGAGTCTTAATGATAGATTCCATGCAATTCCATTAATTCTCACTGCAAGTCCTCTTCTAGGGTAAGTAGAATGTAGAAAGTACACAGATGATGAATACACAGATAAAAGAAAAGCTGAGTTCAAATTAGCAAATTCCCTGCTCAACGGAGGAAAGTTTTTATTTGCTGGTTTATATTCTGAAATGTTATGATTCATATAATACAAAAATTCTCAAGCTAGAAGTTTGATGTAGGAAAACTAGTGTTTGCTGCCAAGCCTGTGTTGTTATTGTAAATACTGATAGAAAGATGTTGCTCTGAAAGTAATAGGAGATACTACTTTTGGAGCAGCTCAGGTAGATACTTAGTGTTTCGGTATGAAATGGCAGGGAGTTCTGAAAAAACAGACACCTCTGAAAAGGATGGTCTCCTTTTGGCATTGTGTTGGAGTGATGAGGAGACCTATTTCACTTAGTCTTTACTATTTGTGACTATTTTTCTCACTCGTGTTTGGTGGATTATTTTAATAATTTTATCTTCTCTGTTAATCAGTTGCGCTATCAGCAAATCTGCATAATTTTGCTGTCTTCCCAGTGATCATGCTTAGGCTTATGTTTTAATTGCTTCTTAAAGTTCTTGATGCATTTTGTTAAAATAACAAAACAATGTGGAAGATGCCAGTAAATGTTCTCCATTGTGTGGAGTAAAAAGCTGTTTTAAATCAGTCTTTCAATATGAGCTGTATAATACAGTTTTCCTTGTGCCATCTGCTTTTACATGCACTCATATGGAATAAATGCTTTACTTTGAATAATATAATTGATTTCTGTGCGTCTGCTTTCAATGTAGAAGACTACTCAGAGTGAATGAACCTGACAGAACTGAGTTCTAAATGAGTTTGAAGATGTTAAAACATTCATATGTGTGTGCATATATAAAAAGATTAGAAAGAGCAAGGTTAGGTTTCTATCTATCTATCCATCCATCCATCAATTTTATATCTCACTGTAGGTTTTGGTTACCTCTCTATGTAGCTATGGTGGTGGGTTGTAGTCATTTTGTTATCCTCTCATTGCCACCCGTGGCCTTTTTCCAAATAATAAGCTGGCTTATGACAGGCTCCTCATAGTGTTAAAGCTTGTACTTTGCTCTGTTGAATTTCATCCTGATTGCATTATTTCAGTTCTGCTTTCTGTATGGTACTTTGCTCCTCCCTACTATTGGTGGTACCTGAGCCTGATGCCATTAGCACACTTTCAGTTGGATGTAGGTGTTTATAATGCAAATATGTAAGTAATTATTTTTGAAGAGTTTCACATCTCTCTGGTGCAATACAATTCCTGTTTCAGTCTTGTCTTTCCTTGAGCCATTGTGTAGCTTCTCTACTCATCATCTCAAATTCTGCAAGTAATTTTTTTAGGTTAGTCTGTTGCAGATGTTTGCAGTTTTCACTGCATAGAGATGAGAGAGTTTTGAATCAAGTGCCATTGTATGTATTTCCTTTTCTTTTTGGGCCTTGCTGAATATCTTGAGAAACTTTTTTCCCTTCAACACAGCAGTCAGCCAACAAAGGAAGCAGTTGTTTTGGTCATTCTGTTTTGTCCTTCTCATGAAGTCCCCGGGGAGAGAGCAAGAGTGAGAGCATAAGGGAGATTGATTGCAGAGGAGCAGCTGGACTGAATGGGTCATCTTCATCCCACTGTCTCCAGGGATGGCTTTGCTTCTATTTTTTTAAGAAATAAGCTGCAAACTCCTCTATAGTTCTCTGTTCCTGAGCGTGGAGCAGCACTGTGGGGGCTGCATAGAGTTGTATGCAACTGCTTTGTTGTGTCTGTAGTGCTTGGTCGTCATTTTTCACTGTCCTCAGTGCTTCAAAACTTGTCACTCAGCTAAAGAAGGCACAAAGAAGTAGAAGATGCTCATCATATTCTGCTGCAAGAGAAAAAACAGTTTAAGAGAAAACTTTTCTTTGTGCAAGGCTTTTCCGAAGGTATTGAATGAGTGGTATAGCAATTCATTTAGTGTACTTTTTAGCATTTACAGCTGCTTGCATTTTGCATTTGCTAACATTTTGGGCTTCTTTCTAGTGTGATGTTACTGCATCTTAAGAGCAAAGTATCTGCTTGAATGTTCTGAGCACTGTTGGCAGCACAGATGCAAGTATGTGCTCAGGGCTTACAGAAGAATCATTTAAATAAAAACAGGCTGTATGTTATTTCCCCTACTTGCCACCAAATTTGCTTTTTATGTTGTTTTTGTTTGGGGATTTCTGTCTTCTTGGAAGTCCCTCTGGCATCCCATGGGTTTCTGATGTGGTTTGTAGCATTGACATCTTCCTTTAGCTTGGAAAGTACTTTTTCTTTTCCTTATCTTTGCGCAGAGATTAATTTTTGACATGCAGTAACCTTTTTCTTGATAGTGAAGTCTTTGGGTTTAGGTAATGCAAGTTGTGGAGAGCAATTTGTTGCTTTTCATACCTTTGTGGGTGTCTCTCAGTTGTGTGTTACATTGATGTTTCTCATTTGTTAGGATGTCTGTAGTTTGCAAATCTGTTCTAACTGGATGTGACAGTGTTTCTTATTACTGTGTTTACCAGTTGAGATGTCCATTTGGCTTCACTGTGATTGCGTTAATAAAGCTCGTGTGGATATACATATTGTGGAATAGGTCAAGGAATTATGTTAATTCCTTTTGGGTTCTCCTCTTGGCCTTTGTTTTCTGAAGGCTTTAAAAACAATACTGCAGAGATTTCAGTGTCTGCATTTCACAAAATGGCCTGCTTAGTGTTTTTCTTTCTTTTTTCAGTTGGTTCTTTCCACTCACTCATTTTGAAGGCCTGGCAGTTTATTTACTCAGGTACCTGACCAATGTCTTGCATGTCTTTGCATCAAGACATAGGTGGGCTCTTTGTCTTTCCTTCCATATTGCTGTAGCCCTTATGGATGCTATGTTGATTCATTTAATCTCATTGCTTACCAGCAACTGAAGAGTTCATTTTCTCAGAACCACTTTTCGAACTACAAAAGCCCTAAGGCAGAGCTGGTGATACAGGTGGTGAGTGTAGCTGTCAGACCTTCATTCAGGATCCTTCGTAAGAGTTCAGATCTTTAGCTGTGGAGCTTGAATAGTGTTTAAGAGCCTGAACAGCTAGGCATGACAGCTCCTTCCCCCATGTTTCTGATGCGCTTTCATGGGGCTCTGGAGTCATTTTGTTTCAAGTTTTGAAAGAAAAGATTGATAATATAGAGGAGAAAACTTCCTGTGATTTACTTGATCCAAAACTTATCTTCGTTGCTTACAGTTTATAAGTGCTCTTCTCAGTACATAAAAAAAAAAAAACATTCCACAGTGAAGAAGTTGTCATATTGCCAATGTTATGAAGAGTTGGTTTTTCTTAGAGATATTTGTGCTAAGATGCAGAGATGATACTAAAATGGAGACGTGAAATAAAGCAAAGGAAAATGACTGGACAGAAATCAGAGGATTTGCTAAAAAATACAAACACCAAACAGTGGTAGATGTGGATAAAGGGAGGGTTCTGCTTTTCTTTGTATTTCTGGCTTCAGTGTTATATTTTCTTAATGACTCTGGCTTTTGATGCTTGGATGAATGATACAGGATGAGCTTACTGGCACTGCCATTTAAAATGGAGGCCCTTAGGGCTTATGTCTGCTCGGCTCTTAGCGAGAGTGGTTTCTGAAATATTTTCAAGTCTTTTTAAATATTACTTTATAATTTCCTTATTCATTTTACATATATTGAGTAGGTGGCTGTTGCTTTACAGTCTGCTCAGGAAAAATAAAGTTTACTACTCATCTGCCTTACATTGTCTAGGTATAACTCTTCTTTATGCTGCAAAGTCCCACATCTCAGCATTATCCCCTAATTGCTGAAAGCTCTCTGCTCCTGTCTCGAGCATCTTGTACTCTAAACTACAACACTGTACACCAAAATTACAGTAAACTGCCTTGAAGGACCCTGGTGGGCCGGGCAGATTTTAGCAGTAGGGGTTACATGGCTTGCCTAGGAAGGAAAAATGATTTGTGGTAATGGTTTAAGGAAGTTGTGCAAATCAGAATGTAGTAAGGTAGGGGTTTTTTTTGTTGTTTATTTTATTTTTAAATATGCAAGTAGCCCAATTAAAGGAGTGAATTTAAGGAGGACTCAGTAGATAATGTTTGGACAGCTTCTGTTGACAAGAAAGCAATGTAATGTCAACTTTCCCAGCCAGCTCTCTCTTCTGATAAGATGCAGAGAACAGTTTACAAGTTTGGGAGAGCTTACCAAGGATAGCAGAGTCAAAGAAAACAATATTGGTGGAAACTGAGGAGGTTCCTATCTGCTTAAAGACTGAGTAAGGGTAACATAGTACTGATGAAGTGTCTAAAGGAGTCATCCCAAAATACAGTATTATTCTGTTTTCATTTTGTAAGATTTCTCTTAACTCTGAGATTCTGTATAGCTCCTTGTGTATTTATCCACTTGAGAGCTTTCATTTTTCCAGCAGCAGCCAAGTGTTTTTTCAGGACCGAGACTCTCACAATCAGACAGCTGAGAAATTGTTCTCGTCTTCTCCCACCCATCCTTTTTTTTTTTAGTTAATCAGGGCAGTATCTCCTCTCTGTACAAGGCAGCTGTTTTCAGCTCCTGCTGAGTTCCTGAAGGCTGTTTGGCGTGTTATCACTGCTGAGAACTGGAGGACTTGTTGCTTTGCATCGAGGCGAGCTAATCAATAGCATCTTGCCTTGTTCCAAACTATAAAACACTCTGCTGTCTTGACACTTTTCTCTCCTGTGTGCCCTTTTCTCGTGGTAACACAGTCTTTACTTTTCTTTAAAGCAGTTTCCCTTGATTTCTGCTACCGGAGGCAGGAGGTTGTTTGTGGATGGTTCCAACTTGGAGCAATGTAACAATGCTGATGCATTAAATTCTCAGGTTTTTTTTCTTTTTCTTATAATCCTTTGCACCTACAGTGTTTTTTAGTTCTTTGCTTAAGACTCAGTTCTAGCATGATTCTTATGAAACTAAGCTGTAAGGAAGAAAAAAATTGAGGAGAAAGTTGAAAACCAGTTAGAACACACAGGTTTGGATTGGTTTGTTGTTTGTTTGTTTGTTTGAAGTGTTTGCCCACAATTGGAATATAACCTCACCTCTTAGCCTCAGGAATTCCTCTAGAGATTTGTAGGCATTTTCCTGCTATTCTGTATTCCTGCAAATCTTGTACTTCAAGGAAAGACAAAACGACTACAGGTATGGCTTTGGTACCTAATGTTTTAATAATGTAAATTGTCTTCTGTGACCTAATCTGTTCCAGAACAGTTTGCATTTTGGTCACCTAAAGTCAGATCATCTGTGTCGTGGAGAATATGAATCAGGCAGTTCTCACAGATTGTTAAATGCCACCAGGAATGCTATGCCAATGAATTTATGACTGTATTTTCCAAGCTCCGCAAAGCAGCCATGGCATCTTAAAATGATCATAGTTGTTTTTGTTTTACTCTGCATAATTCTTCTGGAATACGCTTGTATACCATAAATGATGCCAACACAGCTTTGACAAATCCATTGAGGTTTAGGAGCTGCTGTGGGAACCAGTTCAGTCTTTTGCAGATCCTGCAGCTGAGAACAGATATTTTCCTCTTCAGCAAGATTTTAAAACTTAGTTCTCATTAATACTGCGTCATGAGCAATGATTTAAGTATTCTTCCCTTGGAATTAAAATAAGCTGTGCCATGACAGGCTGTTGTTTATTGAATGACACTGTCCCACAGCAGCTGCTTTGCAAGGCATACTTGAAAATAGAGGAGTAGGGCGTAGGGCAGAAGTGAGAACAAGCAGACAAGAAGGAAGAAGGCTGAAATTTAAAATTACTAAATTATTGAAAAAATCACCCTCTCCTGTTTTCTTCTATAATCTGGTTCTAGGAATCAAACAAAAAAGTATAATTTAATATATTTGATACAAAAAGAAAACCACCTTTTTGTCTAATAGATGGTTTTGTCCCTACAATCACTTTTGCCAAATTTTTATTATTGTTTTTAAATTACCCAGTGGGATTCTGTGCATCCCATTTTTTCTTCTGTGATGAAGAAAAATGTGTCGTTCTCACACGTGAAGGATTTTGCTTCCTATCAGAACACACTCTTTTTAAATCTACAAACTCTAGGGCTCAGTTTCCTCAGTTGTCTTACAAACCACATTTCCTGGTACAAAATGAACTTTTATATTTTATATTTATATAGATTTTTCTATATCCCTGCCAGTACTTAAGAAAATCTAGTAGTAGTTTGGAACTGGATAACATGAATCAAGAACTCTTTTATGCTTTTAATGTGTCTTTGTAATTATTTAGGCATGTTAGGTATGGCTACTTTAGAATGTAATGAGACTCCACACTTGAGCATCGGTCCTGAGCAATGTATTTAAAAGTTGGAGGGGACTCCTATCATGTAAAATGGTCTGTCCCAGTGGTATGGTTACAGAGTGAGAGGCAGCAGCATGGGGAAGAAATGAGGTAGTAAAAAGTCCAAGCAACTTTGGTGAAAGGTGGACTCTGAAATAGATTCTCATTTTGATTTTTCCATTTACAGAGGCAGAAAACTTCATTTGTTTTCCTTGCATTTTTGATGCAATCGTTGCTCACTTGTGAATGTTTTGATAGCAAAGCACTGTACACTCAGTGTATGTTGATGAATGCTTAGAAATTTCAGGACTTGCTGGGTGGTTGGGTTTATAACAAGCACATTGATGTCACTTTTCAGTCTTCCTACTAGTTGCTAGCTTATAACTTGATGTCATTATAATTTGGTCCTGTTGATGAGAAAAAGGAGCACGTGATTACATGAGACTAACGTAGTTATGGCTAATTTTTATCTTGTCTTTTAATGAGCTGATTCTGTTGACAAAAGAAGGGAAGGCATTAATTTATGAGCCATGGTTTGGAGCACTATTTGGTTCCTGAGATGAAGCAGTGGAAAAGATGCATGTTTAGATTTGGATTTTGGCTACATGCTTGGTTGTTTTTTTGCTTTTTTTTCTGAGGTTTTTCTGTTGATTCACTTTGTTGTGTGCCTTCTGTGATGTAACAGCTGTGTTTTCATCCCTACCTTTTTGCTTCCAAATATATGGGAAAAAAAATAGTTTATCAACATGGGCAGTGCTATTGTCAGTCACATTATAACTCATTGATGATAGTGAAGGTGTATCTTATTCTTTGGTGCAGACCAAGTTCGTGCTAAAGCTTCACTCCTGCCACCTTTGCAAAGGAAAATGCATTTTAGTTTATCTAATAAACTTTATTTAGAATAAGAGAGACCTTTCCATAAACAGTCAGTTTTTTTCAGTGCATTAATACAATTCCTGTTACTTCATTGTCTGCTTCCCCCTGTGGTTCTCCAGGTCTGAACAAGGCACAGCGTCACTTCGGAGAGGTGGGTCTGTGCAAATGCTGTCTCTCCCACTAACTGCACTTCTGGAACGTAGGAGCCAGCAGGGAGGGCAAAGCCTGTTATTCCTCAGGGTGCACAAGCCTCCTGAAGACAAGTTTGTATGGCTTCATCTAAAGGAAGTGTTTTATTTTGCTGCCTCACATACTCCTTTGTTCTCTCTGTGGAGTGCTGGTGTTGGTCCTGCTGTAGCACCAGGATAGCAGGGTCAGCCTTACAGTCTTCACTGTGTGGGGTTTTCAAGATGAATCCTTAGAAACACGCACCTCTCTTGAATGCTGGATTTTGAATATGTGGGTCCTTGTATCAGGGAAGAGAGACGGTTACCACACAGAAATTTCTGAGAGGGTTTTGATGCTGAACAGAATTAGGTTTTGCAGATGTGAGGGGCGGTCTGTGAAGTGTAGGAAGCAGGAAAATGGGCTGGGGGCACCAGGAGAGAAGCAGCAGTAGCACAGAAATGAAAGCCAAAAAGCCTGGCTGAGAAACATGAAAGGGCTTATGTTCCTGAAGGAATTTCCAGTGCAGGTTTCCTTTATTCGGTAACATTCACTGAAATAATTTACTGAAAGCTCTGAAGTAAGATTGTTTAGTGTGAGTTCCAAACTGGTGAAGTGAGTTTCACAAAGGCCTTTTCTTCCTTTTTGCATGACTTGAGTAGAAAACACTTCTTCCATAATACACCCAAAGAAAATCTGCACCTTCTCCTCCTCCTCTCATCCTGGTGCCTTTCTTAAATGTTACTCCAAGCACCGGGGTGATGACACTGGAGTTTGTGTTGAGGCAGCACTATTGCTGGGCATTTGATTTCAGGAGTTTCTGTTTCTATCTCTACCAAGTTATTTTGGGGCCTTACGTACAGTGTGTTAAAAAAGGACAGAACCTGATCTCTGAAGAGTGAAGAAAGTCCCCTAAAGGCAGATCATCCTTTTCAGTTGAGACTGGGCTCTTCCTCACAGAGTGCCTTTGTGTGCTGTATGGAGTAACCCATGGTGGTGCTTAGCTGTAGGACGCAGGAAGGTGGCTGCTGCTGCTCTTAAATATTTAGTCTATTTATCCCATTAATATTTTCAGCAGATACGTGTGTATATATATGTGTGTGTATATATATGTGTGTGTATATATGTGTGTAAATATATATATATATATATATATATATATATATATATAAAAGCAGAAAACCTTATACATCTCATAGCAAGTATACCTATCGAAACTTAAATAAGACAGTATAGCAGTACCAACCAATTCCTGCCTTTTGTAGATAGTTGAATACAAACCTTATTTTCCTGCCTTACTCCCATCTCCCTTGTGGCTACTGCTTATTTAAATATTTCATATTCAGTCTTTTCCATAGCGAATGGGGGATGTTTTTTCTAGTGTTTGTCTAATTTTGTACTTGTGTGATGGTTTAAAAAAAAAGGCTGATAGATCTTTTGTAGTTAAGTTTGGTAAGTTTTAGTCAAGAGTGTGTCCTCATGATGCTGTGAGCATTATAGAAATAAGGCATCTCTTCTGCCTTCAGAAGTTTACTCTTTCAAAGACAGCACTTGGATGAAAGGAAAAACACCCCAACGGTACAAGTAGGTACATGGCTGAGGTGTAGCATTGCTTTTGGGCACTGTTAGACAACTAGAATCGAATCCTGATTTTGTAGCTGTTTCCCTAATAAATAATGCATTATTCAATTATATATCTTAATTTTTTTTTCATGAATGTTGGTCACATTGTTTTTTGTAACAAGAACTCTAAAGTTCAAACTCAGTACTGAAGTTAGAGTTCTAAAGTGTATTTAGTCATTCCAGTCAAAAGAGTCTTAGTAATAGCTTTTTCCCTGCTAATTGTAGATTATTTTGTGCTATGGATCTTCATTTAGGGCTTCCACCTATCCTCAAAAAATCACATGAGCATATTTTAGTTTGAAACTCAGGAGTACACATCCTACTCTGTTGGCATCAATTTGCTTTTTAAGCAGTAGCTCAAAAACTGCTGCTGAGATTGGTGTACTCAGCAGCTTGCAAAACCAAAGCATTAGCAAAAAATAGTTTGGAATTCCCTGAAGATTTTGTTATTGACTTCCACTAGTGTAAGTTATGTCCCAGAGTTGCAGATTGAGCGTATACATTACGGGCATCGGTACAAGGCAGTCCCATTAATGCAGGTGTCCTTGAGTGTTGTTTTTCATTGTTGTTTTTTCATTTTAACTTGGAAAAAGTCATGCGTGAGGGACGTGTTGTGAATTCTGATGTTCCCAAACCGGGACCAACTGCCCTTCATGTACAAGTCTGCAACACTTGGTGATAAGTGCAGCCATTGCTTGCGGTGAAGCTCTTTTTCCTGATGATCTTAGCTTCTACTGATAGCCATCTCTCTAAGTGAACAACTTGGTATTATTCATTTTCATCTCTGTAATTGTCCATTTCGCAGATCTTAGATCTGCAGGCAGGTGATGATAGGTCAGCTGCCACTAATGAACTTGTAGCTGACCCATGCATCAGTCACAAGTAATATTAATAATCCTGTTCAATAGTATCTGTTGGAAGAACTAATGAAATTCAAATGAGCGCTTCTCATAAGATGTGTTTTTGCAGTGTGTTTTTACTTCAGTGATGTTCATGTATTCCTTTAAAGATGCTGTGTTTCTCTTCAGTACGCTGGGGGAAAAATAGCTGCTGTGATATAAATAAAGACTTGCTTCCTAGAGCATCTAACATTGGTGAAACAACTGCTACACCTTAGATAGATTGCTGCAACATGGCCTCGCTTCATGTACAGCGTGGATACATGCATTCAACCTGCACTCTAGGCAGTTTTTTATTACACATACAGCCTTCAGTTTTTAATTGGTAAAATACTGTTTTCTTCCATTCAAAAATATTTTTCCATTCAGTTTCTGTATGAAATTGCCTCCCAGAGAAGTGGGCAGAGTGGCAGATTCCGCAGAGTAAGTAGTGAATCTGGATCTACACACACTGCTGTCAGATATCCACACACGTGCTGCTTTGTTGATTTTCTTTCTTTCAGTGACTGCAGGTTGTTATGGCAATATTAGCTGGTATCTGTATGGTATTTCCAGGGAGATGTGTTGACAAATCATCAACCTTTAAAAGTGAATGGAGACTTGTAAAGAAAGGAGACAAAAAGACAGTTAAGTTGCAATCATTTCTCTGAGCTTTGAGAGGAAAACACTCATTTTCTACAATGTAAACGGATTTGCTACTTAGAATGGGGAAGTTCCAGGTTTTCCAAATGTCATACAAGGTGAGGTCTTTTTTTTTAATATAACTTGAAATAGATGATGAATTGCTGGGAAGACTGTTAGAGCTGTGCATCCATCACTTCCTAATGTGCCTCAGGCACCTCCCGAATGTTTGCTTTCTGTCAGACTTAAAATATTGTGATGGATCAATCCGCCAGTAAAGGTCGGACCTGGCAGCAGTGCTCACTCATCTGAGAAACCAAAAGGTCAGAGTAGTTAAGGCTCTGGTAAGACCAGAAGCTGAGCATCACCACATGGTTGTACTTCCACATTTAATTTCATGTGAGCGTGATGGACTTGCTGTGTGTTCATTTCTTTAGTCTTGTTGTGCATCAATTTGGTGTTTTTCAGCTTTCCCTGGACTTCATTAATTGAAATGAATCCATGAACTCTCTGTTGCTGTATGGGTGTTTTTAGTGAGCTGTTCAGCCTAGTACTGGGGCAGCGTTGTTGTTACAGCTCTGTGCAGAATGAGAGCCATCGTCTGATGCTAAGATTTCCATGACATCAAATAAAATTGGTTTTAGAAAACAGTGATTGAATCTCTATGCTTTTAGCCATCTGAACAGTCACTCTGATATTAATGGAACACTCACACTAAGCAGACTGCGTCTCTTGAAGAGTATATTTGTAGATGGTGATCATTGCTAAGCCTAGGAACCACAACACAAGAGAATTTCTGCCTTTTTCAGGGGCTGGAGTGTAACTGTGATGTGAACTGGCAGCGTAGGCTGTGCCCAGCAACAGGAGAATCAGAACCCTAAATCATGAGGCTTGGAATCTCAGATGGGCTCCCGTTCTTTCTCCAGACCCGTGTCTTTTGTTGATCCAAGTTATCTCCCTTCACTGGTTCTGATGTATTATTCATGTGGTTTCAATGTGGTTTTATTTTGATAAAGGAATGGAATTTCCTCAATTTTACTGTAAATGTGAGAAAAAGCTTTTATGGTGTTGTTGAGGTCCTAGTTTAGCTGTAACCAGATAAGAATAAAAACATCAAAAACTCCGTGGCCTGTCACTGGAGATTAAGGAAAAGCATTATGAAGATATAGGACTCTGCTTCATGTAACTGTTTGCTACAAACAGAATGGAGACATCATCTAATTGTTTGTGCCTTATTCCTTCAGGAGTGTAAGAAGCCTGTCATCCACAGCAGCAATAAAAGCTGCGCTGAGTCTTGTAGTGGGGAGAAGGATTTTAATGTAGAAGAGACCAGGTGGGAATTGGTACTGAAACAGAAGTAAATATGTACATTTACTAAGGGTAATGTGATGTATAAAACATAACACTATTTCTTGGCAGTTTTTTCCATTTGATGGCACTAATATCTCTATAATTAAGAGCAATGGAAGCATTTAGAGAAAAACTGTGTACTGTTACAAACCATTCCTTTTTTAATTGAACAGCTGTAATTTCTACCAATGGAACAAACTATATTATAAGAAAATGATTATTAGTTTAAAATGCAAAGTTAAATGAATGCAAAATTAACAAACAGATGGTGAAGAATTATTGTGTTTTATTTCACTCCTGGGTAAAAGGACTCATGCGTGATTGTAAAAATGTCATCACACTTCGTAAACCTGAAAGCAAACAGAATTTGCAGTTGTGCACATCTGTTTTGGGACACTGCTAAAGGGTTAGAAGAATCAACGTTGTTTTCAAATAAGGGCATTCATCAAAAGGATATCATTTGCTTAACAGTTATGGCTTCTGCTAAGCATCAGACCTAATGTTCTGTGGAATTCATTACAAAATTTGGCAGCTTTTTTCTTTGTAAGCTACTGAGGCAGCGTGCTGCAAAACGAAACAAGCAGCCTCTTCTTGTCCCCACATCCTGGATCCCCAGAACAGCAGCTGAATTATCTGCAGAATGCTTGGCCTGTGGCTTAAGAATTTTAAATCCATGCTTTAAAATGCTTGCCCAAGGAATGTCAGTGATGTCATAGGAGTAAGTGATGAGAAAAACAAGTCGCTTATTTGTGTGGGGTTTTTTGGTAGCTAACGAACTGAAAATATACATACATATATATATATATTTATATACATATAAAAACCAAAGGGTCACCATGCCTGGGGATGAAAGATGGGAGGAATATGTGCAATTGACTCATTCAGTCAAATTGGGAAAAAAAAAAAAACAACGTAAAAGCTCAAGCCAGATGAAACATGTGAAGCTTTTATTAGAAAAGAAATTATATTAATGTTTCAAGCTGGTATTTTCAAAGTATGCCATCTAATTGCTTTATTTGAGCTCAATTTACAAAAATTAGTGAACTGAAGATGTAGGATTTTGTTTACGATGACTCTGTGCCATTTGGAGAATGCAATTTAGAAACAGCCAAGGAAATAGGAATTATGAACAATAAGGTACTGATTGCAGTCAGTGGGGAAGGAATACTAAGGAGGTGCTCACTAATGAGGGAGGTATTAAAAGCAGGAAATTCTTGTATTTTTTTCTGTGTGTGTGTGAGCATAATCCAGAGTTCCTTGTCGCCATATCCTCACTATTACCTTGTAAATTAGGTGGATCATTGAGTGTATATGTAGTGGATTTGCTGACAGTAAATGTTAAGCGAAGTTAATATATCTACAAAATCTTTCTTAAAAGAACGTGTTGTTAAGACTTCCAAGTCAAATACACAAAGTTAGGACATGCCAGCAGACAGGTTGTGTGCACACCATTCATGTCCTTTGTGTACATGCCTGATTATGTGGACCTTGGCTGCATGATCACATGCAGAACGGTGAGTGCCTGATTCACTCCAAAGATGGATGTTATTGTCTCTTAGGTATTACATTTTTTTGTTGTTTTTCAAAGTTTAGCTAGGTAGAGTATTTAAATAATAGTAAAAGAAAGAATTATTTTTTCCTTGCCATTTTTTTATGATGCTTGTATTATAACAAGCACATGAAGTACCTGCATTTGTATTTTTCCAAAGAGCAGATTAATGTGGCGTTTTTCCACATCTTGTTTTCCATTCTTGTCAAGAGAAAACTGTTTTTTTTTTTTTTAGTTTAAATTAAGAAAATATATTAATTAGGATGGCCCATTGCTTATTGCCGTGCCGACAAAACCCTTGGGGTGGGTTGTGAGTGCTACCAATAGAGGGCTTTTGTCAGCATGTTTCAGGCAAGCTTCAGCTCAAGGCTGACATCTGAATGGACATGCCATCCTGGGAGTTGTGCTTACATTCCAGTTACAGTCATTGGAGATCTAGTGGGTATTGTCAATGGGGCCTGAAAATAGACACCTATTGGTTGGTCGGCTGAACTGCAGTGAGGTATACTCCATAAATTACCATGTTTCTGTTCAATGTAATGGGAAATGTAACACTTCTTCTTATAGGCACAAAATTTAGATACTGAGGTGTCTTCATCTCAAGCCTTATGTCATTCAGAAACACGATGCAACTCTATCAGGAGATAATTATCTGCTCTGCTATTAAGTAACTTCCTATTAAATAACTGCATATAGAATGATGCCAGCCTAGCTGTAGTGATGAAGACATAACCTCCAGATTGCACATGCCACTTCGTGTCCCTACATGTGATTGAGAATCACAGGAGTTGTGCTGGATCAGAAAGTTGACTTCGGCTCAGTGTCTTTGATGATGACCAGTGCCAGATGTCTTGAGAAGACAATCATTAAACAGCAAGTATGTAGCAATATTTCCCCCAGTTATTTTTTTGTAAAGCCTCCAACAGTTTGTGGCTTAGACCATGCTCTGCCAGCAAAAAGAAATTTCTGCATGTACTTCTTAAGACCTTCCACACATGAAACAAATGGAACTGGTACAATAGTCTGCTTCCTGAGCCTGCCAAAAAGCAGTCTTAACCAAAACTGGGAATTTCTGTTTTTGCCTTGTTTATCCTGAAGTGCCTGATCCTGGAGCCTAATTATCACAATTTAAACTACGTTAAATGTTACTGATCTTCTCATTGTTGACATGGTAAATAAGCAACAAGCTCACGTGCCCTTCTTTCACAGTGGTATTAGACGAGAATTGAGGGAATGGTTGTAAGGCATTGGAAGTTTAGGCTCACTCAAAACATTTACGTTATCCCAAATCTTATAGAAAGCAAGGATGTGCATTAAGAAACTGCTTTTCTTCATTTCTCAGTTTGTGTCAAGTTTGGCCAGATTGCAGCTATTCCTGCTTGTCTGTGGTTTTTTCACAGTTTTAGAGCAAAAATTGGTGTTTGCTACAATTACAATTTTTCTAAAAAATGTCAGGGTATAGTAAGCATTATAGTAATGCTTTAATACAGGCTTTCCTTGTTAATAGCAGTGTTAAATTGTGGTTATTTCCGTTACCATTTATTGTGTTGTACTCCTAAATGCACTGTGGTGCTTAAAATGGTTCATTTGACATTGGAGGTGCTAATGGTCGTTAGTATGTTTAAGCAATATCAGCTTTTTTGCTGGATCATGGTCATTAATGAAGATGACTGGAGCTACCAGAAAACATATCTTCTTAATCTCTGTTTACTCTAGAATTTTGCTGAGGTCAAATTAATGACAAGTTGTTAATGTCCGCTTCTCCTTAGCTATCAGTTTATATTTTAGGAGCCAAGTTGGAAGTTTGTTCTTACTGGTAGTACCTTACATTGTTTCATTAGGAACAGATGGCTTGTGCGTAGTTTTGAATATGCTATATATTTTAATTATAATTAAAAACACTTCTTGTTAGCACAGGTTTTGTCAGCTTACCCTTTTTAAAGTAACTTTATAATAAATGCAAATATTTTGTCTTGTTGTTGAAAAATATTTTGCAAGACCTAATGCTAACATTTAACTTGATTGTACCAATCAGGTTGCAAGTAAGCTTTTATTCAAAGTTCCTATTTTAGCCTTTATTTAGTGTCTGTGCCTCCTGAGAGTTGTTACTTGTCCATTTGATGAGGCAGTAATGCTATGAAATAATAAAATGATAAAATGTGACCTTGTAATTTCTTCATACTACTGTATGGATCTAGTCTTCCATTATGCTGAAAATAGACAACTTTTCTTCATTTTAACTTGCTCGAGATTTTGCAATATGCTACTGAAAATGGGAGGTAGCAGAAGTATGGGTAGGATGAGAGCTTTCTTGCCATGGGTGAATGCCTTAGGAGCTTACTGGAGAAAACAATTGGTAACAAATGAGGGACATTTTCAATAGGAAATAATGAGTTGATGCTGCTTTATGACGTTTATTTTATTCAGTATACTCTGAATAAATAACAGACTGTCTCTTTAGCTTTGTGACACCTCGTCACGTTTTTGGTTGTTTTTTTTTTCCACTAGAACAGAGCTGTAAAATTATTTGATCCATGAACAAACAGCATCCATCTTGCTTCGTCCCTTAGAAAGCTTGGCTTCAGCTTCCACCCCTTTGACAGAGCACTGTGTTTTGTGCTCATACCAGTGAAGTGGAAGGCTCCATGCTGGCTTTTCCTCTCTTCCTGGGCTCAGCACGTAGAAGGCACATGCTGTATTTTATCAGAAGTGGGATTTATGCCTCCCTTTCATCTCTGACTATCTTAATGCCATATTTTAGCAATAGAGTAGTAAAGTAGTACTTGTTACTGAGTTTTATTTAGCAAAGCTTTTACATTTTTGAAATTATTATACTTTTGCTGTTCACATGCTTGCTTTTGTCTTTACAAGCAGTCGAGCTGGCTGCATGCTTGCTCTCCTAGGGTCATAGTGTGGGGCCTATTTTCAGCAAAACATTGGCTTCTAGTGCTGGAAAAGTAACTTCTCATCAACAGCTGTTGCCAAAAAAAATCCCTTTGGGCATTTATTTCGTCAGACTGCTTTATATGTCTTATAAATTCAGCAAATGTTGATATTCTGTGCTTTTTATTTGCTTCAGATGATATACACCACATTGTTTTTTAAAGTGTGTGTTTTACTTAGCTGCCAAATGCTTTTCATTGCCAGTGCAGTTTAGCAGATGGGTTTGAAGGGTTCAATTAAATGTAATTTGGGCTTCCATTTATCTTCCAGCATCTTTCATGATTCTTTAAATCAACATCAACATTTTTCGAGGCTTTGCATTCATCCTATATTTTGCTCATTTCTAATAATTTCATCATGCAGTCGTACAGCATTTGGAAGAAGGCACGCTCTGATATTACATTGTTATGTACCGTTGTTGATTGGTAGTTTCGCAAAACAGATGTGACATTTTAAAATGTTATTAATACTGCTATTTAATCCATCTTCATTATTTCCAGTTTTTAGTGCATTTGAATGTTTGAGTGCTTACAGTTCTCCGTAATTTTGTCTCCCATCAGATAAATTTATAAGGAATTAATGATGGGATCTGGTGAAGACTTCAAATGTCATTCATTGTTTGAGCATTGTTGAATGTTTTCTTGGGGGACCTTTGCTGGGACTTGAGCCCCTCCTGGTTTCCTGTTTCTAATGTTTATCATTGAGTAATACTTTTGAAAATGTTGTAGCCTGCTTGTAGGAATGAGGACTTGGCTTAACATGGGCCATTTCAATAGGATGCAGAAATGTCAAGGACAGAGTAATGCCATGAGCTATAGACTCTTTGTCATGAAGTTGAAGGCTTTGGGCTGTATTTTTGTGACTTCACAGCTGAGTTGTATGATTTACCTCGGACAGCATCTTCCATGAGAGTTCAGTGATTGTATGGTTTCCTAAGATGAGTTTCTTGCGTTGCACTGATTTTACTGGCAGTCCTTGAACGTAATTCTATCGTGAACTTTTTCACCTTCTTCAAGAACTCCATGCAGCCGGTTACTTATCTTGTCCTCTGCCCTCTGCTCTGCATTTGGCTACTCAAATAACAGCATGCATCTTCATGCTTGTACCAGGCGTTAGATGGGCAGAGGTGAGAAGAGTTGCGGATCTCAGGCCTGCAGACTGAGCGTTGAAGCGTGGAGAACTTGGCAGAAGTGATCCTTAGTGACCCACTTTCATTTATAAACAGTCGATCTTTTTACACAGCAGTTGTATTTGTCTGGCATAAACTAGTACTTTCTTCTCCTTGCCTGTGATTTGTACTGCAGGCAGATTTTTTGCTAAAGATGTGATGTTCAAGAATGTCAGCTTAGCAGTTAACACAGTCAACTTTGTGATTTGTGCTTTCATGTGGGTTGGTTTTGATATCTGTGGGCTTGTAATAGTAATAGTACTGTTTCATGCCTAATTTCATGCTAGACTTTGAAACACAGAAGAATTATGGTAATAAATATTTTCTGTATTCTGAGAATCAGACAGATGCAGTGTGTAACTTCTTGTTTTGGTGTACGTTCGGATTTGATGTTACTAGGTGCTTGAGCTAGCAATCAAACGTGCCAGTGTTGTTATTAAGGCATGTAGGTTTATTATGAAAGATAAGCATCCCTGAGCTCAGCTGGTGCTTTACATTATGTATGCCTTCCCATGAGCCACTGACCTGCTTTTTCCTAAGTTTTCTTCAAACCTTATAGCACTCTGCTCTAGTCTTCAAATACTGTTGCCTTGGTGAAAAAGTGCAAAAGCTTGTTACGGTGCTTCGGGGACTCTAATGAATCCAAGAAAGCAAAGAGACTGATTAACTGAATCTGAAAGGTGTGGGTGATGTTTTATAAGCAGGCTGATGGACTCTGTTCCCTCTTGACTAAGGAGCAGGAAGGCTATTGGGTAGTTCTGTATGGGAAGTTATTTCTTTACAGATGTGACTATGGCCTATAGTAATAATCATGCTTCTTCATGACTTGTTGAAGGTTGTTGGTGATATTTGTGTAGCATTGAAATAAGAGATGAGAGGAAAGTACTGGGTTATTTAATGCCTTATCATCCCCGTGGGAATAGTTGTATGATGTCATGTACGTTTTCAATAGAGCATAATATTTCATTATAATTCACATTTCTGATTACAATGTCTACAGTTCTACATTACAGCATACAGAGCAATATGTTTTTTAGTTACAACCTCTAACAGGTCTGCCTTTATTACTCAGTGTAAGCCTCTAGGCCTTTTTTTACTGAAGACATAGCTAAAGTCAGTTAACAGATAGAAGAGCATTTTTCTCAGTCATCAGAGCAATTTAGGGTGCATTTTGGTGAACGTTTTAGCTTGGAAAGATCTGAGAATGTCTCTGAAAGGCACTGTCCCAGCCACTGTTTGGTCTTCCTGGGCTCCATCAGAAGAGGGGTGGCCAGCAGGGACAGGGAGGTGATTGTCCCCCTCTACTCTGCTCTTGTGAGGCCCCATCTGGAGTACTGTGTTCAGGTCTGCAGCCCCCAGTACAAGAAAGACAGAGAGCTGTTGGAGAGGGTCCAGAGGAGAGCCACAAAGATGATCAGGGAACTGGAGCACCTCCCCTATGAGGACAGGCTGAGGGAGCTGGGCTTGTTCAGCCTGGAGAAAAGAAGGCTGCAGGGTGACCTCATTGCAGCCTTTCAGTACCTAAAGGGAGCCTACAAACAGGAGAGGAATCAACTCTTTGAAAGGGTAGATAACAGCAGGATAAGGGGAATGGTTTTAAGTTGAGGGAGGGAAGATTTAGGTTGGACGTCAGGGGGAAGTTCTTTACAGAGAGAGTGGTGAGGTGCTGGAACAGGCTGCCCAGAGAGGTTGTGGATGCCCTGTCCATCCCTGGAGGTGTTCAAGGCTGGGTTGGATGGGGCCCTGGGCAGCCTTGCTCTAGCATTAGATATGGAGCTTGGGGGCCCTACATGAGGTAGGGTGGTTATACTTTGATGATCTTTGAGGTCCCTTCCAACCCAAATCATTCTATGATTCCTCAGGGCTTGCTCCTTTGTACCAGCCTTAGTCCTTGTGGAGAAACAGATTTGTCTGAAAAATAATGCAAGAAAAAATAGATTTTGAGTGATCATTGTTTGTTTTTCAGCGATGTGCATATTGTAAGCACCTTGGAGCCACTATCAAATGCTGTGAAGAGAAATGTACCCAGATGTACCATTACCCCTGTGCTGCTGGAGCAGGCACATTTCAGGATTTCAGTAACTTGTCCCTCCTTTGTCCAGACCATATTGATCAGGCTCCCGAAAGATGTAAGTACACTTTATTCAAATGCCACAATTAGCCTCAGCTGAAGATTTAGTAATTCCATCTTTCAGCTGTAGTAGCTTTTCCTTAACTGATATCCTACTTCAGAAGAGTAGGGTATCCCATAAGATGCCTGAATTTGCTTGAGTAAGCTTAATTTCAGCATGTGATTTTATTAATAGACTCTGCTGGCAGCTAACATTGCAACAAAGTGTTCGTGACATGCAGGACTGAGATTGTAATATATGTTTGAGATTTGTGGAGTTTCTGTAATTAAATTAAATCTACTTTATTTTTAAAAGCCTTCCTATATGCTTATTGTAAAAATATATTCCTACTATACGTTTGAGTATGTCTTAGAAATAGAAGTGTAGTTGTGAAGATTCCTACCAGTCTGATATTTCCTGAAAAAGACTGCTAGAATGTGTTGTGTGGTGATGTTAAAGAATTATTATTATTAGCATTGTTGTACGTCCTAAAAGCTTGCTTGCAAACCAGCTTATGCTGTGCTTCACAGGTTTTCATGGGATTAAAGAGTCTCCACTGCAGACAGGGCACTTGGCTCTGCTGATCACAGAGCATATTTTTGTTGCATTTTCTGTGCTCTTGTAAGGGAAGATTTGTTTGGTGCTGTTCCATTCAGACTCTGAAATATAATTCATTCAAATGTTTTTGAACTTTGCTTTTTGCCTTTTAATGTTATTTATTCAAACAGCAGAGGGGAAGGGAATGTAGGTGTAGTTTTGCCTCTCATTCTTGTTGCAGACCTCTTCATCCTCTGCTGCTCACGTTGCCTTCAGGTGCAGATTTCCCTTCTGGTTTGTAACTGAGACCAGCAGGGGGAGCGTTGGGAGCACAGGAGGGAGACTTGTGGTCTGCCAGGCATAGCCACCGTGACCTGAAGTGCTCCAACAGGACACATTCAGGCACTCCACAAAATAGCTCTGGTGAACCACCTCTGTTTTTAGCAGCTGAGCTGAAGATGAGCGTGCTTAGTGCAGCTGTAATTGCCAGGGAGTTTAGCAGTGGAACTGCTATATTGCTACTTGACAGGTGTCAATGAGATATATTTGTGGAGGCCACATGCTTACAGGAAGGACAAGGCATGCCTACTTGCCCTACCTCAAATTAGAGCATGTGTATTGCAAGCATTTCGGGTAAATAATAGTTTTAGATCTGCTGGGAGTTTTATTTCGTACTCATTCCACCTAAGAATTGGTTCTCAAGCTCTGTTTTACATTAAGAGAAATAGAGTAAGCCTGTTTCTTTTGTTAAGACTTATTAAGGCTTAAAACGAGTGTACTTTTGTTCTGAGAAATTTAGTTGAATATATTGGAAGAGAGGAGTAGTTATTAAGTAAATTAACTAAATTTGAATTTTGTAAGAATGATCAAATTTTGTAAGCATAAGAGCTACTGAAGATTTTCTTGGCTTCATTGGGTTCATAGAATTGTTAATAATTTTAAATTAAACTATAACTGGGAAAATGATTTATTTGCAGCAAAAGAAGAAGCAAATTGTGCAGTGTGTGACAGCCCTGGAGACCTCTTAGATCAACTTTTTTGTACGACCTGTGGCCAGCACTACCATGGGATGTGCCTAGACATACAAGTTACACCTTTAAAACGAGCTGGTTGGCAGTGTCCTGATTGCAAGGTGTGCCAGAACTGCAAGTAAGTACGACTTGAAGGGTGTGAGGGGAGGGAGTTCTTAGATCTATGTGCTTTGATTCTAAAACATCTATTTTATTATCCTTTCTTTATTTTTTCTTCCAAAAATGTAATTATTTGTTCTGATAGATCTGCCACGATATATTAATTTTAACCAGTCAAATCCTTGGGTTGGGATCTGTGTTCTAAAGAAGAGAACTGAGCTGCATTTCCTACATGTTATACTCCCAGAGTTTTCATCATTGTGGCAGGTTTTAGAGAGCTACCAGTGCGTGTGATTTCATCATCTTTTACATAGAAGGATTTTTTCCAATTTACCAAATTTGCTTAATGTAGTGCCTTTAACAATTTGGAAACCTGGAAAAAGGCCACTTCATTACTACCTCATAGACCTGATCAGGCAGTGCTTGGTTAACGAGCAGAGCACTCACTATTTGCCTGCTTTCAGGTTCCTTTACTTTAAAGATTTTTCCCTAATTACACACAGCTAGACAGCAAATGCCTGCAATGAAGATATGATTGTGCATGTTCTAAAATGTACCTCTAAAACTGTTGTACCAGTATTTATTAGCAAACTCTCTACTGAAAAAGTAGAAGAAAATCCATGTGAATTGACATAGAAGCTTTGCTAGTCAGAGATCTTTTCTGGGGGGGAAGGTGTATTTAGACTGATTGTAGGAACAAATAGAAATGCATGGGGTTTTTTTCAGAGATAAAGCATGTGTTTAGATTTTGAACTGATTTCAGTACAGAAAAGCCAATAAATCTTCCTACATGTGCATAAATGGAAGTGGACTGATTGCTAGCAGTCTGGTTGCATGGGCTCAGTGCTTTCTGCTGTAGCGTGGTATACTTAATTCATGCTTTAATAGAGCCATTTGTAAGTGATGTTTCTATATTATCATGCTTTCAGCTGTCTACCTTTCTGTTTAGACGTTTTATCAAACAGATCTTTTCTTACTGCTTGTCTCAATATTCTTTAAAATACCACTGTTTTTGTTATTAGACATTCTGGGGAAGACAACAAGATGCTGGTGTGCGATACATGTGACAAAGGGTACCATACTTTCTGTCTACAACCAGTTATGGACTCTGTACCAACAAATGGTTGGAAATGTAAAGTAAGTTGAAAGCTTTCAGAATAATTCTGTGTCTTTAAAGGGAACCAGGTTATGCTACACATATTATACTAGATGTATTGCAGATGGCTATTACCATGTAATGTACCTTGCAATTTCTGAAGGAATCCCAATTACATAGCTCCAGAGGGAAAAGGGAAAGAGAAGGATCTTGGAGGAGTGAATAACCTCTGCTTAATGACACCTGCTCCCGTGATATAAAATAAACTATATGTAAACTGAAAGCTGTTCAAAGTATTGTATGTAATCTATCCTTGGAGACTGGTTATATTTGACCACTCCTTGCTTTTGAGAAGAGCAATTCTTCTATAGTTCAGAGTTCCTTTGGGTTTGGGGAGAGCAGGGTGAAACTGTATAGTCAGTGACTTTGTGAGTAAGTACAAATAACAATAATAGTTTCAAAGTAACAAGGCAAATCCTTGTAAATGGGAGGAATGTAATTTCATAGTCAATTTGTGGTAGTTATACGAAGACAGAAATAAGAAATATTCCTCCCAGGTAAGGCAGTAGTGCAAGAAAATTCTTCTTGCGGTTGCAAGAGTGTCCATGATTTGTTATCAGATCACAGTTAATTTATTAGTATTATTAAAGATAGAAAGTTTATTTAATTCAGAAGAGGAAAATGTCAGTAAATGCACAGTGTGTAACATCATAATGAACTAAATTCTTGTGATCTTTAGAACTGTAGAGTATGTGCTGAGTGTGGAACACGAACAAGTTGTCAGTGGCACCATAATTGTTTGGTATGTGACAGTTGTTACCAACAACAAGACAACTTATCATGTCCTTTCTGTGACAAACTGTGCCTCCAAGACTTCCAGAAAGATATGTTGCACTGTCATATGTGCAAAAGGTAAGAGTCCTATAGTTTTCATTAAGTTGTACTAAAATGCCTAAAGCTTATAGTGAGCTGGATGACATTGATGTATTTTTGTGGAAGGTGCAGACTTCGTGTGATGCACACTGCTGTTGTATCTTAAGTAACATCTTGATATTCCCACCCTAAACGCAACAGACAAATTGGTCTTATTTCAAGTAAGATGTAATTGGCTGTTACCAAGAAAGGACAGATAATAAAGTGTGCAGAGAAACATACACTGCTTTTTACAGACAAGAAGGATCATCATCCTAACTTTTATAAGCACAGTGTTTTAATTTTTACATGTCTATTCACTGTATAAGGCTTTGTAAACACAGTTAGTAGTCATGGTTTCTTGTTGTAAAATTTTCAAGTATGTGTGCTCTGTTAAATGTTGTGTGTTTTTCTACACCAGCAATAATTTTTATTACCTTAATAGTAAGCTATGAGAAACTTTAAGTGTGGACCATTACATATTCAGTGCATTGTTCCTTACTGTGCAGCACTGTCATACTGCTTTACATATTGTGGTGCCTTAATGGCTTTAGCAGCAGTGTAGGTCTTCATGTTTGTGCTTGTTCAATGGTTTGACAAACTGATATATCATTTTTATTTCTACAAAATTCTTCCTGGTATTGGTTCATATTTTTTATTTCCCCAGAGAAATGGAAAACAGTGCTGGAATATTTTATATTATTATTACAAAAATCACAAACTAAATTAATTTCCCCAGGTGGATTCACATAGAATGTGACAGATCTCCAGGTATTGAATTGGAGTCTCAACTGAAAGACTACATCTGTACTCTTTGTAAACAAGGAGAAGGGGATCAGACTCAGTCTTGTGATGTAATGGATACTTCTGAACTCATTCCTGAACCTGACAGCATAGCAGGTAATCAAATGCAATCTTACATTTGCAAAATAGTAACGTCAGAAGCATTAGCAGATGTTTCACGAGGTCTTCTGTGAACCAGCCACTCAGATTCTGTAGACTTCATCCTTTCCTTTACTAAGCAATAGCTTCTCAAGTAATCCATTCTGTCTTTTCAGTGTGCTTTCTGGCCCTTTGGCTTCAGGGTCCTGTATTTGATGCACAAGCAAACAAGCACCTTATTGTGGTTGCTTCCAGCTATCACAACTTGTAGCTGTAAACTTCTTTAGCTTTTTTTTCATGTGGTACATTTCATAAATGAACTCATTTGAGAAGTCTTTTGGGACACTCCTGTCTACTAGGCATAAACCAGCTTCTGACAGATGTTTCTGGTGACATGCAGTTTATCTGTGTCACTCTTGCTATTCAACTGTTTGGTATTGCCCATTTGCTTCAGTATGTCCAGGTAGGAAGCAGCAGTGGGAACTGGACTGTGTTCAAGGGCCAGGTGCATTTAACTCTGCAGCTTTTAATCGGGGTCCTCTTTCAAAACAGTATGTGATTATTAATTGCCTTCTGAGAGCTTCTTGTCTACGTAGACAAGGCAAACAAAAGGTGGGAAAGGAAGTTGCTGAAAAATATAAAATATTTTTTACAAGTACTCAGTGACAATAAGGAAACACAGAGAGCGTTTGAATCTCTTGATCCTGAGTGGTGGTGAGTTATCCACAAAACCTGTGTAATGAAATCTTAACTGAGAGCCCTCCTTTATTTCATATCATGTGCTATTCTGGATAGCACCTACTCACACAAGCTGAATTTCTTAAGAGAAGTGGAATTGCAGTTTAATGTGGAAGCAAGGTAAAATGTGACAGATGAACTGCATTGCCATGTGCATTTCTGATGCATAAAGATCAACACTTGTGCACTGATCTTTTGTTAAAGCAGTAGCTCCGTTGCATAATTATCTGTTTTTGAAAGCCCAGTAATTTTTCACTGCAATGGTAAACTCTTAGACTTCAGAAGAGCTGCAGCTTTTTATGCATTCAGACTGAAGTTTTGCATAAACAGGTCATTATCTTTGACATTAGCCAGTTTGTGTAAGTGTACACCTTTGCTGAGCAGTAAAGAAATGATGAAAGAGATGATGATCCCAGGCAGTGACTGTGGGTACATGTATGCAAATGGATGGAAGAACTCTGTCAGTGAACATGTGCATTAGATTAGAAAGAGTGGCAGCTTCAAACTCTGATCAGTTCTGTTCTGAAAGGTTACCAGAAGCTGTTGGACTCTCAGATGGTATTTAGATGATTTAGGAGGAAGCCTGCATTGTATCTGAACTCTCAGTTTTCTACTGCAAATGCTTTAGAGTAAGTTAAAGGTTTGGTTACGAGGCTGTAGTTTTTAAATAATACTTCTTTTATGGTTTTTAGGTCTACAGAAACACTGTCAAGCATACTTTTCTACCCCTAGAAGAAGACTAGGATTGTTATCTCAAGTACTAGGAGTAATCCTGCAGCATCTATATCAGTGCAGTCACGCTTAGTTTATGCCCAAGAGAGCACTTTTGTACAGCGAAATCAGGTTTTGGAGCCAATCTAAATGATCATTTCCTTAAGGTTAAAATATCACTTTAGAGTTGGCAGAGTCTGCAAACAGTTCTTAGGTACTAAAAGTAGCATCATCTTGTAGTTCCTGGCTTCCTGAACAGAAAGCTATATTCATTTACCCTTTTCGTGCTAACGTCCATGAAAGATCAGTCCCTCTTGAGCTAGCACTTACTACATATTTGTCTCTCCTGCTCTTGCTTTGTCTAGTGCATTTTAATTAATTTGCTTCACTGAAAAAGCTTTTACATGAGAAAAAAGTATGTGCTTCCTGTTTGTGCTCTCTAACAATACTGTCAAGTGAAGCAGTGCTCAGCAGTGTCTTTTCCCATGCAGTTTCATATTTTAATATGGGGAACTCACAGAAATAGGCGTGCTTATTCTAAAGTGATGAAATCTACTATCGTGTAGTTGGAGTTCAGCAAATGGTTTGGAAATCAGTGCTCTGTGTGTGCTGATAGTAGATGGAACATCGTGTCTCTGTCCTGAGCCATGACAGTATTTGCAAAAAAAAAAAGGTGTGAAGCCTTCATCCCACAAGGTCTGTTGAATTTTACAAAGTGGAATTTGATAAAAGACCTTTTGTATTGCTTAGATAATGTGGCAGAGTGTGTGACAATATCTAAATTATATTTTCAGTGTTAGGTTTATGTAACTGTTTCACAGCCCTTTTCCACTGTCTGAAAGACATTAAACAGTTTCACGTTAATGAGAAGAAGGCTTTATCTTCTAGGGTACTATATATCCTCCCTATCTTTCTCACTGAGCTTATGTGCCCTAGCTCCAATCATGTAGTTAAATATCATTGTATTTAACCAGAAGGTCATGCAGTGACAGAAACTACCAATGCCAAAGTAATGGAATAAACACCATATTGATTTTGACTATTTTCTTTCACTCTTAAGCTTGTACAAATGAAATGGAAATGGAAAGTGGTGGAGAGGATGTGGCATTTCAGGAACAACTCGTCATTGGTAATGGCTCTGGTCAAGAATCAGCTGTTGGATGTGTCACAGATGGTAAGAAAGAGTTTTGCAGTCTGAGAAAATACCACTGCTGTGTTCAGAGCTCTTTTTCATTCAAGAAAGTTTGTGGTAATTGAATTATAAAGTAAAAAGAAAAAATGCCTGGAAAGCAGTTGGAAACAAATTGTTTATGTTCCGCTGTCTGAACTCTTAAGCAACAGAGTTAACTTTTTTGTTGAAATAGTATCCTATTCAAGACAAAGATAGTCCTCAGAAAATTTGTGTAAGAGAATATCAGTCTAATTGTTTGGCAGGAGTGGTTTTCTCCTTAAGTGGGAGGAATGTTTTTGTACACTGGAGTCTTATAGTTAAAGGATGTGTTTGGTAAAGGATGTCCAGACAGGGTGTCTTCTGGGAAGAAATGGATCTTACAGTCACACAGCAAGTACCAGCCATAAGAAGGAGTACAATTGGAATGGGTTCTGGGTCAAGTCATCTGAATGTGTTAGTGATTGATGGGAATGGTGAAGAACATTCAAGTGTGTCTCATCTAGCCAAGCTCAGTGTTTAAAGTGGGTTGCTCTAAGGGAAATCAAGAAACCTAAATGTAGAGCCAAGGGAAAAAAATTATCTCCCATGTTTAGCTATGATCACCACGTTATGTATCATAGCTTGTAGTAGGTACAAAAGCCATGATTGAAAATTTTGTAATGGAGGGCACATTCATGATGAAATGCTAGACTTTGAAATGTGGTGGCTGAGGAGTTTGTGTAGCAGTGTGAATCTGGGAGTGCAAGGGCAGTAGAAAGTAAGTGGAATTGAAGTCCATTGAAAGAAAATATTAGAAGCCAAATTCAGAGCAAACAATGTGGTCCTCTGTGGGATAGATGCAAGTCTCCTCCATGAAACTCCTGCACAATGACAGTTGTGAATGAAAGGTGTTTGGCTGCATAGAAAGCTAGAGAAATACTTGTGAAAGAAATCTTTAGGACATTACTATGTAAACTGTTTTTATTTCAAGTGATTTCCTGAAGTCTGGAAGAGCACTAGGACAGAAATGGGAAATGTTTTTTATTTATATATGGTACTGTTCCTCTTATCAGCTGTTTGCTTTTTGAAAGAGTTGAGAGAAATGATTAAAGTACATAAATTTATACCAGCATATATCTTTAATAAGCAGAAATGAAAAAGGAGGGGCCACTTTTAGCTGACTACTTGGAAATGTTTGCCTCAAAAGTTAATCTACGGTCTACTGAATGCTCTTTTTATTTTAAAGCAACGTTACTCGTTGCTTACTGTAACTTTTATTCATCTGTCAACTTGACTCACAGCAATAAAGCAGTGGAACTTTCCTGGTATTTGCATTTGGAAATTTTTTCTGTATGTTGTTAGTAGCTGAGGAGCTGCCTATGGTACCTTAATATAATCTTGTTTTGCCCCAGCACCTTTTTGTAGGAAACATGTGAAGGGAAAAGCTTGAGCTTATTCCTGAAAATGGTGTATCTGTGAATTACTCTGCTATGATATAGAAGAGAAAAAAAAGAAATTGTAGTGTTTTGTGTTTTTAGCATATGTTCTCACTGTTCAAACATAGATGCAATGAAAGATATTGATAGAATATGTTCTAAGGTACATATAAAATTCACAAAAAGTGATACTGCTGTATGTGATGTGTACCAGCTATGCTTGTTGACCAGTGCACTATGTATGTTGTTCATCATCATACTGAGCATTTAATATGTTTGTACTTAGTTACAGGCATATCACCAGAAGAAAAGACCACAGAACTGGAAACAGAAGTCTCTAATGAAGTTAATTCTGCTGAAATGGAAATGTCTCCTAAAAAGACACCAGCATCTGGTGACAGTCATACTGAGAAAATGATGGAAGTGATGGAAGGTGTTCAAGCAGTAGCACAGCAGGAGTTAGACAAACAAGTGGAAGAGACACAGTTACCACAGGGTAGTGCTGAGGTATCAGAAGTAGCCACGGTAGACTCTCGGTCTCTGTCTTCAGTACCTGAGACCATAACTGTGATGCCCGAAATAGAAGGGGCTGAAAGCAAAGGAGGTGTTTGTATCCACGCAGAGCAACAACTGGAAATAATAAAAGTGCAAAAAGAGGTAGAAAAAGGAGAAACCCTTGAAAAGTCAGATACACCAGCTCTTCTAGAAGCAGAAACTGCTTCTGTAAATGAAGGTGTTACAAACAGTTCACCAGTTGCAGACAAACCCATAAAATCACCAGCTGAGACTTATCCCTCACTTCCCCCATCAGTTAACATAAGCAAGGCAAATGTGTCTTCCTCATTGGACCTGCATTCTACACGAGAAGTTCAGCACGCTCAGCAGCCAGCACTGCCTTCCACTGCTGGAAGTGCTCTCCCAACGACTTACATATCAGTCACTCCAAAAATAGGCATGGGGAAACCAGCCATCACCAAAAGGAAATTTTCTCCTGGAAGACCCAGGTCAAGACAGGTAAGCATGCAGAACATTTCATTATATATTTATGAAGCACGTATTAGTTAGAATTTCAGTATAATCCTTAGAATGCAGTATGCATTTATACTCCCAAGTGAATGTTTAGTTAATTTCTTCAGGAAAGTAATATCATATTAATTAATCAAAAGAGTCTGTAGTTTGAATTACAGTTTCTTTTGAATTACACTTAGAGAAAAATAAAATATTTCTTGTATTTTTAACACACATGCAACAAATGCTGATATACACAATATGTCTTCTAAGTTTTCACTCTTTTTTGTATATTCATGTATTTTGGTTAATACTTTTAAGTTAATGTCTTAAACTGACTGCGTAGAAAAATCTGCAGCAGCTGTTTCCATTATGCTTCCAAATTTTTTCATGGTCAGTATTTTAATGATGTTGCAAATCATTTAATGATTTTCTTCTATGAACAGGTTCTGTGTGATGTAAGTTATGGTTTGATTGGGATTAAATCTGATCTTTGAAAAAGTATGCTTAAATCTGTAGAGTTCTGCTTCATCCCATCCTGCTCTCTATTCTAGTCGTGTGGTTGTGGGAGAAATGGTTCATCAAAAAGTATGTCAGTGTGACAAATTAGTGTTTCATTTCTATTCTTAATTTTAGTTTTTGGAACATTTAGGCTGATCATTTAATATTTTTCTTAACTTTGCACATTTCTTTGTGTTTTCATATAGTAGCCAGGGGTTCAAAAATACAGTCAAATTGGTTCTTTCTTGCTCTGAAGAGACTAAAATATAATAAAAGCAAGAAACCATAACACATTCAAATTGGAAGGTTTCTGAGTATCTCTGAGTCACATATTTAGTTATTTAGTTAGCTCTCTATGTAAGCATGGCAGATCTTGGAGAAATACAGGTGAACAAAAAATGGACCATTGAGCTACCATGAGGAAAGTGTTTGATTATTTCTGCTCTGTTGTCTTAAAGTAAAGAAGCACGATCCCTTAAAAAGAATCTTTTTGCTCATACTGTGTGCTGTCTTGACAATTAAATTTATTTTCTCACTTAATTTACCATAGTTTATCATGAAATTTTTATAAGTGGAGTTCTTTTGCAGTCTAAAATGAGGTGCATTAAAAAGAGTGTGGCTGGTAGGTTAAGGGAACTGATCCTCCCCCTCTGGTCCAGTTCTGGGCTTCTCAGAAAGATGGAACTTCTAGAGAGAGCCTAGCAGAGAGCTGCAAAGATGATGGAGGCCTGGAGCATCTCCCTCATGGGGAATGGCTGAGATGCCTGGGGCTGTTCCATCTGGAGATGAGGAAAAGACTGAGGGGGACCTTGTCAGTGTTTATCAATATCTAAAGGATGAGAGTCAAGTGGATATAGCTAGGCTCCTTTCATGGTGCCCGGTGACAGGACAAGGAACAATGGGAGTCGCATCTAAACATCAGAAAAACTTCTTTACTGTAAGAATGGTAGAGCACTGGAACAGACCCATTTAGGAAAACATGAAGGCTGATCCCCAGCTGTAAATGCCTGTGTTAGAATAGACATGTATCCTCTTGAAAAACAAAAACAAAACAGCTTTAGAAGTAGTAGTAGTTTGTATGTTCTGTGTGGAAGATAGCTATAGCCATGAATATCTCAATACATGGTGTGAGTAATGCAAATAGAAGTGAGCTGAACTACAATTTAGGAATGAGGAGTAATGCAAAGTCCAAGCTGTTATGCTAACTTAATATAGTTTGTTGACCAGTTTGGAGATTATACTTTAAAATAAAAAGGTAGTTGACATTTTTGCAGTACCTGTAGTAGAATTGGACAAGTTACTTGCAAAATTAATGATCTGTCTTTAAAAAATACTAGGAGAACTGTAAAGGTTTGCTTTGACTTTGATAATCTTTGACTTAGGCTTTAAACACGCATTAAGCTGGAACTGAAGTTCTGTGAAGTGAATAGTAATTTTCTGGTAAGAAAATCACGTGCATTTTTTGTTTTAAGGCCCAGTTTGCTTTCTTATTTTCCATTGATTATTCAGCTCAGGCACAGACCAGCACCTTGTGGAAATCAGTGAAAATTGTCCTGAATAAGGGTAGTATGAAAATGAAGACCCCCTGGGTACGTGATTTGTGAAAGATAGATGTTTTTCCAACTTTCTACCAGTGATCTAAGTTCAGCAAACTAAATGGTTGGGTTATTTTCATGGATTAGGGATTGTGACTCCTATCCTTGGTAAAACTAATGTTGGAGCCACAGTGACTTTCCTTTATTGCAGCAGTGCTTGCTTCTGCAGGACTACACTGCTTTAAATTAGATGCTTTGTGAAACTTTCTCCTTAGTTTGTAATCTACCTTCTTGGATTGTTCTGTTCCTCTTTTAAGAAGAAGGAAAAAACACTCTAATGGATTTATGGACCTTCATTTAAAGAACAGGAGAAGGGTCTCTGCACTCTGTGAACATATTTTGCCTCAGTTTTGTAAGATAAGTTTGGCCTTCATCAGAGACAATCTGTACAAATGAATAATTTTCTCATTTTGGATTTGTTTTCTTTAAATTATTGTGCTGTGCATTAGGATGAATGAGTGTCTCTTTCTTCAAAATCTATTTATAAAATTACTAATATATTTGAATAATTATTCAATTCTAGTATGAAATGCAAAGAATTTTATAAATCTGGATAGTGACAAGAGGGGCTTCTACGAGTACATCTGTGATAAAAAGAAAACTAGCTGCACGTAAGCAGCCCAATGAGAGCCCTCTGTCCACCTAGCATGGCATCTCAGCAGCTTCCTATGATTTTTATTTCATGGGTTGTCTCCCATCTGCTTGTTACCCCATTCCATTATGGGACAGATTATTTTTTCAGTGTCTCCTGAGTGCAGTTCACAGATCAGAGACATTTGCTTGTAGCTGCCAGCATGACAAAGCTGTTACAGTGCTGACCTCAGTGTTGTATCTGTGCAGTGTTTGCCCATGGAGTACACAGGTTGTCCCCTCATGCCTGTAAGTAATTGTCAGATTTATACCAGGGAACAGCACCTCTGCTTTGATCTTTTTCATTATTTTTCTCCTGTAGGAGCAATCTCAAGAAGAATGATCACATAAGTTAGGTGATTACTAATCTGACATTCATCTAGTTTGAAATAAATCTTCACAGGAAAAATGGGTTCTTTTTTCAACATCTGCATGTTTTTAGTAGTGCTGGGGATACTTTATGTATCTGAATGGAATAAATTGGAAGTCATCAGTTATATTTGCAGCAGTGCCCTGTGTCGGTAAGCATAATGTGAAGTCAAGGAATGACTGGTAGATAAGGCTTAAGAATGATCTGTGAGATTATGTTGAGTAGGAAATAAGCTTTAACTGATTTTGTTTTACTCTATGCATTCTTTTAGAATGCATTCCGTGGGAAGTACCAATAAGATGAAATGAAGGTCTTCCTGCTCATCATGAAGATACTGATGATCCATATTAGGTGGCTTGCTAGTTCTAATTATGTTAAGAGTTTTTTCTAAAATGACACTGAAAAATGAAAGAAGTGGGTTCAGATGCATGTTCTTTTTTGGGTACTGTGGCCTTTCAACCGTCTTCCATCCCATGTACTCGTTAGCCTGTTACTGCAGTGGTTGGTGTTCAGAAAAGCTCAGAAAGGGTCTGTTTGAAGGTTTGGATTTTTGTAGGGTTGTTCTGTTGTTTTTTTTCTTTCTTTCTTTCTTTGTTTTTATGAGGGAGGCTGTATTTCAAACCTATGAAATGTTGTTCACAACCCTAAAATCACGTTAGATGTTACAATGAAAGTACAGGTCTGTATATCTGCAATTACAGTGTACAAGTGTACTGCAAATACAGTGTACAAGGATTCAGCTGCAGAACACAGTCAGTGGTAATTTAGTGAGATCTCCTGACCCTTGATGACATTGTGTTTCGTTTTGTTCTAATTTACTTGCAGCTGTGTTGTTCAGTTTTGAGTACTCAGGAATATGATGGAGAATGAAACTTCCTGTTTCTGTCAAAGCACATAATTACTGCTGTGAATAGGACTTTCTTCAGTGTTGTGTGGTAATGGGCATTAATTAAAAGCCAAAATATAATTAATGAATCTCTTTGATGTAATTCATTTGTTCAAAGTATTGTGGAAGTGTGTGTTTTTAATTAAGTTTATCTGACCAAGAATTCAAATGTTTCTGATCTACAATAAAACTTGGATTAAATTTCCAATTTAATTTTTAACAATATGATTCATATACAGTTCATTGTTTTTTGAAAGAGGGAATATTTCATATTCAGACTTAATATTCTATTTGCTTTTTAATCTTTTCATTATACTTAATCATTAGAGAAGTGTATCTTCTTAGAAGGGAAAATAATTTTGTGCATCCCGAATGAGAGAAGGTAATTTCAGCTGCTGGTGAAGAGTTTTCAGTGTGTTTGAGCCAATGGGTTTTGACCCTTTGCTGGCGTGTCCCCTCCCTTAGGGTCAACGTAGACATTGTTTCTATGATATACACGTTTCCTTTGTGCTGCTGTACAGATTTCACTTGAGTTCCCACATTATAAGAACAATTGCTTATTACACATAATCATACAATCATAAAATGGTTTGGGTTGGAAGGGACCTGAAGGGTCATCAAGCTCCAACCCCCCTACCTCATTCAGGGCCCCTCTGTATTTAATGCTAGAGCAGGCTGCCCGGGGCCCCATCCAACCTGGCCTTGAACACCTCCAGGGACGGGGCATCCACAGCTCTCTGGACAGCTGTTCCAGCACCTCACCACTGTCTCTGTAAAGAACTTCCCCCTGACATCCAACCTAAATCTTCCTGCCTTTAACTTAAGATGAGTTTGGGTAATACAAGGAAACTGTAACTAAGGTTCTAGCTTTATCCTGCTAGAATCAGAAGGCCTTTGATACGGAAACTAAGGCTAGCACAGTAAGGCTAATCTCCATATTGCCACAGATCTGCTGATGCTGAGTCGCATGCCAGTGCTTGCTAGGACTGAGACATTTTGGCAGAAATAGGGCGGACTGATGAACTGCAGAGCTCTTGGCAGAACAGAATCGGAGTCTGGCCTTCCCATTTCTGTCTGGTGGAGCTTGCTGTGGGCTGAAGAGTGAGATTCACCTCGAAGGACCCGTGTATCTCTTCCTCAAACTTAGAATTTGGGAAATGTATTATCCTTCAAGTAAGCTCAGTTGTAAATTCAAACTGAAGGAGGCTGTCCCACAGTCTTAGAGTTCAAGAAAGTCTTTCTCAGGTTTCAGTGTGTATGAGGAACTTCAGCATCGTTTCGTGTACATCTTCACACATTCTTGTTTTGCCACGTTTCTTCAGAGAAGATACAGAACATATCACCATGGTGGGAGCTGTGGCAGTAGAGATAATAAAATAATCGGTTAGTTGAAAAGTCTGTAGGTACAGTGTATGTATGTGTATTACATGTATATAGAAACACACTGTTATATGAGATCACAGTGTAACATGAAGACAGCGGGGTGAAAAAGCCTTAGTAGTGGGAACTGATAATCTTTTTGAGGTTTTTTTTGTGGCAGACTTGCAGGAGAGAGATGCTTTATTAATTATCATGGCTATTTTTCTTTTCTTCTACTCTTTGCTTACAATCCTTATGTTTCATGCACTTCTAAGACTAGCTATAGTCATGCTTGTCAGTAGTTCAGACTCAAACGATGAATAAGAACATCTATTTTTTCAAAATGGGGCTTGAAGGGTAAAAAAGGTATCCTGTCATCTTACAGTACTGCCTCCTCAGCTTCATGTGGTACAACATAGGGCTGTGATTTACTGTTGTTACGATTGATTGCTTTATATTTGTATTGTTTTGTTTATGAAACTCATTTTGTTGTACTGAACCATCACTTTGAGGTTTGTTATATTTGTTTCAGTGTAAGATTCAATGACAGCCTAAAATCTTCCCTCCTTCCTCTTGCTCAGTGAACTAATTTACTAGTTAATGTAGATATGCCTATGCCTGCATGTGCTTTGCTTTTCAGATTTTTTTTTGTTGCTTGCTTTTTCTTTTTTTTTTCCTTTTTTTTTTTTTTTTGTTGCAAAGTTTTATACATCTATTTTCTCACCTACCATATCCTAGGGGGCTTGGAGTACCAATAATACAGTCAGCCCACCTTCCTGGTCCCCAGACATTTCAGAAGGTCGGGACATTTTTAAATCCAGACAGCTTCCTGGCAGTGCCATTTGGAGCATCAAAGTGGTAAATAATTTGAATTTATTTTTGTGTATCCGTTGCTATCTTTCTGCTGTAGAGACTACTGATGAAATTCTGTCTATCACAATTGAATTAATCTTCCATTCTAGTACTGCTTAACACGTTTAGAAACCATTAAAACTCTGGAGCTTTCGGATTAGAAGAAAAAGTGTGCTTTCCAGAGTGCACAGTATGATGGCATTGCCCTGCTATTACAGAACAAAGGCTAGTTTATATTAGCCATTTCTTGTGTGCTTAGCTCTTCACTTTTTGTGGTTGGCTTTGCATAGCCATCAAAATAAGTTACATGAGAAGGAAAATGTCCTGAAGTCTGGCAGTAAGGTAGGCCAGGCAACAAAAGGAGCAGAACTCTGAGCTGGGGCTTGAGTTTGTTGCTGTGGAGAAACCGTGCAGAGCAGATTCGAAGTGACAGCCTTTTTAGCTTGTGGGGGAATAAAAAAAACCCAGCTACCTCACCTGATTAGATGGACCAAAGCTTTTATCCACAGTGACAGTTACTGTTCAAAATACCTTAAAAAACTTAGAGCACTTTTTTAAAATGACAAAAAAATCCTAAGTGGTGAAACACTAACAAACACTTGTAGGTTACCAATGATTTATTTTCATTTCACTTTAACACTCATGCTATTTTTATTTTGACATTAGCTTTTGCTGCTTCAAGCATTAATTTTCAGCTTACTATTCAGCATTAACACTGATACAAGTACGTGCTTATTCCTATTACTAGCTCTGGAAAAATAACAATACTGATATGAAATCTGAAACATACAGATAAGAAATGTGTCAGAAGAGTTTACGTCTTAAAAATGTAAATTGATGCTTGTATGTTCTGTCTGTGCATATGTATTAACTTCATATATGTAAAGGCAACATTATCCCTTCACTTTTACTGCATATAAATACTTCTGCCATCAATAATATCCTTCCTCTCATTTTCTAAAGTAGTGTTGCATTACTTTTCCTTATATCATAAATCAGTTTAATTTCTCGTTATATTAATGGATAGATATTGAGAAAAGTATAATCTTCAGTATGTCCTTCTAAATATGACCATAAACTTTTATTATCTTCTTTACACCAGGAGTTGGTATATTTGAAAAGTACTGTTAGTAATATTGAGCCCATAATGCTACTTTCCATCCAGAGTTCCTATCTCTGTCAGTGTGAACTGTTCATGTCTGTTGGTGACTCTGTCCTCACGCAGATTTATGTTCAGTTAGCTTTGTTTTATTGAGAAATGTTTTGTCTTGGTATTAAAAGCAACTTCTACCAAATGTCTGGACCCATGCACGGTACCTCTGTAGGTAATCTGTGGACAGAGTTGAGCTATCTCAGAAGCAGAGATTATTCACATACTCAAAATCAACCAGTAATCTCATTGCTTATTTTGTAGTAGGAAATACATTTGCTTAGGTACATCCCACAGTTACTGTCATGTTTCAGAGCCTTTGCTCTCTATAAACGTGCTCTGTAAAGGTATGTGACACATTGGCCAGAACTGGGTAAGGGACGTTGTCAGGATGTTCGTTTTCTTTCTGGAAGCAATTAGGGAGTTCCTCTTACAGTTTGTATTCAGCTGATTTTGAAATAACAAGAAAAAAAAAATCATAAAATTCAAACTGACTCACAGGAGCAGTGTGAGGTAATTATTATTTTAAAAACATATTTGCTTTTCTACAGCAAATTGTAATTGAACACACTTTGTGGATGCTCCAAGAGCACACAAGCACTGTATGTCTCTGCATATAAAATAAGGAAGGGGGGAAAAGAAGCTGTCTAAAAATAAGTGGATATTTTCTGAGAGAAGCATACTATTATGGGGAGTTTTGATTTGAGTTTAATTGATATAATTAATATAAAAAGCTCTCTCTGTATGTGCTGAATTAAAGGAGTTCAGTGGAGCCAACTCCTGCTTCTCTTTGGGAGTAGGATTGAGTCCTAACAAATTCCAGTGTTTGCTTGATTATTCATAGTGAAAGAAATGTGTCTGTGATTGCAACTAATCAAGGGTCTGGGCCATATGCAGAATTCACATGAGCTGAGTGTTTAAAAAGAAAAATGAATCATGTAATGGAGGGTATTTACTTTGGATACTTTGCAACCATGGGAAAAAAAAAAAATCCCGTATTTCCAATTATTCCTGAACAGAAAAGAAATGTTTCTGGTTTTGTCTGCTTTCTCACTGGTGATAATTGTGATCATATTAATTCATGTAACTCATTATAGGAGTTAGACTTATTTCATAACTATCTATGCAGTAATTTGTTGACTGTGGCCTAGGGTGCCCATATGCACTTGAAATCACTGAGTGTTTTATTTTACTTACGTTTTCTCTAGATGTATTGAACAAGTTTGAATTCCTCAAAACAAAAGGACTGCAGACTGAATTTAACTTGTTATCTTACATTGAATAGGGCCGTGGATCAGGATTCCCAGGGAAGAGGAGGCCACGTGGTGCAGGTCTGTCAGGACGAGGTGGCAGAGGCAGATCAAAACTGAAAAATGGAGTTGGGGCTGTAGTCATTCCAGGGGTAAGAACACTTATTTTTAAGTCATGTTGTAGTCTGTGAATGTAACGTAACGTAATTCAACTATAATTCTTTAATTAAAATGCTGTTTAAAGCCAAAGAACACTAAAAAGTAGAGGTATATGATGAAATCTGGTTATTATTACATATGTATGATTATGAACTACAGCATTAAAGCAAAATAAACCTGAAGCAATTTTATGCAGCTGTTGCCACTTAAAGAGACAACTGCTGGGCATCTTAGCATACTGCTTCTACTTCTCAAGTGGAAAAAATGCCAGATAAGTACAGTATTCACTGAACGACAGACCAGGGGAGACCAAGGCATGTAATACAGCAGCCTTAGCAGATCAGACCAGAGGTTGTTCTACTCTGGGGATCAAACCTGACTGGTTTGATCTGAGGGAAGAGCACAGAACAGAAGAGCCACAGACAATGGGATACTTCTGTTCTGTCTGGGTTGGGGCCTTGCTGAACAGAAGGTGATGTCATTACCTTGGACAGCTTCCATTGGAATTTTCTGTCATAAATTTGTGTATGTACTTCTAAAAACTGCTAGTGACCATGTTAGCCTCTTTCAGTTCTACAACTCATGAGCCTGTTGGATACAGGCACTCCTTTGCTTTACGTTGCTGCCTGCTTCTGAGAGCCCTTAGAGAAAAGATGGTTGAGAAGTGTATTTTATTATCTTCCTGCCATTCAATTTTATAGACATCTGTTGCTCATCCTTGTTTTCCTTCCATTTCTTCATTGCTAATCTGGACAAACCCAGTATTGTTTGATGTTCCTTGTATGAAAACTGTTCCATACAGTTGCTGTCCTTTTCAGTTGTTTTGGTGTGTTTCCCTGTGTTGACTTTGATCTGCCATTTTATATCACAGAACTCAGTCTTATGAGGTTCTTAGTGCAGTTCTTTGTAATTGTCATTCATTTTTTATTACTTTGACTATCTTAATATTGTTGGCAAATTTTATCACCTTGCACCATGTTCCAGGTTGTACACGTTCAACATCATGGCCTGTCATCCCTATCAGGATGTTCATCCTTGAAAAATTAAAAAGATAATTGATGTTATTATTGAAATTGAGTCATTCACATGGTTATTTTGATAGGTTTGTACTTCAAGATAAGCTAGGTTTTATAAAACAAATGCTTGAAAAAACATTGTATCACAGCAGAGAATATTCAGTGAGGTTAAGTGTTGTAACAAAAGTGACCATTGCTATGCTCAATTTCCCATAGAAATTTGAACCTGTGACTTCTAAAGTGAGCAGCTGCTTTTCTACATCAGAACTGAAAGCAACAATGTGGCTGTTGTGTAATAAAGTAGATGAAGGCAGCAATACAAAGAGATCAGCCTTTTCCAGATTAGTAGTTGAAATAGAAGTATTTTCAGCCCCTTTGCTAAACTTGTTCATACTCATGGGATGGTGACCATTGATCAACTACATGAATTTGGAAATCATTACATTTAAGGGATGGGGGAGAAAGTGGCTACAGGTTAACTCCCATTGGCTCATGTCTGGTGTTAAGCTAGCATCAAAGTTGCAGTAATTCAGTTCTTCACATTCTGCTCTTTTGTACATGTAAGCAACTCTGAGAACTTTGTGGAATCTGTGGAAATACATGCATGGGAAAAAGTCTCCCTGAACATCTTGAGAGGTGTTTCAGGAGTTCTTTGGGTTAATTAGTTACAGCTGCAGAGCTGTCCACAGTACAGTACTTAAACCATATTAACTGTATACTTATATTCCCTTCTTAGCTATTTCTCAGTAAATGCTGATTTCCAGCAACAGTGTATCAGAAAGATTCCTGTAGCTGTTTGTCTCTAGTGATGTTTGAATTTGTGAAATATTTAGAATATTATTTGAACAAAACTAGGTGTGTAAGATTTGAATTGTGTTTTTAAAATAATCCACATTTATAAAACTAGAACAGCTGGTAAAACAAAGTTACATTTCCCTAGCATACATTTATCCTTTTTTTTTTCCATAGGACTGTACTCCTATCTTCCAGATTTTCATACTCACTGCTGATTTGGAGAGTAAACAGCCTAAGTCTGTTAATGCAAAGTCATGGGTGGCAAATTCTGCACAGCAAGATTTGCATAGAAGTCAGAACACAAAGCATTCTTTGATGTTTTCTTGTGACTTTCACAAAATCACTAGGTCTTGCTTTCTTCTTTTTCTTCCTGAGGAGCTATATATATACATGCATACAATGAGTTTGTAAAGGCAATTGAGAGTAATGATGTTCTTAGTCAAGAGGAGAATGACAGTCTACAGTAAGGCTTTACATATTGAGATCAAATCAGAGGTGAATTAGTAAAGCAATTCCTCATGAAGACAGCTTTCTGTGAAAGACATACGCACATTCTGATATCCTTGTATTTTCTGGTATTAAAAATCAGCATACTTACAGGTTTCATGTTGTCTCACATCTTAAAAAATGTGATGTGCTTGCTAATTACCTTCCTTGTTTTGGTAGGTCACGACTATGGATATTTCATCTAACAAAGATGAAGAAGAAAACTCGATGCATAATACAGTTGTCCTCTTCTCCAACAGTGACAAGTTCACTCTCCATCAGGTTAGACTATTAAGCTTTCATTATGTTTCATAGAATCATTAAAGTTGGGAAAGACCACTCAGACCATCTAGTCCAACCATCAACCTATCCCCTCGTGCTGGCCATGTCCCTCAGTGACACATGTACTCTTTTACTGAACACCCTTTTCTTAGTGACTTCACCACCTCCCTGGGCACCCTGTTCCGTTGCCTGACCACTCTTTCTGAGAATAAATTTTTCCAAATATCCAGCCTGATTCTCCACTGGTGCAGCTTGAGGCCAACACCTCTCATTCTATTGCTGTTACCTGGCAGCAGTGGCGACCCCCACCTCCTTTCAAAGAGTCATAGAGGCACTAAGGTCTCCCTTGAGCCTCCTCTTCTCCAAACTGAACAATCTCATTTCCCTCAACTGCTTCTCTTAAGATTTGAGCTCCAGACTCTTCACCAGCTCAGCTTTGTTGATCTTCTCAGGATGTGCTCCAGGGCTTTGATATCTTTCTTGTAGTGATGAGCCCAAAACTGCACACTGTACTTGACACCAGTGCTTTTAATTAAAAAAAAAAAGTAAATGTCATTGCTAAGAATTTCATCCTAAAGCAACCTGGCTGGGCTTTACTATTAAATATTTTCTGAATTTACTGTCTAATGTGTTGAAAATCTACGCTTTTCTATAATTTCAGGATATGTGTGTAGTTTGTGGGAGTTTTGGCCAAGGTGCTGAGGGCAGATTGCTTGCCTGTTCTCAATGCGGTCAGTGTTACCATCCATACTGTGTCAGTATTAAGGTGAGTGCTTTGTTATTTAAGAGATTACTTAATTACACTGTTTTCATATTGTACTTTAATAGCACTATGCTGCCTTTGGTTTTGTGGTAATTAAGGGAGTCATTAACTTGTTAGATATTCTTCAGCTAATGTGACCATTATTTGTATGCAACTTGTGAAAGACTTTAATTAAATGCCGTTTTATAGTATGCATTGCCTCAAGAGAAATTAACCTTTTTGTAATTTCACAACCATAAATAGTACTGATTATCCAGCAGTTGGTTAAAATAACAGTTTGAGATATCAGCTTAAAAGCTAAATACAAGCAAAATTAAAAACAAAGAAAAAAAACGTAATGCATCTTCATTTACTAGGGGCATAAGGTTTGGTTGATTCAATTTGTCTGTTGGCTGTCAGAATTGACAGCAGTTGGAGTGGTTAATTAATACATTTTTCTTTCATTAGTCTAGGAGAGAATGTGTGAAAATTAAATTTGAATGGTATGAGTTGACTTAGTAAGCAGATAATAAGCTATTTATTCCAATATATAAGCTATATGCTACTTACTGTACAAGTACATGTATGTAAAACTGGGATTTCTTCAAATACATCACAGAACATTATTTAAAATGTACTTTACAAAACATCGCATCATCATCATGCATTTTTCATGCAGCTGTAGTCTGGTTTTACATTTGTATGCTACTTTTACATTATTGGACCTCAGTAAATTATTTGCTTTAGGTGACTGAAAACTCAGCATTGGCTATTATAGGATGATATTGCCTTACATGTAGACCTCGCTCAGTATGTATATACTGACATTCTGAATTTATATTCCTAAAGAGTATCAGCAACTCCACACAGTTCTTTTCTGTTTGTTCCATTCCCACTTAGTGGAACTCCAAAAAGTCTAATTGAGAAATGGCTACTTGTGATGTGGTTAGTGTGAATGGTAGAGCACCCTGTGCTGCGTAGCCAGGCCTTAATTTATGCACTGGTTGTACTTCACAGAGCAGAGTTCAAATTATTTTCACCTTGCCATTTGCAGATTACTAAAGTGGTGCTTAGTAAAGGCTGGAGGTGCCTGGAGTGCACGGTATGTGAAGCCTGTGGGAAAGCTACAGACCCAGGAAGGCTGCTTCTCTGTGATGACTGCGACATCAGTTACCACACTTACTGCTTAGATCCACCCCTGCAGACTGTTCCGAAAGGAGGCTGGAAGTGCAAATGGTGTGTTTGGTTCTGGTATCAGAAATGCTGACCTTTTTTGTTCCATTTTATCACTTCATATTTGCAATGTCAGTTTAACTGTAATAATGCTTTAATTGTATTTGAATCAAGTGTATTGAAGCAAATAAGATACTTTTGCTTTGTTTCATTCAGTTATCAATTCAGTATGGTTAGATTAGGTTGTGGTTGGACTTGATGCTTTTGAAGGTCTTTTCCAACCTGAGTGATTCTGTGATTCTATGGAAATTGTTGTTACCTTCTCTTAATAACCTTTCTTCATACCAGAAGCCACATAAGCAGAGGTGGACGGTATTTATTTTGAAACTTCTAGACAAAAAAAGCCACTAATCTACATTCACTGAAACAATAAGATAAATTAATTGGCATTACACCAAATTGCTCTAAAGATAAAACCCTCTGAAAACCATTCATGTTATTTGGGTGAAATACAAACCAAATAGACATCTGTGTGGCTAAGTGTCTCATGGTGAATGGCAACTGGAAGCAGGCACTCCTCTGACCTTGTTAAACTGTTATATACACCCATCTGCCTGTTTTTGCAGATTGAAAGGTCTTCTTACTTAGGAAATGTTTAAAAAATTATAAAAAATACAGTTATGTTCAAAATCTAAATAATAATTCTTCATTCAAATAAAATATTTTGACCTGAAATAAACTTGTTTTCTCCCATGGAACTAGTTTGTGACCTAAAACTGTATTATTTACCCAGTTCTAAGTTAGGAGAGCTTTAAAGCCACAAAACAGTTGTCTTGCGAACTGAAAGTAACAGATCATTCTGTCTTTTCTGCAGGTGTGTTTGGTGCAGACACTGTGGAGCAACTTCACCAGGTTTAAGATGCGAATGGCAAAACAATTACACGCAGTGTGCTCCCTGTGCAAGTTTGTCAACCTGCCCAATCTGTTACCGCACTTACAGGGATGAAGAGCTTATAATTCAGTGTAGACAATGCGATCGGTAAGGATCACTGCTGTTCTGCAGGCTTTTTCTGCTTAAAGCTCATTTTATTTTTTATTTTTTCCCCCAATATAAAAGCATAAAGATGAAGGGAATGGTCTTGTGGTAAAGAACACTGGACTGAATCTCAGAAGTGTTTTTTTTTATTTCATTCCTAGTTGTACTATGGATTTTATTACATGACTCTGGGCAAATTAATTAATCACTTTGTGCCTCATCTTCCCTGTCTGTAAAAATAAAATATAACTAATTTACCTCATAAGACTGTTGTGGTGAGGCTAGATCTAGATTATGTTGTATCAAATGAGTAGTTAAAATGATTGCAAATATAGGGAGAAATTATAATACCAAGATATATTTGCTTCTGGTACATTGCTTTATAAAGTTTTCCTTGCTGTGAAGGGAAATAGATAATCTGATAGTCTATATACAGTATTTAACACACACCACTATAGAAGAATGTTGTGTCTGGAGAACCTATTTCATCCTTTCTACCTATTAAAATTTAAATTAAACAAGTATTTCACATTTACTTGGACCATATACTGATATTTAGGTCTCCTAAAACACCACATATTTCCTTTAAATTGTATTTTTTCCCCCACTTAATTTCTAGATGGATGCATGCAATCTGTCAGAACTTAAACACAGAGGAGGAAGTGGAAAACATAGCTGATATGGGTTTTGACTGTACCATTTGTAGGCCATACATACCACCAACAAACGGTAAGAAGACAATTGAAACCAATGGCAGGACTGCACACTGCAATAAATAGGTTTGGGAATGGGTTATGGTTCTTTTCTGTGATGGAGAGTTGGCTTGTTGTAGAAGCAAGATCTTTATTTTTATTTTAAGGGCATCCTGGAAATGTCCTCAGCTCTTTCTCACCCTCTAGTAATTGGCTGCAAAGCCATCTCTGCAGCCAAAGACAACCTGTCAGGGAGAATTCTTGACAGATTTAGTGAAGATAATTTGGGCAAAGGACTAAAAACGTCTGATATTGAAAGGGATAAATGCATCTCACTTTGTCAAGAGGAAGGAAGAACGATCTTAATTGAAGAATATTGAAATAAATTCTGTGCAGAAAAACATCCCATATATCAATGCTTTGAAGCCTTCTGAAGCAGCAGTAGCTGTAACAACAGTCCATATAAGCATTTTTTCCCTCCAATCTTATAATTTATTAATGCCACCCTCTCAGCTCTCCCAGTATTTAAGACCTATAGTTCCCTAGATGTGATATTTAGAAATATCTCCATGTTTCCCTGCTTGAGATTCTCCATGTTTTTGTTAGTTAAAATACATATTTCTGATGAATTTTCGTCTCCTCTGGACATGTTTTCAGGAAACATACTGACTTCCTTGTCTGTAGTATGCAATTTCACAGCACTGGTACTTCAGGAGCTGAGGTTACTGTGGTTTTTCTCTTTGAGTACAGCTACACCATCTGGTTCTGTGGGATGGTACTGGTTAATTTTATAGTGAGTAGCTTGTCAGCAATCAGATTGGCCTATTAGATGATTTATGGTCTTGCTACAAGAATAGTATCCTGGGTCTGTTTTCTCTGCGTGTCAGCACACAGGAGTGTCTGCTTCAGTCTGTTGCTTTAACAGAGCACTGACACCTCTACACATTTTCAGAATAATAGTATGGTAATGTGTTCATATTAACCCTTTATTGAGAGTGTCATCAGATTTTGAGAACATGGTAGAAGGAGGGAACAAGAACCAAGCAGACGTTTAAAGAACAGAACACCAGGGGTAAGATTGAGATAGAAGGTTGATTACACCACAAGGCTTGTATTTGAGAGGTCTGCCAAGAAAAGTTCAGCAGAGATCTGAACTTCCTTTATACCTCCTGTCCTCATAACAATGTGGCAGTAATTGTAACTTAATGATGTGGCTTTGGAAAGTTATATATTTGCTTGTATAAGTTGATCAACTATATGTGTGTGGTTGTGGAACACTTCTAAGTATCCCACTTGCGTCACTGTTGGAAGTAAAGATTACATGTACTTACATATTTCTACAACTTGCTTCACGTGTGAGCTCTACTTTCTCAAATTCAAAACGAAATTAGTTTTCTAAGTGGGAAAACCAAGGAAATATAACAATTTTCTGTTTCTTTTGGTAATAATGTTTGGACACTTAAACACGTATGTCCAAGTAAGGAATACTACCTTTTCTTTTTACTTACAAGCTTGCAGAACTAGTGTTTTGGTGATAATAAGGTTCATAATTTGGTAGGTGGGACAACTTGAAAAGGTGGTATCAGATGTTTAACTTCCAAGCCTAAACTGGCTCCTGAAAAAGTCCTTTCTAAAACCACCATGAAGATGTGTAGGTTCATCTTCTGAGGAATAGGAACCAGTCCAGCAAGACCTGTTAGAAAGTTCCCCACTCTTCTTTGCAATTTCTGCTCAGCTCTTTTATGAGACAAGTTTATCTGCTTTTTCTTTGTCATTTTGACTCAGTATGTGTAATAACTCTAACGTGTGTACATTTGCACAGTTGCATGTCTAAATATATCATTTGATGCATGTTCTAGAAATATTTGCATGTACTTTTATATGAAATGTTTCAGTGTTTTGTTAATTTTTCTACATTTGAAAATTCTGTGTAGTTTTTTGTTTCAAGATGAGAGAAACAAATGCTAATAGTATAAAGTTTCTTAGAGCATACCATATGGTAATTTTATTGAGATGGTTCTTTCTCTTTCCATCTGATGTACCACAGAGGATATTAATGTGTTGCAAATATTATTACAATTTTCTCTACTACTTTATTTGAAATGAATCAAGAGCCCCTCAACTTAGTAACTTATCACTACATAGCAGCTGAAAAGTAGGTGTATTTGTTGGTAGTAAGTAAATATCTTCTAGAATGTACGTATTGAGAAAGAGCTTCCAGTTTTCTCTTTTTAGAAAACAAGAACTTTAAGAGTTCTTGTCTATCTCATCTTAAGAATATCAGATATGTATCTGATAATCTTAAAGTCATCTTCTTCATGAAATAGGAATAAAATATAAATAATTCTTCTTTTTGAGCGTACATAAATATCCACAGCCAGCAGATGGTAAAATTTGTTCCAAAGTGTGCCATAAGTCTTAATTTGTATATTATTTTGCAATACACATCTTCGATCAGTATTTCATCATTGTTTTTAATATGGTCTCATATTAAAATAAAGAATCGTGGAATTATCTAGGTTGAAAAAGACCTTCAAGATCACCAGATCTGACCATGAGCCTGATCTGCTGATTCCCATCCATCTCCATGGTGCCGTGTCCATTAGTGTCACGTTCACATATCACTTTAATATATCTAGAGATGAGGACTCAACCACTTCCCTGGGCGGCCTGTTCCAATGCTTGGCCACTCTTTCCATGAAGAAATTCTTCCTGATACACAATCTAGGCCTCCCTTGGCTCAACTTGAGACCGTTTTGTCACATCCTATCACCTGAGAAAAGCACTGCAGCCTCCTTTGAGATAGTTGTGGAGAGCAATGTGGTTCCCTCTCAGCCTCCTTTTCTCCAGACTAAACAACCTCAGTTTGATTTACCTTCACCAACTTTGTTGATTTTCTCTGAACATGCTCAAGCAACTCAATGTCATTACAGTGAGGGGCTCAAAAATGAACACAATATTTGAGGCGTGATCTCACCAATGTTGTGTTCAAGGGGACAGTAATTTCTCTAGTCCTACCGGCCACACTTTTTCTGATGCAGGCCACGATGCCGTTGGCCTTCTTGGCCACTTGGGCACACTCTTGGCTCATTTTCAGCCAGCTGTTGACCAACATCCCTAGGTCCTCGGCCAGGCAACTTTCCAGCTGGTCTTGTCCCACCCCATACTGTTGCATCAGGTTTTTATCACCCAAGTGCAGGACCTGAATGTCATGCAGTTGGGCTCAGCCCCTCAATCCAGCCTATCCAGATCCTCTACAGGGCCTTCCTGCCTAACTTGGTATCATCTGTGAGCTTATGAGAGTGAACTCAATCCCCTCATCCAGATTACTGATAAAAATGTAGAACAAAACTGGCTCCAAAGCTGAGTACTGGGGTGCACTACTGGTGACCAGCTGCCAATTGGACTAAACTCTATTCACCAGGACTCTTTGCACCCTGCCAGGACTCTTTGCAACCAGCCAGTTCTTCACCCAACAAAACAGTACACCCATCTAGGCTACAAGCCAATTTTTGGGGGGAGAATACTATTGGGAACAGCATTAATAACTTAGTTAAAATCCAGGTAAGAAACATCCACAGCCTCTCCCTCATCTACTAAGCAAGTCATCTTGGAGGAGATTAGTTTTGTCAGGCAGGACCATATGTGCTGTGAAATGACATTTAAGATCTGCTCCCCCTTTCCTGGTACTTTCTGAATTAATAATAACTTTTTAATTAGTAAGAACTTTGAAAGTTATCAGGATTATTTTTAATGTTACCATGATTGAAGTACTGGCAGCTGATCTAGATAGCAGCAGCCTTTGTGCTGTAGTACCTGCACGTTCAGGATGGAGATGTGCATCTCTCACCCCTGCAATCATACTCTCTACCAGACAAGCAACTCTAAACCATCTAGCCATCATTTCTGCCTGTCTTTTACCATTGTACAACATGGCTCTCCTTATGGAAGCCCCATCCATAAATTCCATCCCTTCAGCTCTGCCTGTTTTTTTTTAGTGGGAACAGCTAAGGAGATCTGAATGCAAATGCATGCAACAGCTAGTTACAGCTCATGTGGTAATATAAGACTTACTGTGTGTACTTTGCATTGCGTCTGTATCCTGTACTTACAATATTAGGAGCAAAAAATTTAAATTTTAATTACTTGGCGTGTATATTATTTCAGCTGTTAGGTTCTTGTATGTCATAGTATTTGCACATAAATCCCTGCATCGCACTCGTAGTTATGCAGGCATAATATTACTCAGGTGTTGTGTCTCCACATCGACCATTTTGTACTGTCCCTTATGCTGATTTCATTTTTTTCCTAGAATTATTCCTTTCCATTGCAGCCTTTAAATTGCAGCCACATTTCATTTTGAACTGTGATTTTTCTTGTCATATTGGACTTTGTGCACTTTTTTTTTTTTTTACTGAGGCTGCTGGATGCTGCATATCATTCAGCAGGTTTTAGACCCTTTGGAAAATAACCATATAATTTTGGTTGAACATCTAAGTTGATCAGAAAGCACTGTCCTTTCTTTGTTCTATTTTTTAAGGAGTATTTTTTTCCTTTGAACCATCTTAATCTGACTTGGAATTCTTTTTTTTTCTATGATCCATTTTATTGATTTAATCTTTTCTCTGCACTCTAATTAGCTCCTTTTATGGAAATTTGCTCAATACTGTCTTCAAACATTGTGCATCTTCTTTGGGCCAGTCTCTGAAGTCCTCACTTTGGTTGCTGTCAGCTTGTTTGTCTATTTCAAGTCTATTCAGTCTCCAGCACTGAATTTGTTCAGTCTGACATGGATGAAGACTCTGTGTTGTATGACTTGTATTAGGACACCAAATTTCTGTTCACAGTGATCTTTGTGAATTTTTTGCTTACCTTAGAGTCCAGTTCAATAGTTGTTAACTCTGACTTAAAACAACTTGTAAACAACGGAAAAATCAGATGGTATCACTTCTGCCTTTGATTATCTCTTAGTATTTGCCTTTTTCTATTCCAGTTCAGAGTTTGTGAGTGTCTTCCATCCTGCAGCTCGTCCCATGTGTTTTTTTGCTTCCCTGCAGCTTAGTATCTCCTTCAAAATGTCATTTTGACTTTTGTTTCTTCCGTGCTTTTTCCTTCTGTGTGTATCAGTTTTTTAGTAGTGCTCACGGGCTCCTTACCTTTCCTAATTTTCTGTAGTTACACTTTCCATAAAACTTCCAAAGGACTACAATTCTTGAAGACATATTTTGTTTCCTTATTTCTTACGTATGCATAGAAAAACATTCTCTAGATTTTGTATCGACTACATCCTTGTTTTGTATTTAACGAAGTGTTAACATTATTTGGAAGCTTGTTCTTTTCCTAGTCTTGCCTTTGTCTCCCAGATTTGTGTGTGAGATTGTAGCACACATGCAACTGATCTGAGAAACATGAACCTTCCTCACATGCTTTCCCTCACTGGTCTGGGATTGTGTAGTAGATGCAAAAGTAAAACACTGGATGTTTGTCCAAGAGTTAAACTCAGCCTAGCTAAGATTTTTAGGGGAAAAAAAAAAAAAAAGTGAGTAAACATTGAATGTATAGTAATGCTAACCATGTCAAACTAACTATTTTTTTGTTTGTTTTAATTCTCAGTGTGAGATAAAAGCTTCTAATTTTCCCTGTACTTACTGTCTACATAATCTCTATAAAGTTACTACTAATATTAAAAATCTAATGTACATATTACAGGTTAGTGAAGCGTGATTAGAGTTATTGTAATTAACACAGATGGGAGAAACATTTCTACCTGCAGCAGTAGTATGCTAGCACCAGAGGACATTTTGATCATCATTTGTTCTCTGATGCATGCAAGGCACAACTTTGAAATTGAGCTTCTACTGTTCCATTGGTCAGTATTTTAATTTTGAATAAGAATGAACCTTTCTAACATGAACAAGTCATGTCTCATCTGCTCTAGGATGCTATATCAGCCTTACTTTGTTTCTGGTATATAAGACATCTGACAGCATAGACACAGCTAGAAGTCAGTGCACGAAGCTGTTGGAGTCACCTACCATTTCTGGGAAGATAGGACAGCAAATGATACTTGTTCATAAAGTCCTCCTGTTATTAGCATGTAGTTCAGCAAAACCTGGACAACGTGAGTAGTGTAGGGGTTACCTTAAAATCCGCTAGATCCAGTGCTTGTGTTTGCCTGTGGTCCAGTAGGCGGAGATAATTTGTCATCACGTTCAGTGCTTTTCCAGTGCCTTTCTTGGCTCAGGCGAATTGGAGAACTTCAGCTGATGCCAGGCTTGTTTTGTAGTCACATCTTCTGGGACACTGAAAAGCCTTTTTTTAAAGGTGCTGGTGGAAGTTGCCAACAGCATTTATTAGGGAGTTTAACAGAACAGTTCGAAGGAAAACTACTTGAGAGTTTCAGTTAAATCAAGTCACGCTTTTTAAAAGTTGAAATGATTTTCCTTATATTTTTCAGTGCCTTCTTTGGACTGTTGTGATTCATCAGTTGGAGCTCAGATTATTTCAAAATCAAAAGAACTAGGTAAAGAATATAAATACTTAATCTTTGGTCATTTAGCATATTGTAAGGGTATACTTTTACATCAGGCAAAAATTCCTTTTTGTTTTTATAACACATGACATTAACTATCCTTCCAATTATCACAGCATGCTTTTCATTTTTTTTCTACTTTCTTTCTTCTCTTTTGCTTGCCATACCCGTGCTATATTAATAATCTGAGATTGTGCTTTGATTCTGCAGACTTAGTTGCTTGCCTTAATATTAGAAGTAAAAGATAACACAGTTTAGCTAAGTTAAAAATACATAAAGGATGAAATTGTAGGAGGACACAACTTTTCTGTATTTGTCTAGTGTATGCTAGGAATTTACAATCTTGACAAGCCTACTGACAAGTAGTTTTTTATCATAGTCCCTAACACTTTCATCATGTTAGGATAGTTTCCATCATGTCAGGATTTTATTCTGCTTGATCCTGCTAGGTGTAGTTCTGAGAGAAGTTTGTCCCCTCCGATATCTGAAAAAACATATGCAGTTTTTTTATGCACTCTTTCTTAGTTCAACTTAAGAAAGCAATCATCTATGAAGAATTGCATTCAGAACCAGCTGTGTTTTGGGATGCTACATAAGAAAATATTTGTTGTTAAAGAGAGCTGAAGTTATGATGTTCAGATGTTTTCAAAAATTATGTTATCCAGTCACTATGCAATTGGGCTCAAAGAGCAGAAGCATCATTGCAGCCTCTTCATTATTGCGCATACCCAGAAAGTTCCCAAACTTCTAGTTGCAGTTGCTGGAGCAGATGGCTGAGACAGCAGTGTCTTTCTACACTGTGAAGCAAGGAATGATGTAAAGAATTTATCAGACTCAGTTGTCATGCAACAGCTTCAGGAGGTAGAAGTCTTGCAGGTCTTGGGAGACTTGAGTTCTACTCAGTTTACAAATAGGTCTTGAGCCATTCACTTGATATAGTTTATTTTTTGTCTACCTATAAAAGAGGGTTAATTATTTGCTTGATTCACCCAGAGTTCTACAAGAGTAAAGCTGAGTTACAACATGAAGCTGTACTGCTGAGGGCTTTGGCTGTTAAACAGCAAGGACCCAAACTAAGACTTGCTAACACAGATTTTTCTGTGTCAGGGATACGCAAATGCCCTGTAAGGCACCAGTTTCCATAATCAAATAGTTCTGTCTAATGAATTCTGGATGTAAGTTGTTCTGTAGCAAAGTAATGGATGGTTGCTGGATTTGACATCAGACTGAATTATAAAGCTGTAACTGTAACATGTAAGACAGTATCATATCTCTCTGTTTTATTTATACTGACTTCCTCACTCATGAATCAGTTCCATACATGTGAATTATTAACTCTTAAAAGTGCTGTTCCTAAAGATCTAAGACTTGTAAATTAAAGAGTTTTATATTGCTGTTATGATTCATTTAACTTTTATAGACCCACCGAAGACATACACACAGGATGGAGTCTGCTTGACAGAATCCGGCATGTCTCAGTTACAGAGTCTAACTGTCACAGTACCTAGAAGAAAACGGACGAAACCAAAGCTTAAATTGAAGATTATAAATCAGAACAGTGTGGCTGTGCTTCAGACACCCCCAGATGCCCAGTCAGAACACTCAAGAGATGGCGAGATGGATGACAGTAGAGGTAGCAATGTTCTTTTGGCCTGTCTTGTATGTTGAGTGCTGCACTACATGTGTACGTTGCATACATCCCTAGGAGAATTTGTAACACTCATTTTTGTAAATTCTGTACTGAATGATCTGTGGGAATTGCTTGGACAGTAGTTATGATTTGCTGTTGAACAGTCCAGGGATTTTCTTACATTGTTCTGTTTTTGTCATCCATGCCATGCGAAACGCTTTTCTGAGGCTGGCAACACTGAAAATAGGAATTGCCTCTTTGATCGTTGGATTACTTTAGGGAATACTATGCATTTACTGAGTACAAGTGCATTTTGAGGCTCTCAACAGTGCGAACGCCATTTGAAAAATGGTACCGTTGGCTCAGCAGTAGATTCCTTGAAGGCCTGTATTTGAAACCAAGGAGAAAGTGAAATAGCTCTTTACTTGAAGTATCTCTTTTATATGGTGGGCTGAACTGAGGAGAGAAAAATACTTTTTGTTTGTCCTTATCTCCAAAGTAGAATTTAAGACAGAATTTAAGTTTGGAAGTGAGTTCTGAGATGTTGCTCTTGTTCAGGTTGATGACACTGTACATAGAGACCTGCCAAATGGTTTCAGTTTCCAGGGTAGAGTATCCGTTTAACGTGGAGGTAAGAGGCAAGTTAACAGTGCTTGCAGAACATCTCAGACTGGCGAGGGATGAAGGGGTGTGGGCTAGCCCTTGCCTATCCAACCACCTCATTCTGTGTATGGGAATGAGATTTTGGTAAATTGTAGAAGCCTTTAGGAGAGTTCCTTCAACTGCATATTTGAGCATGGAGCAGACTTGTGTCATAGGGGACAGCAGTACTCATTCTCATCTCCTTCCCTCAAAGTGAAGTGAGCACAGCAGCCAGAAGGTGGGAGTTGAGGGAGTTGAGGAGTAAGTAACCTTATTTTTACTTTAAATCCTCACTCTTAAGCGGTAGAAACAGCAGCCAGCATGGTGCAATACCATTCTCCCATCCTCTTTGCCATAGTCTGGCTGTATATTCTGATAAGTATGTTGGTAGGATTGGTGTTAATCCATGGCCTGAGGAAAGGCTTACTGGAACAGCAGGTGTGAAAGTTATTACATTAGTCATGCAGGTCTCTGTTACGAGTGGAACATAGGCACCCCACATCACCACAATCTAAAGTGCTCTGTTTATGCAACATTGCCTTGTTGTTAATCAGATTAAATGTCATAAGAAGCTTTTTTTAGATACAGAGTGTGTGCTTGAGATAACTGGGTAGTTCAACCGTCAACATAGTTTCCATCTTAACTTGTTGATGTAAGTATTGTTCCTGTTGTTTGATTAGCACATTCTTAACCTTCTGCTACTGACTGTAGTTTTTTTTTAAATAATAGGTTCCTTTTGTTTATAGCCTTTGAAACAGTTAAGTAGTAGATTTTCTATTGTTTTCTTTGGAAATCACAGTGTTTGGTATATTATCATACCACTACTCTGACTCTTATTCGTCTCATGGCTTCGTACAGTCCACCAAGTGGGTTGTTGAAAGGAAAAATGCTTTCAGTTTTGGTTTGAAGGCATCAAGACAGAGAAGTAACCACTTCTCTGGTTCTTTCACAATGGTTGATCGTCTTTACTTCTACAACTGTGTGCTTGTATTCTATTTAACAATGATAACTTTCTTACCTGCTTGTTGACTTTTATATATATCCTTTTCTACTAGATACCGAGGTACTTAAATGTAATAGCAGAGTATGGTGATAGAATCAAAGCTTCCACAGACTTTAATTTCAGTTCCGGATTTCTTCTGTTGTGTTGGTTTTTTTGTTTGTTGTTATTGGTTTTGATTTTATTGTTTTGGTTTTATTTTTCTCTTCTGCTGGAAAAAAGCAACCAAAGTATATGTGTGTGTTCCATAGATGATTTTTTTATGTATGTTTGGTTATTATGAGAACCAAAGTGTGTTCACATGTGGCTGTAACTGTATGTAAATGGTAGACTGGCTGGGTTTCCTAGAATCTCTAGTCAGTACTACATGCACTCTGAAGAGTGGATCAGTCCCTATTCTCTGAAAGACTGAAGTTTTTGTGTGGACATCAAGCTGAATAAGGCTATGCTGCTGCTTTGATTGAAGCAATGTGGTACAGTAAATCCAGGTAAATACAAATGGTGTGGACGTCACCAAGTTGAGTGGTACAGTTGATACAATAGAAGGAAGGAAGGAGATCCAGAGGGGCCAGGACAGGCTTGAGGGCCCACATGAACCTCTTGAAGTTTAACAAGACAGAGTGCAAGGTGCAGCGCTTGGGCCAGGGCAATCCCAAACATTGGTACAGACTGGGAGATGAATGGATGGAGAGCAGCCCAAGTAAGAACATAAAGGGGCCTACAGAAAAGTTGGATGGGGACATTTTTTCAGGGTGTGTATTGACAGGACCAGGGACGATAGTTTTAAACTGAAAGAGTCTAGGTTTGGATTAGATACAAATAAGATTTTTTTCACTCTGAGGGTGATGAGGCACTGGAACTGGTTGCCCCATCCTTGGTGGTGCTAGGTTAGATGAAGGCTAGATTAGATGGGGCCCTGCACAGCCTGATCTTGTAGGGCAGTGTTCCCTGCCCATGGCAGGGGGCTGGAAATGTGTGGTTTTTAAGGTCTCTTCCAACTCAAACCATTCTGTGATTGAAAAGTCAATGACGGAGCCTTTGAAAGAGCAAGAGTTGTAGTTGTACCACAGCTGACTTGGTATTATGGTCCACTTCTGTCTGCAGTAGGACTGAGTAGACTACAAGGCTATATTTCTTGAACTATATTTCTCCTATTCACAAACGTATGCATAAATACAAAGCAGAAAATTTGTATTTTGCTGTTTTTTCCAGGGACTATTGTGTATTTACCCTAGATATTTCAAAAGCTTCACAACTTAATGAAGATGTAAGGTCATTATTATAATCACACTTTAGGGATGCCAGAAAGAGAATTAACTGAGTTTCTCTTCAACACCAAAGGCTTATGAATGCTCTTATCTGTTTTTGACCTGCAGTCCTATAGAATATAAACTCAAAATTGTGATCTTTGTCTTAAAAGCTGAGTATTTCTGTTGGGTTGAATTTTCTGTTATATAAGTCAAACTCCTCTGCATAACTAAGTCTGCTTTCAGTCAGTCACACAGCTTCAAGTCAAGAACCCTTCATACTAAGAGTCATTATATATTATTTTCCATCTATAGGCTGTATTTTTTCAGCCTGTCTTTGCAATGGAAACAAACTCAACCAAACATAACTTAGGTGGAAGGTAAACAAAATATATCTTGCAAGTTAGATGGTATTCATATTCCTCAGTGTATTGTTAGAAATTGCTTAAATGCTTGGAAAATGCAGCACAGGGTACTGAAAGAGGTGCCTAAAGTGATAAATCTCAAGATTCACATGTAATAATGATAGTGTTTAGTCACTGGTATTGTGTTGATATAACCTCACAGGAAATTAAGGTATATGCTGGGTCTTTTTGTAGTCAGGTGGCTTTCTCACAAGTGTCGAAAGAGCATGGCTATTTATCATCCTCCTGAAAAAACTGTTATTCTCAATAATTGCTGAGGAAACATTGAGATATATGCAGTTTGGGAAGATGTCTTCCTCCCCCTTTCCAGTTGAACTTAGCATTGCATCTTTTCTGCAGAGGGTGATCTTATGGATTGCGATGGGAAATCCGATTCCAGCCCAGAACGGGAAGCTGTGGATGATGATACCAAAGTGGCAGAAGGAGCTGATGGGATTAAAAAAAGAAAGCGAAAACCATACAGACCTGGTAGGACACACAGTTTACATAATTGTGTCACTTGTTTAGCTCTTTTTTTCTGTGCCATTAGAAAAAAGAATAGGAAAAAAATGTGAAATTATGAAGTGTTCTGTTGCTAACTGGTGATTTTATTGTTTTAAAGTTTTTTACCAAATACTTTTCCAAAGGTTGCTGCATAGCAGTACAGCTGCAATAATATGTTGTCAATTACTGATTTGTAGTTTGAATCTATACCTTGTTACTGATTTTTAACTCAATAGGAAAATGTACTCCATTTATATCATCAATGGAGACCAGTTTGTGAGTGTGTATACATCCTGAAGTATCTGAATTTCGGAGAACTTTCCACTGGTATCTTACTTTCTGAAATCATTGATAAGAGTAACGTGCTCAACATTTGTGGAGTACTTCTGGCAATTAACTTTAATGAATGCATTTATTGGATGGAATTCAATTATTTTAATTTATCAGTGCCGTCAACTGTAAATTATTGTGTAGAATAACTTGTGTCTTGAATGCAGAACCTCTTGAGCTGTGTCTTGACAGATGATACCTAAGTGACTGTGTAGAAAGTAGCTCTGATTCTTTTAGGTCTCATTCTGAACCCAAGATAATAAATAAGGTGTCCTTAGACAAAGGCTGCCTTTTTGAAGAGCCCCTACATCACACTCCTCAATGTCTGTGCTAGTGCTGCTTTTGTTTTTCATTATGCAACCTCCCACTGGTGTGGGATGATGAGCAGATTGTAGTCGTTGCAGTCACAAATACTCATTTCAACAGACACACCCATCCTCCTTACTGTGATGGCCTCTGTGATAATCCTCTGATTATGAAGATAGCAGAGGGAGAGAATAGAGAAAAGAAGCAGGAGTTAGAACATGATCCAGTTTCATTTGCTTCTTTATCAGTAGTTAAAAAGCTTTCTCCCACCATTTTTCCTCCACAGTGCTGTGCAAGAGCCGTGTCTCAGCAGGTCAGGCCCATGTGCATTCTGCCTTCCATGATGGGGGCACCATATGGAAATGGTGGTGCAAACCCACAGCTCTGAACAGAGAGCTCCTGTTTCTCTACAAGTAATATATCTCAATAAGCCATTTATTTCCACTGACTCGTCCTCAAGAGAAAAGAGCTTCATTTGCTCAGAGTGATTTTGGATCATGAGTTGTTAAGCAGCCATCTGTTAGTTTTCTGCAGCCAACAGTTTCCCTGAAAAATTTAACAAACCTGAGTTTGATGCATGTACATACCTATAGACCAACTGTAAAGGACCAGGAGCACTGCAGTCAATCATTAGTGAAGGATTCTGGAGTTTCAGCCAGTATCGTGTTGGTTAATTATCTTTTCATTATGTGGTACATCCTTATAATACTGTCATTTGGAGTGGTGAGCTCTCCAGAGCAATTTGAATTTTCTTATGACCCCTTAATGTTCTTTAATAGGTTTCATTTAGTAGATTGACTAATTTTAGCAATTCATCAGCTTGCCAAGGGAGGAGAGAACCAGTGTCTGAAAGTCACCAGGTTTGGTGATTTAATCTTCTTGCAGATGTATTAAAGTCCTAAAATTCTGATCCTTTCTGATAATTACATATATACCCACTGAGACATAAAAATTAAGAAATGAAAACTCCTCAGGTACGTAGGTTTTGTTCATCCCTAGATGCAGTTGTCCCTTTTACCTGCAGAATAATCTCGGCTCTCATTCTTGCTGTGAAATACAGTTTTAATCAGTATATTGAAATTTTGCTTCCTTTTTAGGGATTGGTGGATTTATGGTACGTCAAAGAAGTCGTACAGGGCAGGGGAAGACTAAAAGATCTCTCTCTAGGAAAGATTCTTCTGGATCTGTTTCTGAGCAGTTGCCTGGCAGAGATGAGGGTAAGTGCAGAAATTTGCTTTTAATTTTTTGTTCATGCATAGTAAAGTAAAAATAGTGCAACTTACAATGTATGGTACTTTCTGAAGATGTAATGTGAAGGAAGCAGTTTTTAGTGTTTGTTGTGATGACTTTTTTTAATGAACTGAAAATACTCATTCCTACGCACATACAGTTTTGGCAGAGCCCATGATTTAAAAAGAAATTGAAACAATTGCAGGCTGTTGTTAAAGCTAAACAGTGTGAATTGTAGGGACTGTTGTGTTGTGTCAGAGCTCTAGCTTAGACAAGTAGAAGGTAGAAAAAAGTGTAAGAAATGAGGAAGGATGAGAGCAATTCTTCTGATAAGCCTTTCTTCAGACATCATCTAGATCTAGAGTTATCTTCTGGATCATGAGTTTTAATATTCACCAATGTTGCATGTTACACAAAAATGTTAGAGCTTTTTTATGCATCTGTTTATGCTCTGTGAATCCTGTACTAGTGAGCTCAATGATATTTTTATTGTTGTATGAAAAAGTAATTACCTTTGTTCATTTTAAACTAGATATGTGAGAGTTTCGTAAGATAGTCTCACAGTTTTGTTATGTTTAAAAAAATCAGTATTAATTTGTAATACTCTAAGATTCTCGAGATGTGTCATATTTCCCCCCCTTCAGTTGTCGTCTTTTCCAGCTCTGAAGAATCCTACTTAGGTCTCTTTTCTCACCATGAAACCACTCTGGTGCCTCTGATATTTTAATATTCAGTGGATTGGGCATTAAACAAGAAGTCAGGTGTTGCTCCTAGGACTTGTTCTCATGCTTGCTATGTGTAATTAGACTAATTATTTCATCCATCTGGGTTTTTGTGCACTACATAGCATGGTGATTATATTTACGTATTGTTGAGGTGAGATGTGGGATGTATTTAGTTCAGTCTGTTTCTTATTATCAGTAGAAAGAGGCAGCTGCTTGTGGAAATTGACTGATAATATCTTAGAGGACTCTGGCCTTCAATTTCTGCTGTTATTCTTTCCTGTTTGCTGAGCTATTCAGTTTGAAACATGGTGGAGACCTATATTTACTGCACTATGTAGTCAGTATTAAACCTAATAGGTTTTTTTTCCTTATTTGCTTTTGTAGAACTACTTTATGAAGTCAGCAATCATTGCAACCCAATATAGTAGCTGGATTTCCAGTTCAGAAAAAGGGTTTGCTTTCTCTTCACTATTCATGTTAAAGATATGTTTTCTTGCTTTGTAGAAGCTGTGATATGCTAAGTTGTTTTAGATACTGCAGAAAAATTTTGGATTAAAAACTTTCAACTCATACATAGATACATAGGTATTTTTTCCTTTGAGTTTAAAAAAAAAAGTGAAAAAGGTTGAAAAGTTAATTACTCATTCTCAGTAACAGTACAATGCTTATTGTTAAAAAGCAATATTCTTCAGTTAAACAGTTAAGCTTCTTGCTCAGGCACAATTGCTTGTTAAGAAAAAAAGAACTCAGAAAATCTTTGTATGTTTTAAATCATCATACCTTGCTGAGAGCTTCCTCATCAGCCTTACAAAGCTGTCAGGACACTTGCCATGTCCCACTTCCTTTTGCTGCAAAAGCTCTCTCTTGAACAACGCAGAGGTCACAGTGTTGGTGAGCCTCAGTCTACTCGCTGTCCTGTATATGGTACAAGAGATGATTGTAGTACAAAGTGTGGCAGATTTCACTACATTATGTATTTTTTAAATAACTTCCCAGGATCATTAACTCCTTGTAATTTGCTTTTGCAAGGGAGAAGTGGAAGACTTAAAAAGTTTAGCTCTTCCCCTAGTGTTTTCACTGATTTGTTGGATTAGAGCATTGAATGATTGATCAACACACTGTTCTTTTGTGTTCATTAGGAAAAAATGCAGTGCAGCTTTGTATTTGGTAGCTGAATAAACGTGTAATTTTTATTGAAGGACTTTATAGATTCCTGGTTTTTTGATCTGTACATCATTTCTACAAGCCATATTACAGGTTTTAAAAAGTGATTTGTACTTCTACTTTGAGAAAGATTGGTTTATAAGCAGGAAGGTGATCAACATGTAATTCTGCAGTGTAGATTTTGGAGATGCTGCTTCAGTAGAATTCTCTTTCAAGCTGGTTGAATGGTACCCATAGTTTTCTCAAATGACCACATTTTTAGGTTGGGTTAGAGAAAGGAAAATTGAAGGTTTACCTACAGGTGATATGATAAGATCATGATGTGGCTACTGTCACAGATGACATTTCTGACTTCTTCAACCCAGACAGATGATCAGTTTCACAGCTGTCTAGATGAAAGTCACCTTTAGAAGATACCTAGAGAAATATTCAGATTAATTCAGATAACTCAGGCCCTCAAATAGATAGCAAGATTTGCTACCACTCTGCCTTTTGAGAAGGACCAAGAGAATTTTGTTTATTTGTTCCTGTTACTTCTACAGGCTGGACAGAGCAGTTGCCTGACACTCCAGTTGAGGAGTCTACCCCAGCTTCTGAAAGTACTGAGAAAATAAAAAAACGTTACAGGAAAAAGAAGAATAAACTTGAAGAAACTTTTCCTGCCTATTTGCAGGTAAAACTTTCGCTGTGCTTTGTGTGTATAAACATTTACATACGAGATCTTTGTGTCTGTTGAGTCATAGGTCATTCAAACCATATTTCTTTTCTGACTACCAGTTTTTCATTGAAATGGTTTTGCACTTGGGCCAGAGGAATTCCAGGCATGTATTCAGACTGAAAGGAGCAATAGCCCTGCAAAGAAGGACCTGGGAGTCCAAATGGGTGAAGAACTTAACATGAGCCAGCAGTGTGCTCTTGCAGCTTGGAAAGCAAATGGTATCCTGGGCTCCATCAGAAGAGGGGTGGCCAGTAGGGACAGGGAGGTGATTGTCCCCCTCTACTCTGCTCTTGTGAGGCCCCATTTGGAGTACTGTGTTCAGGTCTGCAGCCCCCAGTACAAGAAAGACAGAGAGCTGTTGGAGAGGGTCCAGAGGAGAGCCACAAAGATGATCAGGGGCCTGGAGCACCTCCCCTACAAAGACAGGCTGAGGGAGTTGGGTTTGTTCAGCCTGGAGAAAAGAAGGCTGCGGGGCAGCCTTCAGGCAGTACCTAAAGGGAGCCTACAAACAGGAGGGGAGTCAACTCTTTGAAAGAGTAGATAACAGCAGGATAAGGGGAAATGATTTTAAGTTGAAGGATGAAAGATTTAGGTTGGATGTCAGGGGGAAATTCTTTACAGAGAGAGTGATGAAGCACTGTCACAGGCTGCCCAGAGAGGTTGTGAATGCCCCATCTCTGAAAGTGTTCAAGGCCAGATTGGACAGGGCCCTGTGCAGCCTGGTCTAGCATTAAATGTGGAGGTTGGTGGCCCTGCATGTGGCAGGCTGGTTGGGGTTTGATGATCCTTGAGGTCCCTTCCAACCCAGGCCATTCTCTGATTCTGTGTGACTTGGGTTTTCTATTAGGAATGTTTGTAATTTTGTAGAGAAAGCAGTGTATGATGTTAAATCCTCTCTGGTGTCATTTCTCATTGCATAGGCTTCTGTTTGTTCTGAGAGAAAAAAAATAAGAACGCCTTTCTTTTCTCTCTAAGCTGACACAGGGCATTTTCAGCTTGTCTTCTCGTGTACTGCAGTCATCTATGTCAGATGTCTTAGCCTGATAATGACATTTACTCTAGACAGTTCTTTTTCTTGACAGATTATAGAACCTGATTTTATAGGGGAAATCTATCTATATCTATCTATAGATATATATACAAATCTATTTATAGATTTGTGTTTCCATATGCTCTGCATCTCCCCACCACAACGATCCCCACCCTTTTACCCACACATTTCTAATGTGATATCCCCAGAGATAAGAAGTAGTATTTGTTGATCCTTATGAGTGTGGATAAATACCGGGATGTTAATGTCAATTGACCAACTTAGCTGCCCTCAACTGGTTTATAAACGAATTGCTTTATATCTTCCACTGAGAACATTATGTGGCTTGTTCTTCTCAGCCTCCTTTTTAATGAAAACCTTATTGTCTTCTAGATATTTACCAAACTTCAAACTAAATCAAGTTTGAAAGGAAAGAACTGGCAGGAAGCAGCACAGTCTCTGTAAAAATAATTTGTATTTCATAAGCATGGAAGTGAGCTGGAAAGAAAGTACTTTAGCAACATTTCCTTGCTATTAATAAGAACTCATATTTTTTTCTTAATGCACCATTTATTCATAATAAATATTTGTTTCTTTTTTCACTCATTGGAAAAAATTGATTCTAAAAATCAGTCCATGGTTTAATTCTAGCCGTTGTATCCTAAATCAAGATTTTAAAGACTGCATGAAAACAGGAGAAGTTGTTATGTAGAAATTGACTTGAAAATTTACTAAACTGATTATTGTCAGATTACCCATGTACTCAGGTTTAGGTGAGTGGTAGCTGTTGCACAATATTTTGAATGTGAAATATATATGCTTAACATTCAGTGTTTTGTTCCTCCATCTCTGGTTGGATGATTTTATATTAGTTGAAATCCAGCCTTTCACTGTTCTGGTGTATGTTTGTCATGAATATTTTGTTTGGTCATGATCAAGTTGTTTAGTTGTATTCTTTAGCTGTCATTTTTCTGCCAGAAGAAATACTCCAAGTGCTGAAAACCTTTTTGAGATATATTATGTATTGCTGCGTACATTTTTGTATGTTTGTAATAACACTGTATTGTTAAGGTGCCATACATATGTAAGGAGGCTTAGAAGTTTTGCTGTATAATTTAAGGTGTGAAATTGAGGTAGTTATGTAGCTACTTTAGGTAAGTGGTAAGCAGCGTATCCACACCTCATAGCATGGAAGAAGGACTGCCATACAGGATAGAGTGTGGAACTCAGATCAAAATCATTGATGTTTTCATTTTAACTTTGCTGTTTGTGTAAGTTTTTCAATAGAGTGTTTTGAATCATTTTGTCCTCCTTGCAGGAAGCTTTCTTTGGCAAAGATCTACTAGATACTAGTAGACAAAACAAGATGAGCCTTGATAATTTACCTGAAGAATCACTTCCACTCTCATGTAAAGCAAATTTGGCCACCAGTTTCCTGGATCCTTCATCTGACCCTCTTCTTAGCTCAACCTCCACTCCAGCTCAGGCAAAACTGGGACCTCAAGGTATACAAAGCTGAAGTTAGTGATAACCTGCTAGTTTGTTTTTATTACAGCTCGAACTCGTCACAATTTTCTTTCAAAGTGCAATTGCCATCTTTTTCAGCATTCTGTATTTTATCTTGCAAAGTAACGTTTATAATGAGTTATACCCAGCTCCAGGACATTGCTTGTTTCAAAAGGAGCAATGGATGGACTAATCGGAACTTGATACAAATCTGAAAGTGTTTAACAGTAACATTCACATCTGTAAAATTCATGAAAATGAATTCCATCCAAGAATACATGTACAAATGCATTATAAGAGAATACAAAAATACTCTGATTAAAAAAGCATTTTTAGAAGTGTACTGATGATTAGTCAGGTAAGTATCATCCACCTTTCATCTTATTTAAAGTTTTAGATTCTTTTAGGCTGCCAGTCTCCTCTCTTCCTCCTGTCCTTTCTGAACATGAGAACCCTTTCAAGGTACAGTTTATAGCCCCTGGGCAATCTTTTGCTTTTGCTTTCTCTTGCAAAACTTTGCTGGAGATATTATTTGAGAGATTTGCAGATAGCCAGAGGGTTATAAGTATTGCTGAAAGGACAGTGTCATGGAAAGGAACAATTAAAAACTTCATTGTCTTCTCCACATACTTTTTTTTCTCGATGTCTTGTAGTGTATGCTCTGTGCTAGAGGTGTCTTACCATTCTGTATTTTTTTTTAACTGTTACTGGGTTACTTTACGTGGGTTAATTTGTCACACTTGTTCCAGTTTATCCTCACATCTTTTTCCATCTGAAGTTTCCAACACCCAGCAGTCTTTTGCAGAGAGATCATTTATTTGTGATTGTTACATAGCGAAAGCCTGCTAAGTGAAAAGCAAAGGGCTATAGTATAATTAAGCATTGATTGTTATACACTGGAAATTGTGAGTAATAGAGAATACAAAGGTTAAATTCTCCTTAAGGGGAAACCACTGAAAAAGAAGTGTTTCAAAGCCTGTATTTCATTGGTTCCAACTCTGCAAGAAAATGTATTTACATAGACATTTTACACCTAGGCATTCTTTGAAGAAGCACAGATTCAGAGGTCTTTGTCACCATATCAAACTGCATGATTAAAGTCATTAATGTTCATGTAGTATGATGCTATGAAGTGTTAGAATTGTACAAACTTGATGCTTATATAATGTTCTATTTTTCCAAGAAAAAGGAGATTAAAAAGGGAGAATTTTTTAAAGCATGTTCTTTGAATAAACAAAGTTGTAAAACTTCATAATTTTATCTTATTTTTATATAGAAATAAATTATAAGGATGCGGTTATTAAAAAATAAATAAATTAGTAGCAACCACTGATGTGGATAACCTACTGTCTTTCCCATTTTATATGAGAGGCTCAAAGGACAGTATTTTCTGGCCATAAGAACGTTCTCAGCAATGGTATCTCCAGTGTTAGGATTTCAGGCCAAAACTGTGTCCACACAAAGCTGTTTGTTGCAGTTGGAGAGCCAGCGGGTGAAGTCATCTGCCAATTTTGATCGGCTCCAGTGCAATTTTTCTTAACTCTTCTGCTGTGACTATGTGGAAGGCAGTCATTTCCACAACAGGATCCCCGTGTCTGGAAGAGCCAGATGCAATTAGAGTGATGGAGACCCTCATAAATTTGCTAATTATTGAGCTAGCAACAGTCACATTGTCCCTTCTGGCTAGCATTGCAGAGGAGCTGGTGGTGAGAGCAGTAAAAGAGCACCTGTGCTATTTTCATCAGTTTGACACAGACCTGCTTTGTTCACTGCACCAGGAGGTGGTAGGAGCATGTTGTTGCTGTGTTATTTTCCTGCAGTGCTTTTTGTCACAATGATTGCTAACTCGGTGAGAGTCCACGCTTAACTGGATAGATCTTTCCCACAAGGAAGTTGTTCTTCTCTGGGAAACTCTAATTGATTGAATCCAGAGATAAGGGTTAGATAAAGTTCATCTTCCAGAGGGCTCTCAAGCATCTGAAGAAGTTACTGGATCTGCTTTGCTTTTCAGCATGAATACAGGGCTGCTAGGAAGTCAACAGTGATGTTTTCAGCTTCCTAATGAATTTACAGTGTATTTCAATGACATTCTGTGACTGTTTATTCTTAGAGCTTCATTAAGGGTAGCCAAAGCTTTGGCCAGTAGTGATGGCAGAGCCAGCCAGAAGAGTGTTTGTGGAGTCTTTTCTTCACTGCCTTACTAGTTACTGGTTACTGTGTTTGAAGCTCTGATTTTTGTCTGGTAAAGAGGCTGCAATTTGTATCTTCAGATATAAGACTCCTCTCTCCCATAACACGAATGGCACACCAATGCGGTGTATTTTACATGGCACCAAGCCTTAAATACTTTTAAAAGAGAGCGCTGGAGCAGAGTGCAGAGGCTTACTTGCTGGGAGCACCAGATCTCCAGAGTACCTGACTCATTGTTGAGGATGAAGACGATGATCTGTACACCCTGACTGCTCTGGGGACTCCTGGTGTCACTCTTGGGATTCTTTACCTGACTGTGTCTCATTAAAAAAAAAATAATAATAATAATAAAATACCTCTTGGCAAGATGTATTCTGTGAAGGTTCTGCAAATAAGAAGGAATGCTAAGGGAATTCTTCCTGGACAAAAAGAGAGGGGTCTTCACAACTGATTCCAGTGCTGCTGGGATGTTTTGTATCTAGATAGATAGCATTTGATTAAACACGTTAGGGTGGCTGCAGCCTTGGGAGAGGCATTTTTATTCTTTTAACATTTAAAGTAAATACATCAGAGGAGTCAGGATCATGAGATTAGCAATAGCGCAGTGCTCTGTTAGAGATCCTGCATTACAGGCAACTTATTCTCCTTTTAGCCTTGTATCTCAATTCTGAAGAGTCAAATTAATGAGCAGTATTGAGCTATTTATTTGGCACCAGATGTCAACCAGCTATTGATTGTGATCTGAAGCAGCTGACTAAAGGGATTTAGTTATTTCCAAGATAATTAGCACTCGCTGAATTAAAACTGGCAAAAAAGAAAAAAAAAAAGTTTCAGATGAAATGTATAGCATGAAACTTATGGATCATGGAACCTAGCCTCCTCTATCACTGACCCTCAGTACTTTTATAGTCTTAACCAGCTCCATTGTGATAGTAGTTAGCTTTTTTACAACCTACTAAACTCATTGGAAAATCATTACAGAACCTGATTGCCTTAATTTTTAGAAGCTTTTTAACTTATAGCCTAAATTTATTCACAGTCAGTTTGTAACAGTGGATGGTAAACACTTCAGTTACATTTTTTCACCTTAGTCCTTTCTGGCTACTTACTCAGTGTATTTATATTCAAATTAGAAGTCAAATTATTAGGAACAGTTCTCAAGCTGTAGAGAAAAACACCATAGCATCCAGTACTGCAAAAGATCTGAAGGCTACTGATTCTGTCTTGGTGCTTCCTTCATAAAGGCTTTTTTCTCATTAGTATTTATTTGACTTCAGACAGGAATTCAGTTAAAAGACAGATAAAGTCAGTCCTTTGCCTACCAGCCAAGTGAAGATATTAACTGTGTGTACTTGGTGTTAGTTACCAGCCTGCGTGATGCAGTTGAACCAAACACAGCAGCCATGTGGAGAAGGACTTGGGGGTCATGGTAGACAAGAAGCTGGACACGAGACAGCAGTTGGCCAGAAGGCCAACTTGTTCTGGGCTGCATTAAAAAAAGGGTGGCCAGCAGGGAGAGGGAGGTATTGTCCCCATCTACTTGGCTCTTGTGAGGCCCCATCTGCAGCACTGTGTCCAGGCCTGGGGACCCCAGTGTAGGAAGGATGTGGAGCTCTTGGAGCTGGTCCAGAGGAGGGCCACAGAGATGATCAGAGGGCTGGAGCAGCTCACCTATGAGGAAAGATTGAGGGAACTGGGATTGTTTAGCTTGGAGAAGAGAAGGCTGCGGGGAGACCTCACTGTGGCCTTCCAGTACTTGAAGGGAGCGTATAAACAGGAGGGGGAATGGCTGTTTACAAGGGTGGACAGTGATAGGACAAGGGGGAATGGTTTTAAACTGAGATGGGGAGGTTTAGGTTAGATATTAGGGGGAAGTTTTTCACACAGAGGGTGGTGATGCTCTGGAACAGGTTGCCCAAGGAGGCTGTGGATGCCCCATCCCTGGAGGCATTCAAGGCCAGGCTGGATGTGGCTCTGGGCACATGTGGTTGGTGACCCTGCACACAGCAGGGGGTTGGAACTAGATGATCTTTGTGGTCTTTTTCATCCCACGCCGTTCTGTGATTGTATGATCTGTGTTCTCTTGCTGTTAGCTGTCTCCTTTACAAAACACTTTTTTTTGACTCTTGCCTTCATAGGCTTTTTTATCTTAAATACTGAGTTCTCATTTGATCTTGTGGTGCTTTTTTCCCCTTAAGTCCATCCAGTCTCCCTTCCACATGGCTGATTCACATTATCGATTTTACTATATTCAGAAATACTGAAAAATTTAGGCTTCTGAACAGTACAAACAAGTGAGACTTGCTTCTCACTTCAGAGCAACCTGCAGAACATGGCGCACTAGAAGGCCCCTTTTAGCCTGGTAAATCTATATTTGAATTTAGAGCTCAAGCTATCATTTATCATCAGAGTCACATTTAAACATGAAATTGCCACAATTGGTTGATATGGTTTTGTTTCTCTTACAGGCAGCACCGATGACCCCTTAGCTGATCTTTCTGAAGTCTTAAATACCGATGATGATATTCTTGGAATCCTTTCTGATGATTTGGTAAAGTCTGGAGATCATTCAGGTATGTAAGTTCACGAGGCCTCTCTGGTATTTGTTTTCTTTCTCTTCTCTACATTGTAGATGTGGTTGTTTTATACCTATGGGTTGTGCTCTAGGTTATTTCAGATACAGTTTTCATATTTTAAAAACACTTTGGTTTGAGATGATTTTGTTGGCTTCTACCAAAAAACAAACAAACAAACAAACCAACCAACCAAAAAGAAAAAAGCCAACAAAAAAAACATACAGCTTCTTCAACATTTTGTTTTACCTGTCTCTTTGCTTTGCTGCTTAAGAGAGAATAAGAAATAGCTGCTGTTGTCTGTCATACCTGCGTAACTTTTTCAGCATGAAGCTTTTTTTCTTTACTTTTGTTTTGTTTTGTTTTGTTTTCGTGTTATAATCATCCATTTTATCTGGTTTGGGTCCTGTAGGTCTTGATTTATGCACTTTCCAGGTTGAGAACTCACCCTCCCCATTTGGTAAGAAACTAAACAATGGATGATCCATGGTTAGAAGTAGTCACCTTTCCTAGTGGTTTTAGCTGAAAGAACTGCATGTGTAGAAACTAGCATTCCTTTACCGTGTCACTAATTCATGCTTCCATTTTCCACTCTTTCTGTATTGTTTGAGTCTAATGTGACCTCTGCACGCTGCATTTAGTACAGTACTGCATAAAATTTTGCTGCCAGTATTTGGAAACCTTCCTGAGATTTTGTTTTTCATGATACAAAGCCATGTGTTTTCTTGCTGTCGCTGTATAATATTACTTACAGTAGTAGTGTATTGTTTTTATCGTAGTGGTATCTTTAGTAAATTACAAGCATTTTAACAATGTGAATATATTAAAGCATGAATAAAGTAGTCAGATTGATATCTTTTTTCCACTGGATATCTTTTTTCCTACTGGATGATGGTTCATCAGTTTATGTAATACACGATTTGGCAATAAGTAGAATGGCATGTTTCATTATTTTAAATTTATTTTTATTTGGTGTTTAATACAGAAAGATATTTTAAATACTGAAGTGTATAGTTTTATTTTCAAAGATGTTTCTCTTTTGAGAGTTACACTGGCATGTAAAGGATGCTGTGAAATTTATATAGGAAGTTATGTTTTCTCAGGATTAACAAATCACTAGTTGTAACCTACAGTATTCAGTAGTTGTTCTTGAAATGGAAACTACTGTGAAGAGTTTGATACTGAGCACACTTCAAGAACACTTCAGTAGATAATTTAATGTAATATATAAGAATGTTTGGGAGTGAAGCTGGAGGTACACAATAAAACACATTGACTGCTAGCGTGATTGTTTTTAGAATGTGAAAAATAATTAGAATGGAACTTTTTACTGAGAACTATATGCTTCAGAAGATGCTGTACCTGAACTCAGTTGTCTTATTTCAACAAAATTTTCCCATTCTTCCAGTTGCATTCCGTTCAATCAACATTCCTCAAACAATACAGTAAACTGGAAGTGTATAGCTGGGGGTATTTGTTTACTTTTCTCTAATGAATATTTTCTTTTTCCTTACCTTTCAAGTTTTAAGGAAGTCTTCATTTAGTTGATAGCTCACATCTAGGGAAAAGATGTTTTATGCCTTTTATTCTGTATCAGTAGATTTTGGTATTCATGTCTAACTTTGTGTTCTTTCCTCCTTAGCTGGACTGGATATTGGTCCCATCTCTGATGATCCTTCTTCTCTGCCTCAGCCAAATGTCAACCCAACTTCACGGCCACTGAGTGAAGAACAATTGGATGGAATCCTCAGTCCAGAACTAGACAAAATGGTCACAGATGGTAATTTTTTGTTGTTCTTGATCTAATCATCTGGAAAATGCTTTCTGTTGAACTCACATTGCTACCCACGTATTGCTACCTTCTTGCTTACAGAATTAATTTTATTGCATTGTTTTATGATTACTCATCCCATATTTTTAATTTGCACAGGTGCTATTCTTGGCAAATTGTACAAAATCCCAGGTATGTACTCTAAATCTGTGTTGTCTTCTACAAGATGCAGTTTATAAGCAATGCCAGCCAACTCATGCACAGTGTTTTTGCAGAGCTGGGAGGAAAAGATGTCGAAGATCTGTTCACAGCTGTTCTAAGTCCAGCAACCACACAGACAGCTCCTTTGCCACAGCCTCCACCTCCACCACAGCTTATGTCTTTGCACAGTCAGGGTATGTTCATTTTTTACTTCTAAAAACAGCAGCTTAGTCAGGAGAGTTGTGCATCTGTTAAATACTGACATGAAAGTAGGGCATGCCTTACTTCCTGCTATTCTTAACTCATGGAATCTGATATTGATAATTTATGGAATATTTTTCTAAAACTGCTCAAAAGACAGCTTGTGATTCATGTGCAGGTAAATGTTGCTAACTTAAAGGGACAGTTATATTATATTTGTGTGATGTGTTGGAGCTTTTATTTAAGCTGACACTTTCATATTCTTGAAATTGTCTGCAATAAAGCATGTGTTCTCTTCTGCATTTGCTCTTTCATTACCTTTGAGTACCTCCTCAAGGGTAATGAGAAAGTCTGTGTGACAGTGATTTGCTAATTCTTAATTTCATTTAGGGAGTCTTAATTTTGTTTAAGAATTCAGTTTAGCATGCTAACTATTCCTGTCCAAATAATAAAGAGGAGGCTAAGAAGTTTTGAAATATATCATTTATCCTCTTTCTTACTATTAAGATTATTATGAATTGATACAGCATATTGCTACTTTTATATTGAAAGCATGAGGCAGACTAACTTGACTTGTTTTTGGTACCAGTAGAGCAGGATTTTAGTGGTATGTATGAGCATAATTAGATGCACTCTTTTCTCATCAGACATCACCATTAGTGGGTTTTCCTTGAGCTCAAGTAAGGAGTGCCCATTCTGTAATACTGGTACTACAAAAAGTGGCATGCAAATTGATTTCAGTTGCGAATTAATCACAAGAAGGAAAATGATTGGTTTCATAGCTAGTTGTATTTCCATAAAAAGGAAAGACTACGAACATTATTGGAAAGGAGACAGTTTAAAGCAAAGAATGAGGTGATTTAAAACAAAAGATAATATAGGTATCAGTACCAGTTTCCTACTTGTTTGGGTACTTGGAGATAACTTCAGCATTTGAACTCTGTAGGATTGTTTAACATTCTCCCTATGGGAATTGCCACAGTTACGAAGTTTTGGATTTATAACTTGTTCAGTTACTGTGTAATGATCCACATGTTTCTATGAGATAAATGCTTTAGTAATGGGAAAGCTTGTATCAAGTCCCAGCAATTTCAAATAAAAATAACAGTGTTCTCATCAGGACTTATCAGCCTTCTGCATGAATTAGAGGCCTGGCTCCTCCTTGCTTGCCAGGTCTTCACAGTTACAGCATGCTATGATATAGCATATTCTCTTAAATACTGTCTGATGAATTACTTCCATCCCAACTAAACTTTTCTGTGTAATTAATGTCACCTGTAAATAAGAAGATAATGACCTCCGGCATGGGAGAATGTTTCAGTGTTACTCTGTGAATATATTGATTCCTGATTTGCTTTTGTGCTTTTAGGAAAATATTCAGAACACAGTTATGATTGCATTTAAGTGACAGGGACTCACGGATCAGTGTTAATTCTGTGTAGGAACATCTGCAAAGACCATCTGCTGGAATAAATCTGCTCATGCCACGTTTGCTTAATATTTTGATCAAATAAATAAAATATTCTGCCCTCTTATCGCTAGGCTGGACATTTGATTACAGTGATAATGTTCATTTGACTTGGTGTATCTTTTCATCAGTTACAAATTTCGGAGTTAATAGATGATGAAGCTTACTTTGGTATGCTGCTGTCTCAGAGGAGGAGGTGCTTAATTCAAGTGGTTAATCATAACTCTGTAAAGACTGAAAGCAACTTGGTCCGTGTGTGATGCTTGGCAGCAGCATGGATTTTTCTCTTCTTTGTTGCAGGCAATGTATCTGGGTATAACAACAAAAATACAGACTGCTAGCCTTTAGGAATATACATCACTGTGAAGTGTGATATGGCACTGCAGTGCAGGCTAGTGCAATAGCTTTGGAAATCCCATTTTAAAAAAAAGCCTTAATTTTTCACACTGAAATAGATCTGTATAGGGATGTGATCTGATAGAAAAGAACACAAGCTTATAGCGAACCAAAGTAAATTGATTTCTAAACCTTTCCAAAACTGTAAGGTCAGTACTGGAATGGGCTGCCCAGGGAGATGATAAAGTCACTGACTCTGGAGGTGTTCAAGGAATGTTTAGAGGTTGTGTTGAGGGATATGGTTTAGTGAGAATTATTGGTGATGGGTGGACAGTTGGATGATCTTGGAGGTTCTTTCCAACCTTGGTAATTCAATGACTCCATAGAACTTGAAAGCAATTAGTTTTTCATTAGATGAGACGTGCCTTCTTCACTAAACATTTTGTCCTCTACTTTAAAAAGTATTCATACTTCAAAATAATAATTTAAAATTCTCATTCCAGGAGAGAGTGTGTTTCCAAGAGTGCCACTTATGAATGGTCTGATTGGCCCTAACCCTCATCTCCCTCATACAACTCTGACTCCTGGAGGTGCCCTGGGCACTTTCTCTCCCATAACACAACAACCATATACTGATACCAGGTATGTTAAAATGGGAAGTCAAAAACAGCCACTGCTTAGCATTTATCACTTGATGATAGTGGTGTTATTAGTACTGTGATACTGTTAGCGTTTAACTACTTGGTTGTTGAGAGTTACTACAAAACCTGTGTTCTTGCAGTCTGCTGGGTAATAAGATAGCAAGCAGAATAAATACTGTGCTAATTGTTTTTGTATATTGAGAGAAATCTATTTACAGAATAAAACTCCTTTTTGATTTGTCAGGGATAAGAATCCAGCATACAATCCAATGGTAAGTGATCCAAACAGCTCATGGGCACCATCTGCTCCACCTTTGGAAGGTGAAGGTGATACAATGTCCAATGCTCAAAGAAGCACTCTTAAGTGGGAAAAAGAAGAAGCATTGGGTGAAATGGCGACAGTAGCACCTGTTCTCTATACAAATATTAACTTCCCTAATCTAAAGGAAGAATTCCCAGGTGAGTGAATTAGCAAAGTTAAAAAGTATGTGGAAATTTATACATCTGTATTTGAAATAATATGAAACAAACTTATTAATGCCCTTCATATTAACACATTTTTTTTATTATTGCAGACTGGGCTACAAGAGTGAAGCAGATTGCTAAATTGTGGAGGAAAGCAAGCTCGCAGGAGAGAGCTCCATATGTGGTAAGAAAAAACACCTCCTTCATTTGCATGCTTTCAGCAAAAATGTATTTCATTTGTGGGATTTTCATTTGTTTTTTTAAATAAGTTTAGGGTTAGTGGAAGTTCACTTGCCTTTCAGCCTTGAAATAAACTACAGTAGTATTGTGCAAGATAAAGGCATTAAATGAGATGAGAATGTTTGTTCTCACTGCCTTTGCGACATTTGTTTTGTGCCTCAGGCCTTACATGCCCTTGTCTCCTTCTGCATAGGACCTCACCAGTCTCTTCATAAGGATGATAAAAAAATTATTATGTGACCTTCCTCTCTTATATCTTCCTCTCTCATTAGTGTTTTCATTTTGGCCCCATTTGAGTTGCTGAAGTTGTTCACATGTTGAACTACCAATTCCAGAGGTAGCAGAGCTTCATATCTCTACTTGGCTCATTTTCTTTTATTCCTCTGCTCTTGCCTTACTGTTCCCCTCTCTCATGTCTGGAATGGAAACTCTTTTGATACCTTCCATGTTGTGGAGGGCACAAGCAACTCTGTTCTCACCAGAACCATTCATGTTCTTCACATTTGGGCCAAGCAAACTCAGATACTTGAAGCAGCTGCCTGGAGTACATGAATGCTGATTCCTGATTCTGTAGAACTGCCATGGAATTGGTGACCTTGTACTCTATTGACACCTGTTGTTAAAACCTCTTTTCATCCAAACCTCAGAAGCTGTATTAGTTTCATTGCTCTTGACCTAGACAGCCGTTGTTGGTGAATGTGCTTTCCTTTAATATGCTGTTGATCTCCATCCTGGTTCTTTTCTTCCTTTCATCACAACAGCAACTGGATGAGTGTTCTCATTTTCACTGTGTAAATTTCTGCAGATTTTGCAGGATTGTGTTTTCAGTCTTTTTCTTTCCCCACGCCCAAAGTTATTCCAACATCATCTTATTAATAAACAAACCTGATCCCCAAATGTGTTTGTATGTTGATGGCACATAGATTAGCAATACCAACATGATGTCTTCCAGTCCAAATTAACAAACAAACAAAAACAAACTTGCTGACAATTTTTAGGGGATGAGTTATTACCCCAAAAAGAAATGCATACCCAGACCAAGAGTCTTGATCTTTCTGATACCCTTGAAACAATCCCTCTCTATCTATATCATTTAGTTATTGTGTTTATTTTACTTTTTATTCAGACCTGTAACTTCAGTGACTTTGGACCTCTATATCATTTCATGTATTTAATTTTGAAAATTCCTTCCATATAGCATTTACAAGAAACTATTGGCATAAAAGGGTAGGCTTTTATCCAGGCATTTATCAATTTACTATTACTGCTATTATCTAATGCTCCTTCTTCATTGCTCTGGAAAAATACAGTCCTATTCTCCTAGTGGATACCCAAGAAATAGATGCAAAAATTATTTCCTCTGTCTGCGGAATGGGAACACTCAGTTGCACAGACATGTGCATGAGTATTTGCATAGTACAAAGTAGTTGTTTCCTCACAGATGTTACAGTTCATGCACTCCTATGTTGCAGCTGTTTCTGGTGTACGTAGCATTGTGCTCACAGGAAGCTGCTTGAGTGCCTGAACTGAGGAACTTTCAGCTGAGAAGGGATGAAGGCTACCTTAGAAATAAAATTGAGAAATGTGTTATTACATTTTCACTGTACGCTTTTTACTTTCCTTACTTGCATAATCTTGACACTTAGAGAGGAAATGACACGAATATTACTGCTGCACTGTTGCTCTCATCTGTGTTAATGCATCTTGTTTCTTGTTGGAGGGGAAGAGTTTAAGCTTTTTTTTCTACCAGGCAGTCACCACTTGAAAACTGCAAAGAAAAAAAAAAAAAAAGGTAAAAAAGGTAAAAAAAAAAAAAAAAAAAGATGTGAGGATTTGATTCAGCAAAGGAGTCACATCCTAGATTGGCGGTAAAACAGACCCTTTGAAATTTCCATTAGATGTTTTAAAGTGTCAGGATGGCTGTGAAATGCCTCATTGAAGAGGAATTGCTGTTCTTTCATCCAATTTTTCCTGATGCACAAGCCCATATCCTATGTTTATACTACTGACTTAACACAGATTGAGATCTATAGAGTCTGTTTAATGGAGTAGACTGTATTTTTCTTGTCATTGAAGTTCTTCACATTATTGGTCTTTATTGATCCAAACATCATCTGCTGTACTCACATCTTTGGGTTTCAGACCACCACAGTGTGCAATTTGAAAGGTGTATTGGTGAGATTCGTGTTTTTTTGGCACAGCACAGTACCTGAACAGAGACTCAGAGAAAACCTCTACTGCAAATGATTCCTTAGTTCTCTCTGTATGTTAGTTTAAATGTAAGATTTCTAAAGATAATGAAGTATTTTCGGTTTGGAGTTTGTTGTAATAATAATAATATTGTAATAATAATAATAAGGTAGTTTTCACAAGCATGTGTTTGTTTGAAAAACAAAACAAGAAAGTTTTACAGGTAATTTCATTTTAGGTTTTGTAGGAATAACGGATGCAGTTTTCACACTTAGCAAACGAAAATGAGACTAACTACATGTCTTTTTTCTCTTTTTTCAGCAAAAAGCCAGAGATAATAGAGCTGCTTTGCGCATCAATAAAGTACAGATGTCAAATGACTCCATGAAAAGGCAACAGCAACAGGATAGCATTGATCCCAGCTCACGTATTGACTCCGACCTCTTTAAAGATCCATTAAAACAGAGGGAATCGGAACATGAGCAGGAGTGGAAATTCAGACAGGTGTGTTGCATTTAGGGCTTTTTGTCATTTTTCTTCCTGCCTTTTATTGCATTGTTGGAATCTTGTTTTAATAAAATCAATTTCAATCTTTCTTTGTAGAAGAGTATAAATTCAGGTTTTGTGGAAGAAAATTGGTGTTATCAGAAGGGAAGCTGCTTGTAAATGCTGAAAAATTTTGTTGGAAAGCTTTGACTCTTAAATCTTAACCTATTGTGGAAATAGGTTATTCTTCCTTTGTATGGCTAGCTGGTGCAGTAGTTTGTTTTTTATATACCCTGTATAGCAGTAACTTTGTGCAGCTTGCTGCTTCAAGTTAGGCTGCTTGTCTCTTGGAACCCATTTACCTCCATCAGTGCTGCATCTGTTGGTACTCATCTTTGGAGTATAAGGTTGGAAAGCCGTGCTGCTCTTTAGGCAACGTGGGAAATTTTCTTCCCAGGCAATCAAGGTGCTTGTCAAGGTATTTGAACTTAACAAATAGCTATGCTCTCTGCTCTCTTGCATTTACAATTTACAGTTATTCATAATTGATCTTCAGTGTATTCAGAAGTTTTAATTCCTGATTCATTTTACTCATCAAAGATTTTGTTTATATATGTATATATATATATATATATGTAAAAGTATAACCTTTTTCCTTATGATTTTTAAACAGCAAATGCGTCAAAAAAGTAAGCAGCAAGCCAAAATAGAAGCCACACAGAAGCTTGAACAAGTGAAAAATGAGCAGCAGCAACAGCAGCAGCAGCAGCAACAGCAGCAGTTTGGTTCACAACAGCTTCTGAACCAGTCTGGCTCAGACACACCCAGCAGTGGGATCCAGAGCCCCCTAACACCTCAGGCTGGCAGTGGCAGCATGTCTCCTGCACAGCAGACATTCCATAAGGATCTATTTGCAAAGCAGCAGCTACCTGCTACACCTACTTCAGCATCATCAGATGATGTGTTCCTCAAACCACAAGCACCACCCCCTACTCCAACCCGAATCCCGGTACATGATTCACTGTCTCAGTCTCAGACTCCTCAAACATCATCACAACAGATGTTTTCTCCAGGTTCCACAAACACAAGACCACCTTCCCCAATGGATCCATATGCTAAGATGGTAGGAACACCTAGACCAGCACCTAGTAATCAGAACTTTGTTAGAAGAGGTAGCATTGCACCGTTGGATACCTGTGCACCACAGTCATCTATATCCAGGCCTGTTCAGGTAACTGAACCTTCGGGAAGCAGGCCTTCACCAGTCAGGGATTCATGTTCTTCATCTCCAAGTAGCAGTGATCCCTATGCAAAGCCACCAGACACACCCAGGCCTGTTATGACCTCAGATCAGTTCTCCAAACCGTTGGGGGTCCCGAGATCGCCCATGGTTATGGATCAGTCAGGGAAAGTTCCTTTAGCAGCTGGAAGCAGTGATCCGTTCACTAAGCCAGCTCCTAGAACTGATACATTTCAGAGACAGAGAGTAACTTCTGCTGATGCATATGCACGGCCACCATTGACTCCTACTCCTACTCCAGTTGATGGGAGCCCTGGACACTTTAAAACTCCCATGCGTCCGCCTCAGTCCCCACAAGATCCCTATGCATCAATGCCAGCTACACCAAGGCGCGTTGCTGTTGATCCGTATGAAAGGCCTGCACTGACACCAAGGCCAGTGGATAACTTTTCCCATAATCAGTCTAACGATCCATACAGCCAGCCTCCTCTTACTCCCCATCCAGCAATAAAGGAATCTTTTGCCCATCCACCCCGGATCGTGCGGCAACAGAGTGAGTCTTTCCCTCAGTCTGGACCCATTTCAAGGCCAGCTTCTCAGGACCCTTACTCCCAGCCTCCAGGTACTCCTCGGCCAGTTGCTGATCCTTATGCCCAACCTCCAGGAACTCCTCGTCCCGCCACAGTTGATCCATATATGCAGCAACCACCCACACCAAGACCTGCACAGCCAGCAGATTTGTTTGCTCAATCCCCAACAAATCAGAGACATTCTGATCCATACGCTCAACCTCCTGGAACACCAAGGCCAGTTCTGAACGATCCTTATTCTCAGCAACCAGCAACTCCAAGACCAGGAATACCAGAGAGTTTTAACAGACCTGCAATGACAAGACCAGGTCTAATACCAAATAGAGATCCTTTCCTGCAGACATCACAGAACAGGTTGCAGGGCACTTTTGTCAGGCCGTCAGACCCGTGTTCTCAAACTCCCAGACCAGCAGGACCTGCAATAACAGATTCATTTAACCACGGTCCTTCTGCTCCAGCACGTGATCTTTATGATCAACCACCGATGACTCCAAGACCTCAGCCAGAATCTTTTGGAACTGGTCAACTAGCCCACGATGCTGCTGAACAGTCACGGCCTGGAGCTGAAGGCAACTTCAGTGCATCTGCAAATTCTCCAATGAGTTCTCAAGGACAGCAGTTCCCCAAAGTTTCACAAGGTCCTGGCCCAGCACCCACTACAGGAGTAACGGATACACAGAATACCATGAATATGTCTCAAGCAGACACTGAGAAATTACGACAGGTGAGAGTAATACTTAATACTAATGGCATCCAACTTTCAGAAGTAGTATTTCCCCCATTTTTGTTAAATATTTGAAGGGTTGGCTTTTTTGACATGAAACGTAGGTGTGTGATGTAGAATTCTTTGTTCACTTCTTATGTCCATTCGGTTCTCTGGATAATGCATGTGTGAAATATAAAGAAATTGGTAATTTTTAAGAAGTTTGGTCAAAATCCAAAAAAGAAGCAAAGCCACTGCCGAAGCCATTGAAGATTTTATCTACATGAGAATGCAATACCTTGAAAGGACAATTAATTCTACATAGGCAATTAATCCTGTAATAGAGGAGTTGTAGAACTGATCGTCAGTGACTGGTTCACAGATTGAGGAGGGTGTAGGCATTGATCTTAGACTGGACATCAAACTTTTCAGATGGCTAGCAAACCTGCTGAGGTTATTCCTGCTGTTGGTCACTGCTCTTCTGCAGGAACTGTTGCTCCAGGCTTTTATCAATGAATGTTTGGCAAGCATCTCTTAATGAGACATAGAATTACATTCAACTTGTGGGAGGCTGCTTGGTCTTCTGTTTGGAAGGGGCAACAGGAAATAGAATTAGCAGAAAAAATAGCCAGTATTTCTCACACAAAGTTAGAGTAAATTCTATAGTAAATAAAGTAATACAGAGGAAAGAGTTTGTTGCTTCTCTGTTAGTTGGCAAAGTAGCATCACGCTAATTACAAGAGATCTGGAGATATAAAACTGTGTTACCATCATCTTGCACTGTGCAATCCCAATCCTAAATTCTGCTTTGATTATGGCAGTATAATGTTTCCCTGTAATGACTGAAGAATTTCTTTCATCTAAAAAGCTGAAAGCAGCAGAGTATAACACTTCCAAATACATCACCTGCAAAGTCCAGCACAATGATTTTTGTTTTTTTTTTTTTTAAACAGCGACAGAAATTACGTGAAATTATTCTACAGCAACAGCAGCAGAAGAAGAATGCAGTTCGTCAGGAAAAAGCCTTACAGGATCCAGCAGCTCCTCCCCATGCAACTCCTCTCCAGCATTGGCAGCAAGACAACTTAAATCAGATTTTTAACCGCCCTCCTCCTCCGTATCCTGGGAATATTAGATCCTCTGTTGTCCCCCCAGGTGGGCCAAGGTTCACGGTATACTCAAAGGATCAACGTGGGCCATTTCCTGGTGATGGGCAGTTCAGTAGACCCCAGTTTCCAGGAGATATGAGCACCATGGGAATGAGACCTCATGGTCTTAGGTAAGCTCTTCAGTCTCATACAACCAAGCTATTAAAGTGGTAGTTCTAAATCTACAGAAAACATTGGATACAGGGCTTGGGTTTTTTTGGAGATAAAAAATCGTCTGAATGGTCTGCAGTAGCTGGTGATTTTACTGAGGTTGTGTATAGTAAGCTTTAAGTATCTGTAACATTAGAATGTGCATTTTATAGTTAGTAGCACTGCTCTGTGCTGTATTTTATGGGGAATTTATCATAAATTAAAAAAGGAGAAACTGCAGTGCTTGTGGAAATTACAATGGATGATACTGTCACCCATTGTTTTAGTGCAGCTTTTTAAAAAAGAAGGGTCTGATTTGAGCTTTGCTGTCTTAATAATAGATAAATGTAATATTTCTGCTTAGCTTTCTAACGAATATATAGTTCAATATTGACTTTTGTCTGTGCCTTTTTTACAGTGAATACTAATATTGACATATATTATAGTCTTGGGAATAAATGTTTTCAATATTTTGAATTTATTTCAGTAAATCTGCACATTATTTTTAAAGCACACTGCACTGAATTAATATGTAGTTTATTTGCTCAGATCTTTATATCACAGAGTTTTCTATCCATTATGACTGGAATTTAAAACAGGTTGTTTATTAAACATAATTAAAGCAATTATTTTATTGTAGTCATAAAGCTCATTTAAATATAAGCATAATCAGCAAAATATTTATTTAAATATTTTAATGAATGTGTCGTGTAAAGCATTTTGCTGAATAGTTATGTAGTCAAGTATGACAGGCTATGCTGGTCCTGAAAAAAAAAGGTAATTTATCTTTTATACTTTATTTTAGATTTGGGTTTCCAGGAGGTGGCCATGGTCCACCATCAGGCCAGGAACGTTTTCTCAGTCCTCAGCAGGCAATGCAACGTGCTGGAGTTCCACCACAATTGAGAAGATCTCTGTCTATTGATATGCCTCGGCCAGTGAGCAATCCACAAATAAACAGTGCATCGGGGATCTCTCAGCATTTTCCTCCACAGGGAATTCAGGTTCAGCAGCACAATATTTTGGGTCAGGCATTTATCGAGTTGCGTCACAGGGCTCCTGATGGGAGGCCAAGGCTGCCTTTTAATCCTTCTGCACCAAACATAATGGATCCAGCAGTGCAACATCAGCGACACACAGGATTTATACCCAGGCAGGAATTTCCAGGCCCAAGACAGGCAGAACCACTGAGACATAATTCTCAAGGTATGCCTAACCAGTTGCAGATGTCTGCAGGATTGGAGCATATGTCACAACCCCAGCAGGATCAAATCAACCCTGACAACCCACCCGCACTTGTAATACGTTCTCTAAGCAATCCACCAGTAGCTGATGCTTTCCCAGGACCATCTTTGCCTGCAGCTGCTCCGAGTGATGAATCAGCAAATATGCAGATTCCCAACCAGTCAAGTGATGGTCTGGAAGAAAAGCTTGATCCTGATGATCCAGCTGTGAAAGATTTGGATGTGAAAGACCTTGATGGGGTTGAAGTCAAGGATTTGGATGATGAAGATCTTGAAAATTTGAATCTAGACACAGAGGATGGAAAAGGGGATGAGCTGGACACTTTAGATAACTTGGAAACCAATGATCCTCACCTTGATGACCTTCTAAGATCTGGGGAATTTGATATAATTGCATACACAGATCCAGACCTTGATGTGGGGGATAAGAAAGGAATGTTTAATGAAGAACTAGATCTTAGTGTCCCCATTGATGTCAAGCTGGATATCCAGGGCAAGACAGAAGAAACAAAAGACGAGCAAGGGGATAGAACTGTTGCTCATCCTGAGACCCTGTCTTCGCCAAAGAAGTCTACTGCAGAAAATGAAATTAAAACAGAAATACTTTCCCCAAACACTCATGAGGAAAAGAAGAACGAAAATGAAAGAAATGATGGAAATGCAGAATCAACAAGTACTCAACAGGCTACTGAAACAGAGTTAAAAGATGGAGAAAAGGCTCCTGCGCAGCCTGCTAACCTAGAATTCCCTGACAAAACTACTGCTGTTTCCAGTCAGGAAACAACTGTGCCTAGTCCAGATACTCAGGGATCTGCTCCAGTGCCTGTTCAAGGAGCAGTAAGTTCCTGCAGTATTTCTGGGTCCACACCAGTCCTCTCAAGTTTGCTAGCTAATGAAAGCTCAGATAACGCCGAGGCAAGGACGCTAGCATCTCCCTCGCAGTCTTTGCCAACGTCTCAACTGAACCATGCATCGGGTATTCCTCAAACACTGCTGACACCTGGTGGGCAGATCTTGGAAAACACTTTAAATTCCAATTTGACCATAGTTCCACGAATAAACCATAATTTTTCTCAAGGGTCACCAAACCCAGGATTTATTCAGGGTCAATCAGCTAATCATAACTTTGGGACAGGACAGGCATCTAATCAAACTGTGGCTGTAACAAGCCGTCCTGGCCCGAGTGGCATATCTGGTCCCCAGCAGATAATGCTCCCTCAGCCATTAGCTCAGCAACAAAATCGAGAGAGACCGTTACTGCTAGAGGAACAGCCACTTCTTCTGCAGGATCTTTTGGATCAGGAAAGGCAGGAGCAGCAGCAGCAGCGGCAGATGCAAGCCATGATTCGCCAACGTTCAGAGCCATTCTTCCCTAATATTGGTATGTGGTGATCTGTCTGTGTTCTGCTTAGTTAGGTAAAAAGTCAGAATTAAATAGTTAAACATTTTTATAGCGCCGAATGAAGTAGGTGGATATTTGGAGTGTGAAGATGGCATAACAGAAAAGCAACCTGAGTAGGATGTGTAATGGAAGTCTGGAAAATGAAAATGTAGATGAAGTGCTGAACCTTTGCAGAGCTCATTCTGAGTTTACCAGGATCAGGATAACACTGTGCTAATGCTAATTTATCCATCACCAGCTCTTATAACTTCGTATGTGATATGGAGTAAGTGTGCCCTTTGTAAACAATTAGATGATGAAATGCAATAGCTGACCTTTTGATATCCAGTATCCTAATTTTCTGCTCGTGGCTTTTTTACTGCTTTTTTTTTTTTTCAGTGTTCAAGTTGTCTCAAAGAGATCACTGAATGTAGTCAAGCCACCCTAGATGGCTTCCAAAGGTCCCTTCCAAACTCAAAGAGTTCTATACTCCCTCGTGAGGACTGTCAGTCAGTCCTGTTTGTCCAGCTCTACTGGGCCAACTAACAGGAGAGTTGGCAGGAGAGAGCATGGTTTACATGCTTATGGATCTTTTCAGATGCTGAATGTGGCATTTTATGCCACGTGCTTTTCTCCCTGTAGTTCTACCAATAATAACAGAGTGACTGAAGAGGTTTTCTTAGTATGTTTGTGATGGCTTGTCAGTTTTGCCAATTGAACTGAGGAACAACTGCTCTTCATGATTCTTTAAACTATAAATAGAATTTATTAATCTCTTGGTTCATAGGCCAAATTTATTCTAGAGCCCTTCTCAACCCAGTCTGCTTTCTTTTGTGTGTTATGGCTGAAAACAAGAGCAGTTACAGCCAGATTAACTTTCCTTAGGGGGTATATGAAGCAACATATTAGCCATGAAATTCAAAATGAAGAGGACAAGTAATTTGAAATAGTGATGCAGCTGAGTTGTTTCGCTGGTGATTTATGTATGAACAAGATATAAACGAGTCAGTTCCAATTAATAACTTGCAATGTTTGGTTATGTAATTCATTTGTACTGTCTTTCTTTTCTAGACTTTGATGCAATTACTGATCCTATAATGAAAGCAAAAATGGTAGCCCTCAAGGGGATCAATAAAGTCATGGCTCAGAGTAACATGGGGATGCCACCAATGGTTATGAACAGGTAGGCAATGCTTGAATACCATCTTCAGGGCTGCTAAATGTGAAGGGAAATCATAGAGGTGTGGAAAACATGGCTTAGTAAAGGTGTTTGTAAGCTCTGTTTGAACACAGTAAGATAATTCTCCACCCTGAGTTGTTTATTAGAGCTTCCATAATTTTCTATTACTGTAACCTAACCTGAGTGACTGCAGTAGCAGAGTTTTCCACCTGTGCAGATACTAATTGGGTAGCTTATGTTCACTGGTTTATCTTGCTCTTTTTTTTTTTTTTTACTCTAAATCCATGCTCTATCACCTTTCAAAATAAAATGTTTCCCAGCTGAGAGCAGAATGCACTCTTCCTTAAGATACCCACCAGTTTTAAAAGTTACAGTTTCATTTTGTGTCTGTGTATCAATAGGTTTCCTTTCATGGGTCAGCCATTGCCTGGGGCTCAGGCCAGCGAAGGCCAAAATCACATGCAGCAGGCCATTACACAGGTAGTACAACTTGAGTTTACAACACAAGTCTTAAATAATGATAACTAGATTTTGTTTCAATTGAATCATTATTTAATTTCCTTATCTGTATATTTTGCTGAAATTTCTAGGATGGAAGTTTGACACCTCAGATTTCTAGACCTAATCCTCCTAATTTTGGTCCTGGTTTTGTCAGTAAGTACACATCAGCCAATTCAATGTTTTATGATGTTATTCTAAATAAAATATCCATAAACTGATTTCTCTCAAAAAATTAATCCTTTTAAAATTGTATCATTTCATCATTACAGTATCAGTTCATGAAAGAATGCATGATAAATTATATTATTTTTCTAGAAAACTGTCCTCGGAGAAGCACCATGATGAAAAGGGGAACCAGGAGGAACAGTTAATTAGTATTATTTGTGTTTGTGTGAGAGTAGTAATTGTTTTGCTGACAGGCTGCTACCTCAAAAATGAGGTCATAGAATCATAGAATCTTTGGAATTGGAAGGGATCCTTAAAGGCCATCTGATCCGACTCCCCTGTAGTTCACAGGGACACCGACAGCTCCATCAGGTGCTGAGAGCTCCATCCAGCCTGACCTTGGGTGTCTCCAGGGATGGGACATCCCTGGCAACTGGTCTTCTATTGAGGTTTAGTATTCAGAGCTCAGTGAGAACGGGAATCTGTATTGATGGGTTATTTTTTATCTAAAAAGCAAAAAGTTTTTTGCAGCATCATTGTCATTTTAAAAATGCCAATAAAAGCTTTCCAAGCATTAATTAAGCAAGATTGGCTGGGAACCATAGTTGCCAAAAGTAGACGTATATAACTCTAGTACACTGCTTTCCTTACTCTGCTTGCCCTAGATGAGTTGTAAGTCTTAGTCTCTGTGATGAGAAGGAGAAACATTAGCAGGAATTAAAACACAGTGTGTGCTGGGAGAGGAGGAGCACATACAAAGAAGCGTTACTACAAAAGCTTTACTTGATATTTATGTATAAAAAACAGAAGCAAACACCTTCACCTTTTCCAGAAACAGAAGCTGCAATATTGAATGTGCAATGAGAAGCTTTAGTAATCTTTTCTGTGTTAATTTCTGATGAGATTGTAAATGGCACTCGGCAGTAGCCTGGCTCAGGTTGGGGGTGGTGGTTCTGAGCAGTTGAGAAAATCTGTTCTTCATTTCAGCAGTAGTTATTCTTACCTGGACCTTGTTAATATTTCAGTACTTTCCATCTGCAGTTACTCTCCATCATTTCCACTCAGCTGTCCCTTCGGGTTACATGATTAGTTTCACAGAATATATCACTGAAAGAATTAGTGCCCCTTGAGGCTGTAGATAGCTCTGTGAATCGATTCAGTTGAGCTGTTAGGTTCAATGACTGTTTCTACTGCAACTACTGTGAAAGAGGAATGTGGTAGGGATTAGAGCACAAGGAAAAGGTGGTTGTATTGAAATCATACCGTTGTATGGATATCTTTATTCCTTATACAAGATAAACAAACGTTCCACACAAGGAAAATTCCATGCCTTGTTCCTGATTATCCAGTTCAGTGCCACAGTGTGATCCCAAGACAAATGATACTGTCACCAAACCTTGCGTCTCGCTTTCTGGGCTCAGTGCCAATGAAGTGTGTTATTGGACATGATTGTTTTGCCTCCAGAAAAATATATGAGAGCAATGGATTGCTCCTAGCAGATCACTATTTCTCATTTGGAAAATGAGTAATGTCACAGTTACAGTCTAAATGAGAGCGCAGTTGTTTGTGGGGAGGAAAAGGCACTGATGCTGAAGGCACTGTGCTGGTGGTCAAAAAAAGTTATTTTTACAATGGAAACAAAATGTAAAAAACTTAGGTTTTATTGGTTCATTTTCTTACAGTAACTTACATTGTAAGGTAGATGTATTTTCATTTCTTCTATTATAATTTATAATAAATGATTAGTCAGATATATGTCATGTAATCCGGATTTTCAGACATTTCTAAAAACAAATCAGCCTACCCCAATGCTTTTTCCATTCCTAATGATCCTTCAAAATTTCTGTGAAAGGAAGTGAAGCTGATGCCATCTGCGATTAGAAATAAGTTATCTGTTACACTTCAGAGTATAAATTTGTGCATTTCCTTTGGAATCATGCTCTAGTTTCTGTGATCAGTAATGGTTGGGATTTGGTCTCAGCTGGAAGGAAGTAGTGTTTCATCCACTTTCTATTTTATGTCTGTAGTGGAGTGTCTTTCTCTGCTAGTGGAGAATGCCTTTCTGCACTTGCTCACATGGTTGTTCCTGGAAGTGGGGAACTTGATGTGATGAGGGTGTTGTTGTGGAGGGTTTTGTTGCACTTTTCAGTATAGGTTAAATAACTTGCAACTCTCCCTTAGTGCTTAGCTATTCCAATTTAGTTCAAATTGCCTTGTCTTCTTCAATCAGTGGTTGATTAGGATTTAATTTTGAAGTATAAAGCAGGCCTTGGCACGTTTCCAGTCCCATATACCATCTTTCTTACATTTCTTGGATTTATGATGAATGTTTTTGATGTTCATTTTTTTCTTATATCTATTTTTGTTGTTATTTCTAAGTGGACCAAACTCCTCTGCAAGTGTCAGAAATAATTAGACATATTTCATTGAAATTTATGTCCGTATTCCTTAATCTCTTTCCCTCTATCCGAGTCTTTCCTTATACCCTTTTCTGTGGCAGGCAGTGTTCCACTGGGCTCTGCAGCTGCTTTCAGAACTGCATTTGCTCACTGGCCAGCATGTGCACATGTACTGACCAGATAGCGGCCACGTCTCTCAAAATGTAGGGACTAAGTTAAAACTATTTGCTCAGGAAAGGCAGTCTCCTTTACAGAGATCATTCCAAGGCTTAGTATCTCTTGAGATCTCAACTCTTCTGTCGAATTTGGCCGAACGTGACCAGCAGTTTCATAAAATAAGAGGGGAATGTGACTTTTAAACTTCATCTCTAAAAAGTACAACGAGATCATATCGTATGTTATTTCCCTTGTCTCCTAGATGATTCACAAAGAAAGCAGTATGAGGAATGGCTGCAAGAAACGCAACAGCTTCTTCAAATGCAACAGAAGTACCTTGAGGAGCAAATTGGAGCACACAGGAAATCAAAAAAAGCACTCTCAGCAAAACAGCGTACGGCCAAAAAAGCTGGCCGTGAGTTCCCAGAAGAGGATGCAGAACAGCTTAAGCACGTTACAGAGCAGCAAAGTATGGTCCAAAAACAGCTTGAACAGGTAATCACTGGGAAACCAAACTGATCATCTTGATACTGAGCTGTTGTACTGACTCTTTTCTTTAGGTCTACTAAAACGTGGATTAAAATGCTGAAATACAGTGGAGGTTATGTGAAAGGAGCTGCTCTGTGTCATACATCATGTATGTCATGTGTAGCTGCATTACTGTGGATCACCAATGGCAGTGGAGTTGTAAGAGAATGTACTACAGCAAAAACTATGACAAAAAGCTGTTGTCTAGTTTGGGAAGAGGAGAATTTCTTTAGCAAAATGATTTACAACAGAGTTCCTAGAGCCATGAAAAACAGAAGTGTAAGATTTAGACTGCAGAGGAGGAAAGTCTAAGCATGTAAGGCTCTTTTTCAAGAAGGAATGACTTTCTTACCTCTGACTTTTTCAGATGTCTTTCTGTAATCAGTACCTCTTGGAAATACGCCAGATAAATGTTACTCTTTAAAATCTCTCTTCATTACATTTTTAATGATAGCCTGGTTTTTTCATCTGTCTCATTTTTAGGTGTCTCATTGTCTGCTACCGTATCCTAGCATAGCAGAGGTGAAAGGGATATCTGGAGATAATCTCGCTAAGTCTCCTGATCGATGGAGAAGCTTCATGGTTAGATCAGATGGCTCAGGGCCATGTCAGTCAAGTTTTGATAATTCTTCAAAGGCAGAGGCTTCCCAGCCTCTCTGGGGACCCTGTTCCAATGTGTAACCACTTTCACTGTGTGTTTTTTTTTCTTTCTTTACATTTAGTTGGAATTTCACTTGCTGCATCTTGTAACTGTAATTATAGTAAATGAGACTAAAGTTGAGCCTGCAATTACTTTGATATATCAGTGGTTTGGCCAACACTACTAAAAGTTATGTTCTTCAAGTCATCATTTAGAAACTATCTGCTGTGGTGTTTCCTTACTGTGCAGATGGGGAATCTTTTCATTGTCAGTGAGGAACAAGTAGTCCTGCCAAATACTAAAACACTTTAGACTTACCTTTTATTAATATGAGGTTAAAAATTGGCAGCAGGCTGCTTGGAGTGAAGTCCTGAGTGATACTTGACTCCCAGTTTCTTGCCCCTGTGTTGCCTCAAGGCAGAGCATGCATTGGATGGAGTACGTGTTGGCTTGTCTTTTCACTATGCAGGAGAAGGATGATCTTTTTCTTCTACAATGAATAACAAGCGGAATAAATGCAAAAATACTAACTTTAGCCATCTCCATCATCTGTGCTTCAGTCTACTCTTACAGTGGGGTTATGTCAGACTAACAGCTGATAATGGTATTGCTGGCAGGTCCCTTTAGTGCCTTGTAATTAAGGCTATTTGTAAACCAGGCTAAATAACTGACTTAGACCAATCATCCAGATCATAAGCAGCACTTTCATATACCAGGATAGAAATCATTTAATAAGTTTTCACTAAAGTATATTTTCAAGGACTTTCTATTTAAAACAATTCATCACTCTTTAAAATCAAAACCATTTTTGTGAAATCAAGCTTCTGTTGTTTCTTTTTTTGAAAAGGATAGACTGCATCTATAGAGAAAACTCTCAAATCCCTGTGAATTTTTGAGGCTAGTCACAGGCACAGAGAAACTGGAGCTGACTCAGTGCAGTGTGAGCTTATGTCTGACAGGGTTATTAGCTCAGGCACAGTGCCATGCAGACACAACTGTGTTGTTTCTATAGCTAGGGCAGCTTAACTGCTTTGGTGTGGCACAGTGCCTGTGTTAATAAGCTCTTTATCATTCTCCACTGCTCAGGGAGAATCACTAGGTTGGTCTGCACAGCTACTGGACCTGTGAGGTCTCATCCACCTCCAAGTACAGTCATAGGGCTTGTCAACACTGCATATCCAAGCATAGTGGTTTGGATGCCTCCTTGTTTGATCAAACAGAGCTGACATAGTTATGGCAGTGTACCAACTGAAAAGTCCTGGGGCACTGGACTTGGTGGCTTTATGCAGTGGCTCAGTCTATCTGGCAGTATCAGTGCCAAACTAGAACTCATAAGTCATCTTGGACCTGAGATTACTCTATTAAATAGCCTTTGGGGCTTCATCTGTCCTGCATTCTGTATTCTGTCCTATAATCTCTCTCTTGGCCTGAGCTTTGTAGTTTCTCTCTTGCCCCAGATACAGGAGAATGCTCTCAAACATCCTTAATTATGTTACGGACTTTCACATCAGTACAAACAGCAGATGGAACTGCAGAAGTCATAATCTAATAAAGAGAAAGGAAGAGAGAGGGAGATTGCACAGCCCATGCATTACTAACCAGTGGATTACAAGCCCTTTCACCTTCTTAGAGAGCAGCATAGTTAGGTATCTACTGTGTTTCCAAAATACTCTCTGTTATCATGCTGACTCTATCATATTCTTTCATTGGCTTCTCTGATTTGCCTTAAAAATAAGTCCCTAGACTTAACTTCCTGCATTCAAGTCCAGTTTATCTTCATCCTAAAATAAGTTTTTTCAAGCAGCAGTTGGCTTTTTCCTCTGCTGTGTGATGTTTGGGGTTCTGCCTATGAGTAAATGGGATTTTGCCTCACCGTTTTCTTGCAAACTTTTTCTTTTCAGTTACATCTTCAAAAAAAAAAAGTATATTGATGTGTGAATATCATCTGTCTCACAGCTTCCTTTTACCTATCTCCAGCTATTGTTACATAGATGATTGGATCTCTACAAGGATTGCTTTGATTTTAGGTTTGTGTGTGTCTAGCACAGTGCAGTCTTGGTATATACAACCTTAGAAAGGGAGAGAAAGTAAGACAATACAGAAGTGCTGTTTTCACATTAGCTTCATTTTCTGCTGGTGAGATGCATGTTTTATGATACTTTATTGTCAGTGCATGTCAAAGACAAGTCATGACTTTTTTAATTTACAGATTCGAAAGCAACAGAAAGAACACGCAGAACTAATTGAGGAATATCGGATCAAGCAGCAGCAGCAGCAGCAGCAGCAGTGTGGAATGGCACCCCATGCTATAATGCCAGGAGTCCAGGCTCACCCACCAATGGTTCCAGCAGGAACATCACCAGCAATGAATCAGCAAAACTTCCCCATGGTGGCACAACAGCTCCAGCATCAGCAGCATCCCGTGGTGATCCCTGGGCAGTCCAACCCTACCAGAATGCCCAGTATTTCTGGATGGCAGTCTACAAATCCCCCTGCAGGTCACATTTCCATGAACCCAGCAAGGATGCAGCCTCCAATGACACCGCTGCCAATTCCTCCTGCTACAGCAGCTCCTGTGCCTGGTCCAAATGCAACTGCACAGTCAGGACCACCACCCAGGGTTGAGTTTGATGACAATAACCCTTTTAGTGAAAGTTTCCAAGAGCGGGAAAGAAAGGAACGTTTACGGGAACAGCAGGAACGGCAGCGCATTCAGCTTATGCAGGAGGTGGACCGACAGAGGGCTTTACAGCAGAGGATGGAACTGGAACAGCACGGTATGATAGGGTCTGAATTAAATAACAGAGCATCCTTGTCTCAGATACCCTTCTTCAACTCCGATCTACCTTGTGATTTCATACAAACTCCACGTCCTCTTCAGCAGTCTCCACAGCATCAACAGCAGCAAATGGGACAGTTGCTGCAACAAGGTCCTGTGAACTCACCTCCTGCCACAAATTTCATGCAAAGCAATGAGCGGAGACCAGTAGGACCTACAACTTTTGGACCTGATGCGTCCACTGTTCCAGGTGGATCCTCTAATTTCCATAATGTAAAACAAACCCATGGGAATCTTCCTGGGGCCACCTTTACACAGAACCAGGTCAGGCCTCCATTTGCTCCTGCTGTACCTTCATCTGCAGTTCCTTCATCTGCAGCACTGAGCAGTGGTGCCCCATGTGGTTCGGACACAAATGTGCCCCAGGGAGCAAACTTCCCTGGGTCGAGCCAGTCCCTCATACAGCTGTATTCTGACATAATTCCAGAAGAGAAAGGAAAAAAGAAAAGGACACGAAAAAAGAAGAAGGATGATGATGCTGAGTCAATAAAAGCCCCATCGACTCCACATTCGGATATAACTGCACCATCAACTCCAACCGTTTCTGATTCTACCTCTACCCCCACAGTTAACACCCCCAGTGAACTGCCTCGTCATCAAGATGAGCAAGACTCAGTGGAGGTAACAGGTCCATCAGTACCTAATGCAGCAGAGAGCCAGGCCTCTCCAGAGCTGGAGTGTCAGCTCCCCAGCAGCAGCTTGCCACCAAAACAGCCAAATGTGAGTACAGAGACTGACAAGGCCAAACCAGACACACCTACTGGCATTCAAGAAGTTAAACTGGAAAAGGCAGAAACCGATCAGTGCTCAGATCAAACTGAGCCAAAAACAGAAAATCAAAGCACTGTTAAGGTGGAAGAAGATAAGGTCTCATCGCAGCCTCCCTCTTCAGCTCAGAGTCCAGCACAGCCAGCTGGAGTTTCAGCAGCCAAAGGGGAGTCAGGGAACGAGTTGCTCAAACACCTGCTTAAAAACAAAAAGTCCTCATCTCTTCTGAACCAGAAATCAGAGAGTAGCTGTCGAACAGAAGAAGAGGCTGCTGGAGATAAGAAGTTAATGGACAAGCAGAATCCAGTTGAAGGAATGGTGAGCTTCTTCCTGCTTTTGTTGTGCAATGGTTACCAGCTCTCCAAGGCTGGCTTTTGTCTCTGCTTATTTTTAATTGAGGGAGGCATTAATTCTTTGTGTTAATGGCATTATATGGTTTAATAATTTATAAGACTTTTTAAAACAACTAGAAAAATTGCTTTCTGTGGAGGTAGGGTATGCTTGAGACTTAGTAAACTTTAATTATTTTATTGCAGTCTTTAGTGTCTACACTGTTGTTTTATTAGTCTCCCAGCTCTAAACACATTCAAATGAATAAAAACTGATAAACATAATTGTGAGCAGCAGGTAACTTAGGTAAATGTATGACAGGAATAGCTGTGAGAGTCCTTGGGTCAGGGTTTGTGCAGAGCCATTTGGAATAATAACTGGGAAAAAGAAATCAGACCTTCTTTTGGCGTGAGACCACCTGCTGCATTGCCAAGTCCCATTCTGATTGTTTTTACACAACTGTCCTTCTATGTGAAGAAGGGCTTTGCAAATTTGTACTAGCAGTAATTTAATACAGCCCAGAACTGTTTCACAATACTGTTTCTGTTTCTAAACTCCAGCTACATTTGTACTAATAATATTAACTTATGCCTTCTTTCTCTAACCAAGTTTTCCTTTCATTATGCTCTTAGGAAAATCTCCAAGGCTACATGCCTGTGTAACTTTATTTTAGTGGCTGTTCTAAAGAAAATATTTCTGCTCTGTGAGCTTTAATGATAATTTCAGATGTCAGTGGTGTTGATGGTAAGTCATAATTCTGTGTGCAGGGACTGTGCAACAGTTACAGTTGCCAGTGATACAGTGAGGTAAACAAACTGTGTATGTGCTTTGTTATCAGTGAGGTATATATTACACTGCTCTTTCAGACTATTGTGCAATAAATTTGAATGGACTTTCTATTATAATGTCAAAAATTCTGCTTCATTTCCTTTTTTACGGCCAGCAAACTGCAGGAAACCAGATGCAAGGTGCATTTGGGTGTAGTAACAGCCAGCTTCAGAGAGCAGATGTGGGACATGAAACCAAGAAACAGAGAAATAAGCGAACTCAGAGGACAGGAGAAAAGGCAGCTCCTCGGTCCAAGAAAAGGAAAAAAGAGGAGGAAGAAAAACAGGCTGTATACCCCAATGCTGATACGTTCATCCATCTCAAACAAGTATGTATGCAGACACTGGATAGCTCATCAAGGGGACACTTGAAAAGTGTGGGTTTCTTATCATGAAAACCAAATGGATAAAGGTGTTGAATTCTGAGTACAGGGTGGAGATAATTGTAATTTCTACAAAAGCAGAAAGTTTAAAGTCTTGGTTTAATTTCAGTTTGGATGATCTACTGACGTGGCATGCGTTCAGCAGTCTCAAAGCCATGGAATTCCTGCCTGCTTTGGCTGCTGTCCTTGCTGAGCTGCCACAGAGCTGGGAGCGGTGGCTCCCCTGGGCTGGGGGCCACCTGACAGGGGGGTTAGAACTGGATGGTTCTTAAAGTCACTTCCAAGCTGAAGTGATCTATGATTCTTTGATTCCTGAAAAAGGAGAGGGGCCTGAGTTTGTGACAGTTATCTGATAGTGGGTAAATTCCCTTTAAAAAAAACCTATAGAAACTACTAACAACTGGATGTCTGTGATGATTCTATTTTATAGTTAGACTAATTTCTACCTTTTTTCTTTACTTTCAATGTAACAGCTTTCTCTCCTACCTTTGATGGAACCCATAATTGGAGTGAGCTTTGCACACTTTCTTCCCTATGGCAGTGGCCAGCTAAATGCTGGAAATCGACTTGTAGGAAGTTTTGGTAGCGCTACCCTTGATGGGGCTTCAGATTACTACTCCCAGCTCATATACAAGGTACAGCTTCAATCTGGATTTCCACTGTGGGCTCCCTGAGAGAAAAGTTCATTACGTTATTGCTGCCAGTTGGTTTAGATTTTGTGCCCTTCGTGCAACCAGAAGAGAATCATCTTCTGTCATTAGACAAAATAGACCGAGCAGTGTTGAAACAGACATTGTTTTGTTGTTCTGAAAGTTGAAATCAGTTCTACAAACTGTTGTAAACAGGTTAAAATGTGCAACTATTCCAATTACGAATGGATGCTAAATAGTGAAAATTGTAATTACAGATTTATGGAGCAGAAAAGGCTGAATTCCCAGTACTTTGCAAAGTCATTGAAAGCACTAAAGCATTTCTTAATGTGAATTAAATGGGAAATAAACTTTTCTCATTTGTCCACTAGGCTCTAACTAAAAACTCAGAGGGAAAAAGAAAAGATATTTGTTGATGGGCAAATAATGCACAGAATTTAAAACTCAGTCTCTGAGATCAGAATGGGAATGTTGGGATAGCAGCAAGAGAGCAAACAGAGAATGAAATGTGATACTTGGTGTTTACTCCAGCTTGAGAATGGTTACTCTAGGCTGAGGATGGGGCCTGGCAGATATGGTAGCTGTGGTTAAAAGTGATAATGCTTTCTGGTTTTGTATGCGTGACTGCAACAAGAATAGATGTTGAAATTTGTACTTAATTTTGGGTTAAAGTATGGCCAATTATTAAGCTAGTGAGAAATAGCGTGGAGTGTGAACTAGCAGATGGAGGTTCTCCATGGTAACTACTTCAGCGAAAGCTTGTCCTGTCCTAATGTGAGGCAACTTCCTTTTTAGTGAAAAATGGCTAACTCCTTTGTTGTGATGGAGAGTCACTGTGAAATTGCTCTCTCAATGTTTAGATCAAATCTTTGCTTAAACTGTAGGAACTTACTGAGACTCCCGAAGAGTTCATAAAAATGGTCTTTGTGCTTTTGTGTAAATCAGCTGTACTTTCTATCAGGAAAATATACTTCTCATGTAAACTTTATTTCTCTAATAGTATCATTGATAGAAAGAAAATGTTGTATCTCTTATAACAGGAAGTTATTCCGTGTATTTAGTCGTATATTTGAGAATTAACTGTCACTGTTTATCAGTGGTACCTCTGGATGTAAAAATAAGGGAGTGGGTTACAATATTTAGTAGTAGAACATGGCAAGTTTTCACGCTGTGCTTCATGGCTAACTTACAGTTCTTTACTCTCCTGCAGCAGAACAACCTGAGCAATCCTCCAACGCCCCCAGCATCTCTTCCACCCACACCACCTCCTGTGGCATGCCAGAAGTTGGTAAATGGCTTTGCAACCACTGAAGAACTTGCTGGCAAAGCTGGTATGTTGGGAGGCCATGATGGTAAGGCTAATGCATATTGTTTGCCTTATAGCTGAGTCAACTTTGTAGCAAACTAGGAATAGATAACTGGGATGTTCCTCAGATCCTGTAGTTTACTGTGTATGCCCTGCCTCTTTTTGAGCTTGTAATCAATATTACCCAGTTTTGTTTTATACCAGTGTAATGTCAAATGATGAACCTTTTCCTTTCCCTTTTGAAAACATGTTGGGAGCTAGAAGCACTCTTAAGAAATGAAAAAGTTCAAAATCAACTTTGTTATGTCCACTACAAATTTCTTGCCTTTTTCTTTTTAAAGTGTGGAGATAAATCATGGACAGGCAAACATTTCTGAACTACAAGTGGATGAAAGCAGTGTTAACATCTGCTGTTAATGCCTTGGTTGTATCTGGAGCCACTAGTATGGCTCCCAGAATGAAAATCAGTAAGAAGAGCTGTACAGATGTTTCATTATGCTGTGTTTCTCTGCTTTTAGTTACCAAAGCTCTGGGACCAAAGCAGTTCCAGTTACCTTTCAGACCACAAGATGATTTATTAGCAAGAGCAATGGCTCAGGGCCCTAAAACTGTGGATGTTCCTGCTTCCCTTCCAACACCACCTCACAACAATCAGGAGGAGTTAAGGTGGGTTTTCCCTGACATCTTTAAGTAACATATGTGAAACAGATTCTGCCATCTTTCAATAGGAGATGAGATTGTGAAGGTGTGAAGAAACAAAATCCGTTCTGCATGGCCATACAGTGCAGAGAACAAAGCAGAATCATTTGTTCCAGTTAACTTTTAGCATGTGAGGGACAGCATAGTGAAAAAGGGGACTTAATGCTGTTATTAAACCCAGTGTCCTGTTAAGTTACCAAGAATCTTTTACCTAGCTTTGTAAAAAGTGAAAGACAACTATATTTTTCCTGAAGGAACATAGAGATGACAGCAGTATGGTCCTAGAGTCAGACAGCCTGAAAACTCCCCTGCTTATACTAACAGTTTCTGTTGCCATGAGAAATTCTTTCTAGATTATGAGTCTCCCTACAAAGATCTTGCCTTTTTCCCCCCTTTCACCTACCTAGCTAAATATGGGTGTACCAGGGAGGAATGGACAAATGAATTCAGTTAAACCAGAGAATTTGAAGTATTAAATACTAATTTTTACTCAGGTACATGGAGCAGTGGGCAACAGAGGCTGTAAAGGAGCTGGGCATTGCTACTGCCTCTCTTCTCCTTTACATGTCTTTCCCAGTAACCCAACTTGTGCAGTGGAGAATTAGCCAGCCTTAGCAGCCTACCACCTAATTACATTTTATGACTAGTAACAAAAAGCATGATAGCTCCCTGTCATTATTTATATTACTGGTTCACAGAGGTTTTTTTTGCCATTTCCAAAGCAACTTTTTTGGGTTTTGTTCCAGGGCTCAAGATCACTGTGAGGACAGGGACACTCCTGACAGTTTTGTTCCATCTTCCTCTCCTGAAAGCGTGGTGGGAATGGAAATAAGTAGGTATCCAGACTTGTCAGTTGTAAAGGAGGAGAACCCAGAACCTGTTCCATCTCCCATCATTCCCATCCTACCTAGCAGTACTGGAAAAGGTGAGACTGCAGCAGAATGAACAATTAGAAACAGACTTTTTTTTTCCCTCCTACCTGTAGGATTAACCTGGTGTATTACATTTTAATTTCAGGTTCAGAAGCCAAAAGGAATTACATAAAGGCAGAACCTGGTTCAGGAGCATTACCTGGTTCTGCCTTCTTTGCCTCTCAGCTTGGACCACCCCAGAATGGTCCTAAATCTGGCCTTATTTCTGTAGCAATTACCTTACATCCCACAGCTGCTGAGGTAAGAGAAATAAGCCTGTGTTACATACATAAAATACATACAAAAAAGTTAGTATATTCTATTAGTGGATGTGAAAGAAGTTATAGCATAGTAAAATAAAAACAGCTATTGTAGCCTTCTAATGATTCATCTTATTTCTGCCTTCCTGCCTGCCTGACAAAAACGAAGGTGTGTTTTTATTATTGTTTTTAGAATATTAGCAACGTTGTAGCAGCATTCTCCAATTTGCTGCACGTCCGAATTCCCAACAGCTACGAGGTCAGCAATGCTCCAGATGTCCCATCCTCCATGGCAGCAGTCAGCAGTCACAGGATGAACCCATCTGCAGAGTACCGGCAGCACTTACTGCTCCAGGGGCCTCAGGCAGCACCCATGGGTCCTGCCAGGATTGCAGGGTCTTATGGACTGAAGCAGCCCAATATGCCATTTGCTGCAAACAGCAATGGTAAGTAGGCATTAATTCTTCTAAATTTTAATTGAGTCAGTTATTAATCCATGTCAACCTTATACATTCATGGTTGCAAGTTAAATAGCTGAATCTCATTCTGAACAGTAGTTTTCCTGTGTGATCAGTACATGCAGACCTGCTCCTGATGTTACCAATAGCATCAAAGGTCCATCTCTGATTTCCTGTCACTGTCAGTGAGATACTTCTTCCAGTTATATTTAATTAATTATTGTTATGTTATTAATTTTTGTCCAGTCTGTTTTTAAATATGTTGTTTTGGAAGGTTGTTACTGTGCTGGTTGACACAAGTTTTAAAGCATGTATTCCTACATTGTTTTAGTTAATCATTTCATATACAAGAATTTAGTATTGCCTTGTTGTTCACACAGGTGATTTGACCTGATTTAAACAACCTCCCCATCAGGATTTAAAGTTTGCTCTCCTCCCCATCCAGGAGGATTCTTCTCCTCTGAGCCACTGAAGAGTATTGTGATTTCTCATAGGTTTGCTTTAATCTGTTGTGGTATCTAATAGACTTACTTATCTTGCAGGTATAGCTGGCTATAAGGATCACAGTCAGAACATTGCAGAAAGCTCAGCACTGAGGCCTCGCTGGTGCTCTCATTGCAAAGTAGTCGTTCTTGGCAGCGGTGTGCGGAAGTCCTTCAAAGACCTGCCTTTCCTGAAACAGGTACAGCAGTGGAAGTAGAGTTTCTTGTGTGTAATGGTCAGTAACCAAACCAGGGCAACAAACACTACTGCTTCCCAGGCCAACTGATGCCAGCTCCTGATTTCTTTGTATTCTCTCTTTTCTGAGTCCTAACTGAGGATGAGACATTCAAGTGATAGTGCAAATAAAGTGTTGAAATGTATTTCATTATATTTCATAGAAGAGGTCCCATAAATAGTGACCTCCTGAATTACTCTGTTGCTCTCTTTCTGTGACCACTTAAGAATTCAAGAAGAGCTTATGTGTAAGGCAGCACCACTTTGCCACTTCAGAAATTACTAGAAGAGCTGGAACGCTTTCACTGTGTCTGAACAAGAAGCAGATTTCAGTCTTGATGCTTTGTGTTTTGTATTGTTTATTATATGAACAGAATCCCAAGCTGCTCCTTGGGGTTTCAGTCAGATGTAGAGTATTTGTGCACAGAACTGTCCTTCATTAAAGAGTACCAGGGCTCTTTTTTTAAGTGAGATTGAGGTGATTATGCAGCAAAGGTATACAGTCAGAATTTATATGTAAAATTGATGGGCTCATGTAGTCAGAATATGGAATTCCCAGTAATGCTTTGCAGTTGAGTCAATAGGTAAAACTTGACAAACAATCTTTGACTAGCATAAAATGAGACATTCTTTTCTCATCTTAAAGATAAAGGAAAATGGGTTTTTATTTTGCAAATGTGCCTGTGGAGCAGATGGGTGCATGATATTAGAGAGCTTTGTTTTGATTGTTAAACTTCTATTGAAGGCAGAGAAGTAAATTTCTGTGATGAAGTACTGAAGAACAAGGTTGTAGGTGGTGTTAATGTTTGATCTGTCAAATGAGTATTTATATCACAGTAGCACTCATTATTTCACAAATGTTCTACAAATTAAAAGGTGGGCAGTTTCTAAGCCAGATTGGAAGATTTACTTCATTACAATTAGTATGTGAAGAGTGGTATTAAAATACACTTCTGATAATCTTCCATGTTTGATCCCCAGGATTCCCAAGACGGGTCTGATAAAATGAAGGACATCGTATTCTGTAGCAACAACTGCTTTGTTCTCTATTCAGCAGCTGTGCAAGCAAAAAGCTCAGAGAACAAAGTAAGTATCAAACGCTGGTAGGCCCTAGTGAGCAGAAATGGGGTGGGGGATGCTTTACTTTGTTCTGGAGACTTTATAAATTAGTTGTTCTCTATTCAGACATTGAAATTTTGAACTAGCAGAGTGAAGTAGGATTTGTATTTACAGAAACTTCTGTCTAACAGAGAGGAGTGACAGAACATCTCTAGTTGAGGTGCCACTATAAGCTTAGTGAGACCTTCAAGCAGATGCTCAAAATAGATGTATTAAGAGCGCTTCTTCTTATAACTAACTTGGTTTCTACTTTTTGTAGTTCAAGTCTACATTTTTCTCTAAACTGGTGGACAACGTTGGCAACGTGCTTCAAGCATTACCTAGTTAATGACTTCCCACGTAGCCACGTGTTCACTGTAGGATATGCAGCCTTCCTTCAAATGCATCTTTCCTAGTTTTTCAAAAGAAGCAAAAAAAAAGCACTGGATGAGAAAATAAATGTGTTCACATCCACATGCTTGCACAAGTGCATCACCACGCACATAATTAAGTTAATTAAATGTCATGTTCAGCCTCTTAATCCTTTCATTTATTCTTTCAAGATTAATTACACAAACCATATTGAGCACTTCTAATCTAAACTGCTGTTGTTCTCCTTGTTCTTTCTTTCTTTATTTATTTATTTTAATTAACAAATCTCTGCAGGTTTAATTCTTGTTTGCTATAACTGAATTGTTAAGACCTGGAGGTATATGACTAATCCAGAGCCCTGCAGGAATTTCCTTGTCTTGTTTTCAGGAAAATACATGGAATTAATTTTCAGCTTTCCCTTCTAACAAATAACACGTTTCTTATTCTTTAAATTAATTCTGTGACCCATATTTTTAGTTGTTTAGTGTAAGTGTTTAGTAGTCATAACTACACTTCCAAAAACAGCTAAAAACCTTAAATCTCTCAATTCCGTTGCTTAGGGCATTTAATTAGTTTTTCATTTAAAACCTATATGCAGGATTATTTGTGTTTTGTGTTAAGAATTGAAGGGTGCTGTGCTCTGGGTTGACTGGAAGGACTTTAGCGCTCTGTATCCCAGCACAAGTTGTGATAAAACAGGTAAAGGTGATTTCTTTCTCTGTTGCTGAATCACAATTTTAGGCATTCTGAGTAGCTCTTTCAGTTCAGTTCCAAAGTTTTCAAGGGCAATTTAATGCCTTGGGATTCTTGTCTTGAGAGTTTTCCATTGGTTTTCCAGGAGTCGGTTCCATCTTTGCCCCAGTCACCAATGAAGGAGAGGCCGCCTAAAGCATTCCATCAGTACAGCAACAACATCTCCACTTTGGATGTCCACTGTCTGCCTCAGTTGCAGGAAAAAGTGTCTCCGTCATCTTCACCCCCAATCATTTTCCCCCCTGCATTTGAAGCAGCCAAGGTAGAGGCGAAACCGGATGAGCTTAAGGTAACAGTGAAACTCAAACCTAAATTAAAAGCAATACACAGTAGTCTTGATGACTGTCGGCCTCCGAGTAAGAAATGGAAAGGAATGAAGTGGAAGAAGTGGAGCATTCAGATTGTGATTCCTAAAGGATCATTCAAACCTCCTTGTGAAGAAGAAATAGATGAATTTCTTAAGAAATTGGGCACGACCCTTAAACCAGACCCAGTGCCTAAAGACTACAGAAAATGTTGCTTCTGTCACGAGGAAGGCGATGGGTTAACTGATGGACCAGCAAGGCTTCTTAACCTGGATTTAGACCTTTGGGTCCATTTGAACTGTGCTCTTTGGTCTACAGAAGTCTACGAGACACAAGCTGGTGCCTTAATAAACGTGGAACTAGCCCTGCGAAGAGGCTTGCAAATGAAATGCATGTTCTGTCACAAAATGGGTGCCACCAGCGGTTGTCACAGGTTAAGGTGCACCAATATTTATCACTTTACCTGTGCCATTAAAGCACAATGCATGTTTTTTAAAGACAAGACCATGCTTTGCCCCATGCACAAACCAAAGGGAACTCACGAGCAAGAACTCAGTTACTTTGCAGTCTTCAGGAGGGTCTACGTGCAGCGCGACGAGGTGCGGCAGATCGCTAGCATAGTACAGCGCGGAGAACGTGACCACACTTTCCGGGTGGGGAGCCTGATTTTCCACGCCGTGGGTCAGCTGCTCCCACAGCAGATGCAGGCGTTTCACTCTTCCAAAGCTCTCTTCCCTGTGGGTTATGAGGCCAGCAGGCTGTACTGGAGCATGAGGTACGCCAACAGGCGCTGTCGCTATCTCTGTTCCATTGAGGAGAAGGATGGGCTCCCGTTGTTTGTCATCAAGGTTGTGGAGCAAGGCCACGAAGATCTGGTTCTTACTGACACAACGCCAAAAGGTAAATTTTATCTGCTCGAGTGATGACTTTTTGGTTTGCTGTTTGTTAGTCTGATAAATATTTCAGACAAAATTTGCAGACACTGCTCTAGTTCAGAAATTGCAGCATAGTGGTCGTAGTGAGCTTCCAGGGTCCTTTTTTAATTTAACAAAAACAGTTACACAGGCTAAGATCACCTTTCAAGGAATCATGTAAGCTACACATAAAAGATTTGTTACAGGTTCACTGGACTCTTAGGGTTGATGGTAAGTTGTAAGGATGTTAGTGCAAGTTTTCTTCATGAAAGTGACTGCTTAGATATGATACTGCTACACAGTTCTCTTCAGATCAGTTGTGCTGAAGGTCATAGGCGATAAAGGGACTGTGTGTTGACCAAATCCCTCTCACAGCTGGGAGCATTGCCTCTGCTGGGGTGAGGAACAGTACGGTATGTGAGGATAAGCATATGGGGCAGATCTTAGAGATGTGTTGTATGGTCGTGGCGTGTGTTGCTTTGGGTTTTAAACAGTTAAACCACAGCCTACAGAATTGCCAACATAAAGTGAAGTGCTGACTGTAATAGTTAACTTTTAGAAAATTCTACCCTGTGCAGGTTTTCTAAGGAGAATCTCTTCTGTCACTTCAGAGAGTCCACAGTTCCCTGAAGAGAAACCTATAGTAATACTGGCATGGAACTGAAGGTTTCCCAGCTCTGTTCCCAAGAAGGGTGCAGCACAAACATTGCGATTGGAATTTTTTCAAGCCAAAACAGCACATCTCAAATGATTCTCCATTTTGCTTTGGAAGCACTGACCTGCTCTTTTATACAACCGATGGCAAAACATCTTTTCATTATCGATTCCTGGTTCCAGCTATCTTTGAGCATTAGTTTTAAAACCAGTACGAAAGGTTTCTTTGTGATCCTTGTAATTCTTTCCCATGTGGTTGTGTAGGTGTGTGGGATAAAATCCTGGAGCCCGTTGCTTCAGTTAGGAAGGAGTCAGAAATGCTGCAGCTGTTCCCCAGCTATCTGAAGGGCGAGGACCTCTTTGGTTTGACGGTGTCTGCGGTGGCAAGGATCGCGGAGTCGGTGAGTCCTCCCTAGGCACTGGGCACTCTGACGTGTTGGCTGTCACACACATACACACACAAACACAGATACACTGAAAAGGACCACAATGCTCATCTAGTTCCAGCCCCCTGCTGTGTGCAGGGTCACCAACCAGCAGACCAGGCTGCCCAGAGCCACATCCAGCCTGGCCTTGAATGCCTGCAGGGATGGGGCATCCACAACCTCCTTGGGCAACCTGCTCCTGTGTGTCACCATCCTCTGAATGAAAAAGTGAGAAGAGAATATTTGGTTTCATGTCACTAACACATAATTACTCGGATTTTCTTTTTTTGTGTGTGTTCTCTTGCAGCTCCCAGGGGTTGAGGCCTGTGAGAACTATACTTTCCGCTATGGCCGAAACCCCTTAATGGAACTTCCTCTTGCCATCAACCCCACGGGCTGTGCCCGTGCCGAGCCTAAAATGAGTACCCATGTCAAGAGGTTTGTGTTAAGGTATTTTGTTTTAATTTCACATAGTACAGCCCAGGGTTTATAGGCTGCTTAGGGTTATTTGTGCTTTCGTCTGCTGCTTACAAACCCTGTCGTCCTTGGCTGTGTATGTGCATGCCCAAATCAAAGGAGTTGCTGTGTTGTCTCTGCTAGCTGGCTTTAAGTGTGTGTACGTCTCAAAGAATTTTGCATTGCTGTTGTGGCTGTCTTCAGAGAAATCTTCAGTTTTTCTTGTATTTTTTCTTGTTACATGCCCAACTCCTACAGGCCTCACACCTTGAATAGCACCAGCACATCGAAGTCATTTCAGAGCACAGTCACAGGGGAGCTGAACGCGCCTTACAGTAAGCAGTTCGTCCATTCCAAGTCCTCCCAGTACCGGAAAATGAAAACAGAGTGGAAGTCCAATGTGTACCTGGCTCGCTCTCGCATTCAGGTCAGTCTTCATTCTAGGAACTTCCCATGCTGATTTTAATGTGTACTTCTATTTCATGTATTTGTTCTATGTTAAGAAATGAAATGAAGCAATTGCAAAATTCTTTCAAATCTCTTCTCAAAATTTGGTAATTTGGATGTGGGAAATCATGGCATAGAGTGCCAAACAAGACATCTGTAAAAATCTTAAAAAATAATTAGTTGCAGTCATCTAGAGATAAAATGAGTTACGTTATTTCAAGGTGCTTTTACCATATTTCTCAAAAGGTTAATGAAAACCAATAATTAGATGAATGTACAGTGGAAGTATGAGACACTCAAATCAAACTGAGCAATGTGGAATGAGGCCTTCAGGAGGGGTTCAGCACTTCATTGCATTCAGAAAGCAATGTGTTCTTAGGATTGTTGTCACTGTGGGTTTGTTCCACAGACTGTGCTGCAAGAAGGCTGTGGGGTGACCTCATTGCAGCCTCTCAGTACCTAAAGGGAGCCTATAAGCAGGAGGGGAATCAACTCTTTATAGAGGTAGATAACAGCGGGACAAGGGGAATGGTTTTAAGTTGAAGGAGGGAAGATTTAGGTTGGATGTCAGGGGGAAGCTCTTTACAGAGAGAGTGGTGAGGTGCTGGAGCAGGCTGCCCAGAGAGGTTGTGGATGGCCTGTCCATCCCTGCAGGTGTTCAAGGCCAGATTGGATGGGGCCCTGGGCAGCCTGGTCTAGTAATAAGCATGGAGTTTGGTGGCCCTGCATATGTGGCAGGGGGGTTGGAGCCTCATGATCCTTGAAGTCCCTTCCAACTCTGGCCATTCCGTGATTCTGTGTGTGATTCTGTGATTTTTGCATACAAGCATTGTTGTTATTTATTTTAGATTGGATTTAACTGTGCTGTTGTGTTCTTACTATGTTTCTTCACTCTAGGAAGGCCTTCTTTAATTTCAGTGAATCTGTAATCTTCACACAGTCAGTTATAAGGTGTAAGAGGTGTAAGAGAAGCCTGCTTTCTTACCTAGGCAGCAGCCAAGTATGTTTTACTGCATTTGAAGTACTTACTGCAAACCTGGATCCTTCTCTGTGCTATTACCATGAGCTACTTTCCTATGCTATTTTTTTCCGGTTGTTGAGTTCTCTCATGATTTTCTGCAGGATTGTTTTTGGGGCATGGTGAGGAATGCAGTGTCAGTGTAAATTTGTTACTAACTCACAGCATATTTTTTTGTAGGGCCTGGGCTTATATGCTGCTAGAGACATTGAAAAGCACACTATGGTCATAGAGTACATCGGAACTATTATCCGGAATGAGGTAGCAAACAGGAAGGAGAAGCTTTATGAATCTCAGGTACTGGGGGTGTTCATTCACTGTTTTTTCTCTCCTTGCCCTTTCAAATGCTTTTAGAATGAGACAAATGCTGCCTGGATTCAGGGATCGTGAAAAGACAGTCAGTGCTCTGCGATGACTGGTGGAGGAGTCAGGTCTTCTGTGTTCTGTGTGCTGCTGTGCTGTAAGAGCAGTAGGCTAAAAAGGACAGCCAGAGGTGTCCGCAGGGTTTGTTATTTGTGCTTAGGTGTTCAGCACATCTCACAGCATCACAGCCAGGTAATCTGTGTTCTGTTTCCTGGAGGACAAAGAGAGAACTTTCACGGGAATGTCAGCACCTCCACTTTTTAACAAGAACTTCTTATTTAAATTTAAAGCAGTTTTCTTTCTGTAACTCAACAGTCTCGTAATGGTTAATGCACTTAAAGATCCCTGATGTGAGGCAATACAGAAATCCAAGCTATTAGTACTGCATAGGAGAGAAATATCACTTGGACAGGCAGACCCTGCCGACCCACTCATAAAAGAATGCGGCTGGTGGCAGCATTCCACCATTAGATGATGTGTGTGAGTCCCTTTCCCTAGCGAGCCAGTAGGTATGAAGGCAGAAAAACTCCTAGAGGTAACCCACAGTGCTGCTTTGTTTCAAGTATTGATGACTGTTGAAAACCTACACGGGTCTGTCTTCCAATTCTTGTTTCAGAACCGCGGGGTGTACATGTTCCGCATTGACAACGACCACGTCATCGATGCTACTCTGACGGGAGGTCCCGCAAGGTGGGTGGCTCTGGGGACAGCCTTGTCCCCATCCTCAGAAGCTCTCCCCATCCCCTCGCTGGGGCTCTGTGTTGCGGATGTGCATTTCTGCTTTCTTGGTGACTTTTGGACCAGAGTTCTGTGGGCCAAACATTGCAGCCTCTCCCACTGAAAGGGTCTCGTCTTTTTCATTAGCTTTACTCATCCATCGTTGTGTTTCATGGCAGCTGGGGAGAAGGTGAATTTTTTTTTAAAACATTTTATTCTGTTGGCATTCTGTAGGTAAAGAAACAAGTGCAGAATAATGTAATTGTATGTGGAATTGCAGCCCAAGGTTTGATGCAGATCACCCTCAGCACTGCATTTTCCTTCAGGTCACCTTTTTCAAATGCTCTGTGTTTGCAGGTACATCAACCACTCGTGTGCCCCCAACTGCGTGGCGGAGGTCGTCACTTTCGAGAGAGGACACAAAATTATCATTAGCTCCAGCAGGAGAATCCAGAAAGGGGAGGAGGTACGGCCGTCCCATCTGGCTTTCCCCCACTGTTGCCACCTCTGTTCATTTCTAGATACTGCCACAATGCAGTGTGGCTGTGCTGTGGTGGGGAGGTGACATTGCCCTTCCCCTTTTCATTTTAAAACTTGCTGGTTCCTACGAGGGATTCTGGTGTATTTTACCATCTAAACTGTAGGTACAAGGAAAGATGTGGTAAAATCCCCTTGTCTTATAACCCTTCTCCTGAATCTTCTTCCAGCTTTGCTATGACTATAAGTTTGATTTTGAAGATGACCAGCACAAGATTCCATGTCACTGTGGAGCTGTAAACTGCCGAAAATGGATGAACTAGAATGCATTCCTTGCTGTCTTTTGAGGGTTGCTTGTCCCTAAGAAGAAGTGATTCACGTTTTGATTTTGTCGACAGAAAATCGTTGCCTTTTTTGAAGGGAAAAAAAAAAAATCACTTCTGGAAGTCCAGATTTCTACTCCAGGATCTCAAAAGAAAAGAAACAAACCCCACAAAACAAGCACCAGAAGCAAGCCGGCAAAATCTGAAGCTGACTTTCCAGCCACACGGAGGTTAAACTGAGTTAACAGAATGGTCCAGCACTTTTGTTTTTGAGCTCACTAAGGAGAAACTGTTTAACTTGGGCAAAGAACCGGGCGCTGACCTGCGGCGTGCAGGTGGGCATTTATGAATGTAAGACTGAAATCACCAGCGAAAGGGAGAAGTCCAAAGTGCTGGCCACAGCCTTATTTGATAAAGGGGCAGGCCCTCTAATTAAAGAAAAATTTTAAATAAAAGTAGACACCACTGAACAAGGAATGTACTGAAACGACTTCCTTAGGGATAGAGCTAAGGGAAAAATAACTTGCACTAAAATACATTTAAATACTTGATTCCATGAGTCAGTTTATTGTAGTTTTTTGATTTCTGTAAAATAAGAGAACCTTTTTGTATTTATTATTGAATAAGTGAATGAAGCTATTTTTAAAAAGAAAGTTAGAAGAAAGCCAAGCTGCTGCTGTTACCTGCAGAACTAACAAACTCTGTTACTTTGTACAAAAGTGTAAATATTTTGAGGAAAAAAAAATACAGTATAAAAATAGTTATTGACCAAATGCTATCAGACTCCGCAGCAGTTCGGGTGCTCATTATCAAATGTCAATAGGGATGTTACAATATGATCTCAGTGCTACCAGACGTGGTTACAATGACGGAATAACCAAAATCTCCATTTAAAGAGAGGTTTTTGTTGTTGTTGTTTTTTTAACGTTTCAAGCAGTCTCAACTGTGGTCTCTGCAGATTTTTTAATTACACCTTCAGCCTGCGCCATGTGTTCCAATTCTGCTTTTGGAGACGTTGGGGGTCACGTAGATTCATTCGATTTGTATTATATTGTCGCATCCCTATTTCTTCAGTCAGGTTTTTTTTTTGTTTGTTTGTTTGTGTGCTTAAAATTGGTGATAACTGTGAATAACTGCTCAAACCACCCAAAATCAAGAGAGAGGCGCTGAGCATTGGGTTTTCCTTCAGCAAAAGTGGGCCCGAGGATGGGGAGCTGAGCATGAGAACAGCGTAGGACCGCACAGGGGAGCTCCGGTCCGATGCCTTCACCCAGGAAAAGGAGAACAGAGCTGAGATGGAGCGCATGCAGCTGCAGGACGCTGGCAGTTGGGTTATGGGAAATGTAATTTAAAGATGTGTTTGTATGGATTGTTTTTGTTTACATTTCTTTAAAATAAAAATAAAAAATAAAACACTGTTTTGTGTTTGCTTGTAGAGATTTAATCAGCATTTGGAAGCAGGTTAGCTTTTTATTTTGTACTTAAAATTCTGGTACTGACACTTCACAGACTAAATATAAAAAAAAATGAAGTTTTTTTTGTGTGCACAATGAAAGTGGACTGTAAACTGTTGGTATATTCAGTGCTACAGTTCTGAACTTGTAATGTATATGGCATGATGTATTTTTATCTTACAGAATAAATCAATTGTATATATTTTTCTCTTGATAAATAGCTGTATGAAATTGTTTCTTGAATATTTTTCTTCTCTTGTACAATATTCCGACATCCTACCAGTATTTGTCCTACAGTTTTTTTCTGTTCTGTATAATAGTATCTAATGTTGGCAAAAAAAGAAAAACAACACAAAAAAAAAAGAATTTTTTGAAGTATACAGAGTGTTATGGGTTTTGGAATTTGTGGAAACAGATTTAGAAGATCAGCATTTACAAATAAAAATATTTTACATCTATTACAGTCCCCTCCTGTCTTCTTGGGGGTGTTTCTGCATTTCTGGCCCCACAACCATCTCTCCTCTCCCTGCACCTCATAGAACCACTCAGGTTCCAAAAGACCTTAAAGATCAAGTCCAACCACAACCCAATCATATTACTACCCTCACTCTAACAACCCTCTGCTAAATCACGTCCCTGAGCACCACATCCAAATGGTTTTTAAACACATCCACGGATGGTGACTCAACCACCTCCCTAGAGAGCCTATTCCAGTGCTTAACAACCCTTTCTGAAAAGAAATGTCCTGATAGCCAACCTAAACTTACTCTGGCACAACTTAAAGCCGTTCCCCCTCATCCTGTCACCCATGAGAAGAGACCAACTCCACTCTCGCTGTAAGCACCTTTCAGGTCCTGGAAGAGAGCAATAAGGTCTCCCCTCAGCCTCCTTTTCCTCAGACTCTACAGCCCCAGTTCCTTCAGTCTCTCCTCTTAGGGCAAATTCCCCAAGCCCTTCACCAAGCTTGTAGCCCTTCTTTGGACCTGCTCCAGCACCTCAGTGTCCTTTCTGTAGCACACTGCTGGCTCACATTCAGCCAACTGTCCATCAGTAACCAAGGACCTCCAGAGGCTTCACCAGTAAATAATTAATGTAGAGTGTGAGGGGGTATTTATGGTACAAAGAGCCATCCAGCTGCAGCTCCACCAACTGCTGTACTCCATTCCTGCAGGCCTGAAGTGCATCCACATAGTGCAGCCTCCAGCTTTTTTCCATGCAGCAGAAGGGTGGGCTTGCTGTGACACTGTGCTCTGCCTGCTTTGGAGATTTTGGCTTCTGACAGTGCCACAGGGAAAAAAAAGGAAAAGGAGCAATAGGAGCACAGAGCCAGGAGCCAGTCTGACAGCCAGGAGTCCAAATGAATCTCCCAGCCTACAGCCAAACCCAGCATCAGCCCAGCTGTCACCATGGTTGTGGTTGGCTGCAGGGATTATCTTAGTAGGAAGGAACGTGGCTGGTGATGTTTTGCCTGGAGGGCAATCCACTGCAGCCCATTGCTGGAGTTTGTGATCAACCCCTGCTTACCTGCACCCTGCCCTGTGACACAGCTCCTGCTGAGGGCACCGCTCACAGCTGCTGCTCCTATTGCACTTCTCCTCCCTCTTTGGAGGAAGGACCCAGCAGGCTGTCACAGGCGGATGTGCTCTTGCAGGGGAAGACTGAGGGCTGTCATCACTCCCATGGTAGTGGTTCCCACCTCATTCTGCCACTTTGCAATAACCCAACTGGGGTTATTTGTGGCTAAGGAAGTGTTTCTCTGCCCCGCTGGAAGGGCAGAGCTGCCTCAGGTTGATGAACACAGCAAAAGGGGAAGCACACAGGTTAGAACAGCACTCGCTTTCTGCAGTTCCCATGTGCTGACAAGGTCCCTGGGGACTGCAAGCAGTGAAACCAGCCCACTACATGGGAGGGAAGCAGAATCAGGAAAAAAAATCCGAACACAAAACTTACCCCCAAACCCTGCAGGAGATGAAAGGAAGAATGCAGCTGTGAAAAAAGGAGTGGGAAGGATGGAAGAGCCATGCTGTGAGGGTGTAGGTCCACATCAGTGCCAGCCCTGCTGCCAGCTACAAGGAGTACAGCCAGAGGGGGATCATAAAAAACAGATACTTTATTTTATATGCAGCTAGGTCATGAGTCATCAAAATAGACTTTGTAATAGTTACTTTGTTTTAAATAGGAGGTGACAATGACACCTAAGGATTTCAGCTATGTGAAACGTTCTAAAATCGTAAATTAAAACAAATATTACAAATGACAACTTCCAGAAGATAAAGGGGAATTAAAAATACTTTCCAGGTAAAGTAAAATAATTCGTCCAGTAAAACCATACTAAAAACATGAGTTACCGAGATACTGCACATGGAATACTCAAAGATGAACGCCTTTCTGTCATTTAAAAGACCCACAAAGCTAAAATCTCACCACTTAAATTACATTGCTCTAATAATTTCTCTTACTGAAAACCAGTCCAATAATCCAGGCTAACTCAGGGATCTGCTGCCATTACTGCTGCATCCGGTGCAGCCCACGGGCTCCCCGAGCTCCTCACCGCAGTGCATCCGAAGGGTCCTCCTTGTGCTCCTGGTGGCTGCAGCAGCCAAGGGCTCCCAGCACAGCGCTCTGCAGTGACTGATGGTGGCTGCAGGGGAAACCAGGCCTGGCTTTGCTCCTCTTAACTCACTGCCTCAGCTCTCAAAATGCCACTGCTGAGGAAGGGAGCCATCGCAGATGGCCATGGCCACGTAGCCTTTGTGGCTGAGCGGGTCTGCCACCTTCATGCACTGCCCCACCGACACCTGGTAGAGGCGGTTGTTTTTCTAGGGAAGACAGACAAATAGGAGATCTTTACTGCAACTTCTTTTCTGCTTCACTGATAAACTAGAGCTGAAACCAGTGCATGGGGAAGGGGCTGCTCCTTGCTGAGAAAAGAGCACATGGGCAGCTCCTCCCAGCCTTGACACACCAGGCTCACAGCCACAACAGCACAGCCTGTAAGCATGCTCAGACCTTGGAAAAAAGGCTCACATACTTTTATAGGGACCTAGTTTGGATTCTGCCTATACCAGTCTCTTAATCAGAGGGGGGAATGATAAAAGCTATTCCCTGGTATGGCCAGGGAGGAAGGAGAAACACAGCAAGAACATCCAGTGCTTTTCCAGATCACTTACCCCTTCCAGCTGCATTTTATTGCAGAATTCCTGAAACTTGTTTCAGTCAGGGTATAATTAAACTAGAACTTACTTTCCCCCCAGTACATGGTAATTTCCCTTGAACTTGCATAAGCTTTTTGACTGCTGGCCCCTGCAGCAAGGCACCCTGTGGCCCACACTACACCATCAGCCTCCACAGTTTGAACTTGTCCTCTGTTGTCTTCAAAGAACAGTCCAAAGTCTTGTAACCAACAGAGCATTGCTGGCCTTTCTCTCTCCCAGTAACTCCTGGATAAACCACTGTAGGGAACAGTGTCAGCAGGGTGGGCAACTCAATGACCTCCAAAGGTCCCTTCCAACCTCTGTGGTTCTGCGATTCCATGACTGCTGGCAGGGCTGCAGCAGCTTCACTTATTTGACTCCTCTTAAGAACAAATGCTGCCAATGAGTGGCACAGCACAAACCCAAGAAGGATCATACAGGATCCTGGACGTGCAGCATGCAATCCTGGCAGTACACTCCTGTTTGCTCCATGTTTATGTTATGGGCTCACTGCTACACCAGGGCATGTGAGGTGACAGCCCATGAGCTAACACCAAGGAGCCAGATTTCACATGGCTGCAGTAGAGTCACAGAACTGAGGCAATAAGACATTAAACTAATGAGATGCTATTATAGGACAGAAGCTGCAAAACTGCTCCTCTGGATCCTGAGTTCCACCCCCCACACTCAGCAGAAGCCATGACAGGGATTGCTTGCATCTCCTAGTCCTGCAAAGCCAGCAGAGGGCTGTGGGGTGGGTTTCTTCCACCTGGCACATCCCCACAGGACACAGTTCTGTGCGTGGCTATGACAAACAGAAAATAAATCTAAATAGGACTGCAAAAACTTCCCAACATTGCAAAGGAAAAGGTCTGCAGCTCCTGGAGCTCAGGCTGAGGTGCAGCCACCAACACTGTGTAGCTTTGCACAGGCTGTGCTGGCTGTGGGCTTGATAAGTTTGGCCATAATTACACTCAACCCCATATCCCACAAGTGCCACCATCACTTATGGTGGCATTGATCACAAGCCCAATGCTGTGTGCCAGGCTATGTGCACTTACCCCAAAGGTCCACTGCTGTGATCCACCAGAGCCGTGGCACTTCATGAGGCGAGGAGGGTCGGACGAGCGAGTTTCTGACACATCCAAGCACAGGAGGTTATTTAAAATCAGCTCATGATCTTCATTGTAAACCCACACCTGAAAGATGAGATAGAAAAGATGTCAATTGCAGAGTTACAAGGCACCATGGATGTGCCTTACCACACCTGCTGCTGCTTTGCTATTGTTTTTTTTTTTTTCCCCAACAGAGCCTGAAAAGCAGCTGCAGTGCTCCACCACCTTCCCACCACCAAACAGCATTATCCTATGCAGAGGTGCTGAGAGAACCACACGTCACCCTATGTAAAAATAAAGCACGCCCACATGTTCTTCCTGTCCTGTTGGGATGACAGCAACATGCAGCCCCTCTCCCAAGCTCACCATCTCACCAGCATTAAGCCCATCCCTGAGGAAGAGGAGGATGGTGGATCTCCTCAGCTGGGCCAGGTGCCATCAGCCAGGCAGGACACAAAGCCAAAAAGTACCTCAAGTCTTCCTGGAAACAGCTGCACTTGGCCAGAAACACAAAGGAGTTTACCTCACTTTGTGCAATGGACACAAAGAACACACAACAGCAGAGAAAGCTGTGATTCTTCTCCAGAAAGGCTGACACAAGGCAGCCCAAATTAATTTCAAACTAATTACATGTTTGGGGTAGGAAACAAGGGAAAGAGAAAAACAAGACCCGAAGTCTGGAGATGCTGTGGTTCCGAACTTAAATTTAAGTATTGCTGTAAACATGCAGACTGTTAACAGATTCCAGCACAGGGAAAGCAAAGCCACCCCTTATCATATAACTGAAAATCTTCAGGCACTCTGAAATTTATTAAACGTTTCCCTGCTGCCACATGGATGGATGATGAACACCATCCTCATTGGCATAGGCTGACCATGCAGAAATCCAGAGATTCTTCTCTGGCATTTTTTTTAATTTATTTTTTAATTTCTTTTGCCATAATGAAGATATACAGGGCTGTGTTAATGACTTGTTTTATTCTATCAAAAAATGAAATTATCCCCACAGTATGATTAGTGCAAATGAGTAAGAGGCAGCTGAACTGCTTCTGGGGACATCCAAGTGAGGACAGAGGTGGAATGGTGCCAAAGGCAAGGGGAAGGCCCACATTGCCACTTCCTCAGGACAAGAGGAGCTAACTATATCAGACTTTGAGTCCAGGTCAATACAGAAGGCTGTACTAAAACAAAACCCAGCACCCAACCTAAGGAAAAAAAATAATACCAACCAAGAAAGCTATAGTAAGTGAAGGACTTTGGCTTTCAGAGTGCAACGCTGTGTAGCAAAATGCACAGGGGGCAGCTGGCAAAGGTTTGTGGATGTACACTCATTTCATCTGTAAATTGCATTAGGAGTAGAGGAATGCAATGAAAAACTTCACTCCAATAAATGCAAGCCAGCATTACAGAACCAGCTCTCTGTGTGACAGAATCATGGCTGAGAGCTCTGCTGGTTGCTTACATTGGCACCAGTGCATTCTTCCATCAGAGTTTTTAAAAGTCAAAAATGGAGCTGAAGAGCCCTAAAAAGCCACCTTGGCACGAGGACGAGCTGTGCCCAGTGACTGCATCGTTACAGCTACGTGTAGCCCTTCAGTTCATGTTTCTGATGGCTAACAGTGACATCACAGCACCAAACAACTTGTGAAAGTCACCAGGAATAGCAAAGCACAGGATCTGCAGTCATTAAGCTACTGCTATCCAGGAGACCCCACGTCCTCCTGAAGGCATTGCTAATGTCCGTGTGTGATCCTGTTTCACATCTCAGCGTGTGGCTGAGGTTCTGAAGAGGGACTGTGGGATCATGTCCTTCAATGGGCTGATGAAAATGCAGCAGTAGAGATAGCTCACACTTCTCCACACTCATTCCAGGCAAATGCATCAGAAAAACAAACTTACGCCCATGATACAGAGATTTAGGGAGGAGAACCCTACAGAAGAGCTGTAGCACTTAAAGTGCATCCTCCTACAAACAGTTCCAGAATCAGAAGCATACATGCTTACACTGATGGAGCATTACAAGAAGTCAACAGCTCTTGTGACTTCCCAAGCCCCATGCAGCTGAGCACAGACACCCACCAGCTAACCCCAGCCTCAAGGGCAGCATTCACAACTTTAAAGCCCAATATGTTGCTAAGTTAAAGAAAGCTTACATTACTGAAATGAAGCAAATGAACAGAGAAGAGGTGAAACCCAGAGAAAAAACCACACAACTCAGCAGACTAGAAGATTTTTTTGAAAAGGAGCTTGACTTGAAGCATTTATGTCAGGTAGAAGATAAGCAGGTATTAGATACACGAGAAAGCTAATCTACATCACAACCATTCCCACTAGTTACGTCTTCTGTTGGCCTTTATGCTTCATTCCAAAATCTTCATTAGGGGTCTTTGAAGCTCCTCTTACAGGTTTATCAGTAACTACTACTTCTCCTTTGGAGCATCTATCATGAAGAACTTCAGCACCCTTGCTGTCTAATCACTATCTGATTAACCTTAGACAATGTTTTTTGGTAGAACCCACAACACTTAAGGTGCTTGTTGTTTGTTTGTTTACTTCTGCATTTCATTGTGAAAGAGAAATGGAGATGTCCGACCTTTTGAAGCCCTTAAATGCTTTCTGGCCTCCTTCACCACCCAAGTTTCATGCTGTGCACTACCTTGTGCATTCCCAGTTTTGTTTATGGAAAGGTCACCACTGCTGACTGAGCAGAAGAGTTCACTTCAGCTGTCTTGGTATCTCCACACAACCACTCTTCAACTACACAATGTTAATTTCATGTTAGCTTTCTGCTTGCAAAATTCACACTCAAAATTCACACTGCTTCTCAGCTTCTGTTACTTCAGGCTTCTCATCTCTGATCTTGTTTCTACCAGACCCTTCTACTATTTCTACTTGTGCTATTTCTAACTACAAAATCATGCAGAAGACCATCTTCCAGTCCAAAGTACTGTGCTCAGTGAGTCTCAAGAAGGACAGTGTTGTTTCCAAGATCTTCACATGTTTTCCCAGGTAGAGTTCACTTTGTTCCTTCAACTTACTGAGACCACTATCTATTCACGTGGTAAAAAGTAGCCTGGAAAGAGAAATACAATTAACTTATCCCAGACTATTTTCAGACTCAACACAGGCTTTCTTATCAAGGCTGAAGGTATAGATGGAACAGATGGGATATGTTGTTCTAGAAGAATCTAGTTCTTGCCATTTTTTGGCAATACCAATGCAAAAGGCCAAAACCTTCCAATACTGAGCAAGTTTCTGTCATGTTTTATGTGCATAACTTGTTACATGCCCTCTTTCTTTACATTGTTCTCATGCATCTAGAGCAAGAGCATTCAGACAATATGAAAGAAGACTAACAAATTGTTAGTAGAGGAAAACAAGTATACTAGTAGAAAATCAGTGTTGGATAATATACTTGGAGGACAAAATCATTGCAAGAGACAACAGCACAGCCAGTTTTCTTCTGTGAGAACCAGTTGCTTAATTTACCACTAGTAAACAAGATTAACAAAAACCAGACAGATTAATGCTCAGATTGTTCATCTCTCAAAAATCAAAAGGCTAACCAAAGTTTTCTGTCTCCAGGAGAAAAATCAGAAGGCTTTGATAAGGAGGGAAAGAAATAGGCTTTCTCCAACTATTTGGCAGTACACTACTGGAAATACCACAGCAATGAAGGGAAACAGAATGGAAACCTATCTGTTCTTACGGTGAATACCATCCATATAATGTTGTATCGAGGGACATGGTTCAGTGGGGAAATACTTGTAGTAGGGTGGACAGTTGGACTAGATATCTTGGAAGTCTTTTCAAAGCGTGGCGATTCTATCCAGTTTATTTTGTGTCTTTGACTACTCTTCATATGAGATTCAATTTTTAGACCTGAGTGCCATATGCTTCTAAACTGTAATGCTCTCAATATAGTTCTTAACAGAATAACAGAATTAAGGTATTAGGTGAGAACCTCTCTGCCCTGGAGTTCTTCCCCTCACCTTGAGTCCTGAATTTCTGTTGTCAGAAAGAAGTGGAACAGCAGTTTTTAATATCATCACACAAAGCCTCTATCCATTGGATGTTCACATCCATTCCCAATTAAGCTCCAGAACAGCAATCTGCAGCCAAAGAACTTGCTAAATAGAAGGAACTCCAGGAAATTTAGGAAAAGCAACAAATCATTAATTCATTCCGAACTACAGCAGCAGAATACCAGGGTAGTAGAACGTATAAAGAACAGTGGGCCAGGAAAAGGCTGCCTTGAATCTCAGTATGAGGAACCAACGGGAAGAGCTTCTACAAATTCTGAAGTGTCAGTCAGTAGATTATGAATCCCTCAGGAGCCACTTGAGGACAGTCTCCAGCCACATATGGAGATATAGACCACAAAGACAGGAGATTACAACATCCAACACTCAGTAGGTAGAACATTGAGCTCTGCAGTCTCCCCTGCCAGCCTTTTTTTGAACAATACTCTGGAATCAGTCTACTCGCTGATGAGATGTTTTACCAGGGCATTTTGCCAGCAGAAAAACATATCAATATGGTTCACTGCTCAAAATATCATACCTGGTTTTGATCATTGTAGTCGCACTCCCGAACCACTACCAGGCCTCCTTTCTGACTTGGGTGGCCCTGAGCAACCAGGCATTTGTTGGTTTGAAGGTGATACAGCTACAAAAGGAAAACAGTTTGATGAATAGGATAAACAACAAACACCACGTACCAAAGAGAACACATGGTAATGCTTTGGAAGCACTCAACGTGCTCACAAAGAAAAGCAATAGAAAACCTTTCCTCCCTTTTAAAATACCATTTTGTTTTTCAGATTAATCTGGAGAAAAAGCCAGCATTCTCTAGTTCATTTTGCTTTCCAATTCTTCCCTTGGAGTGGTAGAAGTGCAAAACATACAACTTGGCTCAGCACAAGTTTCTTTCCCTTCCTCACTCTCCACAAAAGCCTACAGTCCCATCAACTGAACAAATCAATACTGCATTCTACCGCAGTTTAGCTTCAAAAAGGCCCCTCCCATAGCATCTCTTCATGAAACAAGACAATGCTATTACGAAAAGGTCTTAAACACGTATGTCTCTAATATCATCTGCTTGCAAATTGATCCTCAAGAGCATTTACGCAACTAAAAAGTCATAGTTGCTATTTTAACAACAGACGAGGTAAGAAGGAAAAGGTTTAAACACTCCTTAAATGCCCATTCCACTTCAAACACATTGTCTACCTGAGTTTGTCCCACTCTGCATGTGTGGGAGGTGGCAGGGCAACAGATCTGCCATGCACACTAAAATAATCATAGCCAACCTAGAGATGGATATAGAGTAAAAAAAATTTGCTGTCCTGAACTGGAGGCCAGGCTGGCTAATTAGCTAGTTGTGTTTTATTATGAAGACACAGATGCTTTGGCATTTGTATTGATTCCACAGATTTTTATAAACCAAGTCACTTCCAGTAATAAAAAGAACAAACTGCTCCACCACACTATCATAATTAGAGAGCACAAAGACCAACTAATGTTCTTCTCTAAAGACAGTTTCTGGAAATAGCTGTCCCAAGACACATCAACGGCCTCCCCAAGCACACCATGCTTCTCCTGTTCCCTGCACACATCTGAAACAAATTACACTAAAGCTTCTAAGTTACATTTTCTCACACTCCAGAGACTTCTAGGAGTGGTTTAATTTCCATCATTCCTCACAAGTAGGCTTTCAAATCATACAGCTTTAAGATTTTTTATGATTTTCTCCCTTGTTTTTATTGGCCACGATGATTATTTAATAACACCGTAAAGAAGCATCAGGATCTGTGATTATTACAGTTCTTCCCAGCTGTCAAACCAGCATTTATCTCTGGGTCTACTAGTTTTTGAGAATAAATTGGGATTTTGAGTGATTTATCCTGAATCCTGAAGAGCGTGGCGCACAGTGGTGACATTGGCTGATAGCTTTGTTCCACGTAGGCATGTGGAACTAGATCACAGAAACATCAGAGCCAGAGCTCACGCACACACAGTGCTGGGTATAACCCTGAAACATCAAGCTGAGGAACTGCATTTTTCAGTTGCAGTTGGGGAAAACATTCATGCATATCCTAATAATTAACTTTACAGCTTGACTGGGATTCAATTCTAAAAATACTGCACAAGCTGTGGCTTCCTAGGTAACTGCTTCAAACCAAAAGGTAATGATATCAATAGGCTGTCCATGAGCTCTGGTCCTCCAGCCTGCATTCACTTACAGCACCAGCAAGTGTCCATATCTACTTACTGCAGGCTGCACTACTACATGAAGCACGTTCCATCTCTACCTGATGCTTCCAATTACTGAGATAGGCAGGAATCTGCTAGCTATAGCCTACGTGCAGACTAAATAGTTCAATAAAAGATTATTTCCAAGGCAGGCAGTTTGTTCCAGACCAAGAACTACACTCAACGTGAACAGATTTTGAGAAAATCTTTCAGAAAAAAGAAAATCTCTCTCAAGACAGACCTCTGTATTTTTAAGAAAGTTTATCTTACCCTTCCACGCTGGATTATTTTTGGTCGTTTTTGTGCTCTATTAATAAAAACTGGCTGTGGAGCTTTGGCATTGGGCCCGGATACTTGCATCTCAGGATAGATGTTATCTAAATACCACTTGAATGACTTGCAGTTCAATCTTTTTCTCAGTTCTACACGATCAGTTATATTTCCATAGTTCCTTGTCCTTAGCTCAGGTCTCAAAGCAAAATACTGCTCCTGTAGGTAGGGGGGAAAAGGTTGAGAGAAGGGAAAGAAAGGAGAATTACTGATTAGTAATTTTTAACTTCTCCCTGCTTGCAGAGCTCTCCAAATTTCATTTCAATAATTGATAAATTACATTTATCAATATCATTAAGAAAATGAGAAGAAAAGTTCCCTCAGAATCTTTAATTCCAGCTAGACCTACAGAGCTCACAGAAGAGGTATGATATTTACACATCAACTAGTTCAGCAGATATGATTTAAAAATCAGTTATCAGAGCACTGAACTGCAATATTCTGTTGGATCAATCTCCATCAGACACCTGGACTTCACCAACTCATTTTGAATTACTTAGTGCCATCTCTGGCATAGAGAAAGCAGACTCGTCTCAAAACAGATGGCACATCTGTCCTTATCAACACCTTTGAGCATGTGGATGCAACACTGCTCTTTTAAAAGTAGAGGAAAAGGAAACATTAAAAACAGGGGAACGTTGGACACCTCCAAGAAAGTTTGGAGATAGGCCAGACCTTGTCATCAGGAATTGGTCTGCTTGTAAAAAAGTAGCTCTGCTACTCTAATTGCCTCTTCTGTGGTTGAAGTTCAAGTTTTAACATCCTAACTCTTCTGTATTTTTATTTCCATTGTATACATGAACTCAGATCTTTTTAACAACCATCAAGACCAGAATTTACATTGTTGTTTCCCTTCCATTACGTAGTTTTATTTATTACATGTTGGTATTTGCTCATATCTGCAAAACAGCTCTCTGTCTTATCTTTGTTCTATACATCCCACAAACACTTCAACAGACAAAAATATCTCCAAGCTTGCATTCCATCCATAAATCTATCATAATGACAGTCTCTGGCAACTACTATGGAATTAGATTACACATAGCTGGAAAAGGTTAGAACATAACTGTGAGATAAGAGACTGCTACGATCAGCAGTATATGTTCTCTTTGGACAAAGCAGTATTAGATGGAAATAAAGAATCAATTCTAAGCTGCAGAGAATACCATCATTAATCACAAACTACTGTGCCCAGACACCAATAAAAGGGAAAGTGATAGATCAAGTCTACCAATGCATTATAAAAATGGAGAACGAAGATAAAAATTAATGACTCCTAATAGATTTCTCAAAGTGACAGAGTATCAAGATAAAGGATGGGCTTTGAAACATAAAACTTTAAGGAATATAAAGTTAAGAAAAATATGTCTTCTACAGAAATTATAGGGACCACTGGAGCTGGCAATAAAGCAAATCCTATGCACTCACAAGACAAAATGCCCTCAAATACAACAGATGAGGGCTTCACACGATAGGTCCGATCTACTTTTAAAAGGATCAATGCCAGGTCTGAATACAGGGAAGAAACACTCTTGCCCTTGAATCCAAAGGTCAATCCCAACTGGCCTTACAGGGCTAGACAGACTAAAAATCAGACTGCTAACGGTAACAAAAAGCAAATAAGTAACCAATAAAACTGCCATCTCACCAACATGGAAACTACCTAAAGGCATCCAGCTCCCACAGGGCAAGTGATTTGGATACAAAACAATGCTGAGCTTATAAGAAACCTACACATCATCTTTTACTTCATTAAAAAGGCATAATGTTGAATCTCCCTCAAGCAGTAGCAGCAACAGGGGTGAAATTTCAACACTCAAAAGCAAAACCACAAGCTTACAGAGTTTAGGAATTCAGACCAAAATAAACATTAGGAAATCAGAATACAGAAGAAAGACCCCATTAGAAAGGCCAAGAGTCTTTATTGTGACACAGCCTTTAGACACATAAGCCAGCTAATAACTATTTCATGTCCTAAAAATGTCTCTTACCTTATATTCATCCATCCACACGTGTGCCAGCCTCAATGAATTATGAGCCATAGTGTCCTGTCCCCCTGGAGAGCCATAGGGACGTCTTTTACGGAAAATGTGTCCCACTCTGGAGCAGGGAATGATCAGAAGTCGACCACCACACATCCAGATCTGTCCACAGAAAAGCAGAGCACAGCTTACCATAGGCATACTGACCAGGCTCACTACTTCCTCGCTTTCAAGAGATTATTCAGTAGGTTTATGTGCAATATAACATAATTAAGTGTCAGCAGTGTTTTCTACATGCCAGGCTTTCTGACAAGTTAATTATTAGATCTTTGGGTTAGAGAAAGAAACATTTTAGTCATGCCATCTTCCACTCACAACATCATGGCTTACAGAGCGGGTAGTATGCTATTCCAAAATTTGATGTTCTAATGACCTATTAGAAAATTCTGATACATTTGGGCTGGGATTTATCTTGTAGATTAAGAAAAATGCGAATTGCATCTCCATGCCTCCACAGCAAATGACATACAAGTAGATCAGTCAATGTCATCAAGAGAGCAGTTTGTAATCAAATCACTTAAAAAAAAAAAACCTCTGCCTGGATAAGATAAAGACTAATTTTTATTATTCCCAACTCTTCCCAAGGGAGACAGAGCTTCCAGACCTTGGAACTGCATATATTCCTCAGTTAATTTGCTCTTACTCCATACTTTATTCTGTACTGAAAACATGGAAAATATTCCACATGCAACTCTATAAAATAACTCAAATTCATGAATTGCTTGGTCTTATTTTTTTTTAATTCCAATCTCAGTTTCTCTAATAACTCAATTTGTCAGATTTCTCTGAAGTTTGTGAGTATGTGGTTAGTGGTTTTTTGTTTGCTCTTGCTTTGGAGTTGGTATTTTTGTTTGTTTGTTTTCACTTTCCTCTGATCCCTTTTATTTCCCATGGTTGCATCTCATTTCTGAGCAGATCCGCAACACATCTGCTGATGAATCCATGCCACAGAAGCAAAGAATAAAAACATGGCATTGAGCACAAAAAGCTGCTTTCTATCAGGGGAGTGACAGTGAAGAGGAGAAAATAAAGCAATCCCAATTAAGCATCACTTTCAAATCTCTTATTAATAATTTTCTTCATATTTTTTCCAACCAACGTGATGGTTTTTTTTGTGAGTTAAGAGTGAAGTAGAAATTTTACATTCCCATGCCCTCAAAATGGGGTTTGAAAAGCACCACAAGCTAAGGAAATATAAGTTTACATACTGCCTACACTGCAGTTAGCAATATATATCTTCAACCTATCTGCAGAATTAAGCATTTGTATAAACCATTTTCATAAATGCATGATTACTCTTTTCTGTGTATGTCTAGTATTATTCCTAGTGATTTATTTCCAGTATTATGAAAAATTTAGCCAAACAAAGAAAAAAATTCAAGTATGAGCTCAAAATTCTTATTAATTTTCCTCTTAAAACTTGACCTGAAAGTTATTATAAAGGTTAGTGTGCTAGAGGCATCCCCCCTAGGAACAAAAGCACTGGTTTGTGTGTGCAATTCCAGTGCTAAAAACACTGTATGGAGGGAAGAGAAACCAGACACTGAGATTCATACTCCAATACACACAAAAGTGAGAGTACCCGAAAAGATATTTCCAGATTTTCTCCTCCCCAGATGTCCATGCCACTGTCATACTGTCCAAGCTCATTAAAGTACTCACGGTCCATGGCAAACAGGCCTCCAGCCATAGTGGGTGATCTAAAATGGAACAGTGAAAGCTGGTCAGTATTTTAAACAAGAAGAGGGATTTCAGCTGAACTGGTTAAAAACCTTGCATTCAGACCTACAATTTTTAGCTGATGATTTCCAGCTTCTGCAGGATTTCAGTTCTGTAGTCTCTCCCTGTGATCTTTCACTATTGATGTACTCGTAAACCATATTTCTTCATATAGTGAACTCAAGGAAGAAGGATGGGACAGAAAGAGAAACTGCTGTCTCTCCATTCAAAAAATAAACACCTGTGCAGGCTTGAAGTCCATTTAGTTTTCTAAATTGAAAATTAGGAACCACGTTTAATTAGCTGCTGGTAAAGACAGATCTTTTTCCTACAATCACAAATGCATACAGTTACAATGATGTGTATTCACCTCCCTCTCACAGGAGGGATTTATACTGACTGGGCTTGACTAAACAACAGAAAAAGAGCAGAATCCAGAGGGCATATTAAATAAGATCAAGAAATAATACCCTAGTTAAGCAAAAGAAGATCAAAACTTAAGTCATACAAGCCAAGCAGTCTGCTAAAATACATGGTACTCTACCTCAGACAATTCAAGTACCAGGAGCAGCACTGTTTCATCATCAATGCTGTGGTCAGTTGATAAAGTCATTGATAAGTATTTGAGTTTCTGTACTTGCATAGATTTTCTTGTTGGAGTTTCCCAGTTTTCTGCCTTGCCTGTGCACTACTAGAATGGTCATCTATGTCATAAAGACCTCACTTCTTCCAGCCCTGGCATCAAAATATTAAAAGCTCTCTAGATCATAAAATGTAAGGCTTTCCATTTGATGGAAAGCCATTCTCAAAGGTTAAATAGCAATCTATCTTCTCTTTCAAAGCAGGCAGAATATATATGAGAAGTCCTTTTCATATTCAGAAAATTCTCTTTAGAGGATGAGATTACTGTTAAGTACAAAGTTCCCTTCCTTTTCCATAGGAGTTTTTCCTAAAAGTGAGTTGAAGAAAGGCAACAATGTCAAACACAGTGAGAACTAATCTCCAGGTATGCCCCAAGTAAACTCTGAGAAAGACTTAAATCTTTATTCTACTTGGAATCTATTTATGACAGTTCCTTATTCATATTCCCCCAATCCACCCATTTCCTTCAGAAACTGCTACAGCAACACTCCCTATACAACCCAGTCAAGCTGTTCAGTAACAAAGTTTTCTGGCTTCTCAGACGAAGCCTTGTGATAGGCAGACACAGAAAGATTAAGTACAGAGCTGTCGGACCACAGCACAGAACCTCATAGTCTGAAATGCTCTGCACTTACAGACCAAGCAAAGAGAATGAAGAAGATGACAGCACCCAACTCCTGAATCACTTTGTAAATCTAGTAAGAGCGCCACACTGCCTGCATAGAATCAGTTTGCCTTTAAAAAAGTAAAACTCTTCCCACTTACCAAACTGAACTCTGTATCTGCAACTAAAGAAAGCACATTCAGGTTCTTCTCGCTCTACCAGCACTAGCTACTTTCATGAAGGGATTTGTACTGGGAATGCTTTTGTTCTTGTATCTGAGCTGTGTGTCTACTATTTAAGAAAATCAATTTATAAGAGTTACAGGTCCAGTGAGAACCAGATATTGCCAGTTCTGTACAGGTCAGACAGCTATGAATGGTTAAAAGGCTACGGAGGATGTTCTCACTTACTAAGACTTTTGTTTCAGAATGATGTTCGTGCAATTTAGACCACAGAAATAAGGACAGGCTTCCAAAAAACTATCTGGGACATTTGCCACATTGTGCAAAGAGACAGCAGTGTTTTGAAGATGGCCTTCACGTCCATATGCATCCATTTACAAAGCTTTATGACAAAATAAATGCTCAAAGCATTAAACTTTTTTCCCTCCTCAAACAAGAAAACAAAATCCAAATAGAAAAAAAACATTGACATAGAAGATAAGCAAATATTGCATCCTCTCCCATCAGTTATGAAATCAGCTTCACATTATCACAAAAATGCATTTTCTCAAACTAGCAATTCTTTGGCATTTCACCACAGAAAGTCCAGAGCCTGTGAACTGTAGTGGAATAGCCAGGCAACTACTAGAGACAAGATCAGATCAAAATCAGGATCATTAAGCCAAAAACATCAAACAGGAAACAAACACTGACGGGTAGTTTAAATCTGTCAGATAATTTCACCATTAATAGATAGCACAAGCTCTTTAAGACTTGTGTCTTTAGCAAAAGCTGCTAATACGCTGCTGCTTTTCTCCCCTAAAAAGGGTACCCTCTTGATCAACTAATACATGATTAAATACTAGAAGTGAAGTAGTTAATAGAAAATAAAACTACTTCCAGGCAACATAAAGAGAAATAGTTGATAGGTCAGACATCTGCTTCTAAAGCTGCACGCCCAGATACATTTCATAACATCTAACAAGAGTTCTTGATCACCCATACGTTACACAGAACTGACTGCTTCACACCATGCAAGAGGAGCCTTACTTGATTGGAGCAGTGGCTCCTTCAGGTCCTTCAAGCTCTGACAAAGGAACAAGATCCCACTTAAAGTGCAGGCCCCAATTAAACCCTCCACGCACAACTGGGGAAGAGCTGTAGGTAAGTGTGTCAGCACTGATGATGTCAATCACAGGGCACACCACAGCCCTGCGGTCTTCTTTGATTGGAGTCAGCAGAGGTTGCAGCCACATCTCATTCACCTCACAGTGACTGTCCAGGAATACCAGCACTTTTCCTACAAAGGCCAAAAACACAAAATATAAAAGTAGTAACATGAAATACACAAACATGTAGCTGCAGAGTATCAGCAGCATCCTCGCAACTCTGTGTAACAGAAGGGAAATGCCATCTGCACTCAGAAGGGCGGACGAACTAGACAGCACTGGGACTAGCTCAGTCACTAAGGCAGAAGGTAGATCCTGGCTACTCACACATATTATGAACTGCTTAAAATGGGCAGTTATTAGTTTTATTGTCACCAAATATTACACTCAGACCAAGCAGAACTGCCGTACTTTAAAAGAAACATCAGAACTCTCAGAGACTGGAGATAGACTTGTTCTGAAGAGGAGTACCTCTCATGTATGAACGAGACTACAGAGACAGACAAAGATGACAGTTACTGGGATGGATGAACTATCCTTATGACAAAGCTGCTTTTGTCCATTGACTGTAATCACTTTAAGCTTCCTTCATATCACACTTCAGCACTGACTGCTGTAGCTAAGATCTGCGAGTTTTAAGCCGAGCCATCCTGACAAATTAATCTGCATTCATTCAAGAATGATCACAGCACTTCAATTCCTGAATATAAAGTAATGCAGAAAATCTCTATGTTTCATTAGCTTTAGTTATTGTGGACCCAGACCATTTGAAAAGGAGAGCAAACGCCCTGATGTGGCACAGCCAGACCCAGCAGTATGAGACCAACTAACACTTCAGTCCTGACAGGCCTATCAGATTACCTGCCATGGTCAGAGAGGATAATTTGGCTCCTGAAAGGTTCAGCTAGTCTAAGAAGTCATCTGAACTTTAACTGCATAATGTAAGGGTTTAACAAGGAAATATATAAGGTAAATGGCACAGTATACATAAAGGACCAGACACAGTTTATCCCAATTAACACTCACTGCAACAACAGAAAAGCTTCTGTGAGAATCATTAGAGTTAGATGGTGAATCAGAAGGCACCTCTGAGTTTACTGTGCTAAGAAAGCAGATTGTCATTTCGGGGCAATAATTCCCACATGAAACATGCTGAGGATACTCTAAGAACTCGATATCCAGGGCAGAGGCAGGCATTCCTCAAACACTGATCTTTCAGTCAAGAATAAGGTAAATTATTCACTGCCTCACTAAATGTAGTCAAGCATTGTTTTTACCTTACTATTTTACTGACCCAATCTAAATAATCAACTCATTTTTATCACTCACTTATTAAAAATGAGTTTATACAGGAAGAAAGAAAGAAAACATGAATATTACTTAGACAAGAGTAAAAAGATGTTAAAATCTGCTTCCAGATTTGCCAAGTCACTGTTTGGGTGATCTGGAAAAAAGTCTACTCCCCTCTTACACAGCAGAAATTTCCTGAAGTTAATTACAAACCATAAAAACGGTGGGTTTATTACATCTACTTTTAACATTTTCATTAAAACAAGAAACAAACCTTTCTTGCTTCTTTCTAATTAAGTCATTAGGAGAGTAACAAAAACCTCAGGTGAGGAGTAATTCAGCAAAACTAGGAGGAAATACAGAAGCCTTTCTGTAGAACACTGTCAATATCATCATGTAAACATTTAATATTAGTTAAGATCTCCAATCACCATCATACAGGTATCAACCAACAGACTTCATATAGCTGTTGTAATGTAGTTTAACAGAGTCACTGACATGCTGAAACAAATTTTTATAACACTTCACACCCAAAATAGTGTTAACCAAATCTTTCCTCCCTCAGCTTCAGTTGTGCAGCTTAGAAATTGGCATAACAGACCACCTTTGCAGTGGTGTAAAGCAAATGCATGCCAAACACTCAGCATCTGAGAAAGCTGCATCACAGAAAGAGAAGAGTCGCTCAACTAACGTAAGGTCGGAGTATGCAAAGAAAGGAGAAACAAGAAAGTATACCTGTAGCATGAGAGGCTCCAATCATCCTTCCTCGAATCAAGCCTTCCCGCTTCTCATTTCTTACTAGCTTTGTTGTTTTAGGAAGCTGAGTTTTAACATATTCAACCAAGTCTTTCTTCAAGTCAGCTGGAAGGAGAATACAAGATCAACAACAGGATGTATGCTTTGTTTCGAGCCCCAAGATGTTCAAATCGGGGCTAAACATTAAGCTGCAGTCTCTTGAATAAAGACTGGATTGCTATCGTTTTGCAAAGCCTTTACTACAATATCATTCAAGTTAATGGGAAAGAACAGATTCAATGCTAAAACAAATTACCACTGCTAAAAAAATAAGTTTAAGATCATTGTATGAGGAGATGACATTTCTCTTCCTAAATTCTTAATGCAGACTGGCAAGAACAGTAAGAGTAACGAAAGCCCTTTCACTCACGCAAAGTGATTTAAATTATGTTCCACATACTAAAACAAATACTGACGCTTGAAAAGCATGATAACACCTTTCATTGTTTGTACCTTCTGACTCAACAGCAGATAAACAGAATTACAACTATCCCTCACAAAATAATCATTCAAAGTGACCCTTCACTTAGCGATAGAAGAGCCAAGATTTAGCCTGAATATAAGGAAATTGTTTGGTTTTTTTTTTATTACAGTAAGGGTTGTGAAGCACTGGAATTGATTGCCCAGAGAGGTAGCAGATTCCTCATCCCTGGAGACATTCAGTGTCAGGCTGCACCAGGTTTTGAGCCCCTGATTGAGCCATAGGTGTCCCTGTTCATTGCAGCCCCTGATTGAGCCATAGGTGTCCCTGTTCATTGCAGGGACCCCTAAATGTCATTATGGGGTCCCTTCCAACTCAAATAATTTTATGATCAAGAGCACTGTTGAAAAGCACATGTTTTTGAAAAAGAGCAAAGTTCACTGAAGTATATAAACACCCTGCCTTGCCTGTTCCTTCTGAATGGTTTAGAACACTCCATCATGCACATCAGTCACAGGATTCACACATCCCCTTGTTGTTGTAGTTCACAGCCTGCTTGCTCCTCATACTGCATGCATTGGTGTTATACTGGTTGTTTCACCAATAAGACTGGTAGTTCTCTAAAAATAGCATCTTCCCTATCCTTAGCTGCAAAACATACTCATTTACAGCCAGAAAGGCAAGAATATCAACTTCAATGCTTTGAATCTAATTTGGTCTTTGAATTAGGTAACAGGCCAGAAGAGTGATGGCATTAATGCCTAAACACAGGCATTGACCCGCCTGGACGCCTACCTGTGCGACCTGGTGTAGGGAATCACAGAATCACTAAGGTTGGAAAAGACCTATAAGATCATCCAGTCCAACCATCCACCCATCACCCATGGTTCTCGCTAAACTATATCCCTCAACACAAAATCCAAACCTGCTTTGGCAGGGGGGTTGGACTCGATCTCTGGAGGTCCCTTCCAACCCCTACGATTCTGTGATGAACCAAATGCATTACCATATTCAAAAGAGTGGGTTTCAAAGTAAACTTAGATTTCAATATGAAGGCTATGAAACTTGAAAATAACAATTTGCACAAGGGACTTGTAGCAAAGAGTGCTTGCTGCTTCCAAAGAAAGGACAAGTTTTTAAATATTATACATACTTACCAGCAAGGAATGGTGTTTGACCTCTTTTCTCCATATCTTAACATTTGACCTGACCTCACAGACAGAAAACAGCTGCACAACAAGAGAATTTAATTCTACAAGAGACGCATCTCACTCTCACAGAGCAAGTGAGACCTTAACTTGGGAACCAAAATATGAGATAAAGGAAGGTCCTATGTACTAAAGAGCAGCCTAAAAATCATTTTAAAAATGCATGAAATTTTGGACTTCTATAGAGGCAGGCAACTTGCACAATCCTACTTGCAAGTCCTGCTGGACTAACGCATTCCTCAAATGGCATGCCACATTTGAGATACCAAAACCCCTGGATTACATCTGTCTTTGCCTTTTGCTTTGTATTAGAGAAAAACGCTGGAGCACTAATCTTTCACGAGTAATGCAGTTCTGCAAGGTCTTCCCCCCTGGGGCATGGCACAGCCTTGGAAGAGATGGCTGTTCCACGTAGAGCCAGCAACAGCTACCCCTAGGGTGGCCACAAGAGGCTGTGCAAGAGCCATGCAGAACCCTTCCAGCAAAGGCTGAGCTCTGGTCCCAGCACTCCATCGTCCTGAAATACCAAGCAAGTATTAAAAAAACAATGCATTGTTTCCATAGTGCCACATCCACTCATTTGTGAGACCTCAGCAGGGATTATGTGCATTCAACGCCTTTCAGAAGCATTCACGGGCAGGATTGGCCCAAGAAATTTGCTGAGAGAATAATCTGCTCTGAATGCTTGAGTAGCCTGGACACCCCTTGTTATTAGCTTCAAAAACCAGTTTTTGAATGTTGAAATCCATATAATACAAAGATCATCGGGAAAATGGCACCAGCGTCAAAGTGGATATCATTCTGGACATAATGGAATATCTTGCATCTGTAGTGGCTAGGACTTTTCAGATATATACAGCAGTAACAACTAGTTTCACATACAGATTCTACATTCAGTCTGATAGTCAGTAAAGTACAGGAAGATACAGGAAAGTTGAGAAGCTCTGACCAAAATATTTCCAGAAGGTTCTCACCCAGTTCACTGTTGTCATCCACCAAAATAATTTCATGAAGAAGGTGTGCAGGAGTGCGATCCAGGACACTGTGCACCGTGCGAAGCAGGGCAGAAAGTGCTTCATTGTAGAAACAGATGATAACACTGGCAAATGGCAGATCGGAAGGGTAGGATTTCTCTCTACACCTGCAAACAGAAATATTTTGTTATCTGGAATCTCCAAAGGGCTATTGTCACTATTTGAATGTCGTAGACTATTTACATCCAAATCCTTACTTACAGGATTAAGCATAATAAGTTACTCTCCACATAAATGCAAACTTACAATTAGCACTGCTACTTGATAGAAAACAAAATATGATGGATTGTAGTGGGAAGGAGAATAACAGATCCTTAAGGCATAAAAAGAGTAAATACTAAAGGCTTATTTCAGCTATCAAAATGCTGCCTAGCATTCTAAGGTGGCTCAGGTATGTACAAGAATGGCAAATGTAACAAATCCATCTATTGACCAGGCACTGGAGAGCTGGTTGGATATTCCAGAGTATCTCCAATAGTGCTAAATACTTGTTTAGACAACCAAACACTGAGATTCAGCCTGAATCTGGTCAATACTGTCAGTGAAGTCAAGACAGCATTTAGCTCACCCTGAGGCAGAGAAGTGCATTTTGTTAGCTGAAGAACTGTGTATGCTCCATTAACTACATTGACTGGATCTCTGCTAAATGTAATAACAGTACAGACAACTGACTAACATGCAGATAACTAAATTAGGCATCTTAAGCTCCTTGCTGAATCTCACTCAAAGCAGAAGTTCATTCTACTTATATTCAAGTTCTATCCATAACTTCCAGTAGGCTACAATATCACAGATTAATGCCATTTGAAGATGCCAGGCATAAGAGAATCCAATAAAAATACGGAAAACCATAAATGGAAACAGTGGTATACAAAAGAAGCCTTCACTGACTTGGAATGAATTCAGCTCTTGGGAGGGATTTCAGCAAGTATGATTCATTACCTTGACCCACACCACAGCAACCACTAGAAAAATAGAAGCAGGCTTATTTATTTTTTTCAATTCAGTGGGTTTTTTCTTATCATGTTGTTACTGTGATGATTTTTTCCATATGCACTGTATGGATTAAAGAAAAATTCTGCTTTATAATAAAACACAGTATCAGCAGTGCCATGCAGATACCAAACAAATTCAGAAGTAGAAAGCTCTTCTCATCTAACTTATCCTCTAAGTTGAAAGCATCTTCTCCATAGAACACTCATCTACTTGGCACCTGAACATTTAACATCCAAGTTTTCAGTGGTACCGAAGACAATTATAGCATCTTTTCTAACGATTACAGTACTTGGAGCATCAAAAATAATGCTACAATACTTTGTTTTTGAACTTACTTGAAGTAACTGAGAGCACAGCTAGGAAAACAGCTCACAAAAATTAAATAAATATGATACGTGTTTGAATACATACTTTGCATCTCTTGTATCAGGTACGTCCCTGTGGTATCCCAGCCGGTTACTGATGAGCATATTGAAAGCATGCTTCTGATAGCCCAAGTCTCGGACCTCCTGATCTTCTTCATTAAAAATCATTCCTGCAGAAGGAACACACCAAGGTCAGTTAAAAGGATTAAAAGTATCCATTGGAAATGATCAAGGATTGAGAAGTGTGTTTAACTTTCCCTAAAACCAACATGCTCTTCAGAAATTCCTTTACTCTCTGGTTTTGTGGAATGTATTTTTGCTCAACTGTTTTTGTTACCCCTCAGATAAGTAGAGCTTTTGAGCAGTCTGTGTAGCTACAACAACGTGAAATCTTCCTCCAAACTGATGACTTTGTTGTATTTATTGCCTTAACACACACATTCCCTTCTCTGAAATGGCGTCTTAATCCCAGCACTGCCAAACAAAGACAGCTCACACAATGAATCAGCACCTGTCCAGGTCTAGAAGTGGGATTTTTGAGAGAAAAAAATAGTTACAGTGGGATAAAAGCCCTCAGTAACAGCTAGAATTCCACGCAGTTCTCTTGTGCCTGCAGTAACAAAAATAGCCATGATAGAATCGGCAACTTCTTATTTCTCGCTTGAGACGCTGACAACAAATAAAATAGCAATAAAGCTAGCTGTTCCTTTGCTGATTATTTTAGCAGAAGCATCAGCTGTTGCTGAGCAGAGCAGAGGCAGCAATTGTTAGTATAAATAAGTACACTGCCAGAGGCCAAGGTGAAATCCCAAATGCCATCGTGCCTGCCTTGATTCAGTGCCAGGGTTCCTCTCTCACTGAGCCAAATGCTCACCAGGGTGAAGAAAAAGCAAACTATTATGGTGCTCCAAATGAATTCTTCTACAAGAAAAATAAAAGTAGAAGAAAGTGGCAAGAGCACAACACCATCATCTTCCCTACAGTTGTTTTTGACAGCAATCTCTCACTCATTTGCCTTCTCTCTAAAGCAGAATAAAATCAAACCTCCCAGACTCTTCTCATTCCTCATGTTGAGTTTTTGACAGCTATGCAAAAGCCAACTGAGCTCAAACGCAGTGGATTAGAAAACAGAATAAAGAGCATAAGAAATGCAAAGAAATAAAGTTTCAAGCTTAAGAACAAGATTGGCCTTCAGAGCACAGCTGTGTCACAGCTGTTTGAGCACAAAGTCTATCTATGGGTACAGCAAGACCACTTTCTAGAGGAAAATCTGCATCCAGATACCCAGATTCCTTTCTCTTACAATTCCCACTCTGGTGCCTTTAGTCCTGCAAAGTACAGCAAAGACAATTCCTTAAACAATACTGATAGTGAAGTACTGGATGAGGTTGCTCAGAGAGGTGGTAGGTGCACCATCCCTAGAGACACTGAAGTCAGTCTGGATGGGGCTCTGAGCAACCTGATCTAGCTGTACGTCTCCCTATTTATCGCAGAGGCTGGGAGGGATGACTAGATGACCTTTAGTAATCCCTTCCAACTCAAACAATTCTGTGAAGTGTAGATGCTCTGACATTTGTACAGAGAGCAGGAATGAGTAGCAGTGCCTCTCTTCTAGCACCAGTGGCTTAACAGGGTCAGTCGGCCTTCCTTTGAATTACATGCAGTTTCAGAGAAAGGTTTCCAGCTTGTGAGCTTAGGTAGCCAGCTCAATCATTTCTGCATACATCACAGAAACACAGTGCCACTGGGTCAACTTAAAACATTTCCTTTATACAAAGCATGAGCTTAAGAAACACACACTGAATGTTTTGTTCTACAGTCCATCAATACACAACCACTAGCTACTTTATTCTGATCTTCTGAATACAGACTAGAAGAAATACTAATAATTTTTTAAAACATCCTCATAAAGAACAACATCCAAAGCATCTGCAAGAGACCTGAAAGGTTTCAGTCCAAACAGTAGATATAAGTCTCTGGAAAAGAAGATTTGCAATGGAAACATCAGCTCAGGATTGACTTCAGCAGTGCTACGTGGATTTCATAAGCTTGCAAAGAAAAAACAGATTAGCAGATCAGTGTTTTTGGCTACCACATGCCAATCTTTTTGTTGTTTTTTGGGTTTTTTCTTTTTTCTTTGCTTTGCATGTTTATCATTGCCCTACCCCAGAGAGGCATGAAGCCCCTTCCTGCAGCACCTGATCTAATTCAAACAGAGAGCCAGCTGTCTCCTCATTACTCATGTAGAGCTTATCCTGGCACCGTAAATCTCCTTGGCTTTCACCAACCAAACTAGTCACTCTGTTTGAAGATCAAGGGACTTCTCAGTTGAAAAGCTCCAATTTCTTTCCTGGCCAGCACTAAATAGTTGGAAAGAAATGGCCACCTCTGGACTGGCTTTCACCTCACTTGGCTCTTGTGGCATTACAAATGTTTATCAATTCATTGCAAAAACCACAAAGCAATGCAAATTGCCATTTCTGTTTTGGAAGGTGTTTTTCTACATACACACACAAGTCTATCATGCAAGTTTGTTAAAAACTTTTACAGCTAACGATGCAGTAATAAAAGAGTTTGGTTGGATATAAGTATTAAGCTCCAGGCTATGGAAGGTACTATGACACAGTTCCCCAAAAAGCAGTAGATATTATAATACTCAGTATGTACCTCCAGACTTCAAGCATGTTCATAGGCTAATAGCCAATGCATATTCAAATACAGCTGTAAGCAGTTCAGTACACAAAGCATTTTAGTTTGGAACACAAACCTAATCTCATTGATGAAATACGTTCCAGTGAAACATACAGATTTTTGTTGGTACAAAATAAGCAGGATTTGACCATCATCACTGTCATCTCAATCAAACTTACACTGTGATTTTGTCCCCCCCCCATTTTTTTTTAGGCTATTTCATACTCCAAGAATATTCTCCACGTCAATGGTCTTCTTCAGCATGTATTGCTATCAAGCTACTTTTAATTGCTATGCAAGATTAAAGCTTCTCTGTGGCTAGTGAAAGTTCATGTATCTGAGCCCAATCAATACAGAAGCAAGACATGAAAGACAAATACACTGAATCTTCTAGAAAATAAATCAAGAACCACATCAAGGGTAGACATCTTGCTGTAATCCAGTCCTTGTTAACACTTACACAGCAGAATCAGAACTGTTAGAAATACTATATTTTGGATTATACACAACAGAATAAATTTCAAATAACTCCTAATTAAGAGAACCACTTGTACCACCTACACTTAACACCAAAACTACCTTATTACACAGTTTTACCCTGAAATCCTTTGAACAAACAGACAATTTTTATTTTCTATTTCTATTCTTTTATCACCCACACTAAAAAGCACTCACCCATTTCAGGAGAGAAGTCTCCCTCTCCCTTTACTGGGTCCTGGACATGATTTCCAACAGGATTTCTAAACTTACTCTCTTTCTGTTGCAATTCAGGTATATTAACTGGCCCCCGAGTGAAACGGGGGTAGAATTTTTTTGGAAATGGCTTCTGAGGTTCTAGCCCCTTGACGGGCACATTCTTGAAGGATTGGTTCTCTTCACTGAAGTTGAAATAAACAAAGAGCAGAAGTGTCCAGGTCACCGATGTGAAAAGGCACCCATAACAGAAATAGCGAAGCGTGACACTTCCCATTGTACACTCAGCATCGTTGAGGACCCATTCTCAATTACCTGAAAGAGAATAAAAACGTATTTTGAGAGTACTGCCTGTTAACTCCCTAGGTTTAACCATTGATGAAGTTCATTCTATCCATTACTCTTCCATTAAATATTTTTGTAACACTAACAGCAGACCTTAAGAATGAAATGCCTCTTCACTTTTCCATTCAAGAAGCATGACTACAGTTGATCAACATGTGTGGCCATTACTGCTTTAAAACATGAAGCAAACAACCACTAACAGCCAAGTGACACATAGCACTTAAGGGTATGCAATTAATTCTTAGAGCAGTTACGTAATTATCTTTCTTCCACCACAGTATGTTCTTCATCTGCCTACATTCATTTAACCAAATCAGTATGTAAGTACATACCAGATACAAAGAATTCGTTCTTGCTTTCAGTTCCTAGCTTGAAACGTGGAATGAGAGAACACAGACTCAAAAACCAATGCAGTTAACTCTTTCTTCATTCCAAATTTAAGAACACCAACCATCATGAGCATCCCAGAAATCAGAGTGCAATCCAGCTAAGACACAGTACCAAGACAGTGACACAGCAACATTTACAGACTCTCTCCAGAAACAAAAGCAGCAGAGAGAGAGAACAGCAAAAGAATAAAAACCTCCAAGGAAATTCACTGGCTCCCTAAAGGCATCTGCAGACTCTGGAATAGATTCCAACCTCCCTGGAGATGCCCACCTGAAACTGAAAGGAAGCAAACCAGCCCAGAGTTTTCCTGTAGGCATCCCACTACTAACACCACTTGCCCAAAGTCTATTGGCAATTACTCAAGCAAGCAAACCCCTGGAATGAAGCATGTGAAATTGGTGATAAAGTTTTATTTACAGCCCTGGAGAATCAGGTAAACTATTTGGAGTCTCTCCTGTCTAAACAAGGCTTGGTTCCCAAACTTCAGAAACTGAAAACCCTCAAAGAACTAGAATTCTCTCATCATTATCTAAACACAGATAATTATTAGCATAGTAGCAATAAGTCAAGAAAACATTTAGCCACCTATTTAATTAGCAAAACATTTGTATTAAGAAAACAAAGTACTGGGAACTGGGGGGGGAAGGGTCAAGAGTTTATACTAATGTATTTCTCAGGCTTCTCAAAAAGTTGGAAACTAAGGGAAGTGTTCAGGTCAGGCTGGCAAAGAACAAACCTCAACAACAGTTAGAGTCCAAACAGAATATTCCCTTCTCAATATGGAAAACTACTGAACAGAGGTAGAAGGCATTATGATCCCAAGGAAATCTATAAAGATCCCACTCATTTTGGCAGTGTAATTCTGAGTCCTAAAGTGACTTACATCCAAAAATTCAAACTCTGCTTTCACAGGCTGCAGCAAGTCATTCTCTCTATTCTAAAGAGAACATTTCCACAACATAGAATAAAGCAAAAAGCCTCCTCAAAAACAATTTACCTGTTATTCTTACCAAGTCAAACTCCCTTCTGTAAGGCAAAAAAATCTATGCAACAGTTAAATCCAAGGAGCTTAAAGAGGTCTTAAACAGGGTTTAAACCTCATACTGATTCCGTGCATGCAGACAAATTGCATGCTCTGTGAAACAGGCTCTAACACTGCCACACACAAATCTCACTGCTTAACCAGAGGGCCATGAAATTAGTCAGGCAACAAATGCTCTGGGGCATAAGTGATTCCAAAAAAACCCCTCGTTCTAGCTAACAGGATGGGTTTAGCAGCTAGAGAGATGCAGATCACCAGACTCCAGTATCTTATTGCCTGCACTAACAGTGGTCAATTCCCATACAATAAAGCAAGTCCAGGCTCTGAAAAAGCACTGGAGTTGCAAAGAAGCAAGATTACATACACAGCTATATCCTTGCATCACAGTTACTCTTCTTGCCAGACAGTCTGCAGACAATTAATACTTATCCTCGAAGATCTGGGTACTTGCCAGTTTTTTCTAGCACAGCCACAAGAAGGTCATCTGCTGCAGGACTTGTCCAAGCCTAATACTGCTCCACAAAACCTGCAGGAGTTGTTTTTCCATTTGCTGTGGTAACACAGATGTACAATCCCACATTGTGACACGTACTTATGCTGTGGAACAGAGCTGTTTGAAGAAGATAGCAATTCCTGCAGCAGAAGCAGCCTTTTCATTTCAGAGCTACGTAAGGGTATATCCACACACTGAGGTTTGGACAGGAGAACTGGATCTCAGCCTTGCTATCCCAGATAACAGCAGGAACACAGGACACAAAGCAGAATTCACAATGGAACAAGCTTCTCCTCACCTTCTCTGATCTATTTTACAGCACAGAGCTGTTCTGCCACTGAAGCAAATCCAGACACAAAATTTGCTGTGCCCAAGATCAGACATTCAAATGAAAAAGGAAGGGATAAATGAGCGATCACCAGAGTGAAAAGATCACTGTCCATCCTTTCCATCTCCAGAAAGCCCTCTGGCCAGCCTGAAGATCACACTTGGAGACCTGCCAGATTGCTCTTAAAAAACACAAGAAGCACAGACCTGAGCGCGATATTATTCCACGTGTTCTTTCCCAGGGCAGAACTGCTTCACTTTCCTTTTCCCTCCTCTGCTGTTTTGCAGCTTTGTGAAAGGACACAAAGGTTGAAAAATTGCATTTAAAATAAGTGACAGAACCTCCACAATGCAGAAATGAGGCCCTTTCAGTAGCTTGCTATTCAACCAAGACATTTGGTAATACATTTGGCAGGAAAATACAAAGCCATTATTTATTTCCTCTAAGTTCCAAATGTTCTGTTAGAGACTTAGCTTTGAAGGCAGATTGGAAAAAAACATAAACACTGTCTGCAAAGAAAATCAGGGTTGAGTAGTTTACCTTATTTACCAACACACGAGCATTTACACAACTGGTTTCCTATGGATTTTAACCACTTCTACCAACTTTTCAAGCATTGTACACAAGGTTCTGTATGGGACCTGTCCTGAAGAGCCAGGAGACCTCCCCAGCCCTACACCCATATGCATACAATCGCATCAATACATCCCTGCCTTCCTCAACAACCAAGCTTCACTTGTTTCAAAATACCATGGCCAACATAACTGCTGTGAGGTGCTCCAGAGAAAAGAGAAAAAGTAGTCACAGGGATAACTGCCACACAGGCCTCTACTTTTCCCTTGGCCTTCTCCTTGTCTACGTGCTCACCAGAACATTTTTCTTATTTTATTCATGCAAATAATACAATAACATTCAAATTCAGTCACTATTAAATTGCAATTTGAATAGTAAAGATATAAACTATTTCTGCAACTTAGTCACTGTAGGGAATCTGCTTAGGCAGAGGGCTGGACCAGATGCTCTGCAGAGGTCCCTTGCAATTCCTACTATTCTGTGCTTTCTATTAAATCAAATGCAAGCAAAAATTGTTACCAAAATGCAAGCAAAAATTGTTACATAACAAGAAACACTTCATAAGATGTATTATGAATCAGTCTTTCTCTCTTTCTCTATCACATAACCAGCAATAGAAGTAGAGGAACGGCCTCAAGTTGTGCCAGGGGAGATTCAGGATGGATATTAGGAAAAATTTCTTCTCCAGAAGAGCAGGTAGGTGATGGAATGAGCTGTCCAGGGAGGTGGTGGAATCACCGTCCCTGGAGGTGTTCAAAAAACATTCTGATGCTGTACTAAGGGACATGGGTTAGTGGGGAAATATTGGTGGAAGGTAGGTGGTTGGACTGGATGATTTGGAGGTCTTTTCCAACTTTGGTGGTTCTATGATTTTATGATAATACAGCTCCTCACAGATAACTCAGACTACACTTGAGGGGTCTTAATGCATTTCAGCCCTCCATTTCTGAAAAGCAAAAGAGAGTTTCCAAAATACCTCAAACAATTCTCCAAAAAAACAAATGTAGCGAGTCAAGCTTCAAAATGAACAGAAGACAATTCCTCTCAGTAACACAGGAGCTTTCACAACAAATAATAGAGCTATGATCATATCTTGAAATATTCTACAAGCTCTCGTTAACACACACACAGCATCCTAGCAAAACATAGGGTTTACAGCTGCTTGCGTTGGGATACTTCAAATCCGGTCAGAACAGATGAACAGAATCCATAACCCAGACAAACACAAATTGTTTGAGGTGGCAGCATCTTCTCTATCAGAAAGTTATGGTCCATTCTGGAGGCAAGAGGAGTGACTGAGGAGAAAAATGCATGCTTTTAGAAGCTGCCCCCAGTATCTGCTCAAAATGTATCTATATAGCAATCCACAGCATTCCGTATATTTCTAACCAGATATTCTGACTTTCAGACTCTCCCTTCTCTCCCCCCCTATTCTGACTGCCATATTTATTGCCTGACAGTTTTCTCACTTTGACAAAGACTCAGGAAGAACTGAGTTTGCACGACATAACGCCAGAAATGCCAAGAGCAAAATATTCCTCTCTAATCCTGACAAATTCCACTGAAGAGATCTCACTTCCGTGCAGATGTAGTCAACTATTAATTTTTTCCTCCAAGCATAAAAGTTATAAGTAACTTAGTAAGACTCTCTGAAAGTCAATCAATAGCAGAGACCAAAAGCTCCAGAAGCCTACCTGCCATATTCCAGCTGCAGTGATTACTGCACAGCACTGTTTTCCACATTGCTCTGACTTCATGTAGGTTCCTTACAGCATCACCACAAAATTCAGTTCACACATGCAATCCTAAACATTTACATTTGTTTAACAATTTGCCCAACACTGATGCATTCTGTTTCCCCAGACAGCCTGGAAGAGTTTGCTGTTAGGAACCTGTGCAGCTCTAACAGTGGCCCAATGTGTGAGCCTTCAATATTTTTAATGAAGAAAATCCCAACCGTATTTCACAATATTTTGGCTAATAGAGAAAAAGTAGCTACAGGATCTCTGAGCAGCCACAGCTTAAACACCACATCTGCTTGGATTAACCCCAGCAACTTAGTAAACACACCGTATGACTAGATATTTCACAGCCATGCCAAAACTCATGTTTGTCAGAGGTCAAACAGAGGATCAGACTAACCTCAAGATTTTTTGAAACAGCAGTCAGAATTATTTGAGAAATCCTTCAAGTCTGCTTGAAGTTTTTCCAAGAACAGCCTTACTTTAAAAAAAAAAGGGACACTCATACTACCCAGATTTCCTTCTGCAAGTCTGTGTAGATACATAATTATATCTTATGTATATGATATGTATAAAAGATACGTTACAGGCCAGTCAGCCTCATCCCCCATCCCTGAAAAGGTAGTGCAACAACTTGTACTAGATACCATCTCCAAGTAATTGGAAGAGAAGGTTCTCAGGAGTAGTCAACATGGATTCACCAAGGAAAAATCATTCTTGATCAACTGATAGCCTTCTATGATGTCATCACTGACTGGGCAGATGGGGGAGAGCAGAAGATGTTGTGCACTTGGACTTCAGCAAGGTGTCAGACACCATCTCCCACAACATCCTTGTTATGAAGTTTAGAAAACATGGGATAGATGAGTGGACAGTGAGGTGGGTTGAGAACTTGATGACTGGCAGAGCTCAGAGGGCTGTCATCAGTGGCACAGAGTCTAATTGGAGGCCTGTAACTAGTGGTGTATCCCAGGGGTCAGTTTTGGGTCCAGTCTTGTTCAACATCTTCATCCAAGTTGTTGATAAAGGGATAGAGTCCATCCTCAGCTTGTCTGCTGATGATACAAAGCTGGAAGGATTGGCTGACACATCTGAAGGCTAGGAAGGCATAAAGCTTGAACATCGGAAGTTCTACACCAATATGAGGAAGAATTTCTTCACAGTAAGGGTGATAGAGCACTGAAACAGGTTGCCCAGAATGGTTGTGAAGCCTCCTATAGAGATATTCAAGACCCATCTGGATGCCTACCTGTGTAATCTGTTGTAGGGTACCTGCTTCTGCGAGGGAGATGGACATGATGATCTCGAAGTGGTCCATTTCAATCCCTGCAATTCTATGATTGTCCTCATATTTTAGAGGAGTATTCTAGTTTTAAGGAGCATTCTAGTAAAACAAATTATTTTTAATCTTTCTACAGGGTACTTGGATAAGCACCTGTGTGGACTTTCACAGTTCTTTCTTTTTAATTTTATTTTGGGAAGGAAAAGCCAAGAAGATAAAGTAACACTATTCACAACAGCAGTTTTTCCTCTTTTAATAGCCTTAACTCTTCATATATTTCTTGGTCCCAGTGCAATGGCTACCAATATTGCACTTCCAAAAAAGTATTAGCATGAATAGCCTCACATCAGAACAGAAGTTCTTTACAGAGAGAGTGGTGAGGTGCTGGAACAGCTGCCCAGAGAGGTTGTGGATGCCCCATCCCTAGAGGTGTTCAAGGCCAGGTTGGATGGGGCCCTGGGCAGCTTGGTCTAGTATTAAACGTGGAGGTTGGTGGCCCTGCATGTGGCGGGGGGGTTGGAGATTCATGATCCTTGAGGTCCCTTCCAACCCTAGCCATTCTGTGATTCTGAGAAGCTCCATGGCCGGGGGCAGCTGGAAAGGACCCAGGATGGTCCTGATAACAGCCTGCTCCTACCTGCAGGGACAGGGACCTCCCAAACAGAGCTGTGCTCTTTGTTACGGTGCATGGGAGAGCAGAAGAGCTAAAGCCAGACTGATCTAGCTCTAACAACTGTCAGAGGAATACACTATGGGCCACAAGCTGTCCTCCTGTATAACATCATTACTCCCACTCATTTTAATGAGATGACATACAAAGATCTATTTTTAATGAGCCACTGTAAATCACTTCTAAATGCAACTTTAAAAGCTTTAAGATCAAGTTTAGTCATTTCAGCACAGCTATAGAAATCCATCCACGTCACACCATCTAAAATAAATCTTGCTGGAATGAATACAAGTTTTGATCAACGCTTAACAGAAAAAGAAAGTCTTAAAATACCGATAACATTCATTATCCTTCATAATGAAAGAAAGATGCTTAGAGAGAATAGCTGCATGAGCTGCTGAAAACCTAAAAAACTGTGCTATGAGTTTGCAACTTGGAAGAACACTTTTATAAAAATACTTGAGGTTTATCTTTACGGCTGTATGTTCCCACTCTTCACTATCTTACCACTGTCAAATGGTTTGCCTGCAATATACAAGCACTGATTTGTATTTCAGATTTTGGATGTTAACCACAGATGCCTGAATATCGCATCGTCTTTAAATCTATAGGCTAAACATTGAATACCTCCTCCAGGGATGTAGCTTTAATTATCAAGCTTTATGGAACTTCTTAACTGCAAGTTCTGTCTTTAGCCACTTCCATTTCAGATGTTTCCTTTCTGAGGAAGATACTTTAAAATTTAATACCTTTCACTTCATCAACTAGACTTTTTTTTCCTCCCCCTTATTGACAAGGAATACGTTTCTCCCTATGTATTTCTCCCTCTCCAGGGAAAGGAAATGCTTCAAAAAAGACATTTGAGGACACAGTTTTCAAGCAAAAAGCAGTCTGAAGTTTGGAATGAAGTTTCCTAAGACTCCGGCTCTCTCATTAACAATCTACCAGGTTTGGTTTTGCAATCAGTGGCACAACAGTACATCAAGAAAATTAACATAGGAGCCCAGTTAGTGATTACAGTCAGCAAGTACATTTGGACTTAGAAACATGAGCTTATGAAAATCCCAGTGCCCAGTACTGAATAACTAAGTGCCATACAACAGTTAGTTTTGTTCTGCTACAATGCCCTTCCCCTCTCCCCAGTAAAGCTCCTTATTGCCCAAAGGACAATTGCATGGAATTAGAGGGATCTCCAGCAAGCCTGCTGCACTACAGGGCTGCTCTGCTGGATGTTACTCCCAGCCACCTGGCATATAAATATATACCATGCCATTCACAGAGCCCTAAAAATACCTTCTCCCTTTTATTTGCTAATAGGTGCTTTCTTCCAACTGAAACAGTGAGATTTGCTTTTCATCTGCAAAACCAGCTTTTAAGGAATCCCAGACATTTCTGTACTGTCTCCAGGGAAAGGTGCCTGCATTTTGCAATGCAGTTCTTCCTTCTTATATACAACTTAAAAAAAAAAAAGCAGGGTTAAAAACAACACTGACAATTTCTTCAATGCACCCTCTCTCCCATTAAAGAAATAAATATCAGCTGAAAGATCCTCAGTGCTATATACAAACAGCAATAGAGCTTACAAGGTCAGCTATGCCTAAGTAAGCAGCTTAGTGCCTTTTCTCAGCATCTCAAATCTACCTGTTCCTTGCATATTATGCCCACAGAGCTCACAAGAACAGGAGTAAAAATACAAATGCCTGAAAAACAATTAGAGAAATACTTCTACATAAACAGCTGAACAGAAAAGCACCCACCTCTTCCAGAAGAGTCAGCACTAAAGAAACAGTGCAAGGTTACACAGTGAAAACACACCAACTGCAGTAATAGTCAAACCCAGTTGGTGTCTTCATTCCCAGTACACAATAAAATGCTGAGCCTGAAACTTAACACTTGATTGCTGAGAACTGCTTCCAAGTCAGTACTGCAAGCGGAGCAACAAACACAGGCTTCACTATGACAACAGGCTAATGTGGATGGGCTTTAGGACACAAACTCCATGAGACTATACACCTCATCTGACTGCACATACAGCCTCTGAAGAACTGTTATAGTTTTGTTTTTAAAAGGTGATGCACAATGCATATGTTTGGCAGCAATCATTTTACTGCCACTAAAGAAGCATAATCGGCGTCTTTCTAAGGAATCTTCCATTACAACACCAATGGATTGGATCTCAGTCATGCTAGAGAAAGCCATCATTAAGCTTGCATGCAAATTTCAGTTCTAAAAAGCTCCTTTACTCTTCATTATCCAAACCACTAGTATAAGATTTCCACATTCTTAATAAACTTTAGCAGGTATGATTTCTGTTCAAATGAGTCTTAAAATTTTTTAATCACAAGTGCTTTCATTTTTTTTTTCCCAACCTTTTCCAAATCTAAAAAAAAATAAACACAAACATCAGTTGTACAGCCCTCCCTCCAGAATTGCTGGCTGGAATCCTGGCAATAAAACAGATCTTATGGAAGTACTTTGGAGCGGGACAGTGAAAACTGAGGTTGATGGGCTCGGTTTTAAGCCTGTAACCGCTGACCATTGACACTGCATTCTGCACAAGACTTTCATTAAATCCCAGCAGTGCAGTTCACTCTAAGCAGACATCCTCTTGTGGGGAATTCAGTACTGAAATCAACAGCTGCATACAAAAAAAAATACATTAAACATCTACAAACTCAGACCAGAATTTCTGCAAAATACTTTACCTGAACTTGTACAGAATGCAAACCTGATGCAATTAAGTTATTTCCTAGTATTACAGAACTGGAAACTTTGTGAAGCTGACTTAATGAGAATGGTTAGGTTTCATCTTGCCCTCCAGCATTAGATTACAAGGACTCATTCACAGACCTCCAAGTCTATTTCCCACAAATCACACAAGGCTGATTCAGTTCTCTTTTCCTAGATGAGTTTCCTTTTCAATACGCAGAAACTTACATAAAAACATGACAGAGGTGCTATGTTTGCACCCCACACGCTATATTCACTTACAATTATATGCCAGAAGCTGCTATGAGACAGCAACTCAAGGCTGTGCCTACTGCTGCAGCTCCGGGGTCTGCCCAGGGAGGTGCTGGGACCACTGTCCCTGGAGATGTTCCAGAACTGTGTCAGCAGGCATGGTGGGGATGGGTTGACAGTAGGACTAAATGATCTTAGAGGTCTTTTCCAACTTGAGTGACTCCGTGATTTTGCCCTTGCAGGGCAGCTAACCTAGTCCTGCACCAAACACCTTCATGGAGCTGGAGTGCCTGGTATCAGTACACACACACATTATTTGTAACAAAATCTGTAGTTACGTGAGCAAGGTTAAAACAAGCTATGGTTTAAACTCACAAAAACTGTTAGATAGGAAAATATTTAACTCATTCTCAACTGCTAGGATTTCCTAATTCCTGTTAGGGCTCTCCATGCTGTTAAGAGGTAGCACGATCTTGGAAAGATCCTTAATGTATTACATTGTGAGTTCTGCATGGTTGGCCATTGATAAATCACAGAGAACTGAAAGAAATATTAAAAATACAGTTTAACTGAACTCAATTTGCATTTCTCATGTCCAGAAACAAAGATCACTTGAAGTTTTGATTTCAAGCTTTAGCACGGAATCCTCAGTATTTGTGCCATCTGGAACAGCATAACAAGGGACTTTCATGTTTTCCAGTAGGGAACTCTTTCCCAAGAAGTCCAAAAAACCCATCATTGTTTTTGTCTTGGATCTATTTTTACAACAGAAGTTTACAGTAATTTCCACATACCAGTTTCTCTCTACTTCTCCCATTTTCTCACTGATGTCTCCAGCCATCAACATAGGAGAGGAAGCCTAAGGATACAAACCAACTCCTCAGCTCACAGAGTGAGCCAGGAAACCATACATTACAGTATGCAAAGCCAAGGGACGTTCTGGCTGAATGTGCTCTGCTCTGGATTTTGATGAGATCCTCAGAAATTCACTGTCTCAATACTCACTTTTTAAACCTGAATGCCACATTAAGGCAAATACATCAAGGGTTTCAAGGCCACAATAAGCAGGAATAATACACAAGGGTTTCAAAGCCACAATAAGTAACAAGTGAAGCTTTAAGTAGAAGAGCAAGAGCTCTTCCAAGCCAATTTATGAATGATACTGAACTCTTGCACATGAGACACTCTGTTTTTCCTCTTCTGAACAAAATACACTTAAGAGTAACCTACCATTGCTGCTACAACTGTATCTATAGATGGAGTCAATGAAAACACTTATGTATCTAAACTAAAATTACATTGCTAAATATTGAATTTGACAATGAAGTAGGGCTTTTTCAAATACATCAGCAAACAGACCTTGTATTGGCATGATTCTGAAACAAAAGTGGACTTTAACTGTTAGATTAGAGTGAGAAATCATTAGCAAAGAGATTTCATGCTGTATGAAAGGAAACTTCTACAAGTTAGATCAAAAATAAAATGAAATAGATTGCCCTTTCATTTCCTTCTACGCAATCTTACAGACACGCTTATTACTCTTTTAAAGAACCTCCTTTGAGAGAAGTGTTGGGGAGCACTCATTCCCCATTAGCCACTTTTATCCTACTTATCTAGTGCCAATGTTTTTAACATGAAAACATTCTCACGATTACGATGTTGAAACCATGGATGTTGCAACAGGATCAACAGCACATTTTCCCACTTCACTAGGAGCCAATTTCCAGTACACTGATAGCATAAACATTCAGCACGTAACCCAGAACTCAGACTCCTGGTTTCACAAGCAATGAGTCTCAGTGTCTCCTGATGGAAGAGATAAGATGCCAATTGACAAAGTCTAGGTATTCCAAGAAATAGGAAAGTAAGGAATGCACTTCTAGAAAGCAAACTGCCTAACACATACAGGAAAGGTATCAGCAGAGCCCGTAAAGTTGTCTGCTCTCAGTGCTATGCTAAAGGAACTAGCAAAATAGTCAAAATACCTACAAAGAATTATTCATAAGGGGTCATATATCAAAATGGAATAGAATTCTATTCTTCCTGGGAAAGGATCTCTTTCAGTTCAGGCTACCTCTGAGGTCTACAGCGCCTAATTTAATCCTTGTCTGCACAGGAAAATCTAAGCCATTTAGCCAGATAATTCTTTAACAACTTTATGTAAAGTAAAAGACCACATCTGAATACTCTTAACATCCATTATGTTTAAATCAGTATGGCACACAGCAATCATTTGCAGAGGCATGCAAGAAATAAGGTACCTCAGTAAGTCTATTAACTGAGCCTGTCCTTTTAAAATTAGACATCTTAAATGGTGCTGCGTCTCAGTGAAAGTCACAGGAATGACATTGGAATTTACTGCAGGTAAGCTACCTCACATTAGCAGCTCTGCAACACTTCTCTGTGTGTGTACTCCCTCCTCTCACACAGGGAGAGAAGTCCTTTCTGTTCAGTGGCTTGCTCTACGGCAAGAGGGATCAGAGCATGCATGCCACTGCAGTGGAGCCAGTAAGGTATTGCTCATGAATCATGGCAAATCAGAAATACAGGATTGTGTACAGCTATTACCACAAAAAGTAAAACCACCAGAAGAAATAAAACCACAGCAGCTCACCTGCCCTATGCTGGGTAGAGGCATCCAAGTACCTAACTGTAAGCAACACCTAGAGCCTGCACAACTATTCCTTGTTCACGCACACAGCTTTCAGTACAAAATCTGAAGTTGCCTGGATTAGAGATTTCTAGCTTGTATAAACAGCAGAAAAGTTGCTTCACCCCTGAGTGCTGTATTCCAGCTTCAAACATGCAAAATCTAGACTGCACAAGAAAGGGTTGAGTATCAGCAGCTTCCTAATTTCTCCACTTTGTTGCAGTTTTCACAGCGTTCAAAGTATTTACACTAATTATCAGACAATACTAACTCACACCAGAAACATGCTGGAGCACAGCTGAAAGACATGGAAGACACTATTAACTTTTACACAAAACGAGACAAACAAATGCATTTTCTCATGCTGCTAAACACCAGTTTAACAGCCAAAGACTTTGTACTGATAGCATACATTAACACAGTAGCTGCAACAGCAGATGCATTTATCTCCATAAGCCACCATATGTTTTGGAGCCTTATATAAGAATCAGGAGAGTATTAGCATTTCTTGTTTTAACAAGGATTGAAACAGACTTTACCTTTGTAATGCTTTCTTGAGAGGAAAAAAAAAACAGGAATTTTTGTACTTGAAGCATATGAGCATATTTTTGCTCTTTAACAGACAGAAATGTAGAGCAGCATCTCTCCATAATAAATCATTACTTAAATTTAGTGATACCAGTGCTGCCTAGCCAGAGAGATGGATCAGCTTAGGAAGTCCATAAGCTAAACTGCCACAGGAAAGAATTATGACCTTCTCCCACTCTTCTAAATTCTACTGTCACAGAACAGTTGAGGTTGGAAAGACCTCAGAAGGTCATTCGGTCCACCCCCAAGTTTGACTTTGTCCCTTCAGTTGGAAAACTCCCCTTACTTTCCTGCTTCTGTAATCAACATGCAGCTGCCAAACACCCTGACAGCTCTCAGGCTGCAATCCTTCACACAACCTTAAGATAACTTCAGTAAGACCCATCCTCCCTCTGTTCTTTTTGCCCCTGCTGTATGCTATTCTCTTGCTTGAAAATCCAAATTCCTTATTTTAAACATCTGCTCATATACTATTCATCTTCCCATCCATTTGATGCACAGCTTGCCATGCTTTACACATGCTCTCTATCTGCTATTAAAACTGTTACTTCAGCAGTAATTGCTTTCTACATACTCATCATTCACCTTTATTTCCCTTGCCATACTGTTTGGGGGCTTCCATCCTTCCAGAAGGCTTAAAGCACACATCATACTTTCTATTATTTTACATCACTAGGAAAAGGATGATGACATCCATTCCTCTGTCTCCTGACACACAGTAATCTATCAGGAACTCCTTTCCTTGCATAACAGTATCAATTTGAGTCCTCCAAAGCAAAGTGATTAGAAAGCAGAAGCACTGGGATCTGCCCTGAGAATCTCTTAACTGACAACAAGCCAGGCAGCCCACTGACTTCCCCTTGCAAGGAAGAGAGATGAGGGCTCACTACAGCTGCAGCGCTATTACTTTCCCTCCCTGCTGCAGAAGAGCTCCTAAAACTCCACAGGAGCTTATCTTACCCAGGGATGAGTCAAAGCTTATGCAGAAGGCATGCAGTGCTGCAGAGACAGTTTTACCAGGGGAGGCTGATCGCGTGCTAATCAAAAGCCTCTTATCTGGAAACACCTGGTCCTTTGTGCTACTCTAAAACCAGGTCCAGGGATCCCAGCTGGATTTCCTCACAGCTGCAGGTAGCAGAGACACTGCTGGGTGGATTGCTACCGTCCTTCCCTGAGCAAGCAGACTGGCTTAATCTAATCAGAGATGCCTGGGAGCATCTCTATTCAGATGAGATCCATAAAAGAAAAAGAAACCACAGATACTAGGTCAGAAAGTACTCAAAATATCTCATGCTACTTACAGGCTGCACTTTCTAAGCAAGGAGAGGAGAGATTTGACTTTAGCTGAAACGCATGTTCTAGAGCAAACAAGCTTATTAGTGCAGGGCTGACGATCCTGCTATAATTGCTGTACCGGAATTAGGAGATTTCACCAAGCCTTCAAGCAGAAAGCAACTCTCCAAACACGGATAAAGCACAGATTATCGACAGGGCAGCATCAAAGCCAGGTCACGAGATTATTTTTTTTTCTCTCCCCAAGAGCAGGGGCTGCTTTATACCCGGTTACAGCAGGGGTGCCGCCGGGCCTCCCGCCCAGCACACCTGTACAGGCGGAGGCAGCAGCCCGGGCTCGGCTTCTGACGGCGCCGCAGGGCCGGGATCCAGCGCAGCCCGAGCTGCTGAGCCCCGTCCTCGCACAGCCAAGGGACGGCGGCTTCTTCTGCCTCCCAAAGCGGGTCGTTCGCTGTCACTCCCTCCAACCGCAGCCTCCTTTCTAAGCTCAACGCGCAGAAAGGAAGGAGAATGCCACGAGAACTCACTGGAAGGGCTGGAGTCAAGCCACGTAACGCAGCGCGCATTTGCGCGCGGGGAAAGGGAGCCTCGATGGTACAACGTACGCACCGAAAAGCACAGGAACAACAACAAAACTACACCGCCATCCATCCGGCGCCGCGCAGCCCCGAGCTCCGTCCCCGCCGGTCGGCTTAAGCTCGCCGCCCGCTCCCCGCCCGGGTCGCCCCGCCGCCCCCGTCCCACGCGGCTCAGAACCGCCACCTCCCCCGCACTCACCGCGGCGGCGGCATGGCCCTCACACCACCCCGCGCCCTCGGCGGCGCCGGCTCCACGTAACCCCTCCTTCTGCTCCTCCTTTTTCTCCTCCTTCTCCCTCCCCGGCCGCCCCTGCCATGTGACACGCTGGGGCGCGGCCGCCATGACGGGCGGGGCTAAGGGGCCGAGAAGATGGCGGGCTGTCGTGTGGCGGAGCGTGGGGTTGTCCTGTCGTTCCGGTCTGGGCTGCAGCTATGAGGGGAGGGGCAGCTGGGGGTGAGAGAAGGGTTGTGACCCAGACGGCGGTGGGCATGGAACGGGCTGCTCGGGGCAGCGGGCACAGCCCTGGGAGCCGGAGCTCACGGAGCCGCTCTGAGGCAGGTTTGGTTGGTCCTGTGCGGAACCGGCAGTTGGACCCCTTTGGGTCCCATCCAACTCGGGACATTCTGTGATTCTGTCGCTGAGCACTGAAGCATAGAAGGGTTTGGGGGTGGAGGTGCAGCCTTCAGTCTGTGCAGCCCAGAGCTCTGCACATCTGATTGGAGACTGGGAATCATAGAATCATGGAATGGCTTGGATTGGAGGGGACCTCAAAAGTCACCAAGTTCCAACCTCTGCCACAGGCAGGTCCACCAACCTCCAGATATGGTGCTACAGGGCCCCATAAAACCTGTCCTTGAACACCTCCAGGGATGGAGCATCCACAACCTCTCGGGGCAGCCTGTTCCAGCATCTCACCACTCTCTCTGTGAAGAACTTCCCCCTGATATTCAATCTAAACCTTCCCTCCTTGAGCTTAAAACCATTCCCCCTTCTCCTATCACTACCTACCCGTGTAAAAAGTTAATTTCTCTTCTTTTTATAATCCCCTTTTAAATACTGGAAGGCTGCAATGAGGTGACCCCGCAGCCTTCTATTCTCCAGGCTAAACAAGCCCAGCTCCCTCAGCCTGTCTTCATAGAAGAGGTGCTCCAGCCCTCTGATCATCTTCATGGCCCTCCTCTGGACCCTGTCCCCCGGCTCCACATCTTTACTGCGGGCCCCAGACCTGGATGCAGAAAGGCCTGCAGGAGTTCTGTTGCTCTTTTCTCTGAAGACTAAAGCCATTTCCAGTTTCCTCAGGAGGTCCTGCTTCAGGCTTCATGACCTTGAATGCCATTTGGAAGTATTTATCATAGATCTCTGAATGGGAGAAAAGAAACAAGTGGAGGTTAGGCTGACAGGAAACATCTGGGCTAAATATCTTTATTTGCTTTGCTGTGAAGCTGTCAAGCGTGTATAGGACTAACTTCTTTCCCTGCCTTGGGGAATAAAAATATGAGCCTGACACTTAGTATGTGCCCCAGCAGAGTGTTCAGTACCTCCACTGGGAGCTGTTCTGCTCTGCATGTGTAATTAAATACTAATTAAGCTATGGGAAGTAATAAGTTTGTAGAGGTTGTGGGTTAGTTCCTTAGAAGGGAAAAACCTGAAATCAGGCCCTAACTGTTCATTATCACACTTGTTCTTTTGACCCAGTGATTACCACTTGCAGAATGGAGAGAGAGCTGAGAGAAATTAGCCACAGCTATGCTGAAATTATGTCAGCTTGGCAGTTAATGTGCAAGAGTTCATATCCTTTCAGATGGAGTGGCATGCTGAACACTCAGATCTTTCAGATCCAGAGTAAATGATCTAACTAACGATGAAAGGGTGGTGGGGTAGTTTCACCACTCATCCATATTTGTGCAGAACTTGACATGTCATTGAGGTGTGAAATTGAAAGACATTTTGGGTTTGTAAATCCTGGTGAGGTTTAGGAATGAACTAAGTGATGACTTGCACAGTGTAGTCAGAACTGGAAGATTTTCTGAGCATACCCAGATACAGAACTTGAGCTGCCTGCACCATCTGATAGCTAGCTGCTGAGTGACATTTTGAGAATGGTGGAGTTTATTTTTGTAAATAAAACCTTTTTGTTTTAGTGGAAATTCAACAGGCTTGATACACCGAGTCCCTTCTTTGGTGCATTACTGCCCCGAACTTTACGACAAGGTGCTTTATAATAACACAAATAGAGCAAAATGCAGAATTTGTTGAAAAGTTGTAATTACAGCATTAAAACACTGGAGCTAAAAAGGCGGCTTGTACTCAGCAGCTTCACTAAGAGAAGAGTGACAGAATGGAAGGGTTAGCTGGCAGTTGACAAGGAGGCAGCAGGGATCAAGATGAAAGTAATGTGTGCAATGAGATAGCCTTGTAGTTAGCATCCCCATCAGCCAGCTTTTCGTAATTTCTATTTCATAATGGCTAATATGAAGCTTTGATCTCTCATTCATAATAATTTAGCCTGAGGATTTTAGGTGTGTGTGAAGCAGTTTTAGGTAAAAGAAGCCTCAGCACATATGCTATCTGCTTCGTGCAGATTTATTATCGTTGTAATCCTAATTTGGCCAGTTCTTGCCTACCCTATAATTCCAATTACTTAATCTACCCAAGCAGTTATTTTAGCTCTTAGTGCAAAGAGTTTCCTTGCTGCCTGGATTATAATTTTATTAACAGTTAATAAACTGCTGCTTTTTAGTTTCATTTCCTGTACGGTCTTTGAGACATCTATCATTTCTTAAAATCCCTAATAATCTGCTCTGCCCAATTGTTTAATATGCTCTATAATAAGTCATTAGTGTTAACTGATTGCTCCTCTTCCTATGTGTTCAAAGCAAGGGACAAGAATTCTTATATAATTGCTGGCTAGAAATATTAACCCAAGTTAATGCTCTGCCAATATGAGTTATGTTCAGAATTTGGAATCCATGTGTATTCAAGCACTGAAATTATATTTATTGACATGTTATGCACAGAAAGGACGGAAGAGAAAGGGATATTGAGCTACAAAAGATAAATTCTGTATCTTTTTCTTACACTGACTCTTCAATAAAAAGAAAAAAAATCTGTTAGTTCCCTGAACAGAACTAACAGATATTATTCTTCAAAATGCAAATCATGCAGAACAAATTTCTCCAGCTGATATGTAGAGCTGTTGGCAAGCTGTGATAGAGGAGATGGTGGAAACTCCAACCATTCTTTTAATAACCAGGAAAAAATGCATTTATTTCAGTGATTTCCTTGTGTAAGTTTGTGTAGGGGCTGTCCATGACTAAAGGCAGAGTCTGCACATTCTCTGGTAGAATTTCTATGTGATTACAGTTTTGAATGGGGTAAACAAGCCCTTGTAAGCACTGGGCATTCTATTCAGAATTTTCTACCACTTACTTTTACTGCATATCACGTAGGGTTTCTTTTGCCTGCTCTTTCCAACAAAGAAAAGGTCAAATGACTATTTGGAAGATGTATGTGGGTTAGCTGATCTGTTCTCTCTTCTCAAATGCTTTTAAGCTCTTGGGCCGTTTTCAACAAATTTGACAGTGGGTGGAGATCTCAAAGAGATTATATTCTGAGTAGCTTTGCAAAAGTAGATGTCGGGATAGGAGAGAGATTGCTTTCCTACTACTGAGGAAAAGCCTGTAGAACAAGTTCATCCCACATACCCCTCAGTTCGTTAGGAGCACACTGGGAAGCCTGTGGAGCTGTTGTGTCTAGTCTATTGAAAACATCAGTTCTGTGATTCATGGTAGGTGAAAAGGCAAAAAGGTTGTTGGGAATATTAGGGTAGGAACGAAAGATTTAGGAGTCTAGAGTGAAATTTTCAGGCAATAAATTTAAAAGAAACAAAGGGAAGTCTGTTTTCTCTTGAGTTATAATTGCAAATTGCTAGAAGTATATTGGGGAGGTCAAAAATATGAATGTGCTCCTGAATGGGTTAGATGTGGAAATAAAAAAAAATGTCCATTGAGCCATGTTTAGCATAATGCTAATACAGCTGCCAGCTCAGGAAATCTCCAGGTAAATGGGTGGAATTCAGCTAGCAGATGAAGGCACCTAAACTTGGGTTTAACTGTGTAGGTGTCTCTGTGTGAACCAGATGTCTAAGATCCCTTTATGCTCAGTAGAGAACTAATGTGGGATTTAATTACATAAATGGAGGCATCTAATGCCATTTAAGGCATTGTGGAGTTTCCTACCTGGCCTCCAGCTCATGTTCCAAGAACACTCAAGTCTCCTACAAAAACCCACAGAACTGTCATATCTGTTGGTCTCGTGTGGGAGCCTAATATCTCAGACCATCATAGCTGTCACTAAGCTGAGCCCTGCTCATAGTTGATTCAGCAAGCTATTCAGATCACCGTAAGGAGGATATATCTGCCTATTTTTGGACAGCTGGATGGCTCTTGACTTCATTAGCTGTAGCGAGTAGTTCTGTATTGACTGCATGAGAAACGTAAACTAACATGAAAACATCTACTTGGGGACACTTCAGGCTAGATGTCAGAATGTACAGCTTTTGCCAGACTGTACCAGAGGGTAAAATTGCTTAGTTTTCAATATGCCTTTTCCTTAAGTTCCCTTAGCTAGTCAGACACCTGAGATGATTTAGCTGGTGTTGATTTAGGGGGTGAAGACAGGATATTGCGTATGAAAAACCTTCTCACAACATTCAGATGTGATTGATAATAAGGTTTGCATGAAAGCTGAGATTCACAGTGCATTGTAGAATGGTGCCTCGATATATAGTGACACTGAATGCAGCTTCATAAATCCCTAAGCCTAAAATATACCTGATGGCTGAGAGTTCTGGGGCAGCCACAGATGCTGCTGATGAAGCCACTAGAATAACAAATTCTTAAGCCATTAGATCCTGTAACTGCAAGCAATTTTTTTCACAAAGGTAAATCAAAACGAATTTGGTTGATGACAGGCTTCACACCCTTTTATGAATCAGACCAGTTGGATCTTGTTAGAGTAGCAGAACTTGCCTAAAGAGAATTTCGGCTAACGTTCAAGCTTAAAGTAGAAAGAACAGTAAGAAGAAAAGCCAAATGATAATTAGATGACTTTTGGAATCAATTTCCTTCCCAGTCTCTTGCACTTAAAATTATTCATGTTTTCTAGTTGGAAAGGCAAAACTTGTAGCACTCCTGTGTTGTCATAGAATCATAGAATGGCTGAGGTTGGAAGGGACCTTAAAGATCATCAAGCTCCAACCCCCTGCTGTGGGCTGGTTGCCAAGCACTAGATCAAGCTGCCGAGGGCTCCTCTTCATGAAAATTTTAATGAAACAAGTAAGCCAACATACTGAAACTTTTTGGAATTTCTTTAAACTAGCTGTGATGGAGCATTTATGCTTTTAAAACTAAATTGGTAACCGTGCAACTACAGCAACGTTCCCATTTGATGTTTATTGACAGAATGTCTTAATAGTACAATAAATAACCAAGACTCCCTCTCAGCATCATTGCTGTTAACAGACCATCTTTGTCTCCCAAATGCCCTGCTTTTCAAGATGAGACAGATGAAAAAAAAGCCTTCCATGATCCAATGGCAGACCCTTGTCCCTTATCTCATACCTGAGACACAAGTTCTAACAACTAGCTGTATTCAGCAACATTAACCCATGCTAATGAAAGAAGAAGGAAGTTGTGTAATGGACCATCTGTGATGTGGCCCTAAAATCTGTAGGAAGGCAGTGGCATGAGCCACAGACTGTATGTGGCAGAATTCACAGACCTAAGGATCTTGCCCTGATTTGGCTCAGCAAGGAATTACGTTACTGAGAGTTTATGGAACTGTAGTATTTTCGTGCTCTGTTCCAGTCCCTTCAACTTTCTAATGCCAATTTTCAGCCTGAAATGTGTTGTTTTCCTTCTTATACTTCTCTGATATTTTCTGTAGAGCCTCTCATGCACTGTGGAAAAGTTGTGTTTTAGCTTTTAAGAGTTGCTGACAAAATTCCGTCTGGTTTTGGTATTCAGAAGTTCTGTTTAGAGCTGGGAGTGAGTTGTTACTTTCTCTGTCATTTCATTTTACTGAAATGAAACATTCTTTGCAGTCTGTAGAAGGAGATAGCTGGCTAAACATTCTGTCCAGCATTGCTCAACTGTGCTCACATCCCTTCCTAGGCTCGGCATCTGGGCCAGCCTGGCTGATTTCTGTTCCACTTTTGACTGTTTTGCAAAGTTGTAAGAATGAAAACAATCACATATAACCCTGAAATCTCATAACTGAACTGGAATCTTCCCAATGAAGTATTTTAGAATTAACCCTCTCCACCTGTGTTTTTTCACCCTGATTAGAAAAGAAAAAAACCTTATTTGCAGAGGAGATCAATCTTATCTTCTTTTTACAGATGTGGAAGTTAAAGCACAGAAAGATGAAACTATTTGTTCCAAGTCATCCAAAGGAGCAGCAACAAGGAGAAAAATGGAATGGAGTCCTTCAGTCCTCACTCTGTTGCATCACACTGTCTTCCTATCTTGATGAATATGTCTGAAATTTACTTTTCATAGGTAAGTGTGAGAGAAAGATTCAGTCTTCCTGAAGCCTAGAACCAAAGCCTTTACCTATATCACAGATACTGGGGCTGGATAGAGTTTAGACAATGATGTTAAAGCCTGGTCTGTGCTGCTGTGTTTTAGGTGACAGCCTCATAGCTGATGTAATCTTCCAGTATCATTCATCCAGGAATACTTTTGCCTTGGCCCCCATACCTGTTGTACAACAGGATGCTGAGCCTTTTCTTTTTTAGTACTGAAGTTTAATTTTCTGTATTCTCAGGGTGGGGGCTTTTATTTTCCTTACATTGAGAAAAGCATAAAAAGGAAGGACATGTAAAAGCAAAGGGTTGTTATTGGGTAAGATTCATGATTTCATTGTAGCTCTATTTTTCACTTCAGTCTTACAGATTTATTCTGATTCCTAACCTACTAGAAGCAGTTTTGGTTTTCCAGAGACAGGTGCTATGGAAGGCTATCAAAAGCAGTGCGTCTCAAATGTAAGTTTTATAAATGCCTTGAGCCTGAAAACAAATTAGAAAACAAATATCTTAATTGGTCTATACAGAAATGAAGTTCCAAGCAGTTACTTTTAGATTTACTCATTTTATCAGAGAAAAAAATTCTATTTGATTAAAAATCTCAAAATAACTTTGGAGACTATTAAAAAAGCTGATGCAAATAACATGACCATTGTGTTAATGATTTTAGGAAGGGTTTTTAGTAGGCATATAAACAAGTGTCTGGAGGAAGCCGTTATTGCGCTGCCTGGAAATATCAAACTCTGAAAGAAGTGTGCAGTATAAGGAAAATGAAAAAAAGTGGAAGATAAATACTACTAAAATCTGTCCAGAATAGACATTGGACTGCATGAGGGAATATTGTAACATCCTGTGCAGGTTGTGAGATGCCCCCTGGTGTTACAAAGCTCTGCTGTTTCTGTTGGGACCCACAGTCACAGGGGAATAAAACCTGAGGACAGAGGGTAAAAAAGTGAGAACAATAAATGGAAGCTACAGAAAGCTGCAAAGGTGGAAAAGGGGATTGGTGAGAGTGCCATTTAGGATCTAACTGCTATGTACACTAAGCAAAATCATCTCTGGGAATCTCAGTTTTGAGTAATATTTTCAGTAGTGGGAATGAGGAGATGCTGGATGGAGTGCAAAGAGGAGTGACAAATGGGGTGGTGATAGGGATCCATCATGGGGATCCTGATTTGGAAGGGATCAGCAGTGTTCTGTGGAGGCTACAGATAGAAAAGAGGCTTTGGGGAGCCCCTGGGAAATGTGACTCCGTCTTCACCCGGATGTCTCTGTTGTACTACTGTGAGGGTAACAGGACCCTCAGACCTCTTCCAATCATGTGTGTCAACTCCAATTGCCACAAGCAGCAATACATCCTGTCTTCCTACAACAATTTCTACTTCCCTGGGGCTGCTGAGGAGAAGGAGGAGATGCAGGGAAGGGGCAAGAGAGGCTGTGGATGCCCCATCCCTGGAGGCATTCAAGGCTAGGCTGGATGTGGCTCTGGGCAGCCTGGTCTAGTGGTTGGCCCCTTGCCCATCGCAAGGGTCTGAAACTAGATGATTTTTGAGGTCCTTTTCAACCCAGGATGTTCTATGATTCTAAGAGAAAAGGAATATTTCAGCAAAGGGAAAGGGAGAAATAGAAGGTGCCAAGCTGAAGAGGAAGGCCTTAAGGAACGATGCTTTCTGTTCCTGTTTCTGGGCTCAAAAATCACTGCTCTTAAGGACCACTGTTGCAATTCTAATGCCTGCTTCTCTTGTTTGGAGGCACTCGTGGCTGTGCATGTACAGCCTGTGTGACGTAATGTTTCTATGTAGTCCAGAACATGAATAGAGTCCCCGTTTGCCAAATAGTGGTGCTCTGAACACCAAGACACTCTCATATGAAAGCCCTGCTTTTCTGGTAGAACCTTTTTTTTAATTCAAATAAATTTGCAGACACTTAAACAGGGTGGCAAAAGTGTTCCTTGTTAGAGAAATACAATCAATTAACCAGTAGTATCCTGATAACTGAGACAAGGAAAAAGTGGAAAGAAAATAATTTCGGCTCTGAGGTTATGCATGAGGAGGATTTAAAGAGTCAGGATTTTCTTGTAATGTTGTCAAGGAAGAGAGAATGTTATAATAACTATGAGATAAACTAGAATCCCATCTTGCCTCTAAACTGGCATGGCTCTTCACCAACCTTAAATGGCCATTCTAGATGCTAACGAGGGATTCGTTTTCAAGGATTCTTCTGAAAATTCACATAAACTGTGTGGAACTAAAAATGTATACACAAGAACAGAATCAGAGCAAGTGACTGTAAGATCTGGGGAGGATTCCTACAGTATACCATAGTTACTTGTAACTAGATATTCAGTATTTGCAGCTTTCTTTTGGAAGATCTTCAGATGCCAAAAAATGAAGGTGGGTATTTTCATTCACAAGCTATTTTCAGTATTTTCTGAATATGAAAACCTTTTCCCTTTTTGTATGTCCTTATGATGGAAAAAAGAGCATATTGTCTCATACAACTAAAAGAAAATACCAGTGGTTTAGACAGGTGGCTGATTTTAATGTTGACATCTTTTGGAAATTGAGTACTTAAGAAAGTTGTTTCTCTTGTGAATTAGATAACTGAGGACATAGTATTTAGCTAATGAGGTCGAAATCCCTTTGAACTGCTCAGTATCAGTTGCAACAAAACTTATAATGTTGTAAACCATGGAATACTAGCCTTCTTATAGTCTTTGTTGGCAAAGCAAATAAGGCAAGAAATTCTGCTTCCATTGTACTGAATGCCTTCAGCCCTTGTGGACAAAGGAATTAGGAAACTGACACATACATGAAGTGATGGCTTACATTACGAGAGTCAAGGAGAAAATGAAACTGTTTTTTAATGAGTGTTTTTTAATAAAGCCTTTCTGGTTTTACGAAGACCAACTCCTCTTTTTTCAACACTCAGGCTAGTAATACTGAGCATACGTCCCAAATATGTCTTATGGCACTGTACCAGCTTGAGTTAAAACAAAATACATTATCCCTTCTCTTAAATGTGACCTTCTGCTCTACCACGTTATGGAACCAAGTTATTTGACAGTTGCAAAGCAATGCCAGATTGTGATTGTAGGTTGTCTGGAATTTGTGGCCTCTCTCATCTAGCCACATGTTTCATCACTTACATTATATTGTTCAATTATTTGCTTCCTTGGCTCCAAATTCCCTTTCTTTCCTTTTCTGATCTGGTGTAATTCCTCATGCTTTCACTAGGTGGGTCCCCACAACAGTACACTGGGTTGGCCATGTGTTGAACAGCCTGAACACGTCTGGGAAAATGCATCTCCCAGTGAGTTTTATTGCTCTCCTCCCCCCCCTTTTTGTTGTTTGGCAGAAATTCACTTCACCACATGTTTGGATGTACGATTTAGTGATTTCAAAAACTGAGTGAATGCTGGGTGGTTATCATAAAGGGATTGGATCTGGGAATCTTCCTAGGAATATTCTGTTCTAACTTAACCTGTTTCAGCTGAGGTTTAAGACAAATTTGATTTTGCCTTGTAGCAATTTATGTATTGTGACATCAAGCTTTGAAATCATTTTAGCTTTCAAAGGGTGATGCACAGCTCTTTTGTTAGCAATATCACACATATTTCTCCTTTCCAAGATCTGGACTTAGCCTGTATATCTTTAATGCTTTCTGATGAACAAAAAACAAAAATCAGTATCCTTTTGTGTGCTTATTGGATGTTTACTGTCTATACAAGAAAAAGTATTTTTTAGCTAAAATCTTCGGAAATTTTATTTCCATTTTAATTTCAATTTTTAAGTGCGTGTATATAAAAAAAATATTTACTTCCTAAACCTGACCAAAACAAATTCCAAACATGAAGCCTTATCCTTTTCTATCCCATAATGCCCCATGAAGAAAACTGAGGGGAAAAAAAAGTGAGATACTAGCAATATTTCGTAGTATTCTATTAGAAAGCTAGTGTAACCCAGTGGTGGGTAGCATATAAGGTATCCTTTGGAGCCCTTTGTGATGCTCCCCCAGCCGGGGTCTGAGTCTGATTCCTGCCTGGTGCAGCACCCATCTGTCACTTCATCCTGTGGGAGACCTGCAAGTCAGGAACAGGGCAGCTATTCAGCGTGCTATTTTTTATGGTTAGAGCTTTATGGTCTTTAAATTCATGGTGCTCTGAATGATGAGGTGTTTAGTTTCTTTACCATCTGAGGCTGTGTTTTCACACTGTCATGAAAGAAGTTCAATTAACCTGTCGAGAGCTCTATACTGTGGCAGTATAGAGCTCTCGACAGGTTCAGGCTGTTTAACACATTCAGGCTTGTACACAAAGAGCTAGTTTTTTCTGTATAGTATAATCTATATTGCTAATTTAACTTTAGATTGGATAACTGTTATCTCCAGGTGGCTTATCAGCTGCCTTTTCAATGTCTACTTCTCATATCTTGGCTCCTACAGAAAGAAGATCATAACGGCCTAGCTGATATATTTCAATTATTGGGAGGTTTGGGTTTATTTTTTTCTTCCCTTTTGTTCCTTCTCTTATCCAGGCTCATTAAGTGAATCTATTTCATCTGCTTATGTGACAGAGTAAGATAATTCATCCAGCAAGAAGTGCAAATTTTGATGGAGCTATAGGTTTTATTTCATGTGATCTATGCTTAGAGGTTGGAGAAAGGGTTTAGGAAATTCTTGCATTATGTATTACAAAGATAAATGGAGAACTAAAATTGATGGTTTTCTTGCTCAGTAACCAACTTGTATTAAGAAAAACTGATATTCAGAGTTGTATATATTCAAAGTCAGGAAATCTTGGTCCATCAGATAACAAATACTAGGCAAGACAAAGGCTGTCACAGAACATAGAGGCACAGTAGTACTTAATATCAGAGATGTGGCTTAAAATGGATCCTCAACAGCGGCTATAAAAACAGATTTCCTGGTTTTAGCAAGTAGGTGGAATTTTCTGTGTCTTACTCAAGGCAGTTTTAATGATTTCTTTGTCATCACTTTGATGGCAAGAATCCCAACTTGCAAAAAAATAGCTTCTGTATTCTTTCAATTTACTTATATTTCCAAGTGCTGGTTATGAGTTCCGGTATTTATCTCTTCATCATCAACCTCCTATCAGTTACAATCTCCATTCTTCAGCTCTGTGCCAAATCTACATGTACATTTAGACTGAGTACAAATGCTTGAGGAATCCAGGGCAATGAGGAACAATGAGACATTCCATTGAAACCTTGATTGAGATTTAGAAAGTTCTCATGTGTCTGTGCCTGCAGACTGTTTTGGGAAGGGGATCTCCCACTCTCCTGCATTAGAGTCACTGTTCTGCATCTCTGGGAAGTAACACAAAGTGTAGCAGGAGCACTTGTCATTTCTAATTCCAGAATTTCAAACCACAAAGCCAGACATACTATATGAGGTTGGTCTGCTCACACTTGTCTGGCACCATCATTTCCTCTGGGAAAATGGCAGGAGCAAATAGCAACTTGCCTGTTTGCATGTAGGCGTGATCCTCCTGAGAACATATAATTTGGCACTGTGTGCTGCTAAGTTCAAACATCCTCAAGCTATGAGTTATTGACATTTCTCAGAGCAGACATATAAACTACATAAAGAAGTTTTAGTGATGGCTTATTTCAACATTACCTTCAAAAACTGTAATTGTTCTCAAATCACTAAGTCACCCTGATTAGGAAATATGCTTACAGCAAAGGATGTTGACACTTAACCTTTGTATTCGCCCCACTGTCTGTAGGCAGAGGGTAACAAGACTTATCAGCCTCACCCTGGGAGATGCAAAGCACATGTGCATTGAAGAATGCTTATGTGTTACTGCCCCACAGCGGCTGTGGTTATGAAGGATACAGTCCTACAATAAAGGCAATAGTGCAATACCTGACATGTCAAGTAACAGCGTGTTCTTAGTCAGATGATTAGCTGTGGAAAATGGGCATTGCCCATTTCAGATTCAGATTGTTTCCCTGTTTACTATTCAGGATTTGAATGTGATTGGGATAGCTGGGGGTGGCATATCTGTATTCCTAGTGACAGACCTGTGCCTTCTCTATAGGAGGTTGTATCAAAGTATTTCAGAAGGACGTAAATAGACCACGTCAATATTCCAGGGCTTCTTGAGAGAGTCAGAAAGCAAACCTTGACTATAGCACAGAAAATTTGAGAGTTGTTAATAAAGAGGATTAAAGTGATAGGCATCCTCTAGGCTATAGCAGGATTTAATAAATGCCTGTGAAAGTGATGTTCAGTAGGACTCCAAGGCAAAGCTTGACTGTAACTTGGAATCTGCACTGAAGGAAAAGAGAAAGCAGTCCAGGCTCGTGTTACTCATCTGATTGCAAAGGGCTCTGTTTTCAGCGCTGCCCCCAGGGCTTTACCTGATCTATCCAAATAGGAGATGCCTGCCCTTCCCACCCTGCAATCATGCATATATAAACAACCTCTAAATACTTTTCTGACTGTTTTGCCAGTTTCAGCTTTTCTTGCTTACTCAGTGACTGCACTACTGCCAAAACAACAAACTGAGCATGTGTGGGTTGTGGTTGGGAGCAGAGGAAGGCAACAGCGGTCTGCTCATTTCCTTTGTTTTTCACGTTTCTCTTTGGCCTTTCCTTGGGTGAAATCCAAGGGATGGATCATTGCTGGTTCCATCACAGTGCAGAAGAAACAGACATCACTTTTCAAACAATGACAGCTTTATGAAGCTTGGCTGTCTGAGCCAAAGTCTTGATGCTATCATCAGACATGTCTTTCTTCTCAGTCCCTGCAGGTGACTGCAGCTGGCAGCAGGTCTTTGACAGCCAGATTCTGTATGTTATCTCTTTTGAACCAAAGCTTTAAATAATTGGATAGGAAGACCTGGGAAACAGATACGGTATTTCAAGGCACAAACAACAGTGTGCTGAGTGCTGCAGAGGGCCTTTATTTAATTTAGTTCGATTTGATTCTAACATGGTCATCTGGTTTGGCTTCCAACCACAATCTTTATCAGTGTATGCTCAGTCTCTTCTTAGACCACCAACCATCACGTACTGATCACTGTGCACCCTGTCTCCCTTATTCAGCTATTTAATGGCAATAATAAGTTGTCCTTGACTGAGAGGGAAGGGAGATAAGGAGAGATGGGAAGTAACTATGTATAGGTTGTGAGATTTTCTCATTTTCTAACTAAGACAGAGGACTAAAACAGCAAGAATAGTTGCTGCTAACAGCAAATGTGGAGAATTGTCATCATATCATGTCATATAAGAGTGAAACACGTCCCTGTGAAGAAAGCCAGTGTAAGCCATGCACAGTAAAATCTATTTAAGCTGTTGGAGCTGAAGAGGAACACAAGCTTGGGATACTACATCTGACAGTGTCACCATGGTGTTTTAAAGAAGTTTAATTCTTCAGTTTGCTAATAGCCACTTGTGATTACTTCAAGCCTTGATTTTGGTCACAAAGTATTTTTGATAGTGGTCAAATTTACATTTTCATGTAGGTATTAGCTCAAGGTTGTCTCTTTGCTTCCAGTACACCAAAAGTATTTAGCTAAACAAAAAAAATGGAACCTTGGCAACAAAAACTCACATTCTCGTTTGCCTTTTTTTAATTTCCCCATCCATTTTTACAAAGGGGCTATTTCAGTACCTGGCCTTTTCTGGAATGCAGTCTGGAAGGTGACTTCAATTTGCTCTGTAAGGAGGAGCAGCACAACCCCAGCAGTGACTGCATCCTGCCAGCTAGTGCTGCAACCAGAGCATCAGCAATCCCCATCAGCCTGAGGACGGGCAATTCCCTAACAGCTATAGATTGGAGTGAGCAAAGAAGCATTAGATGATCTGACCTACAGCATTTTAGGACATCTGCTCACTTCCCAGAACTCTGGGAGGCTCTGGATTCCTTGGCATCTGGTTGAGCCAGGGAGATAGATTAACTGAAGGACTGTTACTGTTTTGTCTTGGGTGAGGCCTTCTGGGCAGCCAGCTGTTTTATTTTGTATGTTGCACAAATGGTTGCTTTAAAACTGTATGTTCTAGGGATGAGGGATTGGAAGCAAGAGGAGAAGCTGGGGAATATTTTTTGTCTTTACACAGCAGTCTTTGCAAGCCAAAATTGTTGGCAAAAGCAGAGGGAAGAAATAAACTCCCTTAGAGTAATAGTAATGCACATTGCCCTGTCATGCAAAGTTTAAGTCAGAGAGGTCCAGTTCAGTGTGGTACTAAAGGCCTGATTTTGAAATGATTTAGCTGTTTGACTCTAGCTGCTACAGGTTACTCCTGAAGTACTTCAGTAGCTTCTGAAAGTTAGGATCCAAAAGTGTAATGCTCTAGCTAGACTACAATTACCATGCTTCTGTGTACACAGTGAGTTCTACTGACATCAATGGGTTTTCCATAGGTAAAAATGTTCACCTGGAAATAAATGTTTGCCTGTTCCCAGATATTAGATCATCAGTATCTTACACGCTGTCCAGAAAGAGCCTGAGCAAAACCAGGAGAAACTGTAAGGTCATTGACATTTGTGTAAACCACATGACATATTCTTTCTCAGATCATCCTTTTTTTAATGCAGCATGTAGCTCACTTCTTACTGTTTCCCACACTTGAAAGCAGAAAAATTATTGTGTACTTCTGGCAGTATATCCCTTTCTACTGAAGCTGACTCAGAACAGAAGAAAAGACAGCTTTGTTTTTCCAGCTATAGCTTCTAAAAACATTCTAGTCTGATTCTGCTTAGTTTTCAGAAAATGTCTCATGGGTATGTAGCACGTTATGTTATTACTTCTGTATATCTGTATAAAACCTTTTATCATTCCAGAGCCCTATGAAATGGCTCACAAATGAGAAAACAGTAGCACTGAACTTAACCCCCATCAGATTCCTCTTAAGCCAAATTTTCACATTGGAGGAGACTGATGCTTTCTTTGTTCTTTCCTCAGACCACTAATGGCAGTGATGATGAATGAATTTTGTGGGATTGGGTCCATCCTGAGGACGGGGGGGGGAAGGCTGTAACTCCCACTTCAACCTGAGCTATGAGCACACAGTGCTCTTGAAAGGCAAGTCTTAAATGATTTGCAGTAGACATCCTTAACTGCTTGGAAGAAAACTGCCAGCGGACATCTCAGTTAAGTTTCTTCCTGACTGGAAGGTAGGGATTGTAGTACAATAACAGATACATCATCCAATTTGTGGAACCAGGGAAGGCATTTGTAAGTGATGACCTACCTTTGTTTTCTTATGGAAAAAGTAATAAACAAAAATTTATTTGATAAACTTACTTAGAAATAAATGATTAGCTTTCTTAACAATATTGGCCTTCAAATTACCATTAGGAGGCATTTGAGCTGATGTATGTCTCAGAATTCATATTCCATGTTCCTTGCAAACCTTCCTTTCTGCACTGATTCAGTTCATGAGGTTTTCCTCACAGCTGTTAAGAGCTGGAAACCTTATTTAATAACATGTATGTGTGTGTTGTGTGACCAGGTTAAAGTCCCTACTGCTAAAAGAAACGTAGGTATTTCAGATTTCCAGGTTTCTGTATAGATTTTTCTGATGCAATAAAATGAAAAACACTCATAAAGCATTTGGACACAGTCCCAAATTGGAGATGAACACACTTTAAACCCCAAGACAGTATAAACAGAAAAATGTTTGCTGTGTTCAGGTTTCTGTCCTAAATTTACCCAGACAGTTCCAAACTCGTTTTGTTTTTCCTGTTAAGTTTATGGATTTAATTAAATTCACCTGCATCTCCTTTATCTGTAACATGAGATACGTAATGTGAGAGAATCTTGTCAATATAACTTTAGATGTGATTTAGACTGTCAGCTTAAGAAATAGCATTGTAATGATGACCATAAATCTCCAGCTCCTCCATTACTTCACTCTTTGCTGGGGCGATTCAACCTAAAACTTGTTAAGCAGGTGTTTCTTTGCACCCAGAGAGCTTATGTTGTCTGCCTGTGTCTCAGACCTTGCAGCTCAGTGGTAAATCGTGACTCATGGGAGTCCCACAGGTTGTGTGCAGTAAGAATGCCAGGGTTTTGCCATTTACCCACCAGTGATTCATGAGACTGAAAGGACTGCTGTGTTTCACATCTGTCAGGTGTGTAGAATCTGCTTTATCATGGGAGAAGATTAAAGGGGAAACAGTACTTAAAGATTTTCAATAATAGAGAAAAGGTACAAGATGTGTCACTAAGACACATTCATAGCTTCTCCAGTATCTCATCCAGTATGAGGATGACTGAATGATCAGTGTGTGCCATTTATGTCAGATTTGATACACCCAGAAAACATTAGAGCTACATTTTTCATTTCCCTATTGATAAAGAGGGTTCTTAAAGTCTTACGGAACAGCCAGTTAGGCCTAAAGCAGACTGTCTTGTCACTTACCCCTGGTAACACTTTCATTTCTTTTCTCTTGTGGTTGGACACTCCGACTCATGCTAATGAAGGAAATGAGGTCACTTCTGTGCACTACTCTCCTTGAAGTGCTTAACTGGCTTCTCTGTTGTACACTTTGATTAGAACATTTGTGGATTCAGCTGTGAATTGTTTTTTTTCTTTATGAGGCCCTTCAGACAGTTAGCTAAATTTTTCAGATCACAACTTATAAATATATAATATGCAATTCATAAATGATGTATTGTTATTATAATCCCATTTTAAAATGCAACTGAAATTAGCTCATGTTTAGCAATTTAGATTCAATACTTGAAGTTAAATGTATACCAAAATTGGGTGGTGCAGCTTTCAAAAAGAGTGTGAAGAACTCTAAGTTACAGAAGTTTTTCCCCTCGTAAACCCCTCACACTGCTGTTTGGCAAAGAGGTGAGTGAGTTTAGCCACTAGATAGATTGAATGTTCCAAAAAGCTCTTCATGTGTGCAGCAGTGTACAGTTCTCATAGCTTTACAGCTCTGATTTAACCTCACTTAGGTGTTTTTTACCTCTGTAAGATTTTGAACTTGGGACAGAAGGAACATGGTCTCAGCACGGTATGATCACCTAGAATACAGTCCTTCTTGCATTAAAACTACCTTGTATCTGACACAACAGTACGAAGTTCAGGCAGTTTGTTGAAGGCTGAACAGGACTGTTGTGATTTGATTTTCCTTTATCTTATCAAAAGTCTCCCCAGAAGGCCAGGCAAGTCCACACTGCTTGGTTTTTGATTCTTTGCCTCAGTGTCTGCCTTTTTTGGTTTGCTGTTCTCTGGCTACCATTCTCTAATCTTCTATCCTGTTTTTCTCTGGTCCTTTTTATCTGTGAGCATGTATTAGGAATGTTTTGGTTCAGGAATCTCTGATTTGCCTTAATCTATCTTGAAATAAAACATTTCTCTGTCATATTTCCTAGCTCTGCCCTTGAATGTAGCTACACAAATTTTGATTGCTGTGTTTACTTTGCCTGGCCATTTTGGATTCCCTGCCATCTCATTTGCGATGTACAAAATGAGATTAAACTTGCTTGCAGTTTCCCCCACTGTTACCATTTCTAAATTCAGAAAATGAGAATTGTACACTAAATAGCAACTGCATCTTCACAGGTCACAGCTGTAGTAGGCATCAGTAGCTGAAGAAATGGCCCATTGCATTTATGGCATCTCTGATCTGCACAGTTCACACGGTTTTAAGTGAGGCTGATGAGGTGTAGGTCAAATGCCTGTCTTGAACTGGTACAAAATAAAAGTCATGTTTCTCTCCTGTTCTGTTTTCCATTATGTATGTCTAGTGGCTTCTTTTTCTCAAAGGCCTCTCTTTGGTCAACTTATTTTCCAGCTGACCTTATAAGACTGCAATATGCATCTGAAAAAATCAATTAAAAAAGGACTGAAATACACTCCTATTATATATTAACATGTGTCCTTGTAAAGGAAGACTGTGATCTGGATATGCAAAAGCTAATAATTGACCAACCTGTGCTGCCATAATATTTGATTTATTTATTTTCTTTGCAGAAAGCATGCAAAATGCTTTGAAGGAACACTAAAAACAAAAATAACCTGCAAAATACTCCTACCAGGTTTGAAAGGCACATTTTAAAATGTTGAGCAATGATTATCAGTAGTTATCACCAAGGGCTCCAAAATTCTTCTTACAAAAGAGAAAATGTAGATTTTATAGGTTAATGGTAATCCATGAGAAATAGGTTTAATTTGGCTGTTTATAACAATATAGAAAGAACTGAAGATCTAATGTGATAAAGGAACACGAGAAGACTGGTTTGTGGTTTTCTGTTACTCACAAGAGGCAAGTTCAGCATTTGATTTCAGGAAGTTTCTAAGGGCTTTGCAAGGTGCTCACCATTTGCACAAGTGTGTCAGCAAACCGCTGTAAAATTAAAACTTAACCATGACATTTTACTTGGAGGTGAGACTCTTGGTGTCTTGCAGTGTTTGAGGGTCAAATGGGACAAAGAGGACAATGCATTCCTGTGTCAGTACTGATGGCAGAGGGCATGTAGCCTGGAACTCCCTGTCGAGGATCCCCTGAGAACTGATATGGCCTCCACTCTTGTTTGTCTTCCTTAATTTGTATGTTAATGCTTTTTCATTATTCACTGATTATGCTCCTTTTTTCTCCAGCTTCCTTGTGCCATGCAAATATTCCACTTCCACAAATTTCTTGCCACAGGACTGTTTATTTCCTAAAATGTTCTGATCTATTGCAAAAAAGTTTACTTTCATTACAGTAGTCTCTACTAGGGTGACTGATATTTGCTGTGCTATTGCTGTATAAAGCCAGGCTTTATGTGAGTTGCTGCACTAATGGTAGTGCCATACCATCTTTGGCTTTGTATCCTGGTGTGCATCTTATAATGTTCAGAATTATCTCACAGTATGTAGGACTATCATAAAATGAGTCACTGCTATCCTTACCCTGTGAATTTTGGAAGAATTCATCTTTCCTTCTGAGCAGGCACATATATTCAGAGGACTGAAAAATGGCTTTCCTTCTACTTAAGGAAGTTATCTTTCACTCAAATGAGTCATCTCTTTTACATTTAGTTTATTGCCCAAGGTAAGTTTGATAGATGTGATACTTTCAATATAAGCTTTCCAGCTGAGGAGCACCAAGATTTTAAAGTCACATTTCCTTCTCTGAGTGAGAGGTAAGCTAGGTGCAATATCTGAACAATATAATGACAGGGAAAGTCTCATTTGTGGCATCCAGCTGTGAACACAACACTCATGTTGCCATAATCAAACCTTGTTGGTCCCTGTTCTGAAATTAATGTTTACATCCGTTGTGGGAACATATTCCAATCACCTGTTATTACTCTATGATTCTATGATTGTTCACATTGCACTGTACAATCTTTTTAATGAATATATTGCACAACTGGGGCTTTTTTGGTCCCAGTTTCTCATTGAAAATCTCTTCCTGGACTTCCTTGCTCTTATAGCTAAGAAAGTTCTTCTAATTCCTCTAGTAAACATGTATAAGTCAATTTATTTATATTTGTTCTTTCATCAGCTTTAGACTTCAGCTTAATGAGGGGGAGCTGCGAACACTTTCAGAAGCTGATACTTTTTGAAAGACCTTATAAATACATAATTCCAAAGCTCTCCATTTTTCTTCATGGAGAAATTGTGTTTCGTGCTGCCCAGCAACAAAAATAGTTTGACACCCACAAATTGTTTAAAGCAATTCTTCAGTTTTAGGAGATTGTTGCAATTCATCTTTTGTGACTTGAAATATCTAGTTAGTATCTAGTAGAAGATATTAAAGAGGAAAATAACAGGGCAATAAATAATTAAATGGTTTACTGTGATTAGAATTACTGAGGCTTAGTTTTTTTGTAGATAAGAAAACAGTATCTTTCATTCCACGTAACTCTTGAAGCAATAACTTTTTGTATGATTTTGTGCTAATTATTTCTTTGACCTTTGACCTGTGTTTGCTTGGCTATTGGGGTTTCTTCATTTTTTCTTTTATTGCTAACAAGCAGAATATACTAAAATGTCTTTCCTAAAGTTGTCCTAATTATTGGCATGTCTTTGTTCTGGTAGCACTAAGCCTTTTGCTAAGGGATTCCTGTCAGAGTCTGAAGAGTTGAATAAGAAAAGTTGTCCCTTCATCTTCAAACAGTTTTAAATGAAATGTCCAAGTTTCCACTCTCAGGAGTCAAGTCCTGTCGCTGAATTGAATGGTAACAAACCTTAACAATTTGAAGAACAGTATAATTGTTAGGCTGCATACCAAGAAACTAAGTGCTAGGTAGTAATTGCCTGAGTAGCATCTGAATAACAAATACGAATATTCCAGAAAATAAGCGAGTACTTTACATTTTGTTCTGGCTGTGAGATAACTGTTGTTTAATATGAATTCTGAAGACTGGTTAAAAGCAAAACTTCTATAATGATAAGATTGCAGGGTTAGTCCCAGCTTTAGTGATCATGGCCTGCCTCCAGCATGAAACTATCTACAGTTTCTTCCTTAGAAAACATAGTTACCTTGGGGCCAATTTTGTATGGAATGCATGTGATCAGTTTGAGGTACATCGGCTACATATGCACATATGTTTATGTCTGCATATTACAATCCTGTGTTATTACTTTGGCATTGCTTTGAGTACAAACTTACATTTATTTCTGGTGATTTTACTATATTTTTATTATTTAATTACTCTTGTAGTGAATGCTTCTCAAAATACTGCTGTGATACGGATATGACTGGTAGTTTCCAGGCACAAAACACTTGCCAGTATAATCTTCAAGATATTGATTATCAATTCAGATAACAGAATAATGCTCAGCACAGATAACTACTGTATAACAACAACAAAAAACCCTTATGTATAACATGTTTGCATCTCAACTGATACTGGGATTTTAGCCTTATATAAATTTTCTTCTTTTTGTCTGCATTCTGATATTTACTATCTTCCCATATATAGGTTCTTTTTCTCTCATGCTGTTTCCTGATTTTAGTATTCTATCACGTAGCTGGGCTTTTTCACATTCGGAGCTGTGCTCTGTCACAGGATTTTAGCAGTCTGTGGTATTAAGCATCACTAGATCTAGCTGCTTTGTGACTGGGGAAGGGGACAGGAAGAGGAGAAAACATGAGCCAGTGTCCATTCAACCACTGCACTTTCAGCCAGTTATCCTGCTAATTATACACCTGATGATCTTTGTCTCCAAATTCAGCTTGAACACATCTCTCTCCTCAGGTTTGCTGTTAGACTGCAAGTGGGGACTTCAGCAGCACTTTTTAGGACTTCTGTAGTTGCTCTTTCCATGCTATTTGGCAAGACTTTGACCAAGAAGCTGCCTTTCTTTGAGCCCTGAGGTTGGCAGCTATCTGTCATGTATTTCAGGTGAGAGATCTTCATTGCTTGTTGGCCAGTATTCTCCCTGTCTGACCCTGTCTCTCACCTTGACATCTGTTCATTCTAAGCAAATCATTTATATCCCCTCCTTTCATGGTTCCTGCAGGCAATTGCACTCTATTAATTGCACACTTCCTATTGTTTCCCACCCTTCTGCAGCACTTTGTGTGAGCTTCTGACCATGTGCTCATTCACTAAAAGAAGAGGTCCTCCTGCTGCTCACGCTTCTATTCGTTTGATTCTGTAAGATGATTGCTGAATAGGAAATAAACTAACTGCAAAAATGGGGAAGCCAATTTGACTTGAAATACTGTAACAACGAGACTTTGCTGTGCTCTCCCTTTAGTACTGAGTACCCAGAGGAAGACTGTTCTCTGCTGAAAGCGCTCAGACTGGCCCAAAATAGGGACCTAAGTAGTTATCAGTTACAAAGGTAAGAATTGATTTTTTCTTGTTAGTCTTCATTTTGTGGGACGGCATTCACTAGAAAATACTCAGAGATCTGGCCAGTTAGCCTCTGAAGATTAGTATTTGCTGTGCATTTTGCCTTCTGTGTGATATTTTGTACCCTTCCTAGTGACATCACAACTATAGACTCTTCATCATTGATAGAACATAATCAATTATTGATTCTTTCTGATTTTGTTTTTATCTTCAAGGGCTAGATTTTCTCCTTGATCCATTTACCCTTTTCATACTACATGTTATCCACTGGCCTTATGCACACCTCTGCAGTGTTAGCTCTTCATTTTCAATTTTAGATTCTGGAGGCCAGGTCATTTGCACAAGTAGACGTAATCTAAAGTTTTACAGAGAAAAAGTTAATCTCAATGAAGCTACACTGAGTCAGAATAACTAAATGATCTGTTTGGAGCTGGCTGGAGCCAGAGTAGGGAGCACCTTTATCGTCTAGGGTCATCTTTAGACATTTGTTACTTCTAAAACTCTGCTGATAAGGTTTTAGACCATCATCTTAAGAACCTGATACAGTTACTTGTAGATATTTCTAAACAAAAGTTCTTTCTGACATGAAATTATGTAACTATACATCTTCCCTTGCTGTCATTTTTTGCCATTTTCTAACACTGAAAGACCTAAAGCAATTCTCCCTGCTTTAGAATCTCTGAAGTGAAAAATGAAATGCTTTAAGTCTACATTATAAGTATATACTTTTGGAATTACATCGTTGCTATGGCAATACACAATCTTCAGTCTTTAACTGGATGTATCCAATGCCATTCACGTGACAGTATGATTTGCTTGTAATTATGACCCTTGGTACCTCCAGCATTATACACCTCAGTGCGATGTGAGGAACATAATAGGACATCGTGTTTGTCTCTTCTGTGGATGTGGTTTACTAGCAGACCTGAAAAAGGCTGAGAGCAACTTGGTTGCATAGAATCTACATGTGCAAGAGAGCAGGTGTGTAACATTGCCTGCCTCTCAGTGCTGGTCCAAGGTGCAGACCTCAGATGTGACTTTCACGTTCCAAGGCCACCTGGTGCAGCAAGGCTTGGAGAGAAATTCTCTATCTGAAAAAGAGCAGCTCTGTCCAAACTTCCTAGTAGGAATGATCCCTGACCAGTGTTAATTCCTGTGACTTTACAGCATCTTGGTGAGTTGTTAGTTAGTTGGTGAGTTAGCCTGAGCCAAAAGTATGTGGAGACTGCATAAATAATTAGACAATATGGGCAGTCACAGGGCCAGTTTGGTTTGCTGGTGCAGATGGAAGTACTGTGTCTGAGCAACTTTCCCAACTTTCCTACCTTTTGTTTTGATCAGGTAGGATCTTGGATCTGCATCGATGCACACTTTGCCCCTCCTGTGCTTGCCTGTGCTGATCATGCACAGAGAAGCATGAAAATAATTTCTGCAGCACCTTAGCTTTAAATAGAATAACTATTTGGGGGTTAAATAATGTATCGATATTGTTGCAAGCAAAACCAATTTAAACCATGCTCTCAGGATAATTTTTTTATTTTTATTTTTTTTTTTAAATGGAAAGAAGTTACCATCTCTCATGCTTTTCTAATCTTTCAAACTTGTGCCTATGTTCTGATATTCATAGGTCCTTCCAAGGGCTCTCTTTGCAAGCAAAGTTTCAATGTGTGTTCTAATATTCAGGAAGCCGTTGTACAGCTGAGATTTCATATCATTCTGGGGTTTCTGCTTTTTTAAAAATAAAATAACTTCTGGAAGTATCACACAAAGAAAGCTCATGGAAAGTGAGTTTGTAGTTCTTCAGCTCTCTGAATTCTTCCCAGTTTGCTGGAAAGAACATGGAAGTATTTTCAAATTTTTACTGCTGAAAATGCTTATTGTTCTTGTGCCCCACACTTACTAGGCTTTATAAGGCTTTTTCCATTTCTTCTGTAATTCTTCAGTACTGAAATAAATTCTGAGGCTGAACAGCATCATTCCTGTCAATGGACTCTGTGTGTGTGTGTGTGTAGAGAGAGAGAAACAAATATGAAAGGTGGATATGATTTATCTCAGGAGATACCCTGCTTATTGGAAAGGGTTGCCTGCCTCTCAGAACCAACAGAGGTTGTGTGAACCTTGAAAAATCAATTGCAAGGTCCTTTATCCTTTATTTTTTTAAATGTTTGTGCTTAGATCTTCCAGAAACGTACTTTCTATGGAGAGATGACATTGATAATGTTATTGTCATTTTGCTTTTATACTGTAGTGATGCAAATGAGAACCTGAACAGGTTTACTTACCTGGCAGTGTTATGGTACACTGTAGGCAGTACATGCAGTGTGGTTCAGATCATTTCAGCATGCACTCCTATGTTTTATTGCAGTTGCACTTGTCCTTGTGGTGTCAGTACTATGGAGTTTGTGGGCAATTTTGGAAGCATTAATGTTGGGTAAGCAGTGAAGATGGACAGCAGACATGGCAGCTGGCAAAGAGGGATCCTCCTGCCAACACTTGCACTGGTGTCCCTCCAATGCTACGTACCCATTGCATGGTCTTGCTCTTTTCCAATGAAGACTCTTGAAACTGCTTGATATCCAGGATCAATTCATGCTGAATCAGTGGGTGAATCAGCTCCAGAATGACTGACACACCAACAGAAATGATGTGACAGAGGCAGAGAGCTGTAGGGCAGGATCGTTCAAACTGAGCAGCAGCTTTACAACACCACTGTGTGCAGGTGGTAAGAGGGAATTTCTTTCTGTAACCATTTGTGTTCCAGCTGGCATCTGCCAGACCAGAGAGAAGCACAAACACCTGACTACGTAAACTCTCCTCCAGGATAAAGATCTGTCATTCTTTGTTGTTGTTATATTGTCCCACAGGCACAGACATTTTCTCTCATTAACCTCATTATCTCACCTTTGCCCAACCTGCTCTCCTGAAGAGCTTGTAGTTTTCTCTGCAGATTTCCCTACAGAAGGCCATTCTAATTGCAGTTTTGCTGCAAACAGTGCAATTTATGTGTCTGCAGATATTTCCTCATGTTGAGTGTATGTTAGAAAACACTTCCCTACAATGTGATGAGGTCTGCATGTAGAAGGTGAGAGTGAGTACAGGGGGACAGGTGTAGATGTGTGATAGCATTTTAATTATGGCAACTACAGTTGATACAAGCAAGATTTAAAACAAAGTTTTATGGTTATTTCATAAACTTAGGAATGTGCTGAGGATTTATAATGGAAAAATGGATTCAACCAGTATTTAAGGAATATCTAGGGCTATGATGGGGTGTAGTCCAAAGTGTGTGCTGTTTGTGCTGGGCTGGAGGTAGGGCTTGTTAATGTGAAGCACTTGCACTGTGCTATGGAAAGGAAAGATATGGCTGGTGTGTTTGTGATCCTCTTCTACTGTCTGCCTCTGAGGATGGTCAAAACCTTTAAGTACTTATGGTCATATACTCAAAGGTATTTAGGTGCCCATTAGTCTGTGAAATCAGTAATTTAAATGCCTGCATCTCTGAAAATGTGGCTGTTGGCAGCCAGACGGACAGGATTGAACATGGGAAAAAATAATGTGAACTCTCATAGCAATCACAATATTGCTTGTCTATGAGATGTCCGCTTTTGCTTCCCAAGTTTAAAACAATATGAAGAGCAAAACCATGATGCCTTACTGGGGATCTGATGACATTGTTACCCAGCAGTTTCATTTCTGGATCTGCTTCCTTCCATGGCATTCTGTAGGGATGTATGGGACAGTTACATGTCACAGAATCATAGAATGGTTTGGGTTGGAAGGGACCTTAATGCCCATCCAGTCCCAACCCCCTGCTGTGGACAGAACTGCCCCCCACCAGCTCAGGCTGCCCAAGGCCCCATTCAGCCCAGTCCTGAGCCCTCCAGGGGTAGGGCACCCACTGCTTCTCTAAGCATTAAAGAAGAGTCTTCATATCTTTACCTGTATGATTTTAGAACGATGACTGCAGATCGTACACCTGAATTTGTGTCTGCTAATTCCTGAGACTTCCATGAGAAGGAAAATAAATCTGAGCTTTACGTTTCTCCAAGATAGCCATCACATTTCAATTTTTCTCAGGGGATAAGGAGAATTCTATGGAAAACACCGCTCCCTCATCCCCACTACTTATAAATCATGTTATTTTAGGATCTCCTGAGGTTTGTTCGGAGTGATTTCAGCATACATTCTGTGAACACGTGGATGCACAGCTTTGAACCCAGCAAAAATCTGCGTTTAAACGATGTGAGCAAAGATGTGGGGCAGCTGCAGGGCAGACTGGGTGTGATTGCCGACTATGGACACCCGTAAAGAGGTTGCTAAGGGGGGAAGAGCCACTTCTATACCCAAAACTTGTAGTGTGATCCAGAATGCTCGTCCCTAAGCAGATGAAAGCCAAGCGTTTTAAGGCAGAGACCTCGCGCTTGGATTTGCTGCCCAGAGTTCAGCCCTGAGAGCGGAGCATCGCCACGGTGTAGCGCCTTTGCAACCCCTTTCGTTTCTCGATACTCTGTAACACGAAATCGTTTGCCTGAAGGGTGCGATCTGCCCCTATCCCTCGGCTGCCTTTCACGTCGGCAGGCTTCTGGGGCGGGCAGGAGTGGGAAAATGCCGTCCGGGAGCGAAGCGGAGCGGAGCGGGGGCCTCCTGGCACGGCTTCCCGGGCAGAGACCCGTTCCTCGCACACGCAGAGGGTCTGCCGGAGGAAAGTTGGGCTTTTCGCTCTCTCTGCACTTCCTGTGGAGCCGCCCGAGGCTTTCGGTAGCGCCCGGGCACCTCCTCCCGCCTCACGGGGCTCCCGCCCGCCTCAGCTCGGCGCTGGGCTCCGCGGAGCTCCGTGCGGAGCGGCCCGGTCCCGGCAGCCCGCCTTACGCAGCCCTCCGACCTCGGCCCTTTGGATTTGTATTTAATTATTATTATTATTAATCATTTAGGAGTTAATTTCTTTTAAGGAGAGCGCGAGAGAAGGGAAGAAAACTTTCTTACCTTACCCCCTTCCCCCCCCCCCCCCCCGAAGGACACTCCGGATACTTTTGAAAGGGCGGAAGGGTGAGAAGCAAAGCGAGCAGCGCTGCTAAGGGCATCTGTCGCTCCGCAGAAGGGACCCCTGACACCTCGCTGCTGGATTAAAGGCTGGAGCTGCAGAAACTCCTCCCCTTCCCCCCTGCTTCTTCCACCCCCCCTTATTTCCTAAGACCATTAAAAAAAAAAAGAAAAAAGAAATTAAAGAGCACGGAGTGACTGCGGCCGATGGGACGGTGGGGATAAGTGGAAGAGAGCCCACCTCTCCGGGCCGGGATGGGCAGCACTGCCATGGACACCAAGAAGAAGGACTCGTCCGGCAGCGGCAGGAGAGGCTCCAGCCAGAAGAAGCTCGTGCTGCGAGTGCACATCCCCGTAAGTGGCTCTCTGCTCTCCCTCCCCTTGGCAGCCAACGGCGTTGTTTTTCCCTGACACGGGGCTGGAGGCACGGAACGGTGTTTCTGCTGCGGGTACCGCGGTCTGGAGGTGGGGGTGTTGATCCCAGCATCCTCACTTGTGGATCTGGAAAGTGTCCGTGCCTTGTGGTTGACGGAGTGCATTTTATCCGACGGTTCCGTGTCTCAGATCCAATCCACATCTGAATCTCCCCCTGCACGAGGACCCAGAGCTCTCTTTGATTTTGTCCCACACGATGTGTTTGTTGCTGAAGAGTCAGGAGCAGTTGTATGGCCGCGCTGGAACAGAGAAGTGAGCCATGCACTCGTGCCCCAACTCGGTTTTGGGTCGTATGTTCACACAGTAAGGAAACATGCAAGAATCTGTACTATATATGTACCAAATAATCTCAGACTAGAAGTTTCTTTCTGTTCCCAATGAGTACTCAGAGGCTGCCTCATTATGTGAGCCTGCAGAGTTTACATCCCTTTTGATTATTGCTTTTTTGTTGTTTGCTTGCTTTTGTTATTATTTTACTATCAGGGCCTTCTTGTTATCTATTTAGTTGTTTTATTCTTAGTACATGGTTTTGCTTCCAGTGCTTCTTGCAAGAAATGTCTGATATCTTTTTCTGTGCACTCTGTTTTTTTGTTGGATATATTTTTTTAATTTAATTTCATCATATAAAAGTGGGAAGCAGTCCTGCACATGTGTCTGCCAGGACACTAAGGAGCAAAAACATATTTGTAAGTTTTTCCTTTCTTTTAGAGAGAAATAAGAAGTGAAAAGAAGTGCATTAGATCTTAAGCGTGTGGAATAAGATGGAGGAACAACTCATGGCTCTTCTGCAGATTTCGTTTTTCTCTGGAGTCGAATGCAAGCCCAGGAGCCTAAGCCAAATTTCTGCTGCTCTGTTTGAGTGCACTCAGTGCTGGGAGAGATGGGTCTAATGTGGTGCTGCTGTGTGTTTGTGATGGGAGTTTTTGAGCATTAATCTTTGTCATGTAGTACTTTGCAGCTGAGGTTCCTTAAGCCTATAGGCATATTTCTCCACAAGTGTTACTTCAGCTCTGTCTTGGATGAACATCGTTAGTCCAGGACCTTAATTTTTCATGTTACTTTATGGTTTCATTTCTTTGCTCTCCAGTTTGTCATTTAGCTAGTGGTGGTTACTCAGACACAAGCCTGATATTGCACCGAAGCCCACATGAGTTTTATTGTTCGCCCAGTTGGGAGCAGTTCAAGACTTGGTAACAAGCCTTCCATCCCTCCTTCCTGTCCTCCAAATGTGATCCTTCTGTTCCATTCTGCATTATTTTATCATTCCCAAAGTGAGCTATTGGGCCCAGATCCTTACAGGTAGTACCCTCCTTTTTGGTGGTTTTCTGTTATCTGGCAATTTAAGTGTGACTGTGGTGTAGGAAAGAACATTTTTGTCATTCTCCTCATTTGACAGTGGAATCTGCATTTGAAAAGATCCATTTAGACTGTTTTTTTTTCTCTTTCATAACGTTTTCTTGGCTGTTGTTTTGAAGCATCATTCCTGTTATTTCAGCGGCGCCTGTCAGTGTAGCTGTAGTTGTCAAGGAAGCTTTCACCAGACAGTAATTTTTATTTTGTTCATCCTCTTCTTTGTTTTGCTGTGAGATCGTGTTTATTGCTGAGACATGTAATTCCTGCTCATTGAGATCTTCAAATTAGAAACGGGAAAGGTCTGAACAGGAAGAGAGAGAGGAGTCAGTTGCAGCAAGACAGAAAGGTGCTGTTGTGATGCAGGCTGTCCTAAAGCATCTTTATTAACCGTGTAGAAATTCTGACTTTGAAAGGGATGACAAATACTGTGAGAAAGAAAGGTGAATAATGCAAAATGCACTGCGTTTGGGCTAGAAAATTGTGGAATAGTAGGCATGTCAGAAATAAAAACCTGTATGTTTTCCATCCCTCTCCCACGCAATCTTATTTTTTTTTGGTTGGCCTCTGACAATGGGAAAAAATACCAATTTAAGAAAGCTGGTTTTGTGTCTTGCAGCACCCCAGGACATTTCTCAGGTACATCTTTCTTAAGCAAGGGCATCACGATATTATAAAAAAGAAGTATAAAACAGTCTATTTTTGCTTTCTTTCTGTGTTGAATCTCCTTTGGGACAAGTTGGTGGTGCCCAGGCTTTGCTTCTGGGAATAGTGGTAGACCTCTAAGTTTCTGCTTGTTGAGTCTTCTCTGCTTGTCATTCGGTAACCAAGAGTGAAGTGAGGGACTCAGTGTTCTGGTGGCATGGCAGGGAAGTATTTGCTGAAGTGCTGGACTGATTGAACAACTTTTTAGTTCCTTTGTTGTTTTCTTTGCAAATGCACAACTACCAACAACAGATTCGGATGGACCATAATATGACCTCTGCCTTTCCCAGCAGCGTATTTTAAAGCTTTGAATTTAGAAATGCCTAAGTGGAAATTTCTGATCCGTTGCCATTGAAATCCGCTACAGATTTGGGTACAACTCCTTGCTCTCTAGATGTATCACATCTTTCAGATGAAGAAAGGCATTAGCATTATAGAATTCCTTTTTAAGCTATTAGAAGATAATGCTTCCACATTGCTTTGAACGTTTTAAGAACTCTAAGATGGGATACAATTGTCTACTGAGTAGGAAGGAGCTCACCATAGTGAGATCAGCATGTTCTTTTGTCATCTTGCAAAATCGATCTGTTCTGATGTTAATATTATCATTCTAATCCCGTGTTGCTGTAAAAAGGACAGATTCTGCTCTTGCTTGCTTTCTATTACAGCTGGGATAGTTCAGTCAGTGCCAACAAAGTTCTGTTGTGTTTACACTATTGTGGCTTAGAGCAGAACATGTCTCAAGAGCCTCACCATGGCAAGCTCCAAACACCTGCTGCTCCTGGCAGGTGAGAATTGCAGAGCTTTGGCACTTCCTTGGTTTGTACCCAAATATGTCACAAGGTGACATTTTATGCAAAGAAACAAAGAGGTTTTTTTCATAATAAGGACAAAAACAATATCTGAACATAAATGTGAAAGCATCTTCTTTCAGTCCAGTGATGTGGCCATTGTCTCAGATACTTCAGTCCTGACAACAAGCAATGCACTACAAGGAGGCTCTGGAAGACCTTTATTATCAATGTCACACAAGCGTTTCTGTACACTCTTGCATATTTCTTTGTCATCTGCTATATTTCTGAGCAGATTCCTCAATTTGCAAATTGATTGCTGTTTCCAGGCCTGTTATTATGTTGGAATGCCAGACTGAAACATCAGATGGCTTAATATTTTCTAACATGAGAAGTTACAGTGATGTTCTGACAGCTCGTGTTGGCTCAGGCTTTGCCCCTCCATCTTGCTTGCCACGCTTGCAAAGTCATTACTGACTGCATGCCTAAGAAGTCACTCTGAAATGATTTTGTTCAGTGACAGTTTTTACAGGGTGAGTCTTGTCTCCTGGTGATTGTTGGTTGGGCTGGTGAGAATTGCACTTAAGTCTTAGGAATGCTTTAGAAAGCTGCAGATGAGAAGTAAGGTGGTTGGCTCTTTCAAAGAAGTTGAAGGAATCAGCTTTCGATGTGATCAAAGAATGAAGAAAAGGTGTTTCTTTTCTTGTGAAGAGGAGGTGGAGGGAAATGGAGACAAAGAGGAGAGAGAAATGTTTCCCTAGACTTAAATCTGCAGCTGTCCTCCCTCTTGCTCTCACAGGCAGACTCTGAGTTGTCCTGAGCTTCTGTGGCCTTGAAGTTTATGTTTGGACTCCTTCTTAAAGGGCTGACATATTAAACATCTGAAGAAGGCAACAGATATTTGCTTAGGAGCTTTGAGACTGCACTTTGAGTCTATCTGAAGAATAAAGGATTCCTGTTTGCAATCAAAATAGTTGCCACTGTAATTAAAGAAGCTGTTAGTGTTTTTAGTTTTAAAGCATAACACAAAGTGGTCATCATCTCAATGAAAAGTACTGCTTCTTTAAAACATCCCATTTCTGATAGGAGCTCTACTAAGAGCCCTGTGAAGTCTGAGCTCAGAGGAAAGAAGTTCATAGTTGGGATAAGTTGTGAATGTAGAAAAAACCTTACAGAATATGTGGATATTGAAACTTAGTTCCTGGGAATGTTATTCAGACCATGCTTGCATTGGGAATTACTGAAATAGAAGGAAGTGTCATCCTCCTGGAGGGATCAGGAGTAAGCAAAGGTCTTCTGAAGGTGAGTTCATGATTTCGTAGTCCTTTGCCAAAGAGAATTCATGTTGTTAAGTGTTAGTTCAGTTTTAATATGTAAAATGGAAGGTCAGTCATGCTATTTTTTGAAGCCCAGGTGACACAACACCATGTTATGTCTGCCTCAGTGAGTCTGTTCCCAAAAGCTCAGCTAAATAGCTGCAGTTCCTTTTCTCATATGCCAGTCTAAGAATATCAGGAAACCAGATGCATTCTTTCCTTCTCTTGAATCATTTCCAGTAGCATCTTATGGTTACTGTGGCCCATATTAACACAGGATAAGAGGTTCCACTATCTTGCTTAAGATCTGCAAGGTCCATGTTACACCCAATTTCACATGGGTACCACATTGCTTTCAAGGGAGCTGCTCAGAGGAATTTAGCCTTGAAGACTTGGTTAAACAATTGTTGTGTTAATGATGTGTGTGTAGTCATAAAAGTTGGTTGGTGTGCCCCTGTGCTGGCTCAGCATGGCTAGTGGGAAAGGAAAGAAGAAAGTAGTAGGAATTCAAAACTGTCAGCATGGTTGTTGGTAGACCGTTATGGGCATGCATGTGGAATGGAGTGCATCTTAAACTGTCAGCTTTTTGAACAAAAGCTGAATTTATATCAAAAGGTGCTCCTTTTTCCATAGGGAAAACTGAAAGAGCAGAGTTGGTTACGAGAAGAGTAAAGAACATGTCTGTCTGGCATAAAAATAGACCTTTTGTGGACTACACTACCCTGAGCTGCTCATCAGGCTTCGACAATTAGCCTGCTTTCAGAGACTGATCTGGTTGCAGATGTCTGCTGTCTCAATTTTCTACCATTGTTTGCATTGCAGACACACCAGAGAAAGCCTTGGAGCCTGACAAGGAGGGAGAGCTGTGTATGTCCTCAAAGACAAAAAGGAAAAGTAGCTTGAGTATGTTTTGCATGTAGCTGGAATGATCTTATGTGTACACGAATATAAGATGTCATCAGTAAAAATACAATGTTATTGGTGGTTTGGTGATGCAGGGCTATGCTTCTACTGAAATACCTCCAGTGTTAGCAGTGAGTTGAAATGGTGTAAAAGCCAATTTCTGCTGCAGACTGATTCTTGTGTTTATTCTTTAGGCAGTTCAGGGTTTGTAATGTAATGCATCAATTTATTGCTTGCTTCTGTAATGCTGTCTCACAAATTGCTCGTATAAAACTACACACAAAATCTTCATAGCAGTAAATTACATTATGTAAGCATGACTTACTGGGATGCATAGCAAATGCATAGCAGTCTGTGCTTCATTGTTGTCATTTATATGACATACTGTGATTGTTCAGACCTTTTGGTCATTATTACACAGGGAGCTGATGATCTTCTGTTCCAAAAACAGAACCTATGTCATAAGCTGAAGACTTAATCTATTTTTCCAGGCAGGGTGATTGAGCTATATACCCAATTTAAGCTGCTGGAGAGCATATTCATAGATCTAGAGTTTCATTAGGAGGAAATGTGTGCATTATAAACATTATCAGCCACTCTATGAAACCTTTGTCATCATTTATTTACAACAGGTGTCAGGCAATTTGCAGTCAAGTTTTCATGTTGGTAATCATGCTGGAATAATGACACTAAAGTACCCTGTTTCTGAGAGCAGAAGAAAGATAAGCTACCACAGTGGTTGGAGTGCTGGAGTAGAGCCCTACAAAACACAGGATTTTCCTGCCTGGTTCTAGACTTCATATTGGTCTTTAATGAATCACTGTTGCACAGGTCTGGTTTTCAGAAGCTCCATGCCTGTCGATTCCTTTAGAAAAATGTGGGAATCCATTTTCTGTGGCGTCAGAGAAATCACTACCTGCTGAGGTGGATTAGGATTGAAGTGATTGCAGTTCTTTTTGGATTTGAATCCAAGCATGTGGAAATATTTCAATGAAGACAAGCTCTGCTTAGAAAAGGTATAAGAATGAGATTGACTGAACAGATGCCATAAATATTTACTAAAACATATATGCTGGGAAGAATGAATTGTTACCTGCATGACACTGATTTTGAATGGAGTCTGTGCAGTGTATCATGATGACTCTAGTTTTGCCACCTAGGCATAATCTTTGACAAACTTCCTCAGACTCAGAACTGTTATATTCTTTTAAATAATTGAGTTTTCAGTAAGCACATCTGTGTTGCCTTGCTTTTTCATGATGTTGCCTTTATGAGGTATATCTACCAACAAGTGTTTCTCACAGAATCATAAAGAGTTGAAGTTGGAAGAGACCTCTGCATATTTTTGGTCCACAGCTGCTGAGAGCAGTGTTAGATGATGTACGTTGCTCAGGATCTTGTTTCCTCACATTTTGCATAATCTGTAAGGATAGAGATTACACAGCTTCATGTTTCTGAAATCTCACATTTGGGCATGTGAAAGGTGACTGAGACTAAATATCGTTTAGCCACTATCCAAACAAACAAGTGATAAACTCCACAGTTGGTTGGATCTTATCCCAAAAGTGTAATGTTCATCTGGGAAGTGAAACTGGATTTGGTCATGTCATGTAGACTTCTGACAAAAGCATACTGTCAGATGGGAATGAAACTGGAGGCACAGTGGTCCCAGCAAGGCTTATGGAAAACAGGGAGAGCAAGGAAGAGATTAGAAAATATGCTTAGTCAGTGTTATCACAATATGTATGGGAGCTTGCCAGCTTCTCAGTAGAGCGCTGTGTCCTCTGGATTGTAGTTTTCATCACACATTGTCATTCCTTCTGCATAAATTAATTAGAGGGGGATTTGCCAGTACTGAGTATTAATCAGGGCTTCTGTGCTGGAAGTATGATCTAAATCAAGAAGCATGAGGAAAGGCAGTTCAAGGATAAGAGCATGAAATCATCACCTAGCTATCTGAATCTCTCTCTGCTGTATTGCCTCAGGTTGGACAGAGCAGAGTGCTGTATGTAAGCTTTGCCTTAAAGGGGGCTTTGCTGTATGTAAGCTTTGAACCTTGAGACCCACAAACAATATTCCATGCATAGAGTGCAAAACAGTAATACTTTTTTTGTATCACCTTTCCATCATTTTGACGTGGTGGCTGGTAAACTATGAACTACTTTTAACTTATCAACATGCCACGCTGAAAGACCACATGGCTAAATGTTGAGCTAGATATCCATGCTCATATGGGATATAGAAGTTGGTAGAGACAAGCTCTCTGAAGAATTTGAAGACTTGAAAGATGTTATAGAATGCAGGTGTGAGAGGAAATGTTATCCCTGCAGTACTGATATTCAGAAACATGGTTGGGATTAAACAATTTGTCCCATGTTGTACAAGAGCGGGTAGTTGCACTCATGAGATCTTGAAACCTAGTTAGTTCACCTTAATAATAACCCTATCAAGTTTCCTATGGTGTTTTTCACATAAGGATCCCAGTACAGGACTGAAACTAATTGCTTTTTTAAAATATGTGTGAAGTTCAAGGATTTCAGTGTCATTTCTACAGACAGTCATTTTGTGTTCTAAAATAACATTGTTTGAGCTCTTTTGACCACTTGATCAGGAAGACCATAGAGGAGATCAGATAAATGAGGGAAAACTACATGACGTTCTAGCATCCAAAGTGACACATCAATGAGTGTCCCTCCGTGTGGTTCATGTGGATGTTAAAAGCTGTGAAAAATCAGGTTTGTTTGGTTGGTTTTTTTTTCTGAATAGGTGGTGGCACATCAGCTGTAGAGATCCCTCGACACAAAAGATCTTCAGCTGTTTATTGCATCATCATCCATAAATGCAACAGGGTTTGAAGCATTATAAACAACACTGTACTAGTCATGTTCAACTAAGAGTACCTTCCTAAGAGTTTGCGGGCATCCAGTCTCCATTCCCACAATCCATTGACTTGTTCTTCCAGTTGCCCCATTTGGGTATTCCTCTCTTCTTCTGCCAGCTTATTGTAAGACAGGGAATACCAGCATGGGCTCAAACTATTCTTCTTGGATACTCCCTCCATTAACACCCTACGTCTGCTCAATGCTCAATACCAGCTCTATATTTTCAGTGGGAAAATGGAGAGTTTGTGCCATTTGAAAAGTTGAGCCAACACTGTTCATGAATATAAGATTTATAATCCGAGATGAATGGGAGGTAAGAAACATTACTCAGCTGTTCTTTTTGTCCTTTTATTTTAACTAGTTGATGTTAAAGGTAAACACTACTTTAGTAGGTTTCTTTCAGTTGGATGATGATTAATTATACATTTTCCTTATTTTTCTATCTTCTTGAGAATGACTATACACAGCTCTAAGCTATACAGAGGCAGGAGGGTACATGCCAACATTTTTCTTTATAAAGTAATACCACTAATTAAAAATCTGCAATTACTTCAGTTCTTTTTTCTTTGTTATAAATTTAAAGAGTTCTGGCTCCTTTTGCTGAAACAGACCTGTGGAGGCATCATCAGCAGGCGTGCAGAAGTTGCTGTTAAATGAACAAGTCTGATTTTCATTAAAAGAGAACACATGCCTTACTTAGGCATGCACAGAAGCAGACTAGTCCCTGTTATTTAGGAAGGCAAGAATGTGTTTCACCTTTGTGTAATGCTCCATTCATCAGCTGTCCTGTTGTACTTTTACCAAAGCAAAGCAAGCTGCTCTTTGCCTGTTTGACTTCATTAACAGACGTGAATCCTCCTGTCCCATTGAGATAGTGAGTAAAACATGTCTTAAAATGCTTTCTTCAATATCTGACATGATTCATTTTCGTAGTGGGCACTGTCAGCTCAAACAGATGAGCAGTGAAGCAGTAAGCCACAGTAACTCATTCACTTTTGATGCCCGTCTGACTACAGTCTGAGATCCCCCAAACCCTAGAATAACAGATTACTCAGGTTCACTTGAAATGCTGTTCAAGCATTAATCCTAGAGAAAAACATTAGGTGCTAAGAATGCTGGTAGTTCAGAGATTAGGTTTTCATAAGATGTTAAGCACATCAGTTCCCCCTGCAGTATTTGAAGATCAGGAAGTCCTGAAGTACCTACGTTTGAACATCTAGCCTTTTGTCTTTCAGATTTTCAAGACACCATTCTTCCCATTCTGTTTGATGTATATGTGTTACAAAACAAAAGCTGATTTTTCTACTTTTTCCACTCCCTGTGTATTTTCAGCTTTGAATGGGGAAAGCATTCTCTTGCACCTGATAGCTACAATAAAATTTTAAAATATCTCTACAAAAAATAACAAGAAAATTAGTCAGTAGCTTGGTTTGTAATGGAACTGAGATGGAAAGTAATACCAGGAAGTAATTTGGGGAGAGATAAATAGCAGCTGTTCTCTTGATGATAAAGACCGAAACTAATACCAATACTCACGCAGTGCAGTCCACTGTGACACACAACATATGAAGTTATATTTGATGGAGTGACCAATTACAACAGATGATGAAGACTTCAAACAAAAATTCCTTTTCTACTCTCTTTTATTTTAAATATAACTTGAGAAAAAGCTGCCCTCATTTCAAGTGTGGGAGAATTTTTTATTTATGTATTTTTACCTGTGCAGCTTTTAAAGTTTGTCAACTACTGCAGGCATTTAGTGTGTTCAGACTCACTGTGGATAGTTTTGATTGTATACTGTATACAATAAGTATACAATAATTGATTGTATATTTAAAAGTTTTTAAGAGGAAAAATACCTTTCATTGCCACAATCTGCATATGCAGATTCAAATGGCTTAGTATTGAATGTAGAGGTTGGTGACCCTGCATGTGGCAGGGGGGTTGGAGCTTCATGATCTTCGAGGTCCCTTCCAACCCTGGCCATCCTGTGATTCTGTGACTCTGTGAAATGTTTATAGACAGAGGAGTTTGGGTTTAGATGTATTTGGAGATGCTGGAGCGTCTGCACTGCTGATATTGCTTTGTGGGGTGCTGCTGGTTGAGGGCACTGGGAACAGAAGAGCAGACATCTCAAGTTGTCAGAAGATGATGGGCAAACCAGCTTTGTCTTTGAAGGGGAAAGTCTTTGAAAAGAGACAAGGGAAAATGTTTTCAAACTAAAAAAAGGAGAGATTTATATTGGACTTAAGGAAGAAGTTTTTTGTAATAAAAGGGTTGCAGAACTCTGACACAGATTGCCCAGAAATGTGGTGGATGCTTTGTCTCTGGAGACATTCAATGAACTCAGAGTGCCTGATGGAGCTGTAGGTGTTCCTGTCCATTGCAGGGGGGTTGGACCAGATGGCCTTATCAACTCTTTGAAAGGGTAGATAACACAGGACAAGGAGAAATGGTTTTAAGTTGAGAGAGAGAAGATTAAGGTTGGATGTCAGGGGGAAGTTCTTTACAGAGAGAGTGGTGAGGTGCTGGAACAGGCTGCCCAGAGAGGCTGTGGATGCCCTGTCCCTGGAGGTGTTCAAAGCCAGGTTGGATGGGGCCCTGGGCAGCCTGGTCTAGTATTAAGCATGGAGGTTGGTGGCCCTGCATGTGGCAGGGGGGTTGGAGATTCATGATCCTTGAGGTCCCTTCCAACCCTGGCCATTCTGTGATTCCGTGGTCTTTAAGAGTCCCTTCCAACTCAAATGGTTCTATCACTCTATGAAATTTCCATGTGCATATCTGCTGTACGACACCTTATTGCCTCGAATGTGTTACAGTTAAAGTAACTGAGGCACACATCTAATTAGCAGCGTACATGGATGTTGATGGATGAGAGCTGGAACACACGAGCTGAACATCTGTGGACATTCATGTGAAGATCACCTTCTCTCAGAAGAATGGTGAAATCTTATTTCTGTGCAATTCATCTACAAAACAAGAGGCAATATCGAGTGTATACCTTAAGGGAACATCCCTTTTCAGATAAGAAATTTCTAAGGGTTCGTTCCCAGGGAGCAATAGTCTACTGTTATGTTTTATGGTTTTGAACGTTCCATGCACTTGGCTGGGTTGATTTAAAAAACGTGTAAGGACACAAGTGCAGAGCCTGTGTGTGTATGGACAAAAGGAAACTGCCCTGTGTGCAGCTGTTTACTATAAGCTGAATACTTTCAGTGTGCATGTACAAGCTGGCAAATTGCTCATGTTCCAGAAAAATGAACTGTGATGCAAAATGCAATAGATATTTAATGATTTCAGGAAAAAAAAAACCACCCACAACACCCCGCAATATGAATTTGCTTCTGCCTGATGTTAAAACATCTGGACTTAGTTTCTAGCTGTACGGAGATTATTTTCAATTTCATATCCTCTTTTAACGTCACAAAACAAATGGAACAGCGAGCTGACTTTGTGTCCTGACCTTTACGCTGTCTTTCCTTCTTTCTTTCTTTTTGGTCTTTCTTTTTTTGTAAGATGAAGTGAATTAAAGCCCAGTCACGTGGGGCAGCACGGTCCGGCAGTCGGCTATATTAATTTGAGTCCTGCTGTCTGAGATGGTTGTAGCCTCACCTAACTTTCTTTCTTGTCTCTGCTTCCCTGCGTGCAGCTGTTGCTGCAGAAGCACTCTAAGTTGTGTCATGTCAAATAATGCACGGTCTTCAGAGCTCACCGAGGGGGGGAGAAAACCCTGGGAACAATGTGAGCAGGCGCAGCCAGCCACTTCCACTAATTGTTGCTGTGGACGATGGAATACAAAAGCAGAAGGAGAGAGGGGGGGAATGGAAATGTGTCTTAGTGTGGAAACGGCTGTGTGAAAACAAATATGCCTGGGCTTGTTCATTGGGAATGTACGTGGAGCACAGGAGAACTCCCACAGCAGGAATCCTGTGCTCTAGTCTGCTCCTGCCTGATGAGTTTAGAAGCTTTCTTTTTCACTTAGATACCTGTAGAGGCTTTTTTGGTTATTTGGGGATATGGATTTTAGCAGCCATGAATTGTGAGAGGTAGAGGCAATTTCCTGCTGGGCTGGCTTGAAAACATGCTAATTTTTTGGTTCTAGTTATTAAGTGCTGCTACATATTGGGAATGTGAAATTTAAATGGATTAGCTATTGATATAACATGCGAGTGGCATTTTGAAATGTATCATGCCAAAGCAGGTTCAGTGTCTACGTGAATCTTGTCCATACTGCGTCCTCAAAGTCAAAGCAGCCCAAAGTGCTTTGCAGATCAATTTTATAATGCATAAAATAGAACAAAATTATATATTGGTGATTTTTATTTGTAATGAAACAAAAGCAGAATTTGCTCTCAAGAATTGCTGCAGTAAAATGTCTAACCTGTGTTTTTCTTAAGCTCTGACAAAAATCAGGTAAAGATAGTGATGGAGGGATGACTATTTGCTAGGACAAGCTGCAAAAAGAAATATTTATCCTATACAATGGTTGCTATAGAAAATAATGGACAGCTGAAAAATTAGTGAAGTTATTGAGATTCAGACAGTGAAATGAGTGAATTTCTACTTTGCTACACTTCAGCTGCACAGGGGAAGCCACCAGCGCTGTGCTTTGTCTTCACTTTGTGTCAAGGAAACACAGAGCTCAAGTGATGCACGAGGAAATTGCACGTTCACCTGTGCCTGACATTATCCTTATGCTGAACAGTCAGTGTTTTTGCAGTGAAATGTAACAACTGCAATTAGTAACTGACACTATTGGTAAAAATCCAAACGCTCACTTTATCCATTTACTAAATGAATTGCTGATGTCAAACTGAACTAAGAACTATTATGGAAGCGAGAGAAAAGGGAATAGCCAGCAGAAACACCAATTTGTTGATTATATAATGGACCTGTCATTAGTAATGTGATTATGCTAGTGCCATTTCTTTTCCTCCAAGACAGATACTTGTTCCTACCGGGGCTGACTGACGCTGAAGAGCAGCCTGATTACGCCATAGTGCATTTTAAATGGAAAATGATAACGGAGTTAAGGAAGATGGAAAACTATTTAGTGGTAGAAATATGACTGCTGATAACATTACAGAAAAGCAAGAATATAGAAGGATATAGTGGCTTATCCAAAGAGTTAAATTTATCCCTTTTTAGTGGAAATTATTTAAATTACAGTTATCATCAGGACAGCCTTGAAGTCTGATCACGGCTCAGAGCACAAACCAACTCCATCGTACAGAATTCCTCACAACAATTCATTGTGGCACTTCTGTTTTGACAGGCAGGATTGGCCCTCAAGCCATTATCACTGCAGATATTTATTGTTGCAGTGAGGAAATCTGACTTCCTGGCACTGGATTGGGAACTTCATTTCACAGCGATCTCCTAAATGTTTTTGCTGACTAAGACTGATTTTGAACCTGTTGCCAAAAGATATTTGTTTCTCAGTCTTCTTGTCAAGTATTCCAGTTTTCACATCAGATTGTTCTTTAAAAAAGATCCTATTTTTGTAATCTGTTTACTTCTGAATGCCACTGTACCCTCTGCAAAAAAATACTAATAAAACAATTTCTTAGTATCCTCCCAACCAAAAGCAGTGGATGCTCTTGATACAGCTTCTAAAAAAGCCATCACACATGAATTATATGCACCATAAAAGTCATTCTAATGGAGTTATTTCTCCTGCCTTTAGAGAAAGGATTTTTTTGGTTTCATTTGTGTGCCAGAGCCAGACACTGGGGATGAATGGCAGCTTTTCCAAAACTTTGACAACCTTGGGTGCTTAAATTTGAGCAACAGTACTCCTATTTCATGGAGGATACCCACAAGCAGGGTTTTAGGGGATGTAAAGAGTATCTTTTAGCCTGAGTTCCTGCTGAGTGCTGAGCAGGGACTTCCAGTTGTATGAGCTGCTTACCATTTGGTGTGTGCTGCCTCTGATTCTGGTTCCTTGCCCTCATTTCCTGTCACCTCCAGAACTGCAGCAGTCAGAAGGGTCAGTGCTGGGGACCTTATTTCTGCATAAGGTTAATCTATTCAGGTTTCATTAGGGGTCTCTCACGGGTGAGGAATATGGGAGAGGGAACGACCTCAACTTATGAACGCTCTAATAGCCAGCATAGATGCCAAAAGTATGGTGCCCTGATGAATACCTTGCTAATAAATACTAAAATCTGAGGGTGCCATTTATGAGGACTGTGCAAAGTGGACAGTATGAGAGATGTGTGATGGAGATGGTGAGTGAAACTGGGCTAGTGCTAATGCATGAGTCACTCTCTCTGCTGCTTGTGTTACGATGGTAATTCTGTAGCTGTGATTTCTTCCAGTGGTCTAAATGGGAAAGCAGGTAAGTGGCTGAACTCAGTGTCAGCCAGAAACCTGAAATATCTCTGTGTGCGATTTGCAGAGACCAGAATAGATATATTCAGCCTCTCTCTTTCACATCCACTTTATGGAGACAAAGTATAAAAAGGCCAGTCAGAATTCTGACAGCCCGGATTTTGTTTAAATAGAGGCCTGGAAACAGTATGCGTCATGAGACAGTTACAAGGCTAAATCCTGTGCTTTTAATGGACTTATAAGTCATTTAAATTAAGTATGCCTCAATGCATGGGCTGAAAATCTGTAAATTCAAACTGTTTCCCTAATACATGCTTTTGTATGTGCAGTACACATGCTTGGTGAGGTGTTTTATGTTGGAATCGTGGTGGGTTAGTTAATATTTTCTTTTCTGAGCATCATGTTGGAGTTTATCATGATCTATTTAATACAAAAAAAAATATTTTATTAGTCCAAGTTCAAACACAAGGCTGGTTCTGAGGAAAGCTTGACTTGAGAAGCTTCTAAAAGTTCTAAGGAAAAATGGTTTGTTTCTTTCTGGCAATTAATTAAAATTAGGCCTTAAGAAGTTAGATTTTTTTTTTTCCTAGGACAGGCTGTTATTTAGGCCTTTCATGGGTCTGACTGTGTCACTTTATGCAACTGCTCAGAGGAGGATCCAGAATATCAGTGGAGACATGGAACTTAGTGCTGGTGCCTGGAACTTTCTCTGACACATTGGTTGGGCTCTGCAGTATGTAACTTTGGGAAAGAAATGTATGATGTGGTTCTGGCGATGGCCTAAATGTTTTCTTGCTCTTAAATTTTTATTTTTGGAAAATTATATGTAAAGCAACTGCAACTGGTACAACATGTTTGTATATTGTATGTATATTGACAAAGTAGAGCAGGTATGAATGTGCATCTTGTTTAGATCCAAGTATATGCATTCCTTAAGCTGACCACAGAAATTCAGTCAAATATAAACTCAGCTATAGCTGGTAATTCATTAACAGAATCATCTGAAACTTTGTCCAAAGCTTGGCCATGAATGTCTAATTTCCTCAACAACTCCAAAATACACAGTTGATTTAGTGGTTTAAGCAAGTCTAGCTAGACTGCTAGCAAGAGAGCAACCTCCTAACCACAAGCTTGCTTTATCTTGGATGCAGCTGTGCTTCTCCTTCCATGTGTCAGGAGTAAAGATGGAAAGGATTTCCTCTTGGTAGTCTTGACCATAACACCCTGATGATTTTGTTCTTGATCCTTAGATGTATATGTACTCAAAATGGGCACTGGCTCCACGGACCTTTTGGCACCTGGCTGGGTACAGCGGATATGGAGTTAACACTGAAACTGTTACAAGCCTTCAAATATGAAGCTACAAATATGAATCTACAAACCTTCAGAATATGAAGCTACAAAAACCTTTAGAAATATTTTGTAGAATCATAGATCACAGAATGGCTTGGTTTGGGAGAGTCCTTGAAGCCCATTCAGTTTCAACCCCACTGCCATGCTCGCTGCCATCTACTAGATCAAGTTGCCCGGGGCCCCATTCAACCTGAGCTTGAATTCAACATCACAAAACTGTAGAATAACAGAACCCCAGGAGCTGGAAGGGACCTCTGGAGATCATCAAGTCCAACTCTCTGCTAAAGCAGTTCCTTACAGTAGATTGTATAGGAAAGTGTCCCGGTTTTTAATATCTCTATATATTCAAAGGATACCATTGGCCTTCTTGGCCACAAAAGCACACTGCTGGCTCACGGCCAACCTGTTATCCACCCAAACACCTAAATCCTTGTCTGCAGAGCTCCTTTCCAGCAGGTCTGCCCCTAACCTGTACTGATGCATGCGGTTGTTCCTCTCCATGTGTAGAACTCTACACTTGCCCTTGTTGAACGTCATGAGGTTCCTCTACACCAAACTCTCCAGCCTTGCTAAATGGCAGCACAGCCTTCTTCAGTGTCAGCCACTTCTCTCAGATTTGTATCATCACCAAACTTCCTGGGGGTGCAGTCTACCCCTTAATCCAGGTCACCAGTGAAGATGTTAAACAAAACCTGACTCAGTACCAACCCTTGGGGAACAGTGCTAGCTACAGGGATGGGGCATTCACAGCTTCTCTGGGCAGCCTGTAGCAATGCCTCACTGCCCTCTGAGTAAAAAATTTCCTCCTAACATCAAATCTAAATCTTTCCACTTTTAGTTTAAAGCCATTTTTTCTAAAGGAAAGTGTCATGAGATTTTGAATGGACACAAGCAATTTATTTCTCTGTATCTAGAGAAAAATATGTTTTTATTCATTTCATTTAAACTCAAGTGCCTCTGCAGCACGCTGGCTGCCAGCACTGTCTTGGGAACTGCCTATCCTGGTTTGGAGGGCAGAGTAATTCCTGCTGAACCACTAGTGGTATCAATGCTTTAATTGCAGTGAACATGAAATGGAAAATATCACCAATCTGACCTGAGCATTCTCAGATACCTTTAGTGTCCTAATAGTTAACAGTATCATCTTGAATGCTATTCAGTTTGTCCTCTGCAGATCACAGCTTTTGTCAGTCAGCTGGACCCTCTAATATCAACCTTCTGTGCACTCCAGTTTTTATTTATACCTTAAACACAGCCAGACCAGCTTTATTTGAACTTGCCAAAGAAGTGGACTCCTGGAAGGTGTCCAGGTTTATATTGATTGGGGGTATTTGATTCAAATATTTGTTTTAAAACTCTCCTGAAAAGAATATCTGGTGTCAGAGCCAATAAACGTAATAGCCCTAATGCATTGCCCTCTTCTGTCTCCCTCCTTCTGCAAATTTCAAAATGTTCAGCAGAAACATATGAGTGTCTGTAATTATAATCCTTTCTGCTTGGAAAGCAAAAATATAAAAGGTAACTTGCCCAAATCTATAGCAAGATGGAAAATAGAGCTGAAAGGCTCCCTAATCCTGGATGTCAGCTAAAACATCATGCCTAAAGCCAGACAGTTCTAGGTAAATCAATGCCGGCAGTGCTGATTCTGCGTTGATTCTGTATAGAGCTTCCTGTGTGTAAGATCAACAGTAATAAGACTCCTTTTGGCTTCAGGGATTTACCTGTGATGAGGTTCACTGCTCTGCAAATAGATTTACAGCCTTCCATTGTGGATGATATGAGTTTGACCCAGCTAAGGCAAAATCAGATAGCACCATCATCTTGTAGCTCCCCATGAAGCACCCATTAGTTGTGAAGAAATAAGCCAGTGTTTAATAAGTGCTGAGAAAGTAGAGCTTTGACTTAAACTGAGCACAGCTGCTCGTTTGTTCCTCGGTTGTGCACGAGGGCAAGCAGTGTTCTGGCATGCTCTTGGTTCCCTAAAGGCACTGCTGAGGAAGCAATGGAAGTTACTCTCACTATTTTAACAGGCAGGTCACCAGGCTCCCAAAGTGGCTGCAGCTGATGCCTCTGGAGAGCTGGCTGTTCCCCAGGCCTCGGGGAAAGCAGATGCTGGGAAGGAGGCTCTCGCCGTGGGAACCACAGCTGAACCTGATGTGTGGTGACAAATCAGTTCAGCTGTCTGCAGGGGAGGGGCTGGGCTTTATTTACCTGGTAAAAGTGGTCTGCCAGGTGGCTGAGGGAGGTGAAAGTGGGGACTGTGGCGGTGGCTGGTCAGAGCTCCCAACAGACAAAACCAATGCTGGTATGTTTCCTTTCTTAACCATTTTCAGGAAGATTTTTTTTTTTCCCCCTTTTCTCTCTTTTTCTCTCTCTGTTTTGTTTTAGTTGTAATTTCACTTTTAGAGCTTTCCCTTCCTCTTTTTGTGCTTCTCTTTTAAATCTAGTTACTAATATGTTCTTTCAGATTTGCAGAGCCATCACTGGTTTGCTTATTTGCTTTTCTTGGCTATTCAGTAAGTTACAGAGATTATTATTGCTTCTTGGTTAGTTTAGGTAAGTAGAATTATCTTGATACCACTTCAGAGCCATTATATAGCTCCTCATTGAATCTGGGGGTACTTCAGACCCTTGTCTAAGCAGGAGAGATGTTTTTATGAGCAGTATCCTGCTTTTGTGACATGTATCTGAGTATGGGTGTGTCTGCATGTACCCATATTTCCATAAGCACATCTGATGTGAGGCTTGTAAAATGCTTCGAGCAAGGACTTCTTACAACAGGCTTACCATGTTCTGCTGTAGGCTTTGCTAAAAGCTATAGTTGGCATGCTCTGAGCACTGGAGCAGTTGCTCTCAGAGATACAGACACATGTTGCATGCCCGTCTCTTTGCAAATTTGGGAAGTAGTCCAGAATTAACCTTCTTAATTAGTCCAGAATTAACCTTCTTAATCATCCTATATTTTTGTGTTGACCCTCACGTCATACATAGAATGACTTTTTTTCCAGATGTCAGTAGCTTTTTCTGGTCTTCCTTTCATCAGACCTCTGTGCTGTTTCTGTTCTGCAGACCTGTCAGTTGTGGGGCCTCCACGACAGACACAGAGCTTCTTAAGCCTGGAAAAGCTGCGAGTAATAACGGTCCCTTACTTTCCTACTTGTTGTAGAAGGAGCCTTCTTTTAATCTCCCATTTAATTCCATTTCCTAATTCTGTAGGAAAACCTTGTAGGCAGCTTCATTATGTCTTTCCTGTAAGAAATTTCAGCAGTCTGAAGAGCCTTTATGGATTTTGTCCCCATTGCTATTGCTAGAATGTTGCTCCAGGATGTCATTTTTCCCCCTCTTAATATCCAATTGAAGTTTATTCACGATCTATTTCCATTTTCCAATGGCACCCACAAAGTGTCCTTTATCTTCCTTCTCCCTCAGTGGTGTTTATATACCTAATGTAGTTTTGAAGTGCAATCACATGTACTCTCAGCTGTCAACTGCAAAGCTAAGCAAGCAAAGCTCTTTTAGTCACGTCCCATAAGAGAAAGTGTTCCTCTCATCATCAGAATAATCTTTTGATTCAGTTGTTCCCAGATGAATTAACCTTTCTTGAGCACAGATGACCAGAACTGTACACATTATTCCAGATGAGTCTTCACAGTGCTAATATATATATGACATTAAGGTTTTTTATCTGTTCTGAAGGCTTTCTGATGCATTCTGTAAGCACACATGCTTAATCCATAGCAGCATTGTGATGACAGTTCCTCATTAACCTTTAGAGACATGGACATTTTGGTTAGTCTCTATCCAGCTGTTAAATTCTTAAGTTTTAGACAAAATTATAGTCCATAATTATGTGAATACAGGGATTAAACTAAATTCATTAAATTGATAAAATTAGCCTAAATTCTTTTCCCTCACTCAGCAGTGTAATTCAATGAGATCTGCTGCTGTTAGCAAATGAGCCTGGTAGCTTTGTATCATTACCAAGTTGTCCGCCTCAGCTTAAAGTATCTGGAGGGAACTCTTGAGCTAAGATTGAAAACAGTAGTGGGGGGAAGAAGAAAGAAAAAACCATGTTGTTCCTCTGTGTTGTAAAAAACGTTTCTTTGCATTAGTGACTTGCTGGGTTGCTAGCAGGAGGGAGTGGGGCAGAAGAATAACAAAGGGATATCTGCCATCTACCAATTAAATCTTGGAAGAAAAAATAAGAAATTGAGGAGATCAAAATTAACTGGCTTGGCACTAGGGCAGAGCTGAGGAGAGTCACACAGATGGCCAAAGACAAATTCACGTACCCTGTGAGACCCTCCCACACCTCATGTCTTATTGCAAATGATAGCTCTCTTCAGATTAATATTGTATTGGCTTTTTAATTTGGCAAAATGTTTATTTTTCTAACCTTACCTTTTGCTAAAGCTTAGTTTGAAAATATGCATTTGAGGTGAGTATCTGGCAGTTTGTTGAATTGTAAACCACTAGAACAGGATTTACGTTTGCAAGGTATTCACGTAGCATTTGCTATATGTTGTACGACTTACAGACCCCTTGCTGCAGATGGACAAGTGAAAATAGAACAATTTAATGCAGGAAGGCAAATTAACTGCCTAACCAAGTAGCTAAAGATGAAACAGAATTAAACGTTTAGTTAAAAATACTTCTGATGTCTGTGCAGCAGTAATAGCAATATAGAACTTCACATTTATGGTAGAGTCATCAGGGCAAGCTTATAAGCTTAGTGGTTTGGCTAAAACACTTTGGAACTAAGCCTGCTTATGCTTTGGTCTCCCTCTATTTAGGATGACCTGATTCACAAATTTGATGTGCTGATGGGATATAGAGTTGTTGGGAGAAACAGAGCTCATTTGAAGTAGAAGTTGCTCAGATTCTGGTTTGAGGTCTTCATAGCTGACTTGAGAGGCTGTTTTCTTTTTGCTGCCTTTTTCCACTGGTCTGTTTGAAAGGTATGAACTGTACTTTTTCAGTGGTGATGTTCATGGAAAACAAAAGGTTAATATGAGATCTGGACAAATAATGATTTGTTTCCAACATAGCTACCAGCTGAATTTGCTTTCAGCTGCATGGTGTGCTGAAAACTGATGACTTAGAATTGACTAAAGCCGGCAGTGGGGTTGGAGCAGCTGTTGTGTTGCAGAACAGCAGAAACTGTTCTGCAGAAACAAAACCAACACTTTTCCTTAAAGCTGAAACAGAATGTTGTTTTCCCCCCCCTCCCTCCTGCCCATGTAAGGTTTTCTTGTGATATTAGATACCCGCCGAGAAAGTAGCAAGATTTCAAGAACAAAGCTGTTTGTACTTATGCATACTAATGTAGTTACCATTTGGTAACGCTTATGCTTTAGTAAGGATCTTTTATTCCTGTGGATTTAGTATTTTCGGAACACTTGCAGGATTTACAGCCCTGTAAAGAGAGCAAGCACTGCCTAGAGCCTAACTGGGCATTGCCTTTAGCTCAGCTGCCAATCTAGGCCCCAAGAGGATGCTGAGCCTCCTCCACTGACCATTTCAGTGCATCTTCAGCCCCCAACCAGCCTGCAGAGGCTTCTGAAGTCATGCTTTGCTGAAAGCTCTCTGAGTTCCATGTTGCAGACTTTGGGCTGTTTAAAGCTCAGCTGGGTACTTTCTCACCTCATAGCTGTGAAGGTGATTGATGAGGGCACTCTCTGAGAGGGCTGCGTGGCCTTGGTCGTGCCAAGGAAATTGTGTCTGCACAGTTGGTGACAAGAGAAACCATCTCCTGCTCTGGTGACCATAATTCCTACCAGCTTCTGTCTGTGCTGTGCCACTGCTATGGCAATGTGGTTCCACCACAGAGGATATTTTTCTGGGCAAAGGTGTCTTTTGTACAGTCACCTAACGGCTCTTCACTTGTGCTATCAGTGTTACTGCAGCTTCCCCTGGGGCTGCAGCGTGTACCCTGAAATGCGTCACTGTGTGTTCAGCACTGCCATAAACGCTGAGCACTTTGTTGTTTTCTTAATCCATGCTGACTCCATCATTTGTAGGCATTAGCAGAGAAGCACTCACCTCAATAGCAACTGTGCACAGCCCACGTGGTGTCTTGCTCTGGCCTGCATCATCACGTGAAGGCTGGCCAGCTCTTCCTTCTGAAGAGGGGGGCAAACAAAGGGGAAGGAATAGCGTAAGTGACTCTTCTTATCAGCACCAAAGAGGATTTGTTTTCTTGCAGCCTAAGCTGCTAATGCTGAATGACATAAAGAAAGAGATAAAGAGAGCTGCTAAGTCTCTGAGGAGGGCTGTGGGGACAAGGTATGATCTCCAAGGGGATACAAAAGGCAAAACAAAGCAAAAACAACACAGCTATGGAAATTAAAAAATAAGGCCCTTCAAGAGAAGGCTTAGCAGAGGAAATGAGCAGCAGGCAGCAAAATGGTGACGTCTACACCAGGGAACCCAGGCCCAATAGAGGCTGATGAAGATCATCCTCCAACAGAGATAAGATCTGTAAGTAACAGAAAAGGAATTTAAAAAGGGTTAGAGGCCTAATTCTCCCTCCTTTCCTCCAAAAGAATTTGTTATGTTTGCGCTGCTTGCAAGAGATTCTGTGTCAGAATCCTATATTTTTTCTTATATAAGCTTTTCTGGCTTCCATTAGTTGGTAACAAATAAGCTTCTGCGTAGATAGGTGAAAAATGTTTTTCTGCTTACTTCCTGGAATAGATACGAAATACCAACGAGATATCGAAGAAAGAGTGTCTTTCTTGAAGAAAAGTACCAAAGAAGTGGGTTTGAGTGTTTAGCTAGAAAGGCTAAATCACCCTTCCCAAACTCTGAAAGCAAAAATAAAATAAAATAAATTACAAAATCACAATATTAAGTGAATAGACTGAAAAAGAGGTGGTAGAAACTCTAGCCATTGCTGATGGCTCAGATCCCAAGGAATTGCCAATGGAAAGAGCGGCTCCTACTGAAAGTTGTGGTGTTCCTGACAAATCCAAGAGCTTCGTAATGGTCAGAAAAGGTGTTCTGAGTCATGGCCAGGTCTTTGACACAGTGAAATTGATGGGTGGAAAAAGCCAGGCCAACAAAACCGCTTTGCTTTAGGAATGTAGCAGGCCTCTGAAGTTGTATTTATCTGTTAATAAGTCATTTTACCATTTCCCAACTTCTAGCAACAGTGTAAATGGAAATATGAGACAGCACAGCCAAACGCAGTCTTACATATCTTGGTATTTCTCCTAAATTAAGCTTCTTTAATTGCAGTGAAATGTTAATGTTTTAGGGAACCAGAAGTGCTGCTGATTATCAGCATGTTCTTAGTTTTTGCCACGGGTTTTGCTGTATTGACCATCTGAGCTTCTCGTGTGCTGGACAACACAAAGCAGAGCTGCTTTAAAACAGAACACTTGTTATTAGTAGCTTGTTTGTTTGTCTTTAGGCCTATTTATAAAAACAGCAGGGAATTCTGCCAGGAGCCCAACCACTAAACAATTACGGAGCTTTTCTTGGAGCTGTGTGTGCAAATCTATGCAATAATCCAGCAGCAAACCACGGCCCTATGCACACGTGTAGGGAAGTTGTGATTTTGTGTGCAGCACAATTCTTTACTCAAAACACAGTCTCAAAATGTATTCATGTTAATGCATGTAAAAATCCAAAATTTATCTGAAGGGGGATCGCTGCCAGTTCAGTGAAGCCAGGCCCACAAGTCAGATATGCAGAGCTCAAAAGGAAGTCAAAATGGTCAAATAAATATTAACCAAATACTATACATAGGCTGCAAACTCAGACAAGGAATTCAAGAGTCTGGTGCTCACAAAGAGCCCAGCTGTCCAGCTCCCTCCACTTACCGAAGTTTACATGAAAAATAAAAGGAAAAAGCCCTGCAGCAAGAGAGGAGGTTCATCCTATTTGGAAAGGACACTTGTATTGGTGGTATGGTATTTCATGGTTTTCTGTTGATGATTGTGGTAGAGGGTTGGTGGGTTTTTTTCCACTGCTAGTGCTGCAAATCATTTAAAATGTATTCATTAGTGAATGTAGAACTGAAGGGACTGAGCAATTGTCCCTTGATGGCAAAAATACGCGGGTAGTGGAAGGAGCCTTAAGCATTGGAATCTGGCTTTTGTTTTTGTTCAGACTGCTGTAACAGCATAGCAAGAGGATTTTGTGAGTATCTTGTTAAACAGGAGACAGTAAACAAGTCTAGTGAGCCTTATGAAAGGTGGAGATGTTCAAGTGAGACTCTGGGGGAAAAGGAGAGTGCTAGCTGAACAAATCCATTCAATGGAGATGGAAAACTCTGCACAAGGCTGCCTCAGCTGGGTCACTTCTCAGTACAAAGTTCAGGAGCCACGAACCAGAACATCTCTGCTTGAGGAACACGCATTTGTTAACCAGGCTGGTTGTGTGTCAGGGGGCTGAAATGCTCTTTCTGTACTGCAAAAATCTGTCTGCATTTGATAGATGTGATGCAAGGCTTTGACAGTTTGGCATTTCATTATAATTTAAGCCTTAAGGAGGAGCTAGAATTTGGGATTAAATCCCAAGTCACTGTGAAGTTCATTAGATCTTTAAATGTTGTGGGTTTTTTTGTTGCTTTTTTAATTGTTATATTATTTTATTATTCCTTGGACAGAAAAGAAAGCAAACCTGCCTGGCTGCTGCATGGAGAGGTGTGGCATGGACAATCTATCCCAGAAATACCTTAGGCTCAGATTATATAAATGCTCCCTTGAAACATTTAATGCCTCCATTCATATCTGAAGATGCATGTAAAAATCCAAGAGGCAAGAAGATGAGGCAGATCCTGAAGTAGCTTCAAAATCAATTGCTGTGCACAGGACCGGAGCTGGAATTCCAGAAACCACATCTCCTTTTCTTCTGTGCATTTATTTCGGGGAAACATCCTCTGTTTAAGGTATGGCAGAGGCAGAGTCATTTCCAGCACGTGCAACAGATTGAGCGGATGCAGGGCATGGATGGTGGAAGTCCACAGCATCATTTGCTTTTCCCATGCAGCAGCCTGGTAACGTCAATGGGAAAGGCTGTGTTCTTAGCAAGCGTGTTCCATCCCTGCTTTCTGTTCAGGTTGATGGAAAAAAAATCTCAAGGTATCAAATTTTGGATGCTCAAAAATGAAGTCATTCAGTATTGGGAAGTGTGTATATTTTGCTCTTGAACTAGGAGGTGAGGGAATTGGAAGGAATCCTGTAGTATTTGTGTAAGCTTTTTTCTTGCGACTTGTTTACTTTGCTGTATGTGAGGTAGTCTGCAATTCTGTGCTAAGGAGCAGATAAATGTTGAAGTGTTAAGTTCTGTTAAGTTAGTGATCTTTTGATTCTTTTGTTTTTCTTTATCAAGTTTAAAAATGGGGAGCTGAGCAGGCATGCAGTCTCAGTTCCTTCTTTCTGTGCAGAGCCCTTGCTGAATTGCCCTGCTCTCCCTTCTCTATGCACAGACTTTTCAGCCACTGTTCATTATATAAAGGGTTAAGGTCCAATGATGTTGAAACCACTCTCCTGTTTACAATCATTGCAGAATTGTGGTATGGAAATTTCCATCTCAGCAAGATTAGAAAAAAAAAAATCCCTGCTGATTTTGTGAAGCTTTAGTTCCAAATAAAGAAATAGAGGCTGAATCAAGCAAATTAATTCTGATTAGCACATACAGTGTGTTTGGCCAAAGAAGTCTAAAGCAACTGTCCTCCATCCTCTGCAGAAATCTGCTTGTTCTGCTCCTACAGCCAGCAGAAGGTTTTCAGTATCAACATAGGAATCAGTTTCACTTGCAGAGGTACCTAAGCTGCTAACCTCTGGTAATCTTTTAATGAGGTCTTCTCAAGTGCAGTGCTTCCTTCTTTAGGGAGATCAAGGTTTAAAAAATTACTGACTTTGCAACTATTGCTAGCAGTGGGTTAATTTTTTCTTGTCACACTGACATAGATTGCTCTGCAGCTCTTCCATCTGTCTGGGCAATGACAAGTACAAGGATGTCGATGCTTCTAGAGTGCTGAGCTCGTCGTGCAAGATGTCTGTGGCAGATTATGATCTGATTCTTTTGAGAAGGGAAAAAAAGATCTGTGGGTCCTGTTGGCCTTCTGAAGAAATTAAACAGATGTTTAACTTCTCTAAAAGTAAGAGCAGTGCTGTCTGGGTTTCACATGCTGCATCTTGCATCTTTCTAGTATTACTACGGGTGTCATTTCTTGTAGAGGTTGCATGTTCTGCATCACTCCTGAGCACACACCAAGAAAGCACCCATCTGCCTGCAGCCATCACTGCCTCTCCTGCTCCAGCACTGAACAGTCTGTTCATGGGGCACAGAACAGTGCTTTTGTTTAAACCCTGGAAACCTTAAAACTTGCACTGAGATCTCTGGAGTGATCTTTTTATTTTAACCCTGGAATTTAAATTACTGTTTCTGTGTTGAGTTTCTGACAGTAGCATGACAAAGCATGATGAAATTTGCAGTTGTGGTTTCGGGAAGAGGATCTTTCCAAGTTGTCACTTGTAAGTTGTGTACATGGTGAAGTTTCTCACTGGGACAGTTTGAGAGAGAGCATTTTGTGCCTATGAAGCCGTACCGCCAGTCTGTGTGCTGCCAAGGGGCAGGAACCAACTGATGCCTCTTTGAGGGCTGGGTGCTTAATGCTCCATTGGGCACCCATGTCCACACTGCTGAGCTTGGCAACTTCAGCCAAACCCTGCTCCCAGGTTAGCTGCAGGCTGCTGTAACCAACTGCCTTGTTTTTCATGAGAGCAAAATTGAGGGTGTTCCACTTCCTCCTATTTTGCATTTAGGACGAGTTATAATTAATCTTCTGTTGCCTTTGTAAGCTTCAACCCAAAGTTCTGCATACTCAACAATAATGAAGGTTAATAATTGAGTGCTCCAGTGATTTATATTTTCAGAGGCTTTACAAGAATTGCATAGTTAACTGTCACAATGTTATTGTTATAAATAAGCATGATGCTCGTTTTATAGCTGGAGAAACCTCTTGCTGAAATGCAGCTGTGTTGGAAGCACAAGTAAAATGAACAGTGGCAGTGGGACAGGCTTCAGAAATGTCTTTTGCAAGAATAAGGCAGGATCACAGAGCCACAGAACACCCTTAATTGGCTGTTCCCATTTTTGCCCTCCTTAGGACACTCTCCAATATCTTTATATCCTTCTTATGCTGTGGCACCCAAACCTGAACACAGTGCCTGAGGTCAGGCCAGAACTTGCTTTTATGTGACCACTTCTGAGCTGCTAGTCTCCACAGGAAATATCTGTGGCACAAGGAGTAATTAATGGCCCTGCAATGATTGCTTTTAGACTGGTTTATTTGGTCATGGAGCTGTTGCTGTGGTAGCATCCTGATGGAAAAGGCAAGTGGGCAGTAAGAAGAAAAATGTGAGTTTCAGAAATATAGATTGTTTTTGCTTGCAGACACAGTCTTCCTAATCTGTACATAAATAATCTACAGTGGAAGAGAGACAAACTGCACAGATCACAAAAGGATTTTTAGGCTTTGATGTTGTATAGAGATGCACTTGTAAGATGCGCCTGGGTTGGCATATGTGGGTTTGCGTGGCCACGTTAGTAAAACACGTTTGCTTCGGCTTAGAGGTGAAATCCTGGCAGTGGTCAAGTCAGTGGGACTTCTGCCAATGATTTTAATCAGAGCCAGAATTTCACCCTAGGTCTATAATCTTGTGTAATCTCCCTTTGAAGTCACATGGATTTTTAACCAGTGTCTTATATAACACCAAAACAATTAATTATCCACACAATACTGTCTGCTTTCCCACATAACCAAAACTGAATGTTGAAAATGTCTTCTAGAAAAAAAAAAAAAATCTGTTGATGATGACGTTGAATTAAATCTGTTGGCTTTTTGTTGTTGTTGCTTTGCTTTTTATAATTTTTGAAATACAGTTGTGTAGTTATATGTTCCTATAAATCCCCCATCTGACACATAGGTAACCATGCTTTAAGCCAGAAGTTGGAATAGAAACTTGCACCCATCACTTTCAACCTCAATTATTCTCTGATGTCGTGATGCTGTTTTGGATCTTAGAAATGCATTTCAGACCTATCTGCTGAGTAAGGAGTTGATATGTTACTGAAAATGAAGATTGTCTCCTTACTGTGAATATAATTATCAGCCAGAGTTTCGAGTAGGAAATCCTGGGTTTAAATTTACATCTGTGTGTGTTTGGGAGCTGTATCCGAGGACTGGCTCTACTGAAAGCTGGGAAACTCCATCTCCATCTTACACGGAGTCACAGTTTGACTGTGGCATCAATACCACATCTGGGAGTCTTAGCACTGCAGACAGAAGTTGAGGTGGAAACCCCTTCAGTGCAATAGCCCAGTGTTTCTGTTTCACAGGAATTTGGTGGGTAGAACAACTTTATTTTGGGGAGAACTCTCTGGGTTGCTTTAGAAGGGGTTGCTTCTTTCAAATCCTAAGATAATTATGAATCTTTGGAGGTTTTAAAAATGAGACCAGCCAGAGCCCTGCACAATCTGTTCTGAGTTCAGTGTAGGCCCTGCTTCGAGCAAGAGGTAGAACTAAAGAGCCCAAAGTCCTTTCCACTCAGAATTATTCTGTGATTTTGAATAATGCACAAATTCTCCTCAAATAAGTATTTAGTAGGTCCTTACCAGCCACAGGTGATTGGTTATGTGCTGATAGTACATGAGATGATCATTCAAGTGCAGGTTGTTTTTAACTTCTGTGCTCACGAAGGATGCATAGCTGGATTTGCGTATTCCCTCTAAGATCTTCATCAGATGTTCTACCTGGAATCAATGTATTTGAAACTTTGGTGCCTGTTGCATTCAGGTCTGCAGATCACTGGCAGAAGGGATACAGCAATTCAGTCACAAGTGCTTGGGATGAATGGAGAAATTATGGTACAGCGTTCTTTGGCCTCTGCAGAAATCAAACCGAGAAGAATGGCCTTTTAGGGATTATGAATCTTTGTTGCTGCCTGCATTAAAGTAAAATCCTGTTCTGTTAGATGCTAAGCTCTCTGTAGACATATAGTGAAAGTATTTTACTCTGGGGAATTTATATTATTTATGGTAAAAGCTCAGGAAGAGCTTCAACAACAACAAACAGTGGAGATGTTTTTTACTAAAAGTTGAAACGTGTCAGCAATGGAAGGGACAGTTCAGCATCCTGTTCACTTGATCGTCTGATCATTCAGGATTTAGGAATTCTGATGCAGTGAATATCTGGGAAGATGTTATAATCCCTGATAAATATTGTGGTTCAAGGAGTAAGACTGCTGTTGTCCTCAACATGTAAATATAACATGTTTATAACATGTAATATTAAAAACAGATAAGGAAAAATTTCTGACTCTATTAATTCATCTGTACCTTAGTTCAATGAGGTACCTTTTTCAACCATATATTTAGCTATTTGTGGTTTTTAATAAAAAGACTTGGCTGGCAGCTCCTGTTTCTTTGCAACTTCTTCATTTCTGTAAGTTTTTATTTAACTTTTTTTATTTTTAACATTGACTTTCAGTTTTTTCCCTCTTAAAAGAAAAACCTCTGCCTTTACCAATCAGCCAGGTCTGAATGAACGTGCACACACTTTATGCTAACTGTGGAGCACATCTTTTTGGGGCTGTGAGTTTTCTTTGGTGAGGGTTAACTTCACAATACTTGGAGGTGACTGTTCCAGCCTGGGAATTGTTTCAAGTGGCACATTAAGAGGTTTATGGAGAGGTTTGTCTAAAGCACTTAGGAATGCAGGCTTTGCAATAGAAGGTGAAATAATTTGTCATTGAAGTCTGGTAACCTGCCTTCAGCAGCTGTCAGTCTCTCATACCGTGGTGAAAATCTGTTCTCTTTTCTCAGCCTCCCTTGTGCAACTGGGCTGGTTCCTCATGCAGTGCATCATAATACAACTGTGGGAAAACAGATTGTGTTCTACAAGAATAATTAAGCTCCTTATCACTGCAAATATGACCCACATTTTTAAAATATAGAATTTGGTACAAAATGTTTTGGACTATAAGTAATCTGGTTTTTGTTCTCCAAATACATAGGACAGAAAGCTTTGTTCTCCAGTTTCTCAGAAGTGTTTTGTTTTCCTACAGAAGCAAATACAATCTGAAGCAAAAGAATGACTTAGACTTGGTGATGCCCCAAAAACTACTTTAAGAAAACAGATGGTAAATGGGTAGTCCAGAACAAGAAATCAGTGGACCAAAGCTTGTTAAAGTGGAAATAAAGCCCCATTTCTAAATATGAGCAACGAGAAGAGGAGCATGCTGCTCAGTGCTGCTTTCTGATTTCCATCATTGGTGATGTGAGGCAAAAGCTCCATCTGGTATTTGGGGAGTACCTGATATTGGGGAGTACTGGGGCTAAATGAAAGTTTGTTTTGCTATTTTGGCTGCTGAGTTGCTGTCCCTCTATCACAACACTGGGCATTTCTTGTCAGCATCCCAAGGAACAGCTTCAGAGGTCTGGGATGGAAAGACTAACAAATGTGAGAGTACCATCTCTTCGTCTCGTTCTTGAACTCCACCTGAACAGGAAGATTTCACTTTCTCCTTTTGATTTATTTTTCCCCATCCCTCTTTTGTTCTGTGTTTTCAGAGAGCATGTGCTGTGGTTAGCCATGTGGCTTTTCTTTTACCTTAAGACCTGAAGGAAAACCTTAAACAGGCAAATTTTGCTCTAAATTGGATGTATTGCAGCGTGGCTGGGTAGGCATTGTACCATGCCTGTTTTTCTCCAGGTAAAAACAACAGGAATAAAGTTGTTGAAGTTCCAATAGATTTGCCCTTGTTACCTGTTGTTTCAACAGTTGCCTGCGTTGAAATGAAAGCATGACAGCTTGGGATGCTCTACATTCTCTTTCCTCATTTCTGCACCTGTAATAGAACTTTTTTTCTTTTAAATAGCATATGTTGCTTTGACAATAATCAGACCTATGTTTCTTTGTTGAAAGTTCAAAATTTGCTTAATAATTAAATGCTATGCTTGTGACAGAGCTCACCTTTGCACTCTCAGCACCTATTTATTGTAGGAATGTTATCTGAGCAAGCCCACGATAGGGGAGCAGGGCTTTCATTTGTGTTTCTGCTCTGTGTTACCCACCCACCTGTGTCATACGTGCCTCTGTCCCATCAAGGAGAGCCCAGAAGCAGCAAAGCAACCAAGCTGAGTAGTGTGACAGTGCAGTAACAACCAGTTCGCTTCTTCCAGCTCCAGTCTTCACCTTCTCATGGGTTACGGAATGGTTGCAAAGGGTGTGTTGATGGAAGAGCATTAAAGAATTAGGACAATTCTTGCTCTTGCATCTGTGGTTGACTCTGTGGGAAGGCTTTGTACTGCAGTCTCACCACAAGTGAAATGGAACGTGCTTAAGTACATTGCAAGAATGCTGAGATGAAGCTAGAGTGTTTGGTGAACAGCTTTGGTAGGATTTTAGCCTGCTTCGGGAATTTTGCAATGCAAATACAGAGTTTAAAAAAAAAAAAAAAAGACCTGATCAGAAAATCTACTTGATGTGCTTGTTAGTTAAACTGTACTTTTTTTGGAGTGCTCTTCCACAAAAGTGATCCCTTGTTTTTGATGAAAGGGAGTCGTGCATATTCTGCCAAAATAGAGGTGTTTCTGGGACCGAAGAGCAGAGGGGGCTGTGTGGATGAGGAGCTGGGAGGCAAACATGTTAACACTGAAGGAGCCATACCATTCACCATGGGAGTGGAGGATTGGCTAAATCCCACTCCACTGTATGCCCATCTTGGATAAAGCTCTGGATGCACAGGGAAGAATTCCTGTTATGGATCATCAGGCTCAGAATTATATTGTGAGAGAAAGCAGTTGAAGGGAATAGATTCAGCCTTTATGAATTCAGAAGCAAGTAGTTTCTTAAACTTTCTCACCATTAGACAGAAGGTTATCCAACTTTCCTACAAATAAAGTTGATTTATTTTTATTCTTGGAGCAGTGGCCATGGAGACCTGTTCACATTCTTAGGACAACCACAAACATGTTCTTTCTTGTCTTCTCTTTCCTAGTCAACACACAGATCATAGTTGATGAATCTTTTATTATGCTCTGGACTGTTGGGTTTTGGGGCAGTGTATTTTGAAAAACCTCTGGACAGGGGTCTTGCAGGAGTCTTACAAAGGTAATAAATACACTCCCTCCAACCAGGCCAACAGTAATGCCACGCAAAAGCCTTCCAGCCTTAGTGGCAGACCATCTCCAACTAGTAGTTCTTATTTTATGGGCTTTTTTTTTTTGTCACGGTGATTTCATCTATACCTGCTGTTCCTTCTTTACTCAAAGGCTGCTTACTACTTCAGGTTAAATTACATTAGCGTGTGATTTATTCTTGACATACCTGTGTAAGATACTTATTTCATTCTTACTTAAGTAGCTGTTGTAACCCATGGATCCCCCCAAAGAATCTTAAATTACAGAATCGGGCTGTGCTTCCTGCTCTGTAATTCCCTCATCCCAATGATGTAAAGTACCAGTCAGAGAAAGAAATTACAATTTGTTATATAAATACATACACATATAAAAATATGTATTTTGGGGTGCATTTGTTTACTGCCTGAGTATAGATTGGGGGGAAAAAAAGAGATTCCTTCTGCAGATCCTGTTGTTCATACTGGTGATAGTACCGTTATTGCTTGGGAAGAGTGCAGAGTGCTTTTTGTGCTGGCAGATTTGAGAGCAGAGCATTACTGCCTTTGCCTATAGCACCAATTCTCTCTTCTCTCTGTGCTTTAAAATGACTGAGCTTTATATTATTGTAAACTTAAGACTGTTTTATCATGTTTATACACCTCTACACCTTTCCGGTTTGTACCTTCTCTGGCACCTGGGGGTTGAAACTAGAAGATCTTGAAGGTCCTTTCCAACCCAGGTCATTCTTGCAGCATCTGCATGTAAACTGTGTTTTCTTCACTAGATTTGTTTATTTTTCTTCTAGTGCAGTATGCATGTGCCACTGATAAACTTTCACTGGCTCCAGGTAACAGAAAAACCTTGTCTCTTGTTTGTGACCCAGAGGGTCTGAAATGTGAATATAGAATTGGAGAGTGTGGATCTGGTGGGGCTCTGGTGGGAGGTGGGGAGGAGAGCAGTGGTGTGTCCAGCAGAGAGGTGGGTTTTGCAGACCTGAAGTGTCACATTAAGTCCTGCCTTGCGCTGATCCTAGGTGTGTTTGGGAGCAATACCAGCAGAAGGAAGGTGCCATTTGCCAAAATCTGGTGCACTTTGCCACGTTGAGAAAGAAAATAAAGATGTCTTCATGGAGTACGCCTTCATCCCTGTGGGCAGTTCTTTGCTGAATTATGAGCTTTGCATATTGTTTTGATTAAAGCCCTTCGTTCTGAAACAACACCCAATGCTCACGTTCCCAATAACCCAGGTGTTACCATCTCTAAAGCCACCCATCCTCCCAACAGGGGCAGCTCTGTCAGCAGTGCTGACTACAGAAGATTTGTGTTTGTCTGAGAACAATCACTGCAAACAAGAAAGCAAGTAGGAACAAACGTCTTTGGAAGGCGGCATGGTGTGGGCAGGGAGGAAGTTGTTGAAGTGGAACGATGCAGTAATCCTGATGTTGACTGGTTTAAAGCTGTAATCGCTTTCCTTTGCACACGAGTCTCATATCTGTTGTTAATTTTAATGAGCCTTCTGTGCCAAGCCTGCAAGAAGAAAGGGTCCTAATTTGTCCCACTGCTGAACTGTTTCATTGGAAAATATCCTTGTGTCTTTCTGTTGAAATGTTAGCTGACAGCTCTGACACAGGAACAGACTTTGCAAGAAGGAATTTGCCACAGATCCGATAACTGCGGTGAGAAAGGGAAACACAGAATCACTGAATATCCCGAGCTGGAAGGGACCCACAGGGAACACCGAGTCCAACTCCTGGCTCCACCAGGACCACCCAAAATCAAACCATGTTTCTGAGAGACATAAGCAGGCTGGTGCATGACTGAGGATCAAAACCCGTAGGTTCCTGCTTGCTCCCTTGGTGGATCTGGGTAAATCCCTGACAAGCTCCACTTTCTTTTCTTAATTTCTACAAAGGAGGAAAACCTGTTTTTATCTCCTTAATAGAATTATTGTGAAGATGAGCTGGATCATGCTTGTAAAACTCTTTAGGCATGAGAATTTTTACTTGGACATTACTATTATTGTGAGCTGCTCTCCTTATTAACCTGGTGAGCCTTTCTTGACATTAAGCGTTAACCTACAACCATCTTACATGATTCCATAAAAATTAATAGCAGGTGATCAGCTTCACCAAATATTTGCAGTGACCTAATGAATATATTTATAGTAACAACCTTATAAACCCAGAATAATTGAAGAACAACCCACAAACCAGTTGCAGCTTGGAAAATCCTAATTTGTGGCTACTTTCTGCCTTCATCTTCATAGCATTTTTAATTTGTTGCACTTCTTTTTTCATGCAAATTTGCGCAGTGGGCTGCAAAAGCCATTTGAGCCTGTTGGCAGCAGAGGAATAGGAGCCAACCTGTCACTTCAGGCAGCAGAGAATGCCTTGCCCCTTGCAGAGCCATCCACTCTTATGTTTCCCTGACAGCTGGCAGTTCAGCCAGACCACTTCGCTGCACAGCTTTTCAGGTTCCTTACTTAGTTTAGAACTTCTGAATAGCATTTTGGCTTTGGAATTTCTTTCTGCTCCCAGCACCTGGGAGCTGCCTGCTGGGCTGCCTTGCCTCCCAAATTTAGACGTTCTGTCTTGAAGGTGGCATTACTTTGGAACGGCTCAAAGGGGTTGTGACTGTGGGACAGGCAACAAGAGCTGAATTACTCTATTACGGTGTTGAGGTACTTGAATAAAGTAGGATAGTTTTTTTTCCTGGAGTCACTCTTGGTTGCTATAATTATCTAAATATTTCTTTATGTAATAAGATGCTGCTCGTAGTCAAAAGTACTCATGGATCCCAGCAGGGAAACATGGCCTGTGGAGATTGCTGTTGCTGCTACAGAGCGCAGGTTCTTGACTATTATTAGTGTTAGTATCTGATATTTGTTAACAAACACTACTTGAGAGCCATTAGGCTCTAGGAGGCCTGTGGATCATTTTGGGTCATTAACAAGGCTTAAGAGCTTTGTTGTTTGGGATAACACAAATCTGTGTACTCTAAACTAACCCAGTGCTTCTTCAGCTGAAATTACAGTTACCATGAGCAGAGCTGGTACAGCACGTATATATATTTTTTCATTAATTAACAGAGCTCTGAGATCTCTTCGGTGAAAAACACTGAATTATATGTGGACTATCAATCATGGTTTTCTTTCTCTGTACTCTTGCTACATTCCCACTTTCAGTTTGCTGAGCAGTTGCCATCCTTGGCCCTTACACTTTGACTCCTGTGGCATCTCTGTGCCTCTTTTTCACTCCTGTGCTTTCCAGAGAGACTTCACCTCCCTCGTCTTTGTCTGGCATCAGTGAGCGAAGCACAAAGATCTTTTTACCTCAAGTTGTGTGTTGGAGACTCCCCTGATCACAAGAGATGCCAAAAGCAATTTTGGGGTCAGCCCTGGCTGTGCACTGTATCCCTGGGGCAGCATATGCAGAATAACCCAAAAGTTATAATATTTTTCTCTTGCAGTTGTGTGAATACGAATGAACCATGGTTCTTTCTTACTGACAGTATTTAGCTACTTTTATCTGAAATGCATGATTTGTTTTTAGCTTTGGGTAGATCACCAACACAAAACATCTCAAGTATTTTCTGCAATTAATGCTAAAGATGGCAAAAAAAAAAAAAAAAACTCAAAAAACAGTTGGGTACAGTCTACCCCAACATTTCACCTGCCCCTGCTGCTTTTTTGAAGGGCTTCTTCAGTGTAGATGGACGTGTGAGATCACCTGAGAGTTAAGGAGTCACCTATGGTTACCCAGACGGACTGGGACAGCTTGCCCACCGGTGGCTGTATGAAGGACCAGGTAGCCCATCCCAGCTGAAGAGGATATGCTGTCAGTTTTCAGGGGTAGGACTGAAGCTTCTGTTGCCTTTCATAATTTAGTCTCATAGGATTTTTTTTTTCCAAAGTAAACTGGTGAGCAATAAATCATCTGCTTTTTTTTTTTCTGTTTTAGGCTGACAGCTGATTTCCTTCCTCTTTCTCTTTGAAGATCTCAGCTCTTCTTTTGTAGTTGTTAGTTAAACTGTTGGCCCAGGGTCTGGTAGGGTTCTCAAACCTTTGCAGCTCGATGGATGCACGAAGCATTATAAGATCTCAGGAACTGCGAACTCTTGCCAGAAAGTAAACAGCTAGGACAGAAGTACAAAGGGCAGCATTTGCTTTATTCTTTTGCACACAGATAGTTGATTGCCAAATATCCACATCAGGCTTGGGGCACGAAGTGCTTGATCTTATGTTTGAGATTTCAAACAAGAAGTACTCATAGCCAACACAGTGTGAAATGCATATGTGTATTTTGTTGTTGTTCTGTGTTTCCAGTTGTTCTCCTCCATAACCTTTTTATAGTACTTCCAGGTTCCTCTTTGCTCTTCACAAGTTACATGCAGTTTGCATTGAGTTTGAATTCCCCAAGCACGTAAGGGCAGGAGGCAGGGAAATAGACCAGGCTGGGCTTTCTCCCAGTGGGAGAGCTTGCCTTGCTATTGACTTTCAAAAATAATTTTTTTGGTCGTATTTATCTTTGGTGGTTGGGAAAATCAGCACTGGGGTTGCTTTAATTGGCAGAGGTACTCAACAGCAAAGAACACGCTGTTTATTATGTATGCAGAGTGCTGCTTTAATGGCTATTACGGATCAAAGTGGATTTGTATTTATTTCATTAGGTGTTTTTGACTATTCCAGCCCAAATTAATGTATAAAGATTTTATATAAGCTTACCCACCCAAGAAGTGTTGAAAGAATATTGGTAAGGTTACAAAGTGAGGGCCAAAGTTAGGAAATGTTTGCATATAAGTAGTCTATCCAGCTTACATTCCTTTCTTTTCTGCAGATGCATTAAGATACAGCTCTGATGTGTAAGCCTGTAATATAGCATTTGAGTTTGCTGAGATAACATACCAGGCCTTCAGCTTCCTTGCACCCATACAGACACTGGGCAGTGCTACCAGCTTCAGTCCTCTCTTTGCAGAAATTATATCAATCACAGAGAAGAACAACATAATTCCCGCCAAGGGATGCCAGGCATATTGGTGAAGCATTCTCTTGTGGAGCACAGATCATGGGAAGATGCTGTGGCAGATCTGTCAGCCCTGTGTCTTTTCTTCTGTTCTCAGGTGGCAATGGGGATGTCTGTTTGGGCAGCTGGATGCCACTTTGAATATCCATTTGCTATCCTATGAGTTTAAACACTGGATCATGTGCAGACACTTATGCTGAGACACCTAAGCTTGAGTTGGGTTGACTCCTGCTGATAATGTCAAATTATCCAATCTCATATCTTTATTTCTGCAAGAGGATTCAATTCTTTTTTTTTTTGGAGGTAGTCAATAGTGAATGTTAATCTGCTCATTCACTGCAAAATTGCCTCATTCTCTTCCTGTGAGAGGACAGGGTCCCTCTCTGCACTGACTCTACCTCCTGGCTGTTTCTTAATCCCAGTTTCCATTTTAGGGGTGTCTGAGCTCAGTTTCAATCCCCTTGCCCAGGCTTAGATTCTTTTCTCTACCTCTGCCTCCCGTTGCTCCACTGATGATATTTCCAGATGTGTGGCTGCTTGTTAGCGAGTCTTGTCAAACTCTTCCATCCTCCTTCTCCTTTTTTACCTCTTGATGATGCCAATTGTTCAGCTCCCGGTGCCAGTACCATTGCTGCCAGTTCCTGCCCAGTGTTTGTGTCAGCATCCCCATATAAAGCAGCTGCATTTAGGTGGTTTTTTTGCAAGAACAGAAATGTTTGTTTGGTGCAGTCTGTCCTGCTGAACTGAGGCTCTTCGATTAAAACCAAGAACAAGCTAGAAATTTCCCACTAGAAGTCACCATCAAATTGTTTTTGCTACTTAAAAAAAAAAAAAAAAAAAAAAGACATTTTCCTGCAATGTTTTTGAGAAACGGCTGAAGTATTTTGGCTGAAGTTTCCCCAGTCAGTTCCTGTTTGGGGCAGATGCAGCTTTGAAAAACTTCTGCTCTTTCTCATTACTATTTGGCAAGGCTTAAAGGCAACTTAAAACAGGTTGTTAAAATAGAAATTGCCAAATAGTTGATTCAGATGCAATTCCAGTTTTGAATATGTGTCTGTAGCTGAAGCCATATATCAAGTTTATGACCTTCAAACTAGTTTTGTAAGGTATGAGAGCTGCTGACTTGCACTGCAGCATTCTGAGCAGCTGACACAGGAACTGCTCTTTATGATTTTTATAAACCAAAGAACTTCAGTAGTGGAGAAAGCTCGTTGTGGACTGCTCTGTATTGTCCTTCTTCCCCACTTCCTCTATGAAAAAAGAGACAAATTTGGCTTGAAAGCATCATTTAAGTAGCTGAAGCTTTGTGGTTACATCTGGAGGAACGAGCTGAGCTGGTGGTTGCTTGCAACAACAAATTAAGTTTCTTAAAATTGTGTGCAGTGACACTTGTTGCCAGTGAGCATATTGTTCATGTGTGCATTGAGAGAGAGACAAAACATTAAGATATATCCCCACAGTGCTGCACTTGCTTTTTTGGATAGACATGTCTCCAGTTCTTTCCTTCTTCGAGGTGTTCATCTGCCAGCATTGGTGCTAGCAGCCTTCAGAGGCTTCACACTACAAGGATCAGGAGAACACCGAGCCACAAGCACACAACGGTCCACATCATATTTCACAGCATCTAATAACAAAGCCTAGACCTGTCACAAAAACTAAAAGCTGCAACCATGATCTGCCACAGGAAAGGGGCCGGAGTCATCAAGTATGCTACCAGTTTTTTATTTTGAACTACACTTTCCTGGCAGGAAGAATTTGTTAGATAAATTTCCCAGGTGGCCCTGGAAAAGGGACCACACATCAAAAGATGAAAAGCAAACCACCAAACAAAGCACTTTCACACTGGAGCTGGAGGGAAGGCAGGAGAGGAAATTCTTCCTGTCCCAAAGCTCTCCATTTGTTTTGACCAAAGCTCTCCATTTGCTTTAACCTTGAGCATGTGAATCACCTCTTCTTCTCCCAGTGATCCTCTATACAGCCCATGCAAGAGCATTACTTTTATCCTTTCAGTACTTTCAGAGCTTCAAACTCTAGCACTTACCAAGATAAACCTGTTTATTTTTGCAAAACTAAAGTAATAAGAGATGATGCTTGTGTCCAGTTTTCTCTTGATGGCTCTGAACCACTTCTGTGAGCCAACTTTTTCTTGGAAGACCACAGTTAGTGTTATCAAAGGCAGGTAGGTAAAGGCTATTGGCTTGGGTGTCGAGCTCCGTGTTAACTTTAAACGTAGTCAGTGGTCACTTCCATCCTTGACTTTGAAATCTGTCATTTGAAATGGCATGCTGCAGGCAGTTCTGGGGCCTCTGTTTTAATCTCCTGATTCCTTTCTGCATCCCTTCCTTATAGAATAAAATAGCTCAGTATCTACCACGGCTTGAAGTGCTGTCACCACACTGCAGAAAAATCTGACTCCATAGTCGATCTCCCAAAAGCACTGAAACATTATGCTACAAAGTTTAAGATATTTCTATATCCCTTTCCTTGAAATTGTGCCTGCCAATAAAACTTCAGTGGAAGTCTGTTCCGAGGCTCTGATGAGAGGCAATTGGGCTCTGACACCAAAGAGAACATTCTGCAGAGAAAAATTCTGCATGAAAGTCGTGGCTGGGGTGGAAGGCAGCTTATTACACAAGCCAGCATGCTGGCAGCACTGCAGCTGGAGGTCCCCACGGACCCTGCAGTCTGTTAAATGTTGGTATTTCAGGTGTGTGGGACTGAAAGGCCAAGGGACTGGGAAATTTGCTTTTCACATTTCTTTGCAATCAAGCTGAGAATCAGTGGACCTGGAGAAACAAATACCTCAAGCCCTGTGCGGTTGAGAATGTTTATTTTGTTTCAGGACGTTATAACTGGTGTATTATGCCACATTAGCAATGTTTTAACTCTGAGTGCTATGAGAGGGCAATCCAAGAGTATTTTGGAGCTGTAGTTACTCCTTCTTTTCCAAAACAGCTGCCACCTTGTGCATTCTCTAAAAGAGCGCTGCCAAAAGTAAGTGCACATAGCAATTAATGTATTCTAAAATACAGTTCTCAGAGTATTTTAATGAACTGTAGGGGCGGATTGTCTTTGGCAGGAAGCACTGCAGAGGTATCCAACAGAAAGGGCAAGGGTGAAAGGCTTGGAGTGGTTTGCACAGCCCTCAACCAGTGGCTGTTTGTTGATCCAGCGGTGCTGTTTGTCACACTCAGTGCTGGTGTCCCACCACATGCCACCCCAGGGTTCCTAATGCTGCTTGTTTAATGCTGTGCTATCATCGCTGCATCCAAATCATACCAACTGGGACACGTTGATACATGCTGTTCTGTAAGAAGTCACTCTGACTGCATAGCATGTAGTCTAAAGAAGCAGAAAATGATGCTTTCAATTACAGAATGCTCCCCAAGAAACAAGATTTAATTCTTCAACCTTCCAAACAGGTGATGCTGCTGTTCTAGAGCCTCATTCCTGCTCAGAAGCTCACCTGGCACTGGTAGCTGCAGGGTGCCTCGTGGGAGCTCTGCAAGTTTGGGTTTAATTCTGGTTAAGCAAAACATCTCTGCAATTTTAAAGACAGAGTTGAGCATTCTGGTCACTGCCGTGAGTATTTTTTCAGTATAATTATGTTTTTGGTTAGAAGTGATGACTGAGATGAAATTGGGGCATCCCTGCTGACTTCTGGTTTTCTCCAGGGCTGTTTCTTCAGCTGTGCTGCTTGGTTTTAGCAAAGTGGGGTGCAGCTGGGAATGAATCTCAGGTGTCCGTGACTAAGAAAGCCAGTGAAAACATTCTCTATGGGATTTTAATATCAGCAGACCTTATAATTACAAATACTGTCCTGGGAACATTAAAACAAGTGCCAGGAAGATGCCCATAAAGCAATCAGGTTGGCTGATTGGATTTCATCTGTAGATAATGAGCAGTAGCTGTTGTGTAGAAAATTGAAAGCTTGAAAGACAGAAGAGCTGGTGAGGACTGGGCAGCTTGGTAATGGCAGTGGTTACTTGCTGCTTCAGGCAAATGGGTAAAGCTGTTCATTATTTATTTACCGTTTATTGTTTGCTCCGCCAAATTTGGGACAAGAATGCTGAAAGGGAATTTCAAAGGGATGGTTCACAGCTAGGTTGTGAAACCAACTGACTGGAAATGCTGCTGCCACTCTGCTCCTGCAGCCACTGGGAGAGGTTGTAGTGTCAGCCTTTCTTCTTTTTCTCACACAGCTCAGCCTCCCAGGAAGATACTGACGGGACATTTGTTATTATGGATACATCTTTCACCCCTTAACATGCACATATAACAGAGAGTGTGGACTAAGAAAGATGGGAAGGCTTGAAAGCATTCATATGCAGCACTAGCTTTTATATGTATATCCATAGCTTTACGTGTGTATGTGTTACTAGGGAGGTATATATCTTCATGCACATTATTACTCTGCTCAGGTTCTGATTATGAGTAAGATGAATTCAGTTATATCCTTTTATTTGCTGTGCGTGTAGGTGTCTCTCTCCGTAAGGCTGTACCTTTTCCTTTATTTTATGAATCTCTCAAATGAAAATCCCTTTTGAGGGCTTTGGTGATTGTTTTGTGTGCAATGCCCTATCTCTTCTTTAACAAAGCATAAAAAAGAATGCTAAAGAAATGCTCATAAGCTTTTCTTCTGCAATAATCCTTTGTGGTTGTATTTGTGCTTATAAATTCTTATTATTATTTTGTTGGTTGGCTATTTGTTGAGTTCTTTAAAACCAAATTACATTCACTTTTCTTTAGGCAAATTGTACTTCTAGGATGTATTTAAAAAGCTGTTGCCTGCGGTCAGAGACTGGGGTAGATTTCTTTAAATTATTATTGACATGGTAAAAATAGGAAGTAAAGCTTGAACTCTGAGTACTTTATGTGTTAGTTTTTTTAAATTATTATTTTGATTTTTTTCAAATAATTCCCTGCAGTGGAAATCAAATCATTTCTTCTTAAAATAACTGCTCTCTCACCGGATGCATCCTATATCCAGAACTGCTCTTTGCAAACTTAAATAAACACTGGGCTCTTATCACAAATGGCATCTATTTCAGAGCTCCTTACCACAGGGTTCTGCTGTGCCAGTGGATGCCACAATGAAAAAGCAGGACTTTGCCTCCAGGCTTCCTGCTGCCCTCTGGGGAAGGAACATGGCTCTGTGTGAGGCCCCCACACTTGGCATTACTCAGCCACTTACCAGCACCTGTGGAGCATCCTTCTCCAAGAGCTCATGAAGTCATGGAAGGTTGGAAAAGACCACTTGGATCATCAAGTCCAACTGTCAACCCATCCCACCATGCCCACTGACCACATCCTCAGTGCCACATGGTTCAGGAATACCTCCAGGGGTGGTGACCCCACCACCTCCATGGGCAGCCTATGTCACTGCATTGCTGCTCTTAGAGCTGGGCAACTCGCAGGTATTGCACTGGCAATGAAACAGCCTTGCTCTTAGGCAGGTAATTAATCCTCCTGTTGGCCAAAAATCCCTCTCTATACAGTGTAAAATGTCTGACTGCTTTTTCTGATATGAACTACTATGGTATTAGGGTTGAGACTATTCCTCAAGCATTCCTGCCAGTCTGCAAATGTTCACGTTGCTTGTACCCATGGCATTCAGCCTCCCACTAAACTGTGCCTCTGCAAATGAAAATGAGCAGATAAACTGGTTTACTTTACTTTCATGAAGATGACAAATATGTGCACCACGTTCTTTGTGATGAGTTTTTGACTCTTTGCCAGCTGTCTGCATGAGAATATATTTATTTATCAGCATTTATTTTCTGACTGTGCTTTCTTTAAGTGCTGCAGGGCAGTGTTACCTCCATTTTTTTCAGCAGCCAGTTGATACCAGTGGAGATCTTTGTACTTCACTTTCTAAGCTTTGATGACATTTTAACCGCTCATTATGGTATGTAAGCTTTATCCTTTTGTAGGTGGGCTCTTGCTTCTATTCAAAGTTAATGGTTACTATTTATTGCATACTTTAGACTAGCATGCAGCAAAGTTGGTATGTGCACATAGTGCCTTAGAAAACCCAGAATCCCTAACGTGAAGAACATTCTGTCCCTAGGCAGGCTGTGCAAATATGGGAGTACATGAGTAATTCACCTGTGCCCTGGAGTCATGCGGACAACTTAGGTGAAATAGCTCAGTGCCCAGCATGGCTGAGCCCTAAGATGAGTAACAAATAGTCACAAAGCTCAAAGAAAAGAAAACAGGCTGTTCAACCTGCAAGAACATCACAATTTCTGGGTGGTGGTGCCATGATGTTACTGTAGTGGGATGTTTTCTTTTAGTGCTCTTCAGAGAGCTGCAGGTGTGCTATAACTTTTTATGTTCTCAGCCTCAGACTCTAAACCAAAAGCTTAAAATATCACAGAGAGTTCTGGTGGGGCAGGCTTTAGATGGAGATGATGACCATCACCTTTGTCCCAAAGCATTCTCTGACTTCTTGGGCACTGATTCTCCCATCCCTGTGGGGAGAGAGACCTAAAGCACCTGAAACAGAGGCAGCAGCAGAGCTGAGGCATCTCCACTGGATGCATCCATGCTATGTCCTCACTGAGCACTCATCCTTGGAGGTCCCACTTTAGGACCATTGAAGCCAGAAAGTGACATTGCAGGGTACAGGTTTTCATACATTCCAGTTAAAAGCCTTGGTGTGCATACAGAAGCACAGGGCTTCATGCTGAAGCCCACAGTTTGAGCTTTTAGTTGACCCACCAGTTCTTACTCCCATGTGGTTTTCTCCCACTTCCAGATGCCACGGTGTTGTCCTTCATCTGTTTTCTTGTGGGACTATTTTTGTTCTTTTCTGCACAGTGTCATTCAGGCTGTACTGATTCAGCGATAGCTTCTGTTGAGTGCTGCACAATTCTGACTTAAAATCTCCCAATACATCTATTTCAGGCAAGGCTCCTACGCTAATTTTGCTTTCTGATTTATTTTTCCACGGAGAACAGGATATCTCTGAGGGACTTCACCCCTGTGACAGAAGATTAGAATCCAAAATGTCAGTTCTTCATGAGTTATTGGGCACCACAACCCAGCCCAACCCTCATAATTCTCCTTTGTCACTCAGAAACCTTCACTGACCCCACCACAGCCCTACTCTGACACATCTCCATCAGTGCCTCCAGCCACAGCCATGTAGGAAGCAGGCTGCGTCTGTCTCTAAACATGGGGATGAGGTGTGAAAGGCAGGGGGGAAGGTCAGTACAACATAGGGCACAAGGCTGCAATTTCTCAGCCTCCAAAGCTGTCTCTGTATGAGCACTCAATCATTTCAATATGGCTATGGTTTGGGTATGCATGTAAATACAGAGAAGATAAACAGATAGTGAAGAATTAGGCATTGAATTAGGCAAGAATTAGGCAACTTGAGCAGGTATCAGCTGTATGCACCTGTCCTGTTTTTGGTTCAGGGCATCCTTGGCACAGTGCCTTGGCTGCAGATGTTTGTGGGGTGCTGACTCCAAGAGATGGCTGCTTTTTGGTGGCTCTCACATGGATGCTCTGCTTCTGGTTTGTCAACAGTGAGTCACAAATTCCAACTGTTTGTTTCATTGCTTGGTAGATCATGCTGAAAAGTTGCAAAGAAAAAACTGTGACTGAGATGAATAAAAGATGAACTGTGGATTTTGTTTTGCAGGGAATGTTTCTCTCCCCTCTTTTCATTTCATATCATCCCCGCCACCTTTATTTTCCAATTTTTATTATTTTTGGTGATGAACTCCACAGTGCATTGCTACCTCTTACATTGCAACCTCTACTGTTGGGGTGTCCTGCTTTTTTCCTTGTACTCTCTTTTCCAGCCCTTGCAGATCACAGCTGCCCTTTGCTAAGAATCTGTTTCTGAGAGACCACATCCTACTAAGAACTGGTGTCAATTATGGTGCATATTGGTAGTTTTCAGTCCCCAGTTCATCTTCCATTTGGTCTCTCCTTGCCTTCCAACTGCTGCTCTGGTTTTTCATGCTCTTCAAGGAGCTTCTCCCAGCTGTGCTGCTTTCTTGGCTGCAGGCTGTGGTGCACATCTGTGCTGCATGCTGCTTCTGGTTGCTGCTCCCTGCAGCATTTTGCAGGAATAAGGCAACCATAAATACGATGACTGTATTCCATGTAAACAGGTGTATGAAAAAGGACCCGCAGTGAACAAATGCTCTGCCCTACCTTGCAGGCCTCTAGCTCAACTGTAAGTTTCCATTTTCCAAGGATTTTCTCCATAGATTTTACAAGACTTGCTTAGTAAGTCAGGACAAGGAAATTTTAATGGAATCAGGCCCTATGAACTCATTTATGTAGTACTTACAAAACCACTGGATCTTTGTGGAAATTATAGCATATAAAGAACACCAACCAATGGCAAAGCCTTTTAGTCTCCTCTGGGACATGGCGGAAGGTTGCTGTACTGCCAGTTGGAAATTCATGATATTTTAGGCTTGTTCTTGGCCCAAAAAGAAGAAATAGGATCGGTGTTTTGGAACAGTGTGAGCGAACTGTGCAGGAATTGTGTGCAACAGAATCTGAAGCTGATTGAGAGCCTGGCTCTGAAATTTTTTGTTAAACTCTTTGAATGGAAAAACAAGATACAGCTGGTACAACAGTGACTGTTCCAGTTAGGCAGCCAGCTTCGTACCTCTAGGCTGGTGAGAACGAGGTAGTCATGCATCTGCTTTCCTTCTGTTTTGATCTGTGGACTGCAAGTGAGAGATCGACTCACCCTAGAAGGCGCAGGTGGATTCAAACAACAAAAAAAATCACACTGAAAAACCTATTTGCATGGGAAGTTGATTATATAAAACATTTTCTGGAGGCTTATAAGATTGTCCTTAGAGTATAAGGAAAAAGCTTATGCACTAGCATAGGGAATTTTGGATCCGTATCCTTACACACTCCCAGAATTTGTCAGAAAAGGATATTTGCAAACATGCGTTGGTGGCCTTCTCACGTTGTACAACCTCATGTGAGGTGATGTGCATTAATTCAGCCCTACTCTTTGTCACCCAGGCTGCTGCATTTCACTTCTGAGCAAACACAGCCTCGCCATCTCACATCAGAGCACAGACACGGGCAGTCACAACTGACACCTCAGGCCTGTGGGTTTAGGAATATCTCGGGGCTCTTGGGCAGGACACGTGCCATGTAAATGCAAGCAGTCATTTCATAACTGTAAAAATAATAATGATAAAAATTTTTGCCTATTTTTCATCCCAGAAGGGTGAAAGAAAATGGCAAATTACTAAATGTTTTTTTGTGGATGTCAGAAGCTGGATGAAATCCAACAACTATTTCAGCAAATATTTATGAAATTGTTTCTAAACCATTAACTGTTCTGCTTATCTCAGATGTGGTTGTGCAATGTGTTTCTCTTGCTTCTATTCCTTATCCAAAGGTGGGGGAGGAAAGGGGATATTTTCAAGGTGGAATTTGTGCCATTTCAGACTTTGAGACCAGAATTGGTTTTGAAGATGAATTAATAAAAAAACCCTTTTATAGATCTTGGTGTTCCTTTAAATTGGCTGTATCAAACTGAGCACTGCGAGTGATTTGAAAGGAATGATTTAGGGATATGAGACAGTTTCCTGGCTTTTAATACCCATTTTATTTGATCTGATCTTTAATCAGAATAATCTCTTTAAGCTGCCTATACATGGAAGCATTTGAGCTGATCTTTGCCTTGTGGCTTGGTCGGTGGGAGAGCCTCTTTTACTCCAAGACTGCACCAATCTTCCTTTTTGCCCTCTCTAGAGCAGCCACAGATGGGTCCTTTCTCCTACAGCTGCAGTGGGACAGGCACAAATGTGTTTTGCTTGCCCCAGCTGGTAGGCTGATTTCTCTGGTAACACAGAAACAGAATTATAAGAGGAAGCTTGTTTATTTTCCCAAACTATTTGTATGTTCTGCATGCATAAAATATTCATTAAGCTAGGGAAAAGCCTCCTAAACACTAAATATTTGTTCATTTCTGTATTGAAAGAGGCAGATGCTGAGCTTGTCTCCAAGTGCTCCAAGCAATAGCTGCCATTTGTGAGCAAACACCACGGTCACGTTTGATCAGATGGACGCGCACCCAGCGTGCCTCTGGTGCTGCTGAACAAAAATTCCTTCCTGGCTTTGGTGATGTTTGTTATTTGGTTTGGACAGAATAAAGGACAGCACCGGTTGCACCTGAGTGCAAAGGGGAGCAGGCTCCTGTGATGTGTTGTTCTGAGTTCTGAATAGTGTTGAGAGTGGTGTGTGAGCCATGCTGCTCACACTATAATGATGTAGGAACCAGTAGCCATTAATTAAAGCAAGCCCCCTGTGTTAAAAACTGTTTCAGTCCATCCTGGCAAATATTATTCTGAAATGGCCAAGAAAGGGTTGGCAAAGCCTCACGGCTCAGGATTTGGCCACCTGTTTCTCCAGAGAGGTGTCAGTTCATTGCATGAATGTTTTGATGCCTTTTGTTAAAACATTGGAAGCTGCAAGAGGATCTTTCTGCTTTTTGCCCTAATGTTGGTGTTGTTCTCCCAGGGGTGACCTGGCAGTGGCAGACTTCACCAATGTCTTGGCCAAGGACAAGGCCGCATAGCCTGGAGGTGCTTTGCCAGTAAAGGACACTTTATGAGATTGCTTGGTGGATTGATCATAGAACCATAGAATGGTTTGGTTCAGAGCCCATCCAGTTCCAACCTCCTGCCATGGGCTGGATGCCCTCCAGCAGTTCAGGCTGCCCCATCCAGCCTAGCCTTTAGCACCTGCAGAGATGGGGCACCCACAGCTCTCTGTGCAGCAGTGCCAGGGCCTTACTGCCCTCTGAGTAAAGAATTTCTCCCTAGCATCTAACCTGGATGTTCCCTCTTTTAGTTTAAAGCTAGCCCTGTCTAGCGATAGCTTGCCCTGTCGCTAACTACCCATACAAAATGTCGGTCTTCCTCCTGTTTATCAGCCCCGCTTTTGATCAGAGCTGGATGTGATTATAAAGAAAGATTTTTCAAAGACCTGTTGCTGAAAAAGAAAACTCAAAACCCAAATCGCTCAGCTCACAGTCGAAGGGTTTGCATTGCTGTGGAAAACATAATTCACGTGATACAATTCCAAAAGCTGTTCTCTTGATTCCTAATGGCAATGTCATACTCTGCAGTCAGACAACTTGTTTTCCTGGTGAGGTCCTTACAGCAAATTACAAAGCAAATTAAATCTTCCTCTGCTCACGTTGCAGAAGGGAGAAGTGAAGCCCAGGGGCACCTTTGGTACCGACTCAGAATGGGCCCACGGCTCTGCTGCTCCAGCGCAGCACCCAGCCCTGCTCTGCGCTGCCTTCCTCGGTGCACCGATGCAGATGCAGCCTCAGTTACGTGAAGCTCCCGCTCCCAAAAATAGGCTCCTTTCTCTCCCGATCACGCTAAAAACCTCTGCGGTTATTTGAACTCGCAAACTTCCCCGCTGGACCCGCAGCATTCAGCTAACGCAGCCGGTGCGGCTCTTAATGACCCTCCTGCGCAGGCGGTGCTGCTGGAGCGAACGCGGCGGGTCTCCGCAGCCGGGTAATGGAATTCTGCGATGGTCGGAGCATCCCTGGCACGGAGCCCGCAGCCAAGCGTCGCCTGCCTTCTCCTCAGTTACCTCCGCTCCCGCTGTCCCCGCGCAGCGCTGCGATGGGAAGGAGGAACACACCCAGCCCCGCTCCCCATCTGTTGCAGCATCGGCTTCAGTAGCAGAGCCTGAGATGTTTCAATGTGCTTGCCTTTAGGGAAAAGCCTTGCGTGCAGTTCCTCAATGGACGTTTCCAGCCAGACTGCGGGATTTTTCAGAGCTGTAAGTCAGAATGTGGCTCGCCTGTCTGTGGGTTTCTTCAGGTTTGATTTTCTTTTCATTTATTTATTCTGACGGACTCGAAAAGGGAATAGGTTTTGCATTCATTTAAGTGGAGCAGCCTGAGTGCGCTGCAGGACTCAGCTGAGAGGCATTCTTCAGGCTGTGTAAGAGATGCGTGGCTCTCGGGTATTTTGGTTTTTTTCATCTTGTTTTGTCTCTTTTGTATGCATGGCTGGCACAGGGCTGCTGTCCTGTTTTTACAGCATTTAGTTACAATAGATATTTCAAGGCCGAACAAAATGTTCTTTTATGTAGTTAAAGAATGCAGCCGGGGTTTTTTCCTTGCATAACTTTTCCTTAATGTTTTGGAAAGAGTGATTATCTTTTTGGGGTGTTTATTTAATTTCAGTCTGAAACCGTCTGCTTTCTGCATCTTGCAATGCCTGTTTTCTCATCCTCATCATCTCAGAGCAGCCTGAACTGCTGTGCAACCCCTTGCTGTGGCTAGGCATTGCAAACCCCAAATTGCAGCTTTTTGCTAGGCTCATCGATCGGAGCTTCTATTTGCTGTTTGCCTGTCTTTTCATGTGATATTTGACTCTATGTCAGGGTAAAACTACGTACTGCAGCCTTCACATGTTCCTTTTGCATTTTTCCCTTTCTGCTGCCAGACTTAATGCTGAGCTCGCTGCAATTCATGGGCCTGTGAATGAATGAATGTCCAATAGTAATGATGGCTCTTTCTTGGGATCAGAGGCAAAGCTTTGGGTGCCCTGTTAGCGAGGTGATGGGAGGGTTTCGGTGAAGGGTAATTGGAATTTATGCTGGTATAAGATATAGGGGGTTTTTCAGCTCCTCTCTGCTGTGCTTGTTGGTCCCTGTGGTGTAGCTGTTCTTGTGGACCACATTTCAGCTGCATAGAGTGGGATGGATTAGGGTGCCTGCTCTGGGGGAGAGATTTCAGCTTGATTTGTGTATGGGAAGGAGTCAGGACTCCAGCAGAGATTGCTCTGGCTCTGGGAGATGAGAGAAATCTGAAGTTGGGAGTTGGGGCCTGGAGCATCAGTGGGAAGAGAGAGTGATTGGCAGAAGGATTAAACGGATCCTGCTGACACAGGACCAGCCCACTGCGTTTCAAGTGCCATGGATTGAAAGGAAGGCAGCAGGAAAGCCAGCCCACAGGGACTGTGCTGCTCCTCTTTTCTGTATGGGGTTACTGAGGAGGTAATGAAAGGGTATTCATCCTGAAAAATGACACAATTTGAAATACAGGCTAAAACCACAGAAAAACAAAAACAAAAACAAGCAACCATTAATCTGTACCAGGATGTCTTACAGCCATCAGGAAGAAATCAGGAGAATACAAAGCGATATTGTTGTAAACCTTTAAAGGTAAATCACAGAGCTGGTGGAAGGCACCTGCAAGCACAATTTGCTGCGGGCTGTATGCAGAGCAGGGCTTTCCATTGGGAAGAGCAGACCCTGTGCCATTTGGGCACGTTCCATCACCTGAGTCGCTCCAGCACTGAGCTGATTTAAAAGGCAAGAAATAATAAATCATCTGAATTTAAGAGAACCAGCAGTTAGAGAGCTTGTTATGTATATGCACACAGAAAATGACTATATACGTGTTCACCATATATACTCTCATATATGAGAGCATGCACTATATGTGAGTAAAACCAGAAGAGATGCCACTTCCAGTCCCTGGAGGCCACAGTCAGCAGTGACAGTCTGCTTCTGTTTCTGACTGCAGGAGCTAATGCTTTTGCTTGTAGAACTGATATGTTTTGGTAAACCTATCCTCTCGCGCTGATGTAAGAGATGCTTTTCTAATTGGTATTTAACTGCTTATAATGACTGTGGGCATTTAAAATTTCCATCCAAATGAAACTCAAAAGAGGTGTTACTGAAGCACACATTTGAATGCTTACTGATAGCAGTGCAACTACTTAATATGTACAGATAGAAATTATCATTTTTAATGAGAAAAATAACCAGTATACCTTCAGGACCCCATTGCTCACATTAACTTAATTTTTGCTACTATTGTCTCTCTATAAAAATAGCCAAGCAAAAATAACAAATGTTATTCTGAGTCAAGGTTTTCTCCTTGTGGTTTTAATTCACCTTGAGAAACAAATGGTGTACTTCTCTTCGCTTAGTTTTGTTTCCTGCTCCACTGCTCATCTCTTCTACGGGAGGATTTTGGTGAAGCCCCGTGGCACAGTGAGTGGCCAAGGTGGGCTGAGCTGCAGGCAGAGGCTCTCCCAATGCCCCTGGCAGAGCCTGGGTCGCTGATCCCAAAGGGAGGTTTATTTTGTTGTGAAAACTGCATTGGGACTGTCTGCCACGTGTCTTGAAGCAACAGCCGTGTATCAAACAGCCCCAGCCGTGCCAGGCTGGCGCTCTGTCCATCTGTCACCTTGGTCAGGGAGCCCTAATAACATGGAAATGTGTCCTGCTCTCTCTAGGCAGGACCAAATGCTTTCTGAAACATGGTCGTGTACCAACTGCCAGCCAAACCAAATGCAAATTTGCCTGTTTTGGCTGACCGGTGTCTGCTGGGTTTAGAAAACAGTACGTCGGGCAGAAACAACTTTCTGGGAACACAGGTGTGTAAATATCATACTTAAGTTTTGGATTTGCATATAAGAGTGTTTCCTGGTTGTTTCTCCACAGCGTATTCAGACAGGTCCATTGTAATCATCGTGCTTCATGGGTGCGTGAGGATTTAGATGGTTGAAGTTTGAATACTTATAAAAGGAGCCAGAAATGAATATAGCTCACTTCTAAGGGGTCTTTCCTGCACTGGGAAGTCATAGACCTTGAAAGAAGCCCGCAGCTTATTTGGGGAGACCTTCAGTTTAAAATGTTAGCATTGCATGTACGGTAATTAGAAATACACTTTTGAGTAACACTTAGAAATACTAACAGAGAGTAGGACCTCATCGTGCTACCTGTTGTATACGGATGCCTACAGTATGTCTAGACTGCGGGAAGAGACGTGATTGAAGCTTGCCTTAAATTAGCCCGGCTGAGTCCTGACAGCCGTACAGCAGCAGGAGCGAGGAGCTCCAAGTGAGCTAAATTGCTGGAGTATTTACTCAGCCTCCCACGGGATTTTACAGCCTACGCTCACTGGGTGTTGTCATGGCTACCCTTGTGTCGGAGCGGGGTGAAAGCAAGCTGGCTGATGCCACACTTGTGATTGCCGTGCAGACGTGCCTGTGGTACGATGGAGCTCCTGTTGTGAGGGCGGTGGGCATGGAATAGGCTGTTCAGGGCAGCGGGCACTGCCCCAATGCCAGAGCTCATGGGACACCACTCTGAGACACAGGGCTGGGTTTGGGTGCTGCTGTGTGGAGCTGGGGGTTGGACTTGGTGATCCTTATGGTTCCCTCCAGCTCAGGTTCCATTCATGTCAGGATGTTGTGTAAGTCTGGAACTGGGTATGCAGGTTGTAATGAAGTTTGGATTCTCACAGAAAGAACGATTTCATGTCATTTGTTGCTATTGAATGGCACCACTAACCAGAAAAAAATAAGAGAGGTACCAGTTCAATGTCTGCAGCTCTCAGCTCAAAGCATACGGTGGGACTGAAGGACACACAAGCTGATTTTAAGGCAGAGTATCACACTGTGACTGTGACAATCTTTTCTGTATTGTCTCTGAGAATTTGATCTTCCTTCTGTCCTTGAGGGCTTTTCATGTTGCCAGCTTCAGCAAATTGTATGAGGAGCTCAGGGGGTGGAGAATAAAGTCATCCATTCTTTTGGGAAAAGGAAAACAAATAGTCTATCCTATGAAATTAAGCATCCTGTATATAATGGTCTCTTTCTACGTGTGGTGCCAAAACTAAAACAAAAGCTGTAGCAAAGCGACTGCGCATTTTGTAGATTGGATTTTTTTCTTTTTTTCTGCTGCTACAGAATCACAAAGGAGAATAGAGCAGGAGAACAAATGGGGAGTCTTCTCTTGCCATAGGTTCCATGTGCTGTCCCCTCTGAGCTCCCATTCTGGTCTCCAGTACACCAGGCATGGAGCCATTCTGTTCTTCCTTTCTTTTCCTCATTTTCTGCTTCTACTTTTTTTCTTTTTACTTTTTTTTTTTTTTTTTGGCTGAGGCCTACCTGATCTGAGTACATCCCTCCCTCACTTGACTTTCCTGCTAAAAGCTTTCTTCTTGTTGTTAAGAGTATCCACAATTATTAACTGAAAACAAAAGGAAGCAGTAGGCACCTGTCTTCCTAAATGCACTGAGCTGCAAAAAATAGTTGTAGTTCATGCATTTATGGCAGGGATTTTCTGCCTGCTGTGAATGTCACTTCTTAAAGTCATATATATGCAAGGGAGAACCCAGCAAGTCTTGCTCAGACAAGGCCATCAGCTGGAGGCTTTCATTTCTGATTTTGTTTTGTTTCCCTCTTGCTTTCATGGTTTTCTAAGAGATCTAGCCTACAGAAATCGGGAGAAACATTCAACTGCAGTAACTTTTTATATAGTGCAGAGATGATTTACTAGGCTCCTGATGGTCCTTGCACTGAATCCATTCAGATTGCCCCCATGCTCTAGCGTGTCTCAAGTGTTTTCATTGCATTATGGCAAAATCATCCTTTGTGTGCTGTGGTTCTGCTATTTTACTGTGGCTGACGTTCTGTTTTATAGAAAATGTGCGCTTTTCTCTGCAATACCTTGGAATCCTTTGTTGTGTTTATGTAAGTACTGGAAAGCAATTCTGTTGGCACGGAGTACATGCCATCTGAAGGGTAACATTTGCAGTCTCTTGCTGCCTCTCCCCGTAGCGGTGTCTCATTTGGTTGTTATTTAATTCCCTCGTCATTCATCTGATCACGTTCACCAGGTCTGAGGTATGTTGTCTTCTGCTTTCACTTTGTCTGTCTTAACTTGTTCTTCTTGAAGGAAATGTCTCGATGGAGAAAGTTGCCTGAACACCCAGGAAGGGGCTTAACAAAGAGTCTGTATCCAGCAGGGACTGCGGAGCACTGGGGTGATGTTCAGTCCGCTCCCCAGTCGGTACACAGCTCCATAGGTGTAAATCAGGCTGCAATATTTAAAGGCAACCACTTTCTCCCACAGGCTGGGAATACTTGGGAGCTTGCTGCTGCAGGCATTGTATGTGGATTGCAGTGTCACAGAGAACATTGAGAATTTCTTTTTCCCCATTGACTTGCTTTCTCTGCTCTTCTCTCAGCCTTTCTCTCTCTCTTTATGGGCTGTGATTTACTGCTCAGAGGACAGCAGTGTTTCTGTACCCTCTAAGCTCTCTGCATGCTGTGCACAGGATGGGGCACCAGGCAGAAGTGGCTGCATCCCACCCCAGGTCCACGTACTGCAGGCTACACTTTGCAAGGCTGCTTTGCAAAGTAACTGCTTTGCAAAGGCTGAATCCTGGCAGGAGAGCACAGGCTTGAAAGAAAATTTCATTTTTTCCATGAACAGCACAGGAATGTGCTCTTGCAATTGAAGCCTTACACTGAGAGACAAACAAAAACCAGTCCGTGAGCTCTTGACAGTGTTTTTAGATGAATCTTGTCTACAGTCTCGGAAGGAAAGGTGCATTTGCTGTAGGCTGCTGGAGCTTAATGACCATTGAGAGCTTTAGAAGGGTGTGCTGCAGACTGCCAGTTTGCCATGATCAGGGTAGCTCAGCTTGGACAGCTTTTTTGAGGGAACTATTAAGGAATTATTGGTTTCATTGCTCTCTTTATTCCCTTACCTGGGAAATTTTTAGTGTCAGCAACTCTTTCAGATCAAATAGTGACAATTTGACCATCAACTCACGAATGAGAAATGGAGAAAAGTAGCTCCAGTAGCTCTTTAGTTCTTGGCATGTCTGTTGTCACACATGGAACTGCCAAGTTTTTTTATATAGGACATTGAATAATCACCAGATGGATGGCGATTTTCACTTATTGGGTTCTGTGCTGGAGTTCAGCCAGCAATAAATCCCTAACTTTTTAGATTGTGCCTCTTTGGGACTGAATATTTCCATTTCACCCAGGCAGGTCATTTATTTATTTTGATTAATTTAAAAAATTTAGGGTGATTTATGCTTTGTTATTTCAAGTCTGGTGCTCTATCCACTTTGACATTGGTGCGTGTGCAACTCCTCCTGCACAATCACCCAACTGACTCCTGGACCACGCTGCCTCTGGCACCATTGTGCTGCACACAAACTCAAGTCTCTGTGTTTCATTTCTACCGTCTCAAACCATCCAGGTCCACTTGATTGTTCTTTTGAAATGTGAACAGCCTTAAAACGAATAGCACACAAATAAATTGCAATTGCCCTATGAAGTACAAAGCTGGCTTGCACAGATCTAACCAGCTTTGTACATCTGTTACTGCCCACTCCCATTGAGTCATACTGAGACTTAGTCACCAGCATCTTATGCCTCACAGTGCGATTTATGTCTCTTTCTCCAAAACACATACTGCAGTCTTGATGGCATGGGGGAGGGAGAAAAGCAAAGCAATGAGCAACCTACTCTTAAAGGAATAAAGCCATGTAGCAAGTCCTATTATATGCTACTGTGCCTATTACATCAAAACAACAAAATCAAAAGGACAGAAATTCCTGTATGTGTCAGTTTTGAATAATTCCTTGTGCAATAATTGAGTGATCTGATATAAATCCTCAAAGGCTTCTACACAGGATTGTTCTGAAAAAGGTAATTTTCAATTCAGTCAGTGCTGCCAAGTTACGTACCCTATTCCATAGAGTTCAAGCTTTGAATTCTATTCACAGCCTATTAGCATATGCAGTATATTTACTATTCAGAGTTCTACATAGGCTTGTAATAGGTACAAACCAAGGTTGATCTAAAAAAATCTGCTGGTGCACAGATTGAGCTGAAAGAAGCAGTTCACAACTAACATGAAGAAATATTGTGACTTTCTTTGTCCTTGGTAGGACAGCTGACATGCTCATGGCTCAGTAACATCAGCAGAGGAGGAGATCCTGAGAGCGCTGTAAAGATGTGGTGCTGAAATTTTTAGCAATACTTTGTGAGATCAGGGATCTCACCAGCACTCTTTGCTTAATTTCTTGATATCTTGTTTTATTTATTTTATCAAAGGAGCTGCCTCCCCATATTAGAAAGCTGTCTTAGTAAAGTGCCACCTTCTGCTTGATTTGCACAAAATGTCTGTAACTTCTGGCAGGCATGTCACATCCTTAAGTTCAGTGCAACATCAGCACATACACAGCAGTTATTGAAACAGAAGAATGATGTCTTATAGCCAACACCATCAATGATCAGAACTGCGTGCTGCTGATGCCTATGCCAGGATTCTGGAGATGCTCAGCAGAGGTGCCCAGCCTTCCAGCAGGAACAGGCCATGGTGTTGCCGTGAAGCCATCCCAACCTGAGGCACCTCTGAACCACACCAAAGTCTTGGCCATGGCCTTGGGGCAGGGACCCACCGCCACAGATGTGAGCAGACATGTTGCGTGGCCGTATCTGTTGTTTGGAAGGCCTGGCAGCAGGGAGCTGTGTGTGAAATACTCTTTTAATACCCACCCCTGAAATTCCAGACTGCTGGTTGGGGCCATAAAAATGTCTTACTCCCACCCAAAACACCTCGGAAATGGGTCTGTGACTTGTAAATCCCTGCACACCCCGGAGTGCCTGGCTGGCTCCTTGGCTTCAGCTATTACAGAGGAGCTTTAGTAGCCTGGCTGCCAAAATAGCCTTGAAACAAAACCATAATAAAAAAGAATCCTTTTTATTCTGTGTTGTTTACTGGATTCGAGGCTTTAGTGGTCTGTTACTTAAGCTTGCTGCCTCTGCAACAGAACTGCTGGAAACTCTTTTCTGACACCGAGGTCTCCAGCTGCAGCAGCATCCAGAGCAGTGTGTCTGGGCAGGCTTTGTTGGCAGGAATTCTCCCTGGTAAGGAAAGAAACAGGGAAACTGACTGGAAAAGGTGAAAAATAGCTTAACCAACCAGATCTTGCTCCTGTTGCTATTTGGCTACGTTTTGCAAGCCAATATATTTGCTTTCCATATCTTAAAGTGTGGTTTTCTTCCTTGTTCTCCAGAGAAGTTCTGAGAAAAAGATTTTGTTTTGTTTTGTTTTCCCAAGATAGCAATTAACAAAACTTTTATTCTTCTTTTCACATCGTTCCAAGTATTGTGATATGAGGGCTCTCTCAGGAAAAAGAGGACTCAGGAAGGAATGATGCAGCACTGTGTGTGTCTGAATATTAACTTGAAGCAGCCTTATGGATGTAAAGTCGATCTAAACTGCTCAAGAGTTCATTTTTTCTAAGGGGGTGGCAGGATTGATGTCTGATAGTTGGCATGCACTGGGCAGTGTGAAGGACATGCTGAGCAACATGAGCACGCCAGGAAAGCCGTCAAAATTGTACAAAACAAGCTTTGCATTGCCTTTATTTCAGGTTTAGCATCACTAGGAGCTGCAGTTGCTGGTGGCCTTCCTTCTTTACAAAGATAACTGTAGACTTTGATCCCAACAGAAGTCTTCTGTCCCAGGATGTGGTGCAGAACTGATGGATACAGGGAGTGATGCAACTCATTCTTCAGCCAGGGCTTTGCAGTATCAAATGAGAAGGTCTTTTCCCCTACCAACACATCAAAGGATTTCTTTGGCAAAAGCTTTTTAATATCTGCCCAGAGCCATGTGATTTCCTAGGGCACTTATATAAAGCAAAGAGAGGGCTATTGGAGAATATCCACACCAGCTTTTTCTAAGAGTGAGAAAGCTGTCCAATAATGGTTTAAATCCCAGGTTAATGGCAGAGCAAGTCTAATAGGTGCATCAGCTGGAAGCAGATCAGAGCAGACAGATAAGCACTAAGAGCTAGGGCCACTCCACTGACCTGTAAAGAAGAACCACAGGTGTTTTGCAACACTTGGAAAAGTTTTCAATACTTTCAACTCTTTGAAAGGGTAAATAACAGCAGGACAAGGGGAAATGGTTTTAAGTTGAAGGAGGGAAGATTTAGGTTGGATATCAGGGGGAAGTTCTTTACCAAGAGAGTGGTGAGGTGCTGGAACAGGCTGCCCAGAGAGGTTGTGGATGCCCCATCCCTGGAGGTGTTCAAGGCCAGATGGATGGGGCCCTGGGCAGCCTGGTCTAGTATTAGATATGGAGGTTGGCAGCCCTGCATGCAGTAGGGGTGTTGAAGCTTCATGAGCCCTGTGGTCCGTTCCAACCCAAGTCATTTTGTGATTCTGTGAACACATTTGAAACTGTTCTTATCTTTTCCCTCCTTCCCTCCTTCCCTCCTTCCTTCCCTCCTTCCCTCCTTCCTTCCCTCCTTCCTTCCCTCCTTCCTTCCCTCCTTCCTTCCCTCCTTCCCTCCTTCCCTCCTTCCCTCCTTCCCTCCTTCCCTCCTTCCCTCCTTCCCTCCTTCCCTCCTTCCTTCCTTCCTTCCTTCCTTCCTTCCTTCCTTCCTTCCTTCCTTCCTTCCTTCCTTCCTTCCTTCCTTCCTTCCTTCCTTCCTTCCTTCCTTCCTTCCTTCCTTCCTTCCTTCCTTCCTTCCTTCCTTCCTTCCTTCCCTCCTTCCCTCCTTCCCTCCTTCCCTCCTTCGTTCCCTCCTTCCTTCCCTCCCTCCCTCCCTCCCTCCTTCCTTCCTTCCTTCCTTCCTTCCTTCCTTCCTCCCTCCCTCCCTCCCTCCCTCCCTCCCTCCCTCCCTCCCTCCCTCCCTCCCTCCTTCCTTCCTTCCTTCCTTCCTTCCTTCCTTCCTTCCTTCCTTCCTTCCTTCCTTCCTTCCTTCCTTCCTTCCTTCCTTCCTTCCTTCCTTCCTTCCTTCCTTCCTTCCTTCCTTCCTTCCTTCCTTCCTTCCTTCCTTCCTTCCTTCCTTCCTTCCTTCCTTCCTTCCTTCCTTCCTTCCTTCCTTCCTTCCTTCCTTTTTTAAGAGGTATTGTATCATCAACCTTGTAGCTGCATATGTTTCTGAATGAAGAGCAATAAAAGTAAGAAATAGATATCTGGCCTGTCTTCTGCAGAGATTAATGTAAAGAAAAAACAAGCATGCAGTTATTTCCTTGTTTAACCAAGTGGTTGGAACTAAGAGAGCAGTGTTTGTAGCTCAGCTTTTCATCTACCCATTCTTTCCTACAGTAACTGCAGTCCCAAGAGGAAGTAGAAGATGAAGAAACTGTCAGGTAGCAGCTGCAATTACAGGCTTTATCAGAGCACTCAAAGTTATCATGCTGTTTAAAATGTTCTCCGGCACACTAAGAGGGGTCTTGTGCTGTCCTGCCGGGTTCTGGTATAGCTCCAGTCATTTCTGCTTAGAAGTACAGATCTCCTATTTCAAAAATCTCCTGCATTTGAAAACAGGTGAAGAAAGCACACCTCCATGGTATCTAAAGTTACAAATTAGAATAAAGTCATCAGGTGGGTTTCATGATACTTTTAGCCTCTAACATAGCATGTATCCATTTACCAATAGAGTGGTGAGGTGCTGGAACAGGCTGCCCAGAGAGGCTGTGGATGCCCCATCCCTGGAGGTGTTGAAGTAAAAAAAGCTTGGAATTGTAACTGGCAGCTGAAATTTAGTTCACTGGAAAATAATTCTGCCTGCCTACCTCTTCCTGTTTTTGAAAGCTTCTGCTCAGAAGTGAAGTTATGGTTTCATTCCCAGCTGTTCCAGGCTTTTTGGACAGCTTTGTCTACTGTAATTGCTAGGCATATGTCCCTTCAAATCCCACTTTCTTCTCCCAGGCTTCAGCCTTCCCAAGCTGCAGGTTTCCCCTCTGCAAATTAAAAAAGTAGTAATACAGGGACGCAAACATGTGGAGCTCAGAAGAGATTATTTGCTTGATTTATTGCATGGAAAATGACTTAGCACACATCAAATTCCAGCTTCTTCATTACCAAAGATGGGTAGAGGAAAATGTTGGTAAATCCTTTGGCTAAATTAAAGTAAACACAAAGGGATGTGTTTTTGTGTAACTTTCCATTCGGCTCTTAAACTTCTTCACAGAGATGTATTATTTAAGTCTTGCAGTAATATATTAAGTACGAATATACTAATTCATGTATATTATAAACATTGACAATGTTTATAAACAGTGCTTATGGCTGATTAATTTTATTGGAGCACGTAAGTCATTTTGCTCTTAATTAATGGTAGGAATAAGCAGATAAATACAGAAGTGCTTAAGGTCCTGTGGTGCCAGGGTTAGCCTCTGTCAAATCTTGATAACAGTGAAAACAAAAGCTGAAATTGATCAACTCTTCTTTTGGTTTTGAGATGTTTGCTTACTTTTCCATTTCCACTGAACATGACATGAAACACACGTCAACGTGTGGCGATGAGAGTGATATTATATAGCTCAGTTGGTGCTTTGAATTTATATGAGTAGAGCTTAGAGCACACTGATATGGCATGGATGCTTTGGTTTGTGGCCTAGGGACTCAAGGCCAGTTTGGCCAAGTGGGGTTGCTTTTCTTTTTCCCTTTCTAGCTTGGCATGACTTACTCCCACATGCTTCGCTTCTAGTAATTCAACATTTTGTTCCTTATTTTTGTTGTTTGTTATGTAACTAGAATGTTTTCAAACATTTGCAAGGATTATGCCTGAATTATACACATTTTTGAGCAGTTTGGATTTAGTATGATTATACAACGTGATGTGATTAGACTCGTGGCTGTTCTGAATTCTGAAGGCCTTTGGCAAGCAAGCCTTGCAGACATCCCAGGCTGTGCTAATTTTTAATTAAGCTCTATTTAATCTCAAATTAGGTTTATGTGAAATTGCTATTTATTTTTGAACAGTTTTAAATGAGATGCAGATGTGGTGGTAGAGAAGCACTGAATCATTACATTTAAAGGGCGATGCTTTGCACCAGGCAGGTTCTGCACGGAGCATGTTTTCCTGACACTGAGATCAAGGTTTGGGATTCAAGCCTCAGTTCTTCAGCATACAGTGCTGCCAACCTGTGCTTGTGCTCATAGAGCTACTCATTATCTACTTTTCTGATCAAACAGATGCTAAACTTGACACTAACACAGAAAACTTCATTAGGAGCCCTAAAAATCCCATGACTGGGACATGAGGTAGCATAAACAGAACAGACGGCAGGAGGTAGAACATAATTGCAACTTGTTTTTGTTAGTTAAAGATGAGCATGTGTGCTTCTTTCATGGCTTTGTTTTTGTTAGTAGCACAGAACAGGGGGCTCCTCTCTGCCTTGTGAAAATGGGTTGGTTATTCCATGCCTTTTGATAGTGATGCACTCAGAGTGCTTCTAAGGGCTCTCTATTCACAAGTTTCTTAAATCTGTCAGATCCTGTGTTACCCTTCCCAGCAGTAGCTATGGGTAAAGCAGCAGACTCTTTGGAGGTAGAACTGTGGGCTACAGACATGGAATGCTCTGATAGAAGGAAGGAAACATTACGATAGGACATCATTTTTTCTTCTCTCTCCCATCAGGATCTCAGCTCTTTTGCCATGCCATTCTTGGACGGTGATGTGGAGAACGCAGACAAAAATGCTTCTCGCAAGGTAGGATATTTCCAAACCTTCACCTTCACTGTAGTTGCTGAGTCCCTTGGTGATAGGCACAATTCCTTAGAAAAGTCTCAGGCTTTTAATCTTTCCTGCCATTTAACCACTGAAAGTGATACTCTCAGGCAAACACTGTGACTTCTGCAGGCCTTATCATGACAGTGCTTAATGCTATCACCTGCAAAGAACGATAACCTCAGTTCCTTTAGATACCGCAGATGTGTTGTATAACACTGTAATTTGATGGAGTGATATTGGATTACTGTATTCTCAGGAAAACAGCTACTAAAAAGTGTGGTGTTGCTACAGAAGTGCAGTGCCTCATGTTCCTGGCCTCATAATTTTCACAGAGCTTTGACATATGAGTTGATCTGCTAAACGTAGATGTCCTGCCAACCAAGTTACAGACTTGGTGACGACAGATACCCTTCTGAACAATAGTAGATATCTCCGAAGTTAATCTGTAGTTACACAGCAGACTTGTGGCAATATTTACAAGGATATGGACCTTTCTGTAGGGAGGCCATTTGTCAGTGAGTCTGCAGTTATAGTTCAAGGCAGGTGAAACAATAAATATCTCCTTGGTGAAGCTAATCTGCATCTAGAATGATAATAAGTTAACTCTGCTGACAGTGTGCATCTCTATGCCTTTGCACCTTGTGGCAAAGGACAGTTGTTTAAAAAATAAAACAACTTCTGCAATCCATCAGTAACTGAATATGTTTATAACATTGGCCTTGTACTTTTCTGTGCTGGACCTTTTAGGACTGTGATGTAGGAGTCACTGACAAACACAGGGCAATTCCTGCAGATGCCAGGGAAGCTAAAATACAGTGTTACCAAAATGCTCTGGTGGGTTTGAATAAAGTGGCCAATATGATGACATGCTGAAAGAGTGCAGGTGTTCCTAACTGGAGCTCGATTTTTCCCAGGGAAAGGTGAAGAGGCTATATGAATCTTGATCCTGAAGAAGAAGATATATCAAAGCTTTTGCTCACATGTAGTATTTTGTGATACTGTTAAACAAGTTCAGTTTTACCATTTATGAACTCCTTGTTTTTTCTCTTACCAGTCTTGGAACAGTTTCTTAATAAGTGGTTTTCTTGGGAAAAACTGGAAGAACATTAAAGTAATCACCCCCTTTTGCAGTTTCATAGAATCATAGAATGGCTTGGGTTGGAAGGGACCTCAAGGATCATTAAGCTCCAACCCCTTGCCACATGCAGGGCTACCAACCTCCATATCTAATGCTAGACCAGGCTGCCCAGGGCCCCATCCAACCTGGCCTTGGACATCTCCAAGGATGGGGCATCCACAGCCTCTCTGGGCAGCCTGTGCCAGCGCCTTTCCACTCACTTTGTGAAGAACCTCCCCTTGACATTGAATCTAAACCCTCCCATCTTGAGCTTAAAACCATTCCCCCAATGTTTTTTGTGAATGCTGTTTGGTTTTTTTCCCCAGAACTTGGGTCAAGTTCTGCATGTGGGAGCGTGGATTTTGAAATCTGGGGCTTCCATCCAAAATGGTTTATTTATCTGACATGTAAGGCCTTTTACCATTTTGTTGCATGTGTTGAACAGAACTCACTTCAGACCAGCTGACAGTGCCCAACTTCCAATCAGAAACAGATCATCAAATAAAATTTATTGCAACTCATCTTAAATAGCATTTTTCTCCTTAATGTGAAGGATGGGATCTTTGTGGTTAGTAATGGATGGCCACCATCAGACTGCAATATCTTATTTAATTTAAAAGTTTTCCAGGTCCTGCTGGTGCAATATAAAGAAGTTCCCAGTTTTTACTGTTGTCCTTCATGTAGAGTGGGTTTCCTTTGTCCAAGTCTGAAATCACAAGGTGTTGTGTACCTTTGTACACCGTAAGTATTTCATCAGCAGCATGGCTTTTCCATTCACCAGTAGTGTTGAAGACTGTTAATCAGGGGCATCTCTCTTCCTTCACTGAACTCTTCTGTCAGCTGGGCTATATGTCAAGTCAGAGAAGAGTAGCTCACAGCCTGCCTTTCTGATCTGCCATTAATTTAGTATCTTTGTAAAAACCTTTCAGAAATTGTATTAACATTTTTCACAAGGATTCTCAGCACTTCAGTGTATGAGTGCCTCTCAATCATTTTCCTGTGACAATAATCCTCACTTTGCAGCCAGGAAACTTAAGTGCGGAATTACTTGTTCAGATTCACATAGGAATTTTTTGACAGAGGTGGGAATGTGTCACATATTTCCTCAAGCTCAGCCTTAATCACTTCTCACTGGCATGGTTATTATTATAACTGATGTATTTTTCTTTCCTTTATGACCTGAAGGAAGGAGGGGGGCAGAGGTGGTTTTGACCTTCCTCTGTTGAAGGCAGACTCTTGCACAGAATGTTTGGCACAATGTGACGCAGCACATCTTGTGTCAGCTGCAGGTATTCTGACACTTCTTGTTGCCTCACAAAGTGCTTTAAAACTTGTGGTGGCTTTGTCTAGAATAACTGGTATTGCTGATTGCCCCGTATTCAAACTGAGACTCTCCAGAAATTGCATGAATCCTTGAAGGAGGAATGGCCTCACGGGATCATTATAAGATGTTTGTTATAAGCTATAGATGGAAGCTTGAAAAAGAAGTATGCCTTGCCTGTTCTCTGTATGGTGAAGAAGTGGGTGAGATGTTTATCTTATGTGATAATGGCAGCTCTATCTCATGAATGGCATAAGTGTGTGTGAGATGGAAGATGCTACAGCTAAACCCAAACAACTCTTATAAAACAGCTCTGAACGGATTGGCAGAGCTTTCTGTGACCAACTAGTGCTAATTTTGAATAAATCTTGGAGCAGAGATGAGGTTGCAAAAGACTGGAAAAAAAGCAATTATTTTGTTAATATTTACAATATCTGCAATTAGGATAATTTGCAGATTTGTCAGCGTGACATTACTCCTGGGTAAAACAGTGAAATATCTAATGTTGGGTAGTTAATGATGCTATTATAGTAGGCTCATTTTGATTGAAATTAATGGCAAACGGTTCTTAGTGAGCAAATTTGGGTTTTCAAGGAGATTATAAATTTGGTTGGAAAATGTAATGGTGTTGGTGTCCTGTATATAAAAAAGAAGCACAAGACATTTAGATTTAAGAAAGTGGATTGAAGCTGAACAGACATGGGAGCCTATTAAAGCCTGGATGATTAAATGAGTTGGGACTCATCAGTGGAAAATTTTGTTTCTAGGCAGGGAAAACATCGTGTTGTTATACTGTATAATACTTTATCAGTAACTTGAAAGAAATACAGGCTCATTACTGATATAGGGGGGAGAAAGTAATAAATTCTGAGCAGGAAACTCTTCAGTGCAAAATGACCTGAGTCACTAGAACACATTTTGCAAGTAGTTCAGGTTGTCCAAATGGAGCACTTGCACCTGGGAGCAGACCTGGGTGTTTGGAAAGTCTGCCACAAAGCTTGGTTAGATTTTGAGAATAGCTGTAGATAATCAGCTGTACGTGGATTCTGGATGTGACACCGTGGCTGAAGGATTACTTTGGTTTTTGGATGTGCAAACAAAGGAATAGGGCAAAACGTAGGCTTTGTTATGACTGCATTTGTCATCATCCCACAGTGCTGCTGCCAGTAATGCAGGATGGTGCTGATGGGCTCAGACGAGCACTTTGTCCTGGTTCTGCTCCCAGCATTGTTTTTGTTTTGTGCAGTGACTCACAAACGGTGGAACAGGGAGAAGAATCAAAAAATACCCTATTTTTACCCCCTTTCTCCTTCGCTGGGTAACAAATCTCCTTTTGATCTCTTTTTTCTCAGCTTTTAATTATCCATTTCTTTATGATCAGTGAGCTGGCCTCAGCAGGAAGGACAGGCAGCGTGTCCCAAGCGGACAGGGGGCACCGGCAGTGGATGCAATGATGCTCAGAATGAGGACATAAGTGACAACTGCTGCACGGCCCTGCACTGCTTTGCCAGAAACACTTTGCATTAGGAAATGGAGCCTGGAGCCATCCTGCTCTCACCTGGAGCCAGACCTGCTCTTCCCTCCTTGCCCTGCTCCTGCCTTTGAGCAGACCTGCTTGCTGTGGGAAACCTAATCCCAACCCTACAGCCATGCCAGGCACTCTGAGCCTGCCAGATCAGCCAGCCGCATCCCATTGTATTTTAATTTGGGGAGTGTCATTGGGCTTTAATTTTGGGAAGTGACATCTCTGATCCTGTAAAACACGTTGTCATCTCAATTGTTCTTGCTCATGCAGAACTGAGGGAACTAATGGGGTGAATGTAACCACATGGTGCCCAGGAGAGTAAGTCCTTCATTACCTTTTGGTCTAACGAAGTCAGCTCTTGTGATTCTGTGAGCTCTTTTATTCCACCATAATAAGGGAATCATCCAATTAAGTTTATTAAAGGGCTTCTTTGTTGAGATTCAGCACAAGGGCAAGAAATAAGTGCAGACATCTATCTCGTGTGTCGTCCTTAATTGTGCTTACTGTCCCTGACAAGGGTGGTGGGACGTGATTTTTGCCTTCTGGATTTTTCCAAGCAAAGAAGCAAAATTAAGGTGAAATAAATCACTGCTGTAAAAGCATAAAAAACTCAAGTGCTTCATAAGTGTCCTAACTACTTAGAGCTGGAGAAAAAGGAGCAGAGCTCAGTTGCATTTAATAACTTACATGTAAATTCAGAAACATTTTGAAGCTTTTAGACGGTTTAGCTTGAGCCCATTCACATTCCAGACAGGTTTTAATTTGGTCTGTTCTGAAAATGAATCTAAATTCCCCAGCAACTGAATCAGAGATGGAGATTTTTCAGGGATACTGAGCTGTGTAAATCCCATGGCAGACAGGAAGGGATCATTGCAGGAGTTGGTCAGCACAAACAGGAAAGATGGCACATCCAAGGAGAGAAGAATTTGTCCAAATTTGGAAGAAAAGTGGAAATCCAAGGAAGTGCCTTATCTTCATGTTTCCTGAAGCAGGTAATGAAGGAATCCTCTGAAGAAGGCTGTGTACCTATGAAAGGGCCTGGGGAGATGGCTGCAGTGAGGTGCTGCAAGGGATGAGGACAGAAGCAGGGTTCTTTGGCTCTGGCACAGTCCACCTATTAGTGGTTGTTCTTCTCAGCACAGCTCATTTATTTTTCTGTCCATGTCTCTTTGGCAGGACTCTTCCTTGCAGTTAAGAAATCCTTAAATTTTAAGTTGTCAGCACAAATGCCTTCTTATAGAGGGCTACACTTTGCGAAACAGAAAAGGGATTGGATTTTCAACACAAAGCATGGGAAAGAAAAGGGAAGTGTGGAGAAGATTTGTGTGTGTGAGTGAGAAGAGGCAGGACTGAGATGGATTTTGTGTGGGTGACGAGAGAATGGTTTGCAGTGAGGTGTAAATAGTTTGGTCTCAGTGCACTGCAGTGGGGATTACTATATGGTAGTGATTAAATGTGATGTGTTTTAATATATTTTGTAAAGCAAGATGAAGAATTGCAAGTTAGGTGAGAAAACATTTGAAGTTTTCTCACAGTTTGAAGAAGAAGGGAAAGATACCAGACTGTTGTCAAAAAGAAGACTGTTGGGTGGAGGGATAGGAAAATCTGGATGATCTTCAGAACAGGTAATTCTTAACAGCAAAAGATACATGGTTGTACACATGGAATGCAACTAGAGTAGCAGTGTGTAAGAGAAGTTAAGGGTTGTGGTCCAGAATGGGCTTAGGCACAGTCCTGCTGTAGAGCCAGATTCTCGTACCCACTGAAGCAGAGTGGCCATGTGCAGTCTGGTTTATGCTGGGATTTTGTCATTGAGGAGTACACTGAAAAATGACAATGAGAAATGAAGATGCAGATCTGCTGGTCCATCAGTGGAAGGCTCTGAGCCATTCATGTGCGTTGCTGTGAGAAGGGAAGAGGAGGTTAGGGAGAGAGCCGTGCACCCAGGTGAGATGACCAAGGAGCTATGAGGATGCTGCTTCCTGAGATGGAATCTTCCAGAGCTGTCCAACTCAGGCAGGTGCCAAGCTATCACTTTACATTTCATTCAGGAAATTGAAAGCAGGTCTCCTAGATATAAAGGAGTCTAAGGCACCTCTCATTTTATTGCTTTATTCTCAACAGCAGCCAGTTCTAGATATATTTTAGGAGCCTGACGAGGATGTTCATCTGAATCATTCAGTTTGTAAAACAGACCAGTTTCTCCCTGGTCCCCAGCTGAGGATCCTTTTGTGCTACAGAGATGGCAGCCTTGCAGCATTTTTGTCTATATTTACTCAGCGCTATGTAAGGTAACTGGGTTAACCTTGAACAACCAAAGCAGCTCATACAATGTACCATGGGTGTCTGCTTGGCTGCCCAGCCTCCCTGGGGAACGGATTGACATAGGTAGGGTTGCAGTTGCATTCATGTGTTCTTTTGTTACACTCCTGCTGATGTAGCTTTATTCCAGCATCTCCATTCCCTGCAGACCTGTGCTCAGAAGTTGACTTTTCCTTGTGCCCACCTGTCTGTCGTAGCTTCAGGGAATGAACCCAAAACACATGAAGAACAGGCTGATGATCCATCTAGCTGTGCAGCCTTCCTCCAGCACTCCTGCTGGAGTCATCGTGCAGATGCTGCATGAGTTGCTACAGTTTATTCCACGGCAGTGATTCTTTTGCATTCCCAGCTGATGCATGGACATCAGTCATCTTTTAAAACTCGCAACCATTGGCTTCAATTAAGATTGCAAGAAAGAAATACTGATATAATTCCCAAAGCAAAATCATAAGTATTTATCCTCTTTGTTGGTGGGTGTAACCTGTGTGTAATTAATGTGTGGAACAGCTGCAGAAGAATTTGTTGTAGTAATTTCCTTTCATTTAGTAGCATGCAGATGTGTATTTAGCAGCATGCCCCTGGTGCTCTAGCAATTAACTAATTCATCTGCCTGGCACGATAGAGAGAAAGTAGTGGGTTGTGATTGCAGCAAAAGAAAACATCCTGCTGCTTCTGCTCAGAATTGGAGAACGATTTGCTCCATGTCTGGCTTGTGCATGCAGGAGAATACTGATGTTATTTGGCAAATCGTTTCTTGAGGATGTGAGGACAGCAGGGACTTTTGAAGGGTCTCCTACTGGTGTTTTGTTATTTACCAAGTAAGCATGCAAAAAAGATGCATGAAATATTAAAGGTGGCACCAGAAGGATGTCCTTCTCTTAGTTTTACAACTTCTATGGCTTGTCAGTTTAGGAAAAAATGATAATGAAATTACATTCCTGGAAATAGTCTGCAATTTCAGAGGTAGCACTGGATTTATATTGCAATTAAAATGAACTTGAAAACATACTTCTTGATCCCAACTTTCAGGCAGTAGATTTGGCAGCAGACCTGGTTGCATTGCAGTGAGTGGAGGTGCTGCTGCACTGCATGGTTGTTTCATGGGCTGCACAGCTGGGCAGAGAACACTGTGTAGGTAGTCTCAAGTGATTTACAGATGCTGTTTTAATAAAGTTAATGAGCTTTCATGAAGAAGTTTCTCTTAGGGGCTATTTACCTATAACAAAAGTGGAGTTTATTAATTTATTTGTAGTCTGTTAATTATTCCAGGTCTCACTTGAGGGACTGTGCTCGATTCTTCTTGATTCACCATGAGATAGTGTTTGTGCCAGAGGACGTGGGGTGGCACTGAAGGAGATTTGCAAGCCAAAGTGACCTGTTTCATGATATTGATCCCAACCCCTCCAAATTAAGACTCAGAATGGAGTCAAGGCATTGACTGAGCAAGAGCGTGTCTTTATTTATTAAAAGATGGGAGAGTGAGAGTGGAAAAAGAAAAGAGAAGAAAAGGAGACACTGTATTTTCTTCTCTGATGAATACTGTCAAGAGTCTGTTGTTGCTTCTGGTACCCAGTGCTTTAGTTAGAATTGATTTGTCCTTTCCAAAAATTTCCCCTCGAGGGCAACTACTCCTATAGTCCTTCTGCAAAGGCAAAGGTAGTAAGAAATAAATATGCAGGGATAAAAAGCAGCTGAGCATCTTGCCAGACATCTCCATGTTCCAGCTGCTGACCCAGGCTGCTGGTGTCCATCTCTCAGACCAAATGCCACCAGCCTTTCAGGTTGGAAATTTTCCCAAGTGAGAAACCACTGCAGGCCCTTCTGTGGTTTCCACACAGCAAGACCCATCCCAGCTTTCATCTTTTCTTTCATCTGAGAGCCATGAATATGATCAAGAGGCTGAAGCACCTCTCCTACAAGGGAAGGCCGAGGGAACTTGGCTTGTTTGGCTTGCAGAAGAGAAGGCTCGGTGAGACCTCATTGCAGCCTTCCTGTACTTGAAGAGAGCTTAAAGACAGGAGGAGGTGACTTTTTACATGGTCTAATAGTGATGGGACAAAGGGGAATGGCATTAAACTAACGGAGGAAACATTTTGGTTAGATGTAAGGAAGAAATATTTTACTCAGAGTGGTGAGGCACTGGCACAGGCTGCCAAGAGAGCTGTGGATGCCCCATCCCTGGAGGTGCTCAAGGCCAAGTTGGATGGGGCACTGGGCAGCCTGGTCCCATGGAGGGCAGCCAGCCCACCGCATGGAGTTTGAAATTTGATAATCTTTGAGGTGTCTTCCAACCTAAGGCATTCTATGTTTCTGTGATTCTAATAAATATATTATTTACCCTACCATTCCTCCCATGGCAGCAACACACTTACCCAGCTTCACTGACATATAACATGCACCTAGCAGACAGCAGTTGTTTAATGCTCCATACATACATGCATCCCTTTTGCTTTGCATATTGGGAGTGAGGAGCAAGCATGCAAAGGACTCAATCCCCATCACACCTCATGCAGAAGGCAGCGTGCTGTGCCCATGGGCACGTGAGCCATGGCCTTTGCTTCCACTTTCACTGAAGACCTGAAACCCACTGTCACTGATCCCCAGGAACAGGACCCTTAATTCATGAGAAATGACCCCAGCTAAAAAAGAAGTTTTGTGCCCATAGAAGTATTTTATGCATCCAGGAGGAAATAAACTCTGCATATAGCTCAGGCCTGGGCCCATCCCACAACAGTTTGTGTAGGCTTCTGTTAATTGTATATGGGAATAACTTCATCTTTGCTTCTTTTTTTTGGTTTGTTTTTCTGGGCTTTTCCCCTTCACCTCTCTAGATGAACCTGCACAGTGCAGTGCTGTGCTGTGAGTAGATATTCATGCTAGCTGGAAAGTCAGCACAAGTCACTGAAGAGACAGAGCTGTTAGAAAGGTCATGCCCAAGCTGGAGGCTGGGCTAATTATCTGTAACAGTGCCACTCTAGAATGGTTGCTCTATTCTGGGACTAGAGTTTAAACCCCTATGGCAGTGTCCGGCACTGAGAACTCATGCTCTCTACTGTGTCTCATTGTGCAATAGAGATTTCAGTACTACAGATGGGTGCTTAAATGCAGAATGGAGGCTTCAGGGTGCTGTGTTAGCTTAAAGGAGGTCATTCATTGCCCTTAATAAATTTATTGCCACCCACCTTTCAGTTTTCTGGGGAAGGAATGGGAATGTGCAGCAAATAAACCTGGTAAAAAATATCCTGCAGTGTATGTGTGATAATAAAGTTCATGCACATAGTTTTAAATTTTTGTGAAATTCAAGACATCTTTAACAGCAGTGAGCCCAGTGAAGTGGCACACAAACATCTACATGGCAGTGCAGGCTGACATTGGGGAAGATCTGGCTAACCCACAGCTGGAATAAATAGAAGTGATCGTGTTGAGACAAGCTCTGAAATCCTAATGGCACAAACTGAATTGAATTAATGGTGATTTCTCTTTTTCTTCTTTTTTCTCTCCTCCTCAGGTGGAAGAAAGCTATTCTGCAGGCAGTCCTTCGAAAGGCATTTTCTCAAAAGGGCTCCAGAACCGACCTTCCAGCCCTGTTTCTGCCCCTGTGAGATCCAAACATAGCCCTGGCTCACCCAAAACTGTCTTCCCCTTCCCCTACCAGGAGTCTCCCCCACGCTCCCCACGTCGAATGAGCTTCAGTGGGATCTTCAGGTCCTCCTCCAAAGAGTCCTCCCCCAGTTCTAACCCGTCTACCTCTCCTGGGGGCATCAAGTTTTTCTCCAGATCAAGAAAAAGTAAGAAATTGCTCATGTTATTTCAGGAAGATACACAGTACCTCTGGGCTTGGCCCATTCTTTACCTGCGGTAGTGAAGTAAGTGCAGATGAGGCATGTGCTAATTGTTCGTTATCGCTTTCACTGACTGTGTTTGGGGGTTTTGTCTGGCAAGTAGGGAATGACTTCTCCAGGACACCTATACAGGGCTGAGGAGGGAAATCACACATCAGAGTTTTGCTTAGAAATCCTGCTTCTGGGGCACAGGCAGTTTCCAAGCAGTTTCATCAAGGCTGGTTGGACATCAGCTCCCAGGCTCAAGAGGAGTGGGAGCAGTCATGGGGCTTGGGGTGGAGATGGGCACAGAGAGGATGTCACCTTGAGAGCTCAAGGAGGTTTGCTTTGGTAAACTCCACAGAGAATTATCTCATTTTTGGGTGAAAAAGAGGCCTTGACTCGATAGCTATAAATGATATGTTTCCAATCAAATGACCACTGAGGGAGTGTTTGGGCTGCTCTGCTAAAATATGAAATCATTCTTGACCTCCATGGTTCAGAGCAGTTGCCTGCTTTGTATTAGGAACAAATTTGGCTTCTTCAACAGCCCATGCGCCAATACAACATTTCTACAACTCAGAAATGAGGAGAGCTGAGAAAAGGTTTTGATTTCAATACTTTCTTGTTGAATGAAGATTCCCAGTGCCAATCTACAAAGAATCTACAAAAAGTTGTGGCTGCTCTGCATTGGGGACAATGCAGAGCAGCCAAAGGAGGAGGATTTGGTTATAGGGGAAAGGGGGAAATGACTTGGTGCCACTGAGGTTGTTGGTTTGTCAGAACATGGTGTGCTTTCCTTTCTGGGAACAGAAGAAATAGCTTAAAGGTAATTTTTTGGCAAACCTTCTGAGACAACGTAGGTACAGAATTAATGATGCACATACCCAAGTTTGACTGTGTTTACTGCAATGCATTGATAGCTTTCTGTGACTTCCAAACTGTGAAGAGGCACTTCCTTTTTCTTCAGCAAAATTTCTCTTTAAAACATAGGTTTTAATCAGAACAAAGAATTTTTTCATTACTTTTGTGTGCATTGGCACAGCTATACAAACCTGTAGTGGATTTTTCTTTTAGTTGACCAGAAGTTCTGCTGCAGCTTACTTGAGATTGCATCTGTCCCAGTCTTTGCTTCTCTCTGAAGCACCATTAGCAGACTGAAAGAGCCAATGTTTCTGGAGGATTCCGAGTGGACTGCAGGCATCATTTCTGTTCAAGGACATTTTTTCTCCTCTATTTAAAGTTCAAACCCACTTTTATGCACCTCTCTGTTTCAAGCCTCACAGTAATTAAAGTCCATTTGAGCTCTTTTTGCTAGTCTAGATAGGCTTAAGTGTTGCACAGGCAATAAGCTGCTGATTCAGTGCACCAAGAAGAGCTCTCTGCTGCAAGAATAACAGTGAGACACAGCTCGCAGCAAAGCCATCTTGTGACATTTTAACAAAGTAATCCCATCAAATAGCACCATTTAAATTTTATCCTAGCTAGGTACATCAGAATATTAAATAAAGGAATCTTTGGTTGTCAGCAAAATCCTTTTGATAAGGTCACATCACAGGAACAGGCTTGGAATGGGGCCATGCTATTTTTGAGCCGACGGAAGATCCCCATGACCCTGCTGCTCCAGGGAGGGTAGCAGGAGTTGTGCTGGCTTTGGCTGGGTTTTGTTGGTAAGGCAGAAGGAACTGCCTCTTGTTAAGGGTGTGATGGTTAAATTGTGTATAAAAACAATAACTTGTCCCATTCTGCAGCTTTTTGAGGAGCAGCATTTCATACCAGGTGCTTTCATATCCTTCAGCTCACTGATGGAGAGGCTCGTGCAGACACATGTGCCTCACTGTCACATTAAAGCAGGTTTTATTCACACTGTGCTTAACACTGGTTGGTGATGAATTACACTCTTAGGATTTACTGTATTTGATTGATTTGTCTTTAATTGTATTTAACAAAACCTTTTCAGGACTTCACGAAATGTATGAAAGTTAACATTTCTGTTGCATTGTTTAGTTTTTCACAGACAAAACTTTTACATCCTGCTACTTTGCAAAGAAAGAATAACCCTTTGTATTATGAAGCACTAACTTAATTGGTTAAGTTTCACTCAAAACAGAGTCTCTGTGTCCTTCGCAGCATTTTCTGAGTGACAAGGGTTCTCAGTGACTCCTAAGCCCAGAGACCTCAGATCTGTGCAGATGCTGTGCTGCAGAGCTCTAAGAGCTAAAGCAACACATGGCTACACGTTTCCCAAGGTATTTGAATGCTTCGATGATCAAAATTGTCACATCCTTTGTGATTAAAATCCCATTTTCTCAAGCAGCTTGGGATAGCAGTGTTAAAAGTGAATGGGTCTTAGGCTGCTTTATTTCTTCTGAAAATGACAGCGTGCTGAAATCACATGGGCTTGCTGTTCTTGCCTGCCCTTGCAGCCGATCTCATCAGCTCTTGGCACTGTGTTAGCACTATTAAAATGAAAATTACTTGCATGCTGGGCTGCATTAGCAGGAGCATTGTCAGCTGGCTGAGGGAGGTGATTCCCTTTTGCTTAACGCTGCAATGCTGGCTCCAGCACTTGGCTCCACTGTGTGAGAGACAGGGATGTACTGGAGCGAGCCCAGTGAAGGACACTGGGTTGGTCAGGGGCTGGAGCACAGAGGTAAGGAGAAAAAGAAGACATTTTGCCTTCATTAGTTATCTAATGAGGGGCGATGGAGATGACAGAGCTGGGCATCTCAGGAGCTCACAATGAAGGGACAGGAGGCAGCAAGGGCAGCTGCAGGCAGACATTAAGAAAAATGTTCTTGGTGAAGGTGACATAGCATCAGAGCAGGAGGCATCAGAGGAGATGCCTTCTAGCAAATCTGCACTTTATCCAGGCAATCTACAATTGAAAAAAGCACCGGGTAGAAGTCCACAGGGTTAGGAAGGATTTTTTCCCCAACTTTACCTGAGTTGAATCCATTCTACACCCCTTTTGCCTGTCATCTTGGAGCAGTATGTGTGGGAAGTGTATGCCATCTCTGCTGTAAATAACATCCCCCATCTTTCCTCTGCTTCATCCTCCCACACCTTGTTCAAAACACACACTAACCTGTTACTCTGTGTATTCCTTGTTTTTCTTGGAAGCAACCTCTTCCTAGCTTGTTTTCATTTCAAAGACCGTGTGTAGCATTTGCAGTATTTTCTTTCCCGTGTAGCTGTTCTTTTCCCAGTGAAGGTATTTTGCCATTAAAATATATGCAGTTTATATGAACTGTTTGGGTAAGACAAAGTTAGAACAAAAAGTGATCTGCAGACACAAGAGTTAAAATGTTTTCCAGTTTGATGTAAGGGGTTTAATGCAGTTTTTTAATATTTTATTTTGGTGATAGCCAAAAGCTCATCTTTGGGTCTTTTCCTTTTGATTTACCCCAGTTCAGCATTTGGCCCTAACCCGTTGACTCTGACCTCAAAATCTATTTGCCTTGAAAACAAAGATGCCTTCCTGCAAAATGAGCTGCTAGATGTTTGCAGGGAAAGCTTTGTAAGAGCAAACTGGGGGCATCAGTGACCAATGTCCCACCTTGAAAAGCAGCAGATGCTGCACCACTGTGTTCCCTCCTGGCAAGGGGCTCAATGTGGTCCTTATTTGGGGGGGGTGTGCGCATCCCAAAGCCAACCGTGTTCTGAGGGCAGAGGTTTGCATGTAGGAGGTGAGGAGCTCACTACCTGGCATTGCCTGCTGCTGAAAGTGTGGGCAAGCGAGCAGCCGTGGAATGCTGAGCAATTGCATTCTGGTTATTTGTAGATGATAAGAAAAAAATGAGCAAACGAGAATTTTCTAATTTTAGAAAAGCACGTGTGACGTGTAGCTGTCACAGAGCTAACAGCAGCTGACCACAGACCAGAACAAAGAACAAATATGTGGGTGCATGTTCAAGTCTGAAGTGCTGTGAAAAGTAACTCCACAACACTGGTGTTGTGCAGCTGCTGTCCAGCTTGTCGTAGGCTTGCTAGGACACTGCATTAATGGCTCTCAGGACAAAGAATGGTTTTGAGCTCAAGGAGGGGAGGTCTAGATTGGATGTCAGGGGGAAGTTCTTTACAGAGAGAGTGGTGAGGTGCTGGAACTGGCTGCCCAGAGAGGCTGTGGATGCCCCGTCTCTGGAGGTGTTCAAGGCCAGGTTGGATGGGGCCCTGGGCAGCCTGGTCTAGCATTAAATGTGGAGGTTGGTGGCCCTGCTTGTGGCAGGGGGTTGGAACTTAGTGATCCTTGGGGTCCCTTCCAATCCAAGCCATCCTATGATTCTATGACAAACAGGGCCTGGTGCTCCAAAGCATTACTGACTCTTGGCTGTTTAAGCTCTGCTAGCTGTGAGTGCACACCCCGAAAGGGAATGCATCTGGTCTCTGGGTGAGATTGCATGAGTAGGTATGAAGCTCAGGGAAACAAGAAGTGGCACAAGTTTTCTCTCAGTACTGCAAACTACGGTGATCTGAAGAAAACGTGGGAGGATGATCTGCACTACAAGGAAACACAATTCAGATTTCATTTTTCCGTGGTTTTGTGTGAGTTTTTTCTTCAGAAACAGTATGTTCTCACTTCAGAAACAAGACATACAAATAAAAGAGGAGAGCATTCTTTCACTGACCAAAAACTAGGGAGCTATCCCTGTAGACATATTAACGTCAAGTACAATGAACATTTTATTAAAAGCACATGGTTGTAGGAAATTTAAGTTATTAGCAATTGAACTTTCTACCGAGGGCTGAACGCTGTCTCTGAAAGGCAGCAGGGCATTTTCCAGACCTGCTTCCCCTTCCAAAAATACCAAGGTGACAGCAGTAATCACAACACATTGATGGCGCTGCCAATTTTGCCAGCAAAGGAAATCAATTAAAAGGTTTCCACTGACCTAAAGCTTTGGGCTGTGGTGGACAGAATTAAAACATAAATGAGCTCAGGATTAAAGGTTGTTTAATGAATACTGTATCTAAAATTACACAGCTTTCCAACTCCTTGAAGCTGGTGGTCAGATTTGAGTGAAGGTGAACTTGTACTGTATTTGAGGAAGGAAGTATTTTTCAACATAAAATGTTCATTTTCTGCTTTCTCATCGTAAATAATTTTTCTGCTTTGGAAATTCAGTGCTATTAACTGTGGTGCCCAACAAAATCCATAAGGAGGAGTCTGGTGTTCCAACAATCAAGGGCCAGATAGGTGGTGGTGGTGATTTTTTTCAGAAGAATGCAAGAAACAAAAAGGAAAGATTGTCAGATATTGTATTCATCCTATTAATATATATTTTCGGAGAACATTTTGTGGTAAGAATATGCTCTCTGTAAGGAAAGGTTATAACTATACTGGTTTTTACCCATAGATGGAGCCAGCAGCTTTCATTTCCCATAGCCCATCCAGCTGGGCAACCTTGAAGGCCTTCTCACTGTAGCAGATCTCTACTGAAGCTTTTCTTCAAACTTCAGATTGCAATTCATGTCTGCCTGATTGTGCTCCATATTCCTGATGTTTAGGTAACAATTTCCAGTGAAGCAGCAGTTTTTCAGCTTGACACAGGCATGGAATGCCAGGCACAGGCATCTCATGTACCATTGGATCAAGCTGTTTGCCTACTGCTGCTCTTCACCTTCTCATGCCGTACAAGTTGGTCTGTCCTCCCTCATACCAGCTTCTGGAATCTACATCTGGATTTCTAATCAACAAATTCATCCCATAGTCTCCCACTCTTCAAACAACAAGAGCAGAGCAGGACAACTCCTCCACTTGCCCGGTGGCAGTGCTGGGCTGATGCACCCAGGGCATGGTTGGCCCTGCTGGCAGCTGATTCAGATCCAACTGTTGTCAACCAGAACTTTGATTTCTGGCTGTGACTCTGCCCTTAAATCTGACTAGACGGTGCAAGGGATGGGGTGTGGAAGGATGGGGCTGCTTGGCTGCAGTTCACCTTGGGATGCTGGCGTAGGCTTTTCCAACTTCATCCCATAAAACCTAGGGAAGGTACAGAGCCATGTCTGTCTTCCTCCACTTCCCAGTACTGCTGTGCAACTACATCTAACTGTGATTGTTCTAGCTTGTTTTGCCCACCAAGTCAGACAGAAGGCTTAACACTATTCATTTCAATCTTATCTACACTGGAAAAATGACTTTCTGCAGACAACATGTGTCAGCAGCACGGCTGCATTTGAACTGCTGCCACATGGAGCTTTGCATGGCCACAGACCAGCCGTGTTCAGCCCTGGTTCCTCTGCCAGTTACTGACATCGGCTGTCAGCAGCAGATGATTTTTCTGGTTAGAATGTGCCCGTGGTGATGGGCTTTACTTAATTTGGAGAGATCTCTCAATGCGTTTCCCATTTCACCTTTGTTTCCCATGGTCAGTGTTATCTGTAGTTTGCATATATGGAATACACCCAGCGTACTTTATATACTTTACCAGTCTTTCTAGGAAATAATGGTTTTTCAGACTATCTTCAAACTGCTAGTGATTCAGATGCAATGATGCAAAAAAAGGGAAAGTTTTCAGACCCTGACTTTCATCATGTTATGGGATGGACGTGGGATCGAAGCCATTCTCACTTTCTGTCTTTCCTGGGATTTGAACTATGGAACGTGCTATAAATGACTGCTTTTGCTAACTAACCAAGGTATTATTTATTGTAATGTATAGGTGAGAAGACAGTCACCTTAGTTTTATATTGACTCTTTTAGAGACTGTTACTGGCATGCAGGGGAAAGAGAAATTCTCACTCAGTAAAATAATGCTCTCCGTGTTTATTTGTATATGAAATGTGCAAATAGAAAATACACACTTTGAACACCCGAGAGGTTGATGAACCCTGGTGCTCTTTCCCTGCCAGTCTCTTTCAAGTCGTTGTGAAAGAGAGGTCTGCAGGGCAGTGCTCACATGCTAACGACTTTGTTTCCCCATTGGCAGTAAAGCTAATGAGAGAGTTTCAAAGTCTCAAAGTGTCTAATGACAGCAAAGTATTTGGAAATGACTTGCTTTGGTTTGGTTTGGGTTTTTTTCTTTTTGAAACTATTTGCAGTTTGAAAATCCAGGAGAACAAGCAGGGGGAGCATTTCAAACATATAGGAGTTTAATTTACATTGAGATCAACCATTTCAGAATTTGGTCCCTAGGCAAATACTTGGTTTTAAGTAATGAAGAAGTCCTGTTTATTTTAGAAGCTTTGTTCACATCCTTAGTATTAAGTGCATTGCTTCACCTGAAGCTTAGTGAGTGCTAGTCACAATCCCATGGAAACTGCATTGTGTGTTCAATCTCTTTTGAAATGTGGTTAGAGTCTGAGTGTTATCATTCTCTTAAGGTATTAGAGCCAAACTTGATATATATCACAGGTTCACAGAGTTCTTTCTTCTTAGATAAAGGCCATGGAAAATGCCTAAAAAATGATGAATAAATATGATAAATGTTGAATCAGTCAGTTTTCTGATCTGGAAAAATGTGGAATGAAAGAACCCAATCGCAGGGCAGAAAAATACATTGTTTGGGGAATATAATGTGTGTGGTATAGGAAGTATAGAGAAACCCCAGACTCAGTCCAGCAGCCTATCCCCAGACTCAGTCCAGCAGTTTATCACCACATCTGGTTCTGGATGAATAACCTGGGAAGATGAGGTAGGACTTTTGATTGTGCAATGCCTTCGAGGACCTTCGTAATCTTGCATAGTAGCCCAGTGGCATGAGAATGACCTCTGACATTTGGTGTTGGCTGGAAACCACCAGTCATTTTCTAGTATGCCCTTGGTGAAGGCGGTGAAGGAGACTTTAATACAGCAAGATGCACGAACTTCACAGGCTGAGAGCTGTGGACACAAGTTTGACTGCTGGTACAGTGAATGGCACTTATACATCCATGGACTTTCAGGGAAGATGTTTCTCCAATTTCTAGTAGGCCACTTGCATGAGAAGTAGGCATGGGCAGACACTACTGGCAGCTGAGCTGGTACAAACCACCATATGAGCTGCCAGCACTCTCTTCAGCACAGGTGAATTGGGCAAGGTGAGGCTGTAGCACCCATTTTAAGTTGGTCAGGAATTGGAGCACCTTAGAGCAGCTTGTGTAGTTGTTCTGCAGCTATGGAGTTGTTGGCCCATTTTGTTTAGACAGAAAAATTAAATGCATGTTGGTTGTCGCTGGGACGAGAGGATGTGGATAAGCACAGAAGTTTTCTTTCAGTATAAAGCTTTGCATAGTGCCAGGCTTTGGAATTTTTTTTCCCTATCACCATACTAAGTCAAATATCAGAATGGATTAGGAGACCTAGAGTAAAGTCTTTTTGTACTTGCAAGTTTACAGAGGTGAAAACGCCGCAGAAATTGGATAATACCAAAGTTAAGTTAATGTCACTGATCTAATTCATTTCTTTGTGTGTCTGTGTAATGGAGGTAAGTCCTCCCATGCTGCTTGTTATTTGACTAAAGTAAGCTTACATATTTGCTTTTGTCAAAGCAGAGGGCAATGATGCCACTTATAAAAATTAATTGGTTTTCTAGCCTAAATTGATTTAATCAATTTGGATTTTATTATTCTTAAAATAATCAACATGTCAGCTGGAGGAGGCTAGAAGACTTGTTCTTAAAATAAAAAGAGGACAGTCAAGGTCTAGTCATGTCAGAAAATGAATCTATCTATTTTTTTTATTGAATCTATGAATGGGTCCCAGCTGTCAGGACCTTTAAAGAAGTTTGTTTGAATCATGCAGGATAATGTCTGCACTGGGAGCCAGTAACCATTGCTGTGGGTGCTCTGATAACCAGCACAACTTCTGGCAGTTTTCCCTGGCACAGTGTGGGACAGACATATTGAATTAAGGGCACCACTGTGCAGAGGATCCAATTCAGGTCCAGAAAAGTGTTTTAATAGTCGTAGGGATGCATGTGCACATTATTTGGAGCTGCATGCACCATCTGAGGGTTGTCAGGATGGAGTTTATCATACACTCAGAAGCTCTATCAGTGGATTTCCAGCCAGGATATGCAAAGTGAGTGTCTGTGGGTGTTCTACAAAGTGCACGGGATGGGACAACAAGATGAGAATTAATTATAGCCTCATTGTAAAACTGTGATAAGCAAAAAACTATCTTGTAATTTAGAGAGCAATGTCCTGAAGAGTGACCTTTCTGAAGGGAAGATTTGAGTCTGTAGTTACCTGCACACTATGAGCGACGGTCTGTAATTCATATTCTCTGCTGGTTGCTTTTGCTTTGGTCCACTTTCAGTATGCTGGCGTGTCCAGCTAAACCAGCACCCCTACAGAGCATTGCTGGAAAGGTCTTATGGCAATCACAGAAACACAGAGCCAGCAGGGTGCTCTGGGATGGGTCAGCAGGCTAGCAGCCCTCCCCTCCCAACAGAGAACAGAGTGTTTGCTGAAATCTAAATAGGATCTTTCTGAGACTGAATGTAAGTGCAGCTTTGAGAGCCACATGAAGGCATGTGGTGCAGCACTGTGCTGACAAGTGTGTGAGTTGTGTCAGCATGAGCTGTATCTCCCAGGAGCTCATACCCAACCATGAAACATAGGTGCCCTCCTGTGGGCATCCTGCTGCTCCTCTGCTGTACTGACAGCTGGGATTGCTTCACATACCTGCGGGTGCTTTGCTTTAGGTTTTTAGCAGGATGCTAAGGGCCCTTTTTTATGCTTATTTTTGCTTTGCTTCTAACCCCATTCAAAGAGTGAGGGATAAAAGCAGCCCTCCATCCGAGATGTGTAGCAGTAGTAATTTCTGGAGTTGTTCAGGGAACCAAGTTCTCATAGTCTCAGGAGGGTTTGTCATTGCCAACAGTGGGGTCAGAACATAGCTCTCAATATGAGGACATTTCATGGTGCTGACAAGTACCACATTTTGTCACAATTAATTGCTCCTGGGAAGCTGTATGAAGGTAAGCCATTCATTCATCACATGCTATTTAATGACCGCCATTATTTGGGAATCCTGAGCATCTCATTTCAGTGTGACTGAATATTTCTGCTTAACCACCTGCGTGTGTTGGGCAGAAGGTTTGGTGTCAGATTTGTTTGCTTAACCTCGGTGTAAGGTTTCAGTAGCTCGTAATGTTCATGGTCTCACTGCAGATTGGCTTAATGAGGAGTGGATTGCACATAGCAGCCTGACCCATGACTCCAGCAGGACATTGCTGGTTGCAGCTATTTGATCTTGTTGGAGGCAGAAATTCATGGAGGTTTTTTTTTTTTCCACCCAGCTGCCTCCATACCAGAGGCCAAATCTATGTTTAATCCATGCCCCAAATTCACATCTAAATGCTGCAAGGGCAGGATTTTTGTATCATACAATCATAGAAGGGACCTCTGAAGGCCATTAGTTCAACTCCCCTGCAGTGAGCAGGGATCCCAGGGCTAGATCAAGCTGCCTGGGGCTTGATCCAGCCTCACTTTGAAAGTCTCCAGGGACAGGGCATCAACCACAATACCAGGTAATCTGTTCCAGTGTCTCACCATCTTCACTGGAAAAGATTTTTTCCTTATATCTAACTTAAATCTACCCTCCTTGAGCTTGAATGATGGATGATGGGGAAAGAATTGCACATGAATATGTAGTACTGAAATGAGAGCATCTACACGTGGCAAATAATACCCATGCAAAGCACCTGCTGCCTTGAGTTTGCTGCAGAAAGGGTGCAAAGGGCTGCATTAGCACATAGGTGCAAAGAGGAACAGTTTGAAACTGAAAGAGGAGAAATTTAGGTTAGATGCTAGGAAAAAATTCTTTATTCAGAGGGTGGTGAGGCACTGGCACAGCTGCTCAGAGAGCTGTGGATGTCCCATCCCTGGAGGTGCTCAACACTGAGTTGGATGGGGCATTGGGCAGCCTGAGCTAGTGGAAGGTATAGAGTGCCATCAGATGGGCTTTGAGGTCCAATGCAAACCATTCTGTTGTTCTATGGTAGCAGCTGCCTTACTGCAAAGGATTTTTCAAAGACAAAAATCACAAAGAGCACGTAGCAAGTAATACCAATGGTGTTTTGGCTCAGGAGTGCATGGGGCCTTCATTCAAGCTGCACGTGGTGCCAGTGCAGCTCTGGCCTAAACTTGTTTGGAAAAATGAACTTCAAAAAGGGTTCAGCATAAGCATTTAGATGAGCAGTTAGCTGAATTTTTTCATCTTTTACAAGAAAGCATTTCTCCTTCCTTGAAGCTATGTAAAATGTGGTTTCTACTCCTGTGCAAGTCGAATTCTGATATACTGTGCATTTGACAATCTCCAGACTTGGCTGTCTGAAGTTAACAGCATAATTCTTTGCTGAGGCACCCATGCTGGTTGACTTGAAAAAAGAAAGAAAGAAAGAAGGGAAGAAGGAAGGGAAGAAGGAAGGGAGGAAGGGAGGAGAAGGAAGGAAGGAGAGGAAGGAAGGGAACAACAGAACTTTTTTAATTCAATAAAGCAAACATAGAGAGGAAAATTGAAATATTTTGGATAATTTCTCTGTTATTTGCTCATCACTCATATGAAGGTATGAGCAGTAAGGAATAGTTTCCTGTGCAAGCACTTAAACATTGGTCTAAATCCATTAGAGCCAAAGGAAAGCCCTACTTCCTTTACAGTCAAAGGCACTCTTTGACAGAAGCCTCGTTAACAACCCTTCCCACCTTAAAAACATAAATAGTAATAATGAGGCTTAGCACCTACCTGGCATCTTGTATGTTCACTGGCAGAAAGCTTTCAAGCAAATGGTGGCGATTAGTGCAAACCAGTTTGTACAGCTGTCCAGATTGCGTTCAGTCAGAAGCTCAGCCTGCAGAAAAATATGTGACTTATCAGCAGGTTCTTGCTAATGGTGAGCAATGACAGGCTGGGATCGGTTCTCTGAGTTCAGAGAAATGACCAAAGCCAGGGCTTTGGGTAACAGCTCAGGGCTCTGTTGCACTGGTTAGGAATATTTTTCTTTTTCCCTGGTTTCTTTTGTGATTGAAACAAAGACTAAGAAAGAAACTGAGATTTAGCATTCTTAATTTCATCAATGTATGTGATTAATAGTCATCACAGAATCAGAATCACAGAATCACAGAAACACCAAGCTTGGAAAAGACCTACAAGATCATCCTGTCCAACCATCCACCTATCACCAATAGTTCTCACTAAACTGTACCCCTCAACACAACATCCAAACGTTCCTTGAACATCTTATTCCTATTCCCTAGTGATGGGCCATAATTCCTACATGTTTGTTTAACCACAGTTATTTATGCTCCTCTTTTATTATCCAGACCATAGGGATGAAGAAAGTGTAAAAATCATCAAAGTATGAAAATGCAAGAAAAAAAAAGTCAGGTTGTCACACTTTTACAAGTTATGCAGAGCATCTCCATATGCCATAGTAACATGTATCTTTATTGGTGATCTGGATGAGAGGATTGAGTACAGTCTCAGTAAATTTGCAGATGACACCAAGTTGGGAGGAAGTGTTGTTCTGCCTGAGGGTGAGATGGCCCTACAGAGCCATCTGGGCAGGCTGATCAGTGCACTGAGGCCAACAGTGAGAGCTTAGCATGACCAAGTGTCAGGTCCTGCACTTTGGCCACAGCAACCCCATGCATTGCTATAGGCTTGGGGCAGAGTGGCTGCAAGTCTGCATGGAGGAAAAGGACCTGGGGGTATTAGTTAATAGCTGGCTGAACTGCTGTTAATTAATAGCAGTGTGCAAGAAGGCCAACAGCATCCTGGCAAGGATCAGAGATAGGGCAGCCAGCAGGAGCAGGAGGTGATCATCCCTCTGTACCGGCACTGGTGAGGCTGCACCTCGAGTGCTGCGTTCAGTGTTGGACCCCTCACTAAAAGAAGAAGGCATTGTGGCCATTCTAGGGGTGCAATTTAGGGTAAAGCACCTTGTTATGTATGGCTGTAGCAGGAGCTGCAGGCGGTCAGAGTGGCTGCAGGCACCTGGGAGATCCTGAAAAGCTTCTGTGGCACCAGGGGCAATATGTCAGAGCGTGGGGTTGTGTAAATCCTTGGGAAGGTTGCCCTGGGTCAGCTCTTACTCCATGTGCAGTTTCTTGGCATGGAATTTATTATTAAGGCAAGTTTCTGCAATTAAATTGCTTAAAGTCAAACACGAAATGCTTGTGAAGGCAGCACAAGAGACAGAGGCACCAAATAAGCCTTCTCCAGCAGTGGTCATTCTTTCCACTGTGTGTTGCTGTGGCTTTGTCCTGTCCAATTTTAAAGTTTGAAAATAAGCAAGGTGATATTTATAGGGACGTGTGGGCATCACTCAGAAGGAGTTAAACTATTGAGGCTGCACGTCTAGACTTAGAAAGCATGCTCTGGTATCATGGGTGCTGCCAGCTATTGCATATTTGAATCCAGAAAAGTTATTAAGTAAATAAAACAAAATGCACTATGGAAGTACCCAAGCAGCATGTCATTTCCTTGGGAAAATAACCCCACAGGGTGCTGAGACCTGCTGCAGCAGAGCATGAGGATAACTCCATCATTCCTCACTTAAGAAACATCAGGGACCAGACTGGAAAATGATCTGCAGAGGATTTTTTGATTCTCTGTCATCTAGCTGCCAGGACAAGAGGCTTTGTGATTTTGTATTTGCATTTTGGTTCTGTTTCTGTTCTGCTCTGAGCCCTCTCTCAAGTCCTTCCAAATTCTTTACCATAAAAGATTATAAAGCACTACAGCACTCCACTAAATGACATCAAGACTGTTTCTGCACACTGTATATTTGGAGCAAGACAGCAGTAAAGAGAAAAAGTGAGGAAAATTTACTTTGCCTTGGGGTAGCTGGATTTTTGCCATCAGTGAAACCTGGAATCACTGTAATGAAAAAATTAGCAGGTACTTGGTAGCACTCTTTCTCCCAAGGCTCCATGGATACCCAACATAATGATCTGCTGCAAGCGCTCTGAAAAGCGATGTTAAACGCCGCTGCTCTGGAGGTCATGGAGAGATGGCTGTGGGAGCCTCGGCGGTGGTGACTGCAAAGCATAAAGTGCTGTCATTGGGACACACTAAAGAAGCAGCCAAGTCTTAATCACATAAACAGATTCTCATATACTGTCCCCGTGCTATTTTGTAAAGTGCTTATATAACTGAAAAGATTAACCTTGGAGAAAAAAGGATAGAAAAATATTTTTATGACTTCTTATTTATGGCTTTACTACGGTTGAGGAATTAGTTTGTATTTTACAAAGCCAAAAAGTGGAGGAAGAGAGAGGAGCAGAGCTCTGAATAAGGACAGATATTTGCACGGCTATCAGAATATTAAAGAAAACCCCAAATCCCGAGGAGTTATTGCTGTCAAATGCAGACATGCAAGCAAATCCTAGAGTGGAGCAGAGCTCAGTATCCAAGCAACGTCAACATTTTTTTGCTAAACTCCTGCTGACGGCTCTTGCCACTTTATGGTCACATTAAAAAAGAAAATGCCTGACATCACTGAAATTCTTAGAAATTAATTTCTCATCCATCCAACAGATGTGAGGCTCGGCAACGCAGAGCACATGCACATCTTGCAGAAAGTCAAAGGCAGGCGGGGGAAGAAAAGCCTTTGGTGAATGTGAGGCTGGGAAGTTGTTGTTTTGTTTCTCTGTGTCTGAGGCACTTTGTTTCTCAATTCCTGGTCCTCTCCCTTGGAGACAAGGGATGATTCTGTCTCTGGTCATGCAGCAGCTCAGGAACAGAAAGGAGAATAAAACTGGAGGCTCTGAATTCATCTCCCAGCCCCATTTCAGTGTTCCTTGCTCACCACTTCTGCCCCCTCTGACAGTATTTTATTATAACTGGAAACAGCCTACCTGGTTTACAGGAATATGTTGCTTGGAGCCATAATTTCTTTTCCTGTCTGTTAGCACAGAGGTTCTAATATAATTTTGCTCCAGTCACATGCAAATAATATGACTGTCAGACATGCCAGGCCTTACTATGGTTATAAAGACCATGACAGGGAGTTGTGGTTTGGTTTTGCTTTTTTTTTTTTTCCCCACATGTATGTATTAATCAATAATAATAACAAAGCATTCAATCTGGTAGGGTTTTCCAGGCGTTTTTTAGGTAAGCTGGACTCTGAGAGCCAGGATCACAGCAGCCTGCACTGTGCTGGACTATGAATGTGTGGTGCTTTCAGAACAGAGCAGGAAATGCAACAACAGGGTTTTGTGTTGTTGGAGGTAACCAGAGCTTTGTAACCATAACGCTGAGTCTCTCCTTTGATTCCCAACTTGGAATTTAACCCGATTAATTATTGGGTTTGGGCTACTTTGTCGAGTGCTTTCTGCTTTAAGCACTGAAGTCACTGCACAAAGTCAGTCCTTGGACAAGATTTGGGAATCTGATGGCACTGTACAATGAGTTCTGGTATTCTGTGGTACTACTTTAGATCATTTTCAACACAGCTTTACAAGATAAAAATAGTCATGTGATTGGCTCAAAGCACTGCTAAGCTAATTCACCATTTAATGAGATGTCACGGTTCCAGAAGTTTCTTTTCTAAAGCATTGGTCTGGGAACTGAGACAAGCTGGGGTCAGCCCAACACTGGTACCTGCCCTCTGACTCATGAGGGCGTCTGAAAATCTAACACCCAAGGAAGAATTACACAAGGAGTTACTGTTGCTTCTTGCCATTCCATCTCATTCCCTCTCTGAGGTGCTCTCCCAAGGACATGGTCCATAGCTTTTGCTTTCTCTTTATTGGGAATGCTGTTGAAAGGTTTCATACTTTTTTTTTGCCTCCTGCCAGGTACTGCCTATGCAGAGTGTCAGGCTTGGATTTTCCAGCAGTATTCACTTACTACCACATCGTTTCCAGCCCTCCTGTCATTTAGGCATAAAGAAGAACTCAGAATTCCTTCTCTAATTTGCATCTGCATTGGTCCTGGCCAACCCACTGAGATTTTTCATACAATCCTAAATATAGCATCTCTGAACTTGACACTGCTCGGTCTTTCCACTTGCAAAGTAAATAAAGATGGAGCTTTTTACGATCCAAGACATCCCATGTTGTCCCTTCACTCACTTCCATCACAGGAGTGGCTCCAGCAGTCACAGCAGATTATAAACTGGATGCCATGGGTGCATTGGGTGCTTTTTCCAAGTTATGTCTCTGCAAATTGCACAGATCAATAGAATTATCAAGAAATTCGGGTTTGGGTTGTTTCTTGCTCATTGTAGGCATCAAATCAATGCCAGCTTTCCTTTATACACACACTATCTCAGGCTTTTTTCCTTCTGTACCGTGGCAGACCGCTAAGGTCCCTGAATTGCCATGTCAGTGAGCTGTAGGGTCTGTCTTTCTCCCTGTGCTTTCATCTCCCTTAAAAATTCAAGAAAGTTCCTTTTGCCAACAAAATTGCTATGTTTTTCATGGGTGTAAAAATTTCAAAAAAAACACACCAAAAAGGCTGGAAAGAAAAAGCAGAAAGATGTTGAATGATTTCTGTTCCAGGTCTCATGCGTGTGATTATGAACACTTCCTCTTCCATACTTCCATCTGCTTTGGCAGATCTTCAGTAATCTAGGCCACTAATTGCAATAATCTCTTTGGAACTTGGGCATGTGAGACAGCCACTGTGTGCACACTGCAGTTCCAAGCAATATGTCATGTTCTTGCACAGGAAGGAGCAGAGCCACTGTACTCAGCACACCTCCATCACCTTCTATTCCTTTCCAGCCTGCTGTAGGACTTTGGGAAAGGTGCTCCATGCTGTGCAAAGCTGCAAAATATGATGCTCACCTCATCCTGCTGAGAATCCAAAGGTGCTTTGAGAGGTCTTCTTGTCAGTGGTGTTCCCTAGTGTAAGATCAATAAGTATACAGATGTTGTAAAGTATTGGATGATCAATAAGCATACAGAGAAGTTAATAAGATTATCATGTTGGAAAAGGTAATCAGAGATAAATGGAAAGTACTCACTGGTGTTGTAGACTCACAAGAAACTCCATAAGGAGCAAATCCAGAGAGAGGTCCTTCCTTATTGGCAGTCAGCCCTTAAATGGGGTCTAGAAGAGGTGCAGCCAGGCTCCACCCCTGCTGGTCACACAGCTGAATTGCCTTCACCTGTGCTTCCGTGGCTGACTCAGTGCTCACCTCAGGTGGTCAATCACCTGAGTGATCCAACAGATCCCTTACACCTGGGATGTTTGTCTCAGGAAGTTAACAGGGCTGGTTTGCTAGCCGTTCAGTTAGTCTTGATGTTAAAGCATGCAATGCGCTTGGTTTTATTCTCTTGCTTACAAATAGTGATGCTTTGGAATCATTAATTTATAGAAAAATGTAGGGGTAGAGAAACTAGGGATAGAAATGTGAAAATAGATTTTTGGATTTTGTGCAGTTGTTGGTTTTTTAAAGCCACTTGTATTATTTGTTAATCAGCAAATAAAGGTCTAATCTATTTGTTTGAGGTGGCTTGAACATGCATAGTGACGGAGCTGGTGCCATGCAGGGGTGGACTTCAGTGCTGTCCCTGCCTGCACGTGGTGGATTCCTCTTTCTATTCTAATCCCCTGGCTGGAGCCCAAGCAATCCCTCTGCAATGACAATGCAGGGTTGGATGATCCGTTAGGAATTTCACCTCCTGGCATTCTGCCTGTGTTTAGTTCACGGGACTGGGATCTATGCCAGCGTGGTGTCCTTAGTGGTTCACTGAAGTACACGCTTGGTAGCTATACTGCAAGTAGGTGAAACCTTTCCTGTAGGTACCCCAGCTGGTCACTGGTATTTTGTGAGCACTGAGTTTGAGTTCAGTGAGCAATTCAGATCACCTCTGCTCTAAAGCTAAAAGACTCTCTTTTTCTGTCGACAAAACTGGGTGGTCAGTAGTTCAGTGTCAACAGAAAATGTCCATTCTGTATGAACACTGCATTAGAGGAACCTGAACACGGTCCTCAGGTTCTTGTGCACCAGGATAGCAGCTAAGAAGAGCAGAAGAGGCAGGCAGATGGTAACTCCTTTGCTCCCCATCAGGCTGGAGGTTGGGAACTCTTCAGGAAGGTTCGTCCCTCCAGGATTTGCTGCATTTTCCTTTTCAAGGTGTGGTTCAACTTTTTTTGTCGTCAGCATTGTCTGTGTTGTCTCATGTGTCTAATGGGATGCTGTTCACTGTCTCTATTTTTGTGTTTATCATTTATATATTCTCTATTATATTTACTGTGACAGAGGAGTGGATCGTTTGTGGGACGACTGTCAGCCCAAAATTACACTGTCTGCATTTTTTATTGTTAGGGAACACTTAAAATTATTTTCAACTTAAAATAGTAGATAACAATAATACCAAGCCAGTGGAAGAGTCTGTCTGTCATCTTATTTTATGTGTAAGTAAATTTCTTGGCTTATGCTGTCAGATCTGTCTGCTTATTGTGGGGACCAGAGGGATACAGAATTTGAAATGTCTTGGAAATCTCATCTCCTTGTCTAGATTTTAGGATGAGGGTGTTGCTTCAAATGTGCGTGTTTGTTGCTGAGAGTTGTATTTTGTGACAACTGTGCCAGCACAAATGTTAAAACCGCAGTAAGATGTGTGTGAAGCTGTTCTATCAGTGATGCCCTTACCAGCTTCTGAATTGCAAATGTTGGAGCTGTGGCTGTGCAGGGGAGGAGCGCCACCTGTGTTGGTGTAAGGTTGATGCTTGGAGATGTCTCCTAAGGTAAATTCAGTGCAGGGCTGTGTTTCTGAGGAGCTGTGGTGCTCTGATTTTCAGCCCAAAATTTTGTATTTTGGGGAGTTCATTCGAATATTGGTACAAATTTCACTCCTGTGATGCTGGCCATCCCTAGTTAAGGTTCCTTCCAACCCAAGCTGTTCTATGATGCTGTGATTTATTCAGTTGTTGTTCAGTTTATGGCCTATTCAGTGCTGCCTGAAAGAGCTTTTCTGTCACTTAAAGTGAAGGGAATATTTTGTTCAGCCCTACAATGCACAGCACAATTTCAACATCATTCATTCTGCTCCGCTCCTGCATGAAGGGGGAAAGAAAAAGAGCAAGAAGAAGGCAAAGAGGAGATATGTCAAGTTCCAGTGAATCCCATCTCCTTCTCAAATCTTTGTGGGTGGATGTGGTTGATAGACTTGATGACAAGAAGAGATAAGAAAAGCACAAGTGGAAAAATACTTCTGTAGAACTTCATTGCCACTACTGTTATTTTGTACAAGTTAATACTGAGATATTTTCCTTTTGCTGAGAAGTTACTAAACTTTAGGATCTGCATTCATCACACCAGACATCCTGTGCTTACTGGATCAAAGACTGGCTTTTTTGAGCATAGACAGATAGTGGTGTGCAATAAGAACAGCTTCGTTTTTCACATCGCAAACTGAAACTGCCAGAAAAGTGAGCACTGCAAACATATGCACCACGGTCTATCAGAAGGATGGGGAAAATGGTAAAATTATCGTTTGGATAGGATCACGTTCATCAGTCCCAAATTATTGGTCTTTGGGGGTAGGTGCTGAGCCTGAAATACAGTATTTGCATTACTGGAATCAGCTCTATGCCAACGCTCCCATCACCATTCCTCCTGCTCCTGCTGCTTTGTATTATAAGCTCTGGAAAGAAGGGTTAGAAAAGCACCACAAAGCTGCCAGCATGTAATTTATAAGTAATCTATCAGGTGATCTGGGAAATCCAGAATGCACCTTGAGGACTTTGAAAGAGAAGTAAAATTTCACTTTCAGATTTTTCAAAAACAATTTAGTTCCAGCCTGACAACTTCTGAGATTGGAATCTTTCTTTACGCACAGTGAAAACAACATGAAATGTTATAAAAAAAACAGGGATAAAGGCAAAAACTCATTACAGTGAAACACTTGGTTATGATTATGGAAAGTAATTGAGCCCAGCTTGGAGTCATAAACTTGCAGTCCTTTTATGGGGTGTGAGCTGGACTTGGACCAGATGGAGAAAGTGGTAGTTTGTGTTTCCCTTTGAAATGTGGCTGTATGGTCTGCTCAAATGGCGTGCAAATGTTCTTAGGCAAACATACACTTTATTACTGTGCATTGCATCACTTGCAGTCTTGAGCATCGTTTTTATATATACATATACATAGCAGAAATGTCTTTTACTCATTTCTCTATACGTTGTTTTGAAATACTTTCCAAGAGCACTATTCTGATGAAATGCAGTTAAAACTATTCTGGTCTTCTGAGAATTGTGGCTGGGTACCAGTGGCAATAACCAGTAATTATAGCTCTGCAAACATCTGCCTGTAGAACTGAGAAGAGAAATTCAGAAACATTCCCGTTTAGGGAAATTTTTAAGGAGAACGAGGCAGAGAAACTCGATGCACATAGAATTGCAAAATGTTGTGTTTTACTTTTCATAGAATCATAGAATCTCTTCGGTTGGAAGGGACCTCAAAGGTCATCAAGTTCCAACTGCCTGTCACAGACAGGGCCACCAACCTCCATATCTGATCCTACACCAGGCTGCCCAGGGCCCCATCCAACTTGGCCTTGAACACCTCCAGGAATGGAGCATCCACAACCTCTCTGGGCAGCCTGTGCCAGCACCTCACCCCTCTCTTTTTTGAGGATAGACCTGAACTTCCCTTGATTTCTATGAGCAGTGACAAAACCAGAAGGATTTTTGAATGTGGGAAGTTTCAGCAGCAAAAGGAAATAATTGGGTTTGTTGATTTGCAGTCTGAAGCTTTAACCCTCACTAAGGGGATGCACTTTCTTTTTAGCCTTCTCTTCTTCTTGCCTTTTGTAGCAATGAAGTTCTTTCATTTGGAGGCAGAAAATATTGCTTTTTTCTTCATTTTCACACCATAAAAACCCCTGATAAGACTCACTGGTCCCCACCACTTGCCCTGTGCTCTGCTGCTGCATTTGTGCATTGGGTCTCCATTAAAAAGGCAGACAAGGAAATGGTTCAGAATGTCAGCATTTAAAGTGTTTTTAGCACAGAATTTACACCTCTGGGAGAGGACTGAATTAGTTTGTGTCTCAAGCCTCCAATGGGTGGTCAGACAGCACGTGCTGCTTGCCATCAGTTCACATAGTGCCATCATGGAATCCTGTTGGAAAGCCATAAAGCCATGACATCTTTATTTCCTGTCGGGGGGAGACCAAATCTTCAGAAATCCCAGTTCTACCTCATTGAACAAGTTTTCATGTTGTGTTTAGAGATAGAAAGATTTTGGCTATGTTTGTGCCTGAAGAGTCTCATGAAATCATTTATCTGGGTGCTTTTATCACGAGAGAAGGGAAACTGAAATGCAGGAAGCGTTGAGCAGAGGGAGTGTGGCCATGGATGGGGCTTTGTTGGGTTGGATTGCAGATGACTCCTTTCCTTCTGTGGCCTCATGCATTAGGGGAAAATAGAAAAAGAGGTTTATTTTTTCTACTTTATGTGCTCCAGCCTCTCTGTTAAAAAGAATACGTCTGGTTTAAGGGGCTGGAAAGCTGGGCTGAATAGTGGAGGACATTGTGTGGCAGGTTGCTGTGGCTGATGGGACAAAGATAAGAAGTGGTATAAGGGAGATCTGCAAGAGAAGTGGCTCCTTTTTTTAGCTCCAGAACCCTTTTTTTAGGCACCTGACTGTGGATTGTCAAGGCAGACTGCCAGAGGAACTGATGATTTGGGGCAGAAGGGCAGCAGGTCAGCATGCAGGTTGGTGAGCTCAGCCCAGCTTAGCAGACATGGGGAACGAGGAAGGAGCTGAGAGCTGGAGAGGGGAAGCAGGAGGAATTAATGTGAGGGAAAGCTGCTGTGAAAAGCTGATTCAGCGTCTTGATCTGCAAGGACAATCTGTCAGCACAGTGCTGCTTCAAGGCTGGATGTGGCTCTGGGCAGCCTGGTCTGATGGTTGGTGACCCTGCCCACAGCATGGGATTTGAAACTAGATGGTATTTGAGGTCCTTTTCAACCCAGGCTATTCTATGATTCACTTGGGTTGCTTGATATTACAGAAGCATGTAATGCCTATAATAGAGTCTTTGTTTGATTTTTCTGCCAACATAATTTTATCAAGATGTCCAGTGCTTGGTACCTCTCAGAGCAAGCCCGTATATGGTTTTTGGAAGGGGACAATGTGATTCTTCTGCATGATAGAAGCATGGTGTATTATGACTAATCTGGGAGGCTTTAAAGTATTTGACAAGAGTCCATTTCATGGTTATTTGAAAGGGATTTGTGTTTTCAGTCTCCAGAACATAGAGACCCCAAAGGATCTCTTTGAAGCCCAGCTTTTTTATTATTAATTATATAAGATTCTTCCAATACACTAATTTAGAAGACATAGTAGCCGGTATAAATGTGGTAGTATCTGTTAGACCATTAGCAGTCGGAGACAAAATCATTATACTCAAAGCACTTAGTGTATTTTTTTTAACAAATTACTCTTCAAGTCGGTTGTTAAGCACTATTGTTTCATTTGCTGGTAGCTCTGTGCAGAAGCATTAGGGTCTCGCTGCTTTCCTTAATAAGGGGGAATGAGTTCTCCCAGTGCAGTGGCCCTGTACAAAGAGGTCATCAGCTCCTCTTTAGCCTTGGCCTCAACTGAAAAGGAGGCTGTTTCTGCACTGAAGCAATACCAATTTTTATCTCATTAAAAAGGGATTTAAATTTTTCGGTTTCCAATGACATTAAGTCCTTCTCAGCAGTCTTTTGGCTACTGAAGAGGAAGGAATGCTTTCTGAAGGAGGGGAAACTTGAGGTCCAGACTGTTTTGGTGTTGTGGGAGCATTAATCGTGTCTTTGGGCAAGGGAAAACTCAAAGAGAACTCGATAACTGTCTTCAGACACGTAGATGGCTGTTCCAGAAGGGAACAATATGTTTTCCATGTGCACAGTAAATAACACAAGAAGGAATGGGCTTAAGCTGCAGCAAAGAAGATTTGGTTTTGCTGTAAGGGAGTTGTTTTTCAAAGAGGAACGTCTGCGAAGGTCACAACTCTCATGGAAGGAGGTTGAGAGCTGGCCCATGGCACATGTTTGGGGGCAGCCAAAGCCTGCCCCACTGGGTCTGCTTGCGGAGGTAAATATGATGGCTTCACAAGGCCAGCAGAGTGCAAAGAGCTTGACACTTGCTGCAAGTATACAAATTATATATATATATTTAGGTAACAGTGAGTCATTCTTTCCCCAGTCCCTAAACACTTCTCATTGCTCCCCATGCTTCCCCTCTGCAGTGGGTGAACAGCGAGCCCCAAGGGGGGGGCTGCAGAAGGGGCTCCCTTAAAGCACTGAGGTGATGGGCAGTTTTATGCAAAGAATTGTTGAGAAGAATGGGGACTTTCACATGCAGAGCTGAAACACGTGGCCAGATCCACAGAGATAGTGCTCAAATAGGAGGGCGAGTCAGGAGGGGAAAGACTGGGAAAAGCCTTAAAATAATTTTTGTGATTCTTCACTTGGATATCAAAGAGAACCCTAAACCCTACAAGCAAGATGACTGACTTGTTGATAATTTCATCTGTTCTTTTGTTCGGTAGGTGAAAGGATAAAGGTGCCATCTTTACTGGCTTCTTCCATGTTCTCCACAGGGTAGGTGGAGGGAATCCCTGGTGGCTGAGGGACCTGCTGGCACCTTTAGTGTCCCTCTGGGTCCCTGAAGTCCTGGGACACCCCTGTGTTGATTCCTCGGTGGCAACAATATCTCTGAGAGACCACAGCTTGCAAGCAATCTGCGTTGATGAAAGTCTTTTTGCCAGTATTCCTGGCCATTTTTTCTTTATCTTTCTAAGAATATGAAGACCCATGAGCAATCATGGGCACAAAGAGAAAAGTATGTTTCTTTGGAGAAATAAGATGTGATAAGGCCTTTAATTCTTCCCAGGTTTTAAAAAGATAAGACTTTATTAGATTAGAAGCATAGGGTTTGATTTTTGAAAGATCTGAGCATCAGATTCCAGTGATGGCTGGAGAAAAGGCTGGCACTGAGACTTTGAGATAAAGCTTTCAATTTAACACAACTTTTACCATAATTATGATCTGATTTTTGGGTGGTGCTGTGTGGAACCAGGTTTTGGACTCAGCGATCCTTATGGATCCCTTCCAACTCACGATATCCTATGATTCTGTGGTATCTGTTGCAAGGCTTGCTCTGGTAATTTGATTATGACTTGGGTAATGCCTGCATCCCTTCCCACCCGCCCAATCTCTAGCCCACACTGCTCATCCCTTTCCTAGAAAACAGCTCAATGCAAGTAGGCACAAAGCTTACCATAATACACATCTGCCTGTAGGGAAGAACAACAGCCCACAGAATGCTTGTCTCATTGAAAAGACCACGAAGCAGATTTGTGCTGCAAACATCTGTCCCAGGAGCTTTTTGCTTTGCAGACAGCAAATTTGAATAGGGCAATCTATGCCAAGCATATAGATACGCATAGCACAAGGAGGGCTTGTCGCTGGAGAAAGTCCAGCCTGTAGCTTAGCTTTGGAAACAGTTTCAGTCCTCGTTATGAATTGGCAGATGCTTGTTCCCATTCAGCCATTCGTCATTTGCTGCAGAGGGCTGGGCACGTCTGAGCTCATCAATAGGCAGCAGGGCCAGGCTGTCCCTGCGAAGACCTCGCGCTCATGAATCAAAATAGTTGGGTGATGTCATGGCACGGTGCGAGCGTGCCTGGGTCGCCTGGTGCCAAGAATTGTCTGTACAGGGGTGGTTTCCTTTTACAGCCTTTTAAAGAGTCATCATGCTGTGCTGCACATGACAATCCCCTTCAAGAGGACTCGTGGTGCCTCTGCACGGTTAGTGGTTTTTAAACAGGGGAGCTTACCGGGCACTCACTGACACTTTCTGCATGAGTGGATCTGCTGGGAAATGTTCCACTCACTGAGGCTTCTGACAGCCGTGGGCTGCAGGCTGGGCAGACTTTGATCCCATCCCACTACTCACAGCTGGTTCCTGCACGCCGGAACTACAGACCTGCCAGGCTCGGCATCCTGCTGGGGACCCTCTCCCCACCAAGACCACAACCAAGTACCTGGGGGCTGAATTTCCAGCAAGCTGCCCTCTTTTCCTGACTGCACGGTCCTGCTGGAGTTTTATCTTCTTGCCCGTTCTCTGTGGGTGCAGGTGACACATTTCTGCCCCTTGTGCCTCCTTTGGATTACAGCTGTGATTTCTTCTTCGCGACGGGGCATGACCGGCAGCTGCTGCTGCACGGCTGTATGCTGCAGCTCATGAAGCGTTTTGGGAGCTTCAGGGGGAGCAAGAAGAGGAAGGAGCAGTACAAAAGTGTGGAGAGACGCTGGTCTGACCCTCATGGCCTCTTAGGTAGGGATAAGCAATGCTTCCCATAGAGATGTGGGGATATTGGTCCTTCTGGGTGGAGGTATCGGGTAATTGAGCAACAATTTTTTGTGGTTCCAAATTCTACTGACTGAACTGTGCAGTTATTGCAGGGGGTTATATGTATGTTATTTTGCACCAGGGGTGGATGTCTGAGCTGACACTTCTAACACACAGAAATAACCTATAGGAAAAGAGTGATATTGCAGCTTTACAGCAAACCTTACAAAATCCATTCAAAAGAGACTGTGAATAATGTGCTTTTCACTGAAAAACAGTGACTAACTGCTGAGTTAGGGCCAACACTTTGCATTCAAAGATGAATTTTAAGTAGGAAAGAAATGCATATTAATCTGATAAGTTACCTGTTTAAGAACATATCTTTCTGATATCACCGTCTGCTGTGTAGTTGTGTTTGAGGTGCACTTCCATTAATCAAAAACTTTTCCTGGTCACGGAGAGGTAACTGCAGTGCAGGGCTGAGCTGGGGAACGTCATACATTTGCTGGGACACCACAGGATCTGGATTAGTAAAGGGCAGTGGAGAAATGGTGATGTTCAGTGTCTATCCTATATTGATTAATGGTAGCTGATTCATGGCGCCGTGGTTCCCCGAAGAACCACGAGTTCTGCTGAAAGTTTCTGCCCTGTGACCAAGAGGTTTAAAAATGAGTTACAGTGTCAGCAGCACCAGGCAGAGATTAGAGAGACAGACTCATTCAGCAGGCCTGCAAGGCTCCTGTTCAGGCTGTGTCACTCTGGAGTCACTACACTAAATCCAGCAACCAGTGTGAGTTGTGCTGGACCGTATGGGTGGTGCAGAGAGGTGCATACAGATGTAGTGACTAGGAGCTACTATTGATGGTTGACTGGCTGCCCACCCAGAGAGCTGGTTTTTCTATCATTTGGTGTTTTGTGATTCATTTAGTGGCCAACCGTGATGTATGTAAGATGTCCTACTAAACACTTCTCTTTTTCTCCTGTTTTGAGCAATTTTTAAATCTGAGGTATACTGTGCCTTGTTCTGTGTTGCCTTAAAGCAGCTTGAGGGTTTCTGTTGGCACCTTGAGCCTGTAGCTTCCCCTCTTCTTGTGTTTCACCACTGGGATAGGAATAGCATCTGCAAAAGGATTCTGTGCAAGGAGCAATGGTCACAGCTGCAGGTCTGCTTCCTGCAGTCAAAACCTGTTGCTTCTCCTCCTCCATAGGCAATAGTCCATCCTGTCCCAAGAATGCTGTCTGTGTGAACCTGCAATGTCTGTGACAGCTCTAAAAAAATAGGTTGAAGGTATAATGTTCACTGCACACCATTTGCACTACTTGTCCCCACTCCTCTTCTACAGTGTGACCAGGTCAGCTCTCTGCCCCCCATGTTCGCAAATGGAAACCCCATAGGGTCTGGACTCCTTTTTGGGAACCAGGTTAACACTTACAAATGATTAATTTTTTTTACCCCAAATGGCCTTAATTATTTGCAGGGAAATGTCAGTCACAAAGAAAAGCTTTGAGTTATTTACTAGTTTTAATGTGTAGCTTGTTGCTATTACGCCTTGCAGAATGCTTTCTGAGCAGCTTTCCATGGGACTGTAGGGGACCCAGCAGAGTTTCCTCCTCCCCACTGTTGTCTGTGAGGCAGGATGGCTGTTGGCTGCTGCAGGGCGGTGTGCTGTAATGGATAGGCTCCCTGGCATTTCTGAAGGGGACAGCTTTCTGACCCTGGTGAGGCTCATTGCTCTGCCCTTTAAAGGACACCATCCATTCCACAACAGATTGAATAACACATGCAAAAGGTGCAGTGTTGAAAGCATTTCTTCCTTGTGTCCAGAGGCAGCTGCATTGAGGCCAGAGCTGCTACATGCACTGGTGTTGTGCCTCAAACCACTCCGTTCGGATGCTTTTGGCCTCACTGAGCTGCCCAGGAGCTGCTCAGCCTGCACCTTGTCTCTCTCAAGATGTGTAGATTTGCACTGTAGAGCATGGAGCTGAGGCCCCGTGAGCTGGTGCCAAGGGCTTGAGGCAGGCCTGGCTGCAGTCCTTGAGCAATCCTGAGGGCTCCTTCCTTGTCAGTGTGCTGGCCAGGTATCATTTGGGTTTAAATTAGAGCTAAATTAGGTGTTAGCTTGCTGAAATTAGTCTCAAGCCCACATACATACAAGTGCAAATGTGCATCCCTGCTACTCTGTCTGTCCCAGTGAGAAGGGCTGGAATACATCCCCAAGTTGCTGTGGTTTAGAACAACTTTAAAGCAGCCCTGAGGCTCAGCCCATGTCTTCTCCTCTAGATCTGAAATCACAGAGTCATTTAGGTTGGAAAAGGACATCAAGATCACCAAGTGCAGTCATGAACCTGACCTATCTGATCCCATCACCAAACCACGGTCCCTAGTGCCACATCCATGCATCTCTCAAATACCTCCAGTGATTGAAACTCCACCACCTCCCTGGGCAGCCCATTCCAACGCCCTGCCCACCCTCTCCATGAAGGAATTCTTCTCAATATCCAATCTGAACCTCCCTTGGTGCAGTTTGGGCCCATTTCCTCGGCCACCCAGCAGCTGCTGTAAAAGAGCTGCATAAAAACCTGAAATCGTGCTTCTCTTTAGAAGCAGCTAAAACCATCAGGCATGAGAAACTGAGACTGCTTTGGTTTGTTAATGATTTTCTCTCCTGGTTTTCATGCTCTGTTGAGCTGACAGGGATTTTAGATAATGTGCAGCCCTGGCTGATCAGTGCCGATTAATCTTGTACTGCAGAGAGCTCCAGGATGTGGAAGCTGTGAAATTTCTGTGGTTGATTGTCAGGAAGAAGAAAAGCAGTGACAAAGCATGGTGAAATGCCTGAGACCTTATTTTTAAAACCAATTTCTGCCCCCCTACAGTCCCTGTGCTGCTGCTTTCTGTAAATACTCATTCTGAAGCATTTGTGTCTGCAAGACCAGCGGGGCCAATCTGCCTCTGAGCAGCCTGGCTTAGAGTCTGTAGCTGGTTTTGGCAGACAGAGCTCCTGTTTTGGGAGTATCTGTGGCTGTGGTCCTTATTGGCCCTTTGTCTCCCACAAGCAGATGCATACATACTTTATTTCCTTCTTGTCTTAGGTATATTTTAATTCTGCTGCGATTCAGATGGCATCATTCTCTCTGAAAGAGAGAAACTAACAGCAAAGTTTGGGATTAATACTGCGTAGAGCTACAAAATGTAAGTGTGAGAGGAAAGGAGATTCACTGAGGTGGAAGAGGAGAAGCTGAGACAGAAGGGAGCCTGGTACTGACTGTGAGTGAGAGCAGATGCAGCATTAGCCCATTGCTGAAAGCAGATGATATCTATAGGTACATGAGTCTGGAAAACCATCTTAATTACCTTGTAATATAATTGTCTTATTTTTATGAGAAAATAAAATAATGCAAATAGAACTTGCATGTATGATGTCACAGCTTAACGAATGCAGCCTGAAGTGTCTGCATGCCAAATGAGGCAGGATCTCTATTTACATCCCCTAATCACAGAATCACAGAATTGTAGGGCTTGGAGAGGACCTCAAGAGATCAAGTCCAACCCCCCACACAGATTCCCTGCTGTAGTTGCACAGGTAGGCATTCAGACAGATCTTGAATATCTCCAGAGAAGGAGAATCCACAGCAGTTAACGATTTCCACACATGATCAAAATTGCACTCTCATCCTTTCTGCCTCCATTGGGAGTACTATGGTGCTCTTTTGCCTCCGCCTACTTTTACTTTGCTATTCATGGCTCTGACTCTCAGAAGAATAACTATACAAGAAGCTGTTATCCTAGACTGACTTCTGCTGCAATTGCAATTGCAGGAGTGCAATTTAAAAGATGCTGTTAAGGCAGTTTGTTTGCTGGGCTTATGGGATCAGCAGGTCCCTGGAATTGCTGGGATTTGGCTGTTTTCCACTTTCAACTTTATTCTCGTCCAACCTAAAAGCAGTTCAAGGATGCAGAGGTGCGCCCTTAGCAGTGTGATTTAACACCTCAAAATTGTTGGAGATGTTTTATTGTCATTACAGATTCATTCTGAAAGGTGAAGGCTTAGGTCATGAGAGCAAGACACTGCTCCAGGAGCAATCTTTGTGTAGCTGGCAGGAATTGGCTGGGCTGGAAAGGTCACGCAGCCGTGCTTGGCTCAGGAACACAGCCCAGCACACTGGCACAGAGGAGTTCCCTTCTTAGCTTGTCCTTTCTCTGCTCCTCCTTGGATAAAGTTAGGGTGACTTAACTTGAAGAGAGATGATAGGATTAGCTGATATTAATTAACAACATCCTGTTGATTCTTCAGAGTTTGTTCCAGACATCGGAAAACAGCTGTTTCCCCAGGCTGTGTTCTCAGCAGGGGAACAAGGGGCCTTTTGAAATGCTCAGAACTACAGTAGCTGGATTGTTCAACAGACGCTGCCCGTCTGGCCTTGTGGCTTTATTTCAGTCCATACAAGATCCATAACGAAGCATAAAGGACTTCTGGGACAAGTCCTGCCTCTCTGGTGGTGTTGCCGGGAGGAGTGGAGGACACGTGAGGTCTCTGCTGCTTTCTGCTGGCATCACGCGGTTGTGGCTTAAAGAATCACAGGCAGTGGGAGGAAGATGTAATGAATCACGGAACCATAGAATATCCCAAGTTGGAAGGGAACAATAAGGACCACCAAGACCAGCTCCTGGCTCCAAGCAGGAGCACCCAAAACTCAAACCCTATGTCTGAGAGTGTTGTCCAAATGCTTCTTGAACTCCAGCAGCATTCAAACCTCAAGAGATGTCTGTCCTCTGGCATCCAGTTGGGGTAAGAGGACACATTTCAGAGCAGAGAGCACCTGGAGTGGGTTCCCCTTCGGAGAACATCAGTGGACATATATGCACAGACTGGTGAGGAGCTAAGAGACATCTGCTGTGAATGATGTCCATAGTCTATAGGAGTAGAGTCTAGTGGATTTCTGGTTAGTTGCGTAGTTCAGTTCCATTTCAGTGATTTTGTATAGTTTTATTTATCCTACAGAAAATATAAACTCTCTTCAAAATTATTGCATAGTGTATTAGAGATGTTGAACAAGAAGGAATAGGACAAGAAACCAACTGAAGGAATGCAGACAATGGAGAAATGAGCTAGCAATAACCAGAGAAATGAAGCAGATGAAAGCTTTGCAGAGGAAAGATTCTTGCTGCAATAGTAGCATCAGCTCAAGGAAGCCATAGCTGACTCAGTCCTAGCTGGTACAGGCCTGCTTGGAGGGGGGAGCTTAGAGGAGGAGCCCCGTAGGTCTGTTCTACCCATGTGTCAGGGATTCAGTGAGGAGTGAGATCTGTGCTTTACAGAGAGAGTGGTGAGGTGCTGGCAGAGACTGCCCAGAGAGGTTGTGGATGCTCCATCCCTGCAGGTATTCAAGGTCAGGTTGGATGGGGTCCTGGGCAGCCTGCTCAAGTACCAGTTCTGGAGGTTGGTGGCCCTGCCTGTGGCAGGGGGTTGGAACTTGGTGACCCTTGAGGTCCCTTCCAACCCAAGCCATTCTGTGATGATTCTATGATCTGTGTTTCAAGCAGATTGCACCTAGTATTAAAAGCTACTTTCAGGATGGTTGATATAAATGAAGCATGGCCTGTTGAATCCAGGACAGTCTGTAAGGCAGCCCCGAGCTGAGCAGTGCCTGGTACACTGAGCACTGCCCCGTGGGGTGACATCCCCACTGATCAGTTGGAGGAACCACAACAGGACTGCATCTGTATTAGCAACCTGTCACTACACTACAGCTCCTCACATAACCTGCCCTAGCACTAAAAATATATAGCTTTGGTCTCCAGTGGAGAAAACAAAGGAAGTCAAAAGGGACAGTGATAGCAGAAGCTGCACAGCCAACGATTAACTGAAGGATGGAACATTTGAAACTACCTATAAATAATCTATCGTGTAAAACAAATATCTGAGAGGAATCTATTTAATTCAGGCATTCCACGGCGTCAGTGAGTTTAAGGCGTTAGCAGAGGGCATGCATTGCATTTTTATCAGAGGGAAGTGTTTGCCATTGCCTCTCAGCACACAGGGATGCTGCTTAGGGGGATGGAAGATCTCTTCTTCCGAGTAACCAAAATGGCTGCTGTCTCATCTTGAAGCTGGTGGGAGCTGAGTTTTGGTCCCTGTTCCACACTCAAAGGGCCGCGGAACCAACTGAAAATGCCTTTGGTGGGAGAAGAACATCTACTCAGACAGCTCACAAATCCCACCCAGTGTGTGTGGCACTCAGCTGAGCTGTCAGAGGTGGTTGCAGTCAGCATTGTGTTCAGCACTATCAGACAGAGTGAGTTTGCTCCTGGTAAAAGGCCAGATTGTCTTAATGATCTGTTTGTGCTGATGGTTTGTCAGTATAGCTGATACACGATATCTGAAGGCATTTAGCTGCCCCTACCCACTGCACTGTGAGCACTGTTTTTATTTCATATCTTTAATTGCATTTGTTATCTTTACTTCATCTTCACCTAGGACTCAAATAAGCAGTCTGCTGTGGTAGCATACAGCATCTCAAGGGAACACCTGTGCAAAGGGGTGCTGATGAGAGAGAGTACTAATCTCAGTCCTCAATTCTCTTCAATCTTAATGCATATTATTGCAAGGAAAAAGGTCAGATTATTTATTATGACATATTTTGGATATTCACAGCTTTTACACCATCTAGGGATCTGCCCCCTATTCTACACCTCTTCACTGGGTGCTCTTCTTAATTAGTTTTGGGGCTATGAAGAAATGGCACTGTGAAGTGAGTAGAAACTCAGTGCATTCCCAAACAGGAGGCACAGAGGTGTGAAAATAGAAATGTAATTCTTTAGAACCAAGTAAAATAATTTGTTGATTTTACTGGCGACGTGAAGCTCACAGGCTGCCCTGTGCCTGTTGTCACCACTGTCTGGGGACAGTGAGCATCCCCAGAGCCCTTGTCTGGCTGAAGGAGGTGAGAGCAAATGGATCCTGGTCACTGCATACATTGCCTCAAGGACCTGTGCATCCCCAGCTGGCCAAGTCCCCAGGGAGCATGAGCTGAGGTTAGCTGTCAGATTTGGGCTTGTTTCCTTCCTTCCTAAAAGGATACCGGATTTTCCCTTCTATCAGCCAGGTTCTTCTTTAAAACTTTGTGGAGATCCTTCCTGGCAGCAGCAATGGGAAAACTAAACGCCTGGAGTCTGCATGGAATCTGTGTGAACCCAAAACTGAAGGGTTGTAAAACAAGGACCGCTCCCTGCAAGAAATCCCAGCAGCAAGAATAAACTTGAGACATGGAGGCTAAGGCAGAAACCTGGTCATACTCAAGAATGACAAAACCATTCCTGACTGAGGAGATGGCAGAGAAATGCCTGGGTTATAGGTGTGAGCTGCCAGCTGAAATGAAAGCCTGCTGCAAAGAACACGAGTGAGCAGCTCATTAAAATTTAATTACTGGGAGCTCATGGGATGCTGCTCTCCATTGGAGTGAGCTGGGGATGGGTCAGGACCACTGGTGCTTGTCCTTGGCTGAAAGCTGAGACCTGTGGGGCTGTGTACATGGAAGGGAAAGTCCCCCTGAGCAAGAGGAAAACTGGACACACAGAAATCACAGCATTGAAGGCTTATTCCCCATGCAGGGATGGGGAATAGCTAGAGTCCCCTTGCTGCTGAAGATCTGCTGGGGTGGCTTTGTGGTGCTGTGACAGCCCTGGGAGACAACAGGGACATGAGAGCCTCTCTATGGCAGCCACTGCTGTGCAGGATAACTCTACAGGAGCAAACTTCAAGTCAGCTAGCAACTAATGCCAACGGCTCCAGCCTCCCAGCTGCCCTGTAATGGGGCTTCTGATTTTCTTTACTTCCCAGGCGTGTTCTGCAGAGTGGGTACATCTGTACAGCACTGCAAGCAGAGTGCAATTCTAGCTTGCTTCTTTACCTTCTTTCCTGCTAAGAGTCAGGCATCCCAGGTTAGGAGCAGGTTAGATCCCATCTCTGGTGTTGCAATACCTTGCAATAAACAGGCCACGTAGGTTTGGACTTGACCCTTCATGCTTCTGAAAACAGCAGCCTGAGCCCCCTCCCCCCATTTTGTGTTTACTTTGGATTTGTGGGTGGGGGGGGAGAAGGGGGTGGTCTCTTTTTGTAACAAATATATGGAGGAGTATGAGAGCAGGACAGGAATATGAGGTGCTTTCTTGACACACTCTCCCAGCCTCCTTCACTTTGTGGCTCATGTCCTGAGGTAGAGCTGGTGCTTTGTAGCCCTGATGAGTTTTTCTTCCATGACCTTGTGCAATTGCTTTTCGAAACCAAACTTGTAGACATATAATGTTCTGCAGTTGAAGAACGTGACGTGTCAGGAATATTCCCTTTCATTTGTTATGAGCCTTCCATGTACCATTTTCCTCCAATGCGCCCTTCCCTTTTTGCCGTCTTTACCCCAATCCTGATTCCTCCACTCATCTTTCCTAATCTGAAAAGTAACCCCATACTTTCATATACCTTGTCAGCCTTTTCTGCATCTTTTGTAGTTCTGTGGAGTCCTCTTTGAGGCTGATCCTACAGAAAGCCATGGTTACCTATTGCAGTGCATGGCTTGGAGTCTTTCTGGACCTCCGTATTACAAAGGTGTCTTTGGGCAGATCCCACAACTGACCAAGGCCCATCCATTTACATTTCCTACATAGACTGTCCATTGTGGCACATAACCAGAAGACTTCTCTTGGCCACCCAGGTGGCTGCTCACTAGAAAAACTGTGTGCTTGCTCTTCTTGGGGTAGTTTTTCCTGATTTGACTACAAAGAATGGGTACATGTGCAAGGTAAGATAAACATACAAAGGCAAAAGCATTTCTCATCCCACTGATAGGATTGGGAAGGTAGCTTTGTAAGGGCTGTAATAAAGATAGTGAGGAATAGTTGGCTATCTGACAGATGATAGAATGATAAACCTGGGATATACTGTGATGTGTTGTATCTATCTGGAAGATTTCACTCAGTAGCTGAAACATTTTTGCTCAGAAAGGGCAGAGATCAAGCTCTGAAGACAAGTTCAGCTGTGCACACAAGTGCCTACAGTAAAGTAAATCTCTAAAAAGCGGAGTTGTGTCCTTATTATTTCCTTGGCTTTTGTCTCGCTATCTAATCAGCCTTTGCACATGTCAGCAGCACATCCATAATAAGAAAGTGCCATGTGGAGTTGTGAACTGGAATTAGAGGTGTGATAATCAGCCAAACCGTGTGAGACGATGTAAAGGCTGCATAGCATTTGCATTCCTCTAGCTGAGGAAAAGAACTCTTGTGTGCGCAAATGAGCTGGGTTTTGTTTTGTTTTTTTATTGATTAATTCCACGTGGCTGCAAGGGGAGCCTTGCTTTATGATCCCCACGCTGCCTCAAGTATCCTAAATTGTTATTAACTCCCTAGTTGGCAAGCTGACTGCTGCCCAGTTATTCCTCTGTGAGAACACACAGCCTCTGTGTTCTCTGCCAAAGCCCTCCTTCACTCCAATCTCCCCATATTCTGACTAGAGTTGTCAAGGTGCAAGGAGAGAAAGCAAGAGGCTGATGATGCAGAGGGGAGATGTGATGTGCAGAGCAGATACAAGCGAGGTTAGAAGTGACGGGCAGGACAAGTTCAGCAACATCTGATCCTGAATTTACTCACAGCCATGGGTGACACCCATGTCTTCATGCCTGTGGGAAGAGAACACTTCTAAAATTCAGGCTGCTCACCCAGCCCAAACCTGCGTACTCTGAGGTGCCAGAGTTCCTTTGGGCTGAGCTGGCAGCTGGAAGAGAGGGATCTAAGACAAAGAGCTTAATTCCCTGCAGTGTTAGGGTCTGAAGAGCACACAGGGGAGAGGCAAGAGCAGAACGCTGGCTGGCAGATTGGAAATGGGAACTTACATGGAAATCCTGGATTTGTTCCATTGTGTACCAGTAAAAGGAACATACCAGGACAAGAAGATGCAGGGGAAGCTGATTATGTTCTTTGCAATAATATCCTTTTCAAAGACACCGAGGAAATGCCTTCTTGCTAACCAGGAAGATGAGATGAGAAACGCAGCAACGCGCTGACGCAGGAACGGGTCCCAGCTCTGTGTGTGCTCTGGTGTTCTGAAGGATTTGAGAATGAAATAGCTGAATTATATTAAAATGTATTATTTTTCAGGGATGTGATAGGATGATTCCCTGTTTCCCTTCGTGCCCTCAGTCTCCTAAGACCTCTTTTGAACCTTCTGCAAAGGCTTGACAAAAGGAATGTGACTGACGTGGATTTAAAAGCTGCTGTGAGAGGCTGTGCGGGAAAATGAGTCGTTACAAGAAGAGGAATTACTGTAGCAGATGCAAATTGGGGCTGTCTTTGCTGCACTGCTGGATTGTGTTTCACCCCAGCTGACTCCTGCTCACACGAAGGAGTTTCTGGCAAGGTTCTGAGGTGCCTTGAGGTGCTCTGTGGCCAGGAGCAGCTCTGCTTGCACTGGGGCTGTAATGGGGGGGATGCTGCTCAGCCCCTGCGGTGCTTCTGCTGAAGTCGGGAGGTTTGCTGCTTATTTTCTTTCTGCACAGGGAAGAAATTAACTCTGGTGAATCTGGGCTAGCAGTGGTAGTGAAGAAAGCTGCTGCTAGCAAGGGCAAGTCCTATGGGGAGTGGCTGAAGGAAGTGGGATGGTTCAGTTTGGAGAAAAGGAGGCTCAGGGGACACCTCATTGCTCTCTACAACTGCCTGAAAGGAGATTGTGTTAAGGTGCAGGTCGGCCTCTGCTCCCAGTTAACAGCGATAGGACACAAGGGAATGGCCTCAAGTTGCACCAGTAGAGGTTCAGACTGGATATTAGGAAGAATTTCTTTTCCTAAAGTGTTAATGCAGTGACACAGGCTGCCCAGGGAGGTGGTGCAGTCACCATTCCTGGAGGTATTCCAGATGTGGCACTATGGGACGTGGTCACTGGGCAGGGTGAGGATGGTCTGGTTGGTGGTTGGACTTGGTGATCTTTGTGGTCTTTTCCAACCTTAATGATTCTATGATACAGTGACTTTATTTTATGATTCTACCAGCAAGGGCAAGGAGCACAAAATAGTCATTTTTTCCATAGAGTAAGAGGGTAACAAGGGGATGTTCTGGGAGACTGTAGCAGGAGTAAAAAAAAAAAAAAAAACCCTGATTGAAGAAGACTAATTGGATGTGCCCATAACATTCTTAGCATTACTTACCCAGAACAACTTTTGCCTAAGTATTTCAATTTAGAGATTTTACTATAGCATTTTAAAGAGTCTATCTGATCCATTTCCTGTATCTACCATAACATACTGTGGTCTGCTTAAAGAGGGGGATAGCATGTTCAGGATTTATTTCACCTTTTTACAGAAGAGAGTAAGCCAGAGCCACAGAGAGATGAAGGAATTTGGCCAGGATGGAATCAGTATTGAAGTAGAAATTTGATTTCCTTGCCAAAAGCTCACCCCAAGACCTGTTATTTCAGACTGCACTTCTCTGCTGAAGTGGAGAGGACGGTAGCTGCAGGCTGGCTCATGCTGGACAGTGTGGTTTATGTGGAACAAATGCTTCTACTTACATCAGCATCTATTACATCTACTTTTGTTGTGCATCGTATGGTTCACCTGCCCTGCTAAGATGCACGAGGACAGGACAAGCTATGGCATCTGCTTGGGTTACAGACACGTAACACAGGGGCTGGTTTGCCCTAGGACACTTTCAGTGTCAGTTTTCAGTTTGCATACCCTCAGGCAGCATTTTGTGCTCAGTTATCCCCACCCACGCGACTCCCATCAGCACGCACTTCACAGGGCCACCTGCATTTGCAGAGGGTTTTGCATATTTTATTCCAATTTAAATAGTTTCATGACAGGTAGGGGGACAAAGCCTGACTTTCTGCTGAACGGGGGCTCAGTTACTTGCGGTAATACTTTGGTAATGAGTTCCTTTTATTTTTTAATTTACTACTTGCTACATAAGCATCTTCTTTTATAAGTAATCATTTTGGCTTTATCTGTTCTGAAAAGGACCATGTTTCAAATGATGACTTCCACAGCATCACACAGAATATCAGGAGATTCACGTATTTCGTTCAGATTATTTTTATCTCCCAACAAGGCTATTTGGGTTCAGATTTGCAACGCACCTCACACTGTGACCCACCTTGAGCTGTTCATCCCAGATTGTTTCAGAGGAGAGATATGCCATCATTTTGAAACCACTGAAGCATCTGGAACAGGCTCCCCAGGGAAGTGGTCATGATTCCAAGCCTGCCAGTTTCAGAGTCAATGATCTTTGTGAGTCCCTTCCAACATGAGATATCCTATGTCCCTATGATCTGGATGCTAGGTGCTCATCCAGACATATTGTTGTGCTGTGGGCTTCATAGGGCTAACTTTAGGTAATGCCTTGTCTGAGGCTATATGGAAGGACTGGAGAGCTCAGTGTCTTCCCAGGCCAAGCAGTGAATAGCCACATCCCACAAACAGCCTCTGTAGGGATCTGAAGCCTCTGAGAAGCTGCTGGGGCACTCAGAGGCTGCTGCCCTCCAAGGAGGCCAGGAGGAGTACCTGGACCACCTCATGAAGGCCAGGAAGAACTTCAGCCAGCTCTCCTTCTTGCTCTTAAAAGCTCATTGGTAATAGCTATTAATATTGCATCCTTTTTGTTTCAAGAAGAGATTTTGAGCAGCAGAGTGGAAGAATGCTGCCATTAGGGTTATAGAGAAAGATAAGGCAGAAAAATAATGAGGGCTCCTTTCAACTGAGAATGATTGCTAACACCACCATGAGCTCACACCCTTGTTTATCCTCTTTTGGATGCTAAGTCATAGAGACCATCTGTACTCAGCCAGCCAGCAAGGAATTTGTCTAGGACATTTGTCTAGGAAGGCAATTTCAGGAGAAGCTCACCTACCCCTTGTGATTTCATGTCCAGCCCATCCGGGAGAGATGAGCCCAAAGTTTTTTAAGTATTTCACAGTTAATGGGTCAACTTGGAGTCCAGACACCAGGGCACAAAAGCTAGCTCTGGTTCTGCAGTGGTTTCAGATCTCCCACGTTCATTCTGTGGGGGTTTTTCCCACTTTAAAGATCTTTCTCTTTCTGAGGCCACAGAAGCAAAGGGGAAAACCAGCAAGCTTATGTTTGGGAAACAGGTAAACAGTCTTGCTTAATGCCGAGAAGAAGCAGACTGTGAAAGCCTGTTTCTCTGTACTGGTTTTTGTCTGTGTCAGCAGGGAAAGAGGTGAGTAAGAGCAGAGAAATTCAGGCAATGGAATTCTTGTGGGAACTGCCTCTCTTTGAATATGACATCGCGTTACATGTTTGGGAAAAGCAGCCAGACACGTGGAATAAACTCTAATTTCACTGTGAGGACAGATATTGCTGAACACAGAGAAGAGAGCAGCACATTTCAATTCACTTGGGTGGCCACGCAGAAAAAAACGGATGGATTGTGTCAGTGTGCCTTCCTCCAACACTGTAATTGCACACAGCTGCCTAGCAGGTGTACAGAGTAGGCTTTAATTTAGTTAAATCAGGTACCACTGTGGCAGGGAGCCTTCAAACCCCTGCCTAACATCCCCAAGGTGATGGCAGGCTCGGTTGGCTGTGGTCTCAACTCTCTTGGTTGTGGTACAGACATGCTCTTGGTTTCAGATTGTTAGGATTCCCCTGTCTGGTCTGGGCCTTACTGTATATTGCTTACAGTGAGATAGAGGAAATGAAGACTTAAGGTTTTGTTCTTTGACCAGAGCTTGCTGAGTGATCTTGGTTAAATCAGATAAAAGCATCCACCTTCAGGTGCTTGCAGCCAATTTCCTAGAACTCTGCAAAGATGCCACAACAATTTTCAGTGAATCCTCAGCAAGGTTGATGGAGGTCAGCCTTGAGACGTACATATCAATTAATGGTATGGATTTGGGTGCAGGTGCTAACACGGTTCTTCTCTTAAGCACTGTGTTCACCTAGCTGGCAAAACTCATGGAATAAGAGCTCCCTGTTGCACAGGAGTTTGGCAGGGCTGTGTTGGGTGAGCACTAAATCTAGATGAAGAGTCTCCTTTTGCAAGAACGTCACCGTATTCAGCATTACCTCCAATCTTCCCAAATTTATCTATTAATCTAAACTGTCACTATCTGATGTACATTAATAGAGGATGATGATTTAAAGATTCACTCATTTGAGACTGAATATAACATTTTGGTTGATGCACTGTGAGGTTTTCAGAAAATCAGCTGCTGTTTGCTCTTCCACATCATCCCAAGGGAGACCTGATTTTTTCTGGGATCAATTCTGTAAACATCATCTGCTGCAGGTATTTCATGGCAGGAGGAGCTGTGCAGGAGCTCGTGGGCATTATTTTACCGATGCAGATTCTGAAAAGCGAGAGGCAGGACACAGCTTAGAGCCCAAAATCAAAGGTGTGCTGACATTTCCAGGCAGGTGTTGGTGGCACGAGTAGTAATGCAGTGTGGACAGCCTGATCTGGTGTTTGTTTTAGGGGTTGGAGCCCTGCCCATGGTGAGGGGTTGGAACTAGATGATCTTTGAGGTCCCTTCCAACCCAAGCCGTTCTGTGATTCTATGATTCCATCAGGTGTTCAAGAAATGGTGCTTTCAGTGTAACAGAGTGCTGCTGAGTTTTGTGGCCTTGGCTGCTCTGAAGCAATGAGGCTGTACACACATCAGCAGTGATAGACCAGATTTACACCACCTGGTGATGTGAGCCAATGTACTTATCAGTGAGTGACCCTGCATCGTGTGTTATTCAAGCTTTAAGAAAACATGTTTTCACTGTATTAAAATCACATTCGAATTTTTTTGTATGGCTTTTCAAATGCTGCAAGCACTTCCTCACACCAGTAACATGTTGACTATTTGTAGCAGTGAGCACTTCCATCAGCTCTAAGCATTCATATTTTATTTTGCATAAACCCTTCCATAGGAACAAAACAGAGCATCTGTCCTACTAACACTACACCATTTAATAGAGATTAACGCTGAAATCCAAGCATGAGGAGCAAATGAGCCAGCTGTGGAAGGTAGCAATCAGCAGAGAGACCGTGGGCAGAAAAGTTTGGCTATTTCTTACTGCAGCAGGAGCCTCAGTGCTGGATTTGAAGATAATGAAAGTGCCCATAGGAGAGCATGCACTGTATGTGCTGGCTTGTTGCCACATGAGCCTGACAGGGCTGGCAGGGGAAGAGGTCTGCAATGTCTTGTGAAGCATGAAGGGAGTTTTACTGTCCTAGGATGGAGATAGAAAAGTCTCCATGCTCACATTTGCCTGGGATTGCCATTGCACTTGTTTCCCATGTAAAATCCTATAGGAGCTGAAGTTACTTCTCTTCTTGCAAAGCATCAAATGACATTTTTCCTCTTACGTTTCCCTTTCCCTTCTTCCCTTTCCAGTAGCTGTGTAATTACAACATAATTTTGTTAACTTAATCCCAAATTTTCACCTGAGTTGCATCAATGAGAAAGCAAGCATTTAGAGCAGAACTTAGCTGTATACTCACTTTATTTTGACTGTACGTGCATAGCTATGGGCATGCTGCTCCTGTTCTTCATTGTGCAACATACAAGGAAGGGAGCAGAGCTCTGTGGGATGCCAATGCATGAATTGGTGTTTAAGTTAAAATTGGATCAGAGTGAAAAACACCCTGAGAACACGGGGAGACCAGGAGCAGCTCACGTAGGCCTCTCTGGCAGCCATGGCCATGTTCAGGCCCAATGTTCTTCCCTTCTCCCTAGGGTGGGCACACGCAGCCCCAGCTCTACTCCTGGGTGGTAGCCTTGGCTTATTCACATATAGGTGACCTTGTGTGCACCCCCAGGGGGAGTTTTTTAGAGAGCTGTTGGACAAAGGCAGTGGCTCACTTTGGAAATTACAGAAGTTCCCATCTGCAAGTTCCAGACCCACGCACGGAGGTGGGGACAGGCCCACGGCCACCAGCAGCACGGCAGGGGCTGCACGATGGCCAGTCATGAAAATCCCCTGGGGGTGGCCTGCAGGAAGGGGAAATAGAAACAGCTTGGACCTCAGAAAAAAAAATGTTGTATTTCTGACATAGGTATGTGCTACAGATGCTAATGTAGGGAAGAAAGGTTTTGTGGCATATCAATACAATTCAGTCTATCTGCTGCAGAGCTGAGCAGGGCAGCTCTGTGCTCCTGCATGAGAACTGGAGGGCTGGGCTGCCACTGGGGAGCTCCAGGGATCCCGAAAAGAGCCTGCTTCACATCCAAGGGAATGAAATTAGAGAAGGTAGAAAGAGGTTCAGATTTGAAAGCTCCTGAAAGTGAGAAAGCTCTGAATTGTGGAATGGTTTGGTTGAAAGGGACCCTTAAAGCTCATCCAGTTCCAGCCTCCTGCTATGGGCAGGGACACCTTCACCAGCTCAGACTGCCCAGGGCCCCATCCAGCCTGGCCCTGAGCACCTCCAGGAATGGGGCACTCACACCTCACTGGGCAGCAGTGCTGGGGCCTCACCACCCTCATCACAAAGAATTTCTTCCTTATATTTATCTAGATCTACCCCTTTTTAGTTTGAAGCAATTATCCTTTATCCTATCATTACATTCCCTGATAAAGAGTCCCTTCAACTTTCCTTTTTTTCTCTTTGGGTGCTGGAAGGCCACCATGAGGTCTCCTCAGAGCCTTCTTTTCTTCAGTCTGTACAACCACAGCTCTCTCAACTGTATCCATAGGAGAGGTGCTCCAGCCCTCTGAGCATCCTCATGGCCTCCTCTGGACCTGCTTGTCTATAAGGAAAAGCAGAACAAAGCCACCATTAGCCACATTACACGCTAGAGACATACCATGCTGGAACAGAGGCAGAAATAAGTCCATGCAGGAACAAAACAGCATGTTACAAACTGTATTTTATACCCAGCCTCTGAGTCAGAGCATATAAGGCACAGCTTGATAAGCCAGGATGGGTAGGCTGCTATTTTTGCCTACATCTTATTACAGGTTATGCTTTACATAATTGATGTTAATGCTACAATAGGTTTGACTCCAAAGGACAATGTGTGGCTCAAAGGATAGATTGCACCTGGGTTCTCAGGGGAAGGAGCTGCTCTGGGTAAGTTTAATGGATGCTCATTTCTGCAAAGCCCTGTATACTGCACTGGTGAGGTCTGTCCTCTGCTGGGCTTTGTTTTACATTATTAATTAAACACACTGTGCTTCCAAGCACTTCAGACCCTTCTTAAGTTGCAATTTGATCAATTGATATGCAGTGCACCACAGGTATAAATAACCCTATTGCATTAAAGTGACATTTTAAGTAGTTCTGTGGCCAGAGAATGCATCTAGGAAGAACTTCTCAGAGCCCAGTCATGACTCTGCATTGCTTTAAAAATTCTCCACTACCAACTGCTTCGGTCTTGAAAAATGCCTGTTGTTCTGAGCAAATGGATTAGCACTTTTAAGAGGCAGAGCAGTATAAACATGCATTACTGGGTGCTTTAAGGCGGTTGTATTGGCAATAACTCTCCACAGAACAAGAAAACTGCCACTTGGAAGGGATCTGTACAGTGGTTAATCCCCAGTAGAACAGCAGCTGGCTCCCTGGAAGGTCCTCGTTTCTGCTGCTGGTGTAAAAACATTTGTCTTCTGCCAGTGCATTTGGGTGATTGTTTCCAGTTTTAACCTTGAATTTGGTCTCTGTTCAGGAGGATGATGGTCTGACAGATGACAAAGAGGGATCTTGGATTTTAAAAAGCTTTTGGATCCACCTGAAAGTTCTACAGGAAAGTCCAGAGATCAGTAAAGGAGGGTCCAAGCAGCTGCAACTGCCTGTAAATAAACATTCAAAGGTGTTTCCTGCACTCTCGGCTTCATATACCCTGCTGTCAGATAGCTCCTCTGCTTTCAATCTACATTTCTCCTGTCTTGGCTTTGTTTAATTAAGAGAAACCCCCTGTGCCAATCAAACCACATGGCTCCAGGTGCTAGGGGGAAAGCTGACAGCTCAGAGGATAGGAAGGAGATCGAGGGAAAGGTTTTCCTGGATCACATTCTGGCATGTGACCGGGAATCACAGGTCCCCAGCATGCGTCCCCCACCACCAGCAGCCATCCGCATGCCTGTCACACTCTGACACTGGATCTGCAGCAACTGTTGCTGCTGGCATGTATTTATCTTCAGCGGGATTGAAAACAGAGCCAGAGCAAAATGTCATCAAAACTGCAGCAAGAAAGGCATAGAAAAGAATATACCAATGTGAACGAAAACAGCATGATTTTTGTTGGTTTGAGCAGAGGAATTTGGATGTTGTCTTTGGGGTTTTTTACATGTCGGATCAAATGTTCTAAAATATAGTTTGTAATACACTGTCACTCCTGCACGGACTGATTTCTGTCCTTGTGTTGCTCACTCCGCAGGATGGAGCTTGGTGGCCGGGAGCCCAGCAGCAGGGGAGGACACAGGGCATGGGGAAGCAAGGTCAGAGCTCAGCACAGTGACAAAGTGACTCAGTGCTGTCTGTCAGGGACCTGTTTCCTAACTGCACAACACTGAGGGCCTCCACAGCCTGCATGTTTATCTTGGCTGTTTGGTGGCTGACCCCACTCTGGTTCTGACCCTTTTTGTTTCTGCAGCACTCAGCTGTGCCCCAACCCCCTGCTCAGCTCTGGTTATTTTCCGTCGCACTCAATAGCTTTGATTCACCGTCAGAGCCCTTTAATTTCACTACAGTTTTGTTTACCCTGATGAAGCAATGCGCTCAGTGCAAGACAAATAATTCTCTTTTTGATGAAGCTCCCAACCTCTCATCCCTCCTGTTCTGCCCACTGGCCGGTGCTGGCACATCCAGCTCCCCTCTTCTTGCTGCTGCCACAGTTACATGGACAGCAGAGCTCCTCTAACAACCACGTTTGCTTCTCTTAGCTCTGTAAAGTTTGAAGGCTATGCTAGGAAACTGCTTGCACCCAAGCTCCAGGGTTCCATGGAGTGAGCAAACCTGGCACAGCCCATGCTGCGCTGTCAGGCTGAGCTCCTTTTGCATCATCACGATGGCCAGTGCAAAGGCAAATGCTGTCAGACATCCTACACTTGGCTCCACACATGGTGTGAATACCTCAGGCACCAGCAGGGCCAGTGCCAGCCACGTGGTGCTCTGGGCATCAGCTGCCTGGGCTGGAGCTCTGCTTGTGCCCCACGTCCAGCTCAGCTCAGCTGTTCCCACCTGCGTCATGTTCAGCTCCAGGAGAACTCCAGGATGGAGCTTTGTGTTCTTTTGCATCAAGAAGAATGCTTAAATACCAGCTATCTTCCACCACAGTGTGATGCTATGAGTGGTGTGAGTTAACTGCTGCGGCTCCCTGTTGTGACGAGAGCCTGCAGATCTCAAGGGAACACCTGGACGGTCACAAGTACTGTTCTGTGCTCTCTGTCCTCCCTTGGGGCGTTGAAAGGAGAATGGTGCAGAACTTCCTGAAGTGTGTCAGCTAACATGTAAAGTCCTGGTCTGGTAGGAGTAAAGGATCAGATGTTTGCACCATCTCTGCAGTGTCATCTTTGATTTTTCTGGAAGTGTCAGGAACATAATCAGCTGTCAGTAAAAGCAGAGGTGCAAGAAAACAAAGGCTGTGGTTTTCTTGGGAAGGACAATGTCTCCTAGTCTCATGTCCACTGATTCTGGGCTGGAAGCACTCGGCAGCAGTTCTCCTTCTGGACTGGTTTTGGCAAAGCTGGAATCTGGGAGACCTCACTGTGGCCTTCCAGTACTTGAGGAGAGCTTATAAATGGGAGGGAAATCAACTTTTTACTTGTGTAGATAATGTTAGGACGAGGGAGAACAGTTTTAAACTAAAAGAGGTGAGAATGGATATCAGGGGGAATTTTGCACTGAGAGGGTGGTGAGGCACTGGCACTGCTGCCCAGAGAATGTGGGTGCCCCATCCTTGGAGGTGCTCAAGGCCAGGCTGGATGGGGCCCTGGGCCTTGAGCTGGTGCCTGAGGTGGTAGTTGGCTGCCCTGCCTGTAGGAGGGTTGGAACTGGACAATCATTGGGTTCCCTTCCAACCCAAACCATTCCATGACCTGGCTGGTTTTGCACTGGGCAGCAGCAGCTGGATCTCAGCATCAAACACCATGTCATCAGTGCTTGGGAAACTGGAGTAATACAGAGCAGCTTGCTTCTTGCAGACATGCCTGAAAACTTGTCACAGTTCACTTTTAGAGGCACATTCAATATGAGTGACTTTCTGAGAGAGAGTCCTGGCTACATGGGGTATATGCAGAGATCAGGATAGAACTGGTCTTGTCCTGAGCTGCCTGTGCTTCAAGGAGCAGCCTGCAGCACTGTCTGGCTGTAACAACCAAAAACAACCCGGTTTCCAGCACAACAGTGACTTGTTAAGAGGAGAAAACAGCTCATGGTGTATTTTCAGAAACGAGGTCAAAATAGTGCAGCCGGGGAGGGAAGTGACTGCTGCGGTGGGTTGGTAATCAGATACAAAGCCTTTCCCTTCTAGCTTAAATCCAGCCTCAGTCAGCAGTGTCTGAATCTTTTATCATCTGACAGTTGCTCACTGTGGCCTTTGCAGTGATGGCTTTGCTCTGTGACATCTGAGTCAGTGCTTGCATACCCAGCACCCAGGGCTGTCTGTGCATCCCATGAGTCCTACAGCACCGACTTGGGGGGGGAAGGGGCCGGAAGGGATGCACACAACTTCTTTCTTCCCTGGAGGAAAACTTTCTGTTTTCTCTAGAAGGTCTGGTTCTGCCCTCAGGATCACAGAATCACAGAACCATAGGAGTCAGAGGAGACCTCTGTGAATCGAGTCCAATCTCCTAAAGCAGTTCCCTGCAGTGGGTCACACAGGAGAGCATCCAGGATGGTTCTGAATATCTACAGAGAAGGAGGACACTTCACAACCTGTCTGGGTAGCCAGGTTTCCAGGGCTCTGTCACCTTCACAACAGAGGCTTTTCCTCATGTTCATGCATAACTTCCTATCTTGAGTTTGTGCCTGCTGCCCCTTGTCCTGTCGCTGGGCACCATCGAAAAGAGCCCAGCCCCATCCATGTGACTCTCACCCTTTAGATATTTATAAGCATTGATAAGACCCCCTCAGCCTTCTCTTCTCCAGGCTGAACAGCCCGAGGTCTCTCAGCCTTTTCTTGTAAGGGAGATGCTCACAGTCCCCATTATCTTTGTATCCCCACACTGGACTCTCTCCAGCAGATCTCTGTCTTTCTTGAACTGGGAAGCCCAGAACTGGACACAGTGCTCCAGATGTGGCCTCACCAGGGCAGAGCAGAGGGGAGGATCACCCCCCTATCTGGGAGGTACACTACTGGCCATGCTCTTTGGAATGCAGCTCAGAATAGCAAGAAAGCCAATGGTTCCCTCCTCTTTGTGTCTGCCTGTGTGCAGGTGAGTTTAAGGCCTTAAATAAAAGGTTGTAAGTGTCTTCTATACACCCACTTTCCTTGACCATTAAATTAAAGAAAACCACAGAGCAGACCATCAGATCACTGCCCATAAACTGTTCTTTTCTGTAGGCCCTTCTTTTAGTAAAGGATGTAGCTTTTATTCTTATCCCCAGTAGAAGGATATAATGAGATCTTGTATTGAAGACCTGTCTACAATTCTCTTCTCTGGCACAGCAGCCAGTTGGAGCTGTTTTTCTTTCTCCCCTTGAAATCCATTGACAATATTGATATTCATATTGTAGCCTTCATATGCATCCCTGATTCCTGAGCCTTCAGGTCCTCAGTCCTGCAGCAGCAAACTTCAGGGAAGGGCCTCTGCAGGTTTACTCACTGAGTTTTCGCCTGATACAATCAAAGCACCAAACACAATGTTTGCTTTGTGTGATTTGCATGGCTGCCAGATTTGCCTATATTCTGCAATGTAAAATGTGCTGGTTCTTTGGGTTTCTCACTTCTCTGTCTGTGAAGAACCATGGTTGGGCCTCCTGGGATCAGTGAAATCCCTGCCCTGGGGTAGAGCATTAACCCCAACACGAACAGAAGCTGGCTGAAGTGACAAAAGGAGCTGCCCTTGCAGAGCTGATGCTGGTGGGGCAGGAATGGGACTAATGAGTCTGGAGATTTGTTAGAGAGAAGGAAATGCAGCGGAAGAAGGGAAGGAGACACCTGCAAGAGGACGAGGGCACTTGTGATGGGAGGAAAGGCAGAGGGAAAGAGCAATGGTAGATATGGTAGATATCAAATAGATCACATTGCCCCACTGCGTGGGGGAAATCTCTGCCATGAAGCTGTCCCCTGCTCTGTAGAGTTTGCTGCTTATGTACTCACTCTCTGGACACGCTGAGTGCTTTTGGCTGCTGGTGTTTTCGGATGCTTTGCAGCAGGATGACAGCTCTGAGCAGTAAAACAAGTCAGGAATGTGACTGCTGTCATGTGCTGGAGGCACGCTGTAGTAGTGAACCGGGGTGAAGCTGAGGTTGGGTGACACAGGAGGGGAAGGATTTCCTGGAGAGGAAAATCACCTGGCCAGCCCTCTGGAAACTGCGAGCATGCGCTGCTGGAACTCTCCAGGCTGTGCTGTGTTCTGCACCAAAGCTCAGCTGCAGTACCAATGAAAGCAATGGCAACTGTGCTGCCAAGTGGCATAAGGCAGAGGAGCAGGCCAGTAGCAATCTATTTTCAAGCAGACAAGTGCCACAAAGTCATTTGTCATTTCTCCAGAAGGCTCAGGTAGGTGTGCTTGAGAGCACCGTGCTGTCTCCTGTGCACCATATGTGCAGAAAGTGATTAATTCCCAGGTTAGCAAGATGAGAGCTGTGATGAGACAGAAGCCTGAGTCAGGCACAGTGGGGAAAGGTGAATGTCACAGACTGCAGCCATCCTCGGGCTCCTGTTGAGTTCTGAATGGAGCTGGAGTGAGGGAGACTTTTGTTGTTCTTTTAATAAGAGAAGAACAGAGGTTTTGAAAAACACGAACTTCAAAAGCAAAGAAATGGCACTTTTTGGCTTTATTCTCTAGCAATGGCTGTCCTGAGGATCTGGAGCACTCTCACCCCAGCTCCCCTGTAAGCACTGCAGAGAACAAACACCAGCAAAGTGTGCTGTGAGGCTGCAACCCAGCAGTAACTCCAATGCCTTCAGTACAGCTCTGGAGCCACACACTGTGAGAGCAGAAAACTGAGGATAACCCAAATGGAGCCATTCAGTGAAGCACAGATCGGAGGACCTGAGTCCTAAAGGGTGTGCTCTACTGCTGCAGACATCCCCACATGGCACATTCTGAGCACTTTCCTTAATGCTGAGCAGCACTGCAGTGTATTCCCCCGGCACAGCGCTGGGGCTGCAGCGTGCAGTGGTGTGTGCAGATATCCCAGCGGTCCTCATGTGCACTGCCCCTCTGTCTCTTGGTTACACAGAGCTGCTGTACTGTGCACCCAGTGGGATTTCAGCAGGGCTCTGCAGGCCAGGATCTGTTCTTTCAATTTCCCAGAAGCAACAACGTGCACCGTTCTGTGCTTCCCCAAGCAACTGCTTTTAAAAATCTGACATGTAGTGGAGTGACTGCGTATGAAACCTGTAGTGTAAAATGAAGCATCAGAACAAGCAAGCTATTACTTCCCAACTTCTGTTTATATGTTGTACATTCAGCATTCCCCTTCCCTTCTCTCCTCCCTTAATTTCCCTTCACCTGCCCAAATGTAAATCCTCCAAGCCAAGGCCTGTGCTACCTGTTGTGCTGCACACAGTGCATGCCACCAGCAACAAAACAAGCACAGTGATGGTAACCCTGCAGTCTGGGACCTCTGCCATGCAAAGCAGCTGTGTGGAGAGGGCTGGGGTAGAGCTGGGATGGTTGTGGTAGTGCTGGGGCAGAACTGGGATGGCTGTAGCTGTGCTGGGGCAGAGCTGGGATGGCTATAGCCTCTCCTTCTACGTGATGGAGGAGACAGTGCTGGCTGCTGAAATAGCACCAAGGAATTGTAGGTTACAGCTTTCTACTTAACTGGAAACAAAACAGTAAAGAAAGCCTGGGATGAGATACCCAAGTTTAATGTGGAAAGAGCTGCTGGATGTTTGCTGTAGCAGCAAGACCCGGCGTCCTAAAATAAAACCCAAAGTTATTTCATTAAAGCCCGTGATGCTGAACACAGGGTACTCTGTGAGAGTTTAAATGCCAGGTGGTGCATTAAGTAAATAAAGCAGCCCTGCAGTGGGCATTGTTTCCCCAGCAGCCAGCCGTGACCAGCACACAGTACAAGTGCCCATGTGAATCCCTGCCATGTGATGCAGTGCTGCGCCTGCCCGATGCTCTGACACCAGCTGGGAGGGCAGTGCAGGCTTTCCTCCAGCGTTATCACGGTGCTGATAAGGGTCAGCTATTGCACGTGGCTTATTTGCATGGCTTGGCAGCCACCCATAAGTCATCTGGTTTGGATCATGAAAAGAAACTGAAAAGCTTCCTGGGCGCTATCAGTTATGTTTCAGGATACATTAACTATTAAGAGCACTTTTATTTTGCTATTAACTAGCATGTTGTACAACATTTGGAGTCAGTATCACCAGCACCACGTGAATGAGAACAGCCAGTAGCCACTTACCTGCTTCGAGCTTCCTAGTTTTACTGTCACTAAGTGGCATTAACTTCATTTCACATAATTTGCATCGATTTGCTTATGTGTCAGAATTAACGCGCTATTGTGTCTGAGGAGTGAATCAGCCTAACGAGCAGCAGGCTTAGCGCAGATCCACTGCTGCTTCTGGCTACTTAAAATTCAGCAGCCACAGTCTGCCTGCTTCTCTGTGCTGCTGCCAGCTGGGGAATGCAAATGGAAGGCCAGTGCTGTCCTGGGAAGGAACCAGACAAAAAGTGTCACTTGGAGCCACTGCAAATGGAAACTCCCCTGTTTTTTTCCTTTTTCTTTTTCTTTTTTTTTTTTTTCTTGAGAAGTTTCAGTCTAAGTGATACATGAATTCACCCTATATATAAACGTGGAAAGCTACTATAGCAGCAATGTTATCTGCTTCATCTGCTTGCTCAGGTACAGGACACGAGAAAACTGAAGCGTGATTCCTAGGATTTAAATCACAGAATCACAGAATGGCCAGGGTTGGAAGGGACCTCAAGGATCATGAATCTCCAACCCCCCTGCCACATGCAGGGCCACCAACCTCCACATTTAATACTAGACCAGGCTGCCCAGGACCCCATCCAACCTGGCCTTGAACACCTCCAGGGATGGGGCATCCACAACCTCTCTGGGCAGCTGTTCCAGCACCTCACCACTCTCTGTAAAGAACTTCCCCCTGACATCCAACCTAAATCTCCCCTCCCTCAACTTCAAACCATTTCCCCTTGTCCTGCTGTTATCTACCCTTTCCAAGAGTTGATTCCCCTCCTGTTTGTAGGCTCCCTTTAGGTACTGAAAGGCTGCAATGAGCTCACCCCACAGCCTTCTTTTCTCCAGGCTGAACAAGCCCAGCTCCCTCAGCCTGTCTTTGTAGGGAGGTGCTCCAGTCCCCGGATCATCTTTGTGGCCCTCCTCTGGACCCTCTCCATCAGCTCTCTGTCTTTCTTGTACTGGGGGCTGCAGACCTGGACACAGTACTCCAGATGGGGCCTCACAAGAGCAGAGTAGAGGGGGACAATCACCTCCTTGTCCCTGCTGGCCACCCCTCTTCTGATGGAGCCCAGGATCCCATTTGCTTTCCGAGCTGCAAGGGCACACTGCTGGCTCATGTTAAGTTTTTCATCCATCAGGATGATTACACTGCCACATTGTTTTGTTTGACACTGCCCGTAACTTTCAGCAGCTTTAACAACTTCATCTTTAACACATCAATGCAAATGGGATGTTTGGCAGCTGGTTTCTAGCTGTTGTCTTTGGCCACTGGACAGGGGAGAGCAGCTCTGCAGGGTACCCAAGCCCACCCTTTTCAGTGCAGTGTGTGGGCAGATGGCTCAGGATGCCCATTGGGCAGTGTTTCTTTCTGGAGAGGGGTGGATCAGAGCTTTGTGCAGAACGAGGCATAGCACAGCTGATAAATGAAAGGGAGACTTTGGCAGAGCCCCTGGGCTGTGAGCATCCTGCCCGGAGCCACCAACTGCATCCTGCCAGGTCAGGCATGATGTGCAGGTGACAGTGCTAATTGTGGGCCTCACCCAGGGACACAGGAGGATGGCCACCCTTCTCTTAGGAGTCCACAAACGGCCATTCAGCATTTATCCTTTGCTGTTATACCTTGCTGGAAGGCTGGTTTGCATCAGAAGTCACCCAGTAGGTGGGTGGAGATTTTAACACCATGCAAAATAAGGGCTTTATTTAAAGGAAATAGTTGCACATATCTAACGAAACAAGTGGTAGCAGTGTTATTTTGGTATGTGTGTGACTAACAAATGCTATCTTGGGCCAAAGCTGTGGGCTCTGCTGTTACAGTGGTGTTTTCTGGAGGCTCTTCTATCCAACATGTGATGTGGGTGAGATCCAAGCTGGAGCTGTGCAAATGCAGGCATAGAACTGAATGTTGGGCCATTGCTGCGGGCAACCCTGTCATAGGGAAAGGACAACTGGAAATTACCCCATTTTGATCAAAAGTAAGACTGGTGCTATTTAGAGTTGTTACAGTCTCACAAATAGATTTTGAATAAGAGTAAAGATACTCAGTGATCCTTATGGGTTCCTTCCAGCTGGGAATACTCTGTGATTCTTTGATAAAACTGGACTAGGGCAATCAACAGAAAATACAGGACAAAGCCTTCTGTTGGCCAGTGATACAATAACTAATCCAGAATTTTGCCTTCTTCTTTATTTTCCTGTCTAGAACTCTTTTATTAATCTAATGGAAAAAAAAAGAAGAGCTATTTAGTTTGCCGACATGAAAATACCACACTTGATTACGCATTTCATTGTCTGATGAAAGAAACATTAGCATTAGAGATAATTACGTGCCATAACAGTTCATCTCATTATCAGCAGCAGCTGAGTTTGCAGGCAGCTTCAAAGACTCTTTCTTCTCAGAAATCCTCATCTGTACTGAATTTTTCAGCTTCATTATAGAGAAGTCTAGAAATGGTGGCTGCTTTTTAATGCCTAATTGTTTAACATGGGATATAAGCTGCATCTCCTCTCCTCGATCCATTTCTTCTGTAGTAGACCAGCACAGCGTCTGCACACACACATACCTGTGTATTTACATCTATTCCATCTTTTAGATGGCAGTTCAATAGGATTCTGTTAACACAAAGTTCTGTTACTCCTGAAGTGATTTTCACTTGGGGGTATGTTGGAGATTTTCCATCTTTAATGTCACAGACTTTTATAAAATTCTTTATAGGGTTTTGGATCCAGGCTGGATGTGGCTCTGGGCAGCCTGGTCTGCTGGTTGGTGACCCTGCACATAGCAGGGGGTTGAAACTACATGATCGTTGTGGTTCCTTTTCAACCCAGGCCATTCTGTGATTCTATAATTCAGACATTGAGCTGCAGCATAGCAGCAAAGCCTTTTGTTTTAATTATCATAAAATTACATATTGTTTCCTTCAACCCCAGCAGTACAGAAACGTGAATAAAACAGGTACCACAATAATGCTACGAGGTGAGCTTTTAAATGGCAAACATTGAAAAGTCTAACACATAATTTAATCCAATACCTTCCAAAACAACGATGATTTTCTCTCCACCTCTGTGTGGAAATAGTCACAGAAAAAGTGAAGTTGAAGTGTGTCAGGGTGTGCCTTGCTTTGAGTTCTTCTGTGTTAAGATCCCAGGAGACAGAGACTGTTCTAGGGATCAAAGTGCTCCCAGTAAAGTTTCTGGAGCCACAGACACTCGTCATCTATAAAAACTCATGTCAAGTTTCCCAAGAGGAGGCTCACCATCACAGGCTGTTCTTATAAAATGCACGCTGTCTGGAAGGAACTTTACAGCCTGTGCCGTCACACATTTACAATAGTTTTCATGGGATGTGAGCGATGTTACTTCCGTGGTCTCCTTTCATCCACATCTTCCTGTGCCCTTTAGCTGTCCTCTCCACTTGTATGGCAGCCCTGTGAGCTTCCCTTATGCCTGGTAATAACACTTTTGGCAAAGATTGTTAATCCTGGAAATTGTTTGTAGACTTGCTGATACATTAGCACACAGTGAACGCTTTCCAGCAGTAAGAATTTAAGATCTAATGGTGTTTTTCTCCCTTTTAGTGGTTTTATATTTGCATCAATTACAGCTACCATCCACCTCAAACCCCTGAGTGCTCAGGAAACATTTGTACACCCATAAAAACACTGAAGATCAGAGTGTCTTCCCAAAACTATTCATCTCTATCTGCAAGCAAAAACCATCCTTTTAGTCCTTCAGCAAATGGCACACGCTCCAATCTCTCTAAAATCAGCAGTGCTGAGGGCATCCCAAACACTGGGGTCATTCTCCTTGCCCCTCCCTGTGGCATGCCTACGTGCAGCAATGCCTGAAACACCCATCTCCATTGCATTTCTGATAACTGCTTGGTTGGCAGAGCTCTAATGAAACACATATCCTCGGTGGGCAGCTGCAATTCCAAAAGACAGCTCCATGATCAGCAGTTACTGCCGGGCTTTATCATTTACATTCCCAAAATACAAAGTATTCTCTATAAATGCTATTTGTGAAGCAGAATGGGGACACCGAGAGGTAATGAACACCCTTTGAGGTCAATGCAAGACAGGATATAAACCTTCCCAAGGGTTCATTCAACCAGTGCTCGTGGTTCTGTATGCATTTGATTGCAGAAGTGTTGGAGCACCAAGGGAGTTGTACTAATACACTTTGCCCTGGGTTGTGAGCGAGGACCAGTGGAGGCTGTGTTTGCACCAGGGCAAAGCCTTGGAACAGAGGTGTGCAGAAATCTCTGGTAGAACCATGAAAGCTCACACTAAGAAGGCAAACTGAATTTGCCTTGGAGATGCCTTGTCATCTTTTGAAGTTTTGTTTGGATGGCTCAGGGTTTCCTGCTTATTAGAAGCTATCTGTCTGCTCCTTTTTGATGGACTTGAGTCCCCTGTGGGCTCATTGGTTATTTACACAAATCTCTGGGAGCACAAGAAGTGAACCCAACTCAGAGGGCACACAGGTGCCCATAGCCCACTTCAAAATCTGAAGCTCTGTCTGGCTTCAGTTTTTACGCCTTTAAATCTGCTCTGATTTATGCTGGCATAAAAGAATCTTCCTTTGTTTGCTGACAAACACATAGATGTAATAAGAAACACAGATGTTGTAATGAATCTTCTAATTGGATGTGGATGTTTGTTCTTAAATGGATAATAAGTACAGCTTAAATGATCTGTTTGATCACAACTCAGAACTGCCCTAAGAACACAACCTAAAATACAGCTGGGGTAGATATGTGTGTCAAACAAAAGCAGGATGCTCACAGGACAAATGATCTGCTGCTCATACTGATTCTCAGCACAAGAGAAAAATAATCTTTCCCCTGAAAGGCTGCTGAAAACAAGTCTAGTTTGTAGGAAGGCATTGCTGGGAGCCCTACAGAAAGTGGGCTGAAGCTCACGGGGTATACCCCCCGTTTCTTTTTGCCTCTCCTGCTAATTTTGTTCTAACTGCTGGCTGAGACAGAATCATCAAAATGAAGCAAAAGAATGCGTTCAAGCTCTTGAGCCATTTGCCATGAGATAGAGGTAATCCTGAGATTCACAGAAGCATTAAAATAGCAACAAGAAAGTGACACCAGTGCTGAGGATTGTTTTAGAAGTAAGGAAGTAGATGGGAGGTTAATAGAACAGAAACGTAGAGCTCTCTCATCTTGCAAATACACCTCCCTGGACAATGGCTCAGACAGTTCAAGCAGCCAAACAATTCACAGAGTTTTAATCCCCTATTATAAATAAGGGTGAGATATATGCTGTTAGCCTGGGAAAGGTGATAAAAATATATATAGGTTTACTGTAAAGATGAGATTTCTGCCTGCTTCTCTTCTGATCGTTAGTAATTATTCTTTTTTACAGCCTCTGGCCTCTCCTCTTCTCCATCTACCCCAACACAAGTGACCAAGCAGCCCACGTTTCCTCTTGAATCCTATAAGCATGAGCCTGAGAGACTAGAAACACGGAGTCACTGTTCTTCTCCTCCGGACACAGGGCAGAGATTTTCTTTGCCTCCATCCCAAAGTGCAGCCAAGCCTCCTATAATGACACCATCTCCCTGTGCTACCTCAAAACCAGTAAGTAGAGCTTGTGTCCACTTCTCCACCGGGAAATGTACAGTGGTGTGTGTAAAATTGTTTCTCATACTACGAGCTAGAGCTGGTGCATCCATCCTGTGGAACGGAATGAGAACAATTTCATGTGCCTTACACCCCAGGCTTGTTTCAGCTCTCAGCATTCAGCTGGCAAGGCATTAGGAATCCAGAGGTGGGAGCTCTGCTTATGAGTTAACCAAATAGCAATCAGTTCTTGCATTGAGCTCAAATGAGCTTTGCAGTGGCTACACAGTTCTGCACGCATTGCTGAGATGCCACTTTAGAGAAGGATACAATTTTATTTAGGACTGTCTTTTATCTCCCTTGAAAGGAGCAGATGAGAAGGCTAGCAGCCAAGGAGAGCAGATCAAAAAGAAATTCACAGCGTGAGCTGCAGGGTTTTGAGTTCCTGCTGCCTCAGGAGTCTGAGATCACTGGGACAACTGCTGTCTAATGGCACCGGTTGCTGTGACGCTGTCTGCCCCAGCTCACAGTACAGAAGGGTGGAACTACCTGGGTATTTAAGCAGACCCCAGGTAGTAGCAGTGTCTTTGTAGGAGTGGTTTCTTTAGCTCCTGGGAATGCAGGAACTCAGCAGTTCCAGGAAAATGTGAATTCCAACCTCTGATATTCTCCTCTGCAACATTTGCACTGCATGTCTTTGCCTACCCCCCCTCCTCTGGCTAGCCTCAGCCTCACAGAAATCACCGTTCTCTTCTTCTGTGCTCCTCTGCCTTCTGGATATGCTAAGCCAGCAGTCCCACATTTCTTCCTTTATGTCCAGCACCTCCACAGGAGTGGCTGCAGCCATTACACCGTATGTGTGTGGGTGCTGTGACCATTTGCTCTTATAAATAATAGACATTTTCACTCATTGCTCATTATGTCCTGTTGTATCCGAAGCCAGCTTTGTTGTTCTAGACTAAGGAAGCCAGACTCCTTTCAAAATAAACACCTTCCTGTTCTGCCACTAGGCAAAAGAATTAAAAATACTGAATAAAATCAATCTTACACTCATACTTAGAAACTCCAGCAGTAACTTTCCTCCTTTCCATGTAAGGAGCAGGCTTGGGATGCACAAGTTATGAAATTCAGGGGTTTGCAGGACACAGGAATGCTTGTGGTAGGCTTCAGTCTGTTGGTCATATCCTTGGCGTGTGAATATGGTTTCTGTTCAGCTGCTACCCAGGGGTCTGTTGTATCTGCTAGAACAGTGACAGATCTTATTTTTTATTTGTTTTTAATGATTTGCTGCTTGGGACAATAAAAAACCAGTATTCTTGGCAAGTATTTATCATCTGTTGTGGTTCTGTGTCTGTACAAGATAGGATGGAAATTCAATATATTGTATTCAATTATCTCCTATTCAACAGATGCAGAAAAACATATATAAGATACATAGGATGTACAACACCTGACTCTTTGTTTTGTACACTTTGCTTTTGTACTCTTTGTTTTATATCTATCTCATTTATAAGAGTGAGTGTGCAGGGCAGCAGTGAATCATTAGGTTTTCATTTCACCAAGTTATTTCCCTTCGTGTTCCCTTATAAATGTGACAACACCCTGAATACTGCATTTCAGACATTTCAGTTACTCTGAGTCATGGGTTAAATGCTTATTCTCCTGGTGAAGATGTCATAAACAGATCGAGGTCCATTCCTTCCTTACTTAGATCGCTCTTTCTTGGCATGATTCCCAAAATCTTAAAAGCATTATTTATAATTTAGGATGAGTGGTTTCACAGTGGACACTGTGAGATGTTCAGTTTAATGACAGAGCAGCTCTTATGTTGACAATTGAAAGGAGAGGTTGACTCTTATCTACAAGGGCTCTGTCAACTCAAATCTCATTACATTGTTTAATTAGTGATGATAATGTGTGTGATCCTAAAACTATTATCAATGATTCATGACTGTGGAATACACTGCAATAGCAAAGAGGAACTCTTGGAGCCAGAGCTGGAAGTACTGCTGAAAAAAAACCAACAAATGAACCAATGGATGAGTATAGGAATGTGTAGCACCAGGGCTTGGAACTCATCTTAGCCCATTTTTACATTCACCTGCATTTGAAGCTGATTGTGTACTTGCTTTTTATACGTCTGAGGCTGTGGCACAGAATGGTTAAATCTGCTAAAAAACAGAGAAGAACAAAGATATTTGTTTCCCAGCAGATGTAATCAGCACTTTTGTGTTTTGGTAGCACTCAGCGCGTATCTGGCTGTGATTTTTAACCCTTCTATTCTGATAAGGGGAATAAAAAGCAGGGGACAGTCCCTGACAGAGGGAGACACTGCTTCTACAGGGAGCATCTCAACGCAGTGCATGGACCTCAGCAGATAACCCCATGCTAAATGTGCCTGCGATAATCACTCAGGCCTGGATTTATCCTGCCTAACTTTAGAAACCTATCTGAGCTGCTTACGTTGGTTGGCTCTGTATCTCAGAGAGGATAAATCAGTTCTTCAGAGGGTTGGTCAGCACTCTGCCCCACTCACAGCTGAGGGACTCCGGGTGCTGCTTTTCTGACCACAGCGTTTCTATTGGGTGCACAAAGCAGATGTGTGAGGTGGGACAGGCCGTGGCAGCAGCTCTCATGGGCGTCCCAATGGCTGTGGAGGTGTTCCTGGTGGTTGGGTTGGGAGCTTAGAATGAGAAATCAGCTGATAAGAGATCAAAGCTACTCCAAAAGATTAGCGTGCCCCACATGAAATAGGGAAGGAGTGACTCGATTTTTTGCTGCACAGTTCATGACTTTGTACTTCGGCCTTGTGTTGTTTGGACTGTGTAACCTTCAGGCTGTTAAGTGGTGAATGATAACTCCCCTCTAATGCGACATTACTAACCACGAAAGGAATGCAGAGAGGTTGCAAATTCAGTAACCAACACGTTTTCCCTGTTTCCGCTTTGCCCTGTTTTGAAGAGGAATGCAATGTATTGAGCTCAGTGTGCTTGTATCCTTCCCACTTTGTCCTTTCTTCTTCCACTGACACATAAGGCACCATGAAAATAGCAGTATTCTGCCTCCTGCAAATACATGCATTTTTGTGGTACATCATTTCCTGGCCTTTATGAGTTTCCTCTTTCTCTGCATGAGGAATCATGGCCAGAATAAGATGCCTGCTCCAAACTGAGCTCTCTTGTGGTGAAAACAGGAGCAGGGCTCCCTGTGCTCAGAAGGGACAAAAGTAGAACATACTTCCAAACAGCCTCTTCCATATGGTGAACCACTGCTTTCTAACCAACTTCCAAGCCTAATAATTTCCCAGAAGTTTCTTAAGAAGAGAGCATCTCATGCAGAAGACAGCCTGACACATACACTGAGCTTGTGTCAGCACATCCTCTTCAAGCCACACATGTAGGACACAGGAGAAACTGGAAGATACAGTTGGCATCCATTTTACACAGTCAGTGCTGCTCAGCTCCTCGAACAGAAGTACAGTCTGCAGGCAGGCCTCTCCCTTCCAGTGGCAGATACACAGAGGTAAAGAGAAAATGGTTTCTGCAGCTACCTGCTTGTTCAGCAGCAGCATTTCCCTGCGAGGCTATTTGTGCTGTTTCTCAGCCAGAATGTAGTAAACTCAAAAACAGGGCTGTTAACTTGTTTGGCATGAAAGACTCTTACATCACACCCTGCTGCTGGCAGGCAGCCTGGGAACCAGGATATGTGCAGCAGGTCCTCCCATCTGGCTCTCTCCAAAAAGCCATGGCACCTATCAGAGCGCCGTGATCAGCCTGGCTGATAAAAGAGATTTAAATCTGATGAAGAGAACTGAAAATGCTCTTTGATTCTGATGATGTCTTAAAAAAAGAAAAAAACACAAAAAAACCCCAGAAGAAACAACAACAACAACAACAAAAACCCACAGGCTGGGAGAAATGGAATCCAGTCTGCAAATGTGCAACAACTCTCTCTTTCAGCATTCGTGTGGTTTAAGGAAGTAAATGAGTGCCAAGGCATTACTCTGATTCAGCTTTGATTTATACCACAGTAAACTGATCGTGGAACCTAGAGCCAGCAAGGCTGTCATTTACCAGTGAGAAAGCTCTGGCAGTGTTGCTGTGTCCAGACTAGTTCTAAGTGCTTTAATACCAGCACTCCTCCTGGGAGATGTTCTCTAATAGATCCTCTGGGCTCCAACAAGCCAGCTGGCTTGCAACATTCTCCCTAATGCAACTGCTGCTGTCTGTGTAAAAGTGCATTTAATGTAAAAATGGAACATACTTGTCCAACAGTTGGCATGTGATTAGTTGCAAACCTAGTAAATCAACAGCTTTGTGATATGTGTATAATTCAATCACTTAACAATTACACACCATATTAATGGAAAAAATGTCCTGAGCCCACCTGATTTGTTTTATCTACTTTGACAGAGCGTCAGGATGGTTCCACTGAGCAGAATGACTTCACATCATTGAAAGTCCATAGTGAGATTCAGTGGGAAGTAAAACCTAAATGAGCCAGTAAACTTACTTGGAAATGAAGAGATCCATTTTACTAATATTCTGTTCTGTCCCTTTACCTCCTCCCTATTAGTCTTATTCTTTTACCACATCAGGCATTTTTATCCCCATTTAAGATACAGGCATCTTGCTAATAATTTTATATTGGTTAATTTGCTTTTTCTAGAATTACTTATTTGTTTTAGGAGGAAAAAAAATACAGTTACAACCTCCTGTAATGTCAGTTTCCTGATGTAATTGTAATTGTATTCTGGTCGCAGCATTCGGATTCTTGGCAATCAATCATAGGATGTAGAGAATTTATATTGCGTAATTTCTTTGCCCTGAGGAAGTGCATGTCTGTCTGCTTGTGCTTTTTCGGCAGAGCGAACTTATGCAGCTACCTATGGGTGTACCTTGTGCTGAATTTATCTCAACAGCATAAACTCCTCTGATTCCTGTTCCTGCCAGTCCTAGAGCCCAAGGAGAAAGACCAGAATGAAAGGATGAGCAGCCAAAATGCTGAGTCCCATCATTCCCAGCTGCTTTGGCAGTGCTCGTGTGACTCTAAGTAGCTAAGACAATTAAAACCAGAGCACCTGTGTGTTTCTTCTATGGTACCAAACTCGTGACCCCAGAATCCTGAATGGGAAGTTTCTGGTTTGAAGTTGAAAGCAAAGTTACCTTTATCACCCCATGTCCTGCACTATGCATGGTAGTAATACTCATGGTACTACTCTTCTATTAAGAGTGAACTCTGTTATTGATCACAGCCTGATACCTAATTTCTGATTTAAGGCACAGGTTCAGTGTAATAGAGCATTGCTGCCAGTTTCTTACCAACTATTTCTCAGGAAAACAATGATGTACCACGTGTGCTTGTGCACAAAGCAGCAGGGAATATAAACCAAAGTCTTTTAGAAGAGAGCTTTGCATGCACGTTTCTGAAACTTCTCTGTTGCACCATTCCTTCTCATGTATTCAGCTAGATGGAAAATACAGCTATAGAAAGGAAGAAATGCTACACAGGCCAGGATCCTTGGGAGGGAACTCTATGAATTCCTCATCCATCTCCATCTCTCTTAGCTTGGTATTGTTAGATATCCTTAACAGCTAGCAGAGCTTTACAGAATGTAAATCCCCAGCTGATTCCCAAAGGTCACAGATTACACAAAGCAGCAATATCCCTTTCTCTTCTCCCCACAGCCTTACCCCTTCCTCTGTTTGGATGAAACAAAATGCTGAAGTTAGGAGATCAAAGGGGGACATCTTGAGTAACTCTCCCTTCCATTTGTATTGTACTGTCACTGTCAGCCTGTACATGAGGAGAGCAACATGGCTCTGCAGAAGCACAGCTCGTGTCTATGGTTCTTTTTCTTTTAAGATAACAATCAACCAAGTTTGGCCATTTGAAAGTCAGCTGCACGGGCTGCTGACTCAGAGGAGGACCAGATACCATCTTGGCAGCAGCTTAGAAAAATGTTTCCATTGTGCTCCCGAAATGAATGCAAAATATTTATTCCTTGAGCTTGTTCCCAACAGCATTCTTAGCGGGCACCGCGGGCAGGGCCGTGTGGATGACATTTTTAGGAAGACAGTAATGATTTGTGCAGTGCCCGAGGTATGAATAATCGTGTTTTATGATTAACAAAGAACAGAAGTCCTACAGCACAGGGCGTGTAAGCTGAAGTGTAGAAAGGTGAAGTAATGGAGTGTAGGATGATAGAATTACTGCATCTCCTGCTGCGGAAGGGATCCATGAGGATCACAGAGCCTGACTCCTGAACAGACCATAGAAAAGGTGAGAGGCACAAGGCCAGCAGGGTGAGGAGATAGCAGAGGTACAGAATGGAGACACTTGGTTGGCCTTCTTGCATGTGTAGGGTTATAGACAATTGCCAGTGCCGAGGTTAGCACCTCTGGTGTGTGAGCTTATTCTCTAGCAGGCTTTTTCGCCCATAGCTGCACAATACAGCTGTCTGCGGCACACAGAAATTCTTCTTCCTTGTACCTCTGAACAGAATTCTTCTTCCTTGTACCTCTGAACAGAAAGTTACTAATTGCTGTTTCGTGGTATGTGAGCACAGATGATTTCAGCAGAGAAATAAACATGACTCTTGCCCTGAGGACTTCATCGTCCGAGAGCCTGATCTAGCAAACAGGCCGGGCAAATTCTAAAACCATAAGCATTGGCTCAAACAGGATGGTTCCTAAGCACTACATCCAGTATGTACTTGCAGAATGGGTTTTAAGTGTAGCCATAACATAGCTAGCGATGACAGAAGGCATTGAAGAAAGGTAATCTGAAGGTTACAGCTGAGTTTGGTTGAGGTTGCTATGTATTTATGTTGCTGACTCTCAGGTGCTATTCTGTTTTGGTTGAAGTCAATGCGATGATGGCCTCGATCCAGGAAAGCACTTAAAAGTGCGGTCAATTTTAAGTACATTGGTGGTCTGGCTGGAGTCAGCAGTACCAGAGCACTTAAAGCAATATACACGTTGGCCATTTTGCTCAGTCGAGGTCTTTGTACAGTTTTTATTGTCTATTAAGACACTTACAAATGAGTAGCACAAGCGAAGATGAAAGCTGATGGACAGACAGAGGATGGAAAAGGAACTGGGGAAAACCTAAGAGATTAAATAAAGAGTAAATAATGAAAAGAGCATGAGAATCAGAATAGAAGAAAGGTCGTGGTGACAACAGGAAATAGCTGATGGCCAAGTGGCAAGGAGAGCAGCAGCTGTGAGATCACTATCTGCCTGCTGGTATATGTTTGGCCTCTCTAGCTGTGGGCATTTGGACCATATTTACATGGAAACATTCATGGTGTGCACCACCTCAGCACCCAGCTCCTGACACAGGTAGAAGCAGCTAGTCTTCAGAAAGGGATGGCAAGATGCACTGAGCACCACTGCAGTACAGAAGCACATCATAGAAGCTGGTCACCAAATAGGTTCCTCCATTACCCAAGATTTTACTGATACAGAGGTCACGTTGGGAAGAAAAGGGTTGTTTCCTCACTCCTGATTTTCTTCCTCATGGCCCCAAACATGGCTGTTGCTGCTTTAGTTCTTTGAATTCAAGATTTCTTCTCTTTTCAGTTACAGAGTTGTAACAGAAAACAAAGTTTGACAAAGAGAAAAACACAGCATCAGTAGCGGAGCTCAGGGAGGTGGCTGTATGTATTCACTCCATCAGAGATCTCTTACATGATTATCACTGTGTCCCTCGGTCCCCTGGTGCCTCAGTTTCCCATTTATAAAAACTGCAGTGTAACACCTCCTTAAGTCACACAGATCCATTTAAAAGTTCTTCAGAAAGCAGATATTCTTAGAACCGTGGACGTAAGTGGCTTAAGATAACTATAGATAGCACGTTGTATTTAAAGATTTTAGCAGCAGCCTTTTCCATTGCAGACGATAATCATGTATTATAATGTACAAAAAGCTATCAGGTTATCAGAGCACGTCAAAATTTATGCAAAAAAATCATTGTAAAGCAGGCTGGTTTTCTGACTTCTATGTTTATTTTAGAGCTTAGTTTAGAATGGGTCAGACATCCTCAGGAACTGATAGCTTTCACAGAATTACCCTTGGACATAATGTCCTGCAGACTGTATACAGATTAGTATTCATACACGTATGCTCTAAATTTGATGTTGTGCACTGGATTTGCTCATTTTTACTGTTTTCTAATCACAGTTACCCATAAAATTATTTTAAAAACATGAATTACTGAAATGCCTGTCTAAGTCGATGAGCAACCTTAAATAAATACTTACTGTTCTAGAGATCTATAGCCAAGCTTCTGTTCTGAACTTGGTGTGCTTTTCCCAAGAGCTCAAAATATCATCCAAACAAACTGCAAAAGAATATAACAACCACCGAAATGTCAAAGCCAAATCAGCTCCCCTTCTTTCAGGAATGTCCCGTGCTGTCTCTCACCCACAAGGCCTTACTTGGAATTCTTCTCAGGAGAACCCAGCTGAAACTTCAACCCTTCATTCACATGGCCACGGTTAGAGTGTGTTCTTGGCACAGCCCAGCAGCAGTTTCCCTTGTGCAGTGCCATCACTGCTCCAGGAGCACTTTCTGGCTCCCAGTGACATCCAGCACCAAACAGGGGTTGTGTGCCTCATGCAGAGGTCCAAAGCTCTCAGAAAACTCCATCTCCAAAGACGATGCTTTTGGTTCCCAAACCACTTTCATCTCAAACTACTGACTGCATTATTCAATTTAGTATTCAACTTCATTTTTTTTTCCATTTAATTGAAACTGACACTAAATTTCCAGTCTGCTACTTAACTGTGCTTCAGAAACTAACAAGTATCTCTGGTGAGCTTAAGTACAATTTAGTGCATATATATAAAACACACACACACACACACACATATATATAATGTAGACAAATTCTCTACATTTAATTCTGACTGTACTAAAGTTAGTGATAGTTATTCTACTGACCTAAGAGAGGCTAGATTTGCTCATAGCCCAACTGTTTCCTTACCTGTAATGACAATTTAAATGGTCCATTTTCATGATATTGATAGCTGGGAGATACCACGCTATGTTAATGCAGAAGTCTCCTCACACAGACTGCTGAATACTGAATCTGCATCTAAACTTATGTACACGTACGCCCAGTGCTTACCATGTCCACACTGTGAGCATCCCCTGACCATCAGCACACGTTTGTATCCACGTTTGCATAAACTCTGCAGTAATATAAGCACGGTGTTGAGCTGGAGGTGTGTGTCAGGTCGTTAACATTGAACTAATTTGAATTTTTTTTCAGTTCTGCTTCAGAATACAGGGAAAAGCCTTACTGGTATTTCCACATCTCTTTATGGTATTGTTTGTAGTCATAAAACATTTAGCTGAAGCACTTGATATGCTTCTTGCTCAGCACAGTCCTTACTTCAGCCCCTTCCAGATGGTATCAAACCACAGAAGCAGTGCATGCAAGATCTGGTTTCACTTGTAGTGTACCTGAAGTGATGGAACGATATAGTTAATAGGCTGCCAAAAGGGAAAGCATGCATGAGAGAAGGAAGATATCCACTGCACGATGCTGTCATGGCAGATGTCTTTTAAGCAGAACAAAAAAAGAGAACCAGTACACAACAATTTTGCCCAGAGTGATCAGCAGTAGATCTGGGAATAATTCAGAGGAAAGCCAGGTTCCTCGAGCTATGCAGATCGAACACCATCTGAAGAATAGCTTTTTGTCACAAAAATGATCTATTTGAAGATTACAAGTCAACCACGGGCTTTGTGTTGAAGGAAGTTTACATACTGCATTGAAATGTACTTTATTACCCTCGCCTGCTTCTCTGAGATAGCTTCTGAATACTCAGTGTCCTACTGTGGATTGAGATGCTCAGTTAAGATAAGCTCTGTAGAAAGTGACTGCCTAGTGCACAGCTCATTTGTTTAGCCAGCAGTTATCCGCTTCCTAGTGCAGCCCATGCAATCATTTGTTCAGCCCAGCTGTATATCAGTAGCTAAAAGTTTTGTCAAGACTGTGGGTAAGTCAGCCCTGAGCTGAAGCCTGCCTCTGTCTTTCAGTAAGCCACCGCAGCAGCTCTCACCTGCATCTCCTCACCATCTGGACTCACTGTATCTGCTTCCAGCCTTTAAGACCTGCTGATGATCATGGAAATGCCATTTTAACAGTAGGCCACTAACAGGTCACTAGAGTTTTGTGGGTCTTACTCAAGCCTGAAGTATGGCATCAGTTCTCTTCGGGCTTGATTAGGGAAAAAACATTTAATTCTAGGTTTAAAAAACACCACGACTGAAAGCTGGTGCAGTAAGTGTTTGCAGAGTGGAGCCACCACCCATGAGCAAGGCTTTGAAACACCACACTAAGATGAAGAAATGGTGTATAGTAAATGTTCATACAAATCAGATTTGCCTCTTAGTATTTTTTTTTTTAATTTGTTATCCTCAGCGGCCTGTGCTCTGTGGAGCATCATGCAGGACTCTGGCCTCCATCCAACAACAGTACTTACCTAAATGCTTCACTTTAACTAACACAACTAATCCTTTGTAGGAAGCGTCAGGTAAATGCAGGCTCACACTTATTCCTCCATCCACTTCAAATCAGTCAATGCTTACCTGCTTTTTATCAGTGATTTAGCTTCATCAAACAAACAAACAAAAAAAACCCAGTACCTTTGTCACAACCAGATATTTCTACTTTAATCATGCTTATTGCCAGATTACTACTGCAGTAATTTCTCGTTTCCCTCAGCCAGTGAGGTAAGAGAGAGGTCCTATTTCAAAGAGAAGTATTTCTTTTCAAGCATGTATGATAGCAAACATTTGAGACAAAATACTTAAGAACTCTAGAATACTTCAAGCTGCTAAGTGGCATCTTCGTGTTTGCAGAAATAGCACTATTTGGGACATCAGTATTCTAACCAAGCTCTAGTCAGCCCCTCCCAAGTATGGAACGTTCTTTGTTTTTCATTTTGTGTTAAAAAGGACAGCATGTTAATTGTCGTGCTGTTTGATTACTAACATCTCATGCTAATAATACCGAGTCAGTCTCCACCTATATTCTACAGGAATGAGCTAAGGAATTAATGGTGCCCGCAAAGCCTTAGTTGGAGAAGGCTTCTTTGATATCCCAGACTCAAGACTCTATCAGAGCTGCAGAGTGAGACGGAAATACCACCAGAGATAAGACGTTGTGCAAATGGGGGCCACCTCTTCTCCACTTGTATTTCTCGTTGAGAGGTTAACTGGTGATCTGGACTCCCACTTGCTTGTTTACTTCCTTTGAAGTTTATGCTTTCAGAATCACTTAACTCTTGTGTCACTGGTACACAATTCTTCTCAAAGCAACAGTGTTTTAGGGCAGTGTTCTCACATGGGACAGGTTCTTTGTTTCTGATGTTAAATCAAAAGAGGTTTCCTAAACTTGTCCTGTTTCTCAACCTGGTCAGTGGCAGAACTCATTGGGATCATCGCATACAGAAATATTCAGGTAGGGCTTTCCACTAAAAATGCAAAATCACTCCACGTTCAGTTTGTATGCCTTTGGGATAATAGGATTTCAACACTCCGTGCTGTAATTGCAGTGAAGATTTGCTATAAATGCACAGGGTTTATTTCAACATCTTTCCTGGTGCTGAATGTGCTTCTGTACTCTTTTCTTTTTTTAAGGCTAAATTTTATTGTTGCTCCAATTATGTTATTCGTTCAACCTACTAAAGATCCCCAACAGGGACTGCTGATCAGTAATAATTAACTCTGTGAAGTAATTAATGTTATACCTTCTGCTACGTATGAGGATACAGATTCAGTTCAAAGGCAAGTTACTACCTATGAAATGTAAAAGCAATACATAGTTAATCTGTATTCCATGCCAACAGACTCCTTGTTAGGACTTCTGATGGATTCCTATTCTGATGGCATTGGGTTGAAGGAAAAAACCTTTCTGGCTTGAGTGGCAAAGTCTGTTAGAGCTGTTGTAAAAAGAAACCACTAGAGTCATCTTTAATGCCACTATACAATAACAGAAAGACATAGAGAACAGACAAAACTTGCCCCATCACTTTCAAACGTGCTGCAGGATAGCTGTCTCTCAATTCATCTGGGGCCCTGTAGATTAGGGACAGAGTAGTGAGCTGCCACAAGTCAGGATTTAGTTGGGGAGGATAAAATAAGAATGCTGAGTGCATTTTTAGTGCCAGGCATTGTAGGGATTTTATTACTGTGATCTAAACATGTTGTAATCTCTGCGTTGTCACTATCTTCATTTATACGTACTACACTGGAATGACTACAGCATCTATTTAATATCTCAAAAGCCTTCTGAGACTAGAGCAAATCTTACTGCATTTCTTCCAGATACAGGAAGAAAAAAACTGGAATCCAGCATTTTGTATGAGGCATCCCCTTCCTTACTAGTTTCTTTGGTGCTGGAACACAGATTTCTTAGAATAAGTGGTAGAAACTACACTACCTGCACAGCTGCTCTGTTTACTCCAACGTCTTTGACGTAAGGAGGACTCTGCATCAGAACCAGGGCCAGAACTCTGCACTGAGACTGACTCTGTTCTCTCATCACACCATGGGCACTCAGACAGCCATCCTACAGTCATGCTTTCCACTGTGCAGTTAGCAGATCCACAGTGGGATCCTAACCTCAGCCCCACTGATCCCAGCCTTTTCAGTATTGTAGACCACTGGTATCAGTTATCACACTTTAGCAGAAAACAAGTGGGAGCTTAATTTACAGCAACCAGCAGATGAAACCCTTTTTTTTCCTGATTTTTTTTTTTTTTGTCTCTTTCCACTTCATAAACCAGAGTAAATTAAACCAAAAATAAGCAGTAAGTTTTTAAAATTAACTTTGCACAAACAGACTGCTACAGAATAAGCATATCTATGACATACATTTAGAAAAAAAATCTAAATTGTTCACTGACAGCTCATCAGGAGAAGAGCTGTTTGACTACTTGAGTTGTATAGAACTGTAATTGCAAGCAGCACTAGTAACGGTGGGAAAATTACCATTTGTAGTTTACTCTTGCATTCAAAATGGGTTTGGCTTGATTTGCATTTAGATGGGAATTCCTTCTTGTTGCTCTTCAATCCATTAGGTTTTATAAGGTAAGTCATTTTTTTTTCCTTTTGAAGTACTTCGAAGGGCATTCTGTTTTACTGCTGAACCGTGAGCTGAACAGGTGGCACCCAGGCATAGATCTGTCTCAGCAGTGTTACTGCCTTCAGTGATCAGAACAGAATGATGGAGAAAGGTCAGGCAGAGCTTGGAGATGGGCAGCCTTGAATTTAACTGAAAACACCTATTTCTTACTGAAGAACAGGAATGTTTGTGGCAGTGCTTAAGCCCACTCCCAGCACAATCAAATAACTGTGCTTTACTGTCATATTCAGAAAGTTCTCCCAACATCCAAGCAAAGACTTCCTTGCTAGAGAATTTCTTATGGATCCAGATGATAGTTTATCACTTTCCTTCTTGCAAGAACGTATTACATTTTGGAACCTGTGATTGTTTTTCCCTTTGGTCCTCTTCTTTTGAGGAGGTTTTCAACTCTTTACATGTCATTATTTCTCAACTCCTATATCACTGTTGTTGCTTTTCATGGATTCTCTACGTTTATTCTTGAGTTCAATGCCCAAAGCTGAATCCAATACTCTATCTGATGTTTAATCAACAAATGCGTAGAACAGACTTCCATGCCTTACCCATAAAACTTTAAGAGATAGTGTGATGTTTTTTCCCATGAATTTGACATTGTTGTCTGACATTTAGTTTCATTCTTTGGTCATTTCTTTGCATGACTGTTGAAAGCCAGTCTTTTCTCATTTTATTTGTGGTTATTCTCACTTAGATTTAGCTCTGTACATACCAACATGCATCCTACTTTTCAAAGAATTTCAAGAATTCTCTAGATTATCTAAGTTGTAAGGCTATCCATAAAGGCACAGCTTCTTTTAGTACTGGATCACATGAAAATGTGGTTATTCATTATTCCTGCATTGAGTCACCAGTGAAAACATTGAACAATATTAGAGAGAACACAGCCTTTCATGGAATCCTCTGTTAAACCCTCCCAGTTAGATAAAGAAATGTTACTGCCTTCCTTGTGAGTATGGCTCTGACCTTTAGCAGCAGTTTCATCTGGACTCTCTGCTTTGCTTAGAAGAGTGTCATGCAAGATAGTGTCAGTAGTCTCATTAACTCACACTGCATCTGCCTACCACAAGGCTTCTAACTCGTGATTAAAGTGACTGAGATTGACTTGGTGTTGTTCATACATGCTGGCTGTAACCAGTGATCTTCCCTTCCTCTAATAACTTAAAATCAGTGTGTTTTTTTCTCCTATCCCTTTCAGAATTGAAGTTCTAGTGACTAGTTTATAGTTTCTTGGCTCCCTCCACCCAGCTTCCCTTAGAGACAGATACTCCAAGCAGAATGAACCTGACTAACTGGGGATGTAGAGATCTATTGAGTGCAGCAACTGGAGCCCAGCACACAAATCACGTATACTGAGTTCTTGTCTAAAAGAATGATGGCCTACAAAGGACTGTTTCTCCACCGGTTGCAATAGCAGCAGCCTAGGGTCATTCATTCAGTAGGAAAAGATACTCTGTTTGTGTCCAAGCTCAGGTGAGATGAAACTGAGGCTCAAACAGCCGCTCTGATCTGATGACTGCCACTGATCCCCATCCCAGTGGATGCATTCCTACCAAGAACTCCAAACCTCTTTTGTCACATCAGCCTTTTTGTAACTTTTTCCATTGTATAAACCTTGAGTTATTTCTTTGCCTCTACAAAGATTGCTGGCACTTCTTAATTAAGCTTCTCTATCAGTGTTATGCCACATGTGCTCGCTTTTTTGGCTTAAATAATGCTCCTATAAAACCTGAAACATGGCAAAAAAAAAAAAAAACCTTTCAGGCAATTTTGATTTTGCATATATTTTTCTTCTAAATTAATATAAAGTTTATTTTCCTTAGTAATATTTAGCATACAAAGTAGATACTCACTGCAACTCAAACAGTTCAAATGGGTTACCTGGCACACTCTGATACCAAACATTCAAATACTAATCTAGACAAATCCCTAGGATATAGTTAATAGAAACCTCCTGTGGCAGCAGAGCAGCCATAACAAACAGATACTGAAATGTTACAGCATGTAGTATCATCTTGGTGGGATTACAGCTGCTTTGAAAGACAGATTTTCCCTACCTTTACCTGGTAATCTTTTTGTAAAACAGCAGGTAGAGTTTGTAGAGAGAGGTATTATTGAGGATTGCTGAAAAATATCTGCTGGTTTGTATACTGCTGTAGCAGTTCACAGTGAACAACGCCGTTCTCATCATTTATCTAAGTGAATATTAAAGCAGGCTGTTTCCAGAGGCATGGTCCTGCTGCCACTGCTGCCCTTGGCATTTCTTGTGCCAGCCCTACTGCACGCAGAGCTGGATCAGGAACTGATCTGGATAAAGCCCAGTCTTTTCTCTTGGTCTGTTTGCTTTTCAGCTGCATCAGTTTCCTGTTCTGACTCATTGTGTTGCCTACAAGTACAAAAAGAACTAGAATGCAAAGCGATGAGCAGAATGAACACCATTAACAGCAGCTTGTTTTAGGATTGGTTCAAATAAATTGTAAAATTGAGGCAGAATAGGGGATGGAATTTCAGCCTTTATTTCTCAATTTGCTTTGCTGGTGCTTTGGTTGTTTTTTTTTTGTTTGTTTGTTTGTTTTGTTTTGTTTTGTCTTTGAGCAATATGAATGTAACAGCATGAAGTTTGCATTACAAATCCCTGTTATATATTTAATCACCACCTATAAATTATCTTGACTTTCTCATAAAACTCATCATCTGGATGTAGTTTCAGCCACTGTAAAGCCCTGATCTTGCATTAAGCTCTGAGGTTCCCAGTGCAGTGGGGCTCATTGTATTACATGAGCTTACCTGGCTTACTATAAACATATCCCTGTTTCACAGCAGTGAAATGCAGTGTGTGTACCTTTCAAGACTCAGTGTCACTTCCACCTACAAATAACCCTGGAATTGCATTTCCTCGTGTCCGGTGCTTAGGAGATGACAATACGGAGGAAATACCTGTTGTTTTAAACAAGAAACAAAATCAGGACAGTTATTTCCAATCAAGCATCATTTTATTTCTCTCTTGTGTTTAGCAAAGTACATAAAAACTCAGCAGTGTCAAGGGGAATGGCATGGAATATAATTATTTAGATCTTTTAAAAATAGCTCCCAGAGATCATTAAAAGCTTCCAAAACACTCAAAATAGACTAAAGATGCTATGGATTAATAGGAATTGCCTCCAGACCTTCTGTGATAGTGGTCAGATAGGATACGTATTGAAATTCTGGATGTCTTTTAAAAGCATAACTACGAGGGCTGCTCCGAAAGTAATGCCTCCTATTTTGTGATATCAGCCTACGATCTCAGAAGTGAACATTGGCGGGATGGCAGTAGAGATTGAACCTTTCTGCCAATATTCCATTACGTTTTGTTGCTGTGCGACAGACGACAGCAGAGGGGCAGTCTGACAGAATGGTGTTTGATATGGGAGTGCCTGCAGAGCAAAGGGATGCCACTGAATTCCTCCATGCAGAAAAAAAAATGGCAGCCATCGGCATTCATTGATGCTTGCTGAATGGTTATGGAGACCAAGCAGTGAATGTGAGCACAGTGAGGCGCTGGGCGATGCGAATACAAGCTGTGTTCTGGGTGGCCATGCAGTTTGTATGAGTGTAGCATGCAGGCTCGTGTTCATCGCTGGCAAAAAAAAGCATAGCTAAATGGTGGTGCCTATGTTAAAAAACAGTGCTTTGCAGCTGAGAATTTGCTCTACCAAACAGTGTTATTGTGCTCTTTGTATCGGCTGTAGATGCCACGGAAATAAATAGGAGGAATTACTTTCAGAGTGACCTGAGCAGAAGCGAAAAGCTCTAGGACTGTATTTCCAAAGGGTCTCTATGGCAAAGAGCGGGATATTGCCACTTTCCCAGCCTGTCCATTGAATACCCCTAGGGAGAAGCAGACTATCGTTAAAATTCTATCTGATGAAACACCCCAAACGGTTCGGTTCGGTTTTAACGCGTGACCTTCAGCACAACAACGCTCCTTACGCAGCCCTTGGCGGACTCCCGCCCTCGCACGCCGACGGCCGAGCTGGGCGCCGCCTCCTCCTCATAGCCGCAATAGAGGGCGGTGCGCGGGACGCCGGCTGCCCCCGCTCGGGAGCGCCCGCCGGGGGAACCCCCCGCCCCCCCCCCCGCGGCGCAGTGGTGCCGCCCGCCTGCCCGCAGGTGAGCGCGCGGGGCCGTACCACCGCCGCCCCGCGGGGGGAGCCGAGGGCTGTCCTCCTCCCCGCCCCCTCTCGCACCACCCTCACCCGGCGCAGCCGGCCGCGCGTCCGAGCCGCAGGATGGGCTGCGGGAGGCGGCTGGCCCGGCGGAGCGCTTAGATCGGCGCTGCGACCAAACCTCCCTCTCCTCCGCCTCGCCCTCCCCGCCGCGCTCCGCAGTGGTAGTTCCCTTCCCCTCTCGCCGCTGCCCGGCGGCTCCGACTGCAGCAAAACGGAACGTACCATTCCCCCGCGGGAGGGGGAGGGGGGGCGCGGGGGAGACGCGGCCGAGAGACGCGGCTGGCAGCGCTGCCCTGCGGGCGGCCCCCGCTTCCCCCGCGCGTCCGATCGCCGCTCCCTGCGCCCGGGGCCGCGCCGGCGCCTCCGGGCGGCTCTGCCGGTGGGAGCCCGGCGGCCGCGGGGTTAATGGGCCGCCGAGAGGAGGGGGGTGGGGGAAGGAAGGGCGAGTCCCGGTTCCTCCCCCTGGGTGTGTGTAAGAGCGGCGCGCAGCGAGCCGGGCGTGTGCGGGAGGCCGAGGGGCAGCCGTGCCCGACTCGCTCTCGCCGCCGCCGCTCCCCGATGCCGCCGCGGGGCCGCTGAGTCGGCGCCTGGATGCTCATCACGTCCCCTTCTCCTCTCTTCCCTCCCGCAGGCGGCGGCAGCGGCTCCGGCTCCCTCTCAGCTCCCGGCCGCCTCCGAAGGGATGCTGGAGAAACTCGAGCTCGAAGATGAAGGTAAAAAAAACAAAAAACAAAAAACAAAAAAAAAAAAACAAACGCGAGTGTTGGACGGCCGGGGTGGGGGAGGAGGGAAGGGGCGAACGCAGCCGAGCGGTTCGCGGGGCCGCAGCCTTTTGTCCCCGGGGCGCCACGCGTGCGGCCGGGCCGGGGGCGGTGGGCTGTTCCGGCACGGAGCGCTCCGTAGCGACGGGCCGGCCGCCTTCACCTGCGGCCCCGGCGCCGCTTTAGGGGGTGCAGCCTCCCCGCCGTGCCCCATCCCCGCGAAATGCTCCGCGATACCAAATATAGGCGCTGCCAGCCGTGGCCCGACTCCGTGAGGCTGCGCGCCGGCTCTTCCTGCCGCTGCTGGCTGCGGAACTCGGCCGGAGCGCTGCTCGCCTTCCCCTCCTCGTTGCGTCCAGCAAAGCGGCGAGTATCCCCAGCTTTCGTCTTTCGGCGAGCTCGGAGCCCATCTGTACGCTCAGAGCTGCGAGGCGGCCCGAACTTCATAGGAATGCGTTGTCCTCTAGCTGCTGACTGCCGTTACGGAATGTAGGACGAATATTTAAGGAAAACTTTGAAAATAGTAGGCTGAGTCACGCTGTGGAGGTAAATAGCCGGGCTGCTATGCTAATAAGCCGCCTCGGTGGTTAGCAGCGTTGTGGAGAGGTAACACCTCGATCCTGGGCTTCCTGTGCATGGAGGAAGGAAACTCCTGGCAATTGAATTCTATGAGAGTTCAGGTTTTGTTTTTGGGTTTTTTTTCCTCTTTTTCTATTCTTTAGGAGTCGTTGCAAAGTTGGATCTGTAACGCAATACTGAGTCCCGAACGTGATTCAGTGTGAGCATTTGTTGCTAACCTGTAGCTCCCTTGTGGCGCTGCTCGCATACTTGCAGCTGGACCTTCCTGTTGTGCTTAGGAAGAACTCAAGTTACTGATTTTATTTTTCGATGTGTATTTTTTAACCTGGCTACCGTAAGTAGTGGCTCTTAAAAGCTGCTGACTCACTAACAGTTAAACCGTCTTAAGCCCTTCAGATGCCTGTGTGTCTGCAAAGCGTGGCAGGAGGAAGAAATAACTGAAAAAAAACTCAGTTTTGTAACACCTTTACCTCTTCAACGTTAGCATGCGTTACTGTGAGGGGTCAGGGTGGGCGTCTGTACGTCTCTGAGAACACTGCAGTGAGGTAACGTGAGGGAGTTTGGTGGCTGCTGCTGATTTGCTTTGGAAATTCAGTTGGCTTCCAAAGGAAGGCTTTGTCTGGGGGCACTTGAGGTGGAGGAGTGAGAGATGTTGGGGATCTGTCAAAAGGCAGTGCCTGATGGCACCCTGTGCCCGCTTCACATCGCGTGGGAACTTGGAAAGGTAGCTGTCAGCTGGCATCAGTGCAAACCTCATTCTGTGCCCGGAGAGGGAATGGAAGGCAAGATGTACATGGAACTGAGTGTGGAACTGAGGATGGCTCTATGTGAGGAGGCCTGGAGAAGGAGAGTCACAGTGCGTTGAGATGCAGGCGGAAATGCAGCGGCTTACTTGCAGTGCGTGTTTTATGACCTAAATTTTTGCACCAGTTGCTGTAGCTTGTGCTAATATTGGGGGTGGGGGAGTACAGTGGCATCTGATAGTGATAATTTCTTCTTGCTGGATGACAAGTAGTGCTCAGAAGTTGAGAAACAGCTTTGAAATCTTGATAAGATTTAATTAAGTGTATGCAACCACAGTTTGATCTTTTGTCCAACTCCAAGTGAACTTTCTCCAGCAATACCTACATTGAAAGGTGAACTAGAAACATGAAACTTGTTTTGCCTTTGCTTTTGAGTATTTCCTCTTTCCAGTTTCTGTGTCAGTTGATCGTTATCTTGTGTATCAAATTATGCTACAGCTCTCTTGAAACATAGAGGTTAATTAAAAAAAAAAAAAAAAAGAAAAGCTGCAAAGTGAGGCTCAATCTGTTCACTGAATGCCATCCAGTATGCTGGGAATGGATTTCTGCTTGTCATTCTCCTCGGAGGTTACACAAATGAGGATGTGAAAGCACAGAAGGCATTCATTTAATTTGGATTCTAATTAAGAGAGTTACATTGGAAAAAGCGATACAGGGAAGATTTATAGCATAAGTGGCAATGTAAGGAAATACGTGGAGTCCAGCATGATGAGATGGCTTCTAAATAAAGGGGGATTTTTTCTTTCCTCCACGTTTCATACCTAATTAATGTGGGCAGCGCTACACATGCTGCTTTTGTCCCTGAAATCAGTGCTGACCGTTGTCTTTTTCTTTGTGCGTAAAGCACGTTTGCTTAATGTATGTGACAGGACTCCATGGGATCGCTGTGACTTACTGGCTGATCACTACCTTGCTTATTATTATTATTGGCTAAATAATAATACTGCTCTTATGGGATGTAGAAGAGCAAATTCTCATCTCTGAGATGGTGGTTAACAGAGCAGCTGCTCTACAGCTGAGATGGGACAGGTGCTGAGGAGAAGGACTAAATATGCTTGTGGATATTTGACTTATTTGGAACTCCATAAAGAGCTTTTCCCCCAAAATAACCAGAGTAGAAAAACTTAAAAACTCATGTAAGAAGCCCAGAGTACCTTTGAACGGGAAGATTTTTCTGTTCAAACAGAAAACTTTATTAATACATGAGACGCACTGAACTCATTCTGCTCAGTGTTCCTTGGATGGGGGTGACCTACCTACGTCTTCTCAAGAGGTACTGAAGTTATCTGTGGGAGGCAGTGGAGTTTCTTGTTGTAGCCTGGAATAGGTTAGTGCTGTGAGACCTTTCGTGAGTCTGTTATCCATGCTGTGGGTTTGCTTGTTCTGGGCCAGTGCTTAGCTGCTAAAATGAGCAACTCTTGGTGTTCAGTGGGAGCCTCCTGTTTTGCAGTTCACGTTCATTGCCTCCCGTCCTGGCATCAAGCTTAGCTCCATCTTCAGATCTTCCTTTCAGGTTCTGCTGAGCCTCCTTGTCTCTGGGCTGAGCAGTCCCTGCTCTCTTTGGCTCTCCAGTCCCTTCATCACCTCCATGGCCCTTCTTCTGACTCTCCAGTATGTCCACATCGCTTGTATTTGAGGGGCCCAGAACTGGACGCCACTCCATGTGTGTCCTTACCAGCCCTGAGTAGAGAGAGGGATACACCTCCTTGTGCTGCTGCTGTTACTTTGCCTAATGCAGCCCAGGATGATGTTGGCTTTCCTGATGGCAAGGACACATGGCTGGCTTGTGTTCAGCTGATGTCTGCCAGACCCTCAGGCCCTTTGCTGTCCAGCAGCTTTCCAGCTAGGTATCTCCCAGCTTGTCCTTATACCGGGGGTTGTTTCTCCCTAGATTCAACACTTTGCACATCTCCACGTTCTCATTTTTCTTCTCTAGCAGCTACTGATAAAGCAGCACTTAGCAGATGCCAGAAAAATGCATGCAGTTAACTCAGGGAGTCTTTGCAAAGGCAGAAGTTAATTGCGTGGTTCTCTTGTACGTGTGCTCAATTCCTAGTCTGGAAAAAAGAACTCTGCAAACTACAGGCAGCAGTCATAGCTTCAGCGTCATGGAACTGTGTGCTCATTCTTGAATGCTGTGCTTCCTTGCACGAAGTAGCACTTAGTTATTTGATGAACAGTTTGTGTTAGAGTGGAATTGCTCATGGTGATGCCCCGGTCTTCATCTCACTGTTTTCATCTCTCCTGTCATATGCTTGTTAATTGGCTATCTCTTGAAATAAACTTTCACCAGTAATTGCATCCCCTCTCAACTAATTGTTGTGTCTGGAGTCATTCCTTCTCCACTCTGCAGATTTTCTGGGAAGTGGCTTCTTGCTGAGCCCTTCCTATCTGCCAGCCTCCCACTGGCAAGTGAGTATCTGAACCAAGGTATGACAGTATGTCACTGTGTGCCAAAAATAGTTGCAAGAAATTGGTAAGAAAATGCACGTTAATGTGCATGCTAGATTTTGTTTAAGAATCAGAATCTGGTTAGCAAATCAGTTTAGGAAATGCTAAGGATAATTAATCCACAGCTTTATGGTATTTAGTATTACTATTTAGTATTACTAACAAAGTACCAGAGTTGCAGTGTTCTTTTGCAGCTGTGATTTGCTTTTAATAAATGCAAATCATGTGGTTGTTAGAACAGTGGGTGGGCATAACAAGAAATTATTATGTGGAGAGGATAATTGGGATTAATGGACTCTATATGGTCCTAAATGAGAATCATTTTCTATTTCTTCTTTAGAGTCCATTTGTGTTATAATATTTAAGGCATAACAGCAAGTGAGAAGGGAGAAAAATTGTGTTATTTGGTGCCTTTTTTCCTCTGGATACCTGATTTGATGTAATACTGAATACTTGCATCTGTTCCTACCAAATTTACTCAGCTTTTATTTTTTTGTCACTTTGCAGCAAAGAATATCGAGAGGATTTTGAGCTTTCCTGTGTCAAAACTGTCAAGAGGGGTTAAAGAATGAACTTTTGAATATTCCAGATAAGTTAGCTTCAGTAGTTCATGCAGGAAGTTATGATCAAGTGCTATGCTGTCCTGGGCAACCTCGTGTCCTTTGTCTGCCACTTTGCTGTGTAGTCACATCATAGAAGTATTCCCAAAGAAATATTCATCTTCAGAGTTCAAGGATGGAAATTCTACTTTTTAATTTTACCTATAATCCTATGCATGAAGCCTCACTTGGAGAAGCATAAAGTAAACTTATGGTAGTTTTGTCATCTTAGACGAGGATCTTTGCAAGTACTGTATATGGCTCTTTCTATCAGCCCAGTGCTTGCCAGCTCCATCTAGACCGAATTCTTTCTGTTCCTACAAAAGAGGCAGCTCTGATCGTACTGCTTAGTTTCACAATGAGAAAACCCCACTTAGAGTTGAGTAGGAAATAACCAATTCATAGCAGCATGTGAAGTCCTAACCAGTCTTTGTCAGGAAACAAACATGTCAAGTGTTATTACCTTTGCAAAAGATGTTTGAGTACAGCAGAAGATGCAGCCTTGTTATACAGGAGATGCTTTTAAAACCTCTGCTTTTGGCCTTGAGAGTAGAGGAGAAAAAGCTTGCATAAAAATTGAGCTTGCCAAAACACTTTTTTTTTTTTTTTTTTTTCTTCCCCTAATCCATTCCTGGAAACAGTGGAACTGTTCTGTCTGGGACTTCCTAGAAACAGTGGTAGGAAAAAGGCCTGTTGTGGCAGCAGTGAGTCCTTATAATTATTTAGCCAAGATGCAAGCAACTGAGAACAGAACTTTATAGGAAGTGTTGGAGCTTATTTGTCCTGGTATTATTGCACCTGCACGATGTGCAGGCATAGTCTTCCTAGGGAAAGCCATGATTAGCTGCCAGCAGGTTGGTAAACCACTGCTAGACGTGAGGTCCAAGACTTTGAACAGTATAATCTCCACTTCCTTCCAGGTGCCCTGAGAACACCCTAGCATGTTGATTTGTAGATGCTGAGTTGGCAGTTGGCTGCTTCAGTAAGTAATGGTAGAAATAGCAGATATAACAGTATCAGTGTTGCCTTAGAGATGACTACAAGATGGTGTCTCTTGCTTGCATCTGCTTTGGCATGCAGCAGTGTGGTGGAGCAGGGTGACTGTTGCCTTTTCCTTGATAAACATCCCAGGTGGTGGTCTGAAATACCTGAATCTGTGGTGCCTGTGAAGGGATGACAGTATGGGTGAAATCATGTTGATGTGTTGGTAGTCCAGTAACCTCAGCTGCTAAATTTGATTTTCGTGGTCAAGTCGGTGCTCTTGGAAAATTTAGTGCCTTTGGGCAAGGCTGGGTATTGGATGAATGGGACTCAATTTAAACTGAAATAATGCCAGTGTGGTGAGAGGAACAGTGGAATATCTGCATAAGTTGGCTCAATGTAATTATTGCTAAATAATCCTGAGATGCTTCTGCTTCCTAATCACCTGCAACAGATATGACTGCCATTTAAGATAGGATTCTCCGTAAAGCACACTGTGTTTTGGATAACTTGAGGCCGGATGTTCACAAGTATTTGTTTGTGGGGCCTGACTTTAAGTGAGGTCACTCAAAGCAGCAGAAGTTCTGTTAGGACCTTGCTGCAAGCTATCTATAGTTACTTTACTAATCTGAATGCTTCCAGAACTTAGCAGGGTGTTGGGAAGCAGGCAAGTCCAAAATATGTTAAGAAATGCACTGTTTCCAGAGGAAATACAGCACTTGGAGTACTGTTTTTCTTAGCAGTTCTTGCTCCTTGAAACAAAACATGCCTCTCTGTACTGAGGCTGTTTGACTACAGATGCATGCAGTGGTGGGGCTCTACTGGGGCCCTGCTTGGAGTATAAAAGACTGACAAAGGAGGGGCAGGGAGTTTAGGAGAAAATCTGCCCATGGAGGAGTTACACCAGTGTCTGATACTAATGTATCATCCAATCAATGGAATACAAACATAACTATGTTAGGGCAGAGCTGAATTTGACATTTGGCATCTAGTCTTGTTTGGCATCAAGACAGAGCTTTGAGAAGCCTAAATAACTCAATCCTTTTAGGAGTCGCTCATGTCTGACATGTTTCTGACTGTGATGTGGTTATTCTCGTGGTAGTTCTGACTGCTATTCAGATAAGCCTGACTTGTTTTTTAGATGCTGAACTTGATGTGGATTTTGCTGTTTAATGTAAAGCAATTTGGTGAAGAATTCTACTGATAGTCAGAATTCACAGAAGTCTAGCAATAGCAGAGATTAGATGGCAATCCTCAATTTTGCCTTAAAGCAGCTTTCAGACACTTATTACAGTTTTTTCAGAGGCGTGTTTGCTTTTATTTGTTTTTGGACAAGATTACTGTGCTTTTCTCTGTGATTAGTTCAGATAGTGGGTATATTTAATGATAATAAACAACCAATTAAACAAAAAGCTTTGCATTGTATGGCCATTTGAGTTCAGATCAGTTTTGGGTCTGTTTGCAGTAATATGTGATGAAGAGAACAATCAGTACAACTTCTGAACCAGGTTCCAGAAAGCTTCCTTAAGCGTGCCATATTGGTGTGTGTTGGATCTTCAGTTCTCTGCGTAGCTCCAATCTGTACATGCTGTTAGGTAAGTCTCTGAAATGGTGTGTTGAAGCCAAAAGACTTCATAATCTATTGAAGTGTGCATACAGATTGTTAAATCAGAAGATATAGCAATAATAGCTATTTAGAAAAGGTTGTTGTGCAGAGGGAGGGAATGAGAAGAAATGTGTAAGGAGAAACTACAGAGAAATGAGAATCTTAATGCTGAATGATTCAAAGCTTGAAGCTAGGGTCTTGTCAGTAGTCATTCTAGATTTGGGACCAGCAGTTAAAAAGCTAAGTTGGGAAATACCTGAAGTGCTTCCTTATGACACATTCTATTAAACCTGACAAAGCTGTTTCTATAGCAGATAATGGCCTGAAGTCCTTAGGCTTGCACATGGAAGTTTTTTTTTCTTCCTTTAAAGCATTTTATGCTTTCAGTTTACATTGCTAGTCTTTAGTGAAAGGTCTCCTGCAGATTAGATTCTTGCTGTATTCAATAAGAATATATAGTTGTCTCTTGGGTGGTGGATGCATTTTGAAGGTGTTTGTCTTGTGGACAATGCTTTGGTTAAGTTGTGATCTTTGACTCTTAACAATAAATGGGTATCTCTGTTCTGAAGTGCCTGCAGACTGTGTGTAGTAGGATTAGCGCTTGCTTTAAAGAAACTGCCATGAAGTCAAGGTGTTTTTTTTTTTTTTGTTTTTTTTTTACCAGTTTTCCTGTATAGATAGCATTTCTCAGGATACAGGCTGCTTTATTCCCTCATCTATCACATGCCTTGAATCTTGTTTGAATTCTGCTCTCCAGCGTACGGTTCCTGATGCTAATATTCAGAGGCTTAATACCATCTTTGGTTTCTTGGGTTGTGGCTGGCATCTCTCAATCTCAAAGACTGAGTGTTCGCATTCCAAACTGGCAATGCCTTAAATTAGATCCTTGTTTGGGATGCTTAGGGAAGAACCATACTACAAGTTGTCAAGGGAAGAACTTAATTATTAGGCTGTAGGCTGATGTTGCTGCCTCTGTTCACAAAAATGCAGTCATTTGGCTGTAGTTGAAGTACAAACCCTTAGCTTTGGCCTGACCTTGGTCTAAATGATAGTGGACTATTCCAGAGGTGCACAGTTAAACTTCAGGTGGCTCACGAACAATGCAGCTTTTGCTTGTAAGCAAGTAAGTTTCTCTGCTTGCCTGGACAAGAAGCTTCAGAGTTGTTATGATTAGCTCCGGAATGTGAAGTTTCTTAAGCTGCTTGTTGCTTTCTGTCTGCCTCAGATCTCGCATTATTTGCATATGCAGCCTGCCAGCAGAGAGCAGAGGGATAAATGAAGTGCTGACTTCCCAGGCTGCTCACTAGGACATCCTTCACTCCAAAGTTTAGAAACTGAACTCAGTGCAGGATTTTGAAGTGTGTGATAACAGCAAGGTAGGCTGAAACCAAGCTTTGAATCTTGCTTTTTTTCAGGCACTTATTTGCAGTACTTTTCTCTTAAATGTCTTAGCTATTACTGGGTTTGGAGAAGCAGAGACATTTAAGCCTCTGAACCAGAAAAGTGAAGCTGTCTTAAGGACTGATAGCACTTCTGTTCTCTACTGAGGCAGCTGCTGATGTTTGTCTCATTCTATGTTTAGGATCTTAGGAGGAGGAGACTATACAAAATCCCAGGGTTGCTTTGTTCTGTTTAACCAGCTTCTGGAGTGAGTTAATGGTTCTGTGACAGCTGCAGTGAGTTTCTGTTTGTTTTTGTTTGGTTTGTTCTGGTTAAGCACACGGTGCCTTTTCCCTGCTTGCAGTTTCATATATGAATAGCAGTAGGTTAGTTCTTTCTGAGTGGATCTGTTATTTGGTCGCTTACTTGATTTGTGCTCATCTGACCAAGCACTTTTTTTTTTTTTTCAGTTCTGGTATTCTTTGAAAGACACCACTAACTCTAAGCCATTTGTGAATTCATTTGGAAGACAAATCTTAAGTTCTGGTCACCATTTCTAAATCTTCTTGCAAATTCCTGGAAGCATCTTCTGGTTCTGTTTCTGAGATTGCTGATTAGAACCTTGAATTAAAGGAAACCTTGATTCTCTGAGTCTTTTTGCAATGTTTTCCCTGTGAAGCATCAAACTACTGCCAAAAGTCCTTTGTTACTAACTTAGAGACTAAAGCAGTATGGCAACTAGCTCTGTAGCTAGGGTTTCTCCTGTCTACATGTGTGATAACCTTGTCTCTGCATTGAGCAGCCCCTTGTGACAAGAGGAGACAGCATCTGAATTACCTTAGTGATCTGGAGTGATGCAGTAGGTGCACAAACTAGAATTGGGAATGGTTTTAAACTGAGACAGGGGAGGTTTAGGTTAGATGCTAGGAGGCATTCAAGGCCAGGCTGGATGTGGCTATGGGCAGCCTGGTCTGGTGGTTGGTGACCCTGCACATAATAAGGGGGTTGAAACTAGATGATCATCGTGGTCCTTTTCAACCCAGGCCATTCTGTTATTTAAAAGGCAGGCTTATGTGCCAAAAGGAGTAGATACAAGAAGTCCTAATTCTTTTTCAAATGCCCTAAGAGAAGTCTTTATCTCAAGATGTGGAAAGCTTACTATTCTACATGTAGTTCTTAACCTGCCCATGTACCTATTCTTTTCCTCTCATTTCATGTATTTCCAGAACCTCCATTTGTTGGATGACCTGTGTTAAGAGGGCACAGTTTAGGCTTTCTAATTGTACCTGTGCGTGCTCCTGCTTTCTCAAATCTTCCTCCTATCAGAAGTTCTGTATTCTCATTGTAATGAAGAATTCATCTTGAATCACTGAAACTGCTGATACTGATCTGTAGGTGCACTTCCTATCGCATTGCATCTGAGTGTCTTACATCTGTGAACTTAATGTGATCTTTCCTCAGCTGCCAGCTCATGCATTCTTTTACACTGGGATGGGAAGCATCCAATCTGCAGCTTGTGTGTCATGTAGCCGGTGTCTGCATGAATAATGCTGCTCTGGAAGTTTGCTGTGTGGTCTGCCAGGAGATCTTCGATTTCTCTGCAGCTTTCAAAAAGAAAAGACTTCTTGTTTCTTTCTTTGCATCCTCTTCTTCTGTTTCCTTGTGTTTGAAATCCTTTTGGCCTGTCATGGAACAATCCATTGCTTTCTGTATAGCAGACTAAATCACTTCTCCTATGATCACAGCTGGTCCTTTGCTTGCTTGCTCTGTTAGCAGCAAAGCTGTTCCAAGCCCGTTCTAAAAATGTAATGATTTATCTCCTGCCACTTACAATAGGCATCTTTGTAACCATCTCTTTCCACCTTTTCCATTCTTTGTTACCACTAGGTTTTAACACCCACGTCCTCAGTCAGATGATCTTTTTGGCAGTGTTTGGTTGTTGTGGGTTTTGTTTTTGTTTTATTCTGAGAATAGCTTCCTCATGAACGAACGTAAATCAAGTGATACAGTCAAACACCTCTTCTTGTTCTGTGCTCCTCATTCTTATGCTAAGTCAGTATTCTTTTCCTGCTGAGTCTGACATTGATTCTGCTTCTGGTGTCTTGTTTCTTGTCTGCTGTTTTCAGGGCTCCTGGCTCTGGAGCAGTCAGCTCAGCAGACTGAAGCCATGCCCTCTTACTGCTTTGTACTGTTACAAAATCCATTTGTTGTACACAAACAACTCTCCAGTTGCTGTTTTCACTGTGAGACCTATAGTTCTTATACAGATTACTGTAAACTTCTGTTAACCAAGTATTTAATTACGTTAGCTGGTTAAGGAATAGGAGGGTGACTTTGTTAACATCTTTTAGTAAAGCTTATCAGCTTAATTGTATCGATAAACTTCATCTAATGGTGAGGAGCAGGGCTGCTCCAGGGAATGTTCCTCCAGCTGCTGTGATGTGGTTGAAAGATGAGAGAAAACAGTTTGCATGGGACGCGATGCCCTCCTTTCCGATGCTCCTGAAATCACTTGTTAAACTTGGTGTGACTGGATTCCAGTGCAGAATTAAGGAGCGTAATATATCTGTAATGTAGGTGTTGGTTTTGTTTTAAGATGTTATGTTGTATTGTTGAAGCTGGAAGACACGTGTGGTCTAGGATCTCATTGTTGGGCAAATCAGACGTGATGGACCACAGGAAAAGGCTCTCTGTGGTTTGCAGTAAACACCTCTGAGAAACTTCCTGTAGGTTTCTATGTGACAGCATTTGGAGGCTTTTCAGTACGTGTTGACCATATGTGCTACTGAACATCCCTGTTCTCCATCTGCAGGCATTTCTTCTCCAAGGCATTCCAAAGAGAAGAATTCTGAGGGGGAAGCTGCAGTAGGAAAGTGTGTGGTGATAAAGGTGTGAGTAGAACTGAAGGTATCTATACAGAAGACCTGAAGAATGGCTTCAGGAATGCTGTGGAAGTTTCCCTTTCATATAATGGCATTCAGGTGCTAGCTCTACATTCTCCCTCTAAATAGAGGGTTAAACTTAGTACCGGGTTCCACTGTGATCTCTGAGTCAGTGTTGCTCAATAGTTTATCCGTGTTTTTCTGAATAACAGCTAACCTTTTTAAAAAAAAAAACAAACAGAAAACCATGTCTGATGTTGTAGTGGAGTGGGAGAGAAGGGAGTGAAAATTACTTGCACTTAAGTGCCTATGGTAGGGGAGTACGTTTGGGAAAAATACATGGATGGATCTTTTATGCTTTAAAGGGTCTTTACCTGTAAGAATAATTAAAATGATGACACAGAGATACTTGAACTTAAAAGAACCTTTATGGCAGGGCTCAATCAGTTGACCTCAGGTGCTTGAATTTTCCAAAAGTCTGTTTCAGGTGGCTTCTACTTCTGCTCTGCTTATCAGGAGTTGCAGAAGGGAGGGTTGGGGATTTGGGCTCTTCTGCCTTTGTCTGTGACTTCTGGGGAAGGAGTGCACATGGAGAAAGTCCACATGAAGATTTATGAGAAAGTTATCTTGCAGGAAATAGGCTTTCATGAGGGCACACAAGATGGAAATGCACGATCAGTCATAGTGCACTCTTTTCCCAATCCCTGCTCTAGTTTGAGATGGCTCCTGCTGGGAATCTCTGTGAGCAAGTAACGTTCAGATAATGAACTGTAGGAAGCTGCTGTTTGGCTGGAGGCAGCATCCTGACTCGTGCTATAAACGTAAGCTGAGTTCCAACAGATGTGTTTCCCCAAGGCTTCTCTCCAACTGCCTTTGCAATGCCAGGGTAACTGTAATTGTCTGGTGCCATTCCATCTTCGCACTTAATGCAGGAGTTGTTACAGAATCAGCATGAGAGGCATGCATCAACCATCTGACCAAGGGGGAAGGAAGAAAATTGAAAGGGACGGCAAAGACAGTCTGTGCTTGGCACTGCTACAATTTAGTTCAGCTTCCAAGGAGAAGCACTTAAGATCTTGTTCTCAAATTACTGTAGCATGTAGTCCTTCTGTGGTGTGATACAACTTGGGGCATCCATTACTGTAAGGATGCTTCTGCAAATGAGGCTCCTTATGCAAATCTAATTCTGGATGCCTCAGTCACGTCAGGCAGGAGCAGAGATTCTGTATTGCCTCTTGTACATGTAGTATGCATCACTGTGCCATCTGCATCTGAGCATATCACTGATTTGTGGTGCAAGGAAAGAATAGCCAGAGAATGCACGTAGTGCTGCTTGTTGGTCTTCTATGCAGAGAAGATGTGAGGTTTTAAGTCTAAGCAGGAAAGCATTTGCTCTTGTCTGTCTGAAGGGAGTACTGCTTTGCAGATACTGGGTAAGGTTGCAGTAGCTTAAAAGCTGCAAAGAATGGGCATTTAACAAAAAACAAATTAAGCCAGACCTAGAAGATAAGCAGGTAATAGATTAGAAATATCTTAATGGAGATTAGGGTACCTGTATTTGATTGTTTGCATTTGCAGCGTGATGGTGGTTGTATATAAACAAACTGTAGGTCTGTCCTCTTGAAGGTTAGAGGAAATGTAAGAAGGCTGTGCCCTGTCTGCCTGTGCTGTGCAGGAAGGGTGGGTGTGTAAGTGTGCTCACAAGGTGTACCAGGTCTTCAGTTTGAGATGTCTCTCCTTTGAGCAGCTGCATAGGCTGATAACTCACATCCAGTATGTGTACAAACAATTGACCTAAGGCAACTGTAAGTAATCCCAGCTAGCTGAAGTGTTTGTAAGGTCTTGGAATATACTTTCCAGTAGACACTTGATGAATCAATTTAGAACATATGAGGTAGATCTGTTCTGCTTATGTTCTGTGTGTTGGTAGCTAATACAGCAGGGCATTATACTCTACTATAGCATAAGGATCTTCTGTAGAAGTAAACCTCAGTTCTAGCTGGACAGTTGGATCCTTGTTGAGATTCTGGTTCCCTAGCTATTTTTGAGTCTTAAACACAACACTTGCACATAGCTGCTGTGTGTGTTTGAAGACTTCTGACTAACCTTCCCTCCTCAGTGAGGGAACTGATTTCTTTGTGATGTCTGAAGTGATTTGCCTAATTCAGACGTCTGAACTGGAAGGCAAAACAGGGGAAGGCAGGGTGTGTGGCATCGGGCAGGTGCTGCTAAGTGGGTGATGGTGATTTGAGGTCTGGTTGACAGCATGTATTTGGAGAGTAGGAGTGTGTGCTATGTGAGAGGAGGTTTTATAGGCAGATCCTTACCGTGCTGCTCCATGCAGAGCTCTTAATGTTGCTGCCATTAGCAGCCTCAACTGTTTGAGCCTGGCAGTGTGTGTCACTACAAATCTAAGTGCAATTACTGCACTTGCTATAGGAATATATTACATTTGCATAACCGTTGGTTTAATTGTATTGAGCAAAGATGTGCTCTGCTTAAGATTTTCTTCAGCTAAAAATAGTTGATCATTTTGCAGTTCATCAATTTTCTGATGTCTTCCTATGCTTGTTACTACCTGTACTGTGCTTATTTGTATAGAAAGTAACGTTGTTAAGACAACAGGATCAGTAGGAAGTCCAGCTTCAGGATGAGAACAGAATTTCCCTGGGCACTTGTGCCTATGGCCATTTCTGGGTATACAGTAAAAGTTGTGGAGAGCCTCTGTTTCAATCAGCGTAGGAAATGGACTTGGTCTCTGGTGGATTTCACAACTGCTGGACTACAGCCTTGCTTGCCACAGCAGTTAGAAGGTATGTAATGAAAGAAGGAGGAGACTAGAAGTGGCAGAAGAGAGTTTGCTGCTCTGTGGGACTGACTGTTGCAGCTCTTGTGGTGCAATGGAAAGACATGGTAGTGCACTGTCCCTCTAATGGTTACTGATCATGTTAGTACCCAGTCTTACTTGCTTACCACTCCAAGCCTGGTTCTCATTGTGTAAGAACCTGAAAATAAATAAGGACTGTAAGAATTGCATTTGTGACTGTAGAGCAAACGTTGTTGAACTCAGCCTTGTTCAACATTGTTTGTTGAATCCAACAAATGAGTTTCTTCTGCTTCCTCACAGTTAAATTCTTCTGTATTCCTATGGAAGTGCTTTTTCATACTGCTTGGGTTTCAGTTGAGAATGAACTCTTTCCCCCCACCCCTGCCAAGAGTAGTGGAAGCTGGAGACGAAGAGCTTGGTTAGTATGTAGAAGAGACCATCTGTGTGCTAGAGCAGCTGCTTAAGGGGGTGGTTCAGCTTTGATTCTATAGAATTGGACTCAAAAAACTGTGCTGAGCTACTCTGGCAGTATTTTCTCCAACAGTAGATAATTATGTTTGAGCAAATAAATCAAACAAGGAGTTTTGAGGCTGATTGCTTCCTAATGCAAAGTTCCTTGGTTTGAAGTTATTTCCAGTTTGTGGGGTTTTTTCACTCTGAAAAAACGTAATATATGCCCACGTTCTTCCTGCACATTATTATAGAGTTTAAAGGCTATCTGGTAGAGATGTTAACTTTGTCTGAGTTCTGGGTACCTGCTGTGAATAACGGAGGGCTGAATTGCTTTGAGAGCATAATTAATAATAATGAAATTAACAACATACTGCAGCAAGTGTAGTGATTGCATGTGTATACATCTAAACTCAGACACAGGCAAAGCAGATTTAAGTTTCTATAGGCTAGATGCTGGCTCCTGGCTACAGGCATACACATGTAACAGGGGAAGAAACCAACCAGACTAACACTCCAGCCCAAATGGATCCTGATGTCATGAATGACAGCGTGATGTTTGTGATGTGGTTTGTAAGGTAGTTTGGGTAGAGTGATGTGACTGTGTAACCTGCCTGCTGCCTCTTCAGGAAATAGAGGGCTCCAAAAAGTAGACTGGACAGAAATGAAATCAGAGCCTTTCTAATATAAGGAGCTTGAATTAGTCAAGCCTGACACTACTTAAATTTCAAACTGGCTTTGTCATAATTGCAATTTGTACTTAGTATATAATTGCAATATGTACTTCGTACATAATTGCAATTCAAGTATTTAGTATGCCTATTCAATATTTATTAAAAACCAAATGCTTGAATTGTAACTGCTCCATACTGAAATCCCTTCTCATCAAGGGAGAAAAATGCACTTTGTGCTGTTTAATTTGCAAGGAAAGATGAGCAAAATGCAAAGTGCAGAACTATGAACTGTCTGTCTAGATTGGAAAGTGTGAATTTGAGTTTTACTTGAGGGATGTCCTGCAACGGTGTTGAGTTGATTTGGCATGCTTTTAACTTTTTTTTTCTTAAGGTTCTTTAAATAAAACAAAATGTTTTTACTTACAGCACTTGAAGAATCGGAAAGTGACATTTATGTGCGATTCATGAGGTCACACAAGTGTTATGACATTGTTCCAACAAGCTCTAAGCTTGTTGTTTTCGACACTACGCTACAAGTGAGTATTCTTCTTTCAGTCTGCCTTTCCTTGCAGTTCACTTTTTGAAATGGGGGTATGTTTCCCGAGTGTTAAATGAAGTATTATCTCCTGTAATGCTGTACTTTGAATATGAAAACCCCATGTTGTTTCAGTCATATTTCACATTACACTAGTGGAGGATCGTGGAGGGTGGGGGGGGGGACTTCCTAGCTGAAACAGTGTGAGAAGATATAATTGGCAATTGTAATCACTGATGAGATTCTGAAAACCCCCATATTTATATTTTTTCATGACTGTCAATTTGTGGAAAGATATCTTACATAGAGCTCCACGTGCAATAATTAAAGTTTCCAGGTGCTCTAAGCCTGTTGAGATAACTTAGGACTAAAATGGCTGGCTTAATGATGCAAATTACTGCATTCTCCAGAAAATTTTTGTTTTCAGCTTTTCTTTTTTGCTTTTAATCAGTAAATCATCATCTGCTAGGCTCTTGGCTCTGTGGGAAGAGCTTATTTGCCGAAAGATGGCAATAGCTGCCTGCTGTAGAGATGGGTAATCTGTTCTGCAGTGTGGTGGAACACTGTGGCTTTCTTTATTTCCTTGATTTTCGCAATCAGTGTTTTTTGAGGTGGATTTTTTTTTTTGGTCTCCTTTTAATGATGTTCCAGTTCTGGCTTAAATAAGCACATGAAATAGTCTTGGCCTGGAATGTACTACTCAGACTACAGCCTTCCACTGTCCGGAAGAACATTTAATAGATTGTTAATCTCAAAATGTTCCCAGAACCATCTTGCATATCAGATAATAACATGTAGTGCAAGATCCTTAGTATTATTGGCTAAACGATGGAAAGCCTACTTGCACAACAACAAAGAACAATGTGATACTTGAGAATGTTGCACACATTGACTTCTCAGCTGTCAGTGGTCACCTAGGCCAAAGGCTTGAGCTCCATCGTTGCAATTAGAAAGATGAACTTTTCCTCTTTATTACAAAAACCAGTTGGTCCTGAAGCCAGTAGGGTGAGTCACTCATTCCTTTTGGGCTCCCCAAACTCCTGGTGAATTGCAGGAAGTGTTTTTAGAAACCAATCATTCTCACTGGAGCTGTGTTGAGTAATGCTATTAATGTAAAGAAGTGGTTTAATCTCCATTTAGTGAGCCAGTGTAAGGTAATGCTTAGAGAAATAGTTCTAGTGAATGAACATAGTGAATCTAAATCCCATAGGAAAATAAGTAACTCAATGAAAAACATTTTACCTACTCTCTACCAAACCCCTGTCTTATTTGGGTTGCCTAATGGTGACTGTGGATTGCAGCTGGCAAAGAACAAAGGACATGCCTTGGCCTATGATTGTGGGGTCATTCTCGGTAATAGAAAATCAATTTCTCTTTTGGTAGCTTAGAGCATCCTCTTGAAACAACAGTGTCCATGAGTCTTGACAAAGAGAGGTGATCTTGTAGATATGTGTTCTGTAGATGTTTCACTCCTACCCACGAGTGTTTCTCCTAGCTTAAGATCAATTTAAAAAAGCTTGGTGCCTTAAAGTTCTCAGATCTCTCAAAATTTGAATTTCTAACAGTGAGAATTCTTAAATAGTACATGGGCTTACGCTAAATGAGGCAGAAAAGTAAGTTACCAGCAATTGATGGAAGAATGAAATAGTGGAGCTGCATCATTTTCTCATGCTATCCTTTGGAAGACTGTCATTGGGTTTCTGTCTGACTGCAGTACCCTGTCTCCCTCTACTGGGCAGAAATCTCAGCACACATTTACCCTGGAGATCTGTGCATGAGGTATTACAGAAAGTATTTCAAAACTGTTGTTAAGTGTAGGGAAAACTGGAGATGTTATATCATGGACATAAGCAATACCAGTGAAGCAACGTCAGTCAATAAGTGTTAAGTCTCAGTATTTTTGGAGGGCTTTAATGTGAAGATTTGTAAGGAATCTTCCTTTATCCTTGAGTAAAAGGACGTGGTAAGGAGCAAAGCTGACAGGAGGCCTTAAATAGCAGTATTAGTAGCTAATTAGGAATGGGCTGACAATCTCTTCAGTCCTGTTATTGGTCAGAAAGCTTGGGGGCCTCTTGATTCCAGCAGCTACCAGACATCTCATTTCTCCTAGCACACCACTCTGGTCTTGTCAGGAGTGAGCCTGTGCCACTGGCACCTCTGTTGCGCTGCTGTGAAAGCAGTGATAGCTTGTACACTTCAGTTAGGCATGCTTCACCAGGAGAACGTGCTATGTGCTGCAGAGTTGAAAAGTAGATATGTTAAATAAGTAGTAGACAGAGCTGTGGTCTGCAAACCAGCCTGAGGCCAACTGGCACAGCTCCGTTTGCCCCAGTATAGCAGCTTATATTTCTTCCTAAACTTGACTGCCTACCTGAAATGACCCATAGCCTGTACTAACCTTGAGAAATGGTGACTGTAGTTGGGCAAGTGCTAACTGTAAGCAGTTGTTCCTCATATGTATCAAGCTATGCCTCCATGCCACAGTTCTCCCCTGCCTGAGACCCATGAGTACTCACTCCTTCAAGAGAAACCCCTGCCTTTTGCTTTTCCCAGAGAAAAGAAACTTCTAAAAGTCTGATCTGAGCATGAAGAGTTGGAGTTGGGACACCATTAGATGCTATGTACTATCCCGTGAAGTTTGCCAATTCAGCTTTGTGGACAGTGAGGAAACGAGGCAAGCTGCAGCAATAGGCAGCTCTCTGTGATAAACTGCCTTTTGAAATTCTTGCACATCTCCCAGGATGCAAACAACAGAACAAAATCTTCCCAGCCCCTTTGGGAAGGATAGGAGGGTTGTCCCTTGAAGGGCTACTCTGCTGTCAGTGAAGGACCTTGCTGTTCTTTTTTGCTTTAATTCAGTAAATTAAAGGTGATCCACATCTGTTGACTGCAGGAGAACACTGAGCGGGATGCAGACTGGCTGGTTACCTGCATGTGTTTTCAGCACAGTATCAGGGTACTCTGTGTTAATGCATTTAATGTGGCAATATTCTGGGGAAGTAGCATCATCCAGATCTGCGTGTGCTTTTTATTTGGTGGTTTTAACTGACATTGGGTGCATACAGTGATGCTTAAAGCAATTTGACTTCTTTGAAGCTGACGAAAGTGCTTTGAAAGGAAAATATCTATTTCAGTAATTCCTGTATTATAGTTAAGTGTCAACAAAATGTAGCACTTCTTCACATTCTGTCAGTCAGATGAGTTTTCTCTGTTGGTACTACCATCACATACTGATGTGATTTCATTTTTCAGTGTTATTGCCTAAGCTTGACTTTGTTATACCTTCATTCCAACAGAAAAATTTGTTTCTCCACCCTATTGTGAGCTCTATTTCCATTTTGAAAGGAAATGACTCTCAGCAGAACATATAGCAGTCTCTGCAGCTTAGCTCTCTAATCTTATTTAAGGCCAGATTTTTGCTTGGCCTTCAAGCAAATTCATTATTTAAATGTTTTGTCTTTGAGAAGGATTAGCTTGTTTTGTAACACAAACTATTTGACTGTCTAAAAGAAGGGTAAAAACTAAGTGCAAGGCTGGCATTTTCAGGCTGGATGTGGCTCTGGGCAGCCTGGTTGGTGGTCGGTGACCCTGCCCATGGCAGGGGGTTGAAACTAGATGGTCTTTGAGGTCCTTTTCAACCCAGGCCATTCTATGATTCTGTGACTTCCTTGTTATTAATCAAGCAGTAATTCACAGTTCTAGGAGTGGCATAATTGCACACTTGCTGGCTGTGTCTTGTGAAGCCTGTATAAACTCCTGTGGGGTGCAGAGCTCTAGCTAACCTTTGACTAAATGGTATTTTTCACTTATTAAAAGTAGAATTACTTTTTACCACTGAAGTATACATTTCTTTTTGCTCAGTGTGATATTAGAAGGTATTTTTGAAGTATCTCTCTGGTATTTTGTGAAGTAATGAAAATCTTTTTTTTCTATTGAAACATCAAAATAAGGCTTCAGAATCATAAAGACTCTTTGCCTTTCTTTTGCCTTGAAGAAATCTACACAGTTGGTTGGCTTGATTACATTATTAAACAAAGGTTAAATTATTGATGTTGGTAATAGAGCAGGCCTTGTCAGTAAAGTAGGCTTTTGTTGGTAACTATCACATACATGGAAGAACTCAAGTACTTAGTTTCCTTCTGCATAACTAGAAAACTATTTGGAATAATCTCCTGGAAACTTATTTGTTTTAACAAGCTGGAAGTAAATATAACTTCTGCAGAGCAAGGGATTCCAGATTAGAACAGCACAAGAGGATTTGTATTTCTCTTCCTTGTGCTGACTTGAAATAAATGGGGTTCATTATTCTTGTTCCCTCCAGGTCATTCTTGACTGAGGTGTTCCCTCTCTCCGAGGTAATGAGACAGAGCAGGCTTCCAGAAGGAATGCTCTAGAATCTTTTGCTTCCAGAAGCATGCAGCAGTCTCAAGGTCTGCTGTCATAACAAGAGTTCTCACAGCTTTAATAGGGGACTATCTGTGCCTTAATTGGCTTCAAGGTTTTTCCTCTTTAAGCTTCCTAAGTTTAAACTGTCTGCATTTTTGAGGAGTGTGAACATCCCTCCTTGCTTACTCATTCCACGGAGCTGTAAAAAGAGCAATGCATTAGTTTCTAGCTGGCATGTGGGCTGAGACAGGCCACAAAAAAGCGCCCTTGAGATCAGGCCAGAATCAGTAGCATAATACTGGAAGGCTGTTTTTCTTTAGAGTTGCTCCTGTACATAACGAGCATCAGAGCTCGATTCCTGCGGCTCTCAGGACCAATAGGAGGCATTCGCTCCTTGATCTTGGGGAAAGATATTGCGAGTTCCTAGGTACCAATTAAATGGAAATGTCTTAGTCAAGACAGGGTGTAGCTGGAACACTTGTGCTTGGCTCAGTGAAAGTCATGCATTGTTCTTGTTCTCCCTGCATCGCTCCTGCCAGGAGTGGCAAGTTCTTAATCTGTCAAAGAATTTCTGTGCCCTTTCCAATGCAGTTGGCCCTGTGAGGCTTACTTTCTTTCTGACTCCTAGCCCACTAGTATGTAGTAACAGAAATTCTAGCTTGGAGTGATAGCTTTCTTAGAAAGCAAACCCATGGTTTTTAGTTATTGCATACTGTACAGGTGATAGCAAATACAGCTGCTTTAAACCACTTTTGGATTACCCAAGAAAGAGAGAGATTGCAATCCAGTAATAAAGAAGGAATCACTTCCCCCTTCCCAAGGAATGGGGCTCACCAAACACTCCGAAGGAGGTGATCTCTGAGTGGAAGTGCTTCTCCTGTGGCTGCTAGCCCTTAAATGAGGTTAGGGAGGGGTGGACCCAGGGTTGACCCCTTCTGGTCACACAGGTGTATTCCTTCCACTGGTTCAAGCCATGACCAAATGGTTCCCATATGCATACTACAAACTAGAAGGCTCAGTCTCCCCTGAAATAGCATGGAAATAAGTATCTGCAGAGTACCTCACTAAGGTGGAACAGTAGAGTTGACTAATCATACACCATTGGCTATCTCAAAGAAGTCTTGATGGAACTGTGTGTAGTGGTAGAGGGAAGACAGCCTTTAACAGCTGGTTACACTATGGGCATACTGATATCCAGTGTCAGTTAGGCGTTGGTTTGGTGTCTACAGTTGAACTGGACTTTCTTGGTGCATATGTGGGATGGGGGAGGATATCTATGTTGGGAGACTAATTGGGTAAAAATGTAGAACGTGTACCTGCATCCTGTAAGTTGAGAATGAGACCTTACCTGTCTTTTCCATGAGTTTTAACTTGAATCATCTAATGAAGGGTGTTACTTCATCAGCTCCTACGTTTTAGTAAGCTCTCAATGACCCTCAGTACATCTACTAAGAGTGTTTCTATTCCATGCCCTGTGAGTGGAGAAGATAACTGATTTGTATTCATGTAATCTTTCCAAAATTCAATGGGAACTAGAGAAGTTGCTTACAAATGTTTGTTGGTTGGGGATTTTCAGATGTGGGAGCAAACATAGCCTTTAAGTTAATAACAGGTTTGTATAATTCTTCATTACTTTAGCAGAAGGTGTGATAAAGGTAGAAGAAGAAACTTTCTTCAAGACCTCCCTGGCCCTTGCCCTAGGCGTAAGTTGCTATTAACTCCTTAATTAGACTTTTTTTTTTTTAAAGGCTTAGTACATCTAATGAGGAAATGCTTCTACTAAATACACTGAGCAAAGAAGAAAGTAATTGGAAAATAAACCTGAATGCAGCAGTCATCATGCTGAGATTGCTGGTTGTAATCTTGCATACTGACTCCCAGTAAGCCAGTTCATAAGTACTGGCTTGTATCTGTGTTATGAAAGAGGCTTTGACTTTTGAAAACAGCTCTTTTACAGAACTGCATTTTTATATAACTTAAAAATAATTAAAAATAAAGTGAGTTGGACAGCTAAAACTTAATTTGAAGAAAAATTGGAATTTCACATTGTTTAATATCCTCCACAATGTTTTGCTTGACACTTCTTGAGAAACTTAAGACAAAGCAATTAATGAAACCCTAAAAATATATGTATTTCTGTGAAAATTACCTGTTTACTGATAGTGGGTGTCATTCCTAGATTATAAATCAAGATATGCTTTTCTCAGTTTCCTTCTGACTGCTTGGAGAGCTAATGGTGAGATTCCCAGGATTTCAGGGATTTCTCCCTGAAATGTCTTTGCTTCAGATTGAGTTTGGGAAGAATTACTTCATCAAAGGTGTTTTAAATGTCATTGCCATCTGGGTGTGAATTATAAGATATTTACTGTGCTCATGTTGGTCTTGGATTGCCAAGGCAATGGATGTTTGTGGGCACTGGCGATGAATTCTTAAGTCCTTCTTTTCAGTTTAGCTTATCACAGAATCACAGAATGGCCAGGGATGGAAGGGACCTCAAAGATCATGAATCTCCAACCCCCCTGCTACATGCAGGCCCACCAACCTTCGCATTTCATACCAGACCAGGCTGCCCAGGGCCCCATCCAACCTGGCCTTGAACACCTCCAGGGATGGGGTATCCACAACCTCTCTGGGCAGCCTGTGCCAGCACCTCACCACTCTAAAATGTTCATGCTATAGAAATAAATCACTTGGAGATTATCCTATTGAATCTGCTGTGGGAAAGTTGCACGATTTTTAAACTTAAAATCATATAATGGTGTGAATTGAAAGGGACCTTGAGGACCATCTTGTTCCAACCCCAGCTGCAGGCAAGGACATCTCTTGCCAGATCAGGTTGCCCAAAGGCCCACCCAGCTTGGTCTTGAAGATCTGTGGGAATGGGACATCCACAGCTTCTCTGGGCAGCCTGCACCAGAGCCTCACTACCCTCGCTGTGAGGAATTTGTTCCAAATATCTCATCTAAATCCACCCCTTTCTAGTTTAAAGCTGTTAGCCTTTGTCCTGCTATTATACACAATGACAAAGAGTCCCTCCCCAGCTTTTTTTGTAGGCCCTTTAGGTACTGGAAGGCTGCTATAAGGTCTTGTAGAAGCCTTCTCTAAATCACATCCTGTCTCCATAGCTCAGGTGCTGTAGGCCTCCAAGCATCCTTGTGGCCTCCTCTGGACCTTCTCCAGCAGTTCCATGCCCTTGGGAGGAGGTCCCTAGAGCTGAACATGGCGCTCAGGTGGGCCCTCAAGAGCAAAGGAGAGACATTCTTGCAGTTAGACAACATCAGGCTTGCATCTCATACATAGGTTGTGAGTGTTTTGGTGTTTTTTGGGTTTTGTTGTGTCTTTCCTGTTTCCCAGGTGTGCTAAGACAAGGGCATCCATAGGACTACATGTGCTGCTTTGAGAAATATAGTTCAGATTATGTTGAGTGAAGAGCTCTTGCCCCATTCTTTGTATATTTGCATCATAAGAAGTTGAAAGGCAATCAGCTCATAAACACACCTAAACCAAAGGAATGGATCGTAGGCTGCTAGGTTTTTGGGCTCTTTTGCAGTACAGGGATCACAGCAGAGGCCTGCTGGTTTTCCTAATGCAGCAAAGACTGACTGTTCTACTTCTGCTGTGGTCAGCAAGTAGGAAGTGTTGAAGTATAAATGTGTTTTGGCCCCTGAAAGGAAAGAAATAGGGTAAGCTTTTGTGCTTTCACTCTACAGTGACTGTGCAAAATATGAACAACTAGGACAGTCATAAAATCATCACAGAATCACTATATAGCCTGGGTTGGAAGGGACCTTCATGATAATCTCACCCCACACTGCTGTAACAGGGGGTGACACCCACCAGGCCAGGTTGCCAAGGGCTTCATCCAGCCTGTCCTTGAGCTGTTCCCCTTTGTCCTATCACTATCAGATAGGTTGGTCTCTGTCCTGTTTATAAGTTTGCTATAAACACTGAGAGGCTGCAATAAGAAGGCAGAGCAGAGGGTGTCAGTCACTCTGTGCTTCTCATTGTGAACATATAAATGCTTTTTATCACTCAAACATGGGATTTATTTTCCTTTTTGTGGGGAACTGTGGAGGCCTAATGCTAATGGACAGCTCAGCACTACTGTGCTGCTCTCTCACTCTTCCTCCTCAAGAGCACAGAGGAGAAAATACAATGGAGAAAAGCTTGTGGGTTGAGATAAGTACAGGGAGATTGCTCGTCAGTTGCTGTCACAGGCAAAACAGACTGCATGAGGGAGATTAGTGTAATTTATTACCTATTGATAACAGGCCAGAGCAGTGAGAACTAGAAGCAAACTGAGGGAATGAGGGCTGTAGTCACTCCTTAATGCTTCGTATTATCTGTTTCCTTTGTGGTTGCTCTCTGCTCCTGTTCCATGTGGGATCCCTCCCAAGGGATGCTGTCCTTCCCAAACTGATCCTGTGTGGGCTTCCCACAGGCTGCTGCTCTTCGAGCACTGCTCCAACATGGCTCTGTACCACAGATCTCATCCTTCAGTCACTGCTCCAGCACAGAGCCCTATGGGGGGCTGTTTCCCCAGACCTCCTGCTCCACTATGGGCTGCACATGGAGCTGGGCTCTGCGTGGTGTCCACAAGCTGCAGGGGTCAGTCTTTTCATTCATGGGCCTCTCCTGGGCTTCACTTTCTTTAATTCAGCCTGCCCTTCTAGAGCACAACCAGCGTTAATTACTTTGGCCTTGGATAACAGCCATACCACAGGGTCCTGGAAGATGTCTTAATGCTGCTCTTGCTGCTAATCTTTCCTGTCATTCCTATGCTTCACAGTGGCAGATTTGGAGTTGCTGTGTTTCTTACTTCTCTTATCTTTCACCTTTTTCAAGTTAATGTTGGCACTGAGACCACAGTGCTGAGATGTCTCCTTCAGCACAGCTTTGTGCTCTGCTGTGCTCTGCATTCTCCCTTCACCACCAGGTTCCCATTACAGCCTTTCTCCAGGATGAGAATCTTTCTGCTGGGTGAATGAAACAAATGATTGCAGTTAGCAGTCACCCTCATTATGGGGCAATCTTGGTGGGCAAGTTTGAAATCCATTGGTAGCTTGTGAGAACTCTATAGTATAGTTAGATAAAACAACATGAAAATGTGAATGTGTGAGGCAGGTTGATGTCTGTGGGATGCAGCTTGTCTCAGTCTAAGGTTGGTGCCCCAGAAATAACTGCTTCCCCTTTTGATTATGAAGAAATGAGGTGAATAAGGTCAGCATGCATCAAGTCAATCTTGAAATCTGAGCAGACAAGGACCATCTTTGAACGGTTTGCTGTGCTTCTCAGAACCACTGCATGGTTAATAAGGAAGAAAGTGCTGCTTTGTTCTGAGGACCTTCACACATGGCATTGAAAAGCAATGGTCTTTGGGATCTGGCTGCAAACAATGGCTTTGGGAAGGTCAGGCCATTCCAGCGCTCTACTTGAGATCAGGGAACTGCAGCACAAAGCTGGCAGCAGTGCTGGTGGAGTTGGGAATTAACTGCACTGCTGGAGGTCTAACGACGGGATGTGCTGGAAATGTTTGAAGGCTGCAGACTGTACGCAATCTGAAGTAAAGGTGCTTGTGGATATTTTCTGCACAAACATCACTGAAATGTCTATGTGTGTTGGATTGAAGCCCAGCTGCACAGCCCAGTGCCTTGGGTGCCCACCCAGCAGTGCTTTGGGCAACTGAGATTGGGAAATCACAGAAGTGTGAGTGGGGGATTGGATGCTTGCGCTTGCAAGTGGTTTTAGCAAATGAGAATGAAGTTGGTTTTTGCTTCGTTACCATCTTATTTAAAGAAGAGACAAGTATTAATGTAACTTTAATTGTTGGCATTATTTAAAAGGTAACTGTATAACACTCTCATGTGTAAAACTGGAGAGAACAGTAGGGCCATCACTTAAGCTGCTGTTTAGGGGGAAAATATAATATGATTTAAGCATCTCCCACTAAATTTTCATTGAATCATAGAATGAATCGCAGAATCATAGGATGGCCTGGGTTGAAAAGGACCTCAGAGATCATCTGGTCTCAACCCTCCTGCTGTGGGCAGGGTCACCAACCAGCAGACCAGGCTGCCAACAGCCACATCCAGCCTGGCCTTGAATGCCTGCAGGGATGGGGCATTTTAGTGATCTGTTACTTAAAAAGTTTAATACTGCTGGTCCCAATCTGAACTCACTGGCTTTTATGGTTTTAACTCCACTGTATCAGTGCAGCAGGCCTCAGTTTTTCCAAAAACCATCTTGTAAACCTGTCGGGATGGCATCTAACAGAAGATTTGAGTTTTCTTTGGCACAAATCACTTGCTAATAAATCAAAGAACCAGGGCAAGAACTAATCTTGCATCTTTACCAGCCAGACACTTTTCTAGATGGTGTACTTTGGTGCTGTTTTGTCTGAGAAAGAGGAGTAATAGCATGAATTTGGAGATTGCCTGAAGCATCTTAATCTTAGTGTTGTGCTAGAGCTTGACCATCTGAATCTTGTGGAAGACTTGGGATGTGAGTTGACAGTGACCTCTTACAATTTTTGATAGCTTTTCTTATGGAAACATACGAAAGCTGAAGGTTCTCAGTTTGGGGCACTCTGAGTGTTCTTTTTTTTTCTTTCTTTTTAACGAAGGCCCATCAGAACCGATTTAATTTGCCCCAAGGTGGAGGCAGCCTGTGTGACCTCATTTCTGTCTCCTATGTGCTCTCCAAATACTGCTGTTAGCTTTTGTTGTGCTAACAGCAGGTGTGATGTTGCTGTGTTGGGAGCACTTGGTGCATCTGCCTGTAGGGTTTCATTGTGGTTTCAGTATTCCTGTTGAGTTAGCATGCTCCTGTGGTGCACTTCCTAATGCTTGTTTTACTCAGTACCTCTCTGTGTCAGTAGGGTGCCTTAATACCTCTGGCACCTTTCTGTTTAACCACTTTCTAGAAAATCAGTGCATGCTGTGTGCACTACAGTCTTATTTATGGTGCTGGGTATTTTTTTCCATATGGTTTCTTCAGTTTCAGTGCAGTTTAGGGATGGATGTGGATCATCATTCCTGCTCGTGGTGTGCAGGATGGTGTGGCAGAAGGATCGGTGAGTTCTGAAGGCAGCTTTGAGAGCTGAGCTGAGGTCAGGGGAGCAGGTGAGCTTCTTGTGAGCAGGGCAGAGGCAGACTGGCTGTTGAGAGATTGCAAGAAATACGGATTGCTTCCAGAAGTCCCACCTCAAAGACTAGGGTTTGCATGCAGTAGGGCAGCACCAGGTAGCAAAATGCTGAGTGTGAATTACTGAGCTGCAAGAAGAGGTGATGCTTTCTGTTGCAGACTCAGAGGCTTATTCACTTCTAGAAATTGAAGCTGATAACTTATAACTAAGTGAAGTCTAAATAGGTGTTACGCTGAATGTTGTATTACACTGGATTTCACATGGAGGGCTTTGCAAACTTTTTCCAGGGAGATCATACTGAGCAGTAACGGACTTACTCTTTGCCTACCTGTATTTTTGTTTGTTGCTGCTTTTTTGGGTACAAATTCCATTGACTGTGAAGCCCTTTTATTCCTGGCTGTTGGGAGAGGAGCCCCTTAGCACGGAGCTGTCAGTGGATCTTAAGGTGTCACTGTGTAAATGCTGTCTGTTCAGCTCACGATCATCAGGCGATTGCAGCTGGTACTTCTGTGCTCTTTGGACCAAAGAGCGATGCCATGGATCTAGAGATACTCGTTCATCAGAGGTTCTCACGTGGCATATTCACATAATGGAACGAAACAGATCTGGTTTTGCTGAGTTTTCTAAGCCTTTTATGGAAGTAAAAGGCTTTAAGGTTTTTGTTTGGCAGCGCATGTGGTTTTTGTTCTGTTTTGAATAGCAGCTACCTCTTCATAACTGTGTTTTTTCCTAGTAACTGTGGAAATCCTTCTGCTGCTGTCTGGTGTGCTAAATTAAGAGCAGAGATTTATGTAGCTGTTCACTCTCTTTGCAGGTAAAGAAAGCCTTTTTCGCCTTGGTGGCAAATGGTGTGAGAGCAGCTCCACTGTGGGAGAGTAAAAAACAGAGTTTTGTAGGTAAGTTGTTCTAACATAATTGAGTTGTATTTGAATTTTCAGCGTGCTGCACTCTGCACTGTTGCAGGAGGTGCTCTGGGTTTAGCTATGGTCTGACATCCTAAGAGATGCTGGTGGGTTTCTTTGTTTTCTCTTGTGAGACACGAAATGTTGTTAGCTTGCATAGTTCTGCTGTTCTTTGACTATCACAATGACTCTTTGAGGTCTTGAGCTTCTGAAATTTGTTATCTAGTGTATGCCTTTCCCTGTGCACTTAAAAATAACCGTAATGGTCACAAAAAAAGAACTGTGAAAATAAGAACTGTGGAAAGAAAAGTATAATACCAGTATGCATGTGGTTCTCTGCATGTTCTCAGTAAGGTGCACTGTGAAATCACTGATTACCAGAACTAACTTGGAATGCCATGGATATTATATCCCACAGTGGAAGAAATAGATTTTCTTTTGTGAGACTGAAAGAAGAGGAGAAGCACGTAGGTTGTGGCTTTGAATATTAATTCACAGTTGTATATTTTTATTGGGAAGTTTTGTATCAATGTGAAAATTTACATACGTAGCAAATAGGCAGCATGTTGCACAGATTTATTGTTAATTACATTATAGAGAGTGACTATAAATGGAGAAAATAACTGAAGTTCTGTGTTTTAAGTGTGTGTCTGAAGAACTTTCTTTCTGTATCACTTTTTGTAGGAATGTTAACAATTACAGATTTCATTAACATACTGCATAGATACTATAAATCTCCAATGGTGAGTATAATGTTAAGCCTCTATCAGTTGTCGTACAGTACAGAAAGTGAAATATCAAACTGCTTGAAGGATGGACTGTAGTTATTTTAAGTGTCTGGAAGCTTAGACATGTCATGAGTACACTCAGAATTTTTTGAGAGAAAATGCAGAGCTCGAGGAAGTAGGATAGTATATGGATATTTCTATTTAATCCCTGGCTGTAACCATTAAAGTCCTATGAGCTTGGGCAGGTAAATTGTTTGCTTCTGTTAGACATGTATAAACATGAGGAATTTCCTTAATGAATACTACCATCTATAATGTTTTGTGTGGTGCTTCACCATGAGAGCCTTGGGTTTGAGTACCAAGCTCCATTTGGAATTGGAATTGCAGCTGTTGTCCAGTGCTCTTGGAATGAAGGACCTGCAATAACCTATTTATTAAAAACTAGGCATGGTATAAATACATGAAGGTGAAGTACTTGATTATTAATCACTGTATGTGTTTTTGTCCAGATTGTTTCAAAGCACGTGAATTAATATTAATCAGAACTCCATGTAAATGGACAATATCAAACAATAGGGCTGGAGAGTGTTTGAAATTGTAAGAAAAAGTTAGTTGTATTTAAAAATCAAATATGTAGTTACACAGTGGCTGGTGTGTTTTTATTAATTTATACCTTTATAAATAAATCAGTGTTGTCTCCATAACTGATAATTATTCTGAAAGGAATATGTGGAGCTGTGCACAAAGCTGGCTTATGGAGCCTTGGGGGGATTAAGAGGTTACTCAAATCTGGAAGTGGTGCTTTAGAATGAATGAGTTAAACTAGTTAAAGATACACAAAGGTTTTAGTTGTGTGGCTGAGTTACACAATCAGTTGAAGATCTCTTGACTTTAATTAACTTAATTTAAAAATTCCCATTGGCAGTTGGTTGATGAGATTCTCTTGCTTACATGTTCGTACAAACATTTACATCCCTTTCTTGTTCCTGTCAATGCCAATCTCCCACTTTGAATTAAAATATACGTACTGTGTTTTACTAGCTAAAGAATCAACAGTTGGATGGATCAGGCTTCTGATATATGTGGATGTGGCTCTGGACAGCCTGATCTAATGGATAGCAACCCTGCACATAGTAGGGGGGTTAAAACTAGATGATCATCATAGACCTTTTCAACCCAGGCCATTCTGTGATATCAGACTTCTCAAAGTTAGGTGATCATGTCTGTTCTTGAAATTTACATTGATATATCTTGTCAGATAACCAGTGTTCCTGTGCAGTTTCACTTATGGTCTAGCAGTTGCCATTCCTGTTTGTGCTATATAACGTGCTGTTGTGTAGAAGTCCATAGAAGAGATTGTGCTAAACACAGCCTCTGGACTGGGGAAGGGTAAATAATTGAGAAGTGGCAACATCTGACCGAAGGGTGACTGATGCAGTCTCCTGTAGAAGGAAAAAAAGAAATAATAAACGTTCGGTTGGGGGATGCTCTAGTCCTACTAAGTGCAATTGTGCTGAAAATTCAGTTCTTAAGTATTTTAATCACTCCTTCTAAACACACCACATCCCTCGCAGTGTGAAGCGTATTACTGTTCATGAGCTAGATAATATTCTTGAATGATTGATCAGGAAAGTTCAGGTCTGTTCATCCGTATGGTGTCATCACAGAGCTAGACTTGGCCTCATCTTCTCAGCAGCTGAGGAGTTCTCCTGTTCTTCTCATCACTTTGGTAGACTGAACTGTGCTCCACAGGCTTAGCTGGCTTCTTTTTTAATCTTTTTTTTTAAATACCCTAAAAGAAGCCTTTACTACTCATCTGGACATCTTCTATACCACCCAGAAAGAGTACGTTGAGTAGCCCAATTATAGAATGATAATTGAACATTCCCTTACACTCTTTGAAGGGTGCCAGTTCCAGAGTGATCCAAAAATGATCTCCATTGGTTCACAGAAGAGTGGAGTAGGTTTTGTGGAGTCTCCTACCCTTCACCTGCACACTCTTCAGCTCCATCAGGCCTTACAGAGGTACATGGCAGAGAGGAACAGTGCAAAAGACAACAGGCTGCTTTGGCCTATGCTATGGCAAGCACGGCTCCTGTTCAGAATGGCTGGCTTGCAGCTTGGTACCTGAAGAGAAAAGCAGCTTCTGCATCTTAAGCCCTTTCAGAGAACCATGAGCAGTGTGGAAGGAGCTAAACCAAGTGCATTTGTTTGTTTGTAGTTCAGCAAATGTAAAATTAATCACTTTTTAGCATTAAGTAGTGATCAGGATAAGCTCTTGTTCAGGTGTGTGAGGGATTATCAGAGGGTTTCCTTTGGGGTGATTACTTCAAGATGAGTCTAGAAGAGATCTGGGCTATGGCTTGGGCAAGTGAAACATCTTTCCTGTCCCCTGAGATGATAGGTCCTTTGTGATTTTCTGCACCAAGCAGGATTGCACATTTTCTTCTTGATATTGCCAAGCAATGTTATTCTGGTCTGGGCAATTAGTTGGATTCTGGTTAAATTGCCTGCAATGAAAAATAAGGGAATAATTCAGAGTTAAATAATATTGTTAATTATTTTGGGTTTAAAATTAATACTTTCCATCTGTCTGTTGTAGGTTCAGATCTATGAATTGGAGGAGCACAAAATAGAAACCTGGAGGGGTAAGTTCATTTACTGCTCAGTTGCTAGTTTAAAGTCTATTAACTTAATGTTAAGTACAGTGGTAATTTTTAATTAATCATAACATATTTTTCTCCACATACTTTTTATTAAAAAGCAGGAATAATAAAAGCTTGTCTGCTTCTTCCTGGTACTCATTTTTTTTTCTACCTGAAACAGTACATGAACTAGAATGATTATGCTATTTATTGCTTCTCTACTTTTCCCTGTTCAATACCATCTCGATTTTTCTTAAAAACAAAATGGAATCACAGCAGGGGGTGTATCTGGCCTCAGAGGTGATGACTGTACTTGGAATGGGAACGTAACTGAACTGGGGTCCAAAATGAATAGATGGCTGTAGGTATTGAGTGAAGTGAGAGTTGAACAGCAAGCCGTGCTTGAGAGAGCTGCACGCTGTGATTACAACACTCCTAGGATGTGGGTGGATGTGAGCAGAAGTGCTGAATGCAGGGAGGAATCTTCATGAGAAAACGGACTGCATGCCATGTTATTACATAGATCAGCCCTCTGTGCACAAACCAACCTGCTCAGAAAGGAGGAAATCAGCAAATGATTTGCTGTGGTTGCAGTGACCCCTGGTGGTAGTCAGCTTAATCCTGTTAAAATTTCAACTTCTCTTTGTTGTCGACATAGATGAACATGCACAGGTGGTAGAGTATCTGTAGTCATTGCATTTGATTGTCTCCTCTGTTCATTTAATTTTGTGCTAAGGAATTCATGAAGTGCTTTTATAAAACTGCTGATGCTTTCTCATAGAAATGGTAATGGTTTGCTTTTCTATGCACAGAACTTTATTTACAAGAGACATTTAAACCTTTAGTGAACATCTCCCCAGATGCAAGGTAGGATTCTCCTTTCCATTTTGCTTAACTTGAAAGAAACTAACTCCATTTCAACACTGAATTTGAGACTTCTTTTGCATAGAGAAACAGCTTCTGTTGTGAACTAGAGCAGGAGAGTGAACTTCTGATTCTTGCTTTTAGTTTCTGGAATAGGATTGCTTATACCATTTAAAGTAAGCTGGTGAAGAGAACTGTAGTGATTATCTCAAAGTAATTGCATGTAATATCCTCAGTAGCATTGCTACTGTTAAGCCATGAGCAGGTTATTCAGTTTTGTCATAAGGAATGTGTCTGAATGGAGCTGCTTGCATGGACTATCCTAGAAAAGATAATTTGAAATGCCTTAACTTCTGTAACATTTAAAGGTAATGCCATTAACTGTGTCCTTTCTATGGGTTTGTAAACCTGTATATGCATCACTTGATGTTACTCTTTCTTGGTTACCATTTATTTTAAAATATGCTTTTCTCCTCAGCCTTTTTGATGCTGTATATTCATTGATCAAAAACAAAATCCACAGATTGCCAGTTATAGATCCTGTCAGTGGAAATGCACTTTATATACTTACCCATAAAAGAATCCTCAAGTTCCTCCAGCTTTTTGTAAGTACTTGAAGTTCTGCTTTGCTTTAACTGGTATTTTCCCTCTACCCACCTACCTCAAGCCCAGTTAGACCTCTCCAATGTTAAGCAATGTGTTCAGAAACTTCATGGTAATCTTCTGTGTTTGGGCACTTTGTTGTTTCTTTGTGTATCTTTTATGCTAACATAAAAGCTAAGGTGATACACTGTAGCCTAGACATTACCTTTACTTGGTTTTAATCATCTGAAAACAAAGAAACAAACACCCAAACAAAAAACACCAGGGATGTGTCTTGGCTTTTTGAGTATTTTGGTATTGTCTTCTGGATGATCTCAGCTTCAGGAGCTTGTTTGATTACATGAGTAGAATAATGACTCATCTCTTAGAGCCAAGCTTAACACAAGTTACTGTACTGTATGTTGGTCACAGGAATGGATAAGAGGCATAGCAAATCAACAGGATGTCAAAACAAGCACACAGCATCTCACATCTTTGATGCCTTTTCTTTTCAGATTCGGTGGGGATGCTTAGGATCCAAAGATTTTAGTGATGGGCCATTACAAAAACTGACAAGTAAAATAGCTTAGATGTGTAGTCTCAATTTAAATCCTGTTGGAACAGTACTAATGCTTCTAGATCTAAGCTTGTTTTGGCTTCATGTAAATCTTGTAACAGATTATTGTAATATCTGTAACAATTGTTTGGAGTCTCAAGATGGATGAATGAATATATATTTCTTAATTACATATAAAAAAAAACTTGGTAACTGTGGTGTGTCATGCAGAAAACTGCATTGTGTGTACATCTTTCCTAGATGTCAGAGATGCCAAAGCCTGCCTTTATGAAGAAGAATCTGGATGAACTTGGAATAGGAACTTACCACAACATTGCCTTCATACATCCAGACACTCCTATCATTAAAGCCTTGAATATATTTGTAGAGAGAAGGATATCGGCTTTACCTGTTGTGGATGAGTCAGGTGTGTGTTGATTCTGCTGTACACAAGCATAGTAAGATAAATTCTGTTGAAGCCTGGATTGATTTTATATAACTATATATATATATATAAAATATTGTGTGTCAGTGTGTATATACGTAATTTATGTATATATGATTAGAATATGGAGAATGATTATGCAAGATAGAGGCTGACGGACCTGGAAGGATTCATCATGGGTGGTGGGTTTTGATTTGGTTTTTTGTTTTGTTTTCTATCTTTCCTTCTTGGTCTCTCTGTGTCATTATAAAATAACAAATGAAAACAGGACACAAGAAAACTTTTCTTCTATTGCAAGCAATTTATTAATACATTTCTTTCTTTCTAGGAAAAGTTGTAGATATTTATTCCAAATTTGATGTAATAGTAAGTATACCTTTTAAATTCCATTAAGTGTTTTTAATGTAGTGAGCAATTAGAAATTAATTAGCTAATATATAAGTTTTTATTGTACTTAATAAAATAGATGCAAGGATGTACATTGAGTGGTAGTTCCAGCACAGTCCATTAGAGGGAGTTCGAGCCTGCAAATAAGAAAAATTGAAGACGACCTACCATTTGTTTTCAACTTGGATCTCTATAGCAGGGTCTACTTAATGGGAAGAGTTCAGACTAGTCAATGTCCTCACCTGGCCTTTGAAAAACAAAACAAATGGTTTATTCTTCAAGTATATTCTGAAATCTATAGAACATCATCTTCCCTTTTTTCTTGTGGCAGAAGCAGGGTGAGTCATCAAGCCAAATATTAGATAACAAAGTAAGGATACTTTCATGGGCCTAATGCATAATCACAAAACATTATCAATTAATCCAGTCTTTCATATGATGTGTAATGTAGTTGCATCTTTGACTGTTCCCAAAAACTGCAACTGAAGAGCATCTACTTTGTTTAATATGTGACTTGGAACAGACTCAATTTACCCCTGAAATGTGTGTCTACTTGGTGCCAAAATATTTGCTTTTGAGTACTTTATCACTAAGTAGTGAGCAGTATGCCTTGTTTTTCAGAACCTTGCTGCTGAAAAAACCTATAATAACCTAGATATCACGGTGACACAAGCCCTACAGCACCGTTCTCAGTATTTTGAAGGTGTTGTAAAGTGTAGTATGCTGGAAACACTGGAGACCATTGTTGATAGGATAGTGAAGGCTGAGGTGAGTTTTCCCCCTTTTTTTATTTCCCCTCCCTGTAAAAGTTGTGTGACCAAACTAATAAATAGGTCAAATTTATCCTTCTGGAGTTATTTTGGTTACTTGAAGAAAATGTTTTGTTCATGTTTACATATGTAGGGATCAATTGGATTTCTTGATTTACATATACTTAAAAGAATACAAATGCTGTGAAACAAAGCCAGGGAATAAAGTCTTACAAAGAACTTGTTCACCAATTGTCTTGTAAACTCGGTACTTTTTTCCTGTTCTTCTTGTGTGGCTTATCCTCTGATTTTAGTACTGGGAGCCTTCTTACATATGGATGTGAATGACTTCTTCAATTTTACAACATTTCTTTTCATCTTTGGGGCCATAACTGTACATATGCTTAATATGAGTAGAATTCCCATGTTGTGAATAACCCTTCAGAACTTCCATTAGGCAATTTTGACATGCAGCTTCCTGCATCAGCTGGAGCTTCTTCCTGAAACTCAGTGATTTCAGCATTGCTGATGCACAGATTCCAAATGTGGCTGATCTAATTAATATCTTCAGAAGCTTTAGACATTTGGGTTTTCAGAACAACTCCTACCCTTTGGCTCAGTCTAAACATAGTGAGGCTATGCAAAAATGAGTCAGTCAAAGCCACAAGGGAGGCAGTAATTGATGCTATTTTTAGCTGCCAGACAAACGTTTGATCTCACTGGATGTGAAACAACTACATTGTCCATTTTTCTTGAATTCATTACACTGAGAGAAGAAAGGGAGTGTGTGTATACATGCATTGAAAATATCACCAACATAGATTTGTCAGAAAGAAAATGCAAAACATATTCTCCCACTTTCCTACTCTCACAGTGTTTCCTCACAGTGCCAGCTGAGTGTGACTGTGCAAATACATTTGAGATCCTCTTTTTTTTCTTTTTGCTTTATCTGTCTGGCAGCAAAGTTGTTGATCTCCATAATAAATTCACATCTGTATGAAGTCAAGACACTGCAGCTTTCTTGCTGTCACTTCTGTGAAAAGAGGAGAAATATTTTTTACTTTCTTCACAATTGCATTTGATTAGTTAGACTTGAAGCCCAAATTCATTTTAGGTAAGAAGTAAAGCAGTACCAAGGTCTCTACTTTTATAGACATCCTTCCAAAGATGACCTCTTTATGAGGTGGCTCAGCTATGACCCTTTGGTTGCACAGCTCCCAGCTTGAGCTGGGGTGCAGTGCTGAGATGAGGGCACTCTCCCATTCTGCAGTATTTCTAAGACATAGATCTTGGCTTGTCTGCCATTTCAAGTATGATTTTATTGCCGTCAGATTGCTGTGTGCCTTTAGCTCTTCACATCAGGAAAATCTCTCTCAAAATGTTTTCCCTGCTTGCAGGTTCATCGTTTGGTGGTAGTGAATGAAGCAGATAGCATTGTGGGTATCATCTCCCTTTCTGACATCCTGCAGGCTTTGGTACTCACACCAGCAGGTATGGATGTTGCATTCTGATGTTTGCCATAAGTCATTCAGTAGTGCATTCAGCTTGCTGGTCTTAGCTGGTCTTAGACAACAATAATACATTGCTGATTTGAAAGTTTAAGTTTGATTATATTCTTCAAATAAGCGTTTTTCTCTGCAAGTAAAAGCCAACAAAGTGCTTAATTATCAGTCTTTTGTCAGTCTTCTTGCTGTGTCAGAGATGTCGCCCCATTATTATTCCAGTTATTCCAGTAGAACTCTAATGTATCACTAAAATTGCTTTAACCACAGTACCCAACAATACATTTAATTATTTCTGCTACTTTTACTTGGATTGTTTTGCTGCTTTTTAGTTTTGCCCAAGTTACTGATCTGCTCTGTGTTCTTAACTGGAACTTCACTTTGGTTGTGTAAATGACTTCAGTGCCACAACGACTATAGCAAAGTCCTCTGGCTTTGTGAGAAAAACAGACAGAAAATGTCTTGAGATCACAGATTTGCCTTCAAAATACCAGGTTAAGGAAACAGAGCTGAACATATCCTTCAGGGGAGTTACAAGGGGAGCTCCCACTCCTGTACTCTAGATCACGTGCTTCTAGTGCTTAGCTTGTGGCAGCACTCCCTCTCATGAGATCCCTATGTGAGCTGCTTTATCCATTGATTATAATGGAAAATTTGGCCAGCAAAAAAGCTGTGGATTCATCAGGCTTTCACAAAAGAGCCCAGCCCTAGAGAGCAGGAGGTAGCACAGCGCAGGGGCAGGGCTGTGCTGCCAGCGAGGTGGGGTGACAAAGTAAGGATGTCTGCAACATAGGTCTAGTTTGTGGAGTTCAGTGTGATTCACCTTTTAAGTGGATGTGTGAAGATAACCAGGTAAATCATGCCCTGTAAATGCCCTTTTCCCTTTACTGACCAGAAAGAAAAATGTATTGACTGACAGGAATTGAAACTGGTGTTCAGAGGGGAGGGGGAATCAGTTGTGACGTGAAAACTGGGTGAATGTAATGGATTTTTCAGTGTCTGTGCTGACGTATTACAAATAGTAACTCCAGGTTGTTGGCAAGAGCTTCCTGCTCACTGGAGCTGGATGTTGAAGCCAGCTCACTGTAGGGGTCACTCATTGCCCAGCGCATAGGCAGTGCTTGGCAAGGAGGCACAGCACTACGTGGTTCTGCTGAACAGCTCTTTTGGATTTTTACTGTAAGCAGAATCTGCCTCTGAGCCAGAAAAATCAGTCAATACAATGTAGTTCAACTGAATTCCTACCTTGTGTTTTTTTTTTTTCCCCAAGTATGACCTCACTTTTTAAGAGCACTATGATGATTAAACTTGGCTCCCTGAGCAGATGGACAGGCTTGCAGCATGGCGTTTTTGGGGAGTGGTACTTCGAAGGCAGTTGTGACTTAGCAAACTACCCTGCCAATGAAGTTAGAGGCAGTAATGGCCTCCAGGCCTTCCTCAACCTGTGTTAGCATTCAGCAGTCCTGAAGTGTGCTCTTTATGGATGGAGTCCAGTCCTAAGGTTCTGGTGATGTGGTCAGACAACACTTGCGGCGTTCAGAACGAGCGGTGCCATTCCATGAGGCAGGTACTGTATGCAATAGGAAATCACATGTGCTTTCCTCTTCTGTTAACAGGTGCCAAACAAAAGGAGAATGAAAGTGAATGACTGCTGTGAATGTATAAACGTTTGTAGGAGAACTTGAACAAAGTTTCTGGGTCAAGTTTGTCTCGAGAACAGTGACTGCAATAGAACAGAGCAGGATGGTTGAGAATGTGTTTTGGGACTTAGTGATGGATGATGAGTCTATTCCCCCCCAGTGATGTCGCAAAAAAACAAAGCAGCATGACAAAAGCTTATGTTACAATGTAGGCTTGTATTTCAAAACGTCTTCAGAACATTTGCTGGAAGACTTCACACGATGTCCTTCATTAAAATGCACTGTATTCTGAAACTTTTTCATTTTGTATTTGACAGAAGTCACTGGTCAGCAATGGATATATGTGACATAAGGCAAGTGTATGGCATATTCATATCATAGTGCCTTATGTCAAAATACAGCAATATGTCATCACTGTTGCCCATCACTGTCAAAGGAAGTATTGTGTTAAATGAGACACTGTATTTGAATGTGAAAGTCTTTAAACTTAAACCAAATCAGTTTCAGTTCTCATTAGACTTGTCATAAAAGCTGTAATTTGAATATCAGTAGACTTCTTTAAAACTTTAATGACAGTTTTGTGTTAAATGTCGCATTCTGAACCGAGATGTAAAACGAGACTGATTTTAAAAACAGCTTTATTTATTTTTACTTTCATGACAATTTTTTACACATCTTTGGTGGATAGCTAAAATTTCACCATATCCATTAATAAACTGTTGATTGTTATACAAACCAGTGGCAGATTTTTCTCATTATTTACAACGTTGGAGTTGTAGGGCTGTTGGTCAGTCCACGTGAGTTGAGTTGGAGATCCCAGCAGTGCTCTGTACTGCACTGTGCAGGCACCGTGTGGGCAAGGATGTGCCAGAGAACCAGGCTTTCTTCTGTGTTGAAGTGTAAAATGATGTCTGTACGACTAAAATGCAACTCTGTATTGTATGTGATTTGTACAGAAGCCGAGGAGTGAGGAAGGCCGTGGGGTTTTGCTGATGTAAATGTACTGTAACATTTGATGATGAGATTTTTATAATTGTCGATGGAAGAAATTAAACCCTCCAACATCCGTTTGGTGTTAGCCATTCTCGCCACGTTCTTCTGCACCTATGATGTATGTGTGTTTTGGGTAATGTAAGCTACGCAGAGATGTTCCCATTTTCCTCCAGCTTATAAAGCAGCTTGTCCTGATGGCACAGTGCAGGTAGTGCTGCTTCTGCCAGTGCTGTTTCCAGTGGAAATGTGGCCCCAGAATAATGGCACTACGTTGACCTTTTATTTTTCCATGTATAAACACTGAAGCAAAAGGTGAACTGTTTGCAGTTTGCTGACAACATGTGAGGTTTTTAAGAGCAATGAAAAGCCCTTTCTTCAGCCCTCACTTCCTGCAGGAAATTTTGGAACAAAATGTGTGAAAGTTTTTTCCTACTGCTGTTTTTCATGTGTAAAAATGTTCTTGTACGCAGGGACAAACTATTCTCTTACACTCTCATTGCAGACCATTGTCTTGTCCAGCATCTTTTCTGACTAATGACCTGCTAGCTGTGCTCCCTGTGCTTCTGGGAGGCACGGAACTGAGAAAGCAGCCAGCTGGTGGGGCCAGCTGCACACTGCTGCCATCACAGACTCCAGCAGCGCAGCTCTGCTCGTCTTTGCTGGGGAGAGGAGCAACAGAAACCAGAAATAGCAGCTCTTGTGCTTCGTGAGCTGCGTGGAAAGGGATGGTTGGTGGTAGATTGGAATCTCACGTGATCATCACTACCTGTAAATGCCATCCAAGCTGCACAGGTGTGATTTCTTGAAAGCCTGCTTGCTGTTCCAGCACCAGAATTACAGCCTTCCTTAGAAGGTATGGGATGAAATTGCCTAAGTGCAGCACTCTATCTCACTCTGCCTAGCACGAGTCTGCAGGAACAACATTTTCAGTCCTACATTAGGATAGTTCTGAAAACATAAAGGGTTGAGCCACTGATAGATGCTTTTTTCTTACATTATATTTAGCACAAAGTCTTTTGGCCATATTCCATCCAGACAGCTTTGTGCTTGTCTGCATAAATTAGTATGCAGGAAGCCAGAATGAATTTGCAGTTTTCAAACAGCCGTGCACAGACTCCCTGTTTTAACATTATTACAAGTGCCATGCATGTGTTATGGACACAGAGCTAGCAGAATCATGGAAAGCTGTTTTCCTCAGTGATGCAAAACTTTATTCAGAGGATTTCTACCCTTGCTTTCTGAAATTCAGTTCTGAGTATTAATTTAAGCGTGACAAAAGTGTCATCAAAAAGGCATTTTCCTTAACCATGCTCCATGTCCTGGCACAAGTACCTGTTGCACAAAACTAAACAAACCATGTTGTTTTAATGCATATTGGTTTACTACAGAGCTGGGAAACAGCTTGTACCAGCTTAATGAAGGGATAGAAGTAAATGGGGGTAGAGAAAGGAGGGCTGACTCGGCAGCAGTGCAGCATGTAGCATGTTGTGATGCCAGAGCACCTAAAGCTTTCATCTAGGACACTTCACTTTCATGCAGCTAGGGAAAAACTGACAGCAGTTGGTACCTATAGAGCTGACACCACAGCGGTGTTCCCCAAAATTCCTTTTCTTTACATAGATGTGGTGATGCTGCAGGTGGAGGTCTCAGGGAGTTCCTCCTACAGCTCTATGGACTGTTCCATAGATAGATTGTCATTCCCAGGGGGTGAGGTGCTGAATCACAGAATCACCAAGGTTGGAAAAGACGTTCAAGATCATCCAGTCCAACCATCCAGCTATCACCAGTAGTTGTCACTAAACCACATCCCTCAACACAAAATCCAACCGTTCCTTGAACACCTCCAGGGTCTGTGACTCCACCACCGCCCTGGGCAGCCCATTCCAGTGCCTGACCACTCTTTCAGAAAAGTACTATTTCCTAACATCCAGCCTACATCTCCCCTGAAGCCATTCCCTCTAGTTCTATCACCAGTTACACGAGAAGAAGTGGATTCCATTCATCCAGCCAGATGGTAAAGCCTACGTGATTGATTCCTGTGCTGCCCTGTGTGTTTCCTTGCCAGCAAGAGATGTCTGCAAAAGATAATTATTCTAAAGTACTTCTTGGTCTTGGGAGAGAGCAGACAATGTTTGCTATTGACCTGTTGTGGATGTTTAAGTATAAGGAAATGTCTTCATAGAACTATATTTACCATTATTTTTTTAATTAAGTGAGGCCCCTCAGTATTTTGCACTATCTAGAGATGCTGTGAGCTCATTACTTCAGAAAATTGTCCTTTGCTGACATCGATCATTTGGCTGATAAAAACACTTTCATGTTGTTTTACTTCTGGACTCCTTTCAGCTAAAAGGTCTGAGGTTTGTAAGCCTTGCAGACGGTATTTGCTGTTTACTAGCAACTGAATTGCAACTGTTGAGTCTGAGGTCTATTCATCTCCAGTCCTACAGAATATTGCTCTGCTGGGAATGTTTGGGTAACGCAGAAAGAACCAACACTGCTTTCCAAGGCTCGAGTTCTTGTCCTCCCAGCAGGCGAGGAATCTGACTGAAGCAGTTCCAAAACTGCTTTGAGAACACACTTTGCCATCTTTCAATTGAGCTCAGGGTAAGCTGGAGTCATTCAGTTTCGGTCCAAGCAGAGGTGAAACCACGCGTGCCTAATCCTGCTGAACAGCAGGCTGTCCGTGTTCAGCTCTCAGGAGCAGCCAGTTTCCTTCAAAACCTTCACATCTTATGTGCTCCCACATTAAATGTTTACTAGGGGTAATCTCCAGGAGAAAACGCCATTCTGAATAGTTTCATAGTACCCTTGTATTCACATCACGTGCATTTTGCAAAAAACATGTTCTGCAGACAATGCTTTTTGCTCTTAACTTCAGGTCTAAATTTAAAGGCAGTTTTGAGTATCACTTTATTGGCACTCATGATGATTGCATTGATTCCCACTGAGGTGCATGCAAAGAGGTGACAGGTACACATACATCAAGCTGATCCCTGGGGTGTCCCTGTCAGCAGTGAATGGCAGAAGCCCATAACATCAATAGTCTCAATGATGGGAGTTGCAGGTAGCATTTAAAGCAGAATTATTTCCTTTTTTTTCTTTTTTTTTTTTCCCTACCATTATTTTGCCAGTATTTCTAACCGAATACTGGAGAATATGATCTTTATCAAAATCCATGAGGGGCCAGGAACAAGTGCAGGATGGAACTGAGTGTACTTTCTAACTTCAGTGGGCAGCAAAGTGTATGCCATACAAGTTGGAGCACACTCAGTGCTAACACTGGGTGCAATTCCAATAACTCCTCAGGAAGGTGCTGATTTGCCAGAGGATTGAGCAGGTAATTAAATTGGTAATTGCTGTTATAGGAACTGAATGTACAAGTCAGATGTGTTTTGCATTTGGAACCTGAGTAGCACTGTGTTCATGGGTTTGTATGTGCTGGATTGCCATAAAAACACTTAACTGCTGGGTTATGTTTCCTAGAGGAAATTCATCGCAGCTTTTTCTCCATCACAGCGAAGCAGACAGGCAACAAAAGACAGACGCTTTCCAGTTTCTCAGCCTCAACATCTGTTCCTGATCTCACTGCATATACATGCTCTATTTGTGCCGGCACTTTTTGTTTTGGAACCTAGACCATGCCTGATGTGTTGCATTTGTTGACCATGTCTGTTGGTAACTTGTTTACAAATAAAATGAATACACCTTATCAACGATTGTATTCTTTGTATAACCAGTACAACCATTTGATTTGAAGGAGCATCTGTTTCAGAACTGGCTTGGAACACACCCTAAGCATGGGTGCCTGGTGTCAGTAACTCATTCCAGTGTTTTGTGAACTCCTTTGTAGTTCACGGGACAACCTGCAAGCACTCTAGGAATGAAGATGCTGGAGTAGTGCTAGGGAAGGGCAAAGGAAAAGCCCTACTGCTAATGCTGCTCCAGCCTGCTGCAGGGAAGCCTCAACCTGAGCAGTACAGGAAGCGTTTCAGCTTATCCCCAGTAGGAGAAATTCCTGATGGCATAAGGAATAGCCACTTCCTTCCAAAGAACCAGTGAAAGAAAAGAAAATTGTAGGTTTTTCCTCATTTTAAGACACACCAGGAAGGATGAGCTGTGGGTTCCTGCCCCACCTGCTGAGCAAGCATGGATACTATCCTAGGATGGAACATCTCCGTTGCAGTTAGAAGCAATAGGTAAATCAGCTGGTTGGCAGCAGAAAATCTGCAGTACTGAGATCTCTTTACAGACAGTGAACAAGTAGAAGTTAACAGGAATGAGACAAATAGACAAAGGTCCAAAAAGTGAGACAAGAGAACAGAATAAAGGGAAAGGCCTAATCAATAGAAGTAGGGTGTCAAGAAGGAAGCATAAATAGAGAAATAAAAAAAAAAAATTGGTGCTTGCCAGAATACCTAAATACTACAGACAAGTAATACGAAAGGATAATGAAATTGAAAGTGCAGCTACCAGGACCTTCACGCATGTTTCCAGACCCATTTACGTTGTTGCAGCTCCTCCCTCAGCCCTTCCAGTCCTCTGGCTTGGTAGGTGGCACAAACGCTGGGCAGTGCCGTGGTTTAGACGGCGAAGATGCAAAGATGACAGCAAAGCTGCAGAGAGATTCAGTGGATGCCACTGCACCACAACACATCACGCAATGCCAAAGGGAATCCTGTAACCTGCACTGGGCAGAACTGCCCCTCCACACCTCTCAGAGAGCTTAGAACCACCTGTCTGCACACAAAGATAGGATTTCTACATGCTATTTTTCTCCCTCAGCCTGACCGTTCGCCCTAAAGGGAATACTCTAGGGTGATGAAAAAGAAAGCGGTAACCTATTCTGTGACGTGTGGAAATGAAAGAGGTTGGATGTAGAATCAGGGAATGATATCCAACCCCACAGCTCAAAGTACCTTGACCAACTACCATTCTCTTGAATGGTTATGTGATGTTTCCCACGTTACCAGTACTCAGCCACGGAGATCCTGTAATCCACAGGATTATAGGCCAGGTTAGATGGGCTGTGGGCAGCCTGATCTAATGGCCGAGTTAGCATTTGGCAACCCTGCCACAGCAGGGCCTTGCAACTGGGTGATCTCACAGGTCCCTTCCAACCCAAGGGATTCTGTGATTCCGTGAGATGGGCTCAAGTTGCACCAGGAGAGGTTCAAGTTGAATATCAGGAAGAACTTCCTCACGGGGAGGGCAGTCAAGCAGTGATACAGGCTACCCAGACAGCTGAAATCCCCATCCCACCGCCCTGAGAGATGCGCTGCGTCCCTCAAGGATCGCATACCAACCCCCCCACAACCCACGCCGCTCCCAACCGCCCTCTGAAAGAACACCACCGCGCAAGCGAGATTTTCAAGCCCCGTCCAGCCAATCCCCTCCCGCGCAGCTCCCTAACCCCGCCCCATCCCTTTGAACGCCGATCTCAGCCAACCGCCGCCGCTTAACCGCGCGGAGCGGCCCAATCAGCGGCCGGCACTGCGGAGGGGCGGGGCGGAGGGGGCAGGCATGACGCAGCGAGTTTTTCCTCGCGGCGCTTGGCGCCGGCTCTCGGCGCGGCGGCGGCGAGGTCGCCGCTCCGGCCTGTGACGCGTGACGCACAGGTACGTGAGGGGCTGGCGAGCCCGGCGGTCACGTGGGGCGGGCGCTGCCGCCGCTGTTGCCGCCGCCGCCAGGCGCCGCGGGTCCCGCGCGCTCGGCCCGTCGCCGCCGCCGCCGCCCTTCCCCCTCGCCGCATGAGGCTGACGGCGCTCCCACAGCCGCCCGCCGCCCGCCGCCTCCTCCTCATCCGCCGCCGCCGCCCTTGATGTGGTTCGGGGCCGGGCGGGGGACAAGATGCCGCCGTCCAAGTCCCGCAAGATCGCGATCCTGGGCTACCGGAGCGTAGGTGAGCGCGGGGCTCCGAGGGGAGCGGGCGGCGGCGGCAGGTGCAGGGCCGGGGCGGGCCGGGCTCCGGGCGGGAGGCGGCCGGGAGGCGCCATGGCGGCGCCGCAGAGCGCTGCGGGCCCGGGGCCGCGCCGCCGTGCGCCTCTGCCCTTAATTGGGCGGGGGGCGGCCCGGGCCGGGGGGAGCGGGGCGCGGGGGGCTGCGGGCGTTGGGACGGGGCTGGGAGCCCCCGGGGGCTCCGGGCTGCGGGTGAAGCTCCGCGTCCCCGCGGTCGCAGCCCGGCCCCGCGCTGAAGGCCCCGGGCGCACCGCGTGCCCTTCGCTCCGGTTTCTGCCCGTTTCCCCTGTCTGTAGACGTCCGGCGATGTAGGACGAGCGTACGGATCTCTGTGGTGCCCGCAGAGAAGGAGAGAACTTCCCGGCGCCGTCCGAAGCCGGGAGCGTTGCGGCATCCCGCGGCTGCCGGCCTTCCTCCTGCAGTCAGCGCTGCCGAACGGCCCCGCCGGCTGCAGCCTCGTGGGGCAGAAGCGGAGCGGCCGCGGTGTGCGGCTCTCAGCATCGATCGGGCTTAAAAGCGTAGGTCGATGTTAAGGATAACGCGCGGCTGGAAAAGAAGCCGCTGTAGGGAGATGCTGCTTTGCTGCAGAAAGGTTTTGGCTGTAAGTGAGTGATTTGTCTGTGGTCACGCACACAGCACAAAGGACCTGTAACGATGCCTTTTTCTTTTCCCAAGATCAAAAAAGGTTACGTGAGCAGCGGCGCTTGTTAGATGCTGCGTGCGTAGCAGCAGCCTGGCTTCAGAGTGAGGTGGTGGAAAAACGGTGCTGTGTCTGTATGGTGCTGGAAGGGAGCAGCCAGCGGGAGGTTGGTGGTTTGCACGGAGCGGCTGACATGTCACAGTCAGCCTCAGAGTTTGTCTTGTTACATTTTCCTCTTTTCTTCTTTGATTCCTGACGAAAAGCAATGGGCAGTGTGAGTCAGTAGGTGCTTTGGGCGTTCAGCTGTCAGAAGATTGGGTGGTCCTGGGACAGATAAACCATCGAGACTGACAGTAGAGCATGTAGACACTGTTAATGCATTGTTGGTGTGACCCAGAATGCTTTGGGTGATGGTGCTCGTGTGGAAAGGAGGTGGGCAGAAAGTTACCTCCTGCCCATTAGGATATACTGCTGTGCTCTTTCACCTGCAGCTTCCTGAGACTGGTGTGGTTTGGGGCTCTGTGGGACGTGGTCTGTTCCATTAGCACAACTGCTCGTTGTAGACACACAGAAGAAAAGAGAAGCAGTAGTTTGCCTTTCATTAACCTTGACAAGTCTGTTGCCTTAATTTGTTCTTAAGTACAAATCTTGCATGTTAAAGTCACAGAGTTACTCCTCTTAAGTATGGGAGCATTACGTTTCTAGGCAAATATTTACGTAAAAGTTCCAGCAGTAGACACAAGCTGTTGGTTGTTCCGTCATGTAGGGCTGGCAGAAAAACAAGAAACGTAGACTGTGAGATGAAGGTTGGATCCTTTGTCCACCTGAGAATGCCTTGTAAAGTCCAGGAAAATAACGGCATGGTTTGGCTTCAGATAGACTTTTAAGTAAGTCTTGACCTGATATGGCAGGAATACCACTTGAACTCTGCGTAAAAGAGAGGATCCCATCTCTTTTTAGGAGAAGAGGAAATGAGGGACATTACTTGTGGGGAAAGATCACAATTTGAACAGAGCTAGTTTTCATCAGGGTGGGGAATAATTCTAAGATCCGAAGGGCTGCTGAAGGCTTCTGAGCTTCCTTTTATAAATAGGGAACTGCCATTAACCTTAACCTTAGCTTTGACCCTGCAGTCTGGGAGGCTGCTCTGTTACACTGTGAAATGTTTCCAGCTCTATGGCTCGAGTGAATGCTGAGGTGACCTGGGCTGTGGGGTTGGGTGTTCTCCTAATTTGCATATAGAGCACGAGATGAAAACGATTAGAAAATGGCGACCTTTTCTCCCTGTTCAGTTCTGTGCTGAAATAACCAAACTGACACGTTTCAGGCCGTGAGCTGTTCCCTGCAGCTGATGATTCGACAGCTTTGCGGCTCTCTCAGGCTCTGAGCAGCACACATGGTATCAGGCAGGCACATGCCCCACGAGGCTTTGTGAGACACGAGTCTGAGTGTTCGCTGGCTTCATGCTAAACCCTTTGGTTCTCCCTTGTGTGAAACCATCCTCTTATCCCAGCGATGCCAAACAGCGCAGGTTGGGAGTGCTGTTCTGATGGCTGTTGGTATAGAAGGTTCAGGAGCCTGCTTGTTCCAGTCCACTCCCTCTTATCTTTCAACACTGCCATCAGCCTTTCCTGTGTGAAAGCAGTGTGTTCTGCTGTGGGAGTGATCCCAGCAGCCTACGTTCCGGGGCAGGGAGATGCAGAGGAGCATTGCCAGAAACTTCAGGACCTGCTGGTGGGGAAGGCCAATTGTTTGCATGTAGCATACTGGTTGTGGCATGAAGCTAGACAGAAATCTCACAGGAACATTATCTTTGGGTGCTTGAGTGGATCTAAAAAGAAAGTTATGTTGCGTTATGTAAGCGTGCTTGTTCTCAGTAAGGTTCTGATAGAAGTCAGATGGATTTTTAGCTTAAAATTTGATTGTTTGCTAATAGGAAGAGTTTGCCTTTGAGTGCTGCTGTCAGTGAAGTGACCAGAGTGGACCAGAGCAGACCAGCTATTTGAGATATGATTGCAGAAGAAGGCTGTCCTGTGTGTGATGGAGCATATGATTTCATAAAGTTATAAAACAAAGCCTTCACTAAAAGGAATCGTCATGTTGCCCTCATTGTGTCCTGCTTGTAATTCATAATTTCCATTTATGTTTGGGGTCTGTGGAAATGATTCAGCCAAGACTGAGGTACTGATGTCTGGGTGGTCACTGTTTCTTCAGAGCAATGTCCACTCTGAAAAGCCCAAAATGCTTTGTAGTCACATTGGTTCTTTTTGCTCATAGAAAGAAAAAGGTACGTCCTGACTGTATCTGAGGTTTCCTGGGTCATTTTGTACTAGAGCTTATTGCTGAAATTCTCTATGTTGTGCTGAGGTGTGGGTGCAGCATCCTGGGGGCTCAGGACCAGGCTGGATGGGGCCCTGGGCAGCCTGAGCTGGTGGGGGCAGCTCTGCCCATGGTGGGCATTGAGACTGAATGGGCTTTGAGGTCCCTTCCAACCCAACCATTCTGTGATTTAAGGTGGGCAGGGAGGCGCTATGTGGATCGGATGCTTCAATGCCAGGCTGCTATCCTTTGTGTTTTTGCAGCTGATAGGACTACTGCTGCTGGTATTTGGGAGCTGGATCGTATCCATGCAGACAGGTGAGCTGGGAGTGCTCCCTGCTCAGTTTGGAGACAGGTTCCTGGTGGCTCACCTGCGTACCTTTCATCTTTTCTGCAGCGAAGCAGCGCTTTGTGATTTTCAGCTTCCTATGTTGTGTAGGTGAAAAGCGGCCCGTGCTGCACTTCTCAGACAGAAACAGTCGTGGTCTGTGATTGCAGTAGGCAGGTAGCAAAAAAACTAGAGCTGAACTGAATCACCCTCCATATCTCTAATATGGACGTGTAATCGTTGTCTGTCTCCTGGCTTGGAGAGCAGGAGTTACTTGAACATTGGGCTTGTATTGTCAAATGGGGCTGACGCTTTGCTGTCTCTTGTGGAAGATGGCCTCTTAGCGCAGCACCCTGTGAGGGTCCCTCTGTTCCTGGGCAGAGGGAGGAGGTGATCTGGGAGGCAGCACACAGCCCGTGTGGCTGTCAGGTGAGAAGGAATGAAGAAATGGGCACTGTGGCACAATGCAGTTCAGTTCACAGAATCAGCAGTGTCTGCGATGTAGGGAATTGTGAGGCTGAGCAGGAAAATGGAGCGGGTCGGGATGCAGCCAGTGGTGGCAGTTTGTGCTGAGCTGTAGGCAGCTAGCAGCCAGAAGACCTTCCCAGTGCTTCCCTCCTTACAGCTGCAGCAGCACTGCTGGCTGGAGCAGCCACGGCAGCTCTCATTGCATTCCAGGGCGCTGCTGCACTCTGCGGTGATCTGATGGCAGCAGCGGGGTTATGTGAGGACGCTGCTCTGGTCTTAACTCTTTGCTTGCCTGTTCTGCTTTCTTCTAATGGCAACACTCACAGGCTTTGCTGGGCAATAGAAGCGTTTTGTCACTTGATTACTCAACTGAGACTTACTGTTGGCAGGGGAAACCAAACAAAACGTAGATCCTGCCATTTCTAAGCTATGAAAAGCCGAAGCTCTGCTTTTAGATCCATTACACTGCCCTAAGCACAGGCTCTGGGGAGACAGGCACCTCTGCGGTACGTGCTGCCTAATGTGCCCACACACCCAGAATGAGGAGAGCAGCCTAAAGCAGGGTAATCCAATGGCTGTGGTCAACCTCCTGCGGTTCCTGAAGGTGACATTCAGGGGTTTATTACAGAACCTGTTCGACTTAACTCTGTGTTTGGTCCAGAATCTCAACAGCTTCTCTGTGGGATCTTCATCCAACGCTGTGAATGCTGCATGAGTCCCAGTGAACCTGTCCAGCTGTCAGCCTAAATTACTATAAATCAGAAGCTGCAAGCTTGCAGTGCGGTATGTAGGAACACGGAGCTGCCCTTGTTGGCCGTAAATCTGTCTGCTTGAGGACTTTGGGTTTTCTGGGGCCTGTAATTGAAGTGAGCGGCAAGTTCGTTGCGAGTGTGCTAGCATGAGAAACTGAAAGGTCTCTCCTGTGCTGGGGGCGGGGAGGAGGAAGGGTGGCTGCTCTTCCAATCCTGATCAGGAAATGGGCTTTTGGTTACAGTGCTCTCAGAGATGGAGCAGGTCCTGCACATGGGAGGAATGTGGAGGATGTCCATGTTGTATCACCTAGCATATTTCTGCACAGGGCTTCAGGTTATTAATCTTACTAGAATGTGGGATGCTTGAAACTGAATTCTCATTTTCAGATGTCTGAAGTACAGTGGATGCTGAATTCTTGTTTGAACAAAGGATGCTTTATATGGAACTTAAACAAGGTAAAGCGAGGCAGTTTTTGAACAGCACGAGGACAGGCTTTCTGGACTGGCTGGCTTGCTGGGTTGAGGCCAGTGGGATGAAGTTCAACATGTCCAAGTTCTGGGTCCTGCACTTTGGCTACAACGACCCCAAGCAACGCTTGGGGCAGAGTGGCTGGACTGTGTGGAAGAAATGGACCTGCAGGTGCTGGCTGATGCTTGACCAAGTATGAGCCAGCAGTGTGCCTGCGTGGCCAAGACGACCAATGGCATCCTGACTTGTGTCAGAAATAGTGCAGCCAGCAGGAGCAGAGAAGTGAGCATCCCTCTGTACTCAGCCCTGGTGAGGCCTCGCCTCGAGTGCTGCCTTCAGTTTAAATAACGTTCATAGTTGTGTTCAATCTTGAAGCATCTCCTGAATTTGAAGACTACAAGTGATGTACAATCTGCTTGGAAGTTGTGGAAACGCTCAGTGGATCAAAGGCAAAAGTGCGGACTGTGCCAGGGAGTCAGGATCACTGCTTCCCTCTGCTTTGAAAACCTGCAGAAACGAATCAGCGGGCTCCGTTGCTTTGCAGAGCAACTTTTGGGTACCTTACACAATATCCATTGCCTGCAGATGTCCATTGACTCCTCATTTAGGTGTAGGTGTTGCTCAGCACTCCGGCAGCATAGGAGTGATTCAGAAGTCCTTAACCTGTTTGGATGCGCAGGCTCTTCCTCAGCTCACCATATGGAATTCCATCGGTGTACGTGCAAATGTTAGATGCCACATGGAGGATGTGGCATGGGGGTGGTGAAAAAGGGTAGATAAATGGATGCTGTGAGTTCCTCAGAGCAGGTTGTGAATTATTAAGCATAAAGTGCCAATCAAGACCAGGTGAGGACAAGCGAAGAGCAGTTTGTTGGACTTGGGAGGTCCTGCAGCAGAGAAAGCTGGGACTTCTGGGAATTCTATGTGAATTAGAACATGATGAGGAAATTTGTTGTTGTTTAATTTGGATGAAATCCTTAAGAATTTGTGGCTAAAGGCCAAAGATTAATCTTTTTAAGGCATAAGACTAGATAAATGATTTCTGAAGGCCTTTTAAGAAGCAGAACACCCTACCGTGTGATGCTCAAAAGCCTCGTCCAGAAGAGCTGCAGTGCTTATATCTTAAATAGATGATAACTGAAGAAATGCTTCATCCCCGTTATGGAATAGATTATGCTTTAAACAGTGAGATTTTATAATCTAACATTGATGCATGGGGGGTTAATATTTCTGGAACGGTTATATCACTGTCCTTAAATTAATTTGGAAAAAGAGGGAACGCATGAGTGGTCTGCAGTGTGTGGGTGCCTACATGTGCCAGTGCAAAATGAAATGATGCTATTAATGTGTCCCTTGACAACACTGTCTCCTGAGTTAGTGGGATACATCTGTCTGGCTTCAACAGCTTGTCAGATTGCATTGCCAGAACTTCCTTCAAGATGTCCGACCTCCTCTAAAGGTACTCCTGCTACATGCAGAAGAGCTGGGATGCACAATGTGTAGGAGAATGCCAGGAAATCTGTCCTGGAAATTGACAGAGCAGTCCAGCACTTGATGTGAATGCAGTGGGGTATGTTTTGCTTTAAGGCTACCGTCAATAACAAATGTTTTGGTGTTCTAAACAGTGTTTCAGAATTATCGTTTTGAATTAGGTCTGGAAGTTTCTGCTTGGAAGCTTGAGTGTCAACTGGCATTGCTTCATTTTTGGCACTGCTGTTCTCTGCATGGCTTTCTTGGGAGATGAGTGTTTGTGATGGTGCTTTGGTTCATCCACATGGCTTAGCATGGTGAAGGAATCCTAAAGAGAGGTTTTGTGTTTGGAGGAAGGAGTTAGTCAGTCTGTTGTTGGTTGGTAAACTTAAATCTAGAAATGCAAGACAAGCCAAGTTTGTTTCTCTGAGCAGAGAGGACAAGCTCTCTGACCATCTCAGAACCACGTTCTTTATACAGCATGTCTCACACATGAAGTGTTTTCCTGCTCGCCCTCCCTCAGCTGCAGCTGTGTGGTGGTGGGGCAGTCCCAGTGCAGCTGGCTGCTGGTGCTCCTGCATGTCGTGCTGGCTTTGCTTCGGTCAATGCAAACCACTTTGAACAAGTGCAACTTGATGTTCCTATAGAAAACTAAGATGATGCCTCCTCTCTTAGGATTTCTGAGCAAAAAGGCTGTGATCTTAAAAAGCCATTATCTCATTTATAATTTATAGACAATGATGGTACTGTTGGATATACTTCTGTTTAATCTGAAGGTGATCATGTGAGCATCCCGCTCTGGCATTCAGCTGCTTATTGGGGCGTGGGCTGTACGAGCTGGAGGATGGTGAATAGAGAAAAGCACAGGATGAGAAGTGTGCATGGAGCTGGCTTTTAAGGGCAGCCTGCTGTGGGAGTACTTGGAGCTTCTTTCAGCATGTGGAAACCAACAGTGAAGACGGGTTGTTTTCCAAATATGCAGGCTGAGGGCATAAGCTGCTTCTGAGAGGCTTTGCTGTACCTACAGGAAATCTCGGCCCTTGACCTGTTGGCCTGCAGCAGTTCAAATTTTACCCGTTTCTGCCAAGTGGATGTCATGTACTTAGCTCCTTAGATACTGTTTAGACTAGACTTGAATTTATGATTAACTGGATTAACTTAAGATTTAACTGGCTAATAGCGGAGTAATAGCCAGCACCATGCTTTGAGAACATTATTTGTGTAGGGATGCAAGACTTAACAAGGTGGATATGTGTGCTGCTCTGCTCTGAAGGTGGCCTTGATGCTGGAGTGCTGCAGGCTGACCCCTCTGGCCTGTGTGCTGGACATTAACATCTAATATTACTTAGACCATTCTTTACTGTTAACAGATTTTCCTTTGTTTATAGAGGCTGCTCTGTTATGTTGACCTTCTAGACAAAGTTCTTTCTCATTCAACCTTGTAGATTTTATGAGGTAGGGTATATTGCATAGGTGTGAAGGATGAAACATAGCACATTGCTGCTCCATCTGAATTCACAGAGTCACAGAATGGCCAGGGTTGGAAGGGACCTCAAGGATCATGAGGCTCCAACCCCCCTGCCACATGCAGGGCCACCAACCTCCATATCTAATGCTAGACCAGGCTGCCCAGGGCCCCATCCAACCTGGCCTTGAACACCTGCAGGGATGGGGCATCCACAACCTCTCTGGGCAGCCTGTTCCAGCACCTCACCACTCTCATAGTAAAGAATTTCCCCCTGACATCCAACCTAAATCTTCTCTCTCTCAACTTCAAACCATTTCCCCTTGTCCTGCTGTTATCTACCCTTTCCAAGAGTTGATTCCCCTCTTGTTTGTAGGCTCCCTTTAGGTACTAAAAGGCTGCAATGAGCTCACCCTGCAGCCTTCTTTTCTCCAGGCTGAACAAGCCCAGCTCCCTCAGCCTGTCCTCATAGGGGAGGTGCTCCAGTCCCCTGATCATCTTTGTGGCTCTCCTGTGGACCCTCTCCAACAGCTCCCTGTCTTTCTTGTACTGGGGGCTCCAGACCTGAACACAGTACTCCAGATGGGGCCTCACAAGAGCAGAGTAGAGGGGGACAATCACCTCCCTGTCCCTGCTGGCCACCCCTCTTCTGATGGAATTCAGCTGTGTTACAGGTGCTGCCATTGCCTGTACAGTGGATGGAGGGCTGGTGCTGTGACTTAGAGCTCCACTTCTTTAATAAGTGCTAAACCTGATGGTTCTGATGTATGGAAAAGTAATTGAAGTGGTACACTGACCTCAAGCTTCAAGGAAGAGCTGGCTGGGAGCTGAGAGTTGCTTCGTGTTGAAACTACAACTTTGAAGCTGGGGAAAAAGGAATGCACATAATGCATTACAGCAAGATACACACATCTTTATTTCTAATGACAGAATTTTAAAGCTGATTTAATGATAAAACAATGACAGGTACAGGAAGTGTCTTTGAAAGACATTTCATGTTACACGTACCCAGCGATCCAAGGAAAGGTCAGCTTCATTCAGCTACCCAATTACCTGCCTGAACTGCGTGTGCAGGGGGAGGGCTTGGCTTCTGCCCAGCACTGTGAGTTAAACTTTGCTTTGTGGGGAAAGAAAAAAAATCACTATGAAGTTGAGTCTTCTCTAAGTCATAAACTGAAACATTTGGGCCTGATTTGTCACTCAGCTTTTCTGCCTGCAAAGGCAAGATACAAAGGTAACCAGACTGCACTAGAATACCCAAACCATATCTTCTGACAAATGTTTCCTGAGGTTCCTGACTTCAGTGGAGACAATGTGCCAGCAGGATCCTCCTCTGCAAGTGTCTGAGGGTCATTTTTAAATCCCATTATAATGTTGATGTCACAAGGAAATAATGATGAAGTGAATGAAACTGTCTCAAAGCAGATGTATATACTATGTTTAAGTGATAATCCCTCATGATTAAAGGTTATAATAGTAGAATTAAGTTGTGTCTCAGTAAAACACAGCTCATGGTATCATCTCCGGAAGTTTAGAAACTTCTTCAGTGGCCCAGGTGTATCATTCCTGTAGTCATTAGAATGATTCACTGTACTGCGTGGACCTGGTCAGCAAAATAGCAGCTATGCATAATTAGTACCTGGGGGGATAAAATGTTAATTAACATAGAAAGCTGCTAATGATGGAGTCTGAGATGAGTGATGAGCTAGCGATGAATTCTGCAATCCTTCCTATCTTGTGAAAAGACTTCTGTCCAAGAGCAATGCTGCTGTGCCTGTTGCTGCCTGCTTGTACTTCACTGTGCCCTGAGAAGTCATCCTGTGTTCTCCTGCACCTGAGTACCATGTGATGCTGAGCTGAGCTGAGCTGGGAAGTGCTGCTGTCTCCATTTTGTGCACTGGTGTTCTGAATTCGAAAAAAGATGAGGATCCCAATTCTTACAAATGAATTGAACACCTCTCTGTGCTTCACAAAGACTTTCTTATGCTCAGAAAGTTGAGTGTAAATGTGGAGGAGATGCTACAATTCTGGTATGTAGTAAAGTTTATCTAATTTGATAGGACTGGCAGCATTTTATTCTGAAATTCACTGAACCTTTTTTTGATCAAACCTCAAGTGGTTGCTCTGTGGGTAGGAGCAGTTCTGCACAGAGACAAACTTACATAAATTGATGGGTTTGTGGCATGGATGGATTAGGTGCTGCCAGCTGCTGGGTCTTTCATAATGAAGCAAAATAAGTAGGCTCTTCTGTGGAAAAAGATGAGTTAAAGACACTGTCTGCATCTGAAAACCCACCAGAACGGGGAAGTGCAACTCCTCACTAGTTGGCTGCTCTTAACCCTAGCAGCTGTTTGCTGACTGCTTGTGCAGCCCATGCCTCGCATTGAGAAACCCTGCTGAGATAGAAGTGTGCTGTGGCCGTCATCGCAGAGGTGCTGAGTTTGGGACAGCTGCAGCTTGCACAGTGCCCTGCTTGTGGAGCTGCTGTGTGCCTTGCTGGTGGGCCACTTGCATCATCTGTCTCCTGGGGGAAGTTGGCACTTGGGAGGATTTCAGCTGGGCTTTCCTTCTGTCATAGAGAGGGGGATGTGAGGAGGGGAGGGCAGGCACCCAAGAGGTGGTGCGTTCCCTTTTGAGTGCCCACATGTACTCAGTTGTTCACGTTCTGGGCAAATTGCCTGGTGTTAGAAAGCTCACATTTTGTGGGTGGGCCCAACAGCCCAGTTCTTGTCCAAGAAGTAAAAGGGTGAGTGAAAAACTCCATTTGGCAATCATTTTGCCTTGACAATTGCAATGGTTACAGCTCTTTATGAGGGTGGATAGTGATAGGAGAAGGGGGAATGGTTTTAAACTGAGACAGGGAAGGTTTAGGTTAGATATTAGGAGGAAGTTTTTCACACAGAGGGTGGTGACACTGGAACAGGTTGCCCAAGGAGGTTGTGGATGCCCATCCCTGGAGGCATTCAAGGCCAGGCTGGATGTGGCTCTGGGCAGCCTGGTCTGCTGGTTGGTGACCCTGCACATAGCAGGGGGGTTGAAACTAGATGATCATTGTGGTCTTTTTCATCCCAGGGCATTCTGTGATTCCATTCCATGGTTTGTAGCTGATGTACTCTGACAGCACTGGTCGGAGTGTCCATGGTGTGCTTCACTTTATTCAGCGAGTGGTCTGGTGTGTGAACAGGAGTAGGACAGCTTGTTCTCTGAAATGGTGTTCTGTCTGGAAACTGCTGCTTTTCTGTTTTGACAGTAGAAAACTCCTTTCTTTACCACTCTAACAACAAATCATAAATAATGAATCATCTATGTAGATAGCCCTTCCCAGACTTCTGGACAAGCTATGAGTCCCCTGGGACTTGTATTCCAGGTAACATAAATCCATTACTCCAAACTCTTCTCCTTTCTCCTGTTTCTGCAGGGATGGGCAGAGTTGGAATTGTGGAGGGTTTTGCTTAGGCTTACTTTGCCACAGACTAGCCAGTGCTTTGAGTTACAGTAACCAAGTGTAGCTGGAAAAGTCACTCTATTGCCGTGCTTGATGCAATACAAAGTTAGAGATAAAGGTCGCTAGTTGCACCAATGGAGGTTCAGGTTGGATATTAGAAAAAAAATTTCTTCTTGGAAAGAGTGATGCTGCACTGGCACAGGCTGCCCATGGAGGTGGTGGGGTCACCATCCCTGGAGATGCTCCAGAACCATGGAGATGTGGCACTGAGGACGTGGTCAGTGGGCATGGTGGGGGTGGATTGACTGTTGGATTAGGTGGTCTTAGTGGTCTTCTCCAACCCTAACAGTTCCGTGATTTATTCCTTGGATTCTATGATTTATTTCTTCACAGTAAGCTTATACTCTTATCATGTTGAACAGAGATTCAAAAGATTAAACCACAACCTTCCTCCAGTAAGATTTTAGCAAGTGCTTTTTCACCTGGAAATCACAGCTCTGTCAGTTTGAGCTGCTCCCAGTGGACTTTGCCTTTCTTCTGCTCAATGCACTTCTTTTGGTTTCAGCGGATGTTTATTTCCCTAAAACTTGAAGACAGGAAAGGTGCTATTGTAGAGGATAATATGAGGAAAAGCTTAGCAAACTGAAAAGTATTTGGTGCCTATTCCAATTGAGGGCATATTTGAGTGGAAGTTGTTTTGAGACGTGCACCGTGAGCGATGGAGCCATTGCTGCTGGTATGAGCAGCCTGACATCAGAAGCCCATCGTAGGCTGAAGTATGCCTATGGTGTTGGTGCAGTGGGATTGCAGCAAATGCCCATGCCCTCCTCCCTGTACAGCAGCTCAGGGATGCAGTCAGCCCTTCTGTAAGAACACAGCTGTGTGCAATTCCTCGGCCTATGCCTGGCAGACCGTGTATTTATGTTGTAATTCTCTGAAAATGTTGCCTGATCTTTCTGGGGAAAGAAGAGATAGGAGTTCAGTGGTGACCTTAATTCTCCTCTCTGTCTGTAGTTCAAAGGCTTGGAATAAAACCTGTGGGACAAAGTTCAAGCCAAGCTGTTGTTGACATTGGCCTGTATGTTTCTTGGGCATGGACTGAGACGTGGCACTGGCACTGAGCTGGGTTTCATGTTTCTGGTGCCCACTTAGGGAGCCCTGGCTTAACAGGATACTGCTGCTGCTCTTACCCACGTGGTCCTGAGTCTAGAGAGCTCCCTTGTGGCTCCTGGGGGAAAGCAGGCATCGTTTTGGGGGGCACACATGGATAGTGTTACGGGAAGGCTTGGTACAAAGCTTGGGGGATTTAGGAAGAGAGTGGTGGAATATTGCTTTAGTCTTATCTGTTTGTTTGTTTGCTTTCTTCTTTTTCACTGCTAGGAGGAAAGCAGTAATTAATACAGCTGGATGTTAAATGCAGCACTGTCTGTTGGCTCTGACTCCTTCCTAGGGCTCTGTTTCCAAACTTAGCATAGGCAGCAGCAGACGACGGCTTTCAGTTCAGGATCTGTCTTAGGGGGAGAAGTGTTGGGCAGTCATCTGTGCTTTTCTGTTCTATATATCTAAGGTATCTAGATATCCAGGTATCTAGGAACTTGATTTTAAATACAGCAACTTTCAGAATGTTGTGTGCTGGTTTTTGAATGAGCTTGTTCCACTGCAGTGTGTTAACATAGCATTGTCAAAGCACTGCCAGTGGACAGCAGTATCAAAAGCAGTTAAATATGGGAAACCAGTTTTACCATAAACTAGTTTGTCCCAAGTATCTGTTCTTTATGATGTCATTGAAGTACTCCCTCTGAGTAGAATGGTCATGATTCTAAATTCTAACTTGAAGTCATACTTTGTTTCTTGCTGATGGGAGTATGAAGGAGTACAGAGCATGTACACATCCAAAAGCAGCTAACACACTTGGCAATCTTTAAAAGGGTATATTTATCCAGTAAACAGCATGTAATAGGATCTGGTAGGTTCCCAAATGTGGAAGATGTGCTGTAATGGAAATCGTGTTAAGGTTATGGTAAAGCTTTGAAAAGTCTTTTCTTTCCAGAGCTTTAAAGTTGCTTCTTACAGTCAATGTATGTGACTCACTTTCATTTACCATCTTGTAAAATTTTTCAAGGCTGATTTGGTTCTGGCTGAGGGCCTTGTTTTCCGTGCAGTGACTGATAATGATGTCTAGTTTTCCTTGCTTCTGGATGGACAAACCTTCTGAGCAGAACAACTCACTGACTTTAGTTCTGTGAGGGTTTGGCTCTGCAGCTTTTACATTAGTTTTAAACTGGGGGAGGCGTTTAAATAATGCTGTTGGATCTGTATTAGAACCAAAGCAGAACATACTCTGAGTAGCTTTTGCACTATTTCTGATAAAAGTTCAGGAGACCCAGTTGCTAAATTTAGGGATGTAATTCTAAAATAGGTCATTTGTCATCTGTAGTTTACGTGTACCACACTGTGCTCATATTGGCTCACCTAAAAGTGTTGCTCTGTTTGCTACCAGGTTTAAGGGGGTGACAGCTTGAAGACTTATTTTAATACCAATTGTCTTTTCCTTGCTTTGCAGGAAAATCTTCACTGACGATTCAGTTTGTGGAAGGACAGTTTGTTGATTCCTATGATCCAACCATAGAGAATAGTAAGTACATAACTGATAAGCTGCTCTTCTGTAGCTAACTGTATCAGAAGTCATTGTTGGTATTTTTATATAAGCACTTACATAGTAACATTACAGCTTGTTACTTTAACAGGTAAAATACATTGGATGTTGAGCCCCTGTCTGGAAGTTGGAATAAAGTAATCAGCAGAACGAGGTTTTTGATTTATATCATAATAATTAGCAGTCAGTGGCCATCAGCACATTTTACTCAGGATTATTTTACTGGATGGAACTGAACCTCAGATACTATTTTTTTTTGAAGAAGTAGTTAATTTTCCCCGTGACCTAAATGATCTGATGGTCTATGTATGGATGTCCGAACACCATTATGATGTAGTGTTTTATTAGAGTTATAAACAAAGGGTTGTTTTGAGATGCATCAAACAAGGTGTCTCGTACATTAGATTTCATTATTTTAAATCTTATCGTAGAATCATAGAATGGTGTGGGTTGGAAGGGACCTCAAGGGTCATCAAGCTCCAGCCCCCCTGCCGTATTCAGGGCTGCCATTTTAACATCACTTGGGTCAGGTAACTTTTCATTGTCTGCACTTTACAAATGCAAAAGTAAACTTGTAGATTTCTGTAGATATATGGGAGCAACTTAAGAGACAGGGAGTCAGAGGCTGTCTGTAAAGTGTGGAGAGTGCCTTCGTGTCTTGGTTTAGGATTTTGGCACAAGACTGACTTGTTTCACCCTTTATAAACTCTTGTCCACAGAAACATATTGGCTGTAATTGGTGCTCTCCAGCTGTGCATCTATCACTGGCAGCACTTAACTACGAGTACTCATTTTAAAACACCTCATACAGATTTATTTTCTACCTGGATTTGGTTAGAATCTTTATGTTTTCCACCAGGCTTCATTATGTATGTGTGGATGACTCATGTGTAGGTGAATTTTGCACGTATTTGGCTCTTATTTGGCACTACTCAATATTAAGTGCATCGTGGCCATGAAAACTGAGCAGGGGCATCCTGAAAATGCCATCATTTTGTGTGACTCCTTTGTACAGAAAACAAGCAGCATTATTATTTTGCTGGAAGCCTTGTGATCTGTGGCGTGGCTAGAGAAAGTTGCTTTCTGAAAGGTAAAGCACTGAAGGGCCCTTCTTCTATCAGAATGTGTTGCTGAGGAGTAGGGGGGAGACGTAGAAAATATGCCCTGGGGATCCAAATAGCAGGAAGTTTACCCTGGTATAAAACCATTATTCTGAATGGTCTGTCTTCATTTCTTTCACATGCTTTTTATGAATGCAGACTCTTGATGGGTCAAGTCTTTTGATATCTCCAGCTGTATGCTTTTGAGCCTGTCCAGAATTGTAAGACACAATCAATGTAACCAACTTTTAGTGCTTTACTCGCTTGTGATTTTGAATCTGGTTAATGATTCCAAAAGGGGTTCCATTATCCAGGTTCCTGTAGAAGAGTCTGTTGAGAATGCTGCATTTTTCATAGAATCATAGAATGGCCTGGGCTAAAAAGGACCTCAAAGATCATCTTGTTTCAACCCCCCTATCTGCAGGGTTGCCAACCATCAGACCAGGCTGCCCAGAGCCACATCCAGCCTGGGCATCCAGGACTTTTTGCAGTGCTTTAAAGCAGGCTGTCACACTTCTAACTTTCATATAGTGATTGGGTGTGCTCTAGTATTACAGCACTTGAAATAAAAGATAAATATAAGTTAAAGGATGGCCTGGCCTGTGTAAGTTCTGTTTTATCTCCAGGAAATTGCAACTGAGAAATCATCAAAGTATTATCAGCACTGATGAATGGCTAGAAAACTGTAGTACCAATGGTAACTTAGTCTTTGTAATTTTTGTCTTCAAATAATATAACTTGCATGAAAAATTGAGTTTAAAATTAAATTGCATAGGAAGGAAACTATAGCTAAGCTTTTTCTTAGGAACAAGTGTAAAACATAAGCTCTGAACTAAAAGGATATGACTGAGTATTCTAGTGGCTTTGTTTTCCAGTGGAAAAAACCTCTACCTTCTTTGGAAGGAACACAGGGGAAATGAGCTGCATCGGGTTTCACTTAATGTACAGAAAAGTCAGCACTTCTTCAGTGCTGCGTTTTCCTTTGCTTCTGTTACATTAGAACCAGAAAAGTTAGTTTATCTAAGCTAATAAGCACGTTGAATTCAGTTGCTTCCAGTAAACTTGTGCATCAGGAAGGGTAACTCATAGCATTTTGTGGCAGCACTGATGGTGAGTTAATTGCTTAACAAAGTAGAATTTCCTCTTCCTAATGTCCTAACAAGAGTGACGCTGTGATGGGTGGCTGTTAATGAGGCAGCAGGGTGGAGAAACCAGTGGGACAATCACTTGGGAAATGGTGGCAAGAAAAGCAAAGCCATTACAGAGCAGGAGCGCATGGAAGGAGCCTGTGTGGACACTGAGCTGGATGGACACAGACTTCCTCAGCTTTTTGTGGAAAAACAGAGGAATTTGGAACTCTTAAACTGGGATAAGCCCAAGAATCTTAATTTGGAGCTCAAGTCAGAAGGAATAGAGAATGTGCACACAGCTCCAGTGTTTTTTGGTACAGTTATCATTAAAAGGGTATTAAAAAAGGTAAGGGGGCTGAAGGCACGCCAGTGGTTGTGGACGCAATGCATGTAGGTTCACATGGTTGGCTAAAGGCATCCTTAAGGCTCAGCTTCTGCCATGTGTGTGAAGCCAGCCGCCCTGCAAGGGTGGCAGCACTTGTGCTTGGAAGCTGCTGCTGAGCAGTGTTCTCCAGGGCTGGGCATGGGGCTTTAGCTCTGCTGTGTTACACACCTGCTGCAAAAGCTGTCCTGGTGATGGGCATTGACTTGGACTGAAGGCAGTCAGAAAGGGATGTGGAAGGTGGTAACTGATGTGCCCTTATGAGGAGGATATATTTACCATTCAGTAGCTCTGGGAAAGGTTTTATACTGGTCCCCTATCTCTGCTCAGTAGCACTGTTGATCTGAAGGTCTGTGTTTGTGTGCCTGGTTCTGAATCCTTACCACAGTGGCTTGTTATCACAACAGCTGCCATTTGAGCAGCATTTGCAAATCTTTTCTTTCATGTTTGTGTCACTGAAATATACCTGATCTTAGGGAAGCAGTAGTCAGCAGCCCATGGAGTTGCTGTGCAAGTCACGCTGCTTCTTGGCTGTAGCAGCTGGTGGGGCTGTGCTGTGCAATTACAACTGCATCAAAGTGGGTTTGTGCCAAAGGAGGAGGCTCTCTTGGTGCTGGGAGTCCCTGCTCCGAGCTGGCAGCTCCTTGCCCAGCCTGCAGTGACTGTCCCACAGCTTTCCTTCCCTGTACCCATTGCTCGGTACCAGTGGTGATGGTGTTTCTGCTTGGTCTATTCTGGGCTTCTAGAAGAGCTGCCATCTGTCCCTGTCCCTTTTTAAATATTAACTTCATGAGGCTCTTGTACCTACTTTGATTGCAGAGCGCTTTGATGTGGATGGGAGTTGTCCGGAGTCTGGAGGGTGCTGTGCCCAGCCCCCTGTAATGCACTGTGTCTCCTTCATGTTTGAAGCACTGATTCTGCATACAGCAGCCCTGCATGTTAACATCTGTTCAAACAAGAATTTGTATCAGCCAAAAAGCTATTGTGCATTTTTGCTTCATAACCCTACAACCTTGTGCAGTGGTGCCAGCAGCTTGCTGATTGCATTGTGCAGGCACAGGTGCTATCACAGCTGTAGTGCTGGGACAGATGGGGTATGGTTGGTAGGAGCTCTCTGTGAGGCTTCATTCACACTGCACACGTTGCTGTTGTAATGGAAGCTGCGTGGCTGCTCTGTGCTGTGCATGTAGACACTTGCCTTATAGAATCACTAAAATCATTAAGGTTGGAATGCGAAGATCACCATGTTCAACTGCTGGCCCATGCCCACAGTGCCACATCTCCATAGTTTTGGAACACCTTCAAGGACAGTGACTCCCCCACCTCCGTGGGCAGCCTGTTCCAAACAGCAGAATGTGGCTTTGTTCTGTTTCAGTTGGTCCTTTTCATGAGCATGCTTTGAGTGACTTAGGCAGGCTGAATCCAAGAGTTTTGGGTGTGTTCAGTGTGGAGCTAGCCCAGTGACTTGAGGTAATATGTTGTGGAGGTGTGACAGAGCAGCAAGCACTGGGGCAGGAGGAAAGCTGGTGGAGCTCAGCTTCAAGAAGATCCTGTGCAAGAGTCAGGAGGTGTGAGCAGAGGCTAGCTAACACAGCTGGATGGAAGACTGCACAGCTGGATGGAGAGGAGTCAGCTCTGCTGCAGCTTGAGGATGAACAGTCTTGAGATGTGGTCAGCACGGCATTGCAGTGCTGGCTGTTTCCCCAGTAATCGTTGTGAGGAACGAAATGACTTCCTCTGACCATTAGCAGCTGGGAAAACTGCCTTCACCTGTATACAACACACACGTTACCTAGATGTGTGTGCTGCCCCGTGATCTCAGGCTGAGGGCAACATGAAGCCCTGAAGCTCAGCTTGCGTGCTCTGGTTGGTATGCGTGGTACTCAGCAGCACGTTGTGCTCCACGAGCTCTGACACGGTTTGCTTTTGCAGTTGCATAATGCAGACATGAGAAAGGTTCCTCAGCTTGCAGTGTGTTGGCATTTCATAAACCCTGGGAAGAGCAGCAGTTCTCATCTCGTAGGAACTGAATGTACTTCCTGACTAAGGACTGAACAGACTGGTAGCTGCGGCAAATGTGCAAGTACTGTGGGGAGCTTCAGCTAAACTCTCATTATTTAGGTTTAGCATGTTCTTCAGTTAGCCTGTGTGTGTATCTTAGCCCCAAAGAGGTTTTTGTAAATCCAGATCATTCACCTCGTGGTATTGGTATCCAGGAAATCGATCTCGCTAAACTGCTTGGAAACTGGGGGAGATAACCTGTGTGAAGTTCAAAGTTAGCTTTAACGTTAATTGCATTTGTGTCTCGTGTTAACCACAAATTACAGATGCCTGCAAGTCTCTTTGAAATGATGTGTAGTAGTAGAGCCTTTCTACTCTTTGTTTCTAAGCAGCTCTAAAGGAAAAAACCAAAACACATTGTAAGAATCTTCCGAAATTTGAAATTTTAAAGTCAATTTCTAAGTTTCAGTACCTACGGTACTCGAGTTAAAAGCACAGCAACCTGATGCAGCCTTCTCCTTTAAAGCCTGTAACTAATGTGTTCTTTTTCTTAACCCTTCAGCTAGCAGTGGCAGAGATGAGTGACTTCTGGTCCTTTCTTTGTTCATCATTCTGAAATGTGTATCTCTATCTGCTGTTTTTTATTCTAGCTTTTACAAAACTGATCACAGTAAATGGCCAAGAATATCACCTTCAGCTGGTTGACACTGCTGGCCAGGTAAGTACCTTTCTCCCTTTGCATCTTTGGAGTTAACACAACAGATATTGGTGCTTGGGAAAAGCTACTCTGGTTGTGACCACGTGTTCAAAGCTGAAGCTCAATTTAAATGATCCTACTTTATTTTGTTCCCTCAAAACAATGTTTGTATAGTGTTTATGTCCTTTTTCTATTGAAATTGAAGCAGTAGCTAGTGCTTAAAGTACACATGCCTAAAAAAGCAAGGAAAGAGCTGCCTTAACTTCAGAGTACCAAAGTTCTTAAGTAATCTGCTTGATACTTATGGTCTGGTAGTCTTCATTAATTGGAAAATGCCAATTCAGTAAACCACGCAGAAGTTTTTCTTGACTTTCTTCAGTTTCTGTGCTCCAGCACCTTGGTTTCTGTTCATTAAACAGTCAGGCAGAGTAGACAGCAGCACGCATAGGTAGCGCTCATCAGGCTGCATAGAAACTCCTGCAGTTTGTTTCCATTTCTAAGTAAGTGAAGGTTCATGCATGCATGCTTCTGAGCTTGGTGTAATGAGGGGGAATGAAGAAGGAGATGGTAAACAAATGTCTGTGGCGTGATCAGTAGCTTCATAAAATAGAGGTGCTAATTACGCAGAGATGCTTGGCAGGACCTGCAGGTGAGTGTGTGCTCCGTACACAGGAGTGCTCTGTCTCTTGAAGAGCTGTGCTTAAAAAAGGGAATACTAAGTCCCTTTCCATCTTCCTGTTTGCATGCTCTTTCTTTGAGTGAGTTCTGTATTGTGCCTTTGGGTTTTCCCAAACTGTTAGCGTTAAGCAGCCAGTAAAGTACACAGGCAGTGCTTTAGACATGAAAGCTGCAGGACACTTGCTCATAGCTGGGAGAGTATTCAGGGCTGTGACCTTCTAGGACTATTTGATCACCTTCAAAGAGAGCTACATGATGTAAGAATAACTGTGTGCCATAATTATATGCTGTCAGCTTGTGGTGCTAATCAGCAGCACTAGATCTACAGGTAATCAGTCAGAGGGTTTAGTAACAGCACTGACCACAAATACTGGGGTCGTAAATACGTTGTTTGGGAAATTGAAATTAAATAGAATTGAACAGTTAGTATTTTTCCCAGTCTCTGGTTATTTCCAGCCTTGATTCTTCCTGTGAATGACTTGAACTTTGAGTTGTGGCTCACAGGGTTAGAGGGAGAGATAATGTTGGGTTATGGAAGGTGTGGTTTGAACAAATTTCTCTCAGTTCAGTCTTGCTTAATGATTCATAGAGCATCCTTACGTATGCTGTATAGCAAAGATTATATTGCAGATTTATGTCATGCACTTGAAAACTTGGCTATAGCTTGAAAAGCTACAGCTCTGCTTGTTTTGTCACTTGGCAAAGTTCTTCATTTGATCCCCAAGTTCCAGGAAGCTTCTTGGTCTTTTTTTTTTTTTTTTCCTTTCCTGTCAAGCTAAAAAATAGTTTTCTTGGTACTTATTTTCTGTCTTGTGCCTCTTTACTTCTAACAGTTACATGTTCAGGTTTACATGGTAGAGTTAAGAGGAGGCTCACTATGGGACCTCAGAACAGGATGTAACAACAAATCTTATCTGAACCTGAATTCGAACTGTGGCAATCCTGAGTAATTGCAGATAAAGGCAAATAACTGCAGAGCTGCACTTTCACCTGTTTTACTTGCAGGCCAGCTCACATCCCTCTGTGTTGACACTGGGATTACACAGCCAGCAGAGAGGGCAGCTTGGCATTTAAGCAGAGATGGGGGAGGGCTGCCCTCAGTGTGTAGCATTAAAGGCAAATAAGGGCATCATGTGCAAGTGTCGTTCTTTCAAACTTTTTTGGCAGAATCTGGGAAGTTGATTTATGAAAGGTTGTGGGGTTTTTTTGGCATTTGCCTATTAAGGAAGTTTGCTTTCTGTTAGCTGTCTAGATTTAAGCTGCATGATTGCACTGCTCCATCTGTTCAGTCATGACAATATACAGGGAGGTTATGTATCTTCAGCTAAAATTAACATCCTAAGAAACACAAGCTTAAAAAATGGAGAGTTTGTACAGTAAGATGTATGGCTCTTGTCAAAATGCAAATGTTACCTGGGAACTTCTATTAGAATGTTTCTATTTCAGTGTTTAACGTGAAGTTCTTAGTATTAGTGTTGTGTTTTGTGCATTCTGTCAATCTGTTTCAGTTACTGAGTTGTTCATTTGCATTTTTACAGGCATTGTAAATTTAGAGATTTATTGCCTGGGTTTGGTTTTTTACGTTGCTCAGTGCTGCTGGTGGTATTGCTTTGATTTTTTTATTTTATTTTATTTTTGTTGTTGTTTTTTATTTTTTATTAAACAACTGCCATGTAATGGAAACTTCTGGTTGCCATGAAGCCTGCAATGAATACAGTTCTTGCATCTGTGATGAGCATTAGTTAGTTTGGTATGCCACAGCTGCCTAACAGACCCCATACGTAAGTTAGCTGTGGTCAGTGCCCCGAAATGTGGAACTGTTAGATCGTGTCTGCAGCTGCTGAAATTTGGGATTTGATGGAAATGTGTCACTAGCAAGGTAAGAGGCATAACTGGTAATGAGTGATAGGACAGAGTGGATGCTTTGTGCGAGGGTAAACTGATAACTGAGCAGTGTAAGAGGATTGGGGATAGCTTTAGCTGATCTGTAGTCTTAGAGGGAATAAAGAGGAAAAGCTGTAGATTAAGTTGTAGAGTATACAGACTAACAGGCTAACTAAGCTGGTGCCCCAAGCTCGCTTTGCTTTCTCTTAATTGGGTAAAGATTCCACACCAGGCATTGTGATGAAGAAACCTAATTCTCAGAATTACACAAAAATATTCTACAAATGTAACTAATGAGCTGCTACTGATCTGCTAGCATCCAGCTCTCAGCATTGGCAATAAATAATTCAATTGCAATATTCCTTTTACAGGATGAATACTCCATATTTCCTCAGACATACTCCATAGACATCAATGGCTACATTCTTGTTTATTCAGTCACGTCAATAAAAAGGTAACAAAGTCTGTTGTGTTCTCCTGCTTCACATGTTAGCCATATACGTATCAGCTCAGCTCCTGCCTCTGCTTTATTTTTCTTTACGTATGTGTAATCCCTTCAGTCTCTTTGCCTTAGAAATGTAATTGAAGTACAAAAGAATGGCTTTTTCAGAATTTTCCCCTCAGATCCAAATGTCCCAAGCACTTTGCAGACCGAAGCAGGAGGTACTGTGTGAGAAATGGGGCAGTGCTGAGCTCCAGTGGTTGAGTGTAAGTCAAAGCACATAGACTGGTCCCAGGAACAAACAGGCTTTGTGCTGTAGCGTAAGAGGCAAAGATGGAGTTCAGCATGAACCACAAGGGCACTGCACGTTTATGTGAAGAGCCAAGCTAGGCGTTCATCTGTCCCTCAGCCTAGCAGCTTGTTGCAGTACTGAGACTCCTTTGGTTTCCCATCCTGATTCGTTCTGGTTAACCATCAAAAAGTTTGACATAAGCAGCAATATGAGACTTCTGGCCTGGAGGTCAGTCTTGCTATGCTACAGCAAATCTCTTTGAGATTTTCCAGAGTTTCTGTCTTGTCCTCATTGCTAACTGTAGTCAGTCCTCACATGAGGACAGGTTCCGTCATAGCTGGAGAAGCACTTAGAAGTGTCTCAACCTTTTTTAAGGTATTGTCATCCTCTGTTACTTTATCCTTTCCCTTTGGTCTACTTGATTTAAGTACAGGTTAACCTTGAATCACTCTTAGTTTTCTAATACTGTACAGCATCTTCAGCCAAAATAATCCTCTTTTATTTTTCCATTTGTTGAAAATGATGTTAAGACCTGAAGCCTTTCACTTCGGATAGAAGAAAAGTACTGCTTCCCTTGTACTTGTAAGACGATCAGCTTTTGACAAGCACTGAAGCATTCCATGTCTTTTCCTTTAAAGCAGGAAAAAGTCATCTTGAGTGTCTTTCAGTAAGATCTTCATAAACTGCAGGTGAAACAGCTTTCTTGTCGGCTTTTCTGTACTTCTCAGAAAATGGATGTGGTCTGGTCATCAGCTTCAGCTGCTTCTACGTTCTTTAATGTTGAGCAGATTTTCAGTTCTTCAATCTTGGAGTTCTTCATTCTTGGTTTTCATCAGTAGTTTTGAAGTAGTGAACAGAAAGCACGTGTGGTTTGGGGGAAATGTAGCAGATGTGAGGCTTTCGTGTGCGTCTTAAGAAACTACTCTTTTTTCCTTCTTTTTATCTCCCTCCCTTAATCAGAGATCTATTGTTGGTGCTAAGTGACCTGTGTAAAGTTGGAGTAGTATTCCCAGTCCTAAGAAGAAATTCATGTTGTTCAGTATTTGATTCTTAATCAACTTAATCCCAATTCTTGCTTCATTTTCTTCGAAATTTCAAAGTATTGATGATCCTTTCTTGTTCAGTTTCTTATCTAAGTTCAGTATCAAGATGATGTTAAAGCAACAGAAAGGACCTTCCACTGTGCTCTGGTGGTTTAGATGTCTTTCCCAGGCAATCACGTCTCAATTTCTGTTGAAGTGTATGTATCGATCAGAGTACTGATCCAATTGAGGGGAGCTTTGACATCAAACTAAATAGAAATGTCTTCTTAAAATTATTTTCTTCCCTGCTGATCTCCACTGGGAAGTTTATAATGGGGCTTGAGTGAAAGCTGATGCCCTACATTTGTAATATTCCCAGACTCTCAGCTGCAAGGTTACTGGAAGGCTTTTGCTCTAGTTCAGCTTAATTAAATTCCAAATTTGTATCATGCTGTGTTCCATGATCTTGTATAGCACAGCTAGTAATCCTTCAGGTTGTGTTTCACAGTGCTTTCCTGTAACCCTGTTTGCTTAACAGAGCTGGAAAGGAACATCTTATGGTCTGCAGACCTCTTGCTGTTTCATGATTTGGTGTGATGTTGGTTTGGTGTTTGTTTTCTTTTTTGGAGGGGGATGGGATTTGTTGATAAGGGTTCTAATTTATGCTTTTGCTCCTTCTAGCCTTATGTTTGAGAAAACTTTCCAAATTAATTAAATTGATCCAGTCAGTCAAGTTTCATTCTGGGTAGTTCTTACCGACTTGTTTCTGTGCCAGAATCGTGGGAATTTAAATAGCCTTCCCTTTCGGTTTTCACCTTGATCTATTAATAAAGATCAGCTGTTAGTCCTTGCTCTATTTTGCTAAAAATTGAGCTCTGGATGAGCAGAAACTGAGAACTGAGCACAAGGTGGAACCGCAGGTGAGGGCATGCACTGTGCTGTGCAGTGGTGCAGTGTTTTTCTGGCTACACTGGCAGCAGCTTACCTAGTAATAGAAAGAAAGTGATTGTGTTACATTGGTGACTCAGTCATCCTGTGGCTAGTATGCTACATTTCTCCATCTCTCCTCTTGCTTCAGGCTGAGAAACAGTTCTATGGTCTGTATGAGAATTATTTTGAATGATTTCTCATTCAGTTTTCAGGGTCATCTGATTCTCTCTGTAGTGTTGCCTCTGCACTTGGTCACAGCTCAACACCATTTAACTCTTACTTCTGAGACTCTCAGCTGAAAGTCCAAGATCAGTTCTCAAGCCCAGAACTTCTCTTATACCTTTTCAGCATAAACTCTTTATAACCCTTAATTCCTTCCACTGATTCCACATTTATGTAGTATTGTATTTGAGTTAGTAACAGCAAGATGTGCTCGACGGACTGAGTTACTTCTTTTTGTACACAATTAATTTTTGAAGAGGATATACTAAATCTATTAGCTCAACATGAAGTGTTAAGTTCTGCTCAGTCTGTAAAAGTGTTGCCGAAGTAATGCAAACAGACCTCCTTGACACAAAATCCTTCTTAACCATGGTATTGTTTATTGCTCAGAAGTGAGAAGCTTTAAGGAGTCCCAACAGCCTGAGTAGTGCTTTCAGGCACCAGTTCTTTGAGAACCCAGTGCTGCCCCATTTGTAAGAGCTTCAATTTTAATTTGAGTATAGTACAAAGCGAAGACCCCTTTCTTCTTGTGTAGTTGTGTGTTGGGTCTGTGAACCTGCACCTCTCCTAAAGCTCAGGTGTGCACTTCATGCACCAACATCTTTTTTCCAGTGTAATCAGAAGACACAACATCTGCTCTTTCACTCAGTTGATAGCTTGTTCTCAAAAGTGTTAAACGTCAGACGTGGGGTTCCAGGCCTCACAGTGTTGTGCAGTGCTGTGCCTTATCTCCAGTCATGCAAACATCACGTGGGCAGCAGGTGAGCTGTCAGGTGCCTCAACAACCACTGCTTTGCTGCTGTCTTGCCCATCAGGTTCCTCACTATCCATAAGAAATTGGAATTCAGCCTTCTGTTGGTTTTCACAGAATGCCAAAACAAAATTCAAAGAATTCTATATGAGTTAAGATTTATTAAAAGCTATGTATTCCTTCTTGTTGGATTGTGCTTAACTGAATGCTATTCCTTTGAAACTCTGTTTTAATTTGACATGCCCATCCAGGTGTGTCAGACTCTAGCAGCTGAATTTCTTACTGTGAATGCAAACCAGATTCGGGGGGGGGGTGGGGCATGGAGGCTTTTTGTGTGTTAGATGCACCTGTCCTGGGTAACATTGTTTATTTCTGCAACTATCAGAACTGGGTGGGCTGTAAGGATGTGCAAAGTACTGTTTGCTGCTGCCTCTGGGACCATTTTGTCTGTTGTACACAAACCAGTAACACTTCAGCATCTTTGTAGTTCTGTCACTATATGTAATTTTTAACACAGCAAATCTACATATGCATTTAATTGCTTGTGTATTGATTGGGTATTAAGGATAAGCATTGGAGTGCATGTGTGACTTCATCCCTTTATTTTGCAGTTTTGAAGTGATAAAAGTTATCCATGGCAAGTTATTGGATATGGTGGGAAAAGTCCAGTAAGTAGTGACACTTTCATCTCATTTCACTGCAGGCATGTTGCTAGTACTTTGTTCAGTATACTATAACTATTCTGAAGTTCTGAACTTTCTTTCACAGAATACCCATTATGCTGGTTGGAAATAAAAAAGACCTGCATATGGAACGGTATGTGAACTCCAGTATGTGGGAAATGCAAGGCAGCAGCCAGCATTCCTGTGGCTGCCATGGCCAGTTTTGTTCTTGGCTTTCCATGACTAAAATCAAAATGTAGGTTACAACAAAGGTACCAGCAAGGAATTGTGTCCAGAATGTGTGCTAGCAGCTTCTGTTGTAATGTTGAGTCTTGCTAAACGCTTCCAAAAAACGTAGCTGAACATTTCTTTCAAGACAAGTAAGGAAGTGTTTTTTTTACCATTCTAAGGCCTGAGATGATGCTGCAGCTTAGGGAAACAAGTCAGTGTTTGGGACAATTGCTCTCTTCTGGGTCACATAGGAGTTCTACCTGGCCCAGCAGTGAATTTGACAGCAGCGAATAGCAATTGTTTGGGACCAGGCCTTTCAAAATGTTATATATGCCTTAAGTGCGTCAGTACTGTGGGGACGTTCCTGAAGCTTCAGTCCTTCTGTGAGTTACAAAGAAACATGCTTTCCTCTCTTTTGCCAGGGTGATCAGCTATGAAGAAGGGAAAGCTTTAGCAGAATCCTGGAATGCAGCTTTCTTGGAATCTTCTGCTAAAGAAAATCAGGTAACAGATTTAAGATTCACTTATTTGAATAGTAATGCTATGGAATGTCTCATAGTTTCACTTAATAAAGGAATCTAAATGTCTACACGTCCTGTACAGATAGTTTGTGTAGATGGTTGGAAACAAAATGGGTGTCTGCATTCAGGTTTACATATATATGCTTTTTGATGCAACTGTAAGTTAACGGGGGAAATGGAGAACTGAAAGTTAAGCTTTGCTGAACAAAACAGAACAGTTGGTGGCAAACTCAAACTTGCATCTCTGCTGTGTGTGGGGCAGGGTCTGTGATCTGCTGCAGTGACCTTGAATAGGGAGCTCCTTGTTGCTTCAGGGGGGTGAGTTGGTCTAAGGGAATGAACCTCATGTTTTAAGGTGCAGGACTTGGTCTGTCTAGTGGGGGGAATAATAGTTTTATGGGCACAGAACTAATGAGAAAAATGTTAGACCAGAGCAGAGGCAGGCAGACATTATTGTGTTACAGTTGTAGTGAAGTTGCTGTAACTTCCTTCAAAACACCTTTGCAATATATTCTGGAATTTGAACTGGTTCCTGTGACTTATCATAACACTTTGTCATTGATTTGATGCCCTGCACTTGAATATTTAAGCTACAAGAACCTACTGGTTTGAGCTTGAAGTAATTAAAAGCTACTATAGGTTGAGTGTGTCAGCCTTTCTAATTTATTTTGTGTTGGTTTTTTTTTCTGTTGGTCTTGCCAAAGTCAGTACTGTTGCTTCTTGCAGATATGAATGTATGGTGGGGTCACAGGGGCACTGGCAGGCTGTGTTTAGAGAAATCTGTCCTTATGCACAAGTGCTTACATTGTCTCATATTTAACCTAATACAGTCACATCCTTAGGTGTTGTCAGCAGCAGAATGAGAAGAGCAGTCCCATAGCTAGGGCAGCAACTGCATGAGCAGCCTTTCTTTTCCCTGTTTTCAGCTGCAAAACAAACAGCTTCTGACTGATAACTTGTGGCTCTACTGGTAGCAGACACTTGTGTAAAGTTGGATTTTCCCTGGCAGGAAACTTGCAATTTTTTTTTCTCCACGTATGGAATACTTGGAATTAGTTTCTAAGTACTTCTGTTTCTGGCTAAGAATTGTACTAACCATGTCAGAACTGACTGTGATGAAAGCATGCAGTTTCTTAATATCTTCTCTACTTCTGGAGAGCCTCAGATGCATACCTGCAGAAACTAAATTGTCAGCCTAAGGAATAAACCAGTTAAAAGAATGAGATTATTTATTTATTTTCAAACAACTCGGTACTTCTGGAATAGCCAGAGCCATTGTTTGTCCTTTTTTTTTTGGACGTAGTTCACAATGTGTAACAGTGTAGTAATTCATATCTTAGAGAATATCTTACTAATAACTCTTGTGAAGTTTGTATTGTGTATTGTCTTGGTTCAAAGAAAAAAAAAAAAGAAAGCTGTGTATATTTATGCAAAGAAGCTACGAGCTTTATATGATGCTTGGCATGCCTTGCATATTAAATTGCTGTGCTAACAAAGTCCCATTGACTGCCATGTATTTGTGCCTGTCCCTTGGTCTCAGAGTATCTGCATTAAGTTGCTACTAGCTGAAATTCATATGGGGAACTTGTGCTGGGATAGAACTCCTCCTTGCTGTGGACATTACAGTACAGCAGTAAGGTCATGCTTGTGTGTAATACACCTAGAAACTGGCTGACCTGAGATGTTCAGGAAGGTGGTGTGTTGCTTTGTGGGCATCTGATGGGCTCCCTCTGGATGCTTGGGACATATGCAAGAAAGCATAATGGAGCCCAGAGTGGGGCAGCTTTCTTCATGTTCCTGCAGACAGTTGCTGAAGGGGGTGGATGGTTGAGCTTGGAAGGCAAAGTATAAGGCCTGAAGCTGTGAGGTTCTAGGGGTAAAAAAAGTCTTGTTTCTGAAATCTATCTACTTTTGGTGGATGTGGAGCTGGAGTATGACAGTCTCTGGTGTGCTGGTCTGAAATTGATTTGATACATGGTGCAGCCTACGGAGAGACTGTAGGCTGATTCCAGTTTGACCTACATGGTCTGTCCTTTATAGCAGCTCTTAGCAAGGAATTTAATTAAACTTTGAAAGGACAGAAGGCATTCCCTGCTAGAAGTTCTAGCAGAGGCTTCTTTCTCTCTATGAAAGGAGGTGGGAAAGCATTGACTCATCTCCCTTCCTGCTTTGCCCAAAAAAACCCAAAAACTATTTGGAGCATCTGTGGGAGTCCTAGGAACAAATCCCTGCTGCAGCAGGCAACTCAAATGGTTGTGCAGATGAACTTAATCCAACCAGGCCTGTTCTGCTGGGAGTTGTCAGAAGATACCACACTAATGAAATGGCATGGCTTTGTCTCTTCCACTTCCCATCTATTCAGAGATCTAAGCTGATATGAGGGTAAGTGGTAAGGGCTGGTAAGGGTTCCTCATGTCTGATCTTCTTTAGGTTTTGTGTTCCCTCCTCTAGATTCTGGTGGCCTGCTGAGGCTTTGGAGCTTGTGTATCATATTGGGCACCTGGGAGATCCCTGGGCTTTGAGAGGGCAGTTCTGGGGCTGGATGCCCAGGAAAAGATGCCAGTTAAATTAAGTGTTGGTTGGAGATCATCAGCCAGATTGGGTGAATGCTTCCTACAAGAATAATTTTGGGTATTTTGGGGCTTTTTTTTTGGTTCATTCTAAAAGTCAACTTCAAGCTGGAAGTGTTTAAGGACATCATGTATCTTACAAGCAAAATATAAGACACATGGAATCACATCTTGTTGAGCTACGACCTGAAGCTGAGTTCAGGTGTTAAATCACTTCTCTGGGCCCTAGATGTGCTTGTTGTGTTTTCTCAAGCTGTTTAATTATTTCTGGATGTGTTGAAGTGCTGTGTATCTATGGGGCTAACTTCAGGAGCTTCATTCAGGCTTTTCTTAGGGAATTTGTTCCTTCGTTCCCCCTAAGCCATAGTGCAGTGCTTTGTCTTTAATTCCAGCACAATAAATTGCTAGTGGTGTGAAATACAACCAGAACCCAGATTGGTCCCTAAACCTGCTTGAAGGCAGAGAGTAATGAGTGTTCATGTGTCCATCCAGTTACACAGAATTCATTAGAAGGGCTTATTTCAGAAGGGGGAAGGAAGTAGTAAAAAAAAAATCCACTTCTCACCAAAACAACTCTTAAAAATGAGTTTTGGGAAGGTACTGCGTTTTCAAGAGTAGTTTCATATCCAAGCATGAAAAGTGCAATGTGTGAGGATGCTCAGAGGGGCTTGGGATCTTCCTCCCCTCCCTCATGGATTTGGGAGTGCTTTCCCTGGAAGAGCTTTAGGGGGGAGGGGAATTGCTCTTCCTTACCTGACTATTGTTCGAGTTCCTTTGCCCAGTTCTGTGCCAAGAACAACCAGTAGCACAAGCAGCAGAGAATTTCCTCTCCAAAATCACCAAGCAGTTGTGTTTGGATAGCAGCACTGAGCTGAGTAGCAGCTGTGGGCTGGGTTTAGGGCTTCAGACTTTCCCATTTGTACACCTCCCGGGCTCTGTTCCTTTGGCATCCACGGGTGTGTGTGTGCAGGAGCACTGAGCCTCCTGGTGCCTCGCACACAGCAGCACCCATTGCCTTGCCTGGCATCTCTTTCACTTCCTTAAGGGAAGGATGTAGAAGAGAGGCAGATGGCTTTCTGTAGGCTAGATGTGACCCACATCCTGTAACTGCACCATATGCAGACAGATGCATAGAAAGTCTGGCTGCGTTCATTATTCCTTGTTGCAAAACAGTTTCCTGCGTTGCTTAAAAGCTCATTCTAAAATCCTTCAGCATATTTGGGCTGAATTACAAGTTCCTACGGGTTAACTGCAGGGCACTGATGAAAGCTTCTCAGTGAATGTATGTTCTCTGTGAAATGAATTAGCAGCTCTGTGAACTCCTACATCTCAGTGTTCCCAACAGCATGGCTTTGACAGTGAATATATAGCTGCTTGGTTGTTGGAATAAAGCGTGGGTTTTTATAGTAGGTGCTTTCAAGCAGGAATATAAAGAATTGGTGCATTAAAATGTCAGCTGTAAGCAATGAAATATCATACAGTGTATTTGTAAATCAGTATATCACCTATTTGTAAATCAGTATATCACCTATTTTTGACTAAGGGAGACTCTTCATTAGTGGAAGCAGTTTGCTAGCAGCTGTGGTCCTCTCCATGCTTTCCCTTCAATCTCATTTGCCCAGGGAATGCATTGTGTTGTACAGGGCAGATGAGCCACGTCATTGAGATACTGTTTGGATTGTGGAGGGCTGTTGTCAGCAGGCAACTCCCAGCCGAACAGCATCTGCCTTTCCTTTGCAGGGAATGCATTTTGTGTTGGTGTAGTGGGTGAAAGTGCTGAGGAACACTTCTTTGAGGCTGGCACTGCCTGCTGCTCACCGTGTGCTCTCTCTTTGCAGACCGCCGTTGATGTTTTTAAGAGGATAATTTTGGAGGCAGAAAAAATCGATGGGGCAGCTTCACAAGGGAAGTCTTCATGCTCAGTAATGTAATTCCACTGCAAAGCCTGAAAACAATGGGAATACATTCTACCTGAAGAAGCAAAACTGCCCTTTATCTTCAAGGATAAACTATGCTTCTTTTTTTTTTTTTTTTTAATTTTTTAATTTTGTGTTTTTTTTCTTCTGTTAACCTGAGAGATACACAGTTGGTTTGGAGCCTTTCCCTTCAGATTATGTTAAACTCTGACTCCTGTGCAAATGGCTTCACTTCCATTTTCAAATTTTAAGCAATCATATTTTCAATTTATATATTGTATTTCTTAATATTATGACCAAGAATTTTACTGGCATTAATTTTTCAGTGTAGTTTGTTGGTTAGAATAATCATCAAAATGATGCATATTGTTACACTACTATTAACTAGGCTTGGATATCAGTGTTTCTTTGTGTTAAATGTATACTTGTAAATAAAATAGCTGCAAACCTTCATGTTCTCCTTTTAACTTTTTGGTGGTTGCCCCATGCCAGCTTCTGTGTGAGATGTTCACTTCAAGCATTGTGTGGCAGCTGCCCTGATCCCACCAGGGGTTCCCAAGAGCTGTGCTAAGTGATGCACAGCTTGTAAGGGAAATCAGGAAGGAAACTGCAAGTTCTCTGGGTTGGCTGAGATCCTACCTGTGTCACTGTGCCCCATGCAGGTGCTGCAGGCACTGATCCACAAGGACCAGCTGGGCCTTAAGAGGAGCGTGCGATGGCTTAGGAGGAGATCCCAACCACTTGTACTGCTGGAATTCCAAGGTGCCTGCATAGCTCAGCTGGATTTTGTGCTGGTTATAGAAAGGAGATGCAAGGGATACCTTTGTAAGGGTGTCAGGGTAAGGTGTGGAAGGAGCAGCTGGATTTTGTCAAACAGCACTGCTTGTTCCTCTGTGTGACCGTGAGGCTGCAGGCTGAAGGGCACACATCTGTTCCAAGGAACAGGCTGGCATGCAGCTGTGCGCTCTTGGGTTGGAATGGATTTAGCCAAGTTAAACTTGCTAAGAAAACAAAATTGTTGTTTAAAATAAATTGCACGTCGAGCAAATAGATGTGAGTTGCTTATCATGCATTTCTATACTTGTGCATCCAGTTAACGTGGGCTCCCAGCACCTGGCCTTTCACCAAGGCCTGTTCCCAGTGCTGTTTTGAGCAGCTTCTTCAGTCTGGAAGCAAACTACTTGAACTTGGTATTTGGGAGGAAAAAAGTGCAGTTGACCTATTTCGTGTAGAAGGTGCTGATTTAGGGAAAGGTTTATTAAATGAAGTATTTTCTCATACATTTGAGTCCATTGAAAAGTTTTAGTTCTTGGCAGGAGTAAAATGGAAGGGATACTTGCAGTGGTTCTGCAACCAGACTTAGCTTTTGCTTTTCAGTCTAAACGATGCAGATGTGACAAGTCTAATCTCTTTGTGTTGTCCTCAGACTGTTAATTGTCTGAGCAATTAATATTTGTAGAAAAACTTTACTTTCAGGATTCAGAATCAGCTTCAGTGGAATCCAGGGACAATATGTGTGTGGAAGGCACCGTCCAGCAGTGAGGATCCTGGATAGCCTTGCTCCTTTCTGCTTACTGAGGGGTTCCATAGGTTTGGCTCTTCAACATGAGAGCCCTAAAGGGGGTTGGTGCTCTTGGAAGCCCAGTGTTATGTATATAGAAGCAAGAACTCTGTCTAGCTTGCCTGGAATTCAGGAAGCATTGTGTGGCAGCTGCCCTGATCCCACCAGGGGTTCCCAAGAGCTGTGCTGAGTGATGCACAGCTTGTAAGGGAAATCAGGAAGGAAATGGCAAGTTCTCTGGGTTGGCTGAGATCCCACCAGTGTCACTGTGCCCCATGCAGGTGCTGCAGGCACTGATCCACGAGGACCTGCTGGGCTCATGCTGATAATTAATGCCACTGGGCTGCGGCCTTGCAAGGAGAAATCAACAGGGTCTAATTAGTCCTTATGCAATCAGCACTGCTCATCCTCTGAACATGCTGCTAACGCTGGGTAAACCTCACAACCTCTTCTAATGAGGTCAGCATCTCTCTCTCTCTCACAGCTGGGGAGAGGCAGAGACCCTTGCAGAGGTGTCTTCAATCCATGAGAATGGGGAAGACACAACTGAGCATCAGCAACACTGACATTGCTGCCCAGAGAGCTGTGGGTGCCCCATCCCTGGAAATGCACAGGGCTGGGTTGGATGGGGCCCTGGGCAGCCTGAGCTGGTGACGGGCAGGCAGCCCATGGTAACTGGGTGGGCTTTGAGGTAGCCATGCTGCCAGTCTGCCTTCTTATTGCTGTCTATTCCAAATAATGATGTTAAAAAGAAATCCTTCCAAAAGAAGCAGCAAACGTGCACCACTAATCATCCAAAACCCTGCCAAGCAAATCTATTGTTTCACTGCCTGTCCCCAGTCAAAACCCTGTGCTCAGCAGCCCTGGGCCCCATTCTGCCAACTAAGCACAGCTTTGCAAAGCCCCAGCTCCCACTGCTTTGTCCCAAAAGCCCCGTGGCAGCAGCCCCACTGCCCGGCCCATATATAGCGAGGCAGCCTCGCGTGCTGCGGGGTTGGGTCAGCTTCTGATTTACAGTCCTGGAGAGCAGCCATCAGGAAATGTCTCAGTACTCAGGAAAAGTAAGTATGGCTTCATGCTGGGACGGGCTGCAGTGGGGTGAGGGTTGGGTGATGTTCCACTCAAGTGCAGATTCAGTGCAGCGGGGATGGGGAGGGTGCGGGGATGGGAGAGCATTTGGGAGTAGGGCTTTGTGTTTGAATCTTCATGTTGGAAACCATAGAATGATTTGAGTTGGATGACACTCTTAAAGGCCACCTGGTCAACCCCCCCTGCAGTGAACACAGACACCCACAGCTCCATCAGGTGTTCAGAGCCCCGTCCAGCCTGACCTTGGGTGTCTCCAAGAATGGGACACTCACCGCCTCTCTGTGCAACCTGTGCCAGTGCCTCACCAGAATGCTTGTAAGGGGATGGTTGCATGCTAGGAAACAGACTGAAAACCAAGCTGATCCCCAAATGAGGCACTGGTGAGAGGTTCCCATTGGCTTGTAACTGAGGTCCTCACCTCCATCCCCCTCTCCTCCCCACCCCAGATCACCTTCTACGAAGGGAAATGCTTCTCAGGCAGGAAGCTGGAGGTGTGCAGCACCTGCAGCAGCTTCCAGCAGCGAGGCTTCCCCCACCGTGTCAACTCCATCCGCGTGCAGAGCGGGGCCTGGGTCTGCTTTGATCACCCTGAGCTGCACGGGCAGCAGTTTGTGCTGGAGCACGGCGAGTACCCGCACTGGCAGCGCTGGAACGGCCGCGGCGACCGCTTGGGCTCCTGCAGACCTGTGGGCATGGTGAGCAGCTCTGGTTGCCCGAGGGGGTGGAGATACGATTCCGGGTGTAAAACACAACGGCATTGATGGGAATGGGGTTATTGCAGTGGTTTTCAAAAGAGGCAGGGGATGCTTGTAGGGGAGTGTGCATCCCGGGGGCTGTCAGGGTTGGACTGAGGTCTCTTCAGCTGCGTTGCAGCACAGAGTTGGGCACACAGGTACCTGGTGCTGATCCTTCTGCTATGGGATGTGCCCCGAGTGCTCAGACCGCAGCTTCTCATGCCTTCTCATTTCCCCAGGGGATATCAGCGAGTGCTGGGGGATATAATTCTCTGTGGGTTTGATTTTTGGTGTTGTTACTGACTCGACCCCGTTGTCCCCAGCACGGGCAGCACTACCGCATCCAGCTGTTTGAAGGGAGCTGCTTTGGAGGCCGCAGCATGGAGCTCACTGAGGACTGCTCCTGTCTGCGGGGCCGGGGCTGGGAGCAGCCCCACGTCAACGCCGTCAGGGTGTATGGTGATGGCGCGTGAGTACCCACTGTGTCCCACAGCTAACGGGGCCTGCGGGAGCCTGCAAGCCTGGCCAAGGCTGTGGTTACACCGGGGATTTTGGTGCTTCTGATATTGAGAGTGGAATGAGAGCAGCTCTAGTAGGGTGTGATTTCAGGAGGGTAGCAGCTAAGCATGAGCTACACGAACTTGGAGACGCATTCAAGATGCATGCACACAACACTCGGCCCATCCCCTCCCTTTTTCTCTTTGCCTTTCATATTTCCTTGTGTTTTTCCAAACACCTCTTTAAAACCCACATGAAACCCGCTGGGCACTGCAGTCAGGGCTTTTGCTTTCTAAGTGGCTTCCCCAGGGCTTCCTGCGACACCAGAAAGCTCCTCCTTGGACAGCAAACACGAGGCAGCAACATCTCACCTTCACGTTAAATTGTTTTTCTGAAAGACAACAGAAGCTGCTGTGGTGTGGAGGTGGGATGCTGGGATCCCCCTGTGGAACTTTGGTGCTTTGTGGATGTATTGCCCCATCCTTCTTCCCCACGGAATTCTCAAACGCTTCTGCAGGGCAGCAACTCTGCCTTATTTCAGCTGTTGGGTGGCAAAGTGCCCCAGTGCCATTATATTTCACCCGTCCTAGCTTGGATTTGCACATCTCATCTGATGCTGGGCATCACAGAACAGGGAGAACTGTGCTGCACTCCAAGACCGCAACATCCTGACACCGGGTGTACTGCAGAGCTTTTTCTGATTTAACAGAAGACCTTTCCATTTCATAAAAAGAAAAAAAGAAAAATAGTCTTAGAATCGAAGAATCACAGAATCATTACGGCTGGAAAAGACCACTGAGATCACTGAGTCCAACTCCAACCTACCATGCCCAATAATCACGTCCCTCAGTGCCACAATTCCATGGTTCTGGAATACCAGATGTCTTCATTGCCCACTCATGGATACACAAAGTTGGTTTGTTACCACCAAGGAGCTCTCAAGGGAAGAGCAGCCAGAGCCCAGCAAGGGTCCTGTATCATGGGGAGGAGCAGTGCCATAAAGCCAAGAGCCCATGAGAGCTCTGGGACCAATGATTCACCACACATGTCCCTGTAGCAGAAACTGGAGTTGGAGAAATTGGGATGCTGCCCAGAAACTTTCAAGCACTTGAATTTTTCAGATTGATTTCCCCCTCCTTCCAATGAAGGCCACAAAGCTTTCTTTCCCTCACATGTGAGTGTAGACGTTTGCCTGCTTAAGTTCACATGATGTGACTTTTCAAAGGCTTTCTATGCCTTTGGCATTGCATGCCACAGGGCTTTTCTTTTGGGATTGAGGACAAGCAGACAGAAATGGTGCTGATGAAGCTGTGGAAGCAGTTCTCAAATGGAAGTGCTGTTGTGGGGCAGTTCTGAGGTGTCTCTGTCCGTTTAGCTGCACCTGCTCAATGGGAAATGTCTTTGGCCATCCAGCTTTCCTCAGGATCTGTCACCAGATGAACCAACACAGCACATCCCACCATGATGATGGCCCTTCCACAGCAGAGGGGCTGGTGCTGTCCTTGTTCATTGCAGGGGAGTTGAAGCAGATGACCTTGAAAGATCTCTTCCAACTCAATGATTCTGTGATGCTATGAAATAAAGGCAGGGCTAAGTAAGCACACAAGTCCTCACTCATCACCTTGTGTGGCCAATATGCCTCAGTCCCATCTTTCTGGTGTTCTTTGTGCTCCCTTTTTTTTCACAGCCTTCCCCTAAGTGGAGGAACAAGTGATCCTGGTGGGCCCCTTCCAACTTGGCCTATGACTCTGTTCCATACACAGAGAAATAAATTGATGGGATGGAGTGGAAAAGGAAGAAATCCACGTGTACATTATGCACAAGGTTGGGGTGTGTTCAGAGGAGGATAATGATGTTATACATCGCTCTTAATTAACGTGAAGAGCTCAGCAACCTCTCCAAGAGTGCACATCGGGATACAACGAGGGCACAGAGATCTGGGGCACCCTGCCCTACAGCATGTGAGCAGCGCCGCGAAGCGAGCCTGGAGGAAAGCCTGTGCATGGCTTTGTCATCTCCTTTTGGATAGAAACTGGCTGCAAAAAGTACTAGAGAATGAGCTTGTTCATTTGTAGGAAACACCCCAGAGCCAGCTGTTTGGCTGAGCTCTCTTTGGCAATGCTGCATGCTTGCAGACCGCAGCTGTGCCAGCAGCGCAGTGGGACCAGGCAGGCAGCCGGTGCTGTGCGGACAGATGGAGCTGAGACCCACCTGGAGGCATCCCAATAGTGCACATCAACCCAAACACACCCAGCAGTCCTTGGGGTGGCTCAGCTGAATGCTCCCAGCTTTTGTATTGTAGTGCTCACGGGTGGCTGGCTTTACAGACGAATGTTTTTCCTACAGACGCAGCTTTTTGCTCTGGGTCAGGCTGCTCTGAACTCGCCAGCTGTTGGCTGACCCTGCAGCAGTCACTGCCCCGTGCTGTGCTTGAAGGAATTCCTCCCACAAGCAGTAGGTCCTAACCAATTTATCACTGCTGGATGTCTGGTGAGAGATGGGCCACAAAACCCAACTGATTTGGGATAATTTGGGAGATTGAAGTCGTGCTCTGCTGTCATTGCTGAGCCCATAGGTGGGGGAAGTAGCGGTGACCTCTGATTTGGGGAGAGAAGAACGAGGCAGAGATGAAAAGTTCAGAAGTGAAAGCCGAATGTGAAAGTGACAGAGCAATGGCAAAGCCTGGTTAACAAGCATGGGAGATGTGAACAGAGGACAGGGCTGATGGTTGTTGCTGCATTGAGACCATGGCACAGTGTGTATTAAGGGGCTGAAGAGAGAGAAGAGCAACAGCATGGGCTGCTGAGATAAGAGATGAGGGGAATAAAACAGAACCCAAATCTGTCCCTGCTAGGAAATATCAGAAAGGTTGTTGAGAATTGCTGGAAAGAAGAGGATGTATTAAGTACAGATAAAGGTATGGTTCCCCTCATGGCTAAAGACTCACTTCTAGGAGGTCAAATGCGTTTCATGTGTTGCAGTGAGGACATTTCTGCTTTTAGTCTAGAATGGGGCTGAGGGGACTCACATCCCTCTGTAGCACTACCAAATCATAGAATCACAGTACCACAGCATCATAGGGGTTGGAAGGGACCTCTGGAGATCATCCTGTCCAATTCCTCACTAAAGCAGGTTTCCTACAGTAGGTTACACAGGAAAGCATCCAGGCAGGTCTTGAATATCTCCAAAGATGGAGACTCCAAGCTTTCCTGGGCAACCTGTTCCAGTGCTCTGTCACCAGTGCTGTGAATTTGTTTCTGTTGTGCGTTGTGACGATCAGCAAAGTCACGTCCCACCATAAACACACCATCCTTACAGCAACATGAAGGGGGAAGCCTCTGGTCTGGGCTTTGGGGCTGGCATCACCCAACCGTGGGGACACCATTAATCTTTTCTTCTTGCTCAGGTGGGTGCTCTACGAGGAGCCCAACTATCGAGGCCGCATGTATGTGGTGGAGCGGGGTGAGTTCAGCAACTTCCGAGCATGGCAGGGCTTCAGTGCAAACGTCCAGTCCGTCCGGAGGGTCATCAACTACTTCTAGCTGAGACCACCTCATCGGAGCTGGGCTGCTGGGCTGCTGGGCTGCTGGGCTGCTGGGCTGCTGGGCTGCTGGGCTGCTGGGTTGGGCATCACCTCACTGACCCGTGGAATAAACTGTTCAACATCAAATTTTGGCTCTAAGTAAATTTGTTTCCATCAATTGCATGAGTTCAAGAGGGAATGGATATGCTCAGTGTTTCTAAGGTTACGTGCTGTGATTTTACTTTTTTATGGTGTAACGATTCATGGGGTGTGATGGGACACATCTTCTCTCGTAGCTGGTGGTGAAAAGAAGACCTGGGAAAGCTCCCAAAAGCCCTCCCAGTCTGAGATGGGCATTAGGAAGAAATTCTTCCTGTTGCAGGTAGGGATGCACTGGCACTGCTGCCCAGAATGCTGTAGGTGCCCCATCCCTGGAGGTGCTCAGGGCCAGGTTGGATGGAGCCCTGGGAAGCCTGAACTGGTGGGGGGCAGCCAGGCCATGGCAGGGGGATGGAACTGGATGACCTTTAAAGTCCCTTCAAACCAAACCATGCTGTGATTCTACTGACTTAAAAGCCCTTTGGCTGACTTTGACTGAAGCACTGTGGGCTGTGATGGCCATGCCCTGGGTGGCTCCTGGTGATACGTGGTCTGCTGGAGTTGTAACAATATTTAAGCATCCTTAATGGATTGCAAGGCATTTCTGGGTCAGGAAAGAAGGCAGGGAAATTATTCATTCATTGAGTGGGATGCACAAATGTACAATTCATGCATCAACTCTTGCGTAGTTCATTTTCTTTTAATTAAATGCAGCTTATGAAAGATTTTAGGAGTTCTTCCAGGATTAGCATTGCTTTTGCTTCATGAAGACTCTAATCTGCTCCTGAATTCAATGCACTCTATTAAAAGTTAATATCCAGCCACATGCATTGCTCTCTGCTGTGACCTTCTGGACAGTAATCTGTTAAAAATAAGCACAAATGTAGTCCCAAAGAAAGGCAGGCATTGAGCTGTGAGTAGCTTTAAAGGAGGAGTTTCATTCATTTAAAGCACATTCAATGTCACAGTGCAGTATGAAGGATGAAGAAACAAAGGGCTTAAAATAAACCCTAACTGGAATCCCAGATGGAGGGGAAGGGAAGGGAAGGGAAGGGAAGGGAAGGGAAGGGAAGGGAAGGGAAGGGAAGGGAAGGGAAGGGAAGGGAAGGGAAGGGAAGGGAAGGGAAGGGAAGGGAAGGGAAGGGAAGGGAAGGGAAGGGAAGGGAAGGGAAGGGAAGGGAAGGGAAGGGAAGGGAAGGGAAGGGAAGGGAAGGGAAGGGAAGGGAAGGGAAGGGAAGGGAAGGGAATCCCATCTCTTCGTTTCCATGATCTGAGCCTAAATGGGTCAGAACTCCTAAATGGTGTAGAAAATATAAAAGACAAAAATGCCAGCTTGGTGGGAAGTGAATGTGAGATGGTGCAGCAGAGATCTGCACTGCACCACGTTATGGCTGAACGAGCTCTGCTCTATGTACCAAATTGGAAACTATTCTGCAAAATGCTGGAGATAAAACAAAGATCCAAAAAGTTATTGTAGTTATATGTAATTATTAATTACAGGAGAGAGAACTAAATGAAATCAGCTCCATCTGGAAAGCCAGGAAAGCCCTAATAATCAGCATTATGGGGCTTGGCCAGGCTGCTGCAGTGTAATATTCAGAATAACTTTGAATTACCTCTGGCCCCAAAGCAAATAGCTCCTGCCAGAATGGCTGCATACACAAATGTCCTTTCTCTCCGGCTGGATAATATGGGAATTTGATGGAATATGTCTTGCAAACGAATCCTTGGAAAACATCTGCACAGCTACAGTACTTTTGCTGCTGTGCTCCATTACCCAGTACACACAGAAATCCTCCTGTGCTTTCTTCTTTCTTTCTCCTGAGCAGCCCATCTGGACCAGGTAACAGTGAATTCACTCCTCCATGCCTGCTGGAGCTGTTTTATTGGGCCTTTGAGTGGGGTCTTTGAGCTGCTTGTCCAACTCCAATGGAAGAATTATAGAATCATTAAGGTCAGAAAAGACCTCAGATCACCAGGTCCAACCTCAGCCCATCCCACCATGTCCACTGGCCACATCCCCAGGTGCCACATCTCCACAGTTCTGGAACACCCCATGGATGGTGACAAATGAGCTGTGAAGTCCTTGAATCAGAGGACATCCATCTGCCCGATGTGCTCAGCATCCTCAGCATCACAAATGGCACCTTGCCTTGTTTTTTCATTTTAAACCATCCAGTCTATTGGAGAGGTTAAATCAAGTGATTCCTATCCAGTGATAGGGACTCACATAAGGTTTGTTGTCTGATGGCCTCCTGTTCCAAAAGTAACCACTCAATCAGCAAAGGAGGTGCAATAACAAACATATCACATGTTTTGAACTGTTCTCATGCTTACTGGTGACAGTGAAGGAAATCAAAGGTTCTTGCATGGAAGAAAGTGGGAAAGGACAGGATTGTTTTAATTTTCCATGGAGCAACAGAAACGCTGAGGAGCAAACGGATACGTGATGCTTTCTGGGGACACCTGACCATCTTTCTGTGGTTTTCATAACCCCGTTTGTAATCAAATCAGGCTGTCCCAGCTTCAGCACGGAGGAACGTAGCAGTGTTTGCAGTCAAATTGTGCAGGAAGCAAACGCAAAATCGTACTGTAATTGTTAATGTAAATTCCTTCTCTCCATACGATGGTCTCCAGTGGGTTGCAGTAAGCCTGCACTTTGTGTAGGCACTCACACCTGTGCTCGCACAGTTCAAAATGCACTGAGAGCTTCCTCCCAGGCACAAGGAAGAGCTTTATGCACTCCTGCTAGGGGAACGCAGGGGCTGGCTTAGTGGAGGATCAGCCTCTGCTGTTTCATGGGAATACTGCATTTTTTTTCCATGTTGTTTAACTCCTTGCAGCTGCTGTGCAATGCTGCTAGTCGCTTTGTTTAGCCTGATGACAGACACTGAGATAACTGCTTTCTCATGTGAGCAGCTCTTAGTGCTCACCAGCGTTGCTCGTGGGCTGGGATGGGGCAGGAGAGCTGCACAGCTCCTTCCCCACAAGCCGACCCAGGCAAGGCAATCACCTGTGGTCAGCACAGGTTTGTTCATGTCTGGGGAAAGGTGCTCCCAAGCTTTGATGCTGCTGCCCAATGATCAGGGTGTTGGGAAGGCTGGTGAATGATCCTGACTCATAGATGGGCAAGACTCGGTGGTTTCAGCTGGCTGTCCATCTCTTGCTTTGTTCTGATGAAAAGCAACAGCTTAGAGAGAGCAGCTGGTGGAACCACCACTAAAACAAGTCTTTTCTCTTCACAAGAACCAGTGCTACGTGCCATATGTGCCATAAAGTGCTAGCACACAGCTGAGCCCTTCTGACAGTGTAGCAAGCCTCATGCCCAAGGAAGCTGTGGATGCCCCATCCCTGGAGGCATTCAGGGCCAGGCTGGATGTGGCTCTGGGCAGCCTGATCTGGTGGTTGACGACCCTGCACATAGCAGGGGGTTGAAACTAGATGATCATTGTGGTCCTTTTCAACCCAGACCATTCTATGATTCTATGATTCTATGATACGATTCGGTAGGCTTAGCTCTGCTTTGCAGGGTAGGAGCTCATGAGTCCCATTCGTAAATCACGCTCAAGCTTTATGGTGGGAAAGCACCGTGTGGTCCGGTCTGCACTCAGGGCTGACCTGCTCAACTCTGTGAGAGCAACAGCTGTTCCAGCAACGTAAGTGGGAACCAAAACTGCTGAGATTTGCAGAGCTTTGTGCGGTTGTCATTGGTTTTCTTGGCTGGTAATGCGAGCAGAGAATAATAACACTTGAGTCATCTGAAGCTACAATAGTAATAATAATAATAACAGGATTCCAAAGGTTTTATTTTGTGTGTATCCTGCTATTATTGACTTGCCCTTTGAAATTATTTTTCTGGGAATAATAGAGCTTCTTTTTTGGACTGGGGGCTGGGGTCAGCTTCATTTATCTTCCACCTATTTAAAAGAGAGAGAGGAAATAAAAGCAGGCAAACACCATTCCGACTTCTGGAGTTTATCATTTCAGTTCAGATCTTCTTACAGAGCTGACAATCTGCATTTCAAAGGCTTCATACCTCTTTCTCTATCCTTTATTAGTAAGTGATACATAACAGTCAGCTCTTTTGACAACAAAGGATCGCACTCCCCATCAGAAACAGACTTCCACGACGCTGGAAAACCTTCTGCCTGCATGGAATGATTCTTCTTTTCAGCTGCACTCAGACAACTCAGGTTTGGAAACAAAACATTCTGGTAGGAATCCAAAACCTCTGTAACAGACCCCCAGGCCTGGGATTTGTCTAATAGTTTGCTATTAAAGAGCTCTTTGGCTGGAATGAAGTACCAGACAGAGTTTTCCTTGTTCAGCTCTTGGACTATTATTTTCCCCTTTTTCTTTTTTTTTCTTTTAAATTGGCATTTGAACCTTTAAGACAAACTTGCTGTTGAGATGACGGGAGATCAAGGGGAGGGCACAGGTTACCAGATTCCTGAAACCTGACTTCTGCTGGGTGTAGGGATGGTGGGGAAGCTCTCCTTTCCCAGTCTCAAAGTGCGATCACCCAAAGATGAAGGCCAGCAGTGCCAATGAACACGAGTTAGGGCTGCCTTGGGGCTGTGTGCTGCTCCTGGAAAGACACGGGCTGGCATAGGGTTCTGGTGCAGAGCAGCTCATCAAGCAAGCCAAGTATCTCAGCTGAGTTTGCTTTGCTCAACTGCACTGATCTACTGCTGCCAAATAGCTGGCCTGCACTCTGTATCTGTACGTATATGGTTAAAGATCATTCTTCACATTTCCATTCCTGTGCAAGAGCTCCAAGGCTGCATAGCTCTGCAGTGCCACTGAAAAGTAGTTACTGTTTCTTTTATTTCAGTGGTTTGGTTGTGAAATCTATGCTTGAGGAGGGGGGAAGGAAAGTCCTGAAGCAGCCAAACAAGGTAACCATGCCATGCCAACCAGCATCTCCTCCATCTTCATCCTGTCCTCCTGCCACTCCTATGCCACTGCAAGTCCCTGGGAAACCAGCTCCCTGCTGCAAACATCCACTTACACCCATGCAGAGTTCTGATTTGATGTAAATTCTACGTCAGATTGAAGGATGAAAGTGAATCAAGGACAGTGGTTTGTTCAGTTTTTTCTTTCCTTCACCACCATGGAAATCCAGAGAATGAGCACCTCCCCCATTATGACCAAAAGGTCATGGCCATCATAGCCAAATTTAGAGAGGAGAGAAGCAGGGTATGTTCCCTTAGGTTAATACCCTTAGCTAATGTAACTGGCTTGGTTTATCCAAGGCAGAACTGGGCTCTCACTCTTCAGCTTCCTTGTCGTACATCCAGGACTAACAGGGATCCGAAGGGTTAACAGCACAACTGCTGGTCTCCTTTGTATTTATCCTTATGGCCATAAGCAATGCATATTTTGAGCAATTGCATCCAAAATGAACAGATCTGTGAAAGGAGATGGATCACTTACAGAGCAGAACAGGAAGAGCCTGCAGCTGTCTTCCAAAAGCGTGCAGCGGTTGTTTGCTGGGTCCTAGCGCCGTTCCCAGCATATCCTGAGGCTCAAACACTTAATCAGCATGATTATCATCACACAAACGCTGCCAGAGAGCTTGATTTACACATTTGCTTCTTTGCTAAATGAATAACCTTTCCAGAGCCCCGTGATGCTTGAGCCTCTGTCATAATTCTTCTGAATCTTGGATGGTTTTCCTGTCTGTTTGGGGTTTGGCGCCTGAGCTGAGAGGTGTCATAGGAAAAGTTATTCACAAGAGAGATTCAGCTAGAGCAGGCAGCTCTGATTTAGCTAAGGCCTCACCCTCCTGGGGCCGGAGCCTGGCCATGGTGTGAGCAGATGCAGCAGCTCCTATTGCTTGCAGGGGGAGCGGAATCTGCTAAGAATAAGGGAGGGATTTTGTTTCAGACAAGCAGATGTTGCGTCAATGTGGTGCAAGCTGCAGGGAGACTTTGCTGAGCCCGTTGTCCTTGGACTGCAGTGGGTGCATAGCTGCTGCTTTGCGACAGCAATCCTTGTAATGCCCAAGGCTGGGTTCTCCAGCTGCCCTCCTTGCCTAGATTCCTGCTGGATTGACAACACCATGGGATGAGAGCTATGAGAATGTAACAGCAGCGCTCTCCAAAGCAGCTTTTTTGGGCACAGTGATGAGGGACAACCTGCCAATGACCTGGTTGCCCTTGCAGCCTTTGTTTCACAGCCTGCTTGTGGACCAGAATGAATGAGGCCCTGTGCAACCTGACTTAGTGGCTGCCAACCCTGCAGCCTGAGGTTGGAACTGGATGATCTTTGAGGTCCATTCCAAGCCCAGCCATTCTATGACTGTATGACTATGTGATGAGGAGAACCAGCACCCAGCCCTTGGTCACCCCATATTCTTGGGCTCACCCCTTCCAAAAGCTCCACCTTCAGAGTTCCCACAGGGGCTCCTCAAGGCATCTATAAGTGCTGTGCCTTTTTCCTTTTGCCTCAGCTTTCCATTTGGGCTTGAATGACACCAGAACATAGCACAGAGCCTCCTAAGGAGCCTGGGGTCCTCTCCCTCCCTTTACAGCCTTGGTTCTTGGCTTCTTCTCTAAATCACAAAATGTCCCTCGCCCTACAGCCAACTCACTGCTCTTTCCCCTGTTTCTTCTCCACTTCTCTGCCTTTTTCTCTTGAGTAGTTGGCAGAAGGCCTTTTCTTTCATAACTTTCAGTCATTTTTGCCAGGTGACCCTGTGAGTAATCTCCCCCAACAAATAAGCAAAAGCCTGGTTAAAAGACCACTTCTGGCAGAAAGAACATTCCCCTCTTGAACCCCTTTATTATTCCCTCCATGGGACCTCTCAGGCACACAACACGAAGCCCTGATCAGCCCCATTTGTGCACATGGACTCAGTTTTAATCTCCCACCTCAGTGTGCGGCTCAGGGAAGATGTTACCCCCACGAGGCCAGGAAAGAGGCAGCAGAAAACTTAATGGCTTCAATGAGCCACACGCGATGTTCCATGAAGCGGCACAGAGGTTGCCTTAATTCCACAGCTCTACATGCAACAGCTTCGCTTATTTATTTATTTGTTGGTCGAGTTTCACCCAACCGGCGTTTTAAATGCCACGGTTTATATCTGAGATGAATTTCACTTGCAAGTGCTGTTGCTAAGACAGACCATATTGTGGCATCAATTTTTAATCAGGCTGTTCCCTCAAACTCAACAGGGAGTTCTGCCTGAGATCTGCCGGTGGTTTAAATCAAGAAGTTGTGCTGTTAGCATTTTTGATCACGCACTTTGTGCCTCTCCATGCGAAAGAGGGACGATAAAGTGAGAGAGAGGGAATCTAGCAGAAATAAACAGCTGAATACGACATCCTTTCTGATGCAATCTGTCTACCTTACCTCAGTGAAAGTACAAGCAACACCAGCCACCCTTGAAATTCAGTTTATTTTTCCTCCCAGCCCTTAGATGCTCAAGTTTGGGACTGCTGACATTTGCCTGGGAAGACGCTGGCTGTGTGACCTGGGCTGTGGGCCATGGGAGCTGCAGCTCCGCCATCTCTTTCTGACCATGTCGTGCCACTATCCGCTCTGTTTTACAAGACAAAGAATGCTCCCCAAATCTCCCAGCCCCACCTCGCCCTTTGTGCTGGACGTGGTTCAAGTCCACACAGAGTGTATCAGTGCATTGTTTTCGTGGGCAGCTGGAAAACCTCAGGAATGAATGGAAACAGACGGCTGCAAACCAGCTAAATTACACTCTCTCCTGCTGACAGAAGTGGACTCCAGCGGGGTGCCTTCTTAAAAGAGGGCTGGGGCGAACCCTTGTGCAGATTTGGTGGGGGAGGGAAAAAGGAGAACAGTGATGAGGAAAGATTTATTCACCAAACAAGCCGTGGGGTACGTGCAGGAAGTGAAGGCAGACTGATGTCCCGCTGTCATGCTGCTATCAGTGCGTGGCATCGAGCTTCCTTGCACTACACTACAGCTGCCATTTTGTGTCTCCCCAGCAGAACATCAGTCACCATCCAGTCCTCCACTGACAAGATCCCCCCTCAGTCTTCCCTTCTCCAGGCTGAACAGCCCCAGGACTCTCAGCCTTTCCTCATAAGGGAGATTCTCTACACAACCAACCCGAGATGCTGAAGCCAAGCAGCTCACGCTTCATTCGTGCTAGCAATCCTCATGGTAGGATTACCAGCATTGCCCTGGTATCCTTCTCTTTACCAAGAATTGCTGGGCTATTTGGTGAGGAGAAACGATGAAAAGCAGTGTTGGCTCTAAACAAGCACTGGCAGAGATACAGAACAGAGTTCTGGCACAGGCCCAGAAGGGCTGTGAAGTCTCCTCCTCGGAGATCTAAATCCACATGGACGTGGGCCTGGGCACCCATCCTGCTCTGGGTGGCCCTGCTGGAGCAAGGGTGGGATCAGAGGGACTAGAGGTCCTTCCAACCTCACCCGTCCTGTGATTCTGTGAAGCTTTGGCATCCCCTGGGATGGTACTATTTTCACTCACCAACAGCAACATCCAGCTAAGCCCTTTCCTGCCCCTCTTAAACCTCCTTTTTGTATCAGCTGTTAGTACAAATCTTCACAGCAAAGAGGTACGTGAGATGGTGAACGATCCTTACCTAAGGTAGCATAGCAATTTGGCTCTGCTCACAACCAGGCAGAAAAAACACTGAGCAATCTCTCAGAGTCCAGATGAGAATGCAATTGCTGTAATCCTGCCTGGGTCACTACTTGTAACTTCTGCGTTTTTAACATCTTGTTTCTGCACCAATGTCAGGGGCACTGGGTCTCTGCCTGCATTAGTAAAACTCTGGATTAATGCAGTCAAAGCCAGCAGAGCTGTTTCGGTGCAAAATCAGTTAAAATGGCCTCAGAATAAGGCTCAGAAAGTTACTCTTGTGTCACTTAGTAAGATATATTTCTTTTGGCTTCCATTGAGATGTGGTCCTTAAGGAGCCTGTCAGAAGAGATATATGGTCTAGGCAAGAGGCCAGCTTACTGTCTGGAAGGAACAGCAGGGCTCCCATCAAAGTAGGGAGCAGGGGAAAATGAGCTTTTTGCTATTATTTTGTAATTCTGTAAATATTTGTAACATTCCCACTATACAGTGACGTGATGGAAGGTCTTTGCCGTCTACAGACTATGTGAGGGGAAAGCTGCTTACAGTAAGGTTGTTTACAGTAAAGATCTTACATCCCCTGGCATGCAGCATCTTAAAAATGTCTAGGAAATGACTTCTGCTTTCCTAGCCAGAGAGATAAGATTCCTTCACTGCAGCAGTTTTTAAGCTATCAGTTCATCACAGCAAAAAGTTAATTCAACCCCCTTCAGAGTTCATGGCTAACCTCCCATTGCTGACAGGGGTGAGCTACCAAGAACCCATTTGTATCAGGCAGCAATATTACCATCACCATTTCTGAATACCTCTTCATTTTCCAGCTCTCAGGTTTTCACGTTCCCGACATTGATAAGGGGTAATGCACCCACCTGGGGAACGTAGCAGGGGAAAGCAGAACTGCATTGAGTTCAGCAGGCTTTTATGTGACAGCAATAACAGAAAACCTAGAAAACCAAGCATTTTTTGAAAGAACTGTTTTGAAACCACTGCTTCAGATCTGATTAAAAAGCGAAAGAACTTTGCAGATGTTTACAGGAAATCCTGGGCTACGTGACAGTTTGAAACCATCTTTTATTCTGTAGGGACAACTTGCTAAGTCTTTACACCCATGCAAAATTTCTGAGCACTCTGGGACACTTTTAGCTGCAAGGGACCCGCACTTATATGGGGAAAGGGAGGACTTTCAATGGCGTCTACAGCATTGCCTGTAACAGAGGCCATTGCAGAGGGTTCAGAAGGAAGCGAACGCTGAGTCTGAAAGGATAGCTTCAGACTGTGTGCAGAGCTGCACATACAAGTTCTGTGCCCAGAGCCTCCAAAGGCCTTTGGATGACCCTGGGAAAATGCAAGGAATTCCAGAGCAGGCGAACGGGGAGGGTCAATGTACTTTCCAAAATGTTTTTTGGTGTTTCTTAATACAGTTTGCCAATACTGTAGTTATCTGTGTACCTCCACATGAGTTTCTTCACTCCTTTTCCCAAACCGTACCTCACACACTTTGCAGTGTAATGCCTGGCTCTGCGCTCCACCTACAAACCATTAGGCACCATGGTGAGAGCTGCAGGCACGCAGCATCCCTCCTATGCTGCCTGCATGGGAAGAGAGCCCACTCCAACAGATCTTCCAATCTGAGTGGTGAGAGGAGTGCTCCAAAAAGTCCCACGTGTAGACATCACCGTGGCAAGAAGACTGCAGATGGTCTGGGGATCAAACCAACCCTTGCTTTCCAAGAGGCCCTGAGCAATATCACACACAGCCCAGATGTAGTGCATGATCACAGCCTTCCCTGTGCTACGACCCGGGCACAAGGCCTCCCATGGATCGAGAGCTACGTGGTGGTCTAGGATAAATCCTGAGGCCTGGCAGGATCCTACTGCTATGAATTGTTCGGGAATTTCTTTGTTAAACTCTTGGCTGTAACAGCATCCTGTGGCAATGAGTTCCACAGACTGATTACATGTTGCCTAAAAGGTATTTCCTTTCAGAATTGTGAACTATCCAGCTTCCATCGACTTGCCCCCATACTTGTGGCATCGGGCTGGGAAATGAAGACATTTTATCCTACGGTGCTATGCTGCTGCATTCTAACACTGAGCTCTGTGCCCATCTTTAAGCTGCAGAGTAGCTCTGCCAGGAAAAGTTGAATGTTGCTGTTATTGGGCCTTCTAAAGGATGAAGGGCAGAGAAGGAGAGCGTGGCTCACCCTTCCCTTCCAACAGTAGCACTGGATGGGGCTGTGGAGCATCATGTGGCCTTGTACTAATGAAGAAGCCATGCTAACCTTCTCCCCCATCCTCACTTCGGAGTAAAGCTACATCTGCACAAGCTCTGATAATTAAATCCATATAAAAATCAATCTGCCTTCACCAACGCCAGCTCTTCATGCAAGCAAAGCTGCTCAGACATTGAGAACATTTTGAATTAAATCAAATCCGTAGAAGCTACATTGGAATCTACTTAAGGTTGAATTTTATTTACACTGTACTGGTGTAACTAGATCAATTTTAAATCAAATTGAACCCTAGTAGAGAAATATTCTTAGCACAGATTAGGTTTCCTCTGTGGGGAACTGTGCTACTGGAGATACCACACAGCCCTTTGAGGTCAACAGTTCTCATTCACTCTAATGATGTGGTTGATATTAAAATGAAAAAGCAGTGCAGGATATGCCAGTATCAATTTTCCGGGACCCTGACAGTAGTTCCAGGAGAGTTAGTTGGCTTTTGTGATTTTCTGAGGTAAAGAAAGAGGAAGCAATACTTAATTATCAGCAAATCTGACGGTGATTGGGGTTGATAGCCTGAAGCCGAGCTATATAGGGTTTGGTGAAACAGGCTGGCAGCCATAGCAGTCCTTCTGTGGGAATGTGGTGGGGTTTGGATGCTGGGAGGAGTGAATTCTCTAAGGGAGATCATTTGCATTGCTGCACACTTTATTCTTTTGTTTTTGGGGTGAGTGCAGCTCTGGTGCTCACTTCTTTGGGGCATTACGGGTCCCACTTCTTTGACACAACAAAGTGCCTTTGTAGTCTGCTGAACGCCATTGCTATTCCATCCACATCACCAAAGCCTGGGAAGGGGGAGCTGGAAGAGCTGCCTGTGCTTCCTCTGCCACAAATGACATCCATCACATTTTGAAATCATTTGCATCATTATTCCAATCTTACCAAGGGAAAGGTTCTTCAGCATTCTCACTGTGCAGCCACACATAAAATGGAGCCTACATAATATGTCTGAATGGGACCCTGAGGACCCCCCTGAGGGAGACCACGAACACCAATAATTTGGATGAAGTTGGCTGGTAGAGGCTTTTCCACCTGACTGTGTCTTGGGGTGATTTGAGGAGTCTCCCCATACTGTCTTGTTAGTGGATCAGAGCTGTGAGAACAAGCTATGGTGCAAAGAAAGCGTGTTTTAAAGACAAAGGTCCCAGTTCACTCACTTCATAGAACCATTGAACCACAGAATGGCTTGGGTTGGAAGGGATCTCAGGGATCCTTAAGCTCCAACCCCTCTGCTGCATGCAGGGCTGCCAACCTCCCCATTTAATACTAGACCAGGCTGCCCTGGGCCCCATCCAATCTGGCCTTGAACATCTCCAGAGATGGAGCATCCACAGCCTCTCTCTCAATGGAAAAGAACCTGCAAATGTTGGACCCCAGGTGAAGGATGGAGGTAAGCCTCCCCTTCCAAAAGACAATACAAACTATCTGAATTCCAAATTCTTTATTTGGGTGGCATTTGCCTCTCCTTGCTAACTAGAATAAAAGATGAAATCCAAATTTCCCCCATGTTCACATCACTGCAGTGCAGGAAAAATAAGGAGTGCTTATCTATCCTCCAGTTTCCCAAATGGGGACTCTGTGCAGTGGTTTGTGAGTGGATTTGACAGATGTACGAGCAGATGGTGAGGGACACTCCCTGAGCACAGCAGATTCCCAGGCCAACACATTCAAAAGAATGTCTTTCCATGGATAACATGATTTTCAGAGGAAAGAAATCCAGTGCTCGTGTCTCACATTGAAAGCTATGGAGCACGCAGTGTCGAGCCTGGGGATGGTGCAGAAATGCAGATACGTTTCTCTTCAGAAAAGAGCAGGCTGGAGACAACATGCCATACAAGACGTGTGCTTACAGTGGGCAGCAGAACCAGGAGCATCTCGTGGTGGTGTTGGGTGGGATGGAGCAGCTCTGTTCTATGTCTGCCAGAATGCGCAGTGCAAAATAAAGTATCCCATTAAGCATACATTTAATGGCTGCATTTCTGTACAACCCACACACTGAAATACATCATGCAGGAATGAGCCTGCTGCCTTGTTCAGTGTTTGCTAAACCTCAGGACTGAACGTGACAGCCTGAAATGGAGCCAGCAGGCCCAAGGGCTTGATGCAAAAAGGCACTTCTCTGATTAAACTGAGTGGGAAAGTGGGTTTTGCTACGTACCCTACTCAGCAGGTGTGTTTTTAGCAGCACAGGTGCTGCCCATTTGTTAGTTGTCAATTTAGGGCAATGGGATCTGCATCAGACCCTGCCATGGGCTTGCTGTGGGTTCTCTGTTTGCCAGGTTTGTCTTTTGTACATTGAATTACACTGTGATGAGACAGGACCCATCTCACTTGTGTTTTATGCTGCTCCTAGCACAGCTGAGCCCCATTTTGGAGCAGCAGCATGCCATCACCCCATAGTCCAGGGCTTGCATGACTACAGCCAGACAAAGTGTGGATTTGTGGCCAGACTGAGTGTAGTTGGCAGGAGTTGGGAGGTGTCATCCCTCAGTACTTGGACCCGGTGAGGACATCATCCTGAATACAGTGTTCAGTGTTGGGCCCCTCGCTATAAGAAGACATTGAGGCCCTGGAGTACGTCTAGAGAAGGGCAACTGGGCTGTGAGGAGTCTGGAGAACAAGTGTGATGAGGAGCAGCTGGGGTTGTTCAGTGTGGAGAGGAAAAGGCTTTGCTCACAACAGAGCTCTCTACAAATGCCTGAGAGGAGGTTGTGGTGAGGTGGGGGTCGGCTTTTGCTCCCACATAACAGCAATAGGATGAGAGAGAATGGCCTTAAGATGTGCCAGGGATGGTTCAGGTTGGATTTTTGGAAAAGCTGCTTCTCAGGAGTGGTGCTGCAGTGGCACAGGGAGGTGGTGCAGTCACCGTCCCTGGGGCTGTTTCAGACCTGCGGAGATGCAGCACTGTGGCACGCGGTCAGCGGGATGGGTTGGATCTGATGATCTTAGTGGTCTTTTCCAACAGTAATCGTTCTGTGATATTATGGAGGCAGGGGCTCTGCTGCCAGTCTGGCTTGCCCAAGGGAGCGAGGGACCGCACTAATGAGCAACAGCCCTCAACATTTTGGCAACGTGCAGAATTTTTGGTGTCCTCCTGAGGAGCAGCTCAGCCGCAGCTCATCCTCAGGGATGAGGGCGAGAGGAGGAACAAAAGGCGATGGCTTCCCTCAAAGCCAGCCCCCAGCTCGCCCCCTCCCTCCTCTCCCGGGGAGCACGGGGCTGAGACAGCCGGGGGCTGGAGCCTCCCCGAGGAAGGAAAGCCGGGGAACCGAAAGGCGGTAAGGGGAGGCAGGCGGGCTGGGGGTGCCTCTTTTCCCTGGAAAAAAAAAAAAAAAAAAAAAAAGACAGGCGGAGGGGGCACAAAACGAGGGAGCGGCACGGGCTGGGGAGAGGGGAGGCCGCGCCGTCCCGCCCCGGGGAAGCGGCTCTAACATGGAGGGAGGAGAGCCGGCGTCGGGGACCCACCCCGGGGTGGCCCGAGGGGAGCGCGGCGTCCGCCTCGGCCCTCCCCGCGCAGCCCCGGCTGGGGGCGGCTCCCCCGTCCCGCTGCAGCCCGGAGCCGCGTCCGGGGCGGTGAGCGAGCGGCGAGGGCGGGGATGCCGCGGGCCGGGCGGGAGGGCGAGGGATGGCGGCGGGGCCGGGGGGCTGCGGGGCGCTGCGGGCTGACCGCGGCGGACGTGAGAGGTGCGGGCGGACGCGGGGGGCGCGGGCGGGAGCCGCGGGTGTCTGAGCCGGTCGGAGTTGAGGAGGCTGAAGGAGAAGAAGCGTGCCGCAGTGCGGGGCGGCGGGTGGCCGGGGAGGGCTCGGTGCCGTCCCGGAGATCGGACGTGCCCTTGTGCCGGTGGTGCGATGGAAGGCGACGGGAGGCCCCGCGGTCTTCCGCCGTAGGGCTTTTATGCGGAGAAGGAGGTGCTCCGGAGCGTCCCGACTGAGAAAAGCGGTGTATCCACGGAGGAGATACAATGACTCAACGAGTCCCCGTCCCCTGTTCTGTGTCCCCCAGCCGCCTTTCCCGCTGTGAGGTGCGTGGCTGAAGGCGGTCGGTGGGAGATGAGGCCCGGAGCGAGGGGCTGCGAGGCGACCTGCTGACCCGCAGCCATCGTGGGCAGAGCCGGCAATGGGGAACAGCGGCTCGGCCGTGAAAGTGTGCGCCGATCACCAGGGAGGCATCAACTGGCTGAGCCTCAGCCCCGACGGGCAGCGACTGCTGACGGGCAGCGAGGACGGCACGGCGCGGCTCTGGAGCACGGCCGACAGCCAATGCCACGGCCACTTCCAAGGTAGGCACTCTGACCTTCTCCTCACCGCCTCTCTCGCTCTCCACGTTACTCCCGTCCCTTTAATCATCTCGCTTTCCAGGTGATTTTTATGTAGAACCTCTTGGCTCTGGGAGGAGACCTTGTTGAATAGAATCTTTTCTTTTTCCTCAGAGCTTTGACGCACGGATGTGTCAATCGCTGGAGTTTTGAGTTCTAAATTGGTTTTGCATTTGTAACAGAATCTGTTGTCCTGAGGCTGACGTTTGTATAACTGAGAGAAAAGCTTTGCAGAAAGCACAGCCGTGCAGGAACCACACTGGGGCCAAAGATTGGTTGTATTCTCATTCACTCGTTCTTATTCTCTTAATAAAGCAGAAAACCAACCACCCAACTCTTGCATTTGGAATTTCTCATCCTTTCTTCTTTCAAGAATTAACATTGTTGGGATTTTCTTGTTTGTCTGCTTTTTTTTTTCTTGTATTGTCTGTGCCCCCACATCCTGTGTCTCCTGGAAGACTGACTGCGTTTGCTTAGGGATTAGAAATCCACTTAAAGCAACAATTAACTTTAAACTGGGAAGATAAGTATGCTGGATAGTATTCAGTATGTGGCTTGTGAACTGCTGGTGTTTGGGGTAAGCTTTAAAGAAGGTTGGCTAGATGGTTTGTGAACTACCGATCACATCAGCTAACTCTATGTATATTATGTTTATGTTCTTATGCCACTCTTGTGTAAATTCACATTGAAAAGCTGTAATTACTGATAAACCCATATCTAGAACAGTTTCCAGTTTGTACCACAGCATAACCAGCAGACTCGTGTGGTGGCAGACCATCGCCAGACCATCAGTGGGCCTTATCTGCCACAAGGGATTTGGACAAGCTCTGTGTAACTATTATCAGTGCTTAAACTCTGACTGACAGACTGAACTGCAGTGACCAAAGTGCTGTTTTGGTCTTCTAAGAGTGGGGTTGGATGCTGCTGCAAGAGAAATGCTGCAGGTTGAAACCTGCCCTAGAGAAGCTGCTTTGAAAGACGTCACAAACGTGTGAGGCTGGGTAGAGTTTACATGCAGCCTATTTTTTTTTTTTCTTATGTATATCTGATGAATTTAATTAAAAGAAAAATGAAGGCCGTTTGTGTTTGGAGCGTGGATTCTGATGTGCTGAACACTGAAACGGTTTTCAGTCATAAGAGTTGCAATAAAATGACTTTTTTGATGTCAGTGAATGTAAGTGCTTTACTGGGCAGCCTGCTTTCCCTCGGTTCTTTAACATCTCTGCTGTTTTCTTAGCATCTCTGTTTCTCTCTCTTCTTAATTACATTTGTCCTTTCTATACGCAAGCATTTAAATCACAGTCAGGCCTACTGGCTTCAGCCAGAGTCTCTTGGGACACTTCAGAAGAATCAGTTCTGGTCTTGAAATCTTAAAGTCTAGATATATAAATCCAAAGCAGTTTAAGAACATTCTGTCTCATCTGTTACCTTGATGGGCGACTGTATAAATAAATCCTATTCCTTCTTTCTGCGTCATTTCCTAAAGGTATACTGATATCCTGAAAACTGTTTTCACTCATGTTATTAGTCACAATGGGGAAAACACTGGCTGACTTTTTACCAATTATGCTCTTTTGTTTGCATTTCATTCTGCTTGGACAATGAAACTCAGCTTGCTGGTGAGGCTCACGTCTCTTCCTTGTTTCACAGTTACGTGCTTCAGCTTAGGACTGTTTGTGTCCTGACTGTCAGTGGGCTGTAGTGAAATGCAGCCTTTTTCCTGACTTTAGAAGGAAGCAAACGCGTTTCTGTATATAAAATGGATTAACAAACCTTTTTTTTTTTTTCCCCCTTTGTTACCAGTTTTAAACTGCAGTAGTGTGAATGTTATTATACTGACAATAGTTCAGCTCATCATCTTTTGATACAGCTGAGCTGCCTGATGAGAGAAGCAGTACTGGTGTACTCTTGCACTGAATCTGTGTGACAATGAAGTGGAATTTTCTCCTGGTAATTAAAAATGCTGTTTTACAGAAATCCTTCAAAGTGAAGAATGGGATCGTGCATTTAAAACTAATCTGCCTGTTTTCTGTGCTCTTAGTCCAGCTGAAGAGCTCACCCAGTCCTCCCTGCTTGGGGGCACGATGCTTGAGCTGTTATTTCTGCTCTTATTCCTAGGACACGAGAGTTACATCACCTTTTGCCACTTAGAAAACGAGGCTGCCTTCACATGTAGTGCAGATCATACCATTCGAAAGTGGGACGTGGTGACAGGCCAGTGCCTGGCCATTTACCGAGGGCACACATCCATTGTGAACAGGTTGGTTCCATAGAGTTCCATTGTGTTCCTGTAATCTCTATCGCATAGATTGTCATTTTGCTGCAATTTTCCATGACTACGCTAACAGAACGGGTTGTGTAAGCCTTTGGGTGCATGCTCCACGTGTTCTGTGCTGTAATGATAAGTTTTTCCTAGCAACAGTGCTGACATCCATAGACGGCAGATAGGAGAGGGCTGAAAGGCACATGGCAGGGGAATTGAATCCAGCACCAGCCATGAAATTCCAGAAGAAATTGTTCAATTGATAACAGATGCTTTTGATAAATAGATGTAAAAACATCACGTCAAACCTTTGAGTCACCGAGGGGGATAAAGTCAGGGCTGTTTCTGGAATCACAATTCCTCCTTGTGCAAACAAAGTTTGCATTAATCTGATTGTTCGTAACTGATTGGCTTGTTGATTTTGAAGTGCCTCTTAATAGTTGGGATGGCTTTACTTAATGGAGCAATCAGTCAAAAATTTATTTTCATTTTTTTGTTGTTGTTCATTACCAAACTCAGAGCACAAACGGTGTGTAGCTGGATGCTGTAAATAGTTAGGAAGGCTAGCTCTGCCTGTGTTCTGGCTCTGGCCTGATTTTGCTTGAATCAGCAAGTTGGAAATGTGTTCCCTATTCATCTGTCTTTGTTGCCAGTTTGAAAGGTTCCAGAGGACCAAACTCAGCGTATAAAGAAGATGTTCCCTATTTCCAGTTTAGAAACACAGTCCACAGAGACTGTGCTGTTGTCTCTTAAGTGTTTGTGCAGCTACACTTCATTGTTACAGAGGCCCAGCAAGCTGAACTCTTGAGTTATAGTCTCTGATTTGCTCTTTAGTTCTGAAATAGGGTTAGATATTAGCAGGAAGCTTTTCACACAGAGGGTGGTGATGCACTGGAACAGGTTGCCCAAGGAGGCTGTGGATGCCCCATCCCTGGAGGCATTCAAGGCCAGGCTGGATGTGGCTCTGGGCAACCTGGTCTGCTGGTTGGCGACCCTGCACATAGCAGGGGGTTGGAACTGGATGATCATTGTGGTCCTTTTCAACCCAGGCCATTCTATGACTCTATTCTATGATTTAGGCCGTACCTTTGCAGTGCTCAAAGCTGCAGTGCTAAAATATCCACATTGGTGTACCCAAATAAAGAGTCTTAGTTTTCAAAAGTAAAACAGAGATGTGTTTGGTGTGGGGAAAAAGGAAGAAGTGTGGTTATAAATAATGTGTTTTAAACAGAGGGGCTGAATCAGAGGTGTATATGTTGAGTTCACGCTACTGTTTCTAGCTTCAGTGTGCTTAGCATTGAAATCATTACAAAAATAAAAGGTAAAAAAATGATACTGTTAATATGCAATTCTTTTTTTTTATTTATTTTTTTGCAGGATCCTGGTTGCCAAAGACTATCTGTTTAGTGGCTCCTATGACAGGACAGCCCGCTGCTGGAGTGTGGACAAGGAGAAACAAATCCAGGAATTCCGGGGCCATCGGAACTGTGTCCTGACTCTGGCTCACTACTCCTCCAAGGATGTCCTTGAAGAGGAGGAGGAGGAAGAGGAGGAAGAGGAGAGAGTAAGCAGAGACCTCCTGGTGACAGGTAGCACGGACTGCACTGTAAAGGTCTGGTGGGTGTCCAGCGGGCGCTGTTACCAGACTCTGCTGGGACACACTGGGGCTGTCTTATGCCTTATACTTGACGCACCAAACAGGGAGCTGTTTTCTGGCAGCACGGACTATACCATTCGAACATGGAATATTGTTACTGGTGAGCAGCTGAAAGTGTTCAAAGAGCATCAAGGATCGATAATTTGCCTAGAGGTAAGAACATAGAATTGCTCAGGTTGGAAAAGACCTCAAAGATCATCAAGTCCAACTGCAACCCAACCATACTACCCTCACTCTAACCCTAAATCACGTCCCTGAGCACCACATCTGAATGGCTTTCAAATGCATCCAGGGATGGTGACTCAACCACCTCCCTGGGGAGCCTATTCCAGCTTAACCACCCTTTCTATATAAAGAAGTTTTCCCTGATATCCAACCTAAATCTCCACTGGTGCAACCAAGAGCTATTCTAAGGAGGTATCTGTCTCCTAATCTGTGTGAGTCTCAACTGTCTTTTCACTCACAGAGAAGCTCTTCTGAGACACGTTGTAAATGATATTCTTAACCATTCATATAATAACAGAATAATTGTGCCCTGTGATCTTGGAACAGCGCTTTCTCTAAAATACATCATGGTATCCTCTTGGCTTCCATTGGCTGTCCTGGTCTAACTTCTAGCTCAGTATTTATTTAGGTACCCCTTGGTCTTGAAGTTTATGTGTAGGGTGTGTTGGAGCACTCTTCTTCTGAGTAGGGTTGTGCACATTGGGCCACCAGACTTTGAAGAGAAATAACCTGAGCTGTTGGTGCAACAAAGCTGCTGTAGGGATGGGTAACTTAAAAAGGGAGGAGTAAAATTCAGAGTAAATCAGATATCGAATGCGAAATTTGTGAACAAGTGATGATAGGAAAGCATAAAGCTGGAAGAAATCCTGCTGTTAAAACTACACACACAGACATAAGATGAGGAAAGGAAGGGAGAACGAGATGACCAAATGAGAGAATGGGCACGGAAAATGGAAAAGAGACGTAGAGCCTGGGGGAGAGAATTGGGAAATAGTGAAGGAGAAAGGAAAAAATTTAATATGAAGAACTGTACCTTGTTTACTGTTTATGGTATTTTTCTGGTGAACATTGCCAAGTTTATTAACATTGCAAGGGAGGGAATGGATTTAGGGAGATGAAGAAAACAAAAGGGAACTATGGCATAAGTACTTGCCCATTCACCAGGCAATATTAGTGGAATATTTAAAGAAGGTGTATGATGGTCTGTAAGTTAATTTCAGGTCAGTAAACCTAAGTGCTTTTAATTAGATGAGTTGTATTAACTTACACAAGTTGTTGTTTGTTTTTTTTTCTTTTTCCACTATTCTTCTTGTTTATGTAACTTCTTTTCCTTTGCAGAGGCTACAGTATGTATTTTTAATAGCTGTTTAATAAATGTTGCATCTCTTTCTAAAGAAGATAGTCACAGCTGACACCTAGCAGGCTGAAGACCCAATAGTACTGAAGGAATTCTATTTTCCTTTCTTTTTAGAAAGGAAAAAGAACCAAGTTGTGTTTCCCTGGAGTAATGTTTGTCTTGCTTGGGTACATTCTCAGATTGTGGTGATGCATTTTGAAGATGCTCAAGTAAATACGTTGCTGTTCTTAGTGTCACGCTATGTTTTACTGTTTAATTGCAACCTTTTTTCAAGACGCAGATTGGCAACAACAGAGCTTGCTTTAATTTAATTGGGTTCTTGCTAAAATTGTTACACAAAACTGGCTTGACCCTCTCCCAGAAGCCTGGGAAATTCAATTACACTCTTTGAATGCTCCAGAATGAGCAATGCTTCCCTCCTTGCGAGCACAGCATTAAACAATGGTTTTAAACAAACAGAACTTCTTGTAGGAGAGAAGAAAAGCAAAACCAACATGTCTCTTCGGAAAACCTGAACAATTCAAAGTAGACAAGTCTGCTGCTGCCAAGGCTGTGCTGGCAATGATCCTGGCCAAACCCTCAGCCCATAGCTGTGAGTAACTGGTAGCCATTTGCTTCTCCAGTCATCAGTTGATGGCTGAAGCTAGAGGAGTCCAGCTGGGTACACGCTGCCCTAAAACTTACCCCAGCTTAATCACTTGCTGTAATGCTGTTGAATAGCTTTAGCCTGTCAGTCTTTCCTAATTCCTTGCTCTTCCTTATTGGGTTCAACACTAGCCCTTCTGTTCCTCTTGGCTGCCTCTCAGCACAGCCCACATGGTATTTTCGTTCTTCTAGAAAGAGGTCAATCACAAGAATCCATACAAAGATGTTGCAACAGAAGGGAAACTTCCTGAGCAGAGGTGTGTGCAGTTTTCTTGTGTTTTGGTTTTTGTTTGCTTGGTTGCTTTTTTTTTTTTTTTTTGCTTTGTGTTTCTTTATTTTGCTTTTGATTTTAACAATTTTTTTTTTTCCTCTCTCCAGGAACCTTTGGAGCCTTCTTTGCCCAGGGTTCCTTTGTGGCAGTGTCACAATCTGTGTCAGTGAGTTTAGTGTAGTATTTTTCAAACCCTGTGTCCGGGAGGACTTGGAGGTGGTTGTGAGTCACTAACAGTAGCCAGCAGACAGCTTTAATTGTTGGCAGTAGCTCAGTTTCTTCAGAGCGTGAGAGTGAGCTTCTAATTACACCACATTTTTACTCCCTTGTCCTGGAGGAGCTGAGCTGGTACCAGCATTTAAAGGTAGCTGTTACCATTCTCTAGCTGCTATACTGCTTACATGGAGAGACTAAAGGGGTAAAAAAAAAAAAACATATATTTTCAGTATATCTATGCAAATAAAGATTCCTAAGGGAGGCTGGCCTTTCAGAACATTTGAGAAATGGAGTTTGGTGTGGTATCTTATCCCAGCCAGGACAAGGAAAGTGTGACTACTATGACTGTACCTTCCCCAGCTTTAAAATGCACTGTATTAGCAGCAATGCTGTCAGGATGCTCTGAACTGCTGCAGGTAAGGTCTGGGCTGGTCTGGCCAGCTTCTGTGACTTTCCAGGAAATACCATAGCATTTCTGTAGCAGAGAATGGAGCTTAGGAGAGCCTTTCAGGGTAGGTATCCATAGATATACCCATGATTTCTCTTCCTGCGTGGCTGGTGAATGAATTGCAAAGAGATGATGGCACAGTCATGTTCTGATTTGGAATGCTCCTCATTTGCTCCAAGATCCTCTAGCTACTGTTGCCATCCAGCATGCGTTAGACGAGCCTGAATACTCTGGCCTGGCATGGAAGGCCAAGAAACACTGTTTGGCTTTTGCTTTCCCTTTTCCCCTGTCCTCGGTGATCACAGACAACAGTAGGAGAATGAGCAGTTCTGATCTCCTGTGTGACGCGTCCTGCTGTCCCAGGGCTGAATCACGGCGTGCGGCCTGCTCTCATAACAACTGCAGGTGCCAGCTTTTTGTAACGCCATTCTTCCTTCCACCGTCCCAGTTCAGCTGACAGAAGCTTTGCCAGTAGACTTTCTGCATGTGAGGTGCCTTGGCAGGCCTTGATTCCTTCCCTCACGTCGTCAGGCAAGGTAACCTTTGGTGCAACAGTCAGAACTCTTCTCTCATGCTGCTTCTGCACTGCATTGCTAGCTTGGCAAGCGAGGGCCAGCAGCTGCTCTGAGTGCTCTCTCTTCATGTAAGAGCCAATGATGTGATTTTTACAGGAAGCAATGGGAAAAAAGCAAGGGTGGGCTGAACGTAGTCACACAGCTCATTCTATTTCTTCTACTAAAACACTTCAGGCCCAGCTAAAGACCAAGGTTTGTAATTCATAATCAGACCAACAATTCCCCTGAACAGCACTGCCTGCACCAGGCTGAAGAACCCTGGCCCAAATATTTACTTGTGTGTGTTATTCTAAACGTCTCCAAAGTGGTTTTGCAAACTGTTTACAAGGATTGCTTTGTCCTTTGCTGATTGTTCAGACCGAGTATTTATCAAACTTGTGCTGCCAAAAGCTGGCAGAAAGAAATGATCCAGCCTGGTATTTAGCTTGGATTCTATAGCGAACATTCTTACAAGGATGAGAATTGCAAAAGGAGTTTTAAATGAACATGAGTGGGCAAGGACTTGCTTCTGGTTTTCTGCAAAAGATCCTTTGTTGGGAACATTCCCCTTCGTTGTCTTTTAAAGCTGGCTAGAAGAAAAGAATGCTTTGAGCAAACCCGCTGCTTGAGCTCCATTTATACGCTTAGCTATTGTGATTGTGGGGACGGATTTTTTTTCTCATCGCACCAATGAAATTGTGTGCACTTATGGGTAATTTGTTTGTTGCATCGTTCATCACAGGATGAGTTAGGGGAATCTGAACGTGTTCAGCACCTTTAGAAAAGGAGTGTGTTTTAGGGCCATTACACTGCAGTGAAGAAGCTGAAAAATGTTCTCCAGCAGCCAGAGCACACTCTAGATGGATTCTTAGTTTTAGAAAAAAAACAACAACAACCAAAAAACCAAAACAATTTCTTGCTCACAGGGAGTTATTTAGCTTGCTAAAATGAATGTGGTTTGAATGGGATCCTGAAAGTCTAACTCAGCGGAAGGCTCACATGGATGTAACTTGAGACTGCTCCAAGTTGGTGATTTCTAGCTTGGGAGCAGCTGCGAACAGAAGACCCAGCTGACAGGTTGCAGGAGCACTGACCCCTTGTAGAGAGAAAGCTGGCAATTGGAAGTGTGCTGGTGGGAACTTGCCTTCTTGAGAGCCTGCTTGAGCACAGTGATCTGCAGCAAGATGACGTGCCTGTTCCAATTGCTGAACTAGTGGCCTCTCCTTGGATGAAAGTTAAATTGCCTTATAGCAAAGGTTAATTGAAGAGCAAAGTCCATTTCTATAAGCTGTAGGTTGAATAACCTGCTACACAACTCTTTTGCTGACTTTTTTTGGCATTCATGCAGGTGGAAATTGTCTTAAGCTGCTGCATGTGTTCAGCTCAGCCAAGCTCGCAGAGCAGTAGGGTTGTGACTGTCTGGAGAAACCAACCCTAGCTATGCTTCTTTATGTGAACTGTGGCATGTCTAGGGGCTGTGACCAGCATCAGGATTAAACAAAACAGGCAATTTTTTATGGTGAGACTTGTAACTACTTCAGTGTTTGCAACTTTTGTTTTGCTAGTGCTGTAACTCGGCTGTTAAAAACCAGTTTGACCAAACTTTGTCGTGGAATAGTACATTTCCAGGACATTGCTGGAGGACTGAGACAAATGTGCCTCATTCTCATGTCTGTGTTTCTTCTGGTAAAAAGCAAAATCCCTCAGCACAATGAGAGAAATGAATAGTCCAGAATTAAAGCTATCAATGCAGTGATTTCTTTCCCCCCGTCTGGCGGAGGCTTTAAAACTGGTCATCTGATTGTCATCAGCTTTCTTTATTCTTTTGAAGCTCCTCGGGTTTGAAGTATCAGCACAGCTCATTAATACCCAAGCTGCAGATCTGTTGTGTGTTATCTGTTCTGCTCCAGGTGTCCTTGCCTTGCCGTGCTTTTCCTTGTCAGGAACTTCGTTGGGCAGTGATCCAAAGTGAACAAAGCACTCAGGAGCCAGCCAAGGAAAACACAGCTCTGGAAATACCAAGTTCTCCAGGCGTTTGCAGATTAGAATATGTAACTATTTCTACTGATGGTTTTTAAACCAGGATTTGACAGGCTTGGAAAATCTGTTGGGTGAAATTTTACCATTTTCCTTCTAAATTATAAGAAAGTTAAGTCTTTGATAAGAATAGGACTGGGGTTAGAGAATTGAGTGTGGGTTTTGGAATTCTGGAGATAGAAGGGGGAAAAAAGGCCTGGTAGTTGGAGATGGAGAGTTTGTAAGCTCACAAGTACTGGCTGAAAATGTCTGCAGCTGAATGCCCATGCACAAAAATGGGTGCTGGTCTCAGCACTGGGGATGCCTTGCTCCCACCAAAGGTACAGCTTGGTCTTGCATTCTGGTGAAGAAGTTGTGCTGGGAGCTGATCTGCTGAGTCTAATGTGTTAGCAGGGATATTTAAGCCAAGGAACAGCAACTGTGGATGCTTCCTAGTGACAGGACAAAGGGAAATGGCTTTAAATTAAGAAAGGGTAGGTTTGGATTGGATATTAGTGAGGCACTGGCACTTCTGCCCAGAGCTGTGGGTGCCCCATTCCTGGAGGTGCTCAGGGCCAGGCTGGATGGGGCTTTGGCAACCTGCTGTGCCCAGCCAGCATGGGGGTATTTGTGCACCGTGTCCAGCCTTAGGGCCTGAGAGCCAGGCCTGCTGTGTCTGCATTGGGAGATAAATGCATCTTTCGGATGCCAATTCTGCAGAAAGCTCTGGAGTCAAACCACTGATTTGACATGGGTTGGATTGGATCAGTTCCTCTGTCTTGCTCTTGTCAGTGAGAATCCCAGCTGATTTTCATACACCCTCCTGGGCTCTGTGCACTGGTGCTCATCACAACTTCCCTGAGGCGTGTAATGCATCCTGTGCTGTGGGATCCTGGCAATCAGAAGTTACAGTGCTGCAAATTTCAAGACATTTTTTAAAGCAGGGACTTGAGACGCACTGTATCACAGTTCCCCACCTGTGAAGTAGAGAAGGCATTTATTTATATTTTATTTTATGCCAGACAATGTGAGTGCCTGCTCATCAGGTGCTTGGGCTGGGGGCACTGCCTGTGGTGATGATGATGATGATTTTAACTAAATAATAGATATCTGAAGTGCTGTAGCTTAGGTTGCAGCTGTAACCTCGATCTGTTAAGATCTGATCAAGTAAAGCGGGAGATATTTCATCAAAACTGATAGTGATGGTGCAGCTGAGACAGCCATCCTTGTCTGGGGGACAAAGAGCCGCTTTTAAGGTGTGATTTGCTTTGGACATCTCCTTTAGGAGCAGACCTCAGTGGCTGTAAGGGGCTATTTTAGCTGTAGATACTTACAGCAATTCAGATGAGGCGATGCCGGCATCGTACCATTAGTGGTAGATCTGATTTGCAGCTTCCACTTGATCTGATGACTGTCATTAGATTTCTCTGCTAATAGCTGTTCTGTGTTCTGCCTTTTAAAAATCCCATGGAAATGAGAGGCAAGTGTGACAGTTTGAACATGCAGCAGACTTTTCTATTGGCTTTGCTGCAAGCTTAGTCTGTGACATCCAATAGGTGGTTTAACATGTTCATGTTTCTGTTTCTAAGCGTTGCTGAGAATCCTTTGCTCCTCTGCTTAAACTGGGGAGTGGGAGGAGGGGAAATAAATGGGTGTGTTAGAGGGCAGCTTGGGTGGCACAGAGACTTGGGGCTTAATGAAGAGAGCTGCCATGCTGCCAACTCTGCAGGTCTCCATGCATTGGAAGCTTTTATGGTTCTTATGCTCCCGGTGGCATAAATTATCTGAGTAGCCCAGGTCACTTAATATATTTTTAAATCTAGCAAGAAAGAAAATCTAGCCAAGTGCTGCTGTTCTGTTTCATTCCAGCATTTGCACACCCACTTAGATGTGGAACTCAAGCGGCGTAACCTAACGTTCCGGTAATGCTGAGTGGCACTGACCTGCAGGAGGTTGTAACTCCATGTTTTCCCCTTCTTCACTGAGTGTGTCAGTGGGAGATGTCTGAAACAGAAACGTGATGACTTGGCCAGGAAAAGCCCAGCAGGATCTCAATTCAAAACAACTCTTGCATTGAGCAGGGGCCATGTGACAATGTTTGTCATGCCCATTCAAGTTGAGCCCGGAAATGAAAGGTCAGGTTACCTTCCTCAGGCTAACTGTTATGGCTCTCGCTTTTTGTTAGCGCTGCTGGCCATTCCTTCTCTTTCCTCAAAGAGATGTAGTATTAATGCCATTGCTAACGCAGCTTAAAAGTAATGGGATGTGACATTTCAAAGTACTGCTGACTTTTAGCAGCTGATGTGTTTTACAACCTCTTGACGTTCAGCTGTGAAAACTGCCCCATGGGCCAAGTTCTGCTCGTTTATGATGCCTTTCACAAATGACACCTTCTCAAAGTGGAGCGGAGATGGGAAAGAATGGAAAAACATTTAAAGCTTATGGAAACAGAGTGCCAGGAGGAGGGATTGAAGGTTTATAGTGCAAGGTGTCCCCTGAAAGTGACCCAAGAGCAACGCCCAGGTCCAGTTGACTCATGATTGCTGTGAGAGCGTGTGTTTAATTGGCTGACACCATCATGCTGCCTTCAAATGGCATCTGCCAGCCCAGCTCTCTGCTTGGGGAAGTATACAGAGCCGTGCAGAATGGTGCCTGCTCAGAGACCGTAATTGCTTGCCCTTGATAAGCATGAATGCAGGATTTCTCTTTGCACTGTTGAGGGTTTCCCTGCAAAGCTGCCAGGCTCTGTGCACTTCAAATAGGCTGTTTCTGTATCCTGGCAAGTTTTATAGTACTACACAGGTCTGTTACATTCTCCCTGTCTCTCGTTCCCTTCTGCAATTGTTCCTTTTGCCATTCTCTGCTGTGTCTGTGTGGAAAGGAAAAACCCTCCTCTCTACCATTGAGGAAGAGCTAGAGTTACCACATACTGACCTCAAGCAGAGTAATCCTGCTATATTCTGTTTATCATAGAATCATAGAATGGCTTGGGTTGGAAGGGACCTCAAGGATCATCAGGTTCCAACCCTCTGCCCCAGGTAGGGTTGCCAACCACTGGTTAAAACCCAGTCTGTACTCTGCAGGAACTACCATTTGTTGTTTTTTGAGGCCGTTCAGACAGAAACTGACTTCAGATGAGTCAGCTCAATGCAGTGCTCACACCAACATGCCTAAGAGACTGTTGCTAATGCTTTTTTTTCCTCTTCCCTTCAGCTGGTGAATCGGCACTTGTATTCAGGAAGCGCAGACAGGACAGTGAAGTGCTGGTTAGTGGACACTGGGGAGCGAATCCAAACGTACAAGGCTCACAAACACAGCGTTAGCACTTTGAAATACCACGCTGGGATCTGTAAGTTGCCTTTCCTATGTTCAGCAATCCCTTGTCTCCTTCCGGATGTTTGTCTTTGATCGAAGATTGTTAATAGAGAATGCTGTAATTACAAGGCTTGAAAACGTGTCACTTTTTTCAGCTCCAGCTTTTTTATGTTCAGTATCAAATTTGCTGCACTGTTCTGTGTGAGGAGCTCAGATCTTCCCTCCATTTTGACCTCCTTCTAGCAGATGAAGTACTTGCTTTATTTATGTTACGAAGGGAAGTGGCTTAAATCCAGAACTGTCTGTGCGTTGTTTGCATAGCCATGGTTTAGCCTCACCAGCCTAATTTCTGTCAGCCTGCTGCTCTTGCTGACAGCAAGTGCTGCTGCTGGATACACTGCCCTGTGCCACCCTCTGCTGCCTTGTCTGTACTGTTAACAGATTGTCCCAAACCAGAATCATTTCTCAAATCCTTGCTGCTCTATCCAACAGGGTTTCTGTTTGGACTCTGACTATCTCAAAGACTCATTTTGCACAAATTATTTTCCCTTTTTCTCTCCTGCATCCAGTTGTTCCCGAAACCGCCTTTCTGCTGCAGCCGAGTGTTGCTTACAAATGCTTGGGAATCAGCTTCACTGCTTTCAATGCTCCTGTTAATAGAGTTATCTTTGTATAGCTCTCTCTTGTTGACATAACATTCCAGCCAAAAAACTGCTCTTTAAATCCCTCTCTCGGCTGGCTTTCCTTCTGCATGCCAATCTCTGCTCTTCCACATTCGGGTTGCAAGGCTGCATCTCTGCTTTAGTCAGTCCAAACCTCTCAATGCATCATCTCTGTCTCATTCTGACACTTGTTAGACTGGATGTGTCTTCATTCACTTCCCAACCAAGTATTTCTCTCTTTTAGGTAACAGGAGTGGATAGTCTTAAACTAATCTAGAAAGCTGCAGCGCTTTTCTGATCTCAATTTCTGTACTTCTGGCTGGGTGGTGATACACTGGAATAGGTTGCCCAAGGAGGTTATGGATGCCCCATCCCTGCAGGCATTCAAGGCCAGGCTGGATGTGGCTCTTGGCAAGCTGGTCTGCTGGTTGGTGACCCTGCACACAGCAGGGGGGTTGGAACTAGATGAGCATCGTGGTCCTTTTCAACTCAGGCTGTTCTGTGATTCTATGACCAACATGTAACACCAAATGAATGGTTGCTATTAGGGCCTTAATATCCCTTTTGGTAAATGATGGCTATAATGGTGATAAATGGCTGACAAATGCACATTAGAAAGATACAAAACCAAACATTGTCATCAAGCAAAATGGCTGCACTAGGCGAATGCTGATCCAGTGAGGAATCTGTACTGAGCAGACAGCAGGCTGTCTCCTTCATTAATGAGATGCTCAGAGCTGCTTTTCAGGCCGTTAGTACAGGCTTGACTGGAGTCTCTAAAATCACTGTAAGAAGGTTAGGCTCAAACACAAGTTTCATTATCTGATGCCATTTCCCTCCCCTTCATCCCTCTGCTGTGTCTCTGCCATGCAGATACGTTATTTTTCCATAGCTCTCTTTCTTAAAACGCATTTGGTATTACAGCATTTAGTCAGACCTGTGAAGAACATCCTGATAGTGTGATAGAAGTGCTCATAGTGTTATTTAAGATCTCACTTTTCAATCTAAAGCAAAAACGCTAAGTGTGTCAAACAAGGAGAATTTATTGCACTTAAAGAGTAGGATATGCGTCATGGAAGAATGTTAGGGATGTGTCTGAACATAATTTAGATATATTCTGATTCTAACTGAGCCATCAAATGATCAGAATGTGTTTCTATTGGCTTTGCTCAGTATGTGTGTGTAATTACAAGCATGGGGAATGTTACAGCTGTTCTCAGTTCCATTTACTTAACGATCTTATCATGGTTAATTCTCTCCTACAATACATACGTGGTCATTTAAGATTTAATTCAGTTTATATATTTTTTCCTGTACCAAGTCTCCAAGGGAACATTCCAAACCTGCCCACTCTCCCAAGATGCTGTGAAATTTAAGTTAAAAAAAAAATAAATTGCTGACATACATACATATTTGCTTGTTTGCTTCAGAGAGGTGTCTATATAATTTAAATGCTGAATCTGGGTTATGTCAGCAGCTCTCCCTTACAACTCAGGGCTGCAGGGAGGCTTCCTAAATCTGGAGTGACAGTTCAAAAGGTGGAGGAGATGTCTGTCAAGAGCAAAGTCGTGATAGCTGGAATGAACTGACAGCAGCATGGTGAAAGAAGCTCTTAATTGCTTCTTATTCTCTGCATGTGTGTAATCGGTTAACTGGAAAAAATTGTGCTGTGCTTTGTGTTGGTACTGGTCTGCAGAAAGGGGTGAGTGCTTTTTCAGGATTGTGTTGGCCACAGAGTGCATGCAGGCCCATGTAAAATGAGGCTGGTTTTTCCATATCCAAGTGTTCCTTACAGGTGTACCCAGGAGGAAGCCAGCCTCCTGCTCTTTAACTTGGGGTTGGAAAGCTGCTAGCAGGAGGCAGCCTGTTCTCATGTCTTCTTGTAGCCCTCCATTTGCCTCTGTGTACGTTTCTTAACATCTATTCAGGAATCCAGTGCCCAGTTTCTCCCAGAAGATGAGGGATCTGTTGTTTTCAGGCATTGCAGTTTTGTAGTTGTCTTTCTGCAAAGACATGAAGTGCAGAGAGCAGTGAATACGTTGCTTTGTGCTGTTCTGACATTTTTATCTGTAGATAAACTTGAGGAATTTGAGGCAGGTGAAAGAAAGCGGGTGTTCCTGGAAGCAGTTTATAACCCTTAAAGCACACTTTGAGGAAATACTGCAAAGATATGGCCTAAATCATAGAATCATAGGAGAGAGTCATAGAATGGCCTGGGTTGAAAAGGACCACAATGCTCATCTAATTCCAATCCCCTGCTATGTGCAGGGTCGCCAACCAGCAGACCAGGCTGCCCAGAGCCACATCCAGCCTGGCCTCGAATGCCTGCAGGGATGGGGCATCCACAGCCTCCTTGGGCAACCTGTTCCAGTGCATCACCACCCTCTGTGTGAAAAACTTCCTCCAAATATCTAACCTAAACCTCCCCTGTCTTAGTTTAAGACCATTCTTGGCGTGTTTCTGAATTGGAGTGAGCTTTTTTTTGTGGCTGCTCCTGTAAGGCTGCGTGCTGAGCTGTGTGCTTGTGTTGCAGTGTTCACTGGGAGTGGTGATGCCTGTGCACGAGCCTTCAATTCCAGGAGTGGTGTCCTGCAGAAGATCTTCCGAGGACACAAGTTCATCATCAACTGCATCCAGGTTTGGATTTTGTCACTTGTGCTTTCATCTCTTGTGTTTCATGGGAACCGTGCAGCAGTTGAGTGCTGTTCTGGGATAAGATGAAATGTAACAGATACAAATATCCCCAGTGTGAAGGATAAGCAAAGCCACAGAATGAACCCCCAGAGGCAGTCCTGTGTCAGTGATGGGAGGCTTTTAGGTCAGGTTAGACAAGCAATCATAAGAAATGCAAAATGACAGAGACACGTAGGGGCAGGGGATGGACTCAGCCCTTCCAGCAGGAGGCTTCACCATGGCAAGGATTTGCAGTGCTTTGTGCAGAATGCAAGTTTCTTCCTTATCCAAATAGAACAAATACAGCATTCAGCCCCTTGCCCCCCAGATATGGCATCCCTTCACAGAGAGTCTAGCAACTCTTTACTGCCCTTTCTAATCTTAGTGAGGTGCTAGTGCTGATTACCATGTTCTACCTTTTATATAAACTACTATATGAAGTGTTGCCTCCCAGCATATAATTTTTTCTATAGGTGTAATGATGACAGAGAAGTTCTATATTGCTGTCTGCTGTACCTCCCACCAGACAAATGGAAGAGTCTCTGCTACAGGGTTAACATTTTTCTGAAAGCTAATCCAGGTCCTTAAAAAGGACTTGTTCATTGTCTTGACTCGATGGGCACTGATGTTTAATGCTAAAAAGGGAGAAAGTGAAGGGAAGGGGTAAGGAGAGTATTCCTGTTCTCATCCACTGCTGAGTGATACACATTTTGATGGTGCCTCAGTTTTTGTCTTCAAAACCAGCACTCTGAAGCTGGCACAGAAATGCCTGGCTACAGCATGCTCTGACATTAGGAGTTAGTTCCCCATTGCTCTTCTGGTGGATGTAAATTATGAATAATGCTTGCTGCATATATTTTATGGCTCCATGAAATGGCTAAGAAATGAGGCCTGACTTGATAATGTCTCATCACACTTGAGCAGCTTTCGTGATAATTTATACCAGCTTTTGGAATGAGCTATCAGGTCTAAGTGTCGATTCAGGCTGGGTTTGCTCTGATTCTGGAGTTTGATTATGACTGTTCTGAGCTGTAGCTTGGCATTGTGTGACCCTGTTGTTCCAGATCCACAACGAGCTGCTGTACACAGCCTCCCATGATGGAACACTGAGGATCTGGGACATCCGGGGAATATGCAAGAGAAATAAGCGGCGTCTGAAGAAGGAGAGGTGCGTCCAGGGCAGGAGCTCTCAGAAGGGAAGTCTGTCTCGTCTCTTCAACAATAAGGTTGGCTGTATGGTACAGCAAGAAAATGGGGAACACGAGACTGTTGAACTAATGTGACTGTCCACAACAGACTTTCTGTGAGTGACCAAAGCTGAACCTTCTGTTTTCTGCACCGCTGTCTACGTGCAAGCCAGAACTTGGAAAGAGATGGGAGACTGCTTCGCTTGAAACTCTGTTTAAAGAGCCAAAGTTCTCTGTGGCAGTCAGATGGACTCCAGTCATGTTGCTGCTCATGATGACTCAGCTGAGCAGTACTGGGGATAAGAGGGACTGATACTGGGGATAAGAGGGACTGAGCGTGGTTCTGATGATGTATCAGCAGTGTGGCTGTGTCATTAAAAACTTTATTTACAGCTGCTTTTTTCCAGTTCTCCCTGGCATTGAGATGTTGCACACTTCCACCCGGCTGCAATCTGACAAGGACTGTTTGTGCCTGTCCCCACTGCCCTCTCATATGCCCTGAGTTCAGCATGGCAGGAGCAAGGAGGTTGTGGCACCACATCTGGGCCAGTGGCTATGCAATACACCTTGCTTGGTTCTGTGTGGCCCTTGGATCCATGCGGGAGTTCCAGTTGTGGTTCACAGGGAGTGGGTGTGAAATATGGGGGAAGAATTACTGGAAAGGTGTTGTCTTTCTTCCTTAGGTGGTTATGCCTGGCCTTGGCTTGCTAGCAGCAATGGGTAAGCAGTTGAATCCAAGAGTATTTCTCCCCATCTTTTTCCAGGTTCATCCCTTTCTGATAACCACTGAGCCGTGAATAAACAAAGGTTCTTCTATTTTTCTATTTGCAGGTATAACCCTTTGTAGAACCAGTACAAAAATATCTAACCACATGTTTTTATTTTTATGGCTTTATTTATTCTGTACTACAGCAAGATAGCAATGCTGTAATTCTTTCTTAGAACAGACCAATAAACATGTGGCATCCACAACTGCCTGTCTTGCTTTTATTTACTTCTCACATGGAGGGAATTTGCCTGCAGGTGCACAGCAGCAAAGGGTGGATGGAACATAGAAAAACAATATACACTGTGGGAACCATTTCCCTTGCTGCTGGGGCTGCCCCTGGGGCAGGGCTGGTGTTGGCTCTGTGTGCTCCTTCCCTCTACTGCTGTGTTTTGCTTATGATGGCAATGTTTGTAGGAAGCCAGCAGCAGAGATGGATGGGGTTGTTACTCAGTGTGGGCTAAGGCTTTGGGGTTAAAGCTTTGAACTAACTGCCCACAGTGTATGAGATGTGAGAGCTGCACATGAAGTTTGCAAATGGTTTTCAGAGACACAGAGCTCAAAGAGTGGAATTAATGAGTCATTACTGTTTCTGCCAGTTGCTAAAGATATCAGTGTCTTCAAATGCATGTTCAAAATTAACTAAATCCCTCAGTTAATGCCTCCCACCCCACTGATCACTTAAAACTGCACACACAGTTCCTGGGGGCAGTGCTGGCTGAATTACATCACAGAGGAACAGCTTCTCCTGTAAGCTTTGCATGTTAAGATGCTAATTTTACAAATCCTGAGGAGAAATGTTCAGTTCTTGAGTGTCACTTCCACTTGGCTATGCAAACTGTATTGAAGCAGAGAGCTGCTGCCCTCTAGACATGTCCATGGGCTACCCCAAGGTAATACCATTGCAGTCCCACCTACTTCTTGTTAAAGCTATGTACAGCTTCTGGCTTGGTTGGTTGTTTCTAGTGTCTAGGTATTTTTTGGTTTGTATGTGGTTCAGTGCTCTGTGCTCTCCCGGAGAGAGACAGTGGGAATATAGCAGTTACTTTTTTTGTGTGTCTTAAGTTTGCACCTCTGGCTTTAAAAATGCATTGGGCAATGGGGATGAAATACAAAACTATCCTGTTTCTGTAGTGTTTGTCTTGACACACAAGCATGGAATAAACTGCAAGTAACTCATTAAAGATATAATTAATTATTCCCTGTCTTCTGATGCCCCAGGCTAAGGTAGCCAGAGTAAGATCCACTACAAGACTTACCAGCTATCAGCTGGATTATTGCAGTCACTTGGCAGTTACTTTGCAGTCCTACTTCCAGTATTGTGTATTTTTCCAGTGATGCAGAAGTGCAAGCCTTCATTTCCCCCGATAAATGTTGGGTAAAAAGAAACAACAGTCACCACGTACACTGCTCATCCCAGAGCAGCTCCTGTCAGGGCCACGTGCAGAGATGATCCCGCTCCCTTGCCTCCGGCCCTGCAGCAGGTAGGGCTTGAGCTCCCTCTACCGTGAGTCTGCAGGTATTGAATGGAAATGGAAAAACTTAACGCTGGGAGAACTCACGTGCCAGGCAGAGAGGAGTGCTTATGTTGCAGGAAGTTGGATGTTACATCAGGTATTTCCACGCAGGTATTTCTCCAAAACGCTTTATAAGAGCAAAGGACAGAAGACTTACTAAAAGATGAAGCAGCACATGGTTATCTTTATTGCCTGTGTAACACCTGCATGAAGCAAGAAGCAGAATGCAGTATAAATCCATGCATAACAGACACATAAATGACTCTCAGCAATCTTCCAGATGGAACAAAAAGAGTACATAGGTGGATACCTCTCTAACCTCATTAGCCAGGTCTCTCCTTTACAAAGATTGCCTCGAAGCTGATATTTTAAAGTGATGTAGAAATTCTTATTTGTCTGTATACTAAGTGAATTAACTTTTTCACAATAAAAATATAGTTAAGTTCTATTAAATTTTCTTCTGAAAATAAATGTTTCTATCTTTTTGCTATGACAATAAATTACAGTGTACCACAGATGTAGGCTTTAAGCAGATTTATAAATAAGCAGGAATTATGTGTTTCACCTACAGCTTAACTGACTCCAAGGCGTTTAGTAAGAAATGCATTTATAATCCAAACTCAATTTGTCAAGGGAAAAGCATGTAACTGAAGTCAAGGTAATGAGATTTAATGCTGTGGTACTTCTATGTAGGATAAGTATTCATGAATGATCTGTTCCTCCTCCTCCAGTGTTAAATCCAGATAATCCTCTTCATGTTCAGGAATATCCTCTAGGATTTCATTGACTGCATCAGTCTCCATGTCTTCATCTGTTGGTGAACTTGAAGAACCTTCAATTAAAAAAGAAATAAAGTCAGTAGTGATTTCATTGCTGAAAGAAGTTTGTACTTTCCCTCTTTCACCAGCATGACTGCTCTGCAAGAGCCAATTACTACAAACTACCTCTTATGTAAAATTGCTCTACCAGTTATTGCAGGATGGCCAATTTTCCCTGTACTTAAAGCTGCAGGAAAGCCCTTAGTTGTACAACGGGGATTGCTCGAGCTCTGACAGCTAATATGAGACAAAGTATGAGTTTCTTCTTTGCTAATGCAAGTATCAGTTACAGCTCTATCAAGATAAAGGGCATGTGGTCAAATCAGCTTCTGTATCACACATTTGGAATAAAACTTCATGGCAATCAAAAAAAAATCAGGTATTAACAAGCCAAAAAATCTTCAGCGCTAAATCCAGGAAGCAAGAGAGTCTTAAGAACGTACTACTTGATCTCTGAGAGTACAGGCAGGGAGAGGCTGATTTGGTTTTAGTCTTAATTGGTATAGTGAATTTAGTTAGATGGGAAAAGCTAGAATTATCTGTGGACTAGAAAGGGCAGTGTGTTCCTCCCCAGTGATATGATGTAGACACCAAAGGCCTCCAGCCTTGTGTGCTAAAGCCATGGCTAAGTTAGCAGCCACTCCTTTCAGCTTCTCCCAGGATGCCCCTTACCTTCTGGGCTACAACTGTCTTGTGTACTGCCTACAGCTGATACTACACCCCTTACAGATCATATATGGCCAGGACTGATTGTAGGGGCTTAGCTCATCTGGGGCTAACATCTGCCTTGTCGGAAAATATGGTCCCAGGGAAATCAGCCTGAGGCCAAACTCAAAGCTCTCTACAAATAAGCAGAAATCACATAATCAACTTGTACAAAAAGCATAACAGCCTTCTGCTTTCTCTAGTTGTTCCATGCAGTAGTTCTTACTTGCAGACTCTGTGGGTGAGTCTTTAGATGAAGTTGATTCCTCTGACAGACTGGATCCCTCTGGAGATAGCTGAAGTGAATCTGGCAGAACTCCCCCATAATGAGCCAGTGTCTGGGAAGCTAAGTGGATGTTTCCTTTAAAGACCTTTAAAGCTTGCTTTGCTGACTCGTGGCTGAATCCCATGTACATCAGCTACAAGGGCAGAAATAAAGACAGAAATTCAAGCTCAGTCAGCATCAGTGACTGACAGGAATCTGACAGTCATTCCCCTTGCACAGAGGAAAGCATCGCATACCAGGAATTCCAGGACACTGAGTGTGGTTTACTGGAATAGTTAACAACAGGGCAGTGACCCATTACAGGAATGGGAACGTTGAGCAAAATCAAGAGCCTCTTGTTTAACATCAGGCCAGCTCTTCAGTTTTCAAAAGGAACTTCAAAGCACTCCAGCATTCCAGGAGTGCGCATTTATTATTTATCTTTTCTATCAATATACTTTTCCTGCCTGACATTAACTATCGAGCCACACTAGCTATTGAAGAGCTTTTCAGATGGCCCATGATGAGAAAGACAGATGTCAACTCTTTCAAGTGCACTGCAGTATGTTTAAATACTTGAATACATTTCTTCTCTGATGTCTTTTCTAGAGTAAGAGCACTAGAACGCCTGTACTTCCCTCAGAACAACACATTGGTGTGAAGGGCAGGAAGTAAACAGGAATTACACTTCAGCCCAAGTGTGACTTCGCTGTGAAGAGCAGATGCAAGACAGTGGAAATGTGACAGTATGAGGCACATGGGACAAAGACAATTTCTACAGCTTTGCTTAAGAAAGATCTAGTGTGGTTGAAAGTGTAATTCAGAAACAAGGCTACCAACTCCTCAGAAAAAAAAAGATCTGACTTACTTGGTCAATACTTTCTTGGGAAACCTGAAACTGGTCTGAGGCCGCAGAATCATCATCATCGTTTTCCAACAGTAACTCTGGATTGTCCAGAATAAACTATAGTAAAGTGGAGAGGGATCAGAACAGAGCAATACAGTTACATTAGTCCTCAATATGGAGAAGTGCATACAAGCAAAACCTCAACCATCTTAGTGTCTGATTCACTGGGTCAGAAAGTAGACGTTTGGTCATTACAGTTCAAAAAAGGGTATGACCTCACCAATACAGAAGGCAGAAAATAAGAAGCAATTCTAAAAGAATACTTTTCTTTTTGTACAAAAGCACTACTCCTGAAAATCTTACCTTAAAAGCTTGGTCCAGGTTTCCTTGTGCATGATGAAGGGCTACTTGAGCAGCTCGCTCTGAGTAGCCCATACTTTTCAAGGTGTTTATGTCTTCCAGTCTCTGCCTTCTTTTAGCTCTCTCCTCCCTCCTTATCTGTGCCTTTTCCTGCAAGAACATAGCCATTACAAAGCTAACTGTGCATGGGATTGCTTCCACCTTCCCCTGTGCATAAGGGGTTTCTTGGATTTACTTCTTTTGAGCTTGGATTTCCTGAGGAAAAAGAACTCACTATTTTAAATACAGATTTTACTGCCAGACAGTGATCACTGAAGTGATTTGTATTCCCATGAGCAAGCACGGCAGCCATGCTTCTGTTCTGAAGTCTCAGCAGATCTAATCCTATCCTATCACAGCTATTATAGGCCCTATGTAGTAAGTGATAAACCAGCTTGGCAGATGGGTCTGTGGACAAGACCTGCCAAGGACACACAGTCAGGGCTGGGCATGTAGCCAACAAGATCTCTCAGCCATTTGACTTTTCTATCCACATTTCACTGTCTGAAGTCCTAAAATACCACCTCTACTTACCAAATGTAATTTCAGGCACTTCGAGTATGGCCAATACTGTCAGCTACTTATACTTATGCACAAAACAGCCTTCTCCCCTTTTCCAAGTCCAAACACTTCTATTAAGTTGTGGTTTCAAACTTGTGGCAGCAGATGTCAAGCTGTTAGTCACACTAACAGTGTCAAAGCATGATAATTTAAGTCCTTAATTTAGTACTATGGTGTACTAGTTATGCAAAACACGATCTTAGGGACACCCCAACAAATATAATCCTTGGTTTAATGCTTTTACTGCCCCATACCTCTCTCCTGTTGGTAATAAGGTTGGCAGCATGCTCCACATTCCCATGGCACGCTCGCAGGGCAAGGCGAGCTTCCTGTTCAGAAAACCCCAGGAATGACAGTTGATAAACTTTTTCTGGATCTATGTACAGTTCTTCATACAAATGAGATGCCTGTGTGTAAAATGAACAATGTGACATCACTAACACTGTTGCTAATATATAAATGGAAAAAAAAATCTCCCCATTTTCCTGAGTAAGCAGTGAACAGGTAGAAGGCACAACATATAGTCCAAACACAGGAACATATTTCCTTCAATAAGTTCCTAGTGCAAACAACTTGAAAGCTCTCCCTAACGGTGCCTCACCTTCTGGATGTACTCAGCAGCCTCCTTCTCTCTGCCACTGTGATAGTGTCCTATTCCCTGAAGAAGATAAAGCCGTAGAAATAAAACCTTCTCACGGCCATAGCTTCCCTAAAGAATTGTTGAACAAAGAACAGAAGGGGATAAGCATGTTAGAACATCCATTCATTATTAATAGAACATTATACATATTTAATGAAACTTTAGTCACTAACATGCAAAGCTCAGTGTGTAAATAAAGTGTCACAGCAAAATCTACACATAGAAACTATTTGCTGGGACCTTGTCAAGCCCATTGCTTTCACAATGACACAACAACATAACCAGCTAAGGAAGCACAAGAAAGCTTTAATCTTCTAGAAGAGTGCCTTGGAATATTTGAGCAGTAACTGAATCAATGCAAGGAAAAAAAAGCAAAACAACAAAGCCACCCTAGTTGAATGAAATCAGCATACCTTGATATCAATAAGTCTTTCATGGTTCTCCCCATAGCATCTCCGGAAGCACCTGTGGGCTGTGGTCAACTTTTTCTCTGCATCATCCAGGCAGTCCAGCTGTTCCAGGCGGAAGTAGCACCACACTATATCCAGCTGCAGTACTGCATAGTTATCAACTGTGTTCAGCAGCTCTGTGCTGCACTCACTGGGAAAATAAAACGTTTTTTTTTTTTTCTTTAGGTGAGTGGTTGTTTACCTTTTAACACTAACAGAAAAACATGCTAGGAGTACATATATTCATATTTACACTCAATTAATTGAGGAAGCATGTGCTTCGTATTTGAGGTAGCTAACTGAAGCCAGTGGAACTTTAATAAAACACTGATGTCCCATCACTTTCATTAATACATAGGACACTCATGATAACACTACTTCCCAAAAAGTTACGATAGCCACAATTCCTTTTTTTTTTTTTTTAACACTATTTAAGACAGCATCCATTTAAAAGCAGGGTAGAATTAAACACTCTATAACCTTTAAGATCACAGGGATCAATCATCTCCTTCACTGCAAGTGAATACACTGGGATCTGTGTGAGTCTCCTTATTTGTGAGTGCAGATGAGAAGCAGAAGGGGACAACATTACTGTGGGGAGGGAGGGATTCTCAAAATCAGCAACTTTGGGTTCTGACTGCTGACAGCAAATTAGATTACCAGCAGAAACCCTGATATGGTTACTGACCTCTGTGTTCTGCTCCATCTTTTTCAGGAAATTATTCCTTACAGGAGTGATTGCAAAAGAATACGTGCATCTGCCTCTCAAGCTTCAGCAATTTATAGCCTCATACATTAATAATGACAGTTTCTGTTTATGTTAATATGACAGACTAAATGGCCCAGTGGCTGTATCTGTTTCAGCTGTTCTGCACAAAGCCACCTGTCACCACTAGTCAGAGGCTTCTTCTGCTATTTCCAAACTGCAGAGAGGGTGAGAAGTAATCCTGGGCAAAAGAGGCCCTGATTTATACACATAGTCAGGGCTAATGGTGTTCCTATATTTGGCTGACAGTACCGGAAAGCCAGATATAAATACTTCAAAAGGTTCTTACCAGAAGTGTTTATCAGCATCCAACAAATATGGCAGAGCTATTTCATATTCCTTCTTTTTCATTAATGCTCTGCCCTTTTCATGATAACCCATTGCCAGCACAAGCGCCTAGAAAAAAAATGTACCAAGTCATTTCTGTACTCCTCTCAGCTCTCTTTTATAACTAAAAATAATTATGTAGGTAATCCATTAGACTCCTTGTTCTTCCTAGAAAAATACCATTGTATTAGTTCAGTAAGAGTCATTATTTCACACTGCTTGATATTTTTATCCCATTTAATAATATTAATATATTGTCAAAAAAAAAAAGGCAACAAATGCTACTGACACATGAAGTGAAGCACCAAATTTATTTTAAAACTAAAATCACAGATAGATTTTCAGTAGCAAGTGATAACAAGCTAAGCAATTTGCAAGTCCCACACATTCTAACAGTACCAAGCTTATTTTGCTTTACTACTAGAACTATCTTGTATAACTCTGGTGATTCACTTCCTATAAAACCTCAGAACTGATAATTATATCTTGAACGTGGCAGGAAAACTCTCTAGTTTCTGCAGGATGACAATTTCAATAATATTTCTTGACAGACACAACCTGCAGTAGTTCTTCTCACCCAAGTTCCATACATCTGATGCTTTAACTTTTAGGGTGAGCTCTGTAACACCTCTTCAGAACAACATGCATTGTAAGAATGGACAGCTATTTTTTTTCCAATCATCCAGAAACTCCAGATGAGTCAGAAAACTCAGTGTGCCTCAGCAGCAGTTAACATATGTTGGGGTCTGCTTGTTGTTGTTCCCCCTCCCCTGTATGTTTTTTTTCCATTTTTCTTTTGTTACATTTGTAAACATTTCTTAGTTATCTTCAAAAAATCCAACATCTTAAAAGATAGTGTTACTGCCATTCTTCTGCTTCAGCAGCCAATATCAGGTGTGTCACTCCTACTGTAATGACTGCATGCACCTGGCCAAAGACTTTCAGTTGAGAATGTGGGGTTTGAACAGTGAACAAGTTTAAATCTGAGAGGGGTCACAGTGCAGAAGACCTCAAAACTAATTTTTAGGAGTCTGACTTTGTGAGACTCATTTTGCTTCCAGCTGAAGTTGACTGAGCCTAATGAACAAGTTCCTTTCATGTGGCCCTATGGCAATCAAAATTCAGAAGAGGTGCTAAGAAACAAAAGTTAAAACCCATCTTAAAAACAAACTAAAAAAAAAAGAAGACTGACAACACAGGAGGGTATGCAAGATTAAACCTGCAATTAGATCAGCAGTTAGGAGGCTCTCTTCAGATAGCTAAAGTATCTCCAATTGCAGAGTTCTACTTCATTTTCATTTCAAAATTATTTTTATTAAGCAAATATTTAGCTGACCCAGTGCACATCCCCAGAAAGCCCAACTGTATTTCAATACTATATTTGAAATAGTTTCTTAAAGCCTGATTCATCAAGAGCCTTATTAACTCAGTAAGATAAATTTTACCTACTTTTTTGGCTTGAGGAGGAATCTCGATTGACCTCCCAGTCTGATTAGCTATATCTAGATATGGAGTAGTATCTGCATCCAAGTACTCCTCTGCAACATAAGAAACAGCAAGTCTTAGTTGTAAGTACCACCTCCTAAAAGATACCATTATTGCCATAAGATTATGTCATTAAGTACCCAGTTAAACAAAAAAAGCAAACAACAACAAAAACCGTGAATTACAAAGAGGGCTGGAGCACCTCTCTCACGAAGAAAGGCTGAGGGGGTTGGGCTCGTTCAGCCTGGAGAAGAGAAAGCTCTGGGGAGATCTCACTGCAGCCTTCCAGTACTTGTCGAGAGCTTACAAACAGGAAGGGGACCAACTTTTTACATGGTCTGATAGCGATAGAACAAGGGGAAATGGCTTTAAACTGAAGGGGAAAATTTAGCTTAGATGATAGGGAGAAATTCTTCACTCAGAGAGTGGGGATGCACTGGCACTGTTGCCCAGTGATGCTGCAGATACCCCACCCCTGGAGTTGCTCAAAGTCAGGTTGGATGAGGCCCCAGTAGCCCTGTCCATGGCAGGGGCTGGAACTGGATGACCTTCAAGGTCCCTTCTATTCTAAGCCACTATATGATTCTATTATATGAAGTCTGTTTTTAGACAGACCTACCACCAACAGCCTCAGCTGGCCAAGCATAAAGCATTTTAGAGCCCATTATTTTTAATCTCCAGAGGAGATTCAGGCTGGACATTAAGAAAAATTTCTTCAAGAGAGTGGTCAGGCACTGAAAGAAGCTGCCCAAGGAGGTGGTGGAATCACCATCCCTGAAGGTGCTCAAGAAACATGGTTTAGTGGGGAAATATGGGTGATAAGTGCATGGTTGGACAAGATGACCTTGGAGGTCTTTTCCAGCCTCAGTGACTCTATGATTCTATCCTTTCCCAATGTCTTTAAGTTTATGACTGTTCTACTAATTTTTTGTTTTCACTTTAATTTGATTTGAAATGAAAAAGGATGCTTTTCTTACAAACAAAAGACAATTAAGAAGGAGTTCACAGAGGTTAAAAGCTTCTGCCCTGCAGTGTGCCTGGGTGGCCAAGAAGGCCAATGGCATCCTGGCTTGTATCAGAAGTAGTGTGACCAGCAGGAGTAGGGAAGTAATTGTCCCCCTGTACTCAGCTCTGGTGAGGCCGCACCTTGAGTACTGTGTCCAGTTCTGGGCCCCTCACTGCAAGAAAGACATTGAGGCCCTGGAGCGTGTTCAAAGAAGGGCAACAAAACTGGTGAGGGGTCTGGAGCACAGGCCTTATGAGGAGTGGCTGAGGGAGCTGGGATTGTTCAGTCTGGAGAAGAGAAGGCTCAGGGGAGACCTTATTACTCTCTATAACTACCTGAGGGGAGGTTGTAGCGAGCTGGGGGTCGGCCTCTTCTCTCGTGTAACTGGTGATAGGACTAGGGGGAATGGTTTCAAGCTGCGCCAGGGAAGATTCAGGCTGGATATTAGGAAATACTACTTCTCTGAAAGAGTGGTCAAGCACTGGAATGGGCTGCCCAGGGAGGTGGTGGAGTCACCGACCCTGGAGGTGTTCAAAGAACAATTGGATTTTGTGTTGAGGGATATAGTTTAGCAAGAACCATGGGTGATAGGTGGATGGTTGGACTGGATGATCTTATAGGTCTTTTCCAACCTTAGTGATTCTGTGATTCTGTGATTCTGTGATTTTCCTCAGATGAAACAAAAGGTTTGGTAGGTTCTTTTTGTATTTCACATTGCTTCACACAGAGCCTTGAGCCTTTGAGGACACTATATAAAGACTCTGTCATACTCTGGCATTTTGCTATAAAGGACAGCTAGTAGTAAATATCTTAAGAAGGCCCTATACAGGATTCAAAGGCTGGGGTCTAAATTACCCCTTAAGTCAATAAAAAGACCCACTTTCTTTATTTGTTCAAAATCTGGTATAACAGTATGCTAAAAGCAGCTTTGTTCATATACTTTTTATGCATTTGGCAGGAATTCATTACATACTCAATTTCAGTTTCTTGTTTGTGGATTTTTGAAACAATAAAATAGAGAAATGATTTAAGTTCATCATCTGGCAGCGCAATTCACAGACACACTTAATCTCATTTTGAGAAATTATTACTGTTAAATTGACCATATCCCTTTGACTTAATCTGCAGTTGCTAGCAGTTGACATCAAACACAATGAGAAAAGAACAGCCACATTATAGATCACAATGACAAGTGTGCTGTTCTGCACAGTGTAACCATGGTTACACGTAGTCATATCTGAGGTAAACTACAAAAAAAAATGTGTAAGACTTATCATACATTATTCCACTGTGCTTATGTGAACAATAAATTTAAAGCCTGCTCTCAGAATTGCCAGTCCCCTAACTGTCAAGTGCCAATTACATAATAATTGATTAATATTATATCCTTCAGCAAGTGTAAAATATTTTCTAGCATTCCACTTGTGTAATAATTAGAAGAGGAAGTTTTAATCAACTCAGTTTTCAAGTTGGCAGAAAACTACAAGAGTATAAACTGAAGTGACAGTACAGGCACTTTTCCATGCTGAAATGCTACAGAGATGATCTGCAAGATGCCCAGCTCTCCACTCCCACACTAACCCTGCCTTACCTCTCTCTGCTAGGATTTCCAAACCCTTCTTAGTTCTTTGCATCTTCTCACTGATGTCTTTTTCTTTCTTGCGTTGAAGTTCTTCTTCTTGAACTTTTCTTTTAGTTTCCTCATCACTCTGTTCCAGTTGAAGTACCATCACTTTTGCATTGTGTGTTACACCTTGATCTTCAAGGGTTTTTCCTGCAAAACACAGTATTAGGATCACATTTCTCATACTTTATTTGTGAAGAAACCATTTTACATTGTCGTGCTACTGGAAAAAAAACAACCTCAACAGCCCTTTACCTTGCTCACATTATACTGGTGAACTACAATCAGTACCAGATCCAAGTATTCAGTCATGATCACTGTGAATTACTGACATCCTCCACAGAAACTCAAATCAGAAGCACATTTGCATTTAAGAAATGCTTTTAAAATGACTGGCATGTTTTTTTCCCCAAAGCATTCAAGAATTACAAGTGTTTCTATTTCAATTAATTGATCTCCAGGCAAGAACTAGAATAATGTGGGGTTAAAAAAGGTGTCCAGAATCACACATCACAACAATACCAGGACAGAGGAAATGGAAATTAAATCCAACTTCTTATTATCAATTTCATGGCTCTAACTAGTTCTGACTTCTTCCAAGGGAACAAATATGTCAGCTGCTCAGGTAATCAATAAAAAAAGTAGTCATTGTTCAGTGTTTCAAACACACTGTGGGAATTAACATGTGTAACACATTACAAACAAACTTTTGAATGTGCAGCTATATAATATGGATTGGGGAAATTTATTTATTTTTCTTAAACATCTATTCTGGGTATTTCAACGCTTCCGAAAATAGGCTTTCAACATTAATTAAGGGATTCCTATAATCAATAATTCTGAGTACTTTGATCATTACTATTTATTACCATTACCTTAGAGCAGAGACTGGCAAATACAACTGCAATTCCTTGGAGATTTTCCACATTAACAAAATTGCAAACAAGTTTGCTTCTGAGAAGCAATAAACTGAAAAACAAACACAGAAGTATACTCAACTGGAGACACTTTACTTGACTAGAGATACATACCCAGGTCAAGCTGCTTCTTATTTATGATTATTTTGATAGCATTTTCTTGTAACGCATGCTCTTGTGCTATCCTGTGAAATAAATCATTGCATTTATGAACATAAACTCACAAGGACAAACAGCATTTCTAATAGAATAGTGATGAAACTTGAAAAATTATGTTCATAATGGCTTAACCTTTGGCTATGAAAGGCTGCTAAAAGTCAAAATAACATCATCAGAAAGCTTTTATGCCATACAGGAAAAAGATGGGATACAGAAAGGGAAAAGCAAAGCAGGCAGAAAAGAATCTGACTTTAGCTGGGTTAAAAAAACAACACAAAATAGAAGTTGGTTCACTATTTAGAGAACCTGCCTCACTACAAACAGTGCTGATCACTGCTGCCTTCTCTGGTACTTGCTGATGATTTACAAAATGAGTCATTTCCACTACTAACTTCCCTTTTTTCTGTGTTAAGCTACCACTTTTTTAAATGAAGAACTGCCCTATCCAGGAATGCTGTACAGCCAACTCAGACATACCAAACATTAAGAAAAACGTAAGATAACCCAACAATAGTGCACCGTCTGCATTTTTGTGAAGTAGCACACTGTCATACAGTACTAAGACAAGAACAAAGGTGATTACACTTACTGTGATCTGAGCTCCTTGCCAGTGATGAACAGGCTAGTTTCCAGTGGGACTTTTCTGCTCTGTAGTAATTATGTTGGATGGGAGAATGGAAGAGGAAAGGAAAAGAAAAGAATGTATCACAGTACTTCGGGCATTTTTTTTTAAACTAACTGTTTTCTAACAACTACAATTTCTTTTTCAAATAACAATCACGTTAACAGGGTTACCATTTGGCATACATACTATTAATTTCCAGGCAGGGAACATTCTACTTGCTATACACTGCTAAAAATAAGCATTACTACTGCACAAGATTGAGAGTTAGATAAATCCAAATTCAGACCCAAACAATTTAAACTAATTTAATTATGCGCTTCCAATCTTAACTCTGCTCTGTAATTACACCGCTCACCTGTGACTGGTGAAGTTATGATTAATTCCTATTAGTGTGTCTGGTCCCAGAATAGATAAACTGGGATTTTAAATGAATTAATTCCCTCATGCCCAGCAGCATAGAAAAAAGGAATTAGCAGACTGTTTGTTTGTTTTAACTGCATGGCAAATACTTAACAACTGCTGCCTTTAGCCTGTCACATTCCCTGCTAATTAATTTTCACTACAGGAGAGAGAGCAATTATGATTGTGTTTTTTTCAAGTATTCAGTGGAAAAAGAAACCTTCTGAAGCATGGGTTATCTGTGAAGATCACCTTCTTCAGCAGAAAAATATTGCCCTTTTCCAGAGTCACCACTCACTGCTGTTGCTGAAAAGATGAATGCAATCTTTAAGTGCCCCTAAGCAAAGAAGTTCTACTGTTATCTGAGCAGATCAAGATACACAGCTTTGGGGAAGATGCTGCTCCCACTCAGCAGAACCAAAACTAGAAAGTGACTGGAGATGGCAATTGTGTTTGTCAGAGACTAGCTTTGTCTGTACTAGTAAGAACTTAACCAAGAGCTGTTTCTCTGTCCTGTAAAGTTCACATCCATAGAGTTGAATCCTCTCAGCCTTCAAAACAGCACAGCTGTATCCAAACCACTGATGAACATCAGTCCCTCACCTTGTGCCTGACCATTGCTTGGAAGAACAGCAGGTGGCCTAGGCAGAGCTGCATCAGAGAGGATGCTAACAAGTGTGACTATGGAACAGCTAGTGGGCTTTAGCTGAACAGGGTAGATGCAGTCCCAGAATCCAGCATAACAATTAGAGTGACAACAATTTCATTACTGTGGTATGTTTTATGCAGGCTGAAGCCTGGCTTTAAGGGGCAAATTGTTTGGAACCTCACTTAGAATAGATGAGTACCATCATAATAGAAAACCATACCTTTTCAAGTTCAAACACTGGAGGTTTAGTTAGCTGCCTGGGCTAGAACAGTTACAGTATAAACCACTGTAAGAGCATGCCACATGCCATGGTTAAAAGCTAAAGGAGGATTATTTTGTATTGTTAACCATACACTACTTAAAATGACAGAGCATTCAATTTGGTCATTGCAATTAAAAAGATAGGGGACTTCTTAAAAAATTAAAGCTGTCATTTAAACAAGAGCTGTGGTAATAAAGTGATATTCATTTGCTAATGCAACTTTAGGTATTTTACAACTGAAAAAAAATCTGTTCTTTATTGCTAACATGAACAGTAAGTCAGAAGAAATCAAATTGAAACAGACAGACACTCAAATCTAATTTACTTTTCTTAATTGAAAGATCATTTCTCATTAAATCCTAAGAGGAAGACAATTACTAGTCACCCAACACTACATCCCTTCTTCATGATATTCCCATATATCTGAAAAACTAAAACTATATCTACATAACTTCTCCCTCCCCACCCCCAGCATTATTACTTTTCTTTAATACCAAATACAGATTCATCATGCAAAACACCCAAAGAAGTTGAGAAAGAACACATTTGCATTAGATGTATAACTAGAACTCAAAAGGCCATAAAGTTAAGTTACTTATCCCAACTTTTCTTCAACATCACTTACTTTTCTCCGAGGCAGATGTATATCAAGTCTTGCAATCCCAGTCACTTTATAATTTTCATTTCCTGTTCCACGCTCAATTGCTTTACACCGTATTTCTTCCAGCATATTCTCTGCATCATTCTCATTGATTTTCAGCTTGGATGAATATTTTTGGACAAGCTCCTAAGAAAACAGCAAGAAAAATCTAGCAAAATGCACCAGTAATACCACTGGAGGACACATGACATCAGCTCAGATGGAATATTTACCTTCATCTCTTCACCAGCTTCTTTTTTATCATTTGTATACGGTGGTTTCCACAGCTGAATTTTGTCTTCTCTTAAGCAGCTTGTCAGCTTTGCTATCAAATACTTCTTTTGTGCCATTCTTTTAAAGAAAAGCAAATAAGCAAAAAATACCATTGAGTATGAAACACATTTCAGTTGGGAAGGGAACCTAACAACAAAGTTACCAAAAATTGGAACATGTATAACTCAAGGAGCCCCCTGCTTTGGTATTTTGTGACAGGAAATCTCTTCCTAACCTCTCATATAAGCTAGAATTGCAGAACACATTGATTCTTCAAAATCCATGAGAAAACTATTCTTTCCTGCCCTGGAAAGTGCTACTCATTCCAATCTCTCTGCAAAATGTATCCGTGCTATGCCTCTGCCTTTCTGCTTCCCTGCTTGCACTGCTTTTCTCCACCAGCCACTGGTTGAACACAAATTATGACTCTCTTTTGGAAGACAGAAAAGAGATGTCAAGAAGAAACATCTCAGTACCACAAACTTCCCCATGAGAAGACCATAACACAACGTCCTCATCGCTCCAGCAAATGAAATCAGTGCCAAGATCCATGCCTCCCCTCTCAGATCTCAATCATTTGGCAAGAAGCCACATTTAATACCATCATGAAACGGTACTGTAAAATCCTGCTATCACAGTGATGAAATAGCAGCTTGTCACTTTTCATAGTCCACAATACACTCTTCCCTCTCCCACTGCACAGAGAACACAAGCAACATAAAGTACAGAGACTGAGATTAAATGTGATGTGCACTGTAAATCTGCAGCAGGCAATGAAGCACCCATCACCAGGGAAAAGTTGGCAGTGTGCTGAACAGAGCAGCTCCCTGGCTCACAGGTGACAATTTAGGCTGAACTCATCACCACAAGTTACTCACTTTCAGTTGAGAACAACCAGTTACCTCTGAGTAAATCAGCATTTCCCTGAAAAAAAATCCATTAAAAAAAAAAATGGTGTTCAAGAAATGTTTAGATGTCGTACTGGGGGATGTGGTTTGGTGTAAAACATCGGTGATATGTGGTTGATTGGACTGAATGATCTTAGAGGCCTTTTCCAACCTCTATGATTCTATAACAAGGAATAGAGAAGGCAGAGAGAGGGTAAGGAAAGGAAGATTAGGTGATCTTGAGGAAAAAAAAAAAAAAACAACACAAAGAAAATCTATTTACTTATGTCTTGGCTCTTGTACACCAGGAATCATATGGGAGATGTCTTTTAATTTATATAGAAAGACATTTAAGTTGTGGGCACTGAAAATTGATTAAACTGTCACTTTTCTTTAAGAGTGGATTCATGTTTTCTTTTTCTTGTTTATCAGCACAGACCTCTCAAGAAAATGGGGCAAAGAGAAGAATCAGAGGTCATTGCCCTTGTGTGCAGATTCAAAGCCTGCTCCTTGTTCAGAAGGGCATCCTAATGAGCAAAAAAACGTAGGTAAAAAAATGGTCAGTTAAACATATCAGTTAACCTTATCTCAACTGCAGTTTTGGTGAGATACAAAGAATCTTTGAATGCTACAAAGACTCTTCTAGTGAAAGGCCAGAACAACTAACTGAGCAGCAGGTGCTTCAAAAACCCTTCCGTTTTGTTTCCTGTAGTTTGTACAGTGTCTGATCAAATCAGGCAAGAAACATTCTTCTTCTTACTGAGATGTCGTTATTATTTCAGGGTCAAAACAAAAGATGGCATTTGCAAGCAGAAAGGAACAAACATATCCAGTTTCCAAAAGATGGTATTAAAGTGCAGTTTTCCCATTTTTTTTTTTTTTCCCAAAACACATCACACAAATCCCGTATCACAGAATGACCTGGGTTGGAAGTGACCTCTAGGATTGTGAAGCTCCAACCCTCCCCATGCAGAGCTGCCAATGTCCATATTTAATACTAGCACAGGCTGCCCAGGGCCCCATCCAACCTGGCCTTGAACACCTCCAGGAACAGGGCATCCTCAACATCTCTAGGCAGCCTGGTCCAGCACCTCACCACTCTCACAGTAAAGAACTTCCTCCTGATAACCAACCTAAATCTCCCCTCCCTCAACTTAAATCATTTTGCCTTGTCCTGCTGTTATCTATCCTTGTGAAGAGCTGACTCTCCTCCTTTTTGTAGGTTCCCTTTAGGTACTGAAAGGCTGCAATGAGGTCACCCTGCAGCCTTCTTTTCTCCAGGCTGAAATACAATCATTTTTTGCAATTTTTAGGGTTGAACAACCAACCCATCACTATATTTCCACTTAACATTAACTTCAGAAACAAAAGAATATCCTTTACTTCGAGGCATCCAGACACTTTAAGTCTACAAATTATACAGGTGACATTTGTAAGCTGGTCGTTCATCTTTTTATCAGATTGGTACTTCACAGTTTTGTAAGTCTGCTCATCTATAGAACCAGGAAGCAACACTGACATCTTCAGTTAAACTTATCCTTACCAAACCTCCATAAAAAGAATGCTTTCCTTTCCACAAATAATAACACAGCTATAGTTTCGTATGTTAAAAAACTTTGACATTCATAATGAATTACCATTTCACCTTAAGTAAACAGCAAGAGAATCCTTAACAAGAACTTATGAGTGACGTTCCCACAAGCATCCCTGAGATGGCTTCACTTTCACTGAGCTTGAAGGGGCTCTCCCAAAACTCAAAACAACCGATGGGGATTTACCAAAGGCTGTTCTGAACACCAGACTGAGCTTTTGCCACACAAACATCACCTCCTGAACCAGCTGGGCTCCGAAAAACAAACACAGATTTGAAAGCCAAATCGTTGAGGGAAGAATTCTGAGCAGCCTAGTAATAAAACAGACTGGATAAAGACATAAGCAAGACTCCCTACAGCAACGATTTAATGCTCACTCATGGCTCCAGAGGCAGCAGAAAAGCTATGTACCAGGACGGGCACCCAGCAGCAGCCCTGGGTCGCCCTCAGCACACACCCGGCCCACCCCTGCCCTGACAGCACCGACACTCCCGGCCACGCAGTCCTGTGCCGCAGGGGGCAATTCCCAGCGCTGTCACTGCTGGGTGCCTCCAAAGCACCACGCTGGCAGAAGGGCGAGGCCCGGGGAGGCCGCACGGTACCTCAGCGTGAGGGGAGGCACCCACCTGAGCCCTCCGCTTGAACGCGGGCCTCGGCGCTCGGGCTGAGGGAACAGCGAGCCCTACCAACAGTTGTCCCAGCCCGCCGCGGACCCAGAGCCCGCTCTGAGGGGCAGCAGGGCGGCGGCTCACCCGCTGGCAGCGGCCCGTAGGAGGAGCGAAGCGCACCACTCCCCTCAGGGAGGGCGGCTATACAGGGCGGGGTTCTGTAACGCCCTTTACTGCTGCCGGCTTCCGGCTTCCGGGAGATTCCTGCGCTGAAACAGGAAGTGAGGGTCACGTGGTGAAGCCAAGCCCCGCCCGCCATTTTAGCGTTTTGCCCTTACTCGTGGGGTGGTTGTGTGTCTGCGCGTGTGATGTTTGGTCGCTCGGTGGCACGCTGTGCCTTTTGCTCTTCGCTCGCCTGCTTTGTACCTTGAGAAGTGCTGGTGCTTTGGTACCTGCTTCTCCTTTTGATCCTTTCACCTGTCAGATCCTTTCACCCGCAGCCTTTCTGCTTGTGAGGCAAAAAGGGGCAGAGGTTCCTGTCAGTGTTGGGGGGCTTTTCCCAAGGGCTGAGAGGTGCCAGGGAAGAGCCAGGTGTGCTGGTTGCTGTGTACAGGGTCAGCGTGTCTGCGTGGGCCTGGGGTTTGTGTTTGTTGTAAGGGTGTCAAAGTTAGTCTGAATTCAGAGGCTGGGCTGGAAAATTATTATGCGTGGCACTGTATGTAGAGAGAAACTCACAGAATTGTTAGGGTTGGAAAAGACCACTAAGGTCACCTAGTCTGTCTACCAGTCCCTCAGTGCTACATCTCCACAGTTCTGGAACACCTCCAGGAATGGTGATTCCACCACCCTGTGCCACTGCATCACCTCTCTTTCTGAGATTTTTTCCTGAAATCCAACCTGAATCTCCCTCAGTGCAGCTTCCGGCCATCGCCTCTTACTGCTGTTACCTGGGGGCAGAGCCCGATGCCCACCTTTGGTACAACCTTCTTTCAGAGCACTGTAGAGACCTCCCAGACTCAGTGAGATGTTTGGCCCCATTTCCCTTACGATATGTGTTGAACCTTCTGCTCTAGTCCCCTTAATGGCCCATTGCTGAGAATGGTGTGAGACTACATAGGCTGCACAAAGTAGACACTTGATGTTATATTTGTATGTAGGACCTCCAGAGGTTCCACATACTCCCAAAACAGTCCCGACATCTAAGGATTTTCATAGTATCATTTATGTTGAAAAAGACCTCTAAAATCATCTAGTCTAACCTTCAACTCATTGCCACCATGCCTGCTGAACAATGTCCCTCAGCACCACATTTCTGGAGTTCTTGAACACCTCCAGGAATGATGACCCCACCACCATGCAGCCTGTTCCAGTGCCTGACTAAACTTTTGTTCAAATTGCTCTGATATTGTGAGACAAAGTGTTGTCCGAGGGTGTTGTTTATTTTGGACAAGATGCCCCTGCAGGTCAGTCCTTATGTAAAGCATATTCCTTAGGCAGTTATGTGGCCCCACAGGTATTGTGTGTCTTGCTCACAAACTCTGAACTAGAATTTCAGGATTCCTAACTCTCCTGTGTGCATAAATCAGTCACATTTGCCCACTGTTAAAATAAGGTTATTGTTATTTGGCTTACTTTTCTGATACTCTTGAATTCAGTGCTTGAAACTTTGCTAAAGTTATAGTAATGCAGTAATGATAGTTACTACCCATAAGTTCCAAACATGGAAAAACAAACAGCAAAGCGCTTTGAAAATCAGGTAAGTTTGAGAACTGACTTCACAATATTTGAAGTTTTCCATTTTTCTCATGAAATTGTTCCCTTTTTCATTTTTTTTACTAAGGCTGCTTTAGGGAAAAAATAATAATTTTCAGGCAATGCACCTGTGTAATATTTTAATCTCTTGAAATGCAAGTTCAGCCACGTTTCTCATAACTAACAATACTCTATTAACAAATGAAAATGTACTGAAATTTTCCTTCTCTTATGTCCTTGGGATTTAAACTAAAGGACTTTTTCAAAGGCAAAATGCCCTTCCTAATTAAGCTCATCAGTACTAAGCACACCAGTATGCTAGAGAAGCCTCAGGAAAGGACAAAGTGGTTCTGTGAAAGTGCCTGCAAAGGATTTAGTTATTTAGTATGTGTATAAACTTTCACTGACTTTTAAATCAAGGTATTCAAGCCTGTGTTTAGTTAAGATAACTAATTCAAAGCACTTTAAAATCAATTTAAAAGTATTTGCAGAAAATAATATCACTAATTTAGTCAAATGGGTGTATAGAGAAGGTAGATAAGGTTTTAGAATTTCTGTGATACTGATTTAAAAATTTAAATTGCATTCACTGAAATGTTTTCAAGTGTTTCATTGCAAATATCTTGCCAAAATGATCTTGAATTTAATTTTTAATAGTTTTTATAGTGGCTCCTTGCCAGTGTGACTTTTTTTTTTAATTTCAGTTGTTCCTTTATCTTGATGTGATTCTGTTATGGACTCCAGACTTGTAGATACAACAGAAACAACACTCTGGTATAATGAAAGGCTGGAGTACAAATCAATAACTCTGTAATCAGCATGACAGGAAAATAGAAAGCTAATGTGCGCCACAGAGTTCAAAAAACTCATTGTCCTTTGATATTTCTCTCCAGGTACTTTCTTGTTTCATATAGCTGGTTGTTATCTGGTATTTTATCCCTGTTATACCTTTACTTATTATCCATAATTGTGTTTTATCTTTTTTCAGTTCTTTTTTTAGTACTCCTAGTACTGTGTTTTTGGTTTTGGTTTGTGTTTTATTTCTTTTGTTGTTGTTTTAAATTCTGTTTGTTTTTATAAGTTAGTTGTGATTGCTTATTATTTTTTCATTTCTACTCAGAAATAGGAATCAATTAATTGAAAACATTAAAAAAAAAAAAAAAAGAAAAACATTGAAAGATCACAGCAAGTGATCAAGTGAAATGGTTTTAAATGGTTTTAAGTTGAGGGAGGGAAGATTTAGGTTGGATATCAGGGGAAAATTCTTTACTATGAGAGTGGTGAGGTGCTGGAACAGGCTGCCCAGAGGGGTTGTGGATGCCCCATCCCTAGAGGTGTTCAAGGCCAGGTTGGATGGGGCCCTGGGCAGTCTGGTCTAATGTTAAATGGGGATTTTGATGGCCCTGCATGTGGCAGGGGGGTTGGAAATTCATGATCCAACCCCTTCCCTTCCAACCCTGGCCATTCTGTGACTCTGTGAAGTGAACAAGTACATCTGGAGAATTTTGTTGAAGAATTAAAGGCCATATATAGTTTTGCCTTTGTCTTATGGATGGTTACTTACAGAAGAGAGGTGCCTGCCTGTCTACTGGTGCTGGCTGGATCACTGTGTGACAATGTAGAATTTAGGTCTGGAACTGCTTTGAGTGGCACAGAAAAGATGGCACTTGGCAAGGAGGAGTAGAATAGCATTATATTCCATGATTGTTTTATCTTTTCTGTGGTCTTACAAAATACCGTGGCATGGTAACATGATAGTCCTACCAGGAATACTGCATTCAGCTTGGGGCCCCAAGCAAAAAAAGATGTGGAGCTTTTGGAGCAGGTGGAGAGGAGATCACAAAGATGATCAGAGGGCTGGAGGACCTCTGTTACGAAGGAAGACTGAGGGAGTTGATGTTCAGCCTGGAAAAGGCTCTGGGGAGAAATTGTAGCCTTTTGAAGGAGACTTGCAAGAAGATTGGCTATGGACTCTTTATCAAGTTGTATAGAGATAGGACAAAGGCAGGTAATGGTTTTAAACGAAAAGAAAGTAGATTAGACAAAGAGAAGACATTCTTTATTCAGAGGGTGGAGAGGTCCAGAGAAGCTGTGGATGCCTCATCTGTGCAGGGCTGGATGGGGCTTTGGGCTCCTGCTCTGGTGAGAGGTGTCCCTGCCCATGGAACTCAGTGGGCTTTAAGGTCCCTTCCCCAAACCATTTTGTGATTCAACACTTAGCACTGCGAATCTCCTGTGAAAGAATTGGCTCTCATGGCCATGTCCAGAGAATGGTGGTGAATGGAGTGGTCAGGAGTGGTGTTCTCCAGGCAGCAGTACTGGGTCCGGCCCTGTTTAATATCTTTATTGATGATCTGGACAGGGAGATTGAGTGCACACTCAGTAAGTTTGCAGATGATACCAACTTGGGATGAAGTGTTACTTTACCTGATGGTAGGAAGGACCTACAGAGGGATCTGGATAGGCCGGATGTCTGTGCTGAGGCCAATCATGTGAGCTTAAGCTGTATCTATAGAAGTGTGTAGAAGGGAGTCAACAATGTATTTTTACAGGATTTATATATAAGAAAAATGTACCATTTACTGTGTCCCATCAAAACAACAATAGATGTGAGCAAAGATTTTATTAATTGCTTTTAAAAATACATTAAAAATTATAATGAATTTTTTTTTTGAGAAAAGACTTATGAAATCATATTAAGTTTATGAATCACCTTCAGTACTGTTTCATTGCTCATTTTTTTATTTTCTAGTCAAATCGTACCATATTGAAGTTCAGCCTTGTTGCTTCATCAGCAGTTTTGCTAATGTTTGCTATAGCTCTCAGATATTTCAAATGTTATAATACAGTCTTTTTTCTAAATAAGTAACCTGAAAATAGAGGGGAAACAGCCCAGAAAAATTGCTTCAGTATCTGGAATAACAAAAGTGAGCTTCCATTGCAGTCCAACATCTTCCTTACAACTCACTTTAGATTGTACTGTACAGCAACAATTTATTTTGTGAAGATCTTCCTTGGCTAACAGGAGACCTTCAGCAGGTTGATTACAGTAACTAGGAATGTTATTTTGCTGTTTTCAGTTTTACTCAAATTTTTGACTAAACTTTATTTATTGCTGAGTGTCTTCACTGTGAGACGTATAATCCAAGCCTCCTTGCTGCTTCTGAAATTCTGGGTGCTTTTTTATTAGGGAAAGGATAAAAGTCTAACTTGTGGCAAGCTGGCATGTATTTTGTAGAGGAAATATGGTGATGCATCCAGACTGCTGAAGTGTCTGACTTTAGAGCAGGCTTTTGGCAAGTTCCTGAGATAGTGCTGTCACTCTCTTTGCCGAAACTGCTCAACGTACTCGAACTGAGCACGGATAGTTCACTCGCTTCTTCTAATTCCTTGTGTTGCAGCGTGCCATTTTCCTTTGAAATCAGTCTCTGATTGTCAAAACTGAACGATTCATTCCTGCAGTGGGAAAGATCCCAGGGAGCTTTCTTACAAGGAGTTTGTGCCAGGCGGTGAATTCCCAGGTGAGTACGCCAGGGTGAGCTGTCGTGTGCAGTGCCATTGCTGGTTACCTCCAGCCTCACCCTTCTGACTGGGACACGTTCCGTAAATGACTTTGAATTTTTAACTTTTTTATTAATTAAAACAGCGTTGACCATTGATTCTGGGAGAATGGATTCATGCTCACCTGTATGAGAAACACAGATATGCACTTTAGTATTGTGGCAGATATTAAGGGTCTGCTTCAGCTGAAGAACTTTTACGGATGAGTGGTGCCTGTACTCCTTCCATCTTGACCAAGAGTAGTTCAAACTCTTTTGATGTCAGATTATAGAGAAGTATTCCTCACTCAGTTTTGCAGTTTGAAGACATGAATGCTACCACAGACTCAGTTAAACGATAATGGAAATTTATCAAGTCAATATTGATCTAAGCGCTACTCTAAGACTCATTAACAACACAGATTGGGAATTGACTTTCAGTAATTAACTGTTTGTAAGCAAAAATTCTTAAGGTGAAGAGGGGCCTGCTTAATGTGTTGATTGGTACTATGATTTGAGAGACACAAATGTTCGACTTGATACTGCTTGAAGCTTGTATTCACAACCAAAAAATATTCTGAATTTCTTTCCTTTTTTTCCTAGTGCAGAATCATTAAAGTATAGGCTGGTATTTATTACTTAATTATTTTTTCTCATCTCTGTGCCTTAATTTCTAATGTGTTATGAAAGTTACTGCTGGAAATGCATAGGATATTAGAAATAGAAATGCTAATGCTACCTTAATTAGATGTAGCAGCTATTAAATTACTGAACATGACTGGCCTTCTGTGCCTTGAAAATGAATTGAATCTGAACCATTGTACTAAAGATAAACAAACAGTGCTGTTGACATTGTAAGCTCTAATTAAATGCACTTTAGTTACTATAAATATTGCTTAAAGTAGAAGTTGTGAAGAATGCTGACCTTATTTACGGGGTTGAGTTAAAGGAACTGAATTTTTTTCAGTATGAATGATGAAGTATATTGATGTGAAAAAGAACAGACATAGAGAGTTGATTATATTTTGAAACACAAAATCTGAATAGCCACTTAAGAGAATTCTAACCTTGAATTTGAACTGAAACTAATTGGAGTAGGATGTTGCCATAAAAAAGCAGCGAATGCAAAAATCTTTTTAACAGTGTTTCATATCATTGTTATGAGAAACATCTGAAGATGTCATACACAGGTGATTTACTGGTAGTAAATGAAGCTGTACAATGGGACTTGAGTTAAGGAGAGGCTTTTGCTGCTGTCTTTGGCTCCCACTACTACAGCAACAACACCTGTACAGTATCATAGAATTTTCTCTGCCCCTCAGTTGGCCACAGAAGGTTGATCTGATAAGAGCTGGGAAGTGAGAGTCGTGTGCATCTTCTGCTTTATGCAGTGTTATCAGGAGAGAGGAGACAAAAGCACATGCTAAGCTTAGAGCATGTGTCTGTGCATATGTCTATACAGTGAAATATACTAGAAGAATTTCCTAGTGTGAAGCCATTCTTAGAGATGAGAACACACAATTTTGCATCGTGAAACAGTGAGAATCAAAGTTATGGCCAGTCTTATGGTCAGACTTTTTCCAGGAAAGTTCATTTGCAGAGTGGAGGTCTGCAGAACAGCACCAGGCTACAAAGGAGGGTTTGTTCTTCACGTGTGAGAGAAAAGACAAGAGAAAGGAGGAACTGAGAGACTCTCGGGGTGCAGCTTTGCATATTCTTGTAGATATCGCTGCACTTTTAGATGAACTCGTGTTTATAGGCAACATCAGGTTTTATCTCGAATTATCTGAACTGGTCATCAGAAGAATTACAGTCTGTTTTGAGCTGATCAGAGAGTTCAGTGCAATGCATCAGTCCAAGTCAAATAATCCGAACTGGTTTTCAGTTCAGGTTTGATTTGATTCCTTGGCTACAGATGCGACACACAAAGTTGAGCAATGAGCTGTAATAGAAATGTTGGAGCCCTGAGCCATGCTCTGTTGAGTTACTGCACATTCAACACTCCCTGAACTTCTGAAGAAAGCTTGATTAAGATCAAGCTTTTTTTTCTTTTAGAAAAGACAGATCCTTTGAATTGCACATAATAGCCTTGCAGTAAGGTTGTCTACCATTTGACCTTTTTCATATGCTGTCATCATAGATTCTGAATTAACAGGAGTTGATCTTTGAAGTCTTGGAAGAGATTTCTGCAGACAGAGGTCCAATGTTTATTCCGTTGATACTGCATGCTCTGAATGCTATTTTAATTCCTAAAGTAAATACTGCTTTTCTTCCTCTTAGCCAATGAATAATAAATACACTATTGTATTATCCCCTACCTGGAGATCTTCAAATCTTGTCTTCCTTTTTCTCAAAGAATCAGGAACTGGCAGAAATATGAATGTGGCTGTGTGTATTGGGGACAAACCAGAGGCAAGTTGTTTTAAGGTGACTTATCAGTTACTAGCTCACCAGCCAAAAACCTAGAAAAGTTAGAGAGTCTGAAATTCTGTTTAAAGGTTTACAATTCCATTACTCTGGCAAACAAGGCAGATAATGAGATGCAGAGCTGGAAGTCCTTATGGAATCTTGAAGTTACTATTTCAACTGCAGCGCTGTAAACCTGCAATGCTCAAAACCACTGTGGCACCATGGAAAGACAGATGGCCTATCTGCAGGAAGCAATTCAAGGTTTTACTAGTTAGAACAAAGACTTTTTGCAGGGATTTTTTGGACCATGAAGGAATGAAGGCATCCTTCTACCATGGAATGTCACGTCTCTGACCTCGGAGGTTTGTGTGCATGTGTAGCCTTATTGTTGTTGTTACCCTTCTGCAACAATTTTACCCTCTGAGTACAGTAGCAGTACAAGGAAATGATTACTGTCAGTACAAAAAAGCAATGCACACACGGAATGCTTTGTGGTATGAACTGGAATTTCTGGATAGCTCAGGCTTGTAACTTAAGGAGTGTAGGGCAGTATGCTATCTCGTTATAGGGTGTTAATTGCATCCTGACATCCTCTTGGAAACTGATGCACGTAGCAGCTTCTAAGTGCGAGCTACGTAATAGGTTTTTCCAACTTCCAAAACACATGAATGTTTAAGGTTAACTTTAGTGGTGCTGAGAACCCTTCCACACAAGGTGATTGAAGGTAGAAGTTCATTGCCATAGGTTTTGTGTTTTTGTTAATGTTTTAGGCTATGTGCATGCATATGAAAACATGTATGTGAACTTCCAGCCCTACTAAATTTTTAAATTCTCAGAGCTGTATGGTCCTACTTTGCCTTTTTTTTAGTCCTCAATTAGTGTCCTGGCCAAAAAGAAAAAAAAAATTGCTCTGATTATGTGTATTACATCCAAAGTTTCATCTGAATTTCATTGGAATATAGACCTCTGCTTCCTTTCTTTAACTGGCTAATATTGTTCCTTTGCCTTCAATTTAGTTGCCTTTTCATACCTGATAAAATAAGCTTGCACATTCTTCCTTAAATAGGCTTTTTGTTTGTTTGTTTAACATTAGAATTTCTAGCCATTTGGGTGAAATGATATTGAGGAACTAGTATGTTTCATGGTTCATAATTAGGTGTTTTGTCTATTGTTTCAATAACACTCCTAGTTAGATTCAGCCAAAATCCAGAACTGCTGAAAAATGTAGAGGAAAATGTAAAGAACAAGATAGCCTAAGTTCTCTATTTGTTCAGCTGGCTACTAACACCAGAGGTGAATTAAGCACATTTTGCATATTGGTATTGCATTCAAAGACAATTTCATTAACTGATTTAGTATTCTCAGTATCACTTTAACTTAGAAAGTAACTGGAAATATGTCGGTGCAAGCAGTAGTTTAACTGAAAACTTCAAAACAGTTGAATGTTTGTTTTATAAAAGCTGTCTGGCATAGCAGAAATATGATTGATACACTGTCACTTCTTTTTCTATTTTCCAAGCACTGTGCAATGAAAACACTTTCAAGAAGGGACCTTTTGTTCCAAGATTATATCTTAGATACCCACTGTTACTTAGTAGAAGTTATTTTCTAAGCAGATGCCCAACTTTTGCTTGATATTTGGTATTGCCTCCTATAGTCTTGTAGGAGGCATTTCTTTACATAGATAAAGAAGAGAAAAAGAGACAGAAGACCCACGACTGATTGTTCTGATGGAAGAATTTGACAAAGTTCATTTCACAAGTAGATTGATGATAGAAGTGAAGTACATGGCTCCTGTAAGAATAAGCACCAACATTAAGAGTTTTACTTTCCTAACTTAAAACCTGTAAAACCTTTAATCAAATGCATTCATCTATTTCAAATTGATGTTAGTGTTTTTCTGCTGTGAAACTTACTGATAGAGCCATAAGACTGCCTGTTAGTGAAAAGAATCAAAAACCTAAACTGACAGAAAAGTAGACACTTTGTACCTCTCCTGAAGCTGAGCATTAAAAGAACAAAGATAGAAGTTATTCAGTATATAAAGTTTTTCCATCTACATTTACATCGTTTCCTATAAATCCAAGCATACCTGTTTTAAATACAATAATGTGTGATTGCAGCTTTTGCTTCTGTTTTATGTGGTCATACTGCTCCTCAAGTAAGCTTACATCCATCTTGGTTGGCTGCTTATGATGATCTGAATCTTGTAGCTCTGAGGTATGAGTCACTGAAAAAATACCAGATGTGTATTTGTAAGCCTTTACCATCTGTTCCCACAAGGAAGAAAAAGTCATGCAGAAGCAGGACATTTCCTTCATTGTGTCGGCATAAAAAGCACATCAAAGTATCTGAAATCTTCCTAAATGATGAAATAATTCTCTTTTCTAAGTTAGGTAACTTCTTTCAGAAGTGTCTGTTCTGAAGCTGTGGATTTCAAGCAGCTTGTTCTCCTGCAGCACACCTTGAGCTCCTGCATACAGATTTCATGGTGATAGCAGGATTTATGATTGGATTTAATGTTGACTTAAGGTTGTGAACACATGAGGCTTTGCCAAAAAAAACAATGAAATTCAAAACCTCATTGAACACGGTCAGGTGCTCAAAGGGCTGGATAATACTGGTTTATGTAGCAAGGCTGACTCTTAAAGAAAGGGGTGCTGTCATGGTGACCTGACCAAGACAGTAATTCCATCAAAGAAACCTTCAGGTTTCTTTTCATGTATTTTGTCTTTTCCTTCCCATTCTCCTTCCTTAACTTTCATCCAGTGTCATTCTTGTTGCAGCGTCTTGGGCAGCAGGCTGAAGACTGAACTGACAACCTTCATAACCTTGCTAAAGATACTCCTGGGTGCAAAGTCAAAACAGAGCTTTATGTAACAGTGAGGGAAAGATTAAAAAACAAAACAAAACAAACACACTTCTTTTTCTTCTATGAGTTAAAGTATGAGAGTGCCTGAATGATAAGCTGCACATTTCTGTCCCTGAAAAAGGTCCTTTTGATGCTATTACAAGGATCCAAGAGAGTTGCGTGGCTGAAACACTGTTAAGCCACAGTCTAATTGTTCATCTGCTAGGTTCCTTGCAGTGAGAAGCATTGCACAAAAGCAGTGTGAAAGGGCAGTGTGTGGAAGGAATGCCTGCATGCTGTATTTTTCCACTTACTAGGAGAAATTATGCTCTCATTTGCGTTCTAAGTGATTTACTGAATCAGGTTCAAAAACATGCAGATCTTAGGAATCTGTTTGGAAGTTGTGTGTACACAGGTGTCAGAAGTCTTGCTACAGAGTTACGTGCATATGGTTCTGGTAAGGCTCAATTGGCTCACAGGTGTAAATCTGCTTTAATTCACTTATTCACTTAATTGCTTTTGCCTTTCTATTATGTGTGTGTCTTGCAAATCATGTTCCTTAGCTCAGCTGCAGTGCCATTCTGCCCTACCAGAAAGAAAAGGAAGCACAACAGTTTATCAGACGCTGACTGTTTGTCAAGTCATCTTCTCCCTCCTGAGCCCTGAAAAAGCATGTGTTGTGTTAAGAGTTGTTCTGATGTGCTATGGCTTTGGAGTATCTGCTTTGATATTCTGCCTTCAGTAGTGACAAACACTAGTGCTCTGCAGAAGGCTGCCTTGTTTTTCTGCTGTTTTGAGTTGTTGGCACATGGGGTCCTCCTTTGGACCTTTAGGCAGTGGGTTTCTGCATTGGGGCAGGAGATTTAATTAATCTCATTGCAGCTTGAGCTGGTATTCAATACAAACATTATTAATGGCCATAAAAGTTCCCCAACCTTCTTAAAATTCCAGTCACACTGTGTAGCTCTCTGACCTCCTGAGAAAGTGACTTGTACACCCTGAGCGTGTGCTGCAGACAGAATTACCGTGATTCCATCCTTTAACGTGAATGTACACTCTGTCTTAAAAGATGTCCACCTCTCTTTCATTAGAAGAGCATTGAAAGTTGGAGTTTTTATCTGATCAGGAAGTATTATGATTTTTGATCACTCGTACTGTAGCATTGCCTCAGGCTCATGGAAGGCCATCACGCTCAGTTACACGTGCACTATACAAGGCAGCCTCTTTCCAGACAGTTGCATGGGTAAATAACAAAAACAGAATGAAAGAAAAGAGTTGCCCAATGAAATAGAGTGAGTGCAGGTGGTACAACAGGTCAGGGGAACCAGGAACAGGATTAGCTTTTGTGTTGTTCAGCCCATCCCTTATACGCTGTGGTTTGTTTCCTTTACAGGGAACGGTTGTGAGCATGGCATCCTGATTCTGCCTCAAGAGGAGTCTGTGTGTATGCATGCATTTGGCACTGCTTACTTTGCTTGCTATCAAGGCGTGTATATACACATACCTACGTGTGGTTTGTGAATAAGTTGCAGTCAGGATATGATTCATAAAATGAGATGCAGATCTAACATCCAGGGGATCACAGAGAAAATGGGGTTGTGGTTTTGATGTACGGTGAGCTGATGTAACTAATTCTTGTTACACACTGACATAAGCTTGCAAATTGCTTACCTGCGGCTTCTGTTCTTATACTGCAGTGGAACACCTTCCTTTGTACTCCAGCCTGTTTAGGTAAAAGGAAAAAAAAATATTTGTCTTTGATACACACAAAATGGAAATGATGATTTGTGTTTGAGCCACTCATCACTCACTCTTTAAATGGATCTGCAGACTGTGTGCTTTTAAAATATGCAGCAGATGGCACTATTGGAGTGATGTGACTGTATGCTCACCTTAGTCCTAAAACATCAGAGGCCCAAATTTGCTTTACATGTTTCTGAGGAATATAAGCAGCCATGCCACTTTTTAGCATTGCTACATGCATTTCTTAACAGTACTGTAGGTTTTGAAAACTTACTGCCATGATTAGATTTCTGAATAAAAAAATTTTTAAAAAATAGCCTTGTCTTTAATTGAACAAGCTCTTAAAATCATCTATGAGTGATTTTACTTTCATTATCCACTGAAGTCTGAAGTGCTATATTTTCTCTTAAGTCTGTTCATCCATCACACAATGGAAGCAATTTTTCATTTCCTTGAGGCAAAATAAATTTGTGAGTATATTAGAGTCCAAAAGCAATGGTTTTCGGAACTTGACATAGATGTTTACTGCCCTTGACCTTGGTTGCAAAATCTATTTTAAAAAGATGTAACTAATTTTATCACATACTAATTAATTTGTAAGTAGTAAATTACTTTTTATTCTAAAAATGTTTGAAGGTTCTTGTTGGAATGACTGTTGATTTAAAGATAATTAAAAGAAATGCTCAGAACAGTTAACTATGACTGAATGCAATTCCTGCAGCCCTGGGTTTTATGGCACACCTGGGACTGGAGGTATATATGATTATTCACATTCCTTATGTGGGGAATTACAGGCACATGGCCTGCACTGTTTGTGAGGGGTGCAAAGACAGAATACAGCTATCTAGATTTAACTGGCACTGAGAAGGAAAATAATAGTGCCTATGATTACGGGGGTGGATAATAGTAGGACAAGGGGGAATGGTTTTAAACTGAGACAGGGAAGGTTTAGGTTAGATATTAGGAGGAAGTTTTTCACACAGAGGGTGGTGACGCACTGGAACAGGTTGCCCAAGGAGGCTGTGGATGCCCCATCCCTGCAGGCATTCAAGGCCAGGCTGGATGTGGCTCTGGGCAGCCTGGTCTGCTGGTTGGCGACCCTGCACATAGCAGGGGGTTGGAACTAGATGATCATTGTGGTCCTTTTCAACCCAGGCCATTCTGTGATTCTATGATAATCCCCTTTCTGTAACTTTCCATAGACTTATATGTATTACTTACACATAGTCTTGAATTGTTGGAAACTATTAGATTGTTAGAAAATTTAGTAACAAATAAGAAACATGGAAACAGGGTGGCTGCCCTTATTGGTGCTCCAGACAATACTAGCAGAATCAATAGTAATTATTTACTTTTTAATGAGGTTTTTTATAAGAGTGCATATCTTTCTGTTCTTCAAAGCACAGCTTTCAAGCACACCGCAGTTAGGGACTGGTTAAGTAGTCAGAGCACAGCACTTTCTAATGATGTAAGATCATTTTATGGCATTCTCTGCACATCCACAATAGTGGCATGAAGAAGCTCGTGGTGCAAGATTTCAGAATGATCTCGAGATGTTTCTTTTATCTGCTGACCTTTTGCTTCTCATATCTGGTTTTGCATGTGTTAAAAACTTGGTGCTATGCCATTCCTTTGCACAATCACTGTGGGTTTTGGGTTCTTTTTCTGGGTGATAAAGACAGTCGGGACAAAATCTCTGGATTCATAGAATCACAGAATCATTCGAGTTGAAAGAGACCTTTAAAGGTTATCTGGTCTAACTCCCCTGCAATGAACAGGGACTCCTATAGCTTGATCAAGTGAATCAGAGCCTGGGTCAGATGGATTCACCTACATTAAATTAAACTGTGCTGATGGTGAGGGGTTAAATGCAGCAGATGTCCTGTATGTGGGGTATTTTTTTTTTGTGCCTGGCATAAGCAGCATTTAAAAACCTTTGTTCTTCTGTCTTCACTCTACTGGTGCTGAGGATTAATTAACTTTCCTTTGGAATGTTAACTGCTATGGAAAGTAATTTAAAATGCCAAGCTTTGCTCTGTTAGCTGTCTTTACTCTGTTGGTTGTCTGCACGAGTAGGACTGGAATCTCTCTCTCTGTTTGAACAGTCAGCATCCAAAACGTAGGGTTGGGATTTGCTGTTCATTTTGTGGTTTTGTTTCGGTTGCCCACTGAGAACTCCTCAGATGCCCTTTTGTGAGTGACAGTGTGCAGAGGCAAGTCAAAGAAGAAAGTGAAGTTACTTACATTTTAGACATTTTAAACAAATGAACCCTGACATCTTTCCTTCCCGTTTTCCTTTCTTCTTAGTTATAGGGTTTCTTAAATCAGTATGACAAACAAAATGGTTAGTTTTAGTCTTGGAGGTAGCCAAGCTCAGGCTGGATGGGGCTCTGAGCACCTTATGGAGCTGTGGGTGTCCTTGTTCATTGTAGGGGAATTGGACCATATGGTCTTTAAGGCTCCCTTCCAACTCATACGATTTTATCATTCTATGATATTAACATTATAAAACCGTCCATGAGAAGTGGATGAGATGGAAGTGAATTGCCTTCACGAATAGGCCTTGAGAGGATTTTGGAAATTCACTGAAGTTTCCTTGATTCTTGGATGTTTTAAATTCCAGGTACTGATAAACAGCTCATATTTGTGGTAATGCTAAGTGTATTTTCTATATGAACTGTATCTCAGAGTGTTTCCTGCCCATGGAGTTACAATGGCTCCAGCTCTGTGAGTGACAGCCACTTACATTTGTTCGTTCTCGCAACAGACAAAAAACACTTGCATGGAGGAACTCAAGGAGATGTTTCAATTTCAAATAAGGTCTAAAAATGATTGGATAAGCTATATAAATATTCTGCCTTGATTTTTTTTCCACTTGGAAACTACATGAATTTGATTTATTCTTGATTGTAAAATAATTTTTCATTCTTGCTGGATAGTGCTAAAAAGTGCGAGGCTTGGCTCTTATTTTTTTTCTACTTAAGGCATTGTTTGAGTAGGAATTAATTTACCCTTGATTGTTTTTAATCAATAAAATGCACTTATCTGTAAGCGAAGTGTGATAAGAATCAGATACAGCACAAAAGAACTGGTTAATCTGTTGTTAATGAAAAGTTTTATCAGGATGACAACATCTTGCTTTTGGGCTTTAGGACACAAACCACTTCAGTATTCCTCTTGAAGGAAATCTGCCAGGTGGGTAAGATTTAATAAGCCTTGCAAATGACTGTGGTTAAAATGGTCCTCCAAAGAGGATGGTTGTGTGCTACCACTATTGTGGAGTGAATGTGGACTTGAAATCTGTACAGAGGAGGAAAGTGTCCTAAAAATAATTTGCTAGTCAGAAACATCCTTCACTTCCATGCAGAGATCTCATGAGGAATTTGTTCTGCACTTCATAATCACTGGTAACACATCTGAAGTCAATGAAATGACATCTGTAAAACTAGAGTATGTAAAACCAGAAGCAATTCCACAGTGCCTGATTCAGCGCCTACTGAAGTCAACAGGTTTCAATAAATTTCTATTGAAATTAGTAGAAATGAAATTGGAGGATTTTATGTACATGATTTAGTACAGGCTTTGACCTGACCAATACACATGAAACTGACAGTATGACCAACAGATTGGGCAGCAAAGCCAACATTTAAATTCTTTGCAAGTACCCATTGTTCCTGTGCTTTCATAGGCTATTATATGAAACCCTGTGCCAGTTCTTCATAAGGGGTGGCCTCTTAATGAGCCTTAGTTAGTTAATGCAGTCCAACACCTGGGATTTTGAGTATACACGTGCCAAGAACTAAATCCTACAATAAGACTGCGGATAATTTCTATACCTAAATAAGGTATGTCTTCAGTCCCAAGGTAACAAATGTGGTTTGGGCTTCCTGTAGTGGAACTCATGCAAGGAGCTTCTGCTGGATCTTTGTCTTATAAACTTTTGCTCATTCACAGTGCAATCACTAAAATTAGTGGATAACAACAGACTTGATATATTACTTTTAAACAATAAGTATTTATTCTTGCAGAGTGAAAGATGAAGTTCTCTACAGTGTTTGGAGGTATTAACAAACACAACTGTTAGCATAAAGTACAAAAGTAACTTTGGTGGATAAGTGCATATTTATAGAAGGGAAACATTTTTGATGTTACAGTGTCATCTCATTACAAAGAACAGCAACTTTGTATTTTAATTTATGGTACTGTGGTATTTTGATTTATCAGCACTTGGTTGAACATTGCTGAAAATTGTGATAACAGAATACTGGTGGTGCTAAGTAGAAAAGGGATGACCTTTAGAGAATTACTGTTGTTCAGGTATCTTTCCAGAAGGTAGCTCTAGTGCTTACACTGAGGTTTGTTTTCCTTAAGGTGAAGTATTATCGTTATGTTACATAGAACTTAAAACTGTAAACATTCTCCCACTTAATTAACAGCACTGCATATGAGTGTCAGACTCGCTGGCAAATAGGCAGAAATTTATCTGACCCAACTTAGTACACTTTGATGTTTCTGAGGCTAATTAAAGACCCGTAAGATTTCTTATGGGAAAAAGCACAGTTGTGCCACCAAGCCTAACAATGCTAGGTCTAACATGGACTGCCTTCGTTGTAGGGGTATCAGCTGTGTACATGCACTACGTGCAGTGCTGTCTTGTTTGTGCTGAGCCAACCTCTGCTGATGTACAAATATGAAGTACTTGTTCAGGATGGAGAATATTTAGCTGTCTCTAGGTAGAGGCCCAAAATCTGCTGGAAGCAAAAGGATGGGTAGCTTTGAAGCAGCTTGTGGACTTCTCCTATGAAGGTGTAAATATTTTCACCTACCATTCAATTATATAGCCCACATACATCAGGACTGCACTACAGTCAGTATGGTAATGCTAATTAGTATCAAACAAAAGTCTGGTTTTGCTGTTCCCTGTTTTTTTGGCACCCTTCAGATGATGGGATGATACTGAAGCACAGCAGTTAGACTGGGGGGGAAATCAATATTATTAGTTAGCTTAATAGTTAAAATTTACCAAAACAGCTGGAGGCCTAGTAAAGCATAGCAGTATTGCTGCTTTGTCATACCAGGTCTGTGCAAAACTGCTAAAACTGGTTGATAGGAAAATGGGAAGAAGCCCACTTTTCCCTTCACTGTAGTGTATGTGCCATGAGTGATTAATCTTTGCTGTGCCTCAAACTGTTAATCTGTGATGGTGACATTTTGATCATGCTCTCTGGAAATTTTGGACTCGTCAGTACCAAAACATCAGTGGCACATGAATGCGACTTCACCGATAACTGCACAGCTCTAATCCTTGTTTGCTTTCAAGAAACAATTTTAGAGGTTATGGCAGTGACCGCCAGCATAAGCCTTAATACAGAAAGAAAAGCTGCAATGTCAATTTTCCATATAGAAGCAATTAAATCTGAGAGAATGCTGACCTGATGGGATGATAAGAGTAATATATAATATTTTAATATATAAAGAGTAATGATAAGTGTAAGAGTGATAGAATGAGGTTCTGAGAACATCCTGATTTTCATTAGAACAGAAAAAGTAGCATAATTAACTTTCCCATTCTGTCCTTGTGGTATCCTTATGGGTTCTTCCATACTAATTCCAAATTTAAGATCTGATAACACTAGGGCTGTTATCCCAATCCTGTAACTTTTCTGTGCTGTTTAAAGCAAAGCATTTCACACAGCAGTCTGACCACTGGACGATCTCATTGCTGAAGGACAGGATTGATTCTTACATTCTCACAGGATTGCTTTATATATTTATTAATACTGTTTCCTTTTTCAGCACTAACACCATCTTTTAAAAATTGCACAGCTGTCTCTTTCCAAAGCGATTCATCATTCCTGGGGCTTTCTTTAGGACTGACTTCCTGGGCAGCCTGGTCTGGTGGTTGCTGACCCTGCACATAGCAGGAGGGCTGAAACTAGACAATCATTGTTGTCCTTTTCAACCCAGGCCTGTGTGTGATTCTGTGACTTCAATGTCTTATTTTATTTTTTTTTGTGAGCAGCCGTACATTGAAAACGGCAGCATTTCAAGCCTTCCAATTCCATATCTGGTCCTTATTCATAGGAAACATGCAGCAAGGTCCACCCAGCACGAGCTCCTCACGAACAGGGGAATCCCAGCAGCACCAACCACTGCAATCCTGTGATTTAAAGAAGCGTTACTACAAACCGGGTGACCACTCGACACGCCTTTGCTTTCGACAGATCGGTGCTTCAGCTTTCTCCAGCTGGACCTTTCCTGATTGCAGACTCACAGAACCTGACGCTGCTCACCCAGCCGCAGCTGAGCACTCATTAACTCGGGTTCACCTTTAAGCAGCCGCTGCGTTGCGGAGCTCCGTTCCGGGGGAAGGCCGGGCTTAAGGCCGCCCCTTCCCTGCTCGGCGGGGCTCGACATGGCCGCCCCCTGCTTCTTGGGATGGGATTTCAGCACGCAGCAGGTACCGCAGCCGCTTTCCTCCTTCCCTTCTCTCCTTCCTCACGCGGCTTTGCTGCTGCTTCCTGCGGGCTGGAGCCGGCTGCCAGCGCTGTAACGGGCCGTGCCGTGCTGTGCTGCTCCCCGGGAGTTCAGCGCTTCCTCTTCCCGAGTCGGGAGCACCGCCTCTTGCTGGCTGCTGTAAAGCACCGGCTGCTGTACATCCGCCCAGCGTTCCGCATGCCTCTATCTGCCTGCATAAGGTTGTTGGGCCACCTCTTCTAGCGATGTGCTGCTGCTGTTTGTCTGAAGCCGCACGTCCGAAGCGGGCTGCGTTCCTCTGCCTCTTGTCCTTTTGCCCACGTGGTCAAATCAGCGTTGGTAGAGCTGTGCACTTTAATGCCAAGGGTTTTACAATTGCTGGGAATTCTGGAATGCCTCAATTTTGGAATTGTCAGCTTAGTCTGGTGTGAACCACACTGCAAAGAGAAATGTTATGAGCCCAAATTTGTTTAACCAGCAGGTGTGTAAGTAAGTCACTTCATTATGGCTGTGCTGAAAAGACATATGCAGGTTACTCATATTAAGTTGATTGAGTGTTTTTAAGGGAGTACATAGAGAGCAGAAAGCCAATTAAGCTGCAGTTGGTCAGAGCCATGTTAAAGCTAGCACAGTGCACCAACTTGGTAATGAGTTGTGGTAGTGCATAAATGGGGCCCTACATTAGTATGGCAAAAATTAAATCACCCACCCCCAAATGTGATGGCTCTGTTACCTGAATACGGCTCTTTGAGATGACTTGATCTTTGTAGCTTTGTTTCAGTCTGTTCGTCTTGAAGCAGCTTGCCTTCTTTCCTTTGTTAAAATGTACGCAGGACATGAGCTACATTCTTGCTTTTTATTTGAGACTGTTAAGGTTTCTCTTCATCACTAGCTGAACTTGAGAAAAGCTGGAGTGGGAAGGTCTGTGGTACCTCCTAGCCACTGCTTGCAAAAAGCTCAGCCTGATGGACTTGAGATTGGGATGTTGCTTTCCATTGGCTGCAGAAGCTAAGTGTACAGCTGTGTAATGTCCTCTGAGCTTTGCCAGGTGGACATCAGTTTACTCCCTGCTTAGAGGGTGAGGGAAGATCCTCAAGATGTTCTAAAGGTCTGCAAAGTTCTTGGGTAAGATTGCAGAATCAAGGGATCACAGAATGGCTTGGGTTAGAAGGGATTATGAATCTCTAACCATCTCCCCCCCCCCCCCCCCCCCCCCCCCCCAACACAGGGAGGGCCACTAAGCTACATATTTAATGCTAGCCCAGGGCCCCATCCAGCATGGCCCTCAAACACCTCCAGGGATGGGGCATCCACAGCCTCTCTGGGCAGCCTGTTCCAGCACCTCACCGCTCTCATAGTAAAGAAGATCCCCCTGATATCCAACCTAAATTTTCCCTCCTTCAACTTAAAGCCATTTCCCCTTGTTCTGCCGTTACCTACCCTTTCAAAGAGTTGACTCCACTCCTGCTTATAGGCTCCCTTTAGGTACTGAAAGGCTGCAACGAGGTCACCCCCCACAGCCTTCTTTTCTCCAGGCTGAACAAGCCCAGCTTCCTCAGCCTGTCTTCATAGGGGAGATGCTCCAGTCCTGTGATCAAAGATGAGGCTATTAAGAAAAACACCCAGAAAATATGACATGTTTAACCTAAGATACTGTATTCCTTGGACAGATGGGTAACTGTGGTGGAAGCTAGGAATGGTGTATCTCATTTACTGTTTTTTCTTATACCTTGCATCTTATTCTAGTGTAATTAAAGAGAGAGAGAGAGAAAGTGTAGGGGAAAATGCAAGCAAATACACATATTGCTGGATAACTGACATGCTGTAAATTCACACAATGACTTGTTTCATGTAAAATTGTGTCCATACTTGTAGTCATTTGTATGGATTGTATGGTGATCTTCTTTCCCTTTTTATCTGTGAGAATTGAGTTACTATAAATGAATTACCAGTGCTATCTAATTATGTTGCTGGACGGTTTTTGTTAACATCCTGTTTTATTTCTTCTAGCTGAAAGTCATTGCTATTGATGAACATCTGAGAGTCATTTATGAGGATAATGTTAATTTTGATAAAGATCTTCCAGAATTTAAGTAAGTTTTTTTTTTTTTTTTTTGTATTTTACTTGGCTAATCTTGTTTAGAACTTTGAGTATTGAGACAGGTCTGTTGCCTGCTTTGCTCTCATTGGTATGTGTGGATGTGTGAAAGTAGTTATGCTGTGTTTGTGTTTTGTTCCTCACAAGTGAAGTTTGTGCCCTTACCTTGCTTGGTATGTAAGTATGGCAAGAATTCACAAGAGGAAAAAGAGGAAATAAAAAGACCCTCTCATCCTAAGGCATTATGTATAAACTAACCAATATATATTTTTTCATTTGGGACTTTAACTTTTGTAGGTGGCTGTTTCTTTTTGGGACACACATGTAATCACCACCTTTGTGTCAGGATGGAATGCTGTGATAAAGTGAATAAATTGCATGAGAGGAACTTCTAAAAGGTTTTTGAAGACAGATTGATTCAGTGGCTCCAAATGGCACGTTAGTATATATAAACTCTGATTTATAGATGAGAATTTACCAATTCCATTGGCTGTGGTCATAAGCGTCAGTAAATATATTTGCTTACAGCAAAAAATTGAGTTTCATCTTCTATTTAAGTCACTTTGATTTAAGTCACTAATGGTGACAGTTAGGAAACTTAAAGATAACTGTTACTTGTGTGGAGCCAATAAGCAGCATCAGCACTAGAGTCTATCACAGATCTTACACCAGGACCAAAGTTCTTCCTTGCAATTTATTTTCTTTAGCATTGGGTCTCTCTCTAATGCTGTTTCCTAAGAGCTGGCCTTTTTCAGGTTTCAAACTCTGGTCTTTCCTTTGCTCCTGACAAAAAAAGAAAAAACCCAAACAACATTGCGAGCTCTCTTAGTCATTAATAAACTTGAAAAACTTTGCTTGATGGGGAAAAATGTACTGAATTTATTAAGAAAATACCATTTTTTCGTAGGACTCAAGGTGGAGCCCATGTTCACAGTGACCGACTGACAGTCACTTCTCCTGTGCTAATGTGGGTCAAGGTACGGACAAGCAGTTATGCCAGCCTTCTGGGAGTATTTGTAGTATATGGTTCAACTTCTTTCTTTCTTTATAGAAAGCTTTTCCTAGCTTTACTGTGGTTTTGCAGCATCCAAGTTACTTGCACTGTCTCTTTAGAATGAACTTTGCTAACTAATTCATGTCTCAAATGGCAAGTGGTTGAAGAGCAATTTATTTAGTAATTCCCAGTCATCTTGACTGGCATTTATTTTGAAATACAGATAACATTGTCTGCTGTTTTGAAAGCAGTTTCTGCAACTCTTGCTCTCGCATGGTGCTATTGTGATTTGAATAGTTAAAGGCATTTAAAAGGTCACAGAATTCCCAGTTGGTGATCCACAGCAGTTCTATCTGATAATACACGAAGATTTGGTAAATTGGTTGCAGGTAGTCTGTAGAAACATAATAAACAGTTTATTTATTAAATTAGTATATGATAATGATATATGGTTTCTTGGGAAATTTTGAAGCATAGTGGTCCATCTATCAAGAAAGTCTGAGAAATGCAGATCTGAATTAGGCTAAATGAAGACAGATTGATTTTTGGTTTTAAATTTTAGTAAAATAGAAAAAGAGCAACAGTAACCTAGGTACTTCATTGCAAAAATGTACTTTCAGCAGACGCTGGAGTTGGTGATATTGAGGTTGCTTTTTAGCATCCTGTAAGATGACTTGAAGGTTGCATGCCATTAGAAGTGTCATAGATTTCCAAAAGTAAGAACAGAAAAAGTTAATCACGTTTCGTATCTGGCCCTCTTAATAGTTGCTTTTAAATGAATTGGAATTTATTAAATCTTGCCTTTTATTTAGATTTCAAAGAATGGTTCTTTGTGATTCAGCTTATTTAAAGATTTTTTTTTTCCTCTTTGTGATTCAACTTTTCTTTTATGGACTCTTACTTAGTTAATTAATGTATGCAGCTTCTTGAAATCCATAGTCATTAGCTAATTTTTCATTACCTGCCAATGAAGTCTTACAAGTGATGACATGAGTTTACTCTTTAATCCCAAGGACTGTGAGTATGCATAATTTGATATCTCGTTACCGTCATTCTTGATTCTGTTTGTTTTTATAGGCTCTGGATATGATTTTGGAAAAGATGAAGTCTTCAGGATTTAACTTCTCTCAAGTCAGAGCTTTGTCTGGTGCTGGCCAGGTTAGTTCTTAAAGAGATAAATCACTCTTAACTTATACTCTATTGAAGGCATACTATCTAGTCATATATTTCTTTTTAATAGTTATATCATAGGATGGCCTGGGTTGAGAAGGACCACAATGATCATGTAGTTTCAACCCCCTGCTATGTGCAGGGTCACCAGCCACCAGACCAGGCTGTCCAGAGCCACATCCAGCCTGGCCTTGAATGTCTCCAGGGATGGGGGCATCCACAACCTCCTTGGGCAACCTGTTCCAGTGTGTCACCACCCTTTGTGTGAAAAACTTCCTCCTAATATCTAACCTAAACCTTCCCTGTCTCAGTTTAAAACCATTCCATATTATGGTAGATCTTAAAACATCAAGTAATATCAAAGCTTTCATATTAAGCAGCCATTAAAGGACATGTGTCACTCAAGGGAGCCTAAAACCTGAAGCATATGGAGCAATCTATAGAAGGTAATGTGAGTGGAGGATGAGACTTACTGATCTAAACAACTGCACTGTATAGTGCATAAATAGCTGGCTTCCTATTGTTTAAATTCTTTATATATGCAGATCTGAAGTGACTGGGATAACTTTGTGCATATCTAGGTGCTTGTAGAAACAGGGTAGAAAAAAAGTGATTAGCTGAGGTTGCTGAAGGCATAGTAAAGTCTTGTTGAGCACGGTTTTTATTGATTAGGACAGCGATTTGCCTTTGATGCAATGAGGACAAATATTCTACCTTTGCCGTGATTTATTCTGACATTTTACATTTTTTTGTTCAGATTTATAAACCCATCCTGATAATTAGTTAATTTGCTTGTCTCCTAATACTCTGGTAGTGAAACAGGGAAACTTTTACACCTTTCACAGATTTTAAAATTGTATTCAAAGTGAGGACACCACCAAAGTCATAGCTAATTCTGACACATGAGAGCTAGGTTATTCATTAAGTAGATCTGTGGCTAATTAATCTAAATTGTTGCTTTGATCTCCATGTATTATTTGCTGGAACAAAGTGTCTGAAAATAATAACCTGCATCAAGACTTTGTTAGGAATTCCTTAGTGAGATGGAAGTTAGGGACTGGAAGAAAAGTGCAGCTTTCTCAAGCAGAAGTAGGATTTGGTTTTCCAAACTACCAGCATTCCCTATGCTTCAACTTCTTTCTTCAAATTAAAACCATTCTATGATTCTGTAACTTGGGATTGCTACATTCAGATTCTTTCAGGTAGACTAGATTTCATTTAACTGCCACCTTCCAACTCACATTGTCATTCTTCCTTTTCTCTTAAGAATCTTGTCTCTGTGTTGCCAAACAGATAGCAGAGGGTTACCAGCGTGCCAGTTTTGGTCTTAGTTGTCAGCAGAACTGGAACAGGAACATTGATACAATCCAGATCACAATGTGGGTCAAGAACTGTGGGCCTGGGAGGTTCATCATTAGTGGGTTGCTGAATGGTGCCTTATAGTTTGCTTTGGGTGATCTACAGATGAACAGCTAGAGTTGTCTGACATTAGAAAGGCTTCAGAGAGTTGGAGGTTAAAGTTGTTCAGTATTAGCAGTGACTGGGATGGGCACGTGACTGAGGGACCTGAGGTCTGTGCAGGTAGAGCCAGAAACAAATAGTCTGTGCAGCTCTTGTTACAGCTGAAAGACTCTCAAAAAAGTAGCTAATGCCATGGGTTAGTAGTGTGATAATGGCTTCCACTAAAAGTTGCTGTGGTTTAAAGTCGTATTTGTCTCAACTCCTATGTTTTCTGGTTTGCTCAGTCTCAAATAGACCTTTGATATGAGGCACTTGATTTGTGAAAGTACATTTTCTTTCCTGTAGTTTGGAGAGAGTTCTCCGTCTCTAAGAGCTTCAAATTCAGATTAAGCTGCAAAGTTCATATCCTGGGAGGCTATCTCCAACTTGTATTTTTGCACTTCTTACAGCAACATGGAAGTGTATATTGGAAGAAAGGAAGCATCCAAATCTTAAAGAGTGTATCACCCGAGCTGCCTTTACATCATTCACTGAAGGTAATGTTCATGGAAGAGCTTTGAAAGGAGAGTTACGCTGTCCTTTTCCTGGTTTTCATGCATTGCTTTTTTTCCCTGCAAGCGTTTTCTCTGGTTGCAATCCCCTGCAGTATAAAGTGAAGTGTACAGGTTATTCCTTCAGCTCCAGAGCTCCTGACATTTCCTGTTCTCTTGAGTGAAAGTATATACTGTTTTAAAAGCTTATAGGTGCCAGTAGGCATTCCAGAATCTTTTTATGTCAGAGCTAGAGCCTGTTTGTTCTCTAAACATAACATTTTTGTAAACAACCTGTAAATATTGTAGGTTTTTAAATCTGTATTAAAAGAAAAAATGGTGAAGAATATTATTGTACCAGAGTTTCCCTGCAGTGCTTGAGTTTTCATTAGAAAATATTTAAAAAAAAAAAAAAAAGTTTACACTTAGCTCTGAAATGTTAGAAGAGGACAGAATCTCCTACCAAATACTTTGTTGAACCTCAGTACTTTTCTGGAGTGGGGGGTTTGATATATTTTGCACGTAGACTTGACAAATTAGTATTTGAAAAATAGGGAGAAAACAGCTCTCATTTTGAAGTCCTTTCTGTAGTTCAAGATCAATATGCAGCTGTGTCCTGGGGTGAATCAGGCCCAGCACTGCCAGCCATGAGAGGGAAGGGCTTGTTAGGAAAATGTTCTTTGCTCAGGGCAGTGGGCACAACCTTGAGCTGCCAGAGCTCAAGGAGCCTTTGGAAACTGCTCTCAGACAGAGGGTTTGGATTGTGTTTGGTTTGTGTGGAGCTGGGAGGTGGACTTGATGACCCATGTGAATTTCTTTCAACTTGGGATATTCTATGAATCTCAGATCAGTAACAACAGTTGAATATTGAAAGAGGCATTTGTGTAAGCTGATCTATTAAATGATTAATTTTAGAGATACCTCATCTATGCAGAAATCTTGGAAAGGGAATGAAAATGCTATCTGGTGATGTACTAAGCCTCACTTGTTTTGCTTAACAATTATGCCAATCAGTGAAGAGAAATCTGTTAGAAGAGCTCTAGAAAGATCATCTAACTGTTGAGGGAAGAAGCTTATCAAAGTGAGTCTCAGCTTGTATAAAACATCCTGGGACTTTAGCCACCAAAGGAATATACTGATACATTGCTGCGGTACATTCAGCTGCAGGGTATGTGTGATGTACTAGCAGGTAAAATCTGCTGCTTCTCTCAGGTGTGACATTTGGGTTAGGCTTTCTACCACTGGCCAACATACTGTCCAATACTGTTTTCCTCTAGTTACTGAGAGGACATCAGAGAACCAACCTGTGAGCTGACACCTCCGTCTGCTGTATTGTTATTGTTTCAGTAGGGACTTAGAGATCAGGTGATATTGTTAAAGAATATTGTTTGTTCCAGGCTTGTTTTGCTGTCAGTAACAGCCCCATCTGGATGGACTCTAGCACAGCTTCACAGTGCAGCGCTCTGGAGGATGCTGTGGGAGGAGCACAGCACTTAGCAAATATCACTGGTTCTCGAGCCTATGAGGTAAGAAGCAATGATAAGAAAGTCCTCAACAGAGTCTGACCAGAAACAATTCTGTCACATCACAGCAGATAATGATCAGCCATTAACTATAAAAGAGGCAGTTTTATTCAGTATTTCTGAAGAAACTCCAACAGTAGTATGCTTTGCAATAAGCTCATGAAGAAAGATGTGGAAATTCTCAAGTAAAATTAGGCAAAACACTGGAAATCTTACTTCAAGAAGCAGTGCAGGAGTAAGTTGGATTAAGCGGTTGCTCTTGGCCTGTGGATCCCCAAATGTGAAGTTCAGTGTCCATACTTATAGTCTCAGGGTCCAGCTCTCTGATGGGAGCTCCTGTGCATCCAGGGATTGGGATCAGAATTCATTTTGCGTTACAGATTTACTTGGGGTTAATGACTCAGTGTTTTGGGATCACTGCTCTAGGTTACTTCTGTAATTTAGATTGCCCTTTTGATGTTCCGTGAAGGCTAACAAGCAGCTGTTAACCTAAGAAAAGTGAGCTTCAGAAGTTTGGGACTGTATCAGGGAGTGCTCTGTCACTCATCTCATCTTCCCAGCACTTCCCTCTCTCATAACCACGACAAAGAGTTATGGAGTGGGAGTGGGGCTGCCCTGCAGGCATCTTTGCACCTGTCTGTTCTCACTGTTAGTTCAGTAAAGCAAGGCTCTAACCTCCCAGAATTCTCATTCTGGTTTTGAATCATGAAAGGTTTATAGCCAGTGTTTGAAATCAGATTTTATATACTTACTAACGGTTTATTTTTAACTTACTAAAGGTTAAGGTTTTGGAAGATCAGTATTATGTTTTTTTTTTTTAGTTATTTGATACAATATATGAAGGAAAAATAGTTCTTCTCAAAGCTGTTAATATCTTGTACTGATGTTGCTTCTTTAAGTATAAAACTTCCTGCCTGTTCCCATTTACCTTCCTTGCAGAGAGGCTCATAGGTTGGATAGCCTAAACCTTTTTAAGAAGGTGAAGGCAGCATTTGAATAGTGTTAGTTCCTGGGCATGTAATAAGACAATTCATTCCACTGAACTGTCATTTCTGAAATGTAAATTATGTATAGTAATGTTTTTTTTCTCAGATTTTTTTAAAGGTGAGCAAAATTCTCATAATGAGACCATGTGTTATAGCCTGTTGAGTGAAGATTGCCTGCTGTGCACTGACTTTCATCATGTATCAGACAAATTAAATATCCAAAGTGCAATGTACTGAACTCATTACACAGAGTTAATGATTATTGACTCCATTTAAGGTTTGTGTTTCTAAGCATTTGCATTTCTTTCTCAGCGTTTTACAGGAAACCAGATAGCAAAGATTTACAACCAGAATCCTGAGGTCTACGCACAGACTGAGGTTGGCTCAACTTCAATATACTTATTGGAAATCACAGTTGAAAATCTTTTAAGTGGAATTTTGTGGAGATGTCGCCTTTTTTTTTTTTTTCCCTCTAAAAAATATTTTTACTTTTGTGCTTGCTTTAAGATAAAATTCTGTGATTTTTTTTTAATTTTACTTTTTGTGGATTTATTAGTTGTTAGGCAGATACAAATCAGGCATCAATTCCTGAATGTTGGTGTAACGCAGTGGGCTCCATTGGATTCTAGCTTTTGTGGAGTAAGTTTTATAACAGGCTTTTATTTGGGTGCCCATAGGCTGGTATATATAACAGTTCAAATATGAGTGGGTAACTAAGCACACAGATGAAATTTTAATAGTGACAACTGGCTGTATGCGTACAGAAGCGTGGTTGTTCTGCCATACAAAGCTGGCATCCATGCAGATACGCATAGGAAACAACTGCAATCAATTCTAGATTTTTTTTTTCAGAAATTTTTCCCTTGTGGAGCTACTTTGGTTGTTATTACAAATGAATCACATTGTTTAGTTTCCTCCTGATTTTTTTTTTTAATTTTTAAAAATCTATGTACAATTCCATTACCTCAATTTGTTAAGTCTGCGTCTAGCTGCGACTAAAATAGTTTGAAACAAGGTGAGACTTCCATGCAGGTATGATTTAAACAAGGGAGAGACTCCTGTCCTGTGAGTAGAGTATGCCATACATCTTGACCTATGAAGTCAGACTGCTTGTACTTTTACATTACTGCAGTTCTTGTTAGTATTGATCATAACTTTTTAAAATCTTATTCCTGCATGAAATATTTAATTTTGTGAGGAAGTGAGTTGCAAATTTGACTGCCTTTTTTTTCTTTTTGTTTCATAGTATAATTTTTTATGCTGGTAAAGGCTGGAATGAAACAGGGGATTAATACAATTCAATTGTGAGCTTAAGAATAAGTTTGGAGAAAGATGCATTAATGGCAGGGACAGGGTGGGGGGTGAGTCCCTGGGAACAGAGAACTGCTCAGACTAAGCTAAGACAGAGGGCTGGTGGCACTGATGCCACCTGTTTGGCAATTAAAGATGTGCAAGAAGCTGCGTTCTAGCACAAATGGTCTCTGGTGGAGTTGCTCTTAGGAACCCACAAGAAATGCTTAGCAGCTTGGTAGTTTTAGTAGCATGTGGAAGGTGGATACCTTTCCTCCTCTAGGTCAGCTTGATAAACTGGCTGATTCACAGTTTAACTTCATCCTTTTCCTTCCATTTCAGGCAGCTTGTGCCCACTGGGGCACCGCAGAAGGTAGGCCTTTGTTATCTAAGCACAATGTGATATATTCTTGGGGAGAGATGCATGAAGAGCAAGTGCATCATTAAGTTTCCTGGCCATTATAACTACATTTTTGAACTCTGGCTATAGTACATCTCTGAATGCCATGCGAAGCAGTGGTTTCATGGTCATTAATAACAAAACCCCGTCACTGCTGGCTCATTCCACTGGTAGAGATTTGATTCTGATTAGTTGTTGGGTGACAATTGTAACTCTTTTGAATTAGAGAGCACAATAAGGGATTTGTTAGCTTTTATGCCAGGTTCTGGGAGCAGATAATACTCGATCCTACCGAAAGCTCAGCAGTAGCTGATTAACTTCGTAGTTTCTCTAGCAGACTTGAAATGGAGGTGAGTTCATGTTGCATCAGTGTTTTGTGTTATGTGACCAGGGCATTTTAGAGCTGGTGCTAGAAGCCCTGCAGCATCTAATGTGCTGTTGAAACATAAACCTGAGGGAGAGCAGCGGATACTGATTTAGTTCAGATTACCAATTCCTGGAAGTAAATCCTAGGAGGTCTGTCATCTCTGCTGGCATGGTAAGAGTTTGGATGGAGGTGCTGTCAGAGCCTTGCCTTGCAGACCTGCACTCCAGGTTGACCAGTGTGTGTGTGGCTGTTTCCCCGGTCATCCAGACATCACTGTTTTTTCTTGTGAGTGTTTTTCCTTGAAGTGAGATCCTGGAATATACCTCAGTTGTGAATTAATTCATGATAACATAGAATATGCTAATATACTAGGTGTATTTTGCATGTTTCAGAATGCAAAGCTATTAACAGCTTTTATCGTAGGGTTTCCTTTAAACTGATGTCTGCCATGTTGCTTCAGCAGGAATATAGAACTGAATAATCCTTGGAGGTGCACTTCTACGTGTATTCTGCCTAACATTAAGCATTCATTAACATTTGCTGCTTCGAATTACTTATTTTCTTTCTTTGAAGTCAGTACTGATGAGAATCACTATCTCGCTATTTTTTTTCTTTCAGAGGATCTCTTTAGTTAGCAGTTTTGCAGCTTCCCTTTTCCTAGGAGCTTATGCACCCATTGATTACAGTGATGGTAAGTATGTATGGGGTTTTCTGGTAATGACAATTTAGCAAGGCAAATTTTGTCTCTCTTCCCATCTTAGGTAAAAGTGGAGTGAGGTTTCTGTCTTTTTTTTTTTTTTTTTTTTTTCAGTCTTTAAGCTTTAATGACAAGTGTATTCGTTTTTAAGCTAAACTACTCACAGACTCAGCTATAGGGTTTGGTAGGTACCTCTAGAGATCATTAATTCCAAGCCCTCTGGTAAAGCAGGTTCCCTGCAAGTCACACTGGTAGGCATCCAGGCAGGTCTTGAATATCTCCAGAGAAAGAGACTCTACAACTTCTCTGGGCAGCCTGTTCCAGTGCTTTGTCACTATGACACTTAAGAAATTCTTCCTCGCATCAATATGGAACTTCCTGTGTTCCAACTTCTGCCTGTTATCCTTTCAGTTTGTTGTCGCTCTTGATGATGTCAGCTCAGCTTCTGATGCTACTACTTTGTTTTTTGCTTGTTTGACTCCGAATTGCTCAGGATGCAAGCAAGACATACTGTGATTATTACTCTCACTCTTTACCCACCATCTAACTGGAGCTAACAGGATTATTCTTTTGGAATGAACCAGAGGAAAAGCAAAACCTAGCCCTGCCCTCCCCTCCCCCCCCCCCAAAAAAAAAAAAAAAAACCCAAGCTCAATTTGAAGAAAAACATAATGTAACCTTCTATATTGCTCTATTCATCATAACAAAGAGCAAAGTGACTAGGCCACTGTCTCTCCTTTCTGTTGTGTGTTATCTCAGTTATCCAGCTTTTAAATGGCAATTTTAAATGGCAGTTACAAGCGGTGCCTCCTTCCTGGGAGCTATGCTATTATTTCTAAATAGCATTTTTGATTCCTTCTCTGAAAATAAGAGAAGATATTCTTCAGAGCTGAAAGGTTAGATAAAAAGATTCTCTAAGGAAATGTTGCATTATAGAGCTGTAGGTGACACCCATATGTGAAGACCAGCTCATTTTTTCCCCTCTGTTGTTCCATCAAAGCTCATAGAAAAAGCAGGACAGCTCAATTTTAGCTAACGGTCAACTTATTCAATACCAGATTTCCCATTTATATTTGAGACCTTAAAAATTGCAAGACAATCCATTCTTATTTTGAAGCAATTGTGTGATTACTGCATCTGTCATCTTGTCTTGTTCTGTTAGCTGTGTATTTTCACAGCTATATTTGTGCGTGTGTATTATTGCCCACAGTATTGCTACTTAGCTCTTCATAGGCCCAAGTACTGACCATTTCAGCCACTCACTGACCTCCACAAAGCTAGCTCCGTGTCCTGTGTTTCAAATGAGAGACTGAGAGCTTCAGGATGCTTTTTTTCTGACAAAGGAATATGTTGCTTCATTAGAAGGTTTCCATAGAACACGTGTTGTATTTTTTGAACAGCTGTAAGGAAAGCCTGTCTGTTGTACCTCTGGATATTTACGTTGCTTGAATCACAGTTATCTACTGTTCAGAGCATGTAAGATTATTAAATCTATGTGGAAAAAAAGATAAGGGAACTAAGCAGGATGTTGCAGTTCTCTTTACAACACAGAAGACTTTTTGGTGATGTAAGCTGTGTTGATCTTGTACATTCTTATCTTCTATTAATGTAATGAGAGAGAATTCTAATTTCAGTACTAAAATATAATTATAATGCATGCAGCATTTATTTGGATCCATCTGAAAAACTTATTTGCTTGTCACATATGATTTCTTGCAATTCCCTTGATCTTTTACGTTGCACCTATGTATTGTAGTTTGAAATGCATCTCTCAATAACATTCATATAATAGACCTAATCTTCATTCCTGTAGGCTTGACTTCAGGTCATATTGCCTTTAAAAGACCTTGTCAAATTGTTTAGCTCTGCACAATTCTCTCTTCAAATTTTCACGTTATTGTAGGGAATGTGCTAGTCAGTTTTAGGAATTTTTCTTAGAGATCCAATCTCACAAAGTTCAAATGAACCTTATGGGCTCCTTATGAGTGGCTGAGCACCTTGTATGATTGATTTAAAAGAAATCAACTTACATTCTGGTGGAACGAAGAATGATTTTCATTTATATTGTGTGGAAGGTAAAAGTAAGATTCATTTGGGACCTGAATAAAGTGGATGCTTCAGGTGTTGCTTCTTTTAGAAGACACCTTAAAGAACAGCTACTCAGCTCTTGACCTAGAGAAGCTTTATCTTTTGAAATGCTTTTCTAAGAGCCTTAGGCAAATTATAGCTTAGCATTCTTGCTTCTGTTGTTCAATCAAATTAGGATGTTTTGAGCTGAAGCCTATTCAGAAGGAAGCACGGTGTGCTGAATTTACTCTTGATGTAGGCTGTTGGTGTCAGCAGAGTTACATTGCTTATGATTTGAGCTCTTGAGAAGGCAATCTGGGGCACTGTAATACAAATGCACTTACCTGTTTATAAATATATGCAAATACTGATCTTTGGGTGGTTGATTAATGAAGCCAGTTAGTCAGTTTCTTTAGGTCTTTGTGACCTTTGTTTGTCCTGAACACTTCACGTTAAGTCAGTGATGCTTGCAGTGGGATACTGAATTCTGTTCACTTCTGTATTGAACCTTTCCTCCATTCTTACCAGACTGTGGACTTGACTGTTGACCTTCCTCATTACTGATGGGGTGACATCTGGAGTGGCAAGTTGAAGGGTTGCATTTTGTTGTTGTTTTTTCTTCCTTGTTTTTAATTTTATTACTTATTTTTATATTAAACTTACAATTATGTGCTTAAGCCATTTTTTACTAACTTTCATTTCTAGAAGTGGGATAGATCATAACCAGAGGTGCTTGAGTTAGGTGCTCGTTGCATTGCTCCATCTGTAATTGAAGGAGGAAGCAGTTCCAGGGAGCATCCAGCTCTCTGGTTTCTCTTTCAGGTGCCTCTAGTTGGATAGGGTAATCTGGGCCAGTTGGCAAATTGTTCTTATCAAGTAATTGTTTCACATCTCGTAAGTGAATTTTTGAGAGTGAGGTAAATTAGTTCGTCTATCTTTTATCAGGGCGTAACAGTCTCTGTGCAACTGTGTCTACCAGTCAATAAAACTGAAGTTCTATTTCAGTTTATATATAAAGCTTAGACCTTTTCAGTCATAAATGTTAATGTTTTCCCTATTTTATGGAGGAAAGATTGGAAGCACTCTTTACCTCTCCAAAAACTGTATGGGAAGATAGTGGTTGAGCGTTTACCTATGCTTGCAGGGTATGGGGGTGAAGGATTTAAACCCTGAGGAAACAGCTAATTTTTCTCTAATAAAGTTCCTATTTATTTAAAGACTTCCTTGGTTGCTGGTTAGGAGCTTTTCAAGGAAACTTTCTAGTTTTGCCTAATTCTTCTTAGGCAGCCCTATGATGCCTGGGAGGCTTGGGAAGAGGCTGCTCACTCCCTCTGTCCCCTGGAAGTGCAGATGGTGATGCTGGACTCAGGTTTCCTAGGCAGGAGGGATGGCTAGATCTAAGAGAATTGAGAAAAGCTGGTCTGAGTTGTCATCTTTCCTTCTCTTAATGGTAGTGCTCTAACAGTGGAGAAAGAAACTAACTGGTGCATAATTTAACTGTGTTTAATTTGCGTGAAATTAAATGAATTGAATTTAACAAATTTAATTCTATTTTAAATGTTACTAAATATAGTTCAAATTTCCTACTATTTGGCTTGGTTTATTCAGGTGTCTGTGCAGTGCAAAGCGCTAAGTCCAGACCTTGTTGGTGATGCTTAGGATTGAACTGTATGAATAGATATTTTATAAATAAATGTCTTTAATCTGTGGAAAAAAGGCTGCTGGGAATTGATAATGTCATCTTATTTGTGCACGATTAACCAGCAATGGGGTATGCAGAGGAAGTATGGCAGGCTTGTGGATTTCTTCAGAGTAAGAGCCTCGTGATATGCTGGCTGAAATTTGGTTACAAACCTTCTCTTCCTCTGTGTCCCAACACTGTGAGTGTCATCTTATTCCACAGACGGTGCCTGTTGGGTCAACTTCACTGCTTTTGTGTTTTTTCACAGTTTTAAGATGTATTGAATTGAAGTAAACTTCAGGTATTCCACAGTGCTCAGCTGAGAACGTGGCTGTGTTTCTGAAATAAATAAGTCACAGGCTAAACAGTTTTTGAAATGAAAATGTTGTTAATCCAGTGTAAGACTAATATGTCCCTAAACAGCATTAACCAGTAGTGCTTACAGATTTTTCAACCTAATGAAATGTGCAATTAAAGACATCCTAGAAATATAAGCAAGGGATGTGGAGTGCTTAGTAGGTTGGTTAGATTCGATCACTAACCAACTTCAGTTAACTTTATAAACTGGGACGATGCAAATAAAACAGTTAAGGAAAAAAGCAATGAGAGGTGAAACAGAAAATGATGTGCCCAGGGAAGTGGTAGAGTTGCCACACCTGGAGGTTTTTGAGAAACGTGGAGTTGTGGCACTGAGGGACGTGGCTTAGTGGTCATGGTGGTGATGGCCAGATGGTTGGACTTAGTGATCTTAGTGGTCTTTTCCAACCTTAATGATTCTATGATTCTAAGCTAGATTTTTTGCAACTGGTATTTTATTTCATCGTTTTTGAAGAAGGAAGCACTGATATGGAGGAAGATGAGTCAATGAGCAGTGGATGTAGGTGCAGGTTTGATGCTCAAAGATAGTAGTGTATAGCCAAGCTGCCTAGGATAGAATTTCTTTGTTGTTAGGTCTCAGATGAGGACAACTTACCTTCAAGTGACACCGCTGCATCACCTCTAGATAGTAGTGAAGTGTTTGCATAAAGCAGAAAGATTGAGGAGGAGTCAGTGGGGAGGCATGGGTTTTTTTCTTCATTTGGAAGTAGCTGATTTGTCTGTTGCAGCGTGCATCAGAGAAGTATTTTCTGCAACCTTACAGATGAAAGGCAGGTTAAATCATCAGTATCGATTATACTTAGAAGGGCTGAGACCATTCTATTTGGATGTAAAATATTTCTTGTAAACTCTGCTGCCTGTAACGAGGTGAATTTTGTGATGTAATACCGTCTGTTTTCTTTACCCTAGTTTTGTGTTTAATAATCTATGCTTGTTTTGATCTGTATCTTTCAGGTTCTGGTATGAATCTGCTGCAAATTTGGGAGAAAGTGTGGTCGGCACCTTGCCTTGATGCTTGTGCACCAGGGTTAGTGGAGAAACTGGGAAACCCTGTGCCATCCCATTCAGTTCTGGTATGTACCTGTCTAGAGGAGTTTAAATGAGCAAACAAATAAGAAAAACCAACAAGCCAAGCCTAAACAAACAACAAAGAACCACAAAATGTTTCTCACTGGAAAAAATAGAGCTTTTTGTTGAGAGTTCTACTGATGGTTCTTTCTTGGAGTATATTTGAACGTGTGCCTCTGTGCACAATTATCCTCAGAGCTATGTTGGTTGATTTAATACTTCCAGGTATTCTGTGCATATGTGCGTCAGAGCAGAATTGGATGCTTTTGGAAACTGGTAGCAGATATCTGTCATAGCTTTCACAGTGGATCACGTTGGATTCTAGCATGCTCTGTGCTATGAAGACCAACAATTTGGCAGATGCTCCAGTGATGAGAATTGTTGGGGTTCTCCCTTCCCACTCCCCATATGTCCCCTAGTCAGCTGGCTATTGCGGAACTGTGTGTGGCTTTTATTGCTGCAGAAACAGAACCCAACGTTTGCATTACTTAACAGGAGCCTTGTTTTAAATTGTACAATTAATGAGTTAATCTTTGTGAATAATTGGGGATGTTTAGAGCTCCTCAATTCATGTAGCATAATGATGAAATCAAATCAAGGCTCACATCTCTTAGAGTAGATCAATTTAGCTATTTCTTTAGATGGTGCACATGTGAAACAGTGTAGATATCTGTCACCTGATTCCTCTGTATTCAGTGCTGTTAATGTAGCTGACTTGTGATTCTAATGCTGATCTTCTCTAATGGAGAGAAACATAAAAAGTCCTTGTACTTTTCTTAAGGGTAATTGTTGTATTCTTATTTTTCTCCTCTGTGGCTATCAGCTGTGTCTTTAAAAAAAAAAAAAGCAGTTCTTGGCCCCTAAAATAACAAGTGTTATATTAGAATCTCACAATTGCTGAGGTTGGAGAAGACCTCCAAGATCATCCAGTCCAACCATCCACCTATTACCATTATTTCCCACCAAACCATGTCCCTTAGTATATCTAAATGTTTTTTTTAACACCTCCATTATTTCCTAATGTCCAGCCTGAATCTCCCTGGTGCAACTTGAAGCCATTCCCTCTATTCCTGTCACTATTCCATGAGAGAAAAGGCCAACCCCCACCTTGGCCAGCCTCCCTTCAGGTAGTTGTAGAGAGCAGCGAGGTCTCCCCTGAGCCTTCTTTTCTCCAGACTAAACAATCCCGATTCCTTAGCTGGTCCTCATAAGACTTGTGCTCCAGACCCCTCGTATTCCAACATTTAATGTTGTGATGGGTATTAATGTTGCATTTGCATTGGATTTTTAATTTCTGTGTATTTCATGCATGTCTGCAGAATGGTGGATGTGTTTGTTATTTGATGTGAGTAATATGAGTGAACCAGGGCTAAAATGCTACTGCTTACTTGATCTATTTCAAAATCTAATCTGCATGTATTTCTGAGTTTCTCTGACAAAAAAAATTGCATCTGGAAAATATTTATGCCTTAAATATACGGCAATTATTTTTGCAGCTGCTCTGTGGCTTTTTAGGGCTATGTTACAACACTGTGTCGTACTCTGTGAGATTATTCTCCAATTTTGAGCTTTTTTTCCTTACTCTATATTTCTTTCTTTCCTTAGGGATCCATTTCTCCATATTATGTTCAGCGTTATGAGTTCAACCCAGACTGTAAAATAGTAGCCTTTACAGGAGACAATCCAGGTGAGATGATTAAGTGTGTAAGATTCAGTGAATATGTTTATGTATGTACTAAAATTCTAGATCAATACTATTAATTCTCAGATACTCCTTTATACAGTGGAAGAAGATCACATTTATCAGCATCAATAGCTTTTTCTGGCAGCCATCCCTCACTGACTATTCTTAGGTATAGACATCTTGGATAAGCAGGGTACTGCAAATGACTTCCACTTAGTCTATTATTTGGTGACTTCATTTGCCTCCTGATAACTTCAGTTTTTGTTTGTCTCCACCTAACAGTCTATTCTTAAAATGAATTGCTTCCATTTTTGACTTAGGAAATGTGAATTCAAAGCCTGCTGTTGTATCTTTTGAGTCAAAGAGATGGAGATAGATGTTACAGCTTTTCTTTAAGAGTTAAAGCTGTCCTTTTGTCAGAGTGGTAGATCCCATTATAAAGAAAGATGTTAATTTAGGGTCAGGTTTTGTAATTCTCAAGACTGTTTCAGTGCAGACAGAGCAAAGCCATCTGTTTCTCAAGACTGTGAAAGTGCTTACTGTATTACAGGAGCGTGTCCAGCTTTGGATTGAGATACAGGATTCATCCTGGAATGTTTTCCATGAGCAGTATGGGAGATGAATGTCTTGAAAATTGAATTGATTTTTCTTGAGATTCAAATTCAGTTTAGTCCAATAGATGCATGAGTAGTCTGTAAGTGAAAGCCTTTGTGCTTTAAATAAGGCTCCACAGTATTTAAAACTTGACCATATCAAACTTTAGAGAATCCTGCAGCTCTGTAGCTCTTTGCCTTGAACGTTTTTGATTCAGTGTCAAAAATAACTCCATCACCCAAACTCTTTTACGGTGTATAGGCCAAGGCTGTCACAAGTATACTTGCCATTTATATTCTACTTTGAGATGGTGAATTCAATGTACTGTGACGTCTCGTGCAGTATGCTATAATTGAGTCACACAAGTAACTTTTTATCTGACTTCTGGTTTCAGCATCGTTGGCAGGGATGAGGCTTCAAGAAGGAGATATTGCAGTAAGTGAAAAAGTATTTCTGAAAACTGTTCATGTCCCTGAATAAATAGAGTGTATGAAATGTGGAACAGTAACAAGGACAGTAGCTGTAGGTTATCAGTCAAATTAATCTCCTAGTGTTGATTTTCTGTTTATTGGCTTCATGCTTGTTTTATTTCTATCAATCTGCAAGCTGTCTGAAAGATTTTAAGTAAACTCTGTAACTATTTTTAACTAATGCACCAGTCACTAAGGCCCAAGTCTCTGTCTAGTATGTATTTCACTGATGTGACAACCTGAAAGTCAGAGCAAGCTTCAATATGAATCCAATTGACTTAATGTGTAATTTAAAAACAATTAGTGGTGATAACAAATGGTTTTAATTTAATTTCTGTATTGCTTTCCATGCACGTTGTGATAACGTCTCAATTACTTTTTTTTTTTCCCCCCTCCAGATTAGCCTTGGCACAAGTGACACATTGTTTCTGTGGATCCAGGAGCCAACTCCAGCCTTAGAAGGTCATATCCTCTGCAATCCTGTTGATTCTCAAACATACATGGCACTTTTATGGTAATATCACTAATTTTTTTTGTACGTTTGGGATCAGTAGCATATTTCTGTGTTACTGTTTTATTCCTTTTGCAAAATGATTATGAATAGAACATTCAGCATTCTGTATGATGGTCCGTGGCAATCTATTGCTGACACATTTGCATCAGTGTTAAAGCATTCTCATTGTTTAGTGTGGGTAACTGCAACTGCAGAGTTATGATGGATAGATTTTCATGGCAATAAAAAGACAAAATTATTTTTATATATTCATAGTGCCAGTTCACAATGAATCTAAGATAGTGTATTTAATGTATAGGAATAATAGCCTTTTGAAATGTAATAACCTGGAATGCTGGAAGCTTGACCAGACTGTACACTTCTGTGCTATTCTAGTGGTCCAGAGGGAACATAGTGGGGCAGGTGAGGGGTTTCTTTTTCATGGAGGAGTATAATCAGTGCTGTTCAGGGACAGATTAGGCTGCACATGTGGAAAATACTGAGATCTCAAGAAACTGAACTGAGAGAATGATCCTCATGGTGGCTTTTGGCTGCTGTGATCTGGGAATGGTTTGGCTGCTGTCCAACTAAGTAGGAGGAAAGAGGACCTGAAGCTACGTTGTCCCTGTGTTCAGGGAAAAAACTCACAAGTCAGAGTGTTTAGGCAAATATTTACAGATACAAGTATTTTACAGATACATTTGAAGTCTAAATCCTCAGGATTGCACAGAGCACAGCTCAGAATTTATTGGTGGGAGTGAATGGGGCTATTGCTTGGGAAGAACTTCAGGAAAGGATGTAACAGACCCATTAGTTATGAGTTTACAGGTACTGTCCTCTTAAAGAAATTTTGATTCCCCTTTCTTGGACTGATTCTTGTATGTTGTAGTAGTAACGTTTTCAATTATTACAAATTAGCAGGGGTATAATTGGCATTTTCTGAAGTGGAGATTTGATGGCCTTCTTGATTAAAGCAACCTGTTCCCTCTGGATCTTGAGATTACCTCTTGGTTTTTTTTCTAATATCACAAAATCAAACTGTAGGTGCTTCAGCAGAGCTCACATCTGCCTTTTAATTGTGATGTCTTTATCTGAATAAAAATAGGATGCTGTAGACAGTGAGAGCAGGGTTGTGAAGTTGAGTTTAGAGGTTGATGTTGATTGCAAGTTACTGATTTTCATAATGTGATTTCTCAACAGTTGGCTATTTTTGACGCTTTGTATTTAAGTTTCAATTTTTTTTTCCCAATTTTTCTCTGTTTTGACTCCCTTTGCTAATACTGGCATGGAGCAAGGCCTCATAAGTCTTACTGGACCCAAGCTAGCTCCATACCAGTACAACACTCCTGAAATCATAAAGGATGTAATGCAGTGAAGAGACGCTCTTTTTCCTCCTTACAGTCATCTCACAGCTAGCCTTCTATTACTATGACAGAATGCTTCTGACAGGAAGTCAGCTACCTCACAGTTTAGACATTTCTCAGTACAAAAACACAGCTCCCCCAATTCCTGCTCCACAGCCAGCATGGGCAGAGCTGATGTGTGTTCTTCTGTGCTTTGGACTCCAGGAAACAATGATAAGCCAGGTGCTGGGCTGCAACTCCTGTCCTTGGTGCTCTGAGATGTGGTAGCTGTTCAGAGCTAGATGAGTATGGTGTGACCTGCTAGCCCAGATGTAAGTCAACTCATTAGAGAGGTGTAGAAGAGCATCTCTGCACTGTGTTCATCAACACGTATTGTAATAGTTTTCTCTTACCCAGTTTCTTCCTTCTCCATCTCTTTCCATAATGAAGGAAGGATAGTATAGTTTTGATTGCCCAGCTGTCTTCAATTGATGTAATAAGCAGCAATATTACATAAAACAGCTATTTGCTTTAAAAATCTAGAGCCAAATGCACTGGAAAATGCATATGGTATGTTTATGTGTTTCAGTTTTAAGAACGGCTCACTGATGAGAGAGAGGATCCGAAATGAGTGTGCTTCAGGCTCCTGGGATGAGTTCTCCAAAGCTTTATCATCTACTGTTGCTGGAAACAATGGGAACTTGGGTATGAGCCTTAGCAGGACTGGGATTTCCTGAGTTTGATTAAAGACATGACTTAGTAGGAGTTGTGCCTACTTTCTGCTTGAGTCATGAAAAGGACCAAGAATTAAGTTAAGCTGTTGCAAGGGTAATTTTTAATGTGTACTCAGAAGTACTCTGGCAGGCTGAGTGTTATGATAGTACTCTTCTTCAATATTGACTAAATAAGAAAAAGGTATTTATGGATCTCTTTTGGCCGTTGAAAAGGAGTAGTGGCATCTTAACTGCAGATTGTTTAAAATGAGTAATTTCTGAAGGAGATTTGTTTTTTTGCTGAGGACTCAAGCCATGTGGTTTAAATAGCTCCATGCTTTTTTTTCTCAGTCTTCAATTATTCTGATCTCCTAACATTATTCTAGAATCTTGCTCTGTGCATGTGAATAAAACAATATCAAATCTTACCCAAATGTCCTGCATTTTGCCCTACATATGTTGTAAAGGCCATTTTATCCCTGGTTTTGCTCCACATTAGGCTAAGTGAATGAAATAAAATAATTGAAAACTTTAAAAATATTAACAAACTCATGTATATGAATTTTTACATTATTTTCCTTTTGAAAATTTAACATTTTAAAAGGTATTGAAAGATGAGCATTTGTATAATCAAGATGAATATTTAACTGTTGTATTTGAAATCATTGCAATCATGTTAGATCTGAGTAAAATTAATTTTAAAAAACACTGTAGAGTTATTAGTCTATAGAAGACTTCACTCTTTAGGAAAGTGAATTTAAGATGCAGTTTCTTGACACAGTGAGGTTAGCACTGATTTCATGTTTAGAATCCATATTGTGTCCTGTCAAATCCAGTCTCTGGGGGGTATTAAAGTGGCCAGGCATTTCTTGCCACAAGATGAATCAAGTCAGCTGTTTCAGAAGATAGGAGGAAGTTATTCCAAAAGTCAGACAATATGAAAGAAAAATGGAAGTTGATGAAAACCTTGTTATTAATATCAGGGGATACCAGGACACTGCCTTAGAGTTTAAAACTTGCGTTACAATATATTCACTTGAATAACTCAGTCCTCTATAAAAATGGGTGTTTCATGAAAGCTATCCTTCAGTTTTGATAGCTGATAACCTTGCATGACTTCTGGGTTATTTGGAGATATTGTAAACATGTAAAAATATAGGAGTCTCTGATTTCCTGAGCAAAGCAGAGTGGAGAAGAGCCTGGTTCGGCTTCCTCTCTTTTATCCCTTGTTCTCTGTGCACTCTGAGCAAGATGATGCCTTTGGAGGCTTTGGAGATGTGGCGATGAGCAGAGGCAGCTGCTAGGGTGAAGTTTTTTGGGGGGTAATGTTCATTTGTCTTCTAGGACAGCATATCCTCGTTCTGAAGACTTGAGCCTTACAGTCTGTTCTTAGTTTCCTAGCTACTCTGATCAGCTTTCCAGTTCTTGTTGTTTTTTTGTCTCCTTTCCTGAATATCTTTTCTGACCAACTTGCCATCAACACAAAGGAAATCTTTTTCATGCTTTTTGTCTAAGTGTCTGCAAAGCATTGCTGCATTTCCTTAGATCTCATAAAAACTATTCAGAGACCAGCTCTGCTTTGTGACTTGAAATATCTGATGCTCTCTAATAAATTCATGAAACATAATCCAGTGCATGGAATGTTCTGCTATTCCTACACACTTCTTACAAACCTCTTTCCATTTTTTTTCTTTCAACTTTGCACATAATTTACTGAAACTATTTCTATTACGTATTATCTTAGTACTGTGCTACTTGCATATGTACGTGATTTGGTGGATGAGAATTTTTTTGGTAGACTTATCTTTTATTATATTGCTTAGATTTCTAATGATGTGTTAGAGGCCTAGAGCCAGCCTTTTTTTGTAAAACCAAAAGTAATTAAACTCATTAAATCTGGACTGAAATTAGTTAAGAAACAAGCTGTGTGGTATATCAAATGTCTTTCCAAACATAATGATACGTATTTATTATTTTGGCTCTGTGCTGAAATAAGATTACAGCTTTGAGCTAGGAGAAAACATGATACTCTTCAATGTTAACTGATGCAGGTTTCTACTTTGACGTGATGGAAATCACTCCTGAAGCAGTTGGGATTCACAGATTCAACAGCCACAACCAAAAGGTAGTGATAATCTAGTTATTGCCTAAAACCTTGAAGGTGTGCTGCCAAAGCTTGAAATGTTTGCTGTTATCTCTTTTCTTGGCTGAGATGCTCACTTCCAAGTGCCTACTGTTTAAATGAATGCTTAGTTGCTTCTTGCTGTTACGCAAGTTTGTAGGCACTAGTTGTAGTACTGGAAAAACTCAGCTTTTGTGTGAAATGTTCTTTGCTTTTTTAGTTCAGTGTTTTCCCACTTCTGTTAGCTTTCATCTGGTTAACAGAGGACTGAAAGATGCTACTTGTAACAACTAACAAAAAGCTTGTTTCACTTTTGTGCAGACAGAAATACATAGATTTAAACTCTCTGGCATTGCTTAAAGCGTTTGAATTTTATATACTTTAATTTTTCAATTTTTAAGGTATTGATCCTCAAGCAGCCTTTGGTGTTGAGAAATACTAATAGTTTACAATTCACACTAGTACCTCTTTCCATTCTGCATTGATTTCAGGACTGATGGATTTGCCAGCAGTTCCAAGGTTATGGGTTGCGTTTTTGAGTCTTTATGTGTCTTATGCATACGAATAAAGAACTGGCCTGGCTGGAACCTGACTTCGGATTGAAGACAAGGATAATGAACAGAATAATCTGTCTTGTGCTTTTAACCTGTCACCAGCCTGGCATTGTATACCGTGTAAGATGCTGGTTAACTTAATGTGTTCATTCTTTTGATACAGGTTTTGAACTTTCCAAAGGAGGTGGAAATACGAGCCTTGATTGAAGGGCAGTTCATGGCCAAGAGGATTCATGCTGAAAAGCTGGGGTATAAAGTCAGTAAGTATGCTGAAAAAGCTGCAGAACTAATGGTGATACAGTTCAAACACACAGATGGGAGCTCTGACGGTAATGTCAGTATTGTGAATCATGTCCTAAAAGATACAGAAACTGGTATGACTTCTGAATGAGCCTGCTGGAAGCATTTTTGACAGTATTCTGGGGACAAGTTTTTGCAGATGTTAACTTCAGAAGCAGCAACGATTAAACTTTGATTACTTCTTTTCAAGTATTCTTGCTATTTGTTACTAAGCTGCACTGTCAATTTTTAAATAAGAGCTTGGACTTTGATAGCTTTGTTAAGTGAAAAAAAGACTAGGCTTCTGCCTAAGGCACCAGGCTGTAACTCAGAAAATCTGAAATCTATGTTCCTGAACCTGCCATAAGATGCTCACTTACCTCCAGAGTTTTCTGCTAATGAAACAGAAGTCATTTTCCTGTCTTGTGATTTAGAAAGAAAAAGACCTTGCACTCCAGAATTTTTAGCGCAGCAAAATTGGCTGGTATTTTACTTACAGAGGTAGGAGCAGATCACTACTACCTGTGTAATTCAAAGGGAAAAATACAGGAAATTTGAGAAGCTGTTTTGTTTTTTTTCTTTTCTGCCAGTACATCATAGCAGCATCTTAACAACACTTAACTCTTCTTGAGGGCTTTCTAAAATAATGATTTTGCAAAATAAAATGGTGGTTATTCATACACTTGAAAGCAAATCCTGACTTCTTTCTTTACAAGCCTTTTACTTTCTCCAACCTCTATGCTCTTATCCACAATCATGAGGGATACTGTTGTGACTTTGTTTTTCTTCTGTACTTGAAACAGTATTTAATTGTGGAGGTTATTTATGCAGACAGATTGAAATAGATTGTGTTTAAAATGCCTACTAAAATTTCTACTCCGTTCGTAGATTTGGCTTTACAGTATACTGGGCTTATGCAGCAAGGAAGCTCATGGTTGAAGAGGATACATTTGTACTTCATAAATGTCAGGGTTCAGACAAACACAGTCGAGAAGAACTATTTAAGATGTCAGACAACTCTGACATGGGAATGGGTGGGTAGAAATTATCTCTACGTATGTTTAGGCTAAGTAGGGCAGATGAGAACCTCACTAGTTGTAGGATTGCATAAGCTTTAAAAGCACACATACCTTTTTTTAAAATTTTAGTGTTGTAGGATCTACAACAAAAAGAAAATGTGTGTGATTACACTGTTTTCCTGTAGATTCCTTGGAACCTTGTATGCCTTTGCTTTGTTTCATCCCAAGGGTCTAGCTATTTGGTAACTAACAGAGGAGTTGCTTTGAGAAAGAAGTGCTGTACATAGTGTAGGCTGTATGCATCTCCTACTTTTCCTTAGTGGTATTATTTAAATGTCATCTTCTGTTGTTTGTGTGATGATGGCAAGCTTGCATCTGCATTTGTTGTGTGACAGCTCTGAAAACAGGGTGTGTTCTCAACGTGTTTCAGGGTATGGATGAGCTCTGTGGGAGTTACTCTGATACTATCAGGCTTTCTCTTGTTTCGTAGCTATAGCTGCTGCTTTTCAGGCTGCTTTTTTTGGCTTTAATGTGATTAAATCTCATTTACCTTTTGTATGAAAGATGCAGTCAGGATCCTTGTGTTTATTCAATTCTTTTTAGGCATATTCTACATGGGGAATTTACTTTCATTTTTCCAGGAATCAAGAATTGCATTCACAAATACAATTACAGTAGTGTAAATCTGTTGTTTACATCAGTAAGAGAATACTTACTGTGAGTAATAACTACTCGCAAAATCCAGAAGGTTAAGTGATGACACTTCTAAATCTGTCTGCAACAGAAGATGGAAGTGATATGGTCAGTCACAACAAGCACTTTCTGAAGTATCCTGAGGTTTACATGGCACCATCTCATATGAGCAAATGAGCCAAAAACGTGGCTGAGGATTTCTACAGTTCTGGCATCAAGGTGCTGCAAAGTCATTTTTGCAGAGTTGTGAACCTGCCTCTCCATTCCTGGGCCAAATGCACTTTGGCTGACTGTAATCATGAAAGCTGCAGGTATGCCAGAAAATGTTGGTTTTTTTTTTGTGGAAGAGAATTTTGTAGAAAATATTTCTTTCGGAGTTCTTGGATATGTGCTGTAAACATTACTTATGTTAGATAATTTTTTAGAATTTATTTTCAGTTAATGAATGTATTATCTTGCTAGTAGAAGTACTTTAAAGCTTCTCATTCTACCTAGCTCTGCAGGAAGAGGTGCAATGATGCTGAAGCATTGTTTTACATGTGAGATTATGCAGCGAGTTTGACACGTCCAATACATTATAGATCTTTCACAAACTATGAAGAATAGTATAATAAGCCTTAAAACAGCTCTTAGCTGCTGTTTATGTATACAGGCTTCAGTGCAGCTTGTTTGCCAGTAGAGGGCAGGGGATTCTGTCTCATGATTTTTTCCTCTGAGACTGGGATGTGTGTTTCTACCTTGTTCTGAAAATGGCAGGGAGTCGCAGGATGATCTTTGAGAGAAAAGTTAGACCTTACATTAGTTGTGATTTGAGGGGTTTAAAAGTCTGTGTCACTTTGCTCTAATTGCTCTAATCTTTCTCAATCAGATTTCAGGGGAAATCATTCAGTAACACCCTGTATCCTGTTTTGCTTAAGGGTTGGATAGAGTGTTGTGATCTAGAAACAAACAAGTGATGTTTGGTCTGTGCCTGTTGTTTACATCCTCTCATTCAGAGATCCATGCAGATAAGTTGAAGGTTTGCAGTTATGCTTTTATTTTCCTGGATTTTGATTGTATCATAAACACCTTCTGTTTTGTCACATCCTTTTTCTGCTTGCAACCATCCTCTTTTGAAAGCCAAGCTCACAACTGGAGTTCAGACACTGATCATATAGCTGTGCTTGTTTCCTATTTTGGGAACCTTTTGTAATAAGGTACATACACGTTTCTTTGGTCAAAACCATGGCAACTTCACAGAGAGATGGCTACGTCTGCAGCTCAGTGACACAGGTGATCACAGCAGCTATAAAACTGTCAGTGGCTCAGAGTGATCTGCCACTGTATACTTTAATAATCTTGATGATCACTTCAGTGTTGATTCTACTCCTGGCTCCTGAAAATTCATATTGATGCTGGGCTGGAGAACATCATGATGGTCCTTGCTTGCACCCGGTGAAGTTGTTTTGGTGAACACCTGCAAAACTAATGATTCTTGGGAGAAAATCTTCTCCCCTGGTCACCAGTTAGTGAAGTAAATACTACAGAAGAAAATGGTACAAAAGTTGGGGTTCTGGCATTGGTTACATGTACAAACAACAGATATTTAAATGATGTGCTGGTATATTGATGGCAATCTGAGCAGTCTGTATGTACATATGAGGTCAGATGTGCTAGAGCTGTGAAGCTGCAGCAGCAATTAATGAACCCTGCCTTGTAGGTAGGATAATTATCTGGGGTAGGGGGTTGTCTTGAAGCTGTTAGCTTTAGTCCAGGGCTTAGTGTTCATGTTGTTTTACCTGCTAGTGGCTTCTTAACACTGTAGCTGCCCACTGTGCCGATTGTATTACATTTTTTTAATACCTTTAGCAATCTGATTCTGCCACCTAACTGTCATCAGCAGGGGGAGATGGATAGAAGGTGCCAAGTTTTACAAGCCAGAGCATTGTCTATAAAATCCCGCATCTGTGTTTATTAAGTAATTTACAGTTTGTTACGTACATAAATCCATCACTTGCAAATAATGTTGGTGCCCTGAATTCTGCTGACACTACTTGGTGCCTATGTATTGGCTGGGGTGACACAGACATGTCTGTGTTTTTTGCACTGTACTAAGAAGGAGCCTTCTTTTTTTTTTTCCTTAGTGCCATATGTTACTGGTGTGTCAAGTGTGAAAATGCATCTTTCTCATTGAATATACAACAGGATGCATCCTTAAACAAAACAGTAGTTAAAGTGCTAGGCTAGGAAAATGAGGAAATTTCAGAGCACTCCGGGCCTGAGTTTTCAGTAATTAGAAAACAGGTGTTTTCACTTTAAAGAACTCAGCCTAAGATTACATAAGGCAAACTCCAGGTTGCTAGATTTTTTTTTTTTTCAGGAGTTGTTTTCATTGGGTGCTCATTGCTGCTGGTTGAGGGTAGCAATAACATGTGGCTCTTTGTCTGCAGGGAAAGCAGCCTGGTGGAATGAGGGGAGCTCAGAAAACAGCAATTAGTACAATGTGGAGCTGTTGTATTTCATTGTTCATGTTGTCATGTTGGGGCATGGCAGCCTGAAGGTGAGGTGTGAGGCTGTCACTTTGCAGCACAGTGTGGTCATCTTGATGGTAGGTTGCTCCAGTTTGGCAAGGTGAGATGCCACTGACTGTTGAGACACTCAGTGATAGCTTTGTGTTAGGCTGGTGATTGTCTTTGCCTGGATTCTAGGATTATAGCCTTCAACACTGTTGCTAATTATTGGCAGCTTTGGGGTACTTGTTCAGTCTGTCTGTCCTCACAACTGAGTATGTTTCTACTGGAGTTGTAGCAGTGTTTTGCCTGAAACAAGGAACACTGTGAGCGAAGCCATTTTGTAGTTGCATACAGATTAAATTGATGTTTATGCCCTGCGGGATTTAAATTTCCTGGAGAAATCAATACTAAAATGTTGTGCTGGCTTTATGCTTGTCTCTTGCTGTTTGCTGCTAAGAGTGCTGGTGGTGCTTCGGTAGCATGAGGGTGATGGTGTTCTTAGAGCTTTTTTGCTCTAGAAAGTGAGTGAAAATAGTTGGAAAAATAAGAGGAGGATGAAGTTTAAAATAATAGTGAATGGTGGTAATGTTGGATTGAAATATGCAGAAAAACTGTGAAATATGTGGTACAAACAGAACACAAATATCCATGCCATTGTATCTTTAGCCTGGATTTTGAGGGAGAAGTGTTGTCTTAAAGTGCTTTTGTATTCATCAAAGGCAGAATCTTCCTCCCAGATAAGTCAGTGATTCTGCTGTAGAGGATATTTGTATTTTCTGATGAAACTGCAGACCGATAAGAGTGCCAGTGTGAGATGGGCATGACCTTGCCAAGAACTTCCTAGCAGCCCCTTTTTATTTCCCACAGATCATCAGACTTGTATCACGTAGCAGAGCCTTTTAGGCACGATCAAGCAAGGCTTGGTTTTAAGCCAGTGGTCTGGAGTGGAAGGGTTGGTTAGCTCATTACCAATTCCCTGACCAAGTATTTTGCAAGAGGGCCTTTTTATTATTACTTGGCTCAGGAGAGTACAGTATTAGTATAACTGATTTTTAAAAGGATTAGATGAAATGTCTGTGAAGGAAATGACCTAATGTGCTATAAGGAAGCTGCTTACGTGCTCTCGACTTTTTCATGCGGTGGCTATTGTCTTGCTTTTGTTTTGTTTTATTATTGTTATACATACACAGGAAGCACAGTGAAGATAGAAAATCTGAAGAGTTAATAAAAAGGTTGGAAGGGGTGCTATCTGTCTTTCTTTCTTGACACAATGATAAAATGTTGTCATTGTTTGAACAATCACTTTTAACGTTTGGTCAGCGAAAGACCAACTATTTAAATGGCTCAATTCCTGTGCCCTGTGTTAGGAGAGACTGTTTATAACAGTTTCAGTAGATGTGCTATTCAAGCAGTGTTCAGAAAAATAGGCTGTCAGTTGCCTGGTTTTGTTAGAGCTTATGGATCTCTGGAAGCCAGGGATTTAGCGATCGGTTGGGTTATCTGATAAATCTCCTTCTACCACTTGTTTTCAAGACTGATGTATAGTTTAAAATCTCATTATATTAGCAAAGGAATGACATGATTGCAGTCTGTAAGTACCTTCTTGGGGAAAGGAAAACTGACTGTCTAGGACTCTCTAGAGTCTTATAGGCAGTAATATTATGGTTCAGTAACTAAAATTTGGACGTGGGCAAACCTGAAATGATGAGCAAGGTGCAGATTGTTAATAGAGATTGAAATCAAACAATGCAGCATTTGACAGAGGTGTAGTGGGTTTATTAGTGTTGACAGTTCTGAGAACAAGATAATGAAAATAAATAAAAAAAATTTCCCTCTATAAATAACCGTTTTGTTTTTTAGTAAAGGGATTGCTTATGTAATTGAAGAGTTAACTTGAAGGATCAGAATCATCCATTTATGTCTTAGAAATGTGAGTCTGTAGAAGATGCCATTGTTAGGAAGCGTAGCTGATTTGTGTGTGTGCATACATATAGCTGGATATATATTTATACCAACAGTGGTGATCTTCTGTTTTGATGATGATGCTGTTTGTAAAATCCTGCACTTAATGCTTAGTCATAGATTGGATATTTATTATTTTAAAACTTTTCCTCTTTAAATCTCTCTGTCTTTCTGGATTTTCATTTTTCTTGCTCAAATGTGACAGGCCTGTTAGTGAACTCTAATCAGCTCTTCCAAGATTCCATAGACCCTCCAGCTGTCTCTTTTTTTTTTTCTGGTTTAAGGTGATTCGGCTTCTCTAGCACAGCTCACATTATGCATCAGCTCTGAACATTAAGTGTCTCACTGCTTTCAGTTGCATCAACCCACACTCGAGTGTTTCAGTGTTAACAGAGGTTCTACTAGATAAATCATTCTTTCCCTACCTACTCTATTTGCCTGTACTGGGATTTTTTTTAGCTGTGAGATTGTTTGTTGTATAAGATTAGGTAAGACAGGTTTAACCTGCTTTCAAAACTGCTTTGGCTGTCTAAAGCTTTAGTTCCATCCAGACTTTGATTTCTGGATGGCAGCTACTCAGTGCTTATTGAAATGATTTCAAGAAAAAAGAAACACAACTCTTGCATTTCTTGTGTAAGTAAAAATAAATAGAAGTTCACGTTTCTTTGGTCAGGTGGAATTTTGCAGCCTACTGGATAACTAATTCCCTTTAGGAAGGAATTTAGGCAGCTTTTCTTCTTTATTTCTGGCCGGTGGTTCCTAAGAATGCATTTGAAAGGTTTCCTTTTTCCACCTTTAAATTACAATGTTTTTCAGCCTGTATATGTTACATCTAATCTATGCATTGGCAAAGGGATGCATAGCACACAAAATGACACATCTTAACCCCAAGGCTTTCACTGTGTCAGTTTAGTCCAAGTGTAAAGATGGCAAAGAATGGGAAGTTCATTAAAATAGGCTTTGAGTGCAGCACTTACTCATGTCAAAGGAAGAACTTTTAAAAAGTAACAGGAGAACAGTTTTTAGCTTACACTTGGAGACTGAAATTTGGGATTAGTAACTGGACTGACTCAAAGTGGAAAGATTGGATGGGTGGAAGGGTGTGAGATTAGAGCATCCACGGTGTTGAGTCCATTAAGAATGTACTAGGTTACATGAAATTCCCCATCCCAGCTTCTGGACAATGATATCATTTCTCTTTGTCCTTCAGCTCAGCAGTGCTATGCTCTTTCTACCTGGAAAATCTAAAGAATAGGTAAAACAACATTTAAAAAAACTGCTCTATCCTACTGCACTTAAAATGGTTGTATAGCATTAAACAGACTTAAAACTAAAACTAAACTCAGGAGTACTTACTGAGCATTGTACGTCAGTTACTACTCAAGGAGAGAGTGAGTTTAAAAATGACCACTTCTCAACCACTGCTGTTGGTTTTAAAGTATTTCTTTTCCGTCTGACAATACTTGAGGCTTAATAAGTTTTCAGAAATGTATTGATATGATCTAGAAATTTGCATTAAAAATAGAAGCGTGTATGTATATAAAGAGAGTAGATTTGTGATGCTTTTGTATTTAATGGTGTCTAGCAATGAAATAGGTTTTTTTTTTTTTTAGGGGATAACTTCTGCATGTTAATGCACCTGTTAACCTTAATCTGGAATGTTAGTGAAGTGTGACTTCACTAACTTCTTACTATTTCATCATTTTGGAATGTTGTTGATTCTTTTGAGATGTGTAATTTCCAGAAGTTTTGGCAGATCAAAGTTCAACTGCCTCTTGATTGTGGAATTGGTTAGCACTGTATTAAAATATAAATTTGCATGCTTTTGTACTTCTATTTTTGCAGTAACAGTAAGTGAAAGGAACAGCAGCATAGGAATTGAACTGAGCTGAATGCTCCGTCTGGAAAACTTCACTAGAAGCTGTTTTGTATGTATAGATGTAATTCTTTCTTCTTACAAGGCACCAATATCACTGAGGGTAGCGAAACTAAACAATACATACTCATCTAGTATCAAATGATAGCAGTATTTTGGACACCAAAGGAACTGAGCTGAACATTAGATTTTGTTAGCCTAAATTTGTAGCCAAAGTTTCAGTGTACTTATCTAAATAGACTGTCATTGATGGTGCCTTTCTTCAGGGGCTTCTTGTGTTCTGTTTTTTAGCAGACTTTTGTTACAGCTCAGGTATGGGGTTGATTGGTAGAAGGTTTAGGATCATATTTTGCTCATACTAGGAACTGTCCTCAATTTACTTCATGAAAAAAAGGACAGCCTGTGGTTTATTGACTAAAACACAAGCCAAAGTTGGTGTACTGAGGCCTAGACCTTAGATCAATGGATAGGGAGAAAGTGTCTGAAAACAGTGTGCAATTTGGCTTCTAGGCAGGTTGAGAAGGTGGTGTTTCCCTCTCCATGAAGCCTGTAGTTCTTAGACTTGCTCTGCACAGCACTGCATGCTGTGTACCCAATGGACTGCTCTTCAGGGTGCTACAGAGAGGTATCCATGTGCTGGAGGAAGGCTCTGAAGACTCTATTCTAGTACATCTCTGCTCTCCTCCTCTTGGTTTTTTTTTTTTTTCCCAGCATAGGGCTACTCAGTTCTTTCTCTCTTCAATATTAACATCTGTTAGCTAACAGGTAAATGTCAATATTTATCTGTACGTAGCAATTTTCACGCTTGCATCTCAGGAAGTGGTAATTATGGAAAGCTGGAGGGCACTCAGCTTTGTTACAAATCAGTAATGTATTTCACTCCTCTCAATGGCTACTTAAAACATTAAAAATAGCAGGAAATAAAATCATATGTTTTATTCTGTGTAGTTGCAGCCCTTTAAGTAGCACTGGAATGAAGGTGGTCATTGGTCACAGAGCTAGAAGGATTTTAAAGGATTTTTTTTAAAGCATTCACCCTCTTCAGCTGAGGTGCTTTTGATCTTTTTCCTCTGTGTTTATTGTGGTCAAAATTGAACTTTTTGTTGTTTTGAAGTAGTTCTAATTATAACAGTAATACAAGTGTACAAGTGGAGAGCTACTTGAGTAATCTCTTCAAATTAAGTGCACTTCTAGTTAGATGACTTAAGTTTACCTGCAAGTGAACACTTAGGCCTCAGAGTAAATGATAAAAAAGCTTTGTACTACAGACTAAATTTTGTCTTCGAATGCAAAAGCCTGGTACTTGAAATGCAGGTGAGTATCTGAAGCCATTGTTTTTGAAGCTTTGCACATTAGAATAAAAAACTGCTGGAATATCTACTTGCAAAGGTAGAATTGTGGTCTTTAAATAAATTGGAAGTACTAAGGACCCAATGGCTTCTCATTTTTGTTTTAACCTTCTATTTTATTCACAAATTAAAGGTATTCATAAATTCTTTCAACTACTGTTGCTGCTATGAGCTGCAATACAGTTCAGTGCAAATTTTAAATGTTAGCTAAGCTGTTACATGTGAACATCACTGCTGGAGCATTCCTGTTGATTTCAGTGTTGCCATTTGTGTGAATAAGGGTTATTTATGGGAAATATGGCATGCAGGACTCTAACTTCTAACTCTTCTCTATCTTAAGATGGAAATTAGAAAGCTTTTTTGAAGGCCTGAATATTTAACTATTTGTTTCAGCTTTAACCAAGGGACTAATATGATATAGTGAGCAGCTCCAGTTTAAAGAGACCTCAGTTTAAGTTCTTGCACCTACCTTTTCCATACATCCTTCCTGGTAGATCATTGGCACGTGCCCAGTAGAATCAGCTGAGGGTTCCTGGAGGCTGCAAGAGTAAAAATATGTTGACGACTGAAGATGATTGTATTCTACTGGTTAAAACAGGAAAGCTTATATTTGTGTGCTATATCTGTCTGTCTATAGTAGTAGCACCTATATTATATAAATAACTTTTCTGTATCACTTAAAGGCCGGGAGGCAGGATTGGAGACGTAAGGAACTTAAACCTTTTAGTAAGAAGTGAATTCTTTTGTCTGGAAAGCCACTCATGTGCAAATGACTGCTACATGTGGAGACGCAGAAAGATGTCTTGTAAAACCAGCGTGGCTTCAGTAACTCCTGTGCATCTGATGCTTAGGAGTGATACCACAAATGTGTGGGAAATGTGATCTAATGGATGGTGTATACCTAAGAGCTCCACGTAAAAGCATCAAAGAACAATTATCTAAGCTGAATGCTGTGTTTTGAAAAACAACTTCATCTATTTTTCTGCCTCTTTTGTGCTTTTCTTCTGAATAACTCTAACGTATATTAATTAATTACTTAAAAATAATACCAGTAAATCTAACAAGGTTTGTCTAAAGCTTGACTGCAGATAGGAAACTTCATGTTTGTTTCAGTGGCAAGAAAAAAACATTTATAGAAAATGCTAAGAAAGTTAATATTAATTTAGATGGAACTTAATGAAATCTTTAATGGCTTTTAAAAATTGTTTTATTTTCCTTAGGTTTTAATTTGAATTAAATCGTTACTACTGTTAAATTAGTTAAACACTAAATTAAGAAATGCAAATGAAGTGAGCCTAAAATCCAATATGGTTATTGTTTTTATTGATATATGGAGGCCAGTAGTGTGGAACAAATTCCAATTATATCTGATCTGTTACTTGCAGTGCAAGTTCCTGACTCTTCATTAAATGTAATACATCAGATTAAAAGCTTTGCTCAGTTAGAGCTAGGAAAATACCAGTCCTACAATAAACCTCTTGCTGCTTTTCCTCTTTGTTTGGCCTGCCAGCAGTGTCTGGTGGAGGCTGCAAGGCCTTCTGGTCTGAAGTTTTACAACTCCTGCCCAGCTGTGATCATCAGACAAGGATAAAAGTGAACTTTAGGCAGCGTAGTCACAGGAGGCCCAGAAGCAGGGGAGAGTTGCTTAAGGCAACTCCATTACATACATGAGTTCACCTGAATAAATGCTCAGCGGCTTCTGTAATGCTAACTTAAAATACTAGTAGCTAGCAAGGGGAATGCAGGTTTCAGATGATTTATCTCTCTGTAGGATTAAAACATCCAAAATAATTGAAGTGCATCTTCTAGTACCAGAACTAGATTATTCCAGGTTGTTCTCCATGCTCTTCCATATGCTCTGTGGCAGTCCCTTGTGGGATGCTGTGAGCAAGGGTAGGCTTGTGAGCTGGCCTGCTGCAGCTCCGGGTAAGCCAAGCACGTGTGGCAGTGCCATATTGCAGAGCTGGGGCTGAACTGTGCCTGTAACACTGAATATATCCTGCTGGGATCCTTGGAGAGGTGATGCTGAGTGGACGAGCAGTTTCTGGGGAAGACTATAATGATCTTTGCCTGATGGGAGACGCGCTGTGGTTTTGAGGCTGGCACTGCTAGGCTTTCTCTTGTGAGAGATTTTTGAATATGCTTTCGCACAGATGTTTTCAGATGCTTCTTCCAAACTTGTGTCTTCTTGCCATTAGGGGATAACCAGACTTCCAGAACAATCCTCTGCCCATATAGCTCCATATTGCAGGAGCTGATTGGTTTCAGGGCAGCAGCCTGGGCAATCAAGCTGCTACAGGTGTAAGAATAGTGAAGATAAGTAGTGCTGAATTAGAATATAAATCTCCATCAGGATTTTGACGCAGCAAATATAGAGCAGGATGTGCCATATCACAAAACCACAGAATATCCTGAGCTGGAAAGGACTCATAGGGATCCTCGAGTCCAACCCCTGGCTTCACAGAGCAACTCCCAAAAATCATGCCCTGTGTCTGAGAGCAGTGTCCCAACGCTCCATGAGCTCTGGCACTCAGAGCTGTGCTCACTTCACTGGGCAGCCTGTTCTATGCCCACTGCCCTCTGATTCCACAATTTCAGAGAGAGCTTTGCTACGCTCTGAATTAGTGTCCTTTTACACTCCAAGGGCAGTTCTTATTGCACAAAGATGAAGCTTTTCTTTAAAATCCAATTCATTGGCCCATGACTGAGAACTCACTGCAGAAGTTGTTCAGAATTCACTCACCCCATTGGAAATTCTGACAGGGCTGAAATGAAATGTGAACAAGAGGAAGAACTATGCAATGGCACAGACTCATTTGTTTTCACATGAATACATTAGAACAAAATCTCTATTTCATGAATCAGCGTTTCCTTTGTCAATAACTTTCAATATTAAACAGTAAGGTGACACCAGGTTTACATAGGAGGAAAGGTAAATTAACTTGTGCAACAAAAGATTCCTGAGGGTAAACTGATACCTTGGATCTTGATTCAGGGTTCAGCTATAGAACAGGATGGAATAACTGTTTCCTTCCTGGCATGTTTATAATTCTTTTGTAACTGAGGGAAAGAAGGCATATCCAGATCCCTAGAGGATACCAATTCATCCTTTACCAAACCCCACTCTGTACTGAGAAGTGATACCCTTATTCCTTTCTGTTTTCTTGTAATTATAATGCTTGGTTTGCCAAGATAAGGAACATCTAGTTGTGTACTTCCTTTGCTTCCTACAAAAAAAAAAAAATAGCTGATGTTCTAGCCTGGTTGTGTGCTGAAAGTTATATTCTTCAGTTGAAATGCAGTGTTTCCGCCTCTTTCTTGCCATTCCATTTTGTATGACTATACATTAACCTCTTCCTGGCTTTATAGTGCCACTTATGCATGAAAATCACAAGTGGTTCAAGAAGACAAGCATTGCAGTTGTGTAGTATATAGGTACTGACAAAGACTGAAAGGAAATAAGTTTGTGAATGATAGTAATAATTTTAATAAGTAACCTTGGGGAAGTTGTTCAGGAGCATTTTTTTTTTTTTTAAAGGAGCTATGTTTTAAAGCTTCTGAGGTTGTTTCTTATGCTAGTGTGTGTCCTGCTATTCTGATCCTGGAAGCAGAAATTATTTTACCTTGGGACGTACTTAGTTCATATCCATATACCAATTTAAATACAGGTACCCCCAGATTAGTTGCAACTCTTTTCTCACACTTACTAATGCATGAGTTCTAGGCTTTAAAAAAAACCAACAACCCCAAATAATGACAACAAAAAAATCCAAATGAAAACAACAAAAACAAACAAGAAAACTGAGTCTTGTCATTTTTGACTCAGTGCCTGCTCTGCAATTCCTTGCCTGAACCCTTTAAACAAAGGCATGTAGTTTAGGCCAAGTTTCTCAGAAATGAAACTGTGTAGAGACCTCCAGTGAGCTAGTCCCTGTGAATCTGAACATTGAGAAAGGTCTTAATGATATAATGAGAAAAGGCCAAAGAGGCGAGCTGTGCATCACACTACTTCATCCTATCTACACTTAATCCTGTTTTACACATTCAGCTCTATCTCCAGGATTATCTTGTGATATGATGATGAGAAGCTCATGCTTGTGACTTGAATAAATCATGTAAGTTGCATGTTAAACAGAGGAATTGTTTGTCAGGAGCCTCAGCAAATTCAACAGAGAAAAATGAGAGATCTTGCACTTGGGGCACATGAACTCCCTGCATTGATAAGAGGCCCTGGGAAACTGCTGGAGGGAACCTGAACGGTCTAGATAAAAATGAGCCAGCAGTGTGTTTCTGTAGCAATGAAAGCTGGTAGCTTGTGGATTGTAAACAGCATTACAGCCAGCCTGTTGAAGAAGGTGATTAACGTTTTTTTTATTGAGTGTATGTTAGATCACATTTGGAGTATTGCACTTGCTTTTGGGACACTTAATCTAAGAAAAAGCATCAATAAACTGTAGCAAGTGCAGCATACGACTACCAAAGTGGTTGAGAGCTAGAGGGAGCTTCCCTGAGCAGAAAAGATGGTGAAGGTGAGGTTAGTTAGCCTGGAGAAGAGGAGGCATCGGGGAATCATAGAATGGCTTATGTTAGAAGAGACTTAAAAACCCATCTGGTTCCAATCCCCTGCCATGGGGGATCAGGCTGCTCGAGGTCCTGTCCAACCTGGCTTTGAATGCCTCCAGGGATGGAGCCACTTACATGGGCAACCTGTTCTGCTGCTTCACCATTCTCTAAGTAAAGAATTGCCTCCCAACATCTAACCTAAGGGAGACTTTTGAGGTGTTCTTTGCTGAGCTGCATGACGGGAGAATGTGAGACAATTTCCATACTTCAGTAGATGAGGGTTTCTAGTTGGATATACAAACCAAGATTTTCCCAAAGAGGAATAAAAGTATAAAGCATTTCAATACTGGCTTCCTGGTAACTGAAGGTCTTGAAATATTGTCTCAAGTGTAGCTAGACACAAGGCTAATTTTATGTTGATTTCTATCTGAATCAAGTTGGTATATTGACCTAGTTCTGTCACTCAGCATCCATGAGCCGACTGGAGCCCTCAGCTGCCACCCCATCTCATTTTGCCTCATTTGGACAGATAGAGCTAATTACTGTAGGTACTCTATCCAAATTTTTACAGATTAATTTACAGCATGATGAACAGAGTCAGTGATGGAGATGCAACCAAGAAAGTGAGGGATGCTCTGACCTTGTCACTCAGATGGATGAGGAAACATACTGCTCTTTTCCCAGATGGCTCCTGAGTTTTACAGAAAGTCAGTGACATGCTTAATTACTTCTGACAAATAGAGAATGCTTTCTCTTTTAGCTTTACTGTGTTATGCCCTTTGTGATGGTGGAAAAAGGCGGAACTGCATCTTGACCAGCTGCCCTTTGAGCAGGATATTATGGACTGAAAGTCTTGGCGCTGAAGTACAGGCTTTCAGTTCACATTGACTCTTGGTGCTGTCTGGATTAGAAACACCTAATGCAAGGAAGTGCTTTGGTACCTGTGAGGTCAGTGACATCTAAGCACATGCCTAAATAATGTTTTGCAAAGAGATGTTTTCTCAGTAATCAAAATACAGTTTACATGCTGTGTGGCATTTGATAACTCTAGTTAGACAGAGAAGATGAATCTAAAATTGTATTAGAATGTGGGAAAAAAGGTCAAGATTGTTGTGATCTCCAAAATTATGATAAATATATTAAAGGTTGTCAGGTTTGCTTTCTCATAACTTTTAAAACAAAAACATTCAAGGGGAAAATGTTTATACTTTGAAATTTAGACATGGTACAATCAAATATCTTTTGTAAGATTTGAGTCAGCCTTACTTGTTGGCTTGATGGTGGAGTTTTTAAACACCAAATGTAAAGTACTTTCACGTGTTCTGTGATGGTGAAAGGAAAAATGTGCCAAGTTTATTTTCCCCATTGAGAGTGACTTTGGACCGGCTCTGATTTGAACTGATTTTCAGACTTTCATTCCAAAGTGGCAGAAATCTGAGGGGAAACTCGAGTGCTCAACACTGAAATGGTTTTGCTGCTGTTGGTGAAGATTAAGAAAGTCTATTGTGGGTCAGGCTGAAAGAACAGCAAAGCTGGAGTCCTCTGGCAATCTCTAACATGTGAGGGAGGCTTCAACAGCTATTGTATCCTCCCAGCTTCCAGTGCTCTTCAGTTCAGCAGCTTCCTGAGCCTGAGGTTTTTCATTTAATGGTTGTTGACATACTTTTTCCCATGAACTTCTCTAATTGCTTTTTAAAAACATGTAGATTTCTGGCAGCCATGGTATCCTGTAGCACTGAGCTCTTCAGTTGAGCTGTGCATTGTGTGAGAAGTCCCAATTTTTTCTTTGTTATTTCAATTGCTTCTCCATAACTTTCTACCATGAGAAACAATGAATAGCTATTCCCTATTTATCTCCTTAAATGTTTTGCTCTTCTGGCTTCCCTCTGGGATCCCTTTAACCATCTCTTTTGTTGACTGAAGAGTTGTAGTCAAGGTTCACTCATGTCTTTTTGGAACCTGTCCCATGCCTTCAATCCACTTTGTTGCTCCTCTCTCTACAGTTTTCATTTTTATTATGTTCTTTTTGAGATATTAGGACTAGCATTTGCACCAATTATTCAAACAAAGGCTAATCTTGCATTTAAGAGAAGGCGTAGTACTGTTTTCTGTTGGTTTTATTCCTCTTTTAAAAATGTCAGTGTTGGACTCGCTTTTTAAATTTTAGGGTATTGGTCTAATTTTTTCATGGCATTGTTACAATTTGCCACTCTTTGCATAAAGGTAGTACTCAAGAGCCTGTTGGGTGTTCATGTATTCAGTTTGGCAGGGCTTTCCATTACAGACCCTGAATCTTCTCCTTTACATCACCTTCATTTAAGTGTCTAATGATTCTGGTTTTACATAGTATAGATTTCCATTATTGAAAGCACACGGTGTCCAACCTGGAGTACTTTTTAATAACTGGCATCATGCTTATCATCAGTAAATGCCTAGGTACTAGGGTTTAAGTAATAGGTTCTATTTCTGCAGGTAGCATTTTAACGTTTTTACACTTGATTCCTATGCAACTTCTACATGGATAACATCAGGTCTTATCTATTTCTCCTTATTCATTTAATTGGTTTGTTCTTATGTCTCCTTTGTTGACATCTCAATCTGGGACAGGTCCTCCAGCATCTCAAATTAAGAGCTTCCTCATATGTTATTCCTCAATAGTCTGTGTTGCTTTGCGAGCATTTTAGGCTTTTGACTGCTGCCTTTAATTTATTTTTAATATGCTTTCTCCTTCTTGTGTTACTCCACTTCACTGAAATATTATATTCCTATTGTGGATATTTTATTTATTTGCTTATTTTGATTCATTGGCTCTTCCTAGACCCAAGTATCTAAGCACTTTGCGGTAGCTATTGCAGAGTTCATCAGAAGTAACTTTCTGAATCAGTGTGTTTTTTGCTTAAGATGGGACAGGTCAAGAGTTGCTCCTTTTCTTTTTGATTTTTGAGTAGTTGTAGCATATATAACATATATACCATAGTGTAAAGCATATATACCATGTATATCTGAATGCAATGTTTGTCCTAACTCATAAGGGAATAACTGTAGTCTCTCTATGATTGTGTTACAAGTTAGTACAATTGTTTGTCTGCTCTGACTTCAAATTTTCCTTAGTGTATAGCAACACTCCAACTTCTGAGATTTCCTGTATCTTTGCAATATAAATTGCAGTATGAATCGTTCTTTTATTTTATGCCATTGTAATGATTCTGTGCCTTTCACTACTATGCTGCTTCTGTCCAAATCCTCATTGAAAACTAGATACTTAAAGGTTTTCTATTTTATTTTTCTGATTTCTAGTATCTGCATAGTGGCACTTAATGTGGAATTACTTTTTGTAGTTTCTTATTCAGATTTATTAGTGTCTGTCCTATCTTTTATTTATGGATACAAAGTTATAATGATTTCAGGCTTAGAAAATGTGTCATGTCCATCCGTGCCAGCCTTTACTGCACTTCTTAGCTTAAAGGTTCTCCTGTAACATTATTAACTGTAAATGCCAGTAGTCCGCTACCAGCTTGATTTAGATGAAACTCAACTTTGCTTCTTTGCTTTATAGCCAGTCTTTCTTCCACAGCTTCTGCAGATCCTACTGAACCTAAAATTAACAGTAAAAGCTCGCGTTTATGAGAACAAAGTTACGCCTGTGCAGATTTTTTGAAACTTGTAACAAAAATATTTAATAGACTTCCTCAATGGAAGGCTTTGTTAGGATAGAAAGCCTGATTGGTTTATAGTAAAGCTGTGGATACTGGAAATGCAAAGTGACAGTTGCCGAACAATAGGCATTCACACATTGGCTGTGTCTTCCTAAGGGCAGAGTTGATAAAAGTACATTTGGTTCTACTGTTGACTTGGCATAAGAGAGTCAGAATCCTGAGCAAAGAGGAGAATCGGGCTAATAACGGTGGATGCATGGTGCCTGGGTAGGATTTGGTTGTAGGAATTTGGAAGTTGAAGACGGTAAGCTAAGCAGCTTAAAATCTTCAGAATAAGAGGGAGTGAAGCTTGTAAGTGCGTCAAGCTGTTTGCTTAGATCTGGAGTAAGGAGCTTAAGTAGCTTATAACACCACAACGTCGGCAGCTCCAGAGGAAGGGACTTACAAGCTGTGCAACAGCTACACTTCAAAGGCCTTACAAGCACCGCTGATGAAGCCTGCAGGGCTTCCAGGGAGCATGTCAAGTAAATCTGTCCGTCTGTCTGTTTCTCAGCAGTAACCCAGTGCTTCCTTTTCTTTCCTCCTTACAAGGGTATGGACACCTCCCTGCAGTTATCAGAGTGTTAAATACCAGGCACTTTAAATTCGGGAGGTTTTCAAAATTAATTTAGTCATGTCCTGGCTGTGCATTCTGTCCTTCTTCGCCTTTCTGAAGAAACACACTATTTTGCTTGCTAGGATGTGCCATTTTCTGGGGTTGTGAGACATGTTACTTGGGAAACTTGAAAAGGATGGAGAGTGTAGTAGGGAATAGAAAATTATTTCAATTCTATAATTACAAATTAGCCAATATTGGGATCTGAAGCTTTAGGCTTTTATTTGTTTAAATCTTTATGACTAGATTTTTACAAGTTGCAAAGATGCACGAGTCTCATCTAGTTACCATTGAAATCAGGTGCCTTACTTGGGGCTAGATTCCTACAAAGTGAGATGGCTATCTTCCCAAACTTCCACTCTACAGAGAATTATCATGTTCTCAGGAGTTTATTTACCAGTCATAAAAACACTTTATATCTTTAAAAGGAATTTCTTGTATTTCAATTTGTGGCCATTGCCATTTGTCCTATTATTGGGCAGCACTGAGAAGAATCTGGCTTTGTTGTCTTGACGTATGCCATCCCCCATCCTCCAGAAGTATTGATACAATGGACAAGATCCCCCAAGAGCCTTCTCTTCCCCAAGCTGAACACCCCCAGCCCTCAGCCTTTCCTCATATGTCAGATGTTCAGACCCTTAGTGGTCTTCATGGCGCTATGCTGGACTTGCTCAGTATGTCCATGTCTCTCTTGTGCCCTTCCCCAGGACTGGACCCAGCAATCCAAGTGTCTCATCTGTGCTGTGCAGTGCTCCCTTGACATGCTGGTGACACTTCTTAATGTAATTCAGGATGTTCTTGGTCTTCTTTGCTGCAAGGACACATCTGGACCATATTTAACTTCTTGGGCACCTCTATCCTCAGGTCATCTTCAGCCAAGCAGCTTTCCAATTGGTGGCCTCCAGTCAGTTGGCGCTCAGCCTGTAGTGGTGTATGGGGTTCTTGCTTCCTGAGCACAGGACTTTGTTTTTCCATTTGCTGAACTTCATGAGGTTCCTGCTGACCCATTGCTTCAGTCCATTGAAGTCCCTCTGACAGCAGCACACTCTTCTTGCTTATCAACCACTTCCAGGTTTGTATGGTCTGCAAACTTGCTAAGGATGCACTCTGTCCTGTCACCTGGGATTGTGAGTATTGAACGTTATCAGTCTGCCAGTATTGACCTCTGGGATACACCACTAGTGAGTTACTTCTGGCTGGACTTCATGCTGGTCACCACAGCCTTTGAGGCCAGCAGGTCAACCTCTTTTCAGTCCACCTCACTGACCACTTAACTAATATGTGCTATGTTAGTTTGTTGCTGAGGGTGTTGTGGAAGTCAGCCTGAGATAAACAACATTCATTGTTGTCACTTCATCTCAGAAGGTGTACTTACTAATCCTACTAACCTTTTTATCCATCATGTTGGGAAATGGTTTCCAGGAGTGTTTGCTCTATCATCTTTCCAAGACTGAGATGAAGGGGGCGTCCAGAGCTTCAATTCTTCATCACCATGTCCAAATACTTTGTCACAATATGCTGTAGACTTTGGTCTGTATGTGTGGGCAAGTATTTATGTGGACTCATTTCCAAACAAACAAGCCTGAGGTTTGTGCTGATTTCCCAGACAAGCTCTTCCTGTTCGTGGCTCGGGATATCAGCCAGCTGCCCAGTGAGCCAGCAATTCAATTGCAGGGGAAGTTCAGCTTGGGTGAAAACAAATAGAGCAGTACACATTTTTTTTGTTGTTGTTTTTAATTGCTTCCGTCTCTATATCTGGAGTATTTTTCTTAAAAATACTTCACTTTGCAGGTGTAGCCTTGTGGACTTTCTTTCATCATAGGCTTTCTTATCATTTGAAGCCATTAAACAGTTGAAAATGTTGTTTTGGCAGGGGAGTTAACACAGGTGCCCTGGAGCAACTCCCATTGGGATAATTGCATTATTTTACCAAAGTCCCCTTTCTGTCAGCTGTTATCTTTGGGTTCATGTCATGTCACGAGTTGTGCTTTGCTGTGCTTACTGCCAGAACGTTGTATTTCACTGCAGACTTTTAGGGCCGAAATTGCTGTGCGCAAAGTAAATTTTTTCTTATACTGGAAGGACAATCCAATAAACCATTTTGTTTCTTATTGGAAGTTGAAACAGTGTTGCTTTTTTTGGATGGAAAGAAGTGTACAGGCTGGATTTTGATGTCTCATTGATTTTAAAGCGAAGCATTGACTATGGTTCGTAATGAACAGGTGATGTGATTTAGGAGATGCTTTCATGCTCTGGAGGCTTGGCATTACAGTCCTAATTCATCCAGGTGAACAGCTTTATTCTATCTCAGATTCTCACCTCGAAAATACAGAGGATGATAATTCTTATCTGTTAAGGGTGCTCTGAGGATGAATTGATTGTTATCAGATTGGGTTTATAAACTAGTTTGGGTTTTTTTAGGGGAAATAAGATTTATGCCTGGAGATTTCTTTTTTTTTTTTTTTTTTGTAGTTAATTCTGTAACTTGCTAAGGATTCTGCACAAAAAGAAGTTCAACGTTCTAGTCCAGAGTTCCTGATGTTTTCAGGTTCCTGATGGTTTATTTGTGCCGTAGGTGAGATACTTAGATACATGAAGAGAAAAGAAACCAATCTGATGTTCTTGGAATCACTGAGGCTGAGGAAGACCTCCTGGATCATCTAGTCCAACCATCCACCTGCCACCAATATCTCACCACAAAACCATCTCCCTCAGTACAACATCTAAATTGAACGCCTCTAGGGATGGTGAACCACCACTTCCCTGGACAGCCCATTCCAGAGGCTGACCATTCTTTTGGAGAAGAATTTTTTCCTAATGTCCAACCTTGAGGGCAGGAATTGTTTCTGCTTCTGTGTGGTAGAAGAGAAGATGTGGAGTAGTGTTTCCATTGTTTCCTATGGGAAATAATGAAAGGACATAGCAGCAGGTAAACCTGGTGGGCATGTCTGTGATATGTTCACTCTGACACACGTAGTGCACAGGAAGCCAGGGCACATATGATAAATCATGATGCATTGTATACTCCTCTCCTTCCAGCCAGTCAACTTTCCAGCTTTTCAGCAGTAATTTGAATATATGTGAACTTTAATTAAGGGGATGGTATTATTTTTTTGTCTTCATACTCATTGCACTTATACTGACCTTAGCAACTTACCCTAATCCTTTCCTCTATTGTATTCAGCTGTTGCCATGAAAAGTTTTGTATGCCTGTCCCTGGAACATGGGGAATGAGGAAGTATGTGCACTCAAATACCCGTATTTTTATTTCACACAAAATTATGTGCTTTCAGAATTTGTTTTGAAACTATCTCATAATTAAAATTGCACTTCAGGGAGCTTTTGGGAAGAATCATGAAAGATGCATCTCCTTCTGGAGACAGCAACTGAAATCCCTATTCTGACTGATAACAAGATTGAGTCTTGAACCTAGATTTGACATAAATCAAGCCAGTGCCTTTGCTTTTGGGGTTAGAGTCAGTCTGTCTTCTGCTTGGGGCTATTCTACTTCTTATGAAATATTCAGTGGTCCAGAGAGACTATATGACTTTGTACAACTTGATGGGGAAGGAAAATATGTAGAATAAAGCAGACCCTGGTTCAGGATTTTTTTCAGCTCGACACCAGGTGATTTACATCCTAGGTGAGTCCATAGGCAGTGGGGTGATAATATTTACCTATTCTTCTCCTGATCTTTCTCCTGTTATTCCTTTTCTGTTCTGGCCTTGAAAAATATTTTGATTTGCTGTCATGATCCAACAACAACAACAGCAACCTTACAGAAAAGTTCTTGACCAGACCTCTCAGAACTACTTCATGAGTTATGAATTATAGAACAAGGGTGTCAATATGTTCTAGGTAATAACAGATAGTTTCCCATTTTATTTAATTAGTCTTTGCTATAGCCAGTGTCTAGTTAGGTCTTTGGCTTGTTTGCAGCTGTTATATTCCTACTTTCCATTTGCTGATATAAGAAGAGAGTCTAATGCTCTTTCTCATGACTGGAGCTTTGTTTTTCCTTCTTCATGTGATTCTCCATAATTTAGATACCTTTTCAATGTGTCTTAGTGGATTTTTAATTTTGCAGAACTTGAATCAGTTTGCTGTTGAAAAATTAACCAGTCCGTGCCCTTGAAAAGTCATTGCATCCATTATTACCTCCACATGTGATAAGTTTAAGAAAATGATTAGCAAAGGTGTCACTCATTTCTTCATGCTGTATATCAGATCGGACTTGCTGTGAAGTAGTGAACCATATTAAAGCTGTGAAATCAGCCCTGCTCTACAGGGACTACAACCAGCTGCACCAATTTTACTACTTTTTCCCTTGCAGATTCAGGAATGATTGGAATGGAGTTTGACAGTTTATTTACAGATTTGCTGTGACTGACAGGATGCCAGAGGGGAAATGTTTGTACTCCCTGAAGGTGGTTTTTGGTAACTAAGCCTAAATATCTGACAGGACTTCTGTTACCAAACAGAGTGTGATCAACAGTTGTACTACTGCAAAATTCAGTGCATCTTTTGATTTAAAATACAGCTAAAATTACAGAACTAAAGCAAGCATTTGCCATGATGGAAAGTGCACAACATGAACAAGATGTGGGGCACTGGGGAATGTGAGCATTCCATTCTGATTCTGATCTTTCATCCCTGTAAGAAATTAGCATTGGGAGAAGGAAGATGAGAGCAACTCGCATACCTTCTTTCCTCTTGGTCACTGCTCTTCAGACTTAACATTTGTGAGTTCCATAAATTTTTCAGTATAGCATTGGTCCTCTTGTGTGGAAAATTCAAGTCTCCTAGACAACAGACCTGTTTTTCTTACCTTATGGGCTGCCAAGGGCTCACAGACCGTGTGCTGAAAACTTATGTCCATGTGTGTGATGTTAAGGTTCCTTGCAGTTTAACCTTGAAATTAATAAAATCAAATTCATCTTGCTCTCCTCTTACAAGTCATCCCTTGGCTTAAAACTAGGGCAAATAGGGTTTTTCTTTTTCATGATTGTGTTGTGCAGTTTTTTTATTATCAGTGTAAATCTACAGTGACCTGACTAAAGTATCCTGATGGTGTATAAAAATCAGTGTAATATGGTTATATTTAGGAAACAGAACCCTTTTGGAAGGAGATACGTGAACTATATGCTGTATAATATACAGTGGTAATATTATACTCTGTATTCCCAGAACCAGTATTAAGCATTTGATCAGGAAAGTATTTTTGTTCATTAATAGCTCTTTGTTCATTTAAGAGGCACAGAAGCTTTTGTACATTGAAAAGGTTAATTATACTCTGAGTAAAGGTACTTGAATAAATTGTGTGTTTTATGGGTAGCAGAGGTTGAAGGTGGGCAGATTTGTCTAGCACAGAGAAAAAATATATTTTTATTAGATTGTTGGGTGCTAAGAAGTGCTGCCAACTGGCCTAATGTAATCGGAGTGTTCATGAGCAGCAGATGCTGATATATTGCAGAGGACAGAAAGAATGCACCCGAGTGCCTGTGCCCTTACTTGCATTTAAGCCAGTCCAACTCGCTGTATCTTTTATCACAGAGTTTGGTGGGGTTCATTTGTTGGTTTCTTTTTTCTTTATTCATTGTTGTTCCATCTGGATCAGTAATCTACTGTAAACTGGATTTCTTCTTATATATTTTGGTTGTAATAGGATTGTGCATCGAGAAAAAGACATAGAGCACAACTAGTGAGAAACAGATGAGAAAAGACAAAAAGAGCTTTTTGTGAATTATGATCTTGTAGTGTACAGCTCTAATACTGACAGGCCAGGTATGAATTACACAAGTACCTGAATATGCTGTATTGCACCACAGCTCTAAGTAGGATTTCCCTGGATTTCTGATCATTAGATCATCCAGCTGTGTCCTCCTTTCCGCTGATGGAGTTCTTCTGTTGCTGACAGGTGAATTTTTCTTTGTATTTTTTTAATTGTCAGGAATAAAAACCATACTTCTGGGAATAGGTTGGCAGCCAGCTCAGCCCTTTCCCAAGTAAATTCTGTTACGTGGCTGTATGGATACTCTGCTGATATGTAGGTACTTTTAAAAATCATATTTCCACCGGATTTAGTGTTTATACTGCTTGTGTATACACACATAAGGGAGGAGAAGTGTTGCCCAATGTAATGCAAGATGTCAGTAATGGTGGTGGTATAAGGCAGAAATACAGTGCAACAGCCCTGAATCCTGCTTCCCACTAGATCTACTGTAATACTTTTTAACAGACAGAAAAGTAGATAAAATGTACTTTTGTTAGACTTCAAATAATCCTCGGTGTGGATCGTAAAATCCTTAGCTTTCAAGTTCTGACTGTTGCAGTAAGAAAAATTGAGGTGTCCACTGAGCTGCCTTGTCCCTGACAGATGACATTGTTCCTGCCTTGATTAGTACCTCCTGCTGCAGTTACCATGGCTCAAGTCTCTTTGCAGGCTGTAACTCTATGAGTACTATTAAAAGGTACCCTCATGCTTTTTAAGACACAAGAGAAGTGAGCAAAATTGTCAAAGAGCAATGACCAGGGTGCCTGCTATCACAGTTGAAGATCTTCAGTAGGGCTGCTCAGAAAGTTTTATTATGTTGCACCACGATGTCAGAGGTGGATGCTGGTGTTTTGCCCATAGAGGCTGACACAAACAGTGGATGTGAGCACAGTGAGGTGATGGGTAGTGCATTTCAGCAGTGGTGGAAGTGATCGCTGTTGATGAGTGAGTCACCTCTGCTGGTGCAGGTTGTTATGAACGTGGCATGCAGGCTCTCGTTCATCTCTGGCAAAGATGCATAGCTAATGGTGTGTTGAAAAACAGTGTTTAGTAGCTGAGAATTTCCTCTGTCAAACAGTATTATTGTGCTCTTTGCAGCTGTTGTAGTTTCCATAGAAATAATGGGAGGCATTGCTTTTGGAGCAAACTGCACATTATTTTGTTGAAGAAAGATTAGATACGTAGTAGGATTAGAGTGCTTTGAGATCAGCATCGGAACTAAGGAACTGGAATTTAAGTATTGCAGAGACTGTGATTCAGTACCCAAAGTCAAAAGTGTAATTACAATGAGAAGGTCATTTTTCTAAGTAAAGGACAGTTGTAAACTGCCTTGACCAGAAAAAATCAGTATTTGTTGCATTGCTTCATTGAATTATTCATCAAGATCAGACACTTTCTTGTTCAATTTACTTTGTCATTTTCTTCTAGCTTATTCTCAGCAGTTGGGATGAAAATATAACACAGTGACACCTGCTTACGAGAGGCATTCAATCCACTAGATGTCTTGATTGGAAAGGTGTTTGTTTTGGTCCAAACTAAAATCTGATGCTCTTTATTTTAATGAGATATTCATGTTTTATGGGAAAATAACTAGAATTTGTTTTACAGTATCTTTCAGTTAACCTGTTATTATTTTAATGAGATATTTCAGGCCCGTAATTTAGAATAAACAAGAATCATTCATGGGTCAGATTCCATGCCTTTTCATTCTATAAGGGCCTTGTTTAAACAAGTGTTTTCCCTGCAATACAATTTGATTGTCCACAAAGATGTAAACTTCCTTTTTTCAGGAATTTCTTTCTGTACATAGGTGAAAATAACACTGTTAAGATGCTCTGGGCATGGCTGTTTCAAGATCCCAGTCAGAGTACTGAAAGGAATAGATAATAATTGCTTTGTTACTTTACTACCTTTTCTTCTTTCATAGAAGTATGAGGGCTGCTCCAAAAGTAATGTTTCCTATTTTATGATGTTGGCCCACGATGTCAGAGGTGGATGTTGATGGGATGGCAGTAGAGGCTGAACCTCATGTGACATATGGCAGCAGAGGAGCAGTCTGACAAAGGTGTGGAATAGAATTATTCCATGCAGGAAAAGATGGCTCCCATTGACACTCACTGATGCTTGCTGAACCTTCATAGAGATCAAACAGTGGATGTGAGCACAGTGAGATGGTGGGTGGTGTGTTTCAGCAGTGCTGACAGTGATGTTAAAGACAAGCCACGTTCCGGATGGCCATGTACAGCTGTCACTCCATGAAGTGAAGAGCAACTCAATTCAGGACTGGGGAGCACATTGCCAATCTTGGCTGGATTGTCCCACTGCACCCATTGTACAGTCTGTATTTGGCATATTCTGTCAATTCAGGCCAATAAAAGACAGACTGTGTGGGCAATGTTTTCCTTGCAATGATGCTGTGATAGCAGGTGTGAGACAGTGACATCCCTGCTGATGCTGAAGTTTACAAGCATGGCATGCAGTTTCTTCTTCATTATTGGTGAAAATGCATAGCTAACGTTTGTGCCTATATTGAAAAATAGTGTTTTGTAGCTGCAAAATTGCTCTGTCTTAATAGTGCTCTTGTGCTCTTGGCATCTGTTGTAGTTTCCCTGAAAACAAACAGGAGGCATTACTTTTGGAGCAACATATAGAGAGGTACTGAAATACACAGGGAAATTGAAATATGTGCCCACATATTTCTCTCACCATGATCACTCTTTTTCCTTTTTTGTTGCTTTTCCACCTTAATTTACTTTGTTTGAATATTTTAGTATTTAATACTGTGGTGCCTGAGTCAATTTCCTGATGAATAATTAAGCAGGTACCTGCCTTTGGAAAGTCATTGCACCCTTTATTGCTGCTTAACGTGTTAAAGGTGAGGAACTGGGGAAAAGATCTTGTCCATTTTTTTTTTCTTGATGCTGTTTGTGTAAGGGTTGAATTTAATAGGACTCAGAATATGCTGTATTTAGCTGTATGTGATGAACTATCTCAGGTAACCAGAGATGTACCCAGACTGAGGAAGCATTTCCTTGGCCTTTTGTCACTCAGTGGAAGAGCTGAGCAGCTTCTTTTTGCATAGTTAAATTGCATACTTAGATGGCAGCAAAGCATTTCTGGCAGAAGAAAACACAGAGAATTGGTCATGAATTCTCTGTGCATAGATAGCCAGGAGTTTTGCAGCTCTTCAATAGAGGTAGCTGGGACTACTGTAGAGGAGTGGGCAGCAGGGACAGGGAGGTGATTGTCCCCCTCTACTTTGCTCTTGTGAGGCCCCATCTGGAGTACTGTGTTCAGGTCTGGAGCCCCCAGTACAAGAAAGACAGAGAGCTGATGGAGAGGGTCCAGAGGAGAGCCACAAAGATGATCAGGGGACTGGAGCACCTCCCCTGTGAGGACAGAGGGAGCTGGGCTTGTTCAGCCTGGAGAAGAGAAGGCTGCAGGGTGGCCTCATTGCAGCCTCTCAGTACCTAAAGGGAGCCTACAAACAGGAGGGAAATCAACTCTTTGAAAGGGTAGATAACAGCAGGACAAGGGGAAATGGTTTTAAGTTGAGGGAGGGAAGATTTAGGTTGGATGTCAGGGGGAAGTTCTTTACAGAGAGAGTGGTGAGTGCTGGAACAGGCTGCCCAGAGAAGCTGTGGATGCCCCATTCCTAGAGGTGTTCAAGGCCAGATTGGATGGGGCCCTGGGCAGCCTGGTCTAGTAATAAGCATGGAGGTTGGTGGCCCTGCATGTGGCAGGAGGGTTGGAGATTAATGATCTTTGAGGTCCCTTCCAACCCCTGGCCATTCTGTGATGCTGTGATTCTGTGAGAAAGAGAGTCAGCAGCAGTTGGGGTGTGTAATGCAGTCAGAGTGTTCTGGGCATGGCTGGGTTAACAGGAAAGTTTCTGTAAGCACTGGAGAATTTCAGGTTCTCATTAAATTCTTGAGGTTGGTATGCTTGAGTGTGGCTGCACTACAGATGCAGCTCTAGGAGGATTATTATAGGGATTTGCTGATGTTGTGCTGGCCTGGGTAGCCAAGCCGTGATTTCCATTCTAGGAGCAGTGCATGCTCACGACAGTAAGGAACATATACTTTGTTAAATTGCATTTTATTGTACTTTTTTTTGGTGAGAATACTTTTAATTGTAAACATATTTCAGTGTCTTTGGTCACTCCAAATGACATTAAAATGTCAGCTTGCCTTCATTGCTCATTTACTCTTTACTCTTTTGCAATTAGGATGTTGTTAGAAATGCACATTGATTTCTAGGTAGATGCTTTTCCTAGGACAGGACATATTTCTGCTTAAATGTTACAAAATAAACCAACACAGTTTGTGTTAATGTCAATGGGTTGGTGGCAGTGTTGGCCACGGCAGCAGCCTGCTACCAGCTCTGCGGCAGGGAGGTGAGATCTTTCTTCTGGCTTTCTAAGGCAGAGAATTCCTTTATAAAGCAAAACTTCTGCCCAAGCAAGCTTGAGGAGAAAGGGTAGGCTGGAGAATGTGCTTTGGGTGTTAGATTTGATTACTGAATGCAGAAATAAATGGAAAACGTTATGACAGGGTAGCTTTATCTGTATCTGGTGCAATTGATAGGGAAATTTTGATAGGGACTCTACCCACTGATGCGGTTGTTGTGGCATCTGAAAGAGCTTGCCATAGGATTGCCCAGCTGTGATTAAAATTCCCCTGTGCTGGTGTGGTTGATGTCTTCAGCCAAGCACTGGAACATCCAGTTTTGGGGTTCCTCAGTGGGAGGAAGTGTGATGAGTAGGGGGGTGGTTTGTAACAGAGCAGCTGGTAGAATAGGAGAGGTTAACATCTCAGGGGAGGTAACAGTAGTAAAACACAGCTAAATAATGACCACTGGTTAAAAGAAGCAAGTGTCGTGGAGATAAAGAACTTTTATAGATTGTGAAAGAAGTTATTGACATTCTTCAAATCAGTGTTAATGATGCAGATCTTGAAATGCGTGGTGGCTGGGATTGCAGTGTGTGTTTTGATAGGAATTCTGTGATCGCTCGTCAAAAGCTTCAGACCTGTTGCTTTTTAAAGGATGTTTTCTTTGCTGTCTGAATCAAATATGCCAGCTCTGCAGTCTGTGTTAGATTAATTGAGATGCAGTGAGAGTGTAGAATCTGAACCGAGTGTGAGGTTGGCAAACTTGGTTCATCCTTTTATATAAGCAGACTTTTCAAAGTAACCGCTTAGAATTATTGGTAAAATTAGTGTGAATCCCCATCCATCCTTGGAAAGAAAGGTTTGGGGCTAGATGGAGTCTGAAGGAACAATTTGAAATATACCATGTCATATCTGATTGGCTTGAGTGAATGAATAGTTGGTCTTGAGGAATGCCTTATTACAGTATTACTATAGTTACTTTTCAGTGTCTGGTGATGGATTTTATCTCACCAGAGTAAAATTCTGGAAGTGGCGTGCCCAAAATACCCAAGGTAGGTTTTGCTGTTTCCCTTTTCCTCATAAACTGTTATTTAATTTTATGTGATTGAATTTGGTGACGTTTAGTGCATCTTAAAGGAAAGAATTTATAACTCTAGCTAAGCAAAGTGTATTTCAAGCTTGTTCTTGGTGAGCTTTTCTTGCTATTCTGCCAAATCCACGTGCACCTTTGCCTGTTAGGAACCTGTGCCGCATCAAGCCTGAGCTCCTTTCCTTAAAGTAAAATAATATCTTCAGACACTCAAGTGAAAAAAAAGAAAACTGTGAATCCGTGGGGGCAGTTGAACCACAGAGTGAGGGGTTGAAGGGTCTCCTTCCGTCCCCACAGCGGTACCTCGTCTATTCCTTTGGTTCCCACTGTAGTGCCATTGGTTCTCATAGGAGTCCCATTGATGGCTTTAATTTATATTGAGCCCTGGGAATGGTGCAGGAACATGATGTTCAGCGCCACAGGGATCCATCAGGTCTTTGTACCCACCCTCAGCTTCCAGGGAACGGGAAAAGAAAGGCACTAAGAATACCCCACAATTTGCCATCAGAAAATTTCCCTCCTGTCCAGCAGTATGAAGTTTGTGGGGGTGTTTGGGAACGAAACATAGCACAAAGGAGTTGTATTGTTCAGTACCCAACAGTGTACCCTCCCTGGATCTAATATTTCATTTAAAAACAATTTGCCTGAATAAAATAAAATATGCATGATGGGTGAACACAGATGAGCTCTGTTAATGTATTCTAATTAACTTGCTAAAAATATTTTAAAATCTTAATAAGCTTAAAGAGAATTTCTGATGATCAGTTGCAATGTTAATGAGCATGGTACAAAAACATAAAGTGAAGTGGAGAGCTGACTGGCATTTGCAGCACGGTCTGTATAGCTGGCATTATTCTTAGGCAAAAGAGCTCTTTGGATTAAATTTATCTTTTGTCTCAGTAGCTAATTTCTTGAGATCTTTTTCTAGAAAGCGTAATGCACAAAACATTAAAAAAATAATTACCTGTTTGATTTGGGGTGGAGCGGGGATTTTATTACTTAATCATGCCTTAGAAAAACATGCTAAGGACATTTATAATAAAGTATCTGTGTTCTTTGTGTGTGGGAGAATGACTCTTTTCCCTTTATATCTGCCATAAATCTCAGATTGTAGTTCTTGTTCTCTCCAGGCTATTAGGTTTCTGCAGCCTGTATTTCATTCCTTAGCACCTATTGTTGCTTGGCAACAGCACCCAATTTACATGAGCCCAGCCCTGAATGAACAGCTACCTGGAACCTTTCTGCTCAGAAGCACCGAGAAACGTAGCAGTTCTCGCATTCAGCATGACTTTTATTAGGAAATATTAATTGCTTCTCTCAATTCATCTTTATATAGCCTTTATTTTCTTAGTTAAAGGAGAAAAAACTCTGTTCTCGCTTTAGTTCCGGTCTGCCAGAGGTCACAAAATTCATTTATAGATAATCCACTCGGTTTGTTAATAACGGAGGAGTTTAGCAGTGCTCAGAGCCTCAGCTGGTACAAGAGTCCCCGGTGCTGCATGCAGTTGGTGCAGGGGGGAGGAGGCTCAGGGCAGTGGAGGGACCCACTAGAGTCACACGTGGACTCAGTGTCCATCAGTGGTTTTCTTTTTTCTGTTTTTTTAAGGAGAAGAAAGAGCAAGTGTTTCCAGCTCACTCTATTTGCTTCCCTTCTTGGCGTACGTAACTTTTCGGAGCAAGCAAAATAAAACAGGTTTCTGGTTTTCTCAGCCTGGTGTTCTGTGAACAACAAAACACCAGGCCTGGTCAAGTATCAGATATGGAGGGTGGTGGCCCTTCATGTGGCAGGGGGTTGAAGCTTGATGATCCTTGAGGTCCCTTCCAACCCAAGCCGTTCTATGATTCCATGGACAGCAGGTGCGCTCTTCCTATCAGCTGGTTTTATTCTTTGAAAGTACTTTACAACCTGTAGCTTATATACATGTATATTAAGTAAAGAAGAAAAGTTCTTCACCAGCACTACATACAGAAGTCTTACAGGACAACATTCACGACGAGCAAAAATTTAATACCTCTTTTGAAAAATCTTGTGAATAAAACACTAAAATGATTTGATAATGCTTGGACCTTGACTCTTTCCTGTTATTTGTAGTCCTTTACTAATGTTTCTTGATAACACGGAAAGACACAAGGCAGATTTGAGATCTGGTTTGCAAATCTTTATCTGAAGATGTTTTTTCCCAAAGTTTGCGGTGCTTTGGGTTTTCCTAAAAACAAAGCACTTGGTAGGATATTCTTTCCTCTCTTTCCTCAAGCAGCATTCAAGGTCAGATCATTGCACCCGTACTTTTTAATTATGTTCTGTGGCTTTAGGTAACGCTGAACTTGCAGCTGATTATTGTTATATTTTCTCCTGTGGACATGTCTTTCTACTGATGCACAGACTGTGCAGATTAACTAATGCAGAATCGAATGCATTTGTGATCTAAGTAATGAAGGGGCCTTTGTTCTATTCTTGGTTGTTCTACTGATTTTGTGTGACCTTGGGCAGCTCATTTATCTCCTTCTTTGCTTTTCCCATTTTAACCTTCGATGGGTGGTGTCATCTGTTGATTTGCCAGTGTAATTTTTTATTACCCTTATAAGATTTGCAAGGCTGAATATTGTGGTATGTGAGTAAATAGTTCTTAAAAATGAAACGGTGATGTTTTTGTGTTTCTGAATAACTCAGCAGCAAGTGCTACACACTGCTTCATGCCCTGTAATGCCACGTGGTGATTACCCACGTCAGAGTTGGGTAAGCATGAGGGTGTGTATATTTTGCTCAGGTTCAAGCATGGATTTCTCACATGTCAGAATGTTTTGAGGAAATGCTGAGCTGTGCTGCAGTGCTAGCACAGAGAGCACACTGAACAAAGTAAGCGTTTTCAGTTAGTAGAAAATGCCTAAGATAGTGATTATTTTATTTATTTAACCAATTTCTGGGATTATCCTGCATATTTCTGACTTTGGCTAACTGTCTTTGCTCCAATTCAGGGAACTGAGAAATGCAAACTTACAAGTTTGCATTTCCAGTGTTCCTGTGGGCACTGATGAATGGGTCAGTGATGAGCTCTCCCAGCTCCAGAGCTTCCTGACATGGGGAACATGAGACACCTGACCTCCTCAGGACTCTGCATAGTGTGTGTTCCAGAACTGTACACCTTCGAAGTCTGCGTATTCTCCTAAGAAATTCTCCTGGCCGACTTCTGACAAAAAGTTCTCTGTGATGAATTAGCAGTTGTTCACAGAATGGCTAAGGTTGGAACTCTGTGATCTTTAAAGGTCCCTTCCAACCCAGACCATTTTCTGGTTGGAAAGGACCTCTGAAGTTCATCTGCTCCAAACTCTACTCCACCAGGCTAACCCAGAGCAGAGTGCCCAGTCCCACGTCCACGTGGTTTTTGGTGATCTCCAAGGAAGACATTCTACAACCTCTCTTCACAACCAGTTTTATACACAGACACCTTCCTGCTAAGTGTTGGGACAGACAAACTGACTACGTGCAGCATCATATAATTCTAGGATAGATGTTTTTAATCCTCTTACTGACTCTTCTCTTTTTTGATAGTTCTTTTAGTGGTGAAGACACTTCTGCAAGTTACTGGTAGTGTACCAGTGGCTCTAAGTATCAGTGATTTGTGATCTTGGGAATAAACCTTTTAGTGAGTAGCAGAACTTAATAACTTATCAAAAAGAAAAATAAGATGCAGTTTAATTGTAGTCTGTAATTGTTGCCAAGACACAAAGAGGAAACCCAATTCTATGGGGTTCTATTAATTGGAAGCCTGAAGCCACAAAGATCAACCAAAAAGAAGTTTAAAAATAAAAACCTAAATTACAGGAAAATTGCAAATATTTAACTTTGAAGGTCATTAAATATGAAAACAGTCAGTAATCACAATAAGTCTCTGTCACTTCAAGTCTTTCATCTGAAAATCTCTGTCCTCTTCAGATTATTGTTTTCAACGAATAGTGCTGTGTTGAATTGTGGGATAACTGTGGGAGAATGATGTGGCCTCTTTTAAGCAGGTGATCTGTTCTGACCTTTAACATTTTTGGAGCTCTCTGTAGGTAGATTTTTAGATAGGTAAATGTAATGTCCAGTTTGTCTCTCCTCTAAGTTCTTCTTCAGAACATTTTTTGAGAATCGGTTAATTTGTCACATTGGTTCCAGCTTTCATGCTGCAGTTCCTCACCGTCCTCCGAGAAAAGAATTTCCACCAAACATCTCATCTAAATTCCCTCTTTTGGTTTAAAACCATTCTCCCTTGTCCTATTGCTATGAGACCGTGTAAAAAGTTGGTCTCCCTCCTGTTTATAAGCTCCCTATGTATACTGTGAGGTCTCCCTGGAGCCTTCTCTTCTTCAGGCTGAACAAGCCTGGCTTTCTCCATTTTTCTTTGTAGGAAAGGTGCTCAGGCTCTCTGATTATGCTCATTCCCATCTCACTAGCTCGTGGTAACTTATTTTTTCTATAAGGAGTGAATTCAGAACCAAGGATTTATGCAAGTCAGACTGCAAGGATGACTTCAAATAATACTGTCTTCAGGGGGCGACTTTTCCTCAAGTACATTTTCAGATTTGACCAAATAACTTATAAGTTTTTCTTCTTGTTAGCCTTCCCTCTTTCCTTAAAAGCATTCACAGGAAGATTTTTCCAAATTATTCAATGTCTATGAAGACTTCAGATCTGAATCTGCTTTTTTTTCAGCCCTTCATATAAACTCTATTGCTGAGTTGTGGATTTTTTTATACGTTACTGTTGGAATTTAGCCCAGGCTTCATCAAAATAGTCTGTCAAATAGAGATCCATGGCTCAAAAAAAAAAAAAAAAAAAAAAAAGGGAAGAAAAAATCACAGCAAATTGATAAGCGATTGCAGCTCTGCAGTATTTCTACAAGAAATGCAAATATTCCAGAGGTCTTGTTGTGAGCTTGTCAATGTATATGCTACTGTTATGGCTATTGATCAGCTTGTTTCCAAATAAGTCTTTAACATTCATGAGCCAAAGTTTTCATTGCTGCATAATGCTGCTGAAGTCAATGAGGTTGAATTGTCAGTAGAGTCGTATCTTAACTTTTTAGTTTGTTTCCTATAGTATGCCTTAGACTGTGTGTGTTTTGTGGGTAATCTGCAGTAACATGGTAAACCAAAATGTTAGAAGAGAATTTATGTACACATTTTTCTGTTTATTTTCTTGAAAACCACTGAAAAGGTAAAGACTTTGAGTCAGTGCTATTTGCACGTTCACAGCTGATGTAAGCTAGGTTATAAGGAGTTTCAGAGTCGGTGATTTGGTCTCTTTAAGCTTTGGGTTGTGAAATACAAAGGTTATCTTTACTGAAGCACTTAGAAAAGCTAAATTTGGTATCCTCACGAAGAATTATTTCTGCTATTAGAAGTCAACACTGTCGCTTGAGAACATAAGGTGACCTAGGCTAGCAGTTGGATATGAGTCTTGGCTATGGGTACCACATCTACTTAGTTTTACTTAGGTGTGTGCACATCTACTCATTTTAGTGGTATTATTCTTGCCTTGCAGAAGAGTGAGCAAGAAGAATCACGCCTGTTCTCCCCTACATCATTGTAGAGACTTTATCTATGTAAGTAGCATAAATGTTGAGAATATTAGCCATATTTGTCATTGTTGCAAAGGAAATCTTGGCTTTTTTCTCCCCGTTGAGTTAGAGCAGGTTTGATAAGAGCTGTAGCCTTACAGGCAGATGATCAATTTTATCCTTAGAAGTTGTTTTTCTTCCCCAGACAGTGCATTTAAGAAACTAAAAATAAATTCTGTCTCTGGAAAATTTATGACAGAAGTTTGAGCAATTGAAACCCCTAATGAAATTAAAGGCTGTTATGAAATATGAAAACTTTTTTGCTTGTATGTAAGGAAGTAGTCAACCTATATGGCAGATATGGCTTGCTTCTCTCTGTAATAAATTAACTGACACTTCAAAGTGAAAGTAAGGTCTTTTAAAAAATGAATTTTGAATAGCTTTTATGAATTACTGTCTCCTTTTTAGTACTGTAAAGATGGCTGGATTTGTTTTATTATTTGGCTTCTAGCTTGTAGTTTATTCACTCAGGCAGTTGCATTGGCTTGTAAATTAAAACAAACAAACAAAAAAAACAATTAAAAAAAAAAACAAAAGAGTTTGGGTTTACATTACTCTTACCTCAATCAGGTAGATATTGTCTATTGTGCTGCAGCTGTTTGTGGCAGTCTTTTTTTCTCCTGAAAAGTGTCAGAAGTAATGTAGTGTAATGAGGCAGAGAAGCAAGTGCCTTTGACCCAGTCCTCAAAGTCACGTCAGGGGCACTCAGTAGCTTGCATATTTTCCTATTTCAAAGATACAGATAGGAAAAGCTTTCTACCGTAGCAGGTGCTTACTTTCACTGCATTAGCAGAAGAATAATTAACATGAGTTTTTGAAGAGTTAATATGTAAGGAGGAAAATTTTGGAACATTTGTTTTATAAATGAGGCAAAATAATGATGTATTCTTGCTTTGTTTTTTTTTTTTCTTGAATGAAAAGCTAGAAAATATTTTTTTTTTAAATTATAGTGTTTGGAGTTAATCAGAGAAATAACAGAGGGGCTGACACTTTTCTTGTTGCTTACAAATTGTAAATTGCAGTTATTTGCAATCATGCTTATAGCTGGCGTGGGTTCATGTGCGTAATCAGCTGCTTTTTGAATGCATGTTCCATTGTTCTGTTTTATTTATGGATTCATTTGTGATGAGAAAGACATTATAAAGTTGTTTGGATGAAGCCTTGGAAATGTGTTTTAGGAGTTTTGAATGTCAGCAAGTGCCTGGAGTTTGGGATACAAACCAGGGCTGTGCACAGCAATGGAAATTTAGATGGAACAGTTGAAGAGTTTCCATCTTCAGGTTCTCCTTCCTGACTTTATGCATGTGCTAGCAAAAGTCAGGACTGATACAGGCACGTTCCTACTGCCTAGTTGAAATACAGCCAGACCCCAAAGCCTTAAGGTCAGGAGTTTTCCCATTGATGTTAACATCTGGACCTGTTTGCAGTCTGATCTGCTCCCTTTCCTGTTAGAACAGGGGAGTGAATTTCTGCCTCCGGCCTCCTTGGTGCTACCCGTCAGCACTAACCTTCCAACTGAAGTGAGTTTGCTTATGTGATTATTTTTTCTGAATGGAGACAGTTATGTGCCAAGACCACTACAGGGGGTAGTGGGTTGCTCAGGAGAGACTGCCTGTCTTAGTTGCTGATTCCCATTTCACTTGCTAAGTCCATCTGGGCTCGTTGAATTTTTGCTTTCTAAAATTTTGGTTCCAGTCCATCCATTACTTTGTATCTTACTCTTGAACTGCTTGCTTTTCTGGAAAGGCATCGGTTGTATGTTAATATACAGCCATGTAGGACTGCAGTCTTTCTTTCACTGAAATACCTATAATACAAATAACTAATTTCTCTGTCTTCCCAGTGACAGATTTTTTCCCCATTATGCTTTTCAGTGAAAGCAATATCTTGACTTAAAACAAGAGCCAGGAGATGAACTTTGACATCATCCAGTTCTTCTTGTTGGATCTCTGAAGGAGATAGTGGGGCTTGTTGTGGGAACAGTAACAAAATCCAGCTGTGGGCTGGCTTCTCAGTCTTATTTGGAGAAGTACCTTGTACTCCCATTTATGCCCCATTCCTTCAGGTGCTTAAGGCCAGGTTGGATGGGACCGTGGACAGCCTGATCTAGTGCCTGATTTAATGGTTGGTGACCCAGCCCGTGGCAGGGGGTTGGAAGTAGATGAGCTTTGAGGTCCCTTCCAACCAAGCCATTCTGTGATTCTACTATCTTGCTATGTAAGTGAACTTCTTTACTTTTCTTCTCCCTGCTGCTCTCCCCCAGCCATAGCAATTACTGTTTTAACTGAATTTAATTAAATCAGCCACAGTATTCCACAGCAGATAATACAGCTGCGGAAGTGATGCATATTGCAGGACAATGCCATGCCACAAGCAGCTGTAAATGCTTTCTACACAGGGTTAAAATCCTGTATTGGCTCTCTAAAAAATCATCAAATTTTAAATAGGAAGGAAATAAACAGGTTGGTTAGGTACTAAGCAAGGAGCTTTTAATTAAAAGATGTTTAAACCGATTCTCTCAACTGTCAGAGAATTGAATTCCTGAATTATGTTTGCTACAGTTGTTTGGTTTTTTTTTTTAGTAACACTGTATTTAAGTTTTTTCTGTGCACTGCTGTAGGGGATATAGATGGTAGCTCCTGACAGATTCACCCACAGCTGGCTGAGAACACCACTAGTGATGGATGAATGATGTCTTTGTTAATGCCCCCGTATACATAAATGATGGGCTTTATTTATTTATAAGATGTATCCAATTACACATCTCAGAGCAAATGTCCACCGTTCAGTAAAGCACACAGTATTGGCATTAAAAAGGCAATCCCTGAAATCAGTGATTGATGCATTTTCCACGCTCTCAGGAGGAGAGATTAAAATAAGAGAGAAACATAGAATTCTGTTAATTCAGATCGGTTCTTTTGGGACCTGGCTCCTTGTTTGTAGTAAGTAGTTGAAACTCAATCAAGAAAGCTGTTGTCCCTACTCTTGCCATACGTGGAGCTGCTGCTGGGAATGCAGAGCACTGAGGTCACTCTTCCTCTTGTCTGGATGGACCAGTCCCACCAGTACAGTGAGTCAGGTTCTCTTGTCAGATAGCAGTGGCTAAGGTTCACGAAGCTGGTACCCACTGGGATGTCTTTCAGTGAAGCAAACAATCCTAGTTAAGGAAAATTAATGATTTTGCCCTTCGTGTATAGGACATGCCTTCTTTTCCTTGCATGTGTATGTGCTTGTACTCAGTAGTTGGTTCAATTTAGAACTTGAGATATCCAACCAGCAGTTGAAACTTCACAGCACAATCTGCATCAGTTTCTTTTGTCAAGTAGGTTCACTGTACACTGAAATAGTTCTTTAGTGTTTAGCTACAAAAGAATTAGTCTGGATGAAGATAATGGTGTTAAACACCTTTAGATTTAACTCTAATTCCCCTCTTGTTAGGTTACCTTCTTCACCTAAAGGCAGGGTAAATAGAGCCTCATAGATGCACTGTGATGTTACCCCTGCTTTTCTTATGGTAATGCATTTATACTGAAATGTTCCAAGTTACAGTGATGGTATAGTTATATAATAAAAGCAAAACCTGAGTCTTCCAACCTATTGATGAGCAGAAGACTCCTGTCCAGCCCTTGATTCCTGCCTGCCTTTGCCCCTTCTGCCTTGTGCGCCATTCTGTCCTGATGGTGACAGCCCAGCAGCTTATTAAGCCCCTCTCGAGAGGCAGGGGGCAGTAAGCATGGCTTGTTCCTTGCTTGCAATTCCTGTGAAGTGTAGCAAACATACTTGTTTCTAATTCCGTCCTGCTGGCTGTTTTTGAAATGTGTTTTCATGCTGGATATGATACTTCTGCAAGAATTTATATTCGCAGCAAGGTTTAGCAAGACAGAATTGCAACTACTAGGCAAATCATTTAGAGTTCAGCTTGGTTTCTAGGAACAGAGGCTTGCTAGTTATTTTTCACTGGTTTCTGTGCTATTACATTGTTGTGATAATCTTGGCAGGGATCTGTCATTCTGCGTTGGTATAATTGAAACTTGTTTTCCCCGAGGAATCACTCTGCTGTTTGTTTTATTTGTTTACTGACATTGACAGAGATCCTAATGGCTTTTAAAACCCAATTTGTGCATCGCTGAATATCCTCCAAAGAGGAAAATAAAATTAAATTTATCAGCAAGATAGGGTCCTCTGTGCAGTAGCTGTGCTGTAGCTGGGTCTTAGGCTCCACCTGAGCACCTCACTTTGGGACAAGAAATGTCATGAGGAGCCTTTCGTGAGATGCATCTTCTCTGTTTCTGATTCTATCTCCAGGGTTTTTGCCATTAAGGACAAATGACAACAAGTTGTTTAGGGCTTCGGTATAAATTGACCGAGTTTGCTTTGTGTGAAGTAAGATATTTTTTTAGCTTTTGTTAAAAATGAGGTTAAACGAACAAAATAATATCACAGTAAAATTTCCTTTTCAGGAGGATGTACAGAATGGTATTACTGTGATAGATCATATTACTGTGCTGCTATTATTATGATAGATTAGGGTAATTAAGTGTGTAGATTTATTTTTAAAATATAAGATATTGAAGTATTTATGCATTCATTTAATTTTAAATCTTTAAAGAATTTCAGTGAGATACTTGAACTACTGAAGCTTGTAATACCTTGCTGAGTTGTGGTTGTGGTTAGATGTATGGCTTGTTGGATGTCATGCTCCAGAGGAGCATGTACACAAATAAATAATGAAGCACTGGACAGAAAGTCAGGAACACGATGAGGAAGGTTAGATTTCTTATAAAGACTAAAGAATGTATAGGGTAATTCTTTTTCCCCACTACCCCCAGATCTATGATTTTTAATTGGATAGAGATTTATGTAATTTTTTATTTTGCTGAATTGATTTAGACCATCTCTAATTACCTTCTGACACACTTCCTTGTCATTCAAGCATATAGGGATGCTCAGGTTTCAGTGAACTCTGATTGTGAACGTCGCAAGGAGATAAGTTTGGAAAATATTGCTGGTTTTAAAGGTTACCTGTCAGTTTTTATATATACAGCTGTGAGCCAAACCAATCTGACCTCAAACCAGAGCTGTTGTATAATAACACTCTGCCTTTTTATTGAATATCTCTTTTGCAAATCTCCCAGACTTGATAGCACTATAATAATAATAGATGTGCAAAACCTACACTGCCTCTTTTAAGGAAGTGTTCTAATGAGTCTTGGTGGTTAGTATTATCTTCTTTTTTTTACGTGTGGTATATTAGAGATACAGGGAGAGAGCCCAGACCATCTGACTTCCCCTCCTCATTCTCATTGCTTGGTTCAGTAGTGCAAATCTGGACAATATGCGCTTTCAGTCTGATCTGTGTGTTCTTTTGCATTGCAGTGCCCAAAACAAGGATTTTAGCTACAGGTGGAGCATCCCATAATAAAAAAATATTACAGGTAAGTAGAAAATTAAAGGAGATGATTATATTTACATTTTTATTTCAGCATACAGAATCCAAATCTCTGTAACTGTATGGGAAGGTGTGGGTATAGGATTGTGAAACTGCTTCAGGTCATTGGGATTTTTCCTCAGGTTTATTGTGGAGACCAATGCTAACTTTGTATTGAACTTTAAATTTATTTTATACGTGTGTATATATACGTATATTTACACTTCACTAGTTTTATGGATGTGTATCTGAAAGGCTGGTGACTTCCAGCTCTCGTTGCTTATGTCAAATCAATTAGCAAAGAAACCAAGAAGAGACTTGATAAGATACCTGAGATGTTTATAGTTTTTGTCATTAAAGTCAGCACTGGACTTTAGACTGAAACTGGAGAGGGATTACCCTAGTGCTGGACACTCAAACAAACAAACAAATCCACCAAAGATGAACCATTCTAAACTCTGTCCCTGTTGTTTTTGAACATCTATTTCTCATTGGCATTGTGTCACATATTAGTAGAGCTCCTTTTCTTCTGTATAGTCTCTCCTTCTTCTTTCCATCTTCCTCATCTGCTGCTGCTGCTGCACAGCTAACACTGGTTAAGATCCTTTGTCCCAAGAATATCCTGAGTTTACTCCACTGAGTGCATCAACAAGCTTCTCTTTGACTAGAGGCTCAGTGAGCCTGGGGGGTGGACATCTGCACCACAAAGCTCAGGAATTAGTCAGCACAGGGTGAACTGTGTTCTCTGGATGCCAATCTATTTCCATTAGTAATAGAAACTCTTGAGGCCAGCCACAGCTACACACCATATTCTTTGGTGATCACGGTTGTATAAAGTGAATGTGATCTGTCCTGCAAAACATGAGTTGGAATAAATGGAGATTGAAAAGCAAAGACCTCACTTTCTCCTAAGTCATCTAAAATGGTTGTTTGTAGAACCATAGGATGTAGAGCTCATTGGGACACAAAGGACAGACAGGAGTGTTTTGCCTGTTAGATGTCACTTCATCTGCTTTGGTTCTTTTGCTCAAGAAGCTGATGTTGGAAAATTAGCTGGTATGTTAATGGCTTAAAATATTAGTCCCCACTGAAATACTTCTACTATTTCTTAACATACTAAGAGTATATTATATTTGTGATCAAACTGGATGTCATGCTCCAGAGGAGCATGTACACAAATAAATAATGAAGCACTGGACAGAAAGTCAGGAACACGATGAGGGAGGTTAGATTTCTTATAAAGACATGTATGTCTTTATATTTGTTATATTTGTGATTTTGTGGTATTTCTGGGAGAAAACGTCATATATTTAAGAGAAAACTGGTATTTTGGCTCCTAAGAGTATATTAAGAAAGAGATTGAATTAATAGATATTTTCTTTTAAAGCAATGTTTAGATACTAGGAGGGTCTCCGTGCTGTGGAATGAAGGCTGAGAACGGAATGTTTTTGTAACTTGTAATTTTAAAATAGCTGAAAATTTGTGGTCATGAGAGTGATTCCTGTGGCGCTTGCTCTTCAAGCGTAGTAATAGAGCTGCTTTTAAAACTCATTAGAAGTGTCTTAAAATAATATGATCAATACAGTTTCGTCCACTTAATTCAATCACTGGTTAATTGGATCCTCCTTTTTAATTTAATCAAAACCTCAGAAACCATATCAGTTGCATGAAGAATAACGGCTTCCACACTTATCATGGTCAATTTTGGATAATTTGTTCCAGGGTTACAAAAGAGTATCATTTAATTAATCAACATTCAGTAACTCCTGTATTTTACATAGCAAAGAAAGCAACTTAGGAAAATGTGCTTAAAAAAAAAATTCAGCTATAGCAGAGCAGTTTTCTCCTGTTCTGGGAAGCTTTTTATAGCATATGTGGGGCCTGATTAATGACCACATGAAACATAGTGAAATATTTGTAACAGTAAAACCTTTAACAGTTTCTTTTAAAATTATTCATGACAAAGATCGTGGTTTCAAGTAATGCACTGAATATATGAACTTTTAATAATTTCAATTTCATAATCACGTGAGACAAAAGGTAGTTATTATTTGTACGATTGCAGTACTTATTAGCATTTCTGAATAGAGCTGCATTGTATAAGACTCTGGAGAGGTGCAACACAAAAGACCTCTGTTGTTCAAGGGAATTTAAAATTCAAGCATAAGGCAAGGAATACCTATGTGAGATGAAGAGATGAACAAACAGATGGGGAATATGGTGAAACCATACAGGACAGGGTGGATATTTGAACCTAGCACTCTGTGACCTTATTTCCAGAGGGCTTTTTAATGGATACAGTGGTTAATTTTCCATTTGTCCTCTAACAGTGAAGCTCATTGTTTGCTCAGTTCTTGCTTACTAACAAAAGTTAGGCAATACTGACACTGCAGTACTAACAGAAGGGAGCATAAAAAGTGTGTAAGATGAGGCTTTTATTGGCTTCTAATTAGCAACTAAATGGCTTTTGTTTCAAATAACCAAAATTTGTGATTATCTAAGGTTTTTATTTGCAGATATCTCTCAAATTTTCAGAGAAAGAGACAAAATCCTTTAAAAATGTTGCATATCTTTTTTACTGTAGCATATGAATTGAATTCCTTAGTCATCTTCCGTGATGAACCCCGGGCCCCATCTTGAGGGATATCACACCACGTGTGCAGGACAACAGGGGGATCAGGCCTAGCCAGTATTTTGGGGTGTAGGAGCAAAGGTCTCATGAGGAGCAGCTGATGGAGCTGGGATTGTTTAGTCTGGAGAACAGGAGGCTGAGGAGTGACCTTATTGCACTCTTCAACTGGCTGAAGGGAGGTTATGGTGGGGTGGGAGCTGGCTTTTTCTCCCCATGTAACTAGCAATAGTACTAGAGGGAAGGGCCTCAATTTGTGCCAGGGGAGGTTCAGGTTGGATGTTAGGAAATACTTCTCTGAGAGAGTGCTCAGGTACTGGACTGGGCTGTTCAGGGAGGTGGTAGAGTCATGAACCCTGTAGATGTTCAAGAAACATTTCAACATTGTACTGGGAAGCATGGTTTAGTGGGAACTATTGGTGATAGGTAGATGATTGGACTGGGTGATCTTAGAAATCTTTTCCAACCTCAGTGATTCTATGATTCTGTTCTATGATTCTATTCTATGATCAGCGGGGTTGTGAATCCCTGCATGGGGTTTTGCTGGTCACAAATCTGATTGGTTTGTGTTCGTGGACACAATTCTTATATACTGATGTAAATCAGGTGATACACTTTGGAAAAACTAATAGAATATTTTGCAATTTAAATCTGAATTGCTGCTTGTATGGCCTGAGGGACACCTACAATCCTTGGGGAGATTAAACCAAAATATTTGTTTAATTTGGAAGGAATAAATCGAGAATATTTTCAGTAAAGCGTTCTTGAATATTCTGTGTCCCTGTCCAAATTTGTCTTCATTTTCCCTGCACAGTATCTATTTTCTTAAAACTACATTGTTAGTAAGAGTGCATACGCTCAGTAAATGCGAGATGCTGGTGTGAATTTCAGTGCAGTGGGTGGAATGGTACATGGTGGAATAACTTAGTATCTGTCGGATATCAAAACAGATTCTTTTCCTATATTATTTTCTTTGTACTGCCAAACCAAGCTGAGAACACACAGCCTTGCTTTGTCTTCATAGCTAAGGATTACTCAAACGCAGGAAAACTCCTGGTATGTGTAAAGCCTGTGAGATCAGGTCATGCTTCATTCTTCTGCTAACCCTAATGTAATGGGAGTGCTGGAAGCAAAGACAACTGGTTTAGCAGACTATAGCTTTTATGCTATCAAAGTTGAGAACTGGGGAGCCATGGCTGGTTCCTCTCTCCTTCCTTTCTGCTTGAGTCAGCCATACAAGTGATGGAAGAAAAAAGGCATCAGTCCAGGTTCCCAAATGGATATCCCTGATGCAGCCCTTTAGCATGGGCAGATTGTTTGGGCTCGTGAGAGAGATGATGCTTGAAGTTAGAATCCTCTAGACTTTCAAGAAAGAGATCTGAGGAGAAGTGGGACTTAATCTCCTGGCTGTAGTTGCATCTCTAGGTCAGATTTACCAATACTCCATTGTGTCACAAGTTCAGGAGACTCAGTGTTGCCTCTGATACTTTTTTCCATGGATACCCAAATGCTCTGCTGGAGTGTATATTATCTGTCTGTTTTCCTGTGCAGTAATAGGGATTGCTTATCCTTTGTATTTCATGAACATACATAACTGATGCTCTGATACTTCCCAGGTCCTGTCTGATGTGTTCAATGCTCCAGTGTACACTATTGATACCGCCAACTCTGCTTGTTTAGGAAGTGCTTACAGAGCGATTCATGGTAAGACTGTAAGGAGATACTTCTGAGGGGTCTAGATGTTTAATTTCAGTTGGTTAATACCTGGGATTAATGTTATTGAAAATGAGGGGGGAATAAAACTGGGTGAATCTGACTGGAAGGTCACTGAGGTCAAAGCAAGGGGGAAGTTGCTTTAATACACTCGGATCAAGCCCAAGAATAATATTTACATTATAATTCAAGTCTGATGGCTGCTTCTTAGCCAGTGGATAAGGCCTGGAAGCTGCTGAGATTGGCAGGTTAGAGTCTAGGAACTTTAAGTACTGTGTTGCCATCTGAATGGCTGAAGTGGTCTAACAAACTAAAGATCCATCCTAGCAAAGAGGATCCAAGACAACAGAGACGACAAGTCCAGGAATACTGCTGGCCAAGTAAACGTTTCTAAACCTATATATATCTTCCAGCTTTTAAATGTCAAGACATACAGTATACAAGCGTACTGGGCTTCACACTCGAGCTGTGTGCACTTTGTCTTGTAAAAACATAAATCCTGGGATGCTTTCAGGTTACCCAGTCATTCTGTTCATTGTACCATATCACTCAGTGTGACGCAACAGTCCAAGACCCAGATTTAAAATGTTAATGAACTTGTATTTATTAAGGCATGCAGTGCTATGTTTAGGTTAGGCCTTCAGCCGTTTAAGAGTTCAATCTCAGACAGGACATTCTAATAAAGTATTTTTTAAAGTAAGTTTCTAATACATTATTGCTAAACAAGTTAAGGAATGGGATCAAATTCTGAAGTCATTGTCTAGGCTGACTGTTCTTAACCTCTGTTTTTCTGATTAGAAGCTTTAGGATTTGGCCCTTACTCATAGAATCACTAAGATTGGAAAAGACCACTGAAATCATCTAGTCCAACCATCAGCCCATCACCACCACTGTGCCCAATAAACCAGAAATGGATAGCTCCTGTAAAGATTCATATAAGATCCATGCCGTTGCACACGCATGGAAGAGAAAACATCAGTCATCAGGAAAAATCAGCCAAGTTGTAATTTTAGAAGCAAGTTCTGCTGTCACATTATAGCATCTGAAGACTACATGCTCTCTTGCATTTGAAAGAAGCACAGCCAAAAGTTTGAGTCAGTATGTTTAACACACACAACTTGCTCTCTCTGCTTTATTTCCAGACAAGTCACAGGGATTCTGTCAGGCAAAGCATGGCAGGGCAGTGTAAGCAGTACAGTAAGGTTATCAGTGTATTGAAGCCATAATGGGACTATTTTTGCACTTTGGAGGCTAAATCTCCAAACTCTGTGCTCAAACTTTGCCTACTGCTTCAGCAGTCACCAAAGGCTTTCCAGTGCATAATGCTAGAAGCAAACTTTTTGTCCCTGAATACGAGTGAAATGTAGAGCCATCATTAAAGTTTTTTTCAGTGATTTCGTATGTATGGAAGATATAAAATCACTCTGCCAGTTTGGCATGTGGAATCTTGAGGCTTGGTTGACAGAGCATTTGAGGGAGGATTTCAGATGCTGTGCTGTCACAGGGACTCCTTGGCTCAGGTGCTCTGCCAGCCAAGCCCTGGGGGCATGCCTTGTGTGTTTCTAAATGGCATTTTTGATTGATGTGCTCAGATGACTCACTTTTGGCCAGGGAAAGGAATTTAGTGTAAGCAAAGACTTCCTAATATAAATGAAATATTGATGGCAGTGGCTGTTTAACAGCATTAGAGTGTACGTCTGGGTACAAGTAGGGTTTTTGCACTGTTCACCTGGGGTACTTACAGTTGTAACAAGAAACTCCTGAAAGGGTGTGATCCACTTGCAAAGCCACACACTGTGGTAGTAGGACTGTGCTGTTAATTCTGCTTCCTTATATATCAACGTGTTTAATGATTTGTAGCATGCTTTCTTGACACTCTTTTCACTTCCTTTTTAGTTTAGTCACATTTTGTCCTTGAATCTCTTGCTTCCACATATTTCCACTGCTGTTTACTATACTGTTGTAACCATAAATAATTACTGATATTGTTGAATAGCATTTCTGCTGCCTGCCTATTCTCCAGGGTATGTATTGAGTGATTGGCAAAAACTCAATCACAGCATCCCCACTTCCCAGGCTAGTGCACTGGAATGTAAGATTTTTTGCCGTTTATCCTTCAATCCTGAATGCTGACCTGACCGGGGAAGATCAATATAAGGTATTAATTTGCCAGGGAGTCAAGGCACATCCTTCATCTTGCTTTTTGCATTGATCAGGATTGTGATTCTCGTTGCAGGACTTGTAGCTGAGACAAATGTGCCCTTGGCTGATGTTGTGAAATTAGCACCAGAGCCCAGATTGGCTGTTACACCAACTGCTGGGGCTGAGGAGGTGAGCAAGCTTGGGAATCTCATTTTTCTTTTCATTTGCTTCAAAATGTAGTAGTAAACTAATTTTTCTAGTGAAATGGATTAATCTAAGTAATATTTTGTTGCACAATTCTTAATTCTTATTGTGAAAATTGATTTAATTTGGGGAGATGGCAGGTGTAATGGTGTAGTAATCTGCATGATCACCCTCTCTATATCTGAGAGAATCATTTTTTTTTTTTCCTTAAGTGGGTGTGATTGGAGAGCAAAAGCGACTTCCTAAACAGGTTGAATTTGGATACACATCAGGTTGTAACTGATAGTAATTGACAAAACAGTCTTTACTTGCTTGCAGGCTGCAGTATTGAGAAAGGCATGGTGATAGTGCTTTCCAGATCTTAAACAGCGGGCAGCAATTCTGTGTCTTTTCTTGTAGCTCTCAGTTGGAACAGCTGAAAGCATGCCAGCTTGGAGAATTCAGTACTCATAGGTCTTTGGTATTTTGCTCATCCTTGGAATTTCAGCTAATCTGAAGGTGAAACTTGTGCTTTTTTGGCCCACATACATTAAGCAAGACAAGTGGTCATTGTTGCTAATGGCACCGTTTCTGCCTGTATTCCTGCCCACGAAGGACTTGTCTTGGGTTTTACAGTGCTACCTCATACCTCTCACTACCAAATGTCAGATGCCTTAATTTACAAAGGTTTTGCAATGTAATGTCAGCTAATAAATTTAAAAATGCAACATTGCAAGATTCCTGGAGAATATGAGTTTAAAGAAGCAAGGGTGAGTCTACCTCCGTCTTCAGCTGTGTATCAGGACAGCCTTACACACTCTATTTGTGATGTTTGGTTATGCCCTTACTACAGGCAACAAGGTTTTAAAGCTTTTATTTAAACTGGGAAATTAATGATCTGCCAAAACTACTAACTCCCAGCTACATATGTACTGGAGCACCAGATATCATCATGAGTAATAATAGAAATGATCATGCTGCATTGTGCCTGCCAGCATATTATTTAATTATTAACTGAGATGGAGGAGCTCAGTAATCGAATAGAAGTCCCCTTCAGAAATATTAAGACATTGAATAATTTAAACTTGATTGATCTGATCTCATTTACTCAACTTTCCCCCCTCATTCTGAAAGATAAGATAATTAACAGCAATGGCCTGTGTTGCATCTGTTGCAGCTGGAGGCTCCTGTGGGGGCTTCAGGAGCAGCTCCCTGGCGTTTGATCCAGCCTCACATTGCTGCCTCATACCCCCCAAAATGCTCACTGCTGGAGAGCTGACAGGCTGCTTTGGTGGAGGTGCAGAGTGCTTTGAGACCTGCTGGTGACCCTCAGTGCTGCTTCAGCTATAAAGCTCAAGGGCAGGGGATACAGCTGTCATTCACAGAGGACTTGCAAGAGCAGCAAGCACCTTGTGCCCCTGCAGCCTAGCTGGAAAAAACAGTGGGGAATTCATTTGCCTCTTCCTATTTTAATGTCTGCATAAAACGGCCTGGAAGCGAAAAGAGTTAATTATCTCCCTCTCGATACTTTTCTTCTCCTTTTCCACTTGGTTAGACCTGGTTCTCATAGCACATCTTTTTATTGGTTTTAAATGATGTACAGCAGAGAATTATTGCCCCAGTAGATAGAAGTGAATGATAGAGAAGGCAGCGGCTGAACAGCATGCGAAGGAATAACTGTTCCTGTGCTTCAGCTTAGCTTGCCAGCTTCATTCCATTAAGAGCTGCTTCTTGCAATTACGTATTCCACACAATTTTTTTTCTTCCTGTCTTATAATTTTACAGTTGATGGTGGATTCCCTGGCTAGTTTCATGGCTGTGAAACTGCAGAGAGCCAGAGGGGCCTGTCAGTAATGCAGTGTGTTAGCACGAACGGTGCAGTAAAAATTCATAATGTGATGAGTCAGTTTGATTCTGTTTCTTACAGAGCTGCAGCTCCCTGTCCGTCCAATTTCATTCTGTTGAGTTTAGAGGCTTTCACCTAAATGACGGTTCTTTTTATAAACTTCAAAGTCATCCTGAGGTTAGGTTCTGTCTCACTGAGGAGCTCTTCTGAAAGAATCTGGCTAACCAATATGAAATTGCCTGGACCACTTCCCTACATTTTCTGGACAGCTACAGTTAAATCTTGGCAGAGTGGAGAAAAAACAGGTCATAACACAGCAATCTGGTCTAGTTTTGTCCTTTCTTCTTGGTGTAGATTGGAGGCAACATGTGCTACATCCTTAGAAGGAGGAAAACCTCCTATAGACAGAGGTCAGATGCAACAGTTTGATGTAGCCTCCTCTTTGGTGCTGAGGACTATGCACGCAGCAGAACTTTCCAGGAACACAATATGCAAGAAATGTTTCTTTGATTGCCAAGTGATTATTTGTGATAATGAGTGTGATTTCATAAAGGGAGGGCAGGGCACAAAAAACAATTCTTCAGGTTCAATTAAGCTGACAGCCAGGTAAAATGAAGTCACAGGATGGGAAATGTAGAGCTACTGATGTGTGATGAGTTAGTAGTTAGTGGAAACTGAAGTCCCATAAGTTGCAAGTTGTCTGGCAAAAATGTGATTTTATGTTATAGCAGACCATCCTGCCTGCAAATGACCATCCTAAAGAGAACAAATCCATTTCTGTGGCTGACGCTTCAGCTGAACATGATTTCATGATTTCATGATTTGTAGGCTATGGAGACTCCTGCACCCTGAGCTTATTTATAATTATTTAGACACCTACGTGGATCTGAAGGTCTTCTGGTGGTAACCACTGTGGTGATAACCTTTGGTCACGACTCAAGCAGACTAGTTGAAGTTAGTCATCTGTGGGTTAAACTGATGAATTCCTTTTTTTTTTTTTTTATATTTTCAGAATAACAAAAGCTAAAGTCATCTAACCTCTCTGGAGTCTTTTCATCCGCCGAGGAAAAAGATTAATCAGAAACACTAAGCATGACAGAAATGACCAGGAGATTATAGAGCAGTAAATATATGCTAACAGACAGAAAGGATCCATTATTATGGTATTAGAATTCAGCTCTATCCTAGTAATCTGTTGAACGGAGATGGTTGGCTTGTTGTTTAATTAAGCAAAAAAGCAGGAGAGGGAACATGATTATGTGGGGTTGGTCACTTGTGTTTATACAAACCACGTACCTATAACATAGTGTTAGATTTATTGTAAGGCTTTACATTATAGGGTTTTGTAGTGAGAAGGCATGATACAATTCACTACCTCTGGATATATAATCTTTGTGCTATTGAGGGCACTGAGGGACGTAGTTCAGTGGCATGGTGGGGATGGGCTGATGGCTGGACTAGATGATCTTAGAGGTCTTTCCCAACCTTAACAGTTCTATGGTTCTGTGGTTCTTTTGACCCTATCAAGTCTGCAGACATTCAAGAAGGAAAAACGAGGGCCTAACAGGTTTTCTTGACTTTGGGGATGTGCTTTGTAAGCATGTGGGTTTATAGAAGTGACCCTGTTACCCAGGAAAGTTATAACGACCTAAATATTGATTTAAAATAATGATATTTTTGTTGAATTAGATATTTGGGGGTAGGATGTTTTCTGAAATTGGTTTTGGTTGCTGATTTAGTGCAATGCAGATCATAATAATACAAGTATGGGAATATGATAATAGGTATTGATGAAAGTTTGATTAAAGTGACTTGGGTAACCAATAAGTTTCAGCCTATTAAACTGTTTCAGATATGCTTACAGAATGAATATGTGAAAGAAATGAAGGGAGAGTTGGGGTGTGGTTCCTTGCAGTCATCTTCAGGGTATTTCTGGACACTGTCATGTTCTTTCTGCCCTAAACATATCCTTTTTGAGTTAAAAAAGGTGAACTACTGGATGATTTTAAAATAAAATATCTGTGTCTCTCAATTTCTTAAGCATATCTCTGATACTGAAGTAATTTGAATTTAGTATAAAGGGGGAAAAAAAAAGGAACCTGTCTAAAGTAGCAAGTGTTTGCAAGGGACTGATTAATTTTAATCTATGCAGAGTAGATTAAATGTACTTGGGTAGATTAAAATTAGATAATCATCAGCATCATCTTCGTAATTTGTAAATTTTGATTTGCTCCAATCATTGGCTAACACAGCATTGCAGGAGACAGAAGGATCCGTGGGATTGTCACTTGCAGTAATCATTTGTAGCTGGCTTTACTCGTAGAGAACAGAAGGGACAAAGTCCTGTTCTTGTAGGCGTAGTATAAAGAAGTGGTAACAGCCCTGTGGAGTTCATAGGCTAGCAGTATGGTGAGATAAAATATGAGGATGACACACTTGATTTAGATTAAAGAGCAAGGTAACATTTATCTGCACAGTTTTTCCAGGCAAGGCGAGTCAAGTTATTCTCAGTTCTAATGTAATCTGTGTCATTTCTTCTTTCTTATTTATTTGTGGGATTGCCGGAGTGTGTCCAAGTTGTCCCAGGAGTGAAGTTCAGCATTTGTAAATGAAGCCATCAGAATAGTGCTAATGCTGCAGAGTTGGCTATAGACATAAGCGGGAGAAAAGGCCGTAATATAGCAAGGACAATTAAATTATGGACAATAATAAGGTTCATGTTGTGATACATGTAATTACTCCTGCTAAATATCATGGTCTGATATATTAGGTTTGAGGCTATGACAGAGAGGGAATTTATGTTCTTGAGTTTTTATGCATCATTGAGAGTTCTTTATTCCCTTTGGACCTCAATTAGAAAAATAAATCTATATAATTGCCTCAGGAAAAAAGGCTCCTAGAATGGCTTAGAAGGAGCTGCTGAGGTTCTGCAGGGGTGATTCAGCCGCAGCAGATGTGGAGAAATATCTTTCACAAACACAGCTGTGTGTGTGTTCAGGCCAGGTTCTCCATAACGCACTTGGGTTTTCTGTGTGTGTTTCCTGGGAGCTGTGCTGCTTTGGCCCCAGACTTCAGCTGGTGTAAAACTGCTATGAAAAGCACTGCGTATGAAAGGAGTGAAGCACTGCTGTGCTTACCAGCCATGATGGTGTCACAGCCAAATTCCCTAATGAAGAGGAATTTAAAACTTTGTGTTAGCCCTCTGAACTGTGCTATCCCCAAATGAACAGAATACAAGCAGTGGTCTTGAATTTTTGTTGTTGTGATTTGTTTGCATTGTTTTCAGGTGGTACAAAACGCAGCATTCATTTACACTAATGGCTGGGAAGGTTATTGCAAATGCCTGAATTTTGTCAATTAGCGAGCTAAGTGCTTAAGTCCAATAAACAGGAAAAGGGATTGTTATCAGTAAACGTGGCTGTTCATTTATTTTGACACATTTTAATTTAGTGTGATGTATTAACAATAATACTTCCCAGCCTTCTAGTGAATGTGCTGTTGTGTATTCTGTAAGAGCACTGCTGGGTAAGTAATAAGGAGCCGCCTTTCTCAGGAGCTGAGCACACTTACCAATGCAGCTCTGCTGTGCTGAATCTTTGTTGAGAAGTGCTTAGGGTTTTTCAGATTTACAGAATAGTGAAGTAAGAAATAGTGAAGCTTGATTATAAATGCTTCAGTGAATAAAAGAGCCATTTTTGTTTGACATACCGATACTCCCTGCATAGTGGTGCTTGCCTGCTCGGTATTTTGTTTACTCTGATGTGCATATTTAGCAGAAATGGGAGCAAGAATATTCTTTGGGAACATGAAAAGAATATGTGTATGCACTTCAATGAACACCCAAGGCCCCCATGTAGTCAGTTAGAAATGGTATGCTGAGCCATATGGCACTTAATAATAGTAGTGGTTTCTATTTGCTAACTCAGTAATCTGTGTAAGTCTCCATGGTCCTTGGTATCACTGCTCTGTAGAGGAGAGGAGCTGGGGCATGGATATGTTTGTTGGGATTGTTTAATCTGGAGAAGAGGAGGCTCAGGGGAAAGCTTATCAATCTGCACAACTGCCTGAAAGGAGGTTATAGCAAGCTGGGGGGTTGGCTTCTCCTCCCAGGTAACAGTGATAGGACGTGAGGGAATGGTCTCAAGTTGTGTCAGGAGACATTCAGGTTGAATAATAGGAAAAACTTATCAGAAAGAGTGGTGCTGCAGTGGCACGGATTGCCTAGGGAGGTGGTGGAGTCATCATCCCTGGAGGTGTTCCAGAACCTTGGAGATGTGGCACTGAGGGATGTGGTCAGTGGGCATGGTGGGGGTGGGTTGAGGTTGGACTAAATGGTCTTGGAGATCTTTTCCAACGTTAGTGATTCAGTGATTCTATGTTAAATGTTTTCCCAAGATCATGGAGTTAGTCCGACACAGAGGTAGGACTGAGTAGGTTTCTCTGTTTCTGCGTGACAAGTGTAAGACTGTTAATCACTGCAAAATGGATTGAGAACAGTGTCCTGATGAGACCTTGGCTAGTGAACAGTGTCTGTTTCTGCTTGCTGTAGATGCTTCTCATCTTCCCCTTGATATGCTTACTCTGTTGAAGAAATGTTCTTTAACTGCTGCAACATCTTGTTTGTGAAAAGGAGGAGTCAATCAGAACAGGTTTGTTCCTCAGGATGTACCCATAAGTCACTCACCTGCTATAGGGGAAGTAGGAACAAAGCAGTAAGTCCAGGTTTTGCTGTTCAGACTGAAGCTTTCCTTTTGGAAGGGGAAAACAAGAACTGAATGTTTCACCATCAGCTGAAGCACAAGAACAAAACATGTTAATTCTGTATTCCCTAGATAAGAAAATTGTGCAAACACCTGATAGATTTTTCTTCTAACCAGGAAAATATTGGCAATATTGGTGGTAGGTGGATATTTGGACTAGACAGACGTAGAGGTCTTTTCCAACCTTAATGATTCTATGATTCTGAAATGACAGGTACAGATACTGAGGCCACTTCAGGACTATACATAAAATGCACAAGAACACCATCTTCTCCTGCAGCCTCACCATTTGCACTTGAAACATCTCCCTCCGGATTTTTTCATGCATATACAGTTGCTGGCTGTGGCTCTTATCTGGAAAAGGATAAAATGCATTTAAATGCTGGATCTCCCTTATTGATGAAAGCCGTAATTCAGTTTACTGGATATGATTCATTATGGCTTTATAACCTCACTGAACCTGGAGCCAGGAGCGAGACTGCCCTTATTATGAATAACATCAGTGCAGGGGGCTTGTAGACTAGACTTGGCGGCCCATAGGATTCATTGCAGCAGGGATGTGACCTTATGGCATCCTCCTAAGGACTGCTCGAGGCTGTACTAGCTCCACGCTGGCTCCTGGCAGTCCCCTCTTTGTGTTAGTGCCAGCAAATGAGCACAGCTATCCTGGCATGGCATCAATTTCTTATTTTATTGGATGGACAATTAAAATTAGACATGGGGGTAAGGAGGAAGATGTATCTCCCAGATCTGGAAGGGGTATAGTTTTAGATTGCAGCCTGCAGTAGGGCTAGACTTTATTTGGGATTTCTTCTGTGTAAGCTGGTCACATACAAAGTAGTTCATCTTCTAAGATATGTCCTGTGATGAATTTGAAACAGAAGAAAAAAAGGGGAGAAAAAAAAAAGTACTAAATGTGGCAAATTCCAGCATTGATCTTGCCCATGTCCAAAAGCATAGGGCATGTTTCAGTCTGGAGTTTTGAATACATTTGAATCTTGATTCTGCTTTTCATGGCTATAACAATTCTGATCTAAAAATCCCTGGTGGATTCTAGATAAGGAAATAGGAAAAAGCTGCTCAGATGCTCCATGTTGTTGTGGAAATAAGCTGAGACTTTGTTTGTCCCTGGGTATACAGTGTGAGGGCATGGAGCACGTCATAGATGGGAAAGGTTATGGGGTAGAAAAGTGCAAGGGAGATAAACTAAAGGAGATATGGGCTTATGAGAGGGGCGGGAAGTGTATTTTAGAATGCCCTGGTCTGCATATTGGCCTTTCTGACAGTGGCATTGCATGTGGTGGGGGGCTCATTAGCAAGGCAGAGGAGAGAGAACAGAGGCAGTGATCCGTCCTGAGGTAGCAGAGGGAGGCAAGGACAGGAGTTCTGCCTGGGTGGTTAGGACTGCTATTACTGAGGGGGCATGGCTGACTTGGAGAGGTGACTTTAGCAGAGCTGCTTCCTCTGGAAGCAATGACTTGTGCTTATAGCAAGAATACAATCACAATAAGAACAATTTGTGTGTGTCATAAAATTAGGCTGTAAAGGAGATGGTGAAAAGGATGGTGACATTTGAAGGTGGAAGATACTGCAGCATTTCTTGAGCAAATTGGGAAAAGAAACCTCAAACCTGCAGTTGCCTGTGACAATGCTACTTTTTCAGCTCTGAAGATATTTTGAACTGCAGCGTGATTTAAAAATCTAATTTTCAATCTAGACATTTGTTTCTTTTTCCCTTTTAGCTCTATCGTCCACTCTTGAAAAGATATGCGGAGCTTGAACAGAAGGTGATCTACAACCCAACCTCCTCTTGTCACACAAAATAACAAGCAAACAAAATTTATGAGTTGGCTGCAGAGTGGACTCCCAAAGAGATCAGAAGAGATTTGCTCAGAATTTAGTGGAGTTCTTTAAATCATTTTGTTCCTCTTTGTAGACAAATCATTGTTAAATGGCTGAGTTTCAGTATGTGGATGGAAAAAGTTGCACTATGATTGAAAACCCAATTAAAAAAGAAATCATTGTTCTATGTGTTTGTGATTTCAGGTTTTTTCAATACTTTTCAAATGGTACTTGCTGATTTGGAATATCTGGGTGAGCACATAAAGTCCATTGTATATATCAATCACTCTGATCATCTCTGTGAGTTTTGATTCCACGTGTTCAGTGCTGTGGGCTCTCTACATACTCACTTAGTACAATATCTTCATTCCATGACCTCTTTCCCCAGTGTATTTTGAAATTATCTTTCAGCACATCTATAATTTATCTCCTCTTTGCTTACATAAAACCAACAGAAAGCATAAGCATATTCAGGTCCATCTGATGAAAGTTTTTGAACACTCACTGGGATCCTCATAGAAGGGAAATGCTTGTTACACGATGCTATGGAAAATCTGCTGTGGGATAAAGTACGATGTTGGATTTTATAAATTGTGGAAATTGCTAAGGCAATACATTGAATTTACCCTGTGAGATGCAGGCTTGGTTGCTCAATGTTTTATTTGATGTTAGCTTTGAAAAGATGAAAATAAGGGTCAAACGTGGAATGTTTTTACATGTTCTACACATTTTCATTCAATTTCAGAAAGAGTTTGTTCCATCTGCATGCTTGTTTGGGGCTATGCTGCTTTCTTTTCCTCCTTCAGGAGTCATGACCATAAAGTTGTTTGTTTCATGCTGAGTGTGAGTGCAGAAATAGGACTCTCTTCCTATAGGGCATGAAGGTCACTGTTTTTCTTTATACCACCAATATATCATTTCTTTCTTGGGGATGCTGAGCAGAACTGGTGGCCGTCTTGTCCTGATGCTACTCCTCAGTCCTAAGGAAAGTCTTAGAAAAAATACAGCCCCAGACACCTTCAGAGATGCATACATACATGCAGAGATGTATGGAAGTCACAGAATTTAAGTGAAAAACCTGCATCACCCTGTGCAAGTGGGAACAGCTTATGACACTATTCTATAGTGCCAGTATTTTTCCTTTAGGATAAAATTTCTTCTACGAATAAAGTAGGTTAACGAAAGACTTTCTGAAGCCTTTCTTCAGTTCTTGTGGACATTGTAGTGTGCTTTGGGAATACATCAGGGGGTTGTAGGGAGTAGAGGGTCTGTTCATGGAGTACTGTGAGGTGTTGGAACAGGTTGACCATTGAGGTGGTAGAGTCACCATCCCTGGAGGCTTTCAAGAAAAGGGTAGATGTTGCCCTGAGTGACGTGGTTTAATGGTCGTGGTGGTGGTGGGGTGATGGTTGAACTTAGTGATCTTAGTGGTCTTTCCAACATTTATGATTCTATGACTTAAGAATTGGGCTCTGTCCCTGCTGGAGGCAGGTGACTCAGGTTCCTGCTCTTCACGTTACAGCAGTTCAGGAGTGCTCTCTGTCCCTGCTGCATTGCTGCAGTGAGTGGCACCTCCTGGCAATGACTCACCTCACGTGTGATGGAGAATGGGCACATTCTTCCTTTGCTCCCTGTTCTATTGAAGTGCCTCATTGTGAGTACTAATGGTGCCGTTTCCGTTCACGACTCAATAATTCTAGCTTCTCTTGATATTAGCAAGATTACTCAGCAAGGTGAAGAATTACCTTTCTGAGTTTCTAAAGCGAGTTTCTTTTAAGCAATTCCTTTAAAAGGTAGCATTGTAAATACGCATCTCTTTTATGTGCTTATTATTTCTGGGTCCTAAGGTACAGTGCTAAAACATATAACACTTCTCTCAGGCGTCCACCTTCAGCAGTTGCTTTGTCATTGAGCAAAGCTGTAGATAGGTTATGACAAATGTGTTAACGTGAGTTAAGCAGTGCCTACTGGTTTGTCATCATTAACCATGCCTGGTGACTGGTTTGTCATCAGGGTTAAACCTAAGAGTGAAAAGGTTCAGAGATGTTTGCTCAGTTTTGATGACAATTTCTTCAGATGGCTCACTGGAGTGAGAAGACTGATACCTCATGTGGCTTTGCCCTTGAATTGGGACATTCAGCTCGACTCCCACTTAGCTGAAGAAACTTAGAGCTCATGTTCCCTATCTTGTATCACAGGACTATAAGACACAGGGGCTTTTATTTTAAGATTATTTTTATAGATTATTGGCTCTTAACAGTGTTGTTAATGGTGTACAGTCCATATGGTTTAGCAACTCTCTGCGCCTGAGCTCTTTGTGTTCAAGGCTGCATTGCACAGTGGCCACGTGTCCATTTCCAGACATGTTAAGTCATGTTGGGCTGGGATGGGGCTCCCTGATGTGTCCCATGTTAACATTAACTGCTGTTTCCTCATGGTAGCCGATGCACTCTCTGCTTACTGCAGGAGTCCCTAGAAAAGACGCAGATGCCAGACCCTGAAAGGCCAGGAGCTGAGCACCACTGAGTTATAGTATTGTTGTGGTGATGGGTTTATTAGGGCTGGCCTCTGAGGAATGTTGTCTGGAGTATAAGAATTTATAGACAAGCTCTTTTTTTCCCTGGCTCACCAAAGTTGCACATGTTCACTGACTAGTGTCAGATAGAATAAGGCTCAATAAATCTCCCCCTAGAAAAGTCTTTTGAAAAGATGCTGCTGTAAGAGTTCTGCCACTCTTTTCTTTTTGTATTTCCTAAGGATGCCTGTTAGCCTGCCAAGGAACCCTGTGCACATCTCTTTAAAGAAGCCCCCAGTGATGGAAGGCTCTGGTGCACTTTGGTTTCCAAAAGTATTTTTTCCCAAAGTTTTGCTTTGTTTTGCTGGCTTGTCTACCTACGTTGTTTTGGCTGTTTGGAGTAAAGACATTATGGTGCTAATTAAAATCCTATCTAACAAATCTGAAGGCAAGACAATATCCTCTACCTCCACGTATTAGATAAAGGTTTCCCTCTTTCCTCTTTAGGACCTTGCTGTACTCCAAGTCTAGCAGCAAAGTGTCCCTACTTTGTTAAGAGGAAAAGTCATTTTCTGTATTTGAAGACCTGCTGAGCTATTCCCAGTCTGAACTAACGTACTGGAACCTGTATGGAAAATTGATCTTGTCTCCTGGAAAAAAAACTTAATTGTCACAAGGAAATTGTTCACTGCTGAACTGATCCACAGCTCCAATCTTACACCAGCAAAGCCACTTGAAGTGGCATGTGGGTCATGGATTTACGTGGCAAAACCCAGGCAGCATCCTTAGCTCGATGGCCCCGTGTCCTCGCCAGTCAGTCAGAGCTGCACAGACTCACCTATGAGCTCTTGGTGTTCCAGGACCCAAAGACAAACAGTTTTCTTTGCAGCCTGAAGTCTTTAAAGTCTTTTGTGTTGCAGCGGGGAACAAACAGGAAAAGATGTTTGTTTTTTCTTACGGGATCAGTCTGAGGGAGCTGGAGCTCTGAGTGAATAAGTAATGTACTGAAAAAAGTCCATGCTCTGACAGTGCTTTAATAAGTAATTGAACTGAACACCACTGTGTGTGATCCCAGTGGGACCTTTTCTGTTGTTTTTTTCAGCTTTCTTTTCCTTTGGAGTTGTGGCTGCCACCACAGATCACAGCAGCACAGTGAAGGGTGTGTATCTAAAGCTACAAAAAGCCAATGCAAAATTTGTTTTGTTCGTATTTCCATTACTGTCATCCCCAGCCTTCTGTATGCAGGTTAGCAGGTGGGGAAGAAAAGCATAACTGCTATAGAAAACTACAAATTTTGATTTTTCCTTATCTCAGCCACTGGCATTTTTTTCATCTAACCATTTGGATTTGGATTTTGTTGAGATCTTTGGGTTGAAACTGGCCAGCAGTTAACAGTATGACCAAGGATGATTCACAGCTGGGTACCATTCCCTCAGACACCAGGGGATCACTGTCCCACCTGGAATGTTTCCTTAGGAACTTCACTAGAGGAGTGTGTAGTCCTGATCCTACATAGCTTGAAATTTTAGTACAGTTCACACATAAATCATAAAACACATGCACATATAAACCTCCGCCAAAGAATCTTATCTTGTTGTTACTTTATGTTCCTTTTGTGCAGGTCAAAATTAAAACGTGATGTATCAGGCAGAAAGAATTTGGGATGAAATACTTAGACAACCAGCTTTTTTCTGAGCATGGCTCTGAAGGGTGCGAATATGACATTTTGACATCTTTAACATCTTTGCCATCTTTAACAATTTAACGTGGATGTTCAGCACAGCTCCAGCCCCTGCTCACTCTCTGTGCTCTGATTACAGCTCAGATCCAGGCTCTTTGGTTAGCCTGGTCAAGTGGCTTAGCTTTCAGCCTTCAAAGCTTACACTGTGAGAATGTAAGATTTTTAGAACTTTTTCTCTTCTTCTTCCTTATCTTGGAAGCGGGTATGACCTTTTCTTTCACAAGGTTCACCTGGTTGGCTGTTTCCACTTCTGTGGGATGCCAAGAACTTCCCGTACACGATACTTACCAGAGCGAGTGTATCTCCTGCTGAAATTTGACCCCAAGACTCTTCACTTGTTTGTCCTCTCCCCTGTTGCTTCTTAGAGTTGGTTTTGACAAACAGAAGGATACCGCTGTGGTGATCACAGCCCTCTGAGGATGTCTCGGCCATTGTGGGAACACAGTGATTTCTCAAAGTGTTCTTGGAGCACAGAACCTAAGGGGTAAGGATGAAGGAGAAGTTACTGTTGCACGTGGATTCTGCTGTGGTCTCTCATTTCAGATTTTGACTAGGTTTCCTCATCTCTTGATGCTTCGCCCTGCCCATTAGAACAACTGAGGATATCATTGACTGCATATGCTTTTCTTCCTCTAAGACCTTTCTTTGGATGACAGGTATTTTTTCTATTTTTCTTTGTTTAGATGCTGCTATCAACTCTGCTTTTATTGAGTACGCGGTGTCTTAGTACTCTGCAATGTATCCATCTGGTTATCCTCTCTTTAACTCAGCATCCAATCAATTAGAAGTCCTTGGTTACCTTCAGTGTGGGATTCATCCAACCAGTGTAGAAATCTGTCTCCTATGATATGAAGAAAGGAACACAAAGAAAAGAATTTCTTGGCTGCTGTTCATCTTAACGTATGGCAGTTGTCTGCAACAGAGTAGGTGAGTTATCTCCTGAGTGAGCTCTTTCTCCCTGCTGAGTAGAAGGGCATCTGTACAGAGAGGAGAACAGAAAAAGTCAATTTTTCACATTGTGCCAAAACTCTTGAAGACTTCATTGAAAACTGATTTCAACTTTGGAGGCAAGAGTTGTTCCCAGTGGCCATTGTACAACTAGAAATTTTTCTTGTTCCAGCACAGCTGTTTTTTCTACCAAATCCATGTGATTGACCTCTCCTGCTCCCTTCAGATAGGACTCCTCGTGCACCTCCATGGAGATATCCAGCAGACGTGGGTCAGGAGCTTTGTTATATTTCTGCTTTTTGTCCTTTTGTTGCATGCCCTTGCTTGTGTTTATTCCTTCAGGCTGGACTCTTTCAGGCATTTGTATTGTGCCTCTAAGCTCAGTTCTCTGCTACAGAGAAAGGCAGTTCCCATAAGACTTAGGCAAGCATTGCACAAGAAAACAAAGGCCTGTTCAACTTGCTGCTGGGAGACAATATTTACTCTCTGACTGACATGTGTGCACTCCCCTCATGAAACCTCAGCTCTGTTGCAGTACTGATGTATTGGAAGATGGAATTCTCCTTGAAAATAATCTAAACCATGTTGTATAAAAGTAGGGCTTAGGGAAGCAGAGCAGAAACAGAGCTATTTCTTAGCTGGGGGCTTTTATCTTAATATAAAACACATTAGAGCAAACGAGTAAGAGGTAAAGGATTCTTACACCCTTTGGTGTCACAGCTTATGCCACCCGAGAACATCTCTTCATACTTCTGCCATAGCTTTGTTAAGATGGGACATTCTCCTGTCGGTCCTGGTGTTTTGTTAGATTCCTACCCTAGATGATTCAACTTGAGGACAGTTGCTTACAGCAGAAATACTTTTGATCAAGAAAGGTAACATTAAGAGGCAATGATACGTTTTCCCCGTTTTCAGTTTCTCAGCAGAATTATTGTGGTACCTGCTGTTGTTGTTTCTTAGAAGAAATCCCTACTCCAGCAGAGGGAAAAAGAAGACTATGAATGTAGCTAATCCAGCATGCAATTTAGTCATCACAGAATTGTTTGAGTTGGGACATTTAAAGATCATCTGTCCAGCTCTTCTGCAATGTACAGGGACATCTACAACTCGATCAGACAGTTGTGTGAGTGAATAAGCAAATAAACTACATTTCAAGATTTCCCTCAGATTATTTTTTTCCTCTGAGTAACTCTTGGCTCAGGAGACATATCCGTGGTGTTTTATTTGATTCCTTCTCACCATATTTGCAGCGTGGCAGACTCTCCTCAAGGTCTTTCCACAAAGGCTTGTTTTGCTATTAGCCCAGTGAACGTAGATTTTCCACTTTGATCTGTACTGTGTGTGGTTTTGGCATGATTCTGAAATGGACTGATTAAACAACTGCTGCTAACAGCTTCCTCTGCCTTCAGGAGTCAGCTTCCATTGTTCAGGGGCTTTCCATAGCAAAAGGGAAGAGACAGCACTGGTACAAGTGCTTACATTAAAGGCCAGAAGAAATGTCTGAAAACTGTTTTCTGTTCCTCTTGGTCCATTGCAGTAACTCAGTCACTAGATAGGCAGTGTTGGATTGTTCATAGCGTGAGTGTTTTGAGCAAAATGCCTGTATGCTGATGCTGAGCCAGATTGTCTAGATGAGAAATCACTGAGCTGAGACTGGCTTGGTAATTTACATCTAGTTCTGTGTTTTATATATCAAAGTCTGTGTTTTGCAGTTTACACTCTGAATCTTTAAATGAAGAAATAAATTAAATTTCTCAGATGAATGAGAATGGTGCATTTAGAGGGAGAGGGAGAGTATATTGAGACTTGGGAGCTGCTCAGGGAGGAGACCCAATACTCAAGCTCCCCTTTTCTGGCATGAAGCATCTTTTCTTTCTAAAGTGTTCCAGACCCCCAGGAAATATGAAAACTGCTCCTTCCCTGAACCTCCTTCAGCCTATTGAAGATGTATTGGGCATTTGGTCAAACCCATCGGGCAGTGGTGGCAGCCAGAACAGTAGAAGGTCCCATGATGTGCCATCATGCCAAGGCTGACGTCCAAGAGGCTGATTAGTTCAGCATGGGGCAGTCTGATCAGGCTGAGACCTTAAATATGTCGTGGCCATGGCATGGTCAGTGTTGTCCTTGATCTTCTCTTTATGCCTTTCCAGTTGAGACAAGAACATTACTTTCTGTGAGGCACTGGTGAGCCCCATCAGGTAGGACATTTGCAAACGTCCTCTCTTGTTGTCAAGACAGAATTTAAACTGGTACAGATGAGGAAAGAGGGCTGATACGTCAGTGAGGGGAATAGAAATGCTGTCCTAGGAGAGGAGACTAATAGCTTGGCTTTGTTTGCCTAGCAAGTGGAAGCTGAGAAGTGATACCATTGCTCAGTATAAATCCTTCAGGCTGGGGGTAAAGAGCAGGAGAAGAGCTGCTCAAGCCAAAGGACAGTGTTGGCACGCAAGCAAATGACACGCACTGAATGGGAGTAAATTTAAACAGGAAATTAGGAGTGAGGTGGAGGTGCTGAAGGACCTCCTGTCCCCTGCGTGCGGTGCCAGGAACAATTGAGCCACGTACTTTCAGCATGACGTGTGGCAGGGCTGTAGCACCATGTCAGAAATCCTCTGCTCACTGAGAAAGCTGCACTGAGTACTGACCTTGAGAAAAACTGTTGTTTGCCACGTGGCCAGAGCGGAGTTTCACACTTGACCTCTTTTGAATTTCCTTCTTAATTGTGTTTGATTTGTAGGAAGCAACGAGTATGGTAGGGACAAATAAATTGAAAAGTTCCAGCTCTACTTCTTAACACTGGGACATGTAATAGCTCGATTTGCTATCGGTTTGCTGGGCTAGTCCTCTACAAGCAAGAGGAATTTGCCCCCCGGCAATTTTTCTTCGCTAGAACCCTGCAAAAGGAAGTGAGGTTTAATTAGCATTTTAAAGTGGACAGCCTTGAAGTTAATGATATTCAATAAAGAAAAATTGTTTTAACCTTATTTGCACTTTTCAATTTACTTATTAGAGGCCATCTGTTATATTTTAAGCAAGAGCACTGGGAGCTAAACTCTCAGATTGTCAAACGAGGCTAAGCAGAAGGGAAAGAGCAGGCTGCCTTAAATGAGCAATTAGACTGCTTTTCTTAAATTTCTCATTTTTGTGTCAAAAAGCAAACGGTCACCATTTCAAGCAACAGTTAAGTTGCTCTAATGACATCTATTTTTACAGGTACTCATCAGCCCTGGGAAATGTCACTTGTCCTCAGATCTCAGATGTGGCCCAAGGATGAAATTAGAAAAGCTAGAAGCGAGGTGGAGCTGTTGAGGGAGTGAAGGCTAAGAATAAGGATTTCTGTAGGTAAGTCATTAGAAGAAGGAAAACATAGACTGGCATATATTGGTGTGCTGCTGAATTAGTTGGCCAACCTAGTAAAAAAAGAAGCATGGAAAGAGCGTGGTGCTCTTTGTTTTTGTCTTCATTAGCAAGGTCTGCTCTCAAGTCTCTTTCTGTCTAAGTAATCTGTGGGGAAAACAGGTACTACCCATAGAAAAGAAGATCCGTTTAGGGGCTAGTGAAGCAAAATGGCCATACACAGGTGTGTGGGGCCAGGTGGAAATGTGTGAGTGTGCTGAGGAAGCTGGCTGATATCATTCTGAGACTACTCTATCATCTTTGAATGGCTGTGATGACAGTAGAAGGTCCCTATTGACTGGAAAGAGGCAAATGTTACTCTCATCCTCAAATGGAAAAGAAATCCAAGGGAACTGCAGACTGTTCAGCTCCACCTCTGTCTCCAGGAAAGTTACAGAGCAAATCTTCCTGGGAGCCATTTCTGAGGACAAGGAACCACTGAGTATAGGGACCAGATTCCCATTGACTGTCATGGCAATTTGAGTCCTAAACTTTTCTGGCTTAAGGTTGAGCTGACTCCAGTGTATCTCCAATGAAGTGGATTTTGCCAGCTTTCTGGGTGGAACAAAAGCCTTTGGTAAGACAAAAGCCAAACTTTGCTCTGTGTGGTCTCATAAGCCTAACTTAAATTCTGAGTGCACATAATCCCTCCTGGAAGGATGGGAAATAAAAACAAAATGTCTTCTCCAGGTCTACATAAAAACCTATGGGAGCCAGCAGAGCTGGTGCTGTGTGTCTGGATTTGACACTGAACATTCATGTATGGATGTGAGCAAACCTGCTGGATTATTAGATGTCCTGCTGTTCAGCTGAGCAGTGGCTCTGGATCCTGGTCTCTATGGGATTTGTTAGCAGTGGCTGTAAGATCACCGTGCCCAAAGTGAGATGGAATAATCCCTTCTGCAAACGAATACAAAATGGGATCAATGCCATGGGTCGATGACCTGTTCCACAGGAGCAGCACCTTAAATTGCAGGGTGGAAATCCTGTGTGTCAGAGGACGTTAGAAGACTGATTCCACAAATATTTGCAAATGTAGATCTTAGCTTCACTTCTGTGGTTTGTCACACTAAAGTTAGACTGAAGTTAAACTTCAATCTATGAGATTCTGTGGGTTCCTAATTTGCAAGGAGCTGAACCCAGCAGCTCCTGTTAGCTTCAGGCTTGCTCTGAAATCACCTGCATTTCTGTCCTGAGAGTTACAGCAAGAGAAGGGAGGAGAAATGTAAATCAGAGCGCACTGATTCACAACAGCACTTGATCATTACAGCGAAACGCAACCAAACCAAGCCAACTATGAAGTACCTGTAGCAGTGAAATCCAGCTGCCAACGATTTTGCTGTACAGAACAGTCTTTGGAACCCTTAGTTTGCTGTCAGTGCTAAAGCCAAATGTGTACATAATGAAATAGCTTTTTAAAAACCCCTGTCTTTTTTTTCTTTCCAAGCCTAAAAATGCTATTTTGTGTCCAGATGGGGGGAAAAAAAAAACACAACTTGAGGTGACTTTTGTTTTAAGGCTGTTTTAAATTTATAACAGAGCTGGCTAAAATGCTTTTCATCAAAGTACAAAAGTTTCATGCTGTAATTAATGGCAAGTGATATCTAACGCAATAAAACACCATCATTTCAGTGTTCTTACAAGACTATTTATGACTGGATATTGAAACTGATAATGATTCTGCCATTTGTCCTCATAATTTATTATTCCAAGGAGAGGCAAGTGGTGGTAAGGGTTCACGATCCGTTTTATGGAAAGAGTGCTGAATTCAGCTTTTTATGGATGTAAATGACAATGTTTGGTGCTGGGCAGAAAGTGTGTGTGTGACAGTGAGTGCAGACCCTGTTGAGGGGTCGAGGTGAGGAGCATTAATGGTCCTTCTGAGCCAGGGAAGCCCTTGGCTGTGTGATCCCATTTGCAGCTAGCTACTGGAACCAGTGCAATGAGTGGGTTGTCTCAGCAGTGGAAAAGGCCAGGGCAGGATTTTTCTGGAAACCTCCCACCCGATTTCTGAGCAAGATAATCTCCTGAACTATTGCTTTGAGCAGCCAACTATATATACTATACGTTTCACTATAAACAGCCCTACCCAAAGCTCGTTGAAATGAAAAGAGTTACTGGCTCTGGCAAGCCTTGTATCAGGCTGAAACAAAAGCTCTCTTCCAGAGGAAACTTCTCTTGTCCTTGCCAAGTGCCAGCCTGCATCCCTCTGGGCACAGCCCATTCCTTTTCCTAGAATCATAGAATCACAGAATCACTGAGGTTGGAAAAGACCACTAAGATCATCTAGTCCAACCATCCACCTGCCACCAGTACTGCCCACTATATCATGTTCCTCAGTGCCACGTCTTCACGGTGTGAAACACCTCCAGGGATGGTGACTCCACCACCTCCCTGGGCAGCCTGTGCCACTGCATCACTACTCCTTCTGCGAAGAAATGTTTCCTAATATCCAACCTGAACCTCCCCTGGCACAACTTGAGGCCATTACCTCTCATCCTATCACCAGCTGAGGCTGATTTACTGAATGCTTGGGCCCTGATTCACACCTAATTCAGGCTCATAGAAACCTGGAGGAATTTCTATAAAGTCACTATTGATACAATTAATGGAAAAGATGATTGAAGTCAGACCTTGGGGGTTATTTTTTGGGCTTAGTTGGTGCTTTATCCTCGTGGACTCCGGGACTGGGAGGTTCATGTTCCTAGACTACAGCCTTCTGGTTGTTCCCAAGCTGCTGTTCATTTGCTGCAGAATAAGGTACTGTAGGTAAAGATTTGCATTTCCATCGATAGCCCCAGCTGCAGTCTCACAAGTTCCTTGCTGCTTTGCAAATAGCTTGGAGTGAACCTGCTGCTGCAGAAGCAGAGCAGGATGTGACCCATTTTCTTTGTTTTTCAAGTGCTATGGGCCCCTTCTTCAAGCCTCCAACATCCCCCTGTTTATTGTAATCAGCACGTCAAAAGGGAAGTCGTTCCTTTATTGGAGGTTATCTGTGTCAGGGGAAGTTATGTTCCCATCGCTACCTGGGGGCCCATCAGCAGATAAAGATGGAGAGCAGTGACTCAGAATGACTTTGAAGCAACACCCAGCAGCAACTGAAGACAAGAACATAACCTTAGCTGACGTTTAATATAACCCGATACACAAATAAAGCCATTCCACTAAATTATGCATCCTTTTACTCTTGGCTGTTGTTAAAAGAAGGGGACAGGGTGAGTGTTCTCTCTGTGTTTCTTCCTTTCCAGTGTCGGGAGCTGAGTGACAGATGCACACTGATGGAGCACAGTGCATTGATTTTTGCTGCTGCAGTACTTTATGCTCAAAGAAATACAGCTTTTAAAACGATGGACGACCCCTATTCAGAAAAAACAGGTGAGGCAGATGGGTGATTCTCCCTGAATGCGCCTTAGTTATCTACTTTGAGTTAAGCAGGTGCTTTGTTGACCGCATTGATGTGAGTACATTCACCAGCGGGTTTGGGTTGAAGTAAGCAATGGTTAAACAGCCATCGAGAAAAAGAAGGTAGTGGGGATAGTTAGAAAAAATCTGTTTCTGATTCAATGTTTGTTTGAAACCCAGAAATAATGTGTTCACTTCTTTCCCTAATGGCACGAACACAAACATGTGCCATTGCTTGTTCACTTTTCTCTTTTCCACTCAATTCAGTTAATTCATTGCGACGAATCTATGAAAATATGAGTAGATTTTAAAGAGGACTCTTGCACCTTTAAGAGGCAATAATAGCACTTTTCAGGGTATGTGCATAAATTGAGAACAATCTGTCACGTTGACGGACTCAGCTGACTCTTCTGTGAACACATGTCCACACCACCAAAAAATGGCTGTGCAACCAGCATGATAGGCAAAAGGCACCTGAAAGGTCATTAAGGGGATTTGCTAGCTGCTCTGCCCTCAGAAGTGTGCATAGATCCTGTCTCTGTCCTCATTTTTGTGTTGTAATCCATATAGCAAAAGTCCTTTTGTTTCAGGAACCAGGCAAACGTCCCCGGTTTTATGTTTATTTACAGGAGATGAACTTGCTTGTGAATTGGGTTTTGTAAAATTGGATCCAGCTTTAATCAGAGCTGAGCCAGTCCCTTGGCTTGTATTACTGTCAGCTGGTTTTCATAGGAAGCATCTGGCTGGGGCAAGGGAGCACAGGACCTAGAGGAGGCAATGGGGGCTCAGAGGTAATGCAGGAGATGCAGGGGTTTGCCTCCTGCTCAATAGTCCTTTGGTTTTGGGCTGATGGGACAAGAAAGAATGTGGAAGAAGGGATGAAGAAAGTGGATTAGGGGGTGACAGGCTTGCCCTGAGCACAGAAAAGCCATTTCATAGAATATAGAATTGTTAAGATTGGAAAAGACCATTATGATCACCAAGTCCAACCCCAACCCACCCCCACCATGCTCTCAGTGACACATCTCCATGGTTCTTGAACCACTCCAGGGATGGTGATTCTGCCACCTCCTTGGAGCAGCCTGTTCCAATGCCTCACCACTCTTTCCGAGATTTATTTTTTCCTAATATCCAATCTGAACCTCCCCTAGCACAATTTAAAGTCATTACATCTTGTCCTATTTACCTGTGGGCGATAGGAACCTCCAGCAAAAACACCAATGATGATGGGATGAGGAGGGATGTCCTTCAAAGCTTGGTTAGATGCCAGCTCCCCACGTCTGACAGGAGCTCTCACATTAATGTTTGCAGTACCAGGAGCAATATTTACCCTCATCAGGGCTTGGCTCTGTTCTGTCCCCGAGGGCTTGCAGAGGTGGCAGTCACCTGCACCTTCCCTGGCACTGGTGATCAGGCTACCACCCATAATCCTAAGGCTGCATGAGCTGAGCCCAAACCAATTTAGTTTGTGAAGATGTGGAAAAGAAGGAGATTTTGTTGTGTAATGTTTGCAGTCAAGGTTCTGGGGAGGGAAATATGGTCTCTGGGTCAGAGGATCTCATCTTTTGCTTGGCTCTGTGCTGACTCCTCAGCTTCAGTGTCACAGAATCATAGAATCGTTTGAGTTGGAAGGGACCCCTGAAGGCCATCTAGTGCAACTCTGTGCATTGAACAGCACCCATATTGAACAGGCATCCACAGCTCCATCAGGTGCTCAGACTTTCATCCAGCCTGACTCCAATGGCTCCAGGGATGGGGCATCCACCACATCTCAGTGTGAAACGTCAGCCTGAAAAACACATGGCAGCCTGTTCACCATTTACACAGCAGCGCTGGGCAGAGGACACAGCATGCGTTACCCAAAAGTTCACAGTGAGGTGATCAGGAAGGGAAGAAACTTCCGATGCCTTGCGAGCCAAGCTGTAAAAAGGGAAACATTCGTGGGAGGCTGTCGCTGCTGGGGAGCAGCGGGTGGCAATTGAATGGGGCTGAGCTGTGGGCACCCACAGTCTGTGCTGCGGGGAGAAGCGCCGGGCAGGGCGGTGGGTGCGGGGGGAGCAGCGCTTCTCAGTGCATCTCGCTAGAGGGTGCCCGCTCGCTGCGCTTGCAGCAGCACAACGAGCCCCTGCCCAGGCTTGGAGGTTTTGGGCTCCGAGGATCCTTGCCGGCTCGTTCCGTCCTCTTTTCATTGCCCGAAATCGGTTGCGGTGTCTTCTGCACGGTGCCTTTGGGTGTTACCTTGAGAGTTGGTGGTGCAAATTGGGTTGATTGTAGGCAGTTTGTTGTTCTGTGTTCAGGAAGCATCCCTTGTCTTGGATAGGGTTCCCAGATGATGATGGCAGCCGCCTCCAGCCCTCCCTCTGTTCCCCAGTGTTCCATTTGGGGTTATCCCCCATGCCTTGGTGGGCTTATGTGCCTCCCCTGTCCCCTTTCCCATCAATACAGTGCAGGAGGGGACTTCACAGGGATGTTGCTCCCATTGCTGGCTCTTGATCCCAAGAATCATGAACAAACATCTTCTGTGTGTTGTTGCTGTCGTCCCAAGGGCAGGAGATGTGTCCTCCCCTCTGGACTTTTTCTTGCTTCTCTCAGATCATTGCTTTTCAAATTATTATCTGAATTCCCCTATTGAGCACTCACACCCCTGTCAGACTGGAGCCCACAATGGAGGTCACAAAGACATTCTCCACCCTTCAAAATCATATCCTCAGTTCACACTTCAATGAAAACATTGGCCAGACCCAGATCTGAGGCAAGCCTACATATCTGGGAGTGAGCTATTGCCAACTACTTGGTATGTTATCTTTCAGTCACTTACATCCTTTCCTCCTTAGTTGTTCCTACTGGAGATAATAGTTGTGCTTTTTGGGCCCAAAGCATGGAACAGCAAATTCACCAATGTCCATGGATCTGCCCATGGACACTACTGTTACCATCCTGGCAGGGTCTAAGGGCAACTTCTCTGAAGGAACTATAATTAAGAAACAGCTTTTCCTTCCAAACAGACTGGTGAGTATGTGGAACACACCAGACTCTTCTATGTTAACTGGAAGCCCTTTCCTTGGAAAGGTGGCACTGATGATGGTGCTGTTGATCCCTGTAGATTCCAATTGTCTCCTAATGTAAGACCCAGTTTGAAAGAGAAGGGGGAGTATACATGAAGGATTGGAGAGAATAACTATAAAGTCCAAATCCCCCAAATTGTAATCCTGCCCATGCACAAACACTCCCTCCAATACCAAACAGAGCTTTTACCTCCAAAAAGGGATTCCCACTCCTTTAGATCTGTAGTAATAGTAGAGCTTGGCTATAGCAGCAGTGAGTAATGAGTTACTGGGTAAGTACAGCTGTGTCATGGTAAATCAGAAACTATCTGGTTCCCAAATACCAGTGGGGTAAAGGCTTCCTCAGCAGCAGAATGCCTCCAGCTCTTCTCCTGCCCATCATAGAATCATTATGGTTGGAGACAACCTCAAAGCTCATTTAGTCCAACCATCCAAGTACCACCAAAATTGTCCACTGACATGTGTCCCTCAGTGCCACTCCTCCACATTTCTTGAAGGGGATGGTGACTCTACCACCTCCCTGGGCAGGGTGGACAGGTCTGGTGGTTGTTTTCCTTCTTCATCCTGTTGCTGTCACCCCTGGAACCAGACCTCAATCTGTATTGTCTCTTTCTCTCTCATCCCTATGCAGATCAGGGTGGCAACATCCCATTCCTGTTCACTGCAGGGAGTTGGACTAGATGACCTTTATGGGTCCATTATAACTCAAACAATTCTATGATCTGACAAAGGACAAAGAACATGGGAAGTGAGTTGGGAAGCTGGATGGCCCGTGGAAATTTTCCCTTCTTTTACACAAAGTTGCTTGTGCTTGAGCTGTGTGGCTGCTGAGTGAATGTAGCACAACGATGCTCTGCTCTCTGATTTGGTATATTTTCCTTCAGGGTGTTCTCCTTTCTGAATGGAGAGCTCACCATTGGAAAAAAAACCCAATCTCTTGCATCTTCTCTCTTGCATTTTTGTCCTTCCCTCCAACCTTACTAAAGTTTGCAAGCTCACATTTAAAATACAAAGGAGAGCAAAGGGGGAGTGTGCCTTATTTTTGGCAGGCACTGCAGTTGTTAATGAAGAGTGACATTTTCCGAGGTTATGGCAGAACAAGCAGAAGTCCAGCTCTCCATCCTTAGCTCTGCAGAGTGCAAACTGTTGTGCGGCCGAGGCTTTGAAATAAGTTATTCTTATTGTGATTCTTGTTTATAACATCAGATTCATTGTTTGCAATTTTGTTCGGTGGCATCCAATCAATAGCAGACAATAAAATATTATTTCGAGTGGCGTAGACGTTCCACGAGAATGTGATTGATTGCTTTAATTTCTGCCTTCCTCAGTGTTTTTACTAAACCTTGTCTTGATTTCTTTCCTCCTGCCTAGCTCTCTTCAGCATCAGTTGTTAAATAAAGTGACATATTTATTATACGAGTTTTATTTGACAGATTGCCGGGTGACATATTTTAGATTAATTTTTTCATTTGAAGATGTATGTAAATGTGAAATTATATACGTGTACACACACAAATACGTATACAACTGTATAAACACAGCGTGTGCATGAACATGCTCAAGGCCAAAATCTCCAAGCACAACTTGAGATTTTAGGTGCAGTTCTTAGTGTTTGACACCCCTTTAACGAGCCTAAACTCAATTTCCAGAAAGTGTGTGAGCATGCAGTTAAGGTGACCAAGTTAGTGTGTGTTTTATGACATTCCCAACACTCTGATAAAGTTTATCATCTCTTCAGTTGGGCAGCAGTAACTGGCCATGTGATCACTCTTGGTTTCCCCATGTCAACCAGGTTAACTTAACAGCCCACCATTGAGAATAGTTATATTAAAACAAGTCCTGAAGGTGGCTTGAATGTGTATTTTTTTTTACAGCGTTATGTCCAAAATGTTCTTTTTGAAAAAAGGAAAACCAACAGCAAAAAGGAATTTGTTGGGACTCTTTCTAATAATGCTCAGCCCCTCGTGGAACACCTTTCTTTCTGTGAGTCGGGTGCACGTGGAGATTAAAGTCCAGCTCTTTTCATGGGCCGTGGGATTTAGTGCACCTCCTAAATTGTGGCCTAAATGAGCTGTTTCTCCCCATAAATACTGCATGACTCCAAGTTAGGTGCCCTGGGACTTAATGGCCAGTCCCAGAAATAAAGGATCTGAAGGAGAAGGCTCTGGGGAGATCTCATCGTGGCCTTTTAGTACTTGAGGGGAGCTTATAAGCAGGAGGTGGACTGAATTTTTATACAGAATGATAGTGATAGGACAAGGAGGAATGGCTTTAAACTAAAAGAGGGGAAATTTAGGTTAGATGTTAAGGGGAAATTCTTTACTCAGAGAGCAGTGAGGCCCTGGCACTGCTGCCCAGAGAGCTGTGTGTGCCCCATCCCTGGAGGTGCACTGGGCCAGGCTGGATGGGGCTATGGGCAGCTTGAGCTGGGGGGGCAACCAGCCCATGGTGGGGGCTGTAAGTGGATGGGCCTTAAGGTCCCTTCTAACCCAAGCCATTCTATGATTCTATAATTCTGTGAAGTCATAGAATACACGGCAACTGCTTCCAGCTTTGAGATATTGGGCTGTAAATCCTAGTCTTGGTAGTGGACTGAACGTTGCTTCATGATGTGCCCAGTGTGCTCTGGGTAAGGAATTTCAGAGCTGAAGAACAGCTGGGCGCTGTGAAACATCCATTCTTGATCCCCAGACGGCAACTTCTTTTTTGTACTAATCTGAATTTTTCATTTAAAATGGAAATTATCTGAACTTGCTTAGCAATGTAAGATGTTCTCATAGCAGAGAAGCATTAAAGACTACCCAGGCTCTGAACTGCGTGCTGAAAATAGAGTACATTTGTGTTTATTTTCTAATCCTTTCAAAATGTTGTTGGGGTAGGGCTTAAGCTCAGCCACGTCCCTTTTCATGAACATAGCTTGTTGTCTCTGAGCTTAAAGAACACAACCAACAAACAACCAACAAATAAATCCTATTACTCCAAAATATGATTAGTGTTCTGGTTGGAGTTATAAATCACCTTCATTTAAAATGCACTGTTGCTACAAGTTAGGATTTGAAAGTACAATCATGCAAATGCCATTTGCAATGTTTTCACTCTAGTAACCTTGGCAATACGGCAAACACCTTTCCTGTTTGATACATACAGTTTTGGAATTTCAATTGTAATGCAGAGAGGGAAGCTGCCAATTCGTGCCACTTCTTGAGGGGAAGAGGTCATTTCTGGGGCAAAATTTGGCTGCCGTTGGAGCCATGCCTTTTAAGTCCACTGGATTCTGGTGCTTTGTTTTATGTTGTTTTACGCTGGTTATATCCAGCTTTACAATATTTAAGCCCTTCTTATAAATCAAAATCACGGAGCATAAATATTTATCAGCAAAAGAAATAAGCTGCACAGTAGACAAGCTCAGGAATAGAAAACGCCAAGTATTGCTTATAAAGGCAAAAACAGTGAGTTACGTTTTCATCCTGTCAAAAGTTAACGTGTAAAAGCAGTCACAGACGCAAGCACCTTAATTCCCTTTCCATTTGATATTAAACACCCCAGATCAGTGTGGATATTCATGCTGCAGCTTTGGGGTTGGTACAGGGAAAGAGTAGGGCTTCCCTTGGTCGCTTCTCCTTCCTGCTTAGCAGGCATCTCATTGTGAATGTGGTAGAGCCAGAATTTCTGCTTGTGGGTGGAAGAAACCTACAACCTCCTGAGATGTAATGAGAAACTGACCTTCATTAGTCTTTGTCCTCCCACTAAAAAGTTGCTCTGACGTTTTCTCACACAGGAGGCTCCTCAGCAATGTTGATTTTCCAATGGCAGCCACTCTAAGAAATTCCTGTTCCCACCTTCCTCAAGCCACGGCTTTCTGCTCCTGGATGTCAGCCCTGTTCTTTGAGCTGGGCACACCTGAACCTGCTGTACTTCAGAAGGTGAGTGAGATGGCAGCACATCAGCACCTAGAATCACAGAATCTTTAAGGTTGGAACTAAGATCCCCAAGTCCAACCACCAACCCATCCCCACCATGCCCACTAACCATGTCCCTCAGTGCCACATCTCCACGCTTCTTGAACACCTCCAGGGACAGTAACTCCACCACCTCCCTGTGCCAGTGCATTGCCACTCTTTCAGAGAATAAGTTTTTCCTAATATCCAACCTGTTGCTTTCCTCTTGGGTTCTCAAATGTTGGAGGCAGGGATCAGCTATATGTCGTTGCTCTTGAGGTCCATCAAAACCTTTCCAGAAGGAGAGGCTCTGGCAGTTGTGATCACGAACAGCAAGCAGAAAAGTTTGAAAGGTTAAGTACAGTGTAAGTTATATAAATGCATTAAGTTGCCTGAAGAGGTTGTGGAGTTTGCTCCTTGGAGATTTCCAAAGATGTGGGTCTGCCTGGACATGGGTCTGGGCACTTTGCTCTGAATGACCCAGAGGTTAGAGAGATGGACCCAGAGCTGACTTCTGATCTCAACCATTCTGTACGTACAGAAATGGAGAGTTAGCAACTGGCTGAGTGCTGGGATGCACCTGCCTGGCCACTTCCCTGGTCCCCATGTTCTTCCCCATGTGATCATGATAGGAGGGATCCCCTGGGTTCAGCCTGTTGTGGTTCATGCATGGGTTGAGAGAGCTTTGAAGGCAGAAGCAGGATGTCAGGAATTCCTCTGATTTCTGAGAGCAAAGGGCTCTCATCATTCCTGTAAGAACAGAACTCTGTCACGATGGGGCACCCCACTTTTCTGCAGTGCTCACTTCCTACAGAAAGATTTTACTTTGAAATGAAACACCTTTCCTGTGCCTTCTCAGCATGGGTAGCTAGCATGAACATGAAAGCAGCCATGGGCTGGGTGCTGGGGCTGTATAGGGGCCCCTCTGCCTCTGCAAGGGCTCTTTGTGTGACCGCTTTGTTTGGCACTGCCTTTTCAGACAGGCATTTTTCAACCCTCAGCATTGTTCAGCTTCTACAGCAGAGTCAAATGTTAATCGGTGTGTTGTAGTAAAATGTTTTATGGGACAATTTAGCTTGAGCTGTACCCTCTGCCTTTCCATTGTTTTTTCTCAAGAAGCACAAGGGGCTGTGTGATGCTGTTTGCCAGGTGTGAGCTCTTCTGACTGCTTGCCATCCTTTCAAGCAGGGAATGCATTTAGAGTGCTAAAGTTGGAACTGCTGTTTCTCCTGTCTGTGGCATATGGATGATCCTGTTTGCATTTGTTGGCTTTGGGTGGGAATCATTGCACCCCACACATATACCCAAGTGTGACACCCATCCCCAAGGACAAGGGCCATGCTCAGGGATCTTGTCCAAAGGGGATCATGTTTTTTGCCCATCTCCTCAAGAAACCCATCCCATGTCCAACCTTCCTTGTCACAAGTGGCACAGTGTTGAACGTGGTTCCCTTTGAAAATAAATTTCTGCATCACAAAGATGAAACTGTTTTGTTTGTTTTGGACAAGTGTATTCTGAGGAGACTGACTCAAATCAGAGGTAAAGATGCTGCTCGTACCTCAGCTGATCTCACAGCCATCTGAAAACCCCACCAGCGGTATAAAAAGACACAGCTGCAAACCAAGATGTTATTTGGACACTCTTCTCTTTGGGAAAATTCCATAAAATTAAATAGTGATAGGAGCAGGAGAATACTTGAAGTATTGAATATGCTGCTATGGTTTTTTTTTCCCCATACACTGTAGAATTTTGTGCAGATCAAGATCATTTATATGAATGTCTTTAACACTTTATTTTCTATTCCATTTTGTTAGCAGGATCTGAAACAGAAGACATAAATGGCCATTACAATATGTACAGCATCCTCCTAAGGATTTTGTCTCTGAGATCCACAAAAGAAGTGTGTTCTTCATCAGCTAAGGCTGTCCCTTTTTAGTATTTCCATTCTCTCCTAATCCCTCCCATTGTTGGAGATCTTCATCCAGCTGCAAAGATAATCCTTCCACTTGGAGGCCTAGGCTCCAAAATTCACCCTCTGCACAGAATTTCCCAGTCTTGATTTAATGTTTTGGATTTTGCTCAAATAAGAGGCATGGCAGTGTTGAAACAAGAATATACAAATGCATCTTGTCTTGTGTTGGTACTGTGGAAGCATTTCAAATCATGAAATTCTGCAGGAAAAAGGGCTGGATGGGAAATTTCCATGCATGCTGGAAATAGGCATAGTAAATAGCTGGGCTGTTTTCTACTCTGAGTCTCAAAGGACCTGGATCTGTTCAGGGATTTCTCTCTCTCTCTTTTTCTTTTTTTTTTTTTTTTCTCCTCATTTCCCAAATGTTTAGTTTTTCTGCTTTCTTCTTTTGGCCTTCACCTGTTTGATCTTGTGGGAACAGCCATTAAAGACTGAGGAGGCCCATCAGTGAATAATTGTTAGCACCCTGTAATTAGTTGAACTAATCAGAGGTGGTTAATTGTGATGGGAAAATAAGTGTAGAAGGACCACCACTGTGGTTTGCAGGCTGGGGATGAAGCTGCTGAGGTGACTGCTGGCAGACAATGAATGACAGATACTTGAATTTGGGTTCTCTTCCAAGAAATTAGGTGACTCGTGGTTTTGTAGCCCTATATCTAGGCACCTCCAATCCCTGAGCCACAGTTAAGTTGCATTAATTCCAGGTTTTGTTACCACACCATGACTTACTCCTTTTTCCAACTTGGATTGTGATGTGCCTTAGATGGAAAAGCTTTGTTGCTGTCTTCTCTTGCCTCTTGTTTATAGAAGAAGGTGTGATCTGGAATGAGGGATTTGAAATTACTACCCTGGTACTTGAGGGGAATCTCTACAACCTGATTCCTTCTCTGTTTGGAGAACTTTACAACTTGAGTACTTGCATCACTTTTCTTCTGCCTCTGGGTTGCTCTGGTTTACCAAAATATACTGTTTGGGGTGTATTTTGTGATCCTGACCCGAGTGAGATAAGAAAGTTTTGACGTGTCTTTTCAGCTGTGAGATATTCAACCAAAACTCCTACATCCAGCAGTGATTGGGGTTACACACCTAAGAGGCGAGGGTAGATCCTACACAGAGTCTGGCTGGGAAAACACCAAAATGCCATTGTTTTTTTCTTTTTTTTCCTTTACATTTTATAGAGTGTTCCTGTCATCCTGCCATTTCGGAAGAACCACATCCCTACCTTCTTTTGCAGAGCTCACCCTATTTGTGTTTCCTTGGGTACATGCCTTAAGTTGAAATGATCGTTGTGTTTCCTCATATTCTGACCAAACCTCTAGACTATGGCTTGGATGAGCCACTTGTGCCAGCTTTTGTTGTTTGTTGACAAGAGTCCTGATTTGCTTTTCCTTTTCATAACTGATGGATGTGAATGATATGCCCTTTTTATTTTCTCCTAAGGAAGGATCATCACTTGGATGAGAGCTCCTGGGTTGTTCTGTTCAGAGCTCGTGTAGAAATTTATGGAAGGATGGTAGGAAGTCTGTGGAAACTATGTTGGGTGGTGGAATTTCTGGCCAGGGAGAAATATCCCTACCTAAAATACCTGAAGTGGGGATGAGTTGAGTGGCCACCTCAGAAAAGAGAAACTGAAGTTGCATCACTGCTGTAGATTGAGATGCTTACAGTTTGATGGATGTTGTAGATCAACTGTTCTTCTTCTCTTGCACCTTTCTCACATCGTATGGGTATCTCAATAACCATTGAGCAGGGAGAAGGTAGAAAAGAGCTTTCATTCCTTTCCCTCCTCTCCTTCCTTGTTCTTTCTCCCCACTGAATGTCTGCAGGACCATGAGGTTACAGCTTTGCAAAAACAGCTTTTGAAATGTCCTGAAATGATAACCATTTCCTACCCAGCCCTACCCCTCCTGGGAGGGCTTGAGCTGCCGCAGGGGGTTTGCAGGACGTGGGTACCTCTGTGTATCCAAGCCTGCTTCTCACAAAGAAACATTTCTTTTCCTCTAACACTGTTTTTATGTCACAGTGATCATTTTTCATTTTTAAAGACTGTCAGTGCATTCCCTCCAACTATCAGCTTGCCACTCCTTTCATGTGATGTATTGGGGACCCTTTGGGGACTTCTGTGAATACCAGAGATTACCTTCAAAGAAACTGTGTTTTTCCTGTTTTACCTGCTGGCTCTCATCACTTGTTCTTCAACCTAAAAAAACTCCTAACCCCATGAGAAGGAAACCAGACAGTGTTACACCATCAGGATAAGATGCTAACCGTACCTTGTGCTGCCAAGCCTGCAAAGCACGAATTCAATCCCAATTTAAAGTTGTTTTTAAACACTTAGGCTGCCTGCTCAGCTCACAGAAAATCTCGTTTGTCTGGTTTACACGTCTCATGGTATTTGTTCCACTTTATCTTGCAGTGTCCTCTTGTCTGTCTGCTCTTGGCAAGAGAAGCTGCCACTTCATAAGCATTAGAGATAGGCTTCTCATACTGTAGACTTATAAATAATAATAAAAACCAATAACTGTTCATACTGTAAATGCAAGTTAAGAAACAGCTGTATCTGGAAGAAGTATTCATATTTTATGAGAATCTCTGTGCAGCCATCAAGGCACACACATAGCTGCGCTGAACTGGTGAACAAATAGAAATTTTGGCTACAAATACTGCTTCCTAAACAGGAGTAGAGGCCTGCTTGTTTTTCCAGAATCATTCTGTTTTTGAACATGGAGAGAGGCATGGAGCTCAGAAGAGTGCATGCGGGAATGCAGGTGTGTCTTCAGGCTGGATATCAGGGAAAGGTTCTTCACCATGAGGGCAGTGGACATGGAGAGTGTCCCCAGGGCAGCAGGCACAGCCCTGAGCTGTTGGAGTTCAAGAAACATTTGGACAGCTTTCTCAGATATATGATCTGATTTTTTGAGTGGTCCTCTGTGGAACCAGGAGTTGAACACAGTGATCCTTATGGGCTGCTTCAAACTCAGGATATTCTATGATTATGTTCTTCTCAATGAATCTTAACAGAGTTATTTTCCTCATAAACGTGGTGTTATACACAATCAAAAGATGTTAAAAGCGTGTCATATTAATGACCTGCTTCATATTCAAGTTTCATTCTGGAATTCCGTTCTCAGCCATTAATTTGAGTAACATTTTATTCATACTTGTTAACCGTCAGGAGACTCTCTAACACAGCAGAAGTGGATATTCATTGATTTCCCTTTGATAATGAATTGATACAACACTAAAAACCATTGTCAGCCTTCCTGTACCTGTTGCAGTACCTGAAAAGAGTGTGTCATGTAGGCCAGACACTTCATATCTGACAAGGATTCCTTGGGGGAATTCTTGTGTTTGATTTCTGTGGAATAAATGAGCCCTGAAGAGAGCCAGTAAAAGTATGAGACCATGAGAGCATGCTAATGTATCTGCCTAAGTGTTTCCAAAACCACCCCAGAATGCTGCCTGTGGTCCAGGACTCTCCTCCAGTTAGCAGCTGAAGCCTTCAAAGACTCAGGGGAAAAAATAGTAGGAGAGCAAACAGCATAGCCAACACTCTAATCCTAAATCTGATTGATTGACCAGCTTGTCTCCTTTTCTCTGTCAACCTAAATCATGTCAAACTGCATTAGATCTTCACAATAAGAGCAGCCATCACCTATCACATGAACAGGCTGCCCAGAGAGCTGTGGGTGCCCCATCCCTAGAGGTACTCAAGGCCAAGTTGGATGGGTCCCTGGGCAGCCTGAGCTGGTGGGGGGCAGCTCTGCCCATGACAGGGGGTTGGAACTGGATGGTCTTTGAGGTTCCATCCAACCTAATCCATTCTATGATTTTATGAATGAAAAGCAAACAGCAGCTGAGTATGCATCTGTGGAGGAAACTGTAAAGATTTTGATCCCTAAAGTCTATTGAGTGGCTTCTTGTTGTTGTTTTTTTAACTCTGCTGGAAATCTTGATGGTTGGAACACACCCAGTTTGTTTTTAGAGCTCAAGGGAGTTGTCTGGATGTCAATGAAATTTGTAATGGCAACAGCACAGAGGAACCCAACAAAAACAGTGTTAAAGGAGGGACACTCAAGCATGAAGAATCATTTTGAATGACTTGTTTCTGCATCATCCAACCAGACGTGTTCCATGGGGAAGCTTCAAATTCTGGCTTTTCCTTTAAACTGCAAAATATAAAATCTGTGTCTATGGATGTTTATGCATGTGTATGCGCTCTGGGGACTGAATCAGAAAGCCTCGTGTGTGATCTGCTTTAGAGGAGTTGGTCTAGATGATCTCCAGAGATCCCTTCCAACCTCTACAATTCTGTGATTCTGTGGTTTGGTCCAAATGTTACCTGAAATGGACACAGGGAGTGATCCGTATGATTCAACTCCTTGCAGCTCTGCTGTGGGGATGCTCTGCTGGGTGCTGGAACAAGGTGGGAGCACAGCATACGGCCCGTGCTCATGTCTGAAGCAAGAAAAATCAAGGCTGACTTTGCAGTGTAGGTCATCAAGCAGTGGCAATTTTCAAGGGCTTCAAGGTGATGGTCTGAGCCCCATCTCAGAGTGTGGATTCAGTCCTGTAAGGGTGGGAGAGCACCCTTACTGGAGCTTGTTGACCTTATTGGGAATCTCAGTGCACTCAGTGGCTCCAAACTGAGTGACAGGTGCTCAGCACTTCTCTCATAGCACATGGTCCTTGGTGCTGCCATCAAGGCTTCTCATGTGCAGCAGCTCTACTTAGTGACATTACTAATTGGAGGGGAAAAATAGCATGAGGCTGTAACACAGTGTAAATGTCAGAATTTGGACATGGTGGACTTATTTCTGCACAGGGAAGAAGGTACTGGAGGGGCATCTGGAGAGACTTTGCATCTTACAGCCCCAAGTTGTGATCTGAAGTAATTCTAGGACAAAGCCATGGCTCAGTTAATCATGTAAGACAGTTCTGAGAGTGGGGGTAGGGGGTAGCCTGCTGCTCCTCGTATTGATCAGGAATTAATGTCTAACCTTTAAAAATGCAGTGTAGAAGCTGAGTGAGATTGTGAAACCCTACTTTGTGCTGTCTGCGATCAGTTACCTCCGGGGACCTGCAGAGTTCAGGCTGCTGATTGCAGATGCATTTGGAAAAACCTGAATTTTCAATTTTTCACATGAATCTCATAAAGTGAAACTGAGTCCTGCTGGGATTTATGAAAACTGGCTTGCTCTCCACTGCATGCAATACATCTCCTTTGCTAAGTTGGGAGAGTGCTCCGACAGGAGAGGCACCACAAGAATTATTCCACCCTCAGCAAGTTAATTGCTGCATCGTCAAGTAGTACCGTATCCATCCTGTCCCTTCTGCTTTCTCTCTCTTCTCCCCCCCGTTCTTCTCTAAGAGCTGACGTGTGATGTCTTTTATTTTTTTCTCCATCTTGCCATCTGTTTCGTGTTTGTGACTTGGGGAGGGTGGGTGTGTGGTAGTGGAGCTTGTGATGGAGTTTGCTGGTGGAGGCATTTCTTTCACTCAGTTAATTAGATTTGTGTTTTCCTTACTCCCAGTTCTAAGGGCCATGCAAATAAGACTAAATTATGCATTAGCTATATACCCCAGTGTTTTAAATGCTCCTGTTGTTGGGGGACACCGACTCTATCCCATATTCCTCCCTTTCATAGAATTCAATTATATTTAAACTATTAACAGGGAAAGTCTAAAAATTCTATTAAAATGTCAGTTTAATAAATCTTCCAAGGTTTAATCTTTCATTTCTGGACCGGGGGAAGGGGAGGATGAATTATGACAATTTTAAGTTTTCCCAGAGCAGCCCCTGCATGTTAAATTGTCTGTAACTCTCAGCATTACAGAACTTATCTCTATTTGTAAAACAATTTCAAGCAATGAGAGGGTGCCCAGGGTATTTGCTGGAATACTTCAGGTCTTGTTGTGAAACATGTGGTGGCTGGGGGAATTTGGACCCAGGCTTTTGGTTTAAGCCATTACAGAGAAACAAGAGAAACGGAGCAATTCACGTCCACTCTGGAGACCGTCTCCAATCCCTCTGCTGGCTCTTCAAGATGAGGATATCTGGTTCTACACCTGTGATTGGCACTCGGCATTCATACTACACAGATCACTGTTGTCTTTCATTCTCTCTTCCTCCATATGCCACCTGAGGAGTACCAAGGCATGTGGGACCCCATTGGGCTGAGCACTGTGGGAACGGCTCCTGTAAGGAATGCTCAGGTTGGATAACAGGGAAAGGCTCTGTGCCAGAAGGCATTAGGCATAGAATGGGCTACCCTGGGCACTGGGCACCACCCTGAGCTGTGGGAACCCAAGGAAGGTTTGGACAACACTCCCAGTCATATGATCTGATTTTTAGCTGGTCCTGCGTGGGACTGGACTCACTGATTGCTATGGGTCCCTTCTAACTCAATCACAGAATCATCATAGAATGGCCTGGTTGAAAAGGACCACAATGCTCATCTAGTTCCAACCCCCTGCAATGTGCAGAGTTGCCAACCACCAGACCAGGCTGCCCAGAGCCACATCCAGCCTGGCCTTGAATGCCTCCAGGGATGGGGCATCCACAACCTCCTTGGGCAACCTGTTCCAGTGCCTCACCACCCTCTGTGTGAAGAATTTCCTTCTAATATCTAACCTAAACCCCCCTGTCTCAGTTTAAAACCACTCCTCCTTGTCCTATCACTATCCACTCTTGTAAACAGCCATTCCCCTTCCTCTTTATATGCTCCCTTCAAGGTTAACTTGGGTTATTCTATGACTCTTCACTTTCCACCTCTCTGTGTTCTGTACTTCAGCCCTGACTGAATGCCAAAACCGTGTCTCCTCTGTTTTCTTCAGCTCACTCTTGATTTGAAGCTGTTCCAGTGTTTAGCACACAGGAAGCTTTCTAGTAAGCTTTCTACTATCTCCTCTCAGCATTCCTGTGCTTGAAATCAGGACTCATATATGACCATATAAAGAGATGGCAATGTTTCAGCCCAAATAAAGAAAATCTAGCTCTTGGCTTTGCATCTCTACATCTGTAGCACAGAGGATGCAAGCAAGGTGGGTGTTTGGAGATCCAGGACATGAGCAGAGCATTGAGGATTGCCCTGTGATGAGGTTGCTCCTTCCAGTTAAAGATTCAAGAGCAGAACAGCAACTTGTGTGGGTTAGGAAGAGGCCTTTAAATGTCATCTGGTCCAACTCCCCTGCTACGAAAATGGACACTTATAGCTCCATCAGGTGCTCAGAGCTCCATCCAACCTGACCTGGAGTGTCTCTAGGGATGGGGCACCCACCACCTCTCTGGGCAACCTGTGCCAGTGTCTCAACTCTGTTAGTGTGAAAAATGTCCTCATTATATCCAGTCTAAATCTCCCTTCTTTTAGTTTGAAATCATTTCCCTATATCCTATCACAACAGACCACCTTGGATGAGAGTGGCTGTTGCAAAGAACTCTGAGAGGCAGGTCTGACCTATGGAAACAGGTTGTGATTTGTGCTGACTCTGCAGGCATTGCTCATGCACTGGGAGCAGATCCAGGAGTGGGAGCTAACCCACTGAATGTGGGCTCTTCCAAGAATACACACTGAGAAGCAAAATATGTCCATCTGTGGCATGGGCAGAGGCTGGAGTCAATGCATTTGAGGATATTACATAGGTTTCCCCAACAGCCGTGTGGCAACTGGGGAGCAACTCTTTGCGGGGAGCTTTGCATTGCTCCCAAAAATGGAAGAGCCTGGCACAGCACACAGAAAGTCCAACTCCTCATCGTGATTCCTTCTTGCAACCACATTTTCAACTTCTCTCTGATGTTTAAGCCCAAAAGATGGAATTGCCCCATCCCAGCCCCAGGAATGGAGAAAGTCAGTGATCAGCAAGAAGGGTCTAAAAGTTCTCGGTACCTTCTGGAGAGAAAGAGGAGAAAAACAATTTGATCCAGTGGCTTGGTCAGCCTGATTGCAGAGATTAGCTGATGTCAGGCTGTAGGGAGAGCGTGTGGGGTGCAGTGCTTTGTTTGGGTGAATAAACCATGCATGTTCATGGAATATTAATTAATAATAAATGAACACGCATGAATTATTCATGCTCACAAAAGCAAATTTGCCCTGAAGGCATAACACAAGACAGGTTTTAAGATTTTTTTTTTCCCTTTTTTTCAAAGTGGGGGACGGATTTGTATAGGGCAGAACTGATTGGTGGTAATTTGCATCCAAACACAGTGTGACTGCCACAGCCGCGGCTCAGCCACTGTATCTCAGCACACTGCACAGGCGCTCCCACTCCCACTAATGCTATTTTAGTCATTCATTTGTCTTCCAAGTTGCATAGAGGGACCTACTTGCTCTGAATCCCATTTGACTCCAGCAGGCCAAAAGCGCTCCCCTGGGGTAGTGCTGCTGCTGTTGCAACAGGGATGGATTTGTCCCCTCACGTTCGTTCTGCTGACAGATTTGTTCCACCAGCGTGTAGTGCAGATGTCTCATGCATGATGCAGGATGTCAGGTAAGATTTGAAGCAGCGAGCCGACATTGGAAATGCTGCTTCTGTGTTTTAACTCGAAATTATGCTAAAGATGCCAGAAAAACCTTTTGCTGTGCCGCTGTTTGTTCTTCTTGTCAAGAAAACAAAACCTGTAAAATGAATTTTGATAAAATAATGTCTTTGTGTCTTGATGATGAGCCACCATGCCATTAGAGGCTGCCCATGACTTGGGGGATATCTTGACTCCACTTTGAGCTTGACTTCACCGACCAGAAATGGCTTTCTGTCCATAAAGAGCTGCATGTGGGACAGGTGTCACACTGGGGCTGTCGTGTTGTTTGCTGGACTCTGTAATTGCTGACCTTGCAGGGACCAGTGGTGTAATGGGCTGTAGCAATGCACAGAAATATGAGCAAGTGTCTTGTCAAGTTCCTGGTTCTGCTTCTGATGTTTGAAGTGAAATGCAAAGACATTCAGGTCATCAAAGATTCTTGGGCTGCCATCACAGCATCATAGAATGGCTTGGGCTGGGAGGGACCTCAAGGATCATCAAGTTCCAACAGCCCTGCCACAGGTAGAGCCACCGACCTCCAGATCTGGTACTACACCAGGCTGCCCAAGGCCCCATCCAACCTGGCCTTGAGCACCTGCAGGGATGGGGCACCCACAGGTTCTCTAAGCAGCATTGCAAGTGCCTCACCACCTTCTCACTGAAAAATGTCCCCTGACATCTCACCCAAGTCTCCCCTCTTTTAGTTTAAAACCATTCTTCCTTGTCCTATCACTGTCTACCTGTGTAAAATGTTGATTTTCTTCCTGCCTATTAGCTCCCTTTACTTATTGGAAGGCCACAATGAGCTCTCCCCTTTATCATCCAGGCTTATGCTATGTCCCTCACCTATCCACATCACCATATTAGTGCCTATCAAGATACTCATACTGTGCCTTTCCTTAAAGATGTGGACAAAATGTGGAAGCTGAACCTTGCTTCCTGCAGATGGTGGATGCACTGCAGCTCTCTCTGGGTGATAAAACCTGTCCCTAACATTCTTCCCAGCTGTCTGGGTGGTGCATGTTTGTGACATGGTGGCTGAAGTCCTTATTTTGGGTGACCTGCTGGGGAAAGGGCTGCTGACAGCTCCAAAATTGGGTCAGGACCTGTGGAAGAGGAGAATGGTTTGAAGATTTGCTGGGTGCCTCCGGGGGGCTGGCAGGGCAGGAGAAATATGGCCTTTGTCAGCCTCCTGGACATCATTTCATGGGAAAACTTAAAGGAATGTTAAAAATAGAGGTGAGGTCCCCAGACACAGCTCAGGTCTGCTATGAATCTGGCCTCAAACCATTAAAATGATCTTAAACTCCTTTTTATTTCTTTCCCTATTTTTTCCCCCAGAAGCTTGCACTGACTTTCTCAGCTAATAAAGATCGGGGCCATAAACTCTGCTGCGTTTTTCCCAGCAAGGCCGTTTCTTTTGCTAAGAGTCTTCCTCCTGTCTTCAAGTTCCTGTTACTACAGTTTTAGTTTCTACATTTGCAGCAATCCTTCGCTGCTGAGCTGCTGCAGTTTGATCCCTGCTTTTTATCCTGATTCCATAACAAACATGTTGTAAAGCCTCTGCTGCTGGTCTGCAGACGGTTTTTCCAGGAAAAGTGTTTCATGTATTACAACTTAAAACACGGGTGGATTTATTAGGATTTAATGTATTGGGAGCTAAGCCTTTGGTCTCCCTTTTCATATGGTGGTGGAGGCAGACAGATGGGAGCGATTTGAGTAATTTATATGTTAAGAAGTAATAATCTTTGCAGCCATTTTATCTGCCCAAATGCTTTTACCTTTGATCTTTCTGTTTTCGAGAAACACCTTGTGTTTTTTTTCCACACTTCTTCGCCTGCCAAAGACAAACATCTCTGAAGACTCCTTTCAGCGTTTCCCTCAGCTGAAGAGAAGTGACGTCTGATTGTCACTGCCCCATCCAAACGCCTCCACAATTAGCTGCAAAACTTGTTGGTATTTAAGGGCAGAACAGCCAAGGGAAAAATGCTCTCTAGACCTTGAAAAGTGCATTGTCCTCTCGCAATGGAAATCTGTAGCCCTAGGTCTCGTGGTATTTAGAAGTCAGTAGATTTACTAATTAACGTTGCTCACTCAATTAAAAAGCCCTTGATCTAAGCCCATCAATAGATTTTTGGTATCTATAAAAATCTTTGCCTTGTGTCTGAAGATTTAGCGATTTCTTTCTTTACTTTCAGACCAAGGCTCAGTGGGATGAGACACGGGTCAACAAAGTGAGCTTTGGTGCTCCACTGGGCTGGCTGCGGAGGCTGTCCTGGGCTGCAGCTGGGAAGGGGCTTAACTGCAATAATTTACTAGGCTGGGTAATTACTGGATTAAGGGTGAGTGTTGTAGCACTGGGGGATGGCACTGACTGAAGATAAGGTTTTGTTAGAAGAAGGCAGTAGGGCCAGAGGAAGAGTGGCAAAATCATTCATGATGCCTCTTTTTGAAAGGTCCCACAGCTTGAGGAATGAGGCAGATGCCAGCTAAGTTTTACTTTATTCTATTTGGGCTATATCCAAGGAAGCTAGGAAGAGAAATATTTTTATTTCACCTTGTAACAGGGTAAAGACTATCAGTACTACACTGCCTCTCTTTCACCTCTTGCTATAAATACGTGCTTGTGAGAAGGCTCTTCACAGCCCGCTTTGTTTGTGTGTTAATTGTTTTCTCTGTCTGGCACTTTTCATCTGTTGAGTCTGTTGTTGTTGTTTTCCAGTGGCAAATTCAAGCTGAGCATCACATGAACTGGTCTTCCTAAGTTTTTTATGGGAAATTCAAGTAAAGTTTTCTCCACGAGAGAAACCTCTGAAGTGACAGGGGTCACTGATAAAGACATTTTATCCTAAGAACATGAGCACAGGATGATGCACAGATCTCTTGAGTTGACAGAAGCCCAGCTCTTTGTACCATTAAGGCTTATTTCAGGGACTTCCTTAAGAAATTTAGGCCCATATATGCTCTTCATTTAGAAATCTCTTTTTCTCTTGCAAGGTTCACTATCTTGCTGAAGTCATGAGCCATAATAAAATCTCTGATCATGCTCCTTTTTTTAGAAATGTTTTCATCATCATTTGTCTTATTATACCACATTCCTTCATACTTTGCAGCACGGACATCCCTTATTAGCCTTGTGTGGGTAAAGTCTCTAAGTTTTGGGTGCTGTGGATGGCAGTGATAGTAAAGTGTGGGTGATGGGTAGGCTTGTGAAGTGTGCAACCCCTAAATCCTGCCAAAAGAAACAGTGGATGCCCCATCACAGGAGGTGTTAGGAAATATTTCTTCTCAGAAAGATGCACTGGCACAGCTGCCCAGGGAGGTGGTGGAATCACCATCCCTGGAGGTGTTCAGGAACTGTGGAGATGTGGCACTGAGGAACAGTTTAGTGGGCACGGTGGGGAGTGGTTGACAGTTGGACTTGGTGGTCTTAGTGGACTTTTCCAACCTTAATGATCCTGTGGTTCTTTGATTCACATGCTGGGTGCATGCAGGCTGATGCAAGCACATTGCAACCACACACCCACCATGCAGACACAGCAACTGTATGCATGAAGGTACGCCGTGCCAGTGCTTCCCATGCATCTCTACACCCTTCAGAACTCACTGAGAGGAAATTATTCACATGGTGTTTATCATAGAATCATGGAATCATTAAGATTGGAAAACACCACTAAGATCATCAAGTCCAACCACCAAGCCATCACCCTCATGCCCACTAAACCTCCATGCCCATCATTTCTTCTGAAATCCTTGCCCATAGCAAGGAGTTTGGAGCTAGATGATCTTTGAGGTTCCTTACAACTCAAGCCATACTGTGATTCTATGATTTACCAAGCAGTGTCATTGCAGAGCTTACCTGCCATGTACATGCAACTGCCCAAGGTTGAGGTGGGAAGGAGATAGAGGTGAAATCCAGCAGGAGCAGAGTGGCTGGAAGGAAAGGCAAAGATCTGAAATCTCAGTTCTAAAACTGAAGTGAAAGGGTAGGCGAGGTGTGAGCAGCCCATGCCTCCACAACATGTCTCCCAGCTGGTTTCCCCCTCAGTGGCTGAGCTCTGAAAACCTCTTGGGGAAACCATCAGCCCTGGGAGGCTGCGTGGGTTTAAAGTTGAGAAATGCAGTTCAGAGATGATTCTCTTTTGCTTGCCATGCGGTTGTCTGTTTTTTCTAAGCTTCTCAATTGGAGCGGATGTGACTCGTCTCATCAAATTGGCGTCCGCAGAGTAGATGCTGATTTCAGCAGCAGTCACCCAGGGCTCCCGAATGGACTGCAGGGATTGAGCCAAGGCAGCTGAAGGAGTCCAGGGCATGATTCATCTCTGCTTCCACTCCACGTCTAAAATAGGTCTGGAAAGTTGAGCTCAGAAAGTGCCGATTTTTCTCCGCTGGCTGTGAAAGATGCTGACGATGGTCAGTTCGGCTGTAGTCCCCGTTGTGGACATCCATGTCATCAGATGGATCCTATCCAAATGGCTCCTGGATGAGTTTTTGTGCAGTGCTCAGCACATGGGGCATGTCCTTGGTTGCTGCAGATGTTACTTTAGTATAAATAATACCACCAACATGTTCGAGGACACATAGCGTACTTCTCTCATTATTCCACCTCCATGTACATAAACTTACGTCTACCGCAGGTTGATACATATTTGTTAATATAAGAAGACTAAGGGTAGGGGGGCCGGGTGGGTGAGCGTGCAATGCTTGGTGTGAATAGGGTGAGATAGGCTGATATCATCAGACAGCATTTCTGCATCCTGATTGATTGAGGTGCTCTATTTCCACATTAACTTGCAATAAAGTGCTCTCTCATGCCGATACGCATTCATCATGTGCAATTGTGGAGACTGTTTATAACTTAATTTACTCCGAGGTAATGATGATTATATCTAAATATTTATGGAGAGGTCAGTGCAAGTAAATTTCTCAGTAATTCTGTTTTGCTTTTCTTTTCTTTCTCTTTTCTTCAGCCAGCCAAATTATCTCAATGCTCCCTACAGACCTTCTGCTAATTCCTTTGTTTGCAGTGACAGTTAGTGGAGAAAGAAGGCTGATTAACTGCAGGCTGCCTCTGTGCCGAGCCAGCCAAGAGTCTAACCAGAGGTGTATGGCTCGTCTCTCCCTTTTATTTTAATTTTGAACTGCAGGAATGTCATGGGCCAGAGCTGTCTATTAGAATATATCTATATCATGCATATGTTTGTGTGTGTTAGCAGCACAAGCTTCACACCAGTGCTTTCACAATTGATGTTCTCTGCAGATGTGAAAGCGGGTGGCACTACGATGGGAGAACTGGTTGTTCTTCATCTGCCAATGATTTTTTCAGTTCAGACCATAACTGATCATCTTTAAGGTGGATTATATGAGGAAAACACCTTAGAGTGCCAGTTGATTTTGGAGTCTGGGCATTTCCCCATTTCTTCTATTTGCTCTTTGTGCTTTTTATCTCGTAAGACAAACGGCACCACAGAGGTCCTATTGCTGCTGATGGGATTTAGCCCCGTGGGGCTGGGTCTGTTGGCATCTCACAGCCTCTCTGCAGATAGGAGGGCTGGATGAGCTGGAATTCCTCTCCCAGGAATTCCTGGAGACAACATGGAAGATGGACCACTGTGTTATCTCAGAGAGAATAGGAATTCCATGATATTGATATGAAAGAGCTGAGAGGATGTTTCAATTTGATATCTTACAAGAAACGTCAGTTGAGCACCATGCTTCTTGGCTCTTCCACCCCAAATATAGAACTCCAATACGTCACCACCTTCTTATCCTTCTCCTCTATTGGCCATGTTCATTGTCTTCGTGTAGTTCTGAGTGCTGTGCTTGGTGCAGAGCTGGTTGCCATTCGTGTATTCCCACCCATCAGTGCTCCATATGACATTGAAGACCTCCCCTCATCCTACCTTAACTGCTGCTTGACTTTGACTTTGATTTGTTTGTGTCCTTCACACACGCTCCACATTTTCTTTTGCTTTTCCCTTTTCTCAGTTGTATTTTCCCTGGAGGAGCAGTGGAAGCCCAGCCACCATGCATTCCCTGTGCTACACCGTGCCAGAAGGATACCAAAACTCAGTGACTGGAGCCAAACGATTGTTCCATGTGTCTGTGCATCAGTGATTTGGGGTGAGTATACATTTTTAGGTGCTCCTTAAAACACTGGATTGTCCAGCTTCAGCTGCCTGGGTTCAGGTGGAAAATGGACCGGTGCCATTCCTGCAGCTCAGCCTTCATGGTGCTGAGGAAGGCAATTGTACAAATCCACTGTAAGCCTGAATCAAATGCTGCAAGAGGGAAAAGATATTGAAGTATATTGAACCACAGAGGAAAAAAGTCTAAGTGCAATCTGCTCCATTAAAAATTTCATAGGCCGTTACTTTTACAATGCAATTAGCTTTGCAATTTCGATGCTATTGGAAGACCAGCACAGTGGATAATCAGGAGCAGAAATGCCTGTGAAGGTACATTTGCAGAAAACCTTTAGGTTTTAGCTATCTTTCACATGGTATGTTCCTGGCTGCACTCGCATGTCGATGACTGTTGTTCAGGTTGGATATTAAGGAAAATTTATTCTCCAAAAGAGTGGTAATGTAGTGGCACAGCTGCTCATGGAGATGGTGGTCACCATTCCCTGGAGGTGCTCCAGAACTGTGGAGATGTGGCACTGAGGACGTGGTCAGTGGGCATGATGGGGTGGGTTGATGATTGGACTTGGTGATCTGAGTAGGCTTTTCCATCCTTAATGTTTCTATGATTCTCTTGTTCTTTCCTCCTTCACTCATGTCCATTTCTGCAGTTTTAGCAAGCAATCTCTAGCCCCATGCAGATGCTCAGGGTCTGCCAGCAGCGGGGGCTTTGTCAGCAGTTTCCCACATCTGATGCCATAGCTTTGGAGGAGTTAATGCTGACATGTAAAGCAGTGAGAGGGCTTTTCATGTGAATTCTGATGAAAAGAAAAGGATCCCAAGAGTCACATAAACATCTTTCTGTGGCTGAATGCTTCATACACAGTTTATGTTTTATTTTTAATACAAAGAACACAGTGATTTTTTAAATTTATTTTGCTTACTGCAAGACTTAGGGAAAAGTTCCCATTTCTTCAAGGTAGGGCCTGACTCTGGTCCTTCTTGATTGTGGCACGCATTGGCTGCCACACACAACTACAGTGAGGTTCTCCTGGGCAGAGAAATGTTTTGGCTTTATTTTTGTCACAACACCTTTCATTTCATTGTGAGGACTCTCAGCCACACTGAAGCAACAGAAGGGCTTTAACATCAAGTTTATGAGACTGCTGAGATGCAGACCTCAATCCTGAGAGCAGCATCTCCATGCAGGAATCCTGGTGGGCTCTACTGAGACTCCACATCTCCGTATGTCCCAATGCCAGACCTGGCAAATTTTGGTGGAAATTTATGGTGTGCATGGGGATAACCTTGCCCAACACAAGCTGTGGAAGTAGAATCAAAGAGTCATTAAGATTGGAAAGGACCACTAAGATCAACTAGTCCAATCATTAGCCACATGGTATGGGATCGGGGAGCTCATTCAACTGACAGCAAGTCCCATTTTAATCTGTGTTCCTTCCCCCACCCTGAACCCCAGCTCTGCAGCATGCAACCACACAAGAATCGCTGATGAGAAAATAAAATCTTATTCCTTCTGGCTGAAAAAGATAAATTTCCTTAAAAGCCCAGACCCTGACATTTCAGAGAACTGGAGCTGAACACAAAGAATGCGTATTGTTTCTAAACAGATGCATGAATAACAAGAAAAAGGAAAGTCTTATATTTTTTAGCCAATCTCATGATTTCAAAACCTGACTCATGGTTTTTCTCATGCTTCATGGTGACATTGCCAAGCTTCTGTTGTCAGACTGCTGAAAAGCTTGTTCACTTTCATCCAGATACCAAAAAAATGAGCAAAATCACATCAGTTTCCTTGTCTCTGAAATTTAGACAGAGGTTGCATCTTTTTTTACAATGCTGTGCCTTAGAAGAAGAAATGGGCAGGAAACTGAGGTGCAACACCCAGAGGTCTTCTGTTATCCCTCTTCCAGTCTGTTTCCTCACAACCTTTGCCTTATAAAAAAATATAAAATCATAATTCAACACAATTCATTTCTGAGTGTGAAACAGCATTGTAACATAGGTTACCATGAGGCTTTGGGGGTTCTAATGTGCACAAAATAGTAATTGCTCTGGAATTATTCCCACCTGGGAAGAGGTGCCTCCACTCCTGAGGTGGTCTGTTTTCCTCCACACAGGTGTAGCTGTGTTCCCGGAGCACAGAGGATCCTGCTAGCAGAGACTTAGGGTAAATCAGGGATTTTTGTTGTCACTATCTCTGCAGACAGCCTGGTGCTGCTGAGCTGTGACCAGGGTGTGAAACGCATGCACATTGCTGCTGGAAACCATCTCACTAGGCTATCAGGCCAGATGTTGGGCAACCAGATTTTCCTGGTGGGAAATCAGTCCCCAACAGGTAGCAGGTGGCATTTTCTTCCCTTTTCTCTAGAGTAAAAGGCTTTGGGAATGGGAAGTGAATACCCTCCGCCTTCCTCTCCTGCAGCTCTTTCCAATGGGCAGCGGTATGGAGCTGGCATCAGCAAAGCCATTTATTTGGAAAAAGAGAGAAGAAGTGAGACTAAGAAAGTAGTGTCTCTAATGATGCAAGACCAGAGGCAGAACATCCACATAATTGCAATTTACAGATATTTTGACTACTGCAAAAACAGCCTGGATTGGGCCTCAGAAAATGAGGAGGTTCTGTTTTCCGTTGAAGGCACCAAAGCTTCTCCCTTTAATGTCAGCAGGAGCAGTATACATACCTAGAGAGCAGGTCATGCAGACAAAGTGCCACTCAGGAGGTGCAGCTCACTTATCAAACTGCAGAGGGTACAGGATGGGGTGGACATGATTTGCAGTAGGCTTTGGCTGCTGTGGGCAGCAGTGCACACGTAGGATATGGAGGCATCAGTCCCTGCTGATGAGCACCCGCTGCCTGCTGCTCTTCCAGGGCTGGCCTGGGGTGATGGGCTTAGTGGGTGGTGTGAGGGGGAAGAAAAGATGCTCAGAGGCTGAGGTTCCTGGGGGATGCTTGATCCTATGCACCTATTTATCCACAGGAGTTTGTGTGCACAAGGGCTTTCTGTCTTCCCTGGAGATTAGCGATACTTGCTGTTTTCCCCAGCATATAATATTGGTTTGACAACTGTAGCTAACTCCTGGTTCCACTTATTTTTCCCATTATCTAGGAGTGCCGTGTGTGAAGGAGCACAGATCGTGTTTATGCCTACAGATCTCAGATGCAGACAAAGGCAAAGCAGAAATGTCCTTGTTCCCAGCCACTCTCAGTGCTCTGAGCTGGAAACTTCAGAAGAAATGATGGGCATGGGGGTTTAGTGGGCATGAGGGTGATGGGTTGGTGGTTGGACTTGATGATCTTAGTGGTGATTTCCAATCTTAATGATTCCATGATCCTATGATAAACACCATATGAATAATTTCCTCTCAGTGAGTTCTGACGGGTGTAGAGATGCATGGGAAGCACTGGCACGGCATACCTTCATGCGTACAGTTGCTGTGTCTGCATGGTGGTTGTGTGGTTGCAATGTGCTTGCATCAGCCTGCATGCACCCAGCATGTGAATCAAAGAACCACAGGATCATTAAGGTTGAAAAAGTCCACTAAGATCACCAAGTCCAACAGTCAACTACTCCCCACCGTGCCCACTAAACTGTTCCTCAGTGCCACATCTCCACAGTTCCTGAACACCTTCAGGGATGGTGATTCCACCACCTCTCTGGGCAGCTGTGCCAATGCATCACCTCTCTTTCTGAGAAGAAATGTCTTCTAATATCTCACCTGAATGGCTATTCCTGCCCGGTGACAAAAGGGATCCAAGATGTGGCTACAATGTGGGAAAGGACAGTTCCCTGGATGGAGCTTTAGCACACTTACCATTTTCATTTTTTATTGACACTTTGAATTGCAAAGGGTCTGATTTGTAGGAGGGTATGCAGAGATTTCAGAAGGCATTGGTCAGGGAATCTCTGTTCTTCTGGATGTGGCCTCACAACTCAGAATCATAGAGTCATAGAATGGCTTGAGTTGGAAGGGACATCAAAGATGATCTATTTCCAAGCCTCTGCTATGGGGCAGAGCTGCCTCCCACCAGCTCAGGCTGATGGGGCCCTGGGCCCCATCTAACCTGGCCTTGAGCACCTCCAGAGATGGGGCATTCACAGCTCTCTCAGCAGCCTGTGTCAGTGCCTTACCACTCTAAGTAATGAATTTCCTCCTAATATCTAAAGTAAATCTTCCCTCTTTTAGTCTAAAACTGTTCCCCCTTGTCCCATCACTATCAGACTGCATAAAAAGTCAGTCCCTTTTCTGTTCATAAGCTCCATTCCTGTACTGGCAAGCTGCAGTCAGGTCTCCCAACAGCCCTCTCTTCTCCAAGCTGAACAGCCCCAGCTCCCTCAGCCTGTCTTCACAGGAGATGTTCTCCATACTCTGGACCCATTCCAAAAGTTCCACTAAAACTCCACGTTTGCCAGCTGTGGTCCTGACTGTCTATAAATCTTATTTTCTGGAGACCTGAGACCTGAGACCACGTGCAGATTTCCAGCAACTGATGGCTGCCACCAAAGTGCAGCGTTCTGGCAGGGCAATGACGGAGGCACAGCTGGGGTTGCAGCACAGGGGAACAGAGCAGCCCCATGCCATGGCAGAGAGCCGTGTTGCTGCATTGGGCTCTTGGGGGATGGGATGGGTGAAGCAAAAAAACCCATCCAATCCCCAACATGGTGCCAGCAGCTCTGTGACATCAGCTGGGCCCCATCCTTTGTGACCGCCCGGTTCTCTCCTTCCTCCCCATCCTTCCCAGCCCCCTTCCTGATGGGGTTAATTTTATTTTTTTCCTCCAGGGGTTTGCAGCACTGGCTGAAACGCGCAGGCCAGCTGCCTGCCGGTGGCAGCAGGAAAACAGGCAGACAAAGCAGATGGACCCAGCAGGGGTGGAGGAGCGCTGTCTTCAGCGGGCCATAGGCATCAGTGAAGAGTAAACAGCTCTCCGAAGGGAGCCGGGAGCTAACCCCAAACCCATCCTCTCCAAAGCACTCAATCACAGCACATTAACAAGAGCGCCTGGACTGCTGGGGGAGAGTAAACAATGAGAGGCCATGCTGGCGGGAGAGTGGGAAAAGCGCAGCCCCCCTCCAGCTCATATTTATTGTAAGAGGGTGTAAAAAGTGGCTCGTGGCTCAGCGTGCTGTCAGCGAGCCGCGCTCGTTGTCAGTGCTCATCTCCTTGTGGGAAGGCTGCCCTTTGCCTTCACGGGTTGAGTGGGCGCCCGCGTGCTGCTGGACACGCAGGGATGCTCAGTGAGGCTGGGAGGCAGCAGCAGAGGTGAGAGGTGAAACCTTCCCTCCCTCAGGCAAATGTGCTTCGATGCTTGCCCTAAAGCGGGCAGGGATAGCATCGGGGCTACAGCTCCTTCCAACCACAGCTACCCAAGTGAGACGCCCGTTTGGATGAGGAGAAGCATGTTTGGGGACCCAGCGCCATTGTTCAGAGCAGGAGGGGGTGATCTCCTCCTGCCCACACCAGTGTGACTTCCTTGGTTTGAGAGCAGCTCCTGATTTATGCCCAGGGACTGGAGCCCGCTCACCGGGCGCTGCTCTTTCATCTGCAACATTGCAGTGAAATTTGTTTACAGAGCTCTTGGCGCGGTCACAGATTCTTTCTCCCCTTCCCCCTTTCCTCCGAATCAGCTATAGTTTTCCCTCTCCTTTGGCTCCTGCTGCAAAACCGATTGACCTTTCTGGGCTGTGTCTGACACATGAACCGTGCAAAATCCTTTCTTCTCCCCGAGCCCCATGCTTGCTTGGGAACGTGGCTGCCCGGAGCAGTGCAAACGGGAGCCCTCCAGCAGCTCTTTGCTGCATTTCTGAGAGTTGCTTTGCTTGTAATGCTGTGCATCCTTGAGAGTGGCTGGCTGTGTGTGCTGTGGCTGAGCACCCCAGTGCTCTTTGCAAACACTGATGATAGGATGAGGAGGAATGGCCTCAAGTTGTGCCAGGGGAGGTTCAGGTTGGATATAAGAAAAACTTTGTTCCAAAAGAGTGGTGATGCAGTGGCACGGGCTGCCCAGGGAAGTGGTGGGGTCACCATCTCTGGAGGTGTTCCAAAACCATGGAGATATGATTAGCAGGCATTGTGGGATGGGTTGATGGTTGGATTTTCCCAACCTTTATGATTCTATGATTTCTATGATTCTATGCCATTGTTGTGTTCCAGCACTACTGAATTCTAGCCAGAGTCTGAAAATCTCTAATCCAGTTGTTCCCTGCTCCCATTGGGGTGTATCCACATGGAAATAGCAAAAGGACAATTTTTTTCTCGTAAGGAACACTTAGCAGAGCACTTGTAGGGTGCAAAGAGCTGGTCTTACCAGCTTTGTGGTAGTGGGGTAGTGGCTTTGGTAGTGGCTTTGTGATTTAACCACAGAAAAGACAAATTGCCTGTGCTTGGCCCATTGAGCCACAGAAGACATAACAAGAGCCACCAGAATATAGTATAAATATAGTATAGTTCCTTTTTTTTTTTAGATCTAGTGGTTGGCCAACCTGCCCATGGGGATTGAAATTAGATGATCTTTAAGGACCCTCCCAACCCAAGTCATTCTGTGATTCTGTGATTCTCTATGACTGATGCTTTCTACCTCTCTTGAGGGTAAAGAAGGGACAAGTGGTCTGGTGGCCTGGCTGAGATCTGCAGCCATTTCCACAGGCTCATATCAGTCTGCTGTGAAACCAAAACACTCCTTAACCCTTCCTGAGCACATGTTGAACCTGGGCCTTTGGGCCACATATTGGCTCAGGTTCAGCTTTGTTGTGTTGCTCATCTGTGCTGCAAGAGAGGGGTTCAGAAGCAGCTTTCCATTGGCAGCAGGTGGAAATTGAGCTGTTTTTCAGGCGTGTCAGTGACTGCTAAAGCTGACCTTATCCTGTCTATCTTGTATTTTAAAAGCTGGAGTTTGAGGCAGGTGAAAACATACAGGTGTTTTCTTCTTCTTGTCTGAAGCAGCTGTGTTATATGTCTTGGTGAAACCTGAGCTTTATTCACCTTGGCCATAACAAATCAGAGGAAATATCAACAGTAAATCATGGCGAACACAAGGATGGAGCTCTGAGAAAGAAGTGCCAAAGTGGCCAAGAATACATTAAATAATGAAGGCTGCTCTGGCTCAGTTGCAAGACAAAAAGGTCCCATTTGCACAAAAAGGCATCAAATTGCCCCAGAAAAGAAAACCATGCAAGCTGAGCCTTATCTGAAACTCAAAGCACAAGGGTCCTATGGGGAACCCAACCCTGTCTGCGTGGTGCTCGGCAAGGGGAGCTCTCCTGGGCCGGGCCATACCCACATAACCCATTCCCACACTCGTGAATGTCAGCAGGAGATTTTCACGAGACTCAGGGAGAGCAGTGATGTAACTTAACGATGGGATCTCCCCCCTTTTTCTGGAAAAAAATAAGTCTTCAAATTGAGTAAAATATAAAAGCGTTTTCTTCACTTAGACCTCCTACAAGTGAATTCCTCTGGTGCCGGTGATGGGCTCCTATTCTCCCTGGGAAATACATCAATTTGATTTTCTCCCTCAAAGGATTAGTCACTGAAAGACACCACCACCCTCTTCCCCCTGGCTTTTCAGTTGCCTCCAGGTGCTTGGGGAATACCAGTGAAAGGAGCTGCTCCCTGCTTCTTTTCCTACATTCTCCTTTTATTTCTCATGATTGCTTCCTCTCTGATCTTTTTTTTTCCCCTTGAAAGAACACCTTCCTTCCCACCAACTGCACTGCCTGCAGTGGCTCAGCACGTCCCAGCATCTGTCCTGGCAGTTGTCCCTTCCTATCCGATTCCAGTGTATTTTCATCATTTGTTGAATAAAATTACTGATAGCAGCAACAGAGCCCAAGTGCACAGACCGTGCTGCAGGGCGGATGCAGAACTGCACTCTTGATGTAAGCGTAGAATAATTTCACATCTACAGCAGAGTGGCAGAGCCCCTGACACTGTTTCTATGGGACTGCTGGTGATGGGCAGCTCTCCTCGTGGTGTGATGAATATTCAGCAGCCCTCCGTCTCCTCTGGACATTGAAACAGTTCACTCAGGTGGCTGACAAGAAATGTGGTGGGCTCCAAGCATGCCCTGATGTTTTCACATGTTCCCCCTCTGTCTCCCCTAGGATTTAACCTCTATGACACCAGTTTTGCTCCCATGACCAAATACATGCTCCTGAATTTGGGAAGGATGCACGTGTTTATCAGAGTTGTGTGAAATGCTCTGGTTCTTCCTTGCAGGAGGACAGAAGAGGAAATGGTTTGTTTTGAAGATGTGCCATGATAGGCAATTCAAGCTTGCTTATCTTTTCACACATGCCAGCTTGGATAACTTGGGTGGAAAACTGAAGTGAAGCGAAGTCCTCAGCCTCTCACTGCCCTGGCAGCAGTCACCAGTGCCCACCTGGAGCTGAGCAGCTGGGGAGCATCTTGACCCCGACCCAAGGGCTGGAAGTGACTGCAACACTGCTGTTTTAGGGATCTTGAGTACTCTAAGTGCTTATTTCCTAGGGCAAACAAAAATGCTGCTCCCATCTGCCCTTCAGAGGCACCCAGGAGGCATCCAAATCAGCTCCTAGTTTTGGGAATGAGTTTGCCTTCTTCCCTGGGATATGATAGCCTGCAACTCAGGAGGAGTTCACGGAGCATGCCCTATTCCTGACTACCCAGGAGTGTTGTATCAGCCCATTATAGGCCTGATATTGCATTAAGGATAAAAGCTTTCCAGCCAGCAGTAGGGATGCGTGAAGTTTCCTCAGTGAAAGACCACGGAATGCTTTGGGGTTGCTGGGAGATGGGTTTTGTATGCAGCACATCCCACATCTCAGTGCTGCTCTCCAGAGCTGTTTGCTAGCAAATTGCCAGGATTTGAAATTCAGGTAAGTTGCAGGATGAAAAAATACCCTTCCCCATATTGCTATGACCTTTTTGGTGGTTTATTTGTTAAAGGCATTACTGTTCCCCTCGGGAATGGTGCCTTCCTCTGTTTTATGCTCTAAGGATGTGGCTCTTTTCATGTTTATCTTTGATTCAAGCATTGTAAAGAGCAATCCCTCACACTTATGCGCTTCATTGTATTCTGGCCATGAGAGATTCTCCCCCACTGTTTGTAGCCTTTTTTCAGTGCAGCTAGTAAAATATTTGAACAGGGAAAAAAAAAAAGAAAAAGAAAAAAGAAAAAAAAAAAAAAGAAAGAAAAAGAGACACTAAACAGCTTCCAGCATTTAGAGGATAAAATGAGATGTAAGGAAAAGGACGACTGTGGTTAATGCACAGGGCTGGGAGGCTTCAGATGGACCGTGGCCTCTCTTCATTTCTCTTCTGACTTCTTCTGTGACTTTGTCTAAGTTATTTGACCTCCTCCTGCTGTAGCTCTGGGGTGTTAAACACACACCATGTTTTCTGCTTGGAAAACCCAAGCTTGCTGTCCCCAGAGAGCAGAGCTCAGCATTGCCCATCCACTCCCCATGAGAAGCTGTATGGCCATGAGCCCTGATCATCCTCTGCTCTGTGCCCAACAAACCCAGGGCCCTCAGCCACCCCTCACACCCCTTGCCCTACCATGTGGATGCATGTCAGCATGTGATACAGCCTGGTTTTCTTCCCTAATTTCAGATGACACATGGAAGCTGATTTGCACAGGGTGGATGCAAACCAATGGCTCATCCACTGAAAAATAATTAAATTTCAATGGGTTACAGCAGGCAAGCTGGAATCCAAGGATCCTAATGCTGGTTATGAGGGGGTGGTTAAGGGGACACCTAAGTGGGCAAGGGTCTGTTGTAGTCCAGATAAGCCCTCACAATTCAGAGTTTTCTTAAATTTCTGGGGCACAATGGCACAGCTGGCGACAGAGCACCAAGTGAATATTTGACATAAATAAACCAATGTTCCTATGTGGGAGAAGGGCAGAGGGAGCCTGTGAATTAATGATCAGCTTTTAATTTGTCCTTTCATTGGAATCAATGAAAATGTCAGGATGATTGAGGTTTATGTGCTCATGGGAAAGATGTGAGCCCAAGAGTAAGAGATCAAGGCTATTTTTTAATATATTTGTTTCACTGAGAAAGATGCTTCCCTTCATCTCTAATACCAGAGAAGGATTTGCTATGGGTGAATTCCTGAGAAAGCCTGGGCAGTGTGTATTGGAACAGGGTGCCCAGGGAGGTGGTGGAGTCACTGTCCCTGGAAGTGCTCAAGGACTGTGGAGATGTGGCATGTGGTGGGATGGGTTGACAGCTGGACTAGAAGACCTTAAAGGTCTTTTCCAACCTTTATGATTCTGTAATTCATTCAGGTCTCAGCAGAGACCTGCCACCCTTGAGCTGTGGGCTGCTGGCTGTCCTTGGACACAGGTGCAGCCTACCTGGTGCTGGTTTTTCTGGCTGCAGGCATATCCTGTTTGCTCACCCCAGTGCCAGATCTGCTGTGGAAGGCTGGGTGTAATTCCTGGTTTGAAAAGGGTGGATCCTGCTGATTGATGTGAAAAGCTGGCACTAATGTCCTGGAGGCAGAACTGGCTTTGGATCATGACTGCTGGAAATACTGTTGTTTGATCACCTGAAATGGGCACCTCCATCCTTTTCTTCAGCCAAAATAGGGGTTTCTGCATCCCTGCAATGCTCAGGCATGCAAACCTCCTGTTTTAGCGACTCATTGCTGGTCACGGTGCTATTAGTAAAGTAGTCAAGAGAGTGGGCATGGGTTTGGCTTCCTACAGGAGGCAGGAAGAACCTGCAGGGTAAACAGTGACCTGGAGTGGTGGATTCATTTGCATGTTTCCTCTGTCTTGATGGAGGCTTCATGCAGCCCCTTGGCACAGAGAAAGTGTCTGCAAACTGCCAGGCACGCTTTGGCCTAATTAAATATTCATGGTGACAAAATGTCACAAGCACAGGGGAGTTTTCAGCAACTGCTTCACCCCAGCTAGCAGACACCCTGCTCACTCCAGCACGGCTCCTGTGATGCATTACCACCCTTCCTCTGCACTCACCTGCTCACTTTGCTCTGCAGCAAAACCAGGGCAAGGATGAGCTGGGCTTTTGCATCTCACATCTGCTTTGTCTCAGGGCATCAGTCCCTCAGATACGTTTATTTTGTCTTTGAGGGACCTGATATTGCAGCCAGTGCTCTGCTCTGTGGGTTCTGAGTTGAGGTCTTCTGCAGGTGGATCACAGCCAGACTGTGACCTGCAGCTCCTTTCTTCTGCACATTGGCTCAGGCTGGCTTTTTGTTACAGAAATGTTGTCACTCCTGACACTTCCAGACATGAGCAATGCAACCGTGTTCCTGCCAGCAAACACAGCCCTCAACAAGAGCTTCTGTGATAACATCAGCTCCTCTGCTGCTGCTTTGTTTTCAACCTTCTCATGGAACTGACCTCATAGTTTCCTAATTTAGAGCTGGTGACACAGTGTGGGGAACGTGCATGCTCAACACCTGTGGTGACAAGGCCAGCAGGACACCTTCCAGCAATCTGCCCTGAGCCAAAGCTGTATTCCAGTGGCTGCTGAGCTTCCCCAGGGCCCCAGCAGGCAGGGGTTTAACCCAAATAAGAATCAACTATCACATCAACCTGGAAATAGAAGGGAAGAAGGGAAGTCCTGGTTTTCAGCTTTATTTCTCATTTAAGAACATTTATCTTTTGGAATGATATGCTTTTCTTGCAGAAGGCAGAAAGCTGGATTTCCAGCTGATCCATCAAGTCAGCCTAATGCCCATCCTATGATCTCGCTGCTCCTTTCTGCTTTAGAGTACATGCTAAAAGCCTTTCTGTTCTGGAATAGTTTACTCAGAGTGGAAGCGTCCCACAGAATCCTTATTTTGTCTTCTTCATCTCCCAGTATCCCTTTCCCAACATCCCTCTCCAAGCTGCTTGAGCTTTTTAGCTCCCTGTTGTTACTGCTCTTGCTGCTCTTGTTATTGAGATGCCCAACCCAGCGTTAAACTTGTAACTTGTAGAGCTGTACCTGGGCAGTGAATGGCATGGATGAATCATAGAACCATAGAATGGCTTGGATTGGAAGTGACCTCCAAGATCATCCATTTCCAACCCCCTGCCATGGGCAGGGTTGCCAGCCACTAGATAGTGCTTTATGTAAAACCCTAGGCAACAGAAATACTCCAGGGAGATGATTTTTAGTGGCTTTAACTTCCCAGCTGGTTATTTAGCCATCTTCACCAGAAAGTTGTCTCAGTGAAATGAGAACTCGCCCACATTCAGGATAAACTCACGGTTCTTTTACTTTTACTTTTTTTTTTTAGTTTCGGAAAATGTCGCGCTGTCTGTGGTGGTGGATGTGTGTGTGTGTTTTATTTTGTGTGTGTGGCATCCCTGCATATGTCTTGGATTGCTTCAGTAGCTGTAATAGCAAAACAAGCTTTTCTTTATTCAAAAATAGAAATGGGATGATCAAACAGCTCAGACTAGGGCTATGCGTAATGCTTTATTTTTTAACCAATTATTTAGTAGTTATCAATAACAATAACTATTATTACCACGACTCCTTATGCTCTGGCTTTCCTCATCACTCCTTAGAGTTTGCAAAACATTGTGAAAGCCCATTCCTGTTTGTTTTCTGCCCAATGAGGATGTTGTGAATTCTGCTGCAATCTGCCTGGAGGTTTTTGGAAGCCAAAGACAGCAGTTTGTGCAGTGCACTGGAAGGCCACATCCCCACACAGCTCTGGTATGGGGGATGCTGCAGTGAGGCACAGAGTTTGCTCTTACACTGCTTCAGTGGAGATTTGCATTTTGTTCATGCTCAATGACTGGGGAGTGTCCATATGTCCTTTAAGTGAATATCACAGGGATGCTCTGAATTTTGGGCAAGGAGTACTTGCAAATACATCATACTGGGATTGGTTGGCTTGAGCAAGGAGAACCTGAGACCTAAGAGATAGTAGTTGGTAGCAGAGTGACACACTAGAACAGGTTGCCCAAGGAGGCTGTGGATGCCCCATCCTTGCAGGCATTCAAGGCCAGGCTGGATGTAGCTCTGGGCAGCCTGGTCTGCTGGTTGGTGACCCTGCACATAGCAGGGGGTTGAAACTGGATGATCATTGTGGTCCTTTTCAACCCAGGCCATTCTGTGATTCTGTGAAGTCCTGCAGGAAAGAAAGCAATCTGCACAAACCCATCTCCTTTTGTGAATTTTGGGTAGAAATCATTCTAGGCAACTGGTTTTGTTGCAACTGCACTGATATTTGAGTTGAGAAAGAGGAAAAAAAAAAACCAACTAACTAAAAGTTGTCAGGCTCTGTATTCTTGGATGGAGCTTTGCTGATCTTTCATGTGGATTTCCCCCGTTCCCCTGAATTTGGCACAGATAGTACAACAGAAGCAAAGATGATACATATGTTTTATAACAGTAATGCACATAGCGAGTTTAAAGTCAGTTTATCAATGTCTCTCCTCCTTTCTCTCTTTTTCTGTATTTTCTGTTGTTCTCCTTACAAGTTCTGCAGCCTCAGCTGAGGAACTTGATGTCATTTTGTTGAGGGAACAGCAATGACATTTTCTTTGGACAGGAGTGACATTCTTACATTTCTGGTATCCAGGAGAAAATGACAGTCAGATAGTTTCTCTCCTGCACATCACTTCTCAAATCCTGGCTGTGCCCATAAGAACATTCATTTAGAAGAAAATTCACTTTAGGAGGGGAATTGCCACAGCTAAGCCTTATTAAGAGGAGCTGAATGCATAGCACACTTGGATATAATGGAGACCCCATGAAAAACAATAGCTTCTGTTCCCCTATAGGTGTTGGCCACTGCAGTGAATGTATCGTGGGGCACAACAGCTGTGTGCATTCACATCTTCAAGCATCCAATACCAAAAAGGTTCACAGTGCCCTGTATTTCTATAGTGGACAAGGTCATGCAGTTCACAGGCAGAAAGTTCAATGCTGCAGAGGGGAGGAAGGCAGTCCTATGCATAGGTCTTGCTTTAGCATCTTAAAAGTGAATGTCGTCCCTGTGAATACAATGTCTGTTCACGGGGCATAAATCCAAGAGTGGATCACCATGGCTTGGCAACTTCTGGGATGGCATTAAAAAGGACACAGCACTGGTTTTCGTTGTTGGCTGTTGCTTGCTTAGTGTTTTCTATTGAATTCCATGAAGCCAAGCTGAGTTACATCTACCAAAACCAAATCCATCTAATTTTTTCCCCTCGCCTCTTACGTTCGGGCTTGATGTATTGTGTCTGGAAGCAAACAGTTAGAATAAGATGCATTTGCTAGATTGTGTCTTTTCATTATTGAGACAGAAGGAAAAGGCAGTTGACAAAGTTTCAGCAGACGGTGCATAGTTGTTGTTTATGTTAAACAAAACGAGAATGTGCAGCATTCGGGTGTATAAACAGCATGACAGCAATAAGCATAAAACATAAGATTGGAAGCAGATTTTACTTTCAGGCCTTGGGGAGCAGATGGATCTGAGATCATTGTGCATTTACGTACAACTCCGAGACCTATAGAAACTCATTTATTCCCCATGTCGAGGCATTTCACAGGAGTCAAATGTAGCACGGCTGCAAATGGATGCAGCTCCACTGAACATAATGGGCTGGACCCAAGCACCTAGATCTGTCTCTTAAATTGCTCCAGCAGCACTAAGAGGATGGAAAGCTGCTTTAGTCTTGCAGTCAAAGATTGCCTTGTCATCTTAATGTTCAGGTGGCATAAAGATGAGGCAACCTCTATTTACATCTGCTCTGTGTGCAGGCTGGAGGCAGCTGAGTAGGAAAGGAACTGCAGCCAGTGGAGCTGCAGAGGCTGGCTTCCTCCCCACACATAAGATAGATATACATAAATATGTACACACATACACATATATATGTATATAAAAGCTGCATATTGATATATGAAGGCTTACTAAGAGTGGTGAGGCACTGGCACAGGTTTCTCAAAGCTGTGGTGGATACTCCATCCTTGGAGACATTCAAGGTCAGGCCAGACGGGTTTCTGATGGAGCTGTTGGTGTCCCTGTTCATTGCGGGGAGGTTGGAATAGATGACCTTTCAGGGTCCCTTCCAACTGAATTCTATAATTCTGTGATTCTAATTTTTCCTCGTTCACTCTTTTCTTACCCCATCCCTGAGTTTGCACCAAGCTGAGCACAGCTGGCAGTGGAGACGTGGTTCATGTGATGGAGTCACAACCGTTTGTACCTGTGTGCTTCAGGACTGATGCTGCAGGACAGAACAGCACTCAAGCCCACTCTCTGTACAATGGTAAAGACAGAGACATCATTTCTCAGTTTCAGAGGGCCAACTGGATCACTTCAAAGGCTGCCCTGATTCGACACTTGCAGAGGCAGGAGCACACGGATTGCCCATTGTGTATGGCCCCGATTCCCTGGCAGAACTGCGTCATTGAAGTGAAGGACATAATGAGGGATTTCAGACCCAAGCAGAGACCATCCAAGCAGGTGGGAAAGCGATGGGCCAGCATCCAACCTTCAGAGCACAGACCAAAGAGAAGCTGTTTTAAATAGCAACAATGGCTCTAATCCCCCGGCAGGATGGAGAGATGCAGATTGGTAAAGGGAAGAAAGGGCAGAAAATAGCAACCGCAGAAAGTGTGTGTATGTGAGAATCCCTTTCAGGATGCATTAATGGGATGCAGTGAATAGAAAGAAGAGACCCCAGAGCGTGCTTAAAACAGATTCCTGGTATAATATGAACCACTGTAATGAAGTGCTGTACAAAAGAAATAATAAAAATATATCACTGTAGTCAGTAGTACTGGCTGTGTTCAGTGTTTAACCGCATCAGAACCTTTCATTAACTAAGAGGCAGAATAATACAGGCAAACAAGAGGGCAGTTGGAAGGAAGAATATTAGGACCATGATGAGGGCCCACTGAGGTTTCTCCTATGGCAGCTCCAAGAAATGAGGGCCCAATGAAGAGAGAAAGCCCACCTGCAATGCTTGGTTTGGCAAAGCCCCTCCAACAACGGTGTGGGAATGCGCTCACCTCCTCCATCACAGTTCTCCTGCAGTGATTCGTCTGCAGCAGCCGCTCGCCTCCGAGTGAGGAGTTTTAATAAATGATCGTCATGCACAAGCCATGCATGTACGCGAGAGAGGATGGGGACATGTATTTTTAAACACAAAAACTCCCACCAGCCACAGTTTGAACACGGGCTGTATGATCTTCAAGAGAAGGAGAAAAATGTGCTGGTTTCATCCAGAACTGGATCATTTGCTGCAAACTGTGTGGTTGATTCAAGAAGAGTTACAGAAAATGTGGTCCACAAAGGGCAGTGATTTTTGGGCAATGTGAATTTTAGGATGGGCTGTTAGAAGCCATGTCTCAGGAGAGGTGTTTGGCACCTTTTTGGAGATCAAACCATCTCCAGATGCCTCAAGACCGGAGTGCGTCGGCTCCAGCAGTTGAGAACATAGATCTGTATGGGGGGTATTTTGAATGGCTGTATTTGAATAATCTGTTGAATAATTGAATAATATGTTGAAGACCACCGTCTCCTTGCACGGAAGTAGGTGGTTAAAACATTGGCTCCCAGAGCTGGGCTTTGGTTTTCCAAAAGCCTCCTTTGGCTTGGCAGTGTTGATGCAAGGGTGGGTTGAGCAGTGTTGATGCAAGGGTGGGTTGAGCAGCGTTTGGAGTTCTTGATCTCTGAATCTTTGAGGCAGTTGGGAAAGTAGGGACAGAGGTGAAGAAATGCATCCTACAGCATTTCAGGTGAGTCCCATGGGACGGAGGATGGTGACAGAGTGGGGAAGGTTATGGGAAGGAGCAGGGAGATTATAGAGGACAGAAGAGTCAAGAAAGCATAAGATAGGTTTACCTTAAACACTCACCTGATGCCCTGGCCTCTCTTGGCCTCTGGGGACTTGTCACAGCAGTGAGGGGATGCTCATGCATGACAAGGGGTATTAAAGATGAGTGATGGAGAAAGCTTTCCCCATGCCCTTAGTTTGACCTGCTGTTCCCTGTGGCTCTCATTCCCCTATGTTTTTGCATGTCTCACTGAATACCTGCATACCTCAGGCTGGCGGCAGAGCCTCAGGCTGGTGAGTAGGACTTTAGCTCAGCTCCCAAAAGCTGTTGGGCCTGCCTGTGTGTTGGAGCAACATTTTATCCCAGTGCCCAAAGGGCTGTGTGGAGCTCCTGTATGAACCAGCATTTCCAGTTCTAAGGTTTCTCAAGCCCAGCCAAATAAAAAGAAAAGGGCAACATTTATCCTGCCTAATTTCTACCAGGAAGGCTCTTCATGACAACTGTGAATGCAGAAGTTGCTTTGACTCCTGAATGGATAAACTCTGGAATCCAAAGGATGTTTGAGGACAAATCTTCAGAGGTTGGCACGTACATACTGACTGTAAAATTACTTCACGGAGCCAGGCTTTGCATGCTAAATCCATATTTGCCTGCGCAAACAAGGTGCTTATGCATGCAGTTAGATGTTTTGCAGACACAAAGGCACAGGCAACTTCAACCCTGGCTTTCACCATCTTTATGACTGTATTAGCAGTACTTTTCCCTGGCCAGGAATGCTTCACAGGGACCTGTGTTTGCAAGGAAGAACTCATGCCATGGTCCCAGATGGAAAGGCTTTAAGCTCAAGGCTTAGCTTCAGATAGACTGTTTTAATTGGGATGGTTCCCAAAGCAATGAATAATCAGCCTTGAGTTTTAAATTACCTCAGAGGAATGTCTCCTTAGCACACAGTGGGAAGGTGCCTGCATCACGAATTCTCACTTCTCATTTGATGCTGCAGCTTTGGCTCCTGATGTCAGCAGGTAAACGCTCAGGGTGCCTGCTGGAAAACATTCAAAACCACCCTGATTTCTGCCCCAGGGCAAAGCTCAAGGCAGGTGTCTGCATTGTGAAATGATGCTTGGACCTGTGGGCAGCTGCAAACCATACCAATACTCCTGACTCTTCTGGCTTTGTTCTTTGCCACGTGCAGTTGGTGGCTTGAGTCCAGCATCTCCGTGGTTCTTTGGTAGCAGCTTGGGGTTGCCTTCATCCAGCCTACATGGATGGGGCTTGGGGTCCTTGCTCCTCTCCCACTGCCAGAGCCTTCCACAAGAGAGCTTGGGTCAACTACCTGTGCTGGGTTAACCTGGACACAGGTGGTGGAGATGAACCATCAGGTGTGCACTGGTGAAACACCATGGGACAGCGAGCATTATATCTGCAACTGTGAACGGCAGAATATCCTTCCCCTTCCAGAGAACTTCTTTCTGCATACAGGGAATCATGCTGCAAAAGCAGATGGTCGTACCTCAGTGTCTAGGAGCAGAGGGAAACTGTGCTACTCTTGGGAAGATAATAAAGGGCTAAACATCACAGGCTTTGAAAATAATTGTCTGAGTAAAGCACACTCCTAATCCTGCCTCTCCCATGACATTCTTGCCTCCCTGAAGATCTTTGTCTCCTGCTCAGCTATCCGAGAAAACTCGTGTTAGTTATAATAGCAGCCTGGGGGATAGATATTACAGCCAGGGCAACATAAATAAGGCATTTATTTTCAACAAATGGCATAGGGTGTCTGATCTGCCACGCTCACATTTGGCATCATCAGAAATTTAAGGCCTGATATTCACTGTCCAGTGCATCCGTAACAATGTGGATTCATCACAGCCCTAATTATAGCACTCGGGTTGCTCATGTGGGGTAGTGAGAGGTTTATTTATAGGTAATATTTATAAACAGATCAGCTATCCTCCCAGGGAAAGGGCTCATAAGGCGAGATGTGTTATGGTGAGTGCTCTGAGAAGCATCACAGCATCACCATCGCTGCAAGAGCCCTGTCCCCCTCCCAGGCAGGGTCTGCAGCAGGCAGGGTCCCCCATCCTAACTCTATCCCAGCTGCCCATTTGGGTACCCAAACTCATTTGCAGCACTTTCTGATGCTTTGTGGGATGTCTGAAAATAGCAATTTCCCAGTGCCACGGAGGGCATGTGACAAGTGTGCTGTAGTGTCTCAATAGTGGTGTTTGGCTGCAATCATGTGGCTTAATCACCTGACTGCATAAATGAGTTTCCCTTGACAAGATTCGATCCCTTCGGGCCCCTTGACTAATTACCTGCTATTGTTAGAGGGCCTGCTTGTTGGGAATCTCAACCCTTGTCCCCCAGCAAGAGCAAAATAGAGAAATAAACACAAAAGTCTGGAGATCAGAGCGTGCTCTTTTACTTTCTATATTCAGTGCCATATAAAGGGTCATTAATTATGTTCCTCTTTCATGACAGAATTTACTTTTGAAAACATTTTTTCCTTGTTTGTTCTCTTTTCTAAACAAAGGTACCTGTGTTTTCTTCTCCCTTATCACCCTGTAGCACTGCAGCTGCTTTGCAAGGTGGAACTGTGCAGGAAAACATCCCTCCCAGCACTGCACAGCTTGAGTTTCAGGGTGCCCTGCAAAGCAGAGGGCAGAGCTCCTTGCCCCTTGTAGATCCCCTGGAAAGAAGGGGTTTTAGTGCTTTTCCTAACCGTGCATGCTACAGACATCATTTTCCATGCATATCAAAAAGCATCTGAAGAGGTAACAGAGTTATCCACATGGAGAGCTGGCATCTGTTTAGAAGAAGCCATCGAGTCTGGGACGCACATGGAGACCCTCACCATGTTGTGCCACTGTTTATTTCTGGCAATGTGAACCTGGAAATGCAAAGTGGCAGAGCTTTGTGATCCCACTGAGTGGTGGAGAGGGCACTGAGATGCTACTGCTTTCCCTGTAATGAAATGGGTGAGGTGATTTATAGTAATTGTAAACTCTAACAAGCCAAGATCAGCCCCTCTTCTTCATTTATTTTATTTTATTTTATTTTATTTTATTTTATTTTATTTTATTTTATTTCTGAATATGCAGAAAACAGACCCAAATTGTTCTAAATTAGCTTCCATTCTGACGTGCTGTCTCACGCCTCTTTGGTGTCAAGCTCATTTTAGGTAGTGCTAGAAATCACAAAGAGGAAAAGAGGGGACCTATACCTTTTGTTAGAGCATCACGGGGCCATGGCTCACAGCTTGACTGGTGACACTCACCCTGTGCCACCATGCTCCTGCCCTAGGATGAGCAGAAAGTCTTATCCTGCCCTGCTTAGGCAGAAGAGGCCTTTTTGTTATTTCCTGGTAGGAAAATTCTATTTATAACTGATAGTCCCATAAGGAAATGGTCAGGAGCAAATCAAAGACTCAGGAACAGGTCGTTTTCTATTCTTATATTTCACTGCTTTAAGCTCCACTAAGGACAATGAAGCTGCCATAGGCTTAGGCAGCAAAGCTGAAATCCAGCTGAAATGGGACCTTAATAATGCACAGTGGGGCACTGATCTAGGGTTTCAGTCCCGGATCACTTTGTGCAGTGAAAACTTAGGAGAAGGATGGTTCTTCACAGGTTCTCTTTGAAGAGAAACATTGGATCTACGCAATAAAATTGCAGTTTCTTCTTCATTATTGTTATGAGTGGGAATCTTCCAAAGATATTTCCACACAGAAAACACCCATCTTTCAAAAGCACACTATTCCCAGAACAGATACCCATCAGTGAAACTTTGGGAGGGTGAGTTTCTCGAGCTACTGATGCTCCAAAATAAGAAAACGATATGTGGATACCAACTTCTGTCAACTAAGCAATAATATACGTAAAACACTTGGCTTGGATGTGCAAGAACTTATTTAAGACCCTTCTGTGGGTTGTGAGGTGTCACAGAATCATAGAGTCATTAAGGTTGGAAAAGACCACTGAGATCACCAAGCCCAACCCCAACCCACTCCACCGTGCCCAATGAAGATGTTCCTCAGTGCCACACCTCCACAGTTCTTGAACACCTCCAGGGATGATGACTCCACCACCTTACTGTGCCACTACGTTTCCACTCTTTTGGAGAAGAAACTTTTCCTAATATCCAGTCAGAACATCTCCAGCAAAGATTTTACTGTGTCTGCTCATCAGTGAGTTGCCCTTTGTAAGACTCATATCCTGACCAACTTGCTGCAGTTCTACTTCCAAACAATCCACTCTGGGAGAGAGATTTGTCCTCCACAAATACTGCTTCGCATCTTAGCAAGATCAGTTTGCAGCTGCTCTTGATCCTTGATGTCCAATCTAGCAATGCACACCTGGTCCAAACTATCAGGAAGGGCTGTGCTCCTTTGGCTGCTGATCCTCAGTGAGTGTGCACCTCATTATTCCACACGATGGGGATCTTTCTGACCTTCATTTCTTACACCTCTGCATCCAGGGTACATCCTGCTAACATCTCCCCCTTGGTGCCTTCTTGACTGACTTGGATGCATGTTTAATTTCTCGCTGCCCAAATTAATTTCACTGCTTGTAATGTGTTTCTACTGACTTTAACAAAGCTCTCCCAAGACTCCTAATCTTGATGACCTTTCTAAGAACAAATACAAGCCAACTTGTTTCCCCAGGCAGATTTTCCTAATTTCTTATAGCTCTGTTGCCAACACATTCCCACTTCCATCTAATTTCTTTTGGATACGATGACTCCTCTCCTAACTCTAGAGAGAGTAATCAATATCAGGAGGAAAAACAACCATTTTGGCTGCTTGCTGGGAAGTAGTTTGTCCTGTTTAAGGAAACTCTGGAGATAGTCTATTAGGCACAAACCAGAGCTGACAACTCACATCTACTTTTTTCTTCATGCTGATGCTTTCAAAGTCTACATCAGTCACTAGAATCTCCATTAGGTTACTTCTCACCTGACCGCTGAGATTTCTACTGAGCACCATAATTCTTTCCCCTTTGTTTTTTCCCCGCTGTGATGTAATTATACTTTTTGCAGCCACAGAAAGTTGAAACTGGTGAGGCCCTGGCGCAAGCTGCCCAGATAAGCTGTGGATGACCTAATCCAAGAGGTGTTCAAGGCCAGATTGTATGGGGCCCTGGGAACCCTGATCTAGTGTCTGATGTAGTGATTGGTAACCCTACCCATAGCAGAGGGTCGGAACTAGATGATCTTTGAGGTCCCTCCCAACTCAAGTCATTCTATGATTCAATGATTCTATGAAAACATTGGGATATAAGCAACTGAGGCATTGGCTGCAGCTCAGGTCTTCAGAGAGATTCTCCTGTTGAAAGCAGCTTTTAAGAGGCAGTCGAGATGACTTGCCAAAGGTGACCCAGAACATGTGTAGCAGTGTGAGAAATGAACTCAGGTCTGATGAATACCATACTAGAGCCCTAAGCAGAGGATTATCTATGTTTTTTTTTTCTGTAACAGTGGAATAGAGGAGAGGTAGGGATTTCCAGGAACAAAAAATCACATCTTCAAACCTCTTTAAAGGCCACGGACTTAAAATCCTTCTTGTGCTATAAATGTACTGCAGAACCAATGTAAGCAGGGGAAAAATAAGAGTTCAGTTCAGTTCAAATTTGCTTCAACAAATTTGCAGTCAACACTTTTTTTTTTAACGCTCTTTCTTTTTTTTTTTTACTTTTTTTTTGAGGACGTTTAAAGAACAATGAAAACTCAAGACCGTTCACGGGGTCGGGGTTTCTGGCACTGCTGAAGCTTCTGCAGGGTAGCAACACTTCTGTATTCAGATGACTTGCTAACTCTGTCATAGCCCTGGTAGAACACTATTAAAAAAAGTTATTTCTGATGACATATTCCAGTGCAATGGAGATTCCTATGTATGTTAATTTGCTTTGAGAATTGCATCATCCCAAAGGAAGTATAGCAAGAGAGATTTAAAACAAAAGTGGTCTGTCTCCTGGCTGAGCTGTGATACTTGGCAGTGATACTGCTCTCCACTGAGTCCAACGTGCTGCTTTATCATAATGCTCTCCTCCCCATTGTGTCATGCTGGAAGGATGGCGTTTCTTGTCTCTCGATCCCTAAAAGATACTGGATGAGATATTTAAGCTACCAGTGTCCTTGAATGAGGTTATTAGTCCATGTAGGACCTTGTACTGTGAGCATTATGGTGATTTCAGGGGGACTGTTCAGGAAGCAAAATGCTGAAATGAAACCTCTCATTACTGAAGCAAGTGTCGTGGAAACCTACTTATAACTTGGTTATAGGACATGCATATTTATCCCTATTACTGTCCCAGTATTTTATCAACTAGTGTTGAATTGAGAGGGTGGGGTGCCTGGGATGAAAAAGGATTTCTTTGCCCACTTCCAGGTTTCACACAGTGCTAAGATACTTATTTTCATGCCCCAAACCTGACATATGTCCCTTGCTGCCTGGAAGGGACATTTTTGTGTATTGTCCGTGACAATTTTTGGATTAACACCACTGATAAGTTCCTGCCCACTGCTGAATTTCGTGAGAGAGCTGTGCTGAAGGTATGACATTCTGGTACTTCATCTCCCTCTGCCTCCAAATGTGGCTGCAAGGCTCCAAAATGCCAAGAAAGGAGCTCCTGGCTCTTTCCTCCATGCTTTGATAACAGCATGTTGGTGGGCATTTGTTTCAGATGAAGGGTGAACACGACATCAGCTCAACTGTGGTTGCACATGGGTTATAGTTGAGGAGCTGATTTTTTTTCATTTCTGCTGCTGAAAGAGACTGAATGAGTTGGTAAACACTTACCTTGAGTGAAATGATTTTTTTTTTTTTTTTAATAAAAATTAATGAGGAAATCAAGCACTGGTCCAAAAAATCTTATATTGAATTTTAAAGGTTTGCTTATTGAAAAAATCCCCAAAAAGTCACAGAGACTTCTGTTGAAACCTAGGAGGAAATGGATAAAGAAAGAAGAAACTGCTTGATAAATGTTACCTGGTTTTAGGACAGTTCTGTGGAAAATGCTAGTTATGGTACACAGCTGATATTAACAGTCATATTATGGGTACGGGTATAAATGGGGAAAATTTGTATAGCACAAACTTCTACCTGTGGTTCTCTCCCTTGGAAGAAAGGGAGCTCCTCCAAACCTGGACAGAAAGTGGGGGCCAGATATGCCCATACTTTCTATCTTAGCACGGTTAAAATGTCCAAAACACAATTCCTAAGCAATCCCTGTTGATATGTTAAGGCTACTACAATTACATTACACCCACACTCCCACCCATGAAGGAGTTGCTAATTAAACTGCAAAACAATCCTTCTGGTATTTAAATGTTGTGCTTGGGTATCTACATAGTTCATTATCCATTCCTATGAATATCCCAAAGCATGGCTCTGAGGAACAGCTCAGTGGAAAGTTTAATCTTCTTGTGCTGATTTGCTAACTACCTGTAATCAGAGGTACACCCACCCCCTCGATCAGCTGGGGACGGCACCTACCCCTGCAGCTCAGCCTTGTAGGGCTGCTGTCTAAGGAATTTATGGTCAGGTTCAAAGGATTTCAGTGGGATAAATGATCAATTAAAAATGGGAGTCATTCACTCTGCTTTAGATATGCTTTCAAAAGAGAAGTTTAGAGGTGCTTAAGTTTAAAGCATGGTGATTACACATTTCTTTTATGTTCAGTGGAACAATCACTGCAGGATCCATTTACGTTTTCTCAGCGGAGAAAAATGGCCCTTTCTAGAGGGCAGTTCTTCTGACCTCTCCCAGACGCTTATTTTACGATGAGATCACTTCCCATCTCCCCATTGGCTATAAAAGAGCCTGAGGTCTGAGCAGGTCTCAGACGTCTGACTTTTGGATATTGAAATTAGGGTAGAGGGGCTGCACCCTGCCTACCCCCTAATTGGGCTGGGCAGCAAGCAGGCTCAGGTCTGGTGCCAGTTTCCTCTGTGGGTTTGGTTCCTGAGTGAGAGCTCTGGACACTTCATTTTTCTTTGATGCATAAATGAGAAATACTCCAGTTGACATTCAAAACTGGGTGGAGGAAGGGAGACCACGCTGTACCTATTTATTTATGTGCTGTTGAGCACATTGGGTGTAGTCTTGGTGGACAGCAATAAAATAGGGCTGCCTTTATGGTGTCACCCTTCAGAGCAGCTCCCATACCAAGCCAGGAGTACAGTTGGGGAAGCTTCAGTCTCTCATCTGCTCTATAATCCACATTTCAAGCAAAAGGGATCGTGCTCTTCACCTGTAAGAGTGAGAGGAGCTGAGGGGAAGGCAGGAGCTCAGCATGCTAACAAGCTGAGTGCTTTTGTTACTGAGGCAATAAAATCTCTTTGCACCTATTATTCCTTTTTGTGCCCATTTATAAGTGTTTCCACAATGCGAGTAGTGTTGTTCAGAGCTCTCTGCGTCTGACTTGTTTTTTAAATCTGTTATACTATTATCTGGAGCATATTAACCCCTAGGTGCTTAGGTTTTCAAACGTATAAGCAATGCTAGAGGGAGGGAGAGGAATAAAACATCTAATCCTGCTTAAAAAAGAGCCAGAAGGTGAAATAGCAGAATAATCAGTCTTTAACACAATTTACCATCACCTTCTCCGCAAGGTCCCTTTGCTGTGATACTCAGAATTAAGAGACAAACTCGGCTAAGTTACTGCAATTCAGAAAACATGCACACACGCACAGACATACAAGTCAATCAGAGCCTAGCAGTTCCCTATGGTACAATTGTTGTAAGCACAAACCATTTTTAAACTGATACCAGAAATGAACTTTTATTTTCAATCATATTTACCGTAAATTAGAAATTACTCAGTAAAATGCAATCTGTTAGGCAAAAAATGCATCCTGTCACTTTCAATTAACCAGCTAAAAGGTTGTTAATGAATAAATATTGACTTTTAGAGGAAATGGTTCTTAACCAGCCTCGGATCCGTGTGCACGATATTTGACAAAGGATCGATATGGAGCTGGTACACTCCTGCTAACCTGGAGGTAACTGTTCTAAATGCCCTGGCACAATGCTAAATGACAAGTTGCACTCTGGCCCAGCTGTAGCGGTAGAATAAAGAGATGCTGAGATATGGAAAAGCTGCCTTTTGTTGATGCAGCCCACTCTACTGAAAATGAACTTCTGAAAATGAACAGCCAATACTGTGAACTTGGAGACAGAAACCAGCCATTTGAGCATCCCGGCAACAAAGACCTTGAGCACTATGAGAGCTGAGACAGCTCTACTGCTTTACAAATTAGACTTCTTGTTTCCTACTGTATGGGAACAGCTGAATCATGGCCTGAACCTCTGATTGATCACCTGAGGCGAGCAATGAGTCAGCCCTGGGAGCACAGGTGAAGGCAATTCACCTGTACTGCTGGAAGGGGTGGAGCCTGGCTGCACCTCTCCTAGACCCGTTTAAGAGCTGACTAGCAGAGGGAAAGGATCTCTTTGTGGAGATCCCTCCTTTGGAGTTTTACAGTGAGCCCAGGACAAGGGTAAGCACTCTATCTATATTTTTTTTATTATTATTTTTGGTGTAGTAACCTGCTTAGCCAAACTCTTTGGTATATTTCCTAATTATAACATCTGTATATCCACTGGTTATACAGCTACTAAAAATGTATGTGTAAATGCCATGCAGATCAACTCTTTGGGCTTCTAAGAGTTTCTCTGATAGTCTGTAAAAGCTCCCTGAAATGATACACCAGGGTGTATTCTGATGTATATAATGACTTGCACTACACTCTTTGCTAACCATGATCTGCTGTAGGGCATCAAGTCTCAAAATCCAGCAGAACTGGTTGGGTTTTCACATCTATAGTTAAGGGAGAGCCAGGCAGGTAAGACCCCATAGCGAAAGAGCATGTTCAGGGTTCAAACTTTGTCCCTAGTTTGCACTTCCACTGCTAGACGTATAGCTCCTCTAGTTCTCATTTGTAAGTGTTTAGCTCATTCATTGTGTTTAGCTGAGGGTACTGTGTGGAAGGATCCCTAGTTAGCTGGGAGGCTCTGGCCTTATTAAGCTTCAAGCAACTTTAGTCACCTTAGTTATAATGGTTGGTGTGATGTGTCACACAATGCAATGCCACAGCTGCTTTGTATCTTCTTACAAGTAGCAGGAATGTACTTATTGATATCATATAGATGTAATATAGTTATTTAATTGAATCATAGGGCTGGAAGGAACCTTAAAGATCTAGTTCCGAGCCCCTACTGTCACCAAAAGGTATTGGAGCTTCTTGAGATGATCATGGCTTTCAAGTGTGTCCCTTTGCAGTCTTTGTTTCCTGTTCCATCTTCTCTATGTACAAAATTAGAAGCTGCTTGTTTCAGTGCTTAAGCACTTCCAGTTGTTCCTAAATCAAAAAACATACCTTTATCCTCTCATTCCTAAACACAGAGTGATCATGTTTGAAACATGACAGCTGCCATCAGCTGGGATTTTTAAGAGTTAGGTGTTTTTACACATGTTGACATTTCAAGTATTTTTCTTGCTTGAATGGAAACACAATTGTCTCTGGCTCCCTGGGCTGAAGATGATCAAGATTATGAAGTTTATAGATGTTTTGCTGCTCTGGCATTTAAATGGAAATGACTCCATCATCTGGGACACCTCAGGAGAGCATCAGCAAGATTACTGTTTGAACTAAGCCAGTTGCTTTGGTGGTTAAAGGAGACCTTCTGGAGAGGTGCTAGCCCAGTCTTAGCTGGGCAGGATTGTCTTTATTCTCAGTAACGAGCTGATCACTCTGATGTGCTGGGTTTGACTGATTTTTGTTACATGGGGGCTCAACGTTTTTTCCAGATGCTGTAGTGGTACTTTTGTTGCAGTGAGAGAAGATGAAGTCATCTTGTGGTTTCAGACTTCTTGCGCCTTTCTTTTTACCCATCCATGGCTTATTTTTACCTTTGACCAGAACAGCGTGGTCTGATATGTGTTGGGCCAGTCAACAGCTTTGGGTTCCAGTTGAAATCCAAGGGCTTGTTGGGTTGGGCACAGCAACTCACTAACAAGACCCATTTCTCAGAAGGAGTATTTAGCACACTTCCTATGGTTCAGCTATGGGGTAGACCATCTAGTGCTTTATGTAGGGTATTTCATTTTTTTTTATATATTTTTTTCATATATTTTGTAGGGCATGTTGAATGCGGGACCTTGGAGGCTTCTTGCCAAGAAAGGGTGTTGTGATACAGCTCGAAGACTTTCTTCATAGGTCAGTAGTGTAGCTCTAATGCAAGGGAATAACTTCTGTGCTGTGATGTTCTCTCTCTCCAATTGTTCCAATTTTTGCTCTTCAGATGCACCTGGATTCCTCTCACATTCCCATCTGTGTGATAAGTAATGCAGCACAAATTGTGGAACTGGATATTATTTGGTGCGTCAACAACAGTAAAAGCTAACAGCATTGCACAGGGACTAATAAAGCTGAGATAAGAACTGCTGGGCTTTTCTCTTCTTCATTGGCAGTTAAATGTGATTTCTATTATCTCACTGTTTGCTTTAATGTTATATGGAACCTGTCAAAGCTCCATAGTCTCACTGCTCAATGTTCAACTAGGAAAAAAAAGACTCCGTAAATTACAGTAACTTTGCTTCTGAAAGGTATGTAAAAGTATTCCATCTAATTCATGGCTCCCTTTTATCATAAGTGATAGTGGAAATGCAGAAGATTAACAAGGTCAGATGAGTTTGGGATATCAGGCCAAATCTGTATATCTTCTGGATTTTACTGTATTCTCACTATTATCCCTAGATTTGCTGCAGCCTATATCAACCTCTCATATTCTCCACCTCCATCATCATCATCTCCCATAAATGCCTTTGATTTGCCAGCCTGCTACCAAAGCTCCAAAAATCCATTGTATGGCAGAGAGGATGTGACTTACAGGATGTCAAGTCTTGTGAACCTATACATTCAGACTATTTCTTTGTGTGTCTGTATGGGCAGTGATGACAGACAGGTATCTTGAAGAATAATTGAAAGGATCATTAACCAGTACAAAGTGCCCTAATTATTTCAGGTCTCATGCTCGTTCTTCCTCTTTAGGAGTTCCCCCTTGAGCAGCTTCGTAAAGTGACTGTGCATGATGAGTAGGACCTGATATATGTCGTAAGGCACCTGAAGTTTCTGCTGCTGCAAAATGCCTTTGTTCTACCCATAGGAGATATCCTTGTAATCAACATTTTCATGGTGGCATCACTGCGTGGCTTTTCTTCTGTCTAGTCAGACTTTAATCAGTAGCATTGACTTAGAGGATGGTGTTTGATAACAGAGCTGAGTCCTTGATGGGAGCCTTAAGTTCACTCTCTAGAGGTTGTAAAACAGCCGGAACAGGACATGAGTTTATAAGGTATATGTGATATAGGAAGGAGACTTGATCTCTTTGGTAAGGATCCAATTTTTCTGTATGATCACATTTCTCCAGCTGGCAATTTGTAGATTGGTTGAAATATCAGGGATGTAATGAAATTCTCCCTGCACACATTGCTCATCCTGTGCCAAAATCCTCATCACCCTGGTTCTGTTATCAATAAAAGATGATAACATCGTTACTTAATATTCATGTTGCAAAATAAATTGAGGAGAGATGGGGCTGTGTTGTGTTTATGCAGTATGTAGCACACCAAGTTGTATCTCCTGCCCCAGGGAATTCATAAGATGTGTAAGACACATGAGGCATGGAAAAGTTGTGGCTTGGGAGGGAGGATCTCCATGGCAAACCATGGATTGTCCCACTTGTAGGCTCTGCCCTCAGCTCCCTATGTTAGGAGAGCAACCTTCAGAAATTTCAGTTAATTCTATGGGAATTGTTGACAAGGGCAGTGGGACGGACAGGTCAGGTCTGGTCCTGGCACAAAACAGAAGAATGCCCACAGTTGTGGTGTATTAAAGTCATTTGAAAGAAAATGCCGAAGGATTTTCCTATGATTTTTCCTATGATTATTCCAAAATGGTGCATGCCTCTTTCTAGCCTACTCCTGCCTTGAGCATTACTCTCCTATCACACAGCTGATCCCTTAGTTATTAGCATAAAGATCATAAATATCCTATGTAGCTCCAGGACCTAGTGATTCCCGCCAGCTTGGAAGCAATAAGGAACAAATACCTGGACCCAGCTCCAGGAGGTAATGGGGAAAAATGAAGGATGCATGTTGAATCAGATCTTACTGGAACCAGGCTGAGGTCTGTACAGTCCTGCTCATTTAACACCTTTTTGTGGGGGAGAAAGGGCATAGAGAGTGTCTGACTTCAGATCTGGTTTAAAAAAAAAAAAAGGTAAGTTTTGAGCTGGAAGAGGTGCTAGAAGAGAGAGGCGATGCCTCATGTTCACAGTCACTGTGCAGCTGGTGGAGAACACATTACAGAGTAGCAGGACTGAGGATTAAAGGGAAGCCATTCCCTCTGCTCACAGCAGGAAGGATAGCAGTCCTGTCATCCTCTCAGGAGTTGCTCTCTGCCACACTCTTAAATAAGACAGGACAGTGATTAAATTCCTTCCCTGGGAGCTTGCCTTTCTGAGACAAGTGAAAAAAAGAAAGGAAACATGTAAACAAATACTAAACAGTCAGGCCAGCCTCCCATATTCAGCTGTGCCCTGGGTTGTTGCATGTGCTGCTATTAGGAAATGTGCATGCCTGAGCTCCTGTGCTTGCTTCAGCTTGTGCTAACTTTTCTGCTGCCTTCCTCTGTCACTACATCAGCAGCCGTTGCTGCTTCTGCTGTGTCTGTGCTGTACAATGAACTGACCACTCTGTAGTGGGGCTTCTGCTGCTAAGAATTCTCAGAATGGATTTGGAGGTGATGTTTGATTATTCAGTCCTGATTCTTTCTCTCTCTTCCCCAAATCCATCCAGATTCTCTTTGTTCTCAAGAGAGGACCAGTCCACAGGCCGTGTAGGTCAACCTCTTGTGTACTACACTCGAGCCCTGTCCATGTCTCATAACGCATCATCTGGAGGTTGATCTGTTGACTTGGAACTTTGGCTGGTCAATGTTGGACTGGCTTACCTGCAGCTAACATCAAAATGAAAAATATGATTGCATAACAACATCTGAGTCTATGCAAAGATTGCTGAGATGTGGGCAGTGAGGTAGGAGTTTGCTCTTGCAAAGGACAAGGATAAAATAGCTGCCAAAGGACAACTTAGTGCCCAAAGCCAGCCCACGGGTGCAGGCATTGCTGCATCTTTTAAACATTTCTGATGCATCCTGCTACATTGATCTGCACCTCACAAGTATGTTCTGTTGCATTATGTCAGAACTGACATGACATGAGGTAATTGGATTTGATATGACATAATCCACCCGTAACACAACATGTGATAGATGAAAGGACTTTCCCTGAGGCAAGCAGAAGCCAGCTGGTACTGTACAACACCTGCAGAAAGAAATGGGTTTTAATCATCTCCTCCTAGACTGGGGTGGCAAATTGTACAATCTATGCACATCCCTAATTGGTAACTCAGAACATTTAATTGTTTTTCAGAACAACGCTTCATGTTTTATTGGATTGGAAACAAAATGAGAGTGTTCAGAAATTCATCTCAGAGACGCACGCATAAAAAAGAAATCCAAGCTCAGGTGAAGTTCAGCAATACATGAGACAATCAGTTTGTTTCAAACTCCTCTGATTTAAAGCATCTCTTGCTTTTTGTTGATATGCGTGTACGTTTAATCCTAGTTTTCAGAGGAAGAGGAACACTGATGGGCTGATACCCATTTAGATGTAATCCTGAGCGGTTTCTTGTGATGCTCCCTGCTGTTCTGCCAGCATTAATGACCACTACACTGTACTGCTATTAGGTATAGCTTGGAAATGTCAAAGCTGAGCTTTGAACTTGATCATCTTTCCCTCAGGGATATCCCAGCCTCTGTAATGTACCCAGAGTAGGAGGGAAAAGCCATGAGCAGAAGATTATTCACAGTTTGGTCAGCAGATTTGGTACCTTCACTCCTGAATGAAGACATCAGGTGAAAATGCTGGAGGGGTGAGGAAGAATTGCTTTAGCTGAGTTAAAAGGTATCTGGTCCTCAAGTGGACTGTCCTCCATCAGCTTCGATCCACATTGCTGTCATCCAGCTGTTTTACAGGCTTCCCTTTCAATGTTACTTTCTGAAGCACTGCCACCTCCTCATTCACTGCAAAATGATTCAGAGGGTTCAAAAAAAATGCAGTACTGGGAAATCCTGCTGAATACAGGGATGGGAAGGGGAGGGCATCATTTTCAATGTACATGTCCTAATTCCTCTTGACTTTGATGTATAGCTTCTGTCTTGCATTATTTAGCACAGACATGTGGCACTCCCACATCTACACTCGTTTTTGAGGTGCAGCATGTGAAGTTTCGTGTTACATCACTTGGCTGTCAAAGAGATGGAATTTCCCTATTTTTCCCATTTCAGTCCTGACCCTACCCCCAGTATTTTCATCCCAGGGAAACCTGGACAAAAGCAGCAGACAATAGGGCATCAGTGTGCAAGGCTCTCATTCACTGAGGGGGAGCGAGGCATTCCCTACCAGCACCCTTCCAGTCCTATGTATTTTACTCTCCTCTTTGGTGGCCCTACAGTCACCAGGATGGACTGTGCTTAATGTCTTGAGTTCTTCTGTAAGCAGAAGCATCTTGACTACAAAAACGCATCCTGTGGCTTATGATGATGATCTCCAAATATGAGGTGATTTTGTATTCATGTCAAAGGCCCTGCTGCAGTTTCCTCTTGCTGGTGCGTCCAAGAACTCCTGCCAAGTGCTGCCATCCCAGTGCACGCCCTAGTGAGCAAAGGCAAGCTGTGTTTCAGTGCTGGCCTTGAACGTCCTTCGATTGGGGTTGAAAGAGATGCTGAATGTTGTTCTAAGCTGTTTCCTTTGTGATGCCTTTAGTATAAATCTCTGCCCCCTTTCTTAAAAGCCAGCTCAGCCACATGAACTAGGCTTTATTTTATGAGGCTCATTATTTTTATATTGATGTTCATTTTCTGAAAATAGTGTGAAAGCTAAATGCATACAGCCCCCTAGACGTTTTAACAAAATCATATTTCAGTCACGCTATTGATTGTCTATCTATAAAGCAATATATGGCCAGGAGTTAATGTTAACAGTGCACTATGTTAACTGAAGTAATGTAGTGAAAAACAAAACCAAGAGTTGGGCTTGCTTTACTTTTTTCTGCAGCGTGACACCTCCAGCTGAGCTTTATTGCTTCTCCTGAGTGTTAGGTAATCACATAGATGACCTATAGCCATTTCCCTTAATGGACAATGAGCAAAATCAGCCAGAGTTCACGGTTGCTGATTTGGGGGTAGCACATAAACAGTCTTCTTTTCATTGTGCTTACACCAATTTTGTTTTTGTCCTTTGAGTAAGAAGCAGTTGGTTGTGGGTTCAATGCTAAAGTGATGCTGACATGAGGTTACTTCTATGTGCTCCTGCAATCTTTAAATTCTTTCTGCTTTGCTGAAAAGGGTAAAATTTTTATAGGAACTGTATTTGTTCAGTCTCCCAGGAAATGAGGCTTTGTGACTAAAACCTGGCAATTGTTTATGTTGCAAAGTTTTTCTTTTATGATTACTGCAGATACACAAAAGTAGTTTGAGGACCTTGGTCTATGTTATCTCCATCTGTAGATGGGCAGATTGGCCTCTGTTTTAAGAAGTCAACATCATCCCAGCAGATCTATAATCAGGTAGATTTTCTAGCTGCATTGTTACTATTATTACTTTTCCTGAAAAGAGCTGAATATTTTCTTTCTATATATTTACATATGGGAACGCTTTTATGTATAGAAATGCAATGATCTGGCCAAAATCACATTGCCCTGCCAGGAATCAGAGCAAAACCAAAAGCTCTCTGACTTACAAAGACTGTAGGGACAACTAGTTATCTGTTCTGCCCCTCAATGACTGTCCCATCAAGTCAAGCAAAAATTTCCTTATTTTGTTCTTAAAATCCTCCAGTGATGATTATTCTGCCAACAACCGTGGCATGTGCTGAATAGGAAAATTTCACTCTTAACTGAAATAAAATCCTTCTAGTTCAATCTGTGGCATGTTTTCATATCGTGCCCCTATGGTCATCAGAAGGAGATCATCTCCAGCTGTTTCTTATGTGTTTGAAATTACAGTGAGTCATAGAATCATTAAAATTGGAAAGACCACTAAGATCATCCAGCCCAACCATCAGTGGTGCTACTCTTTCCATATTCTTTTCTCAGGTTTTCTCTGCTCTTGCTCTACGCAAATCATATGGATTTTATTTTTATTTTTTTTAATCTCCTCTACTCTCTTTCCCATTAATCTAACTTCTCCTGACATATAGTGGCCAAATCAGGGAAAAGTTCTCCAGTAAAGCCTTTAACAGCCGTAAATGGAGCAGAAGGCTTTCTTCACACATCTTAAATACGATGGTGCTCTTTGCCTGCCTCAGCATGGTGTTTGCTGTTCTCAGTGTAACCTTGTTGATTCACATCTAGCTGCACATTCACTCCAACCTTCAAGTCCTCTTCAGAGTTGCCACCCAGTCTGTTGCTCCTAGTTTGGAGTGGTGCAGTTGTTGTTCCTCTCTGATCTTGATATCCGTAAGGACAAAGCTCATTTATCCTACTCTTCCAGGCCACAAATATAATTTGCCAGGATAATTTTGATCTCTAGCCCCGTGTTATCTGATGTGCCAGTAGCCCCTCCCTCTGTAGTGATGTGTGTGAATATGTAAACATAAAGGTTATGCTGTCATAGGAAAATATTGCATAGTGTGACATCTTAGTCAGACCCTTGAAGATTTTTTTCCTGATATCCACCTCTTTCTTGCAAGTGAGCTACTCATTACTGCTCCACAAATACGTATTTTTTTCCAGGGTATATGTACATATATTTTGGTGTAGCTCAATAGCATTTTCACCTAGAGTGTCTCACCTTGTTAGGAAAAGATACAGGTTGCTGCAGTTGAGGTACAATCTCTATTGCTCTTCTCCTATTCAGACTGCCAAATAAAAGCATCAGATTGGTTTAGAAACGATTTAGCCTAAAAAAAAAAAATCCAAACTGAGTGTTGCTTAGTGTTTCTGGCTATCTCTGAAATGTTTACAAACAGCTTTGTAGTGTCAGTGTTTTTATAGAAATTGAAGTTAAATTGCTTTTCCACTCTTTCTTTTCCTCCCCCCACCCCCCATGTTGGCCATTTTCCAGTTCCCTATAATCACCAACACCCTTCAGGAGATGCAGACGGGCCCTTCCAAAGGCTTTAAGACTTTTTTTAGCTACGTCATTCTTTCTTAGCTGTTTTCTTCCTTCTGGGTCCTCAACACCTGCTGTGCAAATTGCAAAGAGACGCATCAAGAAGATACTATTCTGTCCACCTCCCCAAAACCCCGATCCCCTAAGCTAAAGAGGAGTTGGGTTGTCATCCAGTGCCATATTGCGGGAGTAAGAGATTCAGCTTCCTGTCCCTCCTGCTCCTGTTTTTGTAAATTAATGTGATATTTTATGCATTTTTTGATATGCAAAGTGGATAATTAAACCACATTAAATCTCTTCACAGACCCTCATTCAAGTATAACATAGCGTTAATTTGGCTGAGCTTAATTTATGTTGTAAACTGAATTAGGGACACACTAATTCTGAATAAGAGTGTGCATCAAGGAGCCTAATGTGGATTAAATAATCCAAATTAACTTAAAGTGTGAATAGAAAATGAATTAATTTTCCTGAGAGTCCCAGTGTAGGCTCCACACATCAATCATTCTCTGCTGCCATTGCCCATCCCACACAGGTGAGGATTCACCTCCAGTGATTCTCTCCCTCTTTGCTATGTGGGTTTCTCACTTCTCCATGTAAGTGATGACAAGATCCTGCCTGAGCATGGTATAGCATAAATGGGAAGCAAGGAAATGGGGATTTCTCAACAGAAGACAGTATGAGTGTGTGGGGTACGTGGCCAACACATACAGCTATTTACCCGTGAGTTAAATGAAGATGGGAGAGAGAAACAGAATTTCCCAACCGCTAAAAGGAAAAGGAAGAAAGCTTTTCCTCTAATTTTAGTTTTGTTCCCTTTTGTTTTAGCCACCACTCCTGATTTACGCTGAAAAGGGAGGCCAGGCTGATGACTCCTGAATGTAAAGTATTCCTATAGGACACCATCCATTACTTGTGCTGCGTAAGCACTAATAATCCCATTGAGCGCTCTTTCACTTGTGCCTTGATGCTAATGCCTTGTACACCAGCTTTCTCATGCATCTCCCTTCATCAAGAGCTCTGGGGAGAAAACTAAAATCAACCACAGATTACTCAGACTTGTCAAGTGTGCTCTGCAGACTGGAGAGCACATCCTTAGCTCAATGCATGTGCATAACTCCCCTTCACATTAATGGGAGTTATGTGCTTACATCCACAGGAGGATATTCCCCAATGCCCAACATCTTGTTTCATCATTTATGGGGCTGAAATGACCTGCAAATAGTAGGGGTCAGTGTACTGTGAAGGGTCTGGAAGGAGAAAATGCCGATATACCGAAGTGGTGCCATGTTTATAAGTAGATGGAGTTGGCATCTATATTACACCACGATGCCAGTGCCTCATCCAGGGCTTCTTTGTTCTCTCACTCCTCATAGGACAACTTCTAGATAGTTTTGCAGTCTTCTCCCCGTGGAATTACGTAAGACAAAACTTAAACTTCCCAATGCTCTGACACTCCTATAGAACAGATTTACACCAACTGTATGTGGAAGGGAATTAGCCCCGTGGCAACAATCAGCAATTATATATGCCAGGAAGAAAGAACAGTTGCTGTAAAGGGGATTAATTAGGAGTAATGGGATAAAATTGAGGGGGTGGGAAGACTAGTTTGAATATTAGGTCACGCTTTGTACTTTTGCATTTCTCAGGCCATGGAACAGTCTTTAAGAGGGGAAATCTTGTCACTTCAGGAATTGGAGGTATCTAATACCATATCTGAGGCATTGGAACAGGCTATCCAGGGAGGTGATGGATTCACCATCCCTGAAGGCTTTTAAAAAAAGGGTAGATGTGACACTGAGTGACATAGTTTAGAGAGGTGTTGATGGCTGGACTAGATGATCTTGGTGGTCTTTTCAACCTTAATGATTCTATGAATTCAGATATTCCCTGTGTGCACTGCTGGAAGCCCCTGAAAATTCAACAGTAATGGGGTAGGATATGAAAAAGGAAGGGGACCTTCCTCATTGCGCATGACTTCCCTGTGTCTTTGGAGAAGGGATACAGGCTGTGGATAACAGAGCTCCCCACAGAGTAGGTATGAATCTATCCATGATATAAGTGAAGAGAAATAATGACTGTTTATGAGAGTGGATAGTGATAGGACAAGGGAGAATGGTTTTAAACTGAGACAGGGGAGGTTTAGCTTAGATATTAAGAAGTTTTTCACAGAGGGTGGTGATGCACTGGAACAGATTGCCCAAGGAGGCTGTGGATGCCTGTCCCTGCAGACATTCAAGGCCAGGCTGGATGTGGCTCTGGGCAGCCTGGTCTGCTGGTTGGTGACCCTGCACATAGCAGGGGGTTGAAACTAGATGAGCACTGTGGTCCTTTTCAACCCAGGCCATTCTATGATTCTACGAAATATAAATCAGTGACCAACATATTTCTTTGTTCAAGAGAGCTGAGATTTTGCAGCTTCACTGACTGGAGATCAGGCTATGCTGTCTTTCAGTGGGGTTTGCTAATGCTGTGCAGTAGGTGACAGGAGTGTATCTACTCTATCCAAAACATTAAAGACCACAGGAGTCATGATGACAATCAAGCCTGGTTTCCTACTCAGATTCCTAAGAGTTCCTGCTCAGGAAAACATCATCCTACAGTATCAGTATCCCACAGATTGCTCTCTTTTCTCCCAGGCTTCCCTTCCACCCACAGGTACATGTCTATGAGGAATGACAGCCTGCTCAGCACTATGTCTTCAGGCAGATGAAGGTATGTCTGAACCATGGTGGTGCTGTGACTCCAGTGTGACAGAGTGTTTATTTATAGTTAATGGCATTTTTGACCTTCCTCATCTCCTTACTGCTCTTTTAAGTCTTTCTAAATCTCATTACATAAGGAAGTAAGAGCCTTAGAGGGAGAATCTGTACCCAAGCAGGCCAGCTCATATAAAGCTCTAAGCACTGCAGGGTGGAAAAAAACAGTGGAGTATCTGGTTACTGGCTACATGGGGATCGGTGGGAGTGAAGATGGTACCTGTCAGCCAGTAGGCAAAAAGACTTAGAAGGGGGCTGATTCCTCCCTCTGCTTTTGGTGTAACCAACCTTTCCTCAGGCCAGCTGAGTAAAGAAAATGAGTAATAATAATGAGCCATTGACTCCTGGAATTCTATCTGGATGTGGTTTGGAAGCAGTTTCATCCTTCTCCTGGAGAAATACCAGAGAGAAGATGACCTCCTGACTTTTATTTCTACAGGAACTGCTGAAGGCTGCTTTGGCCAGTGGCAAAACCTTTAGCAGTGTGTTCCCAGGATGAATTGCAGCTCTGCTTCAACCAAGCTTCTTCCCACTCCCAACCTGCCCCAAAACAGCAGTCCATCCACAAGTAACCTGCAGAGGTGGCAGGGATAAGTTGAGTTTGCAGGGAAGGGAAGTTTATTCTGCGCACAGTGTAGAGCACACTGAAACCAGCCTAATGTAAGTGCTGACAGCAAGGTAGGAAATCCTCCTACTTCTGGGCTTATGGGAGTTTCTGCTTGAGTGGAAGCAGCTAGAGGGAATGTTCAAGGACCTCCATTTAATTTCCCACCCCGCATCCAGGCCAATGTTCCACTTTTTATTGTCTACATATATCTGTAATTATTAACTTACAGCAACATTTCATTGGCCAATAAATGTTAGTTATGGTATATTTGGTAGCTTTATGAAATGTAATTAGTGCTGGAATAATATAAGATACTCGAGAGCTCTGGCACTGGTAGACAAACCTTTTATCAGCTGTGGGCATTTAATTCATTTTAACAGAAAAGACATAAACAAATAACAATATTGCATCCTCGAACTGGCCTGGTTTCATCTCGTTTCCTTGCTCAGCTGCCGTGTTTCTATGTTTTCCTTATATGATTTTTAGCTCCCGCAGGCATGTAGTAAATTGATCATTGTTAGCTCTGAGATTCAAATTTCCCTTTATACCATCCACAGACCATTTATTACTGTTCATCATATTTCACGGGAACCTAGGAGCCTCAATCAGTTTTAGAGGGCCTTGCTCAAGACTCAGAGTGCAGAACAGATAAAATTGGAAGAATGCTATTACCTAAGCTTTCAAATAATGCATTATCTTTTCCAATTTTATAAAATATATACCTTTCGGTTTAACCTAAATCACGTTTTTATTCATGTTATCTGACCAAAATAAAGAACCCCAGATGTTATTTTATATGCCTTGAAACGTTCCCTCCAACCTGCAGGAAAGGATTTTGTTTGGTCATAGGAAATAAAGAGCTCAAAGACTAGCAGATTTCCTAAACAGTGGGCATTTCAGAAGACTTGCAGAGGATGCTGAAGACCCACATTTATCCACTGCTTCAGCCTGAGAAAACGTGCATCTTTTTGACACCATTCCACTCTGTGCAATTAAACACTTATGGGAGCAGAGGTGGGTTTGGGTAGACCATCTCCTGAAGTGTACGCCCTGGATACCTACAAGCAGGTTCACTGATCAGAGCAGACCAACTCCAACACGATAAGCTGAGAGATGCCTGCCTGAGCTGCAGAGACTATGGAGGCTGCATGAATAAGAAGCCCAAATTTGCACATAAATCCAGGCTGATGAAAATGAATTTTTAGCCTTTTTACCGGTTGTCAAAAAAAAGCTGTCTTGGAGCTCTGGTTGTTATTTCCACTTTATGGTAAGTTAATGTGAAGCAAGTGAGGTTAAAAGTCCAGCCACACCAGAAAAGATCTGATCATCTCCCTTGAATCTGCCTGCCCTTCATGTGATTTTATAGGCAGTCATCACATCATGCTTCCACACTCTGCACACCTGAAAGCCAACAGCACTTCAGGGATCTTTTCCTGCTTCTGTTTCTGAAGGCTCCAAGCAAGCACACTGTGCTCCAATGGCACTTGGCAGCCAAGGGGTGTGGGTGCACATCAGTGCATCGGGGCCAACCACAGCACGGACACAGGGTCTTTCATCCCACTGTGAGGCATGCCGCATCTGGGGTTCTTTATTTTGGCCAGATAACATGAATAAAGCCATGCCCGCTTGCAGGTCTGAGGCTGCCTTCACAGTGAGGTCCCAGTGATGAACCTCAGGGTCGGTTCGGATTGGATGTTAACAAAATTTCTTCCCAGAAAGAATGGGGATGCAGTGGAACAGGCTCCCTGGAGGTGGTGAAGTCCCTGGGAGGTGTTCATGGAGATGTGGTACTGAGAAGCATGGTCAGCAGGCATGGTGGGGTGGGTTGATGGTTGGAATAGATGAGCTCAGTGGCCTTTTCCAAGCTTAATGATTCTATGATTCTAAATCTCTCACCTGCAGGGATAAACCATACAAACATCTCCTGTGACTGCAAACTACAAGAATCTCACTCTTCAAGAACAAGTTTCATTTGCAGTAAGACATTAAGCCAGGTCACGTGTCTTGGCCTCTCCTCTGAAATCTTCTTATTAAAGACTGACTTGTCACACTCAGTGATCTCCCCAATAAGACCTTCTTCACAGCTGGGAAAGAACCTTCCTACTGCCCCTTACTCTTTGGGAGTTTATAGCATCATTAAGTAAAATCCACAGATGCACTAATATAGTGGAAAAGGGAGAATTAGACCCCTGGAATCTGACTCTATTTACCTAGGAAATAATACAAAGAGCACATGGACATATGGCAGTTATGAGCCATTTGGGGCTGCCAGCACCTGATATAGGGTTATAGGTGCTTTGTGGGTTTCCTCTCAGTGCAGGCTGACAAAGCTGGCGGGAGGGGGAATTTGCTTGTCATCCATTGGATTATACCTGATTTATGGTTTCGCTCATTGACTCCAGGATTCTTGCAGAGGCAAGCTGCATTGTCTTAACTTTGCATTTGTAGATTATCCACACTGCAGAGTTATAAATCCTTCTGAGCACAGTGTGCTTCTAAGGCCTAATTATATTGTCAGCGATAGGGTCTGGAGCGGGAGTGTATGTGCTACAAAGCACTGCTGGCCTCGAGTTCAGGAGGCATTCATAGAGGCATTTTATCAGTCAATTTCATGAGACATTAATTAATGAGATACTTCAATTAGATCATTTCTGTCACTAGGAAGGAATTATTCTTCATGGTCAAGATTACATCATCTTAATTAGTCCCTCTCCAAGTAATTTGCTTCTTTTCAAGCCCTGAAGAAGGGTACATTCATTATAGATAATTAATATTCACGTTAATTGACTGTACCCTACAATTCATGGAGCCCCTTTGAAACAGATTTTCTAGCTAGGCATCAGGAAGGGTGAAGTTGCACTGCACAGCCCTGCGTAGGGTTTCTCAACCAGGCTGTGGACCAAATTATAATAATCAGCCCCAGGCCTACTTCAGCCACTCCAGCTAATACTCACAAAAGAGTGCCCATTCTGAGCGACTGCAGGGTACATACAAAAGTTGGGACCAGAAGGTTAGGCTAAAGATCTTGTATTTACATACACACCATAGAGGGACCCTATTTTTTTTGTCAGCACACACATTCTTCACAGCAAAATTACTTTGATTTGACTATTTCAGTCTTAAAAGGGAATTTCTATAACAAGCCAAGCAGGAAGAACAGATAACTTGAAGCTCAGATGCTCTGTTTGTTTCTTCTCTGAAGAAAGGGCATGCAGTGTTAATCACGTGTCATTTAATGGTGCCAATAATCTGCAGAAACTACCATATCCCACTCATAATAGTAAATTCAATGGAAATGCTCTCTGCTTGTCAGTGCTTCCAAAAGCAGATTTTCCTCCTTTTCTTTCTTTTTTCTTCTTCTTTTTCTTCTTCTTCTTTTTCTTCTTCTTTTTCAAGTTTTTGATAAGAGGCTATTGAGCTTAGAGGCACCTACACATCTCTAATAGGTAGCACTCCCATTGAAGCTGGGGAATTGAGTTGGCTGTGCTTGTAACAGCTACATTTGCTTCTTTGCAAGCGTAGTATTGCAACTCTCTATTTCTATGCAGGTTGCTGAACCAGTCTGATCCAGACAGAGCTTCTGAGGAGAGGAAACACAGTTCATACATGTGCAAGTCTCTGTTTTTGAAAACAAACCTTCCCCTTTGACTCAAGCTTTAAATAGCAGAGCCAGGCAAATCATGTGGATAACATCACTGAATAAGTGCTTAGGTTTCAGCACTTTTCTTTAGCTCTTCTTGTCTTCGTGTCACGTATTGGTTTCCTCTGGATAGTCTATCAAACAAATTAAATAAAGGAATGCTAGTGGAAGCTGTGAGATACAAAGAAACACTGAATATTCAGAGTGACTATTTTCATTCCCAGTGGAAACCTAATTTCAAGATCGGACTTTATCCAGCTGGGGAGGAGAAACATTAAAATGTGCACAGCCACTTTTACATGCAGTACTGGTGCAGGAGCTCTGCTAGAAGCTTAGCAAGAGGAGGATGCCACAGAGTAAGCACTATGTGAATGCAAAGTGAGACTTGGAGTGGATCTGTATGGGAAAGGGGTTTTGATCAGTATGGACAAAACATGTGGCAGTGCATGGAGAAGTCTCCATCTTTGTTGTTGAATGATCTGGATAATATGATAGAGTGCACCCTAGTAAATCAGCAGATGACATGAAGCTGAAGGGAATGGCTGATTGACTGGAGGGCCATATGATCATCCAGAGGGACCTGGACAGGCTGGGGAGGAAGGCTGACAAAAATCTCATTCAGTTCAGTGAGGAGAAGTGTGAAATCCTGGACAGGAACAACTCCAGGCACCAGCTGGAAAGTAGCTCTGCATAGAAAGAACTGGAGTTCCTGGTAGACACCAGGTTGATTATAAATTCAGTCATGTGCCCTTGCCAGTAAGAAGCCTAAGAGTATTCTTAGCTGCTTAGGCGTGGTATCACCAGCAGATCAAGGGAGGTGTTCCTTCCCCTCAGCACCAGTAAGTCTGTTTGGAGGGCTGTGTCCTGTTTTGGGCCGTTCAGTACAAGATAGACATGGACATACTGGAGAGAATCTAATGATGGGCCACAGTGATGATGGACAAGAGGCAGTAGGCACAAACTGTAGGACAGGAGGTTCTCCTGAACACCAGGCAGCACTGCAGTGCTGTGTGGGTGATGCACCCTGACACAGTGACCCAGAGGCTGTAGGCTCTCCTCCTTGGAGATGGTCAGGAGCTGTCAGGATGTGGGGCTGGGCACCTTGCTCTGAGTGTCCCTGGTGAGGCAGGGTGGGACCAGATGCACCCAGAGATCCTGCTGGCCTCAGCCACTCAGGGGTTCTGTAAATATGAGTAGAATGCATGCAGTGCAGAATTCTAAATAATAAATAATATTAGGGATGACTGTATTCTGCATTTGGTCAGGTGGCAAAGAAAGGTCCAAAAACAAACAAAAGAAAAAACAAACGAAAAAGCAACAACTGTTTACACTTCATCTAGGAATTACTTTTCTGGGAGTTATTCACCCAAGCCTGTTAAAAATGCAGCTTGAATTAACATCATGCCATTTGCTTAGTACCTCTGCCTAATTCTGTTATCCGTGATTGATTATCCGAGAGCAATTCTCAGGAGCTTGCCCAATTTGTTTTTATTACTACTTAGGCCAACAAAAAGCAATCGTCTAAAACTTCTTCTTGTCTGTTCCCCTGCCCTCCCCCATCTGCATCCTTTCTCCCAGAGGGCTCATACAATTCCTAGCTCTGTCCCTCATTTCTGGGCACTGCGTGCTTGCATTTGGCTGCTGATATTTCTCCACACACACTTATTGTGCCCCACAGAAATTTTTTGCCGTTGGTTTTAGAATACATTAGAGGTGCCATTTTGTGGCCCATATCAAATCTGTGTTCAGCTGGATTCTGTTACCCTCTTTGGAGAATACAGACTCCTCCCGTACAGTGAGTGCACGCAGGCAGAGCAAAGGACTGTGCTTCTGTCAGTGTAATTTTGAAAGGGGTCCTGTATTGATTTGGAGATAAAATAATGCTAGAAAAAAAAAATCTGATTGTATTACAAACCCACCCACCAGGCTGTCTGATGCACACATTTCATCTTTCGGCTCTGGGTCTGGCAGTGCTTTCTGCACTATCACTATCACAGGGTTAGTTTAGGAGGATCGCTGCAAGATTTGGCACATGTGGAGCAGCCCTTGTGAGGACCTCAAATTGCTCTGCAAACAGAAGTGCAAAATCTACTGAAGAAGGTCAGTAACATTAACCCTATTTTGGCACTGGCTAATTTAATGTCCGGAGAGACCAAAGGTCCATATGGTGGAGATGCTGAACATCTGCAGCTTGAATTGATGTCAGGAGGAGATGTGGGTATGTGATGTCTGTGAAGAACAGGAATCCCATCAGGGATTTGTTTGAAGGTAAATAAAAGAATTAATGGGAAACCTTGGCTCCCAGCCCTCTCCTCTCATCAGTGAATCACAGCAAAGAGTAACTTGTTTAATCATCATCCTTGTCTCTGTTATCCAAGACTGAAGCTTGTAAAAAATTTCCTTAGTATTTCAATGGCTTTGTTTCCTATCCTGGGAAAAAAACATTCACACCTTACAAACGCTCCCAGTATTTGCACAGCTCTAACATTCAAACTGGGCTGTTCTGAAGGGTGTCTGACTTGGGTACACGTAGGCAGCACATTGTTGCTATGTGCCTGGGCTCTGAAGATGCTGCTGGAGAATTTTCACATCATTCCCAAGTTCCCAGCAGTCCAGAAGTTTTCCCTCCATTTTCTTACAGTTTTCTGTACCCAAACCTTTATTGACTACGTCAGGTTATCCCTGGCTCCAAATCAGAGAGGAAATGCCCTGAGATGAAGAGCTCTCATCAGTGCACTCTGAATATTAAGTAATTCATAGAATCATTAAGGTTGGAAAAGATACTCTAGATCAACAGTCCACCTACCACCAATATTACCCACTAAAACACGTCCAGTTAAGGTGAAAAGCCACGTCCATTGGCAAAGGCAAGCAAAATAATGGGAAAAAAAAAAAAGAAAAAAAAAGGATAATGTAGCCTACTGGAGCAAAAAATCTATTTCAGTACAGATCTGTACGAGCTAGGGGAGCTGTATTCTGTGAGAAGATAACAAATTGAACATTTCAAATAGCATTTTTCCTTGCAGGGCAGAGAGGTCTATGGAGTGTGAAGAACCATGAAGAGACTTTGAGCCTGGATCCAGGGTCCCACAGTCATGCTGAAATGAACTGGAAATCTGAGAGCTGTTAGGACAGGGACAGCTTGCACACGAGATGCTTTTCCCAACCCAGGGCAAGAAGCAGAAATCAGAATTTTCTGAAGTGACTGATCAGTTCTGTCATTGTGCAGCAAATTAACCGAAATTTATACTGTGCCCTTGCCATCGTCTTATCAGGAAACTTAAACATACTTCTGCATGTCTTAGTGCCATATTGCAGTACACTCCATATAGCAGTGTGGTTTGGTTTGCCCAGCTAATAATTTTTTTATTTAACAGTCTCCATCTTTTCATGAGAAAACTTCTTTTAATTAGTGTTATCTTTTCTATTTGGACATTTGCCTGTTGTTCTAGCATCTGGCGTTTGCTTTGTAGGAATCTACCATTACAGAAAGAAGCTTTTTTTCTGGCCTCTGAAGAGAGTTAGAGAGGAATGTTTGTGGCCCAAATCTACAGATAGAGCAATGTGAGTCATTTTCCTATGGTACTTTGAGTCTGATGGGTTGCAGACAAAGGGAAAAAGGGGAGAGCTGCCCAAGCATGGCTATGGAAGCTGCAGAAACAGCCTGGTAGGGACATTTCCAATGAGCACTGAAAAGACCAGTTGTCTTCTGCATTTCGGAGAAATCCTTTTCAAGCTTTTTGCCCCCTCTTTTTTCTCCTTTTGCCTCTTCTCTCTTTTATCGTTTCCTTTTCATTTTCAATTTCAGCCACTTGATCTTCAGATATTTTTTGAAATGGCTGGGAAATAGGAGTTCAAATTGAAACTGGCATAAAGAACGTTGAAGAATGGGGAAAAACCATAGCAGCTTATTCCACACTTTGTTTAATGAAAAATAATTAGGAAATTTCAAAACACTCTGTAAGTTGATTTCCCATTTTCTATTTGTTCATGATCAACAAAAACTCAAAGCTTTGGTTTCCTGCATTAAGAGCAAGCAATATTTATTTTTTAAAAACACTTCTTTTTTTTCCCCCCTTTCTTTTTTCTTTCACTGAATAACTTGGAAGGATTTTGCATCTAAAGCAGACATAGTATTCAGAGCTCTGTATTTTGTTTAACTCTTTTTTTGCCTGTTCCCTCAGCCTGGTTGGCATTTCTCCCCATGACCTCCATCTTCCCTTTGTGAGCACAAAGCTAAAGCCATCGATTGAAGCTACTGGTAAAGTGGCACTGACTCATTTTGAGAGAGGAACTTCATTTGTGCCCTGTTCCCCATCACAATGAAGAGTTGGTAGGATCAGTCAGGCTGGTGGGTCGGGCCTTTTCAGTTTGGAAATCAGGTGACAGTGAAGGAATAAGGTAGAAGGCATCAAAATCAGGAATGGAAAGGAAGAGGGAAAAATTATTCACCCTTTCTCAAAATCCAAACTTACAATGACCCAATGAATTTATCAGGTGTCATACATGAAACTGAACTCGTTGTCATTGGATGCTGCGGAGACCAAATTATTGTGAGTATATTTAAATAGGACTGAACAGACTTATGAAGTAAAACATCACTGGTGGCTATTTGACATGACATTTCAAGCTCTAACTTTAGCTTAGAAGCCTAAGTTGCTGGATGACAGAAACTGGATAGATAAACCAAGTTATGGCATGTTTGTATGAGCTTTTTTCTCTTTTTTTCACTTCTACATTTAGTAATGAAGTGGATTTTTCATACACTGGAGTTTGGTAGGTTTTCTCTACCAACATGCCATTCACCAGCCCAGTTGCACTTGGATTCTATAATTCAAAGTAGAGTTAGGTGAATCAATAGGTAAGTATATGCCTTTCAGTAATGACCTTTATCCCCTATATCCATCCTGAGCTCTGGCAGTGCAACAAGTGCCATGGTGGGAAAAGCAAGGTTTTATTCTTGACTTCTCTAAGCTCTCAGGTAAAATGTTTTCTTCTTTGATTATTTTTTCTCCTCACCCACATTATGCCTGGGCTGTTTGGAGTAAAACTTCTTCGAAATCACAGAAATTTTCTGTCAGTACAAAGCTTCATATCATGGAGCTCTAAATTTTCTTGAGGTTTCTAGGCTCTTTTTAGTACAGGTAAATAATTATAATTTCTATAGAACTACAGTTATTATAAATCATTGGTTGTTATAAATCATACAATCACAGAATCATTTAAGTTGGAGAAGTCCTTGAAGACCATCGAGTCCAACCATCAACGTATCCCATGATGTCCCTCCATGATGCATTTCCATGGTTCTTGAACACCTCCAGGGACAGTAACTCCACCACCTCCCTGGACAGCCTGTGCCACTGCATTACCACTCTTTCTGAGAGGAAATTTTAGTAAAGTCTAATAGTGGAAGATAGTTGAAGGATATACTAGGGCTGCTTCTCTGGTGTTTTGTTGTTTTGAAAGTGGTGGTGTATTTTTAAAGAGATCTAGGTTGAGAACCCTGGGAGTGAATTGATTAAGCAGAACTAAATACATCGATATCCATGTTAAAGTAGAGGTGTTTTGTTACTGGAGACCTCAGGCAGAAAGGGGAGCATAATATTTCCATGTGCAAAAGAACAATAATAGCACTTGATCTTTTAGGTAAAAGATGTTAAAAATTAGTTCTTATGAAGTTATTTTTTCTAAGTATAAATAATTTCAGAGTGCTGGTGTAGTCACCTGTCTTTGAATATGGTTATTATTCAGCAGCATGAAGTTAAGGCTGGGATCTACAATTGCTGTGTGGAAACCATTTGAATGATCAGGATGTGATACTTTTGGGTCTGAAGAGGGAAGATATGGAGCGTTGATCTTCTTTAAATGTGAGCAATGAAGTACTACACCAGATTTTCCATTCTGACAAGCATGTGACTTGCACAGTGTGAAGTTAAAAAAAATGCCTAGGAGACTATCTGGATTTGAATAATGTTTTCTAGAAGGAGCTGCCTGCTGACAGTGCATCTCAGTCCGCTGTGTGTTGACAAGCCCAAAAGCAGAGTTAAGAGGCCTTCTGAAGTTGACTGAAGTCAGTGTCAACAAAGCTGGGATTTCTTCCAACCAAAAGGTATGCAAAAAGTGTGAAATATTTGTCAGGCTCTACGGAGGAACAGCTACTGCGAAAATATTTAACAGAGACTCAGAAAGACATTGGGATTCTATTAAAAAACAGTGCAGGGGCAACCAACTGAGTACTGCTTTATCCAAAATCTTCCTTGAGTTTCCACTTCACAAAGACTTCTTGGGGAAGTCACCAAAGAGCTGCAAGATATCTACTGGTCAGGGCACAGGGGAGCTGTGTTGTGCAAGTCAGAGATTGGAGGCCTAGATTTGAGAGGTTCAGGGATTTGCATCCCAGCCTGGTCCTGTTGTGCTGAACTTCATGCCCACCTCAGTTTCTGCCCTGAAAACACTCCCTGAGGTTAATAAGCCCCTATAGAGGGAGAATCAGCTTACCTCCATGCTATCTACTGGTTGCCAGGAAAAGAATTAGTGACTGAAGACTTAAATTGGGCTTCAGTTCAGTGGTGGCTCTGGCTTGAAAATGGCCTGTATAAAAAGATCTTCAAAGAGATAGGAGAAGTAGCAGGAATGAGAAGCTGGGGACAGTTTAATGCCTGATCTAAGAGGATAAATCTGCTCCCTCCTGTACCATGAAATACTTCAGTCTTCACTTTGTTGAGCGCTGTCTCTGAAGGAGAGGAATTGCTTCATCGAATAGCCATATTTTGAGAACACCCAGTGCATCTTTATCTACCGAAGTTGGTAGACTAAACATCTCAAGTCTACTCTTGTGCAGTTTTTGCTCTTTGACTTTTCTGATCTGCTTCAAAGAATTTGTGTTTGTATTTCAATGAGGTACCCCAGCTGATCAGATATGGTCACCCCTAAGTCTCTAATAAATGGTGGCTCACACAGTTTCTCCTGGGAGGTGGGAGACTTAGATCTGAATACCTCAAGGCAGAGAACGTCATTAAACCTAGGCCCCCCTCTTCCTTTCCCAAGCTTTACCAGTAATCCCTTAAGAGTAGGGCACATCCAGCGCCACGCTTCCTGTGGATGTGCAGACATCATTCCAGGAATTAATCATGCAATTTCTTCTGGTCATTTTTAATACCAAGTAGAGACAGCCCTAGAAACAGAGATTCCCTCCTCTTCCTCCACAGGAAAGTGTGGTAACCAGCAAGTCAATCTCACTCCTTTCTGTAAGGTAGAAGAGGATGAGCAGATGAGATGGAGACTTCCCAAAGAGCCCGTGGTTTGGTTCTTAGGACAGTCTCTAGGGAGACAAGAAAATGTGTTCATATCTCTATAGGCAGCAGCAGATCTCTCACAACACTACTACTCTAGTAACTTGGAACCCCCTTCTCCTTTCTGTCAATGAAGTATTTGGAAAAAGGAGTGACTCCTCCCTGGTTTTTGTAGAGGAATTTGTGGGTATGGTTTCAAGACAGGCACTTTTATGCAGTACAGGGTAAGCCACTGAAAGATAAGAGGTCAGATGCCCGCTGTTTTCTGGATGTTCCACAGGCTGTTTGCTCTGGATCCTGTATTGAATTGCTCATCTCCTGTCCTCTAGGTCTCAGGAGCCTTGGGCACCTCATTTGTATTGGGACAGCTCTGGTGGAAGCAGGACTTGGGATCAATACTTCAGGGCTCATACACATTTTTAGATACAGCTGAGAGCTCACAACGAATCAGAGCTGATCTGTGATCTTCTTGATTCCTGACATTTACTGATGGTTAATTCCTCCCTCTGCCACTCAGAGATAGAAGCTATCACACTCGCCTCAGACATCAGATTTTTTCCTAAGTCTCCCAGAACTCATGTTAGAGCTCTTTGTGTCAACAAAACTTGCCCAAGAAACATTTCCTTCTTTTCACACTCCCACTATTCTAATGTTTAGGATAACTCCCCAGATGAGCCTATTGAACAAGGGTGATGAGCTATGATTTTATTCCTCTATGGTGGAACACAGCAACGCTGGTGAACACAAAGATCGTGGCACTTACATGGCATATCCTCAAAGTAGGGATTTGGCTCATGGCTTTAGAGGAGGAGAAATGAAACTGAAGCTGAGAAGCCAAGAGAAACTAAACACAAACAGATCGGTGAGCACACTAAAGATAGCTCTCCTGATCTTGAGAAAATATCTGTTTGGCTGCACTCATAATTGCTTGCAGCCTGTTTTACTTCTCATCCAAAGGGCAGCTGCTTGATAAGGCATTGGTTGGGAACCAGCTTCTTGCTCTTTAAAGCTGTATTAAATACCCACTGAGGCCATCACAAGGAATCTTTGCGATGGCTTCAGTGAGTGCTTAATTGAGAATAAGAGAAGAGATGAATTTTAAAGACTTTGCATTCCCTAGTTTAAGGGACTTCACATGAAGAATTTTCTATTTATTTTGCCACCTAAGTAAAAGATGCATGGATCATTAAAGCACATACTTCCTCAGCATCTGGAATAGTGATCCGCTGTGGCTTCAATGATGTTTATCTACAGAGCTTAAACATGAAAACCAGGATAGTAGATGAACCTTTAGTAACAAGGATCAGTAGGATTCAAGGCTAGAAGAGACAATTTGATTATCTATTTTGTTCTCTTGAACACAGAAGGTAGAAAATGTCATCCACTGATGTGTGCACTGAGCCCAAGGTCTAATGTTTGATTAGACCATCTGTGTCAATTCAAAATCCTTATCACTCCTGTTTGCAGACAGTTCTAACCAGAAGTCTCATCTTGCTTGAGAATTACAGGAGTGAAACAGCAACTTTGAGTGTATAAATAGAACAAGGTATTATCAAATATTATCTTGTTATTATATTAATTGAGACCTTTGTCCCTTGGCATAGGAAGAAGAGGAAAGGCATGTTTACATGGACTGCAAGTAGTAATGAAAGCTGGATTCTCATGGGATAATTTACAGGACTCCATGGAATGCTGAGGAGTGGAGCAGATGTATTGACCTGACACTGTTGAAACTAGCTCTGCCCAATGCACTGCAATGAATACGTTTTTGAATGTTCCTCCTTGGTACTGCTTGGTTTTAAATGAAATTTAAAAAAAAAAAAAAAATTAAAAAAAATTTAAAAAATGGAAGAGACAGAGAAAAACCAAGAAGAAAAGATCAGAGAAACACATTGGCATGGAGCTCAGCACTTTTTTTGGCAGGGGGGCAGGGAAGTAATCCCTTTCCTCAAAGATTTTGGGGAGAAAAAAAACCCTGCTGTGCTCGCTAAAATTCCCTTCCAGCTCCCATTGTCAGTGTTAATTGGTGATAGTCCCCATCCCACAGAAGCACTGTGGAGGTAAAATGAAAGGAAATATGTAAGGGTGTATGTGTGAGTAAGAGGCTGCCATATCATGTGAATGAGGAGAACAACAATACCCAAGAATAAGCTAATATATATAAATGAAAATATCAGCTTGATCCTTTGCTGGACTTTTTGATGCTTTGAAAATTCACGTTAATTCCAGCTGCGTGGGTCCCTTTATTAATTAAATGGTCAAGGGAAGCTCCATGTGCAGCAGCAGCTCCACTAGCAAACGATGAAAGCACCATGTTGACATCCTTATTCTAAGCTCCACAGTCACCTTCAGGGCCTGCATTCAGGGTGAATTACTTTGGCTCCAGTGAACTTAAAGAATCCCAGGCTTCTCTCAATAGATTTTAAATCCTTCAGTGCTGTTCCCCTAAGAAATGAGAAGGTCTCTTGCTGACACCCTTCTTGATGTTCCTGATAGTAAAAAAAAAAAAAAACCCAAAACTTTAGAGCCAAGTAGGTAGATCTAATTATTTCAAAGGGTTCCCAGCTGCACTGCTTGTTAGCTTTCCTCTTCATCATCTATTTAATTAGAAAAGGGCTTTGTTTTATTTATTTTTACACAGTATGTGGTAGAATTTTATTTTAGATTCCTAATAGCTTGTGGTTTGCCTGCGTGCTGGTGATTGCAGCACTCATTCCTCCTGTGCTTTGGTCCTGGGTAGGGTTTGATACCAGGTGTTCTCAATTCTGTGGATGGCTGCACAAGCACAGGTGGCTTTGGTGATGTAAGAAGATTTGCTTTATGGCTGCTGTGAATGGATGCTCAGGGCAGTTTTCTCAGTGCACAGGTAGGAGCTAAGAATAAAAGCTGGGGGTCTTTGCTATTGGATTCTTAGTTTAAAAACTGTTTGTGGTCATCGTGTAACTTTTGTTCTTCATCACTTCAGTGTGCAGTGTCTCTTGGTGACTTGTCAGCGTATCTTGGAGGTTTGTGGAGGAGGAGGAGGGAAAGCTATGTTGTTAAGATACGAAGCTGTCTTAAGGCCCTGCAGCTCTGGCTCATCAGGATGATGGTGTAAGTCCTCCTTTCTTCTGCTCTTCTTCCTTTGTCTGGTGACTTTTCCACTGTCTTTTTAATGGCCCTGAAATCCTGCAGAAGCCAATTCTATCTGCAGATAAAGTAGTGTGGTGTCAGAGTGTTGGTTGCCTTTGCAATTGAGGACTTATCTGCCCTCCTTGAGGAACGCTATGTGTTGATATATAAGATAACTGAAGCTTGTGATTCTCCTATGTGTCAATGGAGAAAGCTTCTAACAGCTCCTCTGACTCTGGTCTAGATTTCAGACCCTTCTAGAAGGCTTTTCTACCCCATCTAATTGAATGCTAAACTAAGCCTGTGAGAATAAGGACGATGGAAATAAGACAAGCCTTCATAAATGAAAAAGAAATACTGTTTCAGGTGTGGGAGCTGTGAGGAGAGCTTTGTAAGGGACAAGCTCTTCTATAGCCACACGTGAGGAGAGCTTCCCTTGGGACAGACTCTGTTGTAGCCAGGTCCTTCAGGTAGCATGTGGCACACCAGACCCAGTCCTGACTTACTCAGCTCCTCAGTTGCAATGTCCAAATTTGGATGTAGGATGTTGGGCTTCTCCTATGCGTTATGATAGATTTTGATCCTTAAGTCTTAGAAAAGAAAGCATGGGCTGATTGAGGGTTGGGTATCGTAATTCTATAATGATTAGGCAGCGCTGAGCTTTCTCTGGTTTAATTCAATGTTATTTTACACTATCCTATTGTGGTTCATCATCTGAGGTTTGAATCAGTAATCTAATAACATGCTTCAATGGCTAAGTCAATTCCTCCCCCTGGATTTTTTCCTTTCTCTTCTGATATTAATAGCAATAGGGCAGGTGAAGAAGCTGGATTAACAGTTGGAACTGGTGGCTGTCCAGAGCGATAATGGCTTTTTCCCAAGCCAACGAGTGCTGCTTGTAGCATGGCATAATGTGCCAAATGTCCAGAGGGTAGAGCCAGCTCTTAAGCTGCTTGTCAACCCGGGGTGGTGTCATTAGAGCATCATATGTTTCAGAAAGAGTGTGCCCAGCAAGAGCCCTGTGTTGCAGAGCAGTAGCTGAAATGCTTCTGCTCTGCCCTTCTGTCGCTGTCAGAATGTCACAGCCATCAGCTGAGCAGGCGAGGTATGTGGGGATGGCTCTTCTGTTCTGTCTCACAGATGGGATGTTTACCTTTTTAGTTTTAGCCTATTGCCCTTTGTCCTGTCATTATCAGATTTTGTAAAAAGTTGGTTCCCTCACGTACTGGAAGGCTGCAATGATGTCTTCCCAGAGCCTTTTCCAGACTGATCAAGGTCAGCTCCTCCAGCCCTTTCTTGTGAGAGAGATGCTCCAGCCCTCTGAGAATCTTTGTTGCCTCCCCTGGACCTGCTCCAGCAGCTTCATGCCTTTCTTCAGCTGGGAGCAGTACTCCAGATGGGACCTGACCTTCTGCTCCCCTGTGAGGACCTGTAGGCCACCATGAGGTCTCTTCTGCAGGAGCAGCTGGGGTATGAAATGTATTCCTTGGGTGCCCATGGCTCAGTCTTGTGCTGTGCTATGATAAACTTGCAAGTGAAAGCTCATCGCATGACCTATGTTGTTGGAGTAACTAAAGCAGAGATGTAACTTGTGTTAATGAAGGTTCCTTTGGATTTTTGTGGTACCTCATGGGCAGCTTAACAAATGCATAAAGCTTGTTGAAAGAGCTCTGAGGAGTCAGTTCACTTTTAATATTTATCTGCAGTGATTCACCATGGTTTACTTCTTTGGGAAATGATTGGGGGGGCTTGAATTGGTCAAATACTGTTAGAGATCAGGAGAAACAAACTTCACAGGAGTGTACTTCTTATGTTCAGAGCAGATCTGCTGTAGCTTCCCTAGGAAGGGACCTGTTTGATCCAGTGACAGGGCCCACCTTCAAGGAATGACCTTGCTTTATCTGCTAATTACTCTGGCATATTTGCAAGGGGCAAATGTTAAATGACATCACCTGGACCCAGCATGGCCTGCAAGTAGCATGGAGAATCTGGATGGTGCAAACGTGCAGAAAAATGAGCAGCTCAGGGGATGGAGGAGACTTTTATCATGTACAACTGCAAGTGGGTGGCTGTGGGCTCCTGTTTCCCTCACCTCTGCCCATGTCCTGGTCCCTCACCATGTGTGGCTGGTTACAGAATGCTGAGTAATAGCACATTCAGCCTGTTCTCAGAGAAAAACAGCTGAAATGAGATTTGGTTATAAATGTGCTCTGTGTTCTTATGGAGGAAAAAGTGCTCAGAAGGAAATACACTTAACAAAGAACACAAAAATTAGATGATTCCAAAACGTGCATATGTTATCTAATAGCTTTGTGATGAAATGTGCTATTGGGGATGTTTCCAGCTTTTGCAGAGTTTAAGTATGTGTCACTATATTTGTGTTTTTAATATTATTCCGCTCCTAGAGTGTGAGGGAAGCTCATCCTGGCTCAGGGCCCTTTGTGGTTGGTGATGTACAAATACCTGCTTGAAAGACAAAGTGCAGCTGAAACCAGGAGAGGAAATGCTAACAAATCCCTTAGTAGATTCCCAGTTTGGCCAGCTCAATTTTCCTAAGAGTCTGAGTCTTAAATGACTTGCAGACTCAATGCCCATGAGACAAGTCTCATTGCAGGAGACACATTTGCAGAGGTGACACCTGTTTGGTTCTGTTTGGAGTTGCTCTTTGGGGTTTCAGCCCCACCAGTGCCATGGGGTGATGAGAAGAGGCAGTGTGTGTGCACTGCACTGATGCAAAGTGCTCCTGTGTATGCAGCATGTTTGCTTTGCCCATTATGGCACATTCTACCTCCCTGAAGGGACAGAGTACAGTTTTCCACTTTGTCACAAATAATAACTATCTCAGCAATAGCCTGTGATGGGAGCTTGCCCTAAGGAGGCTGCTCTGGCTGCAGGAGGCTCAGCAAGATGCTCCAGATGATACTCTGTGCTATTTTAGCTGTGCATTTCTTGTGTGTAGCGTGAAGGCATTTAGCCATCACAAAATCCTTGGGTTCACTTATTTGCAGTGGTGCAGATGCTTACACCTTCTCTTTACCTTCTGGCATCGCACTCTACATCAGCGCTCCAGTTCAGGCATCTTCTTAATCCCTAATCCCCAAAATTACAGTGGCTCCTCATTGTGTATCAGCCTAACGCTCCAGCATTGCAGTTTTGTGCTTTGTCCCAGTGAGTCCCTTAGCATTAAAGCAAAAATTCATCATTCACCCTTTACAATAAACCAAGAGAGTGTACTTTATTCAGTTCCAGCCCCAGGCATCTCAAAGCAGGTATGAATCTTTTAAATGTAATTTCTTCTTTAACTTGTCCCAAACGTGCTATGAATTACTTACATGGTTTGTTAGGTGTCCATAAAACAATCCTGAAATTGAAAATGATGATGTGGCCCCAGCAGAAGTATGCTCACTAACATCTGTGGAGAGAAGTTCGTATGGATCATACATTATACTGAGCAATACTTTACTTTTCCATCCTGTCTTTTGGGTAAGGTTTTCAGATTGCTTGGCAAAATGCTAATAATTGAGGGTTTTGTGATCCCAACAGGATATGACTGATGGGCATCCAGCATATCCCACCATTAGTGTTACCATTTATAGCAAAAAATGTTTGGGCAGAAGATTAAAGAATTAGGGAAATTGCAATTTGCTGTTTCTGTGGGCTTTAATGACCACAAGAGGTCAGGGCTTCTGTTTTTACATCTTGTGTGAAAGAAAAGCCCTGTCAGAGTGCAGCATCTTTAAGGGTACTGTTTGCTGAGCAGTTGAAACTGAATGCATGAAAGAGCCATCTTCTGTCTTTAACCATCCTGGGCTGTATTTTCTATTTTCCTCCCTTGTGCTGGTGTTGGTAAGTGCCACTATGTGAAGGGGCAGCCTCTCTGATCTGGATGAAAATGTTCAAGTGAGCCCTGTAGTTGTTGTTGATAAAGGAGAGGAAGCTGATGGCTGGGCAGGGAGGAGGGATGAGTGCATTACTTTTTGGTAACAAAACAGTCTATGAAACCAGCCCCCTGGACCTGCTGCGTTCTCCAGCCCTTTGGTAGTCCTTACTCTGATCAAATAATGACCAAAGTCAGACCTGGGCAGTTTGGGGCATCTCAGTGGCAGTGATACAAGCAGCCTGAGTTGATTAAGCTGATAAACTTTGATGTTAACCCAATGGCAGGATGGCAAAACCAAGCAAACAGATTCTTAAGGGCTTATCCAATACCAATATGTAATAACCAATCCAATAACCAATATGTAACAAGGAATGTTAATTCCTTCTAGGAATGGACCGTATGCCATCTTGGAGGTTTACAGGTCACTTGCTTCTCTATTCCTGCTAGTGCAAGGTTCTGTCCTCTCTCTCACGAGAGGCAGGTCAGTTCAAGGCAAGTTTGTAGTTATAGAGAAAAGAGGGAGATGTGGCTGTTTCCCAAAGGGGTTGATGAAGGCTTTTCTGAGTTTCATGTGAAGCTGCATTGAAAGAATCCAAATTCAACTGACCTTGTGAGGTAGTGAAGCTAACCTCAGAAAGGAGAGGTTACTCAAGGGACAGCTCTTGAGAGGAAAAGCACTTAGGGCACTTTGTAATCTGGGAGAGAATTAGACCTAACATCTCAAAGCAGTGAAGATCTGGAGCGGGGCACAGAGCAAGCAGCCCTAACAGCAGCAACTACCTCTGCTCCTGTGTAATTGCATAAGTTTTTTTTCTGCCACTTTCTATTCCAGTCTTTCATATGTCATCAGTGATGATGGTAATGGTTCTGCTTTTCCAGTCCACATTACAGCATGCCCTCCCTGGGAGGGAGCCCTGGTGGGATCTGTCCTGACCTGGGAGTATGGGGTCCATAACTGCCAATGAACTCAACAAGGTGGAATTTCTGAAATAAGGCTGGATGAATGTATATATTCTGTTGTGTATCAGGAATAATACACATGGACGTGGCTGTGACAGGAACTTTGCCATGAGCTTATTTGTGTTATGCCAAGATAGTCATTTACTATCAGCCTCTTGCTTCCAGAGCACTGCAACATCACTCCTATTGGGTTTCTGTTTTTGCTTTAAAGTGTGTGTCAAGCCCCAGGGACGTGATTGTTTTGTAAAGATGAAACTTGCTGCCTCTGCTCCTGAGACTGGAGTCAGAAGTGTGAATTCCAAAGGACCTGATGAGGTCTTAAGTGGGCAAAACAGATAAAATACTGACACTGGTTACTTCAGCAAGCTGTTCTAACAGCAAACAGAGCTTCAGAGGCAGAAAGGCCTCCTAAATGTTTAAGATAATGTCTAACAAGAATATTAGATGTCAGACAAAATAGCAACTATGCATCTTAAGGAAAAGCATTGATGTTTCCTTAGTTCATTGGATATTTATCAAAGCATAACCTGTAGGTTAGCCTACAAAGCACCAGAAAACAAAGACTCTGTGTTCTGATCTTTCAAGGGGGAAGGTTAAACAAAGGACATTGAAATATGCTATGTCAGAAGATCTTTGTTTCTAGACATCAGTGGAATAAAGGATATAAAATAGCCTTTCCACTTCCTTCTTTGTCCTTGCCCATGGGTGTTTAAAAAAAAAAAAGGAAAAAAAAAAGATTAAGAAGTGGAAATGATATCTATTAATGCAGTTGTTTGAGTTTCCATATGTGCATCACCTGGAATATGAACTACTCACATGTAAGCTGTGGCCCACTTCACTCAGATTTCAGAGTATTTGCTGACATGGGTGTAGGATTTTCAAGATGAACTTGTTTGCTCAGGGAATAATGTGAGCTGAGTTGCGTTAAAGAGTAAAATCTACTCATTGAATGCATTCCATAAATGGGACAGATCCTAACATATTGGAGGATTTTTACTGTTTTTCCATAGGACTGAGTAAACCAGTGTAGTCTCATGAATTAGGTTAATATAAGTGTGGCACATAATGGCATTGCTGAAATTGGGAGCTGTTTCTTTGTGTGCCACAAAATAAAGCTACTGCAGAGAACTGGACTGAGGTAAAAGAATTATCAGATTATTTTTTTTTTTTTGGAGTCTTTGTTTCACAGGACAATCATCCAAGGTAAATTCCTACATGATTTTCTTAGTCCTTCCCTATGAAATTCGGTGACTAAGATCATTCTTGTAAATCAGCATGCTGAGTGCACAGCCCTTCTGAAGTTCCCACCAAGGCTTCCTTGACCACGCTATCAAGGGAAATGTTTGTTCTTTCTATGTGCTCTAGAGCATTCTGAGCCTTGAGCACATGTACTGCATTTCTCATGTATGGACTTCATCCCTTGGGTAGCAACTGCTTCATGTCAAGATACTCCTGTAGAGATGCCAGGTGTGCTCTGGTATCTGCCCATTCCTCAAGTGGATGCCAGTGCCAGATATTCCACAAGGTAATCTGTTGGCATGCTCTCACTTCTCACAAGGCTTAGTGTCCTTCATCAGAATAAGCAGCTCTAAGAACAAAAGGAAATTACTTGAAAGCAGAAAAACCACTGTGGGGGGGGGAACAGAACAGAGAGTCACTTAAAATACAAGTGAGATAGCTTAAGTTAAGGTAAGAAACTTAGTTATGCTGCTTCTGGATGAGGTGTCCATGCAGGGTGGTTTACATGCTGGGACACCAGTAATGGACATGCTGAATTAGTTTTTGTATGCGTGATCCACTTCATACTGATGGCTTTTCTGCAAAGCTGCTGTGGGTGACAATAAGCTGTGCTCGGTGTTTCACTAGGCTGCTTTAAAACCTGCTTTGTGACTATTTAAAACCATGTAGTTCATCTCTTATTGCTTCCCAGGCCAAGAATATACTATTCTGTGATATCAGTAAAATCTGCCTAATGATGCTACAGGTTTAAAAACCTGACAAGTTAAAAATGGCCTTGCTTTTTTTTTCCCAAATGTGTAAGGAGGCTTTTTTGTTGCCTGTGGGTTTCATGTTGTAGGAAGCAACTTTCTCTCTCTAATGGCTAATTCTGATGAGGTGGTCACCTGATCTGGTGATGATAGCTATTGAAAACCCATAACGTAAAATTAAATGGGCCAATCCATGTATTTCAGTGATAGACATAAAATATCATGAAGGCTGAGCAACCTTAGGTGGAAATTATGTTTTTTACCTTTTGCCACTGGGGTGAATATAATCAATGTTCAATAGGGAACAAAAGGGCTTAGCATGTGTTTTTGGATCATGGGGACAGTTCTGCATGAAGTTACGATGCTTAACTTTTAACGTTGATTACTTGAAAAAGGAAGAGTTTTCCATTCCCTAGAAACATAACCAGGATAAATGCTCCATAAATAAAGGAGGGGGCACTTAAGGTGATCAGAAGAGTCACAAAATTCAGCCCTAGGGTTTCAGGTTATGCACCTAAACTTCAAATAGCTGAGTTCTTTACAAGCTCCCATAGGCTTTCTATGACTACAGAGCATTTACCTGGGACTGCAGCCTCCCATTTATAAAACAAAGGAACAAAGAAATTCAAATGCATTATTACAAACCCCGATTTATTATAATGCTATTTTTCAAGAGTCCTTTTTATCTGTTGCAATCAGAGCAAACCTGCTTGAAGAGTGAGTTGGGTTCAGCAGATGTGTTCTGTGTGTTGTTTTTTTGTATTGCATTGTAGTAGTCTCATTTGTTTTTACACTTTTCTTTTAAAAATCTAATTTAAATATTGGCTAAGTGAGGCCATTTCTATCCCTACTTGTCCCTCACAGACACAATGAGAACCCATGGGAACCAAAACAGTGGACTGTTGTCATGCCCAGTTGGGATGAACTTCATCTACATGTTAATACAAGGGATATTAATGTAAAGCACAACATGTGGAAAAGGTTTTCTCTGAAGTCTCAGTTCCTAGACAGGAAGGAGGGCTTTACTTTTAATTCTTAATGAGTAGGATGAGCTCCTCTGTGCTATGCTTGGGTGAAGGGTGCTTGGGTGACTTGGGGTGGGGCAAGGCAGCCTTGTGCATGATCTTCATGGGACATCTAAGCTTGGTCATTCTCTAAATGAAGAAAGGTAGTAGCATGCCTGTTTGTGAGTGTAACCTGGGCCAGGGGTGTGCATTAGGAAAATGTTTATGTCCTGTCAGCAGGTTGTAGCGCAGGGCAGAAACAAAATTTGGCTCTAAACCAGAGTTGTACTCACCTGGCAACAGTACAGTTCAGTGCTGTTTTCTTTACTTTCTGCTATCAATGACTCCAGTTATCTTTACAAGCACCATAAACACTCTGTACGTACTGAGCAGCTCAGTGGCAGAGGAGCAGAGCTGTGAAGGATGATTTCTTGCACACAAGCTTAGTAAACTCCACTATGTTTGTGGATTTTTACCCCAGAATCACTTCTAAAGATTTATTTGTAGTCAGACTTTACCAGATGTGCTCCCAAAGAGTTTCTTCCATAGCTCTACATTTGGGAAGGAATCCCCCTTCAAGAGCTGTACCAAAGTAGTGTGAGCAAGATCTGTTGAGGGGCTTTGCTGCTCCAGACTAAAATGAATGTGTTGACGTGCCCCAGGCACCTTGATTGGGAATGCAGTGATCCTTAAATGTGGAGCATTGAGTCCTTGAAATCAGTTGCCTGAGTACAGCTACTGTCATGGTTTTATGATCTGTATATGCAATGCAGGACTTTGTGGGGACCTGCATCCTCCTGGGCCAGGAGAAGAAGGCTTAGAGAGGTGGTGGGTGCCCCATCCTTGGAGACACTCAAGGTCAGGCTGGATGGGGCTCTGAGCACCTGATGGAGCTCTGGGTGTCCCTGTTGGTTGCAGGGGGGTTGGACTGGATGATGTTTAAGGGTCCCTTCCAACTCGAACAATTTTATGATTCTATGTTCCTAATCCAGATGGGATGTTCTTTCACACATCTGAGGCAGTGACATGCAAAAAGTTTATTGCAGTGAAGACTCTGTTTAAACAATCATTTGTCCGAGTCCCACAGGGTTTTGTTATATAGAGAATCTAGATTGCAGTCTTTTTTTTTTTTTGTCATCTCTTTAGACTTTGTGCTGACCCTGGAGCACGTATCAGCTTTTCCTCAATGTACAGGCAGCATTCAGTACTCTGAGGCTCATGTCTTGGCTGAGCCCTTATGTATGGCTGTGATTAAAGCAGTTTGGGGCAAAGGGTGGCTTGTGGTGTTAAGCCAGAGACCACAAATAATACAAACAAGATGCCAAGTGAGGTCTGGTTTGAATTCTCAGATAATGTTTTCTTGTGGCTAATTTAGAAGGACTGAAAGGTAGAGTTTCTGTGGTCAGTTCTGCCACTGTGATCCTGTAACATACACGTCCTTGCTGAGGCAGGAAGAAATAAGTCACAGCATCAAGTCCTCTTTCACAAGCCAGATCCTGGGGTGCTTATTTAGAAAAGCCTCCTGTTGACTTCTGTAGTATGAATGCACAACATCTGCAGGAATGTAACCCAGAAGTGTGACCCAATAAATGCTCCTTCTTCAGCCATCAATCTGTTTCGCATCATGTTGTTCTCTCAACTGTTAATCCAGATGTTATTTGCATCAGTACAGTAACATTAAACGCTTGTACAAGCGGTGTTAATAGCATCAATAACAATACTAAACATAAATAGCAGCAGCACTGATAGTAATACTTCCAAAGCAGCTTGTAATTGTAACAACCTGTCATTCCTTTGCTAACTTGTGCTGACTCAAGATTAAATTGCTCTATGTGTGGAAAGCAACATGCAAAATAGCCCATCTGTGCCAAGGCTGTTTTCTTCCCTTTGTATTTTGTTTGTTTGCTTACACCAAGCAGCTGAGAAAATGTCACCATGCTTTACCCTCTTTGTTGTTACCCTGCTTCTGACGCGTGGTTCACAGGCTGCTACTCCTGAAAATGGCATATAAGAAACAAATGCTATGGGAAAGGAGTAGCCACAAGTCCACCTTACTGAGCAATGTCTGAATGATGGTGAGCCTTTGTAGGCTTTAGGTTCACTTCTGATTAGGAAAAATGTCTTATAGAGTGGTGATGCAGTGGCACGGACTGCCTGGGGAAGTGATGGTCACCATTCCTGGAGATGTTCCAGAATTGTGGAAATGTGGCACTGAGGGATGTGGTCAATGGATGGGCTGACACTTGGGCTTGGGGATTTTAATGGTCTTTTTCAACATTAATGATTGTGTGATTCTATGGTTCTGTTTTATGAAAATAAGATGGATATTATTTCAAGCGTTAAGAACACAGAGCAGGATTTTCCTGCATTCCTTGTAGAACATCTGTATAGCTCTATTTTTTATAAGAAGCAAGCAAAGAATAATTCCTATAAGATAGGAATTTGATATATCTCTTGCTGGCTATATGGCTTATCACAGATCAGTGAATATGTATGAATGCCTTCATTGTACTATGGATCAAGCCTTAGGTCACTAAGGAGTTTTACAGAGTGGTAACTGTTCTTTTGATACTAGAAGGATTCAAGTATAACATGTATGGAGGCACATCTGAGAATGCATCTGAGGGGTCCTGTGGTGGTGTTTTAATAATTTTTATTTAAATTTTGACTTGTCTCTAAACTGAATGAATAGCTCTGCTGGACTATATTCTCCACTCAGTGCAGCTCAGAATTTATTCTCTCCTGAATTTCAAGGGGAGCCAGCAACCTTAGGGCTCTTATCCATAGAAACAGCTTTAGTGGAGATTGGGTTTTCTACTTGTGCTGTCATGCAATCATGAATGGAGCAAGGGGATGGTGACTGTAGGAGTTTGTGTGGTCATAGAATTTCTCATGTTGGAAAAGACCTTAAAGATCAGCAAGTCCAACCACAACCCAACTATATGACCCTAACTCTAACAGCCCTCTGCTAAATCATGTATCTGAGCACCACATCCAAATGGTTTTTAAATACATCCAGGGATGGTGATTCAACTGAGTCCCTGAGGAGCCTATTCCAGTGCTTAATCACCCTTTCTGTAAAGAACTTTTTCCTGATATCCAACCTAAACCTGTGAAATGGAGACAATGCCACGTTCAGCTACGTGAAAGGGGCACTGTGAAATGTGAATCACTGACACTGGGTCTCTGACAAACCTTGTAGCTGCAATTTCAGATGTCACCATGCTTGAGTGTCTCTCCTGCCTAGTGAAAGTGGATTTGGGCTAAAATGCTGGCATGTGAACCAGAAGGCAGCTTTGAAGGGGGCATCTTCACCTGGGCAGCAGCAGGGTGGACACTTAGGGCAGCAGTTTTTAGAGATGCACAAAACTCAATAACGACTATTTTCTCTTGTCCTTCACAAGTTAATGTTGGTTTAAAAAAGCAAACAAACAAAAAAACCCCAAAACCTGAAGCCTATCTGCAGAAGAGAACTGAATAGAGGGGAAAAAACGTATCCACATGTTCTTTTTTGCGACAACTTCACCTTGAACACCAATGTTGAGGTCATTGTTAGCTACCATCTCATGAGTTTTCTATTTGATTGTGTCATATAAGTTATAAACAGAATTGTAAAATGAACAGTAAAAAGCCAAGCCTAGGATACTGTCTTTAAGAACTTAAACCACTGCAATTTCATGGACACTGTGATGATAGCTTTAAATCGTTGGCCTGATCCTGGATAGTTTGCCCAGAGGCTGGCATCCCCAACACCTTGTTTCTTCTGTACCTGCTGTCTTTGCATGTTTTTAGGCAGCTGGTGGAGAAATAACTCCATATGTTTGAGAACAAATGAATGACTCTGTAAGTGGATGTTGCTTTGAGGTGTTGGAGTCAAAGGTGTTCATCTGGCATGGGTTATAGAAGAGGTCAAATGAAAGGATGATTGTAATGATGCCTTCTGGCATTTAAGAATAACTGTTAACATGTGCATTTTGGGGATCTTGGAAGACTTCACACAGTGAGCTGTAATAAAACTTAAATTTGAACTTTAAAAGGAATTGAAAGTCAAAATTCTTGGTATGAATTATATCTTGTCACAATTCTTGCTGTCTGTAAGTGCATCTCCGGAATTGAATTTCTAAAGAAATGAAACCTGGGCTTGGTAGGACTCTCCAGAATATGAAATAGAGTTTCAAAAGGCTGAGGAAGACCCTTCTTTGTATTTTAACTGTACTTGACAAGATTCAAATGTTTACTTGAATCTTCTCTGATCTACAGAAATCTGAGTATGCCAAATTAGGCTCCAATTTTGAGATAACAAAATTCTTCTGGAAAATTGCAGTATTTCTGATGGGTCCTAAAATAACGGCAGCGTAATCTGCTGCAATGAATTCATCCCACTCCCTTCTGATCACAGAAGGATTACAGAAGAAAAAAGTAGAAATAGGAAAAGTTGATTTCTTTTTCTTTTTTTTTTCCTTAAAGAATGTCTCCAGCTGTGGCAAATACTGTCTTTTCTCTTCTCAGTTTCAGAGGGTTTCCATTCTCTCCTGACAATTCTGGCCAATCTCTCCTGAGATAGAGGTGGTGTCAGGCTCTCTTTTGCCAAGAACTGAGCCAGTCCCAAGTGCTCTGTATTTGCTGTGGGATGAAAGCATAGGCATGAGCTCACACCTCATAGGATCACAGAACCATAGAATAACTGAAGTTGGAAGGGACCTTAAAGATCATCTAGTTCTAACCCCTGCCATGGGCTGGTTGCCACCCACCAGGTCAGGCTGCTCAGGGCCCCATCCAACCTGACCTTGAGCAATTCCAGGGATGGGGCATCCACAGATTCTCTCTGGGCAACCTGATGTGGCAACCAGTGATGTGGCTGCTTTTTCCTGTATCTGATCCCTGTATCCTGGTTTATTCCATGATTTATCCTCATTCTTGGCACTCTGGCTTATACTACATGGGGTGAAATTTTTTGAGGTATTTAGCACTCCTAGGTGCAGTTTGATACCTGAAACGTTTCTGAAAATATTTTTTTTTTTTTATGCCATTGATGCTTGTGCCATTGAAGCCCAAGCCCACTACCTTAATCTCTCTTTTAAAATGGGATGTAGGTGGCCATAGACTCTGAGCCTTGCACCCAAAAATCTCATCCATGGGACTTCACCCCACACGTCTTTATCACGGCAGCACTCTTCCTCACTGAACATCTCTTAAGCATTGAGGACAAAGTCCTCCATGGTTTAGTGGGCATGGTGGTAATGGGTTGGCCGTTGGACTAAATGATCTTAGCGATGTTTTCCAACCTTAATGATTCTATGATTCAATGCACCTAAATGGAAGGTTTGTCCTGTGCAAAGGGTTACTCACTGTCCTTTCTTTGTCATTTCTTAGCACTCTTCTTTGCTCCTTTCTCTTGTTGGACACCCTAAGGAATGCTCTGGGAGCAGTGAGCATATTGCCTTTTTGTTTGTGCACTGCTCTTATCAGACATGGATGCCTTTGGTCCCCAGACTATTAAATATAGTGCTTTTCAGGTTACTTCTTAGCTGTGGAACTGAGTTAACAAATTTTTGTAGACTCTTTGCTTAAAAAATACGCTATATGAGCACAGCAAGCCCTGTGTGTGCCACTATAGACCACATGAGAGCACCACTGGAATTTCAAATGCAGCAATTAGATGGAAGAAGCAAGCCCTCAGTAGTCGCTTGCTATGACTGGGGTGTTCGTGTCTTCTGAAAAAAATACCCTTTCTGGATACAGTATCTCCATTGCACGCCACAAGTGCTGCTCATTTCATCCTTTCTGTAAACAGCACAAAACCTGAGCTAGGATCTGAGGATTCACATTGCATGGAATTAAAAGCATTCTCTTCGTTACTGCTCGGTAACAAAGCATCACTGTTTCTGGCCCCACTAGAAGGAGGTTTCACTGTACATCCTCCTGGGAAATTCCTCTTGGCTGGCAGTCAGGCGTTGTGAGTGCCACTGCGAGATGCTGCAATTACTGTACTTGTGTTTCTTTGCATTTCAAGCTGCTGTCTTAGTGTCAGTCTGTGCACATTAAACATGACAGGGCTCTGTAGACTCCTTTGTGATATCACTATCTCTCTGAAAAAAGCAGATCCCAGGGACTTGGTGAGAGAGGAGATTTTGTGCTTCTTCTGCCTCTCTCGTGTTAGCTGGTAGAGATAGGATGCGGTGTTGAATCTGAAGCCAGCTAAAAATGCACCAAAGCCCTGAGTGTAACTATGCAAAACATTAAACAAAAAACCAGGAGCGTTTCTCAGGAAGGAATTGTGTGTGCTGCAGATATATTTTTTTTTAATTAGATTAAAGAACCAGAATGAAGCAGTGTGATTCAAAGTGGTCACACAATAATAATAATAAATAATAAATAAAAGCTGCTCTGAAATCCTTTAATTGGAAATAAAAATCAGCCTTTGCTAAGCAACCTGGAGAGAAGGGTACAAAGGGAGGGGCGGAAGCATGGATTTGGAGCTCTTTTGAATGATCTATTATGCTGAAACTGCTTTTATCTTTTGTTTGGTGCAGTTGTTGAATGCAAAGTTGGCTTCATCTGCGTGACATGTGTGGCAGACGCCTCTTTGGTCTGTGCATCCTACGGGGTGCAAAGGACCAGCTGGCTCAGCACATTCCTCCCAGCATTATTTGCTGCTTATCTTACTGCCGTGTGTGTGGGGATTCTTTGACATCCATGGGAGAGATGAGCTCACACAGGATGATGGAGGCTGGGCAGGAGGGGACAGGGGGAAGGGAAGCTGCCCAAGGCACTTCTTACTATACTGCACCCCAGTATGGTCCATGGTGATGCTTTTCCTCAGTGTCCTGTTCAGTGAATACGCAAACTCCTGCTTTATCCAGTGACAAACTCAAAGCCACCTGCACACAAGGTGCTTTTGTTAGGCAAGTTTTCTGAATGCAGGTGCCAGCACCTCCCACAGCCTCACCCCGTGTAACTTAGCAGAAATGAAGTCTTTTATACAGAGTTTCCAACAAACTCTTTGTTATTTATTATTGTCGTTCCAGTTTAACTGCAGAAGGCAGTGAGAGGCTTTACCCATCATATGATGGGTAACCAAGCTTTTAGCAAATGTGACCTAGCCATTAATGCCATCCTGGGCTAGGGCAATGGATATATATATTTTTTTTCCTCTTGCAAGCTTTAATCATAGAATCATTTGAGTTGGAAGAGACTCTTAAAAGCCATCTAGTCCAAATCCCCCACAATGAACAAGGGTGCCTAACAGCTCCATCAGGTTAATAACCCTCCTGATGCAGGAAAGTCTGAGCCACCTTGAGTACCATCCTGTGGATTGAATGCCACCATGATGCAGGGCTATATAAAACACAACTCTGTCCAGTATGGAGGTGGTAAATGTGAAGGTCGTTCTAACTGAGCTGATAAAAATACTTGGGTTGAAATCCTTTGGAAAACTCTGAAAGTGATCCTGCTCCAAGAGGGGTCTGGTGTGGGACGTTCGCAGACGGCACGTGGGGTATTTTTCATTTCCGATCTGTGCCTGTAATAACTTTTGTGGCTGAAAGAGAAGTAGATGACTAACAATAAAGGTGCTACAGTCAGAAAGAAAGAAAAAAAAAAAATTCTAATTTATGGTGATTTAAACACACTGTACCTGCACTGCCATTTGAAAACCATGACTGTAAAGGAACGATAACATGAAAAACGTGGGGAGGAATTTATTAAAGGCCAAGCCACTTTAGCAAAGCCAAGATCTGAGCTGCCTGAAATGTAATGTGGTGCTTATAAACTAAAGGCATAAGTTATTAACTTAACATAAATGATTTCAGATTTGCGTTCAATGGACTTGGTAATTATACCAAGGAATTTAAGCTGACCTCATCAAGCCTGCTTTCTCTTTTAAAATGTATTTCTGTGTCAATTAAAATGCCTGAGTATAAAAAGCAAAGTTTTTATAGGCCCAGCCATACAAATTCATTATTGCGCTATTATATACTTGGCAGTCTACAAATATGCCAGTGATTAACTTCGTGTGCATTATAGCTGCCAGTGTTGCAGCATTTCAGATAAGTGTGGCTATTGTCTGCACTCAGCTGACTGGAATCGCCATGGATATTGCCCTTGGATATCCTGGAGAAAGCAAGTCCTTTCTGCTTGATAGTGGCTGTCTGTGAGATGAAGCTCATATTGGATCCAGAAGCATCACAGTCAAAGGACAGATAACTGTTCCCGGAAAACAGCTGGAGAGGCTGCTTTCTGCAGGGTGCCAGACAGAGGTGGCAAATTCCAATTTGGGTCCAGTTCTCAACTCTGCCCATGTGTGGTTTGATGGCCTTGGTCAACTGTTTCCCTAAACCACGTGTTTCCAACATTACTGCTATTTCATCCCATTTGTATGTCTGCTTTACATTGTAAATTTTATGGGGCAAAGGCTGTTTTATGAGTGGCTGTTACTACGTTATTGTATAAATATTATCAACTAAGCTGAAATTTCTCTAGCACTTGCTCCTATGTCTTAACCTCTATGATAGCAGTGGTAGTGGGGAGATGGAACAGTTCACCACTGGGCACCAAGACCCAAGGGAAAATACACCATCCCAGCATAAAAGTGGTGAAGCAGGTCAAGAGAAGTTAACCAGTGTGCCCAGGAGACACCTGGGAGGGGTACAGCAGAGCAGGCTATACCCCAGATCTTCTGTTTTGTGCTGTACCTGTAGACACATCCTTTTCCCCTGTACCTTCCACATTGTTTAGTTAAAAAATACAATAATATCTATCCCTACTGGTAAATATTTCAAAATACTTAATATAAAACTCAATAAAGTGATAATGCCAATGGAGTAGGAAACTATTTTGTCAGGGTAATGGTCTCTTTCTGTCAGATAAATGCTGAAGCAAAGCCTTGAGTTGTAATGGTAACAGGCATCGGGGCAGACCCAGGGGAGAACTGCTTGGTGCTCTGACAGATTTTTTTTAGGTTGTGCTTTGTGTGTTAGCATTTGAGAGCCTGTGTTCTGGAGGTGCTGAGCATCCACATTCCCTATGGGAGGTGGTGGTGCCCAGCACTAAGGAAAATCAGCCCTCTGAAAGTGAATCCTGCTGACTATGGCTGTGACTGAAGGTAAGAGCTTCCCAGCTTGGCCTGTAGGTTTTGGAGTGAAAGCCTCTGCTGTTTTTCACCTTTGGGAATAGCTCACTGTTTCACGGGTTTCAGTTTGAGCTGTGGGGGAGGTTAATCTCAGCTTCAGTGTCTTGAAAGGCAAATCTCTCCTTGTATAATTTTAACAGCAGTGGAGGACACCCAAAATGCAGACACAGTTATCTGGGGCAGCTTTAGGTTGGGATTCTCAAACTTGGTGTCCTCATTACCTCCACTGGTTGCAGCTGCTGGCTCCAAGCTTTTCCCTTGGGATTGTGTGCATTGTTGTCCTGCAGGTACGGTACATCAATTGGGAAGCCAGCCCTAATGAAACAACCTAGTCGTCATGCCCATGTCTGTGCCTCATGTCCATGTGTAAGCTTCAGCCATCATGCAGTTTTATAAAAGTTAAGGTTAACATAGTCTAAACATCTAACCAGATTTCTCTGCAGTTAAAACGGTTATGGGGACAACACCTACAGCTTAGATGCTGGGTTTTGGCTGTCCATCCACTGGAGGTGCACAGGTATGCAGGAGAGAAACCTGGGCAGCAGGCTGACATAAATTTTTAGCTGCCTGAAGATAGGGGAAAAATAGTTCCATCCTGATTGGATTAGATGATCAATAATATGTATCAGCTCTTAAAGGCTATCTAAATATGACCTAGTATCATGCTGGTGTCCAGGTTTCTGACCTGTAACAGAACTGATCTCAGTAACTGATTACCTCTCCAGACAGAGAAAAATAGTCCAAGATTAAGAAGCATTTATGAAATCATGTTTATGTATATGACATGATCGTTTCTCTCTCAGAGTACAAACACAATCAGGCAATGTAAAATGAGCTGTGTTGTATTTTTTTGTTGTTTAAAAAATACCTGATGAACTTATCTGCATATGAAGTCTGGCTGTGATTAGCTTAGACTGACTTGGAAAGAGCCCAGACATTTCCATACCAAGTTGTGCATGCATTTAGTGTATCCTGCCTTATATTCCAGATAACAACGGAGTCAGAAGATACTGCTTTTACTTAGTGTCACTGCAGAGTACCCTAATATGAAACTTGCACCTGGATGCCAGGGTGAATAATACAATCTTTTGGTTTTAGCCAGTCTGTAAATGCTCTTTTGCTGGAAAGGAGTGTGTGAGATTTTTTCTATCTATCCCACTGCTGGCTACGTGATTGTGAACACTTCTGGGAAGGTGATCAGTCCCACCTGGGAGGTAAAACCCTTTGGGATTTCAAGCTTTGTGGGTTTGTGCAGCCAAAGTCTTGTACCTTAGTGTGACAAACTCAAAGGTATATAACATGTCCTGGTAAATATTTTAAGGCTGAGCAATAAAGGTCAATTATTAATGTTTTTGGAATGAAAGACGATAATTATTTATACAGAAGAATACTTAACACAGCTAGACGTGTCATGAAACGAGACTCAATTTGATGTACTATTATTTAATTAGTATTGCTCTGTTTAAGCCAACCCATTTGTACTTGTACATATAACCCTCAGTATAATCCATTCAGATTCAACAGTGGCACAGAAACAAACAGTTAAAGAACGCACCCTGTTGTAAAGGGAATATTAGGAAGGCTGTTCTGGATCTAGTGAAATCTCTGTCCTTCAGTAGGGGAATTTGGAGCAACCACCAAACAAATCATACACAAATTATCCTGTGGGTTTGGAGTATTTAGGGGATTTTTAACCTGGTATTTCCTGGGAGTGGACACAATAGTAGGTTTATAAACCATGTGTTGTCTTGTATTTAATAGTGCAAAACCAGACCCTCTCTTAAACATAATTGTAGATTTACAGCTAAGGTAGATTTGCCATTATCCTTGCTATCTCTCAGACAAGAGTATATTATATTCTCTTCAAGGCTCTCATAGTACCATCTCTGCTCCTCTCTGTGCCCAAAAAACTCTGCTGGACATGGTAGGTGGAAAAAGATGGGCTGTTGACTTCCAGGTAATTGTCTCAAAACATTTACAGGTCTACTGGGAGGAGCACTTGAGTGAAGGCATTTCAGCTGTGTTAGAAGCAGAAAGCTGCCCAACTGTTCATGACCCTTTCCTCTGCACAGATGTAGTTACGTGAGTCTGGACCTTCTTTTGGTAGCCATTGAAAATAATAGAATCTGATTTTACACTTGAAATAAACAGCAAAAATGTTTAGCCCCTGTCACTGTTGTACTTTTCCAAACAGGAATTGTATAGTGATACTTAGCTGAGTCTGAAGACAACAACAGATAGCTCTGGGGAAATAGGGAAAACTCCTAGTTTCCTAGAGGTCACTCCTCAACCTGGTGGTAGTGTTGTAACTTCATGATATTTGTGTTGATATTGTTGTTATTAAAGAAAGTAATTTATCTAGATGTTTACAAAAGGGAGTGTAACCAATCCTGTCTTTAGACAAGGGTAAGGCCAGCATCCCTTCCAGGCCCATTTTCTCTGGTTTACCAATGAACAGGTGCACATTATGCTTGAATAGTCAGCAGCAACATGGAGAGCCTGGGAAGTGTCGTCATGGACCTCTTTTTCTTTTCTTTTTTTTTTTTTTTTTTGCCACTACAGCCACTTCTTATCCTTTAACTTCCCTCCTCTCTGTCTGCTGTGGGAATCAGCAAAGAGCTCAACAAGGTGGCAGAAGCCCTCATGCCGTCTATGTCTGATGAAATCACTTGGGATGTATGGATGGTTTTTCACAGAAACATGCTGTGAAAGTAGATGCCTGCTGAGCCAACGGAGTGAGCACAAGGGAGTGCTTGCTAAGCCTGCTTCCAGCCTTTTGATACAGGATCTGCTGCATTTGTTTGGAAATGGCTGGGTAAGAGGGGAACTCTCCCTTCCATATTTTTCCTTCTTTGGCAGGGAAGATGCATGGAGCAAGTTATGTTGATTGTGCAGCATCCTGGAGAAACACAGTTAGCTTGGCTGCCAATGATAAAACCACTTGGAATGTCTCCTTGTGCCTAAATCGTTGGCGTTTACAGGGACTTGAATGCAAGTACCACAGTACTGTGATAGGTGAGCATTTATTTTCCTAACCCGAACCTAAGCTACACTGTGAATGATCTGGGCTAGAGACCTGCCCTGACAGACTTGTTTTTCATTAGAGAAGGTTGTGACAACATCCATTAATCTTGTTTAAATTCTCTTACCCATCTATTTTTTCTTAAGTGAGGACTTGTAGAATGAGCAGCTTTGTCTCTATTTCCAATAATCAGTCTCTGTGAAGCCAAACCCTTACTTGTTTATATAGGGTTAATATTTGTGAGGCTTACCAGAAAGTGGGTAATAGCTTTCTGTCCAGTTCTGCCATCCATGTGAGATGGAATTTGAGAGGAGGCTTCAGGCAGAAGAGAACAATGGTTTTGTTTTGCTTGAGTGGCCCATTAAAAAGAGTGGCAATTTCTGCTTTATTCATCTGAAACTGTTCACCTGCTTGTGAGAAAGCCACCTGTATCACTCACCATACAGTGCTTTTACCTTTCCATTGAAGACTGTGGAAGGCATCCCAATTTCCTCTGCTCTACACCTTGGCTTGTGCATCAAGTAAGAATGCTTAATAATGATGCACAACCTTGACTGCCATGGTGTAACAGTGGAATGCTTTTAATTATCAGTGAGCAATAGTGTGAGCTGTGTTACCTACCAAAATGACACTGTGGTCACTGAGCAACACAGCAGCTCCAGGCAGTCTCTCTATGTGACAATGTGGAGATCCTACAGTTGGCCACAGTGAGCTCAGAGTGCTCCCAGTAGAGCAAATTTGTGTTTTAGAGAAAACCTCTCCACAGGTGTGTGTCAGATGGTGAAGAGATGTTGCATGATTCTCAGTGCATTGGTTTCAAATGAATTTTTTTAAAAGTTAGGTATAGCATAATGGCCATGAACAGTGCAAACCAAGATTCTAAGTGCATTTGGTGTGGAATTTAACCTTGCAGGGAATTGGCTTAAATATTCATCAGCAGTACCAGTTTTCATTTTAATGAAAAAATGTAATATTCGACTATAAATTGAGGTTGAAGGTATCTCAGCAGAGACTGAAGTAATTGAGGTTGAGGTACTGCTGAAGGAAAAGTGCTACTGGTTGGTTAACTCTATCCTGTTAATCACAAATCAGGAAAAGAGTTCTGTCTGCAAAACCACTAATCAATCATAGTGGTGATCTGAAACAGCTGAAGAAATGACTAGATGTCATTCCATTAAATCTTTGCAAAGGGTTTAGAATCACAGAGTCAAAGAATGGTTTGGGTTGGAAGGGACCTCAAAGCCCATCCAGTTGCAACTCTTTGCCATGGGCAGGGACACCTCCCACCTGATCAGGCTGCACAGGGCCACATCCAACTTGGCTTTGAGCACCTTGAGGGAGGTCCCACCCTCATAATGAAGAATTTGTTCCTTATATCTAATCTAAATCTACCCTCTTGAAATAAAATACATTACCCCTTTTTAGGTACTGAAAGGCCACAGTGAAGTCTCTCTGAAGCCTTTCCATAGGAGAGATGCTCTAGCCCTCTGACCATTCTTGTGTCCTTCTCTGGACCTGCTCTATCCAGCAGCTCCATGTCCTTCTGCTGGGGAACCAGAGCTGAATGCAGCACTGCAGCAAATTCCCTCCTGAGCTCCTGAAAAAGGGCAGGTTCTCCTAGAACAAGTGAGGCTGCAAGGAAGGGAAATGTTCTCAAAAGCTATTCATTTTTCATAATTGGTTTCTTTCTGTGCTTTTCTAGCAGCAAAGGTTTTTGAGGTTAGAAATTCCCATGGCTCAGTTAAGTAGAAAGTGTCTGCTTTACTGCCATCTGACCCTAAGGGGTTAGTTGAAAAACCAGAGCTCCAGGCACCTCTGGATGCAGACATCTGAGCAACTGATGACTCACTAGAGCTGAAACTGTTGCCAGGCTGGAAACAGATGGGTAATAGGGCCCATACTGTCCAAACAAAATAATCTGGCATGAACTTGGCCTCAAGATGCCCTTGCAATGTACTAGTGTACACTCAGAGAGTGAAACAGGACTATTCTGGTACTCTGTTATCATTCTACGGGTCCCATCAGGGTGTTATCTGAGCATCTTTGTCCTACAGAACAAAGCACTAAAGACTGTGTTTCTGAAGTTCAGACTGTCTTGGAGCTGGTGGGACTTTATGTTACAAACACATTCCAAGAGGAGATCTGAGATTGCCTGTCAGTTTAAACCAGCCACAGTGAGTGAGACAGCATGTCTAGGGACCATCCTCTTGGTTGTCCCAACAGGAGCACTGTAGTATTGCTAGTTCAAGCACATGAGGAAAAAAAAATTGTTTTGGTTGCAGTTGGCTTCAGCAAATCCTATCAGGTATTGATTTGCTCTGGTATGTCCTCTAGGCCTGAGCAAGAGAGGCAGAATTTCGACAAGCATCACCTGAAGGAAAGCTATGATACAGGTCAGCATCATGACATTGTTATCACTCTTGTGTCTTGCAGTTGATTATTCCATTGCTAGCTCCTCAGAGAGTCTTCATTTACACAGCAGGTAGGTTTTGCCTCCAACCAGCATCTCATTTCTCCAAGCAGGGAGTTAGGGATCAAGAAGGACCAGGAGACTTTAAAGTGTGCAAAATACAAATGCTTGTGTTGGTAGGCAGTGGGTCAGATCCCATATAGCGCTATGCTTTCTGAAGTCCCGCTGAACTGGAGTAGTTTTGGAGGCTGTTGGAGCTCAGGGAGAATAATTTCATGCTATGGCTCTTCCACAGACCTCTGATAATCACCCTGAGTAGTTGATTGGGTTTGTCTATGCTTTTAATGATTGCCGCCTTGCATTTGTATGCTGTGTGCATGGACAGTTCATCCAGCCATGTCCTGTAGGACTGACGCAGGCTCTAGGGAACAACTTCTGTGGTTGCTTAGGCAATCCTTTTAGGTTTGCTGTCTCCATGGACAAGAACAACAATCAATGCAGGAATTCTTGCCACACAGAGATCACAGAGATCTACCTTCTGTGCTTCTTTTTGCCTTCTTCAAAACGGAAGTGATACTGCTTTTCTTTTTTCTACTTAACCCATTCTATTTTTTTTTTTGGAGGAAAGGGATGGTTTTTACTCCTTATTTTCCCTACTTTGTGCAATATGTGAATACTGATCCTCTGTGCCTCTTGTTATGGATTTATGAATGACCCAGCACAAAGGGTCTCAAACTCTTCCATAATAGATGCAGCAGACATGCTTTTCATTACTGCCCTTGACACACTGAAGCCAGCAGCTTATTAGATAAACCAGAAATTAAAAGGAGCCCAGAGCTTGTCTTCTGCCTGCATTAAAGCTTCTCCCGTGCCCTGGGTTAAAGCACCTCTGTCCTGCGAACTCAGATCTCTGCCCAAGGGCTATGGCCCACACAGGCATATTACTGCTCCATAGGCAGTTTCTGCTTACAGAGCTATTTGGAGCAGATGGGCTGTCCTCTAAACTTTGTACCTGTTTCTGTGATTGCAAGAGATGAGGTTTTAAATATCGAGTCACCAAGCAGTGTGAGGTGCAGACTCAATGATCTCCAGAGGTCCCTTCCAACCCCTATGATTCTATGATATTGCTGGCCCTGCAGAACTGAGTTTTCATCATGCTTAGACTCCACCAACTCCCTGCCCTTCACTTTGAAGGCTCCTCGAGAGCACCACACCCGCAGATCTCCCTTCTCATCAGTGGCCAGGATGGCAGGTGCTGTTTCATTATTACTCATTCCCTTTTTTATCACCTTTGACATGTTAAAATATTGTTTAGTGATTTACTCCACTTTGTATTTAAATGTAGTGATTAGAAGATCTTTTTGTATTAAACTGCAGTTTTACTCTGAAGATTGAAAGTGACAGGTATTAAGGTATACTGCAATAATTTATGGCTCCTGTTAGTTACAGTCTAAATAACCTGTACTTGAGAAGCAGCAAGTCAGATACTCTTCACGTGCGTATCTGGATGTCTTCACTGCTCCTGCTATTCCATTTCTGCAAGGGATGAGCTGAAACCACAAAGACTACATCATCCACCTGTGTCCTCACAGCTGATACCAGTAGAGCCTCCTGAAGAAAGCTGAAACCCAGGATTCCTGCAAAAATGAGTCTACTCATTTTCAGGAGAAGGTCATAGACTAGGCAGGCTGAAAAGGCCATTCAGCAAAAATAAACAGAGAGAAATATGACCATCTGTGCTCATCTCAGATGAGCAAATGGTATTTGGCATCGTCATAGGCACAGCTGAGTACTATTACCTTCTGTCCCCTCCAGGGAGGAAGTGTGAACTTCACCATTTAAGCACCGGGAGGTTTTGCAGTTGAATTGGCATCATGAGCTGTGAAACCTTCTTGTGTGAACTACAGCCTTCACTGCAATTTTTCTAACCCCTGTGTACCCGTAGAGCAAGCAACACATCTTTGGTGTAACTCCATCTTCCGGTGTGGCTCGCAGTTATCCTCAATTTGCCAGAGGTGTGGTTTGCTGTCCCCATAGAAAGCCATGGAACTTGGCATTATGAGATAACTTAGTTGCTTATGATGGAGCTGGTAGGTGAATTTCAGACTTAAGACTTTTGGCCATACCATATGCTTCCTTTCTTCTTTTGTCTGGCTAGTGACGTGGTGTCATTAAAGGAATAGTCTGGGAAGAGGGGGAAAACTCCACAAAACAAAGCAGAATAGGGTAGTGATGGTAAACTAAATGAAGGGATCTTGGTGCATGTAATACAGTATGATATATTAAGTGTATAGGTAATAGCAGTAACGCTACTCCCCTACTTCAGCTGCTGATGTGAATGTCTGACTGCTGCATTTATGGCTTCCCCAGTGATATTGCCCTCTTTGCTGTGTGTTTGAATCTGTTTCCTAAGTACAAGATTTAAGTAATTTTTTGTGCTGCTTGAAGTGCCTTTGGGTAATAGAGATGTCCTCGTCAGCCAGGCAGATGAGAGCCACGGACCTGTGCCTCCACAGTGGCAGCATAGTCCATAAAAGTTAAACTAAGACATTTTAGATGGTCATGAATACTTAGAAATCTAAATTGTACCTGATATGTCTACGTTATTTTCATTGCATAGAAAAAATGGTGTGGCTTTTTCAGTACCAAGGCAGTTATGTTGCTCCGAAGTAGCTGGATGTGACTTGGGCACACAGTTGCATTTCAGTAAATTAGCCAGTGTGTGCAATCTGGTGTTCACAGTGCCCATCTGCCGACCAGAAGAGGACAGAGACCCTAACCTGGAGAGAAGAGTATGGACAAACAACTCACATCTGGTGCAAAATCTTCCAGGATTAGATAATTTCCTTGAATTCTTGAGGCTGCTTTGGGTCTGGGTTTGGCTGTGGGGTGTTTTTGGGGGGGATGGTGGTGTTTTTCTTATTAGGGTTGTACTTGTGTTCTGTGGCCAGAGTGCTTCTGAAGCAGGACTAGCCACTCTAGATCTGGGTTTATTGAATGGTAGAGATGTGACCCAAGTAATGCTGTCATTAAGGATGTATTTTTTTCAAAATGGTGCTCCATCTGCACCAAGGCACATGCCAGTGAAATGTAACCACTGCTAAATGAAAGGATCACGTGCATCTGCATAGTAAACATAGGAACACAGCACACAGGAACATAGGAAGTGGCAGTGGGCTTATCTAATTCCTACTCAGACATTGCAGCTATTCTTGTGTATATACTTTGCCTGCTTCTGTTACAAGAGATGCAGTTTAGCTTGCCCCTTTTTCACTGAGACATAAGCTACTGTGCTTAACTCACAACAAGAAGCAATTAGTTACCTTGCCAGTTTTAAGATGCTATAACTCAATCGACTGATTGTGTCCTAGTGTTTTAGACCAAGTCTATCATGGCTGCAAATGTTAACTTAATTTAGGCACTCACCAAATGCTTGTTTCTGGCTGGGGTCCAACTTTCAACAAATGTTTCAATCCTGGGAGATGTATGCATGGAGGACTGCTAATTTGCAGCCCTGTTAGTTAGGACTGTTTTCTCCAGCAGGTTCTTCTGCTGCAGGAAAGTTGTTCTGCTCTCTGGATGGGCGATGGAAAGAACCCAGGGGCAGCAACCAGGGCCAGCAGAGTACCCATTCTTCCTCTGCTCTGCAAAATCCAAGGCTCTAAAGAGCCCTGCAGTCTGAAGGCAATATCAAGTTGGAAATTAGGAAAAATTCTTCTCAGAAAGAGCAGGAATGTACAAGAAAAGGCTGCTCAGGGAGGTAGTGGAGTCACTGTCTCTGGAGGTGTTCAAGAACTGTGGCACTGAAGGACGTGGTGGGGATGATGGCAATGGGTCGATGGTTGGACTTGGTGATCTTTGAGGTATTTTCCAACCTTAACTATTCTATTATTCTTTGATTCTATAAGCTCATCCACACTTCAGAAAACTCTTAAGAAAGACCTTTGCATGCATTTGGACATCATGTGGATTTGCATAGATTTGGAGTAAAGCTCCATACGTGCCTCCATCAACTGTGATGTGAAAATATGACTCAACATTCCATCATACCATCCACGGCTGTTAAACTGTCCTCTGTAAAACCTAGAAAATGAGAATTTGGGAATTTAGGCCCACTCAGCTGGAGCCCACCTGTTTACCATTCAGTTTTTCTGGAAGTCTGCTGAGAATGGCAGCTCACCAACTCAGAATCATAGAATCACTAAGGTTGGAAAAACCACTAAGGTCATCTAGTCCAGCCTTCAGCACCATACCACCAACCCATGTCACTCTGTGCCACATATATCCTTTTCTTGGAAACCTCCAGGATCAGTGACTCCACCAACTTCTTATGCCCTGAACAAGGGCTTGAAGTAAGAAGTGGATGGGTGAACCCTCTTACCACGGAGCTGCAGTTCTCTTTAAGTGTGTCTGTTTGCACCTTGAACGCAAAGCCAGAACAGTCCCTAGAGCCACTGCTGTGAATATTACTGAGTGGTCACTGCCATCCTCTTGGAAAGTGTGGCTTTGTTCAGGATCATATGCTATCATAAATTAACCACTGCTGAGAGGGGGATGTGGGTATCACTGAGCACTGGCTGCATGAGGATCCTCACAGCATGAGGTGCAGGACCTGTACAGAGCAGGCAGGTCTCTGAGCTGTTGTCCATCCCAGCAAGGTTCTCACTGGAAGGAAATGCTTCCTGAATGCACACATAAACTGGGATTTGGAGCGTCCTGAAGAACCAAAGAGAATCAGGCACTGTCCCAAAATTCAGCCACTGATCCAAAATGAATCTGTGCACATGCACCAGCGAGGGAGGAGCCAAGATCACCATTCTGGAAAGGAGTGCCAAGACCTCTCCAGCAAGAAGTTTTGCATGAGAAAAGAACTTCTCCAAAACCCTGTTTCTACCTATGTCTCACGGTACTTACTGTGTTGTTTCTCATGAAAAGAAGAGGAAGATTTGCCTGTCCCAAGCAACGAGACTGCTGCTGCTGCTGCCTTTCGGAGAGAGTCTGTGCCAGAAAATATTTAAGTGAAGTATTCAAAGCAGGAGCAGCTCTCCTAGTGTTTAATTTCTCTAGTGAGAAAAGCGCAGGGTGGGCTGCAGATGATCTAAGCATGTCAGTTGTCAGATGAAAGCATTTCCAAATGGCTTTCTGGTTATATTTATGTCTTCTGGCTGAAAATGCATTTGATATTTTTTTCAGATGAGGACTTTTTTTTTTTTTTTTTATTTCTGCCTGTCTTAGAAAGGGAATTTACTGATTAAAAGTCACTGCATTGACAGCGCTGGAAATTGAAGTTCCTTTTTTATCTACAGAACAGGTACAGCATGTACAGAGGCAACATAAACGCAGGCTGCTGATGTGTCTCAGCTCTGTCCTGGGCTTAGCAACGTGAAGGGAAGAGGGAATAAGCTGTTCCTCATGGCTCTGTGAGGTTGTGTCGCTGCTCAGATGCAGGACTCTGCCATTAAATCGGGGATGGGAGCCTTGGTTAATGGGATTGTCTGTTCAGCAGGAGCACGGCTGAAAACCTCTCGGTCGATTTGCAAAGAAGGCAACTGGATAGCTGTCAGGCTCTGAGGAGTGTTGATCTCCTGAGTTGGATTTGAATGGCTCAATGATTGGTGAAAGACTTTTACCACTTCTAAGAAAGCCCCTTTAAGAGGAAAGCGGTCTCCGTTTGACTGGAGAGGAGATCCCCTTACATACTCACAATGAGGATATCACTTTACATACAGGTCTTATTCTTCTAACAAGCCTCTGAAAGAAGTCTTTGTCTTGTGATTTAGTGAGGTCCTTTTTTTTCTTTTTTTTTCTTTTCTTCCTGAAAGATCTGTGCCAAGAGCTAAACGTGTAGAAACTGATTTGGGAAAAATAATTCCACAGTTATTGTGCAAGGTGATAGGCTGTGCCACGAAAACCAAAAGTTGCCTTACTGTTTGGCCTAGAGATCCCGTCTCTGTTTGCAAACTTCGGCTGCCAGTACTGCAGAAACAGACCTTCAGTATGCAGCCTCCATATTTCTGCCTCTAGTGAGGCCAAAAATACCTTGAGAACAGTTTTCTTCTGGTAGACCATCAGGACATTGGATGTTGATGTATTTTAGGATGCTTGTTTCTGCGTACAGAAACAAAAATATAGCCATAAAATAACTCATCATTGATCTTTTAACATTTATATGTGTGTACAGAAAAGGCAGGGTATGTATTTGCACCCTATTTTCCTCAGGAGATAAGGATTACATGATCTCTGTGTCTCTCTATGTATTCTCTTGCTACGTTCTAAGACTGCTGGCCTATTTCAATCTAATTTGACATAGGTCTCACAGATATCTCAGTCCTACAAGTTTCATTAAAACAGACAGTAGAGAGGCACATCCTTTTAGTGCCTTCCCTGGAGAAAGGCTCTGGGGAGACAAGAGAATCCCTCTATATGTGTTAAGCTTGTGGGAAAACTGACTTCACTAGCTCTCTTATCTCTTAACTCTGGAGTTATCTGGTGAATTATAAGGAAAGTAAAGGTGCAAAGTGTGCTGTCCTTGTAGGACCTCCTCTGTGTATCCTCCTGTCTCTGGGAAGAGGTGAGTCTGGAGCTAAGGCACAAAGAAGAGATCTGGACAACATGGATGATGTTCTGCCAACAAAATCTCACTGTGGGACATTGAGGGACTGGTTTTTCTTTTCTTTGCCTTGGTTTCTATATAATTTGTAGTATCTTCCGTCATTACCAGGGCCTCATGAGGATATTTGTGTTTGTGAGCTTGGGTGAAATTCCTTCAAGTCCATGGGTAGATGTTTTCTACCAAGAAAATTTTGTCCTCCAACAGCAGTGCTTTATGTTCTTTGCACTAGAACAAGTAATAGAAAAATAAATATTCCAAACTTGAAAATGTTACTGCTCCATCAAAAAATCAAAATACTGAGGAAAAAATATCCGTGGTTTGACTTGCTGGAGAACAGATGCAAGTTTTTGAAGCCTTCTTGCTCAAATGTTGAAAGGTTTTCTTTCAAAATATTTCTTTCAGAGCCTTGCTTTCTTCTTCTTTTTTTAACTAGCTCAAGTGCAAAGAACATAAAGCAAGATCTTCAAATGAGTAAATTTATCATTAAATTTGGATAATGTTCTTTATAGAAGCTATTTTTCTCTTGAGCTGGCAAATTAAGTCCATATAATAGGGAGAAGTTTTGATTGGGTAATCTTTTCACATTGTGCTGTTTTCATGCTTCATGTTGCACGTTATTCAAAAAGCAAGAAAAAAAAAAGAAAGAAAGAAAAGTGGTGGTCAAATACCTTGCATAAATTTCTGTTGAACTGAAGGGTGAATCCTCTCTTGACTGTATTTCACATCTCCTTCTCCAGCTCCAGTTCCTCTAAAGGAGTCCACAGTAGGACCTTCAGTGGCTCTGCCTCTTGAGCCAAAGTGGTAATTCACAGAATCTGGTTGAGGTTGGAAGGACCTGTGGGTCCATCTAATCCAACTCCTGCTCCAGCAGGGACTCCTAGAGTAGGGTGCCCAGGATCATGTCCAGTCCTTGAAGTTCTCCAAGGAAAAGTTCCCCAAGGTGCCTTCAAGGAGAGCTCCAAGAACTCCAAAATTCTCTGAGATAGCAGTGGCTATAAGCAATTATCTTCAGTATGTCCAGAAAGTACATTCAAAAACATTACATCTTTTCAAAACGTCTCCCATGTAGAGGAGAATCCCCTCTTGCTTTGTACTACGTTTTGCTGCTGAAGGAAAATTTTGGCAAAGCAGTGGATCTGTCATGTTGTGTGTGACTAGAGGCAGTGCAGCACTGTCTGGGGAATGTTTTCATGCAAAAGTAAAAAAGTTCCCTAATGATTAATAATCAGGAGGTGTGGGGAAAGTGGAGAGAAAGAGACCAGCTAAATTGTTTCAACTATGCAAAATTCATGTGGTCAGTAAATCAGTTAATAAACCTGTCTGTTGGAAATGCCCCAGCTTACACTGATCAAAACGTTCCAGCAGGCAGTGCCTCCGAAACCTTACAGCCCAGCAGAGAATTGCAAACTGTTAATCTGAAAAATATTAAGAGGCAAAGCACAGAATAAAACAACCCTCTCCCCTCAGACCTGAAGTCAAGTGTCTGTGGTTCTGAATGCACTTTGTCTATGTCACCCCAGCTGCAAAATGCCTTTTATTGATTTATCTCTTGCATTCTTTTCTTTTTCTTTCCATTTTTTCTGGGTTTTTGTGTGTGTGTGTGTGTTGTTTTTTTTTTCCTCCTCTCTCTTGTTCTATAGGTACAATGTGTAGTTTTAAAGGCCACATAATGACTGCTTGCAAGAGCAAGCCTTCTTGTTGTCTAAGCCAGCACTGCCTTGGGAAGCAAATGCATTTCTGAGGCTCTGGTGGGATATTCAGCATGGGGGCTGAGCAAAAGGTGATGGTTATCCAGTCCCAGCTGGGTATCGTCCCATATTTTTGCTCTCACTGCTTCCATCCATCCATTTGCATGTGCAAGGAGCAAAGAGAGGGGTGTTTCCATCTGCACTTAAGCACCATCATTGTCCTGCTTATGTCAGAGATTCCTCCAAAAGTCAAACAAATTGGAGACTTCAGAGGGGACGTCTCACAGGAAGAATTCCAGCTCCGAGGCTTTTGTGTTTGTTATTTTTGGGTTGCTGTAACTGCTGTTGTTTTCTGCTTTGTTTTCGGCCACTTGGTATATTGATACTATGTAAATGGGCAGCATGGGAATTGTTAAAAGAAAACGTTTATTTCTGGTTGTTTTTGTCTGTTCAGGAGCAAAAGGGCATATAATTTGTCTAATATGGAGGTGAAACGTGGTGTGCAGAGGTATGACCCACCTGGCTTGAGGTATATGGGAAAGCTGTTGTTTCCCCCCTTCCCACTTTCTCACCATCCATCAGAATTGAGATCAATTCAAGTGTCTTGGCTGCAAATTTGGTTAGTAAGTGGGGAAACTATGCTTTTGTTCTGATGCTGGCAAACCCCAGCAAGCTTGATTATCTAAAATAAAACCATCTGCAGCCACTCTAATCAATGGCACATGCATAGCAGCAAAAGCTCTAAGCTCATGGCTCGTGTAAAAAGTTCATTACATCAGACTGTGTTGCTGCAGGAAAGAATTTTAGGGAGAGAACAAGTGTCTCAGAATGACCCAAACTCATTGGCCAGACATGTGCCCCACTGAGTGCTGTGTGATGCTCATCCCCTCTTGTGGCTTCTCCAGCAAGGGTGAGACAGAAGGAGTTGCTGTAAGTGCCAAGGATTATCATAGTGTCATAGAATTGTTTGAGTTGGAAGAGACTCTTAAAAACCATCTAGTCCAACTCTCCTGCAATGAATGGGGACGCCCACAACTCCATCAGGTGCCCATAGGCCAACCAGCCTGATCCTGAATGTCTGCAGGGACAGAGCACCCACCACAACTCTGGGCAACATGTTCTAGTGCCTCACTAAAAACTTTTTTTCTTATATCTGGTCTAAATCTTCCCTCTTTTAGTTTGAAATCATTTTTCCTTGTCCTGTCACAACAGACCCTGCAAAAGAGTCTGTCCCTCTCTTTCTTATATACTGAATGGGGGTTCCTGTGGCACTCTTGGTCCTGGATTCAGGATGTAATTCATGGTTATGTTTGCATGCAGGCTCAGAAAATGGGGAATTTTGCTGGTATTGTAATGTGAACGAGATTATATCAAAGATCTCATTAGGATGTGGGTTTCTCCAGTTCCATGTGAATAAATCCCTCTGCAAGTGGAGGGGTCATATTCAGATCCATGTCTCGAGGGTGAGTAGAACTTGTTGGTACCAGAGACCACGTAGGTCTAACTGGTGATCACAATATGGATCACAGTGTCTAAGTTTTCAGATATTCCTTCATGAGTTGGTGGCTATATCCAAGGTGTCTTGCTCATACAGGACTCCACAGCACAGTACTTGCACATCCCTTGTCTTTTAATTACGTCTGCCAGCTCAGACCAGAGCACAGAAGATAATTTGCTCCCTGAAAAAGCTCAGTGCTGGTACTATGTCTAGTTCCAAGACAGTTTTCTTAAAAACTGAGGGTGGTTCAATTATAGAATCACAGAATGGCTAATGTTGGAAGGGGCCTTAAAGATCACCCACTTCCAACCCCCTGCCATGCGCTGGCTGCCCCCCACCAGCTCAGGCTGCCCAGAGCCCCATCCAACCTGGCCCTGAGCAATTCCAGGGATGGGGCACCCACAGCTCTCTGGGCAGCCTGTGCCAGTGCCTCACCTCCCTCTGAGTAAATAATTTCTTTCTAGCATCTGACCTAAATTTCTCCTCTTTTAGTTTAAAGCTGTTCTGCCTTGTCCTTTCACTATTAGGTAAAAGGTTGATCTCCCTCCTGTTTATAAGTTCCCTTCAAGTATTGTTAGGCAGCAGTGAGGTCTCTCCAGAGCCTTCTCTACTCTAAGCTAAACAAGCCCAACTCCCTCAACCTTTCTTCACAGAAGAGGTTCTCCAGCCCTTTGATCATCTTTGTGGCCGCCTTTGGACCCGCTCCAACAGCTCTGCATCCTTCTTGTGCAGATCAATGCACGGAATAAGTTCCTGTGCTACTCCTGTAATTCTCTATTCCTACAGCTTTATGGAATAAAGCTAATGATGTACCTGCCAAGAGCAAATATTTCCTCAGGTATGAAAAAAACATATCACACATCACCGCTGGAGCTCACCAGCCCTAACGTTATAGAAGTTATTCACTGCCATCGTTTCCTATTTGCGCTTTTCATAGCAAACCATTGTGCCAAAATTGACAGGCATGGCAAAGATGGAACGCTGAATCCATTATCTTGGCTGATGATAATCACAGCATCTATTCCTCTGAAAAGTTAAAAAAAAATATATTCTGCTCTCCCATAGTCTCTTTGGAGCAACACACAGCCCAGTACTCATTAAAAATTTCTTTTACATTTTCTTCGTGTTTGAACAAATGCTGAGCCTGGGAGATCCTCCCTGCTTTTGTGATCTTCCTCCTGCAAAACCCACCTTTTTGCTCAGCAGAACATGAAGCAGCGATAGACATGATTGCTTTGTATTCTGTGTCAGTGCTTAAAACTAGCCTTTTCCCTTCTAAGTCTTATACGGGGGTCAGAGGGGCAACTGGTCACATGGCTTCATCTAAATGCGCCTGACAGCTCCAATCCTCTTCTGCATATTCATCGCTGCCTCATTCTCTGCAAAATGATGTACTTGAAAGTCTACTCTGCCTCTGACCACCTTGGGGACTGTTTTATAAGAGATTTTTTTTCTCCCAAATTGTATTAATCTTTACATATTGAATGTGGCCCTGGGCTGCATCGCGTTGGTTTCAGGCTTGCATGCTTCTGTTTTTGAAGGGTTATTATGTTATTTTACAGTAATGATTTAATCAGACAAAATTTCCCAGTGTAGAACAAAAGTCCTAATCTAGTAAGCTGAACCCACTCGGCAAAGCACGTGAGCGCATGGTTTATAGCAAGCAAGCCCTTAAATTGTGATAAGGTCAATGGCTTTGAAGGAATTGCATAGGGAGCTCAGCAGAACAAGGTGGGGGTCCAAGAGGAATTCTCTGCTGATTCTCTCACCAAATTTAAGTTGCTCACATGCAGTGAAGAAGGAACGGGAACTATGGTAGTTGAAAGCAGATTGGCTTTTTGTCTCTGCTCACAGGGACCAGTACAGTATTCAGGGGGAAAGCTTGCTGAAATTTCTAGCCCCACCAGCTTCCATGCATGCAGTGGATCTGAACACTTTGCAAGTAACTGCATTGCTTTTGCAGACGGTACTTTACCAGGGTGAGATGTCTTCTCTAGAGTAAATAGGGTAGGTAGGTGGAAGAAAAATTCCAGCCTTAGATAAATGACCAAGTCAATCTGGGATTGCCATTCTACATTCATTTGGGAATTCCTCACCTGCAGCAAGCATGGATTGATCTGCTGATCTGGCCCCTGCTGAGGAGATGCTCAGTTAATTCAGGTTGCCTCAGCCTGAGAGCATTTGCAGGAACAGCTATCGCGGATCAGCTATCAGGTTGAGATTTGGTGCCCTCCAGTAACTTTGCTCATGTTTCCAAGCCCTCAGATCTGCTACGTGCCGCTTTGGTATTCACTTCTCTGTAATACTGTTTGACCATTCACTGAAGGAAGATTCTGAATTTGACAACAACACTCAGCAAGGGTGTGAATTTCCAAGTTTTACGCTCATGTGTGCAGTTCAAAATTCGTACTGCTGTTGGTTTGTTACATAAGATTTTCCAGTGAGAGAACGGGAGCGTTACCTTGACGCTCCTACAGCGAACCCACACAGCGTGAGCTCCAAACTGTGACTGCTCGCTCAAATGATGTGCTGCTCAAATGTGTGCTGCTCAAATGATCTGCAGACTGATTGTGATTCACCGAAGAAACCTGCAAATAATTTTAGATGAAGAGTCCAATCAAGAATCTATTTGCAGACAATTCAGAAACACAAAAAGAAGTGGGAATCGTTGGATAAATTATGCAGTATGAATTATTCATCCAGCTCTAGTTAATGAGGTAAATGATACTATCAGTGTTTAAAGTTAAGCTTGTTTGTATGTATTGGGCAGATCAAGGCCAAAGTAAGCGATTGGGTTTTGAGGGAGAGAACTGTGCTACGTAGATTTCAACAGCAGAACTGCTGCCTATGTGTGCAACCTGGATTTCGTCCATTGATTTAAGTGTAGTAGCTTGTCTGTGTTCTTATATCAGAGGAGGAAAAAGGTATTCCTAATTCTAGGTTTGGGTCTCCACATTACATCCCGTTCAATGGAGCTGTGTATCAAACCAAGAAATAAAATACCAGCAAGGAAGGGAAGCCTGGGGTTGCTTTCCTTCTGGTTTTGTAACATTCCTAGTGTGATTATTGTCCTGAGCTGCAAATCTGGGATACTGAATGAATTTGGGGAGAATTAAGGCATCCACCTGTGTTATAGTATGAAAAGTCCTATTGAGGGGATCATCATGAAAATCTGAGAATATTCTAAAGCTTTCCTGCTTAAATGAGTTTACTTTGACCAACAGTTTAAGACTTCCATACTTAAACCTTGGCTTTGGACCAGCTAAGCACTTAAGCACACACTTTGCTTTAGTCACGAGTGACTCTACAGAAATCAAGAGAAATAATTCTGAAGCCAATGTGTGTGTAAGCATAAGTCCATTCAGAAAATCTAAGGTAAAAATTCTGATTTTAGCCACTCGAATATTTAATCAGAATTAAATGAGAAGTTGAGTGAATATTAATTTCTTCCAAAGCATTTTTTTTTTTCTTTAAGAGCCTCAAGTTGGATTTAGTATCTTCATTTAATCACTTGAAAAAGCTTGGGACTTTTCACTTTTTACTTTCTACAACCCTGAGTAGCAGAATTCAAAGAATTCATTTTGGAATTGCCTAGTACTTTACTGCAAAATCTTCTAATTCGAAATCTAGCTTTTCCTTTGTATTTTCAAATTAGGAATTTTTGAAAACTAATTTCTAAGTGGTAGGAATTTGCTTTTTTTTTTTTTTTTTTTTTTAATATGAGATGACATTGTCATGAAACAGATTTTTTTTTTTTTTTTTTAAATCACTGCACTAAATCTTTAGCAGGTAATGCCTGAAATTATAGGCCACAAATCTCAGTAAGTGCTATTTACTAACACGATAATTGTGGAACATTCGATGATGTGTTAAGTACCATGGAGTGGCAGTATAATTACAGTACATGGCACGTTACAATATAAATATAAAGTAAATACATGATTATTTCTGGCTTAGGTCACATGGTAAATACTAAGTGCAATTACGGCACCAAGTAATCTGCAGGAACGTGTAATTACTCTTGGGCTCAATTCATTTACAAATCCTTGTCCAGCTTTTCACACCACGCGGGCTGTGGAGACTGTGGAAAGCAGATTATTTATGGCTGCAGTGGCCTCCTTATTATCACAGCTGAATCTTACCTATCGTAGGTGGTTCCTCTGCCCTCTTCCAGGTCCCTGAGGATGGAAGTGAAAGTTGGTGTTCTCAAAGCAGCACTGTGCATCCAGATGTCCATTAAAAGCTGGGCTAAGAGTTCCCTGCAGATGATGTGAAAAACTCAGCTGATGTTATCTAGTTGTTTTCACCTCAGTCCTTTTCCTTTAGGGAGATCATCTTGTTCCCCTTTTGAATAACCATCAGTAGCACATATTCTCCCTTGATCTGAATTTTGGAAGTCAAAGGCCGCAGCCGTGTGCTCTTCACACACTAATCCCAGGTTGATCCAGGAATCTGCTGGACATTGAGTTTGGATGATATGAAACCATCGGTTTATGAACAGCCATAATACAAGACATCCAAAAAAAGGATGAAAAAGTAGGGGAAAAAAAAGTTTTAAAGCCACTAGGGCATAATTCTGTTTATCCAGCCAAAAGGACAACACAGTGTCTCATACATCATCGGCTGCCTGTTCTCCCAAGCACCTGAGGCCTCAGAGAAGGTGATCCCTGCAGTATTTTGCTAGGCAAGATTGTTAGTATTAATCTTACGGACTGTCAACAGGATCTGAACCTGGGACCTTCACTGTTAAAGCCCAGATCCCCCGAGATAACACTAATGACTGCAGCTGTTTGCCATTAGCGAGTCATGCTCTCCCGGGACTGCTTCTGGGGTAGCTGGGATTTTGGCTGGGATTTTGGTTTCTTCTAGGGTCAGCTGTGATGTGTTTGAAGTAGAGGCAGGAGATGAGGAGTGGGGCTGGATGCAGCAGGAAGCCACTGCCTCTGAGCTGCTTCAAAATGCACAGGAGGTGCCAGTTCCAGAGCTGGCACTTCATGGAGTCTGGTGAAGAGAAAACCTGAACCCAGGATGGGCACCTCCAGGGGCCATGAAACTCCTTAGAGACTTGGGTGAAGAAATATCCCAGCTGCAGAAACAGGCACAGGTTGACTGAAGGGCTATGTCGCTCTGGAAAGACTGGGGAGTACCAAGGGTAGGCATCACTGCATCTTCCCGGAGTCATAGAATGGCTTAGGTTGGAAGGGACCTTAAAACCGATCCAGTTCCAACCCCCTGCCACGGGCTGGCTGCCTCCTTCCAGATCAGTCTGTCCAGAGCTCCATGCAACCTGACCTTGAGCACCTCCAGGAATGGAACATCCACAGTTCTTCTTGCTTGCTCTCAAGAGCTAAAATGATGCTCCTTGCTAGAAAGCTGCTTTCCTGCCTTCAGCAGGCTGAGCGCTGCAAATCTGCAGCAGTGGATTGCAGTAGGGCTTGCAGTGCATTGCTCTGTCGTGATTTTCTCACAAAGGGAAATGCCTAGCTGTCGAGCCCAAACACAGCCACAGGGATGAAAGGATGTGATCTCCCCCTCTTTCAGCATTTTTATTTTATCCTTCTACCCTTTCTTCTGTTACACATTTCTTTAACTTGTTCTGTTTGATTTAGTTCTACTCTCAGCCTCGCCTGGACAGAAAAGAGGGAGAATTAGCAAACAGTTTGAGGAAACATTTCCAGTTATGCTGCACACACCACAGTGCATAGGGTGTTTAAATGTGGGGCCATGGGGCCTCAAGTGAGGGAAGAATAAGAGAAACACTAGTTATTCTTATTAACCTCAAAATACATCAGTTCTTCCCAGTAAAATGGTGGAACATTCTTTTAAGTTTCCCAAAGCTTTGGATAATGTCTACAAAGAGGTGTCGGATTATAATTTCTGCCTTGCGTTAGGCTGGAATATATGACTGTATATTATATGATTATGGTGCCAAGAGAAACTCCAGAGCAAAAACCTTCTTATTTGTTGCATGCCATTTGCTTATCATGAAATACGAAATGTACTTACGCTGTGCTACAGCCTTGAGAAATTGTTATAAAAACCTGTCATCGCAAGCGAAGACTTTTGCTTACTTTTGCCACAGCGAAGGCAATAACAAAGACATGAATTACATGTTACCTAACTGAAGGGAAAACTTCTTTGCCCTAGTTGAACAGACTAGCATAATTTTTCAAGATGCTGTGTCTAATGCTAAGTGTCTGAACACTCTCAGGTTGTTTAGAATCAATTGGTTTAAATCCTGTGTAATGAAAGTGTATTTGCCAAATAGGTTCAAGCTTATTGCCATGCAAATTAACATTTGCAAGGACAAATTTCCAAGTCCTTCCTCTCTTTGTTGCTTCTAAGATGTTACAGATGCAATTTTGCACTTGCAGTTATGTGTGGGTGCAGTTCGTGTCATTTAAACTTCTAATTACGGCATCTGATCGCACCCACGTATCTTATCAGCTAGTTAGACACGTCAGTGACACGCACCATAACTGCAAATAACTAGGGGTACAAAATTGCACCAGCAATTATTTGCACCCACTGAAGGAAAGGATGGGTATAACGCAGGCCATTAAAGTGTTTAAAATACTTTTCCTACAGTAGCATAAACCACTGCTGCGGGGATATTACCTGCAGGAAAGTAGAGCAAACATTAGACCTAATTTTGAGCTGCAGCTGAGCTAGCTTGGTAACATGAATCTAACTACGGTTCCCTTTATGGGTGCAAAGTTTGTCAGCCAGGTCTGGGTTTACTTCCCTGGCTTCCTCTCTCACATTTGGCTCTGCTTGGGATCCAGCTCTGAAACACCTCCTTTAGCCCAACACCGTTTGGCAAACGTCTTGCAGGCACCTGCAGGTTCTCAGTGAGCCCCGTCTGGCTTCTCAGGCAGCCTCAGGGCTTCTCTTTGCAGAAGAGGCGATACGTTGGTGGCACTTCTGCTCATGTTTAAATTAAGCTTGTAAGTGCTCTGCTGAATAGAATCATAGAGTCGTCGAATTATGAAGGCTGGAAAAGACCACTAAGAACATCTAGTACAACCATCAACCCATCAACCATCAACCCGCTGACAGTGTCCCCCAGTGCCATATCTCTGTGGTTGCTGAACACCTCCAAGGACAATGACATCACCACCTCTCTGGGCAGTTTGTGCCACTGCATTAATACTCTTTTTAAGAAATTTTCCTAATATCCAACCTGAACCTTCCTTGGTGCAACTTAAGACAATAATTTCTTGTTCTATCAGGCATACATGCAGTGAAAACAGTTCAAGCAGGAAGAAAATTAAGCTCTTCATAACTTTATGAGTTTCCTATTATTAACCCAAGTAACAAATTACAGTCATCTCTGGGAGATACCCTGGTCTCTGTGATCTTGCTGTTATTTCCTGGAAGCCTCCAGAAATGCCATCAGCACTGTGGCAAAACAATGTAATCATCCTACATCCTCATGTTGGGCCAACCCTACTGCAGGAGAGCTGCAGAACAGAGACATGGTCCTGGCCCCGCAAAACTTCCAGGCTGCTTTGATTGCCTGTATCATATGTGGGGCTACGAACAGCTTTTTCTCTTACAGATTCATGACTCCTGGCAGTAGACAGCAGAAGAGGAAGTACTGGTGTTGCTTTTTTGAGTGTTGCACTGTGAAACCAGGCCTGTTTTAGTGTGTTTGTTCATTTGTTTGTTCTTCTGGAAGGGGTGTCTTTTCAGTGATACCCATCTTCACTCAGAAATGGAGTACATTTTCTCAAGGATGTTTCTCTGTCTGAACTGAATTCTCCTACAATGACTCAGCTTTATATGGCTCCAGATTATTCATTATCCTATTGCAAATATGTGCGATTATTCAGGATTAGATATGATTTTTGCCAAGGATATGGTAACATTATAAGAGAGTTGGAAGGTGCTTGCTCTTCAAAGGAGCCCTCCCCAAAAGAGGAAGACCATCAGGAGCACAAATATTTACTTCCACAGATACCAGTGATGATGAATAGGTTGTACCTTGGAGCTGCACTGATTTTACCTTTTTGAAGTCTGACACTGAAGCTTCTTTGGAAAGGAATGGAAAGGACTGAAAAAGGAAACCTGGAAGGATGAAGGACTGCATTCTGTTCTCATTTGCCCTGGGGTAAATCCGTAGAAAATTCAGTGGTCCAAGTGGAGCTAGTCCAGATTTCCACTGGTCTAAAAGAAACCGTTGTTCTCATATAGAAGTGAAGAATTCTGCCGTCTTTTATGCCATACTTATAAATTTTGCTGTCACTGTGGGACATTGAAATTTTATATTTTGGCCCATATTTTTTTCCTGGGAAAGAATTAATTGCTTCAGCTTCCTAGAAATCACGGCATGAGTCAGTTTGCTCTTTTTCATGATTTGCTCGAAAGTTGGACTTAGTTTTCACCAGAACCACTCCCTGCTCTAAAACATTATTTATATCCACAAACGACTGCATGTAGGGAACTGCCAGTAGAAGTCAAATCAGCACAGTATTGCCTTTTAGCTGGAGTTGCACTCTGCTCTGCAGAAGGGATAACATTTATAAATCAAACACAGGCTTAATTAACCTTCCGTCTTTGCACAGGATTAGGAGGGTGAGCACAGGCACGTCGATCTGAAGACACAAGGTGCTCATGCTACCACTTCACAAAACTTCAGGGATTCCAAGCAGTAAAATTGAGCTTGGTTTAATAAACACAGATCTGAGTCCTGGGGTCTTCCGATTTGATAAGATACCTAGGGAAGTAAGTTTAAAGCAGTGTGAGATTAGAATATAGTGCCCAAAGTGAGTATTTCTACCTTTCACATAGCAAAAAAAGATTACTCTTTTTTTTTTTTTTTTTCCCTGGATGAAAAGACAGTAATACGCACTCTGGCATTTGAAAGGGGTTTGCATATACTTTACCATCTTGCAGCCTGCAATCATGCACACTTATCCTTAACCTGTCATTTCATTGAGTGACACTACAGTAGTCAGAACCTCATTTCTCCCTGTTGAGAGGCAGAGGGGAAATTCATCTTTCCTTTGTTAAAATGCTGTATCCTCATTGAAAGGCGTGTTTCCTCGAAAGTCCCTCTTTGTGCAAGAAGCCTGAAATTAACAGTTAGGACAAAATCAGTCAAAGAGAAAGCAATCTCATTTGCAATGAAGCTAATTAACCACATTAATCAAGATTTGGATGCCTTTGAGAAGAAGAGCTCTAGTTGAATCACAAGATGTGAATGTTTGTCACAGGAAGGTTGGGATGCTCTTTTTGGCCTAATGTCACTGGGTTGTGCATGATGATCAGCTTTGTTCTTGTGTTCTTTAAGCTCCAGTTCTACAGTTGAGAACACTTCCAGAACATGCATGCTATGGATAGCATCATTTGAATGCCAGTATTTCTGATGGCAAAATAAGAGAGATGCTATCTACAGATCACCTTCTAAAATCTTTTATTTTCAATGCTGTTTCTGCTTCAGCTGCTGGAAGCTCAACTTTAACTAATCCTCCAAGCTTTGCTAGGCCAGTACAGGGAACTAGTGCTAGCAGGGGACATACAAGATCTTTGTCTGTTGTGAGCAGGGCATGAACATTTCCGGAAACTCCCTGAAGCTGCAGAAGTTTTACAGTGACCAAAGAGTTGATCTCTGTCTTCTGATTAACCTGGAACTGATTTCCATTTTATGAAGGAGGTGGGCTGACACCTTTGCCCAGAAATCTTAGTCCATGAGTGACTTCCTTCCTCCACACCCACAGAGGACAGCACTGATGTCAGCAAGTGTCAGCTTAGGAAAGCATTTGGCACTGCCTGGGAGCCACGACAGGACTGGCAGATAAACTTTTAATAGAAAACAACACCTATGCCTGGGAATTGGGCAAAAAGTCTGAGTCCTGGTTGCCAAGGCTGGGGAGAGCCCCAGAAAGTGGGCTGGTGGCTTGTCTCTTGGAAGAGTCCAATCCCATCCTGATGTCCAGCTGGAAGGGGAGAACTTTCTAATTCCCATCCCTTTTGCTCATCTTCAAAATAAAATCCAATTGGGTGTTTCACTGTGGGTCTTGTTGCCCTGGCATGGTAGGACACAAGACCAACCTTTCTTGCTTGATCTCTTCTACTGAGGGCAAAAGGCTGCTGATCAGACACCATGATTGCTCGACTGCTGTTCCTTGTTCTCTAACATCTTTTTAACAAAGATTTCCTCTTTTTAGATGTTCACCCTCCTTCCTCTTACCCATTTCAATGTTGCTGTGTTGCTAAGAGTTCGAGGAGCATCCAACTGCTCCCACCAGAGGACCCTACTGTCAGATGAAGCTCCCAACCCCCATGGTGAATCAAGCATATGATTTATAAAAGGGTGCACTGCAGGACGCAGAGATAAGATACCAGGCATCCAGCTGGGAGTGCAGATAGGAAAATCACTAAACAAATCACTCTGCAGTGCATGGTGCATGTGTGTGTGCTAAGGACATGCTAATTCTAACTCCACTTTGTCTTTCTTCTGCTTTCTGAGCAGTGCTGACGTCCAATCTGTGTTCTTCACTTGTTTTTTTGTAAGGAGTTATTAAGTTTAAGTGCCGTCTTGTTCTCTCTTATAAGAAGAGAGTGCTTGAGCCTGTTGATTAAACACATCCCTTGCTTTTCCCTGTTCAGGCACAAATTTCCAGACTCAAACTCTAAGTGTAATTTCTATTCCTCCCACACCTCTGCGTGTTGCAGAATTTTACTGTCACATTCCAAATCTTGCAGTAAAAACTTTTGCAAGTTATTAACAGGCATGATGGGTACTTCAGTTTTGACTGCTCTAGACTTTTGGGTTGGGCTGGTGGTTTTTTTTTTGGTTGGCTGGTTGGTGTTTGTTTTTCTTTTCTTCTTTTTACGAGAGATTCTAACCCTTGGAGATCTGGAGAAAAATGGGTTGAGGCAGGATTGCATGGATCAGTCACACTTCTTTGCACTGTGCTATCAATCATGGTAAAACACAACATTCTACATGACCTTGTAGAAGTTTATATACCAAAACGGATAAGCGTGTCACTCAGGTGAAAAATGGCAACCAAAAAGGTACTGAAACCATCAGATCTTATTAGAGTGTGTCTAGCAAACTGTGTATTATGGTGACTGTAGTGTCTTGCTATTACACACGCGTGCAGGGACAAGACACAGTGCAATGAGCACATTATTTTTAATTCATGGAAACATTAGTGGGAAGCCATTAGGTACAGGGCAAAACTTCCAGTGTGCATGTCTGAGAGCAGAGAAATGATTGAGTGATTTGCAGAAGACCTTTCAGAGGCTTGAAATAACTCTCAGGGATAGTTTGTGAACTTTGCTTTCCAGGAGATACAGCACTATTAGCACATGTAGCCTCCTTGACTTCACTGGAATTACTCATAGGAGCACTCATAAATGGGAGTAGGTGGTGCACAATCTCCCTGTGAATTCATGTTTCCCCAGGTTTCTTGCTGTCAAGCAAAACTGATAATTATAGTCACCCACAGGTTTGGGCCATTTAGGAGCCCATCCTGTAGTAACGAGGGCCATGGAGTACCATCTCATACTATTCTGAGCACAGTTTTTTGGCTCCTATCCATACTTCCATATTCAGATGGGATTTTCTTTCCCAATCCGTCACTTTGGGATTCCCAAGTGATGGGTAAGAGGAGATGGGAAAAAAAGGTTTTGCCCTCAGTACTGACTCTGTGCCATGTCTGTGACCCAAAACATGGAGTATGCCACCAGAGCATCAACCTTACAGCCTTTCTTGTCCCATTACAATGCAGTTGCTTTGGGGTTTCTTAATGAAAAATAGCAGGACTCCCCACTGTGTGATTTAAATCTTCAGAAGTCTGAATGCCTTCTGCAAATGCATCTTCCTTGAGTACAGATGGCAGCTAGTGTGACTCTGTTCAAGACACACTGTCATAGAATGGCTGGAGTTGGGAATAGGATGGAAAGAGCTGAGGAATCACATTGCACTGTTAACTTATATAGACTGTAGGAATAATAGTGCATACAGCTACCAGGACATCCTGGAAATGGAGTCTTCAAATAAGATCATGTTGCTAAGTTGCTCAGTGCTGGGTTTCCCAAGTTGAGCCTGCTTTTTTACCTCCTACCACTGTTTTGACTCCTAAAATGTTTCAGGTCCCTTAACTCTTTTTCACTTTATCCTTGTGAAGAGGAAATATTGTACATCAAAGTCTCCAGGAGGGAAATTCTCATCTGGAACTGCACTGAGAGAGCTGATATTTTTCCATCCAACCACCTCAAGTCTTTGGGCCAAAGTCACCGGCCCAGGACAGCGGCTGTTTACCAGATATTGGGGAAGACTAGTTGGGGAGCAGATGGAAACCATTTGCAAATCCTCAGCTGCTCTCCCTCCTGAGCTTTGGGCCAGAACTAAATGCTGTATTTGAGGAGCCTTCTGGCTGTGGAGGTGGCATAGACAAGAAGCCGTGCAACTCAGCTCACAAAGCCAGAAAGCAATAGCAGGATAGAATTCAACACTTCCCCTTAGAAAACTTCAAGTTTCTTTTATCTTTATTCCTCTTTTCCTTTAGTTGGCTGCCCGTCTCCCTTCTCAAGAGTCCTGTGTGGTGAAGGGGTGAATATCTTTGATATCTTCCTTTCCATTATGCTGCAAATATGGTGAGAGGGAGATTCGCCAGTCTGGATTCACCCATCAAACTTCAGGCATTTTACCAAGGCTCCTGAATTAGAAGCCTCATTGTACCGACTTACTGCTGTTTGTGCCAGCAGCATCTTGAGGAATGGAGAATTGCTGGCATCTTGAGAGCATGATTCACCCTCTTCAGATGTGAATCCCTCTCCTGAGGTGTCTGTCTCTTCTCAGTGACTGTAGCTGGCACCCAGATAATGACAGCCCTAACTTCGGCGTCTCTGCCTACTATTAGGTGGGATGCATCTGAGTTGAAATGCCAGATAAGCAGACCAGCCCATCAGAAGTACGATGAGGAATATGAACATGACTGATTCAGTCTTTCTTGTGTCAGAAAGAAAAGTTCAGTTATCAAAACCCTTTAAATCTGCTCCTGGGAGGGCATTGGTCCTTTTTGCCACCTAATCCTTTGCAGTAACCTTCTGTAACCCATTCTGAGCAGGTGCAGTGACAGTTTGTTAACCATCACCTTTCTGGACAGACAAGGAAAAAGCACTTCCACTCTTCCTTGTCACTGACAGATGAGGTGTCTGCTGAGAAAATCAAAACAAGGCAAACAAAAATCAAAGATAAAAAAAAAAGAAAAAGAAAAGCCTTTAGCGGTAGATAAAGTTTAAAATAAATAGTTGTTGCTTTCCAGGAAAAGGACTTCATAGGAAATATAAAACCTCCTGAATGACAAACCTATATCTACCTTGCTAGCAGGTACCACTTTCCCAAAATATTGATGTTTTTTAGCTTTAATCCATCTGTCAGAGGTGATAGGATATTTTTAAATGGAAAACACTGCTCCGAGCTATTGGGGGGAAATGGAATAGAGCATGTTAGCAAGATATGTTACCTGTCTCCTGAAAGCTAATGTATCTTTCTTCACATCACTGCACCTTTGTCCTCTTTTGTTGCCAGATAAAAACAGAATCATTATGAATGTCCCCAAAGACAGCTTGGTAAACATGTACGATAAATTAAGTTCTAGATTCTCCCTGCAGGAAAACTCAGTGCAGCATCCATATGGGCTCCGGGTACCTCTGCTCTGTGAATGTATACAGAGCCAGTGAGAAAGCCAAGACCTTCAGCAGAATAAGAGCCAACAGTTCAGTCCTTTGCAATTCTTAAGGCCCCTCTTGAGTACACAATCCGTTAAAAGCAAGGTTGGTTTGACTTTTCAAGGACACTTAGGCTGTTTAGAACAGAGCTGGTGAGACACACAGGTGAAGGTACCATCTATTCAAAGCTATGGTCAGAGGAAAGCAAGACAGCATATAGAAAAGAAGGTTTGCAAAATGTGAAGGAGAAGCACGTGGGTTTACAGCTGGGGGAGGAAGAGGAAATACTGTCAGTTGTCTAACTTTGAAACTTTCTTCCAGTAAGTAAAGACAAGAGGAATACATTTATTTATTTTTTAACTTTTTTAAAAGCATTTGCTTGTTTGGTGGAAGGACAATATGGAACCATACAAATAAGTAGTTTAGAGGTACACAAGGATTTAATAATCCAGATAATGTCTTTGAGTCTTTTCTTGCACTGAATACCAGAGTTCAATAAAGACATGTAAGACATGAAAGAATAGGTTATGCCAACAGGAGTGATAATTATGTTTTCAGGAAAGGTTACTCTCAGAGAACTGCTTTTGTCTCCATTTTTCATTATCTACCTTCACAAGTTTTAAAGCAATTTGCACGCTCTGATTTGCTCCTCTGCCTGCTTGAGGGCACAGTCCCAGGACAGTGATGTGAGATCCAGGAGAAGCAAGTGGTACCTCGATGTATTTGAGATGTAAAGGAAATGCTAGCTTGCTTTTGCCTAAAAAAGCTGAACTGTGATCTTGCAGATACCTGCTTCAGTAGGACATACATGTTTGGGTTCACTTTTCAGCTCTACCATAGATGCCCTGTGTAATTTCAAGGGGTTTAATTTGGAACATTTCTGGAAATCTGTGCTCTTTAGTAGATCAACTGAACTTATTTCATCAGTTTCTTCTGGCCCTGAAATCTGTGCCTTGGCTTTGCACCCTCATTCTTCCTTCTCAAACCTCCCTTGGGCTGCACTATGGGATAACACACAGCCATCCTTCAAGCTGGATTGATTTTACCTCTTATGGATATGATCAGAATTCTCAGAAAGGATACATTGCATTCTAAGGGGGTAATGTAAAAGGTCTTACTTAAATTGTTGCAAACGTGGAGTAGTGTAAGGAAAGAATTATCCTTGTAGAAAAGTAAATTTGGGGAAAGAGGAATGAAAATGAAGTTATTTATTTCTAGTAGACAGTAGTTTGGTGGTATTTTAAGTGGACTTGCTTATTTCTAATTTTGTCTCCTTTGTAAGGTCATTTCCACATTTGCAGAATACGCATAAACCTATTGCAGTTCAGGAAGGTCCCTTTCATGTCCACTTGTCATTGCATTCCAAAGGGCTTTAAGATGCAAGATGGCAGGAAATCACCTCACCGCTGTTCCCAGCAGAAATCAAAGCAGATCTCCAGAAACTCTGACTGATCATTGCCCATCGGTCTTGACTCTTGTTACATTTTGTTCAAGGCAATTAATCCTTCACATCCTTCCCAAAGTTCACCTACAAACTTTCAGCAGTTCAGCTATCTCAGTGCCTTCCTGCTTTCCACTTGCAATTAAGCTTCTACTTGGTTCATATTTTTTTGCCTGGCTCACAGACCATCATGATCTCCAGCTGCTGTTGAAGAATGGCTTGAGAAATCCTTTCACCAAACTCTGAAAATCTTCTTGAAATCTCTCTCTCTTTTTTTTTTTTTTCAGAGCATCTGGAACTTTTTCCTTTGATTCTCTTATTTTCTGCAGCTTTTCACAGTTTCTTAAAACCTTTCCCATTTTATCTCTCTCCAAGACAAGACTGGATATCAGGAAAAAAAATTTTTTTACAGTAACGGTGGTGAAGCACTGGCACAGGTTGCACAGAGATGTGATGGATTCTTCATCCTTGGAGATGTACAAGGTCAGGCAGGATTGGGGCTCTGAACACCCGATGGAGCTGTGTGTGTCATATCAGGGAGCTGGATCAGATGGTCTTTAAGGATCCTTGCCAACTCAAATGATTCTATGATTCTATGGTGTACATTGCTTTACAGAGTACCTACTGGCCATCCATCACTTTTCAGACAATGAAGGCTTCAGGTGTTTCACCAGAACAATTGCTGCCAAATATGTGATGGTTTTTTCTATATGAAATTTAAACATTTATGGTGCTTTACAAAACTAAAGCAAAACAAAACGTCTACAAATACTTCACCCTTAGCCATCTTTCAACAGATCTTGTGGTGTTGGATGGAAAATGAATTTAACAGGATATTACTGTTCTGTTGCAATATTTCTGTTGTACAACAATATTATAGTCGGTGTTAAACTTTATTACTAGCCCAGTGATAAAATTAGTTCAATATTGGCTGCTTTTATAATGTGGTTTTACAATTGCAACATTGGATAATGTGATAGTAAGAAGAAGGAAAAAAAAGCAAACATAAACAAAACAAAACATTCTAAACTCAAAGGCATGTAGAGGAGGAAAGGAACAGAAAGTTACATAGGAGGAAGTACAGGACAGGGGCTGCATTTTAATGTAGGTTGCTCTGAACATTTCTTTCTGGACCGGCTTGAAGCCAGAGGCAGCCTTTTGATTATGTTATACACAGGCTGATGACTGTCACGGTGAAAAGTGTCAAATGGGGATCAGGCAGGAAAGGCAGGCGAGAGGCAGGAAGGAAGGCAACAATTTCACAGCAGTGACTAAGCCTACTTTGCCTGGAGGTGAATTTAGAGCAACGTCATCGTGCTGTCATTGGCTTCCCAAGGAGAGGAGGCTTCCAGAATGGTTTTCTTTTTTGAGGTTATTTGTATTCTTAAATTGGGTGAGCTTAACCTCAGAAGGTTTTAGAGCATTAAGGTAGAAATACAAGTCTATGCAGTTCTGTAGAAGCATACTCATGATGTGGCATTCAGACACCCAACCTGCAGCACTATGCCATGTTCAATCAGTGTCTTCCTTTCCCTGCTGTCTCATTTGCTGTTTCATGTACAAAGCTCACGAGGTCCTTGGGGCAGACATTGTCTCTTATCTCATGTTTCTGCAGAGCTTCGTGCTATATGACCTGCTCCTTGTTGCTTTTTCTGGTTACTGGGCTAGTATAAATCCTAGCAGAAGTTGGAGAGCCCTGTTCCAAACTGGAACTATTCAGGTGAGCTGTACTGGAGCCAGGAATAAGCAGACAGAGATAAAGGGGAAAAAGGCTCAGTAGTGACAACTGAAAAACTGTATCTGGAAGTGATGACTTTAGAACTGTGTTTAAGGTGTAGCTGTAGGTAGGTTGCTCCCTGTGCCATGCCATATCACGCAGCCCTTGTCCTAGGACTCCCCATCCCTTAGGCAGCACCAGTCCTTCTCATAGCTGCCCTGCACCTTGTCATAGAGTAGGAGATGAAACCACAACCGTATCTCAATTAATATAATACTACTATATCATCCTTCTTTTTTTTTTTTTTTTTTTTTTTAAATGAAAGTAGGGATTTTACTTCTGGAGAATGGTGGCATCTATTGGATGCTATGTTTATTAAAAGTAAGGCTGAAGTTTTTCAGAGCAAAGGAATATACTGATGTCTGTGCAGAGGTCTTCACTCTGATTTCAAAACAAATATCTGCTGTCAACCTGATGAGTACCAATGTTTCCTCTGCTTCATCTTAATCTGTTCTTGTGTTGGAGCACATCTCCAGTAAAAAGGAGTGGAAGGTGGAAAGGATCTGGAAAATGTATTACATACGTTAGCAATGAACACAGCCAGAAGAAGCAGATTTTCCTAGAAAAGAGAACTGGGAATTTCTAGAAACACTGGCTGGGGTGTATGAAATCCTTTGGGTTTCTTTCTCTGAAGATGCAGTGGTACAGATATGTAGTAGTTTCCAGGAGAAGAGAGCTAATGAAAAGTAAAACGTCAAAGCTTGGAGGCGAAGATCAGACATTCCCAAATTAGCAGTTCAGCTGATAGCTGTCTTTGGAAGCATGGGCTGTGCGGGCTCTTATCTAATGCACCTTGCACTGAAACTGGGACATGCTCTGTCCTAGACACCAGAGCCCCATCCCACAGGTACACACCTGTGTGTCTCCCTCAGTGCCACAACTCCACAATTCTTGATCACCTCCAGGGATGGTGACTCCACAACCTCCCTGGCTAGCCTGTGCCACTGCATTGCCACTCTTTCTGAGAATAAGTTCTTCCTGCTATCCAACCTGAACCTCCCCTGGTCCAACCTGGGGCTCTTACCTCTCATCCTATCACTGTTGCCTGGCAGAAGGGGCCAACCCATGCCTTGGCCAGAGATAGGGCTGCCTTCCCCTAAGCCCCAAATGCAGCCATCCGAGGGTGCATGGCCATATCTGGATGGGAGGCCCTTTCAGGACTGATCAGGAACACAAAGTACCATGCCTGGCAATTAGAACAGCTGTGGGACTGTGTCAGGTATGACTGGAATTTGGAGGAGTGCTAAAATCATCCGTGGCCATGTCTCCAGATGTTTCAGCATCAAGTTTTCAAGTTTGGGGATGTTGAGTGTGTTTTCTTTTTTTTTATTAGATATGTGTTTATTTTCCCCACAGCTTTCTCTGGCAGCTGAAACAAAGTAATGGTACCAAACCAGTGCATGTTGGAGGGTTTGCAGCAACCAAACCTGGAGTAAATTACTGGGACCCAGAAAGGAACAGTAATGAGAGCATGTCCTTTCAGAGCCAGTCATCAGGGGAAGCAAATCAACTGGGTCCTACCATTCACTGGGACCAGTGCATGATTGATGCTGCTGCCCTTATGCACTGGGATGTGAGAACATGAAAGGAGCAGAATAAAGGCCCCATTACCACAGTGGGCAGAGGGAAGACTCCCCTGCTGTTTGACACGTATCCATCTCTCTAAGTTATTGCAGCCTCCCCATCTTTGTCCTTCATTCTCCTTCCACGCTTTGATTCTTCTGCTTTTAGCCAGCCTGGCCCGGGTCTCTTTTTCTAACTCATTTGCTAGGCTTTCTCCACCCAGGTCACTACTGGTGATGCACTGCTCTCTTGTTTCTTCAGGTTTCCAATGTCTTTCTTCTGGGCATCTCCCATTTGTTCTTTATTTATTTATCATGGGTAGGACCGCGGTGCTGAGTCACAGAAGCAGGGCGGAGCATGGCTATTTTTGTTTGAAAAGTGTTTCTGTCCCTTCCCACTGCAGGGAGAAGCGTGAAGGGATGAAAATTTATGATTTTTCTTCCCTTAGCTTCTTGATTCCAACAACATTATTCTTAGTCCCTGGATCTTGCTGCTCAGCACGTTTCTGTCTGCTACGTATCAGGGCTCTTGCCCCATCTCCAGCTGTCTATGAGTGTGGCCAGACACCTTGGCTGCAATATCCAAACACAGTTGCAAATACTGAGTGCATCCAGCTGGAGTGTCTTGGGTGTTGTTTTCTCAGGTACTCCTAAACTTCCCAGAGCAGGTCATGGGCACTCAGCACTCCAGGTATTCAAACTCCTGCCTGTCTTGTTTAGCCTTTGCCTTATGATGATGGGTCTCAGTGCTTGTTTCCCTGTTGCCAGATATTTCCAGAGGTGTGATGGATGCCCTGACCTTAGAGACATCCATGGTCAGGCTTGATGGGGCTCTGAGCAACCTGATTGAGCTGTAGGTGTCCCCATTCATTGCAGGGGAGTTGGACCAAATGACTTTTAAAGGTCTCTTCCAACTCAAATGATTCTATGATTCTATGTTCTTTGACCCCAGAAGAGGCACTAGAACCACTGACACAGCATTATAAGGCCAGAGAAGGTTTAACACCCCAGGATATCTGGAGTCCAGTAACCCCTACCACTTCCAACACTTGAGCCTCGGAGTGGCTGAAGGTGTGAAAGAAGATCAGGGCTTGGCATTTTCTCTGCTGACTTACGTGGCTGTCCTCCCTTTAATTTGTCCTTTTTAATTTGTTCCTATTTAATCACCCCTCCATTATTCACAGTCAAGCTGAAACAGATTTCTGGTTCTGACTAGTGCAGAATTTTTATTTCTCCAATCCATATGCCCATGCAACCTCAGCAAAATCCACTGGCACAGGGCAGCATGGTTTGTATTCTACACCTCCATGATGAGGCTTTGAGGGTTTCTCTCCCTCCTTTTGACTTTCTGTGGACACACACACACACAAGGAGAGGGCAAAGGCTAAAACCTCAGAGGGGCTGCTTACAGTTTCATCAATATTTCATGATTAAGAAGGTGACAGAATTCTGCTTTATTTAATAAGAATATTCCCTAGGTAGGTCCTGTTTTCCCAGCCCGCTCCTGTAATTACAAACTGTTTGTGCATTAGCTGAACAGCTTCTCTGAATTGTCCCCCCTCAACTGCTTTAAATTAAAGGGTTGACTTTTGCCTTGGCCAGGCTGTTGCTTTTCCTGCAAACCTCTGACAGTTTTCTTAGTTGATTATAAATGAATCAGGAAGGGAAGAAAAAAAAGCATGCAAGAGAAACTGGGTGTGATGGGAGGAGATGAATTTCATCCTCCTTGAGCACAGAATGCTCCCAGGAGCAAGTGAGCATTATTCTGTAGTAGCCAAAATGTCAAAAGAGACTTTCCAAAGTGCAAGTTATAATCTTGAAGCAGTAGCAGCCACCAGCTGGATAGATGCTGGCTTGCAGAGTGGTGAGGATGGATAAACCACCAGCTTCAGTTCTTCATGGAAGAAACTGCAGATTTCCACAGCACCCAGAATAATGGACTAGAACCTGGCTGTCTTTGTAGGGCTGCCGCAAAATAACTGTGCGAAAAGCAGGTCTTACTTATCACTCACACAAAGCTTGGTGCTTTGCAGGTTGCTGGTGTTTTACAGATAAAACGTTGGGAGTACAGCCTTGTTTTGAGCTGCCAGCTCAGAGGCTGGAAGGAGCTACAGTAAACTTCCCAGGTCTTTGGTCCCTGTGCGTTCCTGCAGCTCAGGCTGGGGATGAGTGCAACCCCAGTGTGAAATGGGGATGGAGTGTGTCTGTGGGCCTGTTGCTAAAGCATAGGAGCATGCAACGGTGAAAATAAGGGAAAAATGAGGGCTTAAGCCTCCTTAACACTTTCTCTCTAATCTCAGTAGATCTGTGGTAGAAGTGTGTGGTGGCTGGTCTTATTCTGGCTTACTTCCTACTCAGGATGCTTTGGGGCACAGGATGTGTTAGGAGCAAGCACAGGGCTTCAAGCAAGGGCTTTGAACCCTAAGGAACTCCACCTGGCCATACAAAGTCATGGATTTGTGATCCCTAGCAGCCCTTGGGATTATCCTCTAGCAGGATATGCTTTGTTAGCATCTCCAAAGGATGCTGTTAGCTTAACGTGAGGTGTCACTGTGGGAAGGCTCTGTCATTTGAATGGATATAAGGAAAAAGTTTTTACAATGAGTGGTGAGGCACTGGCACAGGTTACCCAGAGAGGTGATGGATATTCCTGAAGAAATTCAAGATCAGGCTGGATGGGGCTCTGAGCAGCTGATGGAGCTGTGGGCATCCCTGCTCACTGCAGGGGAGTTGGACCAGATGACCAATAAGGGCCCCTTCCAACTCAAATGATTCCATGATTCTATGATTTCAGGTGTTCCCCCAGCCTGTCTGATTTAGTCCTCACAGTGCAGTCGTGGGTTAAATAAAGCAATGCTTGCAGCGTGGGCACAGCAGGCAAATGACATGGGGAGTTGCAGAGGGGAGACAACGAACGTGGGCAGGAAGATGGAGGTAGCTGCTGCTGTCCTGCTCCTCGCGTTCATCTGACTTCTTTGTTGCAGCCTCAGGAGGGCAAATTCCACAGGAGATCAGTGATTCAGCTGCAGTGGGATCAGAGCAGCCTCATTTCCAGGGTTTGTGTCTTCTCTTTGGATTCTCTGGCGCAGGGACGAAGTCAGGGTTTTGCATCAGCTAGGGCACTGAAAGAGGCATCTGTTTGTATGTATATCTATGTGTGTCTCTGTTTGGCCTCTCTCATGTCTAACACTGGCTGGGGGTCTCTGCTCTTCCTTCTGCTTGGTGCAATCCCAGCTACCTGGCTGCCTATTTTTAAGAAAAACAGAGAGACCACGTTGATTTGGGAACACTTCATCTCTTTTGTAGTTGGTGGGTAGTGCCCATTGGTTTCAAAAGTTATTTGGGATGAAAACACACAAGCTGTGATTGCATAAACAGTAACTACACACACATACACAAATAAATAAGGCAAAATAAATCAAACAATTAAAGAAAATCCAAGCTGGAAGTAACTCTCCAAATAACTTTTAAGGGTCATAGCTCCCCTCCCAGTATGAGCTGGAGTGAATTCTACAGAACAGCTTCTGTCCTCCAGTAGCTCAATATCCAAATACTTGTAGTTGGAAATGCTCGGTGAATGCCATGAGCATGTGCTCTAAGTAAAGGAATGTCTGCTGTGAACATTGCTGTTCATGGACTTTTCCCTCTGAGCTCTGTCCATCACAGCCATCCCTCCTTCACCTGGATCCTCTTCCCTCCACCAGTACCACATGGAGTCAGTGTGGTGCAGCAATAGGATTTGAGCAAACAGAAATAAAAGCTTATCTGTGCCATATACCCCAGAGAATATTTCAGACATCCTGAAAACATCTTCTGTAGCGTAGGGACATCCCATGGCATCCTTGAGCCTTATAGTCACCTTCTGAGGCAGCATTGTGTGTGGCTTGAAAGAAAGAGCAATGTTATGGCTGACAGCTGCTTAAATTAAACTGGGAGTCTGGTGACACTAGTTGAGGCTTCCATGCTCTCTGTGCTGCAACTTTCCCTCTGGTAAAATGATGTACTGCTGCTGACCTTCTGTAAGGTTTTGGGGTTTTCAACTGGGAAGCATCCCATGTACATTGCATGTTGTTGGGAAGAATAACAGAAAGCTTTAAGTGCAGAAGGTGATTAAAAGAGCAGCTGGGAGTTCAGCTGGCATCTGTGGGCAGCAATATTCTGAAAACCTCATGTCATTAGGTACTGATGGCTCTGAAAGTTCCCGCTGAGCAAAAAGGAGAAGGGAGTGAGCCTGGGAGGCTGCAGAGGCCTCTCCTGTCTGTTCAAGTCAGGAGTTAAATCTGAGCAAGGATTAGTCAAAGTTACTGCTCCAGGCACAGGAAACAGACAGCAGATCTTTGGTGGAAGGTGTGCCATGTGAGAGTCATTAAGGTTGGAAAAAACTACTAAATTTTTCTAGTCCAACCATCAACCCATCACCACCATGCCCACTAACCATGTGCCTCAGCGCCACATCAGCCTTTTTTGCTGAGACCAAAAAACTACAGATGAAGTTGTCTTCAGAAACTCCATTTGATGAGCTATTCCACAGACTCATGTTCAGCTCTTTTCTTGCCCCAGAATGTGGCTTTGCTTCTAATGGAAAGCCAGGGAGCTAAAATATTACTAATAATTAGAATAATAACTGCTCGGCATGGTGCTTTGTCAAAAGCTTATGATTCAGGGGGGGTTTTCTTATTTTACAGCTAATTTCCCCATGTTCCTCTAGGTGCATGGATCCTTTTTGGAGATGGGAGGCTGCCAGGTTCACTGAGGATCACAGGGCTCTATGCAATGGAGATACTGGGGTGTATCTGCTCTTTCAAAGGTGATGTTCCATGCTCTCACCTGTGCTAGAGCTTCAGCATAGATTTGCAGGCTTATTTTTAGTTCTGCTAAGAAGGTCATCTTTAGAGGTTCTCCAATGTATTGGGCTGCTATCAAACTAGTGATGTGGTGAAGAGAAAGGGTGTTTGTGTGTAGTCCTCGAATAGAAATGAGGAGAAGCAAAAAATGTGTGTGCATAGGGAAGGTATTTGCATGCCTTCTTAGAATGGCTTTTAAGGAGCAGGGGAAGAACAATGAAGAGTGGAGGTGTTTTGCAAGGGCTGTATAAGGGACCTCTAGTTTAGTTGGGCTGATGAGCCCTGAAGAGGAGCAGTAGGACCTCACTCAACCACTCAAGCTCCAGGACATGGTATAGGGGCATGGAGAAGACTGGAAATATCAGCAACAAGCTTTGTATTTTGCTGATTTTGAAATACCAGGCATCGCTGGAGCTTTTAAAAAGATGATCCAGCCAGAAAGAGAGAAGTAGGAAGATCTTTTCTTAGAAAAACAATACAGCACAGTTGGAGCTGATTCAGTTCGGTTTGTGTCCAGCTTTGAAGCTGTTTGTGCTGATAATGCAGTTTGCTCAATTGATATCCACTGGAAAAGCCCCCCAAAATGCTCTCAGGAGTATCAGTTCTGAGAAGACTTGGACTTTCCTGAAAATCAGCTACTAGCTGATACAACTTGATGAGCTCCATGATAGAATGGCTCAGGTTGGAAGGGACCTCAAGGATATCTGGTTCCAATCTCCTGCCATGGGCAGGGTTGCCAGCCACTAGATCAAGCACCAGTTCAGGCTGCTTAGGGCCCCATCCAACGTGGCCTTGAGCACCTTCAAAGATGAGGCATTCACAAACTCTCTGGGCAGAGAATGCTTTTGTAGAGAGTGGGCTGATCTGCTGTGACCTGAGGAAGCCATTTGGATCTGAGCGTAGGAAGCTTCGTCGTCCCTGTGCTTCCACAAAATTCTCAAAACAAGTTTCATCAAGAGCCGTTATTACTGCAAAAAACTCTGCCTGAGTTGCAGTATGTTTCGTGCAGTCAAGGTCTAGGAGAAAGTTCTACAGAAGACAGTAAATCCCCACCTACACTTCTTTTTTTTTTTCTCTTTTTACAGATAGATGTCAGTGCCTTTGAGTGTATGCTACTTTTCAAAGTGGCTTTGTAAGCTGATAACACATTCTTCCGAGGCTACACAATACTTAGCACTGCTCTAACAATTTTTTACCTTCAAAGTGCTCTCCCCTGTGCAAACGGAAAGTCAGTCCCTTCCCTGAAGAATTTCGAATCTAAAAAGACAAAAAGGGTTGCTAGAGAATGGAGCTCAGTGAAGCAAACTCTCAGACAGTAGTTCACTTGCCATAAACAAGTCGTTCTTGGTTAACCTGAGACTTGGTGAAATCATGCCATATTTTCCACCCCCAAAGTATGAAAGAAAAATGCGTTTGGAAAGACTGCAATCTTGCATCTTGCTCTTTGTAAAACTAAAACTTTACATCTCATCTTGAATCAGAATTTTGTGTGGGAAAGTAACTTTTTTTTTTTTTTTTTAAAGCCCATAAAAATAAAATAGAATAAAAACAAAACAGAACAGACAATGAAAGAAATATTTCATTTTGGATGAAATGAAATAATATTTTATGTTTCCCGTTCCATCCACTAAATCAAGAAAAATAAAATCAATGCTGGGAAGAGTCTTTGTAAGAGAAAAGCATTATAACTCCTCTTGCAAAATGGAGAAACTAAATGGTAGCTGGATATGATTGCACTGATTTTTATGGTTGACCTTCTGGTTACCCTTGCCCTTCCCAGACCTATGTCATGCATCAAAGCCAGCTACACTATACTTGTGATTTCCTAAGTGGGGTGCTGGGATTGCAGCCTGCATTCCCTCATGTTGTATAAGGAAGAACCCTTACAGGAATCGACTTGCAAAGCACTTGCTTTTCTGAACTTCTCTCGCTTGAAGATCAGCAGACAGCAGAAGGGATAGAGAAGCTCTTGGAAGTTAGAAAAAATACAGGGGGATGGACGTTGTGGACTAGTTTTGTGGTGTTCTCCTGTCAGGTATGGATAAGTAGCAAACCTCATGGATGCTGTGTTGGACAGTACTGGGGTCTGAAGCATCAGCCTTCATCACAGGAGAGCTCTCAGATTTGTTATGGGCAGCCTCTAGGGTGAGAGCTTAAGGAAACTCATTGCTTTAAATTCATCTTAAGCATAAATGGAAATACCACGAACAGCTGTGTTTGTTCTCTCATTTTCTTCCAAAGCAAGGAGCCTAAACATAGTCCTGCCCATGAGAAAGGGGAATTTGGGGGATTCTCCTACCGCAACAAAAAATCCATCTTCCATCACACCAGCCTGCCTCTCTGCAGGCAGAAACTGGCTCTGCTTGCTTGAGAGCAGTGGGTTGGACATCTCCCTGCCTTGCAGCATTCTTGCTCTGCACGCTGCGATAGTGGCTCATACTGCCAATTTACAAAAGAAGCAAAAAAAAAAAGATCACTGTGAGTACTCTGAGAAGCCCCAGCATAAGGCCACAGCCTTAAAATAATTAGTATTGATTTGCTCCAATAACTCGGGCTGAATGTGATAGTTCCACAAGCTACATCTGCCTAGAGGCTTTGTGCTCAAAATAACTTTCTTTTCTGTTCTCCTTCACCTCCCTTTGCCCCTTCACAGCACTGCAGAGTAGTGTTGTGTGGGGCACTATGGGGAGAATTCCATTATAGACTGTGGGGGCACTCAACAGTCAGTAAAGTTGAGCCAGGTTGACTTAGGTTTGATATTAGAAACCAAAGTGCAGAAAACCACACATCTGTGGTGTCTCACAGCAAACAACCAAAATGAGTCCTGACAAAATCAGCTCCTTTACGACTTTGTTTGAGAGGGGTAAACGCCCTGTTTCCTACAGACACTAAAAAAGCTGGCTGGAAGTGTTGGCAAATAACTTTTTTATAAATCCCCATTGCCTACCACTGTTGCACAAACAGGAGAATAATACTCTCTGCTCTTATCTTTTTGGCATATAGTCCCTGCAGTGTAAGGATATCTATTTGCAGTTTCCCATTAGTGTCTAGCATAGTGGGTGCAACAGTAAGTTTAATTACAATTGGGCTGAGGGAGAAAAGACAACCACAATGGGGAGAAGAGGTTTGTAACCATCACAGCTTCTCCTCCTCCTCCCCTGGTTTCCCAGAAAAGCTCAGGCAAATATTCCTCATGCTTCTCCCCAGACTGAAGGGAAAGGCTTTTAAAGAAAAACTTAGGGGAGGTTGGAAGAAAATTGGTTCAATGTGTTCTGCCAGTTGGTCTCCTTATGCAGCCATTACCCTGGACGCGGGTTACCTTAAAGTCCTTCAGACATGAGCAATTACTGGCCTCCAGAGAGGCTGAAATAATACATTGCACAATGTGATGTTGGAGCTCCACCTTCTTCCTCCCATAACTGGGTACCCCCACGTACCTTAATACACACCAGGGTGTCTCACAGCAAAGATTTGGGGATATTTTTTCTGTTTACAAAGCCAAAAAAAAAAAAAGAAAGAAAAAAAGAAAATAAAACTCAAAGCTTCGCTTCTAGCGCTTCTAGCATAATGATATAAATCATTCGGTGGATGTGTAATAGTCATGTCCTGAAAAATATGCATATACCATTTTTATGGTCTTTTGGGAAACAACACTGCTCTCAAAAAGAGAGGAAAATCTATTCCCATCATTTCCTAGAAATGCTCTGAAAAGGGTGAGGGAAACCTCCCAAGCAGCTAAGGAGGAGGTAATTTGGGATAGGGAATATTCTGACTGCAAAACTTACCATGCAGATGAAAAGTTGAGCATGAGATCACAAGGGATAAAACTGCACCAGCAACTAGATCACAACTGGAAAAATAAAGGAAAGCAGAAGCTGCGTATGGGATTAACTGGTTAGAGCAGACCGGTCTGTTTCTCACTTCAAAATAATTTTATGTCATAGGGATATGAGTAAGGGACACAAAGACACAGAGAAATGGAAAACAATTAGCACATCTCCATCAGTGCTATTGCCTGGAGGGACATGGGACCGTGCGTGGTTGTGTCTCCTGTGCTGTGCCTGCAGAAATCCTTTGCACACACACTGAATTCCCATGTTTAGGATTTTCAGGTTTGTAAATTTGTCTTCTGACTCCCTTTTACCTCCATATTTGAACTGAGAAGCTGGGACATGAGGAGATGGTGGCACTGGGGGGCATGGCTTAGTGGGAATGGTGGGTTGCCAGATAGGTGATCTTAGTGGTCTTTTCCTGCCTTAATGATTCTATGATTCTATAGTGTAGTAGATACACCTGACTTGCTCAAGCCTCACTCTCTGTCAGTGGGACTCAACCTCACCTTTGATCACACTTGAAAGTTTGGCAGTTGTGTGGATGCCAAAATAGGAGCTGTTTTCTTGAAAATCTGGCTTATAGTGACCCATTACAACAAAAAAATGTGGAGACTGACATTTTTGGGGGAAGTATTCAGCTTACAGACTAAGGCACACAAATTTAGATGTCCAGCTGTCCAAACTCCCATTATAGTCAATGAGGTCAAGGGTGTGGTGTAGCTGTCTAAACATAGGCATCTGGTGTCGTCTTTAATACCCTTGAGTATTCAAGATACCCCTTGGGACTGACAAACACAACCCTATGGGAAACCTGTCAGGATACCCCAGAGCCTCTAACAATACTGAACGCCTCTATCTGTGCAAATGAATTGCTCCCTTGATCAATATTAAGTAGAGTCTGGAAAAGTAGACTTCTACAGATGTTCAGCATTGAGTAGGTCTCTAGTGACAATTAAAGAATCACCTCTCAAAGCACAGCGAAGCTTAGGAGTGAGTCTGATGCTTGATCCCACAGTCAAGAGTGTATTCCTTCCTTTCGATGTCTATGCATTCACAACCCAAGTGGAGTGGCCCTGAGCTCCAACCTGGTGACCCTCATCCCAAATTCAAATACAGTGCAAAAGTGGAGCTGGGAAACCTGTGAAGTCTGGCTCCTCTGGGAGCTCGTGGTTTGTTCATGGGAGACAGTGATGAGAAAAAACACTGTTGAAATGGTTCCAAAGGGCTGAGAATGAGTTCATAGAATCATTAAAGTTTGAAAAGGCAACTAAGATCATCTAGTCCAATCATTAGCCATTCCCACCAGCCCACTGACCACATCCCTCAGTGTCACATCTCTGGAACACCTCCAGGGATGGTGATTCCACCACCTGCCTGGGCAGCCTGTGCCACTGCACTTTTCTGAGCATATTTTTTTCCTAATATCCAGCCTGAACCTCCCCTGGTGCAACCTGGAGCCATTACCTCTCTTACTATTACTATTACCAAGGAGCAGAGGTTGATCCTCACCTCACTGGAAATCCTTTCAGAGAGTTGTAGAGAATGATAAGGTCTCCATCGACCCTAAATAAGGGTTAATAGGAGCCAGAGCCAGTAACCAGCTGGGTGACTGAAACCCAGAATGGCTTTGGCTCCCCAAACTCTGTAGCAGCCTAGCTTCCTATGAGTTCCCTTGTCCTGTTCTTTTTCTCTGCTACTGTCCATTTTCATTGTGTTCATATATTCCAGGTTCCAGGTGTTGGTTGTGATGATTTCTTTCCTGTGGAAGTAAGCTTCTTGCTTAATTTTAAGTCTTACATAAATCAAACAGCTAAGAAAGTGTATATGAATATGACCTCATTTTTCCCTCCTACCTCCCCCCACACACTTCCCCAGTTGACATGTTTGTGCAAATGTTGGAGATGAATAACGTAAATAGACTTCTTTAACAGTGATAGCTTATTAAAATAGCATGGGTGTGTGAATTTCTATCGCTAACCGGGAACCCTGCTGCTTACCAGTTGCAATGCCATACATGCATTATTCAGCAGCTGAAAAAGCCCATTGTTCCTGTGTTCTGGAATTAATCAGTTGAGTATGAAAATTACCTGTCACCAAAATATCATGTTTACTCAGTCCATCAAAACAGCCAGCACTGACGGTGGTTGGATTTCCTCTGTAGAGCGCTACACGCTAAAACAGTTGTTTATGAACGCGATGGAGACCTAGCGGTGTTAAGGAGAATGCAAGGAAGCAATCTTTTTCATCTGTCTGTGAGCAGGAGTTTAAAGCCTGTTGTGGAGGGAAGAAAGATGAAATGCACAGAGCAGGGAGCACCTGTGAGTTATAATTCAATCAATCTGAAATGCATAGTGTTATTGTGACAGATCTAAATCCGACTTTCAGGCTTAAGTGTTTTCCAGCTGCAGCAGAAGCATGTGAGGTCCTTGACTTCATTATTTTGCTTCCATGCAGTTTCTGAGCTGTGGTACTTTTCTTTACTGAAAGCTGTGGCCTTTCTTCCGTTTCTCTTCTCCTGGCCCTTGACCTCTTCACTACATTTGCTCCTCTTGTTGCCAAAGCAGAAGCATTTGAACATCTGTCCTTGCCTATTTTCACCACTCTGCTGTATCAGATTAAGGAGGCCCAGGGCTGAGCTATGCGGTGGTACATCTCAAAAAAGACCATTGTGGACAGTCTGATTGAACGGAGAGACCTGAGTGCACAATAACAAAACAAAACAAAAAAACAAAAACTCTGTGAAGGAGAAGAGTGCCCTATTTGGCTTTTTTTTGGGGGGGGGAGGGGTAGAGGGGAAGATGTAAGAGTCACCAAGATATTTGGATTAGGCAGGAGTGCTATTTATCCTAAACATATATATATACATACACATATCATGTTTACACATTATTTTCCCAACAATGTATGTATGTCTTTAAATAGGATCCCAGTTCTTCATACACAAATGCATTTATTTGCTCATCTGGGAAGCAGCAGCTTTGTGAGCAGAGATGAAGGATGTGGATGGTGCTGTCCCTGCTGGATATCCTGGTCCTTGCAGAGCCCCAGGGGGCAGAGGCAGATGTGCAGCAGCAAGGTGCTGCCTGCATCTTTGTCTGCAGAGGCACTCATTTCAGTCTCTCGCCTTTAATTTGCCCAGATGTTGATTTTAATTAAGCTCCTCAAGTTTCACGGTCTTTGAGATCTCTTTCACTCTGTCAATTTCTGTTGAAGCTGACAGGCAGCGTGATCACAGACCTGCTTCTTCCTAAATTCAGGTTAATGTACGTGAGCAAATGTGACTATTTCCAAGCAGGGTTAATGCATTCACCTGGGGTGTGAGATATCAGCGATGTCGCATGTTATCCATCTGACCTTGAATCTGGGAGTGCCATATGCTCGCTGATGCTGGTCGCAATTTTTTTCCCCTCGTTGACTTCAGTAGGTGTCTGATCGGGGTCTTAATCTGTGTGTGCCTGTAATCCCAATCAGCAAAAGGGCACACTCTTCGCTTTATTTAAAACACAAGCTTCTCATGATTGTCCTTTGTGCAAATTCCAGGAAAACATGGGAGTGGGTACCACTTTCTGGATCACCTGTTCCCAATAATAAAGACAAAACCTTGCCACCCACCCCTTAGGGATGCTCCTATTGGGGGTTTCCAGAGCATGCCCATGTCTTACAATTGTAGTAGTGTGCCTCCATAGCCATGTCTTACAGTTGTATACTTAGTGTGCCCAAGGCAGAGAGCATAACCCAGGGAATAAGTTGGTCTTGTTCAGTGAGACATACATCCTCTAGCACTCAAGCAACTATCTCCACATTTGTCTGTTCTGAGCTGATCAATCCTGTTTGCTTTGCAAGAATGTTTTAAGGATGTTCTCTTTAAATTTCCCATGGAGAAAAATGGTTAATTTTGCTGGAGAAAACCTAGAGAATATTAATGGCTTTAAAAAGTACTGAAAGAAAAGAGAGAGAATGATGACAATACCAAACATTTCAATTAACACTTTTGGAAAAAAATCTGTTCTCCTCAGATGTGTTTCTCTGATCTTTTGACTGAGACCTGTGTCGTTGGTCTGAATGCTGGTATCTCTGCTCTTTCCATATATGTCCCTGGTGTGGTTATTTGAATTCCCTAAGCCAGAAACTGCTTCATTCATTGCAGATATGTCAGCTCTGCTCCAGGCTCTGTAATAATAACTCTTTCACTTCAGCTGATGAGATCTAGATATCAATCTTGCTGAGGTCACCAAAGGAAAAAAAAAATGAGCTTGGTCACTTCTCCATTGAAGATTCAACACGAGCCATTTATCTTCGCCTAGGGGGCCTTGTTTTATCTGAATTGCACAAAAAAAAGCACATCTGAGATTTCTCTGAGATAAAAAGAAAAAAAACCCTCCTTGACACCATTCATTTTTGGTACCTACAATGTCATAGGGATGAAGTAGCAAAAAGCGTCTCACTTTATTAATGCCAACCATCTCTGTTAGAAAGAAGCTATGAGTCTGACCTGAGATCTCCTCAAATGCAAAGAACAAAATCCCAGTATCCAGAGATGTTACACAGAGCCTGTAACAGCCTTTTCTCTGGTGCTTGCTAATACTGAGCGGAGAAAAGGGAGTAAATGAATTCAAGTCTGTTTATCCCCATCTGGTTAGATGATGTGTTATTGGCAGGCCTGGCTGAATTTGCTTTGTGTGGCACCTTATACAAGACACCTAAGGCATATGTCTTCCAGATAAAAGCCAAGTCCCCTGATTAAAGGGTCGAAGCAGAGTGCTGACAGTAGGAAGACGAAGCAAGCTGTTACTGAGCTCTGCAGAGGGATGGGAGTGGAGATTTCAGAGCAAGACAGTGAAAAGCTGAGAAAAGATGCATTTCATCCAGGCAGAGATATACACGCTGCTGAATGAGACTCAAAATCCTACCTCCATTCACCTCCAAAATACAAACCAGAGAGAAACCCCCACCAGGGCCCAAGTTTGAACAGAGGGAAGTGGTGGGACAGTGCTGTGCTGCGCTCCTGAAGTGGGTCCTATGGATGTCACCAGGTCCACCAGTTGTCTCCATCACTACCTCTCCATCCTTCCTCACTCCCATCTTCAGGCAAGCTGTGAGGAATGCAGGTCATGAGCACATGGGATTTGGGCTGACTCAAGAAAGGCACCAACCTTTATTAGGTGGCACCAAGCATCATTAGATGGCTGTCAAGCTGGACGAGAACAAGTGTTGGGGACCGAGGGCATCCCTACCATTTCTTCTTCTCCAGTCTGTATTGTCTATTCCTGCAAGGTTTTGTTGTTATATCTGCCCTGGGAACAGCTTTGGGTACCTTCTGGATGTACAGAGCTGAACTTCTTCTGGGGGAGCAGTTTCCATCTCCATGGACAGCCCTCAGCCCATCCCATTAAGAGCTGCTCCATGCCTGGGGAGAGGCTTTTGGTGCACTGCGTAAGAGGCTGGTGTACAGCATCCCCAAAGCAAAGATTAATTAATGAGTGTTTGCACAGCACTTCAAAGGTGTGAAGAGCCATATAGATGTTGCTAAGTATCATTGTTAATTATGATTAGGTGCAATATTTTAATACATCAATATTGCACTGTAAATAGTGTGAAAAGCAAGAGCTGAAGATCAGCAGCTGCTGCCATTTTATCCTTACATCTGGAGATACACTGACCCAGTGGACACAAGGAGGTCTGGGGGTCTGAAGGGTGTGTGCAGTAGGTGTCAGAAGCCAAAAAGTTGTTTTGGTGTTAACCACCCTGGCACAGACTGTTTGTAAGGAGGGGAAAGAAGGCAGAGCCCATCAAAACAAAACAAAACAACACAGCACACAGGAGAATCTAGCAGCTGAATGAACATAATTTCGGTGGCCCATTTTAAGGAAACCACCACCTCACCAGCCTTCACACCTCACCAACAGCAATGCTTCTGCCAAATGCATGTTTTTCAATAGCAAGTTTTATATTTTTGCGCGCTAAAAAGGGTGACACCAGCCTGAGGACTGTCCCCAAGCAGCCACTTATAGGTTTTCCCTTCTGTCTGGGGAGTACTTGCTGTTCATTGCAGGGGAGTTGGACTAGATGAGCTTTAAGAGTCCAGTCCAACAGAAACGATTCTATGATTCCATATTCCTACAATTTCCACCCTGAGTGTCCATGTCAATGTTCCTCGTGGTTCTCCAGCTGGGAGGACAGGGACAGACTTGGGAGGTCAGCTCTCAGCTACCTGGGTTTGGGTTTGCCTGCAAACTTTAGGGTTTGTGCACCCACCCATCAATCACCTCAAAACAGGGGAAATGCTGCTCACCACCTCCCCTCTGCCTCCAGCTGCCTCAGTGCTCAGCAAAGGAGCTGTAAATCCAAGGATTAAGCTCTTGAGCCAACACATCTGACAGACTTGCAGTGTTAGGCAAAACCCTGTTAAAATCAAACAGCTGAGTATTCCTCAGGCTGGGGCCCTGCTTTCTCAGTTCCTCACTTTTCTCACCTGTAAGGCTGAGGGACAGTAATTTCCTTTATGAAACAGGCTGAGATGTATGGCTGTAGGGCCTAGAGCCAACTGGAGTTAACTTTTATTAAATGGATTCTGAAGGCCAGGAGGACCGATGTGATCGATAGGTCTTGTCCACATAACCTTCTTCTACACAGTTTTGTACTGATCCTTTAACTCATATTTTGGGCCTGACATATTGTTTTTAACCTGTGCCTTCATCCACACTGTGGACCTCCCAAAGAATGGATCTGGCACTTGGTGCTGTTGATACAAGGCTTGATGCAAGGGTGAGTTTGTTCATACTTGTAAGGGGCTATAATTTGATGCTGAAGGGGCAGGAATATCAATCAGTGGTGTATGAATGCTATCAAAACTGAGATTTGCCATAGAAAAGGAAAAAGAAGTAGAGTGGGGAATCGGTACACAATAAATCTATTAAACACACATAAAGAGAAACTTGCAGGGAGTGAGCTGCTCTGCTTCCTCTCCTTTCTGTCGCTCATGCCTTATTAATAATGCTTGTGATGTTAATTTTCCTCTCACATAAATGACAAATACAAAGGTCTGATTTATATTGTTCTTGCTATACAAAGATATATACACAGCCTCGGAGAGAAACTCTGATCATTCCTTCCCCCTGGTAAACATAAATATTCAATAATTAATATTGAATTTTTGGAAGGCTGATCTGTTCTCTTGATCTCTACAGCAGCCTGTTGACCCTGTCAAGCGTTATAGGCAGCACAATATTGAAAACAGGGCCTGGTCTATAGCTGAATGTACCAAGTGAAGCTATTCAATCCCAGTCAGAAGGTGATATATTACCCAGCTCAGAGCTGTCATCACTGCATTACTGCCTTGCTGAAGAAGCAGCTCTCTGACTACACCCCTCATGCAGTGATTTGGGAATTTCTTGTCCTGTATCTGTTCATGGGAGTCCTTGATCTTTCCCATTCCAGCTCACAGAGAGTTCTTGACCGAGCCAGTGTGGGGTGGCAGGAGAGCATGGGCTTCCTGAGCTATGCCCACTCCTGCCCCAGTGCTGCTGAGTACCTTTGGGACTTAAGAGCATCACTACCAAAACACCCATGGAGGAGGAACAGAGAGAAATGAAAGGAAGGAACAGATTCCAAAGCATGCTATTTTGAGGATAAACACTTAAAAAATAATAATCCAAAGATCCAGCACAACAAAATTCCTCCCTGGACTCCCTAGGGACTTCATCTCCTTCATTGCTTGACCTCTCATAACATTGCTGAACTATAAATAAACTTGTGATAGTTATGACACGAGCCAGGCTGCCAAAGCAGCGAGGAAAGGGGATGGAAATGCTATGAGTGATTTCTACTATCTGAAGTGCTACTTCACAGTTTTTCTTCCTAGTGACCAAGAGGAGGGGAAGAACGGACCCAAACAGGTGAAAAATGTCTTTTTATTCTGCTCCTTCAAATTCATCCCCTTCTTTAAACTGCTTTAAAATGTATAGGTGCTTTTCTGCCTGTAAATAAATTGCTCTTTTGTGCAATAAACATGTAAATTAGACTATCGAGCATCTCAGATACGAAGTATTTCCTTTTGGGTACCATAAATATTGCAGTGTAGCCCCTGTCTGCGTTAGCAAAGTTTCTGTCTCATAATCAACACATAGGAAGAATCATTCTCACAAAAACATACCTTGTTCCCCAAAAATGGTTCATTGTATGTTACCAGTCAATCCTTTAAGAGTCTGTAGGCAGACCCTTCCTGCAATAAATCGGTGTCACTCCACTGAAGTCAACGGAGATTATATAAATTGAGGGTCTGACTCCATGTGTGTGTCTCCCACTCCCTTATGTATGGTGTGTTTTAATCAGCTGAAGCAGAGAGCTTACTGTATAACCTATTTGAGGAAGGAGAAAAAATAACATTAGAGAAGTGATCTTCTTTATCTAGGGCATGGATTTTCTGTTTGAAGCCTGGGATTGTAATGATGACTGAAAAACAGCTTGCTGGTGAATGTTTGCAGGTCTGTTTGCAACTGAGAAGAATGATATTCTTTTAAATATTCTAAATAAATTTTCAAGGCTTGCTTCTTTATAGAGTGTGTTCTGGTGGTGGCATCTCTGACCGCAGGAACGTTACTTGTATGATGCTGTGCTCCGGAGTTCTGCGTTCTGACCCATTACTGCATCAAAAATGAAGAGATTGAATTTAGTTCCAATAAAATTGCATTAAGCTTGCAATAGATGTTTTTTATTTCCAATTGGATATGGCAGCTCCCTTCTACACAAAAGAACAAAGTGCAGTGTTTCCAACAAAAACCTCCGGAGGTCCTATTTGTGACCTTGCCTCTAGAGCTTCTAACAATGTCCTATTGAATTAGGTTCCTATTTCTTTATCAAACATACCTTCCAACTAGTATTGATGAGTAATTATGGATTGGCAACACTTAAATCTTACTCATGCAACAGAAGCTAGACGATCCAAAACACAACTGAGATGATCTTTCTTTCACAAAGAGATGATGTACAGTAGAGTTTGATATTTATCCATTACTATAAAAGGTGGACATTTTGAACACATTCTTGCTTTTGTAGCTGAGTATCATAATTACAAGCAGACGTGACTTGAATTTTTCTATGAGTATTTAACATCCTGTATTCAGCAAGTTTTCCAGAAAACAATTCATAGGAGTTTAATTTTAAAACCGTTTGCTCTGCCCATCTATTACTTCCATTGGGTGGTTCCATCAGGTTGGATATCAGGAACAGCTCTTCTCAAAAAGAGTGGTGATGCACTGGCACAGGCTGCCCAGGGAGGTGGTGGAGTCACTGTCCCTGGAGGTGTTCAGGAAACGTGGAGCTGTGGCACTGAGAGACGTGGTCAGTGGGCATGGTGGGATGGGCTGATGGTTGGACTAGATGATCTTAGAGGTCTTTTCCAACCTTAATGATTCTATGATTGCCTGCTATGCATTTAAAAGAAAACAATACTATACTGAACGGTGAGCTATTGAATAATGAATTCTATTATTTTATCCTGTCACACATTTAGGAGCATTCTGAACATTGCATTTATTTTTTGAATGCCTGAAGTTGTAGCTCTACTTGTTTGCAAAGAACAAGCAAAGCAATTCTACAAAATCCCAGGAATCAAATTCATGCTGTTTTGTTTATACTTATTTACCAAATCTGTTTCCATTTTCTGACTAGCTCTCATTGTAACTAGAGTTTATCAACATTTTTCAAATACCAACATTTCAGTGCAACAGATTTGTTTGGGGGGAAGAAGAGGAAATGTTCATTTCATTCCAAAAAAGAAGACTACTTATGAGTCAAATCGTTCCATGTGATTTCTATAAAGCTCTATTTTCAATTATTATTTCACACATCTCGCAGGTTTCTGGGCAGAATCAGATAGTTTTCAAGACATTTCCAAAAGGCCCCTAAAGCTGTTGAACAACTGCAAATTTCACTCGTTCCTGTTCATCAGAATGATGTTTCTTGAGTTTCCCTATGTAGGACAAGTGTTTCATTTCTTTTCACATCTTTAGTGCTTCCATGTTTGATTATTATTTATTGTGAAACTATCTAGAGTTGTAAGCTTACATGGATGCCCTGAGGACTTTAGAGAAACAATACAGAAAGGATCAGAACAAAATCAATATATTCTTCTCATTGCTTGGAAGGTGATACGTCGTGTTATCAGCTTTACTTCTTATCCTGATGTTTCCCTACCTGATTGCAATCACTGATGTACATGGTACGAACAATCTGTGGCACTGGCTTGTCTATAATTTCTCATTCTTATTGAATCCAGTAAATGCCAAAGAGTGTGAATGAGCTTTGGTGAAGTGGTACCTGACTTACAGCCATGGTAGGTGTAGAAGTGAGCCTGGCCCTTATGGCTGGGACTGCTGATCTCTAGCATTACTGATTATTTTATATCAAACATTTCATGTCTGAAATAAGTTTGCCGGTAGTTTGACTTAACAAGTACGGTCTGTACAGCCCACATACTTTTAAAATAATTATTTTCCTCCCACAGCTATTAGTGAAAACTGTGACATCTTCCCCTTGTTCACAGTGATATGTCATCTCTGCTGCAGCACCAGATGGTCCAGGAAAATGAGCAGGAGAAATAAGCGTGTCTATTTTCCCCTTCCTTAACATGGCAAGAAAATAAATGTGAAATAAAGAATGTGTTACCTGTGCTAGGATAAAGCCTCCAGACATGATGGCTCTCTCTGCCAATTTCCTGCTCTGTCCCCTCCACCAGTGCTGCTGTTGCTGGCAGGTGAACTACATGAATAGATTTGTCCTTCTTCCAAGCCTGCCTTCCGTGAGGTTCAAACGCAGGAAACACAACCCAGCCATTGTTTTTTGTCAAAGATTGCTGTTTATCATGTATCCCACCTGACCCACCCCATGACTGAAGTCTTCTGTTGGAATTTGGAAAACTAACTTTGATTCCACTATGGGGATCCCAAATGACCTTAAACTGTATTCATGCCTTGTGCTCCTCCAGTTGCAGAATTCTCATTTTTCTTCTTGCTTATTTAGAGACAGGGAATATGTATGACGTATGACGCTGCAGTCAGGCAGCCAGGTGAGAGCGAGATCTCTTCCCATGCCTAAAAAGCATTTTGAACACTCACACCTGTGAAGCAAAACTTGGAAATGTGAACTGAACACAGTGGAAGAAACTCTACTTACATGTGCAGGCAACAGACATAGTAGTTGTGAGGCTCGTGCCACTACCAGACTGACAAGTGGTGCCATGCCATCCATGACTTTTCTTTGCCTGAAAACTGAAGATGGCAGTAAGTCCTAGCAAATATCCTCTGGTTACTGGATAAATAACAGAAGGCCTTTTACTGACCCTCACTGCCTTGTCTTGAGGGTCGAAGACCTTCTTTTCCAGGGGTGCTGGATGAGCATTCTCCAGTCTCATGTACCACCCACTTAGGAAGGTCTGGAGCTGTGGTGTCTCCTGCTGAAGTGTTCCCAGGTCCATATTTACTTTTATCCAGTTTCAGTATACAGGGATGAGGGAGAAAAGAAAGAGGAGCTGATGGCCTTCCCAGTTCTCCTGCAGCTGGGGTTTCCTCATGCACTGAAAACATTTCATACACAACTCCCTTGCAAGAAGTTTGTCACCCAGGTTGGAACAAGAATGAATTAAAGGCAACTTGGACATTAGCTCCAGACAGCACCTTCCCTTTCACTGTGTCTTTCTTTTCAGCTTGAGCTAGAGTAGCTATATCAGCCTATAATCCAAACCTTCTTAAAACTGCTGCCTGAAACCGCTACCCCAGCTAGCCAACTTTGCTCGGTGCAACCACATTTTTCATGGTAGACATGTCCTTCGTGTCCTGGCAGAGGTTCCAGTCTCTCACTTTGATCTGCTTGCATGGGACGTAACAGCATCCATGAAGATATGAGCATGAAATTCAGCTGGCCTTTTGTTTTAGTTTGCTGCTGCTCATCAGAATGTTTGTTAATCCTCAAGTTATCTTCAACTTCTGCACCAGTGATTACACGTGTCAGAGTTTCCTAATACGTGTTTCTTATTCTCTCCCTTGAAAGCCTTGTCATTTATCAGATAATAGAAACAGTATGACTGAAATGAACTGCAACCCAATAAGGATATAAAATATTCTGAGTGAGCATCTTATGAAGAAAAAGGTCCTGAACTTCCTCCAGTGATAGCTTGACAAAAACATAGGAATAAAGAGCTGTTTTCCAAAAGCACAGATTGGGTCATAAGGATTTTCTGGCCCAAATTACAGCTATTTATTTCTTCTCACAGCCGCCCATCACAAGTGGTTTGAGCACTCACCCACAGTTCTTATTCTTGGCAAAATGCCATGCTTCCATTTTCTTTTCATTACTGACCTACAATAAATTGTACTGATGTCCCAAATGCAAAAGTCTCACCAGTCCATTATCAGTCCCTAGAGCCATCCTTTTACATGTAGTTAAACTTGGATCTCTCGCATCTCCGAGGCCTCTCTCATTTTCAGGCCATTTTCCATTTAGATTGACTGAAGCTCTGAAAGGCTAAATGATTTGGCCAGGGTCATCGAGTGAGTATGTGGCTGAGCAAGAGAGCCCCTATGCATGATGACAACTGTAACCTTCTCCCCAACCCAAGCCCCCTGCCCTGAGCCCTCAAGCAGTATAAAAGGATTTTATAGGCAAAACATCAGCTCACAGCAAATTGCAGATCCTTAAATAGAGGAGTTTATAATGGAAATACTAAGAGAAACCTGACTGTAGCAGTGGAATAGTAGTAATGCATTACTTATTCCATTAATGGCTGTGTTCTTAATAGAAACAGGTTCATTACATGGTAAGGAGCAAAGTTTGCATTAAATAGAAACATCATTTGGTGTTTTATTGATTAAAAGGAGATTAGATTTCCATGATGTTCTTTAGCAAATAGGATGCCTCGGAGGAAATGTATATATTTATATTATAAGGAGGAGGGTTTTATTACAGCATAATGGAAAGAAAATGTATCTCATAATGATAGTTTATATCACACAAGGGATCTGATAACTAAAAGTTTAACTCTTAACCTAGCATTGGCCCTGAAGTCTGTATTAATGAAAAACTAAGGTTTTCTGTTGGATAGCCTATTGTTACTGCTGCATGTGACAGCAAGGTTAGAACCTCTCAACTTGACTAAAAGGCACAATCAAATCTGTCCCTGAAGACTGCAAAACTGGCTTACGTGGAAGGGGAGAACAGAGAGGGCAAATTACTACACTGAAATATTGGCATCAGCAGAAACATAATCATCTCCAATCAACGAGTATGTGGTGTACCCTTGTTTCTCCCTGGATCCTTAATGGTATAAATATCAGCAATGCTAATTACACACCAACTAGTTCTTTCATGTGCCTTTCAGGCACATGTGGCTTAGAAAATGTGTCTTTAATAAGTGTCAGGGGCTGTGGGTGAGGGGCTGAATTTCAGCTGCGTAAGGGCCACCCTTCCCTCATTGCAAAGGGTTTAACTGCTGATACCATGGTGCTGGTGTGGGTGTCTGGATGGGTAGCCTCACTTGAAAGCAAACACCTGCACATCCCATTGTGCACGTGCAGTTTAAGCAGAGATACTCCAGGCAATAATGTTTAAATGAATACCCCAGAGTGGTTGGGCTATCTGAAATACTCCTCTTCCTTCGTGTGTGTCCTCCCTGAGATTATGTCCCTATATGTCTTCATTCACAGGTATGTGGCTTGAACAAAAACCCACCGCTGTTCTGTCTGCCGTGAGCCAAATCCATCAGGTCAGTCAACAGTTAATGGTAAAGCTCCCATTAACTTCAATGAAACCTAAATAATTCTGAGGAGTTCAGTTAATGTTAATAGACGTCTAATGCCAGTAACTAACAATATACCTTTAACAAGCTAGTAATTTCTTGACAGATGTTGGACTAGTAAATATTCCAGTGGGTCTTTGGTGATAGCTGTTTGACAGCTTTGGAAAAATGTCTCTCAAGGCAAAGAAAAATGGCTTTCCACCAGCCGCCCTGCAGATGGTCAGGTTTTACAACTTGGCTGTATTTTGATGCCCTTTTTTTCTTTTTTACTATGGCTGAAATATGCGTGATAGGAAGGAAATACAGTAAATGTAGTTTGGTTGGCTCTACCATTCAGCCAGAGCACAGTATTATGGTTCCTAAGTGCTTACTGGCAAGTATGGTCTGCTCATTTCTGGTCTCTATTTTTTTTTTCTCTAAATGCCTGAAAAATAAGGCTGAGGATTCCAGTACCTTAATTTGAGCTTTTTCCTGGGAGCAGGCAGCAGCCCTAACTACTCTTTCACCAAGTGAAAAAATCAGGAAATCAGGAAAAAAATTCTTTTCACAAAATGTTGTGATACATTGGAACAGGCCGTCCAGGAAGGTGGTGGAGTCACCATTCCTAGACGTGTTTGAGAACTGTGGAGATGCGGCACTGAGGGCTATGAGTTAATGGGTATGATGGGATGCGTTGATGGTTGGGCTAGATGGTCTTAGTGGTCTTTTCCCACCTTTATGATTCTATAATACTGTGATTCTAAGTGATGTAGAAGGCTCCAGCTGTCTGGAGATACAACATTTCAGTGTTTCCAGGTGGGTGCAAGTTGTGAGGTGAGAAATAAAGACTATTTTAGAGGTCTCCCAGGTCTTTAATATTTTTACATGAGAAGTGTTTCTTGCTGTGATGTTCATAATCCTTGAATCCAGAAAACAGGCAAATCTGTTCAGAAAGATCTGCTTGAGTTTGCAGATAGTCTGAAAAAGCAAGAAAGATGGGAGCTGCCCTGATCTTTCAACAGGAAATCACAATGTACTTCATCCACTGCCTCCCATGGCCCAACTTTGTGTTGTCTATGCGCCACAAACAAGAGTTTCCAAAAGCTACACAGAATCACACAGGATGTAATCCAGCTGGTCTACAGGTCATTATGACAGTAAGAGGAATAAGACTAATGCAGCTCTGGAAGATAATGAGGCATTTCCAGATAAGAATGACAAAGTTTTGAACAATTTGTGAAGTATTTTAATTTCTGCAGAAAAATCAAGACACTTTCATAAAAGGGCCTAAGGAGATGAAGAAGTTTGAATTGTTTGTTCCCTAGTTTTCACCCAAGGATCGTAGTTTTCACCTGTGCCACATCTGAACTACAAGATCAGTGCTGCTTTCAGCCACCTTTTGTACTTGCCTACCTTTGACATATAACATGCATGGGAAACCTCCTTCACTCACAGAAGTTCACTAATCTCAAAGGGCAGATCTGGAAAAAACTGTGTCTGTAGCCATGTCTACCTCCTGCCTGGCAGCCTGCCTTACACTGCCTGGCATGAGCACTACTTCCTGGGCAAAGAGCAAAGCTCCCAATACTTACTGGTTTTATAGCAACAAGGCATAACAATGATATTTATATAGACCAGCTTGGGCCTGATTCAGCTTAAAGCATGCAAGGACTTTTTTCAAGGAAACCATTTTTATTTGGGTAATATTGAAAGTCTGCTCAGTGTGTTTCATGGTGCTAGACCTGGACAGGAAAATGGCTGATTCGATGCGTCCGTGTGTTCAAGAATCTATTGGGAAAATGCCAAATAACTTCCTGATCCAAATCTACCTGAAGATAAATGCTTATTACAGAGTGTGCAAGAAAGCACTGGCCTTGTGTTTTAGGGGTTTGTCTGGCATGGGAGTAGTGAATTGGCTGGAACGGGGGCAGAGGTCAACAGCGCAGGATGCATCTCTGGTGCTTCTTCGTTGGTGCCCCAAATTGGCCACCACTGAGGCTGTGGCCATAGAACTCACAGTTGTATTTCACCAAAGGAGAGGATCTTGTTCTGATGGGGATCAGGCAGAGCAGAGAGGTGCAGCTTGCCCTGCTGGGTAGGGGTCTCTGACTGAACTAGTCACCCTAGGCTTCCTCCATCATCAGTGGAGAAAAATTGGTGTGATTTATCTAGCCTTAAAGTGTCCATTGTAGGATGAGCCAAACTGCACAATAAAAATGTCTGCTTCGCTGCAGGGACATGGAGGAGTCAGGCTGTTCAGCTCCGATGGAGACATTCAACTGCCAGGGCTAACGCTGGGTCAGACGAATCTCTCCCACCAGGCTTTGGACACTCATCTTACTCAGATGGCTGTTAATGTGCTGGCTGGACCAAGCAGCGTCAGCCCAGGCCAATGATGATGCTTTACAGTGTGTCACTCACTTCTTTGAGAGCTGTGCTCTTTGCAGTACTGACTGGACATGATTCCAGCAAGTTAAATTTTTCATTTGTTGATTTCCACGGCATCAGAAATATAGCAGTAAAATACAACTTTTTCTTATTGTGTTTATTTTTGCAGCATGAAGTATAAGTAGTTACCCTGCAAGCTGTTGCTGAAAGCAATCCTAGTATGCAGATAAAAATGAGTATTAGATGGGATTGGTTGAGATGCAGAGAAGAAAAAAAACATGTTTAAAGACCTAGTGCTTATGTCTGTGCTCACAAATAAAACAAAACCAGAGCCTGTGGTCTGATCTTGAAAGCCATTGGCATCTCATGGCTCATGCTTATGCAGCTGAACTCCCTCTTACAGACAGAAATTGGCAACTCTCTACAGCTTCCTGAAAGGATGTTGTAATGAGATGGGAAACGGCCTCTTCTCCCAGGTACCAGCAACAGGACAAGAGGTGATGGCCTGAAGTTGAGCAAGTGGAGGTTCAGGTTGGATATTAGGAAAAAATTATTCTCAGATGCAGTGGCACAGGCTGCCCAGGGGGGTGGTGGTGTGACTGTCACTGGAGGTGTTCCAGACCATGGAAACGTGGCACCGAGGGACGTGGTCACTGGAGATGCTTTTGGTGACAATTACATGATTCTGCAGGAGTGTCAGTCTTCACAGTTTCTGGTTTAGCTGAATGAACGTGGTAATCAATATCTGTGAATCTTTATATCTGGCCACTGACTGATATTTTAAAGAACATAATTTTGTCATCATGCTTATTGCTAATAACAGTGACAAATAGTGACAGTTATAATATCTTGTGAGTAGCTGGCATGGAACAGAGACGCCGCAGATGGGAATTAGTCCATTTCCAAAGCAACAACTCCGAAGATGACAAGTAGGCATCAGAGAAGAGGATGGAGGCACCTGTAACTTGTCGATGCTGAAAAATAGTAAGGAGAGATTGTCTGAAGAAGTGAGATTTAAAGACAGATTTGGATGTGTGAAGATAGAGGCCCAGATTCTCAACTCTTCCCAGCTGCTCTCAAGATACAACACAGCAATAAAATTAGGATTTGAAGCTCTGAGTGGCACAGAACTGACAGATCTCAGTTTTCCTTTGATGCTCTTCCTAATCACTTCAGAAGGATAAAGCCAGAAGCCCTGCTTGTTTAGGATCAATTTCTGTCTGATTTGGGTTGGAAGAACACATAGTCATTGTACCTCCCTTTGGCTATCTACTAGAAATATTTCAATGGACCACAGTGGGCCCAGGGAACTTGCTGCTGCAAAATGATGGTTTGTGCAGCAAAACAAAGATGAGAATGGGAAAATGTAGAATTAAGAAGGCCAAAATATTTACAGAGAAGCGGGGAAAAGGAAAGATAAGGTCAGAGTCACTACAGAAGGAACAAACTGTATTTTCCCTGTCCCCTTACTGCATCTGCTATCTAACACATTCTCTCTCTCCTTTTCTCACTTTCATTTTCTGCACAACTCAATGATGAAACTGCTCATGACTTTATTTTTGGCATTCCAATGTCTGTGTCCACATGAATTTTACTCATCTGTATATCTCAAACGAATGAGATATGAAATGTAATTAAGCAAGCAAATTAAATTAGCATGATTTGTCCTGTCCTTGTTCTTTGCCTCAAGTCCAGCTCTCACACGTTTCCATGAATTATGGTTTCTGTGGGGAAGGAGATTGAAGGCCTAAAGAGAATAATGTGTTAAAATTAGCATGGTGCTGAGACGAGATCCTTGATTTAGGCGCATCTCACATTAACGGCATTAAAAGGTCAAGCTCCATCACACCTTTTGAGCAGCAACTATTTCTGAGCTATACTTACTTGAGAGAAGAAATGAATGAGGAAAGATGAAGGTGTGCAAAGTATCTACTCAGTCTCCTCCAATGTATGCTCTTGCAGCTCAACCCTGTGCCTCAGCCACCATGTGAATGGTCAGGTTGGGTGAGTAAAGCAGAGGAATGGTGGCATGACTCAACACACCTCTTGGACTTTGAGGTGGAGAGAGAAACTTCAGGTGAATTTCATCGCACATGGAGTGGGAAAGTTACTCTTGATGTTTTCCCTTCACTTCCACTCCACTTCCGTCTAATATCTGTGCTTTAGTCAAGTTCATGGCAAATCTACACAATCTGAGCTCTCTCTGTTTGAATCCTTTTCCTCTTTTCTACATCCTTCTCAGCTCTCAGCCTCCTTTAAGACATGATGGTTTCTTGCTGTACAGTGCCATCACTGAATTACACATAATGCCAGGTACTGTTCTCCTCCAGATTTTGAGTTCATCCTGTTAGCTATGCAAAATCTATTAGATGTACAGTCCTCACTGACCTGTTACTATTAAGGAAATGTTGTTAACTTAATCTAGATTACATAAAGAAGTAAGAGTTGTTCCTGGTTCTCCTCCTATTATTCCTAAGGCTGATTTTCCCCTTTACAACTCCATTTTTCTGTACATCAGTGCTACTTTTTCCAATCTTGATGCTTTGGGAGGGATCAAAGAAGAACTAAATTTAGTGGCCTGACTCTGCAGAGAGAGGAGGAACACATCCTGGGATGGAGGTGTGCGTGCTTCTCCTCCTGCTGCCTCTAAACATTAGGGGGAATTTATTTCAAATGGGTTCCAATATATGCTTTTCCTTTCAGCCCTGTCTGCTCTTAATGCCCTTGGTCCTGGGGCAGAGACAGATGTTAAGGTGCTCAGTGCTGGAGAAGAGGAGCATTTGTCTGTCTCTAACCACTTCTGGTAGCTGTAACCCAATGTGCTGCTGTCTGACAAGCTCATTAACCACTTTACATATTGGCTCTTACCTCCTCCTGAAGAACTTCCCTCTAGGGCTCTCGCTGTGCATTAGCTTTAGCACTGCTTTTGTGATGGGAATTAAGCAGCTCAGACAGCAATGTGAAGTGTCCTCTTGGGGAGTGCTTTAAATGAGTCACAACACCCAACCATGGCCAAGAAGTGGATGCCCTTCTGTTTGACATCAGAGAGAAACAGGAGGAACAGGGTAACAGCCACCATGAGCAAAGCCCATGCAACTGGGAGCAGCTGACTTTCATGGCTGGAGAAAAATGCTTCAGTCTGAGTTGTATGAAAGGCACAGGCAATACCAGGACAGAGGGAATGCTCTTGAGCAGAGTGAGCACAATTTAAGGAGAAAGCATGAATTAACATTTAATCCTCAGTGCAGGCAAGTCCATCCTCTTCTTCATCATCCTACCCAGAGAATGGGTACCCCAGAGAACTTAGCTTGGGATTCAGTTTGTCCAGAGAGATGTTAGATGCCTTGTCCCTGGAGACATTCAAGGTCAGGCTGGATGGGGCTCCTGATGGAGCTGTAGGTGTGTCTGTTCATTGCAGGGAATTTAGACTAGATCCTTTAATAGTGTCCAAATCAAATGATTCTATCCTTCTATGATTGTATTTTTCATTTGGTGTTCACAGGTACTTGGCCACATGGAACGCATCTAACGTAGCAGTTAAATGATGGCAGAGGATGCAGAACTCTCTTCTTCTGCAAAAACAGCAAAACTCCTCAGTGAAATAGGACCAAGCATTGTAGTGTTGGCTCCCTCAAAGCTTCTGGAGGTCTAGGTCACCTGCTTTACTGAACACAGTGACAATGAGAAGCTATAGTCTGGTCTCCTTATCCTTTGCCAAGGACACAGTGATCCCTTTATTTCCCAACCCAACCTCCTGCCACAGCCACTATAGGGGTTGTTTGTTCACCCCAGTGGGTCTGTTGTGTTACCCCACATCAGAGCAATCTTCAGGTTGGCTTCCCATCCGAAAACAGCTCAGTGGACCTTCTGGGCTGTGCTGCCACCTCCATAGCACTCATGGAACCATAGAATAATGGAATTGTTTGAGTTGGAAGGGACCCTTAAAGGTCACCTGGTCCAGATCCCCTACAATGAACTGGGACATCCACAGCTTGATCAGATGCTCAGAGCCCAGTCAACTTTCTCCATTACATTTAAATCACATGGCTTGAATGAAAAGAGCTTCTTGCATATGGAGCAATGAGTAAAGCAGAATCTTATGGTCATAGATTCTTTGGATGTTTCTCCATAAGCAAGATTTGGATAGGATCCATTTGTACTGATGCTAGGTGTGGGGTGTTAGATAACAGCCTGATGACTGAGCACCTGATGAAGGGGTATAGCTGATCCAGGAAGCACAGATGTAAACAATTTACCTGTGCTTCCCACGTGACCAGAAGGTGTGGACCCAGGGTTCACCTCCACCTCCTTCCCCCTCCCCGGCTCATTTAAGGGTTAGCCTCTGCTGAGAGAGTGTTTTCTGGATGAAGGCTTGTTCTTGAGAAGGAGTGTTCTGCAGTTAGGGGCCCTTATCTCCAGCTGGGTGAGTCAACTTTTTTCCTGTATGTAGCTATTGATATTCCCAATAATACTTTGTCTGGCATTGTAAAGAGCTTGTCAGAAGCTGCTTGGTAGGACAAGCACTGGGGAAGAGCGTGCAGCTTTATGGTGCTACCTGTATCTGAGGGCCTCATTCATGGTCAGTCCCGGAGCATATTTTCATACAGCCTTATTTCTGCTCTGTCTTCAAACTTGGCTGGAAATACATGACGTTGTGGCAGGCTGACTGCAGGGCTGACAGAACTCACCACAGACACCTTTCATAAAAGAGCACAATGTGTGCAAACCTGGCTTAGGGTCCTTTGACTCCAAGTTGTCCGAGCAGGTTTGATAACACATGTAAGCCAACTCAGGCTCTTTACTGGAAAAACTTGCGTCAGAGCTGTGCACAGCTTGTACTGTGAGGATGCAATGCCTTTAAGCTGTGTGCTTTACAGGTCTCTTGCTTCTGCACACTTCACTCATGGTATTTGTGAGGACCAGGGTCACATGTGAGTTTTTATTAATTGCAGATGGTAGCACTGTTATAGGAATGGTTGACCTTATTTTCTTCTTTCTGGGGAGAGGGCTTGCCTTGCTTTCACATCCACACCACATCAATTTGTTCCTGACTCCTCCCTCCCTCTTCCTTGTTAAAACTGTTGCACAATAACTGTAAATATAAAGCACTTTGATTAGTGTATTTCCTTTAACACAGAAACAAACAGACTACTAGGAAATGACCACTTCAGATTACTGGAAAAATCACACCACGCTCTCAAACCCAAGCCAATTGCTGTTCTTTGTTGCATGTGTAATCCTAGGGACGTCATTTAGGGCTGCACACAAAAGAGGGTGTGTGCTGTGCCCTAATGTGCATAAAAAGCTGTGGACCCCATTCTGTGTTCTGCTGTCATCACCTCCAGACTGCTGTGCTTATAAACAAAACACAGAAAACTTAATTAAAGGACAATTCTGCAATGCTAATACATTTGTAGACACAGCCAGAAGATTGGACCCCATCTGCTTCCATGGCAGTGCTTAGGTTGGATAGTAGGAATAAGTTCTAGAAAGAGTGGTTAAGCACAGGTAGCCAGGGAAGCTGGTGGAGTCATTGTCTATAGAAATGTGGCACCGAGGGGCCTGGTCAGTGGGCATGATGGATTGGATTTGGTGAACGTAATGGTCTTTTGCAACCTTAATAATTCTATTTTATGGTTCTGTGATAGCAATCTGGAATCTGAGGAACCATAAGGTTGGGCTTTGAATTATTTTTCTGCTGAACTGAAGCACGTATTTCCATGCCAAGAAATGCATTCTGTAAGGAAGCTGGAGGCAGTGGTGGCAGCAATCAGAGCTCTCTCTGGCCTGCCTAGAGCAAGGCTGGGGGCAGTGTGCTCTGATCCAGCAGTAGGCTGTGCCCAGCATGTGGTCAGCTCAGACCAGTGCAGTATTTGCCTTTCTGCACAGCAGTGAGAAGTGAATCAGATAACAGAAGCTGCCAACACTTCAAGAGGAATATCAGCTTGGCTTGTTAGGGTACATGGAACTTGCTTGATACTATGCAGGGAAATCATTGCTATGAAATGGCTCAGAAATGAAGGAAAATAAGTGCAGAAGGAGCAGTTTTCATAGAATCATAGAATTGTTTGAGTTGGAAAGGATCCTTAAAGATCATTTGGTCCAACTCCCTTGCAATGAACAGGGACACCTGCAACTCCATCAGGTGCTGAGTCCTGTCCAGCCTGACCTTGAGTTTCTCAAGGGGTGGGGCATCCACTGCCTCTCTGTACAGCCTGTACCCTCATCATTCTTATTGTTTAAAAAAACAAAATGACAGCAACAAAAAACCTTTTCCCTATATCCAGTCTAAATCTCCCCTCTTTCAGTTTGAAACCATTTTCCCTTGTCCCATCCCTGGTTCAGCATTATTTGTTCATAAGTATCATCCTTGCAGGATGTATGACAACAGGAGAGCATCGTTTGCTTATGTGTGGAAGCCTCAGGTTCATTTATGTAGGCTAGCAACATCTTCAGAGGCATGGGAGATATTTGCAATGCTTTTAGCTGCATTGGGCTTATGCTGCAGATGGGCTCTTGGCATCTGCTGCACAGATCCCTTTGCTGGGGAGAGAAAGAAGCTTTGTCTGCACCTTTCTTCCTTTGACAGGAGAATGAAAAGACCTGCCCCAAGCCTCTGTTGGGCAAACATAAGCAGGGCACCCTGTTTCCTACACATGGTGCACCACAGCATGGCTGTGAGCTGCTGTGAGCAGGAATCCAAGCTAATGATAGCAGTTATTCCAACAATGCTAATGATTTGTAGAAAGATGAATTAAGCAAGGAGAGAGAGCTGCACAAGTCTATTATTACCCTGTGCCTAACTCTATTAAAAAGAGCTGAGCTGTTCATCCATTTATGAGCCATTGACAGGGAGGTATATATCTCCATGAAAAAGGTCAGATCACTCCAAAATGGTCATGGACACATTCCTTTTCAAGGAGGAGCTTTCTGTGGCTGCAAGTTTGTCTTTGGCAGAGGGTTTCCAAATGCAAGGCCACCTGTAATGCTCTTTCCCTGACTGCAGGACTTAATTTCAGCTTTGAAGGTGAAGGGGACAAGAAACTCAGTTCAGTTTTGACTGCCTGCCTATGTGGCCAGGGTAGAGGCAGGACCCCCTGTTGGAAAGCTGAATGTTTGGGAATGTGTGCTATTCTGCCACCTCACGTTATTCTAACCCACGGATTTTACCCTATCAGTCTATCTTGGAGTACTCTACAAAGCTGTCATTGTGGTATGGGAGAGCCTCTCATTCAGAACAGTCAGCATGAGACAGATCTGGATCTGTCTGCATCTATTTGTCTTCTGAAGAAAAACAGCAGCAGTGAGGGGATGTAGCCAGCAGCATAAGGTGCAGTTCTTGGTAGAGAGATCCTAGGCAAAGGGCAAGACAGATCTGCATGAGGCACAACTGAGTTCGTTGCCTTATCGCAGTTTGTAACACTGAGAGTAGGTTAGCCACCATCATCTCAGGATGGATGTACAGGGGTCTATAGGTCCTGCCCTGCAGTTTTCCCTGAGGCGTGCCTGTGCAAGCTGCACTTGTACCTCTCTTGTGACAGCTGAGTCTGCTGTCACTTCACTTAACAGTGACAGCCAAGTGACAATGGCTGTTAGCTACTAATGAGCTACACAAGACTTCACACCCCCTGTCTTTCTAGTGACCTGATGTCCAGAGCTGCTCTGCTCCCCAGAGGAAGGTGGCAATGAAGGCAAAGCACAGCCAGGCTTGGAGGTTCTGCCAATTCATCTACTGGAGGTTGTGAGGGTGTCCACTCCTGCCTTTTCCTGCCATCTTCAAGAGATTCAGGAATGGCTGTGTTTGCACCTCGAATTTTTGTCATGTCTTGGTTTCAGCATGTTGTGTCACTTCTGTTACACTGGGCCATGGAGTGTCACGCCTGGTGCCGTGACATTATGTGCTGACACCTAAGGAAATGAGATGGAAGTATGCTTCCAGCTGTCAGCACTGCCAAGTATTTGTGCTATGGTCATGTCTAGAGAGCTTAAGTGAGACAGTGTATTTCAGCAATGGCAGTATTGCAAGAAAAAAAAAATCATATGCTTTTTTGTGATGGCAGTTTGGGCCACAGAGGAAACATGTCACATATCAGGATCAAAGAGACCCCCAGCAGCAGAATGTGATGGACCTTTCCTGATCCCACTTCCATGCTTCATTAAATCTGTCCATGCTCATCTGGTTGTAAGAAGAGGCTGTACCTAGAGGGGAGTCCAGCACATGCTTTGCCCTCTAAATGTTAAGAGTAGTCTACTGCCTATGCAACACACAGTGCTGTATTAATCCTTTGATATGTCCTTTTATTGGTAATGGTAATAATGCAGAGTGGGTCGGTAAGTCATAGAATCATGGAATGGCTTGGGTTGGAAGGAATCTCAGATCCTCCGGTTTCAACAGCTGCAGACAGGGTTGCCAATTGCTGGATAAGGCCCTAGATCATGTTGCCTGTGGCCTCATCTAGCCTGGTCTTGAAGGCACTGCTGAAGAACGAATGTTTTTGAGACATGCAATGCAGTTTGCCCACCTCCTTCACCAGCTGGATCTGTGCCACTGTAGTTGCCTTACACAAGACAATGAAGTTTCTTGTGAAGCTCCTTTCTCATTGCTTCCAAACCAAATGCAGCATGTAGATTATGAAAGGTTGTCACTTGAAACCAATGACAAATGAAAAGGTTTAAGTAAAACAACGCAGCCCCAAATCTCTCCTGTGGTGGCTCAGACTGCGTCTCATCCAAGTTCGGACTTCTTCTGGTGGCTTGGCAAAACTTCCATTCTTATTCAAAGTCTGTTATCTGATTTCTTGTAGGATATTTCTGGGTGAGTGGGGACAACATATCTCTCCATCACATTAGCTCTACCATGTTCACTTAGCAGGTTTGACAAAGTCCTGTTAAAATCCAGCAGTGTTGTAGAGAAGAGTCTAGATTGTATCATCTAACTCCAGATCTTATCATGGCTTCTCAGTCCTCATCAATTACAGCAATTCAGATAAGTGTTGTCTTTTTTGCTAATTTGGACCAAGCAAGTCTAGAAGACACACAGTTAACATCCTGATTAACAAATCAGGTATGCATTACTCAGATGCGGTGTGGCTAATGTCCCCCAAAATCAATGTACCTTTGCCCCAACAGTGCTAAAGCAGAGAGAGATCTCAACTCCTCTTTCACATGTTTCTGAGTCTCCTTAATAAAATCACTGCAATAAATCTCTGGAGGCAATGGTAAAGGTTATGCTAATGAAGATAAAAAGGTTGGAATGGGGTTGCCCAATGCTTTTGGGATCAAGACCTGTTTCCTTCAACATACTACTTTCTGGTTTGTGAGTAAGAGTTCATAAAGGAGTTAAATTAAACATAGCAACAGGTTAAACAAAGAAACAGGTTCCCAGCCTGAGTAAAGAGTGTGATCTGACCTGAGAGGTCCTTTTATACAGCTAAAATTGAAAACTTCTGGGAAAAATGGAGGTCCTTAATGAAGAAAATGAGGATTGCCAGCAATATAGTGAATAGTTGGGCCACTATTTTCTTTCAGAGTAGATTATAGATAAGAACCAACAGACACCAAGCAAAATTGATTTCTAAGGCAATAAAACCCACTCACCTTTAAGAAGTTTTTACAATCTCAGAAACCAGGAGATAAATGCTCAGAAGAGCTGCACAAGATGTAACAGAGTATTGTGCACCACAGCCAAGCAATTTTGTAGGCTTCTTTGAGCTCCATAGTAGGATGAAGAGATGATGTAGCAGAATATGTGGCAGAGCTGGAGGGGCTAATTGAATGTTGTTTGATTAGCAGCCTCCTGAGGGATCTGCTGTGAGACAGATGGAATTTCATCGTTATGAGTGCCATAAACCACTGCTGATTGCTGGTGGAGGAACACTTCACCTGGCCCAGAACAGGGCTGTCAGCAGTGGCAAAGGAGGAAACTGTGAAATGCTGAAAAGACACTTGGAAAGCAGAGACAACTGAGCTGGCCAACCGTAAAATGGGAAAGGATTTTTTTCTCCTCTAAAAGAAGACTATTTTGCAGCAAATTCTACCTATGAAGTAGCCTAGGGTCGTGTATGCCTCAGGTTGGGATGTGTGGCCAGAAAAAGAAATGGTAGCTCTCAGAAACAGCCTCGAAAAGCCAGTATTTCATTCAGAGGTGAAGGAAGGGAGTAGGAGGCTTTTGATTTTGATGAGACAGAAGACCCATACACCATACATTTCTTAAAAGACGATGAAGGACTTTACAGCATAAATGTGGAGTTAAACTGCCTGTCAGCTTCAACAGAAGCACACACAACACCCATCAAGGAATATATATCCTGAAGGGCAAAAGAGGGCTGAATCCACTGCTAAGTGCCACATTGATATGTGGGCTTGCTTTGGAGAACTCCTCCTGGCTATTGGTTTGTTCCTCTACAACACAAACACAGAGATAAAAAATATATTAGTCTTAGATACCTGGGACATAACCAAAACCTGTCAGGTAAAGATTGTTTGCAAGAATTAGAAGGAAAATGTCAAACCAGGATCCATAGATATACTACTTCTACATGAAAATGCATGCAGGGATTTATAAAGGGTTAGGACACTTATAGGACAGAATAAATGGGATTTATGTGATGGGCTCGCACTGAAATAGCTGCAAGTAGGGTTAGTTCCCCGTGCCCTTGGAGGAAGGACTGAGGAGGGAGAGCATCATTCAGAGCTTTGTTTATCTGCAAGGGTTGCACCTTGAGTTCCTGTATTTGAACCAAACAGAACCAGTTTCCTCTGCAGCAATTACAGTGCCACAGTGAATCAAGTCTCCAAGGACACCAGCAGCCCATCCTTCAGACACAGCCTGGTGGAGCAGGGGAGGTGGAGGCTGAATGCTCAGCGTAGGGCAGGCACAGAGAGTTGTCAGCAGATGGGGCTGGGTGGGGGTCTGATTAACAGAAGAGTGAAATAGGCAACGAAAAGCCTTGGAGATCTTCAAAGCATGAGTGAAATGTCACTGAAAAGGGCCCTGTGTTCTGCATTTAGAATAGGTGATGCCCACCAAGAAAAGGTATTTCAGTCATGGGGGTAGCAAGACTTTTTATAACCAACCTGATGGTTGTAGCCATGCTACCTGGTAAGTAAGGCAAGGATTTACCCTTCTTGTGGCTATTAAATAGTCCTGCCACTGTGGAGGCAACTAGTATATGAAACAAGTTGATTAAAAATTATTAGCAGAGTGGATCTCAAATTCCTTAGTCATGGAATAGAATCATGGAATCATGGAATTATAGAATGGCTTGGGTTGGAAGGGACCTTAAAGGTCATCTAGTTCCAGTTCCTATGCTGTGGGCAGGGTTGTCAACCACTAAATCAGGCATTGGATCAGTTTGCCCTGGGTATCGCATGAAAACCTGAGGTGACTTGCTACTAGTAGAAAAAGGCAAAAAGAGGATGATGAGAAAACTGAAATGCAGTGAGTTCATGGAAGTGCTTTCCATTTTGACTCTTGCAATGATCATCAGCTCCGCATCCCGTGACATTTTTGTATGCACTGTGAAGGCTACTGGAGGGTGGACAGATGGCTTCATCTTGAGGCCAGTGACTAGGGCAGAAATTCTCTGGTGAAAGAGAGGCAAGTTTTTGTTCTGGGAATATAACATTGCTGCCTAGGTGGGAAGTACTTTCTTTTTCTGGCAGATCAGAACTCACTAAAAGGATTCTTCCATGGAAACAGAGGTGAGCTGACCAGGGCACCAGGCCAGCTGCTCTGCTGGGTTTTATCCTTTTTTTTTTTTTTTTGTGCAGAAAATATCCTGTAAGGTGAAGGCTAATGTAGAGATGTCTTCACTCTGGTGATGGCTGGTACTGCAGAGGTTGGTCCCACAAAAGAGGACACGTCCTTCCCCAGTGAAGGATGCAATTGCTTTTAGGGCCATCTTCTCAGGATCACTGGGTTGCCCAGCAGAATTGACTTCAGTCTCCTGATTTTAAAATTCATACTGTGGGCTATATACCTCCAAAACAGCAGGGATGTCCACTGCTGTCTCCAGAAAGCCCAGACTAGTTGTGCTGTGCATAAACCACCAGTAGGGATCATGGAGACCAAAAAACAGTGAGCAGGGAAATACTGAAGACATTCTGAGCGAAAATAGACTTATGTATGTTTAAGCATTTTAATACAGTACAGCTTCAAATAGTGTATTGGAGAGCTGCTAGAAAGGGGATGTGAAGGAGATGATTAATGGGAGCTTGGGAAAAGATCTGAATAGATTTCTTTTGAACTATGCCTCAAATTACAATGGATGTGAGCCTGGCCTGGCTGTTGATGAGCAGGAAGATAACACTCATTTGGCCTTAATCTATCCCATCTCAGGAGAAGGAATAAAGCAAGCCTCTAAAATACAAGCTGCTCACTTTCATGCAAAGGATGAACGCTGTGTAAAGACCATCCGCATAAAAATGCCAGTTGATGACAGTCCACATTATTTCTTGGTATTACCTCAAAGTAATTGGGCTCTTTCCATTTAAGTGGTGGCTGAGTCTTAAGATGTTATCAGGACATCGTGTCTACTGAGAGGTAGTGTTTAAATACTGGAGTTTGAGTGCCTTCATGCTTGGAGCTGAGGCCAGGAGATGTGTGCCTGGTCCCAAGGTGGAGGCTCCTTCTCAGTTCTTTGGTTGATAGGAAGATACCTCAGCTATGCAAAGAAGAGAACAAGAGTGTTGTGTAGCACAGGCTCTGAACTGCCTTTATTTTTTTTTAAGGAAAGCATGAGAGCTGTAATTAACAATGCCTTGTTAATAGCAAGGGAGGGATAGAGTTAAGAGTTCATAGAAGTGTTAGTATCTTATTCCAGTTATTATGGGATGCAACACGCTCAGTATGCTTTCTGCAGCTCTGTGATACCATTAAATACAGAGGCAGGTTCCCACCTGCAATGCTGTAAGCACAGTGTTAGGTTTTCTTCAACCAGTCTCTTCACTCAAGGAACTGCTTTATCCCCAACCTTAGTGGAAGCCTCGAGGAGTCGGATCCTTTTCAGGCAATCTTGTTCCTTGAGTGTATGAATTTACTTCCGTTTATTCCTTTTTCTTTGTTTCAAGGAAAGAAAATGAGAGACTGGTTCCAAAACCTGGCTGCTTTGGGAGGCTTTTATCTGCTCCCTGTAGGCACATCAGTGGGTGCAGATGGCTGGGGAGATGTTAACCATTGTGTGGGTGCCAGATGCCTGCCAGGTGTAAGCAGCCCAGCTGGAAGTACTCCTGGGGGAAGATTAGATGATAGGAGGAAATTTTTCCCTGAAAGGGTGGTGAGCTGCTGGAACAGAGAAGCTGTGGGTGCCCCATCCCTGGATGCCTCCAAGGCTGAACTGGATGGGGCCCTAGGCAACCTGATCTGGTTCTTGGCAGCCCTGCCCATAGCAGGGCAGTTGGAATTGGATGGGCTTTGAGGTCCCTTCCAACCCAGGTTGTTCTGTGACTGGATGATTCTATGATTCTAAGATGTAAGAACCTGTGCAGGGATGTTGAGCCAATGGTGATGGGAAGCAAGTGTTTGCCTCCACTCCACATTCACAACAGCTCCTCCAGACGTGGAGGCAAAGATGTGCCAGGATGAAGCCTGTCCAACTCTCTGTAAGCCATCTTGTGATTTCAGCACCCATAGAAAGCCCCCAGCCTGGTTAGTTGCTCAGCTGTGTGCAGGAGCAGTGAGAGGACAGAAACTCCTAAGCAGCAAAGTGGGTGAGACAGAGCACTGCTTGCCTGAGCAGCTGCTTTTTGGAGCTGTCTCTGGCTGTCATTTTTGGGGAGGGACAGGGGCAGGGAAATTGGGTTGGGTGGCAGATGGTGTTAAACAGGAAGGGAGTCGGTGTTTGTTTGCAAACATGCTGAGGTGTCATTCCATTATTGCCCGGCGCTCTGACAAAATCAGTGTGGGAGCTTTCCATCAGCTCCTGCAGCCCCAAACACTGTGACAGATGAATCATCTCCAACCCAGGGGTAGATCCTTGTCCCAAAAGTCCTCCCTTAGAGAGCAGTGAGCCTGAGATCCAGGTAGGTATTTACAGCAGGGCCAATGGTGCTTTGTATTTTGAGGCTTCAGCCATCCTGCCTCTCTAGCTGCTTGTTTCTTCCTTCCCATCTTCAGAGATACAGAGAGAGCTTGCTGCCCGCCGATGTGCTGTGTCTCGTGGCACCCACGCAGCATCTTCTATGCACCAAGGACCCAGCACTCAGCTCCTGTATTTCATCCCATCCCTGCTGGTGTGATGTCTCACCCCTGGGATGTCACAGTGGCAGCAGTGGCAGGTCCCTGTGGGCATCAAGTCCCACAGGGGGATGCTGATAGTAACCCTAGCTGTGTGGAGAGATGCCTGTATCCTTAGCACCCATCCAAACACATGGCTACTTCCACAGCCTATGTGTCCTTTACACGTTGCATCCTATGCTGGCATCTCAAAGGTTAGAAGGGACCTTAAAATCCATCCAGTTCCAATGCCCCTGCCGTGGACTGGATCACCATCCACTAAACCAAGTTGCTCAAAGCCCCATCCAGTCTCTCCTTGCTCAGCATGTTTAGAAAATGTTTGGCGTGTTTAGGGAATTTTTGGCACGATCACCAACTGATGGTAGGGTTGGAAGGGATTCTGGAGCTTCTAGCCTCTGGGTCAACCTCAGCCTACCATAGTATCAGTGGGTTTTGTCTTACCATCCCTAGTGCCAGCTGTGGGCAGCATGATGGACCTGTGGTATTGTGTTAACCCCCAGGCAATTGGCATCTCCCTGGCCCCAGCCCCACAGAGTGGTGGGCACAGAGGAGGTAGCACCCTGCCTGTCCCTACTGTGAGGGCTGACCCAGTCAAAGACCAAGAAAAGAGATGGTGGTTTTTAAGAGCAACCTCCTAAGCCATCGCAGACCCTCTGTTTGTTTGTTGTTGTTGTTTTTAATTTCTGAAAATATGGTGTTTTAGGACATCGTTGCCTTGCTTCTCCTTTCTCCTGCTGAGAGAGCCAGGACTGATGACTCAGAAATTGCTAAAAACATCACGCTCAGCACTGCCACGATCAGGAGACTGGCTTAAAAATCATGAGATTTCTACAAAACAGAAATCAATTCTTTTCCCTTGTCCTCTGGTGTTTTTGACACAGAGGTCAACTCTTCAGCCCTCATCTCTGAGGAACGCGTTTCTTATATTTTGTTTGTTCTTAATGAAAAATAAGGTTGCTGGCTTGTCTCCAGCATGCTTGGCGTGAGCACTGCACAGAGTCCTGTGCCTCTCCCATGGAAAATGTGCAAGCTACCCACATCTAAGCACAGGGAAATCAGGGAAGAGTGGATGCAAGCAATCAACTCTGCACCATTAGCACTTCTCTGTGACCAGGCAGTGCTGCAGCGTGTCCTGATCCGGGGAGCCAGGCTGCCTCCAGGTCCCATGACTGCTTGCCAACAGGAAAAATGAGTGAACGTTCCCTGGCTGTTTTTCAGGGCTGGATATTGTACTTTAATGAACAATCAGAAGGCAACTAGCTGGAAAATAACTGGACCTTTAACAGCCTTGGTGCTTAATTTACCATGTACTTTTTCTTACGTTCTCCCTCTCATTGCTGACATTATATCAGCATGGCCGCCTCTCTGACACCAGTTTTATTCAAATATTGCTGTTTCATCTTGCCTTTGTTTCCCTGGGCTATTTGTCCATCCCTGCCTCACCTGTCAGAGCGGCCCATTGCCGCCTCCTCCATCCCAGCCCATTAGCAGGGACAACTCTATCTCCATGCTCACATCCCATCTCACAAACCAGCTCCTCCATGGGATCCAGGGCTGCTCACCACATCGGCGGCTGCTCGGTTGGAGTCATTTGAATCCATGATTTATGTGTTCTTCACACTTTAATTGCATGGCGGAATCTCTCACTCTGGCAGTGTCTAATCTCCCGACATTTCACATGCTCTGCCTGTGCACTGGTGGAAGATGAATAGCCCATTCATGTGGGGAGTGCTTCACATCCAGATACGCTGACTTACAATGCTGATAGACTGGAGCGAGAGATGAAGGATAGCAGCAGGGACTGGGTAACTTGTTGTGCCTGGCAAACCTCATTGATTCCAAAATAAAACGCGCTCTGTGTTTATCTGTAAATGATGGCATTTTCACTCGCATGACTTTTTACTTCCAGCAGATCTCCTCCCTGTCTATGAGTTTCTAAAGGAGCTGCAAAGCATGTCTTTGCCTTTAGGGTTTGTAGGGTGGTGCTCCCAGAGCCAGCTTTGGCAGAGTAGGCTATTGAGAGAACCTGAAAGCTCTCTTTAGAATATGTATGTGAATATTGTTGCTGTTTGGCACTGTATCTGTCACCTGAAATGCCTGAGATTTTCTTTAATGGGGCATGAACATTTTGCTGCCTCCTTCTCTCTGATGTGTGTTCTTGAGTACTGTAGAGCTGAGGGGATTGATTTCTTTTTTTTGGCTTTGTAAAAGATAGAAAGAGAGAAGACCATACCATCAGACAGAATGGGTGGAAGCAGGTCACTTTATCCTCATCTGAGGAGCTAACACATTGGATAACTTGCCGAAGGTCATGCAGAAAGCCTGTATCGTCAGATCAGGGAACTGAAATCAAGTCTATTTTTCAGAATTCTGATCCTAGAACAAGTTCTACCATTCGTGATTTTCACACTAAAATCTAATATTTACCCCTACAACAGATAAAACTTCCCAACAAAGCTTATCTGTAAGGGACATTTCTCTATCCTGTCAGCAAATCCTCCTAGAATAACCATAGAATCATTCAGGTTGGAAAAGATCATCTAGTCCAACCATCCCCCTACTGCCAGTATCACCCACTGATCACATCCATCAGTGCCTCATCTCCACAGTTCTGAACACCTCCAGGGACATCAGCTCCACCACCTCCCTGGGCAGCCTGTGTCACTGCATCACCACTCTGTCTGAGAATAAATTTTTCCTAATATCCAACCTGAACTTCCTGATTTCCTTTGGTATTTTGTGCACTTGCATTTATTTTGGAATAAGTAGAGGATTTCATCTATACTGTGATGTGAAACAGCACCTGCAAGAACAGTCACATCACATCAGCTCAGATTAGTAATTAGATCTTTAGAGGCGTAAATCAGAACTTGGCTGGGCTGAAATCCTGAAGTGTGTAAATCAACAAGTATGAAGGCTGAATGAGGAAGGAATAGAAGGGAATGTGTCTTCAATCTTGAGATTGTAATGTCCTGTTTAGTCTGACCACTAAAATGATAACTTGTAAATCTTATTTGATTGGCTGATAAATTCTAAGTTACTTGTACAAAAGAGGAGCAGCTTTGGCAGAGCTTGAGGTTTAGCCCAGAGCAGCCCCCAGTCTAGCTGGCACTGGGTAGAGGAGTCTCCTATGTGACTGTTCCCTAGTGATGGAGCACCTCTTTCTTTTTCAGTCAGGAGGCTTCCTGTCATGTTCATGTGAACATTTTTGGAAATGTTTCCAACTATTTCTGATAGTTGGAAGATCAGTTTTGGGGCATATCTAATCCTGAAGTTTTTGGTCAGGAAGCTGCATAGTAGTAGAGTCAGAAAGGAGGAAGTTTCCATAGAATTATAGAATCATTTGAGTTGGAAGGGGAGACCATCTAGTTCAGCTGCCCTGCAATGAAGAGGGACACCTACAGCTCCATTAGGTGATCAGAGCCCTGTCCACCCTGAAAGTCTCCAAGGATGGGCACCCACCACCTTGCAGGCCATCCTGTTGCAGTGCCTCACCAGTGGTTTCTTCCATTTCTGTTGAAATCCCCTGAAGCACTTATAATGTAAGTTACATAATGATCTGTGTTTGAGCAGTCAGATAGGTGGAAGGCAGAAGGAGAGGCCTGCCTGATCCAGCCCAGGGCTGGACCAGGAGAGGATGCATAGGTTCAGCTGGCAGAAATAGGAAGGACTCTTTGCTTTAACCCACTGCAGTTATGTTCCCAATGTTCATTGGGCTGACGTTTCCTGGCAGTGTCTCTGTGCCATTATCTGTGACTAGATGAACTGTCTTGGAAATGTTGAGCAAATATAGCTGAAATGATGTCTTCTCTTCCTCTGAGAGCATATGAAGACATGAAAATCTGGATCATTTTTTTTAATATGGGAATCGCAGTTGGGAGTATTGGCCTGTGCTTGTATAGACCAGCAAATAACTGCCTTGGGAAGGGGGTTGGGTCTTGGAAGTGGATCTAACTTCTGTTAGAGACTGTGCATTTATCATTGCAATGAGTAACATGATGAGAGGCTGTCTACTTTAATTTCCACTAATTTGGCAAGTTACTAGAGCAACTCCAGATCCAGATTTCCACAAGATCTTGGAGGCTTTTGAGCATGTCTGAAAATCTGATTCTTATTTTAGGTGTCTAAATGGGAATCAAACACTTGTAAAATAATCTAGCCCAGTTGTGGGTGCCAAGCACTTAAAAATCTGACCTTCAGTTCTTGAGAAAATCTGGCTGCTTACATGTTTTAAAGCTGAGAAAAGCATGGCTAGAGCATCAAGCCAAAGGAAACAATTTGTCTTGTAATGACAGGGTTGAGAGGTAGATGATATTCTTTTGAATAAGTACAGCACCTAGGTCTGGATGATCTCTGCTTCCAACTAGATGAGGATATAAAGACACTGATAATGAGATTCATTACAGCAGCTTTCTAATCTCTTTTGCTACAAAATACATTACATTTGGAATTTAACTGTGTGTGCAGGCACACCAGGTGGCCAAGCTGCTTTTACTGGGAGAAAATAAAGAAGCTGAAATGCACTGCTATAGAGTGCTCTTAATGCCTAATAATGTCATAGAGGAAGAAGTATGTTCTTGCTCTCTGTTGCTGATGACTGCCGAGCGAAGCACATGTTATACAAAGTCACATATGCTGGAGGATAACGCTGCTGCGGGAGCCCTTAGCTCACTGGTATGTGACACTGCAATGTGATTAGGAAAGAAATTACATGCTGGCAAAGAGCTTTCCCCCATTTTGAGAGTGAGAGAGAAGAATTACCCCCTTGGAAATGTTATATCTAAGTGAATTTACTTTTCCATGGGCTGGTATCCTTCTAAGGAAGAAGGATGTTCTAGCTGCTGCTCAGCAGAATGGATATTTTTTATTTTATTGGCTCAGGATGGGCATGGGGCTATTGGCCAAATTCCACCCTGGGTGAAGCAAGGGAGCCTTTCATCACAGTCAGGGGAATTTGAGTCTGAGGTTTATGTTGCACTGAATCTGAATATGGAGACTTAAAAATAGGGCTTCTAGTTCACATCCCAGTCTCTGAGGTGTTCTTGCTAACGGTGGAGGTGTGTTGACATGGCAACTCCCTAAATCTAGCCCTGAACGCTGTAAGCTTAGCTCCTGGCCTACTAGGACTTGTAACTCTTCAGAATGAAAGACTAAGTCAAGGCTTTCTGTCCACTGAGAGTGATGCATTTGAGTTACATATGTGAAGTTGGCCTAGGTGCTCTTTCCCCTAATCTCATGAAAGCTCTCAATAATTTGCATTTAATTTTAACAAAAAGTGAGTGGAACTGTTTGTCTGTAATATTCAGTCGAAATGAAACTGGTAAAAACCTTTTCTCCCCTTATTGTAAATGAGCATTCTATGCAACATAATAATTCTACCTTTTCTTTTCCCCATCTCCTTTATTATGTTACAGAGTAGAAGTTCTGGTTGGCTTTGGTAGGGAACTACAGACAGGCTGTGAAGTACAGTGCAGTATTGAGAGCTCTTCCCAGCTGTTTGTTACAGATCAGATTCACTCTTTGTCATGGGCTGGGATCCAGTTGCAAGACAGATGCTTACGGTTTTGTTTATTGGGCTGCTACACAAAGGGCTGTGCTCCACACTGACAGGCAGCAGGTGTCTTGCAGAAAGAAAGAAAATGTGTTTTTGTATTTTTTTTTTTTTTTTACTGTTTACAGATTTTTGTGACATACTGATTGCAGCTGGATGTGCAAAAAGGCAGGGCTGGAGGTATCCACACAGCCTGCCAAGCCCTATCACTCAGACACAAACACTGATGCACTAGGACTTGAATTTTCTCCATTGCTTGGGGATGCTCATACCCTACCTGCTTTCCTGTACACTTCTCCCATGACTTCTTACTCCTCTCAAAGCTGTGAGCCTTGTGAGTGTCTCTGGCAGTTTACTTTGCTAGGGTTTGGTGAGGCATTGGAATAGACTACCGAGGAAGGTGGTGGAATCACTGCTCAAGTTGTTCAAGAACTGTAGAGATGTGGTCAGTAGGCATGGTGGGAATGGGTTGGGATTGGACTTGGGAATCTCAGTTTTCCAACCTTGATGATTCCGTGATTACCCAAGGAGACCTCTTAGGCGTAATCAAAATGCACCCCTCAGCAGGTAGGACATTTCAGGTCTCATTTCAAGTCATCTTCCACCTCCTGTTGCTCTATGAGGCACCTGCCTGTCATTGGCATGCAGGCAACTGTCCTTTGAGTGACAGTCATGTTGGATGTCTCCGTCTGTCTTCACTGATGTCATGGATGTTGCTTAGAACAAAATGAAAGATGAAGTTATTGAAAGACGTAGGTAAATGGAGCATAGATTCACTTGAAAAGAGAACAAGAAACTGAATAGTACAGTGGACCTCAATGGCCTTGCTCCCTTCATACCTTCCTGCTTCCTCCATTGTGCCACCACCTATGCGCCTTTATGTAGCCAAAGTTCAGGTGTCACTGACCATAGGTCACTTTAATGAAGCATGCAAGATGTTCCTCTCATAGGATTTTAGACCAGTACTGAGGTATCTGTGAAAAGCCATAGCCCTGGGGACTTCAAAGAAAAGTGAAAAAGCAGCCAAAAACAGACATGTTTGTATAGTGATCTACTGAATATCTCTACCATAAAATTTTAAGGTAAAATCCCAGAGCGTGGGGGAGAAATAACCGTACAAAATACTGAGAAATCATTTCTGTCAACATACTTCCAAGTCTGTATGATTCTCCCATGCTGCACGGTCTGTGCAGAGCACATCAGAACTGACTTTCAGCATTCAGTGATCTCTCAGGAACTATTCCATGCCATTCCAGCCAGTCATACAGAAATGTCCTAAATAATGGGGCTGCCATATAGGCATGAATTGGAAAACTGCATTGCTGTGTAGTATAACTACTGTTCTGGTGTGTTTAGCCATTTATTATTTCTGCATACTGAAGCATGAATAAGTGCACTTTCAATCACATGTTCTTGCAAAGGGCACTGGTGTAGCTATGTGAAATCTCCTTGTCCTGTTCCCATCTTATGTAGCTGAAGGTTGGGATTGGAATCTCATTCTGGAGCACGACAGCAGATGAGGATCTGGAATCTTTGACTTGTAGAGGTGATGATCAGTGTGTGAGCAATCCTGATGTCAGCACAGGTTTGTATAAAGCAGTCAACCTAACGAACTGTGAATAGGTGTGGATTTGGGAAAGATCCGCCCAGCAAAATCACAAGCAGGAAAATGAGCTGACTTTGTGAGGCTGCTCACAGCCAGCAGGTTGTCCAGCTCTGGGCATGACTGAAGAGCTTCTGTAGAAATTTAGGAACTAAGCAGAGAAGTTGTTTTACTTTAGTATCCAGGGGGGTTAACAGGAGCCCACTGGAACCCTTTTAATTGGCAAGTAGCCCCATGGAGACTGGGACATATTAAACAATTGTCCTGGTAATCTAAAGCACAGTGAGACTGAAAGTGTTCACATCTATCTTGTGAATTCCTCAAATAATAAACACTGGACAAAGATCAATAAACAACCAGATCAAATCTCACTGAGAAGGCACTAGGAGAGCATCTAGACAGAAGCATGTATGGGGTAATGTTATGCAAGCAGGAAAAAATCACACAGAGGCACAAGCTGGAACTGATGTCTGCTCTGAAAGGATTTCTGGCAACGAGAGGTGAACTGTTTTGGGCAGGGCAGGTGCTTTTTGTTCATGTTTTGAAGAAATAGAAAACTTTTCCAAAGGTTGACTCAGTTCTATTCTAAGAAAGTTGGCTCTTTTGGAGGAACCCAAAATGAATGTCAGTCCATAACATTGCCAAGAAACAATATGTCCATGAGCTGTATGAAATGGAATTGTGGCTTGTGGAAAGGCAACACGTTCCCCATTCCTGTCACTGAAGTACATGGGATTTGGTTCAGCTAATCTCTTTTAAACAGCCTTTTAAACAGCCTCACTGTCCATAAATTCTCTCAGTTGAGAAAGTTTAACGTTCCTAAATCTCCATGAATACAAAGTATGCCTTTCCTGAATTCTTGATATCAGAAATATGTTATGCTCCTGGCATGGATCTTCCACATGACGCCTACTAGAAACTCCACAGGTAGAGTGATTGAATCAGTGTCAGTCTGGTCCCATGTGAGTGGTTGGGGTTGATTGCTGAGGCAGAATGAGCTCAGGCAAAGACAGCTTCAGGGTACTCATGGGAAGCAGCTGTAATCCATCCCATCACTCTCTCTCAATGAATCTCAGGCCTGGTGGATAGGGCTTATGGGATGACATGCAGGGCTAGGAGGATGTAATCTGTGGGATTGTGCAGGTAGGGGGTAGTATAGGTAATTTGGATGGGGTATGTGAGGAGTGTAAACCATGGTGGGATCTGTAGGGTCACACATAGGAGGACAGTGGTACTGTGCATTGGGTTTGGGAAGGTCAGCAGTTCATAGAGAAAACTGTGGAGCTGTGTGGAAGGGTCACGGCTGTGGAGAGATGTTGTATGCACACTGCTGATGCATCCTGTCCTTGAAACAGAAAAGGCTTTGATATCTCTTTTTTAACCAAAATGTAGATCTCTAGGCTTTGTGAATGTAACACACTTGTCATGTTTAACAAGGTACGTGTGAAATGCTGGCTTTCCTACAGCCTACCTGCGCTTTCGCCTAAGCCGTGATGCCAGGCCCCTGATCATGCAACGCTTTGTTTTTTGCACCTTGTTGATGGGTTGTCAAGACAGTGCACAGGAACGTCACCGTGCAGTTTATCACTATGTCATCGGTGTGGAAGCAGGTGGCATTGATGTGCAAGTCTCCTTCCCTGCCCACCTCCGCCCTGCTCTGCTACTCCTCAAGCCCATGACAAACTCCCCATGACTTTTTCCAGTTTTTTTTCTCACCCCTTGCAGTAGGAAGATGTGACTGAGTGGCGCTCTGAGTGCTCCAGGTCACTACCATAGCTTGGAGGATGGGATTCAGCCATTCCATGTCATGGCAATCTGATTCCCAGAGCAGGGAATGGACACCACTTATCCTGCTCTTGTTCATCCCCCCAAAGCATTCCAGCATAAGCAAGGGAGTACTTTGATGTTTCAGATGAGCTCAGAAAGGTGAGGCAGCAATGAGCTGTACGTATTTATGATAGAGGTTTATTGGGGGAGTAGCACTCATCCAATCCATAAGGTAGTTGGCAAGGCCAACTGATTGTAAACAAGCTAATGCTGAATTGCTACTGAATCTTGGAAGGACAATATTGTGAGTAAAACACTAGTTTATAGTTGTATACTAGTTGAATGAGGTGACATCCATAGTGGGCATCCAGGAAATGAGACAAGGAAGGTGGATGGTAGATGGGTGAGACAAGTTTTGGTCATGCCTCTTGAACATAGAGAACAAACTGAAAAAAAGTTCCTTAGGAAGGTGAAAGGCAACACCTGCCTTGGTTTAAGGCACTCTCTCACCTGCCTCCTAATCTTTTTAAAACCAAAGAAGAATGTTAGGCCTTTGTCTTGCATGAAGGATGAGTGAATTTCCTACAGAAGTATGAATATTTTGCATGACCAGCACAACCAGCCAAGAAAAAAGCACAGGGCTCTTTGTGCAGCCATGGATAGGCATGCTCTACAATATGCCCTCAGAGTTTGTCCTCTAAAAACATTGGCTGAGTTTCTAAATGCTTCCCAAAATTTGGTCTTCTCCTACTGCATTCAGGGAAATGAAGATTCATGCTGAGGTCCACTTCTCTCTGGGTCCAGCTCTGCAGAGTGTGCTTGGCTGTCCCACAGAGCTGGCAGAAGAGTGGTCATCTGTAGGGTTGGAATTGTAGAATCATGGAATCGTAAGGATTGGAAAAGGCCTCTAAGATCACCTAGTCTGACTGCCAGCCCATCCTCACCATGCCCATTAAACCACATCCCTCAGTGCCACATCTCTGTGATTCTGAAACACCTCCAGGGACTCCACCACCTCCCTGGGCAGCCTGTGCCACTGCATTAACACTCTTTCTGAGAAGAGGTTTTTCTTAATATCCAACTAGAACCTTCCCTGGTGCAACTCAATGCCATTAAGTCTTGTCCTATCACTAGTTACCTGGGATGCTTCCTGCTGCTACCCCTCCTGGTTTGATGTTCCCGGAATGGGGAGCAAGTTCCTTCTTTAAACAGGATTTACATCCATGTAACTTCAGATGAGGTACATCTCATATAGTTTCTGCATCTAAAACACAGAGTCTGAATTTGAAGCAGTAAGACTAGATGTGCTCTACAACTGAGAAGGGAAAAAAGGAAATTCAGCTCCTCTAAGAGGTGCCTGCAGAGCCGCTGAAGCACTTGTGTTCATGTTTGGCCACCATAAAAAGGAAGCATTGGCCTAGATATCTAATAATTTGTGATCAGAACTAAATCAAGTCTACTCTTCTTGCCTTGTTAAGGGTACAAATCTAAGAATAAAATAATGTGTTGGCATTTTAATAATAATGCCAGCAGGATTTCTTCATTTCCTGTGTTTCTTATCTCCAGGGGGGACAATGAATTGCATGGGTAATGAGTCAAGGTTTCAGTTGTTATCTCCCCGTGTCAGCATGGATCCAGTCAAGTGAAATCTGGATCAGCTTGCTAGGAGGGTCAGAGAGACCTGAAGGGGGGACCTAGCTTAAACAAAATTGAGGCACTGCTGGGGGTGTGAGCTTCTTGACTATGAGCTTCTTGACTATTTTTGATCTGGATGTGACCATTTGGAAACATTGCATCACCACAGGTAGGCCCGTCTTTCTGTACAGTGTAGCTCAGCTGGTCCTTCTCAGAACTCACAAGGGCACGCTAATACTCTACAAGCACTAGTTGCTGGGCCAATATGTTTATGTAAAAGTTTTGCCCTCTGTGGGATTGTGTAAATGTGTCTTTCTCAAGTTGCTCTTGAAAACTAGCCAGACTCCTGGGTCCAATTTGTCCGGATCTAGTAGACAATGGGATGACAACATGAAGGATTGATGGGATGTGCCTGGCATGTCTCTGGAGTCGGCATCCTCACGACATGGGGACAAAAACTGATCCTGGTTGCAGAAACCTCAGACTTGTCTCTATGGTTTGTACCACCATCAGAGCCATACAATGTAAATGTTTATTGCCTTCTTTTCATGGGTCTGTGCTTTGAGTTTCATGCCATGCCGTGAAGAGGGCCCCTGGAGTGCAGTGCTATAAAAGAGCCAGAGGCCAGAAGCCATGTATGAGTCTCCAGCCTGGAGAAAAGCCCCACAGTTTGACTCCACTGGGGCAGTGGGTATTGAGAACAAGGGAAAACCAAGTTGGCCATAGGATGCCATCCGGTCTGTAGGGTGGACAAATCCATGCAGCCTTGGTGGGGGCTTTAAAAGCAGCATTGCTAGGCTGGAGGGAAGGAATGTTGAGCCGGGGAGCTGCTATAATGGAAGGAGGAGCCTGAAAGAAAGAGGAGAGCAGCAGCATTCGCTTTCCCTATTTGTGAGCTTGATGCAGAGAGACATTTGTAGTTTCCAATAAGCAGTTCATTTATCTTAACTTAATACCTTTTTACTCCATCGCTAGAAGAGTGATCGCAATTAAGGCAGCACAGCAGGGCTTCCTGTACAAACCTCCGAACACTGCAAGTTACGTTATTTGCTACAAGCAGCCAGAGTTATGATCACCAGTGAAAAATAAGCTTCCTCTCTGGCAGCTGGCCAGCATCATCCCAGCAAAGCAAAGCTCTGGGAGAGGGAACGCATTGAAATGTAAAGCAGTTAACATTTCTACAATATGTGTCAGCATCCACCAAGCAGTGTGGGCAATTAAGTAATGTTACATTGTACACTTCACCTTGGAAGAAAAGCTCATTTTGATGGACTAAAACACCCCAATGCCACAGACTCTACTGCCTATTTCACATCTAAAGCGGTGTTTTCCCTTCTATGTACGGCGCTTAGCACAGAATTAAGGGGGAGAAAAAAGCAGCGTGATTTTAGACTTAGAAGATAAGTAAAAGTGTGGGCCCTCTGCCAAGTTTCTCACCATTTAGCAGCATTCGGATGGGATAAAGAGCAGATTCCTGACTGCTTCCCACAGCCACTTCTCCGGTTTTGCAGAGCTGTTTTATATTAGAAAAATGCTGAAGAACTTTCATTACCTCTTTTCTCTGATTTAGAGGATCTTTGGGTCTCCTCCTCCCCCCTGCCCTTGACCTTGCAGCACTGGAAGCTATTTTCTTGCAGGAACCATTAATGCTCTTCAGCAATGACCAAGGAAATTGGTTGTCAGACCCACTGCAATGATTTTTTTTTTTTTTTTTAAGACAGGGATATCCCAAAATTAAGCATGGCAACACTGCTGGAAATCTTCCACATCACCCCATGGGCTGCCTTGGAACCAGAAGGTGACTGCTGAAAAATAAAATGGTATATGTGCAACTGGGCCATTAGTCAGAGGTATGTGAACTCCTTGAGAGATGAATGGAAATTGCCTGTTGCTTGAGTTCAACAGAAGGGAAAACCTGTCTTTCAAAAAAAAAAAAAAAAAAAAAAGGATATAAGCAAAAAAACCTCAGTCTCTGAATTCCTGTGGGTTCTATTAAAATTCTTTCCCTGCTGGCATGTTATTGGAAAGCCCTTAGCATTGAGAACTGATTGTCCGGTACTGCTGGCTTGTCTTTTTTAAAACCTGGATGCTGACTGGAACCAGATGAAAAATTTTAACTGAAATGTCTATTAGGGAACTAATTCCAAGAGGAATTCAATGGTCTTTCAGGCTCGTTTCTGATACACCCAGATGCTGAATTGGTAAAGATGTACTGCACATGCTGCAGAGCAATGGAAGGAGAGGAACGGTGGAGAACAAAACAGAAAGAATAAACCCTTTGCTTGTGAGGTAGTGGCAGCATTTTGACCAAATCTTCTTTTGTCTTTGGTCTGTGAACCTATTGAAAGTTCCTGTTATTTTAGTTGTAGTTATTAAGCTTATTAGGATTGTGAGATTTAAGGAATGAAGTTCCATCTTGTAGCTATGCCAAAGCTTCCAAGAGATGCTTTGAATACACAAATTTTTGGTGTGTAAGTGCAATTTTTTTTTCTCTTTCCTAGACCTCTCTGTTCTGGGTAGTGATATATGGTGCACTATTACTCTTTGGTGTGGTATTTGGGACATTTTTTTACTCAGAGACTGAACGCTGGCTCTGCTCTCAACACTTGGAGGGTGAAGGAGGCTTGCCTTGATATCTTACACAGGTTCTGAACCTATTTCAGGCTGCAGTTTACACAAGAAAATAGCCTGAAGAAATTGACATTTAAAACCTGATTGTGAACTGCCAAACCCAGGAGAAATTCTGTGTAATGGGAGAGCTGGGAATCCCAGTTTTGTAGAAATTGCCTGCTGGTTGTGAACGTTACACTTCCAAATAGACCCTGGTCATTCACACTGAAGAGGAAATAGGTCTTTCAGACCTCCCAGAATAGCCTGAAGAGCAAAACTGGATTTCTCAAGCAATCAAGACCAAACTATTCCCAACAATGTCAGTTGTAACAATGGGACAATTATTCAAAGGCAATAGAAAATCACTCTAGAAAAGGACATTGGGAGATGAAGAACATCAGAGCCACGGGGACGGCATTGTCTTTAACTGACAAATACAAAATGTCCTCCTGCTACCACTTCACTATGGGTTATGTTGCCTCATCTTGCTAAAGGCCTTGCTGTGAAGGGCATGGGTGGACGTTACTTTCTGGGTTTTGTCTTACAATTTATCTCTATTTAACCCGATAACATAAACCCTCCTCCTGCTCCTCGCTGGAGATACAGCTCTGACGCAAAAAGAATGTCCAGAAGATCCAAGGAACAATCCTGCAAGCCTCCTGGATGCAGTGACTTAGTTGAGATGGCTCACGTTTATTGTTAAGCATTCTCCCATGCCTTACCTGAGATGAGGGCTGGATCAGTAACTAAGACAACAAATTTCTGGCGGTGACTTGGAATGCCAAGTAGCTGGTTTAAAATATTTAGTGGTCTGGGACCTGAATCCAAAGAAAATTGATTCGCTATTTCCATATTCCGAATTGACCTGCATGACACTGGGTTCCCTCAATACTCTCTTTATACCTATTCCTTGTATTAAATGGAAAATGAATATACTGCCTGAGGGGAGCAGCTTGGTTCACTTTCATAGCATGGCTTTGGTTGCATATAAACTCAAATGATGGGCTAACAGGGTCTGCATTTTACCCCAGTCATATTCTGGGTTCACGGTTATCTTACTTGTCTTTTTATCTTTTTAATATTGGCAGTGTTCATGCTACTTTGACACGACATTTGAAGACCACTATGTCTTTCCAAAAGTCTGTTAACTGAATGTTGCTGTTGTCAATGTGTCCTGATAAACCAAAAATATCAGCATCATGGGTTATATAGGGTGATATATCCCTCTTCCAAACTTCTCTATGTCCATCTAATTCTCTCCTAATGCCTTTTGAATCATCTCAGATTAATAACAGGAGCAAATCCAAGTACCTTCTCTAGCCGTATGACTTCTGAAATAGGATCCAGGAACGTGAACAGTGTCTATCACAGAATCATAGAATGGCTTAGATTGGAAAGGACCTCAAAGATTATTGAGCTACAGTGCCCTGCCATGGGCAGGGCTGCCAACCACTAAATCAGGCTGCCAGGGCTCCATCCAACCTGACCTTGAATGCCTCCATAGAAAATCTCCCCTGTAGCAACTGAGCAATTGCTCTAAGAATTAGATGAAACAAGGACCTGTACTTAAGAAACATGGATATAGTGGACTGGGGGACACGTGATCAGCTCCTGTGTTTGAAAGAATATTCTGTTCCCTTAAAAAACAATTCACATGCTGTCCCTCAGTAAGATTCTTGATCTGTTTAATAGGACCAATTCATTCTCTGCCTGACTTTGGTGAGCTTTGTACCAGCACTGTGTGTAACTCTCAATGCTCCGCCACAACAGCTGTGGGTAAGGCCAACAGTGGGAAGAACCACTTTGTCATTTGGCTGTGGATCACTGCTACACGGACAAAACACTACCAGCAAAATGTTCTTAACTCACCCACCACCAAACCCGTATTGCCCTTGATAGGACAGGAGTGTATCCCAGATATGGAGAGTTCCTGTTCCTTCTTATCCTGGTTTCAGCAAGAGGCAACACGAGGCTTGCATCCTGTGTTTGTGCTCACTAATTCTAACTCTGCAGGCTAGATGGGTAAAATTCATCTCCACTATAAACATTTTCAAATATTTACATACAATAACAATTATGGACATTTTGATTTAAATGATTAAAACACCAGGCTTGACTAGACACTAATTGCTATTGATTGTTTAATGATACTGTGGAATGGTAATGCAGGCTTCATATTGACGGTCAAAAGCAATTGACCGAAAAGTCATTATCCATTTTTAGCATTACAAGTAAACTGCCTGAATTTTGATTAAAAAATATCATACTGTTGTAGAAAACCTCCTAAAGAGAAAGGATGAAAATTCTAACCTCTGTATTATTGAAAGCATTTAAATTACTCTTCTGACCACACAGTGGGTATGCAAGAAGAAATTTAACCTTCATTTCCAGAAGGAAGCTTTGACTACAGTCAGTGGTTAGAGCACTAATCTTTTGGTTCTGGGACTGGGATTTAAGTTCCTTCTCTGATTTTTATGTGCAGTATGTTTATGGCCTCATCTCACTCCTATAATTGGCATTGCATTTCATCACAAAACCATTATACATAATTTAGCTGCGTTCTTCATAGGTCAAACCTGAGTAGAAGGTCACACTGGAGCTACCTAAACCATATGCATTCTTTAGATAAACACCAAATCTTGATTTTCATTTTGCTGCCAATTTTTTTTTTTTTTTTTTTAAATGGGAAAAGAGGAAGGGAAGATGTGAGGAAAATCCTGAAAAATGCTGAATTTTATCACTGGCAGTATATTTTTAGTGTTGTCTCTGTATATTATTATACATGCCACTTGCAGCTTAGTATAGAAACCTACTAGGTCAAATCAAGGGTCCACAAACTCACTGTCATCTCTGATCACAACCAGTGATGAGAATTGGGATGATACTTTTAGAGTTAATGTTTCTCAAAAGGGTATATGAATCAGTGTAGAATTGTGGACCTACAGCCACAGGGATCATCAGCTTTGGACTAAGGCTTGCACAGATCTAAACAATTTTAAAATAATCATCCTGAAGTTGGCTAAGCACAATTTCTATATCTCATCTCTTCCATTCACTTTAGCAGTTGTCCAGGTTTCAGTACAAATTTGAATTTAGGAATGAGATTAATTGTCCCTGGAGGGGTCACCTCAGTGCTGGAGTCCAAGGAGTGTCTGAACAATGCTCTCAGAGATAGGATCTGATTTTTGGGTGGTCCTGCATGGAGCCAGGAGTTGAACTCAGTAATCCTTATAGATCCCTTCCAATTTGAGATGTTCTATTATTTTGTGTTTCAGTAGATTCCAGTTCAAAGGTTGAATTCTGATCCTACTGGAAATAGGAAGTCCTGTGAAACAGGAATGGATCTTGCATTGAAGTTGTAATTTGAGGAAGTGAGGGTTTTATTTGACTTAGAAGTTGCAGGGTGGATGCCAAACAAACTATCCAAATGTCCAAAAATCTCCAGTGCCTTTCCAGATGGCATTTTTCTGGGACTTCCCAAAGAAAGGGACAAAACGTGGCCATGTGAATAGCAATACTAAGACCCATGGTCGGAGCCAAGAGAAAATCTTGCCGTGCATGCAACACAAAGCTTGGCATCCAGAGGGATATCTCCTGAGTATTTCTTTGTCTTTTAGCTGCTTGCACTGGGGTGAGGCTGTCTCCCATACTTAGGCTGATTTGCTTACAGTCAATAGGGAAAGAAGCACAATTAATGCACTTCAAATATTAGAAAAAATACACCTTTTCTCTATCATTTATTGTGATACTCAGAAATCTTTTTGAAGAAACTGAAACCAGTCACTATGCTAATTAATACACTGAATTATACACTTCTATCTTTGTTCAAAGAATGAAGCTATTTCATTACAACTCCAAGAGGATGGGCTGCTAAATAGGATGCCTCAATCAATATTAAATCACAAGTCCTTTTCAAGGCTATAAGAACAAAAATATACACTTTGATAATTGTGCTGTGACCCCGTTATATGACAGCTATAAACCACTGCTGCTAATGAGTTGTCGTGAAATAATAGGAGAGCAACCAAATTAATTTATAAATAGCAATTTTGTTTTGAAACAATTCCAAACGTATTTTTTCCAACACAAAATTGTCAGAAATGGTTCTCAAAGATTTTTCCAATGGAAATGTGGAAGATATTTGCATAAGTTACAATTAAGAAGGAAAATGAAAGGTGTAATGACCCACCCGACACAAAACATGACATTTCAGGTTATGCATATCCTGAAGCTTACTTTCAGGTAAGACCAAGATTTTCAAACATCAATTTCTACTGGCAGACCTCTGAAGTCTAAATCTATTCAACTACAACTAGTCTGATTTTTATAAGACTGATGAACTTTCAGATAAAAATTCAGATCAAATATTATGGATTTTAAAGACATAAAACCTTCAGAAACAAGAAATCAAGCTAAAAATTCTTTGTCAGAAGGACATCTAATTTTGACTTGGATAACTAAGTGAGAAAATGTATTTATTCTGATAAATTTCTGTAGTAGTTGAGTTTTAATCACTGTATTAGAGTCAGATCTAAAAGGAGGAAAATGTTATTGTTCATTTCGCAGCACTTACTGTGAGGACTGACTGTGGATGCTCTTACTAACCCACATGCAGCCCCGTGCCAAGGTGGCTATATGATCCCTGGAAAAGAGCTGGCCTGTAGGGCGAGTGGAAAGAAGTTGGTCACCCATCTATGTAGACATGCCCTTAGTCATGCTGAGTGAATCACATTTTAAAGGAAAAAAAAAGAAAAACAAAACGAATTCGTGGATGAGAACATCCAGTTCTTTTGGATTTACGATAGCACAGTCTGAAGTTTGATCCAAAATTCATTCCCACCAATGAATTAAGCCAAAATTCTGGACAGGAATAAATATCCTGGAACTGTTAGAGAGTTTGGAATCCAGACCAAAGTTCTGGAACTCACATTCCTCTCCAAGATACTGCAAGGTATTTTTAATTAAAAAGTTGTTTTATTCAAATAACACGAGGCCTCAGAATTTGTCCTTTAGCCTTCAACTCTGTTTTATCGCTTGTGAACAATCGAGGCTTATACCTTCAGGTCAGGCATTTAAGGTTTCCAAACCTTGCTTTGCAACACTTGCAGGAGAGCTCGTGGCAGATGGGAGATATATATATGTATTTTTTTCAAGTAAAAAAGAAGTCCCAGGACCTGTATCTGCTAAGGCCTGGCTGTACATCACTATCAAGACAGAAGGCAAGTTAACAATTAACAACATAGGTGATTAAGGGTCCAGCTCCTGGGCTTCCTCCCTAGCCCCCTTCTGATTTGCTGTGTAGATGTTCCCTTGCAATTTTAAGGCTCTGATCCGACATTATGCAACTTTGTTGAATTCACAGGTGGAAACTTGAATGTAGAAATTTGCACAGGGTTAGGTTATGAATGAATGGTGAGGGAATTACAATGACAGAGCAGCTTTCTCATGGTCAGAATCAATCCAGGAATGGTACCAGGAAGAAAATTACATTCCCTTTTCCATGCAAGCCCTCACAAGTGATTCTTCCTCTCCAACAGAGAAGCTATAAGTAGTTCTTTACACCTGGAGATGTGCAAAGAGAAGCTCTTAAGGAAGACAAGCAACTAATTCGGAGACCATCTGGACACCAAGAGAGACAGTAGATGATCAGAGAACAGGAAAGCCACCTTCTTGTGTCTCCGGAAGAAAATCCCACAAGACCTCACTGAGTCCCCTAATTCTTCAACAAAGGGTTAAGCACTAAATTGACTCCAGCCTAATGGCTACACTCACTGTGAGTAGTTAGGAACTCTTTGGTCCGTTCTTCACACTTTAGGAGGTCCCCCTCAAAGCAAATATACGTCAATAGTTTAGAGGCAGAAACCATCAAGTCATGCTGTGTTTTTCAGAAACAGAGAGAAGAAACCAGTATAATGGGAAAAAGAAATGATCTGCTTTGTGGTAGGGAGACATTTCTCACATTTAATCTAAGGACTAGTCTTAGCCACTGGCCATATCTATCATTCATCATGACTTAATGAGAGAGGAACTGTCTCGCAATAGGTGCAGAGCTCTGAAACAATAGCAACAATAAACATTTTTGCAGTTGGAGTGGAATTCTCTTATCTTCCTTTTTTTCTTTCTTTTGACATATTCAGCACCACACAGCAGGGAATGGTTAAGCTTTATATAGAGCTGTACACTCTCTGTATGCTTTGCAAAGTAATTGATTGGTATAGAGGTAGCAGTACAGTTGTACTGCTTGGACTGTCAGCTCAGCAAGGGCTCAGTTGTGGATGTGGAGCTTATGGAGATGAGGAGTGTTGGTCCCAGAATCAGAGTTATTCTTCTCCTTCAAGCTTTTCTGTGGTAATTTACCAGTGGGATAAAAATATGAGTTGCGAAAATCCTGCTGAACCTCTGTAATCCTTTGCATTTGAATGCTGTTCCTGAGGCTGTAGGGTGATGAACAGATGATCCATTGTCAAACAAGCTGCTTGAGGTCCTGGCTGCATCTTAGTGGGAACAGAATGAATGTCCATGCAAACCCTTAACTATCTGCCTCTCCCTCACAGTCCTATGGCACTCTGTGTGTCTGCAAAGAGTTCTGGTGTTTTTTTCTGCTGAGATGCAAATGGTCTTGAGAGATAAGGCAAAACATCATGCTTTGGTCACTTCTTGTTTTTCCTATGTCTCCTGCTCCTATCAGGTGAACGTGGAGGTATCACTTTATCTGTAAGCCTTCCTGCAGTACGTAGTATAACTTCCACATTGCTTTCTCTGTCCAGCCCTCATGGCATAGGAAAATGGGTACTCAGCTCAACCTCGATGCAAAAGTCCAATATGGGAAAGATAATGATAGCCACGCTACCACACAAATATAGAAACAAGAACCTCACCAATGTCTAGACGAGAACCAAAGAGGTATCAGAATATGTTGTTTGTTCTTTAGAAATTTCAAATGCAGAGATTTTACTTTCTGCTTTCTCCACACAGAATGGCAGCCTGAACTTTTGATAGAAATACCAAAGTAGTAGCACCCTTAGTTCTTTTAAAGACATGCAGCCCATTCCTGGGAAGAAAAATGAATCCAGAGCATTCACAGGCTTTGAGGAAGATGGCCTTACCTGCCACGTAGCCCATGCTGCTAATGTGGGTCACAGAGATCACAGTACTTGCCAATTTTGTGGTCCAATTAGACCAAAATGCAAAACAGAAGTTAAATAAACAAAGCACAAAGAAAAAAAGGAACAGACTCTTGACTGAGAAAATGGTATTTTACATCTCTTCCACAATCTGCAGCTATATAGAGAGAATTGAAATACCGAATTAATAAAAAATAGAATATCTAAAAAATCTCAAGGAATTATAAAATGAAAAAAAAAATGCTATGAAAAATGCCACCTTTCTTCCCAAGTGTGAAGTCAGTCTTCCCAAGAAAAGGAGTAGTGTGGACTGTTGGAAAAAAAGAATGCCAATATTTGATATTAGCATACTGGAATCTTTCCCCCTTTTTTTCCCAGGTGTGTTTTCAGAAAAGTCTGGACTGCTTTTGATTATATTGAAGGGAATTGACCTGAGGCAACACTTAGTATGGAAAACCTCTTCTTATTCAACCAGAAGTCTAAGAAATGAAAAGCAGAACATTTTAATGAAAAGCATTGGCTTAGATTAGTAGAATACAGAGTTAGCATCCTAAACAATGATATTGTTCACCCATGGATGAGATTACAAGTAACAGTCTTTCTACGTAGTAATTGTGGCATATGCATAGGAACTGGTCCAAAATCCCTTGAAGTCCATGGAAGACTTTCCACTGATTTCAATGGATTTTCACTCGGATTAAGCTGAAGGGGCTGAATTTGTTAAAACAGCTTTAGACAGGAGAATGTTACTTCAAGCTAAAATTTGCAAGGTAATTATAAAAATAGTTGGTCGTTGAAGTAATGTACAGGGAAACCACTGTTTGTTAATGAGAATAGCAATATGTGTAATATGTCTAACTGGAGGTAATAAAGAAAACAGTCTCAGATTGAGAGTCTGGGTAGTTACCTGAAGCCAAGGTTAAAGAAGCTCTAGTATTCTTACCTATGATGTATAATGGGGATGTATAATATCACATCAACTATAGGTACATTTGTGAACAAAATATTGGATTTAAAAAAAGAAATCCTGTCAAGACTCCAGACTCATATTATTTAACACGAACATCAAAATTCAGACCTTTTTATGCCCTATTATACATCTTGTATAACTCTTCAAGCATTTTGGTGATTTTAATCCAATTTAAACATCTTGCTTTCATCATCCTGTAAATTTCAATCTGTTTCAATTATGCTCGTGGTATAGGTTTCTTCCAATGGATAAAAAAATAATCCTTTAAATTTTTGTGGGTGTTAAATGTCCACTACCCCAGTGCTAGTCATATAAAAACTAATATTAAGCTATGTTCCACCCCCAAATTCTCTCATTTGAAATTTCTTCGGGTCATTTTACTGTGAGCAAGTTATTTGGAAGTTTTTCCTCTTTGTTCCCCATATAAATTCATAGACTGTGTCTAATTCCTGTCTCAAGGCAGGTGCAGGTCTCAGTCTGATGGTGTCTGGAAATGATTGTTTAGAGCATCAGCTAAGGCAGAGATGAAGACTTGGTTTACTTGTACGTGGATTACCAGAGGGAGTTCTTCACCACAGATCATGCAGTGGCAGATTCCTGACACACATTTTTCCATAACTTGGCAAACAGATGAAAAACAGCGTTAAACAGTGACCAAAAGATTGGGTAACAGTTTAGCTACAAAGAGCTAAGGCAGGAGACAGAACAGACTGGGAACAATCAGTCTTTCTGGAATGCCGAGATAAAAGCTCTGTGTGTCCAATAGGTCCCTCTGCCCTTGTTCTGATCGGGAGACAAAAGTCAGATCTGCCTGCCCCAAGTTGAACCTGAAAACAACTTTCTTCTCCTCCAGCAGTCTTGGCTAGAAAGAAGAGTAGAAGGTGTACGAGTGCTCATATCTTGGAGTTGTCTTCTCCATTTGTGAGCTCTACAAACACTCCCACAGGCAGAAACACAGAGAAGACTAAATCAGGAACGTTCTTGCTTTGTAGGTGGGAAAAGGGAAGGAAGAAGATGTACCTGGAGAGGTGTTGGAGGGGAAGCTACAAAGCTAATTTAGGAAAGATTACTTATTTAGAGCAGCATACCAGCACTCAGAGGTCCGCGCATAGCAACATTTTAACAGTGCCTGGGGTGGAGGAAAAAGCTCCTTCAAAAGAGCATTTTTAGAACGTAGAATCATAGAATCATAGAATCATAGAATCATAGAATCACAGAATCATAGAATTACAGAATCATAGAATCATAGAATGGCTTGGGTTGGAAGGGACCACCCAGTTCCAAGCCCCCTACCTTAGGCTGGTTGCCACCCACCAGATTTTGGGGCTGCCCAAGGCGCCATCTAACCCGGTCTTGAATGCTTCCAGAGATGGGACATTCCAGCTTCTCTGGGTAACCTGTTCCAGTGCCTCACCAATAAAATCATATAATGGAAGATAGGCAGAAGCGTCAGTGAGTCATCAGATGGAAACAGTGGATTCTCAGGGCTTTTCAGGTGGTGGTGGAAGGCTATGCAACAAGAAGAGTCACTGCTTAGAAACTGCGGAATGACCTTTGATGTCTGGCCAGACTTCCCTGTGCCAAGTGGTCCATTCCACAGCACATATTGGACTTTTGAAAGAAAATAGCTGAAGTCCACCAGTGTTGAGGGGTATGTAGCCCAGCATGAAGTACAACACAATTACAGCAAGGGAAGCTCAGAAGATTGTCCTGAACAAGGCAGCTGAGACATCTCCAGCCTTTCAGATGGGTAGGGTTATTGAGAAAGCAGCAAAGAGATGGCTGAGCCAAAGATTTGAAGTGCTAGGAGTGAAGAGAAAGACATTTGATGAAGATAGGTCTGATCTGAATGTTTCTGAGCAGCCGGAGTGCAGAGGCACCAGCATAAAGAGGGCATCTCTGAACACTGAGCTTTCCCCTTTCTCCTCCAACCTCCATGAGCACAATTAGTTCACATGTGAAGCAGACAGGAAGCCCTTCCAGCTGTCAGCCTGGCATGTTTACAGCAAAACAGAAATTGTTGGGGCTTCTAAATTCTGGAAAATCCTCACACTTCTTTAAAAAATAGAAAAGACCCTTTTGTAGCTGAGCAATGTGGGAAAAACTCTGAGGATTTCCACTGTTTCAGCTATCCTTATGGATGAGTAAAAATACTAATGGCCTGAATGCATGTGTTTGTGGAGGTGGTCAGTGTCATTCTGTGTCATCACCTTGCTGATGTTAAAAGGACCCAGGAAGGGACAGTGATGCAATACTGCATCCAGCAGACTGGTATGATTAATATTGCAATTGTGAGAGGGCTTTATGAGCTAGATTAGAGCTGCAGGGGCAGTAGGGCCAGGAAATGCTTGCATGTTATCAATACAGTAATAATTATGTAATTGTGTCCCAGAACTATGCTGTCAATAAAGAGGACTCTGAGATACAGAAAATCCAGTACCAGTTGAATTCCAAAGAAACTAATTTGACTAAAGTCCCTCTCATTGGTAACCTATTTTTCTGACTACTGAGGAAAGACACTGATGATTTTCCTGCTCTGCTCGTTTAAGGATCACCTCCAAAATAATGCCCTTTATGAAACATTTCAATCAGGTTTCAGACCTTATCGTAATGCAGAGGCAGCTTTTCTCAGGGTCAGCAGCGATTTACATATGTATGGTGTGCTGATCACAACTTACAGTCAGCTATTTTATTTTTGGATTTCTCATCTACTTTTCACAGGACAGACCATACAGTCTTGAGCTCAGCCTGGTGAGAAGTGACTGCACAACTTCCAGCAAGGCTTTTGGTGGGTTCAGCCCTTGCATTACCGCTTCCACCAACAGATTTAGCAAACAAGATGTTTTGGGTGCTGTTGTTTTTTTGCTTCCTCCCACTGCTTTGCCTGCCAGTTTCCTGAAAATCTAAGCGTTGGGTTCATGCTTCAGTAGAGATAGTATCTTTTGTATTGGCTGTTAAACAGCAGTAGGACTGAGCTGTGTGTGAAGTTCAGCTGTGTGTCTCAGACCATTGACACTGAGGCTAATGGTAGCGCTGAAATCCTTTCTTTCCAACCTAAAGCAATGCATTCATTGAATCTTTCACTTAAATGCTATAGAAATGGGGCTGAATTTTCCTCTTGGCTTGTTCACTTTTCTATTGCTCTTGTGCTTTTTTCCCCCTATTTTTTCACAGTTCAATTGGAAAAAAGACACTAGCACTGAAGCATGGGCTCCTGTTCGTAGTCATTTCTGTGTTTTTAAGGAATGTCTTCTAATATCAGTGACATAAGCATGACTGAAAACAGCCCAGAACCCCAAGAGCCTTGCCTATGCCTGAACACAATCACCAACAGACTGCATGATAAAGACATTTTTTGAGCCATGAAGCTTGAATTTTTGCAATGTAGATATTTTCAAGCCATTCACCCAGTGTTCATGGACTTCTATCCCTGAACTCCAGGCAGGAAGGGAACTTGGCTCCTGCTAAGGGCTTTAACTGTGCTACTGTCACTGACTTTGGGAGAAAATAATCATAAACTGCTTTATTTTTGAGGGACTGGGTCATGTCAGTGTGAGCTATGGATGATCAATCTTGTAGACAAGGAAGAGTTAGCATAGGACAGTGCTTGTTGGCATGAGTAGGGCTGGAACAAGTATTTCCTATAATGATGTCTTTGCTGTATCTGGATCTTTGCTTTATCTTTTGTCTCATTTACAACTCTATGAAAAGTTGATGATGACTGTGAAAGGCACTTTAGATTTAAACAACTCAGGAGTGTTTTTTTTTCCCCCTGATGCAACAAAAAGATATGTGATGGAAAAGTTTTCCCTCAGAAAGGCTCATATTTGGGATATTTTAGGGTGATATCTAGAAATACATGTTATGTACAGCCCAGCGTACACCACCTCTGATTAATCCCATTAACTTCAAGATCTTATCTAAACACATGCTTAAGTATCTTGCCAAAACTAGGACTGTGGTGCTCTGCTTCTTTGCTCATAAAGCTAAAATGGTTTTAGGGCAAGGTTACCTGAGCTCCTAGAATCCTTTTGGAAAACATCAGCCTCACTCTCCCTTCTGTTTCTTATTCATCTGTATCAGGATAGCACCTTGGGGTTTCACCTATGACTGAAGTCTCTCCTGCTCACCTAAATCCAAATAGGAGATTTCTGCTTTGAATAGATTATGGTCTAATGGAAGATGGTGTAGAGAAGATGCTGCAGAGAAAGAAGGAAAGAGGATGAAGCTGCACAGAGAGGATGAGGAGAACACATGTTGGCTTAGCAGAGCCATTAGCTGTATGTAAAAAATCCATAACAAGCAAGTATAAATAGTATAAAAGCTCATGGATCTGTTACAGCTTTTTCTTTTCTTTCAATATGTGTTCCAGTTTTTCAAGAGGTGTTGAAGTGAGGTTTGGAGGATGGAATAGGTTGAAATTTTGAAGAGCAGCATGTTGTTGATCTTTTTTTTTTTTTTCCCTTTCATCTTTTTAACACCTCTCCAGGTGTCTAGGATTTCTGAAAAAATAAGTCAGTAGGACAGTAAATTCATGGGTAAAGCTCCCTTTGATCACCTTGGAATGGATTTCTGCGGATATTCCCTCAAGTCCCCCGTCCACTTCCCACTGACAGATTTGACTGCAAATAGACTGTAGGAAGTCAGAATAATCTGCCAAAACTCGTTTTCCTCTTTTTTTTTTTTTTTTTTAATATATTTCAGTAAACACAACTCTTTAGGGATAACATCTGCTTCCCGAAGAAGACTCCCACTTCAGGAGAAAAGCACAAATATTTAGGGGCAAATTCCCTTTCCCTTCCCATTTCCTTTTCTTTTTCCATCCCTTTTTCTTCCCTTACTCTTCCTTGCCTTGTCTTCCCTTCAAGAATTTTTCTCCTGCTTTCCTCATGGAGTTGCTGTTGTTGCCCATTCCCATAACTCCATCCTTAGGAGAGATTTAGCTGCCAAATGAAACAATGCAGAAGAGAGCACAGGTCCACTGCACTGGCTTTACAGTGGAATAAAAGATGGTGTTCATTGTTATACAGCCTCTCCAATAAACAAAGTTTGGGATCTGTAATTCGTCCCTTCTTTTAAATGGATAATAGTTGTTTTCTGTACATTTCTTTTACTAAGTATGTTTTTAAGGTAGGTTATTATGCCTGTGTTCATCTAAATAAGCACCTGAATCTCAGCTAGTCTCCCTCAGCTCCCTCTGCAGACAGTGGAGATCTAGTCCAGGGAGACAGTGATTCATTTCATCCAAAATTAGAAGCTTAAAGTGGATGAGAGAATCATGCCTTAGGTGCCAGTTTGTCTCCATTGACTATGTGGGAATGACTGGCAGAATGACTAACTCACCTGCAGCCATCCATTTATAGGTATCTGAAGTTTGGTGAGACAGACCCTGCCTTCTCTGATTGATTTCTGAGTTTTAATTTTGATTCCATCTGGTTTTGTGATACTTCATTCATTCTTTGTTAGCTTATGAACCTGCATTCTGTCTTCTGATGCTGTGAGATGGGCCTTGGAGGATTGGGTTTAATTACTACAAAAATTGCAAATATTTACATTTCTACTAGCGTATACTGGCAGGTGTGCCTTTTCTTGTGGAAATACATCATTGCATTTGTGATAGAGACATCAAAAAATCTGTTTCCTATCCAAGTGGTTTTATTTATATCAACTATTGAGAAAACAATCATTTACTGGAGAAATAGTTTCTATTAATATTCATTATCATATGCCTTGAGAACCCATACATGAAATGTAATCACAGCCTCTATTAGTCCTGTAATTTGTGCACCTGACATGCAGTTATTTGAGAATGCATTGGCACTAGTATTGACAGAAACCACATTTGTATTGTTGCACAGTAAGTAGGAAAAAAAAGAAGAAAAATGGTGGAAGAATATGTGATATTTCCATTGCAGCCTAAGAGATACCCAGATCTGTTTGCAATAATGAAGAGCTGCAAAAGCTTTATTTGGACGCTGGAGGAAGAAGAAAGCTCTAGTGCTGGTGAGGTATGTAGACACTGAAGGGCTTGATGGAAGCTGAGGAATGTTGGAAGATTTTACTTTGAGTTTGGAAATGAAGTTTGGAAAATGAACATGAAAATGTGTTAGTTTGTTATGGTTCTGTTGGGGATGGAGGGAAGGTGGAGTGATAGCTAGCTTGAGCAATTGATTTAGTGTAATAGCACGTTGGGAACTTAGCAGCAGATACAAAAAGGAGGAGAAAGACTTCAGGGTGAGATTCATCTCTCCTAACTTCAGGGATAGGATCCGTCTCACTGAAATGTAGGCGTATAGAGAGTGATTCACTGACCAAACGTAGGAGTCTGCTTTACAGTGAGACACATCGCTTCCTGGGCTCTGCCGACCACGTTGACTAGATCCCCAGCGCCGGCAGTGGGAGTGCAGACTTCCAGCTCACATGTAGACTCTTGCATTGCACCGTCCCACACTACCTCCTACCCAGACTGGCTTTAGGGATGGGATTCGCTTCGTCTAATTTCAGACATCTCCACGGCTCACTTCTACATCAAGCTGGTCACCCTGGGCTCCCTGCGCAGTCAATGGAGAGAGACAGGTATTTTTAGGGAATGAGTCACGACGATGCAGATCTCCTCTTCCCAAATGTTGAACAACAAAACCAAACCCCCCGTTGCTTTCTCCTCTGATCCCATGATTCCTGTACGCTTGTCTGTGTTTAGAAGAAGGAAAATGAGGGCCCATCACCTCGGTTTTGCTGTAACCTGAAGAACAGGGATCTGCAGGCTTAACTTTGCAGAGGAAAACATGGAAGCCGTGTTTTCTCCCACCTCCCTTTTCCCATCAGCTCAGTTCCTGTACGTCCAGCTCTGTGACAACAGCCCAAGGGGTGACATTGCTGCAAACCTTTCCATGGCCCTAATTCAGGCACCAAAAACTGCAGCCAGATGCAATGTCAAACTCTCATCTGTGATGCCCTATTCAGCCCACTCAGAGCATGGAGAACCTCTGGGCTCAATCTGGTTGATGAGCCATGTGCAGTGGCTTCCATGAAACTTGTCTCTGTGCACCTCTGTTGTGGGCACACGTGTATTTTCTGGGGCTTGGAGCTCATCTGAGTCCCACTCCTGCTGAAATTATTACTTCAACAAACTATTTGCCGGAGGGAATTGTATGGAAAAAGTTATTGTGATTTAGGCTTTATTTCTGTAGAGTTATTAATTTAGGGAAAAGCTGCTTTTACCTGTTCTCAGCTTCTAAGATCTTGTGCCAATAGTGCTCCCAGTTGTGAGACCAATAAAAATGAAAACAAAACCCATCACTCTGTATATCGCTTCTCTCCTTCCCCCCATTCATAAGGTCCCAAGGTGCCTTGCAAAGTGCACATAATTATGCACAGAAGAGACATTTAGCCATCATTCAAAGGATGGTGACTATTCAGCAGCCAGCTGGACTGTTAAACTGCTGTTTTGGAAAGGAAGTGAAGAAAATTACTAAATGCCAGGGAAAACTGAGGAAGAAATTTAGATAAGTGGGATGTAATTACCTGAGCAGTGACTGAGCCAGGATACTGGAGTGACATATCTTTATTGTTTGGGTTTGCAGGTGCCATCAAATCTTCCTGGATCAGGACTCTGGTCTTTTGGTATGCATGAGAGGGGTCAGTTCTCTTTGAGCAGTGACACTGTTGGTGGGCTACAGTCTGAACCAACACCACCAAAATGATTCCTTGTAGGATTTCAGCCCTGTTGCCACCCCCCAGCCCGAATTTGTTTAGTTCTAATAGAAGTTTGGAATATCTTCTTCTGAACTTGATTTTGCACCAAGCCACAGTTTTTCCAAGTGCAAAACACAGAATGTAACGAGCTACACATTTGTCTCTGCATGGAAAGATGCAGTCCAAAGCCACAGGAGATGGGAAGAGCTTATTCAGCACTCTCGCTGAGCTCCATTAATCCACATATTTAATACAAACACAACAGTAGAACTAATTCTGGCTCTGATGTAGAAAGCAGATGTAAAGGGTGTATGTCAGAAAATCCAGCTTTTCATATTACCCATCGTTTGTGGTTTGGATGTTAATACGGTTGTCAGACCTCTTAGGATTATCTACCTGTCAAGAAGAGAAAAGTAGCAGTACTTTCTGTTAGGCAAATGTTAAACCACATAAATGGAGTTAGTCCATTGCCAGCGGCCTTAGAGGATTGTCTAAAGATCCAGTGTGCTTATCCTGTTGTAGAACTAAAACTTGTTTAGTTAAGTGAATCTAATTATTTTGATTATGCATGCAGAGGAAGATCATCAAAGGTGGCTCCATTTTCTGTGCTTTGGTTTCTGATGCTCAGTCAGTTTATACCAGTGGAGGCCAACATTCAGAGGCTGGCAGTGTACCCAGGAGCTCACCCCCACTGAGTACTTCATAGGCTCAGAAGCTCAAGTAGATATCTGAAGAAAAAGACCCAGAAATGTGCAGCAAAGACCTATAAATTTATTTTCCATCCTTTGGGACCTGACCTCTTGAATTCTTGTTGTGCCTCAAAGCATAAGTCCTTGCTGCAACAGATTTCTATTTGCCCTGGAAGCAAAAACGTGACAGCAAGACGTAGAAGAAAAGTGTAGAGATTTGTCTATCAGGGGCAAAGCTGGGGCTAGTAGCTGAGAGATGGTGGGATAAAAAATACAGCTGGTGATTTCAAGGGCACAGAGTTTTCCTGAAAAAATCAGCCAGAAAGCTCTTCCTCTGGCTCAGTCCTAGCCAAAATCTGTGAAATGCTCTTCATGCAGAGACAGCCACCATCGCCTGGGCTGGCTGGGGCAATAGATGAGTCCCTGTGCTCTGTAGCATGCTTCTCTGCTCCTGGGAAAGCCAGAGAAAACAAAGAGCAGCATTACCATAAGGTAAAAATTCTAGTGGGGGAGGGATATTTAGTGCTTGTTCTTGTGATCTTTACCATCTGTAGAACAGATGGAGCTTCATTATGAGGAAGGGAACACCTTGAGAAGCATTATAATCTCACACCAGCCTGGAGAGAAGCAAAACCTGACTGTAGTTGAGATCTTGGGGAGGATTTTGACTTGTTTTTATGAAGGTTTAAGGAGCAAGGAAAAGAGGCTAATGAATCGTTGGCCAAAAAAAAAAAAAAAAAAAAAAAAAGCAGCCATTAATTTTGTTAGCATCTGAGACAAGAAGAGCAGGAAAAGCTTTATTTAGATTTCTGTCTCAAATAGCAAAGTAGGTATTTTTTAATCCTCGTACTCGCATCTCAGAGCTGAAGTCAGCTGGGCGGTTTTTGTTTGCAGGATTTGGTGCAAACGCTCTTATTTTTGTTTGTTTAACCTTTGTGTCTGCACCCTTGATCTGCCCTTTGGAGCATCTCCGAATCTGGCATTCTCACAAATCCCTAACTCACAGCAAATCTTAACTCTGCCCTCTGCCTTCTTCCTGCATTGGCATGCAAATAATAAGGAAATTGCAGGATTCATTCAGCTCATGAGAGGTGGATGCAGAACAGATCTGCAGGGAGGCTGTGCAGGCATTCCTGCCTCACACAGAGGGAAGGATCCTGCTGCAACAAGCCTTGTAATGGGGGGGCTGGCAGCCCCTTACCCTCTGGCAAGTCTGCACCTGGCTTCTGCACTGTAAAGCCATAAATCGGCTGCAGGACACACCACAGGCGCTTGGGTTCCTCCACCCTCCTGATGAAACAACAAAATCCAGCTGAGCTTCAAGTGTGAAATGAAATCCAGGTGAGTTGAAGGGCTGCAGAGACAACATAAAGTTCCAGATCCCAAAAAGGGTGATGAAATGAAGCTTTGGGAAAGCAGCCTTTGCACTTGATGATTTCCTAAGATTCCTTTTGGGTGGTTCACAGTTATTCCTGAACCCCCAAACTGGTGCCATTTGCATAGCTCAATATATTCTTCTTGCTGTTGTATATTTGCTTTGTTTTCCTAGAAGCTGTTTATGGTCAACTAGGTACAAAGCAAGGGACTGGGCATCAGGAGCCCAGCTATGGGCTTTCTCTGGCTTCTCCCTGTGACTCAATTCCTTACCACTCTTATGCTCTCCTGTCTCTTCCTCTGTGTTTATGCATTGCCTACCACAACAGGGCTTGGGGCTCAGCACAGCCTCTAGGAAGCAGCACCGCAATACAATAAAGACATGCTCCTTTCAAAACTCTCCCACCTCCATGAATAGATGTGAGCTTGATTCTGATCCAAGCAACCTTATCCGCAAAGTACAGAGAGAACCTGTCATGGTGTGAAATACTGAACTCTGCCTCTATTTGGAGGAAAGCCACAATTTATCAAACTAGCACTACTAGGAGCAGATCCGTCTGCCTACCTAAATCCTCCTTGCTAGCTAATAGCAAAGCAGGGAGTTTTGTCTCATATATCTTTTATTTTTTAAAACTGAGATGATCATTTATTCAAAGTATAATGACTGCAATAGATGGGACTTGTAACAGATTCAGAATTAACATAATGATATTTGATAATAATCATAACATTTCATAATATTGATTGCAAGAGAGAACTGACAGCACAAGAATATACCAGCTGTCTGTACGTGTAGCATCTCCCAGTTTTTAACTTTTTGTTTCCCAAAGAAAGTTATCAATCAAGAACGTTTTCATTAGTTCATTTTCTTATTTATTTATTCAAGTTAGTTCATTTATGCAGAGGGAAAGAGAGATGGCAAAATTTCAAGTCTTTAAGCAGGAAGGGAGAGGGATTAAGACCACAGTCCTGGCCCAGACCATAGAATTATAGAATGGTTTGGGTTGAAAGATCACTGAGTTCCAACAGTGTCCCATGGCCAGGGTTGCCAACCACTGGATCAGGTTGCCAAGTGTATTTCCTGGTCTTGTTGCCTCCTGCCTGTCCAGAGGAAGGCTGGATTCAGACCCCCTAGGATGTATGTTGGGGCCCCACAAGCTCTGAGTTTCTGTACCCAACCTCATGGGTGGCTGCCCAGTAAGGTCGTGGATGTCCTCACAGAGATGTTCAAGACCAGACTGAATGAGACTTTGAGCAACTTGGTCTAGTGGGAGGTGTCCCTGCCTATAGCAGAGGGCTGGAACTAGATGATCTTAAAGGTCCCTTCCAACCCAAACCATTCTATGATTCTACGATCCTATGACTGTGGGCCTGTGTGGACCCAGCGGTTGGACTCAATGATCCTTATAGATCCCTTCCAACTCAGGATATTCTATAATTCTTTGATTCATTTTTACTATGGATTTCTGCAGATGCCAGGGATTTAAGTTTTCAGGTTCTCAACAGCTGAGAAATGTACGTGCATTAAAAAAAACCATTCTGAATCACTGACCACATCCAGTGAAGGGCCACAAAGATGATGGGAGCCTGGAGCATTTGTGTTGTGGGTAATCATTGCCACTCCTATCACGACGTAGAGGTAGAAGTGCTTCCCAGTGCTGAGAAACAACTCTCTGTGAGCAGAGACATATGTGTATCAGAGAGCTCCCTGGAGCTGTCAGCCCCTTGTTTTAACACTTTACCTACATTCTGTCATAAGTTACATTGCAACCCTGGAAATTATCAATGAGGAGTTAGTTATGCTCATGGAACATAAGGATGTTGTGGCAACATCTGTGGTTGGCATTTACTACCATACGATGGAGTTTAACAGCAATGTGAAATCGGGTTGAGATGCATTATCTGGGAGAGAGAATGGGAATAAAGGAGGAGGAGAGAGTCTGTTGACTTAAGAATCCCTCCAAAGAGCATGGGATAAGAAAATAAGGAGGCTGGTGGAACAGTCAGTCCCTGTTTGGCTAGCTGGCTGCAGATTGAAAAGATCAAATATTTACCTGTACTCCCAGTGCAGAGAAATTGCTGGATCTCTGGCTGATTGGGAGGAAAACGATTCTGAGCGTTGTTAAAATAACTTAATGCTTAATGCATAATGCAATTTTTCAGCCTGTACTCTAGTATTCAGCTACACCTATGCTGGGGAAAACTGTTAGTCATTGTAATTATTTCCCTCCTTGGAGAAAGGTGAGCTGGGGAAGAAGATATACACTGGGATGCTTGGCTTCTTGGGCTGGTGGATGTAATACCAGCAGAACTGCATCAGGCATTGCGGGTGAAAGAAGAACAAAGCTCAAAAGACATGTTGTGCTTTAGCTTGGTGTGCTCCGGCCTTTCGGAGCCTTGGTGAAATCCTGAAGCTTTCACCTAATGTTGATTTGTCCTTGCTCAAGGAAAACATTCTCTTATTGCGGTGGATAAGTTGCCAGAGGAAATTCTTAAGGATTTGTCTGATAATGAAAAGATGATTGGAATGACTGTGTAAAAAGCCTAAAATGGTGAGAAAGTAGCAGCAGAGTGGTTTGAGAATAATACATTCGTTTCTCTGTGTGTGCAGCTCCGCTGCATCTTTTGTGTAGATTCTCAGCATTCCTGGAAAAGGAGAATATCAACCAAAGGTGACATTTCCAGGAATCTCTTTGAAAAGAATCATCCTCATATTCATTCACTGGAGACTGCCAGTATACTTGTGTGTGAAATTGTAAAGCCTTTTGAGAGAGCAATTGAATTAAAGTTTGCAGTTGTTGGTCTGCAAGACAGGGAACTTTCCCAAACATGTTGTGCTTCGGTCTCTTCCTCTCCTTTTTCCCATTGGTCCAAAAGTTTGCTGCTAGAATTGGTAACACTAAATATTGATAAAATTGTTGATTTTAAATAATTGGTCTGCCCTACGTAATTTCTATTAGAAACTAGAGTTGAACTGGCTTCTAAACACAAGAAATGGCCGATGTTGAGCAGAAATGCCTAAAATGTCATTCAGTGAAGACATATAAATGTTTAATGCAGTGATTTTTTTTTCCTTTTATCTATTTATTTGTTTGTTTGCTTATTTATTTTGGATGTTCAAAGATGCAAAGCAGTATATTAAACGTATCCTCTGCTTATTTCTTCGTGGATCCGATAATCCAATATGTGACCCAGTGGTGGTAGAGCACAAAAACAGAGGGTTCATGACTGAGAATGGGACTAGAGTTTTTTGTCCCCACTAAAGAGCTACAGCCTACAGTTTTTCATGCATGGGACTTTTAAGTGTTTCAGTTCTCTTGAGGGACTATGGAGAAGCCAGTTGGGAAGATCTGTTGCCATTCAACCTGCATACAGCTGCAAAGTTCAGTTGGAATCAGCCCTCCAGGAGACACTGATTTATTGAAGAGGACTGAATACACTAGAGATAGTCTGCTGGAGAAGAGAGGATATATAAAACCAGAGAGAAACTCTAGAGAAACAAAAATCAAAATGGAAACCAGGGCTGGTCTTAGCTAATAGCCTAGCTAATTGGAAGAATGACAGGAGAAAAGGTGATTTGGGGATCTTTCTAAGCGTGTAGACTCATTGGTAGGATGGCAGAAGTACTTCAGATGCCCTTGATAAATATCAGAGAGAAAAATGCACCTGCGGGGACAAAAGTTTGTCGTATGTGAGAACTGAATGCCTTGTTGGAGAGCCCTGCCTCCCTTGGTTACAGAAGCAGCCTGGGCTGATCAAGCTTCTGACTTGGAAATCTGGAAGAGGGGCCTAGTGAGGAATCCTGAAATTGCTTTGTCACAGCACTGACTCTAAGAGAGGATGAGTTTGGATCCTTGCTCTTCCACATGGAGAAAGATCCCCAGGAGGAGGAGGAGGAGAGCTAAAGCAGTGCAGAGGAAGGGGAGGTTAAGTGAGCTGCTGAATGCACCCTGGTCTCTGCTTCTCATGCTAAGAAGCAATTGAAATATTAAAGGTAATAAAACATGATTTAGTTCATGCTGTGAACCTCAGTTATTTACTTCAGTTCACGCTTTGCATTTTATCTGCTGGGCCTCAGACTGTCTATGTTGATAAATCACAGTGTTCCAAGTACAGAAGGGGGAGTAGAACAATTTATTTTATAAGTATTCAATTATGAAAGTAGGGGAGGAGGGAAAAATGCATGAATAAAAAAAAAAAAAAAATCTGGAGTTATAAATAATTCTAGTGTCATCCTTACTTTACCCTTTCTCAGCCAGAGATCCTTATCACCATTTTAAGGACAGAAATAGCAACTTGTCCAAGAAGGCAAGAATAAAAATGAGGTTTCTGACTGTTGTTGATTTTGTCCCCTCAGTAAAGTGATTATTTTCTGGAAGGCCCTCAGCTAACTCAGATGGTAAAAGAGGAGTTGCTGCTGCATCTTTAGGGGGCTACACTTAAAATGATGAACGGTGACACTAATTGACAGAGGCCCTGATAATTAAATAGAAGGTTGAAAGTAATATCCTTTTTTTCTTTTTTTTCTTGTACTTCTGTCTTTTTGCCACCCCCAACAAAGGACAAATTGTCACTCATACCTTCTACTCTGCAGATTTTTGTCACTTTATCTCTGTTTTAAATGTTATTTGAATGTTAGATCTTTACATTTGCTTTTCTTTATTTAAGAAAAAAAGACAAACCAATCATAATAGGCATAAAACTGTCATGAGAAGGTCATAAATTGCATACTGCTTACTGAAAGAAAGGGGACATCTCCCATACTATCTGATAAAAAAATCCTGGAGGAAGTTTCTCTATCTTGCTGGTGTTTATACATTCTTAAGTGTGCTCAGGCTGGTACAAAGAGGCAGACTGACAACTCTGCTCGTTGCTGAAACAGTGACAGCATCGACTGCAGGCAGGGTGAGACACCATCATGCTAATATGTTTCAAGCCTGTTTTGGACCAGGTTGGGATGACAGAAAATTTATGGAGTGAAAGAACCAGTGTGTGGTCCATGAAATTTTTTTGTCTCTTTAGCCTAACGTAGATGGTGGCTGCATGTGCCAGATTACAAGGGGGAAAAAAGGAAAAGAAAATGAAAATAGGAAAAGAAAATAGCAAAGGAAAAAGCAAATAGAAAAAATAATAAGAAAAAGAAAGAAAGAGAGAAAGAAAAAAAGAAAAAAAGAGAAAAAAAGAAAGAGAAAAATGGAAAGGAAAGCAATGAAAAGGAAAAAGAAAAAGGAAAAAGAAAAAGAAAAAGGAAAAGAAAGAGAAAGGGAAAAAGAAAATGAAAAGAGAAATGGAGAAAGAAAAAGAAAAAGGAAAAAGTCTTCATTAGAATAATTACTAAGCTAAGACTTGGCCAAGATTTACAAATGCAATGATTCCTGGGTGATTGGATGCCACAATTTGCGTGTGCAAACTGAAACACCTTAGAGATCCAATTTTCCAAAAGCACAGAACACTCCCTTTCTATGAAAATCATGCTTCTTACACAGCATGCCTCTCCCTCAAAACCTAAATAACCCTTCTGGATATCCAGCATACATACAAACAAGACAAGAAAAAGCCAATAGCTTCTGGGTAGTAGGAAGTTTCTCTCTGTAAATTGCCTTTGGATCCTACCCAACTGAACATTAATTAAAAAGGAACAAAATCCCTAGATCCACAGCTTTCTAGAAAGTCCTTTTGGAATCTGAATGTCTGCATGGGACCGAAAAATATTCCCAGCTCCTGAATGAAATAGGTAGCTTAGGTGGTTTTCCTGCTGCTCTTAGTTTTGTCAGAGTGAGGGATTTAAAACTGTCCAGAAACTCATTAGTTCTACTGAACCAGGGTCGAGTCCATTCTGCTGCTGCTGCTGAAGGCTGCACAGCAAAGTATCTGTACACATCTATGTACTGTATATGGATTTAACTATACATTAGAGCTAACTGTAGGAACAGGAGAAAGCGAATATTGCCTTCACCTCTTGCCTTCAATTTTGGGAAAAAAGTGAGTAAAGGACAAAATCTGAAACAGAAAACAGGTGGCTTATGGGGAAAATATTACTTGGTGATTTGATGAGGATATCTTATTTAAATGCATGTTGTAGGTTAAATAAATACTTCCATTTTTTAAATCTGAAAGTGGAGTATTTGATAGATATTTTTAATCTGCAGGTGGAGCATTCCATTGACAAAATGGTAAAGTGGGTGTTCATCACTTTGCCTAAGCTCATGGGCCAGAAGATGTCAGTCAGCCTGTGGGAGCTCCATTTCATAATAAAATATAATTTGTGTCTAGGAAGTCTGTAAGCTGTCCAGTTATTGCCTCCACAAGTGTTACTATGGGGTAGGAATGTTTCCACAGACATGAGTGCCTGCACAGGGAATGATGTGGGTGCACTCCTGTGAGGTCTGTACCAGGCAAAGCACCTTCAGAAAGGGGATCCCAACTGTGTTGCTTCATCAGCTCTTGCAATTAGTTCCATCTAATTGTCAGGGAAAGCAATAGCAACTGCTGAATTGGCAAGAGGTGATCAAGAGATAATGCAGCTTTCAAACCCTAATGACTTTGTGATAGGAAAGAGAAGGAAAGAAAAGAAGGAAGGAGCAGATGTCTACACCTGCACAGCTTACCTTCCCGTCCTCAGAGCCTTTAGTAGATAAAGGAGCAGAGAATGGATAGGAGAAGCGTTGAATCCTTATCCTTATAGCTTCATGAAGCTCTACTTGGATTAATTATTCTATATTTCTTTGTGCAGGAGGTGCACGACAGAGCCTAAAACTGAACCCACAGCTTCACATTTAGCTCTACTTGCAAGGCAAGAGTCTAACTAAAATTAGACCGAACAGTCTAAAGTTAGACCAGACTGTTGCTTGTGCCTAAGTTCCCTTTGAATGCTTAAGAGTTAGACTAGGAATTTATGAACAGCAGATACAGCCCCCTACCTTTTAAATGACCTGGTTCCAAGCCATCTTCAAACCACTGGATATTTTGCTTAATTCTATTCTTGCCCATTACTTGCCCAGCTGCTTTCACATCAGGAATGCCTCCAGCTTACTCTGAGCAATGATTTTGTTGCGACATTATGGCTGACGATCACCATAAAATCTACTCTCAGATTCATCTGTGGCCTTTTCTTTTACACATTCTTTTTGTTAATGATAAGTCTATGCTGCTGGGAAGCAGAACACGTTCATATGTCTCTTTTCTTCTTTGTGATGGAAGGAGGCAAAAAAAAACTTGGGTGCACAAACAAGCCTGAAATGAAAAGCTGTGGATTGAATGCTGTAGGCAGAAGGCTACCCATCCCAAAGCTATGAACTCTAGAGACCATCTTACAAAGCACATGCTCTTGGGGAGGAATAAGTATTGATGTCTTTCCTGGCAGATATACAGGCAATTCCAGTTCAGATGTTGTGTTTGTACCCACCAGACACTTTGCCAAGTTCCAGTGAGCCAAGGAAATGCTTGGCTGAATATAGGAGTTATTTGGGGTTTGAGTCATGGTGGAAATGAACCTCCCTGAACCTTGAGGCCCCAGCCAGGATTGTGAAATCGCTGTGTGTCTGGAGATCTCTCCTCTTCCATGAATAACAGCTTTGCTCAGTTGACTTTTGGAATCCATCTTTTTTGTCCTAATAGTTCTACAGCAACTTCTTGGGGGAATTTATCTTAATCCACAACATGCTCATGTTTCTGTTTGTCCTAATCTAAATTTAGGCTAGGAGAGAGCTACAATCCATCCCTACTGAAAGAAAAGCTAAGAGGGAGCTTTTACTATTTGCACAGGCTAATGGAGATACATCTCCTAATTCCCTCTTTGCCTCACAGACTGAAGCCGCTTCTTGCTTGCTGTTAAAGCTGGTAACTGATTATAAAGGTAGCAATTATTTTTACATCCCTGGATGCCCAGAACAGAGGCTAGGCAGGGAGCCTCATTACTAAACAGTTTTAAATATTTATTCATGTATGTAAATTCCACTGGTCAAAATCCTGACACATTCACAGCGTCACATATTTCATTCAGTTTATCCTCTGTAATTGTTACCAACTGCTCAACAGCTCTGAACGATGAGTCCCATTGAGAGCAGGAGGTACAATGAGTGTAGTGGCTGTTGCTACATAAATTATCTGAGAAGCCTGAGGACTGCAAAAGTCCTTCTTATGCTTGAGCCTGGAGCACGGCAAAAAGTAGTTTGGTGGTTTTGATTTGCACACCCATGTTTACATCTGTGTTTTCTTACCCAGTCTTCTTGAGGCAAAGATGGATGGCACAAAGAGGTGTAGAGAACACAAGGTAGAAGAGGTCTGTAAGAGTCATTGCTATAATCAATAAACTTGCTGTTTTCATTCCTCTTTTTTTGAAAACTTATGATACAAAATCACAATTGCAGTTAGTAGGAGCTGATCTAGAAAGCCATATGCGCATCATATTTTAGGAACAAAAATCTTAATGGAGACATACACAAGAATGTGTATGAGATTGAAAAGTAATAGATTGACATAAATTATGGGTTTTTGGGTTAAAATTTCTCTCCTGATTCTTCATCTCTGTCTAGAAACAATTTATCACGACAGACTACAATCAAAAAGACTAGTACTGTGCAACTTCAAGACCTTATTAGTTCAGAATCTGAAATGGTGGGCATTGCAACACCCATAATTTTCCTTAGGCTATGCTCGCATCAATGGCCCTGGCATCACTGGAAACACCTGGCAGCTAACCCTGAACTGCGTGGCCAGCAATCCTCTGCGGTGGTGCAGCCAAAAATAAGCCCAAGAAAATGGCATTTTCATATGTTATCGAGGCCATGTGCTGTTTACTTACTTCTTGGATATATCAGTGGTAAAATTACCTGCTGTGTTCTCAGTGTTGTGCCCCAACGTGCTGCCTGCCTCTTAAAGCATCAGCCAGTTCAGCCAAGGGAGAGAGAACCCTTGGAGAGATCTGAGCATTAATAAGACGCAGATTATGCCTTCCACCTTCACACAGGGCAATTTGGAAGACGGTACCAAACATGTCAACAGATGAAATAAGTTTTTTCATGAGGCCAATCAACACCAGCATAGGAAAGGGGAAGAACAAAACACCCAAGGTTTTTTTAACAAATCTACAACTTGCTTGTTGCTTTTAGCAAGACATAAGCATTGAACTGAAGCCCAGAGAGGAGGTGGAAGAATTCAAGCATTATTACTACGTGCCACAAGTAATCACAGACTAGAGACTTACACTGGGGAACCAAAAAGTGAATGGCTGGAGTCCCAAGCCCAGACAAGTGAAAAGTAATCAGGAGGCTGGATCTCGTGGAAAGAAAATAGTGACGAGACCTGCACTCCCATTGGAAAACAAACAAAACTGATCTTGGCACAAAACTGATCTTGGCCTTATTATTACTGCCTAAAGTTTAAGAACTGCGTGATTATCATTTCATTGTGGAAGGAAAGTGACTGCTTCAAGCTCTGGCTGAAATTATGGCATCTTGTCTCCACGTAGCACTCCTCTGCATCTCCAAGCATGCTGCTTATGTGGCAAGAGGCCATTGCTGAAACCTTGACACTGCCACTGCCTGCTTCAGACAAGACATGCTTGCCGTGCTGATGTTCATGGTTCTCTGACATTTGTTCTTTTTTTATTGTTTTCTTTGAACTAGGTGATGTTAGAGTGAAAGCATATGTTGTCTGTTTTTATAAAGAAAATCATGACCAACCAGCTCATATAAATTACAGCTGGTCTTGTAACTTCTCGTTAGCATGAGCGAATTTGAGAGCATGTGGCTTGCGCTCACCCTGACAAAGTTCTTACATCGTGTCTGTCTCCAGAACAGGCTTCCAAACTAACGAGTTTTGTCCTTCTGCTCTCCCATGATGTAAGCTGGCCCATCCGCTGAGTTCAGGCTGCATCACAAGCTTAGCAGGAATTACTGCAAAGAGAAGAGTGCATAAGTGATTAAAAGGAGACTTGACCAGATAAGATGTGAAGGCATTTGACAAAAAAGTCCATGTTGCTGTCACAGTAATTAATGGTGAGGAGCATTTTGGTGCCATGAGTATTGTACTTAAGGAATTATATCAGCATGTTAAAAAATGCATCATGAGAGGGCACATTTCATTTGACTTACTTTCAAATAGGAACAACTAATAATACAAAGACATGAAAGTATGTCAGCAAGGAAGATCATCCTTTCTTCTTGTAGTTTTCTGTAACCAGACACAATTATCAGAGGTCTGAGGGTGTGTCCTGTGGTTAAATTTAAGCTTATCAGGATTTTAGCAATATCATTTGGTGTTGCAAACAGTGTACTGGATGTCACAGATGGGCATGCTCAACAGAAAAATCAAACCTTTTGCAAAAATTCCATGTGGAAGTGATGGTATTTGGCCACATCTTTCATATGAATGGATATTAGAAAAAAGTTCACCTCCAGAAGTGCTGGCACAGGCTGTCCAGGGCAGTGGCGGAGTTACCATCCCTGGAGATGTTCATGGACTGTGGAGATGTGACATTGAGTTACATGGTTTAGTGGGCAATATTGATGGTAGGTGCTTGGTCAGACTATATAATCTTAGGGGGCTTTTCCAACCTGAATATTTCTCCAATTCTGTGATACTATGTGGTGTCCGGCTCTTATCCTCCAACTTGATCTCAAAAAGTCTACAGAAGAACTACAAATAAACGGTGATAAAAATGTGAGTAGGTTGTTTAAACAATATTAAAAGATTTTGGTAAAGGAGGCTCCATCTACACTAGTAAATGAAATGGTCCAAGTCTCTAGGGACAGGCAGCCCAGCTCTCCTGTGTGTAGCAAAACTCTTCTACCACGAAACAGCCAGGTCTGCTCTCTGCTGCCTCTTGGCAATTCCTGCTTTGATCTGTCATGGGAGAGTTTAACATTTTCATTATGGGAGAAGTTAGAGAAGAACGGGTGAAAAAAGTCCATTGTAATTCTGCTTAACGTGAGTCTGCATTAGGGCTGAGCATCTTTCTTCCAGCCTCAGTGTTTTCAGTTCTGTTAGTTTATAAATACATCACCATTTGCTCTAAGATGTGCTACAATTTTTCTCAGTATTTTTCAAGTTTTACCTTTAACCCACTTCTGAAGTGGCTGCAGGAGATGGTGAAGTAATCCTTGTTCATAACAATCTTTGTATTGTATGTCTGCACACAATGTCCCTTGGGATCCAGCCCCGGTATTGGATATGTACTAGACATGACTATTTTAGCCATCACTTTTCTATTCAAGCTGTAGGATGCTGCTCTGCTTTCCCTTTCATATGATGGCATCATCTTCTTCCAGCTTTTTTGTTTTGTTTGAGGAATGTTCCTTGATTCTGAACTGAATAGAGAGGTCACTAATAGAAACTCTGCATCCGAAATGCTGGAGAGTGAGAGAAAAACTTCCCTGCTTTGACAGACAACTTCTGGTTGTTAGGATATGTTATGAAATTGGCCTTCATTTCTGTGCCTGTAGCAAGGGAGCCCACCGTGTAGATATAGGGACAACGACAAGCCCAGCCTGTGCACATCAGCTTTCTGGCTAATTCTCCAATGACCTGTTGCTTGAGCAGCGACTTACACTAACTAGGGTATGCTGGCATTTTACATCCACTCTGTGTGGCTATTGATCTTCATAGGTCAGCAGCCCACTGCCTCCATAGAACCATAAAATCATTAAGTTGGAAAGACCTCTAAGATCATCCAGTCTAACATAGCATGTTAGAAAAGAAGTTGAGAAAGGAGTATGAGTGGCACCAGGGGACAAAGCTGCCATCTGGGGGCTGAGGCCCTGAAAGAACAAACGTTCTAGTTGAGCTTTGTGTTCTTCCCCACTAAGCGTTAGATGCTAAGTCTGATTAATACAGCCTTCTCTTGCTTTGTCATCAAAACCTTTGGTGTTGACTAAATTCATGAAAAACATGTTTCTTTTACCAACAAATTGATTTGATTTTCTTTGATAAATTATGAGTTACCATAAAAGAAGAAGCACTCTGTGTGCCTGGTGACAACTTCCTTTGAGGTAGAGTGTATTAATCTACATACCACATGTGCTTTGAAGTCAGAACAAAATCCTGAATCGTGATGTGCGTGCATGATAAAGAGACAGACGGCGAGGTCAATTCTGCTCTGCTGTATCTGTGTAAATTCGAATCAATGCCAAGGCTGCAACTATGATCAAGATTGGGCTCACTGGGTAATCTCCAGGCATACCCCATGCTCCGTAGGATGCAAGAGGAAAAAGAGAAGTGAAAATTCCCCATTTTAGCTGTCATCTCCTTGGTGAAAGGTGTCTGGTCTTGCACATTAAAGGTAATATTGTGTATCTGTATAGAACAGCTTCAAGTGAATTGGAAATAAAGAAACTCAAACAAAGCAGTTATGATGGTAAATATCAGTGTGACACAGGTGAAATAACTCAAAATGCTTTTTACTGACAAAGCATCAGCAAGATGTAGAGCCTGTTTCTCCACTCACACCAGTTTAGCAACCTAATAACTCACTGGATGGCAACAGAAAAATTCTTGATTTGTGCTGGTTCAGGAGGGTCAGGCAGTTACCCAAATTTCTCTGCCTAGCTCCCTCATTTCCTTTTAACATAATCTAACTTCTTGCTTTCCAAATCTGCTGTTGCTGAAGCCTGTTGCTCCTGCTCTGACAGGTCCAGTGCTGCACAGAGAAGCTGTGCATTCCCCATCCCTGAAGGTGCTCAAGGCCCTGGGCAACCTGATCTAGTGGGTAGCAACCCTGACCAAAAGACTGGTTGGAACCAGATGATCGTTAAGGTCCTTTCCAACCCACGCTATTCTATTATTCTATTACTCACTATTCCTCAATTTTCTTGCTGTGATCTCCCACTCTCTCTCCTTTGGCCAAAGCATGGACCTCAATGTCACTCCTGAATAGGGATAGTTTGCCTTATGATTTATACTTTCCAGGAGTCTCCTAGCACACCTTGGTCAAGTAAAGTTACTGGGTAGAAGGAGGTGGAAAAATGATCAGAGGCAAATGCTTGGATAAGATGAGAAAACCACAGAATTAAATACAGAGGCAGTGAAATCACTGGAAAGCACTGTTTTTGTTACTGTCATTGCTGGGACCCATACCACAGCCCATAATACTCAAAGCCACAAAAGCAATAAATCCATGTCCAGTGCGCGGGCTCCCAAATGCAGCCCGGAAAGGATGTACTCTAGGATGGATGGAGGCATTTTTTCCCCACCCAGCACAGAATCACTGGGGCTGGAAAGTGTCTTTGGAGATCACTTGGTCCTATCATAGAATCATAGAATCATAGAATCACTAAGGTTGAAAAAGACCCACAGGATCATCCAGTCCAACCATTCACCCATCACCAATGGTTCTCGCTAAACCATGTCCCTCAACACAACATCCAAATGTTCCTTGAACACCTCCAGGGTTGATGACTCCACCACCTCTCTGGGCAGCCCATTCCAGCACCCAACCCCCTGCTCAGAGCAGGGTCAGCAAGGGCAAGATATGCAGATACTTTTGAGTATCTCCAAAGAAGGAAATACCACCATCTCTCTGGAAAACCTGAGCCAGTGTTTAACCAACCTTAATGTAAAAAACTTCTTTAAGTGGAATTTCCTTATTTAAATTTATGCCCGTTGCCTCTTTCCCTATCAGTGCGTTAGATATCAATGCGTTGAATCTGGCTTCATCTTCTTTACACCCCAGCATGTATTTATACACATTGATACAAAGTTCCTGCTCTTCTCAAGGCTGAGCAGTCCCAGCTCTTGCAGCCTCTTCTCTCCAATTCCTTAATCACTTTTATAGCCCTTCAGTAGACTCACTCCAGTATGTTCTTTTCATACTGATGAGACCAGAAGTGGATCCAGCTCTGCAGATATGTCTCAGTAGTGCTGAGCAGAGGAGAAGGATCATCTCCTTCAACCTGCTGCTGTCACAGGAGGCTGTTGGCTTTCCTTGCTGCAATGGAGCATTGCTGACTTACGTTTGACTTAGAACCCCAGGCCATGATGCTTTCCAGCTGGTTGACTCCCAGCACGTAGCGGTGTATGAGTTTGTTCCTCTTCAGATGCAAGAGCTGAAATGTCACTTTGTTAGAGTTCATGAGATTCCTACTGGTCATTTCTCTAACCTGTTGGTGTCTCTCTAAATATCAGCAGAGCCATCAGCCAATCCTCCCTGTTTTCTGTCATCTGCAACTTTGCTGATGGTCCACTCTGTCCTAACATTTGGGTAATTATTGAAGATGCTGAACAGTATTGTCTCCATTAGTGTCTGGCCTCCATTTTATGCTGCTCATCACAACTGCTTGGCTTTAGGTGCACTGCCAGGTCTCAGTCTACCTCACTATACTTTTATCTAGCCTATACTTCATCAGTTTGTCAGTACATGTTATATAAGCCACCATCACAGGCCTTTATTAAAATGACAATAAACATCCACTGCTCTCTCCTCAGCCACCAAGCCGGTCACCTCATGATAAATGACTATTGGTTTGTCAGACTGGATTTCCTCTTCACAAGTGCAAGCTACCTTTTCCCAGTCACATTTTCATCCTTCTCATGGAAATGGCTCCAGGAAGATCTGTGCCATCATCATCTTGAGGATCAAGGTGAATCCAAGTGGCCAATGGCTCCCCAGATCCTTCTTTCCCTTTTTGGAGTCAGGAATAACATTTGTTTTCTTCCACTCCTCAGGAACCTCACTCAGTCACCAATGACTTCTCAAAGATAATGGAGTAGACCCTCAGTGTCATTGGTCAGTTCTTCAACACTCATGAATGTGTTCCATGAAGTTTCATGGACTTCATTTTAAGTGTTCCCTAACCAGATCCTTCTGTATCGAGGATGGTTCTTGGTATCTCAATCCACACTTTCCTACTGGTCTCGTGGTCCTGGGATTCCTGAAGACAAGATTTACCAGGTAAAAACCCATAAAGATCCTTCAGCACAACATCCAGCAGTGAACAAAAATGTAGATTCTCTTCTTTTTTTCCTCATAAATAGTTAAAAAAGTGTATAAACTGAGGTTAAACTAAGTAGCACATATAAGCCAATTTTAAGAAGACACTTATTCAGTTAGATCCTCCCTAGTGCTTGTGAGATTGCCAAATAAATTCTTTTCTTATTAGAATAGGAATCTCTTTGACTTATCAAGAATGTTTCAATGACACAGTCTAGTCTTCTGCATTTTCCTTCCATGCCTATAAATACTGTAGAGTCTCGTTTATAAATACTGTAAAGGCTTGCCTATAAATACTGTAATCTTACTTACGCAGAAGTCAGTTGGGGTCTTCAAATAGTTTCCCTTTATACATACCTCATGGTATTATTTGGGGTTCTTCTCAGCATGTGATAGCAAGAGAAGCAACCAGGAAGGCAAAGATGCAATCTGTATGTTGGATCTATTTCAGCAATTATTTTGGTGTGTGTTATATGTAAGAGATCATTTGCATCTACACCATCTTCAGCTTTTCATTTATTTTTTTTTTTAATAAATATATATATATATATATTTGAAGGGTGGGTGAGAGAGGGAAGAATTTGTTTGGGATCTTATCAAGAAATAAAATAACACAAAATACATCTTATGAAAGAAGAGGCATACTGTGCCTTTTTTTTTTTTCTTTTTTTTCCACTGGCCTACTGCCTAAGGGAAACATTCACTGGCAAATCTAAAACTTGTTCAAAACCCTTTGGAGAAACAGACTATTATTAAATTATTTATTTTATCTTTGAAGTGCTTCCATTTCTACACTGTTAAGGATTTCTCTGTAAAAGCCAGGGTGCCTGAGAATATTTGGCCTGTAGTGATCTTTGAAACATAAGCCTCTTTTTTTTTTTTTTTCTTCCCTCTCTGTCTTTTCTTCTTCCCCAGTTTCTCAGTATGAATGATGATCTGTCTGATGTGGAGTGCCTGTACCCACTGGGGAAATTTTAGGAGATCTTTAGTAGCTGGAGACATCCAACGCCTGATTTGCTCTGTGTTTGCTTAATTTTTTTAAGAGAAACAAACCTGGCAGAATCAAAAGGGTGGGAGACGTATTCAAATGCTCTCAAGCGATTATTAAAATGTTAAGCAATTAACTGTTAAGATCATGCCTGTAGCAGCATCTTTTGAAATACCTGTGCTAGCAGCACCTTCTGAAACCAGCACAGGAAAATAATCCATTTGCAAGGCTACCCGCCATTGAGGCATACATCGGAGACCCCATTTAATGGGAAAACTCCCACGGACTTGCATGGGTTTAGATGGAGCCTGAGGAGAGCTCTGCTGTGGTTCCTCACTGTGATTCTTGCAGACTCAAAGAATGGAGAATCACATTGCCATATGATGAGTGTTGGGGTTCATGCTGGGGTTACTCTGAGGGGACTGCAGCAGAGCTGATGGGGCTGAGCCCTCTGCAGGTGACGGGTATGGGGAGGGATGCTATGCTGGATGCTGGACACAGTTCTGCTGCCAACAGGAGCTGCACTGCTTGAATACACCAGGACTATCACTGGTTCTGCAGGGTTTCTTATCAGGCTGCAGAAAAAGAGGGCACAATGTACAGGCTAGTGTGGGAACCTGATAGAAAAGTGTCTTTTATGGCAATGTTATGGGATAAAGCTGCCTTCAGCAGTGAGAAATTAGCACAGTGGTAATCACAGAATGGATTAGGTTGGAAGGGATCTCAAAGATCAGCCGGTTCCAGTCCCTCTGCCATGGGCTGGCTGCTCCCCGTCAGCTCAGTCTCCATCCAGCCTGGCCTTGAGCATCTCCAGGGACGGGGCACCTACAGCTCTCTGGGCAGCAGTACCAGTGTCTCACCACACTCTCAGTGAAAAATATCCCTCTGACATCTAATCTAAATCTCCCTTCTTTAAATTTAAAACCATTCCCCCTTGTCCTATCACTATTTACCTGTGTAAAACAGTTTCACTCCTGCTTAGAAGCTCTCTTTATGTATTGGCAGGCCATAATGGGAGAGGTAGGACATCTGACATTAAAGGGGTTGCTGAAGTGGTTGATGTACTCCCTGCAGTGTGCAACATGCCAGCTAGTACCAACCCATAATGCTCACTGGTCTTCACTGAGATACGTTGTGGGGAATTTCTAGCTCCCAAGATTACTGGTAGTGAGATGCTTTCCCTTTTATCCAGCTCTCTGATTGAAGGGCACAGCTAAAATGCACTGAAAGCCTGTACATTTATATTGCTGAACTTCATTTCACAAGGGAGAGCTTCGGCGTTGTTCTGTTTTGTCTTGTGCAACCTCCTTCTTGCTGTCTTAACTGCATATGATGATTAGGTAAATGAGTCTCTTCTTTCCTGTAAGTAATGGGCGTTCTCACTCTTCAGAGCAGACTGGGTTGCACTGGATCATCTCACGCTTTTTGCACTCAGCATATTGCCTGTCATTAGAAATCTGTTCATCTTCTCTTCATTTCTAAGGCCGGTTAAGTGCACATGGCTGTAAATGCCTTCCAGGTGCTGTCTCTGCTCCCACAGCTCTACTTCTACAAAATATTCAGAAAGTAACGTGCTGGAAGCGCAGCTCGGGATGGGTTGCCCTAAGTCCAAAGCCATGCTTTCAGGTCAGATCAGTCACCTTTGCAGATCTGAATTTGAGCAGTCACATATTTGCCCTCCTACGAACAACCCAGGATGGAAATTATCTTCGCAGTTGTGGGAAGCCTAAATCCATGGTCTGGCAGAACAATCTCTGATATGAGGTTAATCTGCGAATGGTTCTGAACAACTGTTGAGCCCCCAGCAGACCAGTGCTGCATGTCCTGTGGTCTTAAATCCAGCACTTTGACCCCAAAGCCAGAAGGAGCCAATCATCCAACCAAGGCTTAAGGCTGATACAGATTCTGTATTATCTGGGAGTTGGACTAGATGACCTTTAATGGTACCTTCCAACTCAAACGATTCTACAGTTCTATGATTATGATGAGGAAGCATGAGTCTGCAGTGCCTGGTGTCCACGTCTTATTTTTCATGACATAATTTCAGTGAGGGGAAATAACAACTGTGGGACAGGAAAAGCAATATCGAAATGTTAATAATTAAGAGGTTTGTGTTACTGTGAGCAGCCAAGACAACAGGCCAGCCTGTGGTTTCTGAGAAAGCAGTGAGAATTGGCGAGGCCACATTTCAGCCCTTAAAAAGGATGAGTTTGGAAAAGTCCTGCTAAAATCAAAGAAATTGCATGTGCTTGCGGGTGTCCCCAAGGCAACTGCTTCTGATAGACTGAGAGGTTGACAGAGCAGGGTACAAGGAGAGCAAAGCCATTTTCCTCATGTACAACATAAAACCCAGAGCCAATAAGCAGCATTATATTTATGTTCCCCAAATAACGATTTTTTTTTCAGGTTTTTAGCATTTTCATCTGCTACTTGCAGAGCCTTACACTTGAGCTCCCTCTTAGCAGATGGAAATTGAAGGAAAAAAAAAAAAAAAAGACGGTATGTGCTGGCATATCCATATGGCATTCAAGTGAGAAATCACTTGGAACACAGGGCCTCGTGTGGGGTCACAGCCTCCATACGTTCTTTGATGGGTGCAAAGGGTCCAGAAACTTGTTGCTGCCGTAGCAGCGGGGGAAAGGGTTTGGTTCAGCATGGGCTGAAAATCACTGCTGGAGGAGGAGGAGAAGACATGAGCTATGAACAGCCCTCAAGGTATTTGGATCCCTACCTGCCCTTGAAATCTTGGGCACCATTGAGAATCTGGACCTGAGTGCTTTTGAATGATTTCCAGCCTCTTGCTGAAAAATGAAAATTACAACAGAGCAGATATATGCTGGCTTTATCCTGTGTGATAAACCCGATCTGAGTGAGGCTCTCCAGCACAGAGGATCTGCAGAGGATGCTGCGTGCCGTGTGGGGAGAGTTTGGGCGATGCAGGAGCCTCATGTGGGCTTTCTGTCTTATTAGAAGGACGTGTGAAGACTGCATGTGCTACAGCAAGAGAATGAGTGGATAAAAGACACCTTCACACATTGTTCTGAGCAGCTCGGCAAAGTGTTCAAGTCTTCTGAGCAGCTACATGAATGCCAAAGACTGACTTTGAGCAGAGTCTTTTCTCTTGTTCCCCTCATTATATAAACTTGCTCTAGTGTTGTCTGGTACATCCATCTTCTGATTTTCATTGACTCCAGCAGGTTTGGCATCAGTCCTGTGTATGTATAGATCTGTCTGCGTAACTCTCCTAGCTGTTTACATATCTGTCTTATGTATTTATTTTCCCTGGTACCCACCACTGCAATGTCTAAGGCAGGAATCATCCTCCACAATGCCAATTTCTTTTGGCTTCTTTCCTGTACGTGTTTGGCTTTGCACTTTTCCTCTGAAACTGTGGCTGGGATTCTCAGTTATCCTGAGCGTTGCTCTAGCTCTACTCCAAGGCTCTACAGCCAAGCTTCCATGGGAGTAGGCCCAATGTCAGTCTGAGCTTCGGTTGGTATCCTGCCCTACAGCAGAGTTTGGGGTTACAGTGCATCCTCTGATCCTATAACAACCAAAAATGAGTGGAATGTGATTTTTCCAGAAAATCAGAGAGGCTTCAGAGACTGCAGATGCTTTCCTACCTGGCCAGGCTTAGTGTCAGTTGTTGTTTCTCTAATTAGGAGTTAAAATAGCTGTGAGGAATACATATTTTTTTGAAAACAGAATAGAATAGAATTTACAAAAAGAAAACTGTAAAAGAAAACTTTGTTCAACATCATAAACACAACCCTAACCTGCCAAGCATATAAATGTGTTGAGGAAAAAAATCCATTTGTTCACATTCAGAGTGCCAAGGGGAGGTTGTGAAGTCCCAGGCTGTGGAGAGTCCAAACCTCTTCAGGAGGCTCAGCCTCTCACCAGCAGGTTGCTATGATCCTTTCCAAGCTCCTTGACAGCCAAAACTCACCATCACCAATGCCCCAAACCTACTGATGCGATGCGAAGCCTTGGGCTGACCTCCAGCGCCAAGGAAGGCTTCCAGGAATTCAGCACTGGCCATTCAGCTCCAGGGCAGCTGATAGACATAGCTTCATGCCCCTCAGAACTCCCTCCCAAAAGCTGATGGTTTACATGCCATTATGTTAAAAACTAATCCTCGTTACAAGTGCTGATGCAGACTTTTCATTAGTAAGCACCTCTGAACTTGAGTGGCCCCAGGTCAAGTCAGTTGTTACTTCTAATTTTTCAAGAGGAAAGTGCTTTTGAAATATCGCCCTTCTCTTTTTCTTTGCTTCTACCCTTTGTTCATGTCTAACTGGCCTTTAAAGAGCCTTATCAGAGGCGTGCACTTATAAAGATGAGGGTTTTTTTGTGACAACGATGCAAAAGACAGCAAAATCCAAATGCAGCTAACGCTTGCTTGTGCATTGGAAGTCCAAAGAGCCAGTCATTACATATGGACAGATTTATACCAGATAGTAAGTATTGCTTGGCATGGGTCCTTCTTTAATTGCATTATACAAACATAACAGAAAATTGACCCAAAGGGGGAAAACAATTTTATCCTTAGAACACTCTTCTGACTAAGTACAGAGCTTTTAATTAAATTCCCTATACAAAGTGACTGCCTGTCTCTCATGTTGAGCCTAATTGATATCAAAGCCATCCTTAAAATCGATATTTTTTTCTGGAAAAAAGAGCAAATACCCTCTCCACCCCAACAGAATTCAATAAATAATTTGATAGTACTTGACTCCTAACTGTAATCTTTGTCTCATTTGAGCTGAATATAAAGTGAAAATTTGTCCCCGCTGCCCCCCCAGCATTCCCACTGCATCGCAAATCAGTCACAGCAAAATGTCCGTATCCCAGATCTGCTGCTGCTTCCATTTATTTGCACGAACCTCGCTGAGCAAGGGAGGAATTAAAAACCTTCAAGTGGCAACACATTTATGCCGCTTTTGTTACCTATTTTATGTTTTTCACTTATTTATGATTACGGTTGCAATTGGATCCCATTAGAAGGCTCTGTTAGATCAAAGGCTTGTTAGGGCGGGCGGTAGACAAACCCATGCTCTTTCAAGCCTACTAACAGAGAGTTTGCAGTGCACCGTACCCTGCTGCAAACCCATAAGCAGGCGCTTAACTCTGCTAGGAATAAAGGCATGTGGGGCTCCAAAAGATGAGATCAGCTTTGATGAGGCAAACACACAAATCAAAGAAGCGGGCCTTGTTCGTTACCTTTGCTTTCTAAACAGCCCCTTTCATCTGTCCTTCTTCCCTGTCAATCTGTCCCACCAGAGCTGGAGAGAACGCTGGTCCCCTTCAACAGGAGTGGGTTAGAAAACGGATGGAGGAGAACAAAAATAAAAATTAAGGCAAGCATTTTTATTTCTTGGGCTTCTTTTCTACTTTTTTTCAACCAGAAGAGTGCAGTGAAGTGGGGAGCTGAAAGTCTGGCTTTGGCTATTGCTCCACAAAGAAATGATTGAAACGTAAGTCAAGGCAAAGTTAGTGTGTGCAGCCCTTTGCATTGCCTACTCCTGATGAAAGCAGGAGAAATCTCAGCAGAGACCATTGCTGAGGAGGGAGCACGTACTTGTAAGCTCAGCCCCGATTCCCAGCTTTCTGCTCTGTAATGTCTCTCTGCTGATATTGGCCCTTGGGGACTCTTGCTACAAGCACAATTTTCTTTCAAGAGCGTATGCTAATTGTGGCATCAGGGTTGTATTTATGATCCCTAGCTGGCTGTGGCAGGTAAGATGGAGAGGGGAGTGATACTGAGTCTGCAGACAGATCGTACTCATAAAGCACGATTTTGTGCTTCCCATGCTCTGTGACTTCCTAAAGAGCCAGGGATTAGCATAAAGAGAAACCTGCCTCAGTGGAATAAAAATTTGTCCACGATTGAGGCAGGTGATCCAGCTCCTTAGACCTCACAGTGTGCTTGTGCTCTGGGATGCTGACTTGAGAGATGGTTTTCATAGGCAGACAGCAAAGCCTATCTGCTGTACTGGGCTTTGGGAAAGAGGGGAGACTGGGGGAAGCTTGAGGGGATGGAATAATTCTGCTCTTTTGCTATCACGTCTGTGGTCTTTTTACAAATTTATTACAAATATATGTATATATACCATTTATTTAGCCTGCAAATCATTTAGCTTCTTTCTAGAGTGATCTTGTGCCCTCATACCTACTCTGTGGTCTACCTCAGAAACAAAAGCCTGTGGCCAGAGAGGTAGTAGCCAATCAGCCCTCTTTAATGGCTTTCAGTTGCACCAGGAGAGATTCAGGTTGGGTATTAGGAAAAATTTTGTCTCAGAAAGAGTAGTGATGCGTTGGCACAGGCTGCCCAGAGATGTGATGGGGTCACCACTCCTGGAAGTGTTTCAGAACTGTGGAGATGTGGCACTGAGGAACGTGGTTAGTGGGCACGGTGGGGATGTGTTGGTGATTGGAATAGATATTTTAATGGTCTTTTCCAACCTTAATGATTCTGTGATTCTATGACATGCCTCATTTGGGGTCTGCATCCCATGGACCTTTTAAAGATTGGTTGCTGGCTTTGCCAGACAGTTGGGGTCAGCACTTTTGTGCCCACTTAGTATGGCAGCCAACCCTGGAAAGCAAAACCAACCCCAACATAATGCAAAGGCCCTTGTAGACGGCGTGTATTCACACACATCACCATTTCCCACTTAGCATAAACTTTTTCAGCTACGTGCAATGCAAGTAAAATATTCAACAGAGATTGCCCGTACATCTGAATGCCATGGGAAAGGGAGAAAGGCTGGAAATAAATATTGATGTGAAGGCTCAGTGTATGTCAGGTGTATGTGTCACTATTTTATATGCTCTGCTAAAGGTTCACATCCTGATTCTGCTCCCAGCTGCACTGAAGGAAATCTATAATAATGGGGCTATTGTAAGAATCCCACCACTCCAAACATGGTGCATATTTCTGTCCAGCAGGCCTAACATTTCAATGCTTTCAGGAAGATCTCTCTTCCTATTATTCCTGGATTTCTTAGGTGTCCTTGGAAAGATTGCCATAAAATTTCTGTCTATGATCAGGGCCTTAAAATAACAATTTGCAGGCTATTGTTATCATTAGTAGACATGGTATCTGAATTAGTAACTTGTTATTATTGAAACCAATAGATCTTGCCCTCCTTGGTCCTGTAAAATGCAGCCAGTGGAAAACCCCTGAAGAAGAATGAGCTCAGTTTGGAGGCAACCCAAAAAAATTCTATGATATTTTGATTTAGAGAAGAATTAAATGGACAGTTTAAATTGTTGAAATGTATATGGATATACAATGCATTTTGTTTTGTTCAATGTATGGCACAGAGGCCCCCAGCATAACTGGTTAATTTTACCATGGATAAGTTTCTTCGTGTCATGAGAAACATTTACTTACTGGAAGAGGCTCTGTTGTCACAGCAGCACAGGTGGAAGGAAGAGTGCATCTTGGCCAGCCCTTAACATGAGCCCAAGAGATAAGTGTTTCCAATGCTGCATGCCAGTGATGTAGGGAGATTTGTCTCCTGCCCAAGCTAATGACAGAGCCATGTCACCATATGTGTGGTTAGTTTCCAGCAGCTCCTCACTTCTTCAGCATGAAGGGAGGATGACAGATTGTGTATTAGACAAATTACTCTTCTCTTGAAAGCAGCAGTCATGGTGATATCCAAGTGCCTTCTTCACTCTCTCTTCACTGAACAATTTCTGCACCATCATTCAAAGCTCTTTGCAATGAAGAGGTGGGTAGTAAACAACAATTATAGCGCAGCTCCTTTACTCCCAGCCAGCACAGCCCAAGGCAATGCCTGTATCAGTGAAGGCAGAAGGCTGCAGTCCATTCTGTGATTCTCAGGCCAGCTGGCATGGCACGATGGCCTGGACCAATCGTTTTCTGAAAAACAGGGTGGCCACATCCCAGCTGCTTGCTGAGAGCAGCCCCAGCCAAATACCTGCTAGGGAAGATGGTCACGGGGACAGTGACTGTGTAACCTTGTTGAGCTTTGAGCTTGTGTCCTCCTGACAGCATTGACACTGGGGGTCTGCTTGGATGTAGGGAGGAAAGCAGTCTTTCCCTGTCTGTTGCGGGGACTCCCAGGAAAGCCTCCAAACAAGCAGATCCATCAGAATGATAGGCAGGAGGCAGGAACTGACGTCCTCAGGGAAAGCTGAGATGATTGGATATCAGGCTGGACATTAAAAAAAATTTCTTCTCAGAAAGGGAGATGATGCAGTGGCACAGGCTGCCCAGGGAGGTGGTGGAGTCACCATCCCTGGAGGTGTTCAAGGAACGTGGAGATGTGGCACTGAGTGTTGTTGTCAGTGGGCATGGTGGGATGGGTTGATTGGACGTGGGGATCTCAGGCTTCTTCCATCCTTAATGATTCTGTAATTACTGGTGTGTCAGGAATAACCCTCTTGAGCTGTTCTCCTTTGAGGACAAACCTGCAGTTCCCATCAGCCACATATTGCCAGGGTTTCAGCGCTCCACATAACCTTCCTCTCTTGTGTTTGTTTGTTGCCTTGTATCATGCATCTTCCAGCATATCCTTTAGGCACCACCCCAGTCACAGAACTGATTCTTGGATTACCTCTTCAGTTATCATTTCTGCCCTTCTCTTTGCCCCTTCCTCAAACTCCTGCTGCTACTCTATCTCCAAGATGTCACTGTGGATAGTGCATTGCCCTCTAATGGATGGATTTCAAACTGAGTTCCTCACCCGAGCCAAACTGTGGGCAGAGTCCTTTGACCCACAAATGAGACATGTTATCCATGTCTAAGCCACTTTCTATTCCCTGCTCCTCTTGAATCAAAATAATATTTATATATATATTTGTGCAGACATCGGTCTGAATGTTGCAGCTATTTTTAAGAAGAGGCAGAGGGAATCTGTGCCATTATGAATCCTCATTCCTTCGTGTCCATGTATGCTTTAATTGGCTTCAGATGGGAAAGCACTAACAAAGCTGATTTCTGTGATTCCACAGATCTGGATTTCAGGGTGTTTTTTTTTTTTTATTCTTTTTTAGCTTGCTTAATCCTGCTTAAAGTCTTAAGATTTATTTGTATGTTTACAAGATGCTGCTTTTCTCATTATATGTGCATTATAGTCACCATTAAAATAATACAAACAAAAGGAAAAATAGAACGGACTTCCAAGCAGCTAATAATTAATTACGGAGAACTTTTGAAAGGGTGGCTTAGCATCTTAAGCTATTCCTTCTGCTGCCAGATGCATGGGCTTGTTTTATAAACTACAATCAATCTGCCACTGGGGAAAAAACTGCAAAATGAACTCAGTCATCTCTGCTCATTTTCAGTTCCAAAAACTGAAAGGCTTTGGAGTGTAAAGTATCCTCTTCTTTTAATGTCAGTAAATAAGTTGATCTGTTTATATGGTTTTCAATACAAGTAAACTGCTTGCCATTTAAACAAGCTCAATCAGCTGTGAAAATTGACATTTTTAACCATAAAATCAGACTTCATCCTACCATGATATTAAATATTAAGGAATCATTTAAAGGACAGTATACATTTCAGAGACCTGCCTGGAGAGATGAATACAGGCACACACAAAAACTCAGCCCCTTGGCTTGGGCCCTGCTGCTCCGTAAAAGCCACCTAGCAAACTCATTCTGGCATGGTAAATCCATATTGCTTTGAGGAGACATCCAACCTTCATGTTCAGCCCTTGGGTAGCAAAAGTCCCTGCAACCTAAGTCCAGGAGGCATCTGCCTGCCCATGCAACAGGGCAATGGGGTTTCCAGTTGGAAATGGGCCATTCCTGCTATCATTTAGACTTCACGATGTCTGTGCGCAGTCCTCTGAACCCTGCCTTTTTTTTTTTTTTTTCTTTTTCCTTCCTTTTCTTCCCCTGTTTCTATCCAATTTTAGGGACAAAAAACTCGCGCTGCTTCTAAGCAGACTTACAGCTGGCACATCTCTTCACAGCTCAGCACCTCCAGTGTTCTGCCTCTGCCAAAGGGGTCTCATTGTGTAAGGGGTTTCTCTCTGAATAGGGCAAAGCAAAACAGCAAAGCAGTGGGATTACTGGGCTGCTGAAGGCAGACAATGGGGAAACAAAGCTCAGAGCAGTTAAACATTTATTTTTCAGAGGGGCACGGATGCCTTTGCACAATCCCTTCTCAAGCACTGTGAAGTTTCTCTGAAACAACCCAGTCGTGCAGCCAGATGCAAATCCAGCGCATCCAAAACACTTCCATTTCATCTTTAATTCAGAAAATGTGCACCTATTAACTGCCACAAAGTTTAGAGTATTGAGGTATAGGAGAATCTCACAACAGGCTTTGATGCTTCCCTGCTAGAGCACCTCTGGACATTTCAAACACGAAATGATGCAGATAGTGGATCACAGAATCATAGAACCATAGACTGGCCTGGGTTGAAAGAGAACTTAAAGCTCATTGAGCTCCAATCCCCTGCCATGGGCTGGCTGCCACCCACCAAATCAGGCTGCCCAGGGCCCCATCCAACCTGGGCTTGGTTGCCTCCAGAGATGTGGATACTTTCAGTGCTGAGCAGCTGATGTAGAAATCTAAGTGGGTGCAGTTTGCAGTGATGTGCTTCCATGCTGACCAAACACCTTTTCCCTTCACTGTCCCAGGTTGACTTGCTTTCGGTTTCCTGAATTTTATCTCTATGCCTGCTCAAAGAGCCTGAGGCTTTTCTTCCTGGGGGCAAGGAAAAGGAACAGTCTCCTGTTTACGGCTTTGGGAGTGATCCATATCCATGGTGGAGTGTGATTCAAAAGGAGGTGTCATTTCTAGAAGCTGGCAGTGCCTGAGTTTGCTTTCTGTCAATGAGGTGGCTGTGACTGTGGTTGTTTCCCTTACAGAAATTTGCATCAGAGTCCCCATGAGGCTGAAAGTTGGGCTGAGCATCACTCACTGATCAAAGAATCATTAAGGTTGAAAAAGACCTTTAAGATCATAAAGTCCAACCATCACTACCATGTCAACCCATCACTACCACGACCACTAAACCATGCCCCTCAGTATCACATCTACCCTAATGTCTCACATATCACAAGCATAGCCCCCCACATCAGGACTTGGCTTCCTATTTGCCAAGCCACGATGTTCTCCCCGCTCTTGGTGCAGGAAAAACGCTGTAGAGAGAGCACTAATGTGCCCCACAGGGCCATTTTGCTATAGGGCTAGCTCTTGGTGCTCCATGTTCCACTACAGAGGCATGTGAGATGGGGGAAAGCCAGTCCCATCATGAGCAAATAAATGTACTGAGTTAAAATTTTTTAATGGAGTCATAAATAAAGAACTGTCACTGGAGAAGTCCCCAAAGACACTGTTTCTGCTGTTTTTTACTTTTTTTAATGTTGCCAGCTTCCACAACTTCTACAGAGATGTTAGAGTAAATAGCCTGTGATCCTAAAGATCTTGTAATAGTCTTTAACAACATGAAGATTTTTATACTTTCATATCAGACGAGTTCCTAATAGACATTCTGTTCATGTCTCCTTATTTTATGTAGTGTAGGAAAAAAATAATCCCTGTCCACGGTACATCTTAAAATGTACGTCTTTAGCAATTTCTGATTTAAGGAAGAAACAACTAGATGCCTTTGGGATAGAAAACAATCAGGGTTTCCTGGGATTTGGAGCATCCCATAACTTCTGTGCTAGCCACGAGGGGGGAGGGAGGGAGAGAAATGTTTATTCTGTTTAATTTAACAAACAGAAATTTAGGCAAAACTTAATCACAGTGTGCAGGTAAATTTCCTGATATGCTATGAGAAGGCTCTTTCATCTTGCAGATTAAAGGCTACCTGGGGAAGCTGTTGCTCGGGAAGGTAAAGCGAGCATTAACAATCCTAGCTCAGTGTGGAATGGGCCATTTTCACTTTCAGAGTGGAGAAAATTTTCTCTCAAAAGAAGAGTTACAACAAGGAGCATTAGTACAGTGTGCTGTATGTTTACATCTGGCATTTGGGGCAGGGTGAATTACTCCTCATGCAGTGAGATCCAGTAGTGAAAGCTAAATCTCTCAAAATTCAATCCAGAAACAACCATACACTCTTAGCCTAAATTCCTCATCATTTGACATCTTTAGATCAAGTCTGGAAGTGTTCATAGAAAATATGATCTAAATCAGCTCAGATTTAAGAGCCTGATGCATGATTCCCACTGCGAGGATCTCTAGCCTACGTTATATGGGAGGGAACGCCAAGTGAGCAGAATGATCCCTCTTGTCTTAGAGCTGCTGAAACCAATGAGCAATACATCCCACACCACTCCTGACCATCAGCCTCTGGAGAACTTTTGGTTAATTATGGTTTGTTTATTTATTTATCAATCTCTCATTTCAGCTCTTGAGTTTTCTTCAGATTCCATCCTTTCCTAAATCAACTTCCAAGGAGAAAGAAAATGTGAATTCTGCTCAAAGTATCTTTGGTGTTGTCTGCACTGTTGATATTCCCCTGACCCAGTCACAATACGTGATGGAAGGCAGAGAAATAAATCTTTAGAAACTGTGACCCTTCTGATGAATATTAGGATGATGTGAAGAATGCCTTGGACTCCATTGTCTCTACTACCTGGAAACTGGGAGTATCAAGAAGTGCCCACTTCTTAGGATCACAGTTTCCTGCAATTTCAGGAGATGTATGGGCAACTCTACCCTTCCCTAGCAACAGCTACCACCACTCCTCTCTGGAAACTGGCTGGAAACTGGCTTTCTCTTCTCCTTTCCATGTATGTGAACCATTATCAGAACCTCAGTGTTTCATTTTATGCTGTAAATAGATAGCCTGCTATTTTCACGTCTGTGTTTAGCCTGTATACTTTTAAAACATCGCTTTTGTGGATCTCTGTTCTCTTTATTTCAGGCTATTATCAAATCAGTGCAAACTCACCATGGAGATGCACACAACACTTCACAATGAGGTAGGAACCATTCAAGCTCTAATTGCTTCTGTTTCTGCTGGAGTCCTATACAAAGGCACAAAAGGAAAAAGAAAAAAGATGTGCTAAGATATGTTCTTTGTTCTGTCTCTATACTGATAACCTTGGAGGTTATTAAAGCAGAGAGTAGAAGTTTAAAAAGATAAAGAGAGTCTATAGCAAATTTGGAGAAGTGATTGCAACTCAGATGGAGGCCTGAGGAGCCTGGGCAGATCACCACACTCCCGTGGGAACTGTAAACTTCATTCAAGCTGGTGCATCAATGTGTTTTGCCCAGTGCTGTATAGTGAAGCCAGATTGTGTGGAAGTACATTAGGTGTTTCACTTCACACAACATGCCCATACCTTGGTGTTTATAAGACTATCGAACAAGAGCAAGCCTGGGCCAAAGGAATGGCAGTCAAGAAATCAGAACAATTTCTTGACAGGCAGATCTCTTATGCTAGAGAATGATTTCCAGTGGTGGGTTGCTCTTTCGCTTGGGATATTTACATCTTGACTTGAAAACAATAAAAACCAGCTGTAGAATATGGCCACCCAAAATATCATAGAATCACAGAATTTGCTGAGTTGGAAGGGACCCTTAAAGGCCATCTGATTCAACTCTCCTGCAATGAACAGGGACACCTACAGCTCCATAAGGTGCCCAGAGCCCTGGCCAGCCTCACCTTGAGTGTCTACAAGGATGGGGGCATCCACCACCTCTCTGGGATGCTGCGCATCTTCCATCTGTACTGCCATCAAAACCATAGTTGGAAAAATGGTTATGGATTTTACATCCCAAGCTATTCTGAGGCCATTGCTGGCAGATGACACTGGGTCTGATAGGCAAGGCTCTACCCAGCCACCTCCCTCCCTACTCCACTACAGGACAGTGTTTTATGGCTGCTACCATAGGTAGAAGCATTTCTTGAACAAAGTGAACAAAGTTCAGATCTTCAGCTAAGCCACAAGGATGTCATTGTGCCACCATCATTGCTTTAGATTATTCTGTGCCTATATTTGTTGACACCTGGAACTGTGACATCCAAGGGTAATTCAGTATCAGATATTTTACGTAAATAACAGGGTAATAGGTTTTACTAGCTGCGTCTAAAGTCTCTGTAGATAAATTTAATTCTTTTGTGCATAAAACTTCAAGAGTGATCTTGCTGCTTATTGTATCTTTGAAGCACAGAATAGCCTGAATACCAAACTCAAAAGGCAAGTACCAACTGGAAGAATATGGAATTAGAGCTGCTTCATTGCATGGAGATGTGAAGTGAGGCTGGGTTCAGACGAGGACCTTCTTGTTTACGCTGTTCTGTGTTACTTCTTTTTGAGCCAGCCAATCCATTGTAGTCAGGTCATGTGAGCGCCTGTTTATAACAATAGTCAAAAGCAGAATTGAGAGTCTTCAAACAGTGAACGAGGGCACCAGTATCTCTTGACCACTTCTAGAACGGTTATTTCTGAGGAATGCGCAGATGGAGCGTTATAATGGGGTCCCATCTTACATTCCCAGTTCAATTTTTGTTTATCGTAAGCCAGGTCCTTGAAGTTACAGTCCATAGATGATGGCAGCTGCAGTGGGTCTATAAAGTCACAGATCTTTTTAAAACAAAGGAGAGCCTTTGAAGAAAGCAGAAACAAAGAGGCTGAATACAGGTCGACTTCCTGATTTGTCTCCCTCCTGCTTATCAGGGCTCACACCCTGTCTCATTCCCTTTATGCTCTCTATGCTTCAAATGGCTGAATAGTTACAGTGAGTAGATCCGTCGTTATGGCTTTACTCAGCATTCATCTCAGCTTTCCTGTGGATACCACTTGTGGGATCCTAACACTGCAGACCTGAGACGACTTGCATAATTTGTGTTCATATGAACAGAAGCTTTCGAAATGTTACAGAATCAGAATGCATTTTGAAATGTTACAATCAAATAATCCCATCTGTAGTTGGGAGTTTGTAGCAGGCTGACTTACAGTTGCCTTTTTGCGGCAATTACAGAACTTCCGTGGTAGGAAGCATTTAGGCTGAGCTACACCTCCATCCTGCCAGCTTTCAGCATCCTCACAAAGATGGTATTTGTAAAGACAATGGAAAATTCTGCATTTTGCATTTTAATTATCTCCAGGAAGACTTAGTGACAGCATCTCCTACTGTCTTCAGAACTTCTCCAGTCTCCCATACTTCAAAATCCCTGTGAGCATCCAAGGTGACAGGATGGGATTTTTATCTCTAGACTTTCCTTTACTTTTGGACAATTCAATTGCTTCATTAAATACAGTGAAGGCTCAGAAAAAAATCATCCTCCTCTTGCAATTCAAGCTTTGCTCATCCTGCTGATAATGAAATACGCTGTTGTCTGGTTCCTGCGATGAGTGGCATTTTTGACTGTAAGTGGGACACAGTGAAGCCTTCATCAGCTTGGCCAATTAAGATAAAAATTTCCTGCTGTGTATATGGACTGTATTTTGAAAGTATAGGTAACATTTTTTTACAAAATAGGTTTCCGTGGTTCTGGCTTTGAGATCTGAATATGGGTTAATAAGGGTTTCCTGAATGCTGGTCTCCTCCTCCTGACACTGGTGAGGGCTGCAAAGTATTTCTGAAAATCAGACCCATTGCTGAAATGTGCTGCCAGACAGAATTTGATAGCTATTGTAAAAGTTCATTAGACTGAAGCCAAAAAAATCCGTCTGGTTTGGTGCAAAGCTCCTGTTCCCCTGAGTGCCTTTGGCTACAAATTCTGCATATTCTAATTTTAAAGTACCATTCATTTTCTATTTGGTGATAAATGCTTTCCTGCATAAGAGCCTTTTGATTGCTCTGCTAATTAAAGTGGGTAGTTTCCTTTTATGCTAGGTGGCTGGGCTTCTGGGTAACTCCGGTGCGCAGAGAACAGAGAAGGTTATCTGGCAGCCTTTATTACCCTCCCTCTCATCACCAACAGGTACTTGTTCTGGAGCTCTGAGCATTCTCAGTAAGGAAATGAATTAGGGAAATGGGGAATTGTCAACCCATCCCCACTGTGCCCAGTAACCACGTTCCTCAGTGCCACATCTCCATGGCTCTGGAACACCTGCAGGGACGGTGACTCTACCACCTCCCTGGGCAGCCTGTGCCACTGCATCACCACTCTATTGACTTTTTCCTAATATCCAACCCGAACCTCCCCCAACATAACATAAAGCCATCACCTCCCATCCTATCAGTGTTACTTGGGAGCAGAGGCCAACCCTTTTCTCACCATAACCTGCTCTCAGGCAGTTGTAGAGAGCACTGAGGTCTCCCCTGAGCCTCCTCTTCTCCAGACTGAACAACCCCCAATACTGAACACACCCTCTCCAGTGCCCATACAGAGGGACAGTCACCTTCTGCTCCTGCTGCCTGCATTCTCTCTGTTACAAGTCAGGATGCCGCTGGCCTTCTTGTCCCTCTTGGCTAGTAAATGGCTTAAAAGCTGTTTGATGGCTTAGAAGTCCTGGAGACAGAAGTAAGAATGCAACTTCCACATTGTTATTTTTTTTCCTTGAGTGCCTATTGTGGTCAGCATTAATATTAGTAGTTGTGGCATGCAAATGTGATAAGTAACTTACCCTCATTCTGAATGCTGCTTTAATTGCCAAACTATAACGTACCTTCACTTCTACAAAAAAAGAAGCCTCTCTCTTAATCTGAAATATTAAGGAAAATGTAAAGGAATACCCAGTGCAGAAAGTAAATAACCATGGCCAGCCAGGGCAAACTCTTCAGAAGAAAGTCTCTGGGGATGGAGATGTAGCCACTGCACATTGTTCTTCTAGGCTGGACTTCTCCTCTCATAGATACTGGGGCATACTATCAAAGAAAGGCCTCAAACCATCTCAGGTGGTTATCTGAAAAGGGCACTGCTGTGAGCAAAGAGAACTACTACATGACTAAAACTTTCCAGTGAACGGGGTCTATGGAAGGCAGAACAAAAGGTCAAGGAGAACGTGTGATAGTGCTTGAGTCTCTCTGGAAGGACATGGCTTACATCTTCAGGATGCTCTGCCTTTGAAAGCATGCTCCTGCAGGTCTCTTACTGTATTCTGGTGTCTGTGTAAGGTGTTCACATGGCTCAGGAGCATTGTTATAACATAACATTACCATCTCTATCCAATTTCACATTGTCAGAGTGGACAGGAGCTTTGCTGATGGCATTCAAGAGTTTTTGGTGAGGGCAACAAGCTCACAGCAATCAGAAAAGGCTGCAGTTCTTAAAGGCCACATTCAGAGCCTGTGGCTAACGGGGCCTTAGATTCAACAGCAGCAAAACCTCACGGACTTGTCTTGCTTCACATGAAATTCGGAGATGTCTGGAGACTTGCAACAGAAACAAAAACAAAAAGCTAAATATCACTCTCAGAACCTTGTTTCCCATCCTAAGTAGCAACAGAAAGCTGGAGCCTTGCAGGCAACAAGGGAGAGCGACCATGGATGCAGTGTCTCTGTACAGGGTAACTTCTTTTGGTCAGACCCCTAAAGCTAAAGAGGCCATAAAGTGAAATTTTTATAACAGCGCCATTTCAGGCTCCAGAGGAACAGAGGGAACCCAGGCTGAAACTCCTTACATCTTATATGTTTTGATCTTCCCAGGACACTACATACCTGAACTGGGAAAATTTAAATCTTCCTCCTTGATTGAACAGATTCTTTGAGCCTGGACGTCAGTGTGTGGTGATAATGATGTCTGCTTGGGATCATGTAGAAGGAAAAAAAAAGGAAAAAATATTGCCCTGTTATTGGAGCAATTGTTACTGCTTGATGTGCAAGATGGGATCAGTCCTACACCCCATGCATTATCCTTTAGAACTAATGCAGGCTGCATGGAACATTGCATTAGTTCTAAAGCCATACCACGTGCAGTGCATTGACTTGCCCATTGTATTCAGGCTTTTCGTTTTATAACCAACACACCACAGATTGTCTGCATTATTTCCCGAGAACTGTCTCTCCTGTTGGTTCTGAGGCAGAGCATCACCTAACGGAGAGTGGCTCAACCCCAAAGACTTCGATACTGTAGACACGATGTATGGAGGGTTAAATACCAGGTTCTGAAATCTCCTGTAAAATGGAGAGGAAACCAGGGAAAAAGAAGAGAGCGTGAGTCTAACAGTTTGAGTTTAACCCTTGGCCATTGTGGTCATGATGGCTGTAACAATTCGTCATTACCAGATGGTCTTACATGGGAAATAAATGTTGCTCACCTTCCATAGGCATGATGCTGACTGCCCTGTGGAGGTGAATGAGCTATTTTAAAGCTTCACTTCAGGGTAACGTGCTGCTAATAGGTAGCCAGTAGGTCCAGGAAAACAAATATTCTGCCCAGTAATTCCAGAAAGCAGAATTTCTAGGATATTGTGTAATCATCACAAATCCTCCTAATAATGCGTTGTAAGTCTGGCTGCATTTGTTCACTGTAACACTAATTTCAGAGCACCCACAGAGCTGATGTGGATCTGGGGAGCTGTTTAACACATGGCTTCTTTCAAAAGCTGGGTGAGAAGAGCTGCCTGTTGGATACCAGACAAGCAGTCACGTAAGGATGTGTTGGGTGTACAGGCAGCTTTCCAACTCAGCACACTTCTGGATTGAGTTCCTGAGCCTGATCAACTGAAGGTAATGTTTAATATGGAAATACATAGATCAGGAAATGCTACAGTTTTGGTTAAGGCAGGTTTCTAACTATAGGAAGAAGAGTGGACAGAGGGCTTCTTTAAGTCTAGGACATCAAGACTGGGCATGAGAGATGAGTCTCAGCCCAAAACTCTGCCACCAAGATGTAAAGTAGAAGTAGTCACAGGCTCTGGGGGCAGTGCTATTGTATGGATTAGAAGGAAGTTCACTTCTTTGATTACCTAATCTGATAATGTGAGCATTATTGTATATTTTAGGGAAAGCACAGTATCATTCCCTATTACTTTTATAATATAGTCAAAGTCTGCATCCCATTATGTTGATTCTACACGACTGAGTACTGAGGTCACCAGGGAAAGCCATCACAATCATCTGCAGCTCTGCTAAAGCCAGGAAAGTTGGACTTGCTTAAAATAGGTTCAAGATTTTTTAGTCTTGTAATGACTGCAAGGATGTGGTAAGGATGTGGATCCCATAGGACCTTGTTACTGAGATACTCAACAGAGGCAATGTGAAGACTTTTGGTCTATTCCTCCCTCATGAAGTCTCAGCCTTGTTCTTCACCTGCATACAGCTTAGCCCTTAAAACATCTAGTTCTTGTAAACACATCTCATTGGCAGTGAAACCCTTATGCCATAATGGCTTTTTGCCTTTTGTGTGTGAAGGTAAACTCATAGAAATACCCATAGCTATGACTTCAAGATTAAGCAGAAAAAGTTCTCCTTGGCTTTGATGGACAGTGGTTTGCAATTCATGTCATGCAGTCCAAACAGGAGAGGCTAATTTTGGAAGAAACGGTGCTTTCTGTTCATATCCCACTGGTCATTTCTCATGATGACAAGCACAAGCGAGTTGGGTGCCTTTCCTAGACGTGGACACATTTCCTGTAGGATGCTTAGTGACGCCCTGGTCAGAAATCAGACAGACCCCTTAAATCTATTGCTAGTACTGTGAACAGGGAAATTTGCTGTACTAAGAATGTAGCGGTAAAGAAATACAAATCAATATACATCTAATCTAAGTTAAACTGAGCTTTAGGGATTAATCAAATCTTAATTATAGTCCAAACCACACAGCTATAGTTATTTCTAAATTCACAGGCTGAGCATTCAGGAGGGTGCTGGAAACCAAATATCACCTTTTTGCATTTCTGTAATTAAGCATTACACATTCATAACCTTTTCAGATGTAAATTATTAATGTGTGTAGTTGTACTTTTAATTAGGACAAACTCTTAGGGACAGACTCTATGACTGTTATTTATCTTGTACCTTTTTCCACCAGGAGTTCTCTTAACTTCAGTGGGATGGTTCATCTGACAAGATGCTATTCATTTGTATTTGTTTTTGGAAGAGTGCATCCCATGTTAGGCCATGCATTCAATGAGGGAACAGAGAGGTCTGAAACAAACCTGAGCCTAAGATCAACGGACAAGAAGATGTAAAATAAAAGAGAAGAAATTGTGGTACAGAAAAAAAAAAAAAATGGAGAAGCATAGTGGTAAAATTTATAGCTCACATCAGTCCTGTGTCCAGAATAGGTGACAAAGAATTTCTGAAGGTCGTAACTGAATTAGGTGACTGGACAGCGTGAAGGTACATGACAAGTTAGTGTTAGCAGTAGTATTATTTTGTGGGCTTAGCTGTGGATCAAGGTCTTACTTTGCTAGGCACCATATAAACCCAGCTCAAGGTGAGAGTCCTTGCACTGTTATCCTTCAGTTAAACCACTGGTGAATGTAAAACCATCCATATAAAAAGTGAAAAGGAATTTCAGTACATTTCTTAGTTACGGGCACAGCACTACCATAAGAGTTGCAATGATAAGTGACAGGGGATCTAGGGATAATTCAAAGATTGACTTGAGGAGGTTTAAAAATCTTCTATTAATTAAAAAGCATTAATTAAGGCAAAACAAACTGAGCTATGTTGACATACATTGGCTCAATACAAGTCCTCTGTGGGGGCTAGTGAATGTTTATCCCTGCAGCCACTAATTACAGGTGCCTCCTCCTTTCCCACCTGGAGAATAGGAGCTGCTGTCAGCAATGAAAAGGAGCTAGTAGCTCCCTGATTGAAGTACTGCACATGGAAAGATCTGTTAAAAAGGGGAATGCAGAAAGCTTGAGAAACAATGAAGCATCCTAGTCAAACATTGACCAGAAAAAATATATATCTGAATTATTATTGCACTCTTCTCTCTCACCCTTCTGTCAAACAGCCCAACAGAAGGTTAGGATGTGTTAGAAATAAGACGGAGTAAATTTCAGCATGGTATAAAACCAAGGCTCCTCTCTCATCTGGAATGCTATATGTCACTGCCAAGGGAATTAAAGGATGTTCAGATAAGGATGACAAGAATAATTTGAGACCTGAGAAAAAAAAAAATCTTATACGGTGAGAGATTGAAAAGATAAGTGGTGTTTACAGTAGAAGGGAGCTAAATAAGAAGGGCTGTGATAAAAGCTCGTGCTGTCAGGGCTGTGAGAGGGGAATGGGGAAGAGGAACCCAAGAGATATGGCAGTGGTGCCACTGAGCCTGCTTGGAAAGGAGTGAGAAAGGGTGGAGTAAAGAGTAGAAGAGAGCACTATCAGAAGCAGTAAAAAGGTATTTAGTGGACTTATTATTTTTTCAATAACTTCCAAACAAAGGCATGAAATAAAAGAGTAGAAGGCAAGAAATGAAAAGTTAATGAGAAATCATTGAATGGCTTGAGTTGGAAGGGACCTTTAAGATCATCTAGTTGCAACTCTCTGCCGTGGGTAGAGTGTAACTGTGAGAAGTATGATGGATTTGTGAAGTTCAGTTCAACTGAGTGTTGTAGATACCTGACAAGACTGATAGAGGAATCAACCATTCTTGAAAGTCGGGTGACACACTACAAAGAAGTGCCCCAGCAGTGATAACTACCTGTGTTCTTTTGTCACATAATGCATGCTGAGCTTCCCAGGAGGAGCCAGGCTCCAGCATGAGGCCCATGCTGGCTTTGGTGTCATCCTTACTCTGGTCAGGAGCTCAGCATTTCCATTTCCTCACCTCATTCAGGAAAGCATTCCAGCAAGAAGCTAAATTAAGTTTAGCTAAAAGCATTTCATTCAGCTTCACTAAAGACAGTTATCCTATGTTGGATAAATACCCACTGGGTTTTAAGAGCATATTTATCTGAAGATTAAGTACAAGACGGAGCTGTTTATCCAATGGGGCAAGTGGATTAACAAGGTGAAAACTGAAGCATCTATCCTATTATGCTACAGCTGATGACCTAATTTTGTTACTTTTCTGTCTCAATTTATTCTATATCACCATTCACCTGCTTCTCCCGTCTAAGCAAAGCTGCTGACCTGAGTCTGCCCAATTTAAGAAAGGAGAACCCAGTTAAAAATTGGTCAGTAGAGTCAATAATATAAAAATTCCTTGGGGATGTGAGCTGGGGTCTCTCTCACCCTTCCTTCTTTTTGCTCTGCTCCCAAAACCCCATCCTTCTCCCTGTATTACAGACTCTCTGCAGCCCTTAAATCTTTAGTCTTGCCCTCCTTCTGAAACTTCAGTCTTAGGTATGTACCCATTTGTCCAAAAACATTCCTTCAAAGTTCCTCCTTTCCGTTAGCCAGTAGAAGTAAGTGATTCATGGTTGTGCAGCTGCCTGAAGAAAGGTGTCCAGTGTCATTTGAGATGGTCTAACATCTCCCACCTGCAGCTGAGGAGGATGAGTAAATTTTATATTGTGTCTACCAGCTCCATCCTGATGCTGAGGATGTCTTGGATATGAGAAAAAGAAATGGGGATCTGGAAGCATTATGGATGCAAATTTAGACTTAAAAAGCAAAGGGGCTGTGTCAGCTCCTATCAACTTTCAGCTTATTTCTCTGGATTTGTTTGAAGATAACAGATTCTTCCAAGATGTTACTTGATGTAACTTCATTATACATACCATCAACAGCATGGCATCCCAAACTGGCCACAACAGTCTCACCTGAGCTGGTTTTAATTAACTGCTTTAGTCACAAATCCAGTAAAAAATCTCACCTCTGCATATCACTGGGAATGTAATCAATGTCTCTAATCTGTCTCTAATCAGGAAAAAGCTTTTTTGTTGCTGTTGTTGTTACTTTCATGGCAGACAACTGGTATCCTAAAATAATGATTAGGCCTTCTGTGCATTAGTAAAATGCATCTAACCCTAAATTTGTTATTGAGTAGGGCTTTGATCAGAAGACCTCCTGTGTTTCCACATCAACCTAAACTGCCCTCTCGTTTTGCTTTCTGTGCAATGACATTGAAAATGATGAATTAGCTGAAGAAAACAAGAATGAGAAACAGACTCTAAGGCCAAGGAACTGTTCTGAAGAGAAATCATAGAATCATTAAGGTTGGAAAAGATCGGTAAGATCATCTATTCCAACCGTCCACCTACCACCAATATTGCCCACTAACTGCACCCCTGAGTACCACAGCTCCACATTTCTTGAACAGCTAATGAGTGACCATCAGCTTTGCATGGAGACCTCTTCCATGGAGCAGAAGATACAAAGGGTAGAAGGGAGAAAATAAAACATCCTGGTGACCTAAAGTTGAGAAGCATTGTCAGTAACAAAGGGGCTCCAGATATCCATCAGGAAAGCCTGGATGATCTCACAGGCTGAAATTGTGTGGAAATGGGATGAAACTGTAAAATCCTGGCTGTATGACTTTGTGCGTTCCACTAATTCCTGCCATAATCAGAAATTCTACGGATTCACTGAGGCTGCAGAGGAGAAAAACTTGAATGTAGTGTTTAATCATGTCTGAGCTACCAACGTCATGTCACGTCATGTCAGACTAATGCGATGCTGACACGTATCAAGAGACACATTGCTAGCAAAGATACAGCTGTATTAATGCCATCGTACAGGCGGCTGATGAGCCTCTCCTGGAACAGCATGTACAATTCCCATTGCTGGTGTTCACAACTGATGAATTAAGATTGAAACAGGAAGGACCACTGATCAGGGAAACGAACAAACTGCTTTACCAGAGGAGATTACTAATTCCACTCCTTCAGCTTGGGAAAGACAGATGTATGTAATGACTGTTCATAAACATATCGGGGAGGTAAGCATCAAGGGGGATGGACCAATTAGCCTGCAGGACAGCGTTACCACAGGAATAAACAGGAATGAATTGGCCATAAATTTAAACTGGTGAAGAGGAAGAAGTGTGCAAGAGGCAGGAGAAGTGAGTCCCTGTAGCAGCCTCTTGGAATTGTGGAGGGGAAAAATCTGGTTAGATGGAAGCTGGAGCATGACAATTTCTGAAAGGGAATATGTGGAATCTGACATTGCAGGAACTTGTTTAAAAAATAAAATACAAAAAAAAAAAGAAAAAAAAATCAGAGGTACCTTTTAACCTGGTGTAACTCTGTTCCAGGTTGGTTGGAGGCCTGGGCAGCCTGATTTAGTGGTTGGCAGCCCTGCCCACAGCAGGGGTTGGAACTCAATGATCTTTAAGGTCCCTTCCAACTGAAGCCGTTCTGTGATTCTGTTTATTTGTTTTTGTAGTTCCATTGCCCACGGTAGCATTGCATGGACATGAAAGGGGAAAAATCAGCTGTAGGGTGTCTTCTAGGCAGATCTCCAGCATCTAGGCTAAAACAAAACAAAAAATTCCTCCCTGACGTGTAGTGCTACTTTTGCTTATCTATTTTTAATGTTCCAAACCCGTATAGAGCCCAGTCCCTACCCCAAAAGTTACAAACTAAGGCAGGGCCTCTTTTTATGTTAGATGCATTTTATGATGTCTCAGGATACTTTGCAAACAGGGCCAAGTCACAGAATTAAATTCACAATATGCTTTTAGCGTTCGCTTGATATATTAAACTGGATTATAGACTTGTATCATAGGAAATTATACTCGCGTTTTAGTTCCATTAGCCTACTTTAAACATTGGTATTAAAAGCGGATACTTACTTAAATACCAAACTGTGCCGGGTTATAATCTGTTTCTCTGATATCGTAGATCATTTGCAAACCACAAAGCCCCTTTGATCTTGTAGAATGCTCAACTGAACTTAAAAGGAAATTAAACGCAGAGCTCAATTTTTCATTAAATTGTCACCCACTGTTTTAGAGTTATGACTCTTCAGATCTCTTTCTTCTAACAGGTGGACAAACAGAATGCTAATACCACGGTATCTGTGGAGTTATAAAATCTGTACTGTGCAAGACGTTTTCTAATTATTGCCACTTCTTTATTAGCGCCTTTAGCTCTCATTTTTTGCAAAAAGTCTCGGGACACAAAAACACCACTGAAAAATCAGGTCTTCAAAAAACTGGGGACAATTCTGTAGCCTCAGATGGCTCTAGGCAATAAGAGCTAAAAAGACTTTTATAAAAGTGGAGCTGCAAAAATCAGGGCTTATGTGCAATTAAAGAAGTTCATGATGGGAGCTGTGCCTTTGTAAAACCAGATATGCTCCTTAAGATCAGCAACAGAGATACAGACTTTGATTATGAATCTAAAACTGCCACATTAAATCTCGATGCCCGTATTCATCTCACTGAGTCTCACCGAGCAGGATCACAGCAATCATTGTGAAACCAGAACCCCAGCTCCCCAAAACCTGTGCCATGCTTCCAAGAAGATGAAGATCCAGAAGATGGGTGGTAGGAGCCATAGGTGTGTGTTTCTTTACTCTCTTGCTATCTCATCCTCAGAGAAACGATCTATTACTGCTCCATCCAGACAGGCTTTGGTGTCTTTAATCCCAGAAATAGCAGCGCACCATTTTAGGCTTTAAAGCCTCCAGCTTTGGCAAAGATTGTGGTCACAATGGATAGACTTATCAAGCTGCCTATTAAGAACACAGCCTGATCCTGCAGATATGGCAAAGAATGGCTGGAGGGAAAAGAAGGAGAGCAGGAAGGAGAGAAGGAGATCAGGAAGCTGTTTAATGCTTTTGTTTTACTAACATCCATTTGCTTAGACCAGGATTAGAGCTGAGTTTTGCTAAGAGGTAGGCAGATTTAAAAGCTGACTTGGATCTGAGAACTACCCACACTCCAAACCCTTATTTATTCAAACCAGAAAGTTTCTGGTGGTGGGGAATGGCTGTGGCGAGCAAGGCTGGCCTGTATCTGTAGCACTGTGTCTGAATCAGGCTCATTTCTCTGCTTCTCATTTCTCTGCTGTGTTGCTGGATTTTGCTTGCAACTGCAATTTTTTAATATCATTATTTTTCCTTTTCATTCACAGCAGTTGATTAAATGGAGGAATTTTGATGGATTCTGCCAAGTCCAGTGAGTCCCGTCCTTGGAAATCTGTGGTGTTTTTTTTTTTTTTTTGGTCAGGATTTTGGATAAATTTCACTCTGGTTTCAGAAAACCTCCTTTGTGAAGCTGGCTGAACTCGTTTGCTTGCATGGTCCTTCCTCTCTCCCAGGAAATGCATTCAGCTCTGACATCTTACTCTGTGAGCAGCTCAGTTGCCTCACTGGACTGCTAGGAACAGCATGCTGGCTGCATTTAGAATCATAGAATCATTAAGGCTGGAAAAGACCACTAAGATCCTCAAGTCCACCCATCAACCCATCAGCTTGCTTACTGCTCCTCTGCTAGAGCCCCAGTGCTCTGACAGGTTGAGAAATGGAGAGCAGGAGATGTTTTTGAACTGTGAAAAGAAAGAAACAGGGTATATGGACCTAGATGGGGAGTCACTCCTTTCATCTTGAATTTCAATGAGACTAAGAAAGCACAGCTATTACTTTTCCAGAGATTTCTGAAATGCTGGACAGATGCATTTATTATAATAATGTAGTCAATGTTAGTACAATAACAATCACAGCCAACACTTTCCTCTGAGCCTGGGAGTGAAAGAAGACACTTTGTGTGCCCTCCTTCCACAAACACTGGTAGCAGTGGTATGTTAGTACTTCAAAAAATGGATGAATATTTACGTCCAAACTGATGAAAAAAATTATAAGAGACTGCAACTAAAGGTGTCAGCCTAGGCTTGTTTTAGCTGAGCTCTGAAGAAACTATAGGTTCTAGTTGTAGCCTGGTGGAAAAGGGCCAAAAGAGGTGCCTTCTCCAGGTCTGTATCTTCAAGGATGTAGCTGATCTGAGAAACATTCCAAACCAAATTGTTAGAACCATTACAATTCTGTGGATCACAGAACCATGGAACCATGGAATCACTGAGGTTGGAAAAGATCACTAAGATCATCTTGTCCAACCATCAACCCATCCCTACCACACCCACATCTCTCAGAGCCACATCTCCATGGTTCTGGAACACCTGCAAGGATGGTGATTCCACCAACTCCCTGGGCAGCCTGGGCCATTGCATTGCCACTATTCCTCCTAATATCCAACCTGAGATCAATTCTAACAAATGTCCTTTCCATGTTCTCCACACCTGTGTGAGAGCAATCCTGCTGACATGGGCTTTGTTGATCCTGAACAATTTGTCTGTCTGAGCGGTTTGAAAAATTTTCATTAAAGGCGTATAAAGGAATAACTCTATCTTTCTTTTGAGGTTGCTATGCCTTGGATCAGACTCCCATTGACACTCTTTCCCAGTGGAAGATGGAAAAAGATGAGAAATTTCTGTTGAGATCTTGCTCATTGAAGAGCCATTGAGCTTCAGCATGCCAAGAACATTGTGTATAAAGACACATCCCTGGCTATAAGGTACTTATAAGACAAGGCTGAAACCACCTGTGTGTGCAAACACAGAAGAGAAGCGCAAGGCAACAGTGTAGTACTTATCACTAGTTTGAAACTACCATAAGTGTGTTGGCCACATCTTCCCCACTGCAGTGTTTTAGCTATTGTGTGCAAACAAAGAGCAGGGAAGAGAAGCTTCTAAAATGGCACTGCAGTAAAAAAAAAAAAAATTTTTTTAAATCTCTACACTCCATTAGTCTTTAGTGTTAATTAGGTCTCCTGGGAAGTAAAATGATTTTCCAGGGCAGATTTCTGCTGGGAGATAGAGTATGGATTGGAGAGAAGATGATGATTCTTTGGGAACAGAAGGCTCAGAAACCTCCTCAGATAATTGGCAGGTCTGGTTTACTTACAGGTTCCCTGCAATAATACCTGTCTGTCTAGGTGGGAGATCCAAAATTCAGAAAAACCAATGCAGAGGGTTAACTTTTCCTTTGTGCCAACATTTTTTAACTTGGAAAACAAAGGCTCTGTACAAACTGACACTTAGCTTCTATGAGTTAGTTCTTGAGGTCTCATTAGGACTCTGACTACCATCGATGATGTGTTTGAAATGCTTCATGCTTAGATTCAGCTAACAGCCAACAGTTAGGCCTTAACCAGCACTACTGAGCCTTTGAAGTGAGACGAGACATTCAGTGCACAGAGGTGCAGCAAGTTTCCTGATATGTTTCTAGGTACTTCAAAACTTGTTATAGCAGGAATGACTATTCAGAGGGATGACCATTTGCATCATGGTGCTTAAAGGGTCTTGATCCATTTAAGCAAAGGGAACAGTTTATTGACAAGTATAAAACTTTGCCCAGTCTTCCAGTCTTAGGAGAATGAGGCTACCAGTATATTATACAACTACACCACATAACCTCCAGACAGAATATGTTATTAGGATTTATTAGGTTATAATCCTTTTTTGATTAAAAATTATAAATCAGCTCACGTTTGATGTTAACCCATAAATGCAGAGCACATGTTAAGCAAGGCGCACTGTACACGGCCCCTGGGCACGCACGGAGTAGCCCACCATGCCATTTCTATTGCTTTGCAGAGAATTATGGACCCCATCAGAGAGTGTGGCCCACTCTGTGCCAGGAACATGGCTTTCAAGAGGTTAACTCTGAGAGATGGAGCACGCTAAGCGGTTGTGTTTGATTTATTGTCCCTCCTTTCTTTTTGTTTCTCCTTGAAACATAAAAGCTTGCAGCCCACAGACTCTTGACATTTCTTTTAAATGCTCTTGTCATTCAGAAATTGCCACAGTCATCTCCCGTAACTTTGCACTTAGTGTTTCCAGCTTGCTTGGGGTTACTTGCAGAAATTGAAAAGGAAATAAGAATAGATTAAAGGGCTCAATCCTGCAAGGTAGAGAGTCTTCTAGCTCTGAACCACTACTGCACTTAACCATTTACTTAACTTCAAGGGTGCGAGAACTGCGGTACCACCAAGTGAATCATAATCTTGAGAATGGAATTGTGAAGATGTCTGCAAAATAAACAACCACTCTAGATGCTGAGGGCAGGTGACACTGTGGGATTTTTAAAGGATCTTGTTGATTTACAAGCACGGTTCTGACTTGCACTGGAACCTGCCACTTAAACGCTTTTCTAAAAATCTCCCTCCAGATGATTTGGGTTAGGTCCCTGGGCTCATCTCTTTTGCAGAGCAAGACTGTTTTTCTGCTCATCCTGACCCATAGGCATCCTTATCTTTGATGCATATTAATGACAGATGGAGAGTCTTTTGACGCGTGAGACAGCTGAAGAGGTTTGCAGCTTGTTATCCCAGGTCCGAACATCTCAGCTGGTAACTCACACTCTGATCTTTGTAGTCACTAAGGGTTAAGAAAATCACAGGCTTTGGGGAAAGCATCTTTATTTACTTTAACACGGTGCAGCAATGCCAGGTGAAACTTTCATCCATTTATGAACCACTGAAGTAACAAAACATCCTTTAGCTCAGTTCACCATACATACGGACAGGGACAAAGGCCGTCAACTTGGAAATAGCACTACATGCAATATGAAAGTAAGAGTAACATCACCCACAGTGTGACTTCTGAAAGATTGCCAGAGGGAAGACACCTATTGATAAGACAAGAAGTGATGGCCTCAAGTTGCGCCAAGGGAGGTTCAGGGTGGATATTAGGAAACATTTGTTCTCAGAAAGTGGTGATGCAGTGGCACAGGCTGCCCAAAGAGCTGGTGGAGTCACCATCCCTGGGGATGTTCAAGAAACGTGGAGATGTAGCACTGAGGGATGTGGTCAGTGAGTACGGTGGGGATGGGTTGGTGGTTAGACTAGATGATTTTAGTGGTCTTTTCCAACCTTCATGACTCTGTGATTCTACTGGGACCTGCTCCAATTGCTGCCAGGAAACGTCCTATTGTTCTGACCAACTGTTGTTAGTGCTTCAGTTTGGCTTCTCACCTGTTTTCAATCTTATCTTCAACCCAATGCTCATCTTCATGAAACATTCCCCAATTCTCCGTGAAACAGTGCCCCAGTATCCTTTTTGGTGGAATTTATTTTATGTGACTGCTGCTTCCAAAATCCTTTCTTTTCAGCCATGAACACTATGAAAATTGAATATCAGCCAGCTCTTCGATGGACTTGTGGAACTCATATTTCCTAGCTCAATCCTGACAGTTCACTGGACAAGATTTTTTATTATTATTATTTTTTCTCAAGCATGTCATAAATTGGAATCAAAATCTTAACTTTTTAAAGTTCCTTGTGGCTGAAAGCAGCAATTATTCCAATATGAAGGCCATGCGGGAAGAGCACGACAGAGTGGTGGCAGATAGGTGGAGGTTTCAGACCTCCTCATGCTGAGGGAAGGGACCCAAGTCTTCAGTTTCATGGGTGTCTGAAGACAAGGTTACAATGGAAAATGTGGTCCCTTCTCTTTTCACTGTACTCTTTCAAATGCAATGCTTCTGGAGACTAGAGGATTCCTTGCCTTCTGTCTATGATGCTTTGGGCCAAGCATCAATGCTAGTGGAGATCACATTTTATGACCCAAGTTAACATAATGAAAACAAGACATGCCCAGACACAGGGAATGACAAGACTTCAAGAAGTCTCCTAGGAAGCTTTACCATGGAGATCGAGACTCTTACAACTTTACAGGCACCCAAGTAGGATGGCATCATTTCTTTTCACAGATCTCTCGGTTCAACTGAGGTGTCTCTTTTCTGTGCAATTGCTGTTTTAAATGCTGCCCTTTGTGATCTGCAAGATGAGGCCTCAGGTGGCTTCAGGAAGCTGTGCTGCACTGAGCAGGCACAGTTTTCTCTCAGTAATCCCAGGTAAGACAGCAATGACAAGTGACATGAAAGGTGCATTTTGCATGACGTACGTGGAAAAGCCAATTACATGTAATTAATGTTGGTTAAATGCTTTGAAGATGAAAAGCTTTTATATAAGTGTGATTAACATCAATTCTGTCGAAATGATTGTCTTTCTAATGTTTTAAGAAGCTTAATAGCATGCTTCAGTTCCTCAGTGTTTATCTCTGAGATATGATGACCCCATACAAAGCATTCACTGGAAAACTGTACAAGAAAGACCTTCAGTGGGAGTTGATGTTGGCCACAGACCAAGAATCAAGACTGAGACACTGTGGTGCAGAGATGATTCACTTGTCAATAGCTCAATCTCTTGCAAAAGTTCCTAATCAGCACTCCAGTTAAGTGATGCTTGAGAGTTGCATTCAGACGAGGTCTTAAATTTTGAGTGCTCACTGCAGGATGGCTTATGAAGCCTACAGAAAGTGTCTGTGCAGATTGGATTCAGCTTTAGAAGGCGCATGATGAGGAACACCAGCTTACTCTTAGCAGGTGCCCAGGATCTGGCACAAGACCCAACGGGCACCTCCAAATGGGAATTTTGCCACCAATTTCAATGCAGCATGCACAAAAATAAACGGTTATTGACTGAAAGCTTACAGTCAATTGTCTAACTCTGATATACTTTGCTTTCCACAGTAAATAAAGTGGATTTCATTTAAACCACTTGCAAGGGATGAGAAACAATGTGGGTCGGACACCGAACAATAGATGTTCTCTAAGAAAATAGTGATTTCATACATTGGCAGGCATTGTTATTTTCTGAAAATGAGTGCAGATGTTTTAGTATGCTGAAATCACTCAAGACTTTTATGGCAGAAAGAGGCCATGGAGTAAATAAACTGGTGACAGGTATAATGAAAGGCATTCAGTTTATTTGCTTGTTCAGAGCTGTTTTATTCAAGAGAGCTCTGCTATGCCTACCACAGGCAAATCCTCGAGACCTTCTTGAAGAGGAATTTCACTGGAAAAAAAAGAATCATGCAAGACCATGTAGCAAGCCCAGGGCTTCCGGATGACAATCAAATAGGTTACTTAGCACCTTGTAGGCAATTCCTAGAAAGCATCAATTTTCTCATATATGAGCTCTCCACTCCTTATTTGCTTGGGGGAAAACACAACGGCTGTATTTCCAGAAGTGAGGGAAATGCCATTTAAACCGTCCGTGGGGCTGTTGCCAAGAAAAACATCCAGATGTCACCAAACATCATGCTGCTATTAAATCAGCAAGCTAAATGTCGGTGAGGTCTGAAGGGTTACAGGCGTAGGAGTAGATCGTGCTCCTTCTCCCCATCAGCCAGCTCCCCAGATGAGGTGATCGCCTGCTGGGTTGGCACCTTGAGGGAAGATGCCCTGAGTTGAGGAATTCAACTCAGTCTCTTGAGTTTTCCTCGTATGATGGAGGCTGCAGGACAGCTCAGATCATCTTGCAGGGATAGAGATTACTGTTCAACCAGCCCTGGCAAGACCCTTCTCTCCTGGTAGTGGTGGGGGCAGTGGGTGCTGAATTAAGTGTGTGCTCACCTCGTCAGCCTACACAGGACAAAGCAGGAGAGACAGTCCCAGCTTCACTTGGACCTGCTGGCACACAGAAGATGGATGAGGTCCTCAAGGCTTATCTCTGTCAGCTCACATGTGTTAATACTATGGCTGCTTTGCCTTCACTGGGATTTTACCTCTGGCTAATTACTCTGTATTTGCTAATGCCATGTAGGAACATGCATTCTTCCCCCTGGTGAAGCTGGTTCCAAAAAATGCTCACCTTCCATGCAGCTCACGGAGCCAAGCTGCTTTGTCTTTCAAAGATACCTTGGGTACAAATGTCAGCATCAGATTTTCACCCTTCACAAACACTAAATTCCCCGACAAAGAATTTTAGAGGAGAGAGCTGCAGCACAGCCAACCTTTCCCTCCTAGAGAGACGTGTGATAACTTCAGCTTTTGTTCCTCTGACCTGCCCTTGCCGGACTGAAAAGAGCTTTGAGCACACACCCAGGAGAGCAGGAAATCTCCCCTATGGATCACTTGTAAAATGGCCCAGATTGAAAAACATGCAGCAGAAAGAATGAAGCCTGACTGCAAAGGAGAGTGTTGTGAGGTTTTTTTTTTCCCCTCTCATGAATAGGATTTCAAACTAGCAGCCAAAGTGAATCATTATACATCCTTTCCATATGCCACTTTCAATCAATAAGGCCTTATGCTCTGCTAACAATCATCCTAAACTATACCTATTAACAAGAACGCACATTTTCATAGTAATATTCCACGCACGTCACTGCACACAGACTGCAAACAGTCAGGAGTGATCACAGCTGAAGGGAGATGGAGTTTCTGGAACAACGGGCTGTGTGTGGACGTACACAGCAATGTAGGGGCTGCCGCTCTTTCGTGTGTAGGCTGGTTTTTGTTTTTAGCAGTACGTGCGTCTACAGACGGACTTTTTTCCTCTCTTTCAAGCTTAGGCTTACTTGCTGACCCAGCCAGTGTCTCTCCTGGTGACCCAAGGGTTCCTCAGAGGCGGTTGATGCACTGGGGATATGGTGCAGTGGCAGCAACAGGAGCATTACATCTGGTTTCAACAGAATCATAAAGTGGCCTAGGTCAGAAGGGACCTTAAAGATCATCTAATTCCAATATCCTGCTATGGGAAGGCACGCCTCTCATCAGATCAGGCTGCCCAAGAACCCATCCAACCTGCCCTTCAGTACCTCCAGGGATGGATATCCACAGTTTCGCTGGGCAGCCTTTGCCAGGGCCTCACCACCCTCTGAACAAATAATTTCTTCCTAACATCAAACCTAAATTTCTCCTCTTTTAGTTTAAAGCCATTCCCCCTTGCCCTATAACTATCTACCTGCCAGTCTCCCTCCTGTTTATAAAGTCCCTTCAGGTACTGAAAGGCTACAGTGAGATCTCCCCACAGTCTTCCCTTCTCTAGGCTAAACAAGCCCAGCTCCCTCAACCTTTCTTCATAGGAGAGGTGCTCCAGACCTTTGATCATCCTCACGGCCCTCCTTTGGACCCAGTGCAACAGCTCCACATCCCTCCTGTACTGGAGACCCCAGGTCTGGATGCTGTACTCCAAATGTAGCCTCATAGGGTCAGAGTAGAAGGGGACAATCACTTTCCTGCCCTGTTGGATAACCCTCCAGTTTGGATGGAGAGTACTGACTGCAAAATTCAGCACATATCTGAACTAGTCTCTCTGTGAATATATGGAAAACTGCTATAAATGAGGTGCAGAGCTTCATGGGTGTGGTACAGGAGGTGTAGGTTGTGTTTCCTAGTGTCTAACTGTGATCACAGGGCACCTCAGTTAGCTAACTACTATTAATTTTATCTGTTTACATTGCAAACTCTTCATGATTGGTGTCGCTTCTCCAGAAATACTGTGCTTGCTGTGGAAGTTATTGACTGAAATGCCACAGCTCAAGCAGCTCAGAACAGCCAACTCTTACACCATGGCATGAAGAACTGGGTAGATTCACCCAACTAAAGCAGAAATCTGTATTTAAGCTGGCCACCCATGGCTTCTCTGCTAATCAATGGAGAGCCACTCAATACAGTCAATGGAGTCTACAGTGATTCATCTCATCCTGAAGTAGATAGTTAAAACACAGCAGCTGAATTGCACAATGAAAAGACTTATTTCTTCTTGCTTCCTGAAAGCCCAGTGACAGCCTGATAGAAATGTCTTCTCTGTAGATTCCTGAAATGAGACAAGTTTAATCCCACCACTGCCCTTGTGACGTTCTCCTGCTCTGATGCTCCACATCCATCTCAGGCATTTATCATTATATCTCTGTACCCTAAGGTGCACAAGGAGTTAGCTGAAGGATGCCAGAGTGAGGGGAGGTGCCAGACCTACATTTGTTTGGCTAAAACATACAATCCCTGGCCAACATTCCACAGCCATACAGGAGCTCAGTGTCTTTATGTCTACGTATCCTGTATGGCCTCTTCTCCCATGTCACAGCAATAGGATGAGAGGTAATGGCCTCAGGTTATGCCGAGGGAGATTCGGGTGAGACATGAGGAAAAATGTATTCTCAGGAGGAGTGGTGATGCAGTGGCACAGGCTGCCCAGGGAGGTGGTGAAGTCACTGTCCCTGGAGGTGTTCCAGAACCGTGGAGATGTGGCACTGAGGGATGTGATCAGTGGGTGATACTGGTGGTTGGTGGGCAGTTGGAATAGACAATCTTAGTGATCTTTTCCTATCTTAACGATTCTATGATTCTATGGTCCCAATGCAGCCAAGGCCTGTGGATACTACTGCGTTAAAACAACAACAACTTTTATCTTTCTCTCAGATGTGAATTTAATCTTTGCTTATTTTTATGTTTCATAACTAGCGGCTGTTTCTGTAACCCCTGTGTTGATTTCTCACACATAGCCTATGTGATACCTACCCTTCATGAGTAATCCTTGTGTGTTTTGCACGATTTGACATAGAAGTTCTCTGCTAATCAAAAGCTATTGCTGCTGTGATGTTTCTGTGCTGTGAAATGACCCCCAGTCAATGAAAGCCCCCTCCAAAACATCCCTGCCTACACCTACTGCTTTGTGACCTTGTTTCCTGCGGGTGAAGGTGGGAAAGAAGAACATGCTTACCTTTGAGCAAAGAGTTGTGTGGCCGTGGGTGTCAATAATATCACCAGAACTTAGCTGTGCTGTTGCAGTGCCCTTTTGCTGGCTTTCTGTGCAAGCACATATCTGTAATAGCATCATTTGTCGCAAAGATTTCACTTAGTTTCTTCCTCTCAGGCATGGTACGTGATCATTGAATCTTGAAGTCATTCCTCAGACAAGTCATCTTGCCTTTGATGAAGATTTGTAATCCTGGAAGGGCTGTTCAAAATCTTTGCCAGTATTTTTTCACATTTGGAGGTATTAATGATGTACAAATTACTGGGTTCAGTACTGGCCAAGCTGCTACAGTCTATTTTATATGTGAAGTAAATACAAATGATCAAAGCAGAACTTCTGGCTTGAAAATGTGCAAATGCTACCATTATCAGCCGAAGTAATTACAAGGCATGTATTTGTTTAAATACTTAGTGTAGCTGCTGAAACCTCTGGCATCATCTCCCTCTTTTATAATATCCATGGACATTTTGACAGGTTTGCATTTGCCAATGGAGCTCCATCCCCACTGTGCCCCCAGGCATGATGTATTGCATGGTTTGGGACACGGGACTGATTTCTTACACGTGTCCTCTCTGACTCTTTAGGAAGGATGGCAGCCATTGAGTTTATTATGTTGTTACCCATACTCTACCCATGATTGCAGCACAATCTGAGGCTCTTGGACGCTGTTTCAGAAACAGCCAGTGGGGTTGGTTCTGCATGGATATGTTGAGCTGAATTTGGAGCAAACACCAGTCCCTGTGCTGCATGTAATTAGAAGATGCTTCCAGTGGGTGAGATACTGGAGGAGTGCTTTGGCCATGGCAAACCACAGCGTCTCTCCAGATTCAAATCCACACCCCCAGCAAGCACACTGGTATGTTTTCTATCCTGCACAGGCCACATCTATTAGCATTTGTGTCTTCATTTTTTTCATCCTTCATTTTCCTTTACATAGTCTTATTTTTCCCAGTCAATAAAAATGATTTTACTCTTCTTAATTAGTTTTTTTTTTTTTTAGGTTTCCCATAGTAATTAATGCAGTTTTCTTCAGCACTATAACCTATTACAGTAGTTAAAATATTAAATCATGACAGCTGCCAGATCTAAGGGACCAAGAAACATAGGTTCTTCGATAGTCACTTTGTCTTTATCTTTTAAATTAGTTCGCAGACTGCTTTACATTTTTGGGTAAGTAATAACATTTGTTGATTTGAATGAAGAGCGATATAAAAATAAATTGCATTGTACTTTTAATTACACAGTCTTAATTTTTGTGGTGACACTCCAGGCTCTCATATAATGTTGTTTAATGTTTGCGTCTCTTTATTGATTTGATAATTTAAATACAAAAAAGATTGTTTAATTTGCAAATTTCTGCATTCAGCCTTGGGGTGCTTTGTTGATTAAGGAATCAGAGGAGTGCTGTCTTTTCCCCCATCTCCATCATGCACACGGAGGCATATATGTTACACACTTGCTTTTTCTCAGGCCCCAAATCCCAGCTACCAAGATGATTTTCTCCACTGCTCTGAGAATGCAATCCTCCCCCTACTTGACATTTCAAGCTAGGGTATGAAATAAGCTGTTGCTCCAAGGGGCCCTGGTTTTTGGAATCCTTGGAGTGGCTGAAGATAGTGGGTAGATCAAGAGCTCCCATTGGATGTGGTGCCCTTGGCAGGTTCTCTCTTCACCCGGGAAGTCAAATGGCCTCGCAGGTTCAAGAGTGGTTAGAGACCATCCATCCTCTGTGGAGGACATGGTGGAAAGAAGACCTCAAAAAACTCCATGGAGCCTGTAGGAAGAGTCCAGTTTGGTGGGCTCCTTCAGTTTCTGATTTTCTGCTCTGTAGGTAATTCAAAACTTCCTTTCTCCAAACAAAATGACACCTCTAAACTAACTCTTCCATCCACCTCAGCTCTCTTGGAGAGAAGCCACAGGAACTGCTCCACGTTACCCTCGGTACTGTAAGCCACTGTGTCAAAACCCATCTATAGGGGCTGCTTTTGAGATGTTTGTCTTTCACTTTCAGAGCTGCCGGTATATTACAGACTTTCTAGGAGTTCAGCAAAATTCAACTTTTCTTTCAAAATCTATCACCATAACACTGTTTTCCAATCTCTCTTCATTAATGATTTACTTTCCGTGGAACAAATGCACCAACTGAGGACAGAATCATTATTAAAATCTCAGTTAACAACACAGTATCATTTTCGTCCTTTCATTTCCTCCATTATTATAAAATTCAAGATTCATTTCATCTATTAATATTAGTAATCTATTTTTTTTTTTTTAATTTTGACCAGACACAAATTAAAGGGGGAATGATATTATGGAATTGACACTAGGACTTACTCCTTTTTCTGTAAAATTTGTTTTTTTCCCTTTCATCACTTCACTCCTAGCATCTAACATTGGCTTCTTTTGCATCCCAGTGGCTTCATTTGGTACCTGGCACTACTCCCATGGAAGTCAACTGGAAGAGGCCAACAGACTTCCCTGGAAGGTGATTAAAATCCAGCGTCAGTGAAGAGCTGAAGGTTGGAATATGGGTTTGGGAACAAGGGAGCCGGGTTCTGATCTTAGCCCTGTCACAGAATTGCTCTGTGACCCTGAACATGTCATTTCATTTCTCCGTACTGCAGTTACCATGTGTTTAAAATAGGGACAAGAGTGTTTGCTATTTATTGTTCAAGTCTCCAAGCAAATAAAACGTGGTATTTAAGAGCTAACTAAGCAAGAAGGCACAGATCCTACTCACTGGAAATCTGTCCTAAAGTAGCAGCAGGCTGTGAGAATGGGGCAGAACAGAGATGCATTTTTCATAGAGCTTACAAATTGCTTCTGTTCCTTTTATAACAGATCATTGTCAGTGCGTTCTAATGAGATTTTCTTTGTGCCACTGTAAGACTAAACATAACTGATATTTTTTTTTTGCAGCATTTCACCCAGAAAAGCTCTGCTCTTGTGCAGTGTTTGCTTGTCAGAGATAGGTTGGATTTGTAATGCTGTAGAATAAACAATTTCTGTGGTTATGGCACACCTATTTGCTAGCCTATGTCTGTACCACCAGCCCTAGGAGCTGCACATTAGCTAAATATGCACAGGACTGCTCTTGCAATCTCTTTCATTGCAAGATGGGGGTTACCACTGTTGCAGGTCTTCACAAACACTCAAGCGGTGAATTCTAATGATTCCATTTGCAACTGGAAGAAACAAGACAGGAAAGTCTGACAAAGCCCTCCAGGAGGCCCCTGGTACGAATGGGACACAAACCATCCTGCAAGGCCTTTGACTAAAGCTTTCTGCAGTGAAAGCAGTGATGTGTCCCTATGCTGAACTATTCATAGCACTGGGAAGTTTCTCCTGACATTGTCTGTTGAAGACTAAGCCCTTTCCTCACCCTACTTGCAGAAGGTCATGGAATCATAGAATCGTTTGAGTTGGAAGGGACCCTTAAAGACCATCTGGTCCAACTCCCCTGCAATGAACAGGGACACCCACAGCTCCATCAGGTACTCAGAGCCCCATCCAGCCTGAGCTTGGGTGTATCCAGGGACAGGGCATCCAGCACCTCTCTAGGCAACCTGTGCCAGTGATTCACTACCCTTATACCCAGTTTTCCTCATATCCAATCTAAATCTCCCCTCTCAAGGACACATTGTACCACTCCTCTTTGGATTTGCCTCACATGTGTTTGGCAGCTTGCTTTGTCACCCCTTGGTCCCCCCCCTCAGACCACACACTTCTTTCCCTGTCAGCTTTTCCTCAAAGCCAGGTTTTCTACACCTCCAATCTTTCTCTTTGCACCTCTCTGGGCTTTTCCCAGCTGAGCCATATCTTTCCTGAGGTGTGGAAATTGTTCTTGAGCCAAGGCCCCACAATTGCCAAGCTGAATGGAGAGACTGTCCTGTGCCTCCTGCAGGGTTCCTCTCTGCACAGGCATCCCAGCACCACTGTGACATTTTGGCAGAGCTGGATTCCCAGAGAACTCGTAAACATCACAGCGCTGGATCCTTTCTGCCTGGCAGCAGCTCAGCCAATTGCTCCTCATCTTGTATTGGAGAAATTGATTTTAACTCCTCTGCCAAGGAGTGCAACATTTTAATTACTTCTGTGGATAAAGCCCATTGTTCCCATTCTGATCAGGACTTAAGAGATAAGTAAAGCAAAGCCTATAAGAGATCCTGGAGAAGCTTGAGCAGGAACCCAGGCTACCAGAACACTCCCATCCTGTACTTCTGCCATATGTCCCTCACCCTCCTTGTTCCATTCCACCATTGGCATAACTTTAAATCTTCCTCTTCTGTCCCTTATTATTGATTTATATTCAGATCTGGTGTTAGTAGTTGCAATGTATTTAATCTCTGACAGGAGAATAATTAAATGTCTGTGTACTATCCCTCAGCACAGTTAGGATACAACTGGAAAACATTGCTCACTTGCTGGATTAGTGGTAACTTCCCTGCTGCCAGTTTCTGTTTCTCAACACAAATGAGTGACATTTGGTGGCAAAAACAAGGAATGAGATTGGTGGCCTTTGGCAGCAAGAGAAGCTGGGGGGATATAGGGCCAGCAAAGCTCAGAAATGAAGTGCAACACTCTTTCTGAAGGACAAAATCCCAATTTATTGTACACCAAGACACCTACATTGGATAAAACCTTTAGACTGACTGTAAAATAACTTCTTTTTGGTTCTTCTGAAATCCATGGAGAAAATCATAGAACCATGAAGGTTGGAAAGACTGCCAGGTTCACCAAATCCAGCCATTGACCCACCCCTACCACTGGCCCACTGACCACGTCCCTCAGTGCCACAGCTTCACAGTTCTTGAACACCTACAAGGACAGTGACTCCACCACCTCCCTGAGCAACTTGTTCCAACACCTCACCACTCTTTTGGAGACGTTCTTCCTAATATCCAACCCAAACTTCCCCTGGCACAACTCCAAGCAATTACCTCTTGTCCCTTTGAGAGAGAGGCACTATTCGTGCCCACCATTTCCTGGCATTGTGACCAGCAGGGCTGGTTGCTCTCACTTCTGAATGCATTTCTCCCTGATAACATGCCAAAATATCCAAGAACTGAAGGCTGGGAAGCAGAGTGGTTTCTTTTTACAGGCAGCAGTACCTTACCTGCACCCATATCAGCAATGTGTCTCTCCTGTCTCTCTAGAAGACTGATGGAATAGTGATGGAGAACTGAATAGCTTTTACACTTGGTACTCTTATGACACACAGTATGCTCTGTGCTAGGAAGCTAAGTAAACCGCTGCAGACAGTATATTAGGACATCTGAGTGCAAAGCAGCTGATATAGGAGGATGAAACAATAAGACCAACGCGGGTGCCTGTGAAACCAGCTGCCAGCACATGGAGATGGGTCTCCTCCAGACAACTTAGTCCCAAAGACCATCATCCACAGTATAAAAGAAAAACCTGGACCCAAAACAAACAGATGAAAAATCACTGCACCAGAGATGCCCAAGTTCATTACTCAGTAAAACATAACAGAGCAACGTTGCAATTTGAAGCTCAGTGCATCTGCCTTGCTCTATATATACTGTGGTCTTGAATGCTTATCACCTCCTGCTAATGGCAGTAGAATATTTGCCACAAAAACTTAATTATTTACCTTGTCTGGGAGGGAATTTTTCCTGATTCAAGCCTTCAGGAGTGCAGTGTAGGACGCATTTGGCCCCACTGGGCATTCTTATACTCTCACCACTGAAAACTGGGACAAAGGCCAATAATCTGGGACAAACACTAAAAATACAGCAGATGCTCTGGGACATGTTTTATTGGTCCTTCTACACGTGTGTCAGAAAGCACAAGGCCACAGGTAAGAGCTGAAAGCCAAAGCTGCAGCGCGGTCCAGCTGGCTGCAGAGAGGTTGGATGGCAGCAGGAGGAATAGGGATGCTCTTGGTTGAAATATCCCTGCTGGCATGGACAATTTCAGTAGCACGATGCTTCCATATGAACCTTCTCACTGTTAAATTGCAAATGGTTTAATAAAGCCAAGTCCAGCTTTTTAAATAAAACTTGGAATTTGAAGGATGATGCTCCTCTGCCAACCAAACACCTAGGGAGGGAGGAAGGCAAGGGAGCTGGAGAGATGAGTGTTTGGCTCTGTGTTGCTGTAGTCACCATACACACTGTACAGTAGCTGTATTTTCAGGTCAAATATCAACAACTGAAGACAATGTAGGCAAATCAATGGTCTGACAGTGATAGGACAAGGGGGAACGTTATTACACTAAAAAGAGGGCAGATTTAGGTTAGATGTTAGCAGGAAATTCTTCACTCAGAGAGTGCGAGGTGCTCCATCCCTGGAGGTGCTCAAGGCCAGGTTGGATGGAGGCTTCCCTGCCCACAGCAGGGGTGGAACTGGATGGGCTTTGAGGTCCCTTCCAACACAAGCCATTCTATGATTCTATACTACATTCATTTACATAGGTTGGTAACTGAAGTGGGTGGTGAGATGTATCTATGGGAAGCAACCAAATGTGTTCTTCTGATTGAAGGAATGATGCACTCCTGGGCTTCAGACACTGCAAAACCCTATGGGATCTGCTGGCAGGCACCCAAGGGTGTGCAGCATTTAATATTGCCCTCACATGCTGAGCCCAGAGATGCTTCATGCCTTGCCCTCCAGCTCAGCTGTGTCAGCATCATCACAGAATCATTGAATGTATTGAGTTCGAAGGGACCCATCCAGTTCCAACCCTTCCATGGGCAGATACCTCCTACCAGACCAGGTTATCCAAAGCCACATCCAACCTGATACTGAGCACCTCCAGGGATGGGGGCATCCACAGCTCTCTGGGTAAAGTACAGCGAAGAAAACACCTGAAAGGAACCTTGTGCATGAGGCAGACCGTTGCCTGTGTTAAAGATAGAAAATGCAGCCCTTCACCAATTAAGCACACACCATCACTGCAGTCAGTCATATGATGCCCATAATCCTCCTTGTCTGAGTGCAGAAGTCTCCATGCTGAGCACGGACGTGCTCTGGTTCCCGGCTGCTGGCAGGGTTGGGGTGTGGATTAAGGCCAGGACTCTGCTTTTTTTTGGGAAGCTTTATCGTGTGGCTCTGATGCTGCCTGCTGCTATTTAAAATACAACCAAAAAAAAAAAAAAAGGAAAATACCAGGTTGTGGAAGTTCACAAAACTGTTGGTCTAGGGGCATCTCAGGAACAGACCCCTTTGCCTGCTGTATCCCCCCGAGCGGTCAGCACCTGATGCCTCACTCTATAGCCCAGAGCTAAGAAGCTAAGAAAAGCCCTGAAAGCAGCAGTGTCTGCCCCATCCCTCACTATTTTTACTGGCCTTGCTGAAGCCAGACCACAAAGGGCAGATTTGTCTGCACAGGGGGGGCTTTTTTAGTGCAAAACCCATGAGGTTATTCAGACAGCGGCAGGGATGATGCATAGGAGCGTCTGGAGGTCCTGGCTCTCATTTAGAGCTGCTGCAAATATAGAAATTCCAATGAAGTTAATTGTAGCTCCCGACTGACAACTTAGGACACTGTTATACAAGGACTGCTCCGAAAGTAATGCCTCCTATTTTGTAATACTGGCCCACGATAACAGAGGTGGCTGTTGGTAGGATGGCAAAAAAGGTTGAACCTTCCCAACCATATTTCATTGCATTTTGTTGCTGTGTGACAGATAGCAGAAAAAATGGCACCCATTGACATCCATCAAGCATTGATGAATGGAGACCTAACAGTAGATGCGAGCACAGTGAAAGTTAGACTCCCAGCAATAACCCCATCACAGCAGCTGTGAAACAGTGGTTGCAGATTTTTATGTGGCATGCAGACTTGTTCATGACTGGTGAAAATGCATAGCTAATAGTGGTGCCTATGCTGAAAAATAGTGTTTTGTAGTTGAGGATTTGCACTACCAAATAATGTTATTGCGCTCTTTGTATCAGTTGTAGTTTCTGTGGAAATAAATAAGAGGCATTACTTTTGGAGCGACCTATGTGTTATTAAGACCCTGCTCCACAGAACGCATTACTGGAAAGGACTCTGATGGCACAACAGGGAAAGTGAAAGTTTATTTGCTGAAGGTTACTCACATAAAGTCATGTACACATATCCATATACACATTTCTGTTTCTCTTACCCAGGCATTTTGAGAATGGTGCGTGCCTCCTATCCTACCCACAGCACTGCATTAGGAACCAGTATGGGAAATGCAACCAGAACATCATTTTGCTGCCTTCGGTCCCCCAGTACTGTGCTCCTCACCTGTTGCAGGTAGGTTTTGCTTCACAGGGCTACAGAGCCATCAGAGGGGCTGCATCATTCCCCTGCACCCTGCAAAATAAATCCACATCAGTGCGTACAGGAGGAGATAAAGGAAACGTTGGGTCCCTTCCCCTCTGTATTTTCCGTGTTTTATAACACCTCTGTCAGCATACATTGCCATTCACTGCAGAAATTACATCTCACGAGCGCTACAATAGGATTTGAAGATAAATGACACACGAGCAGCACAGCTCTGTGCCGGCTTAAGCGATCCCAGTACCTTCATCACGTGCAGGGTATCGGGATGCATAGAGCCCACTTGTTCCAACCGTCATGAGACAAAGATTGAGCATCATAAGGACTCTGAACAGCACGAAACCATCCTGGACAGAATGTGTTTTAGTGCAGGAGGGCTTTCAGACCGCCAGGTGCAACGATGGCACCTAACCCTAACCCTAACCGCTACCTCCTTCCAGCCCCATTTCCAAAAACACTGAAGGTTGGTGAAGTTTTCAAGTGTCCACGTGCCCAAGCTGTAACATTCCCATGCGCCATACAGCTCCTGTGCTTTCACGTTGCAAGAGGTGAAAACATTTTAGCTTTTCAGGCGGGTAAACACCTCCCTGTGAAACAATGTAAGCGAGGCGGGCTGCCGCCCAGGTGCTCAGGGAATAAAGGAGAATTGGGGGAATTGCTTACAGGGGGGCAAAACTCACCCTTAGGGCACAAATTGGGATGCTGGGAAAGGGGCTCCATTACCGTGATGTGATTGAAACCCTGGGCAGCCTGGTCTAGTATTAAATGGGGAGGTTGGTGGCCCTGCATGTAGCAGGGGGGTTGGAGCTTCATGATCCTTGAGGACCCTTCCAACCCGGGCCATTCTGTGATTCTGTGATTGGGGAGTCTGATCAGAGGGCTGCGCTTCTCTTGGTCAGAGCTGAACATGAAGGATGGACACTGATGGGTGTCAGCATGTTTATACTTTACTGTCCCATCCATTTCTCCATCCTTCAGCTGCTTCAGAGCTTATCCTCCAACGAAACAAGTGGCCCTGTAGGAGACATTAGCTCACGTTTGGTCTTCTTTTGAAGCTGTTACATTCCCTGAGCTTCAGCCACGAACTCCCCTCTCCCCATTGCCCCATCTCCAGCCCCACTGCATCCATGTGCAGTCACAGAATCACAGAATGGTAGAACTATTAAGGACCAAAAGACATCTAAGATCATCTGGTCCAACCATCAACCCATCCCACCATGCCCACTATGTCCCCCACATCTCCATGGTTCTTGATATCCTCCGTGATCAGTGACCCCACTGCCTCCAAGGGCAGCCTTTGCCAATGCAGGGAGCAGGGCTCAGCCCCCAGCTCTGCCCTCTCACAAAAACACATCTCTATCTCATTTCCCACCCATGCTTTAACTTACTCAGGTGCTACGATGCACCTTGCTTTCTCCTGACCCCCTGTGGGCTTTGGTTTCAGTGCTGTTTGCTCCCTGTCTGTATTATTTTGGATGCTTTCCTGCAGCTGTACCAGCTGCAGAGTCCCTATGACCCCCCCATGCTGTGTGTGTAAGGTTTTGTGGCTGCCCTCCACTTCCACACAGCACACACACGAGGAAGCATGGCAGCATGAAGGATACCGGTCATCAGCTCCTCGCAGTTCCACTTGGGATCCCACTCACAGCTCAGAACGTGTTCCGCGGCTGTTATACATATACAAAAACCAGCTTCCCAGAGGTTACAAGCTCTCCCTAAGTTTCTCAAAGGTGAAAAAAAAAATAAATAAAAATAATAATAATAATAAAAACAACCACCAGAATTTCTCCTTGGAGCAAAGTGCTTCCCAAAGTTTGCAGAAAACGATTTCCATTTCCTCTTCCCTCCCTGCAGAGCAAAATCCCTAAAGCTTAGTGCACCCAAGCTGATCGTCCCCTTTTTCCACCCTCCTTCCCCCTAAAACTCCTCCGGGCTCCTCAATTCCGGACGATCGCATTATAATTGCAATAAATCGCGAGCGGAGCACATCGTCCGCAGCGACGGCGATGGACAGAAGCCCGCTAACCCAAGGACTGCCCTAACAAGGACAGCGCAGGGGCTCCTCCCGCACCCCCAGCCCCACACCTCCCGGCGCAGCGCGGCCGCAGGAGCCGCGGGCGGTGCGCTGCGTTCCGCGGTGTTGACGGGCAGCGCCGCGCCCCACTCAGAACCGCGGAGCCCCCGCGCCGCTCCGCCCCCCTCCAGCCCTCTTTGTATCAAACATCCGGGTTTCCCCCTCGCTGGCTCCGCTTTGGCTTCTCTCTCTCTCCTTTTTTTTTTTTTTTTTTAGAAGCCATTTTGGACTCGGTTCAGTTTTTTTTTTTTTTCCTAATAATTAAAAAAAAAAAAAAATCTCCTTTCCTACCCTACCCCAACCCGCCCTCCTCCCTCCCCCCCGATATTTTTTTTCCCCCAATTTATTATTATTATTTTTAATTTCCCCCCTATAAAACTCCCCACCCCAATCTCTCCTCCTTCGCGATGCCGCGCCCCGCGCCCCCTCCGCGGGCTCTTGCCTGGACGCGGATCCCCTCGCAAAGTTTCTCTTCCGAGGGAGGGGTGTGGGGGGGAGGGAAAAAGCGAAAATAAAAACAAAAAAAAAAGGGGGGGGGGAGGGGGGAGAGGAAGCAAACAACAAACATAGAGAGGGAAAAAAAAATAATAATAAAGAAAAAGAGGTGGGGGTGCGTTGCGCGTGAATTGCGCGGAAAGCCGAGCAGAGGGGGGCGTGTGCGCTCGGCCTCACTGCTGGGGGAGCCGGAGGGGTTGGGTTGGGTTGGGAGGAGGAGGAGGAGGAGGAGGAGGAGGAGTGGGGGGAGGCGGTGTGCGGTGCACGCCGCGCTCCCAGCACAAAAGCGCAGCGAAAGAAACTCTTGGAAAGCGCGGAGCGAGCGGCGGGGCCGGGCGGAGCGGGTCGGGCTCTTCCTCTCCACTGGATACATTTTGCAACTGCGAAGGAATTAAATCCGATTTTTCAGGATTTATTATTATTATTTTTTTTCCTCCTCATTTAATTTTCTTTTTTCTTTCTTTTTTCTTTATTTTTTTTCTTTTTTTTTTTTCCTCGAGAAGGAGCACCGCGTCGTTTCCCTCCTCCTTTCCCCTCTGCTTCCAGCTCTTTATTTTGAATACGTTTTACGTTTCCCCTTGGGAAAGAGGGGCACGCGAGGAGAGAGAGAAACAAACAAACAAACAAACAAAAACCAAAACGCAAAACCACACCGTGTGAAGGAATATGAGCGCTTCGTGGCTGACTTTGGCCGTGCTCTGTGCAACTTTGGGCGCAGGTAAGCGCGTTCCGCCGTGTTTACCTCTACGCTCGGCTTCCCGACCTCACCACTGAATGGGCCGGTGCGGTTCTGTGCAGCCTTAAAAGCGGAGCGGAGCCCCCAGACCCGCCGGGTGAACCCCATCCCTCCTCCCCTCTCCAAGCTGTGAGATGTTTAATTGTTTTCTTGCCTCCCCCCCTCCGTTTTTCCCCAAGCTCTGTGCTGGCAGGACGGAGCCTTGCCGTGCTGCCGCCGCTTTTTTTGTTCCCTTCGCTGCCGGTGGGAATTAGCGGCGATGTAAACACGGCGAGAGATCGAGGAAACTTTGCGGCAATGGGCATTGAGTCGTGGGGGAGGGCTGGAAGGGATGTGTGTGTTTGGGGAGGGGGTACACATACACAGAAGTTGGGGAGCCGGGGGTGGCTCCGCTCAGGTGTTGGGGCCGCGCGTGTGTGTGTGCGCCCCGTTCTTAGCGGGGAGCTTAACCCTGGGGGCAGAACCCCCCCCTAAAAAAAAGAAGCCACATGGGGACTCCCCCCGCTTCCCCTCAGCCCTACAGCGCTTTGCTTGTTTGCACCAACCGAACCCTATGGGGCTGTTCGGCGGTGCTGGGAGAAAGTTGGGCAAAAGGGGGTGTGTGTGTGTGTGGTGGTGAGGGGGGGGAGCATCCATCCGGGAGGGGTTTCTGTTGCACGGAGGAGGAAGGAGAATGGAAGGGGGCAGGGAGAAGGTGTTAAATTTTTGTCATTCATTTTAATTCATTGAATTAATTCCGCCTTAATCGAACCGCTTTGCCCCCAAAGTTCAGCCGGAGGGGGAGGGGGGGCAAGGGGTGAAGTTCTCGAAGCGGCCGTGGGGGCAGCGGGGGGCAGCGCTGTTGGGTTGGGGAGGTGGGGGGAGGCATCCCGCAGCCCTTTGGGGCGGGGGCAGCACCCTGTGTGCTCCCCCCCCCCCCCCCACAGCCCATAACGACTGCGAGCACGGCCACGCTTGAAACCCCCGTACCCCTGTTTCCCCATCCTCTTATTTTATTTATTGTTATTTATGACTGCTATATATTCTCCATAGGCAGTGGCTATTTTGTGTGACCCCCTTCCTCCCCCCCACCTCCACCTTGATCCCCATTCAGACCCCCTCCATTAACCCATTAACCTCGGTGCTGGGCAGTAACTTGTTACATTCCCTGCAGCCCCGGGGGGGGGGGGGAACATACGTGGGGATGGGGAACGCGTATATAAGGGGAGAGGTGGGGGGGGGCACCTTTGAGGCCGAGCGGGTGCAGCGTGTGGGTGGGAGGCAGCGATGCTGCGGCCGTGCCCATCGCGGAGCGGGGTGTTCCCCTCCATCCTATAGCAAAGAAGGATTTGGGGGCAGGGAGGCAAGCGGGAGTGAGGGTGGTGGTGAGGGGGGGTTCCTCGTGCCTCTCACCCACCCCACGCCCCCCGGTTCGGCTTTGCCCGAGGGGGGAGCGGTGCCGGCCCCGGGGCGCTCCCGCTGCCGCTTCCTTTGTTCCGAGTGCCCATTAAATATGCGCTGCCACCGCCTGACTGTGGCACGGCGAGCGGTGCCACGCCGCTTAATTGTCATTATCAGCATCGTTATGGCTTTATTTCTTAAGGCGTGCCGAAACCTGGAAGGAGGGTGGGAAAGGCGAAAGGACGGGGGTTAAAAAATGAAAGATCACGTTAATTTATTAGCGGGGAACGAAGGCAGCTCGGGATTGTATCGCATCGCCGGGACACTTGTGTGCAGCTTTGTTTCCATGTGCAGGGAATGGGGGGTGAGGGTATTTACGTAGCAGGTATTGGGAAGGTGCTCTCCCAGCTGCAGAATTCTATTACGTGCAGCAAGGAGATGGATGGACGACGTGTTTTCTTTCTGTAGGTCTCGGAATCCTTTTATCTGGTGTGGTTTGATACAAGGGATGGCTTCCGGGTTGGTTTGTTGTTGTTTGGGGTGGGTTGGGTTGGTTGGTTGGGTTGGGGTTGGTTTTCAGCACGCTCCTATGGCTGTGCAGAGATCGGAGTTGGAGGAGAAAAGTGGTTGATTGGGGAAAAAAAAATATATATATATATATAATTAACCCTGAAAGCTTCTTAAATGGATCATGTTATAAAAAGGATAATCTGATGGGGCATACCTACGCTGACCACCTCCCCCCCTCCCTGAAAATATGATAAAGAAAGCCCCGAAAACGCTCGCAATTCAGTTTGTTTGGAAAGATCCCCTCGGATCGCTCAATCAGTGCTTGAGCAATTCCCTAAACCCCTCCCTCTCTTTTCAAGCCCTTTCTGCATTTCTTGTGATATTGACGAGCATTTATCGACGCGCTCCTCATTGTCCGGTTTTCCCTTTCCTAAAATAAGCAAGGCAGCGAGTCGCCGTGCCCCAGGTCTGAGCGTGTTGCTGGGTTGCACAGCCGGGCTTTGTGTGTTATGTGTGTGTGTGTGTGTGTGTATATAGGGCTGTGCAAAAGTGGTGGGCTTTTCGAAATTTGCTTTGACCTCCATTGTTGGTGCTCCCTTGGCTGCCCGCGACAAAGCCGGCGCAGCCCGCTCTTCTCTTATCTAAAAAAAAAAAGTAAAAAAAAAAAAAATCTGTTATGCTTAATTTTTTGGAATACTGAGGATTCATTGAGGAAAACATTATGTTCATTTTTAGCCTTTTGTTTGCAAATTTTCTGCAGCCCAAATGTTCAGAAATCGTGTTTGAATCTCGGAGCTGTAGAAAATACAGAAGGTGTAAAAGGATTTGTCTTGCAGAATGCATTGCTAAGGCGCTTTTCCGAGCCATTACATTACTTTTATTTTGGTGCAAGTTTAAGTAATGCCACGCAGCAATGAACTGTGCTGCAAATGGATCTGCCCTGCTCTTTCTCTGTCTTGTACTTATCCTCTTGTGCTTGAGAAAGGGAATAAAACTGGCTTCATTAGCTTGCTAATTAAACACAATGAAGTGCGTGGCCCAAGGTTAATGGCGATGGCCTTTAAAAACACAAAACTCTTGAACAGGTGTTGGGATCTATATTTTTTTAATCTGTCATCAAATCCGGATAATTATACCACAGAGATAACCATTGTCACAGCTCCGTGGAGAAGAAAATGCCGCGTTAAAGATGTGAGCAGGCATTATTTTCAGGGGCGTTATTCATACAGCGCAGCCCCCCCTCCCCATTTCAGAGCATCTTCTGCTTTCTGCCTTCAGCGCTGATCACAGATTCCAGATCCGTGGACCGGAGGGAGAGTTCAATGGGAGCTGAAGTATTTAAGCACTGAAATTTCTGCCATTTCTCGTGGCTCTGAGCAGCCCATCCTTGGCCAATTAAAGCAGCGAGCTCCTGCTCCCTGTGTTAAAGCTGTCACCAACCTCCTGTCCAGTCTGCTCTCCATCGGCTCAAACACGCTTGTCAGGTTTTTTGTGCTTGGCGTGACGCAACAGTTGTAGACCTCCCCTGCTGCCTCTGAATAGATGGTGGAGAAGAAAGAAAGAAACCGACCAGCCTGACTTGTGGGTTTGTTTTTTTTTTTTTCTTCTAAATACTTTTGTTTTTTCTTCTTTGTTCTTTTTTTCCTGCTTTTTATTTATTTTTTCTTTTCTCTTCCTACCATCTTCTCCTCCCCCGCACACCCTGTGCCAGCAGGGATCAGTGCAGTGCCATGGAACAGGTTGCCCAAGGAGGCTGTGGATGCCCCATTCCTGGAGGCATTCAGGGCCAGGCTGGATGTGGCTCTGGGCAGCCTGGTCTGGTGGTTGGTGACTCTGCCCATAGCAGGGGGTTGGAACTGGATGATCATTGTGGTCCTTTTCAACCCAGGCCATTCTATGATTCTGTGATTTGTTCTGTGGGTGGATGAGTGGCAGTTGGTGAGAGTGCTGGGGCTTGCAGTGCTGGTTCCCCTGCAGAAGCATTGCAGATGAGAACCAATGTCCTTGTTTTGACTGATTGAGACCTAAGGGGATAGCAGGGAGGTTTGAGGTTGGGCAGCTGGTGAAAAGGGGGATGCGGCACTGAGAGACGTGGGGCAGCAGGCTGGATGGGAACTGTTGAGTCATGGCCTGTACCACTGATTGAGCACCTGGGAAAGGACCTGGTCAGCCCTGGAGCACAGGTGAAGGCAATTCAGCTGTGTAACTGGAAGGGGTGGAGCCTGGCTGCACCTCTCAGACCCCATTTAAGGGCTGACTGCCATTGGGGAAGGATCTCTTCCTGGAGATCCCTCCCTGGTGGAGCATTTCTCTTTGAACCTGGAATCTTCTGATGTGGGTAAGCAATCTTCTTCCCTTCCTTTATAGCACTTTGCTATCGTGCTGATCCTTCCATCATTACATCTCTGGTAAAACACCTTTACCCATCATATTGATCTGTCCAATTGCTACACAGGCATAGTGGTGATGAGTTGTTGGTTGGACTGGGTGATCCTAGTTGTCTTTTCCAACTTTGGTGATTCCATGAAGGTGGTCTTGTGTGCTCTGTGCATGTGGTGTTGCTCATAGGAAGTCTGGACATCAGGAAACTGAGATCTATATATAAATAAATAAAAGGAAGAAGACAAAATAGCGTTGCTTTTGGGTGCTGGAATGACAAATGTTTTGGCTGTCACGTTTCAGGGCCTAGCTGTAGAAGTATGTGTAAAAATCCTGTTAATAGCAGTCCACCACTCTAGAGTAGAATCATGATTAGATGGGGCTCCAGCAGCACTGCATCTCTCAGGCCTGCCAGAATCCAATACCTCCCTACCCAACGTACTCAGAGGCATTATTTGCAGCTCAGCATAATAACTGCACAGTAAAAGTTGCAGAAGTTGATAAACTGAAGGGTCTGAAGCACAAGTCTGATGGGGAGTGGCTGAGAGAGATGGGCTTGTTCAGTCTGGAGAAAAGGAAGCTCAGGGGAGACCTTAGTGCTCTCTACAGCTCTTTGAAGGGAGGTTGCGGTGAGGTGAGGTCGGTCTCTGCTCCCAGGTAGCAGTGATAGACAAGAGGTGATGGCCTGAAGTTGTGTCAGGGGAGGTTCAGGTTGGATGTTAGGAAAAATGTATTCTCAGGAGGAGTGGTGATGCACTGGCTGTCCAGGGAGGTGCTGGAGTCACCATCTCTTAGAGGTGTTCAAGAAAAGTGGATACGTGGCACTGAGGGATGTGGTCAGTTGGTGACACTGGTGGTTGGTGGGCAGTTGGAATAGAGGTGGATGGTATTGTTGGTGGGTGGACAGTTGGGCTAGGTGATCTTAGAGGTCGTTTCCAACCATGATGATAGTGTGAATTTATGATGTAGGGCAGTTTGCTGGAAGTACTTCTACAGGGAGCAGCACCCTGCTGGGAGGGAGCCTGTCCCCATGGGCTGGAGTAATGTGCTGTGATTTGGGAAGGGGGGAAGCCAGGAGGTGACAACCCATTGCGTTCAGGTGTAACCAAGACCCAAACGAAGGCCTTTCTGAGGCTTTGGCTTCAGCCTCTGAGGTGCGATTTACATGTAATAGCACTACAGCCTCAGATCTGCTTTGGGTGAGCTTTCCCTTGCTTTTGGGGTGAGGAGTGATGTTGGGAGGAAGACGGCACACTATAAAGGTTCCTGCAGCACTGGCAATCCCAGAGCGCTCTGGAAAGTGGGAACTGCAGTGCAAAATCTCTGCTTTAAAGAGGTGTTGTCTTTCCCTTTTATCCCTCCTTGGCCTTTGATTTTAAAGCTAGCAGGGGGGTGTGATTTCCTTGCCTGGCCAATGACGCTGCCTGGATCTGAATTATTCAGCGCAGCACTTGGCATTCTGCGCCCTGCTCCCACTTAAGCTCTTTTTCACCCGTTCCTTCATGTGGAGATTTTCACATTGGTGCAATTGGATGTGTTTAAGAGAGGTGTTGGTGCCCACAGACTGCACCGATGCAAGCTCTTCCTTCCACTGCCTTTCCCCTCCTCTGACCATTGAGGATCAGCTGATGTCTAGTATCTTTATTATTCCTTCACTCTGAAATACTTCTGGTTCTCATTAGTCATTCATTCCTTTAAGGTATATTAAACAAAAAATCACTATCACTTTCTTCCCTGCTTTCCTAAATCTTCCTTGTAAGTCTTCTTGGAGCCGCTGAAGTCAAAGGGGCAGAGAAGTAAATTAAAGATGAAGCACTGCCTGCATTCTACAGACTCAGCACATTTTATGCTTAGATTTGAATATAAGTGTTGGTCTCTTTTTTTTTTTTTTTTTTTTTTACCAATTTCATCTTCTCTTCTCTCTGTCATCATCCTCCTTTAGTACAGCACGGTTTCAATTCAAACTAAAAGTTAAGAGCACCAATTGTCAATGTACACTGTAAAATAATAATATACTTTCCTCCAGCACACAAGTGCCTCTTATTTTGCCAGTATTCGAGTCTTGCTGCTCTGATTATGTTACTGTGTGCGGCATCCATCCACTATGGTACTTAAGGAAAAATACACATTCCTGATGCCTGGATGCTCTGGAGAAATACAGCTCCTCTTTCAGGAAGTGATGCTTGTGTAGAGAGTGGGTCCTGGCTCCCAAAACACTGAGTTGAGGGAAAGGCAGAAGCACAGGGGAAGGTTGCTGGGCAGTCTGATCTGATGGGTGGCAACCTTGCCCGTGGCAGAGGGTTGGAGCTGGGTGATCTTCAAGGTCCCTTCCACCCCATGAAAGGGTGAGCATGTGAGTGTGTGTGAGCTGCCTGCTCTTGTGAATAATTCCCAGCATGGTGATGTTTTGGGCACGTTTAGTTTCTGCTGGGAAGGGGAGGGGAAGGCTTGAGTGGGAGGTTTCTTGGATGGGGCTGCAGAGGCTCAATCCATTACCTTGATTTTGGCTCACTGATGGGTTTAGGGGGGGGGGCAGTCATAGAATCATAGAATGGTTTGGGTTGGAAGGGATCTCAAAACCCATTCAGTTCCAACCCCCTGCCATGGGCAGAGCTGCCCCCCACCAGGTCAGGCTGCCCAGAGCCCCATCCAGCCTGGCTTTGAGCTCCTCCAGGGATGGGGCAACCACTTCCAGGAATGAGGCAGAGGGGACTGAACTGTTGGTGCAGGAGCTGCTAGAAATCGTTTGTTTGCATCATGTTGCTGTATCTCAGTTTATGACACGTCCAGAGTTTACCAAATAGTCACGCATTTGTTGTTTTGATACCCAGTGAGGCAGGGGCCTTGTACCACCACATTCATATATGTGGTCCTCTTTGTTTAAAAATAACAAAGTGCCTTCATGAAAAGATGCAATACTTTGCAGTCTGAGCTAATGTTAATCCCTTATCTAAATGGATGCTTGCTCAAATCAAGGCTTATATTTTGAACTCTGCTCCTCACGTCTGATTCTTTCCCTTGTGTTATCATGGAAGAAGGGGCTCACAGCAAGAGAGGCAGTGAATGAATCCTCCTCCAGTAAAGCTGCAAGCAGAACGTATTGCTGTTGTCTTGTAGAGAAAGTAACAAAATTGGGAGAGAAGAGTGTGTCTGTGGCACTTGTCAGAGCAATCCGACATCCCAGGGCTGTGCTGAGTTATCCACCACCACAGCAAAATCTCTCATTGTAACAAATGCACATAGCTGCCACTGCACAGTACCATCCTAGGAGTTGTGACTGTCTTGACTTTTTTTTTTAATTTAAAGCTTTTCCCATCGTATAACCTGCTTTTGAGCTTTTATATGTGGAGCATGCAGTGCTAATGCAATGCTTACTCCTAATTTATTGCTCCAAGGTGTGAGATTATAAGCCTCTTGAGTGGATGAGAGGGATAAAGTTAGCTCCGGTTGTTCCTGATTTATCAAATGGTCAATCTGGGCTGCTCACCCTTCCTCCCTCTAGCATTATCTATTTAAAATGCATTGTATAATGTGTGAAACTTTTCAGTTTGGCTTTTAGGAATAGCTTGCATGTAGCTCATTTACCTCTGCAGACAAGTTTAAATTCCTGGGAAAGTGAGCGTGTGTCAGAAGAGAAGAGATGTTCAATCAAGCTCCATCTCCTTTTTAAAAAAGCATTGCATAAAATGAGGGCATTTCAGGCTTTTTGAGCCCTGTTAGTGCTTCACTGGTGTTTTGCTATTTGCGGGTCACTCCTGCAGGCTCCTGCTCTCTGCAGTTCTGCTGAGCCATGCAAACTGTCCTGCTCTCCAGTGGCTCTATTTGCCATTGCTACTTATTTTTTTTTGAACCCAGGGCGTTTAAGCTTTACAAAAGTAATGTTGAGGCAGAAAGCTGAGCATCCCTCCAGTGAAATTGTGGGGAGACTGGTACCAGTGTGTTGGGAGAGCTGACAAGGTGAGCTTGAAGCAGTGGCAACAGGCATCAGTGCAGAGATGGAGGCTTTAAGGAATGCCCTGGTGTGGAATTTCTGTGTGTGTACAGCTTAGCAAAGAGGAGGAGAGCAGATGGTGCAACTGATAGCTGGGGAGGGAGCTATGTGGGGCGTGGTTGTACCGGAGCATCTCTGGCTGGACTGCCCTGCTGCATGTGCCTTTGGTGAGGATGGATCTGGTGGTGTTGGTTGAACATGAGCCAGCAGTGTGCCCAGGAGGCCAAGAAGGCCAGGAGCATCCTGGTTTGTATCAGAGAGTGCAGCCAGCAGGAGCAGGAGGTGATTGTCCCTCTGTATTGGCACTGGTGAGGCTGCATATCAAGTACGGTGTTCTGTGTCGGGTGCCTCAGTACAAGAATTCATTGAGGCCCTGGAGTGTGTCCAGAGAAGGGCGATGGAGCTGTGAGGGTCTGGAGCACAACTGTGATGGGAGCAGCTGAGAGAGCTGGGGTTCTTTAGTCTGGAGAAGAGGAGGCTCAAGGGAGACCTCATCACTCTTTCCTGAGAGGAAGTTGTGGCAAGGTGGGAGTTGGCTTCTTCTCTCAGGTAACAGTGGAAAGATGAGAGGTGATGGCCTTAATTTGTGTTGGGGGAGGTTCAGGTTGGATATTAGGAAAAATGTATTCTCAGAAAGAGTGGTGATGCAGTGGCATAGGCTGCCCAGGGAGGTGGTGGAGTCACCGTCCCTGGAGGTGTTCAGGAACCATGCAGATGTGGCACTGAGGGATGTGGTCAGTGGGCATGGTGGGTTGGGTTGACAGTTGGGCTTGGTGATCTTAGAGGTCTTTCCAACCTTAACAATTCTGTGATCTTGCTGCTGTTCTATTGCCTTGCTATTACTATAGTTGTGAATCCTTTTAGGCTTCTGGTGCACCTTTTTCAAGTGCAAGCACAAAGCTGCAGAAAGGGCAGGCTCTGCGAGCTTAGCTCTATCACAGAATTCCCTTGTAGATTTAATCACCTTTCAGCATCTTGAAATTCAATCTCAATTGCCAAGCTTTGTTCCATTGGTAATAAAAATGCTGAGGTTAGATGGGATCTGGGCAGCGTGATCTAGATAACAACATTGCCCATGGCAGGGAGGTTGGAACTCAATGATCTTTAAGGTCTCCTCCAATCTAGGCCACTCTATAAGAAAAGCACTGGTCTGATGGATGCACTTGCTGTTGCCATGCAGCTCAGTTCCCCTCCTGGCCAAAACAGGTGGCACAAAGATCCATCTCCCTTTGTGGGGAGGTGATAGGCATCAAAAAAGAATTACGATAGAAATAAATGCTTCCACCAACTGTACCATTGGCTGCCTGGCACTGTGCCCTCTAGCATCAGTGGGGAGTTTATCCCCATGTGTCCCTTCCTCTGGGGCCTTTTAACAGTTGTACTGTACCTGAAATAGCTGGGGGATTCCTTTATAGATAATTTTTATGGCAGTAGATAATTTTCCATAGATAGCTTCTGCTGTTGTCTAACAAGATGGAGGTAGACGCTGCTAGAAACAAACATGAGAAACCTTTTTTTGATTGGCAATAGAGTTTCCTTTCCCACGCAATCCTGTATGGATTGATTATTTATTCTGTAAATAACAGCTACAAGAAGGCCTTCAAAGGTAACCATAAACCCTGGAGCTAAATGAGACCGCTCCTACCTTGGTAGGTAAGTTGGATGCCAGTACATCTTGCCATCTGGCTGTAGGCTACATCTCGCCACATGTAGGCTCCTCCAACGTGGATGCTGATGAAAGAAGAAACTTGCAGGAGAATGGGCTGGTTATTGCCTGACCCTTTTTGTGCATGGAAATGATTTCGAAAGAGCCAACGTGTAAAACTTTGAAGTGTGGTGCGATGAGATAAAGTCAGCTAAAAATAGGCCTGGATCTGAAAGGCGGTTGAAAACCGGGAGGGAGACGAGAGTCGTTTTACAGGCATTGTTGGTCGAGTTTCAGGGTCCTGGGAAGGGAAGATGAATGTCTTTCTGTTATAGTAACAGCTGTTCTCTGTCCATCGGGATCCAATGTTTGCCCATCCAGCTCATAATAATTAAACAAAAGAGTTATTTCATAGCAGCCGTGGTGGAGGATTATGGTGGAATTTTATCTTTCTCCATTTAGACTTCTCTCCGTCTATTAAAGAAAAATACAAAGTTAACCTCTCACCTGGACTGGCTCTGGCTAATTACTACTGGGAGGAAGCCAGCACTTAACTGGGCAGCCAGAGTTATCTTTAAAAAAAAAAAAAATAATAATAACCTTCAAGTGTTGCTAATGCACTTGTCCTTAAAGAACACTTGAGCTTTTTTGTGTTCTGAGCTCTCAAGCCCCTGTGTAACTTTGTTGGGCTCTTAGTGCCTTCCTAGTTTGTGTATTTAGTGTTTAGCATCTCGTGCAGATTGCTTTTGTTCCTTCCCCTTTATTTTTTAGGGTTTTTTAATGTTATCTCCCCATTGCTGTCTATTATGAGAGCTAGCAGCTAGTGTGAGTAAGCCAGCAGCCCCCCCCCAAAGAAATCCCATAGGTGAAGTATAGTGGACTGCTTCCCACATCTAGAACAGAGCAGAACCGTTAAGGTTGGAAAAGATCTCTAAGATAATCTCGTCCAACCATTCACCAGTGCTGCCTGCTGAATGGGTACGTCCCTCAGCACAGCTGCCTCATGAGCCCTGGTAATTCTGTGCCTCTTACCCTTTTCTGAAGGAGAAGAGGCCCAGTAGGACTGCGAGGTTTAAAGCTGAACGGCGCTATGTTTATATTAATAATTTCCACTGGTGAAATATGGATCTGAGATTTTCCTCATTCATTTAAACCTCGTCGTTAATAGGCAAGAGTGGAAATGTACCATGTACGTGATTATTGCAGCGACCTGATTTCACATGTATTTCTGATCTGACTTCTGTTTAAAATAAAAAAGGGAAAGAAAAAAAAAAAAGAATTATATATAAAATTGATTTTGGGAGCCCTCGGAAGGAGAAGGAAACCATTTATTTCAACCCCCAAATTCCTTTGAGCTGTAGAAACATTGTCAAAGTAATTGTAGCCTTTTCAATTTTTCTGTGTAGATTTCTTTCTGTGTAGTCTAAGAAAAACCGTGCTCTGTTGATGGATGTCACTGTTTTTTTCCTCTTGACAAATATCTCCCAAGGTATTGTTTGAGTGATGTAAAATTGGTTCATGTGTAAAATTCGAGCTTTTCATGAATACTTTATTGTGGATATGTGTATGCCAGTTTCCTCTGGATTAAGGTGTTATACCTTTAGTGGTTTGCTGCGGGATATCATCTTAATCATTTTTGCTGTAATTGAATCATCTTAATTAAAACTGCATTGAGTTGTGGAAAGTAATTTGGGTCTGGAGAGCAGTGGGTTTTGTATTTGGAGGTTTTTTTTTCCTTGTTAGGAAACGGTAATGGTCTTGGCAAGATTCTGCTAAAAATTAGCACAGTGTACAAAAACTCATGTTGCCAAGTTAGTACAGTATTTCTCTGGCTAATTGTGGCCTTGAAGGGTATAATATAAAAGGTCATCTTTGTTAGTGAACTGCAGGCTTCTCCTGCGAGATAGAAATCCATGTCCTTATCAGGGATGAAATCTTGGCTCCTTGGTTACACAATTGAGCTCGGCTGTAATTTGGACATCATTAGGCTCTTTATTAAAGCAGCGGAACGCTCTAATCAATCTTTGTGCTTAGCTTTCTTAAGCGTATGACTGTATGTGAATTTCTGTCAGAACTTTCCTTTCTTCTCATCCATGAATTCTGCAGAGGGGAAGGGTCTGAAGATGGGATTCGTTGCCGATGCCTCCCCTGTGCAATGCTCTTTGTGGAGAATGCTCCCATTCGTGGCTGTGGTTTTTAGAGCTGGGGCATTCATAGAATCTTAGAATGATTTGGATTGAAAGGGACCTCAAGGATCATGAATCTCCAACCCCCCTGCCGCATGCAGGTCCATCAACCTCCATATCTAATACTAGACCAGGCTGCCCAGGGCCCCATCCAATCTGGCCTTGAACACCTCCAGGGATGGGGCATCCACAGCCTCTCTGGGCAGCTGTTCCAGCACCTCACCACTCTGTAAAGAACTTCCCCCTGATATCCAACCTAAATCTTCTCTCCCTCAACTTCAAACCATTTCCCCTTGTCCTGCTTTTATCTACCCTTGTATAGAGTTGATTCGGCCAACTCTTCTGCTGAAAAGACCTCAGAGGTGGCTGTTCTGGTTGCACTGTTGAGGAAAAAAAAAACATAAAAAACCCCACAAATACACAAAACTTCATGGAACTAAAATGTAATGTAAAAAAACAAAACAACAAAAAACCCGAACGGTTTGATTTGGAGGGGGGGGGAAGAACAAAACCAAACAGAACTCTGTTGTGGTGGCACATGGTCATAGGGCAGAACTGTGAGGGAAAGGGGCTTGTGTGCTTTTGTCCCTTTTTTGTATTCTGGATCTTGTTTTCATTAGTGCACGTGTTGGCGCTCCCCTGGACGTGTTGTTGTGGCTCTGAGTTCTGCACTGTAAAACATAGCCAGAGCTTCAAACCTCTTGCTTTGGCCACTGTTTCTTTAACCAGTAGATATTTTTCTAGTTGGATAGATTAAATTGATCTTCCTCACTTAATGGACAGTTTGATCTGATTTTGCACAGCTATAAAAGTTAAACTCATGCTTTGGCAGAGCTTCATTTGCAGAGTTCTGGAGACTAGGTCTTGGTTCCTTTTCCCCTATTTGGGTGTGTGACGCTGTGAAAGTGAATGTCCTTAAGACATTCATGTGGGGTTAGAAACTTGCAGAAGCAGAACCAGCACTGTCGGATTATCCCTGTAATGAACTGCTTTTCTGCCGATTTCACTGCCAGACATCCTGAGGACAGTGATCCCAGAGTACCGTATCAGTGGGGTATGTGGGATGTGCTGTTTTCTGCCTGCATGGATGGGATCGCAGAGATGTGCTCTGTGGGAGTGATGCCCACTTGGTGGTGCTTGGGTGAGCTGAAGTCTATGGTCTGATGGCCTAAAGCAGGGATTTGTTCCCTCTGGATCAACTCAACTTTCCAACTGTATGTTAGGACAGGAAAAGCATTTGGGAGGTAAATGCCTACACTTGTTATTGTTTTAATAATTCTCCATGTAGATAGCTTCACTTGCAGCTCACATTCTTCTGTGGCAAGCTCCTGCTTTTGCAATGGGTTACACAGTGTTTTATAGGATCATAGAATGGTTTGGGTTGAAAGGGACCTTAAAGATAATCTAGTTTTTTTTAAAGGTAAAAATACCACCACCTGGAGAAGAGACTGTGGTGTGCTTACGAATAAAGAAAGGTTGCCCAGGTGTGTATGGCATCAGCATCTCCTTTTCAGGAATCCTTCTTTTTCCCAAACTGGCTTTCTGAGGGCTCCTGACCTCATGCTCACACCACCCTTAGTGGTTCCTTGCCATGTGGATGCATCCCAAAGCGTGGTGGTTGAAATATTTTGTGTCCTGCCTTGTGCTCTATTTTGCCCTCTGCCTGGTGCTTCCCCACTTTGTGGAGCAGATCCGTGTGCTGCTCCACAGGAGCTCTCCCAGGCTTTGCTGGTTCATACAAAAACTTGCTCTCCCAGTATTCAGGAGAAGCAAAAATTTCTGCTCGGAGCAGGAGAGCTTTCTCAGGCTGCATGTTTTTAATGAAAGCTTTAGGTTATGAACCATCATCTCATTACTGTCCTTTACCACTTGGTGTCCTATTGGTCTGAGCTAGTTTAACTTTCTCCAGCCTAAATTGAGTGCTGCTTTCAGTATTTATAAACTCTACAACTGTTAAAACAAACGGAACCTTCAGTTTCAGCGATGGTAGCAGGGTTGAAGACAAGGAGTTGTCTCTGAGGAATAGAGTCTATTATATGTTGGGCATAAATCTACCTCTGACACGTGGGTGTTGGGAGGAAAATTTCCTTGGGGACTTGTAATCCAGGAGCAGCCTCCTATAAATCTCCTTGGGTCTTCTTCTGAAGCGTGTGGTGGTACTGGAGAGCTGATTATAGATGGAGACCGTGGGTCTGGGAGCATGAAATACTGCTGCTCCTTCCCATCCCACTGCTGTGTTGGATGTATGGGTCTGAGCAGAAGATTATTGTCAGTGTTAAAAATGATGAGTTTATTGTCCTGCTCTCTCCCTCCCTTCTGCTAAAACGTGCCGACGTGGCTTTAGATATTGGCAACTGCAGCCAATATATGTGGCCTGTGTTTGTTTGCTTTTGGGGTTTCAGGTGTGAGAATGCGCGTTGGTGGCGTTTTTGTGCTTTTCACCTTTTCCTGTTGCTTGAGGGCTGGCAAGAATTGTTCTTGAGATGGAAGGTTAACATTTTACATCTTTTCTAAATATCCCTACGAGGTGGGTTTGTAGCAGACAAAACTCCCTGTGAGGGAAGAAAAGGGCAGGAGCTGGTACCACCGCATCTGAAGGTTGAGTCACCATCCCTGGATGTGTTTAAAAACTGCTTGGATGCAGTGCTCAGGGACATGATTTAACAGAGGGTTATTAGAGTTGGGGTAGTATGGGTAGGTTGTGGTTGGACTTGATGATCTTTAAGGTCTCTTCCAACCCGAGCAATTCCATGATTCTGTCTTGAGGAACAGGCCAGCTGCTGTCAGCTGGACACAGCAACACATCAAGATTGTCCTTTCATGCTTTCTTCAAACAGGTTTTGTTTGGTTTTGCCTTTTTTTGTGGGGGGTGCAGCCCAGTTGCTAGCAGTTTTTTATTGCTGTGGGTTAATATGCTGCTTGAAGGATGGGTGATTGTGAACAGCTTTGGTCCCTTTGGGGCTTCCCATGAAGGGCATGGTTTCCCTGGAAGAACATAGTTGATGTCCCTGAGCCAATGAGATATTGCCAGTCGTCATCCCTATTTTCTGCCAGAAAAATACCTGCAAATAAGGCAGTGCTGGGTGGAGTTCGTAGGTCTTCTGTAGGATCAGGCACCTCCTACACAGCGTGGGACTCTGTACCTCGTGTTGGTCACCTCCTCCACGTGTCCAGTTTGAGCACTGCTTATGGGGGGGGGTTTGCAGCAGGTTCTTTCTAATGGGAAACGCAGCCACTATCAAGTGAAAGATGGATGGGCTTGGGTTGTGTTTATTTTTAATTTAATTAACCTTTTTCTTTTAACATTTCTCATGCAACTTGTCTGTTTTTTTTTTTTTCTTATTACTTCTTTTTGGATGTGTTCTCTCCACCTTCCTCTGTCTTTGGAAGAAATTTTCTGTTCTGACTTCAGTAAACATTTTCTCACTTGTCAGAACAAAAGCAGGTGAGCCTGGTGGTTTTTTTTATTTCTGTGTGTTGGGAACGTGTCAGGCTGTTTTTATGGGCAGCGCTGCTGAGCTTGTCAGCAGAAGCAGAGCTAGGAGATCCAGGCTCCTTTACAGATTACATATCTCTGCAGATGTTTATCTCCATTTTGCAGTGCAGGATAGCCTGAAGTCAGTCCAGTAGAAATGACAGCGGTAACAACTGTTGCTCGAGGACCTTTGACAATGGACCTGGCCTCCTGCCTGCTAGGGGAGGTGATGGGTGCTGCAGGTGGGGACCCTATCACAGCTTCTCCATCGCAAGAGTCCAGTTGTCGTGCAGTGGTGGTTATATTTGTCCCTCTGCTTGTGCAATGAACTCAGCTCCTTCACCCTTCCTACCATGCACGCACACTTGTTGCTCCTCAGGACTAGAGGAGCCCAACTGGAAATGGAGGAACTTTGCAAACAGGTGAGCCTCCCCCCCTTGTCTCCATGGAGGGGAGGTCCTCTCTGAGCCTGCTCCTTGGAGTCTGAGTGACAAATGTCTCACTGTTAGTTGGGAGTCCCTAAGAATATGCGTGCTGAAGGCTTTTTATTTATCTTACTCCTGAATGGCTGTTTGGAGGTGGATGCTTGCAATTCTTTGTGCATATTTCTTTTGCTGCTCCTAATGTTCAAAGGGCCCTGGAAAGGAGCTTTACCAACCCTGTGGGGCCGGAGCATCTGTGTCCCTGAGGCAGCTCCCCCAGCCACCTTGACACATTTCTGCAGTCTGGGCATTGCCTGCTGTGATCACATGCATTTCATCTGCGATTTACAGACGTTGCAGGACCTGCTCGCACATACAGACACACTAATTGTTCCCTGCTCTTCCTCGGTGGCTTCTGGCACACGGTTATCCACAGCAGTTTGCTGTTTTGGGGAGGATGAACTATCAGGAGTTAAACCACAAGCAGGCAGAAGGTAACCGCACTGAATTAAGCTAGCGGTGCCCTACCAACGTTCTCTCTTACCTTCGTGTCTTTGGAAGTGCCTTTTATCCAGGCTGCAAATTAAATTATTGTTGTTGATGTCGCTTCAGAGAAGTTGGAGGAGTGAGTTAATGGGAGCTTCTCAGAGAGGTCTCCCAAAGAAATCTCCTCTTAATGAAATGTTAAGGCATCTCTTTTCCTCTCTTCTGTTCTATCTTTGGAAAATAAGGGAAATAATCACTCTGTCTCTTCCACTTGAACTTTTGTGTTATGTTTACAAAGCTCTATAAAAGTCTCAAGTATTATCTTTTCTTGCAGGTTTCATCTTAAAAAAAAAAAATATATATATATATATATATATATATTATATATATATATATATTTACTGAGGCCTTGCGGGCTCAAAGTGTTGCAGTCAGTGTCACGAAAGTAATGCTTCTGGTTTTATTTTTAAATGATACTTCAAAAAAAGAAAGTCATAGCCTGGAAATAGATGTTTGCCTGACTTTTTTGCATTTCTCTACCAGATAGGAATCTGAAAGGGGAAAAGAGCAGTTCCTTTCTGTTGCCAAAGTTGGCAGAGTGGCAGCAAGTGAATGTTTATAATGAAACTGCAGTTTAGTAGCATACAAAGGTTCTTAAATAATAAATAAATAGCATTCTTGTTTTGTTTTCGTTTTGCTTAATTGCCCTCTTTGTGGGTTCCCAGGGGGGGAGAGGAAGGGGGCCATTAGGAATTCCAAACATCAGCTTGATTTGCAGAGGAAAGAGTGGAGTAGTCGAAAGGTTTGCAGGAAGAGAGACAAGGCAGCCTGTTGATGTTTCCTTTCACCACTTCCCTTGCTTTTTTGTTTCTGCACCAATTCTGCCTCCGGATCTTGGTATCATCACACAACTTGGTGCTTTTGGTAGCTGCATCTCCTCCAAGTTTGTTTGCCCATCTGTTAAATCTCTGAAAAGCACACTGCATTTTGGTTGGACAAGCAAGCCAACTGTTGGGTGTACAGAGAAGCAGGAAGGCTGGTGGCATGGATAGCCCTTTGCTGAGCACCCAGGGACCCATTACAGAAGTTCTTGCAGATTTTAGTGTACGGGCTCTGTGGGAGATAAATTTGATGCAACAAGGCCAAAGCTGAAAGAAATTTAGGTGTTGTTATACTGTAATGGAGAAAAGTTCCAGGACGCTGATTCCCCCTTTGATGTTTTCATGGATAAATTCATATCTTCGGTCAGACATGTAGTGGGAAACTTACACTTGCTGTGGGGTACTGACAGCCTTCTGGATCCCTAAGCTCTGTATGAGAATCCCTGGGTCAGAAAAGCATGAGAAGTTATCTTTAAAGGTGTTTAGATGTCTTAGGCTGGTATCTTAGCATGAGAAGCAGCTATCTAAATTATTTTTACTATTTCCATCTGCAGTCATAAAGACATGGGGCTCACTACCATCATGAGCTCTGATGGCTTCTAGCCAGGACTGTAAGTTGGACTTACGCTGACCCCGAAAATGTTTGATGAGCTAATTCCCTCATTTGTCATTGGAAGTGCAAACTTTGGAAATCCTGCCTCTGAGTCAGCCAAGAAAAAGACAAAAACCAGGTGTGGGGAAGGTCTCTGTAATGGAGATGTTGCTCCAAAACCCAGTAACAGCTATTTTCCTCCCCAAGCACCCTGCAACTTTCCCTCCCTCCTTTTCAAGTAAAAAATCATCTTTTTGCAGAACAGAAAGGTCAGGGTGTGTATGTACAGAATTGCTGCCTGGGAAGGGAATGGTGTAGGCTTTGTCCTGTCAGACCTCACCTCAGCTGATCTGTGCTGCGTGTCCTTTGAGGTAAGCCGGGTAAGTGGCTCGCAATCAGAGCAGCGAAAGAGAAATCCCATTTGAGGCTGACCTGATGTTACCTGACGTTTTGCTGCTTTGAAAAGAGGAGGTTCTGTATGGAAAGGACTAGTTCTGGGTTGCCACATTCTTCTTGCGACATCTTAATCTTGAGGGTGGATGACAGCTTTGTAAAACGAGGCTATTTTTACTTTATGGGAAAGACTTCCACTGTTCACCTATGTCTGCTTCCATTGACCTTGCACCAGGATGAGAGTTGCTTCTGCCCACCTCAGAAAATGGCTTGGGAGGTGGCTGTTGCCTTTTTCCTTCCACATCCTGTGAGGAACCTGTGCTGCTGGTGTGGCTTTTTGAGTTTTCCTTCCTACAAGGAGTTGCGTTGGGTTAAAATCCCTGCATGCAAAAGCTACTGTTGTCCTGACAGGGTCATGTTTTAGAATGCCCTTTAATTAGAAATCATAGCTGAACCAAACTTGCTTTTATTCTGTATGTATTTGCATTCTTAAAATTCATCCGGACTTTTCCTCCTTTTTAAAAGCGGTGTTACCAACCTCTCTAACTGTCATTACAGAACAAACGAGCTGCTCTACCTCCAATGAGTAGATTGGCTTGGAAGCACTTCTGGAGTTCTCCTTGCAGTTGTCCTCCCTGCTTTGTGAGTTGACTTTGCTGTGCTCAATGACTGGCCCAGCAGGAGAGTGAAAAAGGGACAAGTTTACAATAACTGAGATAAATCAAATGGGGATGGAATTGGGGATTAGAAGGGTTTCATTGGAGGCAGGTAACTTGTGCTGATCTTCATCCAGGCTGGCAGGTCTCTGTTTCCTCTAGAGGTTTCTCCATGTCTGTCTCAGTCTGATGCTCCTGGGCCCTATCCAGCTTCTTAAAATGTTCTGCCTTCCCAAGAGTGTATGTTGCGCACTCTTTAATCATTATGCACAGATGATGATGAACTGCTCAGAGCCTTCCCTGCCCAAGCAGTGGAGATCAACTGTGTGGGTCAGGACCAAGTACAGAGCAGATGGTGGTTTAGAATTGTGATTTAGAATCAGCCAAACTGTGATTTGTAAACTACATGTCCTTTTTGACTCCCTTCTTAAATGGTCGTCTTTCAAGTTTGGCTCACCTCTTAATCCCTACATTTTCTGATAAGGCAAACACAGATGGAGTGTTTTTCCTTTCTTCCTGCATTAGCTTTTTGTGCTGCACTAGCTTTTTGTCTGCAGTCGTAGAATCACAGAATGGCTTGGGTTGGAAGGGACCTCAACGACCATCCAGTTCCAGCCCTCCTGCCATGGACAGGGTTGCCAACCATTAAAAAATTAGGTCGTCACGTATCCTGCCTGAGATGTATTCATTTGTCTGTAATTCTGTGCAACCAAGTGATGATGAGGTGAGCGGAGCTGGTGGGATACTTCTGGTTGCATCTTACCCACTGCCAAGATGTGGAATAAGTTGCTCTCTAGGAACAACTTGAGTTAGTCTTTGCGTATTGAGACATTTCTGCTTTGCACTGAAGGCAGTATTTAAAACAAAACTAAACAAAACAAAATCCTGCCCTCCCCCAAAAGAAACAACAAAAACAAGAACAACAAAAAACAACCCCAACAACAAAAAGAAAGCAAAAAGGAATTAAGATCGAGTTGTGTCACACCTTCCATAATCCGAAGCCAGCAGTTGCTCAGAGCCGGGGCAGTGTTACTGCGAGGAAGGCTCAAGCTCTATTATGAGATACTGGTTCTACCAGTAAGACCAATGTTTCATTCCTGAAGTTTAAACCACTACGTCCTCTAGCTGGGAGGAGGCACGTCTTCTCCCCAGAGACCTCTCCATGAGTGGGGAACAGCAGGTGGGTCCCTAGTCTATCTTCCTATGTAAAACCTTCATTGTGTCCAGGAGAAGCTGTTACTTCCAGCTCCTTGCAGCCTGCCAGAGGCATCCTTTGCCTTCAACACTTGCTGGTGAAAGCGTGATACTTTGGGAGTTTTGGCCATTCATTTCTTGCTGCAGAGAGATCACTGTGCAGTGTAACCTTCTGCAGCTAACACTGCAGCACCAAGATGAATTGTTGAGATGTTGCTTTTGGTCTGGCAGTAGGTGGTTTTAGACAACAGCTTTAAACTGGGCCATGCTGGGATTTTAGAGAAGGCAAGGCAAGTGGGAATCATGGCTGTGCAGCTGAACAGACATGTTGCAGTGAGACAGGTTCCCACATCCTCCTCTTCTAGAAGTGTTCCTGAAGGTGAGACACCAGTGATGTTCATGAGGACGTGGTTAGGTGCCTCCTGGGACTTCACATAACTGTTGAGAACTTCCCTGCTATGATTGGTTTATAGCCATTGTGCAGTTGTTACCTTATGGAAAAAAATACAGGTCTGGGGCAGATTTTACTTGCTAGCTGCTTTAACTTGATTTCAGTTATAGGTTGAAAGAAAACACCTATTTCTTCCCACTGCATGCAAGGTCAGAGACCCTGCATACTTTGTCTGAAACCTGAAAGCACCCGGGGAACTACATAGCTGGTTCTACTAGGTGTGCTCCAGATTGTGTTAGGCTGATACAGTGCTGGAAGTGCCATGCATACCCTTTGATTGCAGCTCTCGGTTGCGTACTCTGCATACCCAGAAAAGCATTGCTGTCCTGTAGGCTTAGAAAAGGAGGATTTGGGGGGGCTCAAGTGGCCTCGGAAATCCTCCCCCTGCCTGCACTGTGCCTGGCTCCAGTGGGTGGGACCCTTTGGAAGCGGTTCATAAGCGTGAAATTCTGCCCTGGCAGCATGAATTCCCCCCCGCCCCTCCAGTGTAATTTCTGCTTGTGCAAAAATCATGCAACAACTTTCTCGTGCATTTTTAAAATGTGCATTGCAAGCACAAACCAAGCTCTCTTCTCTTAGCTGTAAAACGTTCTGAATGGGCGGCCTGCTTTCAGAGGAGTTATTTAAGCGTGGAGAGCTTGGTGCTGTAGGTCATCAATGTATTGCACATACTATGGCCATGCCTTGGCATTTGTTTTTCGTTTGTAATCCAACACCCAGCTGCTCCAGCCTCCAACTACAAGCAGCTATTTAGCAGTTCAGCTAGTGTTGAGGAATGCATTGTGGTGCTGTTTACTTCATTACGTGGAAGGCTTGTGTGTGGTACAGTGAGGTTCAATTAAAAAACACAAAAGCTGAAAACTCCGGCCGGGAAATGAAAGCTTAAAATAGATGTTAGCCCAAGACGGAGGGGGGGGGGGGGGGGGGACTTGATGGAGAAAAGCAGGTTTCTGTTCTGCAGTCATTGCAAGCATTCTTAATGATGAGAGCAGAGATTACTTACACTGTGATAGGGAACTGGACCAAAAGGGGAAGAAAAAATGTATCCATCTCCTCTCTGCTGCAGCTGTTCTGTTGCTTCTCCATCTCTGGCTGGGGGAAAATCATAGAGAAGCCACACCCCGAGCAGCAAATGGGGCTTTCAACTGGTGCCCTCTGCCAAGCAGCCTCAGGGCAGCCTGGCTTCTTGCTGGTCCTAATCCAGGTTTATGTTTCAGTTGTGGCAGTGCAGATGCTCCCACTGAGCGTTTCCACTCCTATTGCCCCCAACTCTGGTTTTCTTGCAGTGATGTGGGGCCAGGTGCCCCTTGGTTTCTATGCAGACTGTGAATCATAGAATCATTAAGGTTGGAAAAGGCCTCTAAGCTCACCAAGTCCAACCCCAACCCATCCCACTGACAGTGTCCCTCAATGCCACGTTTCCACTGTTCTGGAACACCTCCAGGGTCGGCAATTCCACCACCTCCTTGGGCAGCCTGTGCCACTGCATGGCCACGTGGAGAATGCTGTCATGGTGTCCTCTAGGTTTGCAAAATGGCTTTTCAAAGCTTCACAAAGTGTATGAGGTTGTTAGGGCCTCTGGGTTCATCTGGTCCAAACCCTGTTCAGTTCAGTGGCATTGGAGTTAGGCTGCTTAGCTGGACTCCAGCTTGAGCTGACCACAGAGTGTACTCTACGTGTACTGGGTGTTGCCAGGAAAAGGAGGAAAAATTGGCTTCTTTCTTTAACTGAAAGTGCAGCATGTGGTTGTAGCCTCTTGGAAGAAGCACTGCACTGCAGTGATACCTGCAAAATCCTCCAGTAAATGGGGTCTGATGCTCAGCAATAGGGCTCTGCTGGGCTCAAGTGCTAGCATCTGCCTGAACCACTTAGTGGTTCTGGTGGAAGAAGAGCAGAGTGACAGCCTTCCCCATAAACTGTGGGACCACAGAACTGTGATTTCATTGTAAAAATAGTGGATGACTCTGAAGGGAACAAAGGTGGGATTAGGATATAAGTCTAAAGGCAGCTTGGCTGTGTCACTTGGGCACGCTGTACAGCAGGGTTAAATTAAAATGTTGAGCTGGAGAGTAGTCATTCCAGGTCTATGCTTGTTTTTTTCCATTTTGCCCGCTTGTCACTGGGCTTTCTAGAGATGCTGTTGTTCTGGTTAGCTTCTCACTGCTTGTTTCTGATGCAAACAAGGGGCGTTTTGCACAGCAGAACGCTGCTCCCAGGTAGGCAGTGGAGAGGTTTGAAGCGCTAGGCGGACACAACTATCCAATGGGGAAGTTTTAAAACATGTTTGGTTTGATTTGAGCAAAATATCCCTCAGCATATGCTGCCACATCTGATGTGGCATTTACTGTTTTAGGTTCAATAATGGACTTTAAAGCCTGTCTATCACTGATGTGGTTTTGGGGGTGCTGCTATATCCACCAAACAAACTATGTTGGGCTCTAGGAGGGGCTTAATGGGAAAAGGTTGGAGGGCTGACCTTTTCCACGTCTGTTGTTCTTGATGTGATCCTGCCGTCTGTCTGCCCCGTGCTGGCGGCTGGAGTCAGGGTTTTATCAGCCTAACTCAGCACTGCTTATCAAATCCCTGGACGGGAGTTCAGTTTCAGCGCCAAAAGGAGAAACTCCTTTTTGCAGAGGAATGGAGTCGAGAGAAATCAGAGAGATGGTAGTGGGTTCCTAATCATTCCCAGGGCAAAGAGCTGATGGAGGCTGGGCAGCGAGCGTGGTGCCTCCTAAAAATCAGCATCCTTTAGAAACATACCACATTCCTGTGTTGGAAAGAAAGAAAGCAAATTTGAAGCCTATTTGTTACAAAGCAAATAGGAAGGAGTGTTTTATTGAGAAGGGACTGAGACGTCCCTTAATTCCAGTAAGTTCTTTGTCCTTTACAGCAGCAGTGGGGAAGGATCTTCCTGCCTCAAAGCTGGTGCTTCCAGAAGGGCTTCTCCCCACACTCACACAGTCTTTACACTCAGAGAGGTGTCAGATCCTTCAAACATATTCAGCTGTGAAATGGTTATTATCCAGCTATTTTTATAGCGGAGGACACGTAAAAGTGGCTGTGTGGATTTCATTTCCCTGTTTCCTCTGTCAGCACAGGTTAGGTATCTTGTCATATTCTGCAGCGACTTTCATTAAAGTGGTTTCCAGGCAATAGCACTTCAGTGTTTTTGTTTTGTTTCATCCTCTCCTCACTTTTCTGGCAGCACATTTCAGGCAGTCGAAGAAAGCTGGGCATGTTTTCGGCACTTTCCCTAAGCATGCAAATCTTTCTGGGTATACTGGGACCAGCTTCTGCTTGCACCCACTGTTCCAGGCTCTCAAAGCTTACCAATATCAGAATTAAAGACTAGCGGATGCCTTCTCATATCTTATAGGATGGTCTAAAAATAAAGCACTGCCCTTTTTAACAGAAGCATATATTATTTAAAGGAAGAAGGAATAGGTGACAGAAATGGAATTGTTTGAGTTGGAAGGGACCCTTAAAGGTCCAACTCCCCTGCAGTAAACAGCTCCATCAGGTGCTCATAGCCCCGTCCAACCTGACCTTGAGTGTCTCCAGGGATGGGGCACCCACAGCCTCTCTGGGCAGCCTGTGCCAGTGCCTCACTGCCCTTACTGTAAAAACCTTCTTCCTTTTATCCAACCTAAATTTCCTCTCTTGTAGTTTGAAACTCCTTCACCTTGTTCTTTCAATGCCCGTTCTTCTTTTTGGAGATGAGCATTAAAAGCCTTAAGTCAAAATACTCAGTCTTTTTGAAAATGAGTGTTCCTCTCCTGAAACTGCGGTGTAAACTGGGAATTTTTCAGCAGGGGGCAAGGCTGTTGTCTGCCTTTGTGAAGTTAGTTACCAGGTTAGTTCTCCAAGACGAGCAGCTAGGTTGGAGCCAGCATTTCCATCCCCACTACGTGCCCTTGTGTTTCTGCCAGGGACTCGTGGGTGATTTATATGTAGTGATAACAGGGCCAATTGCATTTGTCTTGGAGCAGTATAAAATGCTCCTAAATGGGACTGGTAGCAGCTAACGCTGCACAGTCATTCACACGGTGCTGTAAAATAATACTGAGCTGCTGCAGTAGCATCTTGTAGTGTCTGCTGGTGGAAATGAACACGATGCTCTGTGCCTTTTCTTGTCTGAATGACCCGTCAGGACGCATTATTGAAGGGTGTTTGTAAGCTGTAGGCTCTTCTCCTTGGCTCAGCTTTCTGCGTGTTGCTGGTTGAATAACAGTGTGTATAATAAGCAATTAATGCCTATACATTTAATTTTAAAGGACACTGTAAATAACAGGTTTTACTTCCCTCCCTCCCCCAACTGTTGCATTGAATTTCCTTCCCTTTAATTACACTAACAAATGTGGAAAAAATTATAAATATTTATAGTGGACTTAGTGGCTTTATTCCATCAGCGAGCGAACATCCCAAGGTTGATTATAATCTTTCATTCAATTACGAATCAAAAGTATCTATTATACAACTTCAAGAAGGAAACTCCCAACTTCTGCCAAAGGCAGAATGAAACATAATCGGATGTCAGGAATGCTGCGAGCTCAAGCCGTGGTGTGGCTGACAAACACATGCTTGTTGTACTTGATCTGAGCAGCTAAAAGTGAATTCCCTGATTGTAATTCTTGTTAGAGCTATTAGCTGGGGTGGCACAGTGTGTTTTAGGTGCTGCCAATAACTAATTTTTGGAAAACAAATGTCAAGCGTTGTGCTTTGACATCGACCTTGATTCAGCGTCTCTTTCAAAGTTTTAGATTAACAGAGGATATTTGGGCAGGTATACAAAATGGTTGGGGTACACAAGTATTTCTTGTCCATCTTTTATTATAAAACTTCCAGTTTTAGTACTACACTTATGTCCCATATGTCTTCCCAGCAACCTGAGTTTCTTATTTCCGCATAAGCTGCTCACGGCAATCCTAGCAGAGCAGGTGGGGAACACTGTGCACCCATTTGTCTCGAAGAATATCAGCAGCAAAACCCTTTGCATTTCCTCAAGAAACATTTTTAGTGGCTTTCTGCCTTTTTTTCCTCACTTAAGAAGTGCCCTGCTGTTTCAGAGTGCCTTCTGCTGCTGCAGTGAGAGCATGCAGTACCAGCTGAAGCTGCGGAAGGATTTGAGCATTGATCCCATGGAGCTAAAAGCTTGATACTGGGGGGCTTGCTTAAAAGTAGTTTTAAACAAGTTGGTTTGCATTAGCATATTGCCCATCTTTGCTTTACGGCTGTGTCCATCTCCAAAATTAATCTCTGCTAAAATACTGGGACTGCTTCTGTGAGCTCTGGTTGCATACCTACACCAAACTGCTCCACACAGACCTGCTGAGCTTTCTGAAGGTGAGAAAAGAGAGAAAATCTAGTTTAATGTGGCACGCTCAGCCTACGTGTGTATTTTTTATCATTGCAAATATAGCCACTGAGTAGTGGTCTGTTTGATTAAAATTTTCTTTAAAAGAAAATAGAAGACTTTCAAACCTCCTTTCAGTTCTTTATTAGCTATTCCTCTTTATGTCAACCAGCTGCTGTAAGGCAGCCAGGTAGACTTTTAATGCTACAGATTGTATTTTATAAAGAGTCCAGTATAATAGAGTCCTAACTGGAGCCGTAATAAAGACAGTAATCATTATTGGCAATAAAAACTGGCAAAATCACTGGAAATGTCTTGTGATTTTATAACTTTAGATGCCTTTCTTAAGGTAGGCTTAAATAAATGGATCTCAAATTAGTAATCGAAGGCTTATATTGGGCTAATGTTCCCACAAGTTTCATGATGTTTGTTTTGACTCTGAAGAGCAGAAATAAAACTGCTTCAACCTATCACTCTTCCCTCTTGCCTTTTTATTAGTGAAAAGGACTGTAACGACAGCTTCAAAATGTTTTAAATGTGTTCGGATGAAATGTTGGTACTGTTGGCTTTCTAATATGTGCTTTCAGAAGCAAATAGCAGCTTTCAGTTGAGGCTTGAGTGAAAGACACATCAAACATTAGATTTACAGCCTTTTTTATTATTTTATTGTTGCTTTTTTTTTTATAAAGGCAAGTTGCAGTGATGCTGCATGCTCCCCTATGTTGCAGCTCTTGGCATTCACCCCTTTGGCCTCTCCACAGCCTTTTGCATCCCTCCTGCAGCCCCTGTTTCCTCCACCCCTAACACTACACCATCTTTCTTTAATCTCCTTTTCCTTGTCATTAAAGATCTTCTGTGGCTCCATGCCCGGTTGCTGAGGTCACAGGGTGCTTTGCCTCACTGCTCATGTGATGCTGGCCTTCACCATCCCTTTGTCGGGCTCTTCTGTTCACCTCCTGGGCTGTTCTCTCAATGCGCTTCTTAAATGAATCTGTGAAGCTTTCTCTTCCTCCAAATTGTTCTTTAAGACTCCCCTGTTCCCCAAGGGAGCTGGTATTCACACATGCTAAGAGAAAAGCCCTTTGGGTTTGCTGTAATAGATCATATGGGGAATTCTGGAGAAATGGTTCCAACATGAGGCTGGGGGCACTGACTTGCCGAGCCCCATGAATTTTAGATGGTGCTTATGTAAAATCGCATTATCTGCATGCCTTGTTTTGGATTTCTCTTCTTGTCTATAGTGGTGTCCTTTTCTGTTCTTTTTCTCAAATGAAATTGCAAATTACAGGTTGGCAGTGCAAAGCAGTAGGGAGGGCAAGAACCTTTTCTTGCATGCTTTAATGATTCCCACCGTGGGGAGGGCTAGATCCTGTCCATACCTTTTTGATAGGTTTTAAACTGAGACAGGGGAAGTTTAGATATCAGGAGGAAGTTTTTCAATCAGAGGGTAGTGACGCACTGGTACAGGTTGCCCAAGGAGGTTGTGGATGCCCCATCCTTTAAGGTGTCCAAGGCCAGGCTGGATGTGGCTCTGAGCAGCCTGATCTGCTGGTTGGTGACCCTGCACATAGCAGGGGGGCTGGAACTGGATGATCATTGTGGTCCTTTTCGACCCAGGCTAATCTATGATTCTTTGGACACAACCTTAACATAGCCTTTCCCATTGGGTGCCATGTGTGATTCCCCAGCAGCACTGTCCATTGGCCACTTCCTGGAGCTTTCATCTGGCCTTCACATAGACCACGATGATCTTGTGGTACTGAACAACAGCTCATTTTATTTTCTTGAAGGCCCTTCCTAAAGCTGGAGCAGATTCCTTAGCACCGATGCAGGCAAGGGCCAAGCTGGTAGAGCCTATTCTTGCCCAACTCCATGAACTAAACCAAATTAATTCAACGATACTCCTTCATACAGGATCTCAATGTTTGTACTGGTGCTGTCTGCTGTGGACGTTCACCATGGAGCTTTTGTTGTCTGCTCTAAAAGCCCTATTTCCACCTAGGTCGGCCCAGGTCCAGAAGCCACCCAAGTATGGGTTCTGCGAGAGTGGCTGGGTCCAACCAGGAGCCAAGTGCGAGGAGGAGGAGGGGGAGAGAATGCAAGGTTCTAATTTTTCCGAAGGGAAGCACGGCTGAACACCTGCTGTTCCCCAACAGAATAATATGAATTTGCATCAAAAAGAGGTCCCGATCAGTTGTGCTGGCTGCTTTTGAGGAGAGCAGTTGTGTCTGGAGGCATTCTGTTGGGGGAGATGTCTTCCAGTGAAAGCATTTTCCGCACAAGGGCTGTGGGGCCCACCCTGCGGCTGGCATTTAGAGAGGGGTGGAAATGCTATTTAAATTTCAAATGGCCTCAAGTTTTCACAGTTGCCATGTCAATAGATCAAGTTCCTTGAAATACATTTTAAGCGGAGTTTACACAGAGCCGCAGGAGCTCGCATTGACTCCCAGGCCTGCCTTTATTGTGCCTCCAGCAGCGGTAAGTCAATATGGCACATTGAAAGCAGCTCTGCTCCGCTGTCGAGTGAAAGTTAGCAAATTCCCCCATCTCTTTCCAGCTCTTTTCCTGAGCAGCAGCATGTTTAGCTAAAGCTGTTTTGCTCATGCTACACTGAGATGTTGGTTTTTAAAAAAAAAAAAAAACTTTTTTTTCCTTCTTTTTGACTCGTTTTTGGGAGGGGGTGATTAGATCAGGCTATGAGACTCATCACGCCTTCCAAAACTCCCGTCTAGGCAAAGCTGAAAAAGTGTGCACAAGGAAAGGTGACAGGAAAGCACAAGGGCCCAGGCAGCAGCAACAAGGGCTGACAGTTGCTTAGTACAGAGCAATAGAAAATAATACCACGAAAACAAGAGGGGTTAGAAGAGTGGTTGTATTTCATTGTGGGAGCTGCTAAAGGTTGCGAACCATAACTGCGTGGGTTCCAGGAACAACATCCTCTGGGAGTGACCTGATCTGACCTTCCCTACAATGTCACTCTTTTCTAATTGTAGATCTTGTTCCTTTGTCTTTGCTCTGAACCCCAAATACCTTCAAGCTATAACATCTAGGGCTCGTAGTAGATGTCTCTGAAGAGCACTGCGGTGGGAGCTCCAAGTGTGGCTGGAGGTGGCTGCTCTGGTCTATGTCACTGAATTCCCTTGTCAATGTCAGAGTACGAATGTATCTGACATAAATGTCATGGGTCAAAACTGCCTGATGTTTATCTCCTTTCTTTTTCCTGTGGAAACGATGCATGGAGTGTTGTGCTTCTGTGAGCTATTCCTTATGGCTGATGCTGGAATATATGAAGTGATTTTGTTGTGTCTCTACATGTACTTCATTTTCCATCATCTGTGCATTTGTGGAAGATGTTCTTCTCTCCTTGGTTGGCTTATGTGCCAACACAGGTAGAGGTGCTCAACAACCACTCCTTGATGTGCTTTCCTGGTGGGTACGTGAATCTGAACATCCCCATCTACGGTGAGAAAATGCCACCAGCTACTTCTGATTTGGGGTTTGACCTGCTCTGTTGTTTGGCGATGTGACATGTTGCTGACTGGCTGCAGTCCTAGTCTTTCTGCTGTTGTAACTTGAGGAAGCTGGTGCAGTGCACAAGCTGGCACCTAGACTTTGAATTTTAAGTGCACTGGGATGAGTTGTTTCTGCTTGGATTGTGCCTGCCACTTTTAAACACTGGTATTACTCTGCCAGGATAAATTACTCTTGAGGTGACCGTGCATTTCCTGAGAAGTACAATCAACTTAAGCAAGCAAACAAATGACCTGGCAAATCACTGTGTGATATTGGACACTGATGATGGACCTTTTTGTTCTGCAGCCCAATATATTCTCCCCCTGTCCCAGAGCTGTGTAAAACTCTGTGATGCCCCCAAAAAGGTACTAAAGATGGCTAGATTTGCATTCTACTAAAAACAGAGGGTGACATAGGAGAAACATATGGCTTCATTCCTAAATGGGAAGAAAGAAAATATTTAGGAAGGAAAAACAGTTCTGTGACTAATTATTTTTAATTGTTTTCTTTATTAAAAAAAAAAGATCAAGATTGTTAAGAGTGTTTCTTCTCCCTCAAAACATCTACAAGTGATCAGGCTACCAAACAGACTAATGAGATGTCAAATAGACTTCAGCTCTTAAATTGGTTTAGTTACACAATGCAAAACATCGCATTTGGAAGCAGATGGCATGTCATATTTAATATGTCTAGTAACTTGCCTGAAACCACTTCAAAGTTTTCTTAAAGAAAATGTTGCTACTACTGACCAAGAGAAATGCCTCTGAGTATCTCTCATCATAACAGCAAGATGTAGGGCCACCGTCTGACAAATATTGTGGGTGACTTCAGGGCCTTTGAGGTTTCTTTTAATAAGGGTTTTCTATTCAGAAGGTAAAGAAGTAGCACTCTTAGAAAACTGGATCCCTTAAAGGCTGGACAAATCGGGCACCTGGAAAAATCAAGGCTGTAAATATAAATAGTTTTGAAATGTCTTGATCTGTTCCCTGACTATATAGGGAGCTGAATTCCACTCTAAGGCCTGCTGGGCCATGCCTCCGTTGTACTGGAATCTAGAAGTTATTTTGAATGGCACCATGGAAAACAAAAACCCAGCAGCAGCATAGGGAACCGTTAACTTAGTTTGCAGAAGCATGAAAATGACTCAATATCTTGTAACTTGAGTCATTAGAGCATTAATAAAAACACCATTAAATGCTGCCCGGCCATTCCATTGCAACTTTAATTACTGAAAAAGTAGTAAATGAGTGCATGGGTGACAAACAGGTTTAGGATTGTGGTAGAGATTAATACGGGAGTGGAGGGAGAGCTGTGCTTGAGTAATCAAAACTAGGAGATAACCTCAATGGTATTTTGAATCCGTGCCCAAAGCTGTGCTTCAGTGGCCTTGGAGGGTCTATTTGTTGCATAGGTGGAAAAGTCTATGACATGTTGACAGTGGCAATGAAAACAAAGTTAGTAACAGGTGAAGAGATGAGATTTTGTGATGGGCTCTAGGATATATAAAAGGTCAGAGTACCCTCAGAAGATTTAACGCTTGAAGAAACACAGCTCCCCATTGTGGGTTTCATTAAATGTTATCGGAAGAACATCACTTTGAGTTGGGGTGAAGAATAGAATGTAAATCAGTGCAGACGAAATAAGGTCGATGGTTTAATTTTTCCTAATCTTTATTCAAGCGCAGCATTAGTTTTGTTATTTAAAATTCGTATTTCTAAAGAAAAGCATAAGTGAAAAGGATTATTTCCAATTTAATATTTTAACCTGCTGTGCAAACTTTAGATGTATGTTCTTCTCTGCTCAAAACCTAATCTGAAATACTAGTATTTCCTCTTTCCCTTCTTTCCTGTCCTTTCTGAGCTCGCATACAGGAGGAGGATGGTAAGCTTTGCCACAGGGCATCCTCTTGTCAGAGATGGTAAATTGCCTCCGAGTCTACTAATCTAATATATGTACAAATACCAAAACAATTAATTGTGTGGATTGGAAACCTATTTCCCCTCTTTTCCTCCCATCTTCCCCTCCCCAAATCTCTAGTCACGCTCATCCCGTTGGCGACAGATTATCTGTAGTTAAATTGGGCAGCAAATGGACTTTTTTTGGTACCTGGAGGAGGTGCTTTGCAGGGTGACAGCTGGCTCGGGAGGGAGCAGGAGATAGAGGAGCTGGTTTGTCTATGCGGGTGCAGAGTATGGAATGAGGTTTTATCCAAACCCACTGTTGGCTGTGGGACCTTTGGTCATCACAACAGGGAAGGAGGAAAGCCAAGTCCAGTTACACCTTCCTTGGGGAGGGAAAAGGGAAGCTGGCCTCTTCGAGTTGTTTTCTCACTCTTTGGTCCCCCTGCTGGTAACGGAGTTTATAATTAGCCTCATTAACACAGTACACGGGGCCTCAATCAATCTCTGGGCGATCTCTCCCAAGGATATCCTGCTAAAGGAGTATATGATGAGTGAGTTTGGCACCAGGACGTGCTGAAGATTTTTGTCCATGCCGCCAATTGCTTGTGTCAGCCTTTCTCTGCTGCCAGCGGCACACCGAGCTGGAAATTTTCCTGAGCAGAACTATGTTTCCTTGAAATACATACACTCTTGCCTATATTTTAGATCATTTTATACAGCAATTGGTGCTGTTGGGGGAGATGTGAGGTGGTGATGTGGGAGAGCCAGGAGGTTAAAGCTGTTTCTCACTGGGAGTGCTTTAGCAAAATCTGTTTCTAAAAGCAGAGCAAAACCAAAAGTGTAAAACAACAACAATCACAACAACAACAACAAAAAACAAGGAGTGGCATCATTACCCCTTATTTTCTTTTCTGGCTGCTCCAAAATGGGAGTGTATAACAGCACGATGGTGTGCAGAGTTCATGATTCACAGGGAAGCACCAGGTGGAGGAGAAGATGTAAGTGCATACAGAAAGAGTGGGATTAGTTTGAGGTTTTCAAAGAAACAGGCCATCTAGGTTGATTGTGTGACTGGTTCTTTCTGTCGTGTACATATGAAGTCATTTTGTTTGGCTCTTGGCGTGACTTTTCCTTTGGCACCCAGTGGGTTTTGTCCTTTGTGGACCTTTCCACACTTTTGCTGCAGATTTACAGATCTCGTGGAACATCTTTAATTGTGTTGACAACAGGCCTGCTTTATTAGCTTGTTTCCTTCATCAGTAGTCCCTGCTTCCTTCAGAGTCCATGCATCAACAATTTGAAACTCCTAATTCTGTGAGATAACTCAAAGGATGGGTTCACGCTGCAATTTTTCTTTTAAATGCAGAGGAAAACTGGAAACTTTATTTTGTTACTGAGGAGTCGTGGCAACTTTCAGCATGACTTGTTATCTCACAGTGGGAGCAAAGATGCTGAACCATTTAAGAGAAATCTGAGGGCAAAGGGGTTTTCAGGTGTCTTGGCTGGATATAGGTCCTGGTTGTTTGCTTGCTGTTGGCTCTTCTGCCTATCTTCTCTGTAGCTGTATATTAAGAAAAACTATTAGGAGGTGGTTTGAGACTCTGCAGTAACCATGCTGTTTAGAGAAAGTGAGAAAATTAGACAGGAAGCAAGAAGGTGAAAGTGTAATGAAGCACTGGGCACAGCATGGCCTGATGGAAGACTTTGAATCCTTCCTTGCTCATTGCTTTAATTACAAATATTTTACCAATTCTCTCGTTTACATGGGGGCAGGACTCTATCAGGAGCCTTTTGACCATATATTGGAATGAACAAGAGCAACCCAAGAAATGTGACCTACCATCATCTTTTCTTCTCAGAGATATTTTCAGTGAGTGTAGGTTTTGTTTGCACCGTGTCTCAAAAACCCCTGCAGCAGTCTCAACTGGTGGGCTCCTGGAGGATGGGAAGACCTTGTAACCATTTCTCCTATTTTATTTTCTATAAAACTGCGAGCATTTTAAAGAGAAAACCTGACAAGTCGTTTCCTATCATGCATTGTAATTATCTATTATAATAGGGAATAAAGGATTAATTAGTTTTCAAGCTGCAGATATGATTTAATTAGTTTTCAAGCTGTATCTGAAACACCTGTCTTGGCAAAATCAAAGTGATTTCAGTTAGGGGAATAAAAAGATAAGGGGAAAAAGAGAGGAAGAGAGGGGGAGTCCAAGTCCGGCAGCACTCACCTACCGCAGTGCTGACCACAGCTCCATCGTGGGCAGCACTTTTCCATTAGGATTAAATATGACTTGGGAGAAAAATGGATATAAAAGGGAGTTAGTTTTTACCATGGCATCACCGTGAGCATCTGACCTTTGGGGGAAAATTACTGCCCCGCTGCAGCTTTGCTCTGCATTGATTGCAGTTGCATCTTTCTTCCATAATAATAATAATGCAATTATCCTGCAAGAAAATAAGCTACTTATAGAATTATAGAATCATTAAGACTGGAAAGACCTCTAAGACTATCCAGTCCAACCATCAGCCCATCCCCAACATACCCACTAACCATGTCACTCAGTGCCACGTCTCCACTTTTCTTGAGCACCTCCAGGGATGGTGACTGCCTCTTTGGACAGCCTGTGCCACTGCATTACCAACTATATCTGAGAAGGACTTTTTCCTATTATCCAACCTACTGCTTCCCATTCTCCCCTCCCAAAAAAAATCAAATTTCTGGAAGAGATTTCCAAAGGAATGAGAGTTGCATCCTAGAGATGGGAAGAAACGGACCGACCCTATGTTGGGGATAATACCAAAAGACTGTTTTCGTGCTCCCCTTTTTTTTCCCTCTTTCTCCCCTATGCATTTATTCTGACTCCTGCCTCGCTGGGCTGCCGGCTGTGCTGCAGCACGCTCTCTTCCTGTAGTAGTAGTAAAGGTCGCTCTTCCCCACGGTGATTTTTTTTGGCCAGGTTATTTTTATCTAGGAGCAGCCCAGCCTGCTTCTCCCCTCCCTGCAGTCGCACGCCGCGCGGCCAATGCGAGCCGAACCGCAGCCCGGCTCCGTTTATTTTGCTCTTGTTGTTGTTATTATTATTATTATTATTTTATTTATTCCTCTGGAACCGCTGGGGCTCTGCGGTGGAGTTGCGCCTGGTTGCTCGCCAGCAGCTATAAATAGCGTTGTGTACAAGCAAGAAGCGCCTGAATGAGGTTGAGCGGCAGGAAAGGAAAAGCCCCTTTTGGCTTCCAGCTGGCTGCCGGCCAAGCAGAGCATTGCTTCAGCAGCACAGCGCTCCGAGGTAGCGTGGGAAGGAGAGAGATGGTCGTTCTCCGGTTAGAGGTGCTGGGCTAGATTTAGGAATGGCACAGCTATGGGAGGAGGGAGGAGGGGGGTAGGGGGGGTTTCCCCATTTTCCACCCGGCTGGAAGTCCTGAAGTCCTGGAAGTCTATTTGGGAATGGTGGGGAGGGTTTCTGGTATTGTGGCAGTGCTGGGAGGATGCTGGTGTGAGTGGGACTGTGCAAATGCACAAACCCTAAGTATTTATATATATTTCCTTTAAAGCATAGATATTTCTTACTTTAAAAATCTCCTATATATGCACATATTTAAAAGAAAAAGGTACCTTTAAGTGCCATTAAGTGCACAGATTAAATGACACTGTTGGTATAACTGAGGGAGCTGGGTTTGTTCAGCTGGAGAAGAGATGGCTCTGGGGATACCTCACTGCAGCCTTCTGATACTTAAAGGGAGCTTATCAACAGGAGGCACATCAACTTTTTATGTGGGTAGACAGCGATAGGACAAGGGGGAATGGCTTTAAACTGGAACAGGGGAAATTTAGGTTACGTGTTCGAATGTCTTTTTAGTTCTCTTTACTCAGAGGGCAATAAGGCACTGGCACAGGCTGCCTAGAGAGCTGTGGATGCCCCAGGAGGAGCTCAAGACCAGGTTGGATGGGGCCTTGGGCAGCCTAAGCTGGTTTCTGACATAGTGGTTGGCAACGCTGCCTGCAGCAGGGGGGGTGGAACTCGGTGATATTTGAGGTCCCTTCCAACCCGAGCCATTCTGTAATTCTATGATTACAAGGTGAGTGCCTACCAGAATGCTCACATACACTTTTTCAGTGGAAACTGACCTGGTCAGGGTAAATCCTGACCTTCTCATGTGCCATTCTTAAAGACATCCCAATGGGCTTTCTAGGAATGGTTGCCATCAGTAAGGGTTAGATTCATGGAAGGGAAGCAGGCTGAAGGAAGAGGTTGCTGACTTGTAAGCTATTACAAATAGTGATGAGAAGTAGAAATATCTAGGGAATTTGTTTATTCTTCCTTCTGCCCATTATCTCCTTATTATCAGCAAACACAATGAGGAATGTTTCTGTTGAAGAAGAAAAAAAACCATCCTTCAAGAAATATGGCCAGTGGTTTATTTGACTGGGTAAGATTTCTTAAAACTTCAAAACTGATGAATTAGCACTGCAAGGAAGCTATCAGCTGATATGCTGATGAAGGCAGCGTTAGCTTCTAATAGCACTGGTAATGCATTAATAACTGCTTATATGGTAGCCCAGTCCATTGCAATGTTTGCGGTCATCTTTGCTGTGTGATGACAGAGCTGCCACTGGAACTATCCCTGCTCCAAATAGCCCCAGATCCTGCAGAGTCTGTTTCAGAGGAGCCATGTGCTGTGGTGTTTGTTCTGTCGTGGGGACTTTTTTCTTTTGAGTGCTTCACGCTATTACACCGACGATCCCACAGTACAGACAGTGCAGCAGTAATTTAGTTAATAAATAAATCTCCTTCTTTCTGGTTTCATACCTATTCACTTGCTATCGCTGCGTTATAGTGCTGGATAATTTTTTTCTTCTATAATTGAATAGTCTCAAAACGCAGAAATGGCATGCTATTTATTTGAAATGTTTGGAGGGAAATTAATCGGCCTGTTTTTATGACTGGTCCTTTGTGTCACAGTCATATTTTTAATGGGCTGATTTATGAAGCTAGAGTAAGTGGACCAAAAAAATGTCTCCCTTGCATGGATTGCTGAGGCTTCTTTTATGGAGTTCTAGGTTTGAGTTTTGTAGTTTCTGCTTTTGCAGCAGGAGGCAGAAAGTTCTAGAAGCGCTGCAGTCATGTCTGCATGTTCTGGTGGGCACAACAAAAAAAATATCCATGTTTTTCCTTGTGCTGCTGTAATGTGCTTTGATCTCCCATGTGAAACATGAGATGCTGCAAGAGGAAGGGATGCTTGGGAGACAGAGGGCCTTCTCCAGCCCCTTGCATTCCTTGGGGTTACCGGTTCAGAGGGGATCTTCTGGAGGTAGAGGCTGGGTTTGGAGCTGCAGCTGGAAATGCCATTAGGGGCATGGGAGTGACGGAGGGCAGTGGAGCTGCAGGAGCCTTCCAGGATGACACTGAGAAGTGTGGATGGGGACTTTCCCTTGTTCAAAGCAGGCAATTTGTTCTGCTTGGTGGGATTTGCTCTCTGAGGTCAGGGAACAAATGTGGAGGGACTCTGCAAGCGATAGTTCAGGGCTCCCACAAAGAAGTGGAGGTGGAAGCACTACTTGCTGTCCCAAGGCAGCTTCGAAGACTTGTGAGCTGTGGTTTCTGGCACCATGTGTGGCTATGGGAGTTTTCCACTCACGTTGCGGGGGAGCTTCTCCACGCCAAGACCTTGCTACCCAGGGAAATGCTCTTATCTCTGTGATAAAATTCTGCTTCTGTTGTTTTTGGCAAACAGCCCTCTCTCCCCTTACCGTCACCGTGAGTGCACCAGTTAAATTGCTTGGAGCAGGACAGATGTTGTAAGGATCCTGAGCAAAGCAAGGTGATTGGAGTGCTGCTGCTTCACTCCCTGGGCTCTCCCTCCTTGGGGCATCTGCATGTTCATGGCAGCGCGGGCTGTTGATGGGGAGGTGTTGTCCTCTAATAACTGAGAGATAACGGATAAGGACGTTTAAGTGGTGGAAGGTGCTGCATGAGAAACCAGCACCGAAAGCACTCTGGCTTCATGCAGAGCTCGGGGCACTCCTGGGCTGTGCAGTTCATGGAAAATGTGTGTTGGTAGGAGTTAGTGCTAGCTCTGAGGCTGGAATCTGGCTTATTGTTTTGCAATGCCTCTACATTTTACACTTTTTCTGACTGTATGGAGAGCTCCCAGTTTGTATGCATAGAAAGTGCTGCACTGGGAGGCTGAAAATAATACAGTGTTTGCAAGATATTCAGACTATAACATGCAGATTATGTATGCATCCAGCAGGTGCTACTTGAAATTAGCTCCTGGTTATGTGAACAAGAAATTGCCATTGTGCTACAAACACATGTCTATAAGGTGCTCATTTCCCTAAGTGATCAGATTGCATCACTTTGGGCAGGACTGAAGGACTGCCAGGTCATGACAAGCGTGTTCAGTATGCAAAGAACAAGATTCATCACCCCTGATCAGCAAGTCTTCTTCATTACTACTGTTCTTCTACCATACTACTGTACTTCTTGTGTATATTTATACGTACGTGCATTGCAATCCTGGAAAGGGTGCTAGAGGAAGTTCTCCACACAGTTCTGCAGGGTTATTTCAGGAACAGAACACTGTAAGTTCACTGAAGAATTCCTATAGTCACCGGAGAGAGTGGGCTGCAAGCATTCCTACAGCATGTTTGCTTTCACTATTTGAAATTCATACCGTAGTGTGAGATGTACTGAGTTGTCTTTCTGAGAGATGCATAGCAGTGTATTTAGGTGTGCAGTGTAATTAGCAGTGTAATTACCCTCCTAATTAATGAAAGCCTTGGTTTTGACATCAGAAATAGTGGTCGGAAAGAGTATGTGTCAGTGTGCTGGGTTCACAGTGTCCCTGCTGCCTGCTCTGAGGTCTGATGGCACCGGGGACTGGGGCTGAGCTGATGTGAATCCCAGATGAGATGTGTGGGGCAGGGCCAGCAGCCATTAGGAGAATGGAGATGGAGGTGAAAGCACGGTGGCCTCATGCAGATTGACACTAAACCTTGCCAGATGAAATGTTCAACCTCTCCTCTGTCAGGGGTTGCATTAACCAGTGGTGTAATTAAGAAAAAAACTAGTAATTTTTCTTTGAGAGACAGTTGAGAGGGGTCTTCTGCCTCGAGTTGCAAAAGCAAATAACAGTGATGCCAGTCAGATTTAAGAGCTCATACTACTAGAAATGAGGCAGCAAGGAGTTAATTTCAGTGCTAAGCAGAATTCTAGTTCCTGCTGTGAAAAAAAAAAAGAAAAAAGAAGTGGAGAAGATGGAGTATGGTTAAAAGGAAAAGGAAAGACACTTTCCATTAGTGGAATGGCAATAAAAATTGGTTGCTCACTGCTGATCAGAGCTTTGGCTGTATTAAATGGGCACAGGTTCAGACTGTGCCTTCTTGTTATTTGTTTTTATAAATTATAACAAAAAGCCCCCGCACAAATTAGCACAGCATACATTTTGATAAACAGAATCACAGAATGGCTTTAGCCATTTGGAACGGACCTTAAAGATCATCCAGTTCCAACCTCCCTGGTGCAAGCAGGGCCTCCTTTAGTTGGGAAAAACAGATATTGGTGCCTTGCATGGTGGTCTCCTGCGTGGGCTTCCCATGGGCTGCTGCTCTTCAGGAACTGCTCCAACATGGGCTTGTACCACGGGGCCCATCCTTCAGGAGCTGCTCCACAGGTGTCCATAGGCAGCAGCTTTCCCAGCCCTTCTGCCCCACTGTGGGCTCCTCCCCAAGGGCTGCAGCTCTGACCTGGGGCTGCTCCTTGAGGGGCACTCCATGGGCTGTGCCTCCTCCAGGCCACATCCACTGCTGCACCATGGGCTCCTCCATAGCTGCAAGCGGAGATCTGCTCTGTGTAGTGCCCATGGGCTGCATGGGGACAACCTGCTCCTCTATGGGACTCTCCTGGGCTGCAGCCTCTTTCTTCAGTCAGCTCTCCCAGAGGAGTAGCTGTCACTCATGGCTCAGCTCTGCCCAGCGGTGGATCCTTTTTGGGATATCAGGCGCTGGCTCTGGAGCAGAAACCTAGTAGGATTTTGCTCAGAGACCACCCTGCAGCACTTCACTACCGAAACCTTGTATTGTAAGCTTGATTCATGCAGTCACAAGTCTCCAGATATCTCAGTCCCCCCCCTAGTTTAGCATCTCAAGTGCTGTGTTCAGTGTTGGGCCCCTTGCTACAAGAAGACGTTGAGGCCCTGGAGTGTGTCCAGAGAAGGGCAATGGAGCTGTGAGGGGTCTGGAACACAAGTGTGATGGGGAATGGCTGAGAGAGCTGGGGTTGTTCAGTCTTGAGAAGAGGAGGTTCAAAGAGATCTCAGAGATCTACCTCTTCTGAGAGGAGGTTGTGGTGAGGTGGGGGTCAGCCTCTCCTCCCTGGTAACAGCAATAGGATGAGGGGTGATGGCCTTAAGTTGTGTTGGGGGAATTAGGAAAAACTTTAAGAGAGTGGTGAATGCGCTGGCACAGACTGCCCGGGGAGGTGGTGGTGTCACTGTGCCTGGTACTATTCTCAAGTATGAAGATGCAGCACTGAGAGACAAGGGTTAGTGGGCATGGTGGGGTGGGTTGGCAGTTGACATTGGTGATCTGAGTGGTCTCCTCCAGTCTTATTGATTCTGTAATTCTAGGATAAGGCCACAGCACCCAGCAGGGCCTTTCCATGAGCAGCCCAGTGCTGCTGAGCCACTTGCAAGGGGCCAAAGTCACTCCCCGTAGCACTGCTGCATCACGATTCACTTGCAGCAAGCAGAAGGTGTCAGCAGTTCTGTTTACGAGCCGCTGTCCTCTCCTCTGTAAGTCATTCCTGACAAAAGGAAGTTTAAACGCTGGCATTGATTCCTGGCTGGGAGTGCAAAACATCCGCACACAGCAGCGGCGCTGAGATTTTTCAAAGCAGTTTGAAGGATTTAAAGTGTTTTTAACATCTCCAGCACAGTGCTTCCAAGCCTTGGACCTTTGCTTTTAAGCATCTGTAAGTCGCAAATAGATTTAGGAGATAAAATGTTGGAGGCTGTTAGTCATCGCAGTGCATATTTTTGTTATTATTTCTTATAAGGTAAGCAGGTGTACTAAATTTATCCTTCTTAATGTTTGGAGATTGATAGTCACAGATTTGGCCTTTCTAAAAGCACGTTGAGTTTTGTCAACAACATGATGACTTAGATGTGAGATTTCTGGAGATTTTTTCATAAGTCTCCTCTTTGTCACTGTATAAACTAACCAAAATGTGGTCCTTCTGGTTTAACACAAGCAAGACACTGAGATGCTTTTACCAATTTCTACTGAAGCTGTTTTATATGTCAGATATTTTGGCACTGCTTACCTGTTGTTAGCATGTCATCTGCAGAACATCTACTCAAATAGTGTTTGCTGCCCTGCCAGGTTGTTACCTGGCTCCATGCAATGCCCCCATGTCATGCTGCTGTGAAAGTTCTCATGGGAGATTCTCATGGGTCAGCTCTGTTGCATGTTACCGGCTTGTCAAGGATTTGCTTGACAAATTGAAAATTAGCTGAGTGCTTTTCCAAGCCAAAAGTAGCCTGAGATGATGTGTATGCTTCATACCAAAGAGCTGGTTTTAGTTCTTTAGGTGATTGACTCCAATACACATCAGATTATTAATTGGGCCCTAATAAACCTGGACAGCGATCCTATAAATTTCTACATGTTAGGGGTCAAGTAGTGAAGTCAATATTAATTAATAGTCAAATGCAGTGTTTTATTTCATGTAATCAGCCTCCTGACAGCCTGAGCATCCTCAGAGGTTCGTTATGCTTGAAGAGTGGGAGTGGTGCCAGAGCATCCCATTCTCCATTGTTACAAAACAGCAGATAATCTCAAACTGTTTCATGTAATTGCTGCAGATTTAATATATCATCTCTGTGGTATGTGCCTCTAGGCCCCTTCATAAGGGGAGATGTTCTGGCAGACCTCATGGAAGCTTTTCCTTGCCCTCTCACCAGCTCACACCTCACCTACTCAAAGCCACGGACCAGCACAATGGAGCAAAGTGACATAAGGCATCACTGAAAGCTCATACTGTGACTGCAGAATGTTGCTGTAGAGGTTATGCGTCCTCATGTTGGGCAAGTTGAGGAAGCAATAGGGTCATACTGGGGAGAATAAGAGGAAGAAGCAGGCTTGTGTTCTTGGGCATAAGGATGGTTTGGAGAGGATGGTGGGCTAGCAGGTGTAAGCTAAGAATGTTTTTTATACCTTTTTGTTCCCCTTATTTCCTGCCCCATTTTCTCATGGAAGACACCAAAATTTCTGAGGAGAAAGGAGTACGGGCAAGAGGAAAGAGAAAGGAGTGGCTAGGATCAAGTGGGACAGAGCAACCACAAAATGTTGGCTTTACCAGGACAGGAAAGGAGCGCAAAGACCTGGATGTCAGGTTGAGTGGTTGGTGGCATTGATGACTTTGTGGTGGCAACTCCAAGGCAGAAGGTTGCAGGAAGAAATAAAGGGCTTATGGAGAAGCACTGGTGGAAAAGGAGAGGGTCTCCAGAGAGAGCAAAGGGAATGCCCCTTATGGAAACACACCAGTTCCAGTACAAACTAAATGGCTTCAGAATTGTTTAACATCCATTGTAAGAGATAAGTAAAGGATTTAAGGTCTTTTTAAGAAGGAGTGGTGATGTTTTTGTACAAAAATTATCAGATCACTGAGTTCAAAAGTAAATCTGTTTATTTGGAGGAGCAATATGTAGATTTTTCTGCCTTTCAGTAGTTTATCTGCAGCTCATGGACATTCCCTATAAACTTTCCTCCTGTAAAAATACCTGTAGCGTACCTCAAATGCACACCTTCATCCCCTCCCCCTCCTCATCCCTGTCAAAAGAAAGAGTGAGGGGGAAGAAAGAGGGAAAAAAAAAGGCAGAATAGTTTCCAGGCAGATGTGCAGATGCCTCTCAGCAAAAAATATTTGACAGTGCCAAGATTAACGTTTCATGCAGGTATTTGTGTTTTCTCTCTAATCCGTTATTACAGTGAATTAGGATACCTTTTGGCTGCCATCTCTAAGTGGCAGGCTTCTTATAAGTTATTTATGTGGGAGATGTCACCTTACTAATTGTGTTCCTATATAACTTATGGTGCTGACGCAAAGCATTCCCCGGTGAGAAGGATGCATGCATGATGGAGCCAGGCTGGATCCACAGCCCTCGTCTCTGAACATGCACCATACTTCATTCATGCTAAAGAAAAGTAAAAAAAAATTGAAGAGATTTGTGGCCAGTTAACCAGAGCAATGCTTCATTTTTGTTGAAGAAAAAAGAGATTTGTGGCTGCCTAAAGGTATACTATTGGATTTTAAAAAGATTGCGTATATACACATGTACACATAAATACAATATGTGAATATAAAATAAACACATTCCCACTGCCAGCGCTACTTATGGTACATTAGTGTTTTAATTCAGCTGAAATATGTTGTGTCTGTCGTGCTGCTGCAGTCTGAGTTGCATTTTTGGGATCACAGCATCCTCAGTGAGGGATGATCCTTCCCTGCAGGGCTGCCTGGTGGTACATCCTCCAAGGAGCCAAACATTTTGCTTTTTCCAAGACAAAATTTTTCTTTTTCTTTTTTTCTCCCCACCATTGAAGCCAATTGTTTCATTCAAAGAAGATGAGATTTTGATTGAAAACTTCCAGTGTCAAAGTTTTGGCCCCAGTTCAGCGGAGCACATCTTGCGATTCTAGTTTAGACCCATCGTATACTTATATATATTGTCCAAATGTCATGTTTAAAGCCTTTACCTGAAAGATATGGGCTAACACGCATCTGACTGTTCTTCTGAATCTGAGTATTTAATAACATCAGCCAGATGTTCAGCAGGCTGTTTTTGAGGTGCATGTGCAGATGGAGCGTAGGAGGGAAAGCTCTTCCTATCGTTCTCTGCTTTTCTAATGCTTACAGACATGGTTTTTCATCTTCCACATTTGTGTATCCAGATGCAGATGACAATAAATGTTCTGAAAAATCACAATTTTTTGACAAAGTTGTTGAAATAATTTCTTGATAGTTTGAGGTTTCTCTCCATGAGTGCTTCTTATCCCAGGAGGTTTCCTAATGGGATGTTGGATGGTAGTGCTGTGTGTCCACCTGCTCTGGTCTCGGTGGATGAATTTTATGAAGGCACCATGTCTTTCTACATTAATCCTGAGGAGAAAAAAAAAAAACAAACCCTCCAAAAAACTGCTGATTTGAATGAGTTGTGCTACTGCCATATTTTGGTCAAGTATTTTATCCCATCTGGATGTTTTGAATCGTGAACCCTACTTTATGTGAACAGATCAGGAGACCTCTGGCTGATGGGACATGCCAGCACTGTTGCAATGCCACTGGCCTTTACACAATGCCTTTTTCTGTGTGTTTGGGTTTGCTTTTTTTTTTTTTTATTACACCCTGTTGTGACTCCATCTCTGAGCATACTGGGTTTTGTGTGTTTTAGGAGACAAATGGATGAGCTTCACTTGAAGGTGCTTTCCCCGTGCCAGCGGTGCTTTCTGCCTCTGAGCTGGGTGATGTTTAGCTGCAGCATACAGCTTATGAGTGTATTTTGTTGAGCACGTTGAAAATGTTTCTGGTTGGCAAAGTGTGTGTGCCTGCAGTATGAATTCCCCAGCACTGCAGTGGATTTTCTTTTTTAGCCAACTGCATCAAAAAGAGCTTGGCTGGGACTCTTCTTGCTTCATTAGTGCAAAAGCAGGAGAAAATATCCTTAGATTGTTTGGGAGACTGGTTTGGGTATTGGTTGGTGTTTTTTAAGTTGTTTGATGGTTTTCTTTTAGTCCACGGGGCCAAAAATTGCACTCATGTTCAGGAAGATGTGTTCCTGCAGCATGGCTTTAGCTTCAGCTGCAATCTGGTATGTCTTTCCCTAATAGGAAAACTGTCTGCCTTCTCTCCCCCGTAGCATTTCTTGCTCTGTTTCTTGTTGGTTTTGCTCTCTTTAAGTGTGCTCTTTCTACTAAGCCCAGCAGCTGAGCGTCTCTGAGTCTCAGTTAAGCATGTGCTTATGTACTGCCTTGGAGAGGGGAGGATTTTGGTCCTTCTGAACTGTCATGTCACTTCCCACACTACACTGATGTTCCTGGAATTTCACTTGTAGCAGGCACATAAACCTTTCTGCTCCATCTGTGCTTATGTGGCCAAGGAGACGTGCTGTGTCCCTACCAAGCTGCACAAATTCAGTTGGATAAGTAGCTGCTTTATGAACTAATTCCTTTGTTGTGGGGTAGATCTGGATGGATGGAAGTGAACCGATGCCTATTCCTGGGTTTGGGTGTTTGTGCCTACTCATTTTTATGAAAGAACTGTCTTAACTGGTGATGTGTTTGGGTTGGGTGACAGCAAGAAGCAGAATGACTGGGGTCCAGGCTTCTCCCTTCAGTTGTGCCCTGTCCTCCACGATGGGAAAGATGCTGTGGACCTCCATCCCCCCAAAATCATGTAAACATTGTGTTGTCTTGGCAGATGTGAGCCTTCCAGTTGGCTTTTCAAAGGGTGTTGCTGAACATTGGCTTTGGTTATACGTGCCCAGGTATATCCACATTTGAGCTTGGTCCTCCATCTAGCTGTAGATGTCCCTGTTCTTTGCAGGGCAGTTGGACTAGATAACCTTTAAAGTTCCCTTCCAACTCAAATGATCCTATGATTCTATGATGTTCATGCTTGCTTTTTACCGAGTGCTAAGAGGCTTGGGATGTGATGTGTCTCCATGTGGATTTGTATTGTATCTGCAGAGGGGAGCTCTGCAGTCACACAGGCAGAGACAGGATTCAGGTTGAAACCTGTCCTAAATACAGATGGGGCTCACTGGACTCCTCGGCTTTCTATTTTTTGTGGCAGAGCAATGGAGATGTCTTGCCCTACTTTGAAGTGAGAGAAAGGGAATGTGTGAGGGGAAGCAGGAGCTGAAGTTGCTAAGGAAACACGAGCAGGGATGCTTCCAGGGCTCTCACCTGATCCCTGCTGCAATTGCTCCTCGGTGCAGGTTGCTTTTCATGCAAGTGTCATGTAGCCTCCTGGGTGAATTCACGGTCACACAACCTGCTGCAGATGTCCTCCTTAGGGGCTGCTGGGGCAGCCCAGCACCCAGCAGAATCCCAGGAAGATGTGGTCAGCACCTTGGGGTGTCATGAGGATGCAATGCCTTCATGCAGCATCCTGGTACCCTCTGGGCTTCTCCCCAGGGGCTGCCTGGGGAATGAGGCAAGGGGAGGTGTTTTCCTCCTGGGATGGCTTCAGGGAAATCGTCAGCTTTTCTTCCATAGGAAAAAGTGCAACAGGTTGGATGGTTTCCATTGTTGTTCCCATAACATGGGACATGGGAACACTGCTAAACCCATTCCAGTTGTTCCCACCTCCATTGCTCTCACAGTTGTAGTTCCCATGTCTCTCTCCAGACTACAAATCCCAGGGTATTCTGCTATTTGAATAATCTCTGCCTGGTGGCCTGCCTGATGCTTAGCACCATCCATAACAAGAAAGATGACTTTCATCGAATTTATCATTATGCAGGTATTTTCCTTCCTGCAAGTGTTTTATTTATTGCAGTGATTATTGATAGCTGCACTTAGCAATTCTGGTGAGGCAAAACAACCTTCTGCAGTTTGTTCTTTTTGTTGTTGTTGTTGGGTTTTTTTTTTGTGCAGAATAAAAATCAATCCTGGCTAAATTTGAATATCTGGATTTCTCTCAGCTTGTTTTATTTTTTCCTTCCCTGTAAAATTTAATAATGCCTTGTAAACGTGTTCATCAGCTTCTCCCGTGTTCTTTAATTGAGCGCAGATGAATCTCGAATGACTGGGTTCTGTGTAGCTGTGTTGCTCGTGTTTCAGCAGCAATCCATTCAGTTTGAGCGCTGAGCACTTTTGGATGGTGGATGTGGGACTGTTTGCGGCGTGATCACTTTCTTACATTTAGAATTAAACAGTTGAGGAGTGCAGCAATTGAAACTTTGTCATACCGTCTGGCTCCTCGGGAAGCAGTTTGCTCCGTGTAGGAATTGGAAGCAGCTGGCTTTGCTTTATAATTAATCAAGGGAGTGATTATCTTGCGATAATCGTGCCCCCTTCATCTCCTGTTGCATAAGTAAACAGAACTTCAGCTTGTATAAATTAAGTTTTGTCCTTCCACCTTTTGCTACTAGGGGGCAAAAATTGAGGCATGCTGAGCCACCTCCAGCAGCCCTGCCCAGCTGTGCCCATCTCAGTATCCACACTGTGCTGGGACAGAGCAGGGCTCTGCCAGGAGCATGCAGTTAAGCAGGGACCACGTGTCACAGCCTAGGGGGCACATGGGATAGGTGTGCATGGTTACTGTCAGAGCTGGGCTTTCCAAAGCATCCAGGGCACTCTTTTTTTTTTTTTTTTTTTGCCAGAGGCTTTGAGATGCACCTGCTCTGCATGGGATGGAGCCCTGGTACAAGCTGCCCAGAGATGGTATGGGGTCTTTTCCTTGGAGATTTCCAGAAGCCACGTGGATGTGGGCCTGGGCACTCTGTTCTGGGTGACCCTGCTGGGGTGAGGTGGGACCAGAGGAAGTATAGGTCTTGCCAGCCTCAGCCAGTCATTGTGATGCTGCGCCCTGTGCTTGGATGCTTCAGCATCTCATTCACCTTGCCCGCAGGTTGAGTTCATTAGGGTGGCTCTGGACAAGATGAGCCTGGATTAGCTGAACTTGTGTCCTTAAGAGCCTTGGCTACAGCTGAATTCCAAGCACAGCTGGCACGCAAGTGGCTGTCAGGCTCCTGGCTCTGCCTGGAGCAGCCCTTTGGCTGGCTGGCCTTGATGCTGCAGGGGACATGTGATGCCAGGGGTGGCACTGACACCTCTTATGATTACCAGTATTCCCATTCCCATGCTATGGCCTTTCCAGGCTGCTTTCATAGAATCATTAAAGTTGAAAAGACCATTAATTAAGACCATCTAGTCCAACTGTCAGCCCATGCCCACCTTGTCCACTAACCATGTCCCTCAGTGCCATATCTGCCTTTTTCTTGTAAACCTTCAGGGATGGTGACTCTGCAACCTGCCTAGGCAGCCTGTTCCAGCCTGTTCAGATCCTGTTTGAGGGGAGAGAAAAGGCATAACTAAATAACAAACAGAACAGCTCATTTCTGCTTTTACTCCTTGCCTTTCTCTGCTGTATCGTCCCGGGGATAAGTGAAACCATGAGCTGGAAGGAAGCAGCTCCATGCTGGTTACTCAGCAGCACTGGCACAGCCTTTGTGCTGGCCCGGAGATGCTCGCTGCTCACTCCTGTTCAAACACACTTGGTTTCTAAATTAAGAGAGGGATTCTGCAGAAATACTTGGCATAAGTGAGTTGGAAAAAGGTTTTAAGGGTAAGCAGGTTATTTATACTCTGCCTTGCGTGCCCAGCCTGCATTTGCACTGCTAAGTCATTTGCGTGTGTTTTATGGAGGAAAATCTCTGCCATAAATACTCCTTAACCATCATCAGCTGCAGGGCATGGTGGGCAGCTGAGACACTGGAGAGGCTGGGGAAGGAGCTGACATGGGATGCAGCCCGTTCCCAAGGGACTGCATAGAAACATACAATCATTAAGGTGGGAAAAGATCCCTAAAACTATCCAGTCCAACCATCAGCCCATCCCCACCGTGCCCACTAACCCTGCCCCTCCATGCCATACCTACACATTTTTGGAACACGTCCAAGGACAGTGACTCCACCACTCCCTGGGCAACCTGTGCCAATGCATTACCAGTCTTTTGAGAAGAAATTTTTTCCAACCTAAACAGTGCAACCTGCACGGTTCCCATCCCTACAGCAGCTAGGAGAGAGAGCTGGGCCAAATGGTTTATGGATGGGAAACCTGGAGCAGGGTTAGAGGTTAGGGCATCTGTGTGTTGCACCCAGCCTCCTCTGAGCCATTCTAAGTTTAAAGAATGCTGTTTAGTACAGATTTACCTCCTAGGGGCACAGGGATGAACTGGCCAATTGGGCACTGAAACAAGTGAAAGGGGTTTGGAGGTACTTCTCCGTTAAAGGATGGAGGAAGAGGGATTACAAGAGCTGAACCTTGTGAGGCGTTAAAGGAAATCCCTATCTTCCCATGAAATGTCTGCAGTGATATTTATCCTCACATTTGTTTCGTGAAAAGTGTTAAATACCAGCTTAAATATCCGCTGCTGCAAACCTCCATTGTGAAGGGCAAGCAGAGGGATCTCTTCAAGGCTTCTTACGCCTGCAGGTAATTTCAGCTTAGTGTTTCCTTTATTCTCCTTAAATCTATAGTGGGGGCTTATTGCTGTCATGACAGAGAAAATTCATCCCTCATTTGTCTCACTGAGGCAGTACAGAGTTGTATGCGAGGATGGGGATGCCATGTGCTAGCTGCTCCCAATCCCAGACAGATATTTTAAACAGTGCTTTACTTTGCATTGTGAAAGTAACCCTCTTCTCCTCTCTTTTCTTCCTTCCTTTATCCCTTTTTCTTTCCTTTTTTTCCTTTTTTTTTTTTTTTCCTTTTTGCATTGCTGGCTGGTCATTCGCCCACCACCCTGTTCCCAATTGAGACCTGGTGCAGAGGGGCAGATGAGGCAGTGAATGCATTCAGCCCGATGATTTCCACATGAGAAGGGCTCTGTGCTGGTGAAAGACGTGAACTCATTGCAGAAACCTCCCAAAGACAAAGCTTTGGAGAAAGGATCAACCTTATTAGCACATTTCAGGAGAAAGGGGGTTTGTCACTGTATCAGTTTATGCTTCAGCACATTAGCGCTGTAAATCTCTTTGTGGAAGGATTGATTTAAAAAAAAAAAAAAAGAAACAAAAAAACCCCAACCCGTATTTGCTTTGCTTCCTAAAAACTCAGGAAGAAAAAAAAAAAAATGAAATCCTCATCACCTTAGTTGCTGTAAATCTTTTAGACAAAGTTTATGGGGTTTGATGGTTTGAAGCCTCCTGCAGTTAAAGTGATTTTTTTTTTTTTTTTTTTTCCAAGGGATCTTTTGCTTTCCCAAGTATTCTTCTGGCCTTTTCACTTGAAAAGGAAAGGCAAACTTTCATGAATTGAGCAGGGGCACTCTTTGAATGAAGCCTGGGTCAGTGCTTCTCCGGGCTTTTCTTTCCATTGTTTTGAAGAATACACTGAGGATGGTAGGAGCAGATGTGCTGCTTCTATCCAGGCGTATTCTACTGCTGTTATGGGTATGAGCTGCCTTTGCATTAATTTCTCCAATACTTGCTGCAGTTTAATCTACCTTACCCTATGCGTTGAGGCTGTTTCTAAGCAAGGACTGGAACTCTTCTGGTGGGAGTCAGTGCTTTCCATTGACGCTGTCCCGTTTTTAAACAGTGACAAAAATAGGATGAGAAGTATTTATAGAAGCAAAAAAGAGCAGACAAACCTCTCGGTTTGTCAATTTATGCTGCCAGATGTATACCCTGCACGTGTGACCTGTCCTAGTGAGGTGTGTCTGCATATTGTCCTGGCACAGCTGGAATGGGAAAACAGCCAGCTGCGTTAGCGCTGAGAGGTGAGCTAATGCAGCATGCGGTCATTGACTACTGAACCCGAAATACTGAGAGTACCTGCCACTGGCATTTAGTTACAGCAAAAAAAAACAAAACAAAAACAACGTGGAAGGTGAGGAGATTGCTTTTAAAATAAGTCTACAAGAATGATTTCTCTGTGTTTTGTAATATATTTAAAGATTAGCCCTGCCAGCGCTTTGGACGTAGACTGTTAATGGCTTTTGTTTGGCTAGTGACTCTCAGTCTAAGTGTGCTCAAAATGAAATGGAGAATGAATGCTTGTGGTCACAAACGTTTGATTGTTAGTGAGAAAAAAATGTTGTTTTTTTTTTATATTTTTTATTTTTTTTATTTGGGTAGAGGTAAAGCAGAGTCTGGCTTTGGAGCATCCAATGCAGGCTGCCAACAACCTGGAAGGTTTTTTGCTTATGGGTTGAAATCTGCCATCAGGATGAGAGCCTGTGAGCATAATGCCTCTTGTAGTGAATAAAAAAGCCTCCTGAAGTAGACCCCAACCACCAAATGCCCTTTATTGGGTCCCGAATTTTAACCCTCACACTCTCAACTGGTCATGGTTGTTTTTCATAGGCAGATCTTTGCAGTCTATCCACTTCTTAGCACAGAGGGCAGCTCCCCCACTCCTCTGGTCTTGCCTACCCATTATAAAAAGCTTGTAATGTTGTCATAGTATTGCAGTTGTGTGATTTGTCCCCACCATGTTTCTGTGATAACAATTCTTATCCCTCCTGGTCAACTGCATCCTATTCAACATCAACATGCCCAGTCTCTCTCATATAACCTGAAGCCCTGAGCATGACACCATCAGTGCTTCTGTTCATTCAGCTAGTCTATTCTCTTCCTTCTGCTTGGTTCCCATTCTCCAATCAGGTGGATCAAGGAGAAGACTACCTGTGCTCCTGATTCCTTCAACATTTTCCCTAGGGACGTAAAATCTTTTAAAATCTTTTATAATTTTCTAGTCGTGACCTTGTGTGACTCAGCTTAAAAGAGATGGAGCAGACAGTAGTCCTCTGGTTTTGTCATACCTGGTAGCCTCCTCTGATGTTCCAAATGCAGTCCCCAGGCAGACAGCAAACTTCTAGAGAGGTCATCTGGGTGACAGATGGGTGCCTTGATACTCCTCAGCGTAGAGCCCTCAATTGGACCATCTTAGTCTCTTTGTCACTGCATGGCAGTGTCTGGATTTCTGCTGTTACGATATCCCTCAAGGTAGGTTTTGTCTCACAGACACACATCATTGCAGCCATCGTTTCAAGGACAGTATCTCTTTCACAAGGACTGTATCTCTTTCACCCTCTGCATCTCTCATCCTCTTGAAACTGAGCAGTTGTTCGGGTGAGAATGTAGAGTACATGCTCATCCTTCCCTGCCAGTAGTGATGGAGGTGGATTATTCTGGTTGGAAAAAAAGGACAGAAAGAATAAAGATTACTCATCTACTCCCTTTCTGCTCCTTTCTCTTTCTTTGTTCATGCTCACAGTGGGATGTGCCCTCACTTTGGAGAGAAGTGTATTTCTCACTTACTTTATGGTAAGTACATTTTAAAAACAGAGCTAAAATGCAAGCGATCAAACTTACTCCATCCTCTGGCCAACCTCAGTAAGAAAGATCTTAAGCAGGATTTAGAGCACATCTGTGGGCTTGTAAGACTCCATGGCATCCTAAGCCATAGGTTGACCATTTGGGGAAGCATTCAGATGACAGAAGGAGAAGCTTAGTACAACGGACTTGAGATTTTGTAGACTTAAGGTTGTTGAGGAGGGCTGTGATGTATTAATTGAACCTTCTACGTAGCACGAAGGATTTTATCATTGGATACCTTCAGCCAGCCTGTTTTCTGCACGGTACTCTTCAGGTTTAAAATCTGTTCCAAGATAGCGATCTTCTTAAGCCTCTAAGATTGCTTAGCATTCTGTAGAGCTACAAACAGCACGGTTGGCTGAGGAGCAAAATGATACTTGGTGTATCGGTTCCAAATCCCGTGGGGATACCCATGGTGTGGCAGAAGCAGTTGTTGCCGAGGCAAAGCTGTGCTGAAGGAGTGGGACCAAGAAATCTGACTGCAGTGAAATCTAATATCCACGCTGGTGTTTGAGTTAAAAACAGTCTGCTTGAGCTCTCCTGCTATTCCAGCAAGATAAGTCTGTGCGCTTCCAAGAGGAACCGTGCAGGAGTTGTGTCGTGCATCTGTAAATGGAGAATGGAAACAAGGATCAGGAGGTAGCAGTCTTTGGGTAATGGGGGAATGATGAGTGTTGCTGCTGGAGGAGACGCCTGGGAGGCACATCTGGCTGCTGCATATGACTTCTTTAGGAAAAAAAGAAAAGGCAATTCCTAATCTCCTACTGAGGATGCACTGAGTTTGGGATTCCTGCCGTGCTGTAGAAATCACGCTGCGCCTTCATCGAGCTTTACTGAGCATTGAAATGCATGAGGAAGAGTCCCTTGCTTTCAAGCACTGCTGTGCAGCGCTCGGTTCTTGCTGTCCCTTAGGCTGATGACTTGCAAGGCGGGATTTCCCTAAAGCACTCAGGATTGAGTCAGCCCTGCTTCCAGCAGCCAGGGGAGATAGCTGCTGAGGGCCATGGGAAACCCCTCCCAGAACTGCTCAGGTCTGCAGGGACGTGCATGCACGCTTTGATCAAGCTGCACGCTGCTCTTTGAAACCACAGTTTTGTGTGTAGCAGCAGAGAGGCGGGATTCCTGGGGGCTTTGTGCTTCAGTTCTGCAGCAGCCTGTTTGTTATCCTGCTGCAGTGATGATGGCTAGAAATGAAAGACTTTGACTCGGTGCAACTTGGACACCATCTTGTTTGGCTGTATGGTGGAAAGATGCAGTCAGCATTCCTGGAGCTGGGATTGGGGTTTCCTATACAGATAAACTCTAGGGAGCAGTGGGTGTTTTGTATGCTCGAAGCTGGTGACCTGACATGCTCTGTGTAATTTGTTGTGATGCCTGGAAAGGCAGTAGGGTGAGTCACAAAGAGTGCCTTAACCCAGGGAAACAGCAGTTAGAAGTGTTTGGAAGACTCGGGAAAATAAAAGCCCAAGAGCTGTGTGCTTTGTTCTTAATTGGCTCTGGCCTCGATTTAGCTCAGCCTAGCTATAGAAGGTAGCCTCGAGTGATGTGTTCCATGGTGTCTCTGCGGGAGCACCACTGCTGCAGTGGGACCAGGCTGCTGCAGCCTCACTGTGAGCTGCCCCCGGATTTCACCAGTGAACTGATACTGCCTCCCTTCTCCCCATCCCACCTTGGCTTTGCTCCTGGAAGGAAAAACTTGAGCATGTTGCGTGTGTCACATAACGTGTTGCTGCCAGAAATGCTTTGGATGCTGCCTTAGGAAGAGCTCTTTGGACTGCTGTTGTAATGCTCTCATTCATGTTTGCCTACCTGGTTTAAAATGTTACTAGTTCCTGAATGCAGAAACTATTAGCAGGAGCTTGTTCCCTTCCCTGCTCTTGAGCACTGAAGCCAATGATTCGATCAGATGTGCTGTTGAAAATAAAATACAATACAAAATAAATGGGTAATAGCTACTCCTAAATGTCTATGCAAATGCAGGCTTCCTATTTTTAACCTGCATTATTTCATCGCAATCTATCCACGGGGGTAAACTGCAACAAAACAGTGTTGTTCTAAAATAAGCATGTTTGCTAGTGGATATTCTGCTGCTGCAGCAGCCCCATGTGCACAGAAGCTGCCGAGTGATTGCAACCAGCAATTGTGGGCTGCGATTTGGAGAGGGAGTCCGTGATATGGAAAATCCCTCGCAGCTGATGTGTCAGTCATATCTAAGGACTTGGAAGGAGGAATAATAGCACCTTTGCTTTCCAGTCGAGGGCAAGCAGCTTGCAAAACACCAGTGATTTCTACATCCAGGCTGGGAGTTACTCGAGCTCAGAGCTGCAGTATTTTTCTCGTGGCTATGTGAGGAGGCACAAAGCCCGGGTGCTAAGGAGCATCCATCCCAGTGACACTGCAGAGGTCACAGCTGGAACCAGCTGAGAATGAGGTGGTACTTCTCATGTTTTCTTGGGGGATTTTGTATAAATTGCTTTTACAGATTGGAAGAACCCCAAGAGCTTGTTCTTCAAAGCCGCAACCTCACTGCAAAAGGGTGCAGTTACCCAGGCTTTGCTGCCCTGGAGACAAAAGATTTCAGATGTCCATCCATCACAGTGTGAGTGGTGGGGAACGAGCAGAACTGGAGGAGGTGGAAATGGAATCCAAGAATAATAAGAGTCATCACACCCCTGTGACATGTCCCTGCCTTAGGGGTATGGCTAATTTTGGCTTAGTAAAACCTGCTGGGTGCTTTCACTGATTGCTGCCTGGCGGGGCAGAGTGGCACCATGGTGGTGGGATGATGGTAGTGGCCCACCAGGTGTATTTCTTATTTCAGTACTGAGCTACTTCACATCCGATAGAAATCCTTGCTTTTCATCTGGCCCCAACATGATGTGCACTAAAACAACTGCTGATCAATGTGACTTTCCCCTGAATTCAGGGAAATCTCAGCAGAAGGCTGAAGCCCAGCAGGAAGCAGCAGCAAATGCCATCTTTCCCTGCTAGAGAAAGAGCCTCCTCCTTCCTCGTTAAAAAAAATTAATAGTCCTGAAATCACTGCTTTGTACTCATAGCTGGTCAGAAATAACTCAAGCATCTCAGGAGTCCCCTCATGCATTGCTGAAAGCTTTGCTCAGGATGCAGAGCTCACTGTTCTGCAGCAAGGAAACTGTTCTTTGTTGGGAATGATGCTGCAATGACCTATTGCTCAGATTGGGAAAGAGATACAGGTGTAGTGGCTTTGTCTGACCCTGGGGGAATTTAGGAGATGTGTGAACATAGTGCTAAGAGACACTGTTTGGGATCAGGTAGGCCAGGCTGATGGTTGGTCATCTTGAAGGTCTTTTCCATCGTAGGTGATTCTGTGCTTCTGTGATCCCGTGTCAAACTCTGCAGCAGGTTTACCTGCTTGGTTTTATATGCACTATGCCTCGACCAAGTGGCTGAGGCATCTTCCCTCTGCTAGCAGCTTATCCCACATAAGGTGGAAAGGAGAAATTCAGTGTGAGAACAGAACAAATTCCGTCTGCACCTGGGAGAGCTATGGGGCCATGCTTCCCCATAACCCTTGTGAGCTCCCAGGTATCTGCTTCCTTGCTAAAGCCACAGTGGGTGTGCATGCATACAGCATTACAAAGAGTTTGGGGCTGTGTTTCTGTGAAGCTGCAGCTGCTCAGTTTGGGAGGATCTGAAATGAAAGTGAAGAGATTCAGGTGTAGGCAGTGTGCTGGTCCAAGGGTGATGGGAACCAGCATTGAAATGTTATGGAGGGTGATGCACGATCTCAGGCAGATGAGAAGTGAAGGTAAAAGTTCCTCAGAGGTGTGTGCTTAAACAAATAAGTAAAACCTCACAGAAGTGTAGTGCATACCTGAAAGTCTGAGGATTTAGAGGAAAAAAGTATGCTTAAAAAAACCCCTCAAATTGTTTGAAAGGCAGGAGATTTAGAAGAGCCATTGGCATGTGTGGTATGTTCTGAAATTGCTTAGGAGAGAATACTGAATTATGGGGGGAGGGGAGGGGAGAAGGAATGGAAAGAGAGACTAATTATATATAATCTTAAAATGAATTAGGTGATATAAATGTAATGAAAGCAAATCCTGTTCCTGGAGAGAGTTTTCAGTTTGCATTTTGATATCCTAGGGCAATGGCATGTTGCTCTCTGACAGACAACCATTTGATTTGGAAATATGTGAATAATTGGGAAGTGGAACCTCTTTGAATTTGTTACTTTCCCCTCTAGCATCTGAAGGACTAATTATAGGAAGAGCTGCAGAATGCCCTATGCGGGCATGCATGCAGCCAATTTTATACTTTGCCGGTTGCATGAGTCATTGCACTGCATCCTGTGCTCTTTGATATGTGTCCTTGCTTAGAATATTATATATTTATTTCCAAGATGGAGAGATGACAGCATTACATTCTATGTTGCTGAGCCCCTGCAAAACTCCTTACAAACACATGAAGTTCTCTCCCAGCAGAGACGATGCTCACCACATTCGTGGGGCGATGCAAGGGCAGTTGTAACGAGGGATGGATATAAAGCCAGAAATCTGTGGGCGACAGCTGTACTTCCCAAGCCACGTTAAAGTGTCTTAAGTTAAGCTTTTGTTGACTGGATAGCATGGAAAGTTTGGGATCTTCTGACACTGACGGGTTAAATGTTCCTACTGGCTCATTCCTGATCCGATGCGTAACGTTGGGCTTGGAGCTGCACCTCCTCCTCCATTCTCCTCACCCGTGACACCAGCATAAGTACACATGCTGCCCTTTGTAAAGCAGTGCTGGGACAGAGAGCTGCAAGGGGAACACGGAGGTTCAGATGGGGATGCAGGAGGCTGTGCTCCATAGTGCTCCAGGCTGCGCGATATGCGGAGAATCCTTTGTCTCACCCTGTTCCAGCTATAGCCTCTTTGGAAGAGACTAACACAGTGAGGACCAGATGTACGTTAAGCCCTTGGGGCCATATTGAAATGCAAATGGAACTGGAATAGTGTATTACATCCAAAAGCAGCCGTGATGGTGCAAAGAGGAGAACGCTGTGTTGGCAGAGTGTACGTCAAAAGGGGAAAGCTGGGGATTAGCCCTGACAATGCTTTGTGCTGTTGGGAAACCTGCATATAATGCAATGTTGTATTTGGGGTTCTGAGGTCATTGTTACACAGATTATTTAAGCCTGGATGCATTTTTAGCTGGACTTTGTCTAAAGAATAAACACAGCCAGGGCTGTTTTCCAGTCATCAGCTAAACAACCAGATTGAGGGCTTGAGTCAGCTATCCTTGCAAAACGTTCCTGGCTGTCTTCAAAAACATTTCCTAACACTTTTTTTTTCTTTTGAAATTGTAATTGTACAATGTAAACGGATGCACATGTTATTCTGCTGCCTGGACTTTGTATGCATCTTGTTTCTGCTTGTCACACATATGCATGGGGCTCTGCTTCATACCTGCATCCATGTGTGCCTGAGGATATAGCTTAAAGATGGGACTAGTCCTCTTCTAAGAAGAGAGATCTTACTTATCTCCTTCCTAAAAAACAGTGGCACAGGGACAGGAGTTAAATTTACACTAAATGTGTGGCGTATATTAGCACAACTAACATGTAGTCCTCATCCTACTGGAAAAAAAAAAGTTGGATGGAGACTATCCAGTTTGAAACATTCTGAGCTTTTTTTAATCCCCCTCAAGAATCGGGCACCTTTTTAAGACACCTGAGGCTGGCTACCCTGCAAAAGCATCTTTACTCCCTTTCAAACTCTTGGCCAGCAACTTGACCAACTCTTGGCCAACATCTTCTTTCAGGATGCGTTCAGGTGGGCACAGGCAGTTTCCTCAGCTTCAAAGTAAAGGTCATTTATGATGTGATGTTAATGTATATTGCATTGTTGTTGATGACTCATGCATGCTTTCCTCTTTAAAGGAGGAAGGACCATCCTGCCACATAGAAAATTAAAAAGTGGTTAAGATGGAAAATGCCAGTGAGCAGTTGAAAATCCCATGCAAAAGCTCTGCTCACTGAGAAGCTGCTCCAAGCCGTGGTCTGAAGGAGAGCGGGACAAACTCTGTAAGGCAGCTCGTGTCCTTACCTCAGCAACTGGTGTTTTTCAGTTTGAGGACTTTGAGTAAGGCCAAATATATGTTGGCCAGAATGGACTGGAACAAAAACCCGCCCAGGCAGTAGCCTGTCCCCATCTTATTGCTGTAAGTTTGTCCAGTGTTCCCATGAGCTCATGTAAACCTGCAGCAGTGCATCCTTTAGGAAGGAGTTCACCACATCACCTGCCCTTTTCCTGAGGAACCACCTTCTCCTGATCTGTTTTGGACCTGAATCCCACCAACTTTTACTGCAGCTTTGTTGGCTGTTTCACCCTTATAAAATAAGAGCCGACTCTGAGACGGAGGAGATCAGTAAGAAATGTTATTCTCCAGTCTTTATTCAGCATTAAGAAAAGAGGATATCTTTGGGCTCACATGAAGCCCTAGGATAGCTGTAAGAATTAGATTATGTTTTGCTGTGGTTGTTGTATTAAATAGTGTAAATCATGTGCTACAGTATTTATATTGAAATATGAGAAGTGTGATGGATACCCATGAGAAATGACCGCACGTGTCAAGGGGCTGAAACTCTCCCATGGCACGATCTTTCCTCTGGCCTCAAAAAGAAAGATATGGAAAGATGCAGAGCTCTCCATATGCTGCAGTGCCTTGAGCTGCTTGCTTGGGTCAGATACATTCACCTGCTTGTCCATGTGAAACAGATGCACAGTGCTGCGCTCTGAAAAGTTATCTAATGCTTTGTTTGCTCTTCTTGGGTAGCTGCAGCGCGTTACCAAAGTTCACAAAAATTGGCTGAAAAACCATATGTTCAAACCTAGTAACTGACTGCTTTTATTGCTCAACTGACTGTTGTTGCGGGGGAACTTTTGACGTTTCCTTGGAATTTTATTATTATTTTTTTTAATTTAGAGAAAATTGAATTTATTGATGTTGTGTCTTCCATTTCTTCTCCCTCTGAGTGCACAGCAATGTCTCGTACTGTGCCTTTGTATTAGAGAAGAGGGAACATTTTGCATGTCTGCGTCCCTGGGTGTGTGTGAGCTTAGGGAGGCAGTGAGGTGTTCAGGGTTGGAGGTCTCTCATCCACATGTGGCTGCCAGACCTGTGTGTACATACTCCTGCAGGCTCCTTTCCCATTCATGAGAAATCAATGAGTGATGATTGCATTTTGCTGATGATGCTGTTAAGGAGAAAGGAAAGGATTGAGCTGCACCCTAGTATGAACATCTTGCATGTTCTGGAGGGAGTATTTGAATGATTTTTGCAGTATAGTTTAAACAGGGAGGAATTGGCCCTTGGTTCCCCTCGTATTGAATTCTGGAGAATTGAGAGGGAAAGAAATGTCAAATATCTTCAAGTTTTGAAATAGTCTGCCTTGTTAAGGCGTGACCTCCTCTCTGACAGCAGGAAAGGTCTTTCCACTGACTATTCAGTTTAGAGGGAAGATTTGTGTGTAAAACGGTAGTTTGGAAATTGAGCCACATCTTATGTAGTGCTTCACAGATTGATGCCAGTTGATTTATATACAGGTAAACCAAGGCATGGCATGTCAGGAAGATGGCTTAGGGCATGTCAGGAAGATGCTTTGTGTTGGAACTAGGCAGCAGAGCAGTGCCAGTGAAGCTGAACGTAAGGTGAATCACAAGAGATGAAACCTTGTTGTCACTACAGCAGTTGTACAGTCAAGACTGCCAACCTTATTTTGTTGTTTTCCTCTCAGACACCCAGCTATCTGTACCACCGGGGTTCTCATTGCATTTTCAGTACTAAACCCTTCCAAATACTCATGGTATTCCTCTAAGTGCCCAGACAAGACCACCTCCATTTCCTTTTTCTCATATGTCATCATCTGAATACGTAGGAGCAGCTTCAGAGATAGGGATCGTGGAGGCTCCCAAACCTACCTGTGGTTTGGAAGTCATTTGGGAGTGCACTGCTGCATTGTCATTTAATGTAATATTGGGGCTCAGTCACCTTGGGAAGGGGCAACCTGGGGGAAGACATCTCCAGTTTCAGGGTGGAGCTGTAGAGCTCACATCATCCAGAAAGCTTGGATGCATGGAAGGTAAACGCTCCTTCTCCCATGCCATGTGTCCACTGTGATCCAAAGTGTTTCAGTCTTTCTTATGGCTTGAAAACACTGTAAAACAAATGGGAAGGGGAGTAACTGTCCGGGGGTACACAGTTATTTTATTGCTTTCTGCCTCTGGAACAGGCAGAGTTTCAGCTCTCCAGGACAACTCTGCTCAGAAATAGATTTATTTCAGAGTAAAATCCAGAAGCTGGTGAGTGTGTGTAATCAAGATAAAAGCTAATAAGGTGATTTAATTTTTTTTTTTTTTCTCTTCACATAATAACTCTTCAGCATTTCTTGTATAACTTGTCTTTGGAGAATCTGAAGTTATCCAGCCGTTTTCTTCTGTGCCTTTCGTTATTGTAACAGAAACAATCAGTGGAAATTGCATGATGCTATTGGATTGTGCTACATTCCTTCCTCAGGTCATTTGATGGTTGCTTTTTTTTAATAGACACAAAGAAGAAAGGTACATTTCTGTAAACACGAGACAAGTCTTAGATGTGCTGTAGTCACTCGGGAGATACTCCATTGTAAAAGAGGCTTTTGAAACGGCTCATGTGGGATTTGCCATTAGGAGTATAAAGACTGGAGAAACAGGACTTCTAATTCAGCTGACAACTGGCTTCTCATCCTGTGAAGAATTTTAGGAATGTCTTTACTTCCTTTTGGAGGGCTTAAGGCTAGTGTGTGATTGCTAAGGCTAGAGAGTCACTTTTCTTCCTGCCTCCCTTTTCTTTCTCACTAGGCTCAGCCTTCTCCTTCTTCACTTGAAGCCTGTTAACTCTTCAAATACCAGTGCACTCTGGAAAAGAGGCTTTCAAAAGACAGTGCATTTGTGTTCTGTTTGTTTATTTGTTTTGCTTCGGGTTTATTCATTTTATTTATTTTATTTTATTTTGCAACACCTGAATGATGTGAACGTTTAGGAAGTAATGTAAGATATCGTTTGCTTCAAGGAGCTGGCAGGTGTTTTCATACATACTTTTGTGGATTGAACTGAGGAAATTCTGATTGGGATGTGGTAATGGATTGCTTGTCCTTCATCCTTGTAACACCCGTTATAAATTGAGCTATTGCTTGTGTCATGTTTTTACCCTTTGAGCTAACGTGTAGGAGGTCATTGGAGCATTGCTGATTGCTCACGCACTGGTGGTTACAGGTTGGACCAGCACCTAAAACTCTAGAACATAAGTATGAATACAGGAATTTAGTCGTACTATATGTCTTATGAGAATGCTCTTAGCCCCAAAGAGCTTCATTACCCATCAAAGCACTGACCACGCAAATCCAAGCAGGCTGAGGGAGATGTGGGCTTAGCTGCGACCCGTGGCTCTGCATAAAGATCCTCTGCATGATCCTGCAGCATTTCTTCTTTCTCATGCCCTTTGTGCCTCTGAAGGAGAAGTTGGGGTTCATCTTGGGAATAAAGTGGAGACTTCAGGTGAGATCAGCCTACCAGTGTTCATCATCAGAGTAGAATAGAGGCCGGACCTTATGCACTGGAAAGGGAGAGACCTGGTAAGACTTTGCCGTTCCGTGCCCTTCACCGGGCTGCTAAGGAGAAGCTAAATACCAGAAAAGCCAAGGAGCAGCAGGAAGGCAACCTTAGAAACCTGATTTCTAGATAAATAGAATGGCTTAGGTGGAAGGGACCTTAAGGATCATTCATTTCCAACTCTCCTGCAGTGGGCAGCCAGCTCAGGCTGCCCAGGACCCCATCCAACCTGACCTTGAATGCCTCCAGGGATGGGGCATCCACAACCAATCTGGGCAGCAGTGCCAGTGCCTCACCACCCTAAAAAGAATCGAGTGACAAAGAGTTATGAAATTAATTATTTCAGGAATTCAACACTCGCTCATGTCATCTGCTGACAAAGTGAGTCATCTCTACAGTGCATTTGGATTTTGGTTGGTGATGGAGCTTAAAACGGATTTTGAACTCTGGCAACTTAGAAAGATTGTACTATTTTATTTTCTTTCTTCTTCCATCCTGCTGACAAAACTGCCCAGCTCCAAGCTTTTGATTATTCAAGTGGAAGACGGTGACAAGAAGACAAACAAACATCATTTAGTTCTTGGGGGCATGCTTTCCTGATGTCTGACCTTTTGGACTTCCCAGATCATCTTGTCCATTTACATGCATTACAGTTTTTCCAATTACCAGTGAATTAAATTTGGAATTGTGGTATTTGGAAATGTCAAGCAGAATCAATAGAAAAGCACTTGGGGCCCAATCTTAGTAGACTCAGCACATTTTAAAGCATATTTGAAATGTCCCTGCTGCTAAATCTCAGAGGGCATGTAGATTATGAATCGAGGTGCTGCTGTTTGGGTACCAAAATTCTTAGCAGGTCTGATGTTCCACCATTATATTAGGTGCATGTGGTTTGTTAGACACAGCAGCCACATCCTGTCTGGATGAGGCTTTAGAAATAAGGAGCCCCAAAAAGGCATTTCCATAGATGGCAGCACTCTCAGATGTTTGGTCTGATTTTGGGTAGTCCTGTGTGGAGCCAGGAGTTGAACTCAGTGATCCTTATGGGTCCTTTCCAACTCAGCATATTCTGTGATTCTATTAATCTGAGGGAGGATGAAGATGGTGGGATGGAGCAGGCACATGTGAAATGGCTTGGAAAGTGGTTATTGTGGTTATTGCTACTCCTGATGTCTCTGTGCTCCACAAGGAGATGCTCCCATATCCTCATCCCTTTGCCTTGAAGGAAATGGCTTTGAGCAGGGCTTGCTTTGAAAGCTTTTCAAAACTTCAGTGTGTGTGGGGAGAAAATATTTATGAACATACATGATTTCACTTCCTTCTCCCATGCTCTTTCGAGACCTCATGCTGTCTGCCCAGGAACACGGAAGAGAACAAATGATTATGTTTTAAATGTCATTTCAGAATTTACTGCATATTTGACTTAGTGATTTGTGCATCTGGCCAAAATCTTTTCAGGAGTATAGTTGGAAATATCTTTATCTTGTCAATGAAAGTCTAATATTTTCTCACTTAGCCTGAAAATTTTGAGGGCTGAGACAGTGTTCTCAATAGGTTATTTGCACAATGCATAGCCTATGAGGGTCCTTTTTCATGCCAGAGAGCAGTTGTCACTATCCAAAGCCAAATAAACGGGCTGCTTAGTGCACAAATTAATGCATTAATGCTTAATGTACAAATCTATGGGGAAAAAATACCCAAAAAACAATGTGCTTGTTCAAAATGTCACGGTCTGGAGGGAAAAATTGGACTAACCCTTATGGAAATCCTATAGGGAGTGAAGAATTTCCTTGGTGTGGTTGTATGCAGGAAGCAAGGAGGTGTCTCCTAATGAGCGGGGTCAGTGTAGGAACGGTCAGCATTCACCAGGTAGGATTTGTGGTGAGGATCTTGCATACATGTTTGTTTTGGGGTGGTGACGAGCTGGGGACAAGTGGCTCTGTACCTGGTCATGCCCAGCAGGGACCTGGGGTCAGTTCTGGTGCAAAGCTTTGTGTTGATGATGATGATGTTGATTAAGGCTGGCTTCATTTTCATGAATGATGGAGCTGTAGGCGTCCCTGTTGATTGCAGGGGAGTTGACTTACATGGCCTTTAAGGATCCCTTCCAACTCAAGTGATTCTGTGATTTTGTTTTTATCTTTTCGGGCATAGCAGAGTAATGTGTGCATGTCAATATATATACATATATATATTTTTTTTTTTTTAAAGGACCTTTTTTATATATTGTTACTAATCCAATTTGAGCACTGCTGCCCAAATTACCTCATTTGTGACCCAGAGTGCATTTAAACATGAAATGCAGAAACACCATGGCATTAAATGCTTCTGATTGATCTCCCTGATGGCTTTATTAAAGAACTAAAACATTTTTGGGGAGACAAATACAGTTAGCAATGCAAAGGGAGAAATCTAATTACATTTTGGCTTTGTCCTTAACTGAAATGATACAAAATAGGATTTTTCTAATGGCTAACTAAAATATCTATTCTTTGGATAAAATATAAGAATGACCAGCTAAGTTCAAGTAAAAAAAAAAAAAACACTACTTCCAAACATTGATTAACTGCTGGCAATCTTTCTGTCCTGCTGCATGCCAGCCCTGCCTCTGGCCTGGCCAAACCTCCTTGGATCCCTCTTGGCCAGAGAAATGATTTACAAAACCTTTTTCTGAGCAATCCTCCCCTTTGGGCCAAGAGATTAATCTCATCATCTGCACACGTGTGTGTGCATGGTCCATATCTCAGAGCACTGAGTAACGCTCACCTCGCTCAGTTCCACCCCTACGCGAGAACCTGTGTGGTGTTGTGGGCTTGTGTAGAGCTGGGCTCTGTGTGTCCTTCTCCAGATCCTTTTTCTATCCATCCTATTCAACCTAAAGTACCAGGGAAACTATTCAGAAGAATTAAGTATTTACTGCATTCTTTCCCTAAGTTGGTGGTAATGACTCGTAAAGCTTCTAGCATAGAATCACAGAATCTCCAAGGTTGGAAAAGGCATACAAGACCATCCAAGTCCAACTGTCCTCCCATCACCAATAGTTCTTACTAAATCATGTCCCTCTATACATTCCTTGAACATTTCCAGGGTTGGTGACTCCACCACCTCCCTGTGTTTCACAGTGCTAGCAGTTTGGGGGAAAATCGCAATAAAGACCTAATTCTTTGAAATAATTTCCTTGTTATCTTTTAACCGACTTAAGCCCAAGTTAAAAAAGAGATATATGGGAAGGGGATTGCTACACAGATGTCCGTGGAAGCTGTGAAGTGTGAGTCATGGTGTGAATATAGAAGCCCTGAGCTGTCATCCCTGGTGAGCAGGGAGGATGTATTTCTTAATATTAAAGTTCCTTTTTTAATTTTAAAAGAAAATGACTTAAATCCTCCTGTCCTTTTGAGACTGGTTGTCAATGGCATCATTTCAGGTTACCATGGCAATAGATGCTGAGATAATAGATTAACAACCATTGATTGACTAGAAAACTCCAAGCTCTTTTATCGTGGGATATGCCAAATCTATTGACAGAAAACAGAATTCAAAGTAATATCCTCCCTTGGCGTGATGTTCTCAGTGCTTCATGGACTGGTTTTACCTGATTGGGCTTAAAAGCCAAAACATTTTGGAAAAAGTTGTGGGTTTTTTTTCAACCAAGATATTTAATTAGCCGAGGGGCTGCCCTTTCCTGCCCTAGAGGATCTCCCACATTTATGTGGCCAGAAGAGGTGAGCCTGAGGTTTGTGCCCGAGTGTCCACGGTGATGTGGATGGGCTGCCAGCCCAAAGGTGCAGTGAAGTTTTGGCCGGAGCAGCTCATCTCTGGTACGTGGGGCTGTGCTGCTTCAAAGCTTTGTGAAAGAGCCAGGGGTATAAGCAGTGAGTTTTTAAATCCTCATGCACAGTTATGTACTTAACCACAGATGTCATCGCTGGTTTGATGCCTTGCCTAAAAACGTAGTTAGGCTTATTATTTAAGTACAGCAGGAATGAAATCATTGTGCTCAGGGAATAAGTGCTGGAGCAACACGTACTAATTGTGGATTCATTATAGGCTCTGCAGAGATACAACTGGGTGGTCTCTCTAGAGCAGCGTTTCCCAAACTTTCCCAGTTGCGAGCCTTCCTCTGGCTTGATTTTGTGATCTGAAATGCTATCAGCAATAACTTGAATCTCTTTAAGCTGCAGTCTTGCATGTAACTTTTGGGTCAGTGGGGTGGGACGAGCTGAGCATCCCTGCAGGCGTGTGGCTGGTGGGTGCTGCTTGGCCAGGTGAGCACCAGCTGCCTTTCCTTCCCCAGCCCATCCGAACGCTGCTGTGGTTTGAGGGATGGTTCTTGAAAACAAAACCAAACCTCAAACAAAGGGCCCGACTTTCATAATCACACATGCAAGAATGCATCTGCAGTTGCTTAATTGCTACATGCAATTACCCTCCAAATTAGAGGGCAATTACCCCAATTCAGTGTACAATCTCTGTCATTTTATATTATAAAATTACATGTACAAATAGCTATATAGGGACATAACCAAGTGTTTGCAAATAACTTCAGTTGCATACACAGTTTTGTGTATAAAGCCCGGTGGTTTTGACAGTTAGGCAAACAGGCTGTCTGGGAAATCACTCCGTGTTTATGCAGACTATTTTGACACATCCCATCTTCTCGTATATACTTTCATTTTAGTTTTTAAAAAGGGGACAGGCAGAGATAAAGAGCCGAGATTTATAGCAGCCTTCAGCCTTGGGGAAGATATTCCCTGCGTATCTAATTATGAGCTAAGAGCTCAGCAACTGCTAACACCTAGACCCAGAGCTGCTACCTTGGATCCTGGCTATAATTTAGCAGATGTCGGATAATGACACAGCCCCGCTGATCTGTTGGCAGCTCCATGTTAGGAGAGCAGAGTTTGAGTCTCGGATCAACAGCAAAGTCCCAAGGCTGGAGTCCTGTGGTTCAAGAGGACCCTTTTTAATGAGCTTCCTCTGTGCTTGCAGCTCCCAGGTGCAGGAGTGGTTGCACAGTGCTTCGGTGCTCTTCCCATCATTACCTGCCTTGATGGGTGCTGGTCTTACTCAGAAAAACCCTTGTGATGCTGCACTCTTTTGTAGCAGACTTGGACCCAAGGGAACCAACCTCACAACAACTTCTCGGAGCTGAGTGCAAGAAGTTGGTGGTGGGTGGCTTCCCTCTGTCATCGTAATGTTGGGATGCTGAGTGTTGTTTTGGTTTGGTGGTACATCATCATCCCCACTCCGCAGCATCCCTAAAGCTCCTCCTTCATGCAGTGGGATGTCAGAAGCACAGCTGCTATAGTGAAGCCTTCTTTGATTTCAAGAAGGATTTAGAATCATAGAATATCCTGAATGGGAAGGGACCCATAAAGATCAAGTCCAGCTCCTGACTCCACACAGGATCACAAAGATATCAGACTACTTGAGACTTCATTCCTGAAATAAGTGAGTCTTGGGATTAGAACCAGTTGTTGCTGCTGTGCATGGAGGGACGCCCAGTCTGCTCCAAGCCAACCCTTGTTGCATTTATTCCTTAGACGTGTGTGAGTGGAAGGACAAAAGTGCTTCCTGTGCCCATTTTGGGGCAATCCCATCCAATTCTTCTTGTAGACTTCATGGGGCTCTGCTGTAATGGGCACACATGTCCCTGTGACCCAGTGAGGGAAGAAGAGGCAAGCAGAGCCCTACTCTTTCCTGCTGAGGCCATTTGAGCACAAACAGAAGGGTTTCCTGCAGCTCTGGGCACCCAGCAGACTGGGGATGCTCACCAAAAGATGCGCTAAAAATGCCGGAAAGCGGGTAGAAAACACACAGGCTCTTCGAGTGTCTCCTGAAGGCAAGCATCCTTGGGAGTGGTGTTAAGGAAAACAGACATGTACTAGTCATCCAAAACTTTGTGCTTGCTTTTGTTCAACTTTGATAGTGGGAAAAAAACTGTGAAAGGCCGTTTTCTTGGCGCGGTTGCTGTTTGCAGAGTTGGGTTTTTGTGTGTTTGCAAGCAGATCTTACTCTTAATCTGAAACTTGTTCCAGAAAAGACAACTGTCTTGGGGGAAGGGAGCCTGGGCTGAGCTCAGGATTTAGCAGGCTGAAATTTCTCTTTTCAAAGCACAGTGGAAACCTCAATTCTCCCCGCAGCTTTGTGCATTGCATCAGCCCTCATCTCAGGTGAAGAAAGCAGAGGCTGCCTAATATTGCTCGAGGTTACAGACGGAGGTAGCTGAGCCGGGATTAGGTTTTGGGGCTGCTTCCCAGGCAAACGGTTCATTAAATCCCCTCCTTTCTGGGAGATTTGGTTGGGAGAGGGAGAGGAAATTTCCATCTAGTGCTGAGGCAGGATTTGGTTTGGGCTGATGGAAATGATATTAGAAAATGTGCTTCGAGGAATGAACCAGAAGGTGATAGTGAGTGTTAGCTATCAGCTGGAAGCCATGTTAAGTATTACAATGAAGCTAAGATATTTACTTATTCCTTTATAAATAAAAAGATACCATCTCCTCATGCACACAAGACCGTGCTCCCTTGCTTTCCTGCTGATTTGACTCTTATTTAGCAAAAAACCCTAATCTGCCCTAACAAAGCATGGTGTAAGTATCAGCAGAACAAATATCAAGGCTTTAACAAGGAGTGTCAATATTGACACTGTTCCGTGTTGAGGGATATTGGGAGGTTGTTTTTATTATAGTAAGCAACTTGTCAGAGGAAAACTCAGATGGAGCTTTGCGAGCGCCGATAAAACCTGCAGGTGCTATTGAAATTGAGCTCTTGTTCGTGTGTGCTTTGAATATAATTTCCAGTTTCTGAAACCAGCTTTATGACTTGCTCCTACCCCTCCTCCCTTCCAGTCTCTCCCACGATGCAGATGAAACATTCTTCCTGAAAAAGAGTTATTGAGGAATCAAACACCTCTTCAAAAGGCAAAAAGATCTTTCTAGTCTGATGTCTTTGCTTCATACCCGTCGCTGAGGCCTGGTGTTGGCACCCAGAGCAGGTTGGGCACATCACCCCCAGCCCGTGCAGTAACTGTGATGGCAGTTCTTGTGATGCTCCTGCTCTGTGCTGGGCCATCTTTCCTCAAGTGACAGAATATGAGGAAAGGATTCCAAGTTGCACCAAGGGAGGTTTAGATTGGATATCAGGAAGAATTTTGTCGTGGAGAAGGTGAGCAGGCATTGGAATGGGCTGCCCAGGGAGGAGGTGGAGTCTCCATCCCAGGGGGTATTTAACAGGTGTGTGGACTTGGTACTAAGGGACATAGTTAAGTGGTGGGACTCGATACCTTAGGTTGGTGGTTGGATCTGATGGTCTTGAAGGTCTTTCAACTTAAAGGATCCTGTGATTCCATGATGCGCACTCTTTACTAGCTGCCTCTTGAGAGCTAAAAACTGGTGCAGTAGATGGGACTGCATACAATAGCTTGAGTGCATTCTCTAGCTCAAATGCCATCTCCTAGGGCTTTACACACTTCTGATCCCTGCAAAATTGAAAGCTGATTTGGGGAATTTGGGAGTTTGGAGATGGAGGTGCAGACAGGTCAGGCTTCCTCCCTGTTTACTTGGAACAAGTCCTTTAGTCCTTATGCTTCAGCTCTTGGGATTAGAGTAGTGCTTCCTTCTCTGGCTGGGTGTTGTGAGTATACTGAAGTTGGTGGTAGATGAGCATTCAGGTAGGGCAACTGATGCTACAAGGAGCCAGGAGCTGGTGCCCAGACCTAGGCTGAGTGTTCTCTCTGCTGGCTGTAAGCCACTCATTGCTTAGTTTTCCTGAAGGCCAAACTGAGTCACCTTTTAGAGACCTTTCAGAAGTGCCTTATTTGCTGTGTTTTGCAGTAATCACAGACAAGTTTGCATTTAGATTGTCCACACATGGCCCTGGCTGCTTTAATCTCAACATTAAACCTTGCATACCTTTGGAGAAAGCAGAGTCAAGAAAGTACTACAAAATGATCTTGCCAGTAAAATAGTTCTGTGTTTTGCAGAGGTCTGGCTTTTCTGAGGGCTCAGCACTTTCATTTTGCCATCCTGATGGAGCCACTCAAGCTTTTTACCCACTCAACACATTCCATTGAGATACCTATGTTTTCTGTGACTGCAATCCATCAATATAATGGCCAGGTCTGACCTTGCTTTGGGTTGGGTGATCCCAAGGAGAGATGGCTGCAGGGCATCTCAGGATTCACAAAATCGTGAGCTTCCTGTTTCAGAGTATCCTGTTCCAACTCATGTGTTTGGTTCCCTTCTTTTCATTTTAAACAAATCATCAAAATGTCACAGAGCAGTGTATTTCCAAATGAAGAGAGAATTTCTAAGACTTAGGACAAAATATTTCACATGGAGATACCAGTGTTCCCTTGCTTGATTCCTTTTTCAAGCTGATAATACCTATAGTTGTGTTTGTGCTGTGCAGTCTGGTGGCCATGAAGGAATTCCTTCACCTGGGGGACCTGAAGAACAACTTGGTACAAAGCTAGTAGGAGGAAAAGGTTATGGAGAGTCCCTGGTTTGTGGTGGCCAAAGTCCATTTGGTATGGCTGCAGTTGTTCAGGGAATAGAGTTGCTTTTGCTTAAGATGTTGCTTGGGTAGAAAGGGCACGAGCCATGGCAACCACAACTTAAAATGTGGCATTTAGCAGTGCCTTACCAAAATAAGCTTGAAACAGGATCTAAGTGAGGAATAAGCATTGGTCTGGCTCTCATCTGCAGGTTGAATATTATCTATTCCCAGTTACGTCCTATCCGCATAATAAACTGTTTATTTTTAGACAGTGCTTCCTGAAATAGTGATGGAGAGGGAGTGTGTAACTGCATTGTGTGACAGCCCAGCAAGCAGCAAGCAGCACGCCGGGAGGTTGTTGTTCCTAAACAGGATTTCTGTGGTTAAAAACACCAGCTATGGGTTACCTTGTACCCTCCTGTGCTACACTTGTGTGCATTGCTTGGGCCAGAGGAGCCCTGTGGGTCTCTGTTGGGCTCTTGGCTTCTCCACAGGGTCCTGGCGTGAACTAAGGCAAACCTGATCTCTGTTCTTCACATCCACTGGCAAAGGAAAACACGCTGTGCTGAAGCTTACGTCTGTGAGATGCGTATTTTATCCATGATAGAGAGCGATACTAATGCGTGCATCACCCAAAGCCAAGCCCCATGGAGCTGTGCCTCCCTGAGATCTGTTAATGATGTTGCTTGAACGTACTTAGGCTTTGAATTTTGCTTCAGGACCAGGTCACGGGGAGGCAGAGACGAGGGAATGCATTTACTACAACGCCAACTGGGAGCTGGAGAAGACCAACCAGAGCGGCGTGGAGCGCTGCGAGGGGGAGAAGGACAAGCGGCTCCACTGCTACGCCTCCTGGAGAAACAACTCGGGATCCATCGAGCTGGTGAAGAAAGGCTGCTGGTTAGATGACTTCAACTGTTACGACAGGTAATAGCCTACCTGGTTTATCTGAATGCAGGTTTAATTGTTCCTCTAAGTGCAAAGGCTCATGGTTTTTGCATGGAGGAAAAGAATGCGAGTCCAAGTCAATTGGCCCATTCATCCCCAGTAATTACCTCTGTTGCTAATGCAGCTCTCAAAATTGTCACATTACTTTCTAAATAAAAGCTGCAAAATGCAGTTTTAGTTTTGTTGTGTTTTTCCTTTTTTTTTTTTTTTTTTTTTCCTTTAGCAAGGCTTTGATAATTCTGGCGTGCTTTGAAAAACGTGTCCTGTACCATCAAATGAAGAGCAATATGTTCTTCCAAGAGCATTTGGCGATACAAAGGAAAACTTGGAATCATTTGGAGCTCTCTAGAAAAAAAAAAAAAAAAAAAACCACGGATATCTGGGGGTATTTAGAGGTTGAGATATTCTGGCACTTGTGATGTTGCAAAAAGTTTTGCTGTTTCTCGGCTGAGTTAAGAGATGAGCCGGGAGAAAGAGTGAGGCAGTGAAAGCAAAGCGCGTGTTTGTGTGTTGCTGCCTGTAGTGAGCTGAGAAGGAAAGAAGCTTTGTAGTGCGAGGGCTCCAGCCTCATTAAATAGCTGGGAGAATAAACCAGTCTTTTCTCGCTCCCCTTGATGCAGTTCTACAGAGGGGAAATAACTGCACTATAGAAAATGGCCCTCTGAAGTTTTGCAGTTCAAAAGGACAATGCTTGGTAGTTCTGGGCTCAGGCAGGGGTTTCTGCTAAAAGAAAAACAAAACAACAAACACCAACCAAACAAAACCCAGCCCCATCGGTAAGGATTAATAGAACGTAACATTCAAAGGTTTACTTTTGATGTCGCACCAATATAAGATGCTGTCACCTTTGTCCAATCGCAGCATCCTTCCCAATCAATCAGTCACCACTGCACATTCCGATTCCAAAAGTTTTAGGACATCAAATCTTAAGCCATGGGGCTTAAGCTGAGACCAGCTTTGTCCGAAGGCTGGAAGCTTCCCTCAGTCATTGTGCACCAGCCCTGGTTCCGTGCCTATTGGCTTGTCCTAGTAGTTCCTCCTCTTCCTTCTCTTATTAGCGCTGGGGTTACTTTCCCACCACACCTATTCCCTTGCCAGTTGTATGGTTGTGCTCTATATATAATGAAATTTTTATTCTTTCCTGATAAATCAATCCTTCTTGGCCTATTAGTCATCTTAACGCCGATCCTTTTGAAAACAGAAGGTCACTCCAGTTCCCTACTTGCAAGCAGAAGTGTTTACTGTAAACAGATTTCTCCTTTCAGTGCCTGCTCTCGTACACAGTGACACTTGTATTGTCACTGAGTGTCTCTGCACGGGGATGTAGTGCTTCTTAATCTTTGTCATAACGTGTTGCTCTGTTACAATGGTGCAAAGTTTCCAGGGCTCCTCACCAGCCTTTTCGCAACTGCGGGGTTGAGCATCCATTATCCCACAGCCTGATTCTTCAAAGTCGCAGTTCAGGGCAGAGCAAAAAGATCTGAGAATTAGGAAACGGTGCAAGCGTTGAAAGCAGCATTTGAAATAAAGGTTAGCTTTAATTAAATAAAGGCTGTTAAAATTGAGTCTTTTCTTTCTTTTTTTTTTTTCCCCTTGAGTGCCCTCTTCAGTCTTTCATGCAGGTAGCGTATCCCGAGATGGTAAAAATGGTTTAAAAGTTGATTTTTGCAGTCAGCAGTGCTGTTGTTGATGCCTTTTATCCAGAGTACCACTGTGTGGGATGCTGAGCTCCTTGGGTGATGCTCCTGGAGCTATCAGGACACGGCCCTGCCCTGTCTTCCCGTAGCTCTGCTGGGTTGAGTGCATCGGCAGCACTCGGTGTGATGTGCCAACTGCTCCATCTTTGTCACAGAAAGGTGACAAATGCAGGAACGCAACAGTTGGGATGCTGAGGGTGATGGCTCCTTCCTCTGCTGTCTATCTTGAGGTAACAAGAACGTGGCACATGAGCATTTAAGGCTATAGGGAGAAAGGACTGTTTAAAAATCAACCCTGCACTGTTCGTTTATTTACACAGCAGAGGTTGTGCTCACGTTCCCTTCAAGACCACATGAACTGCTCCAAAACGTGCACTCACTACTATGGAATAATGTGTCCTTCTCTCCCACCATATCATTTTTAATATTTGCTAAGTATAACATGTCATACGTACCTGGATGGCTGCCCTGAGCACACACCAACTGGGATAATGAACTGCAGATGCGGAGCAGGCTGTTTTCATTCATTAGCTTGATTTCTGATCCAACAGATTTAGCAAAGGATGTCTTTGCTATTGAAGACTCTGATACTGATGCGGTGAAATCCAAAGGGCTTGTTATCTGATTTCAGGGAAGAGCATCTGGAAGCGTTGCTTAACTTGCTGAAATATCTTTGTCCATTTGAATGACTCAAATAGCTGCTTTCTCCTTTGAAGTTGAAGCAGAAAAAGCCCTCCAAGCCCACCAAGTGCTTCCATGAGCCATTTTAGCTAATGCTGCTTTTTTTCCCCCCCAAAAAAAGGTCCTGACAGAGACCCTGCGTGATGATTGGAGTGAGAGCTTTTCCATTCTTCTCGTGGCATTATGTCAGCGATACCACAGAAAGGGAGGCTTGGCCTGGGTTCATAAATGAGTAATAATGTCAAACACATATGATTGTTTTGCTGCTTCCTCCGAGTGGTTGAAGGAAGGAAGTCATGCATATAATTTAGCTGGTCTTCAGGAAATAGTTTGATACAGCTCTCTGTGGAGGGAGCAAAATAACTAAAAGCAGAGGGCAACCTGGCAAAAAGTGACAGGGAAGGGAAGCGGGTATTTAAGAAGTAGAAAGAAATTACTGCCAGGGCACTGCAGAAATCACTGCATCGATCTGTGGGAGAGGGAGGACGTGTGGAAGTACAGAGGGAAACCTCAGTGCTAAGAGAGCTACCTGGAGAATGGGCAAATGAGAAACAGGAGAGCTGCAGCCTGAATTCCTTACAGGCTTTTGTGTGGGTATAGGATTCTTTTAAAGGAGAAGGAGGTGGCACTGCAGATTGAACTCAGAAGGAAAAATAAAAACCAAAACAAAAAGCCCTGCAGCTTCCCACCTGCTTTCAGCAATCGGAGGCGATGCTGGTGTCTGGTACCCTTGTAGTGTGTAGAGTTAGGGAGCTGGGGATGCTTCTGCCTGTGAGAGCAGCCTTCATGCAGCCCTCTTCGTATGTGCTTTATAGCATCAGCTTTACAGCATGCCTAAATTCCCTTCGCCCTCGGCAGCATACGTGCAGGCTGCAGGAACAACACAGCTCAGGGAACGAGGCATCTCTTCATTGCTTTTCTGTTTCTCATTCACTTAGCGGAGCCTGCTGTTATTTATTACTTGCCATCTAATGCCTTCAGTACATATGGAAGCATTTGTTTCTTTTATGGCCTTTTCGAGGGTCCTTGCTATTCACTGGGGTATATGAGTGCCAAGTTTCCTGCAAGCAGAGCCCGTGGAGCTGTGCTGGTAGAAGGGGACATGAGAAGACAATCTGGGGGAAGCTCTGCATTTGCTCCCAAACATGAGTTGACTGACATTGTTTTTTCTCTCCCCTTTGCTGCTGCGTGTGATGCAGGCAGGAGTGCGTAGCCACAGAAGAAAACCCTCAAGTGTTTTTCTGCTGCTGCGAGGGCAACTACTGCAATGAGAAATTCACCCACTTGCCTGAAGTAACCGGCCCAGAAGGTGAGGTGTGCTGTGGATGATGTGTTGATGGGGGTTCCTTCATCTTGACCTGATTTGAGTTGCTGGATGTTGCTCACGAACACATATCTGACAGCACATGAGTGGTCAGTTGGTTACAAAGGATCCCATATACTGGGGTTCCTTAAGAATAGCTTTTTAATAGCTCTGGTTGAAGTATATTGTACCACCATCTCATGCATCAGCAGAGAGGATTTGGTTCCCTTGGTTTGCAGTGGGCTCTTAGCAAAAGCAAGCATGCAAGGAAGAGAGCAGTGTAACTCACACAAGGTAGATCAAGACACGAACTCATAAAGGCATTCTGACACCTTCAATAATTTTCATTTCACAAGCACCCGAAACCTTGTTTTATTGGCTAAAATGCAGCATTTTGTTGGTCTGGGAATTAAAAGGAAATGGGTATTTTTGGATATATTTCAAGAAATAAATAGTCACAGCAGGTTCTTCTTTTGAGGCTAATAGAAAAATGATTATTCCTTTTGCTGTAGGCTCACAAAGGTATCTTTCAATGAAAATTACTAAAGCAGGTGTATCTTTTCTTAGGATGGTTTCTTTTGCTAACAACTACCTGCATATACTGAGATATCCCCACAGACCATTATCAGATTTTCCTAGGCTTTCCTGTTAGGTTTTTAATTGTTTACATGATTTTTATTATCTCCTGTTATTAACGTACCCGTAGCAACCTAGTAGCAAATATTCTTTCTCTCACAGTTTTTTGTTTTATTTGGCAAGTCTTGCTATTTTTTCCTTCCCTGTCTCCAACATAGCAACATGGCTCCATTTAGTATTCCCATTGTTTGTATCTCAACTGAACTGATGTAATTTGGAACAAGAACTACTGTGGGAATAGTGCATTTGATTGTGGCTCTTGCAGCATTTTGCTACAAACTGACATCTTGTCAATCACTGTACAAGGCAAAGCAGCGCTGTGAGGGATTTCGTGTTTGCTTAATATCTTCAGAAGGGTTAAGGGAAGGAAATTTTATGTCTTTACGTATCCCAGAAAAAAATGCCCGTCTTAAATAAAGATTAGAGGGAAGCTCAGTCCAAAGAGTATGATTTGGACCGTTGGATCATTCGTAATAGCAGTGTGGAAAAGAGTAAGTGATGGAGTCTTATACATTCTGTTGGATGCACTGAGACATACCACTGTGCCTTATAGACTTCAGAGTAGAAGAAAGGACGGTGTTTAATTATATTTGGACAAGTAGCTGATGGTGTGTTTGCACATCTAAGAAGTCCTTCCCCTCGTTTACCCTTTTCTTTCCTTACAGTCATATATGAGCCGCCACCACCAACGCCCTCCCTGCTTAACATCCTGGTGTACTCTCTGCTGCCCATTGCTGTCCTGTCGGTGGCCATCCTCTTGGCCTTCTGGATGTATCGGCACCGCAAGCCTCCCTACGGGCACGTTGACATCAACGAGGTGAGGAAGAAAGCTCTGGGTTCTCCAAGTTGTTCCCTTCTGTTCGGACTTTATGGAGGATTTTATCACAGAATTATTAAGTGGTGTGGTTTGGAAGGGATGCTAAAGATCATCGACTTGCCATAAACAAAGACTTCCACTAGACTGTGTTGCCCAAAGCCTCATCCAACCTGGCCTTGAGAACATCCATAGCCTCTATCTTTTTGAAGTCAGCACTACAGTAGGCCCCATGGCAGTGCTATGAGGCTGTTGGGTTTTGACCAGGTTATCATGATTTCCAGAATTCCAAAGGGATGAGTTACACAACCCTGCTTGGTGATTATTTTTTCCTCAAAACTGTCAAACCCATTGCCTAATTTCAGCTAACTTTGCAGAGTAGTAGAAATTGTAGAGATAAGTAAGTTCCTACCAGTTTTATGGGGTGAGAGGAGATGTTTTCCCTATTGAAGCTCAGCTTTTATGAGCCATCAGAGAATGCATGCAGAAGGTCATCCTCACAGCCTAAAGCTATCAAGAACTGGTCTTTGCTGGCTCTGCTGTGCCCTGAACCTTCTGATCTCTTAAAAGGGGACCAGCAGCTACCTCTGTCTGCCTCCTCCACCCTGTAGGGACCATACTGTGAGCCTTGCAAATTGCAAGCAGATAGGAGAGAGCTCCAGAACCAGATGTAGATAGGACTTATGTTGTTCTCCCATTCAAATGCAGAGTTTAAACAGATGCTATCTTTATTACGCTGATAGACCTGTTTACTGCCCATTGCTAGGGCTATGGGAAGCATCCTTGATGAAGTGCAAAGCAGCTGGAGGTTTTAGGTGTATTTTGCTGTTGAGTCACAAAGATGAAAAAGTTCCTACTTTTGGCAGGAGGCAGCCTTGAGGTCATCAATGTTTTACAGCCTAAAATAGCTCTTGCTTTGAAAACAGTAGAGAGTTCAGGTTTTGCCAGAGGATGACAGGCAGAAGTTTGACACACAAAGTGACACTTGAAGGCATAGGCTGTTATATATGTTCCATACAAATACCTCATAAAGCAAAATAGGGAATTTTGTGCTGCTCTGGCTGTGAACAGCACATCAGTAATTTGTAATAAACAGTATGGTGACCTTGTTCTTTTCCTTGAGGGACATGTAGAGCACTTTCAGATGGAGGGTTTGGATTTTGGTTTGTCCTGCGTGGAGCCAGGAGCTGGACTCAGTGATCTTGTTGGTCTCACCCAACTTGGGATATTCTATAATCCTTCGCACCTTTTGCCACACACCACCTCTCCATTCCTCTACAAAGACAGGCTGAGGGCTTTTTCAGCCTGGAGAAGAGAAGGCTGCAAGGTGACCTCATTGCAGCCTTCCAGTACCTAATACCTAGTACCTATAGGCTACCTAAAGGGAGCCTATAAACAGGAGGGGAGTCAGCTCTTTACAAGGGTAGATAATGGCAGGACAAGGGAAAACGGTTTTAAGAAGGAGGGAAGATTAAGGCTGGAAATCAGGGGGAAGTTCTTTACAGAGAGAATGGTGAAGAGCTGGAACAGGTTGCCCAGAGAGGTTGTGGATGCCCCAAGGTGTTCAAGGCCAGGTTGGATGGGGCCCTGGGCAGCCTGGTCTAGCATAAAATAGGAGGTTGGCAGGGGGGTTGGAGCTTGATGATCTTTGAGGTCCCTTTCAACCCAAGTCATTCTGGGATTCTGTGATTCCCCTGCTTTGTTTTATGGCCCTACTACAGCTTGTGACTGTTGTTCTCTGTGCAGGACCCCGGCCCACCACCTCCTTCTCCCCTGGTTGGCCTAAAACCTCTGCAGCTCCTGGAGATCAAAGCCAGGGGACGCTTTGGCTGCGTGTGGAAGGCTCAGCTGATGAATGACTACGTAGCAGTGAAAATCTTCCCAATTCAGGTGAGAAGGGCATCACCCTCAAGCTCACCCAGGTCTGCCATGCCAGTGTTAAGATGCTCTGAGTGCCCATGGAGGTGTTGTCACTACCATTACAAAGACTGGAGGAAATAGTTCAAGGACCTCGCCTATACTTTTCCCTGTGATATCTCATTACTAAATGCTTCCTGAAGTAGTTGTTGCAAGAAGGGCAAACAACCACATTTTGAATCTTGAGGTTTTTAACACTGCTGCAAAAGTCCGTGTTGTCAGAGGTTGGACTGCAGTGCTTGAAGTGCAGACAAAGGACCAAAAGCTTAGCTTTGTGTGTCCTATCCAGGAAGGCTGTAAAACCAGACCCCAACCTACCAAACAGTTTATAGCTTACAGAGACACAACCCCGGTGCTGTGCAAGTTCACTGCACTGCAGTGTGTCTGTCAGCTCACTTCTTCCACTTCAGGAAACCTTTGAATGCTCCTGGCTTGACTATTAGGAATTGCAAATAGAAGGAGTAGAGCAATCAAAAGTCAAATGAAAGAGGAATGGCTGAAACGTCTTTGTGCTCTTTCGCTGTCTCCTTATTCGTTAATTTTTTTCTCCCTGTATCTGTTGTCATAGCATTGCTAAAGGAGATTTGTACATCTTCTGTCCATGCCAGCTGTGACCTACTAGTAAATATTCAATACAGTCTAGATTGGATTTGCAGTCGTAACAATTACTACAATGGCTACAATGCAGAGCTGGGTGCTGTGTGCACAGGCTTTATTTCTTACTGCTTTCTTAAAAAATCTTGAGAAGTCTTATTTCTCAGTGAGGTTGGGTTTGGATCCCACCCCCCTGCCCAAAAATGAGGAGAATTTTGGAGAAGAGTGATTGGGAACAATGACTTCCATTCTTCTTCCAGCATCTACCCTGTAGGAAAATAGCCTCATTTCAAAGGGGTGCATCACATCCTAACGCTGAGGGATGTATTGAGAGGGACATGAGCAGCTCTGACTGAGCTGAAAAAGTGGTTTGCTTTAAAGGGAAGTGTGATCTTCGATGGTATGTTTCTCTCTGCTTTAGGATAAGCAATCTTGGCAGAGTGAGAGGGAGATTTTCAATACTCCTGGCATGAAGCATGAAAACCTTTTGCAATTTATCGCAGCAGAGAAAAGAGGGACAAACCTAGAGACAGAGCTCTGGCTGATCACAGCGTTCCATGACAAGGTAACGTATTGTTGCACATTCATTTGGGGATGGCACAGGGGTAGCTGTACTTGAAGCACAGTGTTTGGTGGCTGATATTCTCCCAGAAGCTCCCCCACTTGGTCTCCCCTTCTGCAAAGGCCCTTCCTTTAGCCTTCAAGACTTTCCTGCACAAACATCACATTAAGAAAGGTGGGACCTGAGGAGAGGGAGGTGGCACAATAGGCTGCACGCAGCTCACATATGCAGTGCTTGCCATCTCATAACATGTGGAGATGAGCCAGGGAGAGCTGGGGGTTGGGGCCATTGCATTCCCAACCCAGCCTTTGCAGATAGGCTCTGTGTTTGCTTTTGAAGCTGAGGGCATACCTCCTCTTTCTTGAATTGCTTTAGTTATCAAACATGACTAACACTTAAAATAAAACAAACACACACAAACCAAGGGTTGAGCCAGCAGCATTATCCCTCTGTTTAATCCAAGGTCTACTGAGTCAATCATTTCCACCACCAGTTGATACGATGCAACATCTTCTTGCATGCAGATATTTCCTCTTTCCTAGCCTGTATGACTTGTTCTTTTTGCAATTGTCCCTTCCTTCACCAACCTCCCAAGCAGATGAATAGATTTGGGACACATTTTAGATATCCATATACTTTTTGTGCTGTCGTGAGCCAGGGACTTATGAATGCTTCTGGATTTTATTTCTTCTTCTTTTTTTTTTTTTTTTTTTAAACATTTGCTAGTTATATTTTTTGCCTGTTAAATGAAGGTTCACATTTCTCAAGCACTCATTAAAACTAAATGAAACCGGTGAGTCTGCACATCTGTCACATAGCAATGGCTGTGATTAAGAACATACAATGTCCTGTTTCTCAGGGCTCTCTCACGGATTATCTGAAGGGCAATATCATCAGCTGGAATGAGCTCTGCCATGTTGCAGAAACCATGGCCCGTGGCTTGTCTTACCTCCATGAGGACGTCCCGTGGTGCAAGGGTGAAGGACACAAACCTGCTATAGCACACAGGTACAGCCTCTTTCATTAATGCTTTTCAGGTGCCGCGTTCAAAAGTTTGTGACCGCTTTGAAATGATGCTGTTGAATAGAGGAGGAGATTGTGGTTTGGGGAAGTAAATGCCTTTTATCCCAACAAATCCTGTGCTAAGACAGGAGTTTTTTTACCCATGTCTCAAATGGAAAAGAGCCTAGTAATCAGCGTCTTGTCTGTGAAATAGTAAGTGTGGCTGGTGGTGGTTTATGCCACACATCTGAAGGGTGGGGGCTTCTCTCTGCCCTCACCTTGTCTTGATGTATGGTGAAAAGGAGCCTGGTTGCTGCAGAATTTCCCTTGGAAGGGGTTGTGCTTCATAAATCACATCATAGAATCATAGAACGAGTTCAGTTGGAAAGAACCTTAAAGATCATCCAGTTCCATCCCCACTGCCATGGACAGGGTTGCCACCCACCAGACCAGGCTGCCCAGGGCCCCATCCAACCTGGCCTTGAGCACCACCAGGGAGGGGACATCCACAGCTTCTTTGGGCAACCTGACAACTTCTCTGGGCAACCAACACATGTATTTATGGAGTGTATTCATTTCTATGTATGTATGACTGATAACTCCACTTCATGTCTTCCCACAGTTTCTGAACGTGGGTTCCAATAGAGAAAATGCAGAAAACAGCTGCTGTATGTTTTTGTGGTAGTTCTGTGGTGCCTAAATCTTGCCAGGGTGCTGATGGGAGAAAGCAGGGGAAGGGGCCGTGCATCTGAGACCTCCTGGCTCATATGTGGGAACAGCAGAATCCCAGACGGAGCAACGAAACCATCTTCACTGCAACAGTGCTTGTTTTAGCCCTCTGTAACCCTGCATCCTTCTCTTGCCCTGGCTGAAGCATTGCTGTTTGCTGGTGGCACGGCAGGAGGGGAGTTTTCCAGAAGGGATTTGTGCGGGTTGTGCAGTAATCCACTGCTCTTCATTGAGGAGGGACTTAAACCCTGCACCCAGCTGCAGCAATTTGCATCCGATCGAGTGGGGCCATCTTCCTATAAGGCGAGATAATCTCTGTGTTTGCAAGGGTGTCCCCGCGCACACTCCCCCCAGTATCTTGAGGTTGGTGGGAGCTGTGGGCTGGTGAAAGCCTGCAGCTGCCTTTGTGCTGCTCCTGGGGCTGACCCTGTGGCCCTGACATTTGTCCCCACGAAATAAAGGCAGCGGTGTGTGCAGGAAAATTCCTGAGGGTGGGGAGTAGTGAAAAGCTGCAGGAAAGCTTTAAAGCAACAGATCGTGCCCGCTAGTGTCCCCATCCATTTAGCAAATGACAGAAGATAGAGAATGCGCTGCTAGGGTGAGCTGAGTCCATACCTACAGAAGGGAGATTTCAGGACATAGCAGATTTCCCTTGGATTACCCCACTCTTTTGTATTAAAAATAAAAATAAAAACCAAAAGCACAACACGGAATACTTTTTATAGCCAGAGATATTCATCGAATGGGTTAATATAATACATGCAAAGCTACTGGAATGCCAGGTGGGACTCCCTGAGTCGCAGCTCTGCAGACTTTGAGCAAACTCAAAGGACTGTGGCCCCGGCACAGTAGGAGGTTATGGGATCGCTCCTCGGTGCTAAAGTGCCCCCACGTGGAAGCTGAAAATAAAATCTCTAGTGTCAAAATGGGGTTAATGCACAAACTACTTGTTGTCTGCTCACCCCTTGATTGAAGCATGATGCTGATGAATTTCTCATTTTCAGGTCACTTTCCTTTATCAGTGGCTGTTCTAGGAACCTTTCTAATGAGTGAAGGTGTTAGTGGGAACTGTTGTGGGTGTGGGTTGGATCAAGCCTTTCTCCCATTCCTTGAGATATTTGTGTTGAGATCACGCTTGCCAGCTTTGGGTGATTGTGGAAGGAAGGAAAACAGGGAAAAATGGGGAAATTTGTAGATATGAAGTTGGAAATTTGAAAAAAATGTCTTCTCAGAAAGAGTGGCAATGCACTGGCACAGGCTGCCCAGGGAGGTGGTGGAGTGGAACACCAGGGAGGTCTTCTGGACACATGTAGATGTGGCATGTGTAGATGATGGTCAGTGGGCTTTGGGCTGATGGTTGGACTTGATGATCATTGTGGTCTTTTCCAAACTTACTGATTCTATGTTTTTATGATGGGAAAAATAGAAGCACAAAGAGAAATCCCCACATTCTGTGTCAGTATGTAATTAACTGCAGTGCAGGTAAACAGGAGCAGCAAGCACTCGTGCAATGATTCTGGCTTCCATTTCACTTCACATGGGAAAGGTGTGGTTCAGGCAGTGCCGTGTCATTTCTGTGAGGTCCTGGCTGAGCCACAGCTTTGCAAGAATCTCGTGTGCAATCCGTACCATCCTGGAGGGTGTAATCCCCTAATGCCGACCGAGTAAAGTCGTTTATCCGTGTCATTAGGTGATGGCTGCTTTCTAAGCCTGTGGGGAAACTGCTATAGCATGGAAGCTGTCAGTCTCTAAGGTAGCATGTATTAGATCATACATATGTAGTGGTGTTTTTATGTGCAACAGAGATCTACAAATGTTTTACAGGCTCTAAAAGGCTGGCTGTTTCCCTAGAAACCCCATGTCCCTAGGAGGCGGTTTGCTGGGGTTCCCTTCACAGCTGTAAGGGGAATAACCCACTTTCCCCACACTAAGCCCCAAGCCACAACTGCCCATCATGCCACGTTTAGCTCACTGTGAGCAAATCCTTTCTTCTGATGTTTTAAGCTAAGAATGAGGCTTGGGTGACATGAGATGACTTTAGCACATGGTGTTTTGCACTGGTGTGCTGGCATTCAAGGCCACAGCCAGCAGTCCTTCTTTCTGGTCCAGCAGTTTCTCTCTTCCCAAGGAATTTTGACAGGTCGCTCTGGTGCAGAACAATTGTATCTGCCCTCGTTAATTATTTTATGCAGGCCTGCGATGTCCTGCAATCAGCAGGGTCACTGAGTGAATTGATGATAGGGAAATTATAATGCTGAGCATACAGGACAATTGCCATCTGCTGTCTAAGGTCTGTAATTTAATTATATTACCAAACATTCCTTTTCAGATGAAAATGCAGGAAGCCTTGGGAACAAGGCTGGGCTGGTCAGGCAACTCAGTGGGATCCTATCCCACCCTCACTGGCTCCTGCAGACTCACCTGAGCTGCCCTGAAACAGCACTGCTGTAGCACAGGACTGACACGAATGTCCCTTTATAGTCATCTTCAAGCTCAGAGCCACCATCTCCATTTGCAGAGGAATAATTCTGAAAAATTCTGATCCTGGCAGCTCATCTCAGTGTGGGTTCACCCCCTCCCCTGCTTGCTTTCCAGCCCAGGGGAGATTGATCCAGCAATTAAAACATAAGTATAATAGATGACAATGCAGAAGTCTGCAGAAGGAGTGACCAGAGTCCCACTGGCATCTGCTAATTTCCAGGAAGATGTCACAGAATCATAGAATGGCTTGGGTTGGAAGGGACCTCAAGGATCACCAAGCTCCAACCCCCCTGCCACATGCGGGGCCATCGAAATCCCCATTTAACATTAGACCAGACTGCCCAGGGCCCCATCCAACCTGGCCTTGAACACCTCCAGGGATGGGGCATCCACAGCCTCTTTGGGCAACCTGTTCCAGCACCTCACCACTCTCTCTGTAAAGAACTTCCCCCTGACATCCAACCTAAATCTTCCCTCCTTCAACTTAAAACCATTTTCCCTTGTCCTGCCATTATCTACCATTGTAAAGAGTTGACTTCCCTCACAGAATCACAGAATGGCCAGGGTTGGAAGGGACCTCAAGGATCATGAATCTCCAACCCCCCTGCCACATGCAGGGCCACCAACCTCCCCTCCTGTTTGTAGGCTCCCTTTAGTACTGGAAGGCTGCAGTGAGGTCACTTTGCAGCCTTCTCTTCTTCAGGCTGAGTAAGTCCAGCTCCCTTAGCCTGTATTCATAGAGAAGGTGCTCCAGCCCTGTCTGTGATTAGTAGAGGCATTTGGATTATGCTTTTAGTGGTGCTTTAACTTTGGGTGAGCCCCACACAGTCTGACAGTTGGACTTGGTCATCTTTGTAGGTCCCTTCCATTTGGAATGGAATGGGATAAATATATAGGCCTGCACTTCTTCGATACCTTTTGGAGGGGATGGGAGGGATACAGAGTTATCCAGTAGTGTGAAATCTTACTCAGAGTGCAGGTGAGAAACTCACTGATCATCCATCTTGTCATCTGTATTTTGTTTTGAGAGTAATTTACCCAGGACTTCTGCTGTCTCTTTGTCCCTCCCGAGGCTGTGCTTTCTCTCCCTCCTTTGCCCTTTTGCCATCCCTGTGCCCTGTGAGGGGCAGCTCGACAGGGTTGGAATGCATTCCTCTGGTAGGCAGGGCTTGAGGATGCTTGGGGTTATATGCCTGAAGTGCAGTGTGAGCTCCTGCAGAGAGCAGGAACACAGACCTTCACATCACACTTGGCTCCTAACCCAGCAGCACAGGGCTGTCCTCTTGCATCTTACAGACACCAACACCAGGGAGCAGCTGGGGAAGGAAGGAAGAAAGGAGCAGATCCACCCAGGGATGCTAGACCTAGAGATTACAGCGTGGTGCGTTGCACTCTGATTCAGCCCCGTGCCATAATAAACCCTCACAAACCTGCCTCTTATCTCTCCGTAGGGACTTCAAGAGTAAAAACGTCTTGCTGAAGAACGACTTAACGGCAGTGCTAGCTGATTTTGGTCTTGCTGTACGGTTTGAACCTGGAAAACCTCCAGGGGACACTCATGGACAGGTAATCATTATCTTTCAAAATTACATTGTAAGAAGTCAGGCCAGCCACAGCTCCACCTGTGTGGGAGTGGTTTGTACAGGTGCAGACTGGAGGCTGAGAGATCACCTTCATTGCAGGTTAGCTCCGTGTAGCATTCCTCATTTTTGCTCCCTTTCTTTATATTTTTCTAGCATTTTCCACACTTTTTCCACATCTAAGCTTCCCCTTGTCCCCACTTCCCCAGGTGATAGCAAAATCAGATGAGAAATCCCTGAAGAAAAGCTTTAAAAGACATTTCAGTTGCCATGTTTAAAAAGTGCTTTCTGCCACATTCTGCTCTTCCTTCTCTACGTCACAGCCTACGGTTCTGCCACATACATCACCATGGGTATCCAAGGAGTTCTGTATGGCTTTTCAGCTAGAATGAATGCACCTAGATGTGCATGATGGTGAGGAGAGGGCACCCTTTCCAAACCAGGGCTGAGTGGACTTTGCAGGGTCTGTGCTTTACCATTCCCGTGAATGCAGGAGGCTGGTTTTATCCAGGACACTCATGCCTATACTTTTTCCTACCACTTCAGAATACATCGATTTTATTCTTCTTTTATATATTTTTAGTGAAAGGGGCTTGAACTTTCCATGACTTCAATAACTGAGTCTGCCTTGACCTCGAGGTGTCGAGCCTGTCTCCAAGGGCAGTGTTTTCTCATGCAGCGCGTGCTGCTGGAGCGAGATGCAATGGGATGCAGAGGATTTCATCTGCACTCACCATGCCTCACTGCATCTGAATTAGACCTATAGCATACACTGAATGTGTATCACACACATAGTCATCATGCACTTTGGCTTCTTCCTTCCTTAGCTTATGTAGACTGAAGTGAACCTAACACGAATCGATGTTAGAAGGCACAGCCCGCTTTTGGTTGTTTTCCAAGTGAGGTGCAAATTTAGCAGAAGTAGCCTACAGGCTAATGAAGGCAGATGTCATTCATCTCTGACCAACAGAGGCTGACGGGTCCAACTGGAATTTAACTCGAGCTGTTTCTTTCTCTGCAGGTGGGAACAAGGAGGTATATGGCTCCTGAAGTGTTAGAGGGAGCAATCAACTTCCAACGGGACGCCTTCCTGAGAATAGACATGTACGCAATGGGACTGGTATTGTGGGAGTTAGTCTCCAGATGTAGAGCAGTTGATGGTAAGAATAAAGATCTCCTCTGCCCCGGGGAATGGCTTTGTTTCAGCATGGTTTGCCGGCCCACAGAATGGCCTGGCTCTGTTCAAAATAAATTAAAAATCAATGCCATGTTTTCATTAGACAGCTAAGTTGTTTTTCATTTGCTTGTTTCTTAATGTAAGCTGTTATTCTCTGTGGTTAAGAATCTTTGTGGTGTTCAAGTCTCAAAGTGCTTCTTTTAATACCGCAGTGTTCCCTTTCTCAGGGTTTTTATCCTAAAATGATGCTGCAAAATGGGATTTATTTTCTGTCCGAGTAGCACATCAATTCTCTGGTGAATCCTTGCCATTTGCAGGACCTTGTTCTTGGTCAGGGAAGTTGCAACTCCTTGTGACAATATGGGTGCTCCACGCTGAATATCAAGCTCATGAATTAGTAGTACATTACCTGGACTTCAAACATGAATGTTAATATTGTAGTAGCACTAAGGTCCTTGTTTATAATCAGGATGTGTACCTAGGTATGTGTTTTTTCAAAAAGTTCCTCTGGATCATATGAAATGCCAGAAGGAATGAAGGGGAGTTAAGCTTAACCTCACAAACTCTTAATTCAGAAGTGATACTGTGCAAATCGCATCACTTCCCTGTGCAGATCTGTTGCATCGTTATGGTCAGAATTGTCTGCTGGCTTCAGTGACAAATAGTCCCTGTCTTGCAGTGAGTGTGATTTCTGAGGCAGTGTTCTCAATTCCTTTTGTTCGGATAGGTTGTGAGTGTGGTGTGACTAACAGCAGGTTTGTCTTGATGATCACTAGCACGACTTGTTATAGCTTTGATTCCTCTTTGAAGATGAGGAATGGAAGGTCACAAACATTATTGTGTTGTATGTTGGAACAAGCATTTCAGTTTGTTTCACTGACTGGCATAGTGCCAACAAGAAGAATCATAAGATATTTTAGTGATTGGCTTTTTTGTTGTTGATTTTTTTGTTTGTTTGTTTGCTTGTTTTAAGTACCTAAACATAATTTTCTAGGTGTCGCAGTTCATGACCAGCTAAAGTGGTTGGCTCTTTGATTTTAGTCTGGAAAAGCCTTCTTGAATTATCTCTGCTATTGAAAGAGGTCACTCTTTATTTCTGGGAAACCATAAGTAATGCAACCAAGCATCCTGAGAAAGCCCATCAGTTAAGCTGGGCTGTGCTTTTTGAGAGGGCATCTACACATTGCCAAAGGCCAAATGACGTTTAGATGAGCAGAAGTTATTGCTGCAGTCTGGAGTCTGCATGACACTTCATAACAGTTCTCTCATTCTCTTGGCCCAGAGCAGTTCACAGCCATAACTGGTAGAACTAAAGCATTCCGAAATCATTTTGCACTTTGGAGCTAGCACCTGGGACAAGTGCATCTGGCTCTACCTGGTAAGAGCTGACTTAAATCTAAGAACAAGCCAGGTCAAAAAGAGATTGCAAGTGCTGTATGCTTGACCTTGCTACTCAGTGCCTAAAGTGAAATTATGCTCGTGCCAAAACTTTTCTTTAGGTTGTTTTGCTGCAATGGGTTGAGGAGCCGTGCCTCGTGCGTGGGGAAGATGCAGCTCTGCAGAGGCTGTGGCTCCACACAGGCCATTTCTGTACTAACCCAGTTCTCCACGTGCACTGTAGGTCCAGTGGATGAATACATGCTGCCTTTTGAAGAAGAAATAGGTCAGCACCCATCCCTTGAGGACCTGCAAGAAGTGGTGGTTCACAAGAAGATGCGCCCCATCTTCAAGGATCATTGGCTGAAACACCCTGTATGTCCCTCTTGGTCGATGGGCAAAGGTTTTTTCCTGCATGATGGGAATGAGAGATGTGGCTATGTGTTAGCTTCAAAGGGAAAAAATGCAGGAAAATAGTGTTCTGGGAATCTGGCAGCCTCGAGGCACAAACTAAACTGCAGGTGACCTTCTTGTCCTCACCACTGCCCGGTACTGTCCTAGCACAACGTTTGGCAGAGAATGCTTCCCCTTTCCCTTTGCTCCTTTTTGTGTTTAGAGGATAAACCAGCTGATTAAAATCAGCAAATGAACATGTCGTGGAGCATTTGTTTAGCAGGACTCATTTAATGTGGTGAAATAATGGAAGAGAAAGTCCCATTCACTGAGAAAGAGAGAATGGTGCATACTAGCAGAGACGCATTCCTTGCAAGCTAGATAGCATGCAAGACTTGAACCATTTTTTCAGGAAAAATTAATTAATGTGAAGGCAAATAGACAATGAAATAAAGTGCAGTGTGGGTTTCCCAGAGGTAGATCACTTCAGCTGAGCGTTTTTAATGAGTGCGCTGATTTTTTCAGACTGGGAAAGGAGGGAGCAGATTGTGAAATCTCACAAGGCTTCAGTAAGAAGCTAAATGCCTCTGTTTGGACCAAACTGTTGTTGTTTTGGCTGGACTCAGGTGTACTAATGCATTGCCTGGAAGTCAGGGAGAGCTGCCGGGTGTAGGTAAAGACAAGTGTGGTGGTTTCTGGGTGAGTGGGATTCAAACAGAGCTGTACTCCTCCAGCAGTATTGAATCATAGAATCACAGAATGGTTTGGGCTGGAAGTGACCTTTAAGATCATGTAGTTCCAACTCCCTGCTATAAGCAGGGACACCTTCCTCTACACCAGGTTGCTCACAGCTCCATCCAGCCTGGCCTTGAGTGCTTCCAGAGAGGGGACATCCAGAGTCTCACTGGGCAACCAGTTCAGTGTCTCACCACCCATACAGCAAATAACTTCTTCCTAACGTGTAGTCTAAGTGTTGTATTCAGTTATTTTGAGGATTGTACAGGAGCGATTGCAAACAGAACTATCGTTTCATAGTAACTGATACAGTGCTGCCAGCACCGGTGGCTTTATCATGGGAATTGTAACACTTCATGTCTTGTCTTCTAAAGCTTTAAATGCTCGGTTTCATGATGTACTTTGATGTGGAAAAAAAAGTACTTTCAGGTCTATGAAAAAAGGCAGATGTGAGCAAAGCCCTCAGTCTTAGAAACTGAAAGTTCAAAAAAACCTGATAACACACGTGTTGGGAGTAGTTTGTAAAACGAATCTCATGATAGAATCACAGAATCATTTGATTTGGACAGGATCTTTAAGGTCCGGCTGGTTCCCAACTCACCTGCCACCAACAGGGAGACCCGCAGCTCCGTCAGGTTGCTCAGAGCGCTGATTTGCACTGATTTGTGGAGATGAGCCGTTGATCTTTCCTTTCTCTCTCCTCAGGGCTTGGCGCAGCTCTGCGTGACCATCGAAGAGTGCTGGGACCACGACGCAGAGGCTCGGCTCTCGGCAGGCTGTGTCGAGGAGCGCATTGCTCAGATCCGCAAATCCGTAAACGGCACTACCTCGGACTGCCTTGTCTCCATCGTGACGTCCGTCACCAACGTGGACTTGCCGCCCAAAGAGTCCAGTATCTAAGTCCTGGTTCGCTTTTGTCTTTCCAGACTCAGTGGATTTGAAAAAAAAGTTTTAAAAAAGAAAAAAAGAAAGAAAACACGCGAAGAAGAAAAAAAAAATACCATAAAAATCCAACAAACACGTGAATGCAGCTGCTATTTTATCTTGACTTTTTATTATTATTGTTATTATTATTATTATTATTTTTTTTGGATTGGATCAATTTTACCAGCACATTGCTCTACTGTATTAACAAATGGACATTTCAGCAAGCATTCAGGTGCCGACTAATGAATGCAGAAAAGGTGCAGGTACCTCAGAACCTCAACAAACTCACTTCAGTTGTTTTGTTGTTGTTGTTGTTGTTTTTTAAATTGAGTTTTCTGGGTTTCTCTTTATCAGTCTGTCTTCTGAGCAGAACATCTGTGACATAAAGGAAAACCACCTATCATCTTAGAAAACGCAATGCTGCAAACTTTGGAGGAAACTTAAGACTGTTACATAAGATTACACCTTCCTCAAAAGGATTTTTTCCCCATTTTGTTTCGTTCCTGGGTTCTGTTCCGTGTTGGGTTATTTTATTTGGAAGTGAGCTTCAAAAAAAAAGAAAAAAAAACAAAAAAAAAAACACAGCAGATGTGTCTTTTACGGATCTAACGGGTGTCATTGTAACATGGAAAAAAGTAACTGGGCGGAGAATGTTAATTCTTGGTGGTAGAATTGAAGGGGGGAGCGTAGAATAGGGGTGGGGAGAGCGACGTTGGACTTGGCAGCATTTGGGGAAACATCATTTGCTATGGAGCTACTTCTCAGGTAACCATTAGAGGAGGGGAAGGACATTTCTGGGCAGAGTATTAACAGCTGCAGTGTGTGGAGAAAGCAGAATTAAAGAGCCAGCGGTTGCAAGCAAGGCACTGGTTAGTTCTAGTACCTGGCGCTTGGGTGGTAAGAGAACAAAGCAGAACTGTAATTACCTTCTATTTTTCAAATCCGGATAGTAACAGGAAGAATGCTTTTTAAGAAGTGTAATTGGAAGAGGTGGGAAAGTGTGTTCTTAGAAGAAAATACTGGAAGATAGGAAGATGTTTGCATCTCTCTTAAAGTGTGAGTCAGTGCAGGAAATGTTGCCCTCGGGGTTGATTATCTGCCAGCCCAACCACTGGCACAGATGGTGCAGGGCGGAGAAGTGTGAACGCTGGCTCTGTAATTTTTCTTTGTTCTTTAATTTGGGGATGGAGGGAGGCGGAAATTACCTGAACCAGTGGCAGATGGCTCCTGTAGCACCCGAGAAGCCCATGAGCTGTACAGTTATAGACTGCAGAGGTGGCTGAGCAGCAGCAGTGATCCTCAGCATCGCTCAGACTGGTTTCTTTGACGCTGCTTTCTCCGTACTCTGCGACTAAACTCTTTTCGTCTTAAAGTGGTGCATATTCTGAAATACCATTACTCTTATTATGCCATAAACTTGCTCTAGTCAGTGAATGTTCCTAATGCTGCTGATTCAACATTGAGATATTTTTTTAATTTGCAAAAACATGCAATGTTTAAAAAAAGGAAAAAGAAAAAAAAAATAATAAGAACACAAAACACACACACACACATACACACGTTACGTGGCTTCCGAGGCTTAAACTGAAAAAAAAAAAAAGAATTAAAAACTTCATGACCACAGACCACCTCAAACCAGAAATACCTCAGAATTTTCTACTTGTATGAGTTTTATTATATATTTTGTTAGTTGTGTTGTCTTGTAGTAAGTATATTTTAATGTAAGTTGGCTTTTATGACAAGGGAGTTTTAAAAAAAGAAAAAAAAGAAAAAAAGTTCCAAAATCTTTTAGGAAGTGCTACCGTTGTTTTTATTTTGTTGTCGTTGTTGTTGTTTGTTTTATAAAGCACCATTGTAAATAACTATACAGTTGTAGAATAACTGCCTATATAAGGTACCTGGGCATTATTCACACTTATTTGTGAAGGCTGTTTCCATTCTGTGTTTTATTTTTATTTTTGTCTGTTTTAGTGAAAGGACAGTACATCTTTTTCTTTTTTTTTTTTTTTAATGTTATTTTGTTTTATTTTTTGATCTTTGAATCTAACATGAATTCTGTGTCTTGCTAGACTGACAAAGTTATATCCATTGGATGGCCAGAACTTTCAGATTTCTCCTTCTATTAAGCCAAAATGCAGTCTTGAGCTAATCATCCTTTGAGAAGGAAAAAACAAACAGAAAAATCAAAAGTCTGTACATGAATTGGACTTCTTGTCGCTGCCAGGCTGTCAGCGTGGACCCTTGCACAAATGGAATTTATTAAGCAAACAAAAATCACTAATTGGAGAAAATGTGGAGACAATATAGAGTAAATTGAAATATATCTCTTAAAAAAATATAGCTTTAAAACCTAGAGATCACAAATGAGGACGCGGTCCTTTCTCTCGAAGAGACATTAAGATAGTTGCCTTAATTTGTCTATCTGAATAAAGTCTTAACCTATTCTTTCAAGTTATTGAATGTATATTGCATATTAGTGCGTACACACATGTAATCGTATTTCTGTGTGTAGGTTTGGATGTTTCTGTTTCTTAATGTGATTCTGTTCAGAACACGGTGACAAAAGCAGACAGGACGGTACTGGTTGGGCCCAGATGATGGTGCTGGAGGGGCTGATGTCTTCGAGCTGATGCTGCAACATGCCCATGCTGAACATGAAGCGTGTAGGGAGCTCTTCTGGTGTCGTGACATAAGTCGCTCGCTTCATGTTTAGCATGGTCATAAACGTTTGCAAGGATCAGCATTTTTCACATTCTAATACATTTCTGCACTGAGATTTATATAAAAATGTGACTATGTTTTAGAAGTGAAGTGATGTAAGGGTGGGGTGGAGTCTAGAACAGAATTAAGATGGAGCGAATGCTTGTTTCGAGGTGGGCATGCTCTGTGTTCCCCAGGAATGGGAGCTGACTCACATTGCTGCAGAAGGAAAAAAGCTGTACTGTCTTTTAACTATCAATATCTGTTTGCTGTTCTGGATTTTTTTCCTTCGGCATTCTGTATAACGGCTAAAACAGGCTTATTACAGCAGTTGCTTTTTTATCGTGATTTCTTTAAGAAGCTTTAAAGTATTTATTGAAAGTGCCATATGATTTTAATAGCCTATTAGACAGTCTCGTAAACCTTCTCTTTTGAGAAAGCATACACAAAAAAAGTCTCGCGTGTAGCTTATCTGATTGTGGGGAGCTGTGCCAACGTACAAAGCTTGACCGAATGTTGATTGTAAGTGTTATGAACTTCCCTGGTCTACTGCTTCCTTATAGATCATCTTGTCAACAGGATTCAGCAACTGACTTGTAAAAGAATTTCCAAAATGCACGTGTGCTCGGATAGAAATTTGAAATGTGTTTTGAGTTTTGTGTCTTGCTGCCACAGCAGAGAGGGGTATTCTGAATTTTTGCCTAAAATCCTGTCAGTTTATCTGAAGTGGTCCTTTTAGTTGGTATTTATTTTATTAATGAAGGAAAGCTCTGATGAACTTACTGGTCTTTCAATGCTTGAGCTGTCAAGCAAATAGTTTCCTCACTGCTAACGTAGCATTTGAACTCACAGTGACAATACGATGGTTTTGTTCAGTATCACGGAGGCTTTTTCCTAGCCAGCATTGGGCACATCCATAGGTGTAGCTGTAATAAGCAGTCGTGGCTCTTTCCCCCTTAACACTCCCATGAACGTGATGGGTACAACATATGTTATAAATTTCACTCCCTGTTCAGATTTTATTGATTTTATAATCAATGTATGATTTTATTGTTGACCTTCTTCTCTTGTGTAGCAGTCTAGGTAAATATTAACCTTGAATATTGTGGGCAGTTCTGTCAATGTTAAAAATTTTCCATGACTTCAGGAGCCAGGTCTCTCTGGTCTAATGAGCTTTAAGAACTGATTGCGCTGGCTGTGTTGATTTCCTGGGTGAAGGAAGCTCACATTTTGAGGTTGGAAATAGCTAAAATTGCATTCTTGAGATGACAGAGCTGTGACTTGCTAATACAGTTGCATTAGTACAGCAAGGTTCATATTGGAATTTATGTGCATGAGAGAAGGCCATAAACCAGTCTAACCATCAGTGAAATGACATCTGCCTTACTCTTTTAGCTAATCCTGATCATGGAGTTTTGTCTAGTGAAGACAAAAAGAAAAAACAGGTTTTTTTTTGCCTCATTCTTTTGCTGAAATTCTCATACAGCATAAGCTATGTTAGGTCAAGTTACACCTATGGCAATGCCAAGCTCTTTGTGTTTACCTTTGTTTCAAAAAAAAGGGATGTGAGTATCCCCCAGTAACTCCGTTGCATTACTTAGGTCTTGTGATTCACTGCTGTTTCTGTTGAAGTTATTCATTTCAGCAGGAGCAGCATTGGGTCCGCTCAGCAGTGTTGCTGGTGGGTACTTCCAGGTTGGCTGGATAGGCCTTTCCCATTAGGAATACTGATCTCCCTTAATATCACCCCGTAGAAACTGGAGAACTCAAATTCTGTTCCTCCTGTGCTGCTTTCTGGGCAGACTGTCAGGATTTTCCTGTTTTGCAGATGAAAGATGTGGTTTCACTTAGTATGGAAGAAACTCCTATTGCAGAGGAAGGAGCTGGTTGATAGCATTGTGACAGTGCTGTTGTTGCAGTCCTCTACGAGCCACACTCCCCTTGAAAAGTATCTAAGCAGGAAGTGTCCCACAAACTATTATCACTTTTACATACAGAATATTGTTTGGTAACATTGTAAATAAAATAGACTATATAATAGAGGAAAATAAGGACATTTTGACTTTTTTACTTTTGGAAATATATATATATATTTTAGTTACATATACAAACAAAAAATTCTACATTGTGTGAGAATTCTTTTATACCACAAATTATTTTTGTAACGTCTAATATGTTTCTGCAGGGAAAAGGGAGAATGGCGTGTGTACGCACAGCGAATAAATATATATATATATAATGTTTAAATTAAATGTGCACTACATCAAAGTCTAGAGGATAGAACAAGTTTAGTGTGAGGAGCAAGTCTGGATGTACTTGGACACGCTTTGAGGGCGGCACTGACTGTGTTTAACAGGTTATCTTGCATGTCACATCCCTTCTGCTAAAGATGCTTGTTGCTTTTCTATGACCATCTTCAGTTTAACCAGGAAGAGTGTTTTCATGCATTCATGCAAGTATCCGTGTGTGAGCAGTGTGTCTTGACATATGCTGTGATGCTGCAGTGAGTTGTGAAGGCAGGGTGTTAGGAATTTGTGGAGACCAAATAGGCTGATCTCGCTCACTGCCGTATCCGTTTATAGCAGCTGCGTCTGCTGCATTGACAATATGATCTGTAAGGAGCTGTTGCCAGCAAAGTCTTGATAAAAGCATTTCCTAGAAGTTCCTTCTCTCTGAAGTGACACAAATAATCGTACTTCACCAGGACATTCAGATGTGTTCCCAATGGCAGATTGCACTGTTTGGGTTGGCAGCACTAAAAAAAAAAAAAAGCACTGTCATATCCGGAGTCCTACTTAGAAAAAGAGCATTCCTAATTTGTGTAACCAAGCTAAGGTACACTAAAAATATTAAAGAAGAATACTGCAAATGTTTTCACGTGAGCTGACTTTTCCTGTTGGACCTAAAAATCACTCCAGTCTTTAGCTTTCTTAGTCTTGACAATACGGTGTCAGCAGGGTAGGAGTTACTGAAGAAAACTTAAAGCCAAGCAATGCACTGTGCTGCTTGAAGCTTTTTTTGACAGTGTGCCTTCTGAAATTGGTGCTTGAATGATTGAGAGCAAGCTCCTGCCATTGATGAATCCTTCTGTGTTCTTGGTGAAGTCCTGGCCCTGTGGAAGCTTCCATCTAATTCAGTGGGACCATGAGTTGTGTTTGTGTTCCTGGTCATTACCCTCACTCACTCACTCACTCACTCACATGGGACTTCTTTTCTAATATAGTATTTTTAGGATGAAGCTCTGTTCCCTGACTGAAATAATAACCTCTGGGTAATCCTTTTTGTCGGGACACGTCCACAGAAAGAGATCATGCTTGTGTTACGTCCATCCAGCTGTTCTGAAATGTAATGCTATTCTGTTGTGCCTTTATTTTTCCATGTAAAAGCAACTGCTGTAAGTTTTTTTTTTTTTTCCTTTAACTAGTTTTTATGTTTCTTTTTCTGTCTAAACAAACAAACAAACAAACCAGTTTTCATTGCCCAGCTGTTATTTCTGGATGCAGTCTGTGATCCAGGTATTTCAAGAACCAATTACCTCAAACCTCATGTTAAACAGTGTTGCTATCTGGATTCTCCTTGATACTACTATATTGTAACATACACAAACAGGAACCTTGCTATGTATGGGTGTTTATATATATGTATCATATACATATATGCGTGTATGTGTTAGATATATATAAATGGAAAGTGATCCCCAAGGACTGAAGGAAAAAAGCAAAGCTTTTATTTTCCAACATTGAAACCAAAAGGGCTTCTCTGAAGCTCTATAATGGCATTGTGCTGGATATGTATTGAAAAAGTGTTTTCTGGAAAGTGCTTCCTTTGTCAGCCTTTTTATTTCAGTATTTTAATGGGGCAGATGATGTGATTGAAACACCGTATCTGCATTTTTTGGCCAGTTTTGAAGCAGAGGCCTCTTAATCTTTCCAATTGTTAAAAACCAATCAAACTCAGTATATAACATTCCAGTAAGGTTAGTATTGCAAAACTTGAGTATATTCTGGGAAGACTTTATTCGCTTTTGTTTTGGTGAAAGGGAGGGCACTGGCCAAACTTTACTCAACTTTTCCAACGTTCTGAGGAACTGAAGTGTAACCAGAACCATTTAAAATCCTAATTCAGTAGTCACTGGCATTCCTGGATTGGCCCCCTCATTAAAAAGTAAATACCAAATAAAAACCAACAGCCGTGAGCAGGAGGAAGTTGGAGGAGTTGTAGCTTCTGAATGTGTGCTAAGCATCAGCACAGTCTATTGGATAGCAGGAAACAAGACAAGACCTGGCAAGACCTGGGACCTATGTGGCCCTTTCCTTTTTCCTCCCTTCTCCCTGTAACCTTCTCATAAAAGCAGGCCTTCAACCGCAATGACTTACTTAGACAAAACCTTCTAATGCTTTTACAGCTGTTGGTGGTTTCTGATTAGCTTTGGAAAATTATTTATTAAGATCTCCCAGAAGAAGACCTTTTGCAATGCTGTTGGCCTTCCAGTGGAATAATACTGTGATGCAAAGTTGGTCTGTTAGTGAATCAGAGTTGAAGGAGGTGGTTACTGCAAACTAAGTAACATTCTTGACCTCTATTCTATGCCATAAGTCCGCACAATGCCATTGTCAATCTACTCAAACTATCTGCTTATGAATTCTGCATGATCCTCATGATAGAGTTGAAAGCCTGATCTTTCACCTGTTAATATTTTCACATTTGTCCTTAAGTTTGACAAATTTTATACTGTAAAGTTGACCTGAGTACAGTTTGATGTCAATTCTTGTGGAAAGAGCTTTCTGCATGTAACATTAGACACATACAGTTAAACAACACAGCATAGTACAAAACTCACAAGATAATGTTTTGGCACCAGCAGAAAGAAATCTCACCCTGACCATTTGTCATTTTAAACCATCTTATTGTAAGTTTTACCAGCTACTTCTAAATTTGTGCTTTATTTAAAGAAATAAAATAAAAATCCTAAGACTTGTCTAGCGTAGTGAAATATGTGTATATCAGTTTTAGGATAAATAGCTAAGTCTTATTACGCTGTGTTACTTAACTTGTATATATAGAGTATACATAAGAGTTTGCAGTAACCTGTTTCTCCAGGATTTCCAGTTTGAATGGATTTAAACTCAAACTATGAGATTACGTAAATGATTTAGAAGATTGCAGAATAAAGTGAGTGTAAATTACAGGAAGCTCTATCAGATGGTGAAATAATTTTTAAAGAGTCTTTTGGTCCTTGGCTCAAATTCAATAAGTACTGTTTGTATACCAAGATATGTGAAATGTAAATGTTGTAGGTTATATTTCACTCTTGTAGCTATGAAAATGTAGAACAGAGATAGCTTGTACTACTGAGTTAACAAAAGTTATACTAAAGTATCCTGTTAAAAAAGTATACAGAGAGGTAAGCTCATTGCTGTAACCCCTTTTGGATTGAAGTGTGCTGATTTTTATATGTATATTATATATATATATTCTGCAAAATAATATGTGTGTGTATATATATATATATAATGTACGTATAAAATGGCCTAATGCAGACATCCATTGTATTGCAGTTATGAAGTGAAGACATTTCGGAAAGAACATTGTATCATAGTTCATGAATTTGCAGTGGATCTTTGTTCCTTTTTACTGTGGTATTTTAGAAATGAGTCTCAAGTTTGAAATTAGATCTGCCGAGTTGGAGTTTCGCTGCTTCAGCTTTGCACTGGGTGTCCGAATAAACCAGTATGAATGTAGTATTTGCCCTGTGTGAAGCAGCTACACCCCAACAGATAGGAGGAAAAAAAAAAAGAAAAAAAAAAGAAAAAAAAAAAGGAAAAAAAAAAACTAGAAAGAACTATTTCAAGTTTATCTTTTTGTATATGAAAATAAACAATAAATTACAAACAATTGCTTCTGTTGTCGCTGCGACGTGAAAAAATCACTGCTGTTTGATAATACCATTGATGTCTAGCTGAAATATTTCCTTCTTACAGAAGGACTTCTCGATGTTTCAGTGGTGTCTGCTGCTAAATCACTGTCGAGGCCTCAGCCTCTCCTCATGGTTTGCAAACCGCTCTGAAGGGAAGAAGGAATTAGCTCAGATAGCTGCGTCCTTTCAAAGCGTGTTGCCTCTTGTAGCACTGTGATAACAGTGCTTGCCATATCCAGGGAAGAATAATTCAAACTGTATTATCTGCATGCTAAGTTGTACCAATAGCAAACCCGTTCAGCTACTGCTGGCAGTGATGGGAGTTCAGCTCAATGCCAGGACTTCGTATTCTACTGTCTTCTGCCAGTTCTCAGCTAAGGGAGCTGAGACTGAAGCAGAGCTTCCACTCATCACCTCTAGGTATCCAAGAAGTTTCAGTTGAGGTGTCTAGATTTCAGAAAAATATTATAAGAAGTAATTAAAAACTGAGCTTCTTAACGTTCTCCTGGTGTGGCGAGTTATGTAGTTCTCAAAACATGAGGCAGAAAGGTGTGGCACTTCCAATTGAAGCACAGCTGGCCTTCCCCCAGCACAAAAAAAGACACGGAGCTGTTTTGGTGTGGGTTCAGAGGAAGCCACAAGGATGCTCAGTGGCTGGAACACCTTTGCTATGAAGGAAGTTTGGGGGAGCTGGACTTGTTCAACAGGGAGAAGACAAAGCCTCACTGCTGCCTTCCAGTACTTGAAGGGAGTTGATGAGCAGGAGGGGAAGTAACTTTTCACAGTCTGATAGGGACAGAACAAGGGGGAATGGCAATAAACAAAAAGAGGGGAAAATTAGGCTAGATGTCAGGAGGAAATGCTTTGCTGGGGGGCAGTGAGGCACTGCTGCCCAGACGCTGGAGGTGCTCGGGGCCAGGCAGCCCGAGCTGGGGGCAGGCAGCACACAGCAGGGGTTGGAACTGGCTGGGTTTCAAGATCCCTTCCAACCAAACCATTCTATGTTCCTTCAGGCGAGAGATGGTGGGAGGTCCCAGCCATCACGTATCGGTGGTTTCCATTGCTAAACTGGTCAGGTTTTTGGTGTTGGGTTTTTTGCTTTTTTTTTTTTTTTGCTTCTTGGGATAGGCTGCCCATAGAAGAGGAAAACCTAGCACTAATCTGACTCTTTAATTCCCTGCTGCGTTATTCCTTCGCGCTGTTTACAGCTCTCGAGGAACTCCTTTTATTTTCCTCGTTACCAGCGCACTGCTGTGGCAGAGGAGCTGAGCTGACGCTGCCATGGCGGGCAGACAGAGGGCGCTGCAGCGCAGCACCGCCTCCCTCCGTCCCTCCGACATGGCGGCCGTGCCCCGCCACCGCCGCTTCCTGGGCGGCTTCATCTGCGGGGCTGCGGCGGGCGCCGCCGCTTCGTGCTGGGCAGCGTGGCGGCTCCTGCGGAGCCAGAGTCAAGCGGAGCCGAGCTCCGAGCGAGCCCTGCCCGAGGGTAAGAGCTGTAGAGCGGCCCTTCTCGGCTGGTGGGGCTCGCCGTCCCTGTAGGCGTTGCAGAGCCGTGGGGATGTGGCACGGAGGAACGTGGGCAGTGGGCACGGTGGGGTGGGTTGGGTTGGGTTGGGTTTAAGTTTCTGTTTATTTTTCTCCTTAGAACCAGTAGAAGAGTCTCTGCTGGAAAAATACGGATTCCCTGAAGCTGGAACAGAGACCAGATGTTACACAAATCATGCGCTGTCCTATGACCAGGCAAAGCGGGTGCCCAGATGGGTGATTGAACATATTTCAAAACAGAAGATGCTGGGTACGTGGGTCTTTATTTCCTTTCACTTACGGTGCCTGGAATGAGATTTACACCCTACAGAAGCTGGGCCCAGGAACATGCTGGGAGAAAAAAAAAAAAAACCTGCAGTGATCTCTAGATACGGATTTTTCCACCCACTCAGCATCCTACAAGAGGCAGTGGGCCTCTAGGTGGGTGTCAGCTCCTTTGCAGTGTTAAGGTTGATGTTGATAGTGAAATTGAAAGAGATATGGTGCTTCGTTTGCTTGTTTGCATTAGTCTGGTATTGTACAGCAGTGTCCCGAGGCCTGCAAGACACATTCAGCCCAGGGGTTGCGTGTGAAAGGGAGTAATGAAGAAGAGGTGGCAGTCAGTCTCTTTTCAGGTGATGGCTTCAAGTTGTGCCGGGGGATGTGCAGGTTGGAGATCAGGAAATGTTTCTTGTCAGGAAGAGTGTTCATGCAGTGGCACAGGCTGCCTGGAGAGGTGGTGCACAGTCTCTGGAGGTGTTCCAAAACTAAGAAGATGTGGCACTGAGGAGCATGGGCCAGTGAGCATGGTGAGAATGAGTAGATGGTTAGATTAGATGATCTTGGAGCTCTCTTTCAACCTGAATGATCCCATGATTCTAAGAACTACAGCTTTCAGTGAGAATTTCTGTGAAAGTCAGAAAGCGCCAGATCAACATAGCTGTGTCAGCATAAACACTCTAAGACATGTTGCAGGAATGAAGCTTCCATCTGTTCAAAATGAATGCAAAGAAAATGAAGCTGAAAATTAAACTTTTCTCATCTGATTCAGACCTGCAAAGTTCGGTCTTGTTGCTTAACTCCACAGTTGCTCTCTTCCTTAGCTCATGTAGTCAGTTCAGTGGGCCAGTCTGTGTCAGCTGAGGTACTGCCCCACATGAGTCAATGCCTGTGATAGCTAGGCAGTTTTGTCTATAGATCTTGAAGAGGTTTTCTCAGAATGGAAAGAAGAGATGAATGTGTGTTTGAGATGAAAATGGAGCAGAGGGCATCAACAGTTACAATTGTTCAAAGCCAGATAATGCATACCTACTCCCTGCAGTCATTACCTACTTCCCTGCAGTTCTGCTATGTTTTCTTATGTGCATTATCTAATATACTCTCCCTTGTTCTTTATGCAAGACAAATGCTTAGTGATTTTTGCTGTCAGAGCTGAATGAAATATGAATAGCATGCAGTCATTATAAATTAAGTTTATAGCATTAGTTCAGTTTTTATGCAGCAAATATTAATAATGGAGATAACTATGTAATTGTAAAATGTTTTATGAAAGCAGTAGCTCTCTAAATATATCTTAATCATTGTCTTCAAATTACCTTTCAAAATTAAAATGGTGATCCTGAAAATATTTATGGCCAACCCCTAAGTAGCATCGATTCCACTTCTTCCTGAGAAGAAAGCAGTAATTCCAGGCTTACTTTCAAGCGGGACTTAACAGTGGAATTGTTAAAATGCTTTCCAAGTGATCAGATGCAGCAAACAGCAAATTGAAGTTAAACATCATGAGGCATTCAGCTCGAGATTTATATTTGATAACTATTGAAACTGAGATTTAGGGCATAACTCAATTTTGTATTTGCCACAAAAACATTCTGCTTTTAGATTATATGATGGGAAAAAAAAAAAAAGAGAGAGCGAGAAGTGAGAGCTCCTTCCTTCTATCTCAAAAGATAGATGGCATCAAAAGACTCGGGCATAGTCATTTTTGTGCATTTCATCCAAATATCTGGAGAGGCATCACAGGAATCCTGGAGAGGAGCAGGAGAGCTCTTCTGTGCATGTGAAGAAGAAATAACCCACTCAAAAGAACATTGTTAATTTCTCCAACTGTAACTTTCTTGAAACACAGCCATTTTCCTTCCAGGCTAGACTTGGAAGAAGAAGAAATGCTTGTAGTTTGCTCAGATGTTAAAATGAAACTGGTGAGGGCCTGTGTATCTTTGCGGTCCTAAAGAGAGTTTCTATACTGGTTTATATCTTTAATGGTCTTACCTTTAACGTTCATCTACCCTTATGATAAGGCTAAAGTATTTTGCCTTTGTTTATCTCTGTAAAACAGAAAGCATGTTAGTGAGTCTGTAGCAAGGAAGAAAAGGGAAGAGCTGTGGGGAGGAATGTAGAACTGGAGCAGAGATCTGTGAGGAGAATCCTATTTTAGAGGAGAAAAATATTTCATTTAGAATCAGTTCAAACTGGGTTGAGTCCTTAAATGTGGGTGGTGTGGGATGATGTTTGTTGTTAACCCAGTGATAACAATTGAGTGTGTTATTCCTTAGGCAACGCAGACCGAAGGCACTGTAAATTCAGACCAGATCCTAACATCCCTCTGATGTTCAGTGCTGTCAATGAAGACTACCTTGGGAGTGGGTGGTCACGAGGACACATGGCACCAGCAGGAGATAACAAATTTTCAACAGTAGGAATTTTGTATTATTATTATTTTTTTTAACTCTGGGTTTTTCTTCTCTCAGAAGGGGTCAAATGACCCTTAGAAGTGATGTATCGTGTTCTGTTTGCTGTTTGTTGTGAGTTGAAATATGGTTTCTTCGTTGAAACACAGATCTCAACTTGGACTCTTCTTGACCTGGGTGCTGTAGGATGCTCTCGTTGTACTTTGGGTGTCTAAATTGAGTGCCCTAATCGTCCTGTGTTGACATATCTCTCTGCATTGAATCAGACCTAGGTTAGCGTGTCTGGCAGAGATGATAAATGTTAGTACTGTGTAGTGTTGAACAAGTCTCCTCATCATCTTGTGTGTCACATTGTCAGCATAACAAAGGTGAGAACGTTCACCAGCCAAACCACAGAAGTATCCTCTGAAGCTCAGGTTAAAGGGAGACAGGGAAAGATGACTTCATTCTGGCCATCAGGTTTTGAAGTATTTAAGACTAGATTCGGCAAAGCAAATGTACTGTTAAGTACTATCCCACATTGGCAAGAGGATTGACTGGATGATTTACAAAGCTTTTTCCTTTCTGGCAGTGTGCACAAGGTAAATTAGAACCTTCTTTTGCCATAGTTCTTTCAGTCTATAAAATGTCTTCACCTGCCGTTTGTTTGAGTCGTAAGAAAGGCATGCCCTAATGCCTTGGCTGCCAAACAAAGCAGCTTGGATTTATTGGATCCTCTTGTGAAATGTGCCTAATGCAGGCAATTTGTCAATTAAGTAGCAGTTTGAATTTGTATTTCTGCTCTGCACTCTGGGGCACAGCAGCAGCACAGTGGCATGGGGTGAATGAAAGAACTGCTCGTTTTATTCTTCCTGGAAGTGTCCTTGTGTGGTTATTTGTGATACCTGGGGAGTTCTAGCAGGTGAGCTAACTGCACAGAATGATCCTCCTCCTCATTTGAAGTGCACTGACATAATACAGTCTTCCCAATACAAGCAGGGTTATAAAACCTTAATTCCACAGCTCAATCAGTGCAGATAGTATTTGCTTGTTATTCTAAGAAGTTCTGTCAGCCTCTTTGCTTTGATGAAGAAGCATCTGAAAAGTATTGACAGGCATGGAACCTATGAAGATTCTGGGTTAAGGTTGTGCATTGTTTTTTCCCATATTTTCTCGTTTGTGTGTAGCTGTTGAGCACTCTTTTTTTGCACTTCGGTTATTCACTGCTTAGTCCAAATCTGTTTTTCTAATTATTCTGACTCAGGTTTTTTATGTTGATGATGTTAAGAATGAACTACATAGAAATGGTTTGTGATCCAGAAGCTTCTAAGATGTATTTGTAGCTCAGATGTTTCAATGAAATGATACTATTTTCTTTCTTTACACAGAGAGCTATGGCTGAAACGTTTTATCTCTCTAACATTGTGCCTCAGAACTATGAAAATAATGCTGGATTTTGGAACAGGTGAGAAGTGACTTATAAGAGAACTAAGTGAAAAGCATCAGGCCGAAATGTTGTGTTTATAAAGCTTCCTCATGTCAAAGTACTCTAAAGCATTTTATGGGCTATCTGGAGAGATCGTGTCAACCATCTCTGTGTATTCAGGATAAAATTTATTCTGTCTGATGTGGGTGAAGTTACCAGGCTTAACTTTTCTGTCCTTAAGGAAAGCTCAGTAAAAGTGAGGAAAGAATTTAGATCTTTAGATCTAGTTTTAATCTCTCCCCTCTCCTGCCCCCCCAGAAGAAGCACTTCCAGTATCAGACTACAAGGACATTTGTTGACTTTGAATAGAAGAACTGAGTGCACCCTCCTGAGCTGTGACTGCTTGAGGTCACAGCTCAGGTGTTTGTTGGAATGCTGGCTTCCAAGGGGCACTCAGGCAAAGTTCTCTGTGTCTTATGAACGCTGGCTGGATCAGCTTTGGAATGAAGTAAATGGAAGATAAATCTTTCTTTGTGTAAGATTTTTTTCTTTTCTTCCCCAGAGCAGAAAACATCCCACACTAATAGAACTAGAAGTCATTCTGTGCTTCTCGTGTAGGACTTAGATAATAGTGAAGACTTGGAAATAGGAGAGAAAAACAATGAATTTTACAAGGTTTGCTCAAGGGAAGGTTAGCAAAATTATGTACAGCATTGTACTAAAAGTCTATTAAAAATGCATCACCGTTAACAACACGCTGCATTCTGATTTTACAAGAATGCATATAAAATCATATGAGGCATTCAGTAAGGTTATACTCTTTTATGGACAAATAAAATGCAATAACATTTTAAGAGATGTTTTTGTATTATTTTAGCACCCCAAGTATTTGAGCATAACATTTCCTTATATCAAAGCTAGGTGCTTGAAACAATTTAGGGCTGGAATCACTCTATTTCTCTTGAGCAGAATCAGTGCCTGATCAGGAAATAATGGGGAGCATTTCAGAATCTCCCCTGGCACTGTCATCCCCACAATTTAATCTGCTGTTAGCACCTTCTGCCAACAGCAGTGCCTCATCCCCATGGTTTAAATCCACAAAGCAGGTATTTATGCTGTTTCTTTTGCCAGTTGCTTTTTTTAATGCTGTGTGGTTTTAAGAACATGACACTGTGTGTCACGTGTTACATCCTTCCTGGCTTTAGTACTCTCTTCCTTTCCCTGTTTTTAATTCCTTGCTTCTTGAATTGTCTTCTGAGGTGCAGAAAGCTTAGTTAATCAGTCTGTTGCTTTTTGAAGTGGTGTGTGCCCTTCAGCCATGTGTTTTTGCTGCTTTTCCCCATACCAGCTGTGATTCTTCTCTGAGTCTATGGTGACTTGACTCTATTTACTAACCCAGTTAAGCTGAATCATGTTTTGTTGGTTACCTTTCTACAAGATTAGAAGATTGGATCAGCTGGTGAGATGAATGCCACAGCAAATATGGAAGATGTATCAGGACTGTTCAGGTGGGGCAGGCAAGGGGAGCAATAAGAAAGGAGGGAGAGCAGGACTGTGTCATTCAGGAAGCTATCAGATAAGTAAGCTGTTAGATTAGTTTGATGATGTGATCTAACTGCACCTTTGTATTTACTCCTCATTCTTTTCTTACCAATAGCAGATTTCTTTCTATTGTAGTGTTTCAGTGTCATTTTCTGTCTTGAGTGCATTTTCTTGATCACTGTTGTCTGATCTCTGTCCCTGCTGCTGCTAACAGCAGTCTGTTCCCTGTTGCATTTACTCCCTTTCTTCCCTTATGCCAGGTGGTGTTTGCATTGCCACATGGCCAGGCAGCCAGGAGAGCTGGGTGCTTGGAAGCAAAGCTGATGACAGCAGAAAAAATGTAGCTTGTGGTCAGTGCTTATCACACAGTAAATCACTATCACCGAGGAAGGAAGGTCTCATTCCTGCTTATTCTGCTTTGTGTGAATTCAGTTAACTCGCTATCTGGTTTTACTCAGAGTTGTGAACAGATGAGGAGTTCTGAAGGTGGCCCAAGTGATAGGTATGAAGAACAGGAGGGAGAAGGAGATGGAACTCTCTTCATGTGACTTCTGTAGTGTTCGGGATGTTAAATCAAAGTGAGGCTATAACCTCCCATTTTATAAAACACAGTGGGATCTAGAAGCACCTTTTTATTTGGAGGAGTATTTTATTCTACAAATTCTGATATAAATTAGCTAGTTTAGAAAACAAGAATGATGAGACTATTTCAGGAGAAACTACTTAAAACTGATTAAGAATTATGCAAAAAGCATTAAGTAGACTTAGCAAAAATGTCAGGTGGGAATTTTCATAAGTTCTTTGGAGCGGGTCCAGAGAAGGGCCACTAAGATGATCAGAGGGCTGGAGCATCTCTCGTATGGTGAAAGGTTGAGGGAACTGAGTTTGTTTCGCTTGGAGAAGAGAAGCTTCAGGGAGACCTCATTGTGGCCTTCCAGTACTTGAAGGGAGCGTATAAACAGGAGGGGGAACGGCTGTTTATGAGGGTGGATAGTGATAGAACAAGGGGGAATGGTTTTAAACGAGACAGGGGAGGTTTGGGTTAGATATTAGGAGGAAGTTTTTCACACAGTGGGTGGAACAGGTTGCCCAAGGAGGTTGTGGATGCCCCATCCCTGGAGGCATTCAAGACCAGGCTGGATGTGGCTCTGGGCAGCCTGGTCTGCTGGTTGGTGACCCTGCACATAACAGGGGGTTGAAAGTAGATGATCATTGTGATCCTTTTCAACCCAAGCCATTCTGTGAGTCTACAGAAAGAACTGTCTGTTGCAGGACATTGATTCCTTAGGGGGATCGCACCAATCCAGTAATGAGGTAGAACCATTTGAACTAAGAATCTCACGATTTAACAAATGTGTTTCAGAATGGAAATGTATTGTCGGGAATTGACGGAGAGATTTGAGGATGTTTGGGTGGTTTCTGGACCTCTGACCTTGCCTCAAACAAATGATGATGGAAAGAAGAGTGTTACATACCAGGTAGGTACATATGCTGCTGGGTTAGCAGTGATAACACAGTGCATGTGATCCACAAAAAACAGTTTCAGAAGCAGTTGCTTGCTGATACCCCATATGCATCACTTCAGATCTCAATTGTAAAGACCTATCTAGGAATATCAGCATCAATTACAAGACCTCATTCATTTGGGAGTCATTAGGTGAATACAGTATAACTGCTGATCCAGAATATTGGTACCTTCCCATTTTTATTACTTGGTTTGAATACTCTGAAGATTTGCATTTCATCGTGCATGGACTCTAGAAACCATTGCTGACAGACAAGCAGGAGAGGCTATCATGTTGAGAGGTGAATTCATTGTTACTTGTCTTGATTTAGTCTTTATAAGCATGTGTTCACACATCTGAAGGATCTGAGCATAGTAAGGTTTTAAAAGGACCTTACTACACTCTTCTGCCCCTACTGTAATGACATATTATTGTTGTTTTCAGTTGCTAGATGCTAGCTAGTGTAATGCAAATAATAAATAATGTATTTTGCACCTCTTGAAGAAACACTTTGCCTTGAAAATAAATATTCAGATTAACCTCAGCTTCAGCTTGCAAGTGATACATCTGTCCAGCCCATTCCCTAAGGAGCAATGAATGAGTTTGCTTCTATAACAAAAAACAAACAGAAAAAAGCAAAAAATAACAACCCTGTTTCAAAAGCATGTGAGAGTTGCAAAAGGGAGAGATGTTGATATTTTAATGCTGGCTTGTTAAGCTCTAAGATTGAGGCACTGTTTCTCCAGAATAAATGTACAGCTGATTTCTGTTTGACTGAGCATGGAATACAGTTGGGAAAGAATCTAATTTCTAATGCTCACTTTTATGTTTGTTTTTTTTTAAATCTATCCCATATATCACCCACACATCTATAACCTTGACTGTGATGAAATCACAACTTTGTTTTTTGTTTTGTTGCAGTGGTTGTTTTTTTTTTTTTTTTGCTTGCTTGCTTGCTTGTTTCTTTCCCAGACAGTCATATGTTATGCACATAAAAGTACAGTGGTGATAATACATCTTTTTCATACCTGGTAGCAGTTCCAAATTTCTGCTGTCGCTGCAACCATGTGAGGAAGGTGACAACTGTGCTCATTGTCAGGTGGATAAATAAGTAGTAGTTAGGAGATATGTCTGATGTCACATAATAAGTTAGTGGCAAAGCTGGCTTTGGTCTGGCTTTGGTTCCTCACCACCTAAAGAAGAGAAGGCTGGTTTTACTACTACCTATGATACTTAGCAGTCCTTGACATTGTCTGCACACGTTGGTTGTCAGATCCTTCCATAAGGTGCTTAATTAACTAGTGCAATAGAGAACCATCCGTATTCGATTTTTTTCTTTGCATTTTGGCCTTTTTTTTCTACTGCTGTTGAAGGATGCATCAGAGCACAAAGGAGCCGAGTGCATGATGGTAACAGAATGTGGCAAAAATACACGAGGGAGATGTTCTTTTTCAGCAATATTGAGCTGAGCATTTGGCTAGGTGTTGCATGGAATGGTACCCTAAGATTTCCCCAGACTTATGCAGAGCTTGCTGGAATTGTCTCCCTTGAAGTTGTCAGGGTATTGCATTTATTTTTATCCTTAAAAATGCATATTGAGCTGAAAATCCTGAGCTGACTTGGAAATGTTATAGCTGAAAATGATTTTCCAGGAAGCAATTGAATCATTTATCAACTGCACCTATGTACTGATTCGATTTAATCTCGGTCATCTTCCTCTAATTTTTCTCTGGAGAAAGTGTTTACTTAGGTTACGTTCTCTGAAAAATGATCGTGGCTCTACATTTTGGTTTTGAAATGTAAATGTTAGTGTTCTGCAGGTAGAACTAAGGGCAAGCACTGCATCTTACTGCCTTTATTCAAAGTAACTCGATACTGTGATAGCGGCACAAAATGTCCTTGCTGCTTTGATTATCCTACCGTTCTGTTCTTGTCTTCATCATCTCTGGGTTTGATGACAACTCTGATCTTTTATGAATGTTTTATCAGTTTTGGTTTTAATATAAACCACGAAGTGAAGTTCAGTGTGGAATTGAAATCGGTGGAATGATCAGATTTGTGTTTTCATTTCACCATTTGGCCACGTTCATAAATCCTTCAGTCATCTCCCTAGAGTGAAATTCATTCCTTAGATTGATTTGTGTTTAAGCTGTATTTAAGGACAGACGATGATGTCCACACGTGGAGCAGTAAAATGTTAGATTTTTTGGGGGGTGATATGTGTATGTGTGGGGTATTGTTTTAAAGGCTCCAATATTTGAGTTTGATCCTCTTGGACTACACTCCTAAGCATAAATAAATACAGACTGAGAATTGTTTTGTTACTTTAAAATCTCTTCATGGCATAACTTCTTTTGTTTGCCATAGGAATTCTCTTTTAGGAAGAGTTCAGAGTGGAAAGGTATGTTTTGGTTTTTTTTTTCCTCTCTATATCATCACACACTCTAAGAACAATGAACGTAACCTGTCAAAGCACTGGAGAGAAGTTCTTTTCAAACTTATCTCAGGTGTAATTGTCATTGATTTTGGTAGTCTGCCCCAAACCAAGAATCCTTGAGTGTTTCAGCAGAACAGGAAGGGAACGTAGCTCTTAGTCATCATTCAGGAGTGAACTGTATTGGGTTCAAACAAAGGACTTAGAAAAGGAAGGCTTTTAGTCCTCATTCTTTCAGCTTATGAAGCTGATGTGGGAAGGTGTCCTTTTTCTTTGTATGTGCTGTTTAAGGAAGGTGCTGTGGTGTACATGAAAGTACTGAAATTCACAACATATAATCTGTCGGCGTAACTTAAGGCTGAGCTCCTTTCTGATGTTTTTCTCCTCCTTCAGGACCAGACCTGTGGAAAAAAGAAAACTACAGTGAATGTGTTTGCATTGATTTGTTTCAGATCCTCTGTTCAATCGTAGTTTCCTTTTTTTTTGGCTAAAGAAGTGAGGAAATATGTATCCGTGGCTTTACAGGCTGGTGTTTTTCTCATCAGACATCCAAAAAAGTTATTTTTAGATCACTATAGAGGAAAAACAGAGCATCGGTCATGGCACTGTTCCCAGTTCCTGCTTGGACTCTGGTACCATTTGCTGTTTAATTCCAGAAAGGGAATTAACCTTGAACTCCTTAGATGCCAACGCTGTTCTATCTATTGGCTGAACTTGCTGTATCCTCAGATATGTTCTGTCATTTCATCTGTCATTTCATCTGTCTCCAGCAGTGGCTTTTATTGCGTAGAGTAGATTGATGACCGTGCTTGGTATCTGAAAAATACATTTTTGAGAATATATGTAAAATAGAATGCCAACAGGAAAAATCTGTTCTGTGTCATTGGAGAGGCAGATGCAGGTTTTTTGTCTTTGTCCAGATCAAAATCAAAACGACAGCGTCTCATTTTATGCATTATTCTTCCCCAGTGACTGTCACTTCAGTGATTTTTCTCTGTCAGCAGATTTGGAGTTTGAAATACAGATTTTGCAGTAATTCTACTGGGTCGTGCTCAACTCCTTACCCTCTTCTCCCCCTGTGCCGTCATAGTAAACAGTAAGAAAGGTTTTGCAGTGCTTGACGAGGGAAAGTACCATTTATACGTTTATGTTGATTGTTTGAAGAAGACATTTTCTTCTACTTTTTAGAGATATCCTGAGCTCGTGTTAATTTTCAAAATGGAATAACTGCTTTCCTAGGCTGGGCAGGGGTTGCACAGCAGCTGTATTAGAATGTACGTGTACTTGTCACCTATTGCTGTAGCAGATAAGTCCCTTGGAAACACAGTGCTCCTCTCAAATAGAAGATGGTACTTCGTGGTTTTCCCTAGTCAAGAAGTAGCAGAGGTTCTCTCCTAGCTGACATGGCATGAGAGAAGCAATTTTTGTTAAAGCTGGAAATAAGCCTGGGGACTGTTGGTATTTGATGGCTGATCCAAATGGACTCAGGGCTTTGCAGACCCCTTATGGATGTAGGCCTGGTACACACATCCCATAGAACTTAAATTCAAAGACCCAGTTCTTAGATCAGCTGGTGTCAGTGACTAGAGCTCCGTCAGCCCTAAATTTAGACATGATGTACAAGTGAAAATAATAGACACCGGGTTAAGATGGGAGGAGCAGAGACACCAAAGGTGCAGGATAGATTTATTGGGTTGCTTTTATTTAGCACTGTTCTCCTCCTGAAGGTTCTTTGGTTATAGGAAGAGCGTGGTGATAGGGGCTGTAGTGGGCTGGGTATTAATTTGTGTTAAGTATAACCTAAATGGATTGTGTGGGAGCAGTAGTCTGTAAATCATGTAAATATGGCATTAGAATGCCTATGTACACACTCCATTTAAAAAAGAATAAAGTGGAGATGTCTTTTAATGCTCTTATTAGGCACAGCTTTTCTTTTCCTTACAATCTCTTGTCTCTTTTTTTCCTTCCTTTTTGAGATTGCTGTGAGTGACTTGGCAGTGGCAGTCAGAGCAGCCATAACAAGTTTTCCTGGAATGCACACATTTGGGGAGCTTGGCCATGAATTTCTGTAGCAGTTTGTTAATGTTTTTTTTTTTTTAATCTGTGTTTTCTGTATTACTGGGACTGCTTTCATACCTTTCAATTCTTTTCAATGCTATCTGATGAAGTTCCATCATATATTGAGCAAAAGAACACTATCAACAGAATCAGTGCTGCCTAACACAAATCCAGAATGAATCAGAGTGAAGGCAGTTAATGCTGCAGCAACAATCAACTAAGCAGAATTACATTGATAGCAAAGGGATTTTTTTTTTATATTGCCTGATAGACAGTCTGTCTCCATACAGAATTTAATAGCAGTTTTTAGTAAAGCTCCTGTTTGTCAAAACTGAGGTGGTATCAGCAGCAATGATACTTCATCTACAATAAAACATGTGATGGGCCTGGTCAGTATCATGCCATAAGTTACAGCTGAAACAAAACAAATCTTTATTCAGAGAGAGCTGCAGCTTTATTTGGGATGACGGAATGATACCCTTGAAATTTTACTTCAAGGGATGTGACAGAATCTTAATTTTGTTAATGGCCAGGTGCAGTGTTCTGTGGGGAATTGGGTGTTTGCTTGTTTCCAGTCTTGTGGTATGGTGGCTTTGTTCTAAATTCTGATTATTATGCAGAGAGTTTGGAGTGCAGAGGGAATTTTTGGAGCTATCACTTTAATGCATTTGATGTTGGGATGCTCTGATGCAACTCCTCTTCTGTGTGTGCTGGCTGTTAAATCATGATTGAATGTGATTTCTGTTTACCAGGTTCTACAGGAATCCCTGATAATTGCCAACCCAGTGCTGGCACTCACTGATAAAAGACAAATCCCTTTGGCTAATTTTCTTCGTGGCTGATTTTCATTCTGTAGTCACTAGGTGGCAAAATACTACTTTGAAATTCATGAGTCCTTTCTTTTAAAAGAAGATAGCAGCCCAGAGTGGTAAGAAACCTGTAACAAGTGCAGTATAAAAGGAAAATAAGATAACTTTTGTTTTAAAATTTCTAATAAGAGCAACAATTCTGCTGTTATAAGTATTCTATTATTACACTGTTCATGTAGAATGGAAGTTACTTTCCCTTAAAACCCAAACTATCACTTCTGGGGACTGCTTCCTCCTGTCTGATTGCCCCCATGAAAGTGACATTATTTAGTGCCATAAGCTTAAATGATGTCATTGGCAAATGACTTCATGCTCCATTGGGTTACCTTAGCATTTTGCAAATACCAGATTTTTCTTTCCAGTTTAAAAAACACATCCTGCAGGCCTGAACAGTTGAATGATTTGGTCAGAATTATGCAGAAAGCCAATCTTAGGAAGAATCCCCATCGAGAGACTGAAGCGTGAGACTGAATTTACCAAGGCTTACTAAATACTCTCTGTTCTGAGAAATTTTGTTGCTTCTTTGTCTCAATTTTTATCAGTCCCTGTGAGCTCCTTAAGTCTGTAGAACTTCTAACCAACACGTTCCTTGTTTTAGCAATGTGCAAACATCTCCAGATGTCAGGAATTGCACGCATTTTAATGGCCCATCCTTGTGACCGTTGTCCACACTTAATTGGGAATAACACTGAGCATAACAAATTTCTTACACACTTGCGGAATGTCAGTAATAAAAAAGAAAGAAGCACTATGCCAAATATGACATTATCATAATGTTGCAGCGTTAGATGACACCGATTCAGTTGGAGAGCTTCAGCCAGCACGAGATCACCAAGGAAAACAAGAGCAAAGCAAAGCCAAAGGGCATGAGCGAAGTGGCTCCACGAGGCTAGGACAGTAAACAAACAGAAAACAAGAAAAGAAAATAGTATCTGAAATCTCACTTTGGTATCCCAAATGGTGGGGAAGGAATATCTTTAAAAGAGAACTCAAAGTAAGAGTGCTTTTTTTTTTTTTTTTTCCTTGTCTTGAGGCAAAATAAAAGATTTAGCAAAGTTAGATGGAGAGCGCTGGAACACCTCTCCTATGGTGAAAGGTTGAGGGAACTGAGCTTGTTTAGCTTGGAGAAGAGAAGGCTCCAGGGAGACCTCATTGTGGCCTTCCAGTACTTGAAGGGAGCGTATAAACAGGAAGGAGAACAGCTGTTTGTGATGGTGAATAGAGATAGAATAAAGGGGAATGGTTTTAAACTGAGACAGGGGAGGTTCAGGTTGGATATTAGGAGGAAGTTTTTCACACAGTGGGTGGAACAGGTTGCCCAAGGAGGTTGTGGATGCCCCATTCCTGCAGGCATTCAAGGCTGGATGTGGCTCTGGGCAGCCTGGTCTGCTGGTTGGTGACCCTGCACATAACAGGGGGTTGAAACTGGATGAGCATTGTGGTCTTTTTCAACCCAGGCCATTCTATGATTCTATGAAGGTTTTGCAGGAATAAAGAGAACTCACCTTGTGGCCTGTTCTCAGTGTGGAGTGAGAGCATGTGGCACAGCACTGATTGTCAGTATGCCGTAGCTGTATTTTTCTAGGCTGTATTACCTCGTGAAGTGTTTTTGAGTCACATATACTATTAAAAAACTTGCTCTTTTCCAGCTGGAGCAGAAAGCTGTTGTGGGCATTGATTGCTGAATGATCGTGTGTTGCCTGTGGGTAGACTGGCACAAATCAAAGTCAACATCTGTGCATGGGCAATCTAAACCTATTTTCTCTTGTGTTACAATAGGGGTATAAGCTCTCTGCCTCTGTTTGGCATGCATCAAGATAAATGAGTGGTGCAGGTTAAAAAGTGATTCAGGCTATTGTAGTTTAGTAGGAAAATCCTCTAGGTGGCAATAGGAAATGATTTGTTGAGTTTGTTTTTCTTACCTGTTGCTTCAGCTGCAAACTTCACTTCTCTGGAATCACACTGTTGGGCTGTGTATGGGGGACATCTCTTTACTGCTCTGCACCTTCTGTGTCTACTCTAATAGAAAAGCAGATCGTGATTTACAGAGCATGATGATGTAAATATTACCATGTGCTCGACATTTATTTTTTTAACAGGAATCATTAACTACATAGATTATTGGGGATGCATCTGTGTGCAGTTCACGTATGTGTTGAACTTCAGGAAAAAGAAACCAACCAACAAAATTATTCTTTGTCAGGCACCCTCCGTTTTCCTTTCTTGATGGTATCCCTTACCAGCAGAATGAACTGGGGGCAGAGCTACACTCGTTTGGGTAAGGAAAGGATGCCATTGTGGACTCCAGCCTTTGACAGACTGGAGTTTGTCTTAATCACTTTAAAAAGTATCAGGACTTAGCAAAGTAATGGCAGAAGTAGTTTATCACTATTCAGAGGATTGGGATAAAGCCTGTGCACTATATAAATTTTATTTAAATTCTCGAAAGAGAACTTCCATGGAACTGACATAATACATAAATTACACGTATGGCTCTTGCCTGTTTACAGCAGAGTTGTATTTAGAGCTGCTTTTCTCCAAAGGCCAACCCTTCCTTTTTCTCAAACTAGTTCTCTTTCATTCTTTTCTTCCTTACTTCATATACTATGCATAAATGTGCATTATTTTGCATAGAATATATATATTTGCATAATATTACATAAGCGTAGGGTCTGTTTTCCTTTAACACCCACTCCAGGCATTCAGCATTTCCATTTCATACCTAAGTATTCTACATACAGCTCTATTCATTCCCCAGCCTTTCTATCCACCCACTCAGTCCTCAGACTCAATCCCCTGTTCCCTCTGCTAGTTCACTCAACACACTCACCTGTTTGTTTTATATGTGCTACATACCCCCTAATTGGAGATGCTCATTGCAGCTCCATCTGCATGTTCTCCCTTCCTCTTATCTTTTATACAACAGGCAGAAGATGCTGGTTTGTGTGTGTGAAGTGCTAAGAAGGGGAAAGGGAACAGCTAAGGAGGACCTAGGATGTATACATGTATTCATAGTGGGGGGAAAAAAATATATGTGGGAGCCCTGGGAAAGGATGTGCCACACTACACAGGAGTGCTGCTGAGGAGGAGGTGGTTGGCCCAGGGAAGCCTGGGGAGCAGGATTTAACCTCTGTGTGCTCTCTTCTCCCAGGGAGCTGCAGCAGCTTCAGGGAACAATGCAGCTGAACAGCCTCTTCCTTCTCCTCTGCCTTGCCCTGGGAGTGAGCAGCAGGTGGGAGTGCAGCACAAGCTCTGCCAGCTCCCGTACTCCAGGGAGAGAAAAGAAACCCCTGCCTTCAGTAGCATCACCCACTGCCTGCTTTTGGGTGAATAGGGAAAAACGAATCCCCTCCTCCTCACCCCCCTTGGGGCTTTTCATGCTGCTTAGCTCCCTTCTTGCCACCCCCAATACATGGCATGCACCCCCCCAGTTTGAACACCCGTTCTCTCAAGTAAGTTACACTCCAGCACCATTCATTTTTATAATTCAGTTTTAACCCACCAGGTATAGCAGTGGGTTGATGCTGACTTTTCAGTGTGTTTTAAAATTACCAGTACGTCAGTCAGTTTTGATTATTTATGCAGTTGATCCTGAGGAGCTGTAACCCTGGTTTCACCCACACTGAATGCTAAATGCAAAGTGCTTTGACACTCAGGAGCTCTCATTTCCCTATCAAGACATCTGTCATCATTGAAAAGGAAAGTAGGTTTAGCATAAGGCATTTATTTATTGCTTACCAGTTTCAGTGACTGTTAGATGTCTAAGCAGAGCTTTATTTAGGAAAAGCAAGATCATTGCTGTAGAAAAGTATAAACTACAGCAGTGCTGTTAAACAGCCTCATATAAGGAAGGGGGGAGGAATACTCTGTTTTTGCTAACAGAGTAAAGAAATCTTAAGAGTGCCTTTGCCAGTGAAGTTTATACTATGATCGCGTACAAGTCATGGAATAAACACACTTTGTTAGGGGTTTGCCTTTCTCCTGAAGGCTCTTTCTTCAGTTTCAGACCAGTAAGATTTCAGGAGCTGTCATTTATAGGACTGGCAGCAGAGGTAGGAGGCACTTCAAGCACTAAAATTCGCAGCTGAGATGAATTAACAGCTGGAGTAGACTGAAGGAAACTTTTCAGTTCCACAGGCAAATTTCGGTTTGAAAAATGCATTACCTTTTGCAGAAGTGCTGAACGCTCTCAAAACAAAGTGTACATGGAAAGTGTTTCTTCTGGGGTTGAGTTATACTGAATCTGAATGGATGGAGCATGACTAAACTGATGTACCAGCATAGTTTGCAAAGTACTTTAAATTAATGTGATAGATTCTGGCAGTGAAATAAATTCCTTCTTTCTCTGAAATAGTATTTTAATTGCACCTAAGAAAAGCTGTCAAAAGAATAAGCAGTATTTGCCTTTGGAAGTATTGCAAATAGTACCATATTATGGGATTGCCTTTAAAAACACAGTGCCTTAGTAGTTCTTGTAGCGAGCCTGCATCTTTTTCTTCTGTTGCCTTTAGAAGAAAAAGTACAGTGTTTAGAAAGATGATTGTACAGAAGGATTACGGATTATGCAAAGCTGAAACTTCCCCTGTGTGAGCCTGTTGTACTTTATCAGCCTAGCAGAATCAGTTCAGCAGTATTGCAGGGGGAGGGGGGGAAAGCCTAATGCAATGCATGCATGAGCATCGCTTTTTGACTGCTGGAAAAATTACATTTGTCATGAATGTGTGTATAACTTTTGAGACAGAGTGGGGGTATATGCATTGTAAATATGTGAGTTCATAGCAGGTTTCATGTGAATTCAAAGTCCTCATCATCTCCTGTTGCTTCAGTTAAATTTCTGGATCCTGATGTGAGTGACACAGTAGGAAATCCAACATGTACGAGCCCTTACATTGAATCGCAGTGAATTTGTGGGAGGAAAAGGTGCATCACATTAAGCATTTGCTTCTCTCCTCCGAAATATTGAGTCTTGCTGAATGTACTTTATATCCAGGTGCCTCAAAACAATACTTCTTTAGGTAATGTAGCTGTTAAATACAACCTGTGCAAGGATCATAGAGGGACAAAAGAAGGTAGAAGGTAAGCTGGAGTTGACGTGAAATGGGTGTTTAAAAAGTACATGATTTGGAACTGTCAGATCAGGAATTTCAAGTAAAATGTATAGAGCCACTGTTACTAAAAACAACGTTCATAGTGTTAACAATGTGATGCAGTATGACAGGAACCTCTACCATCCCTTTGTGTCAGTTACACTTACAGATTTGCACCAGAGGATTATAGAGCTGGGGTCTTGGCTGACTCCCTGTTTCCAAATATGTTTTTCAGATTCGATTCCAGTTCAGTTTCAGCTATAACTGAAGTTGCTCTGATTTGCAGCTGAACAAAATAATTAAATTGAACTAATTCTTCTACCAGATCTCCTTGCTTCAGATTTTCCCAAATATCTAGACAATGGTTGGATAACTTTTTGGCCTTTTGTCTGCATTGTTGTTTTTAATAGTACAATGTGAGGTCAGTAGTGCTTCAAGACAGGCTGAGAACTTTCTGGGAATGTCTTCTGCCACCAGTGGCCAAATGGCCCTGCAGTGAACCATCCTCTGCTGATTTTCTCCTTGAAAAAGGCATTCAGATATGAAACAGCTAGCTCAGTTCTGACCAGTTGCATGAGAAGTCGCAATGAAATTGTGCTTTCCATCTCATCTTCTGATCTCATAACGTTGCATGTGATTTAGATGTGTAGTTAGACCTTATGACTCCTTTTTAGAGGTGGTCACATTGGTCTCGTGTGTTCATTTTCCCCTTGACTGATAAGATCTGTGTCGTTTCTTTTGACAGGTGATTGGAAAGGATGATGTGGCAGTGCCATCCCACCTCTACAAGGTGATCCTTGCCCGGCGGACCCGAATGTCCACAGAGCCTTTGGTACTGGGGGCTTTTGTGGTGCCAAATGATCCCATAGGCTTCAATCACCAGCTGACTGAATTCCAAGTCAATATTGAAGATCTGGAAAAAATGTCAGGTTTGGTTTTCTTCCCCCAAGTGGACAAAACCAAAGATGTTAGAGATATCTGTGAGGTGGACACCTGTAAACTGATGGGGTTCAAGGAGTTTACATTGTACATCGTTACCCGAAAAGTGCAGAGTGCCCGGACGTTGCACCGGTTGGAAAAAGCCATGTCAGAGTTAAAGGAGGCAGGAATTGAGCCTGATGAGTATCTTCTAAAGCTTCACAAGAAGAAGGAGGAAGAATTACAGCAGGAAAAACAAATAGCAGCTAGAGAGGGGAAGGCTGGCTGAGTACTTGGTTAGGAAGATGCTTTTTTTTTTTTGTACTTGAAGGGGGGAGCCAAGGCAAACAGAAAAGCAGTGTCTTTATAAATTTTCCTTTTCTGAATTAGGAAAACAATAAAGAAACATTTGGCTGTTGTTGGATTTGGAATAATGTTCATTCTTGTGTAACATGATGCCCGCACGTGGTTTGCTGCAGCGTTTAGATGTGGGAAATGAAAATGACCCCATTCTGGCATGAATGGATTACAGGACCTCCAGAAAAGGCTTTGTGCTATTTTCCAGGCCAGACGTCAGACTTGGGGGTTGTATGGAATCCCTTCTAGGAATACAATAAAAATAGATGGTAGACACCTTGGGAGTATAACTGAAATGTGTCTGAATGTAATTCAGCCTGCAATTGTCTTTCAGTATGATGCTATAGAAACATAGTTTCTGGAAGTTTATAAATTAAATCAGTTAAGAAATATTTTATTTAACTCTTCTGACAGAGGCTTGTAAGGCATAATCTGAATCCCTTGCAATCTTTATGTAGCTGTAGCAAACAGAACAGATTGTCCCTTACCTCTCCTGACCTCGCATTCTTTGGGTACTTCAGCTTATCAGAAGCTGTGAACTGTTGTCATTTGCAGTTGGCTTCTTCCATTCATGTGTAGCCCTCCAAATTTAAAAAAAAAACACAACAATTAAGGCAGAGTTTACACAGGTTGCTGCCCCTGTAGATTATATCTTCAGAAATTAGCGTAAGCCTGGTGTTTCGATTTCATCCCTCAGTTTTGATAAGCGTGTGTTGTTTATTTGAGAGGTGAATGCTGCTCTCCTTTGGTTTGTGGTGGTCACTCACTCTGTCTTGTATGCATTTTCAGACATCAGTAAATCAGTATCCTGTGAGATTGTCTGGAAAGGAAGTGTAAAAATTGACAATATTAAGAATATTTGCTAGTGGCAAGTATCTTCATGGGAAGAAACTTTTCATAGTTCTAAAGGTGAGAACTAATATTTTCTGAGGAGGATCTTGTGCTGGGTGGATTGGGTTGTTTTCATGAGGAATGAATCAGGAGCATTATTTGGATGTTGTGAATCACTGATGTGGATGTTCTAAAAACAGTCTTGTTTCCTTTGTCTCAGCTCAGTGCATTATCCAAAAGCAGATCACTTTGTAACATGATTATGGTTCCCATGATACTTCTGTGTTTGCAAAGAACACTTTTACAAAATCCAGACATTTTAAAACCAGGGAAGCATTCCTAGCTAAGGCCATCATAAAAGCTTGCTACCCACGTAAATTGTGGAAAAATGGGGTAAAATCCTTAGAAAATACTCGCTCATTTCAATTTTAGCCCAGAATTTTGGTTGTTAATTTTACCAAGTGTAACAAAACAACCGCAAAAGGACAAGCTAACTCTTGCTTTGCACAACCCAGATGTCAATGTATATTAACTGGTGTCAGCCTCCATGGAACAGGAACTTGGCCATTGCTTTTTGCATCGTCTTTCTCTTTTCCACATTATGTATATTACATAGGGTTTTAGTTAAACCTTCCTGTTTCCTCTTTGTCATTCATTTTTTTTCAGCTGAGAGGACAGATGCCCAAACACTGGTAGGTGCAGCTGAAAACAGATCTCTGTACTTCAGATATGCATCCATCCATAACAAAAACCTGTTGTTGGTAAGGCACTCCCTGTCTTCCCACTACAGCAGCAGCAGAAGTGCCAAGGGTGATTCACCTGATGGAGGCCAGCTTTGGAAAGCAGCTGCTCCCTCACAGTACCTCCTTGGGCTTTCTTTGCCCCGCTGAATTTCTGCAAGTCCCACTTACCATAGTTTTCATGCCTGGTGAGCCATCTCTACAAGAAATTGCTTCAAGATCCTTCATGAGTGTGATGCTTGTGTCTGTGTGCAACTTGTGTACGCATACTTGTTTGCATCTTTAATGACAATATGAACCCTCTGATGCACCTAAGCACCAGGAGTCCCTGAAACTGAGGAGACTGTCCTTTGTCTGCTGTTTCAGTGTGTTTGTTCCTATATCTAAATAAGCTGACTAGGGAGGGAAGCTGACAACCAAACTGGCCGTGCCCTGATATGGTAATTTTGTGGTATTCCATCATCTGCCTACTGCTGATTGTTGCTGCTAAACTTGAATCAGGGTGGAAGTGGTGTTGAATAGGACAGTGATGTCTGTAATGTCACGGTGAGAGTTGCTGCTCTCAGCTCCTACTTTTACCCCATTTCAGGGCTGCTCATGCTGCAGTCAGTCCCAACTCAGTGCACTTTTGGGATTTGGCCTTTTGGTGGCAGGCTGTTTCTGCACTGTCAGCCTGGGTGGCCAGAAATAGGAATTAAGAATCTCTGGCCCGTGATAGCTGTCTTTCTGCTTGTGATACTGAGATACCCATTTAAAATGAATTGTTTCAAGCAGTGTACTGACAACAGGGCAGAATGGAGCAAATCATTTTTCCTGGACAAGGGTTTTGGCAGTAATGTTTGAAAGTGCCTTTAGATTGACCAGCCAAATTGTGTATCTGCACCAGAGATGATTTTGAGTCCAGCTTCTTCGTGAATCTCTTGCAAGGTGAGGATTTAACCCTGCAGTGCTACTGCTTTGCATCTGTAAGTGAAACTTCCTGAGGAGCAGTTTTTAGTTGTTAGTTATTTATTTTTGTGTGGTCAGCTCACTTTGGAGCACCATTTTACAGTTTTCAATTTGCACATCAGTGGGAAAAATGGGTCTCATTTGTTAGTTGTGCTGTGCTGACTTGTGGGGAAACACTCCCTGTCCTGAGAAAAGTAATATGAGAGAAGTATTAGATATGGCAGGAAACAGCTGGAAGGGGAGAACCTACACACCCAGAAACTTGAGGGTTTTATTCATAAAAGGGTTTCTGAGGTGCTGCAACAGCCAACTTTGCATCCTGTCCGTCACTGGAATCATTTCCCCTGATGGCGACAGTTGGGTGGCCCATAGATCAACTGGCAAGGTGTAAATAGCAAAGCCCAGGATCTGTAGAAGCTGCCAATTTGTCCAGCAGAGAGGGCATGGGCACTGAGTTTCACACAGGTTTTTTTGGTCGTGAGCCTTTTTGTGGAATTGATTTTCATGGGAAGACGATCAAATGGGGGCACTGCTGGCAGTGCACCACCCAGCTGAGAGGGTGGATAGGAGGGGGCAGAGAGGATGAAGCCAAGCTCACGTCAGTGATGCCCAGCACCAGGACAATAGGCAGTGGGCACAAACTGGAGCATAGGAGGGTCTCCCTGAACACCAGGCAGCACTGTTGCACTATGCATGTATGCTGGAGCCTCAGAAAGTTGTGGGCTCTCCTTAGAGATGTCCAAAAGCTGCCAGGACATGAGGCAGGTGGGACCAGATGGACCCAGAGGTCCTGCTAACATCACCCAGTCCATGGTGCTGCGTTTTAACCTGTTGGAAGTAAACCCCAAATCCTTCCATGCCCATCCTGTCCCCGTGTGTTTGTTGCCTGGCAGTGAAACTCTGGAGGAATGATGTATAAACCCCAAAGTACTCCTGCTAGTAGCCTGGCTCAGTGGGGAACTGAAGAGCAATTTTGCTGTTATTTTTGAATCTTGAATTGTCTTCTCCTGCAGACGCACAGGAAAAGCTTTTCTCACCATGCAGCGAAGCAGATCAGCAATCGGCAGCCTTGTGGGAAATGTTCCTTTTTTTTTTTTTTTTTCTGATTCAGGTCCATCTAATCAGCTCCACCTACGCAGTGGCAGTGGAGCCAGTTCTCTCACACATCCTAACAGCTATCTGCCTGTGCAATTAATGGCTTATCTGCTTTTGCCATGGTTTGGAAGAAAAAACTGAACAAGAGCTGGAAGTATTTGCTTAAAATATCAGAAGTGTCTCTGTGGATGCTCTGGGGTGGATGCTACAAACATCACCCCCCCTCCCGCCCCCCCCCCTTCCCATGCAATACAGAGCAATTGGCCGTTCCTGCCGTGCCCTTCAAACAGGGCAGGTTTCCCACCCGCCATGTGAAAAATTAATGGCTGTGGCGACATAATGTTCCCAAAATACTCACTTTGAGGAGCTGAATGTGAGGCTTTTGATGGAAGGTCTGGTGGTTGGCATCCCAGCTTCCCCGCCAGCGCTTCAGCAGTTGGGGAGAGAAGTGGAAAACGGAATGAAGTGCTTCCAGCTCTGCTTAAGGAACAGAGTGGAGGTGGTTGGGGGATCACAGAGGTAAGTTTGGCTTGTGCCAAGAATAAGTATTTTCTAAGAGAACAGATACAGACCCTTGCATACCTTCTTGAGCAGCTTTCAGCAGCTGATGGGGCAAGGATTGGCATCAAGCATGGCTGGAGCTGGAAGCAGCATCCCTCCTGATGCTGCTCATAGTCATAGAAGATCTCAAAATGGAAGGGACCCATAAGAATCATTGAGTCCAATTCCTGTCTCCACATAGGACCATGCAAAAATCAGGCCATAATAGAATCACATAATGTCCTGTGTTGGAAGGGACCCATGAGGATCATTGAGTCCAGCAGTGTCAAGTCCCATCCCAGATGCATCCCTTTGGAGGAGACCAGCTTGTCTCCTTGACTGTGTGAGCCGGGCAGCTTGGGTCAGGCCATCCAGCATCTCTGTGGACCAGAGCCTTGATATCTTATAGATGGTGTGCCTTGATCTCTAGTAGCTGGGTTGGTGTTTGTGACTTGTTCACTGGGAATGCAACATTGCAGAAGTTACAGAAGTAGAAGGAAGAGCAAATGAAAGCCATGTGTCTCAGTCTGGTTAAAATCACACATAGATTCTACATCATAAAATCACAGAATCACAGAATAACTTGAGTTGGAAGGGATCTTAAAGATCATTGAGCTCCAATCCTCTGCCATGGGCAGGGTTGTCCCCCATCAGCTCAGGCTGCCCAGGGCCCCATCCAACCTGGCCTTGAATATATCCAAGGATAGAGCATCCACAGCTCTCTGGGCAGCAGTGCCAGTGCCTTACTACCTTCTTAGTAAAGAATTTCTTCCTAACTTCAAGCCCAAATTTTAAAATAACTATTTTTATAAACTCCAACCTTACACATTCCTCCTCACATGGCTGTTTTGTGACCTAGCTGATCTGTTTCCCAGTGCAGTGTGCAGGCTGGCCATGCCTAAGCACCTGTATGGCAGAATTAAACAGTGGCTGAATTAAACAGTCCTGCTGTAAAAGTGGGCTCGGGTTTGAATGTAATAGCTGAGTGTTAGAAGCTGCAAGATAAACACAGTAAGGTATGACACTTGGACTAGATGCTCTTAATGTTCCAATCCAATCTTAATGATTCTGTGATTCTAAAACTTAAAGCCATGAAAGCAAGGTGAGAAAGCCAACCAAACCCATGGTGGTGCTGAAAGGGGAGATGATCTCACATCCTATCTGGGAACCTGGGAGCCCCCTGATGCCCATCAGGGCTGGCAGATGAGCAGGGCAATTTCCTGCTGCACGTGGTGACAACTTCTGAACCTTTCCTTCCTGCTTTGTCACAGGTACCCCATGTAACAGCAGCTGTGAAAGACTGCAGCAAAATTTCCCCTGTTCCTTTGGGTGTTTGGTGTCTTTGGGTGTTTCAATGCGTGGGGAGATTCCACAAAGTGTGTTCACACATAATTTGGGTCTGCTTGTGGCTGTGAGAGAAGAGTTTTCCTCCAGAATTATGTTTCCATTGCGTGAGATCTCTGTTGTATTGAGTAGGTGATTCCCATGCCCTTTGCCATGCTGATCTCTCTGGGCATGGCCTTCTCCATCCCTATCATCTCCCTCACCCCCCAAACACACTCACATCCACCGCTTGGCTTTGTTCTCACCCTGAGGTGCTCCCCATCTGTCGAAAGCTGCCGTCACCAAAGTGAGCGCCTTCCTCTTACTAACAGCAGAGTAATCAATTTGAGTCACTGTATACATTAGTAATGACCATGTAATTCTAGTGCAAATTAGGTTTGGGCAGGCTGTGATGCCCGAGACATCTCGTCTTCCTGAGCAGAGCTTGGATTTACAGTCCTCTGGGGAAGGCCGTGGTGAACACCCCCCCGCCCCCTCGCAAATCCTTCCTTGATTGGATACAGTACGGTCGTCTGATTAAAATTGTGCAGTGGTTCAGAAAATGATTTTCAGCCAGTGCTTCACAGTAAATTACTTTTTTTTCTTTCTTTCTTTCTTTTTTTCTTTCTTTCTTTCTTTTTTTTCCCCCTTCCCGGACAACAAATTTTTACCTTGAGGACAGCTGGATGCTGAAATTCAAAGCTCGAGAGAGGCAGATCAGCAGTGAGATGAAGTGGGAAAGTGGGCAAAGGAAGCACAGTGGGCCACCTACGGTATGCAGATGTGAACTTCCCACGAACCCGAAGACTTTGGCTCTCATATTGATGCCTCCCATTCAAAACCCATTTTCCTTTCTTTTTTCCATCAAAGTTTGCTGGTTTCATGGGTGGATGAGGAGCAAAATTGGAAATGTTGCATGAAGATGTCCCAGGGACTCGTGTTTTCCATGTTTCCATGCATATCCATCCTAATGACACGTGGGGAACTTTCTGTCCCTAAGATCTCACCTGTGCTGTCTTGCACATCCAAAGCACTTCTGATGTTCTTCTATATGGGGTGAGCTCCCTCGCTCTTGTAGTGGGGATTTAGCAGGAAGGATGTATCAAAGCCTGTATGAATCTCTCACATCTTTTTGTATCAGAAATAATGCAGGCAGCAGGAGCAGGAAGGTGATCATCCCTCTATATTGACACTGGTGAGGTTGTACCTCAATTGCTGTGTTCACTGTTGGGCCCCTCACTATAAGAAGACATTGAGGCCCTGAAGTGTGTCCAGAGAAGGGCAGCAGAGCTGTGAGAGATCTGGAACACAAGTGTGATGGGAGCAGCTGAGGGAGCTGTGGTTGTTCAGTTTGGAGAAGAGGCCCAGGGGAGACCTCATTGCACTTTACCACTCCCTAAGAGGATGTTGTACGAAGGTGGAGGTTGGCCTCTGCTCCCAAGTGACAGCAATAGGACGAGAGGTAATGGCCTTAAGGAGGATCAGGCTGGATATTAGGAAACATTTCTTCTCCAAAACAGTGGTGATGCATTGGCACAGGCTGCCCATGGAAGTGGTGGAGTTGCTGTCCCTGATGGTGTTCAAGAACCATGGAGATGTGGTACTGAGGGACATGGTCAGTGGGTACAGTAGGATGGATTGGGGTTTTCCAACCTTAATGTTTCTGTCTTGGGATGCCCAAAAGAAGAGTCAGGAGCTGCACTGCCCTGCCAGGGTTTCTGAAACACTTTAAGCCTTCTCCCTGCAGGAAAATGCTTTTGAATATGACTCTGGTGCTGACGAGTGTCCCACTTTCTATGTGTTCAAGTCTCACGGAACAGCAAGGTGTAAAACCCAGTCTTTCCTCATGGATTTTCACAGCCCTTGAACCCACCCAACTGATGCCAATCTGGAGCAAGGCACTGGGTATCCAGCACTGTATTCTGTCACTCACCTGGCACCATTGGAGCCTGGCTCCAAGCAGCCCCCATCCCATGGCAGGGGGCTATGTCTGTGCAAGGAGGTAGGATAAGGAATAACAGCAACATCATAATGACCCAGATAAATGCTGTAGTCAGTGAATGCTTGAGAAAGAGTTGTTAGTGGAGAGGGGCAAGGATTTTTAAGTTAGAGATGAGTGACTTAATGGGCTGTGGGTTCCTGTGTCATTTGAAGTGTCTTTGAATGTGTTTTAAGGCATTTCATCTAGATGGTGGCCACACTCTGAGCTGAAGATCTGCATTTAATGTCCTTTCCTTTTCCTAGAGGAGCTCCAACAGCTTGCAATGAGTTTAACATACCCTGTATTTAGGTTGTATGTTAGCACTGAAATAAATGTAAAACTGATTTCCTCCCTTTGTTTGCATGTGGTGCAGACAAGTGGGGAAGATTTGTCCCAAACAACATCAGCTCCCTACCTTCCTCCCAACACAGGTTCTCTTCTGCTTTGTATTGGCTCCATGGGAAAAAGGAAATTGCGGTGGAGGGAAATGCTGTTATTTAAATAAAAAAATCTATTTTGCAGCATATTGGCACTGAGACTGCAACATGGTTGTTGCCCACTCGTCTCTCGGTCCCAAGTTTGTTCCTCACTGGGGATTATTGGTGCCTTTGTCTGTCCAGTTCGAAATGTCACATTTCCTCCTGCAATTAGAAGGAGCTTTTATCCGCAGGATGGATGTGTGTCTGAGGGGGGTGTTTTCATTCCCACTAGGTGAATGTTTTAGTAGGCAGTGTCCAACACATCACACAAATACTTGAAACGTTTTAGTAATACTAAAAGGCTGTTATTGCAGCTTGCACGACCTTTCAGAGATCGCTGCGAACTCACAAGATGGAATGAGCTTATAAAAGGAAATGTGGTCTTATTTTTAAGCTAGGGCACGGGAGAGAATTGGTTTAAGTGTGCTCTGTTCCCAAAAGGAACCACTCTTGTTCTTGCAAGGCCAGTGCCACCTCTCCTGAGCTCCCTCTAGGCAGCTGACAGCAAACCTCCACCACATTTTGGTGGAGAGAAGGCAAGGGATGCCAAATGGCGCATGCCACACGTGCAGTAGCCCATGGCAATGCACCAGCTTCATGTCCAGCTCCAAGGGTGTCAGCACCCCACTGTTGGAAAAAGATGAGCCTACGTAGTGGGGATACTGAAGCTGGGAAAGGGGCTGGAGGATTCTGAGGCAGCAGAGAATGAGCTAGGAAAATGCACAGGCCAAGGCTTTATTCATTTAATTTATACCTTTACTTAATTGAACAACCCCCTGGAGCTGTCCAAGGCCAGGTTGGATGGGCCCCTGTGCAACCTGAGCTACTGGTTGGCAACCCTGCCAATGGCACGGGGTTGGAAATGGGTCATCTTTGAGGTCTCTTCCAACCCAAGCCATTCTATGATTCTGTTAGCACAGAAACACCTGATTGTGCCTTGAAGTTCATGAAAGAACAGCCTTGCTCAAGGATTTTATACCTTTCTATCTGATTCTGATTTGACAATATATCTGCAAGCACAGCATGCTGTTTACAGTTCTTACTGATGTCTTACTAATGCAATATTAACTATTGAGTAGACACACTCTTCTTAATGGAGCAAGGTGTTGCTCCAAGGGAGCTCACATGGCAAAGCAGAGGCCTTGACTATAGTGTTTAATTTCACAGGACTATAAGCTCACTTATTGCCTTTTGTGTCTGTGTGAGAAGATGAGGCTCCAACCCAAATGACTTACTTACAATATCAAGGCATGATCCAACAAGCCTTTATTCACACAAGTAGTCTCAATTAATTCAAAGGAGGCTCTTCATAGAAAGGAAATTTGCCTCCTTAGGGGTGAGAAGGGAGGAAATGAAAACACTGAGTCAGTCGTGGTGCACCACCTATATAATTTAAGGCAGACATTTAACAATATAAGTACTAATGTATCAGGCTTGATGGCCAAGACTGGAAAATTAGAGTGCTAATACTAGCTCTCTTCAGCTATATTTGGACTCAAAAAGCCCTGAAGCATCTGGATACAACAGCATATACCTGACTTTAGGCATGTGAAAGGCATACTGACTTTCAGGGCATTATTTGGGCTGAAAGTTCAGTATTTTGTGAAGTGGGGGGGGGAGGAGGGAGGGTTGAGAAAGTGCACTGTTTTTCATCTGTGCCATATTTCTGGCTGCTGCTGTTACTGTTTTCTGTGTAGCTTGGTGCATTTAAGCACTTTGTATAGAGTAAAATGGATCTGCATCTTTAGTCATAGAGGTCAGGAACCGTGGGCAGAGAAAACGTTGTATGGGTGGGGGTTTGATGCTGTTGGGCTAGCAGGGAAGAGGTGCAGTTTCTATAGAATTGTCTATGTGGCTCATGCCTGTGGTCAGGGGATGGTGCAGCCCTTGGCACATGGATCCTTGGCTCAGTCAAAGCTAAAATAGGAAGCCTCCCATAGTCTGCTGCATTTTGGTGGAAGCCCCAGTTTACGTGACTTCTGTGCATCCCTCTGTGAGATCAGCTCCCCACTCTCCTACTTTTGTACAAAAGATGGTTGCAAACCACCTTATGTGGGCAGCATTAATTTGCCTTCAGTCTTAGTGATAACGGGGCCCAAAGTGGATCTGCAGTTGACCTGATATTTGTAAGTGTGCTAATTTTAAGTACTGGCACCTGAAAATTCTGTCTTTTATTTCCAGAATAAAGTCAAGGTAAAAGAGGATGAGGGAGAATATAACGGGAAAGGAATCTGCGAGAGGAGAACAGGTGAGAAAAGGGTCCAAATATCACGGGTCTACTGGCAGATGTAATCATCTCACTTTATCACCATTTCAGTACAGAACACAGGACAAAAGTTCAAAACTCAAAAGCAATGACTTTTGTGTTCAGGTTAGCATCTTTCCTACAGCACTCATTTCATGTTTCCTGATGTGTCTGTGTGTCCTACTGCAATGTTTGGTTGCACCATGAGGTACAAGTTGCCACTTCACTTTTGGGGTGATCTTGCACACATCTAAAGCAAGACAATGGCCTGGGCTGCTTGTGGCTTGCAAATATTTATTTTCCCCCTCTCTCTCCCCCCCCGCCCCCCACACCTCCTTCTATCTTGTTATTTTTTCATATAGTTTTCCCTCTCTTGCTCTCATTTAATTCGCTCTTCGCTTGTTCCTTGATGTTCTGGCATTGCCTTCACCACACATCTCACGAGGTTTTGTGCAGTTCTGACAGGGCTGTTCTGCAGGGAAATATAACAAGATTTTGAATATACAAAAGAAAAAGCATGAAGCCAGACATGTTAGTAAGGGGCAGGTTTTAATTACCTAGCCATTATTGGATTACTCCAGAGTAGAGGAAATATGACTAATGCTATGTCTGTGCTTCTGGCATACAACTGCTGTCAAATTCAATAAGGACTTATTAAACATCACAGAGGTGTGACTAAAGAAAACGATGAACAGAATGTGGAAAATAGCAATCATGGTCCTATTGTGTGCACTATGAATTTCTAATCTAGGAGGTGGGAATGTCTGTGGGGGAAGATCTGGGGAAATTGCTATATTTTATCAGCAAAGTAAAACAAAGTTAGGCTTTGGGGAAGGGAATCCTAACTGTAAAAGGATGAGCAATCATAGAATTACAGAATCGTTTGAGTCTGTATCTGGTCCAATCCCCCTGCGATGAACAGGGACATCTACAGCTCCATCAGGTGCTTAGAGCCCTGTCCAGTCTGACCTTGAATGTCTTCAGGGATGGAATATCCACTACCTCTCTGGACAACCTGTTCCAGTGTTTCACCACCCTTACTGTAAAGTGATGCTCTGACCCAGGTGACCGTGGAATGCTGCTGAGTCTCATCTAATACCCTTCATGGATGCTGATCCCTCCTTCAAGCAGGACTTATTCCTTTTAGATGACATAACTGTTGGCTGAAAAATTCAGAAATGCTCTTGAGATGAAAGACTGGGACAGGTCTGTCCTGCTGTGTATGGCTAGCACTTCAGTGTGATGCATCCTAGGCATCCCAACTCCAGCTGCAGACTGGATATAGAGAAAGTCCAGCTTTTGTCATAGCCATGGCCTGTGGGAGGGCTTTCTCTTGCCCAGCTGGCAGTGCTGGACCTGGTGCAACCCATGGTATGGTTGGCTCTTCTGTCTGCCAGGGCACATTGCTGATTTAGGTCAACCACAACCACTATCTTGATCTGTCGACACTCAGCACCAAAACATACCCAAACTGCACAGGCTGGATGGCAGCTCACTGGTGGCATATTGGAGAGCTGGAGCTCCACTTTGGTAACATATGAGTGTGAAGAGGCTGAAGATTTCCATTGGGAAACCTGTGCTCCAGGAGACGCAGGACTTCAGGTACGTGTCTCTGCCTGGTGTTGCCTACCAACCTGTGACTCTTGTTGGATCCTCCTCAGCTTTCTATCTTCATCCCTCAGAGGTGTATCTCTTCCCACTGGAGGCATGAGGAGGTGCCCAGTGCCGGCAGCCTGAATCATTTGAGGATGGCAAGGCACATGGCATTTTTGCTGTTTGTGCTTATTCTAAAAGCATAAGCCTGCTTAAGCTCTCCCTTGCCTCATGGTTGGAGGATCCCAAATCCAGCTCCTCCAAGATGCACTTTTATGTAGGAACTGGTACTGAAAACTTCTCTGTAGAGGCAGCACCTGATATAAGGTGTGTAATTCACTTCTCAGAAAGTGGAGTAGTTGTAGAGCTAGACTCACTGCTGATGTAATAACTGTGGTGACCTCATCAGAAGCTTGCCAGATCACACCCACAGCAGCCAACTTGTCCTCGCCATGTCTCCCCATGCATTACCAGCCCTGTCTTTGAAACAAAGATAAGTGTTTGTCCATTTTTGTGGATAAAACAATTAGAACAGCACGTACAGAGATGCAATTGGGTGTACGATGAGACAGGTAATTGATCAAGTGCTGGCCACTAATGTCCCCATATTAATAAAATGATCAATGGTGATGCTACAGACTTAGAAATAAAATAATAATGGGGCTTGAACTGGATGGTTATTGGGTGTAATGGGCAGAGCTGCTGGAGCTGTTGGGTCCAGGAGAGGACCATGAGGATGCTTAGAGGACTGGAGCTCTTCTCCTTTGGAGAAAGGCTGAGGGAGCTGAGCTTGTTCAGTGTGGAAAAGGCTCCTGGGAGACCTCAGTGTGGCCTTTGAAGAGACTTTATACACAGAAGGGACACTGAGTTCTTGCACAGTCTGATAGTGATACGACAAGGGGGAATGACTTTAAACTAAAAGAGGGAAAATTTAGGTTAGATGCTAGGAAGAAATTCTTTACTCAGAGGGTGGTGAGGCCCTGGCACAGCTGCCCAGAGAGATGTGGATGGAGCCCTGGGCAGCCTGAGCTGGTGGTGGGCAGCCCAGCCAATGGCAGAGGGGTAGAAATGGATGATCTTTAAGGTCCCTCCCAACCAAAACCATTCTATGATTCCATGATTTTTCTGTATATAATGCTACAAACCCTGTTTGTTATGTGAAGGGGATACCATGCATCGGATGCCCTTTGTGGACTTCTTAGGCAGTACAGCACATTTGCAGCTGTAATGAAGGCTGTAATTGGGAAGGAAATGGACAGACAGACACATCTGCCTGTCACATGTTGGGTCAGTGAAACGTGGAAATCCTGGCCATGTTTTGCAGGCTCAGTCACTTGATCAAATTATTGCACTGTTTTTTTTTTTCCTGCTTTTCCTGTTGTAATGCTATTATAGTCTACTTAATAAACTGCATATATTAATGATCCATTAACAGCTAACAGAGAAACAGAATGAATTGGAAATTTCAATCTCTAGAAACTTTAACCAGAAACCTAAAATTAAAAACCTTAAAGACTCAAATTCCAACATAACAGAGGCTCTCTAAACTAAACTCAGTTGTCAGCTGATCTGTAGGTACCCACAGTGGTCTGTTTCTTTTGGTCTGTATTTATCCCTTCTTTCTGAATTTATTTTGAACAGGATGGATTGCTTGAGTCCATAAAAAAAAATAAAATCTTATGGCAAAATATTTTGTTTCAGATGGTTACATGCGTTGCAACACAATTGATCTGGGACTGTTCCCATCAGAATTTGGATGATAAAAGTGTGAAGATGTCTATCGAGTTTCTTTTTTACTGCATTATCAGTGCTGATCAGTGACAGTTCTCTTACACAGAACCCGGTGATGGGCTGTAAAGCTGTTGTAAAACGTCCAAGAACCAGGAAAAAAAAAAAAAAAAACTAACAACAAAGAACCAAATTTCTTTCAGCTAAGCCCAGGAAATGCATTATACCCCCTGTAAGGAAGAGGTGTATTGACTGAATCATTGCCATCAATGAGCCCACAGCTCAGACTCTTATTTTAGGTGTTACACTTCTCAGCTAAATACACTCTAAATACATCAGAGAAAGTGAGAGCAGGAGCACAAAGCTCAGCTCTGGAAAGTCTTTTTTTCTTGTATGGCAGCAGGTGTGTTTAAGTGATTTTGCACATATTCAAGCCAAATTTTTTGGATGGAAAAGAAACGAATCAGGCACCTGTAACATAGAGATAAAGAGATCTAGGTCAAGGTGTACCTGAAATTCATGGTTGAGTCAAGGGAAGAACTTCTAGAACAGCATGACAACATCCAGAGGTAAAAGAGACATTCATCTGAGTACCACGCTTCCCTCTGATAGCGTCGTGCTGGCAGCTCTTATAAATTAAATTCTTTGTGGTCAATGGGAGGACACCCTCCAATTTTACTTATTTTGTACAGTTTGTGCAAAAATTTCAGCAAAACTCTTGAGTTATCTTCATCTTGTTTAGGGTAGCCAACATGATTGTACAGCATTTTTCTTGTTTCCAAACCTGAGTTTCCTTACTGTTTTGAAGATATTTGACAGTGGAGTGTAGAAAAAAGATCATAATAGCAAGCTAAATGAAGAAGTGTCCTTTGCTTTAGCGATCTTAAGATTTCAGGATCGGTTGAGTTCAGGCTAACACACTGAAACGAGTTGTTCCAACAGGGATATTATAAATCAGGAGCTATTCATGCAGAGGAGTATGCTTGGAGGCTACATTAGCACAGATTCACAAATCTGAGAGGTTGTGGATGCCCCATCCCTGGAGGCATTCAAGGCCAGGCTGGATGTGGCTCTGGGCAGCCTGGTCTGATGGTTGGCGACCCTGCACATAGCAGGAGGTTGAAACCCCTGCTGATGATCATTGTGGTCCTTTTCAATCCAGGCCATTCTGTGATTCTCTGAAATCTGGCCCTGATGCCTTAAAATATTTAGGGCTCCAGTCCTGAGTTTATCAAGGAAACACCACTTCCCACAAAGCCATCCACGGGAAGAGATGAGGTTTCTCCTGCTTTCCCTGTCTGTTTTCCCCTTTCTTTTTCACGCTTACACAACTTTGAATACAGTCCTACCACCTCACAGAAGGGGTCTCTCGCAGCTTGCTACGAGGTTTTCAGCAACTGGGACTTGGCAGGCCACTTGTTTTGTGCTCTGGGAAGTTAACAGTTCAAATCCTTCCTAAAGAAATGTGAGATGAGAGGGTCAGCAGCCTGCATCTTTCTTATAAATACCCCCTGACTTCTGACATTGTGGAGGGAGGAAAAAAACAAGCTGTTTGCCATGCTGGCCCTCTTCAGACATCAGTTCACAGACTTGAGGAGTAGCCTGAGAAGGAAAGAGAGATCTCTGAAGTGAAAAGTGCCCTGTGATGAGATACTGGAGCCAAAGAGACACAGACTGCTCCCGGACTCCCTGCCTGTGGATAAGAAACTCCAGTTGACACTTATGAGTGAGTGGGGAAAAAATGCCTTAAACCCATGTGACACTTATATAACTTCAGGCCCGGGATGTTTTTCTCACAAAGGAAGGACAAATATTGCCAGGGGCAGCTTTCATGATAAAAGCAAGCCAATAATCTCTGAAAATGGAGAGTTACTAAAAAAATAGCCTTCAAGAGAAGCCAGGACATTCCGTGTCAGGCTTGTGTCCCTCTTGACTGTAGTAGGGCAGTGAACTTGGGCAGCTGCTGGTGAGTCTCAAAAGTGCCATAAGTCTATGATTACAAGTATTTTGGAGGATACAAGAGATGGAAAAGCAAGATTTCATAGAATCATAGAATGGCTTGGGATGGAAGAGAGCTCAAAGATCATCTAATTCAAAGTCCCACGCCATGGGCAGGGTTGCCAACCACTAAATCAGATCAGGGATCAAGAGGTTGCCCAGGGCCCCATCCAACCTGGCCTTGAACATCTCCAGGGATGAGTGTTGCTGGGAAGGATGCTGAGGACTGGATGTACATGAAAAGAAGGAGAGGAAGGTACCATGCTAGGAATGGGGGCTGACACCTTATCTTCAGAGCAAAAGAGCCCTCACCTTGCTGAGTGATGTAAGCCTAAGGTGGTAGTTTTGGTGGGAGCTTCCTAAAAACATCATGTCTTCTGTACTCCTTGCAAAGCTTTTGCTTGACTGCAAGAAGCAGTCTGGAAGAACACAGGAAGACTGGAGCAGATGACATCCTGAGATCCTGACTTTTTTTGTTTCTATTGGTGTGATGTAAAGAAGTAGATGCTTAGACGCAGTCACTGATGGTACACGTTTGTGGCTCTGAAATAAGTGACAAATACAATGAGATGGGGAGGATGGTAGACTTGGGCCATCATGCTGAATGCAGACTATGAATATAGACCTATCTGCAAGTCTTTTGCCAGATGATCCTTTCAAAACTGCTGGTTGATGGCCCATTGGATGATGCTGATGACTTAAGTCTGACACATTGCACTCAAGGGTAACTGCTGGATTGAGACCAACCTTATTCAGTCAAATTTAGGCATTTTGGGGCAGATGTCAACAATACAGATTGTTCAGAGCAGCCACCTCCTCTAGATGTTTACTCCCTGCCTATTTTTGGAAGGGCAGTTCCTCCAGAGGACTGATACATCTTACCAGATATAGATATAGATTACCAGATATGCTTTGGACTTTGTCTCCCAGGATCTCCCAGTCTTCAATCTCCCTGATCTCTTGGGTGATTGGTCAGTTGCTGTCTACCTGCCACAGATTGGTGTCTGGAGGCAAAATAAGTGGCTATGGAAGTTAAAATGCTGAAAAAGGATGGACCTTTATGCTTTCAAAAAAGAGTTCATCTGTCCCCCGTGAAAATATTTCTCTACTGCTGTTTAATACCAGCGAGTCCCAGCTTGCTCCATGGCCAAGAGGCTTTGTAGAATCGTAGAATGTCACAAGTTCGAAAGGACACATAAGGATCATCAAGTCCAACTCCTTGAGTTGAGTCTAGGAGTTCTACAAGACTCACCTCAAAGACACATTTCCAGCTCAGCATTACAGTCCTACATACATGCTTTCAGCTGTTTTGCAACTGCTTTCCTGACGTATTGCTATGTATGCTATCCTATGTGGAAACTGATACAAGGTGGCAGGAAACCATGCATCACGCATGCGTCTTGCACAGTGGCAGCTTCCTTCCTTGGCAAGCTGCCTCAGCCTGGCATCTGTATTTTGAATCACTCTTGTATTCCTCCTCTAAATCCCCACCTGAGGTCAAGCTTTGAAAGAAAGGTCGGCGCTATTTGAAAGCTGCTCAGAAAGAGACTGAATCACGTAGTGATGAGTCATGTGAAAATTAAATTGATGCAAATGTTAATTTGACGACTTGAAAGTCTGGAGAGGATTCCGGCTGAACCATGAGTTTGGTGCTCATGCAGCTGTGCTTCTGTCGGGGTGGAGGTTTTGCAGTAGGTAAAAACAGGGTGGGAGAGGTGTTGTTAAGCCAGAACAATCTCTTTTTTCCCCCCCTGAGTCTGACTCATCACAGGTTTCTTGCAGGAGGGGAAGCTCTGCAAAGAGCCTCTGGCATCCCCATGTCACTGCTGGATGTGTGGGCTCTGTTCTGAGTGTGTGACCGTAATTCTGGGATTTGGGGTTTTTGTTGTCAGCATCCAAGGTGCTGGGCATGGTGCTGCTGGCCGGGCACTTCCAGCTCTCCTCATAAATCATTAACTACTCCAGAGCGATTGGTGAAGCGTGAAAGGATATCAGCAATTACCTCATGCCCTAGAGGAGCAGATCCTGTTGGACAAATGAGAAAGTATCTGGGGATAACCATATAACTAGAATAATTAAATGCTCTTTTATGCTTGTTAAATTCAGGGTTATATTCATGATTTTCCCTTCACCCCAATCAAACTGGGGGTAATTAACTTGAAGGCATCATTACCAGCACTGACTCACCTCGGTGTTTGCATGAGCACAGTGAAGCACTGATGGGTTTTATTGCACGGACATGAATGTAAAAGCGAGTGCAAGGAAAAAGAGAAACAGAATCTTTGCCGCATACAGGCAAGGGAGAATCTTCAGGTGATGCACCGAACTCCCAAGTGCTGGGAGATGGCACTACTGAAGATGCTCTGCAGCGGTGACCAATGGATGCTGACTTCTGCTCAGTGTTCTGACAGAAATCCAACTAAAGGTGGCCACATCAGAGTGCCACATCAAGTGGCTTTTGAAATGCTCTTTATTTTCAGATTGGGATTTAATGGAGAAATAGGATTGTCGGAGTCAGAGCCTACTTCAAAAGCCCGAATTGTTTCTATCTTTAGAACTGGCCACCAACCCTTGTGAGTTCTGTTTGCTCCATGGAAGAAGAAAAGTTCTGGCCTGCTATACTTGTCTGAATTGTCTTCTTTTTCTTCTTCTTCTTTTCTAATTATTATTCTTTATTGTCTCGCAGCTCAGAAAGCAGATGGAAAATACTTTCCTATAAGATTTATTATATTACTTGTATACCTAATTAGGCAATCGCTATGCATTTCTTAATCATGTATATTACATTATTTCAGCACTCTGAATACCATTCACTCTGAATACCATTTCTGGGCATCATTACAGGCCTCCAATTAGCAAACAGGAGTTGAGAACTTAATGGGTTACATTCATAATCAAATGCTAAGTGAAGCACACACAGCTTCCTTAAAGATGACACAGCTGTAACAACAGTGTCTTCGTTTTATATGTAAAGTTTGTCTCCATTGGTATAAGTAAGCACAGAGGGCTTTGTAAAAGCTCTATAGATTTCTTACATTCTCAATTTCTACTTTTCCCGACTGATCCAGACTGTGGCTAACTGTGTTATTACTTCATTTAGGAAGTGACAGAGTGGTGCAGGCTCAATGCAAGCAAGTTCTAAATCTTGGCAATCAGAAACCGATCTTTCTGGTGGTTTCAGTGCTCTTGCAGACCTCCTGTCCCCGGTCTGTTTCTCTGTTTAAGCCGATTTCTTTGCTCTGGAGGAGGCTGTGTGGTGTTTTCAGGCTGAAGCAGAAGCCCTGGGATTCCCATGGGAGAGGATGAACTCAACACGTTTCCCAGCCAAGGAATGTTCAAGCCAAATAATTTGGACAAAACTGGAAGTACTGAGATAGAACTGAAATCTCTGATAATCAGCCAAAGCTGGGGGAGCTGTTAAGTACCGAGGGACAAGTTCTGCTCGTCCAACATCATCTCACTCTGCAAATAGCTCCCCTAACATTCCTGCAGGGAGGGCATGATGGGAATGGCTACAATTTAAAATAATTGTTTTGCTTAAGCAGGAAAACAAGATGAAACAAAAGTTTCTCGGGCTAAACAGGCCTTGTCAGCCTGATTTTATCCTAGAAATAAATAATAAAAAAGATATCATAAACAGAACCTATGAGATGTAATGTCAAGAGTGGAGATTCTCCTTTTTGCATCTTTTCCACCCAAGAAGGGAAATTTTCTGGACTCACCCAGTTTATCAGGTTCCATTCAGTAACAAGCCACGTTGCCAGGTACCAGGAGTTTACTGTACATTGCAAATGAGCTGATGTGTGGCTTGGTGTTTCCAATCCCAGAAGTGCAGAGCTTGGTTTCATCATGGTGATGGAGGTGGAATGTAAGGATGTTGGGCTTTGCCAAAACCCAAATTCCCATCAACTAGGAGGCAAAGAACTACACATGAAGAGCACATAGTCTCAGCACTGAGATCTTGGTGGTTGAGGAGCTGTGTTGGTAAGGGCTGGGATGGGAAGGATGGAGTGGGTACGAGGGGGAGCAAGAGCAGGGTAGGGAAAATGCATGAGTGCTGTGCAGAAGCACGGAGCATCCAGCAACTCTGGGCACTTAGGTGTGCATTATCATCCCTGCCACTCTCTGCCTTTTAGCTTCTTTTTTTTTTTTTTTTGCTTTTATTTTGTTTTATTGGCTCTTGCTGGGCCTTTGTAAGCGAAGGGAAATGCGTGTGGGAGGAGTGAGAGGGAGGTTATGGCAAGGCTGCTGTTCAAGACAGGGCTAATGGCCCAGAGATTTGATAAATAATTCTGTTTAATTTAAGCCTCAGGAGCTTCTAATCGAATTGTATCACCTGTGGTTCTACTGCTTTTTTCCAAGTCAGAGAGGAGGAAGGAAAAAACCTGGTAGAAAAGGCTGACCTTTGCTACCAGCAGTGGTGAATGGAGGCTTTCCAAGCCTGCACGAGCCTTGGTGAAGCTGAAGGGACATGCAGTGTCCATAATAACGTTTTGCCTTGGAGACCCCAGAGGATGGATGCTGCAGCCAAGGTGCTGTGGGAAGGATCCAGAGCGGCTGGTGAGGTTATCATGGAACCAAGGCAGTCAAATACACTGCAGGGGGATGGAGAGCAGCAGCTCTGCCTTGCTCAGTGGTCTTCCAAAAACTCAGCCCAATACTGTGTCCCACCTTTTGCATTTCTTTCCATCAGCTCAGCAGGAATGTAAAGCTACAGGTGAAAGGATGAGCCTTTATGCTGCTGACATCCATGTACTGTAACATGGATAGGGAAATAACAGCCTGTCCTGTCATGATAAGGGCTGCCTAGTATCAGAGTGTAGTAGTTCCAGTGCTTTTAAAAGGAAAAGCAGGAATTTCAGCCAAAACACAGATTTCTTAGAGGTGTGCTTCTTTACATAGATTGAAACTGGGATCTACGTCCCAGGAGTTACCTTTAAGCAATGCTTTGAAAACACCTGGGGCCTCAGGCACGGGATGCAAGGCTGATAATGACCTGGAAGAAGGCAGAGATTTATCCTCACTGGACTTGCAGTAAATCTGAAAGGAATAATTGCATCTCTATTTTAGGATCTTAGTGCAAATTCTGCAGATGTCCAGCTCCGTATCACAGGGTTCGATTCATGGGCAAGCACTTTTTTCCCACTCTCCTTTATTCAGAGCTCTGCTAAGGTGGGAAAGGGCAGGATGCAGTGGTCCCAGAAGCATCCTTAGTCTCTGCTGCTCACACCGCCCATCAGAGAGTTACCACTCTGTTAAAACTGAAATGCAGCCAGGAACAAAGCAGGCTGTGAGCACTATGAGCTAAGCTAGAGGAAGGCATCCTTATTTTGAGTTAAAAATAAAAAAAGGAAAAGAAAGAGAAGTCATCAGGGGGCTAACAGCCAGTCCTGTCCCTTCAGAGTCCCTTTGAGGGATGTTCTTTCTCTGTTGAGACCAAAGAGTGGGGAAGCCCTTAAAAACAAACCTACCCCATGCAGCTTCACACACGGCTGTCTGCTGCGATCAGATCAGAACAGGCAAAAGCCTGCATCCAAACTGGGATGCATGAGCTTTTGAAGATGCCATGTGAGAGCAAGCATCTGCCTTCAGGAGCCAGTCACAGGGTGAGGAGCGGGGTGACTTTTGTTTTAGCAAGGACAGTGACAAGGAGAGAACACAGCGATCATCTGATTTGCCTTCCTGCACAGAAAGAGGCCATGAAAATGCATCCATCTGCCCCTGCAGCCATCCTGTGCTTTTTGGGTGCAGCGATGGGCACCGGGGACACCATTTTTAATGCTTCCCACCTCCACGAGTGTGCATCTTCAGATTTCAGAAGAAGATCACCATACAGAGCATCACACCAGAGATGTACAGCCTGCATGGCTGCACCTGAGGTGTGACACATTTTGGGGAGGCTGAGCACATACTCATGCAATGCTGACCCCCCTTCATTTGCCTGCCATCAATATTTTAGAATCACAGAATATCCCAAGTTGGGAGGGACCCATAAGGATCACTGAGTCCAACCCCAGCTCCATACAGCAGCACCCAAACCCAACCCTGTGTCTGAGAGTAGCACTTGGGGCTGTGCCCGCTGTCCTGGGCAGCCAATTCCATGCCCACTGCCCTCTGGGGCACTGCCTTTCCCTCACCCACAGCTGCCCCTCCTCTCACAGCTCCATGCAGTTCCCTCAGGCCCTTTTGCACCTCTACATCATAAGCACTACCCATTCATTTTGGTGCTGGTGAATAATTTAAAAAATGCAGCCCTGGTTATACCTACTGGACTTCCCCAAGAATATTCTGCTCATAAATATCCCCTGAGGCCAACTATGCCAGCCATACACAGCCTTCAATTTGAAGCTAAATTTACTTTCCTTTCTTGTATGTCAGCCTATTTGAATTACTGACTCTATCAAGGAGGCGGATGATTAGTGCAGCGTATGCACCCATATTTCAGTTGCAGTTAGCTAGTTTCACAAAGCAAGCCACTCTTTCTGAAGCAAAACAACCCTAAGTTTATTTAATGAAGCCAAGCACTCTATTTAAAAAAAAAAAAAAGAAGAAGACTGTGAATACGATCGTTATAATCCAATTCTAGAAGAAATAGGACAAAGATCAATCCAGGAATTCATTAAAATCCTTCTGTGTCAGGATGACCTTTAAGGTTTGCTATTCATCTGCATTTTTCAAATTTTTAAGCCTTTTTTTTTTTTTTTTTTTTAATTCAGAATCTTGGAGTGGACATATAAGCACAAATCCTACTTGTTGCTTAGCAAATGGGGAAATTCTGACTGCTTTATGTCTATATACTTTATCGGGCATCAAGTTAACACTTATGGGATCTGAATTGCAGGATAAAAAATATGCACTGGAAACATAGGTATCATGAGCTCTTCTTGTAGGAAGAGGAAGAGCTGTTCCAAATGAAGCATCCAAAGCTTACAAAAAATATGCACCATGTTTTCTCCCCCTTCTGCCCAGAGACTGTTGTAACTGGGCAATCAAAGCTGTGCTACACGTGTGGTATTTCCTGTGTATCCCAATCCTGCAATTTTTCAGGGTAAGATATTATTTTGCCAACCTGACCATGACCCTGGGCTTCTTGATGTCATCCCTGCTAACTGAACAGTGATAGGTAGGAAGGAATAATTGGCATTTGCTTATCAAACATGTGAAATGGGAAGGATTTGCTCACAATCACCTAAAAAAGCCACCCTACCTACCCCTCCTACCCACTCCCATTTTCTGTGATGGAGACTTTTGCTGTCAGAGAGAAAGCATCTGATTGATAGCACCAAGGAGTGAGCTCTTGCATCCCCCTGCAGAGCAGGTACGGCCCTCTTACAAAAGGACCACCTGCTAAACACCCCCCACTATGGCTATTAATAACCACTTCCCGTGATTTTCATAGCTTTCTGATGTGGACATTTGACCTCTTATAATTGTGTTCATCTTCCCTGCTCACGTTACACAGGATATCCAGCAGCACAGGCATTGAGGACAGGCTGAGCATCCCCTCCTTTCTGTTCATCCTGCAGCCCGCGTGCTTTCACCACTGTCCCCGCTTCCAACTGAACGCACTTGACGTGCTGCCTCTCTCACGGCTGCGCTGACAGCTCTCTGTTATTCCAATTTAAACACCAGGCTGCACCTGTTAGCTTAGCTCTTCATTGAGAGGAACTGAAGCAGAAAGTGACCTCGCATGTCCGGCAAAGCAATCCCTCGCTGCTAATGGAAAAGAGCTGGGTTCACTAAAGCCGGCGGCGTGTTCCTCCGGGTTATTTGTATCGCTGGTGTTTCTGCCTTATTGACTGCCTCCTTGGAAAATAATTCTGTTGCTTAATTGATTGTAACATTTCTTTATATTCCCCCTTCCCCCACGCCAGTCCCTCGGGACTTTGTTTCTCACTGGTGTTTGGTTGCTGTTGTGCAGCAGTAGCTGTGGTCAGCGTGGTAGGAAGCATACATCTGTGCTTCCCAACCACACGCTGGGGATTTTGACGTTCCAGCACAGCCTTTTTCCTTAGGGTCACAGAATCACAGAATTGTTTTGAATCGTGGAATCATAGAATCTCAGAATCACCAAAGATGGAAAAAACACCTACAAGACCAGCTAGTCCAACTGTCCACCCATCACCAATAGTTCTCACTAAATCACGTCCCTCAACACAACGTCTAAATGTTCCTTAAACACCTCTGGGATCAGCGACTCCACAGACTCTCTGGGCAGCCCATTCCAGTGCCTGACCAGTCTTTCAGAGAAGTATTTTCCTAAGTTGGAAGGGACCCTTAAAGGCCATCTGGTCCAACTCTTTCAGTGATCAGGGACACCCACAGCTCCGTTGGTGCTCAGAGTATCCCCAGTGATAGTGAATCCTTGCAGAAAACCAAGTAGTTTTCACACAGCTTGGGCTTTCCAGGTCACTGCTATCCTCTACTTTGCACAAAGTCTTGTGTTTTCCAAAGTTCTTTCCTGACTGTGTAGTTTCCTCTGTAACTATGCATGGATCCCAGAATAAGGGGCTTTAGAATGGAAGAATGTGAAAGGATTGCTAGCTGGGGACATTCACTCATGCAACGCACACAGCAAGAGGCCCACATCAACACAGAAAGTGGATCCTTCCTGGTGAGAATAACCACCAGCCTACTGGAGAGAGCTGGATCCTTCCACAAGCACTTGAGGGGGAAGAAAGAACAATGCATTTTTCTTTCCTTCTACCAGTAAAAACCAGTGATCTCTGAAAGTTTATACTAAGCAAGCCCTTGGATCATCCTCTTGCAGCCTGTATCTGGATAGCTCACATCATGCAGTAAGGAGTTTTCAGAGAACCCTCAAGCAAGCCTTTGCCTATCTCTCATCAGCCAGCACCTTCTCAGGGTAGCTCAGCTCAGATAAGAGATACTCTTATTTTCTTTGGGTTTGCAGTGTGACATACGTATTCCTCACAGTCCTGCTGAAGAGGGATGATAACATGTATACTAGGCAATGAGGAAAGTGGAGAGGGACGGCAAAACAGCTTCGACAGCTGCTGCTCAAGTAGACCATCAACAGCTATCTGACAGCAAATTTAAAATAAATCAGGGTAGAATTGTGATTTATAATTTTCCCCCATTTTTCTACTGGCTAGCAGGGAGGCTTTTGCATCCAACAAAGTAACAAGCATTTCCATGGGCTGCTTATTTGAAAGGACATTGGAGGAAGGTGAATGATTACGTCTTCAGGGTGCTAATGGGGTCATTTCATGCTGTGGTTATTGGTGGACTGATAGAATGGATTATGTGCCTATAATTATCATTTTTTGCTGCTGGGTGGTCACCATTTCCCATTGTAAATCTGCTTGTCAAGGCACCAAGACATTTTTCTGTGGGCGTTTCTCATTGTTATTTAAAGGTAAGGAAATAATTTCAGAAGTGCAAATTAAGCTTGGTTGCCAACAGGAAGGAGATGAAGTTGGCTGGGGAATAAAACCAAGCAATCCCCTGGGAACCCAACAATCATTCCCACATGCAGGCATGCTCCTGTGGGACGGGGGACGTGGGGGCTGCTGCTGGCCCCCGCATTCGACTCTGATGCAGAGAGCCGGGAATCAATCACTTTGATGTCTTATCTCTACAGATAGATAGGAGAGGTGGGTATGGTGGCTGCTGCAGCACCACTTCAACAGGCCCTTTTGAAGTACTGGAGCTCTAGTGGCTGTTGCAAGAGTGGAAAAGCTGACACCAAGGCTGCTCTGGGACTCACTGGGGACACTGGGTGAGTGATGGTGCTGAGTGGCATCTTTCCTCGTTACCCACAGATGTCACAGCTATGATGTTGGATGGGTGGGTGGCTTTGTGTGAACATCTCTGATCTATGTGTGCCTCTGCAGTGTTTGCTCTAGGGGAAGTGGATGGAGTTTCTGAGAATGAAAATGGTGGCAAAAAGCTGGAGGGTTTGCAAATGCTTTCCTCCCTTTCATGGGTCTTAGGTATCTCATCAGCACTCTGGATATACAAGCTGAGCTACTATCTTGCAGAATCCAACTGGTTGAGATTGGCAGGAGCTCTGGGTCCAACGGGTCCCACCAGAGCTACCCAGTGCAGGATGCCCAGCCCCACATTCAGGCAGATTTTGGACATCTCCAAGGATGAGACCCCACAGCCTCTGGATCCCTGTGCTAGGGCTCTGGCACTCACACAGCACAGAAGTCACAAAATCATAGAATGGCTTGGGTTGGAAAGGACCTCAAAGATCGTGAGGTTCCAATCCCCTTGCTGCAGGCAGGGTTGCCAACTGCTCGATCAGGTGTTCAGTGCCTCTTGATGCCTCCACCCCCGCCAAGTATCTGTGGATTACATGAACTGGGCTGCTCCCAGTGACACTCACCTTCTGTCCTTCCAACCTCTCTTCACACAGACTGTTTCTTGTTACATACAGTTTGTTCTTCCTACCACCTGGGAGGTACAGTCAGCCCTTTGCTCTCACAGCGCTAAAAGCCAAAACTTTGTTCTAAGCTTACATTACCGAAATTTGCAACAACCCAAGGAGGGCAAGCAGAAATCTGTTCACAGCATTTTTCCAAGCCTTTATTCTGGCAGGCACGTCTGTGTGGTTTTATCTTTCCACTCTTTTGCCTTATTAATTGCATCAGTTATAGGAGTCCGAATTTTCAAGGCCTCTGTGGCCTGTCCTTTGTCATCGCTGATTCTCAAATCTGCCCTATACCATCCTCTACTTCTCACTGGCATGATTTTCAAACAAGCACCTTTGTGTTTTCTGGTGGACACCTAGAGACTCTCTGCAAAGTGCTTTCATCGCCCTCCTTTGAACGTGCCTTTGTTGCAGGATCCCTTTTGGTAGTTGTTGAGGTGCTGATGGATGAATTTCACGGCAATCATGCTGATGGACACCACTTCATCCTTCCACAGTCATCTATCACACCTATTCTAAAACTTTTCTTCCTTAGGTTGGAAACATTTGGGATCACTTTTTATTCTGTTTTTACAGTGAAATCCTGATCTGGGCTGGGACTCTCTCAAGAGCTGTAGGAATTCAGGAGATGAATAGGATAATAGTAATTTGAAGCTGACCACTTTTTGCTTGGTGATGAGGATAAAAGTCAGCCAGGTTCTGGAGCCAGTATGCTGAGATGTGACCAAGCCTCATTCACAAGGTATTAATTCCTGCTATTTGCCACCAAAAAACTTTTGAATGCCGTTTACTTCATTTCATTAAAACATATTGTTGTGAGACACATTTATCCAGATCTCAGTTTTGCCTGGCAATAGTATTTGCTTGTGAATCACTTCTGAGAAGGGTTTTTCTCGGTTATTTTGCATTGCAAAGAAAAGTGATTTTGTGGCAGGATCCCCTTGGCTGCCTAGCCAGGACTGATTGTATTTTTTTCTAAATTACTGTTTAGAAATCCAAAGACATTCTCTGCTATTTGCTGGCATGTGAAAAGGCATGCTAAGCAACACTTGGGGGTTAATTTTCATGACCCTGACTCTACCTCTCAACAAGATAGATTACATTTTCAATTCTATTCCTCGGTGTATAAGAGTGAATCATTTTGTAGAAAATGAGAATTGATCCAAATCTTCACCCTAAAGTCAAACTGCAGCTTTATTGACCAGAGAAGAAAAAAATAAAAGAAGAAAAAGAAGAAGAAAAAAAAGGATGCGTTTCTTTAGAATACAGCATCCCCCTTGATATCCCTGGTACCAAAACACCATCTAGAGAGGGGCAGGCCATGCCTGGGAGACACAGCTCACCAAAACCTTCACCTCTTCTCTTCTCTTCTTGCAACTTCTTGTCTCATTGCCGTCTTGCCTTCCTACCCATTTGAGCATCAATCAGAGACTGCGTGGCCCAATGAAGACAAAAGGCCAATGGGATGTTCCAAGGTGCCCATGGGAGCAGAAAGTTCCACTGAAAGACCCACTGAAAGACCACAGGAGCTGGCGCCACACTGTCTTTCGTGAGCAATGTCCCATGGGGACAAACTGTTGATCTTCTCTTTTTCTGGAGAAACTATAGAAAAAAAACCCCACCAAAATGTTCCCAACCTTTACAGTGATTTTGAAAACATGAACAAGGTGAAACAAGCCTACACAGCTCCCTAGCTTAAGACACTGAAGAAAAGCCCTGGGTTTTACTTCCCGTAGAGTTAAACACTCGTGCTCACCTCTGGCTATGAACATTTGGGTTGGCACTACCAGTGCTGAACAGAGCATGCCAGTGTTTCACTCCGTGCCAGGCTTGCAGAATACCATCTTATCATCCTGCTTTACGGGAAAGAAAAAATCCTGCAACCAACAAATCCCATGGATGACAACAAAGCCTTTCTCCAGGAGGCAGAGGGCAGTGTTTGCACACACATAGTAATTACAAGACAAACAGGTCAAGTTTGTCCCTGCTGTTCTCCCCACTGGAGTGAAGGTGGTGGCACGCTGGCTTTGAGGAAGATGACTGTTGGATTTATGTCTGGGCATGTATAGCTGTGTTCAGAGAACCTCAATGAGGTGTTTGCCTGTTCCAAAAAAACACTACAGCTCTTCTGAAAGCATGGGGAGCACTGCTCCTCCCTGGGGTCAGAACTGTGGGAAGGATTCCTGGGCGGTGGGATTTTTTTCCTGCTGTGGAAATTGCTCTGCACCTGAACATGAGTTTCATGTTGAGAGTTTGGGTCACAAACCTAATGGGTGGTTTTGTCTCCACAGCAGTCAGCAGTTTGCAAGTTTAGCTCTTTGGTCCCGTGCCAGAGGCACCCATGGGATTGGAGAGGGGGAAAAGTTAACCTTCACCCTATTCTGCTTGTTGCACAAACTCTCGTTTTAATATTAGCGATGGGAATCATGTATGAGGATAGCATTTTTTTTTTTACACCCTCTGCACTGAGAAAAGGGGTAATGTGCCCATGTGCACCTGTGTATTTGTACCTTCCTGCTGTTTCTCCAGCCAGCAGATGGAATCCAATTTCCCCCCTGCCTTCTCCATCCACACCACCTTGTAGCAAACTTTAATGCTGCTGTGTGTCTTAAAGATGAGCAAAGGCACAGAGCAGAGCACTCACAGCCCTGGAACATCCATTTGGCAGCATGGTGTACGCCTGATCCCATCACTCTCATTGCATCAATCATCTGACTCCCTTTGCTACTGGCTCCTGCTCCTCCCCCACAGGAACTGAAGGCTTTTCCAGGATCACAGCCAAACTAGGGGAAAGTCTGGCCATGGAGATGACCCCTCTGGAGATGCTGCCTCTAAAGGAAAATGTGATGGAGAGCTGAATTAAAACTTTTTCCAAGCCAGACTAAGTTTGCATTTACAAATTGGGTTGCTTTAGAAAAATTAATCCATTTCACATTTTCCTGCTGATGCTCTCAGGGGGGAAGTATCTGAAGCCCTGATCTTACAGAAAGAATCATAGAATCATCTAAGCTGGAAAAGACCTTCAAGATCATCAGATCCAGCCACTGACCTGGAAGCTGTGCTAAGGCACATGGAAGACAGGGAGGTGATAGTGATCAATCAGCAAGGCCTCACCAAGGGCAGGTCCTACTTGACCATCATAATGGCCTTCTATGGTATCAAAGCTGCATCAGTGGAAAGGGAAGAGCTGCTGATGTCATAGAACCTTATGAAGAGAATCTCATAAGGTTCAACAAAGCAAAGTGCAAGGTCTTGCACCTGAATCATGACAACATCCACTATCAGTGCAAGCTGGGAAGTGAAAGGATTGAGCACAGCCATGTCTACTTGCGGCTACTGGTGGATGATGGAAAGCTGGACATGAGTCAGCAACATGCCCTTGCGACCCAGAAAGCCAACCACATTCTGGGCTGCATCAAAAGCAGCATGGCCAGCACACTGAGGGAGGTGATCCTGTCCCTCTACTCTGCGCTGGTGAGGCCTCATGCAGAGTGAGGATGTGGAGTCCTCAGTACAGGAGACACATGGACCTGTTGGAGTGCATTCAGAGGAGGGACACAAAAATGATCCAAGGGATGGAACATCGACCCTGTGAGGACAGGCTGAAAGAGCTGGGGCTGTGCAGCCTGGAGAAGAGAAGGCTCTGAGGACACCCATTTAATGGCCTTTAAGTATCTAAAGAGGAGCTATAAGAAAGAAGTTTTCAGAGTCTTTAGCAGGGTGTGTTGTAATAGGATGAGAGGAAATAGTTTCAGAATAAAAGAGGGGAGATTTGGACTGTACATATGAACAAAGTTTTTTACAATATGACTGAAGAGCTGGAACAGGTTGTGCAGAGAGGTGATGGATGCCCCTTCCCTGGAGACATTCAATGTCAGGCTGCATGGGCTCTGGGCACCTGATAGAGCTGTTGGTGTTCACTGCAGGTGATTTGGGTGTCCTTTCGGGGTCCGTTCCCATTCAAAGGATTCTATACTTCTATGATTCTACTGAATACCATCACTAAATACATATTTCTGTGATGCATTCTCTGATGAACACATCTTTTAAATTCCTCCAGGAATGATGACTCTACTAACTCCCTGGGCAGCCTGTTCTAATGCCTGACCACTCTCTCCAAGAAGAAATTCTTTCTGATATCCAATCTAAACATCCCTTGTTTCCTCATGTCCTATCTCTTGTCATCATATTGGTTTACTCCTACAGAGACAATTATAGTTTGTATTCACCTTTACACAGCGTATATAACATTCTCCTTAGCTGCTCTTTTATGTCACCTGCAGCTCTGTGACAAGCATTATCCTTCCCTCTATGGTGGCAGCTGGACTTCATGTTATGGCAAAAACAGTGAGATTATTCTGCCACTGAACACTAACCATCCCCTGATTCAATTCATCCCTACTTCAGCTTCATTGTGTCACTGGAGCTGTACCAAAGGTTAATTTATCCTGCACTGTTTATGAGTCCTTGAGAGTTTATGGCAGAAGAGAGATACCCTATGTGCCAGCTGTACATTTAAACAGCTACTGGAAAGTCCACTGTAGTTTTAGTCTGGCTCTGAACTGAGAGGACTGTAGTAGGAGAATGCTGCAGTGGTGATATTTAAAAAGATGTGTAACACAGCCATGTCTTACTGGTTGTTAAATTACACACTTGAGAAATGCCTCATTAGCTTTGAGATAACATTTCGTATCCATCAGAGACATGGCGCTGCTCTCATTTCAGTGAGGGAATTACTGTTCTCCATTTTGAGACACATAACTATCAGATATCCAGAGATCCTTGAGTCACTTCCATTGACGACAGAAACTGGTGATAATCCGGTATTTCTGTGATGCACTCTCCAATGCACATGGAAACGTGCTGGTATTCTCACCTCCTTTGCAACCAAAAAATGGATACTCCTACTCCAAGCTCTCTATAGCCAACACTTCAATCTTCATCTGTTATTTTTTACTATTCTTTTTACTTTCTAGACTGTTCACTATGAGGGTGGTGAGGTCCTAGCCAGGCTGCCCAGAGAAGCTGTAGATGCCCCATCCCTGGAAGTGATCAAGGCCAGGTTGGATGAGGCCCTGGACAGCCTGAGCTGGTGGGAGGTGTCTCTACCTACAGCAAGGGGTTGGAGCTAGATTCACTTGAGGCCCCTCCCATCCCAAACCATTCTATGATTCCATGAACTCCTCTCCAAAATTGTGTCACTGTAGCAGAAACGCTAAGTCATGGCTTCAAACAGTGACTGAGCACCTGGTGGGAAGGCAGGGCCAACCCAGGGGAGCTCAGGTGCATGTAATGCACCTGAGTGACTGGAAGGAGTGGAGGCAGGATCCACCTCTTCCCAGACCTCATTTAAGGGTTAGTAGTGGAGGTGAAAGTGTCTTGCTGGAGATTTCTGTGTACTTCAGGCTTTCAAAAGGTAAGTGGAGTCTGTCTGTTGTTTCTGTGCCTGCAGCTGTTGCATTTGAGTAAGTCCTCACTTGCTGCAGCCTAGTACCTTGCTGCTCTGCTATCACTGCTGCACTTTCCATTACGTTACAGTCACCTTCACATCTATTTGGGTAATAATAGTAATAGCTCAGAAGACAGACTTGAGCCCAGCCGCTCTGTGCCTAGATATTCACTTGTTCAGGTAGCACTCTCCCGCAGTTCATCTATCTTAGGCTTTCTACTTTCCCTTCTTCCAGGGTTGTAGAAGCACATGTTGTCTTTGATTTTAAGATTTCATCATTTTAGTTGTCTTGCTACGGAATTACTTTAGCAGAGCTAAAACTCCCTGAAGACCTCTGTAAGGATTTAGAGAGAGATGGAGACAGGGAGAGCCTTGCTGTAGGGTTTTGTTGTAAATTAGGGAGGGGATAAGTGGTGTGTTCTCAGGACAAATGCAGTATTTTGAAAATTATCAGTCATGCCAGTGGGAGGCTTGAGAGGGATCAGTGAGGTAGGAATGGAGATCAAACTTCTTAGAGGTGTTGGAGGACTTGAGAACAAATGGGTTGATTGCTCCTTCTCCACTGGTATTCTCTGAAAAGAAGAAGGAGAGAAGGGGGTAGAAGCTGATAGTGGTGGCTGGGGTTTGTCCATGCTGACTTACATCCCTCCTCTATTCTACAGTGCATGTAGAAGACAACCTAGATAGGAAGCAAACAAGGGACAACAGTGAAGGACTGCTCATCCGACGCTCCTATGCCGTCCCCTAAACAGGCAGTTTGCTTCTTTAGGTAAGTGCTTGTTTAAAGCATGTCAGTATTTCTGGTCCATCGTGCTTCCTGTTTTAAGTACCTCAAAGCTCTAGCAAAGCTTCAGGTGAGGTAATTCTGGAGGAATAAGTCAATTTTAAAAAACATCCCCTACTTATTTTGTGCATCTGTAACATCTGGCCCAGTGCTCATACCAGGACACACCAACTTTGAAGCAGTCTATCTCCATTCTTGGCTGTGTTTCTCTAGGGATGTTTTATGCCAATATCTGCACTGTGTATATTTGCCTCTGCTCGAGAAGACAATAGCTTTTGTTGTTGTTGTATAAATAAGGCAGATTTCAACATGCAGTTTTCTGTATTTAAAATATGATGGCACATAATAAATAAGGCATTATGGCTCCCTGAAGGCATTTGGAAGTATTTTATTAGGTGTCACAACTGTGCTCCATGTTGCAGCCACTGTCCAGAACTCGGCATCCTATAATTCAGTTACAGTGTAAGTAGCCACTAATGATGTATGCTATTATAGAGAGCCAATGCCATGCAACTACACTGAAGAAAAACTGGAGTGATTCCAGTGAAATCAGTGCAAGGGAATGGATTTGTTCCTATAAAATGAAAAGTGAAGTCAATTTTAAAAAAACAAAGGTTTTGGAAGATGATGGTGAGCTTCGTGAAGAGAAGAGAGATGAAATCCTAAATTCTTCTTTTCTGCCCTTCTCTGTTCTCCTCTCTCATCTGTCACTCACATATTGAGTATCTTGACAGCTCTGCCTGACGATTAATGCTCCTATTCTGTGGGTTTGCATAGTGCCTCCTGAGTACTTAACAGGTCTTAGAGAGTTCAGTTCACTAAGCTCTCAGATTGTCTGACAGTCCCCAATGGCTTAATAATGTAAAATCATAAACTGGACTGCAACTGATTCCTCTTCTCTGTCTATCCTTTTATCAAGGGCTGCTATGCAGGATCTGGAGGATGGAAAAATAATTAGATGTGTGCTGAGTGGGATTTCCCTTTTAGTAAGCACAGTTCTGACCTCTAGCCCAAGAAATGACTGCGGATTTGGGGGAGATGGATTTTCTGGAGATAATAGCCCTTCCTTTACTGTAGGATGAAGTTCATAAAACAGCTTTTTATGTACACAAATTTCTAGTTTTTTTCCTAAGATACTTAGATATACCACTTTCAACTTTGTTTCAAGGGTGTATGTTTTCATAGCATATAATTTGGGATGCAGTGTCTGCATGATGTAATCTAAAAATGCCCTCATCCTCCTTAAAATCTGTATTATTCAACCAGCTTCCAGATTTATTCTTAGCCCAGAATGACATTATCTCCCATAGTAGGCTAAGAGACTTGTTTCTGATCTCTGCTGATTAATAGAGTGTGTTTCCAGAGACCAAGCTTGCTGTGCATGGGAGGACAGGTCTCTCCATGAGCGTGTGCTTGTCCTTGTTGACTGCACACCAATCCTGCTAGCAAAGCACAGCTAAATTTGCTGTTTCCTTTCAACTGGATCAACATCATTACTTCCTGCTGAAGTTGTTAGGAAGGATCAGGTGGTGTCTGGATTGCTGGCCAGTAGTTGTGAAGCCAGAACCGAAGTGTGTGTGAGAACCAGGGCATGTGGTTTCCTCTTGCAAGGCAGAGGGGCACTATATCCCAGCCATGACACTGGAATGATGATGGAACTGAATCAGTGAAGCATAAATATGCCACGCTAAGACCATACTTCTCTCAGAAGTGCTATGAGAGAGCAGAGACAGCCAGCAGCAGGACATCCATCCATACCTGCCTTTAAGTTATGGCTTCTGCAGTCTGAAGCAAATGGACCTCAATTCAGCAAAACACTTGTGAAATGAACTGGGCTTCTCTAGGGCTGCCCAGGGAGTTGTGATACTTCCATGCATCCTCCAGAGACATGGATGGTCAGTGTTGTGCTGGTTGGCACCCAGCTAGATTCACAGTGCTGGAACACCAAATCAGCAGAAAGGTGGACAAAAAGAATGAGGTGGAAGTGCTGCATATTCTGGAGGCACTCAGAGTAACACAGAACAAAGTATTTTCTTTAGAGTTAAGCAGTGACATACTCAGTGCACTGGAAGCCAGCTATCCTTACTCCCACAGGAGAACCCTAACCACGAAGCTATGGATTCACACTTCAACTCTTCTTCCCAGCCTGTCCTGATTATTATTTAATTATTTCAAGGGATTGGAACAGCTCCAGGGATTGAAGCACACATCACTGCTCCAGCAAGCTCTATGCTTTTGTGACCCAGAAAATGGTTTAAATCCCTATATGCAGAGAGAGAAGAGTAGCATTGTTTCCCATAAATCAGTTATTCTCAGTAGTTACCCTACATGAGAATAGTGAGGAAGCATCAATTTTGGAGGGGACAGAGCTTGATCTTGAAAGTGTGCTCAGAGCATAATTGTAGCCCTGGCCCCACCAGGGAGCTCCTACTTTGAGCAATGGGATAAGGCTGAAGAACCGGCTGGGCACTAGGAAGTTCTGTCCTCCAAAAACTGTGGAGTGCCATTGGCAGACCTTGGGCTACCTGAAAATGTTAATATAAAAAGACATTTGCAGCTCTGATTGTTGGAGACCACCTGAACCCTGCAGAATAGGAGTTTTTTCCACTCTGAAGCCCCAAGCAGTTCTAAGGCAACCTGCAGCCTGGTGCAGAAGTAGAGCTGTGTGCTTGCATCTGCAAAACAGGTGTGATGAGGTGAAAAATGCTACAAGTGTGAAGTCCTTCGTATTGTGGCAGTAGGAGCAACTGAATAACACAGACAAGCAGAAATAAAAAAAGAAAAGAACTTGGGTTGTGCTCCAGCAACAAAAACAACAAGAAATCAAATATCTGAGGTCCCAGTCTTCACGGTATCTAACGGGGGGGCTGTAAGAAAGAAGGAGGCAGACTCTTTGGCAGGATAATGAAAGAGATGTAGATAAGGGTAGTGAGGCACTGGCACAGGTTGCCCAGAGAGGTGGTGGATGCACTGCCCCTGGAGAAACCCAAGGTCAGGCTGGATGGGGCTCTGAGCATCTGATGGAGATGTAGGTGTCCCTGTTCAATGTAGGGGAGTTGGAAGGGACGCTTAATGGCCACCTAGTCCAACTCAAATGATCTATGAATTCCCAATGCTGAATGTGAAATCAGACTTCCTTCCCTTTACTGTACAGATGTACTCAACTTCCACCTTTCCTACAGAAGAGCTTAATACATTGCATTTTAAAAACACTACTATGTTTTCACACAGGTCTTTGTTTTGCAGCTGAACTTTACTATTTGCATAAAATATCTTCTTTTTCAGGTAGTTTGTGCAAGGTTTATTTGCTACCCATCTCCTCCCGCTTGGCACAGTGAATCACTGTTCACACAATGCTGAATGAAGCCACTAATTAAATATGTGATTTTTATTAGGCTCTAGGCAGGTTATGCTTACAATCCTGTGCAGTAAATGACTTGTTTGTACAACTCTTTAACGCATCTCCTGCCACTTTTCAACTGCTTTGAGTGCAAACAGGTCTGTGCTCACAAGGCATGTTGGCCAATTCTCTCTGGATTCACGGTTTTGTACACAGATCCAAATCCTCAAGTAAAGAAGCCTGGAAAAGTAATTACTTGGCTGCTTGTGACTCATTTGGTTACCCTGAGGAAGCTCTGAGGTTTGAAAGGTCTCTCTGTGCTCATGCTGAGCTGTTTGCTGACTTTGCAAGGAGTTCATTTAAGTGAATGCTGTATGCTCACTCCTGTGGTCACATCTATGGGCAGAAAAAAGTTGGGGTGGAAGCATTGCTAAGAGCATAGCCTAATGCAGGTCCTTATCATACAGCTCAACCAAACTTTTGGCTCTCTGTAAAACAAATTGGCTACGATGAGACCTAAATCATAGAACTGAGTTGGAAAGGACACATAAATGCTAACTGGTCCAACTCCCCTGCAGTGCACAGTCACCCACAGCTCCATTAGGAGCTCAGAGCCCCCATTCAGCCTGTCCTTGAGTGTCTCCATGGATGGTCAATCCTTGATGAAAACCAAGTGAATTTCACAAAGCTGGGCTTTTGAACCTGACCTTGGTTGTCTCCAGGGACGGGGCATCCACCACATCTCTGGGCAATCTGTGCCAGTGCCTCACCACCCTTACAGTAAATTTTTTTTTCCTTATATCCAGTCTAAATCTCCCCTCTATGAGTTTGAAAATATTTTCTCTTGTACTGTCACAACAGATCCCGCTAAGGTGTCTGTTCCCTTCTTTCTTCCAGCCCCTTAAATACTGAAGGTTCTCAGGGGTTTTCTGTACAGTCAGGAAGGAAGGGTGAAGATAGGAAAAGAAAAACATCACTGTCCCTTGTGTCTGAACAGATTAAATGTGCAAAAAGATGGCATCACAAATTGCTGTATTACTTCTTTGGTTTGTGTGTTGTCGGTTTTTTGTTTTTTTTTTTTTTTTTTTTTTTTTTTTTTTTTTTTTTTTGTAACCCATAAAGCTATGCAATGATGAGAGAGAGAGTTTGTGGGGAAAAGAAAAAAAAAAAAAACACAAAAAACCAGCTTCTGTTTCCCAGACAAATGCTACTTTATAATGCGGATGTGTGCTATTTTCTTATGGCTTTTAAATTGGTTCCTTGATTTGTTTCTTTATCTGCTCCCTGAGACTTTCCTGATTAGTTGAGATTTTTGCACTCACTAGTTGATTAAATAATGAATACATTTGTTTGATTTGCAGCTCCTTACTTAATTAAAATTTCTTTTCAGTGCCCCAATTTTCATTATGATTTCAATTTTGCATTTAATCACTGTGTTGTTCTTTGCAGCCACCTCTCTTAATAGAGGTCTACTCTCCTGTCAGCCTCATTGCAAAACTTGGCTCTGGGCTACACGTGGGCACATAGTAGAGAGAAACCTCTCCTGGTGAGGTTGGCTTAGATATGGGGGAGCTATGGGGAGATCGAGTTGTTGGGAATAACCAAAGGGAGTTGATGTGTTTTAGGCTAGGAAATAGAGCTAGACCTTTTCTAATGTTGTCTGGTCCAGGAGCATCACATTTGTCTGAGGAGGAAGTTGAATTTTATGTTTAACAGTTTAAAGGCAGGTCTCTGTTCCACGGTGCTGATATAAGGGTCTCCAGTGCCAGTAGGCATTGCAGTGCTAGGAGAACACATCCCTCAGCAAAAGGGATGCACTGAGAGATGTGCTCAGTGCTTCACTGCTACTTCATCTTAGGATACCACAAGTTATAACATTGTTTTTAATTCTTACTCATGTTTTTTTTCCTCATCTGATCCCACTCTTTCTTCCATATTCATTTCTTTTTTTTCTTTTGTCTGTGTGTTTTTGTTAGCCAGAGTCTTCTGTTCACCAGTGGGACCAGTGATGGTTGATGTCCCACCATCAGATTTTAATGCTAAGATCACAGTGTGATTAATAAGTGTAAGAGAGATCTGTGCTCTTTGATTCTGGTGCTGGTTGCAGACTTACACATGTGTCCCTGCACTGATTCACACTCAGATGACACATGAGCTGGAAGCGTAGCCTTAGATTTTTCAGAAGTGAACGGCATGTAGCATCCTGTGTACAGAAAGATGAGTGGAATGTTTTAGTGCCAGGCAAAGCAAAAACACTGCATGATGAACCCATTCTCAGGCACATGATAACACTTACAGAATCACAGAATCATAAAGGTTGGAAAAGACCATAGAGATCCCAAAGTCCAACCTACCCTACCGTGCCCACTGACCATGTCCCTCGGAGCCACATCTCCATGGTTATTGAGCACATACAGGGACAGTGACTCCACCACCTTGCTGGGCAGCCTGTGCCACTGTATTATCACTCTTTTGGAGAAGAAATATTTTCTAATATCCAACCTGAACCTTATGATGGAGTTCTTGGAGAGTAAATTATTTACTGTATGTTCTGTATGTAAGAGTCATCAAAATAGTCCAGTCTGAAGAGGGTATAGCTCAGAAGGGTTGAAGGAGATAGGCTCCAAGGACAGCAGGTACTTTGGGAAGCTGGGAGAAGGGAATGACCCAGGTTACTGGCTTAAATCCTCATCCATCTGGGAAATCTCTTTAACTTTGCTGAAGTGATTATATGTTAGCTTAGAAATCACAAGCATGACTGGTTTACATGTTATAAGAAGTGAGGTTTTTTTTTAAGGACTCAGATTTTGCTGTGCTTCCGTGCATGCACTTTTTAATTCAGGAGGAAATATGAAAGCATCCTCTAAGGCAGTCCACAAATAACAATGACTCCTCTGGATTTACGAATTATTTGCGCTAACACCAAAAGCAGTAGGAACAGTTCTTGTAATCTTGACAACTGTGCACAGTAAGCCTGTGACAAATGTGCCTTTTCATAGAAATGAGAAATCAGCCTTTCATAAAAAAAATGGAGCTGGAAGAAACCTTGAAAACTCATTTTCTCCAAATGTAGGACTTTTGGGAGCCAGAATCTGAGCAAAAGCCTTCCCTTAGGAGAACGCTCCAACCATTACAGCTGCACACTCATGCCACTAAATGCTTTCTTGTTTTTAAAGTAAGAGATACAGAATAAATGAGCAAAAGAAAGCAGCTCATCCATCACCTGTTCAAGAAGGGCCTGCAGTGTACTGACTCTGCAGCAACATCATGAGGATGTTTTTGGGAGGTACACAGTGTAACATGGACTTCTAAAATAAATACGTGACATCAGCTACCCTAGCCTAGTCCAAGCAGATATGTTTCCTTGTTCTGGACATCTCAATATCTCTGTGAACCAAAGAACAGCTCTCTTGCTTGAGGAGCAGCAACTCAGAGCTTTCCTGCTCCGGTCTGTGATTTTGATCATCTGTGTGGATGGACCATGCAATACACAAACAATTCTTACTGCTCGGAGTAAGACAGCCACATGCAGCATGGAAGGCAGGAGCAAGACCCAGTTGCACGAACTGAACAAGGTATTGTCTCTTGTCTCATTCAGACTTTCCAGATGGAGTTTCCTGTAATGCTGTTTCATCTGAAGCTAGATGCTGAAGGATCCGTTAGCAGTCAATGGTGAGAGAAAGGTGTCTTACAAAGGACAGTTCATCTCCTCGTGATTTAGTTATCTCAGGATGAATCAGACTCTACAGGAATTTATCCCTTCCCTCTGGCTGTTTATTAGGTGCTATTGATAAAGTAGTCTGAAAGTTTAGCCTTTCTGAGTAATAACAACAGTAGTATGAAACTTCTGGCATCTAAGGCTTTGACTTAAGATGCTGGCAGACACTTCGTTATAACTGCTTCCATAAATCTGAGAGCTAAAATGCAAGGAAAGGAAATCAATATGATGTGTGATTTGATTGTCTTTTAATTCCCTCTGCATTCCCATTGCCACGTGTAGCAGCTTCTTCTGGAAAAACGATCCCTAAAAATACAAATTCCTTTTTGTGAAGAATAGGCTTATATACATCCATGGAGCAGCTGAACAGATGCTAATGTCCCTAGGAATGCCTTTTTTGACTTTGTATTTATTGAAGTCCAAAGCACTGGCAGCCCTAACCTCTAAAATTTAATTACCTCTTCTTAACGTGGTTCATAATTCAGATGGTTTTCTTGTACATCAACTGCACATAATAATCTAAGTCACTTATAAACTCTTACTGGAACATATGTTCTATGCTTTTATAAGTATTGATAGAAGTTTCAAGCTATAGACCAAGATGCAATTTTATCTAGGACTAGTACAGTCTCAGGTATTCCTGATCAGTACGTTCATTATGGAACAAAATGTTTATAAATATATTGTTTAATGACAGGGGATGTGTCATCATCTAGTCTGATCAGTGAAAACACAATGGAGAAACATGATCCCTGAAGGTGTCTCATTTGGAAAATACCTGGAGGTTTTTGTACAGCAGCACGCTTTTCCACATGGAGGGAACGTTGTCCTAACCCTGTTATCTGGATGCACAACCCATTCCTCATATGTTTGGGTCAACCTGGGTCAGTGGAAGTATTTGTGGAACGAGGTAATCTGCAACCTGATGGAGCTGTAGGTGTCCCTGTTCATTGTAGGAGAGTTGGAAGGGACCTTCAAAGGCCATCTAATCCAACTCAAATGATTCTATGATTCTGTGATTTCTAATGGTTGAAATGAGTTGGGGCTTTGGTTATATTGACAGCCCTTGGAAGTTTCTTGGTTTTGAGGCTGTTCTTTGCACCGGGGCCCAGATGCACTACAGTGCAGACAACTTCTGAGAGTAGCTGATGGCTTTTCTTGATGGCTTTTGAGGAGCTGAACCAAGACACTGAAGTATGACAGATGGTCATGTTGTTATGGAGTCCCACAAGCCGAGAGGTGGGGAAACATGGAGGGAAAGCCCAAGCACTGTGAAGGAAATGAAGAACAGCTTTTGGCAAGAACAGATGTCTATGAAGTGCTTGAAAACCATGTGTGAGCACATCCCTTAAATAGGCATTTTGGCTTATGTTTACACATGGTGGTTAACAATAAAGGAAACAGAGACTAGCACTCTAATGAGCTTTTGTTCCCTGAGGCATACGCTGCCTTTCTTCAGGTAACAGCACCCTTTCCAGTGCTAAAGATTTTCTTCTGTGTACCAAGGATGAATTCTGTGCCGTTACCATCCACCTATGCATGACAGATGGTGCGATGCACAGTTTTGGGAGCTGGTCTAGGGTGCATAAGCTGATATGCATTAGGCTCACAAATTCAATTGTGTCTTACCTGTCTGCCCGAGGAATCTATCTACTAGAAGAAGTGAAGAGCCGAAGAAAGGCAGCAGCTTATGTTTGCTTGCTGTGCTTTTCTTTGAGAGAAAAACAAAAAAACAAAAAACAACTGCCTTTCTGCCAGAACTTTAAATCACTTTTCAACAGAATATGTCGAGGGCTTAAGGTCATCCTCTTATGAAAGCATAGACAGAGAGTCTGGGAAGCTTCAAGATGAAATAAGAGTTTCTGGTCTTGACAAACTCAGGGAATGCAGCAAGAATCTTTGCTCTTATGGATTTAGGCCCAAAGCCTACAAGCTCTGAAGTACTTAACTTTATGAGAACGATCATCAGCTGAAGACTGTGCATCCATTTCCAAGAGACAGCCTGGATACATGCATAAATAACAGTAAATCAGGTACAAATCAATGCTTTCCAGCCTCTTAAGAAGGTTGTGCCTGCTCATTTAGTTATTGTAATGATAGGTCCAGTTGGTGCTCATAAACCCCTGATTTTACCCGTGATGGAGGACACGTGGCTGAGGCTTGAGGCAAACTGTTGACTCACACATGACACACAACTGAACTGGAGACCAAAGCATAACATTGCTTGTGCACACTCCTTGGCTTGCTGGGTGCAATAATTTTTTTTTGCTCCAGAATCCAGAACATATGGCTTTCCAGTACTTGAAGGGAGTTCACAAGCAGGAGAGGGACCAACTTTTTACATGGTCTGATAGTGATGGGATGAGGGGGAATGGCTTTAAACAAAAAGAGGTAAAATTTAGGTTAGATGCTAGGAAGATATTCTGCCCAGAGAGCTGGAGATGCCCCACCCCTGGAGGTGCTCAGGGTCAGTCTGGCTGGGGCCCTGGGCAGCTGAACTGGTGGGGGTCAGCCAGCACACAGCAGGGGGTTGGGACTGGATGGGCTTTAAGGTCTCTTCCAACCTAAGCCATTCTATGGTTCTATAGACAGGAATTCTTTGATGAGATCACCTCATGTACCCAGAGGAGATGAGCAGCACAGTCCTAGACAAACCTCTGGTGCTTTTGTCCTCTTGCTTAACTAGAAGAAAAGCAATTAGGGATGATGCCAAGACATGGTGGGTCCCCAAAAAGCAGACCAGGGTAACATGAACCAATGATTTACACTTTGTACAAGACAACTGGAATTATTTTTCTAAAGCAAAGAACCAAACAGTAACCCTCTGATCTCCTCTTGCACCAGTGCAATACTGTACTGTTTCACTGGAAGGATTTGCAGTGCAGTGCAGCCCTGAAGTAGTACTGCAAGCAAGTTATGGGAAGTCAGACCTAGAGCATCTGGTAATTAGCTAGCAGGACAAATTTCCACTGCAAGCAAAACATTTAAAACATCTCTGTTGGAAAAAGTCTTAAGCTGTGTGTGTCTCTGTTAATTGTAGGGGAGCTGGACTAGATGGCCTTTAAGGGGCCCTTCCAACTCAAATGATTCTAAGATTCTGTATAGCATCAGCAGCTCTTGTTTTGTGTTTAACACCAGCACATAGTGGTTTGAAAGCATGCATGGAAACACGTCTCCTGCAGAAAAAAAGCCAAAAAACCAAAAATGTTAAATGGGTGTGAAATGAAATGGTAAAAAGTAAAAATTCCTGATTGAAAGTCTTGCAATCTCAAGTTGCATTAGGTCTAAGCTGATTTTTCTACTTTGAGTCAGCATGGAGGGAGCAGTCAAAGTCTGGGATGTTCTTTGCACCAATGTAAAATTTATAGCCAAAAAGTAAGCCTGTTCCTCCTGCTTTCTCTCTCCTCTGCCTTGCAGCAGCTTTCTCAGTGTCCTACCAGACACTCATTCCTTTATGGAGAGCAGAGCAGTACACAAGATGGACAGCGAAGGAAAAATCCTGCTAATAATTTTTAATGAAAAAATAACACAAGATATATCAAAATGTCATTGCTTTCAATGGAATTTGCTATGCAGCTGCCTAGTTAACTTTCATTGACAGATAAACAGAACAGTAAATTTCTCCTTTTCCCAATTTACTGCATACCAATGGCACAGACCATTCTAAAGACATCATTTTGTTCCACTTTTCTCAAACTGTGTTTTCCAACTTTTGGTTAAAAAGGAGACGTTAGTGAAATGAAAATTCTCTATAGACAGTTTTGGACAGAAGCCAGATGGGAATTAGTAGATTCATTCATTCACATTGTTGTGTGCCAAAGCAACCAGCATATGAGATGTAGACCAAGCCCTGGCCTCTACGGATACTAAATAGATCTGAAAGTACAGGATTGTGACCTGGTGTAAAGCAGGGTGCCACAGTGTCCGTTCCACTGGTGATTAATGGGGTTCTTGGTGACTCAGAGATGCTGTGATGTGAAGTTCCACTCGTGTCCAACTCAGTAGTCATCAGGAATGCAATTCAAGTGCAGAGTTTAGCCCAGGATTTCCTGGAAATGAGCTGAGTACAAAGTTTAAGAAGTTAGTCACTACAGGATAAAGAACTGAAATGGTGTAGAAGAGAAATTTGTTATAAGATAGAGAAGCCCAGTAGTGATGTCCAGACGTTGTCTTTCTCCATGATCTTCTGATGCAGCCTTAACTCTTAGCATATATGCTGAATTGCAAGTGTTAAAAGTTTATTTTGATCAACCTTCTTGTCCAGGGCATTCTGCATATGCAGAATTATTAAATCTTCTCAATTCTATTAAAAAAGAATGGAAAGATTTAGTGCACCCTGAAGCTTAGAACAAGAATGAATTTGAATTTGGATCATACTGTTCTCTATGCTAGCATAAGACATGGTGCTCCCCCAAATCCTGACCCATTTGTCTAATCGCAGTGAGGAGTGTGACACAACCAAAAGTGCACAGGGGCAAACACAGTACTGAAATAATAAATGTGCTGACCTTTTCTGCCTACCTGATCTGATGTGACAGCGGAGGTCTAAGGGAAAACCTTTTTCATTTTCCCTCATCCTTTGCTGCTTCAGTGTTCTTGCTCTCTTTCCTGTTCTGCAAGCACAAAACTTCTCACTTGTTCCCTGCCACTGTCACCCACAGCAAAGACACTGTGGGTTTAGCTGCTGCCATTGAGCTGGAGAAACAAAATGTTGCCTTTGAGCAGATGCAGCTCCATGGTGCAGGATGATGGTGCCAGGGCTGGACATAGGTGCAACACATTGCACCCACTTTGCACTTGTGTCAAGACTGTGGAGAGCCTTGCTGAAGGAAAGGGAGTGAGCATGAGGTAGCCAGGAGCAATCCAGTTTTAAGAAGCTGGCCTATCTACAGCATCTAGTTTGTCTTATTGTGCATCTTAAAGCATCACACAGCCTTGTGGGAACAGGCCTGTAATTCAAACCATATTTGTTTTAATTGCCTCTGACTTTCCTTGCCATTTGGCATATGTACAAAAGGAGGATATAAGAGCTTTTATGGGAGTAAAATTCTATAATGAATCACTTCTATACAAAACAGACCACATATTAATGGGGGTGGGATGAGAAAATTGCTTTGACTGTGGATTGTTTTGTGCCATTCACTTATTTGTAAGCATCCCAGGAATGAGGATGCTTCACACAATCTCTCCTTCACTGAGGTACCGCATTCTTAGCAATAGTTATCAAATTGTAGTGCATGCAAAATAATTCAGACAGTGCATTTTCCATATGTCAAATTTCACTGTAGCATTTCCATGACAACCAAATTGACCATACCATTTTGTGGATGGCAATGACCATGTTTGAGTGATAACTTCTTCCAGCTACAATATATTCCAGAGCTGTTTTCATATCCTGGGTCCAACCCTTTGACGTTACCTATCTGACAGTCAATCAGGCATCTGACAATTATCTGATCCCAGCTACCCATTTTCCAGAGGAACGCTCATGTGAAAGGGCCGGAGGGTGGCAAACCACAGAGGGAATGGGTTCCCACACCAACTGTTGCAGCCATTTCAGCATGGGGAGGTTTTGGGGCTGGAGCCAACTCCTCGCAGGCGCACGCTCCTTTCATCACTCCAAGGCACGAGCAGATTGAGAAGCACAGCCCTTTCCCAGCCCCTTATATGGAACAGATTTCAGTAAAAGAGATAATCCAGTTCGAAGAGGTTAGACAGATAATACCCAACAGGCATCATTCAGGCATGCTCTGCTGAAATCCCCTTATATGGTGCAGCTGAATAGACTCAGATCCCCCAAACATCTGATGTATGAGGCAACTCTGCATGAGGTCACACAGCAAATGGTAAACACAATGCAATGACAGTGTGCATCTTCCAACCACGCTGTGTGATGCTGGACCCCAGAGCACCGTGATCTCTCTTCTACACCAGTTCCCTGTACAGCAAGGGCAGCTGCCCCTGCACCAGTGCTTGGAAAACTGCTGTGGGCCTATGGAGCAGCTAATTCACCATATATGTTTTCTATGGGCAGTGTGATGCACTTGCATTTGGAGGACATCTTGTCTTTGATGCCTTCCATGCAGACATCTACAGAAGAGCTAGCCACTTTTGGGAGCCATTGGAAAGAGACAGACACACCAAAGAATGACTCAGGTTGGAAGAGAACTTTAACAGTCACCAGGTCAAAGCTTCAACTTATAAGACCCTTCTCTACCCTAGTTCAGGCATTAAGATGGAATCATGCCATGGGCACCATGCAGTGCCTCACTCCTTGCTGACCACACCACCCAAGATATTTGCTCCTGGTCAACAGAATACATAGTGCTCTTGTGAAACCTGCCAGGTCTTTATATACTTTTTTCCACCATCATTTAAAAAAAAAAGAAGTACTCACACACACACACACACACACACACACATATATATCATTGTTTATTTAATTATGTCCTTTCACCTTTGAATAAACTGACAGAAAGAACTTAGCGTAGGTACTACCAAAACAAAACAACAGCATGTCATTTTAAGGCATTTTCAGGACATTATTTATTTCTGTGAGAGTCTGTTTTCTCTTAAAGATTTTTTTTAAGTCAAAGAATCATTTTGAACAAATGTGAAATATTCCTTCCAAATCCATAACATGCAAACGTGTCAAAATTCCAGTCATGTCAGACTCCATCCAAAATGCCATATTATATTCAATAACAAGGAAAAAAAAAGTGAAAAGGACTGGTTTCTACTATTTCAGACATATATTTTTTTAATTATATATTATAAACCTCACGCAGCTGAAGAATAATTCTGAATAGATCTGGATTCATAAGCTGCATGGTGCTCTAGCCAAGGTTGCTGTTCACATGCCATTCCAAATGGGCCCAGTAATACTTGGCTCCCATAGGGAAATCCTCCTCTTCTCAAGGGAGCACTGCTCCCACGGAATCATAGTATCATTAAGGTTGGAAATGATTTCTAAGATGATCAATCCAACTATCAACCCATCCTCACCATGCCCACTGAGCCCACATTCTCCATTCCTTCGTATAATTTCCAGTGCTCTACTACTTTTATCATGCACTGATATAGAGTATCACAGGGTATGACATCTTGAAAACTGGTCATTTTTAAGTTGGGTCATGACTTGGATATCAGTTTGGGGAGGAAAAACAAAAAAAGTAATTATCTGAAATAATGTCAAAAAGATATCAGAAATAAGCCTGGCATATTGCTAACCCCAAGCCTACTCCAGCAGTGCTTTGCTGTTGAGTCTTTGAAAAACTTATTCCAGTAGTAAGGATTTGACAACGTCCTATTTAACTGATAATCATTATTATGGTGTGCTTTCTGAGATGAAAAATTTGAGCTGTTCTGAAACTTCTAAAATTCCCAGACCGACATTCTCTTTCTGGAAAGTGCCATGCAATGGAAGAGTTCCTTGGGGAAAAGTGGGAGAGAACTGTACAGCAAAGGGACTCCAACTGGGAATTCCAACAGGAAAAACATGCTGAAACATTTCGGAACAGCATCGTGAGTGCTATATCTCATTGCTCACGAATTGTATAATTTGCTACTCAGAAACTCAGTGATTTGCACACTCTTGTAGTAGTAGGGTCTCCTCTGCAGGTCCTGTTGCTCAAGCTGTTTATTTGTTATTACATTAAGCAGCCAATGCATTAAGCCTGTAAAAATGCCAGGAGCACAGCAACCCATTTCACACAGAGGAGATGGATGGTTCTCCAGCCACCTTCTTTTGGTGTTTTCAGTGCCCAAACCTACCTACATCTTTTATTAGGACCGGTCCTAAATAATGTCCCATGCATGTCAGAGTGGCAGCCACACTGCTCCATGATGTACTGTATTCCTCTGAGCACTGCTTTGTATTAATGTTTAAAAGGGTTATATGTGCTTGCAGCTGAATAAATACACAAGGAAATCAGAGATGCAGGCAACATTGACTTGTCTGTGCCATGGGTGCATGGGTTCTCTGTGTGAGCAGTGCTGTGTTTAAAGCAGATGTCATTGCCTCATTGCATGGGTACAAAAGCATGCGTACTGAGCAGGTGCCCAATCTAAAAATGGGTCCGCTCAGTTTTGTTCTTTTCATTTATGCTTCCTTAATAATTTCACCTGCTAAACAACACACCAGAAATGCACAACGCTCTTTGAAGGCTGCCTAGCAACTCAGTGGGATGAACAAACTCCATTTCACATCAGCGTTAAACAATCTGAAGTGCAGTGAATTTATCTTACACAAACATTGGAGGGCTTAATAACAGGTGTAGCAAAACACAGCATTGGGGTAACAGTGATGATCACAGAATCGTAGAATCACAAAATGGCCAGGGTTGGAGGGGACTTCAAGGATCATGAAACTCCAACCCCCCTGCCACATGCAGGGCCACCAACCTCCACATTTAATACTAGACCAGGCTGCCCAGGGCCCCATCCAACCTGGCCTTGAATACCTCCAGGGATGGGGCATCCACAGCCTCTCTGGGCAGCTGTTCCAGCACCTCACCACTCTCTCTGTAAAGAACTTCCCCCTGATATCCAACCTAAATCTTCCCTCCCTCAACTTAAAACCATGATGTCCAAATATAATGGAACAGGCTGCCCAGGGAGGTGGTGGAGTCCCCATCTCTGGAAGTGTTCAAGAATTGTGGAGATTTGGCACTGAGGAACATGGTCAGTAGGCATGGTGGGATGGGTTGGGGTTGGATTTGCTCATCTCAGTGGTCTTTTCCAACTCAAAGACTCTATGATTCTATGAACAAACTATTATCTGGTATTTTTAAAATTTGACAGGTTTCCTAAAAGTACTTATCTACTGAAAGAAGGGAATTTTTTATGAGGTTTGCCTTGGTAGAGATGTGCAGGTAAAGCAGTGACCAGCACACAGTGTGTTCACCTGGGGTTTAGGATGTGATCCACCCACATATCTTTAAGTTCAGCAGATGCTGTTTATGAAAAGAGGAATTTTCATTGGGGAGTATTTGGCTTCAGCTTATTAAATGGCTGATTTGAGACTGTAGACATCCAACCTGGGATTGACAAATGTAGGTTGCCCAGAGATGTGGTGTATGCCCCATCCCTGGAGATACTCAAGGTCTAGCTGATGATGCTCTGAGTACCTGATGGAGCTGTGGGTGTCCTCATTCACTGTAAGGGAGTTGGATCAGATGGCCAATTCAAATGACTCTATGTTTCCATGAATATATGAAAACCGTATGGAAAAGCTAACTCCACTGCAGTGAGCATCCCCTGTTCATGGATGGCTTAGTAATATTGATTAAAATGAGTCCAGAAAAAGAGAATTGGAATGAAAGAGAGTAGACTGAATTTTTCTCTAATATAAAAATGTGTATGAAGAAGGCAGCAAATTCACAGCTTGTGAGGCCTGTGGGTGCTTGCTTCTGCCCCCCCCCTCAGCAAGCAGTAATTTTCTTGGAGGTCACTTGTTGTGCCAGGCTGTTGGGAATGAAGACTTAGGTGGCTGCTATCTTGGGATGCAATCAGCTCAATTCAGGTTGAACTTAATGAACTTGCTACAGCAACCTGAGATATCTCCTGCATAGTCCTGCATGGCCAGGTTGCTTCAGAGATGTAGTGAACCAGGTGTGCTGTTGGGAAATGCCATTTCCCAGCACCAGGCATGCTCCCTGGATGAAAAATGGATGTATTGGGCTAAGGTTTACTATTCACCAATCCCTTTTTATCTATGCATCCCCTCCTTCCATCAAGTTCTCTATCACTGTCTGCATCATGTGCCATCATGAGATATGGTTTGGCTTGGGATGCACTGCTGCTTTGGCTTTTTGCAAAGCCCCCACAACAGTGTTTATTATTCTCAACATGTGACAAAACACTGCTACCTTTCAGTGAAGCTTTTGCTTTTCCAAAGGAAATTCAATTAGATGTAATGTATTTCCAACCTGCACTATATAACCTGTGTATGTTTCCTGTGAGAATAATACTTGCCTTTTTTTTCCAGCTGCTACTAAAATAACAGCAAAATAAGAGGCATATTAAATTGTACCTCATGTGTTTTGGATTCCAGTCTCAGCCTGGACAATAGAAGCTTTTCTGGTTGATTTTGACTTTGAAACAGAACATGTGGGTGCAGCTGAGCACAGCCAGATGTAGAGTGTGACCAGCTGTAAGACCATCAAGAAAGAAAGTGTTAACCGTGTCCAACCTCTTTGACTTCCATTTATCTCACCCAAAAAATCCTTTTCTTTGATCCTTATGAAAAAGACACTCAAGGATTTGAAATCTGTGAAGGTGTATTCAGTTTAATTACAAGATATGTGTGTTTTGACTTAATGTCTGCCTGGGGGTCTGATCCCAAGTACAAATGCTCAGTTGAGTGTTTTGTGAGTGGCATTTAAGAGGTCTGTTGTAGAGCACCTTGCCATCAGATAGGCAAGATGAGGGCTGCCATCTCATATTTTCTTAAAGAAACCCCACATTGACCAGAAATGGGAAACCAAGCACCAAAACTTGTGTAGGGTGCAAGTTGGAACAGGTTGCCCAGGGATGTGATAGAGTCACTGTCCCTGGAGGTTTTCAAGAAATATGTAGATGAGACAATAAGGGACGTGGTTAGTGGGCATGATTGTGATGGATTGGTGGTTGGACTAGATTACCTTAATAGACTTTTCCAACCTTAATGATAACATGACTCTATGATTCTAAGTGAGATGTGAGGTACACTTCTGCTTGCTACCACACACTGATCAGCAGTGACCACACTGTGTGAAGCTGTAACTCACCTCTCCCATTCACTTTCTCCTATCACCTTTTCCACTCTCTTTTTCAGCCTATAGTTTATGTGAAAAAAAAAAAAAAGATGCTTTTGTTCTAGAACCTTTTTTCCTTTCCTCCTCAAATTCCTGCTGCAGTTTGGGACTTTAGCTCTTTTTGCAATGAGAGTTGGTGATATCAGAGGCAGAGGACTGTGACCTTCAAGTGTGAACAAGCCAGAGGAAGAGATAAGTTATAAGAAATTTCCAGCATGGAATAATTCAGTGACAAGGTGTTTTGAGGCAGAAAGTAGACACAAATAGATGGACTGTAATTTTGAAGCTGAAAGGGGAGGCCTAAATGATCTTCAAATACAAAAGCATTAACTAAATGTGGCTTCAAAACCCAATTATTGTGTTTGTTAGACAAGAAGTATGCTATTTCAGTATGTATGGGGACAATGTGGTGTAGAAGCAATGGCAGATTGCAAGCAATGCCGGCACTGCATTTGAAAAGCCTATGTTATGAAAGAGTGAAAATAAAGTCAGATAAGAAGACAGGAAATAATATATATAATCAAGACAATAAGTACTAGACTGGATGGATTTGTTGAATTTTGCCTGTGCTAAAAGCAGAGCACTAGATTGCTTCAAATTCCACTAACTCTGAAGATACAAGTAGGTGCTCAGTCTCTCTAGAGTGAATCAGAAGACCGAGACGGTTTGAAGATAGCTTTGGATTTAGAGCTATATCAGCCTTTTATTTTTATTTTTTTACTGTATTCCATGTTTCAGAGCCAGCTTCTTCACTTTGGTGATCTGGAACAAAGTAAGGGGTGGTGTCACATTTTCATAGGCTTGGCTGAGAGTGGGATTAGAGTCATCTTGTGACAACATTTTACAAGTCCAGCAAATCTAAACAGAAGAAAGAGACAAGGAAGTGGCAACTGGTCTTCATTAAGGAGGCTGAAGACCTCAGGTGTTGGAAGTGATTTCAGAAGGACTAGAGTCAAGTAGTAGATCCATAAGGATGTTTTTATGCTGTTATATCAAAGATTAAGGATGAATATTAATCATAAAATCAAAACCAGGAAACCTGTGTTCAGCTACTGTCCTCAGCCCAGACTGCATTGGTACTCTTCAACAAGCCACATGGGCTTTACATCACACATGTACACTATTTTAAGACTTAGTAGATAAACTGCCTAGTCATCCACACAGTTTCCCCTTATGAATGTCAAGCAATGTTTACATTTACAGTCACCCATATGGAGTATGGATGGGAGAAATGGCTTGCTTTTGGAAAATACGTGCTGCCTAACAGAATCACAGAAAGTCCCATCATACTCCAGACATGACACCTGTCCTGATCAGTGTCCCAGCCTTGCCTACAAACGTGAGCAGGTGCCCCACATCTGTTGCCACAAATCCTCTGCCCTGCTTCCTCTGGACACTTCACATACTGGACTTTGCACCACTGCTTTTTTGAACCCACATTAACTTATGCAGTGTCCTGCAGCCCAAGCTCCAAAGCTGAAGTGCACACAGGGTGCAGAATATAATTTTATTTCCTTCCCACCCACCACATGTTGGCTTGTTTGACACCTCTTTAGACCATGGATCAGGGAAATGAGAGCCGCTCTCTCTATTCATTTTTTTCCAGGACACTCAGGATTTTATTCCCCTCTATTACATCCTCCTTCAGTTTATCTGCCCTGCAGGCAGAAGACTCCCAGTCTCTGTCATCCTTCCCTGTTTGGGAGCTGTTTCTCACCTTTGATCCTGTCCTGTCACCCTTCTCCACACCAGCAGCATCCCTTGGGCAAACAGAGCACATCAATAGTCCCCAGACTCTTCCAGTGAGCCTAAGAGCTTTCTTTTCCCCCTGCAATTACCCTTTGAGCTCATATCTTCTTAGAATGCCCATTTCAGCCCCAAGGTTTCCTTCCTGAGGAAGGAATAAAGAAATAAAGGCAATGTGGTGGCATGGGCCAGATTCCAGATCAGCAGGGAGAAGGATTAGACACCTCAGCATCTCTGCCCAACACATGGAACAAGGCTGCATGCATATGGGAAAATCAGTGACTGTGTTTGCTGATTAAAACTCCTGCTACTAATGGACACCAAATACACAAGTGTAAAGAAAGCAGAAAACTCCATGCAGACTCTGGAGCTGGGTTTACGTAGGTGGGAACCTGATCCAATGGGACTTTTTGCTACCTTGCTCGCCAAGGACCTGGGGCATTTATTTCTATTTTCAGCCTGTGGGATGAGGGGGACTTCCAGAAATAGTCCCCAAGTCCGGATTCTCTGCACAGTTTCTCTAGTGCTACCAGCGTCTGGAATTCAAACTGCGGGGCTCTGCGGGCAGCCCTGCTGCCAAGCACATTTCACCACCCTGTAGGGCTAACAAACACTGGGTTCTTGTAGAAAATGCTTTCCCTTCCCATAGCACATGGGTTACCAGAAAGATCCGGGGCTGTCAGCAGATGATCGCTAGAGCAGCAGGCGGTCTCATTTTTTCTTTGAGCAGTCTGGTTTTTTCTTTGAGTTTTTCTGAGCTCTGGAAGGGTTATAAAATGCTTCACCTAGCTAAATAAATACCTATTTTCTATTGGTTACTTATTCTTAACTTGGTGGAAGAAATATAAGTTTGCACTTCTACAGCACCTTTCACACAGGGATATCAGAAGAGCCTTATAAACCTTCACTAATTAAGCCATTAAACTGCACAACACCCCGCTGAGTATGTAAGGATTTATAGGGATGTATACAGTAAGAAGATTAAGATTTACTCAGTTGTTGGGTTGTTGGGTTTTTTTTTTTCGGAGAAAGGAAAAAATAAATCCACAAATTATTTCCCTCCATAAATGGCTTCAGCAGCTTATAATCCAAGTTAATGTCAGCAAATCAGAGACAGGTTGATGGAAGGTGGCAAAACTCAGTGATGATCTCCTCCTCTTGAAAACAATCACTACCCAGTGGCAATTAGAAATGCCCGTTCTTTGAAGAACAGTGATGCCCACCACAATGGCATCTTCCCCATATCCATCACATTAAGCACAACCATACTGGAATAACATACGCACTCAGAAATTGATGCTGCATATATCATAGAATCATAGAATCACAGAATCATTTGAGTTGGAAAGGCCCCTTAAAGGAAATCTAGTGCAAACCTCCTGCAATGAATAGGGACCCCTGCAGCTCTATCAGGTGCTCAGAGCCCCATCCAGCCTGACCTTGGGTGTCTCCAGGGATGGGACATCCACCACCTCTCTGGGCAACCTGTGCCAGTGCCTCATCACCCCGATGGTAAAAATCTTTTTCCTTATATCCAGTCTAAATCTCCTCTCTTTTAGTTCGAAATAATTTCCCCTTCTCCTATCACAACAGACGCTGCTAGAGAGTCAGTCCCCTTCTTTAATATAGCCCTCTGCTTTAGAAATTCCCACATAAATTGCATCTGACAGCCTGGAAGAGAGGAGAGGGGTGAATAGGGTGGCTCACGGGACCAAAAGTCGCCTCCCAATCTCCAGCTGTGGGAGGATGCCGCAGGTCTCAGGGGGGGATGAGTCCCACACTTGTCAAAGGATGCCACCAGACAGCAGTGGCTGGTCTCAGCAGCCACCACCACGTCAGCAGATCTGCCTCAACAGCTCGCTACAAGGTTTTGGGTTCTCAGCCACTTTGGTATCACATCGAGGCACGAAAGCTGTTGGTATCTCGTCTGCCTGTCATCTGCTCCGAATCGTGGTGTCAGGGCTGATGGCCGGGAAACTTTGGAAAGTTTTTCAGCTGGCAGATAAACAGCAGCAAGCATTCTCAGGACAACACATTCTGGAGCCCCAATCTTATCAGGGCACTTAGGAAACAGTCTGTATACACGCTTCAGGCCAGACAGCCAGAGCACAGAAGGCAGCTACGGAGACCATGTGGATGGCTGCAGTTTTTGCTTGCTTCTTTCTTTGTTTTGTTGCCATCCTGATATAACCATGTCCATGAGGCTGGCAGGAGAGTGCAGAGACCTAATGGGGCCGGGTGCCTTGACAGCTAGCCATGATTTATTGTGGGAGTGGTGGGAGAGAAAAGCATCTCAGATTGTCCGTTCAGATTTAAGGAGGGAACGGGAGACAATTTGGGTGCTGCTAAGAGGGAGTACTGCCCAGCAACTGGGGACAGAAGCTCTCTGCACTGCTGGTGTTTCCTGCGTAGTTCAGTGTAGGGCCATGTGTCCGTGCCAGTACCAACGTGTCCATGGGGCTTCTTTTATTGTTTTATTATTATATCATTTTATCTTTTATTGTTTGGCTCAGTGTTGGAAAAGCAAACTCAAATCTGCCTGCAGTGAGTATTGTGAACTCAGCCTCGATCCCCTCTTAGCATGCAACAAGTGGTTGTGTCATCTGCAAAATCTCATCCCACTGCTGCGACTCTGAGAGCTCAAAAACACAAGAAGCAGAATCCAGCTCATATTTTAAAAATATTTCAACAAGAACAAGTCTCTTCTTGTGGCTTTTGTTTGGGTAAGTTCAGGAAGGTATAATTAAAATATGTGCACTGCAATTTGGAACTGGAAAATCAATGTGTTTCACACCTACGTGCATGGTGCTACCTAAAACACCTCCTCCTCCTTTCTGTCTCTGCCTGGAGACTTCCCTGCTGCTCATTTCCTGCCAACATATCTCTGTGATCTTCTTCTATCAAAACAAGCTCCCCCGCGAAATTCATTATAGGCAGAGGGATGTGATAGATATGCAGCCACACAGCTCGATGAGCTTCTTCCACACTGAAGTAAGAGGTGGTCTACAGATGAACTGCAAAATTTAGTAGGAGGGAGGGTAGGTGGCTGACCCTTAACTCCTCTTTTCTGCTCTCTTTTTTGCAATCTGAACAGGGCACTGACATGGCCAGGTCTGTGTAACCATGCCCCCACCTCCTCTTCCTTGCTGCTTTGGGATGGAGATGTGGCCAAGATCAGAATGAGCATCAGACTGGTAAGGAGCATGAAGGGTCCTATGCAGCTCACCAGAAAATAGCCTTAGACATTCAAAAGGCCAACAATACAGTCAAAGCTTACTTTTTTAGGCAAGTAGTAAGGACAGACTGCAAGGGGAAAGGCTGCCTAATCCCATTGCTCCTCACACCTTATTCCTGCATTGTTCCCCCTAAAGGCAGATATCATTTTTGCTGTATGTTTGTAACTTCCAAGCTGCAAAAGCTTTCTCTTGTCCTCTTTCATTATTGTAGGTAATGAGTGTTTGCCGTGCTCTTTTTGTGGTAATAATGTGAGGTGAGATGGGGCCAGCTGCAGGAAGAAAGCTGAAACTCAATTCACAACTCTCCGTAGCTAAAAGATTGCATTTTAAGGTGATGTTTGTGCTATTCTATTCTGAGTTGGATGCAGGCATGACAGTACTTCCTTCAGTGGTGCTGTATTGCTTCTGAGCATTAAATGTGGACCAGGCTCTGAGCAACCTGATCGAGCTGTTGATGTCCCTGTTCACTGCAGGGCAGCCAGATTAGGTGGCCTTTAAGGGTCCCTTCCAACTCAAATAATTCTATGATTCTAAGATTAAAGGAGCTGCTAGGGATGCAACTTTTAAATTGGAATACTGAACATATAACCCTATCGAATTATTGGCAGCTCTTGGTTTAGCTGTGATTTCCATAAATTTTTTTCTTTCCTTCATTACTTATATTAAGGTACTCTATTTTTTTCCAAAAAAATCCCTTCTGTTCTTTTCAAGTTAAGACAGATTCTGCCACAATCTGCTACTCAGTGCACCAGGACAGATACAGGTAGAAAAGGACATGACAGAACTCCTTCCTGCACTTGCCTGTTCTCTCCAAAACATACCTATATGAGCATAGCCTGTAAGCCTGCATTCTCATCTTGCATAAATCAGTCTCACTCCGATTTATTTTTAACTTTTTTGTCTTCTACTTCTTCATACTTCTCTCTTCATCATCTACCTTCTCTCCTTCCCTTCCTATTAGCTGTTTGCAGAAATCCTTAAGTGTCCAAGGTCACAAGGGCTTGCTCTTGCTACGACCAGATCTACCTTCTTTGGCCTTCTCTGCCCAGTGGTGGCAGGGCTATGGGATGCTGTTTTCAGATCTTAGGTGGCTAAAGAGTTCGTGGTCATTGGCAGCTGAATGGGGCCCTGAACATCCTATATGATATTGAAGGGCAACCTGATCCAGTAGCCTGATGTAGGGGTTGGCAACTCTGCCCAGGGCTGAGGGATTGAAACTAGGTGATCTTCAAGGGCCCTTCCATCCCCAAGCCATTCTGTGATTCTGTGATTATCAACAGGGGGTATAGTTCTGTAGTGGGCTCTTCACTACATTTTTTTAATTTAATTTGGATCTTTAGCACACCAAGGGCCTTGCATCAGGATCAAAGAACTGAGCACTGACATTAAGGCTTTTTATAAGGTGATTCGACATCTTTGTTCCAACTTTCCAGTATTATCTAGCCTGGGAATGCGCTTAAGATAAACATCTGTCTGAGGCTTATCTGTGGGAAGATTATCTTCACAGACAGCAAGGAAAGAATACAGGGATTTAAAACTTTCCTTCTGTTAAAAATTAGTTTCAACTTTACATAATCCAAAAAAGCAGCACAACAAACTTAATGCAACATTCAACGAAGTCATTTAAGAATTTTCTTCCTGGGGTATGAGCTGACCTTTTCCCAAATAGTCACATGCCAGTGGCTCCTGTCAGAGGCACTCTTGAAAATGGCAGATAGATGTTTTTAGGCTGTCCCTCTCCGCAGCTTTTGCAGGAGCTGGTTTTCTCAAAGCCTGATTATATTTACCCTTATAAAACCCTTGAAGGGATGCAATCATTCCCACTTTACTGGTTGGAAACCAAGACTTAGAAGGGTAAATCTTGAGTTTTGAAGCCATTCCAGAGCAGTTCAGCTGGCTGGGAAGATAACAAAATGCAGGTATGAGTCCAAGCATGTAGTGCATGAGTGCAGACCCTAAACTCTTTGGACTTGACCTTACAGTCTTAGGGTGGCTGAATGGCGAATTAGCTCATGTGAAAGACACAGTACATATGTCAGTCACACGCACCTGTAACTGCCCCAAGAGCACAAGAGCATGGACAGAGCCAGGATGAGACTCTTCAGCCAAGGGACCTCAGCTGAACTATCACTCCAGGCTGTCTTTAAGTTAATGGAGAGAAATAGGTAACTCTACAGGGTGATTTGTCTTCTCCTAATATGAGTGTCAAGGGGAATTGCTCTCTGAAATTGCCTGCTTCTATGGACTTTCACTGAGTTAAGAGTTGCTATTCTGGACTGGCACACTCAGTTTTAGGTGAGATACCCAGAGTCATGAACTGATCTGATGCAGGGGTTCTAACCCCTGAAGGAACCTTCCTTTGCATTAGTCAGGGCATGTTGATCCTCTTTGTTAAAGCAGGTGATAAACTTTGAATACTCTGAAACCTCATCACTATGGTTAAATTGAATTAAACTCCACAGTGGAGAAACCCAGCAGGTCCGTAGATGGGCTACCTGCCTTTTAGAGGTTGTGCTCTGAAAACTGAATGTCACTGCCAGGCCTGGTAGCTGAGTTGTAGAGAAAACTTCTCTATTAAAAATATTCTGGATCTACATTTACAAGAATCTCAGTCCTGGATAAGTCACAGAAAAAGAACAGACCACACTGCAATGACACCACCCACAGCCAAAAGAGAAGTGAACATCTTCAGAGGGAATAACATTCACTCATCCAGCCTTAAAAACTAAACACAATACATGCCTAAATTGTTTAATCCCATTAAAGTTTAGATTCTCTGTTATTTCCTTTCCTTGTCATGATGAGCATGTTGCACTTTCTGGTGGAAGGTGTGATGAGGGAGCAAAAATTTCTAGCTTAAAAATCCCAGTGCGAACTTGCACTGTAGAATTAAATGGGCAGTGCAGGACAGGGGCACATCCCCAGGACTGGAGGGTGAGGATTAAAATATCTGCCAGCCCACATGGGAAAGTCCACACTGGGAGACAAATCTGACAGTCATTTTGTAGAAATGCTCCATTGAAGTGACAACAAGAGGTTCTGTGCCCCAGTCATCTTGACAGCCAGCGGGAACTTGTATTGTTAATCAAGGTTTAAATCACTGTTCCCTTAATTGAGGATTCCGCAAGAGGCAGTTTTCATTTCTTGTGAGGCTGTCTGAATTCTGGACACCCTGTTCTATATTCAAGCATCTAAATAATGCTCTGGAGACAGGAGATAGAAGGACCCAAGAAGCTACAGCCTGTAATGGCCTCAAGTTGCACCAGGGGAAGCTCAGAGTGGATATTAGGAAAAATTTATTAGAAAGAGTAGTGATGCAGTGGCACAGGCTGACCAGGGAGGTGGTGGAATCCCTGGAGCTGTTCAAGAAACGTGAAGATGTGGCACTGAGGACGTGGTCAGTGGGCACGGTGGGGATAGGTTGACATTTGGACTTGGTGATCTTAGTGGCCTTTTCCAACCTTAGTGATTCTGTGATTCTATGATTCTGCTTTTCTATTATCAAAAGCTGTTGCACTGCTCCAAGATATCATCTCCTTTGAACACACATTATTGTCCAATAGCCTTATTCTACAGTCATTCCTTTCTGCACTATCACCTCTGATTCCAGGAAAGTTGCTTTGTTTTTTTAATAGGAAAATACACAGCTGAAATGAGCCTGCAGAAATGTTCTCTCTGAAGTGACAGTCCAAATACCAGAAAATGAATCCAGTGGCCCTGAAAGTCCTTCATCTCTTTTATGTGGTATAGCCAGTAGGTGTCCAGATGGAGACCTGGAATTCAGTCTTGTATGCATGCAATAAAGTTTTGCACCCCGAGTGGCCAACAGCTCCTTCCTTCCTGCTAGGCGGGATGCCTGTCCTAACCCCAGAACCATTAATTCCTCAAAATACAACAAATATGGGTCAACAGCTTTTGGAGAGGTAAGACCACAGAGCAATCCTGCACTGACACTGAAATAATTCTGGTGCATGAAAAGTTAGAGCAGCTGTGGCTGTTTCTACATACACAAGTAATGCGGCTTGCTTGCTGCCAGAGAGCCTTAATCCTCTTTGAACTCCTGACTACATATCGGATGGTTGCTCCATGCAGTAATATCTGTGTATTACTGTCCATTCACTGTAAGTATTTTATAAAGCGATACAAAGTCGGGAAATGAATCCTCAGGAGGCGCAGACGCAAAGGTTACCGAATGCAAATCAGATATTTGTGTTGGCATTGGTATCTGGCATGTTTGTAAAACCAGGAGCACGGTATCAAGTGTTAAAATGGGAAAAATTCCCTCCACATCCTGTGAAAATGCTGGCAGCACAAGGGCAGCGAGTGCCTGCGGGTGTGGTAATTCAGTATGGTCACTGCTTGCTAAACAAAGTAATCCTCGTGGCCGCCAAATAAAGGGATAAAACCGCTTCAGCAGGAAAATGGAGTCTCTTCATCAGGGGAGAAGAAATAGAAGCCACTAGACTGTGTGAGAAGCATGGGTGAAGGAGCTCTGTTAGAGCTTGCTCCTTAAGTTACCTATTCTGCAATAGTTTTCCATTCCTTAAAGCCCTGCCTTCGGGAGTCTAGTGATTAAAATATGATCATAAATGCTGAAAAAATGAGAAAAAATTGAAGATGAACGATTTTTCCCTAATAACAGAAAAATATGAAGGGTACAAAGGAATGAGACAGCTCCTGGAGGAGGTCAGCCCCTGTCCTCATGTGCTACGCAGCTGTGGTGGCACCCACTGGGCCTCACCTGAAGGCAGGTGTTATCCCAGCAGCAATAAAAGTGATGATTTTCTACATCTTTAAAATGTCTGAGATCTGCAATCCATGCTGGGTCAACAAGAGAAATAAATTCAGATAGCAGGGATGTCCATTCAACTTAACCCAAAATAAACATCAAGGAATCACAGAATCAGTAAAGTTGGAAAAGACTTCTAAGACCACATAATCCAACTCCAGCCCACCCCACCATGCCCACTGACCACGTCCCTCAGTGCCACATCCACACAGTTCTGGAACACCTCCAGGGATGGTGACCCCCCCACCTCCCTGGGCCACAGTATCATCACTAGAAGAAATTGTGATATCCAGCCTGAAAGGAGATGCAATAAAGGAGTAAAAGCCAGAAATACTGAAAGTGTAACTCATTAACATAATTATTCAGCAGGAGAGGTGTCCTGCTGATGTCCTTGCAGACTGACTCACACATGGAGATAAAGAGATTTCTTTTACTTTACAGAATAGATCCTGAAAGATGAAAAGGTGCTGGAAGTGTCAGGACCAAGGTAACTCAAAGCTGCCTTGTGTAGTGATACAGCTTTAGATGTTTGCCTTTGTGAAACAGGCAGGAAGGTTTCTATTCTCATAGGAACAAGTGTCAGGAAAAAGCATTTATGGATGATGTAACAAGGAGGAGGGACAGAGGACTCTCCTGAAAGCTATAGGCACAGGCTTTCTGATAGGAGGTAAATGAAAAAGATATACTGTGAGCTGCTGTAGCTTGATTTATATCCGTGCCAGGATGCAAATCAACTTTACATCTTATCTGAAACAGCTTTCCCAGTATTGTTAGATTTTTTTTTTTTTTTCCAAATAGTGAAAAAACACATAGTGACCTTCTTAAATTGCATTTAGTCATTTGTGGTTAAATGGTAATACGCTCCGGCTCCTCTTACAGGCTAATGTTGCAATTAAGGCATGTGTTGCAGGATAACTCCCCCCAGCCATCCCTAATCGGCCAGGCTGGAGGGGCAGGGCGAAGCTGTCAGCGTGGTGTGCAGCTGCACAACCCAGTTCCCTGGCTGCCAGCCAAGGCTGGTAATGGACATTTATTTGGTAGGTGTTTCTCTGACAGACCCCAGAGAAACTTCCCGGAGCGCTAGCGGCAGTGGAGCAGCACAACTTCGGATAGCTATTGCCAACCCCCTCAACTCAAGTGACCCTTGCTTGAAGGTATTAACGCTTGTCCACTTTCCCAGCCCATCACCAAGTGCACCACTGCTATCCTTGGCACAGGGGACTGCCTGATCATGGTGGTCTGAATCGATGTGGCTTTGTTATGGACACAACTCCATGTAGTGTCATTGTGACTCATCAATTAGAGGACTTTTTTCTCCACGGGATGGAGGTCAAAGGAAGGATCTGGGGTGGACAAAGGAAGGATCTGGGGTGGATCTGACTTTTCCTAGCACTGTGGATTTATTGCTTTAATGAGTTCAGTGTCAAAGCCTGCTTCTGCCACAGTTAACAAGCTTTGGTATAAAAGGACTAAAAATTGTCCTTGCATCCCTTAGAGGTCCAAGGGTCAGACGTCGACAGCTGTGCTCTCAAGGTATCACAGAGCTCTTTGTTACATATTCACACAAACATGAGGAAGAGCTGCAGTTGAGACCAAGCTCAAATTCTGGATGGGGCTAAGACAGCAGTCACCTCAGTCCTCATTGCTTTCTGTGTGCTTCATCTTTTCTGACAAAAATACCCACCCTGCTGCTGGTAGTTCCAAAAGGCACTTGATAAAACCCAGTGCCAGTGTTGCCAGGACTGCTCTGTGTGGGTAAGTGGTACCAAGCTGATAACAACTAATGAGTTTACAGAGTATCTCCAGCATGATTGCAGCAGCTGCAGTTGATCCCAGCAACATTCCCCTGCCACTAAGTGAGCCGGCAGAATCATTAATCCTGGGGCATTAGTGATCTGAGGAGGAAATGATGGAAGAGACAGGAATACCAACGCCGAGACCCAAAGTCTAGGGCAGGTGGAAGCAGGTGTCGCTTATGGCTGAGATCCTGGCCACAGCTCTGGTGGTAACTCCTGCTGTTCCACAGCATCCTGTGCAATCTCAAAAGCAACTGAAATATCATCGGTACAATTCCCAATCTCTCCTCTAATGTACAGGGCTCTGTTTCTGCATGCTAGTGATTGCCTGAGATGCCACCATATAATTTGAATTCTTCTTTTTAAATACATTTTCTCTTCAGGAAGATGACGCACATGGAAATGCCAGATGAAACACTGCTGTTCCCCCAGGACATGCTGAGGAGCATCACTGAAACATTCCCATGCCTGAGCCTACTACAGCACATGACTTGCCATGTTAAGCAGCATCATTGTGGCCCACCAGGGCTCAAGAGAGGCTTTTTCAGGTTGGATATCAGTACAAAATTCCTTCTCAGAAAGTGGTGATGCAGTGGCACAGGCTGCCCAGGGAGATGGGATGGTCACCATCCCTGCAGGTGTTCAAGAACCATGGAGATGTGACACTGAGGGATGTGCTCAGTGGGCACGATGGGATGGGTTGACAGTTGGGTCACCTGATCTTCGCGTTCATTTCTAACTTTAATGATTCTATGATTCTATTCTACAGATCATGTTCCTCAGCAGAGACAAGTAAGGGCTAGACCAGCACACAGCATTCAAATTAATGGGTTCTGATCTTCAACACACTGCTGGTAGTCCATGGAGCAGTGAGCTTCAAAGATGCTCTAGCCTCTGCTGACATCCAAAATACTCCTGAGGCATATCTCAGGTAAGGTTTAGTGCTTTAGGGGATGTCTGCACTGTGTAGCTCTCCCACAACATTCACTTTCACCAAGTGTGACATTTATTTTCTGAAATGACAATCATTTCAATCCTTGAGCACTGCGGAAAATAACTGGTCTTTTTTTTTTTTTTTTCCCTATGGATAATTAAACTTCACTTCATTCAAAGCCTTTCAAAGAACAGGTGGCAGAAAATAAACCCTCAGACTCCAAGAATAAAGGAAGGGCTGTTTTTACAGAGATGTCTGAATTATACACGCTTCAAAAACAGAGCACCGGAACCAGCAAAGAGGCAGCAATAAATGCAGTCCCTGGTTTTGTGGTTGCCAACGAAGATATCACTGTCACTGGACAGTGCTGCAAACTCGTTTTTTAGGTCAACATAAACAGCTTTTTGAAATCTAAAGAAATCTTTAAAATGCTGTCAGATTAGAGTAAGAGAAAAATTGCAGTTTTGTTACACTGAAAGCTGGTCTACAAAGCCAAGGGGAAAGTCTCATGGCTTTGGCTGCATTTGCTTCTGCTAGCATTACTCTTCATGTCTGGCTTGCAGAGAGTCATGCTGGGATGCTGTTCCTACCGGATGCATCTGCTGAGAGTAAACATATGGAAAGGCCTTCCCTTCAGTAAGGATATGTCATCCTCTTGCTGTGTGATGGGCAGCATCACCATTTTCAGATAATTCTGGAGTTTTTCAAAGCATGGTAGTGTTCACACTGAGCTGAAGGAGGAGGAAGGGGATTAGGCACAGCCATTATTATTATTATTAATTTATTTATTTATTTATATTCAGAACGGATCCTGCAATCTTGCAAGCCTCTGACCCTTTCCGTACTCATGTCCCATAACTGACTCATTACTGTGGGTAAGGAGCACAGGAGCGATGTTCAGCTGTTCAACCCAGATTGATTTAATTAGTGGCACTTTTAATTAAGCTTTACGGTTAAGTTGTAGAGGGAGCACGCTTATAGAAAAACCATTTAATGAAGATTTCCTTGGCATCAAGAAGAAAGGTGTGACTCCAGCTTAATTACTCAGACCAACAGAGGTAGAACTGAGATGCATCTGAGAACCAGTTACAAGCGGTGTTCATAATTCAACCGCTAAATTAAAGCTGCAAACAAAGGTATTTACCATGCACCCTGTGGCCGTCCTGCCATGTTTACTGGCACAGTGGCTGTACAATTGGATGACAGCTAATACATAGCTCTGGGGATATTTTTACAGTTTCCTTTAAATAATTGATTAGAGACATAATTACACTGTGATAATTGCTAGCCATGAAGAGAGACTTCTGCTGTAAGCTGCAGGTAGTGACATATACCGTAATATTAGGTTCCTTAAATGGAGAGCCAGATTTATGAGTTGCCCAGACAGTGCTCCTATGAAGCTAGGAATTCAGAATCTTGTGGATCCTATCTCTGTTGATGAGCCCTGTTGCAAGAAAGGAATTGCTAAAGGTCCCAGTTCCTGGTTCTCCTTTCAGAAAGGAGACTTTGGTCTGTGAGTCACCGCTTGCTTGGAAGTAACATCTAATTTGCTTGCTCATTGCCAGACACATCCCCAAGCTCATCATTTTCTACCAGGAGGCAGAGAACAGCCATTAAACCCAGCAGTGAAAGAGGAAAATCACATGCACAATTTGCTGCCTGTGCCTCTCCCCTGGGACTCCAGGGTTTAATGCAATTTGGTGTATCCCAGCCAGTGGTGCTTCGCTGCTTTTAATTAAAAAAAAATTAAAGGATTTATGTTGGGATTAAATGGGATAATTATTGATTGATCTCTGCCTTCTAAATTGAAAAGCATTTGGATTAATCAGCTTTTAAGTAGGAAATCACTCAGCTCTGGACAGGAAACCAGCTTCAGGCCCTGCACTTTGCATCTAACAGGGCTTTATTTGGTCCTTTCTGCTTAAACCCAGTGAAAAAAGTTTTCCTTTCTTCTGTCCACCTGGAGCATCCTGGCATATCTGGCCAGGAGATCTGCCATTCTCCAAGACCTGTGTTCTGGAAACTGGGAAGCTCATCTCTCTGGTTGGTCAGGTCAGCACTGGAATGCTTGATGGATGGAAAGAGACAGTTGTAGAGACACTGTCCTGTAGGTCAAATAAAAAGCAGATGGCCAAATAGACAGGTGTAAAGCTTGCAGTCAGTATAGACTGTATATACCCCTCCATCTATACAAGCTGTTGGAAATGAGGTTAAACAGGTGAGGCTGGTGGTAGGACAGTATGTACTAAAAATAATAATGGCACGCTCAAAATAATAATATTTAACATTTCCAGCTGCAAAAGTAGGCTGCTGACCTAAGCACTGTGTGTCCATGTTTCTGCTTATATCTGGAGCAGAAATAGCATGTTTTGTGACCCCCGTTTCTACTTGGATTATTCCACTGTATGAAAACAAGTAATGCTATGTTCCAGGAAAATACCAAATTGAAAAGTTAGAAGAAAATCTTGCCATTTCAGGAGAAGTGTTATTTTTAAGAACAGAGAGTTTTGATGGGATTTTTCCCTGTGGAATGAAATTCCAGTTCCAGTGAATCATCTTTCCAGTGCTAGGGCTTAGAATCAAGTTTCAGCTTTCCCCTTTGTGAGTGTAATGTTTACTTCCAAGTCTTTGTCTTCTTATTTACTCCATGCTGGGAAATCTTGTTTTATTTTAAAAAGCTCCTCCTTCCTCCAAAAAAAACCCCAAATTTTTAGGTATTTTGTTTGTTTGTTTGCTTTTAAATATTGTGTATTTAAAGAGTCTCTGTGAAAAGAGAGGAGTAATTCCTCAGGAAGATGCACACCTGGGGAGTCTACATTTTTCTAGGAAGCATATTTCTGCTGAAGTACTTTAATCCACTGAGCTTAGATCCAGCACTGACTCATATGTGAACCTCATCCACATCTCATCTACTGGAGGTAGGTGACCTGGCAGCACAGTGGCAGATTACATCCCTCTGCAGCTGTATGGTAATTCATACTCGAAGGAATGATTTGAGTTCCCCACACAGTAGTCAGCTCTATATTAATTGGAACAAAAGACTTTGCTTCATCATTGACAACTCAGTGAAAGCCTCTCTTCTGTGGACAGCTGAGCTTGGAGAGAAAAAGTACCCACGTTATCTCAGTCCCACTGTCTGAGCACCCTGAAATTATAACCACACTGGCCCCTGAAAAATCCCTTCTGCACAGCTTCATTAGGAACATCATGAGTTGATCGACATAGCTCACAAGTGAGTCGAGTGACGAATGAGATTAGGCACTGATGATAATGATATGCATGAACTCAAATTATTTGTCACATGTAATCAAGGGAGAACAGTTAGAGTATTTTTTTTAAGTGGACTGACCTAAAGATGTTGCTTGTCTTGAGTACAGGACTCCTGTAGGATGACTGCAAATGGATAAGTTGAAATGAATGAGCTCCAGCAATTGTTGGCCAACTCCAGTGGGGCCATTTAAGCCTCTCTGCATCATACTCCCAGTGCAAGTACTGTAATTTGGAGATTAGAAGTTTTGTCAAGGCCAGGCTGGATGGGGCTTTGTGCAACCTAATCTGGATGGAAGTGTCTCTGCCCATGTCAAGGGGTTAGACTAGATGGTTTTTGAGGTCCCCTAATTTCGTAGCCTAGATGTGCTGCTTGGATATCAGGAAAAGCTTATTCAATGAGGCAGTGGTCAGGAAGTGCAACAGCCTCCCCAGGGAGTGTTTGTGGTACCAAGCTTGCCAGAGTTCAACAAGCATCTGGGCAATTCTCTCAGACATATGATCTGATTTTTTGGTGGTCCTCTATGGAACCAAGAGTTCAACTCTCTAATCCTTATGGATCCCTTCCAACTCAAGATATTCTGTGATTCCATGATGATTCTGCTTTTAATGAAGGTAAGAAAGGGTACAGTAAACTCCTTTTCCCAAAGTAAACAAGTGGAGAAAGACTAAGGAAAAAAGATTAAGACACTAGAAGAGTGCAAAACCAATATGATCACTTGCTTGAGTGAAATGATCTTGTTCAGGATCTCTTTAAATTACTGCACTGTGCTAAACTCCGTGATGAAACTTTAACCTGCTCTCAGATCTGTCAGTCAGAATTAACCACTGCTTACTTAACACCTGATAGCTGACCAGGAGAAAGCAGCACGTCAAAGCATAGTCCCAGATCAGCTCCTGAACAACAGGATTGTTCCCTTGCTCATATTGAGGAGATTGAAGTCAACAGGACCACCAGTACAGTGCATCTCCATTTCCCAAATCACACATGGCAAGGAGAAGATGAAGCGCTCCTTAAAAATCCTGGTTGGACCAGTCTTAAGATATAGAGGAATAGGTCTGGACTTTACAAAAAATGTGTTGTAGGGTATTCTCTTAACTATGTCCAAAGCCAGGTTTCTTCTCATTCTTTAGTTAATGTGCTTACTGGGAATCTGTTGTTGTTACCTCAAAGGGAAGAGGCACAACCCCATGAGTCAATCAAGAACCTTTTTGAATTTCCTGCTTTCCAATCTCAGAAGCCATACATACCAGATATCACATGTTATTTAAAAGCCAGCTATCACTTGCACTGAAAACAGCTGGAGGAGAAGACTACAATTCTGTTGGTGATATGAGCACTCCACAGGGTGCCCCAAGAGCTAATGCAGAGTTCTTTATCTGGGACAGAATAACTCCAAATAACAGGACTGGCTGAGGACTGACTTTGCAGACAGAGCCATGGTGGGCAACAAGTTGAACAGGAGCCTACAGACATCCCTTCTCAACAAAGGTCTATCACATATTGCCTGTAACAGGACAAGAGCAGCCAACATGCCCTCGGAAGTATATTTTTGCTTCTCTTGAACATTTTAAGGCCCTATCTCGGTTACTGTGTCCAGCTTCAGGCTTCCCAGTTCAAGGGAGATCAGACCAATTGGAGCAGAGGAACATCATAGTGGCTGGAATAGTGGAGAACACATTGTGTGAGGATGAGGAGGCAAGAGGTTTTCCTCTGCCTGGAGAGAAGTAAAGACAGATTAGGAATCGCATTGCTGTTTTTACCTATCAGTGACGAAATGGAGCTGTATTCTTTTTCCTAGGAGCACGTGGGAAAAAAATAGGGTAAAAATAAGACAACAGCACAAGCTCCTGATGCAGCAACTGAGCAAATGTCCCTGCAAGTGGTGTAGCAGCAATAATCCCTTTTTACCTCCTTGTAGCAGAAATTGAGGCATCTCTCTTGTAACCTGCGCAAGAACATGCCTCTGTGCTCTCCAACATGGGATGGCTGCCCAGAGCACGTAACCTTCACCCACCTCCTCAGAACCATGCACACATTTCTTCCTCCTCCTCCTCCATCGCTTTTCCATGACTTCAAACTCCCCCCTGGGGACTGGTTTGAACGATTTATTCTGGTCATGGCAAAAGCCCTGCAGAGCCCAGGCACTGATCTCAGCAGCTCCTGGCTGTTTGGGGCAATGCAGGTCACCAGAGGGTGCTGCTGGGCCCCAGCCTAGCAGATAGCAAAAATCAAGAAATGTGTCCTTCTGCATTCCCTCTCGTCTCTATCTCTCAAAGCAAAACAAGTAAAACCCAATGAATGAGTGTTGTAGAGTGTTAGGACTCAACCTTTTAACTTCCCTTGCCTTAAGTTGTTGTGGTAGATTACCCTAGCAGGTTTCTGGGACGCACTTGATTTCAGCCTTGCATACTTCTGTACTGTTTGGTTTCAGCCAGGTTAATCCTGGCTGTCACTTGAGCGCAGTTAATGATGTTCTGCTTGGAGATTTGCAATTGTGCATAACTGGGCTAAAGTCCCTCCCTGCTGTCTTCGCACTGCTTTCAGAGCCCTTCTGCCAGATACATGGGAGTCACTGATCATTTTGCAAAGGAGTGACTGAAAATGAATCCTGCAGTCCTAAATGAACCGCTTTATAATCCCTCTATCTGCTTCAGACTGTCTCAGATTAATACTATTTGCCAGTCACTCCTCCTCTCTAAAGAGGGAACATATTTTTAGCCTCTCAACAGATCTGACACACTGGAGTTTCCCCTGCCTGTAATCCCACTGTCACTATTTCTATTTTTTTAAACAATCTCTTACTTCCTAATGTTATGCAGGCTGAGAATTTAAGATCAGTAGCATGGGCAGGTACTGGATGCATGTTTGGATACTTACAGTTTGAGGCACAGCCTCAAACTGCAAACTGCAAAAAAAAAAAAAAGAAAAAAAAGAAAAAGAAAAAAGAAAAAAGGGGGGGAGAGAAGAGAAGAAGGGAAAGGAAGGGAAGGGAAGGGAAGGGAAGGGAAGGGAAGGGAAGGGAAGGGAAGGGAAGGGAAGGGAAGGGAAGGGAAGGGAAGGGAAGGGAAGGGAAGGGAAGGGAAGGGAAGGGAAGGGAAGGGAAGGGAAGGGAAGGGGAAGAAAAAGGAGTTCTGTATAGTCACAGAAAGGCTCTTACTAAAGAACAGCTCCACTCTGTCTCTTGAGTGGTAGAATCAATGGCTCTCTCCTGCCCAGGGTTTTAACATGTTCTGCTCAGGCCAATTGTGGTTATATAATACTGGCTCCAAAGCAGATGCTGCTGTGTTTGGGCTGGGAGATTATAGCTGGAATGCACAACTAATGGAAGCTTTCTGACAAATGCATCCTTCCCTGCCAGGTGGGGGATGGCTGTGGGCAGTGCTCCTGCATCCCTGGGGCACTCACATGGCGGGCATCAGGGCCGGTTGTGATGGTGCTGATGCTCCTGATCAACCTTCCCCCCACCAAAAATACAAATAAAAATCAGGTGAAGGAGGACAAAGTGGCAACAAATCATCTCCTGCTGTAGAGCTGGAGGTGTGCCGGAGTTTTGTCACTGATGGACCGTAACAGTTGTCAGGCACTGCTCTGTCACTGGGAGGAAGATGATATACTGCATCCAGGATGGTCAGTGTGTTGTTCATCTGGTTGAATATCTGATTGATTGAATATTTCTTCTTGTTCCTTTGTGATTCACCACATGTTTGGCGTATTGGGTGTCTCATTACCTTTTTCAGTGCTGTGACTTGGCTTTGTGGCATGCGCAGCGTAATGCCACCACAAAAGTGGAACAGGCCTTTATTGTGGGGAGCTGGGTACAGCTCCAAGACGGTGCCTAGCATTTTGGTATGGAAAGGATATTAACAACCCCAGATCTGCTCTGACTCTGCTTCAGAAAATCTCATGTGTTGGTATTGCCAGGGACAGCAATAGGGCCTGAGGGAATGGCATGGAGTATGAGGGGAGGAGCAGCTGGGGGTGAGGGAAAGTTTGTGCCCCAGAGTGGTGGGCATGAAATGGGCTGCCCAGGGCAGAAGGCACAGCCCTGAGTGCTGGAGCTCCTGGAGCACTGGGACACCACTCTCAGACACAGGGTTTGGGTTCCTGTGTGGAACCAAGAGTTGGACCATTATTGTCTGCTTTGAGACATGTGCCACCACTGATGCCCTTTGGCTGCCTTACCAAGAAACAAGGCATAATTACTCTAGGATCCAACTGGATCCTTTCCATCTGGAAAAAAATCTGTTGGACACCTACAGTTCATCCTCATTCTGACCATTTCCGGCTTTAGTTCTCATTTCTAGAATCTAGCAAAACAGATGTTGTGCTGTGTCCACCTGTATCTGAGCCAAACTGGGAGATGAGAGTTCCCATTGCTTACACCATGGGACATCCAGAGCATAGCGACTCACACCTCATCTCAACCATTTCCTAAATTCCTACCAAAAAGAGAGTATTTCTCTAGCAAAACAACAACAACAAAACAACAGAAAAAGAGTGGGGGGTCTGAAAAGTGTATGAGGACCATTATTGTAGAACAGAATCACTGAATGGCTGAAGTTGGAGGGGTCCATAAAGCCCATCCAGTTCCAACCTTGCTACAGGTAGGGTTGCTACCAACCAGATTAGGCTGCTCAGGATCCCATTCAGGATCTCCTAGGGCTACGGCCCATCATACCTCACCTTGTTTTAAGCCCCAGCAGCAGGTCAGAACGGGCTGCATCATTTACCTGAGAAAGAAGATAAATCAGTTTATGGGGGACTCTGTACTCATGTCTGTGGTGCCACCAGCACCTTACATACGTAATATCCATCTTACAAAGGCATGCCTACACAAGGCTGTGCACCCCACTGCTGTTGTTACCAGAAAAAAATCCTGGGCTCCAGCCACCATCCAAACCACAAAGCCTCAGCAAACAGCAGCTGCTTCTGTTCCCAGAAGTGACCACATCTCAGCAATGGCTGTCGCAATGTAAATGTTTTGTAGCTGAGCATAAACACGACAGCAGAGCGCAGCTGAGAGGTGGCATTCTTACAGTGAGAGGTGCAAGTGAAGAGCTGGACCGTTCTACTGGGAGCTGTTTAACCCTGCAATGCTTTGCTCATAGCAAGTACAAGAGCAAATAGTCATGTGCTGTCTGTTTAAGGGCAGTACTGTCAGCTGAATTCAACTACAAATGGTTCAGCCAGTTACTTGTGCGAGAATATTTTAAAGCAACAAGAGATGAGAGTGCAAGTCCTCATGATTGCACTGATCTAACAGTCAAGTAATATCCAGAGAGGCAATATATCACTGTGTAGTTAGAAGAAGGCTATGGAAGAGATTATAAGCATGATCACTTCCACCAAAATCCTTTAGAACTGTTGTCACTTGCTTAGGCTGCTCTGGGAAAAACAAATATGATAAGAGAGGACAACATTTGTTACAACAGGGAAAGCAGGCTTCAGGTAAATGAACATCGATGCTTCTCAGCAGGATGCTTTTTAATCCCCCTTTTCATATTTGCATGTGGTTGGATATAGCTCAGTTGCTAATAGCGCATAAAAATATTTCCAGTCATTTGAAGATGTATTAGATGATCTTTGCTCTCTACAGCATCAGCCACCTGAGGCAAAAAATGTGTGTGATGTTGGCCAGGGCTGGGCTTGACATACAGAGTGCAGCAAGGCTGGGTCTGGATAGCCAAGGCGGTGCAGTGCCATTCTGCAGGAGCTTGGAGCTCTGCTCACTGCTGCAGTAAGCCAGGCATGAGCCCTCTTAGGTGCTGTAAAACCCCCAGTGGCCAACAGAGACTTTCACCTCCAGGATATTGTAGCTGTAGATGTCTCTGTTCACTGCAGGGAGGTTGGACTAAATGACCTCGAAAGGTCCCTTCCAACTCAAATAATCTGTGATTCTACGATTCTATGGCATGGTACATCTTCAAATTGGAGTGGTACTTGAAAGAAATTATATTTTTTGACCTTCAGGAAATTCTTTTAGCCTGAAACTTAATGAAGCAGAAGGCAGACAAGGAAACAACGTATGCAGAGAAAAAACTGTGAAGTTCAATATTTGAGCATGATATTTCAGCATGATTCCAAAGATTCCCCTAATAAACATACATATAGTTTTGATTCAGTCAAAATGTTTAATGTAAAGTTGGTCAAAATGTCTGAATTTGCAACTTAGTTCAGCTGTTGAAAGACAACCATTCTCTGGCTGTATTTCTCCCGCTGAAAATCAAGGGAAGCCCTGCCAGAGATCTCTACCAACCAGCAGTAAGCCAGATGCTCCCTGCAGAGACCTGGGTGAGGGAAAAAGGAGAAAGGCACTGATGTTTCCCAAGAGCACATCAACGTGACCAACAACATCCATGAAGAGCAAGGTACAGATTGCCTTTGCCTTGTGGCTAGAGGATAGCAGTTAGCAGTGCTCCTCGGGAGGCATCTTTCAAAAAGAAGGGAAATTCCTGACCTATATCCCCCTCCCAAAGACCTGGGTCTTGCCATAGAAGTCTTCATAGTCTTTATAGAATCCAAGTGTCAGCACACTCCTGGAGCCTGCCCACTGTTTCTCACACTGATCTGTGGCAAAAGATTAGGTTTGCTCTGCAAAAAAGCAGCCTTTACTTTTGCACAGCTGAATGAGTACCCATTTTTAATGTGCTGTGACAAGGACGAGTGGGTCTTGAACCTTCTGGCCCTACCGCGAGATCACTTTTAGCCTGAAGTGCACTTTGAGTCTTCCTGCTGAGTGTGGCAGGAGACATACCAAGGCTTCTTAGATGCCTCTCTGCTCTGAAGAGAGGGACAGCTGCTGTTATGAGAGATGCCCAGGGCATCCTTTATGGATCAGCAGTAGTCATGCTGTGTGTGTGCGGGGGGGGGGGAGGGGGAAGCTGATTTACTGCTGAGTCAGATGCATTTGTCTCATTCTGGCCTTGGGTCCTGTGACAGCACTGCCATCACCAGAGAGATGAGTTGACTCTACTACATGGAGCCCTGTATCTTATTCCATCAGTCCCTGGAAACAAAGATAACAGCAACACATCTTGGGCTGCCAGACATGTGGGACAGGTCTCCAACCCAGCAGGTTGTCTCTCCAAGACTGGGGACAGCAGCAGCCAGACCATGTTCTGAATTCCTTGTGGTCGTCTTCCTGCAAGCCAGCAGACATATGAACTCCACCAATATTAGATTTTGTGGTCAGTTTGTAATGTGAATGTAACTGAGCCCTTTTGCGGTTTTGGGTTCATTGCACTCAGTTTTAGAGTATAACATAGCCTTCCTTCTCCATCCTCTAAAAATGAAGAGCTTCCTTTGGCTCAGACAGATGTCCTCAGGAGCTCAGAATGTAGAAACACAGTTCTCAGACATCCATTCCCTAAAGTTCCCTGTTTCTAGGGTCCTACCACGGAAAACTTTCAAAGCAGAATACACCGCATATTTTTTGATGACTCAACAAATCAGAAATGATTTTCATCAGGGCTGAACAGATGGAGCAGCAGCCTGGCTGGGGAACTCCCTGGGTTGCTCCCCAGGTGTATGAGCTGTGTGTCAAGGAGATTTTCCTTCACTGCGAAACAAGACACTGTCAGGCACAGACGTCAGTGCTGGCATGGCTTTGTCTGGACCACAGAGTTACTGTCTTGGTCCTTGGGTGTTTTCTGGTAGTGGTAGCAACTGTTAAAGAAGCAGCATATTCAAAGAGAAAACTGCAGAGTCTGGTATTTGAGCATGAAATTTCAGCATGATGCCTGCAGCCAAAAATTCCCTTTATAAACTTATTTATAGTGTTAATAAACTCAAAATGTTTGAAGGAGGTCAAAATGTCTGTTTTGGAGATGTCCCCATCCATACCACACACACAAATACACCTATACCCTCGTACCTCTTTCCTTCTCTCACTGATTCTCTCCCATCATTTTTGTTTATATGTTTCTCTTCCCAAAAGCTGTTTTTCCTGTTGGCAGGTCTTGAGGCATTGATGGAGCTTGGTCTAGCAGGCAACTGTGAATTGTCAACAGTGAAAGATCTCCCAGACTTCTCATCTGGTCTGTTTGCACCTCCCACACATGTTGTCAGGGTTCAGACTGCTCCAGCTAAGCAGGTTGGAAAGTGAGACCTTGCTCAGAGGAATCAGAGGTTAGACCTGCCATTCTACATATCCTCTGGGCAAGAGGCCAAAGTAAATGATTATGATGATGATAATAGTAATAATAAATGCTCTTTGGGAATAATTTATATCTCTACAAACAGAAAACTAGCAGTTGGAGCACACGTAGAGAGCCTCAACCATTTTGGAGGGGTAAGGGAATGAATCCTGGGTTTCATGCTGGATGTGAGGCATTGCCTTGTGCACAGATGTAGAGCAAATGCTATAATCTAATGAACTTTGGAGTTATATTGAAAGGTCCATCTTCTCATGGCTTTTCTCTTTATGATGCCCTTAAGGAAATCTGTATCTTGCAGGCAGACCTGTCTGACCCCATTAGCTCAGAAGGGAGATGAGTGTTTGTTATGGAACTTCTCATCCTCACTCCTTTGTAGACCAATGAGAAGGAGCAGCAAGGTGCAAACATCAGAGTGACTCACAGCAGGCTGAGCTGAAATAGAGATGATATTGAAGCGTTATTAACTGCATCTTTGAGCCCTGGCATTTAAAAAGCCAACTTTAATGATGGCAAAGCAGAGCCAAATGCAGACCTAGAGGAAAAAGAAGCTTGTTTTGAGTGGGCATCATGGAGAGCATGAGGTCTTCCTCCTTCAATAAAGGGACTTACTTGCTGAGTAGGCGATAACATCAAACTGACATCCCTGGAGAGAGAGCATCCCAATTTAGGATAGTGTCACGAGTATGTTTTGCTAGTCACTATGAAGGTATTTACATGCATTTAATCCATGCAGTCAGCTGGTGTGAGAGTCAAAGCTCTCAAATTAGAGCTGGGTAAGGACCTTAAGCTTCAGGCTTCGGGGATTTGGACGCAGCTCTGAGACCAGAACTGTGATACATACAACACTCAGCTACCTACACTAGGAATGGAGAGGATTACAAAAGCTTGGATTGTTAATTACAAACATCATCAGGGAAAAAGATTCCTACAGGATCAAGTTTTAATCTCATTTTTATTTCCCCCTCTGGAGAGCCCCCATTGACTTTACTTAGAGTTTTCTCCAAGACAAATCCCTCAGAAAGATACACTCTGGTTGCCTTCATGGAGGTGATAATATGGTTTTACTACAAATCTTGTTTTTCTCATCTCCAGATCTGAGCATGTGAAATAAATTTCCTAAAGAGGGAACTAAGCAGGAAAACTTGCTTTGAGTGTCAAGGGATGTGCTTGGTCCACCCTTCCCAATACACACTGCAACACTGAACTGACTTGAGAGGTGTAAGCTAACACGTCATCCCTCACTCCCTGTGTCATGTCTAACCTTATAAAGCCCTACTACTCCTGTTAGATTTGGACAGGGGCCATGTTTACCACTTTCTGGAGCCTGGGTAGCCCTTCACCTTCCCCTTGTCAATGCCCCAAAGTGTTTCAATGCTAAACACTCCAAGAATGTGAAGGCTGACTAATCTTTGGGCTGATCTTCCCACAGAGTCTGAGGTGTGAGGAGATCACAGCTGCTGGGTAGCGAGTTCATGCTCTGGACCCTGAAGCTGTTAGGTCCTTGAGACCCTGCCCAAAAATAAGCTCTGTGATATTCATGGCTTATTGTTTCCAGCACACCTGCGAAGTGCAAGATCTTCTCATGGTGGAGGGCAAGAGCACGGGTGGGCAATGGGTCAGACTGGGGCTTTATCCTAACAGCTCGCACTTGACTCCTGCTTGGCTGATTGGGCAATCACACCTGATTGACTTCCCCTTGCAATAAAGAAATTGTTTGGTTTTTTTTCTTAATTTTCTTTCTTACCTTCTACCAACATCCATCTTTTTGTTGTGTTCTGTTCTTTGGAAAGGAGAGAAACTACGTGGCTTAAAACTGTGAAAAAGGGAAGCAGCAATTAATGCTGAATATTACAGGTTTCAAAGAGGATTTCCTCTGATATTGAGCAGAAAGAAGACTTAAATGCAGGTCCCCCAACACAACCTCGAGTTTTATAACCAGAATGATGAATGTTACGAATCTTATTTTCTGTGCCTTTCTCTCTTTATCTTTTGACTCACTGAATCTTCAGTACTTTATTACACTTTTTGGGAGGTGAATCCCATCGCAGGAGCACATCCAGATCACCTCCACACTGCCTGGACCCAATGGCACCAGGTGGGGACATCCAGTATGTGACCCACCAAGGGCTGGATTGTCCTATGTCACATTGAGACCCATCACTCCAGGTCTGCGTTCTCTGGATGAATTCTCTCCACCTGCACAGCTTGTCCCTGAGCTAAAAATGAAAATTATTTTCTCTGTGCTTGGTCTGCAGGTTTGAAGAGTTTAGAAATTAAGACAAATGTGAGCAACTGAAACAGCCTTTTGGGGGGGGAAAAAAAAAAAAAGGGTTAGAAACCTGGCTCCCTTAAGGGTAATTGCTCAATTCCCTTAGGCTTTAGTGTGACCAGGATTTCACAGAAAGCACTGACTTTTGAAAACAGAGGTATGCACTTCAAGTCACCTTTTAGCAGAGGGCAGAATTTTAACTCCTTGCAGGGCCGCTTTGCATGATTTTATCATTACTTGCTCAATCTTTGCTTTTTTTGCCTTAAAGCCCTTAATTTTTTTCCTAGTGTTCCAAGCTTTCCTAGTTGGCAGAAAGCTTGAAAACATGGCCAGAGAATCTCTGACTGGCTGAGGGTGGCAGGAGCTCTAGGTGCCTCTGGTCCCACGCTGCCCCACCAGAGCCACCCAGAGCAGGGTGCCCAGCTCCACCTCCTGGAGCTCCTGGACATCTCCAAGGAGGAGAGCCCATGGCTTCTGGGTCCTTGTGCCAGGGTTCATCACCTGCACAGCTGCCTGGTGTTCAGGGGAACCTCCTGTGCTGCACTTTGTGCCCACTGCCTTTGTCCTGGCACTGGGCACCACTGACAGGAATTTGGCTCTGTCCTGTCCTCCTCACACTCTCCCTTCAGGTATTTATGGACATTGATGAGATGTCTCTGAGCCTCTTCTTCTCCAGATGGAACAGTCCCAGCTCTCTCAGCTTCTACTTGCAGGAGAAGTGTTCCAGTCTGCTGATCATCCCAGTGACCCCATGTTGGACTCCTTCAAGAATGTCCATCTCTCTCTTGTACTAGGTGGCCCAGGATTGGACATAGCACGTATCCTTGAAGTTTTGGTCAAAAAAAAATCCAGAAATTCTCCTTTTAAATAAAAATCTCACATTTTAAGGCATTCCAGTGACATTTGAGTACTGGCTCTCTACTGTGTGGCACTCAGTACAGTTAATTTCCAAGGCACGAAGACCATTTAATGCCATGGGCTTGCACAACCTCATGGCCCACCAACAAGCAGGGTGACCACAGAGATCTGGCCAACCCTGGAAGCTGCCTCTGAAACTTTGCTATAGTGTGAGTGCATAGCCCAGGAGCCGCTCAGAGGCTTGTCAGATTGCTAAAATAGCTCGTGTGGAGGTGCTGACAAAACTGTGCCTTTGCTGCAGTCCAACACCTCCAGTCCTCACGGGGTTATCAGTGACGTTTGACTCCGAAGCATTTTTTTGCTTGCTGCCAATAGCTATTCCCCTTGACCTATTTGCTTTCACATGCTTTCCCTTTGACATGGGTGCTATTTCTTTGCAATATGTAAACATTCAAAAGGATTTCCATGTTTGTTCTTCACCCAGTGAGGCCTGTCTTTCACCACTAGCTGGAAGAAGTGACATGCACAAGCAGCCATATCATTTACAGCTTAATGGGCTTTTTCCTTTTCTTTCTTTTTTTTTCTTTCTTTTTTTTTCTTTCTTTTTTTTTCTTTCTTTTCTTTTTTTTTTCTTTTCTTTTCTTTTTTTTTCTTTTCTTTTTTTTTCTTTTCTTTTTCTTTTCTTTTCTTTTTTCTTTTCTTTTCTTTTCTTTTCTTTTCTTTTCTTTTCTTTTCTTTTCTTTTCTTTTCTTTTCTTTTCTTTTCTTTTCTTTTCTTTTCTTTTCTTTTCTTTTCTTTTCTTTTCTTTTCTTTTCTTTTCTTTTTTCTTTCTTTTCTTTTTTCTTTCTTTTCTTTTTTCTTTCTTTTCTTTTTTCTTTCTTTTCTTTTCCCTTTTCCCTTTTCCCTTTTCCCTTTTCCCTTTTCCCTTTTCCCTTCCCTTTCCCCTTCCCCTTCCCCTTCCCCGCCCTTGCCGTCCCCTACCCTCCCCTTTCCCTATTCCCCTTCCCTCTCCCTCTCCCTCTCCCTCTCCCTCTCCCTCTCCCTCTCCCTCTCCCTCTCCCTCTCCCTCTCCCTCTCCCTCTCCCTCTCCCTCTCCCTCTCCCTCTCCCTCTCCCTCTCCCTCTCCCTCTCCCTCTCCCTCTCCCTCTCCCTCTCCCTCTCCCTCTCCCTCTTCCTTTTCCTTTTCCTTTTCCTTTTCCTTTTCCTTTTCCTTTTCCTTTTCCTTTTCCTTTTCCTTTTCCTTTTCCTTTTCCTCCCTCCCTCCTTTCCTTCCTTCCTTCCTGCTCCCACTGCTCTTACTGTCCATCCAAACACACTTATTTCCTAATATTTTTGAGCTGATTTGCATCAAAAATAAGAAGGAATTTTGCAGAAACCACTGCAAAATCACAGCATGAATCTGAAGATGGCAGTCTCTGACTCTGATCTCACAGATTTCAAACAGGTTTGATTTAGTAGCCCTGAGAATATGACAATCAACACAACTTTATTAAAAATAACAGCAACAAAAACAACCACACACACACGAAATTAAAAAAGAAGGAAAAAAAGGAAGGAAGGAAGGAAGGAAGGAAGGAAGGAAGAAGGAAGGAAGGAAGGAAGGAAGGAAGGAAGGAAGGAAGGAAGGAAGGAAGGAAGGAAGGAAGGAAGGAAGGAAGGAAGGAAGGAAGGAAGGAAGGAAGGAAGGAAGGAAGGAAGGAAGGAAGGAAGGAAGGAAGGAAAAAACTAACAAATTCAACACTGTAGAAATTGGAAGTAAGAGCCTGTCCTCTATGTTCCTTGTTAGGTTTGAAAAATAAGGAATCACTTTGATAGGAAAAAAAAAGGTGAATGTTTCTATGAAATTTCATCTTGAAAAAGGAAACATCTGAACCCCTTAGAAATTTCCCCAAGTCCTGCATGAAAAGGAGGAGGGTCCCATAACCCAAATGAGCCCCTAGCACAGTGATGGGAGCACATACAGAGAAGCTAAGTGGTTCTGGTAACAATCTACCAATGGAAATCATCACAGTAGGGATTATACTCTGGATGTTCTTTCCGTGGGAACTCTGATGACAAATTATAACAAGGAATTTCCTTGTCAACCTGACATGTCTGTGTGGAAAGTTTTTATTTCAGTAAATGACTCCTTCCAACCAAAAGTACATTGCTGAAAAAACTTCAACCAGATTTATTCTATACACGATTACTCAGAAGTGATATTATTACGACACATTCCTTTAAATGTTTACTTAAAAGAACCGAAAGTCTTTCCCACAGGTCACTCTGTCCCAGGTTAATGTAAAATATTGCTATAAGCTGATTTTATTAAATTAATTCAGAGGACTGATAGGACTCTTTCAGTTTAAACCAGCTCAGTTTTCTTTTGTTTTTATGTGATTGCAAAACTTTCCCTGATTAAACAGAATTCAGATCATTGAAACAGGGTAACTAAGTTGGTGCATAGAGATAACATACAGATAACACTGATTCCCTCAGTGCTGAAAAGATCACAGTTCGGATATCTTCAGGATGGAACATTTCAAGTTGGAAATTTCACGTTTTCAAGATTTAGGAAAAATTTCTCCTCAGAATGGGTAGTAATGCACTGACACAGGCTGCCCGGGGATGTGGTGGGATCACCCCAAATGTGTTCCAGAACCATGGAGATGTGGCACTGAGGACATGGGCAGTAGGCATGGTGGGATGGATTGGGATTGGACTTGGGGATCTCAGTGATCTTTTCTAACCATAATGATTCTGTGATTCTATGATTCTAAGAGCTAAGGGAAGAGCTCCAAGGGTGGTCACCTGTCCCTCTTGAAGTTCTTCCCATTTCTGAGGAAGTCAAGATTTGGGAAGGATGTTGCCCTTTGTTTAGTGGCCATTTTAGTATATAATCAATACAATAATAACAAACAAAGGGCAAATCTGTGTAAAGTAGATATAAATCAATACTACCATTAAGTAAATTGATTATTTTCTTAACCCAAAATTCTCCATGAATGTCAACAAGCTTTGGCTCAAGCCTTTAACACCCTGTAGTAAGCCTTACAGTGCAAGATGAACTGGAGGGGTCTTCACTGACTAACAAAAGTCACCATGCATTTCCCAAACAAAGGTGCTGAAGGTGCCAGAGAAGTCACATAAATAAAATAACAAAAAATAATTGACACAGAAAATATTTGTTATCCTTATTTATTTAATAAAGAAACATAATAAACTCGATTTTTTTTTTTTTTCCAGGTACAAACAGCTTAATATGTCCTATGATATTGGCTGATATTTTCCTTGCTCTTTTCGTAGCTTGAGTGATTCACGTGGTAGCCTTTATTGAACAAATCAACATAAAAAATGGTAGCACTCATGCTTATAGACAGTGTGGGCCAACTATTTAGTCAGTGTCTTTAACTAAGTCACTGTACTGGGAGGACATATCATTGCTGAGTACAAATTGGCATCTCCATTAATAAAAACCTGCAAGTGAGGCTATCTGAAGTTTTGGAGGGGAGTTCTGCATACCATACAAAGATACCATTCTCTCTTCAGCTTTAAATAAATGTTCAACAAAATTCAAAACCCAATGGAAAAGCAATCTTCCTGTTACAAAGCTTTTGAAAATAATTTACAATTCATTTTTTTCTAATAAAGTCGCACTGTAAACACCTATAGTTAAGACCTAATTTCATATATATTTTTTGAATTGACAGTTATTTTTTAACAGATTTTGGGTAAAAACCAGAACCAGTTATATTGCAGTAGTACTACAGGATCTCACAGCAATGGCAATGAAATGTTCAACTCATGAGTGAAATGACCCGAGGAAGAGCTCTTCTCTAGTATGACCAGTTGCCAGCTTATCTTTGCACTGCATCCCATTCATCACAGGGCCACACTCTTATTAAGAATTTAAATTGAATATAAGTTGCAAATAATTAAATATTTGTAAAACAGTGATCAACACAGCATTGTTATGTGCAGGTTGACTTTTTTGTTGTTTGTTTTGAATATTATGTATTGAATGATAAAAATCAGATAAGAAATCCTCTTAATTCTTAGCTTTTTTCCTCCTTTTTTTTTTTTTCATTCCAAAGCTTTGAAAGGAAAATAATTTTACCAGTTGTCAGCCAATAAAATGCTTGTTCAGCAGGTAATGCATGTGCTATTTCCTAATTAAACAGTTTCATTATAGGCAGCAGCTCATTTCTAATGATCAATAAATCCCACTGAGAACAAAACATTTTAATCAGTAAGTCATGTCCTCTGAGTGTCAGTCACTCTATAAACTCACAATATACTTATATAGGTATGGGTATATGTGTGTGTGTGTGTGTATATGCATATAAATATAAAAATCGCATACTCTTTCTGGGTGATATGTACAGTCAGAATAAGATTACAGCATAAACACACAGGGAATCCGTATAAAGTTTCTCTAATTTGAGAAGCCTTGAGCAATTTTCTTTTTTGGGGGTGGAGGGGGGTGAGGGGAAAGGATGGTGAGGAGGGAGGAAAGAATAAAGAGTGTTTTCACTTTAAGGAACGAAGAGTAGTTCCCTTAGGTTAGAATCTAATTACATACAAGATTTAAAGGCAACAAAATCTCCAGAGGAACAGCCCTATGTTATACACCATAGACATGGGGTTAAAAGGGCAAGAGAGCATGATTATTATTATAATACTTATAGAATACGTTTCATTCCCTTATAGCACTTTGCAACCAGAAAGTCTGACAACACCCCTGTGAGGTAGGTAAGTATTATTACCCCCATTTTACAGATGGGTAAACTGAGGCACAGATAGGTTCAATTATTTGCCTAAAAATCATGTAGCAAGAATCAGGAATAGACCCCAGGAATCCTGCTGGCAAATCCTCTGCATTATCCAATAGCCCACTGTCAAATGAATGCCTGAGACACCTCTCAATGAATGGAGAGAATAATTAGCCCATATTTACAGATACATAGTCATCCTCTTGACACGTTGTCTTTACACATTTTGACTTGTTTAGAGGACAGATAACAATGGCCATAGACAAAATTTGCTGTAACATGTTGCTTTAATTCTTGTTGCCAACCCCATGTGGATTTTGACACCTTTACAACCTGGGATGTAACTAAATGTCAATCACAATACACCTTAAATACATTCTTGATATCTTTGCTTCTCCAAGGTGAAAAGCACAATTACTCTTCCTTAAAGTGCAATGGCTCATTACAGAAATCTCAAGATTTTTCACGAAGTTCAACCAAACCAAGTACAATCAGTCTGAAGGTGAAAAAGAAAGAACCTGTCTGCAATGACAGAATTGTCTCTATATTCCATAGATACTTTCTCATATTCTACCACAGCTGAAAGTTTAATAATAAATAATAAGCTATGTTAGCACATAAAACCTCTAATACTTTTCTACAGCCACACATCCACCTTCCATTCTGTTGTCATTTCTTTGGCCTGAAGCTGATGGATGCATCAGCTGTAAATATTCCTTTGCCTGCAGGAATGAGGATGTTTCTATTTTCTAGTGGACTCTTATCATTGGTTTCTATATTTCTTGTCCTTCCCCAGTCATCTATCTCTACCATCTGATAAAATGAAAGATGAATGCTGAGAAGAAAGGATTCAAAACCTTAAGGGTTACATACAGATCCAGGGGCGATTCCCCTCCAACCTTCTTGAACACACTGCTGCAGCCATTCCTCGTGACCCAATCAGTGTTGTTATGATTAATAATACTATTTTTGGAGTAATATTGATGCACAGAGTTTCCAAAAAGGCTGCTTAGCTCAGTGTTCCTGGGAAAACATAGCCTATTCCATGCCCTTAACTCTGCCAGCATAGACGGTGCCTTGAGCACTACACACAAGTGATGCACTACTTCTATGGCAAGTTTGATTGCAGTATTCGAAGCAGATTCTTGAAACAAACTACAAAATTAGTGCTTTTATTAACAGGTTTACAAACAGAATCCATTACTCTCTGGTTCCTGAAGGATAAAACAAGCAATTTCTCTTACGATTTTTGTCATAATTTCCTTCTCTTTTTTTTTTTTTTTTCTTTCTTTCTTTTTCTGTTCCTGCTGATGAGCAGTTGCAAGTCCCAGCGGGGAGAGCTGAGTGTAATAAACAGTTAAATGTTGCTAACTGGATGGTTTACTTTGCAACAACTTTCGTCTTCAAACAACCGGGATCCCGCAAGTTCCTATTACCTTGACTCAGAGTTCATCATGAAGAGTGTAAGGATCATTAATCTCCATGGAAAAAGAGACTTTTTTAAGTAAAAAAATATCAAATATAATAAATTTATGAAAGACCATTCACAACATATACAGTAAGTGTTACATTTTGCTACAGCAGCTGTGATATATTTTTTTTCTTTTTAGAATGCAAGGTCATACATTGCCATAAGTAAACACACTAATATGAGTAAGACCTTAAATGAATGTATACAGCCAGGCTTTATCTGTGGATAGATATACACTGTGTTTACTGTTTTACAGTCTAGCATATTCCTATTCACACCATTGATATAACAGCCATGACCCTGCCAAGATTCTTCCTGTGCATATATAAATATAAATATTGAGCCAAGTCAAAAAGAGCAGGGTCAAAGGTTATATGACTTATTAGACTCTTGTAGTTAAGGGTAAAAACTCCACTGTTTCTTTTGCAACTAATGTTTAATAAAAAGGCTGCTTCAATCGTTGTGTAGTTACAGCATTACATTCTGTAAACAATGTTTTAAAGCATTCTAAACAGACATTTAAACAATTGATTCTTTATCTCTGTCTGGTGAGAGCAAACAATCTATGGCCTCGTCACTTTTGCTCGAGTCTGTCAACTTCAGCTGGAGATTCTCGCTTGTACCTCTGGTAACGCTGTCGTAGGATGGAGGGAAGGACGTGGAGGACAGGGTTTCTGATTTGTCTATTGGCCTGCCGTAGTTTTCATTCATCATGAATGCAATGAGACCCTCCTTCTCGGGTGCATCGTCCTCGAGGATGCTGCCATCAAAAGTTCTGTGTCGGTACAAGTAAGACGCCTGCTTCATTGAGCGCCGAAACAAATGTCTCCTGTAGGCGCGCTGGATGACGATGGCTGAGACCTCTTCTTGTTTCCGTCTGAGAGTTGTTGTTATTGGTTCGTAAGAGATCTTGGATGGATTCGCCGCCATGAACTTTTCTTCCATTTGTATTTTAAGGGCATCCATCTCCCCAGATTCTCCTAGCACCCTTTTTGTAAAAGCAAACAAAATATCCAAGCAATGGATCCTATCTCCACTGACCATGGGCAGGTCCATTGCTATGAGTTTGATTTTGTTTGGTTTTGCTATGCGCAAAGGTTCTGACAGTGCATCTGCAAAGTCTGAAAGTGCAGAATACTCAATAAACTGAGTGGCTTCAGGGTCAAACTTCTCCCAGATTTCATAGAACATATCAAAATCATCCTCACTTAGAGGCTCTGTACTTTCCTCAGTGGCTACACTGAAGTTCTCTAAAATAATGGCTATATACATGTTTACAACAATGAGAAATGATATAATGATATAAGTAACAAAGAATAAAATCCCTACAGCAGGACTTCCACAGTCTCCCTTTGAACCATTTGCATTTGGAAGGTTTGGGTCGCAATATGGTGGTCCAGTGTTCAAAATAGGATTGAGAAGACCATCCCAGCCAGCTGACGTTGTGATTTGGAAGAGACAGAGCATGCTGTTAGCAAAAGTTTGGAAGTTGAACATGTCATCAATCCCATACTCCTTCTTAACATAGGCAAAGTTAGCCATGCCAAAAATGGCATAAATGAACATGACCAGAAAAAGCAGGAGGCCAATGTTGAACAGAGCAGGTAGGGACATCATTAAGGCAAAAAGGAGAGTTCGAATTCCTTTGGCTCCCCGGATGAGTCTTAGGATCCGGCCAATTCGAGCCAAGCGAATGACTCTGAAGAGTGTGGGAGAGAAAAAGTATTTCTGAATGATGTCAGAAAGTACGGTGCCTTGAAAAGAAAAGACAAACAGCAAGTTATTACCTTGGAAATAATCCCTGATTCCCTTTAAAGAAATCGATGAGGATTATGGAAAAAATCAATGAAAAGTTCTGCAAACTGGAAGACCTGAGATAAAGGGAATGGCAATATCTTTAGCATTTTCACGGTCACTTAATCCATGCAAATTTTGTTGAGACTCTGAGCAAAGGTGTCGATGGTAGTTACAGTTTTATAAAGGGAAATGTCATCTATTGGGAATGAGAAACCAGAATCAGGTCAGATAGGACACAACTATCTGCAGCTTTTGGTCATGAGCCATTTATCTGGAGTACAGCTGGTCAAGAGTTTGGTTAGCAAGTCAACAAGTTCTGTGATTCAACATTGTGTGCTGGGTCTGTTTCCATGAGCAATAACCAAAATAGTGCAAATTCCTACTGAACATTGGCTTGCTTGCTTGCTCATTAGCTTTTCTATTCTCCCTGATGAGCTGGGAAAGAACTAAGGGCTAAGGCTACTCTAGCAAGAAATAAGCTTGCATTCCTGTGGCAAAACTCTCTTCCCTGCAGAAACAGAGCAGCTTTGGCCAGATTGTCTGCTGTCAGCAGTCTCCAGATGCAGTGAGACATGGCCAGCTCATGCCACGTCATCCCCTACTTGGGAGAGACTTTTTTGGCATGGCCCAACTCCTCTGACACTGAAGCAACCTGGCTGATCACAGGACACAGTTATGGCCAACACAATGGCTCTGCTTAACTGGCTGCCATGGACATGCCCACAGCATGAAGGCTCTGATAACAGCTGTGTGACAGTGATGTTCCCTATACATTCACAAAGCTGAGAGCAGCCAGACTCACTGCACCTGCCCATAGCTGACCTGAAGAATTTTTTCACACTTATGTAATAAAAAGTGAATATCAAAATAATAGCAGTTTGCATGTGCCCTTTTCATGTGGCTTTTTTACTTCTCTGACTTAGACTGTTATCCAGCACATGGCTGAAGTGTATGCTGCTGGTTCTGGACCACGTTTTATGTTCATGCCCATTGAAATCAGTACTACAATACGATACAAAGACACCAGTTATCTTCATCACTGTTGTCAGAGTGTTTGAGTGTATTTAAATATTAAAAATCACTTGGAATCCAGTTCTCTGAGTGATTTTTTTTTTTCCCCACAAACCTTTCAACTCTATCTAATTAAGTTTACATTCACCTTTTAAGTTTAAGTGTGTTTAAGTGCTTCTCTGCCATTCAGATTCACCTACCTACGATAGACAGAATCACGACGACAAAGTCAAAGATGTTCCAACCATTGGTGAAGTAGTAGTGTCGTAGTGCCAGCATTTTGAAGATGCACTCCCCAGTGAAGATGGCAACAAAAAGCATGTTGATTTTGTGAAGGATGTTCACTTTTTCCTGACTTTGATCATCTGTTTCTACCATCATGGTAACCATGTTAAGGCAGATGAGAATCATGATGGAGACATCAAAGGCTTGTTTTGAGACAACATCAAAAATAAAACCTTGGTATTTGTTCTGGAGGAAAGAAAAGAATTGTTAGTTAGGAGATATGAACCATGTCAAAATGATGACATGATTTTGTGATTCATCAGGAAGCAGTGGAAAATAGACTATATACCAGCACTTCAGAAACAAGAAGATTATGATGGATAGTTGGATGATAGAGTTTTCAAACCCATTTACACCTAATGATTCTTGAAACTACTGAAAATAGAGACTGGATTGAGGCCGTGAATTCATTCAGTGCAGACATGTGGCCACTGGAATGACTGCATATGTAAATTGGATTTTTAGTCAATACAGCAGAACAGTGGAAATTCTATACTACACAGGAAAGTAGGATTGCAAATACTGTCCAAAATCATAATATGTAAAAGAAAAGTGGCTTTCAAATGGGACAGCATTTATTCTATTAAATAAATCTCTATCTATCACACATTATTCAACTGAATTATGCCATTCTTACCAGTGGTCTTGGGATTGGCTTTTGAGGTTTCTTAGATCCCAACTTTTTCATTGCATTATAATACTTTTTCTGTTCTTCTGTCATAAAGATGTCCTGGCCACCTAAGTATAGGATGAGAAAAACACTGTTATTCCCAATGAAAGAGCCCCACTGCCTCCATCCAAAATCCAGGGCTGTACTGTCTTCTGCTGTGGGGAGATGAGGGGCTCCTACAACTCTGATTTTGTAGAATTCTCACAGAACAGTTGTGCTAATGTTAATCTTGTGGATAATGTGGCAAAGCTGCTGCTTATAAATTGATCTCTTGGCCTTGTCTCAGTAGTGATCACAAGATGATGTGCAGCATATTCAATACTTATCTTTTTCTTCTGTTGGTTGAAATTGTCAATGATGACACCAATGAAGAGGTTCAGTGTGAAGAAAGACCCGAAGATGATGAAGATCACGAAATACAGGTACATGTATAAATTACATTCCCATTCAGGCTGCTCCTCACACTGCAGAAGGGAAAGGGAAAACATGCAAATGACACCAAATCTGCACAGATCAAAATATTAATGCAGCCCAAAGAAAACTATCCATCAGCAACAAAGATTATGAAAGAGGAAAAACAATGCAACTCCCACAGCAGAGTCAGCGCTTCACAATCTCTGGTATCTGAAATGGCATGTTTAATTCAGCTGTATTTTATAATACTGTCAACAGCAATCACTCTGCCTCAAAAAGTGCAACTTCAGAATAAATCCTATAAATTGTTCTCAGTTTGAACACAGAAGGGGAAAAGACTCAGTCTTCTGGTTATCCCTCATCTTATATGAACAAATGGCAGTTGGTAAGAAACAAAAGCAGGATCACAGTAAAATTAGATGCTACTGAAAAACACTGGATTTAGAGTGAATGTGTTTAGAATTATATCTTCTTAATAGAGACTTCAATATGCAAACCATTTTGATAATAGTACTGACATCAGGAAGAATTTTTCCAAGGAAGAATGGTATCCAAAAAACCTTTAGCACAATCCTGGAGTCAGAAATCCACAGAGTTCTGGGTTATCATCAGCTTATCCATCTCAGATAGAATGGAGAAAGGAAAAAATCAGGGTGTTTCAAAGGAGCCCAGTGGCACTATGGGTGGCTCTGGCTTTCCAAATCTTTTTCGTGCACAAATCAACATCATGCAGAGGTGATCCTCTGTTGATGCCATGAAGTTTTTTCAACATTTGTCCTTCCGTTCAAGGCTTGACTCCCTGTTGATCAATTCAACCTGACTAAATTCATGAGTACTTATCTCAACATTTAACAGTAAGTGTAATCTTGTGCCTTAAATTAATTAAAAGAGGGAAAGGAGACAATGCCTCCTTCCATTAAAAATAAATACCAAAACTTAAAAAATCCCAGTGCTTCTCAAGAGGTTCCTGTAATTAAAAATTCAATCCATGGCAAATACGGCAGTCAATGGGGAGAGTGGAAGAAACAGAATAGACAATTTAGGTTTTCGGTAGACTCAGCCTCACTCTGGAGATGCCTCTCCGTGCTGGGAGTTTTCCAGGACAAACAGATAAATTAATTGAATAAATCTGTGGGCTGCATTTGATTTAATTTCAGGGTCGTGAGACTTCAGTACCACCTGCAAAAAAAATGAAGGTCTGCAATAGGCTCAAGCAGAGTAAAATAGGGACTGGCAGCCTGCATGCATTTTTGCTGCTGTTGTTAAACATCCTGAATGTGGCAAAAGTCAATGGAAAAGAAAATAATCTCTTTCACTGTTGTGACCTACCTCTCGTGAATCCACTGCTGCATACATAATATCCATCCAACCTTTAAATGTAGCCTGAAAAGAAACCACAAAATACATAATTGAGCATATTAAATTAGCATATCTGGAAATGATGGTATCATCATTGTGATGACTTTCCAAAACACAGTGTTGAGTATGTTCTTCATAACTAATGAATTGCTTCTCCTTTAAAGTAAAGTATATCCATCAGTTCATGCTCAGTTAGTCATTTAAAATCATATATAGGAACGTGATATATGATGCAATTATAGGGGTAGAACAGAGGCTTTTAATAGAAGTGGGGAACATGGCAATTAAGTCTTCTGAAGCTGGAGTAGGAACTTCTTTATAACTTAACAAGCTCAAACCATCAAGAAGCAGGACTCCATAGGGCAACTCAGAGTGCCTGTATCACACAGGTCTCAGGCCAGGGAAGATGGATTCCATCTCTAACACTGATTCAGACTGACAAGCATTGGGTACATTTTGGGGTCCCACTGAATCTTGGATTCTGCCCTCTTAAAAGAGGGCATGTGAACAGTGTAAATGGAGGCAACGTCAAAGCCAGTGGGGTTGCGTGAATCATTGCTGGCTTAAAAGTCACGAGGGCAACTGGCAACTGGTGTGAGCCTGGCCAAGGACAATCAGCCTGCTTCACAATTCAGATACGACTTTTTAAAATATGAAGATAAAAATCAGATTTTGTAATTATTAAAAAAATACATAAGATTTAAACAAGGACAGTCTCCGTGGAAATCAGTGTCTATTACTGAAGCCCGTAATAAAAACAGAGGAGTGTCAGTTCCTAGAAGAAACACAAGTGATTTTAGTTATTCTGTAGCAAAAGCATGGCTCTTTGCTATCAATATTTGCCTCTCATTAGACACAGACTGATACCAAACATATCTGGCTTTAGTCTGGCTCTGGTCTAAGCCACATTACCTTTATAATTGTCTGCTGGGGTTGTTTCTCATTTGACTTCTGACCTACTTAGACTTACACTGCATATAAAATCATTGAGTAGATAACGAGGCATTTTTAGATGCACTAATTTAATTGGATTTATGCTAGCATGCATGACCCACACCCAATATTTTTTTAAATCCTACTGACACCTAGGTTGAATTTTCTCCATGTTGTGCAGGCATGCAATTCCAGATAACGTTAAATGGAATTTAGACAGGAGTTCCCAGCAGAAACCCAGGCATTTGTGCTGAGCTGGATATATCCAGTGGCTTTAGAAACGCTCCATTATCCACTCTGTTATTAAATTAAATCCTGGAGGTAATGCTGCTATTCCCTGTTCCACTTAACACTACCAATTCAAAGGAAAACATACCTGAGGCCAAACCATGTTTCTTCCTCAAGAAAGAATATGTAAAATAATTTATGAGAGAGTACATTTGTTTCCATCTACTGAATAAAAAAGATGAACCTCCTGAATCAGAACTCTTTGGAAAATCAGTGCTGTGACGCAACGTATTAGAACACACTTCAGATGTAAAGTATGTACAGGAATGATCAGCTGTTATTTCTTTAAACCTGACACACTGATCTTCTTTAACTGTTCTAATATTTTCCTTTTTTGCTGTTCTCTCTCTAATCTGCTGAATGATTTCCTGGTGTCATCATAGTCACTTGCAATTTCAAGCTCAAACTGCTCATCAGGAAGAGTGGATGGGATGCAGTGAGAAACCCTTTTGCTCATGGCACAAAATGATATGATCTTAGTCTATGCTTTTCTCCCACTTGTGAGTGAATGTTTCCACTGGAGGAGCTATTTTGCCCCTTGACACGTGCCACAGAAGCAAGAGACAATTGCAAGTTTGCAATGATAACAGATGATGAAATGACCTGATGAAAATAAATATTAAGAGAATGAAGAGCAGCAATTTTCTGCTTTTTCCCAGTAGTCCAGAAGAAGGACGAGAAAAAATCTCCCAGGCTTCTGGAAAGCTTCCCTAGGCACTTCATCTGCGGAGGGTAAGAAGTACTGAGAATGAAAGAAATACAGCACTGGGGAAAGAAATTATCTGGAATTAGTAACCACTTACACTCCGGATAAGGAAGTGACAAAATCTTCATGGGAGTGTTCGTGATATTATCCTGCCTGGAAGCTATCCAGAGAAGCACCATTTTTACTGAAACTGTCATGTGATGAGATTATCTACAGATAAAATCCTGGGATGGGATTACGTTCTGTTATTTGACTGATGGTTGAAGCTGCAGTGCAGAAAACGAGTGGGGAGGAGGAGAGGTGGGACGGCATGGATGCCCTCAAACCATTTATTGTAAACCCAAACGGTACCTTAAAATAAATCAAGCCTTCAAATTTGCCTGGGGGAACAAATTTTTTTTTTCTTTTATTCTAGAAAAAGGCTGCAATACTGCAATAAAAATAACTGGTTTAGAAGACAGAAATATTGGTCCTCGCATTTCTGAAATGCTTCTTCAAGCATTCCCACTGTTGGCAGACACTTCTGAAAGTTAAGAGAGATGCCAACACTACGGCCAAATTACACATATTTAAGATGGCTGCACCAACTCCATTCTCTTTTCTTCCTTCTTTCTTTCTTTCCTTTTTCTTTTTTTTTTTTTTTTCCATTCCATGTGATTTTATACAAAATAATCTTCTCGCATTTATTTTGCTGAGGAGGGCACTACTGAGCACTGGACACACCAGAGCACCCAAGACATTTGCATTGCTTCTGGGCTCTGCTATCTTTGAAAGCACTCGTGGAACTGCTTCTTGCTTCCAATCTTTGGATACACAGATAAACCTTTACGGTTGTACCAAAATATGGTTTGTTCAGAAGTACGCTGATTTTTTGAGCATTTTGCAGCTGCAGTGAGGGTAAAATGCAGCATATTGTTTAGCAAAGTGCAAAAGATCATGTAACCTGGTAAACTTAGACACCTCCTGCTATCTCGTGATCATTCTGTAGCTGGTTTACCAGCTCAGTCATGACTTCCCATCTGTCCTGAAGGACTGATTTAACTCTACAGCTCCTGGTTGGTGTACTGGTCTTAGAGGCTCCCATCATATTTCATTCCCTATCTGGAAACCCAGAGTGACAAAGAGTAGTAGGATCTAATTGATGTAAGTCTGTTCCTATCCAAGAACAAAGTATATGAAGATTAATTTCTACAATCAAGCAAGATGCTACGTGAAAAACAACTTGTTCTCTTGATGTTCTTCACTGGACTGCTGAAATTTTGGAATACACTGCAAAATATACATGGGGGTTATTATAGTATGAAAGCTAGGATTCTGCAATGGAAATGAAAAAATCTTACTGGGAATTGAAGATATTTATTTGTTGATATCTGCAAAGCAATTCTGGGAATAGAGAAAATGCAATACTGAAGGACTGGGTTGTAGCAATAATTTCTTCTAATAGATTAGGGTGTTATGGGATTAAATTCCCAGCAGAGCAAATCTTCACTCTTATACATTAAAAAATCATGATAACAAAGATCTTTTCCTCTCTCCATGAATAAGATATTTCTCTTACTTGTAGAGTAAGTCTACATCTTACTTTAGTCATCTGTTGTGAGACAGTCTTTAGTGAGCCTGAGAAACTTTAAACTCGAATGACCACTTCAGTGGTATTAGTTAAGGCATCTTCAAAGCAGCACTGATCCTCAGTGAGGTAGGAAAAGAGCAAATGCTGTTTGGAAAAAGTTTCGTGAACTTGTCAATGGCATTATCAGAAAGTTTGCCTCTGGATAGCATTAAGCCTTAAGGGTGCTGTAGTAGCAGCTTTTCATTTCTTTCAAACCTGCTGTAGAAGTGAAGACAGAACATCAGGCAGACAGAATTTGTTTTACACGCTTCCATTTGGATTTTCAGATATATATCCAGGCATCCAAGGGTAATTCAGAGTCATTTAAAGAAGCTGAAAATGTCAACACTCAAGAGACAAGCCCCACTTAAAAGCTCATATTTTGCATCCCTGAGGGTGGTAACCAAAATGCTTATCTCATCATTACTACACAGTGTCTCAGCATACACAAAGATGCAGCATGTATCTGTTCTTTTAGGAGAGCTGCACTGTTAACTGATCCCCTGCAATTCCTACAACAGTTTGCCCATGAAATGTGAGCTCATATGGAGCATATTTGGCAAGAAGTGCCTGTAACTGACACTCCTCGGCTGGAGTCTGGCAAAAGAGATCCAGATGTTTGGGCCCATTTTCTGTGGGTGTCATCTTTACACTTTATTGTCTAAGCCTGTCGTTAGCAGCAGACAGAAGAGCTCCAGGTGCACGACAAAAGTCGAAATCAATACCCTAATGGCATCTGGCTCCTGCTCTTTCTCCTGGAGAAAGGAGCCAGCATCTGCCATAGAAGCTGAGCAAGGTTTTAAGATTCCTTCTCTCCTCGCCATAATGAGCTTGTCCAGCCTGCACAGGCTCCATGGTTATGGCACTTCTTCTGTACTTCTGCAAGTTTCTATACTTACTTTCTGTACTTCTGTACATCTGCACCTACAACAAGTCTGCAGACAACACCAAGCTAGAGGGAAGGGATGCCATCCAGAGAGACCTGGACAGCCTTGAGAGGCAGGTCTGTTCCAACCTCATGAAGCTCTACAAGGCCAATTGCAAGGTCCTGCACCTGGATCAGGGCAATCCCAAGCACAGATACATACTGGGCAGAGAATGGCTTGAGAACAGCCCTGAGGAGAACGATTTGGGAGTGTCGGTTGATGAAGGACTCAACATGAGCCTGCACTGCAGTCCAGAAGGCAAACCATATCCTAGGTTGTGTCAAGAGAACTGTGACCAACAGGTCGAGGGAGGTGATTCTGCCCCTATATTCTACTCTCCCTGGAGTACTGTGCCCAGTTCTGGAGCCCTCAACACAAGAAGGACAAGGAGCTGTAGGAGCAGGTCCAGAGGAGAGCCATGAAGATGATCAGAGGGCTGGAGCACCTCCCCTATGGGACTGGGCTGAAAGAGCTGGGGCTCTTCAGCCTGGAGAAGAGAAGGCTCCAAGGAGACATTAGAGCAGCCTTCCAGTACCTGAAGGGGCCTACAGGAAAGCTGGGGAGAGACTTTTTATGAGGACAGGTAGTGACAGGACAAGGGGAAATGCCTTTAAACTGGAAGAGGGTAGATTTAGACTAGATATTAGAAAGAAATTCTTTACTGTGAAGTTGATGAGACATTGGAACAGGTTGACCAGCGAGGCTGTGGATGTTCCCTCCTTGGAAGAACCAGGATGGGGCTGTGAGCAACCTGGTCTAGAGGGAGGTGTCCCTGCCTATAGCCAGGGGATTGGAACCCTTAAATGTCCCTTCCAATCCAAACCGTTCTGTGATTCTATGATTAAGTGGAAACTCTACTTCTCTGCTACCCAGTATAAGATCATAGGTTTGAAAGAAATCTGCAGGATCATCAAGTCCAACTTCTGTTGAAAAACAGCAGTATCAGACTATTCCTTTGATAACAGTAACACATTCCCAATATGCTGAGCTCCAACTTATGACCAATTATGTTCATCTAGTTCTAACCCTCAGGTGTGGGCAGAGATACCAAAGACTGCATCAGGCAATAGATCACGTTGCCCAGGGCACCATCCATCATGGCCTTGAACACCTCCAGGGATAGGGAACCATCTAGAATTTCAGTGCATATCTGATGGAAGCTGCTTAGGTCTGCGTTCATTATATTTACTTAACTCAGAGTCAGGTCTCATGAACTCTCTTGGTAGAGAAAAATCTGAATGTCTCCTTATTTCTAGGGTTCTTTAGAAAAAAAAAAAAGTATATATTTTAGGTATGTCTTCTGATGCATTTTTATTTCACCAAACAAATGAGGCATCTGGAACGCAGTCATGAAGGAGATAAGCTTCAGGTGAGGCACAGTATTTTAAACTGGAAATTTTTGCTCAGCTACACTGGGTGTTTAAGTAGAAGACAAAGAAATCACTATATAGAACGGAAAATCTAATTAAAGCTGTTCAAAGTGAGTTAATCTACCCTGCATGAGTGAGCTGAATATCATAATTACATGCAAAAGATAAAAGTGCTTGCTCTCAGTTCAACTTTATGACATGAAAAGAACCCTTAATGGCTATGCCCATTCTAACCCTGCTGCTTTCCAGAGAGCATGAAAGAAAAGTCTCCATGGACAGGGGTCAAAAAATCACACACTCAAGTGTATGTGTACCAAGAACGGAAAACATAAGTATATAATAATCATCATCATCATTTCTAGAAGAAAGAGAGCTACTTCATGAAGATATTTCATGTGACAGTGATAGAGAAAAAAAGCATCTGACAGGAAGAATTTTTGCATCTGGTGATGTAATAGAAGCAGAAGATAGGACAAGGGACTTGTGGGAGGTCCACATCTTCTTTGAAGGACAGATGGTGGATGTCTCTGTAAGACAAGTGAACTGAGCAACTGAGCAACCAGCACGCAAGATTTTATCTATGAAGTGATGAGTGCCATCACAGACACTTCAAAACAGCAACATCCATGACCAAGGATATATAGCAAGGTATTGGTTTCACTCTTGGTACATAAAATGCAACATAGCCAGCACTTCTAGCATTCATCCATCCCTTGCAATCCCTAGGCTTCAGAGCAAATTAGGAACAACAGAAATAAGGATCATTATCACCACTTTACATGAGGGCTCCATGGAACTGAAACGAAAAACAATTTGCCTAAGATCACACAGCAGGGCAGTGACAGAGCATGGACAAGAGGATGGCTCTCCTGTGGCTTTATCCATTAGGCTCTGCTGTCATACAGCACGTTCAGTCTCTGTGTACACAACCTGTTTATCCATGTTCTACATTTCCTGCTGAAAAAGGTCATAAAAGTGGCTCATGTCTGTCTTTATAGATCAAATACTGCAGTCAGCTTTGAACCTCAACAACATTCTTTAATACGCTCTCTCTCGTCTTGGAGAGAGATGGGAATCTCTGGAGTTCCTGCAGTTTGATCAGCGCCGTGTTTCACAGTTATGTTCAAGCTGACTCATTATGTTTAGCAGGTGGAAATGAGGATGAGGATCCAGAATGAGAGCCACCAGTCCTTCTCAAACATCACTGAAAGATTCCTCTGCATCTCCAGCTTTGTGCAGTGACTTCAGCTGAGTAACTGAAGGTGCTGGAGGTTTGTTTTTTTCTGAGAAGGAAATAACGAAGGCCCAGGTGATTCAGGAAGGCCAGTGGACTCTGTCCACGTGAACAGCCCTTCCTGCACCAAGACTTTCTGTTTCTGGATCTGAACTTTGCTCTGGATTGAAAAAAAAAAAAAAAAAAAAGTATTTAATTCACTTCAATAGTTCAATCACTTCCCAGAGGACTTACATTAGTGATGCACCAGAAACTCAGAATAAAACCAGAAGCTGCCATAAATATCTCTAGGCCAAATTAATACGCCGTATATGAATAATTTTCACTTGAGAAAAGGAATTCCCCTGGTGAATAAGGCTGAGAAAAAGAAGAAGACTGCAGAGGTTAACCTGATCCTAAGGTGTGATAATATCAACAGGAGCAAGCAACATTTGTGCATCAGAATTTACTTTCAGGTCATTGTACTTACCACTTGCAGGAGAGCCAGGTACCCAGCACCAACGTTATCAAAGTTAACTTTAACTTTTGTCCAGTAAAACGTGCCAGAAACATTATAGAGTATGCAGTCACTCATGTTGTTAATAATTTTAGAGTCTAGAGGCATATCTCCTTCTGTCTTATTAATGCACTTCCCAAACTTCCCAGCAAACAGGTTAACTCCCATGATGCTGAAGATGAGCCAGAAGATGAGGCAGACGAGCAGAACGTTCATGATGGAAGGGATGGCTCCCACAAGGGCATTGACCACCACCTTGGGTGAAATGGGAGAGAAAGAAACAAAATTACTTACATTTTTTCAGAAGAAAAAAAAAGTAATTTCTAGAGGGATGACATTTTTTCCAGATGTATCTTTTAATTCAGAAGCAATCTGCAAAGTCACCGTGACCTCCCAGATCCTACTGGATAATACACTTCAGTCAGATCAGTTTTAATAATCATGCTATTAATTGCATGGGATACGTCAGTGTCTCAAATAGACCAGAAAAAAAATCTGTAATCTTTTACTGAGCTTGGGCCTCCATAATGCTTGGGCTACGAACTCTAGCTGTGATAAATTTTGCTGCCCTAAACCAAAGTCTGCTATCTGGTCAACATGAATGATTAAAACAGGGGAAGCATTATTATGTAACAAAAAGATGACTTTACGTTTTCCCATGACGTGCTGTAAAGATCCACCACACCAACCCAGGCAGAGCTGGAACCCCCAGTTTAAAATCACATATAAGAATGCAGGTAAGCAGACTCTAAGATCTTTGCCTTCTCTATCTATATTTTTGAAACTGAGACAAGGTGATATTGGTCCATAAAAACAGAATTTTACTCAGTTGTGAATCTGATTATCGAAAATGTCAGTTTTTGCTTTTCTTGTATTACTGCCCAACTTTCTGCCAAGGAAATAATGTATAGCAGCAGCATCATTTACAATACAAAATACAAAATTACATAACTCTTTCAAAATCCATACTTGTCTTTTGTGCATTTATGAACAAAGCTAATTTTTACACAGGAAAAACTGCCTGATGCTATATTATATTCCTTCGATGAGGCCATTCTTAATTACTTCAATTATTTCCTTTTTTCCCCCCCTCAATCTAAACTTTCAGTTTTGGATGCTTTCCATTCCTAATTTTATTGCTTTAAAACCAAGTTTTCTCATTATCAAAAATGCCCCAAATTCCAAGGGCTTATTTGAAGACACTTACAGCCTTTGTCAAAACAACTTTCGCTTATTTTCCTATGAGGGACAATATTTCTGTTCGATTTCCATCTGTGCCAGCACAAAGCCACTGTGCTGACGTCACGTTTGCTGCTGCACCCACTTCCACCCATAACCCCATGACAGGGCACAGACATTGAGTTTCCAGCACTGAAAGCCATGGCCATGCCTGCATTCTGCTTTTTCCCCTCTGCCGAATCATGTTCAATGACTCAGAGATAATGAAACATGACACGAGACTGGAGCAAATCCTGCAACACCTCTCCAAATGAATTATGAAGAGAGGATTTGATTCTTCCCTCGCTGCTGCTGCTCTTACACCAGCCTGATGCCATCTGCTCTCCTGGAAACGCTCCTCATTTGCAATGGGACAAGTGAGAAGACTTAAAGACCTGAATATGTGAAGGCAAGTTATTATCATAAATTCATGCTAAAAGTTCAGCTGCTAAACTTGCCATGGAAAGGCAATATCCATAAGCCTGTTTAAGAACAGGTTTTATACCTCTTCATTTCCATCAATGCGTGATAGGGGGAACAACTGAGCCACCTCACGCCCAAATTCACAGTGGTATAAATGTTGCACCACTTGTGCCTGGTCCCCATCCATCCTGATTGCATGGATCACCTTCTCAGATGAAGCTCCTTCAGATTTTAAATCCAGAAATAGATCTGCTCAATGTGTTAATCCCACCGTTGCTACAGAGGCCACCAGACATCTTGTAAGTATTTCCAGGCCCCAGCTATAATTCCTAACCAAACTTGGACATGGCTTTTGCAAAGATATTTAATTTACACTGTTGTGATTTCAATTGGTGGACCAAAAGGATAATGAGATTATCTACTCTTGGTGTTCTTTGTTATAAGCAGGTGCCACATTTTTGTGTCAGGTTTGCTTAGTTTGAAACACTACTCACCTGCTGTTAGATATTAAAATCATAGAAACATAGAACCATACAATCATGTATTAGGGAATAGTTTGAGTTAGAAGGGATCTTAAAGATTGCCCAGCTCCAACCCTTGCCATGGGCGAGGATACTTCCCACCAGACCAGGTTGCCCGAAGTTCCATCCAGTCTGACCTTAAGCATCTCCACAGATGGAGCACCCAGAGCTCTCTGGGCAGCAGTGCCAGTGCCTCATTACTCTCCCAGTGAAAAATTTCTATTTCCTAATCCAAGCCCACCCTATTTCATTTTAAATCTGTTACTCTTGGGCCTATCAGTGCACTCCGTGATAAAGAGATATCCTCTCTTTTCATCCCAGTTTATAATGTGGATGAGTTACCGCTGAATACTGCTCTGAGTAATTAAAAAACAGAGCTTCTTTCTAACTGCTGTGGTTCCTTTGGATTTCTAACAATGCTGGTAGCTCCCTGCAGAGAGTTTCCCATTTTTAACAGCCCAGATCCAGCGCTTTGGAGGGATTCCAGTATTCCAATGCTGCCAACCAAGGAAGCACTGCCCTCTTCTACTGCTTGTGATGTTATTTCCTGTGTACTGAAGGATTGTAATAGTCACTTCCTGTATCAGACTTGCCCAAAAGGTTGTGTTGTGCTGTTTACCCCAATCCCTAAGTCCTTCTTATCTGCTGTTTTCCAAGAAACGTTCCCAGACTGACCTACTTTTCTGCTCCCGCAGTTTACAATGTATGTGGTTTTATTAAAATACATGTTGCACAACTGATCTGGTTTTCCCCATGATCCAGATCAGTCAGTATAATTCCCTTATCTGTAATATCACTTACTACCCCGCTCACTTCGTGTCTTGTCAGCAAAGATGCTATATTTTCTTCCAGATGCTGCTAAAGTCCAGATTAAGGACAGTTCTTACTGCGACAGATCCCTCCGCCTGGGACACTCATCACTGAATTTACAATGTCATCACTATTTACAATCACGATTTTCAGATCTGTCATCCATTTTAAATTAATTTGAAGTATGTTTATTTGGCTCGGTATAAAGCTTGTGTTTTGATCACAACTGTCCCGTAGTATCGGATTCCACTCTGTAATCTAAGGATATTATATCAGCACAGTTACAGTCATCAGCATAATTTGTAATCAAATCAAAGGACCATATCAGTTGCACAAGAATTATTTCCATGAAATCATGCTAACTAGCATTAATTATGCTATTTCTTTCCTGATGTATCTTGTAGCAACCTCTCCTTGACTTTGCCCAGTATCAGTTTCACATTAAACAGTCTATCATCATCCCACTTATCCTTTTGAAATGCTGCAATAACCCTCTTTGCTGGGAAGAGCCTTATAGAGAATTGGAACCTCTGAAAGTAATGCCCTGAGGGACAAGAGACAGAGAGACACAGAGACTGTGTAATTTGGGACAGGCAGACCTCAGTTAATTTACCACGGGCTCCAGCATGGTTTGAAATGTGGTAAGTGATGGGGCAATGGTACCTGCATGACATGATAAGGAGCTGTAGTGACTTCCAGTTCCTAAAGTATCTTCACTACATTTCTTCACTACAATGTCTTTTCTGGGGACGGGAGAGCAGTTCTGCTTTTTCTTTATTCACTAAAGCTCCGCTTTACTTTGCTGATACCTCTGGTATGATGAGAGGTGCCAAAGGCTGCTTCCAAATCACAGGTCTGAGGCCATCCATCAAACTGCTACACTGTGCCTTTGCCTCAGGACCAATTGCTTCCAAAATTTAGGTGCACCCGTTTAAGTCTTTTGCTGCAGTAAGAACTTTCTTGCTCCTGCTCTCACCGAACAGAAATCCTTATTTAAGAAAAAATAAATTATACAAGAACAAACTGTTATTTTCTTATTGTCAGTGTTTGCTTCTAACATTACCATGATTTAATTCATCACTGCACTGGCAATTTTCCCATGCATTCTGGAGCATACGAACTCCTAATAATGAAAGGTCTAACTATCCCTAGCCGTTTTAAGTGTGGTTAGACATACCAAAAATAAAATGATTTGGTTTTCCAATAGCACGTATTGTCAATTACACTTTATGATAGTTACAAGCTAATTCACTACCTCTGATGGCTCAGAAAGACTGAATACATTTCAGTTGCAGCAATGGTACAGGGAGGTGATCAAGCATGGGGCAGCTATGGACATCTTAGTGTGGATACTTGCTGGGCTGATGCAACATCATGTGTCTACACCATCCAGGATATCCAGGAAGCCAACTTCTTGCTGTTCTCAGAAAGCCTCTCAACAGAGCTGTGAACATTTTCATGTTCTTTCTTTCCTATTACATTTTCTCATTTTTCCAGTGCTTTAGGCTACTCTGCCCACTGTTTTTAAGGATTGAATTCAATTTAATTAAACTGACACAAAGTCATGAGGGAGTATTTTCATGTCAGCTTAGAATACGTTGAAGGGGTTTTGCTTGAACTTGCAAATCTACCACTAGAATCTAACTCTTCATAAATCAGTTTTAAATTAATTTGCACAAATCTCTCTGGAAGTTAAACTAGTGCAACTTTTACTGAAACAAACTTTTATTTAAGCTGTGCCTGCTTCATAGAACCTTTGAGTGAAGTCATAAGGTGGCATAAGATGAGGACCCTTAGCAACACCCATAGTGTGACATCACTTTGTATCAGCTGTGATTCTGCAGTTTACTGTTGTTCTAATTTGTGGATAAACTTCAAAATACTACCTGTGCTTGCTGGAAGGAGTGTGGTGGACAAAATAAAGCAGATCTGGTTGCCCAGATGAATATAGATTTTGCTGATCTTTATCTCCAAAGTAAAGTAATTTAGAGAATCACAAGTTCTCTGGGACAAAGCAATATATCCTTAATATTGGTCATCCCCAGAACAGGCAAACAATGGGTAAAGGGTTTTCATACCCATCACCATGTTTCCTTAGTTGGAGGTCAGGCTCTCCTAGATTCCTGTCTTACAGCAATGGTACTGCAATGAGAGCAGTTAATTGCAAGGAGCTCCATGCATGGAGCTCACTACATGTCCACAAGTTACATCTGATCATGAGAAAGATATGCAATCTGCAAGTAGCAATTAGCAGTAACCTCTGCTGATACAGCACTTAGTTCTCAGGTTAAACACGGTGCAAAGAGTTAAATAAACAAAGAACCCATCTAGCCTGTGACTGATCCGTTCAGCAGATAGGTTGCAGATAAACAGGTATGCTGTATACATGAAAAAGAGCAAAACTAAAAGACAGAACAACAACACAAGCTACATAGTTTTAACATCAGTCCTGATATCCCACATTAAAACTCTGATCTGTTCAAATGAAAAGATTCGCTTGCTTTCCATATCTTTGGCATTTTTAATTTTTGATTTAATTATTAGTGAAAAAGTCCTTAAGAACTTTCCCAGTCAGTCTTCTTTTAATACATGCCAAAGACAGGGAGTAAATTTGAAGCTTGGTTATTCCTCTGATGTGCCTTATAAAACAGAGGTAATTGCTAGCCAGATGCTTCCTCAGCCAAAAAGCTGTTTTCTGAAGTGAAATATGACAAGTTAGGCAGCAGGATTAGTTTATCATGACATCCACTGGAGGATAAAGCTGTTATGGTACAATTACAATCAAGACAAAGGAGGGATTTCTGATTTTGTTGTTATGGGACAGCATTATCAATCATTTTCTTTAGCAGAATAAATGAAGACTAAACCAAGTGCATCATGGCCCTGTTACATGCTTGTTGTCATGCGTTTCAACTCTGTTTGGTGTTTTATGTGCTCTTACCCTCATCCCTTCAAACCGTGACAATGCTCTCAGTGGTCTCAGAGCTCGGAGGGTCCTGAGGGATTTAATGGGACCCATCTCGGAGTATCCAAGAGTGTTGGCTATGAGGCTTATTAAGGAGACCTGGATGAAGATACAAAGCAAAAATCCAAGCTGTTAGTACGCTTCTGCCATTTTCTTTCTCTTCTGCCTTTTCTTTCTGAAAAGTTAGTGGGACAGTGGAAATAAACACAGATTTAAATGAGAGTCATTTAATTGGAACAACAGAGAAAAAAAGTTTTTACATCCTCACATAAACAGAACTCCTACCAACTCACAGAACTTCTTTTTTTTTCCATTTTAAATGCAAACTTTATAGAATACACTTTCAAAGATGTTGGTTTTCTTTTAACTAAGCACAGAGAAATCTTCTCAATGTCAGCTTCCACAAAGTGGATGAGAAAAGAGATCACTGTTATGAAAGCAGCATTCTCTGATACCCATGCTGTAGTTTCCTGCATGCTTCTCAAGGTGTGTGTGCCTCTCCTACTGGAGACATGATGAGTCACGTAAGTGCTATAATTTAGGGCTTTCCAGATGAAAGAACCTGTAAGATCTATCCATTTCCAGCCGTGATAAAAGATTTTAGTCTTACCGTTCAATTATCCATCTTACACTTACTCATTAGAAAACAAGTCTTCTAGATTGCTGACCTGATTTAAAAATGTAGACTCTAAAATAATCCTGTTCATGGCTTTGAATCTGCACTTTTTCACTTTATTCTGGTTCCTGCACAGCCTCCAAAGGGAAAGGAAGCTCAGTTGGCGCTCAGTGCTAAGGCCCATACATCTCAAAGACTATTTCATTGAAATACATTTTGAAATATTTTCAAATCTGAAGGAATCATGGAAGGGTTTCAATGCTCTTCATGTTCTTAGAGCTTTCATATTGCCCATCTGCTTGGATTAAAAAAGGAACCAAAACGAATCTCCACATGGAGATTCTCCAAAGGGCAACACCGTGGCACATATTTATGTCTTTGGGGGAAAGATCAGCACAGAAAATGGCCTCAACTCCAAAAACCTTGGAACTCCCTATCAAGAAATGTAGGAGGTATGAGAAAAATACTATACTCAGTGGTAGAACCACAATCTGCACACTCATACACTTCAGAGTGATCTCACTCACTGTAACATAAACGTATAGATTTATAATGGATCAATAAAGAGCACTCAACACCCTCCTTTGCTGGCTTTGCCCAGTGACTGCAAGTCAGATATTTTCAATGTTTCCAACCCACCCTGGTTATGTGCATCTGCACACATCCTCCTTCATCCCAGATTTACATCCTTAACTCCCTTTTCCATCAAAGCAGATGATGTCCTGTTCAAATCCCGCAGGACCAGACCTTGGATCTGAGCAGATTGCCATTTTCTCTAGAGTGCCACAAATGTCACCCTGATACACATCACAGGTGCTGTTGTCCTCCTGACACAGATTTACACAGCATTAGATATCTATTCAGAGGATTAGGCCATGAAGCAGTGTGATATTTGGCAATGATTTACAAGGCTGGAGTCAGAACTGAGTTTGTGGCAACTTGTTTAAATGCTCATCTGTTGGTTTTGAAGGTATCCCCGTCAAACATTATTTATAGGAGAATCACTAACCCACAGGCTTGGCCATTTGGACTTGATTAAAAGTGACCTGGAAGGTTATTTTTAGGAAATAAAAAAAAACAAGCAGTTTTCAAAATTGGTGCTGACTGCCCCACATAATCATAGCAAAAGGTGAAGTCAGCGGTTTCTGCAAGTTTTTTTCCTGCTACAGCCTGGAGCTACTCTAAGCTTCTGTTTTTATTCCCTGCTCAGTATGAGAATCCTGCAGGCACCCAGAAAACACCAGCAGGATCTGCATGGCCTCCACATTCATAATAATAATATTTCTAATCCTTCCAGTATCTGTTTGCAAATGGTTTTGTTGCATTTTCAGACAAAAAATACCTGTAAGGACCAGACAGCACTGGAACTCAGGAGAATCCTAAGAAATCCTACTGTCTTAATTGTTTCCCATAAAACACCCAATTTCCTGTTGGGTTTGAGATTTCTTTTGCATGTGTTAGTGGGGAAGCTACAGAGTCTCTCTCACCCTCCTGTGCACCTCTTCCGATCTAATTTGCCTTTTAATTGTTCTTATTTGCAGGTGCTCTCCTTCTAACATTGTCTGTGCTAGATCTAAGAAGCTTTCACAGTTTTCTATCTAAACCTTCCTTTCCTTCCCCTAATCAAGTAGCAGTACCCTCCACTTTGGCTCTAGGCTGCTCCACATCCCCTTTACTTCTTGATTCTTTTGGTTCCTCTGAAGTTGCCAAGATGTTGATTTCAATGGAGTTTGCTATCTATCATGAACCCCAGTTCACAACCCAGTCAGCAATAAGAGTCTGTAAGGCTGCAAAAGGGTCCTCCTAAATCAGAGATGGGATCCTTCCTCTACGGACATTAATGGCAGAAGTCCCAGCAGTTCCATGGGCTGGGATTTCAGTCACAGGACAGCTCTTCATGTCAGCACAGCCCAACAAGAACTTAACCTCAGCACTCTCAGTAACTTCGCAAAAAGAATTCCACCCTAAAAGAGTGGAAACCCCTGAAAAAAGCAGCATTTACCACCTGGCTCAATGGCAGAGTTGAGTTTCCCAGTAAATCTCTGGCTTTGAGCAAGACCACAGTCGATGTCCCCTAGACAACTTGGCTTCTTACCACCACTGTAGAGTGATGGGTGTTGCTGAGGTCTCTCTGATCTTGGCATTTAGGGAAATTTGTCTCTCCTGCTTCTCACTTTATTTGCTCACAGGTAGTTTTACCTATATATATCTACAGATGTATCTATGCACCATATTTCTATATGCAATTTATCCAGATAGATTTCCTTTGCTGGGGAAAATGATGGATCTTGAAGGGGTTTGTACGACAGCTTCCTGAAGATGAGTACAGAGGAAGATGAATGAACTTCACATCTTTCATTTTTTTTGCCATTTTCAGTGTTATGCTCAAGAAAAAAATCAGAGCTTTTAAATCCTGTGACTGCACTGAGCACCAGACATGCCAGCCATGGGGATTATCTGGCCAATGCATGGTGTTCTGAAAGTGAGCCTGTGTCATCTATAGAGCTTAGCAGCATGGGTCTGTCATTGTACAACATTTACAGGTGTTTCCAAGGCAAAATTGAGCAGAATCAATGGATTCAGACTGCTGTAATACAAGCAATGATCTCTAAAAGGAGATTAGCCTCACTGATAGCTCTTCAAAGTTGTTGCTATTATGCTCCTAATGAGAACAATGCCTAAATTTCTCAATCATTTTAACAATGCACTGCTAGATTGCATTTGAGAAAAGGTTTTGTTCAAGAATCAGGATGTAGTCACTCCCATTATGCTCAGTGTTGTTCCTACAAACCAGCCATGGTGCGTCCTGTATCCACCTGTGAGAAGCAAAGTGGTGGGGATGGCAAAACGAGCTCTTTGAAAATGTATCAGCTTCTTCTCGAGCACTGGCTTTACAGAGCACTTCTGCAAGCTATCAAATGTTTCAAACTCCTTGAAGAACTCTACGGGGAGCACATTGGTACTCACATCATTCATGAGCTAACAGATCTGCAGCACTTCTCGGACTATTGAAATTATGAACACAGAGATAAAGTCACAGAATGGGTATATATGTCTTCACTATCTGACAGTGACTTAAGAAATTGGTGTTGTAAACCGATATAAACCCCAGTAAAGCTGTCAAAAGAGAATTTTAAGAGCGTGGAAAAAAGCATTGTAAAGTAGGAAGTGCAATAATGAGTTTCCTTTCAGCACACACAGAGGAAAGGGTCTTTAATCAAAGGAGACAGATTTTTTCCTAAGGAGCTATTGCATTTATAACAGTAGTTGGGTTACTTCCTACACACCTACATTGTAATAGTACTTCAGAAGCATGCACACCCTCTATTCAGGTAACCTTGCTGGTGCCAAAGGGCACAGCCTTAGGGAGCAGCACTTCACCTGAGCCTGACAGAGCTCCCATAACAAGGAGGCAGATTTGAGTTGCCTCCTTTACTTGCAGATTTGAGACCTTTTATTTGTATTTATGTATTTATTTTGCAGTTTTCTCACCATCCTAAAAGCACAAGCAGAGTGGACCCAAGCAGAGTGATGCTTCTTGGCACAGATCACATCATCACTGACATGAATTAACAGCAGAGCCAAGGAATAAACCGTTTGGTCTGGGCAGCTTTAAGAATCCTTCTTGGCTGCCAATTTAACGCCTCAAACCTGTGGGAAGGTTACTGCTAACTACACACCCTGCAAGCTGGGAGAGGAGCACAGACCTCGGCCCTGGCTGAGGATGCAGCACATGCTGTGTGCACTCAGGGATTTCATCAAATTAACCTGATTGCTCCAATGAGAGACTGGGGAGTGGGAGGAAGAAAAAAAAGGCTGTTCAAAGCGGAACACAGCAGCTGAGCTGAAAGCTTGGGCCGCTTGTTTAAATTAGCCATTTTAGCTTATGCAGGGCCCCGGTGCTTTCAAGTAGCTTTCTGTGTGCCCCAGCAACACCTGTCTCTCTCTAATTGTGCTTAATTCATTTAGTTATTTGTTTTTTAAATGCAAGGTAGAAGGAAGAGAGCTTGGATTACTTTGGTGTCTCCTCCATCAGATTCTCACAAGGCCACGTGGCAGCTCAGTGCCATTATAAAGCAAACCCCTGGTCCCCAGTTGCTTCTCCTCATTTGGAAAAGAACAAAGTTACATCTCTACCCTCACTACAGAATGAGAAAACTGGAGGGAAACAGGAATTTGCAAATAGAGTTGAGATATCTGGAGTTTCTGTTAGCTCTGTCAAACACCCTTGGTGAACAGAGTCTGTATAATAATGTTGCTGTTCCCTCCAGCACCTATCACATCTGAGCAGAAGTTTATTATCCCCTTCATCTTTTCTCGTATCTGTTTACCCTTTCACTCGGGCACTGCATTTTCTGCCTCACAGATGCCTAATGCATGATTGCACCTGCAAATCCAGAAGCTGCTCAGCAGCAGCAAAAGGCAGAAAAGTAAATAAAAGCCTTTAAATTAGGACACCAGAGACACAAAGCTGCCCCGTGCAAAACTTCCACCTCTGCTGCCTGTCTCCTTAAGCCACAGCCCTTACGTTCAAGTGAAGGCCATGGACTCTAAAGCTGGCTATGGTATGGGGATGAACGTGGTAACAAAAGGCTGCCCTCACAGCAGCAGGTCTGCTCCGCTTCTGCTCTGAAGTGCTCTCATGTATGGTAATATGATGGGATACACGAGTGTTTGGCTTAATTATAAACAAAAAAATATCTCCTGGAAAGCCAGGCACTAATTCTTATAAATCAGGTTAAAAAGGCTTTCACATCATCCACTCAGCCTTTTTGTCTAGAGGGAATTTTCTTTTTAATTTTTTTCTCTTTCCATCTAATACTCAAACTAAGGCTGTGAAAGTCTATTCATATTCCATCCCCTCAATCAGTTCCCTGCTCCTTGTGTCCATTGATTTTAAGGCAATGTGTTTTGAGGCAATAAGTGCCTCCCCTGTTGTCATAAGGGCTTTTGCATACATCGTTCTTGCATCACAATTGCTTTCTGGCAGTCTCTGGAAGAACCTCTTTATGTCTTGCTGTTCTCTTAATCTGTCACTCCTTCACACCTGCTCAGGCTTTTCTAACAGCTCCAGAGTATTCCCCAGGCAGATGGCTGTGAGCCAGGAATTAAACCTCAGCTAATTTCTGGGAGCAAGCTGAACGACCTGCTGCTGTGTGCCTGCATCCAGCGAGATGCCAAAGGGCTCGGCTGCCTTTGGGATTCATGGGTTTCCCACCCCAACCACTTCAAATGGGTTTTCAGACTGTCTTAGTTCATCTTTTCCATTAGGAAAAATGTCTTTTCAGAAGGAGTGGTAACGCATTGGCACAGGCTGCTCGGGGAGGTAGAGGTGTCACTGTCCCTGGAGGTGTTCAGAACTGTGGAGATGTGGCACTGAGGGACGTGGTCAGTGGGCATTGGTGGGGGTGGGATGATGGTTGGACTTGGTGATCTTAAAGGTCTTTTCTAACCTTAACGATTAGATGATGCTACGTTTCTATGGTCTTCGCATTGTGGCTTTGCCAGACCTCTGGGTGCCATTTATCAGCACAGGTAAAGATTGCAGAAGCACAGATGTGACTTCTGGGGACTGTGGGACACCCCAAGATGAGTCAGCACTCGGCTGGGATTTTCCTTCTTGCAGCAGAGGTGGTTGCATGGGTACAGCTGCTTGGGAAAATCCAGTATTCCTACTGCGATTTGGAGCAAAAGAATTTCTTCACTGTCAACTTCATTCTGCTTCTCATCCAGATGCCGTGCAGAGACAGCCTTGATTTAGGACAGATGAGCAGAAATGATATTCTCCCCTTCAAAAGATCTATGAACTGCCTGATGCATCCCAGGATACCCCCCTGATGCCGACTGCTGTTGTCAGGAGTAGATGGGGATGCGCTTGATTATTATTTATTACTTGAAGATAGCATTATAATGCCAGGGGTGTGCATAGTGATTGCTGAGAGAACATTTCCCTGGGGCTCAGCCCCATCGGATGTGCTCCATTTCCATTGCAGCCGGTGGGAGTTGAGGTGCTGAGCTGAAAGGATGTTTATTTCTGGGCGGATCAGGCTCAGCATTACTTGAATATGACATAATGCATAAGAAGAAGAGAAAAGTGCGGGTGTGTTGTTTTCAATAGTTGAAGTTCTGGCTTTCCTTGTTTCCTTGTTCAGGAAGATCACAATACAATGGTGCCAGAGTACAAGAAGGAATCCTCATTTTCATAGCACAAAGCACCCCCAAAGCACAGCCCAGGCAAAGTAGAAGGTCAACCCAACATCTCTGCACACTGGGGACAGCCTTCAGGTTTCCTTCTAACCCCTTTTTATCCTCCTTTGACTGCCACCAGTCTCTTCAGCACCCTGTTCACTCCTGGTCATCCAGGATAAAGCTTCAGGCGTAGTGGGAAGATGTTTTGCACTCTACAGCAGCTGGGGTTGTGAAGGTACTGGTCGTCGAGAAGAACTGTAGGAAAATCCTCCATCAGTCTTAGAGAGAGCATGGAAAGCTATCTGCCCTCTTAAATATGCTTCACATCTCCCTCCCAAAGATGGTCCTGCATCTAAGGGAGAATACCACTCTGTAAGGAATTTGTTTGCCACGCTGATGGAGATGGCCTGGCAGGCTGCATGCAAGAGATCAAAGATTTTATCCACTACTCTCTTTCTTACAGAACCATAGAATCATTACAATTGGAAAAAATATCTAAGATTACCAAGTCTAACCCCAACCTATCCCACCATGCCCACTGACCATGTCCCTCAGTGCCATATCTCCAAGTTCCTCGAATCCCTCAAGGGATGGTGACTCCACCACCTCCCTGGGGAGCCTGTGCCAGTGCCTGACCACTCTCAGAAGAAATTCTTCCTAATCCCAGAATTCTAGAATCCTAGAATCACCAGTGTTGGAAAATACCTCCAAGATCATCCAGCCCAACCATCATAATATCCAACCTGAACCTCTCTTGCCACACCTTGAGGCCAAGGATGTTTTCCTAACGTTCTTCTAATAAAAAAGTATTGAAATTCTATTCAAGAAAAAGAAGGGGTTGATAAATCCATTTGAGCACAATCTGAGCTGAGCTGAGCTTTTTGCATCACTTCCAAAAGCTGAAATTCTCCCTTAATAATAAATCTTCATACTGCAACCAGTTCACAATATGTAAGCTCGGCTTCCTGCTGGACTTTTCTCCTCACCTTCATTCACCTGTTCCTTCTATGACAGAAGCAAATTTTCTCCTGCCATGCCGTGCCTAAAATCTAATTTGTGCTTCACTTGGCACCTATGTGGTAACTAACATGAGGTGCAAACCAAGATAAGACAAGACATTCGGATGTTTTCACATGTGTTGCGTTGAGATAAAGCATGCAGAGGCAGAAGGGAGATTTACAGTGCCCACTGACCTGCTAACACACATTAAAACCGCTTATCTTCACATGGAATTTTGCTCCCATTTATCCTGAATTAGCCAACGTGGAGTAACACAGCATTTTTTATGTTTTTTTTTTTTTTTTTTTTCTTTGAAGCAAGGCTCCCTGGCTTGTGGAGAGGGATTCTCTTTTCTGTCAGTGAGCTGGGAGGTTTTATGTCATTGGCAGAAGCCCAGAAGAATGCACTGAGGCATCCTCAAAGATCCCACAAGAGCATTTGCTTTGAGGAGCTGGAAGGAAACCAGTCAGAAACCCACTCTGAGGTAATAATGCTTCGCTGTAACCTGTGGATTTTCAATAGCTCACAGAGAGCACTAATAAATTCACTCACAAGGTGCTTCTCCAAGTGACGAGCTATATTATTTTCACTCTATCTTGGCTGTATTTCTGTCACTCGGTTCCCCTGTGCTTTTCCAAACAGAAACTAGATGAAACTCACATGTTTTTAAGACACTATCCAAAGAATACAAATTGGATTTCAGTGCTGTCTTGGAGCAACTCATTACAGCAGATTGTGTAATTACTGGTAAAGCAAACAGAAATCACCTTGCTAATCAACAGGGAGTACAGATGCAAAACAAAAACAAAAACAATTAAAATAATCATAAGCTGTCAATATTTACTTCACACAGCAAGTTTTTAATTGTCACTTAAAGACAATCCATCACAAGGGCTTAATTTAATTCAATTCAATTCTCAGCTAGGGATAGAAAACTGTTAAACTTATTCATCTCAAAGCAAAGATTATTAACTGTTCTTTAACTCATCAGGCAGTGAAGTATTCTAAGTAGAAGTCCTAGAGCAAGAGCTTTCCAGGAAACTATGCTGGAAAATGTCTATATTTTTTAAGCTTTCAGTGAAAATGACAGTGTATTTAATGAGTGAACATTTATGAGCAGTTCTTAGACAAGCAGACAGGAAATTTGGCAGCGAACAGGAAATTTGGAAAGCTGCTCAATGGGGAGTACAGATCTCCAAGAACAAACTCAGCAGTGTCAGGCAAACACCAGAAACACTTTCTGTTATAACCTTCACAACAAGCAATTGCTTTAGGAAAGATCTTTTCCAAGTATCTAATCTTAAAACATGTGATAAACTCAGGAAGAATTTGGGGGGAAATGCTCATGTCCCCTCATCCCTGAAACCAGTAAGCAACAATCAGGTTCTTTTAAACCTTGATTGGAACTCCTGGTCAATTAAATTGAAGCCAACAGTTGTAGTGAAAACGATGGATTTGCAATAATAGACTTTTGTAGAGAGATGACACAGGTGCCCGCTTAAGAGAATTTTTCTGAGCATGCCACAGGCCTTGAAATCTGCCTGTGGCTTTTTTTTTTGGAGTACTGCTACCAATGAGTTAGAGCTGTTACATCCTGATTCTGAGAGAGTTCTCTATTGATGGCTTCTGCAGGGTCTGTCCCCTCCTCTACAGTATGAGATGAGCAAGCAAAGGAGGGAAGGGAAGGGAAGGGAAGGGAAGGGAAGGGAAGGGAAGGGAAGGGAAGGGAAGGGAAGGGAAGGGAAGGGAAGGGAAGGGAAGGGAAGGGAAGGGGAAGGGGAAGGGGAAGGGGAAGAGGAAGGGGAAGGGGAAGGGGAAGGGGAAGGGGAAGGGGAAGGGGAAGGGGAAGGGGAAGGGGAAGGGGAAAGGAGGGAAGGAGAATGGAGGGGAGAGGAATGGGACAGGGAAAGGGAAGGGGAGGGGGAAGGAGAAGGGGAAGGGGAGGAGGAAAGGGAAGTGGAGGGGAAAGGGGAAGGGGAAGGGGAAGGGGAAGGGGAAAGGGAAGGGGAAGGGGAAGGGAAGGGGAAGGGAAGGGGAAGGGAAGGGAAGGGAAGGGAAGGGAAGGGAAGGGAAGGGAAGGGAAGGGAAGGGAAGGGAAGGGAAGGGAAGGGAAGGGAAGGGAAGGGAAGGGAAGGGAAGGGAAGGGAAGGGAAGGGAAGGGAAGGGAAGGGAAGGGAAGGGAAGGGAAGGGAAGGGAAGGGAAGGGAAGGGAAGGGAAGGGAAGGGAAGGGAAGGGAAGGGAAAGGAAAGGAAAGGGAAAGAAAGGAATCCTTATGGTTGGAAAAGATCACTGAGATCATCTAGTCCAACCATTAACCCAAGAAGCTGCTTATCACAACATCTCAGCCCTCCAAATGATGTTGACCATTCCCTCAATGTCCACTGCAATACCATCAGCGGTAGATCAGATTTAATTAGCTGAAGCTTGAACTAGATAAGCTCGAGATAATATTTATAGGGCAGAGGAAACAACTGAAAGTGACACCAAACACAACACCAACATGCACAACTGGTGGAGTTTATCCACTCCCTGTTCTAAATCCTGACTGTCTCTGCCTGCTGTGGGACATGCCTGGTTGAGAGCGGTTTTCATAAACATTTGGTTTGAATGCCATGTGCCTTCATCTCTGGCCCTGTTTGTGTTCCTTGTTTAATCTGCTTAGCATGAAGAGGTTTTGATTGCATGAATGCTTGGAAAATATCTATTCTTTATGAAAATATTTGCCTGTGCAGCCTAGCAAAGAGGCTCGTGCGTAAACATCGTTCCTGATGGTGATGTTGATGTCTGTCTACACATCAGACACACTGCAGTCTCTGATTCTTTGTCCTTTGAAAATAGCTGTGACTTAAATTCCTCATCACTCCAATCTGTGTGCATAGGAAAGTTCTGTTTGTAGAAGTGAGCTACTTTTCAGAGCGTACTTGCTGTTTGCAGGGAGGTAACATAATGATGTACATTGCTCAGTATATCCAAAATTTCAGCAGAATTTTAAGGCATCTCTCCCAGGTTCCCTAAAATGAAATAAGCTTGTATTTGTAGTTTGATTATTCCTTTCTCCCTTCCTCCCAAAGAAATCAGTTGCAGCATCCTTGATACAACTTTATTGTATTGCATTGTATTTGAAAGCGGTCTCTTTCTGCTTTGCCACACTAGCACACACACTTCCTTGAGATGCAGAGGCCCATTGTCAGAGATTATCCTTTAGGGATTCTACCCCCAGCAAAAACAGCCCTCAGTCTGCAGATTACTGTGATGTTCAGGCTCTGCAAGACACAGTTTTCTTTGGTAATCCACAATTGCAGGATGGGGCCTTTGCTGCTCCACAGGCCCAAATCAGAGTCAAAGGTCTTTCACTGAGCAGGGTAAGTATAAAGAAATAATAATTCTTCAGCAATGTGCTTACAGCTCCTTTGGGTTCACTTCCCATTTAGAAATAGTGAATGCTTGCAAATTTTGAGATTGTTTTATGAATTATTCACAGCAGAGAAAGGGCTCTGAGTTGCATTTGTACAATGAGAAGAAAACAGATGATAGATGGTTTCCCATGTCCAAAGAAAAATCAACCATTGCAGCTTGAATTTTGAATACCGATACCAAATTACTAATGAATAATTTGCAGATCAGGAATTTTTAAGTGAATAATTTTAAACAAATAAATTTGAGAAAAATCAGACAAATGGTTCATCTGCTTCTTTCGGAGGAGCTAATTCACCCATTCAATCCCTTCTGCAGCTCAGTTGCAGTGATTTGGTTCTCAAAGGACCAAAAAGAAAATGTAAATGCAAGTAAAAAGTGTGCTGTAAAAATGTTACTCTGCCAATTCTGAGTGGCAGGGTATGTGAGTAATAGGGTAGAAGAGCATCTGTTAAACCTGCTAAAAATATAGTACCAGTTCTCATAATCTGTGTTGGCAAATGACTTTGAAGGAAACATCGGGACATGGGGAAAAAGTTTTTAAATTGAGGATGCTAAAGGACAAACAATTTTGTAGGGTTAAGGAAGTAACTAAACCAACCCAACACTGGGACAACTTTGGGGCTGGCTTGGAGAGCCTGTGAAAATAGTATTTACACGTGGGTTAAGAAAATAAAAAAGTCAAGGCATTGGGTGTGCTGGGGAGTGCCAGGGAGGGAGTTGTGGTTGTGCCCTTAGCACTAGTTAATGTTAACAATGCAACAGGCCACCAAATTGCTTTGGTGAATTCACCACGCAAACAGTTGTTCCTGTCAGGGAGACCCCTACTTAGAGTTGTGACACTACTGAGCTTTCATCTAGCCCTTCTAATCTCCAGAAGCTCATGATGAACATTAGCTCCTGGAAACCCAAATAACTTTACGTAAGTCTTAGTAGTCCCGTTATAAAGATGGAGAAATCACAGAAGAAAAGCTATGTCACTTGACCTAAACCAGAGTAAGCACAGTTTTCAGGATTGGGCTATAAATTAGGAACTGGTGGTTTCCAATTTTGTGGTTAGATAATTAAACCAGGCCTTCCTCTTCTATTGAAGCTAATCTGTGAAAAATAAGTGCCTTCCATTTAAGAGGTTTCCAAGCATGTATGCGAAGAGGAATTTATGACTTACAATTTATGTAAAGAACTTCCTTTTCATAAATCAATTTATTAAAGCTCTGGAAAAGCTTCCAAAGGCTCTGATCCAGTAGTGCACTTAGACATGCCCATAACTTCAAACCAGTAAATCATCTCATTGAAGTGCTTTTCTGGAATAGTGCCAAAGACACAGCAGCTTTTCCCCCAAGTGGAGGTTCAGACTTAAAATGGGGGGGGGGAAATAATTTATCAGAAGTTTAATAAGTTGCAATCATGGTACAGCTCTGCCAACCTTCCATATTAATACTTCAAACTCATAAGAAATGGCCTCAGGGAGATAACTGCTTCAGTTGATACTCTGTGATGAGACATTAAAACTATTGTGGAGGATGCAATGTTTCTGGTCTTTCTTGCATTCAGCAGATCCCTTGTCCAGTTCAGGTTTTGTGTGCTAACATCTGTGCTCTTCTGCAGTCTACACAACTTTGGAGAGGACATGGCTGGATCAAGCAAAATCCCTGGGGAATGAGCACCCAACTATTCCAGGTTTTAAAGATTATCTTCTCAGGAGAACTAAGCACTGTAATATTTCAAGATCTTAAAGTGCTTTTGATGGTTTCATAATACTGACATCACTTTGATGGGAGCATTATTCACACCTGTCTCTGGACTCCTTCACTTGTAAAGGAGACCAGAAGGGAACGTTACTCACATTAGCAGGGTAACACCTCTGACAACGACATGGAGTTTGTTGGGCACGCTGTGCCCTGGGGACGCATGGTCACATATTAAGGCTGGTGGCTCCTTCCACATTCACCAAAGATTGTTACTCAGAGTTGGAGTGACAGCTGTCATTTTGCTGATGCAAAGCTACCAGACTTAACAGCCCATCCTTCTGCATCACAAAATCACAACACAAGAAGCAGCGCAGCTCCAAATCGATACTTACATCGACAATGAGGAAGTCAAGCCAGCACCAGGCATTGGTGAAATACTTCTTGAAGCCATAAGCCACCCATTTCAGGAGCATTTCCAATACGAAGATGTAAGTGAATATTTTGTCAGCATATTCCAGCATGGTTTTTATGTTTTTTCGATCTTCAAGGTAAATATCTTCAAAAGCCTGGAAGTGCAAAATATTGATTAAAAGCTTCTGCTGAATGGTGTCAGAAAGCATCAGTACTGCACTGCAAGTCTGCAGTATCATTTGATGGGACATCGTGTACTGACAATGATTTCTTAGTTTAATGTTACAGCCAGAGTAAGTGCACAGACATAGACAGGACTGATCCTGATGTAATAGGCAGAATCTGACCCTTACATTTAGTCTGACATGTCTTGCTGCTAATGATGACAAATTGGGTTATTAACATGCTTACGCCTGTGTTACAGAGCACAGAGTTCCCTGGCTTCTGTTCAGCCATCACATTTCAGGTAGCTACAACTGTCTGCCTCGAGAAATGCTCATTATTATTCACTTAACAGAGCAATTATGTTTTAAAGGTCAAGGTATCTATCTACCCATCTCATCTGTCCAACTAAGCTTGTGTTGGGGATCATCAAAAGGCATTCAGTGCCTGCATCAAGTACAAGCAACTTAATAACCCTTTTAAAATATTTATGATATGAAACAATGTGCCTACTAAAATCAAACAAGTAAAGTCATCCCGTAATAATCAAGTAATAATCTAATAATGCCTTAATACAGGATCCTGGTATCAAGGAGGCCCACAGAGGGCTTAGTTGGGAGCTGCCTCCCCAGTTGACCAAGTGACCATCGTTACCCAAACTGCCTCCATGTCCCTCTAGCCTGGAAGTCCCAAGCTTTGATATATTCCTCTTGTCCCATTGTGTGACCTGGAGCACTTGGCAACAAGAAAGCACCATGTTATTTGAGAGGGGATGTGCTAACCATCTTCATTATCTGCATTTACATATTTCAAGATCCGTCGTTGTTTTCTGAGGAACTTCCAAAAGTTAGCAAACATGCAGTGCTTGCAGATACAAGAAGTGTGTGCTACTTGTCACTCCGGCAATCACACTGGTCTTTTGCCTGCCAGGAAACAGTAATTAAACTGACAAGACAGCTCTGGCAGCCCGAGCCAACGCTTGTCCATTTGTCCCCACACTTCAGGGTGACGTTTTCACCGCGACTCAATCTCCTATCTTGCCTTCAAAAATGATATTTCAAGGGTGTGAAAGAGCTGTTGGAGAAAGCCACAGAAAACAATGCGCAGATGGGAGTTTATCACTCCTGGTAGGGGCTCACTCACTTTGTCAGATGACTTGCTGTACTTTGCAATTACCACAAAAATAACAACAAACTATTTAAAGTGATTTCCTGCTCTCTCTCCTGCCTTTGCTCTCCTTGTTTTCTACCAACTTGTCAGAAAGTACATTGTGTTTGGTCTACTAAAAGCACACAGTGAGCCAGGGAGAAGCTTAATAGTCGAGGAACATGGAATCTGAATGCCCCAGGTGCACTGTACTCCTGCACAAGCCATGATATTACACAAAAGACTAAACTAAACATTAAAGGCTGTTTCTTCTGCCTTGCTTTGTGTATTAAAAAAGAATTAAACATGATACCTGCAGTGTTTCCCACAATTACTGTTAGAACACAGACTTCCAATTTGAGTAGTTATGGCTTAAATGCACAAGAAAGGTTTTCAGATCTTTTGCAATTAGCTGTAGATGTAACCTCATGATTTGACCACTATTTACAAACAGAACAGAATCGCAGTGTCATTAAGGTTGGAAAAGACCTCTAAGATCATTGAGTCCAACCATCAATCCATCCTCACCATGCCCACTAAACCATATTGCTTTAAACTCCCTGAAGAACTCTGTGTGTTGCAGGGACGTGGTCAGATGAGCTCAACTTTTGGAAAGGCTCCTTCAGAATAACAGAAAAAAGCATATGTGTGTTTCCCTCAATATCTCCAATCCAAATGCTAAAAGTGCAGTGCTGATATATTAAAGCACAGTGCTGGCATTTGAGAAGTTGCAGTGGAAATTGCCCTTCTGCAGAACGACTAAATTCAAAATCACACACACACAAAAGAATGCAATGAAAAGTAAATGAGATTTGTATTTCAGTCTTCAAGATCTAAAGCACTTTTAATTACATATGTGAGGAAGTGTATTTCTCTAAAGTATATTATAGCAAATGACATGCCTCCTTTAAAATGCATTAAAAAATTAACACACTGATCCTCAAGCTGGTGCAAAAACTGTCAGAACCCATTGATTTCAGCAAAGCTATGACAATTTTCAGCAGCCTCAGATCTACACAAGTTATTCAGCCTTTTGCTTTTCATAATAAAATAAAATCCCCTGGGAGAAATTTCAGCCCATCCCTAGTGGACCTGAAGAATGGCCTATCTCTTTCCCTTTTGCATCGACATTTATAGATTTCCATCTTCTTCTCTCCCTGCAGAGACTTTCTTTAAACTACATAAGCCCGGTTCTTCTGTGTTTTCCTCTTTTTTTTTTTTAGGCCACTGATAATTTGCGTTGCCCTCCTCTGGAGTTTCTTCAATTAGCCCACGTCTTTCCCAAAGTGCAGTGCCCAGAGCTGCAGCCTATGCTCCAGCTGAGGCCTCCTTGATGCCAACTGGAGTGGAAGAACATGCTTATTTATACAGCCCAGTGGGGTGTTCGGCTTTTGTGCAGTGCCGTGATGTAGTTTATTCTGTTTATTGCCTGCTCTCTCTCCAGCTCCTTTTAGTAAATCTGCTACCTTACCAGTCATGCTGCATTTTGTCTTTCTACCCTTGATTATCCCTTGTGAGGTGAAGCATGCGCCTTTCTAACTAGACTTTCGTCTTAGATACTGAAGGCAGATTCATGGATTTGGAAGAAGTTAATCCGAACCTTAGAAAAACCTGTTCAGATGTGGTACTGCCTGCAAATTTAGCAGATATATTTCTTACTCTTTCACTGAGGAGAACATCAGGGATCGCTGGGCCGAATTCCAGAACACTTTTGATATACCCCTTTGCTGCACAAACAGCTAGAAACCTGGGAGAAATCCTACCAATTGCAGGGATGTTCCTGACCCATGTAAGTCACAGAATGGCTTGGGTTGGAAGGGGCCTCAAAGATCATCTAGCTCCAACCCTCTGTCATAGGCAGGGTTGCCAACCATTAAATGAGGAACCATCAATCAAACTCTCAGAAACTGCCACTGTTTGCCACCACCATAATAAGCTGAGGGCTGGTAATACAGAGCTGATAATCCCAGCACCCTGTGGGATCTCAGCAGAGATCACTATCAGAGTCATTAGCAATGACCAACCAGTATCCATGAGTGCGCATTCATTCCGGCTGCAAGCAAGAAATTTCTGGGCAGGGAAGGTATGGTGGGTTAAGCTAAGCTGTGTTCAGAGTACGATAGGCATCCACTACCTCTATTGGTAGTTCTCTGATTCACTGCTCATTGCATCTTTTCCTTCGCTGGTCAGAAAATATGTTATTAAAAAAAAGGAAAAAAAAGGTACCCCTAGAGCCAAATGCAAGTCTTCAGATGGGAACTACCAGAGAGCAGCCATAGGACACTGAAGTGGTAATTCTGGGCTACCTCTTCATGCAGACTTCCTTAACGATGCCCTTTTCAAAACCTATGCACGTCATGATTTTATGTTATAACAGAAGAAAGTTCCTCATTATATGGAAAAGGCAGATGAAATCAGAAAAGCAGAAAGCCTGTTCTACTCCCAAACATACTTTGCTTTGAGAAATAAGCAGTGAGGGTTCTTAAGATCACCTAATTTAAGAACATCTTCTCTTAGACCCGTGTTTACTTTCAATTAGCAAGGAAATCCTGATACACTTACCAGGGCTCCACTGCTCAGCAAGATCATGAATATGATGAAAGTCTCAAACCAATTGTGTTCAACAATCCTGTAGCAAGTTTTCCGGAGCCTCCACCAAATTTTGCCTGGAAATTTTGAGATATCCACAGAGCAGCATGGGAAGAACCGCACACAAACTGAAAAGGAGCAAAAGAATAACAAAGCAATTGTTAAAAAAAAAAAAAAACAACACAAAACCAACTATTTAATTCTTAAATTTGCAATAAGCACATGCTAAAGAGGATTACTTATAGCACAAGCTACTCCATGTAGTCTTTCCTCCCTTGTTCTTCTTTTTCCCTTCTGATTTGCCTTCTATTTTCCTGCTTCACTCCTCTATCCAAAAATACTCGAAGCCACTTGAAACCTGCCCCAGTGGTTTCTCCAAGTGATTTTTGTGATCTAGAATATTTTGATCATGAGTCACCACTACCCAGGTTGACCATGTTGTATTAGCCCCGCTGATAAGGTTTAATGACTCCAGCAGGGTATCACCAATAATTTCCACATCCGTCTGAATGTAGAAGGGACATTTTCTTGGTATTAGAGCACTACCAGATTTGCTGATTAAAAGCAGCAACGTGATGAAAAGGAGATGAGGAAAGAAGGCACTGCTGCACTGCAAATGGAACAAATGTGCTGAAGAGACTTAGGAAAAGCAGGAGCAGATTTCAGTCTCTTGGTCTCTCATGACATTAATCAAGGCACCACACCAACTTTGGAAAGGTATTTAGGTGGCTAAATACCCTCTGATTTCAGCAGAAATGTAGATGCCCAGCCCCTGTCCACAGCAAGTTTCCTACCGGTCCTCATAACGCTGTCTGATCTTACTGAGATGTTGCAGTGCCAAATATGCTGTGATGGCTAAATGCCATGGTGGTAACGGGGACCACAGATGGATCTCTGACGGCAAAACTTTGGCCAATTTTAGTCACAGCATTACATTATTATAACAAAAGAATATTTTTGTTGGCAGTGGACAGATCCATCTTTCCCACTTAAAAAAGCACTATGTTCCTTGTCTTGTGCTAGGTAGGAACTTAAAACTATGATGAAAAGACATCTTGGTAGCTAGGACTTGCCCTTTTCCAGGCTGACCATTCATTCAGCATTATGTCAAATATCCTCATGTCCTTTGTGGAGGCAGGAGTTAGATGTGGTGATCCTTATGGGTCCCTTCCAACTCAGGATATTGTATGATTCTACGATTCTAAGTGTCACAATATTTGATGATGAGAACTACACCTGGAAACTAATTTATTTCAAAAGAAATCAAGCTGCCTTTAATCTATGTGTTGCACAGAAAGAGACTTTGTTATGGATCTTTATAGTCCCACTAAGAGAAAATAAATCACAGGCTGACTGCTCCCCTAGCTGAAATGCAACCAAGGTCACTGACACGTCTTGAGGCATCCAACAACTGCTCAGAAGTGACAAGAGAGAACATCTCACTGTGGTGATGTAACGCAATGTTATTGCAAGTAGAAATAATATTTAGTCAAGGAATGTGGGGAAGGAAAGAGGGCAAGTGCCGAGGATACACAGAAGGCAGATGCTGCTAATTCAAGGTGGCATAACTGAGGCGCTTGAGCTGCTTGTGATTTGCAAGGAGATCAAATACAAGTCTTGGGATGCCGTGATTCCCATGCAGCTGGAAGTGGAGCTGTGCTGGCAGCGGGCTCTGCCAGCAGGAAGCAAGCTGCTAAGTCTGCTGTTCTCCTCTAAGTTTACATGAGCCAAAATCCTTGCTACGGGGCGGCAGACGTGTAGGATGTCACTACGATGTTTCACTCATGAACTGCTCTCAGAGTTCCCTTTTATCCCTCATCTCTGAGATGTCTGGTAGGTGTAGGTTGTTGGCTGTATGAGGTTTTGGTATGGGACTAACAGCACAGGAAACCATTAATGCACGGGTAATGTAACAGTGAGGCAAGTAACTAGTTGTCCTCTAAATAATTCCATCATACAGACCCATGCTATTTCTCAGTTTACCACTGCATTCTGGAATTCAGAGAAATTCTGGGCTCAGTTGAAATACATCAAGGATACAAATTATACATGAACTTAATCAAATTGCTTGAGAAGAACATGCTAGAAATGCAAGTGCAAGGACTGGCTCTCTGCCTCTGTGGTCAGTCACCACTCCACCGAAGGAAAGTTTTATCCTTCACTTCAACCCTAGTCTTCAGATAACTGTGGCAAGGGATAAAAAGGTATCACATTAGTCAGAACGTTTTCCTAAAACCTATACAGAGATATTAAAGTGTGTGATTTGGGTACTTCTTAGGAATTAAGGACATGGAACAGACTACAGGTACGCAGTACTATATGGGACCAGGAGTCCTAACATTCTCCTATGGCAGCTCTGCTTGGAAATGGCCATACCTGTACATCATATGCCCACCAGCATGACATGACACCTGGGTTTATTAGGTGCATCTCTTAGCAAGAAATCTCGTACACTATTTCTCCTATTTCTGTTAGACTCGTAGATGAAGGGCTCAGCTCAGCTAGCTGTGGGCTCAGGAGGCAGCACTGGGAAGGGACAGGCTCCTCCATCGTAAGACGTTGGATGAATCATTCCCTGGAGGCGTCTGCTCTGCACAAGGAGCCAACATGATTACCTGAGCCCAGGCACAGCTAAAATTAGGGAATCATCTTCCAAATAAATACTAATGAGCAGGGCATCATAAGATCTGAAGTTATTTCAATTGTGATGGAAAATGGTTGTAAAATGGTAAAAACAGGCTATTTATGATTCAGTCAGCCTCCATCTGATCATCTACAGGTACGGAGAGGTATTTTTAAAGACAGAAAGGCAGCAAGGACCACTAATCTTTTTTATTATTATTATTTTTATGCTCTTTGATGGCTTTCATGCAATTCTGCTCTGAAAAAAAATCCTACTTACTGACAGTAATACCTCGAAAAATCCAAAATAGCCTCTCAGATGAGTCAGCCCAAAATCACAGCGCTATTAAATCCCATGCTTTTGATTGGGCCCAATTCAGAAATGTTTAGACCAGATTCTGATACAATTACTAATGTCAAGTAGCACTTCCGTGAATTATCATGCTGGTTGCAATTCGGATGAAATGCTATTTTTAACTCCTCATAAATCAAACCAAAAAAAGGAAGCTGAGAGGAAAAAAAATAATAAATAGTAAGAAACGGATCACAAATCAGTCTTTGAATGAGCAAAGTTCTATTCCTATTATGGAATTTCTCATTTTCCTCAGTGTCTGCTCTTCAATACCTGTGCTTTTCGGGATTCTCTAGCAATGCTGGCAGCCTACTGCTTGGTGACCTTGACCCAAGCTTAAATGCTGAATTACAAGCTTTACATAACACAACAAAAAAGTATACCTGACATCAGCCAGCATTCCGAGAGTTGTTTTTTTCCTCCAGTTTCTGCGAAATCAAAATAACATAAACATCCCAGAATGTTCTAGGCACGATCTGAGCAATCTTAACTCCGACTGACTTTTACAAAGCAGGTGGCCCAGCTTCAGGTCTGGAAACTTACTTGCTTGATCCACATGAAGAAAACCACTCACTAACACCCTTTAACACTGCAAGTGTCATGAATAAACCCTTTGGTGTTTCTTATAACAGCATTACTCGTGCTGCCTAGTCTAACAGACCTGTGCTATCCCCCACCAATGCTGTTAGGGAATCGGTTGCGTGGAAGCTGAATGTCTTGTGAGCTATTCAAGGACTTCATTTTGCCACTCTAGTTCATATTGGGCTGTGTGCTTTTTGAGAGCAAACTGACTCACTTCCATCACGGCATTCTGGATAGTAGGTTACTGCTCAACAGAAATACAGAACAGCAGATAAAGTCCTGCACAAAAGGTCGAGATATTTGCTAGCAAATCAGTGAAGCTGCACTGAGCTGCAATAGTGGTCAACCTGCCCAAGAAGAACAGTTGTTTTCAATTCTTATTTCAACATTACAGACCATTTCTCAATAAACAGTGGCACATTTATCAAGAAACCTTACCAAGAACCCTTTCCAAATGCATCATCTGAATGTGATATTTTTTACTTCTTGTTTGTTTTTCACAAGGAATTGTTCCCTTCAGTCACTGTGGAATCCTATCACAAACTGCAGGTTAAAATAGGTCCTATTCTGAAGTTTCCACTGTAGGTGTGACAGAGAAAACTCTTACTTAAGCATCTGCCACAACAATGACTAACTACAAACTATTAAAAAAAAAAAAATTGAATTGAATTTAACTTACAGTTTACAATGCATCTTGTATAACCATTCATTCTACCTTTGGTTCTGCACTCACATTTTCTAACCTGTTGCATTATAATCATGGAGTTAGATGTGATTACATTACCTTCCTGAATTAGGAGAAAAATCACCTTGTAAACGTGGGAGCTACAGTGCAAAAACTTCTGCTTGTACAACAGCTTCACAAAAGCCTTTACAAATCCACTGCTTGTTCACACCAATATTTACCTTCCATTTTTGCATAAAAATGTTTAACATGTTTTGGCCAGATTGGGCTGCTGATTCTACTCAGTAACCGTGGAAGACCAATTAATTTCTATTATACTGTGGAGCAGTGTGGCTGATACTTTTTGTACACAATAATTTTATAGCTACCTTTCCACAGAAGATCCCAATTGTTGGGACATTCATTTTTAGAACAAAACAATATTTTGCTTAGCTTTGAACGTTGGTTTCAATATTGCTTGGCTTGACAAAGGGAAAATACTGCTTCCTTAGCATAAATTCAAGCAGGCAGGTATTCATAACTCAGTTTTAATGCATGTACCTGCCAACTGAGGTTTCTAATAACCAACCTGGCTAGCTGTGCATGCTCAAGCCAAATAAAAGCATATCCTTCTTGGCTTAGAGGGAATGCAACTCTATGGACTCTCCTGTCTATCCCCTTTCTCATCTTCTGATCCCACTAACTCACATGGCTAGGTTTTACACTCTGCTAGCACTAAAACAGAAGAGATTTGCTATCACTGTCACCAGCTTTGGGTACCTCAGACACAGATGGAGACTTCAGTTATTTCCCATGTAATACAAAGTAGAGCTTCCAATAAAGCCCAAGTCTATTGAGCGTTTTCACTCTCTAAAGGGCTTTACAAGCATACATTGCTTGTTTATCTGCCTCTACTCAACTCCAAACGTATCCTTTTAAGAGGTCATTGCAACTGATAGTGTGATGTCTTGAAGTGAAGGCAGTGGGCAACCTGGTCCAGCACCAAAGTGAGCCCTGCTTTAAGCACGGAATTGGGCGAATTGAAATGGGACTCTAAGTGTCTTCTGATGTCTGAGAACTGTAGACAGAAAAACAATAGCACATCCTTTCTGCTGAAAAATACACTGTATCTCAGGTATTAGGGCTAGAGAAAAGAGATATCTTCAAACTTGTCTTTGACTTGTCTTTGTTCCATGATTTGTTTTCTAGAATGACATTAGCATGTTTTGTTGGGCTTGGTTTAGTCTTACTCATCTTTCAAACCTCATCTGCAGGCAGAGCCTGTAGCTCAGCTGAGACGACTTGTTCAATGTTGTGTTCCTTTGGACCTCCCCTTCACATCTATAGATCCAAGCAGCCACTGAGTGCCACTGGGGAGGGTATGATGCCAATCCCAACATTAACAAGAATAACTTCACTATTAACCAGCATAACTTCACTTTAGTGTGTGACATTTTCCGGCTGCGATAATCGCTCCTACGCAGTCACATGAAAATCTGGTTGTGGGCACCTCGTGTGTCACGGGTTGCAACTGACCGCGTGTTGATGAAGGTGGCTCATTCTCACACAACCATCTGATGATACGCCTTTGCCAGCGGGCCGTGTCCGGGGAATTACGCTTGAGGACTCAGTGAAAACTTTCTCCTATTAGGGTCTGGGACAGAGGAGTGTGCTGGGGTCAGGGGCTCTGTTTGAACAACCTTCTTTGAGACACAGAAGATAACGCCCAAACAGATAGCAATTTCTGATGCAGAGAATGCATACCAATGGAGGTAACAGCACAGGAGTGTTGCAAGGCATCTGGAGGGAAAAACACCCAAATAGCTGGCATTGCCTAGATGTTGCTTTCTCATCAACTGACAGCAAGAATGATCTCTCCATTTCTATCAGGTTTTTCCCAGCAATACTTGCTGGCTGCCAGAGCTGTGACCCTACCTTGGCTTCACATTTCCTGACCCAAGAATATTCCCGGTTCACCCTAATCACAGCTATTTTGAGATGATAACTAATTAACAAGTCTTCCCAAGAAGAAACGACCCATGGCTAATCTGGTTCACCTTACTCCGGGAAAACTCTGACCTCAGCAAACTTTCAGCAACTATTTCCAGTACATGTACTATCTTTATTGCCTTTGTTATCTGAAAAAGGGGGCTGAATTTGGAACATATTTGTTCAGGGCACAACCTGTGCTGAATATGTTTAGAAATGTCATAGTTTGCATTTAGACAGCTGATGAACTAACAAGGCAAGAAATTAACTCTCCCTCTTAGCCAGCTTCATCTCACCTTATCTTCAATCATAAATGGTAGGTGGTCATTCTCCCACATAAACCAAATGTTGCGTCTCCTTATTAGAAGACAGCAATGGCAACACTAGATAAAATTGCCTGGTACTTGTTTTTCAATAAGTCCATTTTAGTACTTAATAACTGTCATATATAACCCAGATAGACTGTTTTTGTTTCACTGCATTTTATTTTAACTATACTGAAATGATAGCTGCATGAGGCTTAATTGAAACGGTAACTTTGAGGAAAGTTGGAAGACATTTAAAAGAAAAAGATTATGGGAAAATACTTTGATTCCTTTCATAAATACAAATTCTAATGTCATTGCAGCAAGAGTCAGTTGGATATGCAGTTTATGACTCCGACTTGAAATTCGACGAGGGAATATTCATGTGCCAAATTCATGCATTTTTGTCAAGTTCAAATTACATCTGTCCTATGCAGTAGTCTCTGAAAAAACCTGCATGGATCCATGGTGCTGCCTGGAAAGCAGAGCAGATGTGTTGGGGACAATGTTGCCTGCAACTGCCTCCCCACTTCCACAGCCACCCCACACATGATGAGGGGCTGGGAGCGGATTCTGCTTCAGTTCCCACTCAGTACTCAAGGCTCAGCTGGCCACAGCTTGGGAGAAGATGAGGACACCCTGACTTGAACAGCGGCTGGTGAAGAGTGAGGAGAATTGAGGAATAAAAGGATAAAGGAAGGAGCAGTGATGTTGTGCTCAGGGGGAAGGGAGAAGGAAACAAAAGAGTCATAGAGTCAATAGAATATCCCAAGTTGGAAGGCATCCACAAGGATCACCAGTTGCAACTCCTGGATTTGACCCACAGTAAGACTGGATTTTGGCCCATCTCTTGATTACTATATTTCTCTGTGGTCAGGATGGCAGCTGGGATGCAAAACTGTAATGTTTCCAGTGATCCACCCAGAAGTGACTGCTTGCCACTGCTACCCTGCATTCCATTGACATGACCTTCCAACAAATAGGTTGGGTACTGATGTGAGTCTGCATGATGGAGATTCAAGCAGGTCTGGCCATTTTAATCAACAGAAAATGACTGAGTGCAACTGCTCTGCAAATGAACCAAGGTTATGCACTGAATGAAGCAATGGGCTGTGTGATTCCCATCTCATTTGTTTTAAAAACTGGAAATTGACCATGGTCAATCACAGTTTTAGCATTTATAAATTGTCTGGCATTTGACTAGCACCAGTCTTATAATAAAAGTTTGTTTATGCAATTTAATACAATTTCTCATTTTGCAGTGCATAATATAGTTTGCTGCTCACTAATATCAGTAAGAAATATATAGTGAAAGAATGAAAGCACCAGATCTAATTTTTAAATATTATTGTCTGGAACAGAACAGTTACAGCACAGTACCATGCTTTCTTCAGTCAACTGCATTAATTTTTGGCTACTGCTTTTAAGCAGAGCTGCCAAAAAAATGTTTAGATCCTAGGGACATTTGTAAGCCCTGCAGGGCTCCCTTACCTCATTCAATCATCTTTCTCACACATATAGAGATGCACATTTTTGCTGACTTCAGGGGCATTCATATACCCAATAAAACATCTCTGTCTGATCCCATCTGAGCAGCTCTGTTTTTATTTATAATAACCCTTGAATTTTCAAGGAAATATTCAGCTAACCCTATTTTTTCTAACCCAGATTTAAAGGAATAAAAGAAAATTTTCCGAGATAACATTTGGAATAGAACTCACTCAGAGAAGAAATAACTTGGAATGCTATTTTTCTTACAGGCTTAATTAAAAATATAACTTTTCAAGCAGCAGAGTTTAAAATCTGTGTTTTGGTGTAGGATGGTGTTAAGAAATAATAAAATACTGGCTTATTAAGAGTAGTAATCTGAATGTGAATTGTTATCCAAGGTAATTAAGTAAAATACTGTACACATAACACATCCCATGTCAGATGGAAGTTATTGGATATGCTAATCTTTACACCTTTTAAAATAAGTGGAAGAAAGTCCCTGGGACTCAAGATCTCTGCAGACAGTTTCTATTAAATTTCCTGTATACATGTCAGTAATAGAAACATTCTAATCACGTTAGTTCTCTACTGAGCTGGTTTATACACATATTTTGGAAGGCAAAGTCCTCATTGGCTAAGTTGGAAATATCAACGTTTTTTTTTTTTTATAAAGTAACTTTATAGTACAAAATATGATGAAAAAAATGCCCAGCACGTTAGAAGCTACACAGGAACTTTGAGCTTGCTTGTGGCTTATCTCACTTTGGAAATCCAAAGTCTAATGTTAAAAAGTAAATTTGGAGCACGACAGTATCTAAGAAATGAAGTGCATCCAGTGAAATCCTATTGCAAGCAGTCAGAGTAACTTGGCGTGAACATGGAGACATGTTTGATAAGAGAACAGGAGGCTTCTCGCCACAGCACTGGAATGAAACACACAGGTCCTTACCTTCGGGGAAGCAATCTTCAGGCTCCATCAGCTCCTCAGCAAACTCAGGGATCTGCTCCAGCAGTTCTGCAGGATTTGTCAAATCCACTGTGCTGCCTTCAGAAAGACTGATTTCATCAAGCTTGTTGTCAGCAAGAGCAAAGATGAGGAAAACAAATTGATCAATCGCCCCAAAGGAAGTAGCTGAGTTCTTATTCCACTAACCAATATCCCAGCCAAAGCAGTCACGACAGTGAAATGGCCATGCTCGAGTGACAGCTCTGCCTACACTAACTGTGGTCAGCTAACAGTGGACCCATCCTCAAGAACAGCAAAAAAACCTAAAACACCATATTTACTTAAAAAAAAAAAGTAAAAAAAAAAAAAAAAGGAATAACTATAACTCAAGAATGATTGTGAACAACTACTGAATACTAACGATAGGTAGAAGTCTGGAATGACCAAATCATTCAGAACTATAAAGCTTTCACATTCTTCCCTCCTATCTGATGGATTCAAATGGGTGGAACCCAGCTGCTGAAAAGCTGGAGGAGGACTTGGAGGACTCATGCTGGGTTCCTGCATCCTGGACATGAGGCTCAGCACCCACACCTGGTGGGTTCATTTTGCATCTGGCCAGCCAGGACCATGTCCTCCTCTCTTCTGCTGTGGCCTCTCCTTTGGGATGAGCAGAAATCCTTCTGTCATCACGTTCTGCTCACAAGATGACACACCGAGTTCATGTGAGCAGGCTCTTTCATCTTCCTCACCCCACATCTCACCCTGGGATGGGACCATTCATCTTTCAGATGCACGCTTCTGCTCTCAAGAGGAGGAGGGACACAAGGATTTCAAGGCTTTTTGAAGGACCTATCATTTGCCCCAAATGTTTGATCCCCAGTCTAAATTACATTGTTTAAAAACACCTCAAATCCTTTTCTGCAAAATGGGGACAAATATATTCCCACCTCCTGAAGCATTGGTCATTTTATCTTCTTAGAGCAAGAAGTCTCAGGTAATCTGGGAAAAAAAGTCTGGAGAATGGATTCTCGAAGAAAAATTGGTTTTAAGGCTATGTGGGAAATTGAGTTAAATAAAGCAATGGATTTTCATGAAAATGTGATGCCTAATTTTGAATTTTGGCTGCATTTGTTCCTAAAACAGTGATGCAAGATAACATAAGCCACCCAAATAAGAAACAGAAATTTCATTTCAGATCAAAGCTTTCTTCTGACATTAAACATTTTTTTTTTAAGAAAACAACAGGGTTTTTTGTTTTTTTTTGGGTTTTTTTTGTTTTTTTTTTTTAAGTTTAGTGGTCAAAATAATTGTTTTATAGGTTTGTGTTAATCCAGAACTATATTTTTCTTGATTACTCAGCTAGGCAATTATAGTTCAAGGTCTATTACTTACTCAGCCCTGCTCAGTATTTGCTTTTGACTCTGTAAAAGAGATATCTGGCACAAGGTGGTTTATTTGCAAACTGTCTTACTTCCTTCCCTGGGCACCTACTGAAACATTGCTGTGCTTTATCTCATAATACTATTGTCTTTATTTTAAAAATGAGGACAATACTACTTAACCCATGCTTCTAAACAAGAGATAGTTATATGAGATAGTTATACGAAAGACAAAATGTACACATAAATTATTATTTTCATGAAGATGACAGAGTTAGAGAATAGGTACAGCTCTGTGTATTTATTATTAATGTGAAAATGGGCCCTCTGTTTTCCAGTGTGCAGAGGCAATGCAAAATTTATAGCTGAATTCAGAGAAATGCTGAACCTGGGGTAAAACGAGCAAGACTGAACATTCCAGCAATACTTGTAAGCAGGATGGAAGCTACGTGTTTGCAATTAGCTGCAGCATCCCAAAGGTCATAGTCTTGGCTAGGGCTTTTAATGCTCTGCTCAGAAGAGCAAACAATCAAGAAGAGATCATTTAAAAAGAGAGCCGGGCCAGAAAGCACAGGTCAAAGACATGGCTAAAGCTTCTAAAAAATCCATATTCAGAATGCAGCTGTCGTACGGAGAACAGCCAGTTTTCTACAGGCTACAAACAATACATGATGGTAGAAAAAAATGTCAGGGTTTCACACAATCAGAACTTTCTGTTACTGTTCATTAGGGAATGCATTTAGTCATTATTTCTTCTGTTACGAAGTCGTCAACAGACAGAATGCTGAAGTAGTCCTAAATCACACACAACTACAGGATGTAGAAAATAGGGGTCCCGATGAGAAAAGAAGCCTTGTTGGATACAAGTCTAACCAACAGGGAGAAATCAAAGAACATTGTGAGGAAAAATGTCAGCTCAGTAGCGTCATCATTGGGAGTGCTGTATTTAGCAGAGACAGGTAAGGAAATTCAGAGAACACAACTGCGGGACACAGTGCAATTATATTAGATTACAAGGAAAACATCTTAAAGAATCGAGAATGCTCGAGAGTTATCTATGAGGAGGAGTTTTCAGAAATCATTAGAATCCATCAGTGTCAGAAGGAGATGGGGAACATGCAAGACAACACGGACAGGATTTATTTTGAAAAGCCTTCAAGGAAGAAGAGGCAGTGAACGTGGATTCAGAAAACATGAGGCAAAGGTTCTGGGGTCTAAACAGGGACTGGAAAAAGAATTCATACATATGAGAGAGGAAGTAAAGGTTAGGAAAGTTTGTGGGAAAAGAAGCAGAAGTTACTCTTCGCCAGAAAGGTGAAAGGGATTAATGTTTTCATGAGAAAAGAGACATAAAGGTAACTTATGAGGGAGATGGGACTAATGAAAATTCAGTTGCTTAAGAAAATAAAAGCTTTTTAAAAGACCAACAAAGTGATCAATAAAAAGGGAATGAAGGGCTTGTTAGAATTAGCAGAAACGTAAGCAGGGAAATATCTAGAAAACCTAAAACAAATGTAAATCAGCAGATCCAGCAAATGCACATGGCAGAGCATGGGCACGCAGGGATCTGACACACTACGTTAACACACCATTAGCAATCAATAGCGAATGCTCATGGAAAGCTGGAAAGAGCCCAGGAGAGCAGCAATAAACAAATACAATACTGAGCTTAGAGAAGAGGAAGAGGGAATAATCATGGGAATCACAGATCACCGAACTCTTGCTGCAGCTTGTAATTAAAGTGAATTAAATAAACTCAGCGGAGAAAAGTAGAGTGCTTTCTTGCAGGGCAGCTGAGTGACACATCAAACAGACATGAAGACAGCGAGGCAGCTCTCCTATCTGTCACCAGTCTGTGCACAAGTGGGAAGAAAGAGGCCAAAATAAGATAAACAGGTCAAAGAATGCCCCCTTTTTCTGTTGGAGAGGTGTACCAGGCAAAGGCAACATTAGAAACCTCTTTGGAAGATCTCCCACCTGAGCCGAGGTGGTTTTTAACGTGTTTCTTCCTCACCCACTGCTTGGCTCTCCAGTAGTGGCAAACTGATCTGAATTACTTTTTTTTCTTCCAGAAAGCTTGTAAGAGTGAGAAGCTGTAATCTCACTGGAAGTTGGTGTTTGCTCAAGATTTAGCTCTCTTATCTGCCTTCTCCCTCTCTCCCTAACCTCTGAAGATCGCAGTCTTAATCTATCAAACTGACAGATGATATATAAACCTGGATAAAATATCTGTTTCTATAATAGAAAAGCTGACTGTTGAAATAAAGGCTGTAGCTTGGATTCCCCCATTGCTTCATGTAGGAAACCCATGCTAACAACCTAAATATAACAGAAACTTCACCTTCAGAGGAGGAGACCTGTAGGGATTAGAGTTAGCACCAAAGATACAGTAGAGGAACTGACCAACATAATTCTCACACTGATGGATAATACTAAATTCGAGAGACTACTGAAACTGGGGAGAAAGAAAGAGAAAAGTGACACATGGAAAGAATATAGCACAATGAGACTGGACTCAAAGCACTACAGATGAGTGAGTTCAGGGATAGAACATCAGTGGATATCCTGGAAAGCTGTAATCTCAGGTCACCTGGGGTAATATTAAGAAATCAGACATGATTTCGTAGTGGGATTCTGTGATGCAAATATCCTACTTGAAAACATCACGTCTAGGCAATGAGATACTATTTCTCCTCCTTATGTTCTGTGGGAATTGTATTTGGAACACTGCTTAGTTCTTGGCACAACAATTCTAATTGAGAGAGTTGTAAAACAAAAAGAGGTAAATGAGTTAGAAAAAGGGTGCAGAGATACTCACTGACAAGAATTAATGAGAGAACAAGGGCGTATGACTTTAGGGAGTAAACTAAATGCAGAAGGAAGCTAGTAATGCTCTATTAATTGATATTAATTCATCAAATGAAAATAACTGGTAAAAGAAAGTAATGACATAGCATTTTGAAAGGAAAAAAATAGTCTGATTATTAAGTCATTACACCCAGCCACATTTTTTTTCTAAATGAGTGAGCTATTCCCTTTGATAAATAAAGAAGTCGGAGTGGCCTGACACATTTAAAGGTAGATTCCAAACAGCCGTACAAAATATTTTATGGGGCAGAGTTTTGGCAAAGAAATCAACTGGTCTGTTCTCTGAGTTCTGTGCCTCCAATGATTTTATTTCTATGGTGCCTTACTGATGATTTGTATGGGATGAATTTTTAATCATATAATGTATCCTTTACTGACATGAACAGTGTTTTAGTCAGAACATATTCGATGCTTCCTGTTATTGACCAAACAACTCAGAGCCTCGTCTCTTGGGCGTATCAAATCCCTGAAGTTACTTCCTCACAGTTGTTGGCTGTATCTGGGTAGCCCCAAGTTCTTGGGACATTCATCAAAAAGATTAGCATGTCCTCGTGTGTCGGCACAAAGATTACTTCTGAACAGGAGGACTATAAGGATGCAATGTCCACACAAGATTTAGCCTTCAAAAATAGCATCCTTTGGGCTTTGCTCTTTCATGTTGGTATTCGTAGCCTCATGTGAACTTCCGTTTGATTTCAAGTCATCCCTGGATTATTGCCATATTCCTCCACCTCTTTTTAAGCAGTCACAAATAGAATCAATTATACTCTACTATAGAAAGGTGACATTTGTGTTACAGGACCCTTTGAAAGACGAGGGAGGAAATGGGGATTATTACTTTATCACAGTGTTGCTGAATATATCAGAGCTAGAACGTTCCTGTCTTATGACATTTCACTGTAGCACTAAAAAAGGATGTAGTTGTAGTTGTTGCTAACACATCAGGGTTTATGTATCTTAAAAATACAGTTAAACAGGAAGGATAGGAAATCCCCTGTAAGAAAAAATCTGGAGCTGGTCTTCTAATTGCTCCTAGTTACAATTCTTCGTCTCATTAGTTTGAAATCTGGAGTTTCTCTTAAGTACATACAAATTCTTTTTAGCTGAGATTATGACATGAAATGCTTGAGCTTCCTTCCTCTAAGGTCCAGGACCGTTTTTTGCTGAATACAAAATCCAGCATGCCAGTAAGTATTCTGGTGAGATTGCTCCTGAAAGAAACCCTTCATGGCCAGAGCATTTCTGGTGACTGGAAGTGGAGTTCAGCTCACCTAAGTGTAATCTGCATGACACAGACATCCACAGCTCAGTTAGTTACTCTGGTCTCCCCTTACAGCCAAAAGAGATAAACAGGTACTTATAAAATATGCTTCATCTGGTCTAATTTAAATGTTGATTTCAGCAGGATATGAGACAGTTTCACCTAACTATATTGGCTCCAGATCCTCATTGACTATAAAAGGGTCTCATACGACAAATCTAGAAGCAGATGTCCACCCCACGTGTCAATATGATTCAGCAGACCACAAAAGAGCTGCTCTGTGGCAGCCCTGTTTCCATTGCCCTGTCAGGATTTCCGCATGGGATTTCTCCTGGTTGGGCACGGGCTCACCAACACAATGAGAAGCAAATGTGATCTACACTTTGCCTGATATGAACTGAATGACACCAAAGCTTTCATGTCAGGTACATAAATTCTTGCACTTCTCATGGGCCTATACTTTTAAGATGAAAAAAACCCCCAAAAACAGTTAATCTGCCCCAGACCCCCACACAAATCGGTGGCATGCACTATGGAGCTGGCGTGACGAATGGCATGCAGCATCAAACAGGAAAGTGGTTTCTGTTACCTCTTTTTGCCCTACTGGAGGTGGTGGCTCAGCCTTCAACTGCTTATCCACGTGCAACTCACTTAACTCTTCACAAATCTCAGAGTTCTGACTCCGGGCGCCTGGGCTTTGGCATCGCTGCCCCCTCAGCTGCAGCTGCTTTTCCTGCTGGAAATAATCCTAGATGGGTTTACTTTCCTTTTCTTTGATAGCATGCTTAGTCCTTAAGGAGATCTCCCCAGCTAGAAGAGAAAATAGCCTGAACTACACTTATCAGGGGATGACATCTTAAGGAAAAATGGCAAGCAACAAGATTACACAAGCTTATGCTGTAACTTTTCAGGTTTAACAACTGGATATGTCAAGATAACTGGCTGTAAAAAAGGAAATTACAGATAGGTCGGCTTATTGTTTTTGAACTGCTGCTGGGGGGCAGGAGGAAATTTCCTTGCCTTCTCCATTTTCAACCCAGTTTGGAGATACAGGTTTTTGCAGAGACCCAGGGCACAGAAAGGGGCTCGCAGCTCAGCTGAGCTCAGCGACCAGAGGTGATATTTGGCGTCATGGCTGGAGGAAGGTGTGAGCACAACACCCAGTGCCACACCATCGCTCTGCTCCAAATGGCATGGGAAAACAAGCTACAGATTCACAGGAGAAAGCTATCCAAAGGTATCCAAAAGTTGAGATGAAAACCTGTGGGTGGACATGTAAATGTGTGCAGTGCCTATTCAGGAAAACACTTCAGAGTACTTTGCATCCACTAATGTCAACGGGACTTAACCACAGGTTGGAAGGAGAGTGCATCCATAAGTACTTCACTAAAAAGGGATGCACTGCGGAATCAGAGCAATAATTTTTTTTTCTGCAAACACATCCAAGCAGACCCAGTGCTTGGCAGCAGAAGCAGCGCCATTAAACTCAGCCATATTGTCCTGGGGTGATGATTACTGCCGCTGTGCTCCCTCCAAGTGCTGCCAGGACTAATGGCAGAGCAGAGCACGTTTGCACGGTTGGCTCCTACATCTGGAGGCCCAGGTTCACCGCTGGTGTAAATCAGTTCAGCTTCATTGATTCACCTGTGATAGGGATTTCTCTGAGAACTCCGCGGCTCTATACGGCTCTGCCATCGTTCATGCCATTGCTAATGCTGCTACTGAATTATTAATAAAACTCAAGCTGATTTCAAAAGGCTGTGCTGAATTGCTTACTGAAGGACTTCCATGCTGAGAAAAAAATTACAAGCATAACAGGATTTCAACAGTAATTATTTAAACGTATTTATCTTTTGCTCGTCCACCTTTTTTTTCCCTTTGGCTTGAGTGGCATTCAGTGTTATTAATGTATTAAGCAAGCTTCTCCTCCCCAGGGAGCAGCAGCCTACCTGCTTTCGTTCTAAAGCCACATCACCACAGAAAGTCCCTCAAGAGGAACCAGCAGCAGAAAAACACTTTATTCCAAATATAACCATGTGAGAGAACAGATGACACAAAGGAAGCAGTTGGTTAAGCAAATTGCTCTCCGTATAAATACTTTCGGACTGTCAGGTTTGTACCAATCCTTTCAAATGTCGTTCTGTGTTTCTAGTAAATTAATTCAAAATCAAATTACTTGTTTCCTGCTTCAGAAGGCATGTGGTCTAAAATATATTCCAACTTTAATAAATTAAATTATGCACGTCCGAGCCTGTACCTTCTGCATGAGAATGCATTACATACAATTTCTACCACAGAATCATAGAACTATAGAATCATATCATGGAATCATAGAACCAAGTTTTCTAGGCACAGTTTATCACTGATTTTCATAATCTATTATCACTGAATCCCTGACAAAAAGTAACACTTTTTAAAGAGCATCTCTGGAACTACTCTGTTATTCAGGGGAGAACACAGAATCATAGAACCATTCAAGTTGGGAAAGATCACTAGGATCATCCAGTACAACCATCAGTCCATCACCACAATGACCACTCAGTGCCACAAAATGCTAACATGGAAAGTAAGTGTACTTGAGTAAGGCACTAAGCCATAGAAAGTTGTGTGTTGTTTTTGTTTTTGTTTTTTAATTCAATGTGCATGCAACTTAGTACCAAGTAATCTTAATGGCAGGGTATCAGTTATAGCACTAAAACAACAGAAACAATTGTTTCATGTTGAAAGTGCAATGCAATCTGGGGTGACATCTCAAGTTCACTTATGCAGAAAGGTTGTGCACTCAGATTCATTAGAAACGAAGGCATAGATGAGAACAGACTATGTAACTCAGTTGATCTGACAAATATCCAAGTTGTTAAGCAAATTATTGCACTGAATAACTACGCTAGTGTCAAATGAAAAGCTTATACTGTTGCTCTACTGACAAACCCTTCTGCATGGCACCAAAATTCAGGAATGTTTTCATAGATACTAAGCTCCAGGAACACAGCCCTAGCTACTTCCCAGAAACTGCATTTGTACCAGGCATCTGATGAGTTAATATTAATTAATATTGATGGAACACATCTTGGCAAATCACCCAACAGGGTTAGCAAATTGACTAGGTTTCTGCAATGGCTGATGCCAGCCCTGGTGAGCCACTCTCCTGGGATGGAGTCTCAGTTCCAGCACACAGTGCCTGAGGATCAGCAGGAACCTGTCTGGGGCAAGGTGTGCTCCTCACAGTCTGCTTCACTTTGGATTATTTGCTTTTGCTCAAATTCCAGATGATTTGCTCTTCTGGAAGCAACAGCAGCAGGTTTATCACCCCACCATGGGTGGTTTATGTAATTTGTTTTTAAATTTTGTATCAAGTGCCATGTTGGAAAGGCAATGCACATTATATTAGCATTTACTGATTCAGTTGTTTTCATCATTTACAAAGTAAAACTGTTGAGCAGTACAACAACTTTGTGCCCTCAAATGGCTGATTGGAAGCCCGGAATGTACGTCAGCTCCTTTAGAACATCAGCCAGAAGTTTGCACACCCCTGTTCAGATCTGGGCCCTAAAAAGAAATGTTCAGCCAACACTGTGCCAGGGATTATCACATGGAGGTTGGATGGATCATGTCCTGTTGCCCTGCATGCTGCACATCATTGGCAGCAATAGGAAAACAGCAACCGGATTGAAACCAGAGCGTAATTTGGATTACATCTCAAGTGTGTGTGTGTGCACAGACCCACATACTTGTTTGATGGCACAAATAAATACAGAGGCTCCACACACCACATCCTGCCTCCGAAAACCACGGATCAGCTAATTGTTTTGGGCTCAAATGGGGATTAGTGCAAATGCCGATCCCTTGGAAAGAAGACTTGCTGTTGGCAAAGCAAGATAAATACCTGTCATCGGTGCGGATTTGCTTTATTCCTTACCCGTGGAAACAGCACTTTTTCCATTCTGTGCAAACAAATTTAGAAAGATGATCCCCAGGCTTTCCTCTTTGATGGGGATCAGCTCAGATGGGTTCTCCTGATACTTCACTCACTGCCTGCATTATGACCCTGGCTTGGAGCATTTGTCTCCTGATTCCCTGGCTGTGGTTGCCGTGGGAAGGATGTGCAGGAAGTGTCCTCTCCCATGCAGGTGGGGATGTACAAAAGTAGCTGGCTCACTGCTGAGCTAGCAAGCACATACGAAGGATGTGGCAGGATTAAGTTGTAACATATTTCATGAGGTTGGTGCTGGATGGGACAATGCAAATGCAAACTGCCCTTTGCTCTGTCCACGGAACATGGGAGAGCATTAGTCCTATTGTCTTCTCAGCACCCCACCAAGCTCACAGAATCACAGAATCATTAAGGTTGGAAAAGACCTCTAAGATCATCTAGTCCAACCAACCCATCACCACCACACCCACTAAACATGTCCCTGTGCCTTCTTTTTCAGTCACTGACCATTGCACAAAGCATCACCAGGAGTGGAGGATGCTGGCGACAGAAGCATCACTGCCTTAGCCATTTGCAGATGACAGTATGACTCTGAGCCTCCTCAAGAAATGCTACTGAATAGAGCAGCAATTAGTCCTTCAATAGCCAACAACATATTTTATGGAATCATGGAATCACAGAATTGCTTGAGTTGGAAGGGACCCTTAAAAGTCATCTCATCCAACTCCCCTGCAATAAACAGGGAAAAACACAGCTCCATCAGGTGCTCAGTGCCCCATTCAGCCTGACCCTGAGTGTCTCCAAGTACAAAGCATCCACCAGCTCTCTGGGCAACTCGTGCCAGTGCCTCACCATCCTTATTGCAAAGAACCTTTGCCCTATATCCAGACTAAATCTCTCCAGTTTTACTTTGAAATCTTTTCCCCTTTTCCTATCACAACAGACCCTGCTAAAGAGTCAGCAACCTGCAGAGCTTCCTATAGTCAGCTCTGGGATATGAAAACTGTAACAAGAACCTGGGGAGCTATTCATGTACAGCAAATCCAGCTCAGTGACAGAACACATGTTACCAGAGGACTGTATACTCCGGCAAGTAACTGTTGATGTTTATGTTCCTCCTTGCAGACAGCTATGGATTTCCCAAAATTACGGCGCCTGGAAGCTATTGGCATCCTTTCTGGGCAACAGTTTGTATCCAGTAACTGGCATCCTTCCTGTGCAGAGAAGCCAAGAAGTAAACAATCGTGAAAGCTGAAATGTTTATATCCTACCTCTGCTCAAGGGGAGAAGCAAGCAGACTGCAGTGCTGCCGAAATACAGCAAGTGTGCCATCCCACCCGGCAGCACCTGTTTCCTATGTGAAGTTAACAGGAGGCTGCAGTCGGCAGAGCTGTCAGGCTGACAGCCTGTGGATATGCTGAATTCACTCTTTCTGAAAAGCCTTCAACAGTCTGGCTAAAGCGGGAGGGAAATAAATAGGCTCGTCACAGGGAAACAAATGGTGGGTTCTTGTGACCATCATTTATGATCCTGGTTCTCCCCTCACAAATAAATGTAAATTCTTGCAGTACCAACAAAACCAGAGAATTTATCTTTCTGCATGCTCAGCATGTGAAGAAATGTCACCAAATACATCAGGAAAATCTCCTTGTTTCCTTAATATGAGGTGGGAAAATTAATACCATTAGCAGACAATGGCATCTGTGATGTCTTTAAGGTGTGAGAGTTGTAGGATTTTTTGAGTTGGAAGGGATCCTTAAAGGCCACCTAGTGCAACCCCCCTGCAATGAACAGGGACACCCACAGCTCCATCAGGTGCTCAGAGCCCCATCCCCTGACTTTGGGTGTCTCCCACATCTCTGGGCAGCCTGTGATAATGTCTCACCACCCTCAGCATAAAAAACCTTTTCCCTACATCCAATCTAAATCTCCCCTTTTTCAGTTTGAAACCATTTTCCCTTGTCCTACCACAACAGAACCCGCTAACGAGTCTGTCCCTTCCTTACAGCCCCTTTAGATGATGGAAGTCCGCTCTCTGGTCTCCCTGGATCCTTCTCCAGGTCAAAACAGCATTTCTGCACTACTCCTTCTAAGATTGATCCAGAGCATTTTAAGTGTTTGAACTCCAGGCCTGGAGGAGCAGGGCACATTCTATCTACCAGCGTGGTCCTTGCTGGCCCGAAATCTTTTCCCACACCAGGCAGCACGCTGCCCATAATAAAGCATTGATTCATTAGTCCAAAGGTTCAGTCTTAAAATTAGCTTAAGTGGGAGAAGTTGGCAAAAAGATGGACTGCCAAAGTTAATTTAGCTTGTTATCAATTCAGTAGTCTTAAATAGGCAGTGAAAGTGCTTCATAAGTGTTCATTGTTCAGAGTTCAAGCTAATACCCTCTGCTAAATTGCATTTTGAAGTTTAATCACACTCTACTCTATGTTTCTTTTGGTAATTGGGATCTCTCCACAGCATAATATGAAGAACTCAAACTAATGGGCTCCTCTGATGGAAGCTTAAATTTTGGAAGTTTGCCTCAAAGCACAGCATGCTTTGAGAGGGTGCCTGAAACACCCTGGTCCTTTCTCCCTAACAAGGCGGTAATGTTTTCATCATTAAGGAAGCCTCATCTTAATCCAGTCAACAGTGAAAGAAAAACAGTCATTCTTATAGATGCCACTATTCCCAATTCTGTTCTTCTGGATGGTCCTTAAGCAAAGTGATTTCAAGCCTCCCCCCCAGCCTCACGCACACACACACGCTCGTTGTCTCCCCTGGCACAAAAACTGGCTGCTGTTCATTTTGTCCAAAATGCTAAATGTTAGCATTTTCCTTACCAAAGGCAGAAACAGCAAGAAATGCTCATTTCTGGGCAGAGCATCGCTCCAGGGAGGGACAGGGATCCTGGGAAATGGCACCCAGTAGGCTGTGACTGACGCGTGGTTCCCAGTCTGGGCTCGTGGCCAAATGCATGTTGACAAGTCTGCTACGACTGATATCAGCTCGCTCGATGCCAGGCTTTGCTTTTTTATTTTCCTCTTTCTTTCCTCCATCAGCTCCCTGTGTTTCCCGGAACCTCAGGCACTATGCTGCAGACAAATGTGTATCCTGAGCACCGTGCATGCTGGCTGAGCTTCCTAAAACCTTTATGGACACCATGACTGCTTCACGTCAGCAGAGATCTGACATCGAGCCTTGCTCTGCCCTGTCAGACTGAAACAAGGTAGATACAGATGCCATTCTATGCATAAAAACAAAGACAGAGGTGCTTTATATCTGTGATTTACAGCTCGTTGTTTGGTTGGTTTGTTTGTTTTCCTAATGGGTTTGCTGCTGTTCTTCCTGAGGTGGTAAACACAGAATTATTCTATTTATTTTATTGCTAAAAAGCCCTAAATTGAGTTTTCAAGGAACAAAAAGCAAAACATGAAGTTTAAAAAAAGAGAAAGCCTGTCAAATGGTGCATCTAATAAGAGTGAAAAAACCCCGCTGTCTCACTCGCTGATCAGAAAAACACTGTCCCAAATAAAGCTGAGAAGCACACCACTGCAAGATTGACTGTGTGCACGCTCTCCTGCCAGTACAAACTGGGGAATCATCAACTGACTTCGAAGGTATTTCATCCAGCAGCACTAAAAGGGAATTTGTCCCATGGATTGGAACTGCAAACAGCTCGAATATAAACCCTGCTTGAAAGGGCAGTACAGTTCCATACAATAAAGTACATTTCCTGCAGTAAAAGGCTGGAATTAATGCACCCTGTCAAATAAATGCATGACTTCATCTTTGATTTGTAGATGTTAGAATTACTAGGAGAGTAAAACATCGTCACAAACAGTTTTGTATCAAAATCTTTACGCGCTGGCATTTTTAGGGCAATTATCGATAATTTGAGCCACACTGATGTCAACCTGGAATAATTCAATTGACTGTTACAGAATCGCACCTGTTTTAGTAACAGGTCCATAATGGACAGAAATGGTACAGTTCAAAATCCACTGACTGCAAAAGAAACAGATGTTGGTCCAGATGTGCGTGGTGAACTCTCTGTTACCTGAGACATTTAATTCTTTCCTCCATCTCACAAATGATGTATCACAGCTAAAATAAACTTGCAAGCTCTGTGCAGGAATTATTGCTTGAAGTCCTTGACTCTGCGTTATGAGAAAGCTAAAACTTGATGATCCCAATGGTCCCCACTGACCTTGAAATTATTAATCTCTTACTGGTAGAAACATGGAAAAAAGCCATCAGAAACTGCTTCACCTTGTCAAATGAAATTGAATTAAGTCAGTAATGCTGAAAAAATTATGGGGAAGAAGAGAGGAAAAGCTCAGAGTTCAGGGCAACATGGGAGCTGTACCACTGAATAGAGACTGTGGTCACAGCTCTGTCACTGGCAAGTATGGAGGCAGATATTTATCAAAAGCCTGGCAAACTGATTTTCCAGGGAGATGAGTTTGATAAAGCCCAAACAAAGATGCAACGGAGAGGAGAATCACCAATTGACAAAAAACATCAAGGTGACTGAGAAAGCAGGGAGTTTCGTGGAGCAATGAATATTCATTGGGCAGTGTGCATCCCTTGGGTTCTCTGCGTGGATGTAGGCTCAGTCCTCTTGGAAATCATAAGAAAGATGCTGCTGTGCCACTGAAGGGTCTTGGGACAAAAGGGGCCTACAGAAAAGATGGAGAGAGACCCCTTACTGGAGAGTGTAGTGATAGGAGAAGGGGTAGTGGCTTGAAACTAAATGAAAATAGGTTTAGAATAAATATTGGGAATATATACTATACTGGGAAGGTGGTGAGATGCTGGCACAGGAGAAGCTGTGGGTGTCCCATTCCTGGAGGTACTCCAAGCCATGTTGGATGGGGCCCTGGGCAACCTGGTCTGGTGGGAGATGTCCCTGCCCATGTCAGGAGTTGCAACTGGATGGGCTTTAAGGTCCCTGCCAAGCCAAACCACTCTGTGATTCTGTGATTCCAAAATTCTAAGAGCACACTGAGGAAGAGCAGGTGGGAAACCGGGAAACACTGGGAGGCAATGGGAAAAAGCATCTCCTGCCTGCAGTCATACTCCCTGCCAAGTCCTGGGAAGGTGAAGCTGAGTAGGCAATAACTCTGCCATTTACAGATTTCCACACCCACAGAGAAGCCTCAGAGATGGGAAGGCATGGCATCTTTGCATACTCAGATGGTACAAACCAGCCATGGTGGGAGCTGCGATCTGGCTGCTGTGAACCACGTTGTGCGTGCCTGGTGTCGAGGAATGGGTAAGAAGCTGCAACGTGCTCCGTCCCAGCAGCAGGCAGAGAGCACTTTCCATATGACCCAATTAGCCACTCCATCGGAACAAATCAATAATGGCATTTTCTGGAGACAAGCAGGCAAGTGCTGCTGGCTCGGCACTGCGCTGCATGGGGAAGTACAGAGGTGTTATCTCTGCAGAAAGCAGCATCCATGCCTGGCTTTAAAACTGCGGAGGGGACAAATGTGGCCAAGAGCCAGTAGTTACTGCAGCATCATAGATTTTCTTCTCTGTAGCATGCCATAGATAGATCAAGTCAGCAGTTTGATTAAGGCAACATATGCAGTAATTTAATTTAAGAAAGGGGAGAAGTTGTAACAGCCGTACCGGGCTGACTCAAACAACAAACAAAGTTTAGAGCAATTTTCTGACACTGTGCGAATGATGTTTGCTGAATGGGGGACCTCATCAATGCAGGAAATGATTCAAACCTTGCAGAAAGACGTGCTTGCACTTAGGGGATAGGGTAATAGAAATAATACTGAGTTCAGTTGTGAAAGTGTAGGACACTACCTTAGGAATTGATCTAGGATGTCAGCCCAAAATCACTCATCTGCAACCTCTTTTTAGTCTTTTTTTTTGAACCACAAACTGATGTCTCTGTGATAAAGGCATACAACTGGGCTATAGCTGTGGGCTAAGCAATAGCAAGGCAGGAAATCTTACTTGTCTAATGTAAATGGCATGGACTCCTCTGATGTCTGAAGCTTCTAATGCAGTTAAACTGCAGATAAGTTCTGGTAGGAACCCCCATATCAGACTGATTATACACCGAATTGTTCCATCACTTTACTGTATTCACAAATCACAGAATCATAGAATACTCCTAGTTGGAAGGGATGCATAAGGATCACTGACTGCAACTCCTGGCTTCACATAGGTCCACCCAAAAATCAGACCATACGTCTGAGAAACAGATCCTCACTCCTTTAGGGAATGAAAATTGATGTGCATATGAAAAGGTTTTTCATAAGCAATTACAAGAAAATCCGTGGAAAGTTAAGAAAGCAATTTCCAAATTTTAATCACCAGGGATGCTAAAATGAGAACCCAAAAGAACCTTGAGAAGATGCAACAAGAGAGCTGCTGTGGTTGCTGCCGAGCTTCTGGGAGTTGTTCTCCTGCTAGGACAACCCATATTTCATAGAATCATAGAATCCTAAAGGTTAGAAAAGACCACTGAGATCCTGTAGTCCAATCACTAACCCACCCCACCATGCCCACTGACCACATCCCTCATTGCTACATCTCCATGGTTCGGGAACACCTCCAGGGATGGTAACCCCACCAAGTCCCTGGGCAGCCTGTGCACTCAGTGCATTGCCATTCTTTCAGAGTTTTTCCTAATATTCAACTTGAACCTCCTCTGGCACAACTTAAGGCTATTGCCTCTCATCCTATTTAGAATTAAACATCTCAAATAAAGTGGAAAAATGGAAGACCATTTTCATGTAATAGAAGGCAATCTGGACACCAACTGTATCCAAAGCATGAGTGGGACAAGGAGCGGGGATGGATAAAGCACTAAACAAAAAAGTTGCAGTGATTGGCACGAACACATGTGCTGCACCAGGAAGACTAATAATGGGAGTTCAAGGCGATCCTTCCTCAGTCTCACCCTCTTCTGCCAGCTTCTTGCACCTGCGCTGACTGCTATTGCTCATCTTTTCTTTCTGATCCTGTCACCATGCGTGGGCTGCAGGCATGTGTCTCCAGGCTCTGTGAGCAGGCAGAGCATCTCGCTTACATCTCAGCAATCAAAGGAGATTTAGAAGCTATCAGGTGGGCTTGCTCCTTCAGAGCCCTGTCGGTGACAGTGCCACACAAGTGCAGCTTTCAGGATGACGGCTGCTGCCGGTGTAAGCTTTGATAATAGAAATGGCAGCTGAAATTTAAACTGAGACATTTCTAAGGGTTTCTCGTCATCTGAAATTTTAAACTGCTGTGTGTAACACTGTAAGGCACATTTCTCTTAGCCAGGATGGGCTTACATTAGAGCAGTTTTGTGAATTCCCCAGAGAGCCCAGCACTGGTACAGGAGCTGTAAGCTGAATTGATCATAGAGTCATGGAATCACGGAATCTTAGAATGGCTTAGGTTGGAAGGGACCTTAAAGATCACTGAGCTCCAGCCTCCCTGCTGTGGGCTGGTTGCCAACCATCAGATCAGGCTGTCCAGGGCCCCATCCAACCTGGCCTTGAACACCTCCAGGGATGTGGCAGTCATCACCCTAAGAGATCTCACTGAGATTCACAGTTCTGTGGTTTTGCCTGAGACCAGCCTCTCTATAGCCCCTTAGTCATAATGGATGAGTGTGGAGTGACGTGAGCACACAATGACCGGAATATGGCCCAGGACCTTCAGCTGACAGAGAAAGTATGAAGGGCATGTAAGGATTGTGTAGATTCACTAAGCCATGTGCTTGAGAGGCATGCAGTGCATGTAACCTTCTCTTTATACATTACTTTTTGCCTCCTCTCCCATGCAATTGAACCAAAATCGACATGCATTTGAAGGAAGGCAATATAGCCAAAGGGCTGCCAAATTCCAGGTCAGCCCACAACTATGAAATGAAGCAGGGTACATTTTCTTCTCCCAAGCAGTAAATATAAATGCACATTCTCTTTGTACATGCTAAAATATTTAAATATGTAAAAATATGGATTATAATTAGGGGAAAGTTAGAATAGATTTGAATGTTTAACATACCCTTAGTAGATCTTATTACAATTCTGCATGATGTCCTCAACAGAAAAAGATATTTCACCATAATTGTGCCCTTTCAGTGTAACCAAGTAATTTTTGCTTTTTTTCACGTTGTTCACGTTTCCTTTGTGAGCTCTGCTGTGGTTATCAAGACCCCGGAGGCAGGAGGTGAGGGCCACTGCAGAGATGAGGCTCATAGGATTGAGACTCCCAACAGACAGTAGAAATTTTAACCCTCTGTGCCCCACGAGGCTGCCCTTGACACAAAGTTTAACACATCATAACGCCTACAGCGTGACACCCAAGGAAACGAGGCTTAAACAGCTGCAATCACAGAATCATAGAATCACTTGAGTTGGAAGAGACCTTTAAAGGTCATCTAGTCCAAACCCTCTACAATGAACGGGAACATCAACAAGGTTGCTCAGAGCCCAGTCCAAATAATTTATTCTGTTGTAATGTATGTGTTGATCAAGGGATTTTTTTGTTGGGTAAGAGATCATACGTCTTTGGAATGGGCATCACCAATGACAATTCTTTGAGTGACTCAGGATATGCTTTCCCACAGTCCTTCTTCTTATTGAGACACTTACAGCTGTGCAACTTTATTCATGTTTTGTAGGAATGCAAATGCAAAGCTCATCATGCAGTTATCTTGCCCACTGCTGAGCTTCTTCCTATTTTTATTTATTTATCATGCCAATGTATTTTGAGCCTCTGAGTTGGAATTCTCTCACGTGCACACATTTTCCCCTTTAGGAATTGGACAAAAGTGAGCGCTGGATATCTGAACTTCATGTTGGAACCATTTCAGCAGTAGACCATTAATGCCTGTGCTCAAAGGCTGACCCATCTATTTGGGTCTTTGCAGTGGGGAACAGCAATGACCTACGGCTGCTGCTTATCAAAGCCTGCAAAACACTAATGAGAAAGCTATTCATCTCAACTCCTTTCCTTCTATTTCACACGTGTTAGCAGAAAACTACATTACTTCCCTGCAATTCATCTATTTTGTGCCAATGTGACAATATTAACCTAATATTTATTGAAAATTTTGCAAACAGACGCAGTGTGAAAACTGAGCATTTTGGCTTGCTTCTTCTAATTAACTTCTCTTTCTTCCCATTTTGTTTCACCCTGAATCCTTGGTGTTTATATTACATATGATAGTTTGAAGAAGTTAATATTTTCAGCTCGATTTTTATTTGCAATGCTCCATTGCATTAAATTACTTTTCATATATCAATTATTTCCCTCAAATCTCCGATAGATCTTACTAAAGCTCACATTTACTTGCTGTACAGCATAAAATTGATTTCCACTTGCCCAACCTGCTAACACACATGCCAGCACCTACATGGACACACTGTGCAGCTAAATAGAAATCCACATTTCTCTATTTTTCAAGTACCATAAGCTGTAAAATTCCCAAACCCTCCATGCTTCCTGCTACTGTTTGCTAGCAACTGTGAACAGTGCTTTTTATCCTGAGTAAGGGGGAATACAGTTCTGAAACATACACACGTACATATGCATACACAAATGCACTTCCAGGCCTCCTGGGCACTCATGTGCAAAGTTTTAACAAACTTTTACTCTGCATTCTGAAGGAAGAAGATAAGAATTTTTAAGACTCTGATCCTTCGTCATGAGTAGTGGGTGTAGCAGAAAGGTGAGCTTAAAAAATTCCCCCCCAAAAAAGAAAAAGTCTCCGGAATTAAACTCATTTATACAATATTACAAATTTATACTGCTTAGTATTGGCAGGTTGTCTCATATTAAGGCAGTCTACTATATTCAAACTTCACTTTTCAAGTTACTCTGCTTGTAAGTTTAATGTACGCAAGATTGGGAGTAGCAAAACTCATCAGAGAGAAAACAGATATTATACCTTGTCAGCCTTATGCCCAAAATGTTTTCACATATTCCTGTTTTATGTTCAGCTAAAAGAGGGAAGCAATGGACAGGACGTCCCTAGCGCTTTATCACTGAGCACGCAATTGCCCCACAAAAAGCCCAAACATAGCAACTATGCCTCCAACACAGACCATTTCCAGAAATATATTCTTTAAAATGAGATGAACTATTCCCTAAAAGTGTTTGCCAAAATTTCTCACCTCTTTTCTTGCAACCTGTCTAGATGTCTGCTCAGACAATGGGGCAATTCACTGACCCCTTGCCCTTCCAGCTCCCCATGGGCTGGTCAGTGCCTAAGACCAGCCAGTGAGCAGGACTGAAAAAACTTCCACAATGAAAATTAATGGTTAACAGCTAATCTGTGTCTGTCTCCCTCGCACTGAGTCATTCCTTAGGGACTTTTTTTTAGGACAGCCCTTCTCTAAGGACTCTTTTTCTTCAGATCTTGCTTTTGGTCAACTAGGAGGTTGAGGATCCCTCCTGACAACTCAATCCACTGGCATTAGAGGATGCTGGATCAAGGCTGAAGGGAATGGAAAACATTAACTAGATTAGGAACGTGGAGCCAAGAGCTGCAGTTGTTAAGAAGGGAAATAAAGCTTTCCCATTTTTCACCAACAATTCAAAGCACACAGAATTTTTCAGCCATTACTACTGAGTGGCTTTGGGAATAATGCAATCTGAAATGCCACAGCAAAGAATAGGCAAATAACTGTTTTTCTTGCCTAAATGCATACAGTCACATATCTTCTCGCTTTCTCTGCCACACTGTCACATCAGCATCTACCTAGTTTTATTTAAGAGAACTACCCACCCATTGACTCCTATTACACAAATTTAACCTGGTAAAGCACACTGAGAAAATTTCCTACCATAGACAACGTAAGACTCATTCTGTACCATTCCCATGATTCAGTTGAAAGGAAAAAACAGGCTCCTGTGTGAGAAAGGGTTTAATTGCTCTTGTTAGAAGAATTAGCCTAGACAAGCACAAAGAACACAAAGAAAGGGAATGTCTCTTTTTGGAGACCGACTTTTGCTCTTGGATATGCAGGTGTAACTTATTCTGAAGTTACTAACATATCAAAGGCAGGATAAGGCCATTACACATCTGCATCATGAGCAATGGATCCACAGCAAGGGTAGGAACTAAGGAAATCTTAGTAAGATGTAACCAAAAAACACTCTCGTTGCCTACCTGCTCCATTTCTGTAAACGTGCTCTGCTCCTCATCTTCCTCCTCGATATCAGACTCTCCCACAGCAATAGGAACACAAATTGACAGGTCAGGATTGGTCATGAAGTCATCGTTGTCTGTAATTCCCAGGTGTTTCTCCACATTTTTATTCATCACATCCTCAGTGTGGTTCTCTTTGTGATTCTCCATGTCTTTGCCAAGCTCAGCAGTTGGGTGACTGTTGACGCAGTTGTTAAGGGCACCTGTATTCTGGGCAGCAAGTTTCATCATTGCCTTCTTCTCAGCTGTCGTCTTGGGATGCCGGAGGACATTGCAGCAAAAATCCCACGTTGTGTGTTTCACATACTGAAGACCCCTGTTGATCCGAGCAAAGGCAAGCTGCAGGTTGTTCATCTCTCCATCCTCGTCTGGTGCCGAAAGGTTGTCAGCACTGAAAGAGCTGAGCAGCAAGGCAAGGAACAGGTTGAGCACCTGAAACAAAGTTAAGAGCAAATCAGTGACCCTGAAAGGTGGAGGGCAAATGGTTGTGGACGAGGGAGGGTTTGAGTCTTTTCTGTGCTTCAGTAGCATCACCAGCATTTGTGGAATTGCCTCTAATTACAGGTGGTTTCAGTAGAAATAAAGCTCTGCAGACATCTCCAAAAACATTAATTTCAGGTGGAGAAGTTTGGCACAGGCAATTAAACACACTGATATTCTCTTTCCCTCTGTATTATCCAAAAAGATAAAAAGGTAAAGCTCAGAAACAGAATACATGATGAAGTTTTCACTGGAAGGTATCTAATGTAAATATTCTCATAACTGGTGGTATCATGAATGTCCTTTCATTGCTAATATTACGTGTTGGAGAAAATCGCTAATGGCAACAATTACTGACATCCAGAAAAGTACTGCTTACATGTACAAAAATTATAGGAAGAATGTTCTCAGGACTCTTTTGATTTTTACTCACTGTGAATATTATTATTTTATATCACGGTGATATAATGGTACACATATGCATGGCACTTCACTCTAATAACATATTTGGAAAATGTTTTAAGCATTTTATGTATTTTCATGGATACTCTTGATTTGAATAGCCTCTTGGCCTTGAAGAAAACCTCTCGCAACTGTGAATTAACACCTAAGAGAACATACAGTTTCAAAACATTTGCCCTGCAGACAAAAAGAAGCCAACACACCCACAATTAATGTGGCTGAAATTGAAAAAGGCTCATTCTGCAAGCAGGCTTGGTCATGGAAATGCTGCTATTAAGAGATTTGGATTGGACATAAGGAAAAAGATTTTTATCATAAGGACAGAGAGGCACTGGCACAGGTTGCCCAGAAAGGTGGTGGATGTTTTGTCCTCGGAGACACCCAAGATCAGGTTGGATGGGGCTCTGAGCACATGATGGACCTGTGGATGTCCCTGTTCATTCCAGAGGAGTTGGACCAGATGACCTTTATGGGTCCCTTCCAACTCAAACAATGACTCTATAGTCAGTAAAATGCCATCTGAAGATATTCACACATGTATGGTAAATTGAACCAGAGACCATAAACTGGCTTCCTCTTGCTCCTGCAACTTCATAACTGCCTACCTCTGCTTGCATTGAATTCCAAGATAGGATACAACTACTTGTTTCAGGAACATATCTGATGATTTACAGTTCTTTTCACCTTCTAGAGCTTTTTTTTTTTTTTTTTTTTCCCCTAATAAATACATTTAAATCCAATAAATAAAATCAGTTTCCTCTTGAAGGCCATCCCCAGTCATACATCCTTCTGACTGATTACCAGCTGCTGCACATGGGTCATCATTCCTGCCTATGGTCCAAGAGAATGAAGTACAGCTTCCAGACTACATAGGTGAGAAGTTCACACTGGAGAGAGATGTCTAGGATGATGGGATGATGCAGAGCTGACTCAAACCAATATCAGCTAAAATATATTCACTCTAAATAATGGGGTACCAAACTGCCTGCTATCAACTCAGTTGCTGCCTGAGCAAGGCTGATGGATGTCTGTAGCACTGCAAGGGAGACTTCAGCATTGCAGCCCTTCTGCTGTGGTAGCAATAGAAGGGATATTTGTGAAGATATTCTTTCTTTGATTTCTTAATGCCACCAGAATTACTTGCAAGTCCCTTGACTTCTGACTATCTTATTATGTTTTAAATTGATAAAGTCTGCTAGACTTCCATATGCAGTATAAAAAGTATTTGTATTTATCTGGCCCTACCAAACAGGCACAAGCTTATGCTGTCCCCTTCCAACCCTTCCTTTCAAATACTTGGAATACGTGAGCTGGAATTTTGCAGACGAGCCTGGTCTTAATCACTCCAGTGACACCTTATTTGAAGTGTCCTGTCAGGACTGTTTCATAACGTACTCATTGCAATCACTATGATTATAAATGAAAGCAGTCAGCAGCGCTGCAAACGCCCATGTCCATTACAAACTACAGAATAAAGCAATGCCTGAGTGCAACTCTGATCAAAAGTAAAGTGAGATTAAAGCTAATTGTTTCTTAGTTGGTCCATCACATTGGAGTATTGCTGACAGCTTGCGTGGATCTCCTCTTAATCACCGCCGTTGTTTGGTACAAATCAGGATTTCATCTCATACCCATTCGGGTATATTGTGAGCAATGTTCTCCAACAGGTCATTGAGAACCAGAGCACTGGCAATTGGCTACAGTGCCAAACAGAAGGAGCCCATCAACAAATGAGCTGCTGGCACAATCACAGAATCGCTGAATCACAGAATGGCCAGGGTTGGAAGGGATCTCAAGGATCATGAAACTCCAACTCCCTGCCACACACAGGGCCACCAACCTCCCCATTTAATACTAGACCAGGCTGCCCAGGGCCCCATCCAACCTGGCCTTGAACACCTCCAGGAATGGGGCATCCACAACCTCTCTGGGCAACCTGTTCCAGCACCTCACCACTCTCTCTGTAAAGAATTTCCCCCTGACGTCCAACCTAAATCTCCCTCCCTCAACTTCAAACCATTTCCCCTTGTCCTGCCGTTATCTACCCTTTCAAAGAGTTGATTCCCCTCCTGTTTGTAGGCTCCCTTTAGGTACTGAAAGGCTGCAATGAGGTCACCCCGCAGCCTTCTTTTCTCCAGGATGAACAAGCCCAGCTCCCTCAGCCTGTCCTCATAGGAGAGCTGCTCTAGTCCCCTGATCATCTTCATGGTCCTATTTTCATCCATTTTCAGGTAAATTTGATAGAGTTATATGAGGTCTCAGAGATAACCAGTTTTCAACAAATATCCTGGAAATGAGCCCTTGGGCAGAGGTAACATCCAGGCCATTAATACAGACAGAGCTTAGAACAAGCCACACATGTATCTTCCCATCAGCAACTTAGTGAGGTGTGAAGGAGTGTGAAGACAGCAGACTGAGAAACGCTGACCTAAAGTCTTCTGGGCAGTATGGTTTCAATTAAGTTACTTTAATAAAGGTGTATATTGATGTTTGAGGCCATCTGAGATGTTCAGAACATATCTACAAGAGATGAGTATACTCCTAAAGCTGCATCTGTCATCCAAGCAGGGCATGATGGAGTGTCACAGCAGACACCAGGCTAACAATGTTCAAGGACACGAACTGCCTCCAGGCTCCAGCACCAAAGCTCTGTGGTCTAATGGGGCATCTAAGCCCCATTTCAATCAAGAAAGATTCACAGAATAGTCAACAGAGCCTAACCAAACAGAGGTGACCACATTAGGGGCTGCCTGTATGTAGGTAGACATTTAGTGCCAACTGACCCTAGCATGCCCAAGTCATCCCAAGGCAACTTATGCACGCGGTAACTTGGGCTGATGTTACATAATTTTAATGAGAGGCTAGCCAGGCTGCATACTCTACAGTATCCCCAGTGGTGCCACACAGAACTGGGTCTAGACACATATCTCCACAGACTGTTATGGGAGCTGGGACCCCTTCCTCAAACACAAAAACTCCACACAAGCACCCAAATATTGAAATCTGAAACTGATTTTAATCTTCTACTTAGTTCTACTGCGTGCAGAACAACTTTTTTTGAAATGCCTTGTTTTACTTTTCTGTATTTATTTCTAACGTTCAACTACAGTTACATTAGTCTATTCAGATACACTTGCAGGTATATATAAAATAGGTGGTAACATGCTTACTACTGTTATTTACCATGGATTATCAAGGCAGTGCCGTGTGCTTCCCAGAAATGGATCTGACATTTCGCACAAAGAGTTATTTGCACTTCATGCTTTCAGCCAAAAATAAATCTCAAATCACTCCATCTTTCCCTTATGAGCAGGTAACCTCAGAGGTGTATTGTAGGGTGTTCAAACAGAGTAAACTGCTGCATAAGCACTTTATGTTTACTTATTCCCATTTAACTGTATGCCACATTTTCTAGAAAAATACATGCTCAACCCATGACACATCATGTTTTCTGTAAAAGGTTACTAATAATATCCAGTCTTCCTGGTTGCTAACGCAATGCTTTCAGTTTAAGTGAAAGCAAACTAAAGACAAATCTAGTTTTCAAAAGCAATGGTAGATTTGCACATCCATCAAGACCCCCTCAAAAAGGGATCTTCTTTCTAGTGACATAAAAAATCCAGTCTCTGAAAGCAGGTCACTTTTTTGGTCACTTTGAGGTTAGAAATCAAATGATGCATACACTCAAAGAAACCCCCAATCCTTCAGAATAATGATGTTAAGCATTTACCCTAATGGCAATAAATAGATCATGCTTTCATGGGCACTTTTAATGCCTTTCCAATGCTAGGGGCTCTGGTTATGCCATTATAAGATGCAAAGGATCAAATTCATCCAGCCTAATGTTGGGTACTTCCCTGAGAAGTACCTCTGGAGGAGTTTTCATAGCATCATAAGATCATGAAGGTTGGAAAAGAGCTCTAAGATCATCCAGTCCAACTGCCAACCCATCCCTACCGTGCCCAATGATCACATCCCTCGGTGCCACATCTCCACGGTTCTTCAACACCTCCAGGGATGGTGACCTCACCAACACAGCTTAATTTCAAACTGATCAAACCCTTTTTAAAAACATCTGTATGCAAAGTCTGATGCCAGAGCAAAAGTGTGTGACTACTGCCTCATTTTTCTTTCTTTCTTGTATTTACCTTCACTTGGCAAAAATGGAAGGCTGTAAATCTTTATGTATTTAACCTTCCATCTACCATTCAGTCAAACAATGTGCAGCCCCTGCAATCCCCTGTGCTCCTGTGTATTGATTCAGCAATGTATTCACTGCCCTGCACTCTGACTGGGATCCCTGAGACAGAGCATTTGGCACCTTGCTCAGCACTGCACTGAATACAGGCTGAAATACCACTGCTAAGACTAAGGCCACTTCACAGATTTAAAATCATTCTGTTTTTCATTAAACTAGGATCAAGAACAATGTTGCACCTGCACAAACCTAATGGTAGGGTTAAACCATCTCCAAGGCAAGGCCTTCAGCTGATGGTCTTGTTTGATTGCAGGGAATCTGATAGGAGCTCACCTCCCTGGCTTCTCCTGTAATGAGATCTTCCCTGATGCACACTGCCAACAAAATGAGTCAGCTTCACTTTCAAACCTCAGTCCTTTTCCGTGCATGAGGCTTAACTAAACTTTTACACTGTGCAGCAACTACAGCCAGATGTTCTCATCTGCCTGAGTCACGCTGAACAGATCCCAGCAGGCTGGAGCCAGAGATGCTACCTTTGCAGTGAAGGAGATTCACAAATCAGAGTAATCCAGGAACTGCTCTCAAGAGCAATTCTTAGAATCAAATTTCCAAGTATGGTTGGAAAAGACCACTAAGATATTTAGTCCAACTGTCAACCCATCACCACCATGCCCACCATGTCTTCTTCCTTTGTAAGCCCTCCAAAAACCCAGACATATTCAGACTGAAGATGTGTACTGTCTTCTGCAATGCAAGAGGTGGAGGATAGGAAGGACAGCTGAGGGCAGCTGTAAGAACTGATATCACCTGAGGGTGCTTCCATGTGGAAGAAAAAACAGATAAGCATTTTTTTTTATGAGAACAGGGTCCACAGCAGAAAACACGCTGAAACAGTGAATTCTGTCATTAAAAAAGCAACAACAACAACAAGAAACAAAAGAACATTTAAAACAAATTGTATCCCTGGGGCAGTATATTGTCACTGCTGTCACTCAGCTTCATGGAAATGCCAGATCAGAGCAGCATGGTGAGATACCCAATGGGATTGTGACTACTCATCTGGTACATCCTGTGGATACAACAGGACCTGTACACTTCAACCCACCCAAAACCACTTCTCCAGCAGTGTCTGTTGGCAAAAACCAGCAGGAAGAGCTGCAGACATTTTGTGACCAATATGAAAAATTGATTTCCTTCCTTCCTGTCTGTTTCCTGATGGCAGTGGACATTTGCACTGCTCTTTCATCAGTACAGGTAGGGAAGATGCTGTTCTCCCTTTGGAGATCTTAGCAAGCCTTGTACAACATTGTACCATGTACTAATTACTTTATTTTGTTCACCGTAGTAAAATCCAAGAATATGCAAAAGAAAATTGCTCATACAGAGCCTTTTTCTGCATTAAGCAAGTTTGAGACCTAAGCTTAATCCAGAGACCCACAGCAGTAGGTCATCTAGTCCACCTCCATGCTACTGGAGGATTATTTATTTCCTTGGAAGTACATTTTCCAATCTTTTGTACTTTTTCATCCTAGGGCAAAGTTTATCAAAGAAAGAATACATCTGCAAAAAGCAATTTATATGATCAGTTATTTTCTATATTCCACTTTCTATTATTTCAGCTGTTTGTGCTGGATAAGAAGCTTATATCCTCCCAGACCAGCTTCTCTTTATCCCATATTCAATTCATAATCCTTGGCCTGTGATATCTTAGTTCCTTGTTGTCAAAATGATCACGATACCACAAGTATGGCATGAAGCCCATCTGGCTGGGGACGGGCAGGAGGCAACACTGTTGGAGAAGAATGGATCTCCTTTTTGTTTCTTGCCCAAGATCAGCCAGGAAAATATGTGGAAATGGGGATACTGATTTCACAGAATCAAGAATCGTGGGATTGTTCGATTTGGAAGGGACCCTTAAAGGTTATTTAGAATCATCTGGTTCAATTACCCAGCAATGAACAGGGATGCTTATAGCCTGTAGTCACATGTGCCTGTCAAAGGCTTACAGGCAAGCTGCTTCCAGTCCATACAATTAAACAAGCCTGTGCTCAATGCATCTTGCTGTAAAACTGATGTCTGCACAGGCGAGGTGAAATGAAGGGGCAGAAGTGCCTTTGCTCCCCACTGAGTGTGAAGAATATGAAGAGTGGCTGACATGGGTGTAGCTACCTGCATGGTGGACTCTAGAAATTGGGCGAGATGAATGGCTTCCCCCAGCTCATCATCATTTTGGTGGTATTTACCATGAGGCTAATAAAAGTTTTGCTGACTATCTTCCATTTGGGGTACTGCCATTATACTTTCCTGCAGTGCCAGTGGCCTCTTTTATGCCTAATTGCCTTTAAGTGGTACGAGGCAGAGCAGCAATGCTGGATGACAGCTGTGCTCACCCATGTTCAATGGTGTTTGCATGGGTGGAGAGAACGGCCACCCTATTCCTCTTAAGGTTTGAAGGAGTATGTATAATTAATTGGCCAGATTCCTCAGTGCTGTTCTCAACACTTTACATGGGAATAAATCTGCTTGAGTAATGGAAGGGTAGATTAGGCCCATTAATTACACTCCACAGCACCTTTGTGTCACATAAGAGTTTTTGAGGTCATTTTAAACTGCCATTAATCCCTCCCTGTTATCAGGGTAGATATAAAGCCAGGTGGACACAAGGGCATGTTAGACTTGACATCTGAGAGCAGCAACAGGCAAAGGGCACCAGGTAAAAACTGCTCTAACTGCCATCCAGACCTAGTGACCCTCAAGATGGAAATCCTCCTCAAAGTGGGATTCTGAGTTGGGAGGAATGATTTCCTATGTTGCCACATCTTTTTTATCTGCTAACCACTCATGTGGGTGTAAATCTGCACCAAACCACATCACTCCAAGCACTAGTCAAGAATTAATGTATTAAATCTAGAGGTCTTCACTGACAGACTTCCAGTGTTTTTTGAAGGTAAGCCCCTATAAATCTCAGAAGACAAACCTCTGGCAACTACGTGCCCCTTGATCTGAAAATATTTGCCTCCAAGTCTGATTTGGTAAAGTTGAGCGGAGACAGATAATTTCTCATCCACTGCTAAACGTATAGCATAAAACAAACACATTCCCACAGATTTTTCATCAAATATCACAACAGCACTAGTTCACCAGCACAGAAAAAGCTCCACCAGGGCTGCTGAGGACTTCTCAAACCAGTCCAGGCAGACAAAAAATGCTATAGAACAGTCCAGTCGCAAACTTCTCCCAGAATGACAACTGGAGTTGGGCTTGATAATCCTTATGAGTCCCTCCCAACTGAGGATATTCTGTTCTTCTATGATTCTGTAAAATGTGGCCAAGGTGCTAAAGGCTCAAAACATCCTCAAAGCCTTAAGGAAGTCAGAGAAAGTTTAATGACTACATGTCATGAGAATAAAGCTACTTTTGAGCTAAGGGGAAACGTTTTCAAGCTTAAAGAGGTAGATGTAGGTTAGATATAAGGAAAAAGTCTTCTACAGTGAGGGTGGTGAGGCACTGAACAGAGATGTGTAGATGTCCCATCCCTGGAGACTTTCAAGGTGAGGATGGATCAGGCTCTGGGCAACTTGATTTAGCATGTCCCCATTCATTGCAAGGGAGTTGGACTAAATGAACTTTAAAGGTCCATTCCAACTCCAAGGATTCTACAGTTCTGTGATTCTACGTACAAAGAGAAATGTTCTGCACTGTAAGAATGGAGTTCAACAAAGAGGCAATTGCCATTCAAACATGGCAAAATACATCCGGGGAAAGGTAAGCCATGGAGAACCAAGAAGAGAAACGCAGAGCTGGCAGCAGAATAATAAACAAAAAAGCCAGTGATAATGGCTACACGAAGGAATGACTTCTCTGGAGCCAGTGTATTACACTAAAGTAAAAGCAATATGAGGGTAGGCTCAGAGACTAGGAAATTAAATCAGAGAGTCAAGAAATAATAATTATTAGCTTCTTCTATTTAAACAAGGAGGGGAGCAATTTCCTTTAAAATGTTATCTTCTAGACTGTTTTTCAGGCTTGACATTATAATTCTGATGTTACACTTTCCTATGAAGTGGAGTGTGAAAAAGATGTCTTCTTTCTGGAGATATTCAAAACTCGCCTGGACACATTGCTGTACTGGAGGGAACTGCTTTAGCAGTTGGACTGGATAATCTCCAGAGGTCCCTTCCACCCCCTATAATTCTGTGATGCTGTGATTTAGTGAATTTTGGGGTCTGAGGAGGATTTGACTTTTCATTTCGCAAGTGCAGATTCCTGGGAGGGCAAAACAGAGATAGAGTTGCCCCCCAGCCAGGAGAGCTATGGTTTTTGTTAATAATTTGGCATTCTGGAATCTCCCACCTGCAAATAAGTGGGCAGGGGAGGCTGGTGCCAGTTGCATACCCGAAAGGAGGGCCCCTCTATATCTGCAAATAGGAGGGAGGGCAGAGAGGTGCTGATGTGCATGCCTTGTTGTTCTAAAATGTGCATGATTTGCTCTGCCATTACCTCCTCCTGCCTACCAGCAGTGGCCTTGGTCCACAGCCTGTCCCCTGCATTTCTCAGTTCTTTTTAAAGCCTCAGGGAACGAGATATCCTTGATCTTTTGCTAGGAAGGGAAGGCAATGTATGTCCTTTCTTCTCAGAGAGGATCTCTACAGGATAAAGCTCACTCTGAGATGTGCTTTGCAAACAAACAAACAAACAAACAAAAGAAAAACATAAATAAAGTACTTTGTGGAGGACTGGCTGCCCGCACTGTTCAGATCAAGTCTGTGTTCTACCACACGATCAAAGCAAACTGTTCTTTCCAGACACAATGACCTCATCCTCAACGAGCATCTTCTTGTATCAGGAAATACAAAAAGTATTTTGCTGATGTGGAATTTTGAAAGTGATTTTATTTATTAATTGCATTCTGTGCGCCTGGCTGAAATCTCAGCCACTGAGGCCACTCAAAAGCTTTTTTTTTAATGCAAGATGGACATAAAGCTGGAAAGCAATGAGAAAGCCAACGCTGTGAGTTGACCATAAGAGCACTTTTAAGAGTTTATGCTCACTGCCAGTCTGCTGAAGGGAAGAGAGGAATGAGAGCCAGGCAGACAGCCTGTTTGGGGAGCTAAAAATTGCATCTGCTGTAGCAAATAAAGACAAGTCAAGGTCTGTTCTGCAGCCCTGAGGGAAGCAGCCACCTCCTGGCCCTATCTGCCTGAGGCAGGACTGCTTTGTGCTGCTGCCCACCAAGGCTGCCCCATGAGCACCTCTGCACCAGCTGGGACAGCAGGCAAGGAACGTGCTAACCAAGACAGAGAAGACCTGGCCAGTTTATAGATGCAGCCAACTGCCTGGTATTCAAACACAGAGACATGAGCAGGCGTTTAGTCCTTACTGAAGCTCCCAGAAATGGGATGGCATCACAGCTAAATGTGGGATATGAGGTTACAGGAGAGGAGAAGGGACCTGGAAGTCTGCCTGGAAGAAACAGCCATATGAAGGAGTTTGTAGCATGAGGATGACTTTAGCTCTTCAGCAGCTGCTACAAATGATGGTGCCTCCATCCCTGAAGACAAATATGAGGGTGTTTTTCATCTCCACAAAAATTCAGAATGGAAAATATCAATGTTTTTAACAGTATACTTCAGTCCCAGCCCTAAAATCAATTAGCATGTACTCATTTCCTGAGAAGATTGGACAACGATCCACTTGCCATGCAAGTACTAACTGGAGAAACATACACTGTACATGGAAAAGATCAATTCCACTCCCTTTTAAATATCATACACTTCCTAAGAAGAGCAAGCCTGTCGAGATAACCTGATTGTTTCACATATCACTTCTAACAAGCTATTTCTAGAGGCAGCTGTTAGAATGAACTGCTCACTGGTGGGGAGAAATAATCAATGTTTTTAACTGACTATTTTAACAAAAGCATAAGATGTGATGAGTAATTAATAACGTATAAAATTTGTATCACTTGGTCTATTTTAACATTAAAACCTTGCTCTTGCCTCAGTGCATGCAAGAAGGAACTCTGTTGTCATTAGCCTTTCAATGACATCCAGACAACAGTGACATTAATAAAAAGAGACATATTGGGTTCTACCTACCTTTGCACACTCTTGTCCAACTAAATTTGACTCATTGTCTTCTAGATTTTTAGTAACTACTCTGCTATTAGCGTGAACTTAAACACTGACAAAACTCTACTTATGTAATTAGCCAAGCACAGACAGTACAAAACCAGGCAGTATTTTATCCTACTGATTCCTGCTATATATATATACGTATTTCAAAACTCAGGTCCTCTTCCATCACCAGACTACTCTGTATCTCAGCAGACATTTTACTAGTATCATCTTCACAAGCAAAATATATAAAAACATGAACACTCACAGACACACACGGTGAGTCCAATTATAGAATCATAAAGGTTGTAATAAAATTAAGGAATAATATTAAGGTTGGATAATATTAAAAATATTATTTCAGTGCTTCATGTCATGCAGTCAAGATATTTGCCCTGAAATGACAAGTAGTACAAAAAGCATAAAGCTGGTTTCCAAGGGGCAGGCTTTTTGCACACTGCATTAGCATTTTTTTCCCTCAGTATTTCTAATAAATCTCCCATCTGTGAAGGTGAACAGGATGCAGTTTCATATTTCCTTATGTACATTCCTGTGGAACAGCATTAGTGTTAAGAGACATTATTGTTCTGTGATACATCCCAGTGGCTCATTATTGATCAAGAAGCAATAGCTTAACATTCTACTAATAAAAAGACACCAATAAATTTGGTATGTGTTATTTTTTCTGGGGAATTCCTTGCTTCATAGATCAAAAGAGAGCCCTGATCCACTTTTTGTTTTCAGCCTCCTTTGAACTGTATCAGGAGTAGAAGATGTACAATAATTTTTATTAGGATTTTAGCTATTAATACTTAAAGAGATCTACCTTTCTATGGATTGATGATTCAAGGAAAAAGTTGGCAGATTTTAGTACTTATTCAGCATGGACACCAAAAGGTACCTTTAAAACAGGAACTGAACACACTTGTCCCCTAATGCAAGATGCTTGCTCAGATTTAGTCACCAAGTGCCAAGATTCAGCTCTTCAGAATAAACAACTGAGCCTATGGCAGGATGCACAAACTCATAAATCTGTAGTGACATTAGGAAGCAGATTATTTTTTAGGACAACATTTGGAAAGCAGTTTTTCCTCCCATGTGTTCCCAGGTGCATTTCCCTCACCTCTCATGAACAAAGCACTCTAATACCTCCAAGCCTGGAATGAGCACTACTTAATCTGCCATACCATGGCATTTCTGAAACCCAGCAGTTTTTGATGGTCCATCAAAAATATCCTGAATTTAATTTCCCCAGGTTTTTTTTAGCACCACCCTCTAGTGTTCCACACGAGAGTGGCTGGTAATTGAACTAGACAATCACAGTGGTCTTTCCAACCTTAATGATTCCATTTAGGACTAGAGGGAATGGCCTCAACGTGCTCCAGGGAAGATTCAGGTTGGACATTAGAAAAAATTTCTTCTCTGAAAGAGTGGTCAGGTGATGGAAGGGGCTGCCCAGGGAGGTGGTGGAGTCACTGTTCCTGGAGGTGTTCAAGAAACATTTAGATGTTATACTAAGGGACGTGGCTTAGTGGGGAAATATTGGTGGTAGGTGGACAGTTGGACTGGATGATCTCAGTGGTCATTTTTACATATGATTATATGATGTATGCCCAGTAACATACACAATGATTGTTTCTGTGGGCATTGATAAATCACACCATTTTAAAAGCCTTGAGTCTTAGACAAAAAGATTTGTCTTTAACTCCAAACAAACCTACAGATGGATGCAGGCTTTCCATCTCTGCTAGGAGCCATCAGAGGCAACTGGACTGATTGATTGCTGGTGTCAGGATTCATTGTTTTGATTCTTCACATGATGCCATCTGTTTCTGGTGGGCCTTTCATTCCTTTTAAGGGTGTTTAATACTTGAGCAGATACAGCCAGATGTTTGCTCAAAAGCATCAGCTACCTGACTGCTCTGCTTCCTGGACAGTGTTCAAGCAAGGGTGGATAATGGAGTATACAAACAGCAGAAACTGCCCAGGGACTCACAGACTATGTCAGTAGCTGGCATGAAAAATGTGAAGGGAGAAGCTGGGAAAGTGCTGTGGTTTGGCTGCTTTCCTTTGTGGTCTGGATTCTCTGGTATCACACTAAATGTACCATAAGCATACATCAGTGGAGGCAAAAAGGATGGTAAATATGCTGACAGTTGTTTTGACTCTATTTTGCCTGGGTCCTGAAAGGTGCTTATTCATGCATTCTGGGCTGCTCTTCCACAAAGCTGCACGTGACTTGAGGAAGAAAATTCACCTCACTTAAACCAGTGTCCAAACTGATGAGACTGATTCAAATGACACTTCCACTTTGTGCTAACATTTCCTTGGGGCTCAAACTCCTTACGGACCCTCTCTATCTCTTCAGCCCCCATCTCCAGCATCCCAACTCTCACCACGGCTCCTGCAGCTTCTCAGCACGTCCCTCTGCTGCTGCACCCTCACACACCCTGCTTGCTGCTTTGCACATTTTGCCTGTCCTGACACTGACTGTTCCTGACATGCGTATCCCTGCTTGTTTGCCTAGTGGCCTTCACAGCTGATGTCACTGAAACATAAATGATTGTTTCTAGAATGGTGAGAGCTGCTGAAAGAGCAGATAAGGTGAGCAATGGCACCAAAACACAGACAAGGGGGAGCAGAAGGAGAGGCGATGCTCGTGCAAGACTTTGGAAAACCTGAACTTCTCTTTGGATTTCCTGTGGATGCACATTTGCTTGTAAAGTACTGCTATCCCCTGGGTACATACTAGTGTGTCATATCCCTTCTTCTTTCCCTTTTATAGGAAGAGGAACTGATGGGGCAAATGTTGTCTCAGTGAGAATATCTGCTCGGTGGATGAAGGACGGTATGCAAAGCCTGAGGGTACAGATCTCTGTGGTGGTTAGGATGTTGAAAAAAGAAGTTATAACTTTAAGTTGTAACATACTCTTCCCAAACTTGCTTTAATATTCAACAAGCAGATGTAACCTAGCGTTTGGTATTAGGAGACACACGATATTCTACAATTCCAGTTCATTCATATTAATCATCAGCTGTACAACCACAATATAACTACATTTCCCTCCAAGGAGAGTAATGTTTATTCACAGAGTAGAAGTCTTCAGTGGCCCTCATGAATAAGAGAATGTTTGTCATTAAATAGAAAAATAATTACTTGATTCAGGACAGCAAGCATGGCTGCAACTCTTCAGTTGTACATTTCTCTAGAGAGAGACAGTAAAAGTTGTTGAAAATGAGATTTGTTTAAAATTTGAAAAGAAAATAAGGATATAGCTGGAAATGTGCTATCATAGGTCAGCAATGCTCTATTTTCATTCATTTACTGACACAAGAAATCTTAATGAATGAGGCCTAATTCCTTTGGTGCAAAGCAACCATAATCACCCTGTAAAAAGCTTTCTGGTCCTGAAACCCCTGTGCAATGCCTCATGTCTCCTAAAAAGGTCAGAATCTTGATGTAGTTTCCCTCAGCGACAGTCCCTTCATTTCAGGTAGAAATACAAGACTCATCCAGAGACCTTCTTTGGCCATCCCAGTACGCATCTGCTGTCTGAACTCTTGAAGTGCAGAATTGTTATCCACATTTTCTTAGGCCTCTTAGATGCCTAATAATTCTGCTATTACTTGTCATTCTACCATCAGGGACAGTGATAGTTCTCTATATCCATTTCACTTAAAGAGAAAATCTGACACATTACCATAAACCTCTTTCAAGTCTGGCTGTGATCTGCTGATCATCTACTGTGATGGAGATATATCAGTATTGGGTGAGGCAGGACTTTATGGCTACTCCTACACTAATAAATTAAATGTGCCCAGAAACATTTCCTCATGCTGAGTACAATTGAGAGAGATCATTTGGCTCCATACTATTAAGCTTTGTCATATCCTGTGCTGACCAAAGCCTCCCAGCGGAGGCAGTCCCTTGACTGTGAACACCCAGGTACATCTGTACAGTGGCCTGAAGGATTCCTATGGGGTGGGCTTATAGTCTGCCTATGCTGTGGTCACATACATCACATTTTGTGTTCCTCAATCAGAGATTATGATGCTGAAACGATAATACTCTGCAAATTACTCAAAGAAACAAGTTCAAATAGAAGCAAAGCTGCCATGATGAAGACTACTCTGTCCAGCTAGCAGCCTTGCCTTACACATTTATGCACTATACATCACAGCTACCTTTCTTCTGAAGTTTTTGCTCTGTTTGTTTGACTGCAGAATCACAAAACAAAAGGCAACAAAGCTATCAAAGCAAAGATGAAGCAAAGCAAATTAACTAGAATTATTTATCACACAACTTTGCTTCACTCTTAATATCGAATAAACAAATAAATAGGAATAAAAACAATCTGGATAGATAGAAACTTGCAGGCACACCCAGAAAGTGATTTTGCCTAAAAGTAGAATTACAGCCACAATAATGAAGTATTAGATAGGTACATGGCACCCAGCACCTCCTTGTGGTTCTTGGGGACATTTTGGGTTCTTGGGGACTTATAAAGATGATTTGGGATAGGAAATTAGCAAGCAATTCTCACTGGCTAAGCATCACCTATACCTTTAGTAACTTCTCTTCCCTACTCAAATCATCCCAACTCAAATCTACTTCTGGTACATCTTTCAAGGCAGAAACCATGCTAAGTAGCCTTTCCTCCCTTCTCATTCTAGAATACTTGTTCCCTTCCATGTTACACTGCTGGTGCTCAGAACAACCAGTAGTTGGAAGGGAGACTGTTGTGGAAGGACACTCTGAAGTCAAAATACTAAGAAATTCCCATTTGTTCACACTCCCTGAACCTTGGTTTCATACTCTCTTGCCTTGCTGCAGAGACCTGACACTGCAGAGACCACTCTGTCAGAACTGCTTTGGTGATATGCTGTTTTATCAGCAGACTTTGGATGTTAAAGAACGAAATGGTGGTTAATGAGACCTGCTGAGATATTGTGTCATCTGCTGGGTTTAAGGATCTACAGATTTTAATCTGATGGATGTTTAGCAGCGCTTTCTTAGAATACTTCTTCAAGGAACCATCCCATACTGACTTCAGTAAAAGAATGTGGAGAAGGAAAAACTTCTACTTTCCAAGAATGTGACATTTCTGTTTTTCTGTGTATCACAGTCATAGGCCATGTCAAAACAGAAAAGGCTTCCATCAAAACATCAAGGCTTCCACAAATGTGAAACTGGTATAAAAGGACAGACTCCAGGGCATCCAGTTTTTTTTTTAAAGACAAATTTCTACTGGGTTTAACTAAAGCAAGCCACTTCAATTCTCATCCAAATCATGCTGAGCAGCCCTGCTGACAAGCACTCAAATTATCATGGGAAAAGAGGACTGGAAGGTCCTCTCAGGTCACCAAGTCAAGACCCCTACTGACATGGGCTGTTGAATTGCTTCCTTCAGAAATTAACCAAGTTCCCTCTCACAGGCTGCTGGTTTGGGGCTTGCTGTCTTGTGGAAAAGAAGTCTTCCTAGACAACCTCACTGCACTGATAGCCTGAGGCTTCCTTTTCTGAGGGCACCTATGGGTGATTTATCTTCCTCCTCTGAAAAGAGCTTTCTTGTTACCTACACAGTTCTCCCCGCATACTTCTGCATTCCCCTCATCTAATTAAAATCTCTTTGCTTTTCCCAGTTTGACTTAATCTCTCTTGAGCGTCAGTCACTGAAGGAATATGCTGCACATCCAGTACTGCAGAGCACTGCACAACAGCATTGATACTCTCCCTTCTCTTCTGTAATTACCTTTCCTGATGCATATTAGAATCTCATTTAGCTCTCTAATAGGTGCAGCATGTTGTTGGCTCACTTAACCAGTGATAAATAAATGTGGGTGTCTACAGCTGAGTTGGTGGGACAGAAACAAGCGCTTTTGAGGTCTATTTAATCTGACAGCTTAGCCTTACTTTTGGGTAGGATATTTTATGACTTCATGGACTTTGCTGACCAGATCTGACTGCAAAGATAGATCTGTGTGGTCATCTTAGATGTGGATACTGGCAGTGAATGATAGGTATATCTTTATATCCTCACAAAGGTTCCCTGTTGATAAACTACTTAAAAGGGTAGATGTGGCACTGAGGGCCACAGTTAGTGGGCATGGTGGTGATGGGTTGATGGTTGGACTAGATGATCTTTTCCAACCTTAATGATTCTGTGACTCTATGATTCTATGAAAACATAAATACTTAAACAGGGGGGTGTGTGACCTTACAATTTGTTTTTCATAATTTCATGCATATATTAATTCAGTGATGACAAGCAGTTCTTCCTGCAGGATAGCTGGGCACCCTAGAAATTTGTGACGCTTTCTGTCTTTATGCTCTCAGAAAAAGTTCTCAGTATTTTTCTGTGTTACAAACATTGATACTGGACAAAAGGACTGCCCGTGACCAATGATAAAGAGCATTTCCAACCTTTTATTTCAATTTTCATCCCTGTAAAAACTTGACCATCTTCTCTTGTGACAGACCATCCACTCTGGCATGCTTATAACTCAAAGCATAGACCTTACTTTGTACCATGCTGGAAGAAACTGGTAGAAATCTCACTTTATCCGAGCAGCAGGGACAAGAATGAAGGGGCAGCTTGGCCAGCACACGTCAGACTCACGCAAAGAGGTTGGAAGGTTGTTCTTTCTATGATTGGAGTGTCAACTTTATTCATGCATGTCATTAGCACAGCAGCAGTCCCCACTGTAGGAGGTTGTCCCCTGAGAAGTGGCTGCTGTCACCCTCAGCTCTGACACTGCTGACCCAGCAGGGCATGGCAGTAAGGACTGCCTCGTTACCCACACTCCTCTCTGCCTTTTTAATAACTCCTCTCTCAGTTATTTTCCTTACTAAACTCAGGAACAAATATGTTAAGTCTTAACTGTAATCGTAATTATTCAGTTAGCAATTTCAGAAGTCCTTACAATGAGAGCGAGCCTATTTTATCATTCCTCTGGCTTGGCTTTCCCTTCCAAAGTAGCTTCCATGACTCTAAAAATGCTGCCAGATCCTAGCAGCACAGTGTTGCTGTGCAGAAGGCAGTCACACAGCACGTCATTTCCCAACTATGCTGTAAGGTTTAGTTCTCTGAAGATGACTCAAATATCAGCTGACCAGCAGTGCACATCCTTTCACATGGCAGTGGCACAGTACAAGACATTTTCGGGATATACGAATACCAACCAAAGACTTAAGAATTACTAAAATTCCTTTCAGCAGCTTGACTGCTCTATAGCATGAAGTTGCCCAGGGCACTTACTAATTTTCCATGCTTTTCTTCCACCATTCCTTTGAATTTATGTTAGTGAGGCTCGATAAGACCTGCAGACCCAAGCACTGAGCGTATCACAGAATCACAGTGCCTGTAACTCTTCCCACCCCAGTCTGCAGCCAGAGCTCTTAAAGAGTTATTAGTGCTTTTTGGCTAGCTGAGCTTTTGTCTGATGCTCTTCAGCAAATGAGTGATTTTGTGAATTCAGTCGACTCTCACTGAAGAAACCAAGACTTTTGCTAATGTTGTGGGAGAAAAGAATCTTCTTTATCTTCTTTCTACCTGATAATTAACGTCACAAAATCTCCATGTGCTTGGCATGGAATGAGCCCCATGATTCAGAACCTGCTGTTCTTTTCCCATTTGCCTGGTACTATTTCACTATCGCACCTATGGATCATTTTCTGCTTATTTTTTTCACCTTTACATACAATAATCACTCCTATTCCCCAGTCTTTGCTATGTGTGTACAGAACTGATGGCTGAAAAGCATGAAGCTGGCACTTTTGCCTTCAGCTGACCAGTAACTTCAGATTATTCATGCTGACAGAGGCCTTCAATATCTGGTTGTACACCTGGAACAGTCTTTTCCGAGCACGAAGGTTAAATATATGTGGATGCTGTTCATACAATCTCCTCTGAATTGGATTTTATATTTAACAATCCCCATGCAGTCCCATGAGTTTTAATTTCTAAGGGAATAAGATGTTGCACATTCACTGAGTAATCCATTAATATTTCAAATGTGAACATATTCCCCTGAATTTTCCAGGTATTATTTTCAGATTTCAATACAAACACAGAATCCATTCACTGACAGTAGGAGGAGCTTAAATTTCTCAGTTTAGGCTGAACTCCCTGCAAAAATGTGCAGAAAGTCATAACTCCCACATCATCTAATCTGGAAAGAAAGCTCAAGGAAAAACGAGGTAGAAAGTTAAAGTGAAGGCAAAAAGAAATCCTGCCACTTTCTGAGTAATCATAGCTTAATCTTTTGATTTATACAAAAATCTATAAACCGCAGCTTTCTCTTGAAATCAAAAATGTAATTATTAAAATTTAAATTAATGCAAACACAAAAACTGTGCTCATTTCTTTCATAAGCTCCTTCAAGGTGTTTTCTATCCCAGCAACCAAGAAGCAAAATACCGGGTACTTAAAAAGCAAAACAACCACTAAAAGCAGTCCATAGCAAAGCCCAACAATTTTATGGCTGCATCCACTATTAAACAACTCACTGCATAAACAGTAAGCCCATTAGAGCCTCAATGTCAAAGATGCTCTGGAAGCTGAACGGGCAAAACATTTCCACAATTACTGCAAGCCAGCAAAGCGCTCCGTAAGATGTCAACAGGGAAATACAATTCAGCCTTAATAGGTTCAGAGCTTATGTAAGCCAAGCTTATGGGATGGTCTATTAAAAAAGCAATGAGCAAGTGACTTAACTGTAAACATAACCTGTAGCTTCCTAGAAGACGCCAGCTAAACACATCTGAAACTCCTCTCAAAGACACTGTGCTGGCTGTAAGGCTCACTTGTTCTGGACCAGAAATGAACAGAAATAAAAATATCTCCCATTACAGTGACAGTTAAGGTGATATTCACTCCTGAAAAGAGATCTCAAATCTCTTAAGTCTCACCAATGCCTTAAGGAATAAAATCATTATAACAAGCCTGTGTGATTTTTTTTCCTCTAAAACATTACCTGTCCTTTTGCAAAAACATTAAGCCTCCATCCCAATTAGCAATGAAATGACACCCCTTTTGGACTTGGATATGAACAAACGTCTCTTGGTGAGACCTTGGTTCAGCAAAAACTAAAGCCTCGAAGCAACACAAGTTTTGCACTTTCTGGATAAAAGGACATCCATTTCCACACACCCAGCAGGAAAAGGAAAAGAAACCATCTGGACAACTCACCACCAGGTTTCCTATCACCATGACCAACAAGAAGACGAGAAGGCACAGGGGCTGCCCAGCTACTTCCATGCAGTCCCACATGGTCTCGATCCACTCCCCGCACAGGATTCGGAAGATGATGAGAAACGAATGGAAGAAATCGTTCATGTGCCACCGTGGCAAATTGCCGGTTGTGCTTATCTTCTTAACGTTGTCCAGGTAACTTTTCCCAAAAAGCTGCATTCCTACCACGGCGAAAATAAAGACGATGATCGCCAGCACAAGGGTGAGGTTCCCAAGGGCGCCCACTGAATTACCGATGATTTTAATGAGAGTATTTAAAGTCGGCCACGACTTGGCCAATTTGAAGACCCGCAGCTGTGAACAAAACACAAACAACAACGTCAGTTCGCAGAAGCAACAGACATTTCAGCTGATGAATTATTAAAGCGGGTGCAACGTGGAACGCCACAGTACGAAGGGATTTTAGCCACACTTCCTGTGAACCTCACTACGTCTATTAATAAAACATCACTTGTGCTTCCTGGGTGAGAATGAAGCATTCAGGAGCTTTGGTCTACCTTACTAGGCAGACGTGCTTTTTGAGCTCAGCTCCCTGATATCACTGGGGAAATGGAAGGAGGAAGTCTCGTGTCTCAGTATTTTCCTTTAGGTTATTTTTCCTCCTCAAATTAAACAGCCTGACAAGCATCTGCAGGGAAAGGGTTTAGGGTTCGATACTGCAATGGGAGAAGCATTTCCACTGTGTTTCACTGCAAGCCTCAGCCTGATGCTGGTAGCTGATAACTTCCAGGGTGAAAACTACCTCTGGGCCAAGGATCACAAAGGCTGATCATAGCCCACGTCCCACCAAAGACCTGTTCTAAGGATGTAAACTGTTCCTAGCTCTTGTGCTGTTTTCAGCTGAAGGTTTAATTTCAACCCCACTGCAGAGGCATTGCTCCGAACCTGACAGGAGGCTCTCAGGGCCCAGCAGCAGCAGTGAAAAATTTGCATTTTTGAGCAGCAAAGAGAATTTTAAAAGGGGAAAAAAAAAAAAAAAAAAAAGAGCCTTCCTCTAAATGTAACCATAAGGGCTTATTTTCCTGGTCTTTCAAGTTCTGAAGCCACATCATGGCCAGAATGATTAGCATGGACATCCTGGTACACGAAGTGCAACACAAATGTCAGGCTGGCAAGGAAACCACTTTTCTGTTCCAATATGCCGACAGTCTCTCATTAATCGAATGCCACTATCCCATGCATAACAAAGGAACTGACAGCTAAGGAGTTCCGTGAAAGACAGATGCTGTGTTATGCTGATCAGTTCTAGAAAAAAAAAAATCACTCCGTGAATAATTCAAAGACATTCTCTTTTGACAACATTTAAAAGAATGGTGACATGTTTATAATATAATTTAGGAATAACAACTTCCAAAAAGACATGTTACCAGCTCTTCCCTTTTTGGGGCCATCATTTATCTGTTGGTTGTTCTAACAGGCGTACAGGTAGAAAAAAGCAGATTTTTATTACAAATTGCATCTCAAACATCTCAAGTGTGCCTCGAGTACCTGGAACGGCTAGAAGGAATCAAATTATGTTCTCATTTACCCTGAAGTAAGTCTGGAACAATTCCATTTATCCCACAGCTCATATAATTAGTGTCATGTATACTGTTCACCAGTTTGCAGCAGTTAAAGTCTTTATTACTGGATGCATTTTTTTAAGAAAATATGTTGCATTCATCTTAGAGCTTATATGTAATGCAAGGATGAGGGGTAAGAGCAGAATGAGACCGTTACCAATCGAAAGGAGCGTAACACAGACAGGTTCCCCATGCTGGATAAACCCAGTTCCATCAGGCTCAGTATAACAATTATGCTGTCAAAAATGTTCCATCCCTGCTGAAAATAGTAGTAGGGGTCAAGGGCAATTACTTTGAAGATCATTTCTGCCGTAAAAATCCCAGTGAAGACCTGCAGAAAGAAAACACAAAGTGAAAACAGCCTTCCACACATCCCTCCTTTATGGCAGAGTCTCCACAGTCACAGGTGAGCGCAGCAGAAAGCCAAAAACACACTGTGAGCAAATACGTCATCTTTCACGGTTGATTCTTTATCAGTGCTACAGCTCCGGCTTTGTCTGGTCTCTTCGCAGCGATGCTCGGCGATGTCTGGGTTCAGCCCTTGATGGGGACAGACACTTACATCGCCTTCTGTCGCCTGCATGTTCTCAGTGGTAGAAAAGAAAGCGTAAAGGTGCCTTTTATAAAGGTTAAATCTATTTCAGTGGAGAAACCTGAATGAATGGAGTGGGAGTTTTAAAGGGATATCTGGACTGCAGCGTACCAGCTGTATTATCTGTTGTTATTTTGTTATTACTGTCAATACCAGCTCAAGCCTCCAGCCATTCTGAACTCTCTTCCTGGCACCAAAGGCAATTAGAGACCCTAATTTGAACCCTCTTATTTTTTTTTTAATTTTATTTTTACAAATACTTCCAGCAGATTTCTTCTCACAGCATCTTGAAGATGCACTGCTTATTTATGACACAGTTCAAATGTCACAGAGTGGAGCTTTTAATTGGAACATATTTCTTTAGAACAACATATAAATATTGCCTAAGAGGCATGGGAAGAAGACAGAGGAAGTCTGCAAATTCAGACAGCAAATTAAATTTTAACCCATTCCTTCAAAGCATCTGAGAGAATCAGATCGGATCCTTTCAGATGCACCCCTTAAGTATCAGGATAAATACGATAGCTTAAAAAGAGAAAATGTGAGCATCATGTTGAACTCACACACAGTTTCATTTCCATTCTAAGTACCTGCTCAAGTGCACAGAGCTTCATGTTCTGAAAAGTTCTCTGCTGCACTTTTATATCAAAGCACATGGTTTTCGACACAGCAGTCAATATCAGTGCACTGTGTAAGTCAAAAAGAGGGGACACCTCTGATGTAGCTGTAACAAACACTCAAGGAGAAATGTTTTCTTTCCCATAAGTTTAATGTCTGTATCTATCTCAGCGAAAGTGATCAGCTCTAAGCAAGAAATAAGAGAAACTCACCACTGTGTGGAAGGGAAAAGTTGAGGCTCTATAATTAAGGTGTTAAGGAGTTTAAAAAAAAAAAAAAGATCACAGCTTGCATTTGATGAAAGTTTGATTTTACCCTGTAATGCTTCAGGAGTGAATGGCTGGATTCTTCCAAATAGCCATTTTACACAGCTCCTTATGTAAAATATATTCTTGTCATGGAAAGAGTACTTCAGACTGTGTCAGTGTGAACTGCCATCCTATCAGTGTCCCATACCAACAGCCTAACGCAGTGGTCCAGCTCTGTTTCCTAAATGACACGCAATTTCTGAGTCACTGTGGCTGGAGATAGCAGAGATCCCACCTGAATGCCCCAGTTTCCCTAAGGATAGCAAACCAGCCCAAACTAGATGGCTGTGAAATCGTATCCAGGGGACTGCCTGCAAACCCACACCATCACGCTGCCTACATTGTGTAACTGCCTTGCAGAGAAATGACTCAGGAGGATCGCTTCCTTTGCTTGAATCTTTTTTAATCAATAGCCTTCTGAGAAGGAAATGTCATAGCAAGATAGAAAAAATGTCTGAGCCATCTTACAGGCATCAGGAGCCATGTACGTGCACCAGTGACAAACTTCAAATGGGAGTCACCAAATTGCCAGCACCTGGTAACCAGCTGTTGGGCTTATATGAGGAGCTGGATGCTGCAGTGACGAAGGCTGGAAAGCAAAAGAATAACTATGGCCTCAAGTTGCACCAGGTTGAGATTAAGGTTGGATGTTAGAAAAAAATTCTTGCCCAAAAGAGTGGTGAGGCACTGGAATGCACTACTCAGGGATGTGGTGGAGTCACCGACCCTAGAGGTGCTCAAGAAATATTTAGATGTTGTATTAAGGGACGTGGCTTAGTAGGGAAAGACTGATGATAGGTGAATGGTTGGACAGGATGATCTTGGAGGTCTTTTCCAACCTTGGTGATTCAATGAACTCGCCATCCTACTGGGTATGGTTGTGAATGTGCCAGTGGGGACTTGGAGGAATTTCTCTCCAATAAATAAATAAATAAATAAATAAATAAATAAATAAATAAATAAATTTCTCCACCTACTCTGCAGTAATGTCTCCATTTCTAAAGAAACACAGAAAATGAGAAAAATCTCACTTTATCTGCGTTATATCATCAAGCTGTGTGTGTGCTGGTCAGGCCTTGAGAGGGCATTTAGAAATGTTGGTTGCTGTAACTGATAAGCTGTAGAGGCCCAAAAGAAGCAAGTGCCACACAGTCGGTCGATGGAGATAGCACCATCAGAGTGGGAGATCTCCAACACCTAGCAGGCAGACTACTCTCACAGATAGCAAATTCATATCCCACTCTCATTCCTTTCAGAAACACTTATTTGGAGGAAAAAATGCCAAAGATGTGGCCTTTTTAATATCTTCCCCCACCTAATGCTGGTGTAATCACTCAAAGAGGGTTAGATGGGATGGCAGGAGCTCAGAGCTCAGTGTGGGCGCAGAGGAGGCTCTGGCAATTGGTGGCTTAGGGGAAGCAGGCACCTGGCAGTCTGCCCTGGAGCTGGGGCTGCCATCCCTTACAGGGCGAATTGCAAAAAAACACACTCAATTTTCATTACAAATGACTTTGCAAAATCCTCCACAGGATGGAATTACCTTCCCTGACCTGCTCTACTCGCAACCATTCCTGTTATGCGAGGGTTTAGGAAATCTGGTTGGGGGAACCTCTCACCCATCCTAGCATCTGAGGGGAAGGGCAGCCTAGGGCCAGCAGCCTACTGCCAAACATAAGCAGCAGGCTATTTTGCTTATTTTACATTTAACACAAATCAAAATAGCTTCAGGCAGTGCTGAGAAGCTCAGGGTGAAGCACACCATCTTCTGCAAAATTTTGCAATGTTCAACAAAATTTCCTTTGCGATTTTCCCCCCACCCTCTGCTCGTCGTCTCCATTTCCATCAGCCTTGTTGGGAGCCCTGTGGGCAGGAGGGCTGCCAGGGGCTGGAGATTTGCTGCCCGTGGTCTGGCAAAGAGAGAAGCTGCTCTGTCAAAAGCAGAGCAAGGAACAGACGCATTTACCAGCCAGAGGGCGGGACGGTGGCATTGCCACCTGCTGTCACGGATGCTGGGTCCAAAGGATTTTTTTTATCATCTGAGGAGTCATCTGAGAAGGCCACAAATGGTTGAGTAACATCCCCACAACGTGGGCTGGCTGCATAGAGGAGCTGGGTGCAGTTCTGCAGGGTGACTTTCCAAGCTACGCTTATCTACTGCTTCCCACAAAGGAGTAGAGCGTGGGTTTGGAGCAGCCAAAGGAGGCACCTAATTTTTCCCAGCATAGAGACAGGGAGATTTGCCAGGACATAGCAGCTGAAAACCTGCGGACTGGCTCCACAGGCTGAGAGACCTTCAATCTGCCTGAGGAGGTCTGCAGATAAGAGCAACAAGGAGTAGTATTAAAAAAAAAAGAAAAAAGAAAAAAACATGAGCTGCATTGTGCGTACTGGTGCTGGTATAAGAATCGTGATTATTGTTACTACCCACTTAAAGCTGCCAGTGTAGGATGCATCTCAATGCAGACGTGACATCTGCAGCATCTGTGCAAGCTCCTTTTGCAGTTAGCGGCCACTGAAATCAGTGGCTTACAGGGCACAGTTCACCTTATCCAAAAGTAAATATCTTAAAAACATCAAATTCATTGTGCTTTGAAATTGTCCATTTCTCTCCATTGACTTTAAATGCCATCAGCTCTGGCAGAGACTCCTATGCTGTAAATATCCCAAGTCGGGTGAGGTGAATCCCAGCTTGAGAGCCATCTTTTTAATAAAAATAAAGGGCTTTTCTCATCTCCTGTTTGAGGTTCTTAAATTCAGACTTAGCAGGGTCCACATTCCAGGGTACTCCAGACCTTATTCTGGTCCTATAGTAAATCTTACTTGTACAACTTTTAGGGGCAGTTCCACCATATCATAGCTAGATATCCTGTGCCTTTTCCAATACAAACTCTTCTGAAATTAAAAGGATTTTTAAACAGTAAGTTTTAAACCCCAGAAGAGGTGACAGTGTGCTTTTGCTTGACATGACATAGGCAAAGCAATGCTGACAGCATATTAAAAGAGAATCTTCCCAAGACCTAAGCCAAAACTTTACAAAGCAACAAATACATTCCTCAAACGGCGTCTCACCCTTATATTCACTTACCAAATTGCCTATGTAAAGCATGTGGTCAAACTCCTTTGTCATCTTATAATGCTCCAAGGCCATGAAGAGTGTGTTCAGCACAATGCAGAGGGTGATGGTGAGGTCAGTAAATGGGTCCATTACCACAAACTTGACAAATTTCTTGATTAAAAGCCAAAACGGGCAGCAATCCCAAATGAGAAATTTAACAGCAAAGTGGTTCCAGCACGGAGGGCATTTCTGGTGTGATTCCTCAAGCTCTAAGACACAAGCAGTAAAATAACAGTCAATACACACTGAGTTATATGACAAGGAAACATTTAAAATGACTTACAACATAGAGGAAGACTCTTGAATTACCCCAAACCATTTTTTTTTTCTTTTTTAGAACAAAACTATTTCTGTCCTAACAGGCAAATTATGTACTTTGGGTTTTTTTTTGCCAGTTGATTGTACTTAGCAGACAGTGGCCTATTCTGGAAGTAGTAACCTTTCAAAGGAGTCACAAGTAAAGAGGAAGATTCACACTAAATATGCAAAGCCTAGTATTTCACATAGATCTGCACTCTGTTTTCCAGTTTGGCAAGTTCAAGTGCTTAAAAGAATAAACTGTCTTCATTTAACTTAGACTGGAAGAACACAGCTCTTTTCATTGTCAGGTCTCATTTTAGAAAAATCTAAAATGAAGAGTTTTAAAGTGTTTAAGGGAAAAAGAGCTTAAATCCAATATTTAGAGCTGATTTACAGGATCATAGGATAGTATGGGTTTGAAGGGACCTCTGGAGATCCCTCAGTCCAACACACTGCCAGAGCAGTTTGCTGCAGCAGGTCGCACAGGAAAATGTCCAAGTGGGTTTAAAATATCTCCAGAGAAATATCCACAACCTCTCTGGGCAGCCTGTTCCAGAACTTTGTCACCCTCACAATAAAGAACATTTTCCTCATATTCATATGGAACTTCCCATGTTCCAGTTTGTGCCTGTTGCTGGTCACTACCAAAAAGAATATGGTCCCATCCACTTGACTCCCATCCTTTAGATATTTATAAGCATTGGTAAGATCTCCTCTCGGTCTTCTCTTTTCCTCATATGAGAGATGCTCCAGGCCCCTAATCATCTTTGTAAACCTACACTGGACTCTTTCCAGCAGTTCTTTGTCTTTCTTGAATTGAGGAGCTGGACAAAGTATTCCAGATGTGGTCTCATCAGAGCAGAGTAAAAGGGGAGGATCACCTCCCTCACCCTGCTGTCCATGCTCTTTTTAATGCACCCTACTGTACCACTGACCTTCTTGGACACAGGGGCACACTGCTAGTTCATGGCCAACCTGTTGTCCACCAGGACACCCAGGACCTTCTCCGCAGAGCTCCAGCTCCTTCCCACCAGGTCAGCCCCTAATCTGTACTGATGCATGTGGTTGTTTCACCCCAGGAGTAGGACTCTACGCTTGCTCTTGTTGAACCTCATCAGCTTTCTCTCCACTCAACTGTGCAATCTGTCCAGGTCTTGTTGAGAGTGCATTCTATCCCTTCAACCAGGTCACTGATGAAGATGTTAAACAAGACCTGATCCAGCACCAACCCCCGGGGAGCACTGATAGTTATATGCCTCCAACTAGAATCTTTATCACTGGTAACCATCCTTTGAGCTCTGCCAGTAAGCCAGTTTTTAATCCACCTCACTGTCCATTCCTCTATCTCACATTTCCTAAGCTTGTCTATGAGGATGTTACAGGAGACTGTGCCAAAAGCTTTGCGGAATTCAATGTACACAATATCCACCATTCTCCTCCCATCTACTCAGCTGTTGATGACATCATAGAAGACTACCATGCTAGTTGAGCATGATTTCCCCCCTGGTGAATCCATGTTGACTACTCCTGATACCTTCTCTTCCGTTTGGTTGGAGATGGCATCCAGAACAAGTTGTTTCATCACCTTCCGAGGGACAGAGGTGAGGCTGATTGTTCTGGTTTCCTGACTCCTCCTTCTTGCCCTTTTTGAAGACTAGAGTGACACTGGCTATCCTCCAATTCTCAGACACCTCTCCCCTTCTCCACAAGTCTTCAAAGTTGACAGAGTGGCTTAGCGATCACTTCTGCCAGCTCTCTCAGCACTCATGGTTGCATCATTTGTGTGCATCAAGTTTGCCTAAGCAATCTCTGATCAGATCCTTTCCAGCCAACGGGATATCTTCCTTTTCCCAGACTTCTTATCCCCAGGGACTAGGATCCCCTAGGGTTAGTCTTAGTCAAGACTGAATCAAAAACATTCACTATCTCTTCCTTCTTTGTGTCCTCCATTACTCACCTCATTTTGAAGTGGACTCACATTTTTTCTAGTCTTCCTTTTGCTACTGATATACTTGAAGAAGTCTTTCTTGTTGTCCTTGACCTCCCCCATCAGGTTTAATTCCAGCTGGACCTTAGTCTTCCTTTTTGCAACCCTGCATGCTCTGGCAGCATTCCTATATTCCTCCTAGGTGTCCAGGCCCCATTTCCACATTCTATAAATCTTCTTCCATTTGAGTTTTTCCATGAGCTTCTTGCTCATCCATGCAGGTCTTTTGTCATCTTTGCCTGATTTCTTATTCTGAGGGACACACCAGTCTTGAGCTTGGAAGAAGTGCTGCTCGAACATAAACAAACTCTCTTGGGCCCCCTTACCTTCCAGTGCTCAAACCCATGGGATACCTCTAAGTTGGCTCTTGGAGAGTTCAAAGTTGGCTCTCCTTAAGTCCAGGGCTGCCATCCTACTTATTGCCTTGTTTCTTCTACATAAAACCTTGAGCTCCACTATCTCATGGTTGCTGCATCCCAAGCTGCACCCAGCCTCCACATTCCCAACCAATCCTTCCTTGTTTGTAAGAACAAGGCACACCTCTCTTCATTGTCTGCTCAACCATCTGCATCAACAAGTTATCTTCAATGCACTGCAGGAACCTCCTGGACTGTGTGGGCGTGGTAGTGGTTTTTTTCCAGGAAATATCAGGGTGGTTGAAGATCCCCTATGAGAACCAGAACCAATGATACTCTGTTTTAAGAGCCAGAGTATCATCAGTTATCAGAAGGATTCTGTTCTTGATGTTTAATCCAAAAAAGGCATTAAGTGTCCAATTTCTTCTGAAAATCAGGGGAGCGCATAACTCAGTTTGAATGTGGTACTAAAGTTCCAATGTTCTTTTTAAAGGTACTTTTAAAGTGTTATTTAAAATACAACTTTTATATGTTCATTTTATTTGAGCACAAAAGAAGATAAATGGCTTTGTAAGTATAATTTGTGTTAAATGATGAAAAAGAAAAGCCAGAAAAGACAGTTAATGGCTGAATGATCATGATTAGCAGAATTGCTTAATGCTTTCCTTTTCTGATTCCTTTATGGGCATGGAATGCTGTATAACGGTTTTAGTCTATATAATTAGAACCTGAGGTGATAAGAGGAAAGCTTCAGCCAAGCCTGTTATTTGAATCAGTTCATAAACAGCCTCCTTTCTCAAGCCAGGATGCATTCTAAAAGCATTTTCCTTAGTTGGACAACAGATTTGCAGTGTTAGGTGCTTTCTAGCACATTTTCATAATATTGGTTGGTGTCCTCCATGTTCAGATTTTGCAGAAACACCTGCACTGCTCTGACATCTCTGGGAAGCAGAATTGCTCCCAACAGATAACTCTCTCTTTCCAGCTTCCAAACACAGGGTTTAGAGAGGAAAGCCTAAAATGATGTGAGAACCATTCATAAACCAGACAATTTCCATGCAAAATCCTTATTGTGCACTGTTTTCAGAAATCTATCTCTGAAAGCAATGAAGACTTTGAGGTAATCACTTCCTAATGAACTTAGTTTTCCAGGTAGAACCAGAAGAACCCATTTATCTGCATACTCCTCATGATCATTTCTAACCAACCCTGTGTATTCCACTCTCACTGATTTTGATACCTTCACAATGCACACGTCAGATGTGCTGCTTCTCCCCTGAAACTCTACAATCAACAAAGCTTTTTTAAGCCCAGGTTGTTGGTAAAGCAGATAGTTTTGTCCCCCTCAGCTACATGTGGTTCCTCTGTCCTTTGTGCTCCTGTAGCTTCTAGGTGAGCTGATCTTGCTCACTGAAAATCAATTTTTTGTGCAGCTCAATTTACTGCAGGAACAGGGAAGGAAGAAGGTGTGACCACTCTCTTTTGCTAATGACGTGGCATTAAAATAGTTTAAACCATTTAAGAACTCACATCCTTTCTAATCTTTGAAAATTACAATATATTGAGTATTTTTTAAAAGACACCTGTAAAAGAAAAAGTAAAATTGGAGGCATTTTCCCTCTTATTTTTAAACAACAACAAAAAAAAGTAGGTCCCTCCTTGACTGCAAGGCTTTGCAATGTCTGGGGACAAAAGAGAAGCAATGGCTTTCCCAAGAGTCAAGAGCAGAAATCAAGCAACAAAAGGGGGAAGGGATTTCTGGTCTGGCTGTTCCAAGTCAAACATAGGGCTATTATTATACCTAAAGCCTGTGAAACTTCTTCCTCTGATGTGATGTTCCTCTTGTTAAGAAGTAGTCAATAATTTCTATGACTGATCAAATTTTGGGGGTTAGGAAAACCTTGTTAAGGATTTCTGCTGTATGAGGATAAAAATACAATTAAATGAATGTGCAAGAAGTCCAGCCCAGGCCTTTTATGCATTCTTCACATTGTCAACTGCAAAAAAAAAACCAAATGAAAACAAAACAAAACAAAAAATCTTTGCAGGTCATACTGAATACTGGCATATAGTGAAGTGATTATGCACCTATTAAGAATATAAATCCTTATTATCTGTTCTGACCACAGTCCTGCTGACCATAAACAAAAAGGTTGTAAAAAGCTGAGGAAGAAGATGGGCTTTGTGGTTGTAGGCTGGGCTTTGTCTCCAAAGAGGCAGGTCTGGTCCCTTCCTATATACCTCCCAGACAAGTCATCTAGTCTTGCATTACCTTCCTATTCATCAGTAAACAAAGAATAAGTCTCCTGGAGAATCCAAAACTTCCTATGTTCCACTCTGACTTCCTGACAAACAGTCTTCTATACTCTTAGTCATTACTTCCTATTCAGTCTCAGTTTACAATGCAGAAGACCTAGGCTGACTGGAGGTGTCCTTGTCCGTGGCAGGGGGTGAAACTGGATGGGCTCTGAGGTCTCTTCCAACCCAAACCATTCTATGATGGTATAATACTTGTAAATGTATGCAAAGTCTTGTGCTCTGCTACACTTCATCTTGGTTAGCCCTCTGTGCATCAGAGGCCGACGGTAAACAAAATGCTAGCAGATCCAACTCTGATTATAATACCAGCATTTTGTCAGGATGTTTACAAGTCTACGGTAAGATTACACAGCCTTCTGTTAAGGCACTGCCCATATTATAGGGGTTGTGATACTTCTGCAATATTTTCTCCCAAAAACAAAAGGGTTTAACCTTAAGGTTTTACTTGCTACTTTCTTCCTGTCAACCAAGATGCACTTGGCTTTGGGCAGGGAGACAAAGACACGACTTACCTTCCAGGGCACTGGTGATGATGCTGACAGCACTCACTGCCCTCTGTCTCTGGAAGGGTTCATCCGAGTGGTCCACCGATGGGCGATGGGGCATTAAAAGCTGCTTCTTGCTGGCCTCATCTGAGGGAGAGGTCTGTTGAAATGAACACATCAGGTCAGCTGAGTAAAACCAGGGCAAAAAAATGCAAGGCAAATTTGGGGCAGTGTTTTCCAAATCATCTAAGCAGTCTTTATTTCTAAGACCAGAACTCACCAGTTTCCCAATTAGATGTGTGCTGCTAGGGTACAGCTTTTGAAAATGGCATTTGGAGCAATTTTAAAAACTTGGCCTTGCTCTTTACCTCTGTGTAAACAGGTGAAAGATGCAGATGAAAATAAAGGGGCATTTCTCACATCAGAGAAACAGCAGTGCTGCCTAACCACCCTCTTTTCTAGTGAAAGAGGCCCTGCTTAATTACATTAATTATACCATTATTTCTGAAATGTGTTAACTGTTTAATTATACTGCTAGAACAGGAAAAAGGAGTGTTGGTAACAGCTCCATTACAGGGTTCTGATATCATGCCAAGCCAACTTGCTCCTCAGTACATGGTTTTTCTTGGTCTGAAACACTGCCAGATTTGAGGAACATACTGTCATTCTGGTGATCTTTGGTGTCATGGATTCTGAAGCTCTGTAATTAGGGGAGAATTTATGACTCTTTTCCCATCCCACCTCTCCACTCCCCCCCCCCCCAAAAAAAACCAAAAAACTATTTTGGTCTCTTGTTATCAAGAAAAAGCTTAAAAAAGAAAACAACCCACAAGCAACTCCAATACCAGAAGATAAACAGAACTGTCAAATTTTATTTAACATTTCATTTTAAATTAGTTTTATGCTTTTTGAAGGCTTAGGTTTCTGAAGTCAATAAGAAACACAGCACAACTGTAGGCATACTGTATTTAATACTTAATATTTTCAGCTCACAATGATAAGACTTTCATTATTATGAGTTCCCACATTATGCAGAGACAACTCCTACTTGATCTATTCCTCTAGCTCTGCCAGAGGAAAAAGAAAGGATATTTGGGTTGTAGATCTGGGAAAGCCAAGTTCAATTCTATCCTCTCCAACAGACCATCCAGTAAAGATAACTTCTCAAATTAATGTTTTAAAAGCTCTGTCTTGCTACTCCAAGCATACAAGGCTGTCAGACACTGAATACAGGCAAAAGAGATGCACTGTAGATAGATGGGTCCCAATGGTTCCCAAAATACAGCTCAAGAAAATGTGAAAGGTGAAGAAATCCCTAAGATGAAAGCCCCTGCTTTACACAGATGCTGGAGTAAATGCTTTTGCCCCTACGTATCTAAATGAGCTATGGGAACCTGATTTAACCTTCTGGATTCTGGGTCTTGTCAGATTCTTTGGATCCGAAATGGCCCCAAGTGCCTCAAGTAGCACGTAATCAAGACACTATAGGCAAAAGCTCCTTGGCTCTGCTGCCCATGGCTGGGTTTCCTCCCACAAAACTGTTCTTCAAGACAGGCAATTTTGTGACAGTGGGGGTAAAAGAGTACTGATGCTCTCTGAACTGTCTTTCTGGATTGTGATCTCTTCTTTGTCAGATGGTTGCAAAGGACAAGGATGCTCAGCCACTTGTTGACACTGAAAATAGTCATCTGGGATATGGTTAGCAGGTCACTTTAAAGAACTGCAGATAAAAATACCAATTCCTGCAAGGAGAGCAGCGTTTAAAGCAATCACTTAAAACAATAGCTAAGTCAGAAAAGTACTAATGCTTCAAAATGGCTTTCTTTTTTCTAAAATGTTCTCTTTTGTTAAAGCAGTTGTATCATTGCCCATTGAGTTACTGATGCAGTTGTACCCAAAGTAGAGGTGTAATCAGAATCTATTCAAAAAGAATCCCACTTGAGTGTAACAAAACAATAAATTGCTCCATGCTTCGTTTAGAGCCTGGGGAAATCAAGAATGATGATTCAAACGCATTAGTTCACTTCATTTCCTCCACCTCAAAAATGTAAAATAAACAAGCAACAAATGTTTTAATAATGAAGAGAGCATTTACCAAATTGCATAAACTTTCACACCAATTTAGAGAACATAGGAAGTAGAAGGTTGCTCTGAAAATAATGCCTCCTAGTTTATTATGCTGGCCCACGACACCAGAGGCGGATGTCAGTGGGATGGTGGTACAGGTTGAACCTTCTCGCCAATATTCCACTACATCTTGTTACCATTGGACAGATGGCAGCAGAGGGGCAATTTGACAGAATGGCACCTGATGTGGAAGTGAGTACGAAGCAAAGGTGTGTCAATGAATTCCTCCATGCAGAAGAAATTGCACACACTGATATTTATCAACGCTTGATGAATGTTTATAAAGACCAAACAGTGAGGTGGTGTGTTTCAGCAGTGGCAAGAGCAATGTAAAAGACAAACCAAGTTCCAGACTACCATGCAGAGTTGTCACACCATGAAATGAAGAGAGTCACAGCTAGATTACCTGCACAAATTGGCTAACCGTGGTGACTCTGTTCAAAAAATAGTGCTTTGTAGTTGAGAATTTGCTCTATCAAGTAGTATTATTGTGCTCTTGCTATCATTGTAATTTCCATGAAAATAAATAGGAGGCATTACTTCTGGAGAAACCTACATATGTAGGACTGAAAAAAAAAAAAAAAAAACTAGGAATATAAAGCGCCACAAGGGAAACATATTTTTAAGTAGAATAAACTAAAGGGAGAAAAAAAAAGAAAAAAAAAGTGAAAAAGAAGGGAGAATAAGCTTTAAAAAGTCAAAACAAAGAAAAGCAACTAAAAATGCCAAAGAGCAAAGCAACTCTTCTGCCAGTTCCCTCTGTCTATAGAAGGAAGCAAAAGAAATCCTCAAATTCCACGGATCATCTAACTCTTTTAAAACTGTAACATCTTCCCATCTCTTCTGACCCAGAATTTAGCATATATCTATAGCACTTCTTTATACAACCTCATCCCTAGTTTTGTTTTTTTGTCTGTCAAGTAAGATAATATATTCCCACTGATGCATGCAGAACTGCTTTTGCAAAATTCATGGGCTGATGGCCTTTATCTGCAAGCCACCTTTATTCACAGGTGCAAAGAGTATTCAGTGTAACAGCACAGAGTTAGAGAGAAAACATTCAGATTCATTCCTCTCATTGCAGGATTCAGCCACGCCAGGATATGTGAAGAGTCCAGGCTGAACCTGATGAGTTGAGTGGAGAGGAACCTGATGAGGTTCCGCAAGGGCAAGCGTGGAGTCCTACACCTGGGGAGGAATAACCACATGCATCAGTATGGGTTTAGAGCTTGACTTGCTGAAAAGGAGCTCTGTGGAGAAGGTCTTGAGTCTCCCGGTGGACAACAGGTTGGCCACGAGCCAGCAGTTTGCCCCTCTGTGGCCAAGGAGGTCAATGGGATCCTGGGGTGCATTACAGAGAGTGTGACCAGCAGGGCAAGAGGTGATCCTGTGGTGAGGTCACATCTGGAGTACTGTGTCCAGTTGTGGGCTCCACGATTCAAGAAAGACAGGGAAATGCTGGAGAGAATCCAGTGTAGGGCCACAGAGATGATGAAGGCATGGAGCATTTCCCTGATGAGGAAAAGCTGAGAGACATGGGGCTGTTCCATCTGGAGAAAAGAATGCTTATAAATTTCTAATGGGCAGGAGTCAAGTGGATGGGGCTCTTTCCAGTGGTGCCCACTGACAGGACGAGGGACAATGAGCACATTTGATCAGCTTGCAATTTTGCATGAAGTATATTTTCTAAAAAAGAAAGTTTCCATGCAGATGAGTTCTTCAAAATTACTGAAGTTACTTAAGGAAGTTCATGAGCTTTTGTTCTTTGTTAAGAATAGATCCATGAGCAGATTTTATTACTTATCTTAGAAGTAAGATAGCTAATCCTCACACAAGGAACTGGAAGTTTTTGCAGTCTGAGGTACAAAGCAGTTCCAGGAACTGTACAAGCACAGCATTATAAAGGCTGTTAGCATTATACAGGGAGTATACACAGGCACAATGGGTCATGGTATTTAAATGTCTATGGAAACAAAGCAAAAAAAACAAGGGTCTCTATAGTTATGCAGGGAGCCTCCATAGAGTCCGGATGAGAAATCACAATGGAGTTAAATACAGGCATCTCTGTCAAGACAAGATTATTTGCGTTGCTCCTTGATTGACTGCAAATGTTTCTCCTTTGGATTAGCTAAATTCTATAGGGACAAATATGCTATTCAGTAATTTACATGTAAATGAGGATGCATAACACTGCAGAATTATTTTATTCTGAGCATCCACTGTTCTGAGCTATGTCAAAATCACTACGCAAAGATGGGCTTGTATGTGGCAGCATTTTTAAAGATCACATTTGGGAACTGGGACAGCTTTAATTTTCCTTGTACAGTAAAAATCTTTTTCAAGCATAAAAGAGGTGGACAGGGCACACCGTGAACAATGGACCCAAAAAGGCACAAAAAATATATATACTTAATGATATTGGTAGTGATCATAATAGCACACAGCCTTAAGAATAAAGGCATTTAATTTCGTGAATATTTGATTATTTAAAGAGACGCACAGTAGCTTGGAGAAGCTTGCAATATTTGTGTTAAATCTGAACAATTTACCACAGGTGTGGTCTTATTTTGGGATGTGCTAAAGTAAAGTTTCAAGTGAACAGAAACTGGAGCCATGATGACAGCAGCCCCAGCCAGTGAGCTTCCAGCCATATGACTTCTTGGTGGCAGTGTTTGGATGACTTATTGTGTTGACCTTTTTCTGAAGCCAAAACTGCTAACACTTTGCCTTTTCGACAGTCCTGGGGCAAAGGCAAGGAGGGGAAAAAAAAAAAAAAAAAATAGGATAAGAAATTCTACCTTGGGGGGGATTTAAGGTCAACAAAAATCTTAAACACATGTGGTCAGCAGCTTTCTGCTTAGAAATAACAAAAGCCAAGGTCTCTATTTCTTGTGTTAAAAAAACAAACAAACAAAATTCAGTCTGAAGATAAGCTCCAAAATCCTCAGTTTGGCACCTCAATAAACTGCCTTGCCTTTACTCAGGGCTTACTTATCCCAGCAGTTTTCCCTCCATCAAGAATCAATTCCTGAATTTTTACTTTACTAAAGGAGAACAAAAAACGTGATGAAGAGGAAAGTCAGCAAAGGTTGGGAGATCCCAGGTAGCCCCAACCTTTCCCTTGCTGCCTATTCCAAAATCATGTTTTAGGTGGTCCTGCTCTGCTTCTGATGAGTGGATGGTGTCCTCTGTAGTTTTTAGCCTTCAAAAAATTCAAAGGTGCTTTACTTATCTCCATCAGATCCCATGGATAAACTGAGGTCCCAATAACAGCTCATTAACTTAATCCAATTCTGTCCAAATGGATCAGTATCTAGTGAAGGGAGGTGCTATTCTAATCTACATACACCAAGGCACAACAGAGTAATACAACTACAAATAAATTCTAGATAGGCACATGGAAACTTGAGACTTTACTGTGCCCTGAAGTTGCTTAAATAACATTCAGACTTCTCTAAGAACACAGAAAGTTCAAACCTCCAGCTCAACAATTGTTATCAGCAATAAAGGAAGAATTATTTTCAAAATATATCAGTCTCAAAGCAAGGAAAAAAAAATTAGGACTTAAAACCTAGGTGCAGATTTCAGCCTATTCGTGCCAGGCTAAGCCTGGCTAAGCTGAAATCAGCAGCTGCACCATTTGAAGAAAGCTGGTGGGAAATCAGGGCCAGTCCTGATTCAGTGCTCTGAGGATCATGAGGATCTCCAGGAGAATAATTTCGACTTAGCTCGTGTTTCCTAGCACCAGCATCCTGCAGACCTCCAACATGAGCCTCTTGCTCTTCACATCCAGTCAGACTGCTTGACCCAGAGCTTCTGCAGAGTGTCTGCAGATCATACTTTTACATTACACTTCTTTACTCTTCATATGACCTTTCTAGCTTGAACATTGCAGCACAATCCTTGGTGCCAGCAAGAACTGCTCCCCAGAATCTCTACTGGGTGGATGCCATTCTGCATGGACCATGTTCTCTGCAACCAGAAAGACTGCTGAACACTCAAACTACTCTACATAACTAGACTGAATGGTCTAAGCACCATCCACTGAGATTACCTGAATTTTCTCCTGATTCAGTAGGTATATTTAGGAATGGAGGAGACAGAAAATGCAAGAAAGTTTAGTTTCTCATGGAAGCAGACTCACAACTACTCATACCAAGAACCAGGATCAGCATAAAATGAAGAGCATTTAAAAGTCATATTTGACTTACAAAGAATCAGAGAATCATAGAATTTCTGATTCTCCCTCCCTGCCACAGTCAGAGCTACCCATCACTACATCAGTCACTAGATCAAGTTGCCCAGGGTCCCATCCAGCTTGGCCCTGAACACCTCCAGGGATGGGACAGCCACAACTTCTCAGGGTAACTTCTCCCAAAATCTGGTATGAGCGGTACGGATGTTGTCATGTCACATCATCTGCCACCATGGCCAGTACCACTGGCAAGCAGCCCGCAGCTGGGACAAGGCAATGGCATAAAGGCAGGAAAGCTGATCATCCCAGTCCCAACTGCTTTGTGTGGGGTAAATTCAAGGCTGAATGATGCTGAGAATGAACAGGATAAAATTGTAGAAGTGGGTCCTTTCTCACCATGGGTTTACACTCATATGAAACAAATAACAGCGTTGGGGCTGGTAGGGTTAATGAGCTAACTTCATCTTCATCCTGTAATATCATCCTTCTACCTCCTCCAAGAGAAAATAAAAAGAAGCCAGAACTACTAAGCAGGAACAAACTTAACTTAAAAGTTTAACAAGAAAATAGCAAAAATAATCCAACACAGAGCCCCAGAGGTGTTATCTCTGAACACACCGAGGTTTTCGATTTGCTCTTTCCTTCCGCCTGTGCCCCACAGCTGCAGCTGCACATATGTGCCCAGCTCTCATGGTTTCTGTAGCAAATGCATTTGTACAGCAGTGGGCTTCTTTCCAATTAGCTTTTAACTCCAGCTCACATTTTCTGGCTAGATTAGATACCAAACCAGTTTTGCAGGAGACACAACATCCTTCACATTGCATCACTGACCAAGCATCTGTTACTATAGTGTCTGGGTGTTATTTCCTAGACAACCAGGGAACTGCTTAGTGAGCTTGCACACTCAGGCCATTTCATTTTCAACATTCATTTTCAAAAGGCAGGAAGCTGGCAAACGAAAAGAAACGCCAGCAGAGCTCAAAGTCTCCCTGCCACCTCAGGGCCCAATCCTGTAAAATACCATTTTTTGCTGTAAAAGCTCGAGTGCTCACATGGTTTGTTGAGCTTTCTGACAGCTGCGAGAGCCTGAGCTGGCTGCAGAGCTGCTTGTCTTACAGAGAAAAGGGGACATCCACTGCTCATCTACTTAAGCCCTACTACTGTGTGTAATTCATATGTATTTTTTAAAAGATGCACAAGCTCCTTCTTCCACAATTTCTTTAACATAATCCCAATAAAATCCTACCATCTTCAGCCTGTCTATTGCTCTGTAGTCTAGAGATTGCTCTCAGGACTGATCTCTCTTGCTTGCAAAGAGTGCAAATGGGAGTACCCAAGTCCTAAATGACTGTGAACACCTGAAAAAGCAGAAATGGCCCCAGTATTGTCAACAAAGCAGCAATGGCCTGAATATTGTCAACAAAGCAAATAATTCTCATACCACCATGCTTCCCATAGCTTCCCACACACAGAACAGCCCCTCGCATTTATAGCATGACGGTCTATTTAAAGAGCTACAGGGAGTGCTCAGATAGGTGAGGAAAATATTCAGACCAAGGCTTGAAAGGGAAGAAGCCACCTTCTCTATAGAGAAAAGAAAGCTACTTCTCAATTTACTGATAATCTGACACCACAGCTGGGATCTATCTCATTTGCCTTTCTTTTCAGGAAATACCTTGCCTAATGCACATTAGAACATCACTTGCTTTTCACCCTCTCAGTGTAATCCATTTTTGATATGTGGTTACTCTATGTGGGTTTCATCTCACCTTACTTAAGACCTTTGTGATATGGAGTTTTTCACCCTGGGCTCTTATTGTTCTCAAAGAACAGAGACGCTTTTAGGGACAGAGATTATTCCAATGCATTTCAGATCTCTAAGGTGAAATAAATCCTGCCCATGTTCACCATAGTGACTAGACTTCCACTGCTTTCAAGATTATTGAGAGAGATGAGCTCCAATGTTGATATCTACATTAAAAGAGATAAATTCCCACCGTATCAGTCATATGACAACCGGTCATGATTGCCCCACCTGTGAAGAAGCTATTTTCCAAACAGCATCCCATGGTTTTCCAAGTGCATTCATTCTTACGTATTAACATATCGGTCTTAATAGTTATACTTCCAGCCTTAAGAAATATTTTGCAATAATGGTGCTTTGCAACAAAGATCCTGGAAATCTTCTGATCATCTGCTCATCTGTCCTAACTGGATGCTAGAACTTTCTGGGAACTAGTTGTAGCAGCTATACAGAAGAGCTGAAGTTAGATGCGTACAGATAAAAAACAGAGGGAGAAAACGCAGTCTCAAGATGATAAGGCTGAATACAGAATCATTTTAAAAACATTATTTTTCTCCAACGCACAATGTCAGATATCCAAGTGGCAAAGGAACCAACTTGAAAAATATCCCTTCAAGAAAAGAAAATTTGTATGAATCCCAGTATTTAGTCCTTTCACGGCATCACAGAATATCCTGAGTTGGAAGGGATCCATGAGGACCATCGAGTCCAACTCCTGTTTCTTCCAGTCAGCTCTGAAGGGCAAGTCTCACCCGAAGTTGTGAACTTATGCAGCACCAGACACATGTCAGCATGTGAATTAGCCTGTTGCATTCCCACCCTGCCTACGATGGTGGAAAGTTTCTCACTGCAGATCGCATACTGTGTAAATAAATTACAGCAAACTCCAACAACATTCAGAAGGAAACGAGAGCATGAATCACATACAAAAGTTATAAAGTACTCACCAGATCGCCCGTCCCAGGTTTTTCCATAATAACTGGGGGGAGCAGTAACCCTGCAGGAGAAGTAGGGTCTGGGTTGAGTGCCCCGGTGCCTCCTCCTATCAGGGAAACCACACCATTGCAATCCACTGAGCTGTTCCTTTTGCCCGTCTGGGTGTAGTTGGGAGTAGTAGGGTGAGAACTATGGCTCACTTGACTTTGAATGCTCGGACGTCTCCCAGATCTTGGAATTAAGAGAGAGCCTCGGTGGCTTTCATTTTCCCCAGCGGTGCTGATCTCATCATCGGCAAAATCTGTTTCGGAGCCAGTGTCTCTACCACGGAGTCGGAAACTGAATATGCTTCCGTGGCTGGTTCTGCGCTTCACCAAGTTTGCACTGGGACCATAACTAATGCCAAGGAGAGTCTAGAAACCCCCAGAAAGGAAAAAGGGGAAAGAGAAACAACATTTTGCAACATGTTTTGAGGAGCGAGGAAGGTCTGGGGAGAATAATAAGTTCCATTTTAAATCAGGTGATTCAGAGAAAGATTTAATTACACGTATTCAAAGTTAACTTTGCAAAGTTAAGAGGTTGAAAAATCAGTCCTAGCCATTAAGTATCTATCTAATACTCAACAGTTAAAGATGTACTGAAATAGGAAGGGTCAAGGTGGCATTCGCCTGGTAGCGTGATGCTTCCTTTGCTTCTACTCCCTCCCCATATGGTCAGTGCCAAAGGACTTGGGAAGGCAGCACAAGGAGTGGAAGACAGGAGCAGGGAAGGGGATCCAGCTCCAGTTCACCGCATTTATCACACATCTTCATAACAGCTGGGGAAGGAACGTTGCAGTGGGAGAACAAGAGATAAAGAAATAGGGCAGGAAATGAACTGTGGGAAAAAATGAGAAGAAGAGGGAAGAAGAAGAAGCAGAATACGACGGAAGAAGGTGATAAAGAAAAAAAAAAAAAAGAGCAAGAAGAGGAATATGATTTATTGGTTTGTAGAATGATTACCCCAACACACATAGCTGCTTTGAGGGGTAGGCAACCTCTTTATACAGCAGTCTCCTTTACACCTAAACGTCAGCCTTGATGATCCATTCTGATGTCTGCTGGTGAGAATGCAACTCTGACAGAGCACCAGTAAGATGTAACCAAGCACTAAACACATGTAAACCCTGACAGAGTGAAAAGGATGTTCAGAAAATGCATAAGGAGTTCAAGTCTGTCCCCTTCCCTTATACTGTGAAGAGGAAATTACTGGAGTAAGAGCATTTAGGCAGAACATACTTTTGATTTTACAGCCTGCACAGAATTTTCAGCTTCTTCAGAACTTTCTCATGAGCCGAGTATATATGAAGAGAGATCAGATCTCCACAAACCAGCAAAGCCAAATGAGCATTATTTCTTTTTTTCGCTGTAGCTCACACCACTGGATTATGTAATGATGCTGTTCTGTGACAGTGGTACAAGGAAGCGTACAAAAGCCAGGCTCCTTCTAACTAAAAACAACCCATTTGGATTGCTACCAAACTTTAACTGGTAAAAAAAATATATATATCCATGCCTGGGTTTCCATGACATAGTCATTGAGACTGATTTCTGATGGCAACACACTTCCAGCTGCTCAGATTGCATCTGAATGATGACTCAGCCTTACTCCCTCCAACCATGCCAGACACTGCCTTGCAGAGAAGATTTACTATAAGCTTTGAAATGTGTCTCCCATGTTTCTCATACATATGACACCCAGGGGCAAAAAGTGAGAACAAGAAATATTAATTTAAGGAATAAGGAATTTAAGGAATACTGGCAATATACGACTCCAAACCATGATCGTTCTGGTATGTGAAGTCTTGAAATCCATCCAGAATGAAGCTAGAGAGCAACTCTGGCTTTAACAAAGGTATAATTTGTAACACAGCTCACTCAACCAATGAGGCGAAAACAAAAACTAGTAAGATTTTTTAAAAGTATGTTATTTACAGAAATACAGCTCTGCATAAATCTGGTAAGCTTGGGAGTCCGTAATTGGTCACATTTACTTAAATCACTTACTTGTTTTCTATCAGCTTTTTATGGCTGCCAAGTACCCCTAAATTCACTGACAACAAAATAGGAAAAGACTTAGCCCATTACATGGCTATTCAGAAAACAAACAAACAAAAATAAAAAGCACTGATTTTAACTTTGCCCTTAGTTAAGCAGAAACAAATGATCTGAAGCTATTTACCATCATTTGATAACACAGCATGTGCAGATTCATATTCATGCATGTCAGTATTGTTTATATAAAACAGTATTTAACAACAGTCTCACTCTATTTTTGTTCCTGCAGTGTGCAGTAGAAACAAGTGCCACAAAGTTTTGACTTGGAGGCAACTAGCAAAGGAATAGAAAAATGTTAATATTATCTTTATATATCATTAAAAATGCCCTCAGAGGCACGTTTCCTCCTTTTCTGCTCCTCTCTTTTCTTTTTAAGCTTTGCAGGGTTGATTTTTTTTTTTTTTTTTTTCTCAGAGCATTTTGACTCTAATAGGGAATGAACAGATATAATCAGATGAATGAAATTAGAGTAAGAAAATAAATCAGGTTGTGAGGGGATCCTGAAGCAAAAAAAAAAAAAAGAAGTAAAAAAAAGAGAGACAAAATAGGTTCACAGGTTCACAAGAATGCTTAGTGAGCATTTTTAATTCATTTTGAAAAGAAAGTACTAATATGTTTCCTTTCACAGTTCTAATATACAACTATCTCCAGGTCAGTCGTCACATTAAATATTGACTCTTTTCTCCAGCTGGATGTTTCAGCTTTAATTGCACATTCAGAGCTTGGCCTACCCAGAAAGTACAGTGAGAAAGAAGTGATATTTCAGACCATGGCTTACCATTCTCCTCTGACCATCATCGTATTCACTCTTGGAATTCCTCTGGTCTTCCCCATACTCTTCTGCCCCCAAGGATTTCTTTTTCTTTCGCCTGTTTCTTCTTTCCTTGGCATTTTTGGATGCTAAAGGTGACATTTCCAGGGAGCTAAGTGACATTGAGTCAATCCCTTTAGCAGCTAGTGCCTAAAAGAGATGATGGTAGAAGGTGCAAAAATTATTATTTGACTTTTGGATCCCATTGAGCATAAATGATGACTCATTTTTCGTTCTACATTTTAAGTTTGTACAGGAAATCAATTAAAATTTTGAAGAGGTCATGAATGATAAAACCACCTCATGTGGCTGGAACTGTTCTTAACCCGTTTCTAACCTCACTATTTAGTCAAGAGGAAAATAAGCAAGTGAGTCAAGCTCCTAGCATGGATGCACACATGCAGGTCTACCATTGACATCCTGTGATGGAAAATAGGAATGGCTTAATAAAATCAGCTGATTTACAGAGAGCCCATGAGCAATAAATCTTAACACTTCACAAGAGAACCAGCTTGTGGGCACACACTCCTCCTGGAGCAGCACTTTTGTTGGTGGCTAAAAGATTGGGGTCAGGACACCACAAGATCAACATCCCCCATGACTGCAGCCCCTTAAACCAGGAGGCTGAGCAAGATGAGAGCCAAGCTGGTGGCTGTGCTTTTCTCTGCTGTCATGGAGAGATGCTAGGAGCAGCAGGCAATTCAGCTGGCACGCCTTTGTAAACACTTATCCCAAGCAGCAGCACAGGCAGCTGTGATGAGAGATTCAAGGAGAAAACCATGGGCTTAACTGGAGATAAGGTGGACTTTGTTATGCCATGTGCTTCAGTGCTGTGCTTGCTATCTGCTGGGATCACGGCAGGAGCCACCTGATAACAGACCAACCACTAGGAACCCAGCAGAAGCCGACTGCAAAAGCCTGAGCACACAAAGCAAGAGCCTTGAAAGCAAATGAGCAGCAGGAGGAAGAATCGATACCAGCAGAGAGGAAGGCGCTGCCCACGCCAGCTCACTGGGTCTCCATCCCCAAGGATGCCAGCTCTGCACAGAGCGTGAGGTCAGATCTGGAGGTGCCGTGTCCCAGCAGGAGCCACATCAGTGACCTGCAGACAGGCCCATTTGCAAAGCCCCAGATGGAGTATATAAAATGAGTGAACTATAAAAAAATAAAAATCCTCTCCAGGTTCCCAAGAACAGGAGGAACAGATAAATCCTCAGTGCTATTGTCTACAAGCCACTAGAATCAAACAGGCAATCAGCTCTCCACAGCAAAATACTCCCTTCCTCCCACAGGCATCAGTCCAAGGAAAGTGAAGGCACTTAACAGTCGTGTAAAGAATCAATCATGTATTTCAAGGAGTAGCGGTAGCTCTATCAAGCTGAGAGCACAACAAAACTTAATTCCCATGGGAAATATCTTTCATGAGCAAGCTGCTTAGAGCAGGGAGGAGGGCTCAGACATCAGTCTAAGCTGTTGTATTTTGTTGAATATTTTTTTAAAAATCAATTGATTTAATTGCTGTACTGAAGTTCTTTCTCTTCGTAAAGATTCAGCAAGTCTTCTGGTGTTAAATTCAGGTTTAGGAATGTGTTAGACCAATTGTTTAAATTGACCGATGGTCCCCAACCAGCTCTATCAGTTATATCTATGTTCTCTTTATACTGAGCGATGTCAAAGCTGGTCTAAAGAGTTTCAGTTTTCCTTTCAGATTGCCATCATACTGCATTGATCTAGAAAATATTGCAGATTGTGCTATTAAGCTCACTGTATTCTTACTGAAAAAGAAGCTAATTTCAGTTTCCTAGCAATTTCTTACCCATTGCTTGGGCTGAAATTGTTTTCTGCTCTACATCAGTTGTTGAAAAAGGATTTGGATCAAGTTGTTTCTCAGGGCATGGAGGATGTGCCCACATCTTGCATATCTGCTCTTTCTGAGTGGCTGAGCTGAGCATCCTGTCCCCCCTGCACTGCAAATCTCTGTTAACACCCAGGGCAGAGAAGGACATGGGGAGCAGGCATGTCCTACAAGGATGGGTGGTGGCTGAAGGATGGGAGAACAGCAAAGCCCAGGTGAGCCCTCACATGGCATTTATGCACAAGATGGAACTTAAGGTGAGATCTAGTGGTATGGTGAGCAAGCCAAAACCAAGAACTTGAGATAAGGACCTGAAGAGCAAAATTAAAACTGAGTAGTTCTGACTGCAGCAAAGGATATCTGAAAGCTACATGGCATAGCAAACCACACAAATCACTTTGCTGAGCATCTTCTTCAGGGTGCTCAGTTTGACATGTTGGGGGCTGATGTGCAGAATAACCAAACTTAACGTGTAGTTATGGACATTTTGCAGGTACAAAGCTGTAGGTGACAGCTCCTGGGCATTCAGAAAACCCAAACAAGTGAACACACTGGATCCCATCCTCTGTATTCCTAAGCTGCTTCTCCACAAAAAAGAGATAATTCTCCAGGAGGACTGCAAACATTAATGAGTAGTTTTGAAGCATGCAGAGTGTGAGCAGTGACGGGAGGCACCTCAGAGGATGTTAGTCATTTGGGTTTTGAAGCAGTCTTTGAAAGCCCAAATCTGGAAATCTTGAGCTGGCCTAAGGCTACAGAGCAAACGAGGAGAAACTCAAGAACTGCTCTTGAGTCACACACTGTCAGCTCTCTGTACTGAACCAGACACAGGAAAAATGAGACTTGGCTGGTTAAAGAGAAGACCATGCTGTAAATCATACAGAAAAATGGAAACAATTTAGGTTTGCATGAGAAGCCTTCATTTTGACACATACTGACTTTCAGGCTTCAATGTTCCTTTTCTGTGTACGTACATACAGGTTTGACTAAAATCAGACTTCAAAAGGAAATGCTTAAATATGTTTAATTATAAGTGGGGCTACCAAAGCTGAATGTTATTAAGAAGAGCTCAGCTGGAGTCAAAAGACATGAACATTTACATAAAACAGGTACAAGCTGGAGTTCAGTTTGCTCCCTAAGGTTATGGCATAAAGTTACGCTGTTCATATATGGACTAAATTGCTTTTACCTATTACTTAAACCATCAAAATGGATCTTTAAAAGGACATAAACCATGCATAAGCCTCTACCAGCACTTCGTAAAGAATGAATTACATTATTCTATTTTCTTTCCAAGGATTTAAATGGGCTTTGTATTAGGCCCTGAAGCCACACGTACCCAAAAGCAAATTATGTATATTAGTTTATATTGTGTATCGAGGATTTATTCCTCTCAACTACACTGCTGCATGTTATTTCAGACTAATTTTCTTATTGTCTTCCTGATCACAGCACCTAAAACGTTCTCTTCAACTGTTTAATAAAGGCTTTCAACCCTACACAAACCACAGGCAAATTAATTGGTGTTATTAAGGCTACGTCGCTACATCCACATTTTGGCCTCCCTGTTTCTCTGGAAACTGCAACACAGCATTAATCCATATATATCCTTTACAAAACATGCAAAGTTTAACCTCAAGATCCGTCTGTTCACTTGTTCAGTTACAAAGTCATATGTCTCCATTATCAGACAACTGGATATTCACAGCAGTGTAAATGAAACTGTGAAAATGAGCGTGGGCTGAAGATGTGGTGGAAGGAGGTTCAGCTGGAGCTACGGCTGAGCTACCAAAATAAATGTTCTGTTCTTGAATGCAGATGTAGTTATATCATCATGAATACGTTGTATATGTCAACAATGTGAATTCCTCTGCTGGCACACACAGTTACAGTTACACCAATACAGCTCTGGATGTGTGAACACTAAATGGCCTCACTCTGAGCAGGAAGAATCATCATTTTTCTTTTAGAAAGGACTATAATAACTCTGACCAGGACAAAAAACATTAAGCTGCTTTCAAACAGACTCTTATTCTGAATTGAAGAGAATTTGAATCTTGAGGTACCATCTTAAAGTTACCCAAGGATGATCACATCATACAGTTTACCTACCTCCTGCTCTTTCTTTAACATCTCCATGGCTTCCCGAAACTTTCTTTCCTTTTCTTCTGTTTCAGCAATAGTGGCTTGGTTCTGCTCTTCATATGCCATGGCCACCACAGCCAGAATCAAATTGACCAGATAAAACGAGCCCAGAAAGATGACCAGCATAAAAAAGAGCATGTAGATCTTCCCAGCAGATCTGAGAGTCTAAAAGCATAAAGGTAAAATCAGTAAGACTTGTTCACAATGTATTTTGAAAGGAAAAAAAAAAAAAGATACTTTGATTCTTTTTTAAATGGAGATTTAAAATATAATTGAATTCAGCTTTTGTTCATCATGGAATTATAGAATCACCAAGGTTGGAAAAGATTTTCAGGATCATCCAGTCCACCCAGCTGCCTATCACCAATAGTTCTGTCTAAACCATGCCCCTCAGCACAATACCTAAACATTCCTTGAACGCCTCCAGGGTCAGTGACTCCCAGTCAGAATCAGTTCTATGACAAATGATGACATCATTAACCAAAATACCCTTCTCAACAATAAGTTTTCATACTGTAGTCAAAAACTGTGTGCTTTGCACTAGAACTCATTTTCAAAAGGAGAATGTTTTACCAAACATTTCTGCATGTTTTCTTTGAGAACAAATACCCTTATATATATTTATATATATATATCCTGCAACAATAGCTCACACAGCTTAGCCTTAGACTCTTGTCTGGTCCATAGAACTTTCCAAGAGGGATTCACCTTATTTCCGTTCAGATATCAACAATGAAGGTCCTTTTGCAGTTGATGGAGAGAAAAAAGGTACTTTGGGGGTATTATTCACCTAAGCATTATTTAGAGATCTGTATTAAGCACCCTGGGTGCTTTGACTGTACTGCCCAGTTCTTCACGAGATTCATAGGCATTACTGGAGTTTAGCATGGTAGGTTGAGCTTATATTACAGATATGTAAGAGCTTGACACTGGTGATAGAAATTACCGTGGTGCTATTATGAGGTCCAATAATAGGAGTGATGTTCACTGTTATTTGCTACGACAGTTTCAGCCTTCCAGAGCTTTGCATGCAGTTCTGCACCACACAAATGTAGTTGTTCAAAGAATCTTTGATTTCCTTGTTATACATTTTCCTGAAATGAAACTGCATGACTCTTTGCATGTGAAGCAGGAATCCCTGGTACCTTCAAAAGTATCTACCTTAATTCCTTCAATTAGGAATTTTCTGGACAAACTCCCTTGATTTCCTTATGAGCATTGTCTGGTTTTGGCAGTTTTGAGATGCTTAATGGTTTCATGGACAGAGCATGTAATTCAGTACCAAACTATCACATGCATTTCTTCAGAACGTGTGTGTATTTGGGAAATGCAAGCTAAAATGAAAATTTACTAGCAGACCACTTTGCACGTATGGCTGTAAGCTAACCCCATTTGTGGTCCTGGCTCTTAGGTATCTGCAATGAAAGGTTTGCCAAGAGGTACCAGGTCGCCTTACTGTCTGATAAATTTGTGTTCATTGCCATGTCTTGAAAAAAATAGATATGCCAAGTACACAGTGCATTTCCATTTGCTTATTTGCTTGTTGTTGAACTGGATTCCAGTCCGTGCTACATCAGCCACAAACATTATTAAGCAGTGATGCGGTGTCTTTTTTTAAATAGTGATCTTTTCTGCAATTCAGGTAAATTCAAAGCGTTCTGCTCTTAACTCCAGTTCTGCCCTCTCCCCCAAGCAGCCAGTCTAATGCACTGTCATATCATCAACGCTTCTAAGTAAGGAAATTAATTGTAATGATTGATGGTCCTTGTCCAGAACACACCAGGAACGATTTACTTAATAACTAGGAATTCTTTCCTGCCTTAAATTATTAGATGTTTAACTATAACAAAATGTTGTGTTTATGTTCTATTTAAAAAAGTAATAGAACACACTCGTACCTGTTGGTAGAGGCGTTCCCAATAATCTTGAGTCATAAGACGGAACAGAGAGAGAAAGGCCCAGCCAAAAGTATCAAAGCTTGTGTAACCATGGTCAGGATTTTCCCCGGCCTTCAGACATATGTATCCCTCAGGGCAAGTGCTGCAAAACAGGAGAGACAATACATGAAATGTCACATAGTTGGCTTCAGTATGGAAAACTAGATTTCAAGGGATGATATTGAATGTTCTTGCGTAAATGCACAGATGCTCCAAGGTAAATTCTACTGAGTGAAAACACAACGATGTATGCTAACTACACAGTACCAAAGATCTTTGTAATCTTATTTTTCCTTTGAAAGGGCAAACTGGGAAATGGTAATCACAGCTAGAGCTGAAATGGCAAATGATTGCCTGGCATTCTGCTATTTGGAATAGATAGAAATGAGGCGTCTAACTAAGCAGGACTTTGGTACTCAATGTAATTTCTCCTACCAGTTAATAGTAATTAAAAATCATAAACTTGGTGTCTCCTGTTACAGTTCTGGGTAACACTGTGATGGTGAACCTGCTTCTCTGGTTGCGTAGTCTGACACTGGCTGGAAAACGTCAGCATCTGCCATCTGAGCTCCTTCCTGATTGCTTACCTGACCTCACACTCACCCCCTGCATTACTAAATCTTCAGTCTAAGAAACCCAACCTTTTTTTCCAACAATAGTTTAGTATAGGGTCATGACATTTTTTTTTCTGTTTTGACCAGGAAAATATTGCAGATCCATGTATTAAATGGCAAGCAGATATCACAACTTACAGTGGCCCTCATTAAACTTTAAGACTCTTTACAAGTGATTTTCTAGCCCCTGGTGCCAGAACTGAAAAAGAATGCTCTCTGCTCTAAAGCCACCAGTGGTACTAAGCACCAAACTGCACCTCATCAAATTAAATAGCACAGGGTGGCAGAGATCCCAGATCACTGAACTTCCTTTTCCAGCAGTGGGGCAAGAAACATTTAGTCAAAAGACCCCACATACCTTCACACCAGAAGCCACTTTGCAAACTTCTTAATATTGCCACACAGCACAATGCAAAGCAATAACGTAAATAATGAAAAGTCATTTTCAAATGACACACACACACACATAGACAAAAAAGATTCATGAGAAAGCAGACTGCGCATCAGCAGGAAAATCAAGGATTAATTTACGTATGTGTAAGTTTTATACTGCTGTAAGTCAGATCTCTGCACTGCATGGTAGGAACCTAGCACTGCATGTTGAGCTGAGAATACATTGCTACAGGTTCTGAAGTTATACAAATCTATGGTGTCAGCCACCGACATTACACATTCAAGAACATTTTAAGAAGCTTAATTTAATATCATTAGTCAAGCATAAATTTTCAAATAAGTCTGCTTTGAACACTGAAAAAGGAGTGTAGAGGCACTGCAAAATGTCTGCAAAGCCATATTTGCAGTGGCCTTCCAAAAAGCAATAAAGAAGGAAAAAGAGCAGTTGATGCTCAGTGAATTAAGTGTAATACACAAGTTAATACATTAAGCGATTCTGTCATCTGGGGTAGAGCCAACTTAGTTTTTATCAGCTGAGAATTTAGACAATACTAACTGTATCTCACAAAGAAAGAAAAAGGAAAATGCATCTCAATTTCTCCCTGCCTAGAAATGCTTCCTTCTAGAGTTTTCCTATTTCCTTTTGTTTCCTGATCAGAGCCACATTTGAATAAAAATTCAATGAAGTAACATTTCTTAGAAAAGAAGAAAATGCAGAAATTTGGGCTTCCCCCCCTCTCCTAAAATATGCAAAGGCACGCTGAATTCCTCTTGTATAACCATGTCCTTTATCGAGGCAACATTTTCACTAAACCTCCTCTCTCCCAGAGGCAGCATCTGCTGTCACTTTGCCACAGAGACATGAGATTTCTGCCTCAGATCTGCTGCTGCAGACAGCCTACAGTGCCTGTGACATGCTGCTGACACCGTTCAAGAGCTCTGAGAAACAGATCCTCTGGGTTCCAGAGAAGAAAACCCTTTCTGCTTGCATGCACTAAAACATCACGCCTAGGCAGGACATGAAAATTCTTGTTAAGGCTCTTTCCCTTTGCAATGAAAATAAATTCATTGACACGCTCTGCTTGCCTGGAAACTGAGTTATTACTTACAGAGGTGGACAAACTTTCATGGAATCACAGAATTGTTTGAGTTGGAAGGGATCCTTAAAGGCCATCTGGTCCGACTCCCTGCACTGAACAGGGGCACCTACAGCTCCATCAGATGTCAGAGACCCATCCAGCCTGACCTTGGGTGTCTCTTTCCTTAGTCCTGCATGAAAGGCTGATCTCAAGAAGATCCAGTGATCTGCTCTCACTGCTCTTATTTTCATATTATTACTAATGGCCAAAACATCGGAGTGCAGCTGTGAGAAACTCAATAGGTGATTTCTTTAATGGTGAACCAAAGCATAGGTTGGGCAGTAGGCTGGAAATTAATTTTCAGTGAGGATAATTTGGTTACATCTTAAGCAAAATAGAAATGTTGTCATTAATTTCCTGAGAGAATTTCAGGTTAATTTCCTCAGACTTTCCCATTTCAAATGAGAGATCTGTGCCTAAAAGAAAGGGAATATTGAGAGCATTGCATGTTGATCCATGGCATGCAAAACTCCCATCACCATGAGATCAGAGGTTGCAAAACCACTGTAAGGTTTACTGCCAATGTTTCTGATTGGGAAAACTTCATTTTGAAAAAGAAGGCTATTTGTTGAAATTGTTTGAAAAACCTAAGAAATGGATATGTGATTCTTCTGACTATGAAAGCGAGCAGCAGCTCCACAGACTAATATTTTTTATATAACTTTTTAATAACACTGTTACCGTTTTTCCATGTTTTGTTCTACTTTTATGTATCTCAAAAATAATTTCCATGAAGCAATAGACTGCTGGAGCAAAAAGATGGGTGTGGTTTCATAGTGGGCGTACACAGAACTCTCATACAAGGGCTTCTCTGATAGTAATGCCTTCTGTTTTACGATGATGGCCCACAACATCAGAGGTAGATGCTGGTATGGCCAGTAGAGGTTGAACCTTCCCAACAGTATTCCTGGGTGGTGCATCTCAGCAGTGGCAACGCTGGCCACACTCCAGATAGTGAAGCACAGTTATCACACGAAGAAATTAAGAGCATCTCAATCAGCTCATCCATGTATATTAATGGATTATGACCAGGGAACTGTATATCAAGCTGAATATTGGCCTCAATGAGTTGGAAACGATGATGGCAACGTTGGAATATTGCAAAGTTTGCAGCAAGTGGGTTCCATAAATGCTAACACAAGAACAGAAAGAACACCATATGCAAGTTTGTCAGGACCTACTGAGCCAATATGAGGCTGAAGGTGATGGTTTCCTGGATAGCAGTGGTGACATGATGTCACCACCATGAGACAGAGTCAAAACAGCAGATCATGGAGTGGCGACGTGAATTTCCACTGAAGGTAAAGTTGAAGATGCAGCCCTCAGGAGGTAAAGATGTGCACTGTCTTTTGGGATGGAAAAGGATGATCCTTCTGGCTTTCCTGGAACCTGGACAAACCATCAACTCTGACCATGATGATTGCTGACTAAGCTGAAGGCTCAAACTTCCAAAGTCAGGCCAGAGAAGAAGACAATCTTTCTCTGGCAACATGATAACACCAGGCCCCAGGCCAGTTTGAAGACCGTGGAGCACACTGCTAGCCTTGGCTGAACTGTCCTGCCACACTCACCATATAATCTGGCTTTGGTGCATTCTGATTTCCATCAGTCCAGGCCGATGACAGATGGACTGTGTGAGCAACATTTTCCTAGCAACTATTTCATCATAGCAGCTGTGAAACAGCGTGTCATCTCCTTTGGTGCAGATTTTTATGAGCATGGCATCATCACTGCTGAAAATGCATAGTGAATGGCAATGACTATGTTGAAAAATAGCATTTTGTAGCTGAGCATTTTCTTCTATCAAACAGCGTTATTGTGCTCTTCGTATCTGTAGTCACTTCTGTGGACATAAATAGGAGGCATTGCTTTCAGAGAAACCTATATAATATACACAGATGTACGATGAGCTACCTTCAGCACAGAAAACCTGAACTCCAGCTCAAAGAATGCTAATAACATTAGATCACATCCCTCTTAACAGAGGCTAGATGCTCCAGACAAAAATCTCTTATATATCAACTCCTTACACTTCCTCATCTTCTTTTGTAGCCTACAGAAGTGATAGCCTGTGGCTTGTGAGTGCTCTGAAAAACTCTGAGAGGAAAAGGAAATGCTGCTTCCCAGAAAAATACTCAACAAAACCTTAGGTGGAAGGCTTTCACATGAGAGTATTATTCTGCAACTGACACCATTTCCTCTGAGGATTTTTGTAAGGAGTCTCAAGATTTTGTTGAGTTGTCTTAGATGTATAATAAAGTCTTTCCCTCCAGATTTTTTTTTTTCAAGCTCTTTAGCTTCTTTTACCTCAGGGAGGCATTACAGAGGATTGCACTCTCCTCTGATTCACAAGGATGGGCAGCAACAACAAAGTACATAAATACAACATCCTGCACAGGAGCCTCCTAGGATACTGTTCAATTAATCACAGTAAAAATTAGTGTCATTGATTTGGAAAAGTTAAAAGCATCAGTCTACCTACCCATCCATCAGGCTGTAATCACCACTGTAAGCTGGCAGTGGCACAGGAAATTAAAGAATAAAAGAAACAGCTTTGTTTTAAATAACACAGATTGGGAATGCCAGATAGTTGTAGCTGAGGGGCATAATTACGAAATGTTCTGGCTCAAGAGTTTAATCTCAGCAAGCCAAGGAACCTGCTGATTCAGACTGCAGTGGCCAATAGGGTTGTGCAATAAAAGATTTGTAAAACAACCATGTGCTGGGTTGTAACATTCAGACCCTGCAGATACGGGGAGTGTTGTCCATGTGTTGCCAGGAGTTAGCAACAAACTGCTGCTCAAGTCACGCACATCAGCAGCAGCACAGTCAGGTCTGCCCCTTTATCTGGAGTAGGTTGCAAAAGCTCACTATGGTCCGCCACACTTAATTGCTTATAAAAGAAGCAACAGTGTGCATTCCACAGACATGCATCAAAATGGAATAAATAAAGCCATAAAAATAAACAAATAAACAAGGAACGTATGATGTTAATGGCCCCTAATGGCTCTGCTTCAGTCACAACTTAAGCCTAAGAATGCAGAAAACAAGCTGAAACGTTTACAGCTGATATCTTGGACACATGTCTAATACCAGGGAAGTGCCTGCTCATCATGATGGGGTTTCAACCAAAGATAGTATTCACACAGCTCCAAGGTGATTTTTTTTAGACTTTATGTTACAACAGGGAAAGCAAACTATCATTTATTCTCAACCAATCCAGTGGTGAGACACTGGATCTTCTGCCTAACCCATCAATCAAAATGGAGGGTAATAATTTATCATCATAAACACAATGACAGATGACGGCTTAATGAAGACGGCAGCCCACAGTTGGTCTTCTTCTCTCATGTGGTTGATGAGCTTATTACAGCTTTGACTAAGAGGTAATAATACCCACCCTTAAGAATTGAGAGGATTTGGATTTAATTCCTACTACTGCTGTTTAACCAGCGACATGATCTTCTAGATTCACAAGTGATCCCTAGGAGTGGGGGGCTGTTAATTTTGCCCTTAAGCCTGTATAATACATATAATTATCCCCTATGTTTCCCGCAGCATCTCTCAGGTGACATTCTTGCTTACTGCTATTTCTTATACTCAAGTGAGTGAGTGATCCTAATTCTGACATCACTGTAACCAATAAAGAGTAAATGGAAAAGTCTACGTGATCCACATCAGAATCTAGTTAAAGTCATGGAAAATGCGCTGCACAACCTGAAGGTTTGTAATAAGTTCATTAATACTGCTTACTAAACTGAGGTGTAATTAGGCTATTAGCTTTGGCAGTCTAAACAATGCATTTCATTCTTCATAAAATATTCCCACCTTGGCAGCAATGGAAGAAATCACATTTGGGAACTTTATCCTTTCCCCAGTACAGCAAAATTTCCAGCCTTTTCAGCCAGTTATACCCAATCGGACTGAACTGGGTGAGCATTACAAGGACACTGGTCCCAACGGGCACACACCAACGCTCATTCATTGGGATGGATCCATTCATGCAGCAACCCAAACACACACTGCCAGACTGCACCCTACCTGACAAAGTTGCTTATGCAGAGGTCACCTACAGACAGCTATTTGTTGCCACCTTCCCCGTTCTTGTCTCTGCCCAGGGGTACATACAGTGAAGGCACTGTGTGAGCATCATCTTCACCCCAACCCATTCATGGTTTGTGATTCTGAAATGCAAACTCTCTGTGGCAAGAGAGATTTTCTCACCGCATTTTTTTCAGTAGCCAATAAAACACAGCCTCAACCTGAGATCTTAAGACAGCAAATAATTATAACAATAATAATAACACAGGTTTACTTAAATTCAGGCAACTCTGAGCTGCAGCAGACCTCATTGCCAGCAGCAGAAGAAAAGAACCAACTGGGTGCATTATTCTCTGCTGCAGTTCCTCAATTTCCAGCACAGCTGGGGTTGTGTTGCTGGGTACATTTGCTTGTATTGGGGGACTGACAGCTATGGAAGATCAGGCTGTTGGACATGTTATTCTGGCAAACACATACGTAGTTCCAGGCTCTGTGCCTTCCAAGACTGAGCAAGAGCTGCAGCACTGTTTTGTGCAAGACAAGGTAGAGCTGGGGGAAGCAAAGGAAGCATCAGATAGCAGCAGTGCTCCTTGGTATGGTGTGTATTTCTTCTCCACCCTTCAGGGTTGTGATAAGCCTCTGCAAGGGGCTTTAAATCACCCCATGGAGGATGCATAAAGGCAAAGGAATGTTATTACAGCTCAGAGAGATCAAAGCATTGCACCACTGTACATGCTGTAATGGGTATGCTGACAGCATGCTGGCGTGGAGAACCTACCATAACAGCATTACTTGCAGTATTCATGCTGAATGTGAAAACAGGCATCTAATACAACTTTATGCGTTGGCATTAATTACCTTAGTAAAATGCCACAACACAAAAGGAAACAAAGTTTTATTCCAGCGATTCTTTAGAAACATTTAGGACTTGCTTAAAAACTTTGAGAATTACGCTACGTGGTGCTGCCTACATCCCTGACATGCAGTCAGCTCAGTGACAGCAAAACTTACCAAACCACGTAGAATTCTGCTCTACTCTGTACATTATTTTAATGCATCCTGTTAAGAAAAATCAAGGTCATAGAGAGGATAAAGGTAGCTAAAGTTTCTATAGCAACAGTTACTAGGATGCGGTTGCCAAAGGTGCTTTCTTGTTACATCCTGAAGTAGCTGTACTGGCTGCTTTTCCTTCCTGTTTACTACTCTTTTTGGTAATATCAGTACAGACATGATGCAAATGTGCTTTCTTTGTCAGCATGATCTCGCAGACTGTTCCTGCCCATGAGCTGAATATACAGGACATATCATGTGAAAGGGAACAACAACAACAAAAAATAAGCAGTCTGACCTTGAGGGGACACAATTGGCTTAAAACACGCACACTCTTCTGAAAAAAAAAAACAACCAAAAAACTAACAGCTGCATATTGTAGTTGCAAATGGAAAAAAAAGAAGTGAAAAGAACAAAGATAAGTTTCTCTTTCTCGCTGACTTTGTGTACTGCATACTGTCCATTTCTCATTCTCCAAATGGACAAATCTCCCCGCTGTTCCTATTGCTCATCCAAACCTGTAGGCAGACAGAACAGCAGTCTAAGCTGGAGAAATGTCCCTGTGAAATTACAACAGCACAAAAGTGGAACTGCTTTGGATCTGAAATGTATGTTCCTTTTTCATGGACTGATAATCCCAAGCTGAGGCACCCCATAAGTCCTTGCCCTGGGGGGAAGCACAGGGCTCCAAGGTACTGAATATCTCATTAAAATGAATGGTTAATAGTCACTGGGAAGGAACATGCTGTAATTGCACGGGTGGCACAATGCAGGATGGTGCACCATGCCATATAATGCTCCCCAGAGCTCATCCCTGGGAGATCTGGTCTGGTGATCACAGCAGGAGATGCCTGGTAGAGATGCTACTGATGTGCTCAAACAGAATGCCAACACTGGGGCTGAACATGGGATCAGGACTGCATTTCCTTGAGCCAGCAGCGCTCTCAAGAGTCTTCTTGGCCATTTTGCTCAGCACTGACCACGTGCCATCACCTGGGGCCAGGCACAAAGTGTGCCAAGTGGGTCCTCGAGCACGCTCTAAAGCTTTGGTCCAACCACGAGTTTTGCCATTGGCACTATCACTGTACTCATTTATGGATATGTGGCACATTTGACCTCACTTTTAAAAGATGAGGTTGGTGCCTGCTAAAGGTGTGGGATGCTTGCACTGGCCATGTGTGGTGTCTGTTGCTCCAGTAACTCAGTCACTTGCAGCCCTTGCAAATCATAGTCCACTTACTGGTAACAGATTTCATGAAGGTTAGAGCAGCTTTCACGTTCTGATCCTAGCAGAAATCTTCCAAGTGTTTGATCACTGTACCAGATCTTTACTGGCCCTTCTCAGGGCTCAGAACAAGGTTTCAAAGATAGATGAGATACTAGTCTGGGAATTAAACTGAAAGGCAGATTTATAGAGGAATTTGCAATCCCTTTGAAAATCAGAGTGGTAGAGCTTTCTCCATTTACTTTCACCAAATCAAATCAAAGAAGCTGAAATTGCAGAGAACTAACTTGAATAAATCCCAGTGCACCCACATCTAAAAGAACAACGAAATCTAACCTAAAACACATCAAGAAACATAAATAATTCTGCAAGTACCCTACACTTTCTTTTTTTTTTTTTTTTTATTAAAAGAGCCTTGCTGCTAGTGCTGCTTCCAGTGTCTGACCAATCTGTGACACACATCTCAGGGCAGAGGATTTTTCCATTAACGCAGCGCTCTGAATGTGCTTGGTTGTTAAACACCAAATACACGTCACTAGCGTTCACTTTGAGCCAAAGAACATCTTTGATCACAATCATTTTCTCTCAACTCCAACCATTAATTCTTGTTTCCATTGGATTCTCCGTTTCTCTTAAGTACACAGTATATTCTAGCAGTACATCTTGGGAAAAAAAATGCAGCTGGATAAACAAAACAAAAGCACCACAAATTTTCCACTTGATTCAATGAAGAAAAATCAATTTTCAGGCTTCCTGAATCAAGTTTCTGAGGCATCACATGGGAAATCCCTCACCCACAGACAGATTGGTCCTTGTCCCAACAAGAAACATGTTTTCTCCCCCACACTCCTACCATATCTCTGCAGTGTCATTTTTAATGCAGCTCCTCAAAGTTGCCTGAGTGTATGTAAAACAATAAACAAACGCTTTTTCTTCCATCTGCCAGGTAATGTACTGGAGACATGTTTGCTGCTGCTGAGTGACATCCATCTATTCAAATCCCTTCTGAACCAAAATCAATATTAGCTAGATCCATTACCTCCTGCTTTATTGGCAGTTTGGGTACTTGTTCAGAAAACAGTCCCTCCTAGTAATGTAATAAAGCCCCCACCTTTGAGATAATTAGGTTGTCTGTGATACAGCATCCACTGATGATCATTTCCCTGCTGATTTTGGCCTGTTGCTACAGCTCAGGTTGCAGTCGCCATCACTAAACACCCTTACATCAGACCATCTGAGTCTCACTGCCAAATAATTGCCAAATTTAGATTTATTTATTTTTTTTTTTAAAAAAATATTCTATAATAACAGCAAGCAGCCAAACCTCAAAGTGTCATTAACATGCTTTTAAAAATGCACTAAAATGATTTTGTCAATTACTGTGAGATTTAATATCCCAGCCACAACACAGATATCCCTCACTGTAACAACAAATCCCTCCAGGAGTGCACACACGATACCACCATTCCCAGCATTTCCTCTGGATCCTCAGCATAACCCAGAGGCTAATAATTTCAAGCTCTTTCAGAGCAGGGGCAGAAGCAAGCTCCAAAAATGCTATGAACATTCAAACACGGCTTTGCCAACTGTCCTTCCCCCATTAATTTCATTGCTAATAGATGGGAGGACTGTGATCTGATGCATCCATTTACTCTTCACTTACCTCCCCTGATCTTTTGCTACTGAACTCACTTCACTGCTCTTGGCTTTAACCACTGATGGATAAAGAGATAGTCCTGCTTTATTAGCTTGTCAGCCTTTAAATGACAGTCTTTTTACCTAACAGGTAAGAATACATGACTTTGCAAGTCCCCTGAGGCATTAGGATCATGCCTAATTATCCCTATGTCTTTAAATAATAGAAGTGGATGACTGATGGGAAATCTGTGTAAGGTATAGAAGGTGAGACAACATTTACTAGTCCTGAACTGAAAAACAGTAGGAGTACTTATTCCCATTATTAGGCATTTAAAATCAAACCATACCCAGTGGTACTAAATACTTCACTGAAAGAGCAAGGGATGAAGAAAGCTGATGCATAAAGGGAGAGTGGGTTTCTCATTAACAGCACGAATACCAATTGCTTTGATATATTCAAAGAAAAAAGCACCAGGACTCTAAGGGTGGCATTTTCTTCTTCTCATTACACAGGAGCTAGAAGTTCTCCCCTGGCAGTTTCAGGCTGTGTCTCTTGTGGTCACAGTGCCTCCACGGGAGCTTGCTCCAATCATGATTTTTTTGCTGACACACTGCAATTTACTGACTCCCTAAAGTAGCTGATTTTGCTAATATACCTTTCTAGAATGCAAACCCCAAATCCATACAGCCTATTAATATATAGCTATTCCATAGGTATTGGATCTGTGTTTAACTCGCCACCATTTGGACTGTTCCAGAACTGTAATATGCTATTTCTCACATACTACCTATAATCCAATCAGACCTTTCAAAACTATTCATGAGCTCAGCAAGCTGTCACAGCCACAGATCAGGTCAACGGCGAGAATAATGCGTAATATTTCATGATGTGCAAAATGTTGCTGCTGTGCTGAATATTCCTTGCTCAGTGGTACTACCTATTGCCTAGGAAAGGCAGTCCTAAGCCAATCCACCAGTGCAGATAGACTGCCAAACTCTGGGATCCCTGGGAACTATCCCAAAAATCTTGGAGCCAACCTGAGCTTGGATACATGCAGTGTATTACAATCAACAAAACGCTTAATTAATGAATGCTGACATTGTACCTTCCTTGGAACAAAGAGGAAAGCATGGCGCTCTGCCCAAGGAGTTTACAGTCTAAATTATATTGGCAATGCAGATCAGACACACAAGACATGCAGAGGGAAGGCTGACACTTCTTCTTAACCTCTGTTTTTCATAAATACAGATGTAACGGTGGCAGCAGAAAGTAGTCTCTATCTGGGACCCTATGGCTTTTTTCACCCTCTTGACCACAAGGAAGTTTACATTACATCTTTTCATTACATCTTTTCATCTTCATACTGTCTCTCTATACATGTATACCTCTTTTTACATCAGGTTCTTTATAATTTAAATCCTAATTGTTGTCAGTAGAACATTTAGTTCTACCAACTCAAAACATCCTCTCCCAAAAGCAGATCATCTCTCCTACTCCCCTCACTTGATCATCCACCTCCTTGGGTCAAATATCAAATATCTATCATATTTAGATCAAAAGCTCATCCATCCCACCATGCTAAGGTCTCTATTCTTTGACCCACAACTTTGAACATCCTACAGTCTTTGCATGGCTTATAATTTCCTTTTCCGTTCCCATCGAGGTCACAAGAACCTTTCACATAAAATAACACACCAAAGTGCTTAGACCCTGAGGATGGGACGTAGAAGGAAAAGTCAGCATTCACAGGTGGTAGGGGTGTGGACAAAGTCCTTAGTGCAGAACAAATTAGTACACCATAGGAACTGATCTCCTTGCTGCATAAACTGTAAGAAAATGAAACACATGCAGACTGTAAACATATCACATACGAGTGTAGATCACACATTAAAACTGAGTACCTTCCCACCTCCTAAGCATTCTATTTTTGGAACTAGCATTTTTGGATTTGTTTATCATCCTCTGCCAAAAGCTAGGAATTCATCATCACTCAAGATCCCTCTAGTTTTTCTATTTCCATTCATTTCTCATTCATTCCCTTTGAAATACTCCCCACTCAGCCAATGTTACTTAATTTTCACTTTTTTTTTTTTAATAGAGGAATTTAAATACATTGAAAAAGAACTAACGATTTTAGACCTAAATAAGTGACACATACAAACTTCTCCTCCCTGCAGTTCAGAAAATTGTATTACTATGCGCAATATTGTCATTATCCTCTCTCCTATAACTACCGACACAAAGAACTTGAAATATCACGCTGGTGAAAAGTGGACAGAACTGAAAGAAATGTAACAACAACAACATAAAAACACAGAAGTGAAGATATTTTTAAATCACTTACCCAGCATCAGTGCTATTTCCACACAGTAACACATCTTCCGTACCATTCTTTATGAAGTAGTTTACTGCAAGAGAATTAAAGAAACAGCTTTTTAACTAGTACATTCTGGGAATGATAGCACTACCAAACGTTATTCATCACCCAACGTATTCATTCGGGACAGTAAAAGAGATATGAAAGGCATGGTTTTACTTGTTTGGCTAATTTCAGGAAATGGAAAAACGAAGACATATTTTCAAAGCTTTTCAAACACTTGCTGTTTATATTCCAACCTGACCAGTGCAATAGGGTGGCAGTAGGGCTGTGGGCTCTGTTTGAAGGAAACATCATCTAGCCATGTCCCTGGCTGTAGTAGTTGAGCACAATGTTATTGAAGTCAGGATAGCAGTGTCCAATGAAAGCAATCCATAAGTTTGTCCCTTTGGACTCAACACTGATGAGATATTTATTAACTGAAGCTTGTGATAGGTTAAAAATGCAACCAAGTCAAGATCTAATAATACAAGCAAAACATCCCAGTGCCCCAATCTGGTGAGTTCTAGTCAGCAGAGAGAATGCACAGTATAAAGCAAAAGAAAATGGAAAAATGCTTGTTGTTAAAGATCAAGCAAACAAGGAAATATTCATAAAGACAAATATTTATCAACACAGTCATCTCTAATGTCAATGGAGAGAGACAGACACATCTCGAGGGAGACTCAGAGGAGCATGCTAAATTTAAATGCTCAGGATCGTTCCCTGGTTGACTATCAATGAGGCTTAAGGAAATTAGCATCCCCAGGCTAACGAGAGCCTTTGTGTACATACTCCATCTTCTATCTCCAGCCAGCAAAGCAGTCTAAATTCAGAGAAACAGAACAGGAAGCCAACTCCTCAAAAGGATAACCAGAATTGGGTTTTGAAGAGATGTTCTAAGGAGCATCGCTTGAACCCCAATGGCAGTATGGAGGAAAGGATAAAAGCATTGATACAGAAACATCATAAATGCAAAACAGAAGACAACAGTTGAAGGAGGGCAGATGTATCAGTGTACTTTGTTTTAGCCGACAATAGGGATCCGCTGTTGACCTAAGTCATGGTGTCAGCCCTACACAAGTGTTTATGAGTAAAGGAGCTCTGCAGGTGTTAGTCTGGAGAGGTTCTCCATTCTAGGCTAACATCCTGTTGTGAAATGCTATAAAAATCAAGAGCGACAGCTTATCCAGGCAGGCTATGCAAAGAATGCCACTGAACAGATGTGCTGTGGCTTTCTCAGTAAGCTGCGAGCAGTGGAAAAGCCCTACCCTGCTGCATGCCAAGAAGGAATTACTGTCCATGAGCTTTGTGGTTTGTGAGGGCACGTGATGGCGTTCAGAAGTCATCAGTGCATACACCCTGCTCAGACTGCATGCTCTTCTGCTTCGCTGTATGTTTGGTGTTTCTACGGAAATATCTGGACTAGCAGCAACACCACTGAGTTCAGCGTGGTAAAGGATCTGTGAAAAACCACCAGAAAAGGGAGCAGGATGTGGAGACTTACATATTGTTTCACTCTGCACTTCTGCCGCTGAAACAATTCTGCTTTTCCCAGGACAGATGGTACCTTATTTGGGACACATGCAGTTGGTGACACAAACACTCTGTGAGTCAGGGGAAGCATGGCACAACCACAGAACGAGAGACAAACAACTACAGAAGTTCTGCACCTTGCTAATAAGTGGTATTGCTACATGGGGTCCCCCAAACTTTGCAAGCACGCAAGCTCTCTGGGAATTGCAACATTTCATATTGTGAACACGAAGACCAGGAGGACGCTATACTTGGAAAATTGAAACAAAACGGGTTGGGTATTAGAAAACATTTCTTCTCTGAAAGAGTGGTGATGTGCTGGCAATGGCTGCCCAGGGAGGTGGTGGAGTCACCATCCCTGGAGGTGTTCAAGAAAAATGGAGATGTAGCACTGAGGAGCGTGGTCAGTGGGTATGGCGGGATGGTTGGGGTTGGACTTGGTGATCTTAGTGGTCTCTTCCAACTTTAATGATTCTACGAACACCTCCTGCTCATCTGAACCAGAGGATGCAAACAGAGTCAGAGCACAGAATAAGTAAGAACGTGTACGCAAACAAGACATTTAATATCTCAAGAAGATACAAAATCCTGTTGTCTCTTGTTGACAAACATTTACACTCCTAAAATCAGCAGTGCAGTGAGTGCTACGCAAAGCATGCTGAGGAATTGGTATGCAGACACTGCTGGGAGAGGGATCTTCGCCACAGGATCTGCAACTGCGCAGTAGAGCACCACCTCTGTGTGCCAAACTGCAGCCTGAAGAAGAGCTGAATTACTGATTCCCTACTGATAAATGAAGGGGGGATTAGAGCATTATGCCTGAGGAGACAAATTGCTGTATTATCAAAAATGCACACAACAATCAATTTGTCATTCAAAGCAAGTTGGTTTGGATTTCGACCAAACATGCCAGGCAATCAGAGCTCTTTAAGGAGGAAGCAGTCATTGCTCTTGCTCTTAAGAACAAACCACTTTGGTATCATATTAGCCCACGGCCTAAGCTTTCTATCACTTAACTCTAAAATGAACAAAGAATATAAACCTCCTTTTTCATTTGCAGTAGGAGCTTATCTATGAAAAGTAGACTGCCCCAACTGATAAACACTTTATGAGAAAAAGACTTTGTCACTGTCTTGGAAGATTCTCATTGATTTTTGTTACAGTTTGTCAGCTTTTTCACTGAAAAACTTCCACATGTGAATAGAAACAAAATATGAAAACAAAACCCACCATACTGTATATTTTTTTTAAGTAAAATCAAGCCAAAACAAGTCATATTTTCACACATGCTTATATGTAAATAATCTAGATCCAACATGCTGCTTTTTTTTTTTTTTTTTTTTTCCCCAAATAAACTGCATTTTATCTTTTTCCTCCCAACTTCACTAAAAACTTAGTGTTAGAGTTACGGTGTATGTGAAGTCTTTTTGGAACTTTCCTACAGGAATTTTCAGAGTAAAATAACTACCTAATCTTATTATCAAAATAATAAAGTCAGTAATCAGAAAACACTCCCTGAGTATTTGTTTCTGCTTGGCCACACATTATTTATTCCACTGCTGTCAGGTAAACATCTATTTTTAAATAATACAAAACATCTTCTGTCAGCATTTGTAAGTCAGAAATTCAACAGAAACATGTTTCCTAACAACCAGATGCTGTCTTCTCTAAAACATATGTACATTTGTATCAACCCTAAGCCTCATAAAAACATACTAAGATGCCATATCCCCTCTGCACCTGATGCAGCATTACTCGTGCTAGGTTGGTTTCTCTGCCAATAAATAGGTGCAATACGAACCCTTGCACTGGTGTCATCTTTCCTGGATTGTATTTTAGAAGTGCTGAGCTCAATAAATCAAACCTACAAAAGCGAGTGCTCTGAAGCAGCTTATTACCTTCTGAGTTTCATCTGCATACAAAGGAGAGTGTGATACAGGCCACTGCTTCAGCCAGAGCGGCTCAAGCACCATGAATCTGGCCCAGGCCCACATCCCTGGCTGTGTACTGGGGGAAGGAAGCTCATAACCTCACTGCAATGAGTGGTTGTGCCAGTTAGAGGGAAGAGAGTAGGAGTTTACCTCCACACTATGGATCGTCTCTCTTGGCGTTGTCATAATCTAACATTAATGTGCTTGTTGCACCAAGGAGTAAACATTCCTCTAGTCTGTTTTCACACAGAGGGTAGTGAGGCACTGGAACAGGTTGCCCAAGGAGGCTGTGGATGCCCCATCCCTGCAGGCATTCAAGGCCAGGCTGGATGTGGCTCTGGGCAGCCTGGTCTGCTGATTGGTGACCCTGCACACAGCAGGGGGTTGGAACTGGATGAGCATTGTGGTCCTTTTCAACCCAGGCCATTCTATAACTATGATTCTATTCTCTGTTTTGAGAAAAGAATCGATAACAGTTACATTGATAACAAATAGTGCACAGCACAGTTACATTATTATTATGGACTACTAATGGTTGTCTTCAGATGTGACATCGGTCCCAGAGAGCAGAGCGCTCTGACTGTGGAGTGGGGAAGGTCTGCTCTTCCCCATCACGAGCAAAGGGACCTAGTAATAAATGCAGCCAAAGAAACAATGTCTGTGAATCCAGCCCTGCTAGGAATCTCCTACACTTGTACCCACCTAGAGCAATATAATTTCTCCAGCATTCTCAAAGCTACTGGCTTTCCAGGGATGCCAAGAAGCTTGGTAGGACTCCTAACCATATCCATCAGTGGTTCCTTAAAGCTTAAACTCACAACAGAATTAGGAATATTGGTAATTTGATTGTAAATAGTGAGTAAATAGAGAAAATCCTCTAGGTTTCCAATGTTTTCCTTCCAAGGTTCTCATACATCTCCTCTTTTCTACTATTTTATTCTACGCTTTCTCAAAGCTATCAGTCTTTCACATTTCTACATTGGACCCTTCTGCACCTGGAGGTTTTAAATATTCACCCTGCCTCCCATTATCAGGAAAAAAAAAAAAAAAAAGGCAAATTTTCTGTCAACTTCCTCAACAAAATAATAAGTTAATTAATTCTAATTAAAATTATGCTCCATACCTATATCGCACCACTGAGCAGAAAGCTGCAGGGTAGAAATCTCTCCTCATTTCTCTGTAAAAGGATGAAGAAGGTTTCCAGTTGAGAAAAATTAGGAAGTTCAGCTTAGAAAACATGGTTCCCAAATCCACACTGTGTTCCTTATTTAGCAACCCAGCTGAAATGATATCTTGATCTCTAAGTCATCAGAATTTAAATATATATATATATAAAATGGTATTTGAACGCTGCTCTTTATGCGAGTGTAATTATATATATATATATTATCACACTTGCGTAAAGAGCAGCGTTCAAATATCATTAGTCACTGCCCAGAGTAGAGTCCTCTGGCTGACTTTCTAACAAAAACGTAGAGAGGTGTCTGTTATCTTGGACTATTTATTGCAGCCATACGGGTGCACGTTGGTTGGAGATTTTCCCTCCATGCTACGGCAAGCACGGAGCACTGACAGCCAACAAATAACCAGATCCCAATTTAAAATGCAATTCAGAAAGCCCCATCACCTTACAGTTGTGATATGTGACACAGAAACGAAATAGATAACACCCCTTCCTCACCCTTTCGCCCACCGGCACAAACACACTGTACCTCCTGGTAATATGTAATAATTAAAACGAATCCTTGCTGCACTTGCTGTGTGCACACTGTGTCACTCACAGTGAAATCTCTAATAAATGAAATTGAGTTTGAAGATGAAAAACATGCCTCTCAAAAAAGCGATGGAACAGGCTGTATTAATGGTATTATTAGGGAAGAATGCTTGGGAATAAATGGCACTGCCAGTTAGTTCTTCCCTGCTAAAAGGGGTTACAAATAATTATAATAATGAAGTACTCTCTTGTTGCTCACCCCACGACAGGGGATCTGGTTCTCTTCCTCTCTTCCCTGGCATTTGCTGTTGTCAGTACCTCTGTTGGGTTTTAGAATCATGGAAGATAGGGTTGGAAGAAACCCTAAAGATCATCCTTTTACAACCTCCTGATGCTTTCATAGAATCATAGAATGGCCTGGGTTGAAAAGAACCACAATGCTCATCTAGTTCCAACCCCCTGCTATGTGCAGGGTCGCCAACCAGCAGACCAGGCTGCCCAGAGCCACATCCAGCCTGGCCTTGAATGCCTGCAGGGATGGGGCATCCACAACCTCCTTGGGCAACCTGTTCCAGTGCATCACCACCCTCTGAGTGAAAAACTTCCTCCACTTTGAAGGCTCTCAGCTGCTGTCCTCTCCCTTCTTGCTTCCCACACTTCCCAAACTCTTCCCTTGCACACTTGATTCTTCCCCAGCCCTCTCCTGCCACCTCATCCCATTACCGTCTTGGAGGACATTTTCAAAACTTCAACTAAAAAAGGAACAGGAGAGGTTAATTGTGAGGATGTTAGGGGAACAGAGTCTAACAGATACTCCACCAGCTTTGCCACAGTCTGGCATGGGGACCACAACAACCCCTTGACATTTTGAGCCAAGTGACACAGAAGACAACAACAAGCAATAAACACGGGGTGCTGGCTTTCAATAATGTTCAGATCCCCTCCTTCCATGCCCATGTCTGGTCAGTCATGCAGACCCATATGCCTGGAGCTGAAGGCTGTGTAGTGCGTAACTAAAAGCATATTTAGTGCCACTTGTTTAGACAAGCACTTCACATGAATAGGCAGCAAAATGCTGAAGTGCGGGCTATGGAAGTTTTGTAGAGGGCTGTTTTGTTGCGTTTTATAGATATATATATATATGTATTTCGCACAAAGGAATTGAAATCAAAAGCAGCTACAAGGGTTGAATGCATTTGTGATTACAGACAGATGCCAAAAAAAAAAGAAAAAAAAGAAGAAGAAAACACTCCTGCTTGCACTGCGATAAAGAAAACAGATGAATTGGATCAAAAACTGACTGGGAAACAAAAGTTTGAGATGAAAAATCAGTGTGTCTCTGAAGGCTAACAGAGGGCTATGTCTGCACTGTCTTAGTACAAGACAAAGGAAAGAGAGGGTGAGCAGAGAGGTGAGAAAATCTACTGATGGCACAGTATTTTTCAGGTAAGTCAAGTCCAAGGCCAGGACTGAATGAGGAACACAACAGAGGCCAATACCACTAAGAAAATATGTGGAGAAAGGCAAAAGTAGATACTGTGTTCTCAGAATGCAAAGTAAAGCAAAGGAAAAAACCTCACCCACCCATAACCTTGTTAAGTTTTAAGTTCCCTGCATCAATGCAGGTAAGAAATACATGCTTCTATGTAATAATAAGCTGTTAACAAAGAAAAATGTTGCAATACTGAGATGCAGGAGGAATGGGATGCAGAGGATGAATATAGGAAAAAAGTTGCCAATATATTAATCAGTGGCTTGTGTTATCCAGAAATCGAGCATAGCATTGCTTTCAGCAGATAAACTGCTGAACTGGGGAGGGGAGTATTGAGAAGTGGGTAATGAGAATGACTGGGAGAATTCAATTTAAAAAAAAAAAACCTGAGATATTTCATCTCAGGAAAGAGGTGACCAACAGTCAAAAATAGCATGAATTCTGGAAAATGAGAACTTGGTGTGCTCCTAGATACAGGATGTGATATTTATTGCCCTAAAACTATTGGAGGGAGAGCAAAACCAAAGACAAAGGAAATATATTTTCAACTGCACTTCTCATTTCAACTGCAGAAGTTTCTGCTGCAGGCTGTCCCTTTAACCACGATGACTTGTTACATATGTAGATAAGGATATCCAGAGCTATATAGTTAATGTTAACAAAAATTTATAAAACAATGTCTGTACTTTGGGCTGCAGCAATTTGTTTTGGAACACGTGGGGCTGCTCTGAGCCACAGACAGATGTTGCCTAAGGTAAACCAAACTGAGTGAGCCTGGCAAGTCCTGTATTTCATCCCCACCTCACTTGGGTGAATTCAGCATTAATGGAAGGTATTAGGAGAAAATGTTCCTTAATACTTAAAGCCAGGGCAATAAGGGAAAGCAGTGGTGCGAGCTGCTGTTGGTGGTCTGCTCAGAGTTGAAAGTCAGAGCTACCTCCTGCCTTTGCAAGCCTTGTTATTGCTGAGCCCACTGCAAGCAGAAGTCCATGGAGATGCTCCAAGGGGCACAGAAATGGTCCTTTCAAGTGCTCCTTTGAACAGTACTGTGTGAGTCCAGTGGAATATACTTTGGTAGCATACGAGCAATTTGAAGGTGCAGGAAAATGCTCAGACTGCTGGGTTTCATCTTTTGCAGCAGGTCTTTCCTCTAGCAGATCTCTCTATGAGCAATAATAACGCATCAATGAGAGCAAAAAAAAATGTATCTGGAGGATAAATCCTTCTGTTCTACAAATTGTTCCAAAGCTCTTTCACTACCAGGTTAAAAAATAATGCTGTTGGATTGTTGGGAAGAGGCTGTACTGGATACATCAGCACAACACCTGTGTGTCTCTGAACCTCGTACTTCTTCTGGGTCTTTCTTTTTCTAGGTAGCTTAAAACATGGAAGTGCACAGGTTCAATACTCGTGTTAATAACACATCACTGCATTAATGTTTAAGCATTCACAAAGCAATTTATCTAAAGATCCACAGCACCTGAACAAAGCCACAATACTTACCGTTAACGGTGGAGTAATGGGAGTAGATTCCATGCTGACAAGCACCGTATGAAAGCTGACAGAGGTTCTTTGTCTTAATCATTGGTTCCCACACAATCATACATAACAAAACACCTCTTCCAGTCTCAACCTGATTTACTGCTTCCCTCTTTTCTCCCACCTCCATAATTACTCATCCAACACTCACTGTCTTCTATTACCACCTCAGACAACACCTAAAACACTTCAGCTCTCCCCAAACCCGATGCATCTATTATGTGATTTGGACATCATTATTTTCTATACTCTTTTCATGCAGTTTCAGAATATCTCTTCATACAGCTCAATTTCAGTGACTCTTAAAGCAAAAATGAAGCAACTCCCCAGGCAGAGCTAACAATTAAACACAGAAGTTAGAGAAAATATATGTGTAGACATACATCTACATACACACATCTATATTTTTTATACACTCACATATGTATGCCTAAACATCCTTACCCACTTATTTTAATAGCCCATTTTATCTAGAACATCAAAGAGGAGGATGTGGAAAGACTTTTGAAGTATCTCGTATTGACTGCTCGGATGGAATTGCCCTGATTTAGCAGCTCTGAGCAGTCAGACTGGCTCTGATTGCATTCACACCTCATGCAAGAGCCACAAGCCTGAGACCACTTCTCCAACCAAGAAGACTATAATTCACATGGGTAGCACATCACCGTTCAGCAAGCTGCTCTGCAAACAGAGGCTATCTATGAAGAGTTCCCACATTCCTCAACCTTAGGCATCTAACGTGGCTGGTTTAGTTGGACCACCTCCACAGAACAGCTATTATGAGTTAGAGACAGAAAATGAAACTGGCTCCTCCAAAGACTCCCTCAGAAACTTTCTTCTCCAAATTCTTATTACTTGATTAGATGTATTTGGGACCCACAAAGTCACAAACTTAACATATGTATACATCCTCCTAAATCAAGAACTCAAAGTAACTATGATATCTAATTGTAGGTGAAAATATAGACACTGAGTTAAACTGTATATAGATTTTTTTTTTCAGACCTCCAGTATGACTGGAGAAAAAAAGCACTGTCATGAAATGAGTGCCAGAAAGTACTCTGCAATAAAAAAATAGCACCCTTGAAAAGTCTATTTTTAAGCTACGAAAATGGCAGGTGACTCCTCCTGCCAAGAGGTTAATAAATCTTTAACAGTAGTATTATTGTTATTGTTGTTATTTCTTCATTGTGGACAACAGTGTTTTATTTTACTTTATGAGATACCAATTTAGAGAGAAAACATACGTAGCACATTCAGAGCCTCTCAATTATGTTATTCAGTTTACATGAAAAGAAAATGCTGGGTTTTGAGACTAGCACTTTAAGAATGTTTTAATAATATTTTTACTACATTTTTAAGGGGTTTTTCTTAAGTATTTTATTTGTGTTCAGTCTGTATTCAGTCTGAGCACTGGTCTACAAAAGCACACACGATTTAAACTCAGATTCCTACTCACTATTTACTGATGAGTCAATAATCCATTTTAGTAATGGAACACATAAATTACATTAAAAATTCTATAATCATCAGCGAGGAGACTCAACTACATTCAGCCCCTGGGTACATCTTTTACTCTCTCTAAACCAGTGACATGTCTGACTTCATATACCTTCCAGTCCACTCTGACTCATGCATTCATAGAGCTTCACTTCATGAAATACGCCTTTAATTTTAACACCACAACCCAAGGCTTTTAAGCATGCTATTTTCAGCTAATTTCCTAGAAATCTTTACAAGCATTGGAACTAACCTTGTAGTTCTGCAGTCACCTGGCATTTCTAAACCATTAGCCCTCCTAAAGGTAACTGGCAGCTCAATAATTTTGATATCAATATACTGATTACACAATTTTCAAATTGCCATGGAGGTAAACTATCCTATTTTTTATTTTATTCCCTTTGTTTTATTGCTATATAGGCTGCATCTACAATTTCAGATTATCGGTTTATTATTATTAATGTCTACAAATAATCCTCTTTGGGCCTCTGTAGTCCTTTAGCAAATCTAGAACTGCAGATATGAAAAATAAAATCACTGACCAGTAGCCAGTATTTTCCCAGATGAATTAGTTATATCTCTATTTTAATTCTGAGCAGACTATAGCATTGGCATTTGACATCAAGATATCCTTAGCCTAAATCTATCTGTTCTCAACTGTCAAGCATCCCATACTCCATTCATATAAAGAATAATGCTATGGAAGAAGCTGGGAGATCTGATGAACTCCTTTTGCTATAATCTTCCTCTTTCCCTCTCCCAGCTCTGCAAAACTAAGCATCACTGATTGGAGGCAAAACTAGACTCAAATAACTTCTTTTATAAGAAAGGTTAAAAGAAGCCCTTTTTTCTAGAGGTAGAAGCATAAATTTTGAAGACTTAGAGTCACTTTAATTAGTAAAAGGAATGGGAAAGTCCTCCTCTTCGTCATGAAATGTGCTCACTGAAAGGCAAAGTTTTTGACTTGCATCTTCACTGTGAATAGACAGTAAGAGGATAAAGCAGTTGTCTCACCCTTCCATGACCGCCATACCTAAACTGAGAAACCATTGGCACGTGATCAGGTGAAGATTCTCTCACCGAATTAAGCTTTCAGTGGCAAGGATCAAAAAAAGTCCTCTTCTTGATAGAGGAAACAAAAATATTCAATGTCGTTTTTGTATTCTAGAACTTAGTAATTGGGGAAGCTGAATGAAATATATCTGTGAATTCTCCCATTGAATCCCCAGTCACAAGGCTTTTGTCTCTTGCTTCCTTAAGGTGCCTGGCATTTCCTTCACTTGCAATAGCCACTGAAATCTGGCATTTCAGAGGTGTTATTATGAACCTCTGATAGCACTCAGGTTTCTCCTTTCTGGTGGTTTGTTGTTTTTATTATTATTATTATTATTATTATTATTCCTTCTCCAAAATGAGTGACTCATCTGCACTGGTTTTGAATTCTCCAATGGTTTATTCTCTAATTGTCTATGTTCTCTTTGAATAAACTTAGCTATCTCAGTTTGACCAATTTTCTTCTCTAGTTCAACCTCAGAATAAACAGTGACACTACTCTGTATCTTAATATATTCAGCTTTTTATTTAATTTGGTCTGCCTACACTTTAATTTAACTGTATATATTGCTTAATTCCCTGAAGTACTTGAAATTCGGACTGTTATTAAATTGTGGTCAGTACTACTCTGTTAAACAGTCACTTCATTTCACCATAATGCTTACGCAAAATAGAATATAAAGCACTATTCCATCTAGTTACAAAATGAGCCAGTCCCTCCATTTCTGAATTGCTTCAGCATAATAGTCAACATTTAATGAAAATCCTACTTAATATTATTCTTCCTAGTCTAATTGCTGAGCCACTTTCTTCAATTTTTCAAAAAATACTTCATTATTCTTATTTTGAGGTCAGTACATTTTCCCTATAGAACTACTTTTCTTCTAGTTCTTCAGTGGCCTTCTGTATTGACTCTATATTTCAACTATTCAAACAATTCTTGTCCATCTGTTCTAACTGACAGCCATTTGCCATAATGCACTGCATCTTTATTTTCCAATATTATGAAAACATGAAAACATTAATTGACAATACTATTGCTTACTGTTAATACTGCATGGTCAAAGCTTAATTTGCTTTAATCTACCATCTCACCAAGTTGATAATCCTTGTAATAGGTAAATCCACTTTAGTGATAACACTCATAGCTTCATGACCATATTAACCATAGCTGGATTTACTAAATGAGCATTCCTCACCTTCCCCATACCAGCACCACGCAAATAAACTTGTCTAAGGCATGCTGGAGCAGGTGTAGAATCCCTCCCACTTAAAGCAGTGCTGCAGCAGGCCTTGAGAGTGACTGTATCTTTTTATTAGAGACAACCAGTATTGCATATACCCTTCTTCCACTCTCAGAGAACCAGATTATCTTCGGAGCTCCATTACACAGAGTCATCATAGAATATCCCAAGTTGGAAGGGACCCATAAGGATCATCAAGTCGAACTTCTGGCTCTATGCAGGACCACTCAAAATTTCAGACCAAATATCTGAGAGTGTAGGAGCTGGGAAGTGCCTTAATGCACCAGAGCTGCAGAGGTATCTTTAGTAGCTCCAGAGCTGGAAGATGGAGAGCATCGCTGGGAAGAGATGCCAGCAAACTCATTACCAGGCAGCACAGCTCTAGAGTGGTTTAGTACTCTTTTAATAGTGATTTAGTATTTTCCCCTTTCAGCTGGCAAGAGGCTCTGGTTTAGGGACATTGAGGGGGACACACAACCTTACAGTCAAGGTCAATCCTGAAGATGGCCCTCATTCAGCCTGAGTTTTGTGAATGCCCTTCCTTAATGCTCAGTCAACCACATTATGCAATAACAGTACAAATATAAAGCTTTTTATCTTTGAATTAAAGCTTTTAAACACCAATTCTCCCAAGGCTGCTGAAACTCCAGAGAACGGAACAGAGGAGAACACTCAGAAATCCCTAGCATGGAGTGATGGGACTGCCACTGGCTCAGTTCCTGAACCTGGGTGAAGAAACATAACCTGGGTGAAGAGGCATACAATGCTGAGAAGCAAGGCTGGGTTGGTGGCAACCTTGTTCTAGTCCAACAGCGCTCTGGATCAACCCAAACAACTGCCCTGAGCCTGACTCAGGGGTATACAGTGCCGACAGCTGGGGTAGAGAAATGAGGACTGTTGGGTCCTACATTCAGAGCAGAGGTACCCTATGACTCTATGTTACTTCCTACCGACCAAATTTTGAGTTAATGAGTATGCTATGTGGTTCATTCTTTCCAAAATAAATAAAATACCAAAAGTCATTGATCACCAGCTCCCAGCAAGGCACGCTGGTCTGGTTGCTTCCTTGAGAATATCATTTAATGTTATCAGATGTGAGCTAATGTCCACTGCAGTCACTGGGAATTGTCTTGTGTTTATGAGGGTTTTATAGCAAGCCCAGATAATTGCTGGGTTCCCTGTTTACATTCTGAAGTTTATTTACATGAAATGCGTTTCTGGTTTTTTTTTTTTTTTTTTTTTTTTTAATGTTAATAAATGAGTTCAGTGAACCTATTTCATTGTAACTCAACATCTAGCAGACTGTAGAGTATTAAAAATTGCTTTGGCCTAGAAAACAAGTCTTTTGATAATAAACATCAGAGCACCAGATACTGTAGGATGGTCCAACCCAGATAATGAGGTAAGACCCTAATAGCATGAGATTTCCTTAAAAAAATGCTCCCGGGATTTTTCAGTGTAATAAATGCTCATCTTTGCTGTTGGATTTTTAAGATTTCAATTCAAAGTTTCAAGTTTTGCCATAAGATGCTACAGCTACAAATGATCTTAAAGAAACAGCGTGCAGAAGAGACCTACAAACAGAGCTCAAATTTTGGAGATACTTTAAAGCTGTGAAAATCATTGGTGAGGTGACAAGGTGCTTGGTCTGCATTAGGAAAGCACTGGGAAACTTTCAGCATGAACTGTGAAGGCACAACAGAAAACACTACCCAATCTTTCCAAACCACGTCAACGTAGTGAAGATGGAGTAATCACAGTCACATCTGTTGTACCAATCAATACAGACCAACGTGATAACAGATAAATAAATAAACAAGGTAAAGAAAAGAATTTACCTGGATCATTAAGAAATTCCTCTGAGTTGTTCCATGTCCTGCCATCCAAGTACAACGTGCCATTGGTGAAGTTAAACTGGGTGTAGTCCCTCACACACTTGTGTCGCAAGTTGCCCATAAAGAGCTGGAGGCCTATGAGGGCAAAGACACTCAAGCAGAAAACGGTCAGGATCATCACATCAGCAAGTTTCTTAACAGACTGGATTAGTGCACCTACAATGGTCTTCAGTCCTAGGGAGATAAAAGCCAAGAGTTTATGGATTGAGACGCTGAAAGATATGTGCAGATACGTTTTCTGATGAAACTCTGGATAGAAGGGAAAATTGGAAGGGTTTCTATTACGTGTTTGTAATTTGACAATGGAAACAGGAGACAAGTGATCACCATGAACATTCAGTTTGGCCTACTACCGTCTGGACAAAAGTCTTGGTGTTGCTCTTATACACACACTTATTTAAAAATGAATGGAAAGAACTGGATGGAGGAACAATGAGAAACAAAAATAATCATGGTTAAAGAAAATACAGGAAGTCTTTTATATATTCACGGAGCTGCAGTAAAGACTGTAAAGCCTAAATCCCACTGACTTCTGAGAATATTAATTACTTTTAATCACTGAGGTGACTGATAACTTTATCTCTCGCTTAAACAGATAAAGAGATATGGAAATGTTATTTGTTGCCTGATTATTTAACATTTTTTAGTGCCAAATCCTGATCGCTGTTCTCACATGAGTAATTCCTCTCCCTTCAATTCATTTGCTTAAGACAACAAAAATTTGGGATTAGAAGAAAACCAAATAATATGGACAACCAAGTAAATCCAATGGAAACTGTGTAAAATAACCTGAGATTCTAGTAATACCTGGGCAAAGTTAATCATTTTATAATACGCTAATGGAGATAAATCATCTTATTATAATCACCAAAGGTTTTAGTAACACAAACTGTCTTCTGTTTCAGTGTTATTTCATCCTATAACACTAGATTCATATTATTATCCTGTAAGTATATAGATATAAGTAATTATACTGTTTTCCCAAAGGGTATTGTTTGCTTGTTAAGAAGATCAGCACTATCTGAGCTGGCTGAACAAGACATCAATACAACAAAACCCACTCTATAAACCCTTCCGTAGAGTGTCTCCTGTACTTGGACATTAATACCAACTGCTCAGTGGTAGCAGATTTGTTGTTTCTTTACTACTTGTATTTAATCAATACTCAATAAGTAGTAATCGGTGCTTCTGATAATCAGTGTTACTAGTATGACAGCAGTAAAAGAAATTGAGTTAAATGAAAAAATAGAAAATGCAAAGAGGAAACATGAGGAATTCTCCTGGGCAATACTCAGAAACATGTAGAATTGCTCACTGAATATGAACATACGCATTAAATCTCAGTTCCCTGGAATTCCACCCCAAGAGTTTGGCAGTAATGAAGGCTGAGTTAGTGCTGTATAATTTAAAATAATGTAAAAAACGTACTTGAGGGTATGTAGGAAGGCAAAATGCACTTTTGGTCTCACTTAAAATTCTGTAGATAAAGTAATGGGAAATCATAGTTCCTTAAAGGAGGATAAGCTTCTAGAATGGAACCAAGGTCTAGATATCCCCAAATTCAGCAACCTAAAATACTGCAAGTCCTGCATAAGGCATTGCCATTAGGTTAACCCATGAATGATATTAATGACTATAACATGGTCTTCCAGCCAAATGGGACTGAATCTGATGTGGGGCTGGACATCATCACTAAATTCTCTGTTTACTTCTTCAAGGGTAGTTTGTGGCATGAGAACAAAAGGAAAAGGCTTGAAAGTTCCTCTGTATAAAAATAAGGCAAAATATATTGCAGTACGAGTATTAGGCAAAAGCTGGATATTCATGGGATTTGCACTCCTTGTCAGAAACAGATTTTGAAGATGAATCAGTTCTGTATCTAGATTAAGTATCTAAAGAGGTATTTAGATAAAGGTTAGCTTTGAATTCTCTGAGTTCATTTCTAGGTTTGATGACCAATTTTGATTCATAAATGAAAAGCATAGCTTTTACATTAATCTAGTCTTGGGTAAACTTTAGCTGTAGTGCAATTCTGAAGAGCTTCCCTGTGTCTCACACTTACCCAGCTACCAGATTGCTATTAAACAAACAACGGGGTGGGGAAAAAGAAATACAATTTGTAGATACAATTTTATTTTTTTTTTTTATACTCCAATATTATGACATTTTCTCTGTGTCTTTCAGTGTTAGCTGTCCTTTAAACACACAGATGCATCTTCCCTGAAGCTGGTGAAACAGGAAATCTGAATGCAAAGTGAGCTTTAAAAAAGGGAAAATGGCCAAACCACAAATTCTTTCACCTCAGTGCCCTCTGTGAAATCCCTGCAGTACATTCATTTGTTTGTAATACAAATACCAGCTTGGGGCCTGCATTTGTATCACTCAAGTACACTAATTAATCTTATTCACATTAGCAAAGACAATGGGAGAACTAATGTAAATAGGGATAATATTGGGAAACAAGACCTACAAAACACTAATCACCAGTAAGGACTGACTGTTTTCAAATGCAGACCCAGTTATTGTTAATTTCAAGGTCATTTCATGAAACATGCTTTTCTCAGTTTACTTACTGGGTTTTCAAATAGAAGAATATTCCTATGCTGTTTGCTTTATAAGCTCATTCCTTGCAGATATCAAATAATTTCTTTACAAGAGGGCTTTCTGCTTAATTTCATTTTATTTTTTGATTTTATTTTTTTAAACAGCATATAGACTTAGCAGCTCGGGAATGCTTTAGGAATACAATTGCTGTAATGAAAGACCACTTAAAAATAACTTGTATTCTGCCTTCTGAAACTTCTGCAACTTCCCAAGAAAATAACTTCAGGAGTTGTATACTTACAGTCTATTGTTATTTTCTCATTCTTTAAAAAGAAAATTTGCCCATAAAGTTAAATAGCATCCATCAAGTCACTTGGCACAATCCACTGCTAAGAAAAGTGTTTAAATCACCATTCGTTTCAACTTTCTGCCCTTTGAAGGGCAAAGGGTAAATAAGGACAGCCAGAATCTCTTGCAGGTGTTCCACATTGCTCTGAATCAATCCCCATGTTTTGTAAAAGCAATGCTAGATACACTCAAATTTAGAGTGCTGTTAAATCTTCTAGATAAATAATCCTCCTTTGAAATATTGCCAATGAGAGCACTGCAATATAGCTTAATAGAAGATACTATTTATGGGGCATTAAAGGCATTTACTTAAATCTTGCAAGTCAAACACCAAACCAGGCAGCATGCAGCAAAAACGGAGGAGCTGATCCAGAGCTGAGTAACGTCTACATCTGTTAATGACCATGGGGCTGTGGATTACTCTCACTGGAGTAATCAGCACAGTGGTCTCCTGAATCACTGAATTCTTCCCACGTTTCTGGGCCAAATCCTGCTTGCGTGACATGAGTAACATGAAAGCACCCAAAGTCAGTGGGATGAGGGCTGTACAGGCAGACTGACACCTACAGAAAGCAAGAAGGATTTGGCCCAAGCATTCCTGTTAATACTGGTAGAAATTGATACATTCAGAAGTTAATCAAATAATCAGTTTCCAAATGCAAATCAGAAACCATAGAAAATGCAAGCAACACCAAACAATGAGAAATGGCAAGATCTCACAGCACCATCCATTCCTCCTTTGAGATGTGAGAAAGTATTAGCATAATGACATCCATACCAGATGCTGGCAATCACCTACAGAACATCAGACACTTCCATGCACAGTCTGAAAATCAGTAGGGAGAAGAAGCAAAAACAAAACCAGAGTGTGTCTTGCTCTGTGGCTGCCTTCTCCTAGCCTTCTTCTCTTGAAGATGTGCATGTGCCTTGTACATGTCTGCATGAGTCATGTACACATACAGAGAGAAGAGCTCGCTCTCAATTACCATCCTTTGTCACCAGCCATGATGAACGTATTTTGTCATTAGCCACTGACACACGGAGCAGCAGAGAGTTTAATACCACGCTGGCAAACTTGAAAGGATGTCAGCGTTTCTGTAGACCATCTCTGCACGAAAATGTGACTGTCAGGCCAGTCTCCAAGGAAGATGCAAATATGTCATGTATTTCTCAAGTAGCTTCACCCTGAGCCATGTGATTTGCCCATCGTAAGGATGAAATCTGTCTTTCTGTAGGGGGACTTCAGTGAGATTCAAGCAGTGATCAAGGGTCAGACTCCTCCACACAGCCTTAATTCTTTCAGTCCAATCTCTGTTCTGGCTAACAGTAAAGTACTGGATAACATTCACAGCACTATTTATAGCCTTTAGACTCACACTAAATCAAATGGGAGCTGGATCAGGCCCCAAAGTGCCTTGGCCCAATTTTCTGTGAGGTCACCTTTCGCCTGTATCCTGTCATTTTGTGTGAAATGTCTGTGAAGTACACGACTGTTCTAGAAAGAGCAGAAGAGCTTCTCTGGATACAGGCACTTCACAAAATGGTGATGTCCACAACGACTTCCATTTTGAGGCTCTGTGTGAGGGGGCATTGAAGGGTATACCTGAGGTCTTTGAATTTCCTCAGTTATTAATTATCACAAAAACATAGGTGATTTGCACGCAGATAAATAATTGGAGACCTCCAAATCACAGGAAAGGTTCCTGTTGAGTACATTGGGATTTGGATATACTGGCTGGGGGAGACAAATGGGAAACTTCAGTGAGTTGTCCTATAGCTGATCCTTCTACCTAGAAGGAAAATAAATGGATCTGGTTGCCATGGCAATGAACAAGATGCTAATTAATAAATAAAATCACAGAGAGTTAAAGGTTTCACGTTCCCAAGCAGAGAATGTTTGCTATTTCTAAGAACCTGAACATAAGGGCTATAGGAAGAAATTAAAAACATTTTTATGCAATGAGTCTAGATAAACACTCAGCTACTGTACAAAGCTCATCTTCCCTGATATCATGGGAAACTGGAAAACAGAAAGAAATGGGTGTGCTTAGTGCTGAAAAGGGAAAACAGAGGATCCTTGAAGGTCCTCAGGAATATTAAAGGCAGCCACAGAGGGTAAGGCACTGACCCTATCTCTTACTGGTAATGCACCAAGACAGGGTGAGGCTGAATAGGGTCAGGAGATGCCAGCATGACACCAAGCAGGTGCAGCCCCAGATGCCTACAGAATAGGAAGCACAGCTTTCTGCTAGATGCTAACATTTAGGTTGCTGAGTCTGGATCTGGAACCCTCCTCCTAGGGCAAAAGGAAAAGTAATGAGTTGAGCTAAGCTCAGCCTTGAACCAGGGGAGTGAACTCAAAGTTTGGGAGATCATTTTAAATCCTATGAGCGCACATCCCCTAAAACTCCCTGTGCCTGCTTGCGCACTTACAGCAAGGCATTAAAGATAAGTGAGATTTTTAAAAGCACTAATTGTTAGCTTTGTCGACTCCCCCTGGAGTCAATACTGAAACTCATTGATTTCAAGTGAAGCAGAATGCCTTTGAAAACCAGCCTCTAAGTGCTTTGCTGGACAGAAGCCTTACAATGTGGAGGACTTGGCCTGCTACTTTTGGTAAGCAATTTCACTGAGCATGCTGAGCCCAAGTACGTTTGTGCAGACATAACTACCTGATAGAGAAGCGTGATCAATTTTATTGAGGAAAAGCTCAGATATTTGCAATGCGAGTACATTTCAGTGCTTCTCTCTGAAGACATAAAAGAAGAAAAAAAGCCCACCTTTTCTGTCCTCCATAGCAGATGCACCCAAAAATCTTACGAAAGATATCAGCATTCATTATCTCTTCATTTTTAGCCCACTGCGGAATGATATTTCATTCTAGCACAAGCCTGTGTCATTGTCAAAAAGTCAGATTGAAATCCAAGTAAACACAGCATCATGCCCAATATTTCTTTCTTAGACATATATTTAGACATACAGGCGTATATTAGACATATATTTAACATGTCTGACCAAAAAAAATTGAACTGGTTCTTTGAAACTATCTATTAAAAAAATCAAAAAAGGAAAAGCATATCCGTGTTTTACAGGCAGCTAAATGATCCTTAGCAATTTGTAGCTCTCAACATCTATAATTTAAACATGCTCATGGCACAGGTAATCTTGACAATAAAATTTAGGGCCAGATATTTTATTTGCATATCATTATGCAGCCATGTCAGCAAATAATTCAGTTACCTAAAAATGCAGTTATCAAAAGAATAATTCCATAGGAAGAAAGAAAACAAGAAAATGTGAGTTACTATGTATCATTCTAATAAATAATATTCGTCTTTTTTTCCTATTAACCCACAAATGGAACAACTCTGTATCATTGAAGAGCTTTAGTGAACTTTACAATAAAGCTTTTCTGAATATCTCTATTCTCCTCATCAACCGAAAAACAGCCACGGTTTATCACTTTCTATAAAGCAAGATGCAGAACATCAGAAAATCGCTATATATATAACTGAGCAAAATAGACAGGCTCTGCTCTGAAGAAGAACAAGATTGAGACAAGATGGAAAGTGAAAGGCGTCCCCTGGAGAAGGCTGTCCCTCTAAGTTAGCCTTCAAATCCTTCCTGCAAAGGAAGGTAGGAAACTCTGCTTTTATTTCTGATTACCATCGCACATGATCTACAAAAGTGCTCAACTTGCTGTTCAGCTTTATTCTTTAAAAGCTAAATTTTGACCTATACTTTCACTAAAATGTAGTAAACCCTGGACCTATGCGTATATTTTTTTAACCTCTCAATTCCAGAATTCCCATTTCCACTTTATATTCCTTGTGAGTGTTGGTGATTAGTCCCTGGATGTTTATGCCATGGCTTTTGTATAAATCTGTTCTATTATTCATGAGTGATATTTTGATAGGAAGAGAGGGGGTGGCATCAAGTTGTGCCAGGGGAGGTTCAGGTTGGATATTAGGAAACATTTCTTCTCAGAAAGAATGGTGGTGCACTGGCACAGCCTGCCCAGGGAGGTGGTGCAGTCACTGTCACTGGAGATGTGGCACTGAAGACATGGTCAGAGGGCAATACTGATGGCTGTTGGATGCTTGGACTAGCTATCTTGGAGATCTCTTCCAACCTTAATGATTCTATGATAATGCAGGTGTGCATAATACAGTAGATGGCCAAACCTTTCTAATCCTAAAGAGCTGTGCACGAGAATCTGAGCAATCCCAATGCTATGCATAGTTTTGATGTGTGGTTGCCAGCATCTGTTCAGGATTATCACCAATAGGATCTACCATGCACGGTTTTTGCTATCTTCTCTACCTTGCCATGCAGGTTGGAGATGTTAAACACTGAGGCTGAATGAGACCTGTCCATAGATAATGCTCAGCAAGAATTTATCATCACATGTTTAGTCCTTACTGGACTGCATAAATTACTAAACAAGAAGCATTAACTACTATTTTCAGAAACAGGAGTAAAATAGGTCATAAGCAATGAAAAAAAGAGCTTCTTTCACTACCAGACCTGTATGAAAACTGTTATATTTTGTTGAGGGGTAGTTGTGCTGGAATCATGGTCTTTAATATGTAAGAAAATGTGATTTGGTGAAATGTTGAATCCACCAAAATTAATGATGGAACTTTTCTGATCTAGGCAAGGTCTGAAATTTAAGCACTGTTTCTATCGCAAACAGATGGACCAGCACTAGGACAGATCAGGCTACCTGTGCTTGAAGTCTTGAAGCTCATAGCACAGATCTGGATTCCTCTTTGGATGTGCTTTTAAACACAAATACACACCTTGAGGTCATACGCCTTCCATTTTTTAAAATCAATATCTGAAGACTTTAAAAGAGTTTCGTTGCCATTCTCATACAGTTCATGAATGAGCACTTTCTGTCTGCGATTCACGAGCCACTGCATGCAGCCCGTCTTCCAGCAGCACTCATTTTAGTGAGGTCTGTACTTTTGGAAGCACTCTAATTCCTTCTGCCCACAGAAATGGTACTGGGAAACATATCGGAGAAAGATATTCTATTGACAGGTCACATCCCCTACATTCCTCCATTTCCTGATCAGTATCTATGGTTAAGTCACTTGTATTGACTGTGATTACTACTGGAAATGGCATGTAGGCTTTAATGGCAGCCGGAGTGTTTAACCTGGTTTTCACCTGAAATGACTGAGATTGTTTTCAGCGCCCGCAGTACTCTGAACGTTCGCAAGGCTGAGACATTGCCCAGGTCCACAAATTCAGTTATGTATCTGTAACAAGGGAAAGTCACACACAGACAATGACAAAACACCAGCAAAAAACAACAGTCAAGGGGACAAAGAGAGACAGAGAAAGAATCACTTGTAGCTGAGAGCCAAAACAGAAGGATCGAGGCTTCTTACCTGGGATTACTGAAATAGTTTTTAAAGCTCTCAATACCCTGAAAGTCCGAAGAGGTGAAACACTGCCTACATTCACAAATTCTCCTACATACCTGTAGAATTAAGTCACAGTTATTTGGAATTATACAATAGAGTACGAGACTTGTCTGAATGAAGAATGCATTCACATATAGCAGGAGCGAACGCATCCGAATGAGAGGTGACTCCACTTTTCTGGCTGCTCTTTGATGCCGTTTGTCCCAGGTTTTTCATAGCACACATTATTGCAAATGTTTCTTCAACTATTAAACTGATCTAACAGGCATCAATTTGTTAAAACTGTGGTTGAAATTTGTTATCAGACTGTTCAGCAACAAATACTATGAAGATTTTATTATCATGTAGTTTAACCAAGATTTTTTGCTTTTTAGGAAACATTAAGAATTGCTTTGCTGCTCTTAAAAAATACAAAATAAAAGCTTTGAGTACTTAAGTAATTTTCAGTAATGACTTCCACAAGGTACATACAGAACAACATTGGGAAATATCAATGCAAATATTTCTACAGGGTTATTTATTGTACAGTGCTGTACTGTGTGTTAAAGCAGATGCTGATTTCAAGAGAAGCTTAAAACTTTATTTTATTTTGTACTTCAAATCCATGCCCGATGGCATGCCGGAAGAAGACTTTTGGATGAATATAACTGAAAACCCACTAAGCCTATTTATGATTAAAACAGCAATCCCAGCTATTCACCGTTGTGTCTATTTTGGACATCAGGGAGACCCATACGACAGCAGAGCAAAATGCTCCCAGGAGGGTCAGCTATAGAATGAATAGGCTTTATCACTGTTTCCAAAATTATTTCCACCAACAGACTATGCAGTAAAATCACAGCCATCACTGTATGTTCTGGACCCTATTGTATGGCTGTTTACATTTACCTACTCTACTTCTTTGAGGTTCTTTATTTTCATGTGCCAAGGATAAAACTCCCTTGGCTATCTGACAAAGACTGCTTAAGTGAGTTTTGTGCGAAGGACTCTGCAGGAGGACAAAGCACCCTTTCCATATCTGCTAACCTACATTATGTTCTGGAAGAGCAGTATTGCTTCTCTTCTTCATATACAGGGGAGTCTGGCATTTACCTATCTGGTCATTCCTCCCCAGGTGTACCCAGCACTTCTCTCCCAGACTCTTTTGCAGCTTGCAAGAGTGTAAAATTAGGGGAGAAGCAATGCCATGGGAGTACGGTTTTGCAGACCAGAGATTTGTACAAATACATTAATAAGCATATTAGACAAATACTTCTGCTACCTGTTCACAATAGTCAACTAATAGAGATTTTAACAGCTTCTTGGATGAAACTGCAGCAGCTCAGTGTCTGTCATGGGGAGCAAGAAGCAGCTGGAATTCCCATTCCAAGTTTTCCAGTTAGCTAGGGAATTGTTTATAGTCTTTAAGAATTTAGCAGGGCATTTTCCAATCCAGAGCTACAGCAACCTATTCCTTTCCTGTTCTAGAAAGTCCTCGCTTGTCTGATAAACAGTTATCTAATCAAGGGCAGTCTCCTAAATTTTCCTGAACCCATCCATGGCCCCACAAGGCATGGTTGTGCCTGCTAGCACAGGGTGGGAGAAAAGCTGTGAAAACCTCTGGCACCACTGATCTCTAATGAGCTGTTAAAAGCTACTTTCTATGACCCAAATTGTGCTATTTCTGCCCCAAAAATAAGGAGGTAGGAACCTATTCTGCAGTAACTCTACAGCAACTGATGGTCATTCCACTGTAACACCCACCAATGAAATAATCATATTTCCTGTTAGATCAAAAGCCCTTCGTCCCTCTAAATCTCATGGCCTTTTATCAGGCTCTCCATCCCATACTGGTTTTGTTTTCAGATACAGAAACACCACTAGCTACAAGCAAAGATAACAACCTTACTTCAAATTCAATCATACTTTAAGTCACTTGCAAATTGTGGTTTATATGAAGGGTAAATCTTATCAGAATAGAGAACATTATCCAATGCTTTGCACTATCTGTAATATAACAATGAAGGAAGCTTCATTGTACATATGAAGATCATACTGCAGTCACCATTAGCTCTTTCACTGCTGCCTATGGGCTCAAGGAAGCAGTTGCAAATACTGAGTATAAATTCTTTCCTTTCTGTACCAAAACTCCCATTCCTTCTTTTCTAATCTAAAATTGTTTCTTTCCAGTTCTATACGCTTGAAAGAAATATCCAGATCTTGTTTGTGCTGACTGCTCAGACACAAATTTCAATTTAGAAAACAAGATGCTCCCAGTGGGTTTTGGCAGAGCTGGTTGGGATGATAACCCAACTTCCTCCCAAGCTGAGATGAGATAGAGCTGACACACTGTCAAGGCTGCAAGTTGTTGCTCATCTTGCCCTTTTTCTCTCTGCTCATTTCTACCTTAATGTCAAAAGCCTTCTTCCTTTAGAATACAGGAAACCAATGCACTGAAGGTAATGACGAACTCAGAGCCCTGCCTAGGAATTCCCTGCTTCACATACTGATGGACAGGACAGAGGAGAAGTGACATTTTGGATTGTTCTGTCCTGCCTCTAAATACTGCAGAATTACATGGCTCGAGGAAAGATTTAGCTGAGAAAAATATCTAGTGTGTGCTGGCATCCCAAAGCTCCTCCCCATCTGCCTTGCATATTTTGAAACACTTATCACAATGGCCATATGTCAGTTTGGCCAAATCTGTAGTAATACAGTAACAGATACAAAGATGTGGCCTTGGGCTGACCTACTGAAATAAACGGGAGTCTTCCCAATGAAGTCTACATAGATTTTACAAGTCTTCATGTTTTCCTTCTGCTGAACACTGCCAAGAATATTAGCCCTGATCCTGGCATATCACCACTGACTTCACTGATCCTTTGTGCTGTTTGAACTAAGTTTGGGTTGAACCTTTTTTTCCAGTTTTGGTTCTAATCAAATTTCACGGGCCCAGGCATTCAACTCAAAAGTAATCAATTTCCCCAAAGTAGCCTTGGTGTATTGACAGAATGGAACTGAGAAATCTTGCTCTGAAACCACTCAGGAAAACAAAGACCATTTAAAAATACTTCAGCACTTTCTCATTTTCAGTATAACTTCAGTTAAAAAAAAAAAAAAAAAAAAAAAAACAGCTAGACAACTTAGAAATATATATCTATTGCACATCACTGTCTCAAAAAACAAAAAGGAAAGCTACTTACGCCATAACAATAACACTGAAATCCAGCCAGTTCCATGGATCTCGAAGGAAGGTGAATTCTGTCATGCAAAATCCTCTCGCCAATATTTTTATCAATGACTCAAAAGTGTAAATGCCAGTGAAAGTGTACCTGGGGAATAAAGTGTCCGAGATAAGCAACAGCATTAACAAGCAGTTGAGAGAAGGGATGGCGTGCCTTTATCACAGGACACACTCCTGCCCACCTTGTTGGGTGTGCTCATGTAGGTCATGGCTGCAGCACTGGGGCTGCCTGCAAGCATGTGTGGACCAAGGAATGTGTAAGAAATGGGAAAGCGCTCATGACAGCCACAGGATGAAGATAAGTTTCACCATAGGGTGTAGCTGGATGAACTCTCACTCATTAAGTCAGGCATGAATACTACGCTGATAAGCTGCGCTATGGGACTTCCAAAGCTCTTCCTGCAGTTGCCAATGAAAGAGGAAAGGATTATGCAGCATTCCTTGCTGTTTCTCATATTTGAGGGACGATGGCTGTTCCATTCATACCTCTCATCTCTTCCTGCCCAGGCTGTTTTGAAGGACAGCACTTAAAAAATGTTGCCACCTTCATTTTCTTAGCTAACAGTGGTGTCCTTCCTGTAAAATTCAACAATCTGTTGTAAATCACATCAGATCTCAGAATTAAACAGCAGTGTGTCATCACTGGAAATGAAGAAACCAACCCCTGTCCCAACACTGCATGTTCTAATTTTGACCTGCCTGAAAGTAATAGAGACATGAGGGTCTTTTTCCCCCTGAACACAAGTTGTTTATTACTGACAACCTCTTCATGGTGATATTAGGTAGAGCACACACATTTTACCTTTCACAGTAAAGATTATACTTGTAATAATATTTAGCAAATTCTCTGTGGAGGAAAGTAACGCATCTGACTTAGAACACTCAGATCGGTATCCACTCAGGGCTCTAACTACCAACAGAGACATACTTCAGGCACACAGCAGCTCTTTTAATAATATCTGAGATATCTAGCCCAAAGGGACTTGGTATTCTAGGACCTATTTCAATAAAAATAATAAATGTTTAGCACCCACCACTGATAATCCCCTTTTCCCTAGATGAAGATGTAGACGATACCAAAGCAGAGTTCTTGTGAGGCTGCTATATACCTAACCCTAACTCTACATACACATAATTTTTTTTTAAATCCCATAGAACACAAGTTTCATAAGCCTTAATACTTAACACTAGCATGCGCTTTCTGTTTAGTTGTCTGTTTAGTTCCTAAACATCAGTAGCTACAATGGTATCATCACATAAACAAAAACAGAGAAACAAACAAGGCCTGGAACAGTTGATGGGGAAAAAAAAAGTGTAAGCAATGAAAGGTGGCAATATACTGAAGAAATGCATTATTCAAAAGCAGGAAATGTTTCCTCTTAGTTATATATTCCTTCGATTTGCAACTGGGCAAAATTATAAGTAGTGGCAAATCTGACGGCCTCCTGCCCTCCTGTCACACAGCACAGCTAGTTACACATCCTATAAAACTTCAGTGTGCTTCATCTTAAAAGGGAGATAAGCAGGACTGCTTCTGTGCAGCAGTGCATGTAAACCCTTCCTCACGCCTCCTTTATGACCACACACCTACACAGTATCTTGTACCCAGCTCTTAGTTTTATTCTCACCTTACAAATATAGGTCACTCCTGTGAGTCTCTTTAAGCATGTGTATTCAGTAATACATGCAGAAAACGCATGCAAAAAAAATAAATATACTTAACGGTACATAAGCTCATTAAAATGATAAAGCACTTGTATTTATTCAGCATGTCAGATGGTTTAATTGATTGTATAATCATCATCTAATTCTAAACAGATCGGGCAAAGTCCTCCAGCAACTGAGCAGCTTCTTCAACAATACAAGTCAGGGTTTGTTTAATGTTTTTAGTGGGGGGAAGTTGAATTGATTTTTTCTTGCTTTCTTCTTTTTTTTTCAAAAATGTAAAATATTTATTCTGTTTTCAAGGCAGATCTAGGACAAATATTTGCACAGCGTTACTCCTACATCCCCTGTGAGGCTCTGGAACAGTAGAGAAAAACTGGATTACATCCATCTTCTCCAAATCCAATATTAATCGATTAGAAATAAAGTTTGTTGGGTTGTTTTGTTCCTCAAAAGAACTCGTTTTTGATTTTGCTCTCTTAATTTGAGGAGGAAAAGCTGAGAGGTATGAGGGGACACAGAAAAAGGGGAAACATGGAAGAAAAAGGATTTACTCCATGCTGCATGACTCCATTTGCTGTTCAGCTCTACGCCTCTTTCATGCCCTGCTCAACACACTGATAACATCATTCATGTTTTCCTGTCTAAGGAAGACACACCAATCACTCTGATATTTTCTTTCACAACTTCAAAATCCTTGGCTGTAGATCCACTGACCAAATTTCGACATACATGGATGAGAGGTCCGTGTTTCATCTACACACATCATTAACATGGTATGATGTGACATTTTTTTCAGTAAGGACAACATCAGGGGAGAAGGATAGTCACAGACATTATGAGGGTACAGAAACACTGTACAGAAATACATGAAACATCCTGGGACTAGGATGTTAGTGTGATCAGATGAAATATTTGGTTCAGAGCTGCCTATAATTAGTAATTTATGGCCTAGAAGATGTCCCCTGCACGATTCTATGAAACCTGAAATAAGGGCATTTACTGCCTCTCCTCACAGCCCTGCACAGACCAACCACAAGGCTATCTAACAGCAGATGGTCATGTTTATCATATGTCAGTCAAAAATAAAAAGTGTGTTCTGATTGGTTCAATGAGCCAAAATAATTGTTTAATGCACTGTAGGTTGATTAGCTTGTGCATCTGGTATCTCTTTCTGAAAGGAGCATTTTAAAGCAACTTAAAGAAATGAAATGGGCTTTCTGAAGCCCGTTAAACCCTTTTAAAATTCACTTTGGAAGAAAAGTAAAAGGAACGTTGAGTGACATCTTTGCTGTTTTATTTTCTGATGATTTCACAAGCTAAAAAGAGAGGAATACTCACAAAAGCATCACCTCATAATGTACACCTACCAATGATTACGGGGGAACGCTATTCATGATATGCTCAGTCCAAAAGAAACTTTTGATTCCAATGAGAGTGGAAGTCCTGGATGTATTTTCTGAAATAATTAAAGTCCATTGGGCTACTTTAATGTGCCCAATGTTGAACCTCTTGCCTAGGAACGATGGAAGGCTGGCCAGTTTCAAATGGAGTTCTCATCATACGTGATTTCATTCCGATGTAGCATAGCAGGTGCATTTAGCAATAAGTATGAGCTTGGAAGACTGAAAATTGTTAGTTTACTTACTAAGGGAGTTTTCACAGGCAAGAAACACCTGGCAAAACACTTTGTCAGGACAGATACTATGGTCAGTGTTACTGGAAAGAAATGAGACAACAGCAAACAAGAGGAAAAGAACGTAACAAACAGAAGAGGAAGGACAAGATAAGGATGGGCAGCTGTAAGCCAGCCAGGATACTTACTCAACATATTTATTCCATGATGGAGTCTCTGACTGTGCCATGAACACACAATTAGTTAAAATAGTGCACATAATAAACATACTGAACAATGTAAATAAGTGAATTAAGGAAAAAAAATGCATTTGTTAAGAGATTTCATACATTTTTATCATTTCATACAAGACTCAACATCTCACTCATAATTTCCAGCATTTTAAAAAAATCACTGTAGACATTTGTTTCCTATTGCATAAGAAAAAAAGTAATTAAAGAAACACAGAAAAACTGAGTGATTCTTGTCTGTTTTTTTTCATTGCATACATCTTTTATGCATGCTTTACAGAGTAAAGAAACACACAGTCTTGGCAGTGTTCTGAAAACAACGATACCTCAAATTTACAGCCGTGCTGGTCAGATGACAAAATGCATAGGTGCACAACTTCGCATGAAAAGCAGGATTAGAGTCATGTAAGTATATACAGAAAAACCTGTGTCTGCAAATTCTGATCTTACTTTGCATCCTGAAACTTTTCTCAGGCAGCAGGCAAAGCTATAAATCCAAACTCTTTAATCTGTCTAACATGCTTGAGGTCTCATGATCAGTATGCATTTCACCAAAAGCTAATATGAGTTTCATAGCATTAATTTCAAGGGTCGGTCAGAAAACCTCATTGGAAAATACAGTCTTGATCTGCAAAGCTGAGTGTTTCAGCTGAGGAACCAGCTTTCCTATCTGGAGGCTAGAATGAACCTCCCTTGTGTATAGTCTGTGCACTTAATGGCTAAGCTGAGGCCATAAATACAAAGAAGAGCACCCTAAATCAAATTCCTGAAATTCAAAACATAGTTCACTGAACTGCTCTGCTAAAAGCACGTGCTACTCTTTGTAACCGTGATGGGGCTCTCCTGCATAAATAGTACATCCCATGCTCCTGGAGAGAAAGTTTAAGGCATGAGTTTAAGTGGACAGAAGTTAAACATCCTACAATCCAGTCAACAGCCTGGGACCCTTCTCAGAGAAGCATAGCACTATCCAAATGTAAACTGCTTTTGACTTCTTCAGAAGAAAAGTTTCCTTGTTTCCTTGTTTTATCCATTTACCAATCCCATCGGTGGTAGTTTTCTGAGAATAGTAGAACTGTTCTATCACAGACCCAAAATCTCTGCTGAGTACAGAGTGGAACGTTTTCCAAATGGCCCCGGAAGGCACTGTGACATTAAATTGGTAGTAACCAATCTGCATGTTCCCCTGTGCCATTCAGAGAGCAGTAATTGAACCCAGAGGGACTGCTCATCTCACAAACATTTTCCACTTATGGAGCTGACACGTTCTGCTGAAGGACTGGGAAGATGGATGATATCCAGACTCATTTACTTAAGTCAGCTTGAGATACGTCTCTGAGAGTCGTCTACCTGGTTAACACAATGAGGTTGTAAACTGCAGCTGGGCTGGAATACACTGCATTACACTCACTGCATCACCTACAGTGAAAAGCAGTGAAAACAATAATAATATAGCAGAGCAGTATCTTCAGGCCATGCCAAACAAGAACTATCCTTCAATTCCAAGCAAAGAAATTTCTCTATAACCACTTAATTTAGGCTCACTAGTCTGATCTATACATCCCTATTTCCTTGTGGTGTAAGCTGAATCTAAAAGTGAGCTTTCCCAAGGTGACATCACCTTTTTGTTTGAGCACCAAAGAAAATATACATGAGGATACAGTTTGAAAACGTCAGGGGTCAGCTTTGGGATATTAAATGATCTATCAATTCTAACCAAGTTTCATGACCAAGCTCAAAACTACAAAGAATTTAAAAGAAAGAATCACTCTAGCTACTGAAGTTGGATGTTTGCGTTAGAAAACAGAAATTCCTACACAAAGAAAATTAGCATTCCTGTCTGAAATCTAATGCAATTGTTCACACAGTAGAAGTTGTTGATCATTATCTACTCAGAAAAGACTAAGCAGAGGAGATTAAATTGATGCAATCTGTATTATCACTATTGTCTGTCACCTATCTTACAGCTGCTATTACTTCCAGTATTTGAAAGCCCACTGATCCTTGAGCTGACATGAATCATGCACATAGCTAACACACTCCAATAGGGTGCATGGGTTGCACACTATTATGGACCACAAATCCAACACAGTAAGCTACACATTAGGATCCTTTCTGCAATAACCTGACATTTATTTCCAATCTGAAGTTACAGAATGACATCTTATGCAGACTGCATAAAGAATTCCTAAAAGTTATATATTTTATCTTCCAGCACAAAGATACTGAGCAAAACACTGCATGCTTCTATTCTAGACTTCATTATGATAGATAATAGTTAATTAGCAGACTGAACATTGGTGTCTCTTTAAGTAATCATTGCCAAATTACATATAATATGGGCAACCAAAGGTTAGTTCCAATCAATAGTACACGTAATTGGTGCTTCACAAGGTCTCATTTTCTACTACCAAGGAAAATGTATAAAATCAGATAGAAGAAAGGCTGCAATCACAAAATGTGAACACAAATTATGAATTCTAAAAGGATACTTTTTTAGATGGGACAGAATCCATAATTCTAACACCGAGGAAGGTAATTTTGGCCTAAAACCTATTCTGAATCAGTGACAAATTGAGACCAACTATCTATAATACCTAGAAAAATCAGGAACTAGTAATTGCAATATTTTTATACAGAACAGTAAACTGCTAGGAGAAACCACAGACAACACAGAGCTGTCTTTGGCTTGCAGGCAAGAGCAACTAAGAGAAGCCTTTTAAGCATAAGGCATAAATGAAATGCTACCAGTGACTTAATCTTAGTAAATAAAGATGCTAATAGCTAATAGAAGGTAAAAAGTTTTCAACCATTACTTCTATTTTGCATTTGCTATAGACCAAAGGGATGCAGACCTTCACCACCCATGTCCTTTATGACAGAAATGGGCCAGAGCCTTGTTGGGGCATCTATCTGCACCTCATAGAGTCTGAAGAGGAGGGGAAATACCTGGAAGAGGTTCAGGGCCATGCTGTTAATTGAAGCGATTCACTTTACTGGAGGCTGTGTGGATGCTTTCCCATGGAAGGATGTGCTTCTGAATGACAAGAGTAACTACGCTTGGATGGATGAGCAGTCAGCATACAGGATCTATCCTGCCTAAAGTCTCAGAGGAAGAACTCCATAGAAAGCCATTTAACCAAGAAATGTGACCCCCCACAGCTTCTATAGAGGATGATCTTATTTTGTCCTCTCTCTTCTGTTCTACTGTTGGCCTTCGAGGTACATTCAGTGACAAGCAAAGGAAATATGGCCTCTACTAAAGATGTTGCTTCAGACACTTACGTGACAGAGTACCATTTGTTAATGCTCTTTTTTGGCCTCGCTCCAGGGGAAATAAAGACTGCTTGATTACACTCACGCAAGGCAACAGATCTGGTTCCCAGATTCATGTCTGTGATATTATTCGCTTGAGTACTTGCCGATTCAGGCTCCTTTCTGCCTGGGATATTGACTTCCTGCTCAGCCAATTGCCCTTTGTGCTTCAGGATGGTTCAAAAGCCCTTTATTGACAGAAAACACCACAGTGCCTAATGCAGGAACCTCGGCACTGAGAGGCTGGGACTGAAGCTCCCACCTCCTGCCCGTGCTGGCTGAGGGCTGAGCTGTTGGATTGTCTGACATTATCAACACAAGGTGATAACCTCCTTCCGGAACTAAAATGCTGTTAGGATTGCAGCTTTCCACTCCTGAAAGGTTACACTCCTTATCTCCCATATTTCTGCTCCTGATAGGTCTTTGAAATTCACTCCTTTGTGCTCTTTATCCTTGGAAGAAATGTGATAAGGATTTCTTGCACACTTATCTTATGGCTGACTGCTACCAAGGATGTGTCATTTCTGTGCATTACACACACCTGTGACCTCGTGGCTTCATGGGCTGTGTGCAAGAAAGGGAGAAGACAGAACAGACCTCCAGACCTGGAGCCAATATTTACACATACCTTTTCTAAGAATCTCAGTTTTCATATTCTTCTCTTAGCTGCAGCTGTGGAAATCAAGAACTTCAGCAAAGCTGTGCTGGTGTAACCGTACCTCGTAAACACTGTTGGGCTCTGGGTATGCAGCAGTGCCTGCTGCACTGTTGTAACCTGACCCAGAAACAAATACCTCTGCAAAATGCTGTTTTTCCTTCATAACTGTAAAAACACATTAGATTATATCACATACTCTTTTTTTTTTTTGCATATAATTATTGTTGCCATATTGCTATTGTATCACTTTAACTATTTCTCTTCTTGCTAGAACACCTATATTCCCACTTTTTATGTTTTCCCCACTGCACAGATCACTGGAATCTGGTTTATTCCCCTGCTTTTTTCCACAAAATTTGATAACAAACAAATAATTCTAAGAGGCTACTTGCTTAGTGTTAGTTCTCTCTGACAGACACAGGCATTGCAGCTGTGGGATTTCCATCACTGAAATGCCACATGGTCATCACATCACCATGTACAGTCTTTGAATTATCACTATTGGGTCACTCCTGCACATTACTTATTCCTACTGGGTAGCAAGTTGCACAAAAAAAAGAAAACTAACAAAACTACAAAACAAGCTTGAAAATATCTTCTTTCAGGAAAAAAAATATTCTGAGGCAATTCAAGATCAAATTTTGTCTGCATATAGTCACAGAGTCTCATGGGAGACACTGCTTAAGCCCTCAGTGGCAAAGCTCTTCCACAGTGCACATCTCCCTGGACATGCTCCAGCCTCACAGCTCCTTTCCTATCTCAGGTATTGCACCACTTTCCTTCCATCTTCCAACTGTTCCCCAACCATGGTTGGACACTTCACACCTTTCAAAACTAAATCTCACCAAACTCACAAGAGATGCTCACAGTACCATAATATAATCACAGTCGTAGCTCAAGTTACAGTATAACAAGGGGAAAAAAAATCAAGTTTTTCTGTGTATACAAACAAACACATCAGAAAGATCTAAAGCAACTTAATTAAATTAACTGCTTTCTCACTTTCTGTGTTTAAAAATAATATTATAAAATACACTAGGAGGAACATCAACAGAAAGGATATGAATGTACCAAAATTTTAATTGCTGCTCTTCTGACTGGATGGAAAGGACTAAGTATATACAAGGCAGGAGTGGCACTAAATCGAAATATTGTCTTCCCTTTGTTCAGTACTACAAATGTCTGGAAAAGAAAATAGAGAATAAGAACATTCAATATTTGCACTGACATTAGGCTTTTCCCATCCCATTTTCCCAGAGAACTCCTGCCGATATCCCAAACCTCTTCAATCCCAAATCCCCAAATTGTTTTTCAAAAGACAAATGAAGTTGTCTTCTTCACTGCCTACAGGATCCTTTCATACTTCCTCTTCCTAGTCCTACCTCCACAATAGGACTTGATTTTCAACAGTGAATGGCAGCATAGAGACTAAAATGCTTTAGAGAGACTTTTATGCCATTTCTCTACTGCTGTGCTGTTACTCCATCTTCCCTACCTTGCACAGGTTATTGCTCTCAGCCAACATTTCTCAACTCATCTTTCAAGAAGCTATGGCAGTGATGGACTAGTGGTTGGACTAGATGAACTTACTGCTCTTTTCCAATCTTAATGACTCTAAGATTTCATGAGGCACAGCTCCACAAGAGGATCTAACCCAGGCAATGAGGCACTGTCACTGTGTTCATATTAATATGGAGAACAGGAAACACATACTGAGTTATCTTAAATCCAAAGCAAAGATGAACTGGATGCTACCCAATTACATAGCTCTGAAAATGCCCACTCATGCCTGGAAGGACTAATACTAACTTAGAGAAAGGATCAGGCCACTCAGTAGATAAACTCTTAATCAGGTCACCCACTTGAAACTAAGACCTCTGTGAACCTTAAAGTTCCGAATCTGTACCCCACTGCTTGTGCATGGTGACAGCAGAGCCATAAATATCTGTAAGTTAATTCTGGCCTTTCCAGGTCTTTCTCTTTGTCCATTTAACTTTAATTCTGTAGTTGTTTGACACCATTTTAATGGAAGCATCACCATGGTCATATTAATCTTTTGTTTAGAGGAAGTAACTTAGCCCAAAACCAAGAACATCAGTACCTGAAAGAAAATGAAGCTCCCTAAAAATACTCTGAAGTTCCAAGTCTTATTTTATTCTCCATGTTGCAAAATGTTTGGAAAGGATAATGATCTGTAGTAAGTAACCAGCCTCGCTCTGCTATCAACAGCCTTTTGACAGATTCTGTTTGCACTGCTGTGGCTTTGATCCAGACTACATGCAGTACTTCATCAGGTGATGCTCATTTTGGGATGAAGCTTACTGTTCTGCAAAATGCCAGCACTAAATGAACCACTCACGTATCCCTTCAGTTCTGTTTTGATAATCTTAAATGGAGTTAAACCATTCCTCAGCAGAAAAAGCACTGCCCTTCAGAATAGTCATGGAGGTGCTTCCCATCTTGTGATGAGCACTAACATGACACTTGAGCAGCTTAGTCCCATTACTTAAGACCCAAGACTCAATATCGAAGTTCAGTTAAGTTCAAAAGGCCAACACATCTGTGAAGAGTCAAGTCTCATGAAGATGAAAGATACAATAGATAAAAACTTCTGGCTTCCTTCAGCTATTGCTCTGCCCTGCCCTTTTCAGACTATGTATACTCATAATCAGCGTCACTCAAAAACACCCATGTTTTAATTATGATTTTTATCCCTCTTTGTTCTGCTCACATGTTTTTCGGGAGACCTACTCATGCCAAAAATCTGAAAAAAAAATTTTACTGACTGTAAGAAGATAAAAACCACAGCCCTCAACACAAAGAAGGATGCTATGGTTCAGCAAACGCTATGAAACAGAGCGCCTTGCTGATGCTCACCTTGCGATCATTGTAGAAGGGGTCAATGTCCTCCAGTGGCTCTCCAATAAGCTCTGGAGGAACAGTCCCATAGATATCAGGCAGCTTCTTGCACGCTTGCAAATCAAACTGAGGCTGAGGTTTTTCCTCTTCGCCCAGCTGCTCTCTGTACTCCTGCTTCGCATTCCTCGCAAGCTTCTCTGCAATTCGCTTCTCAATAGCAGCCAAGGATTCGGGCGTGAACCGGTGGAAGCTGTTAGTACCCGGTGGTAACAAGAAGTCAGCCATCTTTTCATCCTGCTTTGTCTATACTGGTCTTTTCTCCAAGTAGTTGAAACAGCTGAAACAAAAAAGACCAAAGGTTTGCGACAGGAGCAAAGCAAGAACTAAGCCATCAGAATGAAAAACAAACACGCTAAGCAATAACTTGTAGGTTATCGATTACCAGGAAACTCTTCATCTGTTCTGATGTGGTGGGTAGCACATAAAGGAAAACAAAACATTTGAACTGTTATTTCAATTAGCAATCACTCTGTGATCAGAGCTAAAAAGACTCTGTTGATTACTGTGGACTGTTCAGGAGTTTTTAAGTCACTTGGGAGCCTCAGTCATATCTAAAGAGTAATTTACATTCATACAAGCTTAAGTTTCACTGAAAGTCACAGGGATTGGATTCCTAACTCATTTTTGAGAATGCAGCTCTGGGAGTGGATGAACAATGCGCAGATGACTGCAGGGCAGATTTAAATCCACCGATCTCGGGCCACATGATGCAAACTCTAAAAATGCCCCAGCTGTTCTATTCCAAATTTAAAAAGCAAAGGGTCAAGTTCAGATTCTTAAATCACGCAGAAGTTCTTCATAATCTCTGTCTTAGGCTTCTGCAATGCAATTTTTCAGCATTTATTTTCCTTTGGGGATAGAAAATAACCATCTTCCTGACGTCTGGCAGAACCTCTGAGTATTTCCTTCTCCACACCCTACAATCCACAGGATGCTGGAAGCCCAAATGTGCCTAGCAAAGCCCTGGGACCTTCATGAGAGCACTCCAAGCTTCTAAGATGCTGTGAAGCCCCTGTTGCCCATTCATCATATCTGAAAACCAGGCTGACTGTATCCAGTATCAATATGAACATCTAACCCGGGGCTGCGAGCTTTAACCATGTTGGGTTGACGGAGCTTCACTGTTAACACTTCCAATCCCCAACAGATTAAAAATGAGTGAGAAGTGCCACATCTCCTCAACTTACAGGAACAAAATACAAGTGTGAAAAATGCAGCAGAACAAAAAGTCCTCTTGTATCTGCACTAAACAACACAGATAACTGTGAAAATTAATGTAAAACAATTGTTTGAAAAGGGATGAAGCTTTTCCCTGTTCGAGCAACTTGCACAAATCCATTCAAGTTCACTGAAGCTGTGTTTTGAAATTCAATAGTGACTTAGGTGGTGTGCTTCTTCTAGCAAAGGAAATTCCAGCTATGCAACAATTAAAACACATTCCACAGAAGAAAATATTATTTTAAAATTATTATTATTATTTGGCATATCACCAGATACGAAATCAGAACATAAGCAAATAAACAACACCATAGCTTTTGAGGTGGGCCACCCTATTGCATTTGTCAGTGTGTGGAGAATACAACTCTTTGTTCAGCTGCAATTGTTTTCTGCTTTCAGATGGCATTTGTCTATTTATAGTGGATAGTTCCAGATAGTTTGCTTCTATTAGGCTCTGTGATGACAGCGTTTTTGTTAGCAAACAAGACTTTAACTGGACTCTGCATGACAAATAGCATATTTATTGACTCAATTTATTTGAGTAAAGCACTCTTTCAAACAAGTACTGTTTTTCTTTTCTGACTTCTTTTTGAAATGAATTCATTAAATTCTCATTGATCACAGCCTATCATACAGGAATGATTTACTGGAGTCCGTACATTATACTCTGCATTACCACTTGTTACAACAAGCAGGCCAAAAAAGAATAAGCCCTTCCTGGAATTTGCGTCTTCTAGCATTCTTCTTTATGTAGCCGTTCTCTTCATTCTTTTTCCCTCTCCTCCCTCATCAGCTGTTTTAAAAACAGGAAATTAGAAGCTTTCCCACAAGCTGAATTTTCGTATGCTCACAGCTTTGCGATGGAGCACCATGTACACAGATAGAATATCACTTTCTACGAATGGCATCAAAGAATTCTCAGAGGTTTTTATTGCTGCCGTTTTGATTTTTTTTCTTGATAGCGATACCTGTCACTGTGCTAAAGGAGACAACAAACATCAGAGGCTGATCGGTACTCCTGAGAAGGCACAGCAGGTCCCCTAAACTGAGAGGAGATTACAGAGGGAGGTCAGCTGAAGTCCAGATAATCATGAGAGTGGAGAAGACAGTGAGTAGTCCACTTTTTCTCATAAGGAAACAATGATCACAAGACTGAAGGAATTTCAAAAGAAATTACAGAGAAGCAAGTCTGAAACAAAGCGAGCCACTTTCCACACAGCGTAGAGTTATCCTGTGGAAGTTGTTCACACCAGCTGCTGTAGAAGTCAAAAAAGACAAAGATTCACAAAGCCATGAGACAGATCCAATGGCAAAAGGTTCATTAATGGTTTTAAACACAAAGACACTGCCTCTGACTAAGAAAATCCCTTAGCTGTAGGACCCGGGTGCATGAAAGAAAGACTACGTATGTTTTCACTACTTTTAAACTCTTCCTGGTCTACCAGCCGGAAGAACGCTGTGGTCTGATCTTATGTATTCCTGTCCATATATAGAACTCATGCCAATGCAAGATAGGCTCTGTGGCTGGCCTGAGCTTGTAAAGAATCAATACCACCAAAGTTAATACCCCTAGCCACCTGCAGGTGCATGACATCAGCTGCTTCTAGTGCCTTGGAGGGTGGGCCAGGCAACATCCTCCAACCTATGGAAATACTCTTGTCATTGGAAAGCTAGAGCTTTATACTTTGCTTTAAATAGAAATATCAAACTGGGCTGTTATTTAATCACTAGAGAAGACCATGAGGATTTGCAATGAGGTCTCACTAGCGTAAGACTGGTGGGAGTGCAGAATTAGTCCATATAGCCCTCTTCTGACAACGAGCTGTGCTATGCTAGAGGAGGGCAGTGGCAATCGCACTCGTGGTGAACTTGCGCACGGCCCCATTCACACTTCATGAGCTGTGTCATGATGGGATGAGTGTTTCCGTTAGCCTGCCTCAGCCCAGCCACTTCTGCAGCCTGCTCTGTACAGCTGAGCTGGATGCACGGCCAAATAGCACGAGGGACACCAAGTACTTTGATGAGATAATAAGAGAATGTGTGGAACGTCTCTGCTAAGTGTGACAGTTTTCATGGGTGTTGCTTAATCAAGAAACTGAATATTCATAGAATATTCAGCATCCTTCTTAGAGTTCTTTAAAGACTTCTTCAAATACTCATTCTCACAACGGAACTCATCAAAATTTAAGAAAAATAAAAGGGGGGGAGGGGAGAGAAAAAAGTGGAAGGGAGGGGAGGGGAGAGGGGAGGAGAGGGGAACAATAGGGGATTGCGAGGAAGATAAAATTGCCAAAAAGAATTATCAAAATCAGAATTTCTAATTATTAATTATTGATAATTATTTCTGCTCAGTAAAATAAAGGAATCAACTTCAAACTCAAAACCACATCTTTTCAACCTAAAATGCAAATTCCAGATAGTTAGCTTACTGGGAACAAAATAAAAAATGCTACGCAAACTTCATCAGAGCTTTCAATACTCTTCCATTTATTTTTCCTAAAACAAACTGCATTTTACAGCATCCTTAAAATTGAAAAATCTTGACTTTAATTTGACATAAGTTACAATATCTACATTTTAATATATGTTTAGTATAATTCTTTTTCAATTTCATATGCTTTCAGGAAATGGACAAGATGATTTCTTGTCCTTTTTATGTCTAATTCCTTTTAATCTATGAATTGCAAACATTTCTACAAATAGACAGGGTTAGCCCAGATGTTTCTTAAAAGGGTAAGAAAACACCACAACTTAAAAAGGGAAATCATCAGTGACTGAATCAAAGAGCTGGAATGCCATTTCTTAGGAGATAATAGCTATTGTGACTCACATTTTTACAATATGAGCCTGGATTTTTCCATCCCTCTCAGGCGTATTTTTGAAGTACAAAGCTTCCAAACACATTGTTTCTGAGATATCACCATGCACAGAATGAACATTTCCCTCTTGCTTGTCTTTGTTAAATTCAGTTAACATCGGTTCGCACTGATAAAAAATGTACTAGTTATGTAAACAAAATGTGCATAAGAAAACAAAGCCCTGAGAAGCATAATTTCTGTGGCACAGCAAGAAGTGGGAAAAGTACAAATATACTGCTAGTGTCTGTATTTATTCAGTGAGATAAATGCCTTTTTCCACGACAGCTTTAGCCTTACTCTCATAAGCTTCACTCATCCTAGCTCAGAAGACCTTTTGGGCTCTCCAAACAAGACATGTTTGCCCTGCCTCCCATGGATGGTTGATTGTCACCTGGGCAATGGGATACTTGGCCACTTGGGCAATAGGATACAGGAAAAGTAGGTCCTGCTCACCTCCAGATGCTCTTGCGTGGAGTCTGCAGGCTCAGACCACCATCCTAGCATTTGCCAATCCTTTATCACAGCCTGAGATGCTGACAAAATCTCTGGGGAGGTCCCATCAGCCAGTGGCAGTGGGGAACAATGAGACTAAGGTCTTTGCTATGTACTACACCTGGGTGGCCACTGGCTTCAAAGAAGCCTTGGCTTTTCTTGCTTTTATCTCTTAATAGCATGGTGGTACATGATTTCTTGACTGGTACAGGGGATATCAAGGACATACATATTTCACACATTTGAGAACCATTATAAAGAAGCCAGACTTGAAGGTCATCAGTGAAAACATCATTCATAAAATAAAGGTTGTATACAAACAGACACACTTGTCTCAAGTAGGATTTTATTCATCCAACCATTCTGAATTCAAGAATGCTTCTCAAGAAGCAACCAATGACCATAGGTCAGGGTGATGGATGAGAGCACATGAGAGCAGGTATGTCGCAACTGTGATTCTGCTAGATCTAAATCTTACAAAATAGGAAATGGGAGATTGAGATTCAGCTTTTGTTTAAGAAATGTTCAAGACTAAGTACAGACTTTGCATTCCTAACTGCTGTGGTAACAAAAACAATCATGAGGATGGTTTCCTTTCAGTTTTTGAGTATGCAAGAAGTACTGTCATCTCTTTTTTTTGTTCTTTTTTTCCCCCTTTTTTCCATATACTCTCCTTGGCATTTTCCTTTGACCTGCAGAGCCTTGCAAAACATGAAACTAATAGGTGCAGGAAATAAAGAATACTACAATGACACATCCAATTTAATGTCGCTGGTTCTACATTTACAAATTTTTATGCACAAATTTACACACCATGCACGTAAACACACACACAAACTTTTCAAAGAAAAGCAAGGCGATATTGGACCACATGAAAGATTTATTCCAACCACAAAGTAAGGAATGGCTTCATGGAATGCCTTCAATGTCTTGCCATTAAAACTAAAAAAAAGACCATCTACGTAAAGTTCAAGAGCCTACAGGAGTGTTATTGTTCATAATTTTACTGACCATCAACATACTATCTCATGAGACGTGCTTCACTTATATTTATACTCCATTTCATCCTCCCCAGCAAGGAGGCATCACAGGAAATTCTTATTGAAATTTTTACTTGTTCTTGATATGCACTCTGTGCTCACATCAAAACAAGGGGGAACTCAATAAGACAGCCCTTGGAATTTTGCACTGCATACTCATTACTTCTGCTTAAACCTGGTTTGTGTCCTTTTTCCAATTGGCATAATTTTGCAAAGACCATACACAATGATTTCCTGTCATATGTGGCATGGGTTGATCTTATTGGTATTTCCAACCTTAACTACTCTATGATTAAAAATATAAAGAGTCTTTAAAGAGAACATCTTCAGAGTAAAGGGTGGGCACCAATGAGGTTGTTATTGAAGTTTCAAAGTAAAAGTAAAAAGGTAACCAAGTATGCAGGGAATGTAAAACTATTTCCTCACCCAAAAGCAAGAAAAGAGATGCTGCCAAATGTAGCAGAGATCTGGGGATACCAACACCTCCTGAGAACCGGGCAGGATCCCATTGGTATTCCACAAAAATATGATGGAAGCAGCTGCTACATTTATAGCCTTTAAAGGAGAGCTTCCCAAAAATGCACTGAGAAGTGCTGACGCAGGAGGAGCTACGATGCAAAGCTCCTCTTGCTGCCCGCGTCACAAAGCCAGCCTGCAGGTTGATATGACATCTCAAAGCACACAGATTTCCTAAAACGAGCCTTGTTTGTTCACCAAGCATGACGACCGAGGGCAGAAATAAGTGGGAGAACTCACTGCATTCACATCAATGGGGAAAAAACAACAACAACACAAAATGTCCAACCCAAAATCTCAGAACTACCAACCCACAAACCTTCCATCACAATCAGCTCTGACTATGGGGCATCTCCTTTTAAATGCACTTGAACGAGTATTGCTGGCATCTCATTCACCAGAATCATGGCATTTTATTGTTATCAGTGACTGATACGTTTTCAGAAAGCTTACTTGTGGTAAAAAGGAAATTAATTCAGAAGATTTCTGCCCATTATTCAAACAGTATTTGGGGATGACAAATGTTATGCCAAGAATTAAATGCTGGCACTGAGGCCTCTCTTATGATAAAATATATTTTTTTAGTGAGCTAAAAATAATCTGACTCTTTGCAGGTGTTTTTATTTCAATTTATGCTGTGACTGAATGATAGAAATAAGCCAGAGGGAAACAGTACTTCATAGTCACCAATGCACATCTCTGTATTTTGCTGAAAATTTTAATTCTCTGCACCCTACATGTTTTCATGTCTATTTTAATTAACTAGAGATTGGTTATTTTACTATAAACTACTCAGGCTTCAGAAAATCTCCTTTACTCCTCTGAACCAACAGATCTTGAAGAAGAGCAACCAAGAAAACCAAATGTTTTCAACTAAGGACACAGTCTGTAAGTTTTGAAGAAATAAGAAATCTACAGGAGAATTCCACATTTTGGCATAATGTAATGCACACTGCTCACAATTTTAGGTGCTCTGAATGCTCACATGAATAAAATATGTCAAATCAGGTCCATTTTACTCACAGAGTGTTTTGTAAAGACATTCTAACGGATACAGGAAGTTGTAAAACAGCTATTAAAACATATTCTAGAGCCATTATGGGGTAGTTATGCTGTTGAAAGAAGGTAGGTTTTATATGCTGGCTACCAAAAGCTTGGCTGTATGCTTTGAGAAGAGGGAAAAGTCTGATGTATTAAGATGAGGTTATAAGTAAGGCATGGCTGATGACATGCATCCAAGCTATGGAGAGACATTCATCAGGAGAGAAAACCAACAGACTCATAAAACCATCACTAGAACTGATATGTCTACATTGGAAAAAAAAAAAAAAAAAAGAGGGATGAAACTGTAAGCAAAAGCCAGGGTCTCTTTTACAATTTTAACACTGAGCTTAAAGACAAATATGATCCAGTAGCTGAACTTCAGACTTTGGGAGTTGGACTAGATGACCTTTAAGGGTCCCTTCCAACAACGATCCTATTAACAATTCTAAAACCCATTTGTAAGAGTAAATGGTGTGGCATATTTCTCCTTTCAGGTGAGAGGAAACAAAAAGAGGCTGAGAGATCAAGAAAAGCTAAGAGGGAGAGACCCAAACCATGCAACATCAAGTGATAGGAGGCAGCAGACATGAAGTGAGACATTAAGCCGTGCCAAGAGCTCTTCCATTTGCAGTGTCAGCAGCACTTTGCTCCACAACCACTGTTCTTCACCATACTCCCATCCCATCTGTACACCAACAGTAAACCCAACTTTCCAGCCTCCTCCACCTTAGTCCCTTTCTTATCCATCCACTGAGACAATGATCTTTCCCTCTTAACTGCTTTATTTCAAGCCAACACAACCCTTCCACAAACCTCTCCCTGTCCACTGAGCCCTCCAAATGACATTTGCACCAATCCTACATGATTTTGACACAGCTACTTTATCTTCCTAATCATCCTGCAATGCATTTCTGTCTATCAAAGTAGGTTCCCATAGTCCAGAGTGGAGGGTTCCTATTTCTCTATGCGTTTGTGTGATGCTGGGTGTTAAAGGAGCCCCAGCTACAAACATTTTCAGTGCTTTTTGCAATGAGGCAGAGAAAAGAAAAATCAAAAGGCACAGGTTTAGAAGTGCACTTGGCACAATCACCTTTCTCAGCAATGGAAATAGAGACAAGTGAAGGACAAATTGAATGGGGACTCCATCATGGAGAGGGTGTTTGCTGGGATATACGGAAGATTTGATCCATTATTCAAGGCATCGTAAATTTGAGAATACTATTTGGATAAAGCCAGTGGATCTTTCACTCTGATGGAAGGGAAGAGATTTTCCTCTTGAGAGACAGATTATTGCTGTCCAAAGAGGAGGGATATTCTGCCTGTTTGCAATTGAAAACTGCCTGTGTATGGTTGCCAAGTTTCGGAATCAGAGCTAAGAGCTTACCAGGCACTGAGGTGCAATCCTCGCCTTACATCAGCCAAGGGGAACATTTCCTTTGACTGCAACAGGTGGCGGGTCAGAGTCCTGGTGTCTGGGAGACAGAATTATTTCATTTCTGCCATTCCTTTCAAAAGCAGCGACTCGGCTCAGCTTCATGGAAAAGATGCAAAGGGAAGCTGGTGCCTACTGACAGCTATTTGATTTGAATTACATAATGCTGTAAACCATTATGTAAATGAGGCAGATACAAGCAAGGATGCAGAGGAGCCAGAGGTTCATTGTTCTTGTTCTTCTTCATACTCTGTAGCCTTTACTGTTAGCACCAAGATTGCCTTCTACTCACTACTAAATTCTGCCAGCCAGTTATCTGAATTAAACTTTATTTCTCCTGACACTAAACAAAACCTAAAGCGCATCTGAAAGAGCATCTAAACAGTGGTGAACACAGATGATTTTAGAGGTATATGAGTCACATTACCAGGAGTGATTTTGGCTCCGTCTTACGGATGTCAGCAAGACTCGTGTTTCTGAGAACCTCATCTCCTGAATATTCCACCCTTCCCTTCTCCCTTATCTTTTCACATAGGATGTTTTTTCAAGAAGGAATAACGCATTGCACAAACAATATTTTTCAAAAGTCACGACATTTTCTCTTAATTGACAATAATGTAATCACCCAACTAAAACTGCTGGAGACATTGCATTTACTAACAAGCTACATCCAAATATGCATTTATGTGTCAACAATGCATGCTTGAGTGGTCGGTAATACTCAGTTGGGCCTGAGGCACAATGCACTGGAAGCACACAATAGTGGCCCAGTATTGCAGCTCCCGTTGTGGCTTCTTGCTTAATTTAGCTTACAAGACCAAACAGTCAACGAGTAAAACAGAAAATAATACATCAAGTGGCCTGTGAAAGAGAAACATCTGATGATGCTATGGTGGGACAATTCCTAAATGGAAAATGCACTAGCTCCATAATTTACGAATTTGTTTGCACTTCCTGAAAGAAAATAAAAACACACTATCTAAAAAAAGATAACAGTATTATAATAACAGCAGTTATGAATACACCAAAAGAATATCTCAGCCGCTCTCTTGACTTTAATCCCCTCCTATGCCAGAACAGCTTCTGGGCCATACCAACTTTACCATATGAATTCTCGCAAGGTCAGAGATCCCAAAGGGACATTATTGCTGTGAGGTTTAATGGCACCTGCTCTGACAGTGTCCTGCAATGATACAGAAGTGACTATGTAGCTTGAACATTCAGAGTTGTTTATTTTTCCTTTCTTGGGATGACATCTACTGAAAATAAAGATTTGATGCGAAAATGGAAGATTTTATCCATGACATAATTTTTATTCGAGGGCTAGTATTTTAGGTACAGTTTACTCATCTGTACAGTCTTTATCCATCCTGCAGTATAGTTCTTCAGTTTGGACAGGAGAAATAATGTAGTATAGAAGTTTTTGGCTGCAAATATATGCACTGAATATGAAACTTGTATGAAATAGCCTCATACACAGTACAGAAGGAATCAGCTAATATCCATCTTCTTTGATGCAGTGGAACCAACTTGCCAAACCAAAGAAATGCAGGATGTTAAACATTCAGGGAGAAGTAGACGCTGTCAGGACATGAGTCATCTCTCCTGTTTTACAAGTCTACTTAAGTGAAAGAAACAGTGCTGTAGACCCTAAAGAAGGTACCTATGATTCAATCTGTTGATTAGGACACCTAAATTTAGGTACTGGCATGTAGATAGGAACCTGTGAAGTCAAAGTCTACACTTGCAGTTCTGCTTTTCCTCTGACAGAGCAGGGTCATTTAAACTGAAACCCATCTCCCTGTAATTCAGGTCACCGTGGAACAGGATTCAAGGCGTGTGTTGTGTGTTAACTTTTCTTCTGCTTGACTTTTCCGGGGGAAAATGGAACCAGATATCTCTACATGCAAGGTGAAAAAGCAGCAGAGCATGGGGCTGTTCCACTCCTGTAAATGGTTAGCTCTAACACTTCAAAAGCAGCTTTCATTTCTACAATAGCTTTCTAGTGCCCACTACTATTTTATAACAGTAAAGATCTTCAGCTGTAACAAACTACCTACATTTAGTCAATGGCAACCATATTGTTCCCAGAAACATGGTCACTCAGTTTTGCCCAGTACTGCCAGGCAAACCATTTAACTTGGGTATCTGGAAAAGATTGTTCTGCCTCATGTTTCACTTCTACAGTCTAAAGGGGTGATTGGGGTCTGGACTGTGCAGTTATATGGACAAAAGTCATTTTGAGTTAATATTTATAAAAGCAGAATGAAATTCCCGTCTAGTGTCATCCAGTATTCCTAAAGACCATGAAGAAACAATGCAAAATAGTTGACAGTGAACCTCCATCCTGGTTTTCAGTCAGTTTCCTAATCCAGTCTTGGGCTGGTTTTGCAGAACGTAACAAAGCAGAACAAGTACTGGATCACAGTTTCTCTCTTTCCACACACTTGTGTTTAGCCTGGCTCCAAAATATGCTTCCCCAGCTTTAATCCCATTCCAAAAATATTGCCAAAACCTGCTGAGCTAAATACATAAAAACTATCTTGGACTGTAGTTCTCTGCAGTGCATCTCTACCACCAGACAGAGAGGACAGAAATGTGCGTGAGGAAATAGAAGAGACAAATTTGGGTGAAATTACAGTTTGCCCTGGTCAATTTCTCAAGGATTGCCACATTCTCTGGGATCTCAAACTAACAGCCATCATTTAAGTGGTGCATGATCAGCACGTCAATGAGTTACAAAGAATGCAAAGAAGTTAAAGAAGACATCCTGGAAGAAATGGTCAAAATAGACCAGATTTCAGCTTTGAATGGTAGCCTTGGGCTACCATGTGATTCTTCCCACCTCCCTTTTCCACCCCCCTCAAAGCAATGGAGCCGGCAACAGGGCCATGTAAAATGATAGAATTACATAATCATAGAATGGCCTGGGTTGAAAAGGACCACAATGGTCATCCAGCTTCAACCTCCTGCTATGTGCAGGGTCACCAATCACCAGACCAGGCTGCCCAGAGCCACATCCAGCTTGGCCCTGAATGCCTCCAGTGGTGGAGCATCCACAACCAAATGTCACAAAACACAAGGACACCAGCACAAAGAGCACAACAACACTATTTGATAGAGGAAATTCTCAGCTGCAAAACACTATTTTTCAACACAGGCACCACCTTTAGCTGTGTGTGTTCTCCAGTGATGAACAAGAGCCTGCATGCTGCACTTGCAAAAACGTGCACCAGCAGAGGTGGCCACTGCCATTGTTGCCACTGCTGAAACACACCAGCCACTGCCTCGCTGTGCTCACGTCCACTGTTCAGCCTCAATAAACGTTCAACAAGTGTCAGGGAATGTCAGTATCTCACTCATTGCTTCGTCTCTCTGCCTTGGCAAATGCAATCTGTGCCCAACTCCTACCTAAAACTGCTTCCAAGCCTGGGTCAGAACTGCTTCCCCCACTGACCCTTGATGTTCTTTCACATTCTCACATCTCCTTCTTCATTGGGAGGCTCTGACTTAACCTAACATTACTATAAACCAAATGGAAACGGTTTACTGCGCATGTCTAAAAATAGAATTGCAATCATCTATGCTTCCGTTGCTTTAAAACTAAATTTATCAAGAGATTATTCTTCCGTGAGGTTTAGCACATGTGAAGTCTGATGTTTTAAAGTTCAATCATTTCACAGTTATTTATGAGCAGAAAATCTTATGGATTAATTTTGTAAAGAAGCACAATCAGCTTGGGGATCAGGCCTTCCTGCAGTGTGAATGGTCAGAATAAGCCCATCAAGTCCATTTTTTGCTTTATTTTGTTTCATTTTCTTTTCTATGTTGTCTGGTACATTTGCGGATAATGCCCAGCTGAGCACCAGTAAGACAGTGTGTAAGGGTTACAACTCTGTTTCAGAAAACCCTTCCAAGTAACAGCTAAGACACCTATGGCTGACTACAGACAGTATTTTTGTGGTTGGCTTTTTTTTTTTTTTTTTTGGTAGTTTTTTTCTTTTAAAATTAGTTTATTTGCCTTAATAGAAAGTTCTTTGAGGGCAACTGATTTTGTAGTTCCCTCTGTAGTTACTAATTAATCATCGTTCCTCTTTGCGAGGATGTTTTACACAAAAAGCAGGAGATGAGAAGACATTTTTAAAATAGGAAAACATGCTTATGAAATCACAACAGTGGTATGGATCTGTGAAAGAGCAGTTCTGCATGAAACCACCCCTTAAAGGGGAAAGGGGAGCAGCGTGTCCTGCCCTATGTAACAGCTGACTGCAAATTTCCCACTGAACCTCTGGAAAAATGCCTTTCCAATAAGAGCAGCACTTTAGTAAAGAGCGTTCATTTGCGGTACAAATTTCTTTGTATAATAAAGAATCCTCCCAAATGAAAGGGGAACAGATTTCTCATAGATAATCACAGTTTTCTAGGATAAGATAGTACTTTCTCTCTAAGAATGATGGGAAACAGGCCAGAAATCAGCGTCACTACGTCCCACTGCTGGTTCACCCATTGACTTGACATCCTTCTGATTGTGTTTGCAAAGTATATATTAAAAAAAAATGAACCTACCACAGTCATTTTGATACTGACATCTATATATATTGAAACTACTTGGCTTTGTCCTTATGGAAGATATCTCTTAAAATCACAAAGCAATAAATGTGACAATACCTATTAAAACCCAGGAAAACTTTATTTCTACAAGTTGCCTTTAGTTTATCATCTAAGCACAAAACGTTTAAATAAAGACAAGGATCTTTCGGAGGTTTGAATGAGTAATAATTGAATTATTAAAAAAAAAAAAACAGATAAAGGATGAGCAAGCTGCCACTGAAGCCATGGATTTCCCACCACAATAGCTTCAAAACTTTCTTGAAACACAACAAATCTGGAAAGAAAAAGAAAGAAAAAGTAGGGAGGCAGATGATAAAGCTCTAACTGATTGCATGAAAACATCAAGCACTTTGATTCGGATGAATAAATAATGACGGCGTGTTATCCAGGAAACACTGCAATGCCAAGTCTTTTTGATCTCAGAACAACTGTTGGGTAAAAGTATGCTGAAACACTCTCTTGGGCAAATGGGCCAGTTGCATCTCATCTCTGGGACTTTGATTATTTAAATAGGGCATTTATTACAAGAAGGAATGTCATCCCGGTGGAAATTCTGTACTATATCACTGTCCAAAGGACAAACCCAGCCCTGCTTGGCTCATTCAAGGTGATGGGATCTTGAGATCTGGGAAGCTTGGAGCACCCTTGTACCTCCTTACACTGAGATGTGCTTTGCCCAGCTAGAAACCCTGCCATGGTCCCATTGCAAGCCATGGCTTCAAACCTCAGTCCAGACCCTAAATAATATCCCAAGGCCAACAGTTGAGTTCAATACACTTTCAGAAGTCAGAAAATACTGCCATAGAATGAATCACAGAACGGCTTGGGTTGGAAGGGACCTCAAGGATCATCAAGTTCCAACACCCCAGTCCACCACTGCCCGCTTTCCCTTCAAGGGAAGAAGTATCTCACAGGTAGCACTTCTATTCACACCCTGCCAACCGCTAGATCAGGCTGCCCAGGGTCCCATCCAACCTGACTTTGAGCACCTCCAGTTTCTCTCTGTCCTTCTCAAAACCCCTAAAAAAAACCCTCTAAACAGCATTACCCATGTAGGTGTTTCTGGACTTGTTCTCTTTTTCCAGCAGTTATTCTCCCACAGAACTCTCCACTGGACGCACAGTTCTTTCCCTCAGGCTTTGGAAGCCTGAGAGCTAAAATGAAAAAAAAAACACCCAAGCACTAATGCAGGAAGCATAAAGAGATCTGATAAATGCTCCAAAGCTTCAGCTTCCAATAAACATATGAACTATTGCAATTGCCAAGAATTATGACTGGGTGACATTATATCCAGCTTCTTGCACTTATTAAGAAGCAAGGAGGGGTATCCGATGTGCAGATGGGCAGCGCCACAACCTGCTCTGCTCCACAATCTGCGTTTTAATGGACACTCACAGGTTGTCACAGAGCAAAAGGAAACACCTGAACTATCCATACAGCTGCTTTTGTGTTTCATTGTGTAAATGGACAGAAGTGAGCAATTTTGGACTTTCAGTTAGTTTCTGCATGCTCTGAAGCAAGATGTCTTCCGATCTGTTTTCTACTACCAAAAACATAGAGAAAGAGAGAGAAAGAGAGATTCTCGCCTCTCACTAGTTTTAAATGAAGGAAGGTAATTTTCACATTTTACATAACTGAAAGTTAACATTTTTGGAATTTGCTAAGTCAGTGAGCCCCCTTTTCCTGCAGAGTGCATAGTGACAAGGTAGGGACACTGGAAGAGTAACGTGATTGCTGGCACACTCCACACTAGTTTGAGAGATCAGCTCTAGCAAGATGAAGATTGTTCTAAATTCACAAACCTTTATCTTAAAAAGCTTAGCTTACTCAGCTGGAATTGGCTGTGGGGATATTGAGAGCTTTGCATGATCACACCTCTCTCACTTGGCCTAATGTTCAAAGGCAATAACAGAAAGTTGATAATTCAGAGACTGTGAACATTTAAATCTATTCCATCAAAATTTTCTGGAATCATTAGCTACAGTCCTGAGCTGAAAGAAAAATATTATGTGCCTTTTTGCAACAGTGCTGATCGATTTGTCCTCAGATTTTCAAAACTACACCTGATCCAAGGTGGGATAAGTGGGCAAAGAGGGATGCAGGAGGAGACGTAGGCAAAGAAAGGTGGAATTTGGTGTCCTAAAAACAACACCAGCCTCACTGTGGTGGGGGTCCACAATATAGAAACATCATCAGGCTCAAATCTGCATTCCTCAAATTTCATTTCTGGTCAGTCATGTTCATTCTCACTCTGGATAGCAGGGCTATGATTCATTGTTGAGACTGTTCATATTTTGCCCCTGCTTTTTTAGATGTTGTTTCTTGGTGCACTTCTCAACAGAAATAGGGCAACATAATTTATTAGAAGTGATGGTATTTTGATCTGTGACCATCAGTAAGTCTGAGGCCTTCAGACCAAACGCTGTTATCAAGAAATGCATTGAACTGGAAACAGCGTTAGAGAAGGGACAGCTAACTCAGCGTTAATCAAGACTTTCTGTTCTTTTGGTATCTGAATATTGCCACCAGGCTTTCTGATAATACCAGACCTCTAGCAACTCCAGCTGATCGTGCATTGATTTATTAAGGTGGTCACATAGACAGGTGACTTGAGACACTGCACTGCAAGGATTACAGACCAGATTGACAGGTAAGATAATCGTCTCTAGGGCCAGGCACAGGGTTCTCTGTTCACATCAGATTTTGCATGTCAAGGTTCAGGAAACTCTGTAAATACATAAGATCATCTAGGCACAAATTTATCTCAACAGAAATTAGAGAAGGCACAGAATACAAGTGGAGGCCAGTGCAGTCTCCTGAAAATGCCCTTTAGTGGTCCAGTGCAAATTGCCAGTGTGATGAGTATGTTGGCTTCTCTGTCAACTACAGACCCAGCTAAAACTTCAGCTTAACTTGCATCTATCAGCTTTTTACTCTGGAGCTTACTGCACTGGTCAATTGTAAGAGCCAGATCTCCATCACTGTCTATTCTGCATAAAGGAATTGCAAAATTGGCTCTTTCCACCTTTCTTAATATTTAAGCATCTGGTCTGGCAGCATCCATCGCCAGGGTAGCCCTTAGTAGTAGGTGCCTCAGAGGGATGAAATAATAGCAGTTGCAAAATGAGACGTAAGACAAATGGGGATAGGGAGGGAGGGAGAGAGCTGATATTGGAGGGTCTGTCAGAGCTGGGCTATATGAAGCCATACCTATTGCAGCACAGAACTTAAAAAACACCTCTACAGATGAGCAACAAAAGAAAACAATGAATGTGAGCTGGTTTCAGTGAATGGTTAGGGTGGGGGAAGCATTTGGTAGGAATAGGATATACGGAACTACTCACGGTGGGTAGAGGCACAAAAAAGCATCTTGCATTATTTAGACCCAGGCTGTGAGCCACTGCAGGGCAGCACAGTGTACCCACATCTCCCATAAACCAACCCCACAAAATACAGGGGCAAAAGCCATCCTACCCTTAGCTACATCCAGCAAGCAAATTGCCAAAAGACAGCAGCTCTGCAGATTGGAGGAAGGAAGGAAAGGGCAGACTTCAGCAAGAAAACTGCCTTCTGACACCAAGCCACTTTCAGAGCTCTCCTCTGACTGCCGTGGGAGACAAGGAGGTTTCCTCCAGCTGCACACCTGATGCCATCAGGGTCAATGCGGCGCAGTCCTTTCCGGCCTGCAGGCTGGCAGTGCACAGATAATGACCCTTCTGAGTGCAGTGTTTCATTATGCACACCAGATTAATGCCCTCCTCCCAGACTTCTCCATGAAGGAACTGGGCTGATTTTCTGCTGCAGAGTCGAGGGCTTTAGATTAACACACACAACAAAGCAATTTACTAATCCTGAAAACTAGGCATGGTACCAAGTGTTCCTTCATAATGTTAAATACCCAAGATGATTAGGAAGGACAGGGAGGGATTTTCAAGTGTGCACAAACTTTTTAAGCCTCTAAACTAAAACCCAGCTCCCAGAAATTTTTGTTGCTTTTTTTTTATTCTTTGACAGCAGCACCCAGAGGCCCCAAAAACAATTACTTTGCTGTTAAAGATTGGACAAACGTACTGCAAACTGAATGCACAGCAAAATGATCTGAAGTTATTTCCCTTTTCCACCAGCAAGAGAAAAGGATCCCTGATCTCCGAGGCTTTACCAGCAGCCCATCCTCTGCCTTCCTATTCAAGAAGTACAAGTAGGTAGCTTCACCATGGGCTGTGTCAACACGCACTCAAGAGGTCTGACAGCCCAAGAATACACAAGATGAAATCTTCCCCTTTTCAGCTTTGAATCTCACCTGATATCCATCACCTTGAACAACAGTGTCATCTACCAGCTCAACTGAATTGCTCCAAATAAGAGTTCAAAGCATTGATTTTGAGCCATAAATACTGTTTTCCCTGGCAATATTCAAAAGTTACCAGGTGCTGGGAACCAAAGTGGACTCTCCAGACCACTGCCTGGAGTTCATTTGCCATCCAGCTCCGGAAATCTGCCTCACAGACTTCAGCAATGCTCATCAGCTCAGATGTGTCACGAGGGCTGAGATGACGGGGATGCCAGAGAAGCAGGAAGGGAGGGACGAGTGCTGCAGCCCAGCTGGTTCACTGGAATTGTGTGTGGGAGGCAGGTTCACAAACAGCTATATTCCTTTTATTTCTGGATTTGTGTGTCTGCTTGAAAATTTGTACTGGCTCTGGTATATAAACAGGAACGTGAGAAACTGAGCTATAAAGCCAAGAAAATTCAGAACCTCAAAGTTTACCCATATACCTTTATGTCACATTTAAATATCTGCCTCCCAAAACGTGCCTTTATTTAGCCCCAAATTCAATTCCAAATCTTAATACCTTCACAGGCTTTAACTACTTGCCAATAGGATGAGAGGCAATGGCTTCAAGTTGTGCCAGGGGTGGCTCAGGTTGGATATTAGGAAAAAAATTATTTTCAGAAAGAAAGGGGCACTGGAATAGGCTGCCCAGGGAGGTGGTGGAGTCACTGTCCCTGGAGGTGTTCAAGAGCAAGGCAGATGTGGCACTGAGAGACATGGTTTAGTGGGCAGACTGTGGATGGGATAACAGTTGGACTAGAGGACCTTAGAAGTCTTTCCCAACCTTAATGATTCTGTGATCCTATGATTCCACTTCTCTTCTTGCAGCTGTGGCTGGCTTTCATCCTATCACCCTTCACTCAGATTATAGGCTCTAACCAGCCCCTTTCCAGCACTCCTCTTGGAGTTTGCTCTGAGATGTACGAAGTGGCAACTGCTTATCTAGCTTATCCAGAGACCAAGCACAGCACATCACAGACTTTCCCACCAGTAAGAGTCCTTGAACTTGGATTTATAAACTGGTAATTATTAGATAGCAAGATGCTGCCAACTGTGAAAAACAATGGTCACACGCATATCTGGGTCTGAGATGGGCACAACCTCATATCCCTACTCAACTACAGCATGTCCATGTTCATATCTAGACCAGGAGAAGAAGCGAAGTCCTCATCAGCTGCTTATGGATACAGAACAGCCAGCCTGTTGGCTTGTCTTGCAGCCCCTCCACAAACTGTGACCAGGAAGCAAGGCAGTTAAATCCTCTTTTGGGGAAGGAGTGTACAGATATGGATAGCCTGGAGCCACACCTCACTCATGCACAAGAGATTTCAGATCCTGAGACAGAGAGGACTGATGCCACATCAGTGAGATAACCACATTCAGTATTCTAGGTGTAACATAAACAAAGCAGAGAAGAGCAGTGTTTCAGTATGTGCTGCATCGCTCATATGTAAATACTCAGAGCTTGCAGTATTAATTACCACAGATGCTGAAAAAACAGGATGTGCAGAGGACATCACAGGAGTCCTTGCACTAGATTTTTTTTCCCCCTTTTTAGCCTAGTTTTCTGATGAAACAGGCTTATCTGATCATGCTGTCTGCCTTTTAATCCCTTCTAATAACTTTTGAATCCATTGGCCAATTTCAACTATACTTGAGATGGAAGTAGACATTTCAGATATACTAAATGCCCAGTCATCCTATAGAAATAAAGAGCTATGTAAAATAAATCACTGTCCCCACATTGGGGTAAATCCAACTCCTTTCTTGTTCTGAGAGGTGGCAGTCAGTACATCAATCAATTTAGGGATATAAACAAATCATCAATGTAACACATAGCTTTGAGCCATTGAACACATTGCCACTTAGCCCCACAAGTCAGAAAGAAACTATAGGCTTTGAAGGGCAAGGTAAAGGTACTAGAGAAAGCTACAAATAATTATTTTTTATTACTCACAAAGCAACATAAGCTATATTTATCTTTTTTTTTAGGATAATAACCTTAAAAAAGTAGAATCAGTGATGCCGTACAGCATAAATATTGTGGCTCCTCTCTTCCACTTTGAAACATGAAGATATAAAGGTGTCCCAAACACCGATGTGAACAAATCCCTTAAAGCAGCACTGCACAGAACAGTGAGGTCATGAAAGCCGTTCAGCCCTCCTTGGCAGTGTTCAGACCTCATCTGAGTTCAGGAGCAGCAACTTCACACAAAGCCTCTGACTAGGCCAGCCGAGAGGCAGTGAAAGTCTCTCCGAGGAGCCTGATTGCTAGGCTGAAATCCTACTCTCCCCGAGAGCAACATATGGTACACGAGAGCTGCAAAGGCAGGCTCTGAATTTACACACACTTCTAGCTTTATTTGGCTTCATGCACCACACTATATATCTATACAAGAGGTCTGGTGCACAATGCTGTGCTGAAAGCAAGTTTTGAGCCAGGAGCAGAAATATGCTCCCAAACTCATGTGCTCTTCCTACAAACGGATGCAGATGAGCATGGGTCTAACAAGACATTTTCCTACATGGCAAGTTCAACGTGTTTCATTTCCACAAAAAAAAAAAAAAAAAAAAAAAAAAAAAAAATTTAGCTGAGCTGATATATATCATGAGAAATGGATGATGCACACTGGCAGACTGCCTGGTCACCAGCTGTAATCCGACTTCTATCTCTGCTAAAAACGGAGGTCTGCCAGTAGACACCGTGCCACAAAAGCTGCAGAAGACAAAGCTCTGTGAAACCCCTAGCGTAGCCAGTGAGACTCAAACAACTCTGTTGGCAACGCTTGAGGCAGCTCTGCTCTCTTTGCTGTGGCTATCAGTGACCTGGTGTCCTGAAACTCAACAGGAAAACTCAACATCAGCTTCTACCTGGAGGGCAAGGAGTTCAAAGGACTCCAGACTGGCCCGTGGCCAGACTCAGAGGAGTGTTTAATGGGGTGCTTGTAAGAGGCATTTCAGATATTCCCATAAAAATGCCATTTCCATGTAAGTCCTACACAGACAGACTTGCTCCGCTCCTCTCCCAGTCAAGGAATGCAGCAATTATGCCCACAACAGGAGGTTGTCTTTCCACTCAACAGCCAAGCTGCTCTCCCATCAGTCAGCCTGATTCAGGAGGTAGTTCTCAACTCAAATTCAGCACCCAACAGATAAATCTACACAGCTAGCTTTAAAACTGAAAACAAAAGACAGAATTTCGGTGGCTGAGAGTCCAAACTAGGGTCAGAGGAATTGCATTTTGTGGGTTGGCCAGTGTAGGTGTGAAAGATCCGTCTCTGCAGCTTCGGCTTGCCGTGCTCTGCCCTTCTCTCCTGCCATATGAGCATTTCCCAGGCAGAATGTACACTCCTATGATATATAAATCCAAAATTATTAGTAAGCTTGTTGATTTTCTTGATTTTCAAGCCCACATCTGCTGCAGCTATCTCTGAGTTTCAGGATGTTACTTTTCTCCAGTAACAATGACAGGACAAGAGGTAATGGTTTAAAGTTGTGCCATGAGAGGTTCAAGTTGGATATTAGGAAAGATTTCTTCTCAGAATGAGTGATAATGTAGTAAAACAGACTGCTCCAGAGGTGTGGGGTCACCATCCCTGGAGGTGTTCAAAAAAAGGGTATTTGCCTCACTGAGTGACATGGTTAGTGGGCATGGTGGTGATAGCTGGACTAGATGATCTTAGTGGTCTTTCCAATCTAAGTGATTCAATGATGTTGTGCCTGCATATTCTGCAAGCCTTATCTTCAAGGCCACTGTCAGAAGGCAAGGTAGTACCAACAGCACCTCTTTCCATAGGTTAGTTCATCCTGCTGCTCCTTCCCCACGACCCTCAACCCTGTATTCCTTTATCTTGTGAACAGCTCTGCTGAGGTAAAGATGCTGACAAAAATCTGGGTGGCAAAGTCATATACACCTTGGTTACATAGTTCTACCACAAAAGCCTCTGTTTTGAAAACTGTTTCCAAAATATGCAGCTCACTTGCTCTTCTGGTCACCCAGTTCCTGGATCAGACAGGAATCAGGTGATTTCACCTCAAATAAGATTATCAGTGATGCCCAGCAGGGAACTACCGTCAAGTACTTATAACAAGAAAAATGTGGGCTTTCCTCCTTCCTAAGAGGGTAACCTCTTAGGCATGTGCAATTTCTGGGTCCTTTACAACCTGTTTTGTTGTTTTTATTTTGTTGTTCTTTTTGCATTATATAGGACTGCCTACAGTAAGGTAAATAACATCCCTCTATTCACTCACACAGGTTTTCTCTCTTCTGCTGCCTGCTGCCCAGCCCTAGAATAAAAACTGGTCCTATCTTAAATACAGCAAAGTGACCATCAGCTGTAAGGTGATAGATATATTTTAGTACTCCTGGCAAAACAGGAGATAGCGCTATCACTTGAGGCTTGACTTAGCACTTAGGCTTGATCAACACAAAGTTCAGAGGAGGTGGAAAATAAAGTGTGTCCTTGACGCCATTTCACATCCTCACCAGTTCTCCTGCTTGCTAAAAAGTAATATCTGCACAGGCGGTAACCGGTGCCTGGCTTCTGTGCCAACACAAGCTGCAGCTCCCTATGCTCACTGGTTTATTGCTAATGCAACAAATAGCCTTGGGTGTGCTGTATTTGTTGTGACAAGCTGGAAGAAGTTCATGCATCGGATGATGAAGTTGTTCTTGCTACTAGCAGGTACAACTGTCTTTTCCACTGAAATAGTACTGCTCTTCCTCCTCCTTTTGCTCTCAACTTTTTCCTCCCTTTGATTTTTTTTTTTTAATATTTCACAGACATTTTGCTCTACTTTCAGCAGTTTTGTTGAGTCTGCATTTTCAGAGTCCATATGAGGCTAGGATCAGGGTTAGAACCACTCATGCTGAAATACTTTGCCTGCTCTGTTATTCCTACAGCATGGCCTCAATATGCACGGCAAACTCCATGCAGAGCAAAAACTGGGCAGGACCCCAGTAGAGGTCCATTTTGTGGGCTGGAGAGTAGCACAGATCTTGGCTGAAAAACTCAGCTTTCCTGAAGACAACAGCTTCATTGTATTTGATCACTGAAGCACTACATTTAACCATCCTATCTAGCAAAGCACATAGTGAGAACAAGGCTGCTTTAAGTTGATATGGAATGCGTGCAGAGACAGAGGTACCTCCAGGCAATGTCCAGGATCACACAAGAGCCAAATTCCCCTTCTCTCTATACCTCATTAGCTGTGTAAGGCACACATTTGCTCTGCTCTTGTTAGCTAAAAGCCTGCATCCAGTGCTGTCTGTTGGGATGGGAAGTGCTCCTACTTGGAAGGAAACAAAAGCAATGCTTTGGAGGAAAAAAAAAAAGAATGGTGGTGAAGACAAAAACTCTGTAGAGCTATAGGTGGAAGGATCCTTTATCAGGCCCCTGGGACTGAAGAGAGCATTCAGGGGCTATCTGTGGAGGCTTGAAGAGGAGATCCAACAACCCATAAAGTGAGAAAAACAGATTTCCCTTTGGTTGAAGGATATTGTCTAGATAAAGACAGAGGATGTTGTGTTTGTTTGTTTGTTTGTTTTCTTTTCTTCCTACGTTCATCAATTTAAGGTAGCAGCTATCATTTTCCCTTCTTTGAGATTAGTTCCTGGATCCTCCAGCCAGGTTTGGCAGCACTATTACCTGTCCAACTATCTCAGCTTGCTCCAAAGCATCCATTGAAAATATCACTCAGAGCAACATCCACCTCCTAATCTCATACAGACACGAGCTCTCCTCTCTGGGGGGATGGTCCTCTCTCCAAAACCATTATTCCCTTCGCTTCAACATGCTTTAGCCTTTCCTTTGTGGAATGTCACATCCCAAGCTTCCTTGAAGCTGGCTGAACTGAAAGCAACACTAGAGCTCCCTAGCCTGGCTGAGGTGGTCTTTAATAAGCTCTTGCCAGCTCTCACTCCAGAGGGTCTAATGTTCTCAATATATCATCTGATTTCACCTGTTCTCACCACTTAGAGGGAAAAGTGAAATGTCATGAACCAGAAGAGATAGGAACAGTGTTTAAGCAATGTCCTGCCCTTAGAAAGTTAACTTCTAAAAACAATTGCAGGTAATTCATACGAATGCATCCTTTGACTTGGCTTAACTGGGCTTGACTTTATGTGACTAAACTAGAATAGAAAGTTCATTGGGAAAAATGATTCAAAACCACTGAGATCAAGGCTGAGAGGCACAAGGCTCTTTACACTGGAGAAGTGTGAGAGGGGATCTCATAACTGCTTATATACATCTATAGTGTGGGAGTCAAGTCGATGGAGGTAGACTCTTTGGAGGCATGCAGCAATAAAACAGGGGATAACAGGCAGAAACTGGAACACAGGAATTTCCATACTGACACAAGAACTTCTTTACTGTGAGAGGTATGGCACCCAGGAACAGCCTGCCCAGAAAGGTCGCAGAGTCTCTTTATCTGGAGATATTCAAACCCATCTGGACACTTTTCTGTGCAACGTATTTTAGCAAGCAGTTCTCAATAGCTCAGGACTCAGTTGACCTCCAGAGGTTCCTTTTGACCTCTCTGGTACTTTGATTCTGTGACTGAGTCCAACTACCCAAGCACTTCAGGGATAATCAGAAGTAAAGACATTATTAGCTTGAAGTTAAACACGTGCACTTGTGCTGAAAGTCCCCAGCACAATCCCACTGTCACCTAAAGCTTCTACCTCCAAAATACAAAATTTTGTCAGTTTCAATATGAAATTGCTACTTCGAGTAACAAGGATCTCTTTGGATTTTCAAAATACAGACACGGTTGAACTATTCAGGCATAAAAGTCACTATTTGCCTAAAGAAGACTTTCTCAATCTATATTTAAGCATCACAGAAAGCAACTGCCCTGACAGCCAAGAAGTCATTACCTGATTCAGCATTTTAAGCATAAAAAAAAGAAAATTGCTGTTAACTACAAAGAAGCCACACACAAAAAAACAAAACAACACAATAAACATTCACTTTAGCAGTTTGAAGCTGCAAAATTTAAAAAAAAGTCAAACTAGCAACACAAAAAGACACAAAATGTGGTAAATGCTTAAAGGACTGCAGATAATGCCAAGATGCAATATTTTGGCTGTGGGAACAATGGAAGCAGGGGTGGTCTTGGTGACTGAATGAATGCTCTTAGCCTAACCAAGACTCTGCGTTTTCCTCCACCTTCCTGTGCTTCATTCTTCATCTCAATGGCTCAACCCATTGAAGGAAGAAGAGAGATGGAGCAGAGCAGCTATGGCTGTGCAACTCCTGGGCTCAGCAGCACGGGGGAAGGCGAAGCTGAGAAACCATCCTTTGCCCATTTCTAATCTGGGCACTGTTGAGTTTCCCATCAGCAGCAGAAGGGAATGACTCACTGCTCACCAGCATTTGGACCAAAGAGCTCTGCACACACACACACTGAGTCAACAACAGAGCAAAACTAAACCTGTGGCCTCGTGCAGTGATAGGAATCACAGAGGTATCCCTCCTTGCATCCCTCCTTCCCAGTGCAGGGGAGGAGTCACGCTGAGCACACCTAGGTCACGCAGTATATAGCCCTGTTAGACATCCCTGGACCAGTTCCAAATGAATAAAAGCATCCCCCAGCACATAATAATAGGTCAGGTCCTAGAAGCAATAAAACCACATTAGCAGCCTGTAAAACTATGCTAAGTAGCCTCTCCGGTTGTGCCCTGAAAAAAATTGCCTCCTCTGGTAGCTCTTTACTGCAACCACTTACACGAGTATCTGCATTTTTTAGGTGCAGAGCAAAAGCTCTTTGGGCAGGCAGAGCACCCTGGGTGCAGAGGGAATATGAGGAGTGAGGTGGGCTCTTGCAGCAGAGCTTCCTCTTACCTGGGGTTGATTGCCTGAAAGCACAGGGTGCTTAGGGATGCTGGGAAGTATGAGGCCTCCCTAGTGTTGGGGGCACCCCTTTGGCCAAAAGTGCAGGAACCTGACTGCTGAATTGAAGCAGATCCTTCAATCCCCAAGTCAGGTTTGGCCATAAACGTGCAGAAATTCCCAAGACTAAAAATATTTTATTTCCCCAGCGAAGCAGAGCCAAACTCATCGCTATCATTAATATTTATTATTACTCTCAGGGTACATAACAAAGGTGAATGATCTCTGCTACAAGGTGCTTAACAAGGAGCCCCACATTCCTTACATAGGAGTCATGTTTCTTCCCAGGGCCGCCCTGAAGCTGATGCGGGGATGATTGGGGAGCCCAGCAGAGACCAGGGTTTTGTTAGATGTTTTTCCAGATAATAACTGATTAAAGTTTGTATTCCGAGTACAGCTACGCTGTAGGCTTATGAAAATCTTCTCATTTGAAAGTCATTTTGCTTCTCTGCATCTGGGACAATCAGCAGCATGAAACAGAAAATAATAATAAATAAATATGCAACAGCCCAGAGTTCATATCCAGTGAAAGCCAGGAGGCCTTGAGTTTCTCACCAAGGGACCCCAGTATCAGTGGGTCTGAAAGACAGAATTCTGGTGTTTTCTTTAAATGAAAAAAATATATATCAGTGGGTCTTGAATATCTCCACAGAAGGAGACTCCACCACCTCTCTGGGCAGCCTGTTCCAGGGTGTGTCAGCCTCACAGCAAAGAATTTCTTCCTCATGTTCAGGTGGAACTTCCCATCTTCCAGTTTGTGGCCACTGCCCTTTGTCCTGATGCTGAGCATTGCTAAAAAGAGCCTGGCCCCAGCCACTTGACTCCCACCCATTAGGTATTCATAAGCATTGATAAGATCCCCCCCTCAATCTTCTCCATAGTTCAAAACACTTAAATTAAAAAGAAAATAAAAACAGATCAGGAAATAAAAGAATAAAAGGAAGACAAGAACAGGAGGGTCAGCAATAAATTAAAAATACACAGTGAGTAATGTGTGGCTAGAGGCATCACTGGCCTTTCTAAGGACAAGAAGAAACTTTTCAAACATCGAAGGACCAAAATATGTCCATACAGATTTCTGTTCTGCACTCAGAAAAAAAAAACCATACAACAGAGCGATAACATGCTGGAATGACATTCTTTCCACTTCAGAAGTGATAAAGAAGTACGACATACAGCAGCTTCTCTAGTTTGAATTTTTGAATCAAGAAGTCAGGATAACCACACCCAAGTGCTGCTACAGACTAAAGATGGGCTCCGAGCATCAGCGTTGCTTCCCTACATTTGGGAACTGTTTTGTGAAGCCCCAGAAGAAAACCACAGTGGTAGAATTTTGTAAGGATGGACAGAAAAATCTGAGTGACTGTTGGCCTTTCTGTTTTCTGGGTACAAGAGGAGAAGAGCTGATGCAGGACTTGGTTAATCAAGGCTGAGAGGACATTAATATAATTTGATGGGAACTTCACCCTTTCTATAGTGCTCAGATCTGATATCGCCAAGTCAAGGGTTACGGTGATGAACTAGAAAGATTGAGGGAAGCATCACTAAGGACAATTACAGGCTGGAAAACAGTCTTATGATAAATGATGCAGAGAGCTCCACTGTACCTAAAAGTAAGGGAAGGGATGAATTCACTGTTGTACCAGTAGCCTTGGACAGGTACAGATACAACAATTCTGCTGCTGTGCATATTGCAGAGGGCTTTGCAGTTTGCTGGGCACAGATAGAAGAAATCCAGTGACTAGAAACTGGAACCGAAACAATTTAAATTAGGCCAAATGTGTACATTATTAACAGAATAATTTAACCATGATTTATCAAAGACTGTCAGTTTGCCAAAGACTGAAGGATGGAAAAGCCACCTCCTTGGGCAGTCTGATCTAGTGGTTGGCAGTCCTGCTCATGGCAGGGGGGTTGGAGCTAGATGATCTTTAAGGTCCCCTCCAACCTAAGCCAGTCTATGATTCTATCATTATATGCTCTGCCACCAACACTAATGAATTATGGGGAGTCCTCTGCTATTCTGTAAATGGATTAGATGGTCACAGTTTCACTTCAATAATCTCTGAAGGATAGAATTGAGCCTAAATCCTATAACCTGCTTTTTTTTTTTTTTTTTTTTATCCCACTGCCAAATCAACAGAAAGGCAGAAATACTGCACCTGGGCTTGAAAACAACGCACAGCAGTGTTTGCGTAGGTCTGAAACAAAATGGGAAGGGACAGAAGAGAAAGCTATCCAGTTACAAATAAGATGCAATGGTGAGAAATGCCCATTACTGCCCATCCAGACCTGCACAGGGTCCCTCCCTGCCACCAGGACGACGGCTCAAATCCCCATTCCCCTCCTGCTCTAGGGGCTGTACTGCAGATAGGCGAGCACTGTCCCGCGACACCACCCAGCCTGCCAGGGAGTGGGAGATAGTCAGCCTAAAAATAGGCTGTCCTCTGCTTTGGCTTTCCCCTCCCTCAGTCCCCAGGGCACAGGGCTGGCGGTCCAGCAGAAAACAACCAGAAAAGCAGTGGTATTTTTGGAGATGGAGGAGTGGGATGCAGCGCGTGGGTCCCCGCTTGACCTCACGTTTCTCGGAAAAGAGCCTTTTCTGTGATGTTTAGCACTGGAGTTGCAATCTGAGCCCCACGCATGTCCTGTGAGGGACAGTGCAGAGCTGCACAGCCCGACCCAGCTGTCCTTGGCTGACCTGTGGCTAAAGCCAACACACAGCAGCTGAGACCGAATTTTGTCGCGTGAGGAGCACAGATCCCACCACAGATCCCCCAGTTGGAGTCCCTCCAGAATAACCACCACCCCATTTGCTTACACAGCCCATGGATCACTGATTTCTGGTTGGAGGAAGCAGCCTTTCCAGACAGCAAAGCCTCACAGGACAGTCTTTAACAGGAATTTCATTGACGTTTAAGGGCCTTGTAGGACTTTGATGAACAGTTGAACTTTAGTCTGACATTTATGTGCCAAAAACTCTGTATGAAGCGTAAATCAAGAGACCTTGCTTTCTGCTATCGATGCTTTCTCTCACATACAGCTCTACAAAGCTCCTGAACATCAGTAACATTCCAGAAATCATCAGTTATGCTTTTAACCGAGCACAAGTCAAAATCAATTAGAGATTGATCTCAATTACGGCTTTTTTTTAATTTATTTTTAGCATGCAGTTCAGTAACTAAAGTGAAGAAATGCAATCGATGAAGCTAACTTGCTTTTTAGCAAAGCTATTGCCCAGATTGTAACACATTTTTGCAAAGTTTCTCAGGCTCACAAAGGCAACTGTGTAAATAATGTCACTTATTGAATTCTGCAGTGCTCCAACAGCAAGACTGATGGGTTGCCTAATACATTGTGTAGGTGCTATAAGCAATATTCTCCCATGCTAATCACAACTATCACATTCATTAACATTGTAGAAACCTCCTGAAAGAAATAATGTACCGGGGAACCACTCAAACATGTGCAAAATCAGGCATGAATATAAAACTAGCTTTCTAACTAGCATTGGAAAATATTAGAACCAACATGAGGATATTTTATCTCGCACAGACCTAAATGCGTGAGGACCTGCATTTTTGAGTCTGAGAATCAAAGAATCACAGGATATCCAGACCTGGGAGTTTCCCACAAGGATCACGAAGTCTAACACCTGGTTCCAAAGACAACCATCTAAAATCCAAACCACATTCTGTGTTCAGCTCCCACAATTTACAGTGAGCATTAACTGATGGGCTCCACGTTCATGGTGGGATCCTGGTCCTCTGGAGCAAGAGAATGACTTTGCAAGAGCATTCCCCTAGGTTTCACTTGGGATACGAGAAATCCAAAATTACTGCCATGAGGAACACCACATGAACATGGAGCATGTTGGCACACCTGCCCTTGTCATAGGATCATTAGGGTAGGAAAGAGCACTAAGATCATCTAGTCCAACCATCACCCCATGACTGTGACCACTCTAGAACATGTCACCAAGTGTGACACCTACCCTTTTCTTGAACACCTCCAGGGATGATGACTCCACCATCTCCCTGGGCAGCCTGTGCCAATGCCTCACCACTCTTTCCAAGAATAATTTTTTGCTAATATCCAACCTGAACCTTCTGCACTTTCAAACAGTTTCTTGATCAAAGAAGCATCTGAATTGAGACACAAGACTTTATGAGAGCCACACATTGCTGCTCAGTGTGTTTTGTTGCTGAACGGGGTTGATATTAGGGATGGACAACTTGACTGACTCACAGAAGTGCTGACTAACACAAGCAGCCATCTCACCATGTAAGCAGTGCAACTGGCACAATCCTCACCTTGGAAAACATAACTATCAACCACAATCCAGTGAGGCTGTTTAGCTGTATGGAAACATTGGGCTAGTGAGCAGCATGCAGTGCTGCTGTTGGCCTGAGCATGAGAAGCTCAAAGTGATGATGCCGAAGGGGAGGGCATGGGCTGAAGGACCTCTCCAAAAAGGCCCCAGAGAAAGGGTGTGGAACTGGATGGGCTTTAAGACTCCTTGTAACTTAAGTCATTACATTGTTAATTGGGCCACCATGACTTATGTTTTGAGGTCAGCAGGCCCCAGTTTTGGTTCATCAAGTAAAAAAGCAGTCATGTATACCCTATCTTCCCTTAGGAAGATGCTTAAAAAAAAATATGATTTTATCCCAAACCTGGCCATGAACATTCTATGCAACACAGAGCGAAAAAAGAGCATTTTGATCTTAAGTGATACCAGAAAATGGGTTCAGTTGCTCAGAGAAGGCAAAGGCTGCTGCAGATTGGGGTGAGGGAGGAGGGGCTGAAGGTGGCTCTCAGCCACCTCTGTGCTGCTTTGATCCCGGGCCAGTCCCCGTGGTGGCTCTGCTAATCTGTGCTGACCGCGGGTGCCTCCCGGCAGGCGCAGTGACAGCTGGGGATTACTGGGGTCAGGGGCACCCTCCATTTTCCCTTCCTCATACCACCTCATAGCCATGCCTGAGGTCAGGGTTGGGGGAAAAGCAGCCACAGCCCTGCTTGAAGATACACATGCATTGTGGAGGTCCTCAGCATATCTGATCTAGCTGTAGATGTCCCTGTTCATTGCAGGGGAGTTGGACTAGGTGACCTCTAAGGGTCCTTTCTAACTCAAATGATTCTGTGATTCTACACCCCACGCTGCATTCCAGCCCCATCTGCAGCAGCATTATGCAGTAGCCAGGCACACATCCCTGTCTGAAACCACAGGTGACAGATGACAGCAAAATGGAGAATGTGCAAGTTAGTGAAGTTAGAAAAGGTGTTCACAGAATCACAGAATGGCCAGGGTTGGAAGGGACTTCAAGGATCATGAATCTCCAACCCCCCTGCCACAGGCAGGGCCACCAACCTCCCCATTTAATACTAGACCAGGTTGCCCAGGGCCCCATCCAACCACAGCCTCTCTGGGCAGCCTGTTCCAGCACCTCACCACTCTCTCTGTAAAGAACTTCCCCCTGACATCCAACCTAAATCTCCCACCCCTCAACTTAAAACCATTTCCCCTTGTCCTGCAATTATCAACCCAGCTGGCGGAGCTGGAAATGGCATTTCCAATATCCCTGTTTTATTCCTGATTTTCAGAGATTTGTATGTATGTATGTATACACACACACACACATATATATACATACATGCTTTTTATTCATACTTGATTTGGTGCAGCACAGTCAAACATCCCCCATACAGGCAGGAGAACCTATCCTTACCTATATATGGGAGATTAGAGTGGAGAGCCAAGATTCTCTTGGACAATGTCTATGTCCCTTTTCCACCTCTCCTTTAATAGAACCACAAATCTTTACGATGGGGTCTTTACAAATGTGATTTCAAAAGGGGCTGAAATCCTGGAGCTTTGCTCCTTAAATTTCATTTAAAACTACGTCATAATCCCTATGTACCCTACACCCAGCATCGCATGACCTCAGGACCTTGGTTAACATAGGCTGAATGGACACAGGCCTGGCAGCGGGGTAACAAAATACAGTACAATACAACACAAAACAATAAAAGTTCTCTGAGCAACAACCCTATGGATCTGTGGTGGATCAGCTGTTGTGAAGCTGTGTGGCTGAATCACCCTACAGTCACCTTCCTACAGAACAATAGAATCATCCAGGTTGAAAAAGGCATTCCTCTGAGTCCCTCTACTCTCTATCCAGGAATATCTTTCAACAAAACCTGCATAACTCAAGCATCTTCAAGTCCCAAATCTCCGAACCTGATAATCCAACAGGTTGAAATGCTACAGGATAGGACAGATACATAGTAAGAGCAATGGTAAAACCAGTCTTAGGAAACCAGGCAGCAGCTTGTCCAATGAATGACTAACCACAGGAAACACTGGAATAATGCAACAGCATTGCGGTGTCCTTTCTTACATTCAACCATCCCAGGCACTACGGGGATACAAAAGACATTACATCTGTCCTAAAAGTTAATCAAAAAACACCTGCAAGACACCGTCAGAAAATTCTAGGTAGGAGAATGGTGCTTAGAAATACAATGCCTGATCCAAAGTCAAAGGGAGCTTTACCTTCAGCTGCATTGGGCTCTGGATTAGGTCCTTAAAATAGTGCTGGAAACATTCCAGAAAACTTACTTCAGCTACATTTAAAGCCTGTGCTTTGCAGCTATTCAGTAGTTTTCACAGTTAGTGTTAAACTATCCAGGGAACTTTTATGCTTGTAAACAAATCCCCTTTCTCCCTTATGTTGCATTTATGTTGACATTGCATCATTCAATAAAAAGTCTCCTGATTCACCCTGTGAGGAGACAGCCGTCAGAATTAGGCACCAGAGATGTGCCTAAAAGCCTTGTTTCAGGTTCTGAATATCAATTTAGCTAATTAATAACAGAAAACCACAGCCCAGAATCTTTCAGCATTTTCAGACCATAACCTCATATTTATTTCTCCCTGTTCCCAGGAGAACATCACCAGGAGTTATTATTATTGTTATATTATTTTAAAGTTTCAGAGTCTTTTTTTTTTTTAACCATATCTTCTCAAAAATAAGAATGTGTGACCTATAGCACTGTCTTTGAGGTGTTTACAGGCACAGGTTGTCCAGGCCACCCTGAGAAAGTCAGGACATTCATATACATTGCTGCCACTTGTTGGGACACCATGGGGCCATGAGGGAATTCTTTGGGGTTTTCAAGTTTAGGCAACTTCATAGGAAAGAAAACCCAACACAACTCGAGCAAAACTTCCATTAAAGGTAAAAGAATCCAAGAATTCAGACTTTTCTAGGAAGGCTTCTACCCCCATTTCATCCTCTGGGAAGAATTCGGAGCCTTGCTTTGAAACTCACTGAACCCAGTAGGAACAAGAGTGCAGAGGAAATTTGTTGCAGACCCTACAACATTATATTGAGAAACTATATTACTTCAGCTAAGGAAGTACTGAAATATTAAGAAAAGATGAAACAAGGAAAAAAAAAAAAAAAAAAACCAGAGGAAGAGAGAGGATTTATTCTATATTTTTCCCTCACATATTCCTATGTTTTTTTTTTCTTTAGCGATGTCATGTGGTTTCATAACAACTATTCACTTTTCTCTCTTTATCTAACAGCTGTCTGCTGAAAAAGACTCAAAAAAAAATCTAAGCATGTTAAAAATGAGAGAAACTATTCATATGCAATGTATAATTGCATACTATATTTAAATCCTTGTACATTATCTTTCAAATTATATTTAGTTTCAACAGGAGGGGGAAAAATCCCTTTACTTTCTGGCACTGGCAATAGAATTTGTATATTGTTTTCAAATACAACAGCTCTTTCTGAGAAACTTTTGCCAGGGAAAAACTAATGGTTCAAGACAGGGAATCTGGCTAGATCAGATGTATTCTGACACTGGCACACTAACTGTCACCCAGAGCAAAACTGGGGAGTCCTCAGGGAAACTGCTGTGCAAATCTGGATTAGCTGTGCCAAAGTTAGATGAGTTTATGGAGCCGAGCACAGAACCTGGCCCTCTGCTTAACAAATGTATGGACCCTCTGAGTGCCTCCAGCAGCACAGGAGCCAGGCATCGCTCCATGTTGAGGGCTTGAGATACAACTGGCGAGGAGATGGAGATGATGTGCTTGGCCCTGGGGAAGGCAAGGAGGCAGCTGTGTCATACCACTGTGCTAAATCAGGGGAGCAAGGATGGTCAGAAACCCTCATCCAGAAGGAAAGGACAGCACTGGTAACACGCAAAGCAGGACAAGGACACAAACGCTGGGGAGCTTTGGAGGAGGAGGTCTTCTCCTGGCCAAGGAGATGTCACCACCAGCTGCACCTGATGGAGTATTCCAAGCTGCCAAGGAGGGGAATATCCAACAGAGCAGGGGGTGTCTTAACCACAGCACCCAGCCCCATGCCACACAGTGCAATTACCCTGTGGTAATCAGGCAGGTATTTTAAAAACGCTTTGGTGTGATTCTATAATTGTGCATTATTTAACAGCTACTAACGTGTCAGACCTCAGACAGTGCTAAATTCTTGTGTGAGGGTCAGGTTGTAACACTCTAACAATGCATGTCCAAGCTGTACAGGCTGGGCTGGAGCTTTCCCATTATTTCTCCACAGTCAGTGCTGCATCTCCAGCCATGCACGCACCTGAAGGTCTTCCCATCACCACAGAAAGCCTCCCCCTAGCATTCCTCTCTCTTTTTTGGTGCTTACATCAGGAGGGAAGAAGAAAATTTCATCACAGAATCATTCACCCTTATGAGCTTTACACGATGGCGAGGGTTTCATTTCATTGTCATCACTACACTTTCTGAAAACTTGGTATTTTTCAGGATTTCCCTCAGGCAATGTCTGCCCTTGTCTTCCCCATCCTTGAAGGCATTCAAATGTTGAATGGGGCCCTGGGCACCCTGAGCTGGTGGTTGGCAACCCTGCCCACAGCAAGAGGGTTGGAACTGGATGATCTTCAAGGCCCCCTCCAACCCAAGCCATTCTGTGATTTTATGACTGTACATCCCAGCAGTAAATGTTCTTTGGAGGACTGAAGTAGCCTCACAGTAGAACACAAACTCTGAGCTAGCTCTGACAGGGGTGAACTTTGCTCACTCAGAATCAGTAGAAATGATCCCCACGTGCTGTTCTGATCACCCAGGGTCAAGTGGGCATCTGGTTTCTATGACTTCTAGACCCTGTGTTGGCATGCTGGAAGAATGGTGACATATTCAGACACTGAGACACAAACAACTGCCCATTTGTTTGGGAAGTGTGACTATTTCATTACAATAAGAAAAAGAATCTCTGAAAAATCATTATAAAAAAATATAATCCTTGCAAATGGACTATCTAATCCATCTCCAATTAATGGATCTTGAAAGAATTTGTCCATGGGCGAGTTCTTCCATACCTTTCTATTGCACAGATGTTTCAGTGTTATATAAAGCATTCAGAAACAGCAAAAAGAAAAACAGACTTCTCTAAAGCCCCAAACCACAGCTTAATGGTCAAAATCAGCCTACAAACTCCATGACTACTGAGAGACACTCCTGGCTTCTATCACAGACAAATTACCCATGCTCCAGTCCACCTTTAGTGTTATGCACTCAAATATTAACCACCCATATAACTTCATAGACACTCTATACTAATACTGGAGCTAGAATAAAACTAGTAAAGCATCATTTGAAAGATATCTTCAAGTTATATATTGGATAAAGAGCAGTTTTAGAACCTTAGGAACCCAGCAAGCTTTATAAAGGACCTCTAACTGGTTGGTAGGGCTTTCCATCATTGCCATAAAAAGCATCTCTGGCAGAAGCTTTGTGAATCAGGAAAGTTCAAATCAAGCTGAAAGTTGAAATAAACAACCTGGTAAAGAACAGAGTTATTTTTTCCAGGATAGAGCACAAATTGTTCCACTTTCAAATTAATTAAGTACAGTAAAAAAGGAAAACTCAGTGTTTAACAGCACTTGTAACGAAACATTCTGAAAAATTAAAACTTCATTATTTGATGTGTGATGCCTTTCTATTAAAAAAAGCTATTGTAATATTATAAAACTAGTAAAAAATGAAAACCAAGCCATTTTTGTCATGCAGAATTGAGACAAAAACAGCTTCACCAATTACAGAGAGCAGGGAAGCACATTTTTGCCATGGAAAATAAGGGATCTTTTGACATCGATGAAAATTTTGCACACAGAAGAGGAAACCCCTCCTAAGTCACATCTCCTCAAAGGTAGATGTATTAAAGGAGAAGGAACTTTTGTGCTTCACTTGCCATTTTTCCTGGGAGTATGCCCCAGTGAACTGTAACCAGTAAGAAGCCTGAATAGGAAGGGCACAAACTGTGGTTGTGATTGCTGGCAGTACGTGTGTTTAATAAAACCACCGTGCTTTCTATTCTGCTCATATTGTCCCTCCAAGTATTTCCCCAGCCTGCTCAGGGACAGCTTTAGTCAGCATCTTGTTCTCCTCCCAGGCTGAGACCTAAGAAGCTCCACTGTGAAGCCCAGTAACACCATACAAGAACGAGGGGGGAATAAATAAATAAACTCTGCTAATCTAAGAAACACAGGATATCTTTGTAAGGGTGACCACATCACCTGCAGCTCAATTTGAAGGAAGTCACAGTCTGATAGAGCAAAAGGAGCTTCCTCAATAAACTTTCCTATCTTTTCTGTGACACAAAAACAGCCAGAAGGAGAGAGGGGTTAGGGACATACCAGTTCTGAAAAAGTTTTCTTTTTCTCATTATTAGTAACTCTAATTACTTTGAAAGAAGAGCAGTGAGATAAGTCCTGCAGAGCCAGAAATGTGACCTGATTTCCTTCCTGATTTAGAAACTGTCACTTTGCAAGAGAAACCCAAAGAGACAGAGCCAGGTGAAAGTGGGCCCAACGGTTGGCTTGCAAAATAAATATTAAAAGATCAATAGAAAAATGATCAGGGTTTTAGTTCAGTCATAAAGACAACAATTAGTTTAAAGATAAACAAACAAATTTTATCATCTTTATCTGAACAATGTGATAGCACAGACAAGATAGTCGCTCTAGGCAAACAAGGAACATACCTGACTGACTTCATGTATTTTTTTCCAGCTTAGAATCACAGAATGGTTTGGGTTGGAAGGGACTTTAAAAATGATCTAGCTGGGATACCTCCTGCCCAAAGCCCCATTCAACCTGGCCTTGAATATCTTCAGCAATCTTAAGCACAAAAATAGACAGTAAAAGTGAGAACTGATGATAGAATTTAGAATATAAATTGCTTCATGCGCTGATTAAGACTCTATCACAAGACAACATGTAAACAGAAGCAGAAGTTAAGCATATACTTCAGAGATATACTGCCTTTGTGAAATATGAGTTTCATTTAACAGAACTGAGAAATTACTTGTTGCCACTTTCTAACTACCAGACCTATAATTTTTCAGAGTAATTCTTGAGGATGATTGGAGACAACTTACAAGGTAGTAATTTTCAGGAAAAACTGAGCATCCGCCCTCTGAAAACAAAAGGTCTCTTTGTATTTGTCATATTGAGGTTCCAAAAGTAATCCAAGCTAACAACAGATATTGATCTGTTTCTTTCCAAAAAACATGACCATGATTTCAGAACAACCATTCAACATGCTTTAACAAGTTCTCTCCACACATACATGGACAGAGCTTTCCTTCAAGATACACAACTGAAACCAGTAAAGAAAATGGTCAAGAAGAGATAAATCGCTATCTAATACAAAAAAAAAAAAAAGATTTTCAGAAGAAATTTAAACTAGTTCTATTTCATAAATCTCCTTTCAGAATGTCATTTCCTATCAGTACAATTTTAAATATAATTTTGATTATGCATTTAAAATCAAGAATGCAGTTACCACTCAACTGTTCTCTGTAGCCTGTAAAAATCTTGTGAGGTGTGTGCTAGTCCCACAGGTGTTAGTCCATCATAGCAAGAACGGAGGCTAGTTTCTGATTCAGACCAGGAATATGATGCTTTCCACTGTGTTGCACTTTTTAGACTCTATCCTCATAAGCTGTCACCCAGAGTCAAGAAGCCTCATGATCTACATATACCCTTAATGGTCAAGGTATTTGGGCTACACAGCCAATGATGCAACTGAGTTCCTCTGTGATCTCTGACGAGTGACTGAGGATATGAAACATCAGTTCTCTACCATACTGTACGGACTTTTTGTGTGCTTTAAACCTACAGGACTCCTCACAGCATGAACTATTTATCCATAAAAACACAGGTATCAAAGTCTGATCATCTGTGTTTGTAAAACCCTTTGGGAGTCTTAGACAAAAATTACTGATCTGCATTATAAATGGATTCAGAATTAATTTCAAGAACTGAGGAGAAGCACATTACAAGATCAAACTCAAAGCAAAGACAAATATATTCCTCTATGCTTATTTCTGGCAATACTGTGGTCTGTCTCATACCAAAGATTACATAAACTCCACTACTTAAGTCTGAGAGCTTTTGGCACATTAATCTAAAAATATCACAATTTGCAGTGCAGGACTCCATTGCTTAATTTTCGAGACACTTTCCCCAAAAGACACACTTTTTCCCTTAAGGATTGACTATTTCTGAAGATCTTCATCAACCATATTTGCCACTTTTAGAGGCTACATCAGAAGAATAAAAATACTATCAAAATCATTGGGCATCGCTCCAGTCCCATTTGCATCCCAGCACAGGGCTCTCCCTAAACTTTTTTGGAGTAAGGCATCTCATCAGAGACAAGGCACCCAAACCAACAGCAGCAACACTCAAAACCACCACATTCTTGGTCTAGTAGAATGAGGAAGTTTCACTCCTCACTGCCTTACAGCTCTGACCTTTCCAGTTCTCTGCCACCAAAAGCTTATAGGATCTGCTGGATCCATCTGCAGCTCCACCTGGCCCGCTTTCCCACGCCAAAAGGACGGATCAAATATACGTGTCTGAAAACACATCCCTGCTTCCTCTTCGTGCCACCCGGGGGGGACCCTCCAACTCAAACCGCATCCCCTTAAGGCAAGAAGAAACCTCCCCAAACTACTCGTGCAAAGCCCTCAAATCCTGGGAAATAGCAGCAAAATCAACTTCAGCACCTTGGACAGAACACGCTCACGCAAAATCGCGAAATGGGCACAACGGCCCTGAAAACGCAGCGACTGGGCATGACCCTCTAGGACACATCTGCGGGCCTGTTTATTTTTAGTATTGACAAATCCTCTTTGAATCGCCGCGTTTATTCCACCATACGCCCTGTATTTTGGGAATAGCAGCTCGTCGCCCTGGTGGAGAGAGAAATTGGGGCCACGAGCTCCGGATCCGTCGCCTGTCTGCAGGATCGGCAGCTGCCCCAGCCTCGGATGGAAAGGTTCAGCTCAAGCACTCACAAAGCTCCGCTCATCCTTTCCAGGCAAAACAAGACCTGTTGCCGTAGGTGAGCAGAGCTCACGGCTTTCTCTGCTTTTTAGAAGCTCATCTCACTTTCTCACCCATATATCCAGAATAAATAAATAAATAAGTAAAAAGAAGGTCCGATTTGTTCCCGTTGCAGTCACACTTTGGTTGCATAACTTTTGTTTTAATTTAGCCTTCGTTCTCACTTACGGTGCTCCCAGTATGTCACCGGTCCCCTCGGGGCTGCCTTAGATCAAATCACTATCACCTTGCCAGCATGCTGCACAGCTCTCCCTGTTTTCCTCATACACTTCCTTCAGCCGAGTGGAGTTTTTAATTTGTGCTGGTAAAAACTCCAAATGTTTTAAGTATGGGTGTTTTACAAAGGACTTCGAGGAGAGGGGCATTATTAAGACATATGCTTAATACATTATGTCAGTTCTTACAAGTAACATCAGTAACACTCTCACAATACACGAGAACGATTAATTTTTCTTGCCACCGCGGAAATAACCATCCAAGCTCATTTCTTCCCCATGAAATGTGCCACCAAAATTCCATTCAAAGCCATCTGACACCACATGACATTCACCAAACAATTTGCAGATTATTTTCTGCGTTGTTATCTCTTTCTGGCGCTTCTGGACGCGGAAGCAAGACGGAACCTAGACCAATTCCCAACCAGAGTTACTTTTCATCGGCACAATATCTACATCCACATCTCCTCCACTTCCACACCCCGGCGCAAGCTCTGCTGAGCCAACTTCACCCTCCTGCAGCCTCACCGCGCCCTGCCCGGACGGGACGGCACCGGTCGCACCTCGAGGGGTAAGTTTGGGGAAGGGGAAACCCCGTCGCGACAAATTCCTCCTTCCTCCGACTCGCTCGGAACCGGACGTATCCGAGGGGGGGAAAGGGGGAAAGGGGGAGGTTCTCATTATGCTTTTTCCTTTTTCTTTTTTTTTTTTCTTTCTTTCTTTTTTTTTTTTTATTAACAAGCAAACAAAAAAGAGAAACTTACATTGGTTTATTTAAATATTCCTGCTAAACCAAGAGTCCCAGAGCCACTTCATTGTATCCATAGAGTTTTAGTCCCCGAGCGGTCCGTCCCGCGGGAATGGCCCGGCTGCGGGGCGCGCTGCCCGGCCGCCGCGGAGGGTTCATGGCTCGGAGCCGCCGCGCCGTGTGCGGCAGCCGCGGGAGCGCAGCCCCGGCCGGGCGGCGGGGGCGGGAGGGAGGGGAGAGGGAGGGCAGAGGGAGGGAAGGGAGGCACCTCCCGCCTCTCCCCGCCCTACAGAGAGGAGCCGGGCTGGGGCGGGCCGGGACCGCAGCGCCCTCTGCCGCCGGTGGGAGGAGGGAGGGAAAGAGGGGAGGGGGGGAGGAAGGATGGGGAAGAGAAGGGAGAGAAGGGTGGGGAAGGGGAGGAGGGATGGAGGAAGGATGGGAGGGATGGGGAGGGGAAAGAATGACAGGGGAAGTGTGGAGAGGAAGGATAGAAAGGGATGGAGAGGGAAAGGAGGGATGTTCGAAGGGGGGGATGGAGTGGGGAAGGGGGGGATGGAGAGGGGAAGGGGGGGATGGAGAGGGGAAGGGGGGGATGGAGAGGGGAAGGGGGGGATGGAGAGGGGAAGGGGGTAAAAGTGGAAAGGGAAGACGAATAGGAAGAAGGAAGGGGTGAGAAAGGCTGAGGAAGAAAGACTGGAGAAGAAAGTACTGAGGGACAGAAGAAAGGCTGGGGGGAGATAATAGGGAGAAAGGATGGAGGTGAAGGTAGAATGGGCGAAGCACAGAAGGGAAGTATGAGGAACAAGGAAGGATTAAAGATAGAAAAGGAAAAGGAAGGAAAGAAGAGGTGAAGATACAGAGGACTGGTGAAGAAGGCAGGTTGGGGAAGAAGGTGGGATGGAACTGTGATGAAAGTTTGGGGTTGTCACTAGGAAGTTAAGGGGATTTGGAGAAAGGAAGGTGTGAGGACACCTGAAGAAGGATGGGAGACAAGGGATGAGGTGGGACAGAATAGAGAGGGAAAAAGTTTAGAGAGGAAGGTGAGTACACATGGGTAGAGAAGAGAGAGGGTGAGGAGATAGAGAAGAGAGTAGGATGAGGGAAGTATGAGGAAGAAGGAGGGATGGGGAAAGGATAGGCAAGGGTGAGGGGTGGAACAGAAGAGAAATAAAGAGGGAAAGGGAGGAAGGAGGAATGGGGAATAAGGAATGGGGGAGAAAGTTAGAAGTGGGATAGGAAGCAAGGTGGAATAGGGAAAACTAGGAAGGAAGGTGGGATGGGGAAAAAGAGGAAATATGATGAGTTGCCATCAGGGAGTTGTGGGGGTTTGGAGGTAGGATCTGACTGACAGCAAGGAGAGGTGGCAGGAGAGTTGCTGGGGAATAGGACAGGACAGGAGGACCCCAGCACCCAGGGGAAGGGGACAGGCTGAGTAGTGCCAAAGTTGGACTTAATTTTTCCCATGGACAACTAAACACAACCAAATGTAAGGGCTCCTGCAACCTCCTGCTCCAAGTGCTTCAGTCTTTAAGGAAATGTTGAGGCTGGGTCATTCTTTAAGCATGACATGGAACTGAGCAAATACAGCAGTTTTTGCCAAAAAATAAGCTGCCTGACAATAAGTGAGACGGTCATAAATGGGTGCTCATAGGTGGAGAGAGGAGCAACAGTTTGCTAGAAATACTGAAGTATTCAGTGTTGTAGAATTGAAAGAAACTTCTGAAGAACTGCAAAAAAATCCTCACATTCTGAGCAGGGTAAAAGAGTGTGTACAGAGAAATGAGCAGTGCTTCCCTTGTCCAGTGATGGGCTCTGAAGTGAATGATACTGCTCTGCAAAGAGCCTGGAGCAGTAAGAAACACTTCTGTGAAAGCAGCTGAGGGTTAGATATTAGTTCTACAATACAAATGCTGGGAAAGGAGCAGTTCAGGCAGCAAAGTACTGAGGATGCTACAAAATGGTCCAAAAAAGCAGCAGTTTGTCACTAGGAAGGTGACTGATGAGCAGATCTCGATTCAGAAGGAAGCTCACATTCAAAGAAATTAACAAATGAGGAGATCAGAACTGGCATAGATGCAAACTGAAAAGAGAATGAAGTGTATCATGGGGAAGAGCAGGTGGAGAAAAGGAGCTAGGAAGAAAAGGTTGGGACTAGAAAAAGAAGAACACGAAGGGAAATGGAGGTGAGTGAAGATGGAGGAGGATGGGTGTGAGCAGGAAAGAAGGTTCCTGATGGGAAAACCACCCCTGAAAGCCTGCAGCAGTGCAGGATGTTGTAGGAGGTAGGAGACAGAGGAAGACAAATCTTCAGGGAAGGGCCTTTTTTAATCACTCGATATGAAGCTGAATGGTGGCTGTGCACGGGAAAGGATATCCTCAAAAGGGGCAGAAAGCTAGCTATGGGGCAGTGGGATCAGCATCACTGCAGGAAGCTCAGAACTTTGCTGATTGCTTCCACGGAGCCATGCATGAGGCTGAAAATGGGACTTCATTCCCCAATTCCTTCTTTAGTAGTCTCAGCAGTGACTGTACCAGGCCTGGTCCCAGAAATGAAGTGTGATGGCACAGGGAAGCCACCAGCATCTCAGTGCCACAGGTTTAGTGTCACAGCCAGGGAACAGAGGGGAAAGCCCCCAAGCTTTTTCAAGTTCCTGTCCATTGGTCCAACCACCCTTTCTCTCCTTTGCAGCCAGTGTTGAGTAATTCTATTCTAAGTTTTCAACTCTGCCACTCTTTCTTATGGAGGAAGGAAGCACTGTAAAATCTTGAAAAAGTACAAGAAAGATCCATCCTCATTTCGTCTGCCTTTAGAAATGGAGAAATTACTCCTATCACTAGCAAATCCTTGATCCTCTGGTAATGAAATCAGCTCAGTCTGAGCAGATCTTACATGAAACACAGAGTACTATTTACAGAGAAAGATAAGGGAAAGGTAGGAAAAAGGACAGGAAAGCTATCTGTCAGATTTCTTTATGCCAGGAACAGGATTGAAAGAATCCCCCATACTCATCCTATCTCCTAGGGACAGCCCAGAAAAACTTGCCCCCAGGTTTCCAGATCAAGTATGCATGTGTTATTCAAATCCTATATATAAATCTCTTCCCCTCGAGCATTGCTTTATGGAAGACATATTTTGAAGGGCAGCACATCAGGGTGGGCTACGGACCTGTGCAGCAACAAACTCACACAGCAATGGGAAAGCATCCTTGTGACACAGACAACTCATAATGGAAAAACTCATCATACGGCAACCATGTTAATTGCAGCCCTATAGACAGACCGATCAAAGAGATAAAATTGATTAAACATGCACTACCTCACCCAAATCTGCAAGAAGCTTTCAGGTAATGTTGACTTACCGAACGTCTGTGAAGAAGTTCAAATGAGTCAGCTGAAACCCAATAAATGTGTATGTCAGATGGAAGCACCAGCAGCAAAGTAAATACTACGTGGGAGATCAGTTGATGTCATCTTTCTATTCACTTCACTCCAAAAAACCCACCTTTTTCCTCTGAAGCATTCACTGCTCTCTTAAAGGAATTACAGACAGCAGTGCTGCTTACAAAGAGCCATTTATTGTTCCAAGGTATTTATAGAACCTTTCATCCCAAATCCCCACACATTTGTTGCCACCTGTTCTAAGGAAACAAAGAAATTGGAAAGACACGCAGCTCTCGCAAATGAGAGAGTTTGGAGGAGAGATTTAGTTTGAAACATACTGTTCTTTTTCTTAAAATAAAAATACAATTCCTCTGAATCCCTATATATCCGCACATGTTTTCTTCTAAATTTGAAAGGCTTCAGCCCGCCTTCCCACTTTTATGTGAGCACTTTTGATTTATTTTTTTTTTTTTTTGGCTCTCTATGAAGCCTTTTGCCACTGGGATGAGTGGTACGAGGAGCTCGTGGAGCACTGGGTGCCATCGGGTTTTCATAGGCAATGCTCAGTTTAGCCAATACTTCCCTCTGCTGGGCAAAAAATAATATTGTTATTTACTATAAATCCCTTTGAAACAGAGGGAGACACCAGGACAAGGGTTTTCCCATCTAAAATGACGGAAGACTGAAGATGAAGAAAGACCTATCTCTGACTTGCTGCTTTATTAATTAGGTAAAAGGGCTTTCGCCATCCCATGTTGACCCATACTCCTTCTTGGACAACAAAGATCCTAGATCCACACAAATGCACTTTCCTGATGCTTCCCAGCCCCATTTTGAGCAAATGAAACAAACCTACGGAGCTGGATTCCCTCGCTATCAAACCTCCTCTGTGCTATGGGAAGCACCAGAAAAAGATTCAGAGCCCCAATTTCTTTTCATCCCCCGCTTTGATTTTGATAAGCCTAGAGACCCTGATATAAATCTTGCTGCCATGTCAGCTGATACATCTGTATCAGTCTTCAGCTTCCATCTTTTAATTAAGTGTATCATCCTCGTGGAACATCTCTCATCAAGCATCCATGGGGAAATCCTGTAACGCCTGGCTAAATTGCTACATTTGTTCAATTAGACTCAAAAATGTAATCCTGAAGTGAGCTAATCTAATTTAAGGTGAAAAAAAATATTATGGGCAGGCAGCGCCTCAGACAGTGAACGTGTCCAAGTGTGAAGAAACCATTCAGTGCCCTGATAGACACATAACAGCTCACATCATTAAAGCAAAATTTAGCTTGCCTCCTTTCCCCAGTGTCTCCCAGAAGTGGCTCACCCCCCCCCCAACACACACACACACAATTATGCCACTTGTGTTAAAACCAGAACACGGCTGCGGTTTAATTTGGAAGGGGATGAAGGTTATGCTGTGTTATGTCCATGCTCATGGACAGCACAAATTTTCAGTCGATAGGTAGTTTAGAGAGCAAGGAAGCAGGGAAAGCACTCACATTGACTCTAGTGATTAGCAGCATCAGTATCATAAAGTCATTTGTGTGGGTAAAGACACTTAAAGGTCATCTGGTCCAACTCCCCTGCAGTGAATAGGGACACCCACAGCTCCATCAGGTGCTCAGAGCCCCATTCATCCTGACCTTGAATATCTCCAAGGACAAAGCATCCACTACCTCTCCGGGCAACCTGTGCCAGTGCCTCACCATCCTGATCGCAAAACCCTTTTTCTTATATGCAGTCTAAATCTCCCCTTGTTTAGTTTGAAACCGTTTTCCTTTTAGAGTCTGTAAAACAGTGCTTGGTTTTCCAGCAAAGCTTTCTATTTCTTCAGTTTCACCTGCACCTTAATGAAAGACTTTTCCTTAGAATGAATGAATTTCTGACACTCAGATTGTTGAAAAAACTAAACATGAATTTGCCAATGCCAACCCCCTCCAAGAGATTGTACAAACCCCATGTTCAGTAAGCCCTGCTACAAGGGAGCATTCACACATCGAGCCCTGATAAATCCTTTCCCTCTTTTTTAGGTCAGAAAGATAAATTCAAGACACAGAAGGTGCCTTACCCCCTGCAGCCTCTCTATTGAAGGACATGGCCATCTCTCTTAGGGACATGGTCCAGTGGACACAATGGGGATGGGTTAATGATTGGACTAAATGATCTCAGTGGTCTTTTCCAACCTTAATGATTCTATGATTTTCTGATCCCCTCATGGCCTTGAGAAGCTGCACGGCTTACCCAGTGGAAGTTGAGACAATTAACAGGCACACATGGACTACACAAATCATGGGAAAACATTTAAGGGATGAAATCTAAGCTTTGCCAAGCTCTGATTTGCTTATGAGGACAACTTTGAGGCAGACAAAAAAAAAAAAAAAAAAAAAAAAAAAAAAAAAAAAAGCTATTTATGGTTTTTAGGAGAAAATTCAACATAAAATCTAGAGCATCTAGAAACTTAGCTGCTTTATATGTTCTGAAAGGTTGATCATACATGATGTAAGGTCTTGTCTGCCACAGCTTTAAACCATCTGGGCACTTCTTTTCCTCCTTGTGTAGGCAGTCTGAGCAAATCTTTGCCTTACTTGAGCCTCCAGAGCCACTCCTCATACATTACACAATTCAAATGCTTTGTGCAAGCCTGCAGTTAGAAACACGATTTCATGTGCATCATGGAGGCGCAGCTAATGAGCACACACGAGGACTGGAGGCAAACTCAGAGTGGTATAGTCATTTTCTGCATTAACATCCCTATCCCTTTTCTTTCTTTCATTGCAGTCCAGCTGCCCTCCTTTCCTCCATTTAACACCAATTAAAATCAAGCTTCCTTCCAGTACACTTACTCAGTATTTTAAGTGAATCATCAACCATTTCTCTCTCTCTCTCTTTTTTTTTTTTTTAATTTTAATTTGAACCCTCTAATTAATTGCAATGCCTGTTAGCTTGTATTCAGACACTGCCACTTCAGTTTCTGGGAATTGCTTGGGGTAGAAAGATTCAGCATAGCTAAGCAATAAAGACCAAAACATCTTCCAGCATGGAAATAATCCTGTGAACATCCTTAGGACTGCTGTACGCCTACTGCTGCTCACATAGGCCATATCTCAGACTAAATGTGCTTACAAGTGTTTATGAGTCAGAATATCTGACCGAAGCTTGACACGTTTGATGGAAATTAAACTGAGCCCTCCTGTTCTTTTTCTTTTAGGGTTTTCATATAAAGTTTCTACAGCATCTTCATCCTTTCTCTGTCTCTCCTCACTGTTGTTTTCAGCCTTACACTTGATAAATTGCAAATCCAGGGGCTGTAGGCTACAGGACTTTGACAACTTGTGTTATTTAACTCCCAAAATCTCTGTTCCACCAGATCACTCTTATTACCTCCTATTACTCTTATCACTCCACTAATCTCTGGTGTGCCCATTTCTACACCCATTTCCAACTACTGCAACAGCATAGAGATATGACAAAAATCACCTTACTTTCTGAAAAGAGTGGAAAGACTACATTATGGAACTGCCATTAGTATTTTATTGTTTTAGATTCTTCAAGATGAGCAGAGGCATACCCTGAAATTCTTCCAAATGAACACTCTCCTCCTGATATTACGTGTGTATAGAAAACTTGACTTGTTGCTCTCAAGGACAGCTCTTATGAATACTGGTAGTCATCCTCCTGCTGTGATGAAGGCACAAGAATGGGCAACCAGCAAAAGCCTAGGTGGAAATCAGTAAGTAGAAAAGGATTCAATGACAAGCAGGCACTCACAAACTGTGGTTGCATTGGCTAGAGCCATTTTCTACTTGGTGAACATAAAAGGCACCAGGAAGACCTGAGAGACTTGCCTTCACATGGAATTGACCATCCTCCATTTTGGGTAAACACTACACAACCAGAAATAATTACCACTCCATTCACCAGCTTCCTCTTTTGCCAGAGAGGGGAGTCACTGCCTCACACATGTCTCTGGGGTTCCTCCTTCTCTCCTTTGTCTGCCTTTCTGCAAGTACAGCCTGCAAACCCTCCCCTACTCGCTCCCACTTCCAATTCCAAACTTCCAACAACTCTCACCACACCTTTGCCCCTCATTTTCTTTTCCCAACAAGATCAAACCAGTTTTTAAGCAAAGTTAGAGCCTCAATAAGAGGACTCCCTGCCATCAATCACCTGTAACCCTAACACAATAAGCCAGCCTGCCTCTCACAATAACAAGAAAGGACCAGGGGGATGACAGCACTCGACCAGGATCTGGCTGCTAATGCAACAGGCTCAATTATCCAATGGGATAATCTGTACTAAAGTCACCAAGTTCTGCAAGCATCTGAAAGTTTGCCCTGTTAAAAAAAATCAAGGAATCCTTTGAGTCCCTCTGGTTTAGAGAAAATTTTAAACAAGACTATAATTGCTGAAGGCTCTCAGCTTTTTGTATTTCATCCTTTATGCAGTATCCTACCTCTGACAAATGGAGCCCTTAAGAACTATACTGCTCTTGACTGGAAATCCGGCATTAAAGGACATCAATGCCTGCACTGAACAACTGCATTTGCTTTCCAAGCTGACCCCTCTGAGTGCAGGGTCAGACCCTTGCTGGATATTGAATGCTCTCCTCAGCAACAAGCAAAGTCCAGCTTTTTTTTATTTTCCCGCAGAGTTTGAGTGCTCTCTTGGAGAGGTTTGTTCATTTACTCTTTGATCCATTTTCAAGCATTGATTAGGGGGTGATTTTAAATGAGAGAGGAATGGGTCTTCTGCCAGATATTGGGAAGGGAATTGCTATCCCCAGCCCAAAAACAGCCACCCCCAGACAATAGCATGAAATCCTAACAATTGACTTCGGTCTCCCAAAGAGTTCGATGGGGCCAAGAGTCACCTCTCTTTGTGGGCACCCAGGTGTTCAATAGAAAGGACAGATGCTGGACAAGCTTTTCCCACTCTCTGGCACTGTTCATATTTCGCTTTTTCTAATGGATTTTTACTTGTGGTTTTGTTTTATTTTGTTTCCTTCAGTCTTATTCACGTCAAAGGAGAAGAGAGAAGAAAACGAACCCTAAATGAGAATTTCTGAATTGATTTAGATGGATGGGGTTTGAAGCAAAGGAGAAGTTAAAGGACAAGTATTTGTCAGAGGAATTTATCCACTTCTGATTGGAGTGGAAGCTTACCTCGTATTTTTTTAATTACTGCAGCCACCATTGTATTATTTTTCTGCAATACATCAGTAACTCACTCATGTGAGTCACTCCCCAAGAACATCTCACCACCCTGTAGTCTCATTTCCTGCCCTGAGTTTGGTATCTGACACGTGGACAAAATCATCTGTGAAACACAGCCTGTATAATGGGCCAACACCACCGTTTGTTATCAGACAGTAGGAATCACTTCTTCTGGAAGAAAGAAACAGCAAATCAGCATGAGATCTCCAAGTCCACATGTTCTGAACATCTGGCTCCAAAAATATACCCAGCAAGAACTGTTCTGAGAAATATGGCACCAATAACTAAATCAAATCCTGTTATCTCCATAGAAAGAAAGGCCGTGACAGTGTTAGGGTTCTAAGTAATACAAGAAACTGGAATTGAAATGGGTGTTGGGACTCACCTGGCAAACTGACCAAAGCAGATCTGACCTTACTGCAGAGTCCAAGCCTTTCTCTTAAAATTGACACTGTCCTATAAATCCAGCAGGGTTGCTTCTTTACAGCTTTGAGATTTGTATGGTTCTTCTCACCCTGCATGAGTTACTGTGGGACTTGTCTGCTCTCATCTAGGTGTCCAAAAGGTAGGTAAATCTGTATCAGCCATAGGTAAAGCCATATCATGCCTACTCCCTAAAAAGTCACCAGAGAGATACACCTGATTTCCCCTTCTCCACGTGGATACAATTAATCAGAGCTTCTTTCTCCCCTGCATTGATTGCATCTTTAGCCTAAAGCTGGAGTTGTACCATCATTAACAATAAATACGCAGCACATCCAGCTGGGTTCTTCCCATCTGGGCTGTCTGGGAAGAAGTAAGATGTAAAGACACCCATTCTTATCTTGAGAGAAAGGTGGATATCACATCCTCCTGAGGAATCAGCACTGCCTGAAGGCACAACTCCAGAAACAAATCATGGAATAAAGGATGCTGTCCAGAAAAGCACAGCATAATTGGTTTATTCATCTGAAGAGATGCTGTTTGGATCAGATATCGAGGCTGATGTCAGCTAATGGGCTGCTAAGGTTTGTGCAAATAAATAAAAAATGGATTTTGAAGAAAGTTTGCAGAATTTAAGTATTAGGAGATACGATAGTGTTTGCTAAAAGGCTTGGTAATGCATCTAAGACTGACTCAGAACACAGTTTAATCTAAATGGGAAAAAGAAATTCAGGATTGTTTCTAATGTATAAATTTAATATGAGCTTGTCTCACAGCTTACCAAAAAACAAACAAGCACAAAACCAAAGCCTCTACAACCTAAGTTAAATTCACAAAAGTTCTAACAGAAAAGGCTCTCAGCTGGCATAAACTGGCTCAACTCCATCAACCAAGCAATATCAAATTTCCCAGAGCAATTAAAAATGAATTAACAGCTGAACTGTTGGGTGCAGTGGGCATCATTTTTTTCCCCTTATCATGACACAGCCTCAACGGAAGAGAGAACTTGATAATAAATTGGGAAGTATTTGTCAGATGAACCTGAAATATCTCCAGCTGCCTTTTCCCTGAAAAAAAAAGTCACTTGAAAAGAAACCTCCAAATACAACAGGGAAGATATATATATACATATATATATATACATATATATATACATACATAATGCTGAGAATAAAGTATTCACATTAAGATGTTTGGGTAAATGAGGTGAAATTAATTACAACTGCGTGCAGGAAGGATATTTGCAGTCTCTCCCATCCTATTGGGGTTCCCCAAAGCAGTTTACTTGTTTGGGTTTGCCTTACATCAAGCACCTTGCTTGATATATGACACATGCACTTGCAGAAGTGCATAAAGCCAGGCATGTTGTCATACAGTACAGTCAGAGCTGGTAGAAAGGGCAGAGTGAAAGAAATAGGCATATCCTCACACTGACATTAAGTTTTCATAGAATTCTTATTACCTCTGTAAATATCTTTATCTTAGGAGTGAGCCACACACTTTTCAAGAGAGCAAAGAGCACAACTGGCAAACCCTGTTGCATGAAGAGTTTCAGCATCCTCTGCTGTTAATTACACATCTCGATCTTGTGATCTATGCCAACAAATAACAAGCAATTCTCAGTGACCCACTGAGACACTAAAAATTGACACTGACTTATAGCCTATACAGGGAGTAACAGTTCCCCATGCAACACGTGCTTGGTTCATGCTGTGGCAATAGCACAGCTGAGGGTGAATAATCAAACATTGTTGAGGTTGGCCAACAGCTAGATATCAACTAAAATCCATCATTGCAGTGCATGTTTTTATATTGTTTCTTGAATCCAATCTTCTGATGAGGTCACTTCTCTAGCGTGCTGATTGAGAGGTATCTGTGGCACAGATATGGTTCCTGTATTGCAGTATCACCACATCAGAAACCTGGTTCTCAATTGGGCATGAAGCTGTGTTCACAATGCAAAGAGAACCTTGAAAATGCAACTTGAACCTCAGCTAGGTAAGAGATCTGCCAAAAACATGAGTCTGAGATGCAAACAGCAACAAGCATGCTAATGAGAGATGAACTAGACCGTGCTACCAGAGTCTCTCAGAGCCAACAATAGTTTTAGGGGTTGAATACTGCCAAACCAGGGTAACAACAAATTTATCTAGTATCTTTTCCATTTGAGGGGATGTTTCAAGATCACCAAGCAGAACGTTCTAAAACATCACTGAAGAATTGCTTTTTGTGACAGGACAGACATTTCCTTTCAAGATTAGATGACGATGTGGAGGGAGAAGACAAGAAGCAATCCAAGCGTTCCCCAGCTTGTTAGTCTTACAGTGAGCTACAGTGACCCTGATTGAATTTTCTCCTTTCATATATGTGAAGATATACACCATTTTGACCCTTCTCAGCCCTGTTAAGCCCAATCAGGTGTTTCTCCATCTGCTCACCCTCAGTCATTTCTCCACAACCTTCCCAAACCTTACCTTAGCAAGTCTTCTTCCAGATCATCCTCTCTGTCCTAAGCAAACTTCTCCTCCTCCCAGTTTTTCCATCCTTTTTTTTTTTTTCTTCTTCCTCCTTTTCCCCTAGTCTTTTGTAACTTACAGCTGTGTTGATGGCCACAGGGGTTAACCCTTTCCCTGCCACCTCCTATAAAGCTCCTGACAGACAGTCAGTACTCTTCAGCTCCCAGAGAAAAAAATAAACAAAACTGGCTGTATCCTAACAGGATTCTAATGAGCATTACAGGCAGTGCTTATGAAGCCAGAGGGTCTGATACAGGAGCATCATTCGTATGTTGTGTGTTGGAGAACTGAGGAAGACTACAAAAAGAGCCAAAAGATTATTTGATTACTAGGGAAAATGCCTGTGTGGAGTACTTTAAGAGGTCATTCCTCTCACATTAGAGTGCTGATAGTGAAAAAGTGCTATCATTGAATGAAAATAGCAAGTGCTAGAGAAACCTTTAATGTAGCATTAAAGGTATATCAAGAAGCAGTGGTTTGAAGCTGAAGTCAAGCTAATTTAAAGGAGAAGGTAGGCTTGAGATTTTAAGTGTAAGGCTAAGTAACCCTATAACAAATTACCAAGGGAGGAAACATTTTCCTTGTTGTCTGCAGATGAAGAGCTATAACCCCAGAAGACAACAGAAAGGAGTGTGAACCCAGCAGCAAGGCGTTTGGCTGCCTTTAAACTGTGTTTCGTGTTTCTTTTGTTGGACACGGACATATTTATAACACAGTGACCTGCACTGATGACCCAGCTCCCTCTCAGTTGGGTTGTGCTTATACCATCTGAAAGCAGACCTTCTAGATCTCTATCGATGGGACATGGTAAATACATCTTGAATTATTAGATCTTGTTGTTCTGGAGAAGTTTGTTCTCCTACTTGAAAAGGGTGTGGATGACATGTTTTCTAGGTGCATTTTCCAGCTTTCCTGCATGCCAGAGGCTGGACCTGTAGACATGCAATCATGGAAAGATTCCATTGCATGCAAAACTGCAGTAGGGAATCTGCAACCACTGTGTGCACTCGGTAGTGTGTTTGATACAAGCTGTATTCAAAATAAGCATTGCTCAGTGCTCCAGTTTAACCCTCACTGACATTTATTCCCCTCTCAGAAACAGCCACATCTCTCCCCACTATTTTCATTTTGCAGGATTAAGCAAACTAGGCTTCCAGGCTTCTTTCTAAACCTTTCTAATCCCTTATCGGAGAAACCCTTTAATTCTTGTTTGCTTTATATGAATCTTTCCTGAGCACCGTTTACCAGTGCATGCATGGGTGCAGATGAGATCTCATTGATGCCTTCCCATTGCATTAATGCTTCCTGGATTCCACCATTCAGGTTATGGATAAAATACTGCTAAATGCAATTGACCAGTGCAAGAGATCTTTCACAAGGTGGACAGAAGCAGTTTTCCCCTTGCAAATACCAGAGCTCCAGTGTAAGTGCCCATTGCCTTCAGGCAACTCAGTGAGTTTCTAATTGCTTGAATTGTTTTTTGCCTCCTTTTCAAATATGAGCATTACATTTGGATTTGATTTTGTTTATTTTTTTTTCATCCTGCCATCTTTCCTGTTTTGTCACATTGCCACAAAACCCTCACTGAGAGATCTGCAGATCCACATGCCAGCTCTCAGCAGCATTTCTGAGCAGGGATTACTTTGGCCCCCAGTTTGATTGCTTTAATTCTCTCCTCTGTTCATCCACAGATGTACTCAAATTTCCATTCAAACATATCCTGTTAGACATGGAAAAAAAAATCCCATGTTGAATATCATCTTCATTAAACCTAAGGGAGAATGTTTACCTGGTCTAACTATTATATCTGTCTATGATGGATGGGTGGGTGGGTGGGTGGGTGGGTGGATGGATGGATGGATGGATGGATGGATGGATGGATGGATGGATGGATGGATGGATAAACAGACTGATAAACGAGCTCTAATGCTTCCCTAGTGCCTCACTCTAACACATTCCTGTATCTTCATTTTTTTAATCATCTCCTCTATGTAGCCCTCTGGTTGTTGCTAACTCTCTTTTTAATATTAAACTACTAAACTAAACAACTAATATTTGTGTATTTATGTCTCAACCTCTGTACTTGTCATCAAACTCTCGTTTTGCACTTTGAGTGTGTCATTTTGATCTCAAACCACTAGGAGGAAGCATTCAACAAGTTTCACTGCTCAGGTGCAGATCCCACTCTTAACTGCTGATTTTATGATTGTTCTGAGTAGGAGCCCGGGGTTTCTGCTGGGTCACACTTCTCTTTGAAGTATGGAGGCACAGAATCTCTTGAAGAAATGCACAACTATTCACCTTTCAAGCCGGCTCCACTGCTTCTGATGCAGCATGTTTTCATAGCCCCATCCTCAGAGCAGAAGATACTTCTAATATCCTAATAATTTCCTTCCTGGCTATTCCATGTGTCTTTTAAATACCTTTCTCCTTTGCGTGTATTTTCCCACTGCTTTATGTGCTGAGGGTTACACTGCATCCTCTCTACTGTTACTTCTAAGCTGAACAATCCAAACTTGGATCTCTTTTCATAACAGAGAATGCTGTTTGTTCTGGTATTGCTTCTCTGCCTTTAATCCAGTTTTAATTTACAGTTGTTGAATTGCAAAGGCCTCTGGCAAATGGGAGGAAGGACCTCTGTTTCCTTTAAAGTGCAATGCAGCTCCAGTGATTTCCCCAACTGGCTGAGAATCACTGAACTTGAGTGATCAATATGATCCCATTATGATAATAGTCTCAGTCGTAAAGTCACTACAGATCCTGACTTTAATGAAAAAAAAAGTAGCTTTTTTTTTTTTTTTTTGTCAGTTCCATACAGTCTTTTCTTGTGGTGGTGTTGTTGTTTGTTTGTTTGTTTTTCCTCTAACTCCTCTTCTCTACAGAGAAGTTGTGGGTGCCCCATCCCTGGAGGTGCACAGTGCCAGGTTGGATGGGACCCTGGACAGCCTGGCACGGTGGGGGGCAACCAGCCCGTGGCAGAAGGTTGGAACTGGATAGGTCTTTTCCAACCTAGAGCCATTCTATGGTTCTAGGAATGGAGTGCAGGTATTCAAGGCCCTTCCATTATTATTTCAGTATTGACATCAGTAGGATCCAAATTTAAGAGAGTTCAGGGGAGAACCAGAAGGATTTAAGAACATACCAAGAAGACTGCCTTCTCCAAAATGATGCCACTCTTACTCAGAAGGGCTTCTGCACAAAGCAGAATTTACCTTACATGTCATTGTCAATTCCTTGATAAACAAATCATTGAAGGCACCAAATTATATTTTGCATGGCAACAAACTGTAGCAAAATACTGGTGGGAAGGTTCAACTTCTACTGCCATACCACTGACATTCGATTCTGATGTCATGGGCCAACATCATAAAATAGGAGGCATTACTTTCAGAGCAACCTTAGTATTAACTCAATCAAAAATACCCCTTCCTGGCAAAGACAAACTGTGTTTCCTGTGTCCAGGCTGGATGTGGCTCTGGGCAGCCTGGTCTGGTGGTTGGCAACCCTGCCCATAGCAGGGGGTTGAAACTGGATGATCATTGTGGTCCTTTTCAACCCAGGCCATTCTATGATTCTGTGATTCCCTCTGGGTACATGATTATTTAAATACATAATCGCATACATAACATGATGCAATACCAGAACTGTTCGACACACACCCAAATCAATGGAAACAGTGCGTATGGCTCCTCATTTCTGCTTCTCAATGGACCGTGCGCAATGTGGGAAGTAGATATCTGGCAGAGTGGGGCAGGGAAATATAATCCCACAAAGCAATGTCTTCAGCTCCAACGTTGTGGTCAATCACAACTAAGTAGATGTGTTTAAAAAAAAAAAATCACAACAAAAACATTTAATTTTATTAATTATTTTGATCATTTAATTTTTACTTATTAACTCTATTTTCTGGGGGGAAGGAATAGAGACTCCTTGGGTCCAATGGCACAGAGCTGTTGTCTTCTCTCATACAAAGCAAATCCACTGTGCACCTATTTTAAAATTTGAGGAACTTAGAACTTCTTGAAGGTGCTACGAAGCCAGGAGAAAGCAGGGGAAACTTAGGGAATACCACAAAATAGATTAAAATTAAAAGGTATTATAAATATTATTTATTGGCAATCATTGTTCAGACAGCCTTCACTATAAACAATGTCATTGTTAAGATACATTCTACCATCTATAATAAAAAGAAATTTCTGTCCAAAGAGCTCACAATCTGAAGAAGTGAAGGAGATGGGAGGAAAGGGAGAGGACACAAGACAGGCCATCTAACTGCCATGTAGGCGGTGTTGAAGAGTGTAACCAGCTTGCTGCAGGTCACACATGGAGTGTACAGCAGGACCCAGCCATCTGCAAAGCCCAGTTTTCTTTCTGGCTGGAGGAAAGCTCATCTGAGCCTTGACAAATCTTGCAAATCCAACTGTACAGCTACAACTCAGTAACTAGGAGAAGCACAAAACATATTCTGCTGACTTGCATGTAGCATGCTTGAAATTTAAATGAGAAATAAAACATCAAGGGTAATTTATGACTATCTCAGGTACATGACAAAGGATAACACGACAGCCGTTAGCAAAGTGCATGAGCTTAAAGTATCTACAATGTACGTGTGCCAAGGACAAAAGACCACGTATTGTTTGGTCATGTGCTTCTCTACAAAAACCAAGCCTGTAAGGACACAATGAGGATAAAAACCTTTGCAAGGAAAATGTGGTAAGATCACGAGAGACCACCTGTATGCATTCATAAGAAGCAGCATCTGTGACTACATCCATAGCACTATGTTAACCCCAGAATCAGTTGCCTCAACTCAGATTTCCTAATTGTCCACATTACTTGTATTGTGGTTTCTTCTAACCTGTGCAGGGGTGAAAAATCTGTCCCTTCCATTGAAGCAACAGCAGGAGGGGGAATTACTGCCAACAGGATGGACCTACCTTAGGTCGAGCCCTAACCCCGTGGCCTTGGATGATGCCCACCACCTTGACCAAGGCAGATTACATGGTGCCCACAGGCACTCCCTGTCTGAGTTCCTGTACAAGGGTTCAGTACATCCCGAATAATAAGAGTTGCATTTATTATTTCGTTAAGCTGCAGTAACACAATAGCATACATGCCGTGACTTATTCTGCAGGCTGATCATATTGGAAGAAGTCCACTACACTGTGGATCATGCAGGGGCTAAGTTTCAGTTCCCAAACATTAAAAAAATCAGCAGCCATTTATTTAAAAGATTTACAAGGAGAATATCAACAGAGGAGCGGACTAAGGAGAAATTCTAGCCCCTCTCCCTTCTGCAATTTAAACAAAATGTAATACTCTTTTCTCTGGTTGATCTGTTGCTGCTTGAGCTGTCTGTGTTTTGAATTAGATCCTTATAAGACAGCAGGTGTGATATCAGATGTGACATCATTTGTCACTGCTGTGAACACACTGCCATGCAAGCTGCCTTGAAATAGTGGGATATCACTGATAAGACAGACTCAAAATCCTTTACAGCTTTTTCTGTCTGTATTAATATTGAACAAAGCTGAACATAGAGTCCAAGGCTAAAGCTTAGCCACTAGCATAGTTAAGTGATCAGGCTTAACCATGGCTAAATGATCAGTTCTGACAGTTCCATTTTAATGGGGAAGGCAGCCTCAGCTGATGTGTATTTACAGTATCATCTTCTGTGAACATTTCTTAACAGCATTGTTACTCATGAACTATTTAATGTCCAGAGATTTTTGGTCACCTGTAAATTCATTCTCAACTACCAGATTGCCACTACTGGCTCTTGTGACACTGTCATATGATGGAGGAAATGATGCTGAGGATGAAGTTTGAGATTCATCAAGATTCCTGCCATAGTTTTCACCCATCATAGAAGCTATGAGTCCTTCTCTTTCTGGAGCAGCATCACCAAGAGTGTCACCACTGTATGTTCTGTGATGGTACAGGTAAGAAGCATGCTTTATGGAGCGCTGGAGCAAATGACTCCTGTAGGCACGCTGGATGACTGTGGCAGAAGCTTCCTCTTGTCTGTGTCTGAGTGTAGTGGAGATTGGCTCATAGGATTTTTTGGATGGATTGACAGCCATGAACTTCTCCTCCATCTGTACTTTCAGTGTATCCATTTCCCCAGAATCCCCTAACACTCGTTTGGTAAAAGCAAACAAGATATCCAAGCAATGGATCCTATCTCCACTGACCATGGGCAGGTCCATTGCTATGAGTTCAATTTTGTTTGGTTTTGGTACACGTAAAGGTTCAGCCAAAGCATCTGCAAAGTCTGAAAGCGCAGAGAAAGTTATGAACTGAGTTGCTTCAGGGTCAAACTTCTCCCAGATTTCATAAAAGATGTCGAAGTCATCTTCCCCTAAAGGTTCTGTACTTTCCTCGGTAGCAGCATTGAAGTTTTCCAAAATAACAGCTATGTACATGTTTACAACAATGAGAAATGATATAATGATATAACTCACAAAATAAACAATTCCCATCGCAGGTTTACCACACTCACCTACTCTACCAGTTATATTTGGGTCACAATATGGTGGCCCAGTGTTTAAAATAGGACTGAGAAGACCATCCCAGCCAGCTGACGTTGTGATTTGGAAGAGACAGAGCATGCTGTTAGCAAAAGTTTGGAAGTTGAACATGTCATCAATGCCATCTTCCATCTTCACGTAGGCAAAGTTAGCCATGCCAAAAATGGCATAAATGAACATGACCAGAAAAAGCAGGAGGCCAATGTTGAACAGAGCAGGTAGGGACATCATTAAGGCAAAAAGGAGAGTTCGAATTCCTTTGGCAGCCCTGATGAGTCTCAGTATTCGTCCAATTCGGGCCAAGCGAATGACCCTGAAGAGCGTAGGTGGTAAGAAATGTTCAAATGCTTTACCAATGCCAGAAAGCAGTAAGGCTATGAAGGAAATGGTAAGAAATGGTTAGAATATCACATTTCTTAGCTAGTTAGGATGAAATTATAATATTGATACAGTTGGAGAATATATCACATATGGGAGCTAACAGCTTAACATTACAACCATTCATAAAAGTTCAGAATCAGCCATTATGAACTACATCCTTCATCCACTGGAAGACAGTATTTGTTGCACCAAGAATGGCAAGCATCTTTCTTTGCACAGCTTTAAAAATCTGTACCTGTCAACACTTGATGACTAATGGTTTTCTCTGAAATCAACTGCATGAATTCTTCAGCAAGTGCTGGTTATGTACTTACCTTCTTACTTTGATGTCAGCTGCTGACACTGAAATGAGGTAGGTGTCAGTCTCTTCTCTCTGGTGACAAGTGGTGGAACATGAGGAAACAGCCTCAAATTACACCAGGGGAGGTTTAGATTAGATGTCAGGGTGAATTTCTTTATGGAAGGAGTGGTTAGGCACTGAGCAGGCTGTCAAGGGATGTGATGGAGTTGCCATTGCCAGAGATATTAAAGAAGTGTGTGGATATACTGCTCAGGACATAGTTTAGTGGTGGGCTTTATAGTGCAATGTGATGGTTGGACTTTATGATCTTAAGGCTCTTTTCCAACCTCAATGGTTCTGTTCTACACAGCTAAACTCAGAAAACAAAATGTAATAACAATGTCATGGTCATCACTTAGATAACATAATCAAGATGCATACAAGCAAAACCACTGAGGAACATCAATGCAATGCATGACACTGGCTTGAAGTTCATTCAGGAACACAGATATAAGGGATTTTATTTTATCTTTAGTTTGCATGAAAACTGACATACAGATCCAGTAACTCTAGAAGCAGAGGTCTGGCTTTTCTAAATTTAGATACTTCGAATACATTTTCCTGGATCTTTGCTCCAGGAAACTTAATTCCTTAAGGAAGAGCTATATTCTTACTGTGAGCCAAAATATAACTCGCAATAATGAAAATAATATTTTTTCTTCTCTTAAATGTCATCTATGATTTTGGCAGTCCTGGCCCTTGGAGAAGTTAAACTGGCAGAAGCGTTCTTTACAGCATTCTTTCACTGCAATCTCTTCACATAAAATCTAATACATTTGGGTTGTTCTTTTTTTATTCAGCTACACAGTGCAAATCTTTAATTTCAGTCATTTATGTCCAAGTTTCCAGAAACAGAATTCTAACATCTATAATCTGATTCCAATCTTCATATTCTCTATATATTTAAATTCTCTGTTAAAACACAGATGAAAAAAAGCATCATTTTTTAACTGACCAAAGATATTGTAGTTATCTATAAGATGTGTATCTATAAGAGTGGAAATCATCATGTAATGTAGTATGTTATTGTTGGCATGCTGGATCATTAATTCTGATTTTTCACAATAAGAAACAAGAACTTAAATTCCTATGAAATATTTCATGTAAAACAGCCTTAATTACTTCTGCAATATTTGTATTAGAAAAACAGTATAAATTTTAGAAGACAATTTCCTATTATTTCAATAAAAACATGGTGGGTTTTTTAGACCACACATTTCTTTTTGCTCAGTATTTTGCAACACTATGGTTTCCATCTCAACATCCATTTGAAGATAAGTTTAAACTATTTTTGAAAAGAATGACTGAATTATTAAGGAATTTGTTAATCCAATTTTACTTACCAACAATTGACATGATCACAACAACTATATCAAATATGTTCCAGGCATTCGAGAAATAGTACTGCCTCAGAGCCACCAATTTCAGTATACATTCTGTAGTAAAGATAGCAACGAAGAGTATGTTGATTTTGTTAAGAACGTTGGTCTTCGTGTCACTTTGTTCATAGGTTTCCACCATCATGGTGATCATATTAAGGCAGATGAGAATCATGATGGCGATATCAAAGGCTTGATTTGTTACAATGTCAAAAAGGAATCCTTGGTATCTATTCTAGAGGAAAACAAACACATCAGTTAGGAAAGTATGGAATACTCATTTGTACATGCTTTCTGACAGATCCATTTTTTTTTGTTACTATGCCGCTTAACTATTGTAAAGATAGAGAAATTTAAGAAACCCTGAGTATTGGAAGTCCCTCCCATCCTGAAGTTTAATCACGTCTACGCTGAATACAATCCTGAAAATACTGTTCAGAAAACTCAATAAATATTGAACTTACAAAATCTTCCAATATAACTTTCTGGCATAGAATTGTCTTTCAGATCTGAATAACAATGTAAAGACTGTATTTACATTCAATACCTAAAATATGCATTTTTTCATTAATTATATTGATTTCATAATGAATTTTCCTTTTGAGGAATTCATACATTCTTACCAGTGGTCTGGGAATGGGTTTTTGAGGTTTCTTGGATCCCAACCTTTTCATGGCGTTGTAATATTTTTTCTGTTCCTCTGTCATAAATATATCTTCCCCACCAAAGTATATAAAGAAATGTCAATGTTATTTGATGTGACAGCAGCACTGTTGTAGTTATGGATGTCTAAATTACTGGAAACAAGCATTCCTTTCTTCTCCATCTTGCTGGTACTAGCTCTCCTCACGATTTGTAACTGGGCCCAAAAATAGCAGAGTAGAATCAACCATACATTTACATGGCAGAAGTCCTGGGGTGAACCATAACTAGCTCAGAAGCATGAAAACAAAGAAGCAACTAAAAAAACCTATGTAACAATAAGATTTTCCCTGGATTCCCACATCCCGTTCTTGTTGAACACTAAATACCTGTACACTTAGAAAGTATACAAAATACAGTTTCTAAGAAAATAGACTCAGTACCAAGGCAGGGAGCAATATTTATGGGGGTGAAGTGCAGATGTCATTGCCTCTGAATCATTGGGAATGAGCTGGGTGTTCAGCTATTGTGGAGCAGAAAGGAGCACGAGACTCACCCTGCATGCTACTTCTGGTTATGCTCTAGTAGATGTAAATTAAAGTTTTATAAATTAAATACAGCGAGGACATTATTCTCAAAAAGGCAGCATTGCTGGTGATATAGTAGGTGCCTGGGAGCACAATCAATATACTTATCTTTTTCTTTTGTTGGTTGAAATTGTCTATAATAACACCAACAAAGAGATTCAGGGTAAAGAAAGATCCAAAAATGATGAAGGTCACGAAGTAGAGATACATAAATAAATTGTACTCCATTTTCGGCTGCTCGTTTTTCTGCAGGAATGAAAAACAACATGAAACACAATCTATAATAACATGGGTCCAATTCAGAATAATCTTCACATTGCAGATCCTCTAACAAATTGATTCCAGGAGGAACTAAAATTTACAGCTTTACTGCTAGTTCTGACAAAATCACTATCGTTTAAAACCACAAATACCTCATAATGTGAAATGTTCTGTGTCTGTGATACTGTTGGAAGGAACATGAAATCATAGAAGAAAATAACAATTGCTGTGAAATTCTAGGACCTCACTGAAGACAAAGGGACATTTTTGCTCGTGCTGACTACTATCCCTTTTGAAACTGAACACAATTCTTACGAAATGATATGTTTCAGTATTTCTGACCTATTGAAAACGTGGCTCAAAATAATGACACTGCAAAGCATTAATACCATAAGACTTCGTTAATTTCTTTTTTCTTTTTTTTATGATGTTTATGTAGTTTCTGGCTAGATTGGTGTAGAAGAGGATAATTTAATTCTGATTCAGTACTGATACTGAATATATTTGCACTGAGAAACTTATAGAAGAAAAATTGCTCTTAGCTTTATGGTGAATGAGTTTTAGTTTAAGGGTGGTTTTTTTTTCATTGTTCTTTGTTTTGTTTCTTTGTTTGTTTTGCACAAAAGCTGATCTTTCTTTTTCATTTCAGTCCTGACTTGCAATCTTACTATAGGCACTTGATGGAGTCCCCACTAAAGTCAACAGAAACAGTCACTAAATCGGACTTCCTTGATGTGATTTCATAAACATTTCAGAAGTATCAGTTCTGCTTCTTGCAATATGAATGGGAGCTGTCAAGGGCTCAGAAGTTGAAAAATCAAATAAACTGTTTAATTCCAAGCTCATACCAATAGAAATATTGCCCTGGGTATATTTTTTCCCCCGTAGCAAAAACAAACATACAAACATAAAGGAACAAAACCCAACCCAACCAACTTTCTTTCATGGCCGTTATAAATGATAACAATAAAACCAAATTTGTTTTCCACATTGGAACATTATACGTATATATATATTTCTACATAGTTTCTTCTTGGTCTAATTGTTATAGCCTGTTAATTTTAAATTCTTTGCCTCTAAAGACCCATTACTTTTTTCTCTTTAACACTGAATGGAACTTCTGATAAGACATTAAATGCTACCAGCAGGATAAACAGTAGACAAAATGATGCTAGTGGTGGTGCCTGACCATGTACATTATATGATTGCTTATCCAGTTTGATTCACTTGATTTGTTTGGTTCTTGATGAAGTTTGGTCTTATGTTTTGAACTATGTCACTGTAGCAGTTATAGGTTTATTCATAGCTCAAGTTTCGTATAAGATGATGTGTGAAGCTAGGTGCCTCTGGGAAGTCCCCTGGTATCTGACAGATTTCCAGTTATTAGGAGGGACAATGAAAATTAAAGAGGTGCTCAGCTTACCAGAAGAGAGAGTCAGGGTGAGCTGAAATCCCTCTGAGCATACTGAATAGATCTTCATCACCTACAGAGGGGACTTGGAGGTGAACTCAGATGGAGACCTTACACTGCAGGTAACTGCATTCAGGTGAGTGCACCTGAAGTTGAATCTCACTATCCATTAGAACAAATCAGCATCAGGATAGTGCAGGTTCATTCACAGACAACATGCTTACATCAGCTGATACAAGGCATTACTGGAAAGCTCTAGCAACACCAACAAGCGTCACAGTGTAAAAATCACAATGAATTTGCAGAAACACATAGAGATGCTTAACACAAAACATCAACTGACCTCTCGTGAGTCTACTGCTGCATACATGATCTCCATCCAACCTTTAAATGTTGCCTAGAATGAAAGATTATCAAAAACACATTGAACTTCTAGAGTAAAAGTCTTCACATCATATTCAGTATCCAAATGACACTGGTTGGGGAAAGAGGATTTACTGTAGACATAAACACCTGAAACCAAATGACTTCAGAGACAGTTATCACTGCTGTATGTGACAGCCTCTGCCCTTACAGGAAGGAAAAGTCTGGCATGTTGGAACAGACCATACTGTTCTGTAATCCTGCCATGACAAACCTTCACCAGCCTGGTCTACTAAATTCCTTACAGCCCACATGGCTGAGCAAATCTGTAGCAGATTAGGTCACTATTCTACCCCACATCCTTTCTAAGGCTGACTCCACCTCTCAGGCTCATGAATTGGTTTTATTATCCAGGGAGGCTAGCACAGCACTCATCTGACACATATTTTATCCCTAAAAACAAAGCATGGTGGAGTCCAGTTTGTCCCCTTGTTAGAATATCTCAGTGTTTTCAGTTTTCTTTCACTAACAGCACTAGTCTTTGATCAGCCAGCTATGAGGTAAGAACAGGTTGTTAGACCCTGTTTTTTACCATCCATGGAGATGAGTTAGAGGTTGGCAGGAGGTCTGTCTGACTTGACATTGGCAAGTGAAGGCAAGCAGCACTTACCACCTGAAGAAGAGCCAGGTAGCCAGAGCCAACATTATCAAAGTTGACTTTAACATTGACCCAGAATATTTTTCCCGTCTGGTTCCATGCTGTACAGTCTGTTTTGTCGTTGATTGAACTATCCAATTCTGAATTTTCTTCTGTTAGGTTGACACATTTCCCAAACTTCCCAGCAAACAGGTTGACTCCCATGATGCTAAAAATGAGCCAGAAGATGAGGCAGACAAGCAGAACGTTCATGATGGAAGGGATGGCTCCCACAAGGGCATTGACCACCACCTTGGGTGAAATAGGAGAGAAAAACTGTGCTTAATTGAACAAAGATGGACTCAAGTATCTGCTCAGTGCAATTCAACTGTTGTAAAAAACTAAGCTGTCAATTAGTTTTGCAGCAATTGAAAATCTTATGTTTTCCATGTAAATATTTGTTGATGTGGGTACCTTGAAAAAAGATTCAGAGATGTATAATCTTAGTCTCTCCATGGAAGGATTTGAATGTTTCATTTTGCTGTGACCCCTCACTACATATATAGAATACAATGTGAGTCCATTCTCTTTTGACAACTTTCCCTTGGTTTTGTTGCGTTTTGCTTTCTTTATAACTTTTTAAAACAGAAGATTTATGGGTTATTCTCCCATAAGCATTAATGCAAATGACTGTATTATTAATGCTGTGGAAAGTAGTATTTCAAAAGGATTGGTAATGACTCTCCACTAGCATTTTGTTAGACCTATTTTTTTGATGTATCATCATTACACTTGGGGTCCACAGCTGTGATCTAAGGATCTGATTTGTGCTGTAGGATCCCAGAAGTAATTTTTGAGTATACACTAAGACATAAGATTTTGCTTGACAAAATAAGACAGTGCAAAGTAATACAAATGCATCCAAGTATCACAGTCAGTGAACTTAGCGTTTAGATAGCAATCTGATGGGCCAAAATGAAAATGAAAAAGCACTGTGAAGGTTTTTGGAAGCCTTGTTACAAGCATTCTGCATAGTAAGATGGAAACTATGATAGAACCTGATTCAAAATTGACTTCAGCCATTGAAAGTTTGGTGCTAAATTAACAGAATGCATTAATTTCTCTGCATCTTCAGTGACAATACTGCAGAGACCTTGCAGCTTCACCTCCAAATGATATCCAAGCAATTTATATTTCAGTTGCATTGAGGTTGCATTCCCATGTTAAGTGTAACGGAGATACCATGCACATTTATGCTATCTATGGTGACAAATCTGAGTGTATTCCCTAGACCAGAGTTGAGTCCGAACACTGCCATGGTTCACCACTGTTCTTTCACATGATAGTATATAGAAGTTTTGCATATGATTGATTTGCTCTTCAATTGTGCAATGATAGATTTCTAATCAGTCACATTCAACAGCTTCATGTTCCTAGCACTCCTTTGATGGAAAAAGGCAGCCAATATACAGAAAATCAGACCTACTTTTTCTAAGAATAATTATATAGGGAAAAATAGTTTGGATAAAGTATGCCTGAGCAGCCTGAAGGTTTTGTAAACCAATTCAATAAAAACTTACAGAACAGAGATGATTCTTTCCTCTGAACTAGCCTTTCGTGAGCATCTAGGAATGAAAATTGCTAACTCCGAATTCTTTTCCTCTACTTTGTTTTGGGTTCTGTCAGTAAGACAGAAACACAGGAATGGCTGAGCAGCCAAGGAGTAAATTTCTTCCGGGTCTCATTTTAATTTCAACAGCATTTGAGATTTATCACTTGAGTGAAGTCTGTAAGGAGCAGCCAAGTGTAGAGGAGCTCAGCAAAGGTGCTCTCAAGAATTAATTTCATAAATCCCAAACTTAGCTTGGTGCAGACATGAACTCACAAATATGCAGCCAAGTGCTACGATACCATTACGTGCTTATTACAACTGACAGGCTTTAATTTGTATTCAGACTTACCCTCATCCCCTCAAATCGTGACAATGCTCTTAAGGGTCTCAGAGCTCGAAGAGTCCTAAGAGATTTCACACCATCAAGTGAACTACCTAAGATATTTATCAAAGAGATCTGAATGGGGAGACCAAACAAAGTATTAGCAACATTTTGGCACCTGTTTCTTTTATTCCTACTGAAAATAAACAAATAAATAATATCAAATAACATCAGTGCCTGGAGTACAATATCATGATGCAATCATTAATGAAGGCAAGGGTGCTTCTTGATTTTATGTCCAGAAAAGAATTGGTCCTTGTGCTGCTAAGTCTTGCATCAGGATCTGTGTAGAATCACAAAACCATAGAATGGCTTGGGTTGGAAGGGACCTTATAACTCATCCAATTCTGACCCTCAGCAGTGGGCTGGTTGCCACCCACCAGATCAGGCTGCCCAGGGCCCCATCCAGCCTGGTCTTGAGCATCTCCAGGGATGGGGCATACAAATGTAGAAATGCTGGATGCACAACTTACACCTACAATGAAGAAATCAAGCCAGCACCAGGCATTGGTGAAATACTTAGTGAAGCCGTAAGCCACCCATTTCAGGATCATCTCCAGAAAGAAGACGAAAGTGAACAATCTGTCGAGGAACAACAACATAGCTTTGATGGTTTGTCTGTCGTTTATATGAATGTCTTCAAATGCCTGAAATCAAGATATACAAATAAATGGCAAAGTCAGAGATAAGCTTAAAACATGGAAGTCTAGAAACAAAAAGGCCTCTTCATCATTCAGTACATAATTTACACAGATGTGAACCTCATCTTTTACTCAAATGTATGCCAGCTGGCAAGCTTGTAATTGTTCCTGTCCTTTTTCTTTTTCCTTACAATATACACACTCATGGACACATACAGACCACGCATTCTGGGATCTTAGGAAAGAACATTTTTAGATTTTTTTCTCAATAATTTTATACTTTCAAGAGAACTAAAGTACTAAATATCATTTACATATTTTAATGATATATAGAAACATTTACATTTCACAACTGTGAAAGCCAGAAGAATCTAATGTACAGTCAGAATGGAAACAGCTTGTGAGAACTGCATATTTTTAGCATTGTTCTCTCTTCATACTATTTGTAATAGTATGAATAATAAAACTGTGATAATTACAAGAGCAGATAAATGACTGCTCTTTTTCACCTGGTGAGTTCAAAGATATATCCTGCGTTTTCTGCCAAGTGTAACTTATCTGGGTGCTATTAAAGCTAAAAATGCTTGTACAGAAATACATGAAATTGTGCTCCACAAACCAGGGCTCCGCTGCTCAGAAGGATCATGAATATGATAAAGGATTCAAACCAGGAGTGCTCAACAATTTGGTAGCAGGTTTTCCTCAGGTTCCACCATGTTTTTCCTCCAAAGTTTACGGCTCTACCCTTACAGCAACGAAAGTATCGAACACAACCTGAAAGTGAGAGATAATGATCGCAAGTCATGAAAGCACATGCAGATCAAGAGCAAATCTGATGTGCATTGCTCTGGTGCCCACTGTCAGATGAGGTCTGATTTTACACTCTTCTCTTGGGTTAATCCAAAATTGATTTTGACTCTGTCCAGCAGAGCAGAGTTCACCTCACCTTTCTATAATTATCTACTCTTTGGTGTTCTGGTCTTCACCACTTAGAAGCAATCCTCTGATTTTTAAGGAAAGAGAGTTTATTTTTCTGGTGGCACAATCTCTCTATTCACTACACAGAGACGATGCCCAAATCACTTGTTGACATCTAAAATTAAGTGAAATTAATTTCACCCTATCATCTCTGGATTCCCAGAACAGCAGGATTATTTCTGACACTTCACAACCATATAACCATGAGAACCTTACCTTCTGAAAAACATTTTTCTGGAGTCTTCTTGTCTTCAGCAAACTCTGGAATTTGCCTCAGCAGATCTTCAGGGTTTGTCAGATCCACTGTGCTGCATTCGGAAAAGCTGACGGAGTCAAACTACCAAGCAAAAGAAGATCAGGTATTGATTCTCCCTACATTCAATTCCAAATGAATAAGATCAATGAGCAAATAACATTCAAAATAAAAACTTTGTTATGTGCTAATATTTCAAGTGGAGTTAAGAATGGAATAGACTTTATGACTTTAAATGTAAGCTTGGAAGTACCAATAGGTGCGTTCAAATAGGAGCCAAAGACATATATGTACAGTATTTATCCACATGAAACAATTTTAACTGCTTATTAAGCTCATAAATCAGAGAGATTTAAACTTGCTTTCAACTACACACAGTCCTCAGTGGGCTAAAACCAGAAAAATCTAGGAAAATACATTCAACAGGAGAAACAGATAAATATTCTAATATCCATTAGAGTATTTAAGAATTAGAAATTGGAATTGGATCATGTGTTATGAAATTCCAAAGCTTTTCTTTGTTCCTCCAGACATACATATAATGTAGAATGAGTCGGCTGTTTGTTACAAATGACTTACTCTTGGATTTTTGGAGGGGTTTTTTGTGTGTATTGCTGAAGAAGAGCTTATTTTCTTGGATGTTTTCCTAATTCAGAATTATTCTTAATTTATTTATGAATCATAATGAGAAACTCATTTATAATAATACTTTTCTTGAAACTGAGATATTTATGACACAGGTTGGCTTGCTGGAATTTCCCAGTTTTGCTTGGAAGTATCTCTCTCCTTTAATGAAATATTTTGTCACTTTTTTTTTTTTTTCCCTGTAGACTCTAATTTCAAGAAATGGAAATCAGCAGAGAATTTTGTAAATTATTTATTTGAATTAAATCAGTTTGACACCTCTCCATTCCTAAACACTTATCTTTCCTACATACACACATATATATATTTTTTTCTTAAAGATCAATATGTGGATACCAGCACAGGTTCATTTTCATTCACAGAACTCACATTCATCATTAACCAGCCAGACTGGCACAGTGCTGCTGCTGCACTGAAATCCAGTCAGTCGAGTCCATGAGCAGAAGTGTATCCAAGCCTAACCAGTCAACATCTTAAAAGCTATCTACATATATCTACATATTTACCTCTTTATGCTCTGATGATGATGGTTCAACCTTCCTATCTTTTCCTAGGTAAAGCACACTGAATTCTTCAGAGGAAAGTCCTGATACTTTACTCCAGCTTCCTGAGGTTTTCCCTCTTTCCCCTCTTTGCCTCAGGTGATTTTCCTCCTGAAAATAATCTGTGGATTAGCAGGGTTCACTTTTTCCTTTTTGTTGGGGTGGGTAAATTGGAAAGAAAAGAAAAATAAGTTGTACATTTCATTTAAAGGGGGATGCTCTGGACAGAAGTCATAGATATGATCCTTTTGAATGTGATATTACCTAGCAATAGAGATAGGGAAAATTTCCCTAAAGGCCACTGAGCAATAAGAAATTAGTAATTCAGTGAGCTGCTTAACACCTGGATCTTGAGACTACTTTTGCATAGGAATTAAAAGGGAAACTTCAAATGGGAAACACTGAGACAAGAAAAGGACATAGTAAAAGGTTCCAAGTGATCAATTTACCCTCATTCTAAACATTCCTAATTGGTTCAAAATCTGTTAACTGTGGAAATATGGGTCAGATATGCCACCTTGTGCCAGAGAGAGTCTTCTACCATGCATTTATCTTTCAGTATATCTGCACCCTAATATAGAATCACAGAATTATAGAATGGCTTGGGTTGTAAGAGCCCTCAAGGATCATCAGGTTCCAACTACGCCATAGGCATGGTTGCCAACCAGTAGATCTAGTACAAGATCTGGCTGCCCCAAACCCTACCCAACCTGGACTTGAACATGCCCAGGGTGGTTTGATCTGGGAGGTTTTGATCCCCAAACAAGCAGATTTATTACCTGCTTACTGTATTCTGTGTCTGAAAATGTGCTCAGTTTATCTTCATCTTCAAAACCCTCACTTGTATTCTCTTCCTCAGCAATAGGGACACAAACAAATACGTTGGGATTGGTAATAAAATCATCAAGACCTGAGCATATTTCCCCATTTTTTTCAGCCCATTCAATATTGTAATTGTCTTTACAATTTTTTCTTTCTTTTCCCAAATCCAGTGGATTCTGGGCACTCAATTTGTTTTTCTTCTGTGCTGTCTTTAGATGCTTGAGCTTTCCACAACAGGTGTTCCACATAACACTCTTCACAAAGTTCAGTCCTTTATGAATCCGAGCAAAGGCAATCCGTAGATTGTTCATCTCTCCATCATCTTCTGCTGTTTGGAGACAGTCAGTACTGAAGGAATTCAGCAGCAGCGCAATGAAGAGGTTGAGTACCTAAAAGTCATTGAAATAATTATAAAATAAAAAGTCTGGAAAATTGCATTCTGAAATCTAAACTCTAATGTAGGAGACAAATGTTACAAAAGCTCAGCCTGACTGATCAAATGAAAACAAGGCAAAAATGAGATGGCTATAGAATCACAGAATGGTTTGGGTTGGATGGAACCTTTAAGAACATCTAGTTCCAACCCCCCTGCTATAGGCAGGACATCCTCTCTCTAGACCAGGTTGCTCACAGTCCCATCCAGCCTGGTGCCTTGAATGTTTCCAAGGATTCACAGCCTCTCCAGGGAACCTGTTCTATGACCAACCAGATTACAGTTGATGAATTAAATTTCCCACTCAGAAAGCTCGATGTTCCCATATAACTCTTCCCCCTAAAAGTTACTTAAAATCGTGTCTATTTATTTGATCAAAACAACTTTCAAACATTACAGTAGTAACAAATACTGTGGTCAGTTTAATGACAACTCTCCTCATCAAACTAGAGTTAAATCAGTCCTCTGTGGAAGTTTTCCAACTGGGGTGTAAAATCAGATTCTGGCGCAGCAACATTGTTAAATATACAACATTGCTGGAAAAAAAATCAAAATCATAAGAGGCTCAAAGTGAGATTTTCTCCCTGCTTTTGAGTGTCGTCCTTCCCCCCCTCTCACCAATCCCCTCTCTCCCCCTCCCCCCGCTTATTTATTTAAATGCGCTGGGAGAATGAAACAGAATTATTCATTAGTCTTCTGGTCCCATTTGGGATTACACTACTCAATTTTTCTCCTTTCAGAACTGGGCAAATAACAGCTGGATCCACAGCAGGATCTTCATGGAAGTGACTGGCATGAGCTGTAGCTCTTACTATGTAACAGACTTCCGAGAATTCATCTATAGAGGTGATTAAAGAAAATTCCAATTTAAGTGATACGAGTGTAGATTCTGTTATTGCTGATAAGGATCTTGGAAAACTTGAAAATTAAAAAAAAAAAAAGAGCAGCAGCTCAATGGCAAAAGGTAAAACAGGCTTTTACAGACCAACAGATACAGGTAACTGTTCTAAATGTGCTTTAGGGATCTCCTATTTATTGATGAAAAGGCAATTAAGTTGACTCTAACATCGACAGGATAAAGAGAAGAAAATATTGTAAAACTCACCACTAAATTTCCTATTACCATGACCAGCAGAAAGACAAGAAGGCACAGTGGTTTTTCAGCTACCACCATGCAGTCCCACATGGTCTCAATCCATTCTCCACACAGAATTCGGAAAATGACAAGGAATGAATGGAAGAAGTCCATCATGTGCCAGCGTATTTCACCATTTTTTTTTATTCTATCACCGTGGGTCGTATAGCTTCCCCCAAAGAGCTGCACCCCTACTATAGCAAAAATGAAAACGGTGATTGCCAGGACGAGGGTCAGGTTACTCAGCGCACCCAGGGAGTTACCAATGATCTTAATGAGGGTGTTTAAAGTTGGCCAGGACTTTGCTAGTTTGAAGACCCTCAGCTGTGTGAAAACATAAAAAGTTGTGTTAGAGATCAGCAGAGATAACCCACCTTTCTGCTGTTCAAACCTGTGAAAACCATTTTTTAGACACTGTCCAGTGATATAATGTTTGTGGCATTGTGACACTAGCACTTTTAGAAGAGTATTTATAGATTTATTTTCCCAAGAACTGAACAACATCGCAGAAATAAACCAACAATCTCCTCGAGGGCCTGGCTACCCTTAGTTCTGGTAAGTGCTTGGCCCACACAGGCAGGAATTTGTATAATGTGCTTGATGTAGTACATGGTGCACAATTTATATGCAACACAAATGATCAAAGCTAAGGGACCAGCTGTTGTATTACAATAAAAGATCTTTCTTTCTGCAGCACAGCCCCAATCAATCCACAGTACACAGTATGAATACCTTAACGTCACTTTATGACTATTTTTAAGTATTCTTCTTTCCATATTTGTATTAGGACAATTTTTCATAAGACTATTTGGGCTAGTATTTCATTTCTTATTTCTGTTTAGAACACCTATATTCTGGAAGATTTCTTTTTTGCTGAATACTTCTTACTATTTTAAATGGAAATACATACAGCATTAAACTTCAACTCTAACATTACAAGTTTAGCGCTACGTTTCTTATTCCCACTGCTGAGAAAATAGAATAATTTCCTGCATCCTAACTACAAACAACAGAAGCATTCTTTATTATATTCACAACATAATGTTGAGTAGAATGATGTGTATGTATGGCTTACCAGTCTGAAGGACCGTAAAACTGTCAGGGTTCCTCCTTTTCGCCTTTCTTTTTTGCTTCCATATCTGGGTAAACTCAGCTCAATTAAACTCAGTGTGACAATTATGCTGTCAAAAATATTCCAGGGCTGCTGAAAATAATAGTAGGGATCTAGAGCAATGATTTTTAAGACCATTTCTGCAGTGAAGATTCCTGTAAAGATCTGTAATCAAGAAACAGTAGCATCAGCCTAAAAGTTACTATTAATTAATCTTATCTTTAGAATACGTTTCCACCAGCATAGCAACATTCACTGATGCATCGATAAACCCAATTTTTATGAACTTCTAATGTACTTTCTGTTAAAATGGGAGAGTTGTTTTCTACTTGCTCAGAAGTACATTAAAACTGCATCAATAAAATCTTGGAATTGTCTGTATTAGAAATGTATGCTTTATAAATACAAAGTTTGCTAACCTTTCATTTTTAGAGCTACTCTTTGTATCTCAAGTGAAAACATTCATCAATCAGTTTTTGGTATGAAAGGTCACGTGGTTGAAAATTCACTTACCGAGTTGCCCACATTAAGCATTAATTTAAAATTATATGTCATATTATTGTGTTCCAGTGCCATAAACAAAGTATTCATCACAATGCAGAGCGTTATGGTGAGATCAATGAAGGGATCCTTTATGAAAGCAGCCACTTTTTTCTTGATTCTCAACCAAAGTGGACAACAGTTCCAAATTAGATACTTCAAAGCAAAATCTTTCAGGACTCTTGGGCATTTCTGTTGGGATTCTTCAAGTTCTAAAAACAAAAGAGAACTCCATTATAGTTAAATAATTGTTGCTGAGCAAGATGGTGAAAAAAAATCGCATCAAGTACTCAAAGGACAAGAGAATATAAAAGGAACCTCAAAATTCAGTTAGAGCCCCAGAGCTTCCCTGCTCAGGTAGTCCCTACATCAGCTAATAAGTCCAAGGGTAATATAGCAGCTAAAACACATTTTCCTAATATACAAACTGGATATTAGGAAAAACTTCATAGAAAGAGTGGTTGGGCACTGGAGCAGGCTGCCTCAGGAGGTGGTGGAGTCACTGCCCCTGGAGGTATTCATGAACTGTGGAGATGTGGCTCTGGGGGACGTGGTGAGTGGGCATGGGGGGGGGTGGGTTCATGATCAAACTAGATGATCTTAGAAGTCTTTTCCAATCTTAATGATCCTATAATTTCATCTGATCCTTGTGTAGACACGTAGGACACTGACTGTATCACTGCTAACATCTTTGCCTCCATTGTCTCCCTAGGGAGTAAACAGCAGATCCAAATGTTCAGATTATAGGTGAGACAAAACCAAACCACAGCACCTCAAGCTTCACCTTAGGCCAGTTCCACTGGAAAATTCATGACTATCATTTCTGAAGTGATGCAAGCAACAACACATCTCCATTTTCTTTAAGTAAAATATGGAAAGGAAGCTGTTCTGGTATTCTCATTTACAGGCTCTTGGTCAAATATAAAACTCCTTCCTTTTTTGAATATTAGTGTGTGCTCCAAAACACTTTTATACCCTGCTGAAGTCTTGTGCAAATTCATAGACCAACTAGAACTTACTAATCATTCCTTGATTATACATACTTGCTTGTATTGAGCTTTAAGTAAACTGATCTTCAAGGATGTGAATGTTCTCAAAAGTCTGGTCATTTAGAACTGACTTTTATCCTTTTCTTCTTTGGACCTGTCCTTATTTCTTCCCACAGTTTAGATTTAATTTCTTCTCCAGATTCAAGTTCCAGATTCCACCCCATATTATTTATCCCTGTGATCACCCTGTTTTAACTCCAGGTTTAGCTCTTTTTTTTTTTTTTTTCTCCTTCTTAATCAAATGCCTTCTTTAATCATGTGGTACAGATCTAGGACAGCCAGCATTCAGCTCCCAGCAAAGACAACCCCCCTGCTCCCCATTCCAATGCTCATTCTCAGGTTAATCCGTGGCCACATGAACAGGGTCCCAACAGCAATGGACCCAGTTACACGGAGATTCTGTTCCCATCCCAGTACACCACTGAATATCTGCATTTTTAATTTGAAAGTCGGGCTTCAGGTGATGTGTTACAACTGTGATTTTCCAATGAGAAGTGTATAGAAATTTAAGAAAAGGGATCTCCCTGACACAGCACCACCAACCTTGCTATAGCTTCTACTTGTTCTCCACAAATCAGTGATGAAGCTCCATATCAGGGACACAAAAACACATATTTCATTCTCACTGTTGTCCAGCAAACAACGGAAATTTAGGCTGATTTTTTTTTTTTCCATAAAGATATGAAATGAAACTACTAGCCAGCAAAATAACAGTCAGTAATATAACCCTCAAAAATTCACATAGAGTGGTACGTTATGTGCTCAGCCTCCAGGAATTGTCACAATTAATTCTGCTTGTGTAATCTTAATGATTGAGTCTGCATGCATATTCATGATGGAGTAGCAGCCACAGGGCCAAGAGGAGAAGCCACTGCCCTGATCCTGCTTATCATGTCCAGAGAAATTTCTCCCAACTATCATCACTCCAACCTCTTCCTCAGTCCTATGAAACATGACAGGAAAGGCAAAGGATAAGTTCTAATACATAATGAATGTGCTATAATGCATTCTTTTTAATGAAAAAAAGGGCATAATTAGTTGTGTAATTCCTAACTATACATCTATAAATCTCTGTTAACTTTTAAGAAATGTATTGATATTTTGGTCTCTTACCCTAGCATTACCTCAGGACTGAAATAAGCATAATGAGGAGCCACTTACCCTCTAAGACACTGGTAATTATGCTGACTGCACTTGCTGCCCTTTGTCTCTGAAATGTCTCATTAAAGTACTCCACTGATAGCTGAGGATGTAAATGCATCATGCTGCTTTCATCATTCACAGCTGGCTGCTTAAAGAAGTAAACACAATTAGGGAGATACCACAGGAATAAAACGAAGTAGGATGCAATGATGGGTAACTATGAAAGTTAATAGGAGCGATGACATGCAGCCAAATAAATGTACCTGCCTACAAGATGTAATAGTGTTCAGAACAAAGGTCCCACACATCAGTAATAATGCTACAGTAAATGGATCCCTCAAGCATGTAACAGCAACAGGGCAAACACAGAGCTTGGAAATAGGTGTGAGGGCAAACAGATCCTGCAGTCTTCCAGAGACTAATGGAAATGGAGAGAGATGAGTGGTAAAATAGTAACAGCTTATCTCTACCCATTCTCATGGGGGACTTACAGAAAAAGCTATTGATGCTAAAGGTGCTGTATAGGAGAAGAACCTAAAGGTGCTGCTCAAAACAACCATCCTGGACAGGGCAAAGGATAAAAAGACTTTCTGATGAGTTACAATGTCAGCACTCATAACCCAGCTAAAAAAAATATATGCGGAGAAACCATAATACAAAGATATTCTTAGAATAGCATTTTTCCTTACCAGATCACCCTTCCCCAGATCTTCCATTACTGGAGGAAGCGCTATCCCCTCAGAAGGGGCTGTATCTAAGCCATGCACCTTGCTGCTCCCTCCTCCCATCACCGAAGTCAGGCCATTGCAGTCGTCCGCGTTGGCCCGCTTGCTGCTCTGCACGCAGCTTGGGGTGGCGGGGTGGGAGCCATAGCTCTTCTGGCTTGGCATGCTGGAGCGTCTTCCCACCTGTGGCACTGACATTGACCTGCCCTGGATCTTGTTCTCCCCTGTGCTGTGGGGTTCCTCGTCAGCGGAATCCGCTTTGGAGTCAACTTCTAAAGCAGGTATTTGGAAATTGAACACACTGCCGTGGCTAAGCCTGCGTTTCACCTGATTGGTGTTGGGACCATACAGCAAGCCAAGGAGGGACTGAAAGACCAAGAAATAAATAAAAGGAGAATGGCAGGATGTCAAATAGAAGATTTGGGGAACAGATTAAAGTTTAGAGTTTCATAACATTTCTTATCAACCACAGCAAGTCCAAAACTCTTATTTAATTTAGATTGTTCAAGGATTTTGTTTAGGTTTTAAAAGACAGATAATAAAATACTGCTGGCCTTATCAGCTATTTCTATGATAAGCATTATATTCATATTTTAAATAAGAATTTTTAAAAAGAAAATGATGGCACTAGAGTTAAGTTCTGCTTTCATTCATTTTTTCTGTTTCTCAGTGCTACAGAAAATTTATTTTAACAACTTTTCTTCCACTCTTTGCTTATAGCATTTTCTTTTCAAAGTAAAGTTTACATATAATTCCTTCCTTATCTCTATAAAGTTGTTTATTTTAAAAGCTAAAGAGTGATCAGTGTTTGCAACAGGATTTACTTCGTGCTTTCAAGCAATTTATGTTAGCATTAAAATTGTAAAAGCTGCAAGGATCTCAGATTCAGACAATAGATTACCAACTTTCGTTGACTGTCTGTGAGCTGTGACTTGGGAAACTGTTCTTCTTCATACTCTTCTATCCCCAAGGACTTATTTCTCTTTTTCCTATTGCTTCTTTCTTTGATTTCTTTGGCAGACAAAGGAGAGCCTTCAAAGGAGCTAATTGACGGGATATCAATCCCTTTCGCAGTCAGTGACTAAAATTAAAGCAAAAACACAGGTGGCATTTTTGCTGGTACTTACAAAATAAATGGCAAGAAAACACTTCCATGCTCTATATTATTTTTTTCTTAACAATCTGTGTTTCATAAAAGTTGGTAAAAGTCTTCCAATATGTGACAACAGTAAAAGAAAGAGGAGAGAAATTCTGCAACATATGGAGCAGTGAACAATTTGCTATTTGCAGTATGTTACATGATCGTGTGCATTGTGCCTGCCGGGGGCAAAATAATCACACTAAAGCTCCTATTCCTCCATATGGCATAATTACTTACAATAAAAATACTCAGCTTGAAAGTAATGCTGTAGAATATATATTTATTTCCCCAAATAAACACTGAAAGAGTATTAAGATTCAGGCTTGCCACTGGGTATCTATAGGACTGTAGTCACGCTGTGGATCACTTACTTTCCCATACTGAATTTAGGATTTGAATGTTTTCTAAATGCAGAGCAATATTTCATCCCAGAAGCCTCTAAACTATGTAAGTTACAAGTGACTTTTCACTGAAGTATAGAGGTCTTGGATGTTAATGCACATAAACACCTGAATTAATCTATATTCCTCTGCAATCCACAAGGATGAAGCAGAAGATAACCATATGTTACTTTGGAAGCTGATAGTTTATGGAATTTTATATTTTCCAGATTTTAAAATTTCTTATAAGAGATTTTAAAGATCATTATCCATGAAAAAGGTCATTGTTAGAAAAATATGGAAAAAAAAACATGCAGCAGAACTAGGAATTTATCCCGCGTCTCTAAGAATCACTGCTTTTAACAACATTTCCCCTCCCACAGATAACTATCATATATGGCTGTATACAGAGAGTGATGAATTTTCTTGTGTGTCTAATCACACAGCATTGAGATTAAACTTTGCAAGGATATAATTTACGTACCCCTTGGTCTTTCTGTAATAATTCCATGGCTTCCCGAAATATCCTTTCTTTTGCCTCTGTCTCAGCAATGGTGGCCTTATTCTGGTCTTCGTATGCCATTGTTACTACAGCCAGAATCAAATTGACTAGATAAAACGAGCCCAGAAAGATGACCAGCATGAAGAAGAGTATGTACACTTTCCCAGAAGCTCTGAGGGTCTGTAAGCACAAAAGCCCAGGGAAAAAATTACCATATTTAATACCAAATAGGTTTTCTGAAATTCTTTAGAGGCACTCAGATTTCTAGACAAAATGCTTTAGGAAGATCAAAGAGAAATGTATCTCTCTCAGCCTTTTCTTCCCCATCTTTATAATGCCATCACACACGAATCCATGATCCCATAACATGCCCCATGAGGATGGCTGAGGAGGCACTGCTGCATTTGGAGGACAACAGAGAACCTTTTTAGCTATTTTTTTTGAAGTCTATAAGACAGCAGTGCAATAGGACTATAGCTTGGAAGCACTTGAACACCCCTTTTTAGGGAGTTGAGTGGGGACCACAGTTTGCTGGAAGGGAGAAGAGAGGATGAGGGCACAATGACTTCTGGCTACTTCTTTTATTTGAGGTTTTCTCTCTAACCATTTTCTGCTTCAGATATTGCTCCATCTGGATGACTGGTTCTGAATAAAACACAAAGCTGGTACCTGCTGATACAGACGTTCCCAGTAATCCTGGGTCATCAAGCGGAATAAGGAGAGAAAAGCCCAGCCAAATGTATCAAAACTGGTGAAACCATAATCAGGATTTGGCCCAATTTTCTTGCATATATATTCTGGAGGACAGGTCCTAGAGGCGATAGTAAGAAGTGCAGTTCTTTTAATTGAAGGTTTTGGAGAAACACTTCAGCTCATATGAGTTTGGATTATTTATTTAGCTCTGATTTTCATTATACTGAAAGCCAAACTTCTATTCCAGGCAGTAATTAGCTGGAAATTGGAGAAGGAAAAAAGCAGCATCTATAAGTCAGCAACAGAAAAAGAGAGGCTGGAAAAAACTGCTAACCCAGGCCAACCCCTTCATCACCATTCCCATGAGACCCTTTGTGTTTTCAACTCTAACTCTTTTCCATGGGGAAAAGAAAGATAGTCCTTCTGGAAGGAATTTAGACCTGAATAAGAGAAATGCAGGATTACACTTCGTTCTCAACACGTGTTAAATTATCTGACTCCCACTGTAATTTACTGTCTGAGTTCTGCAATCAAGGAAAGCCAGGAATCTCTACTTCATTTTCATCTTTTATAACAGCAAACAGAGAAGCACTGAGGCAGAGAAAAGTTCCAAACAAGAAATATTCTGAAGTGCACTTACCCAGCGCCAGGACCACATAGCAAGATGTCCGAGGTGCCCGGCTTAATGGCAAAGTGTTCTATAAACAAAAGAGAGGGAGAGAGAGAAAGAGTGAGGAAATGTAAAACCAATACATTTTCTAGTCTGTATCCTCTATACTTGAATAGAGGTGGTGGTAATAGCAGTGAGCTGTAAGTGTATGTGCACACACGCAAATCACTTCAAACAAATACAAGAAGAACACTGAGGGAAAAGGGATGGGTTTCCCTACACTCATAGTAACTGCTCCCTATTGTGAGATGTCCTTTCCTCACTTATACACAAGCTTCTCTATAGGCATACATTTCAGACTGAGGGAATCCCTTAAAACAGAAAGCTTTTACAATACTATCTCTTTGGCCCATCTATAGAAGCCAACAAAGAACTGGAGGGTGCAGGCTCAGGAATAGCTTCACACTTGGCAACTGTTATCCTATTCTCTTGCCCGTTTCAATTGGCTCTCTAAGAAAGAGTTTGGACATTTTTGGGGATAACATAGATCATTTCTGCTTCTAAGCAAAAAAAAGAAAGTCCTGTTTGGAGGAGTAAGGAAGAGTCTTTGGCAATACAGATAAAAACCATGCCAGTCAGAAAACAGGTCCTAACCCTCAGCTGAGAAATACTGATTTGTCCATCAGGATGCTGAAGCCATGCCCTTTTCGATCTCTTCAGTTTCTCTTTGCATGAGTTACTCTAATGCCTGAGCTAGCAGTAGACTGAAATTAATAGCTTCAATGCTAAGGAGTAATGAGTGCTATTAAGATGTGGGTTTATTATCCCAGATGTAAGGGACATCTCATCTCTTCCTGATGCTTCTCAAATCTCAGCTGGACTTATCAGATAAGTCAGTGCGATTCAGAGCCAGCACAGAAATCCTTAATATCTGTTCTACTGTACCACATAAATACACCATGCAGGCTACTTTCTGCTCTGCTCCTGCCAACTGACAATAGTTTATCAGTTGATTCAGTGACTGAGATTCGGAAGATTATAGTAATGTGTAGTGTCCATGTTGGAGGTGGGAACTTCACATTAGGACAGGACCAAAACAGCCTGTGGAAGATACGTCAGAAAGTCATTTAATTGAAAACTGGCCTTTTACCAACATGGCAACTCATAAGTCCTGCAGGAAAGCTTCCATTAAACCTGTCTGGCATCTCCTATTTTTTTTTGTCATCATTGCAAATGATCCTGCATGGAAAGATGGGAACAAGACAAAGTTTGAGAAGCAACATAGATTATGAATGAGGCTTGAGGCTTGCCTTCTCTGGGCCCTTACACTGCAAGTGTTCTGTCTTTTAAGATCCCTGCTCCACATTTCTGCCACCAGCTCCAGTCAAGTGATACATGAAAGATGTATATTATATATATACATACATATATCTTATAGATAAAATACATATCTGATACAAGGTATGTATGCTATGAAAAAGAAAGTAATTTTGACTTTTAAAGAAATTCCTCTGTTCCAAGCTGAAGACAACATAACTAAGCAGCACAGTGATGATACTAGAACTCTTCAAGATGTAGGGAAAGCCAAACTTTGGGGAATTACATCAGAGAATTACCTCATGTTTCATTTGTTGTCATGAGGTTCTCAGAAACATAGCTTGAAAAATTAGTGGTGTTATTTGTTATAATGAAGGGAAGGGGAACGTTCCTGGATGGTTGATGCCTATGAAGGGCATTATCAGGTAGCTGCTCATCCAGATATTCAACTTCACATACAACAGTAGTTACACATGCACATGCAGGTCATTCCAGTGCCAGATAAAGAATTAAGAAGAACAATTACCTGCATAAATAGCAAACGTTGCAAAGGGATCCCATGTTTTGTTATTTAAAAAATCACTGATATTGAAATCTGTATTATTCTTCATGCACTTGTATCTCAGATTGCCCTTGAATAGCTGGAGGCCTATGAGGGCAAAGACACTCAGGCAGAAAACGGTCAGGATCATCACATTGGCAAGTTTCTTAACAGACTGGATAAGTGCACCTACAATGACCTTGAGCCCTAGGGAGACAATACACAATGGGAAAATCATGATGAAAAACTGAGAGCAATTAATACAAGAACAATTTTTTTGCATTTGATTGACCCAGATGTTCCACTGTTCCGTTTAAGTTATCTAGGCAAGGATGAGGGACCAGGGATAGTCTGGTGGATAGTCTTTACATACAGAAAGGGTAACATGCATAGTCCAAACACTGAGAATATCAATCTGCATGTAATAATGACTGTGAACAGAAAGACCAGAAAGACAATACAAGGGCAACACACTAGTTCTGAGTTTGCATTTAGTCATGAGGAAACAACCACTAACTTTATAACTAAGAGAAAAGTGGGAGGAAAGCAACAATAAAGCGTTGTCCCAAGAATGCAGAAATATATGGCCTGTTCTGTTGCCAGAGGTGTTTCTGTTGAACCATCACACATAGACCAGCTAGAAGGACACTGTAAAATCAACATAATAACATGCTATCAAAATCATTACTATATAATAAAAGAAAATTAAAGGCAATACTGTTTATATTGCTTTATTCTTCTTGGGCCAGCTGGACTGGGAAAATATTTGTGCCTACCAATTAAGCTGCACCTGCAATCAGTGAAAGATATACAAAGAAAATAACAGGAAGAAAGGAAGAGATGAAGGAAGAGAGGAAGAAGGGAAAGGAGGAAAGAGGGGAAGGAAGGAATGAGAAGGAAGGTAAATCCAACATTTTATTAGAGTAAATAATCCGCTATAAATCACACAGGATTTCTTACCTGGGAGTACTGAAATGGTTTTTAAGGCTCTCAGAACCCTGAATGACCGAAGGACCGACATGCTCCCCAGGTTGCTGAATGCTCCCACAAACCTGTAGAGTCAGGACACTTTAATTAGAAGAAACCAAACAGTTATTTTAGTGCTCATTTTTAACTTTTAATCATCCTGAGTGTATTTTGAATGTTAATAAACTACATATCAAGAGTTTTTTTGAGATTCATACAATAGAAAGCCTTTTCTGGATTATTCACTCATAAGGTTTCTCTTTATTTGTGTGAAGCTGATTTTTTGTCAGCATCTTAAAATATTGCGCACTTAAAATATATAGATAGAGATCTCTCAAAGTTATTCAATACAGGCTGAATCAATTTGAAACTATCTCCCTTCCATAGCTGCTTGTAATCACTATGAAAACTTTCTAATTATTGCAAACTAAAGCTTGGAACTGTGAATTTTGAATGATATAAAATGCATTCCACTGTGCTGGTGCCCATACGTAGTGCTCTGTTTTCAAACGTACACTTTCATTCTCAATAGGAGCTCATGTTGGACAGTGCAGCTATTACACTGAAATGTATTCACTCGAGTAAAAGGGCCACAGAGTGGTATGAGATGGGACCGAAGAGATTAACTGTATCTTGCTCCATTCTGTTTTTGAAAGAAAAATGCATCACAGTTGAACAGAGAGTGATAAAACAAGGGAAGAGTCAATGGTTATTGACTCTAGGTGGCCATCTGTACTAGATGGTTTCAGATGTACCCTTTTTAAATTTTATTTGTTTGTACTGCAGACTGCCTTTGACAACCCAGTAATGAAATCTTTAAATATAGAGAAGTACAGGTAGTCCTTGTTTTATTTGTTCCCACTTACGCCATTATGATCACAGTGAAATCCAACCAGTTCCAGGGATCTCGAAGGAAAGTGAATTCATTTAGACAGAAGCCTCTTGCCAGTATTTTTGTCAATGATTCAAAAGTGTAAATGCCAGTGAAAGTAAATCTAAGTACCAAAGGAAAACAGCAACATTAGTGATTACTGTAAGAGGATAAGAGACACAAACTATTTACTGTCTAGGCCAACAAATCAAGGGAATGTCATGGAGAAGTGATGGAAAAGCTCTTATTGATTTCAGGGTCTTTACACAGTTTGAGACAACCATGGCTGCTAACACACATACTTTTTTTTTTTTGTTTTTTTTGCATTCAGTAATTTCTTTCAAACTCTTCCATGTGAATCTCCAGAATCTGAGTAACACAGAACTTCCAGCTACTTGCTAAAATAAGGATCAAAATTCATGCCTCATTCTGGTTTCAAGTAGCCAAGTGAATGTAGGATATTCAGTGTATTATTTACTTGAGGTACACTGCATCCATTTCTATACAGATGGTTAAAAAGCTTAGAGAAATGCAAAGCTAGAGGATTTTCAATTTAAGACAGCAATTATTCTTATTAATGGAAAATTATCAGTAAAAGCTCTTCTGGACTTATTGAGCGCACTTATTTCAATAAGGTAGCAATCTCCCTAAGGAACTCAAAAGGCATTCATTTGGTACTCAGTAAATGCAGTAGGAAATTATACATATGTAGTACTTCCCTCTTCATTTGGAAAGAATTATTCCAAAATTATTATTGAAATGCGTTTGAACAGCAGTTTTGATGCCAACAGCAAGTATAACTCTTATCTAAACTTTAATGCTCTCATAGGCAGGGAAGTGTCCTCTGGAGATATATGAATTCATACCATGAAGATTCTTGTTCCTGCTTGCCTAGGAGTTTGCCACTCCCAACTGTTTCAGCATCAGAAATCATGAAACAGATTTTATAACTGTTTGTAAATTAATTAATTTGGAATCTTTTTCTTTATGTTGTGTTAGCACTAACAAAGTTCATATTCTAACATTTTTATAAAGACATTATTATTATTTCTAATATTTTTATAAAAAGCAAATAGCCACCAAATAACTTCAGTAAGTAGGATAATGAACTGGAGTGGTAGGACATACATGATGCTAGCTCAACAGAACTTCTACAGAATATTATCTACACTAACACTCTCCTGTAACCCCATAATTACTGTGGTTACTGAGTCCAGAGACAAAAATACTGCCTCAAAGCAAAACCTTACCAACACAAGCAATGGTTTTCTAAACCCCTCATAAACTACCTTGTATGAAAGATAGAGAGTAGACTAAACAGTCAATTAGGGCTACGAAACTGAAATACATACACACCCACAGATACTTACTCAACATATTTGTTCCATGACGGAGATGAACTCTTAGAGGACTCATTCCAAGTCATGAACACACAATTAGTTATAATTGTGCATATTATAAACCAAGTGAATAATGTAAGACATGGGAGTGAAGGCAAAGAATACGACATCAAATTAGAAAGTTACATATCCCACTGTTTATGAAATTAATATTTTTAATACTTTTTAAAGCACACGCAAAGACTGCAAGCACACATATTTACTGATTCTGAGTCATATTAGATGACAACATGCTGCCCTCGTTATTTATGCCATCTTACTTGCTGTAGAGGTACTGGGCATTCCAGACTTGGTAAAATGATCTCTAACCACTGAGACAGAGTGAGAGATAGGATGCCTTTTTAATTTAATTTTACAGCAAAAAAATTGTTAATATAAATAGAGACTGTCTGACTCGCCCAAGGTCTCAGCAGCAACCAGGATATATAACTTAAAACTGAACCCATTTGCTATCACATAATTTCAGTTTTCTTGCACAAGAAATTTTGATATAAGCTTGTGTGAATAAAACAAATTTTACCCTTCTGTTTCTACCTCTTCTTTCCTTTTTTACAACTTACACAATTCGTGGGGTTTTACCTTCAAATAAACTGGGAGCTTGACGTTGCTGAGAGCAAAGGTTTGCAGGTAAAAATTGAAGTTCCTGATCACCATTGCAGTGTAAGCACTGATGATAATAAAGTAGTTCTCATAGAACTCCGGTAGAAGTATGTTTATTTTTAAGTGAAATGAATAGTTCATAGAAGTTGAATAACCTCCAGCGTCACTCACTCCTAAACTGTGAAATCTCTATTCTTATGTAGGGGCAGGGCAAAGTCTTCCATGATATTTGTGGGTGTCTCAAATGGTATTAGATGCCAACTCTTGGTTGGCAGCTATTCTCTGGGACATTCTGACTATAAGTTCAGTAGCAGGCATTTAGCTCAAGTGTTGATAGCTAAGATGAAGTGCCTGATTCTGGAGTTGAACCTCATGTTAAGTGTCATACTACACCTTTGGCAACCTAGGATGTAGATGAGCATGTGAAAGACATCTACTCCCTTTTGATCACCAGTTCTTTCAGTCCTTCCAAAAAAATGTCTTGGATTTAACTGTAGGCACAGCCAAATATTGCCACAAACTCAGGAGATGGACCACAAGTGCTGAAACACCAATAACAGCCAACTTGTTGCCCAAGGAAGCCCTCAGATGAGAGCCATCACTCCTCCAGGGATACCTGTATCCTGCTATGACCACAACTTTGGATCTGTTTCAATACTACATGGAGGGGAGATGGCTAAAACCTAACCTCGATGCAGTAACATCACGGACTGCACTGGCTCTGATTTATTCTTGAGTGACAGCATTTTTGCTCTGGTCTCATTTTCAAGCACCAAAATGGAAAAATACACTAATGAGTCCCATTTTCCAAGTGTGTGATTTGGTAGAAAGTAGAAAGTCAGGCTTCAAAACCCTGAGTACTCATAAAACTATTTATTACTAAATAGAACAAGAACGATGGCAATATCTAAAGTAAACCGTAATTAGAAGTTGCGTGGAATGAGGAAAACCTAGAGACATTCAATGCTCTAAAACACATCAGGAAAGGATAACACAGATCTTAGTAACAAAAGAGAGTGAATGAAGCCAAAAAAGGATATGAATGTATTGAAATTTTAATTGCTGCTCTTCGGATTGGATGGAAAGGACTGAGGATCCATAACGCACGTGTAGCCGTGAACCGGAAGATTGTTTTCTGTTTGTTTATCACTATGAAGATCTTAAAAATAAATGTAAAGAAACAAAGTAAAAGTTTCGGGAAGCTGAAGACAATATTTTTTTCTATTACACCTTGTTCTATGGAAGGCTTTGATGTTAACTTTTGTTTGCTTGTTTAAATGAGTAGACCGTAATATTTTGCAACACTTTTTATCATAAACTGATGAATGAGTTAATATCCATTCACTATCAGTGCAGAAAAAAATCTCAGCATGAACTTCCTTTTTTAAACCTTGTTCCTTATGAAGAACACAAAATGAATTTTGCTTATGACTATTCTCTTTAGGTAAATTGGACCTCTGAATCAAGCTGTACAATGGTGGAAGAAAGAGTTGCAGACTTAAATGTTCTCTGTCAATATGGATAGTGATCCTACAGCTCTAAGACTGCAGAAATTAACTCAAATTATTTCTCAATTTCTCAAGCAATAAGCTTCATTTTTTATGGATTATTTCCCATTTCTCCTCTCTTTATTAAAAATTATTTTCTTCAAGCACACATGACCAGAATATGGAGCTTGAATAAATAGGTTTAAATGGTTCACCAGCAATTGTTTTGTAGTAATTTTTATATTTGGATGATCATTCACTGTGCATGTTCACAGAGCACAACCACTGAAACAGAGGAAGAGAGTTTAAAACCATGAAGATAAAGAAAATTTCCAAAATTATTATCATTTCTGGTAAATCTGAGTCAAAACCTCATTTTCTTCCTTTGTCCATTTCATTTTTGATGTTTCCATTTTGATTTAAATACTAATGCAGTTCATGATATTTAATTCCTGTAATTCAAAATTAAGATTTTATTTTTCCTGAAAATTACAGCATGTCATTCAGCTATACCAACTTCCCACGCTGTTGTAACATAGGAAGGGATTATAGTTTTTCCAAAGGAGTATAAACAAGATCATTTAATAGATCATTCACATGAACATTTTGTAGCCACATAACAAAACAAATTAAGGTGTAAACAGATTGGTTGGCTCTAACCTTGCGATCTTTGTAGTATGGATCAAGATCTTCCAGTGGTTCCCCAATGAGCTCTGGAGGAGGATTTCCATAGAGAGCTGGCAATTTCTGGAAAGCTTTTAGGTCAAGCTGAGGACGTGGTTTCTCCTTAGGTTTCTGGTCTAAGGCATTTTTTTTATGATCCTTCTTGGCAGCAATTCTCTTTTCAATGGCAGCCAAGGATTCTGGAGTGAATTTACGGAAGTTGTTGGCACCAGGTAGTAGGAAGTCAGCCATTTTTCATTCTTCTCTTCCTGTCAGAGATTCTATCCAAATAGAAAATAACTGAAAGAGAAATCAAAATTGGTAACTGGAGAACAGTTCAGTAATGAAAGTCAAAGCTCTTCCTCCATGCTTGCCATAAACACACATTTCTCAGCCATCATGTTATAAAATATGTCAATGATCAATATGTTTTTCAACGAGATGTCTGTTCAGTACTGATTTTAAATTATGTGTATTTAATTGGATGGGGAAAGACCTCTATAACTTTAAGAAGGTATTTATACCTATTAGCATGAACACTCATGTTTGGACAAACATAAGGTGCTGGTTTAATTTAGTATTTGGAACTGGGATACTAAGAACCACTGAATGCAACATCATCAAATACATGGAAGCTACTACTGCAATAGAAAGAACATGTTTGAAAACAGCTAGTGCTGATGTAACCATTCAGATGTATAACCCATCCTTGTGGTGCTGAGGACATCAGCACAGGGACAAGCAGTGTCCAAGTGTTGGAAGAAAGGCCTGGTGGGTGAAACATTGATAGAAATGGCGATACATCCTCAGCTTTCTCTGAAAAACCTCTCATTGCATAAACAGATTTGCTGATGGATGCTATGCGACAACATCTAGAGAAGTGTCTCTTAGTGGCTGCAAAAGGTTTCTCCAGCCATTCCCTTCTAAGGTACCACTTTTTCACTCCTCCTGAAGATCACTTGGAACAGAGGTTTCTGTTTTGTTTCTTTAGGATTGAAGGGATATATGTAGATCTGTATTAGCTTCCTGCATGGATTTTCACGAAGGATTTATTGCTCGTTTCATGAAGCATATCCTCAGGGGCAGTGTTAGGTCACATTTATTTGGGTCACTCAGCAAATTTTAGTGGTTCCTGAAAAGGCTTTGATTACATTTTGGTAATCATTTTTGTAATTTGATTGCCACAGGAGCGTGAATGAGACCTGATTTAACTTGTGACACATTGACTGACATGGACAGAAATAAGATATCTGAAAAATATCCATAAAAACTTGATATTTTCTACCCAAATGTCAGAACAATTAAATGATATAAGAGAAACACTTCACATAGTTTCATGAAGAATTTTCATGAGATACTAGATAAAATCCATTCACCTATATATTGTTGGAGACTATAGCATGGCAGTACAGAAAACACCTTCGGATTTCATGGCTCTGGCTAATTTTGCCTTATTTGCTTTACTAGAGAGACATCTATATCTACTCTAGTCATCTGATGTTTTTTCATTAATCAAGTTGATAAAGAAAAAGTAAAGCTTTCAACAGCTGAAATCACAGAATCATAGAATGACTTGGGTTCAAGGGACCCCGAGGATCATCAAATTCCAATCCGCTTACAATAAGCAGAGTTGCCAGTGGCTGTATATGATGAAGAAACCCATCCATTAAGAAATAAAAGAGCTTACAGAGCAGTTTGATTTTTGGGGGGATCAATTGAGAGCTTGAAAACACTGCAAAAAAACCTTAAAGAAAGCCCAGGAAGTCCACATAAATTGACAGTGAAAAAAACTGAAAATAGCACAAACTGTAGGAGGATCCAGACCTCGTGCTAAAAGCTCTGCAAGGAGATTTCTTCAAGGTTTTTTTTTCATTGATTGTGACCTCTGGGCCTATGGCCAAGTCTTTCCATCCACCTTCACTTCAACACAGCCTTCAATATTGACTATGTAAGTAGCAGTCTGAGCTCACCTTCAAAAGCTTAGATTACAACCTATGCTCCTGTACCTTTCCTTTCCACTACATGGAACATCCCAGGAAAACACCAAGTCTGAATCAGGAGGCTTTGTTTTAATGCTAATAAATAATTTTCCACCTGTGTGCTGACTCCCCAACAACACAACACAATTTCAGTTCTCAGCAGACACAGTGTGATTTCAGTTGTCCTCAAAACTATGGAACCATTGCTGCAAAAACAGCTGAAGGACAGTGATGAACTAATCATAGTGAATGCTCTTAATTCTTCCAGGCTTCCCACCTGTCTGATTTAAATAAGCATACAAAATAACAAATACAAAAATTAACTACTTCTCCTATCACAAAATAGCAAACTTTCTGGAAGAGGAAAAAGGCATTCAGGAGAAAATACTCATTATTTTCGGCTTTTTAAATCAAGACAAATATCCAGAAGCTGCCTGTTATTGTTCAGCAAAATGAAAACTATACCACTCACTCCCAAACTTTCGAGACTTAGACAAGCCAAAGTAGTTTTGTTTTGTTGACACTGACAGTAATTTAGATGTTGGTGGTGTCAATAATGAGAGCTGTGAATGATACATGAAATGACACCATTTCTGTGCAATGCACGGAGGGAATACAATAATTGCTTTACACTGCACTGTGCCAAATAATCCACACATAACCAACCCTCCACATGGTACTTCCATAAAAGCCTACCCGATTGCAGAAGTTCACCATTAAAATTCTGGTCCTGTTGCAGGTTTCTTAAGTTTTCTCTCCTTTCTTCCATTAAATTTTCTTTCAAATCCCTGAAAATAACCTTTGGTTGTCACACTGTTCTCCTCCAGGACTACTCTGAGGCATAACAAAATCCTAGCACCCAAAGTGCTGCTGGGATGGGGGCTGGAGAAGGCATGGAGACAGGTAGAGACTGTAGAGCCTCAGACAGCTGGAAATCAGGCAAGAGATTCTCTCTCCTGGTGTTTTACAAATTGCTCCACAGGTGAACAACCATTAAGGAAAGGAAATGGATGCTTTCCTTTGCTGTTTCACACATGAGCAGTAGAACTTGCACTGATAGCAGCCACAAGCTTTGGAGAGAATGAATTGAACCTTTTGTTCACAGGCAATTGTGAGCTACTCAGCCTATTCCTATTCCTGAATAAAACATAATGAATATTAAACTTGGAGTAATCTCAAAAAACCTCTTCCAGGTTCATTCAAACTACGTTCCTAGTTTCTGTTGCTCTTGTCTCAGAGAGTATAGCATTCAGTGTACAGCTGACTGTAATTGTATGTATGAACAAAGCATGATTTATCAATTTGACCAAAGTAAAAGGTTTTAATGTAAATCCATTTTGCTCATGAAGCACTGAAGTATTGTTTTGGTCTTTTCTCAAGAGGTATATCATCTAAGGACAGTGTGAAGCTTAAGGTCTCTTTAAAATAAAGCATTCTTACCCTTCAACAGACTGAATACCAGAGCACTCTGGATGAAATCAACATAGCTGAAGAAGAGAACCAAAGAAATTGTTGATTATTTGGCTTTTTAGATTTCAAAGGTACTCCCTATGAACTGTTTTTCAAAGAGCAAATGTGTAGCCAGATAGCTTTCTGAACTAAAATTCCTTTCTTCCAAGTGTCTTTTCCAATTTAGAAATATTCATTTTGACGGGTAAGGAAAGGAGATTATTATCAGAGACATTTTCTCTCTTTTTCCTGCAATTACAATCACTCCAATTCAATCCTCAGTTAATAAATAAATGTTGCTTCCAATTATTAGATTTCCTGGATTCATGAGCTGTTTCGGAAAGATGTGAAAACATATTGACAATTACTGTGATCTCAATGACCAGGGTAATTAATACAATCCAACTTCCAGAATTACATTATTACACACTTCTTTTTTCAGATTGAATGACTGCAGTTCTTACGTGTTAAAACTGTTCCTTTTACTTAAAAATACTTTTCTAACATTCACAGAAAGCTTCTCTTAAGAAACTGGAATAACAATTGTTTGAAGACTACATGTGAAAAGACTCGTCCTCTTGGAGCAACTAGAATGTTATCGTTGCCTTCAGTATTGCTGCTTTCCTACTCTTCTGCATCTTATCTAGGGAAAATGACATCCAACACGAGGAGGAACAGTTAGGGACTCTAGATAGAACAAGCTGCTTTTACTCCCAATAATTATATGAAGAGCCAAGAACATCAGTGTGCACCTTGGAAAGAGATGCCAGCTGCATCTCCTGAAGTTACCATAGTAGCTTTGGGCTGTGCTACATCTTTCTAGGTCTGAATTTCCAGTATGTAAGATAAAACTTTCTAGAACTGAATAAGGAAATGTTTAATTAACAACAGTTCAAAGCTTCTGTAGGACAGTTCCATATCACCCTCAAAAACTTCTCTATATTTTGCAAGGAGAATAATTAATTCACACCAAATTGGAATTCTTTTAATGATCTTTTATACATGTATGTAATAGCTTTTGTTTATCAGCACATTATTTTTTAATCACAGAATCATTCAGGTTGGAATGCACCTTGGGAGGTCTCCAGTCAAATCTGCTCAAAGATGGGTCAGTCATGAGGGAAGGGCTTTATCCAAGGAAATCTCCAAGATCCAAGACTGCACAAGTTCTTTGAGCAACCTGTTTCTGTTCTTGGCTGTCTTAATCTATTTAGACCCCTTTTTGTTTCAGCTTATGCTTCCTGAAACGCTATAATAATAACAAAACAACAAAAATATTTGGAATACTGCATTAATTTGAAAGGTAAATGAAAATAAACAACAACAACAAAGACATCTCTACATTTGTCTTCAACTTCACCCCATTTTGCCTAGCTATTTACAACAGGCAACTGGAAATGCCCCAGCTCTGAATAATACCATCCAAGTAGCTCCATTGAGGTTGCCAAGGGTAATGATAGCATATATCCTTATTAGTTTTCCACTTTTACATTATTACACTTTACCTGAACCAGGCTAAATCCCAAAATTTGTTTACCCTCTGTAGGTATGCTGGCTGAGAGCTCCAGTGTGAATCAGACTGAAAGGAGATGGCAACAGCTGATCTAGCTACTCTATGCCCTCTTTGTAATCATCAAATCTGAGGGCACAGATAAGCATAAGTAAACATTCAGGTTAGGAAAAATTTAGGCTGAAAATTCTCCTGATTTTTTCTGTTGCCTATAAAACTTAATGTGAGATAAACCCCACCCTCACTCTGGAATTTCGCAGTTCCCAGTTCTCAGCACTAGTGAATGAAGGTACCAAACAGCGTAGAGATGCACAAAATAATTTATAAAGACCTGATAAAGGCTGTTAGCATCCACCCAGAATGCCCCTTTGGGTGGGATTTGTCTCCCCTCACTGCAGATATCTCAGAATCAGACTGAAACACCTCCACCACCTCTCCAACTGCCTGCTTTGATGCCTGTATTTCAGGTGATTGAATCCCATGGCATCAGCACTGACTGACTGCTACTGACTACCTGAGATCTGTGAGATGAGATAAATTCTACTTCCCCATCTCCTAGGCCTGCTCTTCCGTTTCAACCAATGGGTAAATGCTAAACTTCCAAATATCAGTAATTCTGCAGTCATTGACAGGACTGAGCAAACATCATTAGTTGCCAGCAGACTGTGAACACATAAAAATTCTAGCATTGCCTGATATTACATTGCTTCCTTAATGACTACTTACAGGACAGGCCTTCTTAGCAATTAGTGAACCGTTAAGTCACATTTCCCTTTGCCTATTAAGGTTGGACTAATTTTCAGCTACTTTGCTATCATAAATAATTTAAATCTGTGCAGAGATCACTTTTTGTAAGTGCTTGAGCAGTCAATTGACAAATTGTCAAATAGCCAGTTGCAAGCTCTGAGGAAGTTGAGAAGCTATGGCAGCCACAGGAATCATGAGAGATAAGAGTGGAAGTGCCTTTAATGACCATAGGCTAGTCCACTGCAACAAGAGTTAGGATGAATTAGATCTCATCAGCATAGTTACTAGTATATGCTTGTGAACTTCACTGGTATTGGGAAACAATGCCAAGAAAACAGCCCAACAGTGCAAACAACCTGTAGGTTATCAAGAAGTGCAAAAGTGTCCAGAAATGGCTGGAACAAGATTGCGAGTGTCAGCAATGACAATAGCAAATCCAAACACAGTGGTGCAGTTTGAAAAGCATCAACAGGACGTTCCCTGTTGGGAATCTATCTAGGGATGGATAGTGGGGTAACAGGAGAACAGAGGCTGGTGGTAAACTTCACAGCCCACCACTAGGATTCAGGACCATCTCTCCAACCTGTGAGGAGACTAAGGAGTGGGTAAGAACCCAAGAAGAACCCTCAGCCCAGAACTATGAATGACACGGCTGGAACTGTGCTACAGAGAAGTCATGTAATGCATAAAATTGCATATGTCTGTGATTAAATTTTGCTGGTATCCAAGTCCAATGACATGACGTTGTCATTTGGCCTTAAGTAGTGACTATTGAATGGAGCACTGAGATAAAGATCCTTCTACTGTATTATAGTCTCATCTAGTAAGAAAACTGACCTCTTGCTGGACACAGATGATGGGACAATTAAAAAAAAAAAAGAAGAGAAAGAAGAAGGAGAAGGAGGAGAAGAAAGAGAAGAGGAGGAGAAGAAGAAGAAGGAAAAGAAGAGGAAGAGGAGGAGGAAGTTAGGACTCAGCCATGTCCTAATTTGAATAGGAATAATCCTATCTAAAGTTGATTACTATGTGCAAAAAACCTTGAGTGATATGAAATACGTCTTGATTTGGAGGTGCTATAACAAGGAATATAAGGTGATGTGGAGGCAAATTTAGGAAGTGTGGCCAAAGAAGGTGAGCTTCGCATTTTTGAGACATGCAAAATGAGAAAGAAAAGGAGGGAAAAGAGTTTCATTCATTTCACAAAATTTGGAAGGCTGGATCCTGCAAAAGGCACAACGGAAAGGAGCATGTGCTGCAGCTGGGAGGTGGACAAGCTGTGATTTTTAGCAGTGTATTTTGCAGTGTTGGACTGAAACCTCTCCAGACTTCATGTATATTCAAGGTTTATGGAAAACAGAGGGAATTCAAATGCACTTTACCCCTATGGAATGAGAACTAAACACTACTTAAAATTTGCAGGAAGCTAAGAGCAACTATACAACAAGAGCTGCGGCTTCATGCAGATAATTTTACTAAAAATTAACTTGTTTTCTGCAATGAAGCACTCAGTGGGAGTGGCTTTGAGTTTAGTGAAATTACTTGACTCTGGAAGAAAAGAAACTTAATTAAGTTAAAACTGCATTAATTTCAAACCTGTGTCCACAGCATGGTTTAATGCAACCGAAATAAGCAGTTCAAATGGTGTCACCATTGTAATTCATATCACAGAACACCCGACTGGCTGAGGTGAGCAGGAGGTCCCACCCTGCCCCACCAGGGCCACCCAGAGCAGAGTGCCCAGCCCCACATCCTGGTGGCTCCTGGACATCTCCAAGGAGGAGACTCCACGTCCTCTGGGTCCACTGTCCACCATTTCTTCAGTGTATAGAGAACATAAGAAATGACACAAACAGTGTGTTACCAAACTTAGGGCCTTAAACCTCTGACTGTCAGTAGGTCAGTTCTGGCCATAGTATTTGCACTAGGTATGTCATCTAATAGACAGTTCCTCATTCTTCATGATTAACTTCACCATTTGCACTTTTCATTCCACAGAAAGAAATTAGAAATTGTAATTTCGAAGAAAATGGAAAATATTCTCAGGTTAAATCAAATAACCATAAAGAAAACAAAAACATAGTAGCACAAAATAATCAAAACTTATGAATTTGTGATAAAGGAGCGGTGTAGAACCACAACTAGAAGCTCCAGAGCGACTCATTCTGTTGGGTCTTTTTATAAGTTGTCATAGTCTATCATCCTTATCATCCTTACAGAACATCTCTACATAATACACTGCTTTTACTCCGTTTAAATACTGTCTCTAGATGCTGCTGTTATCTCTGTGGTAAAATGAACTTGCCTTTGCCACTCCTAGAAGATAAAAACTGTTGCAGCTCTTTCAAATGCAAACCCAAAACTTTTAATCTCTTCCACTTCATCAAAGTAAAGAGTTCCTGACGTTTCTGCAAGTTCCAAAAGGTGATCATCTCTACTGTCAATTCCCCTGCAAACAGCCGAGGATGTGTTCTCATATTGGTTGTTTCATTCTTTAACAATTCCCCAACAAAATTCACTTAGTAGTGTATTTTCTCCACCCATGTATTCACCAAATAGTCCAAACCATTCAAAAAATAAAATGGAAATTTAATTAAGTCTTTGATTAAAAACAAATTAATGAGAAATAAAAACCATTTTTATTAATTCACGAAAAATAAATGTTAGATTGTATCAGAACAAGTAGCATAAGATAAATAAGATAAATTAATCTTTTAAAACCTAAGGTAATTATTGTTTTCTGTCTTTGTTTTGAAATAAACGTTACAACTCAGGAACCCAAACTTTGTATATTAAAATTTCTCTACCATTCTTAAAGAAATAAAAGTGCTCTACACACCTATATGCCTATTCTTTATATGCCCTTGCTCTGTTCTGTATGTTATTTTTGAGCCTAGATATAGCATATTCCAATAAAATAACAGGTCAGAACCATAGGGACAGGGACACATAGCCTGTGCAAACACGCTGCATTTCATGTCATACAAACTTCCTTCTTCTGACTTTCTGTTTCTTTTATCATCATACGCAAAAAAAAAAAAAAAAAAAAAAAAAAAGTTTCTACTCAAGTTCCTTAATAACAGGTGAGGGAATCCTACAGGAGACCCTAGCACAAATCACTTCCATTCTAAGACAAAAGGCAGCAAACCACAGAACTTACGTTCTTTCCTATGTAGTGCGAGGAGGAGTCACTTCTTTTGGTGCTGGAGGAACAGAGCCCAGTTATCTCATAAGAGAGTGTTGAAAATCCTCCCCACTGCAGTCATCATCTCCACTTCCCCTCTCAGCAATCCCTCACCACTCGGCAATGCTCTTTATCAGGGTGTTATTTGTATGTGGGGGTGCTGGGGGAGGGGAAGGAGGATGGAGCGAAGGCATCTATTTAGTCATCAGAGCAACTGATGTGATGGTACACAGTCCCATGGGAAAGGCTGTAACCTCAGTAAGCAAAGCTGGGGAGGCTCCAAGCCTGGCATTGCATCGCAGGGTTTCTGACTGTATTTCACAAGAAAGCAGATCATCAGGAGGGAGCAGAGCAAAGTGAACGGGAGGTGTGGGGGCAAATGTGCGTTTCAGTCTCACAGTGACAGCTATCCGCCCTACAACATCACTTTTTTTTTCATTAAGGCATTGGCTTTTGAGATTTCAGTTCTTCCTTTGGTCAAGCGTTAAGAAGGTGAATAATGCAGAATATTCAGTTTATATTGATGTGTTATGAGTGAAGCTGGGTAGAAGGCAGGAAAGCTGATGACAGTTCCATCACTGCGTCTGTGTGTACATGTACCTACACATATGTGTGTGTAGAGACATACAGTACTCAAACCTGATTCAGATTAGCAACGTATATATTGGTATACATAGGAAGTAGGACAGGAATCTGGGAGAGTTCACACACTCCTAAAACCTGCAGATGCTCCATATCTGCAGACACTGCTGGATAAGATGGGAGAGCCACTTCTCCAGGACTGTGACTGCACTGCTGGGAAAATGGGACAGGGCTCATTCTGTGGCACCGTGTTAACTGACACGGTGAAAAAAATTGGAGTAATTTCTTCTCCAAAAGAATGGCTGGACACTGGCACAGGCTGCCCACGGAGGTGGTGGTCACCATCCCTGGAGGCGTTCAAGAACCATGGACATGTGGCACTGAGGGATGTGGTCAGTGGGCATGGTGGGGGTGGTCTGGGGTTGGACTTGGGGATCTTAGAGATTTTTTCCAACTTTAATGATTCTGTGATTCTGTTTTAAGGCGGAGGTAAGATGACTTATTTTCATTAAGCATCGTCTGTGCAAGGATTAAATATAAGCATTAGACACCAAAGTGACACATCAAGGCTGATACATTCGTTTCAGAATGCTTTTTTCTTTCAGGATCTGTAACATTTTACATATCCAAAATGGGATGGATCAAAGGAAAGAAAGGAAACTGACCTCTGGATGGAATATGAGACCGTGCCTCTACTTCTGAGAGTCCTTTCAAAATGTAAGAACTATTTTGACTCAGAAGATCTTGGTACAGCTCTTTCCCTGTGTTAAATAAAATCAGGACCAATAAAGCAATTGTTTGCCCCATCTATGTTTTGGCCTTTGGTTGAAGTGGAAGAGAATCATTCCAGGAGCACAGCCTTGTAATAAACTGAGACGTGCTATTTTATTTTCCATTAAGTGTGAGTTGGTCACTGATCTCCTTCTGTCTTCAAAGTGATCTTCTTTCAAATCTTTGTAGGAATGTGAGAAATCAGGATAAAAGTCGTGAGGGTACACCAGGTTGCTGTAGGATGAAGCACATACGTAATGATCAGGAAGACCATCCACAAATGAGGTAAGGTAATCTCATGACAGATTGAAACAGACAAAAGATGTTTTAACCCACCTATTTCACAACTGTCGCTGCTACCAGACTCTGAAGTAAGCTCATGTACCAAAAGTAGCATGTTCTGATCAGTCAGATGAATCTCATACTTCATAACACACATTCCATTCATATCCTCTCTTGTTCCCTGCAAGCTATTTGCTTGTACTTGGTCGTATGTAAAACCATCCAAAATTTGTTTATTTTTATGTTTTTACAATTTATACATACATATATATGGATACAAAACCACTTTTAAAACCATCTGACATCAGTTCTGAAGTATGAGCTGTTAAAGTCTTGGCTTAGCCAGTTGTGAAGATCCTTTTTTCTGTATAACCATCTGCACCTTCTACTCTCTTATTGAACAAACAGGCAAACAGTACATGTGACATCCTGCCTATTAACTCTTCTCTGCTCTAGGGGAAAGTTTATAGCCATAGGAAGGAATTATTATCATCTCTGGGTAAAGAAAGTCCTTGTGCTAAGCCTGAAGGGCAAATAAGTCTCCAGTTCCAGTCCAGACTTAATCAGAGAGAAGCTTAGCTCTTAGTAATTAAAAATATTCTGGGCATTTTCAAAAGGCACTTCATGATATAGATTGCATTCAGTGTATGTTCCTTATGCACACTGACTTAGCATAGCCCACTGACTGCTTATGATCAAGGAAGAACTGAATCATTTCCAGCATTCAATGTGTTTTGCCCTCATGGTTGGGAAAGCAGGTGACCCACATCTCCTGTTTTGGAAAGTGGTTGTGAGTCACAACTCACTAAACAGCTTATGAAGGGCAGCAAATCAAGAAAAATGCAGGAATTTTGAATGGCAGTAGCCAAACAAAGCATGCATTTACTAGAAGGAGAGAGGAGTTGTTGGCTCCATCAACAGTGACTGGGTATGATGGAAGTTTAAATCCTGAGGTTATGTATAAGCTTATGTACGATGGCATCTACATGTGAATGTCTTTGTGAGCTGAGGACCACTCTGCACCTCTGCCTGTCATGCCAGCGTAACACCTCCTTTAAACATGTGGGGAAAAAATACATATTGACTGCTGGATGAGCTGGTGCATCGTTGGCAGTGTCTTTTCCTTCCTCATCCAAAATGAAGTCCTGGTTTCACCCACTGTTCTCACAGCACGGCAGTTTGAGTCCCCTCTTCTTCATCAAGTGAAGAACCTCCAACCTCGGCAAATTTAAGCCAATCTGAGCAGGTGGAGGGAATAAACCTTCAGGGAAAAGAAATTGGAAAAAGGAAAAATGTGAACGCTGCCATGAAAAAATGTCAGCCTTGCTAAATGAAGAGCCAAAAAGCATTCTTCATTTGTAACGAAAACATCTGGAAGTTATCCATATATATCAAGGCACTTATAGGGAAAAAAAATCAAGACGTATTTAAATGACCAAGCAATGTTTGTGCGTGCTAGTGAGACTAGAATGGCTTAATTAAGTGGTCAGACATTTGATTGATGAATACATGGAGAGATATTTGAACTTAAAGACAAGTGAAACATATTCACATGATGTATGTTTGCTATTAGAAGAAAGGGAAATTAATTAAAATTAAAGTAGTTTAATCTACGATAAAGCTGAGCAGTCAACTTAAATTGAGATTGAAATGTCTCTTCCATTTTACCCTCCACAGTGTAGCAACAACTTTAGGGTGAGGAACGGTTCCTTAAAAATAGTACAATGGAGTTCCATTTCTTTGTTCTCCTTAGCATAACCATCAGCTTCGTTCTGTGTGTTTCCTGGCGATCCTGTAATTGGTATGTGTGCACATATGTACCTGTTATAATAAATTATGCTATTTTATAGCAATTTAGGAAATAATGAATGGAAGGTAGATTGTGAAAAATTACATATCAGGTGCAGCAATCAGTCAGCATCTACCCAGCTTTTTACGTAGCTTTCATTGCTATGGTAACAGGGACACAATAACAACTACAATGACAGCTTTAATTGGGGGAAAGCAGATGAGTTGCACAAGTGTAAACATTTTTGCATGTATTTCTGAAATATCACATCACTAAATGTAGCAAAGATTAATCGCTGGTCCTCTCTGAGAAGTTAGATATGATCTGGAAAAGTTAACTACAAATTCTTTTCCCATTTCACTGTCATTCTCCCTTAAGGACGTGGCATAAACATAGTTTATCATTTAATAAAGATGTGTCAATCAGAACTGGTTCAACTGTGCGTTGTTGGGGAAGAGACATGAAACCCAAATAGAAAGTGTTAGCAGCGACTGTGCCTTCATCTGGGAAATGAAAACGTCTGTGTTGTGATGCTTTCCTTCACTGCTGCTAGCAATATTGTCTGTTAAAATTCTCTGACAGCTTTCAGCTGTTCCATGTGAAATTATACAGCCGTTAATAAAGTAAAGCCTCACAGATTTTGGGCAGCTTTGCTATAACTAAAATAGAACCGTAGGATCTCAGAATCGTCAAGGCTGGAAAAGACCTCTAAGATCACCAAGTCCAACCACCAACCCATCCCACCATGCCCACTGACCATCCCTCAGTGCCACATCTAAATAATGAATAACAGTTTCTCAGTTGTAAGTATTGTGGTTCCTAATGCTAACAGACTGGAAAAAAATTTGTTTCGCAACTTCTGTGAGCTCACTGTTTCAGTATGATAATTTCATCTACAACAGATACGATTTTACACAGACAAACCAAGGACGAAATCACCCATCTTATGCTTTCTTTTTCCTATGAAGATATCACCAGGATGAGATTTGTGTTGGCAAATTTTCATTTGAGAGGATGTGTCGTTGACTCTGCTATCGTGACTCTGCTATCGTGACTCTGCTATGGAAGGTAGCCTCCAAATCACACCAATGTCCAGGAGACACGCTCATCTGTACAGTGTTCCCATGACCTCACACCACGGGAACCTTCTCAGCACTATTTTATAACATGTCCAATGAAGACCAAAAGTTTGTAGTCAAGAGGAGAATTCCTCATAAATCGCAGCTTATGGGCTAAGTATTCACAGACCAGTCTGAAACCCAGGAAAATGGTGCTGCAGAGAGCTGTTAGTGATTTATGATGGTTTTTACTGCATAGAGATTAGAATAGCTGTTATAATATATTACATTGCTGTTTTATTTTAAAAGAATAGCTGAAGCCATTTTCTGATCCACATAACAGTGAAGCCTAAATGGTATAAAGTAGTTAATTGCCATCTTTGTCAAAATAAAGACCTAGTATAAAGGAATCTCATTTCCTTTTATCAGAGAATGAAATTAAATGAAAAAAAATCACGGTGATGTAAAATTCAGCCTCTTTTGAATGGATAATTGGTATTACAGAGTAACAGGAAATTGCTTTCTTTGTAAGTATGTATTAAAATCATTGTTACATACAGTAATCTTCAGCTTTTTAAATGGTCCAATGCACATTTCAATCAGGAAAATTTGCTTATCATCTACTGGAATGGAAAACTGTGCACTGCTCTTTTCTCTCTCCTCAGCGGTCTATCAGGAACAGTGCTAAGAGAATTAGAGTAGGGAAGTAAATCAACTTAGAAAATGAACATTACTAGTACTGTTTCATCAGACAGCATTAAATATGTCTAGATATTTCCCTATCTCTATCAGATATTGGATATTTACTCTTTAAGAAACTTTTCTATCCTTTACGTTTCTACTTTTTGTGATAAAAGCAAAAATCTTATTATCTGACGTAAATCAGAAGCAGCTTAGAATTACGTCAAGATATTGGACCCTGAAATGTAGGTCCAGGCTGGTAAGAGCAATTCTTCAGGAGTAACCAATTTTGAGGATCTACACACAGAGAACAAGCAGATAAGCTAATTAATACATAATAAGATGATCAACTAAAGCATCCATTTGGCTGAGTGTAGTGATTTAGAGCCTGTATTATTCATCAGATTTGTATATGTGGAAAAAAAAATAATCTGTTAAATACTGTTTGGAAATACAGAGGTCTGTGATCCTTCACAGCTGTGCAAAGTACTTGTGAGACTAAACTGGGAAATCTCCAGCAGCTTTCCCTTTTTATCTTAATAACTAAATTCTGCGCATATTACATGTTTCTTTGAGGTCTTTCTTCAGTATCTCTGCCTCTTAATTTGCAGTTTCCTGCTCGATGATGACCACGTTGGGTTCTGGTAGTCTGTGGTCAAAGAGAATTGAGCATACAATTTTTTTTACTCATTTTTTATACATTTCCAGTTGATCTTTAAACTTCTGACGGAACAAGAGAGTGTGAGGAGAGGAGAACTTCACAGTCAAGGCATCAAACCACTACCACAGAGCTTTCCAACCTGGTGCCTCAGATCACTGAAGAGCTCTGATTTAATGTGGGTTCTCCAAGGTGGTATGCTATTTCCTAATTCACCAATAGGAAGAAACATTCTTGTCTCTCTTCACTGCTGCCACTTGAGTCAGGCTATGAGTATTGCTCCACAGTAGCACCAGTTAACCTACAAGATGATGTGAGATTATGTCACACAAGGCTTTGTGGGTGCATAACTTCAGCTTTAGCATTTAATTTGGCAGCACAACTTATTGCCCTTCACTCCATAGGGTATGGCTGCACACTGAACATGGTGAAACAAAAACTGTCCTTTTTATTTTGCAGTTGGATTATTTGTATAGTTAGATACCCACCAACTCAGGCTGCCCAAGGCTCCATCCAGCCTGGCCTTAAGCACCTCTAGGAATGGGCACCCACAGCTCTGGGCAGCAGTGCCAAGGCCTCAGCACATCTGGAGTAAGGAATTTCTTCCTAATGCCTAACTGAAATCTATCTTCCTTTAGTTTGAAGCTGTTACCACTCATCCCATCTCTATACTCCCTGATGAAGCCCCTCCCCATCTTTTCTGTAGGCCCCTTTGAGTACTGGGAGGCCACAATGAGGACATCCTGCAGCCTTCTCTTCCCCAGGATGAATAAATCGAGCTCTCAGCCTATCTTCATAGGAGAGGTCCTCTGAGTTGCCCTTGAGCATCGTTGTGGACTCCTCTGGGTCCTTATTTACTGACTATGTTAACCACCCATGAGAAAGGTCTTTTCCCCTTCTGGACCACTGAATTTGCTATGCCAAGTATTTCATCTTTTTATTTGAAATGCAGCATTTCCTGTGACAGTCAATCCTGCTGATTTGTGTTGAGCATGCTTAATCCAGGTGCAATGTCCAAGTCCTCTGACAGAGGACCCAAATTCCTGTTCTTTGATGTGGTCTACCATTAATCTGGGAACAGCAGTAGAAATGCTCTGGCAAAGGAAGAGAAGCATTGTACCCTAGGACCAACATTAACCATAACTCCATGAGTATTTGCAAATTGAGAAATTATCATGTTCTTTGAGCCAAAAAGTAATTTAATTTGATGATATTAAAAGAAATTAATTACCTCTTTAAATATACGGGAATGTTTTCCTTCATTAAATTCTTTTTTAAAGTTACACTCATGGAAATTAAGGTCTTCTAAATATCAGGTATCAAGAACTTTCTTCAAAGAATAACAGGAAATGACTAATACAAATATACAGTGAAGCCATTTGGTCATTTACACAAAGGAATCTTCCTCCAGCTCTTTAATGGACTAATGCATGCTGAATTGTAACGGGGCTAATTTGCTCAACACCTACTTAAGGAGAAGACTCTGGGGTGCCTCATTTTTCCCCTCTCCTGGGCCTAACAAAGCAATATATTGCCTACATGAAAGCATCTGTGACACTTTGATAGATGCAGTGAGCTTCAGCCAATGCATAATTGGGCTCTGCTAGGAGAAGTGTCTGAAATTGCCTTTCCGAAAACACGCTTTAAAGGTCTATCAAAATCAACAAACAGAATGAAAGTATCTAGGATTTGTTTCAACATTCATCTCACCCTTGTCTTTTACAGCTAAAACAAGAGCTTGGAACTTGTGGAAACAGGAAGACACGACTGGAAGGTCAAAAGGACTCTTCCTGTTTTGTTCCAAGCATCCGCGCTCCGTCAGCCACAGCTGGTTTTGTGTCAGAATCACATAAAGGCCAGAGGTAGGAATAATCTGAAGCAACATTAACGTCTCACCTGCATGTCACCCTCATACTTCTGTTGAGCTTCATTATCCTCCAGAAGGGAAAATTCAGACAATCTGTCTACTGGCAGCTGTTGTAACATTAAAAATCCACAAATGTCTTTGCATGTATAAGTGCATAGATTTTTTTTTTTCCTAAGGTAAAATAAATGCCCTGTAAATGGAATCACATGTTTACATTATTTTACAAACCTTGTTGTTTTTGTTTACATACGATAATACAAACATTTACATACAATAATACAAACAGATACCAGACATACAACATGCACAGGACAAGATTTTTAGATTGTGATCCAATTTTCATATTTTCACAGAATCACAGGGTTGGAAGGGACCTCAAGGATCATGAATCTCCAACCCCCCCTGCCACATGCAGGGCCACCTTTTAATAACAACATCTTTATCTTTCAGCTTCCTGCAAAACATTTGGAAAAAGTGAAAAGGAAATAAGTGTGTATTTCTCTACCACTGTCATACAGCATCCCATTCAGATACAGAAACTGTATTGGTTTTTTTGCAGGTTTTTTTTGGTAAGCAGAGTCATCAAGGGCAAAACTGGTGCATTGGGTAGAGATTACTTTTTAAGTAATCTTAAGGCATCAAAGGTCTGGTATTTTTCTCCCCTACAAGAAAAAGACTGTATAGGAATCATTACTTTGTTACACGGAAAGCACTCATTTCTGTGGGTTTGCCCCATATGCACTCACTGGCTTAAAAACAAAGCAGAAGCTAGAAGGATAGTGCTGGTAACTTGGTTTGATTTCATCCCAAATTTTCAGAGACTCTTGGGCTTTATGGGAACACACAAGTGGTGTGCCTGGAACAGCAAAAATGGTAGAACAGTCTTTGTTTATTAACTGGGGTACAGATCCCACATATCACTGAGTGTTTGGGAAGGGCAGATCTTTTAAGATTTCTGGGAATCTACTGTTCCGTGAGTTTGAAGCCAGCAAAAAACTTTCCTCTTTGCTGTGGTAGAGGACTTGGGAATTGAATTTGCATTTAGTAGCACTGGCATGGGCCAGAGGCCAGCAACATTCTAAAGCGAGTAAATATCTTTGCTCTTCAACGCCACAGAAAGGCAGAATAAGAAAAAAGCCTTACAGGAAGGATGGAGCACCAGTTGGTTACGTAGAGGAGCAGGTTTACTGAATCAATCTCAAGAAGGCAAAGTGTCTTGTGAGAAAATGGCTTAGAATCATAGTTATAGAGTATCCTGAGTTGGAAGGGACCCACAAGAAGAGCAGAGCTGAGTGCTGCCCCTCCATTCCTCTGGGTCACCACGAGGCCTCCCCTCATTGATCACCACTGCCCATTGTTTTATCCTCTACTACAGCTGGATGTAGTATTCAAATCCATCAACATCACCATAACAGGAAATATGGGGTTTGATTCACTTTATTTCTTATATATTATTCATGACATGCTATAAAACATTATGAAGTTAATTTAATTGCTCGGCAATTAAAATACCTGCTTCTGTATACATAGATAAACATATAAAATTTACAGCCTTAAATGGAGATGGCTGTTGTCACTGTCTCTGTAACCCATAATCATGCCTCTATCATGACACTGGGCATTCTCATTCACCAGGAAGGAATATAGAATCGTAGAATCATAGAAAAATTTGATTTGGAAGGGACTAGTCCATCTAGTCTAATTCCCCTGCAATGAACAGGGTCACCCACAGCTCCACCAGGTGCTCAGAGCCCCATCCAGCCTGATCTTGAGTGTCTCCAGGGATGGGGCACACACCACATCTCTGGGCAACCTGTGCCAGTGCCTCACCTTCCCTACTGCAAACCACCTCTTTCTTATGTCCAATCTCAACCTCCACTCTTTTAGATTGAAACCATTTCCCCTTGTCCTATCACAACAAACCCTGCTGAAGAGTCTGTCCCCTCTGTTCTTACAGCCCCTTTCAATACTGAAAAGCTGCTCTCAGCTCTCCCTGGAGCCTTTGCTTCTCCGTGCTGCACAGCCCCAGATCTCTCAGTCTGTCCTTGCAGGAGAGGTTTTCCTTCTCTTACATCATTTTCGTGTCTCTCCTCTCAACATGCTCCAACAGGTCCAGATCTCTCCAGTACTGAGGACTCCACATCTGGACACAGTACTGTGTGGGTTGAAATCAGTTTGAGCACATTTCTTCAAATTCTTTTGTTAGTTGCCTTTTTACATGCTGTGTTGGATTCAGCCAGGTATACTCACCACCTATGCTGGTTTGGTAGCTCCAGAAATACACTTTCTTCTTTCTACGCTTTCAACTCATGGTGAAATATTTACACCACTCAACTGACACAGAATCCCAGCTAAAGTGAAGGCAACCCTCTGGTCTCCTTTGTGTTGAGATAAAGTCAGCTTTCTTAGCAACCATTGCGATCAGTGACACTCTTCATTATTCTCTTTGAGGGCAGGTTGTACTCCTCCCATCTCCATTCAGCCTTCTTCCATGGTACAGGATTCCTGGTCAGTCACATAGGAAGCAAATGCCTTTTCTCTGAACTGAATACAGAGTAAATGTAGAAAAATGAAGTGGGCAATATTAATGTAAGGAGCGATAAGATTCTTTTTTGGCAGCTGGGTATATTCATGCATATCACCATGAATGTGATGAAACAGTATGGCATAAGGAAACAGAATAACACAGAGATATGTTCTCATTAAAAAAAAAAAAAAAACAAAACAGAAAACCCATCTATTAAACCTAAGATGAGGTGCAGCTGTTTGTTAAGGGATAAGGACCCTACTCAGGGGACAGTGAGAGACCTCAGCTGTTACCCATTATATGTGATGTCCTCTCAACCACAGCACATTCTGCCATTTGCACAGATGGTGGACAAAATAATATACAGTAGGAAGCTGAGAATATGATCAGCAAAGTAGGCATAATGGACATAAGTACAAGTTTTATACTAAACAAAATGTCAGCCTAATGGGCCATACATAAGTATAGGGAGGAACTAAATGCCGTTCTCTAAAGCAGCTCTGGTGAGGTCCCATTGGTATGATTTGGACTAGAATTTACTGTTGTTTCACTGAAAAGTGGGAGAAATTTTCTCTAAATGTTGTTCAGAAGTAGAAGGTGAAGCAGCAGCTGGAAGCGTTCGTGGGAATTTTTGTGTACAGACAGTGAGGAATTTGTTCTCATAGACAAGTACAGATTCCTGGCTGTAACAACTACAAGTTCCTCTAGTAAGAATAGCAAGGGATGTAGCAAACGAGGAACAAAGGAATGACTTTCCATTTTATTTGCCTCTTTATGTCTGTGCTATTATAGTAACTGATACTTCCAGCCATAGCCAAAAAAATAAAGTAGATATTTGGAGTAGTGGTATGAAATCCTTCCTGGTAAGTTCTACAGAGAATGCTAAGAGTTGTAGCATAGCAGGGACACTACTAAAATACTATCTCTGTTCTATTCTCTTCATTTGAAGAAAGATGCAGACATTGAAAAATGCTGTAAGTTTATTTTTCTTGTGAGTACTTTAATATATCTGTGGCGACAAATCACATGCAATGTTTGGGCAGGAAAATAGGACAGCTTTTCTGGTAAATCTAACCTAGCAATGACCTTTGCTCCTGTACAAGGCCATTCCATTGGATCCTGCAGAGAAGAAACTGCAGGGCCCTCAATCTGCACAGAACAGCTTTGCATTAAAGAAATAACTGTTACCAAAATCAGCTTGGCTTGTCTTACCTTAGTTCTACAGAAATATGAAAGCAGATGAGTGTAACAGATTTGCCCAAACAGCTATATTTTCTGAGGGGTTGCCAAAACATCTCTATTGCTCTTTCAAACCTCCCTGCAAATCAATAAAACCACTTACTAAGTTGATGCCTTCACATATTTTCTCTGGAATTTGCAGAGCAAAGAGGCTAAACTCCTGCCACCAAACTCTGCTCTGATGCTGCTCAATGTCCCTAGCCAAATATTTATAATGGATGGGATTACTGAGGAAACTCTCAAAAATTTAACACGACATTGTAGGAGTTACAGAAGTCTCTTATCACTGGAGGTAGATAGATAAGAAGTCTTCTCTTAATTTTCTCTCTAGTTGCTCTAATCAATCTATTGTACAGAGGACCTAGAGGTGCACATCCAAAATCTTGCTGACTGGTTTTACTCAGACCCCTGTGCAATACAAATGGCTGTTGAATAAGGAGGGTAAGACCCGTGTGCCTGTAACAATTACATTTGAAAAGGATATGGCCACTGTCATGGAGTCATAGAGCAAACCAAATTTCATCTAACCCAACCCAAGGCCAATCCAGATCCAACTTTGGAATTAAATCAAGTTGCTCAGTGTCCTGTCTGGTTGTGTCCTGAATTTCCCCATGGACAGAAATCCCACCTCTTTGGGTGATCTGTTCTAATGCTGACCCACCCACACTGCAGATTTTTGTTTTTTTTCTAGTATCTAATCAGAACTTGCTTGTTAAAGTGCCTCTTGGATGTATTTATGTGCACCCCAGAGAGACTCTCTCATCCCTATAATCACCTTTTGGGAAGCTGAAGGCAAAACTAAAAGCCATCCTTTCACCTCTTCGTCTTAAGACTAAATAAAAGTCTTCCAGCCTTTCTTTATGGTTACGTGCTTCACCAACTTGTTAGTCCTGGACTTACTCTAATGTCTCTCATGTTGAGGAACCCCCCTAAACTGAGCTGCATTAATTTTTAAGAGACGTGGAATTTGATTCCTAATCATCTGTAACTACTTCTTGGTAGCAGAGCACTGAAATGCTGGGTTTGAATTTGTAAATATCTGAGTTAAACAGCAGGAATATCTGGCTCTTTAAAGCAAAGCTTGGGATGTTGTACTGTTGGATCGAGAATCAGGATGAACGTTTCCTTTTGTTCAAAGCAACAGATTTATTGGCAATTTTGCCTTCCAAATGTAGAAGGAATCAAACAATTTGCTAGGAACAGTTCTGTGTTTTGTAGGAATACATACCTGATACTGACGGAGACTTTGCTCCCAATTGTTTTTTTATGATATAGGTTCCATCTCTGGAACTAAAATCTGCTGTTGCATGATACATACATTTTGAACAGGGAAGGCATAAAGGATGCTTCTAAGCTATCATTTCAGAATATCCTTCTGCTAGAAATGACAATAGTTCAGGATACCAAAGGGGAAGGGTCATTATGCTGCTATTCCCTCAGTCATCAGAATATGGGACATTTCCTTACTACGCATCTGGGATGAGACACAGTGCTAAGTGAACCAGCTAATGGGATTATTGATACTCTACTGTTAATTTCCTATCAAGATTCTACAACATTTTTGGTATTGATGGGAGGCAAAGTAGGCCATGATTTTCTTTTTCTTTTTTTTTAATAATGCAACAAAAAATATCAATAAGTATGAATTTGTGAATTAGTGGGTTATTAAAACTGAAAAGCCTTCTACAACCCTAGCAATGACTGAAGAAGCCATTCCCTGCATCCAGATACGATAAGATACCAGGTATACACACAGAAGTGCTCATGCAGAAGGCATGTCCGTATTCTGAGGAGCAAAAGGGACGAGCAGCTCTGCATGCACCAGCCCTATTTTATTCCTCAGCTCTGAAATAACAGACAGACCTTTTCCTTGGCAGGTGAAAGAGCTTTTGGAAGGTAAGCCTGTAAAGTCTGCTGACCCAAATCAGACTTGCTATTACTTGGCGGTAGTTGAGAACAATGGTAATAAGTACAGTTCCTCCTGCATAACACAGCAGATCTCTCAATCCGAATAGCAATCCTGCTCTGTGCATAAACCCTTTTTTTATGGTTCTGAGGTGAAATAATCCCCAAGGATGTGCGTATACCAGCTGAATAGTCCCAGCAATGAAAATGAAGGCCTTCATCTCTCCAGTGTTTCCAATTCCTATGACACAGCACCTGCTGTTTCACTCAACGTAATCTTGAACTGTAAAAATCTGATGCAAGAAAAAACCTGGCATCTTGTAACATGTTGTCTAAAACTCTCTCACGTACCTGTCCCAGTCTTTCTTTCTATTCCAGCACACAAGAGCACAGCACTCTCACCCCTAACAAACGTTTCCCACTGCGATTGTGAGACGCGCTCACAACCAGCGCCTGGAAGATGCAGCGCTGTAGGAGGAGGGCTGCTTGCAGGAGGCAGTTTTTCACAATAACGAAGATCCGTCAAGCTGTCACATGTGAAATCCGGTTCACAGCCAGCAAAAAGAGCCCCTACTGAGAACCGTGGCTACAGCTTGAGAGCCCAGTGCAGAAAAACAGAGAACTGTGACATTATTTTCGAAGTTACTTACAATTAATTTAATAGTTCCACGTGGAAGTTTGCCATCTGCTTCGCTTGATTGGCCATCTTCTAAAGCACAGTAAACGCTGCCATCTAACGGCACCTCGTTGTCGAACACGAGCTGACAACTCAAGGCAGCTCACAGAAGTAGTTCTGCCTGCAAAGCATCACTGCCTGCACAAAAGCAACCTGTGGTGCACAGGAATGGTGGCCAAGCACAGCCATTATGTCCATGCACACAAATCTCTGAGTTATCCCAAAAGGTTTGCAAGGTCATTTTTTTTTTCTCCCAAATGTAAGCCGCTCTGGAATTAATGCAGTTCAATCCTAAACTTGTTAGCTCTCAGCTTTGATGTGCTTCTACTTATCCTATGCTTAGATTTGACTTTATTTTTCATGTTTTAATAGTATTTAGTACAGGAAATAACTGTAAAAATTGAGTAATTACCTGATAGATGGGCTAAAAGTGTTAATCTTTTTTGATTTGTTAATGAGTAAAACATTGAGGCTTTTTTTTTTTTTTTTTTTTTTTTGTCCTATTGGACAGTTCTATTTCATAGAACAGTACAGTGGCTTAGGTTGGAAGGCACCTTAAAGATCATCAAGCTCCAAGCCCCTGCTGTGGCTGCACTCTCTGACAGCAGATCATGTCACGTAATAAACCAAAACTGAAAGATAGGACACCTCTTACGAAACAGACAAAACTATGTAAGCATCTGAGCTCTTTATTCATTAGCCATGGTTCATCAGCAGTTCTGAGACAACTGTATCAGTTCACCTGATGGAACTAAACTGATAAAAAACAGTAAAGGTAATGTTAATACAAACTCATCCACACATTTTCTATTTGGGTTTTTTTTCAGAGCCAGTAAGTATTTATACTTAGGTACTTTAGGTACAGTAATGTTTAAGATTTTCATGAAACAATGGCTCTTATACAATCCCCTTTGATTTTTCAAACATTGTCATCACCAGTTTTCCTGCGTTGAAGGATACAAAGAACACATTACATAAAACTTTCAAGCACAGCCATTGGAGGATCATTTGCTAAATCCACTTAGTTGCACGTGTAAAGACATCTCAAGAATCCTTCAGTGTAAATACTCCCAAAGGAACCAGGAGGAAGATGGTCTCAGACAACCTACAAATTAGTGGATGATTGTATTTAAGCATCCTGAATGAGTGCCTTCACAGATAATGCAGTAATTATTTCATTTTGTTACAACAAGCAAGCTTTCAATCCAGGCATTCACTCTGAGGAGATACACATTGTTCTACAGCCCTGTGTGCCTGCTGATCACATTACAGCTCATCTTGTACAGATTTTTTCCATAAAACCAGAAATATGAAGGAATAAAAAAGAAAAAAAAAACGACAGAAGTAAAAATTAACTCAGGAGCTCCACCAGCTGATTAAAAAAAAAATCTATAGTTTGAGTTTCATCTAATTTTTATCACATATTTGTGCCAATCTTATTTAAGGAGCATTTGCAAAACAGAATAATTACAATACTTAATAGATATTATAATCTCTTTACATTTAGAATATCATGCTCTGGGAGCAAAAAGTTTTCTTTGCCAAAGCACAGCTATCATCAGTTTTCTCACAAATGCTGCAGCTTGGGACAAACTATGTGCCCACCTTATTAGTATCTGTTCCAGCAATACCATCGTAAAATAACGGGAGGGAGATGGAAGATGTAGTCTGCGATTTATCTAGCTTCCTCCCGTAATTTTCACTCAGCATTGATGCAATCAGACCATCTTTCTCATGTATCTCATCGGTGCAGACCGCACTGTTGTAACGTCTACGACAGTGTAAGAAAGGCTTATGTTTCAGAGAACGCTGCAGCAAATGCCTCCTGAAGGCCCTCTGAATAACGAGCGCTGACACCTCCTCTTGCTTTCTTTTAAGTGTAGTAGTAATTGGCTTGTAGGGAACCTTAGATGGATTGGCAGCCATAAATTTTTCTTCCATGTGTAATTCAAGACCCTCAAAATTCCCAGATTCTCCTAAAACCCTTTTGGTGAAGGCAAGCAAGATATCCAAGCAGTGAATCTTATCTCCACTCACCATTGGGAGGTCCATGGATATGAGCTGAATTGTATTTGGCTTTGGAATGCGTAAGGGCTCTGCCAGAGCGTCTGCAAAGTCTGAAAGTGCAGAATATTCAATAAACTGCGTTGCCTGAGGATCGAAATTCCCCCAGGTTTCATAAAACATATCAAAGTCATCCTCAGAAAGAGGATCTGCACTTTCTTCAGTAGCAACACTGAAATTCTCTAAAATGACAGCTATGTACATATTTACAACAATAAGAAAGGATATGATGACATAGCTTACGAAAAATGTAATACCAACTACTTTATTTTTGCAAGTAGTGCTGTTCTTATCTGCTATGTTGGGAGCACAAGTTTTGGATTCTTTTAACACTGGACTCAAGAGGCCATCCCAGCCAGCTGATGTTGTAATTTGGAAGAGACAGAGTATGCTGCTATCAAAAGTTTGGAAGTTGAAAAGGTTATCGATCCCACCTTCCCAGGCAAGACAGGCAAAGTTTGTCATGCCCACAATAGCATAAATGAACATAACCAGAAATAGCAAGAGGCCAATGTTGAACAGAGATGGAAGAGACATCAATAAGGCAAAAAGAAGAGTTCGAATTCCTTTAGCTCTTTTAACTAATCTCAGGATGCGGCCAATTCGTGCCAAACGAATAATTCTCAGAAGCGTAGGAGAGAAGAACTTTGAAAAGACTTCAGCAAGTGCAATACCTTTGAAATGAAAAAGAAAATATTTTGAGGACATATCAATGACATTTCTATACTTACGGTCATTTTGTTACATTCTATGCTTTGGGTGAGGTAAGTAATCAGCTTCATCACTTCATATTATATCACTTTCAAGAAAAAAACATGATCACCAACATTGCAATGGCTTATGAAAGAGCTTAGGAAAAGCAAAATAAATTGTAATACCTTGTAATATTGCAGAATTAACAATTTTCTGTTTAACATGAAAAATGCATTCTGGCAAATTTCTGTAACTCAGGGGATGAAGCATGCTAGTATTTTTAAAAAAAACCCTTTACAAATCATTTGGCTCCCTGTGCTGGAAGCTATGGGGCTTATCCCCTACCTGCTCCTGCTGCTGCTGGCATGAGCCAGATGTTAAAAGAAATTGACTGTATGCTTGGCATTCGGATGAGAGATCAGACAAAAAGAAAATAAAAGAAAACTGCTATCACTATTAATCCTCCATCACAGTTCATTCCAATGATCCTACTGTTACCTTCAGCAGTAGTAAAGTATGATTACAAACAGATGACCTAAGAATCAGCAGTCTTTTGGATTTCATGGAATAGCTTCCATGAATAGGGATGAAACAGAAAACAGTTTTTCAGATCAGTTTTTCTTTACTATCGCCTTCTTTGTGCTAGGGTTATGATAGGAGTTTCCACAGCCACAGACAGTAATGCAGACAAAGAATGGCGTTAAGCTATTCAATTTTTCTAAGCTTTCCTCACCAGCTCTCATGATCTGGCTTCTCAAAGAAAAGTCCTGGAAATAAAAGTCTCCCATTTTTCATACAAATGAATTTTTAACCCCAAATTACTTTTACTGAGAAAATGATGGATTACTTACAAATCAAAAGTAGAAAAACATTAAGACTACCACAACTTAAGTACAACAGCTTAGAAAAGATGCTGCTTCATTAAAATGCTATTCTGGTAATTACTCAATAAAACTCATACCTTGAAAAGAAAAAAGAAGGAAAAGAAGGAAAGACAAAAGGAAAAAAAGAAGGAAAGAAAGAAAGAAAACAATCCATTTTTCTTTTAATACTCCGCAAAAAAATACAATGGAAAACAGCACATAACATTTTAGAAGGAATCAATTTGTATCTGGTTTGTAAAATAGACCAGGAATTTATCAGATATATGTAAGTTGTTACTTCATTTAGAAATTTGACTGAATGTTAAGACACACCATCTGATTTAGCAGCAGTTGATACTTACTAACTAGTGAAAGGACCACAACAATTAAATCAAATATGTTCCAGCCAACGGTGAAGAAGTAATGTCTCAAGGCTATTATTTTTATGACGCATTCCCCAGTAAATACTGCCACAAAGAAGTAGTTGATCCTTTTAAGAACTTCCCTGATACTTCCATTGTCACTTTCTGCCATCATCACAACCATATTTAGACAGATGAGAGTCACCACAGTAATGTCAAATGCTTTGTGTGACACTATATCAAAGATAAATCCTTGAAATGCATTCTGTGGAGAGAGAGAAGAACGGATTAATGTTACTTCTAAGACTCAGGCAACATTCAAGTATTAAACAATATTTTTTGGTTCAAAAGGGAATTTAAGAGAGTAAAAAATTAACAAGAAGGTGCTAGAAGCATTTTAGGGGATTTCTTTAGGCATTTTAAGATAACACTCAGTACATGGCCAAGTATTCTCAGGTATCATGCAACTGCATTTCCTTAGAAAAAAATTACAGAAGAGGAAAACAGTCAGAGTACACTGTGACTGCTCTGTGCATAGGAACACTTATTGAAGCAGACATTTTAGTATAAGCAGAGTTGTAGGCTGATGATGGGCTCCAACTTGTAAATTTACATCCAGATGCCCTGATGCTTGATTTAAACTGGACACCATCTTTACATTTTCTACCATGCTCCATTTTAAAAGGTCTCACCAATGGTCTTGGGATGGGTTTTTGGGGTTTCTTGGATCCGAGTTTTTTTAGGGCATTATAGTACTTTTTCTGTTCCTCAGTCAAAAAGAGATCTTTTCCACCTAAGTAGAGGGATAGAGTACTGTTACACAGTTGAAGCTTAGGCACTCGACTAAATAAACACAGCAAGTTTATGTTGAGAACAAACAACAAAAAATAACAAAAAAAATCTGAATTCTGAAATTCTTTCAGTATTTCATCTTTTCTTTGAAAAGGGGTGCTGAAAAAAATGATCAGAGCTTGGTGAAAATCAATTCTGGTCAGTATTCCCGAGTTAGATTCCTCAACTGGGAGAGCCCTTCTGAAGTTCAGATGAATCTATTTCATATTTTAACCATAACAGAAGATTCATCAATAAAATGCTTTTCATTTGTATTTTTGGGAAGGGCTGAGTTACCAAGTAAAGGAAGATAAAACACTTTGAGACTGAATACTGTGGGATTCTCTATACCACAGATTTCTGTTACTTCTCTATTTACTGCTTATGCCATCTGTATTACTTAGCAATTATCCAGGAGAAGCCATCACAGAATCACTGAATGATTAGCATTTCGTAAAACAAAAGTGTAACAACACCTCCTAGGGCATTTAAGCTTCTAATCACTCTAGCAAGACCTCTGAAAATTCAATTTAAATTCATTACAATCTATCACAATGAAAATCCCCAAAAAGGAGAAATGAAAAAAAAAAAAAAACAACACACTTATATCATGTACTCAGAAAAAAAGAGTTAAATCCACATCAAATTCTAGAAAGCGTTTGGGCTCATCAGTTGCTTAACTAATATTACTGCTGTCAGCTGGGATCATGCCTGGTACTTTGTTGTAAAAGGAAATTATGACCGTGAAATTGGACAGTTGCTCCTCATACATATCTTTTCTCTGACCAGATGCAGAAAGACAAAAAATTTCTCGTGTGCCTTTTTATCTTTTACCTAAGGCAGTAGTGCTTTGGTGCTTGGAGTAAAAGTCAGCCTGTGGAAACGATGAAAAATTCAGCCTATGGAAATAATGAAATTGCTCCTGTGGAGACTGTCTTTCAAATGTGTACCTTGAAATTGCAAACCTCCTGTCAGTCTGCCAACAAAAATGCTTACTTGTTTTATTGTAAGACTCCCCAGTGGATTCATGGACTCAATTATCCTTAATATTATGGATATATTAAGTTCCTAAATGAATCAGGGAGAGAACTCAATCAACAAATAAGCTTGATAATAAATAAGGTTCCAGATGCTAAAGCTTATCAGGGAAGGCTAACTGTTGCTTTTCTCTTGCTGTGTTTTTCCTTTCAAGATTTTTCCTTCAGCTCTGACTTAATAATAATTTTAGATAATCCAGCAAAAATATGGAGAGGAAGCAGTCCTCTAGGGCTTTAAGAAGACTTTAAATGGTTATCTGTCTTTTCCCTGGGGTTTGGATCTGACCACAGAATTCTTTTTTTAAACTTAATAAATTAATTTGTAGAGTAATTTACTGTAGATTTTTTAATTATTATTATTATTATTATTTAATGAAGCTGGTTTTAGAAAAAGTTCTGATTAACAAGGCCTTTTCAAGTTTCTTCATCAGGGAAACAGCTGCCACTTCTCCCATCAGCAGTTATGGGTTTTAATCATCCTTACCATGTTTGTTAGGTGTTTCCACTCAGCAAAAGGAGTAGTTCTGTTGTAAACAGAAAATCTTTAAAGCATAATCATAGAATGATTTGGGTTGGAAGGGGCATTTAAGATCATCTAGTTTCAACGCCCCAGGTATAGGCAGGGACACTTCCCTCTAGAAGACTGCTCACATCCCCATCCAGCCTGGCCTTGAATGCTTCCAGGGAAGGGACACAACTTCATTGGGCAACCTGTTCAGTGTCTCACCACCACCACAGTAATGAAAGTCTTCCTGATATCTAGTCTAAACCTATCCTCTTCCAGTTTAAAACTATTTCCCTTCATACTGTCACTGAATGCCCTTATAAAAAAGACCCTTCCCAGCTTTCTTGTAGGCCCCCTTCAGCTACTTGAAGGCCTCTATGAAGTCTCCTTGGAGCCTCTTCTTCTCCAGCTGAAGAGCCCCAGGCCAGTCCCATAGGGGAAGTGCTCCAGCCCTCTGATCATCTTTGTGGCCCTCCACTGGACCTGTTCCAACAGCTCCATGTCATTCTTGTATTGGGGGCTCCAGAACTGGGCACAGTACTCCAGGTGGGGTCTTATGAGAGCAGAGTATAGGGGCAGAATCACCTCCCTCGACCTGCTGGTAACATTTCTTGACACTTCTCTTGATGCAACCCAGGGTACGGTTGGCCTTCTGGGCTGCAAGACACAGTGCAGGCTCACGTCAAATCTTTCATCAAGTGACGCTCCCAAATCCTCCTCAGGGCTGTTCTCCGCCCAACCTGGATCTGTGCTTGAGATTGTACTGACCCTGGTGTAGGAGCTTGCACTTGGCCCCGTTGAACTCATGAGGTTAACACAGGCCCACCTCTCAAGCTGCTGTCCAGGTCCCTCTGGATAGCACCTCTTCCCTGTAGTGTGTCAACTGTATCACTCATCTTGGTGTCATCTGCAAACTTGCTGAGGATTCACCTGATCCTACTGTCCATGTCACCCACAAAGATGTTAAATGACACCAGTCCCGGCACTGATCCCTGAGGAATGCCACTCGTCACCAGTCTCCACTTGGAAACTGAGCTGTTGACCACAACTCTGAGTGCAGCCATCCACCCAATTCCTTATCTAGTGAGTGGTCCATCCATCAAATCCATTTTTCTGCAATTTGGTGACCTGGGTGTCATGCAGGACAGTGTCAAATGCTTTGCACAAGTCCAGGTAGATTACATCAGTTTCTCTTTCTTCATCCTCTGATGCTGTAACTCCATTATAAAAGGCCACCAAGCCTTTTATTCACTAAGCCTTAGATCTCTATAAATAGTTAACTGAAAATTGTATATATCTACTTGCCAAACTGGCACAGACCCAATCAAATTGGGATTACAAGAGACCATGAATTATTTCATACAGTACTTATCTTTTTCCTTTGTTGGTTAAAGTTGCTGATAACCACTCCAATGAAGAGATTCAGCATGAAGAAAGATCCAAAAATAATGAAAATCACAAAGTAAAAATACATAGGTAAGAATGCCTCAAATTCTGGCTCTTGATCTATCTGTCACAAAAAAAAAAAAAAAGGAAAAAATATTAGTAAAAATTAGATAATAACAGCTTTGTTATTTCCAATCTATAATAACTTTTTTTTTAAAATAAGAAAGAATACATTATTTTTTCATATTTAAACATTTACATGTGGAACAACAGTCTTATTCTGTCTTGTAGCTCTCTGTAAAGGAAGATGCCAAACCTAGCTTTAGCAAATTACTTAAGTAATCGATAATAATTTCCAATTCAGGCAAATGCCTGAATGAGAAAAACAACTCAGGCTGAAACATTTTGGTGGAGTTACCAACCTCTTGAACACTATCCCAGACAAACAGCAATTTAAATTGCTAGTTTGCTATAATCAAATGTTCAAGCAAGGATCTTAGTTTTAATTAGCAGCTACTTCATGACTGGTGCTTGAACAAAAATGGAAATAGCAAATGAAATTAAATATGTAAAAGTTAAAACATACTGTACTAATGAGAGTAAGAAACAGCACACAGAAATGAGGAATAGTAAGAATATCTAACATAGGGAACAAGTCTTCAGAAATACCTGCTAAACATGAAGGAAAATTTGCTTCAGAGGCATAATTCCTCTAAGGTCTCCTCAACTCTGTTCCTAAAAAAAGACTTGTATAAAACTCGCAATATCCTGTGCAGCATCACTCTATTTCAACCCATTTTCTCTCATCTAAGTTCCAGGTATTTGGTATTCCAAGGACTTCTGTTTCACTGCATTGTGTAAAGCACTAATCTGAATGTATTTCTCATTTGATAATGCAAATAAAGCTGGAAGAAGTGACCTACCTCACGTGCATCCACTGCTGCATACATAATGTCCATCCAGCCTTTAAAAGTTGCCTGAAAATAATTACATCACTGAGTTTATCCTCATTAAAAATAAATAAAAAAATTAAAATTAAAATTAAAGATGAGGTAGAGCTAACATAAATGTGTTTACAGTCAAAGAAAAGTGAGCAGTGTGCTACAAAAAAAATGTTCTAATGATCTATTTAATTAGTAAAGAGAAACAAATTTAAAAAAATGGGCGTGAACCCTGCTAAATCTCTTTTATTATTAATTTTTTTAAGCTTTTTTGTAAATTCTGTATTTCTTAGTAAAAGTTTACGTTCAACTAGCAAGTATATCCTAAAAGACAAAAAATAAATTCTAACACAAACATCAGTTTTAGCATTTCTGCAGAATTCTAGAAGGCTTTGAGGATGCAGGGCAAAGAACACCTACATAGAACATGGGGAGAGGAAGCACTTCAAAAGGTGTTTCCATCATGTTCTTGTGGTACTAAGATCAGTAAGTTAGCATCCAGACACTTCATGACTTATATAATATCAGAAATACAAACAAAGTGCATTGAGCTATTTCTCTGTTCCCCAACATGGGACTAATTTTAACTCTAGATAATATGAGTAATACTACTATTACTATACTAAAGTAATAATACTTTAAATCCACAAACATTTCAGGCTTGGTATATTTATCAAAACTGCAATAAAAATCAAAAAGCCATGAAACAAAGTTGCATATGTAAGAGCATACTTTATCAGGAACTGAGCAGCTTATAGGCATGAAAAATATTTATTTAAGCTAGAAAATATCATCACTTTCAGCAAGAAAAACAAGTGCAGTGGTGTCCTGTGGCTGAGCTGCTCTTTTCTTGAAGAAATTGAAGCTGAGTATATTTTTACAGAACTTACCACTTGGAGAAGAGCCAAGTATCCCATCCCAACATGATCAAAATTTACATCACTATTTGTCCATTTCCCACCATATTTATCACAGTCACTTTTGTTGTGAATTTTAATGTTCTCTCCTGCCTCAAGCACGCATTTCCAAAATTTTTGTCCAAGTAGTTTTACTCCTACAATGTTAAACAGGAGCCAGAAGACAACACAGACGAGTAAAACGTTCAGGATCGAGGGGATAGCTCCCAAAAGTGCATTCACAACAACCTTAAATAAATAAAATGAATGAAAAGAAAGAATAACTTTTCACATTCAGTAGAACACCTTCCCTCTCCCCCGAAAACATTTGCTTTTTTTCTTTGGTATCTACTGAAGCTTCTCACTCACAGAAAAACTAGCAGATGACATATTTAAACCAACCCTCAGCTGACATCAAGCTTGTCTTAACATCTTGTGCTATCTTTCTTGTGATTCTGAGGAAGCAGAACAGATGGCAGCCAGAATCATCCTTGAGTAAAAGACGTACTTTAAAAAAAAAATAGTCTATAGTGGCTCTGGACCCTAAAAACAGGTATAGGAGAACAGGTTGTCCTCATATACTACCATGCCATAAATAATCCTCATTTATCTTAGAGAAGTTTTGTAAGAGAACAAGAGCTTGACCTCCACAACAAAATGAGCCTCACCATTAGGAACTGACTGCAAACGGTACAAGAAGCAAAACAATTAGGTTTCCAAGATGACTGATTTTTTTTGGTTAGCTCTCTTCCTTCATTAGGTTTGCTTGAGGACAAGGTGAATGCAAGACCGTGGTACGCATTAGATCTCTTACAGAAATGACACCATTGAAAATGAGATTCCAGCTTTGAGTGTCTCTGCTGGTAACATTGGTGGATCTGGCTCAAGTAGCAACAAAAATTTGTGTTTAGGAATCTACCACATTAATGCTGACAAGAAGGACCATGGTTGTTGCCAGTAGGACTTTGGGGATTATCTTCTATTTCTTTTCACCCTTTTTTGTCATTTGGTGGTGGGGCATAATGAAGAGTTCTCTGGGAATAGAATCACTGCTAGAATTATGAGAAAATTCCAAGAATTTTATCTTGGCCTTGGATAATATTCACTAGAAGTATGTAATACACTAGGAACACACATCAGCTGTTCCAACCTAGATTATATTGTTCAGGGTCTCAGCCAGTCACGTTCTGATCTTTTTCCAAGGATGGAGATTCCACTACCTTTCTAGGCACACAATTACATCCGCATGACAATTATTTAATAGGAATATCACCCACTGCCAACTCATTCTCTCTCATCTTCCCAATGCAGTCCTATCAGAAAACTTTAGTTCAATTTCCTGTAACTTACGTAATTAAAGACAACAATTAGATCTGTTATCTAATTAGTTCTCAAGTGATCCTCCTTTTAATCTTCTCTTCCCCAGACAGAACAAGCTATACCCTTCACCTTTTCAGCTACATTATTCAGATTGCTAATGAAGCTTTAAATAGTATGGAACCCAGGACTGAGCCATCAATAATGATTTAGCGATAGAACTTAACTTTTCACATTGAACTTAGCAGTTCAGCCAATTTCCATTTCAGTTCATCTACCCAAACCATGTTTAATCTCCATATGAGACCACAGATAACTTTTCCCTCCCTCAGACATCTTGCCATAGAGGACAATCAAGACAACTTTCATAAATTCACACTGGTTGTTTCCATCCGATTTCTTGTCCTTCATATTTGTAAGGAGAATTTGCTCAATAGCCATCCTGGAGCCTGACTTTAGCATCTCATCACATTCTGTAAACTAACATAGGTCAGATAACTTATATCACATCACATTTTATTTCTTCCCATTGGCTTTAAATGCTCCAGATAGTCAGCTCAGAGCAGTTTCTAAGATTAAATAAGAAGAATCTCCTCTTCTGTTAAGAAAGTCCCACTCAATTTAAGTATGCAAAGGACTGCTCTCTGTCACATTCACCCAGAGCAGGGACCCTACCCAGAGATACCTGTCAAGATAAGTTGATACAATCACAGCAGTTTAAAGAAGGGGAATTATGGAAAGGAGCTACAAAAAGTGAATAGTTTCAGCTGAAGCAATGAAATATTTAATTATTTTTTCCAGTTCCTAACTTCTTGTCTGAGGGAGAAAGGAAAAAATAAGAAAGGGCTGTAGTCATTACAGCTCTTAGGCCATAGAGATCAATAGAAAATACAACTTTCGTGGTACAATATCCTCCTTGTGTAACAATTTGGGGTAACTGGACGAATGTTTTGCGTGTCTAAAGTAACATAAGGAATGGGCTTCAGAAATGTACAATTAAAAAAAAAAAGTCTGTTTCTTCTACAAATTGCATTGAAATTTTGGAAACGTGAAGAAATATTTAAGCAGTCTCATTGATATACACCATAATTCATGGTATCAGCACACTACAACTCAATTTCCTTCTTTCATTTGTATTTATATATTTCTGTGAAATTATTTTTGAAACGACAACCATCTGAACCATCTTAATGCTATTTCAAGTCCCCAGATAGAGACGTTATCTGATAATAACTTCAAATGTACCTACTCCAAAACATACACACCCCTCCCAATATCCATACCTTTATCCCTTCAAATCTTGACAAAGCTCGTAGAGGCCGCAGTGCTCGGAGCGTCCTGAGAGACTTCAGGGCACTCTCAGAGGAACACTGTGAACTTTGTTGTGAATTTTTTCTTAGTCCCCAGGAAACACAAGAAAGCTGTGTTTATTGAATTGAAACTGAAGATTATTAACAGGCATTCAAAAGTTTACACCATTTCTGTTTGTAGACAATCACAGATCAGTGGTGATTATAGCTTTGATCAGTAAATCAAATGCGAATAATATTTACTCACAGCTATACGTAATAGGTAATACAATTTTATTTTTTCAGACATTTTTCAAATAATGGCATTCTTTCATTTTAATTAACATATGTATGTTTTGCTTTTTTTTCCAAAATCAGGTCTTGTAGTACCTCAGAAGGTCAGTATAACAACAAAAATGGAACTGTGGTAATTCCACAGAATATAAGGTTTGAAAGTATTGTTCAAATAAATGATTCTCCTTTTCTTTACAATTGTTCTCAGAATCATATCTAGTAATTTAATCTCACATCTCTTTGTAGAAAAAAAATATAATTTTTCAAAAGATAGACAGTCTTGATTTTAAATCCTCTTAAGACAAAAACTGAGCTGAAAGCATTAGAAAAATTCTTTCAATAGTTAGGGTTTATTTTTTTTCCCCCACTCTTCATAATTTGTCTCCTTCTTCCTATCTGAATCTGTTATCTTCTTGTCTAGTCACTCGGTACTTTCATGCTCTTCCACTGTTTTGGTCACCTTCGCCGTGAAAATTGCTGATCTGTAATTGCTAGAGTCATGCTTTACATTCTCTTTATACAGTCATAGTTAGATTTTTCTGTTGAAATTTCTGAATATTCACAATTGGACTGGGATTGTTTGGTCTGGAGAAATGGAGGCTAAGCAGAGCCCTCACTGCACTCTACAACTGCCTGAAGGGAGGCTGTGATGAAGAGAGAGGTTTGGCCTCTTCTCCCAGACAACAAACAGGACTCGAGGAAATGGCCACAAGTTGTATCAGGGGAGATTTAAATTAGATAAAAGGAAAAACTTCTTCACGCAAAAAGTGGTCAGGAGCTGGAATGGCCTGCCCAGGGAGGTGGTGAAGTCAGCAACCCTGATAGTATTCAAGAGGCATCTGGATGAGGTGCTATGAGACATGGTTTAGAAGCTTAGTGGGTAGTAATGATGATAGGAGGACAGTTGGACAAGATGATCTTGTAGGTCCTTTCCAACCCTGTGATTCTATGATTCTATAACTGCCAGGATTTATTCATCTAAATTTGTTCTCTTTTAAATCAGCAACTCTACTTTTTTCTGTTTCTGTATGATGGAGCTGCCAGCACTTTTGCATTTTTCTATCATCTTAATTAACTCATCTTAATTTCATTTCTGATTGCTAATTGCACTCTCTCTTTACAACAGAGAAGATTTATGTAACCGAGATAGTCCTCAACAACAGCAATACTCCATAAAACACTTTTAAGTAATTTATTTTCACCTACAATTTCCATTTAATTTATCCTACAGTTGCATTTGATTGCAATTCTTTTCAGCTTCTTGAAACTGTTTTTTACAATCAAGTTTAATTCCAATCCAATCTTCCATGTAGTTCTTGATATAGAAAAAAATCAAAATTCTAAATGTATGTTCAATATAATACTTACACACACAATGATGAAGTCGAGCCAACACCATGTATTTGTGAAATAACTGTGCAAACCATAAGCTACCCATTTCAGAAGCATCTCCATAATAAAGATGTAAGTGAATACTATGTCAGCATACTCGAGGAGCTTTTTAATTGTTTTTCTTTCCTCAAGGTGAATATCTTCAAATGCCTGGAATTTCAGAATTCATTTAAAAGCTGTTTAGTAGTTTTACAGTAAATTATTTTAGAATTGCACAAGAATACAGTTTGGTTTATTCTATCCATTTCATGTTATGTTATTGGCAACATATTTTTATACATAGAAATAAAAACCTAAATAGTAAACAACATAATTTTCAAGTTGGTTGAAGAACTTTGGGTTATTTCTGTTCTAGATTTCTTCATTAAGCATCTGATGAGTGCCCAATATAGCTACCAAAAATCTTAGCTTCCCAAATAAGTAGATAATTTTTGAACTCTGAAATCCCTCATAGCTAAGTTTAAATTAAACACATTAACCAATAGCTTTCAGGCCTAAACCTTCCAAAGATGCCACCACTTTCAGTCAATCTGCAGAGTTGTAATACAGGTTTGAAAAAATACAACACACACCTTATCTATTCTTTCCTGAAGTTTCGAATTTCTCACAAAACCCCTCACGTTACCTGCTGTCAGTAAGGGTTTTGGAAAATGCTTTGCTGTGTGATCACTTCATTGTCTTGTTCATTTGCCTTTTACAGATTTGCTGCTCTACCAATTTATTACAAGTTATTGATATTGCCACTCAATTTCCAATTCCTTTAACAGCTGCATTATTTCCTCACCAATCCTCTGGCAATGTCTTCATACTTACTTTCATCCTTTAGTTCTCTATTATACTATCTCCATCTCCACTTTATGTCTCCCGTGGCCAGTATTTCTAGTGATCTATCCACCCGTTCCCACTACCACCAGATGACAACCCTCCATTCATAGTTTGAGAAATTGAATGAAATTTACCAGTGCTGCACTGCTCAATACTATTATAAAAATGATAAAATTTTCAAACCAGCTATGTTTGACAATTTTGTAGCAGGTTTTTCTAAATTTCCACCAAGTGCTGCCTGGAAACTTAGTGATATCCACACTGCAGCAAGGAAAACGTTTGACACAACCTGAAAAGAAAAAAAACAGCATATGAGCTTAATGGAAAACGTGGTGCCATAGAATGTAAAAAGTGTATGAAGAGTGCACAAAGAATGTGCTGTTTTACTCATGTGACCTTGCTGGAATGATCTACAGCTGAAGAGAAGACAAGATCTGTAGGCATACAGAACTCCTTTTTATAATTTGTTTCATACATGGAAAAAGCAGAGAAAGCTTTGTGTATACAAACACACAAGCATTCCATATGAAAAGCCATCACTGCTCTATAGAAAAACCCTTGCTGGTTTTATGATCTTGCATTTATGCTTTTTACTATTGTAACAGAGATATGACCTTACTACTGCTTTCATAAATTATTACTTTTATTCATTATTTCACTTGATCACTCTGCACAGATATTGCAGTAAGCTTCTGCTCACTATTTTGCACAACCTTCTTTCATCTTCAAAGGCAACATGATTGAAACATGACATTCCACTCAGTCTAAGGAGCTGCTGAGGCAATTAAATATAGATGTCCACGCTGGGATAAACCGTACAGTCTATTAAATTCCATTGGATGCACTGACTGGATATTCACCCACTCACATATACTTGACTACAGCCTGGCGTCACAATCTAAGCATGAATCACACTCCAAAGACAGCATTTCACAGCCTAAACACAGGTGTTCAGATCCATCTTAAGCCCATTGGGGTACCCTATAATGCCTGTGTCATTTCTGCCAGCTCTATGCAGTTATGGGTACTCTCAGGCATTCCATACAGAACTAAATGCTTGTGTTCAGGCATCTCAGTCCTGCTCCAGTGGTGTGCTGGCTCTGGCTATAGTTATTTGACTTTTTATTTGTTCAAATTGCTCAGGAGAATGACATCTGCCAATCTGGAAACATTCTAAACAGTTATCTTTAAAATACTAGTTCATTTGGTATCCCTGTGATACATAAGATATACTTACTTTCTGTGCAACAGTCCTTAGGTACATGTGTTTTTTTAGGCAGGGGATACAGCTCTATAAGAGTGACTGGGTCCACAGTGCTGGCTTCAGAATAGCTACCAACATCAAATCCCTGCAGAGAAGAAGGCAAAGAAGAGAATTTATTTGTTTTTCCTTAATAAAAACATTTAAAGCACATTTGAAATAAATAAAATCCCCCTTTCCTTCAAATAAAGGAATAAATAAAACTGAAGTCATTATGGAAAACAAGCATAAATCAGCCCAAAAGCATAAGTGCCCTATCTGAAGGCAAGGCATAGGGACAGGTACAGGAATAAGAAGCCAGGAAAAGGGAGGACTGTCTCTTTTGACAGCCATGATGGTCTACACTAACTTAAGTTCATTGACATAGTCAAAAATGTAATGATTTAAACCCACAGGAATTTTACTACTTTCAATACCAGGTATTTACATTTATATAATTAAGTAATTTATACCAAATAAAAGTCCAGGGGATTTTATCTAAAACCAGCAAATCTTAACGTGCTTGGATTTCTGGAGGTAATGATCCAGAATTACTGAATTCCCGTTTTGTTTTTGAGTGGTAAGCTACAAATATTCACCTTTTTTTGCCTTTTTTTTTTTTTTTTTTAATTATTCATGTGGAACTACACTGTGTTAGCTAAGCTAAAAGCTAAAGCTTCTAGATCAGAAGCTACGTGAGGACCCCTTTTAGAGAATAAACTTTTACACTGAAGGACGATGGCAAACAGTTACCTATAAAACTGATGAGTATATCAACTGAATTTAAAGAGTCCTCCTTACTTAATTTCTGTTCACTTGTAGAAAGTAAAATATTTAGTTACACAGTTAGCAGTGGCTGTTCTTGAGACACAAAGCCCCATGTTTTAGTGGGCATGGTGGTGATGGGTTGACAGTTGGTCTAGATGACCTTAGTGGTCTTGCTAACCTTAACAATTCTATGATTTATGTTATAAATTTCTGTCACAAAGCACCACCTTTTGTGCAATTAAGACTTTGGAAAATGCTTGTTCTGTTATTGCTGAATAAGAATGAAAATATTAATCCCTAGAACACTCCAAAAGATAGTAACTGCTACAAATACCTCTTCTTGCTCTTTCTTTTTGTACATTTCTGAAGTCCAAGAAATCTCGCTCAGATGACTTGAGTTTCGGCATTGTTCTCTATGTCTCAATCTGTCTTCCTAAATGAAGTAATGCAAAACAATTGATTTTCCACCCTTTTCTTCCTGAGAGTTGTTCTTGAAGGAATAAATATTTAACAGAATATAAAGCATCCACAAAATTAAGCATGTCTGTCTTTTTATAGAGAATTATATAATACCTATTGAAGGCATGTAAAAAGTGTTTTTTTTTCCTCAATTCAAACACTTTGGTCCTGTGGTTATACTGTAGAAGTATATCATTTCTCGAGATGTACATTTATCCCAGTGATGGGTTCCTGCATCCACTGTAGTGGCTCAGCTGCAATCTCTGCAGCTGCATCCCAGTAGACTCCTCTTTCTGGCTGGAGACAGAAGAACTCAGTGATCCCTAACAGCTTTCAGTCCTCTTATTGATGTTATGTACTGTCTTCATTTTACATGTAAAATAACCCATAATCCAATCCAAAACATATTTCAAATTGTCAAAAATGACTCTAAGGCAATCAACAATTCCTGCTTCTTTGAAAATTTGCCCAAATATAAGACAGTGTCTCCTCTTGTGATCAAAAATAAAGGAAATGAATTCTAGAAGTCCACCTAGACACTGATCATATAACAATCTAAGCAAGATCAGCATCTCCTCTTCATATTTTTGCCATGGCATAATGCTAAGTTACTGCATTTTGAGCCCAAGTATCATAAGCTACTCTAAGATGCTTTCTACCTTACTTTATGTAAATAACTTCCAAAGAAGTTCTTTCTTTCACAGCCTTAGCCAGTTTCTATTGGTACATCCTTCATGCAAAGTGTCTGAGAAGGTTTTACAATGTTTCTTTTTGTTCACCTTTTGGCAAAAGACTGCAGAGAAGTTATATGCATTTAGGTATCTGCATTTAAGTGCCTATAGAATAAGCTTATTCCTGCCCTTTGCAACAAAATTAAGATATGCAAAAGAGAATCTAAAATATCACAGAAGAGAACAAGGGATCAAAAAAACTCAAACTCATAAACGTTGGTTTGGTCTTTTGTTTGTTTGTTTTTACAGTGAAGCTCTGATTTGCATTTGTTTTGGCTTCCATACAACTGAGAAGCAATATATGAGCACTACAATTAAAGACCTGTCTTCCAAAATATCCAGATGCTATTGATAAGGCAAAGGAGAAAAAGAAGAATGTCTGTCTTGATAAAACTTCATTTAGCAATTGACAATAATAAAATGAAATAAAATAGCTATAAACAGATTTACAGCTACCACTAAGGAGAATAATGAAAAAGTAAGATATCCAACTTTTCCTGCTGAATAACTGAGATTGCTTAATAGCTCTTGCATTTTGAAGCTACTAGAAGAACAAAAAGTAAAACTGTGGAAATGACAGAAGAAATAACATTTACAGCACCACCTTAAAGACTGAATTTGCAGATGCAAGTTACAGTACGTTTTCTATCATTAATATTTCTTACCCATTTTCTGTATTCTCCTTCTGTGTATACACACTGCTCATCATCACCTTCATCAGTATAAGTCTCTGGTACTGCAAGGGGAATGTGGCCACTATGGTAGTTTAAAGAGTCTTCATATTTCCTTTCTACTGAGGAACTCTCTTCATTATTATAACATCCAATGTCAAAGCAACTGTTGTCCATATCCTTTCCGACATCTGTCATAGCATAGTTATTTTTCTCTAAGTCTTTGAAAGAACTTTTCACCAAAGTCTTCTTTTTGGCTGTTGTTTTGTTGCTTTGTTCCATCGTTTTGCCACATTTATCCAAAATTCTCAATTTCACAGACTGCAGGCCCTTACGAATCCGTGCAATGGCAATCTCACATTTACTCTGTTTTTCAGCTTCCTCTTGTCCCAGTGAGGAGTCAGTACTGAAAGAACTCAGCAGCAGGGCAATGAATAGGTTGAGCACCTTGAAGGAAATAAAGTAAGCTGAAGACACTACTACTTCTAACTGAAATAAATAAGTAAACAAAAAGATCAGAAAACCCTCCTTAGGCAAACAAACAAACAAACAAACAAACAAATAAAAATCTCTCTTTCATCAACCACTGTTATCAAATTGAGTGTATGAACAAAATTTCTTCTTCCAGTCAGTAACAGAATGAGAATGAATGCTCACTGTAATGGAGTGTTTTACCAAAGCATATATTTATGTATTATGCTTCTAAAAAGGGATGCAAAGATGCAGAAAGTTTTAGCTTCTAGGGAAGCTGTATGCAAGATGGACAAACGGGAAGAAAAATCTAACTCATACATTAAAATGGATCTAAATCATGCAGTCTAGAAAATCTGGTTACTGTAGCCTTTTGATACTTTAAGGGTAAGTTGGTAAGCATTAAAAGCAGTTCTGTTGTTTGACCTTAGCAGCACAAAAGATGAAGGAAGCAAATTACCACTGAATTATGGAAAGTGCTGCAAGTCTGTGCTCTTATTAGAATGAATCATTTTGTGTATTTTAGTTACTGGCTACTTCTTGTGTGAGAAAGACATGGAAAGAAATGAAAAATAGAAAATAAAAACCATAGAAACCAGCTAACATCCAGAAAACTGAAATGTAGGAGTACTCTTCAAATGATATAACGTTTACCCATGGGAAAAAGATGCCAATGTAACTTGGTTCAGTAGGGATGGAAAACAGCTTGAAACTCACCACTAAGTTTCCTATCACCAGGACTAGCAAGAAAATGGGAAGACACAGCGCTTGTCCAGCCACTTCCATACATTCCCACATGGTTTCAATCCATTCTCCACATAGTATTCGAAATATGACCAGGAATGAATGACAAAAATCCTTCATATGCCAGCGTAAGTTCTTGGTTGTACTTATTTTATGGAAGTTAGCATCATAACATTTGCCCAGAACCTGCTTTCCTACTACAGCAAAAATAAATACAGTGATAATCAAAACCAGAGTGAGGTTACCCAGTGCTCCAACTGAGTTTAGAATTATTTTCATAAGAGTATTTAAGGCTGGCCACATCTTTGCCAATTTGAAGATCCTGAGCTGCAAATAAAACAAAAGGGAACCATGAGTGGCAGAACAGTGCACAAACAGCACAACACAAACCCAAACATAGATCCTGCGTTTATCATGCTGCCTTTACTGCCAAATTCAACACCACCCACCATAATTCATCCCCCCACATAAAGGTTTTTAGCTGCTCAGATCCAAAAGTATTCTACACAAGTTCAGATATAATTCTGAATTCACAGCAAGGGTGTATTAAAAAAAAAAGAAATTAATTAAAAAATGACATTATACATAGATATCTGAGACATAGCCCTTTATCTAAGAAACTGGAAAGCCAGTTCCTAAATCTAAGCCTTGAGAAAAGCCATGTTATTTGAGAAAAGCCATATTGTATCTAGGAAAAGACATGTAGTGAAGGTACCATTGCTATCTTTAAGTTCAGATAATGCATTTTCTTATCTGAAAATGTGAAATGTAGGTGATCAATGACACTCTATGAACCTAACAGAGAAGTGGTGAACTCACTGCTAAATCAAATCTCTAAGGGGGAGCACTGCCAGAGTATTTGTAGTATCCCATATACACAGTATAATAAACATGTTACATATATTCTTTGCCACGCATCTAATATTCATTCCAATTTAACATTCACGCTAGCTTACTATTTGCTTACAAAGAAAACAATAAAATGATTTGAGGGTATTTCCACTGTAATGTTTTCACAAATCTATACAATGCTTTGTAACTTCTAAAAAAGAATACAGACATAATTACCAGCCTGAAAAATGTCAGATTTTCATGAAAGCTTATTAGGCCAATCATCACAACTATACTATCAAAAATATTCCATTTTTGCTGAAAGTAGTAGTATGGATCTAGGGCGATGATTTTCAAGACCATTTCTGCTGTAAAAATCACGGTGAAAACCTGGAAAAAGAAATTCACCATAAAGTCACTGAAAAATGTATGTCTCTTTATGAGACTGATCCAGTCAGTCTGGAGCTGTAACTCCATTCTTGATCTGTGGGTGACCTAACTTACCTTGTCACTTATACAAATCAATCTTTTTTCAAGAACAGTCATGCCTGGGTGTTCCAGAGCCATGAAAAGAGTATTCACTATAATGGAAATCATGATTATGAAATCGACAAGTGGATCCAAAGCTATCAATTGCACCTTCCCTTTGACTGTTCTCCAGAATGGGCAACAGTTCCAAATCAGATACTTCTGACCAAGACGTTTCCAAACTGAAGCGAATCTCACTTTCCAATTTTGCTGCTCTAAATGATAAAAGTGACACACAAATAATCTCACAGTATGAAGAAAAAGACCAACACTGGTATTTATTTTATACACCGCCTACTCACAGGCTAATTAAAGGTCATAAGCAACAAATTACATGATTACAGAAACAGGTGATATTACTCACCTGTTCATATTGTCATTATTCTGGGAGATGAGAACATACCTGCTCTAAGGAGAAAGATCTTGCTGTATTTGGGAAAACATACAAATTGTTTTCTTTCAGTTGTACCCTCATGGTCACAGATGCAGACAAGAGCCCACTTCCATCTTCTTCAAAACACTGTCCCACATTCTTGAAAACTGATAATAACTTTCCCTTTAAACCTTCTCTTCCTCATGCTGAATCAGCTTAGCAAGTGTTCCAGTCCTTAGCTGTCTTAGTGGCACTCTGCTGAACATAAGCTAGTTCTCCAAGGTATTCCCTATAAGGGAGGGAACTAAAACTGGGTACAGTATGTGGTCTAAGAAGTGTTTAATTAAGGGTAATAATCATTCTTCTCAGTCTCCTGGCTGTGCTTCCTTTAATACAGTCCAGAACGCTGTTAGCCACCCCTGCTGAACTCATGCTCAGCTTGCTGCCCAAAAGGACTCCAAGGGCTTGTTCTGCAGAGCTGCTTCTCAGGCAATCAGCTAGCTCCCAGTTTATACTGTTGCAAGAGATTCTTGCATTTATGTAGAAGTCTGTCCTTGTTGAATTTTTGTAAGGTTTCTGTTGGCCTGTTTCATCAGTCTGCCTAGGTCCCTTACCCTGCCTGTATCAACAAGTCTCCCCCAGTTTGGTGTCATCTGTGAATTTTAAGAGCAAGTACTCTATTGCCTCCTCCAGGTCACTGGTGAAAACAGTAGAACAGAAAGGATCCTAAGCTACAACTCCGTGGTATTCTATTTGCTTACCTAACCCAAAGCAGAATACATCATGTCCTCCAGACTCTCAAAGCCCAAGAATCCAGCCAGTTCTCTGATCAGCTGGCTGCTCACCCATGCAGACCTTAACATCCCAACAGGGATACAAAAATACTGTGGAAAGCCTTACTAAAGACAGTAAAGTGACAACATTGCTCTCCTCTCAGCCACAAATCTGAGTGACTGTACTGTGCAGAGCAATCAGGTGTGATTTAGGCTTGGCAGTTTCAAGTTACAGTTGCAGTTATGTGAGATCTGAGAATATTAATTTCATTGAAACTTACATTTTAATTTCCCCTACTGAATATTAAACAATATTAAACAATTGCTCATGATATTTTGTCCTCTTTGGTCAAGGTACACAATCAGAGTTGAAAAAAATACTGAAGAATTAATGACTTACTCATGTTATCTGTAATAACAGTGGCTGCACTCATCAACCTCTGTCTCCGGTAGGGATCATTAATAGAGTCCATTGACAACTCATAAGACAATAGGATCTGCCTCTTTGGTTGGAAAGACAACAAAAACAGTATAACAAAAGAATATGAATAAATGTTTGCAAATGTAAAATTATTCACAGCATAATATAAATGTACAGTTGAAGTGTTTAAAATTTGTTTTAAATATATACTCTAATGAAGCCTTACCTTGCTGAAGGAATGGAATATAAGACAAAACAAGAAAATGTCCTTGTGTTCACATAATATGTCATTAAAAATGCTACTACTTGTTTCCTTCTAAAAATATAATGGCAAAATTATTTTTAGCTAGATTTTAAAATGCATATAATCATATAAAGTAAGAAACCTTAACAGCAAGGCAAGGGAAAAAAAAATAATTTCAAACTTTATTGAGACAGATAATTGAAACACACGAAAAGAAGACCGAAGATCAGTTTGAATAACTGGTTATTAAACTATTTCTAATAAATGACAAACATTAATTAATGTTAATAATAGCTATTTAGTCAGTGAGAATTATTGGTTTCCTCATCCAATTTAAGCCTATCAAGAACATCAAACTGCTTAAAGCTAGGAATGGGACAACTTCAGTTTTCATGAAAAGTTACAGAATGCTAACCTCAGTGTTCCTGATACACACTGAGAAACAGCCAGGCCAATACCTGCATCTTACAAAATACTGATTACAGAGAAAGATTATGTTCCTGACATATAAACTACGTACACATACCCCCAGTGCATATACAATCTTTAAAGATTACACTGTTGTAAAACAGGTTATAAAGAATAGGTGGCAATCTTTGAGGTACACAAAACCAGAAAGAAGGAAGATTCCAGCATTAGGTAGGATGGAATTAGAGCTGTCAGCTAGTAAAGAGTTACCGACCAACCAGATCACAATACACAGTCTTAGTGATCATTTTCTGCACAACAATTCAGGTAACTTTCTTTAAGAGGAGGATTTGCAACCAAAGATATGCAATATCATCAGTTCAGACTTTCACCATAAGAAGATTCTTACAAAATATTCCATAAAACTATTATTAAGAGAATTAAACTGATATCCTTAGCCCTAGTGGTTTAATATTAATTAATTTCTTTTTTGTTCTTTGGTATTTTAATGACTTCAAAGCTAAGCAAAACTTAGCTGATAGAACAGTCATAAAATAGACATGTGAAATTAATTTGTAATAGAGTGCTAAAATGTTCTTTCAGTCTCCATTTTTTCAGAATCTAAAAAACCCAATTAGATCATTTTAGTCATATCCGAGTTACCAGGGCAACTTGTCCTTTCATTTCTTTCTGTAGTATTTGGTCCCTTCTGTATGTTCCTTTGTGCAATATTTGTAATATTGAGAAACCTCTAAAAATTCATGTGCTTACCTGAATGAAGTTTCTGTTTCTGAAATTCCTGTCTGTTCACAAATTCTCAGAGCCTAAGTCTTTAGGAAGGTTAAGAACATCCATCAAAACTAAGCTGTTTACCATTGCTCTTCTCCTTTTAACCAAATTAAACACCTGGTTATGGGAAGTCCTCTGACAGACTAGTATTTAAAACAGGAAAAGGCTCTAGAAAGATGATCCTTCCAGTTCTTATGGAATTGATGTTGTTCTTCTCTGAAGTTTTCTACCTGATCCACTTTTTTCTCTTTGTTTTGGCATCTTTAGCCTTTTCTTACAATTAAAAGTAAAGTGTATACTGAAGAGTCCTCAGTTTTAGCAGAGGTTGCACAACCATTAGGTTGCCTTAACATGAAACAAACTGGCACTGTCTTAGAGTTGTGGATTACAGAATCACAGAATCGCAGGGGTCCCTTCTCTAATGTTTCTTTCTGCAAAGTTTATAATATTGAGAAACCTCTAAAGGATGGAAATTAAGGAAAGACTTTCTGCTCAAACAGCTGTATCACATGCAAGTCTAATGAATATATTGAATACTTACCAGCTTCTTGTGGCAATGATCAGGCTGTGAACGAAACATACTTTCCTCATTACTTTGATCACCCACAATTAAACTTTGCCTTGAAACAGGCTTTTCTCCCCTCATCTCTTTTTCTTGTGATTTTCCTAAGCCAGCAACTGACATTTCAGATTCAACATGGGAGGCTTTATTAATCTCTCCAGAAGACAACATCTGGAAATGAAGCAACAAAAAGTACGTCTATTAATGCAAGACAAATAAACAGACTAGGATCATACACTGTATAATTAGCACAGAATCATAGAATCATTACAGTTGGAAAAGACCACCAAGATCACCAAGTCCAGCCATCAACTACCATGCCCATTAAACCACGTCCCTCAATGCCACTCAGTGCCTCATATCAATTATTACATATCTACATGTTTCTCATTAACAATTTTTACCTTTTGGATACCAAACTACTGTAAAGGGCTTTGAGTTGCATTCTGTATTCTTAAGACTGAAAAGATAAAAGCAGTGTTAGTTCTCAGCTACCATAATTTAAGCTTGTCCCTGTCACTTTAGCTATTGTATTCCATATCTGAATTACAGAATATTAAGGCGTATTGTTTTACTCTCCCTTTTCTCACTTCGGACCTTGAGCATAATGACAACAGAAGAATCAGGGTTCAAACTACATCCTAAAATATTAAATCTTTCTTTACTAAGTAAACTTGGAAAGCTCAAATTTCAGTCATAGAAATAGCACAGGCTTGTCCACAGCTCTGTAGAAGAAATTCGATACAGCAGTGATGTTTTTCATCTTAACAGTAAAATGGGACAGTTGCTATGGAAAATTTTTAAGTCCTCTTACAAGTCTGACTTTTCTGATTGCTAGCTGCAAATTAGAGGTATCTTTCGTTAAATTCAGAGGACAAATGATACCTTACCAATGATTTTCAATCTGTATTTTTGCTTCAGCTGAGAGATTAACTTGTCAGGAATAAAATAAAACAAGGTGATCTCAAGTTGCTACGAGCCAGGAAATTAAAGAATCTAGGCAATACTATGCCAAGAAGAGGAAAATATAAATCTGTAGCATGTCAAAACCAGCAGCAAAGAAACTAATGCAGTTTCTGGGTGCCCCTTTACATGAACATGGAACTGATGGTACTAGCCTGGCAAAGACTGCTCTTGTCAATTGGTAGACATTCTCTGTGCAATCATTTAAGAAGAGCTCAGCTGAACACAGTGGCTCTCAGAAAGTGGGTATTCTTACACAATCCTGAAATCCATCTGCATTCCAAAATCAATCTCAAGAAATTAAAGAAATGTCAACTTTCCTCATGGATGCATGTACCTCTACCTGTACTTCATTTGTCAGACTATGCAGTAATAGAAAAGAGAGTTTGTTATATCCAAGGATATAAGAAAAAATATATATATTTTATTTTGTATTATATACAACAATTTACAAACCTGTTCTTTCTCTAGAATTTTTTTAGCATCCTGAATTAATTTTTCCTTTGCCTGTGTTTCAGCAAGAGTAGCTCTGTTCTGCTCTTCATATGCCATAGTTACTACAGCCAATATCAGGTTGAAGAGATAAAATGAGCATAAAAAGATGACAGCTATAAAAAATAAAATGTAGCTCTTCCCAGATGAACGGATTGTCTATGAGAAAAAAAGGAAAGGTCATAACAGATTCTTAAAATACAAACATTTGCAGTAGGATTACAAATTAGCAAGTTATTTTCCTATACAATGCAAGAGGTCAAGATACTGCACTGTTTCTTGACACAATAGCTGGATCTACCTCTGGTCTAGGTTATGCAGAGGGTCTAGGAATACGTCTAATCAGGAATCCATATGGCCTCAAGTAAATAAATTGTAGATCTTAAAAACTCTGATAATACAATGTATTTCTATTCAAGTATTCATAAGGATGCTCTATATGGCTCAGAAGAAGAATGAACACAATTTTTTATTAAAATTAAATGAAATAATTCTCAACAAATCGGGCAAATGATCAGAGTTTAAGTTATGATAAGGCAACTTCAGCTGTAAAGTGATATACGGGTGACTACAGAAGAAATTACTGAAAATAACAAGAAGGCAAGCTAGAATTAATTAAAAATTCTAAAATATGCTATCATTAGTTAATAAGAGGCAATAATTAGAGTGCTTACTCTTACTTTTTTTTAAAATAGCAATGGAAAAGATAGTTAAAAAATCTCTGAGACATTAGAAAACAAAAACCACATGACCTTGAAATGGCAGAAAGAATACACAACTGTTTAGGTTGGAAAAGACCTTCAAGATCATCTAGTACTACCATCCACCCAATTTTACACGTCCACTGCTGAGCTGTGTTCCTCACAGCAACATTCAAGTGTCCTAAATACCTCCAGGGACAGGGAATCCACCACTTCACTGGGCAGCCCATTCCAATGCTTGACAATCTTTTTTATGAAGAAATTCTTCCTGATAGCCAGTTTAAACCTGCCCTAGTGCAACTTGAGGCTGTAGTCTCATACCCTAGCACTTGCCATTTAGAGAAGAGAACAACCCCTACCTCGCTACAACCTCATTTCAGAGACTTGTAGAGAGTGATAAGGCCACCTTTTTCTTCACAGTAAACAAGCCCAGTTCCCCCAGATGCTCCTCTTAAGCCTTGTTTTCTAATACCATCAACAACTTTCTTGCTCTTCCCTGGACATGCTTGAGTAACCCAGTATCCTTCTTGTAGTGAGAAGCCCAAAGCCTGAGGTGCAGCCTCACCAGTGCCAGTACAAAGGCACGACCACCTCCTGCTCCTGCTAGTTGCACTCTTTTTGATGCAAACCAGAATGCCACTGGCCTTTTGGCCATCTGGGCACACTTCTGGCTTGTGTTCAGCTGGCTGTTTACTAGCATCTCCACATGCTTTTGTACTTGGAAGCTTTTCAGCCACCCTTCTCAAGCCCATATTACAAAATGGAGTTGTTGTGATCAAAGTGTAGAACTTGACACTGGATCTTGTTGAATGTCATGAGATTCGGTGCAACCCATCAATCCAGCCTACCCAGATCTCTTCTGCAGAGCCTTCCTACCATGAGACAGATCAACAGTCCTACCCAAGTTGGTGTCATCTGCAGATTTATCCATTAAAAAAAAAAAATTCAATAGAAATTGCTGAAGAGATGTTAAAGTGAACCATACGAAAACTACAGAACAAGGCAGAAGATAATTCTCTTCTAGCACAGACACTTATAGGTATAATAGATCCAGAAAGATCTCTGCATACAATTTCTGTATGGTTTATGTTAAAAAACAAACAAACAAAAAAAACCAAAAAACAACAAAAAACAAAAAACAAAAAAAACCCAATCCAGACCTTAAAAGTTACAAATAAAACATAAAAGGCTGCGTTTTTTTTTTTAGTACCAGTTATCAAAATACTCTCTGAAATCTAAATGTATTTGTTCTGAGCCAAAAGGTTTGATGAGGAGTCAGGATTTAGAGAAAAAGAGAGTATGCAAGTCCTCACAGCTCCTTCAGCAGTAGGGAACTCACTAGCTGGATCTATAATACATCCCCAATCCTTTCCTAGTGTTGTGATTAAAACACTTATTTACTGCTCACCATTCTAAGTGTGTTCTCCAACGAAACTATGAGCGCTCATGTTAAGAATGCTGCCATTCAGTGTCACTTGCAGAAAGTGTTACAACTTAGCCAACTGAAGCTTCTTCCTTGATATTGGTTCTAAAACAAGTTTTGTATCAGTAATGTTAAAATAGGTGCAGATTTTTCTACTGAACTAAACCTCTGAACTAAACCTCTGAACTAAACCTCTGAACTAAACCTCTGAACTAAACCTCTGAACTAAAGTCAACGTAGCAGGTAATGAAAGTACCTACTTGTCTGTACAGACGCTCCCAGGAATCCTGTGTCATCAGACGGAACAAAGAAAGGAAGGCCCAGCCAAAATGATCAAAACTTGTGTAGCCGAAGTCAGGATTGTTCCCACGTTTCAAACATGTATAGTTTTCAGGGCACTCATCTCTAAATAAAGAGAACAGTATTTACACTTGCAGTATTAGAATATACTCTAATGCACTCTAGTTCACAACACCATCTACAGATTTGTTCAGCTCATCTGAAACTCCAGTTTCATTGATCATAGGATGGCCTGGGTTGAAAAGGACCTCAAAGATCACGTAGTTTCAACCCCCCTGCCATAGGCAGGATAGCCAACCACCAGACCAGGCTGCCCAGAGAAAGCGTGGATGCTCCATCCCTGGAGGTGCCAAGGCCAGGCTGGATAGAGCCCTGGGCAGTCTGATCCAACAGGGCGCAAACAGACCAGGGTAGGAGGGTTGGAACTCAATGTCTTTAAAGTTTCCTTCCAACTCAAGCCATTCTGCAATTCTAGAAGAACTGATTTAGTTCAAAATCATTTGACTTGTCACAGATTTGTGGTACAGTCTTGACTAGACAGAAACTCTTCTCTCGAGTGGAATACATACAAAGATATACATAAAGGGGGAAAACATAAAACTATGCTTACATTTAAACAATCCACCAGGATGAAGAGAGCTTGTTAATACCTCACATTCTTTACTGATCTGGTCCCTTCCTATTTTTCATATTCTACACTACCAATTATATTACCAGCAGTCAGCAATAAAGCACATCTGTAACTGTGGACATTCTAGTATTACCATTCATTTGTTCTCTGAGATTAAATATTATGAAAAAAAATAAGAAAAAATTGATAGAATTAAGAATTAAGAAAAAATCCATCTTTCTGAAAAATCATCAGTATTTCCTCACGCCAAAAATAAACCCAAAATCCATTCAGAGGAAAAACCAAGAAAGTACAGAAACTCTTTTTTCACTTACGTAGAATTCCCATTGTAACCACAGAGCAGTATGTCAGAAGTTCCATTCATTCTGGCACAGATATCTAATAAGTAATAATAATTAAAAAAAGGAATCTTTAACTCAGAAGTTGTTGCCTTAAACTTTTCCAGTTTCAAGTGGCTGTTCACATACTCAGTTCCTACCACACATAGTAAGCCATACATTACTGCACTATAAATGATGGCCTAATACATAAAATCTCAGTGAAAGTCATATTAGGATTGTTTCTCTGCAGATCCATCCCTAGGTATGGCAATTTTTTTTTTTTTAATTTACTTATTGTAAGACTTTATTCATTTTTGTAAATATAGGAGTGCCTAAAAGAGGTAGTCAAAATCCCTGAACAACACAGTCTATATTAAAATAAATTCAATTTGAGCACAGTTCCCTTAAAAAAAGGATCCCCATGCAACATGCATAACTAAAGAGGTAAGGTACTATATAGGAATTGCTGAATCACAGCCTGAGCCTCTGATTGACCACCTGAGGTGAGCAATGAGTCAGCCCTGGGAGCACAGGTGAAGACAATTCTCCTGTGCTACCCAAACGAGTGGAGCCCGGCTGCACCTCTCCTAGACCCCATTTAAGAGCTGACTACCACTAGGGAAGTATCTCTTTTGGGGATTGCTCCTCTTGGAGTCTTCTCAGTGAGCCCAGGACATAGGTAAGCTTTCCATCTATTCTTCTTTAAAGTGATAACCTATTTAGCCTAAATTTCTTGTATATTTCTTAATTGTAACATCTGTCTATTCATTGATTATACAGGTGCTTACAGAAAGTGTAGCCTGTGTTATCACCCAGACTGCTGATCTTTCCTTAAATACTAGGCTCGTTAATCTTACATTTAGCTGTCCCAGAGATTTCATATTGCTACTTGTGCAAATACCTTCTCATGGAAAAACATACAACTGTTTTGTAACATCTGTGTTAGAAGCAAGTCAGATGTAGAAAGATATACAGATGATATAAAAGGAGATAATAATAAAACTTACCTATTTCACTTGCATTATATATCTTAGCATCCTTACAAAATGTATCATTGTATGGAGTATTTGTGAGGATGCACTTGCTTTTTAAATTGCCCATAAAAAGCTGCAGGCCTATTAGAGCAAATATACTCAAGCAAAAAACAGTCAAGATCAACACATCAGTAAGTTTCTTAACAGATTCAATAAGTGAGTTCACGATGACTTTCAGACCTAGAAAAATAAGATCCAATAATATGCATCATGAGAAGAATGTAACAACATTGCTGTATGACAACACAGAATAGTTTTGAGTTGTTAGAAACAAATCAGTGTAAATGATCTTGTAGCTTCACAGTATTAAGGTAAATAATGATGAGCAATGTAATTTTTTACTTAAACTTCCTGATCATTATTAAAACTGATTTTGCTAGCTTGAATATTAAAGCTTAAGGTGTCATCTAGTTTAAGATGCTGGCTAAACAACCTCTTATGAAATAACATTCTTAAATTTTGTGAAGCCAACATTCTAGGAAGCTAATTATAGCAGCTTAAGCTAATGAAGTGTAACACAAACCAGGAATGTGCTATTATAGCAACTATTATGTTAAGAGAAAAAATTGAATAGGGTGCACTGTTCAGAAAAGACACAAGTAAAAAACAGTGAGCATTAGTGATGATGGTATAGAAAGAGGAGAAATAGAAAAATCTTCCTGGGGCAAAATCACTTAGAGTAGGGATGATAAAACATTCTGTTAGCATACTGCTGAATGTTACTATACACTGCAAAACAGTCACACCTTGGGACCATGTTAACTGACACAAAGTGACCAGACAACACAGCCCTGGAAGTGTTCAAAAAATGTTGAGATGTTGTATTGAGGCATGTGGTTTAATGGGAAGTATTGGTAATAGATGGACAGTTGGACTGGATGATCTTAGAGATCTTTTTCAACCTTGGTTATTCTATGATTCTATGAAAAGGAGAGAAATTAGTAGATCTCTACTGAAGTAAAGAGATAATTAGTAATACATGTTGCTCCTTACCTGGTATTACTGAAATAGCCTTCAAAGTCCTCAGTACTCTGAAAGTCCGAAGAGCTGAAACATTGCCTGATGTTTTAGAGATACTAACATACCTATAAAATCAAACCATCATGTAACTGAATGACAAAGATCCATCTTTTCAGAGAGTATGAACACAGAATACAGTAATTAATGCAACAAAGACAAAAAAAGGTCAAATATATCCTAAAGTAGAAGTCTGAAGTTTGGAATCTAAATTCATTTTTAGGGATTATTATAAGATAATGAACTTTTTGAACAGTGCCACTCAAAAGAAACACAGCAAGATTTTTTTCCTATGGATTTGGATGCTTAAATCTTTAAATGTTTATCCATCAAAAATGTCAATAAATATAAAACCTTCAATGACAATCACATCATTTCAAATTGACTGATCCAGAAGGCTACATGAAAGTATATGCTGAAACAACTTATTAAACTGAACACAGATATTGCAACTATCTCATAGAACTACATTATACATACTTTATGGAAAGGAAATTGAGCAAAATTAGCTTTAAAATATTTTAATTCTGTACTGCTTGTAACTTATTTGGCAGCCAATTATAAACTTGAATATAGAAACCATTTTCCATTTAATTTTTTCAGCGATTTGGAGATGATAGAAAATGACTGTAAGAGGTTCATATTCTATACAACACTTTATCTAGTTACCTCTTACTCTGTAAGATCTCCTTCATGTGAGAATAGATATTTTGACCCTTCTTTAAATGTTACCGTAACTGGTAACAGAATTCCTTAAAACATAAAGTCTCAATCTCAGAATCTGGGAAACACTGAATGGAAAGGACCTCTGGGGATGATCTAGGCAACTACTCACTCAAAGCATAACTTCTAAAAGCAACAGATCATACCACCACGCTTTGTATAGCCTGTAAGATTAAAGTACCTGAATTTCCATATACTATAGACTGAAAAGTGTTTGTAGCTTCTTGAATACAAATGAATCAGGAGTATGTGTAGCAAGACAAGACTGCAAAATGTAATTGTGCATACAGCTGGTGGACTACTTGATAGCTACTGATGGTGTACATTTCTTCAGTCTAAAATCCTTAGAGGTTTGTAGATTGTATGTGATGACATCTGAGTACATAACTTGTTACTCTTGAGGGAAAACCAGTCATGCATACAGCAAGTGTAAGCTGTCTGTTACAGAGCCCATTAGATTCTGTAAGTTTAAAGACCCTGGGACCAGTAAGCGAGATAAGCAGGAGGATGAATTCCTGGACTTTGAGACAACAGACCCAGTGTGTTCAGAGATTTGCTTGGCAGGAACCCTGGAGAGATTGTCTCAAAGGGAAAAGCAGCCCACAGAACAGCAGGTTTGATCTTTAAGGATATTTTCGTCAAAGCACAAGAATTACATGCTACACTCTGCACAGTGAAGCAAGTGCAGCAGAAGATCTCCTTATCGCAATACTGAAGTCTTGACTAAGGTATTCTAAACGGATGTGTAGGAAGGATGAAGGAGAAAGACAAAGTTCAACTGAATTTGGATTTGTTCTGTTCCTGGAAGCTTATCATGAAATGATGAGAGATGGCAGACGTAACTTACTACACAAGACGTTCCAATTAAGTAAGTGGAAGAAATAAATCAAAATGCAGTTGGGATGGGTTGCTTGGGGAGAGTTACTGAATCTCCACCCTCAGAGAAACTCAGCACTTGACTGAACAAGATTCTGAGCAACTTAATTTAAATTTTTTCCACTTTTGAACCACATGATTTCTAAAGGTCCCTCTCAATCTACATTACTTTAAATTAAGAACAAACAAAAAACAACTGAAACATACTCAGCAATGCTAAACAGCAGGGAAAATTTTGAAAGCTCTAAGACTTGGCTTTGAGTGCTGTAAGACTATTTTGCTTTTGATATAAATGTTCTGCATTCAAGATGCAAATTCTGACTACTTCTTCCTCATTTCTTATCCACATAGCTAACTGCTTATACAATGAGCTTAACTATGATCACAGCAGGGATCCATCTGGCCACTTACCCCATCTTTAAGAATGGCCCATGACAAATGCTTACAGAAGAGTTTAGAATCAAGGCCAAGATTTCATTCTTCCACAGAACTTGTAGCTCAGGAATTTCCTGAAGATGACAATCTACTTTTGTGTTAAATAAAACCTTAATGTGATCTCCTCCCGCATTCTGTCCAGAAATTCTCCACCTCCTATGGTAATGCACCTATGCATGCTGTGAAAAGCTAAACCCTTCAAACTTCATTCTGCCATCTGAAAACTTCAGTTGGCACTTTTACCTCATCTATATTTTTAGAAAAAGGATTTATTCTTTCTGGCTCTGTGCTAGAGATTTCTAGTGTTCCTACTGTTTTTTTTCCTTTTTCATGGGTCCTACACCATGTAGTTTCTCTTCATCTGGAACACAAGATGTACATTTACTCATCCTTCTCTGTATCTTTAATTGTCACCTTTCAAGACTGCAGGTGCAAAACTACATACAATCCTGAAAAAAATATAAAGATTTCTGTATGAAAATAACTTTGCATTCTGCTTTGTTTCTCATCCTTGATGTCTTCATTTTCTATTTTGTTCTCTGACCATAAGTGGACATGAAGTACTGTTTTCACCAGATTGTTTATTTAAACTCCAAATGTTTTTTCCCAACTAACGAAACTTATTTCAGAGCTCCTAGCTGCATCTGTAAAACAAGGTCAATTTTTCCTTCAATGCTTTACATTACTTTCATCTACTACTTATCAGCATGTCATTCAACACCTTGTGATGTCTTTTGAATCCTCAAATGAGCTTCATCTGATCCAGAGAAGAACAAATAAGACAACATAAGGCATGCTTAGTTTTGGTAGTCTATGCAGAAAACTCTTAAAAGAAAGATAAAAATGCACTAAGTTGAGAATAGGTCTACTAAATGTGATAATGCATTAAGATACAAAGCAAATTAAAGCTAACTCAAAAGGAGTTTTTGCATTTAGGTCTTGTGTTAAAGTCTACAGCTATTTTTCCTCTTACTGGGCAGCAGATACACAGGGGGTGACTGAAACAGTGACTTTTGAAGCCATGGAATGCCAACTACTACAAACAACTCTAGAACATCAACTAGCATATTATTTGCACATTTGTCCTTGAGTGTGAAAGAAAAATTGAGCTTCACTTACGTCACCACAAGAACAGCAAAATCCAGAACGTTCCATGGATCTCGAAGAAAGGTAAACTCATTCCAAACCAATCCTCTTGCTAATACTTTTATCAATATTTCACCAGTGTATATGGCAGTAAAGACGTTTCTGAGAAGGAAAACATATTAAAGATACAGAAATAAAAACATGAATGAGATTGAAATACATTCAAGGACATTCTACCTTTTCTGTGATTTAACTACAGGATGGAAACAAAAGTAGAACCAACAGGATAGATTACTTTCATGAGTATGAGAAGAAGCATCCCTGAGTTTCAGTGCAATTTTCATGTAGATCTATGATTACAAATGTTCATCTCTGTATACCATACTATTTCCAGACAAAGAGTAGCTCATGTGCTCTTATGAAAAATAATGGAAGCCCATGTATAAGTTCTAAAGCAGGGCCTTAACATTTTGGCAAAACTGTAGCAGCAGAAGGTATTTTTTTCTGCAAAGCTTGGAAAGATTACATGTTTCATAAGTTTATTCTAGCAAAAGTTCTGTACCCAAAGTAAGGTCTACATAAAACTAAGCAATCATTATCACTGTCCTTACCCCCAAAATATCAGCAATTAAAAATATGGAATCTCTGCCACAGGCACAATTTCAAGTTTTAATTCTGGAATATTCATTCAAGTTAAACTGGATAAAGGGCACAATTACCAAAGACAAGACAACAGTCTAAATACATGGCTTCCAACTGTGAGCAGTTGAACAGAGGGTATCTTGGAAACCCCTAAAGAAGGGCAACAAACATGGTAAAAGAGCTGAAAAGCAGGTCCAATGAGGAGAGACTGACAACACTGAGGTTGTCTATTTTATCCAGTTCTATCTCATCCTATTCTATAACTTAGAGTTGTACAACTCTCTAGAAGGCTGAATCCTCCAAAGGAAAATGGGCCAACATTCTACATCACACCAGATGGCAGAAGTGGCCAGTATGATGTGCATGTGTGTATACCTCTAAGAAAAGAGGCTGAAGCTCCACAAAGACCAACTATACTACAGTAATCTCAAATCTTCCTCAGCAGCCTGAGGGCTTTTGAACACTGAAATTAGCACACCACATTATTTACTCTTCTTAAGTCTCGTGTGCTGGTTTCCTTAGAGTGAAGAAAAGGCAACTGAGATACTTACTCAATCTCATTGATCACTGGTGGACGTTTATTTATAGCCATGGAAGCACAGTTGAGTATCACAGTCAATGTAATAAAGCCAACAAATAATGTGAATAAGCTAAGGAAAATGCGCTGTACTGTAAAACAGTGAAAGTTGCTTTTAGTAATGGCATGACTATGCGTTGAAAGTCAGCCATACTGAGCCACAAATGAACGAGTCTAAAGGAAAACAAATATCTGGCAGAAAGAACAGAAACCACTCAGCCTACAGCTCTGCACTTGCAAGCCTTTATATTTTAACTTCCTTCAAACTATATTTATCTTTTTCCAAATACATGAGAAGTTGGTGCTCAGAGCTGTATAAACTTGAGCTTGAAATATTCTTTTTAGGGAAACACTGGACTCTTTCAGCAAAGCATTGCTGTAATTCCCATTCTTCATGTTTTAATTATGAGGAAGTCCCTGGTTTGTTTTTAACTAAAATTTTAAGCTTGTCACTAAGTTCTGGAAAAGAGCTTAAAATATCACGCTCTAGCTTCTAAATGCTGTTTCATAACAACATCTTCAAATAGGAGTTTTTTAACACTAAAATATAGTAAATATTTGTAAATATTGTGTCTTGTAAATAGTTTTGCTCTCAGCATCAAAGTCACAATTTGATTAATATGAAGAGCACCACATAAATGTGTGCCATACGTTCTAAAATTGAAGCGACAGAACTCAACCAAAGGATATGAATGGATCAGAGTTTTAATTGCTGCTTTTCTGATTGGATTAAAAGGACCAAGTATACACAAGGCAGGTGTGGCAGTAAACCGGAAAATAGTCCGTCTTTTATTGATCACCATGAAAGTCTATTAAAAAAAAAGAAAAATCAGAGCATATGAAATATTTTAAAGAAATAAAGTTATCAAGCAGCTGTGTAAATTACCTCCTAGTTACCATAAGGTCCATTGCAGCTCAGTACTATTGGCAGATGAAGTAAAAATTAAGTGTCATTAATCAAAAATAACTAACATTTATGTAGATGTCTTTGTTGCAGTCTTATTTTCTTTCCATCAATCATTCTGTTTACTTTGAGAGAAAAAGTCTCTTGAAGGCCCTTTTCACCAATAATTACAAAGCCTTCTTCATGTTCTCTGATTAAACAATCACAGTCCCGTGAGTTGCTGGTCTGTTTTACAGACAGCAACATCAGATTGAGTGGAACATTCTGCTCTTCAGCTATAATAATAAGGAATCATGCAATAGACATTTAATTTGGAAGAGAATCCTACAGCATCTAATTCACATACTGCTATAGGCAACAAAGAAAAACGTTCTGCAGTGGCATGGACTATACGCAATCTCAATACTGTACAATTACTTTGTAATGTCTCATTAGCTTTGTTAACAAAGGATTGATGTTGTCTAAAGCAAATTCATCTTTCTGCTATACAGAGTACTGGAAACATTTCAAATATGCCTCATCTAGTTTGTATATTTGCAATAAGTCAGGGTGACCCGTTGTTTGACAGGCACCGAGTTCAGCCTCACATACTTCATAGAAGCTCTTCTGAGTAACAAAGCATCAGTTATCTCAGAACCTATTTTTGATCAAAATCTATCCAGTGTATTCTATTCTCATAATCAACTCGGATTACCTACTGGGCCTTAAAAATACCTTGTAGTTACATGGTAAGGGACATAGGTTAGCATGCCTACCCCAACAAATACTAGTAATGTTCTAAAAATCTATCTACAGATCTGTCTGCAATCCAAAAGCAGCAACTTTTGAATACAACCTTCATTATCTCTGAGGAGTGTATAGCAGATAAAATTAAACCAAAAAAAATTTATTATTATTTTTTTTAAATTTTAACCCTGTGATCACTGTAGTATGGATCCAAATCTTCCAGGGGTTCCCCAATAAGCTCCACAGGAACGTCACCATAGAGAGATGGCAGTTTTTTATAGGTTTTCAGATCAAGCTGAGGAGTCACTTTATCCTCTTCAACTTCTTGGTCATTATTTTCCTGCTTAAGTTTGGCTTGCTTCTCTTTTTTCTCAGCAATTTTTTTCTCAATTGCTGCCAAGGACTCGGGAGTGAACCGTTGAAAGCTGATAGTTTCCAGTGGCAAAAACAAGGGATCCATTTTCCTTCTGTTTGTTTTCAGTGCTAGAAATAGCTTAAAAGAGAAAGCTCTTGATAAGTAGAAATTAATAAGAAAAAACAAAAACAGTAACTAAAATGAAATAAATAATTTCTTCCTTCTGTGAAATCCTGTGTGAAGACAAAGAAGGAGTTAGAAACACATTCAATTAGAAGAAAGGGTAACGTAAAACAAAATCCATGAAGACCAGCAGCTGATTCTGGATTCATTCTGTACAATCCAGGTTGCAAAAGAGATGCTTTTTTCCTTCCTCTTTTTCATCTAGGATGCATCAAAATCACATCTCTATCAGAACTTTGACAACCTCTTAATTGTTCCTCTGAAACAACTCATAGTATTAGCAACCTCACACTTTAATTTCTGCACTTCTGGCTAACATGGTTGCATATCTACCACCCCTCCTGATCCCATAGGTACACAAATAATTAATTGGAAGAGGCTCATCAGATCCATGCCCTGCTCAAACCAAGGCCAACATAGAGTTTGTCACAGTGGAGCTTTGTACAGTTGAGGTCTGAGTATGTCCCAGGAGATATTCACAGCTCATAGTAAAAACCCAAGAAGAAATAGGTTTTTACCTTAAAGGTCTTGAGCTTTGCTCTCCTCTGATTCTGCTGATTTGTTGGATACGTTTATGCTTTGCTCGTGCTGTTTTACAAACTACATTCTTAACTCTTTTCCTCATTTAGGCATTATGAAAACCTTTCAGTTCACAATGCTTTTTTCCAATATTGATAGAATGTGGCTGCAGCTGAGGGTTTACAATTTGTGGTGAGAGAATACTTGCATTGTCTATTCATCAGCATTAAAAAAAACAAAACAAAACAAAAAAAACCACAACCTGTACAACAAACTTTTAAAAACCTTCAAGCTCAAAAAGAAGATGAAGAGTCTGTGAAACATCCAAGTTTCAAACATGCCTCCAGATTTCTGCTGAGGTTTCTCCTGGAATTACTCATTTGCCTTCAGAGGACCTATCAAAAGTGTACAAAAGGTAGGAATCATCACACCACGAAATGCACAATGCTACTTGATATTGTTTTTCACCAACACATTGCTGACAAGGTGTCTTGCATACTCTCACACCAGATTTGGTAATTAAGAGTCATTTGATACAGTCAGGTACATTAGATAGAGTTCTTAAAAAAAAGAAAAATAATAATTACAGTAGCATCACTGATGGAACTGGGATAGCCTCTATGCTTAATTCTGCTGGTGAGCAGCCCTGCTCTGCATGCCAGGGATCTGCATTTCTTCAGAACAAGCCTCACTAGGAGATGATGTGACCACTGATCAACACTAATGAAGCTCCATACAGACTGTTACACAGAACTTAAATAACCTAAAGATAATCATAAAGCACTACTTTCCTAGAGCTTCACAAGTGTCTCAGTGTTTTGGAGGTGTGCAGTAGTACCTGAAGGTCTTGGTTATGTTTATTTGCTTGGTAACTATTTTTTTTCCACATCCTAGAGGAAAGACATTGAATTGCTTTGAACTACCCTGATTTTGATTCAAATCACTGACTTGTTTATTCAGGCTGCAGGTGTGATTGAAAACACAATTCAGCCTCTCATAGCAGCCTAGCAAAAGGTGTACATGAAGAAGTAACTTCACCTTCTCACATACTCACAAACCCTGCTTTTATTCTGGGGTTTAAGAAAGTATCTTTTGCTTGTGCTGAAATCACTGACAGAGGGGTGGGTGGCAAGGCCATAAGAAGTACTGAATTAATACAAATCATTGTAAGTATTCGTATACTAATTACATTTGGTCCAAATTCACAGTTATTTCTTTCTTACGGTTGCCAGCAATTTACATGACTGCAGTTCTCATCCACAAAAGGTGAAGAAGATTGAGAATCATTAAAGGATGACTTACCCTTTCAGACTCACTACAGAACCAACTACACCCCCCTATAACATACCTTTGGTCAGCAACAGATCTTTAAAGCGCTCTGCATTCTTGACTGCCTGACGTCCAGCTGTGCTATCTTACTTTTGTGAGCTCAGGTGTGGCCCATGACAGGGAATCTATATGCTCTTCTAACTATAGCCTGCTCCTTTAAAAGTATAGGTGTACTTATTTGAAAAGAATATGACAATGGCTGGCATACTGTGCAACGTGAACGACTGTGTAATAATTTCATTTTGGTTTCAGGTTTTTTCCTCCTCTGGGACTTTAAAAGCAAGATGAGATCTGACCAGGCACCGCAATTCTGAGATCAAAATGTACCATTGTAACAAACTGAAAGTGTATAATCACACAACTGTTACTTTGCAAAACCACAGACCCATTTCAATCAATAAACAAAGTGAAAAATCAGTATGTTCTTTTCTTCAATTTGTAATACTGCTAAGAAAATTAATTTTATCTTCCAAGAGATTTTTAAGAATAACAGAGCAACTGACCTTTTAGATAACTGCACTGACTGTAATAAGTGAAGCAAAGGAAATTTTTTCAGCTAACATGAAGCCGGATTTAACATTGCAGTTTTGGGAACTGAAGGCTGGACCTGCCAAAAGCAGTGATCAAGAGGGAAAAAAAAACCAACACATCTCTTTCAGCAGCTTCAAGTTGTAAGCAGACAAACAAGTGGACAAACATTAATGGACAATGTGAGACCTATACTAGCACTGTATTCACATGGAACAACAGAAATGCTGCCCTTCCATCACAGAATCACAGAATTGCCAGGGTTGGAAGAGACCTCAAGGATCATGAATCTCCAACCCCCCTGTCACATGCAGGGCCACCAATCATCCCACCTAATGCTAGACCAGGCTGCCCAGGGCCCCATCCAATCTGGCCTTGAACACCTCCAGGGATGGGGCATCATCTGCCAACCATTTGTGTTGCCCTCAGAAATAATGTCAGCCTTTGTACTGGACATTAAACTCTCTCTAGCAAACAATTATGTGAGGGAGGCAACAGAAAATGTGCTCCCAGAAGTAATGACAAAGCAATAGTGGATGGGATTCCTTCTAGAACCTCAGAGAATAGACCAGAGAGTGTAAACTCGAGTAAGTGGGAGGAAATCCTAACAACACACTAATCAGAACGCGCTGCTAAAGTTAAATACAATGCTAGAATGAAGTCTATTGATTTCCAGTGCAAAGTATTTATGAAATTTCCATTGAAACTAACCTCAGAATTGCAGAAAGAGTCCAAGAGTCCAGCAGAGGGTGAAAGAGACAATGAGGAGCCTGGAGCATTACCCTCATAAGGAAAGGCTGATAGACCTGGGTCTGTTCAGCCTAGAGAAGATAAGGCTGAGTGGGGATGTCATGAGCGTTTATAAATATCTCAAGTGAGGGACTCAATTCAATGGAGGCAGTCTCTTTTCAATGGCCAGGAACAGTAGAACAAGAGGCAGTGGGCAGAAACTGAAACACAGGAAGTTCCATACTAATGCAAGGAAGAACTTCCTTACTGTCAGAGCACTGGAACAGCCTGTGCTGAGGTGTGGAGTCTCCTTCTCTGCAGATATTCAGTACTTGCCTGTAAGTCTACCTATGTGCTCTGCTGTAGGGAACTGCTTAGCACTGGGGTTGGACTCAATGGTCTCCAGAGGTCCCTTCCAGCTCCTACAGTTCTGTGATTCTATGATTCCATACCTTTTTCAGTACTCATCAATAGTATTTCCAAAAACTTATTTGGGCAAATCTGTGCATTTTTCAACAAATCATTTTTCAATGACAATGTGCAAAATTAAATTTTAATAGATCCTACACATAGTTGAGATAAATCATAATAATTAAACATCCAGAATAAAATATTTCCAAGTAATTCATAAGGGTGTACTTAACCACACTGAACTGAACAGCACAGTTTTTGTTGATATAACTAAGCTCACTTTTTAGGTCAATAAAATCAGCAGCCTTTTTAGTACCTTAACAGTATAAAAATGCATATTAACACATAGGCCTGATGTTCAGAAACCCAAAGATGTTAGGTTGAATATTGCCTGTAGATAAAGACACCTTCATTGAGATCCTGCCTGTGATCAAGGCATCTTAACTCCCATTAACAGACAGTGGATATCTATTAGTAAGCACAGTTAATCAAGGTTGGAGAGATACTGCAATGATCAAATGGGCATTGCTACTTTAGAATTTCACATTTCAAATGTTATATTTAATCAGTTCACCATACACAGCAAACACTGATCTAGAAATGCTGAATGTTGTAAACATCTTCAAATTCATCATCAATTTTACACATTGATGCACTAAATATATACACTGCAATGAATACCCATTATAAATAATAACTACTAACACTCAACAAAAAGCTAAGAAGATTTAAAAGGAATCAAAATACTATTTCATACCTAGCTCAAATGCTTCTGAAACAAGGAACTGCAAGGAAAATGAGAAAGCAGCTCATTACAGCACTAAGAGATAGGATAAGAACTCTCTTTTCTGTGCTGTACAATACCTTGCAAAAAAGCTACTATCATCTACTCAGTTCCAGCATAAACAGAACACATCTGTTCTCAGATTACTATTTTCTTCTGTCTAAACACCAATACTTATTACAAGATTTAGCAGATTTATTTTATCCTTTTCCAAAAACAAGCTGGGAAACATAACACATTTTACTGGACTAATACCTGTTTCTAAAATGCGTGGTCATTTCCTCCACTTTGCTCCTCACTCTCTGCAATCTGCTTTCCCCTACACAAACTTTACGTTAATTTGAGTGGACAGTTGTTTATTTGCTTGTTTGTTTTGAAACAGGCATAAAAGATATTCACAGTTTCAATATAATGTAATCAAATCTGCTCATCACTTCCAAAATCAGAAACAGATATTGGGTCAGGTTTTGTATTACTTAAATGCCTTGAATAAAATCACACAACATTTCGGATTTGTGCAGAAAAAGAAATTGCACTATCTGAAGGTAATTAGAGCTCAGATTAGATAGTATCAAAGCCAATTTGAATACTACTGTGCATCAGCCAGTGTAGCAAAGCAAGGCAAAAAGCAGCTTGAAAGGAACAAGAATTTCATTAGCGTTTAGTAAAATGTGATAAATGTTAGAAGAATAGCAGTATGTTTGCTGCAAGATAGCAGTTCTACATTAAAAACAGATTTTTTTCTACCTGTAATTAAAAACAAAACCATATCTAAGAATTAAAATCAGACATGCTCTTATAAATATACATACACACACAGAGTCACACTGAGAACCCCAGAATACTTTAAACAAACACACAGAGATTTAAATTTACAAATTTAGCAATGGAAACTTTGCATAGTACACCAAATATTTAGCAGAAACAAAACACTTACAGTGTCCCCTTAGAAAGAAAAAGCCTTCAGACTGATTTCTTTAAGCTAATTTCAGTTAGCTCTTATCTTCTAAGAGAAAGTTTTCATTTTCTCAATATCACCACTCTGTTCTGAAGACCTACCTATCTAGCTTCCACCCAGAAAGTTTTTGTATTGGGATGCATGGGGGAGGTACAGAGGGAGGAGCTTCGCTGTTGTCTGAAGTCTTGTAATCTCATGGGGAGCACTGCAAAAAAAAAAGGAAAAAGCCAGAGGGTGATTCTTTTGAAGAAAGATTACATAGATATTACTCAATTGTTTTATTTCTTTGGGACTTACAGTTGCACTTACTAAAAACCTGCAATGTTTCTGTTCAATTGGAAAATATTGTTATGCTTTGTATTTCATTCTGAATTTTTAAACAGCCCAACTTCCCAGCATATGCTGAATATTAGGACAAATTTTGCGCTTCATTAAAAGCTTCTGTTTAGAAATCATAGAATCATAAAATCATAAAATGGCCTGGTTTGAAAAGGACCACAGTGATCATTTATTTTCAACCCCCTGCTACGTGCAGTGTTGCCAACCAGCAGACCAGGCTGCCCAGAGCCACATCCAGCCTGGCCTTGAATGCCTCCAGGGATGGGGCATCCACAACCTGAAATGATACTTAATACATTGCTGGGTTTCATTCCTAAAATTCTACTTTTTATTATTCCCAGGCTATGATGTGTATCCATTATGTGTTAGTAAAGATAAAATCTCAAAGTGAATATAGAATCATAGAAGCATAGAATGGTTTGGATTGGAAGGGACCTTTAAGATCATCTAGTACCAACCCCCCCTGCTGCAGGCAGGGACACCTCCCTCTAGACTAGGTTGCTCACAGCCCCATCCAGCCTGGCTTTGAATGTTTCCAGGGAGGAGGCATCCACAAATTCTCTGGGCAATCTGTTCAGTGTCTCACCATCCTCACAGAAAGAATTTCTTCCTAATATCAAGTCTAAACCTACCCTCTTCTAGTTTAAAGCCATTTCCCCTCATCCTGTCGCTACATGCTCTTATAAAATATAGTTCATATTTCACATGTATAAAATCCAAGCTCAAAATACATTCAATATTACACTATGCTGTTATTTCTTTACAACATATAAGCTTTGTCTGAACAAAATAAAACCCACAATTTTGTATCCTGAAATTAGTTATATTTTTGAAATAAAATGTATGTACAAAATCTACTAGTAATAGTAACAGGCATACATTTCTGATGAGTCTTATTGCTAATTACAATTATTTCTCTTTCAGCTACATCAGCGGCACTCATTAGTGTCCAAAAATTATCTTACTCTTCAGCAGATAGAGCCTAAATCTTTCATACAATGATAAAAAGCTGTCGTGGGTTTTGTTGGAAGAAGTATAGTGAATAAACTACGTTGTCCTTAAAAGCCAGGCAGCCCTAATGCATGCAAAATGAAAGGCAATGGGGATCAAATGCTGCCCAATAGATGCCATCAGCAAAAGAAACAACTGAGGATGGTTTTAAAGAAATAAATGCAATGCTAAGTGTGCTGTGATGGAAGATCAAGTGTAAGTTATTTTTCCTGAAAGCATTAGTATGTCCTCAAGAGCAGAATCTTAAGTATTGGTAAAACATCATTCCATAAGGGCACTGTGTGTGCTCTGGTCAAAATCAGCATGCTCTGTAATAGTGTATCTGCTAGTATCACTAAGTACAAAAGAAAAGAAAATCCTGATCTTAACACACTGCTTTTGCTACATCCCCTTCAATAACGTAACCCTTGGAATAAAGAGAGATATCAAAGGAGTATGAAGAGCTGCACCTCTGCCTCCTTTGCAAACTGTAACACCCGTAACCTGAAGAAAGAAAGGCATGGATAAAAAAAAGGGAACAACTGCAGCTGTTAACAGATGACCTTAGGAACTGCAGCTAAAAACAAAACATTTAAACAAGTAGTTTTTCTTGTACTGCTCTGCTGCAGGGACGGGGAAAGCTGGCTGAACAGAAAGAACATTCTTTTCTTCTCAGTTTCCTTCATTATTCCTCACAATAATTAAAACAAGAAAAAAAAAAGAAAAAAAAAAGAAGAAAAGCTGGTTTAACAACAAAATAATATTCATTATAGAAATAAATAACTCTCCATTTAGTTGCCATCTTCTTGCCATAGATCAGTCTCTACTGTTAACTGCAACACATAGCAATCTTCTTCTTCCTTTTTATTGACAGAGCACAAGAAAAATATCTTCTAATTTGCAGCCCTATCTAGCCCTATTTACAAGCACAGTTTGAGCACTGATAGTAGATTTTCATAGTATAACACTCTTTTGTAACACTTATTTGGAGCAGTGTGAGTTATTAACCCCGATGCTTACGGCTCATAAGTAATGTTTCTTACAAGTTGATACGATTTCTTACAAGTTATGTAGTGCTGGCAGTTCACTGCTCAGCAGTAAAATTTCACAGTCCTTGGTAAATGGCTGTCAGGCAATGTCTGTGATACTGGAAAAAGGGAAAATCACTCCCATTTTTAAGAAAGGGAGAAAGGAAGAGCTGGGAAACTACAGATTGGTGAGCTTCACATCTGCCTGGCAAGGTCATGGAGTGGATTGTCCTGGAAGAGATGCTAAGGCACATGTGAGATGTGGAGTATGGCTTCACCATGGGCAGATTGTGCCTAACCTATAAGGTGGTCCTCTATGATGGAACAACACCAGCAGTGGACCAAAGAAGTGGGGTTGGAACAAGATGGTTTTTAAAGTTCCTTCCAATGTAAGCCATTCAATGATTCTATGATTAAGAGCTACTTCTAAATAATGCGCGCACCTTTATTACAATGCAAACCCAAATGCATCCATCATGGACTGAAGACTTCAGCTGCTGGTCAGAAGCTTCAGGATACTCCTTAATTTCAAGACTTAAATAAGCAAGAGATGCCAAGAATGCTTCTTATAACTTACCATCTTCTCAAAGCATGTGATATGCAACAGCAAGCAAAACGAACAGTGCAGAAATGCATCTTCATTACTACTCATGGAATGCATGGTAACTATGTATAGAATAAAAGGAGAAAAAGAACAAATTCACATACAAAGAGGCAGATTATATTATACAGAATATGCAAAGGCTGTAGTTTATCACTGAGACAAATGTAGGGGCTCATGTTATTGAGCATTTCTGAGATATGCTAAAGGCTTGCCCCAATCCTTTTTAGAAAATAATTTCATAGCGTAAAGTATGAGATGAAATTATCAAGGTAATAATTTATACGATTCACATTTTCCTTTTTTCATAACAAAAAAAAAAAAAAGAAAGAAAGAAATCACACAGACATGAAATTGGGTATTTGGTAAATAGCTAATTGGTTTTACAGAATAACAGGAAATGGCTTTTATGGTAAGTACACATTAAATGCGTTGTTACACAAAGTAGCTTTCTGCTTAATGACCTGATGTACACTGAGTCTGAAAATTAGCTCAGTGCCTAAAGTTCAAGCCATTTCATCTGCTTCCTCTTTGTATTCAGAAAAACACTGTTTTTGAAGCATTTTGTGTTTCTCAAAAGTAACAGGCATTAATTGTAAGCACTCAAAATACTGCTACTATCATCTCTGAAAGATTTCCAGTATTTCTGATGCGCTCTTGCTTACACAGTTCATTCTTAAGTCTCACCATTTATTGTGCTCCTCCAAGCAGAACTGTGAAATGAGAAATGAAGAGCTCCACCAAAGTCTGAGCATTCCGTTTCAAAAATATTTCTTCCCATATTTCCCTGGAAGATTAAAGTCTAAACTTCAACTCTTTGTCAAGAGTACAATAAATTATGTAATAGCAAACGACTTTACAAATTAAAAACACTATATATGCTGGAGAAGCAGAATACAATATTTAGTAATTCTTAGACTAATGCTAGAAAGCATATTTAAAGCAATGTTTAAGTGGAAATAATTATTCATTTCCTTCCTCCAAAGCCTCCAGTCCTTCAGTTCTTTCTGTTCCTCCTCTCTGGCTAGCTTGGGCATGTGATTTATCAAAGTGACTTAAAAATCTAGAAAAATTAGTTTCTTTCTTTGCTTCCAGATGCCATCATGCTGGTTCTATTTCATGACTGCTACTTACATCAATGGCAGTCATTAAAAATATCTGTATAGTCACTATTTTGCTATTTTATCCACAGAACCATTGCTCATACAGCTTTGATATATGCTCAGACCTCACCTACCTTACTGCCTCCACCAGGTGCCAGTGAGGAAAGTAACTCCTCATCCAGCAGTCAAAAACAGAGCAACTGTAAAATGATTTTTAGTATTTTTCATTGAGGCCCTACAAATATCCCCTCATTCTGAACAGAGCAAGAAGCATAATTAAAAATATTTTTTGTATTTTTACACTTTAAGCTTTATTCCAGAGGAATTCTGCAACTTTTTGGATCTTAATCTAGAAGCAAGAGGAGCAGTTACAGACACGACAGTACCAAAGAAAGACAGCAAAGACTGTGGCCATTGCATGTTGCTCTGTGAATATATTTGTGTGACTTTTACAGCAGGTTTGGAAAATGAAGGAGACTAAAGTGGATCGAACAGATGTCTTGTGGATGCAGTCACATAAATGTGGTAATCCAAAAAAAAAAATGAGCCCCACAATTAAATAGGTCCTAAGATCACCAAGTTTCACATCCCATCAAATACAGACTAAATACAGTAATTTCAAACAGTTTCTTCTGAGTCACACCCATAATTTATATATAGGCTTCAAGCTACATAAAATCTATCGTGTCCTTTGGGGATTTGCTCAGTGATTAGCTGGTCTTAAAATGATATTTCTTCCTAGCTTGATTTTATGTAATTCTTCTACCAACTGTATCATCTATTAGTGCACTTCCTGCAGGATTAAAGAGCTTTTTGCTTATGAGAAACATTCTTTACTTCTATAATTATATTAAAAAATGAGGTTGGAAGTGATACTCTAAAGCCACCTTGTTCATGATTCAGCCTCAAACAGCATCAGCAATACTGATGTAATTCCTGGAGATATTTGCCTCGTCTCTTTTTACAATAGATGGTGATTCCAACCCCTCCATATACAACATATTCTAGTGCTCCACTACTCGGACTGCCAAGAAATGTTTTTTCTTGTGCTTTGTATGAATCTTCTAAACTGCAATTACAGCCCATTACTTCTCATTCACCACGGACGTGAAGATGAGTTTATCCCCCTCAATTATTTGAAAAATGCTATAATGTTTCCTTTTGTATTCTCTGCTGTAGCCAATAAACATTTGAACTTTTCACTGTAATTCCTACAGGCTCCAAATCATAGTTATATCTTATGCCTAAATTCTTTTAAGGTTTTTATTTTTAATGCTGTGGCAACCAAACCTCACAACAGCAGAGGGAAGAAGCTGGAAAATGCAATAGTATTTTTGACCCTATTATTACTGAGGAAATTTCATCTTCATCTTTTTATTACAGTGGTTACTTATCCAATAAGCACCCACTTGCTTTTCTCCTTATCTCGATGCCCTGGCCTAACTCCTGAATCCTGCTCAGTTTTCTCCCACTTCCTTTTTGACTCAACATCTATTTGCTCACACCAGTGTTTTTAGAAGGTTACAATTCAGCCAAAGATGATCAGAGTTTAAGGGAAATTGAAAAATAATCCCTGGATTTATCTACAAATCTTGTTCCTTCTCTTCCAAAGTCAAAAGCAAACAGTTAACCTTATAACTTTGATGATCTTATCGCTTTCCTAAAATGTCATGTCAGTTCAGCACATAACATAGAAAACCTTATCTACCATAGTTTTTTTGTGCAGTTTGTCTTCAAGACTCTGTATAAGCACAGCCTTGCTTCATGTCTGTGATGAATGAGAATGAATAACAGGCGAAAAGTGCAGCCCAGACACACAGAAAGCAGCAACTTATTGCTTACCACTATGATACTTCTTCTGTTTCAGCAAAGACAACCTCTGATGGACTACCCAATCTCGAGAGGTCCTTCCCAACTTCAAAGGTTCTATGATACAAAGTGAGCACCGTGCAAATTTTTTTCTCCTTTCAGTGTTGGTCAGAAGGGTTTAAGAAACACTGTATAGCAGGGACTATCCACATATAATTCGTTGACATGCAGAGAGGAAAAATCAATTTTAAAATTGCATAACAATGTAAGTAAAAAAGGTCTACAGTTAATAAACAAATCTATTTTTTTTTAAATATACAAAACAAGAATCACACAATCACAGAAGAAGACTGCCCTTGAAGACACAATATGAAGATTAACTCTGCTAAGTGAAAAATCCATTTGTGCTCATGGATTATGAAATGATTATTAGGGTTTATTAAATAAATTATTCCATTTTATCAGAATAACACAAAAATCATAAAAAGTATCTTTATTAGAGAGACTTTAAGAGAGATTTTAAAGTATGCATGATAATTATTATTCCATGGAAAGAAGTCTTAAACCTTTTAATGGACTAATGCATATTGAAATATGGGAAGGCACTTGGATCAGTATTTACTTAAGCAGAAAAACTTCATACTACCTCTTTGTTTGGTTCACAGTCCATTAAGATTACATAGGAAACGCATGCATCTGAAACAATTTGATAATTACTGTTAGCCTAATGCTAATATACAACTCAATTTTTGCTTAAAAAAAGAGCTTTTATTTTATTTTAGAAAAAATGTAATGCACTAAGCAATACAACTTTGTCACATCTGTCCTAGATGCTTTGAATCATATGCTCTGTGCTGTTGTAATAACAGAAAATAGTGGAAATACAGCTGTTAAGGAAGAGCTCTGGCCAAGGCAGATCTCTTTGAAGAATAATACCCTCTGCTTGCAATTGCAAGGAGGACACTGCACTCAGCAATGCTGGAAAATGCAATGCTTATCAAAATAAGCAGTTTATATTAGCATTAATGAGTGGGCAGTGAGCATGGTTGCAATCAGCAGGAATGTGAATACACGACTATATATTTTTTACTTATTCCTTTACCCGTTTTTTCGTCACTGTAAATGTTTCTCACTAGGATTATTGATCCTCTGTGCACTTCACCAATCTCCTATTCCAGTCACCTTTACTGTTCTGAAGTAAATGAAATAATCAATACCAAAACAAACCATCCAAGATAACATCCCTATCACAGTTCTATAAAGATCTTAACCCAGAATATGGTCATTGCTGCAACTCAACACTTCATGCATTAATGGGTTAAGCAATAAAGAGATGCTTTGAAGCTGGGAGGCATTCCTCTAAAAAGCAGCATAGACTTTCACAGTCATACATTCAAAATTTGAGCAAGTATTTTCTATTAGACAAAATAATACAATCTTCCCAGGCTCTCTAGGGAAGATGCTTGAGTCTTTGCTATTGTCTCAGTAGGAAAGTCCAAAAGTCAGGTTGAGCGTCTGACCCCCAACACACTTATAAAATGGCTGCCATCCAGAAGGACTTGGACAGGCTTGCAAAATGGTCCCATGTAAACCTAATGAGATTCAACATGTGCGAGGTGCTGTACTTGAGTTGGGGAGTCTACAAAGAACTCTTTGAGAACAACTATGCAGAGAAGCACTTGGAGCCTGGAAGGCCAACAGCATCCTGGGTGGTATCAACAGAGAGGCAACAGCAGGGAGAGGAAGGGGACTGTCCCTCTCTGCTCTGCCCATGTGGGGCCCCACATGGAGTGCTGAGACCAAGCTTGGAGCTCCAGCACAAGGATGCAAAGCTGTTGGAATGGGTTCAAAGGAGAGCCAGAAAGATGTCCAGAGGGCTGGAGAACCTTTCCTATGAAGAAAGGCTGAGGGAGCTGTGGGTGGTCAGTCTGGAGAAGAGAAGGCTCTGGGGAGACCTCACTGCAGCCTTCCAGTACTTAGCTTACAGACAGGAGAGGGAGCGACTTTTTACATGGTGTGATATCATCAGGACAAGGAAGAATGGCTTTAAAATATCAGAGGGGAGATTTAGTTTAAATGTTAAAAGGAAATTCTTTACTCAGAAGGTGGTGAGGCATTGGCACAGAGAAGCTATGGGTGCCCCATCCCTGGAGGTACTCCAGGCCAGGCTGGATGGGGCAATGGGCTGCCTGATCCAGCAGGGGAAAATCCTGCATCCAAGTGTGCGTCCAAAAAAATATGCGTCCAAGTGTGGAGCCCCCAGTACAAAAAAGACAGGGAGCTGTTGGAGAGGGTCCAGAGCAGGGCCACAAAGATGATCAGGGGACTGAAGCACCTCCCCTATGAAGACAGGCTGAGGGAGCTGGGTTTGTTCAGCCTGGAGAAAAGAAGGCTGCGGGGTGACCTCATTGCAGCCTTTCAGTACCTAAAGGGAGCCTACAAACAGGAGGGGAATCAACTCTTTGAAAGGGTAGATAACAGCAGGACGAGGAGAAATGGTTTGAAGTTGAGGGAGGGGAGCTTTAGGTTGGAATTCAGGGGGAAGTTCTTTACTATGAGAGTGGTGAGGTGCTGGAACAGCTGCCCAGAGAGGCTGTGGATGCCCCATCCCTGGAAGTGTTCAAGGCCAGATTGGATGGGGCCCTGGGCAGCCTGGTCTAGTATTAAATGTGGAGGTTGGTGGCCCTGCATGTAGCAGGGGGGTTGAAGTTTCATGATCCTTGAGGACCCTTCCAGCCCCGGCAATTCTGTGATCTCTAAGGTCTCTTCCAACTGAAGCCATTCTATGACCTTTAAAGGCGCACGTAAAGCCTTCAGCAGCACAGAGGCACTGCCTGATGCAGCCAGAGCACCTCAGCGTCGGGGCTACGCACCAGTGTTCTGTCAGCACCTCAGCCCCACAGCACGTCAGATGGAGTTGAACAACTTCAGCCCATAGGCCAGGCCTCCACTGCTCTCCCAGGGATAAAAACTTGTCCCTCCGGCCACCAACAGGAAGAAAACAACCAGGAAGCGGCGGGATGAGCAAGGAGATGACCCCGCACCCGGAGCTTCGAGGACTAGAACATACAACTAAGGGCGTAAAATGGCGCGCGGCCACGCTCACACCGCCTCCTTTTCTGGCCCCGCCCCCTTCGCAGTTGCCTAGCAACGCCCCAGTCAACGCCGGCGCCCGCGCCTCTTCTCTATACGGGCTTCGGGCAGACGGGGGGGCGGGACTTCCGGAACGGCTCGTCCTCCTCGGAAGTGACGTCACAGTGTCAACATGCAAGATGGCGGCGCATCACCGGCAGAACACGGCGGGGCGGCGGAAAGTGCAGGTGGGTGCGCGGCTGCGGGGAGCAGCGGGGCTTCGGGGCGGCGTGGGTACGTGTGGGCTGCCCTCAGGGAGATGGCGGAGCCCTGGAGGGGGGCGGTGGTTGCTGGGTGACGGGTCTCCGCGGTGCTTCGTGAGGGAGGCGGTGTTCGGCTCCGCGGCCCGGCTGAGGGGTTGAAGGGGAGCGGCTTTCTCAGCTCGGGGGAAGCAGAGCTGAGCCACCGGGCTTGCTACCGGCAGCCGTTCCGAAGGGAAGGCCGCAGACCGGTCAGGCTGTGGATGTGAACGGTAGAAGTCAAGAAAATGGGTTTATTGTGATGTTTGGTTATCTTGTTTGGGATACTGCCAGCACTTTAAATGGTTTTATATCTTTCGGTATGGGAGAGGATTGATGTTTTATGCCTACTTTTAGTGACAAGTGCAAATTTCAGCTGTTTTTAACCGCTGCATTAAAAAAAAATAATAATAATATCGATTTGGCTTGAAATAGTCTCAACATCCTTCCAAACAGAGGTGGGTGCTGTCTCTTAAGGCATCTTTTGTGTTCTGTCACACGGGAAATGTTTTTAGCTTATAGTGGTTTTTATAGTTAACGTAAGCACTTGGTCAGTGCTGTGTAAAGAATCCCCGTGCCCTTCTGAAAAACCCACTGGCATTCTCAAAAATACAAAGAATCCAAAATATTGCAGCATCATCTGTAGCATGCACAAGTTCTTGAAGATTGGCCTCCCAAGGAAGGGAGTTTTGTAGCTAGCTATTTATTTGTTGAACTGCTGTCACTGTGTTACTTGATGCTTTTTGCTTCTCCATATCCTGCTATGCTGATCTGGGCTTCAGCCAGTGCACTCAAAGTCTAGATCAACAGAGAATAACTTTGGTTACATTATATGCGCATACAAAGTATTAAGTATAAAGTAAGTATTTTATTGCAGTCCTATTATTTCACTTACTCGGTTAAATACAGGGTTTTGGTCAGGTAATGGAATTCTCAGTGGCTCTTACATCCGTCAACTGCTGGTAGAAAGTAAAAACCATTAACAGTTTATTCTGCTTCCCAGTGGCTGAGCATTTAATGTTTTTCTGCTTCAAATAATACAGATTTCTCCCGAAATCTGATTAGAAAAATGCCCATCAGGCATGGAGGAACCTGATTCTTTACAAAACATGAGAGCTGGTTAAGATTTATGTGAGTTTGAACTGTTGTTGTCTCTGATGCACCTGTTTTACTGGTCAGTAAAACCATCCAAAATAGTGTGGGATGCTTCTGCATATAATTGTATATTGCATAAGGGTTTAATCAGGGTAGGTATTTCAGACCTCAGAATAACTTCTGAACGTGGATAAAGGTAAGAATTATAATTATGTAAATATAAGACACTCATTTGAAATGTATTGGTGTTCCCACTGTAAAGTCCCCTTAACTGGGAGGGGAATGGAGATGCAGGGTTTGGGAGTAGTAAACACCACTGTATGATGAGAAGCAGTTTGCCATGTGCTATGGCTTTCAGATGTGGTACTGTGAATTAATTCAAGATGAAGCCACTTTTCAGCAGGTGTCTTAAAGTAGCTTCCCTTCAGGAGAAGCTTATAAATGCTCTCCCAAACCTGCTGCTTGTCCAGAACAATTGTAACTCTCTTCTCCAAATCTCTTGACACAGCTGGTGAGTATCGATGTGATTTGGACCAGTATCTTGATTATGAAATTTGAATCAATTATAAGTGTAAGTTAATAAAAAAGTATTTTTATCTTAAAGGTAAAGGCCTGTACAGAGTAAGAAGACTTTGCACTGATTTTGTCATATTTATTCACTAAAACATCTTGACAGCAACTGGAAAGTAGTGAAAGGAGAAACTTCTATAGTTAGAAATATTTCAGGTACTGATTTTATCTTTGAATGATAGAACTTAGTCAGAACAGGGTAGGTTTTGTATGCAGTGTATTTTTTTTAAAGATGTTATGTGTAGTGTTCTATCTAATCCTTACCCAGTAAATTGATTCACTGTAAAAAGATATGATGAACTCCTTAACACATTACAGTTATTCTAGGGCTTGGATACTCTGATGAAAATTTAAAATATCAGTATATTCTTAGTTTTAGAAACTGAGGTTATTTTAAAGAGTACCATCTGCAGTGCCAAGATGCTGAAGAAACAGCTTGTTTTATCTTTTCCTTGGTGGTTACCTACTTCATCTCTTATTTTTTAATGCAGCCAATGCATTCTGGGGTTCTTGAAAAATATCTTTTTCCAGTTGTCCATGGCAGCAGCTGTCTTTGAGAATTTCCCTCTACTTAAAAGTAAGGAATGCGTGCCTTCATACCTCGTCTGTTCACTGTTTCTTCCAGTGGAATGCTGGCATTTTTAAAAGCAGATTCTACCTATACATAAAGAAAATATGTCTTAATGTCTGTATTGTAACTAGGGGAGCAAAATTTCCATATGGTTGATAGAGTTGATGAAGGAAATGCATTACAGGTACTGCAAGAACTTGGACATTTAAATGTATCTATTGATATTACCTGCATCTCTGGTGCTCTTAGTCATTAAAATGGCTAGTCCTGATCCATTTAAGGTACTGAGTTCCATAAATTCTTTATAGTGAGGGTTCATCACTGCAATATTCATGCAGTGTTTACTGCAGTGAAGTGTTGTTGTTTGTTACAAGAGTTTATAAATGCTACAGCATAATAAACATAAAAAGCCTTGGTTGTTATTGTAGTATTTCATGCCACATCTTGCCCTGCCTGGACCATCAGCTGGCAATATCACAACAAACTCAGTGTCAGTCATCATCTTTGTGTTTGATGCTGGCTTTGTGAATCGATGAGTGAACCAAGCAGCAGTGTGATCTCAGTTGCTTTGTTTGAAATGTCTGCCAGGTGGTCAAGTCATAGCTTCCTGATGACCTTCACAGTCCTCTCCAGACGCAGTGCAACCTCATCTGGTAAAAACGTCCATGCTGTGGCATAGAGGAGAATTTAATCACAGAAAAACCTGTTGTATCTATTATTTTGTGTGTTTGTGTACACATGCTTGAATATATACTTCATAACTATTGTATTGTTACTGTATTTTCTAACAGTTATTATTTCTATATTGAGTATCGCTCCAGTCTAAAACCAAATAATAATACTTCATTTCTCCTCAAAAATAAGGCAACAATGGAGAGTGACATGTGGATAACCAGTATTCTTTCTCTGTTTGCCTTAGTGATCTCTAGGTTTTATTGAATGTGACTGCTGTCCACCAGCCTTAAACAACTGCCAGATACTTTAAATCAAATTGCTGCTGTATTTATTGCTGGATTTCAAGTTCCTTGTTTTGAGAAGCATTCTAGCCCCCTTTCGGCAGACTTTGTGGAAGATTTATTTTGTCCCTTTAAATTGCATGTTAATGTGTAATTAACTATTTGAATACAATCTTGGATGCTTCTGGCATGTGAGTGCCTTTTGATGTTATTTTTAATTGAGCCCTGCATACCATTTGTCTTGTCTTTAGCTTTTTTGTATTTAAAATGATTGCTTTAGTCTAAACGATTGTGGTTTGCAAGAGTGGACCACCTGATGCTTTTTTGTTTTTGATATAAAAAAGAAACTTATGATTTCCTCTCTGACTCCAGAATGTCATTAGGTTTGGGAGTGGGAGAGTCCATATTTATGCCATCCTTATGATTTTCCATTCATATTTTGTTCCTGAAATGTGGTTCAACCTGCTGCCAGCTCTTGTCGTTACATAGCTGCTCTGAACACAGAAGTACTATTCATTTGCAATGGTGTTATGGTATCCAATATACTAGCCAACTGCAAAATCACTTTATTTCATTTTAATTCTCTCCCCTTGTACTTTTAAGGACTTCTGGATTATTTTTAGTGTTTGAAGTAAGTAATTGGCAGAATACTGTGAAAAGTAGTGGTTACTTCTGGGTATTATTCTAAGTGTTGAGTTTTTTTGTTAATTTTCTGTCTTTGTTTTTTTCCCCATTCAATCTGTCACGTATTTACACACACACACAAAAAAAAAAAAAAAAAAAAAAAACAGTAGGAAATAAGATATTTTAAATTCAGTTGCTGTTGCAGAGTCCCTTGCAGTCTCTCACAGGAAAAAAAACAGCATGATTCAACACTAAACTGGTACCAGCATCTTCCATTTACTCTTAAGTCTATCAGAGACTTATTAACCCTGAAACAAGATACTTGCTCTCATTTTCTCGCTTCTCTCAAAATATAAACAACGCTTGTAAAGAGCTGAACAGCTTGCATTTAGTCTTTTCATTGCTTTTATTCAGAAGTTGGAAAGCAATGTGACTTTGCCCATCTTTCTTGCTTTGTGTGTTAGACCTTGACTTTGATTCTTTGGGTTAGGTAGGCTGCATGGGCATTTTAACAACATAGATGTGGCATGGTCAAGGCCAGATGAAGTGCTGCAGGGGCATCTTGCTCTGTACATAGAATCATATCTTAGAATCATAGAATGGCCTGGGTTGAAAAGGACCACAATGATCATCTAGTTTCAACCCCCTGCTATGTGCAGGGTCACAAACCAGCAGACCAGGCTGCCCAGAGCCACATCCAGCCTGGCCTTGAATGCCTGCAGGGATGGGGCATCCACAGCCTCCTTGGGCAACCTGTTCCAGTGCGTCACCACCATCTGTGTGAAAAACTTCCTCTTGATATCTAACCTAAACCTCTCCTGTCTCACTTTAAAACCATTCTCCCTTGTCCTGTCACAATCCACCCTTGTGAACAGTCATTCCCCCGCCTGTTTATTCACTCCCTTCAAGTACTGGAAGGCCACAATGAGATCTCCCTGGAACCTTCTCATCTCCAAGCTAAACAATCCCAGTTCCCTCAACCTTTCCTCATAGGAGAGGTGCTCCAGCCCTCTGATCATCTCTGTGGCCCTCCTCTGGACCTGCTCCAAGAGCTCCATGTCCTTCCTGTACTGGGGGTCCCAGGCTTGGAAGTGTTTTAACAACAGTATTATACATGGCTGGTCAGTGGAAAAAATTTTCTTTATACTGCTCCCAGGTGCTTATTGAACTGAAAAGTTAATTTTATTAAATCCAAAACTACTCCTTGTAAGAGTTCTCAAAACACTGGCACTTATATATCCAAATAATTCCTGCTGTTGGCAGGTTGTATTCTGCCAAGTTTAATGTTTTACCCTGTTGTACTTGTTTTCCGAAATCTGGAAAGGAGGATAGCATTTGGTTCCACCACATTATCTCTGAATGGAGAGCTTTCTTCTTAGCCATATGCAAACGCTGTGTGAGCCATCAGGAGAGAGGCAGCATGGTGTGAATGGGTTGGCTTGGAAGCATCTGTAGTGCTTTATAACTGTGCTTACTGCACGAGTAATAGGTGTTGTAAGCCTTGCAGTTTGTCCCCTTAAATCTGCATTTGATGTTTCTGAATAAAACAATGAAGTGAGCAAAGCACACTGTGCTGTCAGATACAGAAGGACTGAAACTGAAAGAAAAATTTCTCTAATTGGAAGAAGACTAAATATTTCTGCTTCTTATTATGTTAGAAAGGAGATGGGTTTTTTTTCTTTTTTTAAAGAACACACAAAAAAATATCAAAATACTGCCTCTCTCCAAGTGTCATAATAGTATTAATAGTGATAGCTGGGATAGAATTTGAACCTGCAGTCTTTCAGTGCATTGTAATCCTTGCTGGCGGCATCCTCTCCCTGCAAGGCTGGAAAACACTGTCATCACAGCTTTAGAAACCGTGAAACCTGCTTAGAAAATGAGACACGAATGCATTATGTTGTATGGGATCATCCAGAATCATTGTGCAGAGCGGGGAATTGAACTAAGGATTCTCCCAGTGTAAGCCTGATTTGTAAGGATTAAATAATCCCTTGGGCTCCTTGTGTAGCACTGCTAACATCTTCTTTGTAACTCTTCCCCATTTTCAGGGGGAGGAAATTGACTGAGGGCAGCGATGGTAACTTTCTAACTGGCAGACTCATTTAATGCTTTTAAAGCTCTTAGTATTTTCTACCTGAGAACCTCACTGGAATGAAATTAGATGGTAGCGTTTTGTGGCCAATTCAGTATCTTAATACCATAATTAGGTCTGTGTTAAATGTATTTTAGGTCTCCTATGTGATTAGAGATGAGGTGGAGAAGTATAACCGAAATGGGGTAAATGCACTTCAGCTGGATCCAGCGTTAAATAGACTCTTCACAGCAGGCCGAGACTCTATTATAAGGATATGGAGTGTCAATCAGCACAAGGTAAGCCAAGAGGATTTCTCAGTTTAAATCTGCTTTGTGTTTTTTTCAGTTAGCATGCTACAGGTGTATACCATATATGCCAGTTTTTAATATCTGCCACTTGTGGTAGAAAAATGCTTTTGGTAAATGTTCGTATTGTAACAAGATATATTGGAGTTTACAAACCCACATTTGGGCCAACATCCTAAAGAACTAATCACAACTGAGATAAATTAAATGTAGAATGTTGCAATTTTCAGTGATAAAGTAGTCATAAAAAAAAGATTGCTTAGGTCTGGATATTATGTTAGTTACAAATGAACCTTTGGTGAGCTCTTTTAGAGATTCTGATATCTTGGGAGGATCTCTACTCGTTATCTCCTCTTTATTATTATTTTTGAGATTTTAAGTTGATCACATCCTATTAGCTCCACTTTCTTTCAACATTGCATTTGATCTTCTAGCTAAGGAAAGCTTATTAAAGCATTATGCCAAACAATTCTGGCTCTTGGACTCTCCTCAAAGGAGTGGTGTTTCAGACCCTTAGTTGTCTTGGTCTTTTCTTGGACTCTCTTCAGTCATTCTATGTTTCTCTGGTATTGGAGGGCCCAGAACTGGACACAGTGCAGAAGGATCACCTCCTTCTACCTGCTGATGATACTTTGCATAAGTCAGCCCTGGATACCATTAGCCTTCTTTGCAGCAAGGTCACAGTGCTAGGTCATGTTCAACGTGATGTCCAAAGGACCCCTGAGTCCTTTTCTACCAAGCTGCTTTCCCCTTAGGGGTCACCAGCCTTGGCTCCCTCTGAACAAAAGGTGAGTGTTACGAATCTGAGCAAATTACTGGAAACCAGGGCTTCCATGTGAAATATGCAGGAGATGACACTTCTGTCAGACTCTTTTCAGTGGCAAGCAATAATAGAACAAGGGGCAGCAGGCAGAATCTGGAACCTAGAAAGTTCCATACTAACACAGGGAAGAAATTCTTCACTGTCAGAGGGACAGAGCACTGGAACAGCCTGTGCTGAGAGGTGCTGTGGTCTCCTCTGGAGATGTTCAAGACTTCTCTGGATGCCTACCTGTGTGCCCTTCTGCAGGGAGCTGCTTTAGCACGGGATTGAATTCTATGATCTCTTGAGGTCTCTTCCAGCCCCTAAAATTCTGTGATTCTGTAAGTTTCAAGGCTGAGAGATCCAGAGAGATCTTTGTATTGTGTTTTAGTTGTTCTGTTTCTCTCTGTAGCAGAACAAGTCTAATCCTATGAATGCAGAAATAACTTTAGCTTGGCAGACACTGCCATTTTGGTTGTTTTTCTGTGATACAAAACTAAACATTTTGAGGTGAAATTCATCATGAAATGGGAATGAGTTTAAAATATATAGGAGGTTCCCTGAGAATTACTTTGTGATATGACATTTCAAAAGAAAGTGGAATAGTGACTTCAAGCAGCATCACGTTAGTCAACTTTTGGTCCATTCGAAGATTGCAAATGTCACAACAGGATCTGATAGTTGCATTATCTTTTCCTTTCACAAGGGGATTTTAAACTTTTTTTTTTGTAATTTCCAGCAAGACCCTTATATTGCATCTATGGAACATCACACGGATTGGGTAAATGATATTGTACTCTGCTGCAATGGTAAAACATGTAAGTACTGTCTTCTGTAATCATATAAAATCTATTTCTATGGTGCGTGTTGTTAATTTGCTAAAACTCTGTAAGCACATTTAAATGAATTGTACATACACATTTTGTTTTCATTGAATCATTTGTTAAGAAGCTTAGAGGATTGTTCAGACATTTTCTAATATATATGTAAGCTATTAAAGTTCACTCTTTTTCCTTCCCCATTTAGTGATCTCTGCTTCTTCAGATACTACTGTTAAAGTGTGGAACGCGCATAAAGGATTTTGCATGTCAACACTAAGGACACATAAGGTGAAAAACATTATTTGTTACTATTTTGTATTACAATTGACAACCTTTAAAATGTTGATGTAAGCTTCAAGAGTATAATATTGTTGAGTCACATTGTTACACTTTGTTATAGGATTATGTGAAAGCCTTAGCATATGCAAAAGATAAAGAACTGGTAGCATCTGCCGGGCTGGACAGACAAATATTCCTCTGGGATGTAAATACTCTAACAGCACTGACTGCCTCAAACAACACTGTCACAAGTAGGTATCTGGGGATGGGAGACAAATGCAGCAAATTTTATTGAACTAGCATAATCTGTGAGATCATTTTACGACTAAAGATAGCCATTTCTGTGTGCAGATTAAAAAATGTGCAAGAATCCGTAAGTTTTTGAGGCTATATACTTGGTCCATTTATTGTGTTATATAATAGTTGCAGATGTTGAACAGCCAACAGTCATGCTCAGAATAAAGATACAGGTCTATCTGGACCTCTTCTCCTGAGATGTAATGTAAAGTTCACAGAGCTTTAGCTTAAGAGGCTTTTTGCTCCTTAGCTAGTACAGAAAATGCACTGAGAAATACCTGGAGGGGAAATTTCTATACTGTGTTTTGTGTTTATTTAGATGCTTCAACAAACGTAGTACAGTCCCTAGAGCAGAATTTGATACATTCAATAGATGTATCTGTCAGAAGAATAAAGTTACTAGATAAATTTAGATACAAATTCCTGCCATTATGGGTGATACAGAAGTAATGGCAGGGTACTGGAAAGATTTAACTTGGTAGTTAAATGTTAGGAGGCAAGGAGACGCTGTCAGTGGGCTCTACATCAGGTTTAATCCTTAATTTTATCATCATATTTTAAGGAGTACTCTTCATTTCTTCTCTGTCCCTTTAAAGATATTATAGTATGTTGAAATTCACTGTTTTTTCACTCAGAGAGCAATCCTAACCTCAGTTTCTTAGAATTGTCAGAACTGTTGGTCAAGTTTCTCTTCTGGAAAGTGTGACACCAACCTTCAAGTTGGGTAATATTTAATTGCTTGAGTGAGTGACACAAACCTGGGCCATCAGCAACCTGTTTTGTGACAGCTCTTACATTTTGTGTAGGGAGATCTAGTTTGGTCACAGTATGCTTTGCTGCCTGTAGGTACTTCAGAAGTATACTGTTCAAAGTGAGTGGTCTCTTTCATTTTATATGGAGTGTTTGATCTGTGTACAGGATTTTTAATTCAGTTTTAGCCCTGTGCTGACATGTTTGTGTAGCCTTCAGCAGGGATGGTTTCCATTGAGCTATTTTGGACCCCAAAATAAGTGGGGTGACATGACTGCACATAGCTAAATAGTTTTCTGTGTTTTCTGTGGAAGTTTGCTATCACTCATACAAGTGTTTTGTCACCAGATTTTGCTGATAACTTTAAGACATGTCATGTTTTGGTTGAACAGGAAATATTTTGAGAAAAGAATTGGCTTGGTCTAGGGGGGAAGAATGAGTTTCTTAAACGCTGCTACCGTGATACAGAACCCAAATGATTTGTTTTGAGCACTAAATGCAAAGGAAGTAGAGGCATTACCTCTAAGATGACAGAAATAAATTTGCATTTCTGGTGTTAGAGCAGTAGTGCTTGGTAAGGGAGAGGGAAGAGAAGCAGGCAAAGTTGTTCTTTATAAGTACAGTGTTCCCAACTAAAAATGCTTCTGGTGGGAGGAATGTGTGTTCTGAATGAACTGGCTTTCCACAGTTCTTTCAAACAGCACTTATTTCATCAGAGTGCAAGTGAAGGCTGTGGTTTAATTTGCTGTCTGATTACAGGGTACACAAGCCAACATTAAAAGGAAGCCTGTTTTTAAAGAGTGTCTCTCAATCAGCATAGCTATAGTTTAAATTAGATGAGGAGTTTTGCTTCTGAGTGGCTGTCCCTTCTAGAAGAGGAAGGAATTGAGCACTGCTTCTTTTCCAGCATGAATTTTGTTTCCAAGTACTTAAGATTCTCTCCGTTCTCAATGTCCTCCTGCCCATGTTAGCACCATAGGGGAAGTTTTAAAGTCTTTTATAGGTTATATGTTTCTTGGACAGTGTGCTAAACTTAAAGATTTTTATTACTGCTTTTTAGGGTTGCTTGGCTTGGAAAAATCTCTGCACTTAAATCCAAGCACTTATTAGGAGATCACTTAGAAGTACCATTCTCTAAATACTTACGAACCACAAGACTACCTTGCATTGAATCATTGTGGACACCAGGATTGTAGTGAAGTTCTATACAACACTAAATCACGAATCAGAAAGCATAGCAATATGCTGTCTACAGTCTTGCTCTTCTTTTAGCAGAGCCCCATATGTGGAGTAGGATGGCACTATTATAGATCAAAACCTACATTTGATTCTGTAAAGATAGTGGTTTTTTTGGTGAATAAATAACTACATTTTCAAGTGGCAACATTAAAATTGAAAATGTTAACTTTTTGCTTTGAAACAGCTTCTTCCCTGAGTGGGAACAAAGATTCTATCTATAGCCTTGCAATGAATCAAATGGGAACAGTTATTGTTTCGGGGTCCACTGAGAAGGTAAGCAGAAATCTTGTAAGGCTTATTCTGCTTCTGTTCAAATGTTAATGTAAAGAAAAGAGACAATTTTACTCATGTTCAGTTTTATGTCTGTAGCAGCTTTTGTGTTTTAAGTAAGGAAAGTGGAGGCTTTTTGTTTTTTGGGTTTTTTTTTGAGTGGAAGTCGAAGTATCAGTCATCTATAGATTACATATTAAAACTACGGCTTGTGTAAACCTCTGTACATCAGAGATCATTTAATTTCATTGTAAGAGCTCTAATTTTGGGGTCATATTACTCAGCTGATCATACAAACTGAAGCATGTACCACTGGTGAAAAAGAAATGATACAGCAACTTCCAAGGCCCCCATGGGGTGGTTAGTAAAGTGAGCTAGTGAAACTTTGTGTTTGATGGTGTTTGTTGTAGAGAAAGGTAAAACACCCAGGAATTCTTTGTCAATGTGAAAATGAAAGTAGAATATACCAGAATATGCCAGGTTCTCAGAATTTTTTCTTTCCGCACATCACACTGTCTTGCTTCCAGTCACTTCCATTCATTAAGGTCTTTAGAAGGCAACAGAAAAAGCCAGAACAAATACCATTACAATCAAGGGAAGAAAATCCTGTCTGTTTATTAGAGATGCATAAGATGTAGTTGTGTATCCTGTTCTAATGGAAATATGCTTTTGGTGATGGATGTGTACTTATTGAGGGTAAGGGTCAGTTTATTCAGAAAGGCTTAATTTTATAGAGAAAATGCATAAATGGAAAGAATGTTAATGCAGTTATTCTGTGTCTGTTTATGTAGGTTCTCAGGGTGTGGGATCCAAGAACTTGTGCAAAACTAATGAAACTCAAAGGGCACACAGACAATGTAAAAGCTTTGCTGTTGAACAGAGATGGTACCCAGGTATGTCTTCTATTTGAGGCAAGGCATTTTGCAAACACGGAAATGTCATTAATGTCTTCTCAGCACAATAACTGTTCTATGTTGTAGATTACAGAAGATATACCAACAAGAACTGTTTAGATGCTGAGTGATTGAGGGGGAGGCTGACAGTGAATGGAGTTCGTGTATGGGAAAGTGATGAATACAAGCTGTGATGAGAGTTGTTAACTGCCACTTTTCATTTAGCATCATCTTAGTGGAAAAAGAAGAATTATGAAAGGTTTTTATGAAATTACAATGATTGTTGCTCAGTGTCTTTCAGGCAGTTCTGATGGGACTATTCGTCTGTGGTCCCTTGGGCAGCAGAGATGTATAGCCACATATCGAGTCCATGATGAAGGTGTTTGGGCTCTGCAGGTCAATGAAGCATTCACTCATGTTTATTCAGGAGGAAGAGACAGGAAGATCTATTGTACAGATTTACGGAATCCTGATATTCGTGTGCTTATCTGTGAAGAAAAGGCACCAGTTCTTAAGGTAATTGGTTTTGCTTCACAAAATCACAGAATGGTTTTTGTCAGAATGTATCTCTGGGGATTATTTTGTCCAACCCCATGTTCAAGTAGGACCATCTAGAGCCAGTTTCCTAGGACCAGTTCAAGATAGTATTTGAAATCTCCAAGGAGGAACACTTTGTAACACCTGTTCTGGTACTTGGTGACCCTCACAATCTAAAAAATATTAATAATATTAAAAAAAAAAAAATAGTTGTTTCCTGATCTTCAAAGGGAGCCTCTTGTTTTTCAGTTTGTGCCGCCTGCTTCTTGTCCTGGCACTTACCCTGTCTAATGAAACAGTGGCTTCAGGTGTATGCTGACAAAAGATTGTATACTGCACATTTTTACTTGACCAGCAGCCTCCAATATTTTGTTTTTTTTGTCTTAAATTACATCTGAAACTTATTTGTCTGAAGAAATTGATTGCTACCAAAAATGTGTAAAATTCAGACATTACTGAAATTGAGGACGTTTTAAATATGAAAGGTTACTTTTACTGGGCTCTAGAACGGTTTTTAGAAAGCAAATCAGCACTGCCAAGGCTTGAGATAAAAATTGCTTCTTAGAAATATATGCACAGAACTATATTAGTAATATTTTGCATAATCACTGGAACCAGCAGCAAGATTTCTGAACACTGAAACAGTGTGATCTTAAACCGGGAAAAAACGTGTGCATGAGTCTGAGTCTTTTGAGGACATTGCTTTTGAAGAGTCTGCTGATTGAATGTTTTTTATTATCTGTAACTCTTAATGACATGACAGTGGAACATGTAGGTTAAAAAAGAGTGTGATTGAAACAGAAACCAGTATATAAGCCATATAAATATAGATATATATGTATATTGTTTATACACTTAAGCCAAGGTAGTGCATTCACAAGGAAAGCCATTATACAAGCTGTGCATACACAGAGCAAAGTTAAATTGAATGACTGAAAGTATCTATAATTCTGTTATCTAGATGGAACTTGATAGATCAGCTGATCCTCCTCCAGCAATTTGGGTTGCAACAACTAAATCCTCTGTGAATAAATGGGTAAGTGATAAATATTTTATGCTCTGTGGATTCAAGTATGTCATCATGGAATTTGCAGTCTTGCTTTGGGATCTAGTGGAGTGTTACTTGCAATTAGACTGAATTGAGATGATCTATAACATTTTTTCTTTGTTTGTTTAAATCATGAAATGTGAATACTCAAGTTGACCAAAGTATATAAATCTTATATCTTACTTCCTTTATTATCTATGCTACTTTTATTTATAAAATATCCAACACTGAATGGTTAACATCTGAATAGCAACACGAACTGGCACTTCTTAGTCAAGGTAAAAGCGAAGTTTTTTGAAATGATTGAATGTGTCCTTATTTTGTTTGCTTCTTTAGACTTTGAAGGGAATTCATAATTTTAGAGCATCTGGGGACTATGATAATGATTGTACCAATCCTATACCACCCCTATGTACACAGCCTGACCAAGTTATAAAAGGTAAACAGCTGTTTTTCTGAGGGCTTGTAAAATGTTATCATTAGCAGAAATGGTAGATCTTTAAGACTAGCTCACGTTCTTAGCTATCTGACACTTTGATTTCTGAAAAGTCCTTGGCTCTGTTTAAGGACTGTTGTATAACAACTTTATGCATTGCTCTGCAGCAAATGAAAACATAGGTGCTATCACCACTATTTTCATCAAAAATCCAAAATACAGCATCATATGAGCATCTACAGAGAAAATTAACTCTATCCTGGGCAAAACCATGATAAATAAAATCAAAAACAGGACAAGTATCATTTATGTAGTGTTAGTTATGGTTGAATAGCATTTAAATATTGGTGGTGCTTGCATAATATAGTTAAACCAAAGAATAATCACTCCTGTTGTGTTATGTGGTTTAATTTACTGTAAAGCTAGACAAAAAGATAAGTGTAGTGACCTTAATTCTTGTTTGTTTGGCAGGGGGTGCTAGTATCATTCAGTGCCACATTCTTAATGACAAGAGACACATATTAACCAAAGACACAAATAATAATGTGGCATACTGGGATGTCTTAAAAGTAAGTACATAATTTTAGATTAAACGTCTACTGTTGGATGATCAGTAATTATTTTGTGGGGGGGAGTTCTGAAATATTTTTTTTTGTTATGGGAGTTTCTTCTGGTTGAAAAATAAGTCATTTTTCTGTCCTAAGACATAATGCAAAGATGACTTTTTTGAAAGAGGAGAGAACATTATTCAGCCTTTCTGCATCTTAAGAGCCTCTTTGCCCAATGTTAGGTTGGATAATAACATCTTCATTTGCTTTTAATTCAGACCCTTAATAAAGCATGCTCAACTGTCCTACTGAGCTGTTGACTGTAGTGAAAAAGAAGGGAATGAGAATGAAGAACATGGATTTGTACTAAAAATGTTTCAGAGGACTTGTAGAAAAGTGAATGTTTTCTTTTGGCTTACAGCTGGTATATACTTGAGAACAATATTAGGACCAAGGCAGGTGTTAATGTTAATTTGGTACCGTCATTCAGTTATTTTTAGCTTTTGTTATTAGAGTTTTCAGCAACTTTTCTTAGATACATCTGCATACATACTCAATGTAGAGATGGGTTACTCATCAAGTCGAAGTGTGTTGTCTTGTGTTTAAGATTACCTTTTTCTTCCTTTTCCTTCTCTGCTGGCTTGATGCTGTTACCTCAGAAAAAATGTGTTCTTCAATTTATGAAGAAAAACTTGAAGCTTTAACTTGTATGTTTCTGCACTAAATTAGTTGTGGAGAAACGATAATAATTTTGAGTGTATGTGAAAATCAAGTATAAGTTTTTAAGAGTTGTTATGATTCAATATGCAGAATTGAAATGCTCCCATATTCCTTTTGCTGTACAGGCATGTAAAGTTGAAGACCTTGGGAAAGTAGATTTTGAAGAGGAAATTAAGAAGAGATTTAAAATGGTGTATGTGCCAAACTGGTTCTCAGTAGACTTGAAAACTGGGGTGAGCTACAAATCCTAAATCTCTTCTTCTGGTGTCATATTTAGTATACTATTTCTTCACAATGATTATAGTGTGTTCTAAGTTTTGAAGAACTTATCATTTATTTGATGAGTTTGACTTATTTTGAAGCAAATCAATACATTGTGCCTCCATTCTTAATAATCTGTATGACTTTTACACTATTGTGTCACTTTAAATTCACAAGACAGTTAGGAATTAATTTTTTGCTTTGTATACCCAGCTGTTCCTTCAATAAATTTGTAGGGCTTAGTACAACAGAACTATTGCATTCTTCTTGCTCATGGTCTTTTTCCAACAGATGCTGACAATTACTTTGGATGAAAGTGACTGCTTTGCAGCCTGGGTTTCAGCAAAAGATGCTGGATTCAGCAGTCCAGATGGTTCTGATCCAAAATGTACGTTTTTCCTAATATTGGTCTTTCACTGAAACAAAAAAGCAGAACCAATTCCAGTGTTTACATTACAAAACGTTCGTTGGATAAACCAGTTGTTGAGTGGGTTTTAGAGAGATTTTCTTGAGATTAAATTTTGCAAAGAGTTCTCCAAAGAAAACATCTTTTTTTTTTTCTGAAATATTCAAGTAGTTTTTTCTATGCTATTCTGCTATTATCCCACTTGGTTTTAGACATCTAGGAAGCAAAAGGGAAAAAGTGATATTCCTAAATGTAGAGCTACTATTAAAACTAGAGAATGTTGAATTAAGTGAATGAACAAGCAGTAATGATTCTGAGACTCGAGCCTTTCTGAAAAATCAGCTTGTTCTAAAAGATTTAGCCTGCAGTTTTGAGTTTGTGATAAGCAGATATCTGTACCAATGATTCATTTGCTTTGGGAACTTTAGGGGAAATTTTCATCCGTGGATCAAATGTAGGATGTTATAAGTCAATGTTTTTGATGTAACTGAAGTTCTTGCTGTGTCTTGACAGTGAACCTTGGAGGGCTTCTATTGCAAGCACTTTTGGAATACTGGCCTAGAACACACATCAATCCAATGGATGAAGAAGAAAATGAAATAAATCATGGTTGGTATTTTAATATTTTCTTTCTTTGAGATTTGTTCTTATATTTTTATATTTTTTGCTTCTTTAACAGTTGCAGCACTAAGCAGACTTCTCTGGATAAATTTGCTGATTATCATACTTCTGTGTATTGACTGCCCACAACTTTGGAGTCAGACAGTATAGAAGTGTAATTCTCAAGCTTTTGTAGTGTTGGCACATCTATGCTGCACTACTTATTTCTGTGAGTTGTCATGGATTAGTGAAACATTCAGAACATTCACTACAGAATCAGAGCCTCCATTTGTCCTTCTCAAAAGTAACAATTCAAAGATAAAGATGAGAACTTTCTCTTATTGTTACTATCAGTTGTTAACAGAACTGCCATGAGGAAATCTTTCAAACTATAGGACTTCTCTCCTGCTCTACCTTAGCATTATATTCATTCCTTCTCTAATAAATAATAGATCTTTCTTTCTTGGGCTCTTTGCTTAATGTGATTTTACTTTTGGAAGATGTGAATCTTATCTTACAACTTATGTTTCAAGGTACTGGAATGACAAAAATAATCTTCTTCGAAAATTGCATAATTAATGCTGAATTCTTTTTAATTTTTGATTTTGCATGGATGTAGAATCATTTCTTCAAGTGTTTGAAGATCAGACTACTAATGCTGTCCAAAAATAAATGAATATAGAATGCAGTGTGGGTTTAAGCTAAGCTTTACTAGTACTGTATCTTGACATTTGGCAAATCCGTGTAGAAAAACAAAGCCAGTTTCTTTGAGTTTTGAAAACACAGAGGAAAATCTTTTTACTCGTTAGTGTTCCTTCTAATAAACTTGCTATGTGTTGGAAATGGGGATTTTCTTTCTCTTACAGAGCTTATGATTTTGTTTCGTTTATGAAATTGACTGTAGATGGAGAAGATTTTTTTGGAATATGTACACCCAGTTTTAAGGCTTAGTACAGTCTTATTGGTGTGAGTATTTTTTTTCCCAGCAGTAAATGGTGAGCAGGAAAACAGAGTCCAGAAAGGAAATGGATATTTTCAAGTACCACCACATACACCAGTTATATTTGGTGAGGCTGGAGGACGCACTTTGTTCAGGTATAGAATCTTAAAAGTATATACTAAGTGGCCAAACACTTCCTGCCTTATCAACATGCAATCACTTGTATTTGTTCTGTGCTGTGCATTTAAGATGTGCCCTCGGCAGACAAAATAAGCAGCAGTTAATAATCCTACTTACGTTGTTCAAGCTCACATCTTTGTTGGATGTCAGCAAGGTGTGGGGTCTTGCAGTGGTAAGAGTTATGATAGCTTTTAGTTTCCGTGTTGTAGCTGTGAGATATTTTTTGGTGCCCTCTTCCTGCAAACAGGTAAACTGAACTTTGTTTTAGAAGGAAACTGCAATATTTCAAATTCTTGTAGGACTTTGTTATGCATCTCTTATATTTGTCTCTGAGCATTACTGATTTGGACAGAATGGCTCCTGCCCACTAGAGAGTTAATACTTATTAACATAGTGAATTTTAAAGTTGGGAGGTGGTCCTCTTGGGTTTATTGTTTTTCTTTCACAAGCTGCATAGGTTCCAAAACCATGTAACTTTCAGTACGTGAATGGATCAGCAAAATAGGATTACATTTTTCAGCTTTGAAAGCTGGATTTTTCTTTCCAGTATTAGTGTATACATCTTGGCTGAAGCTTAATGTTGCATTCGTTCTGTATGGTGGACTTCAGGTGTTATACAGCTTGTTCTCAAGAGAAAATTAAAATGACACCGTTGGAGGAAACAAGCTTTGCATGTTGGACTTAAGAGCTGGATTGCAGAGATCTCTGGGAAAATACTTGATTAATATTTATAAAAACAAGGTGTGCTTTGCTATGAAGGAATTAACATAAATATTTGGTTTTGTTTCATTATTGTATGTGCACACTCCTTAAAATTATTTTGTATTTCAATTTAGTGAGAGTTTAGCAGATGTTTTATATGCAGAGCTCTATTTTCCCAAGCAGAAAAGAACTGTTTTGTCAGCCACCTTTCCCCTTCTGACAGTGTTCACTGACAAAACAGTTCTTTTCTGCTTGGGATCCATGATTCTGCATGCAGTCCACGAGCAAAGTAGTTTCATGGTTTGTGCTGCAGCCTGTAGTCTCCTTATTTCTGCCTTAAGGATCCTTCTTGCATGTAGTTACTTATTATCCTCTATAGGAAATACCTGACCACTTTCTCAGTAAGCTTGATCCTGTGAAAGGCTAGCTAACCAGCTTCAAGCATGTTAAAAGGGCACATCCTCTCCTGCATGCTTTTTAATGTGTGTTATGATGATTGATTTCTGTACACTGAACGTTTTCATTCATAGAGCTGACTTCTCTGTAGGTTATTATGTCGGGATTCAGGTGGTGAAACGGAGTCTATGCTTCTGAATGAGACTGTGCCACAATGGGTCATTGACATCACTGTGGACGTAAGTTTCCCACGTGTAGACTTCAGGTTTTGTTTGTTGAAGGTCAACTACAAAACTACAAAATTTTTAACTGAGCTCAATCTAAATAACATGTTCAGTTTTTCTGTCTTTCACGTACCGTATTTTAAAAGAAGTGATCTCAAGGACTGTACTCAAGACCCTTGAATAAGCAAGATTTTTTTGAAGTGTCCAATTAAGGTTTTTTGTGCATTGAAGGCTTAGAAAAGGATCTCAAATCACTGTGTGTAACGGGAGTCCTTTTCAAGTGTAGAGCTCACATATAGAGAGTAACCTTTACATTGCTGCTGTATTTTCATGTTATCTGGTTTCCTTTGAAGTGAACAATAATTGTATTCAAAAGGTAGATGCAGTATGCGTATCACTGAAACTGGAGCACATTAGAAGTGTGAGTAATTTGGAAGCTGTCTGTGGTAGTTGCTTATTAAGAACCTCTTGGTTATTGATCATTAGGAACTGACTATACTTTGCTTACCAGATGGTGGAAATGGAGCTGATAATAGTTCATTCTAAATTTAACATTTTCCAAATTTATTTCCTTCTAGAAAAATATGCCCAAATTCAATAAGATTCCCTTCTACCTCCAACCTCATTCGTCTTCAGGGGCAAAAACTCTAAAAAAGTAAGTAATAGTGCATATTTGAGTCTCAACTTTTGCATAAAGGAAATTGTAAGCTCAAAAAAACATATTGCTGTAGAGGATCTTACTGTGCTTGATAAACTTGTGGAACACATTTTTCAGCCATTTAAGCAGCATGCTCTGAAGCATTCAGTTGTATCAGAACCTTTGGAAGAAAATAAAGTTTCTTTCAACTGACAGTTTCTTAAGTTAATGCTAAGAAATGTCTGAAAAACCAAATAATGAAATTTAATTTGGTGTTGTTTTGTTTGTAGTGTTTTCATCTAAACAAAGAGGAACTTACAGATTGTACCACTGTCCAGAACCACAGTTATGGTTCTTTTCCTCTTTCTAACAGTGATCAGTAATAGAAGGAAAAGGTACAGAACCTGGTAGGGAACACACAAAATGGTCTGCCCATCACGTGTGGACTGCATACATTAGAAATCAGTGCAGGTTCTCGAATGTCTAGTCAGTGAGGTGGGCAATACACCTACCATTTATTTGCAGTAATTCTGAGTGTTTTTTATAAATGTCTGGTTCCTCTTGCTGAGTCCTTCACATCAGATACAATTTGTGAAAGAGAAGCTCCACAGACTTTTGTGTACTTTGTGGAAAAACTGCCGTTTATTTGTTTAGAATTCCCTTTCTGTTATGTAGGAAGAATAGCATATTCTGTTCTGCCTCTTTTATTATTCCATATCCTCTGTCCTTCTCTTACTAATTCCTTTTCTTTGGAAAGAATACGGTTTGGTTTTTAACCTAATGAGGTTTAATTTCTTGAATACAGTCTGTCAGGTATCTTACTAGTTTTCTAAGATCCTTCATGCCAGTCTTTGGATTGATAGCTGTTGTGCCATAGTATTTTGTTTGGATGATCCTGTTTATCTTTTTATATTATGATAGGTGCAAAATCTAATTGTTTGCATAGTTTGCTATAGGTAGAATATAATGGAAATAAGAAATAGTTCCCTCAAGTTTTGTCTTGCCAATCTTTATTTACCTTATGTAGAGACCGGCTGTCAGCAAGTGATATGCTTCAGGTGAGAAAAGTGATGGAGCATGTGTATGAGAAGATCATAAACTTGGATAATGAGTCTCAGACAACTAGTTCTTCCAATAATGAGAAAGCAGGAGAACAAGAAAAAGAGGAGGACATTGCTGTGCTCGCAGAAGAGAAAATTGAACTTCTTTGCCAGGACCAGGTAAGTCACTCAGGAATTTTTAGCTCACGAATAAAACCAGCTTCTAGCAGTCAAGGAGTTGTGAATTTCTGAGTACTGAGATGGAAATATACCACAGATTATCTGCTGCATTTAAAAGTAAGTAAATACCATCTTATCGTGTTAACTGACACAAGTTCAGACAGTAGTGGATGGCTGGGCCAGAGAATTTATGAAGTATGCCTATTTCATTCAGTTCTGACTACCAGCCTTTATAGAATCATGCAATTGTTTCACACCTATGTGCAGCTGAGCTCTCCCATATTGCTCTTAGTCATTTTCCTCAAGGAGGAAGAGGAGAAAATATGATGGAAGATGGCTCAAGAGTTGAGATTAGAACAAGGAGATCACTCAGTAATTACCATTACAAGCAACACAGAGTCAGCGTTAGGGAGATTAATATGATTCATTGCCTATTATAACTCAAGCAGGGAGAAACTAAAAGCAAACTGAAAACACCTTCTGACCACCCACCCTCCTCTCCCTGAGCACCAGAGGGAAACAAGAAATGGGTTCTTTGGTCATATACAATAAATGTATGTAGAACATGGTAAGCACTGACATGCAAAAGCATTGAACTGAAAAAAAAATAGAAAGTTTGGCAGAGTTCTTGATATGAGCTCTAAAAATCATCCGTTTCCAAATTTTAATCAGGAACTTGTTCCTGACGTTTGCTTGCGTGAAGGTTAAATATTGAGGAAGTGGTTGTTAATGAAATTATACATTAAGTGGGCAAAAACCTCTCCATAACACAAGAGTTTTACTTGCTCGATGACAAATCTGAGCCTTTACACAGTTGATCTTTGATGCCAGTTCACCCATAGGAATGTTTTGCCCAACCTGAGCGTTATACTGTGAATTTTCTGACAATGCAGCAGACTGATGGAGTAAATGATGTTCTTACTACTCAGGTTTTGGATCCGAATATGGACCTTCGAACTGTAAAGCACTTCATCTGGAAGAGTGGTGGTGATCTGACGCTTCATTATCGCCAGAAATCAACGTGAAGGGGAGTGGTGGACTTACATGGTTACTCATTGACTTGACCATAATGTACTGGTTCCAAGAGTAGTACTATAGAAGCCCACTGAACCCCTAAGGTAGATGAGACTTCTAATGACTCAGTATGGATGGAAAGTATACATTTAATTGAAGTGACTAATAGATCTGTAATATAGAGGAAAAAAAACCTGTATGATTTAAACTAAAATCTGTCCTAGTCTCATTCACTGAGATGGGAGGTCCCTCAGTGGTTGAAATTGTGTGAGGTGTACAGAGAATGGATGATAATCCAGTGCAGACTTTTGCTTCCTCCTTTTTGCTTTTTTTTTCCAGAACTTTATATTGTCATCTGCTCACGCTTGATATGAAACCATTTCCATCATATTAATGAATAGTGGTAATTACAACATAATTCAGAACTGCGCAGGCAGTATTTTTATTACATTCCATTCATAAAGTACCTACAGTGGTCTCTTAAAGACATTTGGTAAACAGGTAATGCATACTTCAAAGAATTGGCCCGCTTAATTGCTGATGGAGGATTAACATCAGACTTGTTCTAATACTGTGACTTGAACATTGCTTTAGAGAGTTATTGTCTTGCAAAACAAGAACACTAGATAAATATTGTAGCAGGGTCAGTCCAATGATGCTGTGCATCACAATAGGGTGAACGTGCTTTGCTGCAACCTAATGAATTCTTTTTTAATCTATATAACTAGTTCTGGCAATGTGTGCTTTAAGGACACAGCAGTCTAATTTTTGGTAACTTTGCTCTATAACTATGTGACACTTTGTTAAAACTTCAGACCATTCTGAATATAACTTCCAGTGTTTCACGTTGAACTCCAGACAACTCACAGCAGATTTCATACTCATGATGTAAAAATACGTATTCTTTTTTTCTTCCAAAGTTTTATATGCAGTTGTTCTTTTGTTGTAGATGCAGATCTTCTTTTCACTGTTATTTCTAAAACAAGAACAAACCTGTGACTGTCGCAGACTCATAGTAGTCTTTTATAGTTTAACTTATTGGGGGGAGGGGGGTAACAGCACTTCAGCTTTTGTTGAGAAAGTGTGGGATTGTCCCAGGAAAACCATTTGTATCCAGAACAAATTAAAATCCTCATAAAGAAATGATGTAAAGATGACTTGTCTGAAGCAGAAGCACAAGTGCCTTCAGAGGGCAGTACATTAATTGAGTTTCTTCAGGAGACATATGCTCTTGCCCTTCCTGTGTCTTGCTATCAAGATTTAGGTTGAGGCCTAAAGGAAGTCCCAATAGATGATGTTACTGGGATTGTATTGGTCAACAAAAAGTGAAATATTTTTCATTGTATTTTATTTGAAAAAATTAAATCATTGCCTTCTGCACTATTAAGCTAACTCAAGAAACTCATTGCTTGAATAAAAAACGTGGCTCAGAACTAAGCTAGCATGTCTTTTACTCATCTTTTGGAAGGGTTGGTTTCAGTTTTTAGACCCATTTCTGTGTATGTTCACTTTAATACAGTTGTGCTATCTCTGCACATTTTTAGTGGTATTTGTGAATTAATGCTTAAAACACAACTGTAATTTTTATTGATAAATTGTCCTGACTTGTATTAACTAATAGCAAGGCTTTGTGCTTTGTTTCAGTAGACTTTTTTCTGGTCATCTTGCTGACCCATTGTATACACTGTACATTCTCCCAATAATTTTGTTTGAAATAACCCGATGTTGTAATTTTTCTTTTTTCTTTTTTTCCAAACCATCCTAAAACTGCAATTTCAGGGAAGATTGGCAGAGGAGTCTGCAATGCCAGAAGGATAAATGATGTTTCACAATTGTATAGAATAAAAGGCTTTAGTTAAAAGTCTGAAACTGTTTTGTGTATTGGATCACTTATGTGAGTTTATAACTTGTACGACTGCCACTTAATGGCTGAACTGCAAAGGACTTCTGAGTACTTTGAAGCCTCAAGTAATGGAATGACTGAGGTAACTGCAGTGCTTCCATCAAATCCTTCCAAGATGATCCTGTAATGTGGGTGAATATGAGAATGTAGCAGGCCTTCAAATGCAAACTTGGAGATGCTGTTGAGATGGAGAATGTGCACAATTAAGGCTGCTTTTGCAGGCACTGCTTATTTTCATACTATGAGAATACTGTGTGCTAACACCAGTGTAGAACATAGGTAGCTCAAGTGAGTTTTCTGGGTGTAGAAACAGTTGTGCACAAAGTGGCAAATGGGAAAACACCGTTGTGTTTTCTGATGGTGAAAGTGCAGAAATGGAATACTGAAAATATTTCCTGTGGGTGCTATCACTTGTGATGCTCTGAGAGGAGAGAGCAGTAATGTAGAGGCCAAATGCATTTCCAGTGTTCTCAGAGGGAACAGCAGGTAGGAGAAATCTCTTTTGCTCACCTTTTAATTTTCATCTTGTTTTTTGGAACCTCTTCCTGGAAGTCCTGAAGGAAAGAACATAAGAAGCACTGCCCAGTTTTTTCAAAGTCAACTTGAGACACATCCCAGTGGTGCATTACAAACAGAGCAAGAGATCTAGCTGGTCAGAATCATAGTAAAGGCCATTGAGTTATAGGAGCTTCTTTAATTCCATGCTCAGATTGGAAAGGCTTTGTAAATCAAGTTTTGAGAAACAGAACCCGTTATGAGGAAAAAGATTTACTAGGGCAAGTGCTGTTTTCCCTTCAGTCAGGGTAGTGCTGAAACCAGCAGTCATAGGCAGTAGTTGTAGTTGAAATGTATCATTTTAGGAGAACTACTTGAAGGATTTAGTGTGAAATTCAGAAAGGCTAAAAATTATATATAAAAAAAGCCCTATTCAAAAATTAAGTCAAAGCCTTTAATTCTAACTCATAGGCAGAAGAGGTGGTGGGGAAAAAATATGATTTGGGATTTATTAGTTCAATTGTTTATATTCTGTAGGAGAGGAGTGACCAGGCTAATTGCCCTGACCTTGAGCCAAGGCAAATTAGTGCTTCTCTAAAAGGATGTTTGAGTGGTGGTGACAATGCCCAGGAATAACAGGTTAGTACCATCAATTAAATGCAATTAGCAACTTGTAGCTGCTCTCCCTTGGAAACAGTGAAAGGTAGTGGATGTGAAATTTCCTGCTGTAATCCCTGGTACCAGCTGAGAAGAAATTCAGAACCCCGCAGTAGCTGAAGCACCTAACTCAAACCCATCAATGCCTGTTTGAATGTTATGATCTCTACTCTTGTACTGTAGATAGATTCAAGCATCTTGAGACTTAATCTCCAACTTGGCAAGAGATCAGGAATTGAGAATTAGTGCTAAATGAAGCTTAACCTTCTGTCTAATAGAAGAATAGGACATGCTAGGCTTTCCTTAATTGCTCTATCAGACAAATGTTCCTTGGGCTCAAGTCTTCACACCAACTCTTCCCATTCTCAAGATCCACTTAGAATGAAGCAGGCTGGACACAGATTGCTGTAAGCATCAAGTTCTTTATTCCTGCAGCATTTCCAATTTAGTTTTGACACTTCCTCCACTGAAGGTTTGAAAATGTGCTTAGGGTACAGGATCACCTAAATGCATTGCTATAAGCTTAAAAACAATGTTGGTAAAGGTGCAGTGCTGGAAGCAGTCTTAAACAAACAGTAAGAAATAAAACAGATCACCTGCGTGCCTTCAGTTACAAGGCTTAGGAAGTTACCCCTAGCTTAAGTTACTTAAATTACATTATAATAAACCTTTAGTGTTTGGATGTTTACAATTCTAGCAGTCAATTAAGGGAATAAAAGAAGGAATTTATTTTAGCAGCAGTAGAAAGAAGGTCAGTATTAGTGGGCCATCCAGCAGACTGGATTTCAAATCTTTTAATTCTGCAACCTATACTTAAGGCATAATCTATTTGTCTTCTAAGCAGGAAGAAAGTATTCTGACCCCCCCGACTTCATAGAATCATATCACAGAATCATAGAATGGCTTGGGTTGGAAAGAACCTCAAGGATCATTAAGCTCCAACCCCCTCTGCTACAGGCAGGGCTGCCTTGTTTTACATCAAAACTGTGTTTAAAACAATGACTATGGACTATAAAGAACACTTTGACCCATAGGTACCCAATTCCCTTCATTCGTTGAAGATTTTCACCATGTTAACTGTACCAACTACACTGAAGGTATTCCCAAGCAGAAGCAGTGAAATTCAGTGATAAATCACTGCCTTGAGAGATATAAAAACACCCTCATGTTTTTCATTGTTCATTTCCGATTTACTATTCACCATCTACCACACCTTCAGAAGCTATTTTAAAACAAGTGCAAACAAGATAAAAAGTAAAGCTACAAAAAGCAATAAATGCTGCTGCACCATGATGTACCCCTGTGTCTTAATGATTTGTATGAAAACAGCAAATAGAAAAGCAGAGGAAAAGCTATTCCTTTGTCACTACAGAAACTCAAGACATTTGATTCCATTCAAGACCATTCTCCACCTGGTTTCCCACATCAATTTTGCCTTGCATTTGGTGACTCTGGATGGCATTCAAAGTTTGAATGCAGACCAATCTGTTGAACAATGGTTGCAGAAGACAATAAAATATGTAGTTCATCTGGATATGGTTTTTTTTTTATAGTGTTGTCTACACTAACAAAATAGAACAGATGTAATTCTTTCAATATCAGAAAAATATTCCAAACTAATTTTACAGCATACTTTCATTTGTAAACAGAAGCAACATCCATTTCACTCATGCCTTTGTGTAGCTTCTTCCCCTTTCTGTTCAGGTACCGCTTCATCATCAGGTTTCATCTGAGCAGTGGGTAATGAGCTCTCAAAACTGTTTATGAGTACTGTTTCTTGGTTTTGGGGATCAGTTTCTAGTGCTGTTTTTGAAGAAATTTCATTAGGAAGAGTAAAAGAAGGTAAAGATGTTGCTGTAGGCAGAAGGTGGTCCAACTGTGGCTGCCTGGCAGAGCCTTCAGGATTCTTCATGATATCTTCAGGGCTCGAAGCTGTGGTGTTCTCTGGGAAATCAAGAAGTATTTCACAAAACAAAGAACCAAACACACACCAATTCCTGTCAGTGCCTCTGGTTATGGTGCCTAGAAAATCAGTTTGAATGGCAAGCCTCTTATGGGCACAGCACACAGATTCACAGCTTCCAAATACACGAACTGCATTTACTCAGCTCTGCAAAACTCAGTAAAGTCTGATGCTGTAGTAGCTCAGAGGTCTGGAAACCCTGAGTACACTTACCAAAATAAGCAGAAGGGTCAGTGTTTGACATGAGCTTTTCAGTGCCTATGAAAGAGCCTGCTGCTGGCATGCTGAAGGAGGCTGAGGAAGGAATGCTGGACACGTTTGTTAAGTCAGTCAGCTCAGGAAGTGAAACACCAGACATGTCGAGAAACCCTGAAGAAAGAAGATGTTGTGACACTTTCAGATTAACACGGAATTTCAGCTTCAAAAAAGAGACACACTACATGTAGACTGAAATTAATTCAACTCTATACACCACTGTTCATGGTCTTGTATTTAATTCTCAAACTTGTTTAGAGCTTTTTGGTTTATTTAAATATTCCCTTTCAAAAGTAAGAGGACAAGTTGGAAAAAGCATGCAAGAAAACATACCTGGATCCATAACTCTCTGGAGAGGGGGAGGAGGAGAAAGTGAGCTTTCTGGTGAATACCCACTCGTTTCTTGGCCTGTGGATTGATCCAGATTCATAACTACTTCAGAGTTGTCACTTTGAGAAGTAGGTGCCAATAACGAAGCCTGGAATAACACAGTAAAACACATCTTTTCATGCTGCAAGTGTTACCCAAAATCAGTCTTCCCATGAGACAGTGTTCTGTCTCGACCTCTAAGTCCATCAATTCAGAGAGAACTGGTTGATGCTGAAACTGATAAGTCACTGTTTCTGACTGGTTACAACATATTCTTTCAAAGCCAACATGTTTTGAACAGCTGACACTTAATTCTTCTGGGTGTATTTTATTTCCTAGTCACAAGGATATCCTAAACCACCTTCTCACTGATCCAGACAGTTGTCACATCCTCAAAACAGGAAGCAAGTATCTGTCAAAAATGCATTTCAGCCAATACCAATAAAAGAATAAGTGGAATATTCATTATTGCACCCAAATATCCAACTACAGTGATGAATACAGAAAGATACCAGATGGAATTTTGAGGCAATAAAGTCTACTTCTCTCTCAAGCCATCGTTTCTGCCATCTGCTTGGCATCATCAACTCTTACTTCTGCTGTGCTCAAAAATACTGTATCATGAATCTTAAACCAAGCAGAAAATTAAATGAAAATGAAATTCCATAGAATGTGTGATCTTACTTCCTACATACCTCTGTGTAACCATTAGTAGATGGTACAGGAGTTCCAGCTTCTGGTAAAGGCGAAGGTGGTTTGCTTTCAGGCTTTTTCTTTGATACTATTGACTGTGTTGGAATCCTGTGCAAATAGCCATATCCGATACCACACCCCAAACTGCACAACAGAAGTAAAACAAGATTTGGAAATAATCCTTAACAAAGCTGGTAAGCCTTTTAAATTCTGACTTCTAAAACAAAAAGAGTTTGAGTCCTTAAATTGGAGCAGGAAATGCCTACCTGCAAGAATCCTTTTTGCAACTGACAGAGCACAAGGCAAGTGATATTTAAATAGATGTAGCTCAGTTTTTGGTTAACTGTTTTCTATATCTTCATGAAATATATGATCTGACCATTTGCATTTTGTTCTTGCTTCACCAAATGCTCAAGTGTGAAAGTGTAGCTAGCGCATCTGCTAGCAAGGAAGTCAGCATAAGTTTTACCATCAGTATCAACTCAAATAGCATTAGATCCAGAACATGCCTAATACCTCTCAGCTATTTCTTTTCTTTAATGATGAACAATTTCATGTGAGAAGGAAATAAGCCTTAAAGTGAAAACAATGAGCTGTAATCAGTGACAATATTCTTAACAAGAGCTCATTTACAGTGAGTGCATAACCTGTCATCACCCAGTGGCTGTCCGCAGATCAGTACCTTCCTTCTCCACCCCAAGCTCCATTGGGAGTCACAACTACCTCTCGAATGGAGTCTGCTTCAGTGTTATAAACCATCAGCTTCAGCGGCTTTCCCTCATGGGACTCAACCAGTGAGAAGAAATCTTCTGACTAAGAAAAGAAATAACAGTAGTTATTAAACGCATAAGATGAGGAACTAGAAACAAATTGGTATTTGAAGCATTTACTTCAACATGAGATATTAAAAACCCAAAGATAGACTAAAACTCACTAATGTACACTTTTTTTTTTTCCCTTTGCCAGGTTTAAGTAGATAGATAAATGAATAAATACTGGTAAAGTTTACCTCAGCCATTAAGCATCTCAAACGTTAACCTCACAAAATCCAAAACAATCATCCCCATACGTTCTGTGTGCATGCAATTAGGATTATAAATCCTAACACATAAACATAGCAGGCATGAAGACAATATATGAAGGAACACCAACCCTACCTCCTGCAGAATCTGATCAGATCCAACAATGTAGTCAGTGTATGGCTGCAATCCACCTACAGCAGCAGGAGACGCGGGTTCAACATCCTGTGAAAGAATGGCAGCTGTCACCTGCACTCTCAGAAAATGAAATTACTAAAAGCTAACCCAAAAGACAACAGAAGAAAGGAACACCTGGTTTACAGGACAAAACAGAAGTCTTCAAGCAGTAATAGTAGGTGCAACACTGTGCACTCACATGCCGAATATAGAAGGACCAATTTGAAAATGAGATGTTTTGAAATTGGTAAGAAGTTGCATTTATTTCAAGAACCAGAGACATAAGAACAGACCAGCTCAGTCTTTCCTCAGCTGTTCTACACTTTCAGCTCTCCCTCTTGGTTTTAGAACAATTTTTTGCTGCTTTTATTACGTGAGTATTATTTCAATGAAGTTGAGACAACCAACTGAGCCAGAATCATTGGTATTTGTTTTGGTTTTTTTTAATTTTTTATTTTGCTTTGCTATTGTTTCTTCAACACAAGACAAAGCACCCTTCTTCCCATCATGCAGTCTGCACGCTGTGGTTGGGCTGGGATTCATTTTATTCTTAGTGGCAGGCAACAGTAACAGACAACAACCTGTCTCTGTTCAAATAGCTCAAACTTTCAAGACTGTGTTCCCCTCCTCTTTGTGATTTCAGCACTGCACTTCTACATACTACTCTTAAAAATACATATACTTTAAAGCAAGGTTATAGGAACACCAACAAGCCACCAAGAGACAGTCACCCACAACTGCATTCTACATACAGCAACATTCTCATGCATAAGGATCTGTAAATCCTTATGAAAACATTCCTGAAATACCTCAGACTATGAATTAGCAATCCTTCCAAATGGCATACCTCATCTAACAGAAAACACACACACAACAAGCTTCAAATCTGATCAGTAAAACTGGAGGTTGGTGGCCCTGCCTGTGGAAGGGGGTTGGAACTTAATGATCCTTGGGGTCCCTTCCAACCCAAGCCATTCTGTGATTCTATAAAACACCTTTTCAATGTTTACCCCCTAGATAGAATAGATACAGAATAGATTCCATTAGTATAATAGTACATTGCTGTCTTGGAGGAAGCTCTGAAATGGAAGTCTACATTCTGCTCTTAGCTCAGCCAGAACCTTTTGGATAAGCAAAGAATCCTGACTCACCAAAACATGCCACACGTGTTCATTGGCCCCCTGGAAACTGCAGAACCTCACGCTGGCTCCGAGAAGACCTTGTCCTCCCCACGTGTTACTGGGGACCACCTCCACCTCTCTTATCTTCATTGTTTTGATATTATACACCTCCAGTTTCACTGCTTTTTCAGCATTTGCCTTCAGTAGATCTTTCAACATATTGTTTTCTTTATTCTGTAGAGCAATGCATATATATGGTTAATGCTATTTCTAGTTGCACCTGTAACACAGATGTCATGCTTGTGGCAGAATTTGAATACAAAGAACCAAAACAGTCATTAGACTTTATGTTTTACAATCAGTCCAGCAGTAGTTTTCTTTTATTCAGAAGCAGTCTGCACTGTTAGCTCATGTCCTTCTAAAAAAGTAACTACTATCATTCAGTTTAATTGCTTGCTTCCTTTTTCTTTTAACCTCTGGTAAGTCAGGAACATTAGATCTTAACTACATGTTTGCATCAGTAAATGGCATCAGTAAATGGCAGCACTTCATGGTTGATCAGTACTGAGCCTTGGGCCAAAGATGTGAGCCTTCCAAACCAAAACAATGCATTAAAACGTACTCAATTCTTCCTCAATAACTCACCATACAGGAACTGTGTGACCAGCCCCAAACCATAAGCACACAGGCCACGTGGCACTTTTCTTCCTGTGATTCTTTCCCCTGTTTTATCAAATATTGAAACAACTTTGCTTAAACAAATGCTGAGCTCTCACCACTGACTCACCAGCTCAGTATTCACCTGGTGGCAGAAAATACCCACGAATAACACCACAAGCACAGAGTTAACCTGCTAAAAAGCCAGCGTGACTGAAAGCATCAGTAAGACTCCTCAGGTTTTGGTTTACCTTTTTAATGCCACAACAAGACATTCTCTATTCTGACAGCTTTGCTTTCTATCTCTCACAACGACGATACCTCGGGAAAAAAATAAAAAGAAAAAAAAAGAAAATAAAGTTTTAGAAGAGACACTCACCAGCCTGGTGTGTCCTATCGCAATGATGAAGTCAAAGAAAGGCTCCAGCCCTCCTTGCTGAGCGGGGGAGTTCTCCTGAACCTGAAAAAACATATATATGTATATATATATTAATTTTACATGGATCTGCAGTCACGTTAAGCGACTTAACGTGTTAATTATTACACCTGAGTCAATATTTACTTTTCACTGAACCAGAAACGAGACAGCAAGCGACGGACACTGGAAGCAGCTCACAACCGTGAACTTAGATATTTATATATTTACTTCCAATCGCCCTTTGAGGCTTTCCCTCCTCACACACACACGCATTCCCCAGGTGCAGCACCACCATTTTTCACACACGACTTCCTCCCCGCAGAGGCAGCGCGGGTTCGGCCCGCCTGAGGCAGCGCGGCGCCATAACCCCCACCGCCCCGCGCCGCCTCACCCCGTGTACGTGGAAGCCCTCGGCGCCGCCGTCCGGGAGCTCGGAGCTCGAGCCCAGCCCCATGCCTGGCAGCGCGGCTCAAGCGGCGGCGCCGAGCAGCATCTCCCCGCCGCCCGAACTCGACGGACGGCCCCGCAGACCTGAGCAGCGGAGCGCCGAGCACGGAGGTGCGGGAGGCACCGCCCATAGCAACGCCTACCGCTCCCGCCCGCCGCCATTGCCGCCCCGCCCCGCCATGAGGGGCGGCTCAGCCGTGCGTGCGGCTGCGCGGCTCGGAACGAGGTTCTGCGTCCTCCTCTGGGCGGTGCGTGGCGGTGTGCAGCCGCCTCTCAGTGAAAAATTTCCCCTTGACGTCTAATTTAAATCTCCCGTCTTTTAGTTTAAACCGCTCCCTTTTGCCCTGTCTAATTTAAATCCCCGTCTTTTAGTTTAAACCGCTCCCTTTTGTCCTTCCTGTCGCTATCAGACCGTGTAAAAAGTCGCTCCCCCTCCTGTCTGTAAGCTTGAGCACTGGAAAGCCGCAGTGAGGTCACCCCGGAGCCTTCTCCAGGCTGACCACCCCCAGCTCCCTCACCTTCCTGCACACAGGAGCTCTCCAGCCCTCCGAGCATCCCCATGCCCTCCGCTGGACGCGCTCCTACAGCTCCAATCCCTCCCCCAGCGGCGGGGCCCCACGGGGCAGTCATAAAATCACAGAATATTTATACAGAACAGAATATTTATACAGTCCCCTCCCTGTCCCCGCTGCCGCCCCTCCGCTGACGCAGCCCAGGTTGCTGTTGGCCTCTCAGGCTGCAGGCTCACACTGCTGGCTCGTGTGCAGCTTTTCGTCCATCAGGACCCCAAGTCCTTCTCCACAGGGCTGCTCTCAGTGAGTTCTCCTCCCAGTCTGTACTCACAGCTGGGATTGCCCCAACCCACGTGCAGCACCTTGCCCTTGGCCTTCTTCAACCTCATTAGGTTCACATGAGCCCGCTTTTGGGTCCCTCTGGGTAACATTCCTTCTTTCTGTTGTGTCAGCGGCACCACGCAGCTTGGTGTCGTCAGCAAACTGCTGAGGGTGCGCTCAGTGCCACTGTCTGTCACTGAAATAGAAGAGCACCGATCCCAAGATGGACTGCTGGTGGACACCACTCATCACTGGCCACAAAGCCATTGACAACAACCATTTGGCTGCAGTCATCCAACCAAGGCATACAGAGCCTTGGTAATCATTAAAAATTGCTAATATTTCCCTTCTTCCTTAAATTTCATATCTTCCACTCCATTCGTCTTAGGATGAACTCTGATTCTGCCTCAGTAATTCCTCAATAATGGAAGAGTTTCCTCATTCTTTCTTCAAACATCAAAAGAAAATGCCAGAGACTCTGATCCCAGTATAAAAGGATTACGTAGTATATATATGACCACAGCCAGAAAGCCCAATGGAGTTATTTGCATTTATGTTTACTGTGGAAGATAGTGAGGAGAATCTCACCCCAAAACCTTTTGTTATAGGAAACCTGTCAGAGGATCTGCCTTCACTTAAGGTGAATGCCAAGGAGACTTCAGAACTCATGGCTTTGAAGGAATAGGTGGCAATTTTACAAAGTCTTAATTCAGAAATGAGTTAGCACACCTACTGGCTGTAATAAATAGTAGTTCTAGTAGAAGCTGGCAAAAGGGATAAGCAGTGAAATGACAAAATGCACCAATGGAATTATTCAGAGCAGTAAAAATAAGGAGCAATTCCAGAACTGTAAAAGGATCTTGAAAGATTAGGTGGGCAATAAAAGCATAGATATAATGAAGTGTAGGTAAACACGAAAGGATATGTGTCAGGAAAAGCTCTGACTGACTGTACGTGTGAAATGGTGGGCTCTGAGCTGTTCAGCAACAGCCTGCTATGAGACCTGGAGTTTACAAAGAGGGATTTCAGCAACTGGTAGTAACCTAAAAGCACATCCGCTGAGAACTGCTGTAAAAGCAAAAGGGAATAGCATGGAAGACATTGGTGAATAACCACATGAATTCCATTTTCTCATGTCTTTTCCTAAAGGAAAACCAAAAACAACCTGTAAGAACTGAAAAGATTGAAAAAGAGCATTAATAATAATTGAAGGTATCACACGTAGGGAATGATTAAGCAAGCCAGGACTCCTTCATTTGGGTAAGAAACAATTGAGAGAGAGAGCTTGCTAAAAGTTGTTTGTGGTAGAGGGGAAGTAGTCAGGAGCTGAATGTTTGCTCTTGTTCCCTTTTTTAACAAGAGAACTGTTGAAATTGTGAGAGCACAGGTTCAAAGTAAGCAGAAGGAGGTGATTTTTCATGTAACAGCTCATTGAGTTCTGCAGCTCCCTACCACAGGAGGCTGTGATGCCAAGAGTTACTTGGCCCCAAGGAAGCACTGGACGAGTTCACCAAAGAAAAATCCAGGGAAAGCCAATATGTACACGGAAACCACTAAAACAAAAGATATTTTCTGAGCTGAAACCATCCAAGGGTTGGGAGAGTGCTGAGGGGAGTATTGTTTGTGCTTGGCCCAGTCTTAGTCTTCACCAAGTTAAGTTGTGGAAAGAAAGAAATCTAGAGATGTAGGTATGTTTTAAGTGCTGTTTTTTTATAAGTTAATAGATAAAATAGTATCAAGATAGAGCTGCTGTCACTATTAGAAATCTGTCCTGGACTGCAGTCCAGGTTGCACAGGTTGGTGCAGGGTCACCAACCAGCAGACCAGGCTGCCCAGAGCCACATCCAGCCTGACCTTGAATGCCTGCAGGGATGGAGCATCCACAGCCTCCTTGGACAACCTGTTCCAGTGTGTCTGAGTGAAAAAGGTGATGGAAGAATCACGTTCTATATCAGTGAGGAACTGTATGCTATTTCTCAGTGTTCCTTTCTGCTTAATAATTCATTTTTCAAAGGTATGACTTTTAAAAGGGGACAATTTACTAATCTACTTTACATTCTAGCAAATGCTATGCATGTGTTAAATCTGTCAAGAATTAGGAGACTCGTTTCTTTTGACTTTTTCTATCTATATGACTTTTCAACATTTAATGCATTGGGACAATTTTATTTTAATAGCTGTTGATCTAATAGATTGTGAAACTGTTTAAGAGTTGGGAAATAAAAAAAAATAATATAAAAAAAGGACAAACACAAATATTTTTGATAGCTAATGGGTAGAAATGTCTTTTTTAGTGGATATTTCTACACTACTCCAAACCTCTTCCTCCTTTTTTGATAAATAAGAATGTTCAGATTTTTTTCTGCAGTGGGAAAGTAAGTCCTTGTTGGGGGGTAAAACTCCTTCTGCAGGTCTGCTTGGATTTGGTTGTCATTTTGAAGCTACTTTGATGTAATTATTTGACAGAGGCAAGTAGGCTGGTACTGAAAGGCTTTCTGAGCAGTCTTCCTCCTTCCATTTCGAAGGGTTTATGAAGATATGCAGGGAGGGCTGTCTGATCATATCCAGGACGTGGTAAAAAGGGAACCCAGCTGTACTTGAATATGCTGCTCTGTAACTGGTGGGTGAGAATGGTTGTCAAGTTTCTTAGTGAATGTGTTTTGAAATCTCACTCTCTAAATGTTATTCTGTTAATTGTTTATTAGATAGTGAAGATAGGATTGTATTATCAATCACAGAATCATAGAAAGGCTTGGGTTGGAAGAGACCTCAAGGATCATGAAGCTCCAACCCCCTGCTGCACGCAGAGCCACCAACCTCCATATCTATTACTACACCAGGCTGCCCAGGGCACCATCCAACCTGGCTTTGAACATCTCCAAGGATGGGGCATCCACAACCTGTCTGGGCATCACCACTCTTGTAGTAAAGAACTTAAATCAAGAAATGGCCAAGAGTAACACTTGAGGTATTCTCCGTAACACTTTGCCAGCAGTGGATTTTCCTTTTATAATAAAGTCAATACATGATAAAAAATGCAGCTAATTTTGTGAGGTGGAATGTCAGGCTGCAGACATGAAAATTAGCAAGCCATTAGCAATACATTTTGACTCTTACAAAGTTTTAAATCTCTTGAAATGTGGCATTTCTCTGTTATGACGTTTTGGTGTTATGGCATTTTACAATTAGAAAAATGACAGCCTTAGAAAAACCTGCGTGTGGTCTTTCCTTTCCTTGTGAAAGAAATGCAATTTATCTTCCAGCATAATGGAACTAAAACAATGTGACATGCAACTGACAGATTCTGCAGAGCACTGTAAACTTCAAATGCTTATTTTTCAAAGCCGTTTGTGTGCTTGGCAATTACAGCTCGCTTACAGGATTGGTCTTTTCTAACAGTTCCAATGTAAGCGAGAGTTAATAGGTGAAACGTGCGCTGACCATTCTCAGATGTGGTTGGATGAGTACATGGATTGTATGAAGCTGAGTTAGTCACAGGTTTCTTTTTTTTTCAATTAGTGGAAAAAAACAGGCACTTCTAGGGGGTACCCCTATAATAGAGGATTTTTCCCACATTGTATAAATAGTTGTCCGATATGGCAGAAGAATTGCATAGTGTGAATACATTTCTTTGGCTTCTTGCATACTTGTTTTCTGTAGAATTCATCAGAAATTGTGTATCTGATAAGATTATCCACTTCAGTTGCAAACAATAAATTTGTCCAGATCTTCAGTCATATCTGTTTGTACATCTTTGAGGACAAGGACAGGATGCTCATGAACAGGGATTGTGAACATATGGTTGTCTCCAGGACAGTATAAGGCAGGGTTTTCATATGTACATTATGAATGAAAACTTCAAATGATCATCAATAGAGTCTTGCAGTCCTGGAGAAGCATATATAAGAAATGATAGGACAAGGGGGAATGGTTTTAAACTAAGACAGGGGAGGTTTAGCACTAGAACAGGTTGCCCGAGGAGGTTGTGGATGCCCCATCCCTGGAGGCATTCAAGGCCAGGCTGGATGTGGCTCTGGGCAGCCTGGTCTGATGGTTGGTGACCCTGCACACAGCAGGAGGGTTAAAATTAGACAATCATTGTGGTCCTTTTCAACTCAGGCTATTCTGTGATTCTATGATTCTATGATTCTATGATTCTATGATTCTATGATGATAAGTGTACGAATAGGCCAAAGTTCAGCTGTTGCCAGCTCTGTTGATTTTATTGTTTCAAGATCTATTCACAAGAGAGACTTTGAATATAAATTGATTTGAATATAAATATTATATTGATGGCATTGAATATAAATAATATATTGATGTTCACTGACAAATAAATTCGGGGTGTTTCCAAAGCAACTCAATTCAGTGCAGCAGTACAGCTTATTTAATAGGCTTACTTGTCTTATTACTGAGACTTGCAGAGACTAAGCAAATTCTTTGTTTGTTCGGTTACTATACCAGCATGCCAGTGCTATCAAAATTACTCAGGTTGTTAGGCCAAGGTATTTCCTATACAAATAGATACCTTGGAAATATTCCAGCATTTAAGCTGCATTCAGTGAGGGAGGAGCCCGGCCGGCTAACTGAGTTGGTAACAGACAAGCGGTAGTGCAGGCTTGAGTATGTTGAAATAACTTGAATAGTGTTTGGTATAAGTTACACTTCAGAAGTGAATGAGTCTCCTGTAAGCCCTATGTCAGCCCAGTGAGGATTTATCAGGTATTTGGGAGCATTAAAATGGCTGTGTAAGTGTACGTGTAAGTGACTAGGTAACTTCCAATGGAGCCTGAAGAAGTGCTCTGCTCATAAAGTGTGGCTTTATATTAAAAGGCAAACTGGTTAACTCTCTATGTTATGCTCCCCTAGTCACGTGGTGGCTCTTTACTGGGCTTGTTCCAGTATCTGAGTGTCTTTCTTTCACTGGGGGGCACCCAGCTGGACAACTACTCCAAGGATACAGTCTTACAGATGCTGAATAGGGAGGGAAATTACTTCCTACAATCTGCTAGCTACACATCTGCTAATGCAGCCTAAATTGTGGTAGGCTTTGTTTGCTGCAAGGGTTCACTGTGCAATTTGTTGTTCATCATGATCCTTTTCTAGAGACCCCTCAGCATGCACAGTTACACGTGGTTGTTCCATACCAGAGGCTGAGCATCCTCTGCTCTCGTCCCAGACCACTCACTGTGGAAGGCATTGGGTTGACTGTGGTGCAACTGCCTTTGGTAAATCCATACTGGATGATCTTCTTGGCCTCCATGACTCAAAATTTGCACCATAGCTTTCCTAATGACTGATTTTAGGCTGATTGGCTTGTAGTTCCTTCAGTGTTGAGGATTGCAGTTTCTTTATCTTCATTGTTGAAGATGAGTGTGATTATTTTGCCTCTAACTCACTTGGTTGTTGTGAGCTCTCTAAGAAGACAGACTGTATAATACATTGGTGGGTAGCTGCTGAAAGGATCAGGCCCAGGACAGCTGATAGATACCAGGATGCTCAATCCTTATGTCCAGGTGTTCTCCAGCAAGGAAAAGCACTCTTGTCTGCTCCTGTTCTCCTGTCATTGAAATCAGGTTGGACTCTATTGGTATGGTCAAAACAAACTGGTTCAGTTTAGAGTCCTGCTACTGCTGCAGGTGGAGAAAGGAAAGGATCAAGTTGATTTGGGGAAGAAAAAGCATGGGAAAATAGAGATGTAAGGAGTTAAAAGTGGTCAGTTGCCTGTAAGCAGGCTGTGATCAGTATGCTTGTTTAGCCATGACCTGCCTCTCATCAGCAGTCTCATTAAGCTCCATTTCAAACTGTCTCCCAGGCAAGAGGCTCTCCATGGTGTTTGTACAGACGTCTCAATGCCAGAGATCAGAGATCACAGTGTTTTGTGTCCATAATGCCAGGAGATGGAGCAAGTGAAGGTTTGTATGTCTATCAGGATATGCAGGAATTTTTATGCAACCATAGTCCTTTTAATACATTTCATCTGCTTGCAGACAGCACCATCTCTGGCATGTTTTAAAGTCCATCAGTCCTGGAATGCTAGAGTGAAAAGGGATGAATTTTATATACTGAGAATTATCCCTCAATAAAAAGCAGTGATGAAAAGCATAGCTGCACTTACCCACATCATTGTCAGCATATTGTGTTGGAGTAGTGAAGCATTTTAACAGAAGCATTCATTGAAGTGGACTTAAGAATGGAAAGCACTGAGATGGGAGATGGGGAGAACCATCTATACTATCCACTAGGAAGGCCATGATACTTCAATGGTGGTTTATTATTTCACAGGGATTCTCAGTCATGCACACATATTTGGAATTAGGCATGTAAGCTGTATCACCTTTCTCATGAACAAACATGGAGTGAAAGATCTATTCTTGTGTGTGCATTTTTATATATGTGAGAAATATGCTGGGAAGAAAAATAGATGTTGACACTGTAGTCCAACAGCCAGGTTCTCCCCACAGAGCAGAAATCAGGTTTTCGTTCCTACACTAGTTATTATGTTATTTATACAGGATGGGACAGCTTCAGTGGGGAGGAACTGAAAGAGATTGATTTTATAATACCAGAAGTTGAGTGTTTGGGACAGAAATCTGGTGATTGCCACATGGTGTCACCTGCTTCTTTGCAGAGGCTCCAAAACCATCCAATTCCATACCTGCCTGATTCAACTTTCTAAAATGACAGAGAAATAACAGAGCAAAAACGCGAATAATTTTTCCCCAGGTTAGTGAGTCAAATCATTTTACCGCATGAAATGAAAACTCCCAGAGCTGATTCAAGGCAGCTCAGGACCATGTTGCCAGGAGTGGAGTGATAACAAGTCACTTTTTTTTTTTTTTTTTTTTTTTTTTTTTGTAGCAACAAGCTGTTAGAGCAGCCCAGGCGTATAGGTAACATTACCCTTGGCACAGCTGATGGAACTTGCCCAACTCATCAGTTTTGTGTTATGTTAAGCACCCGTAACTGAAGAGCACAGAAGCCAATGCCCTACTGCTGTGTGCTGCTCTAATTATAAATTATCCTTGCCAGTTGCTCCAAGCAGTTCCTTCCAGACTGCAGTTGTTACAGAAAAAGCTGCTCTTTTTGAATACTGCTCTTCATTAATTTGTTGTCAGCACTGTAGTATAGGTGTATCTTTGTGCATTGCGTTAAGCAACGTAGTTAACATCTGTTATGACCAGCCTATTCTCTCTTTCACTATCTCACAAAGGGAGCAGTGAGTAAAGCTCTTCACTTTGCCAGTGTTTTGGGGTGAGATTAAAAGCATCAATTTTGACATTTCAGATAGAATCTTGGAGAGATGTAAGCATCTGCCTTCCAGAGTGGGATTTGAATTGGCAGGCTTTCAGCAACACGTGCCATTGATGGTGTTTAAATTCATTCAGCACCTAAGCACATGTACTTGATTAACTGCAGAAGCATTTTCTAAGCATTTGAGCACTAGGTACTTATGCAGTCACGATTCAATGCAAGAGTTGTGGTACAGGGAGAAAAGTAAATAGCAAAACCCTTTTTCCTCCAGGGCTTACTTCCTCTTTCCTTAAGATTTTATACACTCGGTTCCTGATTTATCTCTTCTTTAAGTGGTTGACTTTGCATTGAGGTATGTATATGAACTGGAATAAAACACGTTCTGTAAAACTGTAGGAACTCTGAAACTGTAAGTGAAGGGATGTCATATGTGTGAGATCACCTGTATGTCCATCAACACATTGTAAAATAAGTTAAATGTCTACCTAAAGAGATTAATATAGTTCCAATTGCTTATAGTTTTGTATGTAAAGGTATGATGAAGGCAAATATTTCAAAATTTGTTAAGATGAGGATCCTTTGTCTTACTGCTTTTTATAGGTAAATGTGGTAACTATATTGAGGAGACTGCTTGTTCTCTATTCTTTTCAGATAGGCTCATCACAGTCAAACTCTGAGATACTTTAACAAAGCTACAAAGAGCAGCAATACGAGATTTGTCTGAATCCTCTTGGACTTTGGCTTTTCGAGTGCCACGTAATACCACTTTTTCTGATGGACTGTTTATAACTTACAGAAGTGTTTTTCTCTGCTCTGATGGACTCATCCGCTCTTCCCATTGTTCTGAGCAGTGTTTTTTCTCAGTCAAATCCAAGGCCTCTGTCTGTAGAGAGTGACAGTGCAATTTTTCTGAACACTCAATCAAAATAACTCGTAGTATAATTCAGGATGAATGAACCTCAGGAGATCATGTAGCCCAACCTCCAGTTTGCTCAGCTTTTGTCAGGATTATGGTGCCTTTTTGGAGGAGATTCAACTGTCACCTCAAACAATTCTCTATGCTTTGCAGTATAGGGTATCAAGACTGCTGTCTTGGAGGTTTTCCTGTGTGTTATCACTTGACTGCTGTCAAGTACAGCACCTTTTTGCAGCGTCCTTTACAATGCCCAAACCACATTCTTACACTTTGCAAAATACTCAATTGGTTTGCCACTTTTAATGAGTAAGTCTCCAGAGAGAGAATTTTGATATTTTGGATGGCAGCACTAGGCTTCAGCATCTCAAGCTACATTTCTGAATTGGAGCTTTGTTGTATTCCCGTGATACCAAAAACTAATCAGCCATTTACTCCAATTTCTGTGGGTTTTTTAATTGATTTCCTTCACCTACAGTCAGCCATAACTCATAAACTCAAGGTTTTTCACCCTTGGCAAGTCCTCTTACATGGAGCAGCTTCCCAGTCCTACTCTAACTCCCCTCTCTTCATTCACATATGACCAAGAGGTTCACCTCGTTCACCAAGCATATAGCAAAACGCAGACAGTCCCTCTGGAGCTCTACACTAAAACAATGTCTGAAGTGGAGGAATTCAGAAAACAGCTGTAATTCATCATCTGGAGTGTAATTTATTTCTCCTTTGGGCATTACAGCACAACCCAACATCAAAGCCACTCAGCTGCAAAATGAGTATACCATTTGCTTTGCTGTAGAGTACAGATTATGGACAAACAATTACTTAATCTAAATGGCATGGTGTCCAAAAGGAGAATAAACAGACAACAATGTTCTTCAACAAAATTGTACACAGGGAGCACACACAGAATCTTTGGAATAATAAATTAACAATAGAAAATGAGAGAGCTGGCCAGGTCTAACAAGGGTGATGAATGTGGTGGAAATGAGAGAAGAGACTGTTTGGCTAAGAGGCCACTCTCTGACCTCCTAGCCAAAACTAACTGGGAGCTAAAAATGATCTATGATGTAAAGGGAAAAAATGTTCAATGGCTTAAAAAAGGTTTCAGTGCTAAATATCACAATGAACTTTTATGGCTTCCAAGAAAATAGAAAGGGTTTGTTAAAGAGGGCTGGTGGAATTACACAAGAAAAAATCCTGGTCCTACCATGTCCATCCCATGGGCAGCAGATTTACATACTTGGATGAATGAACCATCTTTTCCAGTTCATTTTCTTAACTCTTTCTTTTTTACTTCATTATGTCTACAATCATAGAATCATTAAGGTTGGAATAGACTACTGGAATCTTCTACCATCAACAAGGAATACTCCTACCATCAACCCATCATCACCATGCCCACTAAGCCAAGTCCCTCAACCATGTCCAGTCCCAGACCTGCTGATGTCAGTACTTATAGAACCCTGGACCTACTTTTAAAACAAACTCCTCAATAGAAATTTGGGTAAAAATGATTTGGAGAGAAAATTCAGGTCCATGCCATGCATGGAATTATACCAACCATTTCTCATACTGACAACTAATCTTTGGCTGCAGTTCAAGGTGGTTTACTACCTATATCTTGATGCTCTGTGTGTCCAGAAGAGATTTTGCCTCATCATGGAAACAAGTCTCTGGATTTTTATGTTGTGCTGAAGAATCTGTGTGCTTTTAGATAGATGCCTAATGAATGTCAACAAGTGCTTAGAGTGGTTGAGCTTTACTCTGGGTGTCTGGAAAGTGACTGGATGAATATTAGCAGAGATGGCTCTTGAAAAAAAAGGAAAACATTCCTCACCCTAGATCACGAGTAACCAACCTTTCACTTTGCCTGGGCTGCATTGAGAGAAGAGGAATTGTTTTGGACTGCAGATATGTAGGTTGCTCCAAAAGTGATGCCTCCAACTTATTTCCATGGAAAGTACAACTGAGCACAGCAACACTGTTTGATAGAGCAAATTTTCAGCTACAAAACATTTTTTCTCAACATAGTCACCACCATTAGCTCTGCTTTTTTGCCAGCAATGAACAAGAGCCCACATGTTGTGCTCATACAAACCTGCCCTAGCAGGGATAACCCACTGCTGCTGTTGCCACTGCTGAAACATCATTCCCCACCTCACTGTGCTCACTGTCTCCATAAACGTTCAGCAAACATCAATGAATGTCAATGGGTGCCATTTTTTTCTGCATGGAGAGATTCAATTTCACACTTTTGCTTCATCTACACTTCCATGTCAGATGCTATTTTGTCAGTCTGCCCCTCTCCTGCCATGTGTCACAGGTTGCTCATTGCAAAGGCCTCTACATGTTCATCTTAAGGACTATGTTAAGGCTGCTGTTAAAAATGGAATGCACCTCTTGGCATTTCCCCCTGCAAGGACCACCACTTGCCATAGTCAGATGGACTACCCATCTGGGTAATGGTCTGCTCCACCTGGGAAAAAGTCTGGGATGTTTTGCATTCCTAAGAGAGAGTCCAGATCTCTGCCAGCCACAGCATCTCCCATTTTCCTCTTTTTTTCCTCATAGCCCAGATCTCTGCCACCCCTGGCACTGAGAGCCAACAATTTGGGTGCAGGCAGAGGAAAACAAGGGAGGAGAAAAGGATGTTAGAAAACAGGATCAGCACATCCAGCCAAGGTTGAACCACCCTCCCCTGTGGCTAATGCTCTTATTATCCAGTTGACAAAGATCCGGTCATGTTACATGGAGCAGCAGGCAGCTGGGTGGACAGATGCTTTTCTTAGAAGGGAATGCAACATGTGCATCGACAGTTACTAGCCTGAAGTGCTGGCTGGGTTAACCCTGCTTGGGTTTTAACCTGATCTGAGAGCACTCGAAATTTGTCAGGTGTTATTTCTTCTGCACGGCCCGGTGGGAACTGTGCAATGTGGAGGTGTTTGGGTAACCTTGGGCAATGCCTTGAACAGGTTCTTGCTTTCTTTTGGTTGTGGGTTTGTTTTTAATTTCTTTTTTTTTTTTTCTACATTGGGAACATTTTTGATCAGTTTAACAAGTTCTGAGCATAGTAACATTAAGCAAAGATTTAGACACAGCTTCTTATCGAAATTGCTAGCATTAAAAAAAAAAAAAAAGTGCTTGGAAAATTGCTACCACTTCACTGAAGATGACTCAATATCTTGTTCCTCTTGGTTGCCTGAGTAAATTGTAATTGGAATATTTAAGCTGGGAAAGGGTGAACCTCTCAGCATCTAAGTGGTATAGATTATAGCATATTTATTCTTTCTCTCCAGTTAGCATGCCAGCACAAAACCTGAAGTGTTAGTTACACCGATTGAAAGGGTTCCCTCTATGGAGGGAACAAGATTTCTGTGAGAAAGTCCTGGTAGCTCTCTGAAGGAAGGGATATTGGCCAAAGAAAGGGACTTAGGTTGGTAACAGCATGCATTGCTTCCTGGTCATTGTGGTGGGGTTGTGGAGACTTCTGGAAGCAGATGTCGATTTCACTTCACTTTATATGGCCTGGAAGACTGCTAACAGTGTTCTTCAACCATGGAAGCTTTAAAGACAGCCACTGTGATGTCACCAGATGCAGTGGAAGGGCTTAGCCAGAGTACTTTGATAAGCTAATGCAGATTTCCAGCTCCATGGTCTTTTTTCCAGGTTTCTTATATGAGCTACTCCACCGTTCAAAGGCACACACACCATTTCTGCCTGGTCTGGGTGCCAAATACTTTGTAGTTTCATATATATATATATATAAAACCTTAAAACCTTTGTCCTTATCCTCATTCTTGCTACTACTGCTGCATCCTTCTCACCCTCTGAGTTCCTGCTGCTGTTCCTGCACAGCTGGGCATCTCACTGTGCACTTAATCAAAGGAATGGTAAAGCTCTCTTTGCTTTAACCTTGACTTTACACATAATTGCTGACTTCCTGGGAGTGGAAATCAAGCTGATTGCTGATTTACATAAGAGGAGATACATTTGCATTAATGTCAGCACTTGAAATGGGTTTGCATCCTGAGAAACCTACATAGGGATAGGGAGGTGGAAAGAAGCTCAGGTTTCACAGCCCACAGACCGTGTCATACACTTTGCTCTGCAGCAAGTCATACGTGCACCGCACAAATGAGACAGCACGACACCAACACACACTCTTCCTTAATTACCCGTGCCGTTAGTGAACGTGCTTACAACGAGGGGTAACAAGCTGATCTTTCACACTGCCTCAGACAGATGCAGAGATGCAAAGTGAATATTCAGATGCCACTAGAGGGCATTGGCAAACCGAAGGAATGCTTGATGTGCTTATCACCAGCTCCCGAAGAAGTTTTGCGGGCTGATAAAACGGCATGTATACAGCCTTGCACTCTGTCCTTTGTGTTTGCTCGCAGACGCTCAGATAAGCAACCGGGAGCTGCTTTTTGCTGCCATTACCCGGAGGTCCTACTGGAAAACAGATAAACTGTGCTTATTGCAGTGTGCGCAAGTGAAAATGAAACCAGCAGCGCTTTATTCGGGGTTTACAAAAGGACTGGTGCCCCAGCTGTGTTTGTAGCTCGTTGCTTGCCCTTGACAATGTCTCTTCTGTATTCAGAATTTTGGCAATTGTCCTCCTCTGACACAGGCACACACACAAAAAATACTGAATTAGCTTTCCTTCCCTTTAATATTAGTGAATGGTTCTTGCTCCTTTTAAGACAGCGTGTGACTTCTGCTGTGACACCAAGTTCAGCTGCTTCACTTCTAGATCTGTTAGACTCACTAATAGTGGAGTAATAGCCCTTGCATTTTGCTTAGGAACCAAGTGAGAGCAGCACCTTGAATGTTCATGATCAAAGGCTTCAGGGAATGGAGTCCCTCAGTCCTTTCCAGAACCCACCTGGATGCTGAGAAGTGAAGGAGTGCAGTCTTTGCTGGCTTTGGGGTGCCTGAGATTGGCTCTATCTCTGTGTGCTCAGTGCCTGAACACAAAGAGGTTAAGGATGGCAACCAGGAGGAGAAATATTATGCTGCAGCTGCAGGAGTAGGAGAACCACGTGTTAGAGGCTGTTTAGAGTCATTATCACATCCCCAGCACCAAGAAGGAGCATTTTTTTCCAGGTTCCCATGACAGGAACAGTTTGTGCTGCTCAGCTGTGATTTATGGCATAGGATAAGAGGAGGCGATGGCCTGGGAGCACTCACGTGGCATCGCATGTGCTTCTTCCATGCCTTCTTGGTATTAAAGAGCCTTACTTCTGAGCACTATAGGAAAATCTGTAACCTTACCTCAGGCACCTGTGGAAAATGCTGTTCTTCCAACAGGCTTCATTATGTGAAGGTACTAGGTCTTACTGTCCAATAGGACAGCAAAAACACCATTGGGTACCATAATATTAAATATTATATAATAAAATATTTGCTGCTTCCACAGCTGGGTGATGAGTATGCAGCTAAAACCATTCATGTTTTGGAAAACTGATGTTCCCCATGTCCTTTAGCGGAACAGAAGAAGAAAGCACTCGTAGCTACTGAAGGCATCTTCTGAGGCTGATCCCAGCAGGTGTAGGGTGCTCTGGTGAGGTGAAGGACTGACCACACAACATCTTGAGGTGTTTGGTAAGGTTGTAGATGCTGTACAGCAACACAGCTCTGGGGTTCAGGGATCCAGTATGGAGGACAAGGCCACCAGGGACAACTGAGGACATCCCATCCTGCTGCTGATTCAGAGAAGCACAGGTTTCTGAGGTCCTATTTCACCTCCACCAGCCCCATGGAGCTGTCTACAGAGCTTCGAACATCTCGGATGGCCCCAAACACAGCACACCTGGAGTTCTTAGAGGATCTGAGATACTCTTAGAGATCACACAGAGATACACTTGGCAATGGAGCCCTCAGTCATGTCACAGCTGGATTGAGATGTTTTAGGAGGAAATTTTTCACTCAGAAGGTGGTGATGCACTGGAACAGGTTGCCCAAGGAGGTCGTGGATGCCCCATCCCTGGAGGCATTCAAGGCCAGGCTGGATGTGGCTCTGGGCAGACTGGTCTGATGGTTGGTGACCCTTCACACGGCAGGGTCTTTGAGGTCCTTTTCAATCCAGGCCATTCTATGATCCTATGATTCTATGATTCTATGTTTATATTATGGACGTGCCCTCATTCACATCCTACCCCATGTATGTTAGTCTTTGTCAGATAAACCTCCAAATATGGTAGTCAAATTTACATCACTTCATCACCCAATTGTTTCCTCTCCTGAGCAAAATTGACCCATATTTTTGGGAATACAATGTGCTCCCACCTCTCCTGACAGCTATTCAGCCCTAATTACTGGAAAGCACTTTGGGATGCTTTGAATATAAAAAGCACGTAAGAACGATTAAATTCTCATCTCTATTTACTCCAAAGTAGTATCCAAGTAATTATTTCCTGGAAGTGGAGTAGATAATGCTCTCAATAGAGCAGGTTTATTTTGGAGGAATGTTATTTGCTGTGGTGGTGGCTTCCTCTGCAACCTTGTCCAAATGGCATCTCTGGGCCCGGGCATCCCATTCCATGCCCACCACCCTCTGAGGCACAGCCTTTCCCTCACCCCCAGCTGCCCATCCCCTGCCAGCTCCATGTTGTTCCCTCAGGCCCTATCGCTGTCCCCAGAGAGCAGAGCTCAGTAGTACCCTCAGTTTCCCGTGAGGAGCTGTATGGCCGTGAGCCCTCCCGTCAGCCTGCTCTGCTCTGAGCTGTAGGCCTCAGGCATTTCGGTACCTCACTTTCTGGCCAAAATGTATTGTGGAGCTGAAGGTGAAGGCAGCTGGGGCTGCTGCCCAGCAGATGGCAATGCTGCTGTTCACAGCAGTCCTGGTGATATAAGGCAGGCTGATGGAAATGCGTGGTTCAAGCAGCGTTTAAAACTCCTCGTAGATGAAGCTGTGAAGGAGAGAACTTGGTTCTTTCCATCAGTGACTTATCCGAATTTTCTCTTTAGCCAGGTGTCTGTCAAAAGAATTTTTATTGTTTTCTAGCAAGAAATAGAGCTAGGATGAGAGTACTGGCATGAAATTGTGCCAGGGGAAGTTCAGGTTGGATATTAGGAACCCTGAATGGGTGGTGAGGCACTGGGACAGGCTGCCCATAGAGATGGGGGATCACCATCCCTGGAGATGTTCGATAAAAGGGTGGATGTCACAGCAAGTGACATGGCCTAGAGCTGTCACAGGCCTGGGCTGGTGATTGGATTAGATGATCTTAGTGCTCCTTACTACTTTAATGATTCTATGAATTACTTACATTTCTTCTCTACATTTAGCAACACCCATTTCCCGAGATGCTCCTTAGATGGATGAGCACAAAGGAACCTTCACGTGGTTCAAATTAAAGTGCTTTTGTGCTGGTGTGCAATACTGGTTGATTAGATGGAGGGACCCTTATGGAGTGATGAGGATTTCTGTGCTGCAGGGAAAAAAGGTGGTTTATTTTGGATCTTCGGAGTAGATGCAGGTCCTTGATGTGGGAAGAGCTGGCTTTATGGAAGTGTCCCAGGCAACACTCTGGGCTTGCATTGCCCTGCAGCTCCTGTGGTGTTTTTTTCCCTGCTGGAGATAAAGTCCATCTCTTTGTCACTTTATGGCTGTTCCTGCCCAGAACAGCACAGAGACATCTCCTTCCTGCTCGGTGCCAGCTCTGGGCAACAAATGACTCAGCCCCTATGCAGGGAGAGAACTGCCGTCTGTCTGCTGGCTGCGAAGATGCTTTAACTCTTTAAGCAGAAACTAAAGAATGAAATGAAAGCAAACAATGAATAATTGTGTGCTTTTGGATGTTAGGAACAAGGGTAGCTGCATGGAGGAGGAAAACTAATGACAGTAAAGAGGGTGAGGAAGGTGGGGAGTGCACAGCTCGAGCTGGAGCTGCAGTGACGGGATTTATTGGGTTCATTGAAGGAGCTGCCCACGGCAATGAATCACAGCCGTGTGTCATCGGGTCTGGGCACGTCTGTCCCGCCGCGTGCTGAAATGCAGCTGGCCTCAGCCTTGCCGTGGAGGCTGCCAAGGAGGGAGACGAGTGACACAGGAGGCTCCTGCTGGGGTGAAAAAGCAGGAAGGCTGTGGTGACCATGACAGTTTGTTGTAGACTATTTTGGCATAGTGTATACGAACATTTTACGGTTCATCAGCACAAACTACAGTGATAGTGGGAAACACCTTTGCAATGGACTAGAGAGTTTTTTATTTCCATTCAGTCTTGATTTTGAGGGCCTCAAACATTGATGGGGAGAAAACACGTGTTTCCAAATCCAGCTCATGTTCTGTGTTTGCATCTCTGATTTGTGCTCACTGATGAATTTGGCCTTTCCATTCCTGAATCCTCATCATGGGCTGGCACTGGTCAGCAGAAAGATCCTACAGAAAGAGCTTCCTTAGTGGGACAGCCCAGGAGATGGCCTCAATACAGTGACCTTCTGGCTAGACAACTCCAACCTACTGTGCCAGCACTTTGCTGGGCTTTGATACAACCACCATTTCCCATTTTCTTGCTAAAGATGCTCTGCCCAGTGCAGTTTCAATGTCCAGGTCTGGAAAGAGCTACAGGAATGGGGATGAAAGCAGTGTCCCACTCTAAGGGCATCCTTTGACACTCTTCTTTCATCGTGGTACTGAGTGCCTCTCTGGGAAGACATCTGTCCCTGGGCAAAGTCATGATTTTGAGGTCCATCTCATTATTTGGGGTGGGAACCCTAGGGCAACTAGCTTCAAAACGATCCCAAGAAAGCAAAAACATACGAAAAAAGGAACAGCTGTGACATGCGGTACAGCTCTCACACCCCTCATCCAAGCATCTGAGCCACAGCAGAGAAAAGAAGGTAACAACCAGTCACGCTGAAGGCGCAAGGAGAAGGGCGAAGGCGCTGCGCATTCAAACAAAATTATTTTATTGAAAGTGTAATGGAAATTTCTTCATATTGCTTTGATGAAATGAGAGACAGCAGCTGTAGACAAATATGCTTTTTTCCTTTTTTTTTTTTTTTAAACAAATGCAAATGGATAAGGTAAAAATAAAGCATTTTTTTTTAACTTGTACCCTTAAGCAACATAATCACAATATATACACAAAGGAAGCTAAAATAAAGCTATGTTGAAACCAAAGTGTTTCAATCAATACATTAGATAATTACAGATTGTGTCAATAAATAGCCAGTTTTAAAACTGTTTAACAGGCAACTTTTTACATAGATACCAAGAAGAAAAACAAACAAACAAGCAACAAAATTATATATTTACAATTCAGTGCCTTGAAAAGAAAAAAAAAAAAAAAAGAGAAAAAATCTTTTTTTTTTTTTTTTTTTTGGCACCAACACAAATAAAATGAATAAATTATAGAAAAAAATCCACAATGGCAGGAGTCAATCTCCGTCATTCATTACAAAAAGTGTTGTGTATATATATATATATAAAATATATGCATATATTTTATATATATAAATATATATATATATGCAGAGAAACTGAGGAATGTTATAAAATATATTAGTGCCAATAAATACAGAACGGTACCAGACTTTCAACAGTCAGTATTTTTGATGCAGTCTGAAGGATAGCAACTACCACCAGAAGATAACCAAGGGGGATTTTCAGTCAAAAGAAACAACGGCGACAACAAAAAAAAATAACATAGATAGATAGATAGATAGATAGATAGATATCCAGGAAATCCTCCATCTGCCAGTAGTATTCCTACAGTCGCCCTCCTGTCCATGGGAATGGCCTCAGGGTGATGCCTCGTGGGAGGACATGGCGGGTTGGCTCTGCTTCAAGGTTGACCGGCTCAATACCAGAGAAGACGTACAATTAAATAATAATAATAATAATTAATAACAATAATTTAAAAAAACAAAAAACAAAAAACAAAAAAACCCAGCCTTCGCGCTATTCATATGCCAGAAGCTTTCCAAATTGCTGGCAGGGTGCCATGGTGCCATGGCAAGACTATTTGTCCATCAAGTGGCAGGTTCCGAACAGCCCCATCCCTGCCGGGGGACAGCAAGGGTTCAGCTAAGGGAAAGGTCCCCAGACCCACATTTTGGGATGATTTCCCCCAGCTGGGTGACTCTGCAAGGGGGGATTTCAGTGTACAGCTGTGGGTTTCCAGAGAGATACCTAGACGCTCACGCTGCTGGCGTAGGCACTTAGTGTATCACTGGCGTGCAGATTTGGGTCCAGTTACATAGCATGGCCAAATAGTGTCATGTTCTCAGGCTGATTCAAACAACAAAAATCTAAGTAGGTCTCTAATCTCCCTCCTAAGCACAACCATTTCTCTTTTTTCCTCCCTTCTGCAATCGTACTCAATAAATAATGCAACAAACTTCATATTCATTTCCTTTCCTTGATTTACCCAATTTATCTATTCAAAAAAAGAGTATAAACAATCTGGCCCACAAGTTTCTGGAGTTGCCATCCCCTTGATATCTGGGAGTCCTAAGGGTGCTGCTGCCCTTCACTTTGCTCTCCAAAGCCCCACGGGCTGCAAAAGTTACCCTGGCTTCCTCCCTCGCTGGCAGTTCCTCTGCATATTCAGGCACCATAAGCGATCACAAAAGATCTCATGGCCAAATCCTTAGGAAATTCAATAAATTAGAAAATAATTTATGGAAAGATTTCGGTGTTTTTTTTCATTAAATAGAGCTAGCTCACGTTTCTCAAACAGAGGATGGTTTTGCTCCCTATAGCGGTATCATGCATATCAGACTACGCGCTATCACGTCTACAAAGGATGGTTCACTACTAGAGGATGCTGTAGGAACACCTCCCTCATCCCTCCCCTCCCACCCACCTTGCATTCAGCTCTTGTAGCAATGTGAGGTGAAGAGCGAACAGCTAGCACCTCCCAGACTCAGACAGTGGGGTCATCTTTAGGACGTGTGCTGCTGGAGACCTTACTGCCCTTCCAGGTCATTGACAAACCACAGTGCTATTCATGTACTACAGGTAGAAAATAAATAAATACAGATATATTATGCAAAAAATATGATTGTGCACATAATACATCTGAGGTATTACCAATTTAAATAAGGTTTCATGCTAGTTCAAGCTTCAGTGGCTAGTTAAATTCTGGAATTTGCAATAAATAGATGAAGGATGATTATGTATATAGTGTACGGATCTCTTCTGTAAACCTTTTCTGATTTAAACCCAAGAGCATGTTGGTCTGGCTCTTACGCAAATCACAAATTTTCACAATAAATACAGCTTCAAAAGTTGTCTTAAAAAGTTCCCGCGACACCGAAACGTTTCTAGAAGGGGCTGTGTGTACGACTGGCAACATTCGCAAGGAGCATTTCTCAACAGGTCTTTGCATACAAAACACAAGGAAATTCATACTTGAAAGTCTTCGTCCCTCCCTCCCCCCCCCGACCCCATCATGAAAGTTTAGAAATTTTTGCACAAACAGCAAGAGAACTGATTGTAGCTGCAGTATGTCAAAACGTCCACATTCTATAAAGACCAAAAATAGTTTGTCTGCTCAGAAAGTCTGATTATTTTTTTTTTATCCTTTTCACATAGCGCAAGTGAAAGTTTGCCCGTCCAACCGTTCTTCGGCTTTGGTTTCAGCACCACGATGCTGCCAGTCCTTCGCATCCCCAGCCAGCCAGGAGTTTCACACCTTCACCGTTTCCATCAGAGATGACTTGATGGCGTCCTCCAAAAGCTGATTGTCTGTGAAAGGGGCTGGGGTTTCGGGGACGGATTCGGACAAACCGATGAGAGACTCCAAGAAACAGGAGCCCTGATCTCCAGCTTGCGGGAAACCGGGGAAATTAGGCAACTGAAACTGTAACGCTGAGAAGTTATCAAGGTTCTCATACTCCTTCAAGGAGTTGTAAAGGGGTCCCAAGTTATAGTCCGAGAAGGACTGGAAGAAATCCAAGGAGTCAGAGGAAAGGCTGAGATCGGCATAGCTCTTGGAACACGACTCAGCTGGGGCTGGGGCGCAGCACGACACCCCATCACAGCGCATGTGCATGGCCTCCTCCAGCAGCCCACCACTGTCCTGGTTGGCATTCTCATCCAGGCACTCAGAGAGGTGGGATGAGGCCCCAGGGCCGGGCTTGGCCTCGCAGCCATGGTCCTCAATGAAGAAGTCGGAAGGATGGAAACAGCTCAGGTTGTCCTGGCAGCGGTCTCCCTCCTCCTCGGCATCCGAATCGTTGAAGTGGAGGATGCGTGCCAAGCCATCATCATCAATGTCCGACTGGGACTTGTCAGAGGGGAGGCTCTCATAGGGTTCCTCCAGGTCCTCGCTGGGGTGGGAGGAGATGGAGGAGTCCGTCATGTCGCTGCTGCAGCTGTTCTCCCCCAGGGCTTCCAACTCAGGGCTGAACTGGAAGGCGGGGGCCAGCGGTGCTGTGCGTTCTTCCAAGGGCCCCTTTGTCGCTGTGCAGCCCAGCTGAGGCAACCGCTCCCGGAAGGGAGGTTCAACTTCTGCCACCCCCTCACTGTTCTGCTGCTGCTTCTCCAGCTCCAGCTTCATGATGGTGTGGATGAAGTGGGTCTGCACCCGGGCCTGGTTGAACTCTATCCTGCCCTCCGTGTTGCCGCAGCCATCCTTGGTACAGCCACAGGGGAAGGAGGTGTGGTCCATCTGGGGGGAAGAACATGGGGATGAGGACCCTCGCCCAAAGCCCAAGCCACCTTGATTCACCCCCAAATTCTCATACATCACCTTTGCAGCATGGGTGAGGAGTTTAAAAGCAAGCCAAAAAATACAAAATAGTAAAACAAAAAAAAACACAAAAAAACAAAAAACAGCCCACACCACTTGCTCTTTGGAAGAGTTGTCTTAAAAAAGATGAATTTCAGTACAACTGAAAAAAGTTAAAGGGTTTTAAAAAAAAAAAAAAGCAAAATGTAATGTTTGGAAAGGAGACTTAAGAGGGCAAAAGTGAATTTTTGTATATTGCAACACAAAATTTAATATCATCTGTATCACGAGTTTCTGCCTCTCTGCGGGATGAAGGACAAATTGCTCCACTGGTATCTGCAGCACTTCTACGTACCAGCTGTGAGCAGCCACTAGAGGGGGGCTGTGACATGCACATGGACCATGAGTCCTCCTGTGCACATCCATCTGCCTGTGCATATACAACTGTCTGCACACACATACCATACACCGCCCAGCCTGCAACCAAAGCACAGAGCAAGTAAGCAGCTCCCAAAGTAGTGAATACTCCCCACAAACACAGCAGGGCAGGCACCTCTGAAAACATAAAATATAAAAAAAATAAATGAAGGTAACTAAGTGCAGCTACAGGGGTCACCCTGTGATGTGCAAGTGGGCCTGCAGAGCTGATACTGATGCTCCCATGTGTGCTGGGAGTTCGGATGCACACCAAGGAGGAGAATAAAAATAAAACCAAGGGAGGAGGAGAAATTGGAGCCTCGTGGGAGGAGCGAAGGGCTTCTCTTTGCCAAGGCACCTCCAAAGTCCGTCTCCCTCTGCCATTCACAATGTGTAGTTGCACATCCCCATGGGATGAGCGATTTGGGAGGAAGATGCTTTCCAGCAGCATCTCCAAGAGCTTTTCCCACTTCAATTTGAGATGCATGAGATAGAGCAGTACCTGGCACTTAATGCCTGCCAAGCTGCAGCTGCAGGTCTCGGGATCGCAGACCTCCTGACAGTCACAGCCACAGTCCTCCCGGGACAGGCGGATGCTGTGCAGTTCCCGCTTCTCCTCCTTGTCAATCTTCTTCACCCCAACAGCTTTGAGCAGTGCACGCCTTTTCTTGGCTGGATAGGGCTGGAGGAAAAAGCCATCCTCCAGGTCCACGTTGCTGACGTCGATGTCATCGTCAGAGATGTCTTCAATAGTGAGCTGGTTGGCTTCCTCCGATTCCTTCGTGCCGTTCATGGTGAGCTGAGGGCAAAACATGGGCAAAGTGTTACAGAGCTCTCAGGGACACCAAGACAGCAGCCCTCAACACCTCAGGCCAGGAGAAATCATGGAATCATAAAGATTGGAAAAGACCACTAAGGTCATTTAGTCCAATCCCAACTTATCCCCACCATGCCCACTAACCACGTCCCTCAGTGCCACATCTCCATGTTTCCTGAACAACTTCAGGAATAGTGACTCCACCACCTCCCTGGGCAGCCTGTTCCAATAAATGAATCATAAAATCACAGAATAATCCAAATTGGAAGGGACCCATAAGGATCTAACTCCTGGCTCCACAGAGGACCACCCAAACATCAGACCATACATATGACTGCATAACCCAGACACTTTCTAACTTGCCCCAGTGATGGCCACCTCTATGACCAGAATCTGTCTCAGAGCCTCCAGAGAGAAACCTGAGAGCCCAAAGACCATGAGGTGCACATCATCTCACTCAGGTCCCACCTGAACACCTGATGAACACCTGCTACGGGAGCTGAGCATTACTTCTTTCAAGGCAGAGAACCGACCTGTATTTCTCAGAGACCCACAGAAGGTTCTGGATCAATTCCCCAAGAACTCAAAAGACCAACACAAAGAAAAAGACCTCCATGAGAAAAGACACCCCCAATCCAGCCACTCACTTTCCATTTCAAGGCTTCCAACTTCTCCTCTTTCAATTTCTCTTCCAGTTTCTCCCGACGAACGTTTTCCTGCTCCTTGGAGAACTCTGCTAACGTGAACTGCCGAGAGGAGCTGTGTTTGCTCACCATCCCCAGCGTGCAGCCCCCGCGGCTCGGTACGCTCGTGAAGCCCTGGCAGCGTGGGAAGTAGAACACAGTGACCCGGTCAAACTCCACGTTGTTCTTCTTTAGCCGTTTGGATTTCTTCAGGATGGACGTGGCTAAAAAAGGGGGAGAAAAGAGTATACAGTCAGCGATGCCATCCTAAAGATGGAGGTAAAATAACTTTGCTAAACACTATGAATCGGACTTGCAATTGTAACATAATACGGTAAGGTCACAGCATCTTGTGCTTTAGAATCTAAAGATGGAAAGTGGATACAGAGGAAACTAAGCCAAGTCCTGATGCACTGGAGTCACCACTCAGATTCACCCTAATAAATGCCCACTGCTTCTCCTCCCCACCACAACTTCTGCCAGGAAATACATTTGCTTATTCTTCGTATGCAGCAGAGCAGAACGAACAAGCAGCCAACCACCCTGCACACCTGTCCTGCTCCCAACCCCATCACCCTGCCTGCTGTCCCAGGGTCCCACAACATTGGGATACTGATGCTTCAGCTCCAGCTTTTGGGGCAGGACAGAAAATAGCCTGAATGGCTGCTCCTCCTGGTATTTCCTTTTACCATCCACTGGGAGGAACCACGAAATCTATAGTTTATTCTTGTAAGACTCATTTGAGAGCAGCTGCTAAGATGTTAATCTTGATGCAGGTGACCCCAGGGTAAACATGGCAATGCATGACTCTGGTTTATTTTGTGCTGCTGAAGTATACTACAAAGCACTCAGAGCAGAGCTTCTCTAGCTTCTGCACATGCAGATGGAGCAAGTGGGGGTGAAATAATTGGTCAGAGCAATTTCACAGAATCACAGAACTGAGTTGGAAGGGACCTTTAAAAGCCATCTGGTCCAACCCTCCTGCAATGAACAGGAACACTCACAGCTCCATCAGGTGCTCAGGGTGTTGTCCAGCCTGACTTTTGAGTGTCTCCAGGAATGGGACATCTACCACCTCTCTGAGCAACCTGTGCCAGTGTCTCACCACCCTTATTATAGAAAGCTTTCCTTATATCCCATCTAAATGTCCCTTGTGCTGCCTGCATGCCAGGAAGAAGAGGCAGCAACGCACAAATTCAGTGTCTGCTAATGAAGTAGTGGGAATGTGGAAACAAGCAGCCAGGAAGGGCTGGGTGAGTCCCCAGCACGAGACTGAGCTGTGCTACTTGGATAGCAGTGCTGAGAAAGTGCAAACTGAACAGCAAGCTGCACCTACATTTCACAGGTCTTGCTTGCCAAAATACCGCATTTCAGTTTCAGATGGAAAAAAAGAAAAGAAAAAAAAAAGCAGTCACCCAGCTGTGTCAGCAGCTTCTGCTCACTCACTGAGGGTTTCGAACCAGGCTGCGCCATCACTTTGATGCTATCTTTGCACTGTGCGTTGTTTTTTCATAATAACCTTGATTCAATCTTCTAAACCATCAGCTCTTTATCAAGAGGCAAGTTAACCACCGCCAGCATCTATCGACCGAGCTGCTGCACTTTGGCATTTGCTTCTCCCTCCTTCTCCCCCCCCCCCCAAATTGTTTTTCCATTCCTGACCCTTTTTCAATGGAGCCAGAGAATACAAAAAGTTCATTGTTTTGTCACCAAACCTGGGAAGACAAGCAAGAATGAGACTCTTTATTATTACAAGACTTCTAAAGCCTTTTCAGACCACTGCGTGTTTGTGTGTGTCTGCTAAGTGGAGCTTAACTGCTATATACAGTGGGTGTTCAGTGTAATTTACTGGGTTGGATCATTTCTCCTCCATGAAGATGGTCTCCTATTGTCTTTCTTTTCCCTTTGCACAGCAGATAAGGGATTTTATGACCTTGTCTGCTGCATGTTTTCCTAAAAGCCCTCAAAACCGATAATGCTGGGAAAACAAAATAGCATTTATCTGTACTGACAGCGGAGGCAATGTCAAACGTGTCGTGTTCTTTGGCAAAGTCCCCACCTTACATAGGAAACGGGTTCTGAAATGGTAATTAGGCTGCTGGTTAATCATTTTTCAAAACCAGCATTACAGACTGTCTGTTCCATAGTTGCCTATGGAATAGCTGATAGCATGCTGAGGGATGGAGGATGCTCTGATAGCAGCATCCTCTGGACACCTCTGCACAAGCGTGTCCCATGGGCCCAGAAATTTGGATTTGGGGAAAAAAGTTGCAAACAAATGACAAAATGGTAGGAGGAGCAGCTGAGGAAGACTCTCGTGAAGACACTGGGGGGTTATAAGGACAGGGCAAACAGGGCTAGGTGATAGGGGACTCACGGGTAAAGCCAGGTGCTATGGCAGAGCTGGGCTTGCTGTCTCCACGGGAGCTGTCTTCATCTGAGTCCCAGCCTGAGGATGCCGAGGAGGACAGAGGGGAGCAAGAGGAGGAGGAGCAGTAGGTGCTGTCATCCCCCAGCTCTTCATACTTCCTTTTCAACACCCCGCTCATGGTGACGCCGTATTGTTCATATAACTGTAAAAGAAGGGAGAAAAGCATCATCAGACAGGGAAATCATCCCACTTACAGTCTGCACGAGCTCAGTGTGATCACACAGGTGTGACTCCCCAGAGGTGCACCCCACAACCACACCTCGCTGCCGTCCCTGCACGCAGCTGCAATTCCTCTCCTCTTTTAGAGGAAACACAACTGCCCAGGAACCCATTCAATCAACACAAACGTTATCCAACAATAATTACTACATTTTGCTTACTAATTCTTTTATGTTAACTCCTTCCCCCGATCGCTTTCTGTGCAGTTACAGCTTGAGCGTCTTGCTAATTACAAAAATAAGCCGGTTTGCAGAGAACAATCTGCTGGCATGATTTACTTGCTACAGCCCCCTGGGGAAACAGACTTATTAAATGAAGCACTGAAATACAAATATATCAACTGTGAAGAACAGCCCTTCTCCTCACGGTGCCTTTCATAGTCAGTCCCCCATTCAATAAGCTATTCTTGTTTAGGCTGGGTTATGTATCAAGCATAGTAGCAATTAAAAACAATGTAGCTAATTAAAAACAAAGGAGCTCTGTGCTTGCCTAGATTCCTAAATTTCCTTCACGCTCTTCTACTGCCCATCTCCAGCATTCACAACCCAGTGTGCCTGGAGCAGCATGGTGGAAGGGCAAACCCAGTGCTAATGGACGCGGTGTCCTCATGCCCTCTTGTGAAACCCTCCCACCAGCACAACCTACTCCTCGTAACTGTAACCATATCACTTTCTCACCCTCTTTTGCATGTCTGAAGTGAATTTAAATCTCTCAAACCGACATCCTCCCAACAGCCCTGAGCAGACGGCACAGAAACTGCACAGAGTTCAGAACCTCCCCATGATGGGATGCTCAATATCACAATAGTGCCTGCGATGGTGGGCGCCTGCAAAGCCCCACTGCTCATCAATCACATTCACCGACAGCTTCCAGGAGCCAAAAGTCCCCTGAAAGGTTAAAGATGGATGGATGGAGCGGTTCTGGGTTTGGAAGAAGTTAATCATTGCATGGGGCCTCATGTGCCAGAGGTTGGGTTGTGGGGGCCTTGACCCAAAGCTGATGTGGAGAAGGTGGCTGTGGCAGCACATCCAATCCAGCATCAGTGCTGAGCCCTCTCCTACCTTTTCACTTGCAAAGTGTTGGCAGCCACAATGTTGCAAACTCTCTAATCTCCTATTTTTCAATTCTTTTTCCACCTCCCTTTCTGCTGATGGTCACCCATGCCAGAAATAAAGGAAAAAACTTCCAAAATGAAGATTAAAATGAAGTACTTCCTCGTCCACATAGAATGACCAAAAGACTCCATAAAAATAAACACAGGTGGCTCTGGGATGTACCCACTCACTGCTGCAAGCCCATCTCCTTTATCCCTACTGCAGGATGTTGCCTTCCAGCCAACAGGAGGAGAACACAGCTCTCCAGCACACCCAGAAGATGGGAGTAGAGTGAGCACTGATGTCAGTTCGGCTTTGTCCCACCCTGCAGGGACACCAGCGGGCATCAGAGAGAAGCCCTCAGGCAGTGACATGGCGTTTTGGCCTAACTCACCCCATCCCTGCATCAGTTTGCCACCTCCTCCCACGTGCCATCCATCCATTCAGCCCTCCAAGTGCCTGCCTCTCCACCCCAAATCCTGACTGCGGGGATAAGCTGGGCAAGGACCAGCTGCCAGCAGCCTGGGCAGCACCAGGACTTCTACCTACAGCCAAAAATCCCCAAAGCAGCATCTTTGTATAATTCCCAGGGAAGCGAGCAGAACGTCGACGCTGTCCCAGCGCTCAGCCAATGGAGCTGTGATTTGGACGGTACCATTTTGTACATTTATTTTGAAAAAATACCTCTGCACCCATCTGCTCCCTATAAACACCACCCGGATGGGGTTCAGCCATCAGAGCTAAGTGGGTGTCCTGCACTGAGCACAACCAGTGCTCTCCTCCAGGCACCATCAGTGCCCTCCCCTCCTTGCCCCAGTGCTCGGCAGCAGAACCCAAGCCATGAGAGCAATGCTGCTGAAACCGCGGCTGGGATCGCTGAGCTGTGGTGATGCCGCAAGCCTGAGACTCCCATCCGCATCTGTGCCTGCCATAGAAGTCACAAAAATGTGCACAGCAGCGTGAAAAACAGAAAATATCAGCGCTCGGCAGTGGAAATCTCTGCAAGCGGCTCAGAGCGCAGGAGGATTTTACCACCTTTACTCCCTCTCTCTCTCTCTTTTTTTTTTTTTTACATAACCTGAAATAAAATAATCCTATCTTCCTTTTAGTTGCCAAAAAAGACATTCTGTTCTTGGCTAAGACTTCTTACTCATCTATTTTACTGAAAACAGCTTTTGGAACAAGTACATAATGCAATGGATCAAACCCGCAGGAATTCCTCTCTGGCACCAGAACTCCCACTATCCTGGGAATACTTTCTAACAAATATTTAGCCCAGATGTGCATTCCTTTCTTTTTCTCTCTCTCTGTCTCCCTCCTTTTCTTTTTATTTTTTTTTCCAAGCTTTTGGGGGGTTGGGGGGGGTTGGTGGGGGTGGGGAAGGGGAGTGAATCCGCTAAGTCCCATTTCTGGCACTCGGCGAGTTGCAGAGCCCTAATATGCAGGAATGCAAAGAATTAATGTTTTAACTATCCTCCACTTGGACAGCGTATCAACAGTAAATATTTCGAGTCATTTGGATTTCAGAAAGCATTCGTGCAGCCCAGAGAGGAGGAGAGCACCCAAAATCCTACAGAGCGTGGCTGTAAGGGGCTGCACAGAGGCATGGGGAGGAAGTTTTGGGGTTTTGCAAGGAGCAAAGCATGTGGCAATTAAAGGGAATCTCTCCTGGAAGCAGCTCCTGGGGGACTGCAGGAGAACAGCAGTGTTTGCAATTTGATTTTCGGACTGGGGAGGATCCCAAAAAGGTGGAAGGATCCCAAATCTACACGTGAACTGTAAGCAAAGTTCCCTCTGCAAAGCAAGAAAACAAGCGGTGCGATGCATGGATTTACCAGCAGCTTTCCTGCCTTAGGAGCACCCTGCAAACCCAGTGCAGTGGGGCTGAGCCTTCAGCAGGGCCCAATATTGCTTTAAAATCCAACACTACAGCTCTGCACGCTGAATCCAGGGGGAGGTTTTTCTTCCTTTTCCAGGTGTTATTCGCACCGCATGACTTCAGCATCATCAAAAAAAGACATCAGTGCAGAGCCATCAGCCCTCAATCACCACCGTCAGCTTAACCACTTTAACTCCTGCCACATTTACTGAGGTTCAATGGGGAGTCCATAGGGTTCAGCCCAGCTGATATTCACCCTCTCCCATGGTTGGGTTTAGGGTTTCACAGCCTTCCCCTGGTTATAAATAGCCCTTAGGCACTCGCTGTGCCCTGAGCAGTCCTGCTGCCAGCGCCATCCATGGGAAGCAGGGCACACGTGAGCCAATATCTGGGGAACCCCAGCAAGAAACAGCTTTGTAGGTTTGCCATCAAGCCCTTCTGGCTCGCTGACAGCTCAAAAGGTAAATAAGAAACATTAGGAAATGCATTAAAAGGTTATGTGACATAGCCCGAATGCAGCGTGCTTTGGATGTACTCTGCACCGCAATAAATATGAACAGAGCGACGCGTGCTTTTGTCTAGGAAAATCCTCGATTTGATTACACCCCATGAATAATTCAGGGCAGGTTTCCGTGTGTGCCCTCCCGCAGGTACACGCTGTGCTGCACGCTGCCCCCGGCTCCGCTCCTTTCCTGCACTGAATTATTAAAGGGAGGAATGTGAAGCTCCGGGTGTCCTCCGTGAGAAAGAAGGAAAAGGAAAAAGGCAAAAAGGATAATAATAAAAAAAGAGAGATAATTAAGATGCGGAGCTGCGTGAAAAAGAACAAAGGGGAAAAAGAAAAAAAAAATGATAACAGTTAAAAAAGAGTGACGATGAAAAGGCGAAGCTCCGTGGAAAAGAACAAAAGGAAAAAAAAAAAAAAAAGAATGATTAAAACGTGAAGCTTCGTGAAAAAAAAAATAATAATAATAAGGGGGGGGGGGGGTAGAAAAAATAATTAAAAAATAATAATTATAATAATTGGCTCTGGGACAGAGCCGTCCCCGTGCGTCAGCCTCATCCCAAAGTGACACGGCGGAGGTGATGAGCGCTCCGGGAACACCGGGGCAGCTCAGCTCTGTGTGTGAGGGGTTCCCTTTGGCTCCTCCGGTTCCCCTCTCCCTTTCCCCACGAGCGCTGCCGCTGTGCGCTGAGCGCTGCGGGCGCTGCGCTCCGTCCGTCGGCGCGTCCGTCGGAGCGCCGGTAGGTGTTGCTGTAGCGACGGGAATACATCCCCGGCCGGGAGCTCCGGGGTAGAGCGAGCCGGCCAGCCTTCCTCCCCCCCCCCCCCCACCTCCTCCTCTGTCTCCCCCCGCTTTTCTCTCTACATCTCCAAACTGCAGCCGCAGCCTCAACGAGGGGCGACGGGGTGCGAATCAATAGGTGTCCGGCTGGGAAAAAAAACCGGGGGGGACTCGCGGCGGAGACCCCCCCCAATTCCGCCCCCCGATCCTCCCCGTCCCGGCCGAGCCCCGAGCGGTTCGTTCCCCCTCCCCGGGTCCCGCCGCCCCCGGGCGCCGCGAGCACGGCAGCCCCGGCCAGACGGCGCCTCCGCGGCGCGCCCGCCCGGCTCCGTCCGCCGGGACACGGGGAGCCCCGACCCCCGCGGCCGGGAGCGCCGCGCCGCAGCCCCCGCACCCGACGGCGGACGGCGATCCGCACCCCGACGGACGGACGCCAGCCGTACGCCCCGACGGCGGCGCGACGCGAGCCGGACCGTTGGCGATGCGAACCCCCCCCTCCCCCGCTCCCCGCTCTCCGCTCCGGGCCCTACCTGCGGCGGCGGCTGCGGCTCTCGGCGCGGCGGCTCCGGCTGCAGTGGCGGCGGCGCCTCCCGCTCTGCCGCTGCCGGGGCTGCGCCGCGCCGCGCCGCGCTGCCCTTTTTCGTCAGTGGAAAACTCCGGGCTCTGACGCAGGCGGTGACAGGAGCGGGGCCGGCGCGCTCCCGGGCCCGCCCGGCTTCCTGCCCCCCCCCGGGCGGGGCGCTGACTCAGGGCCGCCGCCGCCGCCTCCCCGCCCCGCCCGCCGGGGGCGCTGCCCAGGAGGGGCCCGGAGCGCGGGCGCCGGAGGGGTGAGAGGCTCCCCGCAAACACGGCCTGCCTGAGGGGCTGCGAGCCACAGCCGCGCCGGGACCCCAGAACGGCTTTGGGTGCCTCAGAGAGTTCAGATCCCGTGAAAGTCTGGGGACACGCAGCCACACCGGGACCCCCAAAAGGGGTTTGGGTGCTTCAGACTATTCAGATCCCACGTGGGAACCCCCAGTTGTACTGTGACCCTGAAAGAGATTTGGATGCCTCAGGGTGTTCAGATCTCTCAAAGTTTGGGCGTTCATAACCACGCTGTGACCCTGAAAGGTGTTTGGGTGCCTTGAGGTATTCAGATCCCTCCAAAAGTTTGGGGCCGCAGCCGCACTGGGATTCTAAGAAGAGTTTGGGTGCCTCAGGGTGTTCAGATCCCACATGAAGTTTGGGAACCTGCAATTGCACTGTGACCCTGAAGGGATTTGCATGCCTTAAGGCGTTCAGGTCCCAAGGAAGTTTGAGGGGGACAGAGCCACAGCAGGACCCCAAATGAGGTTTGGGTAGTTCAGAATGTTGAGATCCCACATGGAATTTCAGAACCCACAATTGCACTGTGACCCTGAGGGAGATTTGGATGCCTCAGGGAGTTCAGATCCCATGGAAGTTTGGGGACACACAACCACATTGGGACCCCAAAAGGGGTTTGGGTGCCTCAGGGTATACAGATCCCACGTGGAATTTGGGAACCCATAATCGCACAGTGATCCAGAAAGAGATTTGGATACTGCAGGGAAAGGCTTGGGTTTCCAGAACCATGCGGGACCCTGGTAAAGATTTGGGTAATTTAGAGTGTTTTGATCTCATGGAAGTTTGGGAACATGCAGCCACAGTGGGACTCCAAAAGGGGTTTGGATATCTCAGGATGTTCAAATGCCACAAGGGCTTGGGGTTCCACAACCGTGTTGGGACCCAGGATTGTTGACAGGATTTTGGATGCCTCAAAGATTTCAGATCTCACAGGGCGTTGGGAGCCACAGCCACGATGGGATCCCAAGAGGGGCTTGGATGCCTCACGGTGTTCAGATCCCACAAGGATTTAAGGACCCACAACCACACTGGGATCGTAGAATCACAGAATCATGAAGGTTGGAAAGGACCTCTGTGATCATCCAGCCCAACCATTAACCCATCCCCACCATGCCCACTAACCCACGTCCCTCAGTGCTGCATCTCCACAGTTCTTGAACACTTCTGGGGCAGTGACTCCACCACCTCCCTGGGCACAGGCTGCCAGTGCATCACCACTCTTTCAGAGAAGTAAGGGATTTGGATGACTCAGGGGATTCAGGTTCTACCTGGGGTCTGGAGAACCAAGGCACAGCTTGGATCGTACAATGGATTTGAGTCACCCATAGAATTTGGGTCCCTCAAAGGATTTGGGACCCACATGCCTGTAGATGACCCAAGCCCAGAAGAGAGTTTGAGTTCCATGAGGGGTTTGGACTCCACAGACCTGATCCCTGGAAGGGCTTTAGGACATGCAAGGGGTTGGGTATCCTGAAACTCATGAGCAAGGATTGACCCGGAAACAGAGTGGAGCTCTACAGGGAGTTCAGGTATCTTTTTGAGATCCATGAACATAGCTTGGACCCCAAGACTGAACTAGGACCCCACTGAGAGGGGTCCCTCAAGGGGTTGGGATTCACAGGGTTAGCCTGTGGCCAACCAAGCCCGGAAAAAGGTTTGAGTCCTATGAGGATCTTGGGTCCCACAAGACACTTTGGATACACAAGCAGACTGGGTTCCCAAGATTTGGGCTGGCGGGTTTGGGCCTCACAGAGTGTTTTGGGACACATGAGCAAGGATTGACCCCTATTAGGGTCTTGGACCCATAAGACTGGGGATCACAAGCAGGCTGAGCTGCAAAAGGTATTTTGTCCCACAATCACTTTGTGTCTCACAACCACTTCAGGCCCCACAAGGAAATTTTGGCCTCTTGAACGTGTTTGGGACATCTTTTGAACTCTAGGCTAAAATATTAGAAAAAAAACCCTAAAAATCTGATGATGAACCAAACCAAAACCACAGCCAGTTCAGCTGATGCCACCAGTGTCAGGTTGTGCTACTAGGATTTTTGCTGCTGGTCTCACCCCAGCACTTTTCATTGATTCCTATGGGGAACAACAGGGGATGGAGGGAGAAAAACTCCAAAACCATTTTGCTGCTGAGGAAAACATCTGATGGAACTCAGCGCCATTGTGGTTGTCCAGTGTTTCCATCTTTCCCCTAGCACCCAGCTCACAGATTCACAGTAACAGAGAAATATAGAATTGTAGAATGGTTTGGGTTGGAATGGACCTTAAAACACATCCAGTTCCTCCTCCTGCCGTGGGTAGGGACACCTCCCACCAGATCAAGTTGACCGGAGCCCCATCCAACCTGGCCTTGAGCACCTCCAGGGATGGGACACCCACAGCTCTCTGGGCAGCAGTGCCAGTGCCTCACTGCCCTCTTAGTCAAGAACGTCTTCCTAATACCATATCTAAACCCACTCTCTTTACATTAAAAACCATTATCCCCTTGCCCTATCGCTATTAGACTGTCTAAAAAGTTGGTCTCCATCTTTTTTATAAGCACAGATGGATGAGTCCTGTCTTCAGGGCAGGAGGCCCTTCCTGAATGTGGCAGCATACAGCACTCGGTTTCCAAAGGAGTGGTTTTCCTGACGTTTCGTTGACCATGTTTGGACATGGCCGTGATTAATATTTCCTGACAGGAAGACGTCATGTGTGCAGGCTTTCCTTTTTGGGGTTTGGGTTGTGGCTGAGCGAGTTCAGGTTGTATGCTGGCTCCTCGCTTCCTCCAACTCTTGGACTACACCCGGCGACTCCGTGTCGGTTGCGGTCCTGGCGCCGGTGGGATGTCACCATTCCATCCCCAGGGACATGGAGGGCTTTGTTATGGTGGAACCAGGGCGTAACATCACTGCTCCGTACGGCGTGCCTCTGAGATGAAGGGGAGGTCGTTTGTCACTGAGCTGAGTTTGGCATGAAAGCCAGGGTATGGGAGAAAGGGGATATCCTGGAAAAGTGACCTCCGGGTTAAACTTCTGCCTCGCTTTTATTTGTTTCGAGGAAAGTAAAGCCGCTGTGAGATGGAGCCTGGTGGAAGCTAACACAGAAGGATAAATAGCCCTCAAACAACATAAGATGTTTTCCTGTTTAGGTTGAATGGAATATTTCACTCTATGTGCATTTTGTTGATGTTGCATCTCCGAGACTCCATACTCCAACAAACGAACTCGAGATGGAAGAGAAAAAAAAACCTCAACATACAGCTATTTCTTTCTAACCCAAACCAGGTTGGACTGTTTTTACCATGGCTTTTCCATCTCAGGAGAAATATCCTCTTCTCCCCCATGCCCAGGAAAGCCAGCACTCCCTTGCCAAGGCTGCTGGCAGCCTGGCCTGGAGCTGGGTTCGCTGGCTGGATGCCATGCAAGCATTGCTCTGATCGGAGGAAATTCCCTGCTGAGCATCCAGGCAGAGCGCAATGGCTCAGACCAAGCGCGGGATGCAGCGGGAAAGAGCAGAGGGAGATGCTGCAGCTTGTATAGGGCAGCCAGATTGAAAGAGACCCTAAAGATCATCTAGTTCCAACCTCCATGCTATGGGCAGGTTACCACCCACCAGCTCAGACTGCTCAGGGCCCTATCCAACCTGGCCTTGTGCAGCTCCAGGAATGGGGCATCCACATTCTTTGGCAGCTGTGCCAGTGTCTCACCACCCTCTAAGTAAAACATTTCCTCCTAATTAGTATATAATTTCCTCATAACATCAAACCTATATTTCCCCTCTTTTAGTTTAACACCATTCCCCCATCCCCTATCACTATTAGATGATGTGAAAAGTTGATCTCTCTCCTTTTTATACACCCTTCAAGTACTAGAAGGCCACAATGAGATCAATCAGTCTTTTCTTCTCCATAATGAACAACCCCATCTCCCTCAACCTTTCTTCGTAGGAGAGGTGCTCCAGCCCTTTGATCATCTTCCAGACGGACATTAAAGGGAATATGGACATGAAATTGGCAAATGGAATGGCTTTACCATTCACCTGCACTGGGAACCACAGGAAGGATGTGGCTGCACTGGGACCAGCCATTGGAATGCAATGGAAGATGCCCTGTGCTTCCCTCATTGATCTTACACCAGCACAAGTTCATGAGAACCTTCTCCCAGTTGAAGATGATGCTGAAAGACAGTCAAAGCGTGTATAGCCCTATATGCTATGTTGTTACATATCCACTGGGTAGCTAAGGGTGAATTTAATGCTAAATCCTGTTCTTTCTGTGCATGTTATTCTATGTTGTCAATCCTTGATGCATATAAGGATGTTGTAATACAGCACTCTCCTTATTGTACAGGCACTTTGGAGTTAGGTGTAGTTGTTGCCCAGAGGAGTTGTGGATGCCCCATTCATATAGGTGCTCAGGGCCAGGCTGGATGGGGCCCTGATCTGGTGGAGGTCAGCCAGCCCCCTGCAGGAGGTTGGAGCTGCATGATCTTTAAGGTCCCTTTCCATCTGAACTATTCTGTGATCCCGTGACAGCTGGAGAATACAATCTGTGTGCTGATGAGTGCTGATATAATTGTTTGATTCCCAACAAATGTGCAAAAATCATCAACCCAAGCGAGAAAGTGTTAATGTAGACTGCAGACACAGAGTGGGAATTGTGACAGTGCTGTGCAGCTTCAGCCACCGCCGGTGATGGTTAGCAGCACAAACACAGCAGAAAAGCAGTGTTATGCAGACAGCTGTGTCCTCAATTAACCCAACTGATGGTTATCTTGGGTGTCAACAGAACCCCTCGTGCTGGGATTTGGAGGTGGGGGATGCAGAGTGTTGAGCTTTTCACTCCTTGATGTGCAGACATCTGGGTTAGCACTGAGACATCTCCAGCGATGGGACCGCTGCAGTCCTTGCAAGGGTATCACCCTCCCAGCAATAATTAAACCTCCAGCTTTCAGGCATAATTACCAATGACAGAGCCTCCAAAATCAGTTCTTACATATGCTCAACTGTTTGGTCTCCTGACATAACGTTTCCCAGAAAGATACAAATACAGGGACAAGGAGCAGCAATGTGAACTCCATCCTTCACCATGTTTAGTGGCAATAAACCATCTCCAGACACCGGAGGGGCCCAAAATTGCAATCCTAGATTCCTAATGGGTCCTAAAGGAAACAGAACCTTACAGCACAGCTTCTTCAGCACCGAGCTGGTTGGGAAATGGTAATTTTTCAACGCTAGGACTTGCCTCCTGTTCTGGGTTTGTAATTGGTGGTGTTGGCGGCGAGCCAGGCAGCTCTCACAGCTCTGTCTTGTGAGGACAAAACCCCCATTACTTTTTGCTCCCTAATTCTCCCAAGGTGTGCTGCTGTCTATCAATAGAGTCGCCATGAGGTAATAGAAATTACAAGCCTCTCCAGACTTATTTGTCTGAAAGCATTTCTTGTAAAAATAATTATGTGGGTCTCCGGAACCATGCTACGTGAGAATGGCAAAAGAGAAAGTTTGCAAATTAAAATACAACAAAAGGCTCTTTATGATAAACTGCAAGGGAGACTGGGTGAGAGGCTTATTGCCCTTCCATTGGGCTGGCTGGAGGGAAAAAGCAAATGTTGGGGTCTGTTGGTTGCTTTGCTCCAGACCCCAGCACCCAGTTCTGTATTTGCTGAGGCACTGCTTGGAGCTCCATTCCTGCCCTTACCGTGATCATAGAATCACAGAATCGTTTGAGTTGGAAGGGACCCTTAAGGGCCATCTGGTCCAACTCTTCTGCAATGAACAGGGATACCCACAACCCATCAGGTGCTCAGAGCCTCGTTTGGCCTGACTTGGCTGTCTCAGGGAAGGGGCACCCATCATGGGGACTTTGCACCTCCAGCCTCACTCGTTCTGCCTGGCTGCAGGCTGGGGATGGGACTTCACCCACCAGAGCACCCACCAGAGCACAAATGTATAAAGTGATGTGGCAGACAGGCTATGAAGGAAGTAACCTGAGCTGTCTGAAAATGCGATTGCCCCCCTGCCTCCAGCAAAGGACCAAGCCTTTGGGCTCTGGCATCTCAGCACGATCCTATTGTGATGCAAAATTTGTGCTAGACTGGGAATGGGAACATCTGGGGCAGTATGGAGCAGGGACACTGCTTCCCCCATAAGCTGTTGTGAGGCTGGCACTGGGCTGAAATAGCAGTGAAATATGTACATCGATTGTATGTATACAGACAGAAGTGCTTGTGTCTTTATATATTTAACTCAAATGAACTCAGGGAATCTCAACTAACCTCTGCTCTCATGTCTCTGGGAGCTGAAGTAGCATTTGGTGGCCATGTTGACACTTTACTGCTTTCTTCTTGGCACCTGAGCTCAGGATCATGGAATCACAGGATGCCCAGGGTTGCAAGGAACCCTGAAGCCCATCCACTTCCAACCCCATCTGCCATGAACTGTTGCCACTCACCAGATCAGGCTTCCCAGTGCCCCATCCAACCTGGCCTTGAGCACCTCCAGAGATGGGGCACCCGCAGCTCTCTGGGCAGCTGTGCCTCTTGCTCAAATACTCTGTGACCCATCTGGGCTTTCCCTCTTTGCTCACAGCCTTCCCTGTGCCTCCAGCTGCTGCCCGCACACGCATTAGGTCTCCTGCATCACCAGCAGCTGTGCCACAAAACGCTGCTGCGCTGCATCCTAAAACAACGTTACCCCACATGCATTAAACAAGCAGATGGGTCGCAGCACTGGGCAGTTGCAAAAGAGAAATTTTGCTTTTCTGGGACGCTTGCCATCAGACAAATACGTTTCTTCTAAAGTCTGCAGAACTAACAATCCCGGAGGACAAAACCTTCTATCTCTGTTAGCTGTGCAAAGGTTATAGGAATGCAGTCAGCCCCACAGAGTGACCCCCAAGTGTAGCAGAGGGGCTTTGGAAAAGGTTGGTTTCCCACTTATCCTGTAGGATAGGGATAGAACTGAGGAGCTACAGTGATGCTTCCTACCCCTCACTTAAAGCTTTCCCTGGAGAACAAGAATGCAAATGGGACACAGGTCTGTATGTACACACACTTGCAGATACATTTAATCACATAATGTATCCATAGTGGTAACATCTCCCAGTGGGAGAGGCCTATATGAGGCAGCATGATAATGAAACCCTTATCAAGAGGCAGAGAGGGGGATGAATGTGGTCCTGGTGTGACCAGAGTGCCCAGCAGCTCATAGGAAATGAGTCCAACCTAAACACAACTGGGATGCAATTATCGTAGAATCATAGAATCACAGGATCATAGAATGGCCTGGGTTGAAAAGAACCTCAAAGATCATCTAGTTTCAACCCCCCTGCTATGTGCAGGGTCTCCAACCAGCAGACCAGGCTGCCCAGAGCCGCATCCAGCCTGGCTTTGAATGCCTCCAGGGATGGGGCATCCACAGCCTCCTTGGGCAACCTGTTCCAGTGCATCACCGAGAGGATTTGGAAAGGGCAATAAACCCTTCTGGCTTACATTTGGGGTTTGGAGCTCCTAAATATCAACACGCACAAACTTTCCTCCTCAACTGTGGCAGCTGCGAAAAAAAAAAAAAAAAAAAGGGTTCAGTCCTTGAAATGAAAGCCAAGATTTCCATGTAATGATCTGACCCCTGGAGACAGACTTCTAAGAAAATTACCCCAAAATGTGGCAGTTTCCCTGCATTTGCCAAGCACACGTGCATGTCCAGACGCTGGATTTAGAGCAAGGCTTTGGTTTTGCATCTGCCAAATGCAGTCTGGGGCGCAATGGAAAGAAGAGGCTTCTTGTTTCAAGAAACATCATTTTGAAATCAACCTGCTCAGAATAACAGAAAGAAAAAGGCAAGGAGAGGAGTATACAAACGGAGATTGATTTTAATCCAGAAAGAAGATATTGTGGGAGGCCTGAAGTGGCTTTTTAGGACTGAACTTCTCCCCACAGATGTGATTTTTTGTTTATCCATTGACCTGATTAATCCTTGCTGGCTCTGCCCATGGTCGAAATCGTGTCACCCACGTTGGAGAACAGCACAGACTCAACTTCACAGGAAAACACTGCAGGGGAGAAATAGTTCTTGAAGTCAAGCGTTGCAATTTACTAACAGGTTTATTAAAATCTTATTAGAAGATTATTATTTAAAGTCCGTTTTACACAGTCGTTGCCCTTCTGCTGCTGTCTAATCCTGGAAAATCTCAGTGAATGAGTCATTTGCACTTACTATCTATTACACCCTGTTATTATAAGCCTGAGTGTGTTTGTGTTTGCTCCAAATGGTATTGACACAGCCGTAACAGTGCTGTGTAATCTCATACACCTCTCCTTTCATAGAATCATAGAGTCATTAAGGTTGGAAAAGACCACCAAGATCATCTAGCTCAATCATCAACCCATCACCACCATGCCCGTTGAGAGACACTTTGTTGTTGAGAGAGAAGCATCCCAGTGTGGCTTCTTGATACATGGGGGGACTTAAGGACCGTTTGCTTTGGAAGTAACCTATTGCCTCGTTCTTCAGCCCTCAGCACTATGAAGAGGCTCTTAATGCACATCTTTGAGGGTGATGAGATGCTGACACAGGCTGACCAGAGAAGCTGTGGCTGCCCCGTTTCTGAAGGTGTTCAAGGCCAGGCTGGATGAGGCCCTGGGCAGCCTGATCTAGTGCCTGATTTAGTGATTGGCAACCCTGCCCACATCAGGAACCCTGCAAGTAGATGATCTTTAAAATCCCTTCCAACCCTATGATTTTGGGTTTGGTAATTATTGAAGATCAAGTACTGGACAAGAACATTCCTCCAACACAAACTGCTTTGAGTGAAAATGGTGAGAAAGAAGACATCTGGCAGCAGCGCATCATGGATACTTGAGGGCCACCTCGTTTGTTTGCTTGTTTTTGATACATGAATGCTGATGAGCATTAAATGTGACTTGGAGGGCTCGGATCCTGGCAGCTCTGCCTTGTTTGGATGAGGACATTATGCTCCTACCTCCGTATAATCACTGAAAAGAGAGTGAATGAGAACTTCATATAGGGACATCAGTTTCTGGAGCAATGTGGGTAGCAGGAGACAGAACACTGATACACAGTAAAGAAAATGCGTTGGTGGGCACAGTGTTGTTTGATTGCAGCTTTCCCAGCAGTGTCCTTTCCCTTTAACAGCTTTGCTATTTCTCTCTAGACCATGATGCAGACACCAGCCCATATCCAAAGCCCCAGGCAAGCACCAAACATTCCATCAGCCCATCCTCCCCCTCCTCTTGCATTTTCAAGGAGCCCTCCCTGAGTGTTCAAACCATGTTCTCCTGACTGTCTCCCTGGAGACACTCCAAGGCCAGGCTGGACCAGGCTCTGAGCACATTGATCTGGCTGTAAGCATCCCAGTTCACTGTAGGGGAGTTGAACTAGATGACCTTTAAGGGTCCCTTCCAACTCAAAACTATGATTCTATGATTCCATGACACCCTGGAGCAGCCCCTTCATCAGGGAGAGATGGCCTGGAGTCACGGGGAGAGTTTTGCTCCCAGTGTAACCACAGGAAGAGGAAAAAAATACACATCCAAGGTTTAAAAATCGCACTTGCTGCAGGGAATGTTTCCGTTGGCGGAGCCGCCAGAACCAGCACAAATGATTCAAAACATTTTGTTAAATGAAATTCTCTGATGATGTCAGAGCTGAAGCTCCTTTAGCAAAACCTTGACAAAGAAGGAAGGTTGAAACAACAACAACAAAAAAAAGGATGAAAAAAATGACACCATTTGACAAAGGGGGATTAGGAGCTTAAAATTATATTTATAGGCTATCCAAATATTTGAAAGCTTGGAAATTCATAGTTCCAGTGCTTTAGCATTGCTCTCAAGGCCTGCCAGCCTCTTAGCGTAAGTCACGCAAGGCAGCCAGCTGGGCTGGGATCTCTGTGCTCCCAGAGCCTATTTTCTATTCTCTGGCACTGGATCCCATCTCCTGTAGGCTGACAAACAACTCCCACTTCCTCAGTTTCCCCTTCTGTCCGATGCAGACAATTCTGATGTCAGAAAGCTTTAAGATTTGGCACTGGGGAGAGCAAGAGATCAGTTTCGGTTTCCACCTTGTGCTCAATGAAACAAGGGACTGATGATTCAAACATCAACATCAGCTCTTCATATGACCTTCTGCTACATCACCCACTTCTTGTGTTGGGAAAGCCCACCACTAACAACAACGTTGTTGAAATGCTGCTATATTCTATGCTTGTCGTTCAGCCTGAATGAAATAACCCCATCTTCGTCCCAGCTCTGCTAACCTACTTCATCTTTATTGATTAATAGGTCATAATCCTCTTTTAGTGAAAACATCACTGTGCCCATGGCTGAGGGATTCAGATAGCACTGACGGGAAGATTACAACCTCTTAGTCCAAACACAGAGAGTGAGATGGGCTGTCACAGTAAGAGCACTTGTTAAGAGGAAAATCAATGGTGAGCTATTTGGGGAGAAAAAGAGAAATCCCCTCCACCACAAACACATTAAACACAGCCTCCAGTTCTCCAACTTAATATAAGCCCAAATTAAATGAGACCATAATAAACAGTTTGCTTTCCTAGAATTTTCCCAATAGCAAGGAGACTCCTCCAGCAGGGACGTGCAGCACCAGAGAGGGATGGCAATCCCACACTTGTTTGACCCCTAACTTTAAGGCAACGATGCCATGTGTGTTTTGGAACAGGGATGCTCTCAGCCTGGATGATTCCTCAACCCTGCTCCTCCCGGAGTCAGGACCGCTGCATCCATTCGCCTGCCACAGAGACATGGAGTGAACAAGAAATAATGAAAAAGCCCTAGATTTCCTTTGTTATGCAGTTCATTGAATGAGGTTTCCCACATCTGTAGAGCTCACCACATCTTTTATGAGATTTGACTGTCAGCAAGATGTTATGAATCCCAGATGTTAAAATATGGATTTATTCATAACTCAGGGCTTATAATAGAGCACTCAGAAAGATTATATCCAGTCTCCCTGCTCAAAAGATCCTCCTGAAATAAAAGTCCTAGCTTTTGTTATTTTTTAATTATCCTTGCTGCATGATTTATCTTTGATATTACCTCTTTAAATGTCTCTTAATTACCAGCGTGCACAGTGCTTCAGGAGAGCAGAGCACTGCTGGAGGGGGCTGGAGAGCGTGGAGGAGAGAGGGAAAATCCAGCCCCAGCTCTGGGCACCTGCAAAACTTGGAGCCAGAGGTGTTTGGTATCTATTGCAGCCCCGAGGAAGTGCTCTGGTCAATAAAAACATGGTTCCTTGCAGCTGGTGACCATTATGGTAAGCACAGCATCGGACATACCACAGCTGCTATGCTGCCGGAAGATGGAAATGTTTTTGGAAGCGAGTTTGGAGCATTTGTTCCATTAATGCCTTCTCCCTCCCTCCTCCTGCCTTCTATTTTTCAAATTGCTGCAAGAAAAACCTGAAGGGAAGTGTAATGAGTCCTGTTTGGCACATGAGGAACAGAAAGTCGATGATTTTACCCCAGGTCACACGAGAAGCTGGCAGCAACCTCAGGAATCACGAGGCAAGTGCATGAGGCAGCACTGGCCGTGAGCAGCCCTCCTCCCTGCCCCCTGCATGCTGCCATACCTACGGAGCTTGGCTGTATTTAGGAAATCCCACCTTCCTTCCCCTCCCTTTATTTTTTCCAGCGAGGTCATCTCCCTGGTCCGATTTGGAGAATGACTTCAGTGCAGAGAGCATCTGTCCATATAGGACAGTGCTAACAACGAGCCCTTGAACAATATTATCACGTCCTTTTTGGATCCTTTAAAGACCAAACCAGCTGTCCACACTGCAAAGCTGACAGCCTGCAAGGTGCTCCAGCTTCTCTAGCAGGAACTAGAACATGTCCAGCCCCTTCCAGCTCACACCCAATGGCCTGGAGCAAGGCTAGTGCATGGAAACTGGAAACCTGAACCTTTCTAGTATGACAGCAGCAATTTACTGATGGAAATCCAAGAAACTGGTTGTCAACACTGAAACTACCCAAGAAAATGTGCGGGGGGAGAAGCTACCAGTGCTGGGCATTCCCTGACAGTGTGGTGAGGGGAGGATCTGGATTCTGGTGGAAATCAGCACAGCTCCCTGGTGCCTAACGAGAAAAATCTCTGGAAGGAATTTATGGGACACTCACCAGCTTGTAAATATTTTTTGGCATATCAGTCTGCGTGTCATGAGATTTAGAACCTTCATCACCCTGACATTTTCCATCCCACAGAGAACTCTGGTCTGAATATGGTGTGCGCTCGAGGAAGTTTGCCAGTAGTGTGATGTTAAGGCACTTGTGAAATGCCTCACTTAACCACAGCACTCTGCATTTTCCAAACCACACACCTATCTCTTACAAGGTCTTTCAGGTAGAGTTATAGGCGGACTGTGGGTCATGAGATCCTGGCCTTGGTGTGTTTTTACTCCCTTCTTCTCATGAATTAACTCCTGAACTATTGACTCTGTTGAATGGATAGCAGAGTTCAGGAGCATTTTACATGCAAGATTTTACATCCTGTATCTCAACAACTGCAAACCCCAAGGACGAGTAAACTTCAGTCTCAGCCATAAAATTGATGTGTTGCAACATGAACAAATTGGGTTTAGTAACTTACAAGTGAGATACCATCAAGCCTGTAATGAGCCAGAACTGAGAGTTATCCTTTCCCTGTCCTCGTCGATGTGGCTGGGAGAGCTGGAAGTAGATCTCTCGCTTGCAGGTGCTCAGCTCCTGCCTTGTATCTTCTTCACTGAGAGTAAAATTCATCTGTGGTCTTGTCAGATCTCAGCCCTTTGGACCCCCCCGAAAGGAAAAGATTGCCTTAAGAACTGCTAGATTTGCAAGGAGAGAGTCAACTGCTAAGTTCTCTTTTTGCTTTCTCATTTCTGAGTCTGCAGATTATCCCTGCTGGATCGGAGTGCTCTCCTTCACAACCAGAAAGGCAAAGAAGTCGTCAATAAAACATAAAAATAAAATTCTGGAGGATTTGGGAAGTGCAATAGAAGGGTAGAAATCATCTAAATTGCTAGCTTCACGTTAACAGATAACCAATCACACTCTTCTGCTGCAGCCTGGGGCCAACGAGAATGGTAAATCTGACTACACCTGGGGATTGAGCTCCTATTTTGTCATTTAAATGAAGACCCCCAAAACGTAGCATATACCACTGGCATTTTATAAGTTGCACTGTTTCTGCATTGTGTTCCCTCCTGGGCATTTCTTTAAGAAAGTGAAATTTAAGTACTGTAAGGAAAAGGTGTAGTTTTCTTTAGAATTAGGGAGCAGATGGAAAACATAGTTTTAAATCTGGAAAAGAAATTCTCTGTAATACCTGAAAGCTGCTTGGCTGAGGAGCAAAATAACTTCATGTATGGCTTCATGAATGGCTCCCTAGCAAACCTGGCTCTGGGAAACAACACCCCTCCATGCTTCTCTGACAACAAGGATGGTGAGTTTAAAACTTCTCATGCTGATTCTTAGCGATTAGCTAAAATGAAAATGCAGCATCTGTGTCCTCATTCGAAAATATAATAGAAGTGGTGATGGCATATTAATAATTGCTCTTACTAGAAAAGGTTATGAACAGCATTGTTGATTGAGCTCCAAATGAGGATGTGTCCATCGTCTTGCAAGGAAAATTCACTGATAAGCAATGCAAAAGGAAACAGAGCAGGATCGAGCCTACCTGGTGCAACACAGTAATGATTGGGGTTGGGATGCAGCATTTCCACCAGGCATAAACAGAGCATTAAGCCCTGCCTGGGAAAGGGAAGGCATATCAGGAGAGCTCAGTGCTGTCTTAGATGAACTCAGGTCACATCTAGGCTGCCTACCCAGATTGTCACTGGGGCACCTTTGCTGTGGAGATCAAAGAGGCTGTCTGTTACCTCAGGCTGGCAGACTGGTTCCTGCATTCCCTGCCATGATCTTTGGTCCATGCATACCAGCAGGCTGAGGGCTTCACGTGGACCCAGGCATGTGGTTGTGCTAGCATGGCCACTCCAAACAGTTTTAGGAGTGGGGCAGGAAGGGGTAGCCCTAGGGATATGACTCGTGTTGTGGGTAACTATATGGACATGACCTCTCACAGTTCCCACACTTATGGACAGGAAGAAGGCTGGAGCAAGCTGGCCTTGCTTGGTTTGATGGTGTAGGCACAGCCAACATGGGCTGCCAAGCTGTCTGAGTTGAAGTCAGTGACTGCTAAATAACAAAAGCTGTATTAAAAAGAGAATAGCTAAGTGACAGCTAAATGGTAATTCTCACATTTCACCAAACATCACTTCAAATGCTTAGATCCCTCCTTGCACTATGGCCAGTACTACTCTACCTAAAAGTCTTTCTCCAGATGCAACATGGAAATGGAGAAAGTTCATGTCTACCCATGCTCAGCCAGTCCTTGTGTGTCTGAGTGCAGATTTTGGCTGTGTGAGTTTGGGACATCAGACATTTGCCTGGGATTTCATCCTGCCCCAAGCACTTTGTTTCTTGTGCACACGGCCCATCCCTATAGCACATTTGCAGCAGTCTGACAAGCCCAGGATATTCATCTGCTGCATATTTTCTTCCAGGAAATCCTGTGAGAATCCTACAAAGCGGGAATAATAAAATATGCATGAAACATCAGTGTTCAGTGAACATATTAGACTTTGATGCACTTCATCTCCCTTTTCCTCTCTCCCTATCCTGACTAGGAACTCCTAAGGATGTGGAGCATGCCCTTGAGTCCTCCAGACACTGTCCCAGCCTGATGGCATGTCTTGGTCATCCCATGGCTCTGTGGAGGTTGGTTGGGCTCCCTGAAGAGGGAAAGGTGGCAGAACATGGCTGCTGTACGTCAAGAGGTGAAGTATACCTCTTAGTCTTATAAGATGCTTCCAAACTTTGACTTACTATTTACATGAATTTGCTTCCATCACTTCCTCACATTCAGACACTCATTTCATCAAGCTCTTCTAATCAACAAATCTGTATACTTAATTTTCTTCTTCTCATCTGAGACCAACTGCAAAAATGTCTGGTTTTACACTCCGAGAGCTTCCTCTCTCCTTTGCATCCTACGTCTATTGATGTGGAGGATTTCCATTTTCTTTAAAACAGAGCTACTGGAATTTGAGCTGAGGGGAAAACAGGACACTTGACATGGGTACTACAAAACTCAGACAGCCCCTGCTCACCCAATCCATAGCCCACGTTCAGAGCTTGCAATGGCCTGACTGAAGAGTCTGAAGACCTACCCACTGTTGTCTGTTCTCTGTACGAAGGTCTGGTTTTCAGTATGCAGCCAAGGGCAGCTCTGTGGCTGAGGCTTTGAAGACATGGAAAAAAAAAAAGAGGTGAACCTTAAGAGATGCTGCAATCACCGCTGGGCTGGCATGTGGCTTCCTGAGTCTTCAGTTCTCCTTCGGTCACGGTGCTTCCTGGAAACAGAGCAAAGTGGCTCAGAGCTCATAAGTGCCCAGAGATTGTCAGCCGGGACAAAGCTCTTGGACACGAAGGAGAGGTCTTCAAAGGCACAAAAGGAAACCTAACTCCTCTTGAATTTCGTGCTTTGGAAAATCTATCTAGCCGTAGTATTTTTGCTTGACAGGCAAATGTAGGCTCAGGTTTCTCCTTTTAAAAATAAGCTTGACAAACTAATTAATTAAACAAAAATCTAGCTATCAGATTCTACTCTTGTGTGCAGCAGAGTAACTGCTGGAGCTTTAGTAGATAAATGTGTCTGATTGTTGGGAAGATCCTGTATACCTTGTTTAGATTAAATAGTAGGTCACTATAATAAAGCCCAGAGCTGAGAACACAAGCAAGTCTGATCAGGAGCAGAGAAAATACCACTGTAATTAAGTAGGTCATTAATTGGTGATTCAGAAAAGTCAAAGCAGATGACACTGAAGAATTACTCCAGATTTATTTATTTAAATATTTCATTTATATTTGTTATGCTTTTTAATTGCTACTTTTGGATGAGCCCATCAGGGCATTGAGTTGCACTGCAGGATCTGACTCTTTCTAGCAGGACCTGAAAGGCAAAATGGCAAAACATGGTGAAGACAACTTCCATGATCTAACAAATAAACCTGCAAAAACCAGATATTTTTCCCCTGAATTTTCAGACAGCTGGCTGCTTTAATCATAGACCACTGACCCAAGTATCAGGGGCAGGGTATGTTGCTCAATGGCCCTTTAGGTAGCTCCGGGATATTGAGCAAATATAAAGCGAATAGATTTGTACATTGCAAGGCCTGGAGGGATTCTTTCTTGTTTCTATTATTTACAGATATATATTTTAGAAAAGAAAGATATCTGATCTTGTTTCAAAAAAAAACCTATGGATGGAAAATCAAATACAAACCTTAAGAATTAGTTCATCTATTTGATAGTTCCCTCTGTTCAAAAATCTTTTTTCTAATATGAATTTGTCCAGCTTAGATTCCTTGATGTCTGATTTTACCTGATATGCCCATATCACGTAAGCTGAATATACTTTTATCACCAGAATCAAGTCATCCCTCAGTATTTTCCTTGGCCCTTCAAGCCTGTCAGTGTATGCCATATATATTCTAATCCTTTTATCAGTCCTGCAGCTCTCTACAGTGTATTAAGAGTTTTTCAGCTGTAGGAGTACAACTGCACCAACATCCACATCCATCAGATCGGTGCCAGATGCAGACCACAACATCCTCACTCCTCCACGGTGCTCTTGTTTTAACCTTCAGGATCTATCTAAACCCCTGGGAAATAACTCTCAACGTTCCTGGGCGCTGTTCTGTACTGTAAATGCACACAGAAAGTCTTCACTTCTCAAAGGGTAAATGTATATTTGGCTGGAATTAAATCAATATTGTTTGCTTGCCCCCTTCTTTCATCGGCACTTCTCAGTTTTCCCCATCATTTGCAAACTTTAATGATGTGTTTCTGTCGGGGATATTCACAAAACTTAAAGTGTGGGGCCAAAAGCTGAGCTCTGCTAAGTGCCTCTAGAAGCACAGGAGCTCAACGAACTGTCTCCTGTTGCAATTTGGGTTTGAGATCTATCAAGTATCCAGTCCTTAACAGATTTTACGTATGCCAAGTGGATTTAATCAGCTTAAAATACCCTGTGCTACTGATACCTCTATGAAGTGCCAACTCTATTAACACTGTCGTCCCTATCAACAGCAAAAAGGTAAGTTTACTTTGACAGAATCTCTTTTCCACGAACCCGTGCTGATTGCTATTGAATTGCTATTGACTACATTTGTGTTGTTATTGACCTAACAAATTTGAACAAGTGTAGTTATCAGTGGTTTATTCTTATGCTAGGATTGGTACCATCTCCAATTCTAGCTAGCAGACACTTTCAAAATATTAGAATACAATACAGATATCTCTTGGGCAGATTGGTGAATGCTCTGGGGTTCAAGTTAGACATTTGGCTTTAGTCACTTGCTGCTTAATGACTGCAATAAGTGTTAGAGGAACAAAAGCATTTCATTTTCAACATACAATAAGATTATCACTGGGTTTTCCCCCCAGTACACTACAGAGACATTTTGTAGAATCATAGAATATCCCAAGTTGGAAGGGTCCCGTGAGGATCATCACAGCCAACACCTACGATTATCCCTGGAGACACCCAAGATCAGTCTGGATGGGGTTCTAAGCACCTGATGGAGCTGTAGATGCCCCTGTTCATTGCAGGGGACTTGGATCAGATGGCCTTTAAGGATCCCTTCCAACTCAAACAATTCTGATTCTATGATTCCACAATTTACAATTCTTCCTTCTGTCCTGCTGCTTTCTTTATCAGTAGCCTACATTTAAACTTAACGTTACAATCAGTTTTCTCTGTCCTTTGCGTGCACTGCCTGTGTGTGGATGCCCTGGCAACACCCCACAGGCAGTGCACTTCACTCTGCAGCTTGCTCAGTGTCTCAGCAGAGGGGTCTGGGGGCCAAAGCTAAACTGTACTCCCCTGAATTTGTAATTATTGGTCGCATCGTCACATTTTTAAGGAAATTCTTTCTTTTGACTTTTCTTTTTTTTTTTTTTTTTTTGGCTTGAAACTGGTTTCAGCCTTAGGAAACTGGTCATTTTAAACAGGGCACGTTGTATGTATATAGGCACATGTACACATCTGCACACACGGGATTTTCTTCTCAATCTGATTTTAAATGCATGTTATGAAATATCCATATTCCTGGCTCGATCACTCCTGTTTAATTCAGTGAGTGAAGGAGTAGCTGGAGATGCCTCTGGAAGATAAGGGTGTGGGGCTTTGGGAGCTGTGAAAGTCGCCAAGCATCTGTTTGGAGCAGGGCTCTCCCCCCGCAGCAGGAGCCAATGCTGGATGCTGGCCAGCTTCTCCTTCCTGCACACACCAGCATTTGTTCAGCTGTCCCTGCAACAGCAGCAGCAGCAGCAATTTGAACTTGGAGAAGAGGGGAAGGGCTTGGAGGTATCTCAGAAGGCTATTTCCATGCTAGTGGGAAATAGAGCAGCTTTCCATGTCAGTACTGAAATTCCTCTAACATTTTCTTGCCTGAGCAATAACATACTCATCCCCATTGTACCTCCTTGGAGGGGGAGCTTCAGGAGATGATCAGCTTAATTAGAGACACAGTGCAGAGATTTGAGATGCGTCGGTATAGCTTCTCACTCATAAAAAGTAAACCACAATCAGCATTTGCAAGAAGGGAATGTCCTTCTTTTGGAAAGATAAAGATTACTGCTGGCATGGCCATTATGGGGCTCATAGGTTGCATGTGTGGGCATCTCCTGTGCTCTCTATGGTTTCACAGATGCTTATCATGGCCCCTGTTTCTAGAAGGGTTATGGTTCACAGGGCATGAAGACAACCAAAACCCAGAAGCAGTATGAGCTCCTCTCCAAGAAGAATGGGTAAGCCAAGGTGACAAAATGTCCTGCTCCGAACCCTAGCCTTCAGCTGCAGACTGTTGTTACTTCTTGTTCTCTGGGAGCTCAACTCATGCATGCTGTGTCCTCAATATAGCAAGAGGAAGGGATCTTCAGGTGAAGACACCAGCCTGGGGCTATTCTGCCCAGCTATCAAATAAAACTCTTATCTGTTCAGCATACCCAAAGATAATCCCATATTTGGGCAATGTCCTCCCTCTCAAGGCAGCAGTTGGACCTCAGACTCCTACCTGACCTGGAGGCACCTCCATGTTGGGCAGGCAATAAATTTAAAGAAAATGGCTACATTTAAATGTTCTGTCTGTGAGCTGAATCTCATCCAACCGTGCCTCGTCCCAGGCCACAATTTACTCTTGAATTTTCATCTCCACAAGCCATAGCCACGACTGTTATTCTTAGTACAACCCTTCAAAGTGCTCTCCTAACCAATGTGTGCGTAGGGCTCTTACAACTGCCTTGGTGTCATTTCCTCTTCTCACTCTCTCTGTGGGTTCCTGACTCTGGCTTGCTTTGGGAAAAGCAACATTTCTGAGGTGCAACTCTGGTTTCAGCCAGTCTTGGATCCCATCCCATCTATACAGAGCACCTAAGCCATCCCTGCTTGAGTTTTGCCAAATGCCTTGGCCTTTGCAGACTGGAAGCATTCATAATTGATGAAATAAGTGGGAGACAGCCTGTGCTCATGATAACATTCAGTGAGTGTCCAAGAACTCTCCCAAGCCCTGAGTGTCAACAGTTATGTCAACAGAAAGGTCAGCAAACTTTGTAGGCTGAGCTCTGACCTCTTGAATAGCTCATGACTGCCTAATGCTCTTGTACCGCAGCAACAGTCATGCATAAATTTGATATGTTTATAGGTTTGGCCTGAGGAACCCCAATGACCATTTGTTTTCCAGTATTTCTTTTCTCATTAGAATCCAGAAGAAATTGAGTTTTTAGAGATTTCTACTGTTCTTTTAAAATTTAATTTGCTTCTATGCAAAGCAAGCCAGGCAGAGCGAGCCATGACTCTTCTGGTTTTTTTTTCTTGTCTGGCATCACTTTCTCTTGTAAGCTGGGCTCTTAAGTAGAGACAGTGCATCCAAGGTAAGGATATTACCTCAAACCTCCTTTCTATAAATAGGCCTGGCTGCTGCTCCGAGGCTGCTCGTTCTGCTGTCAGAATATGGCTAAATGGCCACTTACGAATTCCAACATGTGCTTGATGTGGAGATTACAGCTGCTATCCAAAACAAAGGAGCTTTCTCTTCCTGCAACGTGCTGCTCCTTTTATGAGGCAGTTTAGAAAGCTCCTGATTCTATAGAGGGATTCATTCATACCCTGGTGCTTCTCTTGTGCAAGAGTTGAGGGGGCAATGTCCTCCAGACCTAAATGAAGCCACGTTCTTGAGTGCCCACCAGAGCATGCGGGTTGTCCTGAAAATCACAAGGGAGGAAAAGTCTCAGCACTGGAGTTTCATTGCCCTGCACCATGGAGCAAAATGCAAAGATGTGGGGTTATGCCATCACAGCACGGAACAGAATGTAGGGTTGACAACTTGGACCCCAAAATGGTCTCAGTGCAAGACTGTGGCAATGCCTATTGTTCCCAAGAATCCTTGAGCTGCTTGGTTTGGGTTCAGTATCATATTTTGCCGGGGGTGACAGTGAGGGTGATTCTGCCTTGCAATTAGATGAAGGTGGCTAATGAATGCTAGCTGGTACAAAAATGTGAGTTTTTGCAAAGAAAATAATATATTGCATGCTCCTGAACAGCTGCATTTTCTCACAGTAGATTTAGTAGGGCCAAAGAAAACTCTGGCTTTCTTATACTTTATTCTTACACTATTTTTTTCCTGCTTGAGCATTTTGAAAAGGAAATGGGAACCGCTGATCTTGCTTGATGGATGTGGGAACTGGGAGATCAGGTGAAAGGATGCTTCCTCCTGTCCTGCAGCAAGTCCAGGCAGAGTCACTGACCTACTATGTGTCCTCTAACAGAGGTACCATGGCTAAAATTGAGCACGATACAGCATTTTCTGAACTCTGGGAGAGCACCGTCCATGTGTCCATGCTGGTATGGTGGGGCTGAAAACACTTCTCAAGCCCAGAAACAACTTCTCTTTGAGCACTGGCAATGTGACATTGGGCCTCATATATTTCTCTATGCATGGCTGACATCTCTGGCTGCTGCTGTGTCTCTCATTTTAAAAAATAAAATAAAAAAAATCCCTGACTTTCTCCTGGGCAGCCACAAGGCAGATGGTCATCATGGGTTTGGTAACACCAAATCATGAGGCACAGTGGTTACCAAAGGGTAGCTGTGCCCCTACATCTCCCAGCTCAGCCCTGGGAGTAGAGTATATTCTGTGGGTGGCCAATATTTCTATTTGGTTGTAAATTATGGCCCACAAAATGCTAAATGAGTCTGGCTGCAACCTCAGAGTTCAGCCCGGCTCTTGTGATGGCAGGTTGGAGTCTCATGAGCAGAGCCTTGCTACAAAAGAGCCCTTTGTACATTCTCTCCTGCTCTTCCCAGTCTGCGCACTTCCAACTGCTCCTCGTCCATGCCTCAGCCCCGCTTCTTCCAGCCAAGCTGATGCTGTTCAGTTGGGCCACCCCTCAAAGCACCCAGCCACCAACCAAGGTACCAACCCACCAACCCACCAGCCATCTGCTCTCCTTCTTCCCTGACATCTCCAGCACGTGGTTGCGTGTCTCAGGGAAAGAACTGTCAGGGTGATGTCCTTGCAACCACCATGGCAGCTCCTTGTTGCAACTGGAGGAGGATGTGGCTCTTGGTTATGGGAATACTGATGTCCTGCCCATGTTGCAGCCTTCAATGGCAAGCCACTGCCAGCAGCATCCACCACCTGTACCTTCTTGATGGTTGGATCAGATGATCTTAGTGGTCTTTCTAACCTTAATGATTCTATGACCTTAAGGGAAGGAACATGTAGTGTGCGCAGACCCAGCCTGTTGGCATTGTGTTCAGTGCTCAGCCTGGCATGCTCCCATGTCCTCATTTCCCCCACTCACTGTGGCTGTATCAGTCCCTCAACCTCGCCACATTACATGAGAGGGAAACCTCAGCTCATGTCTGTGACCGTAAGCTCGGTTTCCTTCCCACTGCACTCATTTCCCAGCAACGGTGACAAGCAGCCTCGATTTACTGCCTTCAAGGGAGTTTTATTTTGAATGCTTTGTGCAACCCAGAGCATGGCTGCAGCTGGGGCAGGACATCGGCCCCACGTCCCCTGTGCCACCCTCGGGTGCAGGACAGCTGCACAGCTCTTCCCTGGGAATAAGCATCCACTGGGACACGATTTGCTGCTGCCTCGCACCGATGCGGCCATCGTTAGCTGATGATATTCAATGGAGATGTGCATGTGTGCTAAGGGGAGATTGCCAGGCTAGGAGTAATTAAAAAAAAAAAGTTCCTTTCAGCATGTTATAATCAGTGTGAATTATTAAACAGGGCAGGATTTTTAAAAGTCTAATTCACTTCTCCATTATTTATGCTGTTTTGCTTCAGTTTTCTCCCATCTTTCAAGATGAACTCACCGAAAAGTTTCACTTTCGGATGCTGGAGGCTGACCAGACTGAGGCTCAGCACAGAACCTGGGCTGGGTGTGGGGTAACCCTTCCTCCTCCTCTGCACACTGCATTTTTCCCCTTTCTGTGCACAACATTTACATTTCTAGCTCTGCACCTACAGGCTGAGGAATTTTTAGAGAAGCACAGGGGCAGATATGTCCCTGCACAGGTATGTGATTGAACAGATAACACCACCGTGCTGTCTTGCAGCTCTGGCTAACCCATCTCAGCCAGGCTGCTTCAATGCCCTGAACAAAAGGGTTTTAAAACGTAATTTACTGTTCCTTTTTTTTTTTTTTTTTTTTTTCTTTTTGACATATTTCTAAATTGGTTCAGTATGTCTCCATCCACTAAAGTGTTTGACTTGCTTCCAAATTGAAGTGCTCATTAAAAAAAAAAAAAAAAAAAAAAAGGAAAAACAAAAAAAAAAAAAAAAAGGAAGGAGGGGGTGGGAGAAGAAAACGCAAGCGAAAAGCAAAGTGCTCTGATAGCTTAAATCAGTCAGCCCTGCGCGGTGATTTAAAACCAGTGGAGCACTTCAAGTTTTCACGAGCACTTAGGGTTGGAAGCAGTCCGAGCCCTGGACACGTGCATTTGTGGAATCATTTAGCATTATTAGAGGGCTTGAATGGTGCTTGAGCTCTCCCTCTGCCTCGATAAGCGCTCCCATTGCCTGTGATTAGTGGGGTGGTTTCAAGTTGTGCGCTGTTGAGGGTGATTATTTTCAAGCGTGCCATCGCCTGTCCCTATCTCAGCAGATCTGAGATCTTCCAAATTCATTAATTCCTTCGGCTCATCTGAATGGAAATTGCCAAATATACATCGTTACCTCAGTGCAGTTTTACAGCATGTGTCACAGGGAATAATAAATGTTTGCAAGCAGGGCAGATGGAGCAATAACGTGTGTACCACAGAGCACTACTGCTCTGGATAAGACCTGTTATTAAGACGTGTGATTGCAGAGTCTGGGTGCTCCAGTCACAGACTGGGAAATTCTGGTTTTCAGTGCCCCAGTGAGCTGGAAAGGGCAGATGGACACTGCTGAGAGTTCCCAGGTGTTTCACTGCACTGCACAGCATTGCGTCAATGGGCAGCACTTGGTTAACCCCAGCCCGGACTGTGCATGTAGGGAGTGAGTGGGGTTGTCAGGCAGAGCCATGCAAGGAGCTGAGCTCTCAAGGCAGGGGGGTTGAAAATAAATGATCATTATGGTCCTTTTCAACCCAGGCCATTCTATGATTCTATGATTCTATGAATTCAGGTTGACTAAAAATGGAACTGTTTGGCTCCCATGAGCTATGCAAAAACCTGATACCCATGTTTTGTTTTTCAGCTTTTTGGTTGCTAACTGCATGCAAATTTGGAAATATAATGTTGTTGCAATAAGTAAAAAAATAAAAATTGAAATACTTTGCCTTGAAATTGTTCAATTTCCTTTGGTCTTTTGCTGAGAAAATGCACTTCTGAATTCCCAGTTTTCCATGGAAACTTTTGACTACTCAAAAACACGTGGTCCTGGGATAAGAATGACTCAAAATGTCCAAATTTGAGCATGAAGCAGGTTTTGCTTGCAAGGAATGCTCTTCAGTGGGGCTGTGCAGAGGCACAGGGTTCAGAGCTCTGCTGCTGCTGGTGGGGATGAGAGCGGGAGTTTGAACTTTCGAGAGGGTCCCTAGATCCTTCCATGTGGAAAATCAGAACAATCTGCTGGCAAAGAGGTCAAACTGGAGGCAGAAGAAAGATAATCCCGGCCCTGCCTCCTCCCAGCCATGCAGCCAATGGCCTCCAGCTCCCCAGCCCCTTTCGGAGCTGCCCCAGCCTATCTCAAGCCATCACGAGCTGCTTGTCTTAAAATAAAAAGAGGGAGTTTTCCCTGACAGACAAGTGATGGAAGCATCCATGCCCTCATTGGTCTCAACAACCAAAACACCCCTTCGGTCCAGTGTTTGTGCAAGCACTGAGAGATGCTGGCTGTGGAGGAGTCACGTTCTGTGACCAAAGGAAAGGGGATATCCTATGGTGGTGGCATTTCTGGCATCCTCTTGTGCCAAGCCCTTCTCACTGTGCCATTGGGATCCCTCAGCCCTGCTCTAGGTTTTGGTCTGGTGTCACTCTTTGGTAATTGGCTTGCAATTTCTGGCTTGTATCAGAGAGAGTGCTGCCAGCAGGAGCAGGAGTCGATCATCCTTCTGTACTGGCACTGGTGAGGCCACACCTTGTGTTCAGTGTTGGGTCCCTCACTACAAGGAGACATCGAGCCCTGGAGTGTGTCCAGAGAAGGGCAGTGGAGCTGTGAGAAGTGTGGAGCACAAGTGTGATGGGAGCTGGGGTTGTTCAGTGCGGAGAAGAGGAGGCTCAGGGGAGACCTTATTGCTCTCTACAACTGCCTGAGAGGAGGTTGTGGTGAGGTGGGGGCTGACCTCTGCTCCCACGTAACAGTGATAAAATGAGATGTGATGGCATTAAGTTGTGCCAGTGTAGGTTCAGGTTGGATACTAGGAAAAATTTCTTCTCAGAAATAGTGGTAATGCAGTGGCACAGGCTGCCCAGGGAGGTGCTGGAGTTACCATCCCTGGAGGTGTTCGAGAAAAAAGATAGAGGTGGAACTGAGGGACATGGCTTAGTGAGCATGCTGGGGAAGGACACTAGATGATCATAGTGTTTCTCCAACTGTTATGATTCTGTGATTCTAAAGGCTGAACCTCTGCAAGACAAGCATGGTGCTCAGGTATCCTGCTCCATAGAGGGCTGCATCTCCATGTGAGCGAAGTTAACTGGTCCCTTTCTCTGAGGTTCAACCTTAGGTCTGTATGACCCCATCACTTTGGAGAAGCAGGTAAGCCGAGCGCCCTGTTTTCAGATGAGACATCTCTTTCCTACAAAGAGTGGTTGAGTCAGATGGAGATGGCTGTGCCACAGAAACCTAATATCAGAGCAGATGACTCCATTCACCAGAACTCCCCACCAGAACCCCAGCATCTCAAACAACTATCCTCCTGCCAGCTTTGTTTTACTGAAACTATGACTCTGCAGCTTGTGCAGATTGTCTGCAACTACAGAAACCAAAAGTGGGACTTCCAAGACACAGGCCAATATATAAAGGACATACTTGTCCTTTCCTTCTGTGTAGCAGACAGTATTGTGCTTGTCAGCAGTCTCTGACTGCAGCATTGCAGAGCATTTCATGCACAACAACATTATCATAATACTGCCAACTCCTTACTGGTATTTAAGAAGGAGGTATCTATTTGTTTCCTTGTGTAGCTACGTCACTGTCTTTAAAGCTTGCATGGGGCTTTACAGAGTTTGTAGGTTGCACACAGATGTCCTGAGATGATGGTAGTAGTGCCAGATTGCACCAGTGCAGGAGTATAGAGGAAATTCAGCTACCTGGACTGTGGCCTTGCATGCCAATATCTGTGTGAAAAACTTCTCTTGTAAGAAGAAAAAAAGAAGATAGAGACTATTTTGGAGAGTAGTGCTCAAGAAAAACCTCAAAACCACCGCTTTTACGTATCAAAGATTCCAATGTCCTAAGGAAATGTATAGCAGAAATCTTTCCTCCTTACTTATGTGAAAAATCAATGACTGGCCAGATCCAGCAGCCACTTCTTGAAAGGAGAAAATCAGAAGTTTATACTGCTACCCCACAAAATTTGGAGAAGATGGAAATGGGTCTGGCTTTCTGGGAATACTGAAGTTTGAAATGCAACATCACAGCCTAAGTAGAGATATAATAAAGGGTGATGACTGCTATGTGGCTGTGCTGGTACCTGTACTGCAGCAATGCAGGCTGCAGTAAGCTGCAGGTTTAGTTTTTGGTGGTGGTGGGTTTTTATTCTTGTTTTCTTCTTTTCCTCCTAGATGTCTGGGTCTCTTCTGTCTCATTTTACAGTCCTAATAGGGGGGGAAACACACCTGAATTTCTCATGGTCTGGAAGGAGAAAGCCATTCTCATTATTAAGCTGTTACTTTTATGAAGCCATAACTTACAGGCTCTCAATACATACATTATAGCAGTCAAAAAACAAGATGAGATCTCGTAAACTATTCTTTATAGTAACCAGATGGTCATCAAGGCTGCAGAGGTATCTGACAGCGCCTAGCACAGGGCCATGAGCCCTCCCCTCAGCCTGCTCTGCCCTGCACCCAACAAACGCAGCGCTCACAGCCACCCCTCATACATCCTGCCCTCCCGGCCTTTACCTACCTTCATATATTTAAAACCTTTTATTCATTTTTTTATCTGTCACTTGCAGATTTTAGTTCCTAAGAACAGCAGATTCACAGCGTCTGGTGTGGCAAGGAAGTGCTGTCACTGAGAGGCTGATCACAGAATCACAGACTGGCCTGGGTTGGAAGGGACCTCAAGGATCATGAAGCTCCAACCCCCCTGCCACATGCAGGGCCACCAACCTCCACATTTAATGCTAGACCAGGCTGCCCAGGGCCCCATCCAACCTGGCCTTGAACACCTCCAGGGATGGAGCATCCACAACCTCTTTGGGCTGCTGTTCCAGCACCTCACCACTCTCATAGTAAAGAACTTCCCCCTGACATCCAACCTAAATCTTCCCTCCTTCAATTTAAAACCATTTCCCCTTGTCCTGCTATTATCTACCCTTTCAAAGAGAAGCGATCTCACCTCTCTGAGAATTATTACTTCTACTATTCTTACTATTATTATTACTTCTCTTGACTAAAGTGGACTTCTGTAACCTGTGAAGGAAACATCCCCTGAACCACAGCCAACAGCTCTGTGGTCTCTGCGCAGGGGAACCCCTGCAGTGTCCTCTTCCCCAACAACCACAGCAAGGGGTAATGATGTCCCTTTCATTTAAGTGCCACTGTCCTGCATGGCCCAACTCTCCTTGGAAAAGGAAAAAGAAAAACAGAAGAGGCAGAGAGAAAGGGAAAGAGCCCTTCCTCACGGGTTTTTTCCTCAGAAAGCTGCATCATGCTTGGTTTCCCAGAGAATGAGTCACGCTCAGGCCTGGCAAGCATCCTGCCTCTCACAGCAGGACGGAGGAGGGGTGAGAAGGTGTTGGGCTGGAATTTCCAAGAAAAAGAGAACTTCCAAAGAAGGGCTGAGCATGTACCATCACGGAAGTAACGCCTCCACCCCCACGTTGGCATGTTTTGTAACTTCCTGCCATCAGCATGCTGGAGGTGGCCTCCAGGACGGGGACACAGAGCTGAGCACCAAGGAAATGCTGTCTGTCCTGATAACACCTCTGACATGGGATCAGCACTTCAATAACAAACACAAGGAAGCATGTTATTTTTTTTGCCGTAAAACGACAGGCATGCTGTAGTCCTGAAAGCAGATACCTAACAGCACAGGAGATCTCTGTAACAAACAGCCATTTCTACACTTTCTGGAGAGTTTTTTAATTCCTTTGGTCTGCGTGCCCAAGTGTGACTTCCTCGCCTTAATTTTTGGATGACTTGCTAGTATCTGCCCTCCTAAAACTGTGCATTGCCTTTGAAAGAGTCAGTCAAATATAGTCAGGGCAGGTCTGATTATGCAGATCTGGGGAGGGTTGAAGGTCCTTTCATTGGCATAGGGTTAAATATCTTCAAGACAGCCTCTCCACGACCTGTCTCTTCCACCTCTGATTCTCCATATCCTGCATCTCCATCCTCTGTATGTTTATGCCCTGCCTCTCCATACCTTGTCTATCCAACATCTACCTCTCCATGCCCTTCTTCTCCACATCTTTTTTCTCCATCCTTTGTTTCTCCATCGCCTGCCCCTCAATAAAACTGCCTTCACCCACATCATTTCTGACAGCAACACATCCAGCCTGCCAGTTGCCCTTCAGAAGCGCTCATTAATGTCTCTAATCCATCACCAAAGGGCAAGTTTGCATCTGCCCTCCAGAATCTCCACTGCTATTTTAAACTGAGCTTCCAGACACTTCCTGAAAATAGTTGTGGGCTCATGTACCTTCCTGAGAAATGAAGTGCTGCAAGCTATCTGAATCGGAAAGGGCATCTACCCAGAAACGAGGAATAGTGGAAAGTGTTGATTTCCAGGCTGTTCTGGTGTTATATCAAAGTATGATGGAAAAAATAGAGGATTGGGGGTTGCCAATGCTTTTTAGCTTAGGGCTTGTACCTATAAATAGAAGCGCCCAACATTATTCTTAGGAATTGAGTCAGTAGTTCTTAATTCGTGATGTTTCTACTAAGTCAGTGGGAGTTGAACTATTTAGGATGGAGGCAAAAAGTGAGTAGGCCCACGCAAAATAAAACAGCCTCAAAAAGCAATTACAAGTCTTTCAGTCTTGAGCAATGTTTTCCCTAACAGGAAGATGTGTTCAACAGTAAGATAACTTATTCAAATCAGCTGTGCACAGACTTTTTTGACTACAAAGGCATAAAATTAGAGCCCGGTCTGGCCCCTGACTACTCCCTTTACGCAGACATTTGTTCATTTATTTATTTATTCTGTTGGAGTTTTTGGGGTCTAGGCTTATTGCAAAGGGGCATTTTATGGCCACTCATTGCTTTTAATGGCATTTCTGCACAGACCTGTGCACAACAACCAGCTCAAGTGTCCCAGCAGCAGCATTTTCTGCTGTCTGGCAGGGATGACACAAAGCACAAAATACAGGGGTGATGTATTTTCCTTATTTTCCTTATTTTCTACCTTTGCCTCCCTGGTTCAAAACTTGTTAAAGCCACAGCTCCTCTCCTTCAGGCTGAGAAGGAGGTGGGGATTTCCCTGCTGCTATCGCAGTGCTGACTCCTGTGTCTGGTCTGCAAAAGTCAATCTATTCACACAGGCAGGAAGAGGATGAGCTACAGAGCCACACAAGCTCTTCCTCTAGCAAATTTATGGTCGTATCCCTGTGTGAGGGCTAAGTTCTTTCCTTGAGCAAAATTCCTGAATCAATGGCTTGATTAATTGCTGGGAAACATTTTTCCTATGGGTGCCGGGAGGACTGTTCACACAGCATTTGCCAAAAGAGCAGTAGAAGACATACAGATTTGTTTTAAATTTTATAAAGCAATCAATTTTAAGAGTCAGTTGAATACAACAGCTTTCCTATGATGTCCATTTGTACCAGGAGAACAAAACACAAAATAAATGGTCTGAGATATTCTGAAAGTCTGACTCTCCCTTTAATTCACTGCATGCCAAAATATGTGACTAATGACTGTCTCAAATTGCATAAAGACCTGAACTAGTAGAGGTCACCTTAATTTCCTCCACCTTAACTAGTGCATCTCTGATAAGCAGAGTGAGTACTAGAAGATGGGAGTAAGCCAAAATAGAGCACTCCTCATCTGAGAACATACAGGTTGGGGGGGGGGGGGGGGATGAAGGAGGGGAATGGCTCAGAAATTAATATGTCTGTAGTGTGTTTCCCAGAGTGACTCCTGTTTAGACAAGCATAACATTTGCAATTTCCCTTTAACATTTTTCTCTGGGTCAGGGTTGTTGATTAAAAAAACAAAACAAAAAACAAAAAACGCCCCCCCCCACACAAAAAAACCACACACACACACAAAAACCAACTGCTAACCTATTCAGAAGGTCAAGATTGTATTTTGGAAAGTCTGATGCTGTGTGAATTCGGGCTCATTTATAACAGCCACTGTCCTGTGGTAGAGGATGCAAGGCACAGTGATAGGCCAGGCTGTCTCTGCTCAGCCAGCAGAAATGATGTGCTGTTCCTTAAATCTGTGCCTAACTCCAACACCAATCATTGCCACATGTAAAGACTGGAAGTGGGAATAATGCATGCATTTTGATGGATTTCAGAGCAGTGCATGGATGCAAATTGGATCTTTCATTGATCCATGCAATTGGATCGTTCAAAGTATTGACAACTTTGGATAATTTCCCTTTCATCCAAAGCAGACTTGTTCCTCCTTCTTTTTTCCACCTGCCCCAAGACATTCACAGGAATCTCTTGGCCCAGAGATTCCCCTCTTGAAGTTAGGGTATGCAACTCTGGCATGCCAGAGAACAGAGGAGTCAACCCTGCGGTGGAGATTTTGGGACATCTGCCCTTACAGGCATTGTGAGGATAATAGAATCATACAACCATCCAGATTGGAAAAGACCTTCAGTATCATCAAGTCCAACCATCAGCCTGAACTACCAAGTCCCATCACTAAGCCATGTCCCATAGTCCCATGCACAAACATCTCTTAAACACCTCCAGAGATGGGGACTCCACCACTTCTTTGGGAAGCCCATTCAAATGCTTAACTGATCCCCTCTTTGAAGAAATTCTTTCTCATGTCCAAGCTAAAGCTCCCCTGTTGCAACATGAGATTGTTTTGTTGCATCCTGTTGGCCACCATGACCAGGTAGGGAAATATCATGCCCCAAAAGACACCCAGACACCAACTCAAGGTTTGACTGAGAATCATGAGATTTTGGCCAAGTCTTCCTTGCAGGCCAAGCTAGCTAAGGGTGCATTCTCTTGAATGATGGTCAAATCACCTTGAGTTAATCACTACTTCATCTCAAATTAGCAAGTTCAATCTGAACACAAACCTGGGTTCACCTTGACTCAAGACCAAGAGGTTTGTTCCCACAAAGAACCAAGCTCTGTGTTGTCATTTCAGCCCATAGCATGCCCTCCAGCATGTTGTAAGACCAGAAATTGCTCCAACAGGAAAAACACAATCATTTCCTCACGCTTCCCAGCCCAGCAGCTCTGCCAAGCACCTCCAGTTGTGCCACAGTCAGGGCTGGAAAGCACGGGGCATGAAGGAGGAGACAGATCCTGGACTGCCTTTATGAGATCTCCACCAACTGCAAAGGGAGACCAGGAAGACTTGCTTAGATGAGCAATTTAGGTGTCTGCTCTTATCAAATGAGTCGCACCCAAAATATTCAAAGACATCCTGCTAGCTGCAAGCAAGTAGACTTTCCCATGAAACCTCATGTTTACTATACAAATACTGACACCCAACCTGCTTTTTGCTGTGTAGAAATCAAGTCTGCTTTTATTTTGGTGCAAGGAGTTTATCACAACTAATGTTTTACATGGGAACACCACAAAAAGAACCAGGAATAGTATCAGACTGAAAGAAATTTATCTTCTCTTAAGAACAAAATTATGGTCAGGGGAACAGACCAGGAGAAAACAAGAGTACCCAGAGGCTGGAGATAACTGCATGTAATTCCCAGGGTGGTATTCCAGTTCTAGAAATACAAGCCAGAATTTGGATTTATTTTTTTTTCTGCAGAAAACAATTTAATGGATTATTTGTTTCATTTCTTGGCAGTTTTCTCCAGCTGAATTGCTCAGTAATCCACCCTCACATCTGCTGGCCAAGTGGAAAGGAATCCTGTTGAAAGGGGAGAGACAAGCATGGAAAAAGAAATAAAAAAAAGCAATGAGCAGAAATTGCAACTTTGCAGCACATGGACAGAACAAACATGAGGACTGCATCCTTCCCACAGTCATGGAAGGTGAGAATGGGGAGCTAAGAGCAGATGGTTCTCTGCCCTGAAATATCCCAAAGGTGCTACTGACCACTGCAGCCCTCCTCCCAGTCTCTCCACTTCTTTGCGCTCCCAGTAGGAGCTGAACTGTTTTTTAGGATGTGCAGAAAGCTAGCAGCATTGCTCAGGGTGCTACAGAGCAAGCTGTGAAGATGAAGTATTGCTGCTGTGATTCTGCTGCGTGGTGTGACCATAAGGGTTAGTTCAGCTGATCAAACGTGGCAGTGTGATCTGCTGCCCTGGACATCTCAAATCAGATTAGCAAAGCATGACCCTAGAGCTGGGCAACATGTCTTGAATCAAACAATTTGGGACGGTTAAAAATGGCCTTTCCCCCGAATTAAAGGCTCACAGCAATATCTTATTTTGCCTTTCTGTTTTCATTTTTATTTGCTTATTTCTTTTTCCCCCTAGAGAAATACACCCCAAACAACAGCAACAACAACAAAAATAAAGTCCGTTTTCATTCATCCTTGCCCCCCCCCTCCCCTCTCCTTTTTTTTTTTTTTTGGTAAAAGAAAAGAAAGAAGTTTTCTGTGTGTGAAAAACTCAATGGCTAGATGTTTGCACTGATACAGATGAGAAATGTCATAATAAATAATAGCTCTTGTCTAAAAATCGTTGAATGAAAATTGCTATTTTTTTTCATGAAAAGATCTCTATGTGGGAAAATAATTATATATAATAGCTCCTAACAGCTGACTTCTCCTACAGTGTAAGTGGCTCCCAGCAGCAGGGAATGGCCCAGCCTATGAATGGATCTCATCCTGCCTTGGGCAACTCAGATGAAGGACAGCTTAGGATTCAAGAGTTTTACTCGTGGGGCTCTTCAGGCTCATTTTCTCTGGGTGGTCTCCTCCAAGCTTGCTGAACCACACTTTGCTTTCAGGAAGGCTGCCATCATATTCTTGGGCTCAGAATGTCATTGTCACAGTTCTGCAGGAGTGGCGTGCTGTGTCCTGGGACTGTGGTTGCCATGCTTCGGGTTGTATGGACATGGACTCCCTCTTCTCCAAGTACTCCCCATTGCAGTTAGAGTATTTGTGCTGTGGTTGTTTCATTTTCCCAACGGAATGGTCCCAAAAGAAGCCAAGCAAGGAACAAATTTGAGATTTCCAGCTCATGTAAGATCAAATAATCTGAGCATGTATGCAGGGAGGCTCAAGAACACATGTGGAGTCTTCAGAACTATCTGGATAAATGCCACAGTTTTTCAATGGAGTGACCTACACTTGGCCCATGTTCACCTCTGCATGCAGGATACTCACCGCAGAGGGCTTGGATCCAAGCTTCGAGCCCGTGGAGGGGCAAGTTGTGTTGATGGGACACCACTTCTTACTTCCCCAAGCAGCAGAAACATTGGGATCACAGGCCCTCACCTACAACTTGCTTCACCCAGTCCTGAGCATAGGGCTGGAGACATCCATTCCCAATCTGTCTTCAGAGGACATGTGAGTTTTGCTGACTCCTTGTCTCTCTGCTCTAAGCCCTGAGCACCAAGTGCTTGGTGGATGGGGACTGCATCTAGAAGAGGACCAGAAACTTGCCTTTTTTCCAGTTCCCTCCTGGTCTGCAGGAAATTTCTCAGTTTGCATATTCAAGAGGATATTGGGGAAATTAATGAAAAAGGGCTATTACTTGTAGAAAACTCAAATCCAACTCAGGAAGTCCCTGAGCAGGGCAGAAACTATCATTTTTGCTTGTATTTATGGAGCAGGGAATGGAGGCTTTTGTACTTTAACCCATGTGGCTCCAGAGTCAAGCCCCTACTCGTGTACCTGAGAATATTTAAAAGCATGCACGTGTTAGTGCATTTCTGTGCGTGGCACACAATAGCACAAAAGTGATTTCTCCCAAGCCCCTTTGCTGAACATTTTTAACTGGTGAACAATTTGGGGAAAAGCTGGGACAATTTGTCAACAGGTTAAAAGAGAAGAGCTTGGTTTTGTGCAACTCCAGAAACGAAGTGCAGTTAAAAGCACAGAACAAAAAAACACCAAAAGACCAAGAGCAACAATAGGGTGTTTTCCTTCCTGTATGTTTGTTACAGTTCTTGCTGGTCATGCAAAGGAAAAAAAAAAAGCCAAAATAAAATGTGGCACACAGGTCACTATGTTCTTTGGGAATCAGAAATAGACTGAGTGGGCTCGGTAGGCAAACACACATTTCACAAACTTCTCATCACAAAGCCAATATTTGTTCAGGAGAGAATTCTTCCTTTGGGTAATTAATATTTTCTTGCTATTTATTGCTCACTAGATGGAAGTTTCGGAATGTGCAAGGAAGGGGGGAAAGCTGGCAGTGTTCCTTGCAGTTATTACATTGCCGTGGAGGCCTCCAACAAAAATCACAGCACCGAGTGTACATTCCTTTCATAAGCAAAATGGATCATCAGGCAATGGAATGGCTTCAAAGGAATGCATGCATCATGCCTTTGACATTTTGCTAGAGCTCGAGCAGGAGGGGAAAAAACAGCTATGGAGAAGCACTTTCCTTACGCCTTGCATTTGTTCTTCCCTGTCTGCTGTGAAGGAAGATTTCCACTTGGCACGTTGGAGACTGGAACCTCAGCCCTTCCTCTTCCAAGCCACACGTTCGAGAAAAGCCAGAGAGTTTACATTAGAGAGGAACAGGAGGTGAAGGAAATTGTAAACTCAAGTGAGATGTTATGGGGCAGGTTAGATGCTGGTGGGTAGACTAACAAAAGTGGAATGTTATTGCTAAAATCTGGCTCCTTCCAAAAAACTCTTAACGTTGTCAAAGCCTTGAGTTTAGTCTGCTAGTTTCAGACATTCCAACATATGCTTCTTATTTTGTTTTTAATACTTACAGTCCATCCAGAGACAATTCATGGCAACCGTGGCTATTGTAACACTATATAAAACATGGGGTTTGATGACAACTGATATGAAGTGTGATTGGAAAAAATAATGCCCCCTGGTAATGATAATATTTCCTGCTCAGATTGGTCTCACGATAATAGGCCTGCTCCAGTGGTGTTTGCAGAGTTATGTACAGGACTCTGGTATTACATTACAGCTGCTGCCTGGTTATACATCCGTGTGAATAGGAGGAAATAAATACAAATGAAGAAATACCAGAAGGTCCAAAAAAATGGGGCCCAACATTGACGATTTCTTTCTTGGGTTTTTGAGTGGGCGAAGCACTGACACTTAGACCTGACCAACCAAGGAAGCATCTTGTCTTGATCTGAGAGGAGGGAAGAAATGCAACCCCTGGAGAATGCCCAGGCTCTGGGCCCTGGGAACTTGGCAGGCTGCTGGGGAGGTCAGAAAGAGCCTGGGGCAGAAAGCTTCGCTCTGAGATGGGAGTGAATGTGGATACGGAATTCTAGATGAGGTGAGGTTGAACATTTTCTGGATAGACTGGGCTGTGGATAGTTGGCTCTTGCAAAGGATTCCAGGTTTTAGTGGTTGGGGGTGCAGGGAAAGAAGGATGGGTAATCAGTTTCCCTGAGCATGAATATCTATGTTGGTGAAAAATGGGCCTGAGACTCCAGAGTTGCAGGGCTGGGATATGGTGAGGATGCTGAAATTGTCCACTGGCTTTCTGTGACCTGGAGCTATTTCCTTCTCAAAATAAAGACTTAAGTTAGGTCTAGAGGATGGCAGGTAAGGGCACCTCCTCTCTATTCCTGTGTCTGGATCTGGCCTGTTATGGCAACATCTGCTGTAAAGTTTCTGCTAGCTATGGCTTTGGGTCAGCAAGCCCTGGGCAGTCAGCAGTTGCTAAGGGTCATCCCAACAGCTCTGCTTCCAGCATGCTGGAACATCCTTGGGAGATGGCAGGTGGAAAGTTCTCCAGAAAAAGACATGGGCAAGGGAGAAGCCCCTGAATGAGGAGAAAAGATGGCAAAGGAACTTTTCTTAGATACCTGTTATGGAGGTGATTTGGAATTCTGCACACTAAACTGGGAAAGGAGAGGGAAGCACCCCATTTCAGAGGTTGGTAGGAAACCTGGGGCCTATGATGCTGGGCTGTAGAATTCCACGTCCATAAAGCAGACATGTCTCAAAGCCTTCCATGCCTGTGGAACATCCTACCAACAATAAGGAGCAGGACAATATATTATAGTGTAATATAGTGTCCTCCAGAAACTCAGAGCCTGTGGACACAGTGGCCAGAGGTGACACACAGCAATCTAGCAGCTATCTATCTACACAGGGGGACGTGAGACAAAGCTGGCAAACAAGATCTGATCTCACTTGGAGAGGGAGGGAACTGAGTCACCCAGATACGCACACACATCAAGGAGAAACTTCAAAGAGGCAAAGAAAATCAGGATCAAGGACTCTGAGAAACTATCTTCAAAGGCTGAGCAATATGACCCCGGGGCTGGAAGAATGCTTGTGTCCACCCTCCATGGCACAATGTAGGACGGGAAAATTATGCAACCCTCAAAAGTCTGCAAACATGAGCAAAGACACGTGGAAGCTGGGTACTGCTCAAGATGACCGGCGTCACGCCTTGGGAGCGGGACCAGCTGAGGTGCCTGCCACTCTCACTGGGGAGCTGAAAGGAACTCTTCTTGCCAAATGCCAGCGTCCTGGTGTGAGCTGGGCCTTGGGTTTTGTCGCGTGGATACACGTAGTGAAATTTCCAACTGAGTTTTTGTATTCTTCCCAAATTGTCTTTCACAATTGCTTCTCTGCTCTGCGCATTGTGTTGAGATGGAAAAGTTGTTCAGTTCCCATCTCAGCAGCAAGCACATGGGGCTCCTATGGCAGTGACAAAACTGGGGTCTGTCTAGGTGATCATTCCATACCCCTCTTCAGAGCAGCAGTGTCAGAGTGTGTTACCACACTGTTTCTACGTTTGCTTTAGTCCCCATCTCAGCCTGAGATAGAAGATGTCCAAGCATGAAGAGATGCTGCTCTAGGCTTGTTAGTCAATGTCATGGGATGATTCCTTGTGCCCAGGCACTGTGAGATACTTGGTGAGTAAATAAGCCATTCCCTCTCCACCTTGGCAGAGAGATTCTACTTTTAGAGCAGCTGAGGATCAAGGAGAGCCTGAGGAAGACTACAGGGAAATCAAATCATGGCATCACAGAATCACTGAATCATTGGATAATTGAGTCACTGAATCATAGAATCACAGCATCATAGCATCAGAGAACAGCTTGGGTTGGAAGGGACCTTGAAGATGATCCAGTTCCTGATCTACTGAGTTGCTACCCACTAGATCACATTGCCCAGGGCTCCATCCAACCTGGCCTTGATCACCTTCAGGGATGGAGCAAATGAATGAGAGGAAATCACCGAATGGGAGAGTGTTGAGAAATGAGCTATTCTCACACCTTTACCTGCTCTCCTCACCTTACTGATGCCCTGACACTCGATAGATCAGCAAACGTTGTTGGCCAACACATGACCTTATTCATGCTGGTACATAAAAGACCACACATTCTTGCTCTGACCATAGCAGCTCATGTCACCCTTCCAGCACCAGCCAAGAGTCCTCCTGTACACTGGAATCCACCTGTCCTGCTGAGTGATTCCTAATGTACAGAAGCTGCTGCATGAAACTTGCGGTGTCCAAACTCCAACTGACTTTCCAGAACTCATTTACCAACCGAAAAACTCTGTCCCATTGCAAACAGTGGCATTTCAACATGATCTGGGGACAACCTTACAGCTACCCAATCTGCCCTAATGGGAGGACATGGTGTGCCAGCAAAACAACCAGGAGGAATCCTCTGAAGGAGGTGGCTTTGGAGCAGCACGCCCAAGCAGAGCCTAAAGGCAGATTTGCCAGGTACTAAAGATAAGGAGATTTGCCAGTAACAGGGACACCCTGTCCCAGGAGGAGAGGGAACAACAGCCCATGTCAGTGAGAAACACAGCCTTGGAGCCAGAACACGGGACAGGCATGGAGTGCAGATAGGGTTAGCGTGGACACCATTCCCTGGGTACAGAGGGCTGCTTCATCCAGCTGGCACAGGGCTCTGCAGAGCTGGCTGGGAACTGTGCTGACAGCTGTGGGGTGAGGTCTCCATTGGCAGCCACTTGCCATCCCCATGCAGCCCATGCTATCTCGCAGTCAGCAACAGTTAAAGGCACGGCATGGCTGGCTTACCCTGCAGTGGGCAGAAAATATCCCCATGGCCCTAGAACAAAACAGCACACTTGTACTAGGGACCAAATTACGATCTTAATGATTTTAAATATGTACTGGAGGAAATGGAAAGAAATCCACTTAAACAATTTGAATTTACCATGGTGTGAAGGCATTGCTGCTCACAGTCTGCTCTCTGCTACTTGCACCCTTACTCTGATCCATAGGTGCAGATTTGGCTATCTGGAATTGCAAGGTTATTGCCAGCCAGAAAAGCAATTTGTTTGCCATCAGTACCAACAGGTTGCCAATGGTTGTAGACCATATGTGATTTCATTTTTCATTGGCAACCCTGCACACAGCAAGGGGATGGAGCTAGATCTTTAAGGTCCCTTCTAACCCAAACAATTCTATATTTTTTTCTTGTTTGTAAAGAGAGCTCTGAAGCAGAGGTTGGCTTCTCAGGCCATGGAGATTCAAGAAGTTCAAAGCAGACTGAGAGATTCAGGGAGCCTGATGCACATCTTGAGTCAAGCTACTTGCTTTGCCCCCAGGGCAATACGAGAAGAGAACATCGTAAAACTGATGAAGACTTGGATCAAAGTAGGTCAGTGTGACCACCGGGACCATTTAGAGATCCTTCCAGCAGGAACATCTGCACAGTGTACGGCCCTGCTGTTGTTTTTCCCAGCAATATCTAAAAAACTGCAGAAATACCCTCACTGCTTCTAGAGCCCTTGGCTAAAGTCAGGGCTTACTCCAGGCCTTGCATAACGTCCTTCCTTGCCCCAGCAGAGGAGGCTGGAGCCTTTTTTGGCTCTTGCCATCTTTCTACCCCCTTGCCTTGTGCCTGGGGGGTGGCAAGCAGAGGTTGTCATTGGCTTGGCTGAAGGCAACCCTGGCTTTATGGAAATTTGAAGCCACTCATCTCTGCTCACAAAGCAGGCAGGTTTGTGCCCGTGCTACCATCTCCACCTTGAGCCTTTGCCCTTCAGATGAGTTGGGAGCAGAAAAGAAGAAAATAGGCTTTGCCAAACACAGGAGAGTGCCTGGCTTCAGTAGGTGGTGAAGAAAACTAAAAAAAAATGTTGATGCAATAGTTTAGAAGTGACTTCTGCTGCTCTATTTTTGTTAAAGTCCTTTGCCAACATTTGTAAGAGTGGTCTCAGTTTTGGGGCGGGGGGGGACTTCTGTTAGTTTCAAGTACTTAATCTGGTTGTCAGGGATGTGAGATCACTTATTGTCACACCCTCAGCTGATGCCACCACAGTTTGATGCTCAAACCCTGAGAGACTGTCACTGGTTTGTAGTGGCGACACTCCAGTGGAGACCTCACAAGTGCTAAGTGATCATTGGACTGCTCTGAAACATGCTTGGTCCCACTGGCTCCCTGTAGTGGATGCATGTTTGGGACAAAGCTTTGAAATTCAAACATTCTTCCATGCCATTCTCTCCTGATGCTCTCTTACTTATTTTCTTGTAAAAATCAGGGCAAAACCAGGAGAGTTACACTCCTGCCACGAAGATGAAAAAATGAAAAGACCGAGATAGGGAGTACACCCTGCACCCTGGAGCATATTGTATGCAAAGAGGCTGCTCAAATCTCTCTAAACAAGAGTGAGAGGAAATGGTGAATTCACTGCATTTTCAGTGCTCTGTATGGGATGCTGCTGGGCTAGGCAATGTCAGCCAGATTTAAAATGAGTCACACCCCATCAGTGCAGCAATCTAGCAAACACGAGCAGCACAAAATGGGAATGTGCCCATTGATAGACAACCTGACACAAAACAGTTTTGCCCAACTTCACATGGATTATTCATCTCTGAAACTGTTATGCAATTCCAAACACTGCGCCTATGTATATGTGGCTCATTATTAATTTATCCTTTGGGATTGCACGCTGCCTGGACAAAGTATATTTATAAAACTGTTCTGTAGGTGTTCAGAGACAGTATGTGCCAATGTCAAGTGAAAGTATGTTGTAGCTGTGATTTAAATGACAAGGCTCTGTGCTGATGATTAGGCCCAATGTCTTCATAGCGGAGGCAGAAGGACTCTTATCCACAGATTTCCATATGAAACTTGTAACTTCTGGTGGATTTCCATTCGTTCTTACGAGCTCCCTTGGGCCAAGCACACTGTAAATTAAGTTGCTTTATTTAAGGACTAGAACCAAAACCCTTGAGCCAAATACCTTCTGTCTTCATTCGTATTTGAATTTGTGGCTTGGGCCCTTCTCCAAGTGTACTGTGAAGTGTCTCTTATTTTTCTCTTAAGATGTAGACAGAGACCGCAGTCAAGAGCCAGTGTCCAATGTTTTGTCTCATGTCAGGTATTCAACAGCTCCTTTGAGGGCCATGTACCCATAGGCAGAAATGGGTTATTTAGAGGAATAAGAGCAGGCAAAGTGCTGGTGCTCTGTGTTTTCTAAAGCAGTGTACAACATTCAGTGAATGATGGAGCCCGTTCTGCTCACTGGGCAGAAGGTAACCAGATTCTCTTGGAGTGTGCTGAGGGGCTGAAGAAGACCCTGATCAATAGGAGGGCAGGAGCAAGGCCACTACCACTGCCTGTGCCCTACAGCCCGTGGTGTTCGTGACTAATGAGGCAGCAAGGAGCACAGAGAACAAAGAATGAGATCTGCCCAAAGATACCTAAACCACTCGTCTTTGCTGCTTTGCAAAATAAGGCTCAGCAGACATGTGGGTGTGAGGATAAGGCTTGGTTCTCCTTGTGCCCTAGATCCAGTCATTTTGCTGCCTGAAAGGCATTCACCAGCTCTGGTGATCCAGACAGACTTACAGGGGTCATTGTGTCCGGGTGTCTGGACACCAAGGGGCTCAGAGTCACCTGTTGGTTGTGGTTAAAAACAGAGCAGTAATACATCAGCACTTTCAGAGCATCTGTTGGGAAAGTCCTCAGTTCTGGGTTGTGATACTCCTGTAAATAATAAATTCCTCTTCCTGTAGCATTAATGCGGTGCAGAGTTGTTAAAGACACTGCTCACAGAAAAGCCACTGCCACAAGTAGCAGCTCTAACCCCAAAGACTGTTCTCCAAAAGAAGGATTCAGGTGAAGCCACCTCCTATACATCAATTTTGTCCACAGCCTCATGAATGCTTTCACCTCTCAGACTGTTTTTCCTTCTGCTCCCCATATGCCTTTGGGAAAAAGCACAGCATTTTGTAAACTGTTGTTACACGTCTGCCTGTGCCCAGAAATGAGACTGAGCATCTCAACTGGTGGGTGAACTTTACAAACTAACAAACTCTTCCTCCTGGTGAAGAGACCTGCTGTGATGCAGAAGGGGCAGAGATAGGGGTACTCTCACCACCCATGTAGGAACATTCCCTTATTTCCATAGCTCTGGCTTTTAGGGGCACTGAATACAGTTTCTTTCAGGGCACAGATGAGTTTCAGACAAATAAACTGATAGAAGATGGAGACAGAATCTTATCTGACTGCATGGGGTCGGTCTGTGAAGGCCACATCAGCCCATGCCCCAGCATCCTCCCACTGCACAGACAACCCAAGATCTTTGAAGAGGAAGGCTGAGCGTTTGAGAAAGGAAAGAGAAAAAACAAACAAGCAAATAACAACATTAGATGGGATATTATCCACTGACTGCTATTTCATTTCTCTAGAGAAATTTACAACGTGATCATTAGATCCTCAAGGGACAAACCTGAACAGTGTTTTCTTCCTTCTGGGCAAAAATCTTGGGGCTCTTAAAAAGATGTTGTATTTCACAGCTCAGCAACCAGCAACATTTAAAGAACTGGAGAGGGAAGAAGAGCTTTCAAATGAGCTTAATTATTATTATTATTTTTTTTTTTTCTGTAAAAGACTCTGGATTGTCAGAAATCTTTTCAGGAAGAATAAATAAATTCTAACATCTGGTAATCAATAGCTCCTGGGCCATAGAATGGCACTTACATGACTGCCATGTTTGCCCTGTCCCTTATCTCTCTGAAGATCACTCACTGAAGCAAAAGCCCTGGATACAACATTTAACTGCATTTCATCTTTTGCACTGTAGGAAGACAGACACTAGGATCAGCATAGAAACTTCACACCTTTTTGGTTGTGTTAAGCTCCTTTGCTCCATATTTGTGCAACCAGGGGGATGCAGCAACTTATCACTTGGATGGTTCCCCATCTTGGTGGCATGTGAGTTTCTTTGATACCTGCAGCATTTGTTCTCAAATGCTGTTCTTCAGGCAGGGGATGTTTTCTTGCCCTTATTTTTAGGGAAGCATGGTAACAGAAGGATGAAGCATCTTGCTGAGGGTTATGGAGGCAAAGCAGATGTCTGCTAACATACTCAAAACCATAACCACAAAACTTTCCACTTTACCCTGATAACACTGACGAGGAATAAACTAAAACATAGAGGGCTGGCACAATACTTCAACAGAGGCTTCATCGCCCACATCATTGCAGTTTTAAGTAAGTGTGGCAAAAAATGTGTCCAGGCCCTTCAAGATCTATGGAGCAGAACGTTTGAATTTGTGAAATGTTTGGATTCATTTCTACTTCCATTTCTGGCAGGTAAAAGCCACATTAATACAAGAAAGACCTTTCCTGTGTTATTCTTAAAGGAACTCAGGATGGAACTGTATCTTTTGTCAGGCTGCTCTTTGCAAGACTGGGTCCCCCTGGAGAAGGCACCATGAGTAGAGGAGATAGGATGGCCAGGATGGCCCAAACCAATGCCTGCGACTTCACAACACTTGTCAATTTTGCCTGTAGTTTGCCTGGCAGCTACAACAAATCTTTGGATAACTGGGCTTCATTCCTTGCTTTTCCATTTGTGGTAGCATGCAAATCTGTATGTCCATGTTCCTTAAAGATACTTTAATGCTTAAATACCACTGACGTGTATGCCCCATCTCCACAGTGCTAAGTGACATACAGAGAGAGGATCTGTGCACTTGAGTATGGTGAAGTCTCGTGGCATGAAGAGAAAGTTAAATTGTAGTAGTTTTCCAGTGAAAGGTGAAGTGTGGAGAGATATCTGCCCAGCTGGGACCAGAAGTGCTCAGCCTCCTGTTTAACTTCTCTCCAAGCCACTTGCTGTAGTGCAGTTTGGCAGGGAAGAGATGTATTCCGAGGAAGTGGGAGAGGCAAAGTGGAATTAGCATTAAATCCACACAGGGACCAGATGCTTGCATTCCTTGCATACGCTGTCCTCTAGTTCAGCCAGCCCACCAGCACAGCCAGGATACCTCAAGAAGGCACTGTCCCAGCCCTTGGAAATGCAGCCACAAAACTTAATTTTATTTTTTTCCACAAGCCTCCACATTTTGAAAGGCAATAAAACTCAGGTCGAGCTCACGGTTAACACAGAAATGAGTGTTCTTCATCCAGACCTTGGCACTGTCAGGTATGCTGAGTGGCTCGTGCAGTTTAGAAAACGCTGTCATCTCACCAGCGCGCTGCTCTGCACAGTGACAGTACACTCACTTTTGGGTAGCTGTACTTCAAAGGAAAGAGATTTATGTGGTAGAGGGATGTGGGCTGTCTGATGAGCCAAAACTGGTCAAACTCCTGCCGACATAATGCCAGCATCCTCGGGGAAACCAGTGGGAGTTTTCCCATCGGCGGGAGCAGCAACAAAGGCAGGGAGGGCTCCTTTGTCAGACGCCGAAAGAACCGAGTCTCCTCTCAGCAATTAAAATATAGAATTCTACTTGAAAGTGATTAATATTCCTAGTGTCTACTTATGGCCAAGCCACTGATCCCGAGCTCTACCAAATATGAACTTAAGTACACAACACTCTCCGGAGTTACTTCTCAGTTAATAATTTATGTATTCTGGCAGCAGATCAATGCAACTAGAAACTAGTTTAGTAACTTACCTTCAGGGTTGTCTATCTATAAACACTGCAGATTCCTAAGTTAAACAGAACCCAATTGTTTTCCTGTGTAATAGAGGCCAGGGCCTGATTTATATAGTTAATTTAAATGGTAATCTTAAGGAGTTGGGAAAAAAAACGGCCTGTATCATTAAGGATTATGAAAGAGGGAGAAACTGTTTACTACTGGGTTCAGAAATATGTGATAGAAGTGAAGATAAAATGTAAGCATCAAGACATAAGTAATAAAAAGGTACCGGTGTGTATTGTCTGTGCTTATAGAACAGAGCATTTGTCCTGGCTGACTTTTCCTGAGGTTACTCTGCGCCCACAGAGCTGTCTGATGCTGGGGTTTATCTGCAACTGCACAACGCAAATTCTTGCCTTTGTAACACCAGGCTGTGTTCAATGGCAGAGAGCAAGCAGGGCTTGCCTGGCCGTGGCAGGTCTGGGAGTTTAACCAAAATCAGTAGTGCCCAGACTTACCCTTACTCCTCAATCATCCCCAGCAACGAGAGCGGATAGCAGCCTGTGTGGATGGCTCGTGTGCTGAAACACAGCTCGTGTCTGAAAGCGCCTTGCAGTGACTAATTAACAGGCATCTGTTACAACTTGTTGAGCCTTATCTTCATTTTCATATACGCTCTTTCGGAATGAAGGGTTTTATTTGGGCTCCTGCTCCTGAACATTGCTCAAGAGTCACATTACAGGATTAGCCTTCCTGACAAAGGGGAGGGGATGCTTTGTGGTTAGCAGTGTGAGGCAGGAGGCAGCAGCTGGCCCCATCCCCATCATGAGCTCTGAAGCCACTCACTTGCCTCAGATAGCAAAGCCTGCACAGGTAGGAAGGCTTCATTAACGCTCATGGAGCCTTCAGAGCAGCTCTTTTAAAAGGTGCCATGTGAATAGTGACTTAATGGTTATCAGATATCCCTGGATCACACTTCTGAAAATATCTTCTGCTACGAGCATGATGTCCACAGCTGCAGACACATTTGTTTCAAGAACAGAGCCTTCAGAGAGTTACCTCCACTACCCAAACAGTCATCATCAGGGCTTCACCTTGGCTACATGTAGGACAACATGTAGGCCTCAAGATCTAAAAACCACCACCCATTGAAGCTAAAAGTCTCTGGATGGAAGAGTAAAAGATGCCCTCTCTGTGGGTCACTGTGTAAGATTGCTCACCCACACAGCGTCATCTTATCTCTACATGTTGCTCATATGAACTAGGAATTCTTCTGCTGCATGTGCACAAGTACTGTGGGGAGCTTCCAGATCATGTAAACTGGCTCAACCAAACCCTTTATTTATGTTTCTTTACCAATGGAAAACCAATGAAGGCTCTTCAGAGGCTGTCAGGTTGGATGCACTGTACTACACAGATCACTTGTCTACATGGAAAGTTACACTGCAGCAATACTATGCATATGCATACAGATATATTCTGTATATGATAGAATCATTGAAACACAGAATTGTTAAAGTTGGAAAAGACCTCTAAGATGATCTAGTTTAACCCATCCTCACTGACCACGTCCCTCAGTGCCACATCTACCCTCTTCTTGAACACCTCCAGGGATGGTGACTGCACCACCTCCCTGCACAGCCTGTGACAAAGCATTACCACTATTTCTGAGAAGAAATTTTTCCTAATATCCAACCTGAACCTCCCCTGGCACATCTTCAGGACATCGCCTCTTTTCTTATTGTTACCTGGGAGCAGAAGCCAACCACCTCACCACAACCTCCTCTCAGGCAGTTGTGTAGAGCTATGAGGTCTCCCTGAGCCTCCTCTTTTCCACACTGACAACCCCAGTTCCCTCAACTGCTCCCCGTGACACTTCTGCTCCAGACCCCTCACAGCTCCTTTGCTGTTCTGTGGAGACGTTCCAGGGCCTCAATGTCTTCTTGTAGTGAGGGGTCCAAACTGAATTCAGCACTTGAAAGATGGCCTCACCACTGCCAAGTCCTTCCTTAATAGGACAAGTAAGGTATCCTAACATTTTGGGACCATGTAATGGAAGTAGTGGACCCTGTAAGTGGGAAGAAAAGCTTGAATCAGTTGGGTAGCAATACAACTCATCCAGGCAGGGAGGGCAGACCCATAGCTTGGTTCCTGCTGAAAGGCCCTACAGATCTGCTCAGTATCTCTGCCTATGTGTGCACTTCAGTTTTGAGTCACCTGCACAAATGCATGTGTCAGCATCTGAGATACTCTGGTGGTCAGTGGAGAGTAATAGGCACTATGGGGTGCAGTTCCTTTGCTGTATTTTAGGTATCTGCAGTAGGAGGAGATGCAAAGCTCCAGACCTCAGTGGGCTGCTCTTTAATTACTAGTATGGTGTGGGGGGACTATGTTCAGTGATGCTGCCTGGATACAGCCATCTAAAGTAAGCACTGAGACATCACTCCTCTTCGTGGGAATAGCAGTCACTTCCTCACAGTTCAATTCTTCTAAAGAGAAATCAACTGCAAGGGAAAAAAAGGCTCTCTTATTTCAGAGACACTAAAAGAAGTGGGAGTGTGAACATATGTGTATGTCCACATGGGGAACTACTCTGGAGTCTCTGCGGTTCTTTAAATACACAGCGAACACGATGCCAGGCTAACCTCCCCTTCTGCACACGCTCTTGGATGCGCGTAGGCTGCATGCTTCTGATTTGCCAGCTTTCATGGAGATGCTCGGAGCGGAGATGGCTGATGATGGCCTCCAAGTTCCTGTAATGGATAATACAAAGCCATCCCACTTGCTTCTACTCATCTCTCATGCGAAAGTTGGCCTGACTGAGGAGGGAAGGCAAGCAGCTCTCAGCTGACACCCACTAAAAGTTGCTCTGAAAAAAAGAGAAAATAAATCAATTTAATTCCTGTTCTTTTACAGATAGGATCGCACAGCTTTTGTAGTGGTATAATAGCACTAAATAAGAAGAGAGCAAATCAGTGTCTAAACCCTCTGATCTTATTCATTTGAAGAGACAGAGGATCACGTCCTGCTCTTCGCTACACTGACATCAATCTGGGGTGACTCCAGATCATAGAACTGTTGAATCATAGAATCACAGAATGACTTGGGTTGAGAGGAACCTCATTGATCACCCAATTCCACCCCCTGTCATGGGTAGGAATGCTAACCACCAAATCAGACACCACATCAGGCTGCCCAGGACCCCATCCAATTTGGCCTTAAGCACTAGATGAGCTGCTATGGGTGAAAATTGGGCACAACAAGAGCACAGTTTGGGCCCTGAAAGTTTCATGATACACCCTATTACCATGAATTATGTGCATGCATCAAAGTAAACATAAAGTCTTCTGATTATGAGGATGAGATAAAAATTCAGCTACTCTGCTGGCTGTCCTGGTTTTGAACTGCTCCTTGCAGAGTTGAACAGTGATGTGAGATGTTTCCCACCGCTCTTTGTTTTTTTTTCCAGTTTAACCTTGCATTCTGTGATCTGCAGTGTGGAGGGCATCAGTAAGGAGCTCAGATGTGTGCAGAAGCCAACTTCTCCTTCAGGCCTCTGCAGGGAAATTCTCATTGCTTTCCCTCAAGAAAAAAAAAAAAAAACAACACAGCTAAATATGTATTTCTAAGAAAGTCACAGAGATTGAGAAGCATTGAAAAGCCCTCTGCCATGTTGTGGTCATGTTGCTGGATGCAAACTGATAGCAAGGGAGAGTGAATGCATGGCTCAGATGTGTAGAAATTCCCCCATCATAACTGAGAGTTTAAGAGCTCCCTGTTTGTCCCTAATTCACTACTGACAACAAGATGAGATTGAGGCACCCATGTATTTCAAAGTCAGATGTTTTGGTGTCCAATCTTAAAAGCAGACACTATGGGAAAGCTCCTATGGGAAACATCCAACCTGGCAACCTCTGAAGAGCCTTTGTTGGTTTTCCACTAGTAAAGGAAAATAATGAAAGGATTTGGTTGAGCCAGTTCACCGAATCTGGAAGTTCCCCACAGCACATATGCACATGCAACCGAAGAATCACCAGTTCACATGAGCAACAACCAAAGATGACACAGTGTAGGTGAGCATCACTTAAGAAGTGAGCTTTCTCAATGGTGATCTTAGGGAGAGGCCTAAGAGCTGCCACTTCCTTTTTTTTCCCTTAGAGCTAATTGAACTTACCTTCTTTAATGTGCAATCCCAGTTTCAAAAGGCTGACTCCTCCTTGGCCAACCTACTGACCTACAGCTAAGGGATGTTCGTGTGATGGGGAGAGTTGGGAGTGCCCTCAGTTTGCAGGACAAACCAAACATTGCTTTCCCACCTCCGGGTTTTCCAGTTTTATGTCTGAAGAATATTTAAGACAAAAGGAGTATTCAGTGTCATGTATAGTTCTCTATTCATTTCATGATTCGATGTGCTGTGTGGAGCCAGGAACTGTACTCAGTGATCTTCATGGGTCCCTTCCAACCCAGGATGTTCTGTGATTCTATGACTTTACAGGCAGGCTGATCCCACTCACTCACTGTATAGGATCCCTCTGGGGTGTTGCTCACAGGAAAGGCTCAGTTCTGGCTGCTGGTGGAGCTGGATGTGACCTCAGCATGACCTAGGCACTGTGCCACCTCCACCAGAGTCTGTCCAAGAGCAACTCTGGATCCCTGGAGATACTGCAGACCTAAAACTCAATTGTTCACAGCAGCTTCAGGGTTGAGTGCCTGCTAGCTGGCATCTTCAAGGTCTCTATTTCAAACTTATTTGGTTCTATGTAATAGATTTTCCCCATGGAAGAAGCTGAACATTGGTATTTGTCATTCTTGGGGAGAACAAAAATCACAAAGCAAAAATGCTGATAGAAGAAAGAAATCTGATACAAAGATAGTGAATTTTACTCTTTCCCAGCGAGTTTTTACTTATTTATTTATTTTCCAAAGATCTGAAAAGGCCTCAAAGATTAGAGGAAGTGGGTTAATCAGATTGTGTGCATGGATGTTGCTAGGACTGAGCAGTGTGCCTGTCCTAATTAAAGAAAGCTCTTCCAGGGGATAAAAATGCACTTCAGCCTTTGTATGTTTATGTTGGTCACTTACTGAACATAGGAAGTTGTGGCTTTGCTTTTTTCTTCAGTGAGGATAAAAATACACAGAGTGCACATTTGTCTGCCAGTGGGGAGGGTGATATTTCAGCAGGCAGTCATCCCTCCTTTTTCTCCATTTTTCCCCCCTTTTCTTTTTATTGGAAAGGAGCATTTGATACTGATTGAAGATGCCAGAATGGCACCTCTCCTCCAGAGGGTGCTTTGCACAGCTGCAGGGTGAATTTCTTCCCATGTAAACATCTCTGGCTTTGACATGACCCCCAGCCAACTTAGCAACCTCTAATGCCAGAGTGAGCAGCTTGGGTTCGTGATCCATCAGATTTTCTTGGAATCACTTGAACTCGTGAAAAAGAGATATACTCACTTCTGGGCCAGCTCCCAGCCTTCTGAACCAACAGATGTCTGCTCAGAAGGGCATCCCAGCAGTAATGCAGAGTATTGATCCAGAAAGCAGAGTGGGAATGATCTGCCTCCATCCTCTCCATCATAGAGAAACATTTCCAGGAGGCCATGGTCTTCTGCGTTATCATGAACATAAATGAAAGGAAAAGTTTTCATTACATTACTCAGAAGACATTAAAAAAATATAGAATCATAGAATCATAATGGTTGGAAAAGACCTCTAAGATCATCTAGTCCAAATATCCACCCATCCCACCATGCCCACTCACCACAGCCCTCAGTGCCACATCTCTCTTGCTCTGGAACATGAAAGATCACCACCCCCCTGGGCAGCCTGAGCCAAAGCATTACAACTCCAAGAAGAAATTGCTCATAATATCCAAGCTGAACCTCCCCTGGCACATCTTAAGGACATCACCTCTTTTCCTATTACTGTTACCTGGGATCACAGGCCGACCCCCATCTCACCACAACCTCCTTTCAGAGAGTTGTAGAAAGCAACGAGGTCTCCCCTGAGCCTCCTGTTCTCCACATTGAACATTCTCACTCCCCATAAAACCTGCATATGAAAAAAAAAAAAAAATAAACCAGTCAAAAACAAGGAAAAAAAAACACAGAAAAAAAAAGCAAAACAAACAAACAAACAAAAAACGAAAGAAAGAGAAACTCCTGCAGACACATAACTGCAAATCTGAGAATTTTTTCTTCTTTTTGGCCTTTCCTGACTTTATCATTTATTTGTAGGCACAGCGGTCAGAGGGGACCCAGAGGAGACGGCGGTGAGGTCAACCACTGCGCTTTGCCGGATCCTTTCTGTCGGAGGAGACATCTGCTAAAACCAGCTGTGGCAGCGGCTTGTGAGTGATGGAAGGCTGGACTCAGACTGCAATTCAGCTCATTAAAAGCACCCCGGGGGCTGCTATGGTTATTTGCCCCCTGTAGTGCTGGCATTTTTCAGGCCAGGTCAGAACTCATTGCTCCAGGCTCTGCTCTCTCTCCAGGCTCTCCCCCATCCTTTGTCCGAAGGCACGTCTTTAGTCTGTCCCTCGTTTTATCCACCACCTCGAAGGCAGAGACCTGTGTCTGAGCAGACTCCCATCCCCTGCCCTGAACAAATGTGGTCAGCGTGAAACGAAGCCCAGAGCGGCAACGCGTTCCCCTGTGAGCAGACGGAAAGTTTCAAAAGCACAAAGGGTATTTAGGCACCGACTTCAAAGTCAATAAGTTGGATGCTGAAAAAAAATCTCCCCCGTAGCCTTTATGTCATGCCACTTAATAAGTAATTAAAAGCTCAAAAATCATGAGTCTGCTGCTTTCATTACTTCCTAAAGCACACTCGATACATCATCGCTCTGTGAAATGCTTCACATGTACCGCATCCTACTTTAAATATGCCAAACAGTGAAGTGCTTAGCATTACAAAGGCAGAGACATCAAGGAAGCTTTGATAAAATCTGCTGAGCAGACAAACATCTCTTTGGTTGGCACTAGCCAGGCAAGGTTTTTATTCCACGATGATTAAAAACATTTCATGCAAAGGCAGCTAGGCTTGTATTTTAGACACAAGACCTGGCTGCCATTAGGTGACAAAGAGTGAAACCTTTCATTATGGGTAAGCTGGCTAAAGGGGATTAACCCGTTCGAGTTTGCAGGATGTTGCTGGAGCAAGGCAAAGGTTTCTAAGAATTTCCTCTTTTCTGAGGACAGGATTTGCTTTAATGGTGGTAGAGAGGGTGGGCAAGGACACTGGTCCAGCAACTCTCAATTTTCCAGTCCCACAACAATGTGATGTATCTGAGATACGTTTATAGGGCAGGTCATGGCTGTTCTGAAACAGTCCTGCAACATCTGTGCTGTTGCAAAAATCTGCCTGTAAAATAGGCAGGGCTTCATTTTCCTCTCTTGGGCTCTGTTTGTGGTAGAGCACGTCTGGCCGTAAGCTCTGGATAGGACTCAACATGGTGAAGCCCCAACAGTGACAGGGTGTGTTGCAGTGATATAAATAGACATTTAAGATGAGCTAAATTTACTCAGTGAATCATTTATTTGCTAAAATTGTGGTTCCAGGGTGGCCACAGTTATTTGCCAAATATGATGCATATCCTCAAATGCTTTCAGATTACATGAAAAAAAAATTTGGAAATGCTGAAGCATTTCATCTCAGCATTTCCAGAAGCATGCAAGCATATCTCAAGCTATATTGTTCTCATGAGCCTGAGGAGTCATTCACAAGATGGAGGAGAAGGTGATAACATTTCTAGATAACTACCCACAGCCCAGCGTTGTTGGTGTTGACTGGGGAATGCTGCATCCTAGGAGAGAGCTCCCACTGCGATAATTATGGTACTCTGACCTGGGTGCCTCTTCTTCTCTCCAGTTGAAATTACTGCTCTTTGTGAGGATAATGAAATATCCACTGGACAAGAGCAGGGGTGACAATCATTCTTTGCTTAGAGCACTCCCCTGGGATGTGAGAAGTCTCCCAACAGCTGCATGAATAAGAAGCATTTGTGCAGCTCCAGAAGAAGAGGGTGAGAGAAGGCTGCACATTACCCTATAACCTACATATGATGCAATGGCGGTGGACATGCTTGGAGCTGGCTGTTGCACAGGACAGGTATTTTGCTGCCAGTGGGAATACAGCTGTGTAAGCTCTGTCAGGCAGGTTACGAAAGTGCTGCAATTTGGTTTGTCCACTTCACTCCATTTTTTAAACCTCAGAATGTGTTTCTGGGTGGAGAAAAGCCCTTCCCACCTCCCTGCATGTTTGATTCTCATTGATTCCTTGGAGACCAGCTAATGCAGGGTGGTTGCAGCAGGGAAGCAGAGATAAATTTTAATACCTTGGTTCTGATAAGCTCCATAACCAAAACCCAACTTCACCAGACCTTCCCATTCTTCTAATGAAACTGTGGGAAATCATAGAATGGTTTGGGTTGGAAGGGACCTCTAAGATCATGTAGTTCCAACCCCCTGCTATAGGCAGGGACACCTCCCTCTAGACCAGGTTACTCACAGCCCCATCCAGCCTGGCCTTGAATGCTTTTGGGAGGGGGCATCCAGCGTACATCTCAGCACCGTGAGCCAGTCTGTGAAGCTAGGGCAGCCTTTCTGATAGAAGAGAACAGAAAATAATTCAGCTCTGTTCTTCCACATTTACAGTAGAAAAATGTAAACGAAGAAATCCTGAGTTCATTATTGCTCTTTGTATAGAGTTACCTGGAGAGTAGGCTTTAGTCTTCCCGGGAGAAGCAGAGAGACAAGTAGTTTTTAAGGAAAGCTGAGAGGCTCAGCAATTACTTGCCTCCAGGAGACAGGGATGTGAGTAAACTATCAAGTAACATGGAACATGCATATTTTCTAGCACCTGAAAAGCTGAGGTTTTTGTAGAGCAAGCCACTACATACTTGTGGGATTAGGCATGCTAAGGAAAATGTAGTCTTCCAGCCAGGCTGTATATATATAGCATGATGAAGGGCTTGTTCCTCTGCTTCAACTGGTTGATAGTAGACTCCATTTCAAGGCAGAGAAGGGAGGTTCCTTTCTGCCTCCTCGTCTGCCCTTGTGCAAGACTGAAAAAAAAATTGGGGATCAAGCTGAAATCAATGTTATCTGCTCACAGAACAAATAGTAAGAGAACTGAGAAAATAATAAGTGAAAGCTTTTATGCTTATGGACTGTTGCTTATGAACAATCAGTTTGAGCTGAATGCAAACAAGCTCTTTTGGAGAGGGTGTGTATTGGTAGAAATATTTAAACTTGGCATGGGAAATGAAGCCATGCAGAAGCACCAGGGTGGGAGAAGTCTTGAGTGCAATAGTACTTTCATTCTGGTTTCTGTGATGGAGGAATCCTCAGACAGCTCCATGTCATATCCTGTACTCTGTACAACAAGGAGGTCCTGTGGTCCTTGTGGGCCTCCAGCTTTTATCACTGCCCTCCATGATGTCCAAGTTAGCAAAGTCCCGTGGTATTTTTATCCATAAATGTGTGATTCTCAGAGCATGCAGAGGGACAGGAACTGACAAGAAGGAACCACCTGCACTCCATGATGCTGCAATTCAAACCAAGGGTGGCATTTAGATCCTCCACAGAGCCACATGTAGGCAGGATTTATGCTTCTGAACACAACTTGGAACTGTTCTGCAGTGCATCTGGGCTGGAGTCAGCATGGGATGAGTTCTGAGCAGTGTCCCTGAAACCCTTTGCACTGAGGTTCCATCAGCCATTGTACATCACTTTCACGTGAGGCGTGTAGGGTTTTATACACCTTCTTACCGTGTAGGAAAAGAAAAGAATGGTGATACCTTTTGAGCTGTTCCAGCTCATATCAACCCCCTGAAGCAGCCTGAATCTGCAGGGAACTTGGTTTCTCCTCCTGCAGGGAATGGATGTGTTTTTAACTATTCACTGCATAATTGTGACTGAATACCACAAAGACATTCTCATGAAAACACATTTCATCATCAGCAATGTGATGTAACACAACGCTTCCTAACCAAACTGTCCAGAGGCTTTTCTGTTACAAAGTGAAGTTATTCCAGAAGAGCTACTTTACCTTCAATTCCTGCCCCATCTTAATCCTGATTAATTTTTGCATACAGACAAGCCCTAGGGGCCTGAGTCAGGGAGAACAGCAATAAGTGAGAAGCTTTCAGCTCAGTCTTGAATCAGGCCTGAGGTGCTTTGGGCTGCATCCATGTTCATGTTCTTGGTTGGGAGCAGTAATGCTCCTTCACAGCAGCTCCCTGACTTGGCCTTTCTCACCCCATAGTGCTCCAGCAAGTAGAATGGCTCAGAAATGGGCTTATTTTTTTTCCTTTTAAAAAAATCTCTTTCCTTTTTTCTTCCCTTCCCTTCCCTTCCCTTCCCTTCCCTTCCCTTCCCTTCCCTTCCCTTCCCTTCCCTTCCCTTCCCTTCCCTTCCCTTCCCTTCCCTTCCCTTCCCTTCCCTTCCCTTCCCTTCCCTTCCCCTTCTCCTACCCCTTTCCCATTTTATTTTATTTTATTTTATTTTATTTTATTTTATTTTATTTTATTTTATTTTATTTTATTTTATTTTCTCTCTCCTCACATCTAAGCTGGAGTAGGCACTGTGAGCTGCACACAGTGTAGATACAAAGCCCTTAGCACCAGCTTGATAGATCTCTTGATATTCTTCTACTGCTCTCTTGCTAATCTAGGCATAGCAATTAATGCAGATATGGACTGTTATGAAGCATATCACTTCATATCTGACTCCATGCAGCCGCACACACAAGGGAAGATGTCAACATCTGCTTTGCACATGGAGATAAGACGCAGTCTAAGGAGACAGGAAAGTTGTGATCAAGTTAGGGTGTCCAGGGTGTTGCCTTGAGGACAGCATTTCTTCCTAAGCACCCACAAGCTGGAAGTGCATCCAGCACCTCTCAGATCTAAAAAGAACATCTGAAGGAGACAAGCACAACTTTCAAAGCCTTTTCTCCACCTGAGTGAGAAAGGTTAAGCACCAGCCCTTGTACTGAGACAGACTTCAAGTCACCCCATCTCTCTAGGCTTCATTTTCACCAGTTCTGAAGAATGGGGTATTTGCCTTGTCCACCTTCTGGGGTAGAGTGATATCTCAAGCCACTTGGTGCCAGAATGTGCTTCTGGGCACAGGACCTGACAGCAGAATCCCAAACAGCTCCCCAGGATGGCTCGCAAAAGGGGCTGTCCCCAACACAAATCTCACACCTGGCTGCTTCAGAGCTTAAAGAGGGTTGATAAGCACAGGACCCTCTGTGTTTGTGGTCTGAGAACCCAGAAGTGGTCCCAGGTATTTTTCATTTCCAAACTGAGGCACGGCACTCCTTGAGAGCCCTTGGCCCCAAGGTCTGCACCACTTTGTAAGCACCAGATCAGAGAATGAGGTCCAGCCTTAACCAGCCACTGCTTTCATGTCATAAATAAAAAAATAAAGACACTTTTTCTTTTTAACTTGCCCTAAATAATTTGTCTGTCTCCACCACAACCACTACCCTGGCTTCAGAAGCCTCTGAGCAGCTTTCAGCCTTTCCTTCTCCCCATACTGAGAAGCTATAAAAATAGGTAATCTTTAGGGAAAGGTCAGCTCTCCTGGCTGGCAGCCAGGCTGGGAAGGTGGGGAGGAGGTTTTGAGGACAGCCCCATCGTGGCGGCTGCAGCGTCACAATGCTGTCCTGCAGGGAAAAGAAAGGACCAGGAAACGTACTGTACACTCCTGTGCTGATTACAGCATTTATCATTTACAATGAACCCCCGGAGCAGCCAGCCTGCGTACCCTGTGTACTCTTAGAACTCGTTTCTCTGTGAAATTGGAAACGGGACATAGTCAATTATGTTATTTTCCAACAACAAACCTCTGTGGGATAGTAACTCAGAGACTGACTGCTGCTAGGAGAACAGCCAGGGTCCCGGCTGAAGTGCTGTAAATGGTGGAGACATGGTCACAGTGATGCTTTATTCCACTGTAGTAAGCACCAAGAGGATCTGTATTCTTGAAAGATCTATCCAAAAGAAAATAAATCAGTGCCACCGCAGCAGTCTGATGAGGATGAGGAATTTCTTTGGGAAAGCTGTTTGGTTGTTGATGTCAAGCCTGGAGAGTGTGTGAACCAAGCTGATAGAGATCTGAGCAACTTTGCTGAGGTCTTAGAGGCCTCAGAATCTGTAGTCAATGAGCTAAAGGAAGGGGCTGGGTCAGTGTGGATGAGCTCCTGGGGTGGAGAAGGGGATGGGGACAGCCAGGATGGCCCTGTCACCTCCTGCTTGGGTTCCCCTATGGGCAGCTAAGAATGTATTCTCACATGTCATGATGCTGGGCACAGCCAGTAGCACCACAATGCCAGAGCTGTCCCATCTCATACTGCACAGCTGAACAAACCTCTCCTCTCTCCATTGTCTCACCACACTTCTCTGGTCAGCAGCAATTTCTGTCTTGGCTAGAGAGGTCAAAGGGCCAGCTGCAAGATCCTGGCCTCAGTCCTGCAACTCCTCCTTCATGCAGGACTTATATGGTGTAGAAGTGCACATGCTTTGGCATCTGGAGAAGGATAAAAACTCCACTGAGACAGAAGAGAAGACCTGCACAAGGCAAACTTCATCATCTTCCATAGCAAAAGAAATGATGACCACTGGTGAAGAGCATTAATTTATGAATAGATACCATATCTTCCCTGCATGCATCCCAGGTTTGGTCTGATGGCCTTTTTCTCCCTGAAAGTTCCTGGCCCTTCCCCAGGAGTGCAAAACAATTAAATGCCAGGCTCATTGCTGCAAACACGGTGGTGTAACACCTGAATGCAGATTCCCCTTTTTGACTTGTCTTGTTGGAGAGCTCAGCAAAATGAAGAAATCTGCTGTGTGTGTGTATGGTGGAGTGGAACATAGGTGAACAGATTGGCTAATGACATCCTGGACGTATGCTGAAGGTAGCTTGCTCCCCACTCACCCAGCTATGAAAAAAGACCTTTGCTGCTTTGTCCTTGGTACAGTTTTCCATGACATGTCCCCTTTCTCCTCCTGGTCCCTCTGTTCTCATGGCACCTGAGGATATTGGCCATTTGGCCAAGATTTCTTGACATCCTCAAATCACAAACAAGCAGCCATGGAGCACAGTAACCCACAGAAGTCCTGCTTCTATTTGTGCTGTGCCCAATGGGCTTGCTTGGCTTCTGCAGATCATGACTGAAACACCATCTGTCCCCACACACCCACTGCAGGAAAAGGAAAGGGAGGAAAGGGAAGGAAAGGGAAAGCTAACCCCATAGAATCCAATATTTTTACCAAATCAGGCAAAGAGATAAAGTAAAACAGCACACAGGAAAGATAGAGCAAAAGTTCTCCCAGCGCTTCAGTTCCTGACTCACTAAGCAGGTTATAATGAGCTTTTGACTGTTACTCCCATGAGCTGCAACTTTATTTACTGCAGCTGATCAGCTCTCACAAAAGGACTAAATCGTCCCCTCGAGTTCTAAAACTGGGCAGAGCTCTGTCTGCCCCTCGTCAGTGACACATCATCCAGGAGAAACCCATCTCCATAGAAAGGCACAACTGAAGCAGCCACCGATAAAAGACTGCCGAGAAGCTAAAACCAAATTTCCAACACTGCACTCTCAAGTGATATTGCATCTTTTCAACCCGACGTATAAGAGATTGGGAAGTTAAATAACAAGACAAATCCATCATGGGAATGAGAGCATTGACCAGGCGCTCCCTGTCTGCAGGGATCAAGCCCTTTGCAGAAGTCAAGAGCACTATTATCCCATCCTTCCAGTTAGGAACCATGGTCTGCTTTGTCCCTACAGCAGGGACAGCTGCACCTGCATTCCCATAAGCAAATCACTGGCTTATTTGTATAGGCTTAGGGCAGTAGATTCCGAGTTAGAGCTGCAAGGTCTGTGATAACAGGATCCCCAAGGAAATACGGCTATTCCAGATATTACAGTATGCTGCTCTTCTGTCTATTTGCCAAAGACCGTATGGTGTGGAAATCAGAGACTTGGTTTCCATGAAATGACAGCATTACCAGCTTCACTTCTCTCTTTCCCTTGATATAACCTGCTTCCTGCTTTTTTCCTTACATGAACACACCATTGAGGATCCCTGCATTGTACATTTAATGCATTTCAGCTCCTTCTGGCAGCCATCACACCTTGCTAGGGCTTAAACTACCCTATGTATTCCACATCGAAGAGTGCCCATTTTATACTGATCTCAGAAAGCCCCCAGCCTCAGGCACATTCTCATCTCCAAACAGGGGTTGCACAACCTTCCTGGTCCCTTATCGTGCTCAGGAACAAGGTGCTTTGCTCAGACCTGACCCCTTCCTTCCCTCCTTTCAGCCAAGGGGGACAGTTGTCCTGGGTCACCATTTGCAAGCAGAGCAGCTGTCAAAACCCTTCCCTCTGAGCTGAGCCACAAATGGTTGGGCCAGGGAACACAGAAGGTCCTTTACCAAACAAGGGTAAATGGGAACACTATGCAGAGAGGGTGAATGTGTCTTTAATTCTTCTTGTAATTCTGCCTGCAGGCATGCACCAGCCTCACTAGAAGTGGAGAACCAGCTTCCTGCACGAGCAGGTTTAAAAAGCCTCTTATGGCTTTTGGGCACCTTCTTCCAAAGCATCTCTGAGCATCTCCTGCTGAGCTCAGAGTCCTGTATGGGCAAGAGCACCTATTATGGCAGTGCCCATGTCATCCCTCCCATCCCTCCCAGGACACCTCGCGTTCCAGCGTAGCTCTGGCACCACGCTGCTTGCCTGAGGTGTGATATTCTCACACACAACCCAACATTTTACAACTGCAGATGCTTTAATATTCATGCTGTGCACCCCCATCCTCTTCTACTCCTGCGCTGAGATGAGTTCCCACTTGCCTCACCATGTTTTTGGAAGCGCAAGCAGGATGGAATTAAAAGTTTCGAGCTAACTCAGCAGAGGTGAAAAACGTTGCCTAAAGACAGAAGGAAAAGATTGTCAAGTGAGATTTAGAGATGCCCTGGGCAGGGAAGGGCTGATTGCATCTGATCCCAATGATACGTCTGATTCTTCTACTGCTGGGTAGGTCTCTTTCTCTCCCATAGGTCATTTTTGTCCCATCTTTGGCCTATCCACAGAACTATTCAGGCAGAAAAACACTCTCTCCAGCTTCAGACCCTCCAGACTCTCCAACAGCTTCTGCCCATATGAGAGGAGGCAATGCACACTTTAAATGACTTCCAGTTTTCTACAGCCATGCAGCTTGTTCGTGATTCTGTTCCTCTTACGGCCTCTCTCCTATGACTCAGCCCTACATGAATGGCTCTAAATGAACATCAAGATAAAACCAACAAAGTGGGTGCCAATTTTTTTTTTTTCAAGATGCCATTTTTTTTTTTCCCAGAGTCTCTCAGAGGTAATTAAAAGGTGTCAGCATTTATATCTTTGACAGTAATATGATATAATTCAGATGGAACAATAAGTTCAGTTTGTTCCCTGGACCATAATGCCATGCTGTAACAATGCGGTGTTATATTCACTCAAGATCATTCTCAGGGTAGAACATTCTGATTTAACAGAAATAGGACAAAATCTTCACATAATCACTAACAAGTCTGACTAAATTTTTTACACAAATTCCAAATAACTGTCTAAAAATGTAACTCTGGGATTCTGGGACCTCTACTCAATCCTGAAATCAATTACTCATTGCTTTTTGTGCCCTTCAACCATTTCAGCAACACCTTGGCTAGCTGAAAAGCAAGGGACTTCTTCCTCCCATGCTAAAGTTGGGTGGCAGTTGCTACAGTAAAGGACTGTCCTGCTCTTATGTCCTGACACAGGTCCCTCACACCAGAAAGCCCTATTGCTTTTAGGGTCACTTGGTAAATTTGTTTGCTATCAATTCGGGGTTTTTTTTTGCTTCTTTGTCTGTTTAATTGTTTTTGCTATTATTCCATTGAGCTGGAGAGCCGATCATCTTTTGCTTCTTAACAGGGACACAAATGGAAGAGATATCTTTCCCCCCAGCACCAGGCTCCCTGCTAGCAACTCCTGAAAAAAAGAACAAGATACAAAGCAGAATCAAATATATCTTCCAGCTCTGCACTTCAGTTGCTTGAATGTGATGCTGTGAAAATGAATCTGAGCTTGCAGAGTTCACCTGGGACACTGAAGCTCGAGCGCTTAAATCACAGCTGAAGTAGGGGCCGAGCATGTAAAAACCAGAAGAAATCATGAAATACATGTCTGTCACTAAACGTGACACAGATTAAGGTGGGTTTGCCATTTGTTCTTTTGAACATTTTATTAAAAATACCAAGGCTAAGACTCACATGCCTTACAGGTGGTCAAAATCTGCTCTTTTCTCTAGATTTACACCAGGAGTGGTCTCACTGGTGGTACTGATTTGCCCATCATGTTTGATGGCAAGCTAGGCCTTTGGGTTTTTCATCTGAATTCAGCCTGGATTAAAGCTCTGTTAAAGGCTGGGGTGCTTGACCTGGGATTATTGATTTAGCCCTATTTTGGGATCCGTGCCAAATTCCCCAACAAGAATCTGAACAACCAGCCAAGCCCAGGCTATGTCAGCCTTCAGAGCTGGCCAGATGTGGCTCTTAAAATTAGATTTGTGTTTTAATGACAAAGTCCAGGGGAAACCAATGGATCTAATAGAGGTTTTGAATCATCTCTAGGTTTTTTTTCCTTGTATTTTCATGTGGTTGTTTTCACTGGAGCAGAGCACATCTCAGCTCCAAGCAGCGGCGAGAGCAGGGTCTCAGGAATGCATTTCTGCCGTGAAGCAGAAGTTGCTAAGAAACCAAACAAGCAACAAGTTTATCTTCAAAGCCCGGGACCTTGGAAACTGGAATTATCTGGGAGGAATATCCTTCAATGGGAACCATCGCATCAACATCATTCCTGGCAGAAAACATAGTAGGTTGTGACGAGGTGCTGATGTGTGCCCAGGGACTCCGAAGCTACCAGATTTCCAATACCATCTCAGTGGAAAAAAATGCTGAGCGTAATTGCTTTTCAAACACATGAAGGGGAAAAAAAAAAATGAGCTAAAAAAGTTCATTATCTCAGGAAAGCAGCAGTAAAACAAAGAAAGGCATGTGGCTACACCAGTTAGGGCAGAAGCCACCTCCTACCTGGGAGCTGAAGGCAGATCTTTCTCAGCCTATATGAAGCTCTCAGCTGTTTTCAATTCAAAAAGCAACTGAAAAGACCTCAGGTCCCAGAGCAAACATCATCTTGCTGCTTAGCCCCACAAGAACCAAGGATTACATATCTCAATTCTGTAGGCAGTGCTCAAAGGGCATCTTTAGAGGATGGGTATTTCCAGAGCTTTCCTCTGACATTTCATTATCGTTACTCTGTGGGTCCTGGCCTTGAGGATGGTGGTTGGGAAGATTCCACATGTGAACAAAGTCCACTTTCAACCAGATGTCTATACTGTGATCTTGTCCAGTGTGACAACATCAGTGACGGAAAACTCAGCATACAACATCAGCTTCTATCTAAATTTGGAGTTAACCAAAGCTGAAGGCACTATTTAATTGCAACACTTGGAAAAAACTAAAATGAATTCCTTTGCAGGCTGTGACAATGTCATAAAAAGGGAACGATGGCTTCAGTTCCAAAATGTAATGTCAAGAGTACCGGAAAAGCAATGAAGTCTAGTACAAACAACATAGATCTTAGAATTAAGGGACTGACAGACACATCAGGAAGAAGCTACAGAAACTTAATTCCTGATTGATTCTATCAGACTCACACGTCAAACTATCTTTTCAGGATCCTAGCCATCAAATCCAGCCACACTGTAACACTGAAACAGATGTTTATGCATATTACAGACATATATTGGAAAGAAACAGCGCTGCAAATGTGTCGTATGACATGTTCCAGCAGCCACCAGCAGTAATTCTTTAGTCGAAGCATCAGATGCTTTTAAGGATGGATGACTCCAAGTTCTGTTTCTCCAGAAGACATCAAGTGGTCATGTGGAATGTAGTCAGAGGCCAAATGTTTCTGGAGTGCCAGAGATTTCTACAAAATTTGAAAGAAAAGTGAAAAAGAAGAAAACATCTTCAAACTGAATGATTATTTTTTTGCTTCTCCATCAAAAGTCAGATTTTTGTGGTGTATCTGGGCATCCCTGGCACTTGCATAGAGTCTTCTGTTTTGCTTTGCAAACGTGCACACCTGCACTGTTTGCACCATTTGTACCATTAGTATACTGAAGTTCATTCTCCATCCAAGAGAGGGATAAAATCTTGTTTGGTGCAAAAGTGCAACCATATATTCAAGGAATTAGCAATGGTGCTGGTCCCTTGAGTACTCCATATCTCCCAGACAGACAACCCCACTTCATTCTCCTTCACAAACAGAAGCACTTGCAAACACACAATTAAGAGATAATGTTAAAGAGATAGAGCACAACTGCAGCATCTCTTGCCTCTATGCAACTACCATGACAAAGCAGCGATGTTTATTTCCCAAGCAGAAGACACAGCTTTGACCCTACAATAACACCCTTTTGCAGTTCACCCTGTGATGGGTTGGGTCAGTGGCTGGCGTGTCCAAGTGTGTTTCATTTGGGCTGTGGGTGGCTGGAGCAGTTGTTCATCTCTGAGCACTTCACATGCCTCTTGGCTTAGAGCACAGGGATATGCCCAAACTGCTGAAATACCATTTGGTCCCTGGTTCTGTCCCTCCTCTCCTATTTCCCTTGAGCGTGGTCCACAGACTTGTGGCAGAACAGCTGTGCATGGTGGTGGCACAAGCAGATCTGAAGCTGGACAAGGAAAGCTGCAGTTTTTCCTCAAGCCAACAGGTCAAGAGGCTTCTTTAGACATATTTTGCAACCTGAGTTTGGACACGTGTTTTCACAGTATTTCCACATGTGACTGAGCGGGGAATACATGCCCACACGGGAGGTAGTAAAGAATCACTGCTCTTACTGGGACCCTTTTTTGGCTGTGTCAGGAGAAAAAGCAAGAATGGGTGGGTAGGTGGGAGAAAAGCAACTGCTTGTTGCTAAGTAAATAGATCAGCGGTGCCAGTGTAGGAGAACTGGCTTCCTCCTGTCCCTGGTGTTACTGCTCCTTGCCTAAGGTCGTCCAGTTGGTGGGTCTGCTAAGCATTCCCCACTTTTGTGCCAGACCTTCTGGCCGTGACAAGGGGATCTGCTTTTGTCTGAAGCCGCTCAAGGAGGTGGCAGGATCCCATCAGCAGACAGAGTGGTTGGGTGGTAGATCCCAGGTGGCAGGTGGTGAGAAACTAGGGGAATCACAGCCCAGCCCAGGAAATACCTGAATGCCATGTCCCCAGGGACTAGAGGGAACATACCTGGCTGGGGTGGATAAGCAGTTTGGAAGAAGGATCCTGTTGTTGAGATAGATGCTTGGCTCAAATCCAAGGGTGTCAGTAGGCAACTTTCACAAGCAGGAGACATTTAACAGAAAACTCCCAGTGGTTTTCTGTGCTATTTTCCCCTAGTGAAATGGGATAGGTCTTATCTTTCTAAGGAAACTGTCCAAAATTTGCTTCCTGAGAACAACCCCCCACCTTGCCTAATTGCTTCACAAAGCTAAAAATAATTGTGCTGCTTTCCACCAAACTGCCTGCACAGAGCAGACAGGCTCTAGGGCCTTAATGGGAACTGTACTCCTCCACATCAGTGTAAACCAGAGAACATGCAGATAAAGCCTTCTGGCTGGCAGAAAAAAAAAATAAAAGAATTCCCCTGGCTGAATTCTTCCTATATCGAAAACATAGTTCCTCTTGGCCTACTCAGTCCTCTTTGTAAAAGAACTAGAACTCCTTTCGTTGAATCATAGAATCATTATAGTTGGAAAAGATCTCTAAGATCACCACATCCACTGCAACCCACCCCCACCATGCCCACTGATCATGTCCCTCATTGCCACATCCCCACATCCCTTGCACACCTCCAGGGATGATGACTCCACCACCTCTTTGGGCAGCCTCTGCCACTGCATTAGCACTCTTTCTGGAAATAAGTTTTCTACAGTTCTCACCTAAGCTAAAAAGCTCAATTTCTGTTTGCAAACAGGAGCTGGAAACAACACCTTGATCTTTTTCCACCAAAACTGCTGGGATTTATTTCTTGTGGATCCACCAGCACTTTTACTGTCTTCTACGGAACACTCGGAGCCAGGGTTTTGTTGCAAAGCGTGGATGGAATTAATGTGGTGCATGTGTTGATTCCCAGAGATGGGACTGAGGATGGTGAAAAAACCATCAAATACTGTTCCTCTCTACTCTGCCAGACAGAGATTCAATGGGACTTTCAGATTCAAAATGCCATAGGAACTGTGAGGAGGAACCAAGGCATGCACCCAAAGCAGGCTGTGGCTTTCTGATTCCTCAGCTTGCAGGAAGTGTTGGTTTTGAAAGTGTCCTTTTCCATCAGTGGAACAATAACAGAGGGCCACAGAGAGAGGAAAAAGTCCCATCTTTCTCTACAGATATAGAAAAGAATTTTCTGAGAAGTTTCATGTTGAATTTGAAACTTCGAGCAAGAAGAGCCTGAAAGGAGAGCAAGATCTTGTAGCTGGGCAGGAACACCGGATGTTTAGTATCCATGAGGAGATGCCCATCAAACTACACCTTTGTGCTGAAACGATTCAACATTTGTTGGGCTTGAATATGAAATGTGGTACTGGGGCTCTGAGTGCTGGGAATTTCAAGAAGAGTGATATTTTCCTGCAGCTCCTGTGTCCCACCTGATGGCCCCATGCAGACAGATCAGTTGCCCTCAGGCATCTCTGTCACCACCACGTGTTTCCTCTCAAGCAGCAGAATTGTCCCCTAGAACTCCATTGACAGCAATGGAAGCTCAGATGTGTGTTTTGCAGATATACATCCATGTGCATTTTGGGTGTTTTCCTTGTTTTTCTCCACAGGAAACAACTCGTTTAAGAGCTCTTTTGAAATGTGAGGCAAAGGAAAGGAAATTCCCTGCAACTTTGCTCTTAGACGACTCACTATTAGTTATCTGTTTTTATCCAGAAGGAGAGATTCATTCCACTGAAGTTAGCAGAAACTTTTCATGGGAGTTAAAAACGAGGAGTTCAGCTTCCCAAGAAAACACACTTGCTTAATGCTCCTTCGAAATTCAAATACCAGATTGATAAGGTCAGGGAAAAGCAGTCTTGGCTGCTTATCCAAAGGCTAATCACTGATCTTTTGTGCTGGTTGTGAGTAGAATCTGCATCTTGATAAAATATAATCCTGTCATCAGCTTCTGAGAAGAGGGGGTGAAGGGAGGGAGGAGTTAGCAAGAAATCTGGTGCCCTTCTCCCAGCGAGAGATTTTTGCAGAGAGCTGCTGGCTCTTAGCAAGCTGCATGGATTTTCATTGATTTTGACATATTTTGGATCAAGGGAAAAACCCCGAGGAAGGAGGATGCACGGGGCTGAAGGATGATGGGAGTCCCAGGAACTGTGACAGTGAGACGTGTGACCTCATTTTCACCAGAAACCAGGGGGGAAAAGAAGATACCACACTGAACTACAATGTCTTACACTGCTGAATTTGGCCCAGTTTTTATATGAAAGACAGAATCACCTTGTTTGGCTGTGCTGCCTACCTGCTGATGTCTTACAGAAAACAGGGTAGGGTGCATGGTTCTCCTTCTGGCTCTTTGCACAGCACTGCCCGCTCTTTGCATTCGGGGACTTTCTGGGAAACACAGAACCTTACCAAGAACACGAGCTGCCAGATGAGGAGTCCTTTGACATGACTACCACCGACTCCAGGAAACTCTGGATGGCCTGGCTGAGATTCATACCAACTGATGTTGGACATGCAAAAATAAGTTGCCTACATCTGAGCTAGTCTCTCTTTGGTTCCCTTTATAGTCTGCAGAGGAGTCAGAGTCTGCTGGAGAGCGGTTCCTCTGACCTATTTTAGGATGGGATGAGTCATTCTCTGAAAGAACCTGTTTTTCCCCATTGACCGTAAGGGTAGTCCAGGATGGCTAGCTGTGACTTGTGTGCCTGACTTCCAGAGGAGCCCTGCTCCACCTGTCCGCTTTTGTGGGGCTGCACACTGCTAATCACTGCTGCCAGTGCAGCGTGCATTGTATTACCGAAGGAACAAATGCATTTCTCTGTGGCCACGGCATTACGATGAGACATCACATACTGGGGTATGTCTGATAACTATTCTGATCACAGTGTTAGTGGCTGCCAGGGTCAGGCTGGTCTTCCAATACAGCTAAAACTGTCACATTTTGTGTGAACAGAGTTATAAATGAGCTCTCGACAAGCATTTCTGCTACAGCAGAAATCAGGAGAGATGTTATGTCGTAGGGTGAGCCCTCTGCATCGAAAGGACTTGTGACACGAGGCTAAAACTGAAATGGGTAAGTAACAAACTCAGTGCCTGCCCGTACGCAGTGAATGGTGTGAAAACGGCCATCCTTCCTCAGCTCAGCTCTGTGCTGGTGAACACCTACTGTGGCTCCCATCAAATCAATTTATCCTACCACGAGTGAAAACAATATCTGCCCTGGAAATAGTAAAGGATGAGAGGGCCAGAGACGCGTCCACTGTCGGGGCATGCAGGCAGCTTCCTTCAGTATCCGTGTATCTAGTGCTAATTCTAGGAAATAAAAACTGTCTAAATTCTAGGAAATAAAAACCATTGACACATCTGCTCTCAGTTATTTGCCCAGGCCCAAATTTGCCAAATCGGCTGTCGAAAGCTAGACACTGAGGCTGTCAACATGTGTTTCCTTCTGGATTCAGTTGTCCCAATGGAGATGTTCCCAACCTGCTCTTTCTACTCCCATCACCTTCTGTCCAGAGCCTTTCACCCCAAATTTGCTGCACTTTTGCTCTGGAGGCCATTTCCTAACCTATTCCAACTCAAATGAGCTACTTCAGCTTAGATCAACACGTTAATTCTCTTTAAAAAGGCCTTTTTTGTAGCTTTGGCAGCGGGCATGCACTGCAAGACATTGCATTCTTTCTGACGCTGTCAGCTGCTCTCTGGCTTTCCCTCCAGCATGAGGCAATGAGCATCAGACAACGTGTTGGCTGGAGGCTTTCATTGCATTTCAGCTGCTTGACTCCAGATTAGCTGGTCTCCTTACAAGTAATCCAAAAGTCAGAGGGATTTCCATAGCACTCGAGAAAGCAGAAAGAAAAAAAAGAACATCTCTTGCACGGGATGTTGAGGATCTTGAGATTGGAGAGAACATAAAGAACATTCTCTAACATGAATGTTAGAGAAATGGGGGTACAGCAAGGCAAACCAACATTGCCTTGTCTTGTAAACAACATCCTGCTGGATAGTGCCAAGCCATGCTGTGGTGGTGGCTTGAGCAAATAATCCGTTTTGAAGCCATGCTTGCAAAAGTTCATAGAAATGAGGTTTGAGATTGGCAGCTGAATTGTGTTTCTTTAACTGTTTCAAAGTGCATCCCAAGGAGAGGGAAAGGAAGGTGTATCCTCTAAACGTGATTCTCCATGTTGAATTAAGTGCAAATCAAACAAAAAAAAAGAAATTAATTTTGGAGCTTTGAGGAGCTGCTGAGCCCTTTCTAATGACTTCTCCACCCAATGATTGACTTGAGGTCAACAGGTTCTCTTCTGGTTTTCCATTAATTCAGCGTCTGTCTTCTACACTCCTCCATCATTAAATGGAAGTTATAGGAAAAGACATGGATGCTCATGCAGTGGGCAAAACTCCATCCCACACACAGAGGACACACATCACATTCACTCCAACCAGCTGCTGACATAAGCATACAGAGAAGTTGGGCAGGTGAAAAACTTTCCTGCCAGCCTCTGAGACCCATCTAAGCTTCTTGTAGTCACTGCTGCTTTCAGTGGTGATTTGTTTCTGCTTTGCACTGGTATAAATAACCATACAAAGTAAAAAAAGTGATGGAGAAGCCCACCCTGAGCCTGCCGTAGGGTCATGGCCATATCCCACCAGGGGTAAGAAGCAGCCTAGAGCTGTTAAAGCTTTACAAGAAAAAGCAGCAACCAAGAATTTCAATTGATGCTCCTGAGCTCAAGAAGCAGTTGGAGATGCTCTCAGAGACCATAAGAGTTCTGTTCACTTGTGACAGAGTTAAGTGGTGCACATGCCTGAATCTCATCCTGATGCAATCTTTTGGAGCTCTTTCAAAAAGCCCAGCCTAGCCCTGTGCTTTGATTCCCAAGCCCAACAACCCTTTGCAGCTGGTCCATGCAGATCATCCTTTACCAGTGTCTAGACAAGCTTCAGCTTTGCTCCTGGACTGCTCCACACCTCCAAAAGCTGCAAAGTAACACAATCTTTGGCAACTCCACCAAGCAGAAGCCACCAGCCTGCCCACACACTCCTATTTCTGTGACACTGGCATAAGGAGCAACTCATCTGACACCCGTTAATCTACCTCATGGTAAAACCATGTGAGAGCACAGGAAGAAATTCCCCCAGTCTTTAGGATCTTTAGGGTCATTTTCCACCAGGAAAATGGAAGAGAAAAAAAAGTGATAATAAAAATAATAGAAAACCCTCTCGCTTAAGAAATAAAAGATGTGGTGATGGGGGTGGGATTTCTCTTCACAGAAGAACTAATTGGTTTGTATAAGCTCCATCAGTGTTGCTGGAGGAAATCCGTGCTGTAAACTGCTCATTTGGCTCCTTGCTTCCAATTCCTATTCATGTATGCACCGCATTTGACTGCAAATTGCTGCCATTTCCATAAACTCGTCACCTCTTCCTCTGAGTGTGTTAGCAAAAGAGGGAAATCAAATGCACTGCACTTTCCCTCAATAGCTCTTAGCACATGTTTTGGCTTTAATCGGGAATGAAATGCTTTCTAAGTAGCATCTGATGTTGCTGGCTATCTTCTGGCCACTCTGCGGTTTTATGGCCCGGTGCCTTTAGATAATGGGTAACATTAAATGCTAATAGAAAGGCAGGTTGTTTGAGACAGGGGTTGAAACATGGCTTGAGCACTACCACAGGGTGGAAAATATCTGCTGGTGTGGCTTGCTTTCTGCACATCTTAATGATACTGTCACTGAATCTCAATAGAGTAGTAAGCATGTGGTAATGTGGAACAGTGCTCTGGGGACAAAAATACTAAAAAAAAATGATGAAAAGAAAGGGTTCCATAAGTGTAAAATCACCAAATAGCACCTCTTGGGTGTTTCACTCCCACCGTTCCCCTGTACTCAGTTCTAGTGAGGACCCACCACAAGTATTGTGTTCAGTGTTTGGCCCCTCACTACAAGAAGACATTGAGGTCCTGGAGTGTGTCCAGAGAAGGGCAATGGGGCTGTGAGGGGTCTGGAGCACAAGTGTGATGGGGAGCGGCTGAGTGAGCTGGGGTTGTTCAGTCTGGACAAGAGGAGGCTCAGGGGAGACCTCAGTGCTCTTTGCCTCTCCTGAGAGGAGGTTGTGGTGAGGTGGGGGTTGGTGTCTTCTCCTAACTAACAGCAATAGGATGAGAGGCGATGGCATTAAGTTGTGCCAGGGAAGGTTCAGCTTGGATGTTAGGAAAACTTCTCAGAAAGAGTGATAATGCATTGGCACAGGCTGCCCAAGGAGGGGAGCAGTCACCATCGCTGGGGGTGTTTAAGAAACATGGAGATGAGATACTGTGGGTCATGAGGGCAATACTGGTGCTGGATGGACAGTCAGACTAAATGCACTTAGTGGTTTTTTCCAACTGTAATGTTTCTATAATTCAATGAAATGGGATCAGGATGGGCTGAAGGAGCTGGAAGGAGGGGCTTCATGTGCCTTCAGGCCCCCAGCAAGGCCACGCTGGAAGGTCTGGAAATCACCTACAATTCCTGGGATGGGGATTCCCGCGGCAAAGGGCGATGGTGGGCAGGGGCTGTGCCAGCACACAGAGGGCTTTACCTTCTCTTGGCTGGCTGCAAGGAGGAGAAAGGAACAGAGCTGGGATCCACATGAGTAAATGAAGGCTGGGAGAGATGAGTCTTTGAAGGGATGACCAAGGCAGCTTCCACCTCTGTTGGCAGAAAAGCAGTTCCCCCGTGGCTGAGCTGTTTAGGTCCAAATCCAATCTTCTACCAATTTGGGAACCAATGTCAGCATAGTAGGACCACACTGTCCAGTTGCTGCATGGCTGATGGAGCAGAGGAGCATTGCAAAACCTCTGCAGATCAGGAAAAGCTGCTTTGCCAAAACCTCTTGTTTTAGGCTGACAGCTCACAGTGTTGTTGCAGTCATAACTTCTCCCTCTCTGCCCTTAAACAAAGGTGAAGCAAAAGATTGAGTCAATGGGCCCTGAAGGCCACCTGAATCTCTTCTGCTGGGGAACTGCTATTAAAAGGAGTTTAATACCCAGCATCAAGTGGCCGTGGGGAAAATGCAGGCCCAGTGAAATTGCTCTTTCTAAAATGATGGGGATATTCTGGTCCAGGCAAATGCAGCCTTACTGATGAAGAGAGCACAATGGGGCATCTTCACGATGTGCTGGTGACAGACCATGCTCACAACTGCATGGAGCATGCATTGGCCTTGCATTTCTCCTGCAATATTTCTTTCTTACTTTGTAGCCCTGGCCACATTCCTATCCTCATGAACCACAGTCTTTCTGTTTGCCTGGGTGGAAGAGCCAGGCCCCATTGGGTTGCTATTCCTGACTCTGCAGTGATTAAAATACAAATAACCTATTTCTTCATTTATTTTAATTTTGTGCACACTGATACATCAGGGACATAATGTTTAAATATCTAGGAACTTTCAGTTTCCAGCTGTGGCCCCTGTCTTAGCCCAAGCAGAGCAAGGATGACCAAACTTGCACTTCTGTTTATTTGCAAAGAGCTCTCACAGCCAAAGCACCCCCCCACACCCCTTCAATTTTTGCAGGCTTTTTCCTTATTAAGGTGTAAGTAGCTTATTCTTGCATGTCCAATGTAAAGTCCAGATGGCTGCTAGAAAAGGCAGCCCCATCAGACACCCACCAGCTGTCGCCTGTAGCCTCCACGCCAACCATCCCCAAAACAGCCTTTTATTGACTGCAACTCTTTCGTTTACACTAACACAATGTTGTTGCTTTTTTTTTTGGCAGAAGAATGAAGTCTTGATCTGAGCTTCGGGATTGTAACTGGTTTAGAGAAAATACTAGCCAACTGGTGACTGTAAGTGATGAGGGTATTATAGTTACTTCTTTTTCCTTTCTCACTGTCTAGAGGACAGGACAGTACCTTTTCACCAGTGAAACTCGTGAAACTTGTACCCTCTTCCCCCAGTTCTCATTAGTGACTTATTCCTGTTAATCACTCAGGCAGCAGTGGGAAGGGAAAGTTAAAACAATAAGATGCTGTGACTGTAAGAGCAGAAGGACTGCCAGGAAGATTCATGAACAAATGTACATTTGCACATTTTAACATGCAATTGTTTTTTTTTTTTTGTAGTTGTTTCTACTTATCTTAAGTTTTCTACAGTCACTCTGTGGAGAATGGTCACAAGCTCTGCTATCAGGCTAATAAAGTGCAGCGGAGTCAACAGACCTGTCTCTGTTGACTTTAAGCTTTGGATCATGCAAGAGAGAGTAAAAACAAGCCCCTTATGACAATAACAAAGTTACCGGGGTTAATGTGTTTTTTGATGCCTGAAATCTTTCAGGTTTCATGTAATTTGGAGGAACAAAAAACTTTTAAAACTCCCAGCTGCTCCGCCTTTGATTGACTTTAATCCCCTTAAATTCAAGGCAGAGCCAGATGAGCTGTTTAACCCAGGACACATTTGCTCCGTCTGAATTCCCACCTCTAGTCAAGCTGTGTGCGGACAAGAGCAAGTTGCTTCAAATGCATGGGGCAACGAAAGTTGCCTTTGGTTTCTAAAATACCTCTCACCCCCTTGTTTGCTGCATCTTTTCCCCCTGGGCAAACAGGTCAGCTCACCCATCCTGCCCTCCTCTGTGCTACCCTAAGGGGTCACACGGGGGATGGGGCCCAGCTGCAGGCTGCTGGTGGCGGCTTGTTTGGGGTGGCCCAGTATGGCCTTCCAGGGGCTGGAGCAGCAGCTGTATTTGTGTGATGACCCATCAGTGCCTTCTGCCATTTATTAACCTATCAGGGATGAACTCAGAGCTTGCCAAGAAAAGCAGGTCTCCCTCTCCGGCACCCTGAACACCGCTATCTTGTCCTCTCAGTGAAGCCCACAATCCTCCAACCCTTTGTCGAACCCTGCAGTTATCTCCTTCCTGCAAGGCCAAAGAGGGCACCTGCCTGCACTATGATCCCTCCGATACTGCTGTTTGTTTAAACCTAAGACCAAGCCAGGCTGGAGAGGACTTGACCCTTCCGTGAGCCCAAGGCATCTGCTGGGAGGCTCCGGCCTCCTCTCTCAGGGGCAGGGAACCAGGCACCGGCCCTCCCTGCTATTGCAAGACAGCTTTATCTGAAGGTTTCTGATAAGGGAAATGATTAGCTAACTGCCTGGTTAAGTGGTTGGGAGTGAGTGGATGCACAAAGCTGCATGGTCCCAGCCAAGGGAGAGATCAGTGTTATCCCAAGAAAATGCAGAACTGGAAGCCCTGGGGGATATTAATAGAAATTGTGCAAAATCTGCAGCCCCGGACACCCTGCTGCTTTCTCAGAGTAATTAGCTGAGCACTAAGTGCTATTTGCCTCAGAGTCAGAAATAGCAGCAACACTACTTTCTCTTGGTGCATTCATCGAAGCAGGCATTGCTGACTGGTTTTTGATGATTAAAATTCTTTGTCTTGAAATGCCCGTGAATATTAACTACTCTGCTGCTGAGAGATGCCCTTGGTATCACTGCCAAACGTCTAACTCCAGTCTGTTGGGACCTGCCTTCTCCATCCAGGTGCTTCATTCTTTCAGATGGTGGCAATAAAGCAGCCAAACTGGTTTTAATACTGTGTTTAATTTACTGAAGCCTGTCACATTGGCTTTGTTTGGACAATAATCAGATAAAAATAGCGCTCAGCTTTTTCCTCCTGGCACCTCCAAAAGTTGTGTTAAGCTGCTTTAATATGAGTAGGAGTGAAGCACGGAGCACGGGAGAGATTTAAGATGGTGGCTCTCAATTATAGGTCCCCTTTCCTTGGAGGGAATAGGACCAGAATTTGTCCACAATGTCACTAAGAGTAGTGGAGTGTTAAAATATTTGTACTGTATTTTTTGTTTGCTTGTTTGTTTTTAAGACATAACTCCGGGAGGCATTTGTTATCATTTATTACACCAACATCACAGCTTGCCTCTGCTCTCCTCTGCTTTGCTGAAGACATCCTTTCCCAGCAGGCAAACCAGCCCAAACCATTTGCAGAAGGAGAACCTATTGTTGCTACTTTCTTCCCAGTACGCACAAAAACATAACAAGGAAATAATACCTGTTTTCACTTGATTTTCAAGAACTCAACATCTTGCTGTGAATTTCCTATTTCAGTACCAGTTAATTCATCTCTCACTCTTCCCCAGTGTTCAAGATGCTTGGCCAAGATTTCAAGTTTAGATACCCTTGTTGGTAACCCAGTAACCCAGGCAATACAGTAATCCAGGCAGCCTCCTCCTGCTGCAAGTCAAACAATAAGATGCCCATTTACAACTGCTTTGGATATCCACCTTGATCTGAGCCCTTATGGGATGTTCCTCCACCCTTCTGGGACCCATGGTGAGACAGCAGGTGGGCTCTTTCTCCTGCTGTCCAAAGAAAGGCTTTAGCCAAGGCAGGCCATATATATTCTTAAGTCCCTTTTGATGAGCCTAAGCAGGCCCTGTCATCTTGCTATCACCGCTAGCAATTATTTTGCACCAATAATGCAGCTTCTTGGCTATTTACTCATTTTTAATTTCATTACTCAGGTAGTGACCACCTCTTCTACGTGCCTGCCTATGTTTTATAGCAGCACACTAACATGCCCACAGCTTTGAATCTCCTGCAGCCACCCTCATTGATTTACATTAGCTGATTTAGCAGAACTTCTTATCCCAGAAAGAAAGAAAGAAATGGGGAAAAAAAAAAAAAAAAAAAAAAAAGGTGATCTGATTTTCTTGCAAATAACTTATCCTGACAGCACAGCTATCAATCTTTTGCCCTCTCCCTAACTGGGGGGGGGAGGGGGAAGGATAGAGAGAGACTTGGATACAGAATCTGCCTCTGTTTCACCCACACCTCTGCAGAGGTCAAGCCTGAAGTAATTGAGAATTTGTGCAACACAGTGGCTTCCCCTCCTCTAATTACTCCTTTTTTCTTCCCCTCCTCTAATTACCAGAGCCAGCTCCTCTCCTGCAGACATGTCAGAGCCACCAGCTAGCTGAAAAGGCAAGCAGTGTTTGATTGACGTCATTTTTCTTAGATTTGTGGACCTCTGGGAGAGGGTTGCTTGAGCTTATTCCAAGTTAGGTAAACACGGTGCTGAAAAACTCTTTCTCTCTGGTCACAGGCTTGTAATTACCACTCTTCTGCTCCTGTAAGGGTCAGAAATCGAGCACAACCGCAGTACCTGAGAGCTGAGCTGGAGGGAGGTGAGCAAAGGTTGAAGTTGTGGCTGGAAGTTTTCAGGCTCCAAACAAACCAAGGACTTTCTCAACCCTCAATCAATGATTTGCTGCTGTCTCTCTCCATGTCTCATCCTTAAGCAGCTACCTAAGGGCAGGGTTGCTAACCCAGCCTCCATCTCCTTCCTTGTGCCCTATCTGAATTATAGGTGTGATTTTTCTGGAACAGCTTAGGAAGGTATCAAACTGTAAATTCTGCTTTGGGTACGAGGCTCTTTGCTTTCCCTTCTTGCCTACATATTTTTGAGCCAAAACCCACAATAGAAAGGAAGAAAAAAAAAAACAACCAACCTCCTTCTACCTGGAATAAGGTTCACAAAAGAGGCTCATTAAACTTTGATGATTACCCAGTCAAATGGAGCTCTGTTGGACAAAGAGATAGCTGCTGCTGAGGACAAGCCAGTTTTTCAAGACTCAGCTCAAAGGGGTTGTTGGCTAAATGTGGGAAAGCTTGGCAAGGAATTCAGCTCCATGGAAGAGCCTGATCAGAGAGCCAACCTGACAAAGGGTTCTGGCACTCAGAGAAACCAAGGTCTTTCCAGCCACTTGAAAGGAAACTTGTGTAGAAGAAAGAACAAAGAGGCAGGATTTTTGTAACACAAACGTCCTTTAAATGGAAGAACCCGTGCAGGGAAAAAAAGCTTCCTTAGAAGAGAAGGGAGAAGTAAATGGTTTAAAAGAAAAACCCTACGTAGGAGGAGAAAGACATAGGGCATTTTGGGGGTATATGAAAAAGTCCTTAAAATATGAGAAAAACTGGGAAGTACCTCAAGACATTGTATTGCTTTTATTGTGTCTTTTCCTTCTGTTGCAGTGAAAAGTGACTGCTTTGAGCTCTTGCAAATGATGTACACTTGCACGATCCAGCATCTGTATCACCTTGGGAGGATGGAAATTGGGATTTAGGCTGATGCCTCTGCATGAGAGTCCCATTTGTGGGGCAGGGAGGCATCAAGCAGATCCCCAAGTGGGTCTGGGGAGAGTTTGGCAGCAGAATGAATTGAGAATGAACAGCAAAGCCTTTGGCAGCCCTGGGAGCTGATAACTGCTCTACCACGGTCATGCCTCTGGATGCCAACACAGATCAGCATCAGGAGCTGGAAATTTTGTTTTAAAATCAATGTCTTCTGAAGATTGGGTTTCCAGCAAAGAAATTCTGAAATTCTTTTTTTCTACGCAGAAGCTCACTTTAATTTGGAAAAACTTGTTACTGAAGAACAGCTACTGAATGCCTCAAACTCAGATATGTGTGCATAAATATACACATACATGGGGATGTGTTTGCATTTTGTATAGTCATGTGTATACATGTTTACATGTAGATACTGTTTGTCCATAACAAGTTGCCACATCCCAAGGTGATATAGGGGAATTCTTCCATGGAAAATGTAAACAAAGTTGAAACTCTTCTTGGTGACCACATTTCCCCCATGACACCCATGAGTTCTTACCCAGAGCCAGGGGTGGTGGCTCCAGCCCAGTGTGCCCATCTGCCAGGGAACCCCAGGGCTGCACCATTCCCAGCACTGCAGGAACCTCATGCTCTGCCACACATCTGCAGGGCTGGATGGCTCTCCTGGGCTGTTTCCTCTATGCTCTGTGCTTAATATTGTTTGGGATTGAGAAACAGGGGAGTAAAAACTTTACCTTGAATAACTGACACTCACAGAGCCCAAACTGACCCTCACAGAGCCCAAATACAATTGCTAAGGGGTGAGTGTTAAATCCCTACCCTACACTTGATGAAAGGTAGATGTCCTACTGCTTTGCTCTTTTGCAGGAACGAGAGTGGCAGCAAGCTGTGAACAAAGCAGCTGGGGGTGAAAGGAATATGGAGATCATTAATTGTGCTTTGGCTGCTTGCAAAGTCAGCCTCCAACGAGCAGTGGTTTGTGTTAGCAGCCCCAGCCTGCAGAACTTGATCAGATACAGCCCATATGAACACCACATCTCTGTTACAATGCAGCGCTGGCTCCAGGCCATCTTGAGATATTTGCTGTGCAGACCAGCTCTGGAAGCTTGCAAAGACTGTATCACTTCTCCATTGGGTGAGCGGGGTCCCATAGGTGAGAGTCCCAATGCCCTGTGCCTGACCCCAAACCTGGAAAAGAGGTGACACGATAGGTGTCATAAAGGGATGGGTGAGGAGAGGGATCTTGATCATTTTAGGGCATGTCCTTGGGAGTGAGTGCTGAGTGGTGTTAGCTTCACTCCCACAATTTAAGGCTGTGGGACACAGAGTTTTGCTTCAGCTTATCAAAGCATAAGTGTCACCCAGGGCATGTTGTATCAAGGCTCAGTTCCGTGTGCTATGGACTCAGTCCTTATTCCCTGCTCTTATTTCTACAGCTCTCCCAAGGGCTGCTCCATGAATCATGGCTATGGGAAAGAACACGAAAGAGGTGGATTTGGGCAGGAGGGGGTAAATGGATATCGGCAGCGCGCTGGGAAGGTCAGCTGGAGGAAGGAGAGGTCAGGACAGAGAGAGCATGGATCAGATAACGGGTCAGACGTGGCGAAATAAAGGACAGGAAATTCATATTTGTTACAGGAGAAAAGGAGGAAGCGAGGGAAGGGGGATGAAATGGGCGAGGATACGGTTAAGTTGCCAGCCTGAGGAGTTGTGAAGTGGAAGAAGGAAATTTTTTTTTTATATTTTTTTTTCCTCCCAACTACACAGATGGGCTGGAGTGCAGTGTTCCACCAACTGAAAGCCATTTCAGGAAATGGTGCTTCAGCAAAAAAAAAAAAAAAAAAAAAAAAAGTTGTTATTTTTCTTAGTAGAAATATTTCACATCTCTTTGAAGCTTCTCTCATATTAACAAATCATCTGAGCAATTTATGAAAAGCACTTAACAGATCACTGTGGTCAGACAAAGCGCATGCTTGGCCTGCAACTGCTATTTCATTAAAATACTGATTCCTCCCACCCCCCCTCCTAACTGGAAAATATTCGTTTTTGGTTACCCCACAGCAAATACATTTATTTTTTCCGGTCTGGCTGCCCCTCACCCCTATCAGTTATTGGTGCAGTTCTGCTTTTCAGCAAATTTACACAGCTGACAGCCGAGCGTGTACCGCAGATGGGTACAAGAAGGAAGTCACGTTAAGCAAGAAAGGTGATCGCTGGAGTCTGACCGAGCTATTGCCTGCCAATATGAGCAGAGCAACAAGCAGCTCCGCTGCACACTGCTGGCCTGGGGATGCGTGGCTGCGTGCTGCTTTGCATCCTCGACAGCATCCTTTGAACCTGCCGTGCAGACAGTTGGGTTTGCAAGAAAAACAGCATTCTGAGCTCTTTTCTGTGTCTTGCACCAACGCAGATCATGTCTGTAGGGGTCCATGGTGCAATGGTTTTGAACACATCCAAAGCAGTGCAGCCAGCATGGTGAGGGGAGGGATCTTACCCATCTGCTCTGTGCTGTGAGAGCTCACCTGGAGCACTGCGTCCAGATGTGGAGTCCTCAGTACTGGAGAGATGTAAAACTGTTGGAGAGCATCCAGAGGAGGGTCACAAAAACGGTCCAAGGGGTGGGACACCTTCCTACAAGTACAGACTGGGAGCTGGGCTGTGCAGCCTGGAGAAGGGAAGGCTCTGGGGAGAACTGAGATTGGCCTTCAGTATTGAAAGGGGCTGTAAGAATGAAGGGGACAGACTCTTTAGCAGGGTCTGTTGAGATAGAACAAGGGGAAATGGTTTCAAACTAAAAGAGGGAAGATTTAGCCTGGATATAAGGAAGAAGTTTTTTACAATAAGGGTGCTGAGGCACTGGCACGGGTTGCCCAGAGAGGTGGTGGATGCCCTGTCCCTGCAGACATTAAAAGCCAGGCAGGATGGGGCTCTGAGCACCCAGTGGAGCTGTAAGTGTCCCTGTTCATTGCAGGGGGGTTAGACTAGATTGCCTTTGAGGGTCCTTTCCAACTCAAATGATCCTGTGATTCTAAGATTCTGTGACTCTACTTGCACCTGGCTGGGTATAAGATAGCTCAAGCAGCATTTTGTGTATGAGCAGAGCATTGCCTTTTGCTTCCACATGAGCTGCCTGACTCCCAGCTGAACCAGGAAAAACAAACAGCATGCAGCAGAGGCATTGCTGCACACAAGAGAACACAAGGATTGGCTAGGAGGGCTTTCATTTGCATCCCTGGTTACAGACACACATATTTGTCAGGCTGGCATAAACATCTTTATTTTAGTGCAATAAAGTGGGAAGAGGGTTTTCATTATATTTTATCCACTGCCACTCTGAAATGCAAAGTCACTGCAGCGCAGTGCTGTGAGCAGCCTGTTTACATTAGGATTTGCTTAGGAGTGGATTTTGCACCACCAAGCTTCCCTTGCCTTTTGTACTACTCATCTGCATTGTGCTCACTCACAGAACCAGTTCACATCCTCTTCCTAAAGGTTTTACAGGAGATCACGTGACTTTTACCCAACTCCCTGGCTCCTTGGGCTGCTTAGATGTTGGCACACTGCACCTGTGCAGCTGCAGTGTCCTTTGTGCAGAAATCATAGAATGGTAGAATGGCTTGGGTTGGAAGATGCATTAAAGGTCACCTAGTTCCAGCATCCTTGATGTGGGCAGGGTTTCCACCCATGAGATCGGGCTGCCCATCCTTCCTGTGCTAGGGGCCCAGATGCAACATGGGGCCCCACAAGGGCAGAGCAGAGCGGACAGTCATAGAATCATAGAATAGAATATTTATACAGTCCCCTCCCTGTCCCCGCTGCCGCCCCTCCGTTGATGCAGCCCAGGTTGCTGTTGGCCTCCCAGGCTGCAGGCTCACACTGCTGGCTCATGTGCAGCTTTTCGTCCATCAGGACCCCAAGTCCTCCACAGGGCTGCTCTCAGTGAGTTCTTCTCCCAGTCTGTACTCACAGCTGGAATTGCCCCAACTCAAGTGCAGCACCTTGTCCTTGGCCATGTTAAATCCCATTAGGTTCATGTGAGCCCACTTTTTGAGCCTCTGCAGGTGCCCCTGGATAACTTTCGTGTGTCAACTGCATTGCTCAGCTTGGTGTGATCAGCAGATTAGATTTGCTGAGGGTGCACTCAATCCCATCATCGATATCATTGATAAAGGTGTTTAAGAGTACTGGTCCCAAGATGGACCCCTGTGGGACACTGCTTGTGATTTGTCCCTGGTTGGACCCATGTGTGCTGGAAGCTGAGCTTGAGGTGTGATTTACAGGGTGCAGGCAGTGGTCAGGGGATGTGCAGACCCAGGAGTACGTGCTGCCATTGGAAGCTGAAGGAGAAGTTACAGGACACAATTTTCCTGGGGTTTTCTGTCCAGCTGTGCTCGTGTTTGTGCATACATGTGTGTGTCACTGCAGTGCACACACAGGGCATCCTCCAGCTATCCACAAGAGGCCTTAGTTACACACAAACAAGCACAGGGGATCTCAGAGGGATGAAAACCCCAAGCACCTGAGCCCTCAGCACTGCTCCTCCAGGCAGCTTGTACCTGGCACTTATTTCACTACAGGGATGAAAACAGCCTCAAGTTCCCACTCAACATAATTTTTTCCTGCCAATACCCCCTGGCGTAGGGGTATTTGAAACTCTTCTTTGCAACCTAGAGGTAAAGCAGATACAAGGAGCTGGGTAATTATCTTTTTTTGCCTGTTTTTTGTTGTTGTTTTTGTGTACCCTGGGTTACAGATCTTAAAAGGTTACCTAGTCCAACACTCCTGCAACGAACAGGGACACCCACAGCTCGAGCAGGTGCTCAGACCGTGAATATCTGCAGGAATGGAGCATCCACCACCTCTCTGGGAAAAGTCTGTTCTTAGCCTGCTGCTAAATGTGCACCTCATTTTAGCAAAGGAACAAAATCTTTGTGCTAGGGTAGTTCAGTTCATTCTAGGAACTGCTACAGCCTGTCCTTTCCAGAGAACTCCTGCAGTGACAAAGGCTGCATCTTGCCTGGAGGAGCAGCATTGTGCTGTGTCTCCCATTGAGACATGCAGGAGCTCTTGGAGTGAGATTGTTATCCTGACACAAAACACCCTGCTAGCAGTGGTGTCCCTGGGGTGCCTGGTAAACATCTCCTGCTGCAAACACAGCCTGCAGAGAGCAGCTGGATTCTCATGTTGGAACTCAGGTGGGAATTGGTGGTGAGGGTTCAGATGTGTTGGCTCACCCAGGCTAGACCTTCTGCTTAGGGGAAGCAGCTTCTCCACCTTGGGGTCCACAGCTTCTCCTTTCTGCCTGTATTTACACCTATCCCTTCTCACTCCAAACCAAGAGGACATTGTAGGAGCTCAGCACCACCAGGTCCAAACTATATTGCTTCACCACTCCCCATCCCACAAACCTGCAAGAGCGAAATTTTCCTCTTCCTTTTATTAAGAAAAAAAAAAAAAAAAAGAGGGGGAGAGGTGGTTTCTAGCCTTTCTGGTTGCAAACCAAGGTAAACTCTCGCCTTTGAGTCTGCAGCCAGGCAGACTGCAACAATAACACCCGCAGAAAAGGGTGTGCTCCCATTCATCTCAATGGGTGTTAACTTGGAAGGGTAATTATGACCCCCGATGCCAAGAGCTCTAACCGTTTTGCTGCTCAGTATCCCAGCCCATAAATAAAGCCTCTGGCCGGCTATGCACAAACCTGGGTGGGAGGGAAGCCATGTAGCAATGAGGCGTTGACTTATGGATGTGCCAGCAGTCTGAAATGCCTTGGCTCTTGCTGAGGCTCCCAGCCTTTCTGCAAGCCCTCTCCCATAGGCACCAGAGGTGACACGAGTCTTGAAGAATTTACAGGGTTTTCTGCAAAAACAGGTCCGGCAGCGATCTGCATTGCTCAGCTGAACAGAATAGGGAATGTCTGGCAGATGCCTTGTGCTGGGTTTCCCTGGGAAACTCAGCTGGCGTTAAAATAAACAAGGGCCCGGGGAGCAGGGAGAGAGGGGGATGGAGGTGGATGTGGGAGCTCATCCCTTCCTCCCAACCACACGTCTGTGCCTGGAGCCCCCGGCCGATGCTGGCTCCTCACCGTCCCTGGAGCCGCACAAATGATTCGAGCTTTAGTAATCTAATCAGCGGGGGCAGACAAATAGCAGGAGGAAAGGAAACGTGTAAAGAAAGGGAGTGGTTCAGGCAGTCACGCAGCCTCTCCTCCATCCCCCTGCTTCTGCAGCTGTGTGGAAAGATGCCTTCAAGAGTCAAAAATGAGAATGGGCATGAAGCCTTCTTCCAGGCGGTGACATACAGCAATGTTCCAGTTTGTTCACTCTGGAAACTACTGATAACAACTTAAACCCAGGCTCTCTTACTTATTTCTGCAATTAAACCGTGAGTAGAGATGAGCTGGCATGTTGCTAGCATCTCACGCCCCATCAAGTGAGAGTAGGCTGTCTCTCCTCCTGGCACCAGCAAAGATTTAAGGAATTGGCATCATCACTTTGTGCTGCAAAGTGAAAAAATGGCATAAATCCTTGATGAGGTTGGTACCAGAAATCATCCACGTTCCTTCAGCTGTTTTTTTTCTATTACATTTGATGTTTCTTAGGGTATACTTTGGTGGGGCCCAGCTGTGCCTAGTGTAAATAATTCTTTGTGCTCATCTACTGAAAGTAAAAGGAAGGAAATTAATGGCAACAATAAAATAAAGCCTGAGCCTTCCACTTGCAGTTGGTGCTGGCGCTGCCCAGTTAACCCTTGTTTGATTTTGGTTTCCTGTAAACTGAGGAAGGTGGTTTCCTCTCAGTTTCTGCTGTGCTATTTTAGCTTTTCCCTCTGATATTTCCTCTCTTTTCACAGCAAGGAAGATGCAAAAAGTAGCTGCTGCGCACTCGGATTTTAACTCCGCTTTTACAACTAGTAATTTTTCCAAGGTTGTGAGGGTGGCAGAAAGCCCAATTAACCACTGCTACGGTTGAGTTGTAGAGGTTTACAAGGCATTTTTAGATGTTGGCTGGGATTCATGGCTAAGGGACCAATATCAGTGATTTTATCATATGTCAGTCCCATACACATTAAATACGAAGGTAAGCACTGTGTTTTAAAAAGGCCCTGGTTGATTTGGTTGGAAATAAGCTATTATGCAGGTGCAAGTTTCTTTCTATAGCTTATTAACATGGTTCAATAACAATCTACTGTATCTACACGCTGCCAGCCAAAGCTATGAAGGCCTTGATGCCCCTCGAAAGATGTCGGTCCCCTTCCCACTAACGGCCAGGGCTGCAGAGCATGCTGATTTGGTGCACCTGCTGGGGGCATTTAAGCTAAGAAATGCATAAATAGCATCACCCACCTTTTAAAGAAGAGGAAATGGAAGACCAGAAGTTAAGCTGTTTGTTCTAAAAGTCACACCAGAAATGCTCTGGAGGCCTTTGTGCATGTAAATTTTGCACCAAAATAAACACATTTGCTTTTCTCACCATTTGCCCTGTCAGTGAAAGTGTTGCACGTTCATCTGAAATACAGAGTTTTGTTCTGTTGGTGGAAGTTAATTATTGATGAAACTTTGCCATTTTTCTTCAAAATTTATGTTCACACACAGTTCTGGGCTTACACAGTTGAGTGCTATTTGAACTGAAGATGGGTATAACCCATCCTTCAGAAACAGGAGCTAAATTGGGCCGTCCTTCTAAAATCCTCTACAGATAATTAAGGCCAGACTTTCAAAGGTAATTAACAACCCGCAGGCTGTTAATAAGGTTTTTCTGAGGGCGTGGAATGTGGGGGAGTACTAGACTCAAACATGTGCATGAGCATCAGGAAGGGCTCAGTGTTAATTTGGTGACAAATTTCTCATTTTCTTTCTTGACCTGAATGGCTGCTGAGGAAACATTTGCCCAAGGAGATGTTAACCCCATTCCATTCATTTTGGACTGATTTCACACGGTTCCTTCTGGCCATAAGTGACACAAGAGGATAAGGTCTGCACTTTAGTTTCTTGACAACATGGGTTATCAGCCCAAAGGTGGCTTTTGTCAGGAGCTTTCCTCCATGAACACTCAATTCTTGGAGCAGAGTGGAGGCTGGTCATCGCCAAGCAGCTGAGAAATAACGTTTGATACCCTGTTCTGCATTTGTCTTTACCTGGAGCTGCAGGCTCCATATTCTTTTGTAGCATCTGTGAATGGAGCTCTATGAAGAAGGGCATCTCCAGCAATGGAGTAGACATTAGAAGCATAGAATCATAGAATCATTAAGGTTGGAAAAGACCTCAACGATCATTAAGTCCAACTATCCACCTACCACCAATATTGCCTACTAACCGTGTCTCACAGTACCACATCTCCATATTTATTGAATACCTCCAGGGATGATGACTTCACCACCTGCCTGGACAGCTTTTCCCAGTGCACAACCACTCTTCTGGAGAAATTTTTCCTAATATCTAATCTGAATATTCAACATTACTGCAAGCAGCAGAGGACACCTCTCAATACAGTGCTGGTTCCCAAAGCAGGAAAGTGGTAAAGGTTGAGTTAGCTGCCCAGATTGCTCTGAAAAACAAGAAGAACAAGGTGTCCAACAGCTTTATGTGCTGGTGGCCAAATTACTCCATTGAGATGCATTTATTCTTCTGTTATGCCAGGAGAGAGAACCACATGCTGCCCCTCTCTGCCTTCACATCCTTTTGGTGGTAAAACCTGTATCGGTGCCAAGCAGCTGCAACTTTATTTGAGCTTTTATCTGTTGTTTTGTTATTTAACAAGCCTAAGAAGTGGGTACAAACCATGAAGAATTGCACAGTCTTCAAGAGCAAGTCAGCAGATGTACAGGAGATCTGAGGTTCAGCTCCCAGGCTTGGCGGAATCATCACAGTTTGACCATCTTACAGCAAAGTGGACAACTGGAAGCCAGGGTACACGCAGACCATCACACTCCTTTTCCCAATAAAGTGATTTGTAGGACCCTCCAATGGAGTCCCCTGATGATAAGTTGTTGGGGGAGAAAAAAAGAAAGAAAAAAAAATAAAGATGTACAGGAAAATAAGAGAAAGGCAGTACAAAAACAAAGCAGAGATGGATGAACTGAAACACGCAACTGAAACTGTTATGTTGTCTGCCTTTGACAGCTCTTCCTCATTTCCTCCCTCGCAAAGAGGCCCCAGGAGGGCAGGTGACAGGGTGAGAAACCACCAGCTGTGGTTCTGGCTGTCCTTTCCTGCCCTTGCCCCATCCTCAGTTTCCCAGCCTGCTGCATGAGGGATGGGACACCCTCCAGGAGAATCAGTGGGGATTTTGTGAACACATGGCTAGATCCTTGTGCCCATGAGACAGACAGGAGTGTCAGGGGAAGTGGTCTTCAGTAGCCATGCCCAAGCCTGGAAGATCAAGGAGCTTGCTGCTATCAGCACAGATCCACAGATTGGATGCACAGTGCAAATCAGTTGGGGGGGGGGGGGGGGGGAAGCCATTTCAGCAGGGAGGAGATGTTTTTAAGCATTTAAATGGTTCTATGTTAATCACACAAAAAGAAAATATTGCCATGATGCAGGAAACCCCAAGGACAGCTATTGTTTGTAATGAAATCTAAACAAGACCAGAGGTGTCTTGTACTCAACTCTGATTGTATACAAACAAAAGGATGCTCCTGATAAGCCTACAAAGACCCATCAGAGATGAGAATTGTTTCTATCATCCTGATTTTACAGGTGACAAATTAAATGGGTGAGCAGAGCAAGGATTTTTCTTTTTGGGTAGGGAAGTGACTGGAGAATTAACTTCTGGTGTGAATTTAATATATCATGCCACTTGTAGAGCTGGATACTGTGTTCAGAGCAAATGATGGATGTGGTCTTTGCTTTAAGCCCCAACTGCCTGAGAGCCTGGGTTAGGGGCCAGGCTGGAATCCTTTCCACCTCACAGAGGCCTTTGTGCATGTGTATAAGCTCTTCTCAGGACGGACCAAATTCCATTGTACCAGGCACTGGAGGGAGATTTATCACGGGAAAATAGGACATCTTCAGCTGAGGCACTCTCCCCAGGCAACTTTTGCAGCCAACATAAACTAAAGTTCATCTGGCCACATCTGATGTTTCAGCAGATTTAGGGTGAGATGATGGCCTTATAAAATAAGTTCAGGGTGACTGGCCCAGGTGAGGATCCCTAATGTAGAGATGAATGCATCCTTGATATGAAGTAAATGCACGTACTCTGGTGATGGAGGATAGCTTTTCCAGTCTCTTTCCTCATGTCAAGTCCTAAGTGACTTGCCCCAGGTCACATAGAAGGGTTGTGGTAGAATTGACAGATGGAGTAGTTCTCCAAAGTTTCAGATTTAATGCCCAGAAAACATGTATTCCCTTCAAACACAAAGGGAGAGTTGGCTGGAATTTAGAATTTTTGTCCTCTGGGAAATGTCCACATTTGCTTCCTATTTATCATTCTGAATCTGAACAAAACCATAAAATTTTAAAATGCTTGATGGAACAAGAACGCAAAAGGCATTTCATCTGACACCACAGAAGCATTTCACTTTGATAACGTCAAAACCAAGCATAACAAAGGCACGCGCAACTTAAATCCCAACACAATAAAATATAGCACAGACTGAAAATGTTTCAATTACTATTGCAATACAGTACTAAACAAATCAAAACAAGTTGAAATAATGTCTTTCTATGTCATCGAAACATTTTAACAGTGCTAAAGTGAAATGGAGGAAAAGCAATTTGTTTAATTGTTACAATGGAAAAATCTAATGAAAATTGATATATTGTTCTGATTGAATTTTAAGATGGAGAATGATTTTTCTCAGAAAAGTTGAACCCCTTCGAGATGTGTATTTTGCTGCAAAATAAAGTCACATTCAATAATCAGCAAGATTTAGAAGTCAACAGGTATTTACATTTGCTCAGGGATGACAGAAACAATTCCCTAGACCATTTTTTAATGCACATCACAGCCCTTCTCTTATTACATGCAGGTGCGTTATGGCTGCTGGATTAATTTCAGAGTGAGTTCTTTTGGTGGCACTGATGGCAACATCCAGTAGAGACAAAAAGATGGGAAATTCCATCTACCCCCTGTGAGATGTTACACATGCCTTTCCCCCCCCATCAGAGTTGAGTCAGTATCCTTCCTCGTATCATATTAGCAAAGGAGCTAACTAGTTATTACCTCTGGCTTGTCCAGAGTCACCCTTTTGTTATTTACCATTGGTGACTACTTGTCATCATTAGTCATGTTCCAAATGATAGTCATGTGAACACACGAGCTGGATGCATCCCCTCCTTGACGAGAGTCATGTCTTACCTCACCACTGCTGACTATGACTTCTCATGCTGTTTTCAGGATATTTCAGACTCAAAAGTAACTCAGTTTGGAGAGAAGAGGGAAAATGTACCATTTATGATGGTGTCCCAGCTCAAGAGTCATGGTCTTTTTACATCTCTCAAGAGTGGGAAAAAATGAAGTTGCCTTTGTGTTGGTTCTCCACCCTCAGCTGGATCCTTGCTCGCTCTTCAGCCCCTTCAACTTAATTCCCATGGTGCACTGAGCTTATAAAAATCTCTGTTTTTTTTTTTTCCTGGCATGAATCAGGACACAGAAAGCTTTCCTTTGCAGCTATGTTTGCTTGATTATCTCTGGACCTCAATCACCGCACGTTCATAGTTGCATATACAAGTAACCCTACAACACTATGAGTCCACCATTTCCTTGCAAAGCTTGGGGGAAATTTGTTTATCATGAAATTGATCTTCCTAGAACAGCCTTGAGGTCTAAGATCTTGATCTCCAGAAGGAACCAGGCTGGAGCCCACCTGGAGATATAGTCTTCGGGGTCGTGGTAGCTGTGTCCAGTGGGCTTCAAACAGCAAAAGGGAGCCAGGCTTTCTTTTGGCATCTGACCGTTCTTTTTAGGGGCAAACCTGTGCTCACCGATGTCACTCCTACAGGATAAAATCCCTACTTTGAACTTCCTCCAAACTCAACCTTTGCAAACTCATGTACACAGCACAGCATAAAGCAGTGGGGATAAGAGTAAAGAAGGCACCACATCACAGAGAGCACTGCAGGAAGGAAAATTAGTGAAAGGAGCAGTATGAGATAAACCACTGCCCAGGAAAAAGCCCTGACACAGCAGCATGGTATGCTGCATTTCCCCTCTCAGCCCATTCCCCTTTTCACAAGTTTCAGCTTTTCTTATCACTGGCTAAGACCAGAAAGGAGATGGATATTACCTAGAGCACTCTATCTCACCATCACAGCACTCTCCCTCACCCTGTAGCACTCCTGCCACCATAGTCCCTCCTCCCCTTCTCCCTTGTGCTGTACATTGACACAGAGGAACCTGAAAATTCGCTGTGATGTTTGAATCCCAGCCAAAACTGAAAGCGAGACCCCGCGACTGGTCCGAAAGCCTAAAAAACATATGGCATTAATTCTGCTTTCCCACAGTTCCTAAAACTGCAATTAAAAGCAGTCCCCACCAAACAGAGCCCCATAACTCAGCTCCGTGATTTATTGGAATAACGAAGCTTTAGGGGAAAGTTGGCGAAGACTAGGAATTCCATGTCCAGGAGCCAGGCTGTGTGCTGTGTGCACACGGCCTGTGCGCAGCTGAGTTTATTTTATTAGCATGCCACTGGTGGAAGAGCAGGATCAGAAAGGGACATTCCTTTGAGAAAGTTTATCTTTGGCACCCATTTGGCTTCCAACAATAAACTAGACCCTGTATGTGCAGGCTGCAGGTTGATGGTTGGACTAGGTGATCTTAGTGTTCTTTTCCAACCTTAATTCTATGAGTCTATGATCATATTTACTTTCTCAAACCAAGGCTTTTCAGCTTTTTAGCTGTGAGCAAACATGAAAGTCGAGCTCCAAAACTCAGATCTAGGTGTTATGTGTTGTATGATAGCTAGGCAGAGGTGGTGGGTAGGGGAAAGTCATCCTAGCTAAAGATCATAGAATCATTAAGTTTGGAAAAGAACACTAAGATCATCTAGTCCAACCATCAACCCACCTCCACAATGCCAACTAGATGTATCAAACTAATTTCTGGGAGACATTTTATAATCCCTGTGACCTGACACTTGCACATCACTCATATCATAAGGGTGCAAGCCAAACTGAGTCTCCCAGTCATTCCAGTTTAAACACACTTCCTTTGTTTAAAGGAGAATACAGATCAAACACATCAAACCTCTATCTCCTTTGCAAAATAGACTTTGCCTCTTGTCGAGCTCTGCTTTCCACTTCCATTCTTGCTGATACAGTAGTTTTCAAGAGCACTGGTCTATCTGGCATTGGCCATCATGCTTGTTGTGATGGTTTTGCTCATCTACATCACTGCAGGGGTAATCCAAGATGCTCCCCACCCAACTTATTTTGGCAAGCAGGAATACCTCATCCTGCAACCCGTTTCCACACACCTGTTAGCATTTATAAAACAGACTTTCAGGCTCAGGAGATTATATTCACCTCATGCTGAGCCTGAAGCTGCAAAGCCTTGTCTCATTGTGTTGTACAGATCTTGTGTTGGAAATTAGCAGAATGGGGTACTCCCCCAACAAAGAGACCATTTGCTGAACACCTGCCTTGATAGAGATCTCCAAACATCACTGCTGATGGGAAATTGTTACTGTGCAACTTTATACTGGAGCAGGTGCAATGAAAAGCTGACTGTATTCTTCGGTGACAGGAGGCTCAAAATGTTTGGCTTGCTTTGCCTAGCAAAACAAAAGTGAGACAGAAGTGGAAATAAGAAGCCTTTTTCTAATTGTCTAAAAAATGAAGTTTGGTCCGGTTCTTGAAGAGAGTTTAAGTACAGCTCACGGGACGTGAATGAAACAGGGATAGATGGTGAAGTTTGATAAGAGTCAGTGAGGATGACATTCACCCATACATGTACTCAGCTGAGTTAGTCCCTCAAGTTCTCCTTCATAGTCAGTGGGCAGAAACAGATGTGTGCAGGACACAATTCATCTTAGCTGCTGCAGATGTCTTCTTTAGGCCAAGATGAATCACACTCTGCAGCACATTGACTGTATTGATTAGATGTCCACTAACAGCAACCTGAGCATGAGGTACTGAACTTACTGCTCCAGCTGTCCAAATGGATGCTCAGTGATACAAGTAGCCTTTAGACCTTCCTCTTCAACCATCTGCTCCATTCCTCTCTGACCAATTCCTTAAGCAGAAGTCCAGACAAAGTCCAATTTCAGATCCTGTCCATAATAATAAGCTGTATGAGATACAGTGATAAAATCTAACAACTAAGAATAGGAGCAAGCAGGAATGTTGGTAATTGCAATGATATTACAGTATCTCAGATGCCTGGTCAGCATGCCTTGCTTACAACCCCTGGATAAAATAAGTCATTGGATATGGGATCGGGGAAGGAAGGCAGACTGGCAAGAGCTGTTGGGCTGTTAAACTTCCCTCATGGTCTACATCCCAAAATGTAGGAATTTCCTTTAATTTAGCTTGGGCTAGTGAAAGATCCTATGACAGTGTTCATCTTCTCATCCTAGTTAAGAATACTGTTCAGAAAGCAACTGCATCTGTTACCACATGGAGGAGATGTAGCAGATGTTTGGTGGGCACAGAGGACGTGGCATTTGCTGCAACTGTAAGGGATAGGCTGGGATGACTCTAGGATGTAGATCACTTCTGTATGATGATATAACTATAACTGATGAAAGGATGAAGAAGAATAAAGATGCACTGTTTGCAGTTGGACCAGCTTTGAGGTTGACTCATTGGACATTATGTACCTTAGCAAAGACAAAGGCAAGCCATAATGCCAGGGATGTTTGTTCATCCACTGCAGGTCAGCAGTTACATGGATGCTCATGATTTCTTGGTGGTAGTCTGCAGGGCACGAGTTCATAGTGGAGTGTTGTGGTTAGGAGAGCTCTTAATGAACAAGGAGTGGGCCTCATAGAGGTAGGAGATACAGTCTTACTACTTGTGTAGAGAACGTTAGAGAGGCGTAACTGAAGAATTACTGCTGCCTGGACTTTTAAATGAAGTTAGTAAATCTGGAAAGGGTACAAAATAAAATGAGCTGAGAACTGCTGAATCTGCCTCACAGTATGACTCTGAACAAGCTCAAGTCTTTCATTTATCTAATGCAGATGTCCCTTAAAGTGCAGACACTAGCAGAATCTATCTTGTTGACAGCTGGTGCCCTATCCCCAGCCCCTTCCATGAAAGCTTCAGAAGTAACCAGTGTCCTGCCAAGCATCCCAGGGCTATAAGCAGCTAAGCAGCAATCTGGAGCAGCACATCTCCCATGGAACAGCACTCTTCTCTTGGACAGACAGAACCAGAATGAAACAGAGTCTGGAGAGAGAGAAATGGAAATGGAAAGCAAGATGCAAACAGATGGTGACAGTAAACACATGGGGAGCTCTGTTCTTTGGAACCTTTGAAATAGGTTTCAATATTTTGAGATATCGACAAAGCCAGTAGCTTGTGTAGAACACTGGAAAAAATCCTTTATCTATTCTTAGTCACCTTCACAGACCTTTCTGAAATCGCCTTTGCACCTACTATTACTCACAGACCACAAATGGAAAACCAGTGGTTCAGCAATAGGAGCCCAAAGGAAAAGACAGAGATGCTCTCTTCTGACTTCAACTCTGTACTGTTATTGAATAGTGCTTGTTTTGCTCGCCAACAGCATATACAAATAATCGGAAAAACATGGCAACAGGATGACAAAACAATGGTAAAATATTTCCCAGAATGACCTCAAAGTCATAAATCCGTTCTTGAACTGTCAGCGGCAATCCAGCTAGCAGCCAAATCTCCCCACCATCCAGTATATTTTATTAACCGTTATTACTGTTCATTATTTATTTACAGAGTGCTGTACATGCAGACACCGCTTTACAGGTACATAAAAGATCACCCCAAGCAGATCAGCTGCATTCAGGCACACAAATATGATACTCATTGCAGCAGCACTGCAGGTTAATGATTGTTGTACTGCTTCCTCTCTGATTTTATTGCACTAAGTCAAACAGGTTTTAAACTCTGGGCTTCGAGTCAATCTGTCTGTCTGAGGCAGTATATGGCCACACTATCTCGGGATCAGAGTGTCTGATGGGCTTTTTTACACTACTGGGATAGCTAAACTCAGGGTTTTGAGCTGGCACTTTTGAACTTAGCAAAGAGACTAAGCAATTAGATCAAGGGTGGGCTTACATGAGGTACTAATGGGATGATATTTCTCCCTATTGCACAGCCTGATAGAGTTTCTGAGTGGCAGTTCTTCCCCAGTACCTCATCTCTTTCAATCCCAGTTACTGTGGGGAGGAAAGAAATGGCAAAATCACTCTTAGATAGCAGTGGTTTCTCATCCAGTCAGAGCAAGCCAAGAACATTTCTCAACACCAGCATCAAAGTGTCCTTCTCCAGATGTCTGGAGGAAAAGCAGCATCTGCCTGTCTGACAGGAAGCCTTTGCATCTCTCAGGGACGTAGGAAGGATCAACTCTGATTTTTTCTTCCAGGGTTATTACTCAACACTTAACCGTAAGAGAGGATATTTTCTATTTTCTAACACAGCCGTTGCAAAGAGCTTCACGTGCTGGTTGGAAATCTATATGCTCTATTCATTAATGACTTAATTGTTAATTATTTCAGTACTGGAAAGCCTGCTAGACCCTCCCAGTCTACATAGGTACACAGCTCTGCCCTGGGGCTCATTTTTGATGGCATGGAACAATGCTGTAATGATGAAGTGGTGAAAAGTTGGGGGTTAAAACATGAACCTGGAGTTTAGAAGATATCCCCGGTCTGGGTGTAAATCCTTTTCTGGCCAAAATCTTCAGTATGATCGTGGGTAAATCACATCAACTCCTCAGTATCTGAGCTGCCTCACTGGGAACACCAGTACTGCAAATGGGACAATGCCAAGACAAACAGGAGCCTCACTGGGAAGTGCTGGTAGCCCTGGTAGCCAGTGCTGGCAGAGCGGCTGCAGGCAGAGCTCCATGAGAGCCGTGCCACAACCTGCACACCCAGCCTTTATCTCATATCCAGGAGCACAGCAATCTCCAGCTTACCCTGGGCTGAAGATGCTGCTGAGTGTACATCCCCATTCACCCCTGGGAGAGCTGGGGAAACACAAGGAGATCTGGGAGCAGCCTGGAGCAACAACCGAATGCAATCATTAACATTGAAAAAGACCACTGAGATCACAAGTCCAACCACCAACTCACCCCACCATGCCCACTGACCACATCCCTCAGTGGTCATATCTCCCTTTTTCTTGAGCACCTTCAGGGATGGTGACTCCACCACCTCCCTGGGCAGGAAGTCACCCCTGGCTTTTTTCCCCATGGGATGACTTGCAGTGACGGTAGCCAATGCATGGTTCTCCTGTGATGCTGCCTGGTCCCCCAGCTGAGGCTGAGGTGGGGCACAGCCCTGCAAACAAGCCCATCCAGATTCCTACTGATGAATACTCCTGCTGGAGCTCTCGTTTCCCCGGTGTGTCAGGAAGTAATGATGGGTTGTAAAAAGCTGGCTGAACTCTACTGCAGCACTACCAGCAACAGAAGCAACAGCTCTCCCTGGAGGCACCATCTCCTCACCCACAAGGGGCAGGATTTAATAAAATGGAGGCAAGAGTGTCTCCATTGCAAAGGCAAAGAGGGGCATGCAAAGAGCTAGGTGTCTGCATGCCCAAGCCCCTGCAAGCTGGGAACTTCCTCCAGGCTGGCACCCTACAGAGAGAGCCACATCTTTTCTTAAAGCAAACAGAGTGTAGCCTCAAGAATACTGCTGCTGCAGACACTTCACTTTGCCCTTCACAGCCCTTGAGAAATCCTACAGGTTTAGAAATGAAGCCTGCACCTAAGGTTTTGGAGGAAGAGGTGAGTATTGACAGCTCAGAGCATGAATGTGAGCTCAACTTTTCAAGGGCTGCAGCTGGAAAAAGCTGATGTCAGGCCAGGCTTAAGTGATATACATCTTACAGCAAGGCAGGAAACATATCTCCGTGTTCCTGCTAACCTTAGAAAGCAAGCGCTTGGATTGCTACACAGAGGATTTGTAGCAACAAGGAGAATGTAATTAAATAACAGGGATGATCTCATTATTGTAATAATGAGGTGTCATTTAATAAGGAGAATTCAGGACTAGGAGCTGAGAACTGGAGCCCTAATCCTAGCTCCATCCCCAGCTCCCTTGGCAGCCTTGGGTAGGTCACATAAGGCCAGCACACTTTCTTCAGTGTGTTTTTATGCAACGTGCAGTACCAGGAGACCCTGATACTTGCAGAAGCTTTTTTAACAGAAAGAACAGTAACAATAAAAGCTGCTTTGTCCCTTTACCTTCCCTACACAAAGTGGATTAAGACAATTTCCTTTTATATAAGGGACAGCAAGGATCTCTGGGCAAACAACATGTATGCAGAGCTCCAAACAAGGAGGGCACCAAGGGAAGTGTTGAGGCTCACACTGTTCCTCAGGTCTGCTGCTGATTATGGGCTTCCTGGGGCAATACAGCCTCAGAGAAAACATTCATCCCAAGAGCTGCTTTTATATCAAAATGTTTGTGTATTTACATAACCAGGAAGGTCAAGGTGGTTTCAAAGGCATATGGTGAACAAAAAGGTGTATATACTATATATATAGTATATATATAATATATATATATATAAAAATATATATAGTACATTTTAACTGGGGGGTCTGCCCCTATGTTAAGTGGATCAAAAGTTTGATACAATCCAAAGTCTGGATCTCTTGAATCCAGTTTACTCATCCAACTGCCCATCTACCCATCCATCCACCCTCTCCTTCCCTCCATCCATCCTCCCATCCACCCATCCATCCCATTCATCCTAGCCTCTCACCAGGCTGCACCTTTAGGTTTTCAGGGCTGGGAGTCATGAGGAGGTGATGCAGGCCATGGCGTGTAGAGCTTTGAACTGAGTTGTGCTCACCTATGAAGTACTACTTCAGGTTTTTTTATTCTTTGCCACTCAGCACATTCAGTAACAGTTATTTGTCATGTTGATACCCCAGACAAATCTTCCCCCACACAGCATGGGACATTGCTCTCTTTTTCCTTGGCATAAGAAAGCTGGAGCATGGAAGGGATTTTTCTCCACAGCCTGACCTGCAAACACTTAGCAAAGTCAACATCTTTGTTCTCTGATCCCTTCCAGTATTACAGAAAGTTAGGACTAGAGCAGCATGTGTAATGGATTTCAGCTCAGTCCTGCAGCCATATCCCAAAACAAGCCTTTTCCTTTTCATTTTACCATTTGCTTCTGAGCCTTGACATGACTCTACTATTTCTACTTTGTTTTTAAAGGTGCCAAACATGACAGATAAATAAACCATCAGAGCACCCCATGATCACCAGCACATTTTGGGAACCCAGAGTTTCCAGCAGAAGAACTTTTCTGTGGCTCCCAGGCTGTCAGCATTCAGACTTTTTCTGTTTCTCAGATTCTAGAATCTTTGCTTGCAATATTTAAAAGAATTCCTTGCATTTGGGGACAAAAGCTTAAAAGCCATTATATACAAGTTTTCTAATCTTTAGGTCAGCCTTATTGTCCCAGAGAAAGAATATCCAGTATTAAATATCAGTAATGTTGTTAATCACTCACATTCATGTTATCTCAGAACAGTGAGTTTAATGAGCTGTTCACTGTTCACATCCACAAATCTCAGCTGAAACAGGTCCTTCCTTCAGCCTCATGGTGCTGCCATAAAATGCCTTAAGGAAAATTGATTACAGCTTTCATCTACAGTGCTTAATGCAAATAAATGTCAGGAGAAGTCATGACTTTTTTTTATCTCCAAGGTTCCATGCCATGACCCAAGACTTGGATCAAGCATGACATAAATAACAATAACATAACATAAATAACAATAACATAAACAGGCATTCCGAATATAGAATCATAGGATCATTAAGTCACCACCAACCCATCCCACCATGCCCACTAATTGAGGTGCCACATCTCCACCTTTCTTGAAGACCCCCAGAGATCCCACCGCCTCCCTGGGCAGCCAGTTCCAATGCATTACCACTCTTTCTGAGAAGAAATGTTTTCTTATATCCAACCTGAATCTCACAAGATTTGTGTTTCCTGACCCTTCACCTGATTCTACTAGGTGCTGATGAGTTTTGATGGTCTCGGGGCCCAGTAACTCCAGTGGAATTGGTGCTTTTCCCATCTCTGGAGCTCACACCCTGAGGATCCTGAGCAAAAATCCTTGTGAAATCTGGATGAGAAACTCAGGGTTTCTCTATGTAGCTGCCCAGCTCAAATTCCCCACTCCTTTCTATGGGCATCTGTAGTGCTTCAGCAAGATCACATACAAGTTAAATAAAGCCTGAGCAGCTAGAAGTAATTCAGATGACTAATTTCCACCATCTTCTCCTGACCAGTGAAAAAGCATACTTTAAACTACCTCATTTCTTTGCAAAACTTGCCATGAAAAAAATTGTCCCCTTTCCCATCTAAGAAATAAAAGCACATGCATAAGGTTAGTGTTTCTTTTATTGCTATTGCTACACAAAACCTGGCTGCTTTCTGGTAATCTCTTTGGATGGAGGGAAGTGTTTAGTATTCATTTAGTCAGGAGACAATTCCTGGACTCCGTGCTTATGTGATGATCTGGTAAAAGCTTCACAAGAGGCAACATGTAGAATTTCCCCGTGGCCTTATTTCAGCCTTTCCTGAGTGGGAAGTATTTGAGTCCTAGATTCTCTATTAATCATTTGAGGAACCACAAGAGAAAGAGAAAACATCAGCAGGAGTTCCTCTTCTCTCTCACATGCTAGCTTGAAGATGGTTGTGGTTGGAAAGAGGGGAGTGAAAAAGAATGGAAAATGTCACAGCAAAGTGTTTTAATAGAAATCTCAAACCAAGAGCTGGTTCCTGAAATCTGCTCCAGCAGTAAAGCCAGGTTCACAGACAGAACTTCCCCAGTAGTGAATCTACAGCATGAGATGTGTTTGTGGGGGAAAATCAGTGCTCTGGGTGCATGTGGAAGGGTAGAGGCACGGAGGAATGAAGGGTGGAGAGAAGAACAGAGAGAATGATGGAGGAATGGAGGAGTAGAAGAATGGGAAGGAAGGAAGAAAGGAGAGATGGAGAGATGGAGGGATGGAAAGATGAAGGTATGGAAAATTACCAAATCATTCACATTGGAGAGACAACTAAGGTCATCTAGTCCAACCATACAGAGGAGTGGAGTGATGGAGGGATGTAACAGGGAAAGGATGGAGGGATAGAAGGAGGACCTGTGTACATTTGCACCCAAACCAGACCAAAACAGAGCATACACACCTTGTCTCACAGCTCTCTCTTCTCATATTTCTTGCCCCTCAATTCACACCTCTCAAACCCTCCTACCTTAAACATCCCAGACCTTCTCCAGTTGAGATTCGCCCATTTTGACCACACTCCCTGCTAGATGCTGCAGCCCCTTGCAGCTCTCCCAGCTCATTTTTCATTTTCTGTAGAAACAGAGTGGATGAAAAATGCACTCAGGCAAGATGGGAGAGGAAGACATTGAGGTGGGAGGAAAACAACAAACACATGGCAGCTCTGTGCTTGCACTTGTCTATAAAATGTATAACCGCCCTACCCCAAGCACTGATGGAAATGTCATTAGCATTGGACACTAATGAAGGTGGCCTCTTACCTTGGATGAAAACAAGCCAGGGAGGCAGGAGAAGTGACAGAAGCTGTGTTTGCAGAAAGGATGCCCTGTAATGTACCCCACAGCTCAGAAGAGGCATGCTGCACACTTAGTTCAAGTTTCTGCACTTGAGTGACCTACATAGTGAACAGATGTGACATTGCAATGCCAAATCAATACCTGTCAGGTCACGTTACCTGTTACTGATGAACATGGCTCTTAAGCCCCATATTGTGTTTGCATAGCTTCCTGGTCTCCCCAGGGCTGTCTGGGATGAAGTTTTGCTTGGCTGAAATTTCTTTAGAAGAGAGAAGCTTTTCAGAGAAAAGAGCTTTGTGCATGGGGGCAAACAGTGCATGTAAGTTGCTGGTGCTGCTCTTGAGGTCTCCTTGCTCCCCCAAAGATAAGTTTTAAGAGATGTATTAAAATTTGCCTTGCAGGCCACAGGCCCTGATTTATTCATGCCATATGAGCATTTAACTGGGGGAACTACCTGTAAGCATGGTCACCATGGGCTCTCCTTGTAGCTTCCTCTGCAAGAGGCTGAGCTCAATGCTGTGAATTACTATCAGTAGGGACCTATCTCTTTCCACAGCTGCTGATGATGCTCAGAATGCTCAGCTCCTCATGGAGATCTCCCAGTAAGGCAGGGTGGATTGAGGTGGAAAGGAACACTGGCCCTGACATGGGGAGGAAGTGAGGGAAGAGGTAGCAAGGTATGGTGGTTCCAGAGATGCTATAGGTCTGGTGTTGTGTTGCGCTGGGATGTTTCTTCCTATGCTGGGACTTTCCTTCTATTCTCCCTCCTCCCATCATCTCCAAGGTCACACTGCAGGTAGGATTCAAGCCTGGAGTCCCATACTGTAGCCCTGATATCATACAACACTACCTCCAGCATCTGGATGCCAGGGCCCAGGAGCTTGCCCTGCAGCAAAGCAGGGTTTTCTGCCATGCCAATAAAAGCCCCCAACACATGCAACCAATTAGACACTGACTTGAGATTCTGATTAGAAGAAGAATATATAGCCTGATACAGTGATTGGCAACCCAGCCCATGGCAGGAGGTTGGAGTTTGGCGATCTTTAAGGTTTCTTCCAACCTAAGCCATTCTATGACACTTCAGTGAATGGAGTGCATTTCTGCTGTGTCCTTGTATGCTCTGTGAGCTCCTGCCAAGCAAGCACATCCCATGCTCTTTAATCTGCAGCCACAAAGATTATTAACAGGAGCTTTTCAGGGGAGTCCTATATTTTCACCTTCATTTTGAAGCAGAGCTGGCTCTTCTTCACCTCCCAGTGAGGGGAAGGAAGCAGCTTTGCAGGTGGGAGACTGCCGCAGCAGTTGAGGCTCTGGCCAGGTTCCTCTTGCAGCTGGCTTGAAAGAGCCACCAGCCACCATCTGTTCTCAGGAACAAAACTACTGTGGTTTTGAAACACATGCACTGACATTAAAAAGGCACACACAGAAAAATCCCACCCCAGTGATTTCACAAAAACAAGAGGCAGCAGCAGCCTTGCTAAACATGCCGGGGCTGATTAATATAGTTTGATCTAACTGGAGTTTGTTGCGTCAACCCAACAGCCTTGGTTTGCTTTGGGCAATAGCTTCTTAGGTAAAATTTGCTCTTTGCAGGACTCTTGGAAGTCCCATTGGGAATGCTGAGGTCAAACAAGGAGAGCAAGTGACAGTGGGAAGGATTTGGTAAATTCATTGCTGGTGTGTTTATGCGTGCAAGAGCCAGGCACAACCTGGATGGGGTCCAGGAGGCTTGCCTGTGTGTCACAAGCCCAGCAGTGGGCCTGCAGAAGGGAAGCCAAGTTTTATGTAGTTAACAAAGGGCCTGTGCTTTTAGTGCAGGAAGAGCTGGATTTAATCTCCATGGCTGCTGTAAAGTGGCCAACATGTGCTGCTGGGGGGCCTCGGATGAACCAGATCCACTTTTCATAGAGAGGAAGCTGGAGGGGAGCTCTTAATGAAATGGAGCTCTTCTTTGCTGAGTTCTGCATGGGGCTCTGCTTCACAGCCCTTGGTGCAGGTCTGTCAGCAGGGCTGTCTATCTACATAGTACCATAAGAACCATAGAAACATAGACTACTCAGATCTGGAAGAGACCCATAAGAGTCACTGAGTCCAACTCCTGGCTTCACAAAGCCATCTTATGCCATTAGGCTGCTGCTTTGGATCTGAAATGCTGCAGATCAGAGGAGCAGAATCCCACCAGCAAAACCCTAGATGGTGGGGAAGGCAGACTGGGGCTGTGCAAGGAGCAATGTGAGCACCAAAGCATTGGGGCTGAGTGCAGAAAGGGCACTCCAAGCCATTCCTTTAACTGGTTTTTCTGCTTTGATTCACTTGCTTTGGTAGGCATAGAGAAGGAACAAGAGGCAGCTCTTTGGCTGTATGGAAAGCTCAAATGGGGACAAACACCCAGGGGAGTGTGGGATGCAGTTAAGGCAGGCACAGGTCAGTTCCCTGTGTGCCAAAGGGGGAAACGAAAGTGGGAAAAAAATGAATTAGAAGCTCAGGGGAATCTTCCAAATGGCAAAAGCTATTAGAAAAAAATTCTGTTCCACCATGGAATAGCTTTTCATTCCTCCATATCTCTGAAAGCATCAGGCAGGCTCTGTGGATGTGCTCAGTGTGAGGACCAAGCTGCGCACTTCCCCACCAGGGTTTCCCTTTACTTATTTAAATGAGCAGAACTCTGATAGTTTATGTCTGAACAAACCCTGGAGCACGATGCTAGTGTGACACCTAAGGCTGCAGGGCCCTGTTTGTCCTGCAGGTCCCTCCAGCCATGGGACAGGACTGTTTGCTCCCCTGACAGCAGAGCAGAGCATCACTGTCAACCTATGACTTCCACATCCAGAGGGCTCCACAGCAATGGGCCAGGTTCAGCTGAGGGGATCAGGAGCTTGCTGTGCAGCTGTGATGGGAAGAGTTCTGGGGAAAACACCATTTCATTCCTGCCTTGTGCTCTGCACAGTTCCAGCTCTATACAATTCTGATTCTTCATTAAGAATCCTGCAAAGTGTATGCTACTGACAGATGTAGAGGTAAAAATGTAACAGACAGCTCCTCTTGACCTTTGGATCAGTTCTACATTACTGCTGCAGCTTGGATTTGCTCTCTCAGGCTGCTCCCATACATTTCAGATGGAGCTCATTCAGCACTCACAGCCCTACAGCGCTTCAGGTCTATGGCTGTGCTTTGCCTTTGGGTTAATTTATATCGCATGGTTTGGGGATGGAGAGTCCAATTCTGATGCTTGGGACAAGAAGAGAGAGTCTAGTTACTTGGAGGTTGTTTTAGCTTGTGCCAAGTCTGAAACTCATTGGAGGAGCAGCATCTTGTCAGCTTGAACCCAGAGAGCTTGACCAGACTGAGCTGGCCATGAACCTAACCCATCAGATGCCCCAGTGCTCTAGAAATCCTCTTTGTGCCATGGTTATGTACACATGCACTGGTGCCTGGATCTGCTCCTTGAACTTATACTCCCCAGATGTCAATGTGCAAGTTCTCCCTGAGGTCTGATCTGATCTCAGCCAGATTTTGGCTATGGACAGACTGCACCAGGAGGTCACCTGCAGCCAATGCCCTCTGTGAGTGTCCTTTATCCAGGTCCAGAGAGCAGGCAGGGCTATTTGCTCACTTCAGGCTGGATTTTTGCATCCTGGTTGCAGGGCAGTAGCAGAAAGCTGCCCTACACAGAGAAAGCAGAGCTGCCCACTAGCTCCAGGGAAATATTTGCACAGCATCCATGGGAGCAAAAATCCTCACCAAATTCCCCTTGGTTATTTTACTGGGGGTCAAATCACCTTAACCCCAAGGACCAAAGATATCCTGGTATGATGCTAACCATAGGGTGAGTCACAGGCAGACCTTAAGACCAGTGGATGTTATTCCTGGCATCCACCAGAAAGCCTCAGTGTGATTTTAAATCATATCTGGCTCCGGGATTCATTACTAAAGGATTTTTGGGAAGTGAAGAGGCTTTGTTTGTTGATGGTTTTTCCTGAAGTCTCCTGCTGACTGCGGCCCAAGCAGTATCCCAGCAAGGCACTGCACTCTTCTGTCTGTGTAAACATCTGTATGGTCACATCTGTAAGTGGATTCCTTCTATGTTAAGAGGTTGTCACCAGCCTGAGGTTTCCCTCCATCCCTGTCCATTGATCCAAGTGAAGCCAAGACCTTCATGCCAGGCACTGGCATGATCACTTCCTTCCTTGGACAGGATAGCAACCTTGGCTTTTGTGCTTGCCTACATCCTGTTGGGTGGGACAACAAGAGGTGTTGTTTATGTCTAATTCACAGTGTATATAAAGTGTACTTATCAGTACACCTTTTGTATTGATACATATCTATTTTCTTCAGGTGCATTCAGTGGGGGAGAGAGAGGAAACTCGTCCAGAGCTGGACAAAATCCAGTCAAAACCTGACAGAAGCCAGGAAAAGCAGTGGGAAAGGCCCAGACCTTCCTCTTTCATTGCACATCTTACTGAACCTTTCGTTTTAAGTTCTGTCTTCATGCCCAGCACAGCACTTTAAAAAATACTTCTGCACATTTGTGTGAGGGCTCAAAATTTCCTTTGATGGTTACAGGAGCAGGCAGAGGAGAAAAAGCCTTTTAGAGAAGCTGGGACAGAGCTATCTAGGTTGAGAAGGAGCATGTCCGTACATCTGCCGACACTGGATGAGGCTGTGGAAATGCTGGGTCGGGTTAGCTGAGGTCAGCTCAGCTCAGCACATTGCCTCCAACTTGCAGCTGAGCTCCAGAAGCCAAAGGCACAAGTGCTGCTCTCACAGCAGCACTCAGGGATGCCTCAGTTGGAGCTGGACCTGGAGGACAAACCTCCATGTGAGCAATTCCTGGTGGCTTCCAAACAAAAGGGGAAAGCTAAATGCCCCAGGCTGGAGGACCCACAAGAGCCATGCCTTGGACCATGAACCAAAAGAGACCTCACCCACACAGAGCCTATTGCTCTAATAGTGTGTGGGAAGCCAGAAGGCACTCTTCTTTGCCCTCAGAATAAGATTTTATCCCACTAGAAGATACCTGAGGGCTTGGTAAGGGTTGCATGAAGTCCTTGCTCCACCATATAACATCTATATGAATGCAATTGAGGTAGTTAGCTCCTGGTCTATAAATCAGAAAAGAAATGGCACATCCCTATGTTGTGAGATTGTTGCAAGACTAAAAGTGTTCAAAGGCAGGTTGTATTAAACAAGGTTTTCTAAAGTGCTGTGGGAAAGTGTGAGGAGGCTGAATTCTCCTCCCAAGGCATTGCCAAAATCTATGCTCTCAAAATGCAATGTCTCAAATCCAGCTGGACCTTGATCATTCAAGAGTGTGAGTGGTGAAGACTTTGGCTCCTGCTCGTGGCAGTTCCCCTGCCATCACCCCAAGTGATGCTCAGGGGTAGAGGGATGGCAGCTGGAAAGTGGATTCAGAGTGGGAGTTGTGTGAGTCCCACGTCTTTGCTCTTCATCATCTCATGGCCAAGGCTGGGCAACACTGCATCCTGCTGCAAACAGACATAGACAGGTTGTATCATCCCAAAACATTTACTGATCAACCCAGCCTTTGTGAGCTTGTTTAACTTGGATAAGAGAAGGCTGTGAGGAGACTTCATTGCAGCCTTCCATACTTGAATGGAGCTTATAAGCAAGAAGGGGGGGGGGGGGGCGAATTTACGCAGTCTGATACTGATAGGACATAGGGGAATGATTTTAAACTAAAAAAAGGTTTTCTTCACAGACAGCTCCCTTCAGTGCTTCAGGTATATTGTATGGCACTGTCTTGCTTCATTTACTTGGGATAAATGCCATGATCCCCTTTTCAGCAGTGGGGAAACTGAGGCACAGACAGCTCAGCTACCTTGCCCTTGGCCATAGACCTTGTTTATGTGGCAGAGTGGAGACGCAGGCTCAGGAGCTGCATGTACTGCTGCAGCTTTATTCCTGTGCTGTGTCAGAAAATATTATCTCTCACTTTGATGCATCCAGATTTTCTTGACATAAATTGCTGAAATTGCTGAGAGAGGCATTTATTTCAAAGTTCAGCACATTATATGTAGGGAGAGAGAAGTTGAGTAACTGGAAAAATCAACTCGGAGTTGCATCACTGGGAGCCAGAATGTTTGTTTAGTCCTTTGTGAGATGAAGCAAGCTCCAGTTTGGCCTCATCCAGGCATGATTAGCCAAGAGATAAGGAAGGGTTTCTGGACAGGTCTCCAATACTGAGCAATGTCAAGCATAGATATATTTTGTAAAGGAGGAGGAAAGAAAAGAGTAATAATCCATTCCTCGTCTGACCCAGAAGACTGTCATATTGGCCCTAAGAAATAGCTTTCAAAATAAATGGCTAGTCCCTCCCATGAACTGCACTGCTCCATTTCCTCTGATTCCCATCCTTCCCACTGAAAGATAAACCCAGGACTGCAGTAACTTATAAATGGAGGGATTCTGCAATAAAAGCTCAGCCTAACAAGATCAAAGGCGACTTTTATCTCCCGTGTTCTTCAGGGTCCAGAGCTCCAAGTGCACAGCTGCTGGCCTGAGGTTTCAGCCACGTTGCTCCCAGATGACAAAACAGCCCCAGCTTCAAGGTCCTCTGTGTTAGGTTAATCCAAAGCCTCACCTCCTTTCCTCTGTGTTAGGTTAAGGCATTCATCTCCTTCCTATCTTTCTGTGACTCAAGCAAATCTATTGGTTAAATCACGTCCCATTCGTGTCTCCTGTCCCAGCATAGGGTGATGCAGGAGAGCAAAACATAAAGTAAAGCTCCAGGTCTGGAGATTTTTGTCCCACAGTGACAGCTGACCCTGATGGTATTTCTGCCTTCATTTCTCTTCAAATCTTGCACTGTGCCACACAACATATTCTGTACCAGCCAGGGCAAATCTTGGTTGCCCTTTAAATCTCTTCTGGCCTTTAAAGTCTGCAGTATAAAAGGCAGGGTGAAAAATGTGTGGTGAGGTCTGGGTTTTTAGGGGATTTTCTTTTTCTGGTCCCTAAGAATTTAGCTTCTTAGGCACCCCACATGTGGCTCAAGCCTTGCTCAGCTTTGCCAAAGAGAGATTTCATCTCGATGCATTTACAGGTGAGAGGCTAACCTCCCTCACTCAAAAATCTGCAGCGCTGGGATTTAAATTGATCTTTGAAAAATACAGCAAAAGGAAAACGGTTACCCCCTGCCATCTCTGAGGATGAAAGACAGAGTTTTGGCTCCCACCATTGAGAAGTGCTGCTCGAGACTACTGAGACTTTTGGATCCTGCAGCTTTAGATGGGAAATCAGTGGCCTTGGTGGTGCTGCCCTCTGGACATCATTTCTTTTTTTAATTTCAGTGTGGTGTGGCTGTGTGGTGAAACTGCTACAACGACTCCTAGGGTAGCCACAGGGATTTAATGTGTACCAAAATCATTTGCTGGAAGTTCTTCCTTGCAAATATATTATTAGGGGGCTCACATGAAGAGGGAGCTTGAAGGATGCAAAGCAGCAAGGCTTTGGAGTTTGGGCTCTGATAGAAGCAAAAACAGCTGCTTCTGTTTTGCTTGGTTTTCCAGCACTTGCTTCAATGTGCACAGTTCCAGTGGGGAAGGGAAATGGCTTGCTTTCCCAGAAAAATGGTTGCCATTTGACCTAGTGGGTGGCAACCCTGTCCATGGCAGAGGGGTTGGAATTGGATGATATTTAAGGTCCCTTCCAATGTAAGCCACTCTATGACTGTTTGATTCTATTATCTTTTATTTTGCTCTTCGGCACTGGTGCCTTTTTCTTCCATAGCATCTTGCACGATGGTTACCTGTGAAAGGCCCAAGCTTTATTAGCCTCATCCAAATTAAAAAGAAATGCAAAATCCAAAGAACAATAAACATTTAGTCACTTGGTCTAGGTTTACTGAGAAGGCTGGCTTGGCCTTTGCTGTGCCTTTGTTTGTTGCCTGAGGTTGCCTGCACAGATGCAGACTGAAATCTCAGCTTCTCACTGGCTGTGCAACACAGGTCCCTCCTCCAAGCTCTTTGCTTGCAGGAGCATTGCCTCTGCCTCAGCCCCTGGGATGCATGGGCACCTCCAGGCTTTGATCACTCCCCAAACCTGCCTTACTTCTACATTAATTAATTAATTGATAAATTAAATACAAATATTAGCCTGTGTTCCCCATGCAGTGAAGGGAACCAACCACATGTGAAATGGAGATTGCTCAAGCAGGATAAGGGATTTGGTGTGAAAAAAAGAAAAGCTGTGGATGTGATTTGATTCTCTCCCTGACCTTGGGAGACCTTTACCTACATTTCGTTCTCAGACCAGAATTAGTACCATAATAACACAGTGCTGGAAAATTATACTTAAACCTCCCAGCTATTTCTGGGTTACAGAAGCTCTTTCTTTTTTCAGTCTAACCTAGTTTTCCAGTGGAACCTTCCCAGCCTCTACAAAGAGGCATCCCAGTTTTCCTCCCTATATAATTATATAAAGTCTGGCCTATATTTGTGCCCTCACACTCAGTCGCCTTTAATGTCACCAAGGGATGCTGCTCCCTTCGGAGAGGTAAAGAGAAGGTAGAAAGATTGACACTTCTCCCCTACTCCTGCCTTGAAAATGGGCTGTATGAAAGTCACCACTGTTGGCTGTGAAGGCCCCTATTACTGTGTAGTTGATTGCAATTCACTTGGCAAAATCAAACCATGTCCCACCACGAGGATCCTGTGGATGGAAACGTGGAGGAATCTTCCCCACTCCATCACATGAGGTGAAGACCTGGAGAAGGTCCTTGAAAGGCTGCCTTGGGTATGGTCTTCCACAGCAGATAGTGGCGATGATGATGAGTAAAAGCAAAAATCTCAGCACGGTTGTGGTGATATGTTCACTGCGTGTGCAGGATGATTAGAATAAAAGAATCATAGGATGGCTTGGGTTGGACCTAAGATCCCCTAGTTCCAAACCCCTGCCATGGGCTGGTTGCCTCCCAGCCAGCTCAGGCTGCCCATCCAACCTGGCACTGAGCACCTTCAGGGCTGGGGCACCCATAGCTCTCCAGGCAGCCTATTAACTCCAAAACAAATGATTCCTCCCTTGGCCCTGCCTTGCTAAGGAGATCCCTGCATTGCTGTGTCTCATGGGGCAGAGAGCTCACAGCTGAGATTCTCCAATAAATGTTCAGACTTGCATGCCTTAAAAGACAGTTCAATTCTTTTTAATTTTATAGGTGCCATCAAATAAACATTTAAAGGCTTTTTATTATTATTCTTTTGATTGCTTTTGTTCATTTGTTTGTTTTTTAGTGTTTTTCTTATTCTTTTTCCCAGGAGAACAGAAGGAAATTCAGGCTTGGGACTATGCATGCACTGTAACAACTTATTAAACCAGCCCAGGGAGATTTGCATTTTCTGGACACAGAGAAACTTCTGCAAGGAAGAAATCCCAAGGGAGGGATTGGGCATCTGCATCAATCGCTTCCAGTTTTGTCCTCATTTTCATCATAAATAGAGGAAGAAAGCAGATTCAAACCACTGGCTGGGATGAGGGAAAGGCTCTGCCCCAGAGGATGGTGGGCATGGAAGGGGCTGCCCATGGCAGTGGGCATGGCCTCAAGCTGCTGGAGCTCATGGAGCACTGGAGCTCTGCTCCCAGATACAGGGGTTGGGTTTGGGTGGTGCTGTGTGGTGCCAAGGGTTGGACTTAATGATCCTTATGGGTCTGTTATAACTTCTGTGATTCTACTTCATGGGGCAAGGAAGGCCTGTCTGGCTCCATGGCCTCCTGACTCATTTTATTTTAGGGTCATCAGAGGCGATCAAATAGGACCCAAATCACAGATCTAGTTCTGAGCCTGGTGTGCTCTCCAGAAATGCTGAGCTCTGCTCACGCTTGGCTGGTGGCCCAGGAAGTCTGTTCACATCTACACTGAGGTTAAAAGAGACCTTTCTTAGCTTGTTACTGGCAGTTCCCAAACACAGAGAAACCAAAGAAGGGAAGGAAAAGGAAACAGGAACGGAAGGATTACTCCAATTATTTGTTTTTCATTTTTCATTATAAGACAAAAAGGAAGAAAGAAAAGAAAATGGGATTGCATGGTTCTGAAGGAGGAGTCCATCTTCTGTCTGAGTGCCTTGCCTTGCTCAAGAAGCCTGATTTGATTCCAGCCTATCTGAGATACGAATGGAAAATGTGAGGTCTACTAAGAATGGAGGAGGTGGGTGAGGAACACCCTTTCCTGGAAGGGAGCACACCAAAGTATTTTGGACTGTTTTGCTACATTACACAGTTCCCTCTACAGGTCACAGCAAGAAACACTGAGCACCCTAGAGGTGACTGATAGGGTGGAAAGGAAATGCAAATAAAAGCAATAAAAAGTGGTGGGCTGAGGAACGGGCTTTGATTCTGGCTAGGGGAAGGTTTGCTCAGCTGCTGTTTTGATTTAGGGTGATTTGGAGGAATCCCTATAGCTGTTTTAGTTTTGGTTTTAGGACTGTAATATCCCTGGATTTTATCAAGCAGACTGGATGCTGTCCAGGGCATGGTGATTGTTCATTAAATGTAGCAATCAACAGAGGCTCTTATACCAGGGGTATTCCATAATCCAGAGAATTGTTACAATAATTATTAGTAAAAATAATAATAGAAGTGTTTTCTGAGGCCTTTGGACCTCAGTGTGGGACAATTAATGGGTGGCAATCAGCTAAAGCTCTTAGCACGTCTTTCCCTCCTCCAGGCAGACTCACACTTTCATAAGGAATTTGAAGGATGCACCAGCAAAAGACCTGAGAAAATACAACACCATTTCAGAGGTGTGAATCTTTCTGCCTGGTGCTCGGTGGGGTGCTTGCATTACCACCTTCCCAGCCAACCCAAGCTTCAGTGAAGGCTGTAAGTTTGACTGATGACAGCAGCTGGCAAAATTCTGCCCACCCAAGAAATAGAGATGCCTTTGCAAGCAAAGAGTTTGACGTGAACCAGGCATGTAATTCTCTATTGCCCCAATGAAAATCCCAATGAAAATGTTGGGCAGTGAACAGCTGATGACACTTGGTGCACCATTTCCACCAAATCTTATCACTAATGAGCAGAGAAGGCTGTGTGGCCAAGGAATATATTGCATTTTAACTTGGGCAAATTGCTCAATGGAAATAACCAATGCAGAGCATGCAATCAAAGATTTTTGCATGTTCTACCCCCAGCCATGTTTTAAGATCAGGGAAATGCTTACTTCAGCTCAGTGTTCAGCATCCTTTAGTGGAGCTCACCTTGCAGATGACACAGTCCTCAGAAGTCTTTAATGTGGTTGCAAGTGTATTCTTCCCTCCCATCTCCCAGTGGAAACTGCAAATAGCAACCCAACATGAGTAAACCTATTGCTCTACAGCATGTTGTATCTGGTTTCCCAACTGTCCTGGTAAGTGAGTGGATATAGTCAAAAAGTAATCATCCTTTGAAAAAGAGAATCAGTGGAAATTTCTGGCATACTCCTTCTGCTAATCTTCCCCACTGACTTTATGACCTGGGCAGCTTCCTAACATGGCCTGAGAAAACCTGAGCAACTTGATCAAGCTGTAGAAGTCCCTGTTCATCAAAGGGGAGTTGGACTAGATGACTTTTAAGGTCCCTTCCAAGTCAAATGATTCTATGATTCTCTGATGGGCTCTGAACTTTGATTTATTAAGGTGAATAACTTGCCACTCAAGTAGGCTTAGGGTGAGGTGTAAGAATGTATATCAAGTAGCTCATCCATTGAGTTGTCTTCCCGTAATCCTTAGTTTAGAGATGTCCTACCCTAGGTGACTACATCAGGATGTTACAGGTCAGTCATTTTTTTGTGTGTTCAAAGCACAGCTTGATCCTTATCTGTACTTTGCTAAATCACCTCTCAGCTGTGAACCAGTGGCAGCGACTTGCTAAGCATCCATGGATGTGTTTGGAGGCAGCTTTCCTACTACAAAGGGTTTGTCTCCATGCAAGGATGACCACAGTCAGTTTGGAGAAGCACTATGAATTTATAGCACAAATAATTATAGTGATACTATACCTTTGAAAAGAAATACATGAAGTGTATTTTTGCGATGACATTTCTTTGATTATTCTTAATTGCATTTGACTCACCAATGTAGACTCCAAGTTAATGAGCTCTTATAGTACCACAGAGCCTGGATTATAAACTTAGGGAATAACAAAAACAGTCATGATAATGAGCCCCATGATGGTGACGTTTTTCCCCCTTGGCTCTCTCTTTTCTTCCCAAATCTCTCCTGACTTGTAGCAGGAGTAGGGCTGTCCGCTCGCTTTGCTGTGATGGATTTCAATTCCCTGGCCCATCCTCACTATTTGCTTTCAAAAGCATACTGTTTGGGGAAATTATTAAAGAAAAAAATCAGGCTGGCTCCCACTTGCTGCCTCCTGCACTTTGATGGCAGGCCTTTGTAGCGGGGATCATGTGTTTGTATGAACCCTGGCACACTGCAGTCCTTGCCTGGGATGGGACATAAGCAATGAAATGCAATCAATAAAGCCTATCCTGTACTTTAAAGCATACTTTATTCTTGCAGTGCGGGACAGCACAATACACACTGATAATCCCTCACAGCTGTTGCAGAGACAGTCTTTTTTTTTTTTTTCCCCGTGCTAAAATGCACAGCTGGACGACACTCTGTTTGCTGAGTGTGGAGCTGAGTCACGGGAAAGTGATGGGTGCTGCTGGCAGCCAAGCCCTGCATCTCTCACCCTGCTGGGCGTACCAGTTGCCAATGTAGATGTAAAAAGGGGCAGTCTTTGTAATTCTTTTTTTTTTTTTTTTTTCCAGTGACAAAGAGAATTCTGTATCACCTCTCAGAGGTGAATGCTCTTGGGAGGCAGAGTTGAAGAAATGCAGCTATGGTTGGTGGAAGTCTGGCATGCAATGGGCATGAAATAGCAATGCACAGAGCCCTCTTTCCAATGGTGTTCCCTGGAAAATATCCTGGCTGCCAGGATATTTCTTGTCTTAGACAAACATTGTGTTTCAGATGAGCTGGACAGCCTGGCTGTCCACGTTTCAAATCTCTGCCTCTTTTGAAGAATATCTGGAGTCATATATGCAAAGAGAAGCATCATGAGTTTAGTTTCCTTTATTGTCTGAAAGCTGTAAACAGGTTCCAGACACAAATAATTGTTTGTCAGTCACATTTCTCTATCTCAGAGGAACAATTTCTATTCTGCAACCTTTTGCTGAAGCAGCAGTATACAAAAAAAAAACAGCCTGAAGGGTAGCAGCAAACATCCCAAAGTCCTCTTCCGAACCCAGAGAAAGCTCAGAGTGAGAGCAGCTGCTAAGCAGAAGTCTCTGTGAACAAGAGCGGTTTAAATTAGTAGAATTCTGGCTAATTAAAAGACTATAAAGACATAATTAAAAGAGTTGAGACCAAGCTATATTAAATTAGTTCACCAGTAGCCTTTCAAGCCATTGCAGAAGGGTGCAGATTTCTGTCTGCATTTCTCAAGTCCAAAGCACCCGTGCTCTTCTTGTAGGGCAATGTGAAGGATGTGCAGGAGGAGGCTGGGAGAGGGGAGAGGAGAGGAGAGGAGAGGAGAGGAGAGGAGAGGAGAGGAGAGGAGAGGAGAGGAGAGGAGAGGAGAGGAGAGGAGAGGAGAGGAGAGGAGAGGAGAGGAGAGGAGAGGAGAGGAGAGGAGAGGAGAGGGGAAAAAGGGAAAGGGAAAGGGAAAGGGAAAGGGAAAGGGAAAGGAAAAGGAAAAGGAAAAGGAAAAGGAAAAGGAAAAGGAAAAGGAAAAGGAAAAGGAAAAGGAAAAGGAAAAGGAAAAGGAAAAGGAAAAGGAAAAGGAAAAGAAAGGAGACTACTGTCACTCCATGTAAGTTTGGCTGCTTTGCTTTAAAATTTAAAAAATAAGGTTTGGGCAAAATATTCCCAGTAAACAGAATAGCCAAGAAAAGGAGTGTCCTGTCTCATGTTCTCTGTCTCCCTGCTGAAGGCTTAAAGACAAGACTGACAATCCATGTGGTAGGGAATTGTATATCTTTTTGCCCCAGTCACCAGAATTGATGACCCCAGCACAAGCTTGTCCCACACCAGGATGGATGCTCCCCTGCCTCTGCTGCTGCTGTGTGCTTATTAAGAGAAATGATTGTTTTTAAGGAGAAAAGCTTCCTTCTCCCACACCACACTATAAAAGTAAATGAGCAGTAATTTAGATGCTGTTATGGCTATAAACCATTGTGCTGTAAGTCATGCTCGTGCCGGCACTTCAAGGAGAGCAGGTGATGAGCAGCTTGTGCTCTCCAGTTAATGGGACAAGAGAAAACGCTTGCGAAGCCTAAAATAAGAGTTCGTGTAAAATGAAAGTTTCCAGATTGCTTTCTTCAGGAAATATGTCTTTCTTTGCACATTCTCCGTGTCTGCATGTCTCTGAATTAAGCTAGACCTCAGTAGTAGACCCCCACCAACCCTAATAATAAGCATCTGGACAAAGGAGACAATCTGGAGTTCATCTCTTATCAGTCTCCAAAAAGCCCCCATTAGGCCACTACCTACTGGGAGAAGCTGCTTTGAGGCTTTGCATCCCATTGGAAACCAGAAGAATTCATCTATAAGACAAAACATTAACATGAAAGCAATCTTCAGTGTCATTCATGGTCTGGGCAATATGAACTTAAATGTGGAGAGCAATGAGGACTTGATTTCAGGGACATCTGGGAAGGAATGTGATTGAATTTCCTAGTCATATCCATGGACTGTAATGATGACTGATATTGTTGAACTACGGCAGTTGCCAGCATTTGAAAATACTAGTTTCACTCATGTAATTATCTCGTAGTACCTTTTCTTCAAAATATTCAACACAAGTGGTTAAAATAATGGCCCTGTGCAAATCTGTGGTGAGCCCATGGAAACTCTTCCCCTGAGCCTGGTTGCTTTGGGAGCCTCACGGCCAATTACATCGTGCCTCGAGGTGCTATGGCTGCACCCACACCCCAGAGCAGTGGTAGGATGTAACTTTGTTTGATGTCCCTAATTCTTCTGTTATTTAAGATGAGCTGTCTGTTGTCCCTTGGGACATTTCTAGACAATTTTTTTCTCTCTCCATGGTAATTTCTTTTCCAGAGTGGAGAATTTCCCCTGTCAGAACTTTGGTCAACCTTGTCACCTTTCTCTGTATCTTTCCCAGTCAGCCTACCTTGGCATCATGGGGACTGAAGTGGAACGTGTTACTGATGATTATCCTGTGAGCCTACATGAATGCACCAGATATATTAATAGCAGCGTAATGGCATTTTTTTTTTTCTTTGTTCTGTTTCCTCACAATTCCTAATGTTTGGTTTGATTCCCAGTGACAGAGATTGTGGCTTGATGCAAATGTTTTCAAATGTGCCTGGTTGCAAGCCTGAAAAGGCTTAGGGCATGGATCCATGCCCTTTCCCAGCACCAGCTGGACTGGCTGAGATGTCTGTCCCTGTCAATGACTCCCTGGCAGAAACTGCTTCCTTCTCCTCTCTGGTAGCTGTGCTGCTCACGCAATAGAGCCCTAACTCATAAAAGTTTGAAGGAGCTGGGGGTTGGCTTAAACAGTTTTGAAATGGCAAGCTTTTGATAAGCTGGCTTCTTAAGCTGGAACAGGAAGTTGAGCTAGCGAGGTTCAGGTTGGATATTAGGAAAAATTTCAGCTCCAAAAGAGTGGCTGAGCACTTGCACAGGCTTCCCAGGGAGGTGGTGCAGTCATTGTCCCTGGAGGTGTTCAAGAACTGTGGAAATGTGGCACTGAGGGACATGGTCAGTGGGCATGGTGGGGATCAGCTGACAGTTAGACACGATTATCTTAGAGGTTTTTTCCAACCTTAATGATTCTATGATTCTGTGCAGATGGATGTTGGAAGCCTCAACAGTTTCTCATTCCTGTCTTGCGCCATTTCTTTATCTGATGTGGACATACAGAGAAAAAAGCAGTAAGGTAAGCATTTGGAGATGGAGGGCAAAATCTGGTTTGTGTAAGAGTTTATGAACCAGGATTGTGAACAGTTTGGACAAACAGCAACACTAGAGCCTTGTCCTTTAGATCTGCAGCCCTTCAAAGCATTCCCTTCTTCATCAGGGTCAGGGTGAGCCTCATCCGCAGGATTTGCAATCAATGTGCAGATGGCTCCACCTGCAAATAGGTCCGGAGCATGAGCTGAACATCCCTCAAACATTTGTTGACTTGAAAGGAAACCCCACCTGTCCTTCCCACTTGCATCCCACTCTGATTTTGTCTGAGAGCAGAAGCACTGATGCGCTCTCGAAGAGGTTGCCCTTGTATTTTTGACCCAGCTGAAAGAAGGATGAGCCATAAATCTCACTCAACAGCCTAATCTCATTATATTTCCAAGCTCAGTTTCCAGGCCAAAAGGGTTTGGCTAAGCTTCAGAGAAGCATCTGAACTCTCAGATGCCTCTCCAAACCAACCTCCTAAAGCTTTAGATGGTCACACATGGATGGGAGCAGTCTTCTCATGTTGTCACTATCTGTGTGCTGGCAGCTGTTGTACTAATACACACAGACACAGTACATGTAGTCATGCAGATGTTCATCCATACCTATTCTGCATAAAAGTATTACACACCACTATGTAGGAAGGAGACATCAAGGGAAGAGGTCGTAAAAAGGCATGCAGTGATTGTTGCTGGAAAAAAGAAGCTGCACATCACCTCTCTGTGAACTTGCTGAGAAACTGACAAATGGACCACCTGCAGAGGCACCCACCAAATGCCAGCTGGAAAAGACATGGCCTTGATGGATAATTGTTGGTGTTCCTGAATAAGCCACAAAAGGCCTGTGCAGAGAAAGCAAATGTTAACAGGAAACCCTGGATTTGCTCATAAGATTGCAAGCTTCTGTCAAAGTGAGATGGAGACCACCACTGCAGAGCCAGGGCAGGGCTAGCTTTGCATGTGTCTATGTGCTGCTGCTCTGGAGAACAAATAGGAAGCCAGGAGAGCAAGCAGATTTTGGGTGCAGGAGAAGAGCTTTGCTGCTGCTGTAAGCAGGAACCAAGCCCATCCATCGGCCTGGAAACTGGGGAAGAAGGCTGCACGGGGGGCATGGTTCCACTTCTCAGTGCTTCATGCAAATCTGCTTTGCTGTTACAGTTCACATAAGGTTGCAAGGATTCCCTCTTAGCATGGGACAGACTCCAATGCTCCTTGGAAAACCCAGTCTACACAGTGTTTGTCAGAGGTTTGCCTTGCACAACTTCGGGATGCAACAACAAGATGAGGGCAAGAAATTCCCATTACCATTGGAGGAATTGATCTTCACTCTCTAGGAAAATGCTAGTCAAGAAGGGTTGTATCTCTTTGCCTTTACAAGCTGTGCATAAGCCCACAGCAGCGCTCCTGCAGCCAGCTGGCTTCTCTCCATGCATTCAGACCATGTGGACCAGCAGAGCCTGGGCATGGGCCAGGCTTCAGTCATGCACCAGCTACCCTAAGAGGAAGGCCAGCTGGCTTGCTCCAGACCACCACTAGCAGAGTACATGGAACATGGGCCAGCTAGCACAGCACTGCCTTGGAGAGGACATCCTCACTGGGACAAACCAGGCACAGAGACCTCCAGCCCTCAGCTCCTGGTTCTGTTCACCACGAGGTTGCCAGTCTCACACACCCAACAGAGCATTTCAGGTTGAATGAAGGATCTGTGGTTTTACTAATGCTAGAGAGCAGCTCTAAACTTAGCAAAGGTTTTTGGAAGCCATGTAGGAGAGTAAAGCTGCTTTAAGGACACACCTTGTCTTCCTGTGTGTGCAATTGTCATCTCTCATCCCATCACCATCTGGATAACTCCTCTATGCCCCAAGAAAATACCTTTCCCAGAAAATCTCAGCCGTCAGACTTAAATCTAATTTAAACATTATTACTGAGCACTTCCCATATGATGTTCTGTGGGCATTCATAGGGAGGTTTCCTGGCCATTGTTTCTCTTTGCACTAGGTGTTATTGTGGACTCTCCTCCTTGGAGACCTTTTAAAGATGCTTGGATGTGAACCTGGGCATCCTGCTTCAGGTGGTCCTGCTGGAACTGGGTGGGACCAGATGGATCCAGAGGTGCTGACAGCTTCAACCAGGATGTGATCCAGTGATGATTGAGTTCGGGGGGCTCCCAGGATCCAGCTGGGGGATTCTTCTCATCCCAGGCCTATGTGCCCATTCGGCTTCCTGGAGCAGCTGCTGTGTAAAAAGGGTCTTTGGGGACTGCAAGGAACAGAAATACAGAAATATGCTGAGGTTCTTATCTGGGTTTTGCATCAGGGTATGCTTTGTACTAGATAAATTCAGCCCTTGGATTTAAAGTCTACCAAGCAGGGCTTATTGAAAGGGTCAGAAGTAACTGGTGAGCTTGGTGCACAAAAAAATTAACCATGCCACATTTAGTTGCTCACTGGAAATATCTCCTCCGTCTGTCACACAGATCCACTTAAATCAATCCTTGAACTGAAGTTCAGGAGAGCAATACCCAGCAAAACAAAGGAAAGAAATTCCCTCTTGTAACTTGAGCAGCTGCTGCTGGCTTCTAAGATAAATTAGCACTCCATAATACAAGAGGCACGATGAGTCTCTGATGCCAAAATGCTGCCAGGGGACAACAAGCTACAAAAGGATTTTTATTTTTTATTTTTTTTTTAACTTTTGAATAAAACAACAACAAAAATGAACTGCAAATGAAACAAAAAGGACCCACCTCAAAAACTGTTAATAGCTATATTAGTACAAAATTCAAGGTCACCACACTGCAGGTATCAGCCCTTGACAAATTTTGTCTGTTTGTCTGGGGCAGGAGACGGATCCCGTGGCTTATGGGGTGCAGCTGAGTGAGCATGGGGTTTTCCATCCCTGCAGAAACCCTGCTGTGCCCATGGACCCGAGAGGATGGTGACAGAAGGCACAGCACTCCTGGACTTAGTTTCCCCTCAGTGTGAAAGCATCAGTCCTGGGTTTAGATGAGGGCTTGTCCTAAAATCCCCCTGGGCTCTGCTCTCCCTCGGGGACTGTGAGCAGCTTGAGGGCTGGGAATGAGGACACAGCAGAGCCGTGGATTTGGCAGAGCAGAGCTGCTGGGTGTCACATGCCAGGTGGCTGCCCTACAGTCCAGCTGTACCTCACACAGCTGTGGATGTGGGTTGGGGACCCCCTGCCATGCTGGGAGCGTGCCACCAGCCAGGCTCCCACCACAATGGCCACAGTGCATCCCTGCTACAGGGACATGTGGGAAAAGGCATGGGGAGGGGGGCATGGGGATGAGGGCTCACTCAGCACACTAGGGCTGTCTGCCTGTCTGCTCCTTAGATAGCTGAGACATCTCCAGTGATTACACACCAGGAATCCATCGAGCTCTCAAAAAATAAAGCAAAACAACTTAATTATCAACATCAATCTCCGCATCATCCCAGCCCCTAGAATCTCCATCCCTGTCCGTAGAACAGCCAGCAAGGGGAGAATTGCTATTGGTACCAGCTGAGCCACTATTAGTCTTTAGGGCTGACCTTTGTAATTAGATTAACGGGGGCTGGGGGATCCCCCTCTGGTTCCTCCTGGGGCTGGGCAAGGTGGGCAGCACCCACTGCCCCATTGAATGTGCACTGCAAAAAGTGGGGTGTGATCTTGGCTTGTCCCTCTGCTAGTTGTTGAGCTGAAGGCAACTCAAGAGCAGCACAGGGATGCTGAAAGGGAAGGAGGAAGAAGCAGCCCTTGCTGCTCTCCATCTGCCTGGGGAAATAATTTATTGTGCAGAGTCACCTCAAAGAGTTAAATCAACCCGAGTACACTGTAAAAAGGCATTTTAGCCATTTCCATAGATAATGGTTAGGTCATGTCAAGATGCTGGCTTTCACAATGCTATCAAGCCATCCATAATTTAATGTTTAAAATGCAACCTTAGCAATACAATTAATACTGTTTTATTAGCCCACAGAGGCTTCGTGTAACTACTTAGAGCCATATAATACCAGCCCATCTCACAGCCCCATATAAATTCCTCCGGTAAGATAAACTTTTAGGTCTGCAGTCACAGGCGCTGAAAATCTGCCGAGCCAGCAGAAAGAAGATGGCTTTCCTTTTTGATAGAGTATTGCTTTGGAGCAGAGCACCCCTGCCTTCTCCGCAGAGAAATGCTTTGGTGCCAAGACCTTGGAGAGGAGGAGAGTATAGAACATACCTTGTGAGCGGCACTAAATCATCCCTCCTGCTCCCACTCTCCCTCTCTCTGCCTCTTACACCCGCACTGGCACGTGCACACTCACGCTCACATTTTCTCTCTTGGTGCTGGAAGAGGACCCTTTGTGCATGTTGTACCATACTGAAATGAAAACCTTTCTCTGTGTAATGATAGCTTACCATCACAGCTGTGTCCCAAAACAGCAGATCTGTATGTCCAGCAATGCCAAATCAGACACCAGGTCTCACCCATGGCAAGAGGCAGCCTTTGTTCAGGTGCCTGCAGCTCAATATGAGCAAGTCATCCCAGTTCCACTGATGAGCAATGAAAAGCCAGAAGCATTTCATAAACTCATAGAATGGCTTAGGTAGGAAGGGACCTTAACGATCTCCTAATTCCAAACCTCTCTTGTGGGTGGGTTGCCATCCAGCCTGGTCTTGAGCACTTCCAGAGATGAAGGATCCACAGCTCTCTGGGCAGCCTGGGCCATGCTTCACTGCCCTCTGAATAAAGAATTTCTTCCTAACATCTAACCCAAATTTCCTCTCTTTTAGTTTAAAGCCATTCTCCCTTGTCCTATCACTATCAGACCATGTAAAAAGTTGGTCCCCCCTGCTTGTAATTCCCTTCAAGAACTGCAAGGATGCAATGAGGTCTCCCCAGAGCCCTCTTCTCCAAGTTAAACAAGCCCAACTTCCTCAACCTGTCTTCATAGGAGAGATGCTCCAATCCTTTGATCATCTTTATGGCCTGTTTGAATGACATTTTCCCCACTGGAGAAGTCTCCTTTAGAAAGTACTGAATCCTGGGCATCACTGGTGATGCCTCTATGGATGAGCAAGGATGGATTCTTTGTACAAGCCTTGAGGTCTGTTTAGCCATTTGAGGCAGCAGTGATGGAAAATCCCTCTTGAAACCATGGCAGAAGGGAGGCTGTAGGAACTGTGGAAGTCCTCACCATTACTGTCCTTTTTATGATGGTCTCCAGCCAGTTGTGAACCTTTAAACCACATCCCCACTGGCTTCATATCTCAGTGCAAGCCTAAAGCTGATCTCAAGGCAGAGTTTATTTGCAGAGGCTGGAAGCAAGCCTGGTTATTCTGCTAGACACATGTCCACAGGGCCACAAACCCGCCAACACAAGCATAGAGCCAATTAAGCACATTAGTGTGGCATCAGGCCAAACTAATTGCGCCCTGCTTCTCCTGGGTCCATGAGCCTTCCATTGCCTTGTGAAAGCTGTGGACATTTCCCTTCTGAAGAAGAGACCTCAGAACCATCCTGGTTTTCCCACAACCTTGTAATGTCTCCAGAACCTCAGAGCCTCATCTGGGGTTGCCACAAAACCAATCTCTGCCCTGGAGCATTTTGAGATCAATACATGAAGTAGGCAAAAAATAGAAGTGTTGGTAGACATTTGCTGGGGATAAGCCATAGGGAGAGAAGGTGGCACAGAGAACTGAGAATGGGACCAAGATTCTATAGTCCCCAGACCTATGCAAACCTTCCCACTGAAACCACTCTGTTCTTGTGCCTACTCCCTACAGGGTGCATCTCTGGCATTGTTTCCCTGTTCCACCAGCAGAATGGAAAATCACACCTGGCACTGTGGTGTCTGAGTGGTTTCTATTGCCTGTATTTTTCTCCTTTAAATCCCTACCTTTTGGGATGTGGTTGATCTCAGTTTCTATGTTGAAAATATGTCTTGGGTTTGTTTGATTGCGGAGGAAAGGTGGGACCTGGGAAGTTGAGAGAAGTCCAAATTCAGAAGGCACATAAGTGACCCTCCTTCCCCACCATTAATGATTTGATAACTGTTTGGGTCCTATGGCAAACTCAGGATTTGGGGGGAATGTGCAGAATCTCATCAGCTGTGTGTTGTGCACAACCCAATGCGCAAAGACTCTGGAGTATAGGAAGGAAGCAATCAAATCTGTTTTACAATTGCATTGATGGGGACACCTATTAAAAATTAAACCATTACCCTGCCCTCAGATTTCCTAAGGTTAGAGACAGCCTTTCTTATTATTCCAGCCTACACTTCCTGTGCATTTTAATTATTTTCTTCACACGAACGCAAATGTGCACAGTGAAGACAAGCCAAGCTTCCCAAATCAGTTTAATGAATGTCCTCATCTGAGACGATTGTCTTTCGTAATGACTGAGAAATACAGCTCTCCAGCCTAGCTCCCCAAGATGCAACGTGACCCCAAAGATATGAAAAACCAGAGCAATTCATCAGAAGCAGCAGGAGAGAAAAGATAATTAGGGTTGGAAATGCAAGGAATGAAAACTGAGCATGGAGGGCACTTTGGGGAGAGAGAAGAGGGGAGACAGAAAGAGCCATGAGCTTAAATCTGTTGTGTGAGCTGCCATGAGACCCACTAAACACCTGCACAAGGAGGGAAGCCAGCTCGTGCCTCCTGCATGCTGACAAAAAGAAAAGGGCTTCGGGGGAAACACACCTCTCTCCTTTACAGGTTTTGCTACTGGAATAAATCTCCATTTCTTCCCTTGCTCCAGCTTTTTTTATCGCCTGCAAGCAGAGCTGATCCCCAGCTCCCTTATTTTCAGAGATGTGGGGGATGCACATTCTCATATTTTCATGTTTTCCCTTCACTTCCCCCTCCCCCTGCTGCCTCTGCTTCCCCCTGACCTCAGCATCCCCTTCCTTGCAGAGCAGCGAGGTGAATAGGGTCAGGATGTCTCCACGATGGGGCCCCTCTGTGTCCATACGGCCAGGGAAAACCATGATGCCTGCAAGCATCTGTCCATCAGGTGTTATTAGGAAACCATCCCTCTACTTGCTCTGGTATTGATCTCTGCTTATTCGATGTTGAACTGCCTGGAAAAGATGGAGAAAAACCCAAACCAGCCCATGCTAATCAAAAACCTCTGTGCTGCCCTTGCGAAGAGCAGCAAAACTCCAAGTCCTTTGAGCTGCAGCACAAACAACCTGGCAGGTCCTACCCTGGAGCACTCGCAATCCTGAAAAGCTGAAGGAGGGAGGTTGATCACCCTTTTCTCCTTGTTTTTGCAAACAGAGACTCCAGGCAGTTTTGTTGCACTGGAATAGGAGCGCTCCCATAGTGAGGATCAGCACGCAGCCCTCTGCCCAGGGGCAGCACCAGGGTGGGCTATTGGGCTGCTTAAGTTCAGACTCTGCAGTGCTTCACTGGATGATTTTCTCCTTGTCTTTCAGGCTTTAAGCCTGCAAGATCTTTAAACACAGGAGCAGCAAATAGCAGAGAGCAGTGGTAGTGCAAACAGCCTTCCACTTTTTCCACAGTGCTAATGCAGGCATGAGTTCATATCCTGATATGATGTAAAATGGGCTAAAGCTGCCTGAATGCTGCAGCTAAATGGGCTCACTCCCCATGGGCAGTGCAGATACACAAGGGTGAACTTCTGTCCAAGACAAACCCACCACCCGTCATTCCTTCTTCCTCACTATACACAGGGAGCAAAGTTTCTCCCAATACCCAACTGATTCCCCAGAAAAGGCCAGATTAGAATCACAGAATCATAGAATCATTAAGGTTGGAAAAGATGTCTAAGAAACCTAGTCCAACCCCAACCCATTCCCACCGTGCCCACATCCCTCAGTGCCACATCTCCAATATTCTTGGACACCTCCAGAGTGGTGACTCCACCACCTCCCTGGGCAGCCCATAAGCAAGGGCAAGACAGGGGCCAGCTGGCCAACAACCATGCAGGACTGGCTGGTCCATCAGCATGAAGGATCAGCCAGTGCACGGATCCCTTACCACACAAGAACAGTGGCTACTGTAGTCAAATACAACTATAGGAAGATGGAGTTTATTTTTCTCACTGCTCATGGGACTATTTACATTTATACTGCCCATTGCCTATGTTTCACTGCAGGATTTCAGGCAGAGAGTTTGATCCTCTTGTATTTAAACTCAGATAAACCAACTTGCATGGATATTTTCCATGCAAAAGAAAATTATTCCTCAGTGCATGCTTTAAATCCCTTCTTGCTGCTGCTTCCTGTTCCTCCTCCTGACTTGCTGTGAATCCATCGTAAAATGGTACCCAGTTCTTTCCAGGAGAGCCTTCATTTCTCAGTGTCTGATCTCCTTTAACACATGGGTTAACACTAATGGAAACACACTAAGTGGCATTAGGAAGTGAAGCAGGGGAGCAGCTCTACCCCATCATTTCGCTAATTGCTTCACTGCTAGTTCTGTGCTTCCTATTCCTTTGACATTCCTTTGAAGTTGTAGTGGGATGCTCTGACATATCTGGTACATCAGGGAGCACTGAAAGGTTACTGCTTCCTAGTTAAATAGGAACAGAAGAACTGTTAATTCCCTTCATCTGGTATCCATCACACAGCAGAGGTCAATGCCGTGTGCTGGGGAGGATGTCCAACTGGACACATGCTGAAGTTGGTAGCTACAGAATGCTGTATATCCTCTCCAAGCCTCTGGAGTAGAAGTGAACATGAAAAAGTAAGTTTGGATTTGCTGTCACTTCATGGACAAGGGTGAGAATGCTTGATGGAAGGTGCACATATGGAGCTGCAGGTGTAGATGATCCATGCATTGCATAGGATCCTGATGAGTACTTTCTGGGTAGTGTTTGAGGCAAGTAGATTTTTTACTGTGCACGAGTCATGACTGTGCAGAAAATCCCACGGAGTGCTACGTAGCTGCAGGACAACAGTGCTGCAGTCACACTGCTGAAAGGGCTCTCCTAACTGTGCCTTCAGTAGGTTTGCATTTCTCCCTTCCCTTTGTTAATGAGAACATGGCAAAAAGAAACCAGCAAGAAAAACCCACACGCTTTGCACAGGTATCCTAGGGAGCAGTAACTGGAACAAAGCACTGGGCTGGCTTGTCTTGTTTCTTAGGCAGACTCTGTAACCTAGTGATACATCCTGATCATAGAATTATAGAATCATTAAGGTTGGAAAAAAGATCATCACGTCCACAAAGATCAGCAAGTCCAATTGCCGACCCATCTCTACCATGCCCACTGACCATGTCAGTGGTTACCAAGATGAAGTCTATGGTTATATCTGCACTCTGCTCCAGGGTAAATAGTGCATGCACATCTAAAATCCTCTTCCTGAGGCAGGCTGTCATACAGATTTTTATTTAGAACACCATCCATGAGCAGGACAAGTGTTGGAGGTGCTCCAAAAGGTTGAGGCACTTGGTTCAAGTCTGAGTGGGTGTTTTGTGGTCTGGATCTACGCTTGCAGATGTACACTGGGCTGGTTTTGTACATGCTGTACATGCCCTGATTTTGGCTGGCTTCAAAATGCCCCCAGAAATGGCAAAGACACTCAGCTCTACTAATCAAGCCCGAAGCTATCCACTGTAATATAGATGTAGCCACAGGAAAGCATGTGATGGAAGTCAGATGAAGTAAATCAGCACCAAAAGGACTTAATCCCTGATTAGAAAGAGATGTGGTTCTCTCTTCATCACCTAGCCATTCAATTAAGACCAGTCTGCCTTCCAGGGGCAGAGTCCCATTTAGCTGCGAGCTGTGGGCTGCAATGCAGACTTGGCAGTGATGCAGCCTGTGGCCTCCTCTGTGCAAAGATCAAACACGACTGCTTCAACTGTCCATTTAGATCTGCTTTCCTGCTGTGCAGCTGGCACTGAGTTGTTTGGGAACGAGATTCAGTCAGATTTTTGTGGCAGTTGTTCCCTTTTATTTTTTTCCTAGAAAAGGTTCTCACTTCATGTTTATCTTCCTGGCACAGTGTGAGCACTATGGTGACACAGGGAAGGTTGATGGAGTTCCTCTCAAAGCTCAACACCTCTCTTCCAGGATCCTAACGCTTATGTTTCAGGTTGGATATCAGAAAAAGGTTCTGCCTCAGAGGGTGGTGGGCATGGAACAGGCTCCCCAGGGCAGTGGGCACAGCCCCGAGCTGCTGGAGTTCAAGGAGTGTTTGGATAATGCTCTCAGATGTAGAGTTTGGATTTGGGGTGATCCTGTGTGGAGCCAGAAGTTGGACTCAATGATCCTAGTGGGTCATGAAGCAGCAGAGCTCTTGCACAGGGCAAAGAGCATGAAACCAAACTGCATGCTCTAGCAGGCACGAGATACAGAGAAAGGAAGACGAGCACAAAGTCACCAGGAAAATGGAGCCAATTGGCTGAGCTGTGTACTGGAGCAGGGTGAGCCCAGACACCTATGCACAAGAGGTGTTTCCATGTGGTGGAGAACACAATAAGGTGAAGGAGGCTGTAGTGAGGTGATGGTCAGTCAGTTCTCCTGGGTGACAGCAATAGGATGAGAAGTAATGGCCTCAAGTTGTGCCAGGTAAGGTTCAGGTTGGGTGTTAGGAAAAATTTGTTCTCAGAAAGAGTGGCAATGCACTGTGACAGGCTGCCCAGAGAGGTGGTGGGGTCACTGTCTCTGGAGGTGTTCAGGGAATATGATGTGGCACTGAGGGACGTGGTTAGTGGGCAGGGTGAGGATGGGTTGGTGGTCAGACTTGGTGATCTTAGTGGTCTTTTCCAACATTAATGATTCTTTGATTCTATGACTCTAGGGATGCACTGAGGTTGGATCCGTTATACTTCCCCAAAGAGAAACCAAAAGCTATTAGTGACAGTGGTGGGGATCCCACCACCATGCGGGAGCACTGCTGGTGTGAAGCCCGTGCACACGTCATGCTACAGCTTTGCAGGTATGTATGCAATGTACAGAATGGTACCTGCTGGAATACACTGGTTCCAGATGTCCTGAGTATTTCAGAGCAAAGCTCCAGCCAGAATCCTTTCCTGGCTATAGCCAGGGAGAAGGAAAAGCCAGCGAGTTCAAATGTCTTTGGCTGGCTTAAATGAGCAGAGCTCCACTGAGCTCAATTAATTTTGGATTATTTCTATCCTCTGGAGAGCCCGTGTCTGTCACAGAGCTGAACTCTTCCCAACCGAGGACTTCAGTCATTGAGTTCAGCAGTAGGGTTGGATTCACTTTTAGTAATGGGTCAAGCAAAGACCCGTGCAATGGATTTTAGGATGCATGCATGCATGTACACATAAACACACGAGCATGCACTCACACCATAATTATGTGAGATTTATCACTCTTTTTTGGAAACATTGAGGGAATTTGATGGGAATCAAAATCATAGAGAACTATGATCAGAACACTAGAATCCTATCTACAGTTATCAGAGGCTGAGATCCTCACATCTTATGGCTTGATTTAAAAATACTACAGTGAGTTTACTAATTGCAGATAAATCCAGTAGTCCTTTTCTTTAGTAGCATGGCAGGATTCACTGAAGAAGTCCCCAGCCACCTACAACCTGCACGTTTTTATACTCCCATCAGTGTGTACATTGATCTGTTCTCTTCCAGCCACTACTGCCTTGCGTACTGTCGCATCATTCAGACTGGCTTTCACACCACAGAAACACTCCTTCTCATTTCTCATTCAATTCTTTGGAGTCCAGAATCCACCCCACAGCCTGATCTTGTCAGGTGTGTGATGGAGCACCTGAACATCCTATGGGACACTGTGTGAGCCAGGGGTCCCACTGCTGCCAGCACAGGGGAGATGTGCTGACCTGATTCACCACTGATTTGCATGTGCAGTGTTAAGGGAAAACGCTGTATCCTATTAAATTAACAAACTAGCACATTCCATCAGCCAGTTCTCATGCCCTCCAGGCATCCTCTGGAGGTTTCCGCGACATGCCAATGAAACATTCAAACTACAAGACAGCCCAGTCACTTCCCATCCATTTTTTATGGTACCATGGAAACAAAGCGAGCCTGGCAATTCCTTCATTAGACTTTCAATAAATCACTCCACAGCTGTAAGAGGTACGTGCCTCCATTGCCCCTGGGTTTCACTGGGCTCCCCTGGGCTAAGCAGGCTGCTGCTATCTATGCTGTCACCTTGTGTTCCCTGCTCCCTACAAAGCCATGGAGGGTTTGGGAGCAGACTGGCTCCTTTCAGGCATTGTGTCCACAGACATGGCTTGGCTCTGCCTTTCTGGATGCTGTTCTTCCATGTGCTGGGCTGATGAAAAGCCTTACATGGGAAAATGATTTTGCAACACCATCACCAGTCTGAGTGGAGACTGAGGGCAACAGGGCAGACTCAGTGACTCCACTGCTGCACAAGTCACCTTTTGTCCTGCTGCTAGGGATGCTTCCTCACCCACCCATTTCTGGGCTTTGATGTATCCATAAGAGCAGATCATTCACTTTTTCCATCTTAAGGCCATTCTCTTCTCACAGTCAACGATCGTGTTCATGTGTTTGCACAACCCTTTCTCTTCTGCTCCAAACACTGCTGATGTGTGAGCAGTCACAGCTGTCCTGGAGGGGAAGGGAAGGGAAGGGAAGGGAAGGGAAGGGAAGGGAAGGGAAGGGAAGGGAAGGGAAGGGAAGGGAAGGGAAGGGAAGGGAAGGGAAGGGAAGGGAAGGGAAGGGAAGGGAAGGGAAGGGAAGGGAAGGGAAGGGAAGGGAAGGGAAGGGAAGGGAAGGGAAGGGAAGGGAAGGGAAGGGAAGGGAAGGGAAGGGACACTTTGACTTCAGAGGGCTCTGTATCAGGTCCTTCATTGTTTCAGTTTAGCATTCACTGAGGGTGAAAACACATCCTACATCTCTGAGCAGCCACAGGGGAGGGCTGTGCTGTGTTGGGCTGTCCAGGCATCTCCCTTTGAAGGACCTCTGGCTGGAGTGGTCTCCAAGCAGTGTCCCATGTCCCCCTGCTGCCATCCCACCACTGCAATGGAGCACAGGACCGCTGGTACCCACAGGATCCGTAGGAGCAAGACCAGGAGGTTGGTCTCTCCAATAGGAAGAACAGAACAGCTGGGCTAGGATGGAGAAGACTTGTGCTGGGGGTTATTCATTAACCTCGTTGTCCCTGTAAGAACATTTATGTTCTGGTGACTTAAATTAACCTCCCATTAAATTGCTTTCATCAACAAACTGCCAGAATCTGCCTGGGTGCTCTTGGCAGAGTGGGCTTTGTGCCTTTGCCAGGTGGCCTGGCACGCTCAGCAGCAGTGAGAGCTTATGGGCCCTGTCTTTATTAAACATTAAAGGCTTCAGTTCTCTACAACAGCTAATAATAAAAGGGATCATTGAAGTTTATTCTGACACGAATGAAAAGGTTAAGATTTATTGGGAATCTCGTCAGTGGTGTTTCTCAAATGCAAGAAGATGCATTGGTATGGGCTGGTCACAGCTCCCCCTCAACATAGCAAGGCACCTTCTCTCAGGATCAGGAACAGAGTTTGTGGGGTCTTCTCCATCACAGCTCATCCATCTCCCACTGATAGAATCACAGAATCACAGAATCTTAGAATGGTTTGGGTTGGAAGGGACCTCCAAGATAATTTACTTCCAACCCCTCTGCCATGGCAATGCTGTTAACCACTAGATAAAGCACCAGATTAGGCTGCACGTGACCCCATCCAACCTGGCCTTGAGCACGTCCATTGATGAGGCAGCCACAGCTTCTCAGGGCAGCCTGTGCTAGTGCCTCACCTTGCTCCCAGTGAAAAATTTCCCCAACATCTAATCTAAATCTCTCCTCTTTTAGTTTAATGCTTGATCCATCCTGCTGGTGAGTGCTGCCCAGTCTGAAAAAAAAAAAGAGACTTCAAAGAAAATATCCACTTGTGTAACCAAAAATAGATCATTTTTATTAATTTAGTTAATGGCTTGCAGTAATGAGGCTTGCTTGACATTTTAATTTGCTTGGTCAAAGGGGAATGTCCATCAGAAATAATCATGATGAGGGAAAAAAATAAAAACGTTGTTCAGCATCTCTGGATTAGAGACACTTAGAAGGGTCAGGAAAGGGATTATGATGGACTCCATTACCACAAACAAACCGTGCCTGATGCCCACCAGCCCACCCTGCTCACTTCTCACCAGTGGCCTTTCTGCCTCCAGAGAGGGCTGTTTGCTTTGGCATGCATCCACCTCCACATTTGCTCCCCCCAGTACTGAGATTTAGCAGGAAACTGGTCATTTTAATGATGTTGTGTCCCCAAGCTCATCCCTACTGCCCTTCTCCCATCCCTAGAGTCATAGAATCATTAAGCTTGGAAAAGATCACTACGATCATCTAGTCCAACCATCAACCCATCCCCACCATGCCCACTAACCCATGTCCCTCAGATGTGACCTTGTGCATCTGCTTCCCATCCCTGCTACTGGGGAGGGTTATTTCCAGGCTCTGCACCGCCGACTTTGGAGCATTATTCCTCTTTTGTAGTTTCAAAAGAAAACATCTGTGAGCAGCTCGTCACAACAAACCCTTGCCCGTGTCTGATCTCTTACGATAACATGCTCTAATGAGGTTAGAGCTCCCCTCCTGCCTTGCAAACGTTTCGGAGTTGCTCGGGCTGAATGAGACGGAGGTAATTAGAGTGACATGCCTTCGTGCACAGAGAGAATGAAGCAGCACAAATTTCCTGATTGGACAAGAGCAGTTTGGCCTCAGCTGAGCGAAATAACCAGGCAGTGATCTAATTCACTTTACTGTTAATAGATTGTTATCTGCGGAGCCGTAGTGCAAACACGATAAGCTGTAAAAAAATAGAGATAAAAGCTCGAGCTGTGACTGTTGAAGAGAGGCACGTTCAGCCTGACTCTAGGCTTGCTGGCCTGGGCTCAGCTCCAGTTTCTGCTCACCCTTGGAGCCAGCTATGGTGATAACACTCAAGTGGGGCCATGCAATTGAATTGCTTCACAAATTGCAGGATCGTTTGGCTCCAGTACTAGGTTGGGAATTCATTGGTTTGCCTTGCAGAGTCCAAGCCATGGTGGGCAGATCTGGAGCCAAAAGCTTCCCTGGGTTGAGGCCTGGGTTCAGCATGACTAGCTGCCATGCCCCATGCAGATTGGAGGTGCAGTGGCAGCTGGGTCCCACGACTGGCTGAGCACATCTGTCCCACGCAGCTGGATCCATCCTATCCCCCAGCAGAGCATCCCTTTGGCAGCCTGGCTGCTTGCACGTGGCCCCATGCACTGACTTCATCTCCTATACTCCTCCGTACCATCGCCCCAAGATAGAAAGGAGGTTGCACCCACATGTTGTGGTCAAACAAAACTCTGAGATTTTGTACTAGAAATGAATTGTAACAGAAGAACTGGAGGTGAAAACAGGTCTGTGAGTTTTGTCTGCACTTAGGGCAGCTGCAGTGCTGTTTTGGTGTGTTTCTAGACTGCACCTGCATATCTCATGCACAAGAATACCAACTTGACATACACAAGTGGAGATGTTTTGGCCAAGGTAATTTTGCTGCATTTTTCAAGCATACCATGTCATCAGCAGTCAATATCCCTGCCACTCTTTCCTTGTTCCTTGCATGGAGGTCCACTGAGTTCATCACTGCTGCATCCTGCCAAGCCAGATGACAATACAGATAGAGTGCACTCCTTTCATGCCACTCAAGGGTGAGTTCCGCCCAGGTTTTAGCTCTGTATCCCTGTATTTTCTGGTCAGAATATGAGACTTACACCCTTCACCAGTAGGTGAAGGTCCTAGATGACTGCAGAAAGGTCACTCATGGGACTCCGGTGTTTTGCATCCCCCATGAGGATGGATTTGTGGATCACCAAGGTAATCCAGGAAGGGGTTCACTAAGATCTGCCCAAAGGTGCAGTTTGGCAGAGCATCATGGGTGAACTGAGCAAGAGAAGTAGCCTTCCTTATGGCCACAGGATGCAACCTCACTCCTACACTGCCTATCTCTTCCCATAACCTCCACACCGTCCTGTTCTTATACAAAATACACTGTGTCTCTTATCTGTTTTTTTTCTTTCCTCGGGCAAAAAAGCTGTCAGCTTCCCAGTCAGGTTTCAATGTGTCAAAAAACATAATCTCTTCAGCCAGATTTAGTCTGCTTTTGCAAAGTGAGTGTACTCTGCTGCTTCATTGACAGCTTCATTAGAGGTGAGACAAGCTCAGCTTTGTCTGCTCCATCTCTCCCCAGCCAGAGCTCTTATCAAAGCATAACTGCAGTTCCTCATGGTCAGCCTCTTCAGAGCACTTCCAGGATTTGCTGGGTCACTCCAGGTCTCATTTCCCCATCAGTATCATGGAGTATGTCAGAAGTTTTTCTTCCATTTTTACCTAATTTGATGGCAAAGCAATGATGGAGTTGAATGGATCTATCCTATGTATTCATATATCCTCTACATCCCAGCAGAATCCTTGTACAGCAGATGTCAGTAGGTGCTAATCCACAATACATCGTTCTGCCCAAGCAGTGGGCAACCAAGCTACAGAAATGATAGTTAACATAGGGATACCCAAAAGTCAGCAAATTCAACAAACTGGGACACGTGCCCAGTGTGTCTTGCAATCAGCCAGGCCAGGCCACTGGGAGCACGGTCTCTGACCATTGAAATTGATTTAAGCCCAAGTGCAGGCTGATGTTTGAGTCAAAAAATTGCCCCTAGAGGGAGATTTGGACGCAGCCACCCTGCCCTGAAGAGGAGGAGGATTAAACATCAGCATGCAAGCTCTGCCAGCTGCTGCCTGTGCCAAGCAGCAAACCTTGGCCCATGCTATTTAATAATATAGACATAACCTTGGAGACTCTTCAACCCACCCTTTGCATCCTGCCTCTGCACTTATGCCATGCCAAGCACATGGAAAGTAGCCTGACTTTCATCAGGAATGCCAAGCCCTGCTGAAAGCAGAGGAGACACACACCGGCTCCTGCTCAGCTGGAGAGTCTGCTGAAGGCCACAATTTTCCAATTGCTTGAAGAGTTGTCATTAAACGGTTTAAGATGACAGATTGCTAAATTGCTTTAAGGTTGGTGCCAAGCAGCCTTCAATAGGGCATTCTTCGCTGTAAGAATATGTGTGCACTGCAGTCCTTCACTTGGTAGAGAATAGGAAAATCATAGCTTTGCTTTGAGGATCCTGAGCTGCTGGGAAGGAGCTCATTTTGCTGTGAAAATAAGAGGAACAAGATTCAGAAATGGGAAGGAGAACATCTGAGAAGAGAGCTCCAAAATCCCTCTGCAATTTGATTTCTTCCCCAGTGTCTTTCAGTCACTGCTGGCACTTCTGCATCAGAAGGAGTTGGTATTTATACAGACCTTGTTCAGACCTTGCAAGGGTCTGATGGGAGACTGCCCTGGAGGAAACATTTCTGCCTGTGACCTGTGCAAAGGAGAGAGTGAGGAGAGGGACCAAAGGGAGCAAAGTGATGAGGAAGAGGTTGGGGCCTCCTGTGCCATCACCTAGGAAGAGATAATAGATATATTTAGTGGAGGGGCCTGAGGGTTACTACTCTCCAGGGTCTTCTGCTTTGGCTCTCAGTTGCACCATCTCCACTGAACAGACCACACAAGACTGGGGTTGGCAAGGAGATTCTTACCTAGTTTGTGTTTGAAGACTGTCATGGTAGGTGTAATGGATGCAATGCCTGTGCTGGCTAGCAATGGTAGTCACTCTGCGTGTTGGAAACTGCACAGTGCTGGTGGAGATGGCCTCATCCCCTCCTGAAGCACTTATCAAACATCCAAAACTGTCTGCTAACCCAGCACTCAGTAACCAGCCAGTGATGGAGCACCAGCAATGCCTCATCGAGGCACAGTGACACCACTTGGCACTGACAAGGAGACCATGGGCTTGTCAATACCTTCTCCTGCTCTCTGTTTACTGCTTTAAGCCGAGTCTTTTCACTGAATCGAAGAATCAAAGAATCATTAAGGTTGGAAAAGACCACTAAGATCATCAAGTCCATCCCCAACCCATCCCCACCATGCCCACTGACCACGTCCCTCTGTGCCACATCTAACCAATTGCCAAATACACTTTCCAGGGGTTCTCTGAACGCACACTTTCACACCTGCAAAATTAAGACGTGACCTTCATAAATCCCCATCAAAGACCTTTATTCTTCTGCTATTCTTCTTGCTGTTTTTCACATGAAGCATGCATGTGACAACCAGATAAAAGGCATCATCCTCGAACAAGCTAATTCAAGTTAACCAGTGCAATGAGAAGGACTGAGCAGCACCAAAGCGCTCTGGCATTTTGATGTGCACTGGGGGTTTGAGCCTTCAGCTCATTTTTAGTTTCTAAAACCCCAAGTGTTGGCCAGATATTCCCTAAGGTTTGGCAGGAAGCAGAAATGGAAATGGCTTCCTATGCATCTGTGTTCCAGGATTTTGGTGTAGGAGATGGAGGGAAGCCTGAAATATGTGTTTTTGAAGGAGTAAATATTGATCCCACTTTGAGGTGTAAAAGGGAGTCTCACCCACGTGGATTCCTAAGTGTCAATAAAGCAGGAGATCACTGTCCAGTATTTCTTTGTCTCTCAACACATAGAAGGAAACTCTGGGACACCCATCCTGCTGCCAGATTTGGCTGAAATCAGCAGACACATACGTTCATACATATTTTTTAAAGCTTCCTTTCACTGTACAATTAGAAGAAACTATGAATGGAAAACTTTTATCAAAACTGTCCACTATTTTATTACTTTTTGACTTTGGGGATTTTTTAAACAGTGATACTTCTGGGATATACGCTAGGAAGTGAAGCTCCAGCACCTTGGCCAAGAAGATGCTGTAGGTGCAAGAAAGATGATGAACATAAATAGCATGAACTTTCATTCCCTTATAGACCCTAAACCACAGGTGGTGGTACTATCTGCACTATCTGCCTCCCATTGCCTAATCCTCTGTGAAGGTATGGAGCAGCCAGATGCATCACAGCTCACAGGGTCTGAAGGGATGTCCAGCCTTTCTGAGCAGGGTCCAGGCTTAACTAATTCCCCCTGAGTTCCGTCTGAAATGTCATGCAGGCTCCTAAGTCCTGGGAGATGACATTTAGGATCTGAGTTATGTCAGTGCTCTGGAAAAATGTTTTCCATCAGAATGAGGGATGTGAAAAGCCAAGAGATACAAACTCAGAGACTAAGACATAAAACCTGTTGTACTTGCTGTAGCTGCCAAAAGATGATGGATAACACTGCAAGCTGAGGAGGACGAGGGTCGCATTTACAGCAGTTTCCAGGGGTATCCAACATTGGAGTAATCTCAGAAGAACTGAACAACCTGCTGAGCCAGCATGGGAATGCTCCTCCATGCTTCCTTAGGGTTTTATGTTCCCAGTCCCAGTGTTCTTAGTGATGAGTTTCCCAGTGATGGTAGAATCCCATTCCATAGGCATAGGTAGAGCTCAACACACAGCTTAGATTCCTGCTTGGTGCTGGGAGGTGCTCCCACCCTTATGTTTAATTCCCATCATGTGGTGAATGTAGAGAGATTGGGAGTGACAACAGCCATACGATGGTAATTGAGTGGGGTTACTTAGATGCTGTCCTGTCAGTAGGGCCCTGGGGACCTCTTTTTGTACACCAGCTTGGTGCCTGGAGCAGCCAATGCTGGAGATGAGAACTCCTTTCGAATAAAAATGCTGCTCCAGTACCTCTCAGTAGTTTCTCACTGGGCTTGACATTCTCATCTCCTTGCTGCCCCTGGCAAACTCCTCTTGTGGTGACTCTTCATCTCCCAGCTCCACACAAGGAAATTAAAAATCCCTGTGTTTTTCTTTAATCTAGTCTGTGCGCCAGCTGCACCGGGGGCTGTCGCATGGGAAAGTTTGCACATGCTGCTCAACCCACCTCCTTCGGCAGCATTCCCTCTCCTGCTGCACCCCTTGAAGCAGACAAAGGAAGAGGGAGCAGGGGAAAATAACAAAGGAATGCAGAAGAAATCACAGCAGATAAATGCTTTCTGATTGCCAGCACTAAAGGGCAGACCTGGGGAAAGTTGGGAAGTTTGGCTGCTTGCAAAGGGCAAGCTCATCATTCCTGTGGCCACTGCAGGGTTAGAGGAAGATGAGGAGAAACCAGAGATCGTGTCTTGGGCCACCTCAACCAGTGCTTTCCTGTTGCCTTGAACATGTGGCATCTCAGCTGGGAGAACCACCTCCTCAGCTGCCTTTCACTCTGTTCCAAAGGCCCTAGAACAAATATTGTTAAAACTCCAAGGCACATGGTTGCCCTGGGAAGGATTTTCCTGACAGCTCTACAGTAGCACCTCAGATGTACTTTAATCATCTAATAGAGGACTCCTGTATACTCCTCCTTTACAGCTGGGTGATGCCAAATGTCACAGCTTCCTTTAGGATAAGACAGCTAAACATTTCTGTATGTCTCAGGCAGTGTCCCATCCACCCACCAAAAAGATAAAGATTTGACCCATAAAGTTCCACTGGGTCATTCTTCCAAAATTTCCACCTAAATGTATTATCTGGTCACATCTCATTGCTGTACATCTGCTCCCCCTTTTCCCTTCTCAAACTCTACTACTTGCACATCTTCATTAAAAACCAATACACAGTTTGCAAGCTAGCCAGAGGCTGAAAAGCACAGCAGAGGCTAATCCACAAGTATAGACTGAATGATAATTTACTTTGGGGAAGAGCTGCTATATTCGGTTACTTTGTTCCCCTCCGTTATTGCCAGGTTCTCTGGGTTCAGAGCTGCTGCTGCCCTGCCTGATAAATTGAAGGACTTTACAGGCATATTAACACAGCTCGTCCATAGTCAGTGAGCAGACGATTGATTACATGTCAGAAAGTCACACACTGGGCAATTTTGCTCTCAGGCTTTGCCTCCATTTCTCAAAATCTACGTTACAGAGCAAAGAAATCAAACGTTAAAGAAAAGATTGGATGTGTGGAAGTTTCTTGCAACAGGCTTGGTCTCTTTGTCTCTACTTTTGCACAGAACTAAGAATCTTGTTGGGATTCAGAAAGGAACAGAGCCGGTCAACTGATGTCTTGCAACAAAGAGATATTTCCAAACAAAATGCAAGAATCTGTCAAAACTTTTGCTCCAAAACATGACTTTCAATGACATTCTCTCATTTTTCACCAACTCTAAGCAAGCAGCTTGTCCTTTCCTCCCTCCTCCACTTTCAAATCACCATTTGTAAATGTTTAGGCTTTAGCTCCGAATGTTATCATTCATGTCAAAAATTTTGAAGTCTTTCCCTGAGACCTGTCACCTTTTGTCAGTCTCTGTTATACAATGAAGACTCTCAAGCGTGCTTACTGCCAAGTCACCTTTTTCACATTGTGCCAGGATGAAGCCGAATGCCGAGGGGCTGCAGCTTTTGGGGGGACAGAAATTCCATTCCTAGGGAACTAAGAAGCTTGTGTGTTTGATGGGAAGGCCCTTTTCATGAAGATTGTCTGAGATAAATGCTTACCACCTGTATTGCAGTGGGAGCTGGACGTTGCAGTGGGTTTTGCTGATCCGTTGTGCTGCTTGCTGAACAAACACACAGAGCCAGTGCTGCTATCAGAGAACCCAGAGGCTCAGTCAAGTAGACAAAGCAGGAAGGGGAAAGGAGGCAGGGAGAGGTGAAGTGACTCACCCCGAATCACACCACAGGACAGGTCAGAGCCAGCAGGGGGACTGGCATTTCCAGATTCCCAGTCTAGAGATGGCATGACAGTCATGTTAAGGAAGGAGTGAATAACAAAGTTTTTCTCAGGCAGCCACCTTGTCTGCTGACATCAGAGGATCAACCTGTTCTCTAAGAGAAGTCCAGTCCTCTCCTGCCTGCTACCGGGTGTCTTTTGGATAAGTCCTGATGGTTTGTACTCCAACAAAGAGGGACTCTACATCCACATCACCCTTCGCTCTGTTGTTACTCTCTTCTTCCACACAGAATCATTAAAGTTGGAAAAGACCATTAAGATCATCTCATCCAACTGTCAGCCCACCCCCACCATACCCACTGACCACGTCCCTCAGTGCCACATGTCCACACTTCTTGAACACCTCCGCAGACAGTGACTCCACCACCTCCCTAGGCAGCCTGTGCCACTGCATTGTCACTCTTTTTGAGAAGAAATTGTTCCTAAAATCCAAGCTGAACCTCCCCTGGCACAACTTGAGGACATCACCTCTCGTCCTATCACTGTTACATGGGAGAAGAAGCCAACCCATATGCTCACTACAATCTCCTTTCAGGGAGTTGCTGAGAGTGATGGGGTCTCCCCTGAGTGTCTTCTTCTCCAGATGAACACCCTCATGTTCTTCAGGAAATCCCCAAGATTGAGGGTCCTGCATGAAATCTCCAAGACTGGAGACACTGCACGAGTTAGAACAGAACAACTCCAAAACCTGAAGCAAATTTACCAGCAGGGCAAAGCTGAATGTGACAGACCTCTGCATTAGCACCAGCTGGCATGACACAGTGACATGCACTGCACAGGGTTGTGCAATCCCAGGGATAACTGGGTAGTGCTACACTGGGTTATACTACTGAACTTCAGCAGAAGGCACGATCTGGGGGCTGTGCAGTATGGGAGCATCCCTTCTCCCTGCTGTAGGTCAGCCTCTGCTGTGCCAGATAGCAAAACAAAGCAGTTTGGCTCATCTGCTCTGGGGCTGCTGAGCAGCACACACCTCCTGAACCTCCCCAGGAGGAATAAGAGGCTTTTCTTCTCCAGCCTGCATCAGTTGAGCACACTGAAGAGGTGATCAATATCTATCGACCATCACTATTTCCTTCAAGTGTCCCCAGCCCCCGTGGTTATATATCTGCTCTCCTTTCTTGGCCTGCTTCCCACAGCAGGAATTCACCTCATTCTCTTCCAAAGACAGCTTCAGAATGGGGTTTCTCTGAGCTGGCAATAATTCATAAGACAAAATGGTAAAATTACGATATATGCTTGTCTCTGTTTTTTAACTGCTTTGGAAATTTGGGCTTTGTGGTTAAAAAATAGCAGATATCAAAGCCAAAAATACTGTTCTGATGCCTGTAATGTACAGAAACAAAACTCTTATCACCATTACACAAAAGGTTTTGCTATATCCTTGCATAGGGAAGGGGGGATAGTGAAGGAGGGGGTCTATCCAGCTGTCAAAGATAGGGGGCATCCCCCAAATCTTTAACCTACCAGGTGTGGGATCTCACACTCCCTGCAGGCACCTGCCCTCCCCCTGCAGGCAGCTGGCCCAGAGAGCTAAGCCAGCAAAAACTCTTCCAAACAAGCCAGTAATTTCCTGCTGGTTGAGTTCCCTGAACCTCACCCCAGGGTGAGCTGTGCCTCACTCTCTGTCAGGCAAGGAGGGGGAACACACAGCTGTGGGGGGACAGGGACAAACATGGGTCTGAGGCTGAAATGGCTTCATTAGGACGAAATGAGCGTGTAATCTGGCTGAGGGCGCTGTCCCTGTGGCAAAAGAGCACGGAGGATTCACGTGTCTTTTGCATGGCGCCCAAATGTATGCATAGCTCTGTTTGGAGATCCCACCTGGATCATCCTGCACCTCCAACCCTGAAAAAAACACCGACCAAGGAGAGAGGGGAAAAAGAGCAATACTCCAGATCCAAAGCAGGCAATGAATGAACAGCACATTACTAAGTTTGTGCAAAGCAGCCAACTTCTGGGGATCCACACACCACTGGCAGAAGGCCCATTCTGAGTGCATCTTTTTCAGATAAAAGCTCCAATCCACTCCTCATCTCTGTCCTCCCCACCCCCAGTGTTTACAGCACTCAGAATCTGATTTAGGTGGTTTGCTGTGGCTTTCATCTCAGTGCATCAGCATTTTTAAATTAGTCACAGGTGACTCAGAGGGTTACAAGAATGATGTTAAATTACCAGACATACACAGCCCATATACTTTATTACCTCATTTTTGTATCTTCTTTATGGCCTGTGATAGCGATGACCTTATAGTCTGTGGCTGAAGAGCCAGTTAAACTTGTTCTCTGTCAAAATAGTAATTAAAAAATTCCTATAGGGTAGGAAGCAAACCTTTACTCTCCAGCATATATCTTTTCCCAACAAGGCCCAGACAGCAATAGAAAACAATGTGCACAAACATCTCCAATGAGCACGTGCTCAGGCAGAGCTCAGTCATATGCATTACTATTTTAAATATATATATATTAGGCTTAACGGCATACAACATATGTCAGAGCCAGCAAAACACAGCAGTTTCTCTTTGGTCACCAAGTGATATTTGATCTGATTGCAAAGCAGGAAAAAATATATATAAATACATTTAGTGAACACTCTGTGCTGTTCTTTTAAATGAAGATGACAGCTCCTTCCTTTTTTAAATCTCCTTCTCTTTCTAATGTTTCACCCATCAGAATGGAGGAAGAGGGAATAAAAAGGAAGGGAAAATACAGTGACTGAGGATCTTTTGGTAACTGGGACCATGAAAGAAATAGAAGCAACCCCCAAAACTATTTGTTGGGGGAGAGGTCAATTTTTATCTCCTCAAAATCTACAACAGTTACAGTTTCATGAGGGCATGTGCTTAGGACAGGCCCTCACTGATTGCTTGTTTTGAAAAATATTGGTGACAGGTGGACAGTCAGACTGGATGACCTTAAAGGTCTTTTCCAACCTTGGTGATTCTGTGATTCTATGATTTCTCTCCATTTCCCCCCTTCCACCCTACATATAATTAGAGGAAGAGGAGGAGGTGGTGCTTCATCCCAGTCTGAAGCTCAGCAAGTGCTGGGAAGAACCTCCAAAAAGTGCTAGAGACAACCCTGAAAATATCTCACCCCACAATTTTCTTTGTCTTGATACATTCCTTATTCCTACACCCCCTCCCCCACTAAAAAGAGACTTTTCCCTTGGATCAATGGGTCACATCCAGCTTACCAGCATGTGGTCCCTGATCGGTGCCAGGTGTTTTTATTACCAATTAGAAGTAAATTCTCAGAAGCAGTAGAAGTACGGGATGAATAGCATCCTTTTCTTTTTCTCCTCCCACCCCATTCAGATTCCTTTTTATTGGTGTCATTTACAGGTTACTAACCAAGTTGAAACATTCAAGCTGAAAGTCCAGCAGTTAAAAAGCAGCAAGGCATTCAAAGCTTGCTTCCCATGCAATTTCTTAAAGTGCTGCGCTAAGGAAACATTCAGGAGAGCGAAGCCTTGCCTTTTATATATCCCAGCAGACTTACACTTTCTAATAGACCCATCTAAATCAACAAAGTATTCCCCAGCCAGGGCCAGGAGTCGGCAAGAATGGCTCCAAGGCAACTGATGCAGCCACAACTTTCCACTGGAAGTTAATGAACTTTTAAAAACATTTTGGGAAGTGATGTATGCGCAAAGCTCCTTGGTGTATCACGGTTAATATAATGTGTTCCTTTCCCTGGGGGAGACCCCGTCTGAGCTGTCAGCTGTATGATTGTTCTACTGGAAATTCTTCATGATGTATACAATCCTTTCTCTCCCTCCTTTTGTTTTGTGGGGGAAGCAAAAGGCGACCAGCTCCCACTTGTGTAAATTTTATGCTTCGAAGAATCTGAAGGGCAAATGAACAGAGGGGAAAAAAATTCTATTTGGCTGAGTGGGAAGACGAGAATCATAGAATCATTAAGGTTGGAAAAGACTACTGAGGTCATCAAGTCTGCCAGCCCATCAACCACCATGCCCACTAAACCATGTCCCCTTATCATGTCATGGTGCTGCCCTGAACATCACCGATGGGGCTGAGCATCCCATGGAGGTGTAGCTGCACCCTCATTTTCATGAGTATGCAGATCACTGCACAGGGACCAACAAGGATCTGTGGTATAAGGTAGCATTAACTCATCTAAGCGGCCTCCAGCAATGGAAAGGTTTCTCCTTATAAAACCCAGACTCCTTTTTAGCAGTCCTTTACAGCACACTTCCCAACAGCATGAAGCTTATCAGCTTTCTTTTAGTGTGAATGAGAAAGATCTGTCAGAACTGAGGAAGGACAATCACAACCAGAACCTCATCAGGCCAAGAGGCCACGACTACTCCTCCAGCTCTACCCAAAACCAAAGTTTCTTCAAAGCTGAACTAAAACATAAGCTCAAATGGTCATCAGTTTCTCTAGAGGGAGCTTACTCCACCACTTCTTTCCAAACAAGTCAACATTCAGCTGCCTTTGGGATCTCCGGTATGGTTTGAAGTTAACTTTTTTTAATTTCCATCCACAGCTGTCCAGCTCTGGGTACTTCTCAGAACTCTTCATGTTTGCTCTCCCAACGCATCTGAACTCAACACAGCAGTCCTCCGAAGGCTGTGTTCCCCCTGTGCCAGCTGACATTACCTACCTTTTTAATAGATCTGAAGATTGGCTTCTTTTTGGCCTTCCATGGAACTGCAATGAGAGTTTGTCTTGAGAGGTTATCACAGATGACCCTGAAGACACTCTTCAAGATGCTGCTTTTGAACACAGAGTTTGCTTTTCTGTACGCACAGCCTTGCATTCTTCACTCCCAGAGGGATTCCCTTCAGTTTGGCTGGACTAAAGGCATCCTGCTGAACCATGACCAGTTAAGCACACAATCCAATATCTCTCAGTATGAATAACCCATATCATCCTCATTTGCTAGCCTGCACATTTCTGTGTCATCTGTAATGACATAAAAGTATCCTAACCCCTATATACACTGCCACAGTGCCAAATAACTTATGCAAAACATCAAATAGCATTGTAAGAAGACTAGTCTCTGGGGAAGTCATATCAGAATAGCACTACTCATTGGAGACATGACATGAACCGCTTCCAAGACGCAGCAGTGAACTTCCCCACCTAACTTGTCCTGGTGACACTGCAAAAGATATGCTTTCAAAATCAAACTATCATGTCCTCGTGGGTAACATTCCTTGAATATGTTTTATAAATAATATCAACGTGGTTGTATTCCTCAGCCCTAGTCTATGATCATGAGAAAGATACTAGCAAGCTGTTCTCAGTCTCCCCTGACTCACTTCATCCAAGAAGCCTTCAATATTTCTCCATTTCTGAAGGAAGATTTGCTAATATTTGGCAGAAAAATAGCAGAGTGAAATCAATAGGGGGAACGGAAGAAGACTATGGCTACAGGTCATTTGTTTACACAGCTTTGTTAGTGACATGACTAAGGGAAAGTTAACATAAGTTTGCCGTTTTGGAAACCAGAAAATGTTCATGTGTTCAAGGAGTGCAGGAGCAGTGCCTGTGAAAATGGACACACTAAAGGAACGTCCATTAAAGCAATACTTTAGCTTTCCAATGTTAACTATTTTACACTGGCTGAGGGAGCGGGGCTTGGTCAGCCTGGAGAAAAGAAGGCTCCAGGGCTTAAAGAGAGCTTAAAAGCTTAAAAATAGGAAGGACACTGACTTTTTACATGGACAGATAATGATAGGACAAGGAGAACAGTTTTAAGTTAAAAGGGGAGGTTTAGAACAGATGTCAGGAGGAAATTTTTTAGCACAGGCTGCCCAGAGCAATGTTGGTGCTCCATCCCTGGAGGTGTTCAGGACCAGATTGCATGGGGCCCTGGGCAGCCTGAGCTGATGGGGGCAACCAACCCACAGGGGTGGCGTTGGAACTGGATGATCTTTAAGGTCCCTTTCAGCCCAATTAATTCAAGGACTCCATACAATCCCCAAGCAAGACTTCAACAACAAACTAGACCTTGCTTTGGGTATTCAGTTTCAGGAATGTTTTAAGTAAGAAACGTTTTATTTCTTAGAAAGCCTGTACAAATGGGAAAAACTGTTTAGAGATCAGCTTTTTATACACATATACATATATACTACTACACTACTTTTCTGACTCAACCTGCACGTTCACATCATTCTCTGTCTCCACCTCTCTCTAAAATGATGCCATAAAATGAAGTTTTTCAGAAGTTTACATGAAATTTGCTATCACAGATATATACAACATATGAAATACATCTATGAAACATCTGAAATGGACAAATATAGCATAGTTATGGAGCAGACTTTGTATAACACTGTGAAATGATCAGACAGGCTAAGACTTGTTTGTCTTTGAAAGTCATTGGGGAGAGGGTAGAATTGCGATGTCTGAAAATTCATTAATGGCTCAAAGAAGATAAACAAGGGCCAGGTGTCTCCATGGTCTTCACCAGTACAGGAATTAGAGACCAACAAGTAAAACTAGAAGGCAGATGGCTTACACAAACAGAAGGATGTGGTTCATTACCCAATGTGCAGTTGGGCTGTGTAGCTCCTTGCTGCAGGATGTTTTGAATTCTAGAAATGCACAAGGACTCATACAGGAATTGGGCAAGTTCCTGAAAAAAGTTCTTCAGAGGTTATTAAAACGAATGTCACTACCTCAAAAAGATTCCCTATAATATATAGCCAAAACACTGCAATTTTCCCATGTTTTTGCTCTTCTTACTGAATTGTATCAGGTGGGCTAATTGTGTAGTTCTTAAGTATTTTTGGCCTATTTTACAGTTTGCAATTTAATTTTCCAGCAATATTTTGGTGTTCCTAGCGAAGTAAATTTTGCCACTGCCAACTAATTACAACAGGAATCCAACTGGCAGGCTAAGAATTCTCCATGAATAGCTAAACGGAATAATATTCCTATTGCTTCCATGAACTCACATGCCAGAGTACAAGCAGCTGTACACAAGTGGAGAAGTTTTATAAATGGACACATTCCTCAATGTCCATCAAGGGAACTGAAACACAAACGTGTGGACACAAGTATGTGGATCAAGAAGCCACTCATCCACCATTTTCCAGCAACTGGGGCACTGGAGAAGTGGACTGGGTGAACTGCCCATCAGCTGCTGTTCAGTCATCACACTACTTCCATGCTAGGGAAACCAATGTCATCACCAGAAGGCAATCACCACTCTTCATGCTAACATTAGGGCCAAGAAAACCTGCAGCTTCTCTTCACTGTGCCATGAGCAATTGACACATGATATTGACGTGTTGTGGAGCCTTGGGTTGGATAGAAACTGTTCATTAACATTGCAAAACTGATTCATGCCTGATAATATGAACTGATGGCCTAGTCCCGGAACAGCAGTAATTCTTAGTGACTGCTAACAGGTCTGATATCTGGCAATACAGCAAGGTGCAATGATTTGAGCACAGTCTGTCACTTCTGAACACTGCAGATGGTTTGCTGGAGAAAGTTGGTTCATTACCCACATCATGTGTTGTTCCTCCAAGCTCCAGGTCTTGGGGACTGAAGTCTTTCAGATAATGTTTTCCTCTCAGATCTGAGGGGAGTTTGTGAGCAACTGTTTTCAACAAAATATCTGTGTTAGTTCAGTATCTCTGTGTAAGTTTGTTTTTCTCTCTGAAGGATTGTTGCATGCAACCATTCTCTGGCTTCTCTGTACCTTCCAGGGAAGAGGAAAATCACCCTATTTAAAATGCTTGCTTTTCTCCACATAGAACAATATTAACATCAAATGGAGATGTCTACATGAAAGAGTCCTAATTTTACCATAAATCTCTTTGTAAGACCCTTCAAATTGCTTCTGATGCACAATTCCACATTTTTGGAGCCAGACTCATGGGGTACAGCCTCACCATCTGCTCATCCTGGCAATACTTTGGCCCAACCACACAGCACACAGTATCAGTTCTCCAGCAAAATATCTGTGTGGGCAGTACTTGCAGGCAATCCCAGCCTAGAATGACTTGTGAAGGTTAATGGCAGAGGAATTCCAGATGCTGAGGAAATCTAGAGGCCTCGGCTTGTTCACAGGAAATCCACAAGCAAGAGGGAAAAACAGAGGAGGTAAATTCCCAGGGTAATTGCCTAGACATTTTTATTAAGAGAACGTGGTGTTGCATAGCTGACTCAGTCAAGTCCCAGCACAGTGTGCTTTCTCAGAAGGGTTAGCTTTCACTTGGCTGATCTTCCCCTCACCACCCTGAGACCTTCAGACTTGCCAGGCTTATGGCTTAAGTCCGCTTCTGGTTTAGTTTGAGATAAAACTGCCCTCCAAATCTTCAGGCAGAGCAGCGACTTGAGCATCTGAGCTCTAGAAAATGCCATGTGTCACAGGAGGAATATATTTCAAAAGCCTTATTTTCATTCCCACAAAGGAAGAAAACCAGTTTGAGAACACCAAAGGTTGCTCATTCTCCTGGTTCACTGTCAGTCTAGCTTTTCTCCCATGCAGAAGGTGGAGAAAAGGAACCCCAAAGGCAGGATGAATTAATCCTGTTGTCTTTGTAGGTCCAGGTCACATCAGTGAGCTCCTTGCCACCCATGGGATCTGCATCCAGGCTGCCATGTTAGCTACTGGCTGAAATGCAACAGAGACAGCCATGGAGAAGGAACTCACCTTGAGAAACATGAAAAAAATGCTGTTGTAGGGATTCCTAGGGCATGTCATTGTACAAACAGTCTAATGCAGTGTAATTGTTTAATTATCTCATGTGGACAGAGCTAACAGAGAGGAAAAGCACAGTGGGGGCAGACACCCATCATTCTCCTGCTCCACACTGCTCTCAAAGTGAGAACAGATCAGCATTGATACAACAGCAGCTGCTGGGAACAGCAAAGCCTTTGATTGCTACCTTCATCTTGGGCCAAGGTGATAAAAAAATAGGGCTGGATTAAATTGTCATTAGAATTTGCAACTCAACGGTTGTGCCCATCTGATTTTTGCTGCAATGTGGGCACAGTTTGTGGGGAGGATCCTGAAGGGAGGGTGGCTACTTTTGCAGTGTTCATAGTGGTGATTTCATTAAAATATTGCACTGGAAGCCTGAGAGCAGTGGGTGTTCAATGGAATCAGGAGCAGGTAAGAACAATTTGAAGGGACAAGCCAGAAAACCTGGGAAACTGTAGCAGTGACTGTGGAGCAGGATGAAGCCCAATTAGTGATTTTCAGAAATGTTCTGCTGATAACACTGATTGCGCTTAGTTGCTGAATGAACACAGACAAAAAGTGATTAAAGTCTCCTTAAGAGCTTCTAAATCTGCTCTTCAGAAATTCCATTAAGCAATCTAATTAGCTAATTCTATTAACTGATTAGGTGATATTAATTAGTTAATTTAGGGGGGAAATTTATAAAGCTATCGAAGGAAATACAGAAAAAAAAAAAAGAGGGAGACTTTCGGCCAAGAGCTTCCTTTCTTCACCCCCACCGTGCCTTAATTAGAAATTTTAATTGGCCATATGCTGGGGGTAGGGAATCGCTAATGGACCTCTACTCATCCCATCCTCTCTCCTGCTAGTCTTACATCTTCTGGCAATTCATGGCTTTCAAAACAACAGCAGAGGTTGGACTCTTGGGTATATTTTCTTCCCTATTCTTTTTGTCAAGAACACATGGCACAGAGCTCCAGAGTATAGATTTAGGAGAATATTGGGAAGAGATAAAAATCATGGATCTACGACACCTCTGAAGGGCTCTTTGGGGAACTGAGCAGCTTCCAAACACATTCTTCCATTTGTGGAGATGGTACTGAGAAGCTGACAAGTGTTCCTCATGCCAGCTGTACAGATGGATGCCCATCAGCAGGGATACCCAAGTCACCAGTACTTCCAAAGCAAAGTAGCATGCTGTTGGAGTTGCAGGGCTGGAGGGGAGGCCCGTGGGCGGTGTGAAACACAGATGAGCCATGCCTCAGGCACCTTCCCAGAGGTCCTGGGTGAGGGCTCACTCTTGGCAGTTTTGCACAGCATCATCCAGATTGGAAATTTGGCCTCTGTTGCCAGAGACACCCGGATCTCAGCTCCTGACAAATGCTGGCAGGGGCACAACCAAGCTTGTGAATCTTCCTGACCCTGATTGATGGATGGGAGCTCCAAACATGCCAAAAAGACTCCCACTGTATCCTGGGTAGCCGTGATCCCAGCGTACCAGTCTGTCACCAATTACACACAGATCTGGCAGGGGGAGGCAAGAAATCTCCCAGACAGCTGCAGCAATTCCTCCTGACAGGCACACACAGAGAAAAGGCTCAGCATGCTGCAGGCACCTCTAAATATCTTCTCCACCTCCACTCCCAGCACCGTCCCTGGAGCTGTTCCAGAGATGTGGTTTAGTGGGCAATATTGGTGGTTGGTGGACAGTTGGACTGGATGATCTTAGAGGTTTTTTCCAACCTTAATGATTCCATGATTCTATGATCCTTTTTCAAAAGACAACGATTGATGAAGGAACAGGAGTGAGTAGCACCACACCACACAGCTCCCAAAGTCTTTTGGAGGCACTGAGCTCATCTTGTCAAAGCCATTTAAACACCCGAGCACCTCACGTGCTGGCTGACTTTGATGTCCCAGCTGATCAAGGGCAGAGGCTGAAGGGAAAGATGCAGGTGGTTGTGGAGAAGGGAAAGCTAGAGTGAGACAAAGCTCTTGTGCTTAGATCAATAAAAAATCATGAAAACCCACAAACAGGAGCAGAACCCTCAGGAATTCATCCAGGAGTCCTGGCAACATGATGCAGCTGGTGGGAGAGGGGCAGTCCAACTGCTTCTGAGTGCACAGAGTGACTTCTGCAGGGCACTCACCTCCTTGCAACAGACATTTTGGCCTCAGCTGCAAATATTTGATGCACAGTGGAAATTGCATTGCTCACCTGTGGTGTAACCAAAGCAAGCCGTGGTCCTACTCCATCCCAGGGACATCCTGAGGCACAGATCAGTTTGGACTTCTTGTGAAAGGTGAAGATCCAGCTCAAGAAATAATTGTTGCTTTAAGTAAAGCAGAAGCTGTGATGAAACCAGTTTCCACAGAAGGCAGTTTGGTCCAAGCCACAGCATGCAAATTTTACCAAATACATGGCAAAGTGACTGCTTCCTCTTTCCCCTGGCTGGATGCTGAGATGGGTACCCAGAGTCAATAATCTAGGTGTTGTCCTGCCTTTGGACGGTAAATCCATGCCCAGAATGATCTAATATGGTAAATTTGCATGTCCTTCTGTTCACAAAAGCCTGCAAGCCATGCATATGGGAGCTCAACCACTTTGGGATATTGGGATATTCTTACCACTGAGCTGGGAACAAGAAAGCCCAAAGAGTCTCCCAGCTCCTAAGCAATTAGGTTCTTATCCTCCAGATGCCCAGCTTACTTGGGGCCCAGGTTGACCTCGATCACATCACTGTTGACATATGCAATCACATAAACTTCTGATGGCCATCTCACCTGCCTCCCAAGATACAACTTACAGATGCTTACACACTGGGGAGCAATGTCCACCTTCAGCAACAACACGGATTCCATCTCCCTCACCTTTCTATCAGTATAATGTCAACAAGTTGGGAGCAGTAAGGCCAAGGCACACAAGAGTTTGCAAAAAGTAAATCTTAGACAACCACAAGGCTGGTCACATTGTAAGTTGCATGCATAAAAAGCACCAAGCAGCACGAGGGCCAATTTCAAGCTCAAATTGTCAGAACTAGGGACCAAAACTGAACTCAGTTCTATGCAGAATGCATCAAGGTGATGTTTTTTATTATTTCAACCCCAAGTTGTTATCTTTTATTCCATTGTTCTGTGCCTCACCCTCATCAAAGATCTGGGGGCCTGAATAAAATCACAGCAACTCCATACTCCTCTGGAGTCCTGTCTGCTTCTTTCTTCCTATCAGGTCTTCTGCAGAAACTAATGCTCTTCCTCTTCCTCTTCCTCTTCCTCTTCCTCTTCCTCTTCTCCCCTCTCCTCCCCTCTCCTCCCCTTTCCTCTCCCCTCACTCTCTCCCCCTCCCTTCCCCCTCCCCCTCCTTTTTCCCCCTCTCTCTCCCTTCCTCCTCCCCCTCCCCCTCCCGTCCCTTTCCTTTTCCTTTTCCCCTCCCCTCCCTTTCCCTATCTCCTATCTCCTTTCCCATTTCATATTTCCTTTCCTTTTTCCTTTCCTGCATTCCAGCATGTGTTCCATTGAAGGATGAGAAATGCTATCATTCAAAAATGTTTCTCATATATCAGTATGTCACATTAAGAATCCAGACTGTAGATGTGAGTCCTCTGCTTGGAATTGCCTCAACTCCTGTTTTCTGTAGATATGAGGCTGGAGGGCAGCAAGAATGCCTTGTGTTAAATGTAGGATATGAGATGCTTCTATGTTCCATATGAACATGCAAAAAAAAATTATTTACTGTGAGGGTGACAGAGCCCTGGGACAGGCTGCCCAGAGAGGTTTTAGAATCTCCTTCTCTGGAGATGCTCAAGACACACCTGGACACTTTCTTGCACAATTTCCTGTCAGGAGTCTGGTTGGATGGAGATTGGACTAGACGATCTCCAGAGGTCCCTTCCAAGCCCTATCATTCTGTGATTCTGTGATTCTATGATTAGAGATTGTAAAACTATGAATAGCGAGGGAAAGATGAATATTCAACAGTTATAAGCAGGACCAATCAGAAAGACTGCAATTAAATGCAAAAAGAAGCACATTTTCCCATGCACACATCATTAACCCACGGCACCCATTGCTGCAGGATGCTGTGAACAGAAATCTAAGCAGAATTTCAACAAAATTAATGGGATTATATCCATCAGCAGCTACTGAACACCTTGCTCCCGAAAGCACCCTGCAGCTTCACAAGTCCTAAGCTGTTCCAACAGCAAAGGACAGCTTTTGGGATAGCCTGGGGAGAGCACACAGCAGTTCCCATAGCTTCACCACCACCCATGAGCCCCAAAGCATCGGCTGCATCTCAGTGTGCACTTTTGCGAGGATCCCTGGGCAGCAGAAGTTGGTACTAAAGTTCAGCTGTAACAGGAGCTTTGTTTAGCGGTGTTGGGACCAGAAGGTCAGCAGCAGCTGCTCTGCCAGGGTTTAACACTTTGTTCACCTCCATGCGCTCGCCCGTGCAGAATTTCCTGTTCCCCGGGCAGCATGAGGAAGAACCTTCTGTTATTTTGTTAGCCCTATTATTCATCAATTTTAACTCAGTTGTAACACGGAGAAGCCAACCTGCGTGCAGCTCTGTTGCACTGCAAGACAGCAGCCAGCAGCTCTTCCTCGCTGCTTTTTTCCCAAGCAACCCCAGGCGGCACCAGGAAATTTCACAGCTTGTGTTTTTTGCAAAGTTCTGCTCAAATGACGGCGGCTCTCGAGAGCCATGGGGATGCACCGCTGTCAGGATATTTAAATCAGGACGACACACAAGCACCAGAATAAAACTGCACACTGGAGGAGATAAGTACAGCAATGCAGAGCGCTCAGCTGCTGTTTCTCAACCCAGAGCCCATCTAGCCTGAATTATTTTATTGAAGCTCTGAAAGGTTGAGGACTGTGTGTTATTTAGACTGGATATAAGGAGGATGTTTTTTTACAATAAGGGTGGTGAGGCACTGGCACAGGCTGCCCAGAGATGTGGTGGATGCACCATCCTTGGAGACATGCAGGGTCAGGCTGGATGGGGCTCTGAGCACCTGATGGAGCTGTGGGTGTCCCTGTTCATTGCAGGAGAGTTGGACTAGATGGCCTCTAAGAGCCCCTTCCAACTCAAACGATCCTATAATTATATGATTCTATGACCATGTTCCTGTGACAACTCTCAACTTAAGCCCGTCAATCCCCTGGGAAAAGCAGCAGGTCTATTCTGGAGACTGTATAGCAGTATGGGAAGGTTTGTGCTGCTGTGGGGACCAGTGAGTGAAATACACTGACGCACATCCCCTCTGGCTGCTCTCAGACCTAAAGGTCTCCTCCCAGCCTGGTGGCACTCCCACTTCCAGCAGCTCCAGAGAAGTCAGCCCAGCCCTGCCCCAACACACGTGCCACAGCCTCGGTCAGCCCTGGCAGTGACATCTCCAAGTGTGGCAGCATGCCACGTCCCGTGTGTACAGCCAAGGCATCTTGGAGAAGATAAAACTCCAGCAAACCCCAGTGGCTTCCCAAGCACTTCCCCACCCTGCCAGGCCATGGCCACATGCTTCCCTCTGAGCTGCCCTCAGGTCAACACATTGCATGCCATGGCTCTCCAGCAGTCCCTGCCTAAGTCTTCAGCAACAGTCCCGGGAGTTACGGCCCTAAGTTACACTGCTCTGTTATGGCCATAGACTTTTATTCTCCCGTTTATTTGCTGAATGGTTGTGACAATTTGACAAGAACCCCAGTATTTGGAGGAACCCCAGTAGCTGGAAGCTGCCACCCTTGTTTGCTGGGTTTTGCTGGTGTGAAACTTCCCCATGGCTTTGCTGTTTATCTTCCTACAGCATCTTATGAAGTTGGATCAGCGTGTTCATAGAATCATAGAATCACAGAATGGATTAGCTTGGAAAGTAGCTTAAAGCCCATCCATTTCCAAGTCTCTGTCATGGGCTGGTTGCCCCCCATCATCTCAGGCTGCCCAAGGCCCCATCCAGCCTGGTCCTGAGCATCTCCAGGTATGGGGCACCCATAGCTCTATGAGCTGCCTGCGCCAGTAACTCACAGCCCTGTGAGTGAAAAATTTCCCTGACATCATTCAGATGTGAACATCATAACATTGGCCATGTCACCTGCAGAGCTTCTCAAATTCCAACCTGGCAATACTTGCAGTCATCTCTCCATGTCAGGTCTTGGTCATTTATTTAGCAAAATGCTAAAGGACTCAGTGCCCATTCATGAATAGATCATGAAGATTTTGGGCAGAGTTGACTTTTTGCTTTCAAAGAATTGTAGAATCATTAACATTGGAAAAGACATCTAAGGTCATCAAGGTCAATTGTCCACCTACCACCAATATTGCCTATTAACCATGTCCCTCAGTATCATGTCTCTACAGTTCTGGAACACCTCCACGGTGTTCTGCCCCACCTCCCTGGGCAGCCTGTGCCAGTGTCCAGCCACTCTTTTGGAGAAGAAGTTGTTCCTAACATCCAACCTGAACCTCCCCTGGCACAACTTGAGGCCATTCCCTCTGTCCTATCAAAATGAAAATGCTGGTTAATGATATCCCACAGAGGCTTGTGGAATAGGAGCCATTCTCATCTGGGCATCATGCAAAGCAAGTCACTGGTCTTCTTACTTACAGCTTTATTTCTGCCAAATCTGATTCCTCTCAAGATTGTTTATTGGATCAGATTTCTCACAATCGATGTATCAGTAGAAAGAGGTAAAGTAGAGCTGGATAACAGGGGAACGGCTTCTGAGCGAGCTTCCCTGCCAACCTAGAGATACTCAAGTTATGTGACACATCCATGTGGTCTATACATTCCTGTACCACAACAAGTGTCCATCTGCACACAACCAAACAGAAGGAAAAAGCCTTTTACAGTCAGGTAAAAGGCCCATTTTTGCTGAGGCCATGAAGAAGGGAAGCTGGATCACGCAGCAAACGATGGAGGTGCCTCCATCACCAGCTCCACCACAGCTTTGGCCATGGGAAACAAGTCCCAGTGGCTCCAATGCTTCGCAACACACTGAAGCAAGCTACCTGCAGGGTGAATGGTGCTCAGCTCCAGCAGAGTCACGCTGGGAGCCAGTTTTGACATATTATCCACTGAGGGCAGCAGGAGGAGGCAGATGTTCTTATCTGATCTGAACCAGATCGCACATCTCTGGCAGTCCCTCTGGTAATGTATAATCTTGGACCAAGCCAAGAAACCTGATCCCGTGCTGGGGCCTCCAGCTGTTACTGTGCTACAGTCATAAAACCTGCTTCATGCACCTGCTCGTACAATCTTGTTCCACAGGGGAAACAGCCTTCCTGACCATCCCCAGAGATCAGTTTTGCCCTGACAAATGAAGCTTGCAAGTCATTGTAATTTTAGCTAATATGGTTAGCATTGGCTGCCTGCTCCTGTAGGTTTGTTAGTATGATTCCTGTACTGAAAGTATGAGTTTTGAGCATTGGAAGCCCTGCAGTGAACAGGGACATCTACAGCACAATCAGGTTGTTCAGAGCCCCATACAACCTGACTTTCAGTGTCTCCAAGGATGGGGAGACTGAACGTAAGGACCTTTCTCTTCCTCTCACCATCCTCTGGGCATGGTGATGATGGGTGGATGGTTGGACTAGACGATCTTAGTGGTCTTTTCCAACTTTAATGGTTCTATATGCTCTAGGAACAGATCAGGAGAAACAACACCATTTGCGAAAGCAATAGTGATCTTTCAAGAAAACTTCAGGAAGAACAGTTCTGTAGATCCAAGTGAAGGTCCCTGCGAGAGCTGTGATGTCCACAAACACACTGCAGCTCCTCTCAGTGACATTCCTCATCAGAACAAAACCTGATCCCTTTTGAACCACAGCAGATTCAGAACCAGAGGTAGATTTCTGTCCTGCTCTTACCTTTTTATTATTCTTTCCCTCTGAAATCCACTGGAAAGTTTCCACAACGCAGCAGCATAAAAGGGAACATGATACAGTAATTTCCTGTGGAGAGGAAGCTGTAAGTCAATTACCAGCTACCTTTAAGCCAGGAAAAAGTCTCAGGATTTAAGAGGAGAGACACCAATAAAATCCTATAGGGACAGACTAGAAATAAAAGAATGAATATTTTTACACCGTTTCTTTTGAAACCACAGAAAAGCAGCGCAGGAACAGAGTGATTCACTGAAGCTCCAGAGGAGATGTATCCTCCTCTAATAAGTGACAAAGGACCATCTCCCCACTCAGTGGCTGCAGCAAAGTCAGAGCAGATGCTGAGACTGCCAGCAAACGAGGGCTGGACCTCACTGCAGCAACACAGCATGTGGCCAAGGCCCGTCTGCTCCACATCGCATCCCTTCCCATGGCTGTAGGAAGGCTGCTCCTCAGCAGAGCTTTCAGCTGGTTTGTCTGCTACAGGTTCTTCCCCTGCCCCCTCCCCCTGCAGAGGGCTGCCCTAAGTAAAATAATGAGCATCTGCTGTCTGTAGTTGGTTTCCTTTCATCCCCTCCGCAGGCAGAGAGCAGCCTGGCAGGAAGAGCAGCTCCCTTGTGTTGTTCTGCACGACCCTAGGGTGAAAAGGTGCCCCGAGTCACACTCAGCAGTTCCTTTTAGCAGCAAACTGTAAATATTTGGGACAACAGCTTTCTGGATCCACTCAAACAGGGCCTTTGGGGGTGCAGAGAGACCTGCTGCAGCAAGAGCTTCACTTAACTGTGCATCCTGGCCCCTTCCTAAACCTCCATTACATGGAGGAATGGGACCTTGCACCAAAGTCCATCCAGGAATGTTCAGTGAATCAGATCAGGTGCAGACTCCCACAGTATCCAAATGTGCAAGCATTATTAACACCTTGTTAATAGCTGATGCCATATACTGCTTCATTTTCCTGCATTTTCCTGTGGTGCCAAGTCAAATCCTCACACAAATGAAGAATGACAAAGTCTGAAGGTTTTGCAGGAGGAGAAAGACCCTTTGCCTCTCTGCCCCCATGTGAAACCAATACAGGCAAAAATATATTGTCCCTTACTGAGAAGAAGACCTGGACACTCATGTTGTTGTGTTGTATAACAGGACCTGACCTCCTATATCTAGTCTTAGAGCCTCAGAATGTATCATTCCTATCAAGATGGCTTAGGGGAGAAGATCCACATTCATGTAGCCCCCCAATTCAACAGCTAGCTGCAAGCCTCCCAGTGAACATCAGCTAACTTCTGGTGAGCTTGTAGACCTGGTACACTGTACTTTGCCTGGCCTTTGTCTTATTTGTTCCCCTGTCCCAGTAGCTTCAAATGACACCCTGTAAGTGTTGGCAGTGCAGTAAAATGCTGTAAGGATGCTTCTCCTTGCAGTGTAATTCATTTCATTGTCACTGGTGCAGAGAGCATCACTGACTGAAAGAGCTTCAAACCAGCTTAATGATCAAGTAAAGCAGTTGCAATAGATATTAGTACCTGCATCAGTCAGACATATTAAAAGCAAAAGGCATGGCAAAGCACAACAGCACCAGTTTCCTACTGTGCTGAAGAGAGTAAAACAAATGGGGAACTTTTCCCCTTTGTTTTATTCAATCTCTGTCACAGCTTCAGAGAACTAAAGAGTAATTTGGGCTGGCAGGGACTTCTGGAGGTCTGCAGCTCAGTGCTCTGATCAAAGCAAGTCAAGGATCAGGGTTAGCTCTAGCTGCTCAGGTCCTTACTCCATCGAGTATTTATTGTCTCCAAGGACTGAAACTTCATTCTCTGGGATCCTCTTCTTGTGCTTCAGCAGTCTCATGAGGGAGAACTTTTTCCTTATGTCCAAAAGGTTATGCAAACTGCCTCCTCTTTTGTTGCACAACTCTTCCCTATAACCCTTATTTGGGCAAATATATCATAAAATGCCTCCTCCTTTTATCTTCTCCAGATGCCCTGAACAACCCTTTTGACCCAGAGTGAAACACTTTACTTTGGCTTCTGGTAAGAAAAGCATGAATGACGAATGCTGGATTTTGGATTTAGGGTGTCATCTCCCCTTCCAACTTCTCCCCACACTACATTTTCCAGCTCAAGTTTTTCAGTAATTGAGGTTGGATGTGTAAATGTTCTCCTGGGTGACCAAACGTCACATCAAACTGAATATTCACTAGAAAAATGCACACAGGGAAAAGCACTGGAAATTGGGTGCCTTTGAAAAATCTCACCCATTCTCAGTATCCTTCCCCTTCACTCTCCTGGGTTTTAAATATTAAAACAAGGAGCTGTTGGCTTTGATACAGAAGTAACCTAATTCTCTGCCCAAGGTATTTCCCTTCCTGGCTCTCTTCCCTTTCAACTCGGAGTGATTTTTTTTTTTTAATATATATTTTTTAATTCTACAGTATTTGCCTATTTCCAACACCTCCCCCATGTGGCATGGTGTCAAATCAGCAGCAAGCAGGCCAGCAGAAAAGCATATTCACATTACTTTCAGTGCTACAGTGAAAGATTTTAAGATTTTAAGCCAGTAAATTGAGTCTTCTGCATGGTAGCTGCTAAGCAGAAGTCCTTCTTGCAAGAATATCACCATGTGCTACGCACAACGAGGAGCCAGTGGGCTACTGCTGTTAGTGCAGATGGTTGGAGGGTCAGCCTCATGTGCCCAGGCTTCTGGATGGTTTTCCTAGGAAGCAAAGCTACATGTCTGTGGAGAAAATGCAAGACCACAACCAAGGTCTGAGAGCCCCATGATGCACTGTTGAGTGGGTTTGCCTCTACCAGGCTCAGTAACAGACTGAGACTGATCATGAACAGACACTAATTGTCATGATTCCTCATCCGTGTATATTCCATGTGTGTAAGGTCCACAGGCAAGTGTGAAATTTCCCCTAAGAATCTGTTTTTTCTTCGCTAATTTCCTCCTGCTATTATTTTTGTCTCATATCAAAGTCTAAAAGGACTTGTCTCTTTGAGAAAAGAGATAGAGGAGCACATGAAGCATAAGATCCAAGAACCATTTTCCATTCTATCAGCCCACTAAGACATAAACAGATTACTAAAAAAACACTATAGTTTCCTTTTTCTCCAAAGCAAACTAAATCCTCACCCTGCATGGGCAATTACACAGTCAACATGTGATTAGATTATCACAAGGTGGCCATGGCCAGACCCAAGGAACTGGATAAAATGGTATTTTGGGATATCCACAGACGGTATTTTGGGACACAATTGCTCTTTAAAGATTTAAACTTTAGCTGGTTTCAAGAAGATAAGCACATGTAGGTCTGTGCTTTGCTCCAAGCCCTGGGATTTTATCTTTTCCTGTCTTTACTGACCCAAAACTGAAGGTCTTTCTGTACAGCTCTTACCACATCAGCACAACACTTATACTCAGTGAAGAACAATATACATCTTTCTGCTTCAAAACGTTCAAATGCCACATTGATTTTGGGAAAGAAACTGAACATGTGAATATGGCCATGGAAGCCAAGCTCCAGAAAGAAGTATGAGCCCCAGGCTTTTGCTGTGGATATCTGGTGCCCTACAACACTTTCACTGCTGCTATGAAGTTCTATTTATTTCATCACAGACCATTGCTCTCTGCCTATTCTAGCTGCTGTTAATTAGCAATGTCTGTCTCAGTTGCCGCTATCATATTAATCTGGTTTCATGTCGTTTATAGCAGACTGAAATGTTTCCATCTTTATTACTTTTCTCCTGCTCCTTCTGCAAGAAACAAAGATAAATACTGATCAGTCTGACAGATAAATCAAACCCAACTTAGCTGGATTATTTTCATTAAGTAACATTTGTAATGCATTCATTACATATTCCTTATTCCTCGAGAACAAAGTAGTTTCTTGGATCATTATAAGAAAATGTATTGCTTGCTAGGACAAACGTGGAGCATATTTCTTGCCATAAGGATTACTGTGGGCCTCTGCAAAGCAAAAGTTTATGCCTTTAAAAATCCCTGATGCCACATGTTTTGTAACAAAAACTGACTATACTACTTTGCAGTGTAGACTAACCTGTATTTTATTTAAGTCAACTTCACCAGCTTCTATTTGGTCTGCCATCTTGACCCACAGAATGCCTTCCTTGCAGTCTGACTGAGAGTCAAGCATGTCAAGTCAAGCACCTTTAGAAAAGATGAATATCCCAACTCACCTGGGGATTTCTCATTCCTCAATGCCATCAATAACTCTGTCCATAGTTTGAAAACAAGACTTTTACATGGAGGTGTCTGAACATCTGTGTCTACATGTAAGCTAAGTGTCTAGGCTGCCGTAATATCAGCAGAGATAAGCGTGGCTCTTTGTGAGGTGTCTGATAACAAATGATCCCTTAAGATAGCCAAAATATCTGTACATCTCTAGTATGGCAGATTGCAGACGTAATCAAAGACCTTTGGGAAACTCTTCTGTGGCCTCAGCTGGAGCTCATACAGGGGAACTTTGGGACATCTCAAAGACACAGGGCACTATGTTGGGAAGGGAGTCTGTAACGTACCCAATACAGTCCAATGACTGCAGGGAACAGTTCTCACCATGACCTGATGTGGGTCAACGTTAGAGAAGGATGAATTTCTTTGCAGGCTCCACAGGCTGTATTGACTGAATTTTTACCATGATGGGAACTCGGATGCCTGGTTGCCATTTGAACACCCAACGTTAAATGCCAAAATTTTGTCGTTTTAACTTCAGGCTGAACAATCTCTCATGTGCACTGAATCAGGTCACATCGCCCTCAAGTGGAGAAAGGCACTATCACAATGAGCTGAGCAAGCCAATGAGCAGCAGGATGCTGCTTTATTTTGAAAATGCTGGAAAAAAAAAAAAAACCAAACACCAAACATATCTATTCAGTCCTCCAGGACTATGTGTGCCATGAAAAAGCCCAATTGTAAGAACACAAAGGTTGCAAAGCACAGCCCAGAAAAGATACAGTGGAGAAAGTCATAACTCATGCTGCCAAGACACCATCATAATTCAGCCACCTCCAACACTTCCATTATGATAGTATCTCGCCCAACTCAACATCAAACAAAAGGCAGCCGCAAAGCCAAGAATACAATTTACCTCTCCATGCTGTGCCTTAATCACAAGAGAAAGTATTTTCTTTATGGCCCATTGCATTGTTCCCTGTCTAACCTGGATGAGGTTAAGGCCCTCTGCTGAAATAGGCAGAATCTTGTAAAAAGGAATCAAAATAGGAGATCAAACTGAACTCATGTGAACGATCTGATTTCTGGCAGCTTCTAGCACCAGGGTGCTTAACTTTGCAACCTTTGGAGTCTTATTATTGTTCTTCATTGGACTTTCTCCAGGTTTGGGGAAAAAAAAAAAAGTAATGTGAGAACAAAAGCTCTTTTGCATGGAAATGTACTGACTAGGCTCACTCGAGTCTAGAGAAAAATGCAATCTGTAGTTTGAAAGGCAGATCTTTACAATTTGAGGGAATAACCAATGATAGTAGCAGGGGATTACACCCCTTTGGAGACACCACCTGAGGACAATATATTTTGTGCTCTATTTACAAGCTAAATACGAAAGTTTCTGAATCCTTCACCTGGCTCTGGGAAGGAGTAAAGGCAACTAACCATATCCAGGAAACTCAAACTTGGTGTCTCTCCAGATCACCTACCAGGAAGAGTCATGACTTGTTCATACACTGTCCTCTTCCAGCTCTGTTTCTTACCCCCATAGCAGGAGAGAAAATCCCCTGCAAAAATGATCCTATTGCTTGGATTCTCTCTATCTTCTCTTTCTCCACATGTGCTCTCCCATTAGATCCCCTTATTTATTCTAGAAAGTTAATGTTCGGGCTGTAGGAAAGGTTGAGCACACTATTGAAGAGGAAGGGAATAGGTGAGAGATTCCAGGTTTACAACAAATATTTCTGACTGCCTTAGATACATCAGGCAAATGGCTGAGATCAAGAGAAGGTAGTTTCTGGGACAAATCTCCTCCTCCCAGATTTACAGCATTTCCACTCCAGGATAGCCTGTGCCCATTCTATTCCCAGACTTCCCTTGTAATCTCATCATGGAGCAACATGTGTGCAGCCCATTTTACAGCACAAGGTCCTAATTACATTTTCCAGCTGTGCAGCAGACACCCACTAAGCAAAATAAAGCCTACAAATGTACATTTCTTAGCTACCACTCGTGGACCTCTTGGAAGAAGTCCATGACCCCTAAGCTGATAAATGATCTGAAGGATGTCTGCACCCTTCCCACTTCCACTTGGAGGGAGTTTTATCTTGTCATGTATCAAATCTTCCCTTTCCAATCAAGTCCACTTCACATTTCCTCAGATGCCCAATTGCCCCAGGAAAGCACCAAAAACCAAAACCATGCTCTATTGCATCATATGGTCTTTGGCAGCAGCTGATGGTTATTTCCCTCTCCACTGCAAGAAGCCTGACAAGGAGCTTCATGTCTCTGAAGGTGAAGGCAGGTGTGAAGTTACTGCCACCTGCCAATGTGGAGGATCTTAGGGGAACACAATTCAGTCTGAACACCAAACTGGCAAACTCAGAACATGAACCTCACCAACGTGTCACTGCAACAGCCGAGAAGTGATGTGGTGAAGAAGTAAAGGAGGGATTCAAGTGGGAGAGAAAAGAATCGCTCTCCAATAATCTCTTACTTATTAAACAAAAAACAAACAACAACAAATCAAAGCAAAAAAAAAAAAACAACACAAAACCACCTCAATCTTGATGAGAAATGCAGGCCACAGGGAGTCTATTTAAATGAGGTTCATATTCTATCTCCTACAAAGTTTCATGGAGCACTTCATGGAACATTAAGGAATTACCTAACTTCATCTCTTCTACACAATAGGCTGTGATCAAGCCTGTTAATATAGATTTGAAATAGCTCTCCTCTGGAAACAAGGCAACAGTGCTGTGGCTGAGAGTAGGAGGCACCGGGGTCCCATAACCTAGGGGTACATCTTGACCACAGGTGCTGGGATGAACGCTCCCTTGAACAAAACAGTCTCTGGGATGGGGCTACACTTCCAGTTAATCTTGGATCTTTAGGTCAGATCTACAGTCTGACCACTTGGTCAGGAGAAATTAAGGTGAAAGTAGACTGGAGTTCCAGGGCAGACTGAATACAAGCAAGCACAACTGTGCTGAGCATCACAGAACTGGCCACACTTTGCATAGCAAACAGAATGGACTGAGAACAAGTTGGACCAGATGTGATCAGGCCAATCTACAAATGGTTATCCGTGAGGGCTTTGGATGCCTCCATTTAAGCCTAAATCTTTTAACACGCCTTGCTATAGCAGTTGGCACAATATCATCTAATATCATCATAATCATTGGAGATAATGCAGGATATGAGTTGTCTGATTAGCATATCTGAACTGTTGTGGACAGCCTTAGGAAGTCAAGATGAGTTAGGCTGGGCAGTAGCTAAAGCACCTGAAACTGAAGCGTTTGGTTTTTTTCTGGGCAAAAGGCTATTAGAAACAGCTTGAATGTCATGGAGCTAATAGACAATTTTTTCTTTATCTGGACTGAGATGAAATGGTGTGACTGTAGCCATCTGCTTCAGCTAGATGAATATATTTTATCTTATTTCTATACAAAATAGAAGAGGGACCTACACCTCTAATTGCATTCCCGACCCCAAATTGGCATCCATAGGATGTCCACTTGCAGATGCCCCAACTTTACATGAAATTTAGTAACCACATTTATGCCAAATTTCTGGTTTAGAAGGCAATTTTAATATTATCTTTAAATAGCAACAACTTTAAAAAAACCAACAAAACAACCTTCTATTTGATTGCCAGTATCTGTTTCCTCATTTTATGTGTGGGTTTATTTATATTCTACATAATATTTGCATACCATTGCTATCTGTGTTATATATATAACTTTCTCGTTCTATATCTCCCTTGCTATATTCTTTGTTTGCCCACTGTATTGACTGATTATATTGTCAAGCAAAATTTTCCTTAATCTGTCACCATGAAAACCTAATCACTTTGGGGAAGGTCTCCTGAACTCTTATGAACCATGATCTCATGTCTGGGAACGAACGGTCCACCATGAATAGAGGATACTTCTGAGCATTCAGAGGATGCTGAGACCATACTGACTCAGGATGTAGTTGGGATGTGCCTGAGTTAGTGTCAATGATACAAGAAAATGCATGGTATATGGACTCACAAGGCAAAACTTGCTTTCTGTTACAAGGAGGCACATCACCTATGTGGATTTCCTTCTGTTCTTGCAGGCTGCTGTGCCCACCCACAGCCAGGTGCTAACACCTCCTTGGCTTCCAGTGACTGAGGTTTGGGCTTTTGCCATGGGAAGGCTTAGGCTTGAATTCTGCATCTGATCACAATGGCCACCTTTTTGTTACACAATCCCTCTGCCAGTGACAACAAGAATATCAGTCAAGGCCTTTCCTCCTTTAATTTCCAGTAATCTCCTGAATGAGCCATCAGGGCCACCCATGCAGTGCTCCCTGGGTTTCTGCAGAAGACACTGAGTTGTGCTTCCACTCACTGTAGGTGTGAGTTCAAAAGCAAATCAGCCTTGCTGACTCACAGGCCCCACTATGGCTCTTTGCCATACTTTGCTGAGCTCCAGATGAGTCACCCCATGGGTGAGTAATACGTTGCATCTGCAGTGCATATTTATGGCAGTTTTGCATTGACCAAGTCAGCAGGGAAATTGTTTGTGTAGAGTAACCATGGAGAGAAGGGAAACATTGAAGAGGACCAAGAGATTAGGGATGAGGAAAAACCAAGAGGGAAAAACATATTCCACCCCCACAGCCCCAAAATGCTCTACCTATGTGGACATTGTGCTTAAAAAGGAAATATTTGTTTATGGCTTTTTCCCCTCTTTTCCATGTTGTCTTCCAACTGGGGAAAGATGAAACACTATGTGAAGAAATAGACTTGTGGTGGTGTCAACTAAGTCTGGAGCCCCATAATTCTCACAGGGAAGCATGTTTGCACAGTAGACACAGCTCTACAAGGTTCTTCCCACCTACATTTTGACACATGGAAGGTATCAGGTGGGTTCCCCTCATCAGACTTTTCACCTCACCTCACCCCCTGAGATCACATCTTATTGCTTCAGCTCATAAATCATGACTAAGTCGCTGCTGAGGGTAGACCCCAAAATCTTGCTGCCTCCCTCTCTATTAAGTTTTGTGAGGGCACAAGAGAAGCAGGTAGTGAAAGAAAGGCTGTGTCATTTGGGTCCTACCGGTCTGTGCTTGTAGAGAGTTCATGTGCATCTTTTTCTCCCCTCCACCACTGCACTTTGTACCATCCAGACTGACTTTGAAAGGAAAAAAGCAAAAAAATTTCCATCTTACACTTTAATGAGAGGTAAGGTATGCCTTTTTCCAGGAACAGTTCACACGACAGTTGTTTTAATAGCCAGTAAAGGACTACAAAGTGATTGTGTGTTTTCATAAATGGATAATAAGTCAATAGATAGAGCCACCTATAAATGTTCCCACTGATATAATTTTAACCATCTGCTAGGGTTCGCACTTGCGTCTACATCACTCTACTCTGCATCAACATAATGAATTAATCGTGAGTATGGTCAGTTCTTCTCTTCTCCTGTATTTCTCCAAGCCAGAAGCATCTTTACACAATGAGTTTTACAGGGCAGCAACTCAGGCTCATTTCTAAATATTATTAATATTCCTACCAGCCTGGTAGAAACAATGTCTCCCTCTGCAAAGGAGGAATGGGGGACGATGCAATTCTGTAATTGTGTTCACTGTAACACAAACTGCATAGTCCTTGGCTTGAGATGAAGCAGAAAATATCCCTGCTCCTGTGCAAACTAGGTTGTACTGCGAATGCTAAGAAAAAATAGAAACAAAAGACCCTTCTTTTTTTCACTGCAATACAGACTTCAGCTTCTCATGTCATTTACAGCAAAATTCAGCTGAAAACACACTTTTGACAAAATATTGTATTATATATACTTTTAAAAATCATTTTGAGTCAAGAGAGCAGCAAAACCAAGTGAACTGATTTGCATGGCAGAAAAAGTTGTACTTTGTACCACTGAGAACTGATATGCATACAATGGGTAAATATACAATGAGAACCAGTGAGTTCAATTTACTTTCCAAACAACCTAGACAAGGAAAAGATTATCTCCTCCTTGGAGCTTGCTTTGAGAAGTTTGCTGTGGACTTACAATGGTACAACCTTCCCTCTATGGTGTGATTATCTTAGATTACACATAAAAATTAGATACGCCGAGGTAAAAATAGCTATGCTTATATCAATCTGAAGATAAGGCTATTCTTCATGGCATTTCTTTTTTCCAAATATATCAGTGCTTTTCAAACTTCCCTGTGCTGGGACCAGTTTCCAGCCAGCCCATCCAGCAGCAGGTTGGTCCCTCCAGGCAGGGAGTGAGATGTGCTGGTGTTCACTGATTGCAGGGATAAAGCATGCACCCATGACTGGCAATTCAAGGCAGTCAGCAGCTCCCCAGCTGGGGTGAGCTCTGGTAACCAGCAGGTTCTTCTCATTTCCCATGCAGGAAGAATGATGTTGCTGCTGGCTAATGCTGTTTCTCGTCCACAACTACCTACTGAATGTGTTTAGCAAAGTCTCTATGTGGTCAAAACCCACAGGTTAGCAAAAGCTGCCCTAGACAACACTGCAGCCTATCATAAAATAAAAGAATCATCAAAGTTGGAAAAGATCACATAGGTCATCTAATCCAACTGTACACCTACCACCAATATTGCTCACTAAGCCACGTCCCTCAATACCACATTCCATGGTTTTTCAACACCTCCAGGTTGGTGACTCCACCACCTACCCAGGCAGCCTGTGCCAATGCATCACCACTCTTTTGGAAAAGAAATCATTACTAATATCTAACCTGAACCTTCCCTGGCACAACTCAAGGCCACTCCTCCTGCTATCCTGTCAAGGGAGTTGCTCAAATTTGCTTTCACAGGACCAGCACTCTGACATTAGTGGCCAGCAGTTAACTCAAGGCACAGATAACCCAGCAGAAGCTTCATCTAAGAGCCAGAGCCAGGAGCATGCTCTGACTGATGAGCACTAAGAAATACAATGATAAACTTATTTTTTGGCAGAACCGATTTTAAGATTGTCTACATGAGTTTGCTATTTCAAACAAACAGAGGATGGGAATTAAAGGCATCATGGCTGTTCCAGAATAGCTCTGTGTGGGCTTTTTTCTTTTCAAAATCCCTGCTTCCTTTCAGGAGCAATTGGGACAGGACAGCTGTGCCAGGCGGACTGCTGGTGTCAGCAAAGCCTCTGGGACCCACATGTCAAGCACAGGCAATGGCTGACCCTGAACCCTGGGAACATTGCTGGCAGAGGCAAGGCATGACAAAGTTGAGGGCCAAAGGTTGATAGGGAGAGCCAAAACCCATGCTAACACTGGGCCATGGTTGCCCAGGGTGACTGTCCTGGCTCCAGGAGGAGCTGGGATATTTTGCCAATGTGATGTGAAAGTTAGAACATGGAAATTAACTGATTAAGCCACATGGTGTATATGCACTGGTGTTATTTTTACACTGGGAAAATATAAGTAGTTTTCTCTCTTTTTTTTTTTTTGGCCTCTACTTAAGTCTAAACTGAGATAGAATTCAACAAGATCAAGTGCCAGGTCCTGCACTTTGGCCACAACAACCCCATGCATCGCTTGGCTTGGGGAAGAGTGGTTGGAAGGCTGTGCAGAGGCAAAGGACCTCGGGGTGTTAGCTGACTGCCAATTGGACATGAGCCTGCAGTGTGCCCAGGTGGCCAAGAAGGCCAGCAGCATCCCAGCTTGCATTAGAGATAACGCAGACAGCAGGAGCAGGAGGTGATCGTCTCTCTGGCACACCTCAAGTCAGGCAGCATCTCGAGTGCTGTGTTCAGCATTGGACCTCTCACTATAAGAAGACACTGAGGCCCTGAGCAGGTCCAGAGAAGGGAAACAGAGCTGTGAGGGGTCTGGAGCACAAGTGTGATGGGAGCGGCTGAGGGAGCTGGGGTTGTTCAGTGTGGAGAGGAGGATGCTCAGGGAAGATCTCAGTGCTGTTTACAACTGCCTGAGAGGAGGCTGTGCTGAGGTGGGGGTCAACCTCTGCTCCCAGGTAACAGCGATAGGATGAGAGGTGATGGCCTTAAGTTGTGTCAGGGGAGGTTCAAGTTGGATATTAGGAAGAATTTCTTCTCAGAAAGAGTAGTTGGGCTCTGGCACAGGCTGCCTGAGGGAGTGGTGGAGTCACCATAACTGCAGGTATTCCAGAAGTGTGGAGATGTGGTACATAGGAACATGGTTTAGTGAGCAATATTGGTGGTAGGTAAATGGTTGGACTAGATTATCTTAGTGGTCTTTTCCAATCTTAATGACTCCATGATTCTCTGTAGAAATGATAGGCATCTGAGATGCTGCGTGGAGGCACAGCTTCCAGGCCCTTCCCAGGGAGCATCGTAGGTCTCCATCATCCATCTTGTCCAGGGTGAGTCCCTGTTGCCCCAGTATTGGTCCTTTCATATGTAGCTGTGCATTCTGTTTCCAGCACCAATACAAGGGATTCTTGGACCAAATGTGGGTGTCTTACTGAAAGCAAGTAACCTTTGGCTCCTCTTAAATGTGGGATCCTGGGGTGCTTTGTCTCATCCAAATTAGACATCTATAATAGGACAGAGGAATCCTTACTGCAAGGATGGATTGATTCACGCCATCCCACTTCTAAGACTTAATGAGTACAGGTTTTCCACCCTCTAGATGGCTAAGAGCAGAGAAAATGAACCTCAGCAAAAGGAGTTTGAGAGATCAGCAGATTCCTGAAAAACAACTATCAAGGCAGAGCTTTCAGCACATTATCTGTGATTGAGATCTATGATATAAATGTCTGTGTTGTGTATTTCAAGTCCGCTTCCAGCTATCAGCTTCTGAAAATCAGACGGACTGAGGACTGAAAAAGTAGATTTAGGTCAGGACCAGAATTCCTTCATGTGAGTAGTATGTCTTGCCCTGGACTTAATTTCCCATTTCCCTAAAAGTGCATACTGCTGGAGAATAAGAAACACACAAAATCTAGTGAAAGTTTTCTTTGAAGACAAATGCTATTGAGATCTAGCAGGAGAATAAAAGGCAAGTTTTATTTTGTCAACTGTGCACAAACACAGTCATTCTATAAACAAGGAATTGATTCAATTGTTTCCAGAGGTATGAGAGTGAGTGAGCATGCTGAGATTTAGCTATTAAAGACAATCTCAGGAGAGGGAGGGAATTATTCTCCAGTTGAGGCAAATATTTCCCTCTCAAAAAAATAAATGAATCAAAGTCATGCTCAGTCAACCAAATTATCCAAGCAGATGCCAGCACCCCTGGTTTCTGGGCTGTATGTAATTTCAGGAGAGGGATGCAGAAAGGGGGGGCATCATGAAGGGGGTAGGGACTGTGGTGCTCCCAGGCTGAAGATTTTTAAACAAGGTGAAACTGGTGCATTTTGGAGCAGCTCCATGCCCCAGAGGGATGGTTTTGATTCACTGCTTGCTGCCAAGCCCTGATGGGAACTGATTTGTGCCTGCACAGCAACCTGTGCAGGTCTCTTGTTCCTAAAGCTGCTGCAGAAGCGGGATTCCTGCTCCACTTGGGAGTAGCTCTGCATTTGCTATTAGTGGATCTCACCCCTTAGTCCTCACCTTCCATTGATATGCTCTATCCTACTTGCACAAATCAGGCCCAGATGTGTTTAGTTATCTCTGGAAAGGGTGTCCCGCACATGGTTAGCTAGCCCTTTCCCTTTTACCTAGCTGCTCCTTGGATAAGGGCACTGATAGACCTTTGCTCCAAGACTTCAACTCCCAGCTTCACTCAGGACCTCCAGCTGGTCTCACTCTGAGCAGCCAAGAGCTGCTTTTCACAGTCCTGTTCAGGGAAATGTATAAGCCAGCCCCAAGTCACAAGTGGTGTTCCCCAGGGGTCAGTATTGGAGTCCATGCTGTTTAATATCTGTATTGATAGTCTGGATGAGGGAATTGAGTGCAGCCTCAGTCCTGTGCTTCAGGACAACCCCAGGCATCGGCTGCAGACTTGGGGCAGAGTGGCTGGAAGGCTGCACAGAGGCAAAGGAAAGAGTGGTCAGGCACTGAAATAGGCTGCTTAAGGAGGTGGTGGAGTCACCATCCCTGGAGTTGTTAAGGAAACGTGTGTGGCAGTGCTCATTGGTGATGTTTAGGGGAACATTCCCACACATACCAATCACTTCCATGCATGAGGAAGGCTCTAGCTGCAAACCTCTCCTGTAGCTTCCTTTAGCTGCTCCCTGACTCATGCAGTGGTGGGCAGAGAGCTGAGGAGGAGTTGCCTTGAACTCACAAATCACTTTGAGGAGGGATTCCAGCCACAAGGGCTCTTCTGTTGTAGCAGCCAAAGCCCTCCTAAAATAAAACGATGATATAAAATCATCTTCAAACCACTCAGTTCGCAAGAGATTAGATTAACTGGTTACAGGAGGGTAAAACAAAAGCCTTCAAATTGCAAGTAGTTAATTCAGGGACTTTCAATTTTATGGTTTGTGGAACAGGAACATTAGGAGTTGGGGACAGCTGAAAACAAGTTACAATAAATGCAACGTCTCCCACTACGGGCAAAGCATGCAGTGACTTATCCCAGGTTTCATCTCTGGAAACATTTCTGTGTGTCCCAGGTGAGGTGTGTACCTGCTGCTGGTCAGGTCCTGGTGTGACCATCTGGATCCAGGTCCATGCTTTGATCAGTGTGCAGAAAGCCTGAGTTTGAATTGCAAAGTGAAGAAAGGGGTTTAGAGGAAGGACAACAAAAAAGCAATTTTGTAAAAGGTTGAGGGTATGCTGGCATCCTACTAAAGCCCAACAGGATAATATGATCAAACCCAAGGGAGAGAGTTTATGCCAAGACCGATCTTGATCTTCTTGGGTAGCAGGGACACGTACTGAAGACTTGAGATTTGGCATGAGACACACACATGTGGACTGACAAATGAAGAAGCTTATAAGCCATGTCATATAAATAGAGCTCTCACAGCTGTGTCAGTGTAGCTCTAGCATATGGCCTTGCCACCTGCAAGATCAGGGCTGCAATGAGCCGAGAAGTTTTCTTCTAGCCTGGTGGCTCTTCACCATGGCAAATGGTGCTGCTCAGTCCTTCAGCTGTTTGCAATCTGCCCACTCCACTTGGAAAGCTGGTCCAGAGCTTTTACTGAGAAACAACAATTCTGCCACTGACTCTTTGAGAAGTGTTCATGGGCAAAGGGTAGAATTTATTCATCTCACTCCAGGAATGCTGTAAAATGGGAAAAACAGAAAGCCAAATGTGAATTTTCTCCTCCCTCTGCTCAGTGCACTGAACATCCCATTTCTGGGCTGTCGACCCAGGAAGCCATGAATCTTGAGCCAAACACAAATAAATAATTCTGTTAGAGAAGTCCATGGGTCAAGCAGCACTCTTACAGCTGTGACCACTAGCAGGTGCTTCAGAGGAAAGTGGGAGGATCTATCACAGCCTTTCCCTTCACACTCTTTCTCACATCTGCTCACTGTTAATTGCTGCCTCTCAAAATGCATGTGATTTCTCTGGTTTTGGTTCATGTGATTGACTGAACATAGCCATGGCTCCTCTGTGGGGCTCCTAGGTCAGCTACAGCACTAATGTTGGTGATGCCCACCTAGGGAATAACTTACCCCCAGCGATCTACATCCTGTGCAGGAGACAGAGCCATGAAGAATCATTGCCCATCCATCTCCTCCCAGTCTTGGGTTCCTCCAGATGCTCAGCTGCAGAAAATACAGTTTCCCAAGCTGCAGCTAGCCAACTTATCACCAACAGCCATGACCTGGAGAGCTTTCTTTAGAGCCACCTGTTCTCCCTGCAAAGCTTGCAAACCTGCTTCTATCACACTGTATCTGACAGCAACTCATAAATCAGCCCACAGTTGCTGGCATCCCCTTTGAGGATAGTAGTCTGCAGCTTTTGTTTGGAGTAAAGTATGAGCGCAGGTGAGGAGAGCCCTGGGGGAAGCAGCCTGCTATGGATACAACTGTGGTCTCTGGGAGCAATGACAGGTCCCACGCTCACATACAGAGCTTAAGGCAGACTGGCAGTCACAGAGCAGTGGTTTCACAGTGGTCAGATTCAGGCAGGACCTGGGCACATTGCTGCTCTGCCAACCCTTTCCCGCATTACCCACAGCTGCAACCACACCAGAGAACATTGCAATTGCTTGTTCTTCACGAGGATGGCTTCACCTAATCACCTCAACTATTTTCTCTGGCCTGCTTCTTTCCCAACAGACACACCTCTGTTTTTTTAGCAGAGATCCAGTCTGCAATGTTCAGAGATTATTCCTGAAAACAAGATCAGTGCTGCAAAGTAGAACTGAGCTCACCACCAATCTTCCTTCCCCAAGTCTGTGTTTGGTAATACAGTTTGATCCAAATCTCTGGATTTTCATGTTGTGGGCAGAGACCGTAGTTAAAACTGACCTGGACCAGATTTTATTTCTTTCCCAGAACAAATTGAAAAGGTTTTCTTCAGAGCCAAAATGACATAAAATAAAATACAGCAGTTAAAAATAAAACTCTGAATCTCACCAATAACAGAGCCCAGCAAGTATTTCCATCTAATAGTAATGCATTACATACGTACTCTGGGCAGTAGTCTCCCTTTGAAGATCATGGGAATTTTGCCATTTATTTCTGCATAAAAAAATAAAATGCTGAATGCTCAGTATGTGTTTGGTTGGCTGCTGACTGAAACACTTTGCAAAGTGAAATAATTCTAGGCTTTCTACCCAACAGCAGTCACCTTTGCTGAGTCTCACACCAGTAACATGGGTTTGGAAAAGTCCAGTGTGTTAGGAGATGGATGGTTTGAATGCAAGCTGATGGATTTGATGAACTGTGCTGCTGGTGGCATACATGGCACATTTGTGATGTCCATAGGGCCATTATGTGACTTTGTTCCATGTTCCCATTAGTTGTAAAAGTGGCACTGCCTTCTTACTGTGTGTGGGAGAACTGGAGCCAGGAGTGTTAAATGGCAGCTGAAAGGGCCTATAGGAGACAGCAGAACAACATCTGGGTCTACAGATTTCCTAGGTTGAAGTCACCTTGCTCTGGATCCAAGTTGAGTGGGGCCCTGGGCAGCCTAATTTGGGGTTGGAAACCGTGGTTGCAGGAGGGATGTTGGAAGTTGGTGATCTTTAGGTCCCTTCGACCTAAGACATTCTATGGATCAAGCTGATTAACCCTCCAAACCCTGAGTGATGATCACCTTCAGATACTAAGGCACAGAGTATGCAACCAGAACTCAAGACATCAAAGAGAAATTGAGACTTCCATAACCTTGGGGCCAGATCCTCATGTTCCCCACCCAGCCAATGGAGAAAAGTAGTTACTGTTGAATAGTGAATTAGAAGACCTCTAAAAGGTGCATACCTCCCTCCTCTGGTTGACGTAAGGGTGCATGCACTAGCAGCAGTCTGAATGGCTCTTTTGAACTGCAGAGCCACTGAAAATATTTCAAATACAGCCTTTAACCTGATCTTCTGCCGTATCTTATCTAGCCAACAATTTTAACACATAAAAGTTCTGCTAGAACCTGAACACATTCCTCTTCCCCTCCAGCTGTCTACAGCTAATGATTAACGTGCTGGTGGATTGAAGCCGTTCTTAATGAGCAAAAAGTGTTGCAAAACACATCTCCAGCTCTGCAGAATGCCAGTGGTTTCGTTTGAGAATTGCACCAGCTTCACTGTCTTTACTCTCTGTGAACACCAAGTCCTTGTGCCAAGGATCAAGAAGTCTGCTTGAAACTTCCCCAAATCAAGTTGTGTTCTTCTGTGTTCAGAAATGATCTATCCTTGATAATCAGTGTTTGAGTCCAGATTGTGCCATTTAGTCACGTATGTTGATACACAGGAAAAAAAATAATAGTAAATAGCAGATTTCCCATTCCTTCTTTCCTTCCTTTGTAATTTAAGCTGAAACTGAAAATCTTTCAACTTCTTGTTGTCCTTCTCCAAAACAAGAAGGAAAACCGTGTTTTTAAACAGCTCATTTGCAGAAGAGCGTTAAACAGGATGACACGCAGTCCTTACTGGAACAGTGGCCAAAAATGTCACATATGCTGTGAAAAAAGCTTCCATTTTGTTGCTTAGACCTCTTTTGTTGGAGGAACAGTTGGATCAGTTGTTGAATCACTTGAAGATGTAGCTCAAAACTGGCCTTGAGTGACCCTAGGAGATTAGCTCCAGCATACCACCTTTCTGTAAACACCTTTATCTTATAGAAGTGAGCTCTGAGTTTAGCTTTATTAAGTCCATCTTGCTTTGTATTTTACGCATTCCTACAGGCTTGAAAATATTCTTCCCTTCAAAAATTCCCTAGAGGCTGCCTGAATAACTCCCTTATTATCATAGACACTTCACTCTCACCAATAGACTAGTCTGGTGTTCCTCGTATTGGCTTAGCTGTCCCTGGAGACGCTGAGCTTATATTACCTGCCTGAAAACAGACTAGCAGTGGAAAAAAGTAGGAGGCAATTTAATCTGAGGATTGGGAAGTTCAGAGGAATGAAAAAATTCAATGAGAATGGCTGAATAAAGAGAAATTGGAAAAGAGATGGTCCTTAAGGCAGCATAATTCGACGGCTTATTTGACAAAAAAGGGCAAGAGTTGGAGCAAATGTAGAAGTTCAAAATAATAAGAACAACAGCAAACCGGTGGCTTGCAAGAAAAGAGAAAGAGGGATCGAATGAGACTACACAGATGAAAAAGATATGAGCAGTAGGTTCTTCAGGGAAGGAAGCAAGCTGGAAGATCACACTGAAATTCAGAAAGTGTTGTTTTGAGATAAATTCTCATATAGGTAGATCACAGCACCACATTCCAATGGCCCACAGACTTTGTGCAGATGGGGATATACGATGGGCAGAAGGGATGCCTGAGTCTCATGTGACACTATGGGGAAGGGGAAAATAGGTGAAATCTGGGAAGGAACTGGGACCAAGTGTGATTTTTAGCTTAAATTCTTAAGCTCTGATAGATCCAGCACATTAGTAACTCTCACAAAATCTTCACCAACACCTCTGTTTATTTGTATACAGTTTTGGTAACAAGAAGGGGAGAAAAATAACTCTCCATGAAATAATGAATGGAAACAACACTGGGACCATCCTTATGGGCTGTAAGATCCATGGAAGTCACAAGCAATTAATCTGCCACAAAAAAATCACCATTAGACAATGGTTTTTTACTCATTCTAGAAAAAAAACACAGCAGGAACTCCACTTTTCATGAAGTTTTCTATGTCAGTCTGAGGGAACCCATTTTCTTCTTTATTGTCCTTATGTTCAGTTTTTAATTATTACCTTTTTCTCCTTGTAAATTTAAATCTGTTCCCATTACACTTAGAGTACAATAATGAAACCCTCCTGTAGCTAATTTAACACCTTTAAATTCCCATGGAAGTTAGCCAAAAATTTTGATGGATAGTGAAATGCCTACTTTATTTAAGGGGAGTAAAGTTCAAATCCTACTCAAGCTGTATTTATGAAAATAAGATGTTGGTTAACTCTGTTTTGTTGTCCAACAAGATGATTAAAAAATAATCCTTATTCATTATGCTAAAATGACAGTCAAATAGGTATCAACTTGTCCAAAGTATTTCACATCCCCTAAAGATAAGCTAGGAATACCCATGAAGACACAACATCTTCACACAGACTTGTAGGAGTTACCTGTGCAATCAGCAAATTACACAAGAGGAAAAAAAGAAGGTCAGGAGACTGAGCAGGCTGAAGTATCACAATGAGAGAAGTGAAGTTTGTGAAGTCCACTGGAAGACAATGGTAAATGTATTGCTGGCTGCACTGGAGGCAGAACGATACGGATTTCCAAACCAATCTTACCTTCCTCTCAAAAAGTGATACAAAACCAATAACTACGAGGTGACAAGGAGACATCCAGCAAATACATCACTCCATATATCCATGGCCAACCTAGACACATTCCCTTCTCCCACGTCTGCTTGGCTCTGATCTCAAGAGGACCTCACACCCAGCAAAGATAGGGTGGGAGATGCAACATCTATGGCACATTACAAGTGTTCTGTAATGTTGTTACAAGCATATCTTCTGAAGAGATGTTGTTAGCACATCGTTAACTATCTAGTCATGTCCTTCACTGACATTGTTTTTCCCCTAATTAAAGCCATTTAAACCACCTTTACTCCCTGTTACAATGATGGTGTACCCTACATGGTCCACAAGAACCCCAAGTCTCATATCCTTCCCAGATCCATAAGCCTGCTCACTTTTGTCTTGGATGCACCGTGACTTCTGTCCTTAGCCTGATTAAATAGCCCAAAGCATGCATTTACACTGTACAATATTCTATCTCTCCCCGAAGGAGAAGTTTGAGAGGAAAATTACCAAGTGCCTCTGCTGCAACTGTTTATACAAAAATAGTTCGTATAAGTCCAGGGAAAACCCTGGGTTTTCTGCTTCTTTCTATATCCATCACTAATTATTCTACTCATTTTTTTGGGGAGCACAATTAAAAGTAAAGAAGAAATCAGTTGAATAGCCAGAATACAAATGAAAATGGTATCTTTTTAATAAATGGAAAATTTCATGGAGCATATGTATTAATCTGCTTTTATTAAATGAGTTCAAGCAACATAGTATGCAGATGAAAAACGATCAAAGTATCTGTAACTCAAATACTTTTGCCAGAGGCACCAATTGACAAGGGAATCATCAACAGCACGCACATGAAGTCTTTGACTTGCTCATCAATGCCACTCAATTTAGAGACATGGAAACAATGTTCACATGCCCACTGCGCTCGTGGAAGGGAACTTTGCAGAGATATCCCAAGCACAGGGATCAAGGTAGTTCAGGAACAGATTCATCTAGATTAAACTGTGCATTGCAGTTCCTGAGCTGAGTCCAGGACCCAGGACCACACACAAGGGACTCGACTTCTGGGAGTCTCTCAAGTAGCACTGCCAGCTTGGACATAATAGGCTAACTCCTTAAGTTGAGCTCTTGAAGGGCTGTTGATGAGACATTTTCTACATCTAAGGGGTCTGGTCCAGTTTTATGTTTATTTTTTTCTTCTTATATATCACAGTTGATATATTGAGACGGAAATGAGTTATAAAATAGTAACATGGTGGTTCTGTGTATATCCTGGAGAGTTTTGCAAATGAAGATGGCTGAGTTTAGGTGCCAATATGTGAGCGAGGTATCCACGTCAGTGGAGATCTAAAGTTCAGTTCAGCGAACTATGGAATTTCAAGGCAAAGAAAACAGGTTCTGCTACAAGCGGGACAAGGAAGACTCCTTGGAAGGGATAGCAGTGCAAGGAAAAAAGTAAAATGCACATCAAGTAGTCCTTGCATAACAGACTATCTCTTTTTTTATTTTAAAATTTTCTCTTTGTCAGAAGACATCAGCCCCTAACACACATTCTGTACACGTGAAAAAAAAAAAAACTATGCATAACTGAAATCACAGCTGCCTCTGGGCCAGAACAGGCTAGTTGTTTAATACGTCACAAACCACTTCACATAAATGAAAATAACTTCATTTTCATTTAATGTTCGTGTGCACCTTTGAGTTGTGTGGGTTGTCACTGTGGGCTGTGGGGAAGTGTTTCATGTGTATATGTTTCTCAAGAATTACATACTTACAGAATAAATAAGTTAATCAATGACTTTTTTCTCTTTTTTTTTTTCTCAGTTTCTCTTTCATTCTAAGGATTTTGCATATTTAGTTTCTAGGAAAACAAACAAATAGAAACCAAACCATGGGTAACTGATAGACAAAGATACCCAGTACCTTTTCACTATTTGGTCATTTACCAGGACCATTCAGTATGAATATTGCCTTTCTTAAGCTCTTGTCATTTGTCTGTACTTGGATGATCATGTGGAAACCTACCTGGATAAATTCCTTTACGAGTTACATCTCTATCTGGGAGGAAAAAATATATATATATATATATATTTATTACATATAATTATATAATATAGTATAATATATATAATTATATATTTAAAGCATGGACAAATGAGTGGTGCATTTATTGAAGATGCACACAGAGAAGATGCATGCAGTGGCAAGTGACTGAATCTGCATGCAAGATCCCTTATTAGCCCAATCAGCAATGCTGGGCAGAACAAAGGAGCTGCTTCATCAACTCTTCTCAGAGTCTGAAAAAGGATTTGCATGCCTGAAAGCTCAGTTGGTGGATTTTTCTAACTAATTTTGGTCTAACAAACAATTTTGGCCTCACCAAAACCAACATCTCACCCAACAAAACTTGCCTCACTTCTTTCCCCCAACCCCTGGTGGTCCAAAACCACTAACTGAGAAGTGCCAGCTCTCCGAAAAGCAGGTGTAACTCTGAGTGTTGGGAAACACTTAATTTGCCACATTTAGACTGGCTGCAATACAAGGTTTTACCCACTACAGATATTACCCCTCATCTTTCGTTCAGATTACTGTCATTTCTGATTACTTTTGGTAATAAATTTTCCATGAATTTGTGTATACGTAAAGCTTAGTGGAAAATCCTTACCAGAAATTGATCTAAAACGAACACTTATAAGAACCTAGATGATGAGAAGGTGGCTGACAGTGACTTTTATTTGATCGTAACTACAGTGTGTGATTCCTTTCCTGACCTTGCACAAATTGTGGTAACGTGCAGATACAACACCAGCTCAATAGCCCATTGCCACAATTTCTGAGATAATGTTAAGAGTGAATATAGTGAAAAAGAAAAAAGAAGAAAAATCAGTAGCTTTGCATATGAAAGGGAAAATAGGAGGAGGAGGGTAAAATCACCAGGGTGAAGTACAACATGTTCAGTAGACTCCAGTCCCTTGGCTGCCTGCCCAATGACTTTCCTGAGCAGAGCTCTCCTAGCAACCAGTCCCCAGCCATTTGAATTTTCATGTATCGCTATGTCGGCAATGATGTCACGGTTTCCATAGCTACTATCAGCTGGAGGAACTATGACACTTACGCTGCTAAGTAACTGAGAAAAATTGACCCAACTGAAATATTTCAGGCAACTCTGGGAGACGCGTGCTGTTGAGCTCACAGCTGGGCGCCACGCGGTGCATGCAGCCGTGCCTTTTGCTGATGGAGCCGTTCTTCCCGAGCGCCGAGCTGCTTTCAGCTCACAACTGGAGGCAGATATTCATCCAGCTCTAAGTGTTTCATTGTAGAAATTAAACGCTGTTATTAATTGAACTCCCTATCCCACAGGCTGCCCAGCTCTGACTGGTTGGAACACACTTGTGAGAAGAGAACAGGCAATCCATTTGTCATGAGATGGCAACTTCTGGCATTGGGAATGAAGTGTTTCAATAAGAGAAGGCTTTGATCCTTTTCATAACAGAGTATTTTAATAATTGCTAACCAGGCAGAGACTTCGGGCAATATCCCAGGGAGTGTTTATTTATTGCAAAAGGTTAAACTGGGCCTTTGGTGCACAAGCAAAAAAATAGTAGGACTCAAGAAATTTGGTTAAGGGATTTAGTGTGAAGTCACAGTTCTGCTGATTTGAAATAGACTAGAGGACAGGAGATGGTCTAGACAGCTTGTCCACTTAAGAATGAGCATAGGACATACACGTGGTCCAGAGCAAACAGGATCAGCACTTGCAATCTCACAGCTGATTGCTCAGATTGCAACAACTAGGCTTAAGAGACTCTGAAAATAATTTGAATTTTGCAAGAGAAGCACAAAATGCTGAATATACACTACCAAGACTATATTGCCCTCCACAACATTACCAAGCCGTGCTCACCAGCCACAGGTTTGTCACACATTACGTGCTTGGAGGAAGAAATCTTGCTGCTCCAAACATTAATAGCAAAGCTTTGAAAGGCAATCTTTTCTCTCAGCCAAACCGCATCTTCCCCTCCAGGTTCTTCTTAGCACAGTTTACCACGAAGTCCTCAAGAAATAATCCTGAAGTAAACAACTGGAGAATAAATAAACCTATGAAATAAAACTTTGGGTAGTGTTTTTGGTTTTTTTTTGTTTTTTGTTTTTTTTTTCCATGAGGTTTCATAGAATCATAGTATCATTAAGATTGGAAAAGACTTCCTCATCTAGTCCAATCGCAGATATTGCCCACTAACCCATGTTCCTCAGTGCCACATCTCCATGGTTCTGGAACACCTCCAGGGATGGTGCCCCCACCACCTCCCTGGGCAGCCTGTGCCACTGCATCACCACTCTTTCAGAGAAGAATTTTTTCCTAATGTCCAACCTGAAGGGTGCAAAGACCAGATGGTGAATGGAGAACTTATCCTGATTCTGGCTAGGTCTGTGATGTCCCCACCAGAGTCCCTATAAAACTATCCATACAGTGCACCTGGATCTCCCCTGTGCCCAATTCCTTGTTTGGTATCCACTGGAAAATTTCCCACCCTGCAGAATTTCAGCTTTCAGGCGTGTAAATCCTTTTTCAGACTCTGAGAAGAATTGGTGAAGCAGCTCTTTTGTTCTGTCCAGCATTGCTGTTTGGGCTAATAAGGGATCTTGCATACAATTTTTCCTAACATCCAGCCTCAACCTCTCCTGACTAAACCTATTTGGAAAGGGGGAAGCAAGTTAAGAACCTTGTCTTTAGTAGTTCGTAACATTTTTGGGGACATGTCTGCAAGGGGGTTGAACTTCAAGGATCATCAAGTTCCAACTTCCTTTCCTTCATGCAGGTGTTATAAATTCTGAGCTGATTTCCACTCATGCCATGTGTCATGCTGTGACCAGATTCAGTGGCCCATGTATGAACAGGCAGTGTCTCAGCACACTCCCTGTGGTCTCCAAAACATCATGGATCTGTTGTAAATCCCCACTGCTCTCCTTCCACCCCCTGGGATTTTCCCTGGGATGATCCCATACCCCAAATCTTTCCAAATGGCACAAACTATTTATTTTTAGGCAACTTCTTTTCACCACTTACTGTAAAACTGCCAAGTTTACACTCTGCCTTGCAGGCTGATCAGTACAAAGAGCCCACACTGTGCTGGAATATGTGCTATATAGCTCACATTCACCTCACATTCATTTTAACAGTGGCCTATGTCCAGCCAGTCTCCTTTCAGCTTCCTTAGAGCTGATCTGCACATAAACTCAGCTGAAATGGGAACTCATGCAAATCTTTGCTTTTTTGCATACATTTATTATACAATGACACATCAGAGTACAAATATCCATAGGTCTGAGTAATCATTCACAGGTCATGCTCTCTTACTCTGACAGGTACATCTGAACATGAAGGACTGGGTTCACTCACCTAAATGCCACCTCCTGCTGCCTAGCCTGGGGACATAACGATCACCTGATGTTCCTGCCTGAGCCAACAGCCACCCCCAGAAGGTAATGCAAATCTTAGCTGGCCTGATTCTCATTCTGGAAGCTCTGCCTGGCGTGTAATTAACCACCGAACTTCTCAAGCACAGTCATGTTTGCTCAGGTTCACCAGCTGCACTTCCATCTCCAGATACATCCTTGGGGCACCATGTAGTTGTAGTAAGATCAGTGTATCACAGAACTATAAAATTGTTTGACTTGGAACAGACCCCTAAAAGCCATCTGGTCCAAATCCCCTGCAATGAACAGGGACACCTACAGCTCCATCAGGTGATCAGGGCCCCATACAGCCTGATCCTGAATGTCTCCAGGAACAGGGCGCCCACCACCTCTCTGGGGAAATGTAGGAGCATCCAGGTTCAGAACAGATCAAACGTGGGTCTTCCTGCAGTGGGCATTTGCGGTACACTTTGCCACAGGGAGGATTTGATGATGCTAAAAACAGACACAAGAATCCAGTTCAATCCAACAGACATCAGACAAATTCATGGAAGAGAAATTGCATGAAGGTAAATAAATATGAAGAAACCACAGTCTTCTCAGAGAAATGGATGGCTTTGAAGATGTCTCAGAGAAATACATGTGTTTATCTTGTTTTATACCCTTCTCTAGGCAAACCCCTCGCAGCCACAGTGGGGGAGAGGATATGGGGCATTATCTGACTCAGCATGGTTGTTCTTATGTTCTTATTATCAAAAAGCAATATTTTTATCATGTTATTTTTGCGTGCCAGTGAGAATCCCCTGCTGTTGAGCCCTGGGCGAAAGCTCTCACAAGCAGTGATACCTTTAAGGCAGCCCAGATATATGGTGTAATATCTCTTCATCCCTGTTAATAAGCTGCTGGGCTCTCCCTGACTGTTTCTTGCTCTTACAGCAGATTTTAAAGCAGAAATTGTTCTGTGGGCTTGCACAGAGAGTAAAAAGACTTTTTGTTGACTCAAGCCTCCTTTCTCCTGGTTGTATTGACCAGCAGAATGGCTGGGTTGCAACATTCACCCAGCCCTTCCCTCCATGCATTTCAGAGAACTTTCAAGAATAGAGGCCAAGTCTTTGGTCTTCTATGCAATACTCCCCACCTGGACTTTGCTCTGCCATCTTAGTGAAGCTCTGGGAGGGTGGTGGATGCACTGTCCCTGGAGACACTCAAGATCAGGCTGGATGGGTCTCTGAGCACCTGATGGAGCTGTGAGTGTCCCTGCTCATTGCAGGGGGGTTGGACCAGATGGACTTCAAGGGTCCCTTCCAACTCAAACGATTCTGTGATTCTATGATCTAAGCACCCTCAGATATAATGCTGCTCCAGCCATGTAGCTGACCCAGTAGGGCATCCTTGGGAGTCTTAGAATCCCAAATGCCACCCTGCAACCAGCAGAGCTGGGTACCTGGCCTCCCTCTGCCATCTCTATGACAGACAGACAGCTGCAGAGGCAACTCAGAGGAGAAGGAAGATGCAGATTTCACCTGCCAATAATAGCAAAGGTGCTGAAACAACCAGGATCAGCCAGGTGACTGGTATTAGATGAAGACAAGCCTAGCCTGGAGTCATTTCATGCTCATAGCACTGTACCTCTCAAGCAGTGAGCTGGGAAATCAAGACATGAATTCTTACTGTGTTGCCCTTGCATGCTTTATTTGAGATCCCTTGCAGGCTAAGCCAGCGTTAAGTGGGTGATCTTCACATGATCAGACAACTGAAGACTTGGCAAGGGCACTGTGATTTCATGACCTACAGAAATCACAAATCCATGTATTATTCCCCTCGATGCTGGGACAATGCCTACATTCACCCCTGAGCCTTTCACACAGGCTCTGGTGTTTTATTTTCCAGGAGATAATTAGATCTGCTAGAGACCGTGTGTCTGCTTCCAAGTAACACTGGATGTGCTATTTTCAGGCATAATTCAGAGTAACCTACAGCAGCAGCTCAGGGTGTTTTTTTGGCAAGTGTTTTGCAACAGCGCTGCGAAGTTTTTAATGTGCCATCGTTTCATTTCAGTTGTTAACACAGATGTCTGTTGAAAGATAATGTTGCACATTCGGATCTCTCAGGCACCAGCACTTTCTCAGAGATGCATGTCCCTGGCAGAATCAGTCCCTGAAAACACACCCTCTAAAAATGTGTGGGAGCATTTCTCCCAGGCCTGAATCCTGCATCGAAAAGACCAGCCTTGTTATAAGTGTGAGCTCACACATCTGTGCATACATTTGCTCAAAGAATCTCTGTAAGTGCACACTTCACGCCGTTATCTGCACATGGGAACAACTCATTACATATTCACTTTGGTCATTTGCAGACATCCTTATGAGGAACATATGTAGAACAGTGATTGCTTTTGTGATCTAGGTACGTGACCAGCAAATGCAATCACCAGATAGTTCAATATCTATTCAGAAGGAATTAACCATTGACAGAGAATGTGAATGAAAAAACTCTGTGTGAGTATATGCTTTGCCATGCTCTAGTGCGTGCAGTTCAGCCTGGATGACAGGGGCAGATGAAAGCCTTCTTCTGGTCTGGCTCTCTGTAGAGGGACCTCATTTGGCTTCTGTCTCTTCTTCTGAAGCCTCTGATATGTTTTTTTCCCCAAACACCAGCTCTCTCTCCACCATGCTGGGTGCAGGAAGAGCAACAGAACTGTGGACATCAGAAATATGTGCAGGAAACTCATCTTGGAGGTGATGAGGGCATCAGAGAAGTCACCAAAACTGACTGCAAATGTACTCATGCCCCTGCTGTGGTCTGTCTGCAGATGTCTACCCCACTGGTGATGGCACAGCATATCTGTGAGGCTTCGTGCTCAGCTCCCCACCGCTGCCCACCCTGTATTTCCATCACCCTTCACCACAGCTACATTACACTCATGGTGTATGGCTGTTTCCCTACTCCTGGTCCTCAGTCTCCTCTACCAGCACACGGTGGGTGATCATAACCATTGCTCCTGGACATACAAAGACTGCTGTTGTGGGTGGTTTTCCCTCCAGTAGAGCACTGTCCCACAACTCAACACACAGTGAAACTCTTGGAAAGTGGGACATTTGTTCTAGTGGAGCAGGTGGCCAGGGTCTCCCACCACTCTCTCCTGTTGCTCTGGCTGTCCAACTTCCTTACCACATGCTGAGACAAAGGCTTCCCCTGAGGCCTCCCAAGAGCTTTGGGACTCTGACATTGTGCAGATGGGTGCTGGAGCATGCCCATGGGGAGCTGGTACCAGTAGGGCTGCAATGAGTATTTTGGAGCAATTCAGCCCTTCCCTGAATGAAATGCTGTTCATTGCCAGGCTCTGGCTCCTATTGTCACCCAGTGATGAATGGGGCATCAGCGCGCTGTAATACTCTATTTGTTTTAGAGGTCAGTGTCAGACTGAAGGGTATTCTTCATAAACCAAATCAGGGAGTTTGTGCTTACGTGACCAGATTGGTAAGAGTATGTGAAACCCCCAGTAACTCCCATTGTCCTGAATGGGAACAGAGCTCTTTTGAAGATCTTACCCATAAATTATCTGCCAGCTCCCCACTCATGCTCTAATTCAAATACAAACTCACAGACGATGAGCTCGTTCTGCCTCCAAAGAATTTTTGCTATCTGGGCCCATGGTTTGGTGCTGTAGGAATCACGCTGTCCAACACTGACCCCCACCCCTTGCACAAGGACATCACAAGCTGGCTGGTGAAATTCTTTGTTTTCCTTTTCATCCCTTCCTGCTTCTGAGCATCATCTACTCTGATGTGACAGCCCGCAGGGGGATGTGCAGCAGAGGGGGCAGGGAGCAGTGGCTGGGAAGTCAGCGTCAGTCAGAGTGGGAGAATATTTCTTCTTGCTTTAAAAATAAGGCTGTTTAGACGGTTCCTTTTTCATTTCTTTTCCTGATGAGTTTGTGACTAATAAAACATACACCCTAGGAGAACATGCATTAGGTCAGTGTTGCCAGCTAGGACACATGGAGCATTCTACTTAAACCCTCACCTCTCTTTCTCCATAGGCATAGGGAGCAATGTTAAAACAATATCATCAGCCAAAGCACAAGAGTCTGGGTGATTTACCCAATTGGTGTTCATGGATGAAACAGAGCATCTGGCTGCTCATATCCCCCTTTCTGACTTGTCTGCAGCCTGGCATATTTTACAAGAATGAGTTGGCCATTGTTTGTTGAGAGTTGCTACATGCCCTCAGTGTTTGCCACTCTTTGCTGGCACCAGTGCTACCTGGGGGAAAATGCACTGAATACATGAAACACCCTTGCCCAGGGTTAGTGTTAAGATCCAACACAATCCCATGTGAAATCTAAAATCTGCATCAGATCTGCAGCAATGCTCAAGCAATGCTCCCTTGAGTCCCTGTATGACAGACACTCAACACACATGTACATCAGTGTGGATGCACGTCTTTCTGAAGAGGAATATTTTAAACAGTGCAAAGCCCCTTCTCTCCTTGCTTTCCCAGCAAAGAATGGATTACATTGCATCAATTGAAACACAGCATTTTTTACAATTAAAAAATAAATAATTACAGAGCTCAATACCATTAAGCTTGAGATGCAATGAAATTACATATATTATACATACATACACAAAGAGCAGAACATATTTCAAAACAAATTTCCAGAATTGAATTAAAATTGTCTACTCACCAGAATAAAAATATCCTGAGATAATTTTTCTTCCATCTAATCACATAATGACAAAATACTTGTTTTCCTTCCAATTTAGAAAGACAATGTTTCATAACATCAAAGTACTAAAGAATCTGAGTCCACTGTATGTTGGCTTGGTACTGATCTCCAGATCAGATGTTACTGCCACTTGAACACAAGGGGATGAAGCCTGTAAATCTTTTATCATTATAGAAGAATGTCAAAGAGCCTTCAACAGTAAATGCTCTTCAAATATACCAGGCATTAAAGAGGATGCTTAACAAGAGATCCTAGGGCCCAATTCTGATCTCATTACTAACTGTCCATAAAAGAAGGAAATATTCAGGGCGGGGAGAGCACTTTCATAGAACAATAGAATCACAAAATCATTGCAGTTGGAAGAGACCTCTAAGATCACCAAGTCCAACCTCAACCCACTGTGTCCACTGACCACATTCATTAGTGCCACATCTCCATGGTTCTTGAATACCTCCAGGGACCCCACCACCTCCCTGGGCAGCCTGTGCCAAAGCCTCAAGAAAAGAAGAATTTTTTCTTACTACCTAACATGAACCTCCCTGGCACAACTTATGGCCATTATCTCTTGTCCGGTTCTTTGTGTCTTGGAGCTGGGTTCTCAGCATATGGACAGCTTTTCTACAACAGTCTCTGGTTGATATGGGCACAGCTCCAGCAAATCATACATAACATTTAGAATCCTCCTCGCTTTCCAGGGATGCTGAGAAGAAAAGGATGCTGAGTGGTCCTTGGGTGTCCCGCAAATTCCTCACCACCAAAAGAACCCAATTCTCGAAAGTTATCTGGGCCTGCTCCAAAAGGCAAAGTGGTCAGCATGAAACTCTCTAAAGATTTTTTTAGTCCTAGATATTTGTAGATCTTTCCTACATCATGTCCAGATTATTCCCTTTCTCACTAACACCTAAATGCTAATGCATCTCTACAGATTGGGTTGCTGTTAACTAGCCCTACCTGTCCATCACCTTCTGCCTGACCAGTCCTTAAAGAAATGCTGCTGAAGTGCTCATCCCATGTCCACTTTTCATCTGTATCTGGCTGTTAGAGAAGATATAGAGGATCTCAGAAAGTAGAGGGGACAATATTTTAGAAACAGACCCCACTCTTCTCTCAGCTAGGCCTTCATGTAACAAACCAGCCACACAAAATGGAGGCAGACGTTAATATTTAGTACATTTCTGAGAATGGAGTTAAGGAAAAAAGAGCTTTGCAGTTGCCAGTGCTGCATTTCTGCTTTTATTTTAGTGTGCTCTCGTGTCAACTCTGTTCACAAATGCCCACAGTGGCTGGACAGGAATGACTACAGAAGGAGGAGACTCCATCAGGCCTAAACCAAATTGCAGAATCTATTCCTCTGCACTGACCATACTGGTACTTGAGATGACTCTGGTGCACTGAAAGTCACAAGCCCTTGCAGATATCCAGATTGGAGCAGATGGATTTTTCCATGACCCATCCTTGGAAAGAAGACATCTTTTGTTGCCTCTGGGACATCCATGGTCCTCATTGCAGCCTCCCATTTGAGCAGTATGTTTCTCAGCTTCAGTTGCACAGTCACATTTGCGGCCGTGTTTCTTATTAAGAAGGCAAGAATACGTGACCTTTTGCTGTGCAGAGATCTGAAGATTACTCATGAAAATAAAGAAGTTTATAATCTCCACAACCGTTGCCTGTGCATCACTGATAGAGGGGAACAGCAGACACCTCTCAGTGGAAACAGTCCAGCCTGATAAGATCTGCAGTTGAGTGTGTTTGTATCGCACAGCAGATTCTCAGTACTGGGACCATCAGAAGAATTTTTCTCTTTTCACTGCACTGCCACTTGCTTCACAAGATTCTTTCTGTTAAAACAACCTGGCCTGGTGGAACTGAGATTGGACATTAGACCCTTCATGGGGCACATGTTTTCACAGGGGGAACAGGTTGGGGGGGGGGGAAGGTTTAAATTGTTTTTTTGCTGGTCACCTCTCTGAGGCTCCCAAGACTAGCAGAAGATGTGGACATATCAAATTCACTAACAATCAAGCCCCTTCTCCTCTGTCTGGCTTTCAGACCTTGTCCAGAGGCAATGCATTGTATTGAAAGGGGTAAGGCTAGTAGAAACTGATCATGGGTTGGTTTTTTTTCCAATCCAAAACTTAGAGGGCATCAAATGGAAGATGGAGGCAGGCTCAGAACAAGCAGGAGGAAGTTCGCCCTGTGCAGATCTCCTTGTCACAGGACACTGTGGATGACAGACACTTACAGGGGAGCAAAGAGGGTGGGCAAGTTAATGGGAGAGAAATTTAGAAATTACGAATTCTTAATAGTTGTCACTATGAACCTAGAAACCAGAGCAGCTCAGGAAGGGCTGCACTGGGGGGTTACTGCGAAGTCACTCCAGAGAATTGTCAGAGAGGTGTTGGATGCCCCATCCTTGAAGACACTCAAGGTCAGGCTGGACAGAGCTCTGAGCACCTGATGGAGCTGAGGGTCTCCCTGTTCATTGCAGGGGAGTTGGGCTAGATGCCCTTAGGGATCTTTCCAACTCAAACAATGTTATGATTCTACGATAATCTCTCTATTTTTACCTTCTTTCTTAGAATTGTACCTCTGGCCACTGCCAGAGAAATATGGGATGACATGGACCTGAAAGTGCTGACTGTCATTCATGTTTACTTTCAGGCTTTGAAAGTACATCGTGAATTTATACATTGAACTCTTTTTTTTTCTGCTCAGTGAAGAGTGCAACTGAACCACAGACATCCACTGCTGTCAGATGAATATTTACCTTTCCTAGCCACACTCAGTCCTGCACTCAATGAGCTACCCTGCAGCATCCTGTGACATGGCTCATGCACTTTGCTGTACAGGGTTCATACTTGTACTTCTTTAACTCCAAGGATTGTGCAAAACAAATGTATGAAGGAGTCTAGCAAACCTTGGCCTTCTGATACATCTGTATGTCACCAACCTGACACTGGTCCCAAGCAACACCATGGAAGCAGCAGTGTTCAGAGCACCCAAGGAGGAGGTAAAGATGGGAGCACAAATGGCATCAAGGTGTGGGATTAAGAAACATAGATTTGTAGAATCATAAAGTTGTTTGAGTTGGAAGGGACCCTTAAAGGTCATCTAGTCCAACTCTCCTGCAATGAACAGGCTGAATCCTGAAATCATAAAGCTGGAAGATGTAAGTAGTGTCGATGTAAAATGCTCAGATTCCAGGAGCTGAATGGTTTAGTTGCATTTGATAGCAAGCAAGTTCATGTGATCAGCATAGTAAACTAGGAGCTAGACTGTATGATATGTCACAACAATCTATTTGAATTGGGGAATTGTTACTCCTTGGGTGTACTTCCAGAAAACAGGGCTTGTCCTTCGGTCTATGCTGTTGGTGACCTTTAGCAAGAATGCAAGAAAAAATCAAATCATTTCCTGTATCGTGTTGACAACATTAAATAAATATGTGAAAAAGCATAGGGTTACAGAGAGTTACACAGAGCAATGAAGACTGAGTGGCAGACAGTGGTTTACATGATCAATCCAACTCGGTGCAAGATTCATATGTGCTACACCAACATATTGGGGATTTTTTTCTGGAAGGGATGTAGGTGATCTCAGCTTCCCCAAATAACATGCAGATAGTAAGAACTCCCAGTGCAGTGCAATGCTCAGAAGGCAAGCAGTAACTCTGAGTGTGAAAAAAAGGTGGAAAAAAGCAGGTTGTAGGACAGCGAGCATTGCTCTATCTGCATACCAGCAGGATGGGTCTGAGGATCTCTTCTTTACAGAGGTTTTTTAGATTGGCAAGAGCTCAGAGAAAAGCCACAGTGTTGACAGACTTGGAAAAGACTTAGTAAGTTCAGCACCTTAAATTTATTCAAAGCAGTAAAATGTGACCTGATTCTGGGCTGCTGCTTCCATGTGGGGCAGAAACTTCTGATGGCAGTCAATAGAGAAAGAGCTAACAGCAGGCAGCAAGTAGATTGGAGTTAAATGTGTCAAGCAACATTCATCTAAATACAGACAAATGCACCTTGGTTTAGATACTCCAGGCTCTTCTACTGCCAACAGATATCCAGCCAACAGTGAATAGACTGTAAGGTCTAATTCCTCTCATCCTAAAGCAGACAGCTGAAACAAGGCAGGTGGACTCCACCACAAAGTGCCTTTTTCTCTCCTTTGAATCTGAAGGGACTCTCAGGCAATTAAGCTCCTAAATTTAGGTAAGATGAATCCAACCAATTCAGCCTGTAAATGATGTACACATCTTCTGATGGCAAAGGTAATGAACTGTTGCAACAACATATCTATATATACAGTAGATTCTCCATCACCCAAGGGCTTTAAATGAAGACTGAGCATGTTCTGACACAAGAGGCTGTAGTTCAAACAGACGTTACACAGCTGACACAAAGGTTCCTAGGCCAGAGACCTCTGCTCTGTGTTGTATAGGGGTCTGGTAGTAACTATCTTTTCCAGCTTTAACAAGATTTTGGATTGATATCCCAAAGGACCATTAAATGTTATGTCAGTTTAAGATCTCTATGATATCATGTTTGGTATTCCAATATCTCTTGCACGGGACCACTCAGAAATTTATACTTTCAGCCTCTCACAAACTTCTTTTCCTTTTCTTAACCAGAAATAAATGTAACTGAAGGCAAGCAAGAATGATTATTCTGTTAACTATGCTATAGGTGCAGGTTTTTGTGTCTTGTTGTCTGAGGTGCAGCAAAGAGAGAAGTAGTGCCCTTGGAAGAATCCCCATGAAAATAACATTTGTTTTTGCCAACGTTTTCCTGTTGTGCTGTGTTTTCAAAGTCATCTCATTTGAAAGAGGGAAGCTGTTTGGCCACAAAACACATCTGTCACCTATCACAGTCTGAAGAATTAGAGTTAAGTATGTCAGTGGGAAGAGGGGAGGAGGAAGGAGAGTACAGTCTTGTAGCAAACAGCCTTCTCTTGAAAAATAGTCTATTTAAACTCTCCTTCAAAACCACAAGGGAATGCGGTGGCCATGTCAACTGAAAACATCTCCATCACACCAGGCAGCGTTGTGAATTAGCTAGTAACTCTTTATATTTGAAAATAAATTGCAACTCGATCTTTCAAGGAAGACAAAACAAATATGTCCCTGTCCCCGCATGGCTTGTCCTACAGGTGGCCCTTCAGGATCTCCTATTGCATCTGGTGGCTCAGTGCCCACTAGAGACAAAACTGGGATCTGCTACATGCTGTGAGGGAAAAGAGTTGTTTATTCTCAGTCCAGTTTTGATAACAAAACTTGTCCTCTCCTCTCAAGTGTATTTGTATTTTTCTGAGGTCAAAAAAACCCAGCGTGCTCAGATAAAGTGAACTCATAGGACCCTTTATTGTAGCATCAAATCCGGGCTCATAGATAACACGATGAGATGTAAGAAACACTTGGCTCACCGCATTTGTTGTTGCAAACATAACATAAGAAGTGACCACAGTGAGATCCAAAGCAGTTATACTGCAGTGTATAGTCCTGGATACAGTTATCTTTTGAGTCACCCTTCCTGTCAATATTTATAGAGAAATAAAAGGCTCTGGCTGGAAGTGAAGAAAGTTATTTTACTGGAACACTAGGCACATTTTGGCTGCTAAAATCATCCACAAAGCATTTAAAAAAAGATCACATGCTGTGAATCTATCATTAGATAGGGAGAGGTAGAAACAAGTCCTCAACAGCCTGAAACACTGGAAGACAAACTGAAGGGTTTTTTCCACATTACTGAGTCTTTTTCCCACAGCTCACTCAAGAGAAACAACAAGTTCTCACTCAGTTTCCTGTCCCATCACTGTTTGTTTGCCAAAGGCACTGGCACAACTTGCCAGAGGAGCTGTGAATGCCCCATTCCTGGAGGTTCTCAAGGCCAGGTTGGATGGGGCCCTGGGCAACCTGAGCTGGTGGGGGACAACCCTGCCTATGGCAGATCCAGCACTCCTTGACCTTTAAGGTCAATTCTGACCTAAGCCATTCTGTGATTCTATTATATGCTTCCACTGGACAGGAATGAAGGTGCCAGAAAGGCTAATGTATCATAGCCTGAAAGCTGGCTAAAAACTTGAACATACTCCTTTCCTTTTCACTCATCTCAAAGGATTCAAGTAGCACAAAAAAAAGAGGAGCAAGAAATCAAGGTACCTGGCTGTGACCTTGCATTTTAATCTGTTTTGATTATGCACTTTTGTTGACAAGTTCTTCTAAGGTTATCTCTCAAAGTCTTCTATTGGGAAGATTCCTTTTTGTCTATCCACATAGACAATTTGTATTTGGGAGCTATACCCGGAACCAAGGATATAAGAAAATGAATATTTTACCACATCATGTGAGAGACATTAAAGAAGTGAACCAGAGCATGAATAGCTTCTCCACAGATCCGAAATGGAGGACATGCCTCTCATATTTCCTCTCTCAAGGAAATATAGGGCTCTTGCTATTTCTGACTACATCTGTGCTAGTGAATTAAGCAGTGTCAGGAGATGTTTCCTGCTAGCGGAGCTCGATGAGCCTTACTTTCGGATCATTAACACGGTCTCTGGATGGTTTAGGTTCATGCCAACAAGCACTATCCCAAACAAGTCCTAGAAAAGATCCATTCACAACATGTAGTTTGCAACTCCCTTGCTTTTAACAGTGACAGATGTTTTAAGAAGTGAACATGGGCTGTTGCATACTAGTTGACTTCACTAGATACATTTGTTGTAGTAATATAGATAACTGGATCTTTTGGTTTATTGCCCAAATCCATCCTCTTGTGTCTTGTGGAAGTGAGGGAAACTAAAAATCCCAGTGTTTCAGGAGCCTTAAGCACAAAGCACGTACTTTCCATCTCTGGAAAGTATTCCTGCATTATGTCCACAGCACTATGTAAGAGTAAGGAAGGAACAAAGCACGACAGAGGATGAGGCACTGGCACAGGTTGCCCAGAGAGGTGGTGGATGCCACATCCTTGCAGACACTCAAGGTCAGGCTGGATGGGGCTCTGAGCACCTGACAGAGCTGTGGGTGTCCCTGTTCACTGCACGGGAGTTGGACTAGATGGCTTTTCAAGATTCCTTCCAAGTCAAACGATTTAATGATTCTAGTCAATAGTGTGAATAAAACATGGAAGCCATTAAGCCCACCAAACCTGCACCCTTATCGGCTCAATGCAATTGCCCACAAGTAGATATGTAAGGGCACAGCCACCCTAGTGGCTCCAGAGGTGCATGGGGAAGGTCAGTGCAGAGTCAATGCACTGGAAGGCTTTTAGTGCTCGTCTGTTTGGGAAGATGTATCTGCAAAAGGCAGAGTGATTTTAGAATCTTCCAGATACCCCAGACACCAACTTAATTGCTCTACCCTCTCCCAGGGACTGGGTAAATCCCATCATGTTTCTGCACAGTGAGAGTGGAATTGGCTGCATTCAGCAATTCTTGAAGCCACCCAAAATCTTCCCACTATTGCACTGAGCTTTGATATGGTTTTTAAATGAGGAACAAAGCTCTCCACAGAGCAGCAGCAGCTGCAGCTGCAAGCCACCACTGTCTTATCCCTTCTGCTCATTTTTCAGCTGTAGTATGTTTCTTGGCAAAATCAATTCAGCAAATGTCCAGATTTATGGAGTTCAGCCACATGGCAACCTTTTTCAGGGCCACACGAACAGCTATTATTTAAAACCTTTTACTGTGAATGTAGAGAGGAAAAAAGTGCACTTCCCCATTAAAGATTTAAAGCCTTTTTGTGGCAAAGCACATGTCACCCTGAAGGACATCTTGGGTCTTGCATATAGATGCATCTTGTGCAGCTTCTATTGTGGGATCCATGGGCTGATCCTTCAGTTTGGTTGCGGGATACAATCTTTCCCATGGGATCATGAAGTGCCCTCCACATGGACATCCAAAGACATTTTATTCTGTGCAGTGAAAAGCTGAGCAAAGACACTAGAAATATCTCGGGGACAAGAAACAATTCACCCATATTAATGCAGTGCTCTTCTCAAGGACTTAAATTTCAGAAGCAAGGTAGATCAGGCAGAGTTAGATATCTTGGTGCTGTTTGCTATAACCCCTGCTGAAGGGCACTGAGACCTGAGACCTGGACTGCGTCATGTGTGCATCTCTAACAGCATCTCCTGTGTTGGGTGACCACTGCCTGAATTCATTTCTTCTCAGGAATGGAGGACAGCTGACAGAGCTCCTCCTGTTTGTTCTGTTGGGTCTAGAACCAGAGCTGTGACAAGTGGAGAAGGGGCAGAAGGTATTTTGGGGATCTCATTCCTTGGGAGCAGCTTGATCTCTGATTAGCCCTGGCTTTTACAGAACAAAGCACTGATGGTGTGCTTTGCACAGGCGCTTATTTCCAGCTCTGCAGGGAGAGCACAGTGAGGCAGCAGGAGGAGAAAGACAGCAGCATTCTTCTCCAAACCCAGAGCTGGAGTGGGAGGCAAAGGGGGTTCTCTGGATGCAGACTCCCCACCAGGAAAATGGGCTGCCACCAAAAGGTGCCAATAGGGGGGCTTTAGTGATTTGAATGATGCATGCAGCAAGAGAACAGCTTGATTAATTCATATGAATGGTAACTATGTAGGGCTCCATTCATCTGGAATGATCTGTAGCCCTGTCTGTAGCAGAAGTTACAAAAGGTCCCCGGCTGGGGCTGCAGGTGATGTATTAATCATCCCCCTCCCCAAGCCAGCCCAGGGCTGTAAGCCACTTTGTTGCTGCATCTGTGTCAGAGCAACGGGGAACAAGGTAAGGACAGGAATCTGAAGCCCCATCAGGTGTCTCCTGAAGGGATACAAGCTGAGTTTGGTCAGTCTTGGGGCAGGAAGCAAGTGACCCCATCCAGGTTACCGGGGTCTGGGGGAACACTGCTGTCTTTATTTGAAAAAAAACCAGCCAATGGCATGTACTTAACATCTGAGGATATCTGGGTGAGGCTGAACATCAGGGACAGCTGCTGCTTTGTCATGGTGTGGCTTACGGGGTCACTGGGTTTGTCCTCATTGCACCTGCACCTAATGGCCACAGACTTATGGATGCAGGAGGGGACTGTCTGATGATGGATCTGGGGTCGCCCCTGGGCTGTTTGTCCACAAAACACATGGCCACTTAGTTAAGTGGAGGGACAGGATGATACAATGATGATATGGAGCTGGGAGGAGTGGCTGACACAACAGAAAGCTGTGCTGCCATTCAGCAAGATCTGGACAGGCTGGAGAGCTGGGTGGAGAGGAACCTGATGAGGTTCAACAAGAGAAAGTATCCTACACCTGGGATACAATTATATGCATCAGTACAGGTTAGGGTCTGACCTGCTGGAAAGGAGCTCTGTAGAGAAGGACTTGGATGTCCTGATGGACAACAGGTTGATCATGAGTCAACACTGTGCCCTTATGGCCAAGAAGGTCAGTGGGATCCTGGGCTGCATTACAAAGAGCATGGCCAGCAGGTCAAGGGAGGTGATTCTCCCCCTTTACTCTGCCTTGGTGAGGCCACATCTGCGGTACTGCATCTAGTTCTGGGCTCCCCAGTTCAAGAACAATAGGGAACTTCTAGAGAGACCATCAGAGAACTCTTTAAACATGTCTCCAGGCTTGCCAGAGCAGCACTCAGCTGTCTCACACCGGGCCCATTGCCAGATTGGTGTCACTCACAACCTGTCCCGCAGAGAACAATGGTGGCACTGCAGGACATTGGATCGCACTGCCACCATGTGGGCTCTGCAGGCTCCGGAGTTGAGGGGAGAGGCACATGGAATGCACTGATCTGCATCCTTCCAGTTGGTTCCTGATGGAGCCATTGACTCAGGCAAATTTGATTTCCTGGAAGGATCTTTTTGAGCATCCTTAGGACGGGACATTCAGCAAAGTCTCCCCGCAGGCTGTCAAGCCCTGCACAAAAGGGGATGAATCCAAGATGAGGAACCCTTGAATGTCTCTGGAGGGAGAGACGACAGAGGGATGGTTTTAAAAGGCTGCTGAGTCCTGGGCATTTAAATACCCCTTGGACATATAAGCCAGCAGTGTGGTACTCAACATAGGACTTTGCCTGATTCACAGCACCCAGAGAGTCAGCTGTAGTGTCTCAGTCATCACGGCAGATACCCAGGAGGAGAAAGAGCTCATCACAACACGTCTGCCTTCATGCCATGCCCATGGTGGCCTATGGAACATGAAGTGGGCTGCACGGGAGACCCATCTCTCAGTGTTAGATGTCTGTATGTCAGCTCTCACTGCTGAGCCCGTCACTCTTTACTCATTTTACAGTCAATGGAGATGAAGCTCCCACTTGAGAGGATGTGACTCAGCTGCTGCTTTTCAGATGTGTGTTAGGATGAATGAGCTGTGCTCATCGTGGGATGTGCTCCTTTGAAATCAGTGTCACTGACATTTAGCAGTGTTATCTAGCTCCTAGCCCAGCTTCCCTATCACTATGAAAGCTGCATAAAATCCATGCATGTTCTCAGGTAAAATATAATGCAGCTATTTATAAAAAATAGCTGAAGGTCCTCAAAGAGGAAAAAGAGACTCCACACTGCATACAATCTGTTGCTTCCCTTATCAGTGGTGATAGTCTGCTGCTTCCCCTATCAATGGTGATAGTTACACTGGGACTAATGAGAGCATTTTCTGGGCAGGGAAAACTTGTTTGAGGCAGAGTGCATCTCTGGCACTCAAGACACTGATCCAGTGAAGTGTAAACTGTAAAGTGCTTTGTAGTTTCCCAGGGTAGGACCAGAGGGTAGAAAGAAGAATGCACCATTCAGAGTCTATAGGAATGACTAAGGAAGGAAACTGAGGCTTGCTATTGTGTGATCAACTTTGTCATATATTTCCAAATTGCACTGAAGGGTACTCATCTACAGGATTCCTCTTTCATGTCAGTGTAGGCACTCACAGCATGGTAGATAAAATAGGTATCTTCAGAGAAAAATGGTAACTTAGTGCAAGTGAAACAGGGCAGATGGTGAATATTTATTCAGGGATGCCCATAAAGCTGGTTCTGATTGCTTTCAGACTACTGCATCACTCTAAAGAGGAGAAACTGTCCAAAGAGCTCTGGAAGGCACAGTTGTCCAACCTGCCCCAGATCCTTCATCCAGACACAAATACTACAGGTCCCTTCTTCCCACAGCCTGTGCAAAAGGGATGGGCACACTGCAAACAAAACTGTAGAAACACAGTCATAGTATCATTAAGGTAGGAAAAAACCTTTAAGATCACCAAGTTCAACCCCAACCCCTCCCCATATGTCCCTCAGTGCCACATCTCCATGGTTCACATCTCCACACCTCCAGGGATGGTGACCCCACCACCTCCCTGGGCAGCCTGTGCCACTGCATCACCACTCTTTCAGAGAAGAAATTTTTCCTAATATCCAGCCTGAAGGGTGCAAGGACCAGATGTTGAATGGAGAACTTATACTAATGCTGGCTGGATCTGTGATGTCCCGACCACAGTCCCTATAAAACTATCTACACAGTGCACCTGGAGCTGCCAGCACCATATATAGCACTCAGGGGAGCTCTCCTGTGCCCAATTCCTTGTGGTTTGGCATCCACTGGAAAATTTCCCACCAGGGAACACAGTAGGGTTTTTTTTTAAGCATGAAAAAGTATACTGTGATTCCAGCAGTCATGCCTTAAGACCTCAGCTCTTTCCCTGTGGGCCCAGTGGCAAGCTGCCCTCATGTCTGCCTCTCTGCCTGCAGAGCTTCGTCGTATTAAGTGAGCTATACTGAGCAGAGGTGGCCTTGATGCTCTTGCAGCCAATCTAAATGCAGCAGTTGCCAAAGCCCTTGGCATGCACTGCTGGACCCTCTGCTGATGAGCCTGCTCTCCAGCAAGCCCAGCACACTCTCCTGGAAAGCAGCATGAGCAGCCAAAGTGAAGGATGTAGAAGAATCACAGAATCATTAAGGTTGGAAAAGACCCCTATGATCATCAAGTCCAACCCCAACCCATCCCCACCATGCCCACTGAGCCATGTCCCAAGTTCAACATCTCCATGTTTCTTGAAGAACCAGCACGGAAGCAAACTGCACCAATCTGTTGGGAATGAGAGAGGACTTCTGTTTTATGCTACAGTTCTTATTGCACTGATGAGGTCTGCTAATAAAACACTGCAGCTCCAGCACTGTCTGTTCCCTCCTCCCTGCTCACAGCATGGGATATCGGGTACCTCTCCCTCTCTAGATAACAGCAGTAAATCCCACAACACCTTCTGCACACTTCCTAGCAATACCTAACAAGTTGTCACTTAACCCTGACAACTTCCACAGTTCTCACTAATTAGCTCTTAGTAATTAGCCACCAGTTTCCACACTAAGCCAAAGATTCCAGCTCCCTGCTTGTCCTGCCTATTTTCCTACTTTGCACCCATCTTACGTATTGCAGCCAGGAGAATTCACTGCTAGAGGCTTCACATGCTTCTTCTGCAAGGAGAATTCTGCAATTCTTTCCAAGCTACTGCCTTGTTATCAGGTTTACAGTAGAGCACAAAGAGGTTTTAAGGTTTTTTTTTGCAAGCTGGCTCCATAGACTGGCTCCAGTTGGGGGTCTAATTGAAAATGTAGCTGTAGAGGAATCTTTTCCTCTGCCCTTATCTTCTGGGGGTCTGTTCAACCTCCTCAAGAGCAAGCTCATAAAATTAATAGATCTCAAGTGCTCCCAAAATCTCTGAGTAATGAATCCTTGCGGGAAGAAGATACCCCTTACATGCATTATTCACCAGAGCTGTGAGCAAAACAAGAATTATGAGTGGGTTATGTTATCTTATTCAGCTGTTCGGTAGGAGACATCACCAAAAGACCAACAGATTTGCCTGTTTCTCCCAACTGTATCAGATAGTGAGAGAAAAATAAATATACCATTTCTGTCTCTCAGCCTTGTGTATTTTATTAGGAGCAGAGTGCTGAGCTTCCCTTATCTTTATCCTTGTGTCATATTCTGAGAGCTAAAACCACTGAGAGATGGTACTTCACAATCCCTAAGGAAGCTGCAAACCTTCAAATCCCCAGGAGCTCAGCTGGAGAGGAGCAAGTGTTCAGCAGCCCTCATTAAAGCTCAGACAAGTGCTACCATTTGGCAAGGTGAGGAGAGATGCCATGAATAGCGGCGGTCAGGGCTGAGCAGGGTTGAGCCACCCACAGCCTGGCATCTAGATTAGCCCATGATATATGCAGCTATGCTGCAGCCAGGGGAGTTGCTTTCCTCCAGTGGGAGCATCACAAATGAGGTTGTTGCAGGCTCTGAGCTTTACTCTAGCTTTAGGTTCCTTACAGGGTGGTTGAGAAGTGCTTCGTGTTGCACACTGGAGAGTTAATGTAGGCTGCTCACTAGCTTTGGCTTGAGAGAATTCTTGCACTTGATTCATATGGGAAAATGGGTATTTGTTCTTTAAATTTCCCATTATTTTTAGAGAAGTGCCCCCTCCGCTCGATCTGTGGGAAAAAAAATCCAGCCATTTAAGTGTGGACAACTCAGCATTCTGAGAACAGAAAATACAAACAGAAAACTGGTAGAAAAATGGTAGCCAAAATACACCTACAAACAGGTTTTCCTGAGAACCAACAGCAGTTCCCAGGCAGCTACCACAATGCCAAGTAGATGGACACTCATTTGTACACAGCCAGGCTGTTAAATGTCATCACTTGGACTTGGGTCCCTCTTCTTCACTGTTCAACCAGCACGAGGGAGCTGAGCATCTTCTGATCCTCTTCAAGGTTGGCACTGTGGGCACAGGTGCTTATGTCTTTGCCCAGTACGGGTGCCTGCTGAAACTGGGATGGATGAACAAACACAAAGAGCAGTGACATCTTTCACATGCTGTAATGCAATTTAGAAGAAGACAGCTGTCCCCAGCCTCTTACTGGGCACTTGTCACTAGCACGTGCAGCTCTGGATTTATTGACTGAAATCAAGAGCTCAATGTGCCCTTGAGAGTCCCTCCTGTGCTAGCGTAACGTTGCTGCTTACTGATAGAAGCAGGAGATTGCTGCAGAGGCTAAATGCAGGGGGTGAAAAATGGAAGAACAGAAAAAAAAAAATTACCTTATTCAGATACATTTTTTAAAAAGTAGATGTTATAATACAAAGCACTGTAATGGAGCTAACGGTGTAACCTTGCCCAAGCAGGCTGGGCTGATTTTGGGAAGCCAGGCAGCAGCTGCAGTGACTTTTCTGGCTGTTCACAGCAAGGCTGGAAATCTGCAACAGGAACCATGTGGAGCTGTTGCCTACAGCCCTGATGCCACTGTGCTAGGCACAGCAGGGATGGAAAACAAATGGGAAGATCATTTTTTTCTGCGACGACCTCCCAGTGTAAATGCCCAGAGACACAGCAGGGAAGAAATTCCTTGGCTGAGCTGTAACCCTGTGTATAGGATCTGGCCACACAAATGCACTCCATGCAGCAGTCTTCCTTATGAAAATGATGGATGTTGCATCCTTTTCTTTACAACACACCAGAAACAGAGATCAGGTGGTTTCCTTGCAGGGAAATCTGTGCCTGCTGCCCCAGCATAGGCTGCACCTGAGCACAGATGGGTTCCCACCAACTCTCCCTGTCAGCAAGGTGAGAAGGAGTGATGGTATGGCTGAAGTAGTGGGAGGACACTGCAGCTCATCCATGAGGACCTCTCCCACGTTTCTATGGGCTCTTCCAGGGTGGGAGATTATTGTTTCTTGCAGAAGAGCAGTGCTCAACTCTAAGTTCCCATATGAGCTATATACTTGCTCAGTGAGCATCCCAATCCTATGAGGGTGTTGAGCTAGCAGAGGACAATAGAGGACTATGCAAAATGACAGTTGGACTAGATAATCTTAGTGGTCTTTTCCAGCCTCAGTGATTCTATGCTCCTGTGAAAATCCTGGCCTGGTGAGAAGTCTTCATTTTCCCTAGGCAGGCACAGGAATCTTCCCCAGGTGTCCTGACACCAATGTGCACCCAAACCCAAATTTCCAGTGTTTGGGACCTCCAGAGACCTACAGCCTTCTCTGTAAGATCCTAGCACTGCCAGCTTCTATAGGAGGAAAAAGCACTTGGATTTTCACCATCTGGCTTTAAAACTTGATGGAAATGAGATTTCCAAAGAAGTCTCATTCTCACGTGGTATTACATATTTTTGCCAGTCCCTTGGCAGCACTACCTCTTTTTCACCTGTATTGGAGTTGGTGGTTCTTTTTCTTGTGTTTCTTGCAAATCTGCATTCTCCCACAACAATATCCCTTCACTGAAGAGAACTGAAGTTACCAGTCAGGCATGGATGCACATATCTAGCAATCCCCTCTCTAATAAGCATACCCCAGTGCAGCTGCTTGGATCATCACCTGTAACATGTCCCTATTAGGATCACAAGCGAACATGATCTTTCATGTAGGAGGTTTACATATGGCATTTTCACTGGAGCTGCTTAACAATACCCTACCCAAAGCCTCAAAGCTTTCAGGAAGTTCAGCTACAATTTTTGCAACTTGGGACTATTTTTATTTGGCTTTGTTTTTAAAACACTTCTTCTTCTCCCTTTCATGTTTTCCCCTGCTGTTGCAGACAAATGAAAAGTAATCAGAAGCAGTACTGCAGAGCTCAAGATTGCTCCCAAGATGTTACTCCAGCTGCACACCTTGTCCACACCTGGTCCCATGCTGGGATGAGACAGGAAACTGCAGTATGTCCTCCAGTCTAGACAACAGTGGTCTACAGCCACCCTTACCGTGCACTGGGGACACCACAACTGCAAAGGAGAACAAGGTCTGGAAGAGACCAACCCTGGGAGAAAGACAGGTGGAAGGTCAGAGTGTTCAACCCTTGGTTGGGCTTGGCCATTTCCCTGTAGTCTGGAGGTTAAGAAAACAGAGTGATCCATGGAGCTGGTGTCCACAAGTATCTCTCTCTAAGGTTGTTAAAAGTGAGTCTTAGGGCTTTGTCAGCCACCTGCAAAATCTTCTCATGGCTTTGTACAATTTTCCACCATTTACAGAATCATTAGCATGATCTCAATAACCAGGGAGGACAAATCTAGATGTCAGCCTGGGTATGTATCTGCACAGCTATAGAGAAAGTGTTGTAAATTGTCATAAATGCACCCAAAATGTGGAATTGCCTTCCCAAATGTATGCACACACACCCACAAAAGAATCCTTCCCTTAATGTTCTATCTGCATATCATCAGCTTTTGTCTTACTACACAATACCTAGTAACACCATTTCACTTTTAAAGTAAGTTGCCTGACCATCAGGTTTTTGCACAAAATAAAAATGCAATTTGAGGAAATGAGAGGGAGGAGACAAAGTGTTTTTCAAGTAATCACTGTGGTTGATTTTTACCAGCCTTGGAAATGGGTGCTGCTAGGGAAAAACTTTAAGAGCACACGAGAACATTAATGAAGGCTGGAATGATATCTGGTATCCAACCCAATAATTCTCCTCCCTGTAATTTCTTTAAGCCTCATACTTGAAATTCAGTAGGTCATAAATTTTTCCTGCTCTGAAGCTAACTGGATCCACGAGATGTAAATGCATTACTCATCCACTAGTTAATTTGTATGCTCGTTGCTTTCCACTCTCTCCACAAATTGATTTTTAGATTCGTTATTTAGCCAGGAAGATATTTCTTTGCTCATCCCTCAGAAGGTCACAGAACATCATGATGCCACTGACTGCCACAGGGAAGCAGAAAGTCAAGCAGAGGGCTGGAGAGAAAGTTCCCCCTTCTCAAGCTCAGTAAAAAGTCAAGCAAGATGCAAGCTGCTCTTGGCAGATGCCCTTCCAGAGCTATGCTTCAGAAAGTGAAGCAGAACGATGGAGTAAAGGACAGGGAAAGGGAAAGCTAGGGAGATACAGGTTGGATGTTAGGAAAAAGTTCTTAGAAAGAGTGGTTGGGCACTGGAACAGGCCTTCCCAGGAAAGTGGTGGAGTCACTGTCCCTGGAGGTGCTCAAGCAACATGGAGATATGGTAGAGGGACATGTCTTAGTGCATAATATTGGTGGCAGGTAGGCAGTTGGGCTTTGATGATCTTAGTGGTCTTTTCCAATCTTAGTAATTCTATGATTCTTTAAGTAGGGCAGCAAAGGAGATGAGCAGCATGGGCCCAGGCAACGTGGGCATAAACTCACATCTCCAGGTGGCCTCTTTCTTCTGATGTTCATCTCTTCATATACTATATGGATTCATCTCCTTCAACCACATAGTCTGGTGGATCTCCATCCAGTTAATAGGATTCTACTGGCTTTTTAACACATTTGAAAGATGCTGTCCAGGGCTGCCAGTGTCCTCGACAACGTCCTACTGTCTCCACAAGCTATCCAAGGCCAATGACTACTTCATGCAGTGAAAAATCTGAAGGTAATTAAGCCGTCCCAATTTGAGCCCTTTGTTTGCACTTGACTCAGTGTGCTGTCTGGGTGTCTCAGAGCTCTCCACATCCAATAGAAAGCTGGCTTGGGATGCTGTTTGACACTGAGGTGTGATGCCTGCACATCTGTGGTTATCTCAGGCCTGGGACCATTGGTGTGCCTTGCTCCTGGAGTCCCAGGGCCAGCTCCAGGGCTGCCAGCTCACCCTTTTCCTGAAAAGCTTTCAGCACTTCAAACTGTGCAAGTCCACCAACTTGGGTGGTTGCAATGGGGTTGATATTGAGGCTGGAGTATGGTTCCATTCCAGGTCTTTCTTACTTCCCCACATCCTAATTGCAATTCAGGAAGATTAACCCTCACCAGCAAGGAGGAGATCTGAGCATGAAGACATCCCAGAGCCTCATCAGGATGTAAGCTTAGTCAGCTCTGATTTATATCAGACACAGAGCTCAATAGCAGACCTCTAGAATGCTCTCCTGTCTGTCTCTGCGTGTCACATCATATGCTTCTGTTACAGAAGTTCCTCACATCCTTGAAGGGGCAATTTTTGCTTTCCCACTGGTCCTCATTATATTCCTCCCTCATCCTTCTTCAGGGTGTTACATTCGTAACTGCAAGGCCATGGCTTGGTTGTTGCTCTTGCTTTTTTTCAGCTGACTACATTTTGACAGCGATTTTGCAGCCTTTATGTACTGGCTCCCACTGTTTGTATTCTAGAAAACATTTACTGCCTGTCTGACTTGCCAGCACTTGGATTGCTCACCATCCCTTGGGAACAATGAGGAATGATGTGTCAGAATTTACCCGCTTCCCAGCACTCCCTGTTTACTACAAGGACCCCTTGGGCAAGAGAACAAACAGATTACTACAATTTATATCTCTCTGGGTTATATTCTTCAGTTCTTTATCTTCCCAACTGGGATATTGTTCACTCTATTGGGCCTCTTTCAGCTTAGGAATCGTGTCATAGTGGCATACACGGTGGTGAAAAATTGCCTGACAGCCACAGTGTTATGGGAAAATCAGGATTTTCAATTTTCCCCTCCTTCTTCAGTCACATGTGCTTATTGTAAAGTGCTGAAAATTAGAGCTAGGTGGGAAAAGGCTTCTGAGTCCCATAAGAACTTTTTATGATTTCTAACAGTTCCCCATTCTGCAGTGGGATAAAGCCCAGAGTATATGGAGCTTTTTGTATAAGATGGAAGAGGGGTGATCACCTCAGCCATACAGCAGCACGGTGGCTGTGTTCCATAGGATGAAGGCTCACCTCTCTGTCACTGATGTCTTCAGGCCAAATGGTGGATGGACCAGGAGGTTTTGGCTGTCCCATTGTGCTTCTGCCTCTTAAATTCTCAACCAGTCATCTCACTTTGTATTCATATATGCATTTCAAACACTGACTTTGCCATGGCTTTTCCACAGCTGTAGGTACCAGCTGAAACACTAACCTTTTGGGAACTATAACCTAACCAAGAGCATGTGGGCCTGAGAATCCTTCTGCTTTTCCCTAAAATAATTTTCAAGAGTGGCTCAGTCCCATGAAGTAGTTTGGTGGGGTTTTTTGCATATCAGCACTTTCTGCTGAAAACACGTCTGAAAAAATCCCAATACTAACAATTTAGTGCAGAAGGGCTGCATGTACAGATTACTAGTGAAAATGTCCCCCAGAGGTTCAGTTTGGATACTAGGAAAAGTTTATTCTCCAAAAAGGTGGTGATGCAGTGGCACAGGCTGCCCAGGGAGGTGGGGTCACCATCCTTGGAGGTGTTCAAGAACCATGGAGATGTGGCACTGGGGGATGTGGTCAATGGGCATGGTGGGGTGGGCTGGGGTTGGTCTTGTTGATCTTAGTGGTCTTTTGCAATCTTAATGATTCTGTGATTCCGTGATCTTTTACCTGCTGTCATCACTTTCCAAAATTATCTTTTAAATAAATCAACCCCATAACAACCACTATCATAGTCCCCTTCACTTCTCAAGATACCTTCAAGGCCTCTCCTCACCCAACTCACTGTGTTCTTCCCTGGGCCTCCATGCTGGTGGTCACAGGTGACCTAAGGTAATCTCAGCACTTCACATCTCTGATCCCAGCAGGTTCTCTGGTCATTGCTTTGGGATAACTGGGACTTCAGTGAGGACTTTTGAATTAACACCCAGTGCTCTGCCATCTCAGTTCTCTTCACTACCAAAGCCAGTGGTTCAAAGGAATTGCCAGGAGGGAGGTGAGAGGGAACAGCAGAAACATCTGCTGTTCATTCAACCCCTGAAGTCAATATAGTAATCTTAACAGGTCACTCAGATTTTCATTAGTGCTCAGAGCGTTTTAAGTGAATAGCACCTACCAACATCTGTGTGCTCATCCCTCTCCCAGAAGGACTATCTCTGCTGGCAAGTTTATAGCTTATTCACTTTGTTCAATCAATCTTGATCCCATTCCCAGCCTTATTAGTACTGGCTGGATAAAGTTGGAAGTTGTGGTCTGAAGATTTTCCCATAGGAACTGGGCCTAGACCACCAACTCTTTCACACTGACCACCCAGATGGCAACAACCTTTGGCCAGCATTGGCTTGACACCGAACACTGCATTATTGAATAGATGGGCTGAAGCCATCTGGAGGTGAGGATGGGGAAGAGCGCGGGAGACTGCAGGGAATTGTTTAAGAGAGCTCTGAGAAATATTGGGCGAGTGCTTCCATTTAATTATTCACTCTGCTTAATTTGCTCTTGGACAAGATGAATCGTTCATTGACTGTAAAGTCTGGAAGCAAGTCCTTCCTGACTAAACAGACTCAGCATTAAATAGTAAAATAAATGGAGGCCAAGCAGAGAAAATTCCTCTTGTCAGATTGATCACGTCAGGGAAGGATTCTTGTACAGAAGCCAGATCTGATAGAAATATAAACGCAAATTCTACTTTTTGCCAAAATAAGTTTCTACAGTTTTCCTTTTATTTCAGTCAATTAAGTGTTTGCAGAAAGTACTGTACTGACAGCACTGCCAGTGTCAGTACAGATGGTACAGTTGGAGGTCTGGGCGGCTCAGTAATACAGAAAAAGTTGGTCTAATATAGCAACCGTTGCCCAGGGCATCAGGAGACACAGTGGGATGCTCTACCAGCTTCAAACATCCAGAAGTAGATTTCAGCCTTCACACCCATTTCCCTTCACTCTCTTCCTAGTCTTGCTTTGCAGAGAAATAAACACCACCACAGCACAACCCATGTGCCACATCCATCTCAGCTGCCTGCCAAGGGACAGGAGGGCTCACCTTGGGAACCCCAGCTGCAGCCACCCAGCTGCAAACATGGTCTGATTTTTGGGCGGTCCTGAGTGGAGCCAGGAGTTGGACACGATGATCCTTATGGGCCCCTTCCAACTCGGGATATTCTGTGATTCTATGAAACATCTGGACCAGATAATCCCATTTTGGGCACTGTCCATCCTCTGGCAGGACAGAATCTAGCTGCTTCCACTCTCTTCTGCCCTGTGCAAGTATGACATGTTTCAGGGCATTAACTAAATACCTAAAGGTATTCATGGGCTATCCAGCCCAGCAGGATCCCCATCTGCATTCAGCTTCAAAGCAATAATTATATAAACAACGGATGGGTGGATTTACACAGGAGTAAAACAGCAACATCTTCAGTTCTTGTTTTTTAACCGTGGGCTACCAACAGAGACTTTTAGGCAAGCTAGAATTATTCATTTAGGAACCCCAACCCTTGAACCAAATGACTGACAACTGTAACTCCAGTCTGAAATCATTCAACCCCCATTTTTCAGTTTTTTAAAATAAACAGGACGGAGCTTCACACGATAAAGATGTGAAAATTCTTCCAACACAAATGTCTGATCCTAGTGCATGCTACATTAATTTTATTTTCCTTCTTTCATCCTGATTAAACTGTCCACTAGTAATTCTTTGCCTCTGGGCAAACGCAAACACAACTCTGCCACTAATAAGAATCGAGTACGTCTGCATAAAAATACAATTAAAGTAACAGTACACTTCACATTTCATGCCACTCAAATTCTCTAGTAGGTCTGTTATTACAGGATTTCTCATGCATTGTTAGGATTTTTTCACATTATACTCTAAGAAACTGATTTAGTTCTCTGGTCAATCACCATTAAATGTAATGCCATATATTATTTTGATCTGAATTAATAATACAAAAATCCTGCCCCAGATGTTTGAGAAGAATTTTTTTCTTTTCTAAGAAAGGTTTAGAGATGTGAAAGGTCTTCCCATTTTCAGTATTTGAAGTAACCCAGAAGGAATCCTTTTGTTGTAAAATCCAGAATCATCCTGATGGTTGCAGACAGCGCTGAGGAAACTCTCCTATGATGAGTGAAGGCTGATGGCAAAGTCACTGCTCTAAGACCGAGTTGTTAGACCCTGGCACCTATAGGTGGTGAGGAGGCTGCTTCCAGCACTGATCCATTTATTGAATCCCAATAAGGGAAAGAGATGACAAGATTTCATCTGCTGTAAATCCTACCCTGCTTCCAAAGATTGCTGGACCCCCAAGTCCATCTCCGCAGGGCTGCTCTCAACCAGTTCTTCTCCCAGTCTGTACATACATCTGGGATTGCCCTGGCCCAAGTGCAACACTTTGCACTTGGCCTTGCCGAACTTCTTTATGATCACGAGCCCACTTTTCAAGCCTGTCCAGGTCCCTCTTGATGGCATTCCTTCCTTTTGTTGTGTCAATCACACATCTCAGCTTGGTGTCATCAGCAAATTTGCTGATGGTGCACTCAATCCCACTGCCTATGTTGTTGATGAAGATGCTGAAGAACTAATAATAAGATTCTGCCAGTTGGATTGGAAACACCCATCCACTCATACTTTGCAGCAGGTACAAGTCAATGTGTTGTGTTTTCTCCCTCTTGTGTCTTACACCAGAAGAAGCTGCATTTATTGAGGTTAGGGAAGGCCTCTTCAAAGAGTCTTTCAGATGGGACACTGAACATGGACAGAGCTGGAAAACCAAAAAGTGCTGGCTAAACTAGTGAAGCTGTATGAAACCCTTGGCTCGCATGTGTCAGGTTAAAGACCAAAACCCCCACGAAGTGTACAGTCAATGCAGTGAGTGAAACAAACACTTGTGGAAAGTTGCATGTTGATCTGTACTGGCTGCATAAGAAAACCCCTAGCACAGCAACTCATCTCAAGACTCACTCTAAACAACCTCTGAGCCTCCTTCTATAGCCAATTAATTCAATCACTTCTTTTATATCTGCTGGAATCCAACTTGAGAAAAAAAAAGCTCAGCAACGCTTTTTATCGTCTGCCAACGCTCCAGCAGTCATCAGAGAAGGTTCCAATAGGTCATAATTTAGTCAATGTTTTACTTCGCAAAACACATGAAAACCCTTTGACATCAAAAGCAGTAGATTTACAGATGCTGGGCATTTACAGATATAGTTGTTCTGCCAAAGAAAGAGCGTGCTCACTAGTTCAGATTTATCTTCTATTATTTCCTGAGAATGGAAATTGGCACTCGTCCATCAGCTCCCCAAATTCAGTTCAATAGCTCCTACAGATTGCAACCATCTTTCCCCTCTGGCTTGCCTTTACCTGGGCTGCAATGGTCAGATACTTGCTAGATCTGTGCATTGCCCACAGCTGTATCTTGCTGATAGCAGCTTTGCAAATATAATTGTCTGTGAGTTCGTATGTCATAGGGTTATCTGGCAGAAGCTCTAACATTTTAATGTTAAAAAAAAAAAAAGAAGAAGAAAGGTCTTTCTTCATTAGGGATTCTTTAATTTCTTGGCACTACTCGAAACAATAGCTGGGAAAATCTGAGAAAGGCCACAGCTGCCTGAAGGTACACAGCTATGTTTGCAAAGGAGAAAGACCTTACAGCACACATATATTTCAACTTGTGAATGAGAAAGTCACCAGTGTGGCAGCTCCAACTGGACAGTATAAATGCCTCCTTTCTGCAGCCCAACATGCTCATGAGAACCACAGAACCCTTAGGATGTCTCTCCAGAGCTTGTCACCACTCTAGCCACAAGTGGACACATGGATAGGCCATGCATCTCACAGCACTGAGACACTGGTGGGGAAGAGGCAGAGGATGAGGAAAATGGAACTATGTGTTTCACCACAGCAAGAGCTAACTGTAGACATTCCTAATTCTAGCTGTAGATGTCCCTGATCACTGCAGGGGAGTTGGACTAGATGACCTTTAACTCAAATGATTCTCTGATTCTATGAAGAGCTTTTGCTCAGTGCATGTTTTAGAATGACCACAGATAGGGCTGGAAGGGACATGAGTGGCCACTCCAGCATACCACTTCAGTTACCACTGGTTTCCATACAGGCATTCAATAGAAGAGGTTTGACTTGACTAAAGAGTGGATGTAAAGGCTTTTCATTTCCCCTTTTTCATTGATGTTTTCATCCAAGAACCAGGTGGTTTCATTGGCAGATAGGCTTTGCTAAAGATGCAGTCATAAGTAAATTGCCCTGCCACAAAACAGGAACACTGGGGGTAGATTTGAATTTGCAGGGCTGCTTCTTCTGTTTCAAAATCTTCATTAACTCCTGAGCTGACCTTTGGTGCATCATAAGCTAAAATCCTCTTATCTCACTGAAGGAAAAACAAAGAGACTGCCAGGCTCATTAGACCCTGAAGGCATCTATTTTGTGTTCTGCCTGCAGTATTTCTCTTTCATTTTTATTTTTACTACTTCAAATTTAGAATCATAGAATTATTAACGTTAGAAAAGACTACTAAAAATCATCTAGTCCAACCATCAATCCAACACAGGAGAGGAAAGCTTCTTTTGTCCCTCACTCAGCCCTGTCTCTGGGCTTCATTCCTCCTCATCCCTGTCCTCCTCAGTGGTCTCACCAACTGGCTTTACTTGGGAGATGATCTCAGCTGATGCAGCACGGGCAGTTGCACCACTTCTCACCCATCCTGGTGCTTAGTGTTGCTCTTTGAGCATGGCATCACAGCATGGCAGCAATGCAGGTGAGACCTTTCCCAGAATACTATAAGCCCCCTCAAAGCATCCTTTGGGTACTTGCTCTTGGAACTAAAGAAGAAAGGAAGAATTTTCCCATCTACACACTCAAAAGGTAAAGAAATTCTTGCCACACCAAACCCAGAAATGCTAACAGCATTGGATTGGGCATCTTGCAGGTGCCATCCACAAACAAACTCACTCTGCTGTCACAATAGCAAGAGCAGAGGAGACGCAGCTTTCCAGGAACAGGCTGCACTGTGGGGTAGAGATTTGCCCTTGAAGAAACATTTCCCTTGGCTTTCCCTTGTGTTCAGCATTTTGCAAGAGCGAGTGCAATGACATATGCTGCTGGATTTATTCTGCTCCATGTATATTCTCAAAATCCTTTAGCATCACCAAGTAGAATGCCTCCAACCTGTCCAGAGCTCAACGTGTCTATTTTCTATGTATCTTTATTGCACAAATCACTGCCCATATCCCATCCAACCCACCCTAACCATAACCATAACCATAACTATAACCATAACCCTAATGCACTTTAACCCTTAAGATAATCCTAACCTTAACTCTCCATCCTGCAAAAAACTCCAGCTCCTTAAACAAGCAATTCAAAGCACAAACTCTCCTTAAAATCCTCCATGGGAAGATGTCAGGAGCTGCAGGCACAGGCAGCAGAGCAGATGTGCTGCGGGGAGCAGGAGGGGAACAGAGGGGAGGCACCAGGAGGGTGGCAGCTGCAAGACAGACGGCATCGCTGCAGCCCAGTGCAGGGAGTGGGAGCCTCTTCCAGCGTGCCCACGCTGCCACTGCACACACACATCCTCATTAATAACAGCCAGACGAGGTGATGGATAGCACTCAGGGATGAATCGTGGCCAAACCGCCCGGCGAAAGCCGTGGTTAGCCAAAAACTGGGCAGGCTTTTCCTCTGTCCTGCCAGGTTTGCAAATATGAGGGATTTCTGTTTGCTTGCTGAGATGAAGTTGCTCAGGTTGCATCAATGCGGGGTGAGGGCAGCAAAGCGTGAAGCAGAGGGTGCTGTGTGTGGTGTGGGGGAAGGTACAGGGAGCAGCCTCTCCCAGGTACTCACACTGATGCTGAAATGCTTTATATAAATATCGCCTAACTGGGAAAATAAAGGGATTTAAACCAAGATGATATTGCAGTTTCAAGCATCTCTGCTTTGCTTTAGCTGGCTGGGCAGAGAAAAAAAACCACCCACGTACACACACACACACAAAACCAACCAAAACCACACAAACTGGAATATCATAGAGTCATAGAATCATAGGATGATTTGTGTTGGAAGGGATCTTAAAGAACATAGAGCTCTCACCCCCTGTTGTGGGCAGATGAAGTGGTAAACAGAAAATAAAATCTATGTTAAAGGCTTAAAGGCTCACTTGGTCTCACCCAGGACTGCCATACCATGGCTGAGAAGCAGCCTGGGATGTGTGGTCTAAACAGGGATTTTGGAAGCTCAAAGAGTTTTGTGCAGGAACTGAATGTGACGCCAACATCACATCAAGTTGAAAAGATCCATTGAAACGCCTTTGTTTCCCCGAAACAACTCTGAGAATACATGGAGTTATTTCTGATGTGAGATTACCCTGGGCTCAAGTAAATGTGGTCATGCTGGGAATAAATAAATATATACCAGCCAGTGTATCAAAGCTCCCTTAAAATAGAAATCTATGCAGGAAACACAGCTCTAGTGGTGTGAATGAGCCTCTCCCCTCTGCAGTGCTGTGCTGAGCACCTGGCTTTAATTTCAATGCTAAGATGTTTTCTACATCTGAGCAGCAGCAGAGGGGCAAGATCCCCTCCCTCTCCCCACTGGCCGCATTTCTTTTGATGCAGCCCAGGATACGGTTGGCTTTCTGTGCTATGGGGGCACATTGCTAGCTCATGTCCAATTGCCATCCACCAGTATCCCCAGGTCCTTTTCTGCAAGGCTGTGCTCCATCCTTACATCCCCCAGCTTGTGCTGACAGTGGGGGTTGCAGTGGCCCAGATGCAAAAACTTGCACTTGGCTTTGTTGAACCTCATGAGGTTCACCTGGGCTCACTGCTCAGCCTGTCTCATCCCTCTGGATGGCATCCCATTCCTCAACCACATTATACAGCAGGTTCACCTACCAGAAACCGCTTATTTTTTCAAAGTCTCAGCAGTTGTCAGCCACTGCTGGGCACTGCTGTCCCTGCTGAGAGCTGGACCTTAAAGAATCACACAGGGTTCCATTTCATGGGAACGTAGGTTAAAAAACACTGAGATCCGTATTCAATTCCTCCATCTGCATCTGATTTCTGAACCTTCAGAGTCATGTTTCCAAGCTTTTCCCACAGAGAGCAAAGCAATGAATTTTCTTTAAAAATACATTGCACAAAGCAAGTAAGTTGATAATCCTCCAAAACTTCGAGACTGAGTGAGATGGGGGTTACAAAGAAAGAGAAATGCTGCCCTCTCACCAGTGCCTGACAGATCAGACCACACCACCCCGTCTGACAAAACAAGGTCCCTATGCCATGCAGTTCCCCTTCCTACCACCCCATCTGGGGGATGGGTATAATGCTGGGCTTGAATGCTCTCCCTAAAACCAAATGCCACCTTCAGGACAGCTTTGTCCCTTTGGATCAGTCCCTTCTTCCTCCAAACTGACAATTTTGTGGACCTTCACATCTAAAGCCACCCCCTCGTTGGCAGCACCCTGCACAGAGAGATCTAAAATTAGCAGGGTGGATTGAACGTCACGCAGTTTCCCTCTGCTTTCGAGTGCTCAGCCTCCTGCTATATTTAAACCAAAGACAATCCGACAGAAATAGGCACTGCAGCTATTTTTATCCTGCAGACTACACAATGCATGTCCAAGTTACAACCGGCAGGAATAAATATATCCCAAAGAGGGTCAAAAGCCACTGTGAGCAGCGAGCAGTAATGAAACCACTCTGCTCTCTGAATGCCATCAAAGCAGCCTTATCTAGTCCCTAATTCCTCCCTTTGAGGTTCATCACACAAAAGACATATAGAAAGCAGATGAACTTGTACGTTGTGCTTTGCACATATCTTCCCCCTTTCCCCACCGCTCCCCCCCTTAGGTTTTGCATTTTAGCTTAAATTAAGTAGTGCAGTAGAAATATCAAGGCATCTTGAACACAGACTGAATGCATTCAGCTCTGCCCAGTGCTGCCACACATGGATGAGATACAAGGCATGAAGCAAAGGGCTTTAACTTTCAAGTGACTTTCAGCCGAAACTCTGAGACTGAAGCAGAGAGTGATACTTCTAGCACATGTGTAGGCTGGATATTGTGTCTTCTGCTAACCTTGGGGGTGCCTGCATCATGAGACATGGTCATCTGTAGCAGGGATGGACACAGACCCTCCATGAGAGGCTGCAGAGCACCAACTGCCTTCCTTTGCAGCCTGTCCATTTTTAGAATCCGAGCACCTCTCCTCCCCTTTCTCAGTACTTGCAAGAAGTCAGGGTCATTAGAGTCAGTTTTAACCCTGACTTTCAGCAGGGCTTAGTGGAGCACTGCAAGTGGTTAGGGCCAGACAGTGCCCTGGGCGGTGGGTCTCAGCCAACTCTGCTGCCTTACCCCTTACCATCTCACGCTGGTTTGCAGCAAGATGCGAGGCAGAAGGCAGTCTTCTCCTCTGGATACCAGCCTATCTCCCCCATCACCCCAGCCCTATTCTGTAGATAAGACCAGGGTAGAGCTACTGTGGTTTCCAACCTTGCTACTTTTTTACATCAGGTTATCAGATCCAGCTTTCACCTCCCAGACTATGGAACCTCAAACCTCCACTCCATTCCTGGGCCTTGCTGCAGCGTCTGGGGACAAACACAGGCAGGTAGGCTTGCACCCTGATCCCCAGGAGGAGTTCAGTCAGATCTGCTCGCCTTCAGCATCTGCTGCCATAGGGATGACCAACATATCCCACCTGGCCTCTCCTTACTTCTGTGGGCAGGTTTGGATCTGCTTGCAGGTATGGTCTGTCTGGGACACCACAAATGCTCAGGGGGTCTGCATGAGGGAAGTCCTTGCTGGGGCTGGGAGCTCGGACAGCTAGTACACCCCTTTGTAGACATTTATGTTTGGGTGTCTTCAACTCCAAGCTGAATTCAGGCCTAGGTAATGGGTCAGAAAACAGTGATTCCACCACCTCCCTGGGCAGCCTGTTCCAATGCCTCTCTACTGAGAAACACAATCCTGAGGATTCAGGTCCAGAGAGGAACATCAACTCCCGTTGCAAAGCAAGCTGCTTTCACCCACAGTGACAATTATAGGGGAGATGGCTTGATATCTCCTATAAACTAAAGCTAAATGGACTGCTGTGGGTCCTGAAAGTTCTCCCAAACTTAGCAGTCATGTCTTGCAAGACCTGGAGTAGCTCCACACCCAGCACCTTGATGCCATACCATCATACCCAGACTGGCCAGAACTGTCCAGCATGGCTTGGACATACCTCTGGTCTGGGGTCTGCTACCTGCAGAGATGTCTGCCCCTTTCCCAGCCCTGGAGACCAGCCTTGTGCCTGTGCAGGCAGGGATGAGGGGACTGGCACATCTGGCAGCAGCTGACAGCAGTGACAGACAGCTGGCACACAGAGCACAGCTCCAAGCTTGGGAAAGCAGAGCCCTGGCTTCAGGGAGTAGAGCCTGGCTTCTCCCTTGGCTCTCATTTATTACTTGTACAGGCACAGAGAGACTTTTTTCATGCAGCAAATCATTAAAGGGAGGGGGGGGAGAAGTGCTTTAGTAACATCTGTGAATAAAAAATGAAAGCAGGGAGAGCAGAGAAGAAGGCATGCAATGATCATAAAGACCAGTTGTCAGTTACAAAGCACTGAAAACACAGCTGGGAAAGGGCACTGCAGAAAGGCTGAGGCATTATAAAAATGGCCTGGTGTGGGGCCAGCTCTGAGCAAGGATGTTCACCAGCACCAGCGATCACAGACACAGGTGAGCATGGCTGCAAGGTCTTCTTCACCCTCCCAGAGACTTAGCAAAGTCACTGCCCTGGGAAGAGCCTGCTGGGCTGGCTTTTAAAGCATCCACCTCAGGGATCAGGGTCCACGACTACCAGCAATTGTCATTACCCTCTTTCTTCCTTCTTGTAAGCTTTATTTTATATTTTATATTCCTCTGTGTGAAAGCTTCCCTAACTAGTCATTAACCTCAGCCACAGGACACAACCATTAAACATTATTGTGGCTGTAACATGGAACATTACTTGCCTCGCAGTTGAAAGTATTTCCTCCAGCAAGGCAGAAAGAAGAGAACAGCATTAAGGTCAGGATTCTCCTGTTCATCTCTAAATCAGCATCTGGCACCGCAGACCTATTGGAAGGAGTGTGTTTGCACAGGGGGAACACATTATGTGAAGACTGCATCATTTTTGGTTAAATATACAGGCAGGGAAACCAGAGGGAACGGCACAGAGCTGTCAGGGAAGGGGCAGCTGGGGGTGAGGGAAAGGCTGTGCTCCAGAGGGTGGTGGGCATGGAATGGGATGCCCAGGTCAGCAGGCACAGCCTGCTGTTGGATCTCACGCAGCACTGGGACACCACTCTCAGATAAAGGGGTTGGATTTTGGATGGTCCTGTGTGGAGCCGGGGTTTGGATTTGATTTTCCTTATGGGTCCCTTCCAACTCAGGATATTCTGATTCTGTCATTCATGCCACTGCTGCAGCAGTCACTCACCTGGGAAATGCCGTCCTATACTATCTGGGGAGCCTCCCTGAGAGGAAGACAAACCTCCCAAGTGCAAGAGATCATTCAGCACGTGACCTGAAAAGAAATCTCTGCAGAAGTACCCCCAGGCTGACGGGGAGCTGTTGCAATGGGTCATGCCTGTTTCTATCTTTTAGAAGACCTAACGAGACATGACTGATCTAAACAGAGCTGACAAAAGCTGGAGACCACTTCTCCATCTGGGGACATGCCACCAGGCGAGGGGGGAAAGGCTGCCTTTGCACACACTGGGGCCATCTCATCCAGCAGCTCCCTTGTGCCATCACAGGAGTCCTACAGCTGCAGCACCCAGCTCATGGGCTTGGTACAAGCTCCCCTTCCACCTCACTGAATTCAAGAGCATGCCCTAAATTGAAAGCGGCACAACATGAATAGTTCCCCCTGAAACCAGACTGGCCTCCCACCGCAGGCTGAGCACATCCTGGCGTTTGTTGTTGTGCACTGATGTCCGGCTGGGAAGCACAGCCCTGCGGTTGACAGGTTTTAATGAAGACCTTTGATGTTCAAAGGAAGTGATGGCTGTTTGGTAAGGTCGGTTGAGTTAGAAGAAAGGGGCGGGCTGAAGTCAGCCAGGCTAAGCCTGTTATGCCAGCAAGGCCCCATCTGGAGCACTTAACTGATGTCTGGTGGGAGCCATGCAGGTGGGAGGTGGATGTCTATTGGGGTTGGTGTCACACCGAACACCCAAGTCACCATCCCCATCACTCATCTGGTGCTGAGCCATCAGCAATAGGGCGAAGCCTGAAGTCTGTACTCAGCCCTGGGGCTGAACTCATGCTCATTTCACAGCATGAAATGGAAATGTTGGCATTTAGTCATGGAGGCACATAAATAATAAAACTATTTCAGAAGATAAATGTGAGAAATGCTCCATTCACCATTCTTTCATCCAGGCTCGTTCTCATGGTGAGGGATTCACTTGCCCTTATACAGCTCCAAAATGTGCTTCTGACCAGGGAAACTGAGGAACACCTCCCAGCCTAGAGGCTGTGCACCTCTGTGGGAGTGACCATGTCAGATATTTCAATCTCTTATGCCAAATGGAGCAGCATCAATGAGAAAGTGGAGACACAACCCTGCTTTTTCCAGGAGTCAAGCAGTTTTCCCTGGAGATGAGACAGTAGAGGACAAAATCCCTTAAACAAGAGTGGAGTTGGCCTTTGCTCCTAAAGTTCATGGAAAGTAAATCCATTTAGATGTTTGGTGAGAGAACTGTAGAAACAACCAACTGAATAGCTATGGAATTTGTCATTTTCATGTCTACCACAGATATTTGTCAAAAACAAGAAAAGAAAGTCAACAAAATACAAAACAGTATTTTCACTCCAGCTCTGCCAGGGACATATTTTAAATTTCTCTCCTGTCACAGTGTGTTTCTGCTTGCAATTGCATCCTCTTATCCTTTCTAAGAGTTGTGTTTTTTTCTTGTGATATAAAAGCAGCTGGTCAAGGCTGTGAGGAGGGGGTTTAAAACCAGCTCAGTTTTAATGGGAAAGCCCAAGCTCCAGACACTGCAGCCCAGCAACAAGGGCTCTTCTCAGATGCAGCAACATTTGCAAACAGAAAAGATGTCTCATCAAAGGCTGAAACAAGAGGCTGAAGGAGCTGGGGTTGTTCAGTGTGGAGAAGAGGAAGCTCAGGGAAGACCTCATTGCTCTCTCCAACTCCGTGAGGTTATGGCAAGATGGGGGTCAGCCTCTGCTTTCAGGTAACAGTAATAGGATGAGAGGTGATGGCCTCAAGTTGCACCAGGGGAGGTTCAGGTTGGATATTAGGAAATATTTCTGCTTCAAAAGAGTGGTTGGGCACTGGCACAGGCTGCAGAGGGATGTGGTGGGTTCACCATCCCTGGAGGTGTTCAAGAACCATGGAGATGTGGCACTGAGGGACGTGGTCAGTGGGCATGGTGGGATGGGTTAGGGTTGGACTTGGTGATCTTCATGGTCTTTTCCAGCCCTAATGATTCTACAATTCTATATTAAGTTGTTGAAATGGGTGGACAAGGAGAGGGACAAAGCTCCATTTCTTTGCCTGCTCATTGGCCTTCAGAGAACCCTCCCAGGTTAGAGATGCAAATGCTCTGGAGAAGTTTCAGCTGGAGCTGAGACAAGTGATTCTTATTTGCTTGCTCAGGGATGGTGCATTTGGCTTGCTGCTTGCAGCACTTTGGGTTTGAGCCCTGCAAACTGGTCCCACAGGATCTGCCCTCCTCCCCACACACTGCTTCACACGTGCTGGTGGCCAAATGATTCATGTCATGAGAGGGGAAACGCAAGAGCAGAGAATAAATGAATCACCCTCTGCCGCAGGTCATTTAATTCATTCTCCCTTCAGGGGGCAAGCGTTTTTGCACAGTCTAATTAGATAGTTCATCCTAATGGCAGCCATACAATTTTTTTTTTCCCTCTTCTTCGTGTCTTTCAGCAAAATAGCACAAAAACTGATGAATGCATAAGGAGAAGGACCAGAGATACCATGCAATAAGCCCTATGTACCACGTTGATGGGACAGGACAGGGCAAAGCATTCACTACATGCATAGTTTGCATTGTAGTGCTCTCTCTGCCCGCTGCCTCCCCTGCCCTAGTTCCCAGACTTTGGGGTATAATTATAGAATACTAGCAACAGAAGCTGGTTTATAAAAGATGATCTTTTTCCACGGGGAAAAAAAAAAAAAAAGAAAAAAAAATCTGATTAAAATAAATAAAGCTTTTTTCTTGGAAATGTGATTTTGTTGTTTTGGGTTTTTTTTTTTTTATAAGCTGAGAACAGAAAATGTTCCATCTTCCCCTCTTCCTGCCCACCTGCTTTTGGAAGAAAGCAGGGAAGAAAAGGAAGGGAAAAACCCTGTTTTTAAGATGGTTTTCAAAAGCGATAAAACATTTTTACCCAAGCTGATATTTCCTAAGGAAATTCTCATTTCACCTGTGAAAGTCCCTTTGAGTGTAAAGTCCCTTTAAGTTCAGGAGAGTACAACTGCTTGTCAGAACAAAAAGAAGAGGGCTGAAAAGGTTCAGTATTTATGGTTTCAACTGCAGGAATGGTGCTGGTTTAAGTATCTGGGGAATCTGGATAAGTCCAGGGTCCTCCTGGCCCTTTGCACATCAGTCTGGGAGGTCACAGAACCAACAGAATCCATCCAGAATCAGCCATTGCAGATCTGAGTAGCAATGAGGTCTTGATACACCTTCACAGCAGATCACAAAGGAGGTTGGACCCCTTGGATTCAGGTCTGTTCACTGCCATGGACGCAGCCATCCCACTACACACACTGCCCAAAGAAAGCCATGAGCTGCAGCGCTCGGGACTTTCCTGGAGGTCTCCATCCTTCTCTTTCCAGCTGAAGACCAAGGCCTATCATTAATATCATCTTTCATGTAGGTGATCTCAGCACATTGCTGGGCTACATTTACTTTTCCACCAAATCAATGTTGCAATGAAGAATGTAGAGAACTAGAGGCTAAATCTTTTATGCATGTCTGAGAAACAGACAACATGCCTATGCCTACCCCCATCACCACCAAACCCTTCTGCTGGGAAGCTTCACTGCCTCCATTCAAAAGCAGACTATTAAGAAAAGTGCTTTGCAGAGAAAACAAGGCTGCTTGCAAATGTTTCACCCAGCAGCTCCCGCACTTAGAGCACAATCTCACTTGCAGTGGCCTCATCCATCTGCCTCAAGTCCTGCCCTGCTGATGATGGATTATTTTCATTAACATTCCCTGCTGTGGCTACCACTGCGGCTGTTGTGCCAGTGATGCAGCGTGAGCACTAGCACAGGGTTGGATGACAAGTGATGGAAAGTCTGTGGTCAGGCCATGTAAAAGTATGTTTAAATCATAGAATTATTAAGGTTGGAAAGACCACTATGATCACCTAGTCCAACTATCAACCCATTACCACCATAATGGTGGTTTGGGGCTGAACAGCACTGTCCCGTGTCCCCATTTCTTTGTGCAGGGATATGACTGCCCCAGAGCAGCAGGAAATTATAGTTGTACATCACCTCCAGCCCTGATGGATGTGCAGCCTTCAACATCTTTTTACCCAATCCTCCCAAATTACATCATTCCTCCAGTGGCCATCTTCCCTTCCCAATAGGAGCAACCTGACAAAAGACAAAACCTCACTTTCCTTGGCTCCATGGAAATTTCTCAAGGGCTGCAGTAGCTGTTGTGACTGATGGATGGAAAACAGCTCCCTCACACCACAGGGATGGGTTTGCAAATCCCCTGTGCAAGGCTAAGACAGACATGCCTTGTATTTGTGATGTCTTTCTACCCTACTTGGAGTATATGCTACTGTCCATGGGTCACTTGGTGTTTTGCAGCATTTGCATCATCATTTCATCCCAGTCCAAATTATCTTCTTAGAAAACCCATTATGTCAAAACATTGTATCAAAATATACATTTTCCTAAAAGGACTGCCAAGGAAAGCTTGAATTTATGCAAGAAAAGTTTTTGGCTGAAACGTTTGTTAGTCAAAATAATCCTATCAGGAAAACCCAAGGAAGATAGCTAAGTATTTAGCAAATGAGGCATGACTTCTGAGCCCCACCATCACATCAGAGACTGCATAACCCAAAAACAGCCTCTTTTACAACACTTTCTTAAATTACTTAGCACCCCTCTCTGACATTCAGCACCTGATCGTCAGCCCTCCAGTTAATGGGAGGCACATGCCTCCTAAAGGACTGATTATCTCAAGTAGATATCAAAGGGTTCTGCAGAGACTGGAGCTTAGACCAGACCGTAGGACCATTAAGGTCCTGAAAGATCTCCAAGATCACCAATTTCAACTCCAAGTCACCCCTCACTGCCACATCTCCATGGTTTATGAACATCTCCAGGCATGGTGACTCCACCGCCTCCCTGGGCAGCCTGTGCCAGTACTTCAGCACTCTTTCAAAGAAGAAATTTTTCCTAATCTCCAATGTGGACATTCACTTCCTGATAGCCTCAGTACAGGCTCAGCAAGCTCTTCCATGCCAGTATGGGTACATGAGGTGGAAGACACAGTCCCCACAATGATTCTCTCATAGCTTCATCTCTATCTATCTCCAGGCTCCAGAAATCCTAACATAACAGCAGGAATCCCCTAGTTTTAGCAGATTCCATACATGTAGGGGGAAGGTGCAACATCTGTGCAACATCTGTCTGAAGGTGCCTGTTGAAGCTGGATGCAAGGGCAAATATCCCCTGCTGATGCCATTGGCTTTGCAGATCCCCAACAGAGAGCAGTACCAAAACATAAAAGGTTGAAATTCTTCCCTGGGAATCTTTGGGTCCCATTTTGTTTGTGAAACTTCAAAATGTGGCAACGGTTCATGTGAAAACCCAGATTTTTTCCATTTCTCTGCTGCAGTGGTGTCTTGACAGTACAGGCAAGAGCCCCTGAATCCCCATGGAAAAGCAGAAGGGGAGAGAGTGGAGCAGAGAAAAGGATAGCAGTAGGACAGGAAGGTCTGATATTTTTCCATGATCCACAAAACTCTCTTTTTCCTTACAACCTTGTTTGGAGGCTGGAAGCTGCTGTTTAGTGAACGCTGTCAGACAGCGGTGCTGGCAGGAGATGGATGAGCTGTGGTGTGGCTCTGCAGAAGGCACTTGGAGGCAGCATGATGTCAAGAGCAGCAGCATGGGAAAAGGCAGCAGAAAACTGAGATTGGATCAAAATGCTTGTGAGCACCAGGATGTGAGTAACGGATTGTCCAGCACAGCTGTGCATGCAAGGGAGACAGCAGAGCCCTGGAGTGCCTTTAGGCTGGGCTGAGAGAGAAGGGCTGTCAGTGGCATAGGACTTGCCTTTATTGCCTTACGAGCTTGGTCCCATCTCCTGTGAGTTGTGGATGGGCCATGACTGCAGTCCAAGTCAATCATTTGGGCTGCTCACCAGTCTGAAGAGAAGCCTAATCCCAACTCTAACCCTAATCCTAACCCTAACCCTACCCCTAACCCTAACCCAGCATCTCCCAGCATGACTCCACCACCTTGCCTGCTGCTTGACCTTTACCCCAGACACCAGCACTGCCATGCTACACCCCTGCAAGACAAGGATGCTGAAATGTTCACTTTGGTTTGTACATGAATTTGGTTTGCAGCATGAACTTGCTTTGAATTTCCCCTCCCTCTTAATGTCAAGGAGCATTTCCCCCTGCATCATCACAGAGAAGGTTGCAGTTCTGCTCCTATGTGCTCCTATGTAAAGCACTGATTGCTTTTTTGCTGCTTATGGTCACTCCTCAGAAATATGATTCTGCCACTCTCAGGTCCACAATGATTCTCTTTTCACATCCTCTGTTTCTGCAGGACATCAGTTCAGAGATAACCTAGCCATGCCATTTTTTGATACCGACAGCATAGTTTCCTTATATCTTCTGATTGGCCTCTCCCAAGAGCAAGGCTCCTACCACAGGGTTAGGGATGGTCCTGTGTGGAGCCAGGGGTTGGAACTCAGTGATCCCCGTGGGTCCCTTTACAGTCAGGATGCTCTGTGTTTCTGCGATGCAGGCTTATAAACAAAGCTCCCTCTTCTCCTCTCCAAGCCCTGGTGGCCTTCATCATGCTGATTGCTGGGACTGGTCCCTGCCCCACACAGCCCTTGAAGAGCTCCCAGGCACCATCTGAGAGAGGATAAAGCTGTGCCAAGAAGCGTGATGACAACTGAATTGTATGGACCATTGTGAATGGCTGCAGAGCTGGTGCCTGGGTTACAGTGTATTATTAATGCAGCCTTGGCAATTTTGGGCTCCCTGTTGATGGCTGTCCTCTCATTTATGAAGTGATCTCGAGGCAGGCAAAGCAGAGCCAGAATGAAACATTAGAGTCCCACCTTGTCACCAGGACTTTTCATGGTCACAGCACATGCATTTTGCTCTTGCTTTCCAGCTTTTTTCTCCAGGAATTCAGGAGGGCCAGGCAAACCCTGGGCAGATGTTTCCAGGAAAATCCAGATGAAGGAAATCCAAACACAGACCGGTTGTGTTTTGCAATCCATTTGCATAGCCAGCAATGACATGAGCTACAGTGCAGCAAAGAATCAGGGACCTTGATGTGTCTCTTCGATCAGATGCAGACAGTAGCTTGTCTGGTTACAGAGAGCACTTTCTTTGATTAAAAGCTAATAAATATTCATCCCTCTCCTCCCCTGCCATTCCTCCCAAATCCCCAGAGACAAAACTTAGACAAGCAAAACTGGTTCATTTGTGATGTATTCTGGTGCTTTGCTTCAAAACACTTGGAAACACTCCAGGTAACAATATGGGGCTGTGAGGGTTGTGGATCATCAAGAAAAGAGACAGTACTTTGCATTCACTTAAAACAAGAGTTAGGTCATAAAGGACATGCTCATTATTAATGGTTGGTGTTGGGAAGTAAAGTATAAAGTGTACACAGATTCTTATCCCTAGCTAATTCTTCAATAAATTGGCAAAGATACATCACTGCCTGCAGAGTGGGAGACAGAGAGAAATTAGGTGTGGAGGACAGCTTAGTTTCCCAGGAATACAGATGTACCATCAGTTGATGAAAACTGCAGCAAGGGGCAAAAGAAAGCAGATACATCAGTGGTGAAAGTTGCCTCCTTTTAAGGCAAGGAAAACTAAACTCTCACCAGGAGAGAAAAGGTTTGAACAGATGGAGAAACCACAGCCAGTGAAACAGCATAGGGATTGCTGAGACCGTCCTCGTGAAACATCACTGTCCCCTAAGAGAACATCGGAGGAGTCAAGGACATGTTCTGCAAGGAAATGTTACCAGAGGAAACCAGTCCTAGCGCCTGTGATTTTGGAGAAATATGGAAGAGATGCACTAATGTGATGTCACAACACAAGTTGAAAACTCAGTCCTACAGTGAAAGTCCCTTTGAGGGAGTTAGACCATAGATGACGAAGATCTTCCTGTCTCTGGATGGGAGCCTCTCCCGTATCTATCTCTACAGCTACCATAACCCTGCATTTTCCCACCTTTTGGCTTTAGATCTGAGTACAGTGCAATTATTTATTGTGGAAGAACTGTCTTCATTCTGAACAGGTAGTGGAATCAGAGGCGGCCTCTCCATTCCAATAGCAATCGCAATGGCAATAGCAATACTAATGGCAGTGATAAAAAGAATAAGAACAAGAATTAAAGTAAGAACATTATGATCATAATTCAGATTAGATATTATGAAAAAATCCACCTTTGAAAGAGTGGTGATGCAGTGGCACAGGCTGCCCAGGGAGGTGGTGGGGTCACTGTCCCGGAAGGTGTTAAAGAATAGTGGAGATGTGGCACTGAGGGATGTGGGTAGTGATCATGATGGAGGTGGGTTGGGATTGGACTAGATGATCTCAGTGGTCTTTCCAACCTTAGTGATTGCATGATTCTAATTCAATAATAAGGGCCAGGAGCAGCAGTCTGTTATCCAGATCCAACATCCCACCACACCATTGCCTTGTGGAGTCACCACTGACAGAATCAACAGTCCTTAACATCCAGAGCTGAAATCATCCCGTGATCTCCACTCTGTGTAAGCACAAAGGAGCTTGTGTCTGCTGCCTGGCCACATAAAAACCAAGCATTTGTATCTGTCATTGAATGTTAAAGCCTTAAGTTAGAGGCTGACAGCAGAAACAAGTAGAAGATGAAGCATTGCATTTTTTCAGCTTTTCTAAGCTTTGCAGAGGCTGTTGGGCAAACAAGGAGCAAGCAACCTCATGGCAGCATTTCAGCTGGCAGGAGCACCGTGCAGCCCATGTTGCAGGCCAGACTCTCTACTGAGCTGAGATTTGCTTGGCACAGTGGCACAGCTGGTTCCAAGAGAGCCCGCAGCTACTCTCTGATCCTCCAACAGGGTCCAGGCCAACCCCATTGAGCTGGCAGCTGTCCCATCAGGGGGTGAGCATAGCTGGACAGAGCGTTCCAGCCAAGTGAATCAATCTGCCTACCCCACATAAACACACTCCATTCAGGATTCTCCTTGTTGAGGTAGAAGAAAATCTGCAAACAACTTCAAAAAAAGAGCCTACAAAGGTCCCCATAGGGCTGCCAAAATGATATAAATAAACCTTATGCTTGATTTCGTCTTCAGGGTCCTCCAGCCATGGCAGCTCAGCAGGGGATAATGTGGAAAATACTTGAGGAAAAGTAGAGTTTTAAAAGTTATATCTTCTGACTTACATCTTTTTTTGTGTAGTTTCTACTTGTACATCTACAGGTGTGTATGTGTTTGTGTAGTTTCTACTTGTACACCTACAGGTGTGTATGTGTATATATGTATCTCATGATACATTCCAGTCTGTTGGGTAGGTCTGATTTCTTCACATGATTAATTTGCATGGCTCTCAATAACAGAAAATATTATTCTACAGCAAGGGGAAAATAATGTAGCTTTTCATGAGGAAAAAATAATCTTGGATCTAGAGACTTTGCTGAAAAATTCCTTAATGCTCCCAGATGAATTTTTGCGTTTATTTGTTGTTTTGCAAGAGCCCAGCAATTGTCCTTTTGTACTTTGTGTTCAGAAGGGGTAGGCTTCACAAATAGCATGGTTTAACATACTGTCTTTAATTAAATTGTTCAGGATTTATACCAGGTACCAGAATCCAGCCCACTGCAGCTGTATGCAAATACATTCTTAAAAATAGAGTGTGGAACGTGACCTTCTTCCCCTAGTGCCCAAGTAATGAAGAAATGAGGACTTTGCTACCAGAAGACCCCCTTGGAGCACAATTTCAGAGACATTAAGTCAAGGAGTCACTCCAGTACGGCCTCCAAAAGGAAGCCCGATCATTAAAAATGACATTTCTATGCCGTGTGACAAATGGTGATTGAGCTGACAGCTCTTATCAAGACTGAGGATTTATCCCACCAGAGCACTGATATCAAGGGAAGCAATTCCTTTTATTTAGAGTTCGGACCAGCTCTCAAACACAGGCATGTAGTGCAAGTGCTTGGTTTCCAGGGAGTCCTAAGCTCTGTCACAATACCTTCTCAAAATCCTTCCACAAAGTCACATCTTGGATTACCTCCTTTGAGACTCTTCTTACTGCTCCAGGAACAAGTATGTTCCAGTCAGTCAGAAATCCCAAAACTCCAACATTATCATCACTTTTACAGCCTGGGAGTCATGAATAACATTCCTTTCCACCTGAAGCAATCCTCTTCTTGAAGGTTGGTGCTATGGTCAGAACATCCTTCCCAAAATCTCTACTTGCCTCATCACACAATCATAGAATATGCCGAGTTGGAAGGGACCCATAAGGATAATCAAGTCCAACTCCTGGCTCCACACAGGACCACCCAAAAAAATCAGACCATATGTGTGAGAGCATTGTCCAGATGCTTCTCAAACTCCAGCAACTCTGTAGAGATGACTGAATCTGGACATCCCGTGATGTCCCATTCTATCACTCTGTTCTATGATTCTGTGATTCTATCCCACCCCATGCCAAAGTACTGCAAGATCAGGCTCTGAGTTCTGGAGGTGCTTGTCCTACTTTGGAGACTTATTTTGGAGCATCAAACCCAACAAATTAGCTGTTTCTTCTTGTGTGTCATCATAGACAGGGCCCACCAAGCTTGATTTCATCCCATCAGTCCTTATTTGTCAGCACAGTGCCAGTCAGCATCTGGCTGAAAAACAGCACTGAGCTGCTGCTAGACACTCCAGATTCTAAATCCTCAGATGCTCTTGTCATTTGTCATACACAGAGCTGTCTCATCTACCCAAAGAGGAAAATATGTAAAAGCTTTTATAAGAGTGAAGTGGAAAGCCAGCTGTTATAAATCAGAATTGCCTGCTAAAAAGCCTGAACCTGATGCAACAAGATTATTTTAAAAACTCTTAGCAAGTTATTTGACTTCTGCTTCCTTTCCATCGTGGCCAGAGGTCCCGGATCCCATCACGTTTGATGGCATGCAGAGCAGGTCTGCACTGTCCAAGGAAATCTCTCTATGGTCAATAAATTGCAGACCCTCTTGGAGCCTCCTGGGGCACTTAACTCAGACAAAGAGAAGTGATGTATTTAAGAGTTCTGCATTTTCTAAATTGCAAGGCAGCAGGGAAAAGAAATGCCTATAGCCACCAAGGCTCTTGGTTACTCTGAAAGGGAAAGCTTTCCCCCTTTGCACAATCTCTGAAGTATGGCATGTGGCCTAATTATATAATTACACAATAGATCAGAATTGCTTCAAAGGAACTGTTGTGTTCCATCAGGTACATAATAAGTTTATAGTATCAACTAATTACGCTGTTATATAAGGGCCCAGAATGACTTTTAAAACCAACAGTCAGATCTCCCAGGCTATCAAACACATATTGTTTTGTTTGGAGTTTTTTTTTAATACCTCATTAAGAAGGCAACCTGTGCTTCCCTCAGCCTTTCTAGAGGGGATATAAATGTTAATACTATCTGGATCTAATACTAAGTTGGTCTACATCGTCTCTACTAACCTCAGTGGATTATTTTAAATGTCAGCAAAATTGGAGCAGTCAATGGCTCAGTCCACATTAACTGAGACTGTGGGGACACAAAGACATTTGAATGGCCATACTTTAAGCAGCCACTGCTGACAGCCGTTCACTTCAGGTCTTTCTGGTTTGAGCTCTACATTCAAACTCACTCATGGGACAGTGCAGAAGAACATAGTGATGGAAGGCGGTGGAATCACCATCCTTGGAGGCATACAAGAACCATGGAGACGTGGCACTGAAGGGCATCATTAGTGGGCATAATGGGGGTAGCTTGGCATTGGACTACGTGATATTGGGCATCTTCTCCAACCTTAGTGATTATATGATTGTAAGGGGACAGGTAGTTCATTACAGCAGCTCTGTTACTTCCAGTTGTGCCTTTATCTCTCTATACACAAAAGATACAGAAATAAAGGTGAGTTTTGCCAAGCTGATCCCCTAACACACAGCATGCAACATGCACATGCTTTTTCTATCTATTCAGCCTTCTGACAGTGGCAGAAATTCCCCAGTTGCAATTGAAGGTCCCTGGAGCTACAACTTTGTAAACTTCAAAGGGTTCAACCCAGCCATTCAGGTAGACATTTTTAATTTTATCCAGGCCATTCATCCACTCTTAATTTGCAAAGAAAGAAAGAAACTTCTGCAGGGTTATTATTAACTACTGACCAAGAGAGAATGAACTCCAGGTTTGACTGACTCTCTTCAGTGGAGAGCAAGTGCACACTGACAGAAGATACATTGCTGTTTTGCTTCCCAAACATTTCTACTTTTCTGATTAAGGATGTCCGAAAGCCAAAGCAGCAGGAGAGCCTTTAGTTCACAAGTGTAGCTGCACCTTCCAAGCTCCAGCCAAGCCAACTGTGCTCTGAGACCTCTGGTCACCTGCCAGGCTTAGCTTTGTGGCCTCTCCACCTGCTCAAAACAGCAGAACTTCTCAGTGACAAATCTTTGCTTTGCAAAAATTAATGGCAAAAATCCTCCTGATCTCAGTCAGACTTGGACACAGCAAGTTGTGCTTCACCATTAAGGACAGCTGTGGCACTCAGTGACATGGTTTAGTGGGCATGGTGGTGATGTGTTGGTTGATTGTTCGACTTGATCTTTGTGGACTTTTCCAACCTTACTGAGTCTATGATTCTATAATCAGCTGGTGAAGCCTGCATGTCTCCATTCCTAACACTTCATAATGATTTCTTGCAGCAGTGGTCAAACCATTCCATCAAGCATTTGAGATGACTGTGGGACTTGGTACAAGGCCAAGAAAACAATTTGTTAGCCTGGCCCAGCACAGGTTCCCAGGACAGGGATGTGCATGCCCTAAAATGGAAACCTGCAGCCAGATGGAGAGGCCTTCCAGCCATGCCTTTGTACCCAGCCATGCCATCCATCAGCCTACCAGTGGCGCATGGTTGTAAGAGGTGATTAGCGACAAGTCTTCATCTTTGAGAAGTCTCCTTAATACAACAGGTAAGCAAACAAAAGAAGAAGAAAATGGCAAGAAATAGGCTTGCTTAGTGGAGCTGATAACCCAAGGACTCAAAAGACAAGTTACCATTTTGCCTGTCATTGAAGCACTTTCCATTTGCTTCACATTACTTTTCCCCAAATTTACTTTGGGAAAAACATTGTTGTTAATCCAGCAGATACCTCATTGCTCCACCTGCTTGTGCTTGCATCAAGAAAAGATCCACGTAACTCCAAATAGCCTTTCATTTAAGACAAAAAAATCAGTCTGCACTGAACATCTACCCAACCACCTTATCCCGGAATCTCCTACCAATTCCCAACCAAAAGGGAGGGGAGAAGGGAGGCAAACCAGGTCCCAGAAAAATATTTCCCAGACAAGTGAGTGTGTAAAGCTGCAAGGTACAGGGACTTCCATGGTAACTCTTTGTATAAACAGCACCAAACAGCTTGAAGTAGCTGCTTTCCTTGCAAGGCTGATGAACAAAGTATCTCTGTAGCTTGGCCAGCACAGCAAGCTCCAGCCAAATGTAAATAGCCCGCAGGGCTTTTTGGCACTTTGCACTCTATTTTGCATACAGCTGGTAATGTTTTAAAGGCCAGACCCAGCCAAGGGTAATGCTTCCAAGAACAGAGCAGGAAACACTTTGTGTACAGAAAAGGGTCTCAGGAGAAATCAGTGAAATCTTAAGACCTTTTGTGTTTCTTTCTCCATCCCCAAGTCAGCGTGCTTCATTCTTACACTAAGAATTTCCAGAGAGCCAGGTAGATTGCTGAGATGTCAGCAGTGTGTTTTGGACTCAAAGCACTCGTTAAGAAAGGTATGAACTTGGAACCTGCATAACATAAACAATTGCTGTGTGTAGGTTAAGTCCTGCTGAGCACATACGTGACGTGTTTCAGTGGAGAATTTGCTGAAGCCATCAAACGTGTGTGCAACACGTCAGAGATGACATCAAACAAGGATCAAAATTGTATCAAAGCATCAAAGTGATGCCGTATGGATCTTCCACAACTCTTACACCAGGGAAATACTGTGATATTTCTGAATGTCAGGGTATTGTTCCACTTTTGAGTAGACTTTAGCAGGATCTGACTCTTGTGTCAGGCTGTTGGGTAGGAGGGAGACAGTCTCTTATCTCAAACACCAATAAACCCAGGCCATCTAAGAGCTTGGTCTTGCTGATGGATTTGCCTCTTGCTAAGAAGATGAGAGACTGGGAATCCTCAGTTCAGCTTACTGCTGTAGCACTGGCATTTTGGATAAGAAAAAGGCAAAATTTATCTCTCTAGCATCCTCTCCCACTCTCAGCTGGTGGGATAGAAGGCTTGGGAAGGGAAGCCAACAGGCTGAGCAAAGCAGAGTCAGACTGAGCACACAAGGCTGAGGCAGGCAGTCACATAGGATTAGCACTGCAGTAGAGATGTTGTTACCTTTTATTATCTTGTTTGTAAAATCACAGTGCACCAGCATGGGCATTTTGCCCACCTGGTCTGCTCCCTTCAACCTCACTGTCTGTATTTGGATGTGTTTGTATGTCAGGGCCATCATGTCCTCAAGGGAGATTGTCCTTCTGCTAGCTGTCCCACTCACTTGATTATTCAGGGTTGAAAGATGGGCTCTGGCTGAGTTAGCAACAGCCATTGAAGCTGGCAGGAAAGGGGAATATGTGCCAATAACTCAGGAAAGGGAAGCAAAGATGACGTGGAGAGGAGTTATCACTGCACCATCATGAAGTGAAATAGAACGCTCTGCTTATCACAGTTTAGTGCCCCCTACTTTGCATCTTGCAAACATCCATCCTTCTGCAAGTAATTCATGTGCAGAATGTGCAAATTCCTGTCCTTCAGACAGGGCAGCAGAGGACTGCTGGAATAGACCAGAGGCTGCACGTTGCTGTCAGATATCACAAAGGGCTGCACTCACCTGTCTTCGTATTGTTTCTGCACGTCATGGGCCAAAAATCAGACGTTACATGGGAGGATAAAACCCTGCTGTTGTCAGATACCAAGGAACAAATCTGTCTTTGGCCAAGGACATGTGATGATACAGGTTGCAACATAATTGGCTTTACAGGAATGTAGGGTTTTTTTTTTTTTTCCAAAAAGTCAGTAGCGATTACAAGGATCTACAAATACGTAGAATGAATAGGCCATAAGTTGTACCACAGGAGGTTCAGGTTGGATATTACAAAAAATTTCTTCTCTGAAGAGTGATAATGCATTGGAACACACTGCCTGGTGAGGTGGTGGAGTCACTGTCTCTCAAGGTGTTCAAGAAAAGGGTGGATGTTGCACTGGAGGACATGTTCTAGAGCAGGCATATGGATGGGTTGATGGCTGGACTAGATGATCTTAGTGGTCTTTCCAGTATTAATTATTCAATGATTCTATGATTCAAAAAAGGGGGAAAAAAGTACCTTTTTACCCTAAAAAGCAAAATATCATTCTGTTCTAGTCCTAGCAAGTGATGAGCATACATGCAATTTTATCTGCATATGTTTTTATACAGAGTAGCTCTTGTACCTGTTAGCAGGCACAGGGGAGGATATTTCATAGACAGTTATTTTAAGTGAACAAAAACAAAGGAGAAATTAATTTCTTGAAATCCATTTGTCCATAATTACTTTGGAACCCAAAGGAGTTGCTTCCTACAATCAAATATCATCAGTGGCAAGCCAGAGAATATGAGAAGAGGCATGGTATGGAGAAGGTATGGTCAGGGCAAGTGGAAGCTCTTAATATAGGCAATTATAAACACGAAATATAAAAATAAAAAAGAAATCATGAGATACTAATCCATAAGAAAACCAGAGGTCCATTTTTACCTTCTTATCATATGTAGTCCCATGTTCAAGCTGACTCAGCAGACAGTGGCATTAGGGCAGGCTTACACAGCCACTCTACGTGAAGAGTTACTCACCGAGTACAAAGCTCCTCCAGTCATGGCATCAAGATCTTTGTAGTCTGTTCTTTGATCAGGATGTGGCCCAAATGCTGAGAGAGGTAGGGCTTAACCCTACCAAGAGCCTCCAGTTGGCCTGAACATGGAGGAAGCCAATGGATAGGTAGGCTTGGCCCTCAGTGATGCCAAGAAGGAGTTTCTTCTAGAAGTCTCCATGGAGATGGAATGAGGTCACTGCTGCCCATCTGTGATATAAGAATCTATCCCTTCCCACTCCAGGGAGAAGGATGCAGGATGGCCTTGCAAGACAGGCGAGCACAAATGGCTAACAAAGCAAGATAAATATGCAACATAAATATGTGTTGGTGCAGGAGGCGGTACCATAAACTTATTTTATTGCCACTTGTCTGCAAAGGCCAGCATAATTCACTCCCTTTGCCTCGCTCTGTCATTCATGAATAATGAGATTTCCCAAGCACGTGCCAATAAAATCCTTCTCATGCCCTGCACCAGGATGTGTCAGCGCTATCTCGGGTAAGAAAATAAAGAGATGGGGATTTTTAACGGCAATCGAGCTTCTGCTCTCCATACGCTGACTATCTGATGTAGTGTTTACTGATTACCAATACAATCTGATATTTCATGTTAGTTCCTCCAGAGCTGCTCTCTGATTTAGCTCCTGTCCTACACTGAGAGATGAACACAGTTGCCCACAGCTCCTGCAGGCAGAGAAGGTAACTTATACCACTCTCACACCATGCATCAGCTTCTCACCTGCCCCACAAGGCTGTGAATTTGGGTGCTTTTGTCCTCATCCCCTGCCCTGAACATCCACATTTGTTTAACCTGCTCCAGCCCGTGCAGTGGGTGAAACAGGGATTGTGGTAAAGAGATCCAGAGTCTTTTTGCAGAGCTCTTTCTGTAGTCCATGAGGGTAGTTTGCTACAGACCCATGCATAAGGCATCAGTGGGCTGTGGCTGCACACCGGGTGATGCACAGGCAGAGTTGGTCCACAGGACTGGTTCTCTTTCCTCCTGTTTCAAATGAGCACTTCTGTGTCACCGTGGTCACAGGGGAAAAGGAGAGCAGATGGTTCTTGTTGCCTTCCCATTACTGGGTGACACAGCAGCGGTTTCCCAGGTTGTGCAGCCTGTGTCAACCAATACCACTGCAACACTGCTCCATCTGGGCTGAGAGCTAGAAGCCATAAATCAAGGTGTCCACTGCAAGTCATAAGGGGATAAAGCATCTGCAGTAAAATTTCTCTGACAGGTAGTCACAGCTGAGATACCACTTGATGGATGGCAGCAGAATCCCCATTGCAAGTCAGTGGTTTCTCTGTAGCTGTGAGCAGGCTGAACTCTGTTGTGATTGTCATGGCTTTAGGACCTCTGCTTCTTCATCAGGTACTTGAGAGGATGTGCACAGCCCAAACCCTACACCACTCCTCAGGAGCAGCTCAGTTCGCTTCGTTTTCCAGCTGCCTCCAGCTAAGGAGAGCAGACTTAGTCAGGGTCCCCAGTATAGGAAGGACAGAGACTTGTGAAGCAGGTTCAAAGGAGGCCCACAAGGATGCTCAGAGGGCTGAAGCACTTTTCCTATAAAGAAAGGCTGAGGGAGCTGGGAGAAGAGAAGTCTCTTAAGAGGCCCTATAGTGGCATTCCAGTACCTAATGGGGCCTACAGGAAAGATGGGGAGAGACTCTTTGTTAGAGAGTGCAGGGATAGGAAAAGGGGGGATGTTTTTAAACTAAAGGAGGGTGGATGTAGATTGGATACTAGGAAGAAATTCTTCACAGTGAAGGTGGTGAGATACTGGCACTGCTGCCCAGAGAGCTGTGGGTGCCCCATTTCTGGTGATGCTCAAGGCCAGGTTAGAAGAAGACATCAACTTCAGACACTTTGGTCTTCATCAGCTCCCAGCCCACATAGGTAGAAAGAGCTAGGTCATTTCCCTCATCTACCTGGGTTGATTTTTCCATGGCAAAATTCCACAATCACTGTTGAATGAAAAGAGGCCTCAAAGCAGTTTAATCTCTGTGGATTGGTATATAACAAATTACAAGAAGTATTAAAAAGTGGTTATACAGGGACCATGCATCTATACCAGATGCCATGACATGGGGCACTCACCTCATCAGATTACACATCCTAGAACTGGAGCCAACACCAGCACTGTGTCACTTCCCCATCCCTCAGGATGGGTTGGTTCCCAGGGGTAAATTCAAACAATACAGTAGAAAACCCATGCCCCAGTTAAAACCAAATACTCCATAGGTTATTTTCAGGATGGTGGGAATGTCATCAGTCTCCTGGGAAAATCACCAGCCAAATCAAGATGTACAATCACCCTTTGATAAATATTCATCTCCATTTATGAGATGTTCATAAATGTTGCAATAGGAGCTGTAACAGAGAAAATAGTACCAGATATGGCTTGGGAAAAAATATTCAGGGCACAGCTTCCTGAATCTCTTTCTTTTCCTGGAGGTACCAGGAATTTCCTTGAGATATTAGGTACATCTCAAGCAGATTCTGGTACTCCACATATCAGTCCTAAGAATTATTAGGGTCATAAGAACTGAGATTCTCATGGGCACTTTCCCAGAACTGAAAAATTGTACCTCGTGTCTTAAACCACTTATAGTATCTCAAAAGTAAAATGTACATGCATAAATACACCAAGCTGGAACAGATGCACGGCTGATTTTATTTTTATTTTCCGTTCCCTGCCTTGAAAATTTTCAAATAAAATATAAACTGTAGTTTTAGTCAAAGGGAATGGTTGGGATTTGGGCAAAGATTCTTGCTTTTGAGATTCTGCTAGTTCTGTACTGAGTAGGATTTGCTGGTGGTTCCCACTGATGGTTCTCTCTGGCTGAAGGAAACAATACATCACAGGGACCATTGCTCAAGACATAGTCTGCTTGGCTATCTCAGCCCACAGAAGGTGAGAAAGAGCAAAAAGCAACCCTTCAAAAACTGCCACAGCTCCAGATATTGTCAGGTTTATGCACCAACAGTGAGACTTGGTAAGTGAGTCTTAAAACATGCTTACAGGTATGGTCCATTTCTTCCTCTCCAGCTTCCTTCTCCATTGCTTCCTCTTCTGCCACGCACAACCCAATGTCCTGATCCTTAATTCTCCATCTAGGGGACAGTGGGACCTGCCACTGCCTGAACAGAAAGGTCCCACTAGCAGCCTGTTCTCCACTTAAGTTCAATACAATGACCCTGACATAATCGTGTCACAAAGCTGCCCATGTTACTCTGTATGAGACAGGAAAAAAAAAAAGAAAAAAAAAGGAAAAAAAAGCATTTTAAAAATTCTCTAACCTCATTTCTTCTTGGAAAAAAAGTGAGGTGTCGTTTTGTGTTGGGCTTTGGATGATGTATAACTGAAGGATGCTAGAAAACCCATCTGTTCTGTACCAATGGAAAATAAATGTGCATTATTATTCATGGCTTTCCACCCATATCTCCCTTTCTGCAGGGCCCAGCTACAGAACAGAAGAGTGCTGTGATATGCAATACAGCCACACACCACTTAGAGCTTACATACTCAGAGCTTAATGCTCCAGCAGTAGCCTACACATAGCAGAAGGCTATAATGAACACTACTGCAAGGCAAGCTCATCCATTTCAGTGAGACTCTTCTCATGCAAAGCAAAATAAACCCAGAGATAAGGGAAGAAATACCCAAACTAAGACAACATTTGAATCGGGTTGTATTTTAGGTTCTGCTTGCAGGAGCTCCAGGCAGCGTTTAGAGTCACCTGTATGTAGATGCATGGCTCGACATGGCACACATCCTGAATGCATAGCCATCCAAGTGGGGATGTGTTGAAGTCTCAGCTGCCCATGCTGAGGATTTCAATGTCAGAGAAGCAACCAGATAAGGACATTTTGAAGAGCACAGAAGTGACAATTTGAGTGCCATGAGCTAATGAGCAATACTATAAGCCTCAGAATGCAGCAGTAAGTGACCGAGCAGCCATGATAACACCCACCAGAGCTGAAAATATTCCCTGTTGCAGCTGAGTAACAGCTGTCTCACCAGGAACATGACAGACTCACACCCTTGGCAGAGGGGACAGAGAGATGGAGCTGTTAGCAAGCACCATGAAGGGGTTCCAGCACCTTGTGTCCTCAAATAGTCCTGGTTGAACATAAGGAGAGGGATCAGCTCGAGTGTTCAGGAGAATTTCAGATGTACTTCGTAGAGGGAGATACTAGAGAATTTCTTGGAGACATTGACAGTCAGGCTGGATGGAGCTCTGAGCAACCTGATCGAGCTGTAGGTGTCCTTGTTCACTGCAAAGAGTTGGCCTCTTCCAAATCAAACAGTCCTGTGGTTTTATGATAATCTATGATTCTGTGAATGACATTCTCTTGATATGCATAGAGTTGGATCTATAATCCAAAACCTGTCACTGCTGCAGAAAGCTACATGGGGAAAAAAGTAGTGTGGGGATTACCCTTCAGCACTTTGGCTTTCTCTTCACAATTATGTGTCTTCCTTCTGATACAGATTAGATCAACACTGACAAAGTGGCACATGATGGAGTATAACAGAGTCAGGCAGACAGAGAGCTGATCTGATAATGTTGAAACAGTCTGATGTTCTGGGGATTTTGTTTTTGTTCTGGTGCAGAAGACAGGGTAAACCCAAGCAAATGGGAATAAGGGAGGTCTGGCCATTCCCAGGCATCTTTACCCATATCTGTATTATCTTTTTATTTATGTGTTTCTACGCATTTACAGTCTGCAGTCAGAATGGAAAGTTCTTAAAAAGACCTATTACCCTTCAGACCCTTACAAATGGCTTTTTTGCCTCCACCACGATCACACTGGCAACTGGAGCTCTTGTGTTGGGTAAAAATTAAAACACGGTGAAGAGCAAAGAGGAAAGATGGTCTTCCCTTTAAGTGTCCCAGTCTCTTTGGTGGGATCTACATTACACCAAATCAAACCCTCTTATGAAGCTGAGCAGTTGCTGCTTTCTATACTGACTGCAGTAACCAGTCTTGAAGACTCAGAGATGGCCACCTCCAAAGTGTCCATTCAGCAGGATTTGTCCAAGCTGGGCTTCCAAAATGCTTCCCTGCTTTCCTTGGATTTTAGCCACTAAATTGAAAACCAAGGCCTGCACTACTAAACTGTACTTTCTACCAGTTAGATATATGGCTACAGGATGTTTTTAATAGTTCTCTATGAAAAATATGGCCAGGATTATACACTAGATTCATTAGGAACTGCCCAGTGGGGGAAGGATTAGAACTGTTCCTGAAAATCTTTGTGTTTAGGTCTCTTTACTGTTACTGTGTCAGGTAGCCTTGGTAAACTCACACAACTCATCTTCTGCCCCATCTCATTCATTAGAAAGATTACATGACTCCATCTTTCCAAGACATGCCCTCATTCAATGCTAGGCTTTATTATTGTTGATATTTTTCCTGTGTTGCTGGGTGAAACACTAAAAGACTACATCTTGGGGAAAAAAGGGGCAAAGCATGAGGGCCCTTTTCTGCTTGGGCTTATAACCTCTTGCATATTTAACAATATGTGTAATTGAAATAACGAAGGGGGCTGAAGGAGAATTCCAGCCTAATTACATACTACAATGGTGCTGTACTGCTTCTGGGAGAGCAGCCAGCCATCTGGAAAGAGGTTCAACTCCCAGGAGGGGAGAGCTGACAGGACAAAGGAGAGAGGGCTGGGGAGTAAATACAACCAGAGGATGGTGGCCCAGCTTCAACCAAAACACTGCAGATTGGCAGTACCAGCCAGCATGGACATGGCAGCCACGCGGCCAGACCTGAAGGTAAATCTAAGGTGCCTTGGGCTTTTCCTTAACCTTGAACCAGGAGCATACATAGCTTAGCTTCTTGATAGCCATGGGCTATCTGCAAGACTTTTTTAGACAAAGGGTCAACCCAACACAGTGCCTACAAGCTCCACTTCCCCTGTGGACCCTTGGAGGCCATTTCAAAGAGTCAACCCAACGCTGTGCTTCCTTCTGCATCAATGCAACAGCAAGAATAGGACTTATCTGCAGCTTACGTACTACCAAGATGCTGTTAAAATCATCTCTCATCTTCTCCCCATTGAACAGATGACTTCTCCTTCTTGCACAAATTCCTAGGGACTGCAGGACCACCTTACCCACATTTTACTCATGAGGCTTTCCTGGCTGAAAGCAGCATCTGGAAACAGCTAATAGAGACTGAACTAACAACCCTTGCAGACACGGGATGGTCTTCTCTATCTTGGCACACAAAGGCAGCAGACGAGGGTGCCCTGGCAGCTGCTGTTTGAAAACACTGCTTAAGTGACTGTGAAGAGCCAGATGGACTTCAGCCCTGAAGACTCAAGTGCCCTATTTAGCCACAAAGCAAGGATGCAGCAAGAGACAGCAGCCTTTGCGTGTGTGTTGTCTCACTGTTCCCCAGCCCTGGTTTGGAGGACTCCTTCAAGGCTGGATCCCCAGACCCATTCAGACTTGCCAACAAACTGCCGGAATCAACCTGGGGAACTGAGCCACCAAAAGCCAATACATTCACCAGCCTTCAGATGGTAACAATCCATTCCAACCCATAAGCCTGCAAGCAGGGAGGGAAAAGGCTCCAGATTTCATTCTTAATCCTTCAAGTTATTCATTCTACCCCCATTCCACAGCATTAGGAAGGGCAATGTTCCCTTATATGGTCAAGAAAAAGTGGAGAGTATCTGCAATACATTCTCACATCCGTGCTCAGCTGAGCCTGGCCAGCATGTCCCTGTGAATGCAGAGGTTGTAACTGCCAAGAGCTGTGGAGTAAATGCCTCCACCCTGCTGTGAAAGGCAGGCAAGGGGGATAAACAGATATGGGTGGAAACACTGCAAAATGGATTGCATTAAGCAATGCTACTCATGGGTTTATGGGATCTGATTCGGGATGTTTTCCTGTGCAAGCTTGGAGCACAGTGGGAAATGGCAACTTGAATATGTGAAAACAACAGCAAGAAAAATTTGCAAGGCCAAGACCTGGAGAAGTATCTGAAGTGGGGCTTGTAGACTCCCAAAGGACCCCAAAAAGCAGCAAAAGGACCTGAAAGATCCTGCTCACTAAGATAATTGGGTGTAGGTTCCCTTGTGAAATTCTGTGGCACCTTGATGCATGGTATTGGAGTCAAGGTTGTAAATGGTAGAGTTTTATGAGAAAGAAGAAAACTTCAGACAAGTTCTTTGGGGAAAGGAGGATGAAAGCACTGGAATGCTTTCATTCCAATATTCTCCTTCCAACAGAGAACATGAGGGCAAAGTATTCTGCTTCTATGAAAAAGCAGAATCTGTGATTCTGTGATTCTGTGAAATGGATGTTGCCACATTTCTCTGCTCATAGAGAACTAAATGCTGTTTTGGAGTTTTAAACACCAACACCAGTGCCACCTCATGGGTGCCCCACATGAAAGCTGCCCAGGGAGTTCTTGCCTTCTTCCTCCAATGGATTTGGTCACTCCTTTAAACTGTAGCACTTTAAAAAATGCTTTAAATTGTTACTAGTGTTTGGGGAGCATCCTGTTCCAGAGCACAGCTTCGCACATGAGAAAACAATCTGATTTTCAGGCAAGGCCTTTCCCCCATATAGCAGTTTCTCCAGGACAGATATCTTAAAGCATCTCAGCTCGAGAGTCTCTTTCAATAATAAGAGGCAGTAATGCATCAAATGTCATCCAGCACTCACAAAAAGAAAGAAACAATCAAGCACTCCCTACATCCTACAGACTGTGCAGCCCTAGGAAAACCCAAAGCCCTACTGTCATGATGGATAGTGCCCAGAGTCCTGACTACAGTTGGACTAGATGATCTTAGAAGTCTTTTCCAACTTTAATGATTCTATGATTTTCTCCTGAAGGCTGTACAAAGAGACATTGCTGGCAGCTCGTTCTATGCTCTTCTTTGGGTCAATCCTGCCCTTTCAACTAATGTTTTGCTCCTTTTTGCAAGTTCTGTAGCAACAGCATCCCTGGCCTCCAATAAGCTGAAATACCAGTGATGGGAGCAAGATGCCTAAGGAAGGCTGGGCAGTGGCTAAATGAGCTCTATTAATGAACAAGTAATTAGGTGTAGCTGCAGTGCTAGCTCTCATAGCTACAATAAGAGACAATTATGTTGTACAGGTGTCCCTTAACTCTGCTCCTCTGGGGACAGCCTGTCTGGAAACAGCCTCACAGGAGAGAGTAAAACCAAGATCTTAGGAGTGAGAGCCAGCACAGGAAGGGGATATCGAGGCTCCTGCATGCTGCCCACTGGAGCAGGGAGGACCAAACCTGTCCACCTCCATTTTCAGGCTCCCATCTCCTGCTTTTAAAAGTACTTCCCTTGGATTCAGTGATGGGAGACAAGTTTCCTTTTCTACAGACCTTCACCCAACCTTCTCCAGTTTCTGGGGGAAAAGGCGAGAAACGCCTGCAGAGGAGCGCTCCCAAAAATAAGGTGGACGCGCCCTCTAGTGTCCTCGGAGGAGACCAGGTGTCTTTGTTCGCTGGAAATCGGTGGTGCACGCTCTTCTTCTGACCTTTTCCTACAAATCGCTAACCCCATCACTACCGGAATGGCACTTATCCCGCTTCAGTGCAGGAGTTGGACTAGGTGGCCTTTAAGTGTCCCTTCCTACTCAAAGTCGATTCGATGGTTCTATGAAAGGGTGGGAGATGGGAAAAGCCCCATATTCAGTGTAAATGCAGTGGGAGATGAGTGTGGCAAGCTTATTTTTGCATGCCATATCCTTTCCACAATGGGACGCAGTTGAGGAACTGGCTTAGGGCATCTTCCAGAAGGGCTTTTACCACCTGAACAAGGCCAGCAGGGAAAAGTACAGCATCCATGTGTGGAAAAGTGCTATGACCGAGCTGCCCTGCCCCAGGACACACCTTGTGCAAGCAGAACCCTTGAGCTTCTATATAAGTCTTTAAGGTTCTATGCCTTTTCACAGAATCACACAGAATCACAGAATGGCCAGGGTTGGAAGGGATCTCAAGGATCATGAAGCTCCAACCCCCCTGCCACAGGCAGGGCCACCGACCTCCCCTTTTAATGCTAGACCAGGCTGTCCCAGGGCTCCATCCAACCTGGCCTTGAACACCTCCAGGGATGGGGCATCCACAGCCTCTCTGAGCAGCCTGTGCCAACACCTCACCACTCTCTCTGTAAAGAACTTTCCCCTGACATCCAATCTATATCTTCTCTCCCTCAACTTCAAACCATTTCCCCTTGTCCTGCTGCTATCTGCCCTTTCAAAGAGTTGATTCCCTTCCTGTTTGTAGGCTCCCTTTAGGTACTGAAAGGCTGCAATGAGGTCACCCCGCAGCCTCCTTTTCTGCAGGCTGAACAAGCCCATTCAAGCTTTTTAGCTTTTGTTGGCCCTGAGATGTACAGACAAAGTCTCGGAGTGTCAGGAGGTGTCTGTGGTCATTTCACAGCAGAGTGAAGTCACAGGAGCAGTGAGTGCTACACAGTGTAAGGGGCTACAACATCATAGAGAGAGGAACCACATGCATTAAGGAAATTGCATGCAAACAGCTTGACAAATATAGGCATGAAGACAAGACAGAGATCTGGGCTGTAAACAAAGAAACTAAGCTCAGAAGCACAAAAGAGGTCACAAACAAAGAGAGGGGGAAACACAGCAGGGCTTCTTGCCCCTGGAGCTGAGGGTTTATTTCCACAGAAATCCTGAGTGAAGGAAACTGAGCAGAGAGCAGCACTGAACCCCAAAAGCACCACGTGTGAGCTGTGCTCGCTGCCTGCTCTCCATCATCATCTCGTGCATGCGGTTCCCAATGGGAATTGCCTTGTCAGACACACGTGAAGCTCCTGAGGGCACAGAATGCATCCCGCCTGCCGACACGCTTCCAGACATCCCCAGGCTGCTGTAGACAGACAGCAGGGATGTCCCCAGAGATGTCCCCGGGGCTCCACGCGTTCGACAGCTGCCAGGGAATGCAGCGGGATTCGCAGCAACGCGGTGCTGTGGGATGCTGCAGGCAGAGTCTGAATCCTTTAATATGCTGTTTGTCGTGGATGGAGGTCTGGTTGTGCATTTTGAGCAACCCAGAGAGGCTGCAGGGTCTCCTCCTCGAGGATCTCCAAAAGACACCTGGATATGGGACCCTGCTCTGGTTGGCTCTGCTGGGTAAGACGGATGGAACCAGTGGTCTTGCCACCCTCAGCCACTCCAGGATTCTGTGATTCTCTTTACAGGAGAAAAAGGTTATTTTTCCTTTACTTGGATATGTTTAGGAGAATAGGCTAATGGGCCAAGGAACATCACACTCACTGGATTTTTATGGTATTGAAAGAGCTCTGCCTGTTATTTGCAGGGGGGTAAAATGCATTGGTGCAAGGACATACCTTTCAAACTGCTTTACTCATAGACACAGAAGGGTCTTCTCTTCATTTAGAATCATAGAATCACTTAAGTTGGAAAAGACCTCTAAGATCATCAAGTCTAGCCATCAACCCACCCCACCATGCCCACCAGCCATGTCCCTCAGTGCCACATCTCCACGGTTCTCGAACACCTCCAGGGACTCCACCACCTCCCTGAGCATCCTGTTTTGTACCAAGTCCCCTTTCCTTTCAGCCGAAACAAGCTCTGCCAGGAGAAGATCCTCCTATGAAATGAGTAAAAGCTCTCCAGTTATTGGTGTGATGAGGTGAACAAATAGACTTTGATGGAAGAGATCTCGTATTTTTCCAGACACTGTCTCTCCTCCCTTTCAAAGCCTTGCTGTAGCAATCTCCGGTTAGTAATAACAACAATAATAACCCTGAATAAATCTCACTCAGATCCCCACATCGTTATGCAAATGTTTCCTTCTTATTTGCATCTTTACAGAGGATCATGCAGATATGAAGTCAGATCTGTTTATTTGCAAGCTGGCAATGCAAAGATTTTCAGAATAAATACCATGGGGCTGAGGAATACATGTCCTCAATGACGGTTTGTGGGCACTGATGTGTAATAAAATGGATCTCCAGCCAATCCACCTACAGCCAATAAACCATTGCAGTCCGCTGCAAAATGGCAAATATCTGCATCTTCTAACCTACAGCTCATTCCTGTGTCTGACCTTGAAAGTCAAACCAAGCTTGGTAAAACGTGAATTTGGGGATAGCAAGAGTGAATCTCAATGCAAGCAAGACAGTGCAATTCTGATGCAATTCTGATGCACTCCCAGTTCTCCATCCCAAAACTCTGTATGATTCCTGTCCATGTTCCAGGGGGGAACTCAGCATGGGAACCCTCACACAAGCTATAGAATGTATGCAAGGGTGCATTTGTCAGGGAGGAGAGGGCAGAGATGCTGATGGACTACTGTTGCCTTTCCCCTTCTTTAAGCACACGTTATTGCAGTGCCTATTCTCCATTCACAAAAGAAAAGGTGGAAAGCAGAAACATTTGACCCATCTGATGGCTGCACCCAGCTCTGATGTATGCCCACAGAGCACAACAGCACAGGCTCCACTGACTGCAGTTTGCAGTCACACACACTCACAAAGCCCCACGGCAACTTAGAGGCAGCCAAGAAATATTTCCTCCTCACAAGAAATGTACTTTTGCTGGTTTTAATTTTCAGAGCTTCCCAGAGGGGAAAAGAAAAGATAGTTTTCAATGAGGAACTAAAGGCTGAGCAATCTGTGGTTTCTCGTTATGCTGGGGAGGGCGGAAAAACATCCACCTCCAAAGACTTCTGTGAGACAGTCTCAGGTAATCATTCTGTTTTGGAGGGAAGAACCCATGAATGAACCACATGGCCAGCCCAAAGGGATTCTGCAGTTCCATATGGTGATAATAAGATGGTTTATACACAAAATATTGAAAAGACAAAAGATGGAAAAAGAAAAAGCAGTGCACAGGATGAGCCTACATCCTCATTCCCAGATTGGGCACGGGGTCTACACAACATGGACAGACACATCTCTGGTGTCAGGAAAGGCAGATTCAGTGTAGGCACCGAGTCCATTTGGGAGATGGAGCAAAGCACCATTTTGGGGAATGAGTCACATCCTAAAGCAGGGAGTGCTTTGAGACAGACCAAAAAAATCTGTGGACATTGCAATGAGCCCACAGAGGTGCAGGCTTTGAATCACAGAATCATTAAGGTTGGAAAAGACCTCACAGATCATTTAGTCCAACCATCAGCCCCACCCCACCATGCCCACTAACGCATATCTCTCAGTGTCACATCTCCATGGTTCTGGAACACCTCCAGGGGTGGTGACCACCACCTCCCAGGGCAGCCTGTGCCAATGCATCACCACTCTTTCTGAGAGTAATTTTTTCCTAATATCCAACCTTTGGCCATGATGGGGGTAATGGCAGGACATTATTTGCAGGGGGGACTGCAATGCCCAGGGGAAGCCATCACCAGGCCATTGTCCAAGGTCTGCTCTGCTCCAGGCAGTGGCTGAGTGCAATGCCAACACAGGAAACACAGACTCACTGTGACTTCCTCTGCTGTGTGTCACAAGAATGGCTTGGGTTAGAAAGGACCTCAAAGATCGGCCAGTTCCAGCCCCTTTGCCATGGGCTGGTTACCACCAACCAGATAAGGCTGCCCAGGGCACCTTAAGCACCTCCAGAGATGAGGCATCTTCAAAATATCATGGGACTTGAGTCCTCATTCCTCTGTCTGGCATCTACATGATGTTGATCATCTCCATTATCTTGTCAATGGAAGTTCAGGATGTTTTCCACCCATAAATCTCATCAGGCCCTACAGGCTATGTTGGTACTACTCTCAAAATCAGACCCTAAAATCCTAAAATGAAGGCCATTGGAGATCTTTTGCATATGCTGGCCCCAGTGTTTCATCTTCTAACAGCTCAGGGGGCACTTCACACACCATGCAGAGGTGGATGAGCTTACCTGCAGTGATAGTGATGTCATAGAGGACCACATCTTCACTACAATCCAAGATACTGATGACTCAATGCATTCATGGCAAGATTTGAGGCCAGGGAAGTGGTGAATTTACCCTCAGATGTTCCCACACCCTGAACCCTACATCTTTATCCATTTCACTTCTCTGCAACCCAACCTCCAGTTAAACCTGAGACCGTGGAACGTGAAAAACTTCAGCTTAGGGATTTTTTTCTTTCCTTAAGGAATCCAGAGACATTCTTTTGAAGTGGAAATTACTAAGTTTTCTTCCATGATATTTCCAACCCCCACAAAATCCAGCCATTCACTGAGCTCTCCGGAGAGAAAACAATCTCTCAGGCTTTCCAGCATGATTCCTACATTGAATAAACAGGAAAAGCAACCTGGTCATATTTAGGAAGGGGCATTTGAAGAGAGCATGCAGCACTGAGCCTCACCAAGCCACTCAGGCATTCATTTCCATCTGGGACATGGGAGGAGCATGAGGCGAGCACACGTGAGAGCTCCCACCCCAACACGTGTCAGTGCCATGGAAGATCATTAAAATGGACCAAGCGATGTGCCAGCTGTAAATGCACAGACAGGTCTTTTCAAATAAGCCCCATTAGTTCCACATGTGCATTTGATAGATAATTTTTTGGTTACTTAACATGAAACCAATAATTATGGAAATGACTGCAAGGATCCAGATACTCTCCATAAGAAACAGATGGAGAATGGAGAGAAAGCCATGCGGGAGACTTTGCAAGGGCTTTTTCCCTCCTTCAGTGCACCCATCCTCAGTAAACTGCTAGTGCACAGCCCTGCCCAGCAGACCAAAGGGAAGGAATCAGCTCTGCCAGCACCATCTCCCCGCATGGTGCCTTGAGAAATGGGATTAAACACTTGCTGTGCAGCCACACTTACAACCCTGATGCAAACAGCTCTCTGTGCCCTCCAAAAATGGGAAGAAAACAAAATTTGGCTCTTTCCTCCACTGCTTATAGCCAGTTAAGAATTCTCTGACAGGGGATCAAGTCCAGAGAAGACACAGTGCAACCAGTATTTTGCAGGAAACTTTTTATGCATCAATCTGTTTATAACTAATAGCAGATTGCTATTCATAACCCACACTGATTTATTCCTCCTTATGCTCACTCACACTCTGCACCATCCCCACACCCGGGCATGTGACAAACAGGGCACAAATGTGCATGCAGCAAAGCCACACAGCTCAGCTGGAAATGGCTGGGCACATGGAGGCAAAGAAAGGAGAGCACACACGTTTATAGTGGGAACACAGCTATCACAACAGCATTATACAACTGCAAAAAGAAAAGGAGAAAAAATAAATAGAGGTAGTTAGATAAAACACAGGCCCTGTCTGGTCAGCACAAATCTTGTGTGGGCTTAGGTCAATTCACTTGACACAGCTAGAAATAATTGTCTGCGTTAACCATTAATAGGTCCCTGTTCAAAGTTCCCTGCTATCTGCCTCCATCCCCTGTCCATGCCCCCTCTGCTTCCTTCCCATAGCTCCTGTCTGCTGCCTGCCCATGCCCATGCCATGCCCATGCCCACACTATAGAGCTCAGTGGCACCAGTCCACACTTTCAGTCTAATGCCCTGCTCAGCTCCATCCAGCCAAATAGTAAATAAAATCCAAAAGAAAACCTTGGGTGTTTTGCGTTGATTTTGTTTTTTTTTTAGTATGGCGGCCAGGAAATAACTTTCTGGGAACCTGATAGAGCCTCATAGTGCTCAGAGTAAAACTACAGGACAACGAGGTGTCAGTGTCTATGGGGAGACCTTACTGCTCTTTACAAATCTCTGAAAGGTTGCAGTGAAGTGGGGGTTGGTCTCTTCTCCCAGGTAACAGTGATAGGATCAGAAATGGTGGTCTCAAGTTGTACCAGGAGAAGTTGAGGTTGGATATTAGGGAAAATTTCTTCTCAGAGACAGTGGTAATGCATTGACATAGGCTGCTCAGGGAGGTGATAGGGTTACTGTCCCTGGAGGGGTTCCAGAACCATGGAGATGTGGCACTGAGGGACATGGGTTAGAGATCATGTTGGGGATGACTTGGGGTTGGACCTGGTGATCTTGGTGATCTTTTCCAACCTTGATGATTTTGCGATTCTATGATTCTAAGAAATAGAGTCGCCACCTTGCAGAGTTGCTCAAACTCATGCAAGCATTTGAAGGATGTTCTAGCTCCCTTCTCATTTTCTGCAGGTAGATTTTCATTGTTTGTGGGTAAAGTGAGTGATTTGGCTCTCTATAACAATAAAAAGAGAAACAGTGACGTTTCTAGGAGCTGGACTCAATGATCCTTATGAGTTCCTTCCAAGTCAGGATATACAATGATTCTTTCTACTTTCAGCTCTAGCTAGTGTGAGTTTAAAAGGGAGAAAGAAATTGGCCCTTTTTTTCCTTCAAGGACAACTGTCCTGTTTTCAGAAGCTATGGGACCCACCTTATACCAGCTCACAAAAGCACAAGCAATTAATTCCTGCCTTCCCACAGATGCTTGCCAACAGAGCAAACCCAGTGCACAGCTAATGCTGAAGACTAAAATCACTGTGAGCAAAGCAAGGCCTTCAGCAGAGACAGCAGCAAAGAACCAGCCTTCGGCGTTGTGATCCTGGCAAAAACAATTTCAAAATACACTTTATCTAGTGAGTGTGCCTGGGAGCTACGCAGAGAATTGCTTCATGCAGCCTTTTTATGGAGAGAAGAACTGAGTAGTCTCTGAAATAACTCACGCATCTTTTAACAGCCTCTATTACTCACTATTGGATGGACAGCAATGTTCACTGTTCCACGCTGTCAGCCCAATTCTTCTACTCTAAATTAAAGCACTAAAAAGGAAGTTTCACAGCTTCAGAGTCTTGCTTTGCTCGTTCAACCAAAACCCTTCTCTTCTCCATCAGATCTGTCTCATGGTAGCCCAGGAACTACTAAAGTCACTGATGTTTTCCCATCAAAGAATCATACAATTACAGCATCATTAAGATTGGAAAAGACCTCTAAGATCACATAGTTCAACCCCAATCTACCTCACCATGTCCACTGACCACACTGCTCAGTGCCACATCTCCATGGTTCTGGAGCACCTCCATGGACAGTGACTCCACCACCTCCCTGGGCAGCCTGTGCCACTTCATCATCACTCCTTCTGAGATTTCTTCCAATAATATTCAACCTGAAATAGTGCAAGGCATCCTGCACAATGCTCCAAGAACCAAATCTCATTCGGGAGGAATAACCAGCAGGTCAGGGAGACCCTGGGTGCACAGGAGAAGAGTGAAGGGTTCAAGCCTTGTATACATCTGAGCATGTATAGAGCCAGGGCTGTGCTCTAGGCTGGTCCTTAGGCACTAGTGAACTAGTGCAGTGAACATACCTGAGAGCATAAGGAATCAGACTCACTGTACCCACAGGAGAGAAGATGAAAATCATTCATGTTCCTCAGGTTTTTTTAAGTGCTGAAATAAAAGCTCAGTAGAGAGCTTTCTAGTTGTTTTGGTTAGATTTGAATTGGAACTCATGGAGAATTGCAAGATATTACTTTATAAAGTAATGACAGGTGATCAGTGCATATATCCAGAGCTCTGTGTTGCCCTAACTCACTCCTAGTATCAAAGGTTTCTTGCTCAGCTCAGACACTTCTGGGTAAATCATTTTCCAGTTTTGATGGCAAATGCAGCCCTTCTTGTTCATTATAAACCCACACACTGTTATCTGTTCTTATTCATGCACTGGCTTTGTTGCTTGGTCAACCTGCCAGCATGCACAGAACAAATCCCCATATAACTCCAACTCCATATAAAAGCCCTCCACTGTGAGGTGCCAAAGCAGTTCTGTCTGTGGTCTTGATGCTTTTTGAGACAGGTTGAATTTGCTAAATACTGACTTCAATTAGACTTATATGTTACCCTGGTTGGATCCCCTCAAATAATCCCAGTGTCTTGCCCTGATAGTGAAGTATTTCAATTAGCTTCATCCAAACCCATCCTCTCTGAAGGCCTGGCCAAACTCGTTTTTGCCAGGAGGAGCAATGCACACCCAAGAGCTTTTAACAACATGGAGAATTGCCCTCTTTTATGGCTCAGACAAAACCTCCCCAGCAAAGTCACTGGGGACCACAAGAGAAACCTCATTGGTTTGGAGGATGAATGTATGGCTTCTGCCAGAATCATCCATTTAGAAATCCCCAAGTTCATTTCTGCTCCACCTTGGACAAGGATTCCAGCAGATTTACCCCCACATTAGAACCTAGATTTGGATGTGGACTGTTATTTGTGCCCTAAACTTACTTGGTGTTTTTATAGGGATGGATGAGACTTTAATAATTGGCAATATGTTAAGTGGAGCAGGGAGAAGGCTTCATCTCCTCCACTCTTAAGTGCTAGCTCTCCAATTCACACTGGCCCCAATTGCACATCATCTTTTAATATTTAATTGCAGCTTTGCCAAGGGACTTTGCCTCCTGTCTTGTAAAGGAGGGGGAGAGGATGGAGTCAGAAGCGTGGTGCTGAAGAGCCCCAAGGAGACTATCAAATGGCAGATCTCGGCTGGAGGAAAGCACTCTAGCATGTAAGTGATTTTACACATAAACTCTCCCAGATAAGAGTAGATGGAATGAATTAATATCAGCAAATATCCTGTAAGCCCTTGGTGACTGGGGGATGCTGTGCTGATTGTGGGAACTGTTCAGGGTGGGCTGAGAAGAGTATTTCCATCTACTGTGCTTACTGTATTAAGGAAAAGAGCATTATAAAGGGGAGAACGGGGAGCACTTCCCTGCTAATGGGCTTATTCTACCACGATGTGAATCTGTCAGGGGCTCTTCACTGGGATTGTTTAACATTAGCCACAACTGCAAGAACAGGAATGATTCCCAGACTGTGGGAAAAGGGTGTCTGTGATCTAATAAAACCATCTCTTCTCTAACATTATGTGAAATGAGCTGGACTTATGGACGTGGCTTATTTGTGATGGTTGGGATGGGTTAAAAGTTGGAGGAGGTGGTCTCAGAGTCTTTTGCATCCCTGATGATTTTATGATTCTGTGATTCTGTGGCCACTCAGAGATGAGTGGACAAAAGCTCGAGGCACAGCCCAAATTTAAGGCCAGTGCAATAGAAATCACTTATGAAACACATTATACAAGCAGCATAGCTTTTAAAGCAAATGCTTTTGAAATCTAAGTACGAGTGTCTCATAATCCCATAGTTTGGATGTCTGTGTCAGTAATTAAAGAGCAATTACATATAACTAGTCGGTCCCTAGGGCTCTGTCTAAATTTGGAAAATGAGACCCAGATGACCCAGCGTACTTCCAAGTGTCATATCAGCCACTGCAAATCCAGTGCCTGAGATTTCTGCTGTGCATTTCTGAAGCCTGGAAAATAAGAACTTTTTTTGACAGAAGAGGGCAAGAGGTTCTTAATTCTCCAGTTACTGCCTGAATTCAGAGCTGGTTCACATCTATGCAACTCCGGGAACATTTAAAAAACCATATCCATTTATGATGCACATGCATAATTTCCATCAAATTATTTTTAAATAAGTTAAAGCAAATCTTTTTCTGGTTCCTTCCTCTCCTCTGTCAGAGATATGGACAGGGTGATCAAAGGGAATAAGAAAATTGGTAGGCAGTGGTGGAAAAGACCCATTCCCTGCATTAGAAGTAATTTGACTTAAAATGTATCTTCTTTAACCCTATTTTATAATCACGTGATGAGGTTTGAAGATGTTTCAGTGAAGACAGAATTTTTTCATGGCCAGTTATTGCTGCACTGACCCTTTGAGTGGAGACGGATGCACTGAGTGTTGGCTTGTTTACCACGGGTCTTCACATCCAGCACAATAACCTTTACACTCTTGTTCCACTGCCAGTAGACAGAGAACATGGAAAAAGCTGAGAAGCTGCGATCAGCTCAGTCCTTTCCTTTTCTGTGTCATTCTCCAAGGAGCAGCTCAGAGCACAGAGCAATTCCTCTGAGGAAATCTGTGTCCGTCTCTGAACTGGTTGCCAGGTGGGTGGCTGATCTACCATTGCAGGTGACTGTTGACCTGTGGCTTTTCAGGGTGGGCTCTCCATCCTCCACCTCCCTAACACATAATTCTCACTCAGATAAGGACCTTCCCAAGTACAGCATTCCATGTCCTTGAGAGCAGCCCTGCAGAGAAGGACCTGGGGGTCTTGATAGATGAAAAACTTAATATGAGCCAGCAGTGTGCCCTTGAGGCTCGGAAGGCAAATGGTATCCTGGGCTCCATCAAAAGAGGGGTAGCCAGCAGGGACAGGGAGGTGATTGTTCCCCTCTACTTTGCTCTTGTGAGGCCCCATCTGGAGTACTGCGTCCAGGTCTGGAGCCCCCAGTACAAGAAAGACAGAGAGCTGTTAGAGAGGGTCCAGAGGAGGGCCATAAAGATGATCAGGGGACTGGAGCACCTCCCCTATGAAGACAGGCTGAGGGAGCTGAGCTCAGCCTGGAGAAAAGAAGGCTGCGGGGTGACCTCATTGCAGCCTTCCAGTACCTAAAGGGAGCCTACAAACAGGAGGGAAATCAATTCTTTGAAAGGGTAGATAACAGCAGGACAAGGGGAAATGGTTTGAAGTTGAGGGAGGGAAGATTTCAGTTGGATATCAGGGGGAAGTTCTTTACAGAGAGAATGCTGAGGTGCTGGAACAGGCTGCCCAGAGAGCCTGTGGATGCCCCATCCCTGGAGGTGTTCAAGGCCAGATTGGATGGGGCCCTGGGCAGCCTGGTCTAGTATTAAATATTGAGGTTGGTGGCCCTGCCTGCAGCAGGGGGGTTGGAGCTTCATGATTCTTGAGGACCCTTCCAACTCTGGCCACTCTGTGATTCTGTGATTCAATTAGCTATTATATATCACTGATGCATGATTTTAGCTTGGAAAACAAGTCCTGCTTTAAAATCCAGATCCACTCAACAAAGTTGCCCAAATACAATGATATTGAGGAATTTGCCCTTGACCCCAACGATGGGAATATTACCAGGTGGATAACTGAAGCTTTTAATCTGCATAATCTCTGAGGTGCCATGAGGGAAAACAACAGGAGATGGAGAGAAGAGCTATTGAGGAGAAAAGAGGGGTATGGGTCTCTCATCCCCTCTTGGTTTCTCTTAACTGCTTCTAACCAAAATGCTCCAGGGAGAGTCGCATTTCAACACAAGCCCTTTCAGAGCTGATTTCTTTTGGTTACAACCCATAAATGAGATCAGATCACAGCTCTGCCAAGAATGAGATAAATAAGATTAGCAACAGTACCCACAGTGCATATCCCTCAACATATGAGTGGTAGAGCTGTTGTCAAAACCGTCTCTTGAACTCTCCCTTGAGACAGTTTAGTTCCAGATATCCTGAAGATAGATCTGTCTGACAGAATCTTTGAAGAAAGCTGGAAGTGTACTCTCCACAGTGAGGAAGAGAAAGAAAGTAGTTTCTTCTTCATCATCATCTTCTGTCTGCCCTTCAGGTACCAGAGCATCCTGGACTATGAAAGCAGCATGTCCAAGCAAGAACATCCCAAGGTGAGAGACACAGGCTCAGATAAAGTAGAACAGAGCATGGTCCTGAGAAAAGTTGATTCTCATTGACCAGAAAGCTGGCTTGCAGCTCATTACAAGATGGAATTAAAAAAAAAAAAAAAAGTTTTTTTTTAAAGGTAGAATCTGAAAAATTTTATTTCCAGGACAGTTTTCTGATAGAGAGGGAGATGGAGATAAGACAATTATCTGAATTGAATCTTCCACAGGGAAGACAAACAGTGATCATATGTTTGCTACTGAAAATCTTTCTTGCATTACCACGGGCACATTAGGAGAATGCTCTGGAAACAGGCATGACAGAAACTCCTATGCTTCAGAAAAAAACTGGAGTATGCTTTGCTCATGTCCCTGCCCTTTACTTCAGGGAACATAGAGCAGAAAGTGACAGAACACTCTTTCACCTCAAAAAGTTAAGAGGTCAACAAATGTGATGGTTGGAGTAGAAAAGTAGGAAGCTAAAAATTCAGTTGATCTACTATTGAAGTAAGTTATGAACCTGCCTTGATGTTTGTTTTAGCTCATAGAGAGAAGATATCCACCACAGATTAATGTCAATCCAATGGGAAAGAAACATACCTTATCTCAAAGCCATTCCAGTGATGTGTTCTGGAGCAAGTCCATGGAGGATCTTCCTATCCATAAAACCAGTACCACAACAAGGAATCTCAGTGGACACCTGACCAACTTGGACACCCCAAAAGCCACTGCACAGAGTAAGACTTCACCTCTTGCTCCACTCAAGACATCATCTCTCCACAGCATTTTGAGGAATAGAGAGGCTGACACCAGGATCATGACAATAATCCAACCCCTCAGCAGGAACACTAAACTCCATAAAGAGCCCTCCTTCTCTCCATCTCTTCAGAGCATACAGAAGAAAGCACAATGGAGTCCTACCATCATTACCTGGAAGGATTCTGCCACAAAGGTTTGTCGGTGCTCTTCTTTAAAAGCTCCTCTGAAATTTATTTTCTTTGGGTGACTAGAGTCATCCTTGTGAGTGGTTGGGTTTCATGGTTGTGGTTCATCATCCACCGACAGCTGGCAGAACCAGCAAGAGATTCCCAAACACATCTTCTTTAAGAAGGAATATGGAATGCTAATTTTGGATAAGAACCTGTCTGAAATGGTCAGGTCCATCTCACCATAATATATCACGCCAGTGATTACTGCTCCACAGGAGGCACTGGTCTCTTCCCTACAGGTACAGCAAAGGGCAACACCAATCATTACTGGGGTTGAGAGCCTCATGTTGTGGAGATGGGTAAAGGAAACAGGTGAATAAACTTGACCCCCAAGGAAAAGCAACAGTGTCTTCAAAATTGAGGTTGGGTAGAGAAAATGCTGCTTCTTAGCTCTGGAAGCAGAGGGAGGCTTTGTCCAAAGGTGCTTGAAGTGCTTGAAGGCAGCAGAGTAAGGACAAGCCTGGCTAAGACCTACAAGAAGAAACCCCAACCACACACATGGATGCAGTGTCAGGCCCACTTTTACCTCTGAAAAGCCTCTGGTGCCCTCACTTTCCCTGCACTGCGGCAGGCACTTTCCCTGCACTCCCTCTCCTCTGCTGATGGGAACTTACCTCTTTACTCACTGTTGCTCCTACACAGGAAGGAAGGATCTCCCATGACAGACAGACAATCATCTCCTCAGTGACAGATACAGCCAATGACTCAGCCATGGGCAGAAGTGGTGAGTTGGATTTATTTCAGTTACCCGTCATCATCGCTACTCTACTCCCAGCTGTAACTGGGAAGGGAACATGTTGGTCCTTGCGCTGAGTTGTATTTCCCACCCAATCCTGTGACAGAGACCAGAAGGCGCTGCCAGAACTGGGCATGCAGGAGTACAGACAAGGACAGGGAGCTGGTGCAGAGGGCAGATGGCCCCACAAATGCAGCTGTACCCCTTCCAGCCCTGAATGGTCCTATTGCACAGAGCTGGCGCATCCCAGCTAGCTGGAACCTGTGCCAGCGATGAGTCCACAGAGCCATCCTGACTCCAAGCACTTTAAAATAACTGGGATTAAACACTGGGGCAGAATTATATCCGTGTTTAGTTTGGAATGAGTAATATCTGCCTGCACCTCAGCCTCGAGGAAATGAAAAGAGAGAGGTCCCTTTGTACCCAAGTAAGGAGACTAGGTCCTGGCAGCAGCGGTGTCATCTTTGGCCAGAGATAGGCTACATAAGTGATCCCTAATTCTGTGGTATCATCAGGACTATGACAGGTCAGGGATATTTCAAGGCAAGAGGCATCAGTGAAGAGAGAGAGGAAAAGGGTTGAGTTTTACCAAATTAGCTGCCAAGAAGGTTCTACAGGTTTGGTACAGAGAAATACAGCTCTCTTTCAGTGCTTAGTAGTTGGGTTTGAGAAGAGGGGAGCACCCTGACTGCTTCAGACCTGGATCGGGAAACCAGGGACCCCATCTCCCATCTGCCTAGGCTCTATTCTCTTTCTTTTGCACTTTTTCTTTCACACAAGAGGAAAAGTAAATCATGCACCGCCTGGATATCAGACACTGTATTTAATTACCCAGCTGCGTGGGAAAGCAAGTCTCTGATATGAGCACACAGACAAACGAAGGAGCTGAAGGAGCTGAACTTTCCACAGTGTTCCCAGGATAATTTTTTTAATATCAAAACATGTGAAGTCACCACACTATCCTGATAAATACAATCACAGAATTAGCTGCAGTGTGCCTTTTACAGCGTGAGGAACATCTCTTGTTCTGGTTGGTGCACGATGATTCATGGTTTATCTTAGAGACTGACACCACTCTCCAGCCTCTGACTCAGAGCCCCACAATAGCAAAGACTTCATGTCCTCTTGGCCACTGCTTCTTTGGAAAGTGTTGGCGTAGGATCCTTCTGGAGGGGCACTTGCAGCCAGGAAAGGAGCTGGGAATATGAGAGCTACCTCTGATGTAGGCATTGGATTTGCTCAGAGACAGGGCTTTGGTTCGGAGATAGTTGTAATGCTTCCTAGATACATTTGGGAACCAGCTATCCCATATCTCTCCTGGGATGACTTATCCAGGACTTGACCACTTCCACAGTGGGAAACATCAATGTTCCAGATGTGCCAGCAGGAATTTCCTCACCATCACCCATGGACAGCCTCACAGCCATTTTCTTGGGACTGAGGAATGGGAACCTGGCTGATGATCTGAGATGAGGAAGGCAGAGTGTCCAATGACTCGAAGCCACACAGTGTTTATAAGGTTAAGCAAAGAGCACATTTTGGGGGTTTAGGCCATTGTGGTATGGTGAACAGCAGCTTGGCGGTGTTCAGGACAGCTCCGCTATCTGGCATTTGGCTTATCAGCAAACTCACGTGCCTGCAACAGTTCCAAGATGAGTAATTATGTATGAAATCAAAGCACAATTGCTGTACTTCTTCACAAATGCAGTTTAGTCACCTCTGAGACACCGTGGGAGTCCTGAGCATTGCTCAAAGAGCAAAGCTGCCTACGTCCCTTAGGAAAGCCCATTCCCAGGCAGCTAAGCCAGCTGGGATTCTTCCCCAGCCACACTAATGCTATCAGATGATCCGGAGGAAGCTGCCACGAAGGTTATCACCAAGACGCCGGTTAAACGGGTCCAGAAGGCTGTAGTTAGCAGCAGTGAGATTAAACTGAACAGTGATCAGCAGAGTATCGTTGCAAATTGGGCTGCAAGGCTTGCTTGCAGGGACAGAGGTGTGCCTGACCCTCGCAGCACTCACGCAGTCTCCTGCAAGGCGGTGCGGTGCCATCTAGTGACAACAAGACTTTTCCCCTTCGGTCCCAAATGTCTCTGCAAGGACACTGTTGCACAGAGCCTGCCAGACACCGTGTCCTCTGCAGGCTGTCATCTTCACTGTCTCCACGAACTGGGGTCCTGCGGCCAACACCTCCTATCTGAAGCACGCCAGGCAGCGCGTGGGCTTGGAGGATCTGAAAGTATGGGGGGAGAAATGCTGATTTAAAATAAAAGGTTCTGTTTGCATTAGGGATGGCTCTGAGTTCAAGGCAGCTCTGGCATTTGCCACGATACAGATTCCTGCAGCCCAAATAATCCCTAAAAGCTCAGTCTCCTTTCACCAGCTGCTTTGCATGACTATGACAAGAGGGGATTGAACGTCAGTGCTCCTGCAAGCTGACAATCTGCCCAGCTTCAAGCACTTTCCAACTAAGCCAGAAAGAAAACTCATGTTCAAGTGTGAGCCATCACCTCTCACACCTGGCACAGCTCTGCCCCAGCTCCAGCTACAACAGCAATCAAACAGATAAAGGAATTCTCTATAGCTGGCTTTCCTGCTAACCACAGCCCAGGCTTACATAACAGAGACCTCTCACCTGATCTAATCTGTTCAGCCTTTCCCCTGCTGCGCTACTGCTGTCCTCTTATCTCAGCTCCCAGAGGAGTCAGCCCCAGTTGGAGGTCAGGGTTGTTCCCTGCTCCAAAGCCCTGCATCCCCTGCTGCTGAGCCCTGCGTGTTCCCATGCTCTCAGAAAGGCCCTGTGCCCCTTGGATTTTATTCTTTTTTTTTTTTTCCCAGAACTTTTACTGCTTTTCCAGACAGAAAGAGAAAAGCACTTCCCTGGCTCATGTGTGTGCACCCCACAGAGACAATAATGGGGAGACACATACAGCACTACAACACTATTACCTCAGGATGGACAGGTAGACATTGAAAGCACGAGCAGCTGGCTCTGCGTGCTCACAGGCCATCAACAAACACGTTGTATGTGGCAGCTAGATGAAGAGACAGGCAAATATATGCTGTATGTACATGCACTGTTGCACTTCTGCCAGGTTCACACTGAGCACGAGACGCAGGTGTGTACAGTACTGGCTGCACTGATCTGCTCTGCCCTTCACCTCCTGCTTTTACATCCCTCCACCCACACAAAATAAATAAGCCTTGCTCTTCCATGCACTCTGTCCCCTGCCTGCTGCTGTATTTGCTGACACCTCTGCCACACGCTTCGTGCTACTGGCTGTGCGTGGCAGACCCAGCTGTCTCCAGGCTTACAGCCTAGCTGATGATCAAGGACCTGTCTGTTACCTTCCTGACAATGTCCCCTGTTTTCTGGATCAATTACTTGGGTCTCCACCTCTCCAACTGCTCAGCATTACTTCCCTCACCTGCTATATGGTTTCCTACTCAGAGTGCAGCAGTAACAAGTGTGGCTGTAGTTTTTTGCCTCCTCCCCCCCACCCCTGGAAATAGTCAAATTTCATACTAATTGAGTTCTTTTCTCTGATCCTCATTTATTAAAGGAAGCTGCAAAGAAAATGGATGCTATTTTAGAGAGAAGGGTGGTGTTCGCGGAGACGAGGCTTAACAGACACAGCAGAGGACTGGTAATTTCCAGCTTTGCTGTAAGTTTAGGGTTTGGGCTATGGTAGGGAGGACCAGGGTCCATACAGGAGCCTTTGTGAGAGCCACTGGTCAGATGGAGCTGGATGTGATGTGTTCTGATGTGATATAATGTGATGTGATGTTGGTGGGCAAATCTCTTCCCGTATCTACCTGCAGCCTGGCTGCCATGTAGCATTCTGCCCATGTACCTGTAGACACACATTGGAAGCAAAGGGGCAAGAGCCCCTCCAAACACTCCTGTAAACCTCCTGTAAGTTGTTGAGAGGGAGGGAACTGAAAAAACAAAGACTTTCAAATTGAAAAATTGGTACTGGAGATCTGCTTGACACATCAGAGCAAAGTGCATGGAGTCCATTGGGGACCAAGATCGTGCACTACCAACTCAGCACAGCACTGCTGAGATCATAGAATCATGGAATCATTAGTGTTGGATCCAGTCATCTACCCATCACCACCATACTGTTAAACCATGTCACTCAATGCAATATCTACCCTTCATGTGATGTTCATGTGGCTAAAGAATGGGAGCATCACTCTGCTATATGCAGTACAAGCACACTACAGAGAGGCAGAAAGAGCTTAGAGAAGTATCCCCACCTCCTGTTCATGTTGAAACTTGGGAAAGCTAAGCCTGTTTCAATGCAGGCAGTTAAAACTGGATGATATTTACCCCTACAGTGCTTGGCTCAGCACAGTTTCACCTCTGTGCAGCTCTCTGCCCCATCAGTGTAGTTCCGTGTGGTCTGGCATTGGGTGTGTGGGACATGTGCATGGCCTGGGACCACTGCTCTGGGGAGCCTGTTCCTCTGGGCCAAACAAACCATGGGGCCTCAGGCATTCCTCACACATCTTGCTTTCTTGACTCTTTACCAACTTCATAGCCCTCATTTGGACCCCCAAACGCTGCCCAGAGCAGCTCCCAGCAAGGAAGGATCTGGGAGAAGGGAGCATGTCATCCTCCTTTGCATACATGCTTCCTCTCACTTCCCTTTTCCTAAAATATTTTCTTTTCTTTCTCAACGCTAGAATACTTGAGCCAAGGAAGAAATGAGGAACTAGAAAATGCAATACCTGTTGCCTTCTCTTAAAATTCTGGCGGTGGCCCAAAGCAAAGGGGGTCAGGCAGTACAGATCACAGCCTGAGGACATGGCACTGAATCAGGGAAATGCCTCTTCCCTGTGGCACTGCAGTTTGGAAGCATCCCTTGTCCCGTACTGAATTACACCAGGGGTATTTTGAATGAACAAGTTCTGAAAATAAGCCAGGCCCCCAGACTTCCCCACCTCCCCACCTCATGATTGACTCAGCCGGGTGGAAGAGCAGCTTCACCTCCCCTAAAAATAAACCAAGTGGTTCATCCTCTCAACATAGCCCAGTGCTCAGTGATAAAATCAGCTGCCAGAGACCACTGGGAGGCAGTGAATAGGACCGAGGTGTGGGGACTGGAGCAGGGCTCCTCTGGGATTCTGTAAGAGCTGCCTGGCAGTGAGTTTCACAGAGGTTTTCCACTGGGACTGTCTACAGTTTGACACAGCTACTGGGACTTCTGAGACCTTCCTGTAAGTAATTCTGGGGTCGATTTGAGAAGGGTGAGGTGTTGCGTGAATACAAAGCTTGGGTTGATGATGAAAATGTAGGGCAAATGATGATGCTCAGGACCTTGTGCTGTGAGGGGAGGGCAGCAGATATGAGATTTTGTTGGCCCACAGCTCGGTAAATCCCACCATCTGCACCACTAACGGTGGCTTCAGTTTGGTTCTGCATTGCTGTCTTGGGTGCTTGGGCATCTTTGATATGGAAGCAGAGTGTTGTACGTGCTTTTCCCTTTTCCCTAAACATGGAAGTTCCTAGTTTTGAGGCTTAAACTCGTGCGTCTACTTGCTACTCTCCACTCTCAGTGTCTACAACCTGCCCCCAAAACGCTGTGAGGTACTGGGACTCCATCAGCACGAGAGAGGATACATACAGGATTCTGATCAACCCGTTAGGCACTGTAGGGTTGGTTAGAACATGTTCCAGGTCAGAATCATGTTCATAACTAGTTGCAATAGAGTAGACAGCAAATGTGGACCTCAGAGGAAAATGAGCTTCACTTCAGCTTACATCCCTGGGGAACAGGAGGTAGAGAAGGATTTGTTCAGGAGGAAATTTCTCTCCCTCTCTCTTCTGCTCTCAGCCCCAGGGAGCATTGAGGAATGTGTTTGTGACCCAGGGCCAAACAAAGGGCTTCAGGAGGGGGTCTGATGGATTAAGAGCATTAATACGGCCGTACCATGCTTATTTGCTCTCAGGCATGGAAAATGACTCCTGCACTTCTTGGTAAGACAGAACTTTGTGTGTCTACCCCCGAGTCTCATACTTGATAATTTGTTTGCTGGAGCTATTCAGCCATTGAATGTCTGTGTGGTAGCCAGAAGGAAAAGATTTCACATCCATGTTTCAGTGCTCAGTCATTGTGTGAAGGGCCTGATCCCCACAGCCTGAGTTAAATGTGGTGTTGTTCTACATGTGCTTTTGGCTATGGTTAGTATTTCCTTCTGGGGTACACTTTCTGCTGATTGCTGCCAGAACAGAAATTCCATAGCTTCCTCTACTTCCTTCCAACTCTTCAGTTTTCACCCAAATCTTCACTGGAAAATATTCAAAGTAGCTTCAGGACTTTACTAGAAAGAAAAAAAGGGTTGGAGTAAGAGAGATAGGGTTGTGTCTTGGATACAGACATCACTTGATGGGAAGAGACAAAATATGAGAACCTGTATTCTTGTCCAGGCAAAGAACTAGGTAATCCCACTCATGGCAATAAAGGGATCCAGCATGGGTGGAAAACTAGAAATTTCAATGAAGGCTGTGTTCAGTCTTTGAATAGATGCAGTATTTTACAGGATACACAAGCCTCTTTTCTGGGGTAAATCAGGCAAAGATGCCCCAACTCTTCTGCTGGGGAGATTGGAAATCCTTCTTTACCAACAGCAAAAACCCCAGGTCTGGGTCCAAACACAGCAGCAGGAAGCTTTGAATTCAGTACCCTACAACCTGATCTTTTACTCTTTTGAAGCCAAGCCTCTCCTCCCCCTACTTTCACTGGCAGCTTGCCTCATTCAGAAGCAAATGGAAATGCTAGGGAAACTCAATACTGAGAAGTGGGTTAGGATATTCTCCTTAAGGGATACTGGTGGAGATTTTTTAGTATTATTTCTCTTATTTTTTTTTTGCCGTGACAGTTTCTTCCAAAACTGTATTCAGATTTCTTGGCTGTCAGTGATGAAGAGTTGACAGCAGCTCAGAAACTCCACGACAAGAATAGAATGCAGAGATAGGCTCATGCTGCACAGCATCCCTGCAATGCCCCCACATCAACTCCATGGCATGGCCAAAAAAACACTTATGGATGCATGCCACAGCCCCAGTCCCAGAAGGGAGGTGTGGGCAGTGATGCTTATGGCAGACATTCCCAAGGTATCGCTTTGTAGTGGCTGGAAAGGGCTTCCCTTAAAAGGGCTGGAATTTGCAGCATGCCAAGAAGCCCTCTCCCCAGGCATGGGTTATTTTGGTGGGTAGCTCTGCTTTGCTTTCCATAGGGGATGCTTGGGGGGGAGGAAGCCACTGTCGCACGTTGTCATCCTGCATGGAAGTCTGCAGGGAAAGAGATGTGCTTCATGGGATGTAAAGCATGGCAGAGGGGTTAGGGCTGGAAGTAGTCCTGGTGTGGATAGGATGGGTGAACACTAAGAGGGGAACAGAAGAAGCTCTTCTTTTATAGCAAGTGGTGGTGGTTATCACCACCTCATAGAATCTTAGAACCATTAAGGTTGGAAAAGATCTCTAAGATTATGTTGTCCAACCATCAACCCATAGCATCTTAGAATCATTAAGGTTAGGAAAGATTGCTAAAAACATTGAGTCCAACCGTCAACCCATAGAATCATAGAATCATTAAGGCTGGAAAAGACCACTAAGATCATCTCATCCATCCATCACCCCATGCCTGTGACCACTCTAGACCATGTCACTCAGTGTGACACCTACTCTTTTCTTGAACACCTACAGTGACGGTGATTCTGCCACCTCCCTGGGCAGCCCGTGCCAATACCTGACCAGACACCCCAAAAGAGTGGGGGAGCTGAGCCGGGTGAGGTTTAAGGCAAGGAACAACGAGCTCCCAGCAGCTGGCCCACTGGGCAAGGCCGTGTCCCCAGGCAGCAATACAACCCGCAGCTGTCTCTGGGCGAAGCTTCTTGGAGTCTTTCAGTGCCAGGAATAGTGTCCTGTACATTCCTGGATTTTTTGCAAGGGCCAGAAATAGCCTCGAGCTGCCTCGTGCAGACACTCAGCTCTGCCTGAAGCTAAATTTTCCTGGGAGCTGTTTAGATTACCTGAGGGTTGTGAAGTGCTTCTTGAAAAGGGAAGTCCAGCTGACACAGAAGAGACACAAATGTCTGTAGAACTGTCTAAAATCAGAGACCTTTGATGCAGTAGTTGTTTTTTTCTTCCCACCTCCCACATGCAATCACAGATTTATACACATGTACCATATGCATTGTTTGGTTATAACTTAGTAAATTATTCCTAAAGTAAGAAATACTCTTTTGAATCTTATTTTCTCTTCAGCAAAGCTATTCTTTAGTTACATTTGCTCTAGTTAAAAGAAAGAATGGATTATAGTTTTTGATGGGCTAGTTTAGCTTAGAGAAGAGAAGGCTCTGGGGAGACCTCATTGTGGCTTTCCAGTCCTTGAAGGGAGCATATAAACAGGAGGGGGAACAGGAGGTTGGATAGTGATAAGACAAGGGGGAATGGTTTTAAACTGAGACAGGGGAGGTTTAGGTTAGATATTAGGAGGAAGTTTTTCACCCAGAGGGTGGTGAGGCACTGGAACAGGTTGCCCAAGGAGGCTGTGGATGCCCCATCCCTGCAGGCATTCAAGGCCAGGCTGGATGTGGCTCTGGGCAGCCTGGTCTGCTGGTTGGCGATCCTGTACATAGCAGGGGGTTGGAACTAGATGAGCATTGTGGTCCTTTTCAACCCAGGCCATTCTATGATTCTATGTGCATTAGCCAGTATTTATTAACTATACTGAACATGCCCCCCACCTCCAAATCAGGGATCTGTTTCGCTATATGCTGTAGCCACTTATTTTAAAGGAAAAAGTCAACTTGTGAAAGTTTGGAATCAGGAAAAAAAATGTTATGAATTCATACAATCTTTGTTAGTTATCTAAATAAGATCAGTGATGTTCTTACCTCTTACCTCAATTGCTAGCACAACGCAGTTATAACACAAACAGGTGACCTGGACGAAAACAACCAAAAATCAGATGACTTTAACAAAAAAAACATTTACAATTACTGCTCTTTCACATAATGAGCCAATTCACAGTAAAACAAAAAGGCTTGAATTTGGAATCCTCGCCGTCCTTTGTAGAACTGAAAATGAGAGAAAACACTGTGGTTTGCAAACAGAGCAAAGCGTGATCTGGGAGCCGGGAGCACCCATGAGGGTAAACAGAATGCTTCAGAGCATCACCAGTCCTCGTTTTTTCTGGAGGCTGCCTAAAATCCCATTAATGCTGCCCACCGCAGCTCTGTCTCATGATTTTTCACCTTTCTTTCGGAAAAAGACACACACGGCATTTTGGCACCTACTAAAGCCTCATAGCAAGTTATAAATCCAATGAGAAATGCCAATAAGTGCCCTTCCCTCCCCTAACCCTTGGCCTCCCAACATCCCCACAGCACCTGAAGCTACTCACCCATTGACAGCCTCAAGTTGGGGCAGGAAGGCCACTCTGCTCCCTTCGGTGTGCATCTTCTCCAGCTCAGCATTCCCAGGACCAGGGCCACCAATTCACGGGCTGGGTGCAGAGATATAAACCCATCTCTGCTGACTGAGCACCACCAATGGGCTGCTGGGCTCCTGGATTAAGCAGCAGCACTGGTTTCTCAGACAGCTTTTATGGGTGCTCATCCAGCTGTGCAAATTACCTCACCAGGATTTAAGAGGTTCTTTTGTCACAGAATAGATTCTCTGAGAGGCAAAGATGGGAAGAGAGTGTGGTGGGTGTGATTTGGCACCTGCAGTTCCCACATGTAGGGATAGAGGTGCTTAGGAATGGGATTCTCTCCTGCAGGAATGGGCTTCCAGATCCTGGAGAGGATAGGGAGCTGCTGAGGTCTCACCAATGTGAGCATCCAGCACACAGAGGACCTCTTGGTAATGACCATCCAGCTGAGGGGTCCTTAGCAGCAAATGTCATAACCAGCAGACAGTCCATCCCAGGGAACAAGGAAGAGCTAAAACTGTCCCAAATTTGCAGTCAACTCAGAGTGCCGCAAACCCAAGAGCATTTCCATGTTGGTTCACCTCCATTCTCCTGAAAAATGGAGTCCCTACTACAGTGCGAGGAACCATTGTTTTCCTACCCTGCTTTCACAGCTCTCAGAAGCTCTGGGACATGGGTCTCTTCGCTGCCACTAACCTCTAAGAGTTGGATTTTGGGTCCTGCACCATGGGCTGCACTGCGTCTCATGGTGACCAGGTAGAGGCATGGCAGGGGCATGCAGACCATATCATGTCCCATGGCATGCAGCATGCCAAGTCCATAGAGCATAACTAACACAAAGCTAGTTGGCAGAGGAGCAACGAGGATGGGCAAGCAAACAAGGGGCCAGGACTGTGTCACAGCTTGTACCACCAGCCTTTCCCTCTGCCTCCAGCTCCTGCAAGCTCCCTGCAAGCCGAGCTGAGCTCAGGTCCCGTTACACAACCCCATGGGATGTCAGGAGTGGGCCTGCATGGGGTGCACCCGCCTACACAAAGGGCTTTGCTTAGCAGCTGTGTTTGCTCAGGACGGCTGATTTTGGGAGCAAAGCCGATGACATGTGGTTGGCCAGGCAGCCCAGGGGATTGGTGCTGAGTTTGCAGCTTCCTTTTTTAATAGGTGACTCAGGCACTCAGTAGCTCACTGGGGTTGGAGGTGGGAGCCAGGCTACAGAGAGTGCCAGCCGTGGCAGACACCAACAGGTGGGTAGCATGCTTTTTTCTATAGGATAAAGCAATTCAAATGAAAAGCAGAGTGAGCAGAGCTGCTGTGTTAACAGACAGATGGGGTTTTCTCAGGGGAAGGAGGGATGAAGCACTTTGTTAGGAGTTTGTTTTCCACTTGCTGGGAGTTGGCTGTTAGATTTAACAGAGACATTTTGAAACAAAGAGAGGTGCAATATTATCTTCTTCAGGAGACAGAGGTGTTGGTGACTTATGGGCAATAGCCAAAGAGGAAGTGATGGAATATTGATTGAATATTTAGATCAATTTGTGAATCTTTTCCCCCATTCTCTTTCCTTTCCCTTTCTTCCTCTTGTGTCTAGGAAGGTCAGGGAGAAAAAGTGGAGATGAGGAATGGCTTTTCCCCTTTGCAGGGCTGAATATCTCTGAAAACTAGCCTGTTGCCAGGAGGGTCAGGCTCTTCCTCCACACCTTTAGCTGCGAGGAGCTCTTTTTCTCCCCAGAAACCACCTCCATCCCTCCCTGCTCACCCTTGGGCACAGCTGATGGACTAGAGGAAATACTCAAGGTGCCAACAGAGCCCTTTTGTCCAACAGAACAGAAACATGGAGCCCAACACGGTTCTCATACTGGGTCTCCATGCCCTCAGTCTCCCACACAACAATTCAGACAGTGTCACCCTTACCCTGTTTTCACAACACCCTTTCGCATCCTTTGCTGGGAAGCTCTTGAGATGACAACCTGGCTCTCTTGTTAGTGAGATTAAGTGTTGTTCTTCCTCTGCTATCTATAATTAGTACTTTGGAGGGTGGCAGCAGCCTGTTTCATCGGGCAGAGCCTTCTGAAGCAGCGCAGCTAATTATATCCATCATTAAAACAGAAGTCCTGTGGCTTTTCATCCATCTGAGCCAAAAGATGAAGGAAGAAGCAGATCTGAGGCAGTTTTCCATTGTGTAGTCAGAGAGCTGCATCCAGCTCCATCACCTGCTCGTGGCTGGAGGGCACATTGCTGTGCTTTGTGCAGCACCCCCCCCTCCTCCCTCCCATGGGCCAACACAAATAACATCAGTCACCATAACCATCACAGACCAGCTTGCAGAACATTACCAGCCTAGATCTAGGATATGGAGAAACTTTTGCTAAGTTTTCAGTACTAAAGTGGTTAAATATAGGGTCCCAGCATTGCTGTGAAGATCTCCCAGCTCTTACAGGGAGCCTTTAGGAGCTTTTTCACTGTGACCATGGCTTTGCTGAGGGCTTATGCTCGTTTTCCTTATTGGAGAGGCTGCAAAACTATGCTTGGTTTTCTTTCTGCTTTGAAGCTAGGAAGGCTGTCTCTTGCAGCTCTTCTCATTGCTCTTACTGAGAAGTTTTGCCAAACCTCATCACCTTGCAAGGAAGAAAGCTTCTGATTTCCCAGTGGATTGGATCCCTTTTACCTCTTCGGTAGGAAATTCAGAACTGTAGGAGAAAACAGATTCTCTGGCATGATTTTTCAAAGACCTATTCATGGCAGCTAATTGCCCCATCCCTGGGGACACTCAAAGTCAGGTTGGAATGGGGCTCTGAGCACCCTGATCTATCTGTACGCATCCCTGTTAATTGCAAGGGAGTTGCAGCTCAAAGGTGCCTTCCAACTCAAATGATTCTATGATTCTAATCTCTAATCCAGCACACGTTTCAGTGCTATTCTCATAGGGAATGGCCATGGCAAGGAAAGACCATGAAATCCTGGGTACCTTTGCTTGCTATTGCTTCATTTTTGCTTTTCACAGAGGGAATGTGTGCCTCAAATCTCTTAGTGAAGGGGGAAGTCTTCTACAGTAGGTAGAAAGGCAAGTGTTAGAGGTATCAGCACCAGCTCCTCTAAAAGTGGGTGTCACAGTAATGCCTTGACCCTCTCCTCCCCCTTTCCAGAGTGCTCAACATCTTGAAAAGTCAGAGACCCAGTTAAATTCTTGACCAGAGTGGAGAAGAACTGACATAATCAGAGACTAATTCATTTTGCAGCCTCACTGCCTATCTGAAGATGCACCAGACTGGGACCAGCTGTGCCACTGTCTCCACTGGCTATAGCTGAATAATTCATTTTGATTCACAGTCTGACCCACCGACAATAGAAATCAGGGAAAGAAGTCCCATATTGACACTGTGACTTAGTTAGAAAGAAAAAAAATAAATTAAGGAAATCTCTTCTGTTTCCTCTCCTTGTGCCGCCGTGCCCTTTTGGCAGAACTGAGCACCAACATCTGCACTGCTTCCAGCTGCTTCCACGTGGATCCAGTCTCAGCTTTGCATCAAAATGCCTTGGCATCTGCAGGAGCAGCTGGAACCAAGGACAGAAGAGACACCTGCAGGTGTCTGAGCATCTCAGTGGAGTCCTTCTGCTCTTATCTCAGTGTTTGTTCAGTGCTAAGGACTGACGTGTCTGACCCATAGGAATTAGTGTCTCTTTTGAAGCACCAGCTCCCAGGATCCTGTTAGTGCACGATGTTACGTGTTGTGACCTCAAAATGAAGGCAAAGCAAATGTCCTTCAGTATTTCAGAGAAAAGCTGGAAAATCTGAACTCAAAACCTGGAAAACAAAGAAAGGAGTCCTTAAGTCGGTTATTTACAAAATCTCATGATTTGGGGACTGAGATTTGAGGGCAAAGAATGCCAGAATTGCTACAGTGTTTTCAATGTGCACATATTAACAAGTACATCAGCCTTTCCCTGGCTGTGCAAAAGCTGGATTTGTGGAGAGAGAGCTCATTGTTCAAACAGAAAGCATTGCAAATACCACACTAAATCCAAACGCATCAGTGCAAGCCTGCAAATAAAGGGAGAACCTTCTGGTGTTTTTGCAGTAGTAACAGAGAAATGGCAGCCCCTACTAACCCAGAGGACTGAGGTGCAGCATATATGTACAGGGGGGAAATTCCTGCTGTTTAGGGGATGAAGGCCATGGGAGTGAGTGGTGGGCTTGAGCAGAGTATCATCCAAGTGTGTGTGAGCACAGCAGCAAGTGGTCCCCCTGCATACCTCTCAGGTTGTCTGCCTGATAGATCACCTCTTCTCAAAATAGTCAATTCCTCCATGAACCAGATAGAGACATCCCCAGCTGGAGTCATCTCCATGGGAGGCATCTGAACAAAAGTAGGGGGAATGCCAGATATCTTGGATATGTCAGGAATGTCATGCTGGGCTCTAGTGGGGTTCTATGGGGGCTAGCTCAGATCATCACCACTCTAATATAAGAGCTCGTTCCATGCTATGGCCAAGGGCAAATCTTGTAGTCTCATCATCTCCTGGTTTCCTGAAAGGAGAAGGGGTGAAGATGAACGGGTATAGCTGCCTGCGAGGCACGCTGATGGGAGAGTGAAGTGGTCAAGGAGAAAAAAAGTAGAAGTTGATTCAAGTTTAACACCTGTAGTTTCTTCACATCCTTCACATCACTTCTGTCTTGGTGATGGCCTCGGCTGGGGATGCAGGGATGGGTGCAGGATCTGTGCCAGGGGAGCTCCACGGTAGGACACTGGCACCAGGTGAGTGCCTGGTGGGTTGCTCTCAAGTCTCACCAACCATTTCAGTCATCAGAGGAATGCAGATGTCCACATTTTCTCCCTAAACCAAAAACAGTATGATGTTAAATTTGGGGGGAGGGACAGTCACCTTGCTGGGGACTCCAGAAAGAAGGGGTGTGCAGAAAGCAGGACCCACTTAGAAGTGTCCTGCCTCTCACCATGCCATCACCACTGCTTCACACAGCTCACTATGCCTACCTGTCTCTGTTTCAGATGAGAGGACGCGGTCATTTTTAGACATATCAGACAGCACTAGGCGCTTACTTCACCAAGGACGAGAGAGGTCCTCTTCTCTGTCTGTGAAGGAGCTGTCAGCTCGTTATCTCTCCCAGGCAGCTGCTGCTGCTGCTTCTCAAGGCAGCACCACATCACCGGTAAGAACCATGGCATCCAAACAGTGTCCCATCCCTTCCAGAGGCTGTGGGAGGGTGAGGGAATACACACCTGAGTTCACAGTGCTGCAGGAACACAGCATTTCTTTTCCAAGAATGACCATAACATGGAATATGCCATCTAAATGTCATATTAATGTACCGTATAAAAATATCACATTATCATCCTGATATTAATTGCATTGCTGATATGCATGTGATATTCATGTTGCATATACACAAACATTATATCCAATAGCTCCTGCATACAGTGTATTCATTAATAAGATATCTAATATCTGCATGTATAAGCACAATTACATCCATTCAGGAAATATTCAGCACACAGTAACATGTACATCCCTCTTTTATACCCATTCTAACATACATAAGTGGATCCCAGATTCACCTTATGTAGTGGAAAAAGGAAACATCAGCAGGGGATGCAGTGATTTAATCATCCAGGCCTGACTGATAACTGGGTCGTAGGATAATTCATGTTGTACGTGTTATGAGGCACTAAGCTATATTTTTCTCTCCTGCCTGGCTCTGTTGGTCATTCAGGGGTGATAGGAGATCCATTTTCTCTCCTGGACTTGTGCAGGTTCATTCATAACTCCTTTCCACTCCCAGCCATCTGCAGGGTCCTTGACTGGAATTGTAGTCTCTTGAACAAGTATAAGAGCTCTGAACTGGAAGAGCCCAGACTGAAGCACTCCCACCTGAAAATAATTAAGTATAGACCATCAGTGGGGAATCACAACTGCAATGAAACAGGTTCAGACTTTTTTAAAGGCTGTTCCATGATCCGCACTCACATTGCACCGGGTTTGCACAAGAACCACGCGTCCTGTCCAGCAGCAAGATGTGATGGGCCATACAGGTTGATAAGAAATATTTCTTCACCAGAATCTGCACTAATTAAAATATTCTAAGAAATCTGCATTGCCGTGAAGTGTTCAGGTTGAGAAAGAGAAAGAAAAGTCTGAGAAAAATAATCACAGAATCACACACAACCAGAGAATCCATAGGGGTTGGGAGGGACCTCCGGAGGTCTTCTAGTCCAACCTTCCAGTAATAATTTCAAAAAAAAAAAAAAAATTTCAATGAATTTTGATTTGTAATGCCATTGCAATGTAAATTTGTTTTGTCTTAAAAATCTTGGCGTACCAACAGAACTATAAGGCAAATCAAGCTTTGGAGAAATCAGCGCTTGTTTTGTTTATTCCCCTGACTCTGAACAAATGTGTTTGGGTTTCTTTTGTCGACTGAGACTTTTGGAAAAATGTCTGTTCAACCTGGAGTAAGATTGATTTTTCCCAGCTGAGAGCTGTCAATGAACCAAAAAAAACCCACAAAAACAAAATGCCATTGGTTTCCAGTTCTCTGTAGTAGACACACACACATATATATATACAGCTGTCGTATGTGTCTGCCTATGCAGTTTGATGTCATTTCTCCCTATCTTTTCCAGAGAACTGTGAAGGACAGCTCCACTCAATCTCTCAACAGCCAGAAAACAAGCAAGGTAAGAAATGTTAGAGATAAGCACCCTTATCTAACCAAATATTTGCGGATAGTGGTGGAGTGCGATTGACATACCCACGCCAGGCAGTGAGGAGTGCTTCCACACTGAATATAGCTACCAGCTGCTCAGCCCTTCCCCGTGTTTAGAAGCTTATAGATTAAAAAAAAAAAAAAAAAAAAAAAAAAAAAAAAAAAAAAAAAGCACCTTATTTTTAAAAGCGCATTTGATGATTCAAAGCACATTGGCTTGTACAAATAATTTGTGTTTTACATTTGCTGCCAAATACGCTGGTATTGGTATTCTGGTTTGTTTGGGTTTGTTTGATTTGGGGTTTTTTGTTTGTTTGTTTGTTTGTTTGTTTTGGGTTGTGTTTTTTTTTCTTTTCTTTTTTTACTAATGTTCAGCACTTATTTTTAGCGAGAACAATCTGTGTGTTAACAGAGCAAAATAACACTGCGCGCCATTGCTTTGAGCAACAACTAATAATATTCCAGGCATAACTCTACAGACGTAACTCCAAAGGCATGCCAAGGATCAGCAGATCTGTTTACTGAAAGGAAAGCCACCAGGATTATGGTTCTTTTTAGATAATGATTATAGGCTTCAAATACCTTCCCTCTGGAAAAACGCCAATCCAGTGCAGTCCACAGGTATTCAGTTCAACTGTTCTGTGCTCAAAATTCCCAAGATAAGGAGAAAAATGCTGAAAGTGAGGCTCAATGGCAGTCAGAACAACCGCTGTCCAGCCTGTCATGACTGCACCTTCTCTTTTCTGCTGTACCTACGTTGCTGAGAAATCCAGCTGAATTCAGTTTGAGTGAGTCTAAATGTAAATTGGGACAGTTCATAGGCACAGGGGCCAGAACTCACACAGAATTACCCCCAGAAGGAAGGCTCGTAAGAATGTGAGTTAAAAGCCATTGCACTGTGGTGTGATGTAGCAGTGATATACTGGCTTCTGGCTGTGTAGCAAGTGAATTGCTCATTTTTACAGAACAGCCTAAATGTGAGCGGGTTTGAGGGCACATGAGTTAGCCTCACTCCTGTACAAGTCTTAAATTAAAAAAAGTTTTATTTTAAATCTCTCACTGTGAAACTGTACACCTACTCTTATGCAAGTGATGATGTGGGGTACATGTGTGAGTCCAACGGGGAATCAAACATCCTGTCCAAAGTCCACAGTCCTGTTCCATGGGCAGCCCATGGCAGTACCAAAAACCCATCATGCTAGCTGCCTACCCAAAAATGGGATGTCCTCACCAGCTCACTTTCACACTTTTATTTGGTTCTCTCTCACCATTTTTACTCTCAAGGTCTCCTCATAAATACCTCATTGACTTTCTCCTGGAGTATAACCTTTGTTTGCAGACTCTTTTCAAGTTCCCTCACTGCCCCACACTTGGAATTAGGAGGCAGAAATTAACTCTTATCTTGCTACTTGATGATAAGCCTTCTTTATGTCATTCTTGTGGTCAGTCTCTCTTGCTGACAGTCCAAATCAGGCCTCTCTGTTACGCTGTAGCTGGATTGACACCTGAGACTGTAGACTAACCACCGCACATGCCTGGATAAGAGGCCTTGCTTTAGAGCACGTTGCTGTGGAACCAGAGCTAACACCAAGTCTGGAGTGTGTGCAGTGATATGATGCTTTGGAGTGCTGTGTGCTACTGAACTAAAGGTATGGAGCTCAGTAGGTGCATGGAGTTCCCTTGTTGGGCTGTCTTTTCTTTTGGCATTCACACTACTAACAGCCAATGGGCTGGGATGTTAAGAGATGATTCTGACCTTCAAAACTGTTTCCCTAAAGATGGCAGAGCCACAGAAATCATCTAAAGTTGCCATCAAGAAAATGGAAGATGACTTACCTCCCCCTCCCATCCCTGGCTCAGTCCAAGTCATCGCTCCGGGGAGCCAGGATCCCAACCCACTCCCTGTGCCTCCTCCTAAGCAAGCTTTCTCCAAGTTCTACCAGCAGCGACAAGTAAACGAGCTAAAGAGGCTCTACAGACACATGCATCCTGAGCTCAGGAAGAACTTGGAAGAAGCTGTGACTGAGGACCTGGCAGAAATGCTTAATACTGAAGATCCCAATGCACAGGGATCTGTGAACCTGGATAAAGTTCTTCCCGGAGAGGTTCAGTCCATGCGCTGGATCTTTGAGAACTGGGCACTTGACTCTATTGGGGACCATCAAGGCACAAAGAAGATGATGGAAGACGAGATAATTCCCGGTGGGGATGTGAAAAGTACTTCTCTGAGGTTTGAAAACCAGTCAGTCAACGGGGACTATCTGTCAACAACAGCAAAGTTATCAGAAACAGACCTTGCCAGAGGGGATGTGCATACTGCCCGGTGGCTCTTTGAAACCCAGCCTTTGGACTCATTAAACAAACTGTACTCAGATGAAACTGAAGTGCAAGAGGCAGTTCTCAAGGAGCCGGTCCAGGGAGGTGATGTGAAAGGTGCCAAAGAACTTTTTGAAGCTCAGTCCTTGGATGCTATAGGACGCTGCTGCTCCGTGGAGGAGAAGAGCATCCTGCAACTCAAGTCAGAAATCCAGGAGCTAAAAGGTGATGTCAAGAAGACTATCAGGCTCTTCCAAACAGAGCCCCTCTGTGCAATTAGGGACAAAACTGGAAACATCCATGAAATCAAGTCCGTTTGCCGAGAAGAAATTCAGAGCAATGCAGTCAGAACAGCTCGCTGGCTGTTTGAGACTCAGCCATTGGATACCATCAACAAGGACACTTCTAAAGTACAAATAATCCGCGGGATCTCATTGGAAGAAATAGCAAGGCCAGATGTCAGTGGAGCAAGGTGGATATTTGAAACTCAGCCTCTGGATGCCATCAGAGAGATAACTGTTGAGGAACAGGATTTCAAAGCTTCAACAGATTTTGTTACAGGGGCAGATGTCAGTAAACAGCGATTACTCTTTGAGACCCAGGCCCTTGATTCTTTGAAAGGAGAAGCTTCAGAGAGTGTTGCAGCCAAAGAACAAGTCATTGGAGGTGATGTGAAATCTACACTCTGGCTATTCGAAACTCAACCGATGGAAACCCTGAAAGACAATTTTGAGGTGGGTCGTTTGAAAAAAGTAGAGCTTTCAGCAGAGGAGAAGGGAGATGTGAAACAACGAAAACATGTGTTTGAGACCTGTCCCCTTGGCAGTATCTCTAAGGCATTCGAGGAAGAAGTTTCAGCTGCCAGTACAGAAGAAGTGGTTAAAGGGGATGTGAAATCTTTCAAGACCCTATTTGAGACTCTCCCCCTAGACAGCATCAAGGAGGTTGATGCTGAGCCCGTCACCAAGGAAGAAGAGAAGATTCCACCTGGCAATGTCAAAGCTAATCAAATCCTATTTGAAACTACGCCCCTCTATGCCATCAAGGATAGCTTTGGCAATTTTCACGAAGTCACATCTGTAAGCAGAGAACAAGTCATTAGTGGTGACGTCAAGAAGTACAAATGGATGTTTGAAACCAGGCCACTGGACCAGTTTGATGAAAGCACCAAGAAAGTGGATATAATACGGGGGATCACAAAACAGGAGGTGGTGGCTGGTGATGTCAGAACAGCCAAGTGGCTCTTTGAAACTCAACCTATGGATGTCATTCATCACCAAGCCACGCAAGGTGAGGAATACCCCTCAGTGAAGCGGGAAATCTCCCAGCGGGGGGATGTGAAGACCTGTAGGTGGCTTTTTGAGACCCAGCCCATGCACACCCTGTATGAGAAGGCTGAAAAGAAGCAAGAAGAGGATGTCAGTGTGCCCCAAGCTGATGTGAAATCATACACGTGGATGTTTGAGACTCAACCCCTGGACTCCCTGAAAGGTCAAGAGGAGCAGTATTTGAGAGTCAGTAAAGCATACAGTCAGGATGAATTACAGGGAGTGGATGTCAAAACTGTCCGGCATCTATTTGAGACTGAACCTTTGGGCAGCAGTGCTTTCAGTGAAGCTGACCAAAAGAAAACCCTGCGATACTCTAGCCGTGTGGAGATACAGTCTGGGGAAGTGTCCAGAGTGAAGGAATTCTTCGAGGCTAAGCCCTTAGATACAACAACAAAACCAACAGCGGTCATCAAGGACGATGGGACGATCGAAGCTGGATCAGTGCACAAATTCACTTGGCTCTTTGAGAATTACCCCATGGACACCCTGAAGGACAGCTCTGAAGGCATCCAGGAAATCCCTCCAGAGAAGGATATCAAGGGTGGAGATGTTGGAGGCAAAAGGTTCATATTTGAGACCTACTCCCTTGACCAAATCCATGACAAAGTAGATGAGACGGAGCTCCATAAGATCCAGAAAGATACCATGAGCAAAGCAAACGTCAAGTCCTGCACAATGCTCTTTGAAAGCCAACCCTTATATGCTATCCAGGACAAAGAGGGGGGATATCATGAGGTCACTTCAGTGCAGAAAGAAGAAATCATGAAAGGGGATGTGAAAGGTGCACGGTGGTTGTTTGAAACTAAGCCCCTGGATCAGATCAAAAAGGAAGAAGAAGTGTTTGTGATTAGGGCTGTCACCCAAGAGGACATCAAGAAGGGAGATGTCCAGGCTGCCCGATGGAGGTTTGAAACAGAGCCTCTTGACTCTTTCCCTGGAGGAAAGATTTCTGTGCCCAGAACAGTAGATGATGTGCAGAAGGGAGATGTTCAGACCAACAAGCAGCTCTTTGAGTCCCAGCAAGTGGGCCAGAAGAAGTATGTAAGGATGGTCAGTGTCAGTGATGTTCAGCGGGGTGATGTGAGGACATCTACCTGGCTTTTTGAAAACCAGCCTGTGGACTCCCTTTATGGGGATGCAGACAGAAGCTCATCTATCAATACAGTGCAGAGAGAGGACAGCCAGAAAGGAGACGTCAAACGTTGCACCTGGTTGTTTGAAACCCAGCCCATGGACACTCTTAAGGACCCAGAGGTGACAGTCAGTACTGAGACCCAAGAACCAATCCCTCGTGCAGATGTGAAAAGCACAACATGGCTCTTTGAGAGCACGCCCTTGGATAAATTCAGTGCTTCTGAATGCAGCAGGGAAACAGAACTGAAAGAAAGAACTATGAGGGAGACTTTAGAGACACTTTGTACTTGCCAGGCTATTCAGCACGATGGGATCCTCATTGAAGCCAATGATATGGAGAGCGTGAAGATGGTGAAGTACCAGCTCAGTAGTCCAGGTGCTCCAGAAATCCTGAAAGAAGAGATTGTGAGAGGCCATTTACAAGGGATCATGCTGCAGCTCCTGCACAGAACCAACATGGAACCACAGAGTGTGCTGGTGGAGGAGGACAGAGAGGGCAAGATCAAAGTAAGCTCATTGCAGCTTCTGGACCAGAGTGAAGCTATTAAAGGCAAAGAGGACTTGAGTGGAAATGTAGCTAAGGCTCTCCAGGGCCTCCTTAGTCAAGATGCTTCCATCAAAAAAGGGATGGTCATACAAGAGACAAAGTCAGAATCAGTGAAGATGACCCTCTACTCCCTCCTGTTCCATTCTGTCCAGCAAAAAGTTGTCAAAGGGGATGTGAAGTCAACGATAGGGAACCTGATGGCTTCTTCTCAGGAGCAGAAGGCTACAGTAACTGTTAAGCGTGAGGACAACGAGAAGGGGAACGTGCAGCTTTTTGCGAGCTGCATTGAGAAGGGAGATCTGGACTATCTGAAGAACCTTCAGCAGGAGTCAGAGATACAGTCCCTCATCTCTGCCCAAGCAGAGCAAGGGACAGCTGAAAGTGCCCTGAGGGTTTTGCAGGGGACCAATACACACGTGCTAGCAAACAAAGAACAAGTAGAGAAAGTAATGGCAGAGGCAAAGCCAGGGGCTCTGGAGGGAGCAAAAAAGGTATTTGCATGTGAAAGCACAGGCAAGGAGGGTTCATTAGAGAGAGAGGTTGTGCGTGCAGTGGGTGTGACAGACACCACTGTGCAAAGTCTTGGGAAGCCCCAGAACCTGCCCACAGGGATGGAAAAGGAAGAAATCATGTCAGGGGGCCTTAAAGTAACTACGAAGTCAATTCAAAGGGTTGCAGATGTCAGCAAGAATACAGAGAAAGAAGAGTCCACCTCTGCACGTCTGAAGGAACACAAAGCTACGATGCAAGGCATAGCCCAGGCCAAAGTGACAGCTGAGAGGAGTGAAGTAGTTGGAGAACAGCAGAGTTTGGTGACTGAGCAAGCCAGCCAGAAGCAATCAGAAGAGAAGGCCCTTGGGAATGATCTTCAGGCTGCAATGCAAAGCCTGAGGCTAGCAACAGCAGAAGCGAGAAACATTCAACACCACGTTCAAAGCAAGCTACAAAGGAACAGGGAGGAAGTCCACACGGCCTGCAGACAGCAGGTAGCTAGTAAGCAGGAGACAAAGACCCTTCAGTCAACCGTACATCAGCAAGAGTCTGCATCTACCATGCGGGAGAACACCAGCACGGCCATCAGGACCACCACCACTAGAGTCCAGGAGGCATCCCAGACCCACACAAGTGTGTCTCAGAAGAGTATAGCATCACATAAAAAGGTCAGTGCTTCAGAGGAAGTACAGGGAGGACAACTATTGAGCCAGGAAAACCAAGTTGTGCCTTGTAGAGATGTTAGCATTAAGGATGGCCTTTATACTGCCACACCTGTGAAAACCTATTTAAACCCTTTCGTTGAGTCTGATTACAAAGAGCAATCAGTGCAAGAAGAAAGAGATGTTATTGTCAGAGGGGATGTACAGACAGCTATCAGAGCACTGCAAAGTGCCGCCACAGAACAGCGCCTGGTAGAAAAGGAGGACGTTGTCCGTGGTAATTTAAAAGCCACACTTCAGTCGCTGGAAAAGTCTAACGTTAATGTCTCCAAAGGGGATTTTAAAGCTGCTATGATATACAGAAATGCAGGGCAGTCCTATTCTGTGTGTAAAAAGAAAAGTGAGACTCAAGTCAATAATAACCAGACAGCTGTAGTGGCTTCAGGGTCACAAGCTGATAATGACTTTCCTCCTCCTCCCCCAGTTGCTGTGATGAAAGCAGAACATTATCCACCTTCAACCAAAGCAACAAGAGAAGGTGCCCTTCCATTATTAACCAGCAAAGATGAAGCCCCAGGATGTTTTTCACCACTCCAGACCCCTCTTCCTTCCCTCCCTTCTCTGTCCTGCAAACCCAGTGACCAGAATTCTGCAGAGAAGCCTAAGATTCCTCCAAAACCAGAAATTACTGCCCCACCGAGAAAAAAGCCTGTCCCCCCACCAAAACCCGAGCACCTCTTACATGAGGCATATTCTGCTTCTACAAATAACAGCACAAACAGATCAACCAAATCTATTCCTCCACCCGTGCCTCCAAAACCTCCAGGCTTGAGGGAGATCAGCAAGCCAAAGCCTCCCCCTGCAGAGCTGAAGTTCAGTTGCACAGAAGTATGTGAACAATCAGACCACAGGGAGAGTCAAGAAAAATGCTGCACTTTGGAGTCATCCGTGGACAAATCTATCACAGTTCAGGGCCCTGAGAGAAAGCTGCCTAAATATCCTATCAAAACCCCTCTTCAGATGGCAGAGGAAAGGTACAAGGCAAGCAAAGGAAGACAAGGCAAGTTCGAACTGGACACAGCTAAGCCTTCAAAGCCAGTGAAAAATGGAGAGGTTGGTTCTGAAGCCAAGCAGGGAATGTTGAATGGGAAAGCAGCAGCTCCAATAAGCTGCTCCCAGGAAGTAGTACAGAGGCATTCTGAGATGTGCCAGCAAGAGGAGAGATTCTCTTCAATATCATATCCAGCCTGTCCTGGTAGAGCACAGACACCTAAAATGCCAGGACAGACTGAGCCAAGCACCTCCTCTGTGGACCATGTCACTCCTCCAAAGAGAGGAGATGACATTGCAAAAAATGCCTCAACCAAGGTGGAAAGGGAATGTGTGTATAATGCTTATTCATCATGGGAAAGTCAGAGAGTCATGCAGCAAGTGAATGAAAGGAAACAAACGAGTCATTCTGTGTCCTTCCATCAGCAGCCAAAGAACGCTTCCAAAGAGGAGCAACAGGGAAATATTGAGCAACCAAAATGTCCTGATGTGGAGGCAGAGGCACCTGCTCAGGAGAAGCCAGCAGTTATTATGAGAGAAAAATCCAAGAGAGAAACAGAAGATGAACGTCGGAAGAGGCTGTCGGTACACAAAGAGGAGATAATGAAAGGCAATGTCAAGGAGGCTATGGAGATCTTTGAAAATCTCAGGAGACAAGAGGAGCTGCAAGAGATCTTGACTAGGGTGAAGGAGTTTGAAGAGGAAACAAGCAAAGTGGATGTGAAATCGCTGAGGAGCCTTTTTGAGAAGATCCCTGATTGGCTGGTTCGTCAGAAGGCCCTCCAGGCCAAACAACAAGATGGGGCTGAGGCACAGGCCAAGGATGACACTGACAGTGTCTCCTCAGTAGAGATGGTTTTTGGGGACCTGGAGAGAGCAAGTGCTGAGATTATCCACCTGAAGGAGCAGACACTTGCCCGACTCTTAGACATTGAGGAGGCTATCAAGAAAGCTCTTTATTCTGTCTCTAGTCTCAAGTCTGAGTCAGACATCGCTGGGCTCTCTGGTCTGTTCAAGGAATCTCTGGGGAGCACCCAGAGCTCTGCAAGCAGCAGCAATATCCGCAAAATCAGTATTGTTTCAAGCAAAGCCAGGCAGGAGGAAACCACGGTGGAGACAGGGGAGGCAGCATCTGCAGAAGGTGCAAAGGTGGCAGAAAAGACTGAGGTAACCAAGTCAGAGCTGGAGGTCCCCCGTCAAGTTCATCCTCGTGTCAGCTCTCCCTCCTCACCTTCCTACATCACCATTGAGTCTGCTGCCAGGAAACCAGCAGAATCACCCAGGACAGCACATTCTCCACGAGACATCCCTTCCCCAGATCGTCTGGACACTCCAGGAAAGAAGGATGCTTTAGCTCAGGAGAGTTCTAACTCCATTAACCATCCATCAGCTGGATCACCTGGGCATGACTCATCTCCCTTTGAGAAGAGACCGGAGCCCACCCAAACAAATGCTGGGGAGAGCTCAGTGAAACAGCACACCCCTGCTAACACCAACAATCAGGTCAATGAGAAAGAGAGATGTCCTCCAGATGCCTCCAAAGGGAGCTGCCAGTGTGGGGTGAAAGGAGGCTTTCCAGGCTATTGCTCCCTGAGCACCCCCAGCCCACAGAACCCACGGAGGCAGAAAAGCATCTTGGAGCTGAAGACAGGGCCCGATGGGTCCAAGCTCTATGGAGCCACCCGGACTGTCACAGAGCAGTATGAGGAAATGGACCAGTTTGGAAATAAAATCATCACTTCATCTACCACAGTCACCAAGCAATCTGAGACACAAACATCCTCCACGTGTGGTGTGGCCTCGCATCCCCAGTATGAAGTATCTGCATCACCCGTGTTTCCAAGTTACCTGAAGAGCCCAAGTGAAAACATCCACAATGGCATTTTCCAGGAGACAGGAGTGGTCTTTGTCACCTTTGGTAACTCCAGGCTAAAGAAATAGGAGATCCTGAAGAGCAAGAGAGAACTATATAAAAAAGAAAAAGACAGTCTGAAATAAAAAAAAATTCTCCTTGGCTTATCTACATTATACACAGGGAATCATCTACACCCTAAAGACTTCTCAGGGTCTTTGTCTTGGTGTTCTTGTACAGACAGGACAAATGCAGTCTGCCTCGACAACAGCCCTCACCTGAACAACCCAGCAGACTTGGTGCTGCACCTCAACCCAGAGCCCTGACACTGCCAGAAGCACAAGGGAAACATCCATCCATGGGCATCTTGGGCAGTTCCTTCCCCAGCAGTATGATTTGGGGCATGGGAGGGGCTACATTAGGCTTCTCTGAACTAATTGATAAGAAAAGATAGATAGAATCAGTTCAAGAAGAGATCAATCTGGTCATTGGCAAACAAACACTTGGTATTATCTTCTGTTTTAATTTCAGTACAGAGTTGCCAGGAAGGGCATCGTAAACACACAAATATGTATAAGTAGACATATTGACATTGATGGGTGGGTTGGATGGGTTTTTTCTTAGACAATAAATTAAAAAATTCAAATGGCTGACACTGTTATTGGTGGGGGAGGAATTTAGCAGAGTACGTTTCCTAGAACTACTTGATGCTATTGAAAATTGTTACATCAAACCCCACAGCTATTATCAGTGCTGTTTCTCCAAAGAAAGATTCAAAGAAAGATGCTCCAGGTGAGAAAGAATGGTTGTTGCTTTCCTTTATTTTCAGAATTGTTATTTATTATTCGATATATACAAAAAAAAAAAACCTTATTTTAGATTTTCCATGCTTTCATACCTGTTTACTGTTTAAGTTCTTTTTGCAACCTTGTAAAGCAATTTTCTTTTTATTATGACTTTGTTTTGTACATTCACAACTCATGATTTTAGATTTTTTTCGTGGCTTTTTTTTTTTTTTTTTTTTAAACTTTTATTGCTGCATTCTGAAGGTAAACATTACCTCTAAAAATACTTTCGTCTGGTTGGCTTTCTTTTCTTGAGTGCTCGATTCCTTTCAAAGTCCCCTGAAATTAACCACTTAAATGAGCCAGTCAGATCACACAGTAAGGCCATTCCAAATCACTAAATCTAAATCACAGATCTATGTCTTCTTTACAATATGGGTGGACTCTCAGCTCTGCAGCAAGCAGTGTCTGTATTCACATCTAAAAACTGAGTTGAGTACAGTATAACACACACCACCCCATCCAGGAGCATAGTTAAGTTGGCACTGGGTACGATGTACACCAAGAAGTGCTTTCTCACACTGATGATTGACAGCAGTTTCAGAGTGTACCACTTCATATCACTCAGTTCACAGCTATGTTTTTAAATAGCAGATATTATTATCTCACGCCATATCTTGCTCAGGGTGTGGTAGACCAGGCAGGTAGATTAAAGCTAAGTAATACAGCGCCCTTTCAACCTGCCTGGAAATCATGGAAAATGATAAATAATACCTCTCTGTTGATGCTTTGGCATTGGTAACTGAAGGATATTGGGAAGTTCTATCATCGTTCTCATAGAGTCCGGGTCTGAGAGCGATAAACCTTGAATGGAAGTGGCTGAGGACATATTCCTAACGTGTTCCTGGGAGTTTTGTCAGAAAATTCTTGGCCCACAGAAACGTTCCTGAGAATAATAAAGAAAAAAGGGTGTGATCTGTAGAATTTCTGCTTTCCTCCAAGAATGCAGGCATATACCCAGGGCACTTTAATATGCTTCTAGGACCCCAAAAGCTGGAAAGTAGCATGTGCCGAAAGAAAACTAAGAATGTGGTTTTCAGTTCCACCAAAGAATACACCAAAGTTTGAGGTAAAAGAGCAGATCATCATAAACTGAATGTATCTGGTTTCAGGGACCCAGATCAAATAACTGCTTAGACCTTCCCAATTGTTTTAGTAGGATCACCAATAGAAATGGCAGAGTCAGCAATTCAGAGGTTCTCCTGAATTTTTTCCAACACAACCTTCTTATACTTGCTTGTTTCTAGCCTTAGCTTGTCTCAGGATGCCAGTACCAGGTTTGTTTCGTCTCTTTTTAGAACACTTTTACTGGGTTGCAAACAGGTTCCTTGGGCAAAGAAAATGATTCCACAGGAACTCAAATAAACACAAATATCCTGCACTGCCAGTGCTTAAAAATAGTGATTCTATTGTTTGTACTTCGGGTTTTACAGTGTTTCTAAATGTCTCAAGGAGCCATTTATGAGGCTAAGCTCATTTGGGATGTATTTCTTTCATGCTATTTTCATTAGTCAGGATACCATGAGGGCACAGATGCTGCATTATTTCAGTATCATACATGGCTTCTTGAACTGCTGAAAGAGTTGAAGAAAAAACAAATGTAGAAATTTGAAACTCAAGTACAATCTGAAGTTTGCAAGCTCCATTCTTCAGACCTTGCAATAATAAACAAGTAGAGTACATACAAACTTCCAAATCCCAAATGTGTTGTCATAGTTTTCTAGGATCTTTGGATACAAGACATGATATTGTTCACCATTCTTTATCCTAGTGAATCACTGCATTCTCACACAGCATTAGGTGGATATTTTCAAGAGCAAATTGGCTGGGAAAACTATTTGTACCAGCAGACAAGAGACAGATGATCTTGCCTTCACTATAACTCCTTGAGTGGTCACAGGAGAAATTCAGCTGCAGATCCAGTTCTCCCGAAGCAGTAACCATGAAACATGCTACATTTGAAGTGCCTACACCAAGTATGACCTGTCCCAAATCTATTTCAGCCACATGTCCCTGTTAAGATGCTTAATCTTAGTATGAAAGCTTTGAGCTGGCTGTCTTCTCCATCCATTGATAACACAATGCATAATACAGCATTTTCAGGCTAATCTTCCCTACCTTAAAAATTTTTATGCATCTAGAAAGCAAACAAGCAAACAGCAGATGATAAGGCATATGCCAGCTGCAACCTTTAGCACAGCAGTAATCAGCAGTGCACTGAAGGAGCCTTCCAGCAACACTCCATAAATGTTTTCAAAGAAGTCTTAAGATAATTTCCTTGCCCACAGTGGCATTTAATGGCTGCTAATCACCTCTCTGTCTTCCTAAACATTAGCAATGCTTATTCCTGGTAAAAATACCTCTGAAAACTAAATCTATTTGTCATGCATCATCAGAGTGAGCATTTAACATACACCCTGGTGCTTCCCCTATAAAAGATAGAGCCTGCATCCCCTAGAAAAGATTACCCTACACTTGGAACTCACTTCAGGAGTACATACACTGAGTACATACATTCATTCCCCTCCCTCCCCCCCCCCAAAAAAAAAGAGTAGAGAGATACTCTTTGTTAGCTAAACAGCTGTTTCCTTCCTCAGTCACAATTAAAGGAAAGTGTTTTTCTTACACAGCAGAATCAAATCAGTAGTTTCTTTTCTGTCAAAATAAAAACTTTGTTTTGTCTGAGAGCTCATCACTGTCAAAGAAAATGCCTGCAGGAGTACCAAGAGGTACCATGATCCATACCACAAAATACATCAAAGTAAGTGAATACAAAGTCAATCTAGTGATAGAGATTTCTTACAGCCAGGATTGGCATTTTGCTCTATTATCACAAGTGATGCTGTGTTCGTGCAGCTGCCCATCACCTTTCACCATTCTTTGCCAAACAGCCTGCTCATTTCCTCTAGTTAGCCAACATCTATGCCAAAGATGCAGAGCTTCAATTTTTCTTTGAGAAACACAATAACGTGGTTTCTGCTACCATTTTCCACTTGGAGGATGTAGCTCTTATCTTTGTACAAAAGTGTGTCTCAGCTTCAGCTTCACCAGCACTGCTCTTCCATTGGCACCAGCCCAGCTTTGTAGTCACATTAGTGAAATTCATCTTGCCTAACTGGCTATTCATGTCCAGTTACGTAGGTCTGGTTTAGGGTAGATGTATCACCTACTTTCCCTTACCTGGACCACTGTGTATACTGAGAGTTTAGACAACCATTACATACATACATACTTATAGGACTACGCTATCCACTCTGCAAAGGACTTTGAAAAGCAGAGCTGTGTTGAGATCACTGAAGACTGCAGGGAAGATGGGGCTTTTGTTTGGATACATCCATCTAGGCACAGGGAAGAAAACCAAAGAACATTGAACTCTTCTCAGAAGCGTTGTCATAGAGAAACAAATAGGACTTGACATTACTGATATGTTCAGCCAAAAAAAAAAAAAAGGTAATTAAATCATTTGCACAAACACCAGTTGTCTGCTGCAAATTAAAGGTTCCAGTTCCCTTGTCAACTCATCTTGAGACACACCGTATATTTCTGATGCAGAAATATATTTCTGATGCTTCCTCTACTCAAGTCTAAAATCTGGCCACCAGCCCTCACCACGTAACAGCCAAAATTAAACTTGTCTATTCTCCGAGCTGACAATGCAGAAACTCAGGATGAGCACACGCTGAATGAAAAGTCAAAGGGATAAGAGAACACCAGTAAAACCCTATCAAATCAAACTGTGGCAAAACAGACCCAAGAAAAAGGCAGAGAGAGCCTTGTATGAGGAAATATCTGTACCTGGAGCACTGACCTAATTAGAGTTACAATAAAATTGGATGCATTTCTGAGCCTCTGCTTTGCACCACAGCAAAATGCAGCCCACAGTGATAACTACAATGCTGCCAGCAGCCTCTGGCCATGCAGGAAGCCTGGAGCTATTTTTGCAGATAGGTTGATATCCACGCTTCTTTATTCCCTTTCTCCCTCCATTAATAATGTAGCTGATGTAGTCAATGCTTTCCAGAGAGATTCTTTGGGCTCTTTACACAAAGTGGTGTTTGAACCGTCAGGTCATGGCAGAAAATACGTGCACAAGTCAACATACTGGAGTAAACCACATGGCTTATGGAGCAGTTGGAGCTTTAACACTGAGACCTGTGATCTTTTTAGGGTTTGGATTATGTCGTTCATGTGAGCTGCTAGATATGGTATCTTGATTTCAGGAGCTGCCCATCCAGAATTTTAAGTCAGAGCCTCTGAACAGTATTTCTTAGCTCAGTCAGTCTTTTAAATGACTCTGTTGAGTGAACCATTTGCTCCAGATCAAATTAATCATTTCTCTCATGAGTGTTACAAGGCTGTCTTGTATTTTTGTCCCAACTGAACGTTAACGCTGACCTATCCAAGATTACTAGGTCAGCCAGAAGCCTGAACTCTTCCAACAAATCTCTAAAAAAACATCAAGAAAATCCAACACAAGCAGCAGATTCTGCAGATCAGCTTGCACACGTATTTCCAAGTGGTCACCATTTGCAGTTTTTTTAACTTCAATTTCTCCTTCTTCAGCCCATGTCGAAAGAAGTGTGTGCCTCATGCCTCCAGCCTGTCTACTCTATGGAGCGTGTTTTCCCAGACAAAGTCTGTTTACACAGCTCATGCTTCTGCTGCAAAATCTGTGGGAAGAAACTGAGGTGAGTTGTAGGACCCCAGATCCATTTGTTTTTAAGACAGGTCCAAGTAGTTTGCCTCAGAATGGCCCAGTGGTCATTCAAACAGAATAGGCTCAAGGTAACAGGGAAGAGCAGAAGATGTCCCCAGTGCAATTTGCTCTTCCATTCCTAGAGTCTGAAGACTGCTTGTAGACCAGGAATCTGTATGGTGTTAACAAGGATGAGATGAAAAACATGAAATAATTTACATTTAGAAATGCTGAAATGGATTCTAATTGTCAGAGTAAGTCTGAGTGCCTCACCTGTTCATAGAGGCGGGTAGGTTGGAAGAAAACTTGGAAGCCTCCACCCAGTCCCTTGCAGGTCCAAGGAGGAATGTTGCTCAGGACATATCCAGGAGAGGTGTGTATGGTTCCAAGGTCAGAGATTCCATAGCCTTCCAGTCGGGGCCTCTCTTTCAAGATCTGATCAGCAGCAGAAATGTTCTTTTCCTATATCTAATCATGATATCCCATGTTTACAGCTTGTTCTTATTGCCTCTTGTTCTCCACACCTCCAAGAACAATCCAAGTCTGTCTTTTCTATAACCTCCCACAAGACAAACACACACAGCAATGAGATCCTGCCCTTAACCTTGTTGCCCTTAATCTTGTTATAAGGCTTTTCTAAGCCAGTTCTCAGCCTCTGACCCTTCTGGGCCATGCTGTCCATACGAAGGGAAAGATGAAGTCCTGTTCTGAAGCCTGCTACATAAAGGGATCTCACATAACCTGGCCTACAGCTCCCTGAGGTATTGCAAGGAAATATATCATTTTTCATGTGTTGTAGATTTTGAAAGAAAAATCAAACATATCCTCAGCAAACAGACAGTGCTTTTGAAAGGTTCCTTTCTTCAGACCCTCTTTTCCCCAGCAGTTTCCACTGACAGCCAACTCTGCTGAAAACCCATCCATCATTGCTGTTAATCCTTCCCTCCTGCACAACCTCTAACAGCTATGCCAATGTGTGTTTTCCAGCTTGCACAATTATGCTGCCCTCCAGGGGGTGTTCTACTGCCAAATCCACTACAAGCAGATGGCTGGAGCCAAAAGCAGAAGGGAGAGAGAAAGGCTGGAGCAACAATCAGAGGATGATCAGATGCAGCAAGCAGCAATGATAGGCAGAGGAACACGGCCTCTGGACTGGTATAACGGAGCTGAAAATAAGACCAAAGCAAGAAGGAAACCCGCATCCTTCAATGTGCCATGCAGCTTGCAGCTGGCTGAGCAAAGGCAAGAGCTGAACAGCAGGCCTGTGTTCTTAGGGAACAAGCTCAGAAACTGCTGGCCACCTTCAGAAACAGATGGAAAAGCTGGAAAGGGAACGTGTTCCTGGAAAAAGCCCGTGTTGAGCTGGCAAAGCCACCAGGCTGTGGGCAACGAGGTGGACAGGATGGTGCTCATGGGTCAGGAGAGAAAAACAGCCACAGAGGCAGCTGTGAAGGAGGGAAGCTTCCTACCTGGTGTCACCTATCCTGAGAAAAGAGAGCAAGTGGGCTCCTGGCCAAAGCCTCAAGAGCAGAGAGATGGTAAGAAGGCACTGGCACCTGGGGATGTAGGCAATGGTAAGAGAGGGGGCCAGGTGTCCCAGCGAGTCGCTGCGTTCCAGCAGAGCAAGCTCCAGCTGAAGAGAGGGTCAGGCTCAGCCTCCTCCCCTGTGCTCCTGGAACCTGCTAAACCTCTGTCTCGTGGCTTGCTCAGTTTCCACCAGGCTGCATCTCAGTGCACTAAACCCACCAACTGGATGTTCCTAGGGGACAAAAGGGGCTGCGTCCTGCCCACAGCAGAGCTCCCAGTGAGAGAAAATGAAGTCTACAGGTCCTTCTCACCCAGCACACCCAGTGAAGGAGACACAAGGCCTGCAATGACAGATGACAAACCTGAATGGACCACTGCCATTGCAGGAGACAAGCATCATCTTGGAGAGGGAGTGAACAATCCACAGCCTGCACGTGTGCCAGAAAGTCTTGAAACCAGAAACAACACAAATATGAAGCAAAAATACAGAGATGAGGGCACTGATCTCCCTGAACCCAAAGCTAAACACCAAGCCCCCCACATCCCTGATGTGCCAGGGACCCCCAGAGCAGCACCCAGCTCCTCAGAGCCAGGAGAGCTGAGTGCATCAGCTGAGATAGCTGAGCTGGTGAATGAGACATCAAAGATAAATGCTGATCAGCTCCCTAGGAAGCAGACGACAGTCATTCTGGAGGAGAACATGCAGCCATCCAACATAAGTCATTTGCCTGGGGAAGAGAGCACAGGGGCAGAATTTGAGAAGACAAACAAAATGAAAGAAGTAAATCCATCAGGATTTCTGGAAGAACCCAGTCCTGATCACACAGCTCAGGAAAACAAACCAGAAAACAACAGAATCTTTACACTTGGTTTGCCGGAGGTGACAAATGACCACAATATGTCCTGTCTACAAGAAACAGAACCTCAGGCCATATATGGCCAACTGGTAACTAAATCACATAGCAATATTTTGGTACATGATGTAAAATCATCCAGCAATGAGTTTCCAGTATCAGCAGACGTGTCTTTGAAAAGAACCAATGCCACTCGGCCCTCACACGATGAAGTCAACAACCCCAAACCAAAGGATCCAAGTGAAGATCTTCATGGAAACATCTTTCCCATTTCTGAGCAACCAATCGAGAAATTAGAGTCTTCCAAATCAAGTGTATCCTCAGACAAACATAGAGGCCATCCAGTGGGCAAAGAGGGAAGTGTTGTGGATAAATTAAGACCCACTGACAAAGATAAAGAGACCAGAAGCAGTCAAGCCAGGATAGATGTGCTGGGTAAAGGTTTCACATTTGGGAAAAAGCCCTTCACTGCACTTTTTGGTGCTGAAGACAAAGGCAGCACTCACAAGAAGGAAACAACCCAAAGGAAACCCACCAAGCCCCAGTCAGCCCTTGTCACTTTGTTTGGACACTCCTCAGAGAAGAAGCAGAGTCAACAAAAAAACCCTGCAGGATCCTCAGAACAAACTAATAATGAAGATAAGCAGGAAAAGCTCCAGGGTCTCCTCAGCTCCTCCAGCCAAGCAAAACAAAAAGCATCCAAGAATGACCAGCCACCACAGCCAGAGAAGACAGTGGTCATCCTTGATGATACACAGGAGAGTGCTGGAGGCTGCTCAGATACCACTGAGAGCAAGGAGACCGATGTCCTGTTGTTGGCTCCTGGTACAAGCTTTTCAAGTGATGATAAACATCAGAGAACTGAACTCAATGTCCATGACCAACCAGCTGTTGGCAGGCAGGTTCAGCAACCACAGGACAGACGTCCATTTCTCTTGTCAGCACAGGAAAATCAGAAAGAAGATGCAATTAGCTTTGAAGGTGGAAGAAACCCTTTTTATCCTCCTCCAGAGCTTATGTCTGCAGTTGGTTACAGCAAAACAAATCTCACTGGGGATGGAAATCCACATGTTGGTCATCCACCTGAAAGTCAGAACTTACTGAGTTTGGATGTCCAGAACACAATGGTAGGGGATGGGATTGTTTCTTCATCGAGTAATTTAGAAAAGTTACCCAAGAAAGCTGAGATTCAACTAGACAACATGGATTTTCAGGATGATGATAATGTTTTCATATCTGTCGAAAACAAAAGACAAGATTTTCCAGAAACAGTCACCCCAAATTTAGATTTGCAAAATCCGCAGACAGAAACTCCACCTTGCTTTGATCCAAATCTCTCCAAGCTGGATCAGGAACTCCTAGCAGAAACAAATGCCCCACTGGTAGCATGGGACACTTCCAGCCTCCTGTTCTTTGCTGGACAGGATGAGATTGTTACTGGAGTCCCAGAAGGGAGCCAGAGCTGTGCACCACTGCAGCACTTTGATCCACAGAACCAGGCTCCCAGAGATGCTGAGGGTGCATTTGAAATGGATCCTAGTGCTGGAGGCCCAACAAACAAATATCTCCCCATGCAGGAAGGCAGCATTCCTCCATGGTACCTGTTCACCAGCCATGCTTCTGACAATCAGAGTCTCTTTGATCCATTGAATGACGTTTCAGACCAAACTGGCCAGGATGCTCCTGCACAAATGGAAAGGAGCAGAAAAATATCAGAAGTTGAAGAAGCTCATGAAAATCTCTCCTCTGCAGACCCAAATGTGTTCAATGATGGCCTTTTAAAACAGGAGTTCTTTATATAGTTGGGGGGGAAAAAAGAAGGGCTTAGAAGTCTGCCACCCCTCTGGCACTAGGTGAATTCAGTTGTGCATTGGCTGATTTATTAGCAGCTTAAGGAGCTAAATTTAAGATCTCTATCTTGATCGTAGCGGATCAGTGCTCAGTTCCCAAAAAAAGAACATCATAAAGTCTGGCTTCACTGTGAGAAACCTGCAAGGAGAGGGTCATTTCTGCAGTGGGACCAGCACTTCCATCTACTGCAAGGTTTCCTCTGAGGATGATTGCATGGCCACTGTCTATAGCAGTGAGCAATGAGCTCATCAAGACCCTGAAACTCCCAAGAAAAGAAAGCTGTTATCAGGAAGGAACTGAATCCTTGGCCACAAGTGCAAATAGAAAACACAATGGGCAAAGGCAGAGCTGAGGAGGGCAGAGTGGATATTTGCCTTTAAATCAGGTGTTTGCAGTAGTAGTGCTTCCACATAAATCAGATGTCTAAGCCCTCCTGGAGTTAAAGGAGGGTTAGTAAGTACTGTCAATGTGGTTTGGAGAAAGATTCTGTTCACAATGAACAACTGTGTTCAAAAAGCTTACAGCCCTCAGAACTCCACCGAGTTTATTGATTGATCTCTTCTGATTACAGTGCAACTTTACATATCTATTTCACATAGAGACAACTATATTTAGACATTTAGAGCCGAATAGATGCCTTATCTACACTCCTTGATAACAATGTCTCACTCCCTCATGATATTTTCCCTTTTTTAGATTGCAAAATTACTCCACATGGGAGGCTACCATTGTTACATTCATTTTATGATGATAAGTAAAGATAAGCAAAATGACCTTGCCAAGGTCACTCAGTCTGAAGGCAGAGGAGAGGGAACCCAGGTTTCTTGTGGCATTGTGGCATCACTACCTCTGCCATCCCTATGTGGTTTCATCTCAACCCCCCTAAATGTCCTTTACTGCCATAGCATGAATACTACAGGAATTAGCAATTACACTAATAATAAGCAAGGTCATCAGAAACCTTAGAAAGCAAAAGTAAGAATATATAGATTATGAAAAAGCTCGTGTACATGGTCTATTGTGGTAAGAGGCATGGGTTGATGGCTGGACCAGATGATCTTAGTGGTTTTTCCAAACTTAATGATTCAGTGATTCTATGATTCTGTGCAGGGCATCACTTCATGTTATGCGATGTGTTAATCTTGTCTGTTTAAAAAAAAAAAAAAAAAGGATAAAGATGTTAAAACATTTATATATATACATATATATATATATCCCGCCATGACAGTTATGAAATATACACTGGCTCTGTCAGATCTGTTGGTGGAATAAAATTGCTTAATGACCGCATCTGCTGCAAAACAGAATGTCATTGCTTTTCAGAGAGACATGAGTATGAATCCAAGGAAAAGGGAGATGTCCCTGAGAGCTGCATGATTCATTAGATGCTGAAATTGGGATGGGCAAGAGCCTTGGGACAAAGTCTGAGGGAGCTGGGAGAAGGATCTAGGAGACCTCATTGCAACCTTCCAGTACTTAAAAGGAGCTTATAATCAGGAGGGAGACTGACTCTTTCCATGGTCTGATAGTGATAGGACAAGGGAAAATGGTTTTAAACAAAAGAGGGAAGATTTAGATGAGATTTAGGAGGAAAATTTTCACTCAGGGGGTGACACGGGCTGTCCAGAGATCTGCAGGTGCCTCATCCATGGAGGTGCCCAAGGCCAGGTTGAACAGGGCCCAGGGCAGCCTGACCTGGTGGGGGTTACCAGCCTATGGCAGGGGATTGGAAATAGATAATCTTTAAGGTTCATCCCAAAACAAGCCGTTCTATGGTATGATTCTATGACCCATTCAGCACCACATCTCCCTGTGCAATGAAGATGGTCATAAGAACAATCTCTTTCTATGAAAAGTGTCACCTTTGGGTGACAGAGTTTACAAGAGGGCACTGAAGCTTACCCAGGTCATTAGCCAGGCCTATCTGGTGACATTATGAAGAAAAGCCTCAAGAAGTCATGTCTGCATTATCACATGAGACAGCAGCCATGTCTGAGTCACTCCCAGAGAGATTTTATAGCCGAAATCTGACCTCTTTGCTGATGGGGGATGCTGATGGATGAGGAATGGAAAGGAAGAACGTGAGCCACACAAAGCAGAGAAAACTCAGAGATTTCAGCTGCCCATGCAGGATGGGTTTGAAATGCCTCTGCAATGGAAGATCTCCTTGGCCAAGTCATCCCAGAGCATAGCAGTCACAGATTTTGGCTACAAGGAACCTCTGGAGCATCCAAGAGACCTTTGCCAAATTACACACCACATTTCATACTCAGGGCAATCCAGGTTTCCAGTTTCCAGGAATAAAGATACAAACCACTTAGAGAGACTGCCCAGGAAATAGTTGAGACACACAGCAGAAATCAGGTCAATCTGCTTTTCAAGTGACATCAGAACCTCTGGCACAGCCAGGCTGCTGTCACCCCTTATCCCCAGATTCTGTGTGCTATGAATGACTGTGTAATGAGTCCACTCTTTTTCTTAAAGATACTCTCTCAGTCAAATCTGCTTTCGGATTATCTCCAAAATGCTGTAGTTTAGATTTAGTGTTACAACTGACCAGGGTTTCTACCTGGGACCAATGAAAACTGACAGCTTAGGACACAGCTGTCAACATCAAGCCAACATGTTGACCAGCCATATATCATCATCCAAAGTAAAAGCACAAAGAAAGCTTTTCTGCTTCTCTTTCCTGGCAGCAGGATGGGCTATCTAACCACGAAGCCATAAATGAGACCAGCCAAATTTGGTAAATGGCACAAGGTTTGAGATGGAACGGGGAGATCACTCACCAATCACCACCACGGGCAAAATAGACTCTGTCTGTTTTGGGAGAATAATACAAATTATAGCTTGTTGTAACTAGAGCAGTGTGAATTAAAAGCAAACTAAAACCACTTTCCCCTGTGGCTCTGCTTGCAGACGGCACCCTGCAGCCCCACCTGCTACCAAAACCTTGACACGTAAACCCAACCCAAATGGCTGGTGACAAAGTGCATCCCAGAGGACTCCGGTATATCATTTTAGTGGGGGAACATGCTGGTTGAAGTGCTCGTTTTATCACATCTGATTAGGTGTTTAGTGCTCATACAGTTTAAACATTAATATTGCACTATTTAAGTGACATGCTTCACAGTAGCCTGGCCACAGAAGTAGTCACCATGGTCGAGTTTGGGGATTTGATAAGTGCTGTGGGGGAGTTCGGCCTCTATCAGAAACTGGTGGTGCTGTTGCTCTCCCTCCCACTGCTTCTTAATCCTTTCCAAATGGTTGGCCAAGTGTTCATGGTTGTGGACGTGCCTCATTACTGCAACACGGACTGGATCCGTGCCGTCGGCCCCAACCTGACTGAAGAAGAGCAGCTGAACCTCACCCTGCCCCGGGATGCAGATGGGGAGTACGAGCAGTGCTCCATGTACTCACCCGTGGAGTGGGACCTCGACTCCATCATGGCATATGGCCTGAATGCCACAGAGAAGTGCAGCAATGGCTGGGTGTACCCCACAGCACAGCAGCCATCCCTGCTCACCGAGGTCTGTATGTCCTTGTGATGCTTTGGGGATAAGGGATGGGATGGGATGCGATGGGATGCGATGGGATGCAATGGGATGGGATGCAATGGGATGGGATGCGATGGGATGCGATGGGATGCGATGGGATGCGATGGGATGCGATGGGATGCGATGGGATGCGATGGGAGCATCCTGTGCTGTTGGTTGGTTCAAGGAAAAGCCACAGTGCTCACCACTCATCTTCTTTTCAGCATTCAGGTAACTTGCAATGTATGTTGTATGGAGGGGCCTTTTCAGTCTCCCTGCCAGTTTTTGCTATCCTTCTGCCTGATTCTCCTTACATCCCCAACTCCGTGAAAAATATTTACCTTCCAGAGTTTTACTTGTAGTTGAGTTTTCTGGAACATCCAGAGACTTCTGGCTTGGACAAGGTGTCCTATGGGCCATTAAAATGAGCAATGGCTCTGCCTACTGATATCCCCAACTTCTCCCTCTCTGAACCTCTGTTCACTCTTCCTCATTTCTCTCTTCCTTTTTCCTCACTCCCAGCTCCAGCATCTTCTCACAAGTACCTTCTACTGAGCTCTCTGCTGCTCTCCTGTCTTCCTCCCTTCCTCCTGCCCTTGCAGCCAGGGAAGCAAGGTGCTGAGACTCCTGTCCCAAGGTCCTACTTCAAGTACAACATCCCAGCCAGGAGGTTCCTTTGGGGTGTCTATGCTGGAGGGAGTCCTGCAGGTCCCAGTGCTTTGGGCATCATTGAGTTCCCAATGGATCTGTCCCATATTCAACCTGTGCAGTTCACATAGAGATTCATACCTTTAGGAGTGGGATCTCTGCTCCCAGGGGCTACAGCGAGAGCCGGGCGCACAGTTCCCATATCTGCCTGGGACCAGAAGCACTGCCCAGCCTTAGAAACTTGGACCACTCAAAAGCAAAAGCATCTGTGTTTCCTTCCTCCAGTTTGACCTTGTGTGTGATAGGAAGGACCTGAGTGACATCTCCCAGTCTGTGTACATGGTGGGGCTTCTCGTAGGAGCTATGATCTTTGGACCACTCAGTGACAGGTGAGGAGACACAAATACCTACTTAGAGTTACTGTCTGGCACCCAAAAACATGCCTCACTGAGATTCATGATGCTCATGCATTCATTAATGAATGATGACTGAAGAAATACCCCCTCCACAGAACTCAATCCCTTACCTGAGGAAGAGCATCTCAGTTGTCCATAGATACCTGAGAGGTAATGGAAGATACAGCCTTACAAAGGTGGGGGGGTCAATCAGCAATCATGATTCCAGTCCCAGTTGGTGTCTCAGCTACACAGGGATTCCACAGACCTACATTTGGGCACCTTCAGCTGCTAACCAGAGCATATGTGCTTCTTTTTTGTGGCTCTGTTCTGCTTATGGTGACCCTGGCCAAGGACCTCAGGTTGTGAGAGCTCACAGCCACGCAGGGATTGTGAAAGGGGGAAAGGCACCGTATGTGTACAGAGTATTTCAGAGTTGAACCAATAGCACAGCCTGTTTCAGTTTCAGTCTGATCCTCTTTGCACTCAGCAGAGGTGGTGTGGAGGCCTTCCAAGGGCTTGGTACTTTGGAAGTGACTTTGACCTTTTTTGGCACCACATCTGGTCAGAAGTGGCAAGGCTCCTTTTCCTGTCAGCTCCTTCCTGGGTCAAGGAGCTTTGTTCGCATGGATCCCAAATCAGTGTGTATCCCTCTGGATTCTTCCCCATACCCATGGAGTCTCTCCAGATACCAATTGTGCCTTCCCTCTTCTTCCACAGGATCGGCCGCCGGCCAGTCCTTCTGATCTCCATTCTCGGCCAGAGTTTGTTTGGTTTAGCAATTGCCTTTTTGCCCAATTTCATTGTATACATGGTCTTCAGATGTATCATGGCAACTGCTGTGTCAGGAATTCTGATTACTACCTTGCCCTTAGGTGAGTAGGCTGCCCTTGATGTGAGGCAGATTGATGAGGCTCCTCAAAGATGCAATGCAAAAAGGGACATAAATGATAGTCCTGGACGTTTTAAAGGCAACTCTCTTAAAGAAAGCTTCTGTGATAGACGTGGTCCTCCTCCCCCAGAAACATGACCTATATGAGCCATTCTCCAGGACAAAGTCTAAAGAAAGAGGCATGGGGGGGGTTCATTACAGGGACTGTGCTAACAACCCAGAAGATGCTGTGAGCCCTTGACAGGGACGTGCAGTGTCTTCATTGTGTGAGGCTATTTGTAACATGTCACTGACAACGTCCTGCAGGTCTGACTGCCAGCCTCCAGACTTCTGTAGAGCTCTTCCCTGGGAAAGACACACTGCTTGAATGAGGAGAAATCATTCACAATGATGACACTGAATCTTCATTATTCTTTTCAGCTACAGAATGGGTTGGTGTCTCCTATCGACCAACAGCAGTGCTTATAACTCACTGCTTTTTAGCTACTGGACAACTGGTCTTGGCTGGCTTGAGTTATGGTATTCGTAACTGGAGGTTGCTGCAAATAGCAGGGTCTGCTCCTATGTTTGCCCTTTTCTTCTACTTCTGGTAAGTGGCATATGGCAGTGAGTTCCCTGCAAACCTGACAGATGCTGGAGGGGCTTCACACATCATGCCCACTGCGGGCCAACCAACCTATGAGGAAGCTCAGCAGGTCACAGTGCTGTTTTCTGCTCTCACCTCCTTGGCAGGGTGCTACCAGAGTCAGCTCGCTGGCTGGTGACAAAAGGCAAAATAGAAGAAGCTAAGAAGTACCTTAAGAAGGCAGCATCCATCAACAAACGCACCATTCCTCCAGAACTGCTCGACCAGGTACAGCAGTGGCATGCCTTGTAGACCCCAGAGACCTGCCTCTGTGCTTGCAGCCCTGGGGCAGCATGATTAAGCCAGTCAGTAAAGACCTGGGAAGATGCTGGTGTTTCCAAGTCAGAAAAGATTTGTTGAAGATTTTGGGTCACTGGGCAAAGAGCTTTCCATGCATGTGGGGGAACACGTAATGATGGGTGATGGATAACTCCAGCTTAAATTGATGTGAGACATGGTCAGGGAGGAGGGGCATCTTCTGCTGAGGCTCAGCCTGCAGCATTTCCCGAGTTCACCATGGGGGAAAGAAAGGAGGAACCAAAATGCTCCCCTTACTTTTCTGCAGTAAAAACTTCCCAAGTGTTGAGGTTGAGCATGAATCCTTGCTCTGTGGTTTTCCATGCCTAAATGTCTGAAGAGGGGGTTACCCACCTTCCCGATCCGTGCACCGTACACTGGCAAAATGTTCATGCCAAGGAACCCCTCAGATTCCAACTCTTGCTCAGGACACCCAGTCCCCAGGCACCAGAGCCCAGCCCCACTGGGCTGCCCTCCTTCCCAGTACAGCTTTGGTCAGCTCCGTGTCCTGCTGGGGTTGTCCTTTGTCTCCTGCTGGAAAAAGAGCTAGCCGTGGGTTTCCTTTGTCTGCTCTGACTCTGGCTTTCTGATTATTGAAGCTGAAGTGTGAGACCCAGACCAAGTCTGGAAGTATTCTGGATCTCCTTCGGAAGAAGCACCTCCTGAAGGTGACTTTAATCATGTCGTGTGCCTGGTAAGTCACCTCCTGGTTCCTTCTTTCCTGATTTCCATGTGAAGAGGAAAAGGCCTTCAGGATTATTCACAAGTGTAAATTCACTTCACGATTTTGGGGGTCATGGGATCATAGAATCAGCGACGTAGGAAAGATCATCAATCCAACCATGAACCCATGCCTGTGACCACCTGTGAATCATTATGGAACTGCACAATCATAAGAGTGGCTTGATTTGGAGGAGGCCTCAAGGATCATCAGGTTCTAATCACCCTGCCACAGGCAGAGCTGTCAGATGCTAGATTCAGTACTAGATCAGATATCCCACCCCATCACATCTATATATTTGTTATCCTTTCTCTGCAGGCTGGATGAGATACACCTTTTCTGGACATGGGGAGAAGATGATTATTCGAGATACCGTGGGGGTTGTGGGAAGAGCTGGAGTAATTCCAATTTTCTGGGAATCTCTGGGGCAGTTTTGGGTCTCTACAGAAATTCTGGTTACAGCCTGTATACTGCTGAGCATATTGGTGTCCATAGTGCATTATCTGATTTAACTGTATCCTACAAAATTGTCACAGGTGTTGACCAGAATTAAAATAGAGATTCCTGGTAATTCAAACAAATAACTGGCATGTCTTCTAACTAGCTACATTTTTAAAGGAAAAAAAAATCCATGAAAACTCAACTGATTACCTACTCTATTCCATTGAATTTCAGGTTTATGGATAGTCTGGTCTACTATGGTTTGAGCCTTAACGTGACAGGCTTTGGTCTCGACATCTATCTGACACAACTTGCTTTTGGAGTAGTGGAGTTACCAGGTCGTATTTGCTGCATTTACCTGCTACAGTGGTTTGGAAGGAAAAAAGTCCAAGCTGTTCTCCTGCTGTTGGCTGGCTTGATGTGTCTCATCATTGTTGGCATCCCTGAAGGTGAACAACCTCTTTCCAACTCAAGGGAGAGCCCCAGCTCTTTTTAATTTCTTTCAGAACCTGTCCCCTCTTATCTGTTTCTAACTACAGTTTCCCTACACTATGCACCCTGTTATTCTGGTGACGCAAGTAAGGCAGGTTTGTTACATGCTTTCAAGCTATTGAATTGTAGATTCATAGAATCATACAGGTTGGAAAGATCACTAAGATCATCTGGTCCAACCATCAACTCACACCTGTGACTGCTCTACACCTCAGTACACCTCTACACTGCTCTACCCTCAGTGCCACATCTCCACGTTTCCTCAACACCTCCCTGGGCAGCCTGTTCCAATGCATTACTACTCTTTCCAAGAAGAAATTTTTCCTAATATCCATCCTGAACCTCCCCTGGTGCAACTTGAGGCCATTTCCTCTTGTCTTACTGCTAGTTATCATATCTATTACATGTGATATTGTCAAATTTCCCAGTGACCTTCAGTGGCTTATTTAGGAAATGTTCAAGGCCTGAGAAGAAATATGGGTTTCCTTTGCTAGTTGTCCAGAGGGTATTTTGCTGAAAAGGATACGCTAGGAGTGGTATCCAATACCTTAGGTGGCAGATCTGTTTGGAAAGTCCATTAGAATCATACAACCATAGAACTGTTTGAGTTGGAGAGACCTTTAAAAACCATCTAGTTCCAACTCCTCTGTAGTGAACAGGGACAACTACTGCTTGATCAGAGCCCCATCCAGCCTGACCTTGAATATCTCCAAGGACAGAGCATCCACTGCCTCTATGGGCAACCTGTGCCAGTGCCTCACTGCCATTATTGTAAACGACTTCTTCCTTATCACTATCTATATAATCTGTATCTCCCCTCTTTTAGTTTGAAAATATTCACAGCAGACCCTGCTAAAGAGGGCTGTCTCCAAAAATCCAACTGCAGAGACCCAAGGTCCTGCTTGAACCTTCTCCATGGGCATCACAGCAGCCATCTCTTCTCTTTCCCTCAGACCAGGCAGTGGCAATCACCGTCCTGGCTGTCATCGGCAAGTTTGCTGCATGTGCCTCCTTCTCCACCTCCTACGTCTACTCTGCAGAGCTCTTCCCCACCATCATCAGGTGAGATTCCCCCATTCCTTATGGCTTCCCGTGATGGTGGGAGGACACAGGGATGCACACTCCAACCCGGGTGCTTGTGGTGAAGGGGCAGGAAGGAGGCACCACGACATAGCTGCCCCTTGTACCTCCTCATGGTGTAGTGCTGGTCTTCTGTAGGGCTGAGCCCAGCCTACATCTTTCACTTTCCCCTTCATCCCACAGGCAGAGCGGCGTGGGGCTGTGCTCGATGGCAGCACGGGTGGCAGGGATCATCGCCCCGCTGATCCGCCTCCTGGAGCAGTACCACAGGGCCATCCCCATGGCTGTCTATGGCAGTGCCACTGTGCTGGGGGGGCTGCTCTGCTTCCTGCTGCCCGAGACCCGCGGGGTTGAACTGCCAGATGACACGGTGACAGATAACCCCCAAAAGAAGTAAGTGCTTGAAGGTCGAGATTTAAAGCAAAAAAAAAAAAAAAAAAAAATCCACATGTGAAAATTTTAGGACAAACAGCTGGAAGCTAGAATGGTTACGGTATGATTTCTTCCTCTCTCCTTCATGTCTCCAGAAGCAAATTGCAGACCCTGTCCAAGACAAACAGTGAAGAGAAAGAAATAAACTCAGAGAAGGATATCTAAAGATGCTCGGAAAGCAAGGAATGAACAGACAAGCAGATACTAAAGGTCTACTCTAAAGAATCTGAACTTAAAGCAGAAAAATGAGGCACTGCTGTCTGAAAACTGGTCTTGCAGATGATCAACAAACTCGCCACTCACGGTCAGAGGGAGAGGAGATCTGTGTCACTGCGTTTGGAAAAGACGCGCGTGGGACTGTTGTTGAGACCCAGTCTGTTGTGCCTGGCTGTGCGAGTCCTCCCTGACGTGTTTCCCAGCCCCTTGCAAACTGGTACCCGTGGAACCATCCCTGTCGTGATTTACAGCAATAAAGAAGTGCCAGCAGAGCGGCATTACTGGGCAAGCGAGCGCCGGGCTGCGTCCCTCCTGCACTGAGCGCTGGGGTCGTCAGCCTTGGCGGCGGTCCGAGCCTCCGTGTCTGATCAGGATGGCACCAAAACCCTGTCACACGTGTTGAGGTTTTCTTCCTATGTGGTGTTGAATTTGAATTGCTACAGGAATAACATAAATTATACTTGGAGTTTGAGAAGAGACGCTTGTAATGCAATACGTGAAGAATAAATGGTGTTGATTTCTATTTTTTTTTTTTTTCCTACAGTTTCACAGTTGGCCTTTGTAACTGCTGTTGGCTCTGGAGTGTTTTTTACACAGCAATTGTAAGCCTGTAATGTAACACACAGATGGAAACGTGTTTGGTTTCCCTCAGCCACCAACAATGCAGAAACAGAGTGTTGAAGCAGAATGAGTGGGTTCAATTGGGACATTTTTATTTCTGAGTCTTCTGATGAACAATCTATATTTATATATTTTTCTTGATGAGCAGCTTTGGAACCTTCCTGAGCTGTGCTTATACACTGTGACTGAATGTGAGTTAAACTGAGTGGACAGATGGACGCTTTACCCCAGTCATGGTCAGCTGCTAATGAAGACCCCATTTGGCTACTGCCACGTCAACCACAACATTTAGTAGCATCTGATGTCCCACAAAGGAAGCAGAAGGGTGGCTTTCTGTCTTACTCTGCCTAGTTGCAGTCAGAAATGATCTTTAAGGTCCCTTCCAAACCAAGCCATTCTGTGAGTTCACGCCCTTTCATTAAGCTGTCTCTCCCAGCACAACACTAGCCTTGTTCCCAGGATCTTGCTGGCCACTGAGCAAAATGCATTCTAGCATTTTTTTTTTCTGAAGGATGAGGCATTCCAAGTCCAGGTCAAGCATGTCTGGAGGCTCACCAGATCTCCTGAAATTGCACATTAATTGATCTTAGCACACCCTTCAGCCACTCACAGTGTCCCTGACATTTGTTCATCGTTACCTTTGGCACCTTCCCACGGTTGGCCCTCCCATCATGGTTTCATAAACTCTTCCACCAAGGCCTTGCATCTGCTGCTCCTATTTCAAAGAATCATAGAATCATAGAATCTAGAATGGCCTGGGTTGAAAAGGACCACAGTGCTCATCTCGTTCCAACCCCTGCTATGTGCAGGGTCACCAACCAGCAGACCAGGCTGCCCAGAGCCACATCCAGCCTGGCCTTGAATGCCTGCAGGGATGGGGCATCCACAACCTCCTTGGGCAACCTGTTCCAGTGTGATTTTTGTCCCCACCTCTCCTAGAGCCTTCCTACTCCCTCCACTTGGATATGGGCTCATCCTGTTTCCCTTACTTATCCCTCCAGATCACCTCAGGCACTTTTTACCTTTTGCCCATGACCTCACTATGATGGGAGGCCATAACAATCCATTATATGGATGCAAAAGTGTGTTGCATTTACAGAAGCTATCCTAAGTTGAGTTTGCTCTATCAGCTCTATTTGTTCCTGTGCAGGACAACATGTAGACCAGCTAACAATGACATTAAACACAGCGATACCACTGGACAACTTCCAAGTCCTGATGAGCTGTGCAGAACATCATCAGTCAAACTGTCCAGGTGCTCCTCAGCCAAAAATGAAACATCCAGTGGTCTTCACACTAACCAGGTGCAGTTGTCTGGGGAAAAGAAGACAAAATGGATCTGCAACTTATGGGAAGGACAAATGAGATGGACACAGAAGTACACCAGGTGTGCCTGGACAGCTTTATTTATGAAGTGAACTGAAACAGGCTGTCTCGTAGAAGACTTCATAGAAGGTGAAGCCATGATTCACTCCATAACTGTGCGCTTTACTCCAAGCTCTTCTCTCAACTTTCACATTCATCCCCTTATTTTCCATAACAAACAGCCTGATGGAGGCAGCTGCCAGCCTTTGCAAAGGAAAGAGTGTTCTCAATCAAAGGACAGATCACCTCCATATTCAGATCCACTGACCAGAAGCATCTCAGCCACAACTTGTCAAATCCCCTGACCAGCAGTGCTGCAGAGAGCTAACACCAGAGTCAGTCTCTCCCGGTGGGACACTGTTGCAAGTCACTGATTTTATCTGGAATGTTGTCTTCAGTAAACCACACACCTGTGGGATACTTTGCTCCAAGGAAAACATGTAGGTATAATGAGGAAGAAATAATGTATCATCTGAAAATTTCTCAGCATTACCAGAAACAAATAAACCTTTCAGCTGTATGCAGTCAAAGCTGTAGTACCACCACTGTGTAACTTTCTGGGCTTCATCATTTAAATATACATGGATACAGCAAGAGGGAAGGGGAAGGGGAAGGGGAAGGGGAAGAGGAAGGGGAAGGGGGAAGGGAAGGGATCTGACAGTTCTAAGAGACCAAGTGCCACAACACCTCTCAGTTTCTCAGAACATCTAAATTAATGTGGTTCCTCTACCACAGCCCAATCCAACACATTGCTACACTTCTATTCAAAGCCACCAGCTGCCTTACAGACGTCCTTGCTCAATGCTTGCTGTTTTTTCTATCGTACCCTCTTGTTTTCCTCAGCTGATTATCTCAAATCTTAAAAAAGAATAAAACATAAGGAGCATTTTTAAAAGAGGGTGAGAAAACCACGCTAGACAGTCAAGAGAAATCCCTCTAGCAAGTGTGAGATGGTTTTCAGTGCTGCATCTGCGCTGCCTTTCCCCTCACTGAATACAGTGCTTCTTTGCTGGTCTATTCAGTGCTCTGGCAGGTGTCTCACTTTACAGTCTCATGTTCTTGGAGATGGGACAGGAAAAGGGATAGGGAAAATATCACGTCTATTCTGTTTTCCGATTTCTTTTTTCCTTAAACTAAAAGCATTTTCTCCAGCAAGAGCACTGTTGAACATGAGACAGCATGCAGTGCCCGAAGAGAAGCTATAGAGGGAGATACAGGAAGGCAAAAAAGACAAAGAATGACAAGAACTGGCAGTCATTGTTGAGTGGGAGAGGTCCTATAAAATGGACACTCTGCCTGCACTCAGCAGTGTCACAGCACCAGGTGGCCTTTAATTATAGCTGCTTGTAGGCCCAGCTAGAAGTAAGTGTTCTTTATGTTCTCATTGACTCGGCCACCATCTTTTACTTTCACATGTCCTTTTTCAGAGCTGCTGCTGGCATTTTCATGGACCTAATGGAACAGAAAAAACTTAATAGCATGGCACAGTATGATTCGATGACAGTCTTCTCCAATTAGGCAAATGACACACAGCCTTCAGCAACCTGGCTTCCCATACATCATCCATTCTATGATCACTGGTGGAACCCCTTCCCCTAACAAAAGTACTGGGCTGCAATTCCACACTGCCCAGTAGGGAATGAGGATCTGGTATCTAAACCATGATGAAAGCTGGAGAGCAAGGCGACGAGGCATTGGCTTTTCCTTGGGGAGGGCAGGGAGAGCCAAGGGAAGCACCCACCACTCCTGAAGCCCTTTCATTTCATGGACAGGAACGAAGTGATGACCACAGTGGGTCTGAAATACCCTTCTGGGTTGGGTTATGGGCAGATCACCACCAGCATCCTACTCATCCACTGTAGTGGGGAACCCCAATTCCCTGCCTTCCAATCACTGTAAGCCCTCAAAGAAGCAATGACCCCCTGTCCACACAATGCCAAAGGGCCATTCTGTGGTCCCACTTTCACCTTCTGACTAAGAGGAGGCAGCATGGGGTCTGCCAATCACTCACCACTGCTGTGGGCTGGTCTCCCTCTGTGCCATCCGCCAGTTCGACGCCGCGGGTCTCAGGCAGCAGGAAGCAGAGCAGCCCCCCCAGCACAGTGGTACCACCATAGATGGCCATGGGGATGACCTGGTGGTACTGCTCCAGGAGGAGGATCAGGGGAGCGATGATCCCTGCCACCCGTGCCACCATTGAGCACAGACTCACACCGCTCTGCCTGTGGGAGTGAGGGATGGTGAGAGATACAGGCTGGACTTGGCTCTCTCTGTACACACTCCTGTGCATACAGCTTTCTTCCTCAGCCATGTCTGCAATGCCTCAGTGAGGGTACAGAACATAGGGACGTCCATGGCACCTCCTTCCTGCCCCAGCACAGAGACCAACCGTGGCTGTAGGCCCAGCTGGGCTCATGTCCCACCATCACCACCACCACTACCCATGGCAGATTGACACAATTGGTACTCCTGCAATGAGGGCTGCCCTGCTGGAGGGAAGCCACGAAACATGGTGAAACCTCACCTGATGATGGTGGGGAAGAGCTCTGCAGTATAGACATAGGCTGATGAGAATGAGGCTGAGGCTGTAAACTTGCCAATGGTGGCCAGGACGGTGATCACCACAGGCTGGCCTGAGGAGAGAGAAGAAGGGGAGAAGAAGGGGAGAAGAAGGGGAGAAGAAGGGGAGAAGAAGCGAGATTGCTACTTCAGAATTGGTGGCTAGCATCCCTTAGGGATGACAACCATGTTGCCTAAAGGAAGTCATCACCACTGTGTCTGAATGTGGACTGTGGAGCAGCTCTAGTCTGGGGGCCATCCTCAGCACCCTGCATCCATCTCACCTCCCCACCAACCTGCACAAAGGACAGGACTGCAGTTGAGCCCATTGGGCTCAGCTCTACTTTCTCCTATCGCTGTCAGCAGGCAAACCTTTTCTGATCAGAGTGGACCTTGGGTACATGACCAAATCCTTTGTAGCCATGGTATCAGGTTCAGCTCAGCCCTGACAGATACGTGGAACTGCATCCAGCCTGGCTGGGACAATGGGACCTGCACTAGAAAGGGAAGGGTCGGGGCTTGGTGGCTTCCTGCATCAGAATTTATGCTCTTGAGACAAGAAAAGCTTGTTCACCTTCAGGGATGACAGTGAGTATCAAACACACAAGGCCACTCAGCAGAAGGAAACCACCCTGGGATTTCTTCCTCCCAAACCACTGTAGCATGAAGATACAACCAACACGGCCTGGGATTTCCACTGCTCCAAAAGCAAGCTGTGTCAGGTAGATGTCCAGACCAAAATTAGTCACGTTCAGACTCAAACCGTAGTATACAAGGCTGTTAACAAACCTGAAAACCGAGCAGAGAAGCACTAAGTGTAAAGAACAGCTGTGAGTAAATACAATATTGATCTCCTCTGACAACATTTTGACCATGTCCCAAGGGACATGAAACCAGACCAGTACCACAGGACTGCCACAGCAGGGACTGTTAAATCTTTTGCACATGCTACGTTGCATCTTCAATAGCCTAAAACAGAAATAACCATCAATTTCATCCCAAAGCCACACAAGGTGAATTTATGAGTAACCCCAAGGCCTTTTCCTCTTCACATGGAAATCAGGAAAGAAGGAACCAGGAGGTGACTTACCAGGCACACGACATGATTAAAGTCACCTTCAGGAGGTGCTTCTTCCGAAAGAGATCCAGAATACTTCCAGACTTGGTCTGGGTCTCACACTTCAGCTTCAATAATCAGAAAGCCAGAGTCAGAGCAGACAAAGGAAACCCACGGCTAGCTCTTTTTCCAGCAGGAGACAAAGGACAACCCCAGCAGGACACGGAGCTGACCAAAGCTGTACTGGGAAGGACGGCAGCCCAGTGGGGCTGGGCTCTGGTGCATGGGGACTGGGTGTCCTGAGCAAGAGTTGGAATCTGAGGGGTTCCTTGGCATGAACATTTTGCCAGTGTACGGTGCACGGATCGGGAAGGTGGGTAACCCCCTCTTCAGACATTTAGGCATGGAAAACCACAGAGCAAGGATTCATGCTCAACCTCAACACTTGGGAAGTTTTTACTGCAGAAAAGTAAGGGGAGCATTTTGGTTCCTCCTTTCTTTCCCCCATGGTGAACTCGGGAAATGCTGCAGGCTGAGCCTCAGCAGAAGATGCCCCTCCTCCCTGACCATGTCTCACATCAATTTAAGCTGGAATTATCCATCACCCATCATTAAGTGTACCCCCACATGCACGGAAAGCTCTTTGCCCAGTGACCCAAAATCTTCAACAAATCTTTTCTGACTTGGAAACACCAGCATCTTCCCAGGTCTTTATTGACTGGCTTAATCATGCTGCCCCAGGGCTGCAAGCACAGAGGCAGGTCTCTGGGGTCTACAAGGCATGCCACTGCTGTACCTGGTCAAGCAGTTCTGGAGGAATGGTGCGTTTGTTGATGGATGCTGCCTTCTTAAGGTACTTCTTAGCTTCTTCTACTTTGCCTTTTGTCACCAGCCAGCGAGCTGACTCTGGTAGCACCCTGCCAAGGAGGTGAGAGCAGAAAACAGCACTGTGACCTGCTGAGCTTCCTCAGAGTCCATCTCCCTGCCACCAGGCCCAGCAACATGCATGAAGTGCAATGGAGGAGTATAAACATGGCTTCAGCTCAGGCTTCCTAACCCTACATCTAGGGCACTGAGGTCCTGAATGAAAGCAGCTGCTGCTCTCAGTGGTGCATGGCTCAGGGAGATGTGCTGAGCTCTGCAGAAGGCCCTCCAGCATCTGTCATGTTTGCAAGGAGCTCACTGCCCACCTGCCACTTACCAGATGAAGAGGAAAAGGATAAATATTGGAGCAGATCCTACAATTTGCAGCAACCTCCAGTTCGGAATACCATAACTCAAGCCAGCCAAAATCATTTGTCCAGCAGCAAAACAGCAGTGAGAAAGAAGGACTGCCTGTGGTCGATAGGAAACACCAACCCATTCTGTAGCTGGAAAGAACGAAGATTCAAAGCCATCAATGTGACTGATTTCCCTTATCTAAGCAATGTGTTTCCCCTGAAGAAGATCCCTCCAGAAGCTGAGAATAGACTGGCAGTAATGTGCTGACATCAGACACATACAAGTCAGCAGAGTTTCGTGAGCTGCATCACCTCCACTTATCCCCATGCTGCCCTGTCAGCCTTGAGGAAGAACAGGGCAGAAAAGGCCAATCTGGGCTATTGCAAGGGGACATGTTAAAACATAAGCCATACGTTTGGGAGGGAGTTTTTCAGGATGTGCAAGATGAGTTTTATTTTCCTTGCAGACCTTTTCCACTGCATCGTGGGAGGCCACGTCTATCTGCTCCAGGGAAGGGCATCCTACTCACCTAGGGCCAGCAAGGTCATCATGATCCCTGATACTGAAGCCCCCACGACACATCTGAAGGCCAAGTATACATAGAAATGAGGCACAAGGGCAATTGCTACACCAAACAAACCCTCGAGGAGGATGGAGATCAAAAGGACTGGCCGACGGCCAAACCTGTGGAGGAAGAAGACGACAGCTGATATCTTCTCCTGGAAAGGAGAAGGCTCTGGGGAGACCTGACAGCAGCCCTTTGATATCTAAAGGAGGGCTGTAAGGAAGAAGCGGACAGACTCTTCAGCAGGGTGTTGTGATAGAATAAGGGAAACAGTAATAACAAAAAGGTGTTTTACAACGAGGGCAGGGAAGCACTGGCACAGATTGCCCAGAGAGGCCGTGGATGCCCCGTCCCTGCAGACATTCGGGGTCAGGCTGGATGTGGCTCTGAGCACCTCTTCTAGTTGTATATCCCTGTTCATTGCAGGGAAGTTGAACTAGATGGCTTTTAAAGATCCCTCCAGCTAGGATAGTTCTATGAATCCAGAGAGACACCATAGGGAAGAGCCCAAAGGGATACACAGCAATCTGGGAACCATTCACACATATCCCCTCTTGAGGGCAGTGAAGTTCAGTGTTGTCCCAGTTCCCACACATCGTGCCCTTCTTTGGATCATCCTGTTGGCCATGACTTCGCAAGATCTGAGGACTTTGGTCAGTGTCACTATAATTTTGTGACAGCTGGTGACAAAATGGGGTATTGTGGCCAGCCAGAACTAGAGCATCGTGCTGCCCTACACATTGCTGTTTTGGCACAGAGATTGGGCAGTTGCTTGTGTCTCCTCACCTGTCACTGAGGAGTCCAAAGATCATGGCTCCCAGGAACATTCCCAGCATATAGACAGACTGTGAGATGTCATTCAGGTTCTTCCTGTCACACACGAGATCAAACTGCAGGAAGGAAACACAGTTGCTTTTGCAACTGGGCAGCACTTCTGGTCCCAGAGGGTACAGGCTGGCTGCACGGGCTCTCACTGTAGCCCCTGGGAGCAGAGATCACAATCCTAAGGATATGAGTCTCTATTATCTCTGTCTATCTCACTGCTGCCCTGAGAGCTGTGAGTGCCCCATCCCTGGAGGTGCTCAAGGCCAGACTGGATGGGACCCTGGGCAGCCTGACCTGGTGGGAGGGAAGGGGGGGCAACCAGCACACAGCAGGGGTTGGAAGTGAATGGGCTTTATGGTCCCTTCCAATCCAAGCATTCTATAAGCCCATGATTCTGTGATTCTCTGCCAGTGGCCCCAGTGGCCGTTAAGATCACACGACCTCACAAGGACCGCAGCTGCAATCCGAGTGATGGAGTCAGGGTTCCCCAGAAAATGCCTGGTGCAAATCTCAGCCCAGCTGCACCTCAGCTGGCTTCACCTCCAACCAACCTACAGCACAGGATGCTCCCATCCCACCCCCCACATCCCCAAAGCATCACAAGGACATACAGACCTCGGTGAGCAGGGATGGCTGCTGTGCTGTGGGGTACACCCAGCCATTGCTGCACTTCTCTGTGGCATTCAGGCCATATGCCATGATGGAGTCGAGGTCCCAGTCCACGGGTGAGTACATGGAGCACTGCTCGTACTCCCCATCTGCATCCCGGGGCAGGGTGAGGTTCAGCTGCTCTTCTTCAGTCAGGTTGGGGCCGACGGCACGGATCCAGTCCGTGTTGCAGTAATGAGGCACGTCCACAACCATAAAAAGCTGGCAGAACTGGTGGAAGGCCAGGCTGAGGCACGGAGGCAAGGAGAACAGCACTAGCCGTCTCTGAAACGGCCCAAATTCACCAGCTGCTTTCAAATTTTCCCCAATGCCCGACATTGTGAGCTGAGTCTGGAAGAGGACAGTGCTGGGACAGACTTTCCTGAGGACTGGAATTAATGTTTAATCTCAAGATAAACTCTGCAGACGTAGGCAGGCACTACAAATATGTAACGTCTCTTCCAGATAGACTTGACACCCAATGTTTTACCTGTCCTAAGTACACCATGTAATACATTAATCGTCTCTGTGCCACCCACAAACACAGGGTGTGTTTCCAGGGAAAACACGGAGAATCCTTGTTTTGGGAGAGCTGGATCACATATCTCTGCCACAACCAGGATACTGGGATTCTTGTCCACATCAATTGTAGGTGCTGCACCTGCTGACGTGCTGAGCAGTTCTCACCAGTTCCATTCAGGCAAAGTTCAGAGGCTGAAACACTGTCCTGCAGAGCTGGCAGAAGTCCAAGGGAGAAAACAGAGCACTGCTAATGGATGGCAGAGCTGGAGATGAGAAAAGGTGTCTGGTTGGATGCACTCCTAGCTGCTGGAGCCCCATTTCCTTCTACAACTCCCTTCCCAGTGCTGCCAAGAGTAAGACACGTGTGGGACTCTGCCTTCTGGTGTGGGCTGCATGCAGAGCTATGGAGAAGTCACACAAGACTCGGTAGAAATCTGACATACAGAAGTGTTGCTTTAGGCAAGTTTGTCAAACCTCAGCTCAAAATGCATTAAAATGATCACTGTAAACATGAAAGCAGCTCTGTTCAGCCTATCCCCTGAAGCAGGAGCAGCATTTGTCCCCAGGCGAGGCTCTGTGAGAGTGTCCATAGGTGCCCAAAAACATCCAGAAGCCCAACTCAATATTCTAATATTTCCTTATATTTATGATGGATAAAATAATGGGAGAGCCTGGGCTGGGCACTGCATTTACAGGAGGCTGGAGGAGAACCAGACCCTTGCCCCAGAGTAATGCCCAAAGTTGTGCGATGCCACCCAAACCCCTTCCCCAATGACACATAAACCACACAGCCCACACGTGACAATGGACAATTTGTTCTTTATTGATTAAAAATTAGAGACATGCAGTAAAATACAAAGTCCAAAAAAAGGGGAAAAAAAAAGCCTGAATATTTTACATCTTTCATTATAATCTACAATACACCAAAGTCGTGAAGAGGATCCGTTTTCATTAACAGAGCATTGTCCTTAAAAGTAGGAACTAACTTAAAATTACCACCTGCTTCCAGGTTCGGATCAGAAATTTCCACAAAAATAACAAATTCATGACACTGAAAAACAATTATGAACAGCGTTGGCACTTACTGGAACAACATCAGAAAAGACAGTTGTCTAGCACTGTAAGAGCCCAAGTGAAAATTTTGGATTGCTACCCAAAATGTCTGGAGAACTACAGAGCAAGTGACATCAGTTGCTTCCTTACCTATTTTCTCCAATAAAGAACTAAGGAGCCTCAGTGTGAGCTCACGCTCTACATCCTGGCTTTGGGAAGGTGAGGAATAACTTAATAAATAGAGGCTGCATTGTTCCATTTGGGCAGTTCAAGTCCTACCTTTCTCAGCACCAGGATGCAAACCAACAAGCGGTCCCCCACAGCATGCAGGCAGAAGGGAAAAGCAATGCTGCACCAAGACTGCCTCATCTCCACATCCTAGTGGTTTGCAGTACATTCCCATTTCCCATGGGGTGACAGAAACAATCAGAATGCCAGCCTGCTCTTCCCAAGCCAGGAAGCTCGCTGGGGGAAGCCTTTGGGAGTGCTCCATGTCAAGTAACACAAAGAAGTGTAAGAGCTGGCACATGCATGTGCATGCAGACTTGGCCAAGCCCAGCCATCACCAGCTCCCCAACATCAGACATCCAATTCTTCAGCTGTTGAGAGTCTCTGCTCAGCACCCCAGGGCACTCTCAACTCTCAGACCCTCCTCCTCCTCTGCATCTCCTCCTCATTCACCAGCAACAGGGCTGCAGACACTTGGCAGCACCTATGGGAACATATCCACTACCCACCTACAGACTAAAAGGGACACAGGCAGTATCAAAAGAACATGCACAACTTAGGAAGCTTCCGCAGCTGCTCATCAAGAAAAATATATAAATATAGATTGTTCATCAGAAGACTCAGAAATAAAAATGTCCCAATTGAACCCACTCATTCTGCTTCAACACTCTGTTTCTGCATTGTTGGTGGCTGAGGGAAACCAAACACGTTTCCATCTGTGTGTTACATTACAGGCTTACAATTGCTGTGTAAAAAACACTCCAGAGCCAACAGCAGTTACAAAGGCCAACTGTGAAACTGTAGGAAAAAAAAAAAAATAGAAATCAACACCATTTATTCTTCACGTATTGCATTACAAGCGTCTCTTCTCAAACTCCAAGTATAATTTATGTTATTCCTGTAGCAATTCAAATTCAACACCACATAGGAAGAAAACCTCAACACGTGTAACAGGGTTTTGGTGCCATCCTGATCAGACACGGAGGCTCGGACCGCCGCCAAGGCTGACGACCCCAGCGCTCAGTGCAGGAGGGACGCAGCCCGGCGCTCGCTTGCCCAGTAATGCCGCTCTGCTGGCACTTCTTTATTGCTGTAAATCACGACAGGGATGGTTCCACGGGTACCAGTTTGCAAGGGGCTGGGAAACACGTCAGGGAGGACTCGCACAGCCAGGCACAACAGACTGGGTCTCAACAACAGTCCCACGCGCGTCTTTTCCAAACGCAGTGACACAGATCTCCTCTCCCTCTGACCGTGAGTGGTGAGTTTGTTGATCATCTGCAAGACCAGTTTTCAGACAGCAGTGCCTCGTTGCTCTGCTTTAAGAACAAACTACATCTAAGGATGTAGATTGAAAGACATCTTTTGAGGAAGGACTGCTTAACGTAAATTAAGAGGTTCAGCCGTCATGCCATGCCTGGCACTCATGTGGAGAGAACCCAAATGATAAAAAATTAAAAAAAAAAAATTAAGGCAGTTTACAAAGGGAAGCTGACTTCTAACACTCTGAAGTCAAGGAACTTCTCCAAAACACAAACACAAGGGAAGAAGGCTCTCCCTCCTGTGGGTTAAGACTTGGCTTGCCTTCTCAGGTGCAAGCATTCAAACCAGCAGTTTAAAAAGACAGCTGAAGAGAAGCAGATTTCTCAGCACTCCAGGTGACACAAGCAACATGTACACTGGTGTTTCGGATGGAAGGAGAAGCAGGTAAAGAACAACAAAAAAAGATCTGTTCGGTATTAAAACTTGTGCAAAAATAGCAAGTGAAAAAAAATGAAACCACATGTAAGCAAACATTTAGGCGAGATCATCAGAGCAGTGGAACCCCCGCTTCGTACTCAGTAGTATTTTTCTTTAAAGTAAGGCAATAATAATATGAACATGCAGGCAATGACATGTTGGATCTGCATGTTTGAGATGACATACAAAAACATGAGACTTGTTTACAAAAGGTGTAAACGCCATCGGTAATCTCAGGAAGGTTTGTGATCCTATTAAGGAGAATGTTAAAGCTTCTAGGAAGGGGGCTGTAGTTCAATTCTTTGGCAGTAGTGGTTCTTTTTTAGGCTAACAGAAGCATTACAAATATGCACATGTGGGTTCTCTGTTGGGAATCATCTCCTGGGGCCATTGTTTAGCTGATGCTGAGCTGTGCAAATCCTATAAGTTTGCCATCATCGGGGATATCTGAGCCTTCAACACCAGATGCCTGGAACACAAGGAACAGAGATCCAAATAGCAACACACATGCTCTGCCTTATGACTCACACCATGCTTAGTATCACTATGAGGTACAACAGACATAGTTTAGGTAGGCAGTAGTTACAAGACAGTTTTGCATTGCAATGAGCATCTCCCAAAGTTAAAACTGAGTTTCGTTTGGTTTTTTTGTTTGTTTGTTTGGGGTTTTTTTGAGCTAGAAGAGCTGGGACTAAAGTTCTGCCAGTATCTGCTCTGGCTAGGGATACATGCACTAAACAAGGAGAAAAGAACAGCTTATTCACAGAAAGGGTCAAAAGTAACATAATTGATGGCTTCATTGCCAATAAAATGGTTACACCCTTGCTTTATCACTATAGTTATCTATGCATTTCACTATTTGCTGTTATCTCTCCTCCTCTAGCCTATCTTCTCTGCTTTTGGCTTTTCCCCATCCCCCTTCACTTCTTTCTCTGACACCCTCCTCCTTCAAGGAGTCACTGACATTTTAGCCCACTTACCTGCCCTGACATATTTTTGCCACTTCCAGGCCTGTGTAACTTCTAGACCCAGAAAACACCCTTCTGTAACATTTTTGTATGCTTAGAGGTCAGGGCAAGGGAAGCTCTGTGTTAGCACATCATCTGACAGTTATTTAACCCAGGTCCTGCTCAGAGGACAAGATGGGAGCCTGCATTGCCTACCATTAGACAACCAGTAGGAAGCTTTGGAAAGGAGGATTTAGAGTGCATACATTAGATGTCCTCAGTAGACACCATAGGCATCTATATGCAATGCTTTATCTTTGCAAGTGACAGCTTGTTCAATTAGGGAACAGGAATAAATACCAGTTTGAAAGTGACGGATCTGTTTGTTTGAGGCTCTTCCACAATTTTCTGTAAATTAGCTGCAACTGAAATCACACACACAACAAAAAAAAATGGGCAAATATTAGGTCAGGCCAGAGAAAAACCATCCCAAACTCATAAGGTCTCTTTATATTACTCAAACTTAGAACAGTTCAAAATGATACAAAAAATTTTGGCCTCCGTTAGACTCAGTTTATTTAAATCTGAAGATTTTTGTTACAGTGCTTCTTTTAAAAATGTATTTTTTCCCCTCAAAGTCTAATTAGTAGTAACAAGTTTTCCAAATGAGACTGAAAATCCATTTACTTTTGCACTAGCAGCCTTTCCAGATATTGCAGGAACAGTTTTGCTTTCTATAGTTGAAATATACGGGTACTGTTAGCAGTTAAAGTCTCACCTGCTGCATAAAGCGGGCATGTTTATTTAGGAAACTGTTCTTGGATGTAGTTATTCGTATGCACTTGAGTGCAGTAGCAACACATGCTATTGCCTTAGCCCAACTGCACTGCATGCAATGGTGCTTCATACTTTCTTCCACAGCCTGCCTTAAAACAAAAAAGTCTGGCTGATTCCAATCCCAGACCTCTCTTTGTGCAGAACCTATCAGCAGTACAGGCTTGTGCAGCAATTTGGCAGTGCCTATGTCAGATGAGATTGATTTAGTTAATGCATTGATTAACTTTCATTTCACATTACAGGGAACATTTGCTTTGTAATCTTTCCAACTAAACCCCATTCCTGTGAACCAAAGATTGCCTAAATATATTTGGGCACAGAACAGCCACTGGAATTACCAGCAGTTTTGTAGAGCTACTGGGGTAGAGAATCAAGGCCACGGAGAACTCTCCTAGCACCCACTCATCAGGTCATTTTAAAGATGCAGAAATGTCTGAAATGGTTTGAGCAGAAGAAACAATTGATAATTACCTATTACCAGATCTCTGCCATCAACAAGCCCTGCTGAAATTAGTTCTTGAGACACACCATCAGCAGTATCTGTTGGGGAGAAACACAAGTACTGGTTACCACACAAAAGAAACTGTCCAGCTGACACAGGTATCACACAGAAATCTAGAAGCTTGTACAAAAAAACAAACAGCAAAAATGTTGTTTACATGAGACAGTGTATGCAAACCACAGGCTTTCATTTCAAGTTTAATTTTTCTAACGCTGGCCAGAAAAGGCTGTCTGTACTGAGCTGGAAAAGTTCTGTTTTCTGAGCTGCAATGACTGCGCAGTTCCAGGCTTGCTTCTTTTCCCCTATCCTTGTCAGGGCAAATCCTGAGGCTACTCTAAACTTTGCAGAGTCCTTGGCCTTCACAAAGACCTAAGATGTTCCCTTCAAAATCAGTAAAGAAATAAATCCACTCACCCAATTCAGGGCACACCTTAAATGCACTCTACTGAAGAGGTGTCTTTCAATGTTTAGTGAGGCAGCCTAAAGGACAACCTGCTGCAAGCCAGATATTTACATAGGCAAGTTCTAGGCTTGTATGTCTACTCCACAATAAAAGGGTGACTTGGTAGGGAGATAAATCTTTCATGTGGAAGGGGAAAGCCCAGCAAACTAATATCTGCATTGCTATCTTCTCAGGTCAATTCTTCTTCTAGCTATTCATTTTCAATATGGGATCAAAAGCCACAGAAGAGAAAGGGGAAAACCACACACTTCTATACGTCAACCAGCCTGCTGCTTACAGCAGTGCAGTAAGACAATTCTCAGCTATGCTTCCAGACTCCAATCTAAAATGCATGGAATGGCTGTAACTTAGTCATATTTGTAACAGTTTTACATGAGAGGCCTCTTATCTGCAGTGCTCAATTGAGCTCAATCATAAGTCAAGCCTTGGAATACCTTTGGGAAGGCACTAGAGGCAGACACTCTCATGGCATCTCCATACACACAACTGAACAATACTAAACACAAAAGGTGCCTTTAACCAAACCGCCCTCACGCACCAGAATGTCACACCAGCTCACCTCTCCCTGGTGTAAATTCAAATCGGATATCATTGAGTTCTTTTTTTGAATTCCTGTGGAAAGAAGAAAATGTTATAAGGAAGAGAACATTTCATTACACTAAACAGTGTTCAAAAGAACACTGTGCTACCACCAAAGAATTAGTCTGTGAAGAAAACACAAGTTCACTGCACTCTTCCTCCTTGAATGGCAGGAACTGTTCACTTGGCTGTGCATCTGGAAGCCAAGCTCTCAACACTATTCCTATCAACTTCACAGAGCATGGAGTGGACTGAAGTTTACAGTCTGTGAGTGTCAGCTCTCTGGGATAAGGCCACACTGTTCCACTGTCAGCAACTCATAGCTATGAGCAGCTTTATCCCTGGAGCACAACGTTCAGAGGAAGCAAGCACTCTCATTCTGTGGATGCACTTGCCCAAGAACAACTGTGATACGATGCTCAGAAGAACCAACCCAGTGCCTATCTACAACCAAGATGTCCATGGAAGCGAGAGGCAGATTCCTTAAATGAGAAATGTCAACATGCATAATGATGGTAGAGGGCACTTATAACCCTTTTTCTGCCTTTTCCAGGGACATGACCCAGAACCCATGTCTTGAATTGAATAAAAGCTCTTCAATCTCAGAACTAGCTGACTGAAGTTGTGTTGGATTATCTGGCTATTGAGGCACACGGCCAAAATCCCTGGATCCTCTTTTGGAGAATCCAGCTTCCTTCCCAGACTGTCAGAGTTCAGGGAGATGTATTCAAGTAAAAAAACCTTCTTCAACCTAGTTCTTGTCAAACTGGAGAAGCAAATGAGATGAAAACAGCTTTTCTTAGTCCCGGTTTCAGCAGGTGAATAGAATCCAAGCTGACAAACTACATGGCCATGGCTTTTCAACTAGAAGGGCACACAAGATGCACTACAGAGCTCTTCCAGTGTCCCTCTCTACAAAGACTTACTTTGACATAAGAGATCAGTTATGTGTCCTTACCTTAACCTTAGTACAAGGCTGATGGGAACTTTTGTATCTTCCTGTACCGGAGCTGCAGCGGGGGCAGGTGGGGCCTGCAATAGGATTATGTTATTTTAAAACAGACTAATGCTTCCTTTCTCTAGCATTAAAACTAGCAATAGACTCAATCAACTATAAATAAAAATAAACATTTAACTCATGATTGGAGTCCTGACAATACAATGAAAATCAAGACAGAATGAAATGGGAAAGCTATATGCTTAAATAGTAAATCAGGATGTTCTCTGCAATTGTCTCTAGAAGAGGAAATAATACACAGCTTTATGAAATGTCAAATTAGCAGGAAACTTCAGAGTAGATGCTAACTGTAAAGAGAGTGCTTGTTTTGTCTCAAAAAATTAAGGTTTTCAGGCACTCATCCTCATCATGAAGTGCCTGCCACTCATCAGGCACTTCAAGACCTCCTGTGTTTTAATCTCTGCCTCAAACATCTGATTTACAAATGTGATACAATTGCTAAGAGTACATAGGAAAAAAATTAATTGGTAGATTAGGATATACTCCCAATTATTTTTTAGTGAAACTGGGGACTTTAGGACTATCTAGCTACTTATTTTTGCTTTTAAATTAGTTCTGAGTAATTACTGGTACCTGCAGTCAAAGCATTTTATATTGCTCAGCAGCAGATTTCCAGTAGGAAAGATCCATCTTTATAGCACTTGTGATACTTCCAGTAAAGGACTAATTATTAATCAAACTCCACAAAAAAAAAGCAACCAAAAAACCCACTCTAACTGAAAAAAGTCAATTACTCTTTCTCTGTACAAATTATCTGTGCTGCACATGCTGAGCCAGGGATTCTAAATCTGCAGTAACAAGACAGACAATGCCTAGCTGAGAATTTAAGCCTAGAAATCTTGAGCATGTTCTTTGTTTCATCCAGATCATTTGCTTTTTCACGAGAGAAAATGATCATCCTTTGTTTCAGAACCATATTCTACTCCATCTGTCGGTGCTATTCTGCCACCAATGCAGCTCACAGCTATTGACCACAGTCTGGGATCTGCTGAAGCTGTAAGCTTTACCAGTGATTCTGTGTGAAAGCTATAAGGAAGAACACCATAACACACAGAGGTATGAAGTTCAACTTAGGACAAGCTACCAATAAATAAGCTATTGGGACATAGTTGCAGGGAACAGGATGCTCTACTAGTGCAAATCAAAACACTTTAATTGAGGCCAACATGGCAACGTCAATTTACTGAACTGATGAGTTCTGGCCTTCACTGCTGCTGGTGTTTCAACTGCTGCATAGAATTCAAGGATTAAATACTGGCCATTTCCCACCCCCACCCCTCCCCCCCCAACCCCCCCCAAAAAAAGATGAGAAAGTTTGATTTAAGCATTAAAGCTACTTCTAACATAGCCAAGAATGTGACAGATCTTATCTCCAGTGTTTTTGTTTAATGACTAATGCACTATCTTTAATGGTTTTGTAAACAGGAACATGAGCTGACTGCAGTGAAGTGATGTACGTATCTTTTCACTTTCTCTAAAACAAAAATAATGAAATGTTTCTAGGAAGGAGCAAGTCTAAGTTATTTTTCTGACCAACGCTGCCAAGTTTCTTCCCTGTGCATCTGCCAGTGGGTGATGCTACCTTGGACCCATCCAACAGAGACAGCTTCTACCCATCAATAAATATGAACATTAGTGTCTTTTATGAAGAGGTGCCATCACTCAGGAGTTTGGCACACTCTGCAGTGCTTAACCACAAGAAATGTTCCAAGTAACTCCGTAATTATTTAGTTTGGCCTTTTTTCTCTTTTTAACACAAGTTAGAGCTCCTTTCCAATTTTGGCACGTCTGCCTACATGAACTAAAACCTACAATTTGTAGTGATGCAGATAGAAATTAAACATGGGCTTGTCAAGCTTTTAAATTCCCTATTCTCCCCTCTCAGCTTGAAATGGATGTGCTTGAAAATACCACAAGATTTAGATTTCCCCAAAGATAGAGTTTCTCTCCTGTTTTTGACTACAAAGACAGTTAAAACCTAGGTCCCCTGTCCCTCCTTTGATGCCTGGAGAACCTACATGTTCTAGTTCCTTCCTTTCATTTCTCTCTCCACTCTTATCCCACAGACTGCAATGATGCTGGGGCAAACACAATCAGAACCTGTTTGTGGCGCACCTTAAAAACTTGTCCTCAAACACCAGGAACAACAGCTGCCACTGAAACTACTCTCCCTTCTTACCTTTAACCTTACCTTAAAGCAAACACTGCACTCCCTTAACGGCATAAAAACATAAATCACTGCTCACCCACAATGAAAGTTTCACCAGAAGAAGAGCTGCTGAGCTCACATTAGCTGTCTTCCTTTTACAAGCTACCAGGCCAGCTGTCACTTCTATGTAAACAGCAGCACTCATGCAACTCCAGACAAGCAACTTTCAAGGCTTTCATCATGTCTCAAACTGAATGGTGAAGTGCAAAGCTGAAAGGCAGTACAAATCTTACCTGAGCTGCTGCTGGGGCTGCTGGAGGAGCTTGACTAGGTGGAGGTACAGCAGCCTGAGGTTGTGCAGGTGCTGGTCCTGCAGCCTGAGGTAGTTGAATAGGTGCCTGTGCTGGAGCACTGAGTGAAGGAGCTGGAGGCTCAGCTGATGGGAATAGCTGCAGGCAAAAAGGTGTCTGAATAAGAATAACTCAAGAGTTGGGACTTGAGCACTGCTGCTAGTGAGACTAGATGCATGCAAAACATATCCAAGCTTGAAAAAGGTGCTGGATAGGATGCTCTCTCAAAATTTGATGCCTTCTTGTATTTCCTAGTAGCCAGACAGTCAGAATAGAGCAACTTTGCTACCTGTAAAGCACTTCAGCATCTATCAATAATTTATCTGTTTGTAAAACAAATGTCAGAGTCAAAGCACTTAGGTATTCAAGTGAAAAATACCTTTCTACATAGCACCAGTTCTTCAAAGCATATAAAACAAACTCTTTGAGACTGCACTTACTAAAGATAGTCCCTTATCAAGAAAACGTATACACAATTTAACTGTGGAGAGAGAGAGGAGAGCTAAAGAAGTTTAACCTTTTTGTTGTTCTTAACTCCAGATATTTGAAACAGTACCTGGTTTTGGCATGAAGGCCAAAGAACTTGAAACTTGATGGCACTTCTGCAGTATGCCCTCCAACTCACTCTAAACAACTGTTGGAAACATGACTCACCTTGGATGCTTAAAGCCTTGGAATTAGATCTTCAAACCACAATATATATAAAGGGATGTATCACAATGGAGAAATTCACCCCAAATGGATTATGGCTTCATTTTTGATTTCAGAGTTAGCTTAAAATTATACTACAAAAGCTGCAGTCTTACTTGAGACTTCCCTTCACAATCAATCGTTGAAAACAGATGAAAGTGGAACAGGTAGGGAAAGGAAAGACACAATGCAGTGCATGCCCCAGGAAATAAGCAGTCTCTATCACTGAAAGATAAGATACACTAATATTCCTAATGTAAGAAGCACAGAACATAGCTGAATGCAGATTACAAATTGCAATTTAGTTTCGTTTGCAATCAAATACTAATAGATATTCATTTCACAGTTTTGAGCAGAGGTTCCTACTCAGTGTATTTGTAGCAGAAATAATAAGAAGTTACCATATTTGGGAAGACATTCACATTTAATACTTACCTCTGAATTCTGTACAGGTTCTTTCACTCTGGGAGACTGAAAAAAAAAAATAAGAAAAGGTTGTCATTGCCTTGACAGAAATTAAACTTATCAACTAGGACTTATCAGAGTTGTACTGAATGTATAAAACTTACTGGTTTTTTTAAATTACATATAGATATTAAGATGTATAATGAAATGAAAGCCACAATTTGGTGGCAATCTAATCATACTGTAGTACCCAGAAACACACAGTCATGTTGTTTCTGCTATAGTTGGCATACAGTGGTACACAATACATAAGCTGCTCTAACTGCTAACCAATAACAAGATCAAGCATTCTTGAAGATAACTCAAGATTAGCTCGAACTGCTTGTGCAAGATCCATTCTAAGCTACCCAAATCTTGCAGAAAAAGATAAGCAAGAGATCTGCTTTATAAAATGCCATTAGGAAACACATCTTTTGCTGATATTTAGGGAATTTGTTTGCAAGCTAACTTGCTTAAGCCATACAAAGTCTTGAGAAAAAAACAATAGCCTTATATATGCTGCTTTATAGAAAAATCTCCTTCCTGTTTCTCCTTGCCCTTGGACTCTGCACGATGCTTTGCTCTCCCTGAGAGAGAGCAGAAAATTGACAGCTATGCACAAGTTCAGCAATGGAACAAAGATCAGTGTAATGGGAAGGAAAGTGCAGTCAAAGCAAAGTGGTCAATCTTTGCTTATCAGTAAACAAAGACAATAAGCATCAATTATTTCACATGGACAGAAAGGAATTGCCAAGAATTCCTGAAAAGCTCTGCAATTAAGATAGCCTGCATTTTTGGCTTCTAACAGGTCCAATTACTGTACAGAGATTAGATAGGTCCACGCTGGGACTAACAATATGAATGTTCTTCTACACCTAATGCCTAAGAGACAGCCTGATATCAGGACAGTATGAGTCCGACAGAACAGAAGTTATCATGCCACTAAACCAGGGGCAATTAATGCAATAACCAATGCCAATGACTTAACCAGTACAGGTCAGGACAATTTGTAATGCATGACCCAGAGGCACCTCATTAGAGAAAAAGAAAAGGTCTTATTCAAAGAATAGCAATTTGCAAAATAGCCATCTGGGCAGAAAGAGAAGGAACAGCTCCTTCACAGTGACTAATTGCAGACAGTGTCAGGAAAGGTAAATGCCAAAACCCAACCTGGAAGGGTAAAGGCTGAAATCCATCTTGATGTGTTAAGCCTTCACTTGACAGCGACCAGGCAAAGATGAAAAATATGGCATTGCTCCCAGAGGTAAATAGCAATGCTCCACATCTGCAGGCCACAGCTTTAGTGCTGTTCTCTCAGGCAGAAAGTTCATATCCAAGAGCACCCAGGTGCTTCAAGGAATAACTCAAACAGAGCTTGTCCAAAAGATCAGTGTGTCAGACACTGTACAGACAAGCATGGGACACAGCCCTGCAGCGAACCAGCCCAGATAAAAGGCAAACACAGGTAAACTAAGGAAAAAACATGAACAGGCAGAATGGAAATAAGAGAAACATTAGAATACATTTACTTAAGGCACAAATAGGATGATTGGAGGGGACACGCTTAAATATACATGCACCCAGGCAGAAAACTTTTTTAGTATTAATATTTGTCTGCTTTCAGGTACAGACTCAGCAACGTGTTTGTAAAATACACACTATGTATTAAATCCACTTTGTTTTTTTCTGTAAAGTGGAAATTGACAGCAAATACAAACTATTTATGTAGAGCTTTCATAGAGGATAGTAGTAAAGTACTTCAGCAAATAAAGTCAGTTGATAAGCCATCCTTTAAGGCTGACAGCAGTAAAAGTCAGGTGCAGCGGGAATAAATAAAGGCTACAGACTAAACTCACACTACAGTTTTACTGAATTGGTGAATAAAGGGATTACAGGCAGGTGGAATTCATGTGGCATTTGAAATATGGCCAGAACACAGAATTAACACTCCATAACATCACAGTATTTGTAACAAATGTTTGCAATTTAGATCCAAGTCTTAAAAGGGGATGAAATGGAAGAGGAACATAGGGGACACAGATGCCCAGGGTCCAAAAGTGAAGGCCAGGAACGTCCCAAATTAAAGAGATGAGAAAAGATGAGAAAAGGAAATATGCCAAAGCTCCAAGAAAAGCAAGTAAACAAAGTAACTTGAAAAGGAGCTTGTAAACGTATTTTTCTGTGTAAAAGGAATGAAACATCTAAGTACTGTTCAAAACATAGTAAGTAGGATTAGTTGATAGGATTCTGAGCTTAGAGACAAGATAGAGCAGGTTCTAATTAACCTCTGAAATAGTCAGGGTCTTTTACAGTATTCCATCCTACAGATTGATTGTATTTTAGTCTATAAGAGAGATTTAGAGGATTTGAGCTTATGAAGAATTTCAGTAATACCCACCAGGTACCAAGAGATCCTCCTCGAAGGAGTGGATACAGTGAGCTCTTAAAAGTCACATAGATGATGCCACAAATTACTACATGGAATTGCTATACTAACAGCTATCTGAAAAACCTATGACTTCAAAAAATGAAGAAGGAACAAAATATGGCTTCAAATATTAAATTTCTACATAGATCACACCAGCAGAAGGATGAGAAAAGTGGAAGTTGTTAAGGAATAAATGCTTCAAACTCAGTGGTGGTTTTTTTTTTTTTTCCATATTGAAGATCTTCCTTTAGATACCCTTTCTTATCTCAAGAACTCAACAGAACAATAAAAATGCCCTTCAAGCTGCCCACCTCACTGAGAAGGAAACACATAAAACAAGAAAGCCACTACAGTGAAAATTCTGCTCTGCTGGCTAGAGGAAGACTATGCATGTCTCATTTGCATTCCTAGGGGATAGGCTGCATGTGTTGTGGGGACAGGCGTGTATCTGGGAGGGGATTTTCCAGTGCTAGACCAACTCCCTCCTTGCAACTTCAGGGATGCAATATGATTTTCTACTAGGGACTAATAGATCTCAGTGTAACTGAGAGTAAAGAACTAGATTCTGTTTCAGATATCAGCTGTAAGAACTGGCCACACTGATTCCAGTTCCATCTTGGAGAGTGCAGTAGGACAAAACCTCTCCTGACACTTCCAGAAGAAAGCACCTCAAACAGACAAAGAATATCCAAGCTCAAGTGAATTAGCATGCCAAGCTTGGAGCATGCTCTCTGAATTCCTGCTCTCAATTATGCTCAACATCCCTGAATTAGACCAGCTGTGCCCCAGAATGACTACAGAAAAGAAATCAGTAAGAACTTCAACTTTCAGTCTGCTTTCCCTGGTTTGGCTGCAAACTTGAGGGGAAGGGATCACAATAACTTACTGTGCATCACACTTAAAACTTATCCCCATGCCAGGGATATTTAAACATATTACAGTTAGAATATCACACAAAGCTGTTGAAGTCTGAGGACCCACCCTGAGCTGTGAAATTGCTGCTCTGCCTTCCTCACTTTCTTCATCTAGCTCATCATCACTCCATTCCCAGCCGCCATCCTCAGTCTTATGGAGACGCCCGCTGGATCCTGGGACCCTCCTCACCTGTTCAGCACAACGACAGAGAACAGACAGGTCAACGAGATTGCTTCTAGAGTTGTTGTTTTGTTTTAAAAGGAGAAATGCATCTTTAGTCAGCGTGTTCAAATGTTTAATAGAACATCTAGTTATACCTAAGAAATACTGTACTACAATAATGCTCATTAAAAAACTAGTACAATCATAACAGCAAGAGCCCAGCAGCTTTGCAGTACCTTTTTGGATCTTTCAGTAATTGTTGGTGCTCTCTGTAACATCTTCTCTTGTAAAAACTCTTTATTCTGCAAAAGAAAAAAAGGAAAATAACTAAACATTCACACTGCTAGAAATACCCTTTAATTCCTTCAGGGCATTTGATAATTAAGCTGTTGAAAATAATTTCTAATAAAATAGTTTGTTGCATGCTTCACCCTCTTTTCCTCTCAAAGAAAGATCACCTCTAAGGACAATTTTACTGCTATCTTCCTTTGTACCATAGCATATGATGTTTTATCTTAAATACCTTCTAAGTTAGTAACTGCATTTTCCTTATGCAGATGATAAGAAACTGACAACTGAGGAACCGAACAAAACTCTGTTTGATTTAGTGGAGTACACAGCTGTACTCACTACATAGCAGCATCTGACATCTTGCTCTTTGCAGGTACTACAGCACCTGGATCTAGTCACATTGCTGTTTCTTATCCCTACATTTATGCCTGTCCTATCAAAGGCACATTTCAGAAGTCAGACAGGCAAGGACATGGGAATCCCTACCCACAGGCATAACGGGACCTAGGTACTGGGGCTGCAGCAGTTTGAGTGGCTGGAAAAGTGTGCAACATGTGATGTGTAGACAAGCAGCAAAGGCAACAATCACAGCAGGTTAAATACTGGGTAAGTGCTGTAATGATCTACGGCATTGCATTTCCTTACGACACACATTGCCACATTTTGATACCTGGCTGTCAGCATTACCAAAACATACTTTACATTATATAAACTATTTTTACATTTGGTTCAAAAGCGTATAGAAGTTGGACTTTCTCATCCTCAAGTTACAGCTGTCAGTTTGGCAGAGGCCAATGAAGGCAATTTAACATTGAGCACTAACTAGCATGCATTATTCCCTCTGGGTTTAAGCATTGCCTCATTTACAACCATGTTAATTTTCTATCACTGCATATGCTAATATGTGACTCTGTAGCAGCTCAATGAAAGCATGAAGGCAATTTTATACACAATGAAGTCAACATGAACTAAAACTGTCATCAGCCAAGTACAGAAAGGTCAGCAATGCGTAAACCATCTCCCTGTCACTTTGGACACCAAGCATGCTCTCAGTAAACAGGCTGCAAGCAAATCAGTTGTCTAAAATCCCATTATGATAACATAAAAACTCTATGTGGCTACTGTACACATCTTAATCTGAGAGCTGAGACCTACTATTATTAATTGCTGACACCCTGGTGTTCTATCAGCTACCAGTGGATACATGCTCATGCAGTTTGCTTCATGACTACAAATGGGAATTTCCTGTTATTTTATACCATGAAATTTTCACTTTCTATCTCTATAGCATGAGGCAACTTTCCACACAGTGGGGGCCTTATTCACTGCTTTGCATACAGACTTACACAGACAGGTTATAGTTTACTAAAATATAAATATAAGCTCCATTTGCTGCCAGACACCTTTATGTCTGGACACACAGCCATTACAAGGGAAGGAAAAAATCCTCAAACCCACTGAAAGGCATTTAAACGCTGAAGAATTTCTAAATAATTTATCCTAATAGTGGCAAACACAAGGAGGTACAGAAGAGAGATTTCATTATGTCTGTTCACAATGATCCATTTGACTCAATTCAGCTATTCTGGCCTTCTGGAACAGCTCACATTCACATCAGTAAAGCTTTCACCATCCTTCTGACCAGTCCCCTCTACAAACTCTCCACAGATCAGCTTCAGAAGAGTTTCCTTACCTTTGCTTTTGTGAAAAATTTGTGTCTTAAAAGTTCTGCTGCTGTAGGTCTGTCAATAAAAACAGAAGAAACACTATAAATGCTCCATTTCAACTCAAGTCTTACAGGTTGCTGCATCTCATAAGGGCATCACCTCCTGCACAACTGCCCTAAGAGTTAATCAGTGTAATCAAACATCCTTTTAAGTGTCAGTATATTCTGAGCAAAGCCTACTGTGAGTTCACTCAGCAGAAAGCCCTGTTCCTATTCTTACAGCCTAGCTGATAGAATCACAGAAGCAATTTGCTGAGAATTGAGATGAAGGATCATCACCTAGTGAAGGAGTGCAGTACCTACCATGTGCTAGTGACAGACTTATTCCAGAGATGCTTCATTATATATACATGTAATTAGCTCTTCCCTTTTAAGTGACGCATTAGGACAGACACTGTAAAGTAAAAAACAGCCATTCCCCCAAGTATTCCAAAAATTCCGACCTCTGTGAGAAAGCAGCAGCTCACAACACTTACCCTACTGCAAACTGCCTACATTGTGTGTGTGGTTCCTGACTTAAAAAGGGCATTCACTTCAGACTATGCCAGAGAAGTCACTCATCTTATAGCAGGGGAGCCCTTATTACAAGTGAGCAAAAATAATGTAAAAGCAATTCAGTAACTCCTCTTTAACAGCCTGTATGTTTGCATAAACATATCTGATTCTGCAGGTTGCTCTTCACAGGCAGACCTCCTGCTCCCACAGTAAAGATGATTACAGTGGTTGTTAGTGGTGCTTGAGAAGAGAGATGGGCGATGCCACGATTGAAAGTAATTATGTTTAATTCTAATCACACGTTCTAACCTGCAGGGATAGGACATGCTTGAAAAATGAAAAAGAATAATATCAAGCTGGGGGAAAAAATGTGTTTTGTGCATTTATCAAGAGCTCTACTGGACTCCTTTAGCATTTCAAATGTAAAGACTGTCAGAAGAGAGAACCCCCCCCCACCCATCTCATGATGTGTGAGAAGCCTTTGTTCCAGAATCCAGTACAGGAAGGAACTGGAAAATATCTCCACGATTTATATTTTATGAAGGGACATTTCCCTTTCCAGAATTAGCTTATTTAGGAAGAAAAAAGAAAATTAAGAAGTATAAATATTAAAAAAATGACCTGTGGAAATACTTTTTTTTTTTTGCTTTGCATTTTTAAGGAATGCTATTTTTAATGCAGATCCAACGCTCCTTTCACCATCTTCTGAGCTCTCCCACGTGATGGGCTGTGGGTTTTAAACAGCACGAGACGGGCAGACCTTCGTGTGGCTTCAGACAGTGCCATCACACAGTGACACAATGCTGTCCTGGGAACCAACCACAACATATGCACCATGTCCTGGTCAATATTTCTGTCACCACTGAGCAGTCAGGCTGCAGTTGCAAAGAAGACTGAAAGTGCCATCAACTGACTTAAGCAATATGTATTGATGAAAACATGTTAGGTAAAATTTGCCACTGTTTTTTTCCTGATATTTTCCCCCCAAAATAAACATGAGTTATAATCAATCAAGTCAAAACTACACTGAGAGCCTTCTTTGCACTGGCAAGTTTTAAGAAGTTTATTTGAAAAGCTTCACAAATAAGCACACATTGCCCAACACGTAATTTCTGGTTTATAAACACAGAGCAGTTCTGAGGAGAAACAAAACATGAACTGCAGTCACCTGTTGGAGGTGGCAAGGGGGAGATGCTAGCAGGGACTGGGATGCACTCATTAACCCAAATGAAAGACGTGTGCCCTGGTGAGGCACTATGCCAGACATTTATCCTTAAAAATAAGGACAGCCAAAAGAATTTGCTACCACACATTGCTGCATTCACAAGGCTAGAGAAGCAGAGAGTGCACCACTTTAAAAAACGAAATAGAATGAATCTTGAGGGTTATTTTTTTCTTAAGTTTACTTTGTTGTTATCAGTTCTCACCTTTTTTCAGGGTCTTTCTGTAGGCATGATGAAATCATCTTCCTGAAAGACTTCCCATACTTCTTCAGCATCTCCTTATCTTGCACACCCGTTTCCAAAGACGGGGGATCATTTTGTAGTGTCAGCATTAACACCTGGAAAAATTATGTCTATTGGCAATGAGATTTTTCTTGGCCTCTATATAAAGGACACAGCTTTGCATCACAGCATTTTAAACAAGCGTTTTTATCAAATATCTGAGTTAACAAGGTTGCTGAGTTGCAGCAACTCTGAGGAGGGAAGACTGAATTCAGACCAATTCTTTTCTTCTTAACAGTTTCAGCACTGTCCTCCTATTCACCTGACAACAAGAACTCACCTCACTACCTTTTCCTCAAGGCAACTACAGGGTTTCTCCTCTTCTTTCTGCTTCCTACAGTCATTGAGGTAACAGTTTACTTCCAAAGCTTTAAACCTCTGCAAATTCTGACTGTCAGCTGAGAGTTTCACAAGTCACCCATCAGTACCTAGGGAGCGTTACCATCTCTTCAGTTCTCAGGAAGCTACTCTGATTTACAACCAGCAGCCCAAGTCACTGTCTTCTATTGCTTAATCCTATTCTATCTTCTGGCCCACAGTGCAGTACACGGGTCAAGCATCCAGGCAAGTTTGGTGTGATGAAAGGCATAAGCGCAGCAGAACTCAGAATCATAGACGGCCTGGGTTGGAAGGGACCTCTAAGATCATCTAGTCCCAGTGTCCCTACTCTTAACAGCCTTCCTCATTTCAGATGAGTAGTTATACAAGACACTGGATTCACAGAATCATTAAGGTCAGAAAAGACCTCTAAGATCATCTAGTCCAACTGCCAACTCATCACCACCACGTCCCAAAGTGCCACATCTACATGTTTCATGAAAACCTCATTCAAAGACTGTTTAGATTCCCCTGCAGGTATCTTGTATCCAGAAATGAGATTTGTGTAAAATCCTGTAATGCTTTTATAAAAGCAGTAGGGCAATATAAAACACCAGGAGTGCTCCCTTCCATGTACCACCACTGCAATGACAGGTGAAGACATTTCTTACACGCATACCCATCGAGACAAACTGATTAGTTCCTTCACATCACTCATATTTTCTCAAGGAAAGGAAGAAAATGACTAATTTCCATTTCCACTTGTCACCTACATCCAGATGAATTTCTATTTTTAGAAAAGGAAGCAGCAAACAGCACGCTTAAAAAGCTTTCTTTCAACAGCTATATTGCTTAGGGCAGAGCAAACCCATCAATCTAGCTGAAATTATACAGTCCACAGAAAGTCTCTGCTTTTTCCCCTTTCTTTAGAGAGTCACTTAATGCACAGGCCATTTTGCTGTGCAAGAAAATTAATCTGCAGTGAAATACAACTACATTCCATATATGAAACAGAAATCCTCTTGCAGGCGGCATGACTGGAACTCGTATCCAGTATAACTGCAGATTAACAACTACCTACTATATGACAACATGATACTAAATAGGTGATCTTTGTATTCAAAGCTGCAATCTATGCACTGAAAACAATAAAGAGAAGTTTTGCAGAAGCTACTGCAAAACACTACTAAATATCAGAGCACAAAGTATCAATGAAAACAGCTACAGCTAAATCAGCATGACATTTTCCTCAACTCTTCACTGCACAGCCACAATCACTGATACGGTATGAATTTGAATAATATTTCTAAACCACTCAGCCATCCTCACAGCCTCTGCACAGAACTGATGCAAAACTTAAAATTAATACTGTTCAACAAGAATTAAACACCAGTGTGAAGTCCTGCCTGGCATTTAAAGCAGTACATGTTTGTCCCTGCCCTAATAAATCAGGAGCTACTGGGCTCCAAAAATGCTGCCTTAATGTACAAGGGTATGCACTAAGTTCTAAAGAGATGATGTTCACTTTGCATAGCTCTCCATCAACTCAAGGACTAAAAAGAAGAAAACTTAGTATATGATATGCTTAAAGTTGGGACCAGCCCAACCATAAACTACCTGGCTACTAAAAGGACTCTCCACCCCCTCCTGTTCAATTTGAGCAAGTATGCATACCAAGGGTAGAAACAAAGGGGCCTTCAAGAGGATGGGATCTGTAATCTACTCAAGGGAAACTACTTTATCACTGAGGTTGGACTGGATGATCTCCAGAGGTCCCTTCCAACTCATACAATTCTGAGTGATTCTGTAAAATGCAGAAGGGGCTGAAAGTTTTGCGATCAAGTAATCAAGACAAAGTCCCATCAGATCTCAGAGGGGCCAAGGATGATCTCAAAGCTCAGACAAAGGGCAAGGTGCTCCAAATCTCAACTAATGGAATCAACTCTGGTAACTTTACAATACAAATTCCCTGAAAGAGGAGCATGTGAAAAGCAGCTCCTAATTCAAGAAACAGGAAACTGGAGAAAGTCACCCAAACTAAATTCAAGACGTTCAAAGAGATATTTGAAGTGGCAGCATTTAAGCAAGACACTTTCCTCCATTTCAACTTCAACAAAACACTGATGTTGCCAATCCCTTCCCATTTTCTAATGATGTGAATTTCTGACACCATTCAGTGATTAACAGGATTGTTTTCACGTTAAACAACACAAATTGTTTGGGGAACACTGGTAACATGTTTCTGAGAGGTTTCAAGAAGGATCATCAATACAAAAGGAATTAGCTCCCCATCTCAGTGACAGTGGATGCCACATAACATATTCTGAGTCACTATTTACAGCTTTAACATCTGCTGTCTACAGAGGCTCCAGGATTGAGCCACACAGCACTTTCCTCAAGAATGGTGACCCAGGAGAGTCTCAGATCTAAATGAGAACTGTGCGCAGCTTCGGACAACGCTGAGTAAGTGGCATATTTTTAAAAGCTGACTTCAAACAAGTCTAAGAACATCGTGATCCACAGATGCAAATAGAAAGGACGAGCTCTTCAACAAAACAGTCTGGCCAAATTCTTTGGAACTCTCATAGAACATTCAGATCCCTTGTCTAACACAAGTATCCGAAGACTTGCTCACCTTCATTGGGGGGTATTTATGATAAGGGGCTGCTCCTGTAGCCAGTTCAATAGCAGTGATCCCAAAGCTCCAGATGTCTGCCTTGAAATCGTATCCTCTGACCTGAAAGATATTAGTGAATGTTAACATCTGTGTCTCCTGCTATTCTATATGATAGTCCCATTCTTTAGTTATACATCCTTTCACCCTCCACCCTTTTCTTCCTTCCCCCTCACTTCTCATCAGCAAATTGGAAGCACTAATATTATAGTGCTAAACAGATGGAAAGAATTGCTTTTCTTTTCTCTCTGAAGTCCAATACACCTCTTTGAAGGTATAAGAAGCCACAGCCTGATAGAAGTTACAGTCTTGGACTGAGCAACTAGGGCTGTTCTATCACAGGCTTCTCCACATGTTGAACATAAAGGGGCACTGCATACATCCATCTCTGACTTCCACACAAAAAACACAGACATTAAACAGTATAATGAAGCTTTCATAGTTAATAGATGGAGCGTTATCCCCTTGGGACATATGCCTCACTACACTTTTAGTCAACCACTTTATCAATCTGACTACAAACATGCTTGACCCTACATTTTCAGTGCTGGAAATATATACCAGTAAGTTAAATAAAAAAAATAAAAAACAAAAAACCTTCACTCCTGCTTGCAGGCTAATATTTCCCTCCACTAATTAATAGTAGCTTCTGCACTTGACATTAAACAGAGGCTTGTTTAGGAAAATTTATAGCATTTACTTCCCCTCACACACAGGAAAAAATATTTCATATGCCAAAGCGGTTACTTCCTCATTATCATTAGGTAATATTTTGGCACTTGCTTTCTCCACTGCAGGGGAGAGACATTATGTACTAATTTCAAGAAGAGCCACAAACTCCAAAGTGTTTTTTGGCTGCTTAGAATGGCTTGTATGTCTTCTTGCTCCACTATGCAAAGATGAATAATGAATCAGAGCAAAGCTAATAGGCTTACTGTATTCAGCGACACTAACAAGCTTTAGAAGGAGCCCATTGTGATGGAGCCAGAACTATTTCCCAAACTACCTTTAAGATCATCTGGAATTGTGAGAATAACAAAGCAAAAGATATCCCCCTCCTTCCACTATTTTTTGTGATATGATAATTGAATTAAAGTTTATTATAGCAGCAGCAGTTTATATCGTGTATTAATTTCTTCAGCTCTGCAGGCATCATTTTCATGAGCTTTATAAACTATGAAAGGCTTCCTGAAGTGAGAGCTTATGGAAGCCATTGTTATGAATGGCTTTCAAATAATTATACTAAACAAGCGCATGGATCTTACATAATTCACAGGAACACAGCACAAGAGGAAATACACTGCAAGTTTTATAAATTGACATTTCTTCACATCATTTTTAGGTTTTGAGATCAATTTGGCACACTTCTTGGCTTTATCTCTCAGTTAATCTCACAGATTTACACACTGCACAATGCCCCATTTTAACTGATTGGTATTGTTCATTATATTATACAATCCTGCTTTCAAATGAAAGCTATGAGGTCCAAACCCGCCTACTGCCGTTCGTCTTGAAACCCATCTCATACATAACAGTTATCACTCTGCCAGTAAGTTTCTCTCATTTATTCATCCTAACAGTTTGTTTTTTTTTTTTTGCCATAAATCCAATAAGTGAATGTATATTAAGAGATAACACCAGGCTATCATATATTAACATGCTAAAGGATCTTACTGATGCAGAATTAAAATGGATGGAATCAAGAAAATCTACAGATCGAAGGCTATCCTACATTCACCCCTTCCTTCTGTTCCCTGCTGGATGTAACAGCTCAGAGTGACACCTGCTGGAAGGCAGCAGGATGATGTCAGTGGACACAAGGATTTCACATCAGCACACAAAATCTCTCCTCTACCATCCCAGACTTACAACAAGTTGTGCACTTTTCACAGAACTGCAGGGTTCCTTAAAAAAAAAAAAAGAACAAAAAACAAAAAAACAACCACCTGCCTCCTTAGAAAACATCGGCCCATCAAAATATCCCCTTTCTCTCCAAAAGCTGTTTCCCCTTTCCAGCATCCTAAGATGCTTTTTTCCCCCTCCCATTCCTAACCACAAGCAGCCTGGAACAGTACTGATACAAAAAACAAAAGCAGGGACAACTTAGACCTGGTTCTGGAAATACTGCATGTGCTATTCTCATTTCCAGCTGAATTTTCCCCTTCCTCTTAAAAATCAATGCACCAAGAAAACCCAGGAATATGCAACAGCAAAGTGGTTCAGAAGTTCTCCAAGAGCGCTCCTGACTTAGAGGACACATCTGGCAACCCATGGTGTTCTATCTGTACACACGGAGATTGCAGGAGCCCTGCAAAGCCACGATGGGGAGCCACTGAAAAGGCCAAGAGGTGAAGAAGCCTTTCATAAACACTGCATTTAAACCACTCCAAAATGATCTCAATTCGTCCGGAAGTTTTAGGTATAGGAAAAAGTGTGTTAAAAACTCTACCGCTGTTTTTGCTTCATTTCATTTTAGATCATATATATGTGGAGGTGTTATTGAAATTCTCCTAAAATCTTTTACTACAAAATAGGAAGAAAAGAAAGTAACAAGCAAGGTTTACTTTAATAAAACAGCATTGTTCCAAAAATTTTTGTTTCAAAAAGTCCTGGAAGAAAAAAGGAAAAATACAGAGTCTACAGTATTTTTGCTTGGTGCACACGCCAAAAACGAAACCAAGTCCAGCTCTCTGTTAAACTGGTTTTAAGACTGTGATGGATAGCTTTCAGAATGTTTATGACACCGAGCATCCTTGCCACAGACAATGCACAGTGCTTTGTTGGAACTGGAGCATAACTCTGCTGATCGATTTTGCTCAGAAAAAGGCAGCAGTGCTCTACATTAAACAAAGTCTTCATCAGTGGTCAAGCAGATAAAGCTTACCCCTGTAGTTTAGTCTAGCAGTGGTGGAAGGCAAGAAGTATGACAGCTATGAGTTAGGCAGAAGGGAAGAAGAGGAAGGAGGAGAGGCATTCCTCAGTAATTACATTCTGGACACTCACAAGCCAAGAGAAACTAAAAAGCTCAATAAAGTCAACTGTGCATTATTTTACTGTGATAACTCCCCACCTTGGCACACTGCATCTTACCTAACTATATGTGAATATCTGCCACACATGAAACTATTTATATTCTGCTTCACATTTAGGCATGAGGGAGGGGCAGGTTAATCTCCTTTATGCAATAGCTAAGCTGCCTCATACTTACCTTGGGTACAAGCTTGGAGAGAAGCAAAAGGGTGAGAAGCTACTGAACATTACATAGGAAAGCCTGGCAGCAACAGCCATATGTAAGACAATTCTCTGGTTTTAAGCCTCAGAGGATGCAAAATTGTCATCTTAGGTGGGAGTAAATATGGATGTTCCTGAACACAGAGATTCCAGGTGCAGACAAGCTAAGAGGACGATGCTAGGAAAAGCAATTCACCTGTTCCATAACTTCTGGTGCCATCCAGCAAGGTGTGCCTACAAACGTTTTCCTGACTTTATTTCTGGTAATGTCACCACCGGTGGCCAAAAAAGCACTGACGCCAAAGTCTGTAAAAGAAGAAAAACAAACTGCATTAAGATCACATCCTCAGCAAACTGAAGGGCTGTCCCCCTTTGTCCCCTCATATTTCCAGCCCCTTATTAAGCAGTAGAACATACAGTTACACATGAAGAGTTTCCTAATGAACAAAGAACGATCAACAGTTAGTGAAGAATGCTGGTGCGTGAATACTCTGTAGTCAACCATTCAATTACTTCAGCGTTCAGTGCTGGCCAGCAGAGAGGAAAATTCCACTTTCCATTACAGCCCACTGGGCACATTAAGGCATGCCTTGCTGCTGTACAACCCCGCCCTGGGCACTAAGTGCTTTATTTGTGTTTGCATATGTACATAACTAATAACCAAGTTTCAAGTGGCATCTCACTAATATTTAAAGCAATCAAGACTTCTCTGAACAAAAGGAGTTGAGTGCATATGAAACTAACAGTTTGCAATATTTGCCACAACTGCACAGCCTGCAGACTGGTATCAGCCACTGACCCTGGATCTTCTACCATCAGAACATGCTTTGTTTGGTAACCTTCCATCACTAAGATGCTCAGAGCTTTACCAGGAAGAGACATAAAGAGACAGTCTAAGTTTGCTCAGGAGAAAACATTACAAAAGTTTTAGCAACCAAACCATTCTTAGAGAAAATAACTCAGCCAGGTGACAAGGAAACTGTAAACCCAAACCAAGTATTTCCTTCCACTTTGCTCTAAACAACACAGCTTATGTCTCGCAGAATTATAGACTTGCATCTGGTCATTCTCTATTACTGAATAGCATTTCTTCCCCTCCTTTTTGTTTTCTAAAAACAGTGCAAACAATCACAATCTTCAGTGCCATTTTTTGAGATTGCTGGCAGGCTCAGAGTGCCTGAACAGGGCCAAGCTCCTCTGTGCATCACAGCAGCAGTACAGCAGTGCCTTTCTCACCAATCTCTCATTATCAAGAAACACTCAAAGCAACACACTGAAAGATCTCAACTTCTGAGATCGCAGCCTTTCAAGGACAGGAATTTAGTACTCACCAAAATATTGTACGTTGATTATTGAGGGTTCACATTAAAGGCAAGTTTCACTGAAACTGCAGTCAAATGCCTATCAATAGAGTCCAGCTTCTTCCAGATGTGCTATTCTGTTGTATTCCCCCTTGCTGGAGGCATCTCATATTGCTGCTAGCCTTGAAGTTCTAGCATTTAGATGGATAACTATTGCTGTCAGCACCACAATCTATATTCTGATGGAAACCCATTAGATCTCCTTGAAACAGTGGTTTTGCTTTGAGATCTTCCATATGTGCATCCCATCCCTGCTTTTCACAGAAACTTGAAAGAGCTTCCAAAAAAGCTCAGATTAAAATTACAAGACCTACTGATCTGAATACAAGAGCAATTAGAAATTATTTGGAATAAGGTAAACACTAACAGCCACTTGTCCAAATGCCATCAGCACGCTATTGTGATGTGCTGTATTAGAGCTTATAGATAATATCTTACCTCAACTTTTTATGCAGTCATTTGGAGGGTAAAGGAAATGCCACTCAAAGCAAAAGAATCCCAGCAGTGAAAACACAAGCTCTACACAGCATTCACTGCGTTTCACATCAAACACGAGGACAAGTTTATAAACTCCAGTCTGGAATTGTGCCCCTGCATCTGCCATGCAAGGTCTGCAGAAAGTTTAAATGGAATTAAATTGTATTCCATTACACGGTTGATTTATTCAGTGTTTTCCCAATCAATTCCCCTCATTTCCAGAGGGATAAAACAGGCACAACCAGCCTGTGCTACTTTGCAGAAAGGAGTGACTTTGAAACAGTTCTCAAATGCCATTTTACTGCCTTTATCCAAGTCCCAGCAATTAAGATAAGGTATTTCCTGAGAGCAAGCACATTCTGTAAAGCCATAAATTAAAATCCTGAGCACATTTAGGGTTCAGCCCTCACTTCTGAGCCACTGATACGATCTGTGCCTCCTTGTCTCTGCCTAAGCTCCCAGATTTACTGACATCTGCCCCTGCTGAACTTCCTTCACAAAGACTACAACAGAGCTGGAACACTGCAAATGCATTTAACCCTAACAAGTCATGCAACTGAAAAGACCCAGTCTCAATAGGCTTCCAACACAAGAATGCTGTGACAGAGCAACAGGCACCAGGGCTGCTGTGTAAGTCAGGAAAACATATTCTCACTGTACCAGAAATCAGATTGTTTTATCCAAATTTAGAAGTCAGACATTAAAAATTCTCTCTCCTTAGACATCTCATACTGAAACATTTTCTTCATTCTAAGCCAATGTACCTGCTGCTCTACCTAGCTACCACTAGGGGAAAAAGAAGACTGCACTATAGGAGCCAGGAGAGCAAAGCCAACTGAAATCAGAAAGTTTGCTGGGTTTGCATCAGACCAAAACAGCAATTCCCACGGAATCACAGAACGGCCAGGATTGGAAGGGATCTCAAGGATCATGAAACTCCAACCCTCTGCCACAGGCAGGACCACCAACCTCCACATTTAATACTAGACCAGGCTGCCCAGGGCCCCATCCAACCTGGCCTTGAACACCTCCAGGGATGGATGGGGCATCCACAACCTCTCTGGGCAGCTGTTCCAGCACCTCACCACTCTCACTGTAAAGAATTTCTCCCTGACAACCAACCTAAATCTCCCCTCCCTCAACTTCAAACCATTTCCCCTTGTCCTGCTGTTATCTACCCTTTCCAAGAGTTGATTCCCCTCCTGTTCGTAGGCTCCCTTTAGGTACTGAAAGGCTGCAATGAGGTCACCACACAGCCTTCTTTCCTCCAGGCTGAACAAGCCCAGCTCCTTCAGCCTGTCTTCATAGGGGAGGTGCTCCAGTCCCCTGATCATCTTCGTGGCCCTCCTCTGGACCCTCTCCAACAGCTCCCTGTCTTTCCTGTACTGGGGGCTCCAGACTTGGACGCAGTACTCCAGATGGGGCCTCACAAGAGCAGAGTAGAGGGGAACTATCACCTCCCTGTCCCTGCTGGCCACCCTTCTTCTGATGGAGCCCAGGATCCCATTTGCTTTCCAAGCTGCAAGGGCACACTGCTGGCTCATGTTAAGCTTTTCATCTATCAGGACCCCCAGGTCCTCCTCCGCAGGGCTGCTCTCAAGGACCGCTCCTTCCAGTCTGTATGGATGCCTGGGATTCCTCCGGCCCAAGTGCAAAACTCTGCACTTTGCCGTGTTGAACCTCATCAGGTTCACCCGGGCCCACCTTTCAAGTATGTTGAGGTCCCTCTGAATGGCATCCCTTCCTTTCACCGTGTCAACAATTCCCAACTTCTATAGGAGTAGAACAACAGCATGAACAACTCAGAGCTGTTTTCAAATACAGACAGTCAAGATACTCTGCCTCCTCAAGCAAAAGTGAAATTATTTCAGAAGAAAGCACTGAACATTTCTTTCACTGATCGCCTTCTTTTTTGCTCAGCTGCCCACCATAAAACAGCTGCATTTGTACTGAGTGCTTTTCTGTGAACTTCATGATTTTAAAGCTGATGATGAATAAAGCCTGACAAGAGGAAGATGAAGGTCATGGTAAACCAGTGGTAAATGGCAAATTTCTGCTGAGAATGAAGCAGGGTAGTAAGATACCAGTGAGAAGATCAGTGAAGAACAGGAATGTTCCCTTTAAAGGCTATATGGTCATACAGTAGTACTGGATCTGTCAGTACACACTTACTCTCTCAAATTCTCATCTGGAAAGGCAGAACTGTACAGTCACACCTACTTCTAATAAAATTTCTCACCAGTTCAGATGTGGAATGGCAGCTGTATTTTTCTAAGCATCACCATAAGTTGAGCCGTTCTGCAATAATGTCAGGGCACATGAAAGATGAATGAGATTTCTTTAAGTAAATGTAAAAACTGCTTCTGAAACAGAGCCCCTAACGCAAGTTCATTAAGATATTCTAAACAAAGTAACTTCAGGGTGACAAAACACATGCTGGTGAAGATGTTGCCCTTGGAGAAAGCTCACAAGTGGTTTCAACAACTGAGTAATGCAACATCTCTTCAGGAAATTCTACAGATGACACAGAGAAGAGGTTAACACCATGCTGTTACAGGGAAGGCACCACAACTCCCCATCAGCCGCCAGGAAAATCCTTTTTGCCCTTTTTTGACCAGGAGAAGAGGCTCTGAGGTGAGTGTCTAAGCCAGCCCTGCATCAGCACTCCTCTTCCCAATACAGATTTGAGCCTTTTCACTGCTCAAGCAATTTAATCACCCAAAGTTGCCATTTCCTAAGGCAAAGTAGGGGAATGACACTGACTGTATCATAGCTAGATGTTTATGTAGAGCACTATTTTAGTACAATGAATTAAGAGCAGTCAGGAACACAGCAAACTGGTGACAAGTTGGCATGGATTTGTGGAAAGTTACACAAATTCAGTTACACAAGTTTTGCCTGGCCTTAACTATCCCCATTTTATAAATAGATAAAGTGCAAGGGGTTAGGCAGCTTGCCCAGTATCAATTAGCGAGTCCCAAACGACTTTGTGAGATCTCCATCTACCACCAGGCAACACTACGTGCACAGGAAATTGCAGGCACACAGTGCCAGAGAGAGGCCTCTGGGAGCAGGTGCTAATCCTGTCTTGTTTTAAAGCCTGTGGGGACAATAGCAATGCCTTCAATAGGAAAATCCCACACGGTGAGGGATGCGGATGTTTTCCGTAAGAGCACGTCAGCTTCCTTAGACTCTTGTTTCTTCATTCAATAATGAAGGAGGGTATGATAGAACTATTTAATATCCCAGTGATTATAATCTGAAAGAAGGACTTGCCCTGCACGCAGCTGCAATGAGATGGGAACACGGTGCCTTGGCTGGAGCATGGTTCATAGTGAGCAAACCTCCTGTACTGAGTGTGCTCTCCTCTCAGTTCCTTTCCTTTCCCATCCCTCCCCGTTTATCAGCAGCCTCTCACTTCATCTTCCAGTAATTTAATAATTGTACAGTTACATAAACTCAGGAACATCAAGCCTTGCTTGCTGTGAGAGGAAGCCTCCAGGTTTCTGCTGAGTGTTAGAGCCAATGCACTTTATGTCGACAAGAAGTGTTTTTACCCATGCAAGCTTTTAGACTCCACGGAGCCAGTAAATGCCAGGGCACAGAGGTTTTATGTTCTGATTAAAAAAAAATACAGTAATTGCCATGGAGAGACTGGAACACAAAAGAACGCAGCTATCTCAATTTACATTGCAACCACCACCAGCACGGCCCAGAACAATGGTATCAGGGAAAGAAAGTTCAGCTCTCCTACAGATAGATTAATTCAGTGTGCAAGAAAATACTCCAAACTGAGAAAGCAATGCTCTCCAGATCGTAACAGGCTCCAAAGACTTGGTGCCAAGCCACAAGCCCAAACCAGTGCCCTTGGGAAAAAGAGCAAAAAAAAAAAATGAAGATATAAGCAAACAGCTTCAATTCAGGCTTTGGTGGCATCTGTTAAAGGCAATTTTTATGCCTTGGTTCAGTGGATGCATATTCTGAAAGCAAAAGGAGCACAGTTAAAAATAGTCTTGAATAAAAATACCAAGTCCTGGGACCTGGGGAGGAGTTTAAGCCAGGCGTTTGTGAGGGCCATTAGAGACATTTTTAGAATGCCTACTTTCAGTAAATGCCTCTGAACTCAGAGATTTTTCCTCTCCGCTGTGCTACCTGCACCAGCCTGAACTCAGTGCATCCTGCATCCCAACTGCACCCTTCAGCTCAGAACTACGAGAGAAGCTGCACACACCCTCATCAAGATGCTTTTTCTGTTCAGTCTTCACAGAATTGCATGGTCTGTATTAGAGAAAAGGGTTTCTCTATTTTGAGAGAGCACTAAGGGTTGGAATTGTATAATGCTGCAACATGAACTGTACACAGGCAAAGTTTCCCAGGTGTACATTAACAGTACTTGAATTCAGTTCACTGATACACTGTGGAGGAATAGCCCAGCAGTAGGGTTACCTCCATTACAGGGCAGGCATGTCTATAAAATTCCCCAAAAGAAGCTGCTTTGTTTCGAAGGATTTGCAGTGTCAGATTTACATTCCTCAGATTTGCACTTAAGATTTCCATTTCTTCTGAGACAAGCATGGCCAATGCTGTCAAGAAGCAACAAGCACCCAGGAACACGAAGCTGCAGAAGCCAAACATTCAGAGCTTCACACTCAGGGTTTTGCAGGCAGTTTTGATGTAAGGATGACAAAGGGGAAAGGATGCATTATAAAGAGCTGAAGTCATCTTTTCCTGCTAAACTGTTTGCATTTTTACATACACCAATACCAGTTCCTTCAAGGGAGGGGCCCCATGTGCTCTAACCTCAGGCTTCATTCCACAGCTGATCAATTTTTTTTTTTTCCTCCTCACGGTGTAACTTTCCAGAGAAATAAATACTTTTGTTCCATGGGAACACAGTGAAGTCATCCAGCTGATAATTAAAGCAGTTGATTATCAACCAAATTATTCATAAGACACATAAATATTGTCAGAAGGCAAGCACTTTGATCTTGCTGAAACAAAATTCCCTTTATTTGAATTGATTTGCTTCCAGCAGCTTTTCGCTGCTCAAAAATTTCACAAGGAATTTTGCTATTCCATCCTGGGTCAGGAAGAAAGGAAGCTTAAGTGTCAGAAATTCCCACAGAAACAAACTCTCATGTTTTGACCAGGCCAACCTCCTCTCTCGTATTTGGTAATTCGTTTATTTTTGTTTCTTTCAAATCATCAGCTGCTTTCACAGAAACAAAAGTACTTCCTGATGCTGTTATGAACTTGCTGTTCTCGGTTGAGTTTAGTTGCTCTCCTTTATTGCAAGAGAGATTAGAGAGTTACTCCTTGTACACCTTCAGAGCAAAAAAAAAAAAAAAAAAAAAAACCAAACTGTTAAAGGGAACATTTTGTTGCACACAGAATCATAGAATGGCCTGGGTTGAAAAGGACCACAATGATCATCTAGTTTCAACCCCCTGCTATGTGCAGGGTCGCCAACCAGCAGCCCAGGCTGCCCAGAGCCACATCCAGCCTGGCCTTGAATGCCTCCAGGGATGGGGCATCCACAACCTCCTTGGGCAACCTGTTCCAGTGTGTCACCACCCTCTGTGTGAAAAACTTCCTCCTAATATCTAACCTAAACCTTCCCCGTCTCAGTTTAAAACCATTCCCCTTTGTCCTATCACTATCCATCCTCGTAAATAGTTGTGTCCCCTCCTGTTTATACACTTCCTTTGAATATTAGGAGGCCACAATCTTGCAGTGCTGCTTTCAGAGGATGTGCAGAAATGATTTCATCATGTAAGTGTTGCACATATAAGTCCAGGGGAATATGTGCAAGTCACAAGTCAAAGAAACGCTTCAAAATTCATAAAAGCTAAGAAAGGGATTTTATGAGACCATTTAAGCTGGCCTTAAAACTACCTATCATCTGTAAGTTAGCCAGCAGACACAAATACACTAACAGGCACCTTAATAAAAGCCTTAATAAAAAAGTCAAGCCTTGGCACCCTGTCGAAGAGAAACACAAGTTCTTTATCCTAGGCTGGCAGAAAAGTAGTGCTTTGTCGTAATGCTACAGCTATACATAGCCTCTCCCAGAATATAACCTAACATTCTGTACAACTGCAAATCCAAAATGTTACATCTGGGCTCCATCGCAGAAAAAATAAAGGTATTTTAGTGTAAAGCATTTTGGTGGCCACACCCTGCCTTCCATCAGCTGCCACATGGGATTAATTATTTACACTTCATTAGAATGTATATAACAGCAGGTATTAAGAGCACTGGGAGACTTGAAACAAAAAACAAAGCAGCTTTGGATTTAGGCAGAAACTCTGTATTTTAGGTGCAGTGTCTTTCTTTAATAGTGCTATTCTCTCCCACAGAAGGAAAGCAGCTTGTGACAGCAGTGAGCACAGGCATCTCCAGACACATCTGTATTAGCTAAAGCAACCACCAAGAATTATTACCTCATTATACCAAGAATTTTTATCTCATCTGTTGATTCCAAGGGATTCACGATCAAAAGATTTATTTTGATGTTCATTATTACAAAGAATAGTATTTTAAGATATCAAAATGTAACAAACTGATTTTTTTCTTTAAATTTTAGAAAAACAAGTCTTTTTCTTGAAGCTTCCATTTCTATGCTGGTTTGTTTTCCTTGCCCATTAAAGAATCTCTTCAGACACACAGTTATGCCCAGAGCTCACTCAAAGCTGCTAGGAAAAAATTACCTGCGATTTGCACTGAGCCATCTTCTCCAAGAAGAATGTTTCCTGCTTTCACATCCCTGCAGAAAGACAAAGCAACAGTGAGTGGAACTCATTAAAACTTCTCTTCAACCAATTCAAAGTTTGTTACTTTACATTCTGTTGCATTAGAACTTCTTGTTTCTGTATGATTAGAAACAGCAGGGATTTAACACTGATCGTAACTTTAGTAGAAAGAGGTATGTAGACTACTTACAGCTAGCAGCATTTTAAGTGCTATGGATACAAAGAAATTGAATAACTTAAAAATACCCCTCAGCCCCACGCCTTGCTGCATCCAGCCCTGGTTCACCTGGTTGCTTAAGAAACTGATTTAGCTCAGTATACTGGTGGAAATCCAGCCAGAAGAAAAATGGTGTTTGCTGCTGGCTCAAGGAGCTCAGCCACAGTCTGCAGGACAGGGAGAGCAGATCTGGCACAGCAGCAAGCAGAGCCGCTCAGCTGTGCCGGGAAACCCCTGCACTTACGCAGAACCTCCCTGAGTTTAGTTGCACACAAAGTCAAGGAACACTCAGCACATACTATGAAAGTTCTTGTACTATCTTTTTTTTTTTTTCTTCATTTCCATTCCATTCACAGCAGCATTTCTTGAACCTTTCACTCCAAACATGCTTGGAAGTTCCATAGTCTATTTCCTCTGCTCTCCATGTCACACCAAAAGAAGTACCTACATACTTGACAGCTACACAGCTGTTAACCATGCTTTGGCTATAACAGCATGCAGACCCAAGCACTGTATCAAGAAGGGCTGCAAGCAAAGTGCCTGCATGGGGAATGGATGCAGCAATGAAGCAGGGTTGCATGGCGTACCTCATGTAATGGCAGCCATCTGCAGGGAAGAGAACAGAAGAAAGAACAGATTCTCCCCCCAGACACCTTCTGCAAATACCCAAAATCCTTTCACAGAAAAATCCAAAAGCTATTTTTCTCTCCTCCCTCATGAGTTGTGAGAGCAGAACTGGCGCGATGGCCTGGCCAGAGCATCCTGCTTAGGCCCTGGAAATCTCCTTCCTGGCTTCTGAAGAACCTGGGCTGCTGCCAGGATAATTCTGGACACATCTTCTCCAGTACTGCTATGTTCCTCCCAACACCCAGTGGAAGGTACTGGCACAGTAAGGCTCCCCCCCAGCTTCAAGTAGAACAAAAATTAATGAAAACTGTAAGTCAGGGCCAGTAATGATGATTTTACCAGCAAGAAGCAGACAAAGTCTTTAAAGAAGCATTTCAAGTCCTGTCAAACAAACAGCTCTTGCTAGCAGGAACCATCCCAGAGGCCTCATCCATGTCTGAAGCACAAGTGTAAGAACAAGCACAGGAAATGCTAGCTTGTTTTAATGATCAAGATGCAGACAAGAAATACATGGAAACACTGAATGATATTCAGAATTAGCCTCAAGAAGCTCATTTAATATCAGAATGGGATTTCAAGCACTAAGAAGATGCAACAGTGGTACTGGAATAACCACACAAACCAAATCACTGCTGGTCAGCTCCAGCCCTGCTCGTTTCATGCTGGCCAAACACATGAGTGTGCTTTAAGGGGAAAGCCAGCTTTCCTGCCAAGGAGCATTACTCTTCCTTTTCTAAGAGTTGCAGCCTTCAAGCAGGCATCAGTACTGCAGCACTTAGGGACTGTTAAGTACACAGAAGTATCTGGAAGGCTTAAATACAACATTAAACATGCAGCTACACCATCCCTTGTAGCATCCATTGGCCAAATTCAATATAATCAGAGCTTTGGAGAGTTTATTTCCATTTAATTGAGAGTTACCAACTTGACTATCCTCTATACTCCCACAAAGCCATCACAGTCTGTAACAGGAAACGTAAAAGATCTCCGCCAGTATCTACAGAAGATGCCTCTGGGACACATAGAAACACAGAATTGAGTTGGAAGGGACCCTTAAAGGCCATCTGGTCCATCCATGTCCCCTGCAATGAACAGGGACACCCACAGCTCCATCAAGTGCTCAGAGCCCCATCCCCTGGCCTTGGATGTCTCCATGGACGGGGCACCCATCACCTCTCTGGGCAACCTGTGCCAGTGCTTTTCTACCCTTATCATAAAAAACTTTTTCCTACTGCAAGCCAGACAGGTCTGCAGGGTAAGGAGCAGTGAATTCAGATCGAATCCAGTCAAAAGCAAAGCCAGAGCACTCTAGCCCCTTACCTCTCTCATGTGCAGAGACTTGTTTTCTAACTTCAGATTAGATCAATTAAAATTTACATATTTCCTCGTTGGAAACAAAAGTCAGTAAATATGCTGCTTTTGAGCTGATTCAAGAAATTAAAACAAGTTGTTGCTATGATAAGAAGTCTACCAGCCACTGCCAAACATCCAAGTCATACTGAAGAATGAAACCACAGCTTTATGTGGCTTTTCTTCTGGGTAACCAGCACCTATGAAGGCAGTTATTCACCTCAGAGTACCAAATCAGAGTGCTGACAAGCACCATGGGGACACTGATTCAGCTTTGAGTCACTGAACCACTGGAACACCTCCCAGCTTTGCCATTCCTCATCCCAGTACGAGGGCAGCATGCTGCCTACAGCAGCAAGGAGCACAGTGGGCAGCATCACTGCTGGATCAACATGGGTTCCCCATATTTAGCTTCTCCTGGGGTCATAAGCATTATCTACAAATTCAGCACTTAAAAACCATCCTTAAGACTAACTACACTTAAAAGCAGCGAGGCAGGGGGAAGGAGGAATGGTGGTTTCCTGTTTATTCTTTTTTTGTATACTGATAGACCCAATGAGATGAATGGCAAGAAGTTCGTTACTCCAGGATATAGCTATTGCCAAGCATAACAATTTGAAGGTACTCCCTATTAACGTGGTAATGTCCATATCCTGGGCTGATGCAGTCAGAATAAATGGTGTGCCTCTAGTGTAATTACACTATTGAAAACAGGAAGTAGCTTTGGGCTGTAGCATAAACAGTAATTATATCACATTTTAAATGAAGTTACAGAAGGCTGGAGTAACAACTTTCTTGCCAGTAGCTTAACAAATGCCACCACTGCTCTGGGCATTCCTACTTCACTGCTCTGTCCTAAAGCTTCCAAGATCCTTTCTCCAAAACTAAAGGTTCTGTTTTTATTTACCTTGCACTTCACACCAGATGTGAAAGAGGGGGTTGGACTTCACACCAGTGCACCTGGATTCCCCACACCTCAGCAGGGCAGAAATGCCTCATTTGCATCTTGAACTGGTTTAGCTTCCCAGAGCTACCCAGTGCCGTGGTACCAATTGCATCACATTCAAGCCTTCAGGGTAGGGCTGGTCCATAGGCATTAGATGCTGAGAAATAAAATTGGCTCCTGATCCACCAAAATTAGAGTCAAGCATCCAGATATAGGAGGCTTGAAAGCATAGGAAGGTAAACGCAGTGTTTCCATGTACCCTCCCATTTCATTTTTCAACAGACAGGGAAAAGTGACACCATGAACTGTATTTTAATGGGATTGTTCTCTCTATGAAAAGCCTAACCAAGTCCTCAAAATCCTGTTTAGTGATCAGGTCTGCCTTCAGCCCTTGGCACTGTCACAGCGTTGTCACTGCAGAGACAACACTAAGGGTGTATCAAGCCCTGCTGCTCCATCAGGGGGAGTGATATTACCAATAACAAGCTGTAGGGTACAGTCCTGGCACAAGTAATAAAACTTAAAAGAATTGGCATTCACAAGAAAAGCAATGAAGCATATTAAGTCAATGCTTTCTGAAGTATCAGTACTTTTTAAAGCCTCAAAATTGTTTGGAATTTGAAAAGAATTTGCTCAGCTTGTGCTCAAAAGTCTACACCAGGAGCAACAACTAGGACATCAATTTATGGCCACTGAAATGACAATGTCAGCAAAAGACCTGAGCAAAAACTTGTGCAGCTAGCATCTAGGGAAGGGGAAAAAGAGAAGCCCTGTTTATTGTGCCTTTTCTTCTCATCATCTGCTTGTATGTGCCTTTAGGATGCAGTGTTGGCTGTCAGCACAGCCATGAGTCATCTGCCATTAGATGCAATTTACATCAGCTCTAACAACACACTTCCATGGACTGAACCCTACAGTGCATAATTTGGCATGATGAAGGAGGGGCTGGTCCTGCCAAGTTATATTTACTTATTTATTTTTTAAAGGTACAAGAATTACTATTTTCCGTTAATAGTCATGAATAACTCAATATTGATGATGAATGCTACCAACTGCTGTAGTCAACATTATTCTAAGTAATTTGCAAAACACTTTCAGGAACAATCTCTCTACTTACACTTAAATGCGAATCAATTTGTAGCATTATGCATCAAATGAGGGCCATTCTCTCTGTGATCAAGCATTATTCTCTCTTCAGTAATTCGCTGTTACCTGAGTTCCCTCTTTCCCTTATGAGCCAGGATATAAACAGTCAGTTATAGAAACAGCATTAGCATTTGAGACAGTGCTGCAAAATGGAAACTGGGCTTGGAGTGTGCGAGCACACAGCAGTATTTTTGTGTCCCCAACACATGAGATGACATTCGAGAGCACAGTATTAGGAGTGCTGTAAGGCAGCACACTCCCATTCTCGCTCAGAAAAGCCACGTGTACCCATTTTCATGCCAAAGGGGTGAGCCTTATGTACTGAACTTCTGAGTGAGACACAATTACTGACAGCCACAGTGCTGTACCCAACCCTGCAGAAGTGGACTCGGAATGTATCTGACAGAGCTCTTCCAATAGCAGAGCAGCTTCCATGTTCCTCTCTTCAGCCTCCCCACTGATGCTCTATTTGTTCCTGCTTACCCACAGGCATCCCAGCAAGGTCTTGTGGCCATTGGCAAGTGGGGCACACACAGCAGCCAGGCTGCTACAAAGCACAGCAAGGACCAGCCCGACAACGTGTGGTATTGCTTGGGATTGGGGAAGTGCAGTCACTGCTCCTTTTCATTTCTCTGAACTGTAGGGAAAAAGCAGAGCCTAAAAACAGGAGCAAAACACTGGCTACACAGGGAAACTCATTATTTACTCTGAGTCTCATGCACGTTAGCAGGATTTTTAAAGCCTTACATGTGCATTGATAAGAACGTTCTGGGTTTTTTTTAATCTACTTTAATGGCTGGACGTAACGCAGTCCTAGTCATAGTGACATGACAAATTAATTTCCTGTAGTGCTTTCCTTTAAGACAGCATAAAACACCCTTCAAAGGATCCATGATGCACTTACTTGGTACACTTCCTCCTTATTTTTCTTCTCCAATGCTGCTTTAAGTCCGAGGTTTAGGGTCCAAGAAACCATGACTCAGAAGTCTGATTCACTCTAGGTTAAGTCACTATGTCAGCTCAGACAAAGGGGAGCACACAAAGCACGCTGCTGGAGATGTTACCAAAATTCTTGCTGTCATCTCAGCTAGCTGAATAGCTCCGAGGGATAGCAAGATGCTGAGGCAGTACAGAGAGCTGAGCTAACTCATGCAAGTCTGACAAAGTGAGACAGTGTGAGGTGAAGAGTGCCACATCACTCACTGCCTTACTGTGTCAGACATTCACTGTTATCACAGTGTAAGCAACTTTCCTTTATCTCAGCAAATTCTGCCCAGCTTACGTTTCTTGCTCTTCTGCCAACCTCGTTCTTTGATGGTTTTCCTTCTCGTCCCACATGTTTATGAGACTTACAATGGTTGAAACAAGGTGTGGTTCCTGCATGCTTCAGTCTTTACTTTCCACTGCCACACCTGAAGCCCAGCACCAGCACTCAATTAAGCTTAACTGCCCCAGATGGGATGGAACTAGATGATCTTTGAGGTTCCTTCCAGCCCAAGCCATTCTATGATCCTATGATTAGTGCAGGAGCTGCTCCAGCTAGGCCTAGCCCTATCACCATGCATCATGATGGTCAAAGCATACAAACCTCAGAGCCCAGCTTCCTCCTCCTGTACACAAGAGGTTTAACAAGCTCACTCAATTCACAGCACTGCTTACAGCAGTGTAATACAAGCATGTGCATGCACTCATCAGCTTATGGCAAGGAGGATCAGCCAAGCAGCGAGGACTGCTGACAGGTCTCAGCCTGTCAGCTGTCCGTGGAAGAGAAGTTACATCTTCAGCATCACACATCGCTCTGTAAAGCTTCCCTTCTTCAGCCAGAAATTGTAGTTTTTCCCCTCAGTTCCCCAATAGGAATGGATCCTCCCCTGCAGGTTTCAAAACTAAGTTCTCATTCCTCTGTACAGCAGCTATAATTGGACTGGGGTTTCATCTACTCAGCCCTTCCATTTCCTGATCTTACTTCCTCTGTAAGGACTGCAACAGGGATGAAACTTAAAGCTCCTTAAACAGCTGCTGCATGAAAACCAACATTTTCTGCAGAGTCACAAGGTCTGCCTCCTTCCCCTGAAGGCCTAGATATTTTTGGGAGGCCTTGTGTTAGCCATTGGTAACAGAAGACAACACCCAATTATAACTTGGCCTTCTTTGAACATTTCCTGCCCAATCATTCGACGTGCAGGTAGGCAGACACACTTCCTGTGGCAACACCAATGAGGCACTTGTGTTCTAAACCATGTTCCTAGTGTGCACAGAAACAGGAACTTCCCCCAAACTACTGCTCACATAGTTAAAGACTGAAGAAAGCCAATGATTCACACATCTCAGGCTTTCACCACATCATGACAGAGATGCAAGTTCCTTCCAGGAAACGCAATCACCTTGGATCAAATGAAACCCAAGATTTTGATACAACACAGCTTAAATAGGTCTCGGTTCCCAGAGGCAATGGGCAGCCCTGCTCTGGGGAGGCAGCTGTATATCTGCATATACACATGGTCCAAGCACCGTCCATATCTCCAAAGCCACCCACAGCTCGTGCTCAGTGTTTGCACTGTGATGCAGAAAGGAGACATTTGAGAGAGCCAGGGCTGCTGAGCCACTCACTGGTTTGACTTTCTTCTCCTAAACTCGGAATAAGTTGGTTTTAAGTCAAGCCAGCATTACAAGAGGAAAGCTCGCCTTATTTTATCCAGCTGTTTGTATAAAATGGAGAAAGCAGTTATAAAATTGGGTTAGTTTATATTAAAAGATATCTTTACAATGGAAACAGTCCACTTGGCACCCCCAGTCCAACTTGGTGATGCTTTCCACGCTCCCACAAAGTGATGGATTTCTCTATAGCAATTCCCTGTCTGTTGTCCTAAATGCGTGTGGACTTTGTCTCAGTTTTGTTTGAAAGTACTATGTTTTACTTTGTAAAGCCTTCCAAGAACTCTGCAAGACAGGATATAATTTGATTTAGTTAACATGCAGAAATAATCTCTGATGCAGCCTCATAAAATTTTAAAGCATGCTTAATGTTACCATACAAATTCAGTAAATGACTTATTTCTCATGCTTTAGCATAAGGCATGAATGAAAACACTGCAGTAATCTGAATAAACACTTAAGGCATTTCCACATGCACTGGTTTCAGGCCAGAGAAGTTGCCATATTGCAGCAGGGGATGGTGGTCACAGCCACCTTCTTGAAGTGGGTTACTTACTTGATGCATCACTGCAGGAAGGATGAACACCAGCAACTTCATTAACCTACTGCTGGGGAGATGTTACAAGAGCCTATTTCAGGAATCCTGCTCCTAATAACCTACACTGGTAATGGCAGTGACCTGAGACATCACAAACAAGGATGCTGGAGTAAATGTGTATGGCTAAGTCAGACTGTGATATTCTCTCCTAAGAATGCTGCTGAGACAGAATGAGGATTGTTATCCTGCCAACACATCCAATCCACATATTTCTGACCACTCAGGAGCTGCATGGTAGCATGCAATACGGGCATGGATCACTGACCAAAACCTTCAGAGATCACCCCAACCTCTCTCTCCTGCTTCTTACCTTTAGGGAATATGCAACACTGGAAAGGATCCACAAGGATTGCTGCATCCAACTCCCAAACTCTCTTCTCATAACTCATTTTCACATAATAAAGGGGACCAAAAAAACCCAAAACAGCAATGCATAACAGCAACATACTTCCATGCTTTCATCAGCAATGATACTTACCTAAGGAATTTTAATCGCCAGTTTTTAGGTTTTGGAGCTGCTGGTTTTCCTAGAAATAGGTAACGGCAATTCTCCACAGAAGCTACTATTTCTGGATGTCTGCAGATTTGAGATTTATAACTGGTTCATATTTTCTTTTTGAACCACAGGGTCACCTTTTTTACTTCTTTTAAAAAAAAGGATTTCTCACTGGCACAGACTGCCCAGAGAAACCACAGGTGCCAACCCTGGAGGTGCTCACAGTCAGGCTGGATGGGGCCCTGGGCAGCCTGACCTGGTGGGGGGCAGCCCTGCCTACAGCAGGGGGTTGGAACTGGATGGGGTTTAAGGTCCTGTCCAACATAAACCATTCTATAGGTCTATGAATGCTGCAGGAGAAGAAGCTGGTTTGCCAACCAACCACAATATGGCCCAGCCTAATAACAGTGCATACAGAGAGGAGATTCAGTGCTCTGTGCTCTCAATATAACCCAGCAAGGTTTCTATGTGGGGGACAAAAATCTCTGGGTACAAAGCAGAGCAGCATCTTCTCTGCCTGCCCACACCAATGTGTGTGAAAGCACACAAATAACACCACCATTGCTCAGACTACTCAACAGTTTATAAGCTAAGACTGCGAAATCTTCATTAACAGATGCCTTTAAAGGGTATTTCTATACATCCTTTATTTTAAGGAATAAAAGGCCTAGGCACACTCCCCTAAGTATAAAATCACCAGAAAGAACCAATTTGGAGTTAAAATCTTCACCTCCCACCCTGGCCGAGAGGGGTGTTTGCCCAGTACTTCTCCATACCCAGGGACACAATGTTTTTCCCATGCTTTGGTGCCAACTTTCTATATCAGGATACAGTCTACCAGGCTCTGTGACTTGGGGCAATCCACTTCCCATGGCTGAGCAGTGGCTAGCTTTCCAATTACTCATGTACCAACTTACAAAATCCAACTGGCAATTAGAGGTGAATGGCTCCACATCATCACGCCTCGCTCCTTCCCTACAAAATTCTACTTTGAAAATATGCTCCCTAAAACAAGATTACAGCCCTAGCTGGAAGGGGGCCATGAAGTTTTCCTACAGCACTGCTGCAGAAACAAAGAACTACAGTATTTCAGTTGGCAAAATGCTAAGAGACATATTGAAATCCAGTTTTACCACGGTACCTGCCAGCCCAGATATCAATGCATTAATCAGCTACATGAAAATTAAGCTTGAATCCTGTAGGACAGTTGAGGTCTGCCAAAACACATCCATCAGCCCCTTCATTTTATATCCAACTCAATACCATAAGAGCATTACTGCAAAACCACACAGACAAACATGTATTGGTGATATATATGGGTATAAACTTGCATGCAAACACTTTTTGCAGAAATTGTTAAATACAGTTGGAGCAAACAGTGAAGTTGTGTTGGAGCACAAGCTGATCTAACCTCGTGTATCAAATGTGCTGCTGCACTCTTCCACCCTACAAGTAGAGCACTAAGCAAGTTTATAGCTGGATCACTGCCATGACAGTACTCCAAGTGTGTGCAACCCCAAAGCACTGCCTATGCTTTTTTGTTTTTACAGAAGGACAAGCAAGTATCACATTCAGTGTGCTGCAACAAGAGACTCTAACTATATCCAAACGCTCCAGCAGTGTATCGTTTCACCTGGATTAATTGAAATATTCAGTTACACAACACTAATCACAAACAGAAAATAAGCTCAGGGATAAAAATAGGGAGAAAAGTAGAGAGCCCTTGTAATAGTTAATCAGCATGATACAGTAGTCAGATTGCCATAAAAGAGCACCCTTGAAAATGCTTAGAGCTTCCCTCCAAAAAAAAAAAAAACCCAAAAACTCATGGGTTGCTTTTGCTTTATTCCCAGGTCCTTCAAACCGCTGGATAACTATTAATTCCCAGATCCAGTGAGGAACTGCAGCCTGAACAGAGAGAGATTCATCATACCCCATGTGTCACCCTGCTGCGGTCACCCAGGCAAGATCAGCGTGAGTGCAGCACAGCACATTGCTCTTGGTCCACTTCCATAAAAGCAGCTGAGCAGGATCCTGCAGGACAGCTCCATAGAAAGGGTTCCAAGCCCATTCTCCCTCAGCATGAGACTGAGCACTGGGATTTCAGAGTGCTGCTGGGATCACCAGGTGACACAGAAAACCACAGTGGTGACCTCAGCAGCTGGCACAAGGACATGGCAACTCAGGCAGAGGTGCCAGCCCTGAAATAGGGGAGACAGTGCTGGTTTTGGAGGATGATGGGAATTATCTGCAATTGTTAACTGCTTCAGGAAGATAAAAACCTATTTCTGCTTTCTCCTCTGTCCTTTCCATACGGCCTCAGATGCTGTTCAACCCCTGCAAAAGATATAACTTTGGACAATGTGGGAAACCAAAGCATTTGCTGCTGAACAATGGCATCTATTCAAGCCTCAGCCTAGCTCTGCTTGTTAATTAGGAAAATAAACAAAAAAAATAGAATTTAACCCTTCTCTAGATATTTGCCTTTCTGATCTCCTCTAGAGAATGCTGTCAAACCACTCTCCTGTCCCTTTGCTTCCTTGTGAAGCCAGCTTCCCAAACTTTAATTGGAAGCGGCATTAAGTTCAAGACAAGCTTATACACAGTAAGATTCAGCAGCAGCAGAATTTCATTAAGGCAGTTTTCCACTTGTTAACTTAATTTACCCATTTAACATGATACATAATTCACAAGCACTGAGCTCCACCATCGGATATACGTTTGCTCTGCTCTGACTGATTACTTACAGCAGTAACAAGCTGTTCCCACTTCAGGTCAACAGTTGGGTCCACACATTTATCCTTAGGGCTTTGTCAATAGCTTGCTTGTCCAAGTGCAGGTGTGCTAATTGTTTGGTTTTTTTTTTCCCACTCAGACCTTGTCCCTAATTTAATGAATTTGTCATTTTCACCAAGGTATGACACAGTAAATAATAGCCCAGTTGCATTTGTAACCAGCTGAGCTCCATACTCTGCTGGATTGCTGCTTGCCTTGGGTTTGTTGTTCAATACCTAATGTCACTTTCAGTTCTGACCCTTCACAGCTGACTGTGTTCTGGTCTGAGGTTCTGCCCTTCATCACAGACACCATGCTCAGCAGCTCAGCCATCACCTGATGCTGCTTCCTCTAGAGCCAGATGCTTAAGCTGACCCAGGGGACCAAAGTTTAGTTATTTTAAACACTTCCTCTCAAAGCATCTTTGGCAAGGCTTCCAACTGCATTCCCCATCAGGCATGGCCACTGCTATGACCCCTCGTGTTAAGCAAAATGTGAAAACCATACAGACATTCATATGTAGTGCAGATGGGACCTTTCCTCATACAACTTTAAGCTGTGTTTATCCCACACATCTGGATCAAATGCAAGCCAGTATGATTAACTCCATTAAGGAAGCACGTCTCTTACCTCAGAGGCATGTAAAGCTTGCTCCCAGCCACTAGTTACAAACCCATGCATTGCTTCACAGGTAGGAAACTTATACACAACTTCCCTTCCATACCTTAGCTTACCACTTCTCCAGATTTCTCAGCATAGTGAGGTTTCCCAGACCACTCTGTGACCCACACAAAGCATGAATCCAAACAATTCACTGTTGGAGTTGCCCCAGTACACGTACCCATGTAGCTAATGCTCCAATCCTCACCACGACTACTAGTTCTTGCTGTTCCACTACAGCAAGGCACATGGAGAAACATCTCTTTGTAAGAAATCCCTACCTGGCATCTTCAGAAAAAAATGAAATTTAACACATTACATTTGAATTTATTTGGACAAGACGAACTAAATGAGCAAAAAATCAACTGGAAGTCACAGATGAACATGGTTGGGTCAATTATTTATGGAAAGGGTGCAAAAAAAAAAAATCACCCTTGCTCAGCAAGTAAGCTTACCTTCCTAGAGCTGCCTGAAGTCATTTCTAAAAATGAAAGTTAAGTGAACAGTTGTGAATCAGAACTGTCTTCAGCAAAAACAACTATTCTTGTTAAATAGGAATTGTAATGGAGACTGGAAACTGAAATTTGAGATTTCTTTCAGGGAAATGAACCATTCCAAAGTTGCTTCCAACCTTTTGTTTCTTTTTAACCAGAAACAATCCCACAAAGGCCATTCAGTTTGATCAAAACTATGAAATGAATGCTTCTTGGATTTTCTAATTAAAACAACATTTTGGTAGAATGAGTTACCCCTTCTCGAGCAGCAAGAGGACAAGCATTGCTGCTGCTGTGCTGGAGCAAGTTTACAATGGCGTTGTACCAGAAGACAACCAAGCTCACAGAATTCCCAAAGAAGAGGTTGCTGTTCCCAGCAGCAGTGTGTGGCTGGGATGACGTATATGACCCACAAGCCATATGTTCTATTTTCAGTGCATACTTAAGATTGTACATTTATTATTTTTTTTAAATGACAGAACATATTGAATCAGCACCCTTTCTTTCTAAACTACGCCACACCTTGAAACACCAGGGGACAGGAAAACATGCTTTAAAAATACACCCCAAATGACAGAGCAACACAGAAGCCCATGTTTCAGTGATCCATCAAACCACATACGGCCATTAGTTAACTAACTGGGTTTTGTCCACAGAACAGTTTTTCAGTCCTAATTTTGTTTCCATCTTTTTTAAATGAAAACACCCAAATTTAAATGTCATGATGCTCACCCTGCAGCATCCTGACTTAAAAAGAACAAAAAACAACCAGGCTTGAAGGACTCCTTATTAAATTGCCCAACATTTCTTACACAGCACTCACAGTGAGTGATTTGTAGCTCTGCAAGAAATGAGACCAGCCGAAGCTTTTCCAGCTCTAATAATCACTCGTTGTAGCTGGATCTTGCTATTTTGAAAAAAGTTTGCTATACAAGAACTTCAGATATCCCAAGGTATATCCAAGCTTATCCACTTCATATATTTTCTATAGAGGTAGTTGCCACACAGAAACCTGAACTCTGAGTTTCAGTAAAGCCTCAGTCTTTCCTTTCCATTCTCTCTATCCTAAGAGCATATGCATTCTGATCAGCCCAGCTCAACTGCTATTCCAGTGGTGCACACTTCAAGACAGTGATGAGAAACATGAAAAATACCTGTGGATCTGTCCGTTTTTATGCAGGTAATCCAGCCCCTCCAGCACCTCCTTGAGGATCGTGGCTATACAGGGCTCATCCAGGACACCAGTCTTGTGTTCTCCTTTGGCCACAATGTGCTTTATAATATCCAAAACAGAGCCTAGAGAAAACAGTTCAACAAATTAGCTTAAACTAGAAGAGCTGATTTGTATACTTTATAAATGCTCAGTACAGAAGTTTACTGGGAGGAGAAGCAGGAGGATCTGGCAGTGGCTGGAGACTCTCCTGGAGGGAAAGCAGTGGCAGCAATGCAGGCCTTAACACCCATGAGACTGATAGAGAAGGAAAATCCTCATGGCAGGCTGTAAACACCCCGTGATCACAAGGAACTGTGAGCCTTTGAACAAGCCAAAATGTAAAGTGTACATACACACAGGACTCTTGGAAGGGCATTCAGTAGATACTGATGCTACAGCTGTTTTAGTACTGGAGAAGCAGGAGAGGGAAATGGGAAAAACAGGGGAGCTGCAGCAACTTGCAAGCATAGAACAACAAGCTTAATAAAAATCAGACTCTGTGCTCTAGCAAACTCAATACAGAGGAAATTAAAATTGAATATTGAACAAATGAGGCTGAATTCTAAACATAAATCATTTCTTTACTGCATACAAAAATAGGATAGCTTAGATCCTTCCCTAGAAGCATTAGGCTTCGTTTCTCTCCTGGCCATGGTGTGAATTACATCACCTTGTGTGACAAACCACATTTTATGGAGTAAACCACCTCTTTGAATCACACCCAGAAATAAGTGGAATCACTGACCAATAACACTTTTCTTGTGCAATTTCTGTTTTCACAATCTATTGGATATTATATTCTGTGTGCATGTGCATCTGGATTAAAGACAGTCTCCTCAGAGCTAAGTTTTATTGCTCCCTCTGCCCCAGCATGAGATGCCTAAGCTTGTTTTCCAGGTGTGTGCTCTGCAACCCCTTCAGACATTGGTTGACATGATTTAAACAGCAGATAATTGACTGTTAAGTTTTTTTTACAGATATCAATCAGCACAAAGTAATGTCAGCAGCACTAGGAAGTTCTTAAAGAATGACCAAAGCAGGCATGACTGCAAAGCACCAATTCCAGCACTGATAGCTTTGGAAAAGCAAGGCTACCAGGGAAAGAACATCTCAATACTAACACAGCTAATTTAGAAAAGTTGAAAGATCATTCGTCCTAACTTGCAAAGAAGAGAAACCAAACACTTTTGTATTTGACAAGCAGCAAAAAACAAGAAACTTTGTTACATGAATTTGGTTGATGTGGAGATTACAAATTGCACCTGGCAATTATTGAAGTAAACAAAAATATAAAGAAATTTTTTTCCCCTGTTCAGTCTTAATGTTCAGGCAAGAAAAAATATCTATCAGCTTTAATTTTTTTTTTTTTTAATAACTATCTTATTTATGTCTCTAAGCCCACGTGGATAGGCTTTCACTTAGTATCTTACTTCTGGATTCTCACAGAAGAACAGAAAGATGATACAGATCTGTGCACAACAAGGGTTTGCTTTGCACAATCAGAACTGCACAGGAAACAACCAGATGGGTGCACAGTGTCCCTTAGTTGTGGGAAGTGCTGTGTGCTGAGTTACCCAACAGCTGGCTGCAGCCAGGGGGGCAACGCCCCGCTCTACTCAGCCACACACTTTCCATCTTCGTCATTGCAGAGGAGCTGGGCATCACTAAGATAACTGCTAAACAGACTGAAAACTAAGCTGGCAAGAAAAAAAGGCTGTGTTTGGTTAGCAGTGAGCATAAATAATCTATGGGATGGATGAGTGCCAGAGCCAAGGAAAAAGGAGGAGAAGAACACACTTATGAACAGAGAAAGGAGCTGATAGCCCCATGTGTCAGTTGTAAGCAATAAGACCAGCTCCACTCTTCTCCAGAATGGCACCTACAGTTTCTTCCTCCCCAAAAAACCTTTATCTGGCTCATGGTATTTACAAAAGACAAGATCTTAGCACACATTAACAAAATAGAAAAAGAACTGTAGAATCCTAGAGTGACCTGGGTTGAAAAGGACCATTACGACCATCTAGTTTCAACCCCCCTGCTGCATGCAGGGTTCCCAACCAGTAGACCAGGCTGCCCAGGGCCACATCCAGCCTGGATGCTGGAAGAAGCATCCAGCAGAAGCAAACAAACAAACAAAAAAAGAAGTCTAGTTGCATAACATCTCCCCAACATTTCACACAAGAATACTCTTCTTAGACAAGGTAAAAGAAAGCTGAATACTGCTAAGCACAGAGGCTCTTGTCTTCAGTTAGCTTTGTCTTGGATCTTGATTAGTCAAAGTTTTCACCCAGCCATAACTTAGGTTGTTCTGCATGCTGAGCTCCCTGCATAGGAGCAGCATTATCTTCACTGAATGAACCTGTGAAATACCCAAAGTCAGCATACAAACCCCTCCACTGAAATCTCACCTTTTAGGTTCCACTGGCTGAGATGCTCTCTCTTGTATGGCATAAGAACTCAGCTGGGATTCAGCCTGTCACTTATTCATACTAATAAGAATGTGCCTGCAAGCCCTGATGTTCCTTATTTTGGACAAGAATTGTTTTTGACACCTACAGGAAAAGACCAAAAATCCTTCACTTTCACTGTTCAGGTTTTTCCTCTGAAACGTGCCTTTATCTGGAGAACAAACTGCCACTTGTTTAGAAGTTCAGTGAAAATATGCAGTTCTTCACGTACTCATTTTGTCCTCTTTCCACCCACAAATCTGTTAGCAGACCTCATTTGGAAGCATTTCACCTCTCCTGCAAAGGGCTCAGGGAACATGAGGAGGAAGATAAGATGCTTAAAATCATTTGGTCAGAAATCCTGTGTCAGCCAAGTTTGAGGTTGTACCCAACCCAGTAAAAAGGGGAAAAAAAATAAAAGACAAGAGGGCATGCACACAACAAGCCTTCTTTGTAAACTGGCAACAGCTGATTCACACCCATGCTGTGCATCTGCTCCCAGTCCAACCTGCCATTTTCAGCATGTTTTTCAAAATCCACTTTCCCAATGAGATGCCCAAAGAAGTGAAGGAATTTGCCAACCTTCTACAGAAAGGAGAACAGCAACAAGGCCATCAGCGAAACACTTCGCTCAGGGAACAGCAGAGAAGCAAAAGAGAAGCCACCTTCCTGATCAAGAAATTTGTGTTAGATGGTTCATCCCTATTTTGTTTACACTATTAAAAAACAGCTTTGCTACTGGCATCACAACATGTTGTGTTTTCCCAATGCACAGATCAGTAAATCAGGAGGTAGGTGTTGACTTCAGACACAAAGGCAACCTTATAAAAACACAGCATGTTACGATACGAAGAACAAAGCCATGCTGTCTTTCCATACACTGCTGTGTGCAATATTAGAAATCTCCTAACATTCTGGAGAATTCAAGAAGATTGCTACGGTGTGGCTGAATAAGCAGCAGCAGACAAATCTAGCTGTAGACGTCCAGGTTCGCTGCAAGAGAATTGGACTAGATGACCTTTAAAGGTCCCTTCCAACTCGAACAACTCTATGATTCTAGGAAATGTTCTCACTTTCACCAACTGCATTATGCTGTAGGAGGTTAGTAGGTTGGAGCCCTATCCATAGCCTAAGGGAAAAAAAGGACTACTTTGCATACAGTGGCTTGTTCCCAACACAGCAACAAATTAACTGCTAGAAATTAACCAGGAACATTCAACTGAACTGGAACCAAGATCAGATCTACACAGAAGCATGGTGTTCTACCCGCTGATCATCCTGTTTCAGGATACCAGCATAATTCTGGGTACCACTAGTTTCTAAGCCAGGCTCCAAACCACTTTCAAAAAGTAACTGAGGAAGTCTGCAGCACACCTAAACTTTGCTGAATCTCTGCTTAAATGTAATGTATGCGGAGCACAAATCCGCACTGACACCAGTGGACTGAGCAATCTGAAAGACAAATAGCTCCCATGATCTAGTGGCCAGAAGATAATACTGGAAATAAAGGCCTAATAAGGAAATAATTCTCTAACATTAAAGAATAGTTATAGTAGCATTTTCAAGAACAAGAAGTCACTAAAATGTCTTTAAAAGTAAAATCTTGAATTCTCTCTAGAATGTAACTCCTATTTCAGATGATAGAATAAAAAAAGATACAGTACTTATTGTACACGTTTCTTTTGAAGTCAGAAAACACAAGAGAAGAAACTGCACATGCACAGAACAGGGGTTAGGCTTCAGCTGAAAGAAAAAAAAAAGTAGTTTGGCTGAGGCTGACTGAAGTGCTGTTCCAAACCCACAAGGAGAAACACGTCAGGAAAACACAAAACAGAACTGAAGAGCCAAAAGTGGAGCCTAAACATAAATATAAGTGATAATGTCATTGATAAGAACATTTAAAGAAGTCTAGCAATAAACAATTGATTATGAAGTCCAGCAGCAGGCAAAACGAGACATTAAGAGATTGATGTGGAAAAAAATGTGGCTCTAAACAAATCGCTGCCTATTAAATATATACTGAGCAGCACACCAACAGGAAGCCCAAAAGATATTGAGCAAAGATACTGTGATAGAGCATTTAACATTACTTGTCATTCATTATTCAAGTGCCCCAGTATGTGACGCCAATTGCAAGCCGTATTACGTCTGCTTAGTAAAGTGCAGTCCCACAGTGCTAACCATACAGCAATTGAAAGTTAAGTGGTTTTCCATTCAAACTAACAAGCTTCACAGTCTGCTCTGACAGTTCCTAATGCAATAGCTCCTAATGACAGCACAAGTCACCAGGGAACCAGCTGCACATAGGCTTACCCTCACGCAACAAAACCCAGCCTGTAACTACTAAATGTCAAATACAAACAAGCAGGGAGTAACTTGTTCTGGAGTCTTCACTGCTCGCATCAGCCCTGCAGCAGATGGATCAGACATCTGTCCAGTTGCACAAAAGGAACCAATCCCCCCATTTGCTCTCCCTGCTGCCCCCCAAGGACTGAAGAACAGGAAGCTCTGCAGCTCTCCTTTCTCATTTTACCACAGCTGGAGAATAGCTGATTAAGTCTGACTCGATCCACAGAAGCTCATTTCCAATTTTCCAGAAGGAAACAGTTAACTTCCACCCATGACAGCAGTATCTAAGCAGCAAAGACAAACCTGTGAACAAAGAACATCCTAAATTTCTAAGAAGGCAATGTTCCTGTACATTAAGATTTAGCAGATCATTTGCAACCCACCCTAGCGACTGCAGTCCTGCCCTGTACCCTATACACATACCAAGTAGAGCCATCTCCTTCAAAATTCACCCTGTACTACATGCTCCCCTATTTTCTTCAGCACAAAATGAGATTTAATGAGTTCCAGCATCACAGCTCACCTCCCCCCTTGTTGTGCCAATGCACCTCCTTACAAAGCCATACTGTAAATGAGATCACTGCACTAACTGGTAATCCAGTTTTCCAGGCAGGGTGGAGAACCAGCAGCCAGAAACTTCTAAAACCAGCTCTGCTGCTGGAGAAAACTTTAGTGTAATCGCACCCTTGGGGTAAGAAGTCCTAATTGTTCCATTGATTCACTTTCAACAGCAAGCCACCACAAACAACAGTGCTTCCTGCTCCGAGTCCAAAATGCATTTCTTCAACCTCACCTACAGCCCTGAGCACTGGTAACAGCATTTAGAAAGTCTGCTTCTAATGTTCCTCCTTAGGAAGAAAGCAGCCATGTGACAGCCATCAGCCATCCTGCTTAATGTTTCAGCACAAGGAGTGAAGACATTATAGCGGAGAAGGATAGGAAAACTGGAGCAGTTTAAGAGGAAGATTACAGATAAATGCAAGAGTATTATATGGCTGGAATTTTACACACCCCCAGAGGCAAAAGAAACTTGTAGCAGAGCTAGTTGCTGTAGGAACCACATGTCACGTGTTACACTATAACCTCAGTAACAAGACAGATACAGGAAAAGTTATATGCTAAAAAAGGCCACCACCTCCTTTAAATTTGCCTGGCAATCAACACAAGAAAGTGTAATACTCTAACGTTTCCAGCAGAAATGTAATAGTATCTGTATTAAAGTCAGTTTGCCCTTTAAAAGCCTGCCACAAAAAGGCTGTGAAATGGTGCTGGAGATCACTAGTGTTTCATTAGCCAATTTTGAGAGAACTGAGATCTGTCTCAGAGTTAAGGGATACAGATGCTGAACATGATGCTGCATCTCTGCACACTGGAAGGCTGCAAGATCCCTTGCTACTTAAGGCATTTTGGGAGAAGCCAGTGGTTTCAGTGAGCCTGTCACCAGAGCCAAGGATTAAACCTGCACCTTGTCAGCCTCTGACAAACCAAGGAATAAAACACTAAAGGAGAACAGCTGCTTGGATTCAGCAGGTCTGGGGTTGAAGTATACAGATGCAGCAGATGAACACTAAAGCAAAGGAAAGAACAAGTTACATAAAACAAAGGAAAAGACACCTACGTAGCTCTCTTGAGGTTTCTGCTTTTGGAGTCGTTTCTTAACCCTGGTCAAACCACATCAGCACAGAGGGAGAAAGTTAAGGATACTTCACTTCTTGCTTCTTTCTCTCTAGAGTACTTGCATGATGAGTGAGAGAGACCAGGTTAAGGCAGGAAGCAAGATAATACAACAAAGGAGGTAAGGCAGTCTCCTAGTGTTAGGACACATGTTTAGAGAAGAAATCTGAAGAAAATGAGCAATTTTTTAAGCTTTTCTTTTTACGACTAGGAATGGCAATGCATCTCCAAGCTCCACATCCCATAATCAAATACAGTCCCTACAGTCTCCTGCCTCTGACTTACCCCATCCTTAATAGTTTGAAATTTATTTGTAGAGACACAAATTAAATTAAGAACCCTCCAGAGGGACTGAAAACAGCATAGCTCTCTCCTAACAAAATAATTCAACATAAGCATGAGGATTTCTATGAACCTCTGACTTTGATCCGACCGCTCCCAATTCCAGCAGCAAGTTAACCCCAGAGGTTAAAATGGAGGAGCAGAACAAGATGTCCCATCCCCCTGAAAGACACGTAGGACTTGGGCAAGCCAGAGGAAAGGGAAGGCATGGCCAGTGCTAGCCAAGCACTTCTTCAAGTAATCAAGAAGAAAGGTTGAAGGAAGAGGCTGATTATTTAATCCTAAAAACTTCTGGGAAAGGTTTAACTATTTCAACGCAACAGACTTCTTAGTAGACTTAATTACAAGCCTGTAAGAAGGCAGAAGATCTAACAGCCCAATTTGGAAAGAGTTCCAACATTTAGAAAAATTTACAGTTCGGAAATATTTTTGGAGGTTTCATCTGCTGGTAAACAATAAAACAATTTAAAAAAATGCTATGTGATGCAGCAATGGTCACAAATGGCTGTTCTACGTGAACAACTGTTTTGTGGAGCTGGCTACAGCTTTGGGTTAAATGAGAGCTCTTTGAACCAGAGAGAATTTAGAGGAGCAAACAGGTCACAACCAGAAAAAGCACAGAAGGTCAGCTGCTCCTCTTCCTACTAAAAAGCCACAAGAGCTGGAGAGCAGGACAGGGCATCAGATAGTTTTAGAAGGCACGATTAACACTCATGACATGGGAATGCCAACAAGGCAAAGAACGGGGCAGCAGTTGGCTAGAAATAGCTATTGAAGTTTAGTCTGGAGTAACATTGGACCAAGAGGCCAGGGTGCCAAGTTGACATTGCTAAGCTTGGATCCCTGAAAAACAGTTTAATCATCAGAAATTCAGAGAAAAGGATCTGCAGTTTCTCCTAAAGGAAACAAGCAGCAGATACTTCACAAATCTGACTCAGGCCTATATTGTCAGATCTGAAAGAGGGGATCAGAAGAACTGGACACACCAGCACCCCCTCATCACTACCAGCTGGACACCATTACAGCCACAATGCATGCAATCAGGAACAACTATGCAGCTCTTCTGCCTCCGTGTCAAATCAGCCGGTTCTAAGGGCTTTCAGCACCAACTTCCACCAGCCTGACTTGGCCCTGCTGTAGACAGGCAGCTCTCACAAGGTACTGCCCAACAGTTCACCATTACCTACTCATTGTGACGACTTTCAAAGATGGAACACTGTATTTTCCACCAACACAGTACTTGCAAAGTGGAGATGAAAAGCTCAGTTTCAAAGACAACATCACACAGGCAGTGGAGCTGCCTTGGAGTGCTCTGACTGCACAGACAAAGCTTCAGGGATTTAGGGTACCATCCCTAAGGGATGTTTCGAGAATATTCACCCATATGACTAGGTTAAGGTTCAACAAATTGACTGCGATCAGAAAATTAAATTAAATCACAATTAAAACAACAAAGACTTGCATTTAAGACTGCATCATAGCAATGAGGTCCATGTAAGTAGGCTAGAATTTAAGTTGCTTTCAGCCTAAAAACACAAACCAGCATAGGTTGAAACTGAGAGAAGAGAAACAGTAAGAACTTTTACCCATACAAAAAAACCACAGAACAAAAACACAACCAATGCATCAAAACAGATCTGATGTGCTTACTTGGATGTACAAATCTCAGCCCGTTCTCTGTGAATGGTTAAATGGAATAAAAGAGGCTGCACCTTGTTATATTTTTCTCCCCTTTCAAATTCATAAAACAGCCAAAGCTCCTTCCTGTTGAGAAATTCAGACCATTATTTTTTTCCATCGGATAACAGATGACCACAGAACTAGCCAATCTTTTACTGATAAGCTGAAAGGAATGAAAAGCAGGTTTTAAAGCATCTCCTTATATAAATCACTCAACTTAAAAACAACTGGAAATAGTCTCATTAAAAGTGAATGGAAAAGTTCCTCAGTCAAAAAGCTCTGACACACAAGTTTCTTAACCCACCCTCAGGACTGTCCTGTAGAACATGCCTGTAAGATCTAAAATCCCATTTCTGAAATACAGCCATGAAAAAATCATAAGCTAAAAAAGGCTGAAAAATACCTCTCAAGGTATCTTCTTCCTGCATAAAAAACTGACAAGTTGTCCTCAAAATATATTTTAGCAATTCCCCCTGGGCCTCAAATGTTTTGCTTCAAGTGAGAAATCAGTCTGTCTTTAATTGCACATCCCTGATCTTCAACAAGTGCAACAGAGCAAACCAGAGATTTTTGTACCTTAATTACTTTAAAGCAGCTCTCCACTTAAGGTCAAAGTTGCAGAGGGGTCAAATACCACTCTGCATAATGTAGAAGCCTATTCAAAGTGCATATTCAAGACAAACAGGTTATGTCTCACCACCAAGAGAATAGTTCTGAAGCTATGATTGTTTTTCTAAACTTTTTCTGTTCTTTTATGTGGTACTTTGTGGTCCAAGGAGTGATCTCTTTTTTCCCCTACCTTTGCAAAAAAAAGAGAATGAAAGCAACATTTGGAGGTTCAAGAATTAGCCTCATACTGCCAGAAAACCACTACAAAAATGTTCATTTTCCTCAAGAGGGCTGTGTATTCTCCTAAAAAGACCACTAACATTGCTGCTGACCATCGTGTATCCCTAAAACACCACTCTGTGTGTTTTTGTGAGGGTCTCCCATAGGCACTTCTTATACAACAGCAAAATCATTTGTTCTAAACTAGCAAAGGATTCTTTTCTACATACAATCAGAAATCCCATCTTTCATGATCTGATTGTTACACATCCCTCCAAGAAAATAAGGGATATTGCTTAATGACACATGAGCACATGGGACATCATAAGCTCTTTAAAAAAGATTCAAGTCAGCATGAAGTTTGATTGCTCCCAAGAGAACTGCTAAAACACTAAAGATTTTCAAAGACACATACTTATGGTCACTGTCAAGCTTTCAGGGAAGAAGCCAACAAGTTTAGCCAGATTTTTCCACATCTTCTGGCATTTTACAGTCTTCAGTATTGAGCCAAGAGCAGAAAAGCCAGAAAATCTCTCTTTTTTTTTTTCTTTTTAAAAAGAAAGAAGTTTTTCAGCTTCCAATTCCCTTTCTCAAGGGTGCCAGGAACATTAAACCTTCCTTAAGACAGCCTAAGACTTCAGCAACAGTCCTCTTATCATCCCAAACTGAACATCATTTATTGTCTTGATAACAACTTAAGAATTCTGGAAAATACTATGACATCAGATCTAGCATTGCTGATATGAAGCTTTACAATTTTCTCCCTCAAAGAAGTTGTTTCTACAGCACCTGAGAGAATAAACCCAAGAAGTTTCCCTGGCCCTGTGAACTAGGTGGTAACTTGAAATCGCCCCAAGTATTGCAGTTATTTTGTCACCTAGAAGTGGGAAAGACATCCAGCTGCAAGGAACAATGCTATACAAATCAAGCAGCTGGAAGTCTTGGATGAGGAGCAGAATGAAAACTCCGTGATTCAGGTAGAAACTGTTAGAGACCCACTAATCCACCTGGACTACCAGGTCTGTGGGGTCAGACGGGATCCACCCAAGGGTGCTGAGGGAGCACTGGCGGAGGTGATATTCAAGCCACTTCCCATCATTAATCAGCATTCCTGGTAAACTGGAAAGGTCCCAGAGGATTGGAGGCTTGTTGATCTGCCCTGGGGGTAGGAAGACCTACAGAAGGACCTGGACAGGCTGGATTGCTGGGCTGAGGCCAACGGGATAAGTTCAACAAGACCAAGTGCTGGGTACTGCACTTTGGCCACAACAACTCCAGGCAATGCTTGGGGCAGAGTGGTTAGAAAGCTGTGTAGAGGAAACAGACCTGGGAGTATTAGCTGATGCTTGGGCACACTGCTGGCTCATGTTCTGCCAGGTGGTCAAGGCCAGCAGCATCCTGGCTTGTATCAGAGACAGTGCTGCCAGCAGAAGCAGAGAAGCGACCATCCCTCTGCACTCAACACCTCAAGTACTGTGCTTAGTTTCAAGCCTCTCAGTTCAAGAAAGACACTGAGGCCCTGGAGCACAATCAGAGAAGGGCAACAGATCTGTGAGGGGTCTGGAACACAAGTCTGATGGGGAGTGGCTGATAAAGCTGGGATTGCTCAGTCTGGAGAAGAGGAGGCTCAGGGGAGACCTTACTGCTCTCTGCAGCTGCCTGAAGGGAAGTTGTGGTAAGGTGGGAGTCAGCCTCTTCTCCCCTCTAACTAGCAATAGGACTAGAGGGAATGGACTCAAGTTGAGCCAGGGGAGATTCAGGTTGGACATTAGGAAATACTTCTCTGAGAGAGTGGTCAGGTGCTGGCGCAGGCTGCCCAGGGAGGTGGTAGAGTCAACACCCCTGAAGGTGTTCAAGAAACATTTTGATGTTGTACTGAGGGACATGGTTTAGTGGGAACTATTGGTGATAGGTGGATGGTTGGATTGGATGATCTTAGAGGTCTTTTCTAACCTTGATGATTCTTTGATATTGTCCTCTCTTTTTAAAGCAACAGACTGGCATTACAGCAGCAGTTCTGCTTTGAAGAAGAGGTGATACAAGTTCCTCACAAGGGCAGCCAATATGTAAGTTAGTTACAAATCAATAGACTGGCTGATTACCAACAAGCTATCAGCACCATATGCAGGTCTCCAACTCAGGTGAGAAAAGGGCAAGCAATCAGCCCTGCAAGAGGAGCTGCTAACATCACAGCCCCAACTATAAAGCTACTGGGAATGGTTGGGCTCAGCAGAGGTGGTTGCATTCATCTCTAATTCAGAAGGTTTATCATAGGATCATGGAAAAGGATTAAGAAACTTTTGTAAATGCAATATGAGAAACAATCTCAGGTGTATGGTGTTGTTGTTTCTGTTGTTTTGAAGTTTAGGATGGTTTCAACTACTACATCTGTATCCGAGTTCCTTTTTTCAGTGTCTGAAGTCACATCCTTCTGTTTTCAAACTCAACTGAGTCATTCAGCAATTAAACACTGACAGTATCTTGTAGAATTATTTTGTATAATTTACAAAACAGGTGTTAAAGACAGTCAGCCATGCAGTTAGGTATTACTACAGACGTACATGAAATAAAAAGTTATTTCTGAGCTGAATGGGTTGAAGTTAAGCATTATCATTCAATGTTAATTCAGAAGTGGGAAGGAAACCTGGAATGAAAACAAAAGAAAACACTGGTCAGCTGCCTTTCAGGGTATAGAATTGGACCACTCACCTCCACTAAGTAACTTCATCACCAGCCAAAGCTCATCTTTCACCACAAATGATGTGTAGTAAGATACAATGTTGGGGTGGTGGCACTGACTCATTGCTTGAATTTCTTTCTGCAAAGAAAAATAAAATATTAGCAGTTAGTCGCAATGATTACTGTTCCCCAAGTACAAAAATTATCTCCCTCAAAATGAAACATTCAATGAAGGTGAGAGGAAAAAAAGAGAATACCTAGGAGCTAACCACAAAAATAAAAACCTAGAAACTTTTAATAGTCAGCCTGCATCATACTAGAATCAAACCTTAAGCTATTCAAAGATGCTCCACCTGTCTATCTCTCTGAGAAACAGAAAACAAAGGTGGATTGAAACCTCTTGGCAAGAGCAATAAAATGATTCTGCTTTCAGCTACAACAGAACACTCCTGAAAACTCACCAGTGTTACCTAAGCAGCTTATGCCACCAATTTCTTTCAGTGATCCATTACACAACAGATGCTTAATCAGTCAAAAACTATCATTTGGATGAGAAAGGGAAATATTTGCCTCTGGGAAAAAAAGGGTCTCTCATCCCTAATGTTTCTTCTCAGCATGAAAGCAGATGGCTCAGCTCAATCAGGTTGAGGGCACAAAGGATAGCTATGGCTTTTGTCATACAGGAAGAATAGAGAAAACAGTTTGAAATTAGAAAGTAGTTGGCTACTACAGATGGAGTACAACAGTAAATATGTTCAGATATGAAACTGCCTGAGTTATGACCGTGCTTACTCTTACATTCATTTATGGGTTAAGGATTGAGGTTTCACAAAGGGGAAACAACATGACAAAAAACACTGACCAATATCTCATTATGCAAGTACTAACAACTAGGTTGGACAAAGCCTCATAGTTTCTTGATTGCCCACAAACAAAAACCACCCATTAAGCCAAGCCTGGCACCCTGCACTACCTAGCTGGGCATCAGTGCTGCAGCCAGGCAGGTAATCTCAGCCAAGAGCCCCAGTTTGCCTGACTGCAGCTTCTAGTGAGACCCATGCATTCCCCAATACCTGGATCTCCCGTCTCTGAGAGCTGACAATAGATACCACTTACAAAAGGGGAAGGAGAGCAAGACCACCTCACAGCCATGCCCCAATTCCTTCCTCCCAAAGCACCAAACCACAAGAGGATGCTCTGAGGACTCACTCATGCCCAGGAATGCCCCACAGACACTGACAGTTCCTCTCCTACCCATGTACAAAGCTCTACTTGTGACTAAATGCAGCATAAGAGCACACTGCTTGCCAGGTATGCAGCTGGAAGTCGCAGCTACACAGAAACAGTGGTATTGATTTATCCAGTTCAGTGCTGCTTTCCAGAGTAGGTGTATTTGAGGAATCAAATGCACTTGGTTCCTCTTTCAGCTCCCCCAGTAGAAGCACCAACTTTCCAGGAAGTTCCAATACAAAGATTAAACAAAAATCCTAAACAGGAAGGAATATTTGAAGAGCAGGGGAGTAGGCCATTGAAGTCAGTATAGCGTACACGATGACTTGAAAACCACTCTGTGAAAATAAATACAGCCTGAAATAATATCCTCTGCTTATTCTGACCTCTCTAGCTCTCTTCCCTGCAAACACATAGAATCATAGATGCTTGAATGAAGCTACTTTGCAAAAAAGGAAATAAATCAGCACCTTCAGAGTTTGCTAATGCTTTTCAATTAGGTTTCTTTACAACGCAGGAAAATCCCTCAACAAAGATGGCAATAAAAAATTGCCTTGTTTCCAGTTTCTGCCAGGGGATGGGTGACAGCTGGGAACCTGGATGAACACAGGTCAGATTCAGTGACTGCTCTGTGCCCTCTGCCATACTGGTTGCATAAAACCCAGTTGCTTAGAAAGCTGTCTGCAAGCACCCACTGCAACTCTATTGATTTGTACAACCTCTCCAAACTCAGTTTATTGAGCTCAGAGTTTTACACTCATTTGCTTACCCTGGAATCATATTGGACTTGCTGACAGCACTGGACAGCATCCTTTTTAAGAAATCCATAAATCTGACACAGCCTTCGTACCTGCACCTGGAACTACCCTTTGATCTAAGGCTTTAAATTAATTTTAAAACATGCATGCAAGCATTTAACAAGTAGAAAAACACATTCACAAATGGCATCAGAGGAAAAAAAAGACGTGGAAAGAAGCAAGCAGGACATTGCTCTGCTAGTCCTCATATCAGCCATCCATTCCCCAAAGTCAAGATTCTCAGAAATGATCAAGAGTAGCTGGTTTTAATCTTATCTCAGTAAAACCTCTCAAAATATTTTGAACAGGCTCCCTAGGAGATCAAGAGAGTAATTAAAAAATATGCACAAATATTATGTATTTTATAGATATTAGTGTATCCCACTGGAGTTCAGGAGATAGCAAGATAAAGCCTGGACCAAGTTTATTTAACATATTAGGCCTGGATCAGATCTTTTCCATACAATTAGTGTTACATCACTTCACAGTGATTCTGTGACATTGTTTCTATTTTATTATTTTCCAAAAGTTTCCTCTCTTGCACATTTACCATATTCCACTCCCTAGGCTAGAAATAACAATTGAAATGAAGAAAAAAAGTTACATTTGTCATAGGCTGCAGTACATAAAAAAGGAAAAGGAAAAACAAATCATATTAAGCTTGATCTATGTGACAAAACACCATCAGCTAGTGGATGTGCAGTAGCAGATTAAGCCAGTTCTTAAACAGCATAGCAAGGCTCTGAATAATAAACTACATCCCACCCCCAAGCTCCTTACTATTAGCAGTAAGGAATAACCACAGAATTGTAGGGGCTGGAAAGGACTTCAAGACACCATCGAGTCCAACCCCCTGCTAAAGCTGTTCCCTACAGCAGGGCATACAGGTAGATGTACAGACAGGTCTTGAATGTCTGCAGAAAAGGAGACCCCACGACCTATCTGCTCAGGCTGTTCCGGTGCTCCGTCACTCTGACAGTGAAGTTCTTCCTTATGTTGGTACAGAAATTCCTGTGTTTCAGTTTCTGCCTGCTGCCCCTCATTCTACCACTGTATGCCACCAAGAAGCCTGCATACAATTGCTTGGAATGAGTGTGGCAAATCACAGCGGGCTTCGTGGTTAAAATGCTTCCTTGAAATATTGAAACCAGTTCCGTCTTGTATACAAGTGTGTTACAGCACTACAAATGCAAGGACTAAAGCGCTGTAGTTAAGGAATCCCAGTCAAGAATCACTGGGGAGCTCTGCTCAGAAGTACACTTACAGAAAGAGGAGGAGGGGATGGAATGTAGCAATGGTCTTTCTAGGTGCCAGAAGCACAGCTTCAATCTTGGTGCCAAAGTTTTTCAGAGTTTTCACTGCAGAACTGTTCTTCAAACACCACAAAGTACTATCAGGCAAATGGTTCCCCTTCCCATCTTCTGCTAAAAGACGTCGCTATCCTCAAATCACACAAAGAAACAGCTGAATTATAGATGTGTTGCCCTCGCTTTTGCTAGCATCTAAACTATGTTGGAAAACTAATAACATTCTCATAAATTTTTACACATCTGTCATAATGCCAGTGCTAAGCACTGCAATTTATTGGGGCTAATGCACAGAACTTCTGAAATGGCAATGTTTTATTCCTGCTCATAGTTACCAGCTCCTCAAACTAGCTGCAGCTCCAGCTGCTGGTAGACATCCACCCAGTTGCTTTTTTACACACACACACAATGCTAAATCCCTTCAGTTAAAAGCCACAGCCTTACTGCCAATTCCCAATTCAAGAGCTATAAATTCAACTGCCTTCTGCTCAGCTATGGAGAACAAATTACTGATAAAAACACATCTAGACACAGGCAGTGGTTTGGAAATGGTTACATGCTCACCCTAGGCTAGATATTAAAGATAACTGTACTGTCAAACAGACTGGGGTGAGCTATAAAGGCCCCACATCTTCCATTAAGGGTTCTAATGAATGTTTTCAGTGCTTTTGCAGACAATAAAGGAAGCGTTTCAAGGCTTCTGAAATGCTAATAAAATTGCTCTAAAGTATAATTTAGAATAATAAGAAACCTATTTATCTCCTCTAAGTCAGACATACTTCTGGAGATCTGCTATTCTGGAAGTACATCTATTTTCCTCTGGTGAAGTTTGAGTCAACAAGAGCAAAGACACAAAGCAGGTAAAGCTGTATACAAGCTGCTGGCTGAACCTATTTCACTGGTATTTTCTGTTCACATTATCACCTTCTTTTCTTAATGCTTATCTGCCCCTGAGGCACATTTCAAAGACACTTGCTTTCAAATACAAGGCTTGCTTTATTTAGTTTTACTTGCTCTATGTTGACATGAACTCAACAGACAGAACACAAGCAATACAAGCAATCTGCTTTCATGAGGGTACCTGCAGGTTTAGAGAACTCCAGAAAGCTGTTTACCTGGCTATCCTACTTGAAGGTAATCATGACACGAGAGAGTAGAGTGGGGAGGAAAGTGGAAATCAAAGCAGGTCAGGTATAATCTCTTCCCTGAGTACATCAATGCTTCAGCTTCGGATGGTGAAGCACTTCTCGCAGCTGAAACTTCAAGGCACAAGGCAATAAATTCTTCTTCGTCCTTCTGAAGCAGGACTAAGAACTCTGGTTCTATCAGCAGACATAACCATCAAGCTTTACTTTAAATTAAAATTGTAATGGTTTTATTTAAAGGCTATAAAACTGGAAATATGGATTCATTCCCATTTTTAAATATCAGCATAAAAACCATGATGTTCTGTCAAATTAAGGATCATTATTTGAAAGAGAAGAGGAAGAAGCACAGAGCTAAAAATTTGAGATTCTGATACAAATTCCCTGTCTAGATTATTCAGTTCAACTCCTTACTTCAAGCCCTGGGGAGAGACTGGCACAACTAAAGGATTAGATCAGCCCATCCAGAGCAACAGTGAAAACTACTACACACCTAATTTTGAAATGGATAAGAAGTCTACATAAGGAATTTAATGTTAGGCGATGGGAAACAAACTACTGCTGTGATAAGTTGTCCAAGAAACAGCTTCAACCAGTAGAGTAATTAGGATTTCTGCTGCTGCTGCTCTGATAACTCCACAATCAAGCAGTGCAACAGCTTCAAGCCTTCTGTACAACTGCAGTCTCACTATGCAAGAAACATGCAACAGAGCACAGTGAATAACCATGCAGAGGTCATGTGTTACGCACTGCACTATCTGGCACTGACACTAAAGGAATTTTCTTCCCTTTGGAGCAAGTGTAAAAAGTCCAGAGGACTGAAGTGGAACTATGATGGCAATTCCCATAAGATGAAAGACACGGATGAAAAGTCTGTATGTCTACAGCACTCTGCTCCTTTGTTCCCATCAACCTTAAGGTCTAGTTAATCCACTTGTAGGAACTGCTGTCAGATCAAAGCCAGTTCAATATCCTGTCCAAGTCTTCAAAAGAAGGTGTAAAACCCTATAACAAGCAGTTACAGATTTATCTGCCCAGAGGGGAGACTTCTAACTAAGCCCAGGCAGTTAACAGTTGGCTGATGCTTTAAACCAGGAGAGTTCATAATCCTTTTTATAAATCCTATCTAATTTAACCTTCTCTACTATAGGTTGATTTATTTAATCTCATGCAATGTTTGATCTCCATATTACTGGCAGCAAGCTCCCCAGGCCAATTCCATGAAATTCAAAAGGACATACATTTCTATTGTAGTTAGATTTGTTACCCTCAGCTTCCTTACCTTCTGACCACAGGAGTAGAAGAAAGTAGTACCCTCACTTCTCTCCTTTTATGTACAAAACCTGTCATGTCCATCTCTGGACTCTGTCTCCCAAACTTGTCCACTACTGAATAACTCTGGGAGCTACAGAGGCAGCAATGCTCTCTCAATTGAGAAAGACCTATCTAAAACAGCTCTGCAGAGCTCTGCAGAGAAGGACCTGGAGGTCCTGGTGGACAACAGGTTGGCCACAAGCCAGCAGTATGCCCTTGTGGCCAAGAAGGCCAATGGAATCATGGGATGCATTACAAAGAGCACGGCTAACAGGTCAAGGGAGATGATCCTCCCTCTCTATTCTGCCCTGACAAGGCCACATTTAGACTACTGTATCCAGCTCTGGGCTACCAAAAAAAAGACAGGGATCTCCTGGAAGGAGTTCAGTGGAGGGCAACAAACATGATTACGAACCTGGAGCATCTCCCATATGATGAAAGGCTGAGTAGCCTGGGTCTGCTCAGCCTGGGGAAAAAATGACATGGGGAGGGAGGGGAGAATCTGATAAATGTTTATAAATACCTAAAGGGAGGCGGGAGGCAAAGAGATGAGGCCAGGTTCTTCTCAGCAGCACACAGCAATAGGACAAGGAGTAACGGCCTAAAACTTGAACATAGGAAGTTCCATACTAATATGCAGAAGAACTTCTTTACAGTAGTGGTGATGGAACACTGGAACAAGTTCCCCAGAAAGGTTGTAGAGCCTCCTCCTATGGAGATATTCAAGATCCATCCGAACATCTTCCTGTACAATCTATTATAGGGTATCTGCTTTAGCAGGAGCGTTGTATCTCTGCGTTGTCCCTTCCAACCCCTACAACTCTGTCATTCTGTGATATACCCTTATAGCTATTCAACATTCCCACCAACTGTTAAACAGAGAGAAATCCTACCATCTGCTTCTCAAAAGCAAGGAAAAATCCATGTGGATGAAAGAAAGCTAACTCTGTTTTAATTGTACGAAAACGAAGCTGAGCCTGACGGACAGAAAAGAAATCTAAGGCCTTTAAGATCAATAATTCTTTACAAGACGACATCTGTATAAGAACAAAGCTTGAGGCACAGTTATTTTGAGGCAGCTGTTATGCCACTGTGCTTCAAGGACAAGCAACTGCAGTAACTACATTCCATATAGAAGAGTAGAGGGAAGAGCAATACAGTAGGAAACAACATTCAGCTGTGAAACATAACATGAATTGGCTGTTTTCAACAAACTTAAACAGCACTTCACGTGCATTTATCTATTGTGGGCTGCAAGACAAGAAGTGGAACTGAAATAACAACAAGGGAAGCCCCAAAGACTAGCAGTAGACTGATGTCACCATATTTGACAAGTACACATTGCTTCCAGTCACACTGCTGAGCAGGAATCATTAATGAGCTGTATTGTACTTTCCTTCCAGATGAACTTCATAGGTCCTCTAGGAAAGACCCGTCAACATTTAATGCACGGGAGGAAAGAAAAAAAGAAATCAAGTATTAAAATCAATTCCTGACTAGTATCACCTGATTTGGTAGCTGAGCTAGAGAGAACCACATCTCTAAATAGCATTATGCCTCTCAGTCTGTGTTCTTTACAGCAGTTATCACTCCATCTGAAGACCTCGATGGTCTCAACTTAGTCTGCTCAGTGCAACAAAAATCATTCCTTCCTAAAATTGCGCCTTTCCATACACTATAGCAGAAAGAAACCAATCCAAGCAGTAACCTAGAATGTCACGCAGTGTTTGCCAAGGATGCAGGTTATCCCTGATTGCCCACACAGCCTGAGTGGATGTGGAGATATCAGGATCAAAATCAATACTTTTAATGAGTCAAGTTCTATTATTAGACCAGCTTAATCACTCTAGACAAGGCATCTCACAAGCTAAGAGGTGCTCCTACATTTCCTCGTCTACAGATACCTCTGAAGCACTGTAGAATTAGAAGAAAAAAAAATGTATTTTAAGTTAGATTTTCTCCTTTTTGATGGCTGGGCACTGCTGTAATATGAGAGCATTGATTTACTGCCTGAGGGACAGAACAAAGTTTTCCATAAGCTGACTATTGTGCCTAGATACCCTCAGTGCAATAGAAGGATAATGGATCTAATAAAAGCCCAACTTCATGCTTTTAACAGCAATAGGGGAGAAGAGAAAGCAAGGAGGGAGCATAGCATTAGTATGGACTCACCATATTTCTCTTTGCACTCGCTTCTTAGAACTGTACTCCACAAGGGCTTGCATTCGTGGGCTTTGGAGAAAAAAATAATCCTCCAATAACAAGTGATTGCTCAGAAAAAGGTAATTAAACAGATCTAGGAAACTGGCACAAAGGGAGACAGCAAGACTGAAAACCTTGAAAATATTTACTCTGGAGAAGAAGCAAATATGGAGACAAGATTAAGAAGCAATGGAAGAGCAGGGAGATCAGGGGCTTAATCTTTTTGACTCTTTCACTGAGAAACAACATTCAATAAGCTGAAATTCAGAATAAATCAAGGGAAAAAACTCTTTCCCATAAAACACACCTACTTTGGTGACCCCTGCACCAGAAAGCTACAGCAGCTCAAAAAACATCTTCCTACTCTCATTATTTCAAGTCACCATAGTTGCATTTTTGATACATTTTCAAAAATAATTAAGAGATCAATTTAAATCTGGATAAATAAGAGCTCAACTGTTACACGTCAGAACAAGAACTTATTTAGCAAGAGATTATCCCAAAATTGTCCAGGGCTTGCATACTGCATTCTGATCTGAAGCATCAGGCACTAATCACTTACTTGTGTTTCTCAAATCAGGTTTCTAGGAGGGCTACAGTCTCTGGCAACACAACTGAAGACATGGCACAGAGGCTTATTTCAAAGATCAGATTAAGAATTTGTCTTCTGAGGTATGTAGAAAAAGAGAACCAGTCAGACTACCGTATCAGAGTGAAAAAGGAGAACCTGACCTTCTGAAGGAGCTGCATGATGCTGTTAGAATAAAATCACGTTGAAGCACATCAAAGAAATGTTACATCATCTGAGGACAGATTAACTGGTTTTGGTTGGAAGGTTATTTACCATCTGATTCTCTTCACTTTTCCACGTGTCACTATTAAAGAAGTTATTTTTACAGGCTGTACCCAAATTTGCCTGTTGGAGCCACATAACAGAAGTGCTGACTACAAAAAGCTACTAGGCGAGTCATGAAGTGTCTGAGAATAGGTATAGAAAGACCTGCCTTCATCCCAGGCATTAACAAACGCTATGTTGAGATGTAAATGTCTGCCTTCACAACAGACCTATAAAAAAGCCTGCAGAAGGACCCACACTCTATTTGGTAACAAAATTGGAAACTGAGACCTGACAAGAGCCTTTCATTGCAGTGCTACCATAACAAGTCAAGCCATTGTGAGCAACAGGTCAACGAGAGATTTAAAATATGCAATTAGACATACTTATCTAAAATTACATGCCAAGTCTCTGCAGTGCATCTTTCTGAACCTAACCCTTTTAGCTGGAACTGGCAATTACTCAAACACTAACAATCTCAATTAGTAGATTGTGACAATTCTGTTTGGCATACTACTGAGGCACAGAAGTAGGGATAAGCCACATAAAAGACTTGGAAAGAGTACCAAGGGACAGTACTCAAGACAGAAAAACTGACTGTGAAAAGGGAAGCAATCTGCAACCCCTATGCTAACAAGAGCTGTAACAGAGCTTGAATGCAGGTCATCTTAAGAGAGAGTCCTACACGCAGTCCTTCACAGGCACATTAAAACATGACAGCTTGAATGGAGCCTTTCCTCTTTACAAGAGCATATTTGTAGATACTACGATGATAAAAACAGCATTAGACACTGTATGGAAACTGGAACTGTAGTTCATGTGACTTGCTGAGAATCATACACGTGTAGAACTAGCCAGGACACCTGCATTCTGTCTCTGTTCTGCTTTCCCATCGTGATCCCCAAAAATCAGCATCTGGGTTAAACACCACAGAAGCTGTCAGGATGCAAATGCAAATACAGGAAGGATTAAGAAATTCCTGGAGAGTTGCTTTAAAAGGGAAGGTGGTATAAGATCTTCTCCCTGCCTCTCCTCAGATCCTGCTGATCATTATTTACTATTGAAAGCTTTATCCAAGAGAACTTTCACAGCTTCAATGCTGACACCATGTTCATAGGAATGCCTCTCTCTGTTTGGCTTAAAACCAGGGACCTTCTACATGTGAGATGAACATGCAGGCTGCTGCACTAGAAACACCAGCTCTCACACAAAATATAGCAGGAAAATCCCATCAACATACAAGCCTGACAACTGAAAGCAAATTTTAGTTACCATGGCAACGTGCCTGAAGTTGTTTTCCATTGAGAAAACCTTCAGAGGCACACATCAGAAGAAAAGTACAGAGCTACAGATCCAGAGGAGTCCACCTCCTGTCCTGAACTGAGAATCAGAGAGCATTTCCATACAGCAGCCTGTAATAATACATCAGTGATCCCCTCAAATATCAATACTACCAACAGATTAGGAACAAGAGCTAGCATATTCAGTTTCTCTCTTTACAGGTGAAGGAGAGAATGTAAAGAACTGCAGGACAGGAAGAGAAGGCAAAACCACTCCCCTAAATTGTAAGGTTCCCAGAAGCACTTAGCTTCTACTGCACAGCTCTTGTACAGGCAGTTGGGCTTTACACTTGTACATTAACCCCATTCAAAACAAAGGGATTACAGAGAATGCTTAGCTCTAAACAACAGCTTGAAGTTCTCCAACAACTGATCTTTTTAACATTTTCTTAAGGACTGTGCCCCACAACTAGGGATTGGTCTGCCTTCAGCTAAATCGGCCAGGTCCTCTCACACCATCTCAAGGAAGGTCCTTTAAAGGCACTCAGTAAGCAAACAGATGATGTTAGCTGAAATACAATTCGCCAGACTGTTTTGGTTGCATACCAGGAGTTCATCCATGCTCGTCTGACACTTCTCAAGATTGATCCGTTTAATTGCCACCTTCTCCTTCTTTGGAACACAGAAGGCTGCCTGCACCACAGCTGTCGCTCCGCTCCCTGTGGGTGGGAGAAAGAGATGGTTAACATCATCCTACAGGACTCCTGCAGGAAGGAAGGGAGGTCAGACAACAAAGGGGTAAGTGCCCGTTACTAGAGACAGCAGAGCCAGGTGACAACCCAGGGAAGCCCACCCATAGGCACTGACCCCTTAGATAACTCAACAGCTCAGCTGCAGCATCAAAGAGCTGGGATAACCCAGCACAAACAAGGGGGTCTTCATGAGGAACCATTACAGCTATGCAGGAAAAAACATGCTCCGGTTTACTTATAACAGAGGGCTGATTCTTTTAAAAGAAAAGCCACTGATGTCATGCTTTTAACCTGGTGTGTTCACCCAGAGTGTTGAAACAAGCCATACTCTTTGCTACCAGCACTAATGACATTTCTCAAATAGTTTTATGTACTAATTCCCTTTACAGCTTTCCCCTTGTTTTATGCAAAAGCACGAGGCAGGCTTCATTCAAGCCTGTTCAGTTTTTCAGTCAAGCCTGTTCAGTTTTTCAGCTAGTGGCACAATACTTTGGTATTTGAAAACCTCAACCAAAGAACATTTAAATTCAAACAGGGAGAAAACGCTGTCATTTAAAGCTGTTCAAACTAGTAGAAGCAGGCACAAAAATTTTGGATTTAAACTGCTCAGTACTATCATATCCTTTGTTATCAAAAGGACTGTGCAACAGTGAGATTTAAATCACCAAAGCATTTATAGACCTGTATTTTTCAGCCCCTAGAAAGAGCTGCAATATTTGCATCTTAGCAATAGGACACCTTGTTGCTTTGTTTTCTACCCTAGTCTTGATTCATCACATTTGCACACTTCACTGGAAAGGAATCAATTCCGGAGTAAAAAAGCAGTAGGATAAATGTGAAAGCTCAGGAATTTCCTATTGCCTATATTCTATGAAAATCTATAAAAAAAAATCCAATATCCATTCTGCATTGTGGCATAAAACACTTGTTTTAGAAGGTTATCCCATTTTAATACTATACAACCTACCTCAGGATTCTTCCATACAGATCAACCACAACATTTCTGCAAACAATCTTTCCAGGACATTCAGATAAACCAGGGGCAAAAGCTGGCAGTCCCTATGCAAAGGCTACTGAAGCTCCCCACAGCAACCATCTCACAGCAAGAGACATCAACTCACAGCCAAACTGAAATATTAAGTGCCACGTTGGAGAAAGAACTTGAAACCTGGTCCTAAAAGAAAACCTGCTCCATCCAAAGTCACACGGGATAAGTGACAAAGCTCTGAACTTGATCCTCTAATCTTCAACCAGCACCCTCTCGCAAGAGTTTCACTTCATGTTGTTGCAGGCAGACTCTGGGCAACAGCTCCAGCTCACCAGTTGACTGGCTGCGCTGAAAGAGTTTCCATTCTAAAGGCAGAAAGCAGCAGCATGCAGAACACAAAATGGCAAGGGTGCTCAAGCTGTACTGTTTCATAAACCAAATGCTGTCCAGAGAGGTTGCGGATGCCCCATCCCTAGAGCTGTTCAAGGCCAGATTGGATGGGGCCCTGGGCAGCCTGGTCTAGTATTAAATGGGGGGATTGGTGGCCCTGCATGTGGCAAGGGGGGTTGGAGATTCATGATACTTGAGGTCCCTTCCAACTCTGGCCATTCTGTGATTGTGAAATGGGGTTTAAAGAAGTTCAAGACTATTTGTTACTCACAACCATTTTAATTTTCAGTGACTGTTCCTAGCAGAGTGCAAAACAAAGTACCAGAGGGAAAAAAAAGCACAACAGGGGCAAGAATAGTTATCAGGAACTTTGAAAACGGAGCTTGAGCAAACATAAGGACTTCTGAGCAAAGGATGGAGATGATGGAAGGCTGAAAATCCAGGAGGAGTTTTTGACTAGGGGTTGGCTAGACTGCCAGCAGCATGGCTGCAATATACACAACATCAAATATGCAGCAACTGTGCCAAAGCAAACTCTGCCTGGCAGGCAGTGCACAGAGGACTCACCGCCACTCACTGGAAGCCCTTGGTGGCATGGACCTACCCCTCTCCATCCCTAATCTGCTCCTGTAAGCTCTCTGCTTCTGCTCTGAGGGAGAAAGAAGTGAAAACACACAAAGTGACTCAGGATATACACAGCAGAGCATGAAGAAGTGGTGACAAAAGGCAGGAGAAGGGAGTTATGCTTGCATTTCATCTACTGCAAGTCTCCATACAGCAACAGACCTTTGGAAGTCAGAACAAAAGAAGTAAAGGTTTGTGACTGTTGTTCCTTAGGAAAGAGTCAGATCCCAGAATTGCTACTCCTGACACATTCAAAGCTGCAGTATTATGACTTCTTCCTTTGGATGCCTCAGTACATCATAAACTAGAGATGAAGACAAGCTGGATGCTGTATGATCACATCTCAGTAATGCACCTCAGAAGACTGTCCTGTAATACAAACCTTCTCACCCTTCATTCAGATTTGCACTACAGACTTGGTCCTAGAGCTACCCACAGTCATCACCAACACAGCAGCGTTTGATTCAAAGCTCTCCTGGCTGCAATACCCTGCAGTGTGGGACACCAGCATTTCTGTGCTGCTCAAATCCTGCTGTATCAGCCTGTGCAGCAGAGATGCTACTTACAATCTATGCACGACACCACTACAGGAGATCCAATCACTGCTACAGATGAAATCTTTCAAGAGAAGAGACTTCAATCCTGGGCTTCATAGAAATGACTACACAAAGAGTGGTCCTGTGTTCTTATTTATTTTTAAAAGATGTTACTACACCATGGAAATGGAAACAATGGATGTAGAATAATTAGAAACAGGACCACACTACAGCTCTGTCCTACTCTCTCATCCAGGCCTGCTAGAACTTCAGGGCAAACACTGCTTCTCACTAAGTGCTTGGACAATACCCAGCCTCTGAGGCTTCAGTCTCCTATGGGCGTATGGCATTATTTGAACAGTAATGAAATCCAAAACTAAATCCTTCTGGGCACATGGCAGGGAAGCATCTCAACTCAAGGCTCCTCCCCATCAATTCCCTGCTGCTCCCGCTTCTCTTGGTTCGATCACCACCTGCTCTCCCTGCTCCCCCCTCTCCTGCTAATTCGTCATTTCTTTCAGCTCTGCTGTAGCACTTAATTATAGAGAAACAATAAAATCTCAAAAGCGTATCAAGCTAGGATTAAACCAAGCTGCAGCTCGATGTGCCACAAGCAAGCTGTTCTTTGGTAGCTGCAGCAGCATGCCGCGCTCCTGGGACTGAACAAAGACAGGTTTCCATGCTTCTCTGAAGAGCACAGAAAACATAGCAACACAGCTACTTAAGGACTTACAGCCACACAATTTGTTTATTGAGTTCCAGGGTGGAAAGAAAAAGAAAGGAGAGAAGCTGCAGCAAGGATGCCAAACACATTAGTGAAAACAAGCATAGGTGCAGAGAAAGATGCCAGTAGAAAAAACGATTGGCAAGGAAGTTTTTGAAAGTTTAGGAGCAGGAGGACAAATACAAGGGGAAAAATGGGAGAAGCAATCATCCCTCCCTGCTGCTAAAAATGAACCTGGATGATAAACAGCACAAGGGCAGTGTGCACTGGGCTGGCCCAGCTCTGACAAAGCAACTCTTCCAGCTGCCATCAGAGCCAACTGCTCGGTCCCAGGTTAATGTTTCCATGCTCAGGTCACGCTGCCTTCCCCAAGGCACTCTGACCAAGGTCAGTGCCAAGGCTCTTCCCTTCACCACCCCCAAGATGGGCTTTCGGAGAAAATTCACTTCCTAGTTAATCTCTTCCAGCGTGACGGCTTAGAGAAACAATGAAAACTGGGCACAGCCAAACGCTTGCTGCTCTGTTCCTGAAAAGCAGGAGGTCATTCTGGTGATGGCTGAAGAAAAAGGAGAGAAAGGAATGAGACCCTGAGTGGGTGTTAGGGCTTGTTTAATAGCCCCCTGCTTTCACCTCTGTAGGATCTCAGCTACAGTTTCAGCCCTTCAGATAACAACTGCCAAATTCTTCTATAAGAGGGTCATAACCTGCTTTAGCAAACACTGCTTAAAGAAAAAGACAGACCCTTTCAAACCCTTGCTTCTTTCATGTTTTTAATACTAGATGGTTCTTTCTGAACTAAATCCAATTTCTCCCCAAGCACTCCATCACTGAGGCTGATCTCCCTGGGTCCCTCCTTTGGATCAACATTCCCCAGATGACCGCCCTCAGCACCCAGAGCTCCCACCTCAATTTGCATGGGATCACACAAGCCCACCTCCACCTTTTAGGGCAGGCTGAACGTTATTTCTTCTGCAGTCACTTGCTGTCACTGAACTTATATGGAGCTTTTTCATTTGTTTGGTTTTTTTTTTTAATATGTATAGTAAATCACACCTTAGACATCTCTGTCAAAGTTGATGGAAACGAATGATTTCAAGGCTATTCTGAAAAGGAGAAACAAGATTGACTTGCACACAGCTGTGCTCTGCTTCCAAAGGTAACTGAACTAAAAAGAAAATGTCATCTTTGCAGCCTCATAAGGACATTGCAGCTCTTCCAGGAAGATTGGTATGAATTGCACTGATGCTTCCTCTCAGAGGAGTGAAATTGAAGCCAGAGATCCTTTTGGCAAAGACATCAGCTTAAGCAATGGGAACACTCATGCCAAATGATCACAAGACAAATATCAAATCCTGGCTGTTAAGCAGTATTCCCCCACCATGTGCAATAGGGCTTTAAATTAGCCACACAGAGAACTCACTAACAGCATTGTCCAATCCATCCCACTATTACAAACTGTATGCCACACTCTAGGAGATGGGAAAATTTCCTTTTAAGGTAAACTCAGCTGCTTACACAGCTGCCTCAACCAGCAGGAGATATCTTCCTTGGAGCTCAATATTCAATCTCAATGTGGTATCAATCCTTTCCCAAAGAAGAAATATTCTTCCAGGGTCACATGAATGATAGTTACATTTATCACCACAAAATTCCCTTTTCTCATCTCCAGTTAGCCTCCCAACAATTCAATCTACAAACAGTACTCAGCCTACTGGAAAACTATGGGAAGGGATCATTGAGTTGTTTGATTTGGAAGGGACCTTTAAAGGTCATCTAGTTCAACTTCCCCACAACAAATAGGGACATCTACAACTAGAACAAGTTGCTCAGAGCCCCTTTCAGCCTGACCTTGTCTCCAGGGATGGGGAATCCACCATCTATCTCTCCAGGCAAGCAGCCCCTGGAGGTCTCCAGTTTACTGCTCTGTTGGAAACAGAGCTGAACTTCAAGTTAGACCAGGTTCCTCAGCAGCAAATTCAGCCTGGTTCAGAACATCTCTAACAACAGGTACTACACAGTCTCTTTGGCTGTTTCCATCTCTGACCACCCATACCAAAGCTTTTTATCCTTCTACCTTATCAGACTTTCCAGCTTTGCAACTTGCATCTTGTACATTCACTGGGCACCTCAAGAGTTATCTCCTTTCCAGCTTCCCACTAGGCAGCAGAAGCCAATAACATTACTCCTCTTCTCTTTTAAGGCTCTCCCACCCCACCCACAAGTCTTGTTCCCAAGCCTCCTTCCATACGAGATCAGGCTCAGCTGAACACCTCTGCATAACCCTGCCCTCCTCTTCTGCCATTCCCTGGCATGCATACAAGCTCTCTATTTTTATAGCAAGAGCTGGAATCCATCCTCCGCCAGCTGGAGTGCAGTGCCCGAAAGCTGCTCGTGACACAGGCACTGTTATAATTGTGCCCCCAGGTTTTCCTCTCATGAGCAATGCACACAGAACTCCTTGCTACAAGAGAGCTCTGGACCAACAGCCTTTAGGCTCCGGGTATCCAGTTTGAAGTAAGAAAAAGTTTCTCCACAAAGTACATCACCAAAAGCCCACTAGCCATTATCAAGCACAGCAGCTCAATTGCAGGCTCCAGGACAGGAAATTGGAACAAAGTTGGAAACTACACATAGAGAGAACTCCACATGCACCCTCTTTCTTACATCTGCTTTGTTAAGTATTAAGTACAGCATTTCCAGACCAAGTGACAGCACAGACTTTACCCACTACTTCCTTCCTACTCCAGACCAGGGCTCAAGACCACCACTATGAAATTGCCACAAATTGCTCCTGCTGATAGCTTTCCTGCTCTGCACATCAGAATCCAGGAATCTGTTTTTTTAAAGCAAGAGCAAAGGATATATTTACCAGAAGTGCTTTTACACTCATTCAATTCAACACATTTAATACTACCTTATCACAACGAAATCACCACTCCTTGTGTCTCAGCGTTCCCGGAATGCCTCCAGTATGATCAACATGAGCCTACGCTCCTCTTTCCATTTGCAAAAGCATATAAGCAATGCAACTAGCAACATATACTCTGAAAAGCACTTCTAGAAAAGAAGCTTGCATGAGGAATACTGAAAAAAAAAAAAAACCACAAGGATTTATGCTTTTTAGGTTTTTAGAACAACAAAACATTGACCCTGGTTAAGGGGCTGTGCTGCCAACCTCCAGGCAGCACGACACAAGCTGTGCACACGTGGCTGTACCCATGTTGCCTCCAGGTCTAAAAATACAGTGCCATCCATCAGGCTGAGCTGGCTCCCTGGCTGGGCAGAGCGTGTTTCTCCTACCATCAAGTCTCCTGAGTACCCTATGAGTGATTCTATGTGGTTCTGTCTCTATTATCAACTCTTTGAAAGGATAGATAACAGCAGGAGAAGGGGAAATGGTTTTAAGTTGAGAGAGGGAAGATTTAGGCTGGATGTCAGGGGGGAAGCTCTTTACAGAGAGTGATGAGGTGCTGGAACAGCTGCCCAGAGAGGCTGTGGATGCTCCATCCCTGGAGGTGTTCAAGGCCAGGTTGGATGGGACCCTGGGCAGCCTGGTCTAGTATTAAATAGGGAGATTGGTGGCCCCACATGTGGCAGGGGGGTTGGAGCTTCATGATCCTTGATGTCCCTTCCAATCCTGGCCATTCTGTGATTCTAGCTCTTGGATGAGCCTTTTCCTCTCACTGGTTTCTCAGCACAGCAAACCTGTTCACATATTTTTATTTCTAACCAGGATCCTGAAGGAAATCTTCAACCTTTGCCCAAATCCATAGATCATAGGGATGATATCAAAGCACAGTTCTATACAATGGCCTTCCCTGAGATTATGTGGTACTATTCAAACAGACCTTATTTTTTTCTCCCCTAGGTTTCTACCCTTAACAGCCTAAGCAGCCAATCCTTGGATTTCAAACTTAATCATTAAAAACTGGATCTATGCAAATCAACAACGTACTTCATGCCTTCTTATGATTAGCTACAAAAGCAGCATAAGAAAATGACAGTTTACTTCAGCTCATATCTTTTCATGGGACTACACATCTACAACAAGACCATCTAGCCATACAATGGCACACACACACTGAAGTCTGACAGTGGTCCTCGCTCCAGATCAGATAGGATGCCCAAAGCTGAGGACATTTTAATGCTTTGTAACACTAAGACTGAGAACTCACATCTGCCAGTGCAGACCCAGGAACAACAACCACATTTTGGGATGTTTCAGCTCTTTCACAGCCTCGTGCCAAATCACTGTAGGAGCTCTGCTCTGTGGTTACTCATTCCAAGGACAATACAGCAATAAAACAAGAAGCTGCAAGACTGGGAATGAGATTTCTTAAGCATCCTTCAAGAAAACAGGGTAGATACAGATCTCATTAAGCGCCAGACTGCAAATTCAGACTGATCATGCATTTTTGGGTCCATCTGCTGTGAAGACAAAGCTCTGCCTGTATTTTTCCCACATTACTTGAAGTTATTGGTAAGAGAAGAGTTGTCTCTCCAAGAATGACACTCCTCTAAGATGATGGCAATAAAGCCTACTCCCACATTTGCAGCCAGCTTGGTATGAGGTGGGAATACTCCAAGCAGGACTTTACAGGAGTCCACTGGATGTCAAAAATCTTCCTGGCACAAACACGAGAAGTAATGCTGCACAAATGATCCTTGAAAGGGGCCACAGTTCTTCAAGCCACTTCCATATTAGGCATCAAATCCCTACCAGAAAATGGATGATTTAATTCACATTGACAAATACAGATAGCATTAATAAAAACCAGAGTGCAGAATGGGACAGAGACATAATTCTAGCACTGCCACAGAGGGGATGATGAGCTGCACTCACCCACATCGAGTAGAACATTTGCATGGGGAAGTGTCATCTGCTCAACCAGTGCTGCAGGAAGAGCGCTGCAAAGTTATCAATGCACCAGAAGTTAAGACAAAGTCCTGAACCAGCAGGGAAGTGGCCCAGGTGCCTCTACAACAGCACAGAGCAAACCCAAATATGAACATCATTGTTACAAACACCAGGAAGGCAGAATTGAGCTGGTTTTGTCCCATGCCTACCTGAAAAATCCCATGGGGATCTAGAGTAGCAGAGGAGCAGTCCCCAGCTAGGATGACCCAAAAAAGCTCAGAGTCTCTGGCATGAGCAGAGCTCCCCATCAGTATTTGGGGAGGACACACTCACCTACCCCAATAAGCTCTTCACACTGCACCAGCACAGCCCCACTCACATCACATCCCACCCCACCACGTGCTCCTGGATATTCTGTGTTAGACATTTCCCATACGGAGCAGAACCAGAGCTTTATCAGCTGAAGGACAGTACAATCACAGCACTCGATAGCAATCCCCTATTTAAAATCCTGATGGAAGCACTAAGAGGCTAGGTTTAATTTGGTGCACCCTTTCCCAACTCTAGTATTTGGTCTATGCTAAAGGGAAAAGATACCAAACAAACAAGGAAAGAAACAGTTAATACACTGAAAGGAAGAAATAAATTATCTATTATAACAAAGAAGCATAAGTCTGTTTCTGTTTTGGTGGGTGGTTTTTGTGTTTTGTTTTGTTTTTTTATTTTGCTGAAGTGTGAGGATGCCAATGTTAATGTGTATACTGGGAGGACAAACAGCAACCTTCACTGACTGCATGCATCCCAGCACAGCTACCCCCAATATTTCTCATGAAAAAGCCTTGAAAAGAGGTTGAGAAGTTCTTCTTACGAAAAGTGATTCTAAAAGTTTGCATTTCCATGTGGTCAAAAAGTCACGGCTCCCTCCTTCAGTACAGCATAACTCACATCACTGAGCACAGTGCATTTGTTCCTCTTCTAGTCTCACTTCAAGCACAGCCAACTGCTGCAAATATTTAGCTAGGTTCAAGTCAAAGGTCACATTAAGGCACAGGGCGTGTGCTGGACAACACAAATTGAGAGCAGGTGATAACTGGGAGGCAATGTATCTGCGTAAAGAATTAAGTCTTAATACAAATAATTCTATTTTGCACCAGCGTGTCTCACAATTACAGTCTAGACATTTTAATGAAAAAAATTGGCAAAAGGAATGGGACAGAACACAGTTATTACCTGTAAGAAATTGTTTGCTTCATTTAAATTGCATCTTTCATTTAAAGCACATCTCTGTGTAATGACCTCTGGTCATTTTAGCCAGAGCTCAGGTAGTTTGCAATTCTGTGCATGTTGCAAGGCCACTTATTTCAAACAGTACTCACACAAAGATTTCTCTTTAAAACTCAATGAGACGTTCTCCAAAAGAATCTTCCCTTAATCATCTCATGTTTGTACCTGCAGCTTCCAGATGACTACTGATACTCCAGTGCCAGTCCAGCACGTTCAAAGAACTTCAGAAAATGAGAAGCAGATTTCACAAGTTCAGCTATAAGAAACACAACCAAAATATCTGAACTGCGTGTGAACTTGCTGACAGTAAGTAATTCAACATCGAGAGCTCTTGCTGTTGACAGTAGCACTGGAAAACAAGCACTGTGTTCAGAGCTTTCTGTCCATGTAAGACAATGCCTTTCTGAAGACAACCAATGCTCTGTGTCCCACAGAGGGGCAATGGTAACCAGTGAAGATCAGGCTGTGTTGCCAGCATTGTTTAAGCATGCTTCCCCTCCACTGGTCCATCAACACAGGAACACCCAGCACTGCAGCATCAGACGTTGTCCAGCAATTTAATTCAGTTCTCAAACTCAAAAGGAAGAATACAAACCTATATCCAATTGCTTGCATTATGTTTGCCATCATATTCAGAACCATCAGCAACAGACTGGCAATAGACACAGATTGCTACATGATCCCATTGAACCCCCCAGTATAAATAAATGAGCCTGAATTCTAAACCATAGAGAGAGTTTGCTACTGTTACTGCACAAGTGGATGCCAAGGGTCCTGCAGAAAGGAAGAGGAGCCTTAAGGAAATTTCTACTCCACCCCACACAGCACGGTTCACTGGAAAGTCTGTCAGTATCTTAGGTCCTGAGCAAAGAATAACATTTGCGTACTCACCTTTGGCTAACACTCAGGTTGGGAATCTTTAATAAACTAAGGCAAGGTATACAGGTCTGGGAACACAGCTGGCCTGTCAATGCAACACAGCCCAGGACTGGGATGGAGGACGAGGTACAGGATGGCCATGATAGCAAAGTAATTGATAAAACTGTCCCTGAGTCACTTTGCTATTTGATTTCATTGATGAGTTACTTGTACTCCCAACCTCCCACAGCCCCTACGACACCCAAATCACTCTGCATTCACACCAGCACTCACCCCCATCATATCCCTAAGCAAGTAGACTTTAATCCCAAAGTCCACCACCAGAAATGGACAGAAACACTCCCAACGAGGGGCTGCAGGGCTGGGACCCTACCAGCAAACACCAGGAGCCCAGGCAACTTGGGAGCTGCCCTCTGGGACCCCTTCCCTGTGGCAGCAACCACACTGAGCTCCCAGGGCCAGTTAGTTACACAAGTCCTGCATGACCTGCCACATTTACTTAAGACGCTATTAGCTTGCCTAAATTAGATCTTCAGTTTGAAACAAATTATATTTATTTGATTTTGTGCCAACAACTCTGGCTAATTTAAAGGGCACTGCAGTTATGCGGTGTTAATTCTACACGATGGAAAGCAGGCTCAAACATCTCATTTCCAAACACAGCAATATTAGTGGAGAAGGTTGATCCTTCCCTTTTAATCACTGTCAGTTGTCTTTATAGTATATGCAGCAATGTAAATATCATGCTGGCTGTCATCAGGTATTAGCACAGCTCCTAGCACAGCACTGGTACAGTAGCCAAGCCAGCATTTTCTTTTCTTCCCTCCCAACCTTTATCTCTGAACTCTGTCTCAACTCTAATTGTCAACTGCAGAGGATATTTTATTTGGCCAGGATTCCACTAAACAGAACAATCTGTCTGCATACAGTGCAGATGTTTGATAGTACAGTGGCTATTTTAGGTAAATAAGCTTTTAAGTATCTGATATGCCCTCTCTTGAAGGCTATTATCCTTTCTTTTCAGGGAATCTGATCTAATAAGTCTTCTCTGCTTCTATTAGTGCGTTCAGCACACAAGATTAGCCCACTGGTTAGAAATTACATTATTTATCCAACAGTAATGAGAATCTCAGGACCTGGACAAATTCGTATGCTCAAGCTGCTAGCCCATCAGCCTCTCAGCTGTTCAAACAAAGATTTCCATCGATGGCTCATTCAACAGGAAATCAGTTCATGCTCAAGACACTTTTTTCAGAGAAGTAAAGTTTGCTGCAAGTCAATACCAAGGTATTTATAAGACAGCACTTGGCACCCTCTGTGATAGTCTTTAGTAAAGGGATGGAACTCACAGCCTTGCTGCACTAACTCCCAAGGTCAGAGACAGAAAGATTCTTAAAGAAGCAGCCTAGGAGGCAAAGCTCAAAGCTCCCACAGGTGAGGACAGAAAATACAGCGTGTTTCTAAGGGATTCAGTTTCCACTGGGGGATTTCAAGGAATCCCAGATCAGAAGATGTTTGCAGCTGAGGTGCTTGAGGTTTGGAGACAACCAGCTGTGGCTCTCCCATGCTTTTACTGGCAGTGTCCTTGCTGGTACAGCCTGACTGTAAATAAAGTGGCACAGGGAAAACACCAAGCTATAGCTGCCTGCTATAAAAGACCAGGCATCGTTCCTTCCTACTATCATAGGGAATCCATTCAGCAGCTGTTTCATACTGCACCAACAGGGTCACACGGAGATTTGAGTGTTTAATAGAACGTGTGCCCATAATTCCCCCATGCACCATTTCAAACACAAGCATTCATTAATTTGCCATAGGGATTATGCGATTTGGCATCTGCAATAGCAGGGAACTGCACTCTGTGACCCGGGGAGTCCTTTCTAGTTCTGTCTCAGCAAAATAAATGACAGGAGCTTTCTATTTTTGTTTCGAAATTTGACATAATGAAATCCATCCCTGGGGATTTCACGGGAAAGGTGTTTACTTTGCGACAAGAAGCGTCATCTTCAATTTATGAGTTTTCAGTCACCAAGATAACCCAGAATTGTGCTGCCTGCCTGGAGCTGAAGGCCACCCAAAATGAAGAAATGAAACTGCCCTGCTTACCTCAACAGGTCTCAGCTGTCAGTACAGCCAGCTCATTTTCTTCAGAAAAAGACTGCAAGTGCTCTCATTCCACAGCCATTAGCTTGATCTCTCACTTTCCAAATGCTATAATTTCCTACTACTCTTCGCACTACTTTCAGTGCATCGTCTTCAGAGAGCTGGAATTAACTCCAGATCCCAAGGAAACAGATTTACAATCTGCAGAAGACCAAAATTGAGCTAGAAGCTGAGACCAAACCAAATACGAGAGCGCACAACCTGTCCAGCAGTAACTATGGAGCTTTCATAAAGCACTCAAAAAAACTCAATACAAAAAGTATCCTGTATTACCACAAAGATGCAATGACCTCACATCCTGACCACAAACCTTTCAACAGATTCCACATTCACAACATTTTCCCAACTGACAATGCTCTCCACTCTAATGAATTGCAAAATTTATCAATTAACTTCGACCTGAGACAGAAGCCTGCCATCCAACGTGCCAGCAGAGCACACACAGCCCCATGCACTCGCTCACCTCCTACCAGAAGACTCTGTGATGCACCCACAGTCAGAATTTCACTCCAGTTTTAATCCTAGTTCTGTGGATGGATGGAAAGGAAACGAACATAGCATCCTCCTCCCACACAGCTTTATTAATAGCAAGGTGCTAGCAGTAAAAAGAGGAGAGTTTGTGCTCAAATCACCATTCGTGGCTACAGAGCAGTACAAATTCTGGCAAAACCCAAAGAGAATTTACTACAGTAAGAGATGATCACTGAAGTATTTCAACTTGCACTTCTTTTTACAGCTGTTCAGAACCTTTTCTCTCCTGCATGAATTTGCACTGGGCTCATTTCCTGCCTGAAGGAAATATTCATTTGGGAGAACCCTATAAAATCAGTTAAGCACAAACCAGTTTCAGAAGAGAAATAATTTTTCCCCCCCTTCTCTTCTCCCTCCTCCCCATCCAACCAACCCAGCAGCTCTTGAGACAAAACGGATGGGGTAGAAAATTAAGTTTGGCAAGAGACTAAAACCTCATTCACAAGAGCTTTCCTGTATTACAGAAAAAAATGCATTTTAATTTGACCGTGTTATAAGATACTCAGTGTGTTGCTGCACAAGCAAGCAGTGCATGCAGCATAAAACATTAATGGACGTATGGAGGGAAGTTTCAGCTAATTTGATGATCTGGTGAAAAAGTGAATCAGTGTTCTGGATTTACTCTGCATTTCATTCACAGATGGGATTTGTGAAGCCTTGCTGAAGGCAGCCATCCCTGCAGACTTCTGGGTAAGCAGAACTGGTTTAGGAAATCCTTGCAAAGCAAATTAAAAGAGACTCTGGTTTGGTAGAGGACAATAACATAACCAAATTTTTTTTTCCAGTCTGGAATCTCTCTTACTTGCAAAAAAAAAAAAACAAACTGTGTTAAGCAAAAAATGTGTGTGCAGTGAATCACATGCAGGCAAATACTGCACTCAGACAACCTAACAGATCCTCTGTCCGGTTAGCAGGATCCAGTGCTGAGACTGGCCTCCTCACTTGCACTTGTGCATGAGAGGAAAGTGAAAAACACTGAAGCTACACTAGAACCCAGACTGGTGCTCTACGTAATTTAGCAACAGTTACAATATTCGGTATACTTACTCAATCCCTCTATCATCATCCAGTTTATTTGGCACATCAGAGGAATCCCAGAGAATCACAGAATTGTAGGGGTTGGAAGTGACCTCTGGAAATCCCCCAAGTCCCTGCTACAGCAGTTCCCTACAGCAGATCACACAGGAAGGCATCCAGGCAGGTTTGAAATTGCTCCAGAGAGGCAGACCACAATCTCACTGGACAGACTTTCAGGGCTCTGTTGTCCCCATAGCAAAGAATTTTTTCCTCACGTTCAGAATGAACTTCCAGTTTGTGACCACTACTCCTTGTCCTGTCACTAGGCACCACCAAGAAGAGCCAGGCCTCATCCTCTTGAATCTCACACTTTAGATACTTAAAAGCAATAAGATCCCCTCAGCTTTTTCTTCCCCAGGTCTAACAGGCCCAGGTCTCTCACTCAGCCTATCCTCATAAGGGAGATGCCCCAGCCTTTCATCATCTTTGTGGCCCTATGTTGCACCCTCTCCAGCAGTTCCCTGTCTGTCTTGATCTGAGGAGCCCAGACCTGCACACACCACTGCAGATGCAGTCTCATCAGAATAGAGCACAGGGGAAAAACATCCCTCAACCTGCTGGTCACACTCTCTGTAATGCACCCCAGGATTTCATTGGCCTTCTTGGCCACAGGGGCACACTGCTGGCTCATAGCCAAACTGTTGTCCACCAGGACACCCAGGACCTTCTCCACAAAGCTCCTTTCAGCAGGTCAGCCCCCAACCTGCACTGATGCATGTTTATTCCTCCCCAGCTGTGGGACTCTACACTTATCCTTGTTGAACCTCCTGGGGTTCCTCCTCACCCAGCTTACAGCCAGGTCACATCTCACTGAACAGCAGCACAGCCTTCCACTGTGTCAGCCACTCCTCCCAGCTTCATAGAATTGAAGAGGGTACATTCCATCCCTCCATCCATGTCAGTGACGAAGATGCTGAAGATGCCTCATGTACCAGGGGAGATGAGATCCTGGTAAAGAGCCTGGAGCACACATCAGCCAGGGATCCAACCCTGTTGCCTGCAAGATCACACTGCATGACTGCCAGAAAGAGACACAGAACTGGATTCCTCCAGCCACATCAGGGCTGAGCTTCCTTAGGTGAAGCCATGGGAACCTGCTGCAGCTCTGAGAGCTGAGTTCTTTGGCTCAGCAGCTCAGCATTTCAGCTGTTTGATTCCAAAGGGAGCAAGCACATGGAAATAGGCTAAACTCATCTGGAAAGTCCCAGGATCCTGATATTTCAGAATTTTCTAACACCAAATTCCAGTCCTCCACAGCTATTCTTCTACACCCACAAAGCTCTCAAGTCTGTCTCTTCCCATTAAGAAAGTTTAGCAACACCCAGTTTACAAGCACTCCATCAGCACGTCCACAGCTAAATGTACTACTACTACAGAGACTTACAATGGATATCATGCATCTTAAGGGAAATCTTCCAAGGAAATCTGACCAAAGTGCAGTTTTTAGTAATTTGCTAACACAATTAGCAAGAAGAACCAACATTACTGCCCATCACTTTAAATCACTCCAACTTTAATTAAAAGATTGAATCTCAGTGGACAAGCTGCTAATGCTCAATAGTAAAATAGATACTGCCAAGCTTAAACAGACCAACATTTGGGGAGAGTCAATTCTCGCCAAGGTTTCAGCAGTTACAGAAGGAATGAGCCTCTAGGGCAAGCATTTGTCAGCCAACATACGCAGCTCTTAGGTGTACTCAGGAGCCCAGCACATGCAAGTTTCCCAGCATTAGCCAAGATATGAGAGTTAAACTGAAGCCATTTTAATGGCTTTTTTAAGAAATCAAAGTGTTAAGCATTAATTGTTGCAGCCATGGAAGCAACAGCAACAGAGAAAGCAGGCACGGTAAAGTGTGAACTACTTCCATGTTTTTTTTTTCTTAGCATCTCAGAATAGCTGAAAGCAGCAGGATCTGCCTCTGCCCTCCCCTCAGATCAGCAGGACTGGCTGCCTCAATAATAACGCTGTGCTCTTCCCAGCCAGCCTCTTTCACCACAGCTTGTGCTTGTCTTTTGTGCCCTCAATCTGCTTCCCTGTGCATTTTATTCCCCTTCCTACCAGAAAGCAAACAACAGAAACACCAAACAAAAGACACATGCACAACTAAACGCCGTTTGTTTTCGCTTCCCGAGAGAATGACTCAATTTAGTCCTGTTCTGGAAGCAACGGCAAAGGTCTTAAAGAAAGAGACATGTTGAGCATCCAAAGGAAGGGCAGTGTGGATGTAGAGCAGCCAGGTTGTGGAGTCACTCAGTAACAACCATAAGATACCTGAGAAACTGTGATATCATTCATGCTGGTGCCCAAACAACAAGAAGGCCTTCTGACCAACTTGACGTGGAAAAAGTTGATGAAGAGCACACAAAGCAAGCAGCCCGAATACTGGAAATATGCTGGAGGAATCAATTTGGCTGGTTGTGCTCAGAGGGAGGAATGGGAACCAATGAGGAAACGCTAAAACAAAACATATGGCATGAAGACTGAAGCCTAAACGCTCCATTTAGTTCTCAAGCAGTTGTATTTTATAGAGTGTAATGATTTTTCTTGAATGGGTGTAAAACGGGCACGCAAAACTGACTGCAAGTAGTCAGGAGGGCTCATGAGTGGAAATCAACACTGCCTTAAAATAGAAAGATACAAAGTTAACGCTGAACACGCAGCTCCCTTTGCACTCCTGGCATCCCACACCAAGGCATCAGCCACACCTGATGAGCTCTTCTTTCAGCAGCTGTGAACACTCGGGATAGGAGAACCAGGCAGGCAGAAGACAGGTGACCAGAGATACTCTGATAAAATTTGGGGAAGCAGAAATCTTAGTTCTCAGAAAGCTTCTACACAGCTGTAAAAGAAGGCTGTATACAGCAGATATACATTTGCTCACACATACGGTTGGGGAAATCCTGGCTAGAAATGCAAATATCAGATTCCAAAAGATCACCGTGCTGCTCACAGACAAAACCCAATGCTAAAGCTACACAAACCGCAGTCATTAAAAAACCTAATCATTGAGTAAATCTCCATTTCAATTTTCAATTTAAGCTTGATTTCTGAGGGGAAAAGAAACTCCCACCACATCTGTTCACCCGGCCTGTGCTGTCCTCATAGCTGCGAAGGAATCTGTCAGGGGGAAAAGGGCACAGGAACAGAGCAAGGGAGAATTCCCACTGCTCATTTATCTTCTGTTTCTGGCACAGGCTGCTCGCGGTAAAGGAGATGCTCCTAAATCAAACGACCACAGCCAGCACAGCTCTTCTCAACCCCAAAAAGTAGCAAAAAAGCGAATGACCCAATTCCAATCAACTTCATTACCGCTACCAGCTTTTCCAACAGGAATAGTGAGATGTGAGGGAACCTGTGCATGCAGTATCTGAGCAGCAGGAGGTCTCATTTTTTTCAGGCTTCACGCAGAGGGCTGCTGTGATTTGTATGCAGTTGGCATCTGGAAGACCACCTTCACAGCCACCAGGCAGGCTGTGTTTGCTTTTTTGAGATAAAAATCCAGGCATCTCTCGAGGCGGTATTCACCTGCAAATGTTGTTGTTCCTCTATGGGCACACTGCACAGAAATGCTTTGCAATTTGTCTTCTCTCCCCTCATCTCCATTTTATCCTTTTTGGAAAGGAAAGCTGGGCTCTGATTCTGAGCAAGGTTCCTTCATCCAACGGAACGTAAGTTATTTAAGCCTAAGGGAAGCTACTCAGCAGTTACTAACACTAACTAAGTGTAATAAATGCAGACATTAATCCATACCTTTATATTGGCATGAGTCACCTCCACTGCTGACTAATCCTTTTATTTTTTTATTAGCCAGAATCAGGAGGGCAGTTTTACAGAAGTTCTCTTTGCTGCTGGAAAACGTGCTCACTCAATTCCTGCACTGAAGCAGTACAGAGCCCTGCATGGTAAATGAAAGCCACACATTACTGTTTTCAGGCAAAACCAGCACAGGAATGAGACTACACATGAATTTCCCTTCTTCTGAGGTGGAAAAACAGCTGAGCTGGTAACCTACAGAATGGTGGGCTCTAAATTTAAAGAGCAACATTTTTCATGAAGAAACAATCTTCTCAAAGCACCAGCGCAATTTTCACCCCTTTCCATATCAGGTTCTCGCTTTGTTCCCTACTAAAAGACTTTTACAGCTCCACAGAAGTAAAGAGAGTTTAACCCCCTCCCCCAGAGGCCCACAGGGGACCCAAAGCGGACAGCAAAGCAGTCCAGCTCAGTTAACACAGTGACATTTTGTCCCACAAATCACACACGTGCTAGGAAACTTGCGTCACATCTCCATCCCGGCCGCTGGCAGACACACCAATGTTTGAAGTGAGTAAGGGGGTGGGGATGGTAAAGTTAAAAAGAGAAACCATATGTTTGCAATATACACATTTCAGTGTACACTCCATCCCACTCCGGAATGCCAACACAATCCTTCAATGAGCAGATAACATCCAGAAACTCAGCTCACAGAAGGGCAGGGAAAGACACAGAAGTAGTTAAATGCTTCCTTCCCAATTCCTCCCCGTGTTCAGCCAGTGACTGCAAGGCTACCACACAGCTACATCCTCCTGATATTCTCAGGCTGTAGGATGTGAGTTTCCAGCAGCAGGTTCTCCTAAGAGCAGTACATTCACAGCCCCCTTTGTTCCCACCTATAGCTACAAAGAGGCACTGTCCTCCCACCCCCAGCGTTGGGCACTCCAACCTGACTCCTCAATTCTGTGCAATCAGTGCAACCCTTTGCAGGCACCCATCCCACTCCCTTCCCCACAGGGCATTCTCCTCTCTCCCCCTTCATCTCTCACTCCTTCAAGCGGATGAGCATCATCCTCCCCAGGGTGTATTTTCCAAAGGAGGTTTAAGGGGCTGAGCTGCCAGATTATGCTTTCCTTTATAGGGAGCTTGTCTCCTTTCTAAAGTGCTGCTGTTTCTCATTGCACGAAGGGAGAGGACAAAGCCTGATCCCACAGAGCAACAGGGATTTCCAGAAGGATTTCCCCCCCCCCCTTCATAGCTTTAGTTCCTTCCTACTTTTAAACAATGCCAAGAATTTAATCTCTCAAAACAGCATTTTCCCAAACTTTCCCACCCTTGTTAACAGAAAGTAAGTCTCCCTGTCAGGCAGGGATGGAAGACCTGGGCACAACAGTGCTACATCATCTATAAACTTCAAATAAAACCACTCCACAAAGATCACACTAAAAATTAACCTCCTTCCTAAAAGCCTTTGGACAGGAGCCTGTTCTGCCAGCTCCTGCTTTATTTCCTGCCTTGGGAGAGTGACACGAAATGCACTGACCGTACAGTCACCTGCAGCACCACCTCACACGTGCCATATATTCACCCTAAAGCCATGCATCCCTCAAACATGCACCCCAACAAAGTGGATGAGACAGCCAATGCACCAGTCCAGCACCAGGGAGGCCTTGGGTAACTATACAGTTTGAAGTTGAAGAGAGTAAAAAAATAAAATCATTAAATGGAAAAGAGGGCTGGGGCCTCAAGCTGAGAGGACAATGAATGAAAATTCACAACAGCAGCAAGGCATCAGGATAAAAGGCTCAATGGTAGGACTGAGAAAAACCTCCCTGAACAGATCGGAAATCACTCAACCCCTAAACAGACTGAAGTTACACATAGCTGTGAGTGCCACGCAGGGAGGAACCATCCCCCAAAATGAATGAGGCTGCTCCAGAGTGGGAGATCTCAGTCTGGTTGCGGAGCTCGTTGTGTGGACACCTTCACACCCACCGCATCTGATGTGGGGAGGTGATGGAGAGGTAAAGGAGCCTCTGTAGGTAGCTCTACAGCCCTGTCCCACTCTGCCACTGCTCACCATAGCATGGGGTTGACCAAACACACACACCCCCCTCCGAGCAGATGGGAGGCAGAGTTGGCTGCAATTAAAGAAACGAACCCCACCCTCTGCCCCACACTTCTGCTGAAGGAGGGAGCAGCCCCACACACCCAACGCTTTTTCTTTCGGAGGCATGCAGATCTCCACACACCCCCCAACAGAGACAGAGGCAGCGTGCAGACCTCCCCAACACACACACACACAACTACACAGCCTGGGATGGAGGCACAGCCCCACACACACACAGCACAGGGGCAGCCCTCAGAAGAGGGACCCCCAGAAGCACCACAAGGACAAAAGAGGGGGTGTGGGGGGGCAGCTCTTCTCACCTCGCTCGCGGTGTGCGTGTGGGGGGGGGAGGGGGGGGGGGAATCTGAGGAAAGCAAGATGACAAACCGCCCGCCCCAGAGCAACGGAGAACCCCGCAGCCCCTCAGCGGGACGCTCTCACTTCTCCCCGAGGGGGGCGGCCCCCCCATCACCTCCCACAGCCCTCACGCACAGCCAAAGCCCCGCTCCGGGTCCCGTCCCGCTCACCGATGACCTCCTGCAGCTCGTAGTCATCCTTGTTGATGGACCAGGGCAGCGCGCTGGGCTCCTCGGCCATGGCCGCGCCGTGCCCGCGGCCCGCCCGCCCTCAGGGGGGGAGGCCCCACACGAACGGAGAAGCGCTGCGCTGTCCCGCGCGGCTCGGCCGCTTCGAATCCGACCCTGAACCAAACGCTGCCGACTGCGGCTCCTTCAGCCCCACCGCCTCCTCCTCCACCGCCGCCGCCTGCCGCTACCGCCGGCCAAACTTTGCCTGCTCCCTCCACCTGCCCATGCCCAGAGCGCGCTGACGTCACCTGCGCCCGCCGCCACGCGCGCCCGCCCTCAGCGCCTGTGGGGCGCCGCCCGGCGCCATCTTGAGCGCGGCACCTCTCCGCCTCCCGCGAAGGTTAGTGAGAGCGTAGGGCGCGTTTCCATCGCTCTCTCACACCGTCGCTATTCGGAGATGGAGAGTTGCGGCGGGCTGCCGAGAGCGGGACGTGGAGAAAGGCTCGGTAAAGAGGAGAAAGGGAAGGGCGGGGATGCCACACACAAGATGGCGGCCGCTAGCGCCTTCCCATCCTTTAGGAGAGCGGCGGGAGGGGTTGGTTGCTTGAAACCCACTTCGGGCAGCGATTGGCTAGCGGCTGCCGAACCCGCAATTCCTATTGGCGGAGGGGCTGTCAATCACCTCATGTCCTGCTCCAGGGTCCCTGCGCCCGAGGGGCCTGCGGGTGGCGGGAAGGGCGGCCGGGCGCTGCCGTGAAGGGTTCTCGTCAGGGTGGGGTGTGGGAGGCGCCTTCCAGAACAGAGCCGCTGTGTGCCAGAAGTCCCTTCACTAGGCGGGGGGACATCGCTTCTTTGTGTTTGAAGGAGGATATCACATCAATGCCAGTTTTTGATAACCTGCGATGAGCTGCATTTCAGTGGTGTATATCATTATAGAAAGGCTTAGGTTGGAAGAGACCTTAAAGATCATCTAGGCCCAACCTCCTGCTCTGGACAGGAACACCGCCCAGCAAAGCAGGCTGCCCCATCCAGCCCTGTCTTGAGCACCTCCATGGATGGGGCACCCAAAATTGCTCTGGGAAGCAGTGCTGGGGCCTCACAGCCCTCTCAGTGAACAAAATTCTTACCTAAATATCCCTCTTTTAATTAAAAGCCATTCCCCCCTGTCTTATCACTACCAAATCACATAAAAAGTCGATTCCTCTCTTGTTTCTAACCAGCCTTTAAATACTGGAAGTGCTCAGTGAGGTTTACCCTCAGCTCCCTCAGCTCTCCCTCACAGCAGGGACACTCCCACCCTCTGAGCATCCCTTCCTTCTGTCATGTCAGCGGTACCACTCAGCTTGGTGCCATCAGCAAACTTCCTGAGGGTGCACTCCATCCCAATATCTTCCTGTTAATAAGCTCCTGTCTATAATGAAGGACAGCAATGGCACAGCCTTGCCTGCATTTGATCTACAGTCCTTGTTTAAAAATAGGGCCTGGGGTTAGGATGGGTATGTAGGGTTCACAAGATCTGGTTTTCCCCTCTCTGCACCTGAAGATAAGCAATTATAGTATTTCCAGCTGCCTGATACTTCCACATATTCCACGGAATGTCAGCATTCAGTGATATGTCCGACACCTTCATCCAGGAGTTGATGGCACGTAAGTCCATAACTGGAGCAATGCAGATCTGGATACATTCAGAAATAAGAAAGAAATTAAAAATTAGAAAGAAAAGGAACGTGAGGCCAACTGGTACCATGAACCCACCTAGGCTGCTGTCTACAGCTGACATAAAATACTTAAAATAATAAAAACAATGCATTTCTTGCTATCACCAGAAGTCATCAGGTGAATCTGATAAGATATACAACTTGTTTAGGTTAGATATTAGGAGGAAGTTTTTCACCCACATGGTGGTGATGCGTTGGAACAGGTTGCCCAAGGAGGTTGTGGATGCCCCATCCCTGCAGGCATTCAAGGCCAGGCTGGATGTGGCTCTGGGTCACCTGGTCTGCTGGTTGGTGACCCTGCACATAGCAGGGGGTTGGAACTAGATGAGCATTGTGGTCCCTTTCAACCCAGGCCATTCTATGATTCTATGATTCTGTGATTCTTATAGCTTGGTAGCAGACACTGCTGCAAGACAAGGAACATCAGTTATACATATTTTTAGCTGATTGGGACACATTCCTGAGATGCCTCTGATGAATCAGGCTCTGTGAAAGGCCACAGCACTCTGCCAAATGCATGGTGTGACTTCAGTACTTTCAGTTGTGCTACCTCACACGGGACACTGTCTCTTTCCCTCTAGTCATTTTTTGTCCTACAGATGCAAGAGGCCCACAGCCCCATCTTGGTGCAGTTGTGCAGACGCTGAACAAAGATGGTCTCTGTCCATAAGGCAGACCTTTCAGCTTAAAAAATGTTCATTTTTCCTGCTCGACGGTGTTAAACATTCCCCAGCCAAGCAATATTTTGTATTTGCTAAATATGCTTTAATTACTGTTCAGAACGGTCTCTGTGATCTCTTAATGATGTTATAAAAGCAGTTTTTGAAGCAATTAAAAGTCAGTTTTATCCTGGAGCATGCACTCATGTGGCCAGTGTCGTATTTCTGATAGCAACAGCATGTTAAAAAGGGATCTCAGCCAGGCATCAACCACAAAAAACAACAGAGGCCCCAATCCTGAAAGTATTTAAGCACATGCTTTAAGCCTTCACAACCACAATCATACATATGACTAATTTTACCACAGTGTTAATCTAGAGTCAGAATTGGATACTGAAATCTCTTATTCTATGCAGAAAATTCTTCCCCGAAGGCGTCGCTAAAACTCTTGTTGAATTAGATCAATGGCAAAGGATTAGGCCCACAATGAACCCTGGTTTTTCTGAATTAACACAGGCGTTGATCAAAACTAGAATCTCAGGTGTGCGCTGACAAGACCACCAGTGGCCATAGGAGCATAGACAAAATGGTGTGGTTTAATTTCTCAGCTCTGCACTTCCACGTTTTTAAAGCAAGGTCTCTCATTCAAGTAGAATCTAGGTGTTGTGTTGGTTTTTAAATGAGCATTTAATGAAATCTCAAGTGACCGTTTTGGACTGTTCAAAAGTCGAGGCGTTGCATTCATTCATTCGTTCATCCAGCCAGGCTGTTGCAATGTCAGTCTGATGAAAGATGAAAAAAGGAGCTGTCTTGTGAAGATCTTAATCCTTCGCCCGCTTTACACCTTCAAGCAGCACCTTCTCCTGTGTCATCATTAGCATTCTGCTCATCCCACTTCTACTGATTTGCTGTATTTTGTCTGTCTCATGTAGGTTGCGAGCTCTTCAGGGCAGAGGAAACATCTCTATTTATAAAACAGCCTGCGAAGTGGTACTGCTGAATCAAGCAGTTGTTAAAATAACAAGAAATTTTAGCAGAAATCTGACGTGGAAAAACGGTTTCCTGTGTATCCACCTCCGCTCTGTACCAGGCTTTGGGAGAGGCTGAAAAGTGAAAAAATTCCAGGCTTCTTTCAGGTAAGAAGGTTGCAGACCAAGGGAAGGTCTCAGACCTGGGTTTCCTGTAGTTTTTATTTTAAATAAAGCACTACAATGATTAGACCATGCAGTCCCCACCTCTCATTGATTCCACAGTTGAGGAAAGGCTTTCTTTTGATACCGGCATCGCACTGATGTCCCCAGGGCTCCTGTTCCCCATTGCCTGGCTCAGTGCCTTTGGAGGTGGCCAGAACAGGCAGGCACACACACACACATCCACACAAAAAGCTCTCATTCTCACACAGCACATGGTTTCCTGCCTTTGTGGACCAATTACTTATTGTTTCCATGAAGCTTACTGGCACTACCCAGTCCTTTGCCTTTTTTTCCATTCGCATAATACTGGCTATCGTAAAACTGATGCTTAATGCATAGAATGGTGATTCTAACATTCAGTGCACAGAAGTTACTGGTTTTAGTACCTGTAAAATGCTTAACCGTTGGTAATACATTTTATCATCATCTTAAGTGTGACCATAAATAAACTTCAATTGCACCTGGATTACAGAAAACTAGTCTAAGTTGCAGTTTGCTCATCGAGGCATTACATATTTCATCTTACTATTCATGTAGACTCTCGGATTTGTTTCTTGCTACAGCTGAATTGCTCTTTCAAAACAGTCATGCAGAGGCATTGAGAGTTACAGCTCTGTCGTGTGTGGAGCCACACCATTCACTGCCACATTTCTACGTAAAGGTTTTTGAAGGCATCATAAATGGCTGTTTGTAAGTGAGTGTGCATTAGGCACCGTGATTCCTACAAACAAAAGCAGTTAATGTGCTTATTGAACGGCTTGGTACGGGCACAGCTTACTGAAGCAAGAGGGAACTCAACAATGCCTGTTTTATTACATTCAGAATAGTGCAAGTGTGTGTTGGCCAACAGAACGCCTGGCTGCAATTCACTACAAAATTTGCCTGCTATTCTTTCTTCATGGAAATACTTTCAGGTCTATTGAAGGGATCTTACTCTATCAGTGACAGCTGATTATTTAATAAAAAACATGGCAGTTTTCCTTCTAGCTAACAAATACAGGCATACACTTATCTTCAAAGTATTTTTCACAGGAACTGCTGAATCACTGCTGATCCTCTGATTGACCACCTGAGGCAAGCAATGAGTCAGCCCTGGGAGCACAGGTGAAGACAATTCTCCTGTGCTACCCAAAGGGGTGGAGCCTGGCTGTATCTCTCCTAGACCCCGTTTAAGAGCTGACTACCACTAGGGAAGGATCTCTTTTGGAGATTGCTCCTCTTGGAGTTTTCTCAGTAAGCCTGGGACATGGGTAAGCTTTCCATCCATTCTTCTTTAGTGTGATAGTCTGTTTAGCCTAACTTTGTTGTATGTTTTGTAATGATAACATCTGTATATTCATTGATTACACACATGGCCTTTTTGCCAAAGGCCATGCAGTGGGATAAGGAATAGTTTAAAAATCTTCTGTTAGAGCGAGTTTTTATAGCAGTTGTTTTCAAAACATGAGCTAAATGCCAGTCTGAACCACACCAGCAGGTTTCCATAAATGATCCTGTGTTAGAGCAGGTATCTCCGCCCCATCGTTCACTGCTGTGTGCTCAGTCACTGCAGACTCACATTTGAGGTCACTTTGAAGTCAAGTAGCTGAAGGCCTGGTTTTGACAGGTAAATTCTGGTTCTCACACTGTACTGAAGCTACATCTTGCTCTGCAAACATATTTCTTATCCCATCCCAACTGCCTCTCAGCAGAAAGTGCACTGTTCTCTCACTTCCTCTACTGAAAAATAACCCCCTGAGTTTAACGTTAGGAAACAAGCAAAGAGCTTAGGACCAAGGCAGTTTTTTCTTTTTTTTTTTTTTTCAACACTTTTGCCTTTTAGTATACAAGTCAGGCGTCAATTAACCCTCTTGCTATCAAATTATAGCTTTGCTGCCTCCTTTAAGTCCTCCTTTAAATTGATTCTAGGCTTAAATAATTACAACAGGATCTTGATTGTCATGTACAACAATTTAATAATCAGTTCTTGGTCTGTTCTGGTTTACAGTAGTACTTTGTCTTTAAAGAAGCTGATGAAAGATAGCACTTGCCCATTACCTCCTTAAACCCTAGGAATCCAGCTGTCTTGTTGGAACAGCATGTAAGGACTAGAATTGTTTTCCTACTGGCCTTTTCTGGGAGGGTGAATCTCCACCATAAAACATTTTCTAAACAGTTAAACAGGACAGGGAGATTGAGACCATGTTTCAGAACTTCTCTTCTCTTTGCTGAAAGTGCAAAATAAGCCTGATGCAGGCAGCCAGACTGTGATGTATAAGGAATACACCTGGACTGACTTTTCTTTTGAGATTCATGAAGAGAGGCTGAAGATTGATGGTCCCATTACATGAGTCCTTGTGAGTGTGCCTATATTTAAGACCATTTCAGACGTTTAAGACCATTTCAGACATGAATCAACAAAAGTCTTCTAGAAAAGTACTCAGTGATGCCAGCTCCTCTGCTTGCCACTTGCTGTTGCAGCAAAGAAGCCCTGAACATCCTAGGTACTTACATCTCCTGAGGCTTGGTTGTGGCAGGGCTGAACAAAGCAATCGGCCCTTGGGAGGAGACACAGCTGCTTTCAGCTGAACACCTGCATCATACTGTATAGATATGCTGGCAGCTGGGAGTGCTCAGACCTGATCTGCCCCATTTACAGCTGGCAAACTTTGATGAAGTAAAATAGAACATCTTTTGTGATGTTACAGGGAAGCTAGATGAACTAACTTAAAAGGAAGCAAGAAGAGAAACCCTAGAAATAGAAAGACAGGATGAAATAAGATTTCGTTTATTTTTTGCCATTAGGGAATAGGATGTGTGCGGGAATATTGTTCTTATCTTTACAATGGACAGTATCTTCCTGAATCCATCTACACTGAGGCCATGCAAGGTTAGTGGTTCATGTTAACAGATTTTAATGACATGACTTTCCAATAATAGTTTAATAGTTCAGTGTAACAGTGACTCAGAGTTTATTACTCCGATGATAGGTATGTAAAGAGATCTCATTTGAAAAAAAAAAAAGTCTATTTGAATAGTTCACATCCTTTCCTCCCTACTCATGAATTCCTATGCCATTGACTGCAGGCTGCCAAAAATAGGATCACTTTTTGTGTATCTAAAGTCAAGGAAAACTTCCAATCAAAGAATCTGTAGGTGGAGACCACTGTCCTTACATACGGAGCCTTCAGGAAATAATTATAGTGAAAGCTCTCTGAGAGTGTAGGAGTGTTTTAAAAATATAGGAATGGGCTCAGAAGTTATTTTGCAGGAAGAAGTAATGAATCACACAAACTCTGTTTTGTTATGTTGCACCGTGGGGACAGAAGATTCATCTTTCTGTCAGACAGAGGATCAAGCTGAATTTTTGTCTTAGAGAAACTGTTCCACTGCTGTAGCAGGAGGAGTCTTAAGGAACAGCCCAGGAGAAGCTGTGTGGGCTGACAAGGAGACAGAGAGGAGCCACAAGAAGCACTGAAGTCAGATCTAAAAGCCAAGGCTGTTCTGCAGTTACATGCTCTTGCTGAGGTTTGTTTGGATCTCCAAGAATGTGGGAGCTGATGCCTGAGAATGCTGATGCCCCAGTAATGAGGAAGTAGGAAAACACTCAAACCTCCCCAGAGAACAGAGAATCAGACAAGGAAGCTCACTGTGAATCCTTCCTTTAGCAGCCACCCGACCCTGCACTAATTTTGTGAGTAGGAAAAGGGGACTGGGAAAGCATATCTACACATTAAATGTACCACCAGCACCCCTTGAAAAAAAAAAAACCCACATGGCACCTCAGAAACAAACTGCTCAAGTGTGAAATCATGCAGCAGGGAAAGCTGTCACAGACAATCAGAAATTGATTTAATAGAGAAAAATTGACTGCTGCATAATTTGTGCAGATTGCTAGTTGAGAGAGAGAGACTTGCTGCTCCTAAGGGCTTAGCTGCGTGCACCGTCTGGTGAAAGGTGCAGAAAGCAAGATTTCAGAGCTGGCAGTCCTACGTGTGCTGAATGCTTCATCTTCAATAGGGAACAATTAAAATCGATGACAAGGATGCTAGGTAACAAAAGTAAATGACTGATCAATATGCATGTCTTGGAGCTGAAGAAAAACCCGTCTGCCAAGAGCAGCATGCTGATTAGGCAACATTTCTGAGCGCTTGAAGAGAAAATCTTAAGAGCTTCCATTCCCAACGCTTGATAAAACAATGCAGCTAACCAGATGCCAGACACAGTGCTGAGAGGTTAAGTCACCAAGGAACTGTCAGCAAAAACAGTGTAACATTTTTAGAGCAAAAAAACATGATACTTCTCTTCTTTGCCTTTCTTTCTAAATATCTGAAAAGCCCTTTAAAGATGTTGAAAAATGATGTTCTTTTAATACCCATGTGAGGTTTTAGAGATGCTGAGACGGTGACATTTTAAGGCCAATGACTGTCTTAGACCTCAATTCCAAGCAATTTAAATCTCATTTCCACATATATTCCAGTTGGAAATATCTGCCAGGTGCTGCCAAAAATCCAGTACTAAATCTTCCCCCATTCAGTGGTTTTGAGTCGATCACACAGATTTCCAAACTCTTAACAAAACACTGCTCTAATGTACTCTTCGTGGTTCTCCATGGCTTAGGGAGGACAGTGACCAGCATGTGGATTCTCAGAGCATTTACCCAGTTTTCCCCACCCAAATGGTACTTTTCTGAGGCAGCAGACCACAAGCAGTTAAGCACCTTAGGACTCATGGCTCTTAAATTAGTTCTGCTGACACAAACAGAAGGCGAGCAAAGCTGAAGAGTAGAGCCAGAAAAATGCTGCAAAAAGTTTGTGAAAGTTCACTTGATTGTAACGCCCACGTTTGCCTGAACATATTTCCTGTGAGTCCATACTTTCCCTAACTTTAGCATCCTCAGTAGTGGATGGTGGTCCTGTGTGGAGCCAGGAATTGGACTCAATGTGATCCCCATGGGTCCCTTCCAACTCAGGATATACTATGATTCTATGATATAGACCCATTTTATTACCATGTGGGGTTGACTTCATTAACAAACCCAATCAGATTAGTACCACAAAGGCCATATATTCTTGCTGGGCTTAGAGAAGGGGTTCTTCTCCTTGTGTCCTGCACTGTCTGGCACATCACCTGCCCTGCAGAGCGTTGTAAGCAGCACCCACCATACAAGTCAGCAAAACCCACTGAACCCTTCCCCCACAAACTGGCACTCAGCCTGCTGCACTGCTTTTCTCTTTCTTCACATGACTGCATGGGTAGGGCTGAGAGCAGTATAAAATCTGTCTGGTCTGGGGAGAATCTGGACACTTGGCAGTTGAGGAAACCCTGGCATGTTCCTACAGAGAATCTGTGCTAGCAGCCATCTGCCACCTGTGTCTTCCTTCTACAGCTCTGCTAAGAATCACAGAATCACAGACTTTCATGCGTTGGAAGTGACCCATAGAAATATCTCATCCAGCCTCCTTGGTAAAGCAGTTCCCTCCTGTAGGTCGCACAGGAAAGCATCCAGGTGGGTCTTGAATATCTCCAGAGAAGGAAAACCCCACCACCTGTCTGGGCAGCCTGTTCCAAGGTTCTGTCACCCCACACAGAGAAGCCTGGAAGTGCAGCATGGAGAAATCCCACCAGCACAACATCAGGCCCAGCCATCGCATGTGTGTGTCCCCACTCTGAGGGCAATGGGAAAGCAGGGGCTAAGCAGAAGGAGGAAAAAGTTTCATGTACTTTTGTACGGAGACATCCAGCAAGCGTCTGATGGCAATGCAGACTGTGTTTGTTCTCTATTTCCAGCCCAGCACCACCAGAACCCAACCTGTGGCACTGTGAGACATGGTTGGTGGGCGTGGTGGTGATGGGTTGATGGTTGGACTAGATGATCTTAGAGGTGTTTTCCAGCCTTAATGATCTGATGATTCTAAACAAGTCTGGGAACTGGGGAAGTTGCACAGACAGCTTTATTGCAAAAGATGGACAGAGGGAACAGCACACTGCTAATATGGACCCTGCAGTGGGAGCAAAAAATGCATTATTTGTAAATGAGACATTTGAACTGTTTAGTGCTTAAATAGAAGTTTGATCAATTAAACATTTACAGAACAGTTCCAGAATGGATACAACAATATTCATTCTCCAGACCACAGATTTTGCTGAACAGGTTTGCTGGTCAGGGTCTGATAGTGATTGTCAAGAAATTCAAAGTCATCTTAACATCCTACTGAGCATCAGCTGAACCAAAAGTAGTTACAGGAAAGTATTTGTGCACAGCAAAGGTTTCATTGTTTAGTAAAGCCCCAACAGGTTTGACAGAGGTTTTTAAACTCTATTAGCATGCTTTCCAATAACATGAACTTTGTGTTTTTTTCTTTTAATTGCCTTATTAAAATATGTTCCCAGCATGATCAAACAACATTTTCCCAGCTATTTTTCTGCACATTCTCTTCCCTATGCTAATTTTCTGCTAGTGGATGTGCCCTTTGGACCAAGCAATGCTTCTATCACGAGTAAGCAACTCTTTTCATGTCCGTGTAACAAAGACCAGAAGTTGCTCAATCGAGGAGCAGTGCTCTATCCATCACCCTCTAACCCTGAAGCTTAGAGAACACTTTGCACAAGTTGCTAAATTTCACCAGGTAAATGCTGTCCTCCAGTAAACAGAGAAATGGCACCGACATTTCAACCTAGAATAACACATTTGAGGATGATATCCATATCACTGTACATATGTTGGTTTGTAGCAGCCATAGCAAAGGCATTACCTCATAGCCCTTATAGGAAACGTTGTCCCACAGGAGGCTTAGCATATAGCCTCTCCTGATGTGAAGTGCAGCTTCTCCTTGACCTCCAGAAATTCCTTCCAACAACCAGCATTTCTCTGATTCAGTGATCCTTCATCTTTCCTTGTGGTGGGGCCCTGGCCCAACAGCTGCTGCGTTTGTGAGTTATTTCCCTGCCTTGGACTGACTCCAAGCAGTCTGCCTAAGGAAATGAAGCTGGCAAAATCCTCAGTACTGCCACACAGCACTGTGTTCCTTAGTGGGATCCCTAAAAAAGATGAAGAATAGGAGCTCGACACTCAGCAGCCCTGCTTCCAGGGGATGGGAAGCCAAAGCCCTGGCTCCATCACTCTGGTGAGGACCAGAGCTGAAGCACCCCGGGCACAGTGACAACCACACACTGCATTCTGCAGAAGAGGAACCACATATGTCTGAAGTACAATTTCTTGGTAATTTTCTTCCTGGTGTGGTTCAATCACACCTCTCCCTGTTCCAGACACTCTCAAATGCCTCTGCTGGGGAATTGTTTTAGGCAAAACAAGAAAACAAAAAAGAAATAGCTCTCATTATTCCTCACTAACACTTCCTTTTCAGATCTAGCATTTATTCTCTGACGCTCAAGAAAGATATCCAGCCCATGGGGTTTTGCTTCTTTATTTTACAATGTTTTGTCACATACTAAAAGCTTGTTTGAAAGAGAAAACACAGAACTGCTGACTGTTTTCAGAATGGCTATACAAGATTCTTATCAGGATAGAAAGTAATATAAATATATATCTCTCTATATAAAAATAAATGATTTGGTACAAGGACAATTCCAATGAGGGAAAGAAACAAAATGGAAAAAAGAAACCCAACACATAACATCATGATTTAAGTTCCTTTTTTAAAGGTGTTGAAACATTTGACCTTCCACTAAATGCCAACAAGGGGAATGGAGAACCATGACTGCCGCTGAAACACGCTTACAGTAACTCGATTTTATCATTCAGAGATGTCACACCTCATAAAGACACCGTGCCAAGACAGATGCAAAAATGTCAGAAGTGCATAAGCTGGATTTTACTCAGACAAGGGTACACATTCAAACCATACATTTCACATGTCATGGCTGTTAATTCATTTTGCCCCAAAGTTATAATTTTAGTCTATAGGACAAGACAAATGTGAACTGCTTCTAAGAAGGCAGTAATGGAGATACCTGCTTTGCACCTGAGCCAGCCAGGAGTATGAGTGAGTTAGGTGATAATGAAACCCACCCTAAGCACTGACATCTGTGTGAATTTGTCTACTGGAAGACTGAAGATTTAGGAATTCAGCTTTTGGTTTGGACTTCCCTTCCAGAAGATGCACTTTCCCTGCACACAGTCACAGATCATCTATTACAAAGTTGACTTTTTAGTTATTGCTCTTGCTGCTATTATTTGTCCTAATTTACAGCATCTCAAGTGCCAAACCACATATCAGGACTCATGCAGAAGTCACTGCACAGGTTGGGTCTGCCAACAGAACTCTCCAACTTTTAGATATACTTTCCTTAGCAGAGGTTGCAAGAAGCAAAGGGAAACAAAAAAGCCTCAGAAAATCCTTATATCAGCAAAACTGGAGGAGGAGAAAGTTCCACATACCCTTTTGTTGAGACATCCAACAAGTGTTTGATGGCAAAACACAGAGTGTATTTCTTCTGTGCCCAGCCCAGCACCACCAAACCCAATCTGTGGGACACGGTCAGTGGGCATGGTGGGGATGGACTGATGGTTGGACTGGCTGATCTTTGAAGTCTTTTCCAATCTTTATGATTCTATGACCCAGGCAGAGCTCAGGGTCCCATTCCCTCATTGGGCAGCCAGACTTCTCCCCTGGCAGCACAAGCCCTGCAGCTCCAGTGCTGGCAGCACGGCCCACTGCCTCCCTCTAGTGTCCAGACCAGAGCCTCCTGCTTTTGTTCTCGCCCCTAATCAGAACATTGGATGAGTTCTTTCAGCCCTCAATTCAAGAGGGATCTGGTTCAGTCCTGTGAGCAGTGACCCATAATTAATGTTGATAGACGCTCTGGAGTATGGGAATTCATCAAGCCCCAGGAGTGACTGGGGATCAAGTAGCCTCCAGAAACTCTTATATAATTAACATTTAACGATTATGCAAAAGCCCTAAGGCATGCAGCTGTCTCCTTCCTGCAGGAGGGACCTGAGGGCAAGAGAACATGAAGATGAACTATTCAGAAACTCATCATCAGCTTAACTTCTCTCCTCTGATGTCCACAGGCTTCTCACTGGAGCCAAGAAGACAGAATGGTGCAAACATCACCTTGGTACCATGCCAGCAGTTAGAAAGGACTGAAAAAACACTGAGTTTGTGAACCTACCCTAAAACTGTCCCCATGTCAGCACCACAGTGTTCAGGTCAAGGACAGGCCTGTCTCGGCCAGGAGGAAGCAGCAACAGCACCTGCTATGACATGGCAGCAACCTCTGGTAAGTGAACATCCATTTACGGGGTGGCTGAGGGAAAGACAGGTGCACACATCCCTGTCTGAGGAACTCAATCCTGATAATGCTTTAAAATACATCTTAAAAAAAATCAATCATAATCCAGATGCAATCTTAAAGACGTAAGCTAGTAAAAACTTAAGGTGTAAAATCAACCTGTGTCGGTGGCTGAGGTGAGGAACAAAGTGGTAGAGATCAGGCAACTGCAGATACATAAACAAAATTCTCCTCTTCCCAGTAAAGAGAGTAAATAGTTACTGAAAATCTGTTTAATATCCCAGTAGGTCACTGTCAAACACCACTTTGGGCAGAATTCTTGCTCACACATTAACAACTGTAGAGGTTATTTAAAAGATGCTCTTTCCTACTAAGGAAACATCTTATCTTCTATAATTTAAACAGCCCAATCTATAATTCAGTACACTCTTTATTTGGTATTTACCCCTGTGCCTTTGAGGCATCCTAAAAGCTGATGTGCTTTGGCAAGCTCTTAAAAGTCAAACAATTGACGAACTGGACCCACTTAGGTGCACAGCTGTGTTCCTTTTCAAGCCAATGAGCAAAAGCATCCTGTACTTTGTGTAGAAAGGACTTTCACAAAAATATAGATTTCAAGACTGAGTTTCTATTAAAGGGAGTCTTTCTTGTAAACATTTAATCAGGCCTGGGAATACAAAACATTGGTATAAGACGTGACAATTAATTAAGCGTCACATGAACACAGACATACTGCAAGAGTGTGTCCTTCCTTATAGTTCTGGCTTCAATTAGAAAAAAAAATCACTTATGTCAAATATAAGGGACTACTCAGAAGATGCCAGTAATGAGGGATTTACCCTGGAAAGGAATATGGAACAGGAATGTCGCGATACAGCTTAAGGATGAAAACATCCACAGGAAATAAACTGAATTCAGTTTATTAGTTATTATTACAAGGATAACTGCTCTGACCTTGCAGATGTTGCTAAGAACAAAGGTACAACCATTAGCTGCTTTACAGTGGTTTAACAATTAAAATACGCCTTTGCTCTTTTGGAAAGACTGAAGGAAACTCAGAACAAGCGTGGGCCAGGGACTAACCACAGCAATTCCTGTGCTGCCCAACCAGCAGGGGATTTCACTGACATCTTAAAATGATACCTACCCTAAATATTACTATAGCCATTAAAGAGCTTGTAATATAGTATGAACCTTTTGTTTTAAAAAGCCTGCAGTTTGAGGCTTTCTTCATTTTGTGTCTTATACCAGCATTTTATATTCTCAGGTCTCATTAAACACTTTACAACAGAGCCACATTGAATCAGTGACTCAAGCTTTAAGTATATATTTTCTGTATTTCCAGTAAAATTTCTTATTTCACCAACTGCTGGATGCTGTTGCTTGCTGACTTGAATAGGAACACCCACATAGTTGCTCTATTTCCCTTTCCAAGTTATGAAAAAGTGCTAGAGGAAATTCTTTGCTCCCAGCTGCAGGTTCCAAACGCTGACTGCAAGGATCCAAGTTCTGCAGTAGGATGCTGTAGGAACACCATGGTCCGAAGGCACAGCCAGGACAGACTGAAAAAAGGCTCTCAAAACTTTGCATCATGGCAGCAAGAGAGATTTTGCTAGTCTTGTCCAGAACCATTTTTTGGTGCAAGGATTGGTGTAATCACAAATTGTAATGAACCTCAAGATACTTGGAAACTCGTTCTTCATGGTCTTGCACTTGACTGGAATCAGCCGCTTGAGACGAGCACCTGAAAGAGAGATCACATAGGCAGAGGATTACATAGAGCAACACTCACATCCTGCTTATATTGTCTTCTCTAAGCAGTACACACACCCCAAGATGCAGGTTCCCACCCTGCAGAGCAAGTTTCTGAACCACATGCACTCAACCAAGAACATGTCACTCAAGTATCAGCCAGGGCCCCATGTGCGTCTTGCCTGATCCCAGAGAAGAACAGTGAAGGCAGTGAAGAGCAGCAAAGAGGAACAAAGACCAGTTTCTAGCTGAATGCAAACAGGACTATACAGTCCTGAGTAGTTCCAGATGGATTTGACAATCTAAACTTCTTCAAGATCACAGAATTACAGAATGGCCAAGGTTAGAAGGGACCTCAAGGATCATGAAGCTCCAACCCCCTGCCACAGGCAGGACCACCAACCTCCTCATTTAATACAAGAGCAGGCTGCCCAGGGCCCCATCCAATCTGGCCTTGAACACCTCCAGGGATGGGGCATCCACAGCCTCTCTGGGCATCCTGTGCCAGCATCTCACCACTCTCTCTGTAAAGAATTTCTCCCTGACATCCAACCTAAATCTCCCCTCCCTCAACTTCAAACCATTTCCCCTTGTCCTGCCATTATCCACCCTTTCAAAGAGTTGATTCCCCTCCTGTTTGTAGGCTCCCTTTAGGTACTGAAAGGCTGCAATGAGGTCACCACACAGCCTTCTTTTCTCCAGGCTGAACAAGCCCAGCTCCCTCAGCCTGTCTTCATAGGGGAGGTGCTCCAGTCCCCTGATCATCTTCGTGGCCCTCCTCTGGACCCTCTCCAACAGCTCCCTGTCTTTCTTGTAATGGGGGCTCCAGACCTGGACGCAGTACTCCAGATGGGGCCTCACAAAAGCAGAGTAGAGGGGGACAATCACCTCCCTGTCCCTGCTGGCCACCCCTCTTCTCTGGAGCCCAGGATACCATTTGCTCTTCAAGCTGCAAATTTCGAGATGGTTCTCTCCAGTTCTTTTGCTTCCCAACCTGAAGCAGATATGCTGCTGAGCATACCCACATGGATACAAGGAGCAGCAAGGAATTACTCTAATAACAGGAACGGCTTTTGTTGAGGCATGTGCAAGATCAGACAACTGTCTCTGTGATTACTACAGCCTGAAGTAGCAGCTGTTCTAGAGAGGAACCTCTCCCCATCCCATTTTCCGTAAGGACAACTGCTACCAGCTGAAGTCTGCCCAGTGCAATGATGCTGAAGCCTAGATGAGGCACATACAAGATTTCCTAACTGCAGCAGGTGCTTAAGTAACAAGTGGAGCTTGCACAACTTGCCACCAAACCCTTCTGGGTGTGACAGTGTGAGTTACCTTACATGAAAAACTAACTTAGTTCTGCAAGCCTGTACTTACATGCATGATTTTACTGGTAGAGTTCGTGTCATTACACAGAGATGTGCATTTCTGGTCTAATGAAAGGTACGCTGCAAAAAAACTGATGCAGAACGAAAAGGTCTTTACTACAAATTCTTCTGATTAGGGGCTGATGCGGTGTGCTAGGGATGCTCATGGGATTAATGCCAAGACAGGAATTATTTTGTCACAGAAGATGCAGCTAATTCCTTGCTGTACTGGCTGTGTCCTGGCTTCCAGTTTAACCTCTGGCATGTCAATTCTCATGCCACATCAAATACCTCAACTACAAGAGACTCGATATGCAGGCATTCCTATGGATCTTAACGCATCCTCTGCACTGTTAAGCCATGCTGCATTTACTCCCTATATACACATGCAAGTGTAGGGTAACTGCTAGTTAGAGATGCAATCTGAACAGCCTTGATGGAAATAAACTGATGTTTTCTTCAATTCAGGAAGAATATGGAACAGATTTTTCCCATCAAAGTTGAAAATTCATTCTATTTTTTGTTTGCCTATCCATGATACTCCAGGATCTCTGCAGAAAGGTGCAGGCTCATTAACTGAAATTACCCCAGCACTTATTCACGCTATATTCACTGCAACACTTTTCCCAACAGCAACAAATTTCCTGTATGAATCTTGAAGCATTTTAGAAGTCCCCCAATTTGCATGCAGCTGCATGTAGCTCTGAAGCAGGCAGTTAACCCACTTGGCAGCTGAAGCACCCAAGCTTCTCACTCACATGCAGGTCAATTGCAGGGCAAGGAACCAAGTGAAGGTCCTTGCCTGCACGACAAAATTTATTAAACCATTGTTAGTTTTGAAGGCTGCTTCTAATAGAGATAAATTTCTGTTTACTTACTGAAGGGCATTAGACTCTGTTTAAATGGACTTTTACACAAAGGTCAGTGGAAAGAACACACCTCTGAAAGTGGGTTCTGGTTCAGTAGCCATCTAGTATACTCATTTTCTCTTTTCTCACCTAGATTTATCTCATCTGTTTAAATCCATCCCAAACCAGCCCTCATTCTGCATTTGTGCAGTGCCCTGCAGTACAGTACTGACCTCAGCCACGGCTTCAGATGTTACTGCAGTACAAGTTATAATGTTGACAGGTAATTTTAAATAGAGTGCTTGTGAGATCTTACCTGGGGAAAGACTGAGAGCAAATTTGGTCTGAAAATCACATTCATCGCTTTCCAGGTAATCATCTGAAATGACAACCACCATCCTCCGACACCTTCAGAGAAAGCAGTCAGGGGAGAAAGAAATAAGATGTCAATGGAGACGCCTCTCATTCTCACCAGTAAAAAAAAAAAAAGAGGTATTCCTCCAAATTACTCTGATAGAAAAATGAACCCCTTAGTTGTGGTTGAGCAGGAATTAACTACAGGGTAAAGACTACACACAGAACACACTAAAATATGAAGAGCAAAGATCTCACTGTCCATGAAATCTTTATTTGATGCTCTGTTTGCCTATTACAAAAAAGTAAAAACCATTTAAGTTGTCTACTCAAACACCTCTTGGGATTTCTCACTCAGCCTAATTTGGCAGGACTGTGACAGCAAAAGAGCTGTGTGGGGCAGCAGTCAGCACTTCCCCTCTTCATGCTATAAAGGACTTTCTCTACATAAGTCTCTATCTAGGATGTCACTTTTATGTCACACACCTACCCATCATCCTTGAGTCCCACAAAGGTTTGAAGGATCTCTGAACACCAGTGCTGTTCCCTTAAATTCTACATAATGAGGTGGAACTAACTCCAAAATACAGTTTGGAGCTGAATACATTTAAAGATTCCCTCCAAAGATGCAACTGCAGGATGAAAAGGAATCAAGTTTAAGTGGCATCACTATTACAGCATCTTCCCCGTGAGCTACAAAGTGACATGTGTAGGAATGCTTGAGTCTTCGTTCTTGAACAAGAGTATAAAACAAACCCCATGAAGACATCCATGGATTTCTCCTGCTTCGCTGGCACAATGCTGCAGACATAAAGTTACAAAGAGCACAATATTCCATTACACTGAGCTGCCCCAACCAGCCATGGTTCACTCACCTTCTTTCTATGAGTTCTCCACTGATGGACCACACACATGTTCCTGGCAAGACATCACGATCAAACACACAGAGCTTCAGTTTGAACTCCGTTTGCTCCAGCTCTCTGATCATCTCCTGGACGAACTGAAGGTCCTTCTGACAGTAGCAGATGAATGCATCAAACATCTCTGTTCCATTCCCTGAAACCATTAAAAATTCAGCTGTCATCTTCTTCTATAAACGAACTTCCTGGACTGAACATAGCTCCCCCAGCCTGAGCCATGCTTGCTAAGGTAACTGAATGCTTTACCAGACCAGCTACTCTTCAGCCCAGACTCTTGTCCAGAACAGGACTGGTGGGAAGTAATGCATATGTGTACCTTCACCACTTTTCTTCACAGTTCAGGGTATTAGAGTAAACCCATGCAGGGGTTAGAGAAGTGTAGCCAAGATGTAGACAAGCAGAAGCAATAATATCAGCAGGGAGGAAGGGAAGACAAAGCACAGGAGAATTGGAGGGAGCAGAGTACCCTTAAGGATACAACCAGGAGCCCTCCTGTTCTACAATTTCACATCTGAAATACCCATCTGACTTTTACTTCTGTAATGAAGGTCACAGCACTACGAGCTTCCTACCCAAAATCTTACTGCAGGACCATTATCCCATAAGAATGACGTGGTGTGGGTTAAGCCTAGAAATTTGGAACCCACCATTGTTACGGCCAAGATGTTAAACTTGGGTACCCAAGGCCACATCCTAAGTAAATGGCCCTGTTTTCCAAACATGTTAATGGCTGGCAGCTCTCATTTTTTTAGCACTTGTACCAATAAAACAGTGCTTTATTTTAAAGACAAGAACCTCGCAAACAAGCACCTTAATATTGCTGGATGGTTTTCCACTATGTTATTTTATTTCCCTATCAGTGTCACTACATGTTTTTAAAGTTTTTATGCCTGCTAAAGCTTACTAGTAAAAAACAAGGTCAGGCTCTAAATGTAGCTCTGATGAGAAAAGCAGCAAGCCAGCAGGCAGCTTCAACTCAAGCAGCCAGTCAAGCAGAAGGGAACTGGCTGCCAGGTCAACCTGGGGCACAGCACTACCCTGAGTCACACCATGCAAAGATGCTGTACGGGCACTGCCGTGTCCGTGGGGCTGTGGGCACTTGGCAGGGATACTGATGTCCCCACACACAGCAAAGGCAGCTGCCCAAAGTCAGACCAGCCAGAGGAGCTCCTGGAGAAGTGTGTTGACATTTCCATTCTGCTTGGCTGCTGCTCACCCTCGTGTTATAGGATGTTCACTTCTCCAGCTGCATATGCAGCCCAGTGTGCATGCACAGAGCTGAGTTTCCTCCTGCTCTCCACTTCACACCCAGCAATACTTCCAACCCTGCTTCCTTTTTATTCAAGATTCTTCAATCTGCTGAAGACTGGGCAGGGCAGCCAATGCAGCCAGCTCTGAGCTCCTTCCCCTTCATGCTGCGCTTTCAGCAGCCTGCAGCTGTTTGTTCTGTGAGCCAAGCCAAGCAGAGGGACAGCAGCTGCTTCTGGGAAGTCTCCCTCCACACACAGCCAGCAGGCTCTGTGCCAGGCTGTTCCAGGGTGCAGCGTTCCCCAGGGTTGCTTTTGCTTCTCCTCTCTGCCCAAAGGAACAGGCAATGGGAAGAATGAAAATGCCTACAGACTACCAGCTTCAGCATACCAGTCGGGATTATGAGAAGTCACAACACTGAAAGAGAACTGATTTTCTGCACTTCTCACAGGGATCTGCTGGGCAGCTGAACATGATCACTACATGAGGGGTGCCATAGTGATGCCATCACTGCACTCACCATACGGATCATCTCTCGTGGTGATGCCCATCAGCTCTGACGTCTTCGGCACGCTGCTGTCTACCGCTGGGACTTGCAGTGGCTGCTCAGCCTCCTGCCGCTTCTTTCGTAAGTACTTCTTGCAGTCCTCCTCTGCAAAGACACAACAGCAAGTCATGAGCGTGCTTCTATGCTGCAGGGGTCCTTTACAACCTTTACAACAGGAAATATCCCTGTTTTACACATCAGGGATATCAGAGGGTAAAACCCTGCTGGGTTTTTTGGTGCCTATCTGTGCACCTGTTAGCCTGGAGTTTACCCAGCGCCTTCTCGAACCTCTTGATGCTGCATCCACCATCTCCTCCAGCAGGGACAAGTAAAATTCCAGCACGCCCCTGGAACAGGCTTCCTGTTCTCCAGCAGCTATCTTTTAGCTTAGGCAAAGCAGATGCACACTGTGAAATAACTGAGGGTGCTGTATTTGCTGCTGTGAATTTTCCATGTGGAACAGTGATGTACACTGAGCTATTACAAATAGATTTTTTTTAAAAACGACTGACAAATCTAACAGTAAAGTCTTTGGAGAACTGAAAAGCAATCCCACAGGCTCTGCTACTCTGCAATCCACAATCACAGAAGAACTGAAAGTAAACGGAGATTTGAAACTGGCAAAAGAATGTTGAAACTCCTGCCTGTCTGCTACTTTGCTTAAGATTCAAACACACTAAAACAAAAACAAACAAGCACCAACCAGAAAAGCACCGATCAGTCAGAATTAGGCTGAAGCAGCTGCAGAGGTCGCTGGTACAGCAGCACAGAGCAGAGCAAAGCCTGCAAGTGCAGACAGGGAACACTCCTGCCACCCAGCCCTACCCATACCCAGAATGCTGAAGAAAGCACAGGCCCTGAACCCCATCTCTGCTTCTGTCTCACATCTCTGTGCCCCACAACTGGATTACCAGCAGCCTAACCGGATGTCAGGTCTGAGCAGAGATTTTTCTGAGGCATACACAATCTTCCCCCTTCTTTCTCAGTTGTGCAGCAGTGAGAAGAACCAGCTGTATTCTTCTCTCTCCCTGTAATTGCAAAATGCCTGACATGAGTTTTTCTAGCTTGGTCCCCAGACTTATCATCACCCCAATCAAGGCTGAAACACACTCACTAAGTTAAGTGCTTGCCTAGTTCATCCAGACCAGCCAACGTGCACAGATTTTTGATGGCATCGTACCATAATCCCACATCTCACATATTCCTACAGGATAAGCCTGAGCCCACAGGTCCAGCCTGAAGGAATGACAGACTTCCAGTGCCTAGGCATGGATTAGTCCCCAGCAGGAGCTAGTGCCTGACCACATACAGCTTAACAACAACAAACAAGAGTCAAAAACAACTCTAAAAGCCCATAAAGCAGAAGCCAGTGACGAAGCAAGAAGCTCCTCCACACTGAGTAGTCCCGTTCCACTCAGCATCTAACAAGGTAGTGAAGGCCTTATATTGAGCAGTTGAGCAAAAGCCTGAGGTACTGGAGAGAAAGAATAAAAGCATGATATTCTCTGACTCTGTGTGCTTATGAGAAGAGAGAGCATACCCTGTACTTCAAGCAGGAACTCAGCACTTTTGTAATTGTTCAGGAAGAAACAAAAATCACTGTTTCAGCAGGAAATAGCATGTTTATTTGGTATGTTTATACCAAAGCAAAGAGTTTTACATACCTAAAGATGATTGTATAACGAAGTAAGCTGATGAGAAAAATCAGACTTAAAGCAGATGTGCAAGCATTGAAAAGTTGCATCTTTCAAGTGCCCACACTCCAAAGATTGTAACAGGGGAGCTGTAATATAAATGTAGCCCTGTGATACTGATGGCCGGGAGTGACACTATACAAGGCTGCAGGAGACACCATTTTTTAGCATCCTAAACATTTAGCAGGGCCACACAGCAAGAAATGGAGCATGTGATGAAAAAAGAAGGAACTGGTTCTGAAATAGAAACCACAAACTGAAAGTAATATCCTTTGGAGCTGCACAGCATCATCAAGTTGTGTTCAACAGAGACATCTTGAAGCCTTCCGAACAATTTAAGATACCTTTGTGGGGGCCACTGAAACGTGCCCCAGATCTGCACCTCCTGCAATGAAAGCACAGACCACAGAAACCTCAATGCTGATGTTTTAATCTCCAAGCCAAAGTCCTAACGGTGCAAACGAAGATGTCTTTGGCAACGGGAAATAACATGCACCAGAGTTTATGCAACCATCTATTTTCTTTCCTCTTATGAGCGTAAATATCTCTGAAGTCTGCAAGAGCTTGGAGCACTGGCAACAGCTTGCAGGCCCACAGTCCTCAGCCAAAAAAAATGAGACAGACATGGCCACACTGGGTCAGGCTGCAGGTCCCTCTAGCATCCTGTCCCACCTTGTGGTCAAAAACCAAGAGAGACTGTAAGTATCAAGTAAGCATGCAGCAATACTTTCCCCAAATAATTTATCTTTTGGGTATTATTTACCATCTATTTTTAAAACCTATCTTTCAGACCACTTCCAGTTCAGGCATTTCCGGAATCTGAGAGTATTTCAGAGTATTTTCCTTCCAAGAATTTATCTGCCTCCTCTTATCAGCGTGACCCACAGCTAGGCTAAACTTGTGACTGGAGCTCCAGCTCCTCCTGCTCTGCTCAGGGTCTGAAAGAGTTCGTCCACAGGTCCTGAACTCAGGGCCAGAAGCAGCTTCAGGGATGCACAGTGAATTGTGAAGCCCCAGCTCCCTCCCACAGCTGGCAGCTTCTGCTCTCAGTGAGGATCACAAAACACATGAATATTTAATATTTTTTCCCCAAAAAAGTCTTCAGAACATTCTTCATTTGGGAGAGCTGCAGGCACATCTTTGGTCCTTGCTTGGATTCCCTCCAGAGATGCACTCCTATATCTTCAGTCCTCGCAGTAACAGGAAATGAGATTGGTTGTTTCTTCACCACAGACCCAGGAAGCTACCTTAGGTAACACACGGCCTCAGAGTCACCTCGTTTTGGAAACGCCTGGGCAAGGAAGTTCCCTTCTCACTGCAGTTCTGAGAGCTGCCTTCCCTCTGAATTCCCGCGACCACGAAGAATACAAAGAGCTTACAAGGAACAAGTTACAGGAACAGCTGTGGGATCTCCACATTTATTGTTTTGTGCTGGTTCCATCTCAGAGTGCAAGGAAATTAATTTCTCTCCTGTTATTCACATTCACGAGGCAGCTCCGGATCTCCATGCCAACATCTCTGGATGTTCTGATGTTCTTCCTAGAACATCAATGTGAGCCACCTCCTGGCCCACCTTCTCAAGAGCATCTTTTGATGTGCAGAAATCCCATTAGTGGGGTTCCAGGCACTCCATAAAATCATTAAGGTTGGAAATGATCACTGATATCACCGAGTTCAACCCCAATATTGCCCACATCCATCCCTCAGTGCCAATATTGCCCACATCCATCCCGCAGTGCCACACATCTCCACGGTTCATGAACACCTCCAGGGATGCTGACCACATCACCTCCCTGGCAGCCCAGTGCATTCCCACTATTTTCGAGAAGAAATTCTTTCTGATATCCAACCCGAACCTCCCCTGGCACAACCTGAGGCCAACACCTCGCCATTCCCTGGGAGCAGAGGCCGACCTCACCTCACCCAACCTCCGCTCAGGAGCAGCACAGCGGTGCTCTCTCCCCCCCCCCTTCCCCCAGCCTCTCCCCGGTCCCTCCAGGCCCCGAACCCGCACCGCCCGAGCGCCGTCGGTGCCGGTGCTCACCCACGCTGCCGGCCAGCTCCAGCAGCACGTCGTGGCGGCCCAGCTGCCGCAGGAGCTCCAGCAGTTGACCCACGGTGGCTCCGCCGGGACAGCGGCTCTGCCACTCGTCCAGCAGCGCGGCCGTGGGGTCGGGCAGCGCCTCCAGCCGCCGGATCTCCAGGTAGTCGCAGCCCAGCTCCTCCGCCAGCGCCGTCCAGTCGGCTGCGGTCGCCGCCCGCGGGTTGAGGTAAAGGCCGAGGCGGCGCCGCACGCCGTAGTTGAGGGCCACCATGGGCACGGCGTGCAGATCCGCCGGTTCGGGGCCGGGAGCGGAGCCCGCGCCCACGGGTACCGTGGCCATGGCCGCGCCGCTCTCGCAACTTCCCCCGGCGCGGCCCTTTCGCTTCCCGCTTCTCCCCGCCTCCTCGCTGCGTGCCGCCCCGCCTCCTGCTGGGGGCAGCACCGCGAGCGCCGGGCGCCGTGGGGGGAGCCTCGATGCCCGCCCGGCCCCAAGCGCAGCCGTGGGCATGGAAGCCTCCCCCAGCTCGGGCTGCCCACTGACCCGTCCAGCCTGGCCCTGAGCACCACTGCACATCATTGAACATCACTGCGCTCTACAGCTTCCTGAAGGGAGGTTGTGGTGAGGAGGGGTTTGGCCTCTTCTCCCAGGCAACGAACAGGACCCGGGGAAATGGCCGCAAGTTGTACCAGAGGAGGTTTAGGTTGGACTTAAGGAAGAACTTTTTCTCTCAGAGCGGTCAGGCACTGGAATGGCTGCACAGGGAGGTGGTGGAGTCGCCGTCCCTGGCAGTGTTCAAGAGGCGTCTGGATGAGGAGCTGCGAGATATGGTTTAGTTTGTGGTAGCAGTGGTGATGAGAAGACAGCTGGATTAGATGATCTTGCATGTCGTTTCCAACCTTGTGATTCTATGATTCTATGACCTCCAGGGATGGGGCACCCACAGCTCTCTGGGCAGCAGTGCTGGGGCCTCACTGCCCTTTCAGTGAAGAGTTTCCTCCTAACATCCAGTCTGAACCCACCTTCTTTTAGTTTAAAGCCGTTACTTGTGGTCCTAATACTTTCATGTAGTCTCTTCAGGTACTGGAAACATGCTGTCAGGTCTCCCTGGAGCAATGATCACATCACATCACTTGTTTTCTTCTCATAGAATCATCAAATCACCAAGGTTAGAAAAGATTTAAGATCATCCTGTCCAACCGTCTGTTGGTTCTTTTTTCAATGCAGTCCTGAACCTATCTACCTACTTCAAGTGTTCATAGATGTAACAGAACTTTGGTGCTATTCTTTACCAAGGAGGTCCAAATGGATCCCTAGTGGTAGTTAATCTCCAGCACTAAGTCCCTTCCAACTGAGAGGAGTCTACCTCTGTGGCTGAGGAGTTCAGATCTGGGCTTTCCACCTATGCTCCATGACAGCACAGCTGTCTCCCTGTTCCCTGACTCTTCAATTCTGCATGAAACCAAAATGCTTGAAGTGGCTGCAAGACTCTTTTAGGCTGGTCACTGGTGCTGAGTTGAACAGTTTTCTGCTTTCATGCTGGTACCAAAAGCAGTCCAGGTGCTGCAGTGACTCTAGTCCAGTTTCAAGAAGTGTATTGTTTCTTCAAAGTACTACAGACAGCACAGTGCCCTCTGAAGTCTCACTGTACTTCTGGATCTCTGTTGCATCAGTGAAAACGAGGAAGATAAAATACTCCAGTCGTAAAAGCTTTCAGACCAATAGCACTTCTGACGTTGTGCTCAGGCAGTCTAAGAACTCAGCAGCAGCTTCAGCACCAAAGTGAAAATACAGGATCCAATCAATGCTCATACACAACCTCGAAATATCTGCTTGCACTTGTCCATGGGAACACTGAAAGAGGCAGATCCCTACTTACTTTAGTGTTGCCAAACTTCAAATAGACTGGCTCTTACATTTGCATCTCCAATGGCAGATGTTCCCATTGGGCTCTTCTCTGGCCTTCATCATACATCTTTCTTAAGAGAAAAGTAATCTATTTATCCCTCTTTCCTTGTGCTGCACTGGTGTGTGTGCAGGTCTTCTCCTGCCCTTGGGGTGAGGACTTCTTCCCTGCTGCAAATGAAAGAGGAACAGTGAGATATTTCCTGATGCTGAAAAGGTCTGGTCACAAAGCTGGACACAAATAGCCTTGGCATGCAGTATTAAAAAGAAGAATGTGCATGTGGCTCATTTACCCCCCTGATAAGAGGCAAAAAGAAGAGAAGACCTGACAGGCCCAGTTCTTGTCTTGGACTTGGGAAACCTGGTTTTCCAGTAAGATGTGGGCTTGTATTTCCAACCCACGCTCAGTCCTAGGGGATTAAATGGGGAGGTTCTTCCACAGTGTGGCAATGAAAGGTGCGACTCCTGATTAAATGAGGAACTTCTGGGATTTAAGTTCTATCACTGCTTCAAATATGTTAGATGATCTCTAGAGGTCCCTTCCAGCCCCTACAGTTCTGTGATTCAAACTAGTGCCTCACTGAGAGGTTTCTTCACAGTCTTTTCTCTGATTTGCGATGCATTCTTAAGCAAAGTAGCAGTAATCCAGGCCCCTCAATAGCATGACTGAAAGCAGAAGTCTTTTCTTCAGCAAAACTTTCCACTTGTGTCAAAGGAGAACAGTCTGAGAACTTTGGTATCGCACCTTGGAATTAAAACCTGAAATGGAGATGTTCCATTCTTCACTGAACATTGCCTAACAACTAAATTTGAGCCTCCAGAAAGTACCTTTACTCAGGAGGATGCATAAAGGAAGGCAAAAAAAACAAAAAACAAAAAACAACCACCCTTAAGTATGCAACCAGTGATTACATTCACTTCCTTCTCTTCCTCCTGTACTTACAGAGCACTTTCTTTCCTTACCCATCCCCAAGAAAAGCAGCCCAGTCAGCAGATGTAAGTCTGACACATGCTTGATGTGTCACAGGATCCAGATCTTCACCAATCCCCATTCTAGAGGGCAGATCCACCCAAAAAGCAAAATCCAAGGACCCAAGGACCAGTCCCTGCATTTACTTGGTACCTCCAGTGTGGATGCATTCAAGCACAGTAGGAAGTCAGTTGGTTTTACTTCTACCTCATGCACAGACTGGGAACTGAGCACCAGCCCTGGCTTCCTTCTGTCCCTCTGAATCAGATAGTGTTTAGCCCAGCAGAGGCTTTCAGAGATCACCCATGCATGCTGTGGGGTACCAGGGCTGGCAGGGCCTGGAGGGCAGGGAAGGATGCTGTGAAGGACGCTGTGAAGGACAAGCTCTCTCTGCCCTGCTGACTCAATAGGGCTGATGGGAGAAAGCAGCACTTAAATATCTATAATTTCCAGGCAGCTGCTATACCTGATGTAACATACAACCAGTCTTTTAGCTCTTGGTACCCTCAAGCTGTGGTTGGACATAGTCATGGGAGTCTAGGCCTTGTTGGTCAAGACCCTTTCCAACCCTTCCTAATGTTCCAAGGCTTCTGGCTGATGTGCCTGCTCCACTCTGGGGCTGTCACAGCTGGCTGTGGGTAAGTCTCAACCAGAGTTACTCCCACTTGGGAGAGAGTGGCACTGTTCAGTGCCCCAGGGCTGTGGATATCTGCTCCCTTCATGCCCTGTAGTTCTGGAACCTCACTCAGCTGGATGCAATTGCCCTGCAAACAGAACCAAAGAGATAGGATCCATTCAGCATTGCTTTGTATGTTCTTCCCAGCAAGGATCTTCCTTAACAGCGAAAAAAGCAGCTCAATTTTCAGATACAGAAGCTGGGCATTACAGCCTCACTTACTTCTGTCAATTATCAACACCTTCTGTTAAACCCTCTACTCAGAATTAGTGCCTGAACACAGAGACACAAAGGCTGGGGCTTCCCTCCCAAGCTCACTCTGCAGACAGTGGATAAAAACAGAGGTGCTTTTTGGGTACAGTGCACTTGCCTTGCTTAGGACTAGGCAAGATGAAGCCTACTTTTCTTTCCAGTGACTGATGGAAACTAGGATGACTAGCTTAGCTGCACACCTCTGCACTTGGCTGGATGAACCTTGCTTCCCCAATAATCTCCCCCATTAACTATATAAAGACAAAGCTGCCAAGCAGGGGGACAGCGTGCAAACATGTAGCCCAGTATGGGAACAATGACTAAGCAGAGGGAGAGGGTATTTATGAGCTCTCACCACTTGCAGAGAGTCAGAGAAGTCACAGAGACATTTAATCAAGCACATCCTGAGGTGCCAGGTGAGCAGTACTTTTGGTCTCTTTGGTCACTTCTGAGTTCTTCAAGAAGCTGCTCTGTGCTCAAGGAAACGAGTGCGTGATAGTGATGGGATGTGGCTGTTACCAGGAAGAAATGCTGATAAAACACAGAACACACAGACCAACTGCAGGGAGGGTGCACACAGCACCGACCTATTTGAGGACTGCAGCAGACTGTGAACATCAGATCTTCATATACAATGATGAGAAACCAGCCTGACTGCTGGCAAAGTGATTAAAGAGCTGTTTTGACAGCAGTGTCCACACAGCAGATCTCTGGTCCCTGAAACTATCTGCTTTGCTGCACTGTTCACTGTAAGACGCATAAAGAAGACTTACATTGCCATCATCATTCGGATCTTGTTTAATTGTGTTAAACTTTCTGCTGTCCTTTGGGTGGTTGCCAATAACAGCACTGTATAACCAGGTGCCTTAATTGCTGGGAACGTTGTAATCCACCTTGAGAACAAACAAAGAAAATAGTAAGATGGGCTGGGCTGGCCCTTGGTGAAGCTTCTCCCCACATCCACCCCTGCCTCAAGGGGAGAAGTCCTTGCATGGGAAGCAGGGTGGCTTAAATCCAACATCAGCTTTCCATCAGTTGTAGGGCAATCCAAACCTATCTTGGGAGGGGTGTAGCAGTGATAGCAAACAGGGTGTGAGATCCCTGTGCATTCCTAGGAGAGGTGACTGCAGTGAGAAAGCACAGCACTGGCAGCAGGAAGTTTGCAGGCACATCACGAAACAGATTCAGTGCTGTTGTCTCTCTTCACTGAAACGACAACTAAACCTCAAAGCGATGTTTCCAAAACCTCAACCACTGCTCAAAACAGGGAGCTTGGCACCCTCAGATGGCAGAAAGCTTTTCCATCAGGCAGATTGCATTTCCTCGGGGCCTGACCCTATGAATTAAATCAAAGCTGAGATATTCTCTGCTCAGGGCACTAGCAGTATCTGGCCTTTTCCTTGGCTTCAGTGAGTTATAGAGAGCTTGCTTCAGTGTCCCTGCCTGCCTCGTGTGGGTGACAAACACTCTCTTCTTCAAAGGCACATGCAAACACTCTCTGGGCATTTGGTGAAAGTACCAGAAATGGAAAATGCATTGGCTTCCTTTTTAGTTGGCAAGTGAACTCAGTTTAAGTTCTGTGCTAGTCTCCACCATTCTCTATCTGTATCTCCTCCAGCAAACCCATGTCTTCCTTATGCTAGCCTGGAGATCCCAGCAGATTGTAGAAAAAGCTCTCCAACGACATACAAGTGTGACACAAACTGAAAGGAAGGGACAGAAGGACACAAGGATCAGTCTGCCAGGCTGATCTACAGTCTGGTGCTTCCCAAATAGAGTGCCAAATTCTGCTTCCAGCAAGGCTGCTAATGTTCACGCCTGTATGAATAAAGGTAAGGTATACAGGGAGCATCTTTACAGTGTGAGATCTTCTAGATCTCCTTCATGTGAAGAACAGGACCTACAATTTCCCATGACCCCTTGAATCTGACTACAAATCTCCCATTCAAGGAGGGCAAGGCTGCCTGCCTGTCAGAGCAATGCCTTGGTTGCTGACTCCCAGCTCTTAATCACTGCTAGCTTTGAGTAAGAGGCTTGCCTTGATAGTGCTCAGGCTGGCCTCACCATGGCATGAAGTCACCTCTGGAACCACAGCTGATAGATGCCAAAAGCCAAGCATTATGAACCATTTGAAACGGCCCTAGTGACTCACTCTACACATCTAGCACACATATATATATGTTTGTGCATCTGTGTGTGCACCTCAGCAGTGCTGCACCTTTCTTCTGGACAGCCAATATGTGTCACACACAAGGCACTCAAGCTAGAGGAGCTGGATCATCAATACTGACGTGCAGCACCTGCTGGGCAATTCCTTGCTATGGAGCACAGGGCATGCAAGGCATCTGAATCTGCAGAATAAATGTACTAAAGTAAATATTTCCCACCATGGATGTTAGCTAGCATATGAAGGACAGTGCTGCTGATCTTCTGAAAGTCTCTTGTGTCACGTGCTGGGTTTTCTTGCTGTTACCTGGAAAACTATTCCTGCACAGACCTACCAGCACTACTTTCTAAAGGATGCTGGATGAGTGCTGATCACACTGTGTTACTGTGTGAGCCCACCACTGCTCACAGCATGGGTGTGTGTCACAGCAAGGGTAACAACACCCAGGTCTCTGCTGCCAAAGCCATTTCAGAGCCTCGCTCCAAGGAGCTCAAAAAAGTTACATTAATAACAAAGGCTCATTTAATTTCTTGTAGGATGGCTTTCTTTGTACCTCCAGTCACTCCAGTGAGTGAAAAGTTTCCTGAATACAAGTGGCTTCTTGTATCCAACAGACAAAATCTTTTCATGTAAAGCTTGTAATAGTGTTGTGTCTTCTTCAATCTGCACTCCTCAGTCTGGTGAGGAAGATTTGCACATTCACCTCCTCAGCCCATTTTCACAACTCAGTTTGGTGCTGATGGTATCTCCATCAGCATCAGCAGAGATAATGGCAACCAAGAAAAGACACCCAGCACTGCACTCCTGCCCATACCTCTGAACTGGCACTGTCAGCCTGTGTACACCTTCCTGGAAAGAAGCTTTTGGGGCCAAGACCAAGGGAGCAGCCCAGCTATTAAAAGAGGCTGTGGCTGCTGATTGGCATATGGGAAACTGGTGCTGCAGTTGGCAGGGAGGGCTGTGACTCACCAGGACACAGGAAGATGCCTCCAGCCTGGGTGGAGCTGCCTGGAAGCTGAGCCAGCTTTTGTCCATGCTAGCCTGTTCTTGATTAGATGACTTCCCCTGTCCAGAGTGATCCATACAAAGATGTGCCAGCACTGGCTTCAGTGGCCAGAACACATTTATTTTTCATGTTCTATTTCTGGGCTCTCCTCCTTCCCAGCCTCTGGGGTGAGCAAATTAGAGTACTGTTAACAGGATTTATGCTTGAAAGTTGTCTCAATTATGACAGATCTTTAAAAAAAGAAAAAAAATTATAGGAGAAGGTTTAGAATTATTATTACTGCAAACTTCCCAGCTACATTTTGGTTGTTGGCAGCTTCACTGTGGCAAAACCCCCTTTGGTTACACGAACTTTGGCAGGTATATATAACACAAGCACTATATCCATGCATTTATATTAACCTGAAAATCACTGATGATAGTCTGTGCCCTTATCAGGCAGAGCTATCATCCCATCCATCACTCAGGGCAGAGAGCAGAAACAACTCCAGGCACACAGCAGGTTCAATCCCACCAGAGGTACTCGAACCTCTTAGCTCTCACCCTCCAGTCCAGACCCAGGTGAGAAAGACCCAACATTCAGACCACAGGGCTAAGAACAAAAAGATGATTGTGACTAACAGCTGAGAAGGATGAATTGGACAAATCTCTGAGGGTTTGTGCCTGGAAAGCAAGGATTCTTGTCTGTTGGTAAGGAAAAGATTTATCGTAGCTGTGTGTGAAGGACAGAGGGCTCTAAAAGAGTTGTTTGCTTAGGTGTGGGCAGGTAAATCACACCGAGAACAGCTTACCCAACAGAGATGCTAGCTGTAGGGTTTCCTGACCATATGGAGTAGGTATCTGCTGCTATGCTGAGAGTTCAGGCCCCCATTTCATGTGCAGGCACCCGCATTTCAGTGAATCCCACACTCTGGTTCCTATGCGGTGTGCAGCAGAAAAAATATGCAGTCTTGGGATTCACTCTGCTGGTTCAGTTCCTGCTCTGTCCCAGACTTTCTAGTGAACTTGGGCAAGCCCCAATGCTTGGATTCTCTTATTTCCCCACTGCAAGACTGTCCCTTTTCTCACCAAATACAGAGATCCACAAAGCTCTTAATGAGAAAATCCTTCTGCCATACTTCAGGGCCACAGATCAAAAGCAATCCCACGATAACAGTTGAAACACAGCACTAAAACACAAGGCCAGTCAGGTACAGTGACTGATTTAGGGATTTGTTACCATAGCACCCATCAACACTGTAAGGTGTATTTACAAAGAGCATTTTCACATAACTTTCCCATCATCTCATTTCTTGCCCTGAGCCTATCTAGCTTGCACATAGATGACTACTGTGAGAGCAAACTTTGCATGAATCACTTGCAAATCTTTTCTTACCTCTAGTGCAAGGGCAGTATTTCACGAAGCCTCTTTCTGATCCCTCCTCACTGGGATATAATTCTACACAGAGCAGGGCGAGGACCTGATGCAGCTTCATGCTTCTGTAGGAGTCATCATGTCAGCACATTCCTGGGAGCAGCAACCTCTGCAAGGGACTTCCAGGCACCTTTCAAAAGTGGTCTAACTCATGAGATCAAGTGCTGGTTCTGCAGAAATGAGACTGTTTTATATTATATAAAAGTTACTTTTATATAAAAGCCCTTCCTGTACAACGATGCCACCTTAGCTGCAAAGACCTGCTTCAGCTATCTGGTAAATGGGAAATACTCTGCTCAGCCGGTGTGTAAGCTTACAAGATCTTTCTCAAAATCCTGACTACAAAAGAGGACACTGTCCCAACATGCTAAAAAACTCATGAGATTCTGAGACCTTCACTGCAGCCACCGAGACCTGTGCTTCTCTGTGCAATTGATTCTAGTGCCTGGGACCTCGACAGCTTATTTTTACAGTTCTTTATCACTTTAAAATACTTAGATCACCATGATACCCCACCTGCAGGCAGCAGAAAAAACATGAGTGTTGTCCTCTCTTGAAACCTCCTTTCCGCTTAATTCATTTTGAAGAAGGAAAAAAAGACAATTGCACACATAAACAGCCAAGAGATCAATATTCATAGAACGGTTTGGGTTGAAAGGGACCTCTAAGATCATGTAGTTCCAACCCCCTGCTATAGGCAGGGACACCTCCCTCTTGACCAGGTTGCTCACAGCCCAATCCAGCCTGGCCTTAAATTCTTCTGAGAGTGGACATCCACAGCCTCATTGGGAACTTGTTCAATGTCTCACCACCCTCACAGTAAAGAATTTCTTCCTGATATCTAGTCTAAATCTAAAAGCATTAAAAGCATTTCCCCTTGTCCTGTAACTGTATTATATATCTAATTTGAATTGTAATTGAAAGTATGTATTTTGGCCAGAATTATTGGCCATTTTCTGCCTGTTCTTCACCAACCAGCATGCTGTTTGACAATTTGCAAGTGTAACAAACCGGTATGAAAACACATTTCACATTTACACAGTCTTTCTTTTTCGGGTCTCTTTCCAAAGTCTAGAACTAAGCCAGGCTCTAACATGAAGCTGCTTCTCCATAATGGTTCCCTGTTGTAGTCATAGAATCACAGAATGGCCTGGGTTGAAAAAGACCACAATGCTCATCCATTTCCAACCCCCTGCTATGTGCAGGGTCACCAACCACCAGACCAGGCTGCCCAGAGCCACATCCAGCCTGGCCTTGAATGCCTGCAGGGATGGGGCATCCACAACCTCCTTGGGCAACCTGTTCCAGTGCATCACCACCCTCTGTGTGAAAAACTTCCTCCTAATATCTAACCTAAATCTCCCCTGTCTCAGTTTAAAACCATTCTCCCTTGTCCTATCACTATCCACCAGAGTGACCTCTCAGGGTTTTGGCCACATTGCCAGCTACCTACCTGAGCACATCCTCAGTACCCAGTTCACTGCCATCACTATGACCTATCCCATCCCAAACTCTATCCTCCCATACTGCTACACGAGGGGATTCCTAGATCAGTTCTTTACCTATGCCAAAGCTCCAATTCACTGCTTCTGGATGCACAAGCAAGCTCAAGGCCAACCCAGAGGCAGCTTCACCGACCCCAGCTGTCCCCCAGCAGTGCAGAATCCTTCAGTACAGCCTGCAGACAAGTGAGCAGCCAGTAGAGGAGTGAACAAGAGCAAAGGTCACAAGGCTAATATGCAATCTCTTCCCCTTTTCTATGGTGGTCATGGCCAGATAGCTGAGCAAGTGCAGGCCATTTGCAGGACTGCAGCCAGAGGTCCTTCTGACACTGTGACTGGTGGGAGTTGCAATGATAGCTGAGCCGTGTGGGTGAAGCCACGCTCATATCATTGGCATGAGAAACCTTCTAGCTTTTAATTGCAAATCATTCTCCTTCCTTCTCATCTAGCCCACTGTAACAGAGAAGGCCAGTGCTGATTTCAAGAGATCAGCCTTAGAAATTATGATCCACAATTTCCCCACAATAATAATGACAACTAACATTAACAATCTTTACTTATAAAGCGCCCAAAGCCTCTGGATGTCAGAGGCAGACTGATCAGTCTGCACTGCACCCCAGAGGAGCCAGACAGCAAGCACAGGAAAAACAAATATTAATTAAGAAGAAAGTTAACAAATCACTCCCTTCTATGTGCGAGATAGCAGTTTCCTTTTCAGAGGAAACAAGCCACAGTGATCACGCAGGGTCACACCAGAACGTGCTCTGATTTGCTGCTCTCTCTTTTACGTACTTCCGTACTTGGCTGAAGATGTACCAAGGTGAAAGGCAGCCGAGCACCAGCCTGAAAGCAGAAGGAAGATGCCTTGAGTGCAGTGCAGGACTGACAGCATGATGTATCCACAGAGGGAGACGAAGGGCAGTTGTGCTCAGCTTGCAGTTATGCCACTGACTTCCCAAACAGCTTGAGTTGAGTTGTATGACATTCTTGCAATTGTGAATGAAAATGAGAGTGAAAATCATCCCCTTCAGTGTATGACTGGTACAGGAGTCCCAAAGCTACAGAGATAAATCATTTTAGAGAAGTTTGACTACTTTTGCCTGACAGACTCAGTTTGATAAGCCTTAGTGCAGCGATGACAAACCCAGAAACAGATCTCAAATGTGAACCTCTACATTATCTGTCATAGCTGTTCCACAGCGCTCTTTCAACTACAAACCTATTTATCATAAGCCCAGGGCTCTCATTTGAGGAACCACAGCAGGCAAGTGACGTGCTGAAAATCCCAGACAGGGCAGGAAAACTGGGAATCAAACCCTGTGATACCATTTGAACTCAGCGGGCTCCTTCCATGAGTTCCAAATCGGTGCTGTGCAAGAGCTTGTAGACTTCAGCTGCACAGTGAAAGAAAAACTCAAAAAAAATAGAGCGTACATCGCCACAGAGAAAGGAACTTCTCTGCTCCTCAGATCCACCAGGTGGAGCCATCCACACAACCACTGGAGCACAAGGCTGGCTGCCAATAAGAAAACCTGACCTGGAGTAGCCCTGGAAAATTCTTTCACGTTGCAATTCAGCAGGGAAAACGCTCCACGTGTTCTCAGCATTAGGCTGAGCTGCGTTCTGCTGCTGCAGCTGCAGCCTTTGGTTTCCTTTGCCCTCATTAGAAGGCATCGTGTTTGGGTAGTCATAAGACATGGGGGAATGGTTTTAAACTAAGGAGGTTTAGGTTAGATACTAAGAGAAAGTTTTTCACCCAGAGGGTGGTGATACACTGGAACAGGTTGCCAAAGGAGGCTGTGGATGCCCCATCCCTGCAGGCATTCAAGGCCAGGCTGGATGTGGCTCTGGGCAGCCTGGTCTGCTGGTTGGTGACCCTGCACACAGCAGGGGGTTGGAACTGGATGAGCACTGTGGTCCTTTTCAACCCAGGCCATTCTATGTTTATGCTAAATATGAGGTTTTTTTTTGCAGTGGGAGCAATCAGATTGAGGAAATCACACCGAGGCCCCTATCCTTACTAAATGACTGTTCAGCAGACATCAATAATAACATTGCTATGGGATAACTGCAGAAAGAGAGCTTCAAGGCTCACAGCAAAAGATTTTTACCATGGTGCAAATTTGGTTGAGTTACCTGCTCCTGTGAGTTCACTCCAAGTTTCCTTGTGAGATGCAAACAGAAGAACAAAAGATGTCAATACTTTACATGCAACCTGCTAGCATGTTTTCTTTCATGCTGGATTCAGGGTAATCTGGCAGGGCTGGGCTCCCTCCCATGGCTGACTGCATAGATGACAGAGCTGCCAATCACTGCCTCTGTGCACAGGCATTAATTAGGGCAGCTACTTTCATTAGAACTCCAGAAGCATGTCACAAGCCCCCCCCATTTCAACCTGTAGCACAGTTCTTTCTGTAAGCACTGTGAAAGTAACTGAGCTGCTCCCTGCCCATACCCACCTGATTGTGGATCAATAATCCATTGACAAGCAACAGCTGTGTCCAGGTTGGTCTTTTGCCTTGTCCATGGGGCTGCTGGTTTGAGTTTGACTCAACATTCAGCTGCAGGAATCCTGATCACTGTCAGCCAGCCACATTTACAGCAGGGTACAAATCTTTCTTCTCTGTGCTCCATTGACAACACAGAGGACATCCTAGGGAAGCCTAATTTCTCCCTGATCCCCTTCACAGTGCAAGTTATAAGTGCTAGTGAGCTGTTCTAGCTCACTGAGATGCAGGAATTTCTGTAGCACAGCTGGAAGAATTCTATAGTAGCCACGTAGGTGAGTGCATTGGATACACACATTGCTCACACAGCCTTTTGTCTGTTTGCTGATTTCTCTTGAAAATCAGCATACATGATTTTGTGTAAATTAAGGCAGTTTCTAAACCAGGAAGAGGTTCAAAGACCTCAAAGTCAGGATGTGCAGCTGAAATACAGTCAGCATCGGCTTCACTCACCAAAGTGAGGGAGCAAGAAGTAGCTGTAATTATTTGGCCACAACATCTTACTGTTTATAGCTGTGGGCAGCAGCTTGGTTCAGTTGTTCCTCACCCCAGCTGCATTTGCAGCTTGTCAGGCTTCTTTTCAGTCCTCCAAAATGGAGGAACTTAATTGCTGCTGATGTGGGAAGGGAGAGAAAAAAGGGCAAATCAAGGTAAAGAAGCCAAAAAATGGTCTCAATTCCCTAATGCTGATGGAAAAAAAAAAAAAAAACACTTAAGAGGAACAGCCACTAAACTAGATTCCTAAGTGTTTGGTTTATGTTTCCAGTTCCTGGATGACTTCTTTTGGATTTAGTTTGTTTCACTGTAAAATTGAAATAATGCTAACTCTCTTTTTTTTTGTAAAATGCTAGACAGGAGCTGAGGAAATATTATTAGGAAGTGAAATTGCAGCCTCACCCACTTGCACAGCTGTATGTACAAGGGGGAGCATGCAGGCAAGGAAATCCATGAGTTACCATGTCCCAAAATCAATGCTGCTATCTCATTAAAGCCCAGACTGTGGATCAGTCCCAGGATCTGCCACCAGCTTGTTAAGAAGAATTAGCCCATGAAAAGCTACTCAAAAGCTTAAAATTGAGGGATGTTCTGCAGTAGTGATGTTTGCTTTAGGGAAATCAAAGATTTTGCCCAAATATTCCTTTGAAAAAAAGGGCCACACCACACATATTCAAAATTGCCAATTAAGAGGATGTTTTCTACCCAACTGTGGGGCTTGCCAACTCAGCTGCACCACACAGGGAATGTACCTTCCCTTCCTGTATGAAGGAACAGGGGCTCAGCTGGACCCCTGAGGGGCAACCACTGCCTTGGGAATCCTGCATCTTTTGATTCTCAGTAGAAGACATCTCTGTGTAGGATTTCATGGCAGCTGCTTCCAAATTAATTAATTAATTAATTAATTAATTACCCTTCTGTCCCAAATTCTCCATTGTAGGGATACATCCTTCTTCTACCCCTAGCTAGAGGCTTCAGCTTATCTGTTCTCTGTATTGTTTGCCAGACCTTCACCTCAGATTCCACTGCTTTTAATTGGTGTAGACATCAGACTGCATGCCATGCAGAGAGATGGATGGAGTCCACACGCTGTCATAGGCACCTGCATTGAACCAGATGGGGTAATGGAGCAATCCAGCACAAAACCAATGCCACAAGGCAATGCAGACAGACCTTCACCCATCAGTGATGCTAATGCTAGAATATGGAGGAGATGAATGCAAGGAAAAGTCGGTCTGAAGAGCCACATCAATAACCAGATGCATTGGAATAGTTTTCACAACCTCAGGGATGCATATAAAGCTGATAAATAAGCCCTAATCCTTCCAGCAAACAGGAAAAGATTCAAAAAATAGAGCTCAAGGAAAGAAGCTCTTTTGTCATTTCTCATCCTGAGTGCAGTGAAGCTGTGGCACTCTTTGATGTAAGACCTTAGAGATACCATAAGATTGTATGGATTGCACGGTGACTGGAGAAATATTATTAAAATAAATCCATTGAGCATTATAGAATATGAAGACTGAATTTCTATCTCAAAAGTCCTTGAACTGCGGATTCTTGGAAGCTGGGAAAGTATTCTGGGAAGTATCTTGCCTGACTTGCTCAGTTTTCTCTGGGCTGCTGTCAGAATAAAGGCAATGGAGTTAGATGAGGCCTTTCGTCAGAGTCTCTGTGGTTGTTCTTACACCAAAGTCCAGTGCTGCATGGAACAAGGCATAGACTCATAGAATGGTTGGAAAGGACCTTAATGATCATTAAGTTCCAACCCCTTCCTTGGGCTAATTGTCCCCCACCAGCTCAGGCTGCCCCTAAACTTGAGCACCTCCATGGATGGGGCACCCACAGCTCTCTGGGCAGCCTGTTCCAGGCCTCATACCCCTCTCAATGAAAAATTTCCCCCTATCTAATCTATATTTCCCTTATTTTTGTTTGAAGCCATCCCCCCTTGTCCTATCACTATTAGACTGTGTAAAAAGCCAGTCTCCCTCCTGTGTAGAAGTTCCCTTTATGTACTGGAAGGCCACAAAAAGGTCTCCCAGACCCTTCTCTTCTCCAAGCTAACCAAGCCCAGCTCCCTCCACCTGTCTTCACAGCAGAGGTCCTCCAACCCTCTGAGCATGTTTGTGGCCTCCCCTGAACCCACTCCAGCATCTCTACATCCTTCTTGTGCTTGGGCCCAAGGCCTGGAACAGCGCTGCAGATGGGATGTCACAGGGGCAGCGTGATGTGTAGGTGATCAAGGTTAGACCTAAAATCAGGGAGCACAGGTCTGAATGAGTCCTGCCTTTGATGTTTTCAGACTCTGAATGTGCATTTGTACTGGATGCAGAGCCCTCCACTTAGCAGCTTCAAACCACTTTTTGAGCTCAGTGAAAATAGGCCAGTGACATGCCAGCCCTGCCAGCAACCGGGGACCGGAGTTCTGTTTCATTCTTCACCTCCTGATGGGCAACTGACCAGATGTGGACGCTCTGAGCTCACTGCTGCCCTTTTCCACACACAGGACAATTTGCCTCCTGGCAGCTTGCTCCCTGTTCCCCAAGGAGCCAGGAGAGGGCTGGCCACAGAGGTTCTGAACATACAGGACCCGCATCACCGTTTGGTTGTGGAAGAAACCTTGCTATTTTTATCTTCTAGCAATGTCACTCAATTATTTCCCTTGCCTCTTCGTGGAAAGCCACAACACCAACGCAGCCCAATGAAGTAGTTACATCATGCACCATGTCTTCCAACTTCCCCTTCTTCACAACCGGGGTGCTGCAAACGCAGAAGTTTGGCCTGAATTAGGTTTGATTTTATGTTACGTGTATATATAGGAGCCCTGAGTCTTGGTCTACAGGCAGCCATACATTTGTTCTCTATGGAGCAGCCTGTAGAGGCAGGCAGGATTTGACCAGCCTACATTTTTTTAGGAAACTTTAAACACAGTTTGTAAGCTACTGAGGCAGAATTTGTGTTGCTCACATTTCTGCCACCCCGGAAGCCTTAAAAAGGACGACCAGGCAGAAAGCCAGGCTGTTACCTAAAAGTCAGTCTGTCAGATCTGTTCAACCTCACACATACAGGCTGAGATTCCAGAACTGATTCTCTTTCCATCTTTCATGGGCAGTGGTGGTTTGTAGGCAGACCTCGCTTCACTTTCATGTGGGATCGTTCAGAGGAATTCTTTCCTTGAGTTAGTAGCAGAGTCAGTAAAACTTCTTTCCTACCTTATAGCCCCACAGACTGCCCAGCTGTGTTCTCAGGACGACAGACCAAAAGAGTGTCTGTGGTGAGAAGGTTGGCCTAAGGTGAGTGCAGAGCCCTGCTAGAATGCTGATACATGACTGCTCCTTTCCCTGTCACACACACACACAAACTACTGTGTAATCTAACTGAGATTTGTGCTGGAGAAGTGTAAACCGTGACTAAAATCTTTCTTGAAAGTTCCAACCTTAATGATTCTATGATTCCCAACACTGATGGCAACAACCAAAGTGAAAAAGCTTGCCTCATCCTATAGTTTCCATCATTTGATGTTGGATACCAGTGCTCACACATCCCTTACTCAGTCTGGATTACTCACTGAACTGTCCCTTGGGGTCTTTTTTGCATTCAAGTGCTCGTATAATAAGAGGAAATGTAAAAAGAAATACCCCGCATGGCTCCCTGGCGGAGGTCTCCATCCATATCCTCCCCTTATCTAAGCCCTTCAGGGGTGGGAAGAGGATGAAGAAGGGGCTAACATGATGATGGGAGATCCAGGTTTATGAGGACAAATTGCTTCATTACATATCTGAATTGCTGGATGAGAGCTTCAAGTGGAGCCACCGTGGCTCTTAAATGCTCACTGGATTGTGATTCCCCAACCCCACGCAGTCCTGGAGAGTCCTGGTGTTATTTCTACCTCCTCCAGTCCTGCAGGTCCCCTGCATGCAATATACATTCACTGGCTGTGGGAAATGATGCTGATTTCCCATGTGACCCACATGACACATAATCTCCTGATCCCCTTTCTATGCAACAAGAGCTCCTTTTCCTGGCTCAGCAGACTGCAGCCCTCTATAAGAACTGGTGACTCATCGCAGAGGCCTCATATTTGGTGAAAGAAAAGTCGAGCCAAAACTTTGGCTTGTACCCAAGGAAAACACTTGTCAGCTCACAATGCATATGCTATAGAGGTAACCATCTCCCCTCATTATATCAGAAACGAAGGGATTTTATGAATCCAGTTTACCAGCTTTCCCTGTTTGCCTTCATTTGGACAAGGACAAGCAGTGCAGTTGGCTACGCTTCTGTTTGCAGTCAGGTTTACCCCACAATATCGTAGCTGACATTAAGCTGGGCCAAGTCTGGCAATAATGACATCCTCTTGTAGCTTACTCATAACTGTCAGACAGCCACCCACCTGCACTGCAGCTTAGAAAGTCTCATTTAGCATGTGTGCAAGAAAAGGGGTTGAAAAGGGCTGATTTCCCATTGGCAAAGAAGGCTGCTTTCCACTCACCAGAAACCACTGCAGTGGGAATAAATAGAAGAGAGAAGATCTGAAACCCCTGAGATGCCAAAGGGGAAACAAAAGTGGGTTTAACATCAGTGAATCTCTGCCAGCTTCCTGTCTCTACAAAGGATCCAAGGTGTACAACATTGCAGTAATTCACTCTGCATGAGCAGCAAGAATACCTGAACATTCTGTACGTATGGAGCTGCATTGTAAAATCCCAGGCAGTAAGACTGGAAGGAAAAGCAGAGACATCAGGGACAAATAGTTCACTCAGAGCCCAAACCCAGACCTTCTCATTCCCTATACTGTACCCCTTCTGTCCCATCACTGCAGATCACTTTTATTTCCTTTGCACGCATCCTGTTGCACATTCAAATCAATGCTGATTGCTTTCAGTGTGGAGTTTACCCTTATAATAAAGGCTTATGCTTTTTACTCACAAAATTGCTCCTTCATTATTCTGCATGTTCATCTTCTCAGCCCCTGCTTCTGTGAGACCTTATGAAGTCATGCTCTGAAAATGTGTGTAACGGAGGCGTTTAGGAAAAGCAGCAGCAAGGAGCACTTTGTTCCAAAATTAGAAACCAGGAGGCCTGGCATTGTGAGCTGTGGGCTCTGGAGTCTCCTTGTCTGGATTTTCCATTCAGATGAACACAGTCAATGAGAACAAAAGCTTTATTTATTTTTTTTCCACTGACACCTGTCTCTTTACTCCAAGATGATGTTCCAGCTTTCCATTCTCCCTTTGAGCAGCCCAGAACCTCTGCCAACAGACTGTTGCAATACCACCACTCTTCATGCCAGTATGGAGAACAGGCTTTTCACAGTCATTTTTGTTCTTTTCAGTATCTTCCAAGAAACAGTTTCCTTCCTGGAGCCCTGAAGTTGTCAGTTAATTCAGGGGATGTGGGAGGAGATCTGTGAACTTTGATGCAGATCTGCAGGGGATTTGCAATAAAAGAATTGCATAGCCAGGGCCTGTCCAGAGCTAGAGGGAACCTAGGGAGCAGGCTAGCCGATGGCCAGCTATTGCTTCTTGCAGTGTGAACAGCCATGCAATCCCTTTGTTTCTCAGACAGCCTTCTGGATACCAGGTCTTGGACAGCCCCCAACTCCAGGCCTATAATCATTTAGCTGTATTCCTCCCCTTGTTGCTTTACATATCCTTTCTCATTCATTAAAGAAGTTTATCAACTCTTGTTTATTCTGGAGGTGAGTGTTATGGGCAGAAATGTCTGTTGTACCATCTTGGATAACAGAGCAGCAGAATTACACCTCATCATTCCTGCAGTGAGGTTTCCTTTTATGGCTTATGCAGGACAAATCTGTCAGAAAGCCAGCCAGTTTTGTGACAGAGGAGCTGGAGATGAGCCAAGCTTCCTCCTCCTCTCCTCTCCTCTCCTCTCCTCTCCTCTCCTCTCCTCTCCTCTCCTCTCCTCTCCTCTCCTCTCCTCTCCTCTCCTCTCCTCTCCTCTCCTCTCCTCTCCTCTCTTCCCAATAACAACATACAAATGCCAACATTTATGCCTTCCTAGACAGAACCAGGCTGCAGTGAAGCACTGAGACAAGAGAAAGCAGAAGTCTCTTTTGGTAGTGACAGCCTCCTATTGAACAGAACAGCACTGGAAATAGTGCATACAGCAGTAGCACTTGTGCTCTGAGTAGCACTGCAAACAGTAATGTGGACGTTGACCATTGAACATTGGCTGTGTGCTCTTTCAAGAAGTTTTGATTATGTTAAATGTTGATGCTTGATCTTCCTCCAGGGCAAGAAAGCTTTCATCCCCCGGACAAATGCCTTCAGCATTGCTGTGTTATTGCATCACTGATTTCAGTCGCTGACATGTCATCCATCGATGTCCATGTTCATTCATTCATTCATGATGCATAGCACCGTCTTCATTCAGATGGTGTTTCAAGCAGCTAAAACAACAAAACGGGCTTGGATAATTTCCTCTCTCATTTTGGAAACAGGTCCCAACTGTTGCTTCTTTTAAGTCTCCGTGAGAAGGCTGCTTTTGCATTTAAATTTGTCACGCATGAAAAGTCTGACATCATTATTTGATGTTTTACTGAGTCTCCCCTGAGCCCTATGCAGAATCCTTAATCATGTCATCATTAACTGTTTTCATAAAAGCAGAAAACCTCCGTGATCAACATACAGTGAGGCTCTGCTCAAAGATAGATTGTAGTGACTCTGTTACCCATCCTGCTGTGTCCAGGCATATGCTCTGAAGTCTCTTTGGGCATGACAAGTATAATCTCATTTTCTTGGATTTCAGTAGCATGCCAAATCCTGTCCACAGCATTAAACACCTTTTTTTCTCATGCATTTCTGTTATTCCACCTAGATCTACCTTTCAGCTTATCGAACCTCTGATTAACACCGACTAGCTGCTCTTTATGCCAATACCTGCTATTGCAGAGGCACTGCTTTGATGTTTTCACTGCAGGAGATCTATCACTCTCATCTTTGGTGAAAATAGGAGGATGGAGCCCCTCTCAATGAGCAGTTCACTGCCACACCTCTTACTGGTGTCACTTGCCGTGCCTTTCAGTTTGGAGGGGTTTTGCCAGCAGGCTTTGTGTGGGGACAATCTGTCTTTGGTGCTGCTACGATCATTTCTTTAGGAAAGCATACAGACTGGTTGCTCTTTGTGGGCCAGCTGGTGATCACCATTCATTAAATCTGTCATTTCCTCTTCTGCCTTTCAGCAGTATTTCCTCCATCAGGAATCTAATGACTCTCCTTGAGTTCTGCTCCACCTACAGTTACTGGACCTGCCTGAGGTTTGCCAACTGGCTTAAATACCATTTACCGTCAGCTACTGCTTATGGCTGCCATAAGGGTTTACAATACACTCTCATATGAGGAATACTCCTAAAATACAAAAGAGACATCTACCCAGGTAAAGGACCAGACATGCACATTTGCAATTAAAGAGCTTAATGTCTTTTAAGCATAATCAAAACCTTGGCACCGCTGGAGCTAACCAAAGACTTGTTCCAACCCTCAGGTGGTAGAAAACTCAGTTCAAAAGGCTTTCAAAGCAAAAAAGAATTTGTGGTTTTGTGGTCATGTTTAGGCTTAGGGAACGTCATGTCCTTGTTGTGTTCTGATTCAGACTTCCTTCTGGATTATTAAAATGGGTCACTTCGACTCCATGTTTCAATTCCTTCTGCTGTAAAGTGGATGTAACATCACTTCTACATCACTCAGTGCATTCTGTGTGTTGCCTACCTTTGTATTACAGACCCAGCTCTAATGATGCTAATAGAAGCACAGGGACTGGAGCACCTCCCCTACAAAGACAGTCTAAGCTTCACATCTATGGGAATTTTCTCTTGGAGATGAATCCTATGCTCATCATAGTCCTGCAGTCACCTTCTCCTTCCCCTGCAAAGGGAAAGATTCTTTGCTGGAGATGAGGAAAAGCAATGTTGGCCAAGGGTATGAAGCATCTGCCTGCTGGCTTAGTACAGGGAGCGTGGTCCTGGTCCTGCAGGTGATGCTGGCATCGTGGTTCAGCTGAGGAGAATGGTAAATGAATGGAATCCAAAAAAAGAGTCAAGAAGAATGCCTTTGTTTTCTCCACTCCTCCCCAAATAATATTTAACGTGGCCCCCACCAAATTATACCTAAAATAGCTTGTGCCTGTTGCTAGTTAGCTACTAAGGTTGGATCTACAAGTAGCATTAACTTGCTCCTATTGTACTATTGCAGTTGGACTGTTGCCATCCTCCCCCCATGGGTTTTCTACAGATCTATATTTCAAAGTTATGGCACTTGCAAAACTCTGCTGTGTGAGTTCAGACAAGCTAAAAAAAAAATTAGTCATGTTTCCTCTATTCCTGCTGCTTTACTAGGCTTCCTATTTGCAATCAAATTATTTTTAATTTTGACCGTGGTCCTATTGTTTGCCAGGAAGATAATCATCTTATCTCGCTGCCGGGATATTTCTCTCTTTTCTCATGTAGTTTCAGATGGATTAAATAAATACCCCTTACACAAAGCACACCAAGTTGGGCGAAAGGGCATTTCATAATCACTGGTTGATGTGAAATTTAGGAAATGTCTCCTTTTTGGACAAAGTAAAAGATTGGAAGGACGTAGACATGCTGTAAGGGCAGCTGTGCCATTTTTGAGTGTTAGCAATATGCACACAGTTAATTGTCATCCATCTCAGAACCTTTATGGAAACACGTGGGTCAGCTTAGAAGTTAGTGGGTGAAACTGACTTTGCCCACAGTGCTGACCAAGGGCCACAGATTACAATTACCCAAGATTTTGGTAAGGGAAAGGCCAAAAAATGTCTGAGTAGCCCTGTGGGACCTGCTCCTTCTTCGTTGGTGAAACCTTTTTATCTCCATGCAGGGTACTGAGGATCCCCACCATGGCATCCATCTAGGAATAGGATAGGAATAGGATAGGAAGGCTTTCCACAGCATCATCTAGGGACACTCTCGTCCCCCTTCATGAGTCTGGAGGTCACACCAGAGAGAGTTAGATGGCAGCAGCCAGTTCACTGCACTGTGGCTCCTGTTTTCGAGCTATTCCAAGGGAAGGATAGATGCCCAGCAAGGCAACATGGACAGCCTGCCAGCTGAGAGCCAATCCAACACAAGGATCAGGCACCTCTCAGATATTTCCAGTTTCTCCAGTAGCCCCATCCGTGGAGGAACTGGGCTGTTAACACACAAACAACAACCACGCAATGGAAAGCTGCATGGACCGCTCGTAACCCAACTGTTCTGTTCTGTGTTTTATAACCTTCACCCACATACCCTTTCCTAGTGCTGAGTGGTTTACCTCCAGCTTCCTAATTATCAAAGTACTGCTGCTGCTATTTTACTGCAGATGAGGAAATGAGGACATATGGCTTGTGTGATAAGAGATTTATGCGAGCTGTCTGTACAGCAGTGCTGCAACTTTCTATACAAGTCCATTTATAAAACAAAACATGTGTAAACAGTCGGGTTTTGATTGTTTCTGTGATTTCTTCCCCCTCGTGACAGATGTAAAGGAAAAACTGTAGGTTTCCACTTGATGCATGCAGATAAGTTTATGGCTAATGGGATGGATCCCAACTGCAGTAAATCAGTCTCCACTTCCCCTGATCTCTGTCAGCTACAATCCAGCTCCGTATGGGCAGATGGGAAGAAATACAAAGAAATTCAGGCTCAATGACTGCTTGTACTTTATTCACCAATATGCTTGAAGGGTTCTTGCTTGGAGCTTCTTTTGTCAAGAATACAGTAAGAAGTGCAAAATACTGTTTGAATTAGCAGCTAGAATCCCGTGATTATAATAGGTGGCTTTGACTACACCCCTGTAGATGGGTTGGTTACCTTTAAAATCGGAAGAGAGAAATAAGAAACTGTCTGGGAAGTTGAGATGGAAATGCAGGATGCCCCCATTGATTTTTGGCTTTCCTGCAGTTTGAACCACAAATGCCACATGAATGATATTCCTTGTGCTCCTTTCCACAATCTTCAGGCACCAGACGAGTCTGTAATGTATTCTGGGATAGTTCTGACCTTACCTGAGAAAGACTAAACTGTGTCTGTCTGGAGGCAGGCAGTATAACTCATCAAGGCTTTCAGCCCCACATCTCTCACCAGCATCACCTGGCAAATACAGGTTGGAGGACACGAGTTTCAAGGTCCATACGTACATTAAAAAGCATCACTCACTGATAAATGCTTGCCTAATAGCTGAAAGCAGATCCTCTTCACTTTCACTTTGTGATTTTTGGAGATGTTTATCCTTTTGTTTGGGCAGAGTAGGTGAATCATGGAACAAAGACAGTGTGGAATGTTGCATTCAGCCATGAAAGCACATGCGAAAACTACTAGGAAAAAAAAATCATCCGTACAACTTCATGTTGCTGTAGTCACACCCAGCTGAATGAATGAAGCATTAAAACCTGTGCCTTCTGGCTGATTGTCGCTGCTGGCCACTGCATGCTGCTGACACACTCAGCCTTCAGGGTCTGGTTTTCTTAACATCATGTTTCTTATCATTATTCAGGATCGTTTGTTGGAAACAGTCTTGAGCCAAGGCAGAGGAACATGTCAAAACCCACAGAGCCACAGAGATTGCTTGTTGGGAGGGCTTTCCTATTGCAGATCCCAACACCTGCCCTACAGAGTGCATGGTTCTACCAGTCAGAGGGGATTTCATATAACAGGAGAGGTAAAAGAGGATGAGGAGGAGCTACTATGGGATGCTGCAGCCTTGCAGCTTGCATCTGTGTGTTGAAATTGCATGCAAGTCCATGAGCAGCTCCAGCATCCTGCTGTGAAGCAGTATCCATTTTCTGAGCAAATTATTTTCTTTACACTGAGATGGCATCACTCCTTTACAGTTTGCAAACTAAGTATAGGAATGATTTCATTCACCTTCAATACACAGCCATCACTATGGGAGAGAAAGCTTGACAGATGTCTCACAGCACTCAACAGCCTTATACTACAGTTTAGGGCAGGAAGCAAGAAAGGATATTATATCAAACAGAAAGCATGGGAGAACTTCAGGTTAGACAGAGCTTACTTAGTCACATAAGAATTGGGTCAGCACTGGGGGATATGCGTTCACATCCTGCAGCAACCTTAGCACAGCCCAAAATAGCAGCAGTTAGCTAAAAGCCAAGTGTCTTCCCCTTTTTCCTCCCCACTGCAAACACTAATGCTTATGTCACTAAAGAAGGAACATAAATTGAACAGCGCTGGGCTACGATTTGCAAACTTGTTGATCTGCAGATGAACTTTCTGGATATCTCATTAGTACCCACTGGTGGCATTGAGCTTTTCTCTGAACATATTTTTGGGATAGTATAGTTCTTCATATCCTTGATATCACCCCACTATTTTTTACCAGCAAAGAAGAATCAGAGCACACATTCATACATTTTCTCTGTGGCATGGCTTTCATCTCACCAACTGCCATGGTTTGGGATAATGTGCACCAAAAATTGCTTCCTAATGGCATTCTGGACACAGCTGTTCTGGAAGTAAAGGGAGAATTTCGCTGTATGGATACGAGGAACACCACACCTGCTGTCTTTAGGGACACAACATAGCTTCATGTCTTTTTTATCTCTGCGTACAGAGCCACTACAACTGTCTGCAACACATTTGTTTTCCTGGTGCTCTCCACTGTGCACTCTTTACCATGTTTCTGCTCCTTTCCACAAAGGTGTTGAGGGTTGCTAGATTGCATTTGGACCAGAACACATGAAAGTGCATGCAGAGCCACATACCTCCATTCGTGCTTCTGCCAGGCTTCATAAGTACTTGCAGGAGCAACAAGAGGAGGCAGAATATAGGAGCAGGTCCTTAGCACACCCATCAGCAGAGAGCTTTTCCACGGAAAAGGCTTTGCACACATGATGGTTGTTATATTGTTTGGGAACACCCTAGAATGGAAATCACTGTAGCTGGATTCCTGGAACATCAAACAAATTCAGAAGAGAGAAGCTGCTTGGAAGGAGTTTTCAGAAGTAATTGATGCTCGCCTAACTGATTCCCATTAAAACCAGGAGATATTAAAGGAGCTGCTTGTCCCTGAGTACCTTATATACTTCAGCCTTATGTCCTGGAGCCATGTGCCTGGTTCCCAAGGTAAACACATGTGATTTATTTCAGAAATGCATCTGCAGCGCAGGAATTCATTGCACACATCCCCGATGGGCAGGAGCCAAAACATTTCCAATGTGCCAAGTTACCAGATTGTTATTAAGCTGTAAGAGTTAGAGGGAAGGTGCAGGGAAAGGCAACCTCCTTCCCCACGCCAGGTGGCTTAGGATAGACTTAGGCTGCTTCCCAAAGTGATGAGGCAAGCGGGAGTCAGAGGTTCCTTCCAGCAACAGCTCGGTCCCCCTGGATGCCTCCCTGTAAGCTGCACAAATATTCTGCGGAGGGAGAGGGAAAAGAGTGAAACCTATTCAATTACATCAAGCTCACGACTGGCCTAGTAAAATCATTTATGGAGTGAGGGAACCCGGAGCGCTTTGGGCTGGAGCCATCTGCTGTTATTTGGTACACAGAATCGGTTTCTATGGATTTTATTAATAGGTCACGCGATTGTGTACGAGGATGTGAGATGTGAATCTCTCCAGAGAGGTCCCTGCCTGGGGCTCCTATTGCCTTCACAGGCAGCAGCTCCAGCTTTCTGGCAGCTTGAAAACCTCGAGGGGGACGGCTCTGCTGTTAGGATTCTGCCTGCATTTCTGCTTGCATTTCTCTCTCCCCACCAAAATTTCAAGCTGACTTTCTTCCCGTTCTTCTCTGCAACACGTTTACTCAATGTGGAGATAGGGAAATAATCAGAGAAGCGCTCCTGCTTCCTTTCTCCGCTGTCTGCAAAATTCTTTTTACTCAGTGGGATTCCTAGTGCAGACCTCAGGCCCCACATGCATCGGCTTTGGAGTCCACGGTGTGTGCTGGCCCTTACGGTGTGAATTTTGTTTTCAAGCCACTGTGGCCTCCCCTCAGATGGATGCAAGGGGATGTGCTGCACAAACGATGCTCAAGGCAGGCACCCGTGGGTCACCGCATCGCAGAAGCTGCTCCACCTCCCACAGGGGCTACTAAGGAAGCTCTGAGCGGCTCTGTGGCAACAGGTGACATCCCAGAAACAGCCGAGAGCCACCCCAAAACCCCACGCCCCACCTGCGGCCGGCCCTCCCTCATCCCCAACCACCACAGGAAGCCCTCAGCGGGGCCGCGCGTTATGGCGCCCCCTGGCGGCGCAGCGCGGCGCACCCCGGCGGGCCGGCGCTGCTCTCGGCGCCGCTCCTCACCGCTTCCCCATTGGCGGCGGCGGCTCCGCGCGTCATCGCTTCCTCCCGCTTTTGTGCACCGCCCCGCGTCCCGCTGCCGCCGCCGCTCCGGATCCCGCCGTGCCGCCTCCAGTTCAGCCTTGCCGAGCCGAGCCCCCGCGCATGGCCCCCCGCAGGTAGCCGCTCTCCGGACGGGTAAGGCTCTGCGGGTCGTGAGTGCGTGCAGCCGGGCTGCGAGCTCGGTTTTCTTTGGCTCTTTCATTTTTATGTTATTTTTTCCCCTCGGTGCCGATTTGGAGTTTCGCTTGTCTTCGTTGTTCTTTCCCCATCCCCTTTCCCCGAAGGTCAGCCCGCTTGCGAAGGTCGCTGGCGGGTTGCGGGGTTCCGCTCCGCGGCTCGGGCTCCGTGCGGGGCTGATCGCTGCGGGGCGGCTCGTGTTGTCGGGATGCTCCCAACTCGTGTCAGACCCAGCACTGGGTCTCTGTCGTCCGGGTTGGTGCCGAGCACCGCAAGCCACAGAACCTGAGAACCGTGCATACAATCGTTTTCTCGCCTGACGTGGCCGAATGCCGCTTGGGAAGTGGATTCCTCTTCTGCTGCTTTTTGCCTCCTCCCCTATTCCCGTTGGCTTCTCTCAGCCTCTCGCACACCGACCCGCTGTGGGTTTGACTGCACACAGAGAGTCCAAACCCTGAGCTCCATCCCTTATGGCCGTGCTGGGGATGCTGAGGATAGCCGGCTCGGATGGGGCCCTGGGCAACTTCATCTGGTGGGTGGCAACCAGCCCACAGCAGGGGCTTGGAGCTGTGGGGTTTTTGAGGTCCCTTCCCACCCAAACCGTTCTGTGATTCAGTGACTCTTTGTAGGTTGGGGTTTGTGCAGAGTTTGGGTGATGCTGGGTGTTTCGGGAGTCAAACGGCAGTTCTGTGCTACCTGAGGGTCTGCTGCCCGTCCCTTAAAATGGAAGGGCTTTGGGGTTTCTCCTGCTCTTCAGTGCTTTCCTCCCCAGCTCTGCCTCAGGAAGGTTTCCCAGCCCATAGAAGCTCCTCCGTTGCAAGCAGGGCTGGATGGGCTGCCAGTCTGCTGGGGTGTGGGCATAGGGGCCCTTTTGCATCTTCCTTCTCTAAACAGTTTCTGGTGCTGCAGTGTTTTCCATCAGTCTCATTGCAAAGAGAGGCAGTCTGGCTTTTCGTACAGAACAGAACCTGCAAGCTGATGGACAGAGCAGCATAGAAACTCTTCTCTTCCCTCCATCCCTTTCCAGAAACTGCTATGGACTGGCGATGCATCCTGGTGTGAGCATGCAGCTTGGACTTGCTTTGTTTTCTGAGTTTTGCTGTTGGGAAGGGCCCGGTGGGGATGGCAAGGATTGCGATGGTGCTGGCAGAGCTTGGTGCTGCACGTCTGTCTCTCCTGTTGTAGAGCTGCTGCTGGAGGGAAGTGAGTCAGGGAGGTGAGAGGGTCATTAGCTCCAGTGGGAAAGGAATTAAAGACTTTCAATGACAGCTCATCTGCTCCGAGGAAATACGGTTTTTCTCTCTACAAATCTCTGCATTTCACTGTATCCCCAGGTCCAGCTCAGGAAGGGGCTGCGTGTCCCTGGAGGCAGCAGAGCCCTCAGCTCCTGCAGTGCGATGGGCCATGGGCTGCTGTCTGCCAGCTGCAGGCAATGTGTTCTGGGCTCGGTCCTTCCCACTCCCCTCTGCACATATCCCGGCCAAGTGCAGCGTGCACAGCAATGTGCAGAATGTCAGCTGTGCACCGGGAAGATGGAAAATGCATTATAGAGCCATAAGAAGGGGAATATGGAATTTTATCCTTTTTTTCCCCTTGGAGCCCTCAGACGCTCCTCAGTCTTTGCAGAAGAGCTCTAAATGGCCCACTGATCTCTAACCTGGCAGAATACCCCGAATCCCCAGACTGTATTTATTTTCCCATTTAAGCTCTGTGAGGCAAAGTGGGTGATGGGACGTTTTTCCAGGAACCCTTCCAGGAAAGCATCCATGCAGTGGTGTGGCTCCAGCCTTGCTCCCTCTGTTCTCCCTCTGCTGCCTCCTTGGCTCTCTGCACATTCCTTTCAGGTGCCTTTTCTGCCTTTATCAGGTGGGATGCAGAGATGCTCCACGTCATCTCGGTTGTGGCCGACCGTGCTGCCTTTGTGCGATGCGTGGGCACTGGGTTGGCATCTGCCATGCTGCTTTTCTGCAGGAGAGATGAATTCCATCTGTGAAGGGATGTGTGAGCGCATAAGCACGTGGTTGTGTTGGCATTTTGGTTTGTTTTCAGTCTATCTTCACACTTCTGATCCAGTCTGGCCAAGTAGTCTTCTTATTAGTCACTGAAATGGCAAGCGGTGTCCAACCCAACCGGTGGCCAGCCCGATCACTGTCCCATCTCATCTTTAATAACAAGGATAAAAACCAGAATCATAAAATCATTAAGGTTGGAAAAGATCTCTAAGATCATCAAGTGCAGCCGTCAACCCACCCCTTCCATGCCCATTGACCACGTCCCTCAGTGCCACCACATCTCCATGGTTGTGGGGCACCTCTGGGACAGTGACCCCACCACCTCTCTGGGCAGCTGTGACACTGCATCAGCACTCTTTCTGAGAAGAAATTATTCCTTATATCCAGCCTGAAATTGCAGCCTTCTGTTCCAAAGCCACTGGGGAATGATTCCCTGCAGAAGATGGATTGCTCAGGAAAGCAGAACGAGAGTGATGAGCCTTCCCTGTATTGCCATGTCAGGAGCTGTGGTGTCCCATACTGGTGACACAGGAAGGAATTTGGTCCCTCAGTGCTGCAGCAGCTGGGGGGAAAGCATTTGGCCAGGTGGGCAGCAAAAGGGCTTGGGGTCAAGCCTTGAGTCTTTGTAGTTGGGGCAGGCTGTGCTGCTGGATGTTATCATGGCGTCGGCTCTGGGTGTTCCCAGAGCACCAGGGGTGTCCTGGAAGGCTGAGAGTTGGATCTAGACTTGCTGAAGCTTGTAGGACTCAGAGGTGGCGGGTGCCTGTGCCACCAAAAGAGGAGGATTCAGCTCCAAAATGCATTCCCCAAACACTTTTTCCGTGGAAGATCCTCATATCAATATTAGTGGAAAAAAAGTGGCTCTGGGTCTTTCTTAGAACCTGTCCTCTCCCAAGTTAAAACTCACTCTGGCTACCATTTAATCAGCATTTTTGGCAAAAACTGCCCTGGTTTTATGCTCCCCACTCCGCAAAATGATCTGGACAGATGAGCCACTGCCATACCGAAACCCAGGGAGGAGCTGAGCTGGAGCTTGGCCTGGCGCCGGAGGAGCAGCACAGGACAAAGTCCAGGCAACGACGTACATGGGCCAGATCCTGGAAGGAGCTGCTCGCTGCGTGGGATGCTGTGCAAACAGTGTGTATTGGCCAGGCCCTTGGGTGACCTGAGCTCTCAGGTAGTGATTAAACACCACTCCTGTACTACTACGGCTGTCCTGGAGCATTTGTGTTCATCTGGTCTGTTTAAAGGCTTTTTGTGATTCCGGAGCCTTGCGAGTGCCTGAAGATCCCTAAAGGACTTTGGAAGTTTTGCACGTAACAAGGCTTGGCTGGGGAAAACAGCTTAGGGACAAGGTGCAGGGTGAAGTCTTGTAGCTGGTGGTCAAGGTGAATGGACTGGAATATCTGTGTGGACAGGAACTCTTTTTTAAGTACTTTTTCCTTGTTGGCTTCTAACCTGAGAGTGCCCTCAGGGGGATTGTCCCTTTTCTGCATGCTGGGTCACTGCAAAGGCCAGCTGATAATGTTATCTGTCTGTGGGTGATGCTGGTGGGTTGACAGCTCAACTTGATGTGTGAAGAGATGATGCAGTCAGTGTAGAAATGGGTGACTGGAAGGAGGTGTGGGCTGGGACCGTGCAGCAAAGCAGTCTGGCAGCTCTGCGAGTGATGATTGTGTGGTACTTGGAGGTGGGAGGGTTTGCTTCTGCTGATGTGGATCAATCACAGAATGGTTTGGGTTGGAGACCCAAAGACCATCCAGTTCCATCCATGGGCAGGAACCCACCAGATCAGGTTGCCTAATGTGCATCCCTCCATACATCCACCAGGCTGGGTTGAGCTCCAGGAAGGCTTTCCTTGCTGGTGCAGGGTGCTCTCACTGCAGCCTCAGTGCCTTCTGTTTGCCTTTCAGCATGGAAATACAGTCCAATCCTGATTGCAGTCCTCCTGGCTCCCAGCTTGGCGAGCAGCTTTTGGGAAACCTGAGCACCCAGTTAATAAACTGATGGAATGCTTTTGCTGCTCCTTGGTCTTAATCCTTCCTTGCTGGTGTAACAGAGTAGCCAGAGTCATTAGAGAAACATGCAAAATATTTCAGTTATTTCTATTGGATGGTGCTGGTGGCAAATAAGAGATAAATAGAGTCTGCATTGAGCTGTGCTTAGTTTGTTGCATCATTGGTTTTATTGGAAGGTTCAAGGTCCAGCTCTGAATTGCTGCTGTCTGGGTTCAGCCCAGCTTCAGGGTGCGTTGGAGCAGCGTTGTTCCTAATGAAGAGGTGGGCAGATGGAGAAGCGAGGGGAATGGCTGCATGTGGGTGCTTCTCTAAAATGCTGGGTTGTCATTCTCCATCACTGCCTTCCCAATCTCCTGAGGGCCCATGGTTAGATGGGTTTGCTTTGGTGTCTGTCCCATGAGCTGACTCTTGCAGTGCCTCAGAAGCTTCCCCACTAGTCACAGGCAGATGCCTGTGTGTGGTACCAGCACTTCTGGATGTGCTCCTGGATGCTGCCTTGAGTTGTGACTGGCTCTGATGGAAGGGCAGCTGTGTTGTTTTCTGCATACCCTAAGGATGGCCTCTGTCTGCAGACCAGCTTGGCTTCACCTCTCCTGGATGAAGGGTTTGAGGAATATGCCTGCTGTTCCCTATGTTTGCTTGCATTGGGGATGGGGATGAAATGCTTTGCTTGCTGGGGCTCTCCCAGAGCACTGAGATGTTGAAGATACAGACAATATGTGTGTCATTCACTGTGCTACCTGGCTGATGACTCAAGAAAAAGGGAAAATACTTAAATCATCACAATATATCAGCGTGTTCACATACAGCATTACCAGTATGACTAATAACGTGCTCGGCTTCGGGATGGGACTGGCTGGGGAGAGGGTGTTTTACACTCATGAGTTGTGTCACAGAAGACAAGCTCAAACAATTAGCTTTGGTACTGGTGGAGAATGTGCTGTAACTGTCTTCATCTCTGAAGGGAAAGTTGGGGGGATCAGCTCGTTGCAGTCTTGGTGTGTGTCCAGCAGCATCACTGAGGGCTTTGAATGGTGCCCTTACAGCACTGTGCCTTAACCAGGGAGTACAGTGAGGGAAATGATGTACATAAGTATGTTAAAAGACAGCTATTCCCTTTGCAGAGCTTGGAAAAAATTGCCTGTACATCTATTGCATGAGTCTTGAGGTGTTGGTAGACGCAGCTGTGTTCTGCTTAACTGCATGTTGGCATCCTTTTGGCTGTTCTTGCAGTTCTTGAGAAATGAGAAGAGGAAACCGTTCGGTTAGAGACTGAGGAAAGCTGAAGGATGTCTTTCATGCATCTGTGTGCATTGAGTTGTACAGATGTACGTGTGCTGTGCAGTCCCTAGTTGGAAGGGATCTGTCTGGGGGGGGGTGAAGCAACCTGTGCTCCTTACAAGACTGCAGTGTTGGCTTTTGGGCTGGTGGGCAGCAGGTTGGCTGCATGCTGTGGCTTGTGAGATGGCACTATCCCCTCCGTTAGTAGTTTGCAGTGAGGACCACAGAACATGTCTGCTAAATCCCACGTGTGGCACATCCTATAAAACAAGGCAGCCGTGCTGCAAGGCTCTGTTTGGGGCCGTTTCTGACATAATCCATCAAGAAGCAGTCTGCTCTTTGACTTACTGCTGGAAGTGTGTGGTTGTGGATGGATGAGCAGTTGCTTACCTAGCATTACCAAAGCAACGAGTTGTTGCTTTCCATGACTCATGAAAATGCACTGTAGGTTCTCTTAAGAATGGCTGAGATCATTTTTTGGCCAGGGCCAAGGATCTGGTTTCTTTAGCAAATAGCAGTGGAGCTGGAGGGATGGGGATTTCCAAACTCGTTTCTTTGCATGGGTGAGCTGGATTTTTGAGCTTGCTTAATGAGATACTTTTTTCATTTGAAAAGAAGGGGAAAAAGAAAAAGACCTGTAACTTCCACATTGTTTGGTTTTCGTGGCATGTCCTGTTTTGTTATGTTTTGCCTTACAAGGGGGAAAGGTACCAATAACACTGCAGGGCTGCATGCTGTATTTTTTCATTTAAACAGGCGTAGAAACAGGGGTGGCATTTTTCTTCTAATGCAAATCATAGACTTGTTGGAGTTGGAAGGGATTCTGAAAAATCATCCAGTCCAACTGCCCTGCAGTGAACAGGGATACGCACAGCTCCATCAGGTGCTCAGAGTCCCATCCAGCCTGACTTTGGCTGTTAGCAAGTTGTGTTTTAGTGTTTGGACAACCTTCTGTCTCCTTATTTTATTTTTATGAAATAATTATTTGAATCACTTTCTGGTTTGGGTTGTTCGCTCTGTAAGCAGCAGCTGAGAATGAAGTGGTGCAAGGGGAGCATCAGGTGGAGGGGAATGGGAGCTGTGGGATAATGGGACAGTCCCCAGGTGTTTAGTGACCACTGCACCCAGCTTGCAGCATCCTCTGCACACCTGTCAGGGGGAGCAGCTGTACCTTAGCACCTAGGAGCATGCAGAGAGGGGAATGCCTCCCTGGAGCTGCACGGGGGCAGCACATCTGTCCTGGGAACAGCAGGAATGCAGCAGAGTAATTGCAGCAGCGTAACTGCCTGGCTGAAAGCCAAGGCTGAGTGGGAACAATGTGACTGAACAGGTTTGTGTTGGCTTCCTCCTAATCTCAAAGGTGAGATAATGCAGAAACTCAGAGGAGTTTGCTCTCCTCCTGCTTCCCATTGCTGTGCATCTTGTTTAGCTCGCTAGCTTTGGGCACCAAGGGCAAAGACCACTGGTTTTATCAGAAGCATTGCCTTACCTCCCTTTTCACAGCACACCATACGTGGAAGCCTTTTGGATCGTAATGATTTATTTCTATGCAGAAAAGGAAATAACTGTGAGCTGCAATCTTCTGTTCTCAGTGCTTGCGGATATGCGGATGCAGGGACAAAGTTCATGACTTCATGCCATTAGCTGCAGCCTACATGCCTGTAACATGGCAGCACTGAGCCCCAGCAGGGCTGCACCAGGCTCCATAAGATCTAAAGAGGGCTTTTCCAGCAGGAGTAGTCCTCAAGATAGGGGAGGTTTAGGTTAGATATTAGGAGGAAGTTTTTCACACAAAGGGTGGTGACGCACTGGAACAGGTTGCCCAAGGAAGCTGTGGATGCCCCATCCCTGCAGGCATTCAAGGCCAGGCTGGATGTGGCTCTGGGCAGCCTGGTCTGGTGGTTGGTGACCCTGCACATAGCAGGGGGTTGAAACTCAATGATCATTGTGATTCTTTTCAACCCAGGCCATTCTATGACTCTGTGATTACCAGGTGGGTTATTGCTACGCAGGGTAAGACCCAGCAGCAGCTGTAGAACTGGCAGTTCTGCTGAGCGGAGGATGCCAGCAATGAGCTGGTGCTGCTGGGCTTCCAGGGCTTTGCACTGCTGGATGCTGGAGAAAAGAGGTGGAAGCAAGATTTGGCAAGCTGTTCTGCTGCGTTTTTTGAACAGTTGTGCCTTCAGATTGCCCGCCAATGCATAGGGTTCTTTTGACTGGAGAGGTGCGTCAGAGGGCTTTGTGGTTTCTGGGAAAGTGTTGCTCTGAAAGCTGTGCTTTCTCATCTATAAATTACAGGTGGGGGTGTTGAAGCCCACCCAGGTTAAGTCATTCCCCCCAGTGTAAGATTTACAGGGTATAACAGAGGGGAAAGAGTCCTAAATCCCATTCCTTCCTCCAAAAAAAAAAATAATAAAGTTTGAAAGAGTGAACTTACGATTTTTTTCCTTTTGGTTTAAACATTCCAGACTTCATGACTTACCTTTCTTTCTTCAGCTTTGACATCTGCAAGTACTTCTTTTTAATCAAAAATAAGGAAGCGTGGATTCTGATGTAATCATGTGATTCCAGGAAACTGGCTACTAATGAAAAACACCAAATCGTGTGAGAATTTGCAATGCTCAGGGTCAGCCCATGGCCCAACATCTGAACTAGAAACCAAAGCAGAACTTTCTATTTTCAGCTCTCTTTTCAGTGTTGTGACCGGCGAGCATTGCTTCATCATCCATTGACGCTCATCCAGTTGCAAGAGGAGATGTAGGTTGCATGGCTCCCCAAACCCTTTGGTTCCTTGTATTGTCCCCTTCTCTGTGCTGGACAGGATCGTGCTTGCGTGCTCAGAGACGCACAGGTTCTCCAGTAATACTGAAATGAGGTTCTTGCACTGCTTGTGGCTGCTGGGAGAGAAGTTAATGAACTGACTTGGGTGCCTTGGAGCTCACTGAAGCTGAAAGACCACGTGCGAGGCCTCCTTGGCTTAATTCTCCTTGGGCAAGTCTTGTGAGCATGAAAGAAATAACAGCAGGAAGGGAGATGTCTTCGAAGGGCAGTGCTCTCCCAACGTGAGCAGGCGAGCAAAGCCAGCACGTTTCTTCACACCATGGGAGATATTTATTCTGTGACTAAGCATAAAAGTTAAGAGATGGAAAAGGTCCTATGAGATCATATCGTCCACCTCCCTGCTGGCGTGCGGTTTTTTCCCTGGGGTGTATTTATGAATGGGCTGTCAAGCAGATGGGACTCATTTACTGGAGGTACCATGGAGCAGCCCGTGCAGGTGTGGGATTCTGTGCACACGTGACTCCACTTGCATGTGCACGAGTTGCTTGCAGCAAGAGGATTTGATAATAAATCGGACTCAGCATTCTTTGCATGCCTCGAGCCTTCCCGTTGACTTGCTGCAGCTCGGTTTCTGCAGGCGTCAGCCCGTCTTTTTTGGGATGTTCTAGGGATAAGCTAATTTTGCTTGATGTTTATGATGGAGTAGGTGGTTTGAAAACTAATAATGACAGAAAAAAAAAAAAAATAGAATCTTTTTGGTAAGGAAAGGTCAGCCAGCTAGACATCTGCACAGCTGGCCGAGGCTCTACTTGCTGTGGTCTGTGATGGCGTCGAGTGAAGACTCCCGTAGGAGACATCAGAAAGGTGCAGGTGGAAATGCTATTGCTATGACAAACAGATCTGTGCTGGAGTTTCAGACCGGAGCTTTGGGACCATCAGCACTGCTTCGTTTATTGCTCTTCAAAACGTGTAACCATAGCACAGCCTCATGCATACGTACTTCTGCTTTTTTTTTTATTTCACACACCCCAGTTTCATTTGTGGCTGAGAGCACTTAGCAACTCACAGATTGCAGTCACTGAGTGTTGGGTAGAAAGGGACAGATTCTGTCCTTACCTAATTCAGGGAAGATTTGGAGCATATGTTGAATGTAGGTGGGGGTTTGGAGCAGAAATTTCTTATCAAGGCATGCACTGCCTTGCTGTGTTGGGATTGTGTTGGCTTTTGCATCTAGGATACTTTGCTGCTTTCAAGAGCGTCTCCTAGTCAACAGTGATGTGAGATCAACATCTTGGATTGGAAACCAGGACTGTTGTGTGATACAGGTGAGCAGCCAAGCTTGCTTCACCACTGGTGAGAAGTTTTTGCTGGAGGTGGCCCCGTGTTGGGCCCCTGGGGCTGCGTGTTGGCCTTATGGTCAGTATCCCAACACCATGCTGCATTTTGTGTGGTTTTCTGTAGGTGTTACGGGACATCCCTTGGTGGCCCACTCGCTCTGCTGAATCAGGAGTAGTTTTCCCCTAAATTCAAAGAGGGTAGGGGCTGGGTGTTCCATGGCACACACCATGTCCCTGGCACCGATGGTCTTTTTCTTGGCATGTTGCATGGAAGTGACAGTATCGCAGATGACGTTTTCTAGGAAAGTTTCCAACACTTATAAATGAGCCCTGAGATGTGCTTCACCTCCCTTCCTCCAGCAGACATCTTCTGAGGAGGGGGGCAGAGACAGAAGGGCACAGCACATGCAGAGAGAAAGTCTGCCTTATTATTATTTGATTTGGAGAAATCTTGGTCTAAAGATTTAAAAAGCAATGTACTGCCTGGACACCACCTCTCATCATCAATTAGCAGCATTAAATACTCAGCAGAGAGAGTTAATTAGAAAACTGAAGTCTTTCCATCAGGATAGCCTTCTGGTTTCCATTGAAATGCAGCTGAAGAACTGGAAAGGCTCCTGTATTTTGTTTTGATATGCAGGCATATGTTCCTTTCCATCCTGGAAATTAATTCTGTCTGTCTGAAACTGGGCCGTGGGAATCAATATTGAGTTGCTCAATGTTTCTCAGGGCTCTCTTGGAAGAGGAGCTGACTGTTTCCCTGCTGTGTCTAATAAATGACCTGGTTTTGGAGCAGCTGAGCAACTGCTGCTCTGACAGTCTTTGCATTTGGAGGTGTTGCGTGGCTGCCCTGACAGTCCAGGATTGGTCCGTGGTCTCTTGCAGCTGATGGGCTCCTCTCTTCTTTTTAGGTCGTATTTCCTCCAAGGTGCCTTCTGCTGCCCATGACTTTCCTTTGCACCACACCAGCTGGAAGCCATAGGAGAGGCACTGGAACAGGAGAAGCTGTGGGTGCCCCATCCCAACGAGTGTTCAAGGCCAAGTTGGATGGGGCCCTGGGCAGCCTGGTCTGGTGGGAGGTGTCTCTGCCTGTGGTACAGGGTTGGAAGCAGATGTCTTTAAGGTCCCTTCCAACCCAAGTCTCTTTTGACGTCAATGAGCTGTCATGCCCAGCTTCAGGCAGCGCAATGCCCTAAACTGAATTTAGAGGCATGACCTGCCTTCTCCTCAGTTTTCCTATCTTTTTTTCCCTACTTATGTTTGGGGAATGAAGGGGAGCCAGCACAGGAACCACAATCATAGAGTCACAGAATAGTTTGGGTTACAAGGGACCAATGTGTATGCTCTGCATAATATTACGCTGCTCAAACATAAGACCATGTGCTACCTGCTCTGGTTCCTGCACTGTGGATGGCTCATGTTGTATCATGTGTACACAGTCACACACACGAATGCAAGCACACTTGAGTTCATGTGATACTGTAGGTCAGGAGGACAAGGAGAATAAAACTTATGTGAAAGCTGACCCACGTGTTCCTGTTTCATAATCTCATCACCACCCCATCAATGTGTGCACAAACTGGAGACAGCAGTGTCCTGGGGCTAATGCATTCCTTTCACCCAGAAACACAGCATGCATTTTAATCTTCCCTTGCCACTGAGTGCTCGTTGAGCTTGGCTTTTCCTGCTTCGGAATTATGCAACAGAAGTGGCGTGAGCAAGAAAACAATCAGAGAATAATAGAACATTGGGAGTTGGAAGGAACCCGCAAGGATCATCAAGTACAACACCTGGCTTCACACAGGACCACCCAAAAATCAGTCTGTGTATCTGAGAGATATGTCCAAACCTTTTTGGAGCTGTGAAAAGGATCTTGAGGTGACTCTATGGGCTGATCCTCTGGTCCTGGTCTCCTCATGTTGCCATGGGTTTTCTTGCTGATAGGAATCATAGAATGGCCTGGGTTGAAAAGGACCACAATGACCATCTAGTTTCAACCCCCTGCTGTGTGCAGGGTCGCCAAGCACCAAACTAAGCTGCCCAGAGCCACATCCAGCCTGGCCTTGAATGCCTGCAGGGATGGGGCATCCACAGCCTCCTTGGGCAACCTGTTCCAGTGTATCACCACCCTCTGGGTGAAAAACTTTCTCCTAATATCTAACCTAAACCTCCCCTGTCTCAATTTAAGACCATTCCCCCTTGTCCTATCACTATCCACCCTCATAGGTGTAGGCAGGCTACAATGACCAGGCAGCTGCTGAGAGCGCAGAAAGTAGTCAGTAAGTCTGAGCCCTCAGCTTCTCTGTGAATCAGAAAGTTGTGTTTCGATCAATCAGATGCAGATGGGCTGCAGAGGTGAGGCTGCAGCTTGTTAGGGCAGCCAGCTGAGAGGCCTATCGATTGCAGCCGGTAGAGGCTAATGGTGGCATATGAGGGCCGGTAGGGCAAACTGTGGGAGAGCTGAGATGTCAGTGGGAAGCTGGGAATGAGGAAAAATGGGTCTGTTAGCAAGTAGGTTGCCTTGGAGGATGGTAGAGCAGCTTCCATGCTTATATCAGGATAGGCCATGAGGTCTGGCAGCCTAGCTGGGGGATGGCTGGGCCTCCTCTTACCTGCTCCAGAGCCTATTGTGGGGATTGGGTTGGTTCTGAGGTGCTGTTATACTGAGGGAGAACTGGGTGTCCCAGGCAATGGGCTCTCAGGTCAGGTTCTCCATTGTGTGACATTGGCTTGGCAGCTCTTTGGAGCAAGGTTTCATGTGTCCGAGGATGTGATTTTACCCTGGATAAGGGGAAATGATATATGACGTTGTTCTTCTGAATGCAAAGAAACCATCGTCATTAACAGGGCTGTCTGTTTGTGCTTTTGTTACAAACACGGACATATATGCAAAATACATTCATCCTGACTTGATGTTCTCTGCTTTTTTGGTGTTTTTTGGTTTTTTTTTTTGCTGATGGAGGAGTCCTTTTGAATACTTGTGATTGCTTCCTTGTTTTATGGTTTTCTGGCAGCTGGTGATCTCTGTGCAAAATCAACACTTTTTTTTTTTTTTAATGTACCAGTGTAAATTACTGATTATTCCACTAAATTTGGTAAAGGGATTATTACTGGAAAGCAGAAAAATGAAACCAACTGAGAAAAGCTTACTGGAACATGTTGGATGGGTTGTTGCATTTACAGAATTACTTGCAGGAAGAGAAGGAGTTGACAGGGGAGAGATCTTAAAATCTTAGTGACTCTTAAAAGGCTGTCGGGGAAGTTAGCAGCTATCTGCCATGCAGGTTTTAAAGCTCATGTTCTACACCTGCTGGAATCAGCAGGATGGCTCAGGGGAGATTTCTTGAGCACAGCTGCACTGGTTTGGTCACTTACGATGAAAGGTATGCTCCATTTTGCATGGTGGCTCTTAGGAATGTATGGAGTATCTCTTCTTCTAGCAACGTACTGTTGTGCAAGAGATTCTTAAGCAGTTTTAAGTTGCTGTGTTCCAAAATGGGGAGAAAAATCCTTGGTTGATACGTGTTCGTATCAAATTCCTTGTTGGCTTTTGTGCAGTGTATTTCAATGCAGTGGGTTCCTCCTTATGTGAGCTGTGGGCATGCACACGTGTCACTTCTTCCTTTGCAGCTTGATGAGTGCATGCTCAGGAAAGGTTTATTTTCCTCTTCTTGGCTCATGCAGTCTGTCCATTAAGGATACTTGCAAGATAAACCTGCAAACCTGGGCCCTGGTTACACACATTTTCAGAAAGTCTGTCCCTGTTGCATGCTCATAAATATAGGATTGTAAGCTTGAATGGCTTCTTTTTGACCACACCTGTGTGTTGCGTGGTTCACATGAGCAGAAGAAGCCATATGAATTGGACATGTCTCAAGTGTCCCCCCAAAATCTAACAATTCTTGTTAATCTAGTGCCTGATTTAGTGGTTGGCAGCCCTGTATGCAGCAAGGGATTGGAACTACATGATCTTTGGGATCCCTTCCAATACAAGCCATTCTGTGACTATGATAATCCAAGGAAATCTTTGATATTTCAACCACTCATTGAGTTTGAATCCCTCTTGGACAAGCCTGCAGGCTGTTTGACCAAGCTACCCGCGTGCCTACGCTTGTATTCTCCCAGCTAAAACAATCTCATTTGCTTTGCTGTTGTTTTTAACGCTACCCCAGCCCTGGCCTCTAAAGCTTTTTGAAAATAACATTTACAATAATATTTTTAACAGTTCCGTAGTATACAAAACTCCAGCGCCCTGGCAGGACTCCCGGAAACTTGCTGAAAGTTAATGTGGTCAACTCTTAAAAAGGAGAGATTTTTTCCGCTTGACTCTTGCTTGTTAAACGCTGTGAGCCCAACATGTTGTTCCCTGCTGCTTGAAAAAAACAAGGAAAGTCCCAATTTTAGCAATGCTAGTTTGAGTAGCTTTCCAGCTGAGCCACATTTCAGGGGCAACTGTGGCTTGTTATTATTGTTTTACAGTGATGTGTCCATACACCTTCAAACCAACACGTGAAGTGGTGCTCAGGCTGGGAATAGGTACTGCTTTCCCTGGGAGCACTATATATAGGTCTCATTTGGGTACTCATACTCTGCGCCCATGTAGCTGCAGTGATGTTGAGCCACTTGAGCCGTAGAAATGAATTCAGCTCAATCAAATCAAAGCTGCTTTTATTCCAGGTCACAGAATTGTAGAGTTGGAAGGGATCTCAAGAGACCATTGAGTCCATTGCCCCACCAAAGCAAGTCCCCTACAATAGGTTGCACAGGTAGGAGTCCAGTTGGGTCTTGAATATCTCTATAGGAGACTCCACAGCCTCTCTAGGTGAGAGCATCTATTTGGAGGTTTCCTCTGGCAGTTTCCCAAGCAGATCGGAGCAGCCTGAGTCTCTTGCATGCACAGCTCATACCTGGAATGTGAGCACTGCATTGCCCCAGCATCCCCGGGAGCTGATTGCTAATCACAGAGTCATAGAATGGCTTGGGTATGAAGGGACCTTGACAGTGTTGGGTTGGAAGGGACCATCTGGTTTCACCCCCTGCTGTAAGCTGGTTGCCCCTCACCAGATCAGGCTGCCCAGGGCCCCATCCGACCCGGCCTTCAGCACCTGGAGGTCAGAGATCTTGGTGGGAGGAGAAGTGGGATGCTGCTTCAAAGTGCTTTGGAGCAGAAAAAGGATTTTTCCTTTCCTCCCGCTTCCCTGTTTTCTAAAGGAGATCATAAAAAGGCAGAATTTATACTAGAAACAGGAATGTGTCCTTCTGTAACAGGAAGCTGCTGATATGTATTTTTGCAAAGCCACGGAAATCAACAGTGTTTGCAGCCTGATGTGAAGGCTGGCTGTCCTCAGGATTTAGGAGATCTGCGACAACAGAAAACGTTTTTATATCATGGATTTGTAAGATTTCCAGCGCTGTGTGAGCTGTGTGCTCAGTGAGGTCTCTGGGGCTCGCTGGGGCAGTGATGATGAAGAAGAGCACACAGCTCAGCCCATGGGAAATTCACCTGTCTTTCCAATGTTTGCTTGCCTGGTTTCTGTAGGTGCGTGCTTTTGTGATAGAATCAGATTGCAAATGTCTGAAAGTTCTCCAAAAAGCCATTGGAAAAATCTGACATTGATGGCAGAGTTAAGCTGGGCTGGCTCAGGAATGTAGGGTTAAATCCAGGCTATCTGCACGTGGCCCCAGAGCAAACCCTGAGTGCGGCTCAATTGCTGGAAGTGTTGCATCAATTTTGGAAGCAAAAGCAGTGAGGATTTGAGCTGTTTCCTGTTCTTGTTACAATCAGCCGGAGTTTTTACATTGATTTTTGGTGCACTTCTGTTCTCTCGGTCCACTTTGGCGTGAACCAACCTCCTCAAGATAAGACTTTAAACCCATCTGAGCCCGTTACTTTCTTCCTTGCCTCGTCCTTGTCTTGGAAATAGGCAGAGTAGAGCTCACTGTGAGCAGTGCTGTCTCAGGAGGAAGTTGCAGCAGCAAAGGGAGCAATGTTCTCCGTGGCATTCACTTCTCTGCCTTCACCACTGTCTTATCGCTTTCCCTTCCTGCTTGTCTCTCTCAAAATAGGTTGGATAAATATCCTCCTGCTTGCCAGCCCTGAGGCACCGCGGTTGCAGAAGACCCTTTCAGTCCCTGCTTGCAGCCATTCCTTCAGAGTGAACTTCTCACATTTGTTGTTTGCATGTCGTGCTTTCATTCAGGCTGAAGTGAGTTTTTCCACTGGTGTAAGTAGGAGCTGGTGTCCTCTTACACAAGGAGACTCATAGCAGAAGTATAAGCTTGTTACTCCAAGATTAATTAAGTATATATATATATGTATATATTTTGGAAAGAGTAGCAGGTTTGTAGTGTACTCAGTGCATAACCTTTGGGCTGTGCAGAGGAGGATGGACTCCAGGTCTCAATTCCTCGCCCTTTCGTCCACCAGCCCAAAGGATAGTGGGGAAGTGCTGTGTGAAGAGTGGTTGTGTTCAATCTCTGTCCCAGTTGCCGTGCCAAAATCCATCTGTAAACTCTGTGTATGTTTGTTGTTACAGGGTGGATGCTTGAAAGTGGAGGATAAGGTACAAGTGCCTGGGACCGGTGGAATGGAGGCCTGATGTAGATGGAAAGATGGGTAAGAAACACTTCCCCTGAAACACTTAATTTTCTACAGCCTATTAATTTTGGTTGGGGTTACTACTCATGACTGTAGAATGGGAGACATTGCCAAGATGGACTGCTTGAATGTCACAGAATGTTTTCTTAACTTTTTTTCTGCTTTCCAGTGGTGCTGAAATGGGATAAATTCTCTTCTTACCACCAGTGTGGTCAGTGGGTTGTGTTTTAGGTGGAGCCTCTTGCCAAGTCTGCCTTGTATTCTAAGCAGAGCACCTTCACTCTGTATTTCTTCACCCAAGGAAGCTTCATTCAAATATTGGTGGCAGGTGAATGGTTGTACTGAGTATCTTGGAGGTCTTTTCCAACCTTGGTAATTCTGAGATTCACTTTCAAATGGAGCCTCGTGATACTTGCACCTTCCTGTGATGCTGAAGGAGAGTTATTTCTTCATTTAGATGAAGAGTATTTGTAGCTCAAATTATTTGTGAGTATTTGTGATTCAAATCTTATTGCAGTTGCCAAAGAAAGTTTGTTTTAACAGACATAGGGAAGTGCTGAACTGTTCCTGTTTTAGCATGTGAGTAATTGGATTGGTGGTATTGACCCATACTGGTAGGTGATAAGTGCAAGGGCCCCAGCTCCTTCAGCTTCTTATGCTGTTGGCCATCCAGCTTTATCTTGTTACTTTTACTCTTCCCAGTCCTTGGAGTTAATTGCTGCTCAAATGGCTTTGTTGGTGACACATGCCTTACAGCGAGCCATATGCTTCTAGTTTTGGGATTCAGCTGGAATTTTATGCATTTATGAGAGTGACAGTGCTCTTTGCAGAATAAATATTGACCTCAAAATTACTTCCATAGTGGTCAGTACACCATTTTGCCAGCAAGTGGTAGTCCTAGCAATTATAGGGATTTCTGCTCAATTTCTTTAGATTTGAAAAGAAGTGGTGGCTGAAGAACAACAGCAGGTTCTGCCTCACATAGGTGTTAGGACATAATTAACACAGGGAGCTTGGATGGCTTCCTGACCTGTTGGCCCTCAAGGAAGGAGAAAGCAAAGATCTCAGAGGAATCTTTATGTTGGTTGGCACTTCACTTTTACATTTGCATAATTTACAGACATTCATCCAAAATGTTTGAGGGCGTATTGAAATGGTGGGGGGAAGAGAAAAGAAAGAGGTGGGGGGACAATCCCAGTGAATTTAGTCCTTATCTCTGTAGAGCTGGTGGGAGAATGATGTGGAGTTTGGTGGTGATTTCAATTTAAAAACTGGAAAACGTGAAGCCACAGCTAAGCTGTTTGTCCTTCCTATTGGAGAAGGGAGAACAGGAGGTTTTCCCTCATCCTGCCCTTAACCTTCCTGCGTTCAGTTGTTTGTTTGTTTTCTTGTTTTAACTCTATTAATTGGAAGAGAGATTTGGGGGTAAAAGACCTCATCTGAAGTCAAGTAAAGAAGGAAAAAAAAAAAGAAGGGGAAGAAAAAGTCCAGACCTGGTTCTGGGTATAAAGAATGACAAATTTCACTTTAAAATCCCTGATGAAAAACCCCAGAACTTTCTAGGAGAAATTTTCATTTTGAAGATGAAAGCCACTCCTATTCAATGCAATTTTATTTCAAAAAGAAGGAAAGCCAAGCCTTGCTCCCAGGACAGCCTGAGTTGCTTTACGGAGGTCAGTCTGAGTCTTGTGTAGATTTGCAATTCTGCTTATTCAGATAACAGCAGTAGATAACAGCAGGACAAGGGGAAATGGTTTTAAGTTGAGGGAGGGAGGATTTAGGTTGGATGTCAGGGGGAAGTTCTTTACCATGAGAGTGGTGAGGTGCTGGAACAGCTGCCCAGAGAGGCTGTGGATGCCCCGTCCATCCCTGGAGGTGTTCAAGGCCAGGTTGGATGGGGCCCTGGGCAGCCTGGTCTAGCATTAAATATTGAGGTTGGTGGCCCTGCATGTGGCAGGGGGGTTGGAGCTTCATGATCCTTGAGGTCCCTTCCAACCCTGGCGATTCTGTGATTATTCCTGTGCATGTACAGAAGGTGCTGTGCCTGTCTCCTCCCAGATGTCATTGCTTGGAGCACTGGGGCTCATCACCACTAACATCTCACCCCCTGTTATGTGTGCTTGTTTTCCCCCATGTATTGAGATGTGGGAACGTTTTCAAGGGACAAGCAGAGAATTTGCAGTCATTTCATTGATTCCCTTCTGGTGAACAACAGAGAGGGTGTGTTGGACGAACTGATCTCTAGAAATCCCTTCCAGATCTGCCTTTCTTCCCAGGATCCTATTTATAGTGTGCCCAGAGTCTCAGAGTTCAGTGTGGCACTGTTCCTGGACGCATTGTAGGGTGGCTGTGTGATCTTGCACAGACCACAAGATGGGAAGTGGGGACTTGTGGCATCTCTGTGGGCAGCACCTCTGACATATCCAGCACCAGAGCTCAGTGCTGCACACAAATTGCTTTGCTCTTGCAGGACCAACACAGCATGGCTGCATGTGCCAGCTTAGGGCTAGCCTAGGGGTCCTTGGAACAGTGGGTTCTGTTGTGTAGATATGACCATAACCACACCTCTGAACATCTATACCTGTTCTCTTCTGTCTATGAAGGACCTGGAGGTCTTTGTGTAAGATAGGACAGAGGGCTCATTTTCTGAGGGCAGAGGAACTGAATGCAGCCTAAGAGCTTGGGGCAGAATTATTCTCATTTTTCCTCATGCTTTGGAGTTGGAACAATCACTTGGGCTCCTGTTCAGTATTGCCCTGTGGCAAATATGTAACTGTTGTATTTATACTGAAGCATTCAGCTTTTTCTTTCTACAAAAAAGTAGTGTGGTGAGAACTTTAGGATAGTTTGTAGTTGGAAATGGCTTTGGAAGGAGATAGTGATTTGTATGGGGAGATACATGGTCACAGTATAGGTGTGGAGAAGCTGAATGTGTGCTTCCCAAGTGCATCACATCTTAGATCTAGAGATGCAGTAGTTTGAAAAGACTGAGCGTAGATCCAAGAGAGACATCTTCATGGAGATGACCCCCTCACTGGACACTGATCTTCCAAAATTGTGCAGTATCCTGCACCTGGATACTGCAATTCCTGCTGGTTGGAGGAATAATGAAGTTGTTTTTAATGTGATTGTTGGGTTGCCATGTGCCTTTTATTTTGATTTCTTCAACCTCATTAATGGGGGAAAATCAGAGTGGAGAACACGTGTCCCAGTGTCTCACCTCTTGCTCCTGGCACACTCCAGCTCACACTCCATTTCCATCTGCCATCCCTCTCAGTGGGTTCATGGCTTCTTTATTGTTTGATCAAAATTGGGCTGGGAGCCAACGAGTGCATATGACACTTCCAGAGATATCCACTCAATGCAGTGCAGTGAGCAGAGCATAGCCAATGGCAGTTAAGAAATGCTGTGCTGAAACATGGCATCATGGTAAATTGCAGAAGTTCACAGAATCATAGAATGGCCTGGGTTGAAAAGGACCACAATGATCATCTTGTTCCAACCCCCTGCTATGTGCAGAGTCACCAACCAGCAGACCAGGCTGCCCAGAGCCACATCCAGCCTGGCCTTGAATGCCTGCAGGGATGGGGCATCCACAGCCTCCTTGGGCAACCTGTTCCAGTGCATCACCACCCTCTGTGTGAAAAACTTCCTCCTAATATCTAACCTAAACCTCCCCGTCTCAATTTAAAACCATTCCCCTTTGTCCTATCACTGTCTATCCTCACAAACAGCCATTCCCCCTCCTGTTTATACGCTCCCTTCAAGGACTGGAAGGCCACAATGAGGTCTCCTTGGAGCCTTCTCTTCTCCAAGCTAAACAAGCCCAGTTCCCTCAACCTTTCTTCATAGGAGGGTTGCTCCAGCCCTCTGATCATCCTAGTGGCCCTTGTCTGGACCTGTAGTAAGAGCTCTGTATCTTTCTCGTGCTCATTACCCAACTTTTTTCTTTTTGAAAACCGGGTTGAATTGCAGCAGTTTGAGCACATCAAGCTGTCCAACTCAGGCTTTGCTATTTTCTAGAGATGTCCAATTTCGGATCCTTCTCCCTTTCCTAGTGATGTTGTGTCCTGGAGCCCGTTTCAGGTCATGCCTGTCTCTTTGGGAACCTGGGGAGTAGAGGTTCAGCCCCACGTTGCTGTAATTGAGATGCTGCAGCTGTTGCTGCAGCAGCAACAGATGAGGAGTTCACAGGCTCAGGGCTGTGACTCTGAGCACTGGAAGTAGCTGAGCTGGGACAGAGAAAGAGATCTTTATGAGCCTGCAAATAACCTTCGCAAGTATCAGAGGCAGTCAAGGGAAATAACTTGCCAACCATGTTTCTTACTGGATAAACATTTTCTTCCTTTCAAGTGCGCTCAAGAGATGTACAGGTTGTAGGGAGAGGTAATATCTTTTATTAGACCAAACTGATAGAGGTGGAAAAAAACAGGCTGGCTTTTAGGTAGCTCTTCTTCAGAAGCGGCAGAATTTAAGCGAAGCTGGAAAAATGGCTGGAAAAACTGCCCTAGGTTCAGTTTAATTATGTTAATCCATTACAGGAAAAGGTAAGTAGTGTCTTTGGAGCCAAGGGAGTGGGTAAGCAAAAAAAGCTGTGAAAGGCAGTTGTGGATGGAGGGAGAAAAACCAGGACCTTTGAAGTGGTGAGGAGTTCTGCAGGCAGATGCTAAAGGAGAAAATGCATCATACCATAAAACCAGACAGCTCCCGAATTTTCTTTTTTTCCTCTCAGTGGAACTGTGGGCTTAAAAGAATTTCTGAAAATGTGGTTGTTTTGGTTCTGTAACAGTTGAGTCCTTGCTTGCATGTCTCCTAGAAGCCTTGTGAGAGTAATCTGTGATAACAAACGAGGGTCAACTGGTTTGTCCAAGAGGCAGAGATTTAGCGTGGTTTATCTCGAAGCAGCTCTGTGCCTTTACAGGAAAGCCCTAAATCTTGCTGCTGCATTCCTGTCCCTTCCTCCAGTCTTCCTGAGGGCTGCAACTGGGAGTTGCCCAGTGCAGGAGCCAGTTCATGGCTAGGAAGCATTCGGCAGCTGGAACGGTCAAGGTTGGGTTAAGTTTCACTTTGGTACTCCATGGGATAAGTGCTTGCTCTTTGGCTGAGAGATAGGCTTATTTAATCTTTGCTGTGCTTTAGATTGCTTTATGGGCTTTGATAACAAGCTGTTCACTAGTCGAGTGCTATATGAGGGCTTTCGTCATTCTGGCTGCACTACCTGTGTGTGTCAAGTTGCTTAACATGGAAGGTTTGCATTATGGCCCTGTTCCACGGAGAAGTTTGGAGGCACTTAGAGGCAAAACATGTAGCAGGGAGCAATTAGCTGAGGAAGGTGATGAGGTAGGGATTGGGTGATGATAGAGAGTGGGTGGTGATGGCACCATGGGATCCCCTCCAGTCCTTCATGGCTGGGGGACGTGGCCAGGCCTAAGCAACTCCTGCAGCCCAGGGTAGCCATGGTGGCTCTGCCTCCGATTGCTCGGTGTTTAAGAGCATCATTCTCACCTCTCCTAGACTGAAGCAAATTCCCTGTAGCATCACTACAGTTCTTTGCTTCCCCTGAGGAAATTCAGAGGGTGGTTGGAGTTCTTCATTACCTCACATAGCGTACCTAAAATACGTTATGATGTCCATGTTTATTGGCTGATTCATTCCATGTTGCTGTTTTTTGGTGGCTCTTGTCAATGTGTTGAGAGTCCAAACACTAAACATTGCATTAGAGGGGTTTGCTTATTTGTGCTGATGAGTATTTTGGGGACTGGTCGGATTCTGTCATTGTGGTAATTGGAATCAGTATTACATTACACGTGATAGACAGTTGTATTAATAACCTCTTAAAATGATTACTGATGTAACTTTCTAAAACAGATTCTGCCTTTCCTCTAAGTCCATTACTGACTGCTATCGTGGAATCATAGAATTGAGTTAGAAGTGACCCCTGAAGGCCATCTGGTCCAACTCCACTACAGTGATCAGAGGCACCTACAGCTCCATCAGGTGCCCAAAGCCCCATCCAGCCTGACCTGGAGTGTCTACAACATCTGTCCCCTTCTGCAAGGGAATGTAAAAAGAAGAGGCTTTGATCCAAATAAGTTCTGTGACCTGTTGACTGTGCAATATGGGTCACCTGGGGGATAGTTTATGAGGGGAATTAGGATGCAGGATCTCTCAAAATGGATTTTACCCCTGAGAAGAACATCTGCAAGATAGTATGGCAGTGCCCTAAGCCTACAGATGTTTTATTGTGCATTTTATGCCAATTACGTCTTGTATGAAGAACAAGTGTTTGTCAGGTAGAATGGTAATAACAGTCAATACAGATCAGACTATGTAGCTTATCCTAACTGAGGAATGATGGTGCTAAAAGTGTTTTCAAGAAACCCCAGCACCTCAGCGTTAATGTGAGTGAGTGTGTCCCGAACTGAAGACGTCAGCAAGCAAACTCCTGCCAAGAAATCCTGCATATCAGAAGGGTCTTTCCTCATTTCCTCCTGTATAATTGCTGTTCGACCTGCTGTGCTGTGCCCTGCCCTGGAGGAGAACACGAGGTGACCTTGCCATCCCTTGGGTGGAGTTGCAAGAGAGTGAACGACAGCAGGATCCAGCTGCTGGCCAGAGTCTGCTGACTTGCAAAAGGAACGTGCTCCACTGGTGTCTGCTACAGTGCATAGCAATCTGGGAGAGGGTAATTGGATAGTTTTTCTCTACATCAGATACCAAATGCTGCACCAGACAGTAGCAAAATGGTTTGTGCACATAGGTTAAGTTTAAATAGAAGATAATCTGCATCTCTGTCACTGGGTGGATGCACGCAGCAGGCTGTTTTGCTGTAGGTCATCTACAGAGATCCCATTCATGGAGGGTGAGCTGCAAAATAATATTTGTAGCTACCTTTGAGAGTGTCTGGTCCTGTACTTCCTTGTTCAGGGGCTTTTGTTGTGCTCCAAGTCATGGCATTGAGCTTGTGCTTCCAGATCAGATTGCTGATACATTTCCTAGTTTTGTCACTGTATTGATGTTTTCTCACTAACTGATCCCTCCTGCTCTTTGCTGTCTTGATACCTCAGTAGCTAGTATTTTCTACATGACCTGAATCCTGGTGGCAGGACATATCCGTTGGTGGTGTTTGTAGGCACTGAAGAAAGCTGATGGTCTGAGTCCTTTGCAAGCTACAAAGCTTAGCAAGTTTCATATCCGAGCTCAATTTCCCTGCTGGCTTTTGGAGGAAAGGCAGCATTTGTCTTCACAAGAAGGTTCTTTGATATGTTCTTCATATAGGTTTGTGCTGTTTCCTTGTTAAGATAGGAGTGATGTAGCCTTCACCTTTTCAAGAAAAGGGCAGATGTGGCACTGATGGGCATGGTGGTCGTGTGTTGTTGGTTGCACTCGATGATCCTAGAGGTCTTTTCCAACCTTAATGATTCTATGTTCTCTGACCTTCTGATAAAGGCAATGGGCAGTCCCACTTGCTGTTGGTCCAGTAGGTGTGAACTTCTGCTGTAGTGTGTGGGCCGCCATGGAAGTGTGGTTTTACCACTGAATGTTGCGTCCTACTCTCATGTTTGCTGAGATTTGTTATGTTTTTGAAATTCGGAAGTTTTTGGAATTACCAAAACACTCTTCAAACTGAGACTTTCTGGAGAGCTTCCTGGAAAAGACCGTTCTGTTTAATTCCAGGTTAAGACCTGATGTGCAGACTGCTAAGTGAATTTCTGGGGTCTTTGTATACATCAAGGAAGTCCAGATCGAGTTAAGTGCTAAGCAAATTTAAGCTTCTGTTAATGTATTTAGCTCTGTCTGCAGACTTGTGCTGTCTTGGGAGGGCTTTTGTCTCTCACAGAGTCCTGTCCATAAAACGAGGCATAGACAGCAGCTCCTATCTCTTCCCATCTTGAGAGTTCAGCTGAACATCCATCCAGACAGGGGCTGCCCTTTGCAGAGCACTGAGTGATGCTGAGGTGCTGAGTTTTGGCTTTCAGGTGAGGGTTCTCTTTGGTAATTGACAAATGTCGTTATTCCCCCCTCCAAAAAATCAGTGTTTTCCAAAAACATGAGAAAGTGAAGAGTAAATGGAAGGCTGATGTCCTTTGCAGACCAAAGTGAACACTATTCGTGGTATAATCATGCAGTTCAGTTTTTCTTTTCACTACATTCTATGGCACTTCAGTATTTTTCCACAGTGTGTTTTGACAGGGCTGCCAGTGAAGGTGTGACAGTGCTTCTGTGAGGCTTCCCATTCTCTGTTCGACCCCTGTAACCCTTCACAGCACTCTTCCCTCTGCCTGGGGATATCCCCCGTGTTTGCATCACCTTACTGAGAGATGGCTTCGAGCAATGGCTGGAATTTACACGGGTACGACGGCTGAGCTGGATTGGGCCATCAACACCACAGCTGTGTAAAGCACAGTGGGATCTTTAGTGACCACAAGTGGTCACGGCTGTGGTTTTACACTGGATCCATGCAGAAGTGTGCGTGGTAGCGTGCAGCCCCAGAGCCACCGCTCCAGCCTTGCTCAGGAGTGACTCAAAACAATACGTTCCCCTTCTGCAACACCCAGGATTTTTCCCCAACTTTTCCCAGGCGCGAGGCTGGTGGGTGAGAGGCCGAAATCAGAACTTGTGCTGTTTTACAAAGCTCCGCTTTCCTTCTGCAGGCTGCTCTCTGTGCTTCGTACAGCTGGTGCTTTTTTTTTTTTTTTCACTGTTGATGGAAGGAGCTTCATGGAACTACCGTAAGCTGCCTCTTAGTAATGACCTATTAGCAAAGCCAACAATAACAGCACTGTCTAGACCATCTGAACGCAGCTAAATTATTCCTTTGTCCCTTCTTCATTTGCTTTCTCTCCTGACGGCTGAATTGTTTTGGGTGGTCCCTGTTGACCTTCAGGCTCACTCTTTCTCCCTTGTTTATTTTTGTTGTTATTCACCAGTAAAGCTGCAGTACTAAGACCGAAACTCCAGGTTCCTCTCTGCTGCACGCACAGCAGAACTGAGGCACTGTAGCAGCTCCAGGAACTTGTCTCTGCAGGAGATGTGTCATGTTGTGGCTTTCTGATTTTACTTCGTAGCAGATTTTGCAAGTGCTGAGTGCTCTTGATTTGCATCGGTAGTGCCTGGGACCTGTGAGTCTTAGCATCTTACAGAGCCGATTAGAGAAAGAGGTACTCCAGTTTAATATAAGTGCCTGCCAAAATGGATCAGCACTGTGACCCTATGGCTTTTATTAAAGTCTAAAGTCAACCTTCCCATGTCCATCATAGCTCTGTAGTCACTGCTTCCTGAGCGTGCTCCTGTCTGATCTCTTCTTACCTCTCCTAAGCTCTCGGTACTTCCCTGCAGGCCAAACCTTTGGGAAATCATTGAGACCTTTTGACTGTGGTTCTTGATTGGGTGGGCGTGATTGATTGAGCTTCAGCACAGGAAGCTGATTAAAAAGCACAAAATTGGGGGAAGCAGAGAACAAAGAAATGAATTCACTCTAAGAGAGATGACTGAAAGTCAATGAGGAACCAAGGGTGGAAGAAGAGACACTGAGGTCAAAGATCCAGCATCAAGCGCAGTTGATTTTCACGTTTCATTTTTGCTGTCTATGTAATCAGCTTTTCTTTGTCCTGGTAGAAATATTCCTGTTTACATGTGGTGCTGGGTAGAGTGAAGGATTTGTTTTACAAGGCTTTCATCCCATCAACCTCCAGCATCGCTCAGTGAGTTTATACAGAATGGTGCCAGCTGGGCTGGGAGGTTGTTCAGGATGAAGGCCTGTGCTGTGCAAGTTCAGAAGGTGGCTTGAGTCCCCAGGTCCATCTGGGCCCTGCAGAATGCTTCACTGGTGTTGTGCAACTTGCAGTTGTTTTGCTCTGGAGCTGCGGCAAAGCCTGGGAAGATGCCTGCTGTGTAGCCTCCAAGCTGCCTTCTCCTGCTAGATCAGGAGAACCTGATCTTTTGTGTCCTTCAGCGTGGGATTCCCTTTGTTTCCTTGGTATTTTTCCTTGGGGAAAGTCGTCCATCCTGCACACTCTGCTTGTTTGAACCAAGTCAGGCCGTCAGCGAGCAGCCTGTGACGCTCCTTTTGCTGTAGAGGCTTGGGAGTGGCATTTGGATTTAATTATCCAGTGAGCTTCAGTGCTGGTTTGAATTTTGACTGAACTGGCTGAGCTGGCTGCTCGTTTCCACGGAACAGAGTTCTCCACCCTTCCAGGGAGTCAGCTGGGAGACCCCAAGAGCAGTAACAAAGATGGGTAGGAGGCTCCGTCTGGAAAGCATCAGTCCCTGTGCAAAGCTGACATCAAGAGGACTGGGAAGAGTTGGTTTTGCAACTGATTGTGCAAATGGTGTCCTGCTCCGAGCGCGCTGTGGGGTTTTTTCCACTTTGTTTTGAGCACTTGAGCCTTCAGCCATAATCCCTCTGCTTGTGCTGAAGTAGTGTGCTCTGATAGGCAGATGTTTTGTGATTTGGTGGTGGAAAACAACCTTTCCTGTTTCAGCCCCATGTGATGGGATAAGCAGTGAAAGCATGGACGTTTTCAGTACATCTCCAGAGAAATGTGTTTTTTTTTTTTTTTTAAGCTCAATGCCTTTGCATTTTGCACAGTGATGTTGCTTAAGGATCCCACTGTTGCGATGGATTAATTGGTGCCACGGGCTCATCCTGGACATCCTCTCTAAAATGCAATTCATGCTGTCACTCTCTTCTGCACTCTTAATCCCCAGTGGTTGGAACTCTTTGGGACATGGTCCGTGGGCCAGCAGGGTTTTGGGGCAGCTCCTGGGGGCTCTCAGGTCCTTTGCTGGGTGTTTGGGAGGCATGGAGGGGGCAGCTGGGACACCACCTGGATGTTCCTATGTCCTTGTGTGTTAGAGTACCATTATTATTACCAATATTATTATAGATATTGTGGTGATCTCCAGCAAACCCTGCTGTGTTTCTCTTCAGGATGGGCACTGGTGATTTGAGTAAGTCCTAAAACATCTCTGCATGGCACTGATGGATTAACCAGAGGTGCATCTTCTTGCAGAGGTGAGCAGTGTGGTTGTGCCAGCAGAACCTGGCTCTGCCACTGCCTGCTTTAGCCCCGTTGCCTCTTGGCATTTGGGACTGCATTCTGTTTCAGCAAGTTCAGGAAACTTTTGTTGTCATTCTGATTGGAAAAGAGAAAGAGGAGAGGAGCATTGCAGAGATACAGTTTAGGTGGAAAATTCCTACAGGGTGGTGTATGTGGGGGGGTTGTGGGTTTTTTTTGTTTTGTTTTGGTTTGCTTTTTTTTTTTGCTTTTTTTTTTTTTAAACTTGTCCCTCCCTCTTTCCCTTTCCCCTTCCACAAAAAAAAAAAAGGGATTTTTTTCTTCTTCTTCTTTTTTTTTTTTTTGTGTGTGTTGGTTTTTTTCCTACTACAAAATCTGTGTGGAAAACCAGGCTTGTCCCCAGAGGTCCCTTTTCCAACCAACCAACCAAAAAAAAGTAAATATGGGAAAATTCTTATTTTTTTTGTGTTTTTCTGCCTTTTTTTTTTTTTTTTTTTTTTTTGCTGAACTGGAAATAAGCCTTTTCACCTTCTTGGTGTTTTATTGCAGCATTTCAGGTTGTGCTCCCTGCCGCCTCCCTTATTCTCAGAGGTCAGGGAAGTATGGAAGGGGGGAGAAACTTATAGTTATATATAAGCATTAAACCTATAATTAATAGAACAGTAAATAATATTAAGTGTATCATATACCGTGTATTTTTGACAAGAGAAAAAGGTTTTCTGTACTTTAAAGGAAACGCTGGTTTTTAGACATCCTTCCCCTCTTTTTTCCCCTTATTTCTTAACCCAGGGATGGCTCCAGGGTACACAGCACACATGACAAGTCTTCAACCCTTTTTGTCACAGCTTCACTCTTTAATAGCTGCCCCTTTTGACCAAGTTCTCCCTGCCTCCTAACAGGCATGCCCTGCCCTAGCTCCTGGTACATCTGTCAGAGCCCGTGGTGGGTACCTTGCATGCAGTGGTTGATAGCTGATTTCAGAGGCCATGTACAAATGTTGAATAGGGAGGAGATTGATTTCATATCCAGTGGGTCTGTCAAATCTCTTTGGTTATCATAGAACTATAGAATGGCCTGGGTTGAAAAGGACCACAATGATCATCTAGTTTCAACCCCCTGCTATGTGCAGGGTCACCAACCAGCAGACCATGCTGCCCAGAGCCACATCCAGCCTGGCCTTGAGTGCCTGCAGGGATGGGGCATCCACAGCCTCCTTGGGCAACCTGTTCTGGTGCATAACACTGGAACACTGGTTACTGCACTGGTTACTGCAGAAATCTGAAATATCACGTGTCCTGCCAGCCTTTCTTCTATCCTAGATAGTTGAATTTGTTGCTGCTTCTGGTGAGTTTCTTGTCTTGTCCTGTGGTTTCTCACTGGCTCTGGTTTTGAAAGTCAGTTGTGTCTCTTGAGCATCTTTAATGAAGAGGAGGGAAGGAGGGCATGAAGAGCTGGGTTGTGCTCCATCACTTGCTGCAGGAGCTTTTTGGGTTCTGAAAGAGCTGCTGTACAGAACACCATCTTCAACCTAACAAACTGGATCCAGCCCCATGAACGCTACATCTAGCCTATAGGACCCACCTTAAATGACCTCTAAAGGGCATAGGCAGAAAACTTGGCTCTTCAGAGGATCTTTGTCTCTACTGATGAAGAGACTTTCATACCCACAGTGGGCTGGGAGGGACTGTGGTGTGCAGTCTTACAATGCCTCTCTTAATGACAAAGTTGGATATCATGACTTTCGACACATTTGGGTTGAATGATTGCACGTGTGATGCTGTATTTTTTGCTCTGCACTTTTAGGAGTGCCTTCTGTGTTTCAGTTGTCTGTCCTTCTTTTGCAGATGAAGAAGAAGCTCTGAACTCTATTATGAAGGATTTGGCAGCATTGGGCAAATGTGGGGGACTGCTGGACAACAACAGGAATAAAAACTGTGTCTACTCCAGCAAACAGGTAAGGTATTGCTTGAGTGTGCCTCAAAATCCAGTAGGCTGAAGAGGCAGATAGGAATGGTGCTCACCAGGCTGTGAAAGCAGAGTTTAAATCATAGAATTGTGAAGTATCCAAAGTTGGAAAGGGCATACAAATATCATGCAGTCCAACTCCTGTTAGATGTTAAATGTTAGAGTAGATGTTAGTTGAGTGTTAAAGATGAAGTCAACAAGTGTTGTGTGGGCTCATAACATAGAAATAAACGTTATCAACATATAAACTTTAAAAGTTCTTTTTGAAGAGCTGCAAAGAAACTGCAATGATCCCCATATCACAGAGGGGCAATGGAGGAGCAGGAGTTAAAAATGATACCTTAAATAATTCCTAAATGTAATAAAAGAACGTGAAACTGTTGCATAGCTCAAATCCCACCATAAGACACTTCTTTCTCTTAGTACTGAATCTAGTTGAACTTGCTACAAGCTCTACAGCTTTAAGACTTGGATTAGTCAAGTGTTTTCTACTGACAGTGTTGATGAAATATAATATTTATCGTGCGCACATTCTACTTCAGATATTTGAAAGATGGATTGCCAACTTTGAGCCGTAGACACCCAGGCTCTTTTGGGAGGAATAATGTCATTCTTATATAAAGTGTTTAAACACTAATTACTATTGTTTATCTTTATGCTCCCAAAACCAAACGTTTTGGCCGTGCCGAACATTCAGAGTTGATCTGGTGAGCAAAAAAGTTGTCCCTTGAGCAGTATTAGGAGTTACTTGCTGACACTGATATAATAGCTAAAGTGAATTTAATAGCCTATTTGTGTATGGAACGAATACGTTACCAAACTAAATGTGCGAAGAAAAGATTCAGTTGTCAAAATACCAAGGGGAGAAAACAAAAAATAAGGGAGGGGGGAGAAATAATTAAGTGTACCAGGAAGCTTCTGAAGAAGCATGCAAGTAAATCTACTTGGAATATTACTTCTAGTGCTGTGACTTAGAGTAAGCTTGCGTTCAATGTCATAATTGCTGATCACCTAGCAAGAAAGAAACCAAATTGTCATTTAAAGTTGTCATGTATATTTTAATGGCATTTGTGCTACTAACAAAGCTTGGGATGAGAGGCAAAAAGTCCTCTTCCCAAATCATAGAATCCCTCTAGGCTTCCTAGACACGTGCAGACGAAAGCACATGCGCACGTAGCGTGTCTGTTTCAGAGTGTGCCCTGGTGGTAGCAGCTGTCCAAGTTGAATCACTGGAGTTGTGTTCAGCTCATGCTGAAAGAAATCCAAGATGTTTGCAGAACTGACCGGAGAAAGTCGGAGCTGGCTCTGTGCAGCTGCAGGCGAAGCAGACACAATCCAGCACAGCCCTGACTGGCTCCAAGGGTAGCATGTTCTGCAAGTTGGTGGGTGGGGACCATCCCGAGCCATTTCAGGATGCTTTCGGGGCAGCAAAACTTCTTAAACTTCTCTTAAATGGCATTTTTGTTTTCTCACAGCAGGAGAAAATTCCTGCTGTCATTCTTGAAAACTAGCTCTAGACACTGCAGTGATGCAGCTAGCTAGCTATTGAGTCAAAATAAGAAAAAGAATAGTTTTCATTGGCTGAATCATTAACCACAGGAGTTTTATAGAACTGAACTTTTTATTCACAGCCCAGCCTCTCCATACCTTCACTTACAAATTGCCAATAGGGTCATGTTGTGCTTTGCAATCACTTTTAGAATTGTTAGCTGCCTCTTGCGTTTTGTTTTACTATGTTAGGAATCAAACTGCTCTTCCAAATTACAACACTGATGCTTAGGGAAACCTTCCCTCCTTTCTGGTTTTTCTTCTTATCCATGAGCGGACCGGCTGTACCTACGCATTCAGAGTTACTCAGAGCTCTGTGATGGAGGAGGCACAAGTAGTCAGCATCCCATTCCGTTTGTGCATCCGGGGTTGAGGACTCAGACCAACAGGCCCCATGGGATGAAGGGCGTTGGAGTCTGTTGAGTTGTTGCTTCATTTAATCTGACTAGCTGGAAGAGTTCTCGCTCGTGGGACGATGGGAGTCTAGTCTGCGAGGTGGGGAGTGGCCATAGTAGGTGGAATTAGTGGGGATTTGGTTCATATTTGAATCTCAGAAATGTTAATCAACTTGTTTGGGTCTCTTTTATGCTTTTTTTTTTTTTCTCTCTAAGCACAGAAATTGTGGCGGGGGCAGGGGAAAAACTGCTTTAGAAATGCTGTTGTCATGCCTGTGATTTGTTGTTCATTTGGTACGCGGTGTTCCCGTTATTTTTTCTGTGATGAGGTTGGCTGGTTGAGCTGAAGGATGCGCTGCACTGTGTCCTTTCTTGGAGAGGGAGTGTGAGGCATGGGGCACTTGGATGCTCAATTCTCTTCTTGGAAGTGTAGGTGTCTCCCATAGAGGCCCTGCAGCAGTCTGCTCGCATTGTAATACTTGGGTTTGAACGTTCAGTTCTTAGATTAAAAAAAAAAACAACAGAATTTTGCTGTGGAAAAAATGCTCAAGCGAAGCATGGGAATCCTTCAGTCAGCGTTCCAAATTTCTGCTGAAAAACATTTTAGACAAGAATGTGTTGCCTAACTATTCTGTCCCTTTGTGACTTGCTGCAGTCTTTTGGTCCGCACAGAAACGCAACCAAAATGCTGCCTCATCCATGGCTCCCAGAGGGCTTCTGAAGTGCTCTCTTGACAGAAGATGAAATCTGAAATCTGGAGCTTGCCGGCCAGTGCTGCTGGTAGGACTGGGCCACACAAGAGCCTGGTCTGTGGTGCCGTGGGCTATGCAATATTTCTTTCCAAAGATATCGGTGGTTTTGCTTCAGATTGTTTTATAGAACAAACTTTTCCTTAGGCAAATTGCATGAAAATCTTTCTTTTTTTAATTTGCTCTCCTTACAAACGAGTTTCAGACTAAGGCTGAAATTCTGAATGTCTAATGCTACGTAGCAGAAAACACGAGAAATGAGTGCTGTAATACCTGATACTTGATGTGAATGAGTTTCGTGGTGTAGGTTGCCCATGAAGTTAGCAGCAGATGAGATGGCTGAGCTTGAGCCTCCCAAGACCTGGTCAGGTCTGTGGGTCACCATGTTACGCTGCCTTTTTGGCTTGTGGCAGAGAGGTGGACGCCTTTTTCTTTCTGCATATGAGCTGCAATCTTTAAAAGGGAGTTGCTTTCTGGGAAAACGGAACACTTTGACATTATTCTTTGTTCATCGTCTGCTTTGTTATTTCTCCATTATTCTTTTTGTCACTTCTTTATTCCCATTGTTTCCTTTGGTATGGCTGGAAAGAGTCCTTCCAGGCAGGCTCCTCTGTTCTCCAATCACCAGAGAAAGGGAAAGGAGGAAACAGCAAAAAAAAGATACGCGTTATGATCACTAATGAAATAGATGAGTGGGGTAAGAAGGGAAGCCACAAAGAATTAGAGATCCCAAACAAAAGCATGGAGGAGAAAGAAGCAATTATATTAACTTACTTTGCATCTGTCTGTTTATATGCACATCCATTTAACTCTATAAATAGCACTTGGCTGCTAGCAGAATGAAGATGGTTGTCAGTGCTGTGTTCGGTCTAATGACATGGGCCTCTGTCACAGCTGATGACAGCTAGTAATTCCTCTGCCATGTTAATTTTGATTGCAAGTTCTCTTATGGCAGTAAAGTCCAATATTTGTGAAGAATGTTTTCCCATGTGCAGCAAATGTCAGACTGACCTAAAAGTTGTTCTTTTAGTAAATTACTCGGTACTCTCTTTTCCTTGGCAAGCTGGAAGCGGGGCACGGCTCGCTCATTATGAGAATAAAACACAGCTCGTTGTTCTAGGGCTCTCTGTAGGTCTTCATGCAGCCTAAGAAAGTAATTCGACTTTAACACCTCTGCTTTACCACTGGGAAGTGTGAGGGTCTATAAACACTGCCTTGAAGAAAGGAGTTGCTATGAGGAGAGCTGCAGGATTTTCCTCACTTCGGGAGCAGAAGCAAGAGACCAAGAGGGGAGCAGCATCCGAGAGAGAGGCTGGAGCTGGCAACAGCTGCGGAGTCCCAAGGATCAGGGCTGGGGGGGAGGTTTCACCTTGTCTGTTTTGGCACTGACTTGCATGCCACAAGGTAACACCCAGTAGAAATCCAATGGGGAAAAGCTATGCGTGCCAGGTGGGTGGTTTGAGATGAACATCCTGAAGTCCGTGATCTGTGGCATTGAGGGACACGGATGGTGGGCATGGCGGTAATGGGTTGATGGTTGGACTAGATGATCTTAGAGATCTTTTCCAACCTTTTCTATGATTCTGTGATTTTTTTTTTGCTGCTGTGTAAAACAGAAATGTCTGTAACTGAGAGCTGTGAGCCCTCTAGACGTCATCTATCTTTCCTCTGGCCACTGAGCTGCTCACTTACTGCGCTTTCTTCTTTGGATGAAAAGACCTTGTAAGGATCCAGGGGGACGGGGGTATCTCGTCACTCCCACCCACCAGGAGGACAATCCCAGACAAAACTCCTTCTGTTGGATTATTCTGAATAACCCAAAGCGCGTGGGGGTTCTGTGTGGATAATTCCTAATGATGTGAATTAGTCATCTCCTATTGTGGTTTAGGGACACGGTCCAGATGTCTGGCTTGTAACGAACGTCCCGTTGCTAAAAGAGAGGTTAAGCACAGGACTAATCCAAACAACATGCGTGTCGGGGAGGTGGAGAAGGCCCCTTGGCCTGGCCCTGTGGTGCTGATTTCTCTCGACTAAAGCCAGAAGTTGAGGAGAAAACCCACCACTTTGTGGCTTTATTGAAGAGTAACTGGGGTTCTGATGCTTGAACGCCACAGTGCTCTGTGGGGTTTTCTCATTGTTTCCTAAGCCAACAAGTAGAAAACGAAATAGGTGGAAAATAACCACTCTTTTTTCCCTCCAGAATGCAGGAGAGGGTCTTTTTTTATTGTCCCTATTTTACCCAGAAGGGAGCCTGAGGCAAAGTAGGTGCCCCAAAGTGTCATGGGTGAGAGCAAAACTAGAATGACCCTCTTGTTTCATTGTTGGGTCAGACCAGAACAGCATTTCTAATGGCACCCTGCATGATGGATGTCCTCATCCACCAGCATGGCATTGGACACCATCCCAGCTCAGACTCATGTTCCCTATGTGGTCTCCTGTCTGGGTGGGAAGGGGCTGAGGGTGCTCAGCACAGCCTGCTCCTCCAAAACCATTTCCATTTTAGGCTTCAGTGCATGTTTTGCCGCGCTGTGTGTGCTTTTATTACAAACAGCAGTCAGCTCTTCGGGGATCTCTGCAGCAGATCATGATTCACTTCGTTTGGAAGCACTTTTTCCATTTTTCCAACATCTCATTTCATCCCATCCAGCTCACTCCGGTTTTCCGGAGAGTTCTGCGGCCGTTCTCATTTCATGTCCCCCACTGAACCCCTTCATGAGGGCCGTGCACAGGAGGCCTTCCTCTGCTGCCATGATGCCCCCATCGCCTCAGGCCCAGCGTGCAGCTGCAGCCCCCTCAGTGCTTCTCAGGGGCTGTGAGCTTTTTTTCTTTGTGAAATTGAAAGTTTTAAGGAAAGAGCTAAAAATACTTTCTGGAAAGCCTGGAAAGATGGGTGATGTGTTTGCTACTGCTGCAGTGGCTTTGCTTTTCCTCTCCTAGGCAGATGACAAGAAAGAATGAAAGACCAGCAGCCATTTGTTAGCTGGGCTGGAGGAAATGCCAGCACAAGGATGTCGGGGAAGAAGTTATTCCAGAAACGAAGGGAATGCTGTGGTATTTCCTCTCAGGGTCGTCCCTGGTGTTGTTTGTCACAGCAGGGCCTCGAGGTGCCTTCTGACTGCTCCCCTGTGCCACGTGTCACACAGAAACGTGGCGCCCACTGAAGGCAGCTCAGGAGACCAAAGCTTTAAATGTTGGGTCTGGCACTGCTCTGCTTCACCATGGTGTCCACTGGTGCTCCGTTATCTCTCTTTCCAAGTTCTCCCTGTAGCCGTAGCTGGCACCTTCTGTCATGGCTTGGTGTTGAGGGCCAGTGCCCTACAGCACAACCTTACTCTGTCAGTAACACATGCTTTTCTCAGACATTTCTGCCTGCACTTCTCCAACTGATGGCCTCTTGATCTCAGGTAGATGGAGGCCATCATTAACCACTTTTGACACTGGGTGACAGAGAGGCCTAGGCTGGGCCAGCAGCATGGCTTGAGTTGCGCAAGTTGCTGTTGTCCCATTTCCTTATGAAATTGCAAAAACACTTGCACATTGTATTGAGATCCTTATGGAAAGATGCTACTTCTGCCTTCCTCTTCATCACCCATTTGATGTGCATGTGGTTTTGCCCCAGCACTTGGCATTGCTCCATGCTCCCTGCGTGATCTAAAATGAGTTGCTCCGAACCAGATTTCCATGGGTGTGAAAAATCACAGCCTGCTTCAGAGTTTAGGAAGTGCTTTGCATCCTCCTGGGATTCTGTAGCTCTTTGGGTACTGCCCTCTTTTTTTATTATTATTTTTTAAGGGAAAAAAGTATTTGGTGGTGGTGGTGGTGATAAATTCAGCTTTAGCGATGAGTCAGAAACATGAGCAAGCCATGGAAAGACTGCAAAATAAAACTGTAACCAACTTCTCAGAATAAATATATATATATATAAATTTATATTCCGTGTAATGTCTTTTTCTCTCTCCTGTCCACATTTACACGCCTCAGATCTTGGTTTCTTGGAGGGAGGTGAGAAGTTAATGGTTTTTATATTAGCCCAAAGAATTGTAATCCCATTAACAAATGCAGTGGTTTTCATTCCCTTGGTGCAGTCTGTGTGTTTGCTGCAGGGCTCAGACCCAGAGCAGAGCAACGTGGGGCAGCTGGCTTACATTGTTGGCTTTGAGCCACAGCACATCAGCCCTGTTGTTGATGTAGAAGAATAGGATACAGCAGGGTCATGGATCTTTATTTTCCCCCTTTTTCTTCTCTCTCTGGAGCTTTGTACAAGTGTTACGATATTTTCCAGCCATAAGCTGTTTTTAAAAAACTTATTTGTCTGCAAAATTTGTTTTGCTCAGCATAAACACACGGTGTGCGATACCTCGATGTGCAGCTTTCAGGTCTGTGCTGAAAGTGAAACCTGTGTTTGGAAGGGTTTCCTGCAGTGAGGCTGGAGCTGCGTGAGCTTTTCCCCTTGCACATCCTGCTCTTTTGTAAGGAGAAACCTCGAAAGTTCCTCGCCCTGATTTCTCTCTTCGTTTAGAGAAGGACTCTGCAGAATTGCATGCTGTGAATCCATACTGGCTGATTGCTTTCCAGCATCCAGGAGAGGTGAATTAGCCAAGCCCTTCAGATAAAATATATGAATATTTTATTATTAAATAAAAAATGGCATAGAAGAGCCTATCTCTTTTTTTCCCTCTTCCTAAGAGATAATCAAAATTGGCAATCCCACCCATGTTTGGCTGTCTCTACAGCCAAAGATCCGAGTCTATAATGACTTGGATCTTCAGCAGTGGTCTGTTATGATCTTTTCTTCTTCTGAATTTTGGATTCTTTTAGACCTGCTTTGGTATTTTTTATGGTTTGGGCCTGGTTGTAGAAGCAAACCTGGAGTTTGTCCAAATATTGTGGGTCTGGGGAACTGGCTGCAGATGCTGAAGTGCTGTAAGTGCTTATAGCACTGCTGAAATGTCCCATTTCGTGACATGGGTTCTTCCAGCTTTGCCAGGGAACACAGCGAAGGCCACAAGCAGTGCTCAAAAGGATGTGTTTCAAGTGATGCAATGGGCTACCCTGCATCTGCCAGGGTTTTTAAGCTTTACTGACTGAGTTGCCTCTAGGCTCAACTTCCTGAACTTCAGTGGCTGTTTAAAAATAAACCTAAGAACAACCAGCCAGCTCATTTTCCTCATAAGAGACAAAGCTGTTTCACTGCAGCTCTGCTTTCCCTCTGAGAGGATGGAAAGTGTGCCTTCATGCACTGGAAATCCAGGGCTAGAGATAAGGCCCTTGCTCAGGAAGGGCTGTCACCCACCCAGACAGGGATTATCCGTGGCACTAAGGGACCCAGTCCTCCTTGTGGTCACACCTCTGAAGGAGATGGCGAGTGCTTTTTTTCTCCATAGGAGGAAAGCCACTGTTTGAGGAGGCTCATGTGGGTTAGTAGGGCAGAGACCTGCTTAACTGAGGTGACTAAATGTGGTCTAGAATGTAAAGGGGCTTTTTATCTGCTTTAGATGCCATTGGAAAGTCACGGCATGAACCAAAGGATCCTAGGGTATGCTTGGCCCAGGCTCAGTCTGAGAAGCTGAAGGAAAGAAAAAGCTCCTTGTGGTCTTAGAATAGCTGCTAAATATACACAGAGAAGATGGGAGAAGTGGCTTTTGCTAGTGACTGCATGGTTGCATTCCCAGTCTGCCCACAGATCTTTGGAATTTCTTTGGATGAATCTAATGGTTTCTCTAAGGGTGAGCAGTAGGTCAGTTCAGGGTGCATGCTTACTTTGTGGGAAGCAGCGATGCCTGATACATTTTGCATTTTGTATGCCCTAACAAAATAAGAATAGCAGCCATCACCCCCAACGCTGCTGGGTTTTAAAACCCAAAGCTGTCTCTCCACTGCCATCAAAAGATGCTTGCTTTTACTTTGTTCTCATTTCTTTGTCCCAAGTGTTGATGTGTTCTGTAAGATATCACCTGAGCTTTGCCTTTTGGATTTTCAACAGAAAGCACTGGGCTAAACGAAGCCTTGGGGGAGCACCAATGAGGGACAGACTGTCATATCAGACACTTATCTTGTTTACCCCTTTGATAATAGTCCCTCATTCTCAAATAAGCTCACAACATTTGAAATTTCCCTGTTGTATTAATGTAGTTTATCAATGTTACACAGATGAGAAAGTGTCCTTTTCTTTTTAGAAGACCTTCTTTTTGGGCAAGTACATCTATTAGCAGAGTAAGTTTCCCCTTGGTCCTAAACTTGGTCCTATATATACAAGACATCTAGCAGAGTTAGGAGAACTTCTCTGAGAGTTACTGTGAGCTTTAGATCTGTCTGGGACCTGACTCTTTCCTGTTTTTTCTTTCAGCAGCGAAATGTCAGGATCAAGTTTGAATATGAAGGAGAGAAAAGGTATGTACCCAGCCCTGTCCCCATCTGTGTGCAGAGACAAATTGCCGTTTTTACCCAGCATCATCCTACTGACTTCTGCCAGCTGCAGATGAGCTCACAGCAGGATTAAGTCCTGAAATCAATTACAAGTTTATATGCAAGAGCCTTGCCTCGTCACCCTGCTCACCATAAGGACCTCTGGGGTTGGCATGCACTGAAAGTGGTTCCAAACTGGAAGTCATTAAATGCCCCTTACCAAGGACATAGGATGCATGGTTGGATCTTTTTCTCTTTTCAGTTCTTGAGCCCTACTGAACCAGAGCTGAGCTGCAAGCCTGCAGAAATGTGTCCTTTTATTAGCAGCCTATGACACTTACTTAAGATAACCAGATTTTGGGCATGGATCCCATAAAAATAGAGCTGGGAGTTAAAGCTTGCACACCCTTCCCTGCTTGACATTTTCATGGAATCACCTCTGCTTGATGCTTAGTGACCGTGGCAGGGCAGGATACAGAGCTGGGAACTCATAGGCTGATGGTCAAAGTTGCATTTGAAATAAAAAAAAAAAAATAATGTTAGTGTAGGGCTAAACTATACCTGCTGATATGTACCTGTGATGGTACATGAGATCCACAGGATCCACAGGATGCCAAACTGCATCGCTGTGTTTTCCATCCCCGTTCCCTCTTCAGAATCACTTGCTGAAAGTGGAGGTGATAAATCACCCACTAGTGCATGACCCAGGGGATTCTTCAGTGAAAAGCTGCTGGAATTCCTTCTTTTCAACATGCAAATACAACAGGAGGAGAAACAGAGGAGTTGCACTAGTATTTTTCATTGGGCATAACAGATGAACAGCATTGGTATGAATGTAAAAGCAAGGAGCAAGTTCTGTGCTTCATGGTAGAAGAGTACTAGTCCTTATTTCTGAATTGTCTGTCTAGTGCTGAATCCCACTGTGGTTTTACTAAACTGAAACTACTGTTCTATTTATTTGCAAATGCAGGATCATCCAGTTTCCAAGACCAGTCAAATTCAAAGAAGTGGTGCAGAAAGTCACGGATGCTTTTGGACAGACGATGGACTTAGTCTGCATGAGCAATGAGGTACTCTTCCCTTTATGGTTACAGGAGCATTTTAGGGTACTTGGCAGAGCTGAACAGTAATTTGTTCTTAAGGCCATCATTTAGTGTTTCACAAGTATGTGATGAAAAGTAATCTTACTTTGTGGCTTCCAGCTACTAGGCATACAAGAGCTGTTGCCCAGACATAGCTCAGTGTATTCTCTGACTCCAAACCAGGCTTTTCCTTTCTTAAAATGATTTCAGTCAAGGCTTATTAAATGATGACCTACATACATTGTCCTTTCCCCCAGAAAAAAAAAAAAAAAAAAAAAAAAAAAAAAGAAAAACCTCAAAACAGGGAGGAATGAAATAACTGAGATGATGGAGACATTGTCAGTTCAGATGCACAGCTGGAGATGTTTTCTCCATGAACACTCTTTGGGCAGTGGGACCAACTTTCAGAGCGCTTCCGGCTGGTGAGAGCACACATGGGGCAGAGAAGAGAGCAGCTGAGACCAGTTGACTTTCATGAGAGCCACCCAGAGCAATTGTAGACTGTGTGTTTGGGTTGGATGTGAAGCCTCCTCATCCTGGGAGCAGTTTAAGGAGCATGCTGAAGTCTGGAGTATGAGGGACGGCACTACTAAACCAGCATACTTTCATCCAGCACTGATTTTCTTTCACCTAGAAAAGGCAGAACTATCTGCAGTTTGTTTCTGTGGTTAGGTCAGCAGTGAAATATACATCACTGCTGGTTTCTCTAGCAGGTTCTGTCACTACATAGTAGTGGCCAAGAAACCTTCCCTCTGCAATCTGTTTTAAAACTTTAAAACTGCTTTAAGTTGAAGGAGGGAAGATTTAGGTCGGATGTCAGGGGGAAGTTCTTTACAGAGGGAGTAGTGAAGTGCTGGAACAGGCTGCCCAGAGAGGCTGTGGATGCCGCATCCCTGGAGGTGTTCAAGGCCAGGTTGGATGGGGCCCTGGGCAGCCTGGTCTAGTATTAAATGGGAAGGTTGGTGGCCCTGCATGTGGCAGGGGGGTTGGAGATTCATGATCCTTTAAGTCCCTTCCAACCTGAGCCATTCTATGATTCTATAATTCTATGATTCACATGACAGATAGGCACTATTCCTTATGGATCTGTCTCGACAGCTCACTTCTTGAAGAATTAATTGCAAATGCATAAGAACCTTTCATTGAAATACATGGGAGGCTGTGAAGAGAGCTTTTTCTTTCCTTTTCTTTTTCCTTTTTTTTTTTTCTTTTTTTTCTTTCTTTTTTTTTTTTTTCTGGGAGATTAGACCCAGTGAAAGTTCCTATTCTGTATTAATAGATACCTCATGATACCAAAGCATCCTTTGGGCTTTAGCTTTGAATGTAGTCTGGTTTCTAATCTTGGGCATTCTCTGCCAGCCCTCCTGGGAAAAGCCTGCCATTGAATTCTTCAGGAATGAGTCACTTCATTCCAGGTTTCTTTCCACTGGAAGAGGAATTTTTTTTCCAACAATAGCAAATAGAAGCTTAAATAATGCATTTTATTCCATGTCAGAAACTATTCTTGGGTTTGTGCAGAGCACAGAGCAGGACCGTGAGCTTGGGGTACTCCTTCATAGGGATGAGGAAGACCTTCAGTGTTGTTGTTTTACATACATAAAAATAACTTTTTTTGAGGACCTACACCTTTGGGAGCAATAGCAATTTAGGGTTGTTGTAGAAACTACCAACAGACAAAAATGACCTTTGGGGAGATGAGCTGTATGTCCACATGGTGCATCCTGAGGATCTGGCTTGCAGTATGCTCTGGGCCATGATTTTAGTTGCATGACTGCAAGTCTGTGAGGTAGCTTAATCACAGACATATTTCAGTGACATTTCACTCTTTTTTCAGCAACTCTTCATTGCCATTAAATGTTTCTCCTGCCATAGAACCTTGTAGAATGTAATTACACTGAAGTCAACAGTCCCCTTCAGAAGCCCAGTAAATGGCAGTCACTGTCCTAGTGAAGCCAAGATTGGTGAGATGAGCATGCCAGCTGGGTGGAGCAGGGGCACACATGAATCACATCCTGGTGGGACCATGGAATCAACGAGTTTGGGCTGGTAGAGATAAGAGCAGGGCTTAGCTGTGGGCGTACTGCATGGGGCATGTCTGCATGTTAGCGCTAGGCTGGGCTTGTCTTTCTGATGGGCAGGACAGCAAAGTCTTGCCTATGGGCAGCATGGTGCAGTGACTTACGGAAAGCTGGCTGTGTTGTAGCTTGAAGGAATGTCTTCTACAGCAAATTTGTCTGAATTTCATCTGCATGCACTGCTGTCCAGCTGCTCCAAGTGTAACTAAGTCATCTGCCCCACGTCCATCACCAGCTTGGGAAGTGGCCTTGGGCACTGAACCTTGGTGAGCCACCAGTTTCCCCCTGACCTCCCTTTGCGTGTCACTTCTGAGGCAGAGGCAATTTCACATCATCATTTCAGGAGGTTAAGGAGGGTTAAAGCCTAGGGAAATGCTAGAAGCTCCTTTATGGGGAAGGAGGATTGTTTTAAAGTGTATTTAACAAACATTTGTCGAGAATTGTTGATGCCAGTTGGTCTGGCACTGGGCAGGAAGATGAACTAATTGACCTCTCAGATTTTTCCCCAACCCCATTTCCTGCTATTCTTTGGCTCTCTGCAGTGTCTTAGCAGTGAGTTCTTGCAATGCAGCTGCAGTTGGTGAAAACTCACCCTTTGAACTCACTTTCTTAGACTGCAGGGGATTGACCCCCAAGCCCTATACTATAACATTAGGTTCCAGTGGAACCGACTGTTTATAAGCAAGAAAAAACTCTAAAAGCTGCATTAGGAATTTTGTGCAGGTAAATTTTGCTGTCTGTAGCTGCTCGTTCTATAGGCAGAATAAACCCAGTTAGGTTTGCTCTGGTTCTTGCTTCCATGGTTCTGTGTGGATCTGTATTTAGTTTCATGCCTGGTAGGTGTCTGCTCCTGTTATCCATATGTGCCACAATCTGGAAGCCAAATGGAGCAAAATCTACTTGCCAGATATAGGCAATAGGTAAAGCCAAGCTAAATACTGGCCCCAGTCCCTGTTCTAGGAGGGCACTTGCTGCCTGATACTTTTGGCTTCTCTCAAGCAGGCATGCAAATGTGTTAATGTTGTGATACTGGAGTGAGATGGAGTGACCTGCAGAACATTTTGTTCAGAGCAGCAGCTGAGGGATTGCAGTTCTGAACTCTTGTGAGCAGCTCATTAAAGGGATGGGTGAGAATTGGAACTATACTTACAGATCAGAGCTGATTTCTGCTTGTGGGTAAAATGAGGGGAAGCAAGTCTCCAACATTTTCATTTTTGTTTGGGCAAGTAGAGAAAGCTTTTCTGCTTGATGCATCTGTGGGACCCTCGTGAACTTCAAGAGGGTTAAGCAGAATACTGAGAGAATATCCTTTAGGCTCTGCTGCATAAGGAAACAGGCTGTCTCAGGGCACCTGTGTGGAATTTGGAGGCTTATTCAATACCATTTCTGCCTATGGTCTGCTGTGACCATAAGTGATTCGTAAGGATCTTGAAGTTCAACCATGGTCTAACCATTTATTTAGTGGACCTTCTGAAAGCACTGAATGGTTAATATCTATCATAGATTCATTTGAGTTGGAAGAGACCCCAAAAGGCCATTTAGTCAACCTTCCTGCAATGTGCAGGGACACCCACAGCTCCATCAGGTGCTCAGTTCCCTGTCTGGCCTGACCTGGGGTGTCTCCGGGGATGGGGCATCCGCCACCTCCCTGGACAACAGGTGCCAGTGCTGGTGGGCACTTTCCTTTCATTCACATCCCAGTCTGGCAATCTGTTTCCAAGCTGGTTTGTTTGTTCCAGCCCAGACAAAGACTGTTGCTCTCTGTTAGCCCCCCAGTTGGCTAGGTTGCTTGCTCAGCAAATAAGGATCATCTTCCTCAACTTTGCCCCATCTGGACTGATTGAGGACTCAAGGCTCATTCTACATCCAAAGCATTTTCAAGAGTTCCTTGTAGAGACCTTTCCTGACAAATAACGTAATAGTTTTTATAGACAAAAGCTGCATAGCCTGATCATCCGTCTCCCTGGATGAATGTTCTCAGAGCTTTGCTTTAGGGTCTCCTCTGACTTTTTGTAGAAATGTATCCACCATGTTTGCATAGCTTACACCAGAAGAGCACTCCTGGCTCAGCCTGAAGTTTGTTGCTTAAATATCTTTTGGAAACTAGTCTTGTCTTTCCTCAGAAATGATCATTGCTGCCATTATATTGGAACTAGTAGCTTCTCTTTCTACTCTGAATCCAATTTCTGCATATCTGACTCCTTTGTGCATGCTGCAGGATTCCTGAGTATTTGATTTGGAACCAAAAACTGCACAGGCAGTTTACATAAAACTGAGGTATTGCATTGCCACAGCCCTTTTCCAGATCTGAATTTTGCCTAAGCTCAGGAACCACTCCAGTCCACAGCTGCTGGAGCTTGGCTCTATTGGTGGAAGGACAACCTTAAGCCTGGTGTTCAACATCAAAAACAGGGGGCTTGAATATGGCCCTGTTCCTCAACTGTAAAGTGGAGATGAAAGAGGATGTTCATTTCACACATGAGAGATTTGATCTAAATCTTGAGGTGTTCACACACAACACACACCTAAAATGAAGTTTGGCAGGCTCAGGTTGTGGTCCCTGGGTGGAGGAGGTGACTGTAGCAGTTTCCTGAGATGAAACCTTGTCTCCTTTGGCCAGGGCCTTCCCTTGACCTGGTCATCCCCACAGCCCCAGTGCACACAGTCTGAGGTGTATTTGCCTACAGGCTGACAGCCAAACCCCCTGGTGACACCCTGGGATTAAAAAGGGAGACACAGGCAGCTTTTGAGTGCCTTTCTCTTGGGCAGTTGATCCAAGGAGTGTTTGTGGTGTGAACTCTTATCACCCGGAGAGCTTTTTGAAGTGTGGGACTATAGCTCCCAGTAAGGCCAGTGGGGCTTTACTGGGAGCTGTGGCCGCTCGGTCCCTTTGGTAGGCAGAACTGCTGTGTACTTTGGCACAGGCAAGAGTATCCCATGCTCTGCTGGCTGGATATGGTGCCAGTGCCCTAGGCAACCTACAGAGGCTGAGGCTTGGTTTTTACGATGTTAGGCAGAATGCCCCAGAAAGGAGGGCAAATAGTTGTGTTTTTCACCTCAACCAAGGGCAGCAGAAGGCTGCAGAACCCCTCTGAAGTGCAGCTGTGGTGAGTGCTGGATGCTTTGCAGTCCATCTGGAGGACATGGTACACCACACAGCAATGTCAGGGGGCCATGTTCCCTCGGGAGATGAGAGGGTGGCAGTGTGCCCCATACCAAGCAAACAGCAGGACTTTAGGCTGCTGTATAGACAGGGCACTGTCTGGATCTCTGTTCTGCTTACTTTGTCAAGAAATAGCCCTGCTGGGTGTCCACGTGGCTCCTGCAGTGAAGGCAGTGCCCACCTTTTGTACTGGAGGAGCTGAGGCTCTGATTTGGGAATGTTGGGAATGATTTGATTTCACAGACTGCAGCAGGAGGGAGGCTGCTGGGATCTCCCACAAGAGATGCATGGCTGCAGCTCACTGCTTTCTTGGAGCACCATTGCATGGCTGTCTTCCAGGGAGGAAACCCAGGCCCTTCAAAGCCTGGAAGACATGGAGCTGATCTGGCGTGGGGTAGCTGCAGGCCTTGTCTCAAACTCCAGGTCAGAGCAGCCCCGGAATAGCAGGCAGCAAGCCTAAAGATTCAGCTCAGCCCACTCCTCTGACCACTAGCTGAATTTGTGATGTGACCTTTAAGCTCTCTCCTCGCAGATGTTTTTTGTTGTGATTTTTGCGTCTGTTCCATAATAGATGAGAACTTGGAAGAACACAGCAGAGCTCAGCAAGCTGGGGGTGTGGGGGCTCTTGTTTTCTGTCCGCTTTCTCAGGTTCCTCCTTCGCCCCCCAGTTCCCAAGCTGCTCACCATGAGGATCTGCCTTCCTTTGTTTAGCCAATTGTGTGACACTGCCGTGCTCCGGTGTTTGTTCAATCCCTTCCAGCTCCTGATCCCTCTGAAATCCCAGGAAGACTTGGACAAAGCGATGGAACAGTTGGAGCTGAGCCCTTCCCTGAAGAGCCTGCGGATCCTTGTGAGCGCTCCAAAGAAAGCGAATGTGAGCTGTTCACCTTCTCTGCTCTTTTGTGTCCAGGCTTAGCTGCCTTGTTGTTGAGTTGGAGAGTGGAAATGAGTCTCCTGATGGTTCAGGAGGATCAGGGGGTCTGCCCTGCTCTGGCTCAGCCACTCTGAAATCCTCCCACAGCAGCAGCCTGAAAGCAGTATTCAGCCCCTTCCTGCTCCTCCTGCCATCTGTGATGGGTTAAATACTGTCCTGACCATCCTCAAACAAGGTTAACCCCCGGAGCACCCCCTGTGCTTTCCACATAAGGGTGCTGTCACCATCCCTCTGCATCCCCTCCTTGTATATGCTGACCATTGCCAAACTGGGTGGCAGCACGGGGACCATTCCCTTTGTGTGATGTTGAAGTACTAAAGGCCAGGGAGGACAAACTAGAGAATCCTTCAGTGTTATGCAGGCCTGTCTCTTTTTATTTATTTTTATTTATTTATTTTTCTTTTGAGCTCAGTGGTTTTACAGTTAAGCCTGTTAGCTTGACCTCGCCTGCATGGAGCTCCTTGCCAAAGCACATATCGTTCTGCCCCAAGCACAGGCTGTAAAACAAGGGATTTGCAGATGTTGCAACTCTTTTTCTTCCTTATATTTCCTAGAAGTACCGGAGAGGCTGAGTGTCTTGAAACTCATAGTGTTTGTCCTCATGCTGCTGCTGCTGCTGATTGCAGCTCCTGGGTCTTCTCTGCTCCTTTTGGGGGGTTCTCAGAAGGTGCAGGGACCAGAGTGTTAGGGCAAAACTGAGCCATTGCTTGAGGTTTCCTATGTCCTGTTGTTCCTATCGGCTGCAGGAAAATTGCAGCATTACAAGACAGCTACTAAGAGCAGGGCAGTCCAGATAGATCTGTGTACAGCTTTGAGGTTGGTCCAGCATGTAAATATTCTTCTGCATGTGAAGAAATGCAGTTTCGAGGTCATAAATAAAACAATCACAAAATCACAGTGCACTTTATCACTTTATGTTAATAAGGCTCTGCCACTACCAAGTCTTACCAATGTAACTCAAGCTGTATTGAAGTTACCAGCTGGATACACGATCCTTGGTTCTCCCTCTTTTCTGTACTCCCTGGTTGTCCACTCTGCTCTGTTACAGAGTCAACTCTGCTGTGCTTAGGCTGCCACTGAAGTATAGGGAGCAGGAGGAGAGGCTTTCATTTGGGCTTGCAAACTTTGAGGACAAGGATCAGCCTCTGTATTGATCCTGAAATAATGCAGTATCAGAACAGTCTTTTATGTTGTATCATTATTAACTTGGACTCAGTTTTATTGTTTTAGAGTATTATGCTAACAGATGTAATTTGTTTGTGAATCATTTTTGGATCATTCCAAGTTAAATGCATGTCTGCTTTTTAATGGTTCTTGGACCACACTGGTCACGGGGATCCTAATGCAGGATTTCACACGGTGTGTTCACGAGGGGCCTGACTTTTGGCAAGGTCTGATGGTTCCTTTTGTGTGATTCACAGCTCCTCCAGCCAAACAACAGCAAGCAGCATGAAATGAGGATCTCCAGATCCATGGGAGATATCATGGGATCCCTGTACAAGGATTCTGAGAGGACAAGAAAGTATTCAACAGGTAAGTGAAACGCAGTGCTCTGTGGGGGTGTGTGTGCTGTTACAGGTAGGGCCACTATTCCCTTTCTTGTCAAAGTCCTGGAGTATTATGGTCTGGTGTCCACCCTGATGTCACCCACCAGTATCTTAGTGCAGTCACTACTTGGCTTGAGGAGGAAACCATGAACTGCACAGGTTGTAGTGAGCAGAGTCATGTCAGGCATGAAAGCTAAGAGGATCTAAGGTATAATATGAGGGGAAAACCTCACATTTAATGATGAAAACCTGCAGTGAATTGATCTTCATCAAAGTGAACAGTGAGGATCTATAGAAAGGCAAGGCTATTCCAGACCTTGGTGTCCTTATTCCCTTAACCATCTGCTATACATTTTCTCTGTATCCCTCTCCCTTTATTACTTAGCACAATAATGTAGCACACTGGGCTTGGGTTTCCTACGTCCTGAGGGCCAAATGTGTATCTCAGTGCCAGTGGTCTGTTCTGGGTGGTGAAGTCTGTGGTAGCTGCTTTTGTGGTTTCTCAGGAGTACGTGCAGTGTTTTGCACTGGCAGCATTTCAAATGAAGGGAAATATCCCTTTCCATTTGAGGCACTGGGAGCAGATACCTGTTGGCCCTTGTTTGGAAACCATATAGGATCTTATAGAGAACAATACTTCATGCAGCATCCTCTTATTGGGATGTTCCAAGGATGCCTCTTTCTGTTGTACTGTTTTCTACCCTTCATGGCTCTTGAGAGTTTGCCCAGAATCTTCTGAATGAAATGCAGGTACAGTTATATAGCAAAGCACAGACACTCCTCAGAAACTGCTTGGGCAAAACATCTCTGGTGCTCTTTTTTTCTTGGCCCTTGTTTGGCTGTTAATGTAAACCAGCAAAGAGCTGTAGCACAGTGAGCTGTCACTGATGTGTGAACCAGGCGTAATGGGCAGAATTGATTCTTCATATTGCTGTGCTAGTGAGAAGATTGATTCTTAGGATCATAGAATCATAGAATCTATGGCCTGGGCTCACTGGTTTATATGCCAGGCTTTGGTCTTTTCTTACTATTTACTTCTTACTGTATGTCTTGCTGTCAGTTTGAGCAGGGTTTGCACTGAGCCCTCCGCATGGTAGGAGCACACCAGACCTCTCTGGAGCTATGCAGGCTCTATGAAGCTACTGCAGCCCATTGTAGGAGCTATTTGCAGTCCTGCAGATTCCATTTTTGACCTCTTGAATCAGAGATGGGTTGGTTATCCAGTAGTTGGGCAGAAACTTCAGTGAGTTGAAAGGGGGGAGGGTGGCTGTCCAGGTGGAGCATAAAGCTGAAGATCTGGCTTTAGACAGGCAGAGATGAGCCTACATTGTGTCCATGGACAGGGGATTTCACTGAGCTTTGTGGGTAGTGAAAAGGCATCCTAAAAGACCGAGGCTCCTGTAGGATTAACTTCTTCTCTTGCAGTTGCAAGCTATGTCCTTGTGTTTGCTTTTGCTGTCATCAGCGCAGCTGCTATCAAGAGAAGATCTTAACTCATCTCAGCTTTTCTCTTAAGACGGTGTTTAAAAAGAGATTTAAAGTGATGTTATAGAAAAAGGTGGCTCAGGGTCATGTTCTCAGTGTTTCTGAGATGGCTCATGGTTTTCTGCAGACTTTGCCATGATAGCAGCAGTGAAAGCTCATAAAACTGCATGTCATTGGCACGAGCACATTAGAAGGGGGTAGATGTTCTGTGGAAGATATTTGGCTATTTTTGCTTCAGCTGGACAGAAAATATCTTCGTTCCCTGTCCCTAAAAAACCTTATGCAAAGTCAATATTATTTTTTTCATAAACATTTTCTGTGAAACGCCCCCAACATACACATTTTTTTTATTGGAAGAGGAAAATGTTCCAGTCTCACGGTGACCAGTATCTGAAAATGTTCAGCTGAATGCCAGAAAACTTGGTCTAAAATCTGCTGGGGTTCTGAATTTTTGGATATCTGAGGGCAGCTTTCACAACATTATCCACCAGTTATTCAAGAGCCCATTCTGGAATCAATGCTTGATTGGAAACATTTGCCAAAGGCTTGATTCTTTATTCCCATGCTGGCAAACCATGACCTCTGGGAAGAGATGATGTAGAGCAAGACATCCTTTTTCTCTTTGTTTTGGGGCATTTGATGACAGAGAACATGGAATCATAGAATGGTTTGGGTCATGCTCAGCAAGGAATGCAGTGCAGAAAACAGCACAAGGGCACTGTAGGGGAAGTAGGCTTTGGTGGTGTATAGGCTGGATGGGTGACTCTGAAAAACGTGAGCATGGTGGCAGGACCTGTGCCCTTAAACTCATGGGGCCAGGGCACGAGCACTGGCTGGCTGCTGATGTCCTTGACCAGCCCTGGACTGCCCTCCCAGCTGTGCCCAGGTACCAGCTGGGGTAGCATGGGTGGAAATCATGGTGGTTGAACCTCTTCCCTGTTTTGAGAGGAGGAGGAGTCTTTGCCTGTGGGCAGCATGTCACTTACCTGACATGAGTTAGAAAAATGAACTCTGTCCCCTATAATTTATTACATGTACCCTAAAGTTTGCCTTAAGCTGAGATGTAGGAATTCATCCTCAAAGGCTCAGCATGGAGAGGAGGAAGACTTGGAAGCATCCCACTAAAAAGTAGTGGAGGGAGATTTGATCGATCTGCTCACACCTCCCCATGCCAGCCACAGCTTGTTGGTGAGGAATTTCCTGCAGGTTTCTATCTGCTTATTGTGCCACTGTGTCCTGAGCCCCATGTTCCCACCAGGGCTTGGAAGAACAACACATCTTGGTGTCACGTCCTTCATTTGGCTCTGTGGCAACATCATTCAGGGCTGGGCTCTCTGTGACTGCAGCTGTGAGCACAGGCAGCTGTCAACAAGCCCTACCCAGCCCTTGCTTTTATGGGGCTTCTCTTCTCCATCAGGACTATTGCTTGATGCTGGTCAGTGATGGATGAAGTTTTGGGAAGGATCTGCCAGGGCAGGGAAGGGGTGAGGCCAGGGAACAAGGTGGCTGAAGAAAGCCAAGCCTGGCACAGGGGAGCTGCTTGTACGTGCAGCACCAAGAACTTTGCACATACAGCATGAAAGGCACTTCTTAAATAAAAATAACAGAAAGGAACATGAAAAAAAAAAACAGTAGATGCCAGCAGTGACTGTAAGGCTCCATGCTGGCCTTGTTCACCCTGCCTGGGACATGCTGTGCTCTAACCTCAAATATAGGGCTTTACATTAGTGTGTGAAACATGGAGCAGGAATCCCACTGCAAAGCACCTTGCTGCAAAGGGTAACTGAGGTCAGATGCTCAGCTGCTGCCAATCTGCAGAGTTTCTCTGAGTTCAGGAATTCTGAATAGAGCTGCTAAGATCTGGCCAGCATCTGGCTTACAAGTAATGCCTCGGAGCTTACCCCTTCCCTGCTGGCTCTGGAGCTGCCATGTAATTCTATAGGCTCCAGGAGGACAGTCTAGGAGGTCTTTTCTGTCTGCCTAATGCTCCTGCTGTTTTGTGAGCATTAGTTCAAGGCAAAGACCATTTGTAATGTGTCGGGCTCATCTGAGCTTGGCTGACCATTCCTTTCTCTGTCTCTAGGTGGATAAAGCAGCAGTATCTAATACATCCAGTATGCCTCGTGTTGCCTCACTATGAATTCAGCCAGCTCATTAAAGATCAGAGTTGTCTTCTCTCCCCAGCCACTGCTTTCTGTTTCTGACCCCACTGGCACTGCCGAAAATGCCTGAGGTGTCATTAGTGGGGTCAGACAGGGCTGCCATGTTCTTTGAAAGGGGAAATCAGCTCTTGGCTCTGAGGCTGTGCTCCCATTCCTCTTGGGCCCGTAGGCATGCACAGTGCACACAGGGATGTGCAGCAGCAGCACCCAGTGCTCAGCAACCAGTGCTCCTGGAGGTGTGAAACTGCAGAAAATACTTCAAGCAGTTTTTCCACCTGAACTGCTTGGCTGAAAGGGATCTGCTTCAATCCAACAGTTCCCAGGCATGCAGATGCCTGAGCATTTTGCCTAACTTCCTTGCCTGCTGAGAAGTGATTACTGTCCTATCCCCTCTGCAGTTTTTAGCAGGAAATGTGACACTGGAAGGTCAAACATAACTGACCCGATGACTGGGAGCAGTTGTTCCAGGCAAAAGCTTAATGTGAGATCATGCCAAGTCTTTACACTTGTGATAAATCTCACTCAGCTCTCCGGGTCCAAAGTCAAACAGAGTGTGTTCAGCTCCTTGTTGACCCTGACTTGAAGACCTGGGCTGTGGGTGGGTTGTGGCAGTGAGGGATGGCATCAGTGCACGAGCAGACTCAACCTTGGGAGCAGCAGGAGTAGAATAGCTCAGAAGAGCTAAGGCACAGCAGTAACAGCACGTCAGACCAGTGAGAAGCTTTTTGGAGCAAGAGTCCCCTGATGTCTTTATGCAGCACAAATGAGATGATAACACAGTGATTTCTCCAGTGTGCCCAAACTCTTAATGGTTAAGCATTTGTTTATTTATCTTCAAGGGGAGGATGCCATACTTCCCAACTGGTTTTGTTTTTTTGGGCTGGTGGAAAGCCAGCTCATTATGTGCACTGCAGCGCTCAAGAGATTCTCCCTCCTTGATCTTGGCCTTACTTCAGTTGGACTTCGATTCTCTGTGCTCTTATCCTGCAGGAAATCTGCAAAGGAGAAAATAGGAAGGAGAAAAAAAGCATCTCAAGGGCTTTTATTTTTAAAACTTGAGTGAGGAGCCTGGAGGGAGATGTACTGTGGGACAGATATCTCTGTGTTTGGTGTAAATCCAGCAAGCCTGATTGAATGGTCTTTTATATTGGAGTGATGCTGTAAATGTTAGCAGCTCCTGATGCGTATCGGCTTAAGTGAGAGGTTTGTGGTGTTGATTACGGTGATGGATTTGTGCCAGAGATCAATCTGGCACAGTAACTGAGCTGCAGAAGAGCAGCAGCAGAGGTGGAAGTGTTGCACTGACTTTTCATTACATGATAGACCCCTTTCCCATACCTTTGCCTTGCAATATGGAGCTTAGCATGGACACCTCGTTACCAAATAGTAGTGATGAACCAAAAAGTTTGCAGGAGTGCTGCAGAGAGGGGTAAGAACTGTGGGGCAGGACACGTGCTTTTTAGAAGCCTGTTTAAAAACTAGTTTTTGTGTGAAAGGTCCCATTGAACAGTGCAGACCAGTTAAAGCTCCAGCACAGAGCAGTGCAGACCTCCGTCAGCAATTCCTCACACTGAAGTAGTGACAGATTGAGAGGGGACTGCAGAAAGACAAGCAAAGCCAAGCCTGTGCATCTAGGTCAAGCAAAGGCAGCACTTCTCAAGTCCTGCAAAGGCTCAAGGAATTGGTTTGGGTGGATTTGGAGCCTCCAGGGCTACAGGCAGGGGAGGTAACCCGTGTGGCAGGAGTGTCAACCCCATGAGTCTTTCCTCTCCCTTTGGCTCTTTGCTGTTTTTCCTTACTCTTAGGGAGAGAAGATGGATATTTGGGTGCAAATTGTTTTCCATGTATATGAAACATTTAAGTGATGTTGCACAGAGTTCACTCAAGATGGGCAGCCAGGCTTGTTTCCCACATTGCTGAATGAGACAGCATTTCTAGGGAGGAAATGTCCTGAGGTCAAAGATGAGAGGTGGGATTGGGGTTTGGCTTTGACTTTGAGTTTGCCTTTACTGCATAACAACAAAGCTCTAGGAGCTTTTTTACTTTCTGGTGTTGACGAAGTACCCAGACTCAGGGCACAGCTCTTAGGAGCCAGGGTAGGCTGAAAGCTAAAGGGTGTTGTGTGGCCTTGCAGAAAGAAACTGTCCCAGGTACAAAAGCTTTGTAGATGCTCATGAATAATATTGCCTCTCTAGTTTTCTTCCATTCTCTTCCAAAAAGTTCAAACTCAGCAGCATCTCTGGAAGATATAAGAATAATGCAGTTGTTTGAGTTTGAAGGGACCTTTAAAGGTCATCTAGTCCAGTTCCCCTGCAGTGAACGGGGACATCTACAGCACAGTTAGGTCTGTGACGATGGTCTCTGGCAGGACTCAATACAGTGAGTCCTTCTCTTGTTAACCAATGACTTCCCCATTTCCTAGGCTCTCTGCACACTGGCCGGAGCTCTCCACCCCCAGGGAGTGTTCCTGAGGAGCAGCAACAGATTGCTCGCCAGGGCTCCTACACCAGCATCAACAGCGAGGGCGAATTTATCCCCGAGACCATGGATCAAAATGTAAGTGGGGCTCGTGGGTTAAATGCATGTGGGTTGAAGTGGGCATATTGCTTTCTGCACTGCAAGCATTGTTCTTGCTTCTAAATTGCCTGTGGCCCTCAGGCCAGATTTTTCCTCTGGGCTTAACAGTGCTCCAGAAACGTGATTTCTAGGAACCCTGCAAGCTAGCTGTGGCAATGACTGCAGCATGCTCTGACACTCCAGGTAGCACATATGCAAACCAGCTGCCAGGCCCTCATGGCCATGGCCTTCCCGGATCCTGGGATGACAAGGGAGTGTGCCAAGCAAATGATTGCCTGCGATTGCAACAGCCTGGGGATGTCAGCAGCTCTCGCTGCTTCCCATGTGCTGTTTCTGCCTGAGCTCTGGCTACAGTCCTTGGCTCTGTCTGAAGTGTCTCTATGTATTTTTTTGTCTCTCTCCTTCCCCTGTTTGTTTGTTTTTTTTTTCTTTTCCCTTATTAAGCAGTTTGTATGTCTCAATCCCTCAGTAATAAAAGAGTTGTTAGATTTAATGCAGAGTGATGAGCAGAACCTCCGTCTCAAATCAGTTCCCTCCATAAAGAGGTGAACTTAGAGTGGTCATTTACCAGAAAGAGCATGTACCTCCCTCTCCATTTGCATCTCTGCTCAAGCTGTAGCTCCAAAGAACTTAGGATGAGTGGCACCCTGCACTTTGTGGGCTGTCTGGTTGCAAGGTTCAGTTTTGCAGAGCTCTTGGAAAGAGAGCACCAACTTGCAGGAGGGATCTGGAGGAACTTCAGGAAGGCACTCAGCAGGGTTACGCACTTCAGCAGGCTGCTGTGACATCTCCCAAGTTCTTCCCTGGGGGGAATGAGTGTCTCCTGCAGTCAAGGTGCACTCACTGGCTCTGTTGTTGAGTGTGGGCCGTGCCAGTGTTTCCATGGCAAAGCTGTGTTTTCGACGGTTTATTCTACAGCCATTAATAAAATGAGAAGTCACTCCGGGTGAGTCTTGGCAGCGTCAGAGTGCAGATGTATCTCATGCTGCTTGCAGCCAAAAGCTGGCTTTCTATTGTTTCCACATGACTTCCAAACACTTTTAGGAGGATTAAGACAAAGTGAGTATGTGCAGGAGGAGGGTCTGCTCAAACCCCCTGGGGTGTAAGTCAGCACAGTTGCGTTGATTGTTAATGGTGCTCCATTAGCTCTGCTCCTGATGAAGGTTCCCAGATGCTCCCCCAGCATCGCGCCATGGGTGGCCCACTGTCTTTTCCTAGAGGTGGATGGATGTGTGCACTGACAAATTAAAGGCAGGAAAAAGGACTTGTTTCTTTCCTTCATTTCTCTCCTTATTGAACAGCCATAGTTTTTCCCATGGATTGCCCTCAGAATGTTCTCGGAGTGCAGCTTTGAGACATACCTGCTGTAAAACCACTTGCAAGAAGATGCTTCCTGTCTTTTGGGGTGCCTCTCTGCAGGTGATGTAACTGAGGTCTTCATAGAATCATAGAATCATTAAAGTTGGAAAAGACCTCAAAGATCATCTAATCCAACCATTGACACACCACGCCATGTGCCACATCTCTGCAGTTCTGGAACGCCTCTGTGGAGCCAGTGACTCCATTACCTCCAAGGGCAGCCTGTGCTCAGATTCCTAGTTCTGTTACCAGGCTTTTAAAGAATGCTGAGTCTGTGTCATCACTTAGCATCTCCACTGGGAGAGAGCTGGCGTGGTTGGCAGAGATGGGATGGGGGCAAAGCAGGGACCTTGCTCCTCTCTTTGGCTGCTGCACTCCGAAGGTTTGGGGTAAGATCTTGGGAACCAAAGGAAAATCAGACTTTCCAGTTGGGACTGCCAAAACAATACGAGTTGTTATGACAACTGCTTAAGGAAGTGTAGCACAGAAACAGCATATGGAAATGAAGAGGCTGCCCTGTACATGGAGAAGGAGGAGTGGCTGGATTCAGGAGCCAGGAAGGGGTAACTCCACGTGGTGCTCAGCCATCCTCTCTGCTCTGCTTTCCCGGCAATAAGCTGGACCCTGGGCTGGCTCTGCGTGGAAGTGCTCATAGCCCCTAGGTTTACCTCTCAACACAAAACCTCTATTGTTATTAGCCAGCTATAAATAACTCTGTCCAGTACAATGTCTCATCCAGGAAGCAACACAAATGTAGCTTTTGACTCACTGAGCTAGTGAGAGCCAAGCCGGTTCCTCCAGCCAACAGACCTGATGATGCTTCACTTATCACTGGAGGGGGAGGCAGGAGTCCATGGCCACGGTCTTGGCTGTGTGCACAACATCCACTTGGCCTTGGGCACACTGTGTCCTGATTTCATTTTTTTCCTTATGAATACTTTGAGTACTTTGGCTCTCATTGATTTCTCAACATGCTTAGAACATCAGGGTGCTTATTAGCTCTACCTCAGCTTCCCTGCTAGCAAATAGAACAAGGCGAAATGGTTTCAAACTAGAAGAGGGGAGATTTAGCCTGATATAAGGAAAAGGTTTTTATTATAAGGGTGGTGAGACACTGGCACAGGTTGCCCAGAGAGGTGGTGGTGCCCCATCCCTGGAGACACTCAAGCTCAGGCTGGATGGGGCTCTGATGGAGCTGTGGGTGTCCCTATTCATTGCAGGGGACTTGGACCAGATGGCCTTTCAGGGTCCTTTCCAACTCAAGTGATTCTATCATTCTATCAAAAGCAATTGATGATAATAATAATCCAAGGGAAACATCATAGATGAACTTCTTATGCAAAGAAAGCTTGTTAATCTGCATGTCTTCTCTTGCGGGGCCAGGATTAGATGGTGAAAATCAGTTGGCTTCAGTGGAGAAAAGTTGGATCTACAGATGTTTATTAGTAGTGGAACTTGAAGAGTTGTATTCTCATCTGTTACTTTATTGGTTTTCCCTTTCCTTCCTGATCAGATGCTTGAAGCTTTCATCAGCCCCGATGGGTCGATGTCTGGGAGCTGCCAGTCACTGGACAGGTCTGTGGACAGGTGAGTTGCGTATCACCATGCTCACAGGTGCTTCATTATGATTTAAACTGCAGTAATCTTAGCTGGACAGGGTAGCTGGGGATTTGCAGACAGCCTGCCTCTTTTTGCCTCAGCCAGATCCCTCTTTCACCCCTCTGTCTTTCTGCAGTCACTGGGTCAGTACTGCGTTATCCTCTCTCTGCCCCTCTCTGGGCATGCTGTCTGCTCTCCATTGACTGCTCATACGTTTGGCAGCCCCTGGGTGCTGCCAGCAGCCACAGATGTGTCAGTCAAGGCGCTGAGGACACCAGACGAGCAATGGCTAAGTTTAGCTTCTCTGCAGGAAGCAACTGGGACACATTGTACTGAGGCAGGCGGCAGTTCAATACTTACTGTGGCTGGTCCAAGCTCACACGTGCACAGCAACTGTACATTCACTGCTGTGCATAGCAGGCTGTATATAAGACACAGTGTCCTTTTGGGAAGCAATACATATATTTTTTTTAATCCACATCAAAGGTTTTCTTTTTTTTTTATTTTATTTTTCTCCTTTTTGTTTTGTTTTGTTTTGTTTTGTTTTGTTTTGTTTTCCATTGCTTTTGCCATGCAGCACCAAGGCTGTGTTCCAGCAGGTCTGGGTTGTGTTGATTTGATTGTGTGGCGTGCTTTGGGTTTGTGACTCTGTGCACTTTGGATCTGTCTCAGCATTAAGGTCCATTTCCTTTTTGTGGCTTTTAATATTTTCCTCTGGTGTATTTGCTCATTGTTACAGATGCATCGAATCTGATTTCTTTGTGTTCCCAGCCTCTGTGCCCCAGCTTTGCTTTTTTCATAGACTTTGCTGCAGAACAACAGAAGCATAGCTTGGTTGTAATGCTATTTTTTGTGAACTGAGAGAAGAGCATTTGGCATGTTGGCAAGAGGGTCATGTGTGCATAGCTGTGTTCAGTCATTGGGTCTAGAGAGCTGGAAATTGTGCTGCTAATTGTGTGAGATGGCATTAGCCTCCAGAGGGCAGAGCTAGTCACCAGGCACAGAGACCAGTCTGACACTAAGACAGAACACAGTTAATGCCTACTCCATGAAGCAAAGCTGCTGTGATCAGATTTGGCACAGATAGATTTCAGTGCACTTTGCAAAGCAAGTTTCTACTACTATGTCCATTTATTAAGAGGAAAGAAGGCAGAGTGAAAAAGCAGTCTGTCCAGGTCAGTTCCCTGGTCCTCACGGAGTCTGGAATGAAGTCAAGATGACTGAGATCATATCATAGAGTCATAGAATGGCTTGGGTTGGAAGAGACCTCAAAGACAATCATTCCAACCATGGGCAGGGTTGCCAACCACTAAATCAAGCAGTAGATCAGGTTGCCCAGCGTCCTCTCCGTTCCATCCTCATGCAGTGTTTTCCCAGTATCATTTGCTTAACATCATTTGAAGAACTTGCTTGGGATCAGCGAGCCTGCTGCCTCCTTCCTGGTGTGCTCAGAGAACGTGTGTGCACAGTGGTGGTGTAGACTTGCTTGCATGAGAAATTTGGGGGATGATGGTACAGAAAAGAGGAGACATGCATGAATCAAAGACTATGGAAAAGCGCTCATCTGCAGCAAATAAGCAACTTCACATTGAGGCAAGAGAAATGTGCAGCTTTCCTTCTGTGCCATCTGGTGTGTAGGTGTTAGAAAAAGTCTTCAATCTTCTGAAGACTGAGGATGAGAACTGTTTGGTGGGCAGGGCTGACCAGTCATCAGTGCACCTTGCTGTGTAGCCTGGGCTTTCTGAATGTAATCACTTCTTAATTAATTTCACAGCTTTTCTGATATAACAAAATATATATATTTTTTCCCCATGCAGCCCTCCCTTTACACAAACCCCTGTTCCTGGAAGGAAGAGTCATCCCAAAGATGGTCTTGATTGCATGGGTAAGCATGGTTGGAGGTTTGGGTTTGTTGAAAGTAGGTAGTTAATAAAGAGAGGTGCTACTGCACAAAAAGTAACTAAAAACAATCAAGCAAATCATCTCTGCTGCTTCAGAAATGACCCAGCAATGATTAAACATGAACATTTTGTCAAAGCAGAAGACCCAGAGCATCAGACACAGACAGGGTTCTCCTTGCCATCATTAACTCTTGTTGGCTCTGCAATAGTGGTAGCACTGAAGGACCTTTAGGACTCGTTCAGTAATCAATTTACAACAACTGTTTAAACTGTGTAGTCAAGCCCCTGAAATTAGTAGATGTAAGGAAATAAAGCTGTTGCAAGACCAAAGATGAGCTCTGTGTTGGAGGAAGGTGCTTAGTGGGTGTTGCTCTTGGTTTTGGAGACAGCTGTGAGGTGCTGAGAAGCTGGAAATAGCCTCTTGGCATCATCTTTTGTTTCTGAAGTCGGGATACTCACTTAATACACAACAAACCAAGGCCCAAACTCTCTTGGGAGTCATACCTCTTCCACTTGGATTCATAAGAGGTAGAATCTGTAACACTGCATTGGGTAACTTGCAAGGATCATAGATTACTGCTTAATCCCCAGCAAACATCCACCTGGTTAAGTCATGGAAACTGTAACATTGTCACGGCTTTCACTCTTTAGAACAAACAAATGGCAGTCAGTCTCAGCATGTTAACACACTGCTGGCCAGGGGCAGCATTTTGAGGCTGAGCTGTAGAGATGAAGCAGTCTGTCTGCATCGCCGAAGTTTAATACACCCCAGTGGTGTGGGAGGCACTGTGCTTTGAGATGTCACTCGGCGTTGTTGCTCACACGTGGCTCACTGAGAACCTCTTGACCCGTCCTTGCTGCTCTTCTTGCTGACCATATTTCAGCCATTATGTGCTGCTGTCATGGGGAAATAATGCTGCAGGAGGCCGAGGCCAGGCCTGCTCTCCCAGGAGCGGCTGCTGGCCCCAGGCTAAGACAAACAAACCATCAGCACAGGCTGTGTCATTCCAGTCGGATGGAGGAAAAACAGGAGGTGAAAGATGGGGGGAAATGACAGATATTTTCATCTCAAGTTATTCGGTGCTACCAGCAGTGGCTTCCCATGATGCTTTTATTTAATTAAAATTAAAAAATACATTTTTATCTTGTGTGTCCATCCATCTCTTATAGTCTCGTGTCTAATCTATACTGCAATGCTATTTTACTTTCTATATGTACTAAAGCCCCAGTAAGGATGAAAGCTTGGAGGGTATAAATTGATCTCCATCTTTGAGTCACATCTGAGAAGAAATACCAGGCAGGGATACCTGCCCGAATGCTGGATACCTGCATTTCTCTATAAGCAGCTGATAACAGAGCAGTGGTTTTGGTGTTGGATCTGACCCTATCTGGAAGTTCTGTTTCCATGCTCATTTTTATGTTTTCCATGTGCAAATAAGACGTTTAACACTCTGTCTTGGAAACCAGACATGTTCTGTGTTAATCCCCTGCCTTGTATTTGAACAGTGTGGGCCAGAGTCCATACAGTCAGTGGTTAACCTCAGTTCCTTTATGGGGACCAGGAGTGGGGTGTCTGGCCCTTATTTTCCACTCACACCATGTGACTGTGGTCAGATCTCAGTGAGCCATGGGGAACTCCTGGCTCTGCAAATGAATGTTTTGTTACCTTGTGTATCCCCACAATTCACCATGAAGATCGAAACACTTTTCTGTAAGAAACACTCTGGGCATTTGGTGTGAACTGATCTAAGAAACATCTGTTCTTTCCTCCTGCCAGATTTTGACGTCCCAATCTGTGAGAGGTTTGGGAAGGGGGGGACCTTCCCGAGGCAGTACCACCTCTCCCAAAGTCGCAAGGACTACAGTGATGGTAAGAAAATGATGGAGGGCTGGAGAGGGAGGTGCTCAGTCCAGGATCTCAGTCGGGATGGGAAGTGCAGAATGCTTGTAACAGTGCCTGGGGCTGGAGAGATTTAGGAGGGAGAGGCTTCTAGTAAAAGGAGAACAGAGTAATTTAGGATTTGTTTGTGTATTCTAAAAGGTGAAGAGCTTGTGGTATGTTCTTAGGAAGCACTGAGTGTCTACAGTATATACTGAAGTCAGTGCTCAGCATCTCTTGTGCTTATACCTGGTGTTTTAACTTAGCCACATGGGTGAACAGCTTTTCTCGTGGCTGGTGATACCAACCTTTCTGTTCCCCTAAATTGATTGCTTTTGAGGATGCTGCTTTGTTACCTTAGATATGGTTTCTCCTGGCGAATGCAGGGTAGCAGTGTCTGCTCGTGGCTGTTTGGAACTGATGAGCTCTGAGCTTTGGGATCCATTCCATCACCTCACTGCTGCCCCTCCTTTCATTGTGTGAGACTGCAAGTGGTGGGAAACAAAACTGAATACAGATCAAATTCCCATGGAAAAAAAAAAAACACCAAAACCCACCAAAATCCATTAAAAACCATTAAAGCTATCCTTGTGCAAGCAGTTATCATGAGATTTGGCACTACCTGCGTGGCCATTTGTCTTGTGGTCTTAGGGGATGCCTGGGATAATTTGAAGCATAAATCTCTGCCTGATCAGAGTTTAATTGTGATAAAGAACTAATAAAACCTTACGTAATTAAACTGTTGTAAACCTCTCTGGAAAGATTCTGTGTTGTTTGCAATTCTGGCTGCTGCTGACAACTCTTGAATTGAATTAGAAGTGTTCACAAGGCTTCACTTCAGTTTCATTAAACTGGTCTTGTTTAGTTTGAAGAGGTGCATCATCTGAGCAGCAATGTGAGGAGGTGGCAATAGGCAGATCCATGCCAGTGTGAATATTTTTGCCATAACTCTCCCCCTTTTCTCCTGCAGGCCGGAGGACTTTCCCCAGGAGTTACTTCCCACAGGAAAACCTTTTCCAGCTTGTCCCTTCCAGCCGGACCAAGAGCTTTAATGGGGACAGCAAGCTCAGCACCCTGCAGTACGATGAGTACAGACCTAAATGGTGGAACAATTGTGAAAAGGGTCTGCAGGTCTTCAGCACCTCCCCTACCAAAGCTCGGAACTGTAAGTGAATCAAAGCTTCTAGTGTCTGAGGTCTCAATACATTTCAGTCTCAACACAAACTGAGACCTCCTGAGTTACTGGGCATCAGCTGAGCTAACCCTGTGTGAGGTTAACCAGGCTGGATGTGGCTCTGGGCAGCCTGGTCTGGTGGTTGGAGACCCTGCACATAGCAGGGGGTTGAAACTTGATGATCATTGTGGTCCTTTTCAACCCAGGCCATTCTAGGATTCTGTGATTCTATGAATGCACTCTTACGCTATCCTGAGCAAGAGGCACATTGCACTGCCTTGCTTTTCAGTAGGGAAGATGAAGTGTTTATCACTGTACCTTACCTTTGCCTTGAAGAGTGCCTACAGGGTCAGCTGGCTTTCATAACTGGCTGAGTTGCAGAAAATCGCTTGTGCATTTTACTCATACTGTGCTCAAACAGCAGAATCTTCCAGGAGATTTGGGATATGGGAACAAATAGGTTTGGAAGCCGTCCCTTCCTTGTCTTACTTTGCTCGCAGCACCCAAAGATATTGCAGGCACTGCTGGTGTTTGCAGGATCAATGTGATTAAAACTGATTGGTCTCAGTGCCCCTGGGAATGGATGGCTTGCTGTCCTCCAGGACAAGTTGATGGTACAGCTGCCCTGTTGAGAACATTGCAGACCTGATAAATGGACCCTGATGCTGAAGTCTCCCTGCTGTGCTCTTTTCTCAGTCCTCTCCTCTCTGCTCTAGCCCTGCAGGCACCTGTGAACTGGAGGCTGGGGAAGCTGCTTGGAAGAGGAGCTTTTGGGGAAGTTTATCTCTGCTATGATGCTGACACTGGTCGTGAGCTGTCGGTGAAGCAAGTGCCATTTGATCCTGACAGTCAGGAGACAAGTAAGGTGAGTATGAGGGCAGCACTGTGTTTTGTAGCATATTGCAGGATTGTGGCTGGAGCATGGGGGTAGAGATGGCAGAGGGGTCTGTGACACTGACAGAAGGCAATGTGTGCGCACTGTGTTGGGTTTGCTGTCTTTGGAGTGATCCCTGATAGCACGTGGTGCCAGTCACTTTCTCTGCCTCCCTATTTCTTGATCACGTTGGCTTGCTATCCCAGATACCATCTCTCAGAGATCTGCCTGATTTGTTGTAGCCTTTTTGCTCCATTCACTTCCCAATTGGGGGCTGTGTTACCTTTGTTGCTGACTTTGTTCACACCTTCCCACAAAAACTCCTTGGGAGCAGTTAAATGAGTACACCTCTCTCAGAGCCATGTGCCTGTGTCTCCCATCCATCTCTCTGCCGGCTCCTCAGGGCAGGATTCATTTCTGAGCCTTAAATGGCTGCTGCCTGATTAGGAAGCTTCATATGTGCCATGCAAAGTCTTGAGTTCTGAACAGCGTTTGGGTAATGCTCCTGTTGCAGACAGGTATGTGTACCCATTCCCCTTCCCCATGGAGACTGTCTCTTTTGTTGCAGGAGGTGAATGCCTTAGAGTGTGAGATTCAGCTGCTGAAGACGCTCCGTCATGACAGGATAGTGCAGTACTATGGGTGTCTGCGGGATCCAGAGGAGAGGAAGCTGTCAATCTTTGTTGAATATATGCCAGGGGTGAGTGCAGTGCTAAAGATTGTCCTAAGCTACGGAGAACAGATCTGGACTGCCTTGAGTTGGGTGACATTTGGATCTGGAGTTAAAACTGACGGCTGAGATGTGCTACTATATTTGATAAAGCAAACCAAAACAGTGCATTTCAGCATCCCTAGGACTTGACAAAGCGTAGATCGAGTCAGACATTATGGTCAAGCCCCTCAACTCATGATGGGTCAAATCTAAAAGTCGTGAAGGCAGGTCTTAGGTTTGAATCCTGGAGCTGGGTGTGTTCACAATCTGGAATCTGAACTTGGTGAATGTGGGATGTGCTCCAGATCTGGTTCCAAACACTGTGGCCTGAGCCCATCCTTAAGCATTTATTACAAATCCCTGCAGGACAAGTTATTAGTACACTGTCCACCCACAGCTGTCACCAATTATTTATGGCTTTCAGCACGTGTGTGTTATAAACAGTGTTATTTGCTTGTAAGTCTTCTGTTCAGAACAGAACCTTGTGTTGGTAGCATTATCCAGCTGAGCAGGAGTGGATTACATTTGTGTTTTTGCTGACATTGGATTAAACAGCCGTAGGAAAATGGAAGATCAGGAATCTTTGAGAGTGTCTGAGCATGGGCTCTAGAGTGCATGGAGATTAGTTGAACATCTCTGTTTGCAAGCATGCAAGTTACATCAGCCATGCAGACAAAGCCATTGGCTGGTATAAACCAGTGTTACTGTTTATTTTGCTGGAGGATCTGCTCTCCGAAGTCCTGCCTGTCCAGCTGGATTCATTCCCCAAACTGTGGGAGAATAAACCCTTGTTTATACAGGCCTGGTTTGTAAGGTCAGAAGGAACTATGAAGTCATCTGGTCACAAAGGACTTTGGTAGTTTGTAAGTGTGCTAGAAGCCCTCCTAGCACATCTTGAACGTGAGCGATCACGTGGACTTCCATGTGTTTGAACACCTTCCAAGAGCCGTCCTCTGTCTCTCCCTAGGGGCTGGCATCTCACTTTCAGGCCTTAAAATGAGGCTTAGACCCAGAAGAGTAAAGTCTCAGAACTTCAGCAGTACCTTTGCTGCTTATTCTGCAACATGTTGGTGTTTGTTAGCAGCCAGGAAACCAACACTGGATGCTGGGGCAGTGTCCAGCAAGGCTGGAAGTTGAATGTTTGTTTTTTTTGTGATAAACCAGAGCTCTGACCAAATACAGATTGACTTTAGTGCCACAGTGACGACTTATTTCACAAAAGCAGCTCAGGGCTTTGCTTTCCAACGGCAGTGGAAATAGATTGAGTTCCCAAACCTTGCAGGTCAGCAGCTCTGTTTCTGGCTGGGTTTCTGATGATACACAGCTACGTTGGTAAAATCTTTAGGAGGTGAAGCTTTAGTGCACTGTTAACCTGGCATTCTTACAGTCACTGCTGTTAGGTAGCTGACTGTATTTTGTGTTGTGCTCTGCTCCATGCACATGTTTTTTAAAATGTATGTGTGGAAAACAGAAAAGTCTATCTGACCACGAGCCTTGAAGACTCCATTTCCATTCTTCAGTATCATGTTTGATGGCCCCCAGTCAGGGTGGGGGATACTAGGATAAGAAAATCCATAGTGTTGTGGTGAGGGAGTACACTCTGGAGAGTGCAGAAGGGGTGATTTCAGAGCATCACTTCAGCAATGCTATCAAAGGGAAATTAGAGGCCCATCCACAGGATCACAGCCAGCCTCCACAGAAAGCCTGAATAGTAGCTGGGCAGAGCAACAGCAGAGATGGGTGAATGTTGAAGAGCCAAGACAGTCTGAGTGACTTGGAGCACAGCATCCTGCTGTTCCCACAAGAGGAAGACTTTGACAGCCTTGGATCAATTGTGCTGCAGGACAGGTAGAAGTGAGGATGAGTTTCCCTTCACACTTTCTGCTCATCCTGAATGCTGGAGGTGGATTTAGGTGCGACCTCTGGTACCGAACCCCAGATTTGCTCCTGATTTGTCTGTCCTGGAACCCAATCGTGACACAGTGAGAAATATCCATTTTAGGTCGACAGAAACTACAGCTAAAACCAAGGGGACAATCTCCTGGAGAGGATGGATGTCTGTACCCCTGCTTCCTTCTCTTTTTCATCAGTAAAATCAAACTAGTAGGAGCCTGCATGCCTAGATAAGAAACTTGAGGCAGGGTATTTACCCACTGTGTGATCATCTTTCCCATGAAGCTGCCCTCCGTATAGCAATGGGTAATCTTTGCTGTAAGGAGCCAGAGAAAGGCTTCACAGAAGACTTGGCCCTGAGGAATCTGAGTTGTCCTTCTCCATGAGCTATTGGTGGAGTCTAGCCACTAGAGGGAGAAAAAGATCTGTGCTTTGTGTTGGCAGAGGGTAGCACTGTTGGCCATCAGAGGCTCTATCACTTTTTCCATTGGAATGTGGGACTCTGGGGACAAATCTTAGCTGTGTTCAGCACGTTATGAATTTTTATCTTACTGTTTCTACAGCGGAGTGGTTTTTTCAAGCTGAGAAATGTAGTGGTGAGGCAATTTCAAGAAGTCTCTGTGACTTGATGCACCTGGCTCTGCTGGTCTTCATGGCTGCTGCATGTTGTTTCCTTGTACAGGGCTCCATAAAGGACCAGCTAAAAGCATATGGTGCTCTGACTGAGAACGTCACTCGGAAGTACACCAGGCAGATCCTGCAGGGAGTCTTCTACTTACACAGCAATATGATTGTCCACCGGGACATTAAAGGTGAGCAGATCATGCCAGGAGGCTTCTTGATGCTTGCTTCACCCTAGCATCCCTCCACCCAACATCATTCTTGTGCAAAATACAGTGCTGGGATCTGGTACTTTTGCCCTAGCTTTGCCTCTTGCCTTCAACAATTTGAACCATGAGAATCTTGCACAAGCAGCTGAAACCAAATTCTTGTTCTGTCTTTCTGCCTGGGATCTCACATTAAATACTCTTACTGTTAGCTGTCTGTGCAGCCATCAGATCTCTACACTTCTAAAACTCTGGTGCAGCATACTCAAGAATTGAGAGATCCTGGCAATCAGAGGGATCTGAGGCTCTGTTCTGTTGTCATGGCATGGGGAGGATAATTCATCATCTTCCAGTCACTACTCAGTATTGCAGAACCTGCTGACTGAGAGCCGGTGGGAATCAGCCCTGCTGGACAGCATCTGCCTTAGCAGAGTGAAATTTTGTGTACCACTGAATGCAGCCCCAACGTGGCCCTTTGCGCTCTCTCTTGTGCTTTTTGCCTGTGCCCCTTCTGCTGTCCTTGCTGTTGCTGTTCAGCTAGCTTGCTGCTTCATCTCCTGTTGTTGCTTTGCATCCCTAGGTGCCAATATTTTGAGAGACTCTGCTGGAAATGTGAAACTTGGAGATTTTGGAGCCAGCAAACGCATCCAGACCATCTGCATGTCTGGGACTGGGATTAAATCTGTCACAGGAACACCGTACTGGATGAGCCCGGAGGTTATCAGTGGAGAAGGATATGGAAGGAAAGCTGATGTGTGGTAAGGAGTACACTACAAACCCCACCACTACCATTTAAACAATCCTTTTGGGAAGCTGTAGCAGGAATAACAGGCACAGCTAAGTGTTTGGAAGACAGAGCAACGCAAAGGATGAAAATGGGAGTTGAATGTTAGAATCGACTGTGTGATATGAGTCGTAGCTGAAGGTCTTCAAAGGAGAGCACTCAAAACCACAAGTTGCTTTTGGAAGGCCTGATACGTTAGGCCATATGTGGCTCCACCTTGTAGCTGCTGTTTCAGTCTGAAAAACAGGCTGATAACAAAGTTTGTCAGAAGAGCTGTGTGTTTTGGTTGCTCTGATTTTAAGTTAGCTAAATGCAGCGTGGAGGCCCAGTGGGATCTGGTGCAGCCTCTGAAAGTCAGCTACCAGCTGTAGGACGAGACGTGTGATCCTGCTCTCACTGCGGGAGCAGTGAGCCCTGTGCATAGTGCTGCCTCAGGCCCCTGTCTGCTGTCTCACCCCTGCCTGTCGTTGTTGTTGCAGGAGCGTGGCCTGCACCGTGGTGGAGATGCTAACGGAGAAGCCGCCATGGGCAGAGTTCGAAGCCATGGCAGCTATTTTTAAGATCGCCACTCAGCCGACCAACCCCCAGCTCCCCGACGGCGTCTCCAGCTCCTGCCGCAACTTCCTCAAGCAGATCTTTGTGGAGGAAAAGCGAAGGCCGACGGCTGAGGACCTGCTGAGGCACCCCTTCGTCAACTGCGGGCTCTGAGCCCTGGCTGGAAAGTACCAGTGGGAGGGGGGGGTGGCTGCCAGACCCCACTGCCCTTTTGCACTCTGCATTCAGACCTCAGTGCTGGGCTGTCCTGCTGGTGGCCCCACAAGTCCCTTCTTGCTCGTCATCACCTTGGTGGCTGCTGCCTTGTTGGATTTTGAAGCCACGCACGGGACGGTTGGAGGCTGGGAATGGTGGCCACCACCGGGAATGCAGAACAAGAGACTTCCTGGACATCCCATCTGTCAGCCTCAGGGCGAGCAACTTCCTGCCATCAGCAGTGCTGCGGGGCATCTCCGCTCACCGTGTCACTTATCTCTTGGGAAAAGTGCATTGGATTGCATCTGTCCCCCTACCAGCAACCCCAGGACCAACGGAGGAAGCAGATGTGCAGTGACCATCACCGTTCCCCACAGAGAAACACACCAGGCTTCTGCCAGGCTAGAGGAGGTGATCCTCAGACTGCAGAGTTGGGGGATCCAGGTGTCACAAGGGGGAGGGAACCCGTCTGGAGGCGGCAGCATCTCCAGCGGTGCAGCATTCAATACTGATCTGTGCCTTAAGCGGTTACAATCAAGGAGTGATGCTCGACTCGGCACAAAGTATGGAGTCGGGCACAATTATGCAGCAGCCGTGTTGACAGTGTGTGTGTATGTATGTGTGTGTGTGTGCGCGTGTGTGTGGAGCTGCAGGAGGGATCCCTAAAATTAGGCAGAGAGGAGCTGCTGGGTGCCCACCACTCTGAGTGGCATCAGCCCTGCAGGAGAAAGTTTAAACCACAGCTGGGTTCCGGTCTCTTTGACCAACACTGGTCTGCTGAAAGACCTTTGGGGGGAAAGCACAGGGTCCCTGGAAACCAGTGAGTGTCTCAAGTCTTGATAGGACAAGGGGGAATGGTTTTAAACTAAAGAGGGGAGATTTAGATTAGATATTATGGGGGAATTCTGCATGATGAGGGCGGTGAGGCCCTGGCACAGCTGCCCAGAGAGCTGTGGGTGCCCCATCCCTGATGATGCTCAAGGCCTGGTTGGATGGGGCCCTGGGCCGCCTGATGTGCTAGGCAGGCCCATGGCTGGGGACTGGGTGGGCTTTAATGTCCCTTCCAACCCTTCTATGATTGCACAATGCCACGACTCTATGAAATCTGCCCCCTTTGGAAGGCCTGGTCCCCGGGCTCATGTGTGTATGTATGTGTGTGAGTGTGTCTGTGTATGTACACATGTATATGTGTACATGCACGTGAGTGTGACTCGCTCCTCAGGTGCCTTTGCCTTTTAATTTTTTAAAACCCTCGCAGTGTTCTGATGTACAAACTAGGAAAAGAGAATGTAATATTATGCCATGTAAATTTCTTTTATATATATATATTTTATTTCGGCCATAGCGTGTGAGAGCTCTCCGCGCGGTCTCACCGTGTAGTGTAGAGAAACGTTTTCCTTTCGTCGGGAAAAGGCTCCAGTGTGATATTGTATATCATCTTTACCGTGTAGCCTATACATCTGTATAATTCCTTCTTATTGGGCCAGTTATCAGTAGGCAACCACTGTACATAGGCAGAGCTGTGCCAGGGCATGACAGGGCCTGCAGAGCCCGGAGTGACCGCCCTGAGCATCCAGGGCTGGCGGCTGTACCCCAATAATGAACCCCTGCAGCTCGGATCCCTCGGCTCTGTGTGGCTTTGTGTTGGGGCTGTGCCTTGTGGGAGCCTGGGGACTTTAGGGGGTGGGAGGCATGGATCTGTGCAGTCATTAAGGTCGGCAAAGATCACTGAGATCACCAAGTCCAACCCCAGCCTACCCCACCATGCCCACATCCCTCTGTGCCACATCTCCATGGTTCTGGAGATGTTCATGGTTCACCTCTAGGGACGGTGAATCCACCACCTCCCTGGGCAGCCTGTGCCACTGCATTACCACTATTTCTGAGGAGAAATTGTGCCTAATATCCAACCTGAACCTACACTGGCACAACATAATGCCATCACCTCTCGTCCTATCGCTGTTACCTGGGAGCAGAGGCCGACCCCCACCTCAGCACAGTCTCCTCTCAGGCAGTTGTAAGCAGCACTGAGGTCTGCCCTGAGCCTACTCTTCTCCACACTGAACAACCCCAGCTCCCTCAGCCGCTCCCATCACACTTGTGCTCCAGACCCCTCACAGCTCCTGCTGACACAACCAGGACGCCGCTGGCCTTATGGCCACCCCCAGCTCCTTCACTCTGCCCCAAGCCCGCAGCGACGCATGGGGCTGTTGTGAGCGGCGTGCAGGACCCGGCACTCAGCAGTGCCGAACTACATACAAGAGCCCGCAGTCCAGCACAGACCCCTCTGCAGCCCCCCTCCCCCCACCCTCAGGACGCTTTCCGTCCGCTCGGTGTCAGCTCGGCGCCCGCCCCCATAGGCGCAGCCCGTCTCTGGGAACGACGAGGGCGGGAGCGCGGGGCGGTGCGGGCGGACAAGATGGCGGCGGCGCAGCCGGGCGGCGGGGCGGCGAGGCGGGTGCGGGCGGTGCTGGGGCACCTGTCGGGCACGGGCGCCGTGAGGGCCGTCCCGTGTGGGAGCCGCGCCGCGGCCTCCAGCCCCGAGGATGTGGTGGTGGTGCACGGACGGAGGACGGCCATCGGCCGGGCCAAGCGAGGAGGCTTCAAGGTACGGCAGGGATCGCGCAGCTCGAGGGGCGGCGTTCGGGGTCACCTCACGCTGCGACCCCGTGAGCTGAGGAGGGCAGGCGGTGGCGGGGCGGTTATCGGTGCTCGCCGCGCGCTGCTGATGCCGTGTGCTTGTAGGACACCACGCCCGACGAGCTGCTGTCTGCCGTCATGACGGCTGTCCTGCAGGACGTCCGCCTGCGGCCTGAGGCGCTGGGAGATATCTGCGTTGGTGAGCGATGGGCGCTGTGTGGGGATGGCCTTTGGGATGCCGCTGCCCGCTGGGGACCGTGGGGGCGCAAAGGGATGAACACAAAGGGATGTGTAGCGTTACAACATCAGGACGTCTGACTGTCCCATCGAGGGGTTGGGCTCCGTCCTGGTGTCTTGTGGCACCCGACAACCGACGTGGTGATGCTAACATCCCTTCAGCATCCCTCCGTGTAGCAGGGCAGTGCAGCCACTGACCGGGCCCATGTCTTTGCACCCAGGAAACGTGCTGCAGCCGGGAGCTGGAGCTTTGATTGCGAGAGTTGCACAGTTCCTAAGGTAAACTCTCACCTCGTCGAGGTTCCTTCTCGGGTCTTGGCCACGGAGCAGCACTGGGTCAGAGGCTGTGATGAGGCAAATCACCTTTTGCCCACAAATCAGATTTTTATTGAGCGTTTGGAGAGCACTGTGCAAAGAGGCATTCCCTTGCATGCATACATTGCTATCAACCTATCAGGAGCAGCAGCTGGCGTGGGGAGCAGGACCTGCTTACAGAGCACTTTCTGGGGGAATTGGCACAGAGCTGCTTGCAAATCAAGTTTGGAAATCATCGATGAACTTTGCTTTCTCTTGGTGCAGGACCAAATAGGTCAACAAATGCATAATGGGATCTGTCTTGAGCGTGAGGGTTAAAGTTTAATCAGGTGGCTTAATGTTCTCTTGAGGGGTTTGCTTTGTTGTGTGCTTCGCAGTGCTGAGTCTTTATCTTGTGTTCTAGTGGTATCCCAGAGACGGTGCCTTGCTCAAGTGTGAACCGGCAGTGCTCCTCTGGGTTACAGGCCATTATCAATATAGCTGGTAAGTGCGTGGAGTATTATGGGCTCTCAGGCTAGAGTCCCACCCCAAGTGCTTATGTATCCCGTTGATTTGTCCTCCAATCTCTCCAAGCCATAATATCTTCTGCTGTTAGGAGTTATCAGTGGACTGTTGATGGAATGCTTTTATATCCCTGCAAAGCTGAGTTTACCCTTCCAGATGTGACTTGGTCTCCTGAAGATGAGATCTGCCATACATTCCACATCTAGAAGGGTCAGTCCTGGCCTCACCACAGTATCATAGAAGCAGTGAAGGGACCTTTAAAGACCATCTAGTCTAGCTCCCCTGCAATGGACACAGACTTCTGCAGCTCCATCAGGGATGTTTACATTTAGATTCAGGTCAGGCTGTGGTTGGTCTTCAACCACGTCACCTCTTGACATGGCAGCCAGGAACATGGAGGGAATGCCCCATTCAGGTGTAGGGGATGTCAGCTTTTCCAGATCCACAGCCAAACTCAAAGTGCTTTTGCTCTTGATGATAATAAGAGTGCGCACTTCTGTTACAGGTGGCATCCGAAATGGGTCGTATGACATTGGCATGGCCTGTGGGTAAGAATAACTTTTTATGGCACTTGCATAGGCTTCCTGAAAGTAGTGCTATGTTTTTCTGCTCATGTATGAGGAGTTAGAGATCCCTTCTAAGTAGATCTATGTTCCTCCCAGGAAAGAGATGCTATCCTTCAGAGAATGGATCTCTGAAAGTCACCTGGTCCAACTTCTGCTCAAGAATATCTTGCATTTTCCAGGGATATTTTCTTCATGGCTTGCTCTTTGTTAATGTATTTATGTGGCACAGAGTAGAATTCAAACTCTCTTCCCATCTTAGGCTTCATGATCTGGGTTGACTGTACAAGAGCTTGCTAGTCTAAGCAGTGGCTTTATATTTAGACGGTAATATTGGGTGTTTTCAATCTGCTCACTCAGTTGTAGTCAAAGACCATGGGATCCATGTCTGAAATTCTTTGTGTTGCAAAATGCGAATGGCACAACTTGTTCAAGTCTCTTTGTCGTGGGTTGCTTAATACTTCACGTTTTTATGCTGCCAGTGGATTTTTAAGCTGTACCTGGCCTTTTCCTGGCTATCATAGAATCACTGAATCACTAAGATTGGAAAAGACCTCTAAGGTCATCTAGACCAACCATCCACCTACCAACGACCAATTCTGCCCACTAAACCATGTCTGAAGTCCCACATTTCCATGTTTCTTGAACACCTCTGGGGGTGATGACTCAGGCACCTCCCTGTGCCAGTTCTTGACCACTCTTTTGGGTGAGTTTTTCCTAATACCCAACCAAACTCACCTGGCATATCTTAAGGCCATTCCCTCTCATCCTGTTGCTGTTATGTGGGAGAAGAGGCCAACCCTCACCTCACCATAGTCTCGTTTCAGGCAGTTATAGAACCTTGGGTTTCTCATCACATCTGAAGACAAGTGCCAGGATGGTCAGCAATTCCTTCCTTGCTGTAGAACATGAGAAATCAACTGTTGACATTGATGTTGTATTATATAGCAAAACAAAGGCCAATTTAGTCTGTTTTAGTTTTGTGCTAATTGTATATTGTTGCTTGAAGAGCTTCTGCCTTGGGCAGTTTTTACATACTGGTTGTATTTCTATAGGGAGATAGGGAAGAATGTTGAGTAACAGTTTTGATGGGTCACAAATGGACAAACATTAGAAATGGAAGCAGCGGTAGTAACTTCTACTGTTTCCTGTGTCTAGTGTGGAAACAATGTCCCTCAGAAGTGGAAATAATCCTGGTGATATCAGTTCCAGCATGATGGAAAACAGCAAAGCTCGTGATTGCCTTATTCCTATGGGGTAGGTGCCAAGCAGTTCCATGTTGAGAAGTCTGCAGTTAGCTTCGAGATTAAAGCCACTGCCTGTAGCTTGGGTTGCTCTGGCAGAAGCCAACTGCAGCATCATTGGTTGTGTCATTGGATTCTTTTTGCTGATGTTGTTTTCCCCAGAATAACCTCAGAAAATGTGGCAGAGAAGTTTGGAATTTCCCGAAAGAAGCAGGATGCCTTTGCCTTGGCTTCCCAACAGAAGTAAGTGCCTACTATTTTAATTTTTTTTACCTTTTGGTTAAAGAACAGAGAGAGAAAAACAGATTAAAAAAACCCGACAACAACAAAACATTGCTCCTCCCATAAGTAATTAAGTACAGACTTCATCTTGGCTTTCAAAACTTGATGCCATGGAATCATTAGGGTTGGGAAAGACCACTGAGATCATCAAGTCCAACCATCTCGTGTCCAGGGTGGTGTGCTAAGGAAGCCAGAGCTGCACTGAGAGGTGTGTGTTCTTGCACACGCATCACTGGACATACAAGTTTGAGCACTGAGTGCACCTGTATTTATTAGAATTTAAAGGATACAGCTGTCATGGGGTTTCACAGTATTTTCATAGTGGCTTTGGCTCAGTGTCATTTTAAACTGAACATGAGTGCTGCAACAGAAGGAATCTTTCCTAAGAGGAAATATTTGAAAGCAGCTGTTTGTAGAGAACTGCTGAGCTGATATGAGTGGCTTCTCTGTGCTGCAGGTGTTTGGCTTCAAGTGAGCCCAATTCTGCCTCCAGTAACCTTTCTCTTAGGTTAAGCCATTGCCAAAGTAAGCAGACTCCTGGAGTCCCTGGGGCTTGTAGTGGTGGGTGAGACATTAAAGCTGGTGGCAACAAAGAGTTAATCTGACTTTCAGAATCCTGTTTGAGCATCACTCCGGTCCAATTATTTATCTAATACAGGAAACCACTGCTCAGGCCAGTTAACCTTTAAATTCTGGCCCTGCTTCTAAGGAACTTGGCATGCCAGGCATTCTCATTGACATTGAACTGATAGCACAAAAGGGTATGTGAACATGATCCTCTCCTCTCACCTGAGGAAGGACCAGTTTTCTGGCCTTTGGCTCAGGATGTCTGTGAGCTTACTGAGCTGTCCTTCAGCTCTTACTCCCCCTTATTTGGAAATATTAAATAGTTACATTTTATGAATTCACATTGAAAGGGGATCTAGGTTAGAAGTTATTTTAACCTTCTGTGCTTTTCTTTTAACAGAGCAGCAAAAGCTCAGCAGATGGGACTGTTTAAAGCTGAGATTGTTCCAGTGAAGACCACTGTTCTAGATAACGAGGGCAACCAGAAGACCATCACTGTGCACCAAGATGAAGGGGTCAGGCCCTCTACGACCCTGGAAGGTTTAGCAAAGCTGAAGCCTGCCTTCAAGGAGAATGGCAGCACTACAGCAGGTCAGTTCTGTTGTTAAATTGCTGTCGTTCCCCTGGCTTGCTTGCCTTCCCATATAGCGTGCTCAGGCAGAGGAGGTGCTGATAGATTTCTTCCGACAGGTAACGCCAGCCAGGTCAGCGATGGAGCGGCTGCCGTCCTGCTGGCAAAGCGTTCCAAAGCCACACAGCTGGGGTTGCCCATCCTGGGAGTGCTCAGGTCCTTTGCTGTAGTTGGAGTCCCCCCTGACGTGATGGGCATAGGGCCAGCCTATGCCATCCCTGTTGCTGTGCAGAAGGCGGGTAAGGAACTGTTCATCACTCACACAGTGTTCAGCACAGGGCTAAGGCAGATTCTGTGACTGAAATATGAGGTGATTTTGCTAGCAGCTATCAGCCAGAGAAACAGCTTACATTCAGAACCTTGAAAGAGATCCTAGGATCATTATAATACTATTAACTTTGGAGTTACTGTCATTTGCTCACCTTTGAGAATCTCAGGGTTAAATCCCTGCACACTCACAATGAACTGTTAACACGTGGCCCGTGATTTAGTGTTCACAGTGCTATTTTCACTTAGTGCTTTTTTCACTTAGCATACCTAGAGTGTGTGTGTGTTTGTGTGTGGTTTGCTTGTTTGTGTTCTGGTTTTCTTTACAGTTTTGGCATCTGACCTGTGGAATAGGCTTTCCTCAGGGTTCTTACCATACTCACAAGGTTAAATAGCTCATGATTATTGTTGTATCTCCCTGTCATCACTGTGGTCACAGGCTTGGCTGTACTGTCATCTTTCTGTCTCAAAATACCCTTCAGTATTTAACCTCTGTGCAAAGAAATCAAATTTAATTGGAATCTTTTCAAACTCAGGATACCATGGACTGTGATGTTTTGCAGTCTTTAGATACTGTTACACATAAACATGCATGTGAACATAGACATCCCATGGGGAACCAGGGTCCTCTCCTTTTGCTGTTAGTGGAGTAGAATTCATAAATGAAGACTTTGAGTTATTCCCTTTGATGCAAGTGACAAGGCAAAAATATCTTCTAAATCTTTACTTTTCTGAACTGTAGGTCTGACTCTGAATGACATTGATATATATGAAATTAATGAAGCCTTTGCAAGCCAGGTGAGTGATCATCATCACTTTGAGTCATTATGTTGTTTTGAAACATTATCTTTCACTTTGGTCTCAAAATTAAGATTTGAACTTGTTCCATGTATTACATTTCTCTGGCCAAATGTTAAGAACAAGTACAGGCTACTTTCATTTTCTTTTAAGTAAAAATAAGCAGGGCATTGTCTATATAGCTTAGGATTGATTAAAAAAAATAATTAGCTCTCCACAAAGCGTGGAGAGTGCGAACCTTACGGTTGTATCCTTACACCAACTTGGGAAGTTGCTGTTTCACAAGGCTGTGATTTGTAACAGGGTGATGTAAGCGTGTTGCAATTTGAGCATCCTTAATGAAATGAAGAAACTTCACTCGTGTGTCTTCCACAAATATGTGCCTTGCCTGTTGAAAGTCCATGGGCTCATTTGGAGTCCATAGGTTTAGCTTGCTTCATGTGCGCTGGCTTTGTAACATAGTTCCCTGCTTTCCAGGGTCTAGCTGATGCCAGGCCACTAAAACCTAGCCTGAAACTAAAATCCTTTCAAAGCAGCTGACACAACAGTGTGGATTTTATGTCAAAGAAAACATAATCGAGCTAAGTTCATTTTGAGCAAGATCTTTGGAAGCACCTAGACCTGCCTAGGACTGTCAGCCCAGCTCTTTGTGTATGGAGGAGATCACCAGTTTGCTCTGCAGCCCTCTGAGCTGTCTGCTGCAGAAGAGCTGAGAACTAACATCTCTATGAAACAATCCCCTGTCATTACAGGCTGTGTACTGCGTTGAGAAGCTGGGCATTCCTATGGAGAAGGTCAACCCCCTGGGAGGAGCAATAGCACTGGGGCACCCACTGGGCTGCACTGGCGCTCGTCAAGTTGTCACTTTGCTCAATGAATTGAAGCGTAGAGGAAAAAGGTGAGCACCAAACAACAGTATTGGCCTTCAGTGTATCTGAAGGTAATTTAGGCATAACATTGGTTCAGGTTTTGCCCTTCTCCCATCCCTTTGATAGGTTTGAACATGGAGTTAGAATTTTATGGTGACACACTGGAGAGCAGTGGATAACTGAAAGTTATTGGATTTCTTTTCCTGCCAGGTGGTACAAGCCTGATGTTTATCCTAATTCCCTGTGTTCTTTCATTTCAGAGCATATGGTGTTGTATCAATGTGCATTGGAACCGGCATGGGAGCTGCAGCAGTATTTGAGTATCCAGGGAACTGAACTCCAGCATACTGACAGCCCAACACAGCAATTCATTCTCTGCCTTCTCCAGTACTAGCAATGATTTGCACTGTGAAATCAAGCAGATTCAGATTTTTGTTACTAGATCTACAAATGTCAGGCACAAAGTGTGAAGTAGAATGAATCATACGAGTCTGATGTGCAAGTGGGAGAATGAAAACCAGCACCTGCTTCAGAGCTGAAAAGCAACCTAACATGAGAGAAGGAATGAGTTCAGCTGAAGTTCAAATATAGGCCCTACGGTGATGATTACTAATGAATACTTCTAATCTAATTAATCCCTTTATTCTGTGAATATTATCAGAGTGTAGTTCATTGTACCCTTTCTTTGTATGACAAATCTAAAACCGCTTCTCAAAATGAAAATGTCATTGCAGAGGAAATGGCTTTCCTAGGGTTTTCTTGAAGAATTCACCATCTTGCAGGAGGTCTGGCAAGGCTTGTTTTGAAAGCAGGGCAAAGACTTCACATTTCCTTGATAGCCAACTATACCTTCCCAATCTGTCGTAACTTGGCTAATGTCTTAAAGCCTCCATATGCTGCAAGATGTACTTCAGCTTTGTATATTTTTATTTCTCTTAAACCACGCTGCTCTCAGACTTCCAGTGGGGCAAAGTGGAAAGGGCTGGAAAGTCATTGACACAGGAGCAAGGTACAAACAAGCTGTTGGGGTGCCTTAATACAAAGGTACTGAAGAATTGAATAGAAACCAGGAGTTTGAAAGTGGCCATTCCAGCTTTTACAATATATTTCTGTGAGCTTCTATGACTCTAACGTAGAAGACAAGTTTAGGCCTAATGAGTTATTCTTTATATGAAGCAGATTTCAGCACTACATGAACCTTGGCAACATCTCAGTATGTCAGTGCTAATACTGATTTCATTTTGTAAAATCTTAAATTATCTGTTCTTCTTGGGAACAAAAAAATCACTGAAATTCTCAGCTAATGGACTGAAAAAGAAATGCAGTAATCATCTTTGACACATTAGAAAGTTTAAATTTGTAACAGACTGAGTTTTTTTGTCCTGGATCTTGTTTTTGCACTTAATAATATGATTGGTGTCCTGCAGTATGTTTGTATTTTTTATTTTGATTGCTATTTGAAGGTCAGGACGAACTGGAGTCATTTGATATTCCTACATTCTGTTCCTGCATCCAGTCTCACCCAACAGCCTCATATATATTTAAAGCTCAAAGATGGAATTATTTAGGGGGGTAGAGAGCCAGTAGTAGCTTCAGGGTCTTCTGTGCACACCAAGGTTACTTCCTACTTACAAAGTAAGTTCTGCTTTAAAGCAGGCAGAAGGGAGATACCATCTTCTGTTCTCTTCCAGTGTGGATTGCAGCCCCTTCCTCCCCTCACGCAATGGGAGTAGAAAACCTCAGAAGTGGGAGTTTCAGTGACCTTTAGCTAAAGTAATATGAAAAACATCTGAAGAGATGTCTAAGTAAATGGGAACCATGGGGGAGGAAGGAATTAAAAGGCAGAAGGGTTTTTCTTTCCAATAGCTGAAGGGGCTCTTCTCAGTACCCAAGCATGATGAAACATACAGGAGGCTGTGAGAAGTTAAGTTGGCTCTGTGGCTTTGCTCATATTCATGGAAGGTGCTGAGAAAACAGCCCAGGAATGCTGTCTTGTTCCCTAATTCTTGTCAAACAATGTTCCCTCCCCCCAAAAAAGGGCAAAACAAAAATCTTTTTAAAGCAGTAGTTTTAAGTGTAATTTGCAGCATATTTTGCTATACAACACTGCTTTGGCCTAACAGTTACCATGGTTGGCTTGCAATTTAAAACACTATTTGCAGAGCCTGGCTCTGCTGGTAATGATAAGCTTATCACAGCAATACAAGCACAGGATAGGATTATGACTTTTCAAAGTATCATCAGTGGGTATTTTTCTCCTCATAACTTTTTATTCTGCTAAAATTTCAGTCCATGTATAACAGTTGAAATGAATGAAAGTACAGGCTCAGCTTACACTGTTTTTGCAGCTGATTTTTTACCTTGACATTTGTCCCTCGTTGTCTTGCTTAAATCAATACATGTCTTCATACTTCCCATCATATGTTCCTTGTCCCCTGATCTGTAGCTTGCAAGGCTTCTCTCCCAGGATCCCAGTAACTGTCAGGGTTGTTTCATATTCAGTGTCACTCCTAAAATGGAGAGGGGGAAGACATTAACTGTTACAGCTGGACCCCTCTCTGTGTTTCAGGATGAGATTAGTTTTCTTACAGAAGAAAAAGGAGATACTGTAAGGAATGAACTGTTCCTCATCACTAACACTTTTAACAGTGTGGGATAGGGATCTGGCTTCAGGTTCATGTCCTCTGGCTACATAGGGAGTGTTTTAAACAATGCTAGTCTCTACCTCACAAAGATACTGGGTTATTGGTTTCATCACTGAAAGAGGAACTTGATTGCATTCCTAGCTGTGAAAGTCAATTTGAGTTAAAGAAATTACATGAAGCTTTCCTGAGGGGTTAGCATTGTTTGGGAGCAAATGCATGCACTGCTTTGATGTGATAACGCCTTCCTGTGACAGACAAGTTTGAAAAGCTTATCCCTTGTCTTGCTGAAGTTGACAATCAACTAAGTCTAGCTTGTAAATGAAAATCAAAAAGCTCCCAGCAGGAGTACTTTGAGCACGTGTGCCAAGTGGAAATCTTACAGCGTAGTCTGCTTAAGGCTAGTGTTAACCAACCACATTGAGATAATCCATCTGAAGGAGTTCTTGTCTTCTAAGAGATTGCCATAGTAAAGGCCTGCCTCTGTCCTGCCCGTACAAAATTCCCCTGCAGGAAGACCACTCCTTACAATCACCTCACATGTAATTATTTACTAATGTCATGCTGGTTCTGAGCTCTTCTGTGCTGGTTATTATGGTCCAGGGCCAAGCAGGTGGGCTGGCTGCTATACAGAAAGGTCTGTGATCTCTGGTAGGTGCAGCAGCATGCCTGAAACAATCTGTTGGCAGGCAAAGTTAAGTGCTTCAGGCAGACAAAAGGAACTACCAAACAATTTAAGTAGTAGAGAATCTGAGGAGGTCTCTGGTCCAAGACGTGCTCAGAGCAAGTCCTCATCCCAAAGATTCCAATAGCTCCAGCAATGGAGGGCTCAGAGCACAACCCAGAGCACCTGAGATTACACAAATAACTCACCTGTAATTTGCTTTGTCTAACATCACTGTCAGCAGCATTCAGAGTTCACTGACAACATTCCAATAAGATGTCCATAAATGTAATTAGAACAATATCAGATGTTTACAAGAAAGTTTTTTGCATCTACTCTCTTCTGCTCTTTGCTGTTATCTGCCTGCAGCTCGCGTTATCTTTGTTGTAAGGAAAACCTTTGCACTACAGACAACTGGATTGCATTGATTTATTTTTTCCACCAAACATCAACATGATTTGGTCTTTTCAGCCCAAACATTGCACCAGGCTAAACGAGAGTAAAATGAACTGTATCTTTCCAGGAGAATTTGCATTTTGCTCTGTTTGCTCATTAGGAGCTATTTGGAAGTGCAGGAATTGAAAAAGTTACTTTTAGAGCACCTAAACTGAAATGAAGGATCCTTGAGAGTGGCTGCAAGACTTTGCTCTTTCAGGCAAAACAAGTAAGTGTCTTACTGGAATTTTGAACTACTCTGGACACATTTCTCCCTTTGTCCTTGCAAGGGGCTGGATGCATACAGGAATTAACTGTTGTATCAGCCTCTGCACTGAACTACAGGCCTGAGATTTGTTCTCCATTGAAGTTATTATCCTACAGGTAGGGATTTAATCCAGTCATACAGTATGTTATGCCAACTGTTGTTACAGCATGTCTGAAATTTGGGGTGAGAAGTCTAAAAGAAATCCTGTATGCAGAAGCAGCACAGGGAATGAGGTTATATGGAGAAAGCACCGTCTGGAAGCACAGGATTAGCATCAGAAGCTGGTAACACAAGCACAGAGCAGCACTCCTCTGCTCTCAGTGACTTCTCACAGTGTAAGTCTGGGCTTCTTAGGGACTAAGGGCAGGGTTTCAGTTTTGCTGATTGTACCTTGCAGTAAAGGTGATCTGCAACATGTCTTTGGTAGGTTGCTCCCCTTCACGTGCCTCCAGGATGCCGTTAGCAGGGGAGACAGAAAATACTTCCAGATCATTGTGCCCTTCTTGTTCTGCAATGAAGAAGGCAAATAGCAGACAATGCAACACAAAAGCTCTTATGTAGGTTTGTAGAGCATATAGCACTAAAAACAGTACACCTCCTTGCCTGCCAACTAATCAATACATCACTTCTTGCACTGTCACAGGTTTTCTATGCAAGTGGCCAGTTTCACTTTTCATCCTTTAATCAAGGGCAGTGATCAATATCCTCTGTGTCTGAATAATCAGGCCCTGCTCTTCCCTCCTCTGAAATCCATCTGTTGTTAATCCCATTAGGCACAAATTCAAACAGCTCTCATGAGGAGCTGCTGCTCCTTGTTGCCTCCTGGGATTGTAGCATAAATGAACGTGTCCCACTGACAGTGGGGGCTGTGATTTGATCTATTGGTTAAATCTGGAGTAAAGGCTGAAATCAGCAGGGATATGCTCATGTAAAAACAAAACAACAACAATCCCACATAAGTGAAAATAGAAACAGACCTGGTATGTTTGGAGTGAACACCATCATCTCATATCAGCTATTGATATTGAATACATGCAGTCTTTAAAAAAAAAGAAAAAGCAGACAAAGAAACGACATAGCAAGGAGCTCCCACTGCACAACCCAAATACCTAGCAAGGCAGTCCAGTAACTTCTACAGCCACTCCTGTTACACAGGAAGACATGTTCAGTCTTGGTCTGTGCAACAAAACAGGTCTTGAAATCAACCATGTTGCAAGACAGCTCCAGAACTGGAACAGTAAGGTATGCAGTCACTGGGACCAGCTACAAAAGAGAGAAAAGGGAAAGAAAACAACAGGACACCTTATTTTTGTATCATAGAATCAGAATCCCAAGTTGGAAGGGATCCCTAAGGATCGTTTTGTATCTACTACAGCTGGGTTGTTTTTACCTCAAGCACTACATCAGCAATACTTACATTCTGTGCTCTTTTGCCATTGAGTCTATTTCCCATTCTACAGCTTTGAGTGAATTAAATTGTTGCTGGTTTTACTATTTTAGGGCAGGTTTTCAAATGAGATGCTGTGGTCTTAACAAAGTAACACGGTTCTGATTTGTTTTTAGGTTTTGCTGTGGGGATGCAGACATGACATTTTGTTATCCCTGAGGACTGTATACGGCCCACTGTGAGTCATTCAGTTTGTGCACATTGCCCAAGAATATTAAGTTGACTGTATCTTAGATATGGTGCTTGGATCTTACAGCTCAGTCCTCAGAAGTACGTGGTGTGAATAACAGTGCCTGCAGCTGATGGTTCTGGGGGCTTTATGGCTTTGCATCTGAAAGAGATCAGTTCTTTAAACACAGGTGGGCTGTGACCACACCATGTGAGCTGGACAGATGGGATTTTCAAGGACTTGGGTGCTGCACGAGGCAGCTCTTGGTGACTGAAAGATGCTGATGAAACATGGCCCCTTCTGAGGGCCCATAGCAGTCAGCCTCATCATAGAATCATAGAATGGCCTTGGTTGAAAAGGACCACAATGCTAATCTAGTTTCAACTCCCCTGCTATGTGCAGGGTAGCCAACCACCAGATCAGACTGCCCAGAGCCACATCCAGCTTGGCCTTGGCCTGGCTGCAGGGTGCTTACCTGGCTGCTGTGGTTACTATATTCAATGATCAGATTCTGACTGAACTTCAGCTTTCTCTCTCCACTCTCAAACTGGAGCACTTGAAATCCAGGAAGTATTTGGGTGTCTGGCAAATGCTGATACATCAGCAACTCCAGGGTCGAGTGGAATGACACTTTCACCTGTGGGAAGAGGAATTCAGATGGCTGTCACATAAGACAGCACCACGTGCAGGAAATCCAAAGCAAACAGTGCCCGAAGGCCTGAATGCACTTTTTCCCATGGGAATACAAAGGTGTCATGCCAGCAACCAAACTCCCACAGGAATAAAGTATTTTAATGGACATTAAAGAAAAAGGAAACACAGCTATTTCCTATGAAAACAGTACAGAGTGTAAAGGTAGAAGTTGAACAGTTAATTGTTGAACCATGATGGATAAACGTTCTCTAGCAAGACAAATGTGTTCAATTCCTGAGCTTACAAACACCACTTTCCCAAAGATGCCTAAAAAATGTTACGTCTTCTTTCTTCTGACATACGCAGAATTAAGACTGGTGTGCCTCTAAGTCAGGGTGACTCTGGAAATGAGAACCATGCTTCAAAATGCAGCTGAGGGTCGTTCATTTCTTGCACCATAGGTAATTCTTGAATCTAGGACTTCGCTTCCTTTAATGTCACCATGTACACCCCAAGCTAATCTTTTTTTTTCCTCTCTTTGCACTGTCTGCATCTAATTTAAGGAAATGAGAGAATGTAGATTTGGAAGTATTTTAATTAGTTCAGCATGCATTTGGCTATTGATTTAGTTGAGGTTCAGAAACCACGCAGGGTTTTCTGCAACATAACAGAATCAGAATTGATGAGAAAAGCACAGCGAGGCCACAGTGGAAAAATACTGTGTACCTGCAATATAGCAGGCTAAATTGCCATAATTAGCATTTGCTAACACCACTATTTCCCCTGACACTGAAAGACTTCTAGACTGGTTATTTTTCTTGTGGTTCATCTGGGCTACGCTAACACACCAATTACTAAGCTATCTATTCTGGCAGAGGATTATTATTTTTGAGCCTACCAGCATGTTTTGCTGTGGGTAAAGCACAAGTTGTGGTTGCTGTTCTGTTTCTTCCTTCTTGCTGTGGGATGTTTTGGTGCCCTTCTTGAGATCTGTGCTGGTCAGGCTGAAGGGTGCAGACAGAAAGAGCCTGAAGTGCAGAGGAACCTTAGTGCAGTTGGTGAGCTTCAGACTCTGAGTCAGTACTGAAGCTGTCAAAACCTGGTAGAGACATGATTCAGACGGGTTAGTTTCATTTCCCTTGAGAGCTCTGTGCTTTCAGCAGCACCAGGAATCTGAAGGACTCTGCACCAAAGAAGCCCAATGTTTTCAAAATTTCTTGAGGAAGTACCCCAAATACAAATAATGTCAGAAGGTGAAAGTCTACAGATGACAAAGGGTGCAGGAACTGACCACACTGTTCTAAGATTCATTCTCCTATCAGACTTTTAAGTCTTAAAAATAAAATTTTTAAAAAGGGAAAAAGAGAGAAGGACATGAAATAGGAATTATCTGAGCTCTGCTTTCCTGGCTGTTAAGTACTCATACTCCTTTTGGCTTACATATCTTGTTATGTGCAGCACTGAAGATTGCAGCATGCTGATAGTGGTGATAAAGATGCATTTTAAAAAGCACGTGGGTAAAACTGTGCATACTGCCAGCAGTACAAAGCAGCTGAACACATCTGTGCATGAGGTACTTACTCCTAATGGAGGCTGGTCAGGTATGAGGTCGCTTGCCATAGAATAAAACACCATTCCTCCATCATGATCCATGTCCACTTTTAACCTGAGTGTAAAGAATGGGAGCTGGTCAGGGCCCTTCCCTGCAGGCTGGTTTATACTGTGAGTGCCCCTGCTGTCAGTGTGATGGCACTTACTCAGCTTGCCTAACAGAAGCTCGCATGTCAATCCGTAACGGCACAGCATCGTAACCATGTCTGCGATGGACTTTGCCAGGAACTGTTTTTGCAAGCTGACAACACAATGGAAACAGAAATGATGTATAAATGACAGAACTAAAACATGAAAGCCTGCTTTCAGCCTAAGGAGCCATTACTCAAAATGGGATTCTGCTTGGGAAGGCATTGTCTGTTTGTAAGACATGCTGGCAACATGCAAGGAACAGCAAAAATGCAACAATAATTGGGCACAATGACTGTGTTTAATACACATACAGGCAATACTTCCTCCAGGAGAAAGGAATGCTAGGGATGTTTCTATTAAATATTTAGTTACAATTCATTCATCATACCTTGCACTGTTGCAGTGATTCGTGTCAGAGAATCTGAGGGTAAATCATAAAACTCTGTTCAATCCTCACATCAGCCTGCAAGCTGCACTTGCATGTTTGCAAAGAGGAAGTTTCCCAGAGGAAAGCTATGCTGTCCGGATTCACACAGGAATGAAGACACAGAGCCAGGAATGGAACCCCACAGCCCTGAGTCTCAGTCCCATTGTTCACTTTTGTTATCAATAAAACCTGATGCTCTGATAGCAATTCAGATCCTGGACTTTTGTCTGGGAGCTGCTGCAGCAGCCAGTGTAGGAAGACAGTGACATTCCCACCCCAGAATGCTTCCAAACTAGAAGGCAAATGCAGCAAACGAACCCTAATTAAGGAAGGATGCACGGGGCTGCAGGTGAAGGACTGTTTTTACACAGTGGTGAGGTATACACAGCCTGGACCCAAAATTACAGAAAGGGAAATTATTACTTTCAAGTCATCTTCAGCCTTGCTGCAGCACTCAGTTTACCTCGTCATCCAGGCTCATGAATCCCAGCACAAAGCCTTCACACCGCACTTCAGTCACAGGCTCTGGGAGGACATGGGGGGTGAAGGAGATGCAAACGGAGCTGCTGCCACCTCCCGGAATCACCTGCAATGAGAGCTGCCTGTTTTGCAGTGCAGGCAGCTGTCTGGGATTGCACAAGCATCCCCAGTGCTCCAGCTGAGCTGTACAAGCAGCTGGAAATCTTCTGGGGATGCTCAGGGCACGCACTGAGATGTCAGCATGTGGCAACAAAACAGGTTTAATTATTTCAGCTGCAAGTATCAGTGCAGACACTCTTTAACATCAACAGAGTTAAAGTACAGCCAGAGAACATCTCCCCTGAGCATGCAGATGTAGATACACACCTGTTTGTTTTTGAAGACACTTCTGCCCAGTTCTTCCCACTCTCACCCCATGGCTAACTGAGCTGATTCTCACATAGCTGAAGGCATTCACACACCTGTTCTGAATGTTTACAAGCTGGGCTGAGTATTTTACAGTTCTGTTTGCTTCCTCCTCACCATTTTTTCCTTTACATGACAGCACAGAATGTAACCAAATGCATTAACCAGCTACAGTAGATTTTTAGTGATGTATGGGTTGCAAGAGGTTCTGCTTCCCTTAGGTACATTAGGCAGGTAATGACTAAAACCTGTTTTAAGTGCTGTGCAGAAGCAACCGCCCCCATTTCATGTTTGGCCCTGCTGGACCTGGATTCTAAAGAAACAGCACAAGGATTGCTGAGCTGACTGCATTTGCCTGCTCAGAGCACTGAGAAGAAAGTTCTGCCTGAAGCCCAGCAGGGACAGAACAAGGGGAACAGAGCAAAGCATACCAGGGAACTGGTATTTCTGCCACATCCCACAGCACTGTAGGTCTGTGCATGGTGGTCAGACACGGTCTGACATGGACCTGAGCCAGGCCTGGCAGCTGTACTGCTCAGCACCTGAGCTAACAGACCTTCCTGGAGCAATAGTGGAAAGGGGGAGAGTATCTCTCTACAGTTTTATCTTATTTCTAAGGAGAAGTGGCCACTATTTGCAGCGGTTACTTCTGATGTATGGTGTGTTGCAGCTGTTTATCCAGAAGAGCAAAGCATCCTCCTTCTCCTTTGCCCCTCCTATCCGCCTAGAAACACACTAAGTCCAAGCACAAAGAAAATGTATGGCTTACTATCTGTCTTGGAGTGATGGAGTAAGGGTTGTCAGCAGGAACCCCTTCATGAGGCCGTAGAAGCACAGAGACAATTTTCTGCACTGTAGGTTGTTCAGTGATTATTCCTTCCTCTTCACACTCTGTGTTTGAAGACTGCAGGGACAAAAGGGTGGGGAATAGTTAACACCATTACGTTGCAAAGGAGGAATGTAAGCGATGTGTACAGGAATGTAAGTGATGTGCACAGAGAACTAACTGTCCATAAGTATGGCCAGCTTCAGTTTCATTCTTTCTGGCATGAAAACTGACCACATGGATGTGTCCTGGACACAAATTTTTTCTTGCATAGGTTTGCTCTCCTAAATCTGTCCCCAGACTGCTGGGAAAACATGCATGCTTGGGTCCTGTTCAGCAAAGAGAAACACTCAACCACAACATCTTGGGTCCATTACATAAATCAGCACTTTAGGACAACAACTCTCCTTTGTTGCATGTGGAAGATAGGAGATGTATTCAAAACAACTCTACTTTCTGAGCTGAAACAGAGAAAAGATGCTTTTCATATGTTTTCTTTAAAGCTTTTGCTGGATCCTGCATACCACCTTCCCCATCACTCCCAGTCCTTTGAGGCATTAAGTCTCCATATTATAATCAAATTTTACACGTAATAATCTGTTATAACACAGTGACATCTGACAGTACCAGAGCTAGTTTGGCACTAGGACAAATACCTCCAAACAATAGCTGTCATTTGAACTTCTCAGGTTATATTCTGCTCCCTGACTACAGAACATAATGCACCCATGAGAAAAGTAGACCAAATTGAAGAGTTTTAGCTATCTTAACAATTCTATGTTAACAAAACAAAACATTATTTATCAATGGCAGTCTTTAAAAAGTGTCTGGCCAACTTCTCTAAGAACTTTAAAAGAAGCTGAAGTCCTGTTTGCTTATAGCACATTCTAGAAACCGATTGCTGATACCTACAGCCACCTACTGATATATTGCTTTTTGACTGTGCGAGAAGCTGACATTTCATAATTCAACTCTTAGTTAAATGTTGTCTGTCATTGTTTTCAACCTTTCGTGCCAAGAAACCCATCATGTATCTCAGCAGCAGTATAAAAAACAGACTAACAGCTGACCTCATCTGTGGTTTGCAAAGCTGGATGAACGCTTCCACAGGGAATGGGGGGCTGATCCAATCCTAACACAATCTCCAAGTTGCTACCAGTTGATGCAGTCTCATTTTTTGCCATGTCCTTAGGAGGAAAAGGGTCTCCAAAGAACATCAGCAGGTCCACCAGCTTTTTATCATCTTCCTCTTGGTTGTAAGTTTCCCAGTCCAGGCGAATGTCTGAATGGAAAAGCAGAAAGGGCAGTTACTTCTGGTCATTCAGAAGACTCATAGCTTAACTGGTCCTGGAGAACCACATCAAGTAAAGAATTTGTTGTCTTGCAACTGGATTTGTATTAGAGCACATCTTAAGCTTTGTCATGTTTGCTATAAACCAACTAAATTGAAAGCATGCATGCACATGTGCCATGCATATGAGTAATAAAGCACTTGGCCACTCTCTAGGTCCCAAACAATATTTCCATTAACATTAAAATTAATGATGGGCATTTTGTTAAGTAAATGTCTTTGGTGACATTCAGGAAAAATTAGAAAAAAAATTAAGATGAATGACCATTGCTTTGAAGAGCTTAATGAGGAAATAAGAAGGCCAGGTAACACTTAACAACACTGGTTGTTCTATTTTTATTGCTACAAGGAGTGCAATGCAAGTGTTGGTGCTTGCTGTACCAAAATTATTATTACCAAAGGGAGTTGGATTGTTGAGTCGGACACTTCGAAAGACAGGACGGCCTCTAGAGATATGAGTGCCAAACCTGGGGGGGAGACCCACTGTTAGAAATGTAGAAAACAAGTGAATGTCTGAAAAAACTTTAATTAAAGATTCATTTATAAGTGGGAAGTATACAGCTGTGGTGGCAGCCTGTTAAGAGTGACTGTTGGGTAAGGTGTGGCTGAAAACAGCCAGATGCAACATAATTTTCTTTAATCAGTATCTTTCTTGCAGTGTTCTTAGTTGTCTCAGACGTTTCAAGGGTGAACATGTGAAGTCAGCTTTTGTGAAATACGTTGGTAGCAGTGGCAAGGGCTTCAACCATACTTTGCCCTCATTTAACTGAGGCTGCATTTGTCCATGATCCATATGGACAGGGAGAAATGTAGAGTGGACGATGAGAAAAACTGCCACTGCGTACCAATTTCCATCCCCACTGAATCAATAATGCTGGCATGAATAAACTTTCATGACTGGAAATCCAAAAGAGTGATTGATGGTAAGCATGGGAAAACCTAGATGCAGATTCTTTTCTAATTATTCTGGCAGAGACAAATGCACTGGTGTTATAGAAGCACATACTGTCCTTTGACAGTCACTGTGCTGACTTCCTCATTACACCACAAGAAGATGGGAACAGGAGTAAATGTTGGCTATGGTCCAGTGGTATTTAATGGTCTGACTTCTCTGTCAGTAGTTTGGGCTGTACCTGATTGTAGGTCGCTGTGTTTGTGGTCCTGTCATCTGCAGGAAGATCGGGCAGCCCTTCACAGTAATTTGCATAGGAATTAACGTAGGTTGTAGGTCTCCCACCTGTTAAAAATGATTATTGTTTTTGCCATTAGAATCAAGATATAACTAGTATCTGAGTTTCAAAATGACATTTTGAAAACTGTTTCTGATTTTTTATGTGTTTTGAATGATATCTTTTGAAAGCACCCAATTCACATTCTAAAGAACAGCTTTTCTCAGCAGGAGAGTGCAATAGCTCACATGTTAGTTAACTTGCTTGCAGCCTTTCCATACAACATAATGTACTGTATTGGTAGAGCAGAGTAGCACACTGGTCAGTTTCCAAGCAGATTTTATACATCAGACTGCTCCAGTCACTTCAAAGACACGTGGAGGCTGTGGATGCCCCATCCCTGGAGGCATTCAAGGCCAGGCTGGATGTGGCTCTGGGCAGCCTGGTCTGCTGGTTGGTGACCCTGCACATAGCAGGGGGGTGAAACTAGATGATCATTGTGGTCCTTTTCAACCCAGGCCATTCTCTGGTTCTATGGAAGACTCCCAAGGGATAGACATGTTACCCCAAAACCAAACCAAGCACTGCAAGAGCAAGCTGTTCCTCCTTGCATGCTGTTGGAGCTAGCAGCATCTGCCCTGAATTCCTACAGAAATCCTACTAAATGGAAAATGTGCTTTTAACAGAAAGGAATCTGGGAAATACAATTGGTGTCAAATCTGCCATAGCAGTATTTCACTTGAAACCAAGCCCCACCTACCTTACAGACAAGATCATCACTGTACTCTCCCCACATGTTGTTGTAAGCTGTTATTTCTATGATTAGCTGCTGGAAGGCTTGCAGAGTTCCTGAGGAAGGTTGTATATGGAAAGCTACTCCCTTCCCATGAGACAGCATCACTGCTGCAAACTCTAAAAGGAGCACAGCAAAAAAGCATTTGATAAATTCTGAGGAAATGGAACAATGTTAGTCCTTCAGAGAAAACACAGGAGCAGATTATTAGATAGTGTCAATCAGGCTAACTTCAATGGCTTCAGAAAAACTGGGATCATTTATACAGCCTATACTTACAACACTTCAGTTCCCTTTTGCAGTGGGTTTTAATCTGCTGGGTTTTTTTCCTTTTGTTTTTATGAGTCAGTTCTTGCAGAGATTATTTCATAGATGGACCGCCTTCAGACAACCTGTTCCAGGACACTTTGAGATGTGCAAGGCAGTGATTGGTTAAATGAAAACACACCCTCAACTTTAGAAAAATAAGCTGGAATTTGTGCTAACTGGTTATCATTCTATTGGCAGCTGCCCGTTTACATCTGTGTGCTGTTCAGGACAAAGAATGTGAATTATAAAGAGCAGAGAGGCTTTCCACATTCTGAATTACCCTGCCTTCCAAATCAATAGGCTTCCATGGAATCTGTCGGAACAGCATTTTCCCAATCTTAAGGACTAATTCAACAGCTGAAAAGCTTTGTCTTTCTAACAGATGCTAAACACTATGGCAAGCTACCAATGTATCCAAGTTTTATTTTGGATACACAAGACACATCCACATTTCATGGCATTTTGCTCTCGCTTCCCCCCCTCCCTGGGTCCCTTGTGGTTCTCAGTATCATTGTTTTCACGACAAAGCATCAGAAATGATGGATGTGCTGGGGGGTAGCTTTCCTACACTGGGGAAATAATATATTAAGGGGTTTGAAGGAGGAAAGTTACAATGGTATCGGAAGACTGACCAGGAATGAAACAGCCAAATGTTACACATCCATACTCTGTGCTGGGAATGAACTATGAGCAGAACCACCCATCTTTTGGGGTGAAAAAAAGAAAGAAGAGTGACCTAATGCTTAAGCAATGTGGAGTTTTGCACTCAAGAATGAAGTGAGGAGCTACATTATTTAATGGTGTCGGTGTAGCCAAGTACTCCAACAACAAAACTATGTTCCTGACTGGCACTTTCAATGCTGCACACGGAAGTCAGTTGATTTTTGCCTTCACTCCACAGGGGGGATTATCCTTCTACCTGACTGTGCTCTTCTGGCTGCATGTTTCGTGATGGGCCCTCTCCTTTTCATCAGGTAGCCCGATGAGCTTGAAAAGAAAAACATCAAAACATCATAACACTTCTGTGAAATGATCATGTCTCCGCTAACATAACATCTCTAGCTGACTCCTATATTAGTGGCCATTATAACTTAAAGAAGGACTACCTACTCAGTATTTCTGGAAAGTAACATCCTTAAGAGTGAATTAACTGAAGAGCTGCAAGGCTCTTGTACAACCCAAAATAACAGAGCCTTAGCAGGTGCAAACCAGCCTATGCCCACAACAGTGGTGACAACAGTGGTGTTTTGCCACTTGTACTGGCTACATGAGAGAATCATCAAGGTTGGAAAAGATCTCCAAGATGATCCATCTGTCCATCTGTCACCAATAGTTCCCACTAAACCGTGTCCCTCAGTACCATATCTAAACGTTTCTCCAACTTTTGTCTTTGCTTTCCAAGCTATGAGTTTCTGCAGGAAATCTTTTCTTCAAATTTCATCACCACAGTTAAAGAGCTTAAAAACAAGAACCAAAAAACCCAAATGCTGTAACATTGCAGAAAGCGCATCTTGTGGCAGAGGAAATAGCACGCTGTCCTGATTTCAGTTTTAATCCAGATCTCCATTAGTATTTGAGGCACTGGGCAGAAAGGCAAGACTTACAGGCAGATAGATTGCTCTGGAGTAGGTGAAGAGCCAGTGAAATACACAGCTTCTAGTCTGAACGGTGCACTGATTGCAGTGTGATTGGTAAGAATCAGCTGGCGCTTCACTGTGTCTTTCAATGCAACTTCAGATCCAAAGTCCAAAAGAAGATCACGTGGGCTTTGTAACATTTTTCTTTCATCACTATCAGAAAAAAAAAGTAAGTATGACAGCATCAGTCCAGTTTTCTTATGCCACAGATGACTTCAAGAGATTTAAAATGTACAATATACGATGTGCTTGTGAAAACCAGTGTAAAAAGACCAAGCAGTTGAGTTTTTGTCATCAGTATTTACTGCTTTACATTTTTTCACTCCTAAGTTTGTAAGGATTTATTCAGGGTAGAAAGTTGATCATGTATGATGTGTAAATCTATCAAATTAAAGCCATTTTTACTTATATGAAAACATAAAGATGAGCATATTTCAAAAGAGAGTAATCATGCCACATATAAAAAATAAATCACTCAGATATACCAAGTCAAAGAGAGGTCTACTGTCCTTTCTTTGATACTGTGTTCAATGGTGCAGTAAGAAAACGGAATGGCTCAACATATTGGATTTTGGTAATTCAGTAGAAACTGAACGTGCGCATTTTTGGCATCACAGAAGACAGCTGTTCCTCACATATTATGAACTGCAGGGGCCCCATGCTTTGGTTAATAGTGACAAAGGTAATTTTCCTGCTCTTTACACACCAAAAGAATCAGGACAACAGGAAGACTGCAAGATCCAGAAGCTACAATAAAACTGCAGAAGTAAACGTATCAAGCTTTGAACTTCTCACGACATTCTTTAGATGTTTTTAATACCATCACACACTTTGGTATAATTGGGTATTCTACAGATAGACTAGAGCTTTGTATCTATTAGAATTGTTCCACAAAAAGAAATAGAATCATAGAATGGTTCATCTTCCATGATTTTAATAATGCCTTGATTTACCTGGCATCTCCACCTTCACAGGGTACTGAGTAGGTGACATGCAATCCTTTTACTTCTCCAGAAATGCTCAGAAGGAGGGGTTCAGTCATGTCTTCTATGCTACAGGAAAGAGCAAGGCCTTTCAGCTCACCCTGATAGGAGAAGAATCAGATTTACTTGTGAATGGAGTAGAGATCACAGAGGACAGGCAGCTTCATTAAGAAATCCAATTAGGAAATGCATTTAAACCTCACTGGAACAGATCTACAATAGAATGCTGCAAAGTTACTGAATTGCTTTAAACATACTACCTGCAAACAGATTTGCTAAGAAGGAAGAAACAAGGTACAATTTTGTGGCTGTTTAATCTCTTTACATCCATATCAGACTGTAAGACTAACATTGCTCCATTAGTGATTTCTGACATGCTTTCTGTATTGGAAATTTTGAAGTTCTAAGCATAGTTACCTCTAAAGCAAAGCAATTTCAGATATATTGGATGCAAAAAAGAGCATCATATTTTGTATATGGAAACCTGTTCCCTTGTCAGGTGGAGTTGAGGTGAGGATGACAGCACTACTCTTTTGATAAGCACCAGTTTTTAAACTTACTGTGATGTTAGATGTCAGCTCTATGCAGAATTCTTTTTCTTCATTTGGGGTTAAAATGCCACTGGCTGGAGTGATGGTGGCAGAGCAGAAAGCTGCCTGACTTCCAATGAGCTGCTGAGCAGAAGGGACAAACACTCAGTTAATCTGTTGTTTCAATAACTCTTGAGTCTTTCAGATTTTCCTCTTCTGATGTTACAGGGCTATAAAAACAGTTATTCTAAGGTTCAGGATACTTTTCCTTAGCAATACATAGAGCTTGCTGAGATGAGGCTTGCTTTGCAATTCTCCTATGGCTGCTAAGATTCTCTTACCTAGAATCACTTCAAGTGACTTCAGGGGCTCAACTGAGCAACCTGTACTGATTGGGAGCAGAGTTGTTGAACACTCTTTCCCAGTCACAAGCCTTCCCAGGGCTAAGTCAGCCTTCCTGATATTGGAACAAATTCCTCAAGGTGCCTCAGGTCTCTCCAGCTAACTACAGAGAAGGCCTATAGAGACAGTTTTGCCTGTATGGCTGACATGAACTCAGAGGTTCACTTCAGTTGCTCAAACACAAACACCAGGTACTATGCACAGTGCTGTGGGTATCCTTCCAGGCTCCAGCTACTCCAAAGGGTTTTCCCATAGGTCCATCATCATCTACATATACTGGCAGTTCCTCAGACATATGAGGACATCTCAGATGGCACTGAATGCTTTTACATAGGCAACTGAGCTAAGTCTCAAATGTCAGAGTGGATCTGAATGACTAAGGCACTGATAGTATGACTTACAGGTTAAGCTACCTAAGCATATATGTAGTGTGTGTCAAAACTACCACTATAGCCAACATTCAATACATTCTAGAGGTCATTCTGCATACTAAAGCAGGTGTCAATTTCAGAGTGAACTGAATAGTTCTCTGGATTCCACTGACAATATGAACACGTTAGGATTCAGTTACCTAAACACAGGTCCACAGAGTAGTGGTTGGCCAGCGTGGCAGGACTTACAAGAGACCACATTTCCTAAGTGACACCTGGAGGTCACAAAGAACATTCTACAGCACTCAGAATGACTCTAGATAGCTATATTCTGGTAACTGACCTCCTGCTCAGATTTTCCATCACTGAAAAGAAAGTTCTGACAGTAGCCCACCTACTGACATTAAATTTAGGAGTCCTAATCTGTGAGCTCAAACCACATGGAATACAGAATTCAAGTTTAGACACAGTTCAAAAGCAATGCTGCTGCTTTGCTCTACTGAACTAAATGCAAAAACCTGAATAGCTACAATACTTCATTTAATGCAGCTTTCATCCTGCTTTCCTCTCCCACTTTGCCCACACCACCCTCCAAGAAGTGATCAATAGTCAATAACTACACATTAACATCAGCGGGTAGATAATCTCTTCATAAAGTCTGGTCTCAAGCCAAAGTCCTGCTCATAAGCAGAAGACAGGAATCACTAGTCAAAGGACACATCAGAAAAGCTTTTAATTATTATTTGTATTTTGATGGAAATTCCAGCCCTGTTTTATTCTTCATCCATTAGAAACACACTTACCTTTCCCCATGAGTATTTTGCTGGCAGGCGTGTCTGGTTGAAAAGTTTGCTTGTTGCTTTGACAGGAATTCCAGTATACATTTCAGTGAGCACTAGATGACTAGATAACAGGCATGCCTGGGGGGTCTGAACTTCAACAGAAACAGGAAGGTAGCTGGAAGTAAACACACAGATGGCTTATTGTTATCGTTAATGAGATGTGCTAGACATACAACACATGCTGGAAAGAATGCTGATTATGTTTACTTAGCAATATTAGTGATTAGCTAGTTCTTTGATAGGTTACACGAGCCCATTCTGAGTTTTTGCTATACATTTTTGTTTTAGGAGACAAATCTACCCATGCTGAAAATCACATGTGAATGTCAGGAAAAAATAAAGCAGAATGTGGCTTTTTCCCCTTACCTCCTTTCTCCATTTTCTACCTCTAGTTCTAATACTGTATGGAGGCGCTGACACAGCAATGACACGTACTGAACTGACACACTGCATGTACCCAAAGGAGGTAATTCTTCAGCAGATGGCTGAATGGTAAAGGGAGATACCTGAGAGAGGAGAGAGAGAATAGAAACACTTTTGATGCCCATAAAGCAAGTGTAAAATGCTGTACCTATACGCTCCAATTGAGATTCATGTGCGTCCAGTTTCTCCTCAGACATGTCATGTTTCTCTGCCCCTGGAGTCCCATCTGGGTAGATTTTAATACATGCAATGATAGCTTTGTGAAGACCTGGCTAGACAAGGAGAAGGGACTTGGCATCTGTAGGGACAGCTAGTAAAACAGCCATGAGTTAAGAGAAGGGCTGTCAAAGCCAAGGGCTTAAAAAAGATGCCTGTGTGTGTGGTGAGGGGGAATGCAAAGCAGTCAGCACTAGTAGCAGTGCCTACTTCCAGAGAGGTTGAACAGCAGCTATGCAAGATGCCACGGGGAGATCCTTGGACAGAGCTAAAAAAGGAAGGTTGGAAGACCAGAAATAAATTGAAAAAGCACCAGTGTGGGACAGGGGCTGCAGAGATTCAGGAAAAGGAAAGAGGAGGAAGCAAGAAATTGATCTATCATCTTCACTGCAATACAAATGGGCTCTGGGGTGATAAATTCAACAGATTAAGTCTCTACAATCTCTGAGATCCTAGGAAATGTTGAGAATGCAGGCAACAAAGGAATAACATAGTGAGAAAGAAGGGTTTGAGGACCGTGACGAGCATATCCTGATTCAGGCACTTCTGATTATAGTTGTTTTGGGAAAAGGGGATAGACAAGCACACACACAGCTGTTTTGCAAGGTGGCCATAGCCACCTCTCATAAATCCTTCTCTTTTTCCATCAGATTTCAACCAGAATTGGTGACACATCTGCATCACGTGTAAGAAAAAAAAAAAAAAAAATCCAAAGCTGAAGAAGTCATTAAATTAGAGAGCAGCTTCACACAGCCTTCCATCTCCTAAGATAACCAACAGGAAACTCCTCTTTCAGTGCAGAACTGACACAAGCTGTCCAGGAAAACAAAACATCCAAGCACTGTTTATATCATTTTTGCCACAATAAAAGCAAACAATTCCCTGTATGGTGAGTTATGTAAAGAGACCAGCAAGCATAGCTTGGGTTTTATTACTAGAGAAAGCACTCATCCTAAAGTCCAGATATCCTCACTTCCCTTTAATGTCAGTAGTGTGGGAAGAGTGCTGAGAAGCCTTATCAGAATGAGGTGGTCTTACTCCCTTACATACATTAGCAGCAGCCTGAATCCCTGACACAGAGGAAATACTCCATGGCTCCTTCAATCATGGTGAAATTAACAAAAGTTTTAAAAAACCCAAACTTCATATACATTTAATTTCTAAAAAACCTGTGCACTTCATAGAATAATAGATTGGTTTGTGTTGGAAGGGACCTTTAAGATCATATAGTTCCAGCCCCTTGCTGTAGGCAGGGCCATCTCCCTCTAGACCAGGTTGCTCACAGCCCCATCCAGACTGGCCTTAAGTAACTGCAGAACCAGCTGCATAAGGAACTGCAGAAATCGAAACTTTTCCTATCTGGAATGAAAAGTACAGCTGTTAAGCCTGAGGAAGTAATATCTAAAGAAGGAGCATGGTAAGCTGTAGCAGTTACTTACCTCTTCATTCCTTTCAGCTAGACAAACCTGGCTTTCTTGCATTCTCCACTGTGCTGGCAGCTGGCACAGATTTTGAATCTCAAAGGTTCCTACCACACTCTCACCTGGCTTAATCAAACCTAAGTGGAGTGAGGGAACACCGATACGAAGAAGAGGACCCTGGAACACCAGAAAACAGATGGCAAAATGCAAAATGCCATTTTGGCAGGAGTTTCTGCCAAAACTCCTTAATTAAAAAGCATACACTAGGCTAAGATTAATGTTCTACTTCACAGAGAAAAGCAGAAAGCAAATGCCTTGTGTGCAATAGACAAAAATCTTACTGTTGGGGGAATATCAGCATTTACACAGTTGTTACTAGACAGCAAAAATGCTTCATATTTGTAACTGCCTTAGATCTGTTGGCCTTCAAGAACCAAAAACCTTTACAGAGCCAACAGCCTGGCCCTGCAACACCAGGGTGCCTCTTACCTTAAAAGCAGCCTCAACGTGCAGCACAACTGGCTCTGCAGAGTGTTCAATTTGACACTGCAGGTTATAGCTGACACACCCAGGTCTGATTCCAGTAATCATCAGTTCAAATTCACAGTATTTATTCCTGTCTAGAAAAGAAAAAAAATATAGAATCAAAGTCTCACCTTCTTGAACAGAAATAAGCTGCTGTAAGGCTGGAACTGAAGCTCTTGGAACCAAATGAAGCTTCCTATTGGCTCCAGCAGGCTGGGGATCAGCCCTATCTGACACCTTGCAATATAATGTTCTACAACTTTTCTCATTTACTTGTACCAATTTAAATATTTCTATCATTAACTGATACTCATAAGTCACAGAAACTTTACCTATAACACCAGTAAGAGGTTCAACTTCCATAATGGCACAGTCTGTGATATTCTCCCACGTATACTTGATCAATGACTTGCTGTTATTCCACATCTGAAACAATTGAAATTAAAGTTAATTAACATACCAGAAGTTTGCACAGCAACAAGTCCATATGCTGAGAGCAGTGATGCACTGTGAACTAGGTATTGCAAGTCTCACATCACATACTTATACTGCAAACTTTAATGACATTCTGATCCCCAGTAAATCATAGAATCATAGAATCGCAGGATCACAGAATGGCCTGGGTTGAAAGGGACCACAATGATCATCTAGTTCCAACCCCCTGCTATATGCAGGGTCACCAACCAGCAGACCAGGCTGCCCAGAGCCACAGCCAGCCTGGCCTTGAATGCCTCCAGGGATGGGGCATCACAACCTCCTTGGGCAACCTGTTCCAGAGCATCACCACTCTCTGGCTGAAAAACTTCCTCCTAATATCTAACCCAAACCTCCCCTGTCTCAGTTTAAAACCATTCCCCCTTGTCCTATCACTATCCACCCCCATAAACAGCCATTCCCCCTCCTGTTTATACACTCCCTTCAAGTACTGGAAGGCCACAATGAGGTCTCTTTCTCTTCTCTAAATGTTAGTGCCTACTAAATTAGTTTGAATCCAGCTCTAGCATACTGTATCTTCACCTGAATCTTGACACAAACTGAACTAACACAAAGTGGAAAGGCATGGAGCATCTAACCTCTGACTTGAGCACTACCAATCCAGTGCTGTGCTCTATTTTCATTTTTCATCCTGTCACCTTCCCTCTGTCACGTAAAACAAAGACAAGAAGTAGGATTCAGCTGACTGGATTTCAGATGTCTTCAAAGTGGCTGAGAGCTCCCTGTCTGATCTCATCTTCTAGAGCTCTCTTTGCAGTCACTATTGCCAATTAGACAGTGCTAGCAGCAATACCTCCTGAGAGATGCTAGGAGTCACCCCTTGGATGTCCAAGCACTATAAGGAAAGTTACAGGAGGTAGCTCAGAGGTGGAGATCTATGCCCAAAGCACCATATTTAACCAAATGAATTCAGTGGCTACCTTTGCACTGGGATTTGGTGTTTTCTGAAACTTTAACCCACTGAGTTTCCCAGAACACTACTGCATTTGAACTTCTCTAAGAAAAAATGTAAAGATCATTACTAGGAAGTGTCTTCTTGCCTGGCTATTGCTAATAGACCTAGCTGTTTTCCCCAGCTGAACCTAGAATCAAAATGATCCTGGCCTATAGTGAAATGAATGCTGAGTGGATTGCAGCAGAAGCTCATTCCATAATATTCAAGAAATTAACAGAATCTGCAGCCTTGGAAAAAGGTCTAAGAAGCTTCAGCAGAAGTGATTTCTGTGGCTTTCCTGCTGTAGTCCTTTAAACAAACAGTGTCTGTTACAAAGTAATTTAATTATCCATGGGTTAATTCCTCCCAGCTGGAAAAATCTTGCACTGCAGTGCTGGCAGATGGATAAGCACTGGTTTGTGACCCAGAAAAGCATTTACAAGCGTAATGCTCTGCAATATCAAACCTCAGAGATGAAAACACAGCAAAGCCTTCTGCTTTGAGCGCAGGGCTGTGGAGGCCTGCTAAGACATTTCAGCGTGGTACTTATGGCTTCCTTTAAAAGTATTTGAGAAAAATTAAAATCACATGGATCATCTGATATCTTCTAACAACACCTATGATAGCCCGAGTCACAAAACAACTATAAATGAAGTAAAGAGCAAACAAACCTTAAATGTCCTTCTGACATTTACACCAAGAAAGCTTTCTCCGGGGATGATAATGGCGTACGGTTCCAGAAGAAGCTGAAATGGCTCCGTGGATCCTTTCACTTCTATATCCAGTGCTATTACATCCTCTGCTGAGTATTCTGGGATGTTCTGGAGCATTCTCTCCCTTACTAAACTTCAGGAGGAAATGTGGTAGAATTATTAACTGTTCAACTTGGCACCATCTTTTAATTACCAGGTCAGAAGTGCAAATTAGCAAAAGCTTCTGCACCACAGACTGCTGGAGTGCAGTAAACCCAGGTTGGAGCAATAAACAACAGGAAGACTTCCAGTAGTCTTTTAACATACTCTGTCCCAGAACATTCATGGATTAAATATGTAAGTCATAGACTGCTGTGACAAACGGCAATAACAACAGCTGATGGAAACCTCAGCACAAAGCATAGGAAATGAACAGATAAATGACAGTATCTTTCCAAGAGAGGTGCAGCCTCAGCTAGGGCTAAGGCACGTGTTCAGACACGAGGAAAGACTGAGATAAGCTATTTGTACCACTGTTGGCTGTGCATACAAAATCCTTTACAACAGTCAGTCCACCATAAGGAGAAAGATAGAGAACTCCAGTGATGTAATGCAATAGCATAGCTAAAAAGTGGCTGGAAGGTACTGATTCTCAGCTTACCTAGGTGATTCTGGGATGTCCCTCAGAACCAGCTGTATCACACTGTGGTAAATCTTCAGCTGTACAGATAAAGAGGGGATTTTCTTCTCAAGTAACTGGCTATGTTGAGAATTCAAAAAACTGAGATGAAAACTGAGTTTACATTTAAATAATGAACAATCATCGCTGGATCCTAAACTCTGATAAACTATATTCAAAATCTAGAGGTACTAACAGAAAACATGTTTGACTGCAAAACACTAAGCCAAGATTCTGATCTCATGGCATACGGTTCCAAGAAAAACATTTATTTTTGACATGCTAGTTATTATCTCCCTGGTATATTGCATACTACACACAAACATCTGCAAATGCTCTGCAAATGAAGATTAGTGTTGCTGTGCTTTAGCCACTTTAGGACATTTAACTTACTTGGCCATCAATTTAATTTTGAATAAAAAACACTGGTTTTGCCATGATGGGATAAAGAAAATACCTCTTGTATTCAAATAGAAACACAACCACAGAGGCAGGCCTTAAATCTGAAGGGTTTTGCAGAGGATTTGTTTGTTTACAGAGAGATATTTATCTAAGTGCAGATGTAAACTTCAAATATTTGTGTTAATAAATTAAAATCTTGAAAATATCACTAATATATTTTCATATTGACTCATTGAAGTGTTTTCTTACAAGCTAATTTCTCTTCCATGCTTACTTGAGGCATTCCTATGTCTGTCAATCATCACAACATGGGATATTTGTACTCATGGGTTTAGTCTGGATCAAGTTTCTTTAAACGCAGTGAGCTCATACTCCTTATTTACGAGGATGAGAGAACAGACACGAAGACAGACATCCATCAGTTCAGCTGCACTCAAACACCACTGCACCCTGTACCACAGCTGCATATCATCACTCCTCTGACAAAGGCTACTGCTAGAACTTCACCACAGAGCTGTTCTCTGGACCCTTCTCAGCCCAAATAAGCTATGGCTGGAAAGAGTTGAGATCACCAGTTTGGGCTGTGGTAGGTATAGGGCAGATCCTCAAAGCAGACCCAAAGTACCAGGTCAGCGTGAAGGGGCTGGTAGTGGTACAAATGGCAGCTTTACCAGCCAGCACAGCTGCAGCTCAGAGGATGTGTCCACAGTCTCAGTCTAAAGTTAATGCTATCCAATCAGTACCAAAAATCACATGAGATCAGAAGCTGCCTCATACTTTGCAGTCAAAATATGTTTTCTTTTAGTTTTGAATACTGTTTATTAGAGCATAGTACCAGCTAATTGCATTTAATTCGCAAAGATGCACAGCAAGGGTTTTATGACTCGCATAAAAACACACAGCTGGAGTTTGTAGATAGGAAGGAATCACAAACCATACCTCCTGTGGAGTGTAAGTGAGGGTAAAGTCATGATCAGAGTGGGGAAGCAGAACTCCCTGCTCAGGACTCAGGGAGAAAGCCAACTCAGTCTCTCGGTTGTATTCAAGTGTCATGGAGTGTGCAGTTTCTTCTGGCAATATTGGTTGCAGATTGGGCTTTATTATCTGCCAGTAAAAAGGAAGTTCTACGTGGCTACAAAGAGATCGACAAACAAGAGAATAAAGCTATCATTAAAAAAAAAATTGATGCTGAGAGATTTTGATGAGAGATCTGATGCTCAGATGCTGAGAAAATTTTGGCAGAAAACTTTTAGTTACTTTTTTTTTCTTTTTTTTTCATGTAGATAATTCCTCTCTTTAGAATTGCAGGGGATTACAGTTGCCAGTTCTTGTGAGCTACCAAGCTGACAAGACAGCACAGGCAGAGTACATAAATTCCACAGAGAACATGATAATATATTGAAGGAAGTTATGCACATATATTTATGCAAGAGATTTTTATGCTTTCTTATTTTAAGCTCGAGGAAGGAAGGTTTAGATTAAATGTCAGGGGGAAGTTCTTCACAGAGAGAGTGCCGGGAGATGCTGTGGATGCCCCATCCCTGGAGGTGTTCAAGGTCAGGGGCCCTGGGCAGCCTGGTCTAGTATTAAATGGGGAGGTTGGTGGCCCTGCATGTGGCAGGGGGTTGGAGATTCATGATCCCTGAGATCCCTTCCAACCCAGGCCATTCTGTGATGATTCTATGATTTATGGAATTCATCATGTAATACAACTTTTAAGGAACACTAAAACTCTTTTTTCAAGAATTTGAAATTGACAGGACCATTCCTTCTGATACCAGTATGTTTGCATTGGATCATTGCTAATGATCTACATAACATTCTGAATTTAATCCAAGGTCTGGTTTTTAACATGTCAACAAACTGGGGCTCCAGCGAAGATTACATCAGTAATCCAGAAAATGTTGCTTAACTGGGTTGTTTCAGCAGAAGTATATCCCATGGGATGAGTTCATAGGTTTTAAACCTTGTAACCTTGTTCATTTTGAACTCAAGAACTTAGCCTTAGAAAGTGGAGAAGGGACAGCGGAGTTTCAAAATGAAAATAATGACAAAAAAAAAACCTGAACAACTCCTTGTATCACTTTCTATAGCATCATTAAGTTTTCTCTTTACTGAGTTCAGTCTAAGACTGTCCAGCTTTGTTTAACACAAACCTATCATCGTGACAAATGCTGTCATGCTGTCATGATCCTAAAGCAGAGAAAATTCTTCAGGAGATGAATATTGACAGACAGTCACATCCTTCTATCCTGTTAGATACAGCAGCTAGTTCACCAAGTCATACTTATGCTGAAACAACTCTGTTCTGGCATTATGCATGTTTGGCTTCCAGGCTAGGTAAAATCCCAGAAATGTACTGTAACAAGTAGTGATTTACATGAGTGTATCTGGAAATAGCACTGAGGTTTTCACAGCCCTTACAGTTTGTAGCCTCTGGTTATCGGAATCATACAAATTAGTGTATTATTATTGTTAGAGTAATCAGTATTCTACCATGCTCAGTACAATGTAATTACAAAGGGACATATTCTTTGACTTCAAATAGAGCTTATATTTAAATCTATTAGGGGACAACAGTTGGAATTGTGAAAATTTTAACCTGAGCTAATCACACTGGGTTCCCTTTTTAAATAGGAGATCTGGTGCAGTCCAGGATGTGCTGTCTCATTCTATGGGAGGTGCCTACAATCAGTCCAGATTTGCATCCTAAAATGCATCTATTTCCCTGCTCTATGAAAGGATAGGTGTATAGCTGCTTAGCTAGACAGGCGTGTATCACAGAATCACCCAGGTTGGAAGGGACTTCAAAAATCATGAATCTCCAACCCCCCTTGCCACAAGCAGGCCCACCAACCTCCCCATTTAATACTAGACCAGGCTGCCCAGGGCCCCATCCAACCTGGCCTTGAACACCTCCAGGGACAGGGTGCTTCATTCTATTGTACAAATACACATTGTAGACATGCAAAGTTAGATTAGGTAAAACCTAGAGGACCCTCTTAAATACTTCCTGCAATCATCCTTGTCTTAGAACCATATCCTTGAACCTTAATTACTACACAATAAAGCAAAACGCTTCCCCACAAAGTTCAACGAGCACATGAAGACTTCTGCAGTCTGAGAGAGTATGGCATCACAGATGAGATCCCTACCAGTACGTTCCAACTACAGAACATTATGCTATTAGTAGTGGTTACTTACGTAGAGTTTCTTATAACCAAGTTCTTCTGTGTGGTGGTATGTGGGTTCTGGGAGTCAAATCGTATGAGGTGCTGAGCTGTTACATCAGTGACTTCACCAGGTTCAGGGCTGCTTTCTCCGCCTGTAACATGCAAAAGCTCCAGAGCTATCAGCTGTCCAACCCCTTCAAGAAATAAATAAGTATTACTGTTTACCATCTGGCTACTGACTTTGCTATATTACTCATTAACACCAAATGTCAGCAGTGGCCATTACTGATTATATCTTGATTGTGTATGGTGTTTCCTCAACTTGCAGAGCTCAGTACAGTGTTTTCCTGGTGTTGTTTTGATTATCACCATCTATCAGTAGAGATCCTCACTTTATGAGCTTAACAGATTTGGATTTCATGGCTACAGCCTCAGCTCATTTACATCAGCATTGTTTCATTAAAGACAGCTGAACATTTGTAATGGTTGATCATGTGGCTCCTAGTATAATAAGAATAAGCAGCAAAAACATTATTAAAAATTACTGAATGAAATACCTGTAGTAAGGTGATTGTATGGATGTGAAGTTGAGCCTAATGTCACAGTACTCACATCAGAGGGCAAGCACTCACATTTGCAATAATTTAAACTGGTTTCAATTGTCAACCAAAGACTGCCCATCTCTACTTAACCCAAGATATGCCCCAAATTTGCTTCATACCCATATCTCCATTGACCACCACTCACATTATGAGGATCTGCAGTGTTAGAAGGACATTAGGAACAAACCTGTGACTGTAATGTCATTGACCTGGCAGTTGTCACAAACAATGGTGTATGTTTGTTCTGAGACTTCTGGCAAAGAAGGGAAAAACACTACCTGGAAGAGAAAAGGGCAGTAGTGATGTCCATAACTGGCTTTTCTTCGGGAAGTCATAAACTTAAATTTATAAGTGCTCAGTAACAGACAGTCCTCGTGATTAATGACTTCATAATCCTACATTTACAATAATAATAAATAATCCTATGTTTACAAGAAGCAGACAGAGCCAAGTTCCCTTAACACAGACCCAAAAGAAATGCCTTCTGGGTAACTACACCTACATATGTGTATCTGGTCAGTCACCACAGGCTGCCTTTGTGGTCCCTGTGGTTGGAGGCAGTTCATTACATTAGTCATACAAACTGCACCCTCACAATCAGTTCTGTCCTCCTTGAGCAAAGCCAATGCTGCCTGTAAAGCTCCAGCAGTGTGAGCAGGGCCAGCTGCTGTGTGCCCTTCCTGAGATTCACTTAAGAAAAAAAAGATTCAGGTCCCAAACTGCACAACCTTTGGTTCTGGTACCACGTGCCATGTTTTCTTCTGTTATCCATTACTGCCTACAAGTCTGACGTGTTAAATCCACCTCCTCTTCCACATGTGTGGCCCTCCTGAAGCAGTGCGGCTGGGAAGTGAGAAGAGGAACTAACTCTTGTCCTTTACCCACACCTGCATGACACGATGCCTTTAGCAGCAGCCAGGAGGAACTGGAGAAAGGCAGGGCTGGAGGCTGGCTGTGTTCCCTGTACCATTCATCCTCTCCCCATAGTGATGCAATGATAAAATGTGGCTGTTGGTGAAAGCAGATGTGGAGGCCTGTACAACTGCTGCAGGATCTTTTTCAGTAAACAGCAGAGCAGAAATGAAAGACTTGTACCTGCTGCTCTATGCTGAAATAATTTGTTTTCCAAAATACCTTTCCAAGAAAGCTCTCAAAGGAAAAGTTTCTTGGACTTAATGTCCCAGCTGGAGTAAAATAAGGACTCCCGTGTTCTTTGATTCCTGTTTTCTCTAACGGGATTCTTTGAATGGAAAGAATCTGGCTGATCTCTGAGTAGGTAAGACTTAGAAGCTATAATGAAAGACCCTTCTGTAGGGTTCACAGCTGCAATTCTTCCAGAATAATTCCACAAAAGGTCTTAAACATTTTTTGTTCATACAAACTCAAATTTGCAGTGTAAAGACCTCATAAAATTATGCTGTTTTCCTAACATATTGTAAAGTACGAATACTTTCCATAGCACTATATACTAACCTCCACTTTTGTACTCTGCCCTGGAGATAGCTCAAAAACAGCAGGATAGATCCCAAACGGATCCTGTATCACAAAACCAAGAGTGGCAACAGCCTAAGGGTTTCAGGGGGAAAAGAAATAAATAAGAAAAAAAGATAAAATTAAATCAGCTTGTTGTTTTCACAATAAAGTGTTACCTAAAATAGGAGGTATACATCACTATTCTACGCCTTCCCATTTCACACATCTCTAAAGTATGTGGCTTAAGTATAGGGCTTAGCTAGAATAAACACTCCATGTTTTCTAATTACCTTGATGAAAGCAAAAGGAAGAAAGGTGCTGTCTCCAGAGACAACTATTCACATCAGGAGCTCTAACACAGTTCATCACAGAAGAAACCTATAGCTTTGGAGGGTGGAATTTGATATCTTTAAGATCCCTTCCAACCTAAGCCATTCTATGGAACAGTTATGCCTGAGCACAGGAGCTGTATCTGTTTCTATGTGCTTAAGACTCTAAGCTGGATCTGCAGTATTTCAGGAGGGATAACCTAGCACATCAGGTATTCCAACAGCATTTACTTCCAACAAATGAAAGGCCAGTCCACCAGTCACATTTTATCTTTGTCCACACCACTTAGACACTGTTTTGTGATGGCAAGCTAAAGAAAAAGCAATACTGGAGTGGACTGCTAGAGCCTGCAGGTGCAGCCAGGTCAATAAGTGGTATTTTTGGTGGGCAGGAAAACAGCTCAAGCAATACTAGAACTGGCTGCATTTCTGTGCCCTTTATGAGTAATAAACTGACCACTCCTCCCAGAGGCGAGTCAGAGGGCAAGCAGGAGGACAGACAGGCAGACTGGGCTGGAGAATAAATGTGAATCCCTGAAGGAATGCAACAGTACAGATGTATCCAGTAAGGCCTTAAGACTTTGGTGCTAGTATACCATCCTTATCTCAAAGTCTTCACAGCAGGGCTCCAATAGCATGCCGTGTCCAGGGACAATGGCCTCAAGTTGCGCCATGGGAGGTTTAGGTTGGATATCAGGAAAAAACTTCTTTACAGAAAGGGTTGTTTTGCACTGGAATAGGCTTCCTAGGGAGCCTGAGTTAACATCCCTGGATGTGTTTAAAAACTGTTTGGATGTGATGCTCAAGGACATGATTTAGCGGAGGGTTGTAGAATTACAGTAATATGGTTAGGTTGTGGTTAGACTTGATGATCTTTAAGGTCTTTTCCAACCTGATCAATTCTATGATTCTGTGATTTTCCTTCTCATCACTCACCCTGAAATTAGGAGGTGGCCAGGCCTCCTGTGGCATTATGCAGAACTTCCCAGTGCTAAATCCCTCATTTCTACATAAAAACACTGTTACTTTTATTCCTCCAACAAGGCAGAAACCACAGTCTATAATATGAGGCACTGCAATGAGGAACACAGAAAATCAGTTATACACAGACAGTGAAAGGCAGCAGATGGCAAAACCAGTTAGTTCTTAACCAACTTTTTAAAGACAACGCTGCTACGTATGAGTATGTCATGCTAAAAAGCCTTACACTCTTTCCATTTGAAAGTAAAACAGTATGAGTTGCGTATTTCTGCATTCATCTTACATTTGAATGGTGCTTCGTACTAAAAAACTCCATTGCATGATGGCAGTAAGGTGATCTTTCAGAAAGATCGGTGTAACAGGAGAGCTGTATTTAAACAAAAGCAGTGTTGTGAAATAGTTGTTCTGGTTGTTGCAGCTGAGGTTAAATATTTGATAGATGAATTCTACAGGTCTGCCATATCAATATACAGTGAATGCAACACAGACTGAATATTAATGAATAACAGTAAATATTTATAATTAAAAAGTAATTCCTTAATGCTTACAGTTAGAAGTTTAGGAATTGACACGATATGATCATAGAAGAATTGTTCTTTTCTCTAGTGCAGTGAAAAAATTGAGCTCCATGTGGCACGTACAAATAATTTATGAAAAAATTGACAGGATTGCATTTTAATAGCTAAGAAATCTATTAGGAGTGAAAATGAGATGGATGTCAAAACGTAGAAAAAGCATTGCCACGTTTATCCGCATTTGTTTTGCAACATAAAATGGAAACAGTCAAATTTAAAAAAAAATCCATTTAAAATATGAGAAACTTAAGAATTGGACATTACTGACATGTTAGCACTGGAGGTGGTCTTTTAGCTTGAATTGGGATCAGAAGCGGTTCCGATACTTGAGTCTCTACTAATATATGATCTTCATAATCTGCTAGACTTTCAGGAACAAATTGTACTGTATACTGGCATGTCATCCCAGGAGCAATCATTCCTCCCTTTCCTGGAAATTTTCCTTGGAAAAAAAAAAATGCAAAGAAGTAAAAAATCACAACCTCCCAAAGTTGGCGTAGTTTTTCATGATCACGAGTCTCTCTGGAATGGTGCCTGTAACCTCTCCCCATGTATTGCCTAGGTCAAGCTGATAAAAACCACAAAGGACCTGCCAGTGCAATCTCTGCGTACGTCAATCTTTCACTGAACTCAGAAGAATTTTTTTTGGTCTGAAATACGCTTTTCACAAGTACAGAAATAAAATGAGGAGAAGCATGGCCATATTAGCCAGTTTCCCTCTGCCACAACACAACAAGATTTACAGGTGTGCATTTAACGTTCAAACATTCCTACAGTGCTTTGATCACGATACCACAATCTCTTTAGACAGTCTAATCTCATGCCTGGCTAAACTACTGTAGGAAGGATATTTTAATTGCTCTTCCTCAACCGAGTCTTCCTTGCTGCAATTTAAGTATGCTGTTTCTTGACCTCTCTTCATACTAATTTCAATGGATGCTTAATCTGTTCCTCGATGAGTTTTGGCTAAGCTTCAGTCTAGATATTCCACAGATACATATCCATCTGATTTCAAAGATTTTAATGTTAATCTTCTCAAATAATTCATTAGGCCTTTTGAATCTGCTTTTGAGTTGCATGTGAATGGTCCCAGAAATGCAAAACATTAAGTTTCTAAAGAACTGAGCAGATCATTGTACTATCCAGAGCAGTATGCATAGCTGAACAAAGCATAGAGTCTCTGAAAACCCTTTGTTGAAGCAGATACATTAGATCTTTTAAGTAAGTTTTATCATCTTAAAGGCAGTAAAAAGAAGACTTACCTGGCCCAATGGCAAATACTGAAGCAGAGGGAGGAATAACTCTTACATGGTGACATGTTGAAGTGATGTTCTGTAGCTCTACAGTTATCTTCATTTAAAAAGAAAATATAATACTACATTGTGTTTATTGTCACTCATTATAATGGTTGCAAATCCCTACTGCTTTGCAAGTAGTACCTCATTTATCATCAAGACAGGCCTTAAAATCAGGAATACTGCACAAGCTGAAACAGATCATTTTTCTCAATTTATTCAATGAAGTTTCTGTCAAACACTACCAAAACCAAGTACAGATTGGAAAAGATTCTCTTTAGTTAGTGTTAGTTGCATGTGTGAAAGGATATCTTGAAGGAAGCTAAAGGGTCATTAAATCAATATAAAGAAGCTCAGATTTCTGTTGAACTGAGGGATGCCAAAAGATTGGGTGAAATATGTAAATCATGGCAGGACAAAATGCTTCACAGTGGCCAAACAAACTCCCTACAAAGAAGTTCTCACCTCGTAAAGCTGGCCAACTTCATAATCGGAGAACAAAACAGTAGGTGGATTGGCAAGAAACACAGGAACAAATGAGGTATCACTGGAAAAAAAAAAAAAGAGAAGAAAAAAAAAAGAAAGAAAGAAAATGACATTATTTTACTGCTGGTTCTTTAAATATTGACAACATGGACATTTTCAAAGTGTATACTTTAGGAAAAACAATCAGAATAGACATGCTGTTTCATAAGAGGCCATATATTTAGCTTAAAAAATCCATGTGCAAATCCAAAGTAATTCTTTAATGGAGCTCTCTGTGGGTTGCAGCTCAGAAACAATAAAATGTAGATACTGCTTACCCTGTGTTACACTCTGCTTCTCTGCTGCTTATGATCTGTTCCACCTGTCGTTGTGACATGACGAGAGATTTGCCTCCATGCAGAGCATTTGGTGGGAAAAAGCGGGGATTCTTCAGAAAATTCTGTCTTTTCTCAAGTTTGGCAAGGTAAGCCCGCTCTTCTTCTCTCTCTGCTTTGCACTTACTGCCTTTCCAGTTTGCCTTCTGTGAGGCACTAGATTTCTTCAAAAAACAAAGAGATCATGATGCAAAATTTAACACCAAAACTCTGAGGACAATGGAAAAGTTAACTATATATGGCTTATGAAAGCATCAAAACTTGAAAGAAAAATATATTTCTCTTTTCATAGAATGGCCTGGGTTGAAAAGGACCACAATGCTCATCCAGTTCCAACCCCCTGCTGTGTGCAGGTCACCAACCAGCAGACCAGGCTGTCCAGAGCCACATCCAGCCTGGCCTTGAATGCCTCCAGGGATGGGGCATCCACAACCTCCTTGGGCAACCTGTTCCAGTGCTTCACCATCCTCTGAGTGAAAAACTTCCTCCTAATATCTAACCTAAACTTCCCCTGTCTCAATTTAAAACCATTCCCCCTTGTTCTATCACTATCCACCCTCACAAACAGCCATCCCCCCTCCTGTTTATACGCTCCCTTCAAGGACTGGAAGGCCACAATGAGGTCTCCTTGGAGCCTTCTCTTCTCCAAGCTAAACAAACCCAGTTCCCTCAACTTTTCTTCATAGGAGAGATGCTCCAGACCAGTTCTTAGCAGACCAAAGCGAAAAAATTCTGGAGACACATCAGTAATGCACAGACATAAACTTTTTGTTCCAGGATTAGCAACAGAACCTACAATTCTGACAGACTAAAAGCAATAAAACATAAAATGTACCTTACTGGTCTTTTTGGTCTGGTGGTAAGAGTCGGGAGTTGAAGGTAGAGTTAATGTGGATAAAGATACACTTGGTAGACGACCAGATATTTTCTGGAGATGCGCAGACATCTGGTCACATGAGTGTGAGGAAATGCGCTGCTTAAAACTGAATGTCTCCTTGACGTAGCCAGGTTCTGGTTTTCCTGTAATTCAAAGGAAAATGTAATTTTGAAAGGGAAGAACATGAATGATAAGCATTTATTCTAAGCACAGGCATATGAGTTTATTTTGGTCTTGTCAATGGTAAAATGATACCCTGCAAATCCTCTCAAATTTCATTTGTATTTATAGCTTATTTTGCACAAATGAAACAAAGTAATTTAATAACAAAGCTATATTACTGTCAGAAAGCTGTTTTAATCCTACAAGCAGGACTTAAAGGAGTGTCCTGTTGGGTTTACAATAAGTTCTATATGATGGTCGAATGATAGTCAGAAAATTGACAAGATGGATCATTTCAATCCATGCTCCTATTCTTCAGCAATGAAATCGAGGATACTTGGAGTATTTAGATTATTGACTTTGTTTTGAATTACAATGGGTAAACAACCCAAATCTTGGAATTTGTGATTATACAGTTTAGTCTGAAAGGTCTATGAAGAAAAGTCTTGACATTGTTCCAAAGATTCCCGTAATTGTCTTAATTTGAAAATTAAACTAAATATTGACTAATTAGAAAATTTTAATCTCAACCTATAGAATACAGTTTTATCTCGTTGAAAATGTTTTTTACCTTGATATAACCACTTCTCTACTTTGTATACAACATGTAGTTACAGCAATATGCAAATGAAATTGAATAGAGGCAGAGAAGTTACAATTAATACTGAACTGCAAACAAATGTGTGACCACCATTAAATTTAAACAAATGAATCCATTAATTTGAGAGGACAATAATTTTAATTTATCAATTTTGTTTTGACACTGTATCCCCTTAATACCCTTTAGGCTGTTTTACACTCTCCTAAAGCAGAAAGAATTTTTATATTAGAATATATTTATCTATAAAAATATACTCAGATCTGCTGTGTCCTCTAATGCTTCAGTTCTTATAGAGTGTTCTGAAAAGTCTCAATTATTCTCTTCTGTAAAAGTTACCTTTTGGTGCTCTAGTAACAGGTAATTTATCAGTGATGTAATCATCAGGACAGGTTAAATGATTTTTTCTGAGAAGTTCATTATCCACAATCCACCTAAAAGAAGATGCCACTACAACAGCAAAAGATGAAAACAAAGATAAGCACTAAAGCTTAGCCCCTGAAAGTCAACCCCAAATTCTGCTCTCTTTTTAATTCACTATCAGGCAATATTTTTGGTTAGATAAACAATCTAGTATTTTAATCCAAGGATGTGGACATGCATCTCCACAATTTTAAATTCAGTTCAAACTCAACCGTTCAGCCAACAGGGAAATATATGATCTTTGTTAGTTGTTGCTATATAGCAAGGTGTGTATGTTTGCTGTAAGTTAGGTGGGTAAGCCATTGACAGCAAGTTTAATACCTTGAAAACAACCTGATCATTTAATTTCTAACAGTGTTAAGCAGATGTTACCCTTCTCGAATCTCTGCACAAAATCAAAGTTGCTCTGTTGATGTAAAGCCAAACCAGAAGCTCATGAGCCTCATGTCTGCCTCATCATTGATTTCAGACCAATGTTGTGTTAATCTCCTGGTACTACAGGCATGTAATGGGGAGAGACAGTATTTCCAGAATCCTCACCTGGTGGTAATCCCATTTTGTGGAAGTCTTTCCCAGCATCTCCCTTAAGCACATTAAGGGCCTTTTCTTCTTCAGCTTTTGCTCGAGCCTGTGCCTGAATGATGTTTTCTTCTACTATATCAGCTTCTGTCAGTCGGCGGTTATACTCTGCTACAAGCTGTCATAGGCAAGGGTGAACATAGAGAAATAACTGTAATTTAACCTGTCACAAATAAATATTAAATATCTCCTTACAGATAAATGTTTTCTATTTGTCTGAGTGGCAGATAGAGCTTGGTAAAACATCATTAACTCACAAGAACAAATTGTCATGCTAAAACACCTTCATTACTTTCATTTAACTCGAGCTGGTTTAAGAAGCAGTATCCAACTGCCCATGTATCAACAAGAATATGTGAAAGATGAGGAGAAATGTGTGTCATTTACCTCAGTTGGTGTCAGAGCACTTGTAGCCTATTTATGAGTTTTCCATTGAGCTTTTATGTCATAAGATTCAACCATTTGACTGATTTATTTATTTTTAATAGAAAGAGCAGGATCCGTTCAGCTAAAATCGCATGCTTTTTCCTGTCCTGCTTATTGTGAGTTCCCTCCACTGTCAATGGAATCCAATGGATCAGACAGACTATGCCCTATAAGGGCCCTATTTTTTTATTTTCTGACAATATAAGAGAGCCTTGGGTGACAAGTTCAGCTCTCACACAGAAGTGGGAGACATGTACTGTCGGCTGAAATAAATCTTAGTCAAGCAGACAGCATCAGAAATCAGTATTCACATCTATTACTGAAAACATGCTGTGACCAATCATGTATTCATTTATTGATGCATTCAGATTCGCTCTCTCTTATTTTATAGACGACCTCAAAATTAATAATGGAGTCACAGAATCATTAAGGTTGGAAAAGTCATCTATGATCACCAACTTCAACCATCACCCCAGCCCCACCATGCCCACTGACCACATCCTTCAGTGCCACATCTCCATGTTCCTTGGACACCTCCAGGAACGGTGACCCACCATCTCCCTGGGTAGCCTATGCCAAAGCGTTACCACTCCTTCTGAGAAATTCTTCCTCATATCCAACCTGAACCTGGCACAACTTAAGGATATCTTGGCCACCTGGGCACACTGCTGGCTCATGTCCAGTCGGCTGTCAGCTAACACCCCAGGTCCTTTGCCTTCCAGCCACTCTGCCCCGAGCCTGTAGCCACGCATGGCCTTATTCTGTAGTGCAGGACCTGGCACTTGGTCTTGTTGAACCTCTTACCACTGCCCTCAGCCCATCAATCCATCATGAATTTGCGTGTCATCGTTGCACAGGGGCCATGATAACCTTCTCTGTATTGCCCCTATTTTAATATAGGTGAGGCTGAAGCCAGCACAAAGTAACAAAAAGTAACCTGAACAGAGCTCCAAACTCTGCCTTGATGTTGCCCTGTACCTTCTGCAGCTCCTCTGTAAAGGCCTCGTGATAAGCATCATCTCCTCCTCGGGACTTGAGCCAGTTCGCCTCTATGTCCGCCCCTATAACATCTCCAGTGTACAGGTCCTTAAAGGTGCTGCTCAGCACGTGAGAGATGTCCTGAGGAGAGGACGTGAGGAGATGAATGTTTAAAGCCCATATATGTGTATGGAAGAAGAGCTCCGTGTGCCCGCCAGACGTTACCTGTGAGCGGGTGGAGGGGCTGCGCTGCGCCATGGCGGCCTCCGCCGCCCAGAGACCAGTGCTGCCCGTTGCTGAGCGACCGCACGGGCAGTGAGAGCTGGGCCCGCCCCTGGCCCAGAGTGAAATACAAGGGGTGAACCCCCCCAGCTGTTCCTCACCGCTTACCCAACGCCCTTCTCACCACGGCAGCAGCTCCGTTGTTATCAATTGTCACTTTAAGCAGAGCGGTTGATCTAGCATCACAACCTCCATGAGACACTCATACAGCCTTTCTGCCCTTCGGGTTGTTTCTGCCTCCTTCATTATCAACCTGAAAAATCATCACTCTTCCCCTCAGCCTGCGCTAACGTCATGGCTGTGTATGCTAGTTGCTAACAACAGCTGCTTGAGTGGGTGATATTTCCTTAGAAACCGGCCTTGCGCAGCGCTTTGTGTTTGCCCTGCCTCCTCTCTTTGTTGTTGTTTTTCCTTCCCCTGCGTCGTGCTGGGAGTGAAAGAGGCCAGTGGTGGTGGGGCTTCTTCCTCGCTGTCAGAGCAGCTGGGAGTTGGATGCACTGGATTGCTGGGCAATCTGTGAGGTTCAGCACAGCCAAATGCCAGCTCCTGCACTTCGGTCACAACAACCTCATGCATCACTGCAGGCTTGGGGCAGAGTGGCAGAAAGCTGAGTGGAGGTGAAGGACCTGGGGGTGTTAGCTGACATGAGCCAGCCGTGTGCCCAGGTGGCCAAGAAGGCCAGCGGCATCCTGGTTGTGTCAGCAGGAGCTGTGAGGGGCCTGGAGCACAAGTGTGATGGGAGCAGCTGAGGGAGCTGGGGTTGTTCAGTGTGGAGAAGAGGAGGCTTAGGGGGGACCTCAGTGCTGCTTACAGCTGCCTGAGAGGAGACTGTGCTGAGATGGGGGTCGGCCTCTGCTCCCAGGTAACAGCGATAGGACGAGAGGTGATGGCCTGAATTTGCACCAGGGGAGGTTCAGGTTGAATATTAGGAACATTTTCTTGTTTGAAAAACTGGTAATGCATCGGCACAGCTGCCCAGGAAAGTGGTGGTCACCGTTTCCGGAGGTATTCAAGAACCATGGAGATGTGGCACTGAGGGACATGGTCAGTGGGCATGATGGGGGTGGGCTGACAGTTGGACTTGGTGATCTCAGTGGTCTTTTTCAACCTTAGTGATTCTAGGACTCTGATTCCTGCAAAGGGAACTTGCGGAGTTTTAATGGTGGAACCGTGCTAGGCAGTGTGCTGGTGTGCTACTGCCCTCTGATGGCATTAACCAGGAAATGGCCATCACGAAAATAATTTGCCAGCATTTGTTCATCCAAGAACAGATCAGCATGAGGCCTCGGCTGCAAGCCCTAGAATGGTGTTTGTAGGCATGTGACACATGGCTTTGTGGCTGCACCTTATCACAAACCTTAGTTCCTCAGTGCAACAAAAGCTGTGTTTCACCATTCAAATACGACACCAAATTTGACTCTGAGGAATGCTGTGTTTTCAGTTCCCTGTGAAAACTGAAACTTTCCCAAGGGAAAGCTCAGCAAGTCTGCAATATCCTGTTCCAAAGGTTAAGGCAAGTCAGAGCAATTGCTGTCATCTGTGATAGGGCTATGTTCATGTGTTTTCAAATGGGAAAGCTTCACTGTTTGTTTCTGGCTCATAGGTATAACCTCACCTCCCTAAGTAGGTTGGAATATCCCTATTTTGACATGTTTCCATATCAGAATTCCAACTTTTCTCATCACGTACTGTTATAATTAATCACAACATCTGTTTGCTAGCTGTTAATAAAATCCAGCATTTTTTAAAGAATTATTTCCCAGCTTTTCAGAAAGCCATAGAGCAGTGGCAGTGAAGCAGATGTTTTTGGTTAAAATAGTATATAGATATACATGAAATCTGACCACGGCAAAGGCTTTCTATACTTTCACCTTTACTTTCTTTCAGTAAAACTGCCAAGCAAATCATCTCAGTTTTGAAGCTGGATGCTTTTTTTTTTCCAACTGCAATCCAGAAACCCACCACTGAATCTGGAAATGGAGATGAGGTCCTTCTGTCAAATGTCTGGGAGATCCTCAAGATCTGTCCAGGGCTGTACAGTCATTTTCCGTATGACACTGGTTTACTTTTGGTTAGATCTCTGTTTTTATGCTGTCATCTCTTATTCATATAAAATTTTAAATTACATGCCACTGTTCCTTTGTAAAGCTATTTAATTCACTTATATATTCACTTTTCCATATCATAGAATCACAGAGTCATAGAATGGCTTTGGTTAGAAGGGATCTCAAGGATCATCAAGCTCCAAACCCCCTGCCACAGGCCGGGTTACCAACCTCCATTATCTAATACCAGACCATATGAATACTATAAAAATAAAGAATAATTTGGATATATATCACCCACTTTATGACCATTACTTTAGAAGTCTGAAGAGGGTCTTGTGCGTGTAAGAAATGGTAAAACCCCAAACAGAAACTTTGCATTTACACGTGTAATCTGTCCAAATATAGACCCTTTCTCTAACTGCTATGCATGACTTCTACCCGACATTTCAATTGGAGGAACTAAAGTACTGCTGAAGTCTGGATTTTCCCACTCTTTCCATATCTTGCCATGTTCATATTACCCTTCTATATTTGTTTTTTTTTTCAGACTCTCCTGGTGAGATAACAATGGACCTTGTTATCCCACCTTTAGACAATCAGCTGTTGTCCATGCTTTCTTCGGGTAATAATGTTGTAACCTAACAGAATCACCTCACAGACATGTGGTGATTTGGTCAGGTGTCCTGGTCCCAAATTACACTACAGACAAGGCAAGCAAAGCTTGTTCTTTCTTCTTGTTAGCTTTGCAAGACTGGGAGTAAGAAAGCATATCTGTCTGTATAATAGTTGAATGTGACTTGAATGCAATCAAGCAGCTCAAGTACTTAATAAGTGATGATGTGTACATACCTATATTGCACAGTGGAACTCTATCTCACACTTTTCTTAACAAGTTCCAACAGCTTTATTTACCTTGCTCGTATCTCATCAATATAACCGATGCTATGACCCAAGTCTGCATGTCAGCCAGTATATTTTTTATCTGTTGAAAAGCAGTGAGCAGCAGTGCTGGACCAACTATAATCTTAACTCATTGTCGAATATTTAATGTATTCATTAAATATCTAAATATTACTGGACTAATAACAATGGAATGATGTCTTCTGCACAAGAAGGACTGCCCTGTTTTGCATATTTATCTTCCAAGAAGCAAAAAAAAACTATTTCCAGTTATTTCTATTTTGTCATTAATGCCTCATTTTGGGGTTTGGGTCTTCACAAAAAAATTCCGACCATCTCTTTGATGAATGATTCCCTTTGACATTGCTGCCCTCCAGCGGTCTTGTTAAGGCTTCCACATATCCAGGAAAGCTTTTAAAAACACTGTACTAAATCTTTGTCCTGATCAGACCACGGAGCAGGCAAAAATACTTCTGACATCTCAGTGTGACATATTCTCTTACCTGTATATTGGGTAAGGTGTGTCTGTTCTCCACACTGGCAAAACTACGCATTATCCCATAATTACTGTGGAACCAGATGCAATCGAAGAGGCATCACTGGAATGCAGGTCTCCATTGGATGTTACAGTGCACATCTGGAACTGAAATCAGAACCAACAGCCTGACTTGAACAGTCAAGTTGGAGATGTGGAAGATGGGAAGCTAACCTCCCAGGTGAAAAATGCTGAACAGCTCACTTTCTTCCATTGCACTTCTTGTTCTGCCAAAGTTCTGGTTTTGCTTTTGGCTTTTTTTTTTTTTTCTTTTTTTTTTTTCCTTCAGATGTTCTAGTTAGTTTAAAGTTTCATTTCTTACTGATCTTGCCTTGCTTACCATACTGAGGTCATCTCCAATTCTCTTTCAGGCAGTTAAAATTAACCTGTGACTGGCAGTTCCACCTGGATATTCTATCCACCATTTTCTCCCAGAACATCTTGTGTGCTGTTATTTTGTGGCTGTCTCCTGATGTGAGTCAGCCCTTTCACTGGTTTCCTGTTTACACCTTCCTTGACTTTAAGCCTCACTCTGTTTCCCACACTTCTCTCCTGTATCTACAAGTCTGTCCTTCACTAAAACATGTCGGTGAGCACTGCTGTACTTCTGCTGGAATGCTTAAGCTGTAATTTCACTCAAGCCACACGGGATCCTACAAACAGACACACCCATCATGTAGGAGAAACATGTGGAAAATGCATCCACAAAGGAGTCATTCCTTTCTGACAGTGTCTGGGCAGACACGTCACTGTGTAATTAAGCTGGATCCCTCTACATAGGGATTCAACTGGAGTGTGCAGGGCTGGTATGGCACTGGACCCAGAACAAGGGGCTCGTACTTCATGTTCACCAACACATTCTCATGCTTCTGGGATCTGAGTGTATTATTTTACAGGATTACTCCCTTTTGTCACAAGCTTTTACATTTAACCCCAAATATTTTACCCAGTTTCGCAGTGCCTGTTTTGGTAAATACATCCATTTCTTGGCACAGCGTCTACAAGTTGATGATCTCTGGAGGTCCCTTCCAACCCCTACGATTCTGTGATTCTGTGAAGTTGATGGACCAGAGTTTCTCCCTCCAGATTTTAAGACTTTGCAGTAACAGCAAGATATAACTGATGCTTAATTGCATTCTTCCACCCTTCAGGGGCATTACTCTGTCTGTACCCCACACTACACTGCAGATTCTGGGATTGCATTGGTTGTCAGAAAACCATGGCTTAGGCCTGTCTCTTGCTGTCCTAGGGTCTTGATACTTCCCCCTAGTCGAGATGGAATGAGGTCTGAATCTTTGGGGCAGAAGATGGAAAAGGCCCACCATACTCCTCCAGTATGTCAAGGTGCAATGAGGAGCTGCTGCCTGATTTAGAAAGAGAAGAAGCCCAAACACTCCTACTTTAAGGATTTTTCTTCTGAATTTTTCCTCAGCTCTTGGTTCTTTAATAATAGTGTAAGTGAACTTGTGTTTGAGGCAGATGCTAATCCAGACAGGCCCATTCAAACACATAGTGTAAACTTATGAATGTACTTTTCCCTCTTATAGACACGCTGAGGGCTAGAAACAGCTTATGGAGATGTCAGGCCAAGTGAGAGGAAAATTTCTAAAGTGAAACTTTTAAAATGTCACCTTATTATGAGTTATTTTCATCCCCCAGAAGACTATTAATTTATTAATTAATTTAGACCAAACCCCAAACAATCTTTCCTGGCTGTGGTGTTTCAGGGTGGTGAACGAAGTGGGCTTAAATATATTTCTATCCTTTTATCCTTCGGAACTCAGACATACACAAATGGCCCAGAAGGCCAGCTGAGTTTGGGCTATGTAGCTGAGCAAGAACATCTCGCTGGAGTCCCAAAAGATCCTGTCAAGAAGACCATTCACTTTGGGACAGTATGAGTACAGAAGCGCTAAAGCTATCTCCAAGGGCTGGATGGGATGCAAGTGAATTGATGATGGGCAACACAATGTCTGTTGTTTCAACGAGCTGGAGTACAAGAGAGGACATAGGCTATACTGCTCAAAAGAAGTCTGGCCACTGTCCTCTGGAGAAACAGCCTGAGGGCTCTCATGGCTGCTGCAGCAGAAATACAACGGAAGTGGCTTGGATTTCTGGCCTCATTTTCTCTTCTTGCTTCCCAAGTTAGCTTCAAACTGTGCCTTAGCTCCTGCAGACTGAGAGGAATTTCACTGGAAATAGTGTCTGTTAGAGTACAGTCAGGGGAACTATCATAGTCATAGGAACACTATCAAAGCCAGAAAATCCATCCCAGTGGGACAGGAAAGTGTGAGAGGTGGTGGTGTCCCAAAGGCATGAAGAGCCCATCATCAGAAGAACGTACAGCTGTGTTATCACCTTACTTTCTCAGCATATTACCTCATTTTTCCTTGTAGGGAAAGACAGGACCAGCCCAGCCAAACCAGCAGGCTTGCATATGCTTTTCCATATGTGAGCCCTGCAGTGGATCAAAGAAAATGAGGAGGCAGCTGGCTTCAGCAGCCAGAAGAACTGTTACCTGCCTACAAACTCAGCACCTTCTTTTCTGCCCAGGCTAGCAGGACAGGTTTAAGTGCCTTTCATGTAAGATGCCCAGTGATAAATAATCCATTTGCCAGGGACTGGCAGACAGGATCTACTGGGAAGTGATACCTTGCTGGAGCAGAAGCGAAATGGAAATCCGACTGGAATTGAAATGACACTCAGTCTTCAGTTTCTAGGCAGCCAAATAGTGCTTTTAAAATTGTATATTTCAAGAAGCACTGATTTTCCCCCCAGAAACACCGTTAGAATACCCAGCAAACTGTTAACAACCAAAATATGGGCTGGCTCTATGTCTTAGTGTGGAATTAAAGTGCTAATTTTGATCTGAAAGCTCTCAGTTTCCTAACGCTTATATTTTGGAGACTTCACCTAAAGGCAAAGCCCAGACTGAGCTTCAGGTTTTTCTTCTCCAGCTTTAATATGGACCATGAACTCTTAACTGGAATCTCACTAGCGTGTATTAATAGCAATCTGATAGCTCCATGTTCTGACTTCCGTGTATTGTTGCCACAGGCACGTCTGCATGCATTTGCACAAACCAGGTCTCCTGCAGTTGGAGAGAACACGTGTCTGCAAAAGGCTTTTCTGCTTTGGGTGCCCTACAGCAGGAGCAGGAAGGAAATGAGTCATTCAAGCTCTTTGCTTTGGCTGCACCAGGCTTGCAGAACTGGTGAGGAGGCACCAAAAACCCAATAAAATACTTCCTCAATGGGCAGCTTTTAGAGTTCTTCATGTGCCCCTCTTGGTGTTTGCTCTTCAAAAATCCAAATAACACCACCAGCCAGAGGAACGTGGCCGCATTTGATTCTGTCAGGGACGCAAATACGTGATTTTGGAAATAGCAGTTGCATTTTTATGTATAAACTTGAGGTGGCACATAAAGCAAAGGTTCGTTATTCCTGTTGCAATAAAGACACAGCATGTGATCTCAGGCTTACAACACTATGTCCCTGATGGGTATTTATCCCACCTGTTTTGAGATACTCCAGCATCTTAATTTGCTCCTCTTCATCCTTTTCAAAGGCTCTTCTCTCTCTTCTCTGACAGTTTATTGAACCGTGCTCCTTGCTTTCATCTTACTGAAATGAGAGATTAAAAGTAGCTAAATGAGAAGTTGTGAATGCTCTTTCCGAATTGACTTGATAAGGTTTTAGAGGTTCATCTTTTTGTTTGTTTGGGAGGTAAGTTAATTTTAAAATTAATCTAGCAATAACTTGTCGTTTAGTCTGATCTTCTCCCCCATGCCCCCCCCCCAAGCGATTCCAGAATGTGTCTTTCTCTTCATCTCATGTCTGGCTTTTGGAAAAAACAAAGCTGACTATAAGTTAACAGCAGCAGTGTTGGCTATTCATTAGGACCCCAAGAGACAGCGGAATTCCTTGTATACCTTCTGTATAAACACCTGCTCTAGAGATATTAGCAATTCATATTCAAGAACATTTTCAAACTCTGTATGAATACTTCAGGTGGAGGTGGGGTGAAGTCTGATGACACCGAGCCTGTATGAACTGCAGCTTTAACTCTTTGAGATGAGGATAAAAATGCCTTCCTCGTAATGTCACCAATTATCTGTGTTGCACACTCTGGAATCACAAGGTCCTCGTGTGAGATTTAAACCTGTGGGGAAATCTTTTACACAATGAGATTTTCTGAACTGCAGGTGTAACTCAGACTTTCCATATTTTCCATGCAGTTAAAATTCATATGACCTGGCTACGCTGACAAGATCAGTCATTAGTTAATGATACGAACAATTGCATCTAATTATTGTGATTCTCAGATACAGAGGATTAAGCTGATGGCTGAACTGCATTAAAAGGGATCATTATGACAGTAATCATCAACCCTCCTCTGTACCCTAATATGTATACCCTGCTGCTATTGCTTGAGAAGAGGCAACGGTGCAAGGAAGAAAAGACTTGCGTCAAGCATTGCTAGCAGCAGGTGACTTGACCTAATGACTGTGGTATTTAAATGTAGAAATGTACTTTGTGACCTGGATGTTAGTGGCTATGAAGCCCTTTTGTAATCTGGGATGTGTTTTTGAAGGATCCATTAATGGATGAAAGTGGCAGGACCCTGGGAACAGCATCCCGCTGTTCTTCTTCCTAACAGTGATCGTGGTGCCAAGTAACATTTTCATACCAGTACAACCAGTACGTTACCAGGTTCTCCAGTTAGCTTATTGTTCCTCATTCATGCAACGTTAGCTTCATGTGAATGGTCAGATTCACTAAATGATTCAGATGGGTACATGTCATATGTAACTCAAGCATTGTGTGGTCTGTGCTGTTTACTGATGCACTGAACTGAGAAGCTGATGAAGTGTATACATGACATTTTCTTTGAGCTTCTCATTCACTGCTCATAAATGAGGTTTTCAAAAAAAATCTCACTAAAAAGTGTTAGGACTAAACTTTATTGCTCTGCAATAAAGATGTTTTCATTATAACTACAACTTCATTACACCTACAACTGCCTGAAAGGTGGCAAGGTGGGGATTGGCCTCTTCTTCCAGGTAACAGAGATAGGACGAGAGGTGATGGCCTTAAGTTGTGCCAAGGGAGGTTCAGGTTGGATACTAGGAACAATTTCTTCTCAGAAAGAGTGTTGATGCAGTGGCACAGGCTGTCTAGGGAGAGGTGAGGTCACCATCTCCAAAGGTGTTCAAGAACCATAGAGATGTGGCACTCAGGGACATGGTCAGTGGGCATGGTGGGAGTGGGTTGGGGTTGGACTTGGGGATCTCAGTTGTCTTTCCAATCTTTATGATTCTGTGATTATCCCAGAATAAAAATATTTGAAGTCTGAGAATTGCACATCAGGGGGCTCACTTAAACCTAAATGTGTTAAAGCATAGAAATGCACAGTAGTGACCCTCAGACATTCATAAATTTATTTTGGAGTGAAACAAATTAATTAAAGGTATGTGAATATATATATATATATTTAATCACATATTGGAATTAGTCTGAAGGCAAAATTAGTTATGTGTCTATGTCATACCTGGCACTGTTGTTCAGACATAGGATTATTTACATGTGTCCTTAATTTCCTGGTGTTGTAATGAGTAGCTTGGAGTAACCAGAGAGAAACCCAGGTTGTAATCCCCAAGTTTCATATATACTTTTATTTAGTCCTCCATTTTCATATGATCATTTTCCAGCCTTAAATCAATGTAAGACTTTGTAACTCTTGGTAACTCTTAGAAGTCTTTAACTGTGACCAACAGATTAACTGACAAATCATTTAATTATTTCATTTATTGCTTTATTTGGTGGTTAGAGCTGATAACTTGTACGAAATGGGCAAAGGGAGTTGGAAACCCACCAAACACTTAAGATATACAGAGTTTGATGGACATATTTCTGGCTTAGAAAGTAAAACTTCTGCTCAAGCAGAAGTACCTCATTAATTTTAATGGGACTTGTATGGGATTATGCCAGAGCAGATTCAACTTGACACATCCCAGCATCTGTAGCTTCATTTTCTTGTGGCCATGTGCTGTTCTGCTGCAATAAATGGTTCAAATGCATCAGCCTCTTTCAATCTGAAGCTATTTTGGCACAGCTGCTTGTGGTGATAAACAAGGAATTTGGCTGCCATACCCATTCTCTGAACTTCATGGTACTGCATTGTGTTAATTACGTTTCAGTCTTATTTATAAATTGCAGTGGTTTACTTTGTCCAGTAAGTCCTTCACAAACCCAATAATCTCACTGTTCTTTCAGTGTCATAAATCCCATTTCTGAACTTTTTCCAATTCATCTCCTACAGGAAGCTGATTTCCAAAGGGGCTGAGCCCTGCCAGCTCCTGTAGAGATGTGTGGCTGCGCTTCTCACGAGGTGAAAGACCAGCAGTTGCCAGAGCACTGGGAAAAGGTCCAAGAATAAATGTTTGGTGGAGCCGATGGAGCAGCAGGACCAGTCCTTTGAATCCCAGAATCTTGCACAGGCAGGGAATGCAACATATTATCAGCATGAAACACCTAAAGAAAAACAGTGGTGATAACAAAAGAAGAATGATATCATGACAAAATGTGAGTCATCAGGGCGACCGGGGTTGGCCACCCTAATTGACGCATAGACTATGTAATAAGAGCCCTGAGCAGCTCTTGAAATGTAAAAGGCATTTGAAAATTTTACATTTTTCTGTTCATCTGTTATTGTCTTGACATGTGACATGATGGTTGGACGTAGAGAGGTTGGTATGACACGCCATATAAACTTCAGCGATGGCCTCAACCAGTAAACAGATTGGGAAGAGATGGCAACAAACAGTTCAATGAACAGCCAGACCATAACGGAAGTGTCTGAAAAATCCAGGTCCCACTTTGGTGCTTACGTGACCTCCGTCTAATATGACATTTTCTTTTGTGCTGGTTTCAGTAATTCTGCTGATAGAAAACCCCACGTTGCACCCGAAGCTCACTGCTGGACATATGATCCCAAGTAGTTCTTACAGTCCTGACTTCTTGTGGTGGCAGAAATCTGGAATCCTTCTAGCAAAGCAAACAAAGCTTTTATCTTTGGGAGAGGCAGTTGGGAACATTTCTGAGATGTGAAGGGTGTGTGTGAGATCTGAAAGGCAGAGGGAGCCAGGAGGTATCTTCTCCATAGGAAATACTCGGTGACCGGGTGGTGTAGCATTCCTCTGAGATTATGAACTACTCTTTCCACTGTTTACAGCAAACACTTGAGTCATGCTTTAAGAGCAGAGTCAGGTGAAGTTCTGCCTTGTTTTGGGTTTGCTGTAGTTTATGGTTTACTGTTGAATCAAACCTCGTGAACATTTTTGGCTTTGAACTCTGCAAATGCTCTTTGCTGCCTGAAATAGGCTGTGTGCACAAAGAAGAGTAAAAGGGGCGTAGGTGTGAGGAAAGGAGCTCTCTTTGGCCATGCAGAGCCCCTCTTCAGTTGGCCATTTTAGCACAGCTGTGTGTGAACGCGTTGGAGGTGGGTTGGACATGGAGGCCCATCCCTCCAGCTCACATTCCTGCTGACATTGAACTCTTTCACACTCACAACAAGAGATCGAGTGGTTACACAAAGGTGTGCCCTGGGTTTAGGACTTGGCCCTCATTAAAACGTTATGGCCTTCCCTCTCCTTACAAACTGGCAGGTCTATTTTGGGAAGGCTTTGAAAAGCCCTGACTGCCTCTTGGTGAGTTCAGCAAATGATGGACAAGAAAAGAGCAAGGTGCTCACAGAAGGTTTTCCTATTCATTTGCAATGGAATTGCTTTTGTATGTTGCTCTTCACTTTGGCATTGAGTCTTTTTGGCTGGAAGAGGAATTGGTGTGAAGAAACACCTGCCTTAAACATCCTCAGCTGAGAGCTGAACGTGGCACAATTCAGCTGTCTTTTCTGGACCTTCAGCCTGTCTGGCTGTGGTAGAACCAAATTAGAGGAGCTGTGGAGGAAAATGGGCTTCATAAAGCCTTTGTGCCTCCTGCAGTCAGGAGTTGTGGGATACCAGCATTGTCACCGGTGCGAGTCTGAACTTCAGGGGTTAGAAGAACTTTTCTTGATAGTCTGGGAAGACGGTCCATGTACCAAGATGGGCCCTCTACAATCCTCCTCCTAGGAACCTCATCTCCAAAGTCCCAGTGAGGACCTCACAGCAGCTCTGGTCTCTTCCTGCTCAGAGATTCCCTCTCAAGAAATGCATCCTCTCTGCACCCCTCTCTGGTGGACCTAACAAATGGGCTTTGTGCTCCCTTCAGTCCTGACAGCCCTTGCCTGTGGCCAAGGGGAGGAGGTTGCAGAAGCTGTGCTCTCCCTCTTGGCTGACAGTCTCAAGGGAGTGTTTCTCTTGGCAGAGAGAAATGGAGTAGGGAACAAAAAATAGCTTGTTTCTTATTTCCTGAGTCATTGCTGTGTCTAGGTTTCTTTCTGCACATGCTGATAAAATTGTGCAATGGAGGTTTTGGGTCCTTTCTTATCCTCTCTCTCTCCCATGAGATTTCTAGATACTCCCTTTAATGCATTATTCTGCATATGGTTCCCATCCACACCTCAAACCCGTGCGAATAAGGAGAACATACTCTGTGCACTCAGGCTGAGGAGCCCTGCTCCTCTCCTTTATTTACCTATCCTTATCCTATCACTTTAATTTTTATTGGTATTCCACTTTTTTTTTTTTTTTTTTTTAAATCTTTTAGGGAAGGGAATAAAAAAAGGCAGCCAGGATCTCAGCTCTAAGGAGGGCCAGAAAGAAGCAGGACAGGAGAAGCCTGCAATGATGGGGATTCTTCACATTCCTCTAGAGCCTGGTAGGACGATTTAGGGATTAAAATCCATGACAACAAAGGCAGAGAAATAATGCAGCTTTCCAAGACTTGGAGAGCCATTCAATATATAATAACCTGCAGCATGCAGAAAGCTGGGAGACACCAAGCTGGGCTCAGCAGTGAAATCACTGCTCACGGATGGTGCCCATTGGGGTCCAGAGAGAATAAATCCAGCCCTCATAATCTATCATGTATGTGAGGAACTCGGAAAAACAGGCTTTTCTGTTAGGTTTTGTCTTCACTGCTGAAAAAGGTGTGTTCCTCTTGTGAAACAATCAGTGCGTGTTAACTCACCTGCTGTAAAATCCTGGAGGAAGCGGTTTTATGAAGAGATATAGAAACAGGGCTAAGCCAGCATGGGCAGAAGGAAAGTATGCAACCACAGTAAATAAATAAATTACAGACTCATTGTTACTTTCACTGTAAAGGTTAATTTTTAAAGCAGATTGAGAAGACAAACTTGTTAGGTCTGTGCCTAACAAGGGCATTGAAATGCCACCTTACAGATGCCGTGATGGATCTGCTCAGAATAAATTGTGTTTATTCAACTCTGGCCCTTAGCAGCAGGATTGTGAGTGGAGATGACATACACAGAGAGATGATGTTTAATTTTAGTAATACCGAACTCTGCCCTTCAAATCCTGATTTGGTCTCAAAGACCAAGAGCCATGGAACTGGTTGTGAGGTTGGTGGACAGAGCTTAGGAGATGTATTCAGAATAGGAAAGAAGCATTCAGAAATTCAGACAGCTTTTAAAAAATAAACCAAAAGATATGACCATGCAGCTGTAGCCTATCTTATCTTTGCATTTTGTTACAAAGCAAATTGTTTTCTTAGGGCTTCTAGATGAACACTGACATTTTGCATTTTATCACCAATATTAAACTTACCTCTCAACCGTAATGCAGGTTTAACTGGGAAAAGGTCAATCCCCCTTAGCACCCTGAGCCTCCTGGATCAGCAAAAACCCAAAACAGGAAGGCAAACAGTGAATTCTGTGATCTGAAATGGGCATCAGGGACGTGAGTCTGATGGGACTCTTATATTGCTCTTTTATTCTTAGAATATATTAGCAGGATTTCTGCAGCTTACAGGAGCCCAATAGCTCCTCATGCCACCTCGGTTTCATTGCTGTTCTACATATATATTGGTTTCAGCAGTGCAAAGGAAAAGGAAATGAAGTGCACATGGCATGCATGCAGAAATGCAGCCGAAAGGAATGCTGCCTTGTGAAACAAGGATCTGATGAGACCTGTGCTCTATGATCTCAGCCTCACTGTGTTTGCCGCAGGGTTTCACTGGCTCTGATGATGACTGCTGTACTTTCTGATGAATGCCAGGAATGCAAGGCTGTCTGCAAATGCTTGAGCACAAGTAAAACATCAATTCTGCCAAGGAGTTAGGAGGGTGATGCCTTAGCTTAGGGTGGCAGAAAGGTGCTACAGTGCTGCACTGTTGTGAAGCAATGCTATCCAGTCTGTGGTGTGGGATACAGAGAGGGAAAAGGCTTTGGTGTAATTCTGTTTCCTGTCACCACCTTAAAACTGCCCTTCTCTACCTCTCCTCCCTTCTGACAGCTATCATGCCCTCACCACCACTGCTTTACTGGAGTTTCCAGTTTGTCTGACTCATCTACAGGCCTCTCCTACAGTCCCTTCTGTACTTGTCCTCCCCATCAGCTGAAAGGGTGATGGGTTTTGGTGCTGTCCTCTGGATATCCCCCTACTTTTAGGGCTTTTAAGGAAGGATTTATTTTTAAAGATTCCAGAAGGAACCTTTAGGAGGCCTCCAGCTGCCTTTCAGCCCAAAGATTGACCTTGCCCTAACCAACATTTCCTTGTCCATGTATTTGCAAAAGGGGGGTATTTCTTCCTGGGTCCTTCCGAAAGTGTCTAAAGGGATGGTGGAGGCTGTAGGGTTGAGGGGAGAGCTTTTGAAGGGCACAAAGCAAAATGTCAGCTCTGTATGTTCTCCACTTGTTTGCTTTTGCACATTGTGCCAGCACAGAGGAGTTCTGCTATATTAGGGCAGCCTGTGTGTTGTAAAACTGGACTCTTGAAGGAGCAGCCTGACTCCTGGCAAGGAGAGACAAATATTCCCAAAGGATTTATCACCATGTGCATCCCAGATCTGTCTCACTCAGAAAGGGGCTTTTTCCTTCTGTCAGTGGAGCTGCCAGGCTCACAGCTGCTGAGAAGCAAGGGGTTTGAAGCTTCTGACAGCTGCATCAATTGCATAGAGATCACCTAAACAACCAGAAACAAAAATAAACAGTAACAAAACAATGATTGAAAACCTCCCTCTACCATTCAAGTAGAAGATTTACTTTCCCACTGTGGATTCCATTTCTTTCTATTTCCCTCTTCTCCCTGCATTGTCCTTTCACCCTTTTAAAACATCTAAATGAAGAGAAGGGGAAAGGGCAGAGGAAAACAGCTCAGTAAAAGCCTGAAGGCAGCGAGGAGGTTTTTCTGCTTCTTCTCCACGGTACCAAACGAGAAGCCTGCAAATCTTCTTCTGCTTTACGCTCCTGCTCTGCAAGTGTTTGTGGTTACAGTTCTATGCTGGCAATTTCTGACCTGTTGTTTTGCTGCTGTGTTTGTCGTGTCGTGAAATAAGTCCACACCAGTGCACACAAGCCCTTTCAATCCCAGGCACTGCCTCCAGCTCTGGGCTCTTCCCTTGGACTTACAGATTGCAGGGTCTTTTTGGGCACTCGGAGTCTTCTGGAAGGCATAAAGAAAGGAGCAGAGCGTGTTGGAGCCAGCAGCAGAACAGAGGCACCGCTTAGAGCTGCAGAAGCAGGAGCAGGAGGCTGGGCAGCGATGACGGCCAGATTTAATGGGGAGGAGCCAGGGCCAGCACGGGGCTCAGCGCTTGGCTCCAGTCAGTGCATTGGGTGCGTGGATGCGGGAGAGAAATAAATGAAGAGTCATAGCGAAGACATCTTTGCAGCCAAGGGAAAGGGAACTGACGTTGGGGATCGCTGGAGCGGGGAGCAGAGGGAGCCTGCTGGGTCTGGCTTCCACCCGCAGCAAGCTAACATCTGGGCACAGCTGTTTCCCGGAGCCCTTTCTGCCGCTGCACGTCACCTTCTTTGGCGGCCATGGAGTCGAATGGCAGTTTCCTCGGTTGCAACAGTAAGTCAATAGATGTGTCCTTGCATTTCAGCCCTCCAAGAGCTTTCTTTTCTCCTCCTCCCTCCTTGTTTTGCTTCTGCAGCTCTGTCGTTTGGAAGTCACGCAGTGTTTAGTTGTGTTACAGGAGAGAGACAACGGATTTTTCTCTGTTAATAAGGCTCGCTGTGCTGGTAGGATAAGTCTTGGCTGGTAAGTGTGTGTGAGTCCAGAAAAGTTGTTTCAAATCTCCTCCTCCTTTTTTTTTTTGTGAAACAGAAAGTGGGATGGATGCTCCCTGGGTCAACTCCCTGGGCTCTGGAGTAGGCAGCAGAGCTGGGATAAATCCCCTTGGCTCTGAGCCTGCCCCCAAGGCTCTGTAAATGCTCAGTGAGATATAATGTTTCTACAAAAAGAAGAAATCCTCTCTGCACTGACAGCAAGTGAGGTTTGAGAAGTCTCAGTGCCAAAACTAGGAGGCTTGTCTGACAGACAGAGTAACAAAACATCTCTTATTCCCTGGGCTGAATTTAGTATATTGATTTGTTACATCTTTCTTGTGCTTAACTCATTCTGATGAGCAGCAACAGCTCAGGACCGTGATAGCTGCAGCTTGAAATGGGAAAAATCTACAGTACTTATTTTTAGTTCATGAGATGGATGCTTTCTTTCTGCTGACTGCAGCTATAAATGAAAACAGATTAATAGAGCAATCAGAGATTGACCATCATAAGGTAAAATAAGAGAAAACTCCCCTCAGGCTCAGGAAATCTTCCCTCTGATTGTCCCAGATCCCAGAAATCAGACAGGAAGGTGAAACAGAGGTTAATGTTGAACTTTTTGTAGGTATCTCATTCATTATAGAACCGCTGGGAACAGAAAGCTAAGAAACACATCTGGAACTATTAAAAGCTTTTTTATTCTGGCGTGTGGATCATTTTTCAGTGAATATGACTTCCTTTCTGGGGTTAGGGACCAAGAAGAATTCAGTGTCTGTTCGTCTATTTTCTTGTCTTGGGCAGAAGAGTACATACGTGGTGAATAAGCCCAGCTTTCAGAAGTCTATTTACTGAAATTCCTTGACAGGTATGTGCACAAGTGCCAAAGTCACTCTGCATGCCAGACTGCTTAAGCAAGAAAAGTTGCTCGCAGGTTGGTTTGCTAGCAGGATCAGATCTGTGCTGTTCAGTTTGCTAGAAATGTTTCAGATGCTGTGAGTTATGCATATGTTTATCTATGGCCCTCTGCTGAAACTCCATTTATTTCTGTCCAACAGAGATACAATGATGACTGTATTTGCTGTATCAGAATTAACCATGGACACATGGTTCTTCTGTCTCAGTACAATATCTGGCAGTCAGAGCTGAGATATTTTCCAGTAGTGAAAGTGGACATTACTGTCAATGAGAGCTTCTGAAAAGTTTGTGGAGTGCTGTTTGTGCTGTGTTTGGATGGAGATCTGTGTCCTGGAGCGGAAACTGAGCGTCCTCCCCTTGTCCATACTCCCAGCATACAGCCACTGTGATTTTGTGGATTGTGCCTCTTATTTTGCAAGGGTTTAATTCAGCTGCATGGGCTACTTGTTGCTTCTTTTCTAAAGGCTCATCTACATTTGTTATGCAGTGAATCTCTGCTGGGCTCCATAGGCTATTAATAACCTTTGTTTTGCCTCATGAACCTGGCATGTTTCTGAACTGGGAGTCCTTGTGCTCACACAGATCGTAGAATAGCTGATTTGTGCTATGTCTTATTCTTATACACTGACCTCTTCATACAAGACACTGTGTACATTGTGCCCAGAATGCCAGAGCTCCGTTACAGGAATGGCTTCTGCCACAACCCAGGGTGGGAGTCAGCAGGGCAGGGTTTGTAAAATCCTACAAAACAGGCCATTTCCTTGTTTCTTCTGTCAGCTGGACTAACTGCTGGATGTAAATTTCCAAATGAATCATCTCCACCTGCCCTTCTTAGCTGGGAGTGCTGAGCGGGCTCCTCCAGGGCTTCAGCCTCTGTGGGTGGAGGTGGTGCAGCTTGGGATCAGCTGGGATCTGCTCTAAAGCAGCTGGTGGCTTTGATCTCCTTTCCTACAAACAAAATGTGCCCAGCACACCCGGTTTGGTGTGAGTTACACCAGATGTGTTATTTGGGAGCTTGTTAAGCTGTAACTTTGCTAGTAGTGCAGGAGAATTCATCGTGCTGGCACTGCTCAGTGCATTGAACACGCAACTTTTCTATTTTTCTGGATGAGTAAAAGTTGTCTTATTTTAAGAAGTTATTATTATTCTCACACAAAAGCTACTAAATTTCCAGTCTGAGAGATGGCTTGGTTTTTTTTTTAGTAAAACTACTCCTTTGGGGGTAAGCCTCTTCTCTCAGGTAGCATTGATGGGATGAGAGGTGATGGCCTTAAGTTGTACCAGGAGATGTTCAGGTTGGATATTAGGAACAATTTTTTCTCAGAAAGAGAAGAGCACTGGCACAGTCTGCCCAGGGAGGTGGGTCACCGTGCCTGGAGGTGTTCCAGAACCATGGAGATGTGGCACTGAGGGACATGGTCAGTGGGCATGGTGGGGGTGGATTGGGGTTGGACTTGGGTATCATGAAGGTCTTTTCCAACCTTAATGATTCAGTGGATAGCCCACAGTCGGTTCTGAGACTTTTGTCAGTGTGTGCAGCCTCAACATCAGATCCAAAACAGGATGAGTAGAGATTTTAAAGAGGAAATGAAAAGAGGAGGAAGAAGGAAATGTAGTTATTTGGAACAATGCTGCAGGTAGTAGAGATGAAAGGAAGGGAAAAGCAAGAGAGAGGTGTAGGGAAGAGCTTGTGCAAGGTCAGGAAACTTGGCCAACTGGATAAGCAGCTCTGGGAGCCAAACGTGTTGATGATTTGGGAGCAAAGTATAGTTTCCCTCACAGGGAGATCAAAATATATAAACAGGTATTTACAGGGAAAGCTACAGATAAGTACTTGTTGAACTGAGCATCCAGGGTGAGATTTAGCTGGCTAAATGCAGGTACCTGCAGGAAAATTCAGGCTTATAGGGTGTAGGCAGATGAGTCTCCTGTCCCCTTGCTCAGTGCAGTGTAGATACTTCAATGCAGTCAGACAGACCTCCAGGCCATGCACCCTCCAAGTCCTTACCATGGGTTGAGGGTCTCAGTCCTTAGTCATGCCCACCAGAACGGAAGGCTGCAGACCTTGGGTCAAGTGTGAAGGTTTCTCTTTTTCCTTATGCAGGTAGAGAAAAATGTTGGCACAGTTTCATCTAAACTGAGATAATTCCAGACCTTAATGAGTCAATTTGGACAACATGTGTGGAGAAATCTGCATACTTCAGGCTGCCCCTCACCTGGGTGCCTTCTTAAGCCTTGTGTTGACATAAACACAGAAAGTTTTGTTGTCTATTTCTGACTAAAGTTACAGGGTCCTGAAATTCCAGACAAAGCATGTAGGGGAAAAAAAAAGTTTGGTTTTTTTTTTTTTCCCCTTAGTTTTGCATAACTCAGTGCTGCAATACAATTATTGCACAAATTTTGCCCTGCTGTGGAATGATCTGAGTGACCTGCGTTTTGACTGTGGAGGATATTTCAGCTTCTGAAGAAACTGTTGAGAAAAGCTGTTAAGTGTCCTTAAAAAATGAAGCTGGGATGCACCTACAGTTGATTTTGGTTTTTATTGAAGAGAACATCTTCATCAGCGTGCGCTGAGAAACATGACTTAGGAATTATGCAAGTAAGCTGTTGCTGCTGGTCCTATCGATCAAGTTGTCATTCTTCTCTTAAATTACCTTCCTCCCACTGTCTTCACACCAGCTACTGGAAAAGCTGTAATTTACTTCAAGCCAGTGATGGTTTTAATGCCTCTCTACAGCCAAATCTGCTTGTGTGCCATTGTGGAAGAACCAAACCAAACTCTGATCATAGGACCAAACCTCTCATCACTGGACAAGAGAGAGATAATGACTTTAAACTTGACCAAGAGAGGTTCAGGTTGATGATCAGAGGGCTGGAGCTCCGCTCTTATGATGAAAGGTTGAGAGAGTTGGGATCGCTTAGCTTGGAGAAGGGAAGGCAGGGAAGACATCATTGCGACCTTCCAGTATTTGAAAAGAGTTTACAAGCAGGAAGGAGACCGAATTATTACTCAGTTAGATAGTAATAGGACAAGGGGGAATGGAGTTAAACTGAAAGAGGGGAGATTTAGGTTAGATGTTAGGAAGAAATTCTTCACTTGGAGGATGATGAGGTACTGGAATAGGTTGCCCAGAGAAGCTGTGGATGCCCCATCCCTAAAGGTGTTCAAGGCCAGGCTTGATGGGCAGTCTGATTTAGTGGCTGGCAACCTTGCCCCACGGGAGAGGGGTTGGAACTAGATGGTCTTTGAGATCCCTTCCAATGCAAGCCATTCTATGATTTTATGACATTGAGAAAAAATCAGAAAGAGTGGTGAGGCACAGAACAGGCTGCCGGGGGAGGTGGTGGGGTCACCATCCCTGGAGGTGTTCAAGTGCCATGGAGATGTGGCACTGATTGCCATAGTCAGTGGGCATGGTGGGGTGGGTTGACAGTTGATCTAGATGATCTTAGAGGTCTTTTCCAACCTTAATGATTCTATGAAATTTTTAGTTTGGTTTTGAGTTCCTGGATGCAAAGAACTTTAGTAAGGAATTTTATTTGGATTACATCAAGAGTGCAGGAAGAAAGCAGCAGCTTTTGATGGGTCACAGACAGTCCTGCGCATGGATCCAGGCTGTCTGAATGACCCAGACTGGCAGGAAGCCATGAAGAAAAGGTGGCTTGGCTATGAGGACTGAGTGGAGGAGAGCTGGAAAAGGGGAAATTGTCCTCCTAAAGCATAAAGGAGAAATGAGCCTGAGAAATATTGGACAGGGTGTCAGCAGTGATCCCAGTGCACCAGAAACCTGCATGTCATATGGATTCTTGATGCCAGTGGAAGATTTTAGGCAGCAATATGAAGGACGGATGCAGTATGATGCTTGGGAACAATTGCTATATGAAGCTTTAGGATCACCTGGCTTCTGCATAGCAAGACCTCAAGGATCCTTGGAAGAGAAGCAAAGTGGGAAAGAAAAGCCAGTGTAAGGGAGAGAAAGTGGCTCACTGATGCTGCTGCCAGCTTCCTGAAGAAGCCCATTCTCCGTGTGACCACAAGGTGGAACTTGGTACATACCACATGCACCGAAGATGTACCCACTGTCACGGAGCAGCAGTTTGGCCAGCAATGCACTGATGCTTCTGGTTCCAGTAATCATTCCCTGGCCCCTACTTCTCTAGAGGGAGTGAAAAGGGGACAGCTGATGTAGAGAAGCCATTGGCTGGAGCAATCCTCAGCCTTTATCCACCAGGAATAAAGGTTTTCCAACCTTGTGATTCTATGATTCTATAGGAACGTCAGCTTCTGAGGGCTCCATCACGCTAACAAACAATGGCAGCTTGACGTGTAACTGCAGACCAACTGAACCATGACTTTTCCAAACTCTCATTGATTTTGAGTCCATTTGGGATGGTCTCCCTCTTGGTGAGGACTAGGAATATGCAGGGGCAGGTAATGCAGTTCGCTAGTAAGCAGTGATACTTTAATTGCACTTTTATTCTCTGAAATGTAATTCTGATGAATTGCATTCACTCTGCGGGTAAGCCTGGGAGGGAAGCTGAAATGACAGTTAGCATCATGTAAAATAGATCTCATTTCTTCTTGGTAACATATACAGAGCAAGACACAACCTTTGACCTCATTAGTGGGAAAATCTGCTCATAAAATGAGATGTGAATGTCTTATGTAGCTGCCATAGGCATTACTAGTCATAGCAGCTAACTTACATCATGTGCATGATGTAATGGGGAAGTGCGAGGTCATCACCAGCATGCGTATGTTCATTCCAGTCCCAAATTATCACAAGTCTGGGCACATCAGCAACTGACTTCTGTCATGTCATTTGTGTCATTGTGGTACAAAGAGACACCAGTATTAGGGCTGTGCCACTTCTGATGTTGTCCAAGGATAGCAGTGATGGGTGATGAGCTTCATCTCCCAAACCACCTGCTTTTTCCTTGAAGTGGTGATGGAGCTTCCTTAGCAACTTTGTATAGGGATGTGATGAAGATTAATTCATTTTGGAAAACTGCCTGAAGAGCAGCCTCAGAATTAATAGTTCTCACATATAGCCTGTTTCTTACCAGACTGTCCAGCCTTTCTATCACAAGTATCTTTTTCCTGTATACCGAAGCACTTTGCTGTCTTTGGGACCGTGTTCTGACATCCTCATTCACGTCAATTTCCATTTGCTCTGTGAGCAATCCAGCTGGAATCGATAGGATGATTAGCAAAACCTCAATCCTGGGTACAGGGACATGAATAACTTCACTCATGTGACAAGTGCCATTGATTTCAGTGGGATTGGTCATATGGGTAAAATTGCAGGCTAAGTGTTCACAAGCTTCATATCCAGTCAGGTGTTACCTGCAATGAATAAGGGTCGGAGAATTTATCCTGAAACCATTTGCAGGATCATTTCCTTCAGTGCTAGAATGTGACACAGCTCTGTGTAACATCCATAAGCAATGCTCTGTATCCTACAGGGCCACTCGTCCCTCACAGCTTGTCTGTGAGATATAGCAATGTCTTTAGATGACCTCAAGATCACAATACATCCAGATCTGTTGTTTCCTAAATCATGGCACTTCTGGCCCAGTGTTGTCATTTTTATTTTAAAGTCCTGGCACCAGCAGAACTTAGACATGCTGTTCTGCAGAAGGAGCTAAACTCCTTCTGCAGAACAGCAGAAGTGCTGATCTTCTTCTTGCACATGTGCACATTGCAGGGATAAATGTAATAAAATGTTCACAGCCTGGAAGGCTCTGAGTGATGCCATTGCTGGCATTATTTATTAAGAATTAATGAGAAGATGAAGTGGAGGGGCTCAGTGGGCTCCCAGATCGGCCCCTATGGGACACCAGCTGGTGCCGGACTGGAGAGCAGTTGCTCAGAATCAAATGGTTTTGTCAAAGCAAGTATGGGAGATGACTCCATAATTAGATCAGTCTTCCCCTGTACAATGTGAAATATGGGAAGTGCTCAGGGACTGCTAGCTAATAAATATCTTCTAGCCATTACATCATGGTGCTCACCTCCTCGCTAAGGGCAAAGCCCCCAGCTCCCAGGGGAGCGCTGCTGATTGCAGCTCCAGCATCCAGCCCCTGTGTGTGGAGGAGGCTCACAAGAGGCCGATGGTGTTTCCTCAGCCCAGCTAACATGTTCAGCATTGTCCCACCCAGAAAATACCTTTATCCTCCTTTGCCTTCAATGGCTGGTAGTTGCAATGTGTAAATAGGGTGTTACTGGTACTATTCCTCAAGGCTATGCGGTGGCTCTGCCTTGTTTCCAATGAGTTTTACAATACATATGCCAGCAACTGAGTCTGTTGATGCCCTTGTGTTGGTCAAGTCATCCATGCTGGTCTGAGTATTCGTAGGGCTTGCTTCAAAATGCATGGAAAGAATGGTGACTGGGGTGCCAGACACCTGAAATGAGAATCTGGTTCTAAAACCTAATACAAACTGCCTTGAGGAACTTGGATCTCCAGCAGAGACAGTGACGTGGTTTGCTGTTAAGTTTCTTGGGCAGATGCTGCTTCTGCAATAAGGAGCATTCACTGCAGCTTGGCTCTGTTTCCCTGCATTATCATCAGGGCAGCTGCACTGCAAAGGCAATGATAAAAAACCTGACAAGGTCTGTAAACTCATTCAGGATGGAAGAGCTTAGTAAGTACAGCTCTGCATTTCACTGCAGAAGGAGTCATGCTTAGAGAGGAGGTGGATTTTAGCCCCAGCCATTGCTGGGGCAATGGACAATGGACACGAGGGCCAGTAAAGGAAATTATACTGGTCATAAGGAAAAAATTATTCGCTGTGAGAACATCTAAGCTCTTGTACAGGGGTTTAATTTGGCTGTGGAGCTTCCATCCTAAGAGAAACCCAAAACTCACCTGGAAAAGGTGTGAGCAACCTGATCAGTGTTTGATGGTGACTCTGCTTTGAGTGGGTGGTTGAATTGGAGACTTCAAAAAGGTCCATTCCAGACTGAATTATTCTCTGAATCTGTGTAATCAGTGACTTGTTAAAGCACTCCTGGGGGCTCATCCCTGTACCTGTAAATAGGAATTACAAGAATAAACCCACAGCTATGCTGAAAAGCAGGGTAAGTGACTCACTCAAGTCATGCAGGTGATCGGTGGCAGAGAGGAAATTCTCCAAAAGCTTAGGAAAATGCTCTTCTCTGAGTGGAAAAAGAAGAGCATTACAACAGCTTCCAAGCAGCTTTTGTGCTACGTCTGCCTTGGCTAAAAGGTGTTTCCAGTTTCCTCTTCTCTATATGTCAATGGGAACTCGCAGAGCTCTGCACAGAGAGAAGGGGTGGAGCCAGGCACGGCAGGCTGAGCCGAAAGGACATTTGCACTGATTCGGAGCCCCAAGCAATATTTGGGACCCCTACAAACGATGCACAAAGTCCCAGTGGTGGATGAATGCAGGAAAACTTGCTCCTTCTACTCAAGGAGCTGCCGGCAGATTACACGGCATGGGTGTCATTTTGCATCCAACACACGCGGCCGATGAGCAAGCGGGAGGAGACTTCCTACAGTCCCACCTCCCAGCCGGACTCTGCCCTTCTCTGCCTCCCGCTGCCTCCTCTCCCTTCTTGGAGCCGTGTTTGACGCCGCGCACGCCTGGGGCTCCTGAATGAGCACGGATCCCTTCGGGGCCAACGGGGCCCCTCGTCCTTCCCAGCGCTCGGTGCCTCTTTCCGAGCCCTACGCTGGACCATGCAGTGCATCCGAAGGCAGCCCAAGCGCAGCGTGTCCCAGGAAAACATCCTGCGGGAGCAGAGCCGTAGAGTGGCCGCGTTGAATGGCATCAGGCTGGGTAAGGGACACGTTGGCCAGACCCTCAGCACTTCCACATGCTGGCAGCCTCTTCGTTTCTGCCTCTTTTCCCTGCGCAGAGGCAGCACTCCACCCTAAAGGCAATTCCAAGGTTATTTTTATATTCTCGAGGGTTTTTTTTTCCCCTTTCTTTTGCCTGTAACCGCCCTCCAGATGTACAAACCGCTTCATATGAGGCATCAAAGAAAGCGGGACCTCTCTGGCAAAGGGTGGGTTTGAACTTTTCTTGCTGGGCTTTGAGCTGTTGCTGGCGTGAGGATGGCGGTGGCTCTTTTCCTGCCTGATTTTAGGGCTTCTGGGTGGTGTGGTGCCACTCAGAGGTTTGCATTCACCAGATGAAAAGAGACAGGAAACCCAGGGAGTTTCATAACTCCTGTGGCTATGAACTCATGGCTGGTTCCTGCTTTCTGGAGGGACAGCCCATGTTGATACAAGTTCTTGATTTACGTGGCTGCAGAGAGCAGGTGGAAATGGAAAACAGCCATTTTCCCACTGGAATTGTTTGAATCTAATCAAACAGGTGGGAGAGAGAAGCAGGAGGAGGAAACTTGCTTTATAGCAGCTGTAATTAATGTTATCGGATCAGCAGGTTTGAGAGTGAGCAACGCAGCACTGCAGATTGTTGCTGTCACCTGTAAACATCACCCTAACCATCTCCTTAGTGAAGCTGGAATCAGGCTGCTGCTGTGACAGCTGCTGTGTTGTTGTGTTCTCCACTTGCTTTATACCTGAGATGCATAATACCAATGTTAATGTTTTTGATCTCTTGGTATCTACAGCTTCATAGTGCAAGACATGCTTGCTGCAGTGCTGAGCATGCTTAAGGCTCTCCTAACTTTGTCAGATGCAATTTTGCCTCTAAACTGTACTGCACACTGAGTGTATTCTGTTTAGAAAGTATGTGATTGATATTGTTTGAGGACTGGGGCCTGACACTTGAAACACACATTACAATTTTCCGTGGCAAGTGTGTACTTGGTATTTTGCAGGTTCTGAGCAAGATACAGCCCTGCCACATATTTCAGGCATGATTTGGACATTGATTTCAGTGTGGCAATTGTTTTTCTCCTGCCCTACATTGTTATATAATTGCAAACCAATACCCTGTCCCGCTGCACAGTGTTTTTGGAAGCTTTAAATGACATGTGTATATGACAACTCTGTTTCCTTTCATACAGAAGTTTCCATTGCTGTGAGACAGAGCTCTGCACAGCAAACCTCATCAGCTCCCTGGGGATATTTAGCAGAAATCCCCAGGGATTGTTCGGGCATAAAAACTGAAATGAAGGAAAGCTATGCTGAGAAAAGATAGGGTTTTTTTAATCTTTTCTGGAAAGCAATTCAAATGAACAACAGAGAGTAATGTCCCACTAACACATCAGTGTGCATTTGTGGTCCTGTATCAGCAGATCAGAGGATGCCATACTCCTCCTCTGACCTAACAAAACATTGTTAACTGCCTCGTAGATAGAAATGAAGAAGTTCAGTGTCTTGCCCAAGGCCATTTAAAGAATCTGTGACAGTGCTTAGGACCAGGCATAGGAGACAAGGCCCTCCTCTGGCCCAGTTTCCAGGACAGTTTGGCTGTCTGAGATACTGTTTGACAAATACAGAGCCATCCTGAAGCAGTGTATGTGCTCACCCAGTTTACTTGGATTGCTTGGCCAATGGGTTGGCCCTCCTTCCTCTGGGCACACCACTGGGTGGTTTTATCAATCTTTGGGTCACTGTTGGCAGGTCAACCCAGAGTGACTGCTTTATGTCTGAAGGGCCCTGAGAGACTTCCAGCTCCCCACATTAAAGGAATTGCTGTGCTCTTAGGCATTCATCTTGCCCTCTTGTCCTTCCCTGGCCAACCCCAAGAACTTCTTTACTTTGAGGGTGACAGAGCCCTGGAACAGCCTGCTCAGAAAGGTGATAGTCTCCTTCTCTGGAGATACTCAAGACCCACCTGGACACTTTCCTGTGTGATGTACTGTAGAGAACTGCTTTAGCAGGGAGTTGGACTGGGGGATTTCTAGAGGTACCTTCCAACCCCAACGACTCTGATTCTGTCACAGAGCCACCTTTTCTCCATCCCCTCCCTGGCTTCTCTCACTTCCTTCTCACTTGCACTCCAGCTTGTGTCTTACCTGTGTGGATCTAGCCTGAAGGAGACAAACCTGCCCTCATCTTCTGCTAGTGGCCATGCAGATTTCCCTGTGTGAGACTGATGCAGCATTTTGCCCAGGTAGCATGACGTGTTATACATACTGCATGCAGTTTCTGTGTAACAAAATGTGTCACAGTTAAAATGGATTTCTCGTAACATGCTTATGCACTTAAGCACCCAAAGGAATTGGTGGTTTTCCTGCTTTCCTGTTCGTGCTTACCCTAGGATGGCATGTTCTCCTCATGGTCCCACAAGGATGCCTTGCATGGTTGGGATCTGAGGGAGGACAGAGTGAGTCTGGGAGCCAAAACAGAAATTTTGTAGGTGAATACATAGGAGGAACTTTGTTCCCTCTCCAGGAACCATAAGGGCTACTACGGCAATGTTAGCAAAGCCTGTCATAGAATCATTTGAGGTGGGACCTTTAAAGGACATCTAATTCAACTCTCCTGCAAGGAACAGAACATCTGCAGCTCCATCAGATGCTCAAAGCCTGGTCCAGCCTGACCTTAAATGTCTCCAGGGATGGGGCATCCAACATCTCTCTGGGCAACCTGTTTGAGCCTGTGATACCTTCTCTGTTCTTGAAAGACCTACATCTCAGAGAAGAAACCTCAACATTGCTGCTCAGGATACCAAGGCTTTGTGAGGCCTTTGTGGTGTCAGTCCTTCTTGGCAGTCTGGTCTCTTGTAGACCCGTGGGTATGTCTAAACATCAGGAAACCCAGGAGGGGATTAATAAAGCAGGCAATTAATTACTGAGACAGCTAATTGAATGTAGAGGAGGGAAATAGGCCACAGCAACCTTTCAGGGATCTCCAACTTCCACAATAGTGCTTTCAATTCTGGATGGCTTGGCTGGGCTCAGCCCCAGACCTGCTCCCTGGGGTTGGCAAACCCAACTGAAGTGGCCTGAGCTGCTCAAAGCTGTGCTGAGTGAGCACAGGACACCCTTATATTTGTCACTGTCAGAGCTGTCAGGCTCTTTCCCAGCCTGAAATATGTTCTTTAGGCCAAGCTGTTCTAACAAACATAGGCGCTGCCTTTTGCTGCTATCATTATGACCCACCTTGGTGCTCTGCAGCTCCAGGCACTTAGGTTTCATGGATGAATTATCAGGAACTTGGGGTTTGGCAACTTGGGTCTCCTTCTGGGCTTTGTATTTCAAGTAATGCTTGGTAGTTTATTTCTTTGCCTTGTTCAAATAGCAGCTATTCAGGGCAGTAGTGTCTTCCAGAGAGGGATCAAAGACAGTGATATGGAGAAATGCCATACTGCAATGTAAATGTTATTGCATAAATCAGTTTACGTGGATTTCTACATTGTGAGGTCCTGTGTTATATCTATGTAGCATTGGGAAATTTCCTGTGATGAGAGTGTTGGGTGGCTGCAAGTGGCCAAATAGTTATTAATGAGAGTCTCATCTGCATCGTCATGATAAGGTTAGCAAAAGTCACGCTGAGTTGGGATGTGCTTGCTCAGTACTACAGAGTAAAAGCCTTTGATGCAATGACAGAGGTGTAATAGGCAAGGTGCCTATTACAGAAAGCCCGGGGTGTGTTCCTCATGCTTCATTCTCCTGCCCACCTCTGCCACTTCACCCACTCTTGATCTCTAATTAGTGGCTCGTTTGAGGCACAGAATCTGCAAGGTATGTCAGTATGTGGAAGTTCACGTATTGCTGAGACCTTCAAAACCGGGCAGAATGGCAAATGTGTGTTTTGAAAGTCTCAGTAGATGGCTGCTTCTCCTCTAGATATCAAAATGCCTTCCTGAATCTAAGATTTAACCTTAGCCCAGAGTTAATCTCCGAAGTTCCTGGGACCAGAGAAGGGGATGCTTTTCAGAGAGGAAAGGGAGGCATTGTATGTATCCTGTTTCTGTGAAGGAAATTTGTTCAGAATAAAGCTGAAATCTCTTTGAAGGTCACAATACTGCAGTTACAAGTTACACAACTTTCCTTCCTCTGCTTTTACTGCTGTATTGTTCTTTTTATCGTTTTTGCATGCTAAGTATATCAGCTGGGAAGAAGATATTTTGTGCTTGTAAACTACCTGAGAACAGGTTGCCCAAGGAGGCTGTGGATGCCCCATCCCTGGAGGCATTCAAGGCCAGGCTGGATGTGGCTCTGGGCAGCCTGGTCTGCTGGTTGGTGACGCTGCACATAGCAGGGGGGTTGAAACTAGGTGATCATTGTGGTCCTTTTCAACCCAGGCTATTCTATGATTCTATGTTTCTAATTACACTTAAGTCTTCCGACTCAGTCTAAGAAGTCCACAAGGCTACAGTTTCTTTTATGAGCACAGAATGTGACATGGCAGATTTCTGGGTCTCTCTACCCTGCTGTTCTCCCCAGAGCTGGCTGCACTGCAGGTGGTTTGTTTTTGTCTCTCACTATTGTTCTGTGGCAGTGAAGAACCTATTTACATTATTATTGTATGTACAGAGGGTGGACCAGGCTCTGAGCACCCTGATCAAGCTGTAGGCGTCCCTGTTCATTGAATAGGAGTTGTACTAGCTGACCTTTAAAGGTCCCTTCCCACTCAAATGATTCTGTCTCTATGACTATTTCTTTTGCTGACTCTTGTGACATTACCACTACTGTTTCTCTCTAGGCTTGAAAGATGACAAGGACCTGAAGTTCCTCTTGAAAGGCAGCCAGCTGCTAAAAGTGAAGTCAAGCTCTTGGAGGAAGGAGCGGTTTTATAAGCTCCAGGAGGACTGCAAAACCATATGGCAGGAATCAAAGAAGATGCTGAGGTCTCCAGACTCCCAGATCTGTAAGTAAAGTTTGTACCATCACAGGTATAGGGCACTGACTGCCTGGGGCCAACCAGGACCATTATGAACCAGAACCAGGGGTTCTTGGGGTAAACCAGAACCAGGACAATTGCACAGTGAGCATAATGACATGGAACCATGAGACCAGGTCCTTCACACATCCTGTATCATACACTGAGTTACGCTGTCTGCTCTGAACACAGCTAGTAAGAATCAGGAATGGTCACATTTCCCAAGCTCATGAGCTACTGCTCAAAATTGTCATGGAGTAGAACAACAGGAACCACAGGGGCTGTGTGACATGGCATGGTGTGACAATGGAAGTGCAGGCAAGGGGACACCAACAGCAATTGGCACCCAGCTGTCTCATTGCTGTGTGGGATTATCACAATGGGACACTGGGCTATGCTGGGCTCAGCAGCCCTGCCTGGCTTAATTCTTCCCCAAAGTACAAGTTCAGGGTACTCAGGTGTCTCTGTGGTTGTACTCGATTCTCTAATGCCCTAATGCTCAGTGTGAGACATAGCTTGAGCATCCATGGCATGGTATGGTGCACTTTGGCAGTCAGTCTGGACACCTCTTATTTTTGCACAGCCTTTGGGAAAGCATCGTGCAGTACAAGTCAGTAATTATGTCTCACAAGGAAACCACAGATGTGGAGATTTGAGGGCTGTCAAGAGATATCTTTGCGAAGGAAAACTTTTTCCCATCCTTATCTTGGGAAATCAAAATCTGCCCCATTGCAGAAAGCCCAGATGTGACAGTCAGTAATGCATGGGCACAGGAAAGCCTATCTGCACCAACATCACCCAGCTTGGAGCCATAACTGGGACCAGGAGCTCCTGGTCATGATGTCAAAGTAGAATCAGGCAGGGTATCTATCTATTTGTTTTGTTTCCCACCTCATTTGGTATTTTTCTGACATATTGCTCTGTCCCTGATAATCACGGTCTTGAAAGCCAAGAGTCTTGGCTAATAATCACGGATAATCACGGTCTTGAAAGCCCATGAATAACATGTAACATATTTTATAGCATCTTGAAATGTGAAATACTGTCTGCACTACTTACACAGTTGTTTTTGTAACAATCACAACTAACTAAATGAAGAGTTTTCCAGATTGTGCCCACGCCCTACAGATGATAATGAGCAGTAAGACAGTAAAGCAAAATACGTTTGGTTTATTACCAAACTCTTCTTAAGTGACCCTGGGCGGTTCATTTAATCTCTTGGTGCAATCTTCCCCACACATTTCCTTTTTGCTCATCTATCTAGCAATAAAAGGCTTTGGATTAGAAACCGTTCCTTACTGTGTGTCCTGAGCTCAGCTGAACTGCTTAGGTTCATGACAATAACACCCATAATGACAACATTTAATGCAAAGGCCCTAGGGAACATTTGCTTGTAAGGAACGCCTGTGCCATTGAGCTCTGTCCCATATAAAAGCAAAGTCCTTTCTCAGATTATGTCTTGCTACAAAACAAACAAGGGTGTGAATGGAGAAGAATGACTTTGGAACTTTAATTTCTGCGCTCTGAGCCAGCAATTTCCAAATTATAGAGCCTGAGAGCACCTTCAGCAGCAGTCCCAGTCCCATCCGATTCCCTGAAGTGAATGGGTGGGATCCTTGTGCCATGGCTCCAGGGGCATTGAGGCTTGCTTGGAGAGGCTCTGGTTGATCCTATTCTCTCCATTACTGGGGCAGTGAAAAAGAGAACTGGCCCAACCATGACTTTGTTATATATTGCGTTCCTCTTAGCGGGGTGTTGGGCACAGGTTGGGAGTGTGTCAGTGTGGATCTGGATTTATACCACTCAAGATATACTTTGCTAACTAGGCAAAGCTAGCATTGCCAAACTTGGGGCAGTCCCACATGCTCCTGCAGGGGCATGAACTTCTGCTGGCAGTTGTGATGCAAGCTTATGAGAACACTGCAGGGCCACCTCGGAGTGCTTTCAAGAGCACTATGGATATGCCTGAACCTGGCAGTGATCAGGAGAGATGAGCACTGGACTGATGCTCAGCCCCCAGCCACAACCTCAAGACCATCTGTTTTCCCATTTCTTTCTCTGTTTGTCCTCTGAGACCTTCCATCCCCAAGTTATCAGAGTGATTGCTGTATTTGAACTTGTTTCTTGGGCTGATTTGTGTTTAGTTACAGAGGGGATTATCCCAGCTTCAAGCTATGACCTCTGGCAGGTTCTATTGCTACAGCTGCCTTCACTTTTGGCTTGAGATTTGCAGGTGGTCAAAAGACAGAAGAAGAGTGCAGGATTGTTGATTTGATACTCAAAAGGCAGGGACTGCGAGGCCAGTCTCTCCAGAAGGTCACCCTTCCTTGTTAACAGACAGCAACCTTGCACTCCAGTGCAAAGCCTTTCTAAAACTGATGATAAGCTGCCTTTTTAGGAAGGAAAAAGAATGAGCAAAGTGGAAAATGGGAGATTTGAGCACCAGCTCTAATCTTATCTGCGGCAGAGCTCACAGCAGGAAGATGGAGGCACCTTAGAGGAGCAAAGTCTGGATAGGGTAAGGGTTATACTTTTGTGTTTGGGCAGTTTCCTGTTATTCCTGTTCCTATAATCAAGCAGAAAGGCTATTTGTAAACCATTGTGTGGTGGTGCCTGTAGGAGATAAAACCGGGGATCTCTAGAGTTAGACAGAAAAATCTCAGCTGAATGAATTCAAGAAAAACAGCAACATATCAGGGCTGTCACAGGCACAGATGTTGCCTGGATGAGATACGTGGTGTACAACCATTACCTTCCTCTGTTGTCTTTTATTTTAAACAACTGGAAATTCAGATTGGATGCTGTCTTGATATCTCTGTTACCCACAGGGCTTTCCAGGGAATAGGCTGCCATTCCAGCATGGTTGCTACACAGATAGAACTTATTCCATTTACTCCTTATTATTGATAATTCGTTAATTTTCAGTATGTTCTATTTAGGCACAAGAGAGCTTCTAACAACAGAGTTCAAGTGGCAAAATTAGCAGCTTGGGGGCAGTAGAAAAGGTTTGTGCCTGGTGGCTTGTAGATGGCTGGTGCAATCAGTGCCAGATCCCTCCTGAGCATCATTACAGTGGGGGGGAAGGAAGCCAGAGGGGGTAGAGGGGTTTGCATTCAAAGAGCAGCACCCATCAATAACACTGTCTTGTTTAGCTTGGTCAGATACCAGTCTCACCTCCATGTGAGAAAGAACAAAATGTCACGTGCTGCTTTCAGTGAAATCGATTTTTGAAAGTCTTTTCTTAAACCAGCTGAAATCCCTACTGTGAGCTCCCTTAAGCCAGACTCAATCCTTTTAAAAACTCTCTGAACTTGAGGATTTGTAGGGATGGTTGAAAACTTTCCAGTGAAACATCCTGATGAGAGCTTGGTGGAAAAACCAGAGTATTGAAAGGCACAGGGAAAAGGCTGAATGAGTGGGTATGATTCAGGGATATTATAACAGGCCCCAGAAGGGGAAGGGGCTTTGCTATCTCCTGCAACCTCTTTCTGTTTGTTGGAGGCTCAGGGAGGTGATGCTTTCCATGACAGCCATGAGTGACCATCGCACACTGCGCAGGGGATGACTCACTGGGGGTGCTTTGTGAGTCACGAGCTGTGCAATCAAGAAACAAGTTTATGAGTTTTGGCTCAGATATTCCAATTTCTAGCCAAAATACTATTTAGTGTTGTTGTTTTTTTGTGTTTTTTTTTTTTTTCCCCCTGTTTTGGTTAAAAAAAAAATCAGATTGGGAGCAAATTCCCTAGAGGTGTTTAAGGCCAGGTTGGATGGGGCCCTGGGCAGTCTGATCTAGTGCTGCATCTAGTGGCTGGCAGCCCTGCCTTTGGCAGGGGGTTGGAACCTGATGATCCTTCAGGTCCCTTCTGACCCAAGCCATTCTGTGATTCTATGACTCAGTTTACAGAGGTGAGCTAAATTCAGTTGCACAGCTGTTTAAATGAAGATTGTAATATTGCATAAAGGCATAAAATCGATATTTTGATTTGACAATTAATTATTCACAGTATTAAAAATGTACTGAATTTGTTCCAGTTCCCCCCAGTTTCAGTTTTTATATGGTTTAAACACAGTACAATTTTAAAAATATATTTATAGCCTCCTACCAGTGTTTGTCAGAAAACCTTTCCCTTCATTTTTGAGTTCCTGTGACATTTAGTAACACCCTTAGCACGCCACTTGACGAGCATCCCATGCTGTTCTTGTGGATGGATGAACGATTGCCTCCATTGAATTAATGCCCTCACCTTGCCTTTAGGAGAGCAGAAAGGACGTGATATTTCTGAGCTTACTCGTGTCAAGAAGTGAAAAGTTTAAATTGTTCCCGTGGATCTGATAAGTGCCAAAAGCCAATAGAAACTCTCAGCAACCTGCATACATGTAGCAGGCAGCTGGCTGCACCGACAGCTTCCTCCTGGGGTTGGTTGGGTGCATTCTCTACGTCTGCTCATTGCTTCGTGCTCAGACACATATTTGTCCCTGGAAAAATATTTGCTGATGTGAATCTGTTATGCAAGGCATCCATCAGCTGTGAAAACAAAACCGTCTGTCTGTGGGTCTCATTAGTTTTTATCAAAGTCATTCAACCCATAAAACAAGTCCCTTCGATTGCAGAACTGCCTCTTGTTTTTTTTTTTCTAATTTAATTTAATTTTGAATCAGGCCACCACATGAGTTTCTGGGGCAGTTTTCAACATAGGCAGTCTTCTAGCAACTACTGACCTTATTCTCCACAGCATATGTTAAATGCAAAGGCGGAAGCGTTGAAAGCCTCCGATCCAAATTTAGTGGCACTGTAATGGCATGAGAAGTAGGAACTGGTAGCAAAAATAGTTTGCAGGGACTTGCTTGTGATGTCTGGAAGGAATGTAAATACAGATCATTTATTTACATTTCTGCACCCCAAGCTGTGTTGGTTATATAGAAAGGCTGGGTTAAGACCTTTTAATAAAAGGTATTTCCAAACAACTTGTAACATCAGTTGTGCACTGTATATTGTCAGTTGGTGACACAAAACAGCAATAAGAGCAGATCTCAAGGTAAACAATGTGCTCAGCAACTCAGGGAGAGGGGAGAATGGATGAAGAGTCAGTAGTTGAGAGCTTGGGTAATTCAGGCATGGGGAGAAGAGTGAGCAATGTGGTCAGGGCTAAGGAGGCACAGAACAGCAGGGCCTGTGCTGAATCCTTATGTGAAAGCATCCATCCGTGATAAGGCTACTGGATAACCTTTGGTATTCCCAATCCAGGGAGCTAATTACAAAGGTCTTGATTCTACCACTAGCATCAGTCACCAATGGTGAAGCTAAAAGCAACTACAGTGCTTTTTCTGGGGCAAAACCGGAGGGAGAAGCAGCACACAGTGCCAGTTTACCCCATGTGCTCACTGCAGCCACCCAGCCTGGCAGTGCAGTCCTGGGGTCAGGATCTTTGTATGTTTGCAAGGTGCTGACCAGACCTGGCTGAGCTCTGCCTGGGCTTGGGGCTGGAGGTCTGGTCTCTCTGCAGACAAGCAGTGTTGTGTGCAAATGTGCAGAGAACTGTGAATGGCTCTGTACATTTCTCATCTGTCAGAAAACAATAGCGACTTAGTGAGGCAATTAGAGTGGGATAGAGTAATTCAGCGTAACTGAATGCCACATTGCAAAGATCACTTGTTAATGAAAGGGAAGTAGGATAAAGAAAGTGAAGGATATAAAGGGCCCCCCCTCTCCCTCTCCCCTTATGAGTAACTCAGGGCCAGCTGTTTTGGCAGTGCCTCCAAGTGTCCACACATTGACCCTCATCTCTTTGTCAGCAAAAGTACAAGGAAAGAGAAGCAACTTGCTGTCCTTTTCCTTTGCATGCTTAGTAGCTTGCAGGAGATGCAGCTTCAGTTCCTTATCCCTATTTTCTGAAACTTATGTCTTCTGTTCTTCCTTTTTCTGTATTGTTTGGGATTACCAAAGTGTCCATGCTCCCAGCACAGTCTTTCAGAGCAGTGACTGGAGAAGAGATGGACACTGCCTCCAGAGCAGAAACCGGTGGTCAGGGTTCATCTCTCAGACTAATGCTGCAGTTATACCTTGCATTGTGCCTTGTCATGCTTGTATGGCTCTTCAGCATTTATATTTTTGGCTACCAAATGGCTCATTGTGCATACCTGTGGCCTTATGCATTCCCAAGGCCTAACATCTCTGGGTGCTGTTTTTAGGGTCATGGGACACAAATGGCCTACCCTGCTGCATGGGTGCAATCCTTGCTCTGAAATGGATTTGAGAGCACCTTATGAAAGATGGTGGGGCCAGCCCAGGTCCTGGTGGGAGGGAGGAGAAGAGCCTTGCATGCAAAGGGCCATGTAGGAGAGAAAATGGCTTCCAGGGTCTGGGAGAACATTTGGGTCGGGTGGAGGCAGAGGTGAGGCTCCATGCTACTCAGCTGTGTTGGACCTCACATCTCTGGGAGACAGAGAGGAGTGATTTTACCAGCTTCAGGGAATGCTGGTGTATGTTTGTGTGAGGAGGGAACTGTGGCCATCAGCTGTGGTTCATCACATTGGCACCCACAGCAGCCAGGAAGGCTGACCGGGATGTAACCTGTTGGACTCCATGCTGGGAGGTCAGGAAGGACACTAATTCCTTGTGTTGAGTCACAGGTTGTGGGATTCACACAAACCACCTTTTCAGCAGGCATAAACGCTCAGGAGAAGCAGATGCAGACTTTCCAAATTCTCTTCTTTTGGTGGTTACATCCCCACTGTGGAGTGTTGGAAAGGATGGGGAGGTTAAAGAAAGATGCATTTGATGGGTGTTTGCTGCAAGTGCTCCTCTCCTGAAACACACTTATCTGTCCCCCAGTTATTTCTGATTTCTCCTTGGTTTGGAACTGCTTAATATAGTATGCTCACGGCCCAGGAGCAGCTGATAATGCATTCATGTGGGCTAAGATTTTCCAGAAAAGAGATAACATTTGCAGATGGTTTGGGCTGACTCCTTTGGTTTTGGCTTTTATATTGATAGACAAAAGCAGTACACAAGCCCAAACTGTGGAAAGCTTTAAAAAGTGTCCTCCCTGCTTTTTTTTTAACAGTTGCTGCATTGGTAGCTTCTCTTGGCTCTTGTGTGACTACAGTAGGCACTGATCTTGTTCTTCAGGCTTCCTTGTACCTTTTCTGCATGAAAGAGTTTCATGTTCTTCATCATCCTCTCCCCAGTAATATACCCCATGGAGATTAAGGCAGCCCTTCCAACTACAGGTTTTCAATCTCTTTTCCCTCCCACACAGCTCTCTTTTTTTTCCAGTAGATTCGCTTTGCCAGATAAAGGTTTCCAAAGAATACATTCTAAATTTCCAATATTTAACATCAGATTTTCTAGTCTTGGAAACGCTAAATCATTGCCAACCCAAAGTTTAGGGATTGATTGCACTAGCAGACTAGCCAGTCTGAAGGGACAATAACTTTTATGAGCCAAGCAGTGGTGAGCAGTTGGCAGGTGATGAGGAACAACAGGATGATCCTTCCACTTGCACTGCCTTAACCAAGAGAGACCAGAAGTGGAGGAGGATCACCTTCTTATGGACTGTCTGCATGGTACACGTCTGCGTTTGAGATGCTCAGCCTGAGCTTCTTTTTCGGTCTAGGATCTGCTGTAGCCACGGATTAAAGCTTTGATTTCTCTCACCCTAAAAAGTTTGTTTCTAGATAGGACAAAAACATTTGTGTTCCAAAAGTTTTTGGTTTTTTTTCCCCCATTAGTGGAAAGGAGCCTAAGCTTTAGATACATTCTGACTGAATCCCACTGAACATGATAGCATCCCTTACATAAAGGTGTAAGATGTACTGTGCTACCTAAGGTACACTTCCTGTTATTTGCCTGATGATTCCTGTCATCTGTCTGTTAATGAGCAAATTCAGCAGCAAGGCTCTCCACAGCAGCCCAGCTGTAAGAGAATTGCAGCGCTCTTCTTCTGAAGATAATTTTAGCACTCAAAAACCATAAGCTTTCACTCAACAGTAAGTTGGCCAGATAATGTAATTCCACAGCAGCCCATCCCATCCCCTCCCATCTCATCCCAACACAACCCAACCTAACTCTCTCCTGCCCTCCCCTCTGTCTGATCCACTGTTGTGTTGGCCTTTACCAAGTGATAATAATAGACCACACAAAGATAATTGCTTATCATCAGAAAGGAACATTGCTAGTTCTAGGAGGGGTCTCATGGCATGTTCTGGCATGGAAACCAAGTCAGCAAAGTGTTATGGAAGTCGTTGGACCATCCCAACACATGGTTGGAATTTAAAGTAAATGTCAAGTGTTGGTTTTGGACAGTCACAAATTTTTGAAGATTATAAATGGGTTTGTAAGTCGATGGTGTTTTTCTTACCTCGTCAGCTGAGCACTGCCATTTCTCCCTGAGGAAAGAAGAAGAATTTCAAATTCTAATGAGCATCTGATCAATTTTGTGTGGCCCCAGGGCAGACATGCTATAACTGCACAGGATGGACACTGAGTTGTTTATTTCTGCAGTGTTGACTTTGAGTGAACTGAGCACTGTGCCAGTGAAATAGTGAAATAGCACCAATTTAAATGAAGGATCAGGTAAAAGGGATTGGGGGTGTAAGCTTCTTTTTTTCAGCTGAGTAGTGGCAATATTTTACATTCTCATACTACTTTTCAACAAAGCTCCTCAAAGACAAGCACAAACAAAATCAATCTCATACCTACATGACAAAGGAAATAGATTTTACCCATAGTTTACAATTTGAGGTAGGAATAATTTTAAACTAACTTCTTTCAAATTCATTGAGAAGAGCAGTGTAGGCTTGTCTCACTTACTTCCTTTTGCTTTGCAGTGTGTCTTGAAGGCCCTGTGTGTGCACATGGCAAACCTGGTGTGGCTTCAGGCTCATTTGCACTAAGTGATGGTCAGAGATGGGAATGGGGAGGAATGGGTTTGAAAGCCATATTTTACTTTCTTACAGCAAATAGGATCAAATTGACCTTTGGCAGAGGTGTGGGTGGAGCATGGTTGACAGCAAACTGCCCTAAGTCTTTGGTTTTTTCCTCCCCAGTTTATACTAGTGTGGCTGAGAAGAGTATATAGGATTTTAGGTGTTACCTTCTTATTTTTTGCAAATTGAAGAATGACCATTTCAGTCCATGCCCTGCTTTTACTGAAGTCACTCCTCATTTTCCTGTGGACCTTTAGAATTCTTTGTTTCCAGTTCTGGGAGGAGAAGAGCTGAAGGTTATTGATGGGGTGAGATCATGTTGGTCATGATCCTAGGGTCTTTAGAGGCAAAGATCAAGTCAGGGATGCTTCAAGGACCGGACCCAAAGTCTTGACAGTGAGTGGTGCCTCATAAACGTGATATCACAGTATGGCACCCCTGCAAATTCTGCTTCTTTGTTAAATACAGAAGGAATGTGAAAAGAACAAAGAGTTTTGACTTGTTTTTATGTTTCTTGCACGTTTTGCTGCTTTTGATCTGAGGTTTCTTTAGCATTGAATTTGTGGAAGCTGGAAAAAATAAAGAGAATCCTCCAGCTGTGGGAGGGAGAGGTTGCAGAAAAAGGAAAAAGAGTAATTTCTTAAAATCCATCACTAGGCAGAGATAAGGGTGAGTGAACCCCTGCCGACAGCAAGCTCTGTTTTCTTTCCACAGTCTCTATTGAAGATATTCGGGATGTGAGGTCAGGCCATAAAACAGAAGGTATGGAAAAATACGCCAAGGATGTACCAGAGTATCGCTGCTTTTCCATCATTTTCAAAGACCAGCGGAAAAACCTGGACCTCATTGCAAGTTCAGAGGATGATGCCAACCACTGGGTCTGCGGCCTTGGGAAAATCATAGCCCACAGCAACTCCATGAACCAGAAAGAGAAACTCCAACAGTATCCTTTGCCTCGTAAAGCGATTAATTGCACACAAAGATGCACTTGTCTTTCTCTGTGGGTGGAGTTAGTCGTATAACCCCCTTTTTTACTACTGGCCCCGGGCACTGAGTTATCTCTCATGATTTTACTGATTTTGTACCTGGGCAAACTCCTTGGTTTCCAGTGCTTTTTTTTTTCTTTTTCTTTTTTTTTTTTCAGCCTTCACAGAGCTCCTTAAGCAAAGAATTGCTCCTTTCAGGGTGCTCCAGATAAAACAACCATTATTTTTTGTGTTCTTCAGGGGTCTGTTTCACTTGCACTGCAGTTAACTCCAGGACAGGCACTTTTTGGCAAGGCATGAAAGGCCCATACTGTTTATCATGTTTCGCAGTAATATAAGGCGAGAGAACTGATTCTCCTCTTCTGTCTGCCAAGTTTACTCCAGGGTAGCTCCACTGACTTGAGTGAAATTACTCCTTGTTTGCCTCAGCATAGGAGGAAGTTCTGCCTTGAAAGGGACTGCAGTTGCTCCAGGGACAGTGCAAGACAAGGAAGGGAAGGGGAAAGAAAGGAAGGGAAAGGAAAGGGAAGGAAAAGGAAGGGAAGGGGAAAGAAGGAAGGAAAGGAAAAGGAAAGGGAAAGAAAGGGAAGGGGTCAGTTGTATGAGGAGAGTGAGTTAGTTATGGAATGAAATCCTGGCTTTACTCAGTTCACAGGGAATTTTCCCCAGGGCTGAATTTCACTCAGTAAATTAATTGCATCCATATGAAAACAGTATCTGTGGGTGTAGTTTTTGCTGGGTTTTCTGCAGTTCCTGTGTATCCGAGGCCCTGACTGTAACATATGAACCTGCTGGCTGATTTCACTCTGATTTGACAGAGCAGTGGTGGTCGTGAAATATTAAGCTGCCTTAAGCTTCACAAAAACAGGCATCCAGCTATCAGAGAGGAAAACAGATAGCACTTGGCAGTGAGGGAAGGCTGTGTGAGCTTCATGCCTGGTTTGACATCAAAGAATCCGTGCAGAGGTGGGGTGATGTGAAGTTGTCAGCAGGGGAAAAATCACAAAGCTGGAGCCTGAGCCTGAGCAGGCACCAGGGGGCCTTTCCCTCAGCCAAGGCTTCCTCTGTGTAGGTTCCCTGCTGGGTAATAATGTACTGATGATGAGGGAAATGGCACATAAATGCTGAGCTTTCATCAGGCTTTACTCTTCTGTGGACTCTCTGAAGTATGAAGTTGTGGCACTGAGGGTTTATTGGTATGGTAGGGATGGGTTGTTGGTTAGGCTTGATGACCTTTGTGGTCTATTCCAACCTTAGTGATTCTGTGATTCTGAGTCTAATAAGCACCTGTACCACCAGAGTGCAGCTCATTTGAAGGAGTCAGATTCCACTAATAGTGATATGAGCATGATGGTGTTCATGGTGGCAGGGGCAATTCCCAGACAAGTTGAAATCTTGAAGCTTCAGTGCTGTTGGAAATGTTATGCTCTGTTGGTTTTCCTTCTGAATGTGAAAGATGCTTCCGCTCCATGGTATATGGGGAAAATCTGGGCCACAGAAACCTGCCCTGGAACTTGTCAGTTGCCTGTATTGCTGAAAAACTTCCCTGTAAGAAGAAATCAGATTGCTAAGGTGTGAGGGGGAAATAACAATAGCATTTGCAAGGGAAGAAAGCTGTAAATTTCCAGCGTGGAAAAGTACCTCTCTGACTCTGGAAAGCAGAATTGGAGCTAAATGGGGTTGGTAGGCAAGCCGTATTTCTGGAAGAGTAATTACTGTGTGGTCCTGGCTTCCAATCTGGGATTGTCTCAGGTCGTTTAACGTAACCTGGAATTACAGAACAGCATGATTTCTCATTTGAAATTTGATGATGTTTAATTAAAGCCTGAGATTTTAAATTTAGCCCATCTTCACTGGGTTTGCTTGGCAGCGTGGGTTTATTCACATCTTCCTTAAACCTCAGAAGTGTTCTCTGCATCTGTGAGCACAGAAGGGGAAGAGGCAGTGGAGGAGAAGTGTTGCATCCCCTGCCTGTCCCCCATCCATCGCTGGAGAACTGCTGTGCAGTGGATCTTTTCCACCCTTAGAAACCTTGCAAAGCAGATAAGGAGTGAGTGAGATTTTGAAAACGAGTATTGAAAGCAAAGACTGTGATTGCTGCAGGTGGGGTTTGTTTGGCTTCCTATATAATGGAGGTGCCTGTGATAGCATGGGGTTGGAATTTGTGTGTTATTTGTCCTTTCCAGTCCTATACACCTATAAGATAAAAATTCTGCGTGCTTGAAGAGTATTTCTGATGTTCTTGTACATACAGTAGTGTTTTAGTAAGCCTCAGCTTCAACCCTCAACAAATTGGCATAGGTTTTTTAGCAAATACTGCAAGTATGTGTGCAGGGATGACTTTAGACCAGAAAACACAGGGAACTTTTCATTTGAGTGGTACAGTCTGCTTCATTTCTGGGATTTGTATATGAGCTTTTCTTCTGGTTAGGAATAGCTTACCAGAAGTTCTGCAGCATTTCTTTTCAAGCACATTCTTGGGATATCTGCCAAATCGTTTCAGTCATTCTTCTTTGGTTTCTCATACAAAGCTGGTAGTCCTGAAGCTGGCAGATCCTTTAAAAACAAGAAACAGGCTCTCTCTGGAGGTATACCAGAATGGAAACACTTCTTCCTTGTTCCCCAGTACCCAAATAGACAAGGTGAGGTGAAAGGAAGACCCACAACCAGGGCTGCAAAATGGTGTTTGTATCAGACAAGAAGAATTCCAGTTTCCTCTTGACTCCCTGGAGTTGTGCATTCCTGCTATCTGTGATTTTAGGAAGTCTGCGAAGGGGAGCTGGAGTACACGGGTTGGGTGGGAATGGCTGACCCTGCTGTTGGCACCATGTTGACATATGCTAAGCAGATGCTCTTTGGAGCACAGCTGGTGGGGTGGACAGTGTTGTGCTCTCAGCAGAACATCCCAGGAGGAGCTCACATAGGAGCTTCATGATTCAAACTTGGTTTTCTGGGGAACTGCTCCAAGCCAGAGCCTGGTTCAGGGCCCTGGAATATCCTTGGGAGTTAGAGGAAATGTAACCTCTATTTTCATTTCCATGTGTACGAAAGAGGAATATTAATATTACCAGGCTAAAAGAGATGCAATGTGAGGTCATTGTTTAGCATACGCCAAGATTTTTAAAGACAAAAAGCAGCTTTCCAAGAGACTGACAGAACTACCAAACACTTTACACATATTTCCAAGTGTTTGGAAATGTTTGAATGCAGTGGTAGCTGTTGGTGAGTACCCTCTTTCAGAGTTATGTCTACAGCCCCTATAGGCTGTCACTCATCACCTTGTTTTGGAGGTGATTTTGAAAGACCCAGATCAAATGTTATGGCGCTATGTGCCCTAGCTGGTGTTTGCTACTTCTGAGGTTTATTTTGCTAAAATCCATATTTATATCTTTTCTGGAATGAGTTTGGAGCAGTGCTTCCTATGCAAGTCATGAAAGGTTGGGTTTATGGCGATCTAACTGTTATTTCAGTAATTTTTATATGGAAAAATAGGATATTCCTCTGGATGGCCTTTGTTATTTGATAGTTAGAGCAAGTTAGAGAGGTACAGTTGGCTTGATGCAAAAAGTTATCATTTTTTAATTTGTTTTTTTTGTTTGTTTGCTTGTTTAAAACTCCAAGTTATCTCAACCACCTGACATTTTCCCAGGGGACTTAAAAGACCGTGGCAGACCCAGTTCAAATTAACTGGTGTAAAGCTGATTTTTATAGTAATTGCTCCAGATCCATGGATATACTGCAGTGAATAAGTACGGAGCTCTTAGGAACTATTATCACAGCCACAGTACAGTTCAGAAATAGACACTGTGTTTTACAAGGGAAAGCCAAGACCTGTAAGGATCGGATTGGTTTTATTCACAACACAGTTCTTAAGACATTTAGGTAGAAAATGAATACCTGAATAAATATAGAGGACTATTCATGTTTATTTCAGAGAATCCCTGTTAAGTGTTCAGCGTGATGCACTATCAAATTCTTAATGATCAGTTGCCCATACTTGGGAGATCTTTTCATTCTCCTTTCTCCCATCTGGAGGATGCACTTTCTGCCACAAAAGAGAAATCAGACTGTTTGTGATACGGCTATGTCCAGAAACTCCTGCAGGTTAAATAGAACTGATCTGGCCTTGGCCAGATGGTGACAAGCTTTTCCTGGGTCATGATTGCTTGTACTACAGAGCACTTTGCTTCTGCCAAAGCATCGCTTTGCCCTTTCAGAGCAGAAGGTGAGATGATGCAAGCTGTTCAGTGGGAGCATGCTGATTTACAGCAGCAGGGAGAAGTGGTTCAGAATCTTTACAAGAGATTTATGTCTGCCTACCCGTGTGCTGTGTAGAGGGGTGGTATTTAGACCTTGCTGACCTGGAGAGGTTTCCTTACATCATCCTGCAGTTGGATTCACACCTGCTTGCGGAAAGCTGATAAGAACAAAGACAACAAGATGAGCTTTAAAGAGCTCAAGAACTTCCTGAAAGAAGTGAACATTGAAGTGGATGACTATCATGCCAAGGAGATTTTCCAGGTAACAACAGCAAACAGATAAGTAGTGGCTGTTGGCTGAGGTCAAGGTCTCCCACTGCTTTCAGCATTGGGTGGAGATCTAAGCTAAAGTGAACTCCTAGTATCTTTTCTTGTACCAAGAAAGTACTCTTAGCTTTTAGTGCTCAGCAGTTCCCACCAACAACTGAGTTAGGATAGCACAGTGCTTCTGATGAAGCTCTGTTAAGGTGTTCTTCCTTTACTATTGAGACACAGTTTTACCTGGCCTCAGAAAAGACAGAACACAGACATGGATAATGTGAGAAAAAGGAAAAGCCAAAGTGTAAGTGCACCATGAGTCTCAGGAATTTTAGGAGTTCTGCCTGCTGTAACCACGTGTCAATGCCAAAGCCACCCAAATCAGTTTGGCGAGATTACAAACTCCGTACCATCTCAGAGGAGGTGGGTTCCCAGTGACCTGTGTAAACAGTGATAAAGTGTGAATTGAGAATGATAAACAAAGTGATGAAAGATACGTAACATTACACCTTTACCTGAGCCAGTGTGGTTGCTCTGATAGGCCAAGACATGTTCAATCCACTTGGATGTGCAGTTCTCATTTCTCTAGATCCAGCTTCCTGGCTCAGCCTGTCAGAAGATAGGGATGAAAATTTCTCTGCTGTTCTTAGTGTCTCTAAACAAGCCTTCCTCCTGAGATGAGAAAAAAAACACCTGGATAAATTCCAAACTTCCGTCTTATCTGAAGCAGGATTTGAATTAATGGTGGACAGTTTCAGAAATGTTTTTTTCTGATTAGCAGTAAACATGTGGGTGGTTGCGGGTACAGGCTGTATTCCTCCTGCTCCTTCCTGTAAGCAGATAACGCCAGAGGTTGGCAAGGTCTCACTCGGACCTTTCCCCAAAGGAGGAACAAGTTTCCTAATCCTTGGTTTATGGAGCTGTCTGTCTCTTTGGTAACTCTGCAGGATCCCAGGTTGGATGGGGCCCTGGGCAGCCTGATCTAGTGGCTGGCAACCTTGCCCGTGACAGGGAGTTGGAGCTTGCTGAGCTTTAAGGCCTCTTCCAACCTAAGCCATTCTATGAAATGGAAGAAGGTTCTCAGCAGATCTTGAATAATTTCAGCTTCCAAAATTGCCAAGATATACAGCCTAACGTGGCTGGCATATTCTATGGTTTGTTCTCTACTTGGGAAGACCATGGAAGAATAGCAAAAAATCTGGAATTCCTCTGGTTGATTTAGATATCTCCCACTGCAGGCACCTCCACTGGAAGTAGTCACCAGCACTTAATATTCCCTTTGCAATTGGTGTTCATCAATCCAATATTGTAGACCAGGGTGTGATTCGCCTCATCCTAAAGGTGACACCTCATACACATCTTCAAACATCAAAGGTCTGAATCAGACGTGGCAGCAGTTAGAAGGGAGCAGCACGATTGGAAATTTACCAAAGTTCAATTCTCTTTTTGCTTGAGGACTCCAAGCAATAACTAAGCCCTCATTCATCCTATCTAAATGTGGGCAGCTAGTCAGAAGTACACTTATTAGACCTGTAATTGTTCTAAGCTTCCTGTATAGCCAGGGGAAAGAGAAGATGTTAATTAACCCTCTGAATTAACCTCCAAAAAGGTTAATTCAGATCTCTTGTGTGGTGAATTGCCTTTAAGGAGAGTCTGTCTCACTCTATTTGATCACCGAATCCTTAAGCAATTATGTTTTCATTTTACATATGCCTTAAATTTAGATGGACCATAAGACATTACAGCATATTAAAACGGTGATCTTTTCTGTCTTAGTGAGTTTTGCTTCATTTAGTCATGGGAAGGAAGGGCAACCAAGAGATTTAAGGGAGAGCTACAGGGCATGTTCTTACATTATTCTTGCTTTTTGCCACATGACTCTGTGTCGACATCTGGATTTTAGACACATTTAAGTGACGCATATGTTATGCAGCCAGAAACTGTGCAGAGCTCCTGTAATTGCTCACTTCATTCCAGTGCATCTGAAAGCTTCCGACTCTTGGTGGCAAACTAAAGTTCATTCAGGAATCATTGTTCATGATCCATACAAATGAGCTGGATCACAGCTTTTTGAATTGAAAATCTGATTTGGAGCTCTTGTAGCCCAAGCAGAAGGAGCCCAGTTTTACAGTTTACTGTGTATCTGATCCATCCTAGAATATGACTGTGATGCCAATGCTCTTGTACTTTGTTCATTACAGCCTTTACTGGCAACTAATGAACAAACTTACTGAGGTGCATTAGCCATAATGACTTCCTAGGAGTCACATCGTCATTTTCTACATTGTGTCTTAAAGAACATCTATCATTTACTGCATCCCTGCAGTCTTCATCAGTTTCCTTCCTTTTACTCCTTTTTTCAGCTGCTAAATATCATGCTCAACTTAGCTTGAGATCTGCCAAAGCCACAGTGCAGGATCGTACAGACATGGAAGGCAGCAAGGAAAAGATGGTTCCAGGACAGCTCAAACTCATTTTCAAAGTGTCTGTAGTATTGAACATTTCATAGATTGTTCGATCCCTGAGATGAGCCCATAGCTTTTAACCAACGGATTCTGAAATCAGAACAAGTTGAACTTTTTCCTCTTGGTTCAGTTTGTGAAACGCAACATGTCATGATCATTTTGTCTCGTTTTATATGTGTGCCATAAACTGGTAGTGAAAGACTCTGGAGGAGGTACTGCGTGAGGACAAACAGTCTGTTATTATCATCTTGCTTGGACAACTGCCAAAGCCACTATGGCCATCGCTGGGATCATTGGAAGGGTTAGGCTGAGATTAGCATGGTGACTAGCTAAACTGAGATGTGCATTTTGCTCATAAAACCCGGGTCAATAGCTCTATCTCTATGAGAGATCAAAGATAAAAAGCAATTAAATTCCTCTGGTTTGACGAGTTGCTGTATTTCAGCTACATCCCGGTATCTGGTAGCAAGATGTTCATTTCAAGGGTGAAATGAAATGCACAGCAACCTCTTCTGTATGGTCTGGAGCGCATGCTGTGTGTCCAGTTCAGATCTGAAGGAGAGAAAATTTTAGGCCAAAAACCAAATAAGGCAACCATGTCCTGCGGGCACTTCATATCCTGTTGGAGATTTGTCATCTATGGCAAAAGTTTGATTTCTTAGGTGTAACTGAAATGTAAGATGTGAGTGGGCTGTCTTACCAGTGCTGGGGGTCTGTTTGCTTGCTGCAGACATTGGGAGAGAGGGACTCATCATAATTACAAGGCATTAACTGGATGTGGTTTGACTGCTGCAATTTACGACAAGAACACTTTGAAGTAATATAACATTCCCTGCCATGATTCCCCTGAGATTGGCTCCTGCTTTCCATTACAGCTTGTTTTGCTCAGTCGTATTTACTGCAGAGGTTTACAAACCAGAGATAACAAAAATAATAGTTACTCACCTCTCTATGAGGAATTCTGCTAGGAACAAACAACAAAATTCCTATCAGAATTTGACACAGGAAAAAGAAAATTCTGATGAAAAATTGAACTTGGGAATATTTATTGCTGGAAAAGATATTGTCCTGTGTGGAGGTGCTAGCTTGCACATCTTAAACTGCTGGTCAGCCAAGTTCTTGGCTGTGGTGTGCCCTCCTGTTAGAGCTGTGATTGAGTAGAGAAGTTAAAACCATTGTGAAGCATGGAGGCATGAAGAATTTGTATTGCACTCCTTGAGAAGCTGATACCTGATTTACAATTTTGTGGGGATTTTGCAACTTGTTTGTTTGGAAAAGAATGGGAAATTTCCACAGGTAGAAGATCATTTATTTTTTTTTCATACCTAAACAAGCACATGTTTAGAGGGATTTTTTTAATTGCAAGCAGTCCTGCTAACTGGCCTTGATTGTCTCTTGAGGTTCAGACCACTAGGATCAAGGGAAAGGTCTTTCCACTTTACCTACAAAGATTTTACATCAGATGCTTCAGTTGTTTTTGTACTGTGCTTGAGATCAAGAGGTTTATTTCTCTTGACCCTTGATTTTTGCTCGGATTGTAAGGAGCCTTCCTTTTAATGCATGGTTTGCATAGCATGTAGTGCAGTGGAGCTCAGGGCCATTCCTGGTGCTCTTCAACATACTGATAATATGAATAAATAATGATAATAATTGTAACCATTATGTGACTAGTGGCCTTATTAATGAGAACCATTCATTGTGCTTCTCATTCACTGGGCAGTAACTGTTTCCAATTATTTTGTGTTCTGCGTTGTGTAGCCCTGGTGCAGATTACGGCTGGCATATGCCAGAAGGAAAGAAGGTTTTCACTCCTTCTCCCCTCTACGTTTACAGCACTGTGACAAGTCCAAAACAGAGGCTCTGGAGGATGATGAGATAGAGGAATTTTACAAGCTACTGACAGAGAGAAAGGAAATAGACCACATCTTCCAAAAGTACTCTGATGCAGAAGGGCTCATGTCCTGCCAGAACCTGGTGAGGTTCCTCCATGAGACTCAGAAAGAAGAAGATGCTGTTGTTGCTGCTCCTCCCTTAATTCAGAGATACGAGCCCAGTGAACGAGGTAAGCTGTAAACCCTTCTTGGTTTGGGTTAAAATCTTACTATTTTGATGAACTCTGAATTGCAAGCTATTGCTTGCTTTTACAGCCCTGTTGTGTTGTTTTGTCTTTGAAACCATTTCTAAATCAGCAATCTTTTAGGGGAACACCAGCAGCTTGAGAAAAGAAGGGGAAATGAGAACCTGGGAAATATTTACATTCATATTTGGCTTAGATACTATGAGCAGCCAGAATAGGGGTTGACCTAGAGTTGGTTAGAAAGCAGTGGCATTCCTGTGGGAAAAGCTCTGATGGCTTATTCAGATATCAGTCATCACATAGCTTGCAATGTGGCAATGTTTCTGTTCTTCAAAACAGAGAAAGAGAGAAATGTTTTTATACATGGGCACATGAAAACCCACAAGATGAGATCTCTGAGTAGACAGGCAAGAAGGTGAGAGCTGTTTAGGAAAGCAATCACATAACTGTCGTTCTGCTCAGAAATTAAGGAATTGGGCATTTTGGAGGACATGTTCAGGAAATCAGTGCAAGATCATATGCTCTCTGCACTGTTCTGGTAGACCTTCAGGAGAGGGATAATCTTTGCAGATGTTGGATTTGAGGGCTGGATTGAAATCTAGCTCAGTCCCTCAAGATAGGGAGACATCAATTATCGTCTGACAATTTCTGTGTTGGTATGAAAGAGTCTTGAAGTGCTTAAATGGAGATTTTTGTACTGTAGATCTCTAGAAGCAGGTGAAGTAAGTGTTCTGTTCAGCATTTTTTAGGTCTTATCAAGGACAGTAAATGCCAAAAATGTTCTGCTTGTGAAGGAGTTTTTAAAATACTTTCAGACAGACGAAGCTATCACTGTCATCTGAACAGCGTAAATCTCTCTACTATTAGCTGAGTGCCTAGGGAGCATGTTTTACCTTTGAGACCATCAGGGGTCAGCAGGCACCATGGTGAAGATGACAGCACAGCCTGGCTGTGTCAAATCTTAAGCATGGGATTTCTGTCTATTCATCTGGCAGCCAAGAACCGTAACGCCATGACCAAAGATGGTTTCCTGATGTACTTGCTGTCTGATGATGGGAATATATTCAACACCTCCCACCGTAAAGTTTACCAGGACATGACTCAACCTCTCAGTCACTACTTTGTATCATCCTCACACAATACCTACCTAATGGATGACCAGCTTACAGGCCCTAGCAGCACAGAAGCCTACATCAGGTAATGTGTGTGTGTGTGTGTGTTTATGTGTGAATGTGTTTAAGTACCTGTGAGATGCTGGTTTGTTTTTTTTTTATAGAAGACATAAGGTGTTTAAGTCATCTTATAAGAACTCTATACTGCCAGATACAAGAGAGCCAAGAGGCAACCTCTCATCCTCAGACTAGGAAACTAAAATAAAACAGCGACTATCTCAAGTCCCAGGCTTAAGGGAGCAGACAGTGAAATCTGGTACAAGTTACTGAAAGTAGCTATTTGAATTCCTCTTACAGTATCTTAAAATTATGGAATTACCTTTTGTCTTTAAAAAAAAAAAAATCCACGATTCTTACTGCAGTGATTTAAAGGACTTGTATTATCTGAAATGTATTGGGAGTTGCATAAAAGAGGCAAGGTCACCTCCAAGAAAGTTAAGTCTGTCATAAGGAACTTTGATTTGAAAGTAAATGAAAATAGAAGTATGGATATGTGGAAGGAGTTTCAAATGGGAATTCAGTCTGTAGACTCAATGTGGGAAACTGGCCCTCAGCAGTCTCCCCAGATGTAATTAAGATCCCCCACTTCCCACCCTGACAGCTTGGAGGATTCGTCCCTCAGATCTTATCAGATCTTATCAGATCTAGGTGAAGAACACACGTCATCCAGGCTTCATGATCTGGCTTCTGTAGCTGACTTTCTTTCTTCCAGTTCATTTCTTCTCTTCACCATCTTTGGGAAAAGTCTTGGGACACAAATATGAATGTCCTTTCTCACCTAACACTTACTGTGTCTCCTTCTTCAGAGGCTTTCAATGACCTCTTTTCTCAGATCCCACCGTGCCTTCCTTGTTCAGCCTTCAGCTCTCTGTTGCCCCTGGGTTCTCCTGATCCCATCCTTTCTCCATCTGCTTTCCTGTTTTTCCAAGCTCTCCCTTCTACCTTGATCCCTGAACTGCCCATCAACCTTCCCAGGCAATACCTGTGACTGATCCACTTTCTGCCTTGAACCCTGAACTTCCTATCTGTCTTCCCAGGCAATACCTGTGCCTGATCCTGAGCAGGAGGTTTAAAACCCAACCAGGTCCCTTCTTTGTTTCCAGAGCCCTCACCAAAGGTTGTCGCTGTGTGGAGCTGGACTGCTGGGATGGCCCTAACTCGGAACCTATCATTTATCATGGCTACACTCTCACCTCCAAGATCCTCTTCTGTGATGTCATTAAGGCCATCAAGAACTATGCTTTCAAAGTAAGGATTGGGAATCCTGAGACTCTCTAAGATTTCTCATACTATACTGATAGCAGATCTCTGCTCTCCCAGCAGAGAGCTTAAAATTGAATACTTCACCTTAACTTTTCTATGGGTAGAAGATATGTGCTTCGTCTAGGCATCCAGGTTCTGCTTTCTGAACAGACCCATTCCTGGAAGTTTCTGGTCAGGCAGGGCACAGCCTTGGGATAAGTTTAAGTCTGTGCTAGCACAGCTAGATATTGGACCCCTCTGCAGTTAAAATAATGCCCAATTTCTTGAACGTACATGATAAGAAGTGCAAGAAAACCCTTGATTTGCTTGGCTTTGATGCCTCAAGGTCTGTTCTTACATTGGAGGAATTATATCTGTGTGCATTGGAGGGACTGATGCAAAGGACTGCTTCTACTCTGCTTTAAAAGGAACAAGCATGTCTGGATTCTTAAGTGGCAATGCTAGCAGCCTTTAAAATTCTTGGCTGTACTTTCTGCTATTTTTCTTCAATGCACTCAACTTGAGACCCAGTACCAAGTTTTCTTTGGGGCTATAAAGCAGTGACAGTGGTGATGCCTTCAGCACACAAAACATCTAGGGAGCCACAGAGAACCAGGTCAGGCCTATGTGTGAATGCAGGAAGGATTCAGGTCAATTAAGGATCTGAGCAAGCTTCCTTTTCCAGTCTTCCCCTGACTTAGGAAGGTTCTCTTATGACAGTGCAAGTAGAGAATGATGGAGGCATATGGAGCTTCACAAACTGCCCCACTGAAGGAATCCTGATCCAGCCTGCTGCCCTGTCCATGGGATCATCACTTCTGCAAGGCATCAGCATAGATCTGAGTAGCTAGTGCACAGCTGAATTTGTCCATTTTTTTTTTTAATCCCTGCTGTTGACGCACTCATTTCCAGAGCAAACAACAATGGAATTTATATTAATTGCTATAGGATGGTAAAATTTCAGAGTTCAATTATGATGGATGTTACTGTCTTGTCCTAGACTTCACCATACCCTGTCATCATCTCCCTGGAGAACCACTGCAGCCTCGACCAGCAGAAAGTCATGGCTCAGCACATGACAACGATCCTGCAGGACATGCTCCTGGTCGCCCCGATTGATGGAAACAAATCCCAGTTCCCCTCTCCAGAGGTGAGCAAGGCCACTCCCAGCACTTTCTGCCCTCTGAAGGTGGGACAAGAGAGGTCTGTTCTTGCTGGGTGCTAACTGGGGAACCAGTGGGAATTATACTCGCTGACAAATAGAGCTTGCCTGGGGACAGTGGTAGAATAAGAAACAGGAATAGTTGTTAAAAATACCCTGTGCACATCAAACTTCAAAATGAACTGCTTCTTGTTTGTTGTGTAAGGACTCAGAGGAGATATCCCTGAGGAGCTAAGGACATTCCTGGTCTATTTACTGAGGCATGGCAGCATCCTTCATCCCACAAGGAGGGAATGCAAGGGAGCTGAGTCCTGAGGATCTGTGTTGTGTCTGTTCCCACACCCCGAAACTGAATATGGCCAACCCTCTGAAACATAGAGGGGTTGCTGTGGAAACCCAGGCTGTTGATGAGAAAGTCATGAGGGCTGAAAGGACAACTATAATTATTTGTCCCTTAAAACCCAAGGGGAAAAGCAGCACAAGTGGCCTAAAACTGGGTCAAGTATGAGATATCCTTCCACTGAGAATGGCCGGGGCTGGCATGGAGGTGTGGAGGGGCTCATAGAAGAATCCTTGGAGGACAAGGGAAGGTGGGAGGTTGCCTGGAGGACAGGTTCCACTGTGATTCCTATGAATTATGGCAGCTGTGAGGCAGTGAGCTGAGCTTGGACCCTGGAGGGGGAAGGAGATCAGCAGCTCTCATATTGAAGCACTGCAAGAATATCTGGTAATTAGAAAAAAAAAAAAAAGGAAATGGAATCTTTGTATGAAAAAAACAACACTTTGTTTCCAAAAAAAGCAGCCAAAATGTTCATCTGTTTCCACCCTTTGTGTCTGTGTTTTCTTTCTTTCTTCCCTCCTGAGCACTTTTCAGTACCAGACTGTTGTGTGAGTGGCTGCTGTTCCCTTGATATCGCATTTCGTTGCTAAAGAAATCATTTGCCAAGAGTTGGAGAAGGGCTAGCCAGGGCTGGAAGGAGTCTGTGGGTAGGATAAAGCTGATAGTCAGCAGGGGAGAAAAGGGGGGGAAATGAGCCATCCCAAATATCTTGGACTTGGTTGGACTCGATAACCTTGAAGGTCTTTTCCAACCTGAGCAATTCTATGATTCTGTGATTCTATCTATCTCCTCTACTTTTTCTCCTTCTCTCTTTTCCTCATTTCCTTTTCTGACTTTCCCCTTTTTTGGGAATGTTGTGCCTCACTTGATACAATGCCTGGCGCAGAGGGAAGCTGATCCGGGTTGGTCCCTCGGCACTAGTGCAATAAATTGGGATGAATCATAATTTTTAATGCTGCTGCTTCAGCGAGACCTTTGCACTGGCACAGACAAGTGGCCTCCATTTCAGAAGTGACTCTTCCCCACTGAGGTTACACCCAGCATGGAGGCAGGTCTCTGCAGGCTCTTAAGTGAGTTGGAAAATCAGCGTTTTCAGTGTTACGTGCTGGTTTGTTATTTATCCTCAGCGTAGGATGGGGAAAGCTGCTGACAGCCTTTCAAAACACCGCCTTGTGACCAGGGGATGATATGAAGAAAGAAAAGTGAAACAGCAGGGAAGGAAATGTGTGATTTGTGTTTAAGGGGATGACCCCAGCTTCCCAAAGATGTTTTTTCCCATTCCTATGCTTGTCTGACCTCCTGCTCTGCTTGCCCAGGTGGACACGTGGCTCTCGCTGGAACAGAAAAGCCCAGATCTACCTTTACTGAATGGATCTGGGATGATCTGCTCCAATGGAGGGACTGATCCATTTAGTTTAAAGGGAGACAAAATACCGATGTAGTAACACGTATCCTTTTTCTTCTATTACTTTTCCTCTGTTTTCCTGCCATGTGAACTAGAACAGTGTGTTTGTGGAAAACACATTGAAGCCGAAGCACTAAGAACAAAAAAACAGCAGAAACCCCTTAGATTTTTCCACTTCCTTGTGAAGCTGGCATGGGGAAGCCAGAGAGAAAGTGTAATATATTTTTTCTTAGAAAAAAATACAGGAAAAATACCTCTGGGAGAAGATCTGAAGGGCTGTAAATAAAAGCAGGCAGAGCAGAATGAGTTAGCAGTGCAATGTCAGTAATTAAAAGAAGATAACACGGTTTGTAGTCACACTACCAATGCACAGTACAGCCCTGGGCAGGCATCTCATTCATTGGATTCTATTTAGGAATGGAGTACTGGGCTACAAAAAGTGTCCAAATACTTCTGTCAAGCTTCTCACTTTAGGTCCTGATCATGAATTAAAGGCCCATAGGATAAAAAGCCAAAAGCCACAAAAAAGTTCCAGGAAAGCTTCAAGTCAGTGCCAGGGCTGTAGGGAAGAGGTACTCCAATCTTTGCTGCTGATTGCTTGCTGCAGGCCTTTCTGCTTAATTCCTGATCTGCACAGGGCTCTGCTGGGGTTCTTTCCCCCTGTCCATGCATACCAGCTAGAAATGATGCAAAAACCCATTCTTAGGATGAAACTAAACCAGATGCTGAATGTTAGTTCAGCATACCAGGCATATTCCAGACCCCTCCAGCTTTTTGGTATTGGACACCCTTCACCATGTGGATGGTTTGGGGCTGAATATATTAGCCTTACTGCGTGACCCTTTGGACCATGAGCACCCTGGTGCAGTGACTGGGGCTCTGCAATCCCACACCCAACCTCTGTCCCATGGATCACACCCACTGCTGTGCCCAGTGCCCCATTCAACATCACACTGAGCCACGCATCCAGGATAGCAGCAGTAAGGCAAGGCTCAGCACAGCTGACCTGAGATCTCTCCCTTTGTAATGTGTTCCTTCCCCATTTTTTGGAGACTCTTTTCATCCTTTGATGCTGCTCATTGTAAAAACCTGCAGTATCTCAGCTCAGCTGCCCTGACAGACAACTGCAAATGGAGCAGTGCTTTGAGTCGGTGCATCTGGTCTGCACATCTCCTCCTGAAGGTGAATGTGTTAATCCTCACTGCGTCTCTCTGACATCTGATAGGTATCTTCATCCTGAGAGCAGAATGCAGTGTGGCAGTTAGCCCTTGTGTATCCATGTACTTGAGCACATCGCTTTGGCCTGCTAATGAACTAGTTAGTATAATCAGGGCAGTTGGAGGTGTAGTCTACCTCCTCCCAGGCAGTTGTCTAATCACATCCTAGGGGTGTTAGTTCTCTCTGTTGACTCTAAAGGAGGCGTCGAAGGCACAGAAAGTTTGTTGAGGTGGCTCCTGTTAATATGCCAGCACCACTGAGTTGAACATTGGAAATCAAACCTAACAGTGGCTGTCAGGTCACTAATAGAGTCAAGAAGCTTTCAGGTGAAATGAATGCATGTGTGCAGGCCTTTTAAACTACTCTGTAACAGCTTTGCTCCTGATAAAATGAACAGTGCTTTCATTTAAGACAGGTGCCCTGTCCCAGATCACAGACTTCCAAAGGGACCAAAGCCATGTGTCAGAAGCATTGCACATGCAGAGCTGAGCTTGTTTTGGTGTGCAGCAGAAAAGGTGAGAAGGCAATGGAGCTGCACTTCTGGAAATCTAAGGCAGTATGATTTACAAGGGCACATAAGGAAGTAAAAGAGTTGCATCAGTTCCACCATGCTCCATGTTCTCAGTGCACTCCAGCATGCTTGTAGCTTTTCCTACTTTCTTAGTTATGTTCCACTTTGGGCTTGCCACAGGCGACTGGAATAGCTTTATGGTCTACTTGTTGAGTATTTATTGAGCATTTCTGCTAATACTTCTTCCTAAGACAAGGAATCTGCTCAACAGAGCCGAACTGATGAGCTTAATGTCTTTCCCCTCAGGCTAGAAATACTTCATATCACATGAAGGGGAACAAATTCAGATGGAGCAAATGCATGTATGTACATGTGTCTGTGTCTGTCAGCTCATTTAAAACCTCGGTAAAGTGGATAAGCACACAAATTTTGGACATTGCTTCTTAACATCCACAGCACACTCCTCTCAGCTGCCTTTGTGCAGCTTCTGAGTGACAGAGTGAGTTCCTCAAAGTAAACAGATCATTTGTGGTAGCTGAAGAAAAATGTTCTTGGCTACTGCCTCATGTGCCAGTGTCAAATTTCAGCTCAAATCAAGTTTCATCTACAGCTTAGCCAGTCAGTGAGGAGCTGGGCTGGTCTCCACAGAGACACGATGCAATTTGCTTGCACCCACAAAAGGGGAATAGTGTTGCTTTAAAAAAGATTTTTGGTTTTCCACGGTCCTGTCATTTGAGAGCAGAGGGGTTTGTTGCTTTTGGTGGAAGAGGCAGATATAGGATGTTGCTGAAAGAAGAGGGGACACATTACACAGAGTTATATTGGCTAAATCTGAGGTTGTGCTTTTTTGGTATAAGCAGCACCCTCCAGAGCCAGCAGTACCAAACACATTCATGTGGCAACAAATCTCCCGCTGACTTCACTGAAAGGAGCAAGGCCAGGGGACAATCTGCTAATCACCTTTGCCTGCTTTTCCTTGTGCAGCAACTGAAAGGGAAGATCCTTGTGAAAGGCAAGAAACTGAGCAGACAGGAGGACCCCACTGGGACAAATGGGAACAACAACCTGGAGGCTGAGGATGTCTCTGATGAAGATGAAGCAGCTGAAATAGAAGATGAATCTGTGAAGACAGAGGTGCAGCAGAAAGGGAAGGTAAGTAAAAGAAATAGCTGAATCCCTAAAAGGGTTAGACCTGGAGAGGCTATAAAGTAGATCTTTGTCTACTGCAGAAGGTATGGAAATCCTGCATCAGGAAGTCTGATCTTGTTAGCCAATCCCATGTCTCATGCTGACAAACCACTTTCTAGATGGGCTTTGTGACATGACTGGGAAAAAAAAGTAGAAATTGAAAGATATTTCTAATATGCTCTCAGCTAAGCACAAGCGTGGAGATCTTGCAAGGCCATCCGACTATGCTGGTTTTCTTCCCTCTCTAAAAAGAAGCTGAAGGACCCAGCAGCTGGGACAGCCACTTAGCATTGAGTGTCAGGTGTTGGAATGGGCTGCCCAGGGGATGATGAAGTCACCAGCACTGGAGGTGTTCAAGAAATGTTTGCATGTTGTACAGAGAGACATGGTTTAGTGGGAAATATTGGTGATAGGTGAACGGTTGGACTGGGTGATCTTAGAGGTCTTTTCCAATCTTGGTGATTCTATGATTCCATGGTTTATGGATGCAGTGGATGAATACATGTTCAGTCCACTTCCATCTGACTTCCAGATATCTGTTTCTCATGAATCCATCATCACCTTGTTAGTTACTGGGGGCTGATGGTTTTCTGGTAATATTTTGGAATGTGCCTGCACCCTCACTGGCCACGTTTTGATGACCTTGTGCAGCAGAAAGAACTATGGGAAGAGGGTGTCAGTTTACCAATGGGGTGACTGTTTGGGGGGAAAAAGGTTTACCACCACATTAGTATTTTGCTCCCTATTGTGAGAGCGTTCATTTTTCTTCAGACTGCAGGTCACTGTGAAGGCCGTATTCCTTATGAATCAGGTTCATAGATGACATAAATTAATTCAGTCCCACTGATGACAAAATTGATTGATATTGCTTTGGAATCTAGTCTGATATATGCTTTCCTTTGCTGATTTGTTTACCCTTTGAGGGTTTTATTTCTTTTTCTAATCTGTAGTCAACTGTGTGTATAATTTTGAAGACTGCGATTTTCTTTTCTTGCATTTGGAGGGAGCTGATGGCACTCACTTCACTTGTGATCAAGGCTGTGGAGTAGTTGGCACCAAAGCATTGTGAGAACTTCTTAGTTCAAGATAAAAAAGGCAAAGGTCTGAGGCACAAGGGTGTCAGAACATCTGTCTCGTTCAGGAAGTCAGTGATATCACTGGACAGGCCAGGGCTGGTGAAATGTGCCCATACTGTTACCTATGTAGGTAACAGCAGAGTTGTTATTCTGCATGATGGTCTGAGAGGAGGGATTAGCCCTTTCTGTGCAGGGTAAGGGACACAGCAAGGGCAGTCTGCCCCTTTACCACCCTGTATCTGCATGGGGTTGCCATTGGGTGCTGATGGTGGGTATCCTTTCCAATTGTAGTTGATGATACAGAGTAGACCCAGGGTTTGTAGAGAAAACACTGTTCCTCTTGCTTCTTTTTTTAGAGTGACACCCTCAAGCTGGCCAAAGAGCTGTCAGACACAGTTGTCTACTGCAAGAGTGTTCATTTCAATGGCTTTGAAGACCCCAGCCACCCTCGGGCTTTCTATGAGATGTCATCGTTCACAGAGAGCAAAGCTCTGAAACTAGCTCAGGAGTCTGGTATGTATGTTCTGCCTTGTCAAAAGGCCATTCTATGTCCCAGTCCTCTGTAAAATGACAGCTAGTGGTGATTAAACATGAAACACCCCAAAGCCATAGGTCACAGGCTGTTGCCAGGAAGGGTATTTTCTGCAGGCAGTTCACACTCAGCCAGACTAGACAGAGAAGCACTATAGACAGCAGCATCAAGAAAAAGTAGCCCCCATCACTGGAAAGAATTTTCTTCTTCTTCTTCTTCTTCTTCTTCTTCTTCTTATTTTCTGTAGGAAACAGTTTTATTCTTCATAACATCAGGCACCTGAGCCGAATATACCCTGCAGGCTGGAGGACAGATTCTTCCAACTACAATCCTGTTGACTTGTGGAACGTCGGCTGCCAAATTGGTGGGTGCAACGGGGAGTGTGGAGAGGGTTAAGCTAGCCATGTTAGTCATGACCTGGCCACAGTGGGGCTTTGGCTGAGGTAGATGTTCAATTCCAGGCCAATTACAGGCAGAGAGGCTCAGTGACCACTGGAAGAGATGAACTCTTGCAACTACTAGGAGAGCTTTTCCTGCACTTTAAGAAGGCAGAGAAATGACCTGAGAAGGATTTGTGGCTTTGCTTTAATTAATGGATTTATCTAGAGGATGCGGTTGTTCGATCAGATGACAAAAAAATTCAATGCAGGACGTTTTTTGACCAATTTTTCAACCCTCCTGCAGTAGGCAGGAGGAGGATGACTGAGATGGCCATAATGGCTTCTCTAGCTTCTAACATCTATGAATGGAAGAAATCCTCAGGGCAAGCAGACTGTGAGGGGCAGAGCTTATGAATGCTCTATGAAGCATGGAAAAGTCAATGTTTATGTCCATGAAGTGCAATTTCATGTGAATAGAGTTGGTAGAAAAAGACTCCTATTGATTTATCTGAAAGTGACTGAGCTTATTTATTTTGCAGTTGCCCTAAATTTCCAGACAGGAGGCACAGAAATGGATGTTTACCAGGGCCGGTTCCAGGACAATGGGTTTTCTGGGTATGTCTTAAAGCCGGAATTCCTCCGGGATGAGCAAACCAAATTCAATCCAAAATCCATCACAGAAGGAACATGGGGGACAAAGAAGAAGCTTCTACTTAAAGTAAGAATAGAAGTCAGAAAATTTTCTCAGTAGCATCCATTTTGGGGGAGTGTAGGTTGTACCTTCTCCTTTTTCTGGTCCCACATGGACAATGTTATCCTAACTACTCATTTTCCACTGCGGGTGTCTTTCTCAGTCCTGCATGGACTCTCATTCTCCAAGCACATGTGTAATGTTTGGCAGCAGGAGAGGTAACTGACAGTATTTACTACAGGTGAACATACAGTCGTGTTATAGACACGCAATCAACATTCAGCATTGTTGTTTCCAAGTATAACCCAATTATGTGGGGGAGAGATAGAGAAGTTGCCTTTTTCCTGACAATATTTCATTAGATGCTTTAGATCATTAAAGCTTCCTCTGAAGAGTGCCTTGATGCTGGCTCTGAAAGACTAGCACCAGCAACAGGTCCTGTAGTCCTGGAGAAAGAGAGAGAATCACTCTCACTTACTGGCATCCTGATCTTTTGCTCTGTTTCCTCTGCAGATCATCTCTGGTCAGCAGCTGCCCAAAGTAAACAAGAGCAAAAACTCCATCGTTGATCCTAGGGTAACAATTGAGATCCATGGCGTCCAACAGGATAACAACAAGAAGCAGACCAGAGTCATTGAAAATAATGGTAAGGGGTTTTCTTCCATGCTGTGATGCCCTGGGGCTGTAACCCTTTGGTTTCATATAGCAGCATCTTCCTCATCAAGACCTGCTGCCCTGTGGCCTGCCCAGATACATCCAATTTAATCACACAAATTAAATACACTAGGTGATGATGGCCTGGTGCAGTACGGGGACCCTAGCTGTACAACAGATTGATGTCCACGTGGGGCATTTGTTTCAGGGGTTATTCCATCTCTTTTATTTACGGGTTGTTTGGAGACAGAAATTGCCTTTGAAACAACATCATCCAGTTGAGTCGTTTTGAGATTGGCTGCCAGATCTGCAGAGCTAGAGGTTTGGAAGTGCTCTCTTTACCTCCATGCACTTGGATCTGACCTGGGACACACAGGATCCCTTCAAGATCTTCCCAGAAAGACTGGGTGTGGATAATTTTATTCTGAAAGAGCTACAAACTCACAAGAGTGTGGTTGCAAGGGACTATAGAATTGTCCATTCCAAATCCTGCTCAGAGAAGGACCAACCTGTAAGTTAGCTCAATTTGCTCAACATGTTACCCAGATGAATTCAGACTATCTCAAAGGATGGCATTTGCCCACACTCTCTGGGCAAGTGATCCAGTCTTTGATTTAGGATAAAATAAGATCTGTACTTAATCAGAAATTTACTTGTTGCCATTTGTGCCTGTTAATATCATGCTTTTGCTGTGCTTGTGTGAAAAGAGTCTGGGTCCATCTTCTCTATATGGAGAAAGTGGAGGATGGCAGTAATACCTCCCTTAACCTTCTCCAGGCTGAACAGCTTGAGCTCTCTCAGCTTCTTCTCATATGTAACGTAGTCTGTGCAAAAGCAGAACATTTCCTGTAGCTCAGAGCCTACTCACAAGGCATGGACACTGCATCTGCTCATTCTTTTGGTCAGAACATCCCCGGTGCTAAATTAATGCATTTCACAGCAAAGCAGCAGATGAGGGAAGAAGGCTGTAAGCCCGCTGATCCAAAGAGCCAGGCTTCTTCTTCACAGTCGCACAGATATTTCACCTCCCCATGGACCACATTTCTCTTGCTCAAACATGGCATGGCTTCCCTCCATGCCATGAAAGTCAGATTACTGTGGCCTTCAGCAACAGTAGAGGACAAGTTCAGTTTTCTCTTCTGTGAGAATAACCAAGGTAAGAGGAGTCTGAGAAATCACCAACATGTACACAGGCATGGCTTTTGTGCATGGAATAAGAGCCAAGAACTAGAAAAGCAGTGAATATTTTCCTCCCTGCTAACATTGTTTCCCTTTTCCTCTTTTCCTGTTTGACTAAGTCTGTCCCAGTTCCAAAAGCTCACGGTCATTTCCTTTGCCTACGACCATTTTTATGTCTCGAGTGAAGGCTGTGTAAGGAGCATTTCAGAGAGACCAGGCCTATTTCTGAGGGCTGCTCAACTCACTTGGCCCCACTGTCAGCCTGTGACTGGCAGGAGGGATACTGGAAGGATTCTGGAGGGAGAGTTACCCAGTGAGAAGTAAACTATCAGTGTTGGAAAGGGCCAGCTGCAGAGATGGGTTTGCTTTTCCAAATGGGCTGAAGTCTTGACTGTGACCATGCTTCAGCAGCTCACCTGGTTTGAGGGTGCTGGGGCTGAAGCAATGGGCTGTGGATGCAGGTTAAGCCCCAGTTGTGCAGGCATGGAGCTCCAAAGGGGGTGGAACCTGCAGGCTCAGCAGCTCTTGGTGTTTCACTGTGGCTCTGAGATGGGCTGAAAATCCCCACGGGATACCAGCACAATTAAATCTCCTGTCCTAAGGCTATTGACTTCCCTTTCAGTTTTGTGATTTCTTCTCCCATGGGACCAGTCACTCTTTCTTTCGAAGGATCAATGGGATCAGGAGCACATGTGTTTTATCTGAGCAGTCCCTTGAATTTAATCCCATGAAAGTCCAAATAAAATGCAGCACAGGTATTTTGCTATGGCACTATTTGCAGACCTACCTGGAACCTTCAGGGCCAGCTGAAGGATCTCTGCCTCCTGTTGCATCACCCACAAACCCTCCATGACCAGCAGGCTTGAGTCGATGTTTTGCTGTCTTTGAGCTTCTGCTGCACACAGGTTGTGCTGATGGCAGTGGAGTTTCAAACAGGATGTCCTCTTCTTTTGTTTGTTTCGGGGGAGTGGTTTGTTGAAACTGCAGGGAGCACCACAGTGACCCAGAGGGAAAGCACTGCGTTTACTTTTTGTCTCTCATCTGACATGATGATCATGGCTTTGTTTTCATTGTGAGTCTGGATCAGAAGCTCCTTACCTATGACAGAGGTAGGGCTAGTCTGGCTGTCTCAGAAATTGCCATTATGCAAGGTGGCATAAACCATTTTGTCCCTAGTCTTAATGATGCTTTTTATAATCAGGCACTCCTCACTGCAGACAGGGAAACTGAGGCACTGAATTATGATGGATGGGTGCACCTTGAGCACTCAGTGAGGCATAAAGGCCCAGAAAGCTGTCATAACACAAAGGTATAGTTCTCCTCTCTGCTCCCTTTTGGTGGTCCATTGTGGAGCCAGGAGTTGGGCTTGGTGATCCTTATGGGTCCCTTTCCAGCTTAGGATGTTCTATGATTCTGTGATTGGTGTGGGGCAGTAAAATGTTTCTGCTGGTTTAATGGCAAACTAAGATGCATGTGTCAGCCAGTGAGAGCTTTTGGAGCAAGGCTGAGTTCAGCCCCCTTCTGCCTCTCACTGCCTTCTGCAGATGCAGTGCTGAGGTTGACAGCGAACAGCCTAAGCTGAAGGATTTATTAATACTAGGTATATTCATAAGTACTGCGAGCAACATTCTCAGCACTTCCTGCTTGTAAACATCTCTTACCTCCCTCCTTGTTTGTGAGCAGCTCTAATCTCCTTCCTTGTCTGTGTGGTTCAGGCTTCAACCCATGCTGGAATGAAGAGTTTACATTTGACATAGAGATCCCTGCGCTTGCTTTGGTCCGATTTGCGGTAGAAGACTTTGACGTGTCAACCAAGAACGACTTCATTGGGCAGTATACTGTTCCCTTCACCAGTCTGAAGCAAGGTAAGGCCCTGCTCACCATTACATACACCCACTGACTGCTTTGGGATCTCTAGTGTCCTACATAGGAGGTCCAGAGCCCACCACACCTTGGGTTAGAACTTGTCCATGACAGATGACTTATTAAGCAGCTGCTGAACTCTGGCTCAGGGCAAGGGATCCCCTTGTCACCGGTGGCCTTGGGTGTGTTATGTTACCAGTGCCCAAAGCCATGCCTCTCTGACCTACCTATTCTGTGGGGCACAGGGAACAAAGAGCTTTCAGGAACAGGGAAATGTCATTGCAGGGTCTTGGTAAATGCTAGGAAATGTCCTTCTGACAGGACCAAAGGCCACTCTCCATCTGTGTCCCTTTTTCCAGGTTACCGCCACATTCACCTTCTGACCAAGAATGGAGATCCGTACTCCTCCTCCACCCTCTTTGTGTATGTCAGCATCGAGGACTGTGATTAATAGCTCAGCTCTTTCAGGATGCGTTGGACCATCTTACAGACCTAGAAGGAACTCAGCACGTGTCATCTGCCACTGTCAGGGTCCCATCAAACCCCCAGTGCCTTCTCCAGAGCAGCACACAGTGCCCACGGTGTCCTGACGTAAAATAGCCATCGACTCCCTCCCTCCCTCCTGCGAGTTGGAAACATCCTAATGCTGCTGTTGAGATTAATCCTTTTGTACCTGTCCAACCAATCCAGTTGTGTTTTTGAGTTCACTTCATACAGTGTGGTTTTTAATTCTGCTTTTAGTAAGAGGATAGAGGCTCCTTTTTAGCAAATCCTGGTTTGGGTTTGGTCATACATCTGGACAAAATACCTAACATCCATGCAAGAAAAGCTCATCTTGACGCTGAAATCAGGAGCCAGACACCAGGTGACTTCTTGCAACTTCAGCTGTCAGCCATCCTTTACCATATGAAGTCCTAAAGGAGGACACGATTCTCCTCTTATCTGTTACAGATTAAAACAAGAAAGCTGCACTACAAAGGGCCGTGTTATATAACTTGACTTTCTTTTTGTATTGTAATAAAAAATACATGAATACTGCTCTGCCTCTGTGCCTGGCTTCCAGCCAGGTCGCTTTGCGTTCAGAGCCTGGCTCTTATCCTGTGAAGGAGAACAAAACTGCCGAATGGCAAATTTCCCTCTATCCCAAAGTGAAACCCACTCGGAGGGACCTCAGAGAATGTCTTTCGCTGATGGGAGTGGAAATAAATACACTGAACTGACAGTAGGGCTTTTTTGTTTCGTTTTGTGTTTATAGGAAAATCTTTTTTAACCCAGAGGAAGCAGTGGTAGAAAGTTTTAAATGCTAGCTTGATCCCATTGCACTGCAGAGGTAACCCAGCACAAGCATTCAAAAGGGTTTTGAACAACAACCCAGTATTTATGGCAAAAGGTGTTTTTTTTTGTTTTTGTTTTTTTTTTTTTTCTAGCACAACAGTGGAGTTAAGTGAATATTGTTGAAATAAAATAATATATATTTTGAAGCTCCTATGATGTTACTAACACTGTGTTAGACTATTAAAAAAAAATCTGGAAAAGTCCAATTACTTGTCACTGTTTGTCTCTTTGGCTTACCCAAATGCAACATGCATGAACTTGGAGACATACCCACTAAATTATGACTTTTGTCAGTTTTCCTGGGGGTTTGCATGGCTGGTGTTGAAGTGGGTGGGCTGCTACTAAAATGGTTCATTTCCTTGTAAGCAAATTCCACTCTACACCTTTTTTGAGTCACCTTTTTTGAGTCTAAAATAGTGTGGATTTAGTGATCTTTGGGCCCACTGCAAAACGGGGCTTCCTTCAGTCCAACCTGGAGTTTGTTATGCTGTAATTATTGGACAAACTGATTTTTTCTCCTCACTATAATAATCTGTGATGTTGTAAACCATTGCCAGATTAAATGTGAATTATATCCACACCCAAAAGGCTGAAATTGAATTAATTGTCATGGCTGAAACAGTTCGTGAGCAGCATAGGCCTCTGAGGCAGATCTGGGAGTCCTAGAGTGATACAGGGTCTGAGGGCAAGGGCTGTGAAGGGCAGCTGAGGTCCTTAGGGGTTCCTTCCAACTTGGGATATTCTGTGTTTCTGGTAAACATCATGGTATCAAGAACCGAAGCAACAGACTGAACAGAACAAAGTGGCCTCGTCTCCTTCATCTGGCTGGATTCCTGCTGCTCTCCATTCAATTATGTGATGCTCATTAGGCCTGTAGGCAAGGTCATAGGTGGAATTGCTGTATTTTATAATAGAATCATAGTGTAAAGATCCAACTCCTCTGCTGTGGGGTGGTTGCCCCCCACCAGTTCAGGCTCCCCAGGGCCCCATCCAGCCTGGCCTCAAGCATCTCCAGGGATGGAGCACCCGCAGCTTTCTGGGCACATTATGAAGTGGCACATGCAATTCATTGATATGGGAGCTGGCAGCAGCACACCACAGCAGGGTGCTATAAATACTGTACATAAATTGCTGCTTCCAGCTGTGCTGATAGTGGATGGAGCAGGGAAAAGGTGCAGTGGTTGTATCTATCATGAGCACACAGTGGGAGCAATCACACAGGTGATATGAGCCATTTGTGTCTCTGCTTGACTCCTACCTGCATGTAAGGGATGTTGGGCTGGACCCTTGAGCAGAAATGGGCCAAGGTGCTGGCTGAATCATGGAAGTAATGATGGTGTTGCAGCTGATGTAAGGTAACTGCTAATTCTCAAACACAAACATCTGTCCAGAATATCCCACCAACTAGAAGTCCCTGCCTCTAGCCTGGCCCGATGGTGACGCTCCAGCATTGCACTGTGGTCCTGGGTGCTGCATGAGAGCTCTCTGCTTCTTGACCACCAGCTGTCAGCAGCTCCTCATCTCCCATAGGGTGTAGGGCCTTCAGGAGCAGAGCCCACATAATGGGGAGTACCATTGGTGAGGCACTGGCACAGATTGCCCAGAGAGGTCATGGATGCCACATCTTTGGAGACACCAAAGGTGAGGCTGGATGGAGCTCTGAGCACCTGATGGAGCTGTGGGTGTCCCTCTTCACTGCAGGGGAATTGGAGCAGATGGCCTTTAAGGGCCCCTTCCAACTCAAACAACTCTATGCTTCTATGATTGTGGTGTTTGTTCTTTTCTCCTAAAAACTGTTTTAAATTCCATGAAAGAAATAGCAATGGCTCTGCAGCACTTTTTTCTACCACCATCCTATTCCACACACTGATCAAAGACGCCTCCAATGCTGCTGTTGGCTGTTTATTTGGAATCATCAATCAGGCTGGAAATGGAGTAAAGCTTTAAAAGCACATCTTTTGAGTTTTTAAACATAGGTTTTCCCTCCTTTCTTATACAGTTGCATCCCTTCATCCCTCTTACTCACATTTCCCTTTCCAATCTGATTGAGCTCAATGTGGAACCAGCACCCTCAGCCCATGGACATCACAGGGATGGAGCTCTCCACTGGGACACACACTGCCTCAGGTCATCATCCTTCAAACCCTCCTGGCTTCATCAACGCTCTGCTCTGTGGGCAGGTAAACTCATGCTTACCCACACCCAGTCATGTTCAGCAAGGCCAGGTGAGATTGGAGATGCAGAGTCTTGTTGGGCAGTCAAAATCAATAGCTGCACCTAGCCCCAAATCTCATCATCCTTTTGAAATAGAACAGCTAATAAATACATTCTACATATGTATGAGCATCTTCTTCCACCCCCCCCCCCCCCCCCCAGTCCAACCCAAGTTCTCAGTTGTTTTACCTGCATTAGGCTGTGCATGTTAAGCTACAATTGATTCTCGTTGGGTTTTGGTGAGTAGCTTTTCTGCAGGGTGAGAAGGTTCTTTGCTGGCCAGTTGCACTCCACGGGCTGCCCCAATACACATCTGGCTCCTCCATTCCCTTCCCCTGACTCCAGGGCACTCCATCCATCCCCCCAAGGCTTTCCCCTTCTCACCCCATCCAGAACTCACGTAACAGCTGCAAGTTGCCACTGTCTTACCTAATTCTTAACTTTTACAAATGGAGGAGGATTGCAATCTTGCAGATGTGGCAAACTGCAAAAGGGTGAGGAAAGAAGAGGCTACAATGCAGTTTTGACCACTTGTCTTCATGGCTATCAGCAATAAAGTGTCCGAAAGAAGCAAAAACTTCATGCAAAGCCATTCCTGCAAAACATTTTGCCATTCCCTGAATAGAGGCTGCTGGAATAACTGCATTGGAGCTTGGCCTGATTGAGATGTTGGGTTGGGTTTGTTGAGCCAATGTCTGTGCTTCTTCCCTGTATCTCCTTAGAGAGAAGGGTTGGTCCCAAAGTTGTTGGATGCGGGGCGGCCCCTGCGGTCTCAGAAGAGTCCACACTGCTTCTTCTCATTCTGCTGTTTCCATTTGGGCATCTGGTAGAACTCATGTTTGGACTTCCCAAAGATCTCGTGGAAATCAGCATCAGAGAGATAGTACTGCAGCAGGAAGAGAGAGCAAGAGGAGATCAGCTTTGGCTTATGCAAAGGCTGGGATACCTCCATTCAGCCACATTCCTTGCTCACCCTGTCAGAGCTGATTCCTGACCCCAGGCAAACAGCTCCTGCTCTGCTCTCTGTCCTCATGGTGGGAAATGAAATGTCCCATCCCAGCAACTGTTCCTACTTTCCAAAGTGCCAGAGGAATAATAGCCCAAGAAGATGCCTTGGTTTTGAGGAGTTAGCATGCTCTGGTCAGAATTTGGTCCCTGCTAATCATATTCAAGCTAAGGCAATTAACACTGCTTCTGAGAAATTCTGTTGGCTTGCTTTGAGTGGTTTCTCAAGCCAGCAATTCACAATGAAAGCATCTCCCCTTGGCTTAGGTCCCCCCAAATATTCCACTTGAAATGTCCACTCCCATTTCTGGAAAGACAAAACATTTTGTTGGTAGTAGACAAAGAAAGACCCTGTGGGACATGGAAATTAAATCTTCTCTGGCATTTTGGGTAAAAGAAAAGACCTGCATTGCCCAGTTGACACACAATCCTTTCCACATGGGCACTGCTGCAGTGCAGAGCTGCTGACCCAGTAGGAGATCAGCCCTCTGGCTCCAGGTGTTGGCCAGGACATCAGCTGGGGCAAGAAACTGGTCAAACATGGGTTGTTGAGAATAGGAAACAGCCCTGTGTTCCTCCCATCAGCTTGCTTGCACTCAGCTACAGATGTTGGCAAAATTAACTTTTCACACTAGGGAAAAAAAAAAAGGAATATTTTAACTACAGTAAAACTACCACAGTTTCCTCTCATTTCTTCATGAGACCTCGCTGTCCAGCTGGCATCTCCTTGAGTCTGAGGTAGGACTAAATAATCTGACGTGCTGCCACATGTAGCCTACAACTAAGTTCCCGGGTAAGCTACAAGGCCATAAAACCAGCAGTGCTGTTACCTCTTTTTTAGTGGGATCCACTCCTTCTGGAAGTTCATCCACAGTCTTGTTCATTAGCACTTCTCGGGAGTAAACTCCCTGGTCATTGGGCACTGTGAAAGGGCTGCCATTGGCGCTGCTGTTGGCATAGCTGCTGCTGTCATTGTGGTTGAAGTGCGATTTGTACTCTGGGGAAGCACTTGATGTGCTTGAACTAGCCAGATTGGTCATGCTGAGGGTTCTTTTGCTCAGGCTGATGTTGTTCAGGTCCTGTAAAATGGAGGAGAAATGTCGACTGTGGTAGAGCAAACCGGGGGCTACTTCTGCATCTTTCCATTGGGGCTGAAGGGACTGTTCTGGCACAGGCTATCTGCTTGTCTGCTGCTTCGGAGAGCCAAGCAGCAAGGAGATAGACAACACTAGAACAACAGTCCAGCCACTTCCATCAGTCTTACATCAAGATGTTAGGACTGTTAAAAACACAACCCCATTGGGAGCCCTCAGAAATAACAGAAGATGCTTACGGTAATCTCATTTTTCCCAAGACAATGGCGGGGAAAGGTGCGTGTGGGAGCACAGAAGGTAAGATCAGATATGACCATGTCTAAAACTTCTAAATTAGCTGCATACTTATACCCACGCTGCCATCTCTCCCACTCAAAGTCCTTCCACCAACTTCCAGCCTTCCTCCTGCTGTTGTCCAAGGCAGAACCGATCCCATGTGACTGCTATGTTTGGAACCTTTGGGATGCTGTGCTCTCTTTCTGAGACCTCCCATTGGGTTGTGTCCTTCTTGACCAGGGGCCCCACATCAGGGGTCTCAGGTGATACAGCTCTGAAAACTGCTCATACAACTCTTAATTGCATACATTATTGTATTTATGGGTTATTAATGACATTTCCCTCTGCTTTTCACTGACAGCTTGAGGTCCCCACGCCTTCTCTGATCACTACAGCCTCTTCTTCATGCAAACAGGTAGGGGGACGTGGTGATGTTTAAGCTCAGGTATTTCCCAGCTATCTGGTCCAGTAGCCACTCACCACTGTGATCTCAGATAGAGCCGACACATCTCCTAAGCTGTTCTTCATCTCCTCATATGATTTGCCATCCTGAAAGTGAAGAGAGCTGTGAGAAGGATGGGCCAGCATTAGATAGCATGTGCTCCTGGGCTCTGGGCTCAGCAGATCACCCAGAGATGACCATGCAGCTGAGGTCTCCCTTAATCTCCAGTTCTGGAATGGAGAGACTCTGAGCCATCACTTGAAAACAAAAAAACAGATGAGTAACAGGTGATATTAAAAAACCTCAAATTTTAGTGCTGTGTGTGACCAGGTTTCTCTTATATCCCAAAAAAAGGAACACGCTATATATATTGGCAAGTGGATGACTGTGCTTTCCGAAGCAGCCAGGAGATGTCAGTTCTTAACAGCACCATCCAGCAGAGATCCCCAACTAGAGTGAACAACACAAACATATGCAGTGCAGAACAAACAGATTTAGACCCCAAATGGAGCAATGAACACACACCCACATGTTTCTGGGATGTTCGCAGTTTGGATTGCTTGTCTGTATCTGCTAAAGCTGCCTATAGAGGATAGTTAAAGAGGCATGTATTCTGTAAGTTGCCTCCTTATCTTTCAGCAGTTCCCCAGAAGAAAGAAACTCTTTTGACCTCAGTTCTAAGCATCAACATTGTTTTAAGGGTCGGCGCTATAGGAATCATCTGTCCAAACCCAGCTGTTAAGGCAGACTTTCTGCCACCCCACTGACTGCAAAGAAGGTTGATGCAAATTCAGCTGTGGGAGAAACACGTCTTTGTATGAGATTCCCTTGGCACCTCCACCCCATTGCCCTGCTCCAGGGTGGGATTTATCCACAGCCCTTTGGGTAACCAGAAGATGAGACTGCTCGTGAAGCAGCTGAACACTGATGCTCATGCAAAGTACCATACAGAGAAGGGACAACCATTGGCAGCCCACCGCGGAAGAGTTTCAGAGAACACCAGCTCAGAGCAACCTATCCTTTCCCAAACTGTGCACATCAGTGCCATCGGGTGGCAGGAATTTGGGTGCAGAGCCTGGCAGGATTGCTTTTGCCTTGAATCATAGAATCACAGAATCATAAAGTCGGAAAAGACCTCTAAGGTCGTCTAGACCAACTACCAACCAACCCATCACCACCATGCCCACTAAACCATGAGATATTTCAGATCTACTAAGCACTGAAGCTCCTTCAGGTTTCCATTTCTGTGTTTCTAAATCAGCTTTTGAGAGGAAGGGCTGTATATAGGGACCAAAGGCAGTTTGTGAACCAGGAGACAAGACCCACCTGCTCACATCTTACATTTCAGTTTGCCCTTATAGATGGGACAGATATTTTTTCTTCTGTATTTTGAAAAATGAACACTTTTTTTTCAGTTGCTTTCATGACATGGAATGGTTTGTTATCACTCTGAACTTAATTTTACTTTTAGCAGACCCAAAATGCATTTTTGGCTGAAATCACAAACCTAATCTCTTTAAAATAAAAATACAGGTATTGTGAATTTAAGCACACTTACTTCTATTTGCAAAAGCCCATTTCACCAAACAGGTATTTTCTGCTGAGGTATGAAGCTCAGGACAGAGAAACTGTACATGTCCCATCCCTGGAGGTGCTCAAGGCCAGGCTGGATGGGGCCCTGGGCAGCCTCACCTGATGGGTAACAACCAGCCCACAGCAGGGGCTGGAACTGGGTGGGCTTTAAGGTATCTTCCAACTCAAGACATCTATGATTCTATGTCATAAGAGAGGTTTTGCTCCACACACCGTACAGGATATGGCTCACTGACAGTGATACCCTTTAAGCACTGCTGAGCACACATGCACACTCAGGGCTTTTCCAGCAACTTACACTCCATTTGTAGGGGTCCCAAGCGTTGAACCACCCTGTGAAGTTGAGGGGCTCACAGCCCTGCTTCACCAGTATGATTGGAGTTGCCAAGTCTCTCCCTGCTGGATGGGTCTTGAGATACTCCTTAGCTGAGGCAACTGCCTCATTCCTCTCATATGTGTTGGAGGCTTTGCCAACCCAGAGGAAAATCTGCAATGGGAGAACGTGTTGAAGATCAGTGAGCAGGCAGGACCTGTGCAGACACAGCTGTTTGTTCTCTCATGACAAGTGAAGTGGAGTCAAGGCTGCAACTCTTGTTTGCCAGTAACCCCCTGGGATTTCCATCTCAGATTTACTCCCAACCAAGAAAGATTTTGCTTTTGAGATAGACATAAAGCATAAATACTCCAGGAAGCAGTTCTCAAATGTTTCCAGGTAGTTAAACCTAGTACTTGCATGGTCAAAAACTTAAATGCTCTTAGAGCTCCTTAACAAGAGCAAGTCCTTACCATCGGTTCTAGGATATGAGGAAGTGTTCTGAGTGCCACCCCCTTATGTGAGCCCACAAAGATGAATGCAGGCACAGCTCATCTTGCCTAGAGGCAGGACATGGACCTGGTGTCCTCCTGAAGCACCTGCCCATCCTACTCCTATGATAGGATGGCAAAGGCAGACTTCATCCAGGTCAACTCTTGCACAGGTGAGGGTGCATTAAAGATGTCTGCAAGGGGAATCCTGGCTGCTGCTTCCTATCTGGAGCATAAGCAGTCTGTCATGCAGATAATGCCCCATTAGACTTCCAGATCTTAACACGGGGAGCTCTCAGTTACCAATGAGAAAGGGGAGCCAGGCATACTGCCCACAGTGTCATGTTCAATGATGGATTCTGATAAACTAAGCCATAACCTGTTTGAAAATATGTGCGGAAGGGAGGAAAGGTGGAGCCTGAGCTGACCTCTTCCCAAGTGTCCAGTAACATGACATCGTCTTCATCCAGGTCTTCCTGGCAGAAATCCACCACCTCTGTCATGATGAACCGACCCGTCTGGTTGGAGCACTCGAAGAGGCGAGGTTGGTAGTGTGTGATCTGCTCTTGAAACCTTCCTCATGCATAGCAGGGAAAAAAAAAGCAAGAGAGATGGAAATCCTTCCCTTCTGGTTTAGCATTAGGTCCTACCACTACTATTCATGTCCATGCTGGATGAGGTGGGAACATGGAAACACAAATCAGAGGGCCTGAAACTCAGCCACACTGATTTGCATGAGATACTTGGACCATTTTAACAAGTGTTTTAACAAACACTTTTTCCATCCAAAGAAGTCAAAAGCAAAATGCTTCCCTCCTTGTGCACAGGAGGCTGCTGTCAGGTGGAAGTCACATTGATCACTTGGTTGCAGAGGAACACGTTTTGTGCTCAGAAGGTTGGAGAAGTTTGAGTTGTTCAAATGCCAACTCAATTTCAAAAGGCCAGTAATAGATGAAAATGGACTGTGTGGGTCATGTAGTCCTTATAACAAGATACGAAGCAGATTTACTGTGGGGAAATCCATCCAAACCAAAACCCAAAACCTAGACAGGAAACACCTTAGTGTGGTTTCTGATTGTAATCACATCCTCACCAAAGGCAGTAATAGGTCAGACTATTCCCAAAAGCTTGGTTTGTCACAAAGTGCTTACCCATCTTCCTGTAAGGGTTTGATCCTTTACTTAATATTGCCTGACCAACCCCAGAGGAACAATCAGCTTACTCTTACCTCTTTTCACTGGCATAAGGGGCTTTGCCTCCCAGGGCTTCCCAGAACTCTGCTGGCTCCTGTCCCTCCAAAATGGTGTGCTTGTCCCTTCTGGAGACAATGTCAGCCACCATCTTTGCCATCTCCCTCTCATCTCCGCTGCAGCCCTGGAGTTCAGGACATAAAATTGAGGCTGAGTTAGCGGCAGACTAAAAAAACTTACTGCGGGGCCAAGATGCCTTGACCCTACACCACCGCTCTATAGAGTTTCAGACCTGTTATTGAGGGTTTCACCTGAGCTGGTCACTCGGAATCTATGACCAGCTCCATGGCCTCACAAGTAAGGGACTCAAGACCCACACCAGTTATTTCGGCTCCCCGTGGCTGTGTCTCCTGGGCCCATGGCAGTCTTACCTTCCCACACCACAGGTAGCAGACTTGGTTAGTTGCCAGCAGGAAGACATCATTGGAGTTGAGAGAGGAGGCCCTGGCTGGCACCTCCGTGGCTTTGGTGTTCATCTCATTTGTGCCTCTCACCTGGAAGAGGCGGATTGCTGGCTCGGGGGTGCTTTTCTGGGCCCGGCTTGTGCCACCCTGCACGGAAACAGAGGAAAAGACAGTGTTGGATGACGAGAATGCAAATCCAGGGTGCATCTGGTTCAAGGAAGAAGATTTGTAGCTCACAGCCCTCCCCACAGCAACAGACCGTAGAATCATAGACTCACAGAATGGCTTGTATTGGAAGGGATCTTAAAGATCATCCATTTCCAACCCCTGCCATGGACTGGTTGCCAGGCACCAGGTCAGGATGCCCAGGGTCCCATCCAGCCAAGGCTTCAGCACCTCCATGGATGGGACATCCACAGTTTCTCTGGGCAGCCCATGCCAGGGCTTCACCGCCCTCTGAATAAAGCATTTCTTCCTAACGTCTAAACTAAATTTCTCTTCTTTTTAGTTTAAAGCCATCCCTCCTTGTCCTATCACTATTAGAGCAGCTCTTGTAAAACTCAGGATTAATTCCTGTGCTGTTTCCATCTCACCAGAGACTTCTTCAGGGCTGTAAAAATGGGAATCAGCCTCTCTTTGTCTATAGGGTGAAAAGGCTTTTGAAGATGCACTACAGAAGTGGTGGCTCTATAGGCATCCACAAAAGGAGAGCTGGAAATATTCCACCACTTCCATCTGCCAGTCCGTGCAGACTTGAGGCTCTTTTCTTGAATATCAATCTACTTTTTTTGAACAATTTTCTAACCACTGCCATTCCACCATTGCTTTCACCTTCCATCGCCCACCCACACAAAGCCACGTTACCTCATAAATGATCAGCTTGCCCTTGAAGATTGCCAGGAAGTGTGCTGGCTCCTTGCCCATTGTCACGCGCACCTGCACAGCCTCATCCCCATGCTTTTTGTCCAGCTCGATGGCATTGAGGGCACAGGCAGTGATTTCATCCACAGAGGCATGGCGACCCTTGGGGAGAAGAGAGATCACTGGCAGTGAGATGCGACGAAGGGTGTAAAGTCCTATGTATGCTATCATAAGACAAGAGTCAAAACTATGTGACTTCTTTGGGAGTTTGAACCTTCAGAAGCTGAAGCCCCAAAGGACAGTCTGCAAGACTGCAAAATTTGATGTCAACATAGAATTATAGAATAATTATAGAATCATTTATGTTTGAAGGACCACTAAGATCGTCCAGTTCAACCACGCCACTAGACCATGTTCCCCAGTGCCACATCTACACTTTTCTTGAACACCTCTAGGGATGGTGACACCTTCAACTCCCTGAGCAGCCCATGTCAACCTCTCACCAACACTGTAAGCTCCATAATCCTTTACCATTTCTGTCTGACATTTCCAGCTCTCAGCCTGATGCGAGCTTGGCCTAAGAGCATACATGTTGCCTAGAAAACAGAGCTTGGGCTATTTCCAAGTGGACACATGAGTTCTTCCAGATGATTCGCTTGGGGTTTTTGTGTGCAACTGTTTCCTTTGGTTTTAGGCTTCTAGCAGACACAGCACAAACTCTTCTGTTCCAATCTGACTTACCTGCCACATGTAGAGGACATAGTGAGGCCGGCCAGATTTGAGGTAGGTGTACAGGACCAGGTAGCAATCACCCCCATAGAACTGCCCATATGTCTTGGGATCCACTGGCTGCATTTGCAGGTCCTCAATTCTCCAAACCTAGTGTGAGAAATATGTCAATCAACAGCAGGGTACTCAATGTAAGGACAGAAAGCTGCGGGCACAGACATACTTGTAGAGGAGGAAAGGTGGGCACATGCTCACAGTTCATACAGCTGCTGTGTGTGTGAAAAGGCAGAGAGATTTGGAAACACTGATAATTGCCAAAGGAGCTCTCTCACCTCTATGTCCCCAGAGGCATCATCCACCATCCTCTGCTCAGCAGCCAGCTCTGGTCTTGCATGGAGCTGAGTGGTGTCAAACTTCACCTGCTCCACCTTGGCTGCATGCACCAGCAGAATAGAAGCAAGAACCCAGTAAGTGCACAGTGACACACAACCCCTCTGCATCATCCTCATGCACACAATCATTATAAATGTAAGAACAACCTGGTCTATGGTTGCATAAAGCCAGACTTGCCACCAGTAAGCAAATGTCGATTCTGGGACATGCAAGAGCGCATGCACTCCAATGTTGATCTGTTATTGGTTGGCAACTGGCCATGCAGCACTTCCCAGTGAGATTGTGATGACCGGTGAGTAAAAATAGAAGTTATCTCCTGACTAAAAATTCATAATCGTTTTTCAAATGTATACATATTTCCATCATTTTTGAGTGTTTCTTTCAGAAATAGAATGACCATGTTTCTCCAACTCATGGAGAAGGCAGTATTTAGGGATAGCAGGAAGAGAGAACTTGCAAAGGAAAGAGATATTTGAAGCTCTGAAGATATTAACAATGGAGACAACTCAGCGTCTCTGCCACTTCTGTCTGTCATCAGCAAGATTTCTCTCTTTGGTGTTGTTTACTCTTTGGAGTTAATGCATTGCAATATGCACTTCAGCAGCACAATAAATGGGGGCACCATTTACACCAACAGAGAATGATTCCATTGACGTCAGAAAGATCTTGGGTGGGTGCCAGTGTAAATGAAAGCAGAATGTTGTTCAGCACTTCCTTATCAGGTTCATCATTAGCTCTATCTGAAGAAAATTAAGAAGTTATACAAGTGTGAATTTTTTTACACACGTTTTTTCAGATGAGATCTGCCAGCCTTTACGTTTGGAATAAGTGGCAGCTTGGTTCTTATGAGAAGTACTCTGCTTCTACTGAAGATGGTGGAAAGTATGGGACACGAGAAGAGTGCACACTGGATTTTCAAAATGCTAAGGACAGGGAGCAGCCAATGTGAATGGTGTTCCCTTGACTCTATAGCTTATCATGGACAGCAGGGTCAAATACAGGGCAAATTGTGTCTCTGAAAACAAACTCACCAGTTTTGCCAACAGTATAGACTTTGCCCAGCCCCTGGGTTTCATCCTTTTCCGTCCACCTCTGGAAGAGCTGTTTGAACATAGCTGACTCTGCACCATCATTGATCACTTCAATGTTGGTGGAAGGAGAATAGCCTTTGGCTTGGATAAAACCCTAGGGGGTTGAAAAGGGACATTAGTGAAGACACACCAAGCTTCTTGTAGACACGAGAAGAAGGCTGAGGACCCCAAAAGCAAACTTCCACCTCCAGCTGAGCACAGCAGCACAACCATGTCAGGATTCACCCCAAGATGAAAACACATGCACTCAGACTTATGGAGATACCTACAGACATTCTATTCATGTTTATTCCTGTGTTTAGAGAGCTGTCCCCTAGGAGGCTAGTCACCTGGATGACATCCTACCTTAATCTCTGCACGGCATCTAATTTTTGAAAAATCTCACACAGTAAATCTAACAAACGGCCTTGTTATGATAGAGAATATCTCATTCAGCTCTATAGACAGCTTCTGGTGGTGGATCCAGGATTGGAGCCAGTGAGCAGAGATGGAACTAGGCCCACGAGCTGAGTTTGCTTTTCTCCCAGCTCTTTGACCTTCTCTGAACAGGAATCTTGTTCTCTCTTAAACATGATAGAGAGCTTGTATGCCAAGGAAGGAATGCAGGCAGTTACATACTCCAGACTGCTCTGAAGGGATAAAACCACAAAAGTCTTTTTTTTTTTCCTCCTTTTTTTTCCTCAAAAAAAGTTATTTCCTTGAAATAGAGCAGCCATTGAGTTAAGAGAGTGCTTCAACAGAAGTGTCTGATACAATGTGATAAGGATGAAAACGATCTGTGTTCTGTCTGTCCAAGCATCAAAGTCATTGCTTAGTTTTCGAGAACTGCTCTCGTTTAGCTCAGCAGACCCCAGGATGACCCAGAGGTACAGTGCTGACAGCCATGGTTTGGGAAGGAGCCTGAGTGTGGGCTTCAGAGCACTCGTCTTCTGCTGTAAATACCGTAGCCACACACTACCCCCAGGGAAAAGCAGAGCAGATGGTCTTCCCATCCCTCCCACCTGCCAAGCTGAAAGAAAGAGATATCTTTTGTTCTACATTTGTAGCCCAGGGCCAGAGTTTGCAGAGCTGATTGCCTACAAAAAGCAGCTGAGTTCAGCTTTTGAAAGGAGGAGCAGAGGACTGTGAGATGTTTTTAGTCAGTTTGTCTAAGCTTTTATTTTCTGAGACAATAGGTGCAAGTGGTATCTTCAGGTAAGATCTTATTGAAGGTGAGGCCGCTGAGGTTCAGTATCTCCAAGGAAGATCTCACTGAAGATGAAACCATTTATGATCTTCACACAAGCCAACAGATGAATTAAAAACAAAGTTCTCCAGTATTATTCACTTCCACATGCCAACTGACATGAAATACTACCAAATGCCTTCTACACTCAGGCCAACTTAAGGAAGCGCTGAGACATGCTCTACCAGAAAATGGCAGATTATCTGAAGGAGATGCAGAGGTGTGCTATGCTGAAGTGCTCTACTCCAACAGAAGCCTTAGTTTTGCTGCAGGTCAGCTGGTCCAGGTTAGTAGCAGTTAATAGCAGAGCTCTTTCTACCAAGTGGAAGAGCCCTGTGCCAGCTTCCAATTCATATGTAGAACCTGGGCCCAAACCCATCAGTGCTGTGAAAAACACCACTGCATGTAATGGACTTGGGGTTGGCACTGGTAGCACTTACATATTCTGTTTTTTTCAGAGAGCCTGAGTCATCAAATTCCCCACTGACTTGCTCAGAGGTATTACACTCAGTTGGGAACACAAGACATGCCTTTTTCTGGTCTGTGCTGCCTTGGACAGTAAGAGATGCTGTTTAGCAAGCACACATGAGACTTGTGACTATCTGCAGTGTGATCCCTTCTTTCTCCTCAACACCCACACTATGGGATCACGGATGTTACAGAGTTTATAAGAGCCTCCTCCCTTTAATATCTGTTTGTTGACATAACTTGGTATAATTCCTTCTCAACTCTGCTGATACATTCTGCCTCCACCACCTCTTGAAGCAGTGGACCCCAGTAGTCTGTGACCACTTACTGTGTCACATATAGTATTGCCTTCTACATCTTCTTTCCTGTAATGTTTCCTCTTAGTTTCAGTGACACCTAGCTCTCAGTGAGATTTGATGAATGACAATTTTACATTATGTCATCACACCTCCCTGAGAAGTTTAAATTTTTCCTCTATTATTACTTGGTTCAGTTCCTCAAGACCCACACTTAATCATAATTAGTGGTCAGATCTAGATTAGTGCCTAGTTAACCTCCCACGACATCATTGGCACTACATTACCACTCACCACAGCTCGAGTGAAGGCTGCTTTCTTCTCCTCCTGGTTGGAGGCTTTTCCTCTCCAGACGTAAATCTTAAAGCCACCTTGGTCTAAAATGTAGCAGTCCTGTGAAACAGAAAAAAAAATGATGTTAAAAGATCTCCTCAAGCAAAAGTCCTCCTTTGGTGTCTACCCAGCCTGGATCCTTCTTGAAGCCTTAGATTTAGATCTCATTGCCTTGCCTTGCAGAGTTCTGAACCCGGTATCACAAGATACCACCAACCCCACCATGCCTGCGTTCTTGAGTGCGTTGACTTTGCGAGCATACCTGGCTGAGGCAGCTGCCCTTAAGCTGTAATGCAGTAAAGTACGTATTTTTCCTAGGAACTGCTCAAAATTGGCCTCACAAGAGATGTTCCCAACCAACAGAACACCCTTGGCTGGCAAGGTGGGTTTGCCATCTCTTGTAGCTTTAACCCACTGCCCGCCTCTGGCCACTGAAGCTGTAGGTAGAGGCTAAGCTGTCTTGTTTGTGGAAGACATCAGCTAATCTTGAAGGATGGAAGGGCTGACAATTTTCAGGAAATCAGATACCTTAGAAAAACAGGCGCTCAGTTGAAAATAAAGAAAAGCACAGCACCAATTGGTCACCGTAAGTTCTAATGCCTTTCACCTCATGCTGGAGCAGGTCCTGCGTCAGGGGCCGAGTGGCTATCTCCTGCACCACGAGGTCGTTGTCCTTCTCGTAGACACTGAAAGACAGAGCCAGCAAGTGGTCAGGCCTCCCAGCACCCACCGTGACAAGGGGTGGGAGCCCAGACCCACACTCACTGATACAGCCGGACGTTTGCTTTCTGCAGCTCATCTGCTTTCGTGTCCGGGATGGCGTCTCGGAGCTCCCCGCGCCTCTCACCAAGCACCATCTTCATGATCTTGAGGAGGTCTGGGGAGTCCTTCTCGTTGTCAATGATGCCGATTTGAGCGCGGCCGCCTCTTTCGCTGTCCCTGATGCTACGAGCCAGTGCGAGGCCCTGCACAAGGATCACCAGGGGTTTAATCCTAATCCACACGGCAAATTTAGCAACATTACTTCAGACCTAGAGCAGTGAACGAGTAATAGTGGTCTAAGCCAGATTCCCACTGCTCTTTGAAGATGCTAATGTCTTCCAAATTTTCCTATTCATAGAGGGTGTTGTGTCCACTAGACCTGCTTATTATCTGAGTGGAGAGGCTGTGCTCAGAGAAGCTGAGTGCCCCATTCCTGGAGATACTCAAGGCCAGCCTGGATGGGGCTCTGCGCAGCCTGATCTGGTGGGAGGTGTCCCTGCCCACAGCAGAGGATTAAAGCTCAATGACCTTTAAGATCCCTTCCAACCTAAGCCATCCTATGATTACCAGGTGTCACAATGTGAAGAGCTGTCCCACCTGCCTTTTAATATGCATAATCATTGGCTATGAGCTTAGTCACCAACTCTGCTAATTACCTGTTGGTAAATTTGCTTGATCACATCCCTATATTGCAGATCCTCTATCAGTAAAATAAGGATAATGACCCCTTTGAAAACTACCTTAAGAACCATGGATCTGACCTATCAAAACACGGGTTATGTATTCCTGTTTGTCTTATACTGTCCAAACTGGAATTCCCTGTGATTTTAAAAATAAATTAAAAATCACCTACCCCTGGGCAGGCATTGCAGTTAAATCTACCAGCACTAACTTTATTCCCATGTCATGCAGACTGCAGGGCATATAGGGATGGCAATAGATCTCCCCAGAGGGAGCTGGATGCCCTTCTAAACAGCAGATATCATTGTACGGGGAAGTAGATTTACCAAGATTTTCTCCATTCTCCTCGTTTTAGTCATATTCTCACTAATTAAAACAAATGTCATCCAACAGTGACCGTGCAAACACTAGCACTATTTCTTTCTTTGCAAACACTGAGTGCGGTGTGTGCCTTTTGTCCGTACTCACCCTGGATTTCTCAGCAATGCTGCAGTTGGGCCCATTCCACTGGATCAGCACTTTCCCAAGGTCCAGCAGGAACACATCACCCTTATTGAAACTATCCCAGGAAAGTGCTACCTGTCGTAAGGAGATGGAAGAGCTCAGTGAACAGAGGAGATAAGGCTTGCAGGAGACAAGCCATGCGCACGGAGAACTTGTCCTGGGGATGTAACAACTGGTCTGCAATGACAGGCTCATTTTTCTAGCACTCATCCACTCACTGAGCCAAATGGCTTCTCTCAGGACAATACTAAACCCAAGCGAGATCTTGAAAATTACCCTTGAAAAGAAATGAGCTATTGAGCAGGCAGACCAGATAGAAAATGGGTCTAGGAGGGGAAGCAAGGAGGAATAGTCCATAGGGAGCGAGGTATCCCCTGCGTACCTCTGTGGCTGACACGTGCTTCTTCCCCTTGACATGAAGAAGACGCTTGATGTTGTACATATTGGTCTCCACATGCTTAAATCCCGAGGCCACCCCTCCCTTCTTGTAGCTGTTAGGAAGCGGAGAACAAGGAGTTAGAGGTGGTTAGAAAATAGCAACCACTCCATCATTTGAGAATATCTCAAGCTTTTGTTGACAAGTAAAAATCTAGAGCTAATATAATCTCAAAGTCTAAAGAATGGAACACAAAACGGCCTCACTCTACTGTTCCTGGTCCCTGGCCAGACGATCAGTCCTCCATGTGTTCACCATGAGGTGGGTATTATGTTTTGTGTCTTGGGAGGAGGTGTGTTGAAGAGCAGGCAGCTCAGGGATGGCGATGGAAACATACCACAGTCAAATTGAAAATCCCATCAAGCACGGAAGTGGCATCTCAGAATTGATATATTCCATAAACAGTCAAATAAAAATGAACCATACTTTGCAGAGAATAGATTTTTTTTTTTTTTTTTTGCTGAAATCTGTTTTTATTCAAAATAGTTGTTCTAGATAGAAAGCTGTTCCCCTACGGGAACATCCTTCCATCCTTGAACACTCACTTTGCAAAAGCTGCTGTTAGCATTGTAATTGCCTCACTGCGTGATGCCACCCCTTCCTGTCTGTGCAACTTTGCAAGGAGGACACAATTACATCAGGATAGGATAAAATTCCCACCAAAGAAGTCCCAGAATGTTTCGACAGGTCTTTTTGGACAAGTTTAACTCCTTTCCACATATCCTAATGCATTTTAGGAATCTAACAGCATGTTTGTGCTTCATGGCTTACAGTAATGATTGAAACAATGTAATTACCACTTGTAGAAAGGACAGATGATTGCTGAGATTGTTATAGATTTTGGTGGTGGAAAATCAATATATTTTATCATACATGGATAAGACTGGCAAACATGGACAGGCCAGTGGGTGATTCACAGTACTTTAGACTTGTTTGGCACAGTTCTTCCTATCCAGAGGAGATGCTTTAGCTGCTAAGGTGTGGAAACAGCCTGCTTCAATTTCTTATTCTACCTCAGACTTCCTGTATAACCTCAGTATGTGGTTTAGGCCACGATGAAGACTAACTCACACTGATTTCAGAGGCAGATATGATTCCAAATAGAATTCTATACCTATGTGCTTTGGAAGGTCTGAATTTTAGTCTTTCAGGGCCCTTTACTCATCTTTAAAATGAGGGTAAAAGCACTCTTCTGTCTCACAAAAGCCCAGAGGGAGCTCATGAGAGGCTTTAGAGATGCAAAATACAGAGAAATCAAAAGCAAGACTGGGTCGAGTCTGAGAAAGGGTTTTCACCTGGGCTTTCTTCAGCGGTCTGAAAGAAAGGCACTTAGGACTATTTCTTGCCAGCACAGGACAGCTATTAGAGTCACCTTCCAAAGACCCCACAGGAAATCAGAACCACAGGACTGGACTTAACGCCACAAGACTGGATTCAATACTACCTTTCCAATGGCTTAGTTCAGAGAATGAAGCTTGGCTTTCACAGCAGGAAAATTAGCCCTAGTGTGATCAACGCCTCATGGAGCTGATTAGCTCATAAACAGTGATTATGATGTGGTTGCTGGCAATAGCAGCAGACAGGGCACCTAAATACAACTAAATGAACTCTTAAGTAAACGTTAGTAACAAACACCTTTGGAAAGAACTGTCTCAGTCTTCTGTCTCATACGTATAACCCTAACTGGCTCTTGAGGGACATGGCTTTAGTGGGCATGTTGGTGTTGGGTTGATGGTCGGACAGTGGTCTTTTCCAACCTTAATGATTCTGTGATTCTCAGCAAGTTGGATATTGACTTAAGTTGTCCTGAATGGGCACATTAATCTAAAGTGTACGGAGAAGAGGAAGGAAGACCCTACAGTGAACAAAAGGGCAGTTAAAAACCATTGAAAACACCTGGGGAAACAATTGGTAGATCAGAATGACACGGGTCCAGTCTCAATCCCTACAATTTTTGTTTGTCAGAACGGGAAGTTTTCGTCTGAATTTTGAACAACAGCAGTGCTGATCCACCGCTATCAAATTTTAGAAGCGTTGAGGCCTTCCAGACAGAAAGAAGCAGAGTGAACCCCAGCAGCCACGGCACTGCAGCAAAGAGTCTGACTCTACTCACATAATGCCGTTGCGGAAATAGCTTTGGAAGGTCTCAGACTCGTGTCCCTGCACCTCCCGGTGCTGCACTGGGCTTCCCCGGAGCGCAGCGTCCAGCTGGGTGACGTACATGGCTGCAGCACCTTGCTCATCCTGAGATGAATCCTTCCCAATCCAGTAATGCAAATCCACGGCGGTGCCACGAGAGGTTCTTTTGCTCTGGAAGAGGTGGAAAAGATGAGACAGGGTGAAGACACAGCCCATAATGCTGCCGTTCAGGGAGAACTGGCCAAAACTAGTGACCGTGGAGCCCATTCCCAAGGCCCGTCCTCTTCTCCCTCTCCATAGGATGGAGCACAACGATGCTCCACTGAAGCATGTTTCCATCATATATGCTTCTATGGCTCATGTTATCAAGGAAAATGAGGCACCCGTGGAAGTCCAAAACCTCACGTGTTTGACCTGTCCTACTTTTGCAGAGTTTGATATTAAAACTTAAAGGACATTGTTGTCACAGATCACTTCAAAAGAAAAAAAAAAAAAAAAAAAAAAAAAAGTACCAGATACTCTCTTATTTGCCTGGAGGTCGGATTCTTTCTCTCCCTTTCTCTTTCTCACATGACAATACATAGTAGCACCAACTGCCTGGGAGTTCCTGCTGACTCGCAAAAGAGACACAACTCCAAATGAAGCTGAGCCCGCGTGTGCTTGCTGTGATTCATCTTATTACAGAAAAACCCAATAGCCCAGAAAGAAGAGGCAAGTGATCTGAGAACAGGTGTGCTTATCGTTATGTGAGCCGTGCCAGTTATTTTTCAGCACCTACTGTGTTAAACCCTATCATCCATGCCTGGAAAAAATAATAAAAGCTCATTTTATAAACTCGATTTGACACTAAGTTCTGTTTATTTGCTTTGTGCAGTGATACTACAGCGAAAAACACAGCAGAGCCTGAATAAAACACCATTCCTCTGGGCGCAGCTGACTAATTTGTGGCAAAATCATTCAATTTAATGCGCTGTTACTGAAGATGATCAAAGTCCTATTGTCCTGCGGACAAGCTTTGTTTGAAAAGCATCCAGTTAAGGTGCAGAATGCAAAGATGAGTATTTTTACCCACTTATCTGCAGGGAGGAAGGAGAGCAGGGACTGACTAAGGGCTTTGTTACCTGGGGAAGCTCTTGCAACACAAGCTGAGCCTGTGAGCATCAAAACCTACAGTGATTACAGCCTGCTCTCTGCAAGGACACTCACATTCTGCTCTAAGCACATCTTTGGGTGGCTGCTGCCAAACTGATCCTCCAAAAACACTCAAAAGGTACCATAATGGGGCGTGCATGGTGGATTCACCTGTGCTTCTGCCTAGCCTGAGTTCAAGTGGTTGCAATTAAGTCTGGACCAAATTTGGGTGGGACAGCAGATGTTTCCCATGGGATAGAGGGAGAAGGGCTGCAGAGCCTCTCCACTGTTGGTGTGACACGAAGCAGGTGGCTCTCATAACCCATACCATCTTGTGCAAACAACATTTCCTAGTTGGCCACCTCTCCCATAACACTGCCATAAGCCGTGCAAATCCAGGCCTTGATGTAGCTCGCTGGGGATATACCAACCATTTTTCCACATCTGGACATAAAGCAATGGGGTGAGAAGATAAATCATTTTAATTAATACTGTTAATAGTTTCTTGGGACTTCTGATTTACTGGCCACACAGAGCTGTTACAACAGCCACGCTACATTCAGGTGTATGATTGGATGGCAAACACATATGCAAAACCACTCCAGTATCAAGTTGGAACACAAGAAACGATGCTGATCCCCCCGAAGAGACCAATGTTCGTTCACCTTACTTACATGCAGAATTACATAGCAGTCCCCTTCAAAAAAAGTCCCATAGGCTTTTTCAGGTACAGGAACCATCTTCATGTTCTGTAAGAAAACAAACATTTGGGTCACTGCAAGAACTTGGACAAAGCAGATGTAACTCAACTGACAGCAAGGGTTTGGATAAGAAAGAATCAGGGCTGTGCTTGTGGAATGAGAAAAGTCACTTCTGGAGGAAATTCCAGATGTACCACAATGTGAGAAGTTGAAAATGAAAATGCTGCTTGCCCAGACCAACAAAAATTTGTCTTTAATGTTCCCCAATGCAATCCTGTAGGAAAAAATCCCAGAGGTCATGCTGAGATGCTCTAGAGCTTGCATTTGTAGGGGATTTGGCAAGGAATTTAGCACATCTTAACCTAGATTTAGTTCTGGGCTGTGGTTTTTAACTGGTACCTGTAAAATTCAAGGATAATTTTCAATTTTGACAGGGTGACCACTTTGTTCAGGATTCATAGCAAGTAGCAGCTCTGGGAAAAAACGAACATTGATTCTCTCATCCCCTCTAGACCCTAATTGCACACTGTATCCAGCACAAATGCACAGTTAACTAGCCATGCCTGCCCAGTGCAGGTGGTGGGACGTGCAACCCACCAGTACACACACACCTCCTGGACAAGAACTGACTCTGTGGTTCCCCAGAATTCAAAGCAGGCATTTTTCTGGTGGCCTGACTTGTTTCCCAGCATACCAACCTGCCCCTCGCAAACCAAAATGTTGCTAATTTCAGATTCTTCAGAAAACAACTTAATACAATATTTTGGAGAGGGAGGTTATGGCAAAGACACTGTGGAAAACAGCTGGAATCTGCAAAGGGCCACCACCATTTGGAGACGTGTTGGAGATTCTTTCCACTTCTCCCCAGGCTGTCTTCACCAGTGAAATGAAACAGAATAAGGGCAAAATTGAGCATAGCTTGGCTACAAATACCAAGCAAAGACAATCCAAAGTAGAAGGTGACCTTGCAGTAATCCTATAGAAACCCATCAGTCAATATTATCCTTGTTTTCCAGAGGAACACAAAGGCACCAAGCAAGAACATGCCAAATGTAGGGACAAGTAGAGTCACCTATTTCCCACTGCTGCATCTTACCAATAAGACCCTTTTTTTCCCAGATTAGTTCCAGAATATCTTTCTTGAAATACGCATACACACAGATGACATACAGGATAATTGCCCCCTTATCATACCTCTATGCTCCATATCTGCAGACCCAGCCTTCTCTCAATAGTTGGAAGATTTGTGTCACCATCTGCCATCCTGAACTCTGAGCTGGAAGGAAAAGGAAGAAGGAAAAAAGACAAAATAAGTACAGAATTGGATAGAACAGTAAGTGTGCTTGTCAGCTGGGTTTCTCTTATAGTTAATGGAGATAATCACGCCTTGAAATGCCTCTCTGCTGACTATAAAAACCACATTCCAGTTCAGAGGTAGTTATCTACACCCAGGAGGGATGAACTCCCATTTCCAGTGCATCCATGCTCATGAGGGTCCAAGCAAAGTATGGGATCACTGCCCAGCAAAGCCTCGACAGGACACCACTGGTCTGATATGGGATTGTTTTTCCCCTGTTTGCACAGATGGGAAGGATTCACCAGGGTGTTGGACCCAACATCCGTACTGCAGCACAAGGAATGGCAGAGACAACGGGGACCTCCAGGAGACCCATGCCCTCCTGGAGCAGCAGCTCAGGTGCCCTGGGTCACCGGTGGCCTAAGGAATGACGTCTTTCCACTTCAGGAGGAGATTCAGGTCTAAGTTAAGCTATCTGCAAGTAAATCCAAAGTAGGACACCAGGTTTCCATCTCCATTAAGGTCAAGGGAGCCAGCACAATCAGCAGAGCACAGAGAGTGATTCAGCTGATGACTCAATCACCCATGTTATGCAAAGCGAAGCAGCCCTCTAGACTCTGTGTACTGCATGGGGAAAGGTGGGATTCAGCTGCCTGCATAAAGGTACCTGAGGACCTTTAAGATGGTTTGGAATGCCATTTTGATGGGCAAAGGTCTCCCATCCATAGAATAAAAGAATCATTTGATTTGGAAGGGATCCTTAAAGACCATCTGGTCCAACTCTCCTGCAATGAACAGGGACACCCACAGTTCCATCAGGTGCTCCGAGCCCCATCCAGCCTCACCTTGAGTGTCTCCAGGCACAGGGTACCCACCACAGGATGGGGCGTCCACCAAATCCACTGTCTGTCCTATTTGCCAGCAGTGAGAAATACCAGGAACTCTCCTTAACTCCCTTGTTCCTTCTTGCTTAGATGGTAGAAGTTTTGCTGGTGAAAGAACTTCTGAACCCAGCTAACCTACCTTCTGAAGCAGATCAAACCCCAGACCAGTGCGTGTGAGCTCACCAGGCTGTATCCTAGCAGAGCTGGCTGGCATAACAGGTGCCTCCCAATCAATTCAGCTCAGCTGTAGCAACACAGGACAGACTGTGATTGTGTAAGGGCACAGCCCATATCAGCTGTTCCTGTATGAGTCAATTCTGCTTACAGACCGAGGCCCAGCCTTGAGAGCAAGCATGGCTCACTGATTCTGTGTTTTGCATTCATTTGCCTTACAAGTGTGCTTTCCTGATTTGCATTTGCTTATGACAGACTGAACTATTGTAGTGGGTTAAAAACAACTTGATTGACTGCATTTTCTTCCCCAGCTCTGGATGAAATGGCTCTCCTGGTTGTAGGGCTTGGCTTGTCCTGTACACCTCTGTTCCTGTAAGCAGAAAACTGCTTGCAAGAAGGAACACACATTTTTGTATGAGCATGGCATCCAAGCTGAGCCACAATAAGATGAAAAATAAAAGTAGCCACAGCACAAAGCCGTGAAGGAAGCTTCTTTCAAGGGAGAAAAGAGAAAAGACAGATGATCTCGTGCCAAAAGGCATCTTTATTACTTGTGTCACAAAAGCATGGAGAGATATGCTGCACTCATCACCATTAAATCATTAGTCATGATGAGCCTTCTCCTGAAGATTTTGCAAGAGAACAGAAGTTGCTCTTCTATGCAGGAATGTTGGTACATTAATATATTCTACAGCCCAGAGCTGCCAGGTCCTTGCTCTTTGCATAGGCAGTGAAGCACCCACAGCCTTGATTCACCATTCTCACTCCTTTGCCATGGATGGATCTAAAGGATCACGGAAGACTGAATCCACATGGCCTCACCTATTGACCATGAGGGCATTAAGCAACCCTTCCGTTCCCTCCGAATTCTCCCAGGCAAGAAGAAAAAAGGATTTTTCATCTCATGTCCCAGAATGGTAATCCCACATAGATTGAAAGCCAGGTCCAGGAAGATATTTCATCCTCTAAGGAGGAGATGGACACTCTGCTGGATGGGATCCTCACTCGCTTACTGTGGAGTCTGTGGCTGGCATGAAGTAATGCCAGAACCATAGAACTGTTTGAGCTGGAGGGGACCCTTAAAGGCCATCTAGTCCAGCTCCCCTGCAATGAACGGGGACACCCACACCTCAATCAGCCCAGAGCCTGAATGTCTCCAAAGAAGCATGGCCCCAGTTCAGATCTTTAACCAAAATACTGTCCTTTCACTTCAATATGGCATCTGAAAAGTCCCCATCAAAGAAAAACTCAAGTGAAGCATCCATCCCTCAGCTACTGTTTCATTTATTTAGGTATCTTCCCCTCCAGTCGAGTACCAAAATAAACAACTTGCAAATGGAGTCAGTGCAGAGGTTTTATGTGAGAGAGCATTTGGGGGTGAAGTCTTTGCAAAACCGATGCTGCTCCCTGCGGAAGGCAGCAGGCGTCATCGCCTCCGAACAGCGCAGGAAGCAGGCAGCTGTCCAGCTGTGAGCACAGCTGGAGCCCCGCTCCTCCCAGCATCCCAGCCTCCCCTCCAGAAATGTTAACCCAAAGGATCCTCAAATTCCTTTGTGCTCAGACAATCGCGATGGACAAAACCCTCCAGAAACCAGCAGCGCTTCACCAATTCCCACCCAAATGTCCTTGACTCAAAATAGGGAGCTTCAGCCTCCTCTGCTCCTGGGGCTCTGGCACCACCTCTGCTCCCATCTTTTTGGGGACAGCTGTTCCCCTCCTCAAGCCATTAACTGGGGCAGTGTGAAGCACAGTTAAGGTCGGCCGTTTCTTTGGACATTTCAGCTTCTTTCAGCTGGTGGCCAAGTTGGAAATAATAGGAATATGACTTCAATAATCAGACAGCTCATTTCATTAAAGATTTAATGTGGCTTTTAATCAGATGATCCCATAATTCAACTCCAGCCCAGACACAAAATTCAGTATTTATGGAGTGGAAACTTCTCATCTGTGCGGAAACCAGGAAGGGCAGAAACTTTTTTAATTTAAAAAGAAATAAAGAGACTTTAAGAGGCTCAGGCTCACTGTGGGGTTTGAACAATGATGTCCAGCTCAGTTCTTATCTCACCCAAACTGGTTCAGCCCAGACCTAGGTGAAATGCAAATGTGCGAGCGTGAGTCAGCTGCCTCTGGGGCAGGAATTTACCAAAAATAGCTGGTTATGGTGGCAATTCACTTCCTTCTATGCAGACACTGCTTTACCTATTCCCTTACTTCTCCACAGACACAGTTTTATCTATGAAGGGGGAAAAGAGGCACTAAGGCAGCTGTAGGATTCTGCATGCACGTCAGTAGCACACAGCTGTTCAATTTTCAAAGGTAATTTTCTCTTTTTGTTCAGAGGCGGGGGTTGAAAAGTAGTCCTATATGTAGAACAGCTGAGTGATTTCACTCATGTTGTCCCATCTCTGATGCCCCATCCCTGCAGACACCCAAGGCCAGGCTGGACAGAACTCTGAGCACCTGATGGAGCTGCATGTGTCCCTGTTCATTGCAGGGGAGTTGGACCAGACGGCCTTTAAGAGACCCCTTCCAAATCAAATGATTCTATGAATTTCCAGCTCTGGGACCACCTACGCTATCCGCACCATTTCCAAGACTCCTGAAGCCTTGGAAAGAGGAGCCAAGTATGTACCATGGGCACACATGGGGAGGCATGGCCACTTCATGGCAAAGGCTCTGCTGGGCCATCGCTGCTTGGTTAAGACGTTATAAACTGCAAAGAGCAAAAGCTTCTTCAGGCTGAGTGCAAAGGACCAAGGCCAGGCTGGATGGCTCCCTGGGCAGCCTGACCTGGTGGGTGACAGCCCTGCCCATGGCGGGGGGTTGGAACTAAATGTTCTTCAATGTCCCTTCCAATCTAAGCCATCCTATGATTCCATGAATTTAACTTGATCTAAGGGATGAAGCTGGAAGGTGAAGGCAGATGGGTCACTTTTACACTCACTGTCAAAATCAGAGCAATGCTCCTTGCTTGCTTAATCTGAGCCTTCTCCTTCAAGAAGGACCAGATGACTGAGTAAGTGTCAAGGTCATTCTCAAGACTGGTTAATAAATAACAATTGGGGTGGAAATGCCAGCAGTCACAGCCTCACTTCAGTCAACCTGGTATGTGTTGAGGAAGCAGAGGCAGCAGGACGTTTTTGTTGGCAGACTTGGGCTGTTTGGGTGGGGAGGGAGGACAAGCACTCAGGAGGGGACAGGAGATCATTTCAAACTCTCAGGGAACATTCAGAATTAAGTCTGATTTGGCTTGTCTAGGTTTTGGCGGTGCTGGAGTCATGGCAATAAAAAACCCCAGTGAAATGACTAATGCTCTGTACAGCTTTGGGAAAATAGGAAGCAGCTGTGGCTCCAGCCTTTCCAAGCTGAAAGCCCTAATTATTGAGAATACTTGGACTGGCACTGGATGAGGTAAACCAGGGCTGTTGAACTGCTTACATTATAGCTGAGCATCTGGGCCCAAGGAGGTGCCCCTGGAGGTGCTCAGGAAACATGGAGGTGTGTGATTTAGGGACATGGTTAGTGGGGAGGATCGGTGGTAGGTGGACAGTTGGACAAGGGGATCCTAGGGGTCTCTTTGAACCTTAATGATTCTATGATTTTTTTGTTTGCACAAAGGACAGCAGTTAACTCTTGTTTTGCTCCAGGAAATGAAATTCAATATTGAGGACTGTGCGTGGCTCCTCAAATGCTGCTTGGCACCACTGCTTCCAAGACTGGCTGTACCTAGAGAGAGACTGGCCAGAAGCACCAGCACTCAGGCTGCATGAGTTGTCTCATTTTCGTGGTGCAAGAGGAGAAAAAGTTCCTCGCATCTCAGCCAACATGGTGATGATGCAGGGAATGGGATCTGTGCTTTGGGGGTGGCAATAGAGACAAAAGCACAACTCAGCTGACCTCCTCCTCTGTGTACTGTTGAAGTCCAGTCTCAGAAGCTCGGTGTGCCAAATGGCTCTGCACAGACACTGCTGCTGACCACAGAGAGCACTCCAGCCCTCCTGGAAAGAGCTGTTGCCTGGCAGCTAAAATTATGTGAAATAAGCCTTGAAATAAGATGCTATTTCTGATCATGGTGGACAATTAAATATTGGAACAGCTTATTAGGGAAGCTGGCAGGCTCTCCTTTATGACTTGTCTCCTTTATGACAAGATGGCTGAATGGACAGGGTGTGCTCTTTGGGCTTGGATGCTCATGGTCTGCAACCATCAGGCTCCAGACAGGTGTCACCCTGTTAGTCTGACCATAATGCAATGATGTGGACGAGTCCTCATGTTTCAGGGCTTCATGGCCTCCCCTATGGGTCAAAAAAGACCCCTTATCCTTCCTACCAAATCATCTGCATGGATTACAGAAGGGGTTGAAGGGCTCTTTCACTCTTTTGATTCATCGATCAAAATCAGAGATGGTGCATGGGACATGGGGTGAGCTATGATTACAAGAAGCTCACTGCTCACCTTGTCAGGGATACTGACTCTGGAGCTGAGGAGGAACCTATCCTGAGCTCAGTGGCAATGTTTGCACCTTTCTTCACTAATGGTTGCTAGGGAGCATCAGATCCAACTCATCCAAGTGGGCTCTGTGTCAGCTGCATCATCCAAGTCAACTCATGCTGTGATCACTACCTGCCATCATAGGAGACTGTTCTTACGTGTTCATGGGGCAAAGGCTGGGATGACAAGGACTGAGATGCTAAAGATGCTAAAAACTTTAGGGCCTGGGATGAAGAGAACAACTGAGGTGATTTTATGTTCTTAGTAGTCTCTCGAACTGGAAATGCTGTAGACCATGGGAAGGGGTTGTCTCTTGAACCCTGGAAACTTATCCCACCTTCAACCACTGTCTCGGGGCATCACCAAGATGTAAACCTTCAACATCTCTCCCTATAACCTGTGCCCTCACCCTCTGCCCATTCCAGTCATCTCTGACTTACTTTGTAGCTTTCACACAGCCTTTTCCAGAAAACCAGTGATGCTGTGAGCCTTTACCTGGAAGCTACACACAGGTGGGCTTTGTACTAATTCTTCAGACACACTATTGCTCCTTCTTAAAAGGAAGGAACACAAGAAGTAATGCATTACTGGGAAATAGTTCCTAGTTGCCACAGCCCTCCACCTGAACCTCAACTGTTTCTTCAAATTCCTTGGAGGACATCTCATTCAGAAGGGCTGGCAGACCACAGTTTATCTCCTCTGACTTTGCAGACTCTGCAGCTGCTTCTTTTCCACCTGCCATCAATTCCAGCCCATCACCTTGCTCCATCCAGAAAGCCTTGCTCATCTCTCCACACCTCCCTTCATGACCTCCTTTCTTCCCCCTGTTCATCTGGCTGCTGGTAGCTTTCCAGCAGTCTGATCCTCAAGCAGATGGCCTCGGGAAACTGATTTGTAGGAGCAGATTTTCCCAAACTGCTGCTTTCAGAATCCTCCCGCTAAAACTTTAACGCCTGTTTTCTCTGGGAAGAGTAGAGATGCATTATCCCTGAAAACTTCTCGTTGATGTAATGACATACTAATAATGAAATAGAGAGAAGTTACGGATGTCTCATCCCTGGATGTGCCCAAGGCCAGGCTGGATGGGGCCCTGGCCAACCTGATCTGGTGGGTGGCAACCAGCCCATAGCAGGGGTTAGAGCTGGGTGGGCTTTGAGGTCCCTTCCAATCCAACCATCCTACAATTCTATGAAACCCACCACTCTGAGGATATGGTTGTGAGATAAAAGAGCTTCACAAGAAGCTTTTAGGAGCCCGCTGCATGCAGGTGCCTTGTGGCAGTGTTGCCCCAGGTGTGGTGCCAGGTGCATTATTTTCAATTACTAAAATGCAGCTTGATTCACGCCTGCTTCAGGGGTATCCATTCCACCTCTGGCTCCACATTGTGAGGTTACTGAGTCAGTCACAGTGCAGAGCCATCCCTGGGGAAGCAAGCACGAAGCCTGCCAATTCATTACAAACAAATCTTTCTTTCAGTTCCTTCTTGCTCTGGTGAAAGGCAGAGATTGCTGGCTCAGGACCAGCCCTGCATCCAAAGGCAGGGCTTCATGACACAGCAAGGGCAGGAGATGTATGCAGGAGGAAAACAAAGCTGAGGCCATTTTCATTCCTCTTCCTGGTTTCCTGAGAAGTGGTTTGGGTTAGAAGCATTCTCAGAAACTTCTAATTACTCACTGCCTCCAGGAAGAGAGTTATGATCCTCCTCAACACCAGCGCTTTAACAGAGCATTATTAAACCTCATGACTGCAGGTAAGTAAAATAGAGCTGAGATGTCAGGGAGGAGGAGGTGTGTTCAGCCATGCGTACAAGAGATTCTGGGGCCCCAGGGAATACCTGAGCTTCAGAAACATGCAGGAACTGGAAGGCAGCTGGATGGTTGAGAAGAGACCCTAAAAATAAGGCATTTTTCCTGCTGAGACAGAAGAGACCATAGCTTAACGAAGGCCAGGGATGAGAGGAAGGGATTCATTCAGCCTCACTTGGATATCTGTTTGAGGTGCTGGAAGAATTGTAGAATCATTAAGGTTGGAAAAGACCTCTAAATCATCAAGTCCCATCCCAACCCATCCCCACCACGCTCACTAACCACATCTCCTAGTGCCACATCCCCACGATTCTTGAACACCTCCAGGGACAGTGACTCCACCACCTGCCTGGGCAGCCTGTGCCAATACCTCATCACTATTTTGGGAAGAAATTTTCCCTAAAATCCAACCTGAACCTCCCCCAGTGCAACTTAAATCCATTACCTCTCATCTAGGAAGTCTAAAGAGGATTCTCTGGATGGTTCTCCCCATCCCAAAACTGGGTCATCAGCAGAAATGGCAAATTTCTGCCTATAGGGAAACTCCAGGTGCAAAGCCCAGCTTCCCACGCTGTCCTTCACCTCTTGCAGCATACAGGAGCCCATCCCCGTTTTCCAAGCACAACAACTTGTTCCGGGAGACCCTGTTCCAGGTACGTTGTCATGAGAGAGCTGTGGGTGCCCCATCCCTGGAGGTGCTCAAGGCCAAGCTGGATGGAGCCCTGGGCAGCCTGAGCTGGTGCTTGATCTGGCAGCTGGCAGCACTGTTCACAGCAGAGCAGTTGAAACTGGATGATCTATGAGTTCTCTTCGAACCCAAGCCATTCAAAGATTCAGTGACTGATTTAATGATTCTATGAACTAAGCCAAACGCACAACCCCCCCCCTGCAGTTAAACACAAACACCAGCACCCACCTACCCTGTCCTTTTTAAAAATCATGTCTTAGAGTTACAATCTTTTTTACTGTAAGAGCATGAATGCCTATTTCTGCACACATGTATGTGCACAAGATAGAGAGCAGGTTTTCCTGGTGCGGTGTTTAAGTAGTGCGATTGAATAAGCCCTCGCTATCAGGAGTTTTGTTTGATGGTGAGGGAGGGGGGGGCTGGTCTGGACCTGTTCCCAGAGCATTGGCTTCCCAGTGGAAAGCAGCAAGATATTAACTATTGAATGGAAGGGATCATAGAATCATAAAGTGATAAAATGGTTTTGGTGGAAGGGAACTTAAAGATCACCCAGTTCCAACCTCCTGCTGTGGGCAGGTTGCCCCCCAGCAGCTCAGGGCCCCATCCAGCCCAGTCTTGAGCACCTCCAGGGCTGGGGCATCCCAGTCTCACTCCAGTGTAGACCCACAAGCATCGCATCAAACTCAGGATAGGAAACCCAGGACCTCCCATTAAAAAAGGTTTACATTTTGGGTTGCAAATGAAATGGGATGACTTGGGTGTAAGTGTGACATTCCATAGGTGACCGTGCAGTTTCAAGCAGATGACACACCTCTGCTGAAAGACACCTACTTGTGTCCATAGAGGGAGGTGCCAACCGACCCCACCCAACCTTCCTTGATTAGGACTGGGTGCTTCTGTGCACTTGGCACACGTCTGGGCTGAGAAGGGAGATTCAGCCCACACAAGACCATGGCACAGAAGTGCAAGAAGACGTTGCAATCCCATCCTGCCTGAAATGAAGGGCAGCTTTGAGAGAGCAGCACATCAACTGCGTAGAGCCGAATGAATAAAACATCCCTGCAAACACTGCAAAGAGCTTTAAAAGAGTCATTCATCCGGGGCCTGCTTTTGCAACCGGAGCTGCCAATGGGAGTTTTGTCTGAGCACTGAGGAGGAAATCAGGCATCTGAAGGGTGAAATTTGCTCAGAGCCAGGCAGCAGCTTCAGGCAGTAATTCAGTAATTCAGGCTCCAGCAGCCTCCCGAAGGGAAGGTGGGGATCTGTATAACAGCATCACCCAAAAAAAGAACCTGACTTCCAGTGCTGCCCATCCCAGCTGTTTTAGCAAGAGCAGTTTTAAATCAAGGGCTATCCAGAAACCTATTCTTTCAGTGCAGGGCATGGCCACAGGGTGTTTTTAGGTGGGAGAGGTCAGCTGCTCTGAATAGCCCATTCCACAGGAAATGGATTCAATCGTGGACTCAACCGTGCAATTTCACGTCCCCTGTGCCTCAGGTCTTTGACGTGGATGTGAAGGAATGACAAGTTCTAGCCTCAGATAAGCATCGATAGGCTCAGATAAAGGCAGATAACAATGGCAGGACTCCAGTTTCAAGGAAAGGCCCTTAGAAATCAAGGCAAGATGCACAGCACCCTGTGCTGAAAATCAACATTGCATTTGGGAGGACTTTTCAGAGCGGAGGATGCCAAAGATGCAGAGACTACATTTACCCTTTTTGATTTCCTTCTTCACTCAAAACAGTCAATGGAAATGAGCAATCATCCAGGATAAATTACAGCTAGGTCCATTTCCAGAATTGTTTTATGTGGAAAGAGAGAACATAGAAGAGGGATTTAATGGGCTTTGGGAGCAGGTATCCTCCTGTGACTGTACAAAGCGTGTTCATCTGAGGGGTCAGCAGAAGCTCAAGAATACATTGGAATAAAGAAAGAGTCAGAGCAGAGATATTTTGGGTGCAGGATGTCCACATGAAAGCCCTTCCTTGCGTAGGTGGGCATGTGGTATTCAGTAGAGCAGCCTTTAGAGCAGACAGAGACAGCCCAGCCCATGGACTTGTGCCAGCCACTGAGCAAGTTCTAAGAGGCTGCAAAAAACCTGTTCCTTGTGACAAATGGAGCCCTCAGTGAAGGTTAATGGTGTCACATTCCTCCTCCGGGTGCTGGGTAGGTGGCACAAAGGCCCTGCAATGGGCTTTCAGAGCTTGATGATGAGCAACCACAGCATGGGCAGTGCTGGGGGACTAGGCTGTGGGGCAGACTCAGCCTGGAGTCACTGGGCTCACGGGGCATCTCCTCCATGTATTACATGTCCCATATCTCTCTGGAGCTCCACAGCAGAAAAGGTGACAACCTCCAAGCTTAAAGTCCAGAAAGACATGTGCAGCTCCATGGGGAGGACCAAGTGACACCACAGAGTCACAGAACCATGGAACCAAGAATGACTTGGGTTGGAAGGGATCTTCACCATCCTTGCCATTCAAGAGCAGGAATCTATTTCTCAAGAATCCCAAGAGCCTCAAGATACAGGGGATGCAAGGAGACCGGGGTGATGCTGTTTGAGGCCAAGGCATGAGACCTTTGTTCCCAGCTGGGACATCCTGACAACTGCTGCCACAATGTTCTGCCTAGGAAATCACATCACGAGACAAGGGAGGTGGGGGAGAAGGGCAGCCTGGTGCAGCCAGGAGGGCAGAAGACATAACTTCGGTTTTCTTGGTCTGATGCCCATCCTTGTGCTTCCTTCCAGCACACCAAAGTATGGTAAAATCCCACCGAAATGAAGGCTGATGCCCTCTGATTGCCTGATTTCCACTTTGCAGGCTCTAATTTACCCACTGAGCTGCAGTGTGTAAAGAGCACCTGGATGATTCACCTGCTAAGTGCTACTCTTGTGGGGCCAGTTAGCCTCTGCTGTTGTAAGATTTGTTTACACCTGTGCTAGGACAGCCTTGAACAAATGCAAACCTCCCACAGATGCTAATTCATATCGCTTCTCCTTTCTGTTAAATATTTATGCTCCTGATAGACACGCCTAAGAAAAACACTGGCAAGTAAGCCCGCAGCTCCACTCCATTACAACTCGATTTTATCGCAGTTTGATCTGCATCTCAAATGAACAAGAGGAGAAAACAATCTGTGCTCGCAAAGCAAACAGCATTCGGCCATTAGCAGCTTTATCAATTAGACTCCAGCAGGACCCATGGGTCAGAATTTCCAGCGCAGCTTTTGTCAGTGCTTGAACCCACAACATCCACACGGGCAGCCAAGCTTTGGGCAGATCCCCATGGCAGCAAGGAATGAAACAAACCGGGTCAAAGCAAAATGCCGTTAATTGCTCGGTGTGTGAAATCAAAGCTGTTCTGTGCAGAGAGCCCAGTGCAAAGCCTGCGTCCTTATGGCCGTGCTCCTCGGTGAGTGGAGGGAGCTGCTTGCCCCGTCCCAAAGGCAGCACAGGTCTGGAGGGCTCATCGCTTTTATTTTATGAAATTCTTTCATTTTTTTTCTGTTCCTTACTCCTCCACCAAGCAAAAGTGGTCGTGAAACAGCTCTGGCCTTTAGAATAAAGCCAGGAGGGGTGCAGAAAAGCTGCTTACCTTGTTGGAAAGTGCCCGGCGTTCTCACAGCTCTCCCTCCTTGGCGATCCCAGCACTTTCTCTTCTCTTTGGCGAGCTCTTTTCAAGGCACTTTTGTTTGCTGTTCTGCTACCTTGTCAGCTAGGGAACAGCAGTGCTCGGTAATTCAATCCTCTACTTAACTGCAGACACTCCTACTGCTGCTCACACCCATTTCCAGGCTCACCGAGGGACAAAGAGGGAGCCAGTACGAGAGAGTTTCAACCAACTGTTTGCATCAAACATCCACCAGTGCAATCACAGAGCGCTAATGATTAAGTGCTGCTTTAATTAGAAACCTGCTTTGTCCAGATTTAAAGAGCAGAAGTATTGCTTTTGTTTTTTTTTTTTCCCCTTGTTGTTGCAGAAAGCCAGGCATGGTGCTACGCGGTGCCACATCAGCACTTGGGCCCCAGAGCCTCAGCCCCAGTCCTTGACTCTATCTGACCCTAATTTCAGCAGCCAAAACAGCCTGAGAGGGGGATGCTGTGGGCATACACCCTGCTGGGTCTCCCTTGCTGCTTGTGTGGCTCTGGCAATGGGGAGCTGGGGGTGAGGATGGCCACCAAGGTTACCGGCCTGTGATGGAGCACTGGAGCGTGCAACCAGGCTGCCTCCCACGAGACAGATAATGATAAACTAGAAAATCACATCAGAGCTGGCAGTGCTTGCTGTAGCCACTGCCTGTAGCAGAAAGCTCTCCTCTTTGCTGGGAAAGGTGGTTCAGAAGAGGCGTGAGATAACTCAGATAGTTGGGCTTCATGTCTACCTCCCTGGTACCTGACATTGGGTTTTTTCCACCCTTGTAATGATCTTGGAAACACATAGGTGGATATATATTGTGGTATGGCAGCTCATCATTAAGAAAAAAGCACTTGCAAAGGGTGGCTCTGACACGAAGCTGTGAAAGTTGCCTTGGTGCCACTGGCTATGGGTGACCTGAAGACAAGCCATGTCTTTTCTGTCTCAAACACTCTTGGTTGGTGATGGGAACATCCCTCACTGGAGAGGAGCTGAGGACCCTGCTGTCACTGGCTGCCTCTGCCTTTGGATACCAGGGCCCATTGGGTGCCCATGATGATCTTCTGCTTGCTTTTGGGGAGCTTGCTCAGACCTGGACTTTCAGAGGAATTCAGAGGCCAGGCTCCCAGTGATGTCTATGGGAAATGAGCTTCTAAACATTAGTCCCTTCATCTCCTGTGCTCACTTATGAAATGAGGACACCAACCCTGCTCCCCTTTTTGCAAGAGAAGGAAAAGGTCACCAGGCACTGGGGTGTGAGAATGAAGACCATGTGTAGATCAGAGAGGTGCCAGAAAGGACCCTGCCCAGCGTGGGACCCAGTTGAGTTTTGAATGTCTCCATGGATGGATGTTCCACAGCCTCTCTGGACTAGGATCCACCCATGTCCTTCCCTTCCTACACATCAAGTTTCTCTAGCCATGTTTTCCTATGTGGAGCCAGGAATTGGACTCAGTGCCCCTTATGGGTCCTTTCCAACACAAGATACTCTATGATTCTATGATTAATTTCTTAGAATAATCCACATAGACTGCAAAAGAATATGGGTCAGCTCATCAGCTAAATCAGATACAAGAATGAGACTAAAACATAGTTTGCAAGTTTGAGTCTGAGGGACCTGTAATGAGATGAGTGCCCAAAATACTCGTGGCATTAGGTACAGATCAGCATACCACCAATCACAATAGCTGCAGATCAGGGTGCAGGTTGAACCTGCTCATTCAGCTCGCGTTTGAAGGAAACATTTTAGGTATCTCATGGTTTGATGGCTGCAGATGCAAAATTATCAGTGAGCAATTCACCTGCAGCCTCTACCTTACATTTCTCATTCATTTCATCTCTGAAAATTCATGCTAAGTGTCTTCCTCTTCCAACCCATCTCCACTGCTGCAGCTACATGAATGTGAGCCCTGGGAAGCACGTCCTTCCTATCAACACTCCTTTGGTTGTAAGGCCCATTTTGGCTCATGCACGCATGGCGTTTGAGCTGCCTGTCCCAACTCCTTTTCACCTCCACGAAGTGGTAAATGATCCTGGCGAGCTTTTTAAGGAACTCAAATCCATAGAAATGTATGTAGAGCAGCTTAGGACAGTGAGTGCTGAGAGGAAGGGAAATGTTTGTCATAAAACATGGGCTCAATTAGCATTGAGCTGTAGGCACTTTTTCTTCCTGCTAATTTCGGTCATGCCATGGGGTTACAGAGCAGAAAACATTATTTCCGAGCAGTTTAACTTGGTGCTGGTGGAGAACAGAATAGCTTGGCTTCTGTAACTGCACATAATCTGAGATGTTCCCGTTCCAGCCAATTTTCCCATATGTATGACCCCATGTATTTATATTCGCATCCTGAGCCTCGATATTCCCAGAGCTCAGAGACCTTGTGGTTTCAGGATATTTTCCATATGCACAAATGGCAGATGAGGCTGTGTTCTGCATCCCAGTGCAAGCCTAAGACATTGGAGACATTGTCACAGGGAGCTGCTGGGGGAAATCAGAAGTGCTGGGAGGAAGAGTACAAGATCAATGTTTGGCAGCACCGTGGCCCCCACCTGCCTCACCCTTGGCCACCCCACGTGCCTGTGGACAAGGTTAACATTGTGCACAGAGAAACAGGCTCTGCCAAGGGTATATTTACCAAATGACACGTTGCAAAGGTATTTCCACCCCAATGCATGGCTATGGAGCTCTGGGAGGAAGAGGAAAGGCCAAACCCTGCAGGTGAGATAACACAGCAGGGGCCTCTTGCAAAGGGAGGAGGCAAAAAAAAACCAAACAAACCATATATCTGCTCAAGAATGCAGGTACCCTTGCTGCTTCTATGGGGTTTTGGTTAGTGGGCATGGTGGGGATGGTTGGGGGTTGGACTGGATGATCATTGTGGTCTTTTCCAATGTTAATGATTCTGTCAGGATCCTGCAGTGCATCGTATGGATTTCTGAGAATCTTGCAGATCTTCCATGACTCCAGACTAAAGCATGTGGCATTTTGCTACACGTTCCTCACTCAGGCACTTCTCTGCCCTGCAAAATCATTGTGTCCAGATGAAAAACCACACAGTGCCTCTTATAGGACTCCCTATAGATCAGATACCAATCACTTGGGGAGTCTTATGACTTGCAGCAGCACCAGAGGCACCCAGAAGCCCAGTCAGCTCCACATCCAGCCCATGAGCAGGGCAGGGAGGCACTGAGCCTCAGGTTTGCTCTAAGGTTTGCTGAGGGAAAGTGAACATAACTTTGCTCTTTGGCCCCATGGGTTTGGAACAGTGGAGGTCAGGGCTTGGCATGGAAAATGCTTTGTAGGACAGTGCTCTGCAAGAAGCAGCTGACAGGGCAGCACGGCTGCAGCTGATGGGTGCTGGTTAATGGGCAACCACAGCAAGTGGAAGGGAACTGAGACAGAGGGAGGTGCATGGACACGTGGCTGAGCAGAGCTTCTACACAAGGCTGTCCTGCACCATCCAAAACAAAGTGTTTTTCAGCTGCAACCAGTCCCTGCATCCTCCAGCTTTCAGAGCACAGAGAAGCCTTTCCATCCCATCTCTCGGACAGCGTTGTGCACAGAGCCATGCATGTACCACCTCCTGGAGAAGCAGTGGCAGGATGTGCTAAGCTCTCTCCTCCAAATTCAGAGGAAAGGAGTGGCCTTGGCAAGCCACGAACACAAGGAATAGCTTGGTGAGAGCTTTGGAGAGCCTGCTTGACCTCCTGGATCCAGCAGCCTGCAGCAGGTTGAGACAGGAGCAGCAGCTCTGGCACAGACCTTACAGTGTTGGGGCAGAAGCAACCTGTACCGATTGCTTCAATTCATTGTTTGGCAGTCTTAGTACAAACTTCATTTTAAGCCAGCTATGATGGGATGTGAACTGGGAATGTGAGGCTTATGGGGAAAAGAAACCCCCTTGCAAGAGAAAAGGAGAGAGTTCAGAGATGGTCACATCTCACAGCACCACCACAAAGTCTGCCAGGGGTGCTGGTCAGCCCTGAGCCCTTCTTCCATGCCCTAAAATATCTACAAGCCATCCCTAAAGGTGGGATGCACAGCTCGGAGACTTTGCTAGAAGGGAGAAATGCCTCAGTAGTAGCATCTGCACTGACTGTAACAACAAGGTGAAGCAACACGGATGGAGATGGCCATGCTGTGCTGGACCTCCCTTGGGCTCGCAGTGTGAGCTCCAGCTGCACCCCACTGCAGGGAACTGCTGTAGCAGGGGATTGATGATCTCCAAAGGTTCCTTCCAATATGTAGTTCTGTGATTCTGCGATTCCCAGAGCTATATTTGGGGGAAGGTGGAGGAAAACCCTCGACGAGGTCAACCTGCATTGCACTGGGGCCAGCTGCAGTGTGGGGAGTGCTGGCCATACCTGTGTGCACTGCGGGCGTGGGCTCCCCTCTGCGTTTGCTCACTCACACCGTGGCCAGGAATTAACAGGTGCACTGAGAAAACAGGATAGCTGAGGTGGGAATGCAGCACGGGCAAACAGCAGCCCTGGATGCCTTCCAGATGGAGGAGGAATGCGGCAGTGGGGCTGCGGTTCAGATTGCTGCTGTATCTGGGGAGGCTTCCAGAAGGACATGAGTCCCCCAGACCCCATATCACCACCAGACCCCACTCCTAACGCTGATGCAAAGTTCAGGCAGCCTATGTTCTTTGGGTTGCTGGCTGGCTGCCTGCTGGGATGAATGAGGTCTGTGCTAGAAAAGCTTCAATTTTCTATTACTTCAGAAAATTACCCTGGTTTTCCAGAATGCCAAAAGGCTCCAGGGAAGTACTCGGTGTCATTGGGAACTCAGCAGGACTTGGCTTTTTGGAGATGGAGAAGCTAACAGGCTGAGCTTCGAGGCAATGTGATGTACTTCACAAGGTGTAACCCCAGGTGATGATATGTGGGAGAACCAAGCTATTGAATTCCTTTCCCTGAGCATTTTTCTCACTTTTACATAAACTACAGACAGCCAAGCTGAGGTTCTGGGCTGTCAGCTGCTGATAGCTGTTATTAAATTACCAACTTCCTCTAGAGATCTTGAATCCCGATTCAGCCCTTTACAAAGCAAATGTAGATGATTTACAGGCACCTAAACACATCATCCCAGGGTAAGCCATCGTGGGAGCCTTGCAAGAGATGTGTACCTATCCCATGTCAGGAGGTCTCAGGAGTTACCAGCTGGGAGATGGTTGAGGTCTCCCAGTCAGTATCACTGCGGGAGCTGAGTAAGAACAGGAATAAGCCCAGATTGTCCAAGCCTGGTGGTGGACATGAAGACCAATCCTCCATGTTCTGTCACCAGAACTGTCTTCAGCCCTCAGCCACAGCACAAAGCTGATGTTTCTCCCAGGTAGAGAGCCACGTCTGCCTCAGATAGGAGGGCAGTGAGGAGAGGGAGGACAAAAAGCAGAGAGAATCGGTAAAAACAAGCACCCTTCCAAATGAGCCAGTCTTGCAAACTGCTGTATTTGCAAGGAGTTTCACAAAACCTCAAGGGTTCTCTCTCAGCCCTAATGAAAACCTTATGAAACCCTACAAATTCCAGCACGATTTGGTCAGGCTTGACAAGCATAGCCTTTGTAATTTCTGGAATCAGCTGAATCCAGCAGAAGAAGCTGCACATGCAGGGAGTGCTCAGCCCAGCACGAGTTAATGGGGGTGTGATCCTGGCAAAGATTAGCCCATGGCAGCCTTTACTTGGTGAAGGAATAACTTGCTGCTGTCATGGTGGTGACACCCCCTGAGGTCTGCGCTCCTGGGGACTGTCCTTACATGGGAAGCACACCGTGAGCAAGATGGTGCATTAATGTCTTGTCCTCATGCGGGAGCTGAAGCAAAAGGAGGTCATTTACACCTTTTTCATAGAATCACTATGGTTGGAAAAGACCTCTAAGATCATCTGTGCCAACCGTCCACCTGCTGCCTATATCGTCCGCTAAGCCGTGTCCCCAAAGGCCACATCCCCACAGTTCTGGAACACCTCCAGGGATGGTGATCCCACCACCTCCCTGGGCAGCCTGTGCCAATGCCCAGTCACTCTTTCAGAGAAGTTCTTCCTGATATCCACCCTATTGGCCATGATTAAATGGGAGGCTTGTGTAAGAAACGGAAAGTCAACACAGGTCCCCAGCAGCTCATCCCACCGTGGAGATGCAACCTGAGTTTCTCTCCTATGGGGTGTAGCTGGTCATTAGCACCTGGTGCAACCAACTGGTCCCAGTGGTCTTAATGGGAGTTTGGGTCACTGGATGCTGAAAGGCATTGCTGCAGAACACACGGGCTGTAGCAGTGGAGGCTGCTGCATCTCACACCCACAATCTTTATTTTTTTTTTAGCACTCAAGCAGATCAGAGGTTTTCACGACTGTGGGAAACCTGATTGCTCACATCAGTGACTATACCTGAGTGCCCACAAAATAACCCCACCCTCCCACACGAGCTTAATCTTTAGTTCCCATCACCTCAGTGACCTGGCCGCACGTGTGACTACACAAAGTGACTCTGCTGGGGGTGGAGGTGGGGATGAGCTCCTGAAGCCCCATCCTTCTGCCACCAGTCCTATTTTTTGGAATTGTGGTGCCTGGATGTTGGAAGTGCCAGGGACTTGTGCCATGAGAAGGGCAGCCAGGAGAGGACCTTGACTTTACATTTGGGTCTGTTCCCCAAACCTCCTTGCAACAGAGCAAATTTTTCTCAGTGGGCAGTTTGGTAGCTGAGCTGTTTCCCAGCTCCTGTTGTTCAAATCCACTGAATGGAGCCAATGAATTTCAAACCAAAGGAGGTGAAGGAGTCAAGCTGCAGATCCCCAGGACCTGCAGGCAGAGCCAAACCGTGTCCATGAGCTCAGGGTACAGCAGGTAGCTGTGGGACGAGCTATTGTTTGTAGGAATGCGGCCCTGCCTGTGCCAACCAGGAAGGAGGAAGGAAAATGAATCGCCCCAAAGGCTGAGAAATTGTCACTCTGTTCAATGTCAGCCCTCCCTGCTATTCATGGTCCCATGTCATGGGTCGGGTGGGCTGCAGCAGAACCCGCAGAGTCAATGGATGAGGAATTCACACAGCCATGTTTTGGGTGATGTCATGGTCTGGAGTGTTCACTCACTCTGTCAGTACAAATCTTCAGAAAGTCAAGGCCAGAGATGGAAACCAGGTCTTATGTGTCCCCCATACTACCCATTGCTGCACACGTCACTGCTCTGTTTTGTTTGGGCCTAAAAAGCTGGCAATGAGTTTGGGTGCCAACAAGTGTTGGCCTCATTGGCCAACAAGCATTGGCTTCAAGCATCCCCCAGCTGCCACCAGCTCTGAGATGGCCAGCAAGGACCTGGTGGTGCACCCCAAAAAACTCTCATTTCAGGAAGAACCTCACTTTGAGGCTGATACACCCAATTCCTGCTGGCGTGCTTTGGCTGTTAGCACAAACATCAACACTGCCTGTCCTTAACGGGTCGGAGCACCAGCACCCAGTGAGGAGTTCACCCGAGCGTTGTCCTGAGCCGTTCTAGTTACCATGTTTGCACACCAAACAAGAAACCTGCCTTAATTCCGTATGGGATAGGTCTCTTTCTGCTACAAGGGAGAGGTCATGCTCGAGCTATCCGTGTGCCAGTGAGCAATTCCATTCGGTTCTAACCAAACCTGCTTGGGAGATGGATGATAAAGAGATGCTGGGGAACTGGCAGTGTGTGTGACTGCATCAGTGTGCTCTCAAGCTTTGACTTCTTGGCCATTTTTGCAGAGTTCTGCCCTGCCTGCAATCTGACACATTCACAAAGACGGGGGAGGATGAGGATGTGGAGGCACATGGTAATAAAGGGACCACGCTTTGTACATGGAAAATGCAGAAAGAGCAGCAGCCACTGGTGCAGCGTTGCTTTTTGCATGAACCAGTGACAGATTCAGGCTCTCTCAGGAACATTCCCCCCCTCCCCCCCCCCCCCCCTCCTCGCCCCTCCCCATTCCCTTCCCTTCCCTTCCCCATTCCCTTCCCCATTCCCTTCCCTTCCCACCCCATTCCCTTCCTGTGCCCATTCCCTTCCCCATTCCCTTCCCCATTCCCTTCCCCATTCCCTTCCCCTCCCCATTCTCTTCCCCATTCCCTCCCCCATTCCCTCCCCTCCCCTCCCCTCCCCTCCCCTCCCCTCCCCTCCCCTCCCCTCCCCTCCCCTCCCCTCCCCTCCCCTCCCCTCCCCTCCCTTCCCCTCCCCTCCCTTCCCCTCCCCTCCCCTCCCCTCCCCTCCCCTCCCCTCCCCTCCCCTCCCCTCCCCTCCCCTCCCCTCCCCTCCCCTCCCCTCCCCTCCCCTCCCCTCCCCTTCCCTTCCCTTCCCTTCCCTTCCCTTCCCTTCCCTTCCCTTCCCTTCCCTTCCCTTCCCTTCCCTTCCCTTCCCTTCCCTTCCCTTCCCTTCCCTTCCCTTCCCTTCCCTTCCCTTCCCTTCCCTTCCCTTCCCTTCCCTTCCCTTCCCTTCCCTTCCCTTCCCCATTCTCTTCCCTCCCCTCCCCCCCTCCCCTCCCGTCCCCTCTCCTCCCCTCCCCATTCCCTTCCCCTCCCCCCACTCCCCTCCTCCCCCTCGCCCCCCCTTCCCCTCCCCCCCCCTCTGGCATTGAGTAGCAGCACAGCAGCAGCAGTTTCCCAGATTTTACATAACTTCCCTTCCAAATGTATTCCTAGAATGAGTCTTTTTTTGTTTGTTTTTTTTTTTTCTTTATTTTCCTGGCAATGTCTTCTTGTTTTGTTTTTTTTTTAAACTTATGGTTATTTTTTTCTTCAGAAGAGTAAACAATCCAAGCTCTGTCAGTCCCAGCACCTCTCTGCTCTCCTGCAGAGCAGCTCCCCATGGCACAGGCTGCACGTGTCTGTTCAGATATCTCTGTGCTTGGACTTCTCAGGCAGGAGAGATGAACGTGAACTCCCTGCTCAGTCACAGAATCGCAGAATGGTTTGGGTTGGAAGGGACCTCAAGGCCCACCAAGCCCCAACGCCTGCTGTGTGCAGGGAAACCCCACCAGCTCAGGCTGCCCAGGGCCCCATCCAGCCTGTCCCTGAGCACCTCCAGGGATAAGGCACCCACAGCTCTCTGGGCAGTAGTGCTGGGGCCTCACTGCCCTTTGAAGAAATGTTTTTTCCCTAACATTCAACCTCAATCTCCCCTCTTTTAGTTTAAAGCCATTCCCCCCTTGTCTTGTCACTGCAATCCACGATGAAAAGCCCCTTCCCATCATTCCTGCAGGCCCTCTTTAAATACTGGATATGGGAAGAGCTGTGCCCACAGCCCTGCTGGCAACCATTCTGTGTGCAATTGCTTAAAACAGCAGCAGCGCTTAAAATAGTCCCATTTTCTCTTCCTCTATCCCAATACATCACTAAAGGCAGCAACCACAACAAAGCAGGGAAGAGCCCTCCCTGGGGGAAGCAGCAATAGGAAATGCCCATAAAACCCCACAAAGCCCACCCAGCTTACAGTGATGGCTTCAGGGCAGCAGGGCTTTGTTCTTTTCTTGGAGCTTTAGGTGGGACTGAAGTGATTTCTGCTTGGATTTCCTGAGAACCAAAACCCTCTGGATGGGGTGGGGGAGTCAAAGGATGAACAAAGCCACGAGTGATACCTCCAGGCAGGCAGCAAATGACAGGTAAAGTCATCAGAACAGATTTCTAGGAAAATGGGACCATGCCTGCATGCAGTTTATAGACCTGTATTGGGAGCACTGACATCAGCATCTCTGTCCAGCTCTTCCTATTGCTCAGTGGCTAAGGCTGAGCTGAAAGTGAAAACAGAATGTTGGGAGGGCAAGCGGAGCTCACTGTGGCACAGTGACTGTGGCAGTCCTGGCTGTCCTACATTTGAGTTTCTTTCGTTGCAGGAGTTCAGATAACTTCTAACAGCCCTTATATCTCAGGGTTGTTAAAAGAGAGAATTCATTAGGCTGCAGTTGAGCTCATTTAGTAACTGACAGTAGTTCCCCTGGCTGAAATTGCTGCTGTGACAGCAGAACCAGCAGCTCTCCAGAGCAGTGGGTGCAGCAGGGAAGGATGCACTGTGGGGAATCCTGTTCTGTGCTGCACCGACGGCCAGCAGGGTTTTTCTTCTGGAATGGGCATGGTGAGGATGGGGGGGATGGACTGACAGTTGGACTAGATGGTCTTAGTGGTCTTTCTAACCTTAATGATGGTATGATTTTGCTCTGAAGGCAGGGGGAAGTACAAGCCGCTCGGGTTTCTCTTCCCACCAAGTGTATTTCATTTCCCTTTGGCTTAAAGCTTGCCAGATCCTAAACTGCCCTTGCTGGGAAGCAGGGTCCCAGGTGTCCTGGTGAAGGCCAGGACTCAGCCATCCACAGACCCCAGCCTGGGGTCTGACTTTCACAAGCAGCCTCCCGTTGCTGCAGGAGCACAAGAAATCCCACCGTGCTTATTTAAGTTCGTAAGAGAGACATCTTTCATTCTTTGCAAGGGCAGCTCGAGTTAACACACACACCAGTTTCACACTGGAGCCGCGTCCCATCAAAATACAAATGGGTGTGGGGGAAAGAATGAAGGAACCTTCAGCTGAAAGCCAGGCAATGCATGGCACGGGCCCAGGGAGCAGGGGTGGCTTTGCTTGGCTGCTTGGTGCATCTCACAGCCCCCAGCAGCATCACCCCTTGTCCCATCCTCTCCCTGGCGGCACCCAGCACCCCAATTCAGGCTCTCCCAGCATCCACCACCCAAGTTCCCTCAGATGAGGTCCTATCTTCATTAGAACATAGCGAAGGGAGGTAGAACATCTGTCCCCAGCTCTCATTGGGCACTTCAGCCAAATCCCCAACAAGTTAAAACGCTGCTGCTTAAGACAAACAAACAAACCACCAAGGTTAGCAGCAAAGATTTTGGCAGGGAAAAGCGGTTATCTCACCAGGGAAGGTATAACAACATCATTTCAAACTCTGTTTGAGAAACATTGATTTCCCTCTTTACTTCTTACGCGCTGATGAGAGGATCCTGAGCTTCCATGGAAGAAAAAACTCAATAGCTAAAATGAACACAAATGTTCTGTGCGCTGTGTTTGGCTGGGGAGACCCCGGCTCCTCCTGCAAGGGATTTCAGCACTCATTAAACAAATGAAGGAATTACCTCCGAGGCACCAAGAGCGATTTTAATTGAGGGAAGACATTTCCCACGCGGAGCACAATGCTGGCAGCAGATGAAGACACCAAAGCTGAGGCGATGATTGCGCTTGAGATAACGTCTTCTCAACTCCTTTTATGGTGCCTTCAGCAGCCATCGCTGCACAGCTGCACCATCTCGTGGTGCACCCACGCCCTGCATGGCCAAAGCCTTCCAACCTTCATTTTCCTCTCCATTCCCCAAAGACTTTGACCAGAGTTGAGTACGAAACCCAGGGGCTCCCAATGCCAGGCCCTGCTGTGCCTCATCCCCGTGCTACGAGGTCACCCCATCTCCCCTCCTTTCAATCGCAACTATCATCATCCCAAATATTTGCCCCCGTTCTTTCAGTTACCATTTCAAGACCTGCTCAGCACATAAGGCATCAGGACCACGGAATGATGATTCATCTACATCTGCCTCAGCTGAATTACTGACAAGTCTGTAGATGGTTTGGAGACCAAGGCTCCATTGAGCTAAGCGAGCCTCACAAGCCCTCACTGTTTAGAGAAATTATTAGAAGGCAGATTAAGGGACACTGAGCCAAGACAAGAACCCATCCAAGCTCAGTCTCAGCCCAACTCTCACACAGCAATTTGCTCTGCTCAGCTGGAAATGGGCTCCGCTCTTGACAGAATCCTTCCTCCTCCATCTCATAAATGCGTTTGCCCACGAAGGAACAGGATGGCCAAAGACATCATTGGCATACAAAGCCAGGCCAGATGGGGAACTGGGCAGCCAGGTCTAGTGGATGGCATCCAGCCTGTGGGAGGGGGTTGGAACTGGATGACCTTTATGGTCCCTTCCAACCCAAGCCACGCTATGATCTGATGATAAAATGCAGCAATTCCACCCATCACCCTGCCCGTGGGCCTAATGAGCATTGCGTTATTGATTGGAGAGCTGCCCCTCCCCTGGCTGCTCCCTGCTGTTCCCTCTGGCTGTTGTTGCACCCAGAGAGCAGAGCTCAGCGCTGCCTCTCCTCTCCCTCTGAGGGGCTGTATGGCCATGAGCCCTCCCCTCAGCCTGCTCTGCTCCTCCTCACACCCCTTGCCCTCCAGACCATTCCCCATCTTTGTAGCCCTCCTGTTGACTCTAAAAGCTGTACATCCTTTCTACGCTGCGGTACCCACACCTGCATCCAGTGCTTCAGGTGAGGCTGCATCACACAGAGCAGAACAGGACAAGCCTTCCCCCTGCTCAGCTAGCAATGCCACCATGCTCAGCTTGAGCCAACACATTACATACACCAGTCCCACCAGTTCCCTCCAGTTTGCTCAGGGTACAAACATTGCTTGGCAGCAGATCGGTTGTCACCTGACCAGTAACAGGCTCCTCACGCACTCACAGTGGGCAATTCTGATGTTTCTATCAATTGCAAAGAGACAGATGCTAGCAGTGCACATCTCCACAGTTCTGGTACATCTCCAGGGATGGTGACCACACCTCCCTGGGCAGCCTGTACCAGTGCATCACCACTCCTGCAGAGACAACATTGTTCCTAATATCCAACCTGACATTGGTGGCTTCAGTAGCTGCAATCTTTTCTATCCAAATCTCAACAAGAACAAGAAAAGAACAGGGACTGAACCCAGCTTACCCCTCAGGGCTTCATCTTGACCAGAGCCTGTACTTGGGCAGGAAAAGAACGAGAACTTTCTATCCTGCAAAAAAAACCAGTCCATTGCCAAGCCAGTAACTCTTGGAACAACCCCCAGACTGCGTGTAGCATCTGTGGATGCTGTGCAGTTGTATTAGTAAGGATGAAATACTCAGCCTGCTGTGTTGAGAACAGCGATTGTGGGTGTGCCAAATAGGGAATCCTCTGTTGGCCCACCAGCCTTGGCCCTGCTGACACCCAGCTCCAGATGACCGCTAAGGTTGATGACCTTCATTTCTCTGTCCCAACACCTCCGTGCGATGTACATCCCAAGCCCAGACATGGCTACAGCACATTAGGAGATGAATGTGAAATGAAGCGATGGCGGTCACGGAGGAGAGTGTGTCCTCTGAGGTCTATTGGTATAGCCAAGTTGATGCAGCCACCACCTCAAAACTTCAGTCTGCTGCTGATTTAAGGGATGCCCAAACCAAATCAGTTTAAATCGTTACATGGTGAAGGTGCACAACTGCAATGCAGATCTGCTTTAATAGAGAAATGACTTGACTCAATACATTCAAGCTGGTAGCTTCCACAAATGTTGCTTGGGCAACCCCAGGACAACCTCCTCCTCTGCACGTCTTCCTGCAAATCAGCACTTGAGAAGGAAGCTTTGTTTGCCAAACCAATTATTACTCAAAGATCGTTTCTCTTTGGGAAGCTCCAGGTGAAACCAGCAGAGGAGTCCAGAGGAACTCTGTGCTCCTGAGCACAGGGATGGAGAAGAGCTGCAGCACTGCAATCCATGCCAGGAACAGTGCTGGGGGCTGTGGGGTCTGGAGCTGCACCCAGCTGGAAAAGCCCAGCACATGGTGCAGGAATGTCAGAGCAGATGGCTTTCCTTCTGAGTCAGGACACAATAAAAGGGCAGAGGCAGCTTGGAGGCACGAGCACAGAGGTACGGACGCAGACGCGTTCAGTTTTTCAAGCGGTTTCAATCATTGGGGTCACAACAATGGTACTTCTCTCACTTCTCTGGAAGTGCTGTTTTGTGAACTTTGAGACAGTCGATTCACTGAGCTAGAGGCAGGCGCGTTTACCCTAAGTAGCAGCTAAAGAGATGGGTAAAACTGAAAAAAACAGTAACCAAAAAAACCCAACCCATCAGAAAGCAATCTAGGTCATTGCAACCAATCACAGGAACAACCCAAAATTCCAGCTAGCAAGTTATCTGGAGCCAGCTGCTGCTTCTAACAGGCCTGAGGTTTTCTGCTCATAAAGCATTCACGTTGTGTGCCTTTTCCTAGGAAGGAAAGCTCTGCATAAGTCTTACTGTGTCAGATAAGTCCTGAAACAGACCTTCCAACCAAACCAAATGTACTATTCAGATATCCACACATACAGCAGTGATGTTAAGATCAGCTATTCAAGTAGCTGCAGTGAGCCCCTCACAAGACATCCCCCAGCTCTGAGACTTCAACACATTGTTGTGTGACCTCATCCCAGCGATGCAAATAGCTGGAACGTCTGCCAGAGTCACCACCGATTTGTTTAGCAGAATTCACAAGCAGTTCATCAGCTCCGTTTGCACAAGCAGGTGCCAGGGCAGTCCATGAGGAGTCCTATATGTGATTCAAGATGAGGAGAGGGAAGGAGAGAGGGATGGAGATGGAGGACTTCACTGCCTAACATGGATGCGTGCAGCAGGAATACAGTCCGTGTCAGATCAGGGCAGTGACTGTTACTGAAAGGAGAAAGGCAGAAGTTGTTTTTTTTTCCCAGAGAAGTATTACATGCACAAGTAACTACATTGGTAAAATCTTTTTTTATTTGTGACAGTAAAGAAACCATTCAAAACCTGATTGACAACACTTCTCTCTCCTGAAAACACTCACGGTATCTGTAGTGTTTCTCAAGTATCGCTGGATTGTTCATTGCATTAAAGTGTAAACAGCTCCATCATTAGGAAAAAAAAAAAAAAAAAATCACCAAGAAACATTTCCATTGCTTAACTCCTCTGCTAAGAAGTGCCCGATAGAAAGAAGAAAAAAGATGTCAGCTGGATTGTTACAACAGAACGTGAATCAGCGACCTGACAGCTGGTGTTGCATAGTTTCCCCGAGTGTGCAGCGACTGCCCCGCGCGCCTCACCTGCCCTCCTGCCCCACAAAGGCACACATCACAGCACCTTGGAAATCAGAGGCACAAACCGGGTTTTGTTTTACAAATAGGGCTGTGCGGTACTGTGTTTTATTAGTTAAAAAGAATCTGTAAAACAGAGGATTACGTGTTTGGAAATTATATAGCTACAGGTTTGTGGGTTTGTTTTTTTGTTTGTTTGTTTGTTTTTACACTGACATTTCCAAAGCTGCAACATCAGTACACACCGCTGTCGTTTCCATACATTGTCCCCGGCCAGTCTCATCAGAATCGTGCTGTGATAAAAGTGACCGTTTCCACCGATAACCCCATCTCTCCAGGTGTTGAGTTTCTTCCACGTATGACTTTGCTGCTTAAGAAAGACTGAAGGGCCAAACAACAGATGACTCCTCCGAAGCCGCCTCTGTGAACGCAGCACGTCGCTGCCATCCTCAATCGGCGGCCAACAAATATTCCACGCACAGCCCTAAGTTTACAAATGGCAATTTAATCGTAACGCTTCGGTTGAGTTTCAAGGATCGATGGCATTCTGCCTTACAGCTTCATTTAAAAATACCCATACAGGCAAAAAACCTTTGTGAACCCAACATAAAACGGACAACGGAATTTCCATTGCTTTCGCTGGACTGAACGATCAACTGGAAAAGACTCCTTAATGCTTCTCTGATACCCAGGAATGCAGCTGAGAACCAGGCTGAGCGCCAGCCCTGCCTGCATTAACTGCACTTGGAAATAAGGGAGAGCTTTAGGAAACCCTTTTTCTCTCCTATTTTAATTTTTTTGAGATCTTGTATTTATAATACAATCAAATACCCGTATTGCAAATCTTGCAGACATTCCACTCATTTCTCTGGCTTTGCTGAGAGAACTCTATTGCTTTGTTAGATTCTAGATGCTTTCAATATACAGTGCATGGATATCCGTGCTAACTTAAAACGTGGATTTTTACGTACGACAACAGCATCAAAATAAACAAACGTGATGGTTTGATCCCTTTGCCCAAATCTGAAGAACCAGGAAAGCTCTGAACACTCCAAGTTTTATTTCAATGGGAATGAATTAAAAAAAACATCAAATGAAAAAGCCCCCAAACTACGACAAGACTGACAAACCTACAACAGACATTACAGAAAAGAATCCTAAAATGCTAGCAGAGATCAAAACTGTTGCTAGGTTTCACCCCTTCGTTTTGTCACCAAGTATCTTTTTAATGCTTTACTCAGCTAAAATAAGGGTTTTTTTTTTGTCTGAAAATTTGTGCATTTCGAGAGCTGAACTAAACAATACAGACCAAGTGGAGCTCTTGTACAGAGCGTCATCAGAACTGTTCATCCAGAACCTGGAACAGAAGTTCAGTTGTCCATTGTATGCGGATTTGAAAACAATACAAGACACTTGAATAATCAACATTCATTCACAGACTTAAGGCAACTGGTTCATGAAATTGCTGCTTTCGTAAATGCAAACTAACGACATGTTCATCTCACATGTAACAGGTTACAACCGTAAAACGGGGACGTCTCAGGGGGTTACTCATCATCTAATTGGAAGATTGTTTGGTCTAATGCTAGCGAGAAAGTCTTTGAATATTTTCAGCCATTCCTATCATACCTGCACAACTAACTACGACCTGAATACTTCCCTGCAAACTGCATCTGCAACACAGGAGCTACAAACACAGTTGAAAATACTGCTCAGAGAACAACTTTTTGGCAGCTTACAGTTTCATTACTCTGAATTCAAATACAAAATTAAACAATCTCAAACTGAAAGTCAACGTTAATGGACTAACCAGAATCCACATGTTGTTATTTACTTTTCCCAAGCAACGCACGCTTTTGTTGCTGTTGCTGTTTTTTTGTTATGTTTAAGTGTCAGCTTTGTCTTTTGTTGTGGCACAGAGTCGTACAGTACTAAGGTGATGCCAACTGGTGAGGAAACAAAACGGTGACGCCGCACAGACTCACAAGTGTCCCTGGGCTGCCTCCATCACCCTCACTGCGAGGGCCAGGTCATCCCCCAGCTCACACTGCACCCACACCAACCTACTCACTGCCTGCGTAGGCTGGTCTGCCCTTCTATGAATGGATTCCTTAAGCTGCTTCACCAATGGGTTAGACAAGGATGATGAGTCCATCGCTTTTTCTTTTTTTTTTTTTTTTTCCCCCCAAGTCTGTCAAGACTTTTCAAGAAGAAAGGGAAAGGCAAAGGGGGATCCGCTGCTCAGAATTTAGCACTATGCTAATTAGAAGCACCAACTCCTCTCATTTGGTTTTCTTTGATGGCAACCGAATACAGCTGCAAATTTTACTTTTGTAGATTTCTGGTGCGGAAAATAATTAAAAGGTGACGCTGGAAAGGAAAACAAATAAGTGCATTTTCCTTCAAAGGGTTTAAAATAGTTTCAAAGTTATTCCAGTGTACCGATGACACTTGAGAAGAACAGCTGCTAAGCAGGATTCCAGCTTCAGAGTGAGATTTAGTCAGCTCCAAAGCAGAGGACCACTCTGGAGACAATCTAGGCTGGTAATTCTGCCCTTCTGGGAAGACCTGACATAGCTCCCTGCCTGTACATTACACCTTGGAAAAGAAGAAATACAAATCAGATAAGGGAAGAATACTTTTTGCTTTTTTATATACCAAAAAAAAGAAAAGGATTTCATCTAAACTGAAGCAAATAATGGGATGATTAATAAGATTTCCTTTGCAGGTCACCTTTTACTGTGTTTTCTGGTATCTCGAATACCATAGGATTAATACATAAGGGTTATGAAGCCTGCGTTTTATTTATTGCCCAAGTTTGCAGCTTACAGAAAATGTTTCATAGCACAGGCACAGTGGCAAAAACAGTTTAACAGCCGATGGTCAACTCCATTTGGTGAGTATACAGTAGCAGCAATTAAAAGAAAAAAGTACTCCAAACAGCTCCATACAGATCCAGCTTACCCAGATGGGTCTCTTTTTAAGGAAAGAATTTTAAACTAATAAATAGATCTCCTCCCCATTCTCCCAAGATAATGATTTTCCAAAAGATGAGAGGCATGACAGTTGTGCGTAAGCAGAGACAATAGAACTTCATCTGTCTAGAATTAAAGGTGCTTTAGATCTATTTGTCACCCTATTTTCTCAATTCCATCACTCCCTAATACTCAAAACAACTGCAGATATGTTCAAAGCTGTATCCAAAACCGTATCAGTGACCCAAATCACCCCCTCCCACAAACACTTAAACCTTCTGAGCATGACAAAACGTAGTACAACTTAATGTCAGCGTGGAGACAGGAACCCAGCATCTTTGTTTTTAACTTTTTTTCCTTTGTTATATATTACAGTGCTCTATAAAATTTTTTCCTTTTTCCTTTTAAAGCATTTAGACAATACAAGACTAAAAGATGTCTGGAAATAAGTCTTATACAAAAATGAATTTTTATCTTAAAATAACATTCAAAAAGGCACTTCATTCTGTAAGAAAAAATTCAGAGTCAGGTCAACTGCTCTAAGCAGGGGGGGTAAAATTGTCTGCATAGTGGGAGGGGAAGAAAGGGAGAGAAATTCAACTGCTGAAATACAAGCTTCTTTTTTGGCATGTTTTAAGAAAAGCTGATCCAGTAAAAGATGTCCATTTATGAAATTCATTAAAAGAGTCCCATTTAAAATAGCTTCTTTTTTTTTTTTTTTTTCCTTTAAAAAAAGTAGTCTGAACACGTGACCTTAGGAGTCAGGCTTCTGAAGGCTTAATAGCATCACTCATGATTGTCCTTTGTGTCCAATGAAACAGGAAGATCGAGAGTAGCACTTCTGACAGGAGTGACCTCCCCAAAGCTTACATTTGAAAGAGCTGAAAAAGATGGAGACATCCTCTAGCAACTGCAATCTAGTAGCAGAAGTCAGTCAAAGTTAAGGGCTACCTGTTGCAGAGTTTATGAAGCATACTGTAAACTTCTTCCTCTTTGCTTAGTCCTTCAAAGAAAGGAATAAGATCTAGCAGCTCTGTGTCTGTCATGTCATCAAACCAGGACTGCACAGGCACCTGAAACAGAGAACCAGAAGTGCTATGAAGACTTCTTGATGTGAAGTGTGTGAGCTCTGCCTGCATAGATGTAGCTCATATGGCTGCAATGATACCTCACCTGGCAAAATTCATTTACAAGCAAGTCTTTTTTTTCCCTCTCAGTATTATCAGTGTGAGTCACTGAACACAGGCATGCAGCAACAGCCTCCTCTGGCACATGAGGCTAAGGAGAAAAACTGTGAACAGCAAATACTGAACAGCTCTCTCCAATGAAAAGACAAAACCTTGGGAGTGGGTTCGGAAAATAATGCATCTAGTAACATCTAAATCTTAAATGTGGGCTGGGTTTGGGAAAGAAGTTGTGTGCATCTTCACTGTGAGAGAATACTGAGGTCTTTTAAAGACTATCTTGGATCTCAGTTGCACACTTTGGTTTCTGCAGAGCCTCAGCTATCAGTCAGCTAGCAGCACTTTCCTATACGTGATTAAACCATTCTGACAGTCTTTAATTTCACCTCCCAAATTTCTACAGCTCATTATTTTCTTGGCACTGAGCTCTGAGATACCAAATGATGATCTGGATGAGGTTTTTAATTTTAACTGTGAACATAAATTAGACTTGCAGCTCCTGGTTATTATAAATAGCAACTTTAAACCATGTGTGGCACCAACCAGAAAAAAAACACGTTTTCACCTAATGGTTCAGGACAGCACAGCTTAAGATAGGAATTAAAAAGCTTACTGTGCTAAGATAAAGAAGTTCAGACAAAAAAATGCTATCTGGGGAGGCAGAATCCTGCAGAACACCATCCCTGATAAAAGTTTCCTACACTAATTTTAAAAGCTCGCAGAAAAAGCAGCCTAAAATCATCAAAGAAACACGACACAGCCCAGTTGTTTATGAGCCAGTAGATATAAGGGAAGTTCCAGCTTGCTGTCCAGGCAGCGACAAAACACATCTGTACTGACAGCAGCAATGGAAGGAGCCAAGTGCCAGGCCATTCTATCACAGCTTCTGAAGCCGAATCACCCTGTGAAAACGTGCACTGCTGCTGCTTTTTCTCCATTAAGATCCACTGCCTGACTTTTATCCTTATTTCTGAAACCTGATGAATTTGCTGATTGACATTTCTAACTGTAAAGCTGTAAAGCCAAGTGCTTACAAATGCAAAACAACAGGACCTTGATTTTTTTCTTCCCCTCAGCCATGAATTCAGAACACAGACAGCAAGCAGAAAAACATTCTTTTTTTTCCTAATAAAACAATTTCTTCCCCACAATGAAAGAAGATAAGTAGCAAAAGCAGTTGAAGCAAGCTGTCCTTACTATAGCCACGGCTCCAAAGGACAAAAATGACACTGGAGGGCAACTTTACTTTTTAGAGCTAGGTTAGATATGCAGGTTTCACACTGCTTGGTATTTCTCAAAACTGATGAACTTCATGCCAAAAGCTAAAACCGAAAGCAGATGAACAGTTGTGACTGTGACACACTGTCAAGATCTATTTGCCACAGCCCTTCACCAGAACCTACCTGCAGCCTAAGAAGGCACAGAAACAAGAAATATCAGCATTCTGAAAGTGCATTTTACAAATCAGGAAGGTCTGGGAATGGCCCAGAAAGACAAAGGTATGCTTGAGCGCTGGAATAAGAGTACTTACTGCATTTTCAGGATGGAAGATGTAAGATGCAGGAGAATTATCCACTATGATAACTTTACTCAGCTCACGTCCCAGCCGACTCAGATCCTTCACGTAATTTCCCCGGTGGAAAACACAGGATTCTCTAAATAGCCTTGCCCTGAACACACCCCAGCGATCCAGTAAGTCGGCTACTGGGTCTGCATACTTGAAAACAGAAGGTAGAAGACCCAGTTAGCAATGTATAGCTAAGGTTAATTCACAGAGCTATGAAGAAGGGATAGAAAATAATTTCAGATAAAATGCTTTTTCCTCTTTTTCTTCCCTGCTCCTTGTTAATTACCTTATAGCCCTGCAAAGCTGAAGTGATTAATAGAGAGATAAAGCAGAAGTTGAACTGTTATCTTTCAGAAGAAAGCTAACTTGCACCCTAATGATTTCTGTGATTGTGTTTTATTCTTAGGGTCATCCTACAGTTACCCTTTTACACTCAGAAGTTGGCGGATCCAGAGATCTCATGGAATATTACCATAAAACCAATGAACACTAACAGAAAATCAATAGGAAGCCATTTCCCCAACTGATTCATTTCCACGTGCCTCTGAAGACAAACTGCAATGTAATCACCTCAGCCAGATGCAGCTTTTTCAAACAATGGGCATGGAATGACTGGGCCAGTAAGAGCTCCAAGATTACCAAATTGCATAACTGGTCATAAAAAATCAGACAAAGGGTGTCATGGAGAAAAATGCTTGTGTGCAGTATTTGGGAAATGCTCAAAAAGTCAGTAAATCAAACGTGTACCATTTCATATATAAGATGGTACTTGAAGTGAAGCACAACTTAGGATCCAACAGTTGAGATAGCTGTCCAAGAAACGACACCCAAGTAAATAAGAAAGTGAGGTGACTGTGTATTTGTAAATGGCAGTCAGAACTTACTTCTGGACAGGACTTATGTTTCCCTGTATTTTAAAATGAGTAACAAAATCCGTCTTAAAATCAGTCACCTCTCAACTGTGAAAACTGCTGGAGTGCAGGACCAAGTTGTTCTATGATTCAGGATTTCCATCAGGTGATTGAACAGAACATGGCAGACAGAGCACGGGGATGAACCCCCTCATAAGGCACTATAGAAGATCACACAGGGTCCTTTTTCCTTCCACCAATCTCAATGACATATTGGAGTAAAAACTTACTATGCTAGTATATCATTAAAAACTAACAAACACAGCTTTATAAACAAGACATCACAAACACAATACTTAGGAAGAATTGCATTTTAGGTGTCCACTACTGCAGTGTCTACCACAACACTACCTACAAGGCACTACTGCTACCAGAGGGCACAAAATATTCCTGTTGATATTTCAAGCTTTAAACAAAATGTCTGATTTCCTAACCACAGATTCCAATTGCACCTTGACAGGACAAAAACACCAACCAAATTTTTCATACACAATAAATTTCTGAGTCACTGTTTGATCATGAGGGTAGTGTTAAATCCAGTGTGTTTTATTTCGTGCCCAGCTTTAATATACTGCTGTACTCGCACGCTATTTGTTCTAATTTCTCACTATAACCATGGTAACTTGCAAGCCTTTCATATTGGCATTATGAGCAATGCATGGAGGCTACATGATGAGCCGAGCCCATATGTGATAGCGTCACCATGGGAACACTTACCCACACACTAGCAGACAAAGTACACACTGTCAGACAAAGAAGCAGAAAAGAAGGGGAAAAATTAAGATAGTGCCAAACTCTGGAAATAATTAGTCATAGAAAAGCCAACCCAAAGCCCAGCATCATATGGGTTAAAGGGATGAAAAGAGGAACAAACCTTGGCTAGGCTTGCTGTGAAGAGGACACATTCAAAGAGCTCTCCCATCCTTTGAAGAAATTCATCCACGTGTGGTCGTTTCAATACATACACCTGGAATGACAACGACTGTTTAGGCCAAGAGTGTTTAAGGTAAAAGAAAAGCAAAACAAAACCCAACCCACCACTGTAATCCCAACACCTGAAGAAAGAAAAGTTAGCATGACAACATTCAATGCTGAAAGATAAAAAAAAGGATGCACGATAAAAGCAGACATTCAATAAGGAGCAATTTGAATGTATGGGCTGCAAAGATCCATGCTGATTATGCAACTGCTAGTACTGTGCTGCACCTGTGGTGATGCTTGCTGAAAACCTCACTTAAGGCAAAGAAAGACAGTAGGGCTTCCAAGAGATGACAATTTGGACCTCTCAGCAGAGCCTGTATCATCTCCTACAGTCATCATGCCGTAAAGATGGCAAACACTCAGGATTCTGCTCTGGAGCAGCTTGAGTTCAGCAACGCAGCACAGCCTTCTGGCACTGACAAGGATCTGGGTAGTGTGGCTGCCTACTGCCAATCATCTGATTAATAAGCATGAGAGCCTCCTTGTTCAGCTTTTCAGAGCAAGCAAGATGATTTGTGTTCCTGGAGAACAGCAAGATAAGGTAACTGCTGTACAGAAAGCCTGCAACTAGACTGCAATGCACTCGGAAGCCAAAGAGGAGAAGCTGCCTGAAAAATATTTATCTACCTTGTTTGGGGTTAGATTAAAAGCTGGAGAGAAAACACCAGCAGCGTCTTATCTCCTTCATTTGGCAAATAACCCCTACTGCTAGAAACCTCAAATGGAAAAGCTTGGCAAATAACTGGATTTAAGCAGAACTGCAAGGCTGATGCGATTTCAGGAATTATTTCTTTGGTATGCAGGAGAACTAGATTAATTACACGTGTTTTCCAGATTCACAAGAACAAAAAGGCAAAAACTTCAGAACCCAGAGAAAAACCCTGCAGGAGAAGAATATGGAAATGGTAGCTTGAACTTATGTGCAACAAGAGCCGTTAGCAAAGGAGTGAAAGTTGTGTAAGAGGGATCTGAAATTTAACACCTAAATCTGACAGCCAAGTTTTATTAAAAACAGAGATGATGGAGCTGTACCTTCATGACGAAAGCAGAAATGTTAATTACTTTCCCACTTTGCTTCAAGTGGTAAATGGCTCATAGAAAGCAAACCAATTCTTCATGCTAAGATCTTTTTATGAAGTTTAACTGAACTTCAGTTCAGATTTAAGCACTGCAATCAAACTTCGACGCGGCCAAACTTCATAATGCAGAATTTTTTTTTCTTTAAAAACCACAGCAGCACCCAACTGATCAATGGTGCCATTTTAGGAACTGAATGCACTCGATAGCTGTACTGTAACACTGCTCTTTCCAGATAATTACAGCAAAGTTTCCTGTATTTCACTAGGCATATAGCAAGTAACTTCCTCTCCTCTAACAGTGCAATTAATTCTTCACTTAAATCCTCCTATGCAGAGTGTAGTTTTTCCTTTGCAGCTGCACTCACTCTGCATTTGGGTGCCCAGAGAGAAAGCGATCTGACTTGCGAGTCGTAAGAGAAAAGACAGCAGGACAGAAGTTGCTCAATAACTCTACAGTTCATAACAAAGTTCTTAATTTTTCAACTTGAAATTGCATTCCTGAATTTAAAGAGCACAAATGGACACCCCAAGGTCTTAAAATCATTCTTAGACAGTAAGAGCTGGAATCTGGTATTAATTTCCCTTTTAAAAATGTGTGTTTTCAGCTGCAGCAGCAATCTGTTTTCCTCTCCATCTTTATTTACGCCTGTGCTGGCAAAGAATTCCCACTTGGAATGCAATCCTGAACTCCAAGCCAAAGATATGGACGCTGCTGCTTGCACTAAACCCATCTCTGCCACAGTGGGAGCCTGCAGCACCAACCTGGCAGGCACAGCCTTGCACACAGGAGAGCTTATAGAAGTGCATGATTGGAAAATGCACCTTTTGCAACACGCAGCTCTCCTGCAGTCACACAGCAGCACCCGTTCAATACGAGCTGCATGCACACAGCGTTTTTAGGTTGCACTGTCTTTGTTCTGCTCTTTAGATCAACCACGGGGCAACGTCACCCTCTTATACCTCAGCTTCCCTTACATGTTACCAACTGGACCCAGGCCAACAGATTCTCTCCTCATTTAAGTGCCTCATTAATAATAAATACAGCTCTGTTAGTTTCCAGCCTTGTCAGATGAGTTCTCACTACGTTTCCTCCCTCCAAAGGGCCCCAGCTCCTTCATCCCTTTCTTTTAAAGCAAGACTGATTTTTTTCCAGAACAACATTTATTCATACTCTGGATGGATATTCCGCTTGAAATTGCTTTGAGAAGTCCTACTTAGATCCTGGAAGCAACTGCAAGCATACTCGTATCCCGGGCTACAAAATCTCTTTGGTTTCCTTCACATAAAAAGCTTTCTTCAGCCGACAGTGAGGCTCTTTTCTCCTCTTCCTCCTCATTTGGAATTTTTTCCCTTTACTCTGTCAGCTGCTGGACTTGAATCTCAATGCAGCATGGTTATTTGTGGCTTGGCTTTTTCCTCCGCTGCCTGATGGCTTCAGTTTGAGTCTCTAGACTAACTGGCTCCTGGCATTTTTCTGAGATTTACACACTGCCTTCCAGGCATTAACAAAACCTCCATTTTTTGTACTGTATGCTCGCTAATATCTTTCTAAGCACAGTGAGAACTTAAAGGAATACAGTCACTTTCTATGAACCTTACTTTTAAACACTGAAGGATGAATCAGGCACTAGGCATGTTTTCACAGGATTCTGGATTTACAACTGCTAATGGCAGCACACGAAGAGTCATCTTGAACTGTTTTCAAGCATTTCATATTTCCACATACAGTTTCTATACCTCAAAGCAGTCCTAACCTAAAAGGACTTAGTATTTGCAAACCAAAAGAGACACAGAATTGCATTTCAGAGTGAACTTCAGGATAACACAATCTTCAAGTAATGACAAACAATTTTGCCCGTGACATCTCAAGCTTCTGTATTTTCCCCTCACAGGGAAAATAATGCATGTCCTCCAGCCTCATCTTCCCAGTTTGGCATCCTCCAGCCTTGTCATCCCAGTTCGGTGTCTTCCAGCCTTGTCATCCCAGTTTGGCATCCTCCAGCTTTGTCTTCCTGATTTGCAGCACTGCAGCTGCCTCCCAGTGCAAGTAACCAAGAATAGGCCAGCAGAAATGGATACAGCCTATCCTGGATTACTTGAACCAGGTGACAGCCCTCTGTAACAGAATTAAGGAGTTTTGGCAGTCATAGAAAAAAAGTGTATTATTTGAATGGCATTTGCTCCCAACATTAAAAAACACTGTGTACATTACATTCATAGTAGAAGCCCCAAACATCTCTTTATCTTTCAACAACTAACATCAAGCAATTATTTACTGATATAGAAACCACGTAATATACAGTTGCAATTAATGAACAAATTCAGGGACAAAATTGTAGGTGACACCAAACCGAAATGCAGTGGGACAGGTTGCCCAGGGAAGTGGTGCAGGGGTGGACATGGTTTAGTGGGCATGGTGGTGATGGGCTGATGGTTGGACCAGTTGATCTTGGAGGCCTTTTCCAATCTTCGTGATTCTCTGCGATTCTATGAATGGGAAACATGCTCAATGAGAGAGAACATGTTCCTGCAGAAGTTCTGTCAAGGTACCAAACAAGTTGAACATCCTTTCTCCAACCACTACTTTCACCCTCAATTAATTCCCTCTGAAGAGCACTCAAGTCTCAGTTGCAACACATTCCACTGCACTTCCCACAGTTTCTCACTAATAATTTAGCAAAATAGGGGACGAGCTCTGATTTCCTTTTATTCAGAAAACCAAAAAGAAATTAAGATAACTGGCCAAAATAATGTCAGTTTGTATTAATTTTTGCTTTTTAAATCTGTGCCAACACATTTCCAACACAATGTGGGGAATTCATGTTCAGGAATACAAGCTTGCAGCCTCTGCAGGCATCTGAACACCTCCAGTAGCAGGAACAACAGGTCCTTCCTTGTAAAATTTAATGGCAAATCCTTTCTAACAAGAGATGGAAAGATGGAAGAGGGCCAAAGGGGGTTCAGAAAAGCTATTCTCATTAATCTAAGCAAACCGGTTTACCCAAGACAATGATCCAATGGACCTTTCTGTAGGAGAGTAAAAGCTTCTCTGACCTCTGGATTACACAGGAGAAAGGGATAAAAACACCCAAAAATTCAAGTTAAGTTCTTTTTGAATGACTTTGCTGCACCACAACAAAGAATATAATATGTACCATAAAGAAAACTTGTTAGATAAGTCGGTATGAAATCTCTTGGAAGCATACAGCAACACAAAGGCAAACACAAATTCCCCATGTGAAAGTAAGTCTGGCATATGAGATCTGAAGAAGACCTGAGTCAAATTTCTTTCCAAATGGGCACTTCTGAAAGTTTGTTCTCCATTTTCCATGGGGTTCTACCTAAGGCAGATAGGATGTGCTACTGATGGCACAGCTCCACCATTCACACATCCCATGGCATGTTAAATAGACAAAACTCTTTTCCTCACCTTTGAATATATAAATTCCTTGAGAAGATGGTAAAGATGACAAATCCAGATAGATAAATTACTTCAGGGATCCCAAATTCCCTACCATTAAACCCATGTAACCACCAGATTTGACTGAGATGTTTCACCAGTTTTAGAGATTGAGAACTTGGAAGTTCACTGAGATTAAGCAATTTCCTGAAAATCACACAGGGGGTCTCCAGTGAGGCACATCCAGAAACTGGCCTCGCTTGACCTTATGTCAAGAGCATCCTTGCTACCCTTCAAGTTTAGGGTACGAACGAACCCATTTCCCTTATTCCCAACCACACCTTTAAATATGAAGAAAAATTCCTACATTTGTTTTTTCACATTGTCTAAACAGCATCAAATTTGGTGAATGTTGGCAGTGAAGAGTAGAAAAGCTTTTGGAGTGCTTAACAGCAAAGCCCTGTCTTTGGTGGTTTTGTTGCAAATAGGTTGTTAGGCAACCTGTTTTATTCCCTTTCAAAAGCATTCTAGAAAGCTTCAGGAGAAAAAAATGTCACCATTACAGCATCAAGCACAATTAAAGCCCAAACCAAATGAAGACAGACTCTACTGCCACACAAACCTCCCAAACCACCACAGACACATTTTAAGCATTCAGTTCTAGTGAACATCACAGGTTAAAGCACCCGAAATATTGATTTTTCTCTACATAAATCAGGCACAGCACAGAAGCTATCAGAGCAACAATCACTTTTAAAATCCATTTCAGTCCACTGAATAATTCAGTAATTATTTTGAGAGTGACAGTTACACAGATGGTTTTCATAACAGGAAATCAAAATTATGAGCTAACTTTATCATCTATCAATTGTTGCAAGCTAAAAATACCATCCTATTTGTCCAAGTAAAAAATAATCTTTATAAAAAGACTGCATTTCAGAAATCAAAGTATTTAAAATCTCAATTGAATCACAGCCAGAGAAGATTTGCAACTCAAGAAGTGCATCATCTTTAACTTGCAACAACCAATGAAATCTGCTTCAAACACTCTGCAAACTTCATTTATCAGAAAGCCTCAACTTCACAGTCACTTACAGTACTGTAAATTACTTCATTCAAGGCTTTCAGCAATGACTACTGGTTAAAGACACCAAACTCAGGTAAGGTGGAGGGGACTGATTTCCAAATGAGGTGTGTTATGCGTTTACTGGAAGCTATTTCAGAGTCTTAAGTGAAGGTCTTAAAGAACAAGAGACAAAAACCAGTCTTAAAATTTTACCTAGTCCCTTTAAAGATGCTGAAGTTCTAAGAGTTCTCATCAGAGGAACTGAAGTTGCTTATGGAAAGGGGCAGAAATTGCCACAAAAACTGAAGAAACTCTGCTCTCCTTTATAGGTCCACAAAGCTCCATTTGTACGAACTAACAACAGACATTCACACCTACTTCTGCTCATTTGTCTGTGGAGGGAATGCGGCATTCAAAGCAGTTTTTGAAGGGGTGCAGTAACATCTGAAAGCCCTTCCTTGGGTCATTTCCTGATAGAAAATGTTTTACAACTGACCAGCAGTTATGCACTGAAGTCCTGAGAAGAATGTTCTAAAGATCTGGAAAAGTTAAAATGGAGACTCAAACCTGATCCAATACGAATGCTGCAAAAAAACCCAAGTTGCTGCGAGTACAGCAGCAAACAGAAAGGCAATGCTGTGGGACAATGCAGACAGCTGTGCTACCAAAGCAACAGTAAGTGATCAACAGTGCTTACCTGATGTATGGTTCCATCGATTTCAACGGGAACGATGAAATCAGCATTGCTAATTGGCTGGAAAGGACGACAAGGAAATCAATCAACTTTAAAAATAATACCACCAGAGGGAAAATGTCACAGGCATAAAAGTATACTTAATTCTCAGGAATAAGTTTGTAAGCATTACTGGCTACACCGATCTACCCTGCATGTGGGTCCAGCACCCACAGAAATCCAAACTGTACACAGCTGTGTTCACCAGATCTCACGCTCCCAAAGTCTCTTCCATTTTTGAGCTTCATACAGTGCCATAAGCTTCAGTGCTCGAGCAATCCCCACTACTGCTGAGCATGTTCACTGGGATAAATACCTCTATGGGTAACTCATTCATCAAGTCTGTGTGGATGTTCACAAAGAAATTCTGTTATTTGAAATCCCACATATTCTAGGTCATCAATTAGTAATTCATTTAAAATAAAGGCAGTGGTAAAAGTGAAACCTACATGATTCATTTGAATCAGGAGCTATAGCAAGGAAAGACTTCAGTCATACAGTTAAGTGATTCTTAAGATGTGATACCTGAAAAACGTGCTATGCTGATTGAATTAATCATGCAAAACAGCATTTCAAACCTGAAGGGAAGAGCAGGCACACCCTATCCATCTCCTTGAATCCATTTTTCTAACCTGCTGGATACAACTCACTTCTTAAAGTCGAGGAAAATAACTTCAGAAGGCAAAAATATGTCCTCTTAGTTTAAGAATACAGAGTCTAATGTTGGCTAGACAGTGGTGGTAATTGGGGAACACACAGCTAATAATATGTACTAGTATAAATGGACATCAAATGGGTAGCAACTTTTGGTATGGCTCATGCATTATGCTTGTGATAAAAAATATCGTGTAAAAGCATCCAGCTGAAGTTTGTAACCCACAGTCTGGAAACAGCTGCAGGAGCAAGCAAGCTGCTGAGCCCTGTTTAATTGGGCTGATTAACAGCGTGCTTCATGGTATAACAGCCTGAAACAAATGCTGGGAGCAGTCTGGCTGGGAGCTAGAAAGGCATTGCTGAGCTTATGCTGGAGAACAGCCTCACTCAGCTCCTTCACGCCTTCCCTCCTGGCTTTCTGGATCAAGGTTTGAGTAGCACAAATGAGGGTGGCCCTGAAGAACTGGAGAATCTCAAAAGAGCCTCTGCAGACTCATTCAGTGTGCTGAGGAGTGCCAAAGAAGCAGCTGAGGAAAAAAGCTATAAACACACACTAGTGAGTCTTAAAGGATGCTCAAAGAAAAATGGAAGGGAATCCTGCAGCATTAACCTAAAACATAACCTTGATGCCTTTCACTGCAAAAAGGAGACTCTCATTCCATTGGTAAATGACATCCATAAGAATTTATAAGGAGCACAACACTCACTGTCAGTAAGGCTGGTCTGCTCTGACTTCTGCTAGTGCTGCATCAGACAGAAAATCATAGAATATCCCGAGTTGGATGGGACCTGTAGGGATCACTGAGTCCAACTGCTGGCTTCACGCAGGACCCCTACTGATAAACTACTATCAACAACCAAACCTCTGCAATGGCCAGAGCTGGAAAACCCAATCCTGCTGATAACTGGTGTGCCAAGAGGAGCTAAAGAGAGCTTCGAATTCCTTTAGACTCAATCTACATTTTTCTTTGGCTTCTAACAAGCAAACATCTAGATACCAACCTCTCTGACACAGGGGATGCTCCAGCTGTTACCTGCATGAAGTCCCTATGCCAGAGAAGGACAAGAGGTGATGACCTTAAGTTGTGCCAGGGACACTCAGGTTGGATATTAGGAAAAAATTCTTCTCAAAGAGTGGTGATGCAGTGGCACAGGCTGCCCAGGGAGTTGGTGGGGTCACCGTCCCAGGAGGTGCTCCAGAACCATGGAGATGTGGCACTGAGGGATGTGGTCAGTGAGAATGGTGAGGGTGGGATGATGGTTGAAATTGGGGATCTTAGAGGTCTTTTCCAACCTTAATGATTCTGTGATTCTATACTGCTCTACAGCCTCTCCAAAAGCAAAAAGAACAGGTACACAAATGTTCCGAAGCTTCACCTTGAAAGAAACCCAAATGAACTTCCAGTAAGACTCAGCCACCAGTACTCAAGTGGTTGCCAGCTCTGAGCACACTTTGAAGAGACGTGCACATACTTGCATCATTTTTATATGCATGACTCCCTGCAGCAAGACAAGCATTCTGTAGCAGCAGAGAAAGAATAGGTCACTGCAAGTTGCAAAGTTTTGAAGCCCACTGGTAAAAAAAAAACACAGCTATCATTGACCTTTCTTACCAACAGGACCAGCAGCAACCAGATGTCAGAGAAAACCACATTATGTTTAGACAACTTAGTTCTTGCTAACCAATAAAACTCACCCTCAGGACTCTGCAGTACTAACACCAAACTACTCTAAACTAGCTACGTGCTTCCCCCACTTGTATTTGAGGTACCACATAGCTGTGGTGTTGGCAGAGGCAATAAGGAAGGGAGTTCTGTGGACTGGGGTTCTGTGCTTCATCACGATGGGAAGGCAGGAGCAATGTCTGCAGAGCTTGCTGGCTAAAGGCTTCGGGGGTTGCACACATGAAGCATTTACATGCCAAGAGGGAACCGCAGAGAGACTGAGAAAGAAGACAAAGCATTTCCAATAAGAACTTTTTAAAACTGTTCTCTGCTTAATGAAAAACTTCAAAGTTTTAAAAATGTTCTAAAAAAAAGAAAGAAAAAGCAGAAAAGTTTCACAGCCAGTTTTGAATATGACCACATTCCAGGCTTGCATGTGGTTTAATTTATTTTACACAAGACAATATTTACATCTCCTTGATTTAATAATTTATGATTTTTACTTCTATTATTGTTTTATGATGGGAATGATAACCATTATGTCTATCTATTCCTTTTCTACTCTTGCCAAAGCACCTCAAACTTTTTCCTTTAGTATGCATTTAACATAAAAGACTAATACCTTCTCCTGAAGCTTCACAAGTATGCAGAAGCATAAAAAGATGAGAATTACCCTTCTTCAGATGTTGCTGCTTTCATAAAAGAGTACTTTAAATACCCTGCAATCTCTGGCTGTGTTAAAAAAAATCCAACACAATTATCTGCATTTGAAATATGAAGCCTATTTCATAACAGAATTATGAATTCTACAACACTGCGCATTTTAAATAAAGCCTTTTGTACTCAAAATCACAATTTTATGTATGCTCTTATGGCTTTTAAGTGGGGACCTGGGTAAAGCACACGTTTCAGTGAAAACAACATCTGAAAGAAACCAAAGAAGTAGCATAATTATCCGGGCACAGCAATGTACATACAGCTGTTAAACCCCCCAGTCTTCTGGCAACCCATTGGATTTCTGATAGCCACAGTGACCTTCCTTCAGAGGCTTTATGAAAGCAAACCCAAACCATGCACTGGACAGACTGACAGACACTCAACAACTACAGCAGCTTCCTCCAGTGTTTACTTTTCTCTTTTGGGTGGTCCTGTGTGGAGCTACAAGCTGGATGTGAGAATGCTTATGGGTCCCTTCCAGCTCAGGATATTCACTGAGCAGTGTTCAAGACCATGCAGAACAATCTTCTGATTTTACCTAAATATTTAATAATCATTAAATATCCTTTGAATAAATGGGACAATGACTTCTGAAGATGAGCCCACTGAGAGAGCACTCTCAACCCTACACAAAAAGATCACAGAATCATAGAATGGCCTGGGTTGAAAAAGACCTCAAAGATCATCTAGTTCCAACCCTCTGCTATGTGCAGGGTCACCAACCAGCAGACCAGGCTGCCCAGAGCCACATCCAGCCTGGCCTTGAATGCCTGCAGGGATGGGGCATCCACAGCCTCCTTGGGCAACCTGTTCCAGTGCCTCACCACCCTCTGAGTGAAAAACTTCCCTCCTGATATCTAACCTAAACCTCCCCTGTCTCACATTAAAACCATTCCCCCTGAAAGATTTATAGTACGTCAACCATTAAACATATATTTCTTAAAAATGGTTAAAAAATGTATATTAACTGCCTGAATGGAACCTCATTTGCTTTTGAGAACCGGAAAAAAATCACAGCACCAAGCATCCAAAAAACAAATTTAAATTTTACATTTCAAGTAAAAATAATTATTAGGCTTAGCATTATGTAAAATTAGACTTTTACATTCAGCTTTCCATGCCTATTTTTGACTCTCTCTTAATGAAGAAGGCATGGTCCCTCCCTTTCTCTTTCAGCTGAACAATTCCGAAGCACAACTTCAGTCTGGGTACAGAAGACAGGGATCTGGCACCGAGGTTAAGAGGTTCCAGTACACCACCACAAATCGTTGTGTACCATTAGGCATAATAAAGAAAGAGAAAAATCTTAATTTCAGTTGGAGGCACAGGAATATTTGTTCTAGTATCTCCATATAAGGTCGTCTTTAAGTCAACAAAGACAGAGTGTTGCCAAATTCTAACCACAACATGAATTATGGTTTGCATATTTAAATGCTGGCAACTTGATACTGCAGGATTAAAATGCTGAATTTATGCTTGCAGTGAAAACTGGAGTGTAACCAAAACTGAACAACTGCAAAGTTAGTGCTAACTCGACACTGCTATCAGTAAGGAGTCTTAAAAATTCTCCAGTACTGAAGTATAAACCCACAGTTTTACTGATGAGTGACATTTGCTGATCAGAAATATTACAGTTCTTTGAGTCAATTTAGGTTATTTGCGTTACTGAGTTCTCTGATTCTAACTTTGGACCTATTTAGACAATAGAAAAATACCACTACTTCCACCACATGCTGAATTCTGAAGGGTTATAGAAGTTGCTTCACAAAATGACTGACTCATCAGCAACAGCTAAATGCTATTTGCTCTCCTGCTGCGAGAGCTGAATACTTGAAAACACTTCTGAGATCAGGACAGCAGATTGCTATTTGCTTTCCCACTACACATGAAGCAATATTCTCCAGCAATGGAGCACAGTGACAGCTGATGCCCCAAATCTACTCCATCTACCCAGCATACAGCTGTGTTGAATTTCCATTCTCCAAGAATATGGCATCTTTTAAACATCAAAAGCGAACCCAAATTTCAGAGCAACAAGTTCTGTACTTGTTCAACACTGCACCTGGTTGAAATAGTTACAGGCTAAAGCCATGAAACCAGCAACCTTTCAAAGATTTGTTTCAGACTCAGAATCAAAAACCAGTGGTGTCTATGGTACTCAAAGCTACATTAGGATGAATAATTGCTGAAGGAACAACGAGAACTACCAGGTGTCCTGGGAGAGCCTGCAAGACCAGTTAACACATTAAGTTGCTTAGCAGCTCCCACTGGCAGAGGCGAGGTGCAAGAGATCACTTTCAGATGTACTCACCTTAAATGAACTGTGCACTAAAGTTTCATCTAAATCAATGACCACACACTTCTTCCCATAATCTGATGCTGTCAGTTCTGGCAGGAGGTATTTAGCTGGTGGCTAAAAAAAGAAGACAACAAGAAAATGTAAAACCTCTACAGAAGGGACATTCTTTTGCCAACATTACTGTGCCAGTAGTCACTTAACCGAGAACCAGAACGCACTACTCAAAGTTGAATGTTTGTCTGGGCTTGTTGCAAGGACACATATGGAAATCAATGGCTCATGCAATGCCCATACAGCTTATTCTGTTTTCTAAAATGAAAGACTCATTTAGAACGACCTCCAAAGCGCTCAAAATGAAAATGGCAAAACACCAGCACTAATTAAAAACAACAGTGAGAAGTGGGACATCTGATGTACTGACATCTTCTCCCAGTGGCCCTCCTTCTAATGCCTCAGTTTTAGTCGCTGCTGTTATCCTGCTCCTTCAATACTACTTCTGGCCACATCAGGTAGATGGACGTTTACACAAATTCTGTTGGCCATGAAAGACACCAAAGTGGTCTTGAAGGAAGATAATTTTGTCCTCCAGAACATGTCCCCACTCTCATTTTTGCCAAACGTAAGGGTGCTGACAGAGAGCTTTCTCATGGATTGCACTGAGAATCAAGGCATTAAACCTGGAGTAAAGAGAGTTCTCTTAAAGCAGGCTATTCAGCATATGCTGCCCTTACAATAATGGCACCAATTACACAAAGAAAGAACTGACTTTTTTTTTTTCTTTTTTTAAAGCAATGCAGTCACATAGTCTTCTGATTGCTCAACTCCCAGTTTAACATCCCAACCTGCAACAGTTACATTATTCTAGACTGATCATTTTCTAGAAGAACAGAAATGGAGCTCTTCCTCTTGAAGCTGAAACATTTCTGGCTTAAAGAGGTCTTTTTGATGGAGGAAAACAACTAGTTTTATGGAAAAGTACCAATAAGCAGAAGCTCAAGACTGAGAGGAAGTGAAATCAGTTGATACAGAACTCACTTCACTCTCCTGCCATCTCTCTAACTCTTCTGTTTGGGTGCTGCTGTTCTGGTAAGGATGCATCCATCCTTTCTTTGTGCTTTTTGGGTACAACTGCCTTTTGTAGAGGTGCTTTTAGAGATCTGAGGTCACTACTTGGCACAGAGCAGTGACAGCAGTGAGTAAGATACTACTGCACATCCCAGCAGCAAGAACTGCTCTCCCCTAATCACTGATTTACTCCAGATGCCATGTCCAGTTGAAAGACGCTGGCCAGTGATGCCTAGCTACTTCTTGTTTAAATGAAGTAACTAACAAATGAGATCCTGGATGTAAATAGAAGTGTCTTTAGCTAAGGTGTAAGTGATTGGGCAATTTCTAGGAAGCCTCACTGAAACTGACTGAGCTCCTTACGATGCACATCAACAACAGCTTCTCGAGTTGGTGAAACAGAAGCTGCCTTGCTTACAAGCCACTCTGTCTTAATATATTTTCTCTCAGCACATATTAACAGTGGCCTTTAAGAAGAAACCACTGCTGCTTAATGCCTCTATAGTAGGCATCCATCACAATAACGTAATGGGACCAAAATTTACTGGATGCTCTTTTTAGGTGATAAAGTCCTACATATACACTGCTTGCACAACTGCTTGAGCTCTCTTTGCTTGGCAGCATACTAGCACAAAAGGCTAGGGCCAGTTTTATGGAATGTAGGTTCTTCACTGCTAATGCAGAATCTAAAAGGCACTCCACCTACAGTTTTCATAATAAGGATAAAGACTTACAACCTAAAGTAAATTAGAGCTTATCAAAATCACACCTATATAAAGACAATCATCTTCAGAATCCACTGATGCACGTTTCTTGCCTTCTTTGAAGGAGTAAAAAATGTAAAGACATCCCAGAATATCTTAAGCATATATATATATATTTAAGACAAAATAGGTCCATTCATCTTTCTACTCTTAAGACTCCTACTATTTAGTGTGACTTTTCGAGTGAACTCAATATGGAAAATATATGGAAATAGACTTTCTTTCGTATAGAAACATGTACATGAAAAACGTGAACACTAATTTCACAGTTATCTTTGCTCTTTATCTGGAACTTAGTTCACCTGTCATCAGAAAAAGGATGCACATACACCATGTGCACCTTTGCCTCACAGAGCCTGAATTCTCTGGCAGGTCAGCCTTCCTATGCGCTTGGGCTTTGAATTCCATCTGCTGCCGTTTTCAGAAGCACCTGTTTGCACATGTGAATAAAAGAAACACGTCTTCCTCTTTCAAATCCTGCATCTCCATTGCTTTCAACTTCGAAAACACATTCACTGCCTGATAATCTACCAGGGATGTGGAAACTGCTCTGAAGCTGCAGCGACTGCAAGCTGTGAGACTGCAGAACATCTGCTGGTTCTGCAGCAAAGATGACATCTTTGGGGCTTTAGGAACTTAAGGGATTTGTATGTAGGATATCAATCTATTTGTTTTGCTGTTGAAACTTCCTGATCTAAAAAAAATTCCCACGTTTTCCAGAGGAGAAAAGCTTTTATGCAAGGAACTGGCATTGTTTCACATCAAACTTTAATTTCCTCACTGGTGGGGAAGCAACCAAGAGGAGTCGTAATTACCAGATTTTCATTGCAGTTTACAGTGAACAGTTGTCTTTGATAATTCTTTTTAACACGTGGGCTTTAAAAATATTTAAGTCTATTAAGAGTATTTAACTGCACCAAACAGCGACTCACATTTACTACATAATTCTCTCCAAGATACTACAGTCCTCCACGGAATTCAGTAGAAAAACAATCTGTAGTATCTCAGTACTGAAAGTCCCAGCTTGGGCTTCAATGCCAACGAGAAATAAATTGTATACAAGTTAAAGCTTTTAAACTTGTTGGTGTTTGGGATTCCTGCGTTCCAGGCAGGTCTCATGGCTGATCAGCTAACTGACCTTGCAGAGAAATGACGGCTGAACTCTTTAAGTCCCATGGAAATTGTATACTGCCTAATGAAAGGAGAGGAGGGGGAGCAGGAAAACAGGGCTCCTGGCTGAAGCCAGAACAGCTGCTCAACACAAACCTTTCAAAAAATTTGTTATATAAAGCAAACAGAACCTTTCTTCTCTGCAGGCCCACACTTCCCACAGAAAGCAGAATTAATCCTTTGGGTACTGAAAACATTGCCTAGCCTAAGCACGGAGCATTAGTTTGCTGTTCAGGCTCCCTCCAGTTCGGTTCTGGTTGCGCTCTGTAGCTAACAGCTTCTCCCAGCAGTTGGGCACTGAATGTTCCAACAGAAGCTAACATCTTCCCATTAAAACCCAGCTGCCAAGAGATGGGAGAGACTACTGTGTTGTCACAGGCAGCTCACAAGCTTTCTTCTGGAAAAGCTTAAAACAAGAAGTTATCAAAATGCAAGTGGAACATAGATATCCCAGCACTAAGCTTTCACTTCTGCAAGGATTCTGAAGGCTCCTTCCATTCCCACTCCTTCAGTGAGGGATTTTAAATACAGGCTGAAGTTATTATGGGCCTGATTTTGATACTTCTATTGTATCTCCTTCCAAACAAAGCTGCGATAAATCCAGGAAAGCACAGGGATCCTGAGCTACACTGAACAGATCTGTAAATCTGTTCTACCACAGACCTCACCGGATTCCCATTCCATCCATGTGTCAGCTGCTAATGACTTTTTCCCAGGTTTGTATTTAATTCACCCCAGAAAATTCATCATTTTGCAGTACTTTCCCCTCCTTCCCCCCAAAAAGGAATCAATTATGCAGCTCTTTAGCTTATACCTTTATCTGGAAATAGTTCCAGAACACAACATACAAACAGAAACAAGGTTCACCTTAAAAAAAGCTAAGTCATATTGTTTTTGTTTTCTGAAGAAAGCAACTTGAACCTGAATGCTTCCTGATGAGCACCTATCAACAGACAAGTGAAAATTCATACCTATTTTTTTTTTTTTTAATAAGTGGAATTAATACTCAGAAAATTGATTTCAGCAGAAGATACCCTGCACTGATGCTGTACACATGTCCATAAAACAAAGTCAGTTCTCCAACAGGTGACCCCAGCAGTCTGCCTGACTTTAAACACACGTGATAAAAACTACAGAAAACCTTGTATTCTGACTGGGGCTTCAACATGAAAGCTTAATGAGTAGAGAGTGGGCTGTGCTCTTTTCTGAGCCACTGAGGAATTCTGCAAACACTTGAAGCGATTACGTTTGCGATGCGCCCTATAAAAAGTAAATGTCCAATTTAATTGCAACCAACCTCGCTCTCTGTCTAGAAGATTTTCTGCTGGTATTTATAATACATACAACTCAAACAGGCCATTTCTCATCCATGTCCTCCTGTAGCAGAGCATCGAGAATTTCTGCCTTAATGGGTCTTAATTAGAGTGATGAGAACCTCTGAGCTAACCTCTGGGCTCCAGTGCTTGGGACAAACAGCCCCTGCAAGATCAGCAAAAAGGACTGCTTTAATTTTGGCCTTTTAATGTTGAGGAAATCCCAGATATGTGTACAGACAACAGCATCCTGGGCTGTGTCAACAGAGGGCAGCAGCAGGGAGAGGGAAGGGACTGTCCCATCTGTCCCATTCTGCTCTGCCCTTGAGGGGCCCCACATGGAGTGTGATGCCCAGGCCTGGGCCCATAGCACAGGAAGGACTGGAACTGTGGGAGCACATCCAGAGGAGATCATGGAGATGCTCAGAGGGCTGGAAGTGCCCCTGCTGTGCATGAAGGCTGAGGGAGTTGGGGGTGGTCAGCTTGGAGAAGGCTCTGGGGAAACCTCACTGTGGCCTTACATTACTCATAGAGAAGTTTAACAGTGATAGGACAAGAAGAAATGACTTCAAACTACAAGAGTGGAGATCCAGGCCGGATGTTAGGAAGCGACTCTTGGAGGGCGGTGAGGCAATGGACTGCTGCCCAGAGGTGCTCAGGGACAGGCTGGATGGGGTTCTGAGCAGCCTGCACTGGTGGGAGGCAGTTAGCCCCCGGCAAGGGCTGAAACTGGATGAGCTTTAAGATCTCTTCCTACCCAAACCATGCTATGATTCCAGGATTCTATACGCAGCACACTTGGGTCTGTATTTAGAAGGTGACACAGAGCTGCGTGCTGGCCTGGAGTGACAGGAAGAAACAGCCTGATGTAGGGCCATAAATGTCATACAGTCACCTGCGGGCACTGCTCCCTTGGCAGCGGGCAGGTCCTGCTGCAGAGAGGGCATCAGATGGCACAGGAGAAGAGGAATGATCGTACATGGTAACCTGCACCCTGAGAATCACATGCCATGACAGAGAAGACAAGTTCATTTTGCTGCCTTAAAGTGCTAGGAATACAGTTCAGCACTTGAACTACAATCACAGGATTGCAGGGGTTTGGAAGGGGAGCTCTGGAGATCATGTAGTCCAATCCCCTGCTCAGCAGTTCCTTAAAACAGGTTGCACAGGAAAGCAGTCAGGTGGGTTTTGAATCTTTCCAGAGGAGAATCCATCACCTCTCTGGGCAGCCTGATCCAGGGCTCTGTCACTCTCAAAGTAAAGAACTTCTTCCTCATGTTCATATGGATCTCCTGCGTACCAGTTTGTGCCCATTGGCCCTTGTCCTGTCACTGGGCATCACCAAAAAGAGCCCAGCCCCACTTGTCTCCTGTCCTTTAGATCTTTACAGGCATAAGATCCCCCTCTGTCTTGTCTTCTCTAGGCTAAACAGTCCCTAAGCAACAGAAGAAAGAAAACAGAAACCTCATGAATCCCTTATTTTCCTACCACTCCCCATGCCTAGCAAAGCACTGCTTTGCCATCACCAAGATGGAGCTCTAGCACAGCTTCTAATTTCATGACTGCATCTGACAAGGCTGTACTCATCTGTAGTTTAAAAAACTTTCTTCTTGGGATCTTCTTTCATTAACACTGACTCTTAGGTAACACTTAATTGTAGTTCAAAGCACAGCCAGAACAAGTTGTACATTCAAATGGCTGCCAGGACAGCAGCAACCGTGACTGAGCAGCACACAGTGAGTACGTAAAGGAAGAGGACTTCAGCAATTGGTATTTTCATTTGGAAATTGGTATTTTCATAGATCTGAAGCTTTTTATTTCCAGCTTGCACATACAGAAATTATGTGTGTATGTATATATAAACACATGCAGGCATCAGCCATGTAAGATGGAATCACAGAACGGTTTACGTTGGAAAGGACTTAAAGATCACTGAGCTCCAACCCACCAACTATGGGCAGGGTTGCCAACCACTAGATCAGGCTGCCCAGGGCTCCGTCCTACCTGGTTTTAAAAATAATCTCATATTAGAAATAGGAAATGAGGAATAAAGAGTGGTTTTTAACAGCTTCTACAAAGCCTGAGAAGGAGGGAAGCGTGCTGCAGTTTTCCCAATCTCCTGACCTGCAGCTCTTACAGGAGCCCTCGTAATGTTGGGCTACATGAGAAGGAAGGAAAAGAGGGAAAAAAATGGTATGTTGGGGAATACTCCGCTCTTTAGGACTACTAAGGAGCTTCAGAAAGAGCACTGTGTCAACAGCTCTACAAACCAGCACTGGTGTGCTATTTCCTGGAAAGCTCTGCAATAATAAAGCCTTATAAACAGCAGAGGAGCTCAAAGAAGTACGTCCAGCTTTTAAAAAGCCTAAGTCTTCATAAAAACAAGTCGAAAAAAGAACAGCTTTTTTGACCAAAAATGGTCACATCTCATTAAATTAAAAGCTTGAGTTTGAAGGACTTTTTTCTTTTATTTAGGTTTGAAAAATAATTCAAATGCCTAATAGCATTCCACATTTAATCTAGGGAAGATAAGCAGGAATACTAAGAGCCATAAAACAAGAGCTGATAATGAGTATCATCTCCAACAAGCGGAGTAATGCAGCTACAGGCACAGAACTCTCCTTCCCTAAAATGGTTTGCTTCAACACAAAGCGTGTTGTTCCCATGTTTTGGCATACATGGAAAAATAAGGGAAAGGTTTTTGTAACTGTGTTCCATTTAGTGACAACAAGCCACTTTTTGTCACTATTGAAGTAAGCAACCTGAACTCTCAGACTACTTCATGCATTTTCAAAAGGATAGAAATCCAGAAACAAGTTTAGCTGAGATGCAAGCTGAAAGCCATATAAAACCCAAACCCTTCTTTTAGCCTGTGTACATGTGTGCTTCAGTTCATCTCTGAGTATACAACATAGCAGACAGAACACAAAATCCTTCTGTTAACATGCAACACAAAACAGACCTGTTAGACTGCAACGTAAGATGACTCAAAGCAAAGGTTATGAAAATTATTAAAAGAAAAAGGGATAAAAATACATACACTTGGTATAGGCATGACCTGCATCTGGTCACCCTGGGGAAAAAGAAAAAAAAAAAATCACTGTAAGGGTAATGGCTTTTAAAGGGTAGAACAAAGGTTTGAAGCAGTAAATGTAGCACTCAAACATTTTAAACCAAAGTTCAAAGTATTCAAGAAATCAGGGTAAAAAAAAATAAAAACAGGATCTTGCATTGTAGTTGCTGTAATGATTGGTTAGTATATTGATATTTATGATTTTTAGGAGACTGGACTGGTACAATCCATGCTGTAATTAAAGAGATGATAATAAGAAAGCACCTGTATTTACTGGAACTTTTTCAGCTTTAAGGTCTACCAGTGGGTATATCAGTCCATCTTCACTGCAGCAACAAGAGGCTCAGCCAGACCTCAGTAGCACGACAAAAGCCCAACTTTTCAAGTTAACTTTGCTTGAGATGGCTGCCTCAGAAAAGACAGCATTAATTAAACAACAGCAAAATAACCAAGATAGATGGATGGACGATAAGCCAAAGAATCCCCCTTTCTTCAGCCAGAAAGAGGCAGAAGCGTCAATACTTCCCACAACCTTACTTCTTTCAGTGTGCAAGATGACAGTCAGGACCTCAGCCAACTTCATGTTTTGTTCTCATGTTGGGCCTGACATACTAAGACAACAGATGCTTCCTGTCAGAGCTTGTTGGAGCATCATCTGAAGTCCATGTGTCATTTGAGAAAAGAGTGAATCCGAGTAGATGCTGGTCAGATTAGTTGGCCTGGGATCAGACCGCTCTCAAGGACAGAGTTATGCAGGCAGAGCACTGACCATGAACTGTGTGTTGGTTTTTTCTCCCCTCTTTCCATCCTGTGGTAGAATGAAACACAACTGGAGCTTCTTTTCCATCAACAGATGAGAACAGTATAAGACAGAGACACTGCTACCATTACAGTAAAAGATCATCATAATGGTGGGCACAAAAACATCTGAGTTTTCAGGCTTTCCCACAAACTTCAAGAGGCAATCACTGCTGTGTAACTTGCTTGTTGCTTTGGCAATCTCTTGAAACAAGAGCTGTGCCCCATGGTATTACTGTAAGCTTGACTTTCATGAGAATCTAGAATAAAGTTGATAAAACTCTTGCATCATGCTTCTATTTTTCTTGCAGGATTTATTAAATCATGAAGTAAAAAGCGAATTCCCTAACTGGAATCCTAAAAGTACATATGCAAAACCCAAAATGGTTATGACAGCACTTGGAAAAACAAACAGAAAGATATATATGGGAGTCTGCTGTTGAAGTGTAGGTGGCCATGTACATGCAAATGCTTTCTGAAAACAATCCTGCTATGAGAAAATTTTAGAAGTGTCCTGATACATTTCCTGAAACAGGAAGGGAAGTAGGACACAACACTATCATTTGAAGTAGTGACAGATAATTGCATTTGTTGAAGTCTTTCTATGAGCCCCTGATGCTAGCAACAGGACAAAGATGATCTCAGAGTGTCAGAACTTCCCCACTGTATCACTAAGATATACAGAAACTGATTTGCTCAGCCACTGACATCTGGATTTCTCTTCACACAGCATATACAGTGACAAATCTCCTCTTCCCCCTGATCTGTGTAGTTCTGGTTGGAGATGCAGCATTTTCAGTACTGCATCTGTAAGTTAATGCTGTCTGTGTTAACATGGGGCATCAATGACCATCAAGTGACAAACCACAATATTTTGCTTGTTTGAAAACAGCCTGTGCACAAAAACGCGGAGCCATTTGTTTTAAAGAATGACCCATTCGGAGAAGAAGCTGATCAAAGAACAGATTTATCATATTGATTTCTTAAACAGAAATTTATAGTGGACTGCTGATAGGTTAAGAACAGTAATGTATTACTATCTGACTCTTTCATTGATCTGTCTCTTGATGCAGAAGACTTTTGGGGAAGCAGAGGAGGAGGTTAGATGAAAAGTCTGGTAAAGAGAAACCAAGCACCTCAGCAAAGATTTATTTTCTAAATTCATCTGCCACTACATGCTGATGGTGGCCAATGGAATCAGACACTAGGAATTTCTTGCTGTGATCAGTGAAGGTTAAGCAGGAAAAAGAGTTGCTCATCTGTGTCTGCTGGATGAAGGAGATATTCCTTCAGATCTCAAGAACACATTCCCTACCAGGTCTGTTTTCCTCATTCCAGTGAACCACATTCACATGGAAGAGAAGATCCTTTCCTTTCGTCTGCACTTCCAAACATCCCCGAAGCAGACTCCTTGAAGTGTGTTGGAGACATGACACCAGGTCATCAATGTAAGTTCTTCATTCAGCATGACCTTGGAGATGGCAGCATCCTGCATCAGAAACCAGTGGGGGGAAAGACTTACTTATGTAGTGGTTGGGATGGGTGAGATGGAAATTCGAGGACTTGACCCTTCTGGCCTCATTCTTGTAACACGGAAAGCAGCAGGGGCAGCTGCTGTCCCCAGAACGAACTTTCATCTAATTCTGTCTTCTTCCTCATTGAGCGTGGATCAAGACAGTCTCCCTGATCCAAGAAATATAAAGAACTTTTCCTTCATTCATGCCTCACCTCACTGAACACAATCTGTGTGCCCAATCGTATACAACTGTGAAACAGAAGCAGAAATTACTGCAGAGGAATTGGGCTGTAAGTGAAGTGAAGTGCTGAGAGATGTTGGAGCCCCATCACCTACCAGGACTGGAAAGCCAAGGGAGAAGAGAATGAGTCTGCAGCTACCTTTTCCTCCTTTTTTTCCAACCTAGCTCTCTCCTTGAAGTTTGCAGATGGCATCAGCATCTCCAAATGTTTCAAAATGCAGGTAGCAAACTTGTCCAGCATAAAACAACACAATAGCACGCTCAGAAATGACACCTATTGGGTCAAACTGCTAACTGAAGAACAGAAGTTGAGATCTGAGTTTGTTCTGAACAAACACTCCCTTCTCTCTCAATGCTGCTGCCCCAAAAAACCGGCTGGAAAGTCTTGCCAAACTTCCTGCTGCTGAGAAGGCAGGAAAAAATGAGCCAGGATTTCAGAAGGCTGAACACTGCGTGCTCACAATGACACATCTGACTCTGCATCTGAGTTGCAGGCAGGCTGATATACCCACTGTAATAGATATTTTGTCTTAGAACATACTTTTGTGCTGCATTAAAGAGCTGTTGCATTCGAAGAAAAAAAAATTATATAGAAGAGTTTCAGTAAATACAAGTTACTACAGAGAAATGTTGTATTGAAACATTAGAGAGTGGACCATTCATTCATTACCAGTATTAGCATCACACTTGGACAAGCAGCTGCTCTGTGAGTAAAAGTTTTAAAAGTGAACTCAATACTTCAAGAAGTTTTTGGGCTTTTTTTTTTTTTTAATATTTTCCAATGGAGTAAAAATCAGTGCTGTAAGACTCCCTTATTCAAAACCACGCTCAGTTTGGCATTGCTTCCAATCCTACAAAGAAGTGACGTGACATTTAACTTGCCAAGCAGAATCAACTCACACCATTTGGTAAACCACTATTAGAAGTATTTTTTTTCCCCCTAACACAGCAAAAAAAAAGAAAATAACTAAAGAAAAGTCAGCACAATACCTCTGAGCAAAATCTCTGAACTGTGTTCTCAACTGCTTTATAAAATACCCTTTGCTGCTTTCCTTGCTTTACAACAGGTTAACATGGAAAGACTTGAGACTCCTAATTAGAAGGAAGGAAGTTTGTCACACCAATTCATGACTATGCCAGAAGCAATGTAGAACATTGAATCTCTATGAAAGCAGCTGAAGCTTTCTCACTTTAAATCTTCCCCTCCAGTTTTTATTGCTGGTTTCCATGTAACAGCTCCACTGAACAATGAAGGCAGAAGGAAAGCACATCCAAGCAATTTTATATTCCAGTTTCTAATAGTAACTATTTAACATCGTTGTGCAATTTCCTCTTTTCATTTCTGAAGGATACACGAAGCACTGCACCATGGGCAGAGGTCACCTGAGAGGTGATCAATAATTAATAGCAGAGGTAATGAAGTGACCATCTGAACAGCTGCTCAACAGAATTGCAACTATTCTAACCAGGCAGGCAGATTAGTACAACGAGAGCTTTAAGTAAACAGCAGAAGTGTTTAAGCAGCACATTGTGAAGCTCTCCTTCCGAAACTGATTGTTTTGTCCCTTTCTGGACATTTATTTTCACTAATTTAGTGAAACTCAATTACACTGATGCATGTACTTTCCTCCAGTTTACAAATCACCTCCAAATCCCCAAAGCTGCTCCTTGTGACTCGATCAAACCCAACCTGCCTGCACAGCTCTAGAATAAAGCTCATCTGGAAGAAAGCACAGGCCTGACAGAGTGAGAACATTCAAATATATCCAAATCTTCCATGCTGTTTTTCTGTCTTGGAAAGAATTTCATGCTTACACTAACCACGTTAGCACTGAATATAAAAGTGACACAGAAAAGCATACAGAGCTTATTAGACTGCAGTCTTGCATTTAGAATAGAATTGTTACAGGTCTATTTGCACTCAGTGAGAATGACCCAAAAACTTAGCAATGCTCCTTTCCTTTCTACAAAGAACTGTTCATGTCTGAGTACAATTCACAGTGTTTGAATAAAATGAACTCACATAATTTATTATTTTTAAGGTATTCACTGGATGTTTCTACCCAATTACGTCGTAGTCTGATAATTCTGTGCATTCTGTGATCCGTGTTTTGGACTCACACAGAATTGCACAACCACTGAGGCGGTGCAGCACGAGGATGGAAACCTGTGCAAACACACATGCAATCACTTGCTCAAGGCTAAGATACTATTTAGAAACTCATTACGTGCTTTACATTTTGTACTCTGAATGTTTTGATTCCAGAGCACTTTGGCTCAAGTTCACTATACGTTTCTTTAAAACATTTCTCTTATTTTTCTTACTTGCAGTTTTGCTGTCACCCTTACCTATGTCTCTTATCTGCTCACCAACACAGCAGAAAAGGAAATTTCACTAGTTTCCCATTTACTTTGTTTTCAAGGTGTACATGCACGTACATGCTACACGCTATCCTCAGCTCTCCTTTAGCATATCCAAGCTAGATTTCCCTCACTTCAGCTGAAATGCACCTTAGCTAAGGGAAGAAAAATAATATTAAAATAAACATACAATTCCTTCTCTTGGCAAAGGAATTTTTCAGTGCCCTCACACCCTCCAGAGCATATTCTTGGTCTCTGTCACATGATTTGCTTTCCTTTTCTCTCTTCCTCCACATTAAGAAAAATCAAATCAAACCAAACCAAACAATAACCCAAATCCAGAGGAGTGGGCAAAGCAGGCAGGTAATGAGCAGCATCAAATACATAGAGCTGGTTGGCAGAGCAGAAGTGAAAAGTTAGAAATTCATTTATTTCTGTGATTATTTCCCATCAGAGATGCATCCATTCTTGCATTCTCTTAAAAATGGAAGGGGAAAGATTTTTCAGTTTCAAGCATAGCGTAAGTGGAGTTTGGAGATTATGAAAAAGATTGCATTCCTATGTTCACATTGAACTAAAATCCTTCAGTAATATAATGCAAATCCACTCAGTATCATCAGGTTGAAAGACAACACAGGAAACTTATTTGACACGATTTTATGTGCGTGTCAAAGCAGTTTAATCACTAGAACTCAAAGTAAGTAACCTGCTGCTCTTAACACACAATGCTTTAAAGTGCTGAAAGTTTAAAGTAAATTGAATGATTAGGTAAACAACCCTATAAATATAGGGTTCCTCTATAGCCAGACGACCAAAAGCTGATACTTCTGGTCTCTGTGTGCATTAAACACAGGTGGAGAGGTTAAAATAAAGTCTCTCCCTTATTGGACTGTTTTTGTGTCACTGGAAATGCTTTCAAGTGACATTCAAAGCAGCTTCACTACGCTTTAATGTGAAATACTTCAATCTTTCCTTATTTGCAAAAGAGAACTAAAACTAGGAAACAACTCGGCATCTGGAGTGTTATGGGAAGCCTACATTTTTAGAATGGGTCTTAAATGTTATTTTTGTATCATAAATTCAGAGAAAAGTTAGTTTTAAATTGAATGGATACTATCAGAAATTCCCCATCAGCTGATACAACGCATTGCCCATGAGGCAAACCTGCTGAGATAAACATTTAGAAACACTTAGTTAAACCTCAGTTACCAAAGACCTTTGGAAAGCAGAATAAGAGAAGAGTCTGACCTTCTGAAGTCCTCCATTCTCCTCCACCAAAGGAGGAAGAGCACTGGTGCTGTTGGTAGATGGTGGTTCGACATTGTAGTCACGAAAGCAGCAGAATAAGGTGCTAAAGATACTTCGACTCCTCTGCTTCTTCAAGCTGATATTACATTGGGACACTAGAATAAAAAAACACAGAAAAATTCATATAATACAGATCTACTTTTCCAGATGTACAATGCCTGAACTCACATACATGGTTATTAGCTTAGAAGTCCTTCAACCATAACAGAAACTCAAGAAGTTTTCCATCATATTGAGACCTTCCCTCTCTTTCAGCACATTCTTTGTCAAACTTCGATGATGGCACTAGCATACTATTAAGCAACCTAAATCTCAGCGGAATCACAGATCACCATGCTGATCTAAGACACAATTTTCAGATTTCCTAGAAATATATTTTCTAGAGAGTGGTGATGCACTGGAACAGGTTGCCCAAGGAGGTTGTGGATGCCCCATCCCTGGAGGTATTCAAGGCCAGGCTGGATGTGGCCCTGGGCAGCCTGGTCTGGTAATTGGCCATGCCAACTGGCTCTACCAGTGTGAGCTTCTCTTCAAACCCCCACGAGGTTTCTGATGGGTCCAACAGTTCTTTCTTCTAAAGTGTATCTGCTGAAGTATTTTTACCCTCTCTTACCAACACACAGAGTCACAGAATGGCCAGGGTTGGAAGGGACCTCAAGGATCATGAATCTCCAACCCCCCTGCCACAGGCAGGGCCACCAACCTCCACATTTAATACTAGACCAGGCTGCCCAGGGCCCCATCCAACCTGGCCTTGAACACCTCCAGGGATGGGGCATCCACAACCTCTCTGGGCAGCTGTTCCAGCACTTCACCACTCTCTCCGTACAGAACTTCCCCCTGACATCCAACCTAAATCTTCCCTCCCTCAACTTAAAACCATTTCCCCTTTGCAAGTCTGTGTGATGCACTGATCTTGGTTTCACAGGACAGTTTTGATATTCCACACTTGTGAGCACTCTCCCTTGTTTTGTATTACCTGCTTCTCTGATCTGTCCCTTCAGACTCCATTTGAAAACATGACAGCAGACTGATTTCTTTTTCCCCTGAACTTTGTAAGGTACGAGAACATAACATGAAATTTTGCTCTGCAAGCAATTTCTGTGCACAGAATTCCTCCCCAAGTCCCGATCACACTTTACAATAAAGTCCAGCAGATATTCTAGGCTGAGACTAAAGTCTTTGCTGCAGAAAACATCTCTATGAAGTCAACAGAAGGTTAGTGTTAAGCAAGAAAAACTAATTACTCAATGTTTGCATTGAGCTTCGTCTTCAGAAGGTTCCTGAACACAATCAAGGCAAGAAGTTACCTACATCCCATCGTGCTAGCCTTCAAACCTCACATGCTTAAGACCAGGCCATGGGTGGTCTGTATATGCAAAGAACAGTATTAAGTGGTTACAGGATGCAGAATTTCAAGAGAAATTCCACCCAACGAGAGCTGCAGCGTTCTGGCAGCTGCAGCTGCAGCCACAAAATGTTGGAGCTCCTGGAAATCTCCAGGATTGGTCAGGTCTGCTCACACCTCCCTGCTCCAAGGGCTGCTGCTGAGAGCAAGGCTTTCCACTAGACATGAACTGCCTTCTCCATTTCATATTTTTGGGACTGGAAATGCAAGCAACACCCAGGATGAAAGCAGAGCGCACCATGAATTTATACATCAACACCATGCTTTGGTCTCATACCTTCCCAGTAACTCCTAGGGCAAGAATTCTTACCTCTTCCCATGCAGAAAATCTACACTTATGGTCAGTCATTCAAAATCCCACAGCCTTCCTCCAACTCTTCACAGTTGGTTTTAATTCTGTACACATCCATGCACACTCCGTATACCCGATGACCGTACAAACGCTGTCACTGTATTTCCTCATTCCCTGCTCCACACAACTAAAGATCACACTGGGCACAGCCTTCATGGGGTCTGCAAGAGTCTCCAAAGCCCTTTGTCCTAAGATCCCAACATCCAAAAGGTTCTTTTCTCCACATGTCTTGTTAATTGGAATTCAATGAATAAAGTGGAGTGCCAACTGTTTGATGCTCCTCCCTTGATGAGCATTAAAATCTAGTGCCATTCTTTTCATTTGAGATGTCGTCAAAACAGGCTATACATACCACACTTTGTAGGGGCTCTGGTGCAGATCCATACTTTCAAACCAGAGGAAAGTCCCACCTAGAGCTTCCCTGCCCTCATCCTCATGAGAGATCTCCCTGCTCACAACCTGTGGCTGCTGCTGCCTGCAGATAAGCTCATTCCCTCTTTGCCCACAAGCTTCTGCAAGTCACTGTGGTCCCAAGCACTGTGCTTCTCAAGGTCTTCTGCCACGTCCAAATGAACCCACAGCATTACTGAATGCAGGGAAGGATGCAAGGAAACATAAAGGCAAGTTTTAAAACAAATCACTGTAACCACACAAGCCCAAACAGAAGATATGTAACCATACCAGGTGAAGAATGGGAAGGGAAACAATGAAGAAACTGTTACAGTGGAAAATAACACCCAAGCACGCTTACAGCATAAACCCACAGCATCCTTGCAAACCTCCCATGACTCAAGTTACCCTTTGGAGGCAGAATCTTTATGCTTTTGTTCTCCAAATGCAGGAACTGCAACAGCAGTGTGAGTAACGTGGTGAAGAAAAGCTCTTCCCTCATGGGTGTATTCTGAAATAAAAGTTTAGTCCAGGCCTTCTCCCATCAAACTGTGCTGTGGTTGTGTGAAAGACGGTTAATTTGTGCTATTGAAAGTCACAATTAATTTAAAAAAATGCAATTAATTGTAAGACTGCCATGCAGCCACTGCACGCAAAGCCCTGCGCACTCAGGAGGCACAACAGGCAGCCTGGAAGCTCCGCTCCATCCCCCCCAGCACACGAGGTGTCCAATTATTGCTGCTGCTTCCTAATGAAGTGCACGCAATAGCCAGTCTTCCTGAAGAACAGAAACAGGGTAACAGAAACAGAAACTGTGTTTCCAGACAAACTAAAAGCAATAAAATGAACATCTGCGCATCACGAGCGCGCCGCGAACAAGGTTGTTTATAAGGCAAAATGGGAACGTGCAAGTAAGAACAAAGTAGCATTAAACAAAACCTTTCTTCATAAGAAGGCAGCTTCTAAATTTATTCGTGATTACAGATGTGTAACGTCTCGATCTTAAGATTTCTTAGTAGAAAAATGAAGTTGTATAATCTACAGAAGTCAGAGCCACAAAGCAGTTCCGATTTTTGGGACACGCACATCAGGGCATCAGTTATTTTATAACACTTTAAACAAAACCTGCATGTGATTCCCAGATTGCTCTGGTTTTAAACACCATTTACAGTTTATTCTTGAACTGTTTAATTCCACATGGGCTTTGCAGGAATGGCAACTGTCACATACCCGAAATAACTGCCCACGTCTGGGTTAACCCTCCTACAGGTAAAACCTGAGCAAATTGCTCTGTTTATACCCGGTGCCATACGCTCCAGAGTTGTTTTCATTTCAGCTACGTTTGGTAACCTCTCTCCCCATCAAAATGTAACTGAATTATCTTCAGGCCTTGGTTTTTCCATCGGAGGCATTTCTCTGAAGGGAGGGATCCCAGACTAGTTTTGTGAAGGAAAATACTTCCCAAAGCACTTAATTCTGCCCACCAAGATCTGTACTTCACAGGAGATTTTAAATGAACAATGCTGTTTTATTAACCCGTTCCACAGCGTTTTGGAAAGCAAACTCAGGAGCTGCATCAGCACACTGAGATGGAACTGTTAGCCCAGAACAGCTGAAGGGCAGCACAAAACTGGAGCGTGCTCTCCATCCTGCCAAGGAGCTGTGAAAGTACACTTTTGGGTACTACTGAGAACAAAAAGGAGAGAAATAGTCAGGATGGATGTTAATTCAAAGCATAAAGAGAACTGACCTCCACCTCATCAAATAACACTCTGGAAATGTTTTTGTTGTTGCAGCAGCTTCAAGGAAAAACCAACTTTTGCCTGATCATAATTATTAGCTGCATTCCCTAAATGTGGGCGGATGAAATATCCACTGCTGCTGGAAGCTCAATTGCTAAGCATTGACAGCAGTGAATTTCAAACCACGAAGCAGAACTCTGCTCTGCCTTCTCTGTACAGTGCTGTGATGCTCCATCTGCTGTAGCTCCTCAAGGCTGAATGCAGGGACTGGCCACAGTGCCCTCTGAACTGACAAGGAGGAAGGAGAAATCACAAAAAGCCTCAAAACAGCACATAAACCAAGGTTCCAAGGAGAGCCCAAAGGATTCCAAGGAAAACCAAACAGCTGGTGTGCTACAGTCTGTACACTACAGTTGGATGTACATATTTATGATGGTATATCCTTCATATCACATGTGTTACTATTCATCTAAACCACGACTTAAAGATAAACATCCTTGCTGTCTTGCTGTGCTGCAAGCATTCAAAAAAAAAGTAAGATCTCATAACCAGGAAATGCTTAATGAAAATAAATCCATCTGCCAAAGCTTACCTCCTCACAGCCAGTCAGCTTGAAGGCTTTAAGAACAGACCCACTGCTTTGGGGGCATTCACGATTAATAATGAAGCCAGAAAGTCAAAACAGCTTTTAACAACCTAATTAACCTGCTGAACCATGCTGTGAGCGAAATACCTTTGAGTTCACATTCAACAGCGCTGAGCCTGGCCAGCTCCTCTGCTTCTGCTCTGCTTGACAAGGCAACAGAGCTTCACTGAGTCCACTGCCACACGTAGCTGTGCATCTCCAAAGGCCTGAAAGGTACATCTCCTTGTGATCCAAAAAGTTCAAGCAGCCAGGGATTAAAACAGGTGAGAGTACGAACTCAGTAAGAGATGTCAGGCTTGCAGGACCCTTCCAGCACAATGCAGAGGGAGATGCTGTACCTCCATGTGAACGTCTGGATGGTGTTTAAAGAGGCCTGATTATGGCCATTCAGCCTTGCTGTGGTTTTCCACTCAGCTAGAATCTGTCCCATACTGGCACCCAGCTGCCTTGTGGCATGTGCCATCCTGAAGGACCAAGGATGGATCAAAGGTGGACCAAGGGACTGACCTGCACACCTGCCCTCTTTTCAAACAGGACCAAGTAGCTGATGTGCACATAAAAAGGTACAAGGATATATAGCATTCCTGCATAGATACATTTACTCCTACACACAATCCACAACTCAACCTTTTCCTGGTATTTGCCCTCTCCAGACCTCTTATGTTTTGCTGGAGCCAGGGACACAAGTGCTCTAAAACATGGATCTGTTTAAAAAAATAACAAAAAATATAAATCAATGCATAGCCACAGCCCACAGATACTCCTTTATCAGCTGTAAGTCTGAAACAGCAACAAAGCTGCCATGTCTACAGAAGTGCTTCAAAATAATAATAAAAGGAAGATAGCCCCTCATCTCCCTTCCGCACCACATACAAGACAAAATTTAATGTCCCTTGGCAGAAGTGACCAAACTTAACCTCTTCCCCGTTGCCCAGACATAGTATTTCTTGCTATAGAATTCACGCAATGCAGAAGTAAGACTCCTTAACAATGTAAGAGCAAAATAAAGCAGCGCAAATAATGCAGAAATAACTCCAGTGACAAAAGATCACTATTTTTAACCGAGTGGAAAATGCAGTGAGCTGAGCTACACAGGAAGCACAATGGAGCCATATTGTGCTGCAAAATAAACATCGCTTTTTGCAGTGATGCGACGGAGCCTCCTCCCTGCACCTTCTGTAGGGTTAACACTCCCTGCCACGGCAACCTATAAATAACACAGATCCCTCGAAACCAACAGATTTCAAGCACCGTCACGCCACAAAGATCCACTGTTAAAAATATGGGATTTTTTTCCCCCCCGTAAAAGAAAATCAAGGCGTTTCGGGAGCTGCCTCGTTTCTGAGCTGCTCGTGCTGGAGCCGTGCCGACGCAGAGGGCTGCAGCAACAGGAAATACTGCGCGGTCTGGGCATGCATTGCATTCCTGTCCCGCCCCAAGCCAGCGGCCAACAAACAAACCTTTCTTCTAGTAAAAAGGGGAGGGGAAAAAAAAAAGAAAAAAAAAGAAAAAACCCAGGCGGACTGCACAAAGTTCACCAGCAGATGTGGCCTGCGAATGCAAGCGGAGAGAAAGAATTGGGTGCGAGCGTGATGGCACAGCAGTGCAAAGGTGGAGCAGCAAAGGGCTGGGAGCTTCCACGTGAGATGTGCAGCTCAGAGGTGCTGGGAGGCAACATGGAATCAAGAGGGTTTGCTTTAAGGTTTCATAGCAGCTCACAATCAAAGTACAGCCGTTAGTCACAATGGTGAGGATTCCGTAGGACAAGATTTATTTTTGCAAAAAGAGTGTGGTTTTATGGTTTAAGCTGAGTATAACATGGAGCACTACAGAATAAGGAATCAGCGCTGAAGTTTGCCTTCAATCATAAATGTAACAAGGAGAATTAGTAACCAGAACGTATGTTTGTGCACAATGGCTTCTCTGAATTGCTCCCACGTTGGCCTCTGAAATCCTGGAAGGTAACCTAAAAGACGTGGTTAAATACTTGAACAGGAAGGCAGGAGAGAAGCAAACGCAGGGAAACACAATGGTAGAATCTCAGGGTCCGTTCATCACGGCTGGTATCCTCTGGCATTGGAGTGGGATTTGAGTCAAAACAGCAATGAAACAAATGTAAACATGCATGTGTTTATAGAGGAGAAATATGTACAGCATCCGACCTGCCTGGCTGTGTGCTGGGCTTGAGTGAAGCATGGAGGGGAAGGGAGAAAAGAGGAACTCACCAAGCAGTTAGAGCATGGGGCAAGAGTTGCAAGCAGGTGGGCACCTGGAGCACAACTGGAGCCACTGCTGTCTGCCCCCACATTCCTACACGGCCATGCTGCAGTTGAAGGTGTAATTCACTGAACAACGCTAGCTAAGCCAAAAGCAGATGGGAAAGCAAGCTGAAGAGGAGCCCTTGTGCAGAGTTTTGCTGTAAGCTGTGTGCTGCACACCCAAGAGGCACATCCCTCGGATGCAGTGCACCTAAGGGATGCCATGAAAACAGAAAGTACAGGAGAGACATGAAATTCTCTGCTCCACAGGCATTGTCCAGTGCTGACATACATATTTTATCCAAGCAATTAATTTTTCAAGTTGAATTGTCACCCAATCCTAACACTGCCTGCAGAAAGAATATACACCTTTGGCACTTTTTGACTTGAAAAATACCAGACAAGTGATTCACTGAACCTGAACAAAGAAATTCCTCGAGTTTCTCTCCCCCCAAAAATGATCCTAACCCCTCCAATCAAACCTTACCAAAACTGTGCTCATCTGATGAAGCTTCATTTACTTTTGCTAAATATAGCAGCAAGATGTTCCCATAGAGACAGCTACATTCCCAACTGCACTTTTTGCAGCAAATCCTTCAGAGAGGCATCAAACCTAAAGTGTTAGTCTATTTTTGCAGGCTTTCTCATCTCTTCCCCAGGAACAGCTCTTTGCTAAGGGACTAATCTTGCAGGCACACTGCTGCAGGGAGCTCCCTTGCAAGAAGTTCTGCTCCTCCACTTCACTTTATGAATTTTTCAGTCACTCCTTGGGGACGCTTTAACTCAGGATGCAGTTCTTCTCCTTGCCTGGCTCATCCCAGGTCTGCTTCCCCACTGATCCACCTCTAAGAGTGAAAAAGAAACTCAAACGCCCTTTTTTGTATGTGTGTGTGTGTGATCTCAGATGCCTGCTCTGAATTACCACTTCTTTCTCCCAACATACTGCTGTTGTGTGGCCACTGCATGCAGTTCTCATAGAACACGCTGTGCCAGAAAGCCGTGCTGATCCTGCTAACATGTCTGTAGAACCACTGAAATCCCACTGTTTCTGTAAAAGAAGTAATAGAAACATGCATGACTGTAGGGAAGATTTACCATCTTTCTTGGGGTAGGAAATTGTTTCATTTTAAAATGTTGCGCAGCTCAATATAAATGCTGTCATTTGGACCAAATACTGCTCTTCCCTGCTTCTTCTTCTCCCCAGTTTCTCTATACTCTGCAACCCACACACTGCTGCAGAAAAAAGAAGCAACTCCAATCATTTGGAAGAGGGAACTTTCTCTAAATCATTTTCTCATTGGTGCTTCTTCTGCTAATATGATCTGAAAGTAACAGTTGTTTCCAACAACTAAGGCAACTCCTGAAAGGAAGGTACAGCCAGCATACAGCCTGAGCAAGTTCCTGGAACCTAATGCATCTGGGAGGAAAACAAAGACATCAGACTTTGATCACAAACTTGACTGCTGCCTGTTTAATTGCAGGGATTTACTAAGGAATAGTCCGTAAGACTTCAGTGCATCTGTACAGACAGAACCCAACTTAGAGGAACTGCCAAAGCCATGCCTCTTCCATCCTAGCTTCCATGGAGAAGACTTCACCTAACCGTAGGCTATCCTCCATACATTCATTTTTTCAAATACTTGCAGTGTTCCGGATATGTAGTACAAGTGAATATTGCAGAGAAAAAAAATATTGTTTAAGATGTAGTGGGTGGCAACCCTGCCCAGGTCAGGGGGTTGGAGCTCTACAATCTTTGAGGTCCCCTCCAACCCAATTCACAGGCTCACAGAATGGCTTGGATTGGAAGGGACCTCAAAGATCATCGAATTGAATGAATTTAAGTTGAGCTGAATTTTTTTGGAAGAGCTTCAAATATTCAGTAAGTGCATTAAATCTAAAGGAATTACAACATCAGTCACTGCAGGGTTTCAATTCAGTAAGAGCACCCACCTTCTGTCGTTATACTTTGAGCAAACAGTTAAATCAAAAACCCACGAAGGCATGTGGCGAATTCTCATTAATAATTAGCTCAATCTGGCAGCACTGTGCTGCTGAGGCAGGAGACCTCTCACTTTGGCTTTCCAACTCCATTTCCCTGGGGTCTACTTAAGAAAGCCATTAAGATACATGCTGTCAATTCTAAAAAACAAGCATAATGCACTCACGTTATGTTTAAAACATCTAAACGTCTATCTGAATCCAGATCAACTATTAAAAAAAAAAAGACTGTATACGAGGGAACAGCCAAAACCAATACACATCTGACAGTTTTAATGAATGATCAGGAGTCTGACAGGAGTTTTATTTCCTCGCTGGCTACGTGTGTTCACTGTACCCAAACACGAAGCTGAACAAAACAGCAGAGCGACTTCTAGGAAAGCACTCGGCGTACTCCCTCCATTCAGCAAAAAAAAAAAAAAAGACAAAAAAAAGTAATGCTTAGTGTTAAAAATCAAAAAGCTTGAAGCAATATCTATCAACAGCTAAAAGGCAGCACAAGTCATACCAGCACCCCCTGTAGCAGGATGGATGGCTGGCTGCCAGCCTGGCTTTGCATTAAGACTGTTTTCAACTGATCCAGACAGATACATTGTGGAATACTCATTCCCTGCTCTCCTGACCATATAGTTTGGATGGAAGATTATATTCAATTTTGGACCATGAAAACAGCACATTCCCACCTGGAAATGTGATATTAGGAAACCTAAGCTAGGTTAAGATTGAAACCAAAGATGCGGGAATGGCTAAAGTTACTGCAGGTTTCACTGAAAAAAAGCAGCAAAACTTGCCCAACTTCCAGCAATTCCTTCCCTAAACAAAGCCTGGCTTCATTGCTTGTTTAGAAATTCAGATAATCAGCAATGAAAATAAATGATTTCTCTTCTGACATATTATGTTTCCAACAGGAGGGACTTTTCTCAAGGCATCCTGGTGTCTTTACCACATCTTTCAGTGTCTCTCTTGCACTGCAGCTGGAACAGCTGGAGACACATTTGGTTGTTCTCCAAAGCCCAGAACATCACGTACATTCAGCCCATGTGATACATCCTAAACTTCACATAAAGGAAAGTGTGCAGTTTAATACCAATGCTTTAACTTTTACTGATCCTGGAAAGCAGAACATGAACTGTTTTGTTGTACAATGGAACAAAGCATGCTTACATTTGTCAATGATTATGTAGCTACATCCCATCAAACCTGCCTTGCTACCCTCAGAGATCACGCCTTCACCCTGTCAGAAAGGATAAATGAAGGTAAAAAATAACACCTGCACCCACCAACAGAACTGAAGCTTTCTACTGAAGCAGAACACGTGCAGGTCTGCTGGTCTCTGTTCCACCTGGCAAAAAAGCTGCTTTTCTTCATTGCTGTTGCAGTGCTAAGGGGATTCAGCTCATTCAGTCCTGACTTAAGACATCCCCACATCCTGCATCCTCTTCTCTCAGCCATGAGGCAGCTCCATTTACCACTGTGTTAAGGAAGATCTCAGTGCCCTGCAGCTCTTGGCACAGCAGACCACCAGCTTCTGAAGAGCAGGGACTCTTCACCCATTGGAGCTCTCATCCCCTCACCTGGTTTGACAGCAGAAGAGCACTAATGCTCTCCCATCCAGGAGCCCTGTACAGTGGCCTATCCAGAACATGCTCACATGAAAAATCCCAGCCATGGTAACCTGCAAAAGCTGAATCACTGTCTTCATCTATGAGCATCAACCAGTGGGACATCCACCATCACGACCATCCATTTTGGATAGCTCATGCACCACACAACAGCTCTCTGCACCACACTACTTAAGGTTTGCCAGCCTGCAGCCATCCCCTGCAATGGGGCTCATGACTTGGCCTGAGACAGAACAAGGGAAAAGCAACAGCCATTTCTAACCCCAAATCTGTCTGCAGTCCAGCTCTGCACAGCCCAGCTTGCATTGAGGGAGGCCCTGTGTGGGGTGTTGCAATCATAGCTGCATGCCTCGGTCATCTGCACAACTTTAAGCCCCCTTAGAATGCATTTCCACCAATAACCCAGCCCCAGCATATTCACTCAGTTATTAAAATCTAAACCAACTGCTGCCTTCGAATTCAGCTCCTGAAGCTCCACAGATCTAAAGCAGAAATGCATTGTGTGTGACTGCATGCTTGCTGCAAAACAAGCAAAATATTTGGCATCTCTCCCACTCCTATGTAACCCAAAAAGGGAGGACAAATAGCTGTGTATCAGCTTGCTTCATTCCAGCCCTTCCTACAAGACCGTATGCTTCTTGGGGACAGAGGAACATATTACGAGGCAAATGCATGTCAACAGACAATTTTCCCAGCCCTAAATTTAACAGAGATTAGCAGTACAAGTACAGAGCTAAGCTGTAAGCTGTGCACTCACTGCCCTTTCTACTGAAGAACTCTGGTCTCATCCCAATGGCCCAGCACAAGGCTTTGGCTGCAGCCCCACAAAGAATCACAGAATCCTGAAGGCTGGAAAAGACCTCTAAGACCACCAAGGCCAACCACTGAGCCACCTCACTATGCCCACATCTCCCAGTGCCACATCTCCACGGCTCCTGAACACCTCCAGGATCCGTGACTCCAGCACCTCCCTGGGCAGCTGTGCCACTGCATCACCACTCTTTTTGGTGAAGAAATTTTTCCTAATATCCAACTTGAACCTCCTCTGGAAGCAACCAAAGAGAGACCCATTGAGCTCAGTGAGCATGCTGCCAAACTCCCCTGCCCAGACTCCAACAGCAGAAAGTATCTAGGAGGGAATGGGTCTCCACCTTGAAATTATAACAGCAGAATAAAAACCAGTTCATTTCCAAGGCCTTTTCATGGGTCTTCTCCTTAGCCTGCTGTTGTCAGGAATCACTCCAGCTCACCACAGGTAGTATTCACAAAGCCAAGCTGATAAGCACTTGTAGGGTGTAATTTGCATCATTTGTCTAGTTAGAACTCACCCAAGAAGTGCCTGGTTTTGTTTTGTTTTTCTCTAAGAGAGGCTCTGAAGAATAGCTCAGCTGTTTATATTGCAAACAACTACAGTTCAGGGAGAGATCACCCCCCCTGGATCCCTTCTTTCCTGTAAGTCAGCGGAGTTGGCCAAGACCAGAAACAATCCATCAAGCGTATCTGCACTAAAAATACTGCAAAATAACCCCTTCGTGCAACCCTTCTCCTCCTCCGCCCATATCAATGCAACTATTTCCCAACCAAAACTCCAAACTAGAAGTCTGCGTAGTTCAAATACAGATGAAAGGTGCCCACATGAGAAACAAGACACAGAATTAGGGAGCCATCAGGTTCCTTGACAAAGCTGGGTGAGGAATCCCTGCCTGATTCCTGTGTGCCGTGAATGCCTCCCAAATCCACCAGGAGCTGCTGAGGGTTCCCCAGGTTTTCAGATTCCTGGGGACTCCTGAGTACTCTGTGCCATGTTGCAAGAAAACCACTGTGGTATGGAAAGTATGATGACAGAATGTTTCAGAGCAGATTTATTTGTCCAACATATTATGAAAAGCCACCAGCTCAAAGATCACAACAAGATTCACAAGGGAAAGAGCTTACACAAACAGAGCAGAGCTTCTGGATGTACTTCCACTGCAGTTTTTCCCCTCATTCTCCCTCCCTCCTTTTGCCAAGAGGTGAAAGTGGAACATTTTTTCATACAGAGGATGCCTTGGATACAGAGCTGTGCAGCAATGAAGCACGCACGTGATCCATGAAGCATGTTGTGTTTTTTTTTCACCCCTCAGCTGGGAAAATTCAATTATTCAAAGAATCTTCTTTAATCAGCTACTGCACGCTTATAGGCAAGGCCGAGCGTGGAAGAGGCTGCTTCATTCCCTTCCTTTAATGAAGGACGAGCATCATTTCCAAATACCTTTGACATGCCACACGTTGAGACATGCTTCACCATCATTCAATAACAAGGCGAGGTAATTACAGTACTTAGGTAATGTTTGTGCCTGCTTTCTGGTTTTGAGTTCCTTGCCACTACCAAAAGCCTTATGTTTAACCTAAAGACAGCTCTATCTACACAGCCTCAAAAAATGCAATTTCTACAAACCTGTGACATCCATCCTTCTCTCTTCCTTATGGTACAAAGATCTGTACCAGCACTGTTTGCATTGTAAGGCACTGGATAAACCACAGAAAACATTAAGGAATGTAGCTGGAAGTCAGGATGCAGGAAAAAAAAAAAAGCTAGAACATGAATTTTTCCATTGCAAACATCAGTTTCAGATACTGCCAATAAAAGGAAAGACAGTAAGATCCAATGAATGCTGGAAGGTACCAACTGCTTCAAGTGACCACTCCGGTATCAAGCTGAGGTTTCCCTAAAATTCTGCATCAAGTGACAAAATACAAACTGACACTGTACATCTTAGCAGGGTGTATGTTCTGCAAAGCAGAAAGGTCCATCTCCAGCAGGAGGGCATTCACTAGTTAAAGCCCAAAGAGAACTGGATTCACATTTCTGCTCCAAGTTTCTATGCTTTAAGACAAATAGCTTCACGTATTGTGTGCCATGGTTGTCTGCAGAACACCTTTTTAAACCTGGTCCCAAAAAATAATACATATGTAACAGACCAACCCACAGAACGTGGACAACATACCACCAGCTTCGTTTGGAATCACAGGTGAGACACACCAGCAGCCTTCCTCCAGGAGCTCGAGGCTGAACGTATATTAAAAATGAGAGGTACTCATACAATTTGTTATTGAGGTCCGAAGGAGCATTTAGCCTCTAACATCCTAACTTTATTCCCTGCTCACAGATAGCATAAAATTCTGTTATATCACGCATCAACATTTTGCCCCACGCATTCTGAGAATGGCACGAAGCACACACAGATCAGGCCCTTAATATTCAAGGAACAATTTAAGTTATGGCTTCCACAAAATCTAATTGTGGTGTTTGGTGTTTGTATACTACTAATTACAGATATTTTTCTTATTAATAAACTAATTGTTGTGCAAGATTTGAGTAAGGCGATGGAATAACGTATCTTGAGAGCTTCTTGTATGAACATGCAGCTTGGTGGATTTTTTCCCTTGAGTCACTTCAGGCAATTAAACTGAGCACAATCTAGGAATGAGAAAGTACATTAAGTGAAACATAGCACTGAGGGTGTCACCTGGCTTACACCTCTTGTTTACAGTGACAGTACAGGGGAAGTTTAAGTACAACCATAGGTTCTCACCACATTTAAAATATCCCATATTGAAAGAATATATTGTACTACACAACACTGAACAGCTTGAAATGCTTTCCCAAATTCCATCTGTAAGGCACAGACAGAAGGGCTCACACACTTTGCCTGCCTAAATAAACCAAGAGCACGCACACGCAGGCATGAATACAGCCGTGCATATGCACACATCTGGCTTTGCCAGCCTGTAAAAGTGCTGTGAGGAACACAAGAACATACCCAGCCCTGCCCAAACCAGAGAGCTGATCCTGCTCACACGTGGAGCTTAAAGCAACTTCAGGAAGCAGAAAGTCATTTGAAAACACATATCCCAATGAGAACTACTCTGACTTCTGTGAGGAATTAAATTCCTATAGGATTGTACGCATTATTCGATGGCCTTATCAGCTTATTTTCAGCAGAATAGTGGTTCCTGTTCCCTAAGGAAAGTACAACAGTACTCGCATACACCACTCCAGTGCTAGCAAGAGCTGGAGTTAGAAAAGACCCCCTACATGCTTTTCTATACAGATTACGTATTCTTAGTTTCATTTTTACTGAGAAGAAAGAGAAAGCTTTCAGCTCTGCTTTCTTCATGAACAACACATCAAAAAAATTAATACTAGAGAACAAATCCTCTTCTTGAGCTTCCAGAAACAGTGCTGCATTTGTTGTACTACCGTGAAAGGATTAAGGCAGACATTTAAATAGGGGCAGATCATAAACCGCTGTTTTTTAAACTGAAGCTGTAACAAGGAATTTCACTATTTATCACATTGATTCTAAATCATTAACATATAGCCTAGTGACTGCTATCAAAGAAGATGACCACTTACCACGACCACAACAGGGAGCTCAGAGCATTCTGGTCCATAACTCCGAGTTATATGTAAGGTAACTTTGATGTTATATAACCTGAAGCAAACAGATTTTTTTTTTCTGCCACTCGTGAAAAACAGCTCTGTTCACGTGGAAAACAGAGGAGAAAACTGGTTTGGAGGCAGGTATTGCTAGTCCACGGCTCTAACACAACAAGCAAATAAAACCGTTTACAACAATCAAACGGCTTCACACAACAGATGGAGCAAAACAACCAGAGAACCTCCCGGAGGAGCAGGTCCTGCACAGAGCCGTGCTGCTCGCTGCTGCTTCCATCCCAAAGGCTCCCAGTCCTCCTCCCGTGAGAGCAAACAAACTGCAGGCCGTGAACCCAGGCGGTCACAGATCAGCAAACAAGAGGCCAGCCCTGCTGCTTCCATGTGTCTGGAAGCGTTCAGTCCCAGGGAGCCTGCGGGTGCTTTGCCAGGAAGCCACAGTGAGTTCATGACACAAGGAAGCGGACAAGGTGTCCTCAGAGAAAGGAGCTTACGCCCTGCAATCTGCAGAATGAAGGCGGAATCTAACCAACAAACTGTCCCGTCCTCGCTCCTACACACTGCTTCTGCAGGGATCACAGAATGGCCTGGGTTGAGAAGGATCTCAAAGATCATCTAGTTTCAACCCCTCTGCCACAGGCAGGGTCACCAACCACTAGACCATACCACAAGCCAAAATGGCCCTTTCGTGGTGGAAGGAATTTGTTATGGACTGGACTACCACAGCTGCAGCAATGGGGCTACGGCAGCTTTCTGCCCATCACCTCCTTGCTCTGCCTTATGAAACTACATCCCACAAGAGCTAGCCAGGGAGGGAGAAAGTCCTAACATTTACCCAAGTTACTACAAATATACTTTATATGCATACTACAAATGCTTTTGAAGTTGTTAGAAATTAAGTTACCAGCACTCCAAAATTTCTTCTGAGGCTGTATTTTCAGGTGGCTCCTCATAAAGCCAAATCAAGGGGCAGGACATGAGAATCAGAGACTCTGCAGTGCTTGCATAGGAATCCCCAACTAAAACAGGGTTCTTGATGCTCTTAAAGGGCATCGTGGTCCCGGTGATGTTTTGGGAACAGCGTCTCCGAGTTCTTTCGCTCTGCATCGTTTGGGAGCTTTCTGCAAGTCTGCGGCTCAAAGAAAAATCTGTCATTTCCTCGTGTTGTTCTTCCAAAAACTCCTGGTTTTTTTTCTCCTACATCTCGACATTTGCTTTAGTCTGAAATAACAAAATTCACATGAGGAGCTCTTTACCTGAACACTCCCAGAAATAAAGCCCTTTTTGCTTCAGCAACGCCGAGGGGCAGCTCTGCCCCCGCAGCCCCCAGCACCAGCAGGAATCCGCCCGGCAGCAGCTGGCAGCAGCACAGCGAGCCGCCCAGCCCATGTTTGTGCATTACCCATTTTCCTTTTGGCGAGCGCTTGGTGCTGAGAACGCTCTTCTCCCCTTATACAGGAAGCCGGGGCCTCAAGCTTAATCCTGCACATTCAGTTCTGTTCTGTTCCAGCTACCGCTGCAAGCGGCTTCTCCTTGCAAAAAAAGCACCCAGAGCTCTCGCGACCAAATCTTTGCTGCAAGCTGTATGGCGAGATTATTTCCCCCTATTTCTGAGAGAAAAGCGAGGGGAAAAAAAATTTTACAAATTCCTACAGTTGAACAAACACTGTTTATCAAAACAGAGGGAGGATAACAGCTCTGAAGGTACAAACAAATCTTGCAACATCCCTACAACCAAGTGTGTCCCAATGTTGGATGCTCAGGGAGGTGCTGGAGTCACTATACCCAGAGGTTTTCAAGAAAAGGGAACATGGCATCGATGGCTTAGTGGGCATGGTGGGGATGGTTGGACGAGATGATCTCAGTGGTCTTTTTGAACCTTAGTGATTCTAGGATCTGTATTCACGTGCTTTGACACAGCCATGCTTCAGCTGCTATGAGGCAGACGCTGTCACGCTCAAGCACTTCTAGTATCTTTTGTGGGGCTGGAGGAAGAGGTAGCACCAACAAACTTGCAAGAGATGGGCAGAAAGGTGTGGAAGAAGTGGCTGCAAACAAAAGACCTTGGCTTCCAAGGCTGCAATGGGTCAAGACGGTAAAAGGAGGAAGAAGGAACTACAGCTCTGATTTCTCTCCTTGTAGGCTGAAGGTGGATGAGTTTCTCTGGAATAAGGTGGCAGCTCTGCTCCCGCTCTGTGGCCTGCTCCATGCCAGCTGGTTAAGACAGCATAGAAACAAATGACTGTTGACTTTAGCATTGACTGCTGCATTGAGATCACCATCACAATGAGCCCACGTACATCAGCCTGTGCTCAGCTGCATACCTGCCCCAAAAGCATGGAAGGACACACAAAAGGCACCACAAAAGCAGGGATCTGAGCAGCTTCCCCTAAGTTAAGCCAGGTCCAAAAGTCAGTCCTACATGCATTCTGCAAAAGCATTTGGTACCACCAAGAAAAGAGGCAGCTGCTCTATAGGGATGGAAGAAGGGATTCTGCCTTCAGTGACAGCTGAACTCATCTCTTCTGGGTTACATGATGCTGCTGATTCAAGGTGCTTCCCACGGCAGGAATGAACTTGATGTTTTTAAATGTTCTCGCTTCATTTCATGTTCAATTACAGAGATTCCCTATGCATTTATATGTAACACCCACAGCACCGTACCATTAAGGGAAACAACAGAACTGAGTTGGAAGGGACCCTTAACGGGCATCTGGTCCAACTCCACTGCAACCAACAGGGACTCCTAGAGCTCCATCAGGTGCTCAGAGCCCCACCCAGCCTCACCTTGTGCATCTCCAGGGATGGAGAGGAGGGATGGAAGCAAACTGTATGCAGATGAACTATCTGCAGAAGTAACCCCACCAACATACGTTTTCTCTATTAAAAAATATATGCCAACATCTGCATTATCTTCCTTTCTGTTGGCAACCCATCTATTGAAGTGTTGTAGTCGTATCAGTCACTGAGACCTAAAGCCATCCTTCACTATCGTTAAAATAATCCACATAACTACTTCTGTTAAAACCTGTCCAATCCATCATTTTTTAAAGCCTTTGAAAACTGGGACTGCATGATCTCCACAGATAATGGGAAACAAACTCTTACCTCAAAAGTTCCTAATGTCAAGATCTGGCAAAGGAGATGCAGAATAAAGCATGTCTTATCCTTCAAGCATCTCTTCAAGATCACTGCTCATCCTATCCAACTGCAGTAGGGAGAACAGATTCTTTTTATAGCAGAATATATATATTTTCAATCCTGACCTAAACAACAAGGATAAAAAATTCCCATGATAAAAAGAGAAGTCCTCAATTTGTTCAGTCTTTGACAACAGGTCAGCCTCTCTAGCCTGTTTCCTTTCTCCCTGCTCCTTGGAATGCTCTCAAATCCAAACGCAGCGCTCGAGCTTTGCACAGCAGCTCAGAAGTCTTTCCAAAGCAGAGTACAGCAGGACGGCCTCACCGCTCTTACAAATCAGCCGTCACGTTGGAATGTGTAAACAGGCATATATCTTTTTTACTGCTGTGCAACCGGGCTATAACAAAAGTCCCAGGATTTTCTATGGGTGAGCAACACAGCTAGCTGATCATCCTTCTTAGTTTTCACAGCGTGTTATTCCATGGAATCTTGAAACTTTTTGATTAAGTCATACGAAAAACAGGATATGGATTCAGCTCATCCAGTCCCGTTGTATTTTCAGCTCAGTCATTCAGGGTGGCTTTCATTTCAGTACCTGTTTGATTCAGTGGATTCTCCATAGCATTAACATTAATGCCTCAAATGACTCGACTCTGCGTGGTCCAGCTTCCCGTACCCCAAAGACTTCTGCACCCATTTTATATGCACACCACAGTCTTCCAGTTTTCTAGTTAAGAAGCTTAAAGGATTCACTTAATTTCTCCTGATCTACTTGTTTTACCTTTCCTTGTTACCGAGCCACAGAAATCAGATGCCTTCACATGATTTACTTCTGAAAGGAAAATCTGATGGATGCCGTTTCCTTGTTTTCTTACAAGACTCCTCATGCTCCCACTTTCCTTCCGGAGAACTGAAATTAGGCTGCCTGATTCATAATTGTCAAGTTTGACATTTATTCCTCTGTTGTTTTCATTGTTGTTGTTGTTTTTTATAGAACTTTATTTACTCTTCTCAAGGTATTGAAGATAACTCATAGTTCTGAAGCAGTTTCAGACCAGCCACTAAGCATCCAGTGATGTCATTTGACATCTGCTCTCCATTAAAGTCTTAGTCAAACTGATACAAGCTTCTCCTCCCTTGTCTTAATAAAATATTTGAGAATCAGAAGTCGCTAACTTCCTTTTCCTGTTGACAGCTGATCAGATCTTTGCTCTTCCTATCACTACCATAATACATGCAGATTCATGTTTCCCACAGCACCATGCCCAGTGCTATGTGCAAGACAAGCACAAAGCACAGGAAAGGTAAGAAGTAGTAACAAGCAGATAAACAAAAGCCAGAGAAACCCAAATATTCCTTCATACTTATCCTGCTCAAATCATCCTAACTGGAAACTAGGTCAGACTCTGCAAGCTTCCTTCTACCCCTCATGTGCTGGAAAATCTCAGTGAGATAGCTAGTGCATTTTCTATCTTCCATTTTAACAGGGACAGTTTGTGCTCAACCCCACCACAGCCATAAAACCATAGAATATCTCAAATTGGAAAGGACCGAGAAGGATCGAGTCCAACCCCCTGGCTTCACACTGCACCATACAAATCCAACCCTACGTCTGAAAGCAAAGTCCCAACACACCATGAGTTTCAGCAGCTTAGGATCATGCCTGCTGCCCTGGGCAGCCCATTCCATGCCCACCACCCTCTGGGGCAGAACACATCCTGCTGTGCTCCTTCTCCCACCATCCAGTTGCAAAACTCATCTTCTGCAAAGGCGTTGCTGTGATGTACCAGCAATGCAGCAGCCTCCAAAATGTGAAGGAGTGTTACTCCTATGCCGAGTATTATTTTCAAATGTTCCCATTCACACAAAGCAACCCAAACCAGCTCAGTGGGAACACAGGCTGCAGGCAGCTGCTCTGCACAAAGACAGCTCCAGCATCTCTAAAGTGCTGGGTACTGAGTTAAGTTTGGATGGCCCTGTTTGGAGCCAGGGGCTGGATTCAATGACCCTTCCACACTGGCATATTCCATTCTGGGATTTGCTACAGGTGAAGGAATCTGCCCAAGCCAACTCCCTCCTGTGATAACCTCTGCCTTTCCCTCTCCTTTACAGTCCCTCCCCAAACACAGCTCCTTTAAATGCACGTCTGATCAGCACTACATATGTCCAAACATCCAGAGTAATAGAAAAACATAAAACTGAAAAAAGACTTCACAGAAAGATTAATGCACTCCCATTACCTCTCCCTAAAAAAGGGAAGAAAACAAAACAACTATAAAGTTAAAGGAGCCCCAGTAAAGCAGGAGAAAACAGAATGGGTGCTCAAGGGCTGAAATCAGCAGGTCCCCATCCAATTTCAAGCAGTGACCATTGTCTCAATACAACAGAAATAACAGAGGAGGTCCCAGAACTTACTTTCACCTCTTGCAACAAGAGACATTTCAAGCACTGCACTGAATCCACATGATCGTTTGACACACACACTCAAGTTGTCCAGGTGCTCTGCATGTATACACAAGTCGATGAAGAGAACCACATTTGTAGCAACAAATGACACGACTACAGGCACATTTGTCGTGTTTCATGTTCATCTAGCAGGTTTTCAACATATACATCCAACCTTCCCATCATGAGGTTTCTTTGCATAGACTCCACTACAAGCAATCACGGCCACAGACAACCTGGCTGGCCCACTGTCTGCATGCAGCTCACCCAGTCCAAAAGAGAAGTAAAAACAGCCTTAACTGTGAAAATGACAGCAAAAGATCAAACCCAATGTCATTCCAGGAATTAACCTTGTTTTTCTATAGGATTCTATGCTAAAGGAACAGAGCTGCAGCCTTGTTCGGGAGTTGGACTCAATGCTCCTCATGGGTCCCTTCCAGCTCTGGATACTCTATGGTCCTTGTTTTATGAGGTGCTTGAGAAGAATCATGGGCAGCAACACAAGAAATAAACATTAACCACTCCTCTGACACACCATTTGTTTTAGGAAATAAGCAGCCCATCAATGGCTTCTTGCAGAGTAGGATGCGAGTGTCAGCAAATCCCACGTCCCCACACCAAGGACTTGCACCTTTCAAGAACATCTGAAGCAGCTCCTCTGAGCTGGAAGAAACACTCCAAATTTCCAAGGGCTTTTACATTGAGCCTCATGTGGAGCATTGCTAGAACACGCTGACCATCCTCACTCTTCTCCCAAGCAAGCCAAGAAAGCCATGCAGCAGTGCTGTGTTGATGGAGAAACCTCCTCAAACGCATCCCAGGAAGCAGCTGGAGGAGGTGAGTCAACAGCAACTTGTGTTTGAAAGACTTCTGGTAAATCTCTTTTCCATTTAAGTGCTTTACTCCACAGATAGCAGCTCATCAATGTGTACATTATCTTCATTTCCACACGGCTGTCGTTGAAAAGGATCCCTGCAACAAACCCTGCGGTAGCAGCAGAGCTAACATACAGGAGCATCTCCAGTAGTTCACCAAAAGCAAGCTGTCAGAGCAGCTTCCTGCCCTGAAAGCAAAAGCTCTTAACTGTTAACCTGCCAGATGTGAGTTAGGAAGACACACCTATCTTGCCCATCAGAGCCAAACAGCACACTGTACTACAGAAATATACCAAACAGTGCTGGTAAATGAGAGGACTTATCCCCAGATCACACAGAACTAAGCTGGAAGGACGGCTGTGGTCCCAGCAGATGTGTTTTGCAACATTCAGCAATGACAGAAAAATAATCCTGAACGTTAAGTTTTACTGAAAATGCTTCAGTTCTGGCTTTGCTATCCCATAACAGAACTCCAATTAATTGACAGATCCACTTCCAGAAAACTCCTGTTGAATTAAGCAGTGAAACAGTGCTGTAAAACTACACCCTGCTTTCTCTTGCCATTTCACTGCGTGAGAATCTTATTATGCTGCTTAATGATATGTTAATTTTCAAGTAAAACACTGGAATGAAACCCTAATATTGCCACCAAAGCAAGCAAACAAAAATACGAGAAAGCATGCTATTGATTTTAATAGAGCTGCACGCCTGAATAATGCAGGACACCAAAGTGGTAATTAAAACATCAAATTGTTTTATTTGATAGAATTAACAGAACATAAGCTACCTGCCATCAAAATACAGTTTATAGACAGGAGAGAGCTGGCTTCTTACAGTCTGGTAGGCATGATGGCAATAAAACAAAGGGCACTCAGCGTGTAAAGTCGATGTCAAAGAAAGAATACGTCTGACCTTTATTGGGAGATGCAAAGGAAATTTTGCATACTTGCTTTTCTTTGAAGACAGGATTCAATTCAGAGGTTTGGTTTTTTAAATGAAGTGCAGGTTTTCCAGAGGCATAGCTCCCCCATTCAGTTTTGAAGCTTCTGCACTGAAAATTAACATTTGCGGTACTCTGATGAAAAGCTAAGATAGCAACATTCAAGAAATTGTGATACATGTTCTTCCCGAGGCCATGTGAACCATTCAGCTGCTTCACCTCTGCAGGTTCTGTGCAAGACTGAGAAGTTGGGGCAAGAAGCAGCACCTGGAATGCATTCATCTACACGTCCTGGGAACGCTAAACTCAAACAGCACAGAAAGATTATCATATCCACAGCAGTTAAAGAAGAAAAAATAATAAAAAGAAAACCCCAAACGCCTGCACTGGCACCACCAAAAATCCCCTACTTAGTCCTAACAATTGCTTCCTGCAACCTCAGGAGAGCATTTTGCAAATAAGGTAAATTCTCCCTGCTGCAGCCTTTAACCCCTGCTCTTCCTGTACCTTTGTGCAGACACAGCTGTCAGCAGCACACTTCTACAGCTGAGGAGAATGGAAGTAGTAGAGAAAAGGGAGAAGTTATGTCAACCCGGTACCATTAAAGTTCATGGTGCAGTTTCTGGCAGAGCAGTGACACCAGCCCCAGTGCCATTTCACATTCACACCACACAGAGTACAGCCAACCATCCTCACTGCTCACTGAAATCCTTGAGCTTCAGCTTCCACGTGTTTTACAGGAAATCTAACTAACTGCCATGCGAAACTGTTGTTGGGTATCTGACCAAGCTTTCGTGCAGAGAGGGTTGAATTTGGAAAGCAGAAGGAAGTAATATGAATTTTAAATCCAGATAAACATCAGGTGATTTCAGGATTATGCTGCATGACAACAGTAAACTACTCAGAAGTGAAAGCATGACGTTGTTAGGACCTCAGTTGTCAAGGAGTTTAAAAGAAAGAATAAGAATAATGATCAAAATCAGCTTATTCTTCCCCTTTCTATCTTTGGAAAACCTTCACATGAATACACACATCAAGCAGCCTACAGACGCAGCTGAGCATCTTGAGGTATTCTGCAGGATGACCTCGAAGTGGATACAGAAGAACTATGAAGGGTCTGTCTATGCCTCATTTTTAGGAAGTTTTGTATGCTTTTCTTAAATGAAAGAACACACCACTGTTCTATTATAAATAGGAACCAACGTAACATTTCTATTAACAGCATCTTTAAAGCTCACCTGTTTCCAGCTTTCTTAAGAGACAAGGCTTTCACATTGCTTAGGCTTTTACTGTGCCAAACGGATGCAAGCACTATTCCTGTATAAGTTAGCTTCCTATTTACTAACCTTGACGCTGCAGCTATCATCCTAACACACCCCAGCTCCTTGGCATGCAAGTCTGATGCTCCACAGTCTGCCTCCACCCTCACCCTCAGCCCAGTTCTTTTTCTGGTTATGTCACTGGGCAGTTAGAAGATTTAGTGAGTGAAATACCCAGTGTTTCAGTGAATACCTGCTGGCTGCCTATGCCCTCTCAAGAACCAGCATGGCAAATTCCTAAGAGAAGAGTGCATGACAGTGCGTGCCCCTTTCACATCTCCTCAGCTGCCACCATCACAGTACTGCACAAGTTTCAGTTTGACACACAACAGTTGTGAAAGTGGGGTTTTGTTTCTTCTCAGAGAGCTGGAGAGCACAGCACGATAAATACTTTCAGAAGGTCATTACACTAATAAAAACAGAAAGAAAAAAAAAGTTCAGATGGAAATGAAAGCATAATAAAGTTGTGTTGCTCCCTACCTTGAGATCTGTTGCTACAGTATCTTCCTGATCCCAGAAAGAAGAACCAATGGAATAAATGACTGGTTTTAAAGTGAAAATAACTACAAACAACAGTGTAGTTGTACACTACAAATGCAAGAATAAGCTGTTGCAGATTCATTATACTGAAGAGAACAGCTCTGCTTGAGGAAGAGTGACATTGGCTAGACAAGCGTTTTATGATTCCTTTGTACATCTGCATCACCGTTTTAAGCAGACACGGGTGTCCAAGGGGAGCTCACGGAGAAGACTGAGCAAGGCTCATGGAGGCACACAGTGACACAGCAGTGGATCCAGCCTGCTACAGGAGAAACTCCTCCTAAACATTAAGAACAGTAGTGGCCACAGTAAAACCCCAGAGAGGCTGCAAGGGTCCATCCATGGAGACGCAGAGGCTGGCTGGACAAGCAGGGCCCTATGGATGTCCCACATGCTGCTACCTAAAGGTGAGCAACAGGAATCTGTGTACAGCTTGTGCCCCTTAAGCACATGCAGCCACTAACCCCCAGCTATGTAAAGAATTATACACAAGTATTTCCAACAGCTGAAATAACATTAATGGGTTAAGACGACAGCGCTGAAAAACAAACCCACAAAACCCTTTTCTAACATTAGCCAACCAGCCTCATAGGAACAATAAGCCTTTCTTATACGTTCTTTTATGTAGCAGAAAATTAAAGCTTAGTATTTTTACCTTGATAAAATGATATTGCCAGCTAAGAAAACCTAAAAAGGGTTTGCATGACACCTGAAAGGTATTTTTTTTTCTTAAACTGACATTTACATCAACCTGAATTCTCTAAAAACCTTTCATCCATCTTTACTCCAGCTTTAAGTTGGCTGCTTTATTCTCCTTTTTCCTCAGTTTTCCATCTGCCCCAGAAGTATCAGCCCATCTTCCCCCTTCCTCCCCCATCCTTACTATTTAGGCCCCCTCATTCCCTTAAGTTACTTCCTGGGACATCAATAGCAGAGGTAGTGCAACACCACAGCCTGCCAGCAGAAATAAAATACCACCTTGTTAATCATTGATCAGAAAAAGGGGGAAGAATGTAAGCACCTCGCTAATGGCTAAATGCCTTGTAAATATTTACTGAATTGCAGACTTCCATCATGAATCTTACTGTGTCAGGCTTCAGCAGGGAGCTAGATTTCATCCTCAGTATCACAGCACAGGGCCATTAAGTCACACACTGAGCACACAGCTGAGCTTACAGATCAACCTACGGCGGTCCTTGCCTGTAAACCCATTTCCCCAACCCCAAAGCACCTGCATTGAAATGACTCTCCTTGAACTACAGCTTCAGCTCTCACTAACAAAGTCCTGTCCAGGTGCCAAGTCGTGCATACCTGCAGGATGAGACAACATTCCCAAATATTACAGCGTGAGGTTCAAAAAAGGAGGAAGGTACGAAGCAGGGACTTGAAGCAAGATTCTAGAAGCATCACTACCACTAAGTTGGTGCATTGCAAGCCTGACAGTCTGTCCCACGTGCCTGTGTCAGAGCTTAGATCCCCAGCCCTGGGCAGGGTCTCCCAGCTTGGGATCTGCTGCTGAGAGCAAAAGGAGACCCGAGCCACTGGAAGTAAAAAGAAACTTAGAAAAACACCTAAATACTTTAGCTCTGAAGAGCTATGGAAATTTAATCTTGCTATGAGCACAGTAAATGTATGCTTCCTGAATATTCATGCTAAAAGAGAAAGATATTTGCTTTTTTAATAGGATGCAGACTTTGCACTTTTTCCTGTGCAGTGCCCTGGACTATCAGCACACGTATAGGATGAGCTCCTGTAGAATCCCACTCCAAATACTCCTGGATTTCACACAGTCCTATTTCTTTCCTTCAGCAAGAAACCCCTCCTCAAACCTAAATTCAGGCTTCCCTTCAACACGTGAGATTTCAGAAGAGCAGGGAACTAGAAGTTTGTTTCAATGATATTTCATCAGTAACTATACAAAGGATGTGATCTTGCATGTATACGTAATTTAGAAATAGTTAAAACAGATTTTAGAAATCTACCATTTATAGAAATGTTCAAGGGCAAGAGCATACAAAAAACACTGGTGCTACTCACTCAGGAAGGCAGCTGAACAAACACATCAGAGAAGAAATTAGAGGAGGTGATATTTTATCAGATTCTCTTGCAGCTTTTAGGTTTGCTAACATCGTATAGGAACCACGAACAGCACCAGAAGGGCTCCCAGAATAATGCAGCCTTTCCATAACCCTCTATATTGTTCCCCTGGCTGCCTAACAGACACCAGGAGAAGTTTCTCCGCGTGCAGAACAATGAGCCCCTGCTAATGCCAGGACTGTCTCTGCACAATGACATGGAGACTTCAGCAGGTCACGAAAATCCCAGAAATGACACCTTAAGTGTGCTGTCCAAAGCTCAGCAGCCAGCAAAATGCACAGTTCTTCCTACAATAAGGTAAGTAGGTAAATCTCTTCCATGCTCTACTAAATCTTTGATTAAATCAGCATGGCCATAAGCAGGAGCAAAGGGTGGACTTCCAGCCCCAACTCCCATTGCACCCAGTGCTCTCCAGAACTGTTTCACAACCCAGAGCCCGTTTTAACAGCCGCCCCCAAGGCTGCTAAACTTAGAGAAGCAAACCACCACCACCCATGGAAAGTTTTTGCTGAGTTTTCCCTCTATTCCTCCTCCTGTTCCCAAGAGAAGGCTGACGATCAGCAGCTGAGCTGTGTGCCTGTGCCTCCAGTCGCACTGCAGCCTGCAGAGCTGAAGCCAACGGTGAAACTGGGATTCTGAACCTCACTGCACTTAGTTTAATCCACTGAGAATCAGAGGTTGGAGAAAAGCTGCACGTGCTCCCCTGCCTGTTACTCTGTGATGCCTTAAGACTGCTGAGCTGTAGCCTGGGGAATCTGTGATGTGGTCCTAAACATGAGAAGAAAGCCATCTGGCTCATCTGCACACACATGGCCACGTGCTCATCCTGTTTGAGGATCAAAAATTACTTTAATCAAACAGCTGGAAAAGTATCCCAACAGCATACTGAACAAGATGGAGGATGCCCTGACCTCTAAGTTTAGCAAGCAAACTGAGGAAAATTCTCCTGGTTGCTGCGCCTCCCAGGTGCTGAACACATTTCCATCTTTCAGTCCTGAAGACTTCCAGCACTGCCAGCCACATTTTGCCTGAGGAAATTCTACCAGATATTTAAGTAGAACACTATTTAGGATTCCTCCAAGCAAGGTAAATGACCGTAATTAAGATACCAGTGACAACTGAAAGCTGAACTTCCAAGCAAATACTGCAAACCAAACAGCAATACAGCGTCTCTTTTGGTCATCCACTCACAGCAGAGGGACAGCAGAACATCTGGCTCAGCTTCTCAGGAAGGGCTGAAAGCTGCATGCAGGTGGTGTTTGTGAACAAACAGCCCAAAAAAGCCACCCCAGCCCACTCACAGTGATTGCACAGGTCCCAAAGCAGCTCCTGGCACCACGCAAGGCATGGCTAATTGCGTGCAATCTCACATCAGCAACCAAAGGGGCATATTTGGGCACCCGGACCAGAAGGCAGGTCGTGCTTCACAAGCACACTGCTATTTTTTCCTGTTATTGTTCCAAGGATTGCACTGAGCCTCTGGGAAGGGATATGAATAGAAGCGATGTTTTCCAGAGGGAAGGATGCGGGTGTTACATTCTGCCCAAACACTGCTACAGGAGTATCTTCAGGTTAAGAAACTCCGAGCTGCTCCATTTAATTGAAATGTATTGTAATTCCTCTAGAAAAAAAAAATTAGAAGTGACCTCTCTAGCAAATCCCTGCTGCTCCCTTTCAGTGGAACAGATCATAAACTCAGAATTAAGCATGTTAGTTTTCAACTCCCTAGCTCGATAACATGCCAACTGCTCACAGAGACACTAATCCATGCAAACTCTGCAGAGAACGTGGGTTGGTTTGGTTTTTTTTTTTGCCATTTTGTATGCTCGAGATTTATAGAGAAAGCATTTCTGAAGGCTGAGTCCAAACAGCAATCCTAGCAGATACAAAAAGACATCCTCAGTTTATTCTATTGTAGCAGCCAAGAAATGTTGAAACGTGAAATAGAAAGCAAAATCTGAACTGCTTTAGAAGACATCTGCCCTCTGGACTTGACTATCTTCTGTACAACTGCAACCTTTTATCAGCTATTTAACTGAAAATGTAAGGTACAGATTCCCAGAGAATCACAGCTGCTATACACATATGGCCTTAATTAAAGTAAGAAAGCCCATTTACTCCTGTAAAGCACTTCCCAACCTCCAGTGAGCCGACTATCACCTAACCAGCTATTAAAAAGGTGAAAACTCTGACCCTGTTTTCCAGTCACAATCATTATCCATTCAGAACAGAGACCTTATTATCCAAACCAGAAATCTTTAACTGACCTTATTAGCAGAATGGAAGATAGGACCATCTGCTGCTTGGGGGTTACAATACAAAGACGACCTATCGGAACTCGAGGAATCATCTTCACAATAAAAATACAACTATAAATGTTTTAAAATATATTTATTTTATAAAGCAGTGTTTTATCTGTCTTTTGTACCACTGAAGGTGTTTTTAAAACAAAACCCATGCTACTCTTATGTTTTAGGACAAATACTACTCAAACAAAGGCATGGCCTTATATCCTGGCATCTCATTTCCTCAAAGGGTTGGAGTGAGTTTTGTACAGACTGAACACCAGGTTAACTTGCTGAGAAGGACATGGCAGTGTGACTTGCAGCATCATCCTAATACTGTCTTCTCAGATTGTCATGGTTGCTTTCCTTTCCATATCTTCTCTCTCTGCTACTACTACTGGTTCTGTACTGTTGCTTTGGTCCCCTGGAACACGTGAAAGTTGCACTTGCATCTGAGGCAGACTTTGTTTGAAACAGCTTGTTTTCCTCCTTTTAATAATACTACAGATCTATAACATGAGACAGCAACAGTATTTAGTTACTAAAATCAAGACAAACAAGAGTTTAAGGTATGGGATAGAATCCATCACCTCCAGCACAAGTGAGGCAGTGACATTAAGAACTCTCAGTGCCTGCCAAAGCGATGCCACAAAGGTCACCCACAGGGAAGTGCAGCAGCAACAGCACAACGTGTAAATACAGGAACGAGACCTGAACAGATTCCTGCCTCACAACTGCCAGGTCTGATTTGTTAACCCTGCTCCTGTCATGACACCCTTACAAAAGACTGGCAGCAAGCAAAAAACACATCAACCAATCGAAGAAAAAAAAAGCAACAACAACCACCAAACAAAACAATCTTAACATGAACAGCGAGCACGCTTTGCAGCAGTACTAGTTAGAGTTGGTGTGGTGTTGTATCTGTGCTGCCAGCATCCTTTTCAGCACGGGCAATAAAAATTTGCTGGAGGCTTTCAAATTTCTAATGGGGCATAATAAATTGTATTTGAATTTCAGGACACAGCTTGCATTGAAACTGTCAGTTTTATCATGATAATCTGGAGACAAAACCATTTAGGTATTCAATACACTTTACAATTAACAAAGACATTTCTTGGATTTTTCTTTTTTTTCAGGCTTCACTTTCATTCTCCATTAAACTCTCCCATCCCTGCTTCCTTGACATCTCAACACAAGAAGGAATCTTCCAGAAAGACACGAGATGTGAGGGAAAAAACAGGAGTCCCACAACTATGCACTCACGATAACCCCGATTAAATAAATCCACTTAAAATCTCATTCCTTTGTGGATAAGCACTTTACAGACCTCTACACTGATGCAAATTGTTTTACAGTTATGTTGTAAACCCACCTCCTTCTGGGACTTTTCAATTGATGTCAATTTGTAATTAGCAAATGAATTGCAATGTAGATTGCATTCAGCACTCTTCCCCTTTTCTTTCTGATTCCCCAATGAACACAAAATCCCCGCAGCTTTCCAAAACTCTCAACTTAGTGATTCTCAACAAAACCAGCTTCATAATATGAGAGCCATGAGAACTGGCTGGTGGCCAATGGTTGGTTTGGTGAAGAGTCATCTTCCAGCACTCCCAAACACATCAGAGAAACTGCTGCTATGAGTTCACATGGAATGTCATTTCAATCCTTGACATATGCAGTCGGTCACTACGTAAAGATATCTCCTCCTCCTTCCCTGTCTGACAGATGACAATTCCTATGTTGGAATGCAACCTGTACCTCTGGAACACCATTTTTATTGGTATGAATGCAAACTGCAGTCAGCTCTGTTTAGGAATTCCTAGGTAAATTATTTTGGTAGCCATTCTTAGGTCACCTGCGTGGCGCGTGAGTAAAGGTTCCTTTTAGCCAGACTGGACATTCTGACTTCAGTTCTGAAGGAAATAGCCCAGCATTCCTACTGGTTGGTTGTTACTTTTCAGGCATCTACTCCCTTTCAATACAACACAATATTTGCTCAACGTTTTTAAACAATTGTTAAAAAGGAAAAAGAAGAGAGAAACAAACATCTTCACTGCAGCAATGATCCTGAATCAGACATAAGATCAAGATCAGAATCCCACCAGATTTTATTAAGGAGTCAAGAAACAGAATGTCTCCTTCTCAGGCAGCTCCTACAGCATTGTGGCCAACTGTTCTTGATGGCTGCACCATACTGCTGCCCAACATCTCCCACAGGCTCTCATACCAAAGCCAACCCACACACAAGCAGCAGCAGCACCAACTTCTGAGCCCCTCCGACTTCAGCATCACCAAAGCACAGGGAGGCAGCTGCCAGAAACACAAGAGTGGAAAAAAAGACAAAATAGAGTAAGAGATAAGCTGGGCTAAATGACCAAACATCTTCCAGGAACGTGTCACTACTGACCATTCCTTCAGTGTACTTCCATCTGAACTAGAGCTAGGAAAAGTTGCCAGCATTCAAGCAAACTGCAACTATAAAACAACTTCAAAACCAAAACTCTCTGGTTTTTTAGATCTGAAATAACCACACATACGTGTAATCATGTATCTAATGCAAGTATGCAGATATTCAGACATGCATGTACATATCAGCTTTGATGGACAAAAAAAACCAACAAAACAGTAGCACATGCAAGCTCTTAAATGCATGCCTGCAAGAACTACGTATTAAATTAACACCTTTACGTTAGCTCTGACAAGAGTTACACGTCCTGATTCCTCCACACAGGTCACTGTACCAGCAGCAGTAGCTATGCAGATGGGGACTGTCCAGCTGCTGCCATGCTGTACGATGCCAGGAGCTCATTCCCGAGCTCAGGACACATCCCCACCTCCACTCCAGAGCCAGGAGTGGCTCCATGCCGTGGAGGTGACAGCCTTGCAACTCACAAAACAGAAAAGTTTAAAGTTTTCACTGCTGGTTCCAGCACACAAAGAAAAGGCAGGATTTTTTTCTGCTGCTAATCCCACTGGAAACCATAGGCTACAACTCAGGAAGCAAGAGAGCTCTGAGGGTGGGGGAGAGCAGGGAAGTGACTAAAAAAAAAAAAAAAAAAAAAAAATCAATATAGCACTTTCCACCAAGAAAATAAGGAGGCTCTACAAGACTAGCAGGGAGAAAAAAAAGCACTGAGACAACTGACTGGCTCATTACCCATGAGAGATGACCCGGCTTGAAACAAAACCACCAACACATATACCATAAATTCAGGTTTAGATTCATCAGCGGTTTCTTTCCTACAGAACTGTGTTGAATTTTGACCAAAAATAAAAAAAAATCTTAGGAAATTACATACACAGGGGGTTTTGACATCCTTCATTTGGGGTCGTTGTTCTTCAGTACAAAACACAGCCTGCAGCATCTTATTTGCCCCTGTCCATCAGGCTTGGAAAACACTAATAGAGCTTCAGAGGAGATTAATCGTTCTTCTCCACAGAAATAAGGAAAAAAAATCTCATTTTAAAAACCCAACATCCTTCAAACCCAAACCTACCATATATTTATTCAGATTTAACTCACAATAAATTTCCTAGATAATAAAATTCTAGTTTCTAGTACAGCTAATCACATCCAATAATGGGCTTTTCGTTCTTTCTTTTCTAAATCATGCTTTATCATCTTGTACAAAGAAAATAAGCTGTGGCACTTTTATGTAAGCAATCGTTTTGATAACACAGAGCAAAGCCTACAAACTTCATGCAGGCCCAACAGTGCACAGCGAGGCTTTCTCCTAAATACAAGTTTTGCCTAAAGCTTGTAGTTTTATCCCTAATACCTATGTGACAAAGCAGCAACGGTACTGAGAGAACCGGACTGTGGGAGATTCATTTAGATTCACAAATTCACTTTGTCTTATAGCAAATGCTAAGAATAAACAAAAGGCTAAACTGATAGGCCAGCAGGCTGCCTGGAACAGAATGTTACTGTTCTATTTAGATGTTACTTCTGCCTTCCACATTTGTCACATCTATGTCCATTTTACATCTTAACCTCTCACATAAAAAGAGCTCCCATCAAACTCTGGTAAGAATAGCATTTATAGGAGATTAACATTTCCAATATGGAACTCTTAAAAATATCTCTGGCTACATCACAGCCCAGAAGGCACCTTTCCTCAGCCTCTAATTGGGAGCTTTACAGATGCAGCAGGGCTGAGCCCTACCAGTGCACTCCCCAGCACCACCACACCAACCCTACCTGGAAGTTATCAGCATCTTTCCATAGAACAGACACACAAAGGGATTTCTGAGGGACTTTTCAGCCGTGTCTCCACTCCTGCAATGACTTGCACAATGTGCAATTCTCACCAGCAATGCAGTTGGGGTCTTCAGACACCTAGCTAGGCTGCACCATCACCCACAAGCAAGAATGTGGTCAGAGCAAGCTGGAAGCCCTCTGTGGGCCAGGAGCACCTACAAGACTCATTCCTCGCCCCACTACTGGGCTTAGTAGCTCTCAAGAGCCAGGAGTTCTTACCTTCCTCTCTGCCCCTTGTCTCCTAATCCTTCTGCATAGAAATATTTCAAATGTGACTCAAAGTCAGCCAAACAACGTCAAGGAAATTCTCCACAGGGTGAGCTTGGAGTAATTCACTCCTAAAGTTCACATTTCCATTCCTAGGACTGCCTAAAATTGGATTTCCAATGGGAAAATAACATTGATCAGCAAACATGGAGGATGCTGCCAACAAATTCTTCCAACGAAGAAGCTACATGCTGTCACAAAACAAAGGGCTTACTTGTTTATAGGATGAATATTTAAGATTCGAATACACAAATGTGGGCCAGAACTACTTTGCAGCCACTTTCATGTTTGAATTACAACTTCTACAAGGCAGCAAAATTCATAAATTAAGTGCTGTGTGGCAGAAAAACAAGAAAAAAAAACAACCAACAGCTAAAACCCTCTAGCAGGCAATGGGAGCAATACCTCTCACCAACGCTGACCCAGACAAGCAAGTTCGGTTCCTCTTAGCTTTCACTTTCCCAGCATTTTCATGTGGTATCACTTTAAAGAAACTTGGACACGTTATCCGGAAGCTGATTTGCAACGTGCAGATTAAACTGTGAAAGATGAAGCGCAGCGCCCATCACGATGCATTGCAGCGATTATCTCAGAAAATGCTATTTGCATTTCTGAATGCTGAATTGACCAAATGTAGGTCAACTTTGTTTTTCTTTTTTTTTTTTCTCTCTCTTTTTTTCCTCCAAAAAGGCGTGGTAAACTCTTCAACGCTCAACTTAAATTGCTGCATTGAAACAAATGTGAGATGTTGGAAGAAACGACAGCGCTGCAGCTCACCGACACCAACTCAATACCAGATATTCATGCAAGCTATCGTCCATGTTACCGCCAGCACACTGCAGCTTGTTAGCTGCCACCTTAAATCAAACCTTGGGTTACTGCAGGTTACTACGGTCTCCCAGGAACATAAAACCTACTGTATGGTTACTCTGGTTTCATGTAACAGCTATGTCATTAGTTAATGATTTAAAATTTTACCCTCTGTGAGCGATTCACATTCCAACCCACTGCTGATGCGGTTTCCATTTTCATTTCTGCATGCTACTTTAAAGTAGAAAAATCTGTAGATAATACCATACAAATTTATTGAGACAATGTTCCAGGAACACTGACGTATCTTTAGAATGGCCTGGTTGAAAAGGACCACAATGCTCATCTAGTTTCAACCCCCCTGCTGTGTGCAGAGTCACCAATCAGCAGCCCAGGCTGCCCAGAGCCACATCCAGCCTGGCCTTGAATGCCTCCAGACGTTGAAGTACTTTGAATTCTGATGAAGTAATGACAAAAAAAGGCTCCTAAATATTTTTAATATACTTTCAAAATGCATCTTGCAGAAGATACAGTTAGTGATTTACTTCGGCTGCGCTCTCAAAAGCGGCTTTTAACTTTAGATCTTAAGTGCTTGCCATTTTACATGGTAGTACTCCCTTTATTGGTTCTGTTCTGTTTGTTTTATCCAATTTTTCTGAATGAAAGCTTGCCTGCTTGAGAAGGTATCCTCAGTGAATGACACTGTTCATTAAAAACAATTAGCAATGCTTTAGATTCCATTCTGAACACTTCCCAGCTGCTTTATCATAGAAGAAAACACATTTTTGTAGACACACCAAAACACTCAGGTGTTCCATATAACTGAAAATAGGTGCTCAGCTGACTGACAAACGTAGCCAAAGTCAGGAAGGACGGATGTGAAGGCAGAAATCTGAACAGCAGGGTCTGGAGGACCGGGTACCTGCAGAAGGACTGGGCTGTACTGCACTGCTCCCACACCAGCCCCATGGCAGCACCAGGAATTTATATCAGCTATGAGGAAGAAATTAAAGCACACAGATTTAAAAGAATGGAGATTTGCTTCTCTGGGCTATTACATGTTACCCACCTACATCCACACTCCCTCTGCCATACTCAGTGCATCACTGCTTGCTTTTTTGGAGATGTAACTGGTATATTAGAGGTCACTGTCCAACTGATTAAGAAGAATAAGTAATCTCAAAATAAAAGCAGCATGAATGGGTGATTTTATCTATAAAATGGATTACACTGTGTCAGATGCTTAGCTTTTCTTCACGTTTAATTGGTCTCATTTATGGCTGATATAACACACCGTTCTATCTACATTTTAATTTCTGGAGACAAGCATTGTTAACACTTCCAGTTTTCAAAAATGACCACAACAATCACAACACAAAACAGTGCTGCAAAGAACTGTTTTCCTTACTTCACGGAATCACAGAATGGCCTGGGTTGTAAAGGCCCACAGTGATCACCTAGTTTCAACCCCCCTGCTATGTGCAGGATCACGAACCTATCAGGGAATTACATTTCTCCTGATTTCAGTGTTTAAAACATTTCTGAACGCTTACACACCACTTCCAAATGGGAGAACGTGTCTGTTTTTCAGGACTAACTTAACAGCTTCGAGGCCAAAATCCTCCACAAGCACTGCAGGCACTGCAAAGCAAGCACTGCCATTATAATAAAGCACGGTTGTAGCACCTTTCTGCGTTCAGCTTTCATTCTGATAGACAACTAAATACAGTGCACCACCGTGTGGCAACACATTAAGGAATGGTTTGTGTGCCAAGAGCTGTTTTTTTCCACTTTCTAAATTTTTGGGTGTTTGTTAAGTGTAAGTAACAGCTCCCTCTCAGTATTAATAAGCTTAGTAAGTTATCATAGCCTCACTTATCTCAAAAAACATTTTTAATACGTCTGGATTAGTGAGAGAATAGTTGGGCATTTATATTTATAAAGCACAATATTTATTTAAAAAACAGAACTGCTCCATGGTGAGGACATAGCTCTTTGGCTCCTGCCAACCATGCTCCCCTTCCACAGAAGGAACTGACCATAAGGATATACTGTGCATTAAGCTCCTTTTAAAACATAAATACATACTAATAAAAATAAATCAAGCTAAATGCTGAACTCACACTTGATTAAAAGCTTCAAAAACATCGGAAAAAAATAATCCAACACTCCAAAGTATACACATGCATTATTTAGTAGTTACTCACTGCTTCTCTACAGCTTAAGGAGAAGAAAAAATTCATCCGTTGTAAGAAACACCAATGGCAGCTTCAAAAATCCTATGAAAACCTCAATTCCTGAAGCCACTCCTGGCCCATATTTCTGCAACCCATTGCTGAATACAGGTTACCAAGGGGCTGGACAGTCTCTGCCCACACAGTACAGTGCTACTGTAACTCACTGTATCACAGAATTGTGGAAGAGCACAGGCCCGGATGATACTTGTATTAGCCAAACACAGTTAGTTCAGGGTGCCTGGATGGCCGTTAGCCATTTTGTACCAATGTGCTCAGACAGAACCAGCAGAGCTCTCGCTCCGAGCATCAGCCGCCACTGAGAGCCCCTCCATTCACCACCACAGCTCTGGGCTCCCGGAGTTCATCCTACCCAAAAGCTTGGCCCAAACTTCAGAAACAGAGCAGGGTAGCGGGTGAGATGACACGCAGCCCAGCATGGAAGGGAACACAGTGGGTCTTTGCAAGCTGCACATACCTCAACAATGGGAGAAGGAAAAAACTGTAGCAGGAGGAGCACAGGCAGGCAGCAGCGCTCCTTCCCAGCCCAGCACAGGGGGCTGGCAGAGCTCCTCTGCCAAAGTTGCTCTCACATGCTCGAGGCTCACCAACAGCACGTACCACCACGCTGCGAAGCAGTAAATCAGTCCAAACGCACTTTGACTAAGCTTAAAAAAAATACAGAAAAAAATCATCTCCCTCCTGTACCAAGCTCGTACTCTTGTCTGCTCAACTCCGCTACTCTCCTGCTGCTCTCCCCAGCCCACTCGTGCTTGCACACAGCCTGCAAGGCCCCTGCTATGTAATTAAAGCCCGTCGTGATTTTTCTGCTCCAGACAAACCAATAGCAAGAACACAATGCATCTTATGCAAGTTACTGCATAGTTATGCAAGTTAGATGCATATTTTTGATACACAGAGTAGCTGGCTGCACTCAAGCCACTTGTTTGATGTGGATGCTCAGTCTTATTTGGAGCTGTCAATTTCTCCTGTTTCTCCCAACTGCCTTTTTTACATTAAGGGTTCGACCAGCTGTTAGCAATGCTACCCAAACCCTTCCAGCACTGCAATAACAGAGGCTGTTAAGACCACGGCACCATCTGAGCACTGTGTGACATAAATCTGCTCCAAAGCAGCCTTAGGAGATGTCACAGGCAGAGCAGCAGCACTGTGCTCCTGCAGACACCCCACGCTCAGTGCTGCCAAAAGAGAAGGAAACGTCAGTAATCTCCAGGGATGAGCAAGGCCTCAGCATAGAGTGCCTCTGCTCAAGCAATACAAATTAAGAAGCGAGCAACGTAAGCAATCACCTAAGAAAAAAGAAGAAAATCATCTTTTGGTTTAGTGGAACATCCCACCTTAACAACACAATGTTTTTGACATCCATCTCCATCCTCCTCTTGCAGGCAGCACACGTGAGATGAGCATGCGGTGACTTGCGTGAGCCTTACACTTGCCAGCAACCAGCAGCAACTTCTGCAGCTGCCCAGGACCCCCTTGCTGTGAGCCATGCAAAAATGGAAGCATCCTGGGGATCAAATGCCCAGGTCTGTCTGAGAGGCAAACATATCAACCTACCACTTGTAGACCATTTGGAGATCTACCACCATACCTACATCACACAAGATCGCCACAATGTTTGCGCATGAGCAATTTCTGCCTTTTTTCCCCTGCTCGCAACAAAGCTCAAACCTAGCACCCCAAAACCATTCCAAAACCAGGACTCTGTTCTGAGTCTCTGCCTGAAGAGGCACCTTCATCCCAACTTGGTGTCGTCTGCAAGGACTCAGCCCAAGATCCCACCGAGCTTCCAAGAGGGAAGAAGGCGATGGCGGACCGTGCCATCCATGCTCTGAAGGAGCAGCAGCTCCTTTGGCCGAGCTGGATCCATCTTATTTTGGAGTGAAACAGCGCCTGGACGCGACGCTTTACGCAAGCAACAGCTGTTGATCCACCCAGCCGTTGGGATGGCCAGCAGCTTTTACAAGTCGCCCGCATTTCTTCCAGCAGCAAGCAGCCTTTAAGAAAAAACACAGACCTGAAAGCTACACGGATTCTCGAACACAAGGAAAACGGGATGAGAGAAAGACGGGAAGCAAGAAGACAGAAAGGAGGAATCCCAAAGAAGAGGGATGAAAAAAATAAAAAAAACGAGCGCTGAAGCTGAGATCTCAAAGCACAGATCTCAAAGCCAGGGCAGGTACCGACTCCGCGCTGCGCAGTGACAACCTGCCAAAGTTACATCCCCGCCTCTCGGAACAAAAGCCTTCTATTGAATTAAGCCCCGATTCCAATCCGTACCCCGCAGCCCAACCCCTTGGCAAGTTGTGGGCCGTGCCCAGCCGACAGTTCCCCAGCAAAGCCCTCCATCCCACCAACAGCTCAGCCTCCCCAGGTCCCCAGCGAGGGGGTGAGGAAAGCCGGCTGCTCCCCGCGCATTTCTCCGCAGCTCACCTTTATCCTGAGCGCAGGACAGGATCTCTTCCTCTTTGGGGTTAGTCACCTGGGTGATAATGGACGGGTTGTCCATGGAAACAGAGGGAGATTTCACCTGGCCGCTTCCCTCCCGGAGGCTTCGTGTGTGCGGGGAGGGGAAGGGGGGGGGGGGGGGGAGGAGGAGGCAGGCGGAGGGAGGGGGGGTTGTTTGTGTAAAAATCAATACGCAGATTTAAAAAAACAAATAAAAATAAAAAGGGGGGGGGAGGAGGGGGGAAGAATAATAAAAACAAAACCCAAAACTCCTCCAGGAATGAAGCCAAGCGGGCGGGGAGGGGGGGGGAGGAGGGGGGCAGCCCCGTATTCGGGGCCCCTCCGGCCCTACCACCGCCGCCTCCTCCCGGCGCCGATTCCCCGCGGAGGAGGGAAGGGGAGGGGCGGGGAAGGGGGGGGGGAAAAGGGGGGGGAAAGGAAAGGCGAGAGGAACCCCCCGGCACCGAGCGCTGCCCGCTGGGAACCGCTGCCCCCTAAAAACCCCCTCGGCCCTCCTCAGCAGCCCCCCCCGCCCTCCTCACACCGCTCCCCGCATCCACCTGAGCCGCCCCGCGGGGCCTCTCCTCCTCCTCCTTCCTCCTCCTCCTCCTTCCTCCTCCTCTTCCTCCTCCCCCCTCAGCGCGTCCCCCGGCACAGCCGCCCCGCTGCCTCCATGCCCGCCGCCCGCTTATCTCATCCCCGCGGCCCCCCCTCCCTTCTCCCTGGCCCCCTCCTCTTCCTCCTCCTCCTCCTCCTCCTCCCGTGGTGCCACCGAGCTCGGCCGAGGAGGGAAACGCGGTATACGAGGGGAGGAAGGGAGGGGAAAGGGGCCGCGCTGCGCCACAGCCCGCCGCCACCGCTCGCAGCCTGTCAGCGGCCCGCGCCCCGCCCCGCCCCGCCCCGCCCCGCCCCCGCGCAGCGGGGCCGCTCCAACATGGAGGCGGGCGGCGGGCAGCGCCCGGGCCCCGCTGCGCGGTAAACAAGGGGGCGGGGCTTCGCTTGGAGGAGGGGGCGTGGTTTGCGGGAGGAGGGGGGCGGGGCTTCGCGAGGGGAGGAGAGGAAGGCTATTGTTGTTGCTTACAAAAGGCCTCCCGGGGAGGGGGCGGGGCCACGCGTGTGGGGGCGTGGTCAAGTGGGTGGAGGCGGGGCCGAGGTTGAGAGGGGCCCCTGAGGCGAGAGGTGTCGTGGAGGCCTCGGTTGGGGGGGGGGGGGGGCCTTTCCCGCCTCGGCGCCTGTGTGAGGGCGGGTTCCTGTCAGGGGCTGCCTGGGAAGGCAGTGTGGTGGTTGGGGGTGAGATGGGTTTAGAAGTGAAGCGTTTTGCGGCTAGGAGCTATCGAGGGGACTCAGCAGAATCTCTCTGAGAAAATTATATATGTGTTTTCTAATAGAGTGTTTTAAAACCTGCCTGGCTGTCCGGGAGTACCCAGCTCTGATATGCCAGGAAGAGGACTGTGGTGTTCAAGCTCTGTGGTGTTCTTGTTATTCCCCTGTCCTCCTGCCCAGTGCTCAGTGCAGGCCCTTGCATGGGGCTAGTAGAGCGTAAAACTGAGGAAGAAAACCTTAAAGAAGTGTTAGTGAAGAATTGCAACCACATTTCTTTCCCAGAAGAATAAATACATATGTTTCAATTGTATGTACCAGCTTCCATTGCAACCTTGCTGCAAAAAGGGCGGATATCGTTCTAAATATCATGAAATAGCCAACAAAGATGCAGACTGTGGATTTTCCTAATAGTGGTTACAAATAAGATTGTTGGAAAAGAAATCCACAGCCTGCAATCTGTTACATACATGACACAGACATAGACATAGATGGCCTGGGTTGAAAAGGACCACAATGATCATCCAGTTCCAACCCCCTGCTATGTGCAGGGTCACCAACCAGCAGACCAGGCTGCCCAGAGCCACATCCAGCCTGGCCTTGAATGCCTGCAGGGATGGGGCATCCACAGCCTCCTTGGGCAACCTGTTCCAGTGAATGTGTGTACACACACGTGTATAAAATGTATGTTTTTCTAAACAGTGGCAAAAATGAACCAATTCAGCCACGCAGCCAAGATGCAGAGATGCCCATAGCACTGAATTCTAACAAGAGGACAAGGGGAAATTGGTCTCAAATTAAAAGAGGGGAAATTTAGACTGGGTATAAGGGACAGCTTTTTTTAGGATAAGGGTAGTGAAGCATTGCTTGGAGAGGCGGTGGTGCCCCATCCCTGGAGACACTCAAGATCAGGCTGGCTGGGGCTCTGAGTGCTGATGGATCTGTGGCTGTCTCTGTGCATTGCAGGGAAGTTGCACGAGATGGCCTTTAAGGGTCCCTTCCGACTCAAACGATTCTATGATTCTAAGAGCACGCAGCTGCTCCCATTGCAGTGCTTTACCACAGAGGGAAGCAGCAAGCCTGGCCTCGAGGAATTTCTGATCTGTGGTTGTGCCCCATCTAGTTTCTGGGGGAAAATACTTAAAACTCCGGAGTCCTGTTTCACTCCCAGTGAGCATATTCCTACAGTCAACACATGTAAATGTTTTGCTGTGAATCTTCAAATCACTGTATTTGTTTATTGCAGAAAAATATTGTTCCACATCTCGCTGAGTGTTTTCTCTCACAAATCTAACACTCCCTCGGCAGCAGTACATGCAGAGATACCAGTATTGCAGGTTTCTGGGACTTGTATTTTAGGTTTGCCCGCCTAGTCCTATGACAAACACTTGCACAGGGAATGAGTGCAATGCCACTGCTTGCACTGCATCCCATTGTGCAAGTTTCAACCTGTTGTTTAGCTTTAGCTTCTCCAGACTAGAGTCTTGCAACTGCAGGCAGTCCCTTACGGGTTAGATCGGGCACAGATGAATGGGAGTTAGTACACACTGGCTGGTGGAATTGGTCCTGTTAGCTGCAGAGGCTGAGAGCTGCTGCTCCTAAGCCATTAGGAAGATTTATCGCAGCTTTAGCTGTGTTGTAATCCAGCAAGTGCTTGATCTTTTACCCGCCCAGACACTGCAGGCACTTTTAATTATCCAATGGTTAATTTACATGGAAGCTTTTGCTGAAACAATAAATTCATACCTCTGTTATTATTCGCTATGAGTTTCTGTATCAACATTTATATTTGGATAAACCCAAGTAGCTTCCTACTAGCATGGAGACAAAGTGGTTGATTAAGAGCAAGTTCAAGAACCATCCAGCACTAAAAGCATCTGTTTCTGTGCATGGAAAGGGCAATTATAATGTCTAATAGGAGAACATGTGCTACAGTGCTTCTTTTCTATGCAGGTATGAGGAGATACAAACATCTTATCTGATGAAAGGTACATTTTGCAAGGCTTGACAAATGCAGTTCTCACTCTCTGCCGGTGTTTGTGTGTGCTTTAAATATGGGTGAGTTGTTTTTACAACGTACACTGTTAAACTCCTGTCAAACAGCTACCTGTTTACTCATCTTTTCTGAAGAATTTGGAACTCACTTTGCTTTGAGGGGAGCTGCCATTTATGGTGGTGCATAATGTGGAAATAAGGTGAGAGAGGGGTTGTGTCTCCCCTCACTCCCATTCTTGCATCATTTACAATACCATCATAACAGGATCGAGAGCAACCCATACTGTTTCCTTTCTTTGCTTTCGAGGCACTCTGAAGTGTGTACAGGATGTTCCATCTATGATTCTTTATACATCTCTTGAACTAAACCTGAAATAATCCTGTAGAACATGTGCATGGCTTCATCTCCATTTTACAGATTGGAGGGTGAGACGCAGACAAAACAATACTTTATTGGAAATGGCACTATAAGCTAGTAGGAATTCAGATTTCCATCACGACTCCTGACATTTGTCCTTGCCACTAGAATGTGTCCCCCTTTCAGTGCCACGGGATGTTTTATAATAGGAGAAAAAAAAAATTGGTTTTTAGCAGAGCTGTTCTACATTAAAAGGAAGCATTTATTTTCATTGATATCAGCTCAGTGAAAGCTTGACCCTGGGCTCACAATGGGAGTTTTATCCTTGACTTTAATGGAAGAACAATCAAGGTCTCATGATATTACATCCCAAAGAAAGGAAAATACCGCAGTTTGTATCAATAAGATAAATGCTTCACAGTTAGTGGAAGCTCCTATATTCTTGCAATACATGGTTTATTAGATTGATTAGATGTCTTCAGCTATTAATCAGTTTTGGCAGCTGTTTATGGCTTTGTATACTTCAAAGTAATGGAGATTATCCCTTAATTATCTCACTGCAGCCCATTCATTGTTTCCTAAATAGTGCCATTACAACAGTAAATTGCAACAGTAAAACAGTGTCAATACAAAGTTATGGAGTTCCCATTTTATGGTGCTTTCATAAAGTTAACACAGTCTATTTGAAATGTCGCTGTTATTTCAACATAGTGACCTATTTGATGGGGCAGAAGAGATTTTGATGAGAATACAGTAAAGCATTAAATGTACTGGGACTCTGCTTTCACTAAAGTAAAACACAGCATCTTCCCTTTTGGAATGTATGTATGTGTAAGAATTAAACTAACACTTTTTGATCACTTGCAGTTTTACCAAATGCTGTGAATTCCAAAGATTTTGTGCTTTTAAATGTGATGTATTTATTTCTTTATGTCTATGCCTAAAGAAATGAGAACAACCCAGGCAAGATTGGTGTTCAGAGGATACTATTGCCATGCCACAGGAGAATAAAGGAACACCAAATCAATCAGAAGAAAGCAGCTGCTTTTTGTATTATCATCAGATCTGGCAGCAATTCATAAAATAGTGGTTGCATAACAATCTCCATTCTAAGTCCCTTTTTACTTAGCTGTAACAATACCTAACTTCATGAGCTGCCTGTTTCAGGCTGAGTGGCTTTGGAGGTATTGGAAGTACTGTCAAGCTTGGAAAGATTCATGCTTTCAGAAACTGTAACATAAAGTGTTTCCTTCCTTGCCCCCCAATACAATGTTGTTGGAGAAAAGATAACATAGAGTATGTTGGTTTCTCTTTATTTTTTTTAATTCTCCTTGCCTTTCTCTATGTGTAAGCTAGCAGAAGATGTAGGTTCTTAGCGTGTGTTTAACTAGTGCTGAGATAAAGCTAACTTTTTTTTCTCTTTTTTTTTCTTCTTTTTTTCTTTTTTACAGCCATTAGAAGTTTATGTTCTACCCAGGCTCCCTATAGACTCCTATTCCAGAAACTCAGATTAAGGAACCCAGTGGAGACAAGCCCCAGTTGTGCCAGACACCAGACACCCACATGAGAAACAATGCCTGAAAAGCACTGAAGTCAGTGTGAAGCAAACATATAATTAAAAGGCCCGGCCATAATTTCGATGCTGGGTTGAATTTAACTGGTGACCAATAGATGGAAGGCTTGGTGTAACTCATCACCTGGTGACCTACAAGTGACATATCCAGTCCTCCCTATTTGCTAATGATACAATTTTGCAAGAGAACCTGCTTTTTTTTTTTTTTTTTTTTTTTTTTTTTTTTAGTAGCAACCCAATCATTCTCTGGCCTTTCTAGACAAAGTCTCCCATTCAATGGGTGTGCTAATTGTGTCTTCTGCTTCTTATGGTCAAGTTTAAGCAGTCTGCTGCTGTCCTAAGGTGCTCATCAACGTCTTGGAGCTGGAGGCCCACTGCCACAGCACTCAGTGGCAGCGATGTCCTTAAGGGAACTCCCACTCAGCCAGAACTGGCTGACTTGAAGCAACTACTTACAATCTTTAACCTAGATAACTTGGCCTAGAGCAGATCAGGGTTTACTCTGAGTCTTTCAAGCTACAGAAGTGATAATCTACCACAAACCACCACTTAGAAGGCAACAGCAACTTCACATAGTGCAATTGCTTGTCTGTCTGCAGCATCAGACCATATCCACACTGTAAGTGGTGGTCAGAGATGAGAGGTGGGAATTCTGTGTCATCAAGGGACCGCAGTGGAGATATGAAAGCAGTAGCAAGAATTCACTCCTAATTCTACTTTAGTTTCATGTTAAAACTTGTTTTTGCCCTTATCTGTGTGCCCATTATGAACACTGTTCTTCAGTATCCTGCTGCAACACTTCTACGGATACAGCAGTGGAAGCCTGGTTTCCTTTTTAGTTCTACTGGTTGTCAGATAGTTAATCTATGAAATAGATTTAATAACAGCTAGTCTCGTGTTATGGTTCACTGACTGTTTATAACTCCTATTAATAGCTACTGTGGAAGGCCTGGGACTAGGTTCTATAGAGCACTGGATAACTAGTTACTGCACATTCCCCTGAGGCTACATAGCATCAAGAGTTGCAGCTTATCGTTTCCAGACTAAGTCATGATCATTTCATCTAGCATTCCCTAATTTGGGGGGATTTGACTTTGTGTTCTTGGTATTCTTTCTGTGACGTGATTGGTTAGCAATTGATTTTGCTCTATGACTGATACCTGAGAATGTCCCAGCTAATTTCCAAGGAGAGGCTATATAACTAACCCCTACATACTGTATTAACTCAGGTGGATGTCTGATGAGCTGTGAGAAAGTTCTTGACTCATGGTAAGACTGTGGGCAAAAAAGACATGACAAAGGCCTGAAACAGCCCTTATCAAGGACCCCAAGTCATTCTGGCACACTATAGTAGTAATTTATTCTAGCAGTCACTGTACCAAAATAATCAACATGAGCTAGGAAGTAAAGCAATAGTATGAATAAAGGTAGTAGAATTTGGCCTGAGTGAGAAACAGAAAAGGAGAAGTGAGGAACACAAAAAGTCTTATGAGTATGATGTGCAGACATCTGAGTGAAGTGATAGTTACAGTAGGCAGCTTATTTTAAAAAGGAAAAAAAAAAAAAAGAAGAAGAAAATCCTGCTGTTGAGAAAATAAAGCCAAAATAATTAGGAATAGCAATAAAAAAAATCCGACTTAATTTTATACCATTCATTTAAAATTGCATAAATGGTTCCTTATTTGTTGGCCTCTTGCCTAGAAGAGCACCTGGGAACACACCATTGCATCATCACTGAGAATATACTGGGCTTCTTTTTTTATTTATGGGCTGGCTTTTGAAAGTGAAGTAGTTTGATTGGTGAAGGCTGATACTAGAGCTAACTAGTAGTGAATGACAGCCACAGAAAATGCGAGCTTGAAAACCACAACTTCTCTTTGAAGTCTTTGGAGCTATTCTTACTTGGAATCCTGTGACCATTTGCATGGTTGAAATCTTGTTCACACAGCTCGTTGTGGAGCATCAGAATGTCAAGAATGCGTAAAAGCATTTCTGATCTGGTAGAGCAGTGGCTGGAAGTAGAGAAATAAGAGTTAACATGTAGGAGATGATTTAGATGGAGGAAGCTGTAAGACAGAGGACAGGAAAATGAGCTGCAGAAATGGTACGAAATAGGAAATCCTTGAACAAAAGCTCCCAACAACCTTCAATGCTTCAATCCTACTGACTTTCCTCAGGATTGTTTCCTGCTAGGGCAAATGTGAAAATTGAGGTGATCTTCAGCACTTTGTTGCTGGAGTGCTGCAAAGAAACTTGGTGGCCTTTGTTGGGGAAAGAAGTTGGAAATTCAGAGCTAATGTATAAGAGTTCTGTGGCATGGTGGCTGGGATGGCTTGGACAGGTCTACTGGGTGAAGTACCATCTGGAGAGCTGGGATCAAACAATCCTGGTGAATGGAGCTCAGTCCAGTCATTGACTGATCACCTGTGGTGTCCTCCAGGACTTAGTCTTGGGGCCAGTTTTGTTCCACATTTTTATCACTCATCTAGATGAGGGGATCAAGTATACCCTCAGTAAGTTCACAGGCAATACCAAGTGAGGCAGGACTGTCAGTCTGTCTGGGGGTAGGAAGGCTTTGCAAAGGGATCTGTTTAGGCTGGATCAATGGGTTTAGTGAGCCCAGTCTCATGACATTCCCCAAGAATAAATGCTGGGTTCTGTACTTGAGTCACAACAACCCTATGCAGCAATATAATTGTGGGGAACAGTAGTGGAAAGTTGCCCATCAGAAGAGGATCTGGCTGAACAGGAGCCAGCAGTGTGCCTAGCTGGCCAAGAAGGCCAATGGCATCCTGACCTGCCTTGGGAATAGTGTGACTAGAGAATTAGGAAAGGGATTGTCTGTCCCTCTGTACTAAACACTGGTGAGTCCTCACTTCGAGTATGGTGTTCATTTGTGGGTCCTTCACTACAAGAAGGCTGTTGAGGTGCTTGAGTGCGTGCAGAGAACAATAAAGCTGATGAAGGGACTAGAAAATGAGTTTAGGTGGAAAAGCTAGATCAAATGTAGGGGAAAGAAAATATAATTTCATGTGGAAAAATGAAGTTCAGAAAGAGTCATTAAGCTGAAATTACACAGGAATTTTCTGTCAGCGTTAGGACTACCCAATCTGCTAAATCTCCAGTCAGAAAGAAACTGTCTTGTTAGATTTTGAAAATTCACCCAGTACTTCTTCACACAAGAAGAAGTACTGTGTGACAAATGATGTATTGCTCCCAGAAGATAGACAAAGTCCGTAATTCCTGGTCCTATCACCCACCCATCAGAAACAGAAGCACTCAGTGGCCCCCTGGTCTGCAAAAGCTCAGCACTGTGAGCAGACACAAAGGACTCATGGAGCGTGTGCTATTGCCTCATGCAACTGCAGTGCAATCATTTGTTAAAAGGGTGCCAAGTGTAAAAACGTAACTGATGCTGTGTCAGTGGGTCAGTGGGAAGCCTCTGCTTGTTTATTTTTGTAGCCACCACCGCCCCAGCAGGATACTGCTGAACTCAGATTCTCACATAAGCCTTTCCCTGCTTGAAGCCTGTCCCAAGCCACCAGCTTAATGAGTGCCGTTGCTGTCATTTGCAGCTAGCAGAGCCATGGTTGTAATTGCAAGCAAATAGATTGTGGTGTTATGAACTGAAGATGCGTAGGCAGGCCTGCCACAGCAACAGACTTCACACAGTTGCAGAGTGTTGACTGCTTAGGAGAGTGATATGCCATGCTAATTCAATTAATTGGTTCTTTAGCTTGGTTGGAAGATCAGCCCGTGATGTACAAATATCTCAGGCCAAACAGTTTTTTCTTGTCTATCATGGATGAAGTGCTCTGCATGTGATTGTTTTTCAAATGTTCATCTTGACGCTCTCAGGTGTTTTTCTCCATGTTTCACATGACAGCTCTTCCATATTTCAGTTTCCTGTGGGTCAGCAACTAAAGCATTTTCTTTGTATGCTGGCATTGCATTTGGTTGGGCAGATGTATATGTCTGGTTATGAGCCAAACGGTATTTAGAGACTATGATAAAACTGGAGAACAGTATTGCAAGATGTTGGACCAAGCACCACTTGCAATGCTTTGCCCCTGGCTGGTTATCCTGACGTTCTGTGCACGAGAAGCATATTCTGCTCTATTTGCATAAGGAGAAAACTTTGAACTAACTGCCTGGCATTTTGAGTGAAATTTCCCCTTGGCTGAAGGCCCTGTGCAAGATCTGTGTACCATTTAAGTTCTTTATGCATTAGCTTTTACCAGAATAGTTAAATAATGGAGACAGTCTGTTGGCCAATATTATATAAATGAATTACTTGGCTTCCATTGACTGCTATTTATGTGTCTGTGTGGTTACTATTCACGCAGCTCCAACTACATGTGGAAGTTCCTGGGTCAGGGGGTGAAAGTACTTCTGCAGAAAGTTGGGTTTTGACCTCCCCAGGACCTCCCCGACTCTCTCCCCAAGGAGGACTTGGAGGCTGAGAGGTTGTGTTCTATTTACTGGCTGCTTGGGCCTGAGACAAAACCAACAAACAGCTCGAGGACACCTGCTTGACCCACACTGCTTTGATTTAGAGAAATAAAACTCTGCCCTACAGAGAAAGGGCTAAAATCTTGCTGCTCTTGAGAGTGTTATTTCAATGTACTCGTGCAGTGAGTTGGCCTGGTAGCTTACAATTTAGAAACCCTAGAGCATTTGTGAATTGTGAAGGAAGTACACTATTCATTATCTGCTGTCAGGCATTCATCATTCCAGTGTAAGCTTCAGTCCTCTCATCAAGATGCAGAACATTACTTATGACCAGTCGCAGACCGTGAATAATGGCTTAACGAAATGAACAGTTCTCTAACAATTCAAACTCGAGTTTGTTAATCAAAACTATTCAGATCCAGATTCTGGCACCCCATCACACACATATGCGCCGAATAACACCTTCCCTAATGCAGTCTCTTTGGTTTTCATTGCATTTGTAGTTTAACAAACTTTTTTTTTCCCTTTGTTTTTTAGTCTGGCTGACCTCACCTAACAAGCTCACAGAAAAAGCTGGAGTTTGCCTCCCCCACAATAAGCAGTTCTTGTCTTGTTCTGCATTAGCCCTTCCTGTGCAAAACGACTTTGTCAGTGATGACAAATCTGCACGCCTTTTCCTCAGCTCCATCAGTTGGGATATCCACCGGTCAGCAGCTAAGTGCTGCCTAAAGCTAAGCGCTGATTTAAACACATCTTTTATTCTTTATGTGGGAAAAGTAACTCAAAGTGACACATTCTTTATGGGACCTTATGCACAGCAATAAAATACCACGACCGTATTCATCCATGTGTAGGATTATGCACTGTTCTAGTCAACCTCCCAACTGAGGTTTCACACCATCAGCAGTTCTTCCCAGTATATTGCCAAACATACTTAAGGCTCCTGGAAAGTGGAATATACTGGTGTATTTGAAGCCCGGTCCTCAAGCATTTCTCTACAAATGTTCAGAGCAGCTGGTAGCTCTAGCTCTCTTCCCCAGTCGTAGGAGGCTTCTTACTTGCTATTCTGAACTGTGCCAAGGAAGCTGGTACTGCATTTCCAGAAGCAGAGATTGATTCAGTTGGCACACTTCATTTACAGAGAGCTTTCTGGGTAGAAGTGGTAAGGTAAAATCCTGGAAATTCTTAACTGCACACTCTGTATCCAATACTATCTTTGTATTGTAAAGCCCAGCCTTGGCACTGCATATATTAGGAAAAACCTCTAAGAGTGGTTCCCTAGCACCGTTCTGGGGCATGTGATTACTTAGCAGATGTGAGGGTGGTAGAATTTGACCAGAGTCCTGAATGTGTTCCTACTCGCTTGCATTCCTTGGCTGAGATTCCCAATGGGATTCTCAGGGTTGTAGGAACCCAGCTTCCACCGTGGTCAGACTCTATTATGTGTTTAAGCAGAACTCTGCATTCTACTGTATGTAGAATGCTGTAGAATGCATACATTCTAAAATTTCTACACTTCTAAAATCATTTTCAATGCACCATCTTCCTTAGCCAACTCTTCCTTGGGGTCATACTGTGGGAAACACTCACATTAGTTTCTCCCCTGGAATGTGCTTCCCCATATGATTAAATGTCAGTCTATTTGTATGATTAAATCGGTGCTCAAAATGAGGGAGAAAAAACCCTCTAGAGTTGTGTTGGAGGATCTCTTGATCAGCAACGGCTGGTGCAGGGGAGGCACAGCATGCGCTGGGTTTTTTCCAGCAGATTATGGTTTGAGGCAGTAGCTGCAATGAGTGGGAAGGAGGAGTGAGGAAAAGAGTTGGAGAGAAAAGAAAAGGCCTTAATCTAGAGGGAAGTCAGGATGCTTACCTCTCACTTTCTCTCCCTCTTCAGACTTGCATTTACTCTTCATCATCTCATCCTGCCCCTGGCCTATAAATGAGGGCTTCTGTCAGAGAACAGCTTGAAATATGGTCTTATACCCTTTTTGAAAGCTTTCAGCAAATTTTCGTTTTTGGTCATTTCTTTTCTTCAGACATTGTGTGTTTATTAGAGAAAAGAGAGAAAAGAGAGGAAAAATGCAACCCAAACAACATTTCAGCTTCTCCAGCGAAGTTTCTGTTTTGATTTATTGAAAACTTGTCCAACCAGTTATTTATATTTTATCTGTGAAAGACTCAAAAAATTTCATCTGAAACAGAGATTTCCATGGAAACGTCCATCTTTGATGAGATGTCATTCCTCAGATGTTTCAGCTGAAGAATTTTGTCAGTTCTGGCAGAAAAAGAGTGGGGAGGGGGCAGAACAAACAAAGAAGAAGCTCGCAGGAAAACATGCAATGCTTCAAGTTAATGGGCAAAAATGTCAGCTGGTAAACTGCCATAAAGCCAAAAAAGTCAACCAGTCAACCCAAGTCAATGGAGCTATGCTAATTTGCAGAGGATCTAGCCTTAGATTTTAATAAAACCAGCCTAGCAAGCTCTTTCTCCACTTGCCCATCCTCCTCCCTTTTTAATAAGCTCTCAGTCATACTTGGCCTATCCTTTAATAATTCACCCTTCTCTCTTCACGATCCTTCTTTCCTCTCTGGAGATAATGGGCTGGGATTTTCTGCTCGCAGCCCTCACAGAAATATCACAGACAGGTTAAACTCTGCACAGCTGGCTGCTGGCTTCTGCCGTATCCCTTGTGCCTCTTTCTGGACTCTAATATCCACGCTCTCTTTGGTCCTTCCTTAGACAGTGCCAACGGACTTGAGTGGTATTTGCTATATATTATGATATAGTGTATTGTATTGTAATGTACAGATCCTGGGATAGTGAAGTATTAAGCTCACGGAGCAATCAATTACTTTAATGTGAGTTTTGTGCATACAGTTGCAGTTCTGGAAGGCAGATCTATGGGATAGCTCTAGGACACAATCCAACCTTTGGAACAAGAGACTTTTCTACAGCGGAAGTTACTATTTCTTGTTCTTGCTAAGGGCCAAATAGATACTTAAAACACAATTGACAGGATGCACATTAAAACACTGTTTTTTTCTTGTTGTTAAGTGTAACTACAGTATATAGCAATCCTTAGTAAGTGCTCAATCCTAAGCAGCCTGAAGGAAATACTTGGATGATATCCAGTTCCAGAGCTGCAAGTTTCTTACACTTATCCTTTGAAGTCAAAATCCAAAATTCTGCCTCTGCCCATCCCAGCAGACTGCTTTTCTTAACCTACTTCTAATATCTCTGTGACCACATCCTTCTTTCTTGTCTACTTTTATTAAACAAAAACTCCCTTGCAGACCTGAGAAGGCTCATGCATCTTTTTTTGGAAGATCCTGATAGAAAGAGCAGCAGCACCCAATTGTCCCCTATATAGGTAAATAGTTCTGAGCCCTTAGAGAATCCGAACCTCTATTTTCAGTGACATATTTCAAATGCTTCAGTTTGCTGTAGCTGATTGTGTTCATGTGGAGGAGCGGAGATGCCATGCGAAGTCTGGGGTGGCTTCTCTGCTGATTTTTAAGAAGTACATCATGTGGAGCACATCCTTTGCTCACCTTTTTCCAGAGTAGCAGAGATGCTGTTTGATTGCCCCATGTGCAGAGCTGGTAACTGCAGCTGGTGAGGTGTGAGAATGATTCCCTTACCAAATACTGCTGGACTTTGTATTGATTAAATCAACTTCTTGGAACAACAGAAGCATGATTGCTGTCATCTGAATTTCAGCTCAGCACTTGATTGCCATTCTTTTTTAATGACATTTCCTTATTTGATACATTTAATTGATGGTTATTGTATTTATTTCCACAGAACGTAGCATTAATTAAAAAAATGTCTGCTCTACAGAAATTAATATTCACCACGTGTATGGCACAAAAGGGTATGTGGTGAAGATAGAGAACAATTATGGAGGAGAACTTTTGAGAAAGTGATTATAAATATGTAATAGAGAAAATAGACTACAAGGAAATTAAACAGAGAAAATCACGAGCGAATAATTGATCTCTCAGTAAATACTAACATTCTCTCAACAGCCACTTGAAGTATTGTTAACCACTCAGTATTTCAGAACATTAACCACTCTTCTAGCAAACCAGTTCTTTGCTATTGGCAATGGCTTGTTTGGGTGTTGCTTTACTGTTTTACAGTGTGACTGCTTACTGTACACACAGTGCTGTAAATACATGTGCTGCCAAAGCATTGGGGTGGGTGTGAGAAAGGTCACAGACTGTTACATGCATGTAAATCTCGAGCTATGCCCTCAACCAGAGAAAATAGCTGTAGGGACTATCTATATCTGCTTCCAGAATTATGCTGTTATAAGTGAGATCTAATTTTTATCACTGCTACCAAATAAATACAAAACACTAGGCCCAATGCAGGCACCAGCCTAAATTTGAGATTTTTAGAACTGATAGTGAAGATTCTGAAGCTGATTTTCAAAGTTCTCCAAGCTTGAACTTCTCCTTGGATTTGGTGATTTATTAGGAATTCTTCCAGCAGGCTGGAGGCATACGCTCATTCCAAGGAAAGTCTCAGTGTCTTCCAAATGACAGTTATGACAGATACGAGCAGATAGGAAAGCAAGAAGACCAGTGCTGACAGCAGTTTTATTTAAGAGGTGGGTCCCAAGAAATGCAGAAGATCCATGAGTAAGGGAATGGACTTCTGCCTGAATTGTGCGATTGAGTAGGTGGGGTCAGAGCTTCCTGAAGAGTGCCGGGGTTCATCTTCTACGGATTCAGAAGTCACAATGTTAAAAAACAAGATGAAAAAGATGGTTCATTGGAACAATTTTGTATCACAATGGTCCATGCAGAATGAGGTATAATGGCTGTATACAAAGGATCATCATAGAATCATAGAATCATAGAATGGCCCAGGTTGGAAGGGACCTCAAAGATCATGAAGCTCCAACCCCTTTGCTGCAGGCAGGGCTGCCAACCTCCTCATTTAATACTAGATCAGGCTGCCCAGGGCCCCATCCAACCTGGCCTTGAACACCTCCAGGGGTGGATGGGGCATCCACAACCTCTCTGGGCAGCACCTCATCACTTTCACTTCCCCCCGATTCCCACCTAAAGTATAAAGATTATAGTTTCATTCTGGAGAGAATATTTATTCCTGCTGACGGTGGAATTGACGCCTTGCTAAGTTTTTGCTGGCTTTACACCCCCAAAACTGATAAGAAAGTTGTGGTATTGGTGAAGCTTTCACTCTTTTCCTTCCCATTAAGGAATTGCTAATGCACTGAATATTTTGCATCAATGAATAAACGACAAGCAGTTAACTAGAATATGTAATGATCAACTCCAATATGTGACTGATTGAATCGAGTGAGTAGTGTGAAAGATGAGGTTCAGCTGCTGGCCTTGACTGCATTGTTTGGCAAAGGCAGATTAGGAGATAAAGCTCAGGTTTTTTTGGAAGTTAACAAGTGACTAAGTAGATCAGCATCTCATCTCAGCCTTTTATTTCATTGTGATCCAAGTAAATAAAGGAGTATGTTAGGAGGCAGAGATAAAAGACCAAACATAGTACTTCATCTATTGTCCCAATCACGTCTGCTGGAACATAAAGGGGTACTGCTGGGATGCATCTGTGTGGACCAGGTAGAGCTGTATGAAGGCAGCTTCCTTGAAAGGTCCTAATCTGCATAGCTGCAGTCTCTATCAATCCATACCCATAGGCCCAAGTTCCTATCTCTGGCTATTGGGCTGAAAGTCAGTAAGTTTCGGGAGCAAGGTTGTGAGTCATATGAATGAAACCATGAGCTTATCCTATGGGAAAGAAATATCCTATGGGATATGCTGCACTTCAGCAGAGTTCTCACAAGTAGTGAACATTTCTTCCTCTCTGGGAAAAAGAGATTTGCCCATAAACCCATAGTCCAGAAAAAAAATGATCCAAGTGTTTTTTTTGTGTGGTGGTAGGAAGTATAGATCTACACTAGTTCAATAAACAACATTGGGTCCCTTCAGATAGCCAGATTGTGCTAGTTGGCCTCTGGACCATAAAATGATCCCTGGCACAATTTAGTCCACTAGAAGAGATGTGGTTGGAACACGTTGGGCTGTGTTCAGATACTAAGGTGAGATCCTTCTTCAACTGAGAACAGCTGAAGTAAATTGTAAGAGGAAGAAGGAATACACGAGATCTTCAATGCAGGTAAACTATATTAGAAATAATAAGCCTGTGTGGAAGAAAGATTATTTGAACTACAGTTTAGTGATTTGTGGGGCATTCTTCTTTGCAGGAGATTTTCAATGTGGAAAACAGAGGGCATAATGGAAAACCTGGGCTATATTTTGAGCCTCTGTGGCTGTGCTGTTTCAAAACAAACAGCAGCAAAACTCAAAGGCCAAAGTTCAGATGGGCGTCCTCCAGAATCCTGGGGCTAGGAGTGAGATGCAAACAGAGTGGGCTGCAGAGAAATCTCCAGGAATGCATCCTATTTGCAAGTAAACACTGACTTATTGGTCTGAATAAGTTAACATGGGCTTGTGTGCTTATGAAAGATTAGAATAGGGTCATGCAGAACTAGAAATGTGATGCCACACGACTTTGATTCTAAAGTTCCTGAGAAAGGGCTATGGGGGGAGTGGGGGAGAGGGTTTGGCTGCATGGGAAGGAAGATGTTAGAAACTGGACAGTTACAGAAATCAAAGGAAGCCAAGAGGCTGTCCACAGGAAGAGATCTGAAGAAGTAAAGGTTAGCCTTGTTTAACTGACGTTCACATTTTCTGCATTCTTAAGCAATGGGCTGAGTTCATTTGTACTGGCACAAATGAGAAAGAAACCTCTCCACTCACTTGAGCTTCTACTGCATGTGAGATCAAAATCAGAGCCAGAGGCATTTGGAGTTTGAAAGAAATGTTTTTGTTTTTGATGTCTATTTTTGCTGTCTCTATTTAGAGCAGACATAGCCAGGGCTGGAAGTGAATACAGCGTCTCTGAAGAGGTGAATTATTCCCAGCCAATCTGTAGTGGCAGAAGTGTGGTATCTTATGGGCTTGAAATAGACTATCCTCATTAACCACATGTTGGGCCAAACTCCATTAATTTCTACAGCCCCTGAGGGCTGAATTTAGCCCTTTACAACAAAGTGGTAATATTGTTGGGAGCTATTTTTATGTCCTGCTGTAAGTTGAATATTACGATACATTATAAACTAGGCAAAGCCAAGATATTTTAGTCTTCTTGGCATAAAATAATTTCTCAGTGTTTGTCAATGCCTTTCGCAAGAGTTCCCAACAGTACTAATTAGTGGAGATTAATGATAGTTGCAATTAAGGGAGAACTAACGTGGGGAGAATGCTGGGGGTGCTGTGGTGGCTTCAGAGTCATGTCCTAAAGGTGTGCAAAGGAAGCTGTGTGATGTAGCAGTGCTAGCTGGTGGTCAGGGTGACTTTACAAGTGGTAGGGATTGTAGGTGTGCCAGTGATACGGAAGAAAGGAAAATCAAGCGAGACTCTAGGCTTTTTTTACTAAAGCCTCTAGTGTGACCCATCTGGGGCTATTGAGTTGCATGTGGCTCGTGTGCATCTCCCCTCCTGGTCTAAGTTATATGAAAAGCTGTAGGGCTTTGCTAGTGTGGCTTAGACTTTCAGCTGAGGAAAGCGTAGAGATGGAAAGGACATTTAGGCTGTCCAGATCCCTTTCCATAAGGGACTGTGGGAAGCAAGAAGTGATTGACGTATCTGATCTGTGTGCCACTTAAGCCCTCCTCTCAATTTGTCTTTCCATTTGTCACTTATTGCATGGCCAAAAACCACATCGAGATTTTGGTACATAGCTCCTGAGCTCAGGAATGTCAGTCACTGCTGGGGTTCAGCAGCAAATAGAACACATGGAGTTCTCTGAAAACCTCTCCTGGATGCATCCTGTACACGGTGTCTCACAATCTCACTCCGTTTCTGACAAGGGTGCAGTGGATGCCATGCTAAGAAGTCACAGTTTGCCATGAGGCTGCATGATCTTCTCTGTGTTGTTATTCCCGTGGCAACAACAGCCATCATTTGACACATCAGCCTGCCTGCCGCATGCCTGAGCTGCACTGTACTGGCCTTAGCTGGCTTTACACCTGCTAAATAATTGTGCTCTCTCTTCAAGATCAGGCATGTGAGCTTCAGCCGTTCTGAGAACAGCTTCACCAGAGCAAAAAATCCAGTTAAAGAGAAGAACGCAGCAGGCAGAGCTGCTGAGTCATTCCTCAGCCCTCCTCGGGTAGCCTTGCAGCAACCAGGGGATCAAAGGTGAGGTGACCTTGTGCATCCAAGGTGAGGCAGAGTCCCTTGCACGGACTGGAATGTGCATTAGCTTTGGAATGCAGACATGCAAACAAGGCTGAGCAAGCGCCTTTAGAGCTGCTGGGGGCACGGCTCTAAGATCATCTACATCTTGGGGGAAAAAAGCTCTGTGTGTGTCCAAAACGGGGGGGCTCAGATGCTCAGAGGATGTATTCTGAGCCCTATTCTTCAGACTAGGACTGTGATTAGCCTGGATGATGTTTGGATTTGATCTGTTCTGTTTTGAATCTGGCTGGGTCATTCTGGAGAGCCTAGAAAACTCTCTGTAATTTGCTAAATAGGAAACCTGCACCCAGCCTGTAATTTCACAATTCTCATTTCAATCTGCAAAGTCATGTTTTAAAGATTATTGTTTCTCACCCCACCTACAGCCCACTCCTTGTATGTCAGTGGACAAAATACCAATATTTCTGGGTACTTCTCAACCATTGGTTCTGTATTGCTAATATCTATACTATCTTCTGTCCTTGGGAATAGAACTGAGCAACCTCCTGACTTCTTTTACAGGGACTGTCTGACCAGGCCTGTTCTACTGGCTTGTCCTAAGGATCCAAAGCAGGAACGATCCCAGTGCTGACTGCCAGATCTCCTCCATCGCTCTGGAAGGAGTGTTACAGAGAACACAGTACAGTTGGTGAAGATGAAAATAGGTCTGCTGTCTTTTGTTTTGATGCTTTGCTGTGTCCTGAAATTACAGGTGCTACTACAAGGTGCAGACAAGTGAGATTGATTATCAGTAACTTCACACATCTGCAATGTGAACATTTTCTTCTGAGGAGTCATTCTGGACCCCTTCTAACATCCAACAATATACCTTCCTCTAAAGTAGACATTGGCATCCTGTTGGGATATGCCCTAGAAGACTCCATTTGTCTTCACAGACCCTAATGGAGTTCATTTGTCTTCACTGACCCTAATGGAGTTCAGCAAATAGCAGAGAGAGACATTTATGCATGAGGTATCCAGATTTAGTGACTTCAGATTTTCAGTCTAGTTTTCATTAAAACACAAGATTTTAAAATCAAGCCTCTGTTCAGTCTTATTCTCACATTACTCAGACATCTCTGGAGATGGAATTGCCCTCCTCTCAAGATACAATTTGAATTTGTTCACTAAAACATCTGCACATATGGCCCCTCACAGAAACTATGCTTTCATGAGTTTCTTGCCTTGGGCCACACCACTCTTTCAACCCATCCTGTGGGAAGTGTTTTGTAACAGGGTAAACAAATGGGATGGATGTGTTTCTTTCCATTGCTTTTTGGGAAATAATTGGTGAGTAGGCACGGACTGGCTCCCCCTGGACAAATCCATCACAATGTCCTTATGAGCCTGCCTACCTGCTGTGCCTGGGTTATGCCGTACAGCACACTATGAGATCCTTAGGATGAAAGGAGCTGTATAAACATAATGCATCTCAATTGATGATAAATTATAGGGAAAGGGAAATGTGTGATTTAAAGCAGTGCCAGCTGTGGTCTAATACCAGATAAACCACACCAAGGCTGTTCTCAAACAACATCAGCCACTCTGCACCACTCATGGCCAGGCAAGCTGGGGGGTAAGAACAATTTTTCCTATCGACCCCACAAAGATCTTTCTGCTCCTGAATGTCTTTCCTGTAGAGATAAAGCCACGGACACTGCTGACATGTTGCATTCCTCTTATCTGGGACGGTTATGTCATCAGACTGGTGTAAATCTCCTGCTTCCTTGAGTGCTGTGAGCAAGCTCTGCTGTTGTGAAGAGGCAGTTTGGCTTGGTGCTGCTACCCAGAGCAAGAGGTGTGACTTGTCAGCAAAAAAGTCATGGGAGTGATTACAGAAGGTGGCAAAAGGTTGAAAGCTGAGGCAGGGAACTCAGAAAGCACCACACAGTCTGCACAGTGATCCCTCCTCTCACCATGTGTCTTATGTAAGGTGATGAGACTGACTCACCATGCCGGGAAATCTCTTGAATATCTGGGCAGGACTGCCGTGCTGCATCTTTGGAAATGCAGAGCCATCAGGAGGTCCTGTAAATTGTGCTTTGCCAGACCTTGCATCTCTTGCAACTTCAGGGGATGAGTGAGGCACTGAGTGCTATGTCAGATGGCAGTGGTACCAGAGACCTCAGCTGGACACCAGACCACGCTGCCCAAAGCCCCATCCATCCTGGCCTTGAGCACCTCCAGGGATGGAGCATCCACAGGACTCTGGCAGCAGTACCAGTGCCTCACTGCTCTCTGAGCAAAGAATTTCTTCCTAACATCTAATCTAAATCTCCTCTCTTTTACTTTAAAACCATTTCCCCTTGTCCTACCTTAGGAGTGGGTGAGTTGTCCCCCAAACATCACTGACTGTCACACACACTTTTCTCTGCCTGCAAGTGTGGAGTGTGGAGTTGCAAACATGACCACATATATTTGCATCCTGTCCAGCTGCATCTCAGCCCACGTCTGATCTGCCTTACGTTGACATCAGCTTCACACCAAGAAAACTGCAATCTATGGACCTGATTTTACGTGTAACTGCAGCAGTACTGATGAGATGAGATTCAGAACCACCATTTGGCAGTTTTGTCCCCCAACGTACGCTCTGACAGACAGTCATTACAGTAACATTTTCATGGCTCCTTTCGTAAAAGGAAACCTTTCAGTTAAGAATTATTTGTTTGGATTGGAGCCAATTGCAAACTGCTGCTATCTTAACAGGGTGTCCCGCGATGCTTTCAGCTACAACGAGGTGTGCAAGAGGTGTTTTGGTTTGCTGGCAGTTCTGAAAGATAACTGCATACATCTCTGTAGTTCCTGATCTAGTGAAAAGTTTCACTCAGCCCCAGAGAAAACATTTCAGTTGGTCTTTATGTGAAAAAGAAAAACAGAGTGAAAGGAAACCTCTGAGCAGAAAGACATCTTGCAGCAAAATCCTTCAAGCAACTTATTTTTACAGTTCTAACTGAATTCATTTGGCAAAACTGACAGAAATTCGCAGTGTTTGTGCTTTTTTTCACCACAAAGAGCACTTAGCCCCCCAAAATCCGCCCACACTGTTTCTGCTGCAGTGTTCAAAAAGCCACGGGGCTCCGGGCCCTTGCTGGCAGGATGGGAGGGACGAGGAACAGCCCTGCAGGTTGGTGACAGAAGGTTAGCAAAGGGCTCCTGGAAGCTTTCCCTCTGCCATACTTCCACGCGGCAAATGTTCCCGTTACTACTTGCAAGCTGGTCTCAGAGCACAGCAAATACCAGGTACAATAAAGACCCAGACAGCAGAACGGAGTATAAATAGATGATGGAATTCCTGGCATTAGCTCTGGAGCAGTTTGGGACTGGAACGAGTGAAAAATACAGTTTCTCTAAAAGGGAAATTTCCTGTGAGTAAAAGCCAAATGTTCCCCCTTGCTCCCCCTCCTTCTTTCCCCAGATTCCAGTTTTTCACTGGGGAGAATCCAAGTGTTTCAAGTGAGTTCAAGCAGAATTTCGCTGTGTTGAACTGGCCTGATTTGGGATGCAAACCGACCTCTGAAACACTGAAATTTCCCGTGGGAGCAGAAATTCGGAATTTTGCTCAGCTCCAGTTACTCCGTGCATGGAAATGGCCTCAAGCAAACAAACAGCGCAGACAGGAGATGCACCCAGTAAGTAGGTTAAGCTGGAAGGGGTTTCCTGGTGGCAGCTCCTCTTCCTCTCTTCTGCCCAGCGAAACCTAGGAAGGGAACGTCTCTGCAGAGTGGGCAGCAATGAGCTCCCCTACAAGGCAAAGGGAAGCATACATATCTTTAAGCTCAGAAATCTATTCCTACAGCAGTCATGTACACCCCAGGGCAGGTTGATCTGACCTGAATGTGCTCCACTGACCTCAAGATATCGCTCCAGCGAAAGGGACACCGCCTCCTCTATGTGAAAACATGCAATTTTCTAGCAAAAAGAACACCCAAGGATTTTGCGGTCTGCCCCACAGAACCCCGTCCCTGGATGCATTCAAGGCCAGGCTGGGTGTTTGTGTGTGGCTCTGGGCAGCCTGGTCTAATTGTTGATAACCCTGCCCATGGCTGGGGAGTTGAAACTAGTTATCTTTGTGATCCTTTTCAACCATTCTACGATTCTGTGATTCTATGATAACAGCCTTTCTCAGGCTGTTGGATGGCTGCAGTCCTCTACCTCTTGTCTGAGCACTGCAAAGTGTCCTGCAAACAATTAAGTCTCACAATCCCCTAGTGAGCCCGGGAAGAATTATCTCCTCATTTTTACCTGTCTGGAAAATGACACTGAAATTAATTGACTTCTTCAAGGTCACTCAAAGAGTCAATGGGAGATGTGAAAATGGGACCCAGGGGTCCTGACTGCTGGTCTTTTCTATCCACCAGATACCTAACATCAATTGCAGGAGAACCCACTCTTAGGCTTTGTAATTTTGATTAAAGATTCAAACAGTATTGGAGCTTTAAGGGAGAAATAATTCACTCCAACTTTACCAGGCGGTGCATGACCAGGCACGGCCCCTCTGGGGATAGGAGCATTGTTGAAGGAGAGCAGATCTGCTGTATGCTCCGCATACACATGAGGTCCTAGGCTTGACGCCAAGGGACATGGGCAGCAGGTCTGGCTCCTTGGAGCCAACAGCTCGGGGCTCTGGCAGGGCTTTGCATATCTGTGAGTCACCAGAAGATGAGGCCCTGAATAGAAGAAGCAGCAGCAAGTTGTGCTTTGCATGGGACATGCGTTTAATATCTGTATTGATTATCTGAATGAAGGAATTGTGTGCATGCTCAGTAAGTTTGCAGGCAATATCAAGTTGGGGGAAAGTGTTCATCTGCCTGAGGGTAGGAAGGCCCTACAGGAGAATCTGGGCAGGCTGATCTCTGGGCTGAGGCCAATTGTATGAGCTTCAACAAGACAAAGTGCCGAGTCCTGCACTTCAGGACAACCTCATGCATTGCTGCAGGCTTTGGTGACAGAAAAGCTGTGTGGAGGAAAAGGACCTGGGAGTGTTGGTCAGCAGCTGGCTGAATATGGGCTAGCAGTTTGCCCAAGTAGCCAAGATGGCCAGGGGCATTCTGGCTTGTGTCAGAGATAGTGCAGCCAGCAGGAATAGGGAAGTGACCATCTGTCCTTCTGTACTCAGCACTGGTGAGGCTGCACCTTGAGTGCTGTGTTTGTTGTTGGGCACCTCACTGCCAGAAGACATTGAGGCCCTGGAGTGTGTCCAGAGAAGGGCAACGGAGCTGTGAGGGGTCTGGAGCACAAATTTTATGAGGGGTGGCTGAGGGAGCTGGGGTTGTTCAGTCTGGAAAAGAGGAGTCTCAAGGGAGACCTCATAGCTCTCTACAGCTACCTGAGAGGAGGTTGTGGTGAGGTGGGGGTCGGCATCTGCTTCCAGGTAACAGTGATAAGATGAGACCTGATGGCCTGAAGTTGTGTCAGGGGAGGTTCAGGCTGGATATTAGGAAAAATTTCTTCTCCAAAACAGTAGTAATGCATTGGCACAGAATGCCCAGGGAAGTGGTGGAGTCACCATCCCTGGAGGCGTTCTAGGGTAAATGCTGCACTGAGTGACATGATTGATTGTATGGTGAGGATGGGTTGATGGTTGGACTAGATGATCTTAGTGTTTTTTTCCAACCTTAATGATTCTATGATTCAGTGAATAGCATATGGAGTTTATCAGATGTGCCTCCTGCTCTGTGTGCACAAAGGTGGCTCCTTGCCCTGTGTAGAGCAGAATGCACCTTCCACCAGACCCCTTACCCCTTCCCTCCAGTCCCATGCAAAGCTTGGTAACCCATTTCCAATGCCATCTTCTTTCTTCTCCCACCAACACATGGGGACACTCTCTCAGCACACTACACAAAGTGCCCCATACCCAGGCTGGCAAGGGGGCCACAACCAGCCCCTTTATTTGCTCTCACCTTGCTCTTATCTCTCTGGGTTCACCACTTCCAAACACTCCATCTCCTCTGGCAAGGCCTTGCCCAGCCATGAGTCTGGAAGAGCCTAACTCACTGTTACCCTCTAGTGCTGGAGCAGGTGGCTACCAGCCCTGGAAAAGCAGGCTCTGCAGGCATCAGCAGGTTATCCCCATCATTTCAGCCCACCTCAGATTCAAGTCCTGTTCACAGCAACTCAATTCAGCTCCTGCATTCTAGCTCCTCAGTGGTTTACCTTCCTTTGCCTCACAGAAAATTGTCACCTGTGTGTTGGTAGCATCAACAAGCATTTTGGTTCAATTGATTGCGTGCCCACTGTGATTTTATTTATTTATATATTTATTTTATTGTTAATTCTTTCTTTTTTTGAGTTGAAGTTCTACCTGTCATCTTGAGTTTGGTTCTCGTGTTTGCTGTGGTTGCAGCAGAGGGACCGGTTGCTGGTTTGCCCATGGAGAAGCTCACTGTGCAATAGCTGCTGGCAATGATTAGAGAAGCTCATTTTATGAAAAATTCCTTTTAGTTTTGTAATGAAAGCAGTGCTGGAGAGAGGGGCCGCGATTTGCTCCCAGTCTGAACCAGTAAGGGTTGGATGCTGAATATACTGATGTCTTCTTCTGCTTACTCTGCCATGGGTTTCCAAACAGCCAGGGCTTAGCCTCTTGGCTGGGAAGGGGGGAGCTGAGCTTCTCAAAAGCATCCTTTATGGATGAGGCTGAAGGCAGCCACACAGTGGTCCATCCAGCAGTCTGACCAGGGCATGGGAAGATGCTTGGGACTGGCCAATAGGCCACAGGCCTATATGACAATGATTAAGTGCTGGAAACACTAATAAAGCCACTTTTTTTCAAATTTTTCTTCTTTATTTTCTTTTTCAACAAGGGTTATCTATTCTTTATTTCACATATGCCAGCATGGGTTGCTACTCGCTCTCCTAAAAGCAACTTAGCAGTCACATTAGCTATGGACCTAGAGCTCCCTTGGTCCCTTGCACATTTAGATCCATTTTTCTGACAAGCTTACCTTGTTTATAGACACACATGAAATGCTGCACATGATATCCTGTTCTGGTGCATCTTGTTTGACTGTATTTTAACTGTATTTAATGTTCTCGTTGATAGAAAAAAACGTCACTATTCATATAAATCATTTACATGTTGAGATCCTGTGATAAAGCATGGTAAAAGTGTCTTGCCCACACTAATGAACCAAGCAAAATAAACATCCTGTAAGATAAGAAGCATTTTGAAACTTTACGGACAGAAACAACATTTGATCTTTGAGTCTGAATACTTGTATATACAAGCCATAAAAATTCACCCACGTATTTCTGCATTGTGTCCAGTAATGCATTCTTGAGTAATGTGTCTGTTCCTGGAAATCATACAGGACACCGTTCATTTGCCTAAATGGAGATGTATGGGTTTTTTTTGAGATTCTTTGTGAATATGACACATCCTCGCAGGTTTGGTAGGAAATGACACAGACCTACAGATTGCTGGGCTCACAAAACCAGCTGGCAGTGGGGCAGGGCACCTCTATGGCCATCAAGATGTGTGAGATATCTGCGTAGCCAACAGAGCTAAGCTCTATGCAGTGATATGAAAGGTGATGCTCACCTCCACATCCTTGTGCTGGGGCCCCAGAGCTGAACATGGCACTGCAGGTGGGGACTCACAAGAGCAAAGTGGAGGTGGACAATCAAATCCCTCACTCTGCTGACCATGCTTCTTTTGATGCAGCCCAAGTTGTGGTTTGTTTTCTGGGCTGTGAGGGCACACTGCTGGATCATGTTGAACTTTTCATCAACCAGCACCTTCAAGTCCTTCTCAGAGCTGCTCTGAATGCACTCACTGCTCAGCCTGCATTAGTGCTTAGGATTGCCCCAACCCAGGTGCAGGACCTTGCTGTTGGCCTTATTGAACTCCATGAGATTCACACAGACCCACTTCTCAAGCCTGTCCAGCTCCCTCCGGATGGCACCCCTCTCCTGCAATGTGTCAACCACATCACTCAGCTTGGTGTCATCTGCAAGAGTGGATACTGTCATTTAATGAAAATAATTGCATCTTCAGGAGATAGACACTCCACCAATTCCCTTGATAGATTTTCCCTGTGACTGGCAATATTCTCATCTGAATTTATCTGCTTCGAGCTTCTGGATTTGGTTTACAACCTTTTTCTCCTCAGTAGATTGAAGAAGCCTTTAGTCCTGCAGTGAGTCATATATTATGATCATCCCATTGATAAAATAAACAGCTGGAGCTGCTCATGGCCTTGTAAGATTGCTGAAAATTTGTAGGAGCTGACATAACACATGGTTGAACACATTGTTTCTGTCAAAGAGGACAAACAGAGCAAGTTATTAAGTAATTCTGTTACGAGATAACTGACTTAATAGCATCATCACAGTGCAACCATCTATGACAAATCAAAGCAAAGCCACGTGTAACTCACACATGCATGGGAGAGTTTAGCTGCATATTAAAGTTTGTGCATCCATGGAAGAGATTCTGAAAGACCAGAAAACTGGAAAGAGAATATCCAGTGCATGGAGTCACAGGAACACTGTCAGCATTTGCTGAGAAAATAGAGAAGAGAGTAATAATGCGGTTATAGAGTGATATAATACAGTTATCCAGAAAATAGATTGGAGCTGTGAACTCAGAAAATGTTTTCAGTTCTTTTCCACCATCTCTAGAGATTTAAGAAGTGAAAGGACTTTTGCAATGAGCAGGACTGCACTATGGGTATCTTAATCTCACAGTGATTTCTCCTTCTGGACACAACCCTGAATTCTGATGACTGCTTCAACACAACCCACATCAGATACCTTTCTTGCAGCCTTCTGACCACTTTCTTCAGAACAATCTCCTTCGTCCCAGGTTTTGGAACAGGACACGAAGTCTTCTCCCTCTTCCCTTTGAAGTGAGGCATAACATAAAAGAAGCAATGGGGAAAGTAAATGAAGCTGGTAGGATAAATCTACTGAGTATTTTCTGGGCTGTGTAGCTCTTCTGATTGAACTCAGCCCCCGTGATGATGTAAATCAGCTCCCATGCTGCTGACTGACAAGGGAGGTCAGCCTGGAGTTTGCACAACAGCCAGAGAACTGCAACATGTGAATCCTTATCCCTGGGGCAAAACTCACAGCCAAGACTGGGTGCCAGAGAGGGATTTCCTCACTGGAAACATCACAGTGCTACCCCAGGGAGTGGAAGCAAAAAAAAGACCACATGCCACCCTCTTACCAGGCAGAGTTTAGTTGAATTTTAAGCAGTCTCACTCAAACCTCCCCCTATGACAGCAAATGTCACTTGTAAAGTATGTAATTTGTGCCTGCAGGCTTGTGTCACCCAGGTCACATGCAGATGTGTATTCCCTGCTGTTTCCTTCTCAGCTCTGAAAGGATGTGGTTTCAGCACTGCCTGGCATCCCAGTGAGGCACCTGCAAAGCCAAGGCCTTGTTGTAGCACAGAATCACTGGTGGAGCTTGGGAACCTCCAAATGTCCCTGCTGCTGTGGTGACCACCTCTGTGCAAATGCTCAAACCACAAGGTGCTGGGGGCTGGGAGCCCATGAAGTCTTCTGGGAGAGAGTTTTCTTGCTTCATCCTGGGCAGCTATCCCTGATTTTGGCCTGGACTTGCATTCTTCCTGGCCAATAGACTGCTCCCTTGGCTTCATTGTGGTTGCAGGACAGATGGTGCTCACAGCACCCGGCTTGCCCATCTGAGCAACATGATCAAGCTGTAGGTGTCCCTGTTCATTGCAGGAGATTTGGACTAGATGACTTTCAAGATTCCCTTCCAACTCAAATAATTCTATGCTTCTATGATTCCCTGATTCTGTGCCCAGCCTGACATTGCAGAGGTCTCGTTTCTCTAACTAGAAAGCTGACACTGGTAGATGCTCTACAAACCCAACCCATGCTGGAAAGGAGCTGCAAGACCCTTGGGAAGCCCTTGTCACCTCCATGCTGTGACCTATTAATGGAGACCCTCAGTGGGCTGTCGAGGCTGTGTTCACCAAATGATGATGGGGTCAGGATATGTGGCTGCCATGCTCACTGCGTTGCACTTCAGTCCTACACATTCCCTTGACTGGGCTCACCACTGGGCATGACCTTCCCTTGACAGAATTATTTACACTTAAATCCCCCACTAAAACAGTCACACTGTCGACTGGATGTCAATCACACAGTTGACTGGATGTCAACTGTATTATATTTTCTCATAGTAAAAATTTGGTGCAGTTAAATAACTTCACAGCATCATCTAGCTAAATAAGTGCTAAACAAGTGCTCCAGCATTTTGGGAAGTGAAACCTGAGCTTCTCGTGTGCCAGCCCAGCAGATGCCCTCTGAAGCTTGTTTGTAAACTGAGTGGGCATTTGGCTCTCCTGGGGGTCAGGGGCACACGGCTGTGTGAGCACTTGGATGAATGAGAGTCGTGAACCACTGGTGGCCCCGGATGATCCTACAAGGCAATTGGATTACTTACTGTATTTCAAAGACAACGGCGGATGAATGATGCTGGGCTCTTGTCTGGACTCTGGATGCTCCTGCTATGGTTAAGGCTCTATATAAAAAGAATAAAGAATTTTCACGCCTTCCAACACTTCCAGATCATGAAAAGCACCTTATAGAAAACAAATATTCCTATTGCTGTTTATTCCAGTGTCAGAAGTGTATCCGCATCTAATAGGGTGCCGTCAGAAAGACCTCACCATCCCATCATCCACATGAGGGTAGAAAGGATGCAAACATACCTCCCTGCCACAGCACAGTGGCTCTTACAGAGAGAGGTCCCAGCTCCTCCCATGCTGGGCGGTGAGCGTGTGGGAAGTGGGCTTCCTTCTGTACTAACCATTAAATATTTTGTTGCTTCCTCAACCCACTCCCATACACAGCTGAGACTCATGTAAGTACCTGGGCCAGAGAGGAGGTTTCCATTAAAATGTTTTTAGGGTCCAAAAACTGAGTTCTTACATACCCTTATACACCCTGCTACATGAAATGCATGCATCAGACTGCTGTTGGAAAAGGAAGAAAACGTTTGGGGTAAGAGACATCAGAGTGACTTGCCCAGCCAGCCAGCGTGTGAACAGAACAAGAACAGAGTCCCCATCAGATCTAACTTCTGTCCTTAATTAGAAACACTTTAATCTGTGGTGATGAAGAAAATTAGAGTGCAGTGTGAAGAAAGAAGGTGCTCAGTGCTGCAGTGAGTCATCTCCTTGATGGCTCAGTCCTGAGTGGATGGGAGAGCAGATGCTGCTGGGTGCAGTGCTTGGAGGCAGGACGAGGAAGACTAGAAAGTCTTGTCTTCTTGGGGGTCTGGTCAACCAGCAAGAGGACCTTGTTTTTAGACATGTCAGTTTGTTTGCTTTCTGTTCCTCTCTTATTCTGCTTTGTGCCACAGGAGTGCTCCTTGGTAGGTACCTTTAATAAATGGTTCCTTTTTCACCCCTCCTTCAAGCCAAACAAAAAAATTGGATAGCACTGTAACAAGTCATTGTTAAAGCGATGGTAAATATAAACTCTAGATGGAGGGCTGTGGCATAGGAACAGATTGTCCAATTTTCTTAGGGAGATGGAGACGTCCATGTCATTAATAAAACATCTTGCTGTATAGTTTTTAATTACTTTTCTCATCTCAGTTAAGAGAAGCACCCGGCTAACAAGAAAAAGCAGATAATTTGATGGAGGTTCTTGTAACAGGCATTGTTGGAGCCATCATGTGCCAGAGTATCTCTGTAATTAATGGTTTGTTTAAATTCCAGTGCATAATTGTCTTTGCATTCTTGACTCTGACTGCTGCTTAAATCCTTATGGATATTTGTAGAGAAAACAAGAAGGCAGTGGGAGTTTCATAGAATCATAGAACAGGTTGGAAGGGTTGGAAGGGACCTTAAGGATCATCCAGTTCCAGCCCCTGTTGTGGGCTGGCTGTTCCCCACCAGCTCAGGCTGCCCAGGGCCCCATCCATCCTGGCCTTGAGCACGTCCAGGGATGGGGCACCCAGAACTTCTCTGGGCAGCAGAGCCAGGACCTCACCACCCTCAGAGTAAAAACTATCCTAATCTAAATCTCCCCTCTTTTAGCTTAAAGCCATTTCCCCTTATCACTATCTGCTCATGTAAAAAGTTGGTACCTTCCTATATATAATCTCCCTTCAAGTACTGGAAGGCCTCAGTGAGGTCTCGCTGGAGCAGAGCAGACAGTCCCCTCCCTGTCCCTGTTGCCACCCCTCTGTTGATGTAGCCCAGGTTGCTGTTGGCCTCTCAGGCTGCAGGCTCACACTGCTGGCTCCTGTGTAGCTTTTCGTCCATCAGGACCCCAAGTCCTTCTCCACAGGGCTGCTCTCAATGAGTTCTTCTCCCAGCTGGGTTTGCCTTGACCCAAGTACAGCACACTGCCCTTGGCCTTGTTGAATCTCATTAGGTTCTTGTGGGCCCACTTTGCAAGCCTGTGCGGGTCCCCCTGGATAGCATCCCTTCTCTCTGTTGTATCAACTGCACCACTCATCTTGGTGTCATCAGCAAATTGCTGAGGGTGCACTCGATTCCATCATCAATGTCGGTGATAAGGATGTTGAAGATCATCAAACCCAAGATGGGTCCCAGGGGGACACCACTTGTTACCAACTTCCACCTGGACAGAGTCACTGACCACAACTCTCTGGCAGTGATCATCCAACCAATTATTTACCCTCTGAATAGTCCACTCTTTAAATCCAAATATTTCCATTAGTTTTACTTCATCACAAATGCTCATCAGCCAGGTGTGTTTTCAGTGGCATATCCCAGTGGTGCCTCTGTGAGAGCAGCTGACATTATACAAGAAAACAGTATTTTTTCCTGGGCATTTGAGCTGCTATTTTTCAGCAATTTACAGGGCCTTATGTTGATGCAACAAGGTTTTGTATCTCAATACGACGTGGCATGTCCCTGTCCTTTCTGCCACTGTATGACCTGGATTTTTTATGAGAGCTGAATCTGGTCCTTGTCTTCTCCCTACCACCAACCTCAGCACAGCTTTTGAAACTTTGTGAAGTACATTCATAAACAAAACAACAAGCAGAAGGCTCCCAGTCCTTGTAAACACAGAAGAAATTTTGAAAGCATGATCCAGCCACAGCTCTGAAATTCTCAGAAACCAGAAAGCATGAAAAAAAAGTATCCTGTTAAAAAAAAAACAAGATAAAAAACGGAAGGAAAGTGGAAATCATTGTGACATGTATTCTGAAAAGATGCAAATCCTGAGGAGCTGAAGGGGCTGAGGTGTCTGCCCACACCGCTTTGAGGCCAGTGGGTCATGCCATCAGCTTCATAGGGACTGTCGCTTTGCAAACAGTGAGACATTTAGCACAACTGCAGTTTTGACATACACTGGAGCACAAAGCTAATTTTGGTCAGTGACATCCCTGTAAGACTGGCAGATGAGTGCATGTTCTCACTGAAGAGGTTAATGCTGTTGGAGAGCATAAAAGGAATGAGGAATAAAATCATTGCTGAAAACATCCTCCCCACTCTGTGCCTCGAGAATAAACAGTAGGAAAATCCTCCTTGGAGGATATCTGTGTGCCACAGGAGGCAGCGACTGGAGCTGGGATTGCAAACAGTAAATAAAGGTTTTTATACCTCAGTGACTTTATGGCCTGTAACAGTGTTCATGGCTCTGCGCTCTAATCAGATCTCATGCTTCAGGACAGAAAGCATCCTGGCATGGGGGAGGAACCTGTCTTCCGCCATCCACAGATGACCACAGGTGACCAATGACGAGGTGCATTATGTAAAACCTCCCTCTGAAGCATCCCCTTTAATTGCCTGCTGATACCTAACAGTCTTCAGCCAAAATGCTGAGAAGCTCCTAATTAAAGGACAGCGAGCAAGCTACTCATCGCCTCATTGCTGATTATATTTGGGAGGCCCTCAGTTACTGCAGGGAGGAGAGCCTAACCTGGGCATACAGCATTCGGTGCCTTAGGACACATGAATTCCTGCAGTGTGCTGCTGGCTCCCATCTTCCAGCTGCGGTGTGGAACCACACAGGGTGGTTACAAGCAGTGACAGTGACAAGGGAGAGTGTCCCCAGAGCCTGACTGACAGCTGAGGACAATGGTTGAATATCCCACCTGTCTGGGTGGAGGTTTGGAAAATGCCCCGTTCATCTGAGTTGCATTAAGCAGCTTGTGAAGCTCCCCAGGGATAGAGGAGCTTCTACGATTCTATGAACCAGATTCAATGATCCTTATCCCTTCCAACTTGGGCAGTTCTGTGACTCTGGAGAGATTGCCCAATTATATTGGGATGGTGGGAGCCCACATCACAGGAGCTCCCCTTTTCCCGAGGTCTTGTGTTCTGATGCATCACTGAGCAAGAAACCCTTTTTGGATAGGAGTCAGTCTGTAGATTGAGACATAAATTCATCTATTTTGATGTAGAAATCTTCCCAGGAGAGTGTTCTGGGTGTGAGAGTGCCCATCACAGTCTACAAAGAAGAACTCAGTTGTCAAACAGATCCATCTCTTGGTGCTTATAGCCACACCTCAGGTCTTGGACCTTAGACTTGAAATAGAGGGCCTAGAGGAAAGTGAAGGGCATGTGGAGCTTCACTGATGGAACCATGCTGGTTTTTGCCTAAAGGGTGAGGAATGGCAGCATCTCTCCTCTCTCTCTCCCACAGCTTTTGCCTTGCATTAGCTGCCATCCTCCTCCTGTTTCTACAAACACTGTAATTCAAAAATAGAAAAAGGAGAAGAATGAAACAAAACAGCTGCTTGAAAAGCCCCTTAAAAAAAAAAAAAGAAAAAAAAAAAGAAAAGAAAAAAGAAAAAAAGGAGAACCTAGGATATAATTATGCCTCCTGGATGATATTTTCCCCTGATAATACTGGAAAAATGTTAAACATGTTCATGTGATACTCCAGTGTACAAGCATCTGCAGCAAGCCTGTCTCCTTTCCTCTCCCTCCCTCTTTGTTAAGGGAACTGCCAGCACTTACTCTGGATTTTTCTGGGGATGGCTCGGAGGTGAACCTGGAGCACTGCCATGCCTCGATTTAAGGATTTAAATCACAGCCACACAATCTGACCCAGTCCTGTTTCAAACTCTCATTCTCTATAATTTGGGTCTTCAGTTCGGGGTACCTTTGAAGAAACACCAGAATCATTGGAAACGGTGGTGCTGGGCCATCCCTGCTCCCCGCACAGCCGTATTTCCCCACAGTATGAGAGCTCAGGGCTCAAGACCAAAATAACACTCCTATGGGCTGGGAAGGGATGCTGGCAGAGGCAGCGATGTACCACAATGGGGCTGAAGGCAGGGGATGGGCTGTGCTGTTTTAAGCCTAAACAAATGTAAGCACCGGGGGTTCCGTGGCTCAGAGCACACAAGCAAACAGGCAGTGCCTTTCAGCTGCCTTCTCTGCCTCTCTCCTTCCCCATCCCCCAGGACCCACTGCTAATTGCACTGTCAAAGCTCTGCAGAAATTCCCACTGCCTTCCCATGAGGTTGTCTCTGGGGTCAGAGCATCCTGCCCTGACTTTATGCTCTGTTTTCAGACTCAGGCCCAAATAAAGACCTGTGCTTTCCCTTTCACTTCTCTCCCCAGGTTTGCAGTAGCTGAGATCCGAATCCTGCAGCAGATTGCTGTGCTTTGTGCTAATTTAATGTGAAGCTTCAGGTACTCAGATATTTCTGCGGTCTTTGAGCATGAAAGCGGCCTTATTTTCCTTTGTCTCCATTCCCTCAAAGACCGCTCCAAAAAAATGTGAGGAATGAGCAATGTTGCATGTTTCTTTCTGGCACTTTTTGTGTTTTTATGAGTAGTTTTCCCACCGTTTTTAGGGAGGCTCACAGCTGGGCACAGCCCTTAGGAAGCTCTTGAAAACCCAAGCTGGATTTAACATCAGTGAGAAAACCTGGAATCAGATCCATGTCCCAAAACCCAGAGTTTCTGTGTTGGGTGTTTGCACATCTCAGCAAGAGAGAACTGAGCAGAGGGTTATGCCCTTGGAGTGAGACTATGGAGGCTCAAGTCCTGCATACGGGATGGATGACACCATAGGGGACATGTGATCTCATGTGGGATGAGTGACCCAACATGCACACAGTGTGTTTGTACAGCTTCATTCTGCTGAAGACTAACATTTACATAGGTCTCTCTGAAAGTAAGGCCTCCTATTTGTTTCCAAAGAAACAACAACAGATACAAAGAGCACAATAACGTTGCTTGATAGAGCAAATTCTCAGCTACAAAACCTTATTTTTCAACATGGGCACCACCATTCGCTCTGCATTTTTGACAGCAGTGAACCTGCATGCTGTATTTGTACAAATGTATACCAGAGAAATGACCCACTGTCATCACTGCTGAAACACAGCACCCACATCTCACTGTGCTCACACCCACTGTTCAATCTCCATAAACGATCAGCAAACATTGGTGGATGTTAATAGGTGCCATTTTTCCACAAGGAGGAGTTTAATTCCACCTCTTTGCTTCATATGCACTTCAGTGTCAGGCACCATTTTGCCACACTGCTGCCATCTGTCACACAGCAACAAAATGTAATGGAATATTGGTGGGAAGGTTCAGCCTCTACTGCCATCCTACCAACATCCATCTCTGACACCGTGGACCAACATCATAAAGTAGGAGGCATTACTTTCAGAGCAGCCCTTGCATGATGGATCTTCTCAGGTGATATTTTCTTTTGGATAATGCTTAAATGGACAGAAAAAGAGGGAAAGGGAGAGCAATCCAATAAAAAAAATCACAATGTGACTGTGTTTAAATGGCTTTTTTGACCCATTGATTTGAAAAGGTGCTGCAAATCAGTCAAAGTTTCTTCTTCCCAGCTGCAAAGGTGCTGTTCTAAATTCAACCTCACACGAAAATTCAAGTTGCCTCGTCCTCACTGGGGCTTTAAATTGAATTAGTTAACTGAATTAGGAATGCTTTTTGCTTTTATGCGTTTGGGTGAGACTGATGAGCCCGGAGCCATGAAGGAGCTCAGTCTGACTGCAGCTGCTGCTGGACCTGCATGCAGTGATCCTCGTGCCCAGAGCTTCCCTGAGCCAGCCCCGTATTTCCTTTGTCAGTGATACCCGTGACAAATACCTGGTGTCATTGATATTCCATTAGTTTCCTTCAGTGAAAGATCGGACAGCTTTAAAAAGCCAATAAATTCCCACACGTTGTCTCTAAGAGAAGGATAAAGGATTCCTTGGCGGGCCGCACACCATTAAGCCCCAGAAGCGAGTGGTGTTTTATGGTGTGCAGAGCTGAGGTCACTTCTTTGGGATGGATGCAATTAAGGCTCACAGAAGCTACCAAAAACGTCTGCTTCTTCAGGTGCTCTCAAAAAGACACCTTACTCAGAGGAGGGCTGGTGCACTTCCCCTTATTCTAGTCATGGGAGCATACCCCACTTTTAAGAGATGCCTTTTTCACTGAGGGTGAGGTGAGGCATTGGAACAGGCTGCTCAGAGAGCTGTGGGTGCCCCATCCTTGGGTTGGATGAGACCCTGGGCAGCTTGATCCAGTGGGAGCTGTTCCTGCCTACTGCAGGGATTGGAAGTGGGTGGGCGTTGAGGTCCCTTCCAACCCAAACCATTCTATGATTCTATGCACAGCAGCATGGATCCCACCTGAAAAAGCCTCATGAAGATCCAGGGATTGAATGCATTTGAAATCACATCATCCACTTGCTCTTGACATAGGTGTTCACCCACTATTTCAAAATTGTTCTCGGGGTGCCCTTTATCTCCCACCATGGACAATGTGCCTACCTTGTGCTCTCCACACCTCAAAAGATGTCGTGGAATCATTAAGGTTGGAAAAGACTGCTAAGATTGTCTTGTCCAACTGTCAGCCCATCACCACCATGCCCACTGACCACATCCCTCAGTGCCATATGCCACATCTCAAGCCACGTGGCCTTTTCTTTTTACACACAGACATTCAATATTTGTAATGTGAAATTAAACAGCAGTGTTCTCATTTCCCATTGTGCTCAGGAACTCTGGATGCCGTCCCTTTTTGGGTGCCACGTTTTGTGTCTCTCCACCCACCTCTCTGTCACCATGATTTCCCCAGGGCTTGCTCTAGCTGTAATCCTTCAGTGAGTGCTTTGTTCCCCCTGTTCTGCTTACAGCTGAAAAATTGTTACTTGTGCCCAAATTCCAGCCCCTTGCACCCAGATTTTAGGTTCCAGGAAGGCACAGGATTCTTTGCTATTGCTTGTACATGTAAAACAAATCTTTTTAGTTAAACACAAGAATAAATGAATATGTAGATGTATTTCTATTTTTTTTTTTTCTGAAGGTCTCGAGCACAAATGCTTGCTCTGATGAATGACTCATTCCCTTTGTCAGAGAAGCATTGTTGGGTGTTTTCAGGCTATGAGCAAGGCAAGGTTTGGAGGAGGAGTTACTCTCTTTTATTAGACTGGATGATACGGTTGGAAAAAATCAAGCAAGATTGCAGGCACGTGATCCCTTCCTTCAGGTGTAGAGCAGCTTTTGCTGCCTTCAAGCTGACTGTAAGAACAGCCATTGTACTGCTGAGCATAATGGGGCTAAACTCAGAGCTGGTGTCCTCAGCTTGGACCTGGAAAAAGAGCCCTCAAGCTCCCCTGATCACTTCAGCATCACCTTACATTCAACCCTATATTAAAAATCCTTATCACTTAATCTATTAATTTACAACAGCTCTTTTGAATGTATTTTCCCACATGTCCTTGTGGCTTCCAGTTGCTCCTTTATACCTAACAAATAGAAGCAATTCAAACCTGGAGGTGATCAACTGCATTTCCACCTCCTTCCTCTTGGCACTGGGACAAAATCTCAACATTCAGGTAATTCCAGCCCCACACAACATGTGCGTGGGAGGAATAGGAAGGAGGGAGGAGGTGCTTGATGTAAGTTAAAACCTCTGTCCAAATTAATGGGGAAATAGAAAATCAATGCATCAGAATCAATGGGGCGTGTGGATCCCTACAGAAGGTAATGCAATGGGTTTGCGTGTCCCTGTAGGAACATGTGCAGCTCCACCAAGGCAATGCTATCTGTGGGCTGGGACACATGCAAGGTGCTGCCTGGGCTGGAATCTGGGGGAAAATATCCAAGCAAACCCCAAATTCCCCAAGTCTTTGTGTGGCACATGTGCTTATCAATGACATTCCTACCCTTGATCAAGGCTAGCACTGCATACTCCCAGCAGTCTGTTTCAGCCTCTCTGGTTGCAGGAAATCTTCCTTCCCCTCTCTCACTGCATCTGACTCAGAAATTGTTTGAAAATCCCAGTTTTCTGCCATCTCCTGGCTCTCCCTCTCTGGGTAATGGGAGGCTGAAGGCAAAGCAAACAAAGGCTTCATTATGCTCGGGAGAGCTGGTGGATGGCGGTGGCAACTCCTCTGCTACTGCTGCCGTGGTGGGGATCTGGCCTCATTGTCTGAACAGCGCTGGTGAGCGCTCTCCTAATGCGACTTTTGATCCCAGAGAGACCTGGGGCTGACAGGGAGCCGCTGGTATTAATTATCTGGATTGCAGGATGCACAGGGAAGACGGCAGGGATTTGTTTCCCCGTTCCACTGAAAAGCAGCAGTGGTCCCAGGCAGCTCAAGCCTGACACACTCATCGTGCTCAACTAGGTGCCATTGCCTCTATGGGGATAGAAAAGGAAAGGGTCAAGTCCTTACCTGGTGGTGTTGAGGAGGCACAGGTTGCACGGAGAAGCTGTGGATGCTGGAGGTGGTCAAGACCAGGTTGGATAGGCTTTGGGCAACCTGGGGCTGGTGGGAGGTGTCCCTGCCCACGGCCATTTCCTCAAACTGAAGCCATTCTATGACTCCGTGACTCTATGACACAGCAGGGCTGTTCAGAGCTACCTGGCTGCTGAACACTGCCCTGCAGACTGTAGTTCAGAAGTTATCCAGCTGGAGTGGGTCACGACTGCACCCAGCTGTGAAAGCCAAGCTTCACAAAGAGCACTGAATACCGAGGGAATAAACACCGCATGTCAAAGCAGTGAGATTGGGTTCAGAGAAGGAGGGCAGCTGAAGATCTGAATGAGGCAGAACAAGTATGGGACTCTTCATCTACCTCTCAAGACTCCTGTCTGCAAGAAGGAGCCAACATCTTGCTATTTTGTATTTTAAAATAGTGGCTTGCATGCATGCAGAACCATGTCACTGCTTGGGCACTGAGGTATTGGAAAGATGCTGGAAAAAAAAGGACAATCTATAGGTAGCATTGTCTATAGGTAGCATTGTTGGGCATGTTGAGGTTAACAACTAGGAAAAGCATTTCCATAAGCCTTCCTGGGAAGGTTTCTGGAAGTGTTTTCAAGCCTGTGACCTTGACAGTTGAGCTCATCAACCCTGTGATGGCCAAGAAACCTTCATCCTCATGTGGTGTCCTCACCTTCTTTATATAAACTTGATCCACAGGCAAGGGCAGCCTGCCAAGCAAATACACACAGATTCCTTCCTTCCCTCCTTCCACCCTCTGCTCTGCTCAATGCATGGGCCCTACATGGGGCCTTGGAGAGAAAGGTCAGGACCATTTGGTGTCCTCTTACTTTGGCTACTGAAAGGGCATCTCTGGCTGTGCAGCTGTCTAAAAATAACCTGAGCTCTCAGAGCAGCTTAGCTCTGCCACGTACAGGAATAAAATGATGGGAGTGTATTCCAGCGACAGAGATGTCCAAAATCAGTGCTGCATGGCATAATTCTACTTTAGCCCCGAGCTGCTGGAGCTCAGAAAGCGTTTGGACAATGCTTTCAGATGTAGGGTTTGGATGTGGGGCTATGCAGAACCAAGGGTTGAACTCAGTGATCCTTGTGGGTCCCTTCCAACTTGGGATATTCCATGGTTCTATGAACCAATGTAAATCAGCCCACTTATGTGCAGTGACACCACTACAATGCGATGGGTTGACTAAGCCACTTCTTCAACCCCAGAATCCCAATGCACTGTTGTGTCCTTTTTTCCCTTTGATAACCAAACAGATATGTCCAGTGACAGCAACTCTCCTATGATTTAAAACACTGAGTCCAGCTTGATGTTTATCTAAAGATTATATTAAATGATTTTCTCACTTGACTTTTCCCAAGGAATTCTGCATCAGCCAATTGCCCCATCCTTGGAGGTGCTCAAGGCTGGGTTGGATGGGCAGTCTGATCTGGTGGCTGACAAATGGTCGACAAATGGTGGCTTGGACAATTTCACCCTGAAAGCCTCATCCAAGTCTCTTTACTCCAAGGAAGTGTATCTCAACCCACAGGATCATGAAGAAGTGATCTGGGAGAAAAGTCAGAGGAATGGAGGACCACTCCCAGGAGAGAGGACTAAATCTTCCTGTTATTTTAGATGGATCTCAGTAATTGTAGGATTTTATTTTTTTTTACAGCTTGAAACAGCTGACTGTTGGATTTGGAAATCACTGGCTTGAATTCTGTAACCAGGAATTAATCTGTCTAATTGCCTACAGCTCCGTTGCATCTCTCTAAAAATACAGCAAGGCATTATACTATTTCCTGACTATGTTCTGGGGTGGCAAATATTGGGAACAGACATCAATCTGTGCCATCAATCTTTGAACTGATAGGATGAGAGGGAATGACCTCAAGTTGCGCAGGGGGAGGTTTAGGGTGGCTATTAGGGAAAACTTCTTCTCCAAAAGAGTGGTCAGGCACTGGAAGAGGCTGCCCAGGGAGGTGGTGGAGTCACCGTCCCTGGAGATGCTCAAGGAATGTGGCACTGAGGGTGGAATATTGGTGGTATGGTAGGTGGACTGTTAGATTAGATGATCCTAGTTGGCCATTTGTGAGAAAGAGGGATCTGCATATACAAACCACTGGATATACTGTCCAACCAACCAGCACTTTCGAGATTAACCCCTCTTCTTCCAACACGTACAAGTGTAAAGCATTGCCCAGGGCCATTCTGCACCCAATAGGGATTTCACATCACTCAAACAGCGGAGCTGTGGAAGTAAACATCAGTAATGTGGGACAGATATTATGTGTACATCCCTGCCTTGTGATGGCTTTCTGGATGTGTGTGTGATGAAGCCTGTGGGAACTTCTTTACAAGAGGAGAAGCTAACAGCGCTCTCTATTCAGTTGCTCCAACAGAAAGCCCTGGGCAATCGCTGTGCCATTGTTCAAAGTGATCTGAAAGCACAGCTTCAGAGGCAGCTCTGCTGCTTGCACAGGGGGTAATTAACCCGGCCTGGGAAAGCTGAAAATTAGAAAAAAAGATGGGAAGGCTGCTGTTTCCCCAGGAAAAAGATTCCCCCCAGACACTTTCTTGTCCTCTTGGTTCCCACCAGTGGGATCACCATTGGTGGATCACAGGAAAGGCAGAATGCTGGCATTGTGACTTCAGTGTTAATCCCAGCTCTGGGCTGATTCTGCCTTTGGTCTGCTCTTCTCTGTCTTTTCACATTGAAAAGTGGGGATAGTTATAAATCATAGGATCATTAAGGTTGGAAGAGACCCCTAAGATCATCCAGTCCAACCATCCACCTGCCACCAGTATTGCTCACTACAGCAAAGTTCTCTAAAAAGCATTTGACAAATACTGAGCGCTCATAATAAGCATGAGTGTGGATTTATGAGGATGATGTCCTAAGAAACATCCATCTCTGAAACGAGTGTGATGTGAGCAGACATCGTTCTTCAGGCAACAGAACGATGGTCATGGTGGGCAGGAATCATTCGTGTAGCACTTCAAATTAACTGATCAACCATCGCTTAGAAAACACCTCTGGTCACAGGCAAAGGAGGATGCCAAAGAGTGATCTGATCCCTCTTCTCTCATCAGCTTTCACGTGCCTCTGGAAACCCATTGTGCTCTCCGGAGAGGGGAAATCCATTCAAGGGAAGCAACACAAAACCTGCTCTGGAGGCTTATTTTGCAGGGAGCTGCAGGGACTCTCACACACTTGTAGAAACTTATCAATAATAGACAGTGCCATTCTTGTGTCCATGTCTGGGCTGGTGCCTCCAAAGAAGGGAAACTGAGCAAAGAGGGTCTGCAAGGGCACATGGGAAGATCAGCGTGCAGCTGTACCCTGGGGATGGCAGGACAGGATGGATGAATCATGTGCTCCTGATCCAGGAGAGCCAGCTCAGAAATCAGAGCCAACACAGGCTGTTATCACTGGCGACTGTAAGAAATGAAAGAGGTGTTCCACGTGGTACTATCAATCATCAGGCGTGTCAGTTTTCAGCACTTAATGGCTGGAAGTTAAAGCCTTTCTCAGCTGCATTTCCAGTCACTGGCTTTTGATTTCGGGCATAAGGAAAGGAATTACATTAGAGGTCTTGGAGGTGAGATTTCCTCCTTCAGTACACATTTAGTGGCAGTGCATCAGTAATGTGACTTTACATATTTCATCTTCCTTGAAGACCTTACACTGGGAGTCTGCCTCAGGACATTGCCAGAGCTGCCTCCTGTTTTCCCAGAGGTCAGATGTTGAAGGCCACCCATGCTTTGCACCAGCATACCCCAGGAGTCTCATTACTCATGCTATCAACATTGAATGGATCTATAAAATCCACCTCATCCTGTGAAACAAAACAGTCAATTCAGTTTTTTTTTTTAATTTATTTATTTTAATTTACTTACTTCTTTAAAATTTCTCTGGAATAACAGGACAGAGACTAGGCTCTGACAGCCCCAGTTCCAAGCGCCACATCGCTTCCCAACACCACCATTCCTTGTAGACATGGGATGTCCAAGGGCAGAGCATCACATCCAGATCTCACCAGGGGTCTGGGGGCTGTGTTCAGTCTCTCCAGGCATGTTTCCAGGCTTTGAGCAGCCAAGGTGAGGCATAGATAATGACAACATTTCAATTCATAGAATCACAGAATCATTAAGATTAAAAAAGACCACTGAGCTCCCCACGTCCAACCTCAGCCCATCCCACCATGCCCACTGCCCACAGCACTCAGTGCCACATCTCCATGGTTCTGGAACACCTCCAGGGACAGTGATCCCACCACCTCCCTGGGCAGCCTGTGCCACTGCATCACCACTCTAAGATGTTTTTTTTTTCTAATATCCTAATATTCCTAATTAGCTACGAGATATGGTTCAGAGGCTTGTGGTAGCAGAGGTAGTGGGAGGACAGTTGGACTAGATGATCTTGCAGGTCGTTTCCAACTTTGCGATTCTATGATGATTCTATGATTCTATGATGATTCCTAATTCAAAGCAAACAGTGATGCATAAACCCTCATAGTATATTCAGTCCTGGAGTGCAGAAGTGAGCAAAACCATTCAGCGAGTGAGAGTAATGGCATAAGAAGCATAGGAGGTCTGAAGGACAGAGCCTCTTCACTTGCACAGCTGCATAAATGTGTGTTAGGGAGATGTACAGACTCCTTTTTGGTATACCAGCACATTTTTCAGATGACAGCAGCCTTTTAAAGCTGTTTCTAATGGTGTCATATGGATTTTCCTTTTATAACAATCTCTCTTTTGGAAATCCCCACTGCTCTCAGCTGTTCCAGTGAAGGAGACTGCCTAATGCAGCTCATTTTCCCCAGGAATATCCAGCTGATCATGCAATAGCAATGTATATCAGCACGCTAATGATGCTTGGCACCTTCCTGGGCTGCAAGGGAGGCAGGGGAGATCGCTGTCATTGTGGAATTAGTTGTGCTGGAAACACCATGGGGTTTGTTTCATCCAAGGAGAAAAGAAAAATCTGTTGTGTTGCGGCTTTCTGAGCCAGTGAGGCAGAGTGGGTTCCCTGGGTCTCCCCCATGCTAGGGGTGCCCAAGGGTATTGGTGGGCTTTAAGAAAGGTGGGCTTTAAGAAAGCTGCAGGCTGTAGCTGGGGGATTTCTCACCATGCAGGATCCCAGGCCAGTTCCTTGCAAGTCCAGCCTGAGGGGTCAGCAGCCAGGTAATGTGGGTCTGAGTGGACTGGATGACCTTTAAGCATCCCTTCCAACAAAGAATTCTATGATTCTATGATCTCCTGGTGGAGAGAAGGGGTATGTAGCTCAAGTGCCTCTTGGGGTGTGTTCAGTTCCTTCTGGCCATCCTGGAGACATTCCTGCAGATGGGCTTGAAGTACATGTAACTTGGGATCCATGCATGCCCTTCCAGTTCTCCAGCCCATCAGGGTTTAGGACATCTCGATTTTAGGGCCATGGCTGAACACTGCCCTCCTTGTGCCCCATGCCACTGACTGCATGCTCCATGCCATGGAGATGCTGGGATTACACCAGCTGGAGATCATCCTCCGTTCCCCTCCTCCCAAGGCAGGATACAATGGTTTGCAGCAAACTCAGCAGCTGCTCGTCCCCCACCTGTTCCTGTATCAGCACTCTTTGGATTTCCTACGCCACCAATGAACTCCAGATGATGCCAGCTGAAGTAGCACTTTATTGACCAGGAGAAGATCGATCCAAATCAAATAAATTAATGAGCATTACTGATCAAAATGGTCTGCTCAGCCCAGGTAGAGGTGGCAAAGTGGTAATCATAGAGTCATAGAATCATAAAGGTTGGAAAAGACCTCTATGTTCACCTAGTCCAATCCAATCCCACTCCACCATGCCCATTAACCCATGCCCATAAAAATGCCACATTTCTACATTTCCTGAACACCTCCAGGGACCGTGACTCCACCAGCCTCCTGCGCAGCCTGTGTTTAGTGGCCAACCATGCTTGCAGATAAGAAGTTTTTCCTAATATTCAATCTGAACCTCCTCTAGTGCAAACTGAGGCCATTCCCTCTCATCCTGAAAGAAGGGGCTGACCCCTATGCCAATGGCACAGGTACATGGCCAAAAGATAGGATCCCAGAAGAAGGGAGGGCCAACTGCCTACGCCATAGCCCATCTAGCATGCACTCCTGCTCTTTGTCAGATCACGATAAGGGACATTTTTTGCCTTTTGCTGCCACACACACAAAAAAAAAAAAAAGAAAAAAGAAAAAAAAAAAAAGATTGCAGCAAACCTGGCTGTGTGATGGAACTCAGTCCCATCTCCCAGTGCAGAGAAAAGTTCCCATCAGTTGTCTTCACCTCTTACCCATGGTGAGGGAGAACAAGACACTGTGGGGATGCACACTGCCCTGCTGGGTACTGTTAATTAGCATAAGAAACAACACCAGAGGCTATGAGGCATTGAGCTGGAGTATAATTAGCTACATGGGATTTGCTAAGTGTCTTGGTCCAGACAACAAGCATGAAACCTCAGGGATAGCCTGTTGAAGAGCTGCTGTGTGAAAGCAGAAGCCCCCAAGGAGCTTCTGTGGGTGCAGCCTGTCCAAGCCTGCAGATCATTTTGTGCCCAGCACAAGGCTGTGTTGAGATGCACACAGTGTCCTGGTTCCTGCTCCCAACCCCAGGGAGTCGACAGCACAGACACTGCTCTCCTTTTTGCTGCAGCTTATTTAATATTTATGCACCCCAATGTTAGGGAACATCCTAATACTTCTTGTGCTCAGCGGTCCAGAGCTCTTCTGAGCTATTTTACTGCATGCATCTCCTTTCCCATCGCACCAGCTCTGGATTTCACTGTGTCATCTCCCTTTGCAGGTCAAGTGAATGCTGAAAAGGAGGCACTCAAATTAGGTCAGATGAATCACCCCTGCAGAAGTCCCTGTTTTGACCACTGAGAACTCAGTGCAATGTGGTCAAGGATAGGTGACCATAGGTAGACTCAGCTTGTTGCACCCCTCAGGGCCAAGAGCTTTAGGGACTGCAAGCCTCAGGTTCTCAATGCCTACCCTGATTCTGGTCTCCAATTGGCAACTCCTTCTGAGGAGATGAAATGAAGCTTGGCTGCTGCTATGTAGTGTTTATTGGGATCACAAAACCACTTGTTTTAATCTCTAAAACTTTGGAAGTTTGGGTCAAAGTGATTTGTCTCAAGAAGCTAAAGGAGAGGTTGTAGGGCAAGCCAGATCCCATTGGCTCAGGGAGGTGGATGGCAAAACCTTGCTCTCTGCAGACATCTTCCTCCACAGGAGCCTGGGGGGAAGACCAGACCCAAAACACCAATGTACCAGGTGCTGTAGCTGCCACTTTTCTTCTGGAGAGGCTCACCTCTCCCATTCTTTTGCAAAAAGTCCACCCTTGTGCAAAGCAAGAAACAAAAATAGCCTCAATCCTGCTGAACCCCGAGCCTGCAAAAGCAAATGGGGTTTGTGCTTTGTGCAACACAAGGTTTGCACAGGGCTGTAAGCAGAGCTGTTGGGTTTCTGGCAGTGGCCATCCTTAGCATCCGCAGGAGGGATGGACTCAGCACTAAAGCACTCAGAGACTTGGAAAGGAGCATCACATCCAGCCTGGCCAGGGGAAACTGCTCCAAACACAGTGCAGCTTCTGTTCAGAGCTGTCTTTGCTATTCTCATGTGTGCAGGAGGTGAAAAATGCACCTTTAATTTTTTTTCAATTGTTAATTTATTTATTTTTTAACCTCTGGTGACGTGGTTTTGGTAAACACTGGAATTACTGAATCACAGAATCATAGAATGACGTGGCTTAAGGACCACACAGCTCCAACTCCTCTGCCATGGGCACCAGCTTAGACTGCTCAGTGCCCCTTACAGCCTGGCCCTGAGCACCTCCAGGGATGGGGCATCCACAACACCTCTGGGCAGCAGTGCCAGGGCCTCACCGCACTCTGAGTAAAGCATATCTTCCTAACATCTAACCTAAATCTCCTCTCTTTTTGTTTGAAAGTGTTTAGAAATGGAGTTCAAGGAGTGGACAATGCGCTCAGACTCTGGGTTTGGATTTGTGTAGAGTCATGGGTTGGACTCAGTGATCCTTGTGGGTCCCTTCCAACTCAAAATATTCTGTGAATCTGATTCTGTGATAAGCACCTAAAGCAATGATATAAGGTACAAGTAACCACTGGCCACTTTCTCCCAACAGCATGGGGAGAAATGGCACAGGGGCTGCACTATTAGCTGAGTTCCTCGCTTACAAGCTTCATTTCTCCTGATGTATTGCTCTGGAGATGATATGGGATCCACTAATGCTGTTTTCCCTAAATTAAGTGCCATTTATTCATATCCTTGGAAAGGCTTTTATGATGTCAGTGTTGTGGGGCAAGAATGAAGTAGGTGTTTCAGCTTTCCAAATGGGGGAAATTACCTTGTGGATTAATGGTAGTTCATGAAAAGGACCAGATTCCCACCCTTGCATACCAAAACACTGTGTTTATCCATCGTTACAGGCAACTTCAAATGTATCTTCCCCAAAAAGGATCGTTAGCACCTTCCAGTTTTAACCTCACTGCACATTTATGAGGAAACAAGGTAAAAACTAGACAGCTTTTCTGGTCTTTTGGTTTAGGTGGGCTATCCCTCTAAAGAGGCAGTTGTGCCTCAAGCAAGTCATGGGCACCAGATGGTATTTCCTGCATGGTGGTGACTTGGAAGTTAGACTGAACAAGTCCAAATCCACTTCTAGCCTTGAGAAGGTCCATGGGTCTCCTCATTGTGCTCTTTGGCGCTGGGGAGTGTGGAGCTTTGGAAGTAATGCCCTCCCCAGGTGAGCCAAGGGCACTATTCCCCTACAGACCTGCCTGAGCTGTGAGGGTAGATGGATGTTTTTGGAACTACGAGCCAAGGCAAAAATAAGTGAGAAAAACAACCCAGTTGCCAACCCCAGTGGAGTTCTTCCATGCCTCATTACCTTCCTGAATGCCTTGACTGATCTGCCCAGAAACATGTGGAATACTTCCCTGCACTGGATCCATCCATGAAGTTCCTGGCAGCAGTGGGACCTGTCTCCACTACCCACATCCTAAGTCAGGAACAAAACCCTTTTGTGTGTCTGGGCAAAGGAGATCAAAGGAGCCTAAACAGACTTCAGGATGCACCAGCATTGCTGTAAATATAGCAAAGATGCAGTAAGAAAGAAAGGAGGTATGGGGAAGCTGATCAATTTGCCCAACTAATTAAACTACCTTTCCTTATTAATAGCATCAAGCCTCCTTTGCAGATATCCCTCTGTCTTCTGGGGCTGTCTCCCATGCCTTTATAACCTGTTTTCTACTCTCTCTCCCATGCTGGCCTCATGTCGCTGAACTCATGCACCTTTTGAATGAGGATATTTTCTGGCAGATGAAAAAAAAATCAAGATCTGGAAGAGGCTCATTACATCCAGGTTGGGTTGATACAGTTAGATGGAAGTGAGGAGCAGAGCACGGCTGTACCTTGGACAGGCACCACGGGGCTCAGATAGTTGGGGAAGCATGAGGTGTCCCCCATAGGATTCATGGCTTGCTGTGGCCATCATGGGAGCAGGGGGTTGGTAGGGATGTTTGAATGAGTGATGGTATTTCCCACTCACTTTTCCTTTCCACCTTCTCAGGTTGGTTGAAGCCATCCGCATATGGTCTTCTGACGGACACCACCTACAGACCAAAATCTTCTGTGAGAGAAGTTTTTAAGAAGATAGGTAAAAAAGAGCCACTCAACAAATTGTTCGTTCCTTCCATTTGATTTGTCTTGTCTCGACTGATTTATCTATCCCCACCCCCACTTCTCAGAAAGAACTGAGATAAGAGTTTGGGACTGACCTTAAACATTAGGACATGGAGGTGGCACATCAGGAACAGGAAAGTGATGCTCAGTTCATGCAACACCCCTTTAACAACCATTTCTTCCCATCTGTTCCTGCTGGAAGATACCAGCACACACTAATGGCCACATCTACCTTATAGAGAGGGATATAGAGGTTGGGGCACAGCTGGTGGGAGATGAAAGATGAGATCAGGACGCATGGGGTGTAGCCTTAAGATACCTATCCCCATGGGCTCACTGGCTCCACACAGCTACTCCCCTAATCTGCACGCATTCAGAGCATCTCCATTCAGTAGTGCTGCTTCCTGGAGCTTGAAAGGGACGCTGATTATTTTTAATGAGCCTTTGCCTTGCTGGAGTTTTACTTTGTGCTGATTGCGTGGGCAGCACTGTGGCCCCCTCCTACAAGGCAGGTTTGCTGGCTTTTCATGCTTGCACCTATGGGGAGATTTGGGGCTCAGAAAAGTACTGAGAAGCAAATACACAGGTGATGGAGAAATCAATGCAGTGCCCTGCCTGGGGTCAGAGATGTACAGGACACCTTCAGGAGTGCAGGATGGTAAGGAGGAAAACAATATGCCCCTCCAGCTTGATTTTGGAGAGGGTTTGACGTCTGGCTGTTTGCACAGTGTTCCCAAGCAGCATCAAGGTCATCCTGCCTTGCCCTGTAGTGCTCCTGCACTCCTGCCCCAAGATCCCAGAGCATGATTCAGTCAATCCCAAGGCTGAAACACGGCAGGTGACTCACATCCTAAGAGTGCCTGTATCTCTCCATCAGCTTCAGTGGGCTCCTGGGGTGGAGAACTGCACTAGTTATCTTTGGATGCTGGATCAGGACCTTTATCCACTGGAAAACCAAGTAGCCTTGCAGGAATTAAAACCAACACTACTGATAGGGGGTGATCTCACAACGATGGCATGGCAAGGTGCAGAACGTGGGGCTGTCACTGGAAAAGCACCAGTTCTGCTGCTCCGTGCAGCGACTGCCTTGCTCAACAGTCTGTGCAATCTGATGGGATGTACCTTGTGGAAACCTGCTGCCCAGCGTTATCTCTTCCTGCTACTCTTGTTGCATTTTTTTTTCCGCTGAGAAATTACATAAACAGATGGCTGAGCTTGATATTAATACACTTATTTCAACATTTGCATAGAGCATCTGTTGAGGAAAAAAAAAAAAAAAACTTTTGCAGATTTAAAAAAAGATTTTTTGCATCTTTGAGTTGAATTCCAAGACTATGAAAAGATGAATATCTCTTCCAAGAATGCATAGAAGCTTCATTTATATACCAGTAGGATGCCACTCAACTGAAATGTCACTCACTGGTGGATGATTTGGAGTGGGGGAGGGAAATGAGTCTGCATATTGCAAAGCTGATCATGCCTAGATCCAAAAAAATAATAATAATTTTAAAAGGATGTGAAAACTTTTAAAAGTAACCCCCAACCTAACATTCATTTGGGTCAGACTAACAGTTTTGAGCCAAATCATCTGCTTCCCTCCATAACAAGCTCTCCCTTTATTGAGCTGTCCTTCCTGGCTGCTCAGAGGGCCAGGATCTCCAAGCTGCACCTGGTGTGTCCCCAAAGAGAGCCCTGGGTGCAGCTCTGGAGGAGTCACTATTTTTTTCTCTTGGAGAAGACATGACAATATGCCTCAATTCCATACCTCTTCTCCTGTGGAAGAACATCCTATGATCGTTTTGGTCTACTAGATTTTTTTAGGCTAGCCCTCAGAGTGGTTTAAAATGCATGGCTGGAAAAATAAAACCTCTCAAAGTCCTCAAAGTGTTTCATTACTGCATGTTGATAAGGGATCATTGCCTCCTGTCTAGGCTTTCCTCATTACTTTCTTGCCAAACCCTCAAGACAAAAGGTCTTCTTCCACCCAAAGGATTATCCTGATGCTAAGGGACTCTTTTCTATTTTTTGTGACTGCCAAGAAGCAAACATATTTCTGACGCATGGAGTTTCACAGCACAGGTTTGGTTTCATGAACTTTAATAACAATGTCAGTGAAAGCTGTGGGTCAGGCAAGCTCTCCATCCACCTGTGCACTTGTGTAATTGGCTCTGCAAGATTTTTCAGGAGCATGTTTTTAAGAAGGTGGCTATTTGTGCCTTTCTCCTTGTATGCTGCCTTCCCCATGGCTCCTGGTCAGGTAGTGTGGTGGGTGCAGCCATAGAATCATTAAGGTTGGAAAGAGCACTATGATCATCTTGTCCAACCATCACCCCATGCCTGTGACCACTATAGACCATGTCAGAGTGTGACGTCCACCCTTTTCTCGAACACCTCCAGGGACTCCACCACCACCCTGGGCAGCCCATTCCAGTGCTTTCCCACTCTAAAACCAAGCTGTAAAATCAAGTCCCACTCACTGACAGTAGTGGTAGAGATTGATTGCAGCAGACCTCGGCTGTAATAGTCACTCAAACAATAGCAGTGTCAGTGCAGAGCAGTGCCTTTGCTCTGGCTTCCTTCTGGATGGAGAGCTTAGCATCAGAAGGGCAAGCATTCCAGTTCTCAGCTGTATCTTGGACTAGTTTTCCCTTATTTTTATACCTCACTTAATCCAGAGGCACTTTGGTCTAGGGTGTTAGAGGCGAGAGGCAGTATTATAAATTATAGCACACATACTCTTTAATTATTTTGTCAAAATGATTTATAAGTCGTGACTTGCTGGAAAGAACCAGGCTGTACCCGTGGAGATACCCATGGTAACTCATCCCTTTTTCCTCCCACATTTGTGCTCGAGGACAATACTTTCTTCAGCCAGGCAGCCCCTTCACGTGACAGTGGCCACGGAAATGAACCTGAGACCACACAGATACCTTCCATCCAGAGTTAGCAGGACAAACACAGCTCCTGCCAACCATCCACCCCACAGCCCCACATGGGGATAACTCAGTTGGTCCCACAACAAACTTTTCAGGCAGGGTGTCAGCTCAGCCAGGACAGTACAAATTTACAGCCACAATGAAGGCAGCACCAAAAATACAGACCGTAAATAACAGCATCCCAGCATATCAGTAATGAGGTTGTGATTTAGGGCAAGAAGGTGTGAGAGGAAGGGATGCTGCTTTCTGAAATTTTTTTTTTTTGGGGGGGGCATTTTCACTTGTTAATGACCTGCTTAACCCATTGTTGAAGCAATGGGTGGCTCCAAAACATAACTGGGGGCATGCAGGCTCCATGCTTTGGTTGCTCCATCGCTGGCTTCATTCCTCACAGCTTTGCAAGAGAGCACGAGGGCTACATGTGATGAATGGTGATGCAAACAAAACCAGGAGAGAAAGGCTTCCATTCAAAGGCCAGCAATGATTGAGGGGTACAAGGGAGGGGAATATGTTTGGGGAGGTCCAGGAGAAGCTGGGAAATGCCTCAGGAGGAGATGATGAGATAGAGGTGGATGTGGTGGAAAGCAAGGGCTGGATGTGAGCCAAGAGGCACTGGGTGGGGAGGTGGGATCCCATCCCATCTCATCCCAACCCACACTGGGATGGTGGGATCCTCCCAGGTCCTCTCCTCTTGTATTCAGTCTGAAAATAAAGCCATGCAGCCTCACCTTCCTCCTGCTTGTTGTGAAATCCAGGCTCCAGAAGTGTGCTCGCTTGCTCTGGCCATTTCCATAATTAAAGCAATAAGCAGGGGATATGATTTAAATCAAGCCTGAACTCTTGAAAAGCCACCTGTGGTGTTAAAAGCAAGTCAATAAAGTGTGTTAATAGAAACATTAACATTTTAGCAGTGTACAGGCAGCGTTAACTATGACATTCCCCAAACCAGGGTTCCTGTAGGAGAGCACGGGGCTGATGGGTTTGGGGTCTGAGCTTTGGGCCGGAGAAGCAGCAGCCCAGGTCTTGAGTGGAACAGAACTAGGAGAATGCATGGGAGAGGCAGTCTGATTTGCAGACACATTAAATGCAGGCCAGTTCTCCCCTGCTGGTCCCTGAGCTACCAGAATCTGATATTCCATCACCTTCAGTGACCATAGAATAGCTCGAGTTGGAAGGGACCTGGAAGACCTGGTATTCCAGAGCATCGTCTGGGACTTCGCCTTGTCCTCAAATGCTCTGCTAAGCAGTGGCCAACATTCCACTGAGCTAGACGAAACTCTGTGTCTCAATTTTTAATTAAATTCCATTTTTAAAGTAGGAAAAAGTGCTCATGAGTGCTCAATTACTGCTTTTTTCAGGTTTTTTGATCAGCATTGAACAGAGGACATGTTCAGTCTGTTGTTAAACAATCTCTGCTGGCTTCTGGAAGTCAAATGCTTGTCTTAAAATAATTGATCTCTTCTCCATACTTGATGCTTTGTGATTTTGCCTTCTCCAAGTGAGCTCTCAGTGGGTGTGCAGGACAGAGAAAGATATTTGCTTGCACTGCCCCATATCTCCCATGTTTTGCATAGCACAGACCCTGTTTCTGCAGTGTTGGAGGAGGCAGCATCCTTGCCCTGCATTATACACAGGGAAACCAAGATGGAGAAGCATGACTGGAAATTGGAATCCTTTCACCTTGGCTCTTTGGTCCATGTCCTCTGGTAATAACTAAGATCAGAACACAGATATTTGTCTAAGGATGAAATTATTGTCTTACAGCACCAAAATGGCAGAGCCAACCTGAGTTTAGTCAAATGAGGTTATTGTTCCTCCATGGAGGACAGCTGGTGGCAGAATCAGAAGACAGTCCTGGAAATATCCTAGCTGGATTGCGTCCTGTTCTCCCAGAGTTCATAGCACAAAGAGGAAACACAACCTGCTCCTGAGCCAGATCAGCATCCTTGGTCTCCTCCCAACATGCTCAAAGCTCTCCAGAAACTCCTGGACTTGGAGGAAGGGGTCCAGAGAAGAGGCTGTGCTCAGATAGCCTCAAGCTGGGGCAGGATCTCCAACTCCACCAGCCTGGATGGGCACAGCTTGCTGCATGTCATCCTCTGGAGAGGGCACCATTATGTCCTTGTGATGGATGTGGTGGCCATTCCTTCTCACATCTCCCTGTGAACACCTTCTTTGCTCCTTCTCACTGTCAGGAAATCTGTCCAAGAGAATCTGTTCTGCCTTCTGTAAGTTGGCAGCAGGAGACATGGTGGACAGTGGCACTGAGGGACATGGTCAGTGGGCATGGTGAGGATGGACTGATGGTTAGACTTGGTAATCTTAAAGGTCTTTTCCAAACTCAGTGATTCTATGATTTTATGATTCTGTGAGATCTGGTCCTCCCTCACACAACCCGGTGCCTGCCTCTCCCCATTCCTTGCCCTTCATTCAATCCCTTACACTACCAATTTTTCATGCAAAGATGATCTTTTGGGATACGTGGAGCTCTGAGTTGTGGTCTTTGTTTCTTTGGTAGTGCTTTATCACAAGTGATTAAAGCACTATGATAAGCCATCCCTGCCGCTCACTGCAAAAGCAAACTGACTGTTTCCATCCTGGCTGCTCCCTCTGTATTCAGACTCTTCAGGCATTTCCTTACTTGGCACTTGCCGCTTCCAGTCTATCTACATGGGCTTTATTGTTCTCACTAAGACAGATTGAAAAAAATATGAATTTCTTGACTGCTGTCCCCGTGGCCTGTCACTAAGTATTCTTTGTCTTAGGACATGCTTCTGAAAAACATGTGGTTTCAAGCTCTGCCTCTCACAGCTGCCATTTAGCTGAGATTCTTATCTTATTATTCATCTCTCCGCTCTCTCCCCAGCATCAGTCCTTCTACTCACCACTGCCTGGGTTCCCCAGTTACACATAACGTCTGCCTTCCCCTGGATGGAAATGTATTGCCTCTTGCTTGCTGGCTATGGAGGGAACAGAACCATCCCCACACTCAGAGCTGCAATCCCACCATGCTCTGGCTGCTGGTGGCAATGAGCCAGAACGTGAGCCCTGCTAGACCTGAGGAGTTCAGTGGGGTTTTGCTGGATCTGGTGGTGATGAGGTGCAGCTAAAACCATGAGTCAGCCCTTGCCCTGAGGCTGGTGGGGATGGCGGGGTGGGCAGCAGCACCAGAGGGGATCTCTGGGGTGGTGAGAGTTCATTCCTTTATCTGTCCTTTGCATACAGTTTCCAGCTCCAGGATCCACGGGTTTATTTAAATAATAACAAACAAAATGTTTTCTGATGTGACCGAGGGAGCTGGGAAAGCAAGCTCTGAATAACACACGGGGTTGTTATCAAATGTCACTATCATCAAAACAGACCGAAAGCAGGAAAAGCCCAGGACAATTAAATCTTTTAGTGGAGATGAGAGAGGTGGGTCTGCAGAGCCCATTGCTCTGTGTGTCTGTTGTTTTGGGTGAATACTCAGAGATACAGTCATTTTCCAAAGCAGGACGTCAGCTACTCGACGCTCGTTAGTGCTAATGAAAATCACACAGCATAAGCCTAGGTTCCAGCCAGCAACTCATTTCCACTGTCATCTTGGGGAAGCAGCCAGAGCAGAGTCCAAGATAGAGAACTTTATACCTATGTCAATTTTAAACAAAGCAACACTACTGTGAAGTATGCAGGGAGGTCATCAAGTTGTCTTTGAATTTTATTCAGCTGGATAGGAAGGGACAACAGCACCTGACTTCTTAATACTCTCAGTACAGATCAAAGTGCAGAAGTCTCCACCAGGCTCCTATGAAGTTGCTTTGGGATGTGGAATACAGGGACTTCTGCACAGGGAGAGGTCTCAACACCACATGCCCATGGGGTCTCCTGTGGTGGGGGAGGCACACCATCCCCACGCTGCCCTAAAGCTTTCCTCCCATAAAGTCCCTTTCAAACCATGACTCAAGCCTTTCCGCCCTCTTATCTGCTGCAGGCAAGAAGCCAAGCTATGGTTTTGTTGGTCAGGAGTGCCCAGGGCATAAAGATCACAGGTTTCCTATGAGATCTTGGCCAGTCTATTCACCTCTTGGCCTCAGCTTCCGTACTTTTAAAGTCTGGGCAATAACAGGCTGCTAGAGGAAGGAAGCAGGACGATTCGTATATTAATATCTGTAGGACACTCAAGGGATACGTTGAGCAGGTCCATAAAAACGTCTAGCAGCAATGAGTAATGATTTTCTGTGCACTGTCTTGAATTCAGCCCAGGTTGCCATTGTTCCAGGAGCACCTGTGGGTACTGAGACTCTTCTCACAAAAGCTGAAGATGATGGGAGAAGAAAAAAAATCTCACATTGCTCCAGTGAGTAGAGCCTTCGCTCACAACTATGCATATCAAACTTGCACTAAAATCTGGATTAATTTCCAAAGATTTTCCATTTTTTCGTCAATTTCTTCAATGTTTCCTGTGGTGATCACACTGGTAGCTGGCTGGATATTAACCATTCACTCATTTGTTCCATGGTTATCACTGTGTGTGTGTCTCCTGTAAGGTGTCAGCAACTGCTTTCATTTCCTGCAGTCCTGGGGCTGAGCTCCACCCCCCCGGTTTGGTTACTACTACTGAAAATGCAGACTGAAGAGTAAAGATGTCCAGGGGGACCAACTTCCAGTTTACACTCACATCGTGGAAAGATAATTTATTGAGAAACATGCTATTTAGGCCTTCTTTCTGCACTGAAAGGATCAGACCACTGTGGAAAATGAAAACAACTTTTTATGGAAAAGTGGCTGTCTGATGGTGGGCAATACAGATCGATCCTTGAACTTCATAATGAATAGGGTGGTGCTCATTAAACTAAATTCCAAGGTGTTTTCCATTCTAGGGAAGCACTGGAAAAGCATGGCTCTTGTAACAAGACATTGCTTCACTTGCTTTGTGACATTGCTCACAAAGCTGTGTGTGCTGGTGTTGGGAAGTCCTTTCTGCTGGTCTTTCTGGTTGGCTTGCCTTAGAACTACAGAATCATTATGGTTGGAAAAGTCCCTTAAGTTCATCTAGTCCAAGTGTCCACCTATCAGCAATATTATCCGCCAACCCATGTGCCACACCTCCATGGTTCTGGAACACCTCCAGGGATGCTGACTGCACCACCTCACTGTGCAGCCTGTGCCAGTGCCTGACTGCTCTTTTGAAGAAGTTTTTCCCAGTATGATTGGCCTGGAGACACTCAAGGTCAGACTGGACGGTGCTCTGAGCACCTGATGGAGCTGTACGTGTCCCTGTTCACTGTAAGGGAGTTGGACCACGTGGCTTTTAGGGATCCCTTCCAACTCAAACAATTCTGTGATTCTATGATAAACACATAGCCTGTCTTCCTGCATGGGAATGCCTTAGATCCAGAGATTTTGCCCATCTGTCCACGTGGTACCTGGATTGCACCACAGGGTAGAGCTCAGGCTTGGTTACCATCAGAAGGTTGAACTATCCTCAAAAAAAGAGCTGCTGAGGATGTAGGCATTGCTATCCATAGCTGGTTCGGTCACCAGCCATGCAGCCCCTATGTAGACGGGCTGTGTTTTGGGCTGGCTTTGGGTCTCACAGCAATTTGGGCAGCACTCCCTCCTCCCACCCCGCTGCCACGCTCCTGCTGATGGAGCAGAGCTGCGTGGGAACACTGAGTGCTGCACGGTGCCCACGTTTCCAGGAGGAAGTTGAAAAATTGAGGAAGGTGCCAAAAACAGCTGCAAAAATGATATGAGAGCCGGAAGAAATAGCTTGCAAGAGGCTCAGAGCTTGCTCTGTTTAGCTTATCGGAAGGAAGATTGAGAGAACATTAAAGCACATAAGTACATTCTCTTGAGGGAAAAAAAATACAAGATATGAAAGGGGTCTTTAATCTATTAGATCAAGGAATAACAGGAGCTGGTGCTGGAGGGCAAAGGCAGACAAGCTCCAGCCAGGAAAAAGGCTTTGTGCTTTCCTCATAGCAGTGAAGGTGATGCACTGCTCCAGGAGGGGACCACGCTCCATCTCCTTGGATTCAGGCACAACGTTTTCTGACACTGCCATCAATTCTCAGGCTCTTGACCTCAGACAGGTGTGGTCTGATGTATCCTGGGGCTTGAACAAGATAATGTAATGATCTTTCCTGGCTTGAGGCTTTCTCATTGCTCACAGCAAAGCAGGAAGAAAGAGGCCCAAAGCACAGGTTTGCCTGCACAGCAGCCTCACGTGGGCTGTTTCTCACTCCTGGGTGCTGAGAGGTGGTGAATATTGGGTGAGCCCTGCTCGCACCATGGGCAGTCCCAGGCAGTGGGTAAAGCTGTCCCACCTCGGAAGTGTTTCTCTGGTGAGGCTTCAAGATGTTGCACCCATTTCCCCCTGTGGGGCCTTGCATGGAAAGCCCTTCCCTTTGCTCTGAGGCCAAAACCAGATCAAAATTAACAGCAAGCTTTGCATGATGCAAACCCAGCCACCAGAAATAGGCAAGGAGCAGTGATGTGCTTGCACATACCTCTGCTGGGAAGGGCTGGCTGAAATTAGGAGCTGACCGGAACCCGAAAATGAGCTGCTGGAAACAGCCTGTCCCTTCCCTACCCTTGTGCTGCTTCCACCTGCGTAACGAGGTGCAAAACATCCCCCAGCCAAAATACTAGCTTGTTTTCAATGCTTTCTCCAAGTATGCACAAATACTTACACATGGTACGGACAAGGAGGAATAAAGCTTTAAATGCTTTAACATTCAAGAAAAGTACTCTGTGTACCAGGAGTTTTAGCGATCTCTTTGGGAGAGCCAAGTGTCTGAGCAAATTAGCCTTGGATACGAGCAGCCTTGCAAGCGGCTGTCTAAGAGTGAGCAAATACCATATTATTAAAGACAAATGAAAGTAGCAATTGAACTGAAGAAGACAAAGAGTTTTGCTCATGTAGATGCTGAGCATTTTTTTTTCCCCATCTGCGTTTCTGAGCTCAAATCCAATGAGATCCAAGCTGCTTTTATATTCACTGGCCTCCAAACGATTATTTAGTGAAGGTCTTATGCAAATTGCATGTCACTGTCCCCATCATGAGCAGCAGCCCATGGCTGGGCTCAGCCTGAGGATGATGGTGCAATGTGAGATGTGTTTGTTCAAGAAATGTCCCCCTGTTTGATGGGCGCCATTAAACACAGAGCTTCCACTTTCATCAGGAATGCGTCTCCTATTTCTAATAAACATAGCAGCTAATTAGCTGAGGAGAAGGACTCAAAGGAAACAAAGGGGTTGAAACAGAGACTGGAGTTTCTTTAGACTTTGAGATCTGGATGAGGTTTTTGCAGCTGGGGAGTGTGATACTGGGTGAGCACAACCTGACACTTGTCAGCTGAGCACCCATGAAGATGAAGCCAAAGCTGTGATGGCAGAGCAGAGAGGCTCCCTGTGAGACCTGAGTTTTGCTGTGCACACAGCTAGAAGCCCATAGATTCCTGAAAATGTATCCCAGAAAGGCTTCAGCCCCCTGTGGTGGGATATAAACTATCTTTGAATGAAATAACAGAAATGCAATATGCTACCTACTGTTCCTTCAGTGTGTTTTTTCTCCAAACCTACTGCCAAGCAAATTATTTCCACCCAGCTGAGTCCTAAATCCTTCCCACATCAGCACGGATAGGGTTTGGCCATCATCAAGTCATCCCTCGAGCATCCTCCCAGGGGTCAAAGAGGCCACATCTAGGCTGGTGCGAAACAGATTGTTTGCAGCCTGTGTGCTCACAGGACATCTCGTGCTGGGCAGCCCTAATTCCTTGGCAGGCTGCCTGCACCAGATGTGCCTGACACATGGTGGGACTGACTGCATCGTGCCACACATGGAGCCTTGAGCTCGGAGGGCAGCACCAGTAGCCAGAAGTCAGCTCGGAGAACAAGAGTGTGCTCTTGTGCTCTTCTGCTGCTGATGCCATCCTCACAACAAGGTCGTTCAATGCAGACTAGACTGTTCTGTGCTGTGCTCTGACTTTGGGAAGTCCCCCAGGGACTGTTCTGGGGCTGTTCCCCATGCCTGCCACGGAAAGCTCCTTGCTCTCTACATGCCATCTGCAAGACTCAGCATCGGGCCATCAGGTCTCACCACGGGTTGCACTTTATTGTCACTGCAGCTTTGGTGCTGTTGCTCAGAGCCTGCCCCCTCCATGAGGACCTGGGGCTGAATTCTCGCTCCTGCCAGTGCAGGCTTTCCAGCTGAAGCAGTCTCTGCATGGAGCCTGCTCTGCTTGGGCTCGAGATAGCTAATCTTGCCTTGCTCCTCCTAGCAACAAACATGTTTGTGCCCAACATGATAGTAAACACAAGAGGCGGAGTAAGAAACATGCTGAGCCAGGAGAGCTGGAAGAGGGGTTCTGTCTGAGCAGAGAAGCTGGCTTGGCTCCTTCTTTTCAAGCTTGGACTGACTTCAGGAGCAGAGCGAGGCATCAGATGTTTTCTTCTTCCTTGTCCAGTCTGAATCTGTCATAATATTTGTTATACATTTTACTTATTGCATGTATCTAGATGCAATCTGAGACTGAAAAATGTGATTTGTGTTTCCAGCTCAGCAGCACCTGGTGTCAGACCCAGCCAGCCTTAGCCAGCCCTCTGCGTTGGTGTTCTGTGCCTATCAAGTCGTGGCTGTTGCATCGAGTTGCAAGAAGGCCAGGTTCAGATTCCTGGGCCAGTTCAATACCCAGCCATACCATTGATGTAAGCATAGTGGCATCCGGGAGGCACTGGAGTAGAGAGATTTCTCTGATGCTTGTGATATAAAGTAACTGTTCAAATCTGTATAATGGAAGGTCCCAAAGCACTTGTTTTTTGTAGCTTTCTTTAGAAACAGCAGACATGGGAGAAGTATTAGCCTGAGTCCAACAATCTGGATTCATCAAGCCTAACACATTTCCTTTCCTCCCTGTCTGGAAATTGTGCCAAGAGGTGGGCACCATGAAGGAGGAGCAGGACCTTCATGTGATGGTGACTCTCTTCCCTGGGTCCTGGAGGCTACGTGTGGGTGAGAACTAGCAATGTCCTGGCAATTGTATCTGTATTCATTGTGGGAATACTCACTCTAGGCTAATTCCCTTCTTTGGGTTGTGCACACTTCTGCTTGTCCCCTGCAGGAGAAGCTCTCTTTGTCCATTGCCACGACCCCTCAGGACCAGCCAGTCTTATCCCAACACAGCACCCACCATGACAATGGGACAACCCTTGGCCATTAGCCCTATGCCTTCCCAAAGGAGAGGACTGATGCCCATTGCTCTGCCTTTGCTTGCTGTGAACCATCATAGAACCATAGAACCATTTGAGTTGGAAGGGACCCTTAAAGGACATCTAGTCCATCTCCTCTGCAATGAACAGGGACACCTACAGCTTGATCAGAGCCCTGTCCAGCCTGACCTCAAATGTCTTCAAGGACAAGTCACCCACCACGTCTCTGGGCAACCTCTGTCAGTGCTTCACTACTCTCATTGTTTCTCATTTCTTAAATCCAATCTAAATCTCCCTACAGCCCAGCAGCAAAACCCCACACATAGCTCCTGTCTGTGCCAGCCTGTCTCCCTTTTACACCTAGGAAGCCAGGTGCTCATCTGCAATCAGAGCTCTTCAATGTGCCTTCTCCTCCTTGTGTTATTAGACCTCAGGCTCCTATGACTTGTAACTTGGACCATGACAATTTGCAGTTACAACCTCACCCCCCCACCAAGTGCCCCTTCCTTCTTCTGCTGGACACACTGTCATTAAAGAGCCTTTCTAACTTTTGGCTAATTGGCAGGGGTTATGTGCATGCTTCAGAAAAAGGGTAAATCGTTATAACCTCATGCCTCTGTAGTCAATTATAGATTGTTTTCCCAGCTCAGCCAATTTGGCAGGCGGTGACATTGCAGTAAAAACTGAAAGCCTTCAGCCAGCATGCCTGATGTCTCTGCTTGAGAGCAGCTCAAACCAGAACCTGCATCTTGATCCTCACCCCAGTCCAGAGAGAGATGAGCTCTGCACGTGTGTCAGTCCCAGGGCATGCAGATTGGGCATTTATCTTATCTTATCTTATTTATTCATTCGTTTGTTCCTTTTTGGTCAGGTCAGAGGTGATGCTTCTTTAACACAGCAAGGCTGATTTGCACCAGCATCTGGGACCATCTCACAGGAGAAGATGCTCAAGTGGAGCCTCTACATTGCTTTGATGTTATCCTTATCCTCCAGTTTCCATCCTCCATTACAGAGAAGAGAATCTCTTGCACCTGGGCTCCAACATTGTCTCTGGGTGCTCATGAAGGACAACACGATGCAGTTCCCAGCTAGTGCATATTAGGGAAAATTCCTTCTCCAAAAGAGTGGTGATGCACTGGCACAGGCTGCCAGGGGAGTCACTGTCCCTGGAGGTGTTAAGGACAGTGGAGATGTGGCACTGAGGGATGTGGTCAGTGGGCATGGTGGGGGTGGGCTGGGATTGGACACTGCAATTGCTTGCCTATATGCTACTAGGGTCTGTGCAGGAGCACAAAATCATGGACCCAGACCCAGACCCATGTATTCCTTCAGTCACTGTTACAGAACAGAAGCAGTACCAAGAGCAAAACAAAGTGGTTGTGCAAAGCACAGGATTCTGGATCATGCGTGGGGGCACTGCTAGGCAATGTCCAAGTGCTCTGTTTACAAGTCCACCACCTGTTATTGCAGTGCTGACTGTGCAGCTGTTTGGGGAATTACATCGAAAAGCACTTTGGGAGGTTGCTCGAACCAAGGGCAGCCAGACAACATCTTCCTGACCATCTGCTACAGAGTTCAGTGAAGTGTGGCACATGGCCACCTCCACAGTGAGTAAGGATGAGCCAGGGGTTTTGAGTTGTTTCACTCTGTGTCTCCTTTTACAAGTCACAAGGCAGTGCTGGAGTAGCAGGTTGTTGCTACTCATGATGCTACAGAAGTGGTTTCTGGGTAGTCCAGTCCTGAGGCTGCACAGAGAAACTGGAAAAGGATGTAAACTGCAGTGCTGCACCTGGGTTCTTCCAGTTAAAATGGACAATCTGGAAAAGAGCTCTGAACCTGAAATCTTCTGCTTCTTCTGCTGATCTTGAAAACGAGGAACCTCAAGTTTCTGGTTGGCCATGAAAACAAGGGCATATGTTATTCATTCTACAAGAAGGTTAAACATTTTCACTGATACGGAAGATCCAAGGGCTTCAGCCAATTGGCAGCCTGCAAGTGTTAAATGTGCCACCTAGTCCACGGGATGGGACCAAACCCCAGTTTCTGAGGCTGCTTGTGAGCAGCCATCTGCTCCATTAATATAAATGAAGAATTACGTTGTTTGGTTGACTTGGCTTCTCCAACAGAAAATGATAAGGCATTGAATATCTTAATATTTAATGTCTGCAATATCCACGTAAGGAACAGATTTGTGAGAGCAGGTAGCTTTGCAGTCTTGCTGGAGCAGTGACCAGAGAATGAGAGCTAATGCCAGAAAAATCAGGAGAAGAAATAAGGCACAATTTTAACAGCTCGAGTGATAAACCAGTGGAAGTGCCTCCTTGCAATCCAAACATGAGGACTTTAAATCATGACTGGATGTTTTTCTGGCTGATAGATTGCAACTCACCCCAAGGTTAGGAGCTTGCTGAAGGCATTCCCAGATAGATAAAAAGCCTGGGTTAGGTGAGTGGGCAGAAGACAGGGGCTGCAAAGAGCAGCTCCCTCCAAGCAGAGGTTTCCAAACAGCACTGTGCTCCAATGTGCTTGGATCTTCAGGCACATGGCCATGACACAGCCATCTGTCAAAAAGGTGTTACTGATGCAAAGTCTTGGCCAAACCTCTGTATTTATCCCCACATTTCACCTCCTTTGAGCTTCGTGCAACTCTGCTTTGATTTTGGTTCCTCTTTCATCCCCAAACTCCTTCCTGGTGCAGACATCTTCTTTGCAGTGGAGTTGGACTAAATGACCTTTAAGGTTCTCTTCCAACTCAAATGACTCTATGGCCCTATGATTCTACAATAGGAGAAGCTGAACAACCATTGCTTTCCTCCTCCCCTGCCTGAAGCTCTGTGTGTCACCTGGTGTGAAATTACCAAATATCTGTGGAAGAGTTGGACATGCTCAATGGAGCCTTCCATTCCGCCTCAAGATATTGGTGTTACAAGTAAGGGTCACCCAGCCAAGTGTCTGCATCACTGCTGCTCACCCTGGGCTGTCTCCTTGTCAACAAGCCCAAGGTTTTTCTCCTCTTAAATCCATCACCCAAATTAGGGCAGACGAATCTCATCCTGAAAGTCCCTCTTCCTCCTCTGTGCGCTCATCCTGGGGGGAATATGTTGTATCTGATGTTAGATGAGATGCACCCTCCATGTGTCAGAAGCACTTGGCTCTGCTGCTGGTCTGTGGCAAGACGGGTTTCATCCTCTCCTCCTTCTCAATTCTAAAGCTCAGTTCTGAGCTTTATAGGTGCTTTGAAGAGAGCAAAGCAGTTTGAGCTTGGTTTTGGATTGTTTCTGTAGGACAATATTGTCCTAATAATATCATCAGCACAGGGTGACGTCAGAAGGAAGGAACAGGAGGTTCTCCTCTCTCTTATTCAAACGGGTCTAAATCACAGCAATAGGGTTATTTTTTTTTAGCCAAAGATTTTTTAGTTTTTTTTTTTTAAAAAAAAAAAAGGGAATTCAGCTCTCCAGAAATGCCCTGCAGATTTGTGTCAGCTTTTGTTGAACTGCCAATAATAAAAGAAAGAGAAAAGAAAAGAAAAAGCAAGAGCCTGTAGGAAAGAGCCTGTAGGAATTACATTCAAAAAAGTCTGAAATTTTCACCTTGGGATTAAAAAAAAAGAGAGAAAAAAATAATTAGCTTACGATTCATTAATTGTTTTTAATGTTGCCTCTATTTTATCTTTTACAAGCGTTTAAAATCTCTCAAAGTTAAAAAAAAAATAGTAACAAAAAATGGCTTTGTTCCCAGCAGAAACAAATGCTTTCTTCAGCAAGATCCTTCCTCTTTAATTGATTGATTCACTTCAAATTTTAAAATAATTGCATTTCTGGTCGGCTTAAATCTGAACTTCCAGTGAACTAAGCGTGTCACTGAGCTGCTTTATGAGCATAATTAGCTAATGAAGTGCTTGTTATCAGCACCAAAGATTTCTTTGACGCAAATTACTAACACCTAGAAATGTAAATAACCCCCCAAAATGAGTTCTGAGAAAATCACATTGGCTAATTTATTTTAAGCACAACTAATGGCTTATATTGCTTGGCCAGTTAGTATCGATTTATTTTAAGCAGTAATTAACCACTGTGTGAGTAAGAAATGTATTATCTTTCCCCTGTAAGAATATGTAGTCATAAAGAGGAATCAATACTGATCCAACTAAACCCCACTGTACCAATAAATTGCCACTGTTTGCATTTATTATTTATGCTGTTTCTTAGGTGTCCAAGTACATAATATACAAGCACATTTTTAATTAAAAAGTGATAAGATATCCAGTTAATTTATGGGCAGCAGCGAGCCAGTCTGTGACAGCCTGGTGGGGCGGAAGGACCGGCTGCTCACAGGTCCCCAGCCCAGCTGTGTTTGTCTCTCCCATGCATCGTGAACACAAATGGATCCTTGCTCACCCCCCATCACCTGCTGCCACCCAAAATTGGGGTGGGAGTTGGCCTGGACCTGTGCACCACCCATGGCTTTAATGGGGACCAACACCTCCAGGTGATGTTCAGTGCAATATCTCCACTCACCCCTGCAACTCCATATAGTCTACTGGACAACACAGCATAGCCTAAAAAAGCCTGTACAACCTAGTGGGCCAGCACCTTATCATAGAATCATAGAATCATTAAGGCTGGAAAAGACCTCTGGGATCACCAAGTCCAATCCCAACCCACCTCACCATGCCCACTGACCATCCCAACCCACCTCACCATGCTCTCAGTGCCTCATCTCCACTGTTCTGGAACATCTCGAGGGATGATGACCCCACCACCTCCCTGGGCAGCCTGTTTCACAATACATACCCTTCAAGAGCCCGCAGAACCGTGTGGGCAAGCTCTATATACCTTAAAATACTCTCTGATGACCCAAGCTGTATAACACTCAATCCCTGTTGCTTACCTACAAATGTTCTGAAGGACCCATGCAGGAGCCATCGCTGCTGGGGAGCTCCCCTGTCCTAACAAGACTTTCCAAGCAAATCCTCCTTGCCTCCAGGGCTGTTATTTATTTTCTTTTTCTTTAAATATGGAATTTGACTGTTCTAATCAGATGGTTTAAGGTCACTTTTATTATGATGACGATTATTTTTTAAGCACGTTATTTATTTATGGTGTTTTTGCTGCGTATTTTAGCAAGGTGAGATTTTGCCTGAGGGTCGAGCATGCACAGGCTTCATGCAATAGCCTTCTACCAGGCAGACACGATAAGCAGATGAGCATAAGAGCAAACTCTTGCCACTTATTTCCCTCTTGATATTTTAGTGTTACGGGACTAAAGTGTTCATGGTGGAATTTTTTTTTGTTATTATCTTCTGTTCCTAGAGTGAACAGGGATGCGCAGCGTTCCTTAATTTCACAATGTATCCCCCATAACTTACCTTCTACCTCTTGCAGGGTCTTCTCACAAGTCCCAGTTCCTGGAGCCTCGTGATTATTCAGTAATTTAAGAACTTTTTTTCAACAACAACAAAATGCTTCTCTTCCTTGTGACTGGAGGGAGCTGCTGGTATGAAACTCATCTGTGAAAACAACTAACATGCAACATTCTAAAACGCTGTGGTTTTTCCAAATCCAGTCTTATGATTTTTCGTGTTGGCTGAGGAGAGGGGAAATCTGCCTCGTGATTTTTGGTTCTTGTTAGCACTGCTGTCATGGTTGTTATGTGTGGGAATGCGGCTGGTGAAGCTGCACAGCTCATTTCCCTCTCTCTCCCAAGATACTGCCTTGGACAGCTTGGAAATCCCTCAAGATGAAGCTGTTATTTTGAGTGTTTTTATCAGGCTGGGCCAGGAGCTTGGGTCTGTCTGGGAAAATAACTGTGCTGTAGGGCTGGAAACACCAAGGTCCCCAGCTCAGGTGGGATGCAGACACGCACACAGCCAAGGCCTTCCTTCAGCCAAATGACCAATTACTTATCAGACCAATTCTGCAGCTCTAATGCAAAGTATCAGCACAGCATTGCCTTTCCCTGCAGAACTTTTCATAATGAGGATGGCGAGACTTTGGAATGAACTGTCCAGGGAAGTTGTGGATGCCCATCATTGGCAATGTTCAAAGTTGGGTTGGATGGGACTTTGGGCAACCTGGTCAAGTGGGAGGTGTCCTTGTCCAGGACCATGGGCTGAAATGAGGTGGGCTGTGAGGTATCTTCCAAAGCAAACCATTCTATGGTTCTGGCACATGCAGGTGTTTTGAGACATGGATCAGGGAGGACAGCACTGGTAGACTCAAGCTTTTGCTCGACCTTTCAACTTTGGGGATAGTCAAATGACGTATCCTGGAAGTGTCCAACTATATCTAATTAACACTCTTATTTTCATCTAAGGCATTTATGTCGTTATCACCTTGCCCAGCGAGGTTGTGGATGTCCCCTCCCTGGAAGCATTCAAGGCCAGGCTGGATGGGACTGTGAGCAACCTGGTCTAGAGGGAGGTGTTCCTGCCTAAAGCATGAGGTTGGAACTGGATGATATTAAAGGTCCCTTCCAACCCAAATCATTCTATGATTCTATGACCACAGGTAATTATAGGTAACATTAATGATATTATGCCGTGCTATTATGCATGCATAAATAGAGCAAGGTAATTTCACACTTAACCAGAAATGCAATGGAAAAAAAAAAAAATGGCAGTGATCTAATGGTTGTGAACAGAATATCTAAAAATAGATTCAGAAACTGGAATTGCTGTGAGGAACAAATATCAGCATAATGACGTTTCTCTTAAATATAGCAGAAAAGGATCACAGCAGCAATTTTTTCCAGTTAACTCAGGCAGTATGAGGTGAAGCAGTCCCACTGTGTCTTCTCTGCTTACCAGCTCTGATGGCCTGATACCTTCAGCTGGGAAAATCCTGCCTGGAGAAACCAGGGAACAGGGGTGAACTCATGGGGATGCCACCAGCTGTGAGGTCTGGGATTAAAGGACCCAGCCCTTCCCAACAAGAGACTTTACGGACAAAAACAGAGTGGTGGCACAAGTTTGGGAAATCTCTTGGAAGCCAATGGGACCGATTTGCACAGAATTAAATTTGTTTCAAAATTAAAAAAAAAAAAAAAAAGTTTTATTGAAACAAGAAAATAGAAAATTATTACCCCCAGATAAAAGGTAGCCCTGTTTTTCTCTGCACCAAGGAGCTTTGATGATGTCTGGGACTAAACCTGAGCAAAGCCCAACAACATCCTCCTTCAAAGCTGCAGAAGACATAGGACACAAATCTCTGTTGGAAAAGACCACAGAGGGTCAATAGATCTCATTTACAATGGGAAACTGAAGGACGACTGGAGTACTCAGCAGCTGTGCAGACCATGCAGGGTCATTGGTGGAGATTGTGGGTCTAAGTTGTAAGCACTGAGCTTTGGAGAAATGAAGAAAAAAGAGAAGAAGTAAAAAATCTGGGGAAGTGCTTTTATCACAAACTCTTGTCCTCAGAAAGCTATGGCAATAACAAATGCATCCTCCTGCACATAAAGAAGAAGAAGTAAAGGTTAAAACTGTGTGGATCATGTAGCTGTTTTTTGTTGTTTTTTCTTTTTTTTAACCTTTTTACTTTAATTGCCAGTTGTGATGGCAGAGAAAAAATATGTAAAAAGCAAGAATAGCTAAAAATAGGTCAGATAAAAGGCAGCATATCTAGCCATAAATTATCCAGAGCCCAATAAAAGCTCAGTGAATGAGACAGTGGAATGTGTGGGGGCATGAAGACATAATGATATTAAATTAGAGCTTGCCTTCAAAACTGGAGAGGGTTGTGAATTACTCTCATTTAAGAGCCTTGCAGTAATCGATAGCGGCTTTTGCTGCCTGTGGACAAAATCTCATAAATTCCCTTTTATTGCAGGTGTCTGTGCAAGAAGAACATGTGTGATGGGGGCTTCGAGGAAGGGGAGTAGTGTGGATGAAGTGTCCGTGCTCAGGCTGCGCTCCTCCTGCCCCCACTCCCAGGGTGCTCAATGCTCGCTGTGCTAATTGCTGTGCCGTTGCACTTAGGAGGTAAAATGCTGTCAAGCTAGGCTCCCTCTGGAGAAATTAAATGCTCTGCCTAAGCTGCATGCACCATCAGGCGTATTCGTAATGGATCGCTGGGTCTGAGTCTACTCTCACTGGTGTAATCCTAATGTGTAGGAACAAGAGTTTTCCTTCATTAAACCCGGAGATCTCCTAGTTTGGGGCCAAAGCATCCAAATTCTTCACTTTTGAAGCCAGAAGTACCTTGCAGAGCTGCAGAGTATGTTTCCTACAAGGCCTGTCGCTTTGCACGTTGGCACCATCTGTAGACTGCTACTTTGTCCATGCCTGGACATCTATCTTACTCTGCAGAGAAATGTTGGTGTCTTGGTTTTTAGTGCAGGATACAGTGGTGTGTCAGGTGTCTCTGAGTACACAAATATCTGCATATTCTGGTATCTCACAGCCAAAATTTATTACAGGCCACAAAACTCAGGACCCCTTAGCACGTGTGGGACCTATAACATAAATCCAGTGTACAGTGTACAAAGTACAAGTACAGCGTGCCACAGTAAAACAGGAAAACACAAAGGAAAAACTTATTATCTAAAAAGCTGGTCATGCATTGGCACAAGCTGCCCAGGGAGGTGGGGGGAGTCACCATCCCTGGAGGTGCTCCAGAACTGTGGGGATGTGGCACTGAGGGACGTGGGCATGGTGGGGGTGGAATGATAAGCTGATGATTGGACTAGAGGTATTTTCCAACCTCAGTGATTCTATTTTTCTATACCATAGAGAAAGGTAACAAAAGGCAGCATTCCCCAGAGAGTTCAGGATGGACGGAGCCTCTTTGCCTTCCTGTGGTGTTTGCATTGCTTCTTGCACGTTAATAATTAACAGGAATCTCTTAGGCCAGTAATTCAGGAGCTGCGTGCATCTTCCTGATGGGCTTTGCAGGACAAGCCTTCACCCTGGAGGAACACGGGCTCGCTGGGAGGTGAGCAAGGACAGGGCTTAGCTCTGCAGTGAGGACACAAAGCCACGCTTTGGCCAGAGGAAAGCTGGAGTTACCAGGATCTCTGGAAGGAAACTGAGACCCGGCGTGCCTTGCTCAGCCAGGGCTTTGGGCCGGCACGCAGCCCGGCATGTGAGAAAGCAGCAACCAGCAGTTATCTGCATTCCTCTCATTCCACCAACAAAGTCTCCCCGCAGTTCATTTCCTCTAGAAAGGTATTAAGGAATATTAGAGGGATAAGAATCTGCTCATTAAAGATATGTCCAGCAGATCCCTCGCTCACAAAAGGAAAGACTGCAGGGCTTAATTTACCCAATTGTTGATGATTGATTAGCAGAGCCATTTAAAAATGTTTTTGATCCTCCAGTCCCCACATTACAAGCATGGCTGGGGCTGTAGGGCTGGACTGCTCCCAAGTAATCTCGGAAGCTGAGGGAGCTCGGAACAAGATTTTATTAATACTCCAATCGATAAGCACCAGGGAGCAGAAGAAGAAAAGCATTCTGCCGTATTGCATCAAGGGTGGCAGGTTTTCAGTGGGCTTGGACAGCTTGCTTGGCTGCTGAGCACCTTGCAGAGCTGTGTGCTGGGCATGCACCATTCCTGGCAGCCCGTGCAGTTCTAGCAATGTGCAATGGACTTGGGAGCTGCTGCTGCACGACTGCTTGCTTCTCTGCAGCTCCGTGCCATGGGGGAACATGGGGCAAGGAAGGCTGGGATAGAGCTGCTTTGAAATGTGGGCAGGCCCCATTGCCAAGATGTTTTTAATTCAGTCTTTTCATCTTCATCTTTCATCTTTCAGGCTAAATACTAGGAAAAAATTATTCTCAGAAGGAGTGGTGATGCGGTGGCACAGGCTGCCCTGGGAACTGGTGGGGTCACCACCCCTGGAGGTGTTCCAGAACTGTGAAGTTGTGTCACTGAGGGACATGGTCAGTGGGCATGGCGGGGGTGGATTGGGATTGGACTTGGGGATCTCAGCAGTCTTTCCCAACATTAGTGATTCTATGAATCAGTGATGGTATCCAGTTCCCCTCACTTTGCATGGCCTCCATGCCAGTCCTGGTCACAGCTCCCTTTTCAGCCAACAGACTGAAGCAGGCACTTGTAAAGTGTGATTTATCTGCTCTGTTTTAGATATGTACACTGGGATGCATTGTGTGGTGGGCCTCCACTGCCCAAATCTGTTTACAGAGTACTGAACTGTTAAAAAATAGCAGTGACAGTCAATGGAGATGCCTGGACAGCTTTGGTGGTTGGGTGCGTTGCATATGACCAGCCATTAAAATGAGATTCAGATGCCTAACATGAGAGACTGAGAGACTATGGCCTTTTTGCTGTCCTAAGATGTCACAGTTGGCCTCTTGCTGCAGCTCCAGAAGCACACAGGTCACCTGTAAACTTGGTATCATCTGCATCTGGTGCCTGCCAGGTGTACATGAATGATTGAGATAGTGTGGGACATTTCAGATGGCATCAGCCATCTGTATTTAGGCTTTCCTTATCCTGCCCACAGACAATTACATCAGACCCAAATTAGTTATGCTGGTTCTTGTCACTTAGCAAAGATTCAGTGGAAAACATTAGCACTCCCTTGACTTTCAGTGCTAGCATGATTTTGAAGACTCAGTGCCTAAGAGCAGAACCCAATTTTGCTGGGCAACAAACAGCTCAAATGGATGGAAAGATCAGCTGATTTTTTTGCTTTGTGAAGGAGACAAGTGGCTGCAGTGAATCTTTTTGTGTAACTTTCAGCTTGGATTTTCCTTGTGCTGAATCCTAACACTGAGACTGAACTTCACAGGCATTCAGTGGAATATGTTGCTTTAATAATTGTCATGGTGGAAGACTGGAGGCCTTTGTCCCCAGTCAATCAGTTTAACAACAAGCCTGAAAATTCTATAAATCCTATGGATCCTATAAATCTAGCCCTGCCTCCTAAGAGCTCACGCTAAGTGATTAAGAGAGAAGTTATGCAGCAACATTTCTTTGCAGCACAAATAGTTCTGATGCACAGATACGTCTGCCAACTGGGCAGCAGGACGAGGATGGCTGGTAAAGTTTCCAGCTTGTTCTTCTACATCAGGGTGCAGTCTGCAAGCTGTATGCATTCTGGAACATGTTCTGCCCTGGGATATGAATAGGCAGTTCCCATTTCCAACGCCCTCTCAGACCTGGAGGAGTTGAACTCACCCTCCACATCACTCATTGGTTGTATCCCAGGGGTGTTCACAATCAGTTTCTAAGTGCAAGAAATCTATGGGTACCTTTTCTTCCTCTTAAATATAGCTTTGAGGGTGTTAAAAAGATGACTCTGACACAAGAGAGAGATCCCATTGCCCAGCATTGGGTGCAAATTGTAAGAAGAGAGTTCACTTACCCAACAAACTGTCTTTCTGGGCAAAAGGAGAGTACATAAGATAGAGAAACAAGCAACACGCCATAGGCAAGACCTTCATAAGGCAGGACACAACCCCTGCACTTTGGCATTCTAAAATTAAAATGTACCAAAGAGTTGCTCCTCTGGACCTGAAATCCTGCTGGGTCCATGGCTGCCTCAGTTTCCTCTCTGCAATAATGGGGCACCAGCACTCGTCTGTGCTGTTGGAGCTCTTCTACTGCTTGCAGATTGTTCAGACAACATGCATGCTCTAAACATAGCGAGCTGAGGATTATATAAACTAGCTATGCACATAAATTCAAGGATTTAATAGGGGAAGAAGGAAGGTTTTGTTTGTGTATTTTTTATTACAGGATATAAACAGGCAAATAAACAATTTTCCATGTATTCTGAGCTTTAAGGCAGCCCAAATCCTTTCCCACTGTCTTTCAGAGTCCTCTTCAAAGTCAGAGACAGGCAAGGGAGCAGGTATGCATTTATTTTCTCTCTCTGCAAAGAAACAAACAAGCACAAAGTAGTTGAAAGTTAGGATGAGGAAGAATGCAGCCATTCTCACCTCTTAGGTCTGACAGTGATGCAGTCTCTCTTCATTTCCTGGTTTAGGGTTCACCAGCCTTTAGACGCCCAAAGCATAAATTCTCCAAAAGGACTGATCATGGCAGGCTTCTTTAATGGGAAGGAATGGAGTATGAGTCATCTGATCTTGTCTAAACTATTGTAGACAGTGAGTCCATCTGGGAAAAGCACTGCAGTAGGGAGATGCACTGGCAGTCATTCACACTTGTGGGCTCAAAATTAGAGGCTCAGATGAGAGAACAGGATTCTGGTTCTTATCACATGGCTCCAGAATTACAGAAGTGGACACCTTGGAACTGCAAATCAAAGGGCAGCAAGCTTCAGCCCACGTAGCTTAATAGCTGTGGCCTCCATCTAAGTCAGTCTGGGATCTCATTACAGTCAATGGAAGCTCCAGTTCATAACCATTACAAGCTGTTGTTGCATCATTTCAGCCCCAAACCAATTGTGAGACACAATCATACACAAGAACCACCTCATTTCCCACCCTGAAACAACTCCAGGAGAAAGTTGGACATGGATCCGTTAAGCTGTTAATGCAGAGTTTGGCTCAGCCCTGATGTAGGTGTAAAATTGTCAGTCGTGTTCCTAGGGCATCTCAGCAGTCCAGGAGCTCTGATATTCATGAGAGTTCAGCTTTTTTCACTCTTGTTAGGGAAAATTAAGCCTCTTCCCTCCCTCCGTGGATTTACCACCTGAACTGGGAAATTTGCTGCTCTAGAAAAGATACAAAATGAACTCCACAAAACAGCTATGAGTTTCTTCTGGAAAATCTGTGCTTCTCAGAAACCAGCTTTTGAGCCTGGAGACAAGAAGTAATGTGTTGAAAAGAAACTTCAGTGAGCTACAGGGAAGGGAAAAGTCTTGTCCATTTTTCAGGTCACAAGGTGCAATAACTAACCATGCTGTTGAATGCAGGTATGTACTCTGGATCAGTTGAATGGTTCTTTGAGTTTGGTTACTCAATTACAGGACAATGTTGCTTGCTATTGCCTTTTCAACATGCTTCAGAAAGAAGGTCTGGTTTGTTTGTTTGGTTTTTCTAAGCTGCATCTTATTATGAAAGGCACACAGTGTCTGTGGTCCTCCCAAACCAACTTAGCATGGATTCCCACCTACCTCAGGTCCATCAAGAAGGGATGACAGGCTGGTAGAATAGTGGACTAATGAGACAGAAGAGAACCAGATGCCCAGCACATTAGAAGAAGACTAGAACAAGTTTTCAAAGAACATATCTCAAAGGATCTTCAAAGGATCTTCAAAGAACAACACTCAAAGGACAGGGCTGCTGAGAGGATGTCATGGAGGCAGGAGTACACTTTCTGGCAACACTTTGTTGGGACATGTTTAGGTCCCTATACATTCTCCATTTCCAGACATAGCTAGGCATCCTTCAGCAAGAATTACTTAAGCAGTGGTAGTTTGTTTTCCTCAGCATCTGAATTTTGCTCAGAAAGATTAAGATAAAAACAACACTGGAGACTGAAAAGACAAAGCATTGCTTATGCTTTGGCATGTAGTCCAGCAGACTTCCTTTCTCTTCCTGTCCCACTGTGCTCCCATATCCACTCCAGTTTGAGCTTGAGCTTATCTTCATACAGATGCCACAGAGATGAGTGGAACTCACGGCCTGTTTCCTCTTTCCAAGAGAAGATCCCACATGGGGTGACACATGGGGGCATGGCCTGCCAACAGACAGCAGCACAAAAGATGTCCTATGGGTACCTCTGTCTGTCTGGATAACTCATAGAATCACATCGCCATAGAGGTTGGAAGGGACTTCTGGAGATCATCGAGTCCAACCATCTCCTAAAAGCAGATTCCCTGCAGTAAGCTGAGCAGGAAAGTGTCCAGTTGGGTCTTGAATATCTACAGAGAAGATACTGAGTTACTTTGAGGAAAAAAAAAAAAAGCTGGAGGGGTTCCTGGTGTTAATCACACATTTTCCTCGAGCAACTGAAAAGTCTGAGTCAATCCTGATGTTTTGCTAACTTTGTCTTCTGGATCCCATCAGCAAGGCTGGTGTCCCTGATTGTAACCCAGCCATTGCTTGGCATGTTAGTGGTTGCCTAATCAGTTAGTCCCATCAGAGAAATCCTGCTATCATTTGTCAATCACAGAATCACACAAATTATGGTTGGAAAAGACCACTACGATCCCAAGTCCAGCTCCAACCCACCCAAACTGTGCCCACTGACCCTTAGCTCCACGTCTCCTTGTTTCTGGAACACCTCCAGGGATGGTGACTCCACCACTCCCTGTGCCACTGCATCACCACTCTTCTGGAGAATAAATTTTCCTAATATCCAACCTGAACCTCCCTTGGCACAACTTAAGGCCATCACCTCTTTTCCTGTCGCTGTTCCCTGGGAGAAGAGGCTGACCCCACCTCACCACAGCCTCCTTTCAGTAACAGTGCAAGAAGGACAGTCTAACTTCATGCTGCAGCCTCCTTGAAGAGAAATCAATCCTTTAATTAAGCAACTGCTCCAAAGGTATTGCGGCTACCCATGCTGCTGGGCACAGAGTGGAGGGATTTTGGAGGAGACCTCGGCAGTGCAACACCTGGAACAGAGAATCAGCAGCAGCATGAACAGCACATCATAAATGTCCCCTATCCAACTTTGAATTAAACACCCACTCAGCTGAAACATTTGAATGATGAACATCATCATCTGGGGGTGAGGGGGGAGGGAAATCTAGGCAGCTTTATTTTTTTTCCAGCGTTACAGAAAGTATTTCCTTCCTCCTGCAGATGTGCAGCTCGGCACTGGAAACAGTTACCCACCGAGTTCAAGCAGCTGCACTCATGTGTCACCAGGCTATGAAACACCAGCCCCGAGCTGTCAGCTCCACCATTGAAATTAATGGGCCAGACTGTTTACATTACTGGAAATCATCCCATTTAAATATATACGTTATGCTGAATACGTAACACAACTGTGAATTGGCGGCGTGGAGAGAAGGGGATCGGGTCTGGAGAAGGGAAGTTGGAGGGGGACATGACAGGGTGTAAAAGGAGAAAATCCGGGAGATTTCCCTCGGGGAAAAGATATTAATTTGATGAAAGAAGTGTAAGGAAAGACAAAAATTGATCAGATAGCACTGGAATGAGAGGGATAAAGGGGACAATTATTTTACATATGGATGGATAAGATGATTTACAAAGGATGGATAGATATGTGAGCTCTGTTCAAGAATAAACTCAGAGTGGGATCGTATCAGTGTCCCAAGCACCAGAGGTCACTGGGATCAAATATCTCCAAGGGTCACAGAGCCTTTCAGCTGTAATGGAGAACTTCAAAACAGAGGAAAACACACAGACTAGGAAGGGAATTTTTTTCTTTGTTAGTATTCAGGAAAAGCAGCATTTTTCTGCAGCATTCTAAGGGAGTAAATAATCAAGAACATGCTGCTGGAAGAACTGGGAATGGGCCAGAGAACATGGGCGTGAGGCAGGGAATGTTCAGATGCAGGCAGGGTCTGAGGAAAGTGATGGAGGCTTCTCAGTCTGAGATGGAAGAGAGGAGCAGTGAACTGCAGCCTGTGAAGATGGGGATGCTGTCCTGGGACAATGTGGTAGCCCAGATCTCCTCCTCTGGGTTTGCTGTGCTGGGAATTTCTTGCCTCCACCAAAGGATGCCTATTAGTTTCTCCTTCTTCTTGTCTGGGCTCTCAGTGGAGGGATCACACCCCACAAGACTCTGACGATCCTGTAGTCATGGCTTTGCAGGAACTCCCAGCTGATGCTGGGCTGGAGGTTATCCAAGGTAACTGGGATGTCTGGGACCTCCAAGCTGACACTGGGCTGGAGATCCGTCTGGGACTGTTCAGATTGCAGAAGAGGAGGCTCAGGGGAGACCTTATTGCTTTCTACAACTCCCTGAAAGGAGGTTCTAGTGAGGTGAGTGGTCGGCTTCTTCTCCCAGGTAACAGCAATAAGATGTGAGGGACCTCAAGTTGCACCAGGGGAGGTTCAGGTTACCAGGAAATTAGTCTGAAAAAGTCTGAAAAAGTGATCAGGCACTGGAATGGGCTGCCCAGGGAGGTGATTGAGTCACCACCCTGGAGGTGCTCAAGAAATGTTCAGATATTGTACTGAGGGACACAATTTAGCGGGGAAATATCAGTGATAGGAGGATGGTTTTGAAGATCTTTTCCAACCTCGGTGATTCTATGATTCTATGATCCTCCACGATGACAGTGGTGTGGGGCTACTCCCAAGGTGACACTGGGTTGGAGGCCCTCCAAAATGACACTGAGCAGTTTTTGATCTCCAAGGCTCAGGAACAATTCAAGGCTTGGCAGAAACATGAGTTACTCCAACAAAAGGAGCTATGGGGACTTTGCCCTGACTTTGATCCATCAACTACAGACAGGAACCCTTCCTACAGATCTGATAAAATCCTCATTTTGATGAAAATAAGTTGGAAGAAGGGCGGAGATCTGAAGCACCAGCTTTTGAATGTGAAGTTGAAACCACAGATAACTCAGAATTTGTTAATGGCTGTTTATAAGGGAAATGACTTCTTTGTAAAGACAAAAAAGATTGCAGCATTCAACTCTTTGTTCTGTTCTTGCTTTCTTTTTATTTTTTTCCTGGGAGTTGTAATGCTCACCTGCATTGCCATACGGGAGCAAGGAGAAATGATTCAGAAGTTAAACATTGCTGTGAAGAGACCATCAGTCTCACCAGCATGTGCAAGCTCATAACTCCAGGCATGTGTAAATGCATTTTTGTTTTGCAGGAGTTTGTTTCTGCTCCAGGGTGCTGCAAGAAGCAGCCCTGTAGAGGGAGGGTGCAATGTGAGCAGATCCCAGCATTCAATCATCAAGTATTAAGGGACCAGGAATGCTGCAGCTGTAAAATATGGAAAGAAAATCATTCTGTTTTGCAGAAGGACTTCGCCGAGGATGACTCCACCAGCACAATCTATCACCTTCCAGAATCCCACATGAGAAGGTGGGATAATTACTATAATTTTAATGTACTCCAAGATGATTTAAATACACTCGGTAACCTAAAAATATCCTCCTTTTCCGTGAAAGCTCTGACTTTCTGAGGTAATGCTGCCCCAGAGCTGCTGATGGTTCACATGCCAGCCCCTTCTATTGCCCCTCTGGGCTCCATAAACCATGTCACAGCCCTTTCCCCTTGGCCTCGTGGAAAGTCTTTGCCTCCTGCATTTTGCACATCTCTCTTTTGGAAATAAATAAATAAATAGATAGATAAATAAATAAATAAATAAATGTATTTCTATTGCCTGGAGATCAGACAGGGAACTATGAATCCCATGGCTGCGCTGGAGCCCCCAGAAGGACAGAAGATGGAGAAGAGGACGTTAGAGACAGGGTGGGGACCATAGAGCCTGGGCCAGATGAATGCTTCAGTATGCTTGGAAGTGTCAGTGAAGCTAATAGAGTGTTTCTAACACAGTCCTGAGCACTGAAAAATAGTGCTTAAATTGCCTCCAGAACCGATGTGAAATCTGAAGATTTGGGAATATCTCTTGTGATTGATTGAGTGACTGATAGATTTGCTGATACGTGTGCTATACGTGTGTGTTAGGACTTGATTCAGCTGCCCAAACACAGTTTCCTCGAGCCAAGCTGGATGCTAGAAGCTCCCAGACTCCAGCTCTTGCTTCCGAAGAGCACTGATCTCCCCTCAGCTGTGTCACTTTGCCAGGCCTGTGGGATGCTTCAGATGCACAAGGGCATCTTGGATGGCACCAGACTCTGCGCGTGGGCAGCCAAATCCCACCCTCTGAGTCAGAAAGATTGCATTCTCAAGGTTTTCTCTACAGTCGCTGGGATCAGAACTCTACCTTCAAAATAAATAACATCCAAAGCCAAGATTCCTGGATGGTCAATTAATTTTGTGGGGGCTGGTTTGGAAAGATTCTGAAACCCAATCTTTTCTGTAAAACTGAGAGTCTTGGCAGCTGTGTCAAGAAGCAAAGTGCATATTTTCTCTAGAATTGTTTCTACCATAATAAGAGAAAACAGCAATAAGAAAGAGCCTCTTCTCCTTTTGTTTACTTTCAGAGGTCTCCAAGGGTCTCTTGTTTGTCCCTCTTCCTGCTGGAAAGCAGAAAAACCCCAAGATGAGGTTGAGTCTCATGTTTATTTGCACAAGAGCAAAATTATTAGATAGCCTCTCATGGCTGTAAATGTTAATCCATGGGGTTTCAGTAACATGGATGTTTATCATACCTATCCTATGGATAACTCATTGAATGAAACGAGGTGTAAGCTGCTAACTCTGCATTAGGAGCTGGGTTGGGTTTTGACCAGTAATGGGAAGGCTTCTGGTTTGGACATCTGCTGTTCTTTGGTCTTGAGCAAAGAATGAGATGCAAATGGCCCACTCTGAACTGACAGGCTTTTCCAGTCATTTCTAGGGTCTTCTGCATCAAACTTGCAGGCCAAGCACACAAAAGAAAACAAAGACTTGCACAAACTCCAGCTGATATGAAACTGATGACCTTTGTTCTGCTCCTTGGTTAACCACCATGAAATTATTATTGCAGAGATAAGCATCATAAATTTTTGTCTGGCTTTTTTCCTAGATCCTGTTTAACAATATTTCTTGGTAGTTTCTTAGTAGATACTTTTTAGCCCTGGCACCATTCCTGGAGTACTGGCAATTAATCATATTAACATTTATCTTTAAAAATAGCGAGGTATCCAGCCTCCCCAGCTGAATGCTGCTGAGTACAGGGAGAGCCTGCAATAGAGTAGAGCAGCAGGGCAAGCCACACAGATGGCAGAGAGACCACTGATCTCCCAACGTTCCTTCCAGTATGGATGTCTAGGACTTCTCACTCTGTTAAATTCATGCCCATCATTTCCAGACTTTGCAGAGGTGAGAGCTATATATACCCGTTTTTATGCTTGGCTTCTTAAGTTGAGTTGTTGAAGTGATGCTAAGTGAAGCTCTTCCTCCAGCTTCTTCCAGGAGATGTTCCTGCATGGAAGAGATGCTCACTCTGCTGGATTTATTACCGAGGGGTATCCTGCTTCATTGAGAACCCAAATCTCTCAGCCCAAATTTGGGATGAATAAGGGTAGAAACAAAGGCCAGGATGTGGCAAATGAAGGGCAACACAATGACTGTGAGCTGTGACCCCAGAGGAAGCTCATGGGGTTGAACCACCGCAGGAGGAAGCGCTGGGGACCATGGAGAATGAGGAAGTTAAGGGCAGGAATAGGGGGAGTCTGAGCAAAGAAATGAAGAGTCTTCATCAGGTATTCACAGAGAATAGCAAAAGAAATCAGCATGCTGGGAAATGGCTTCCATCCAGGAGCCAGCTGCCAAGGAGAGCACTGCAGAACCAGGACTACCCTTCAGGTAAAGCAAATATTTTTATTTGGAGTCCATGTTAGCCATGAGCTGCATTTCAGTGGAATCTACTGGTCCAACCTTAAAAATGAACTTGTAAAATACAGAGCAAAGAAGCTGTTCATGGCTTAAAGAGCAAAGGAAGTCTTGCTCTTTCCTATTAAATCACTCCACAGATCCATGTGTTCCTCATCCTTTCAGCCTGTAGTCCCCAGCTACCAGAATTTCAAGCAATGTTTTTTGGAAAGGTTCTGGGGATGTATTTATCTCTTTCTATGATAGACACTGATGACAAATGTCCCTCTTTTTTTGTTTTTTAAATAGATTGTTTGGTCTTGAAAGCTTGGCCCTTTTAGTCCTGGCTGCTTTACTATCAACAGGAAGTCTATGGCAATAGCTCACGAGAGACAGACCTTGAGAAGATGTCTTCCACCAGACATTTTGAGGTTTTAATCATTTTTGGTGTTCCTCATTATTTCAGCTAATAAATCCAGGGTGGTTACAGTGATGATTCATGCAGGATGCATCCTGTTTCTCCTCTCCCACATCTTGCTGGCAAAAAGCTGCTATGGATTAGGAACCTTGCTCTTCATTTTTGGAAATTTCTCTCCCACTATAGACTTCAAATGAGAATTGCTGTGGTATTTCACTGTGTGCTATTTCAGAGCGCTGGCTTTTTTGACGCAGTCATCATCTATATGGAAAAGAGGTGCATACATGAATCAGTAGCATAGTTCAGCTGCATCTGCATTAGAAAGGCATAAAAATGAGTGAAACTCATTTTTACAAACATAACTGCAGTAGTTGAAGTGCGTTCTTCTTTGCCAAGTCGGCAGTTCAGATGCACACCAAGACACTTTTCAGACAGGAAGTGCAGAATAAACAAGATCCTACAATTTCACACCACAGCTTCTACATTTCTATTTGTACCTCTGGTGACTGGAACGTGTCATGGTTTGGGGGAGTTTCCTGAAAGTTGGCTGATATGTCTTTCATCTGTACTTTTTTTTTCCGCCTCTAGTTGCAGAAAATTCAGATGTCTTTCAGCCTAGACCCTGGATGAAGGCTTCTTTCCTCCAGAAAAGGCAGCAGAACAATCTATCCTCTATCATCTTCAGACCAAAATGTTGGTCCATGAGACTTTAGGTTGTCTTTAGGAGACCTTTGCAGGTGTAGGACCAGTTTTCTGCTCTGTCTGTCCAGTGACTGGTTGGGATAGTAGAGCCACCCAACCCAATACCTCTTCTGCTGTTCTATTTGATCAATGAACAAACAAAGCAATAAAAAGCCCAAATCCTCAAGGAACAGATGGTCTTAGTTGGGAAATATTTTTCCTTGTTCTTCAGTAACTGAGGAAAAAATCACATATCCTCACCTTCACACAGCTGAATCCCATCACCTGCTGCGCCTCAGATGCCAGGAGCTGACGTGAGCACAGCCTACATCTCACTGAGAGAGGGGAACACAAGAGCCAAAGCAAAAGGTGGGCTTCTGCCTCTGGACTGTTCTTGGGACTCTGCTTATGAAAGTGGAGAGCAGTAGGAAATACTGGAACACGATTTCAATTTGATTTTTAAAGTAGGTCAGATCTAACATCTTCTTACCAGTGGTTCTAAAGAGAGCCTGGGGTGCAGCTGTGGGTATCTACTGTGTAAAGGTTAGGCAAGATGAATCTCACCCTTTTATTGCAGAGACCTGAATATATTCTTTACTTCCCTGTGTGAACTTGGTAAAGGGAAAAAGACCAAAGCATATTCCATTAGGCTTAATCAGTATTATCTCCATCTCCTACTTAACCAACAACTGCTGGAGATGGCAGAAACTTGATTTGGCTTCTCACTTTCCAAACTATGCTTTAATGGCTGAGCTTTTCCTGGAGTTTTCAGGTTATGAGTCAACAGGAACATCCTCACTCCAGTTTTCGAAGTAGGAGGCATGTATGTCTGCTCATTGTCAAGAGCACAGAAGACAGTAGGTAGAAGAGGAAATGAGCAGCCAGACCTACTCAATATTAACAGCTCTGCAGTGCTGGGGGCACGTTCAAGCAAGCTTATCTCCCCCTAAAACTGGCAGGCTGAGTACAAGCACTTGGTAGAACAGTGACCCCAGGGAGGATGAGATACCTTCTGCATAATTATCTCCAGTCAGGGTTTGGCTCTTCCACCACAGATGTTAATCTTTCACACCCACAGTCAAATGGCCACGTAACAGCCCTTGTGGTGAAACGAGTGAATGGAAGGTAAAGGAATGCAATGTTCTTGTTTTGCATGGTTCAGGATCAGATGCGTTAAGAGCTGGTAGCTCGTATTGCAGCACATCGAGCTGTGCCTTATCGCAAGGCTGTATCCTGTTGGCAGCACAGCAACCCCAACCTCACAGCCGAAACTCACATCGAGCAATCTCTGCCCTGAGGATGTTGTAACCATTGAAGGAGAACGAAAATAAAAGAAGAAAGGAAAAAAAAAAGAAAAAAAGCAATAAATATATGTTGGGAGAGCTCTAGGCTTTGATTCAGCAAAGACTTTGAGAACATGTTTCATTTAAACCAGCCATAGCACCCACTCCCATTAATTAACTCTTAGGCATTTTTTTAATGAAAATAAGCTGTGATGATATATCTACTTAAAAAAAAAAAAAAAAGACAATAAAATAGATCCGACTCCAAAATTATGGAAATAATCACCAATAACTTACAGACTAATCGACTGGGGAGATAGTGTGGGAGATATTATTGGTTTCTAAAGGATATTCATCAGGTTGTTAAGTACTGGGATCAATAACCACCCTCTGGTAAAACCCAAAGTTGTTGTCAGAGGCAACCACAGCATTTCCAGCAATTGTTGCTCATTTCATATTTATGAGAGCGTGGTCACAAAAGCCAACTGTAATTCAGCCCTGGCCTGACCTGATGCCATATCTATGGGAGATGCAGACACATCGGCTGAACCTGAAATTTCATGCAATGAAAACCCACTTAGGGGAATGAATACCTTTTTTCCAAATTGCTGACTTTTAGACACTTTGATGATCCTGGTTTTAGCACTGGTTTTGGATTGATGATGCTTCCGTGTCATTATTGCAACTTTTATCTCTACAGACTCTTGACACTGCTGGTTTAGGTGGAGAGATCACCTTTCATATGACCCTTAGTCTTGGTCTTCATGTTCAGGCTTAGATGGACTTCAGAATTATAGAATCATTAAGGTTGGAAAAGACCTCTGAGATCATCTAGCCCAGCTGTCCACCTACCACCAGTATTACCCACTAAACCATGTCCCTCAGTGCCACATCTCCACATTTCTTGGGCAGTGACTCCACCACCTCTCTGGGCAGCCTTTTCCAGTGCAATGCCACTCTTTTTGAGAAGATATTTTTCCTAATATCCAACCTGAACCTCCCGTGGTACAACTTGAGGCCTTTCCCTCTCATCCTATTGAAGACATTAAGCATAAGCAGTTGTAGCTGTAATGAAAAACAAGTATGAATATATAATCTTGCATTTGTGAGGAACGTGCTGCAATAAAATAATAAAATTTTAAAAAACAAAACAAACAAAAAAACCAGCAACAATGGCTCTGCTAGCCCTCAGTAGTTCTTTATATTCTGACACTTTGCACCCTTGAACCTGAGACAGGAGAGTAAAATAGAAGGGAAAGTGTTGTTGACCCAAAGCCTGGTTTGATGAAGCACTCCTTGTTTGGAGTGCCATAAATCCAGCAGGAAAGCTGAATCCTGAAAGGCAGGCAAGTGTGGAACAGGCAATCACAGCTGTAGGATGGATTGCCATCACTCACAAGGCATAAATCAGCATCTAGTACCCTTCTGGATGGTGGCGTCTGCTTCTAAGACCTTCAAATGTTCACCCAGCTGTGGTTCTTCCTGATCTTCAGGTGGTGACCCAGCAGTGTGGCTGAGCCTGTCTGGGTCCCTGGAGCACAGGCAGTACTGACAGCCTGTGAATGTGAGTGGCACATTTCTCCCCTCCCTACCAGATGTGCCTCTTGCATTTGAGCTATCTGCTGCCCAAGGACACGTTGAGCTTACACAAAGGTGCTGGGTTTGATGAAGCTCATCTTTTCTCCAGCAGGGGATGGAAAGGCCTTGTGTCCTTATGCTCTGTGGTGCTGCTTTGCTTCATGCCCCTCCTAAACATACTGCTGGTGCTCAGAATGAGAGTGGCATGGGATGTGTTTTAGGGTCGCTACGGCAACTATGATGGCCGCATTAAAAAATGGCACAGATGTCACTCAGTGCCCAAGGTGCAGGGGTGGTAGGGGAGGTCGGTGGGTGACTTGGCACAGCCCACGATGGATTTGCAGCCCTTTGGAGTTACAGCATCATGACGGCGCTTACAGGGGGGATTTGCACATGTGTGTGTGTGCAAGGAGGGACTTCTTGCAGTGAATGAGAGGCACTGTGAGCTCTGACCAAACAGCTGAAGCTGTTCCTGAAAAGCAAGGTACTTCATCTCTTAGCAGACAAACTTGCTGTAATTACAGCAAGAAGGGAAGCAAGAACTGATGATAGAAGAGATGCAACAACCCCAACAGAATTAACGTAATTTCTCCTATGCCCTTAATTGTCTTAGTGGAGGAAAGGCTTGAGGGGTATGCAATGCCTGGGGAGGTGAGGCAGGAGGGAAGGCAGCACAGCATGCAGGGCTCTCCCAGCTGCTGGCTCCCAGATTGGCAATCCTGGCATTCCTGGGCATGTCACTGCTGGGATGGCTGCAAACCCCTGCAAGGTCACCCTTGGGTGCAGCCAACACTTGTTGTGTCCCTGCCTCAAGGTCTTTATCATAGAATCATAAAGGCTGGAAAAGACCACTGAGATCTCCAAGTCCAACCCATCCCCACCATGCACACTGACCATGTCCCTCAGTGCCACATCTCCATGGTTCTGGAATATCTCCAGAGATGGTGACCCCACCACTTCCCTGGGCAGCCTGTGCCACTGCATCACCACTCTTTCTGAGAAGAAATTGCTTCAAATAGTCAACATGAGCCTCCCCTGGCACAACTTAAGGACATCACCTGTCATCCTATGACTGTTACCTGGGAGCAGAGACCAACCCCCACCTCACCACAACCTCCTCTCAGGGGGTTGGAGAGAGCAAGAAGGTGTCTTCTGAGATGCTGTCATTATGTGGTGCCAATGAATGCTGCTGGGATCTAGATCCCATTCGTGGTGTGGTTCTGGTCTGTGTCATTACCATATCCCAAGCAGACCTTGGGCATGGCTCAGAAGCCAGCAGGGAATGTCCCCAGTGGGACAATTGCGCATATCCACTGGGCTGGGTGTAAGGACAAGAGTTCTGTCATTATTTTTAGCTGCAGGACCAAAAAAAAAAAAAATCAAAAAAGCAAAGAAAATACACATCAGCATATATAGTACTCATAGAGGTGTGCCCTAAATGACCTGCTGGGATGTTTTTAGACAGCTAAAATTAGGTGAAATGAATCCTGCCAGCATCATGCTGAAGTCTTTGCCTGTGGAGGTGCATTGTGAGGTTCCTATCTATGAGGGCTGCTCCAAAAGTAATGCCTTCTATTTTATTATGTTGGCCCACAGTGTCAGAGGAGGATGTTGGTGGAATGGCAGTAGAGGCTGAACCTTCCCACCAATATCCCAATATCCAAATTTTGTTGCTGTGAGACAGATGACAGCAGAGGGGCAGTCTGACAAAATGGCATCTCACAAGGATGTGCCTATGAAACAAAGATTTGGAATTGAATTCTTCCATACAAAAAAAAAAAAAAATGGCACCCACCAACATTCATTTACATTTGCTGAAGGTTGTGGAGGCCAAACAGTGGATGTGAGTGCAGTGAGGTGGTGAATGGTGCATTTCAGCAGTGGCAACAGCGATGTGAATGACAGGGCACATTCAGGATGGCCGTGCACAGCTGTCACACCACTAAATGAAGAGCATATCAATCAGCTCGCCCATGTGAATTGGCTAATGGTGGTGACTGTGTGGAAAAATAACATTTTATAGCCGAGAATTTGCTCCATCAAACTGTGTTATTGTGCTCTTTGTATCTGCTGTCATTTCCATGGAAATAAAAAAGAAGCACTACTTTTGGAGCAACCAATGCATATACCTCCAGCCCAGCGTGCAGGCCTTGCTCTGCAAGAGATCCATGACCAACAACCACTCTGCCATCTCTTTGCTGTGTGCTTTTACCGCATCCCCCAGATCCTCCCAACCCAGAGGCGAATGCTTTGCCCATCAGATTCACCCCTGTCCTGCAGATGGGTGATTTCACAGCATTTCCAGCTCCAGTCTGCTCCTGCTCCATGGAGAGCAGCTTTACCCAGACATCCAGCAAGGAATTCCAGGTGGTTTTCTCCAGGACCACCCAGGAAATAAATGGTGATACAAGAACAGGGTTTGGGTTCCTTGCTCTCACTCCCAGCCCCAGGCTTCAACCACGAAACTGAACACACAGCTGCAAACCACACAATCTCATGTCAAAATAATCTAAAGAAATTAACTGATGTTAAAATCATAATTTCTCAGCCTTTTCTCAGGCCAGACTCCAGTTAAAATCAAATGCACACAGACTACTGCAGTAGTTTTCTTTATTATTTCTTTTACCCACAGAACTACAGAAACAAGCAATTATCCTGAATCTATGGCGTTCTCAGGAAGAGAGCAGTATATAATATGTTCCTTATGAATTTTTGGGCTGGCTTTGTGATTTTCCTTTTGGAAATTCTGAGACACCGAATGAAAGGGAAATTTTTCGCCGTATCTGTGAGAAGACGGGGTAAATTTTGATATTCAGAGTAGAAGTCTAAAAATGAAAACTTCCATGTTTGGGTTGGTACAGCTTTATCTTCAAATGTCTGTCCTGATTCTTTCTATGAGTATGCCCATAAAAGCCTTACTGACTGGGGAAGATATGTATTTAAACAAAAATACACAAAATATTGTGTCGCAAAGGTGAAAACACAACCTCTTGAATGGTTGAACTTCGCTTATTGCAACAGCTTTGAGATCTGAGAGCAATAAATGTACAAAATAACTGTGCTATATAATAGGACATGGTTTCCCCAGAAAGGCTGTGGATGCCCCATGCCTGGAGGTGTTCAAGGCCAGGCTGGATGGGGCCCTGGTCTGGTATTAGATATGGAGGTTGGTGGCCCTGCTTGCAGCAGGGGATTTGGAGCTTCATGATTCTTGAGGTCCCTTCCAACCTCAACCATTCTATGATTCTATGACATCCACCAACTACATCATGACTTGCTGTTGGGAAAAGTAATGGCCTTAGGGAGCAGCTCTGCTAACAACCAGGGTGCTTTGGCTTCCCTGCTCTGTGCTCTGAGCAAAGGATCAGATCCAGTTGCAGAGAGTGGTGGAACTTCAGGCTTTGTGGCAACGTTTTAAAATACTTGCTTTATTGTATTGCAGCAGAATAGCCTGTGGAAGGCACTGGATGGAAAGAATCATTTTAATAATGGAGAAAAAAGATGGGAGTTGGAGTCAACAAAAAGATGGGCTGCATCAGGGCTGCTGAGGAAAAAGGACTCTGTTCAGCCTTATTCTTCTCTCTGCTAACTGACATAAAGGGGGAGTTTGCTCAGGTGAAGTTAATGAGGTTACAGAGCTACTAAATCATTATAAGAAAGTATCAGGCTTGATATTTTATTTCATTCCTCCTAGCCTCAAAAACCACTGCTTCCCATGGGCTAGATTGTGCCTATGTAAGCCTTTCCTTCCAGGCTTTTTGTACTGATTTATGCTCACTTACAGTGCGTTATTTAACCATAAGTTATTCCTTCGTGCCATAGGAGCTCCAGGCAGGGCGCATCCCCTGGTCAACAATGAGACAAATCATAGAATCATTGAATCGTTTGAGTTGGAAGGGACCCTGAAAGGCCATCTGATCCAACGCCCCTGCAACGAACAGGGAACCCACATCTCCATCAGGAGCTCAGACCCCATCCAGCCTGACCTTGAGTGTCTCCAGGGATGGAGCACCTATCACCTCTCTGGGCAGCCTGTGCCAGTGCTTCATTACCCTTATTGTAAACATCTTCTTCCTGATGCACCGATGGAGCTGTAGGTGTTCCTGTCCATTGCAGGGAAATTGGACCAGATAGCCTTTAATGGTGCCTTCCAATTCAGGTGAATCTATGATTCTATGATCCTTCATTATTACACCTGCACGCCAACCAGTCTCCAAAACAAATCTTGATCCTTCAGCATCCAAAAGCTGAGAGCAGCATAGCAGAGAATCACGTAACGATTTGGGTTGGAAGATGTCTCTGGAGGTCACCTTGTCCAATCCTCTGCTCAGGGCAAGGCTATAGCAGGGGACAGCTTTGAAGTCACACTGCATTGCTCAGGGCTGTGAAACTGCTCAACCATTGAGGAAGGTGACTCTGATTCCCATACTTCATTATTCTTTTCTTTAAATCATCCGAGGATTAAAAATATATCTTATCTTTTAATTAAGGATCAGTTTAGCTTCAGATTGCAGCGTAATTTAATTTATTCAAAACGTTCCTAGAGTTAATTGACACCAACTCATATACAATGGTGCTTTTTGTCTCGGTGCACTTCCCAGTCTGCAGCACACTGCGGTTTGTGCATTGCATGTACATGAAAGAGGAGAACAGCCATGCCCTGGGGTGGCTCCTTGCACCCTGAAGTCACATTGACTTCAAAGGAATTGGATGGGTTGGTGCAAGCTGACGCGTTTCACAAAATGATACCTACTCAAGACAGTGGGAAGTGAAGAAGATCTACATACATAGCCAATCTTGGGTCCTTCTCACAACAAAGGAACTAGAGCTGAGGGATTGATACCAAGGGATCGAGAGTCTGGAGAAGAGTATAAGAGGACAAACAATCGCATTGCCTTGAGTGCCAGCTCCCTTCTCACAAACTGCCAGAAGTGCTGTTTCTGCATCTAGAAACCCTTTAGGAAATTCTCTCCCATGAGAATTATTTCCAAGTAGTGTTAATTTTTTTGCATTCACTGCATGATATAAAAGCATCATCATCTGACAGAAGCAATGAAAGCTGCAGATGCAAAGCTGCTGAGGGCTTTTATTGCATGTACAGATGTGTGAGCCTGAGCCCTGTGCTGAGGTCAGTTGTCAACAGCTACCTTATCATACAGACTGCAGAGTTAAATCCATCAGCACTCGGGGCAAGCAGGTCACTCCCTTTCATATCACTGTAAAAAAAAAAAAAGCCTACTGTTTTCAGCCACCATGGCTCAGCATGGCATTTTGTACAGTACTACACAGAAATCAATGCAAGAACAGCTCAGGGGGCAGCCCAAGCACTCAGGTGTGTACGACATGATCCCCAGATTGGTGCTGGCAGCATGGAAATCTGATGTTGAAGAGCTGCAAAGGTGAGCTGAGGAGTCAGCTCTCACTTTTCATCAGGTGTTCAATGATTGCTATTTAGCCTAAATGAACCAAATTCGTAGAATCATAAAATCATTAAGATCATCAAGTCCAACCACTGACCCATCACCACGATGCCCATTAAGCCATGTCACCCAAATTCCTGTGCAATGTGCAAAGAGAAGGCAGAAAAGGGTGATGATAATGTGGCCAGACTCATTTCCATTCTCTTCTGTTCTCTTTGGTATCTTCAAGATGTCAAGTTTCACCTCCAGGTTTGGGCATCATGCATGAGACACAGCTGCCTGTGCACACAAACACACACAGGTCTTACTGCTCTGATGCCTTTGTGTCTCTCTTGACCTCCCAACCCCAGGATGCTGGAGATCTCCTGCAGTTCCTGCATCACACGGACAGGGATACTGCAGATCACTGGTGGACAGGGGTATTGGTGGATGGGAAACTGGATGTGAGGCACTGGCACAGATTGCCCAGAGAGATGGTGGTCATGCACTCAAGGTCAGGCTGGACAGGGCTCTGAGCACTGGATGGATGTGAAAGTGTCCCTGTTCACTGCATGGGAGTTGGACCAGATGGCCTTTCAGGGTTCCTTTCGACTCAAACAATATGATTCTGTGATTCTGTAAGTGCTTGTGAATTAGTGGCCCACTTTAATTCATTAGTATCATTAAGTATTTAATTAAGAAATTTAAGAATTAATCGTACATGTTCATCCTGTAATAGTCATGATAATATTGTTGCTAATGAAAAATAATTAACAATGGGCTGTAGTTTGAGAGGTAGTGGCAGTGGTGGCATCGCTGTGATTACAGACATGCTTGTGAACAAGGCTTAGGAGCAGGACAGAGCATCCACGGTGTTTATCTTCATGGGCTGTAGATTCTTCTGTTCCAGTGCCTGGGGCTGGCTCCCTTTGCCCTACTCTGGCCATGCTCCCACACTTATTCCTCCTGCACTTCCTCCAGTAGAGGCTAGATAAAATTGAAACAGAAGATGGAAAACCACTGTTGTGCAGCTTCTGTCGGGCACTGCAAGAACTTAAAAAAAGACTGGCTCCTTCCCCCAAAAAGAGTGGAGAATCCTCTGCCAGGGACTTCTAATTTGTTGTTTATCACCTGCCATTAATCATTATTCCGTATGTCTGTTACTGCTGTCAGCTCCTGTCTGAGTTGAGGTCGATGAGAACTGCAATATCACAAACAAGAGTAAAGCAGTGGTGACAGCACAGTGGAGATGATGATGGCAGAGTTATCACAATTTATTTCCACTCCAGAGTCTTTGTGAGGTGTAGGACAAAATGTGAGCTTTTCTACACACTCAGGAACAATCCAGAAAGTGTTTGGAAAATTCAAGGGGAAAAACTGGTCTGATTTTTGGCTTTTGCAAGGAAGGAAACTCGCAGGAAATATTTTCCTGGCCATGGGAGTAGCTGATGCTAAGGGTAACACGTTCTCCGTACATACATTCTCAGGAATGCAAGGTTAGCAGGAAAAGGCAGCTGGGAATCAGCAATGAAAAATCCTGTCGACTCTTCAAAGAGCATCTCTGATCATTTTGACATGCATATTTAGCTTTGAGGAGCTGCTGCTGATATGAGAGCCTGAATAGAGGAACAGTGTGGGACTGGAGAAGATGTCCTGAGGCTGCGGGAGGGTAGAAATCCAAGGTGCCAAGGAGAGTCTTTCCTGGCAGTTTCTGGTGTTTCACATGAGTAACTCTCTTTTGAGCTGCTCTGTGACAGAAATCCCTGCCATCCATCCCTCCATTCATCTAACCTTCTGTCCCTCTCACTCTCCATCCATCCATCCATCCATCCATCCATCCATCCATCCATCCATCCATCCATCCACCCTGCCATCCATCCATCCATCCTTGCCATCCATCCATCCATCCATCCATCCATCCATCCATCCATCCATCCATCCATCCATCCTTGCCATCCATCCATCCATGCATCCATCCATCCATCCACCCTGCCATCTGTCCATCATCCATCCATCCATCCTTGCCATCCATCCATCCATCCATCCATCCACCCTGCCATCTGTCCATCATCCATCCATCCATCCATCCATCCATCCATCCATCCATCTTTGCCATCCATCCATCCATCCATGCATCCATCCATCCATCCACCCTGCCATCTGTCCATCATCCATCCATCCATCCATCCATCCATCCATCCATCCATCCATCCTTGCCATCCATCCATTCATGCATCCATCCATCCATCCACCTCTGCCATCTGTCCATCATCCATCTATCCATCCATCCATCCATCCATCCATCCATCCATGCATCCATCCATCCATCCACCCTGCCATCTGTCCATCATCCATCCATCCATCCATCCATCCATCCATCCATCCATCCATCCTTGCCATCCATCCATCCATCCATCCATCCATCCATCCATCCATCCACCTCTGCCATCTGTCCATCATCCATCCATCCATCCATCCATCCATCCATCCATCCATCCATCCATCCATCCATCCTTGCCATCCATCCATCCATCCATCCATCCATCCATCCATCCATTCTTGCCATCCATCCATCCATCCATCCTTCCATTCATCCCTCCATCCATCCATCACCCCTAGCACCATGCAAAGCCCCACCAGCGAATGTCAAGGTTTGCAATGACTCATGCTGTCCTTTCTAATCTCTTTAGCACATTGTCTTTGATTCCTCTGAGGTTCCCTTGCTCTTCCATTACTCAGTGGCCAAGCCCAGTGCTGGGTGCAGGGATTGGTAGGGGCTGGAGGGAAGACATAATTTACTGTTAACATAAAGTGCTAGCAAGAATACTTCCTTGCCCCTGCTCTCGTGCTCTGTGATAGAGTGACAGCAATGGTGGACAAAGGGAAGGCAACTGCTTGATCTTTCATGTTTACCTTTGAGATGAATGTGGGGGTGGCAGCTGCATCCCATCACAGCTCCCACTTTGGGACTAAGCAAGCAGGGGGAAGCTGTTCTGATGGGACAGAATGTTCAGGGATCAAAGGCTTTGATTCCACTTGTGTCAGGAGATTTGCCCTAAGAGCAGATTTGCTTTGACGTTGTTAAACATAGCTCAGGAGAAGGAAAAAAAAAATGATGGAATATCCTCAGTCCTGGTGATGCTGAGCACATACATATAAATACATGGTTTTAAAATTAATTGTAAAGGAAGATCCATTACGACATCAAGGCTCTTGGAAAAAAAGTGTTGGCTTTTTTTTTTTTCATGAACATTCCCATTTGTGCACCAGTGCTAAAATAGCTGCTGGAGGATGAGGGCTTTCAAAACTTAATTGATTAGAGGAAAATCCCACCTCCTTAATAGTTATTCAGACTCATTTCATATTTTACAGCTATTACGTAGTTATAAAGTAGCTGATAGAAATGCCCCTGGATTGCAGATGGGAAAACTATTTCTCATGAAAAGATCAAAGTCCCAGTTTCCACATTTGAGCACCTCCACCAATAAATCACACTCCGGGATACTAAATTTCAGCATCAGCTTTCTGCTTTCAGACCAATCAGACTCTACAGCTATTCAAAAGCAGAAAGTTTAATATTAGTAAGAATAGAAAATGCTTTAAATACCTGACACATACAAAAATACTGACAATTAATATGTTGTTCAGCTCTATTATTTAGCCAGCCTTTGTCTGTAGTGGGATCAGCTGCAGATGGTCACTCTTTGAAGCATTTCATTGTGAAATAGTAGCTTTTTCCTCTGATAAGTTACACTCGCATGGTGACAATCCATCATTGCTTACAGGGCTGGTGTTGTCAGTAAAGCCTTATTTACTGCTGCTCCGACCAACAAGAAGCTTTCCAAATGGGCAAAAATCCATGTACCTCTAGAGAAAATGAAAGACCTTCACTTCTGGGGAGAACTCAGCAGGTACTCCAAAAGTCTGAAAACACTTTTCACAGACCTGTGCACAGAATAAATACAACCAGGAGATTCCTGAGCTGGCAAAGGACCAGCAAAGCACCAACTGAAGTCAGTGAAAACAAAATGAGAGTGAAGGCCAAGGAGAGAGGAGTCAGTGTGTGCCGCTTCCACTGGAAAGCAGATGGGCTTAGCATAGAGACAAAAGGGATTCATCTTACTCCAGGTAACCAGTGGAGTATCATGCACTGTCTGGTACAGCTGCTAAGGCCAGGAGCATTTTGGTGGAAGACGTGTGCCCATCTGGGTAGAAGAGATGTGCCATGAAAACATATGAAGAGCTCAGATACAGAACCTAACATCTCCACCAGTTTCCAGAGGATCTGCTCAGCCTTTTCATTTGCCTGCCAGCTGTAAAGCCTTCTCTTCCCTTCTCCATCACATTCTCCTGCTCATAATTATTTCATCAAATCAACTTATTCTCTCCTTCCTGCAAGTTTCAAGTTCCCCAACTCCATTCTGCAATAAATCTGTCTAAAACCACAGCTGTTTCTGCATCCCTCATGCCTGGGTGCCTGTTTTTACTACCTGCTTTCTATTAGAAATATATATGTATATATAAAATACATATATATTTTATGTGCCTTTCTTTTTCTCCCATTTCTATTTCCTTTCCACTGCATTCTTCTTGCTCCCTCTTTCCTCTGGCCTCACCACGGCCATTTGTCACTCTCTGGACATTTTTTTTCTTTTATCGAGATGTTTTCTCCAGGAATGTTTTCCACCAACGCAAGCCCATTAACTTCCAGAGTTCAGCTGACAGCCTGGGCTCCAGGACCACTGCCTTGTGACATGGAGTGCTTTCAAGATGCTGGAATTGGTTGGTAAAATAGCCCAGTCACATGGATAAGAGGAAAAAAGAAATGCCATACGAAAGATAATAAATTTTAAAGCTGTGCTTGGGTCTCTCTCTCTGTCTCCGTTGTTTTTATTTTCCTTCTTCCTGCATGGTAATATGTTAAATGGTTGTGAGAATCTCTCTGTTCCTTAACCGGAGGTCTTTCTGCTGCAGACAAATTTGTGTTGAATTTCTCACATCCACCCTGAAGGATCCAATCCTTTGCAGTTCATGAGAATTGACCAGTCTTTGTACATGCTATCAACACAGACAGAGGCCTTTGAAATCATAGAATTACAGAATCATATAGTCATTAAGGTTGGAAAAGACCACTAAGATCATCTAGTCCAACCGTCAGTCTTGATTTAAGCACTCAACTGGTACCTGAATTATCTGCATTTAAATTAGCAAGCTTACATTTGAGGCTTCTTTAGTCTTCACTGTTAATTGGATCTTGCTAATGATGAGAGCATCATTAAACTGACGTAATCCCTGTCATCCTGTTAGGGAATGATTTACGGAATTGGGAAGGGCAGCCAGCAGTGAGGCTGCATGGCTCCAGATGTTGCTGATGGCTCTGGAGATGCTCAGCTCTGGGTCATGGTTTGGTGCCAGCTCAGCCTGTGGCTGTGTCACAAAAATAATTGCATTGGTTAAAGCAGAGCTGGAAGACGAAATTAAAGAATCATAGAATCCTTAAGGTTGGAAAAGATCTCTAAGATCATCCAACCCAATCATCCACCTATCACCAATATTGCCCACTGACCTCCAGGGATGGTGATTCCACCATCTCCCCAGGCAGCCTGTGCCACTGCATTACCACTCTTTCTAAGAATAAATTTTTCCTACTATCCATCCTGAACCTCTCCTGACGCAACTTCAAGTCATTCCCTCTCATCCTGTTGCTAATTACCCTCCTTTCTGTGCAGATGATGAAAGGTCAGCATCAGCAAACTGATGGATGAACCCACCTCAGGGTGTAGGATGCATCATGGGGTTTTCAGAAGTGTCTGAACTGTATAAAGAACCCACAGTGATGGAGCAGGACATGGGAAGAACTCGTGAACTCACTGATGGAGGAGAAACCTGAGTCACAGGTTTATTTTTGGCTGAGTCAAAAAACCAGGGGCAGGAATATACATGAAGGGGTGACCAAAACCCATCAGAAATGGGCAGAGCATGCTCCAGGTTCATTAGAGGGTAGGAGTATGAGTCTGAAGAAGGATGGTACGTGATGACCTGTCTGTAGCAGAATCTATAGAACAGAATGGAGTAGATATGTAATTATTAACTCCCACAGAACTTTTGGCTCCATGGACCATTTAGACACAAACTATCACTTTACAGATGTTTCTTCTTCTGTAAGGTGAGGCACATCCCTCTCCTTAGAATCATAGAGTCACCAAGGTTGGAAAAGACCTCCAAGATTATCCAGTCCAACCATTCAGTCCACTCCTTCTGCCACAGAAGGTTGAATGAAAAGCAATGATGAATCCTGAACTTGACCTAATACAGATAAAGCACCAAAGCCTTTTAGCAACAGCTTTCCCTTGGCCTAAGGAGGTTTAAGACACAGTGGGGACAGGCAGTCAAATGCACCCAAAACCAGAGATAAACCACGACCACCTTGAAGAACTCATAACCAATATCAGGTGGTAAAGCTCGGAGATTTTAGGGATTACAACCTTAGTAAGGCCCAAAGGAGGAGCCATGCAGGTCTGCAGGTATCTCATTCCCTCTCAGACCTCCTGGGGACCTGGAGATGTCCCCTTGAGCAGGACAATGGGGGAAGTTGGGGACAGGAAGCTGGATGAAGGGGTACTCAGGACACCTCCAAGCACTGCATATCTGGAGCGGTTGGATAAAGTCTTCAGTTGTGCAGGCTCTGGAGTCTGAGTGTAATTCCCCATATCCCAACACAGATGTTGAAAATAGGGCAGATGAATCATGCCCTAAAAGTGCCTGTTTCTGCTAACCACAAAGGGAGCTTGGGGTGACCGGCTCAGCTGGAAATGTCTGCGTTGTGGATATATGAAATCAGGTGAGAGAAATCCCACATCTCCCACTGCTTTGTCTCAGTTTCATACCTGGAAGAGTCACTTTTCAAGATAAAAGGCTGTCCCAGGCTCCAGGGCTTCTTAATTACGTACTGAGCTGCTCAAATAAATGACAGCGGTCGGCTAGATAGAAATTCCTGCAGACTTCTTCGCAAAGGTGAAGTCAATTTTGAGGTAAGACTTCTAATTCAGTGCAGTGCACAAGAATTCAGCAGAAGTTTCATGGCTAAATTAAATGTTTTTAGCGCAGCCAGTAGGAAAATGAGTGTTGCAATCAGCCCTCTCTCCCTCATCTTGTTTTCTCTGAGATTAAATTCAAACAGTTGTATCCCACCCTGACAGCATGCACGTCCCACAGGTTCTTGTGCTGACTCCACAGATTTCCTTCATGAGAATTACTGCAGGAGCAATGTGAAGAATTTGGGTTCTTATCTCTTCTCCACCCCAAATAATCAAGAGAGGTGCCTTCCTAGGAGCAAGCAACTCATCTGAGCATTTTCCACCAAACTGAACCCTGGGCAAATTGCTGATAAAAGTGATATGCTTAAACACCATCAAGCTGAACCCCAGGCAAAGTGTTGATGGAAATAATATGTTTAAATGCCATCATTAGGTTTCGTTGTTATCAACCTAAGCTGAGCAGCGCTGCTCACACTAAAACTTGCAAACTGGAGGAGACATCAGCTAAAGGCTTGGAGTTTATACTAAAATCAGTTAAATTTATGGTGATAGAGGATTTTTTTTTTTTTTTAATTGAAAACTGCAAAAAGGTCAGCAGCCAAGGCTGGTTTGGCCATGCAGGCTTGATGGCAGCACGGGCTGTGACGCATACACTTGTGCAGTAGGACATGGACTGGAGCCATTACGGAGCATCTGTCAGATGATAACTTGCAGTCATTTGCAATCTCTGCTGGAGGCAAAACCAAAGGTTTGAGCCAATGCTTCAAGTTACCCAGGCCTTCTTTCTGGGTCTTAATTCCATTTTCTTTACATCCCATAGAATAAGTCTCTTCTGCTGCTCTACTGTTGCACAGCAGTGACATCCAGGGGCCATTTTATTTGCTGTTGAGTTCAGTCTACTGATATCCAAGAGCATATGTACCTGAGCCAAAACCCCACTGAAGTCACTTGGAAAGATCCCCATCAATGTCAACAAGCTTTCCATCCATCTGTTTTACTCCATGTTTTTTAACAGTTTGCAAAAAAAGAGCTTTCGTGCCCAATTACCTTGGTTGCTACCTTTTTGGCTGAGTAATTTAAGAAAAGTCTCCCTCTGTCAGCCTTCTGTTCAACGCACAAAGTGACTTTGTGTGCTGTGGTTCACCCAGTACCACCACACCTCCCAGGAGCAATGACTACAGCACGAGCAGCAGCTCCATCCACATCTCTGGGTGGTACCAATAGCACAGCCTCAAGCTTTTCATAGAATCACAGAATTGTTTGAGTTGGAAGAGACCCTGGAAGGCCACCTGGTCCAACTCCCCTGCAGTGAACAGGGACACCTACAGCTTGAGCAGGTGCTCAGAGCCCCATCCAGCCTGACCTTGAGTGTCTCCAGCGATGAGGCAAATACCACCTCTCTGGGCAACATGTGCTAGTTATCATAGTAAACTTCTTCCTTATATCCAGTTTAAATCTCCCCTCTTTTAGTGTGAAACCATTTCACTTTGTCCTGTCACAACAGATCTGGCTACAGAGCCTATCTCCTTCTTTCTTACAGCCCCCCTCCTTTAGATACTGAAAGGCTGCTATCAGGTCTTCCCACAGCCTTGTGCCAAAAGCCAGTTCCATTTACTCCTCTAAACATGTGGTCAGCAAAACTAATGAGCCAAATGCAATCAGATGTGGTATTTACCACTGTAATGAGCAGTTGGAACCAAAACCCTGATAAACTTGGGCCATGGATGTAAGGTGGTCATCTGGGCTTGAGGAGGGGGAACCTGACCTGAATTTCTTAAGCTGCATCTCCATTACACCCTTCCTTGATGTAGTCTCCATCACTGATACCTGGGCAAACATTGGTAACCTGGAGTAAAGTCACTTCATCTCTTTTTCGATACGCTTTCTTACTCTAAAGCAGTTTTCCAGTGCCTGAAATCATGCTGGCAAGACTTCTCCAAATCTTTCCTGTTTTCTTAAGATCTTTTTTTGGAAATGCGAATATCAGAACAAGGCATAACGTTTCAGAAATGGTCTCACTAATGTTGTTTACAGAGATCCTATCACTTCAGCATTCCCTCCTCACATTTGCCGGCAGCGTGGCCAAGGATTACTCCAACCTTCTTGGCTAGGGCACTGCTGGGACTTCATATCAATGGTTGCTTACCAGCAGCGTTCAATCTGCTCTGAGTCATTGCTTTCCAGGACGTGTGCCCCCATCTCCTAGGTGTGACCCACATCCCTTCTTCCAAAGCATCTGACTTCTCCCGTGGCTGCATTGAATTCAGTTCCTCAGATGTTCCCTCTTTGGCCAACAGCACCTGCCTGCCCCACCAGCCTGCATCCACTGCGACATAGCATCAATCTTGCTTTCGTACCATCTGCACGTTTTAACATTCTCTTGCCATTCACATTGCTTTGAGGTTTCTGGATCATTCTCCAGCTATTTGCTCTTCACATTTTTCTTCCTCCCACTTTCTCTCAGCTTACATTTCACCACCCATGCTAATACTTTAACACCAGACGGGACTTCTGTTTTCCAAAGGTGACTTACTGAGCATGAATTACTGAAACCAAAGGCAGAGGTTTGGGTCTGGGGGCAAGCGAAATGAAGGAGGATGAAAATATGCCCTTTACAGACCAGAAATGCACTGTGCAGCGCAGTGCAGCAATTGTCCTGCACTGAAAATGTGAATATGAAAATATTCCTCAACATGGAAGAAGTACATAAAGCCACTGAAGGAGGCTCTGCAAAAATTCCTTATTCTCAGCAAAAAGAAGTTTTCCCATGGTCCAGGGACTGTTTTTATAACCTTTTCCTTGGTGTACAAGAATACCAATAAATAGGTAGCAAAGGAAATATTTTGCTGCAGGCTTAACTACAGCATTGCAAGCACTTTCTCCATTTGCTTTTTCCTGTTTTCTCCTTTTCCCAGTTTGCAGACCTGTTGCTGGTTTTCCCCAGGCCAAACTCAAAGGCTGGATGGAGAGCTGGGGGAGATTAAAGGACACCAGGAGGTTTTGTATTTGCATCTTTAATTCCTGGTTGGGATGTACTGGTCTGTGAAAAGGAGAAATGAGGAAAAGAGGATAAGAAACTAAACTAAAATAATAGGCATGCACAACTTGACACATGCAAAGAGAAGCTGCTCGCAGCCTTGTTAAATGCACCAGTAGAGATTGGATTTTAGGGTTTTCTTCATGAGAAAATTATTTGTACTCCTGAGTTTCAGTCACGCACAGATTCTTCTCATTGGTACTGGAGAAGTTCATCACCTTGTAATGGATGTAAAATCATAATACCTGCACCAATGGCGCTTAATCCCATATTGCAGTTGGAGAACTTAAGGCAGATCAGGCAGATTACCAGGCGTCCCATGGACTGTCGGAATGCATCTGGAGACATGTGGTCAGGAGCTGTTGCTGGAGCTGCTGTCCCATCTTCCTTTGCCCCCGTTGACCCCATGTCAACCATGCATCTCATGGTTGGAGACCAAACCAAGCAGTAGTCGTCAGTTTAATACCAGCTCTTCTTTGAGTCTATTATGCAAAGGATAAGAAGCTTTTCAAAGCAACCGGAGTGATTATTCATGACTACTCATTTGCAGCAGTGCTTGTTCTGCATGGCAGTGCTGATGAGCTCACCTGGAATATTTATGGGAGGGAACTGAGGGCTGAGAATTCTGCCTGAGTGATGGTGGGGGCCAGCCTGGCCCATGGGCACCTTCCTAGACCCCCATCCTGGTGCCAAGCCCTGCCCCTGCCACAGACTGAGCTCAACCTGTCTTGTTTTATTTCTTGCCAACTACACAGGGGGAGGGTCCAGGAAGCTCTGTGCTTCCTAAAGAAGCTCAGCCTGGATACTGAGGGGTGGGCGCACTTGTCGGGTGATGATGAGTGATGATAGGTTACCTAGAGAAACTGTCGATGCCCCATCCCTGGAGGTGCTCAAGGCCAGGCTGGATGGGCCAAACGTGGTGAGTGGCAACCAGCCCACGGCAGGGGGTTGGAGCTCAATGTTTTCTTAGGTCCCTTCCAACCCAAGCCATTCTATGATCCCATACCTAAAGGTATGAAGGTAGTATGTGGCATCACTTAGAGGGAAACACAAGCCCATAGGGTCTCCCATAAGGCAGCACGTCCTGTTCCCTGCTAAAGGCTGTAGGGACTGGAATTTCCTGACTTCCATGCCCTGGGCTGTGCTGACTTCACACCCACTGAAAGTCTCCTTCTCTGCTTCTTTCCACACCCTAACCCTTCCGATTTTGTTTGTCTGTGGTTTTGCACAGGGGAAAAAATGAAGCAACCAGGGGTTTTCTGGTCTCCGCGCCGCCCATCTGAGCACAGACAATAATATTTAACTGCTTTGATCAGTTTTTTTCTTGCAGTATATTTAGATAGCGAGCTGCAAATTCCAGCACAGCAGCAGCAGCAGCAGCAGCAGCAGCAGCAGCAGCTGCGAGCAATGTGGTGCAGAGCCCAAAATACAGGCAGGGCTCGTCAGCACAACGCAGCGCCGGTTGGGCTGGCTGCTGTGTGATGCAACTCCTCCTTTAATTGGTTTTCCAGAAAAATCATTTGGAGGATCACTCCGTGAGCGGCTTGGAGGTGGCTGGGGGGGAGGAGGGCAGCTGTCAGCTCAGGATGGTGTTGGAGCTCGAGGGTTGCACTCGCTGCCCAGGATGAGCCCCTGGGGCTGGATCTGTGCTGAGCTGTTGGATCTGCTGGCACAGGGACCGTGGTTATTTGTATGCTTGCACAGTGTCCAGTGCAGAGCAGTATGCACCTGTGGATGCAACAGTAAAACCAGTGATAAATAATAAGGCAAGAAGGAGCCAGTGCAATTTAATCTGTGTGAGTGGGGAAGGATGCTCAAGCTGGCAGAATGCAGCTTGCTCAGTGGGTCTGGGGATGCTCACCCAGGCTGAAGCCTTGCAGCATTCAGAGGACACAGAACAACACTGCCAGCTCCCTTTTGCTCCATTTGGCTTTTTCAATTCATCTGTAGGATATGAAGGCAACTTGGCAGAGAGGTGTGCCAGCTTTAGGGGGTGATGGACCAAGTGGCAAGTGGTCTGTCCTTCCTTCCTTCCTTCCTTCCTTCCTTCCTTCCTTCCTTCCTTCCTTCCTTCCTTCCTTCCTTCCTTCCTTCCTTCCTTCCTTCCCTCCTTCCCTCCTTCCCTCCTTCCCTCCTTCCCTCCTTCCCTCCTTCCCTCCTTCCCTCCTTCCCTCCCTCCTTCCTTCCCTCCCTCCCTCCCTCCCTCCCTCCTTCCCTCCTTTCTTCCCTCCCTCCCTCCCTCCTCCCCTCCTTCCCTCCCTCCTTCTCTCCTTCCCTCCTTCCTTCCCTCTCTCCCAGTGCCCGTGTCAACTAACACAAAAGATCCCACTGTCTGGCTCTGAGGTTCCAAGCCCTGTTACACCTTTTCCTCCTCTTGGATGGCAAAGAGGATGGGTCTCTCTCTCCTCTAGAGCTGAGGAACCTCCAAGTCCATCCTACCTATCTCTAGACTACAGCAGAATCTCACCAACACCAACCCCAAAGTGTTGCTATAGAAGAATCACACAGTGCTTGTTCCAGGACCTTCAGAGTCTCCTGGCAGTATGTCCTGGTGGCTGCTCATCCTTCTCCTGTAGGAAGCTACACCTGATGTGTAGCCCAGGCTTTTCTTTGAGTGATGCAATTCTTTACTTGTTGTGCTCTTGTGGGCATGGAGAACAGACCTTTAGAATCATAATCATGAAGGCTGGAGAAGGCCTCTAAAATCAAGTCCAATCCCAAGCCTTCCCCACCATGCCCACTAACCATGTCCCTTAGTGCCACATCTCCATGTTCCTTGAAAACCTTCAGGAATGATGACTCCACCACTTCCCTAAAGCCTGTTCCAATGCATTACCACTCTTTCTGAGGAGATATGGTGAGAGTACCTGGTGACTTTCCTGGGTCTTGGGGCATGGCAAATCACAGAATCGTAGAGGTTGGAAGAGAGCTCTGGAGATGATCCATGCCAACCTCCTACTAAAGCTGGTTCCCTACAGCAGGTTGCCCTGTTAGGGCTTAGTGCTGGAGGTGAGCACAAGGGCAGCACCAGTTCCATCGTTACTGTGCTGCAGGTCAACCGATCCATAACTCAAGCAGAGCATTTCTTACAGCAGAGAAGTACAAGCCGAAGAATTCAGTTGGCCAGATTGGAATTGTCTTTTTGTCCTTTTGGAAAAATAACAGCATAGCAATTCTTTCACTTTGCCCTCTCCCGTGCTGTACCGGTAGCTGCACTGAAGCTGATTGATTAGTTTAATAACAAGCAGTTGATATGCAGCCATAAAATTATGCACTTTTACTCATCAGCCTGATTGAATTCCTCTGCTGACTGTACTGGAACAGCATGGCAGAGCTATAATAATGAGGGAAGGAGCCAAGGGAAAAGGCAGTGCGCTGCTGTTATTGTTGTTGTTGTAGAGCTGGGGAAGAAAGTGACTCCAGGGAGGAGCTTTTCCAAAATAAATACCAAAATACAGAGGGAAAATGTTAAGATGTAATTAGCCCTGGTATAAATGACACTAAATGCCTACTGGGATTGAAGCTGCTCTGACACCCACCTGGTCTATGTTGGGGATGCAGGAGGTTGGAGCTCAGTGGTGCTGGCTCCACTGAACCCACTGAATAGGCTGAGAGGGGCAGGGTCCTTTGCAAGGCAACCCAATCTGATGGGAAGAAATGGGAGTTGATGGCCTATTCTGGCCAGGAAGGGAAGGATGACATGATGGAGCTGGGTAAAACAAGCATGGCAAGCGTTTGCCCCTGCCAAGCCCATGAGAATGGCATGCGTGGGGAAAAGACAGCATGACCTGAAGGATCAGCATGGGCAGGCTTGGGCTGATGGAAAGCCACGCAGCCCCATCCATGCATGGAGACTGACATTTAAAACTTCCCAATAAAACATTTTCCAGTGCTGCTCAGCATTCCGGCATGGCTCACTCGGTTGATGGGCTCACTGTCCTGCACACATTTATTTATACGACTAATTGGTCTGTGAATAGGTCGTCTGCTTCTTGTGCCTCTGCTGGTGTCATTGCTGCAAAACCTTTTAATTGAACCACTCACAGGCTGCATCCCCAGCTTGAGAGCTGTGCACAGGGAAGCTGGCTGCCTTGGGGCCATATCCAGCCTCCACCAGAGGACCCAATCCACAGTTACCAGGTTCTCCCCTTTGGAGCAGATGTCCCTGAAGGACAAAGTGGGAAAAAGGCAGGGAACAAGTGCAGTTTGGCAATTATTATCTCCCAGAAGAATGTTAGGCAGAGCTTGCACAGCTTTTCTTGCCTTTCTCCCTGATTGCACCACATCCATATTGTTCCTGGAAGAAATATTTCTCCTTATTTACTCCAGTAGGCTTTGGGTCAGGCCAAGCATTTCTTGTATGATGCCGCTGGAGGTTACACGCAGCTGATATACCCAAAGGCGCTGCTTCTCCAGCTACCCTCTAGTTATCATGGGTGCCCTTGTCTGTGGTCCTCGGGTGGGCTTTCACCTTGGGTTCCCCTATGCCTATGGAGCATGTCCAGGGTACCTGGCTTCATTTTGGGGATGTCTCACATTGTCTCCATGGATTCTTCTTCCGTCTCTTCCTAGGGAAGTGAAGGAAAGGGAAGGGGAAGGGGAGAGAAAGGGAAAGGGAAAGGGAAAGGGAAAGGGAAAGGGAAAGGGAAAGGGGAAAGAAAGGGAACAGGATTTAGGAAAAAGATTTACTTGTACTTTTTAAAAGACTTTTTATGGGATGAAAGTGCAGTGAAGCAAAGCACAGGTTTCAGACGTGCTGCCTGTGTTTTCTCTCTGCAGAGGCAGCTCTCTGGCTGTGCACTGCAGGACAGTCACTGCCTGTGTTTCCTTCCAGCTCTGTGACCTCCTGCTCTCTCCAAATGTCACTGCAGCGCCGAGCCCAGCTCCCCCCGCAGCCCCTTCCGGGCAGGGACACGCTGAGCACCCACAGGCTGGAAAGTCTCCAGCTTCTCCAGCTGCACTGGATCAGAGCTGGGTCTTTCCTGGGCTTTGTTTTGCCGCTGCCCTTTAGCTATCACTGCTAAACGCATGATAAGACAAATATTTGCCCAGCACCGAGAGCTGTCGATAGGTAAATTGCCCTGCACGTCTCACACAGCATGGGCAGAGGTGCGTGGGCTGCAGCCAGGAAAATCCCCAACTCCTCTGACCAATTGCAGTTTATGAAAGATACCGATTACCCTCCCAGGGAGCTCATCTTCTGATTTAGAGCTCAACTCGGCATGCGGGCAGCCTTGCTTTGTAAATATAAGGATTTATCTACCTAAACTGCAAACCAGGAGCAGCTGATGGAAGCTGGGACCTGCTTGTCCCCTCCTCCAGCAGAATGGACCAGATGGGTCACCTCAAGGTGCCTCCATGGACTGCCAAGGTGGCACACAGGGTTTGGTGTGGGGAAAGACACGCTGCTGCCCTTCAAGTGCATCCTAATTATTTGTCACCATCTCTGTTAAAAGGTGCTTCTTTTTTTCATTCAGATTTGCCCAAACCTCAGCTTTCCAACCCACTGCTATCATCTATTTCTCCCCGAGATCAGGCAGCCCCTCATCCCCTCCCCTCAGAGGCAATTCTATGCTGTAATCAAGTCCACTCCCAATGTTAGCTGGTGTTTCTCAGCCCTCTCCCTCTGATGCATCAGTTATAGCTCCCAGTTAACTCTGTGACTCCCCATCCCCAACCATCCAGCCTCATTTTACCTCAAATTTCTCCATTCACACCCCATGTAGAAGTAGCCCTACTTCTCTCACAGACTGAGCCCTCCACTTCTGAGACAAAAACTCCCTTTCACACGAGTTCATGGGCTGCTCTTTGTCCACGCTGATCACTCTATTTTTTTCACACCATCACAGCTCTCCCCACGACCAGATGGGACTGTCCTTTCTTGGAACATCACCAGCTAGTCAACACCTGTTTGAAGGCAACCATTAATTTTTCATCCAGCACTGAATTCATCCATAGCCACCACACTGATCTCCTAAACGGAGCGATTTCATTTTCAATGCATGATATTTCGTGCTCAAAAATTACCAGCTGTGTATTCAGGAGCACTAATGCTATTCTGCTACTACAGTGCAGGTTTCTCAGATTGAAAGCTCTGTCAGCCAAAGTGTTTTAATTTCTGCATATTAAAGACCGGAGCTCTTTTCCACTTGAATTCAATGGCTCATAGTGGATCCCCACCAATACCCACTCTTGGGTAATGTTAGCTCAGAGATGCGAAGGCATGAAAGATTCTCTGGCTCTGAGCTATCAATAAATCTTAAATGGAATGTGGTTTTTTTTTTTTTTTTTTAATTAATAGGTGTCCTTTGCTCCCTTTTCTTCTTTCTTTCTTCCTCAACACACAGCCTTATGCTGTAGCTCTCCATTTGTGCAAATTCCTCATTTGTCACTCCCAGCTCCCTGCAGCACTACATAAGCTACTGAAAAAGCTCTCCTCCTTCTTTGTCACATCAATTCAATCTGCTCCTTACATAAAATCTGGTTTTGTTTTGCACTTGCTTTGCTTTACTCCTGCCCATTTTGTTATCAGTTTGTTACCTTTCTGCTTGAATTTTACGACCTGCAGCCAAAGAGAAACCCCAAAACCTTCCTAACCAGGAGCTTTTGTTATCTGCCCACCTTTGTCTTCTTCCACAAAATCTGAGCACATCACAGAGGAGACGGATCAACCCACTGTTTTTTTCTCCATCTCTCAGAATAATTTCCCATCCACATCCCCTGCCAATTTATTGCCTCCTCAAACTCATGGGGTTTCCGAAGCCTTTGCTGACCTGCGTAACTCCATGTGATGCTCCATCTGTTGTTGACTTCTATGTGTTTACTTGCTAAAGAGAAATCTGAAAAAAAAGTGACTTTGAAGTCTGGCCAACGTCACTGTCATTCCTCAAAAACAAGGCCTGCTATGTGTAGAGCTCTGACACTGATCTGCTCCAGCCTGCTCTGGTTCAACCCTGGGGATGCTGTGCAGTTTAAGGTATGGGGAGCGTGGGTCGCTAGGGTAGAAGATGCTCTCCATGACGGCCCATAACCCCCTGGTCACAGCTTGGACCAGTCCCTGTGAACCTGCTTTAATGAGGATCAGACCTGAGTATTTTATCTTAACCAAGGTTCTGCATTCAGATGTACACCGGACTGAAGGTGTGTCCTGGTTTGTACATAATTCCCTCTCTGTTCCGTCTCCATATAGGCATACAAGATGCCAGCACTGGAACTGGACCTCCAGGTCAAGTATATTTATACGTATGTGTATATGTGCATGGTTGGTGAGGTGTATTAAAAACAGTTTATTTCAGAAATAGCATCATTTTTCCTGGCGGAGGAGAACAGCTTTTCTTATTTTCTGTGCCACTCATATTTTTGGTCTTAGCAAGGCAAAATGCCAGGGAATGACAGTGTGTTTACCTAAGAGCAGCTAAAAGAGCTGCGTAGCAATCAAGGTATCAAGTGGGTTGGGCTGAAAATAGATCAGCTTGGAAGGATTTTGGTCAGAAATGTTCAGTAAGGGACTAAATGGCTGTGAGCACTGGTAACAACCTACAGAGACTTTCATTTTGGGGAAATATATCTCCACCTTGCCCAAACTAATTGCTGCAATGCTTTTGGACAGCATCTGTGGTCTGTCTTGCTGACTCATGGCATCATTTCCCTATCAGTGAGGAGTGAATTGTGCTCCCACTCAGAAGTCCCCCAACTCCTCAAGACCAGGTTGCATGGGGCACTGGGCATCCTGATGTAGTGGGTGGCAACTGTGTCCATGGCACTGGGATTGGAGATGGGTGGAATTAAAATGTCCCTTTCAACCATTCAATGATTCAATAATTCAATTATTCTGTGATTCTATGATGAATTTTTGTCTCTGCCTTCCTTGATGAGCAGACGGGCTCTGCCCTGTGCCAAGCCTAACTGACCCACGTGAAAACCAAACTATTTGCCAGTGGCTTCACATATCCCACTTTATACACTACCTTTTGCCAGCTTTCCTCTCTGGGCATGTCTATAGCACTATTGTGGCCCAGGGTCTGGCATGTCTCTTGGCACACTGACAGTCACGACAGATTATAGGAAAAGAAAGTGTTCAGCAGGTCCAGGAAAGCTTTCAGCCTGCAAAAAGAAAACATGAACATGGTGCTGTCTTCTAAGGTGTGGGTATGGCACAGGTCTGGTCCCAAGCCCTGGGCTTAGGTCCAAGCAATGAACAACATCTCCATGTCTTTGCAGCATTGATCTTTGTGTCATAAAATCCAGGTCCTCTGACGGTCAGGGTATTCTAGCACTGTACAACTCGAATGCAATGTCACCGGCCATGCAATTCTTCTTGAAGATCTTGCAAGCACTATACGAGGATCAGCATCTCGTCAGCTGACTTCTGCCCATCAGAGACACCCACCAACAGCCACAAGCTCATGACATCTCTAAGTGAGCCCTGAGGGGCTGGTTCTTCATCCTTGGGCAGCCATGGGCTGCAGTTCTGTGGAAAACAAATAGCAAATATATGATATATGACCTTCCACCATCAATCTGATGATCCTTCCCAGCTGCTGGGGGGGAAGCATGAAGGGATTTTCCTGCCCAGAAGCAACTATACACAGGGCTGTGTTCTCTTTCTCGAACCCTTTAGTTGGAAGGGAATGTGATAGAAAATATCTAGCTTGGCCTGGAGACTACGCTTAGGTTTTTAGCTTATAACTGAATATTACAGATCTATGTGTTGAGATGGTTGGACTAGATGATCTCAGTGGGTTTTTCCAACCTTAATGACTCTATGATAACGTCCTTTCTCTTTCTATGCTTGGCTATCAGAAACGGAGGAGGAGGTTGGAGGATTACATCCTTACCTGTGGCACAGTTATGTGCAGTCGGGGAAAGACCTCAAGTCCCACCTACAAGGCAGGAGATCTGCATTAGCGTGGATGGATTTCAGCTGCAGGATGACTTTCAGGCCACCCCAGATGCCACCAGGCATTCAGGTTGCTCAGGCATTCAGAATGACTGCTTAAGGGATGACAATTTTGGAAGCTGAGGCAGAAGCTTAGAAGACATGGTGTAACTCCTGCAGGAAGTCAGTTAGTTGCATGGATCAGCTGATGCACCTCTGGTTATTAAATCAGTAATTTGACCTTAAGTCTAAGCCCATAGGTGCAACCACAGGACACTTCTAAATAGAAGTTATTCATTACATATACATTCTCAGTTTGGGCTTTGAAATAGACAGAAGTCATGAAACTGGAGATATAGTAGTGCTGTTTCAGTGATAAAGGTATCTGCCAACATCACACTCCCTGTTTGTTCATAGCACCCAAATTTTAGCTCCAGATGGACTGTTTGGACAGGCTGCTCAGCATTCTGGGTGAAGGTATTGCATGCACCACATTGACTATGATAAACAGACACAGCTGCAGTCCAGCCCACTGGCTGCAGAGATGCTGAAAGGATGCTTCATTTTAGCCTGCAGTGGGGACACAAATGCACTTGCTTGCTTGGGGCCCATGGGCTTGATCCTGCTCACCAGCAAGGTTCCCAGGTGCCCAATAATCCCTGCATAAATAAGGAGAGATGTCTGCCCATCAGCCAGTTCCATACTTGTTTGCATTTCAATGTGCATTTAAAAAAAAATACCATGACTGGATAACACTCTCCCAGAGACCACTTTATTTCATATCAACTCAGACTAATGCCACATCCAGGACTCCTCTGCAAACCTGGGAGAATTATTTGCAGGGCTACTGAAATTCAAAGAAAAGCTTAAGTCAAGGACTCCTTGGGTTTTTCAGGCATAGGTTGTGTAGTTATCATTGGAATCATGTTATTTCACAGGAAATAATTTCCCATCCTTGGAGGTGGTCAAGCCCCTGGGCTCAAGGTTGGGCAGCTTTATGCACTGGGAGGTATCCTTGCCCATGCAGGGAGCTGGAACTGGATGGTGTCTATGGTTTCTTCCAACCCAAGCCATTCTATGACAATGGACACAAGAGAATCCATACACAGGTTGTTGGTTATACATTTAGGGAAGGTCAGGACACTTAGGAGAATCAATTGTTCTTCTAAGCACCAGTCCTGCGGCTTCCCAAGGAGCAAGGAGATCAGTTAGTGACCCCAGTGGCTCACTCCCTTTATTATCTCAGACTGGTAACACTTTTTTAGGGGATTTTCAATAGGCGTCTACACCCCTTTGCCTTCTCAGCTCCACACACTTCACAACAGGTGCCTTGCTATCTCCATCCAAGGAAAGTGCTGATACACCACAAATGTGTCATTTCTCTGGCATTTGGGTTATCCAGGTCTCCTCCAGCATCTCTGCAGGTCGGATGCATATAGCAGCCATGCTCCAGCGTGGACATAACAACCACAATGTTGGGTGGCCCTGGCAGTAATGGTAAGTTTGGTGACTTCAGCTGTTTGGACAAAGCATGTGTGCACATGTGTATGTGTTGGAGGGCTCATGAGATGCTTCATTAACAGATCCTGTCCCTGGTACATCAGGCTTCATGCCGTGTGTTTTGCTTCAACACAGAGCAGTTCATCCATCTGGACAAGAGCAGGCTTGGCTACAAAGCCAAGCTGCAGGAGTGAGCAAGCAGTAATCTTCAACCCTAACCATTGCTGCTGTCGGATGAATCCCTAACCTGTGCTCCCAGCTGGCCAACAGGAGTTTGCAAGGCTAATTTTATGTCTCTGGCTTCAGGTTACAGCCGGGCACCTTAAAATAAATCATCACTGAGTCCAAGTTAACTTAAAAAAAACCCTGGGTTGTAGGTTAGGGATGGAGAAGAAAATAAATTGTGGAAAACTTGCATGCAGAGAAGGAGGCAGCACCCATGCTGCTGTCAACCCAAGCACGACTCTGGCACTGGGAAGCAGCAAGGATAGGAACCCTTGGGCAAAGGGGCAGCTGAGAAGAGGATGGGAGCCATGAGCAAAGCACCGTGCTGCTCTGGGTACAAACTGTGCTCTGCAGAAGCCAATTTGAACCGTAGTTTCTCTTGTTACCACTGTTTCTTGTTACATTTGTTCCTCTTCTTTCTTGTTTTCCGTCTGCCAAAGGAGCAGTCATCCTGAAAACTAGGAATTATTGTGGGGAGAATTATTTAGGAAATAATCCCTTTTTTTTCCAAATGGGAAATTAAAAGAAAAAAAAAAGATAATCAGATATTTTCTCTGCTCAGGAACAGTGAGGGCAGAAAGAGGGGAGAAATGCCTGCAGGAAAGCAAAGCTTTCTCCTCGTTTTGTTGTCTGCTGGAACAGAAGCAAACGGATGAATGAGAAACAAGGAAAAGCAAGTTGTGAGCACTGGGTCCGAAGGCTGACTGCTGCTCATCTGCTCCCTTGGAGCAGGCAGTCTTACAGGACAGCTTCAGGTAGCATCTGACCACGTCTCCCAGCTCATCTGTGTGTGGGCTTGGGGTGTGCTGGAGCTCAGCTAAACCTGCCAGCCATTTGGAGCTGGATTCCCTGTGCACACGCTGAGGAGAGCTCGGCTGGTTGGACCGAGCATTGCAAAGCCGCTTTCTAGGAAAGGAGCTTTGCACAACAGAAGGGAAAATAGGTCGTCGTCAAGGTTTAGGGCATTTGCAGAAGAAAGTAAACAAGTGGGTGAGATGGGAGGATGGCTCGGTTGTGATCCCTGGCAAACCTTCCCATATGCACAAGGGAGGAATCGCTGCCCCGTGACACCCACAGGTGCTCTTTGGGGCACAGCTTGCACCTATGCATGGTGCACTTAGAGCAGATGCACCCTCTGGCATCACTGCTGATGGGAGCAGGTTATAGGATGGTGCTGAGCAATTTGCTGGGGTGAGCAGAAGGCTCCAGGTCCATGGGTTTTACTATGTGGGGGTTTTGGTGTCACAATCTCTGGTTGTGCCTCAAGGGACCCTGTGCAGACTCCAACCAGGGCACCCCAGCAGCCTCTTCCCACTGCCTCCTCCTCACCACAGTCTTACAAAAATCTCCAAACCAAGACAACAAATAACAACCACCAACCCACTGCAAAAACCCAAATCCCTAAAAACACCCTCAGCAAAACCCCTCGGGGGAGCTCAGCTGCCCCCCTGTGTGCTTCCCAACCCCATTACCGACCCCAGCGTGGGGTTGGGGCTGGGGGAGGAGGGTGGGTGAACAAGGTCGTGGGCTCATGCATTGCCAAGGAACGCTCTGTGCTCATGGTCTGCAGGGCAGCAGGGGCTCCTCTCCCACCCCACACATCTGCCAGCCGCCTGGCCCTGCCGCCAGCCGCCCCAGTACATCTTGTTTGTGTTTTTCCGCGAGCACACTCCCAGCGGGTTATGTCAGAGGTGAGGAATGCAGGGCCACCCTGTGTCATGAGATCAGACTTACATTTTTAGGCTGAAGGCTTTTTACCGTATTTTCTGGGAAGCAGCGCGCCCGCGGGGCCCCGGAGGGGTGGGAGAGTTCCCTTCGCCTCCATCCCTTCTTCCCAGCCCTCGGACGGGAGGAGCGGATGGGGCCCGTCTGCTGGAACAAGCTCTCCCTCTGTTCCTTGCAAGGAAAGGCAGTGAATTAAGGGGAATGAAAAGGCAGCAGTGAAAGGCTGCCGGGCACCGCGCCAAGCGCTCTGCAAAAGCTGGCGGGGAGAAGCGGCGGCGAGCTGCGAGCTGGAGGGACCAGCACTGTGAATTGCTCCATGGGGGGAACTCATCTGAGCTCCAATGGCCACGAAACAGCATCCTTCTGGGGGCTGAAAGCATGAGGAAGAGGCATGAACCCACACAGGGCATCGGGGAGCTGGGCCAGGAGCTCCTTATGTGGAAGGTCTGACCCAAAGCACTGCACACATCCACGATTCCTCATTGCTGGTAGTGCAGCCTCACGCCCAACCTTTCTAACTTCTTGCCTGTGCTGTGCAGAAGTCCTTCTGCTAAAGGAGACCTGGTGCAAAACCCAAGTCGCCGCTGCTTATGGTTTGCACTGCTTCCAAGAGGAGGGGAGATGGTTGGGTCTCAGTGCCATCACATGGAGAACCCATGGAGGTGGGCAGGAGGGCTGTGGCAGTGCTGAGCCCACCTTGATGCTGGGAAAGGCTCTCTTCTTAGCTCTGATGGGGATTCTGTTTGTTGCAGGGGAGTTTGATAGATGACCTTTAAGGGTCTCTTCCAACTCAAACAATTCTATGATTTTTTTCTTCCCATTTTCCTGAAATAGTTGCAATTGTAGACATTCCGAGATGGAAAAGACAAAAAGTAAAGAGAAACACTTCCACCGATCACATCCAAAATGAACACCGCTGTTATTTTTGTTGCTCTTCTTTGTTGTTGTTCTGTTTTGACTTACGGAGGGTTTTGACATGGTGCTGTTTTGTACTGTGTCAAAAGGAAAACAAACCCTGAAATACCAAATTCTTTCACACAATGGCCTTTCCTTTCTCTGCACGTCCCTGTGAGATGGGCCTCTTGCAGCTCTCCTCTCTTCCCAGAACAAGAGAACAAATACCAGGAAATCTGGAGAGATGAACTGCATGGAGCTGGCTGCGGTGCAGAAGCGTGGAGCAGCCCCATCTTTCCCTTAGCTCCACTGCTGGCTGGTCCCCATTCGGAGGCCAGGTAAACCTCCAGCCAGCAAGGATGGTCCCTCTGCCACTGGCAGTTTCCTGCTGAGGCCCTCAGACTCCTCCTCTGCATGGTGGGCAATTTCACATCATCGTCTCTCATCCTGGTTCCTCTGTTATCTACCAATCTGTTTGTTATGTCATCTCACCCCAGGGAAGGTTCAGGTTGGACATTATGAGCAGTTTCTTCTCAGAAGGAGTGGTGATGCAGTGGCACAGGCTGCTCAGGGAGGTGGTGTAGGGTTGCCATCCCTGGAGGTGTTGTAGAGCCATGGAGATGTGGCACTGAGGGATGTGGTCAGTGGGCATGGTGGGGGTGGACCAATGGTTGGACTTGGGAATTTAAACATCTTTTTCAACTGCTGTGATTCTATAATTCCACATGTGGTCCCCGACTCTTTCAGTCACTCTATCACAGTCCTAAGAGCTTCATTAGGAAATTCCCTCTTTCATGACACAACCTAGGAAGGGGCTGATAGCTGGCTCATAGAAATTAGGAGAGAGAAGCTATTGATAACATGGGATCCTTGGGAAAAAAATGAGGCTTGTTTAGTCGTTTATGATGCCATTTTGTCGCTCTCTTTGTCTGCCTTGCCTTTATGAAGTTGTGCTTTGGTAAGATTTCCTGTTTTATCATTTGCAGTTGAGGAAGCAGAAGTCTTGGGATGATCTGCAATTGGGTTTCAGTTTTTCTGGCCCTACACCCTGAACCAGAGCCTAACGACTGCCATACAAGGGCAGGAGGAGGGGTTGAGAGCCTACCTTAGTTGTCCCAGAAGACTCCTTTTCTATAAATGACACAAAGAAAACAACTTGGCTTTTAGATATCTTTTAGATGCTTGGTATGCTTTGAGGAGAAGAATCACTAACATTGATAATATATCTTTACATTTGATATAAGTTCAGTTCAACTGCGTTGAACTCGTACACTTTTGTTTCTTAAATTTGGAGGAAACAGACTGACATCACTCAGCAGCCGTTCACTGTTTTAGCACAGAATGGTAACTAAGGGAGCCAAAGTCTGTATCTGTTCCTCTGCCCCAGATGGTGATTTGACCTCCCAAGCGAGCAGTGGTGACCCTTAATGGCTGGGAACTTGAGGCTTATGCTCCACCTCTACCCATGGCCATCAGGGCTGACTTGGAGCATGTGGTGATGGATAATCTATTTGAAAAACACTGGAGGATATGTTGGCATCAGTGGAGTGCCCTACCACAGAGAAGTCTCCTGAGAACTGTGCTAAGACAGGCACATCACTCCAGAGCATGGCCAGAGTTTTCCTATAACACTGCTGCATCCAGGACCACCAGGTATTCCATAATCAAATGAGCAAGTCAAACTCACAATTCATCCCCCTGGTTCCCATGGGGCAGCAAGAGTGCCCTAGGAGCTCTCGGTGACTTTGGCTCTCCTCCACTGTGGTTCACCCTTCTAGTCCTCCTTGTTCTTACACCCTGCATGGCAAAACAGAAAAGATCTCAGTGCAGAAGCAATAGACAGCACAGTGCTCCATCTTCCCTTACACTTTCCCTGCGGTCTGACAGCTGGCTAGCAGGAATCAGAAGGTGCTTGGGAGATGCCGAAGGGTGTTAGAGAATTGTTGCACAAGCCACTGCAGAAAAAAGGTGTGGGAAGGGTTTTGGGCAGCAAAAGAATGATGATTTAATCAACTTCTGCAGGATTTTTGCCAGGCATATCCTGTCCAGCTTGCATTGCACTGGCTGGCAATGAGGCGAGTCAGTGGCAGCCAACTTCCAATGACCACGACTAGCTTCCTTTCAGCCTCAGTAGCTGATTCATGTTTTGGTCTTCTGCCCCACCCAGTCTAGAGTGAGTTCAGCACGTCTTCCTGAGCATCGCTTTCCTGCCTCAAGGCTCTCCCTCCTCCGCTGACCTTCCCACATTCACAGCTCAACCCTCTGCCACCAGTCCTCTCTGTTCTCCTGGACTGGACACCACTTAAGGCAGGAGCCAACAGCTTGTTGGCTTTGACTCACCATCATCTAGGAAAAACGCTGGCCTATCCTGTTGGCTATCCTTCCTCTTGCACCATCTGCTGTTCAGCACAGCCATCCCCAGCCCAAAGAATCCGTGTTTATCTCCATCACCCTGTCTCTTGGCAAAAGAGACTCCTGCGGTCACTGTTCCTATATGGCACTGCTGAAGATGGCATCTGGGAAGTGGAACAGTGAAAAATGAGCACTGGCAATGGACTGGCATCCTGGCTTTTTGCATTTCCTGAGACTTTTGCTGGGGCAGTGACTCAGAAAACATCAACCTGCATAAAGCTCAAGTTTGGTCTCAGTGATGTACCTGTCTATAATCTGAGATAGGAATCAAAACCTGATGGTTTCCTGTGGGACCTGGACTCCTCACTGATGTGAGTGTGTGTGGTCTGTTTCCTTAAATAACCACCACATGGGTTTTCTCTCTGACAGATGAGCAGCTCACAGGTGCAGTCTGAGGCTGAGAAATGGAAAATCAAAAGAGATGCCTTGATGTGGTTTCTTACTGTCTTGCAGAGAAAAGAAGAGGTGAGGTCTGGCTCCCCTGTTCTGCCAGGCTGTTCAGATGTTCTATCAGTACAGTTTTTCCCCTCTGTTCCTGTGGGTCAGGAAAATATTATTACTGCAGCTTAAAGACAGGAGATGGGTAATGCCTGAAGGACTGGGATACATCCTCTGGGACAATGAGGATCTGCTTGCATAGCAAAAGACCCAGAAGAAGTGGGGCCGTGTCCATGTGAAATAACAGAAAACAAAAGCTTTTCTTTCTCCCTAAATAAGTCAGTTCTGTGTTTCCTTTGTGGTTCGCTTTTAAAAGTTTGCTGAATTTAAGGAGGATGTGGTCACACACATTGGAAGCTCCATATGCTAAAACATAAAAACACAAATCTGCATTAAACTCACATTTCTGATGAGTTAAATCTCATGTGCTTTCACTCTATTTTTCTTGCAGGCTGCCATAGCTATCATGTCCCTCGGAGAGCATTTGCCCACCACATCAGATAATCCCTCCTTCATTCCTCTGACAGGATCCAGTTTTCTATTATTTACTGATGTCACTGTAGCCTAGGAGAGAAATCAACACAGTCATGAATTATGGACTATGCTGGTAGGACATTTCACTCTGTTTGTTTGATTTGAGTGTGAACAAACACCAGATAATTAAAGATGAGTTTCAAGCTACAACACTCACTTCTGTCTCCTGAATTGCCCTGCGTGGTGAGGAGAGTCTGGATTGAGTGCTTCATGTGCATAATTACAAAGGTAAGATCCTTCAACAAAACCTGCAAGTTGAGAAAGTATGGGCAGCCACTGTTGAGCTCTTCTTCAATATACCCAAACTACAGCACTCCACGTTCTGCTTGACACAGTCAAGATGCGAGTGAACTTTTGTGTGCCCTCCGAGTTTATAGCTCGTATTGTTGGTTACAAGCTGAGAGAATTAAATATGTTGACTTTGGGTCTGGAGGACTCCTTACTTGGGTGTTCGAGTTTTAGCTCATCATTTTGAACTCCTGGCCATCACGCTGGTGAATGCTTGCTTTGCTGTCGGATGAAGATCACAGCTGGCAGCCAAACATTTGACCTGGGGAGTGAAGCCCATTACCGTGTGACTCACAAGGTAAAATCAACAACAAAAGCCTTATAAACACAGACCAACTCAACTGCTTGTAAAATGCCACTATGACAGCAGCAGCACGGAGCAGTATTTTTACCACTTGGGAGGAAAGGCGGCTTTCCTCCCAGGAAACTTTTTAGGGTGTGATATTAAACAAGCACTTGTTCCTAGAAGCTGCAGATTTGGCTTAAAGAACGCTGGAACTGAGCTATGGCAATTGCTATTCAACACCTGAATTGCACTGGTGCCTGTGACTCCTCTCACAGTGAATGTACCAAGTGCTGCTGCGTGGCACACATCATGGCCTGGATGGACAACTCAGTCTCCAGGGAAGTGTCGAGCAACTGAGCAGCTCCCCTGGCACTGATGAAACCCATAGGAAAGCCACTTGAGGTTGGGAGAAGTGTTTTTCATGCTGGTTGGTTCACATTTTATGTGCAGTTGTAAAATTTAAAAGGTAATTTAGTATGCAATCAGCAGATGGAGTAAGGCATTTTTTATATCAGAACCGTAGCAGGCTGTATCCAGCAACTGATCGTTAGCTCTGATGGGCACATGGGGACTCTCCAACCTCATACAGGGACACTGCAGCCATTTGGGGAGCTTGGAAGTCCTGGTGGCTGCTAGGTCCCCTCCAGCTTTGGTCCTACAAACAGGGTGAAGGCACTGGATAGCAGCCGATGGCCTGTCCCACCAGAGTCCGGATGGAAAATATGGATTTCCTTTAAATGCTTAAGAGAGGGAGTGGACTCTCAGATGCAGTTGTCCTTGTAAAACAGGGAGAGTGAGGACTGCCAGGACTCGAGCTTTCCATGTATACACTGACACCCTGGTGGTCTGAGCACCAAATCAGACATTGCAGTGCCCACCCTGTGCTTGTGGTAGGCTTGTCCTTCCTTGGAGACAAAGAGAATTACAGAATCATAGAACCATAGAATAGAATATGGAAAGGACCCACAAGGATCACTGAATCCAACTCCTTGTTCCACACAGCACCACCCAAAATCCAAACCTGAAAGCGTTGTTCAGATGATCCTTGAATGCTTGGTCTCCTCTTCTCTGGGCTGAACAAACTAAGGGATCTCAACCACCTCTCATACGCCTTGCTCTCGAGACCATTCTCTATTTTTGCTCTCCTTTGGAGACTCTCTAGAAGTTTTATGTCCTTAATATTATATTGTGATGCCCCAAATTGCTTGCTGTATTCAACGTGAGTCCATACCAGCGCAGAGTACAGCAGGAATGCAAAGCAAAAAAGACCCTCTGCATGCCATCTTGGGGGCTCCCATCATGGATCAAGAGGATAATACTGAAATAAGACTTCACAACCCACATCATCTTCTACTTCATGACACTTCTACTTACTGCATGACACTTCAGTGCAGACCCCTGTCTCCTATTTGGGCCAGCCCCAGTATGCCATCTCCTGCTGCTCCTCCAAAATGAAGAAGGATGCTTTCACTGGAGGATGCTTTCAAGCTCAGGGGCACTTCCAGACCCAAGCTTCAAGGCTGGGAACAAACTGCCTGGCATCGTGCATAGAGGCAGAAGAAGACACAACTATTGAGGCATGAGGTGCTCAACTCAGGAACAGCAATCATTGCCTCAGGTTTATTTGGCTTATGTACATCCATTGGGTTGTAAGGAGTAGGATATAAAAGCATGACCAGTGCTGAAACTCCATAGATTTCTGAGTGCTACATGGGGGCAAGCTCAAAGAAAAGACTTATTGGAGTACAGTCTTGAAGAACAGAGGCTCCTCTCCAGACTCCAAAGGTTGCTTTGCAATTTGGAAACTTGGAGATTCAAAAGCTGCAAACAACTGGAAGGTAACTAACTCAACGAGGGCAAAATATGGCATGTGGTCTGTGTGTCTCTTGGCTTCACTTCTCCAGTCCCTATGTTCGCTATTGCCCTGGGGAACTGCTCTTGCAGGAACACACCTGGAAGGACACTTTGTCTTCTTTGGCTGAAGGCATTTGTCTTAACTAAAGCATTTCAATTAAAAGTCAAGACTGAATAACTGCAAAGTGCTGGAGACAAGAGTCATTAATACTGGAATGCAAGTTTTAAATTATTTTTAATGTGCTCTGCAAGGCATCCATAAAAGGTCCTTAATCAATATGCATTTGAATTCCCTGAACTAGAATTGAAATTCATGGCAGCAGAAGGGTTGGGAACCAACCAGCACTGCTGTCTGAGCTCTTGCACAAGCAAACCTGGCAGACCTTGGTGCCAGCTGTCAGGCAGATGTGACCATATGGATGACAGTTCTTTGGCGCTCTGTGCCAATGTGAGCTGCTGGTTTCACTCCCTGGAGAATGGGTACATCATTGACGTGGGGGGTCTCTGATGAAGATGGCAAACAGCCTTTTGTTTGAGCACCTCAGCCAGCAGCAAGTATTCAGTGGCACAATTGGTAATTTAAACATAATATGAGCATACCCTAGCAAGGAGAGCCCGGAGGATGAGGAGGGCTTAAGGCAAGGAGGGATGAAAGCAAAGAGGGGAGTGCAGGGGTCTAGATGGTTTGAAACTAAGCAGTTTAAGCTCTTGGCTGGATCAGGGCCAATGGTGCATAAATTTCTGGCAAGGAGCAACCTCTAGGAAGAACCAAACCCTAGAGGAAGCTCAGGGTGAGGTTTGTGCTTCCTATTTCAGTCTAAAAAAAAAACACAGATCCCAGGAGGGGGTGAGTTTCAGCAACACCGGGTAATTGCAGATCCAATCCATTACTTCCAGGATGGGGGTGATGAAAGCAAAGCAGGAGGTTGCCTTACATTGCATCCCTCCTGCAGGCAGCACTTGGGGACCTCAACGGGACAGGCACAGCCCTGGGGCAGAGCAGCATCACCTTCCAACAGTTCACATGAGAGATCATGAAGAGGAGCAGAGCAGCTTTACGTTCAGAAATGAAAGCAATGCCTGGGAACAGGCTTGTTTATCCCATGATTATTTGCATGCCCTGGACTGTGGGTTTGGATGGAACCAGCTATTTTTCTCCTCAAACATGGCTTGGAAGGAAGCAGTAGCAGGGGGCTGCACCCTAGAAGCAGGCTGGATGCAGCCACCTTGCTTTGGAAGCAAAAAATAGACTTTAAAAGCCAGGTCAAGCACATGCATGTCTCAGGCCCTGCACAGTTTGCTGGAAGCCTAAAAATCCCCCAGTGCTGGGAAATCATTGTGAACCTCACATGCATGTTGCTGTGGCTTGGCTTGTGTTTGGAGGGATGTATCTGGATGATTTTGTTGCCTTAAGGACTGAAATGAGCCAAGGGAAGGCAAGCATCACTGGGATTGAGTGGGAGAAAAAGAGAAAGGAAGAAAAAATAGGAAAAGAGAAAAAAAAAACAGGGGGAAGGGGAAAAAAAGAAAGGAGAAAAAAGAGGGGAAAGGGAAAAGGGGAGGGGTGGCAAAAGGAAAAAATGAAAGAAGAAAAAAAGGGAAAAAAACATGAAAGAAGAAAAAAGGGAAAAAAGGAGAAGAAAAAAAAGAAAAAGGAAAGAAAAAGGGAAAAAGGAAAATGGAGAAAAAAGAGAAATGAGGAAAGAAAGGGAACAAAAATAACACGGGGAAAAAGGAAAAGGGGGAAAAGGGGAAAAATGACAAATGTGAAAAGGCAAAAAAAAAGAAAGAAAGAAAAAAAAAGAAGAAGAAAAAAAAACCAGAAAAAAAGAAAACAGAACGCAGGAGCGGGGGCGGGAGGGGAAGGCGGGGATCCGTCCCGGAGCTCAGCGCCGTCCCCGCGCGTTGCGAAACCGCCGAGGCCCCGCTGCCCCCGGCTGCGCCGCGCCCCGGCCCCGCAGGAATGCCGGAGAGCGGGGCCCGGGCCGGGGGCGGGCGGGGCGGCGGCAGGCAGCGAGCGGCCGCTGCCATCTAGCGCCAGCCGGCAGCCCCTGCTCCGGGATGTTTTGTTTATATGTAGATACGGACGTGTTCCTCCCCTAAAAGCAGACCTCCGAAGTTCTTCTCCCCGCCGTTTAGTGGTCTCGCAGCTCGCATCACAAACGCTGAGCCCCGTGGGGATGGTAAAAGGACAGCGGGGAGGGGACATCACCAGCTTTTGGGTCTGACTTCATCGCCGCGTTACCCCCCAGCCCCGTTGGGGTGCTGAGAGCGCTGTGCTTCTGCAAGCTGGGGGAGGTGAGGGCATAGAAAGCATCAGCCTTCTATTCATCCGCCTCTTTGCCTCTTCCTGCAAATCCCCCATGCGATAAATCATAGAATCACAGAACGGCTTCGGCTGGAAGGGACCTTAAAGCCCAGTTCCCTCACCTTCCTGCACACAGGAGCTCTCCAGCCCTCCGAGCATCCCCATGCCCTCTGCTGGACGCGCTCCTACAGCTCCAAGCCCTCCCCCAGCAGCTGGGCCCCACGGGGCAGTCATAGAATCACAGAACAGAGTATTTATACAGAACAGAATATTTATACAGTCCCCTCCCTGTCCCCGCTGCCGCCCCTCCGCTGACGCAGCCCAGGTTGCTGTTGGCCTCTCAGGCTGCAGGCTCACACTGCTGGCTCGTGTGCAGCTTTTCGTCCATCAGGACCCCAAGTCCTTCTCCACAGGGCTGCTCTCAGTGAGTTCTCCTCCCAGCCCCATTAGGTTCACTTGCCCACGTCCCTGTGGATAACACCCCTTCCTCCTGTTGTGCCTACGACGTCGGCCCGCGATGTCAGAGGCGGGTATTGGTGGGATGGCAGTGAAGGCTGAACCTTTCCACCCACATCCCATTACGTCTAGTTCCGTGTGGCAGATGGCAGCGGGACAAAACGCTGACATGGACAAAGCGCGTGTGAAGCGAAGGGGTGGAAATGACTTCCTCTGCGCAGACAAAAAATGGCACACGTGGACGTTCCCAGCGTTTGCTGAGCATTTTATGCAGAGCCAGCAGTGGATGTGAGCGCAGCGAGGGCTGGGTGCTGCATTTCAGCAGTGCTGGTCAGATGCTACAGGTGCGCGTATGCACTCTTGTTCACTGCTGTCAAAAATGCAGAGCGAACGGCGATTGAAAAACAGCGTTTTGCACCCGAGAACTTGCTCTCTCGAGCAGAGCCACCGCGCTCCTCGCGTCTATTGCCACTGCCGTGGAAATAAATAGGAGGCATTACTTCCGGAGCGACTTATGCGCTTTATACTCAGCCCGAGATCAATCCCCCTTCCCTCAGCGTTGCCCAGGGCAGCCGTTACGCTGAGCCCCGCGCAACGGACGATCCCCACGGCTTCCCCCCCCCGCTGCCATTCCGCGCTTCCCGGCACTCAGCAGAACGCGACCATAACGCCCTCCCTATGGCCCCTGCTGCTGCGTGCGCGCATGCGCGCTTTGCGACCGGCCTTACGCCTACCCGTGTGTTAAGGCGCCCCCTGGCGGCTGGCGCGGCGCCGTGCCGAATCTGCCGCCGCGTTGGTGGTGGTTGCGACGACGGCCGCCGCCCGTGCGGAAAGTGCGTCGTCGAGGCGGGGGCCGGCTTTACGCCGCGCGGGGATTTCATCATGCGGGGGGGGGCAGGGCGGCTCGCCGCGCCTCTCCATGCCGCTGCTGCCGCCCCGTAGCGCTCTGCCCGCCCTGCTGCGCGTCCTCAGCCACCTCGCCGGCCCGCTCCGCTGCCAGCCCGCTCCGCCTTCTGCTCCTCTCCCGGCCGCGACCCTCATGGACGGCCCGCAAGCCGAGGCGCTGCTCGCGCCGCTGCGGCAGGCGGTGCGGCATCAGGTAACAGAACGTGAGGGGAGATCCGCTGCGAGGGACGGGCGGAGGGCAGAGCTGGGCACGGAGCCTTTCGTCTGGGAGCGGTGCCGTTTGGGTCCCGTTGTGTCTCCGGGCCTCCGAGCTGGGTTTGCTGGGCTGTGCGCCGTGCCCCGGCACTGCGGAGCTTTGCTGCTCCATTGAGGGTCACGGGATGACTTCCCGTTCGAGCTGAGGTTGTGTTGGAGGTCAGTTTGTGTTCGTTATGGTTGCGTGCTCGCCCGATAAGAAATGAGCGTTCTGATATCTGTTTCGTACAGGTGTTATTAGCAGTCGTCCTTATTAACGAGGAGGTTGTGGATGCCCCATCTCTGCAGGCATTCAAGGCCAGGCTGGATGTGGCTCTGGGCAGCCTGGTCTGCTGGTTGGTGACCCTGCATACAGCCCAAGATGATCACTGTGGTCCTTTTCAACCCAGGCCATTCCATGAATCTATGTTGATTCTATGATCACTATTACCTTTAGCTCCATCATCACCCAAGAAGGATTTGCTTTTTATCTCATAACTGAACCTCGGTGCCCTTGCAGTGTATGAGTGGCTGTACAGCCTGCACACAAGGAATTTCCCCTTCCTCCCTGCTCTAGCAGCACTACATGTGGGTTCTCCATCAGCATCTGAATCCACTGTCTTTATGCTTAGCTGCGCATGTATCTACGTGTGTGTCCCATATGCTGGGAGATTTCTGCACGTGTTTCCCCATTAAATGGATTTACGGCCTTCTAATTATACCAGCGCTTCAGTGAGTTCTTGTTATGAATCACTATGCGGCATAATGCCTTGGTAGGGAACTCCTTGTCAATAAAACAGTGACCCCTGGAGCCCTCCAATGTGTGGATGCTGCCGTTGGCCTGTTTAGCATCGGTGCCCCCCTATTGTCTGGCTATGGGATTGGAGCAGGGAGCCTTGGGGTGCCAAGGAGGGATGTGGAGGTAGACATGCCTAGCTTGGACCAGGAATATTATCGCTTATGGCTTACAGTAGTAATTCACTGAGATGTTTGTGCATAGGGAAAGAAGGATTGGGGTAGCTGGAACATTATGGTGCAGCAGACCCTGTCTGTCAGCTCTTGGAGGAGTGGAGGAGCGGCTTAATTAAGCCTCGGGGACTCACAGCCTATGGAGAGGGAAGTGAGCAGCGTATCTTCCTGCAGCAGCGCCTGATGCAATAAGCTGCCGTGATCCAGGGGTGGATCCCTCTCTGCTCTATTGGTCTATGGGACAAAGCTGCAGAAAAATTTGCCACATCGAGTGCTGCTGTGCACTCCTCCTCTGGGCTGGGCTCAGGCTCGTAGCTTTAATTAGATCGAGTTCTGTCAGCAAACATAATTGCTTGCTTCAGTTGTGCTGTTTTTTTTTTTTCTCCTTTCCCCTTGCGTATGTCTGAATACTCTTTTACTCAGACATCAGGACAAAGAGTTGCTCTATGCTGCTTCTAGATGCTCTGCATTGAACGGAGTGATAGCTCTGTTGAGTCAGCAGTAGCTGCCTTGCTGCTGCCTTGATGTTTTTACCACTGCCGACCCCTCGACAAAGGCAGGTGGAACTTATTACTTTAAAGGGGAAAAAAAAGATTCAGTTCCCTCCCTCTGCCACGTTACCCAGGAATGGCAGTGAGTGAAACTTTCACGTTTTGGTGGAAGTAGTTAACAGGAAGGAAACTGCAGCTTTGTTATGTTCTTGTAGCTGACAGGGTTAAAGGAGCCCAGCAGTGTTCTTATTTATCTGTTATATATTTGTTAATTTTAATGCATTCTTTGGAGTCTTCCTCCTTCTGTGCTTCTTCGATGCTCAGGGACATGATTTAGCAGAGGGTTGGTAGGGTAGTATGGTTAAGTTGTGGTTGTGGAAGTGATGATCTTTAAGGTCTTTCCCAATCTGAATGATTCTATGATTCTATTAATAACATCAATCTTTAATCTTCCTGGTCTTTAAAGCACTTGAAATTTCTTAAATCTGATTTTTGAATGACAGCTGTGCATTCTTTTCTCTTTGGGTGATCAGTGCCTGTGGTATTAACTAGTGAAAAAAGCAGGTTTTGTGGAAGTGTGATTTTTTGACTCTTTTTTTTGTAATGGAGATGTACAAGGCATGAGAAAAGTGCTCAACTTGGAGCATCTTAGAACACACTCTTTCAGTTACTGATACTTCAGGCACAGATGCCTCTGTGCTTTTTCCTCCTGTGCTTTTTCTTTGTCCTTGGTAATTCAACATAGACTTTGGTTTTGACTGAAGTAGGGTGGCTGGAAAGGAAGACTATTAGTTAATTCTGTATTCTGTGAGATGTTATTCTAAAAAGTTGTGTGCTTATTGGCCAGTTTTGACCAGGTTTGGCAGAGGAAAAGTCTGAAGTGCTCATAAACTTTGAAGAAAAGCAGAAGGGAGAGAAAGTAGAAAAGCCTTATTAATAAGAGAGAGCCCAGAGCCTATGCTGACCACCTGAGGATCTACTTTGTGCATCCTCAAAGGCAGAAATTAGGGTTTGTGGATGTATTTGTACAGTGATGCATGGAGGAGTGTATTTGCATGTTAAGATTTAACGTTGGGTCTGGGATTTAATAGGATTGTGGGGATGGGGAGGCAGCATTAATTTTGCTAACGATGTTCAGTTTTGTGTCTCTCCAGTGTGTTTGAAACAATTGAAGCAAACCTCTTGAGATTGAAGTGAGGAGTGAGGAAGCAGCACAAACCTTTCCTTTAGGTTGCCAGGAGAGCTGAAATACCTGGAGTTCTTGTCAGTGGTGTTTGAAGAAAGGATCACAATCTTCTCTTTTGTCACCTTCTAGGGAGAACTGGTAAGGAAGCTGAAGGAAGAGAAAGCTCCCCAGGTGGATATAGACAGAGCTGTAGCAGAGCTCAAAGCTCGGAAGAGGGTCCTAGAAGCAAAGGTGAGTCTGGAAGTTAAATGTGAGTTCTGCAGTTCTGTCAGAAAAACCCTGGAATCTCTGCTTAATACATTTTTACAGCACTGATTCTGAGAGAACAATCATAGCCTGTTAGAGCATTCACTTCTGAAATAGTTGACATAGGTGGATCTTTCTGACGAGTGGCAATTTCATTCATTGCTTGTGAGCATTAAATCTCAATATGTGAGTGAATAAATATGAGTTTGTTGTTAATGGTCAAAGTTGAAGTTAAGTGTGTGTGTCACCAGCCCTCAGTTACTATTTAGATCTTTTCTGTGCACAGTGAGAGGAAACACTGTTCATTGAGTTTCCTTTTCACATTCCTTGTGTGGCATTTGAATTCCCAAACTGATGTTCAACATGCTTGCTTAGAAATCATATCTTCTGCTACAGTTTAAATAAAGTTTTTGGTGATGTCACATAGTCACATAACCTATGGTTTTCTTCATCCTTTGAGAGCAGGATGCCATGAAATTGTGCCCCCTTCTTAAATGTGCTTATGCCCTGAAAAGTCTTTCTGCAAATGAAGCAATAGAACTTTAAGTTCGTTTTGTCTCTAGATCAGTAAACATATAAAAGCACAACTCTGTTTCTCAGCCATGAGAAACTTGACACAGAGTGACAATGGTGAGTTAGGATAGGAAACTCAGTGGCCCTTTGAGCTCCACCTTTTGGTGGAGGAGTGCCTATAGGATGCAACATAGAGGTGTATTTGGCAGTTACACAATTTGCGTGGGCTGTATCCCTGTCAGTGCAAGAGTGGCCTTGTAAACACTCCTTGGGAGTGCAGCACTTAAATATAGGTGTTTTCTCTTGACAGTGTTTTGAGCAATGGATCACAGTTGCTTACAACTTCTGCAGAAGGCAATAGTATGAATGCTTGTTTGCTTTAGCAGCTGCTGGTACAGCTTACAAGCTCTGTAGTTCCTACTTAAAAGCAGCAGAAACTGAATGTGAAGGATTAAAAAGAGCAGAGTAGTTGAGTGTCGTAGTTTGGCTTTATGTCCCCAAAACCTATCTTTTCTGAAGTCTGTAGATGATTCTACTCCTGTATGGGGTCTTTCACCCCCTTTCATCCAGATCAGGTGAACAGTTGCTAAGCTGTTGATTCAGGATCATAACAGTTGTTTCTCCACTGGTTGTACAGAAAGGTGTGGGCTTAGCTGCCTGAAAGTTGGACTGGATGAGTCCACCTCAAGTATCTAAAATGCTGGTTTCAGACGGTCATGTTTGTCACTGAGTGCTTGAATCTCAGCATGACCATCCTGCTCGGGAAAATGAGCATATTGGCAGGATGCCTTTGCTTCAGAATGTTCCTTACAGACTTTTGATTCATAATGGTAAGTGGAGAGGATTTGTCCTTCTGCCAGAAATGGGAGATGTTAACTGTTTTCGGTTTGTTTGAATTACAGGAGTTGGCCTTACAGCCCAAAGATGACATCGTGGACAGAGTTAAAATGGAAGACACTCTGAAAAGGAGGTTTTTCTATGATCAAGCCTTTTCTATTTATGGAGGTACAGATTTAAAGACAATTTAAGTTGTAGTTCCTTTAGGCTAATGTTCTGGTCTCTGTAGCTGTGTGAAATGCTGGACTCTTGGGGTGTTATCTAAATGCAACCTTACGTTTCTTTTTTTCCAAGTTGGTTGTAAACTTTCTCCCCCTTGAGTCTGTTAGTTTTTCCAGAAGTTTCCCTCTCCCTAAATGCAGAGTGGAAGTTTTAAGCATTACAGAGTAGAAGGCAGTTGCCTTGCAGAGGGGTAGGGTGTTTAGGCATTTAAGGGAAGTGATCAGCTTGTTTCCTCATAACCATTTATCTGATTTTTTTTTTTTTTTTTGCAAGATAGTGCTCAAAATTAACTTGAACTTTAGAACATGTTATTGTAATGAACTTTACTAGGCAGGTGAACAAATGTGGCTGTTAAACCTCTTCATGTAGCCCATTTTAAGCAGCTCATAGTCAGTACAGTGTCTGTATGGTTAATGCTCTTTCACTAAGAAAGTAAAATAAATATTTTTCTCTAGTTGGTTTTATTTTTGTGCTTAAGTTGGTGATTAACAGAGACTTGTCTTATTACTGAAGTAGTGTATTGTCTTGGAACATGCATGATTCCTCTCTTTTGTATTCAGATTCCTTCTGCAGTTGGATAATGCTTTGTGGGAACAATCTATTGATGAGGGGAGTGTGGCTCTTAGAGTTGTTGATTGCACGTACCAGCAACTGTTTCATCTTCTGTCATTATCTGTCTCAGTGCAATCTGCAGCTGAACTGTACTGAATAGTGTGGAGTATTACCTCCAAGTGCTTTGCAGTTCACTTCCATCATGGTTCTTCATGTAAAAAGAACTTTGCAATGAGCCATGTTCCTTATTCTGCTAGCACAGAACAGTTCGTGCTCAGAAAATGACCTCAGGCTTAAAGTTGCTGATGGGAATGCTGGAGTTTTCCTCCAGATATTGTGAGTTTGTACCATCTTGCACCTAACACACTTGTCCCCTTTTCTTCTTTGCAGGTGTCAGTGGTCTGTATGACTTTGGGCCTGTCGGATGTGCTTTAAAGAACAACATCATCCAGGCATGGAGACAGCACTTTATACAGGAGGAGCAAATCCTGGAGATTGACTGTACCATGCTCACACCAGAGCCAGTTTTGAAGTAAATATGAATCTTTCTTTCTACAGCATGTCATTTCTGGTCATGGTTGCTTTTTGCAGTCTGCTGTAAAATTACCCACTGGGATCTTGAGATTGGGTCACCCAATTCCACATCCTTTTGTAATGCAAAATAATTACATACCAGTGCACAGATCAGGGTGAGAAGCTGTTGTTGCATAAATGTGGGAGAGCAGTGTGACCGAACTGTGTAAGAATCATGTCTTAATGTCTCCTGGCTGTCCCATTAGGTATGAAATTGCCATTATCCCTTCTTCTAACAGATCAAGAAGACGAGAGAGGGATTTAAATGACCTGCCTAAAACTGGGACACCTGAGTCATGATTTAGAGCAGTGGCCCAGTTGTTTTGCCATCCTTCCCTTGATGGAGGGGTGGCAACATGCAGTGTGTTAACTGAGCTCTGAATGCAAATAATTTTTCTGTAGCCCAGGAATTGGAAGCCCTCTTTTTATCCATGCCTGGGTGTAGGAACAATCCTGAAAAGTAAGAATCTAGACCATTTCACCTTCATGTCTTTCTGCTGAGATTGCCAGCAGGTTTGCTAAATATGTCAGGTGCTTTTGGAATGATTCTGAGCTGAGTCAAGAGCATTGCTTTCTATGGGTCACAGTACAAATGTCACACTGTACCCAGGGTTGTCTACTAGCAGCTTACATGTTCGTTTTCTGTATCATCTGTTCTAGGACTTCTGGCCATGTAGACAAGTTTGCTGACTTTATGGTGAAAGATGTGAAAAATGGGGAATGTTTTCGTGCTGATCATCTCTTAAAAGGTTTGTTTTTCTTACAAGGCCAGTGGGTTTGGGCATTTCTTGAAGTGGTACAGACGTAGGAAAGGAATGTCTTTCTCAAGGAAAGCCAGTTGGTGTATCTGGTCTTTCACAATTGTGATCATAGATCATTAATCGTTACTTGCTTATCCTTATCAAAGGTCTCAGTCTAAATGTTGTGTTTGTGTTTTAAAGGAAATGCAGGATCCCCAGCAAACACAGCCAAAATACTTTCCTCAAATGAGAGTGGGAATTCTTGACTTCGCTGTCTACTTTTGTGTTTCAGGGAGGATGTTGTGCCTATAAAGAGGAATGTAGTCTAACCCTACTGTACCAAATCAGTGTATGCATCTTAATGCATTGGATAAAATTAGCCTTGCTGCTTTGGGATCAGGCATTACTTTCAGTTTCAGATCTTCAATGAGAATAAGAAGAAAGGGGCAAGAGTCACTGCTTGGATTTAAAGAAATGAGTATCAGAAAGAAATAAGAGAAGTCCCTGTTTTCTCTAGTGTAGACCCTCAGCTGTAGATCATCATTGCCCTGACAGGAGTGGAATTAACCTGATAGACACCAGCAAGTCAACTGGTGGTGGATGTGTACTTATGCTGGAGGATCCTCCTGATTTGTCTGCCTTTAGTTTGAGGTCAGTTTTAGAGTTGCAATGTAAACTCAATGTGGGATTTTCTTGCTCACAGCTCACCTGCAAAAGCTTATGTCTGACAAGAAGTGCACAGCAGAGAAAAAGGCAGAAATGGAAAATGTTCTAACACAGGTAGGTGCCTGCATGAGGAGGTGAATGCTTCAGGGATACGTGTGCTGTAAGGGAAGTGCAATGCACAGTAGTAATCAGATGTGTTTCTCTAAGGATACATAAAACTCTGCACCTCAGAGATGCATGTAGGTCTGTATGTGTTCCGAAATACTGGAAACTTACTGGCTAATGACATCTCCTTTCTGCTTGTTTGGATAGTTACTGCTGTTGTGGCTGTCTTTTGTATGTTGTATTGGTAGGGCTGAAGCTCTGTCCTTTCTCTGTCCTGTCTACTTTGCTGCATTCCACATGCTGTAAAAAGCCTGTTTTTTCTGAGTCCCCCTTTGCCTTTGTCAAAACCTCGCTGCAGGATTATGATGCAAAGGAACAGAATCAGATGAGTTTTGGCAGGGTGCCGAACCACTTAGCACTGAACTGGTATGTTTTAAAGTTGCTTTGACTTCAAAGCACTTCAGATTTGTTTCTCTTCTCCTACTACCCTGCAAAGATTTTCCTGTCTTTTTTTTTTTTTTTTTTTTTTGCCTCATGAGAAGAGTTGTTGCTCCAGTCTGACATTTCTGAGCATCTGTGCAGGCATTTGCCTTTAGTTTTTGTTTCTTTGGGGTTTTTTTGGATGTTTGTTCTAATGACTTCTAGGGTAAATGCTTTGAGAGCAGATGTTTCCTTCAAGGAGTCACTCTTTTTCTTGTGCACTGCTTCACTGAACAGCAGTCATTAGCTCTTTCACGCTGCAGCTTTGAATCTTTGCTATCCGTTGGGGGAATCCCTCTATTAGTAAACCCTTTTTCTCCTATTTTGAGGCTTCTCCGTTACATGAAGTAAGAGAAGTAAGGAAGTGAATGCAGGGAAAGCACTGCAGAAATTTCAGCTTCCTTCTCCCTCACTGCTGTATTTTTTTCCTTCCCAACATGCTGTTCCCAATGTTCTAGCTTCATCTGAATAGTTTCAGCTACTGGTGGGTGGTGATGCAGTCCCAGTGACTTTTCTTCTGATTTACACCCACTCACATGCATAATACCTCCATTTCTATGTATCTTAGTTGTGGACTGATACTGCTAAAATGGGGTTGCAGATATCCAGGATATACTTCTTTCATTGGTTCAGACTTCAGTTTGCCTGACTATTCTGGGCATATGTTTTCAGAGCTGTGGATCGTGCTCAGTAGCAGGTAAAGGGGATATAATTATCTATTATATATATAATTATCTATTATCTTATTTACTAATTAAAATAATTCTCTTTATGTTTTGATACTAGTTGGACAACTATGGCCAGCAAGAGCTTGCAGATCTCTTTGTGAACTACAATGTGAAGTCACCTATCACTGGGAATGACCTTTCCCCTCCTGTTTCTTTCAATCTGATGTTCAAGACCTCCATTGGGCCCGGAGGAAACATGCCTGGGTTGGTACTAATCTCATTCTGCTCACTCTTCTTCATAGATGATCTGGAATTAACATTGAGGTCACAGCAGGACTGAAGTATGCAATTTTCTCTTGAGTAACCTTCCCCTGTCTTTGAATCCCAGCTTTCTGTGGTAGTTTATCATTCCTCTTGGCAAAAAGAAGAAGGAGCTGTTGCAAAGTCACGAAAACACTTGAAGCAGCCAGGCTGAATGGATCACAGCTATGCCCTTGCTGGTTGGCATTGTCATTTCCAAGAAGTCAGTTAATGTTGGGTCCCCATTTGTCAGTGATCTCTTGGCTGTAGAGAAGCTGTTTCAGTGTGTACTTTTGTCAGGATAAATTTACTTAATGGAGTGATTCATTGGTAACATCATTTTACTAGGTGTTTGTACTCAGTGTGATAATGCAGAGGCTTTTGTCTTCAGTTGGGAACCAACTGCAAAACTGAAATTCCTACTGAAAAGTGGAGAATGCTGTACTTAGGTGTGCCCTGTGATAGGATTTGTGATAGATGTCATGCTTTCTGTGACTACCTGAAGTAGTCTGTGTAAGTGATGTTCTCTGTGGGAGAGTCTCACATTACTGTTGGGATTCAAAGTGCCTTACCCTAAAACCTCTTCATTTTGGGAAGTAGTAGAGGTGCATTCATGGTTTGCCTACCAAATCCACATTCGTAAGCAGTCTGGCACAGCCTAGGCTCACATAGGGCTGGCAGGGAGGGTGCAGTCCCTCTGACCTCTGTGGTGATACTGGCCAGTTGGTTTCCTCACAGCCTATTGCTTCAGTGTTTTGTGTCTGTAGTTAAGACTACAAAAAAAAAAAACCAAAACAACAAACCTCCAAGTTTTGTATTAACTGTTGTTATTTTTCTAACTTCTTTCTCCACACGTTTGTCACCCTGATTTTCTCCTTTCAGCTATCTGAGGCCAGAAACAGCACAGGGAATATTTCTCAACTTCAAACGTCTTCTCGAGTTCAACCAAGGCAAGCTCCCTTTTGCTGCTGCTCAGATTGGAAACTCCTTCAGAAATGAGATCTCGCCCCGATCCGGCCTTATCAGAGTGAGGTACTGCAGATTTCCTCTTTCAGCAGCAGGGTGCCTTGGGATGGGTGGCACCTCCCTTTTGTTTCATTGTTTGTACTGTGACTTTCACTTCAGAAGGTTCCTGATAATGTGCCTAGTGAGTCTTAGGGTTCATGGGCAAAGAACCCGTTTACCTGAGGTTTTAACAATAGAGTTCTGTCTAGGATCTGTGAAATACCTGTTCCATTAGAAACACCTCGATTAAACTCAGTTTTATCATGAAAACATAGTGTTCACCATAAAGAAATAATATTAAAAGTAGTTGTGTTCTTTACAGGAAGTACAGTTTAGTTTAATCATATCACACTGTTTATTTTTAGACTGAAATCTGGAATCAAAATGTGATTGACCTTGCAGCAGTGTTTGCTTGTCTCAGTTCTGCAGATTCTGCAATTCTGAAGCTTATTACAGAGAGGAAGTGAGGAGATAACCTGACTCAAGACCTGTCTTTGTGTTCCAGCATCAGTCCAGCAGGGAGAGCTCAGGATTATTACTGAGAATTATTTTTGAAGCTTTCTATCTCAGGGTGAAAGTGATTACTGCACTTCTTTAGGGGTAATCACTGCATCTTAACTGAATTATTCTGAGCAGATGTCTCCTCTATCTAATTTGGAATGAAAACTTTGATGTACTGTTAGTGTGGTTCTGCTGTACACACAGGCAGCGTATGTTGTAAACTCAGTAACTGATTAATGTGGTCCCTGAATGTCACTGACAGGCAGTGGCATCATTAGCTCTAAGGGAATGCTTTAGAATTTTCTCAGACCTCCTGTTCTCTCCTGCACATCTGGAAATGAGCAACTTCTGTCATGGAAATATATTTCAGTCAAATATAAATCATGTGCTTGTGGCATGTTTATAGGAGATTGTTTTTATGCTGTTGTAGCATATTACACTCTGATGCCTGTGATTTAAAGTTCATGATTTTTTTTTTAAGTTTTTTTTAAGGCTTTTGCTAACAAGCTAATTCAGTGTGAAGTGATTTCAGTCAAGAGCACTAAGAATCAGTGTGTGAGTATAGGTGTATTAAAGACAAGTTCCTCAAACAGAATAGGTTGTGCACCATTGCTGAATGTGGCAGTAAAATTATTTTCAAGACATGATCACTAAACTGACTCCTATAGGCACTTCTCATATGAGTTAAGGTTGTTGAACTAGACAGTGGATCACTTTTCATTGACCCTATGCAATAGTCTGAAAAAACTGCAGACAGTTTTGGGAAGGATTTCCAAAGGTGGTGTTCTTTGGTTTGAATCACAGTGGTGATAAACGTGGACTAGATATTTCTAAATGACATTGTGGGAAGTTTTATTGGGAATTTGGAGATTAAAGTAAAGTCAATGTTAAGACTGGTACATGTTCCAGTCTATCAATTGCCTTTGTTATGGATTTATTTATATTTTTAAACCTCTGACTTTCTTGTGAGAGGCAAAAACACAGTCATTTAGTAGAAGGGTTGTGGCAGATGTACCAAATACTTAGTATAAATGGTTGATGTCTCCATTAGGGAATTCACCATGGCAGAAATTGAGCACTTTGTGGATCCCAGTGAAAAAAACCATCCCAAGTTTCAGAGTGTGGCAGATCTCAACATCCTCCTGTATTCTTCCAAGGCCCAGCTCAGTGGGCAGTCTGCCCATTTAATGCGGCTGGGAGATGCTGTTCAACAGGTAACGTTCCTTTTGTGAGCATGTAGAGCCTCTTCTTTATGACTAGTGCTCTGGAGGCTGAATTACAAACTGTGTGTTGATGCCAGTTGTGGTTTGCTCCCGGATTTAAGACTCGGTTCTTTCAGATGCATCACTGTGACTGAGATCTGATTGTGACCCTTTGCTATTGTAGTCATTGAACAGCTTGGGTTGCAAGGGATCTTAAAGACCATCCAGTTCCAACCCCTTGCAGTGGGCAGGGATACTTTCCACCTGTATTACGTTGCTTAAAGCCCCCATCCAAGGGGCTAGAACACCTCCAGGGATGGGCTAACAGTGATAAAAGGCTGCTAGGATAGTAGTATCTATCACTTACCTATTTGGAGTGGAACAGTAAGGAGTACTAATATTTGCCAAAAGATCAACAGTGACTGGGAATCTAATACTCAGTTGCTGACTCCCATCAGTATTTGGCTTGCATGTTGGGGTTTCACTGCATCGTTCTCCATGCATGCAAACAATCAATGAATGAACTTATAAAACAAAAGCTCTAAACCACAAAAAAAGCCTTTTGTATTGAGACTGTAAACTGTAGAGAAGAGCTGTTGTGGGGTCCTGAGCCCTAATTGGAATTCACGTGCAATGTTGTCATGTCAGTGAGTACAACGAGGTCTCTTCAAGTAGGTGATCTTCATGGAGAATTAGTAATGAGTCCTAGAGTGATAACAAATTAGTTTTCCTTCAGATGGAGCTTCTGGCAGTATTATTAGTTGAATTTGAAGAGATGTAATAATGAGTTTTAGAGAGTATGTAGTACTTTGTCCCAAGCAGCTACAAGAATTTCTGTCTGTAACATTCTTACCATGTTATGATAAATTATGGCTTTACTTCCCTTGGAGTTAACATCTATGTTTGTTGGTTTTTTCTTTCTGCTTTTGATTCTTTCAGGGCGTGATCAATAACTCCGTTCTTGGTTACTTCATTGGTAGAATCTACCTCTTCCTTACAAAAGTTGGTGTATCCCCTGACAAGCTGCGCTTCCGACAGCACATGGAGAATGAGATGGCTCATTATGCCTGTGACTGCTGGGATGCAGAGTCCAAAACATCGTATGTAAGTGAAAAATTGAACCAGCAAATAGTACTGCCTGTTAGTTCTGTTGTTACTGTAGGAAGGTGGAGAGTCTCATGTTTCTGTCCAGCCCCATGTTATTCACACAGTTAGCACAGTATAATCTGAATCACAGAGGACTTCAGGGGATAAGTCAGCTCCTTTCAGTGGGTTTGCACAATGCCTCTGAGCTGTTTGTGCTCATTTGTAGGTCCGTTCTTCAGACTCCTTTGCTAGGGACTGAAGTCACCTGTGGATTTTGTACTGATTGAATTTCATATGCAATGAAGTGAAACCAAGTCCTGGTGCTTTCCAAAAAAAAATGTAACCCCCTGTAAGAGTGGTGGTCAAGGATTTGTTTCCATGGAGGTTTTACTCCAGGACTGATTCCTTCCTGCTAAAAATATTCCTTCCTTTCTCGCTTCCAAGGCGTGAGAAATTAGTTTATTCCTGCCAGTTCAGCCAGCTGGAGCTGAGTGAAAGATTTTCAAAGAGCACTTACCTTCCAGTTGAGTCACCAAGAGCTCTTCAGTTCAGGTCTCTTTGAGTGCTTTGTTTTTATTTTATCTTGTTGACTGGATTTTGAAGAATGGCATATTTTTGTTGTTGTAGGTGAACCAACAGTGAGCAGTTAGGGAGCAGACTTAAATTCACTTTAAATTCTTATGGAAAGTTCTTGGATCTTTCAGTAAGTGTAAGCCAAAGTGTATCACTTGAAATGGTAGCTTTAGAAGAAATGCCTCAGAAGACATAGTAATTAGACAGTATCTGTAATGAGCAGTGAAATCATTTCTCTCTTCAAGAGTACATAATCTATTTTTCTGACTTAGGAAGAGAAGAATTTATCTCAATGTTTTATTCTTCATATATGGTGAAGTATATGTTTTTCAGTTAGTCTTTCCAAAGACTTTAGAATATGTGCAGATTTTTGGAAGGCACCTAGAAAACTGCAAGTGCTTTAATTCTAATAAAGAGCTGAAAGATTGAAAGGATTCTGCTGAGGTCTGTGGGGTTAGTGTGTGACACTGCAGTGACCATTATGTGAGTGGACCCCATGCATAGCTTCTGTCAGAGTAGCCAAACTGGGGTCATGTCTTTGTGTGCCTGTAGTATCTGAGTGAGAGGATTGTATACTCTGGCCCCAGCCCCGAGCTATTAGCACAGCACTGTGCTCTGCCAAGTCATGTGGAAAACCTGGCCTTGAACACAGACACTGGTTAGATAACTGATCATTTCCTCTGGAAACAAACAGAATCATTCAAACGAAGGAGCAACTAGTGAGCGATGGCTGCTTGTTGTAATAGAGCTAACTATGTAGAAAAAAAACAGTTATGGGAGAAGGGAGGGCTTAAGGGAAAATAAACATAAATTTGACAGTTAAGTGGACAAAGAAGTGTGTTAGTGAAAGCCTCCACTTCTGTTTTTTCAGGGTTGGATTGAGATTGTAGGCTGCGCTGATCGTTCCTGCTATGACCTCTCCTGCCATGCTCGTGCCACCAAAGTTCCTCTTATAGCTGAGAAGCTTCTCAAAGAACCTATATCCTTTCAGAATAAACCAGATTCTCTTGTAAAGCGATTTGACAGTGGGGTGTCCTAGAAAACTGTGCAACTCTTTTAAAGTTAAATCTGTTAATTTATCAGGAAACAGATTTAACAGTTATGGATCAGCATAGCTTTGGGAAATAACCTGCAAAGAATTGAGCGTGTGGGTGATGTCACTTGTGGGCAAAAGGGGATTTACTGTCCTGCTTGGCTTTTTTCCTTAACTACATCATACAAAACAGTCAACATTGTTCAGTTTGAGGCAAACAAGGGAGCCATTGGCAAAGCTTACAAGAAGGATGCGAAGGTGGTGATGGAGTACCTTTCCATGTGTGATGAGTGTTATGTCACTGAGATGGAGCAGCTGCTGAACGACAAAGGGTGAGCTGGCTGTGTGTGTGTGTCCTGCCCTTCTCTGACACTTTTGATACGGGTTCCCAAATTGCTGTTTGATGAATTGGAGCCTCCTGAAGCCAGCTTTCTCATGAGAATAGACTAGCTAGGTCACTTGAAATGTTTTAGTGCTGTTCCTTCCACCAAGTCACTGCGAGTCATCCATCAATGTATATCTGATGTATGCACACAACTTTGTATTCCTGGTATTCAAATATCTGTTTATTTGTATGGGAATAAGCTTCTGACTGCAGTGGAGTTAACCCATAAAGAGGCACAGCTCAGTGAAATGGGACGTGTTCACCATCTTCCTTATTCTGATTTCAGAACTGAGCAGGGCTGGCAGATAGTTTCAAAATTAAACAGTTCTGAGAAAAATGGAACTAAAGATTTAGGTAAAGGAAGAACAGAGCTGGTGTGAGTGTTCCCCAGCATTTAGTGATACGCTTTATCATTTGCTATGGTCTTTTATGCATTGAGACACCAATTTGTGTATCTTTCCTCAACCTGTCTATGTGCATTCCTCATGCATACTACAGGAATTTAAAATGTAAGAGATCTCAACAATTGTCAAATGGACTGAAGCAGGCCAGCAGCTGTGTACGTCAAGGGTAAAATAAGAAAAAAGGCATAACTGACATAACTTTTTATAAGTATGCATTCAACAGGATGTACAGTCTGCAGCGAGTGCCTGTTCTTTTATGCCTTTGTTTTTTTTTCCTTTGGTGTTTATTCTTCATTCTGAGATTCTTCCATTTCCTAATTGAGTTTGCCTCAGGCTCTTAACCACAACTAAGTTCACTGTGATTATAGAAATGGTTGCTTTTAATTTATATGTTGTAATTTTTATTATTAACTTGAATTTATTTGAATGGTGATGCCACACGTTTCTTCGATCTCTGGGATTTGTTCTGGCTTTTGTGGTCTTCCTCTCGAAGTAAAGTGATGCAATTAAGGAAATATAATCTCTTTATTTCTTGCTGTAGCTTTTGAATGAATTTTTTTTTTCCTTTGCAGGGAATTCACTGTTGAAACTGAAGGGAAAACTTTTACATTAACAAAGGACATGGTTACTGTGAAGAGATTTCAGAAAACATTACACGGTAAATGTTTGTTCTGTAGTTTGATCAACAGATGAAAGACACAGATCAGGATATGCTTTGAATGTGGAGTTGACCAGTTACAGGGTCCTCGTGGTGTTTGTTCCATGGCACAGGAAAAACCTCAAATGTTATTTCCTTGAAATGTGTTAGTTTAAGGCAGCTGGAAAACCTTCACTCAGCAGTGGGATTTCTTCCACAGGCCTGTTGTCTGGTTCTGTTCAGTAACCTGTTTCGTAGACTTCAAGCTGTTTATTACATTCCTGCTGCTTTATTTACATATTTAGGGGTTTGTAAGGGGATGTTGAAACCAGCTGTTGTAGTGATGGAGGAGCTGGGAAGGGTACACCAAATTTGGGAGCCTCAGTCTCCAAGTCTATTTCAGTGTAACAGATGGATTGTGGCAGTCAGGTGTTGGGGCTGTGGGCACAGTTCTCTGCTTACAGCTCCAGTTTTCACTCCGTTGCCTGCAGCCAAAAGTCTTCTGGCACCTGTCAGATCACCAAGCTGACCAGGCTCACCAGGCTCTGTTAGTTGATGAGTCCAGTCATATCCTCTGGCAATTGAAAATCATATCTGTTTTGATCAGAGACTGCATCTCCACAGAGCTTTGATATGGGAAATGGGGCTAGAAGGTGAATTAACAAAATATATGTGGATTTATTTCCTCAAAAAAGTCTTATCTTTCTAGCCAGCTCTGTAAGCACCTCACCTGAGGGCATTTGGGAAGTCTTTGGCACAGCTGGAGGCTGAGGGAGGTGTTTCCCCAGTTTGTACTGTAACTAGTGGATCATCTTGCCTTTGATTGGGAGCATGATATGTGCTCCTAGGAAAGAGCAGAGCAACTCATAGCACCTACAAGCTGTATTTGTTCTTGCAGCTGGGCCATTGAGATGTTTAAGTACCTTTCAGTCTGTAAGTGCTGATGCTGTGCCAAGCCTTGACTCATTGTAACTTCAGAGAAGTTGCCTGCTGAGCTCCTTCCTTACTCGAGGGAGAAGAGGGGAAGAAGCCTCTCTGTGATGTGTGGCAAGGGCTGGAGAGAATGACAAATGTATCATAAAGTAGTACATCATGTCTTCTGAGAATTTTTGCAAGCACTAAATAGTTGATCTTCATCCTTTCTCCCCTGTCTGGACACATTGGAGAATAGGGAGTAGAACAGCAAGGCAGCTGAAAAACTCAGGAATGCAGAGGAAGTCTTTATTGGAATTTGAGTTGGATCTGAAACTCCATGCTTCTCTGCTCAGCCTGCTGGATACTGAAGTGGTGTTGGTAGGTGAAGCTGAAGTGGACCAGGGTTGGAGTACTACCCTGCCATCACTCAGGCTGTTAAATTGTTAGCACGTTCCATGGCACAGTGTTGGTCTTAGCCAAACAGCACTCTCCCAGACAGTGTCTGGGCATAGTTTGTGGCCTGGCACTCTGTGAGGACAGCTCCCAGTAGACAGTTTGGAGGAGACTTTGCCCTTGTGGAGTGGGATAGTTTTCATCCGCGTTCTTTCTTGATTCATGGATAGTTTTCATGTGTGTTGTGCTGTGCTATTTCTTCTTAGGGTCAAGGAAGGGAAGCAGTCTTGTTATTTACAGCCGAAATGCATTCTATACGTGAATCAAGTCCAGATTTTTTTTCTCCAGGTGTGTGCATTTGGAGTGGGAATGTTTAACCTTTCGTTTTCCATGTGTTCTGCTACGTGTAATCAGAACTTCTGAGCAGAAAGGCAGCTTCAGTGAACACTTTTTTTGAGGAATAAATTCTTTAATGATGATGTTCATTTTTTTGTGTTCCAGTGGAAGAAATCGTCCCAAATGTAATTGAACCCTCATTTGGTATTGGGAGAATCATGTACACAGTATTTGAGCACACATTCCGCATTCGGGAAGGAGACGAGCAGAGAACGGTGAGCTTTCCTGTGTCTGGGCCTCAGCCTAAAAGCACCTGCAGGCATTCACCTCTCCCTACCATCCAGGGGAAGGGCTAAAATAAGGCTGCATTAATACACAGTGGAGATGAGGAAAACCCAAGCAAGCTGTTGAATTGTTGTTTTTGCCAGTGTAGGTCATGTATACACGTGCACTGGGAGCATTTGGAGAGTGTGTATGAGGCTTTTAGTATATTGCAAGGAGGAAAATTCTTTCTTGATTCACACTTGGCTGGCAGGGTCCCATCTCTTAGAGAAAACACCTCTTCGTTATTTTATTTCCTCTCTTTTTGCTGCTTTTCCTTGAATCATACTTCTGTGCAGCAACATAGACAATAGACTGGTCATTTCCTCAGTCCTCCATGAGATGCAACCTTCTGTAATTTTGGGCACCCCAGAATAACTGCATTCCTTTGTATCTCTGATGTGCTCTGATGTGTGTGCAGAAACAAGATTCAGAAGCTCAGAATCAGGACACAGCTGACTTTCAGTCAGAAAATGCTCATGACATCTAGGATGTTGGACTGTACCTTCTCTCCCTTTTAAGTATCAGTTTGCTTTCTGAAGAGCCTGGGCTGCTCTGTGTAATTATGTTGTGTTTGCATTCCTCCTGTACCCTGTAAGATCCTCCTGAATGCAATAGCCGGGAAGAGACTTCTTGGTCCTTTTGGCTCTTTCTTGTTTCTGAGGGTGTCTATGGAGGACTGTGAAAACCTTTGAGCTGTGTATATTCCCTGTGCATGCTAAGTTTCTATGGGAATTAAACAGAGTGAGATGGGTGTTGTGAGAACTCTTCCCATTAGACTGTACAGAAGATTATATCTCTTGGAGAGACTCCTCTTAGCCTTCATTTTCCTATAATTCAGGTGAAAATCACTTCCTTCAGAGAGGATTCTAGTAGATTTCTCTTTGGATGAGAGGTAACATTAGCTGTTAGGAGGGAAGGGGGAATAGAGGACAGCTGGAGGAAACCAGTGTTTCTCTAGCAGTGTGAGGTGTTAGTGCTGAAATCCTGAATGCTAATAGCTTACAAAAAGACAGCTACTCAGAATCACCCTGCTCCTAAGCTCACTCAAAGCTTATTCTCTCCTCTTAAGAACCTGCTCTAACTGTTAAACTTACATTTATTTGTGTTTTTTTTTTTTTTCTTAGTTCTTCAGCTTCCCAGCTGTTGTAGCACCATTCAAGTGCTCCGTTCTTCCTCTCAGCCAGAATCAGGAATTCATGCCTTTTGTTAAGGAATTATGTAAGTGAAAAACAGCACTGTGGGCCCAGTAGTGATGTGCACTGGGGGGAGAGTTTTATTCCTTGGTGCTGGAGAGGAAAAAGTAACACTGGGTACATGTTGCTCTCACACGTGCAAAGGGAAAGCTATTAAACTAAAACTTTTTATTAGCTTTGAACATCTACGAGACTTTTCAGACTAGCCTCAAAAATAATCGACTCCTTGGCTTTCCCTGTGTTGGTTTACAGTGTACAAGCCCAATTACTTTGTTTTCTATCAAAATTTCCATTTGTACCATCTAAAAGTAAATACATGAAGGATAGAAACACAGGCTACCTATCAGGCAGTGTGTTTTCTGCTGTCTGCGTCAGACTTTGCTCTGGACCTTGCCTTCCCATGCCAAGCCTGCCCCTGCACACACGTTAGGCTGGCTCGTTCTTGTGTTAAAGCAAAGCAGTGACGGGTTGAAGTCAGTGACCTTCCTGTTGGTATTGCCCTTTGAGTGAGGGGTGAGTGATGCAGCATAATTATGGAGTGGGTTTGAACTTGAAGTATTGGCAGGGACTGGAACTTTGATTCTCCTGTCCAAATCAAAATGAGGACCTGTGGTATTGCTTGGGACCAGGCACACACAGTGCCTCACTTCAGGTAGTGCCGTGAGGGTATAAAAAGCTTCTGCTACAAACATGTTGCCTGCTGAGTTTGCAAAGAGTCCTTGTGATTTTCACCTTCTCTCCTTATTGCAGCTGAAGCACTCACCAGGAATGGCATTTCTCACAAGGTGGATGATTCCTCCGGATCCATTGGCCGACGCTATGCCAGGACTGATGAGGTTGGCGTGGCCTTTGGGATCACAATTGACTTTGACACCGTAAACCGAACGCCTCACACCGCCACGCTGAGAGACCGGGACTCGATGCGCCAGATCCGAGCTGAGGTAAAGGGCAGGCAGATGGGTTTTGCTGCAGCCAAATTGGTTTCTTACAGGATAAGAGAGATGTTTCTGATCCACCAGTATCTGTGGTCTCGTGGGAGCTGTCTCCAACTCCCCCAAGGACAGAAAATGCTGGCCTTGCTTCTGAAGTCAGGAGAGGCTTTCATTTTCATAGGATGCAAAGTTGGTGTTCTTAGAAAGCTGTGCTTCAGCCTGATTACACTGCTCTTTAGCTTGCTTTTTTTTCTGAAAACCCTTACTTGGTTTTAAGGGCATTTCTGAATTCACAAGCACCAAAAGCAAAAGAATTGTGCCTGCTGCATCCTGGGTGACAGAGCACAGTGCAAGCACAGTTCTTTAAAGCTTGCTTTCCACTGGTCTTTTCAGCAGCAGTCAAGCTGGTGAAATATTGCCCTAAAGGCATGCCTGCCTTAAGCACATTCTACTAAGATGGTTGAAATTCAGAGACTGCAATAGCAAATCTCCTTATAGCAGTCTGATTGCCTGTGAGCAAAACGTCTTCTGTGCCCTTCTGCATTCTTGGTGGGAGCCAGGGAGAGTTTGGCTCCTATAGCAGCAGGAGGCAGTGCTGAGCTCCCAGACTGAGCTCTTCCAGCTCAGATCAGTGTAACAGGCCTCGTGTGCTCCTCAGAGCACCCCTCTGCCTCTGTATCCCCTGCATAACTTTGCTGTCACATAGCATTGTCATCACCACTTTTCTGCCAATTCTCTGGTTTCTTTAGCTGACTCTTTCCAATATTGCCAGTGCATAGTGAGGAGCAATGAAAAGGCAACCAGCAACTCCTTTTGTTCTGGTCTTAGAGTAAATTATGGCCTGGCAAACCCTTGGCTTATGGCATCTTCTGGATATGTGTATTTGTTTCCTTACCCTTACAAAACTGTAACAGCACTAGGAGGAATTAATCCTGCTGTGGCCCACAGTAGTGACAATTTCTTTCTCTTCATGCGTTACCTTGAGTAACTGAGCAGTCTGCTGAGATGACACAGACTGTGATTTATGTCGTCCTATTAGTTAATGCTGCTGGTGTGGGTTTTTTTTCTTTTTGAATTACCCACAAATATCCAGCAGAACAAATAGATTCTGATAGGTTCATGTTCCATTTGTGTTTGTGATTTGTCTACAGGTCTCTGAACTTCCTGCCATAATTCGTGACCTGGCGAACGGTTATCTAACTTGGGCTGACGTGGAGGCCAAGTATCCACAATTTGAGGGACAAGAGACTGGCAAAAAGGACACAATAGAGGAATAAAGAAAAGGAACTGAAATAATACCCCGTCACATGTCCACTTTTTACTGTTCATGTTAATATGAAATAAACTTATCGTGTATTATTCAAAGCTGCATTGTTTGTGCACACAGGGACTATTTGTTTTATTTTTTTCCCTCAATCGCTGCCTGAATTTAACTTTAAAGATAACTGCAGTTGGAATAAAAGGTGTTATGAATAAAAAGGCCATTGTATATGCCTGCTTCTCTGTGTTTGTGCAGCCTTGTGCTTTCTTCAGGAATGACTTGTGGTTGGTTTATTTGTTCCTCCTGCTGATTGTGGCTGTGGATGCTACAGGATTATTACAGTCCCTCAAGACCGTACCACCCTGTCAACAGTTCACATCACTTTGGATGCCCATGCAAGATGCTGCATGCTGTCTGGCCTCGTTCATGAAGGGATGATGAAGGTATCAGTTCTCTCATCATGTTCTGGTGCTTCTTGCAGCTACCATAAGAGATGGGGCTCAGTGGTTTTTTTCTGTTGCAGGTGTTCAGTGATACTCTGCAGAATTAGGAGCATTTGCCTGCAGGTGAGCAAGAGGAGTGGGAAATCCAGTTCTTGTTCTTGCTTGGCACGGGTTTGCTTGGTTGAGGGAATGAGCTGTAGGCTGAGATAGCTGGAGCTGTTCAGCCTGGAGAAGAGAAAGCTCTGAGATGACCTGATAAAAGCCTTTTGGTATGTAAAGGGGGGAAATGAGAAAGAAGGGGACAGACTTTAGTAGGGTTTGTGGTGATAAGACACAGGGAAATGGTTTCAGACTAAAAGAAGAGAGATGTAGTTTGGATATAAGGAAAGAAGTCTTGTACAGTGAGGGTGGTGAGGCATTGGAACAGGTTGACCAGAGATGTGGTAGAAGCCCTGTCCCTGCAGACATTCAAGGCCAGGCTGGACCAAGCTGTGAGCAACCTGATGGACCTGTGTGAGTCTCTGTTCATTACAGAGGAGATAGATCAGATGGCCTTGAAAGATGCCCTTCCATCTCTGAGGATTCTGTAGTTCTGTGAACGTGGAGAGCTAGCAGGATCACTTTTTTTCCATTCAATACCTTCTGGCTATAAAGGGTGAAACTGAGGACTGCCCCAAGCAGGTGAGATGAGAGACTGTACTCCACTTTCCATGGGCAGTAGAGGATTTCCAACCCATATGCCTCCCTATAGATGGAGATGACACCTCTGTGATTGGATAGCACTAATCCCTCTGTGACCCACGCCATTTAAGAGATACTAACACCTACTTGTTGTTCGGTCTTTGATCATGTCATGAGAGGCAAGGTCTTGTTTCCCTCTACATCATTTCTAAGCCTACTTCATGTATGTCCAGCCCATGGAGAGGGCTCTCATACTGCTGTAGCAGGGATTTCCATCCTTGGGCTGAAACCCTTTTCAGAGAGTAGGAAAGCTTCCAAAATTCCTAAAAAAATTATACTGGAGCAAAACAAATTTGGTGTTTCAATGGGAAGCATAACTGCAGGTTGCAGTTCACCTGCCTGCCCTTGCTCATCTGTAGCAGCTGAACATGAGGACTGATCCAAGTCTTGAGGTAAAAAAGGCAGCTGCTGCTGAAGCAGAAGGACCAGGGCACTGCAGAGGGAGTGCTTGTGCTGCTTCCCAGCTGCTGGGGGCTGCACCCACCTGCCAGCAGGTGCCATGTAACTGCTTTGGAGGAGAAACAACAAGCTCAGAAGCCTTCATTGCAGCTGAGCAGGGTGCAGCCTTCAGCCAATAGCACCCACCTCCCAGAAGAGGGTGCTGTCAGGCAGAGAATGGCAAGCACCAGGAAGGTGTTGAGCTGCTGGAACTGCAGGGTTGTTTGTTAACTCTTGAGTTTCCGTTGCGCTGCAGCCCTGCTCCTCCAGCACAGCACTGCTCTGGTGCTCTTTGCTAATTCAGTGGTTGAAAATGCTGCCTAGACCCAGGTGTGGATGCAAGAAGAAAGCCTTAGGAATATGGTGTGTTGTGGTTTATTTTTAGGGGAGCACACAGTGGGGGTGTGAGTGAAGTTGGCACCACTCCTCTCCCCATCAGCTCATGGGGTGGAGGGGGTTCTGCCTGATTAAAGGCAATTAATTTACAACATGATTGCTCGAGCTTCTGGGGCAGCCCCTGTGATCAGCGAGGTCTCAGGCATGATGTGCCTTAGTTTTTAGGCAGGAATTATGAAGGGGGACTGCAGAAGTGCCTGTTTTGCTCTTCTGGTGCATGGGACACTGGGGAGGGGAGTGCAATCCACACCTTGCAAAAATCCCCCTGCTCAAACAAGCTGCAGGGGAAGGGCTCATCCTGACAGAGACAGATCCTACAGATGTACTTTGCAAATTCAGCTTAAACCTTTTTGATTCCTATCTTGGTTGTGACCTGTGGTTCACCTCCTGCACCAGATAGGCAGAGTTAAGTATTTATGAGTGGGCACTGCTGAATCTCAATCTAACTCCGCGTTCTGCTGCCCTCATTTCCATGTTCCTATCTGAGCCGATCAGGTAACGCTCTGCTTTCTGCTGTAATCTGCAGCTATCTCCCTTGCAAGGGGGTGGGAGAACACTGCTCATTCATTTCATGAAGCAGCGGGAGATGAAGAGCTCTGACAAAGCCTGTTGGTCCTCTTTAAGCTGTAATTTCAGAGGATCACAGCATCATTACGCTTGGAAAAGACCTCTAAGATCCCCAAGTCCAACCCCAGCCCACCCCCACCATGCCCACTGTGTCCCCAAGTGTCACATCTCCACATCTCTTGAACACCTCTGGGGACTGTGACCCCACCACCTCAGTAGATGTACAGATGAGCAGGAGTTGCGTCCCCCCTCTGCCATCTGGAGCCCTTCAGTAATTTTCCAAATCCCACAACCCCATCTGTAAAAATACAGTGGTGAAAAGAAAAGCCCGCAATTGATTCTTCTGCCTCTTGTGGGAAATCAGATATGAAATAATAAATATATATGATATCCTTCAGGCAAAATCCTGCTAGCCACTAATGCCTACAGATTAATTGTACTAATCCAGCACGATCAAGGGGAGATGGTTGGCTACTTGGCACTATTTTGGTCTCTTGCTTATGAAATTCCATCTCCTTGTTTGAAAGAAAAGTCTTTACATAACCGTAATCGCTCAGATAAGAAAAGGACTAAACTGTCCCAAAACATTTTATCTTCTGCACAGATGCTGCCTATGAATTTTGACATGATTAAATAACACGGCAACATAATATTTTGTTCTGAATAACAAATGTCCCTCTGCAGGAGGGAAGGAGTGAGACTGGACTGGGTTTAGGAGCAAAGAGAAATGGGGATGGATGGCAGTGATGGCTGAATGATCTGGCAGTTCAGCTACCATTTCTTGTACAGAAACCTCAATCTCTACTGAGGGACCTACTGTGGGATGAGGTTGTTGGTGTCCTGCTCCTGCCCCAGGCTCCCACTTATTTGGTCATCCCATTGGGTTACCCTATTTGTTCATCCCATTGGGTCATCCTATTTATCCATCCCATTGGGTCATCCTACTGAGTCATCCCATTTGTCCAACCCATTCAGTCATCCCACTGGGCTATCCCATCTGTTCATCCCATTTGGTCGTTCCATTGAATCGCCCCATTTGAGATGGACTTGAACAGCGCTGAGCCATGGCTTTGTTTAACCCAGGTTTTTATTAGAAAAATAGAAGCAAATTGTCTGCAAATACAGAGAAAATACAGAAAAAAAAATCAAAGGGAATGAAGTGACTCATAGCTGGAGGATCCTACACGGCAAAACTGTGCTGGTGTGTGGTTTTAAAAGGAAGGACAGTTGCAAAAATGTAGTTATTTTGCTTTCCGAAAAGGAACCTAGTGTAGAACAGTAAATAACATTGGATCATACATAATATTTCTGTGAGTATCCACGACTCCTTCTAACTCCTAGTTCTTTCACCTCCTACACAGTCAGCTTCTGCCTAGCAATACTTAAGAACAAAGTCTCATCCCAGAGTGGACATCTAAATAGTGCAGATAAATCCCTTTCTGTTTCTCTCCTCTGATTTTATTTACATAACCACCTGATTTACACAATCTGGGTCATCCATCTCAGGTGTGCTATAGACAGCTGAATTCAGGGGATATACAGGCAGCCCCTGCAGAGCACCTGCAAGCACTGGGATAATAGATAACATAAATAGTTCAAAACAGATATAGCTCTGTATATTTTGTGGTCTTACTTGATACTGGGAACATCTGCAGGTGAGATTAAGAATTCATCTACACTCACAGCAACCAGACTTGAATATTAGGTTGGAGATAAGGAACAAGTTCTTCTCAGAAAGGCACAGGCTGCCCAGGGAGGTGTTGGGGTCCCCATCCCTGGAGGTGTTCCAGAACTGTGGAGATGTGGCACTGAGAGATGTGGTCAGTGGGCATGGTGGGGTGGGTTGGGGTTGGACTGGGGGATCTCAGTGGTCTTTTCCAACCTTCATGATTCTATGAGTTCTCCAGGAACCACAGCTCAACTGCTGTGCTCCAGTACCACGGTCTGATACTCATTGCTCATAAAGCCCCAGTTGGAAAGCCCCAGCGGTCACCTCACCAGGGCAGTTTTGTCCTGTGATGTACATTGCCTCTTCCAGATCATCTCCATCTCCAATTTGTTGATATGCAATGGGATTATTAGCAAGATGTAGAATACAAGGTGTTCAAGGAACGTTTGGATGTTGTGTTGAGGGACATGGTTTAGCGAGAGCCATTGGTGATGGGTGAATGGTTGGACTGAATGATCCTGTGGGTCTTTTCCAACCTTAGTGATTCTATGATTCTATTCTGTGTAATGTGAGTTAGAAAAAGGACAACTCTTTTTTGCTGTTACTTCATTCTAGACAGAAAATCCCTAAATAAGGGACACAATCAGGCTTTGGGGCTGAGCACAGCCACCATCTCCCTGCCTTATTAGGCAGGGAGGCTTGCAGAAATAGGGCAGGCTTGCAGAAATAGGGCAGAGCTGTGCAAAAACTTCTGAAGCAAGAGCATCTTGCACAAAAACAAACCAACAGCAAAAACAATGGCAACAAAAGAAAAAAACAAGCTTAAAAGGATACAAAGCTTTCAGGAAACAGCAATCTTCCACTATGGTCTGTTTTCCAGTGAATGATTTAATTCCTTGCCTTTCATGTACTAGTTTAGCATGCTCTGATCATGGTCTGTTATCAGTCCTTGCATTTAGGGATAATGAATTTACTGCCAGTGCAACAGAAATGCAGGATTAAAGGAGTTAAAATGTTGAAAGAAACCTTCAAAATCAAACAGATCTACTAGGGAAGAGAAAAAAGTCACACACACACACATACACATGAAAACAGAACAAAATGAAAACGGTTCTTAATTTTGTGCAGCTATCCATTATGCTCATCCAGCGACCACGTGGGTTCTGCAGACGGGCTGGCCCAATTTCTGCAAGCTTATAGCACACAGATCCTTCTTTCAGCTTGTGCCACTGTGGCATCAGAGCACTTTGCCACATTAATGGTAGGATGTTAATTTGGTGGGCAGGACAGAGAGTCACATGGGCTGTGCTGGGGATGGCGTGCAGGGCACGAGCTGAATCCAGCAGCCAAAAGCACAAAGGAAAGGAGGGGTGGAGGGTGCTGCTCTCATCTACTTGGTGTTTCTGTAACAAGCTCTATAGTGGCTTCCAAGAAGCAGAAGCAGCTGGGCACCCCTGGTGTATCTGAAACAACATTGCAACTGATTGCTGAGCAAACCCTTCCTTCTCCCACAAAACCACTCTCAGCAGCAAGTGGGCTGATCCCCCTCCCTGTGCCGTGCTTAGCAAACAGTTCAGAGAAGGGCTGCAAAGATGCCAAGTCCACGGCAGGGGTTGGGACTTGGTGGGTTTCAAGGTCCCTTCCAACCCAACTGTTCTATGACTCTGAGATTTGCTGAGGAAGAAGCAGATGCTACTTCCAGCATCAGTTCTCTGTCCTCTGCCAGACACGATGGAGGGGTCTCCATCTCCATCCAGTGAGTCCAAGAAAATTGTCTTCTTGACGTGGCTGTGAGTCTTATTGCAAGCCCCAGCTCCTGTAGTTATCATGCCAGTGGATTAGGCTATGGGCAGGACCAGCAGTGATGATGGTGCAAAACTCACAGTAGAAGCTGTTTTCTGCCAGTCTAGGTCACGCTGCAGGCCTTGGAAGCTGCTGGATGTGCTCTAATTCAGGGCGATGGAAAACCTAAGCCATGTCTTCAAAACAAATGGTGGCGTTCTTGGGCACCTGAGCACAGCTTTCTCAACACTCATGTTTATACCTGAAACTCTTCACTTGAGCAGAGCTGGGGCCAGGGATGAATCATGGAATCATAGAATGGCTTGGGTTGGAAGGGACCTCAAGGATCATGAAGCTCCAACCCCCACCACAAGCAGGACCACCAACCTCCACATTTAATACGAGAGCAGGCTGCCCAGGGCCCCATCCAACCTGGCCTTGGACACCTCCAGGGAGAATGAAATTCAGCTGAGTGGATGCAAGTCAGGTTGGTGCCCTCAGGGCTGGAGAACTGCCCATGGCTTCTTTGAATTACACATCCAGATGTAGTCAGGTTGCTTTTTTTTATTATTATTTGCTTTTTTTCTTTTAATTATTGCTATTAAAATAATGGTATTGTAAAAAAGGAGTTCAACGTGTTGATGGCTGCACGCTTTATGTTCCGTATGTTCTATGATGTTGAGTGTGTGCTTGTTGATGCCACTCGGACAACAACAGAGCAAGGTCTCCTGACATCGTTATTCAGGTGAGGTGATCCCACAGCTATTTCAAAGCATGAGATAGAGAATCAGAAGAGGATGTGGGTGTGCATCTGATGTAGGTTGCTGGTGGGATTTTGCATGGATCCAAAGCTTTGCCTCAGTTTCCTCATATCTAAAATTGGGCTGAAATTTCTGGCATTTACAGAGTGCCAAAGATGGAGAAATTTAATCTCCAGAGATGTTCTTTTGGAGGAAATTCATGGCTTCAACTCTGAACCCATCAGCTAGGGCATCATGTCATCCTCTTTGCCCTGGCCTCTGCTTCATACCGTTTGCAAGTTTTGTCAGTTTAAATGGTTATATATGTACATATTTATATATATATATATCTTTTGAAGGAGAGAGTGTTTTACTCCCTTCTTCTTTTCTGACGACTACTGTGATTGCAACCAACCATGGGAATACAACAGGCTTGATCTTACCCACTGCCTAGTCTTGCTGTTGCACTCTTAGGAACATGCATGTTGCTATGTCCATCAGAAGCACTTGTTCTCCATATTCATCTATCCATTTTAATTCAAGTACTTAGAAATCTCAGGATCCCTTTATTTAAGGCAGATATGGATGAGTACATGGCTCCAGATTGGCTTTGGCTATGGGCAGTTCAGTTTGATAACATGGCCCCATATGGCAGTACCTGGCTGCACTGCTTTGCACCTGGATTGGATGAAAGGTGGCCAAGGTGCTGATGGGATGTAAATATTACAGAATCATAGAATCACTAAGGTTGGAAAAGACCACTAAGATCATCTAGTCCAATCACCACCGTGCCCACTGACCATGTCCTCATGGAGGCTGTTTGCTCTGTGAACAGAGAAGGGATTTGTGGAAATGTGTGATGCTGAATGTCCTGTTGCTCACCTAGTTTTCACTCTGATCCTTTTCCTCTCCTCAATCCCTGTTAGTGGGGACACCAGGCTCCCTGCAGCCTGAGATTCTTGAGGAAGTTCTCACGGGAACTGTCACGTCCTCAAAAGACAAGTAAACATCCCAGGATACTTATGTCCAAGCAGATGTTTGCTCTGGTGCCAAAGACCCTCTCATTCCCACCACATCATAACATGCTGAGCACGAATTGGCTCCATGCACAGCACAAAATACACACTCTCGTGGAAGTGCTCTCCATCTCAGACTGTCTCCATCTCTCCTCCATGGAGTCAAGGAGACACTGAGATGATACACACAGATAGTCAGTGAGTCACTGTAAAGTTCAAAAAGTTCTTAAATTCCTCCTAAAAACCCATCAGAAATGTACATGGATATAAAAATTGTAGCAAGTGTCTCAAGACAAGATTTCCTGTCCCACTGTGCAACACTGGAATAGTTCTTTTTATCAAAGCTTGGATCTCTGTCCATTAACACGACTGTGATCTCATTCTTCTGGCTTCAGCCTGGCCATGATGGCAAAATCAGAGCTTGTGAGGATCCTATTCATGTGGTGACTGAGACTGCTTGGTGAATAAGCACTCGCAAATGTGGTTTTCTGCATAAAATCTGTGCAGTGGAGAATGAGGCAATGATTTTAAGCAGTTTAGTATCATGGTCTCTTTGAATGAGTTCAAGGAGAAAAGGATGAAGTATTTTGCTACTCGGATGGGAAAGGATTTGGTATTGTCCAATCCATTTTCCCTCGAAGAGCTTTAATTATTCCATAGTCCTGATCCAAGCACCTAACATGACAATTAGCAGCAGACAGTAGACCTGGCAATCCAAACTGTCTGTGAGCCATCTCTTTGAAGGGGTCCTTTGAGGAATCTATCATGTCATGTCCCTACGATGGGCAGATCCTGGTGGTACCCAGGGAAGTCTTTGCGTCCAGCATTGTGCATCCAAAAGTGGGACACTAAGGACGGAGTTTGGATCACAGATGAAAATAACCATATTTAGGGCATAAATGTGCAGATATCTTAGAGCACTTCACACAGTACCTATGTGTGAATCGCTGGCTGGAGCCCCAGGTCTCTACGTGAGGGTCTGAGCTCCCAGCTGGTTGGTGGAGGGATGGTCAATATGGTCAGCATATTCATCTTCATCTTCATCAACCATTTCCATTTGGTTATCACTTTTCCATCTCTTGCCCTGGCAGTTTTACCTGTTGCACTGTGGATAGTAGCAGTGTGGTTCTCTCGGTGATAGCTGACGAAATGAAAACCACAAACAGAAAACAGGTTCACTTTGTTTGCCTTTGTTCTTTACTTACTTTATTGAGAATACAAACTATCAGCCCTGATTTTCCCCAGAAGTTGCAACACCCACACAGGCCATGGTGAATGGTGCAAGATCCAGGGATGTCCAGAAAGGCTACTGATATTGGCTCACTTCTTTGTATGTCAAAGGTCTCAGCAATACAACTGGCAAACCTCCCACACCACTTCCTCTTGCTGGCAAAATCTTTACAGCATCATGCTAGACTAACAAAAAGGAAATAAATTAATTCATCTGGTGATTATTTTCTCCTCGCTGAAGAGCTCTGCTCTATCTCTGCCCCTCAGCAGGCCCAACAGAAGCGGTTTTGCTTTCCTAGCTGGCTTAGCCACATTGTAGGAGCATAGTTTCCCAGCCCTGCACTGAAGGGTGCACCTACCCACCATAAGGCCCAGAACCATTGCCATAACAAGGGTGACCTCAGATACACCTAAAAAACCCCGAAATTGTTTTCTCTGGTATATCTGCCTTTTCTGCCCAGAAATGAACCTTCACCAGGCCAGAGGTAGTTGAGGAAGAACTTCTCTACAGTTGATGATGACATGAAAGTTACTCTGTGCTTTTGGGATTTGGCAGCTGTACTCAGTGTTGGCCTTGAGTCACCACAGCACAGTGATGTCCAAGCAGTTGGGAAAGGCAAAGCTCAAACATTATTTGTCCTGTTCACTTTGCAACATCTGTGCCTCCATTTCCCTGCCTGAAGGTGGTTGCTCCAGAATAGTCAATGCAGACAACGAACAGTTTGGGTCTGAAGTGTCACAGCAAGTAGTTTCCCAAAGCTATGCTGATGACTTTCAGTGCCTTCAAAAGGATGCCACGTGCAATACATCCTGGGAGAAGGAGGAAGTCTGTGCTTTAGGAATGGGTAAGGGACTTCTCTACCTGCACAAAACCAGAGGCAGAGATACTTCCTCAACGTGGAACATTTTTCTATTCCATTGGACTCTGCATATTACAGCAACACAACAAACCCTAATAAGTGTTTTCAATCTGTCAGCACTCATGTGGCCAGGTACCAGGGCTGCAAAGATGTCTTGGGGAGTGGCTCATGGGAGTGTGGGCTCACTCTACTTTTCCACTTCATCAGGGACTTTCCAGACACAAGGAACACTCTGGTGAGGGAATCATGAATTATCTGAATTGGAAGGGACCTTTAAAGGTCATCTAGTCCAACTCCCCTGCAATGTACAGGGACACCTACAGCTAGGTCAGGGTGCTCAAAGCCTCCAGAAAAATCATTAGCAGTGAGCAATAAAAACTCTTGAACTGTCCATACTTCTGAGTAGCTCACAGTTCCCGTTATATCAGGGAAAGGTAGGGAAGGAAAGCATCCCAACAGGAAAATATTTTCCAGTTTTCTAGCCCATAAAGTCTGAAGATCTGTTCAATTATTCCTGCTACTTGGTTTGAACTCCCCAAATACTGCCCTGAAAAGTCAACATCCTACCATATGCTTTACGGTGACAGGCAGAGAAGCAGGCAGATGAGAAGCAGCTTTCTCTCAGAAGCACTGTGATATAACAGAAATAAATCCCTCCCAGCAATTCTGGCCACACATTGCCCACACAAAACATTGTTGGCCTCCACCATTTTGGCAGGCTTTAGAGGCACAAGCATCCCATTACCAAGGATGCCAGGGACTCATCCCTTCACCTCTAAGTGCTCTGAAGAGTTGCGTTCTCCAGCCCCATCCCACAGCTGTAAGCAAAGGATATGCTGAGGGTTGACTCAGAAAGCAGCGGGATGGGACCAGTCTCTATCAGTGCTTTGCTCCCTCAAACCTCACCCACCCCACACACATCAGTTTGTTTCCATCCCCATTTCTCAAAGATTTTTCCTTCAGGAATGGGAACCAGATCCTCTCAGCTCTCCTCTTCACTCATCGCAGGGTTCAGTGCTCTCTGCTCAGTGGGGTGAGACCCAGCACCAGGCCTTGTGTCCTCCCCACATTTCATGCTGGGGCCAGCTCCTTCCCGCGCATGGATTTTCTGGTGCCTCCTCAGATACTTCTTCAGCCGGTAGCGCTTCCCACAGACCCCACACTTGTAGGCCCCACCTCGGGAGTGGAGCAGCTGATGTTTAATGAGGTGACGCTTCTGGGGGAAGCATTTCCCACACTTGGTGCACTTGCAAGGCCCCATGCGGACGTGGATCGTTTGATGCCGGAAGAGATTGGCCTTCTGGTTGAAGGTCTTCTCGCACTCAGGGCACTGGTAGGGCTCTTCCTTGGTGTGAATCCTCTGATGCCGAACCAGGTTGGAGCGCTGGGTGAAGCTCTTCCCACACTCGGTGCATTTGAAAGGCTCGCTCATGTGGGCTCGCTGGTGCCGGACCAGTTTGCGGTTCATGCGGAAGCTCTCCCCGCACTCGCTGCACTTGTACGGCCCCTCGCTCGTGTGGATCTTCTGGTGTCTGGTCAGGTTTGATTTCTGATTGAAACTCTTCCCACACTCGGGACAGGGGAATATCCGTTCAGCTTTGGAAGCTCGTTTTGTTGAGAGATCTTTCTTGGATGTGGATTTCTCCTGGTTCCCCTCTTTGGTGGGTTGACTGCATTTCTTCAGCTTCCTCCTTGGGCTCTGTCTCTCCTGGTGGTCATCCTCCACACCAGCTTTCTCTTCATACTGGATTCTTTGGGTGGCTCTCGGGTTTGGCTTCTGACCACAGTGGATCTCACTGTCAGTGCTTTTCTGTGGTTCTTCCTTCACGTGGAGCACCATGTTACCAGCTATGGGACCTTTTTGGTCATGTTGCCTGTCAGAATCCCTTTCCTTTTTAACCCGTCTTCCCTGTAAAACCATCAGTGAGAGTTCTGGATCAAAGAGCATTCCACAGTCCAGGTTTTCTTGTGGTTCTTCCTTGATGTGAAGTTTCTGGCAGGCTATTGCAATGATGTTTTCTGTGTCGTAGGTGGGTGGTCCTGGTTCCTCTTTCATTTGGATTTTCCAATGACAGCTTTTTGGATCACCTGGGATTTTAGGTCCTTCGTTAAACACATACTCCAACCCATTCTCTTCTGACTTAAAGGCAGTTTCCTCTTTAATTCGTATGACGTGGAGAGATGCATCTTCGATGTGTCCCTTGAGTGACTTTTCCTTAGCATGGTTCCTCTGGTGGACGTTGAAATACCGTTTGGTGCTCAAGCTCTTCCCGCACTCAGTGCAAATGAAAGGCCCTCCACGAAGGTGGATCTTCTGGTGGGCCAACAGCGTGGCACTCTGCCCAAAGCATCTGCTGCACTCGGGGCACTGGAAGGGCTTCTCCTGCTTATGGATCTCCTTGTGGGCCGTGAGCGTTCCCTTCTTCACAAAGCTCTTCCCACACTCGCTGCAGGCGAACGGCCTCTTCTCCGTGTGCGTCCGCATGTGGATGTTGAAGTAGATCTTTGTGCTCAGCCTCTTGCCGCAGTGGGCACAGAGGTAGGGCCCACCCTTAGCGTGTGTCTTCCTGTGGGCCGCCAGGCATATCTCCAGGCGGAAGGAACGCCCACACTCCCCGCAGCAGAAGGGCCTCTCCCCGGTGTGGATGCTCTGGTGGGTCCTCAGGTGGCCCCGGGTGGTGAAACGCCGGCCACACTGCCCGCAAGCGAAGAGCTCCTCCGCCGTGTGGATGCGCTGGTGTCTCTTCAGGTTGCCCTTCTTGCTGAAGGACTTGCCGCACTCCTGGCACAGGTGTGCCTTCACCACGCTCTTCACCACGGCCTTCATGGCCACGATGTTATGGGGACGGACTGTCAGGGAGGATACAGAAACCATCAGGACATACACACTGAGGTGTACTTTGATGGACGTGCTCTATTCCCCATAGGGGAAAGGCCAACGAGGTGTGTGTGGTCTTCCTCATTTCTCAGCCTCCTTTGACTCAGCTACAGAAGCAATGTTTGTAACTTCATCTCCTGCCCTCTCTGATCTCCTGCAGGAGTTTCTTGGAATTCCCAGAGATTGCCAGACTGAAAAAATCAAGCGAAAATTAAGGCATTATTTCTTCTCCACCAGCTTTTCAGTATATAAACACAATGGGTCACACCTCAGCTGTTCCATGGAAGACTGAACTCAGGACATTTGAAGCCACAGGATTCCAACAGAGATCGGGAACAAGCTGATTTCCCCTGGCAATGCAAGGATTCATGCACTCATTGCTAGAATGATGCTGAGATTTCAGCTCTATTGCTGCACTGGTGACTTATTCTCAGAATAGTTCTCCATCATTTCACCAAGATTTAGAGGCTACCATCTGTGGGATTATGACTGAACGCCTCTAAGTCAGAATTAATAATGTAATGCAGTTTGCATTATTGCAATGCGGCTGTTGCAATTTCTCCCCCAAACACCTAAGAAAACCAAACTTGGCACTGCTTGCAAAACAAGCTTTGCTGCTTTATGCTGGCACAAGCACAGGGGAAATGGGGTCAGTGATGCCTTCAGTGTACATGTGAAGAAGTGGGATGCAGAAAGCTGAAGTGACTTTGTCCCCTTCAGAGAAGGGTCAGTATGCTGCAGGATCTGGATCCTGTGTGTTGCCATTAGACAGAGGGAAGGGCCAACAGATGTGAGCAGCATCTCCTCTCAAGACTGTGAATTCCAGCTGGGAAAAGATCAAGAAAGACTGAGGGGAGGAACACTGTTGCTGGAGGTGACTGCCAACAAAGCCATACGGCTGGCCAAGCTTATACTGGAGGTGCTGCTGCCAAACCTACCAGTCATGGGGTGGCTGCCAGGAAGGACATGGATTGCCAGTGAGACCTCCCCTGGAGTTCTAGGAGGCTGTGACTGGGAAGATGAGTCTCTGGGGAGATGGCCACCAAGGCACAAGGGATGCAGGAATGTGCCATGGATCGGGAGATTCAATGGGAGACTGGGTGTGTGGACATCCCAACACAATGGTGGTGAGGAGATTGTAGCTGTATGCTCCTCAAAGGAAAGTCTCAGAGTGGTAAATGAAGAGGGACAGCTATTTCAGAGGGCAGTTATAATGAGAAAAGTTATTTCAAATTTAGTCCCCTTTGGCAAACCCATCTGGATCCCCACTGATGTTTGAAGATCCGCCTCTGATGCACAATGGTGCTCCTGTCCAGATGGAACTTGCCAGACTGGGACAGAAGAACTGATGGAAAAAGTAAAATATCTTAAAAAAGCAACCACCTACAAACTTTTCTGGGGTGAGGAGAGACAAAACATACACACTTGGAGGAGGACACGGGCCCAGAGCTTGCCAGTGGGGGTGTGGAAGCTCCCAGGTGGCCGGACCCCTCCTGGGTGGGGAGCTGATCTCTGACCCTACAACAGATTTTAATCCAGCGGACAAAGCCTCAGCATTGGCCAGGCTGCTAAGAGGGCTAAGAAAAGTTCCAAAGCACATTGTTACCCAGAAAGGCCATTCCCCCCTCCTGGGCAGGCAGTAGAGTCAGCCCCTGACCACCAATATTTAGGAAATCTGCAGCAGCACTTCACTGGGTTTTGTTATCCCTGGCAAAAAGCAACACATTGGGATTGGCGGTAAAGAAAAAATCCCTGCCTGTTTTCTTCCTTTCTCTTTATTTCCAAGCATCCAGATCCTGCCAATCCAAAACCCGCCTTTCCTTCCAGCTCAGCAACCAAGGACAGCATCCCAGCGAGAGCCAATTTGCCTTTTCCTCAGCCTACCCGGATACATGGAGATGGGCTGTCAGAAAAGCACCTTACCTGGGTGAGCTGTCAGGCTGGGGCTGGCATCATCCCTCTCCCTGGGGGCAACCAGGGCACAGCGTGCTGCTGCCTCCCTGCATCCGCAGCCCGGCCGACCAAAAGGAAGTCTGCGGGCAGCACAGCAAGAGCTGCCGGAGGAAGGGTGAACTGAACAAAGGCGGAGAGCAAAGGGCCGAAGGGGATGGGGTGCCAACGGGTGGGATTCCCACGCGTGAGTCCCGCTGCTGGCTGCAGCACTTGGGGGGAAGGAGGAAAGCTGAGGGCTGGAGCTCCGCGCTGCCTGCTGGGGATTGTAGTTCTTGCCCTTTCACGGTCAGGATGCGGCTGCTTTGAAATGAAAGCGTTTGCTTTGTACGAGGGAGGATGTATTGATCCAGTGGTTCTCTGTTTGCAGCAGTTCGCAGCCCCCAGAATGGAAGCAGAAAGGCTCGTGCCTTGCAAGCAGCAAAGCAGCCCTTGTGTTGCTCAATGAAGGCACAAAGAGTGTGCAGGTGGTGCAAGGTGGATGCTGAGGCAGTGCAGTGACAGAGAAATCACTGCAATGTCACCAGATAGGTTCCTGCAAGCAATATATTCTTAACTTCTAGATATAAGTTTGCAATAATGGTGGTGATGGGTCAACAGTTGGAACAGATGATCCAACTAAGGTTTTCCAACCTTAACAATTCTATGATTCTATGATTCTATAATATTTAATGTGATAACAAATCAAGATTTTGGTGGGTTGTTTGGAATCTCCCTGAAACTTAGGAGTGATCTAACAAAACAGCTAAACAAAATATAATAATATCAAAGAGGGAATCTGCTTCAGGACATTTTTTAATGCAAAACTGAGTTGCACAAAAATATTTTTAATTATAGCAGTAATTATTAAGAAGTAATGATGTTCACCTTAGATCTGCATATTTTAAATGGGTAGATATCAACAGCAGTTGGGAATTAGCAATTGCTTCTCCTGTCTCACAAACTGATGTTTGGACTAGGACCTAAATGATTCTATGATTTAGCAGAGTATTGAGCATCACTTGGGTGAGGCTGAGGCTCAGCAAGACCTCAGAGAAATCATTCAGACCCTCCTGGATCTGCCTGGCAGAGAGGTTTTGAGACTCAGCAGGAAGCTCTGCCTTAAGGGTGGCACAAGGCTGCAAACATCCTATTCTCCTGCTCTTTGATTTAGGGAAACTGAGGCAGGGGAGGGTGAGATGCCTGCTCAGCTCACACAAGAAAGTTTTGTGTTGCAAGGCCCCTGGAATTCAGAAGCTGTCTATACCTTGTATGGGCCTTGGTTAAAGTCTGCTCATGTGTTTTCTACCCCAGTACAAACCACCAACATCAAGTTTGCCTTACTCAAGTCTTCTGTTTTGATGCATGAGGTTGTACCACAGCAGGTCCTAAGCAGGACAGACCATGATGGAAAGCCACAGGTGTGTTGCAGCAAGATCCCTCACATGCAGAACTGCTTAGGCAACATTCCCCCTTTCCCATCCTTCCCATTACCGTATTACATTCACCCTAACCTTGCCTTGCACTGGGATATTCTTTAGATGGTGCCAGTCATCAGCTCCATCAACAACCTCACCCTGACATGCCCTAACTTTTGGGCTATCAAAAATGGACTCAGAGACCCTCATATTCATTCCTAAAAGGGCTTCGTGGCTGAAGTCATTGGGGCATGGTTAGGGTCCAAAAATGCCTCTTCCTACTCCCAGTTTGGAAGTGGTGCCCTTTTAGTCTGAATGAAATCTCTGCTACTCCACGGTGACCCATTTTGGAGGTGAAGTTGCACTGCTGGCTGCAGTGACTGCCTCTGCAACATACCACTAGATGCCAGTGGAAGCTTTTCCCAGCCTGCTCCTGCCTAGGGGGATCTCACACTGACAATTCGATTTGTTCTACTGTATTTTCCAAAAGCTAACTCTTCATTTTTGATTTAATAAGGCCTCCTTGCATTTGGGAATTAGGGTAGTACATGTAAATATTATGTGTATGCTTTGTGTATCTTCTCCCTCTCTTTTTTTCACTCTCTGTATCTCTCTCTGTTTATTAAATGTATATAGATATAGCTACTATATATATGTACTATATATATATAATTTCTCAATGTCTCCACAAACAAGGATTTCACCCTCATGCTCCTTCCCTCATCCCTCTTCCTATCAAACACCCAATTCCCCAGACTCTTCACTGGCCAACTCCTCTAGTCCACCATGGCCAGTGTCCTAACGTGGCAGTGGAAACACAGAATCATAGACTCATTAAGGTTGGAAAAGACACCTAAAATCATCAAATCAGTTGACCCATCATCACCATGCCCCCTAACCCATATGCCTCTGTGCCACATCAACCCTTTATACGTACAGGTGTTGGCATGGCGTGTCCAAGCCCTGTCCTGTACTGGGAGATGTTCCCAGTAACCAGCTTGTGTAGTTTGACATTTAGCAGAAAGATGGATGAATGAAACTGGATGGATGGATGGATGGATGGATGGATGGATGGATGGATGGATGGACGGATGACTGGTAGATGCTATAATACCAGAATGCTATCTGCTGCTGGAAACAAGATGTTAGGTTTAGTGGAGGAAAGGTCCAACCCAGTCTAGCAATTCATGTTTCTTCAGATAAATCCAACTCTGCGTTTGACCAACCAGCTGTATCCAATGAGGCTGCACATGAGAAGTGAGAACTAAATATAAGCTGAGCTGTCACATGCTCTGGTGGCTGATTAATTATACAGTGAAATAAAAATGGAATTTGGCAAAGTAAAGGAGAAAGGGAAGAAAAATGAAATCTTTGCCCTGCTTTACAATGGAAATATTGCTGCAGGTTTTATTAAAGATGCCACAGTTAATCACATCAGGAGGTTGAAAGGAGTGAGGTGGCTGTGCTGGGTGCACACAAAGCAGGAGTGCTGGACAATGCAGCGAGGGGAGATAAGGGAGGCAGGAACCCAAACTATTATTTGTTCAGACCGTGATTGTTCCTGAGATTAGCAAAGATGTTAGGTGCTAGCTGAGGCTCAGTACACCATAGATTGTTGTCATTAATTTAGGAAACAGCTCTCACGGCAGGGCAAATGTGACAAAGGAGAATAATATTTTTCCCCCACCCTACCTTCTCTAGTTGCTTTTGAGCACCTGATTAAGAAGAAAAGCTCTTTTGTTTTCAGCAGCTTCATTCAGTGCTCTTACAGCTTCATTGTGCAGCCCGAGCTCACCTCTTCCCATCCTGATGCCATGAGAATCATGACAGAGTCTGTGGCTGCTTCTATATCTGCCATGCTCAGATGATAAGGGCCTGAAATGAAAAAGTGACTTGAGCACAATAATTGCCAGCACTGATTTCAACCCATTCAGGTCACCATTAGCTGTTCATGTCTGTCTTGTGGGTACAAGCATGTCTGGGGCTGGAAGTGGGCTCTTGGTGTCTTGATCTGGCTGCCTGCAGTCTCTCAGCATGATGGCACCAGCATGGATGGTGGTGGACTTCCTATATGTGGGCATGGTGGGAGGGATCCAACACTTCCAGGTGTCCAACACGAGGAGCAAGGAGCTGGGCCTTTACAAGGACTTTGGGATCTGGCCACTCTTAATCCCTGGAGTCACATTCCCTCCACCCTGGCTACAACGTTCCTTTCTCAAAACAACATGTCCACCATCTTCTTTCAGTAGCAGTTTGGTGTCATCTCTCCGACCATTCTGTTCCTCAGGCTCACCCCTTCTCACTTGAAGAAGGGCAATCAGGACTTCCATATATAAAGTCTACAAAACTAGACAGTCTACAAGACAAGGGTAATAGAAACATTTTAGGGGTTGGAAATATTCAAGTTCAAAGTGTTTTTAAGTACAGAGCAGAAGGACAATGGGCTGGTGAAGGAGAGAACTCAAGCAAGACCACACATCAGCTTTTCCAGCTTCCTCAAATGCCTAGAGAATAGCAAACAAATTTACCTGTTCTAAGCAATTAAGCCAGTGGAATCGAAGTCTTTTGCATTGTCCTCTGAAGACTCATTTGTGGATGCTCCATCCCTGGAGGCATTCAAGGCCAGGCTGAATGGATTGAGCCCTGGGCAGCCCCATGTGGTGGCTGGCTATCCTGTCCACAGCAGAGGAGGTGGAACTAGATGATCTTTGAGTTCCTTTCCAACTCAAGCCATTCTGTGATATTATTCATATTTAGAGTGTGGTCCAAACTAGCACAGTCAAAAAACCCTTTGGATTCAAGCCATGCTGTCTTAAAAACCTAGGAAGAAATGAGGTCTTTACGAACATACAGTATGATGCAGAGGGAGGCCAAAGTGCAAAGAAAAATGTTTGGGAGCCCGTCTGCTCAAGGACACGTAGGACCTCCACACCTGGGGTATTTTAGAGGTGTGCAGATATGGCACTAAGGAATGGAACAAGGTAGGGCAGACTGTTGGTTGGACTTGTTGATCCTGAAGGTTCTTTCCAACCTAATTGATTCTCTGATTCCAATGTACATATGCTCCTAGTGATTCAGGCCCCAGGGGCAGTGTTTGCTCTTCTGAGTCCCCAGAGCTTTAGGCCCTACTGGGTGCCTATGGTGAGAGACCCATCAGCAAAACTTCTTGACATTTAATTACAGATACTTATCATCCTGCCCAGGTTTTATGATAAAATGCCCACATAGTCACAGTGCAGGATCTTCCAGTCTGAGCTTACAGTGTCACAATGATTTGCTGGGAGCTGACTCAAGGGAGAAAAGATTTTTGACATTTTGTGCTTTATTGTCTTGCTTTCTTACTCCTCTTTTGGAGGTGGAGAAAATGAGTGCCATTGATTTCTTGTACTTTACATGGTTTCAAAGGAGAGGACGCATTAAAGGTCAGAAAACAAAGCTGGAAACACACACTCTCATGGTTGTTTTTTTTTTTTTTCCGTTTTTCTGTTTTATTTGAAGCAAAACCTTGAGCAAGCACTGGTTCTCAAAACTGACAAAATAATGACATCCAATCGTGATTCTTTGTGAGCACATAATGGATGTGAAAGCAATATGAGTAGCATTGCTCTTTGGACATACGATTTCTTTCTCTGTGCAATTAATTTGAAGCTCCTAGACTTAGCTCATTTGTTGGCATTGTTTTAGGGTAAGAGACCTGCTTCTCTGAGACTGTAAATATAAGGATACTTCTTCCCCCTCACTGCAAACAAGCCATGTTCTATGGCAGTGTTCCACCTGAGCACATTGTTGCTGTTTGGCTGCATCTTGTATCACTGGGAATCTGATATGACTGATAAGAGATGAGAATTCAGAGCAAGATTTGTATTTATAATCATAGAATCATAGGATTGTTTGAGTTGGAAGAGATCCTTAAAGGCCACCTGCTCCAACCCCACTGCAATGAACAGGGACACCTGCAGCTCCATCAGGTGCTCAGAGCCCCGTTCAGCCTGATCTGTCTCCGAGGATGGGGCTGTCTCCATGGATGGGGAAATGCAGATTTACTTTGTGTGTGTGCGTATAAAACCCCGGACTGCCCTTGTTGTTATCCAATTCTCACCATGAAAACTTATGATATGGAAACATACCCAAAAGTGAAGGTCTGATTAATAACCTGTCTTCTAGAAAGACACCCAGTGTTGATTGCAGGAACAGACAGTTCATTCCTTACCTAAAGGTATTTGACAGAGTCACAGGATGGTTGAGGTTGGAAGGGACCTCAGGAGTTCATCTCATACTCAAGCAAACCTGCTGAACTGTGTTCAGAAAGCTTTGAATATCTCCAATTTCCAGGATCATAAGTAAAATAAAAAGAAGTTTTTGTTGAATTCAAGAGTTGTCTCAGCTTTAAAAACACCTGAGAACGGATGCTCTTAAGCCATGGTGAGAAGGCATGCTCTTAGGCCATGCTGTTCCGATCTCCACAGAGGACTTCTACATCTCCTTAACCAATACTAATTGTGCATTAGTAAGACCCAATTGTGTCACAGAACTGAAAAATGTGAGGACTCTCAACACAAGCACAATGCCTTTGATGGAAGTAAACCCCCTGTTGATTCTCAAGAGCTCCTTTGGTACGGGGGGGGGGAGGCTGTTTGTCCCTTCCCTGACTGTGTGGGGGAACTGCTGTGATTACCTAAATGTGGGCCATGTCCACGGAGTCATTAGGAAACTGGTGGATGGCTCCCTGTTAAAGGAGCAGGTGGTGCTTATTTGCAGGATAAGAACCACAAAAGACACCTTTGAAGCATCAGTGCTTTGTTGTTCTGCTATTGAAGTCAATGAGAAGTTTAATACTGTCTTCAGCTGGAGTGGAACTGGGCTCTTGTCACTGATCTTGAAGCACATACTTAAGCAGAACATATTCTCTGATCTTCCAGTCCTCAGATCTGCTGCAGGGATGCCCCTGACAGGGGAATGGGAACTGAAGGTTTTTGCCACTTCATCCAGTTTCACTGGTGGGAAAGCCAAGGCTTAGGGGAGAGAAGTAATTTCTCTCCACACTGTTGAAATATGAATGCAGTGCTAGGTATTGAAGCCACGTTTGCACCCACTCATCTAGGTATGTATATGAGGAAGGACTTTTATATAATCACAGAATCACAGAATCATAGGGGTTGGAAGGGAACTCTGGAGATCATCAGGTCCAACCCCCTGCCAAAGCCATTCCCAACAGTACATCGCACAGGAAAGCATCCAGGCAGGTTTTGAATCTCCCTGGACTGTCTAACACCTGCTTAAAAAACTTCCACTGATGAAGAAACAATTTGCCTCCCCAGGCAACCAATTGCAGTGTTTCTTCCAGTAGGAAGCCTTCACAGTGCCCCTAACACAACCTCACCTGGCTGTGGGGAGGGGGCTCCTTTCATTACAAATCCCATCTTTCTGATCGTCTGGTGTTATTCCCCATGCAGTGGTGCCCTTTTTCTGTGGTTGTTCCTGACCCAGCTAGGCTGTTGAAGATAAGTGGGCTGAGATATCTTCTAGAAAGCATCCTTTTTCCCTCTATTGACCAAATAGAGAACCTGGGCATCTGGCTGAAGTTAGACACATAGGGCTTTTTAAGGTAGGCTACCTGACGGAGGTTAGATGAAGTCTGCAAAGGGTCTTGCTTACATCTGTGAGGCTGGTGTAGGAAAATAGAGTAGCCTTTGTTCAGTGGATAAAGCATGAACATCTAATGTCTTTGGAGATGTTCACGTCTCAGCAGCTCCAACTTTTGCTCAAGTGCAAGTCTCCAAAGGCTCTATTTCATATCTCTTTTCCTGGTGTGGTATCTGGAATACCCTGAGGCCATTCAAATGGCAATGAACACGCACATTTAGATTCCTAATTTGAAACTCTGGTGTGAGTACACATGATCTGGTGCACACATATAGGGCAATTGCTTTTCTGTGCTCCCAGTGTCCTCACAGCCAAGGAATTTCACTTGTGCTGTACATCTCTATTGAATTCTTCCAATGGAAGAATATTATTTGGACCTTCTTACATTCGGGGACTCTCAAGAGACCTCTCTGCTCACTGATGGAGGTACAGAGAGAATTTTTTTTCTGGGGAAATCATTGAATGAACCATGTGAAGGCATTGGGTTTAGAATTAGAATTTATGAATTAGAATTTCTCTGTACATTTGTGCCAATGGAGAGGTGTTAGCTGCTCCTTAGAAATGCTTGTTGAAAATATAAAGCCCAAATTAAACCTCTTCTGTCTGAACTGTGCCTCACGTCCCATTGACTAAATTGACTCAATCTCTACTGGCTTCAGATCTGAAGGTGACTAGCTCAGATGGAGACAGCTACTTTCCAGATGCTTGCTCTTGGCCAAATATTCCTCCCTCCATCTTCTTCAGCCTTTGTGCACAGAAGGCCCACGTCTCTGCTTATTTGTTTTCAACTTACAGTTAACTATGTTTGTAGCAACTGCCTTCTGTTTCTTGATTTAATCCACAGTAATTGCAGGACTGTGGGAGGAGAGCATGATCTTGCCAGCTCTGCTCTTCCTGCATTGTCTTGGTCTGAATTCATGTACAAACACCGTGCAACAAAAGCCACGTCCAATGGTAATGAATGCTTTTGTGAGCTGTCAGGGGGAGAAAAAGGGAAATTAGTAGGATGAAAATTCATGGGATGTACAATGCTAGCCTTCTCAGAGGAGCTATTCCAGTTACTGGTTATGTCCAAGAAAAGCAAAGTTTTGTCCTCATTCTCCTTGTGGTCTGCAAAGAGAGGCTGTGTTAAGGCTGGCTGCTAAGCTTTGAGAGTTCATGACCCAAACTTCAAAAAGGTGATGATTACCACTGACATGCTCAGCATAAAATTTGTCATTAGGAATAATTGCTTCACAATTAGCATCGGATAGCCCATGCACTTCTATTTCCTGTAACACTAAGTAGGATTGTACCATGCTGCATTGTAAGACAACTGATAACTGATCCTGGAGAAAGCTGGCTCCGTAAAATGTGGCACAGCTGGGTTACCTGGAGCAGATTAATGCAGCATGGTGCTCTACCCTGGTGAGCAAAGCCTGGGCAGCCCGAGCTGATGGCACATCCTCCTTGAACTCATACCTAAGGACTCCAGAGATTCCTCTGGAAACCTCCAAGGAAATTTCTAATTGCTGGTGACATCATTTCTGCAGAGAGGGTGACTCTTGAGGAAAAACATGCCAAACTCCTGTCGCCTCCCTTTGTAAAGCTTGGGCAGTGAGAGAGCAAAGGCCCATTTATGGAAACATTTGCCCATAGTAACTTCAAAAGAGAAGACAGGGGAGCTCCTGGAAGATTCAGGTTGTGCCCTTGCACTGGCTTTCGGATACTGGGTATCAGTTATCAGGTCTCCTGCCAGTTTCCTGCTTCAGGGACCTCTAGGACCCCCTTTGGAGCCAGCTGCTTCAGCAGTGCCAACTCTTGTAAACTGATGCCAAGAAGGTCGTGGTGCTGTGGTTTCCTTCTCAGGAGGGTGCTGCCATTGCCTGCCACAGGGGCAGAGAGCATTTCTTTACATGAAGCTTTGTCTGTCTGTCAGCGGGGAAAAACAACCAAGAAACAGGTGGCTACTGGTCCAGTAGAGAACTGCTGTACTGATGCAGAGCCATACACCAGGATACATTTGGATGTCACTGACCTGTGAGTGCCTTTTGGTCAAAGGCAAATCTAACATCTACAATCCCTAGAGATGGGAACATCATAGCCAGCAATACGTTCCACGCTGCAAGGAAGAAGGTATCACCAAGATATTTTTCCATGCTCACCAGTGATTTGAGAAGACTGATGTGTTAGCTCCCAATGATCCATTAGCTCCCATCCGTGGAGTTACTCAGGGCCAGGTTGGATGGATCCCTGGGCAGCCTGAGCTGGTGCCTGATTTAGTGGCTGGCAACCAGCCCACGGCAGGGGGGTTAGAACTGGATCATCTTTGAGGTCCCTTCCAACCCAAGACATTCTATGATTATCAGTGGATGAACATGTTGAGACCAAGTCCTCACAAAGTATTTCATGGCAAACACAACAGGGTGCTCCAGATTCAGCAGCTGCGGTCTCTGAATTACGCACTGATGCTCTTCACTCCTTATTCATCAATGCAGGAAGGGATATTGTCTAATGTGTGTGGACAGCACAGTGTAGGCACCAGGAATCCATTATTTTCTTTGTCACTCACTGGAAATTAGCATTAAGTGATGGTCATTAACTGAGAAATGCTTCTAATCAGTCAGGATTTTATCAAGTTATATACCCATCCTTTCTAGAAATTGAAGGCATCCTGTCTGACTTGCAATTGGAATTGAACAAAACAGAGGAAGACATAGCCTTCAACCTCTCCTCCCAAACACCCAGGAATACATTATTAGCCACTCCTTTTCTAAGCCATCCATTGGCCTGTACGGGCTCAGTCTCGAGGGAGCAAGATTGGAAGACATTATGTAGAATGGAGCTTTGCTAGGTATCTGTTTCTTCAAGAAACAATTAGATTCAGCAAAAAAAAAAAAAAAAGACTTATGAAGTGTAATTATAGAACTATGTGATTAAAGGGAAAGTTAAGATAATTCATGTAGGAAGACGGCAAAACATTAACCAACTTGTGGTAGGGACAGTCCCCATGCTTTGCCTTACAAGAACATTTACATTTCGAGGAATGGATCACGGAAGACATTTCAGTGTGACTTAGGTGCTTAATTTAGTAGAAGTGGGCAGGGTTTCAGACACACTTTGCCTGTGAGCCCCTGATGAGTGGTGACTTACCATTAATCTGTGGGGATCCATGGGGATCCCAATGGATTCATGGCTCTGGAAGACTCTGCTGGCAGTGATCTCTCTGTGCAATGGAGAAGGACCTGAGTGTGTGCTAAGCTCACTCAGTTGGGCCAATTGGCTTATGGGGATGGTGACACTTCAGGTATATGCCTAGATGATCTTAGTGGTCTTTTCCAACCTTAATGATTCTATGATTTGATAATTCTAAATGAGATATCAGAATAAGAATGAAACCTTTACCCAGAACACGTATAAATCCCTTTATAAGTGACTCCCTCCAAGACACAATTAATCTGGGCTGAAAGCAGACCTCAAGAAAAAGACACGTGCTCCACAAATGCCCTCCTATCTCAGTGGTACTGTGAAGGGAAGGGCAGACATGCCATGTAATGCTCAGACACATACTGCAGAGCCCAAAGTTAGATCAGACAACAACTTATAGGTGATTGATAATGAAAAAGCCTTTTTCTCTGCTGCCTGACTGCTCTCCTACACCAGAGCAACCAGCAACTGGGTTCACCAAACCCTTTATAAGTGATGGCTCACTGCTATGTGAGAAATGATTGGGTTTGCAGTGGTTTGGGAGGCATGCAAAATGCAAAGCATTTGATTTTGACAGGGTGCTGTTTTGTGGGCTTTCTTTCCCTTTGCTCTGTGCTTTTTATTCTTACATTAATCTGTGACAATAATAACAGCCTAACAGAGGGAGGGAAAAAAAAAAATAGTTAGCATAAAACCAGAAAAAGCTTCTTTGGAAAACAGTGGTGCATCGTTTGACATATTTTTGCATACAAATGAGATTCATTGCTATAGAATTAACCCACATGTGAGATCTGTGGTTTTAGGCAAAGGGAAGGCTTTAATAAAAAGCAGATATTAAAAAGTGATGATGAGGGCATGAACTGGAATTGCTTGGGGAGGGTTTCTGCATTATCCGTTAAGGAATCTGGGAGCTTAGATGGCATGCTAAACTTCTGAGCCTTTCCAGCATGTTTTTATTACTTGTAGTACTTCAACATTCAGTTTCTGGAGACCTCAGCAAGAGAGAGTTGGTCTTGTCACAGGAAGAACAGCTCAGCATGGAAAGGAGGGAAGCAAATCAACAGAGAAGGGCTCACCAATGTTCTCACCAATACTGAGAACTGCAAGAGCCAGGAGGGGACCTCCAGCCCCTGCCTGGTGGGCTCTTTTCCCCCTTACACTGCCACTTTACGCAGGGAATTTGCATTGCTTGAAGTCATTGAATGCCAAGACACTTTCCAAATCCATACATTTTGGATCAGTGAAATGCTTTTTAAAAGGAACTTCAGCAGATGCCCACACGCTCGCAGGTTCATAAAGTTGCAGGAGAGGTGACAAAGCATGGTACAATCATGGGCTGCACGCATTTTCAGCCCAGTTCAGTCATCTCCCAAACACTCGAGATAACATCATTCATTTCTAAAGCATCTTTTGAATGAGGCCCCTTTTTCCATTAACTTGACCTGGTGCTGGCATTTGACTCTTGTTTGTGGCATCTTTCCACTGATAAGCAGTGGGTACATACACACTTCTGCAGTGACATGGGCAAAATGTTTCCAAGCACATCATTTTATCTGAGGAAATGGCACCTGCATGCTTCTTTTTTTCTCTCTCCTCCTCTACCACCCCCCCCCCCCCCCCAGCATCCTGCCTTTGAAAATCACACTCTGTCTTCCCAGCTCCCCTGGGCTTCCAGGCAGCTGGCCATGTCAGAAAGAGGAAAGCTTAATTGCTTTGACCTTGACAAAAGTACAAATGCACAGGAAGAAATGGAAAAAGAAGGAGGCAAGCTCTTCAATCATTAATTTTAACAGTAGTTAAAATGAACCAGTTATCGTGATTACATTTAACAAGAGTTAGTTTTTGTGTGTGTATGCTTTTTTTTTTTTTTTAATAAAATAATTTCACTCAATGAAAGCCTAAAAGAATGTTTTTAAAGATGGCACAGCAGAGAATCATTATTTTCCTTCCCAAACAATAAGACTTCCTTGTAAAATTCTTACTGGTATAAGAAGTCTATTGTTCTACATCACTATAAGCATCATTTTATGATTAAATGCATTGTTTTTAAAAGAACAGCTTAATTTATATATATATATATATATATAAATATATACATATATATATATATATGATATATATATATATATTATATATATATATCAGGTTCCTAACTTCAGTTTCTCCTGAAAGAAAAATCTTCCACATCTCTATGAAAGGGATGGATGTGTTAGTTACAATTCCTACTGCACCAGAGTAAGACTCCCTAGGGAAGAAACTTCAAACTCTTTTCTGCATTCAGGACCAAATCAAAGTACTTTACTCAATGGCTCCATCCTTTACCTAGTAAATTCACAGAAAGGATTTCTCTTCTACAGACCTTGAACTAAGGAAGCCAAGAAGGGCTGCGTCATCCTGGCACACAGCCTCTGTTAGGTGCCAGGTTAAGCACTGTGCCTGGCTGGTAGACCTCATTTCTCCAATGAGGTGACCAGGGATCACTTGCAGTTGATGCTTCCATTTGCGTTTAATGAACTCAAGCTCATTGCTGGAATCAAACAAAATATTCTGTGCAGCTCGGATTCTAAGACTTTTTCTAAAACAGTGTCCTTAACCAGAGCAGAGCCTTCTTGTCTTGATGCAGCCTGTCTGCAGGTTGACAGAATATTTTTGTTTTTGTTGGGACCCAGCCCAGCTTTGCTCTGCATACCCAGGTATTTGCTTTCTCAAGCATTATTTCTGTCTCCTGAAGTAGTCAGGAAAGAAAATACACAGTTTGAATAGAGGTGTTCAAGGCCAGGCTGGATGGGGCTTTGAGAAATCTGGTCTAATGGGAGGTTTTGGAACTTGATGATCGTAAAGGTCCCTTCCAAACCAAACCATTCTATGATTCATGATTTGGCATTACTGGAAATAGAGAGGGATGCACTGCTGTCCTGTGTCACTCACAAATAGCTATGCCAAATTGACTTATGCTTGCTGCAAACTCCAGGGAGCTGCAACATGAAGATTTCCAGGATATTTTTTCCTTGTTTCCTTCCTCTGATACATTTCTTGCTGGTGTTGTTTCTTTTTATAAGATTCATGGGAGGTATGACTGAAAATTACCCTAAAGTTCTTGACCGTTTCACAGGGGATATTTCTATTGCAATATTCAGTCTTTACTAGCACACTCTCAAAGGTTTACTTCAGTCTGTTACTATCTTAACAATGTCTTTCCATACAGATTTAATTGTGACAGCAGAACCATTGCAGAGCTGGCACATCTTGTCTTCTCATCAAGCCTGGGAAATTTTGGTCATAGAATCATAGAATTGTTTGATTTAGAAGGGACCTTTAAAGGTCATCTGGTCCTACTGCCCTGCAATGAACAGGGACAGCCACAGCTGGATCAGGTTGCTCCTGAACAGTGACAGTGTTAGCCTCATTCCTGCTTTTGGCATGGGCACACTGCAAAAAGCATTTAGAGAGCAAGAGACTCATCATTAATACTACATGACTCAGAGAAGTCTATGGTGCAAAGCTGGAAAGTGATATTGCTGACAAGGTGCTCACCTTCTCTGCCAGTGCCAATTTTGGTACCCATGGGTGCTTATGTCAGAGCTGTGCTGACATGTGGGTGTACTGAGTACATGTGATATAAATGTTCAACATACATAATGTTATATATTCAGAACATGTGCAATAGACTATCTGTATGCACATGTAGGAATATGAAAACCAGAGAGCCAAACCTTCACTGGCCAACCCATATAAACTAGTAGCAGTGAACACTTCATCACACCCCTTGTCTTGGATGAGATATCCTACAATCACATACAGGATCTTCTGGCCTCTCTGAATCACCTGCCCTTTGATATCAGGGTTCAATGCCTTATTCTGATGTGAAAGCAGCCTGGGTGAGGTGCATCCCTGACGTCCTCCCTTCTCCTTCAGAGCATGTCCTCCCAGTATGGAGAGGTGTTCAGCACCAGCTGAACTCCCCTGTGTAACAGTTGCTTCCCTCTGTGATGCTTAGCACAGCACAGGTTTGACACCAGCATCCTTTGAAGGTCCAATATGAGTACACAAAACCATGATGCCCTTTGCAACCCTCTTCAGTCCTGCAGTTATCAAAGAATCACAGAATCATTTGGGTTGGAGGCAATATTCAAAGGTCATCGAGTCCAAATCCCAGTGCCACGTGAGTTCTTCTCACATGCTTTTGCGTCGCAGATAAACACAGAGTAAGTGGCAGATGGGACAATCCATAGATGGAATAGTTTCATGCACAGTCACAGCTCTGAAAAATCATCATGAAGACTAATAAGCACATTAGGTTGTATTGGACTCACTCGAATTGAGTCACTCAAAACAATAAGCTTATGAAAGGAAGTACAACTGCATTTTTAATGCTGATACCTCTGATTACCATACAGAAATGAGTTCCCTTCACTGGAGTATAAGCCCTATCACTCCCTCTATCTGACTGAGATGATAACTGGTGGATGGAAGTAGGAATGAAAGGCCTGACCCAGGTAGCTGATAAGCCTATTTTAGTCTAATTGCAGATTAAGTGATTAATTGAAGAATTGCATTAGGGATTAAACATTACCCTTGGTCTTCTGCTTGCCTGCCAAGGAGATGTCACTGGACCTTGTATGGGCAGGTAAACACAGATTCCTTCTTCTCTGGGGCCTTTTGGGAAAGGAAATCTGATGTAATTTGGAAGGTGGAGGAACAGCCTTGAAAACTTCATAGCTCCAGGGGAGGAAAGGGAAAGACAAGCTGGGTCTGATTAAGCAAGCTGAAGTCCCATAAGAAGCTCAGGTACAGAATCATAGAATCCTTAAGGTTGGAAAAGACCACTAAGATCATCTAATCCAAGCCCCACCGTGCCCACTCAAAGAATCACAGAATCATTAGGATTAGGAAAAACTTTGAGATCATGAAGTCCACCCACATGCACAGAGCTGTACGGACACTGCTTTAAGACCCTACAGACATACATTTTCTTTGTCTTTTCTTCTTCACTGGCTTCAACACTAACTGAAGATCCTTTAAGGTAGCTGCTCAATCTAAGAGCTTCTGGGAGGCTTTTCAGTGACACAAAGTTCAGTCTAAAAATGTTGGTCTGTTTTGACTGAGCTATTTCACTCAGTGTCCAGTGAACCTCCCCCAGCGTAAAGAAGGGTCTTTCTTTCAGTCCTAAGGAAGGACTGAAGCTAGGAGTGGTGAGTTTCCCAGCCCTGTGCTGGCTCAGAGATAAGAAGCCAAGGGCATCAAACTCTACATGGGACTGACGAGGCCAACAGGAATGCCAGGTTCCCTCATCACTTGCAGACACCAAATTCAATCCACCACCCTGAATTTTGTTTGTTCATTGGTCTAAGTTCCTTTTGGCTTTCTTATGAGTCACTGCTAACCCCAGATAAAAATAAACATGAAATATTTTGCCTTCTCCCTCTCCCTCCAGCAAATCATACTCATACACATATGTACGCCCCACCCTGGCAAGCATCCTGCATTTCTTATGAATTTAGGAAAACAAGGAAACCCTGTTTTTCTGCCAGATTTAGCCACTGATTATGTTCCGCATGACTTCTCAAAATCACTTTATTTTGAAGGCCAAATAGCAGGCTGCAGAAAGAAACAGCCTGTGTGCCCAACAGCTTGTCTGCTTTTTTGAGATGCACCAATTAGATTAACAAAAGGTATTGTTTCTACTCACCACCTTCTCTTGCTATGAATTTTAACCACAACAGTCCTTCTGTGATAAGAGAGATTCAGGGAACCCTTTGCATCATCTTAAGGCCAGGTGAGGGTTTGTGGGAACCTTAATGCTCTCCAGGCAATGTGACTTACATTACTTAGCACAGCACAAGCTTAAAAGATTTTTTGATGAGGAAAATCTGTTTCTTTATATCCTTACTGACTGTAGAGCACCAGTGATTCCTGGTTTTGTGCTGAGGGAGAAGAGAAAGGACAGAGTGAGCAGATGCATGGCTTGGCTTTGTTGATCTTGCTTTGCCAAGATCAACATCTTGGTTGATTGATCCTGAGAATCAGCTCTGAACCTGCTGCTGGATCAGGTTTGTGTAATGCAAGAGATATAGGAGAAGAAAAGCAGAGGCAAGTGGGAACAGAAGCAGGTGGGATATTATTTGGTTTATTCCCTGTCTTGGTGAGTACTGGCCCATTTGCACAGACAGGGTTTGCTCTTGGGCAGTCTGCTCCTGGGCAGTCTGATCTAGTGGCTGGCAACCCTGCCCATGGTAAGGGAGTGATCTTTGAGGTCCATTCCAACCCAAGCCATTCTATAAAAACAAATAAAACATATGGGTTACTCTGTCACCAGAGCAACCCCAAGTCACTTCTTCAGAACATTTTAGTGCTGCCTGTGGAGTCAGCGTGGGTCTCACACTCCTTCAGCCAAGCAGCCTAGATGTGCCCTCTAGGTCTCGCAAAAATGTGGCACCAGAGAACATCTTGGATAAGAACCAGTTTTGTCAATGAGTCAGAAATGTGCTGGTATCCTTGGCAGTAAGTCATATGTTCTTCCACCCCTCCTTGCCTTCTCCAGCGTCAGTTGGCTTCCTTGTTGATACAGACGACTCAAAGAAATTGCAAGGTCAGATATGGACTTTTCATCAGCTTCCCTTCCTTTCCCTAATGCCATTGCTCTGCTCAAGGCACTCTACATGGGAGTCATAGAATCACAGAATCACTAATGTTGGAAAAGGTCTCAAAGTTCAAATCCAGCATGAACCCATCTCCATCACACCCACTGACCATGTCACTGAGTGCCACATCTACACTTTTATTCAAAACCTCCAGGGGAGGAGGACAGACAGAATTCTCCTTTGGTCTGGAGTTACTCCATAGTACTGCTGCTGGAACAGTGCAATGAGTGAGAAAGTAATATCTGGGTAGATTATCAGCTGAATTGAGATGGGTGGGAGTGAGGCAGCACTCTGCTACCAGCACACTGAGGGGTGTAGAAATGCTTCTTTATCACAGTTGACTACTCAAGCAATCATTTCATTTTAGAAGAGAAGCTGCCAATATGTTGATCTCAAAAAAAAAAATAAATAAATAAAAAAATTAAAAAAAAAAAAAATGGAGACAGTAAAATCAGCATATGATTCTGTACCTTTTCTGAGATGGTTTTACATTTTTAATGGGAAAATTGGCTTCTAATAGGACAAGGCATGGAAAAGCTTCTGCAGGGATAATGCGTTGCACAGCTTGTATAATTCTCTGTTGATATCTGTTTTGAGTCAGGATGTGGGGAGTGCAGGATTCAGTTTTTGGCACCCACTTGAGCTCTCTGCAATGCAGTGAGAAAGAGCTGAAGGAATTTTTGGAGGCTGAGAACCCACTGAGCAGCTCTGACAGAATGGTGGGAATTGACCCAAAGGGACATGGCAGCACTTGTGGGCTCCTTCTTGGGAAAGCTTCAGAGAAGTGATTTACAATGTGTTTTGACATCACAGACTCCTTGGAGAGCTCCTCAGGAAGCCTTAGAGGACGTGATAGAAGGAAATAGTCCACTACAAAGAGGAAAAGATGGAGCCAGCTTGACCTGCTAAGGATCTTAGGTTAATTGAGGAGAGCTTGCAAACAAAGGGGGAGATGCCAAGACTCAGGGGTCCTGCAGGAGAGGCACTCAGCAGAGACACTGCAGCCATATTGGAATGGCTCAGAAACAGCACACTGGGTTGGGGAGCAATGGGCTGTCCCTCCCCATGACATCAGGAGCAGGCTGTAAACAGCACAGCGAGTTTCCTAGCACTGGTGTGTGGCTAATGGTCCCTCAGGAGGGCAGCAGGCCACTCATGGAGCTACTTGGTGTGAAGAGAACTGTCCCCAGGAGCTTAGCCCTTGGGTCCCTTCAAGAAGCATTTTGGGGTGATACCAACTGTGATCATCTTTATGGAGGCCTTGCAACTGCCTTTTTGGTGAAGCTATAAGGGAAGATGCCAGGAAGGCCAAAGCCTGCTGGAACTAGACTGCAGAACTCCAGTTTCCATGTTGGCAAGGAAATGGAGAAAGCAGAGGAGTCCCATCCCCATCGGTCTGATGCAGACCTCACAGCACACTAAATCCTGCACCACCTACAAAGATTACGGTCTTTGTAGTGATAGAGGGATAAGTGATAGAGGGAACTTGAGGGTCTTCCCAAAGCTTTGGTGGTGTGAACCTACCCTGGACAGGACTGGGATTCTCTCAGCTTTGTCACTTTCCTATAGCAGGATACAGACTCCCAGGAGATACAAGGGGAGGATCAGAAGGGGATATAACTTCATCATTTGGGAATGGAACCAGGCTGATCCTTGCTTTGCTCTGTGTCCTTCACAGGGTCAGTAAGTGGCTCCTAGAAGCAAGGGGTCAAGGCTGTGACTGAAGCTGGGAAAAGGATCTTTATGGTGAATGCCCTACTGTCACAGAGACATTTCTGATGGGACAGAGGCACATTCCAGAATGCATGTTTTCTGTACCTAGCTGTAATTTGTGTTCAGCAATTTGCAGTTTTCACTTGGTGCTTAACAGTTTAATGAGTTTAATGCATTCATTTCTGTCCTTTAACCTTGATTCCTTTTAGAGGTTCGTCAGACTAATTTATGTTCCATCCTGACGATTCAGTTCAGCAGCAGACACCTAAGTGGGGGAAGGGTCCATTTGTTGGCGGTGTAAACCAGAAAGGAGACAGCCAGACAGTTCCTTTGCAACCTCTGTTGTCCCTCGGTGGTGACACATCAAACAGAACTCCATCCTGAGCATTGACATCTTCCTTTCTCACTCTCCTGGCTTGTATGTGCCTCTCTTGGGCTTGGTTTCTGGGCATTTTTGGGGAAGCTGAGTGTGAACAGGTGAACAGGTGAGCAGGTGTGAATATTCCTGTAAGGGGAATCCTCACCCATTCTGCTTTGCTGCTTTCAGGAAACAGCTGTGTTCTTGTTGTGACTTCACACTCAGGTTGGCTGGTGCCAAAACCAGGGCTGTTCAAAGTGCTGAATGAGAGCACGATGACTCCATTAGCTCATTGCCTGGTCTATGCTTTTTGCACTGCACCTATTCATGTGGAAAGATGGCCAATATTTAGTTATGTGAGGTATTTTTAACACAGGTATCAGAACAGTTTGCTCAATTAATTAAAGCTAATTGAGAGTTACTCAAATGGCAGTTTACTTTTGGGCTACCAATATTTCTGTTCTCCAAAAATGCACTGCAGTTTGGGCAGAGATGGACCACTGTGAGCTGGGGGGTGAGTTGGCTGATCTTGTACAACTCTAGTTAGAGCCACTTATGAAGCCAAAATACTGCCAGAAAATTGTTGGGATCATCCTAAAACTATAGGATTATTTGATATCAGGACTTGTGGGCATGCATAACCTCATTAAGTTACATTTAGATAATAGAATCACAGAATCATAGAATTATTAATGTTGGACCTCTGAGATCTTCTAGTCCATCCATCTTTCCAACCATAGTGATTCTTTCCAACCTTAGTGATTCTATGATTCTATGATTCTATCCCCTCCATGCCCACTGACCACGTCCCTCACTGCCACATCCCCACAGTTCGGGTACACCTCAGAGACTGTGACCTCACCACCTCCATGGATGGCCTGTGCCACTGCATCACCACTATTTCACTATAAAGTCTTCTCTAACACTATATTCTGGGCTCCTGATTCCACTTCTACATGGAAAATATTTGCAGATCTTGGCTATTGTGCTGCTGCTGGTGTCAGAAGTTGCACTCATAGCATCACAGACTCATTAAGGTTGGAAAAGACCACTAAGATCACCTAATCCAACCATTAACCCATCACCACCAAGCCCACTAACCCAGTGCTAACACAGACCCATAGGTCTCCTCATTCTAGGTGTTGGTAGCAAATAGCTTATTTCAGATGTGACATGTCTGGGAGCAGTGTGGGAGGATGGGATATGGTGTGGGTTTTCTTCTCTCTATGAAACACAAGGATTAGGCTGGTATCTTTCATCTAGCATAGATCCTAGAATAGCACAACAACTCCCAGCTCCTCCATCCGCAGATGGCTGCAGACAGGAAGGCTGTCAAAGTCTGGCATTAAGGAAACCTCTCTTGCTTTGACTCAGCTAAAACTTTCGTATTAAATCCAGAGTGGCAATTTGAACATGGATCAAAGCATTATGACAGCTGCCAGCCTTTGAGACAAGGTTTTCATTGGAAAAAGTGGTGAAAGGAACACAGCTCATGTGTTATCAGTGGATAATGGATTTTAAATTGCACATACCTTGAAAGGTTGGGATTTTTGCTGAGAGCTCTTGATATTTTTCTTCAGACTACAGGATGTTTCTGCACCAGGATAAATGGGTTTTCAGGACTGGTTTCATGGCTGCACCGATGCTTTGTTAAATTGAAAATGTTCAGCAAGACTTTGAACAGATAAAAAAAGCCTATTTCCCCCCCACCCCCCTAATTGTAGTCCTAAGTCAACAAAGCATTTAAATACAACCAACTTGCTGCTACGTACAGTTTTATAGCATGCCAGTTTTACATTATCCTATGTTGCTGCTGTGGTTACAGACTTGCTCCCAGTGAGTGCCTTGAATCCTCATCTGCGTGGAGCAGATCTTGTGTGGGTTGTGTGCAACCACATCAACAGCCAGACCAGTGTGATTTATTGGACATCCTCATAAATGTCTACAGAGGGGCCAGTCCTCCTCAGCTCCCTTCACTGCCAGCAGGGAGAAACAGACACGGTAGATGCTTAAAAATTGATTTCAGATGCCCATGTTGAGATGAGGTAATACATGCTCTAGACTCCTGATTGCCCAGACACAGGGAAATTAACTCAACAGAGATGCTTCCACTCAGGGAAGTGCCATGAGCTGGTGTGACAGTGTACATCCTCACAGGATGAGCAGAATATCCAACAACAAACCTGGCTGTGGTGGTTGAATTGCCATCTATTGGTGCTGCACTTACGATTTTAACCCAACCTATTTATTGACCAGCAGTGGTGCCAAACATAAAAATGAAGGCATGATGAAAGTCTCCCTTATTTTCATGGGGTAGCTTGTTTGGAATTCCCTGCCAAGATGATTCTCTATTTTTACTGCAGTCCATGGGATTGGAAACAGAAATGCTGTGCCCATGCTGCTATACCAACACTGAAGGGGCAAGAATTTTGGCAAGAAGAGGAAGAGGAAACTATGTTTACAGAAAAGAACAGCACTCCTACTGTCAGCTTTTGTAAAAGTCAAATAGGAAAGAGGCAATAAATAATGTGTGGTTGTTTTTTGTTTTTTGTTTTTTTTTAGTTTCTGGGCTTTTCTTTTTTCAGTTGGAGGTGGTTTTGTCCCCACTCCTTAAGAACAGATTTATTATTTCACTTTATTTTTGCTGTGTGCTTTTGTGTGTGCAAATAAATGCTCATTCAAGAATACAGCTGATAGCATAAAATAAATATTTCAGTGTCCCACTTCACAAAATAAATTTGTAGTGACAGACTGATTGAGGGAATGGTTTTCTCAAGAGGGATGATGACCACATCAGTCGTTTTCTACTCCCACTTCTGCCACCCTTGATCAAATGGAGCTCTGTGGAAAACTGTAGGTGTGATTCATCATTACTGTACATATTGTACTAATGTAAAAATGAGATGATACATCAATTAGGTGATCCTGGTGGGCTTAAACAGGTTCAGAATATGGGCTGTTTCTGTGTTGAGGAATAAAGGATTTATTCCTCATATATAATTATTTGACTGCTCAGTGAGAATCTCTTTATTGTTAATACAGAAGTCAATGTCATAGTTCATGGAGCCCCAGACACCTGAGCAGGATCTGTAAGAGGATGATTGCTGGAACTCATTGCCCAAGGAGGCTGTGGATGCCCCATTCCTGCAGGCATTCAAGGCCAGGCTGGATGTGGCTCTGGGCAGCCTGGTCTGCTGGTTGGTGACCCTGCACATAGCAGGGGGTTGGAACTAGATGATCATTGTGGTCCTTTTCAACCCAGGCCATTCTATGATTCTATGATTCTATGAGTGAGTTGAGGCCACAGAGTGCCCATTCTTTTCCCCTGCATTGATTGAGCAGCTCAAAGGTAGATTTCCACATCATGGACATTCCGTGTGACATGAGATGAATCTTTCTATCCAACAGCTCTGACATATGTAGGACAGTGATTGCTTAGAAACTGGAGATGATCTGTAGTGTTGTACACATGGACTTGGAATAGCAAGTTTGCTGATGATACGAAGTTGGGAGGATTGGCTGACACACCTAAAGGCTGTTCTGCCATTCAGTGAGGGGAGGGGAATCAACTCTTTGAAAGGGTTGATAACTGCAGGACGAGGGGAAATGGTTTTAAGTTGAGGGAAGGGAGATTTAGGTTGGATGTCAGGGGGAAATTTTTTACAGAGAGAGTGGTGAGGTACTGGAACAGGCTGCCCAGAGAGGCTGTGGATGCCCCGTCCATCCCTGGAAGTGTTCAAGGCCAGGTTGGATGGGGACATGGGCAGCCTGGAGTGGTATTAAATATGGAGGTTGGTGGCCCTGTGTGTGGCAGGGGGGTTGGAGATTCATGATCCTCGAGGTCCCTTCCAACCCTGGCAATTCTGTGATTCTGTGATTCTGTGAGACCTGGACAGGCTGGAGAGCTGGGCAGTAAGAAACCAGATGAAGTTTAACAAAGGCAAGTGTAGAGTCTTGCATCTGGGGAGGAATAATTGCATGCACCGGTACAGGTTGGGGAATGACCTGCTGGAGAGGAGCTCTGTGGAGAGGGACCTGGGTGTCCTGGTGGACGACAGGTTGGCCATGAGCCAGCAGTGTGCCCTGGTGGCCAAGAGGGCCAATGGCATTCTGGGGTGCATTAAAAAAGAGCGTGGCCAGCAGGTCGAGGGAGGCGGTCCTCCCCCTCTACTCTGCCCTGGTAAGGCCTCATCTGGAGTACTGTGTCCAGTTCTGGGCTCCCCAGTACAAAAAAGATAAAAGAAGATCTGATCATGACCTAGAGAAGAAATCAAAGAGAAAGTTTTGTGATCATATATGGCTCTGCAGCAAAGTAGATACGAGCACAGGCAGAACTGAAGCTAGATCAGTTAAAACTAGACTAACATAGCAATATGATGATGATAATTATGACAATGCCATTATTTGCAGAAGTTAGAAACAATATGGCAAATGCAGGTAAGGCTAAAAATTAATCTGTGCTCACCCTACAGCAGTCAGACTTGCATATTTGGTTGGATATTAGGAATAATTTACTCTCAATATGAAAGGTGATGCAGTGGCACAGGCTGCCCAGTGAGGTGGTGGGGCCAACCATCTCTGGAGGTGTTCCAGAACCATGGAGATGTGGCACTGAGGGATGTGGTCATTGGGCATGGTGGGGTGGGGTGGGGTTAGACTTGGGGATCTCAGAGGTCTTTTTCCAACCTTAATGACTCTGATTCTAAGAGTTGTATCATGGGGACAAGAGAGTCCTGGGTCCTTTCTGGTTGATAGCTGGGTGCTTTCTGAAGGCACCCAGCTGGCAAGATGGCACAGACAAGAGTCAGTTAAACTCACTGATTTCTCCACAGGGCTACAGACATTTGGCAGCGAGAGATGGGGGAAAATATTCATATATGAGAAAGAAATGGTTTTTTTTTAGCTTCCACATGTCTGACTATCAAATACTGCTGCCTGTGCATTTACTAATTTGTATAAAAACTTGAATTTCAATTTTCTTTCAATTTTCTGCTGAGCACTAATTGAACCAACTAATTATTCTTTACTTACAGTGAATTTGTGCTGGCAAAACACGATGTAATGACTCTTGATCTAGGCTGTGTTTGCATTATCTAATAAACCCAACAGAGAAGACCGCTGCCAAATCCTGCACTGGGCAAATTGTGAAGCCCTGCTTTGTTTACCTTCTTGCACGTTTACCTTCTTACAGTGAACAGAAGTTCACCGAAAACCATGGTCAGATGGAGATTGTCATGGCCAGTGTTTAAGATGGTAAGAGAGGGGGAGGCAGAGAGCTGGGCATGGGGGATGCATGCACAGTTGATTGGTTTCAGAAAGTCAGAGAGTCCTTAGGACGCAGCATTAGATCCAAACACACTATAGCTTAGTCATGCATATTTGAATGGAGTCAGTCTTTACTTATTCTCAGATGAGATCTGAATTTTAAACTTTTCTACACAAGCAGAATCCGATATTCGTTTATTCTTGCAGCCTCTACTGACCCTACAGACCAGAGCCTGGTCTGACTTGCTCTAATACAGCTTCTAGGCTGAGGGCATCTACAGTCAGGTGCATCCCCAATGTCTCTGGGGAGAAAGATTGCTAGGGTAGAGGTTTCTGCAGTTTAGCTGAGACGTAAGCAATTTTATTTTTTCATCAACAAGGCTAAGTGTTGAAATGCATTACCCAAGAAAAATGATGTGCATGGATTCTGCAAGTATCAGTAATCAAGTATTCACCAATAACACAAGAGGTGTAATGCAGAAAGAGTATTATGTATGTGAAGCCTCTACGAAAGTCAATAAAGTATTATATAATGTTCAGTGTTCTTGCTGCACGATCTGGAATTTAAATGTAGAGAATAGGAGATAATGAACGTGACAGGAGGTCAGATGTGAGGGTTGTTGCTTCCCAATGGAGAAGCTTTGATGTTCACTTTGTTCTTCACTCTGAACAGAGGGACTGTAATGATGCTGCTACTGAAATATTATGTGGTGGCTCCTGGGGAACAAGCACAGCAGGGCAGAGACTGTCCTACATATGGGCTTCAGACTCCTAGTAGGGGAAACACAGTGAGCAGGAACGATGGGCAATAGGTGGGTGCAGGAGAAATGGGAGCATCACTGGGGAGGTATCTGGGAGTACATGTGGCAGTGAGACCTGTGGGGTCTGGTACAGTGTCACCCATGTCGTTGCTGATAATGTCATTGGGAGTTGTGTACAGGCTCCTGGATCCCCAAACCAGATGGGAGCCAGGTCCCACCTGCAGCTGCTGAGCCCCTGAAGGTGAAATGCTGTCGTGCTGCTGGAGAAGAGGCATGCTCTTATCTCCATCTTGGGAAACACGACCTTCTAACTCATCTACTGAAGTAAGACACAGTATTTTTCATTCCTTGTGAGTAACTTGGTGCTAGAGAATTTGCTGACGGTGGACTCCAGAGAGTGTCTTTTTCTGTTAGAACTGCAATCCCTTCATAGGGGTGAGAGTCCAGTATGCAACAGCTGCCTGTATGACAGAAAACATGATGGCGTCACACTGTCCATTTCTTTATTACTTTCCCCCCTTCCCTGACACTGCTGTCTCATCAGATGAAGCTCAAGCCAGCACCAAGCCCACATCTGAGTTTGCATGTGCTGGTCTCTTCTTGCTGCACTGTCCTGGATTAGTTGTCACAGCGTGGTGAGAAATAACTCTGTGGGCATTCCCTCTTCTTTCCCCAGTGCCACCCAAAGCTGTGATGAAATAACAAAATGAATAAAAGTCTTCATTTAGGACATGACAAAAGGATGAAAATTGGATGACTAATTCAGGGTAATCAAAGCATTTCAACTGCAGATGAAGAGCAGAAGGTACAAGAGAGCCTAAATAAATACGAAGTGGTTTTCTTTGGCTTGACACAAAATGATAGTGTCACACAGCACTCCTGATACAGAAAAGCCCTAAACAAGCAATTCACCTACAGGTATCTACTGCCTTTGGAGACCCACTCAGCCTCTTGTTTCCCACACTGTCATCCATGTGGATGTTTCAGACACCACTGACCACCTCGGGTGCCCTTGGCAGCTAAGTGTAGGCAAGTCAACCAGCTTCTGAGATGTAGCTTGAGGGACGTATCTTTGTACATGCAGGTGTCTACAAGTCAGCCTCCAAACTCCTCTTATGGCCAGCAGGAATATCACCACCGAATGTCCAACACCAATATAGGGTCACCCAATGGCCAACACCTACACGTGAACAGTACGAGTCTTTCACGTGGTTCTGGAGAGAGATGTGATCTGGACCAAGAAAAGGGGATGATTCTTTCAGCAAGGCGCAGGTGGGATATATGGGATTCTCAAGGGCTACACAGACACTGTCTTTCCAACAAATTGTCTGTAAACAGTAAGTTGAGACAGTTTGACTGTTTGGGTTGTTATTTTGTACGGGAATAACCAATAAATAACACCATTCAAAATGGTGCTGATGAGTCACTGACAAAGGAAAAACGTGTGATCCTTTCTTGCTGAAACATGTTTCGGGAGCTTTGATGTATCTCTTTTTTAACTGCCTTTGACTGCACAGACTTTTGGTGTTATGCTGCAGATGGGACTGCTTGTAATCATTTCCCAAGGAGTCTGTCCTGTGTGAATCATAAATGTCTTGTGGCTAGGAGCTAATGTAATTTCAGAACGTGTGGGAAGGGCTGATTTATTGAAGGAGTCGCTCGATGAGGTTGAGGTCTGCAGAAGCTTGAGGCTTTCCTTTCAGTCCTTTGGAGTAAAGTGGAGGGGGTGGCAGATTGAATTTATTTCATTTCACATCTCTGCCTATGTGGGTTCAGCAGGAGGGGAACTACAACCTTCCTGGAAGATTTTTGAAGTTGAAAACTTTGATAAAATGCAACATTTGCAACATTTTGTCTTTATTGCTTTGCAAGCAACTTCCTAATATTTGTCAGTGCTGACAAAAGCAAAAATGCTTTGAAAACGTTTATACACTGAGAGGAGGAAATGAATGAGGATTAGCAAGCAAGCTTGCTGTTAACAGCAAGGTGAAGTCTTGCCTGGAGAACAGCATACTTGTGGAGGTGTACTGCTAGTCACGGTATTTAGCAGTGAGCATGGAAAACATGCAAGGAGAAAAATCTCAAAGGTTCTACAATGAGAAAATATAAATCTGAATCACAACCTTCAAGCAACTTTATTGGTTATGGCATTGGATGTTTGTGTTTTGTCCCCTGCCATTTATCCCTTGCACATAAGGAGCTGCCCATGACCAACGCAAGAACATCATTGCCTACTCCAGCTCCAGGACTACTTTCCATGGAGTTTCCTATGCCTTCTGACCATTCAGCATTTGCCACATACTCAAGCTAGCTAACAAAATCCAGGAGAAAAAAGCCTTGGATGTATTAAGGGTGTGCTGGGTGCTGTCTGGTGGGAGGGAGTAGGAGAGGGACTCTGTAAAAAGCTAAACATTATGTTTCTCTAGTGAAATTTGAATGTAAGACAAATAAAACCACACTGTATTGTACATGAAGAAGGAGAAATTATGTGACCAAAGCTTGCTGACATTTTCCAGTGGTGCCAATATCTCTAACAAAAGACACTGTCATATGGGTGAACTGTACAAGCCAGGCATCTGTCTGTATGTCCAAAGATGATGTGGCTTTTGAGTTCTGAAATAAATCTGTGTTTTCATAGAATCATAGAATTATAAAGGTTGGAAAAGACCTCTAAGACCTTTAGTCCAGCCCCAACCCACCCCCCATGCCCACTTACCGTGTCCCTCAGTGCCCCACCTACCCCCTTTTTGGAAAAAATTTTGTCACATGCTGGTTGGGCAGGTTGGGTAGGAGACATAAGAGTCATGGCCACTGCAGTGGTACACATCTCCTCCATAGGCTGCTGACCTCCTGAAAGGAAAGCCACCATGATGCATCCTGTTGGGAACAGGCGATGCATGACAGACTGACCGAACAACTAGTTAAACAGTTTTCATCTCTGATGTCTAAGGCAGAAAGGAAAGACCAGTAAGAATTTCCCATTTCCACAAGTCCATATTACAAGGTATTCATGCGAGGATTAAGTCTGGAGACATTCATGTAAACATCTCAGCTTTCTCTGCTAACCCACAAATGCTGGAGAAACTGGGAAAAACAGAAGAAAGCACTAGGTAATGAATCTCCTTCTTATTTCACATGAGTAGCTTTGAAAATCCTTTCTCCCTCTCTAAATCTTGGTCAAATTTAGAATATATATATATATTTTTTTTTTTTTAAATGAAAAGCCAGTGTTTACACTGACCTGTGAAATGCAGTGCTTAGTCACCTGTTGAATCACCATTTTGAATCACCTGTTTCCCTTCAGTTTTGTGAATAGCCTCAGCTCCTGTGAAATTCTCTTTTAGGAATGAGACACGAGTTTGCTAACTATTGGGAAAATGTCAAGTTGTTCTGGTTCAGCCACACAAACTGATTTGGGGGATGGATCTAGATATATAAGTGGTATCACTTGCACATACCAGCTCGTGCAAAACAAAAACACTGCTCACAGAAATATCTGAAGAGAGAAAAAAAAAAAAAACAACAAGTGAAAAACAGTGGAATTTTTTTTGTATTTTCACATACACCACCATCAAAGAAATCTAAAATGACTTTGGGAAAAAGAACAACATTTCTCCTGTCCCTTGCTGTTTTCCCAACCTGTAAGATTATGGGTTTAAAAACTCAATTCATATCTTCAAAGCTCTCGGTGGGTCAGATAGAACTGATCAAAACAGAAAAATAGTAAATCTTTGGCTGCAGTTAGTTATTTCTGTCCATGCAATGGTGCAATGGAGCTTTCTGCGATACGGACGGCTCGGCACTCGGCTTCATGGCTGGGTTTGTCCAAAGGGACACAGCCATGACATCCAAAGGGACAGAGCCTTTCTGTCCAGTTCACGGGACATTTCTACTTGTTGCTGAAAGACATGTATGCACCAAAGGACTGACCTTAAGAATTCCATGGTTCTACGGTTCTAAATCTGATCGGTGCTCAGCTCCACCAGAAATCAACGAGAATTCCACACTCAGCCTATGAAGGGATGTCTGAAAGTCCCATTAGGTGTCCATCTGCATGCCTAAATCCCAACAGTGGTTGATAGCTTGAAAAATTATTTATTTTCACATTATTTATGAGCAACAGTGTGTTCATCAACCACTTCTAGCAGGGCTTGTTGTTAGCACGATGGACACGACTCATACTTCTGCTGTCTGAGTCACTGCTCTGACCCGGAGCTGTATGCCAGGTTTCAGATGTGCACGGAACTGTAGACCTCTCAGATTATTATATTTTTTGTATTTTGGTTTTGCACTTTGAAAAAGAGCCCATGCTGCGTTAGGTGCTGGATGTTTTATGGACATCCACCAAGAGAGGTCTGCGCCCCAGAGAACTTCTAAGTGCTCAGCTGGACAAATGGATGAAGAATCTAATAGAGGGAAAAAAGAAAAGAATCTTCCTTGGAGTGACACCAAAAGTCTACAGAAGTGGTGGAGAGAGTGCACAGGGGTTCTATTCCCAATTTAGCGCTTATTTGCTTTCTGAGAGTTTCTTGCTCTGTGAGTCATCCTCTAGCCACAAGACATCTTCTTAAGCAACAGGATTATAAAAATGTGTGGTTCTATATATACATGCAAACAAACTGAGGGCCAAGAAAAGGCATCATTAGCTATTCAGAGTGAACTCCAACTTTCCCTCGAGTGTTGCTATTGTGGCTGAGTGGATGAGTAGTTGGTGGAGTTGTGGTTTGTTTGGTTTTTTTTTCATCTCCCAAAATGACGTATAATCTTTTCAGTAAGGAGAGGCTCTTCAAGACCTGATGGCTTATCTGAAATGCATGCACACACTGAGAATAGAGCAATTCCCAGCCTGGATAGCAGGCAAGGAGAAGACACTGGCAGGGATGCCCATAAGGTATGAAATCACAGCAATCAGCAGATCTCATAAACAAACCTGGAGCTGGGCAGCACTCAGGGCGTCCCAGGGCTCCTCACTGCCTTGGTTGTGTGCTGCTGCTGAGTTGGCTAAGATGCTGCTTTCCTTGTGTGAGGGAGAAACAACCCCTGCTTCAGACCCCAAAGAGGATTAGCTAATGATTCAATACCCACGGATGGACAGGGTTATGGAGCAGTGAGTCCTTTAGCTGACCAGTGAGTGAATTGCTGAGCTGTAAGCCAGCAGTCAATGAGTATAGCCAAGGTCAAACTGAGTCAACTCCTAAATCACAAGCAAGACATCTGAAGGATGTTCAGAAGCTTCCACCATCTACATGTGCTCTCAGGCTGGATGTGGCTGGTGAGCACCGGGATGAGCCAGGTTAGCTCTGCTCCCTGCTCAGCCTGGGTCAGGCTGCTCATTAGCAGCCATGCCAAGAAAACACCACTGGGTTCTGAGCAAAGCATCCCTGCAGAGTGTTGTTACTGTTTCACATGACCTTGCCGGCAGCTTTATAATTTGTCAGTTTTCTCCCACAGAAGACGAAATCAGTCATTTGGCACACGCTGATATCCAGAGTGCAATTAATGGGTTCAGCCTCTGACATGGCCCTGCGCAGCCTGGGAGCACTGAGGAGAGATGTGTCAGAAGGGTCAGATGTTCATTTCTCAGCCTTTGGAGACAGCGGAGCACTGATACCTTTAATGGAAGCCGGCCTGCTCGTTAGCATCTGGGGAACTCATTAAAGTTTTATGAGTTCTTTTTTAAAGCTCTGGCTTTTCATAGTTGAAGGTCACTACAGCAGTGCTCTGTGGCAATTATACTAATCGGAAGCATTTTCCTCCTGCTACGTTAATTAGCACGTGGAGAAATGTAAGAAACTGATGTATACCTCAATGCAGTAATAACTCCAATGTGCATGTTTTTTGTTTTAACCACATATTTTGCTACCAGTCCACCATTTGTAGGTGTGCTTTGTTTTCCAGAAGTTTCTCTGGAGATGCAGCTATCTTCCAGCTGTTCTGCATTAAATGAGAAAAGGAATGAAATGAACTAATCCATGAAAATCTGAAGGATTTCAGTGAAGTCTTCATATTTATGAACCTACAACATTCTTTTTGCATGGGTAAATGCCACTTTCTGGGTGGGGAGCTCAGAGGACTGTGATCTCCAAAGTACTGGCTTCTCTCCATGGACTAAGAGGAAAGTCTATGGGGACTGTTTGATGAAGCAAACTTCTGTTTGCAGCACAGAACACGTGAGGCAGCAAAAGGCTGTCTCAAACCTCCTTTTCTCATATCTGCTACTGTCAGGATGCTGGGAGTCCTGAGAAGGTTAACTTCTCCGTATGCTGAAGAGGAACCTTGGTATGGCTGCTGCTCAGAGCCCCTTCCCTATTCTGGAAAGACTTCTCTAGAGGACCTATTTGCTGTGTTCATCCTTGAGACCTCCTCCAGGGGACATTGCCTATTTGCTTGAGACCTCAACATCTTCACCTGAGCACAGAGTCACTCTGCAGAAAGCAGTGGTTCCTTCTTTCTTCCTCTGGTTCTTAAGCCATATTGACCTTGGTGCCCTGGAAGTACATCCTTCAATCTCCCTGCTCAGGCAGGTGGTGGAGTCACCAACCCTGGCAGTGTTCAAGAGGCATCTGGATGAGGTGCTACAAGACATGGTTTAGTAGTTTAGTGGGTAGTAATGGTGATAGGGGTATGGTTGGACAAGATGATCTTGTAGGTCCTTTCCAACCTTGTCATTCTATGATTCTATGATTTCCCAGTGTATGGACATATGGTCTCACAGAATGGTTCCATGCCTCTTTCTTTTTCTCATCATCCAACAGAGTGGATCCAACAGTCTGTTCAGAATGGCAGATCTTCATTTTCTTCTTTTTTGGCATTTTGACTTTTGAAAACCACTCTGCTGTGATCTGGTGACCAGCACAGTCCATATGTGTTCCCGTGGAACGGCTGATATCAACGCTTAATGACCATCTGTTCCAGGTGCAGGGGGTTTTTACTGGTACCTCATGGGGGCTGGAGCTCAGACTGGAAGTAAAAGACATCAGAGAAGGACACCATGTGCCATGCACTTCAAATGGCGTTTGCCATCTGACACAAATCTCAGTATCAAAAACAATCCCTAAGCTCAGAGCCTCGCATCCATGGAAATGCAGTGCAGCATTGCTGACTCCCAGAGGCCACAGTCAGGAGGACACAGGATGTCCTTTCCACTGCGAGCTGCAAAGGGGGTTGAAAAGGCTTAAACAGCATCAGAAAGAAGCAATTAGTCCAGATCCAAAGTGAGCTTACACTTGTTCTCACATGGCACTTAGCATCTGTATTATCTGCAACACTCAGCACTTCAAGTTTTTCCTGGAAGAGCTCTTATGAATTCTGTTTCAAGTACTTCAGTATTCACGGATGCTCGTTTCCATAATAACTCACTAAAACCAAGAAACCTCCTTTTCTTCCTGAACAGTATGCTGTAAATCTGATGTAACTTTTCTGCTTTCGTTCACGTACACAGACATACATTCACCCACCTGCAAACAGATGTGCGTGTACCGACGCATACACTGGTATGCAAACACACACAAACGTTTTGTCACTCCATCATATCCACAGCCATTTTCCTGGCACACTGAGAGTTCTGCTGATCCAGAAGGCACATCTGAATCATCCCAAATCCGTGCGCTGCGTGATTATTTTGTTGAAGGAAGATATGAAAATGAAAGGTATTGCAGTATCAGGGAGAGAGTCTTGCCTAAAGCAGATGAGACTTGATTCATCTTTGCACCCTTACCAGGAGAAAGCAATGGAAGAAGCTTCTTTTGAAGACAGAGCATGAGCAAATTTCCAAGCCCCCCTGATGTGCACCTGAAAGAAATACAGCAGCTACAGCATGCTCATGTTCATTCCTTTGATAACAGTAGTACAGCTTGAGAATAATTCAGGGAATAATGTTCAGAGATGGAGATGGAGCACCCTCACTGGGCAACCATCCACTGCTTGAAGGTGTCTTCACCTAGTGCTGATGTTAAATGCTTGGTGAGTATTTACTGTGAGTGAAAATAAGGCATCCTAGAAACAGCCCTGAGAACACTGGTACGAGGTTGGTGCCCTAAGTAATTTAGCACTGATGCATTCCAGTGGTTTACTGTAAGGTTGTGAAAGCTGAGTGTCTATTGATAGAGACATTAGTTCACTTCTTCAGGTGCCAGACGTCTGGGTTTGGTTCTGGACAATATGGATTTGAAGTCAGCTGTATTGATTACTGCACTCCTGCTAAAGTTTGGGCTGTTCAGCTCACAGAGTCTCTATAAGACTTATTTCTTTAGCCACACCATGTGACTAGAAAGAAGCATGACTAACAACATCTAGGTTCAGATCTGGCAATTCTTTGGTTGCAGTTCTGGTCCCTGGACTCCCCAGATATTATCCTGAAACTGGAGTTCTTTTTTAACCTTGGATACAAGAACAATCTCAAGTCTACAGGTAGTCAGGGCTCCTTTTTCTTCCCAGAGTAAAGAAAATGATGCCTGGTTTTATTGAAACCAACCCAGAGTAGTGTTTATTATTGAAAATATACAGTATTTCTGAACATCACATAAAAAGCCTAGTAGATACAACTGCTCTAGTTCAAAATGCTGAGTAGATAATCTTTGTGCAGCATATAGCACTATCTTCAGAATGCAAACATCCTCTTCTCACGGTTGATTGTTTTTTTACAGCGCTTCCCTTTTCTATTTTTTAAACCCAGAAATCATGTCCTGCTGTCCTTCCCCAGCCCAATCCTCTTAGCTAAAACCAAACACTTCCCAAAGGCTACTTACATTGTGTGGAAAATACGGGGGTGAGAGGGTTAAGGATACTTGATAGAGCTATCTAGAGATACTGCTGTCCTTTTCAACATCTTATGCATGAACAGGGAAGGGTTCTTGCAAGGCAAAACACCCCATGTATAACAGTCCAGCAATGCCCTGGCCAACTCCCAGTCTATCAAAGGGAGAAACAGGGAAGGTAGATAAATTCGGATTCTTCACAGCATTTCTCAGATACTCTTTTTCTTGCAGAGAAGAAACTTTTACAAAGAACCGACAATGAGATGGGCTATCTACACACGGAATCTGTTGAAATCATCGGGAACCAATGTACAGGTGAGATGGGCAGTGTGTCAAAAATAGTTTTGTTCACCACACTATGGGAGGAAAAAACAAAGAAAAAAAAAAGAGAATGAATTTATTGTTCCTGCCACTGTGCTGTTTTAGACTGTGCTGTGGACTTCCTCAAGGTGCAGTCAGTGTTAAATCTCTTCCTTGAATCTGCTTTGCCACCCTTTACTCCAGGAGGCTTTTAGCCTGGTTGTCTTAAAGCAGCATCATGAACACGGGAAACGAGAGTCCACAACAATACGACGGGCACCTCGTTGCCAAAAAAGCGCAGTGCAGAATAAAGGAAGGAAGTCTGAAGAAAGGGGTTTGGGGAGACTGAAGAAAGAACCCTGAAGGCCACCAGGTGGTGCATATATGTGCAGGGTGTATCACACAGCTGCGGTCTGTTTGATGCTATGGAAGCTGATCCGTGTTGGGGATGTGGGGATGGACATGGCACGTGCCACACGCACTCGGAGCGAGTGATGGTCCTGCCAGCGGTGCCATCTTTTCCTGGCAGCAGAACGGACCTGGTGAAAAAAAAAGAAAAGGAAAGGACATGAACACACGGAATAAACAGGTGTCCTCAGTAAAGGGACACTATACAGCACTGAGAAAAATGATGACAGCTGTTGTTGAGCCACTGGAACACAGGGCTCGATTCGGATTACTACAGGTGTGCATCTAGTTCAGTCAGTACTCTCCTGAGTACTGCGCTCTGAGGAAAGTGGGTTTCTCAGACCTCACCTCTCATATCTGATGTCTCAAATATGCCAGAGCATTTCAAATGGCAATACGTATCTAAGCTTAATACAGTTAAATCAATCCCTCAGAATGGATGCTCCTGATGGTTGTCTTACAGAGACCTGTCACAGGCAGTTGTCTCTGCTTTCCTTGTATATGATGGAGAATCCCAGACCATCTAACTGAACACTGGCATCTACGCTGCAGACATGCCTGAGCCTGTGGGCTCCCAGTACAGTCAATGGAAGCATCATCCTCAAGCAGATACTTACAACAGGCTAGATGAATCCTAAGTGCATATTTTTTGCATAGACCGTAGAGGGAGCCCAGGGCCTCTAGCTGGAATATGCATGTATATAAGCAAGAGACAGATAACAGGAATCCTAAAACACAATGAGAGGAAAGGCTGGAAATGCTCCTAACACCAAATGTAACTTTTTTTCTGCTAAAGCACTGGCAGACAAGACTCAAAGTTAGAGCCTGAAATAAAGTAGTTAGACCAATTTCTGGATATTCCTCTCAATCTCTATTACTACAGGATCTCCTACTGAACTTACTGTTGAGTCTTGAGAGCAATTCAGTTCCCTAACCTAAGCAGCCAGGTAAGTCTTCAAAATTACAGTAGGTATTATACATTATACCTCAACTACCAACCCCAATTCTCTTCCTGACCAAGAGAGAACCACTCAGTATGGTCAAAAGTCATGAATCATCTTCTCCTAAAGCAGATATCCAAAGTAAGGCAGATACTGTGATGAGATGAAAAATACATAGTTCTTTTCATTAGTTATAAAGTGAGACCAGACAACTAGCTCTGCTTTAGATTATAGATTTGTCTGGATTATCAATTTAGCTAAATTTAGACAATACTGATATCATACTCTGAATGTTTTCCCATCTTTAAAGAACTTACCTTCACTGCATCCCTCAAAATTTAAGAAGCACTCTTATTCCCTTTTTACCATTGGCAGGCTAAAGCTTGGGTATTAATAGCAGTGATGTTGTTGTAGAGTAGACCTCAACGTGGTTCTGCTGCTGTGGAAACTATACAGGGCCTGAGGTGAGCTTGCACAGCTGGTGAGAAACCCATAGTGACACTTCTCAGTGCTGAGCACCTCACTGAGGTAGATCAAAGCTATCCTGGGTGAATCCATGATCACCACTGGGACAGCAGGGAAGATGGCACTGAAACATGGGACTGAAGCTGCACAGCTATTGCTTCCACGTTCAAGAAAAGTTTAGATATTGTACTGAGGGACATGGTTTAGTGGGGAACTATTGGTGATAGTTGGATTGTTGGACTGGATGATCTTGGAGGTCTTTTCTAACCTTGGTGATTCTATGATTCTGTGATTCCTGTTTCTTTTAAAGCTTGTATTCTTCAGGTGCTGTGTGAAGCCTATTTGAAACATGAGGAACTCACGCTCACCAGACCCATCTCAGACCAGCTCCAACATGCTGTCTGTAATGGAAGCTCAGATGAGCTGATGAGCTCCAGTGGAAGGGAATTCCTCACCCAAACCTGACACTGTGAATATGAGGTGTCTCAGATGAACAGGAATGATGGATGATCTGATGGTTAAAACATACAGTCTGTAAGCATAGGAAGGGAGGAACTGCACTCCATTTCTCAGCTGATTTCAATCCTACCATTTCCTGGTGGGCTTTCAGAGAATTGTACCTAAGTGCCTGTAGCACTTAGGAACTCTGACCCCTCATCCCCAGCTTTGCTTGTGTATCACAGAATCATAGAATATCTCCAGTTGGAAGTGACCCATGAGGATGAAATACAACCCATTTTTTGGATGGCAAGTATCAGTCTGGAAAACAGTTTTGCAATTGCACGCTTAGATATCTTGTCAAGGGAATCCTGAAGCTGGAAGTGTGAATTTTCTACCAGAGTCCTTCTAGAAGGTGCAGACTGGGCAAAAAGGACCCGAGGATCTCTTTCTTTGGTTATTTTCTTGGTTCTGTGTGAGCTGTGCTGCTTACTCTGTTCTACCTGGAGTGGCAATAGGGTACTTATTTCTGCATCTGGATTTAAGGGTATGTAGAACATACCATAGCGACCCTAATATATCATGAACATTTTCAGGAGGATGTGTATCATCTGAAAGCTTAGTCCTGGCCAATTACTTATGCCTTTAATGCAGCCAATGCAGAAAGAAAGACGTTCCCCCAAAGGAGGTGATTTAGATATGGGGAATTAAATTAGTCCAACTTACTCCACTGAGTGCAAAACTATCTCAGCTAGATATTGGGCACCTAAGGCATGTCTGCAGAGGGATGGTGGCTATTGAATGCTCATTTCTTCCCAGATTCCACCAAATACTGAGGTTTTGTTAGAAAAGGTTTTTTTTTCCCCATTCTGTAGGTGTGAAAGAGCCTGGGACCCACTTCACTCCTTCAAAGAGGTGGTCCTCTGGGAGCATTTCATGGGGCCAAGGAAAGGAGGAGCGACTTCATGGGCTTTTGTGTTTCTGAGCAACTTGTGTGAACAGGTACTTACTCAGCCAGTGAAGCCAGATTAGATTTATCATTTGAGCTTCAAACCAATCAAGTCATAAAGAGACACCTGGAGATAAAGATGTGAGTCTAAACAAGCAGTTGTCTGAATGCCATTTATGATACGGTTTGCTTATGAGCTTTGAGATAGGATAAAAAGTAGTAACAAAAGTGCTGTCTTGTGCAGTTGGAGCCATTCCTAATGGTCTGGGCATATGAAAATACACTCTGCACTTACATGGCTGAGTGGAAGTTATTTTTTAATGAGAGAATAATTCACTGCAATTAGGATGTGAACAAAGCAGAAGCAGAAATGGTTAAGCTCGAATTTATCTCTTATAACTGAACTCAGACACAAAAAGATTGCTTAACTTCAAGTCAGAAAAGAAGAAAGAAAAAATGGCTGTGACTGCTCTAATAGCATTTAAAAAAAAGAAAAAAAGCTATTATACAGGGAGAGAAGTAGAGCATAAAAAGATATAGCAAAGTAGCATCTTCAAAGCCAGTTGTTAACTGTGAGAGGCACTACTCCAATTCATTAGGCATCTGTAAAGTCAATACCAAATCCCAGAGTCAGCACTAGTTCCTCTATGACCCAAAATTAACAGCATTAGCTAGTTAGAGTCAAAAGAAGTACGCAGATTATCATTAGTGCTTAAAGCCTATCAAGCAGCCTCATAAATAAAATTATAAGCTTCATCCTTGTGCACCTTTAGTTGCTTGACATGGCAAAGTTTCTCTGTGCTGGTCAGCAAACAGCTCAGTTCTGTTTGACTCTGTCATTTCTTCCCAAATAGCTGCTCCCTACTACTTTAAACTCTGCATTTTGCCTACTATGAACAATAACAGTTCCCAAATGTGTGTGGTCAAATCAGATTTACCATCATTCTTCTGCCTATGGAGTGTGGGCACTGTTCTCCATGGGCTTGCTTTTGGACAGTGAAGAGAAGGAATTTGGGTGATGGAGAGACAGATGTCAGAGGGTGAGGGCTGGATTGCCAAACTCAGGAGCTTTCAAACCTTGAGATCACATATGAAAACCACTAAAATTCACATCTGCTCTGAAGAAAATTGTCAAAAAAAATTCTCAATTAAGAAGCCATGACAACATATAATCCTCTTAGGATATGGAGGGGATGTAGTCAAGATGTCTGCAAAACTCAAACATGGTAATAAATCCTGTAATTTTGCACAAAAAGGTGGCCCTTTTTCTTCCCTCACATAGCCAACATCACACTGCTATTTTATGTACCAAAGTTTCTCTTTCTCCCTCAAAACTGTCCATTTTAAGTGGTTTGCAGCTCTATTTTTCTTTTCTCCGAGAATCTTCAGCAGCATTTCTGTACATTTTAGTAACAGGGTTAGACTTCTACAGCACCTGCCAGACTAAGACATTGAAGTTAATTTCCAAAGATCACAACAGTGTGATTTCCTTTTAATGTATATAACAGTGCAAGAAGATATCAAAGTTCTGACTAGTTGAAAAGATTTGTTGATTTTAATGTACCTCCTGTTTCGTGCAGGAGATAAATGCTGCTCCCTTTTTCTGGGCCACAAAAGGACTGCTAAAAAGCAGAACCAGACACTTGAGGGGAAGGCCATAAACGCCATCAACCCAAGCCACAGCTACGTGCTTTTGTCGTGAAGTCGTGACAGCCGATAAAGGAAAATAAGGAAGGATCTTTAGATGATCCTATATCCTTCCTATTCTTCCCCATGCTTTGGCTCATTCTTTTCTGTTTTGTAGGACATCAGCCTGAGGAGACCTAACAGAGTCACAGGTGGTTTTCTGTGAAGGTGAATTTCTACCAGAACACACTTGGGTAAGAAGATGGATACAGGGAGGAGACTGCAGTCCTGTAGTAAACTGTGGCCTTATGGTCCCAAAGGGAAGGCTTTATTCTTTCACTTGACTTTATATTGACCAGCCATTCTCAGGGACATTAAGCAGTAGTACTCATATATATTAGTAGTACTAATTGCTGGGCCCCTTTGCTGAAAAAGCAATAATTGTGGAAGATGGAATTAAATTTTAGCCCTCAAAGTCCAGCCCTCTATTCATATTTATTCAGCGCTTTAAAGGAATGTTTAATGCATGTCTTTGGGTTGGGAATGATTAATGTGAAGTCTGCTTAGATTGATGGGCTAACCATTGAGGTCATGATTCATAGCTGGCTATTATAATGAATAGCCTCCTAAGATGATCAGATCAAAGTAAGCCACTTTGAGCTTAATAGATTTTGAGAGACAGATGGTGCCTGGGTAAAGGGTCAATATAGAAAAGAGATAAATAAACATATTTATCCTCGACTTGCATCTAGTTGTGAGAATAATTTACGGTGCCATATAATGAAGTAACAACTTCTACTCCTCTTTAGGAACAATTGCTTTCTTTCTTAAATGTTAATTTATAGTAGATTCTTGATTTTCACCTGATAATACTGGAGTCTGCTTGAGCTGAGAATTCACTCTTTGCAGGATAATTTCTGACACAGCCCTTGCTAGTTCTGCATCCTACCAGGAATGGCTGGAGATAAAGGACAACCACCTTATTACAGATATAGGATTCATGAACAAATCATTAGACCAATTAAGTTTAGAAGGGACCTCAGAAGGCTTCAGGTTTAACACTATGATCAAAGCAAGACCAGAACAGAACTTATATCTAGATTTAAAATTTTGTCAAGGCCTCATCCAGTCATTTTGAATATACCCAAAGATAAACATCACAATATACCTTTTGACCTCTCTTCAAGTGCTTACACACCCTCAGTAAGATCTTTTCCCACAATGTTTAATCAGGATTTGCCTCATTTCTGTCATTCAGTTTGATAGTGGGGACTTCTATGTCTATCCATCATCAAGCACTATCACTTTATAGGTGTGGGTCATTTTCACACGTCACCACCTCCATTCCTAAGCATCTTGTTACGGTACAGTGTTATTATCTTCTATTATGGTTGCTAGGTTTTCCAAGAACTTTCTCAAGAGTCAACTCTGATGGTTATTGAAAATTACAGAGAGCATCCAGCAACTATTAGGTATTCTCTGGAGGCAAGGATCCTTCCCCTTTAATGATCTTGTTTCCACCATGCTTTTGCTGAGGTAAGAGGACTGGAGCGAGGCCTATCATGAAGTTCTCATTTTTCTGAAGGGTTACCAGAGGCTGACCAGAAATGCTTTATTTCATTTTTGGGGGAAGATGAAGCATCTGAGATCTGATATTCTGCTCTTCAGACTGCAATCAACAGCAGCTGCAAGACCAAGGCTAATAGATTCCTACAGGCAGATATATTTGGAATACGAACTATAATAATTGAACTCCTTTACCTCTCTTTTCTCTCTCAGGAAAAAATCATTGCTGGAAAGGAGGTCTGGATACCACAATGGAAAGAAAGCTAGAGGGAAGACCCATTTTCTTTAAAGATATTTTATCAGGAATCAATTAATAAGCTAATAGAAATGCTGCCTGTGAGCAGAAGCTACTAAAAAGCCTGGAGACAAAAGTACAAAAACCCCCAGATGAGCAGAGAGCCTAGAGATGAACAGTGATTAAATTGCTATAGAGCATCGCTATGGCTTCCCCGATGCTCCCCTATGCAATGCCCATGGGCTATGAAGCCCAATTAAACTGTCCTCATTGATTAGTTGTTAGACCTCCTAACTGAGTTTCTTTTGGGAATGAAGTTACAACAAATATTTTTCCTGGATTTCATGTCATGAAAAGCAAGCAAGTCTAAGGATCCTCCACATACATCTAGAACCTTCACCAAGCCTTTTTTCAATTTCAGATCTAGCTGTGACCTTGATAGGTAGTGATGTTTTCTTCCAACATTCACTTCTGAAGATTATTGTCAGAAAAATAAGATGTGCCATGTGAGATTCTTCCCACGCTACACATCCCTCTAAAAAACTTTAATTAAACACACAAGTTACTGGATGAATTCACTGCAGAGGCTAAAGAGATGATGTAGTGAGTTTTATAAATCTCTCATCTCTACTTACATAAAGATGAAATAACGTGAAAGCACAACACTGCTTAAACACTTATATTGTTACAAGCAAAATGATCTAGACAGAATAAATTTTATCAACTCAAAAATCCTAAATATTTTTCAGTGAAGTGTAGTAAGAACTGTCCAATGTTCTGCAAAAATGTATTCCATTCAGTACAGCTTCATGCCAACAACACCATATTATGTAAAACTGAATTCATTATGATCAGAGATCATAAATTTCATAGTTTGTTTTTCTCTTCAGTGATCCCACTGCACAACTGTCAGACCAAAACACTGCAAAATCAAGACCAGGACCTTTTATGGTGAAATCTTGTATTACTTATGTACCACCTTCAGTTGGAGTGCTGGAGGTGCCTTCTCCAATTAGAACTGTTCAAGTAGTACATCTGTGTCATGTCTCCGATCTGGGGCAAATGAGCACACAGAAAGAGACGCAGATTTCTGCTCTGTATCATAAGGACAAGTTGGTTTAAATCTGGGGAGGCTACAGGATGTTACACAGCAAAAACTCCTTCCTGCTTTTTCTTTTGCCAAATGTAACAGGTAGAACACTGACACAAAAAAAAAGATAGAAACTTTGGTGTCATCTGTGGTCCATATTGTGAGTCCTACTGCCGATGGTTATTAGCTCTACTATAGACAAATTACTGGCATCAGTGTCAAATATGAAATGGCAGAGGTACAGCTAGGATCACAGCATTATTAAAGCTTTAAATTAATGTATTTTCTATCCTTTTGCTTGTGTCATAATTAAGAGTAGGACAGGCATTGCGTGGGCTGAATAACCTGTTCAAGACTATTACATGCATTCAAAGCACCCAAGTCTGTCATAACTGGAGAACTTGAAGTATTTATAAATTTCTGAGATAGCAAATCATCAGCCCATCTATCACACAGACAGGAATACTAGGTTGATTGAAGAGATGATAATTCATCAGGGCTTCGGTGATATTTATAAAGATTTCGTGCAGTTCTACAAGGAGGAAATTTATGAAAGTTCTGCAATCACAATTCCGTATGGATATTTACGCAGATTCACTTCTCCAACAAAAGTCTTCGTAGCAGGGCACTCATCATATTATGCAGTTAACAATTCAATGAACAAAATCTGCTGTGGATTTTACTTATGGTGCTGGGGGATGGAGTGGCATTCCCTTCATCACCGCTCCTATTGGGGATGATTGTCAGAGGGCAGCTGAAGGCAGGCAAATGGTATTTTGGTACTTCTTTTCTAATTCACATGGACTAAGAAATACAGACTTTTTCATAGTAGGTATTTGAAGAACACTTAAAGCGCTGCATATCGAAGTGAGCAATAAATCAATATGGCATTCGCTGCTGAGATATGGAAGTTAACAATAAGGAAAAGCTCTTTTACTATGCTAACCACCAAGGCCCCCATCTGTGCCTTTGGCTGCCAATTTGAAGGCCTTTCCCTTCGCAAGGAGGTAAGACACAGCATAGTGACAAAGTTTTGCAATGGGATGTGATGTGGCCTTCAGAATGTGATGTGAGAAACATAGTCTGTTTTTGGAATGCTTTAAGAGTGCGTGGAGACGTGGGGAGGATAGGCACTATCACAAGGGAGAGGTTTTATAACAGTGCACTATAAGATAAAATCTTTTTCTGGGCAGAGGCACTGAAAACTCAAAAGACTCTGAAATTTAATTGAATTTTCTGTTTCTAAGCTTTGCAGATCTGAAGCTAGAACAGAGCATGTAACTTCACCCTTTCAAATCCTTATGATACCTTAAAATCATACCCCTAGTACCATAAGATGAGTCCAAATTTCTTTCACTCTTTTGAAAGAGAAAATGCTGCAATATTTAGGGAACTTAGCCTTAAGTTACATCTCAAAAAAGCAGACATAATGGTTTAGCCAGTCAACCTCAATTTGCACAAGAGATGTAAACATATGGATAAGGGAAGATTTAGCTCACAACTTCAGCTGTTTGTAGGTGTCTGCATGTGAGCCAAATATCTAGACAAGCATTAGAGTGAGTAGAGAGCTAGTCCATACTGTCAGTGAAGTCTAGAATTGCTTAAGTGAGCTGATGCTGAAGTCCTTCAATGAGCTATGCTGATGAGAAAGAGATTGTACTGACCAGTTTGAAGTAGTTGCATAGAAACACCATTGTATCCCCTTTGGTTTCCCACTGCCCACCCAGAAGGTGTGGATTTCTTACAGGTCATAAATCACATCTGATAGAGCCACAGGGATGACTCAGATATTTGATAGCCCCTCAAGTGACACTAGATACCCATATCTGGGGAAATGAATCAAGCCTCACATCACTCAAGTTGGGTATCTTAACCTTGAACTGACTACCAAAGTGAAAAATGTAAATTGCAATGGTAGTGTAATATAACTGGGCAAATCACTGGGTACAGAAATCCTTCCAGATCTGCTAAGTTGCTATCAAGGCATAGCGGACAAACATAAATAATTCATATTGCCTTGTCTGATTATGTCTGAACTTCCTAAAGTTGGAAGAAATGGGAAGTGGGCTCATGATCTTAGACAGAGAACTTCAGACTGCTGCAGTGAAGGAGCTATTTCAGCCAAAAGAGTGAAATCCTGGTATGAATTGCCTGCTGGTCCTAGTTCCAGTCAAAAAAAACCCCTAAAACCCAACAAAACAAACAACCAACCCAAGCCAAAATATTGGTGAGATGGCTGAGATTCCAATGGCTGAGAAATAGAAAAAGATAATACAAAAATTGAAAGCAGCTGAGTGAGAAGACATGCCCATTCTGTCTCATACTGCCACACAAGGAGCCCACAATGAAACCAAAACCCAGCACCTATGTATTATATACTGACACAGCAGGAGTAACTAAGAAATGAAATTAACTTCTGCAAAGGCCCAAACTTTAACTGGACAAAGAAGATGTATTAATGCAGATAAATTAGACACAGGCATTGCAACCACAGGAAACAAATGTAATTTTCTGAGACTTGAGGGTGTAAGTCAAACATTAAGAGGTATTAGTGAAACATTCCTTATGTGAGTATTAGTCCCCAAAACCAATCCAAAGTAGCACAGTGACTTTGTTCCCAACCCTCTTCTTTGAGTACAACAGGGATTGTTCATTCAGAGAACAATCACAGAAAAGCTCACCCACCTCAGCATGGCATTGCCTTTATAAAAATGGGTCATCTGTAGCACAGTCCTTAACAAGAGCCCAGATGGGAAGTAATGCTTATTTATGCCCAGAAATCGTATTTGGAATTACTGAGAAAATTGAAAGAAGTCTTAAAATGAAGAAAAAATATGTAATCTGGGAATATTTCTTTTCCTCTGCCCTTGCCTCCCAGTTGGAAAAGAATGGGTTAAAGCTTTCTGAACAAAGGACACTCACTAAGAGAGCTGGGAAATTCAGATGCACGTTAGCAGAAACTTCTCCAAGAAGAACAGATTGATGGGACTGCAACCCCATGTGAAAACATCTCATGTTGCACAAGCAAGCATTGAAGTGGATTCCACCTCCTGAGAACTAATGGCACTGACAGCGGAGGACACTACTTACCTCACCGTTCAAGAAGCAGTAAAATACTGACACAAAGAAACCCTGGAAAGAATAGAAAACAGTTAATTATTTGGTATTTTAATACGCAGAACTGAGGGCTGTGTTTTATCCTGGTAACATCCATAAACACAACCTTGTTGATGTCTTGATGATCCTCTTACAGCCAGACAAAATCTTTACGCTACAATTCCACGAGATTCCAGCAGCAAACTGTTAAAACATGAGAACTACAACCCAGACACTGATAGAGCAAATTATCCATACAGTTGTGCTGAAGCCTCTCTCCAGCTTCCAGCTGTCTCCCCCAAAATGGCAGAGCCCTTCACAGGTCCTGGGTCATGCCTGCCAACTCAGTGCAGATGTCTCACATACCACATAAGGTGTCAAATGGCCTCAGATGGGGGCAAGTGCATCACTGGATTGCTTACATTCAAGTGAGCTGCAGTGCTCTGAGGAATCTATTGACTGCACCTCTCTAATGACTGCAAAGATTGCAATGACTGTAATATAAGATTAAATGACAACATGATGACATTTTCATTTTTAAACCCATGAGCAGAGTCCCATTTATTCTGTTTTTAGCAATGGACTGCAATTATTGTCACCATAAAGGAGATATTCACCATGCATGCTTTCTTATGTATGCCTTTGTAATGCTAACAATAAGACAAGCAGTGTAGCAGTTTTTGAGTAATACAGTTAATTTTAGGGAACGAAAAATGTGAGTTGATTCACTGTAAAAGTCTGAAATTCTTTTGTTCGTTGATTAAAACTGTCACTTTCCTTTTTGATTTTCAATTTCTGGTAGGATGCTCTGTGCTTCAAAGCTAAACATGCAGTCAATAAATACAGTAATCCAAAACTTTTGGTTTCCAGAGCCTTAGATTTGGCTTTACAGTCTGTGTGCTGTACATTTGGATTGATATTCTGGGCATCAGAGAATTTGTTCCTGTAGATACCATAAGTAAAACATTAATAACAGCAATAATTCCACTCCCGTTGAAGAGCATCTTCAAGCAGAAGCAAGGTTATAGAACACACCTAAGCAGAGGTAAGTGGCTGAACATAACTCAATGATTTCAGTCACCTTGCCTTTTTTATGGTATTTTTTTACCAGGTTCAGAGACCTGGGACAATTACCTTCCACTCTGTTTTGCATACTGGCAGAAATCCTATAAAATTCAGTGGAAGGAGGAAACAGAATAGAACTACTCATAGAGTTGGTTAGTCTGGTGCTGCAGGAGAGCTGGAGTGGGAGCTGGGTAATATTTAAGGCATCGTTAATGTCTTAATCAAGTATGCCCAACAGGCAGGAGCTGTTTTCCTTTGTTTTGGAAACATCTAGTTTAAATCTCAGCTCAAACTGTGAAGAGAAAGAGGCAGTTTGGAAGCGTGATTCATCATTCTCTCTCAGGCAATTCATGATGGGACGAAACATTATCTCTGTGCTGATTTTAGATGGGGCTGTAGCTATAGAGTGAACACAGTGCTCATAAGGGAGGTGAATCCCTCTGGAACACACCTGGGAGAGCTCCACTCTATGAGATATGCTGCATACATCTCTTAAGTAAGCATAAATAACAAAGCTGAGTTCTTTTCAACTGTAATTGTTTGTCATATAATGAATTGCTGTAAGATTCATGGTTGAAAAGCACTGAGGATCCTTTTAGCAGTAGCCAATACCCAAATATAAAATTGCCCTCCTACCTGAAAAGACTGCAGAAATGAATTGAAATAGATGAAGACAATTTGGGAAATGTCATCTTCACCAGGGTTGACGAAGAAAAGCATGTATGTGATGCCTAGCAGAGGCAGAAGAACTAAAGTTGCCTTGACTGCCTTCCTGTTGGGAGAAAATAGAAACCACCAGTGAATACAGGAGAGAACCATGTTTGTTACCTGACATTACACCACTCTATAATGACACAGACCAAAAAAACCCAATCCTTTAATGGGGAGAGGACACAAGTCTCAGAGCAATTCAGAGGGAAGTACCTACATTAGCTGAAGGGGGAACTTAGGTGCCCGCTTAAGTTATTCAGCATCTCTACCTGTTGAACATGGGGTAGCTGAGAAGAAATAGAAGAATGTCCTAAGAACCATTGTCTGATAGACATTCACATGTAAAATTCTGCCCAGTGTTTAACACAGGTGTTTGGAGTTAGGGAATACAAGCACTTCCAGTAGGTAGCACCATTTTCCACCAGAAAGAGTGGTGGTGCAGTGGCACAGGCTGCCCAGGGAGGTGGTGGAGTCCCCATCCCTGGGGGTGATGTAAAGCCATGGAGATGTGGCACTGAAGGATGCAGTCAGTGGGCATGGTGGGGATGGGCTGGGGTTGGACTTGGTGCTCTTAGTGGTCTTTTTCAACTTCCAGGATTCTGTGACTCTCAGAGCATGCTGCTAGGGCATTTTCTAAGGGCAGCAGTAGAGGTCTCTATTTGCATAATGGCCAAAGAACTTGAGCATTTGCCCTAGAGAACATCCAAGCTTTGGACACTTCTTGGCCCCCATTTCCAGGAACAGGCCTGAGGTTCATGACCAGCTTATTGTGGGACGCAAGGTGAAGGCTCCTGGAGTCCTCAGGCAAAGGGCAACACAAGTTCAGCACAAAAGGCTGGACTGAGTTTAGCAGGGAGATGGGAAAAAACATCAGCCTTCACTTTGAAACCATGAATGAGCTTGTGAATTGTTTCTGACCAGTGCTTGATGACTTGAAGAAGTGTTCTGGGAAAGCCTTTGTCTTTCAATCCTCTTTGTCCCCACAAGCTGAACAAACTGAAATCTTTCTTACATCCTTCTTTCTCTACTTCCTCCAGGCAATTTCTGCCCTATTCCATGACAATTAGGCTGAAGCTTTGAGCCTCTTCAAAGGCCCAGTGAGTGACCCCTTAATACCTCAGGAGGATAATGTGATAAATCCTGCACCTGGCCAGGACTGCCAAGCAAGACCTGCCTTGTGCCCACTTTTTGATTCTGTCTAGAGTGTAAATGCTCCCTCCCTGCAGCATCTGTATCCTCAACGCAGTGGTTTAAGGCCACCTTACAGTAACAAATATATGGTGCACCATGAATCGTAAGTTATTATTAATAGAATTAGCAGAGGCTTATCTTTATTTTTGGGGCTATAACAGTGCCTTGGGATGCTACAAACAGAACAACCTCATTGTGTAAAATACTTTCCAAGCACATACAACACATTTTGCTAAGTCTCTACAGATCTCTTACAGATAGTAAGACTGTAAGAGATGGATGAAGGCAGGTAGGCAAGCAGGGTAGCACAGAAACACTACCAGTATCATGAGACAGCAATGGTCTTAACAAACTACCTGCCACACTATTTAATACTTGCTTAACAAATGTTAAGCAAGGCTTGCTCCAGGTTCCAGGAATCCAAAAGGTTTCTATTTCAGCTGTGAAATAGAAGATTCACCTACAGAGCTTGTAGTGGGGATATCATCTGTTCAAGGACAAAGGCAGTTACTTTAGATTGCCTACGAATCTAATATCTCTAATCCCTGCCAACTGCAGCAGGGAGTACAATATAATGAGATTTGAATTGGTGCTGGATAGGTTTAGTTTTTTTTTTTTTAATGCTAACTTTAGTTTTGTGGCATCAGCTTTGAGCATGAAAAAAGGATATTTTTTTCCCTTTCATTTCTCATGAAATGCACAAAGAAGAATGTGAGCAAAGGAATCAGACCACTGCATTAATTTCACGTTTGTCCCCAGGCCCCAGACAGGAGTGAAAGAAAGGAAGCAGGTAGAAAAACAAAATTCCATTACTGCAGAACTGCCTCTGAAGTCAAGAGCAGGCTGATTTGAGGACATCAGCATTCAAGCCTCAGTTTGATACACTGAGATTTTATCTAGAAATGATGTTATGGACAATATTACCCCACAGAAACGGTGTTATTTCACAGAGTGATGACCTGTCTGTCCATAAATGATCCAAAACACTGGCCCGTTTGGCAAGGCACTATAAATGGCAATAAAGGCACTCAGCGTCTCCTTATTTCTAAGAATTTTCTTTTGGAACTGTGTGGGTCTGATCTAAGTTCACAGCACTGCCAGAGGGGCCAGGCTGCCTTCCTTCTGAGATTTTGGGCTAAACATCCCCATCCTTCTCTTTGTGTCGCACTGTTTGGGAGCTGGCATGGTCAGCCAGCCCAGGGAACTGCTCTGCCTGAGAAGGAATCCCATAAACTGGTAGTTGATGGTTGGTGCCCTGATGCAGCCCACTGAGTGGTTACACTAATGCTGGTGCCAGCTGAAGGAAAGAGCACTAACAGCCTTCTGTCCCACACTCAAAAAATATAATTAAACTCTACTGCATGTGCACAGTAATCAGCAGTAATACTGCTACTGATTACAGATATGCCTTGCAGGCTCTGTTTTTTTTTTTAAATCCTGGCTCTGTTAGAATCTTACTATGAATGTAGATCTTAATATGCACGCACACGTGATTTATTGGGAAGTCCTGATATTGCATTGTGATGTGCAATTGCATTGTAGATGATATTGCATCTACAAAGCTGGAGGCTGGGATAGAGAAGAGATCTAGAAGGGACTGAACACTTTTCCACTGATCCACCACATTAGCTGAATAAATGGTCTAACCCTCAATGTAATCACATATTTATATAATATAATACATAAACTTGTGGGGCAAGAAGGATACCCTCTGAGGTCATAGTGGTGTCTGGATAGACAAAGATGGGACGAGGACAGGATGGGCAAGGCAGTTCTTTGCTACCACACAAGGAGCAAGAAGCACCAGCTGACTTACCTGTACTGTATTGTTTCTGAAGTGGTTGAAGCTCTCAGCTTTGTCATTAAAATTCTAACTATGTTAAACAGAAATACAAAATTGATCTGGAAAAGAAGGAAGAGAGAGGAAAAAGTAAGATTGGTGAGTCAAACAGAGGCTTAAAGGATAAGATATAACTTAAAAGGCACATTTTGCAGTTCCAATCTGATCAAACCCAGCCTCCTGGCTTTATCACTGACTGCAGCAGTTACCAGAAATACCAGATAATACAGCAAATACCCAACAGTTATTAATCCCTTCAAAACAGAAATGAACAAAATGGATGGTCCCAGCAAGTAGCTTTATTTTCACAGCCCTTTACTCCTTCCGTGGGTGCTGCAAGGAGGTAAGGGAGGGCTTTGTTTGGCTCTTTGCACCTGACTCTGGCTCAGCTCACCCAGGCTCCCTGCATGCAGTATTTAGCAGCTCTGTGGTGTGCTGACATGGCTGTAATGGCTAGGTAGGACTCCTCAGACCCAAAGTACAAGACTGCAGTGCAGAAATCCAAATATAAGCTAGTCACACCGGACTCCCATTAGATTCAATGGAGTGTACTCATTGCACTCTACAAGAGACATTTAAAACAGAGCAGATGAATCCCACTTGCAAATACACGGTGTTTTTTTTTTTTTGCACTGTCTTTAAAGGTGAGACGATGGATTTATCATTTCCCTTTTTAATCTGCTGAGGCGGGTAATGATTATTTCCATTACAACATCACTGCTGAGAATTGAGATTTGCTCTAATTGCTGTTTTTGCATATGCTACTGAGTTTCTTATACAAGTTTCCTCCCAGTGTAAACAGGAAAGAAAAAAAAAAAAATCTGAAAAGAAGATTCTGAATTGTAGACTGTGATCTGCAGAAGAATTTGGCACCTAGAAGCAAGTTGTGTGTTGCTTCCAGCACAAAGTAGGAAAGCCTGCAACATCCTGATTTGTCTCGAATTTGTTGATGATGTATTCTGATAGAACTGCAGAACAGTTATCTCTGGATTGCTGAGGTCACAACCTAAGCTTGTGAGAGAAGATATTTATCAACATATTTATCTCTCATTTCCAGAGTCTGAGGGCTCCTGGCATTCTGTAGTCTGTGAACAGAGCAATTCCGACTGACTTGCAACTATTTATGGGCACTGTAGCAGAGCTGCTAATATAAAGGTGTTCTCAAGACATGCTCTTTATTTTCCCCAATGAAATGTGATATATTTCCATGATTACAATATCTTGGCATCCATCAAAGCATTCCCTGTGGTTACTGCAGTATTATTTATAACAAATGGTGCAGTAAGCACTCAATGGGAGACTGGCAGTGTTGGGAATCTTGTACATTAAATGCTTGTTAAGTGAGATAGCAAAATGCTGCTCTGAGACCAAAATGTTGCTCTAAGACCACAATACTGCTCTAAGAGTTATGTGACATTTTAAAAAAAACGTTTTTTTTAGCAGAGCAGGGCCATAGGGAGTCCAAGAAATAAATAAAACAGCGCAGTTTGTATATGTGTTCTTACTAGAATTGTCTTTGTTGTATTTCAGAAATTGAAGTCAACTGTTTCTCACTTCAGTCATCAGAGACAGCTGCTCCAAATCACTGGTTTGATGTAAATCTGAAACTCTTGACATTTGTGACTGCATCGTCCTTCAGTAACAGAAATGTTTGGACTCTACTCAGGAGCAGGAGGTGGGGGGTCTCCTTCACCCACAGAAAGAAAACCTTTCCCTCTGGAATTAAACTACCAAGTATTGTGGTTCTTCATCAGCTCAGAGTCAGGTTTGGGTCACTTCTGTCAAGAAGGCAGAACAGGCATTGATCAAAAACTTGCCACTTTAGCAGTCATAATGGAAGGTGCCGGATGGAATTATAGGCTCTTAGACAAGAGTAAGTTTCAAATATGAGGACTAATCACATGGGATTAACATGATGAACTGGACTGGAGAAAGCATTTCAAGTTTCAAGAGTTCTAGTTTGACATGACATCAGGGAACAGAAATTCAAATTGCCATAGGCTGCATCAGAAAGATTAGGATTTTTGATCTTCTATGAAATTAAATTGCATTGTGTGATTCGCCAGTCCAGAAGGAGAATTTGAGCTGAAAATTTTGAGGGTTATTTCACTAGGGATACTCTTAATCTATATAAATCAATTTTTTATTCCCTCACTCTTTTCCCTAAGCTTCCCCATTCAAGGGCTGTTGAAAGAAACCAGTGCTGACATTCAGGAAAGACGTATTAATACTTCTCACCTAGACTTTCATGTGTGCTTGCCCTGATCCCTGGTGACAGCTGGCTTGCTTATCTGGTTGGCAGCATTCATACTGACTGCCAATAGAGGCCACGTCAGGAACAGACCTCAGCTACCAGGAATAAATGATGGCACTGTCCAAGGTCCTCGTGCATAGGTGAGGGCTACAGGCGGCACTCGCACGCAAGACAGCAACAGCAACAGGAATGCAGATACATCAGTGCTCAGTGTAAAAGGTTGCCCAGGTGTCAGAGGAAGGTCTGCTAAGGCTTTTTTAACATTTACTGGCAGAGAGGAATAGTGAGGACTTGAACAGGTTTTGGGAAAAAATAGTGCTTGGGCTCAAAAGAGTCACCCACACAAAGTCATCCATCCAAAGTGGTATTTCACATCAGTTAGGGGCATCCCACCTGAGTTTGAATGGAGTGAACGTGGCTGTACCTCCTGAGGGTCTGTGACACTACGCTATATGAAAACTTCTAAAATGTTCAGTGTTGCCAACACCAAGGCTTCCTGTTTGCCTCCATTTGCATTTCATTGGGAGGTCTTTAAGAGCTGGAACAGGACAACATCAAAGTTCAGCAAGCAGAAAATTGCAGGACAAAAGATGCAAGTGGGTAACATTGAAATACTTTTTTTTCAGGTTTTGCCTACCAGAAGCACACTTGATTGTGTTCCATTTTAATGACTGCTATTAAAAGACCATTACAGAAGGACATGTGGCTCATTTGCACCTATTAGTAGCACTCAGAAGTCTAATGTGAAGATAGATTTTCAACACGTAATCAGATGGATTTTATGATCCATGTGTCTGCGGTGGATCTCATATCACAGCTCACAGGGATGAAGTTAATTCATAGTTTGAGTTCATTCTGGAGAGAAGACAGTCTGGGAATCAAACAGGGAACAGACTGCTGCACATAGCTTAAAATGGAAATCTTTGAAAGGAAAATGGAGCTGTTTTCTCAGCTGGAGCAGAACCACACATTTCTAGTGACTACCTGAATGGGTCTGATTTAGAAGCATGGAACATCAAGTCTCTGGTGTTTATTCCATATACATTATGTATATACACAGTAGCATCTCAAAGGAGAAAAGAGCTTACCACTGCAAAGTGAGTTTTCCTCGAGAAAAGCCTCTGTACTGCATCCAACAAAGTACACAATTATCTGCTAAGGACTTTTTTTGTTATTACTGCAGTTCTGTGTCAACAGATTAATTTATCTCAGAACTGGGCAGCTCTAACAAAGCACACACATCAATTCTGCTAACGGAAGCTGATGAATGGATATTTAAGAGAAGCAGTGATGACAGCCAGTGCATCCTTTTTATTTATCTTTAATCTGATTTGATATTTTTATTCAGTTCTGTTTATATAACACATTTTCTGCTTCATAATGGAAAAGAGAATTAAGGATTTTTCCCTTGATATGCACTGGCAGATAAAATCAGTCCAAAGGCAAGATGCGGAATATAGCATAAAAGAACTTATTTCTTATTCTCTCACTGTTATTTGTGGTGTGCTAAGAATATCCTTATTGCTGGAATAAGACCCTCTCCAGTTACAGCTGGGAAAGAAGTAGCTTTCATTACTTGCCAGGACTTTGGAGGTTTCTTGTTTCCTTTCCTGAACTGGAATGAAAATTCCAAGCTCAAGAATAGTTTTATAAGTCAGTGATCCAGAAAGCACTTGGACCACCTGTTTTGGCTGAGATCAATTTTAATCTGAATTTTTAAACCTGGAAGACCTTTTGAACCAAAATAAACTTTACAGTTAGAGATTTTGGTTATTAAAAATGTACAAAAAAACTGAATTTCCTTCCACTCAAATTCCATTCAAATTCCATTTGAGTGGAAATTCAGCTCCCTCAGAGAGATGAAATAGCCAAAATATTCCAAGCAGCATGACAGAGTACAAAGGCTTCTTTGCAGTTTTCATTAACATCAAGAACTTAAATGCAAAGTCGTTATGCTCTTCTTCTCTTTTGAGAGCTTAATGGGCAGCTAGCATTTATTTTCCTCATTTCTGTTGGGCTTCTTATTTTATGCTTTGCTGAAAGCTTGTATTTCTATGCTTCCCAGAATGCTTGCTCCTCCTCCTCACTCCCAGGGAATGTAAATAATAATCTACTTTGCCTTTGCATTTTTATGCAATGTGGTAAAATCCCCTCCAGGATTAAGTAACCCAAATTGGCATCAAAGCAGTCATCTTAGCTGGAGCTGTCATCCTGACCTCAAATGAAACGTCTGCCAGTTAATGCCTCTTTTTAATTGTTCTATCACACCGTCCTGACATGATTCTCAGAGAGGCCTCTTATTACTGGATTTCCCCTACTGGAAGTCACGGGTGCTATAATGTCTTCTTTTGGCATGCAGCAAAGTGATAGAAAATGCATTCTGATCAGGAATAATGAGATGTGATTAAGAGGAGCAAGACATAATACAGTGGATGGTTGGGATGGTCAATGGATGAGTCTTTCTAGGACAGCAGTGAAAGACCAATGCTTTGGGCAAGCACAGCAGGACTGCTTGCATCTTGAAGACTGTGTGGGATAGCATGGAGTTTTGGTGGGGAAAAGAGAAGGTGGTAGATGAATGGCTAATTCCCTACCTAATGTCTGTGTTACACATGAGCACACAGAGCCCTGTCTTTGTCCATGCTTTGACTTAACATCATATCCAACTCCAGCTGCAGTCAGGATGACACCAGCTACTGCTAGAGCCCTGCATCATACATGAGATGCGCAGTGCCTTTTTACCAATCTTATAGCCCCCATCTGTGATCCTCACACTACTCTTCCAGGACACCTGTCTCCCCTGAAATATGTCATATTCAGAATGTTTTGTTAAAGAAAAACACTGTAGGACTCTTAAAAGTCAAGATATACCCACCATGGGATCTCTAGTCACGTAACTCAACAAGGCTTCTCTCTAGCTGTTTCATTTGGCAAGCCAGGAACATACTGAATGTTGTAACACCAGGAAATAAATATAGTAGTCAAAAGAACAATGGCACACAAACAAAAAAAATCAATAGGAAAACTAAAGTCACTAGCTTTTTAGAAAAAGCAAAAATGAAATGCATGAAGATGCATTAATAGATGCAGTGTTTCTGTTATTAAGTGTTAATTCTACCCTGACCTGGATGGAACCATATCATAGAATCATAGAATGGCCCGGGTTGAAAAAGACCACAGTGATCATCTAGTTCCAACCCCCTGCTATGTGCAGGTCACCAACCAGCAGACCAGGCTGCCCAGAGCCACATCCAGCCTGGCCTTGAATGCCTGCAGGGATGGGGCATCCACAGCCTCCTTGGGCAACCTGTTCCAGTGCCTCACCACTGTCTCAGTAAAAAACTTCCTCTTAGTATCTAACCTAAACCTCCCCCGTCTCAGTTTAAAACCATTCCCCCTTGTCCTACCTCTACTAATGATAGCCCCTCAACAACCAAATCACCCCCCATCACATTAGAGATGACCAAAATGATATGACAGCCTAAAACACTGGCATATTGCTGTGAATATTCACCTGCCAGTTGCTCAGGCTGCAGAGGCTCAAAGTGTTATCTGAACAGACTCAAGAGAGTCTTTCTTCAAAGGGTAACCATCCAACACAGATGATGAAATGTGATTTCCCAGCTTGAAAGGATGCTGAATACAAGGAGACACCTGACAGGATGAATTTCAGATAGATTTTTCTGGGCAACTGCTTCTAGTCGAGTTTATCAGCTGTAGAACGTGTCTCACAAACAGAATTAGAAATTATAGAAGGAGACACTGTGAGAGTGGATGCAGTGTTGTACGCATTGATTTTTGTTCCTGACTCTAGAGCTGCAGAGCTTAAACATGAGGAAGAAAGAAATAGCAGTAATGACCAGAATTGGTGATAAATTCTTGATGGCATCCAATCAAATTAGCATTTTATCTCCATCTTAAGGGTGTGTAGCTATGAGAGCATGCTTGCAAACCAGTGAAAATGATGATAAATGTCTTGTAAGAGAAACTCAGATATGTCACAAGTTTGCAAGGCATGAACTACAATCATCTTAGCATTGGAAGAACTAGAAATATGTAGAGAGAAGGAAATTAAAAAAAAAAAATCAATAGGAAAACTAATCAGCAATCCAGGGGCTGAGAAAAAACATACACTAGTCAGTAAGAAGACAGGAAAAAGAAAGACAGATCAGTAATAATCAAAATAGAAGAAAAATTCTCAGTCTCAGAACACGATGTTGAATTGCAAGCAGAAGTGAGAAAAGTCAATGGAAAGTAATAAAATATTCAGAGAAGCAATTATATTAGTAATAAAGACGTTTGTGAAGAACTAGGAGATGCTTTTCAGAGAAAGAAAACATGAAATGCATACAGATGCATACATAGGTGCAGTGCTTCTGCAATTAAAGTGATAAACTAAGACAGAGGATGGGAAAAAATATTGAGTCAAATCAAACAGCTACTATAAACTGTTGTATTGAAACATCTTTGGCACCAGTGGGAAATATTCTCTCAAGTAAATTGTTTAAATTGTTACTATTCCTTTACTTCTATTGGAAGATGGGTCATGTATGTCATGAACTTGGTTATTCTAGCTTAGATAAATTAGTGGTAATATACAATCATTTGGTAATTGGTGGTAATTGCAATCATTAAAGGGGAGGAATGACCTGGTTTGTGAAGTCCTCTGAAAGAGTGAGGATGGAGACATGGGAGATGCTACTGGCAGTCAGGTTCTGGAAGGAACTCAGCATTCCTCCAAAGGCTCCTTTAGAAATCTGGCTAAGTTTGGATGGAATAGCATCACATAAAAAATACCAGAATGAAAATGCAGGAATGTATAATCTGTTTTCCTCAATGGAGAGAGGCCAGCAGTGGATTTACGCTATTCGGTGCAGACCTACAAAAGGGAACGAGGAGCAGGCTGACAGGATATTAAGCTACTCAGGATAGCAAAAATAAAAGCTGATTGCAAGGAGTTGTATAGGGACTCACACTGTGAAGTGAATCGTGACACATGAAACCACATGACATAAAGTTAAATGCAACGGGGAAGTAAAGCAATCTTAACTTTATATGAAGAATTATGAGCTCTGGGTATTTTAATTAAAGAAAGAAATGAGCTAATTCCCTGAAAATCTCATCTCAGTTCCCTGTGGCACTCAAGAAAAGAAACAAAACTTGTTTGGAATTAGAAAGAAAGAAAATAAACCAGAGACGATGCTGCTACAAAAATCCATTGGCGTGGTTGAGTACTGTGGCAAACTTTGATCACAGCCCCAAAAATCACAGCATGGCTGGGGTAGGAGGGGACCCTAAAGTCCACCCAGTCCCACCCCTGCCTTAAGCTGATTGCCCCTCATCAGACCAAGTTACCCACAGCCCATCCGGCCTGGCCTGGGGTACCTCCATGGATGGGCACCCACAGCTCTCTGAGCACCAATGCCAGTGCCTCACCAACTTCATAGGAGCCAATTTCTTCCTAATGCCCAATCTAAATCTACCTTCTGTTAGTTTTAAACCCTTCCTCCTTGTCCTGTCACTGCACCCCCTGACAAAGCTCGCTTTCCTGTAGGCTCCTTTAAGTACTGCAAGGCTGCTATAAGGCATCTGCAGAGCATTCTCTTCTCCAGGTTGAACAGCCCCAGCTTTCTTAACACCAAATGCTAAATCACTGCTAATTAGCACATCACAAAGACCGCATGTCAGCTGTTTCCTGGTCAAGATCGTTCTAAGGGTGAACCCATTTTCATAAGGGCATTTCATTCTTCTACAGCATCCAGGGATCTCAGAGCACATTATGAAGGAAGAGAAGCATCGTTAAGTTTGCTTTATGGCTGGAGAATCTGGGACCTAGAGCAGCAATATCACTTCATCAAAAGCAAATAGCTGTTAAAGTTGAATGTAACGTTTGAAAAGATCCTAAATATTTGAAACGCCTGTTTGAAAAGCTGAAAATGTAACAGCCTTAGCTCTGAGAAACATCACAGTGTGGCTCACATCTGGGGTCAGTTCACAACAGCCGTTAATGAGAAAAAATGCAGCTCAGTTAGCCCATCCCTGGAGCCTGCTGAGGTTCTTCCTCCAGTCTTGCTGTGTTTTCATGAATCACCAGCTCTTCGACAGGAATTACATTTAAAATTGCATGTAAGTAATGCATTTTTCTTAATAAATTCATGCTGACATTCAATTCCCTGGCATGCATTTCCAGCCCTTTGCCCCTTCTTTACTTTCTGACAGGGATGTACGATGAAAACTGGGCTATGCCATTCTGAGGAAAGATATCATAGTAATAACACTAAAAAATAACAATTAAAAAAAATCCACTATTTTGAACAGAAAATAACCAACCATATCATCTTCTAGTTTTATCAGAAATTGAATCTCAGAGCATTCGGTGCACTGAATGGCTCAGTCTCTCCTGGGATGCGTTGAAGCCAACGTGCACTCAGGAATTAAACAATGGAGAATGACTAAGGACATTTTCCACTTCACAATCTTTGTCACAGGTTCCTAAGATCAGAATTCATACCCAGCTTCCTTTGTCTCTGAAACTGTTTTAATGCAGGTCAATGTTCAAGTTTTTTTTCTAAAGAAATCAATCAAACAAATGCCTTCTGCATTGTTCAAAGTCCTCATACACTGAGACGTAACAAAGTAATATGGCTTAACGATGAACTTCAGGACAGTCATCACGATCAAAAAGGCTTTATTCTCAGCCAACCTAAATTTTCCCCAGTAACGATCAGATCTGTTCCTTGGTGTTATGCTTTCTTGGACCGCAGCAGTCCAGAGCATAGAGACAAATGAGAGATCAAAACCAGTGGAAATAACATCTGACAGGTGAAATCCCATCTTTGAAAGAGGCTCAGGATCTTTAAAAGCACTTTTCATCCCTCTGGAACTGAGAATACTTATCAACTCCAGTCATATTGCACTGAAGGACATGGTTTGGTGGGAAATATTGGTGGTAGGTGGACAGTTGGACTGGGTGATCTTGAAGGTCTTTTCCAACGTTGGTGATTCTATGATTCTGTATTGCCATGGGCTGGTATAATGATCCCTCCTGAAGAATACAATTCTGATTTTGCCTAACAAGTGACCAGAACTCAGCTGAGTTGTACTCTGGGCATTTGGCTCTCAACTAACCGAGAAATACAATTATCTGCATTAGTTAAAGCTTCCTTCTCTGTGGGTGAAGCCAATTTTAATGGCTCCAGGCTGAGTACTTGCACATGGATATACAACTTAACAGAATTTTAAGACTGAGTCCTCATTTGGAAATAATATTGATTTCTTCTAGTAGCATTTATAGCTCCTTATCTTCCCAGCTGTGCACTAGGATGCTTCTCTCACAGAATCAATCCTGGATGTCCTTTGGTAAAACATGAAGCTCAGCCTACCCAACACTTTTAATTCTTCATTAGATCAAATCCAACTCGCAGCTGTAACTGAACGAGGTCAGGGGCAGAGCTGTGTTGTTTTTAAAATCTTTGTGCCCTCCATTTCTAATGGCCACTTTTCAATTACAGCAGGCAGCTGGATGCAGTGCTTTGCTCCCATCTATGATAAGGCAGAAGAAGAGGTAAAATGTTTGACTGTGTTACCATGGTTCATGGCAGACACTAAATTTCAGTGGTTTCATTTCAGTACTTCTCACAGCACCCTTGAAAGGGTCAGTAACACCAATAACACTAAGTGGGGTGCATCCAAAGCAGGGTGGCCAGCAGGGTGAGGTAGGGGATCCTGCCCCTCTGCTCTGTGCTTTGAGAGCTCACCTGGAGCACTGCACCCAGATGTGGAGTCCTCAGTACAGGAGAGATGTGGACCTGTTGGAGTGTGTCCAGAGAAGGGCCACAAAAATGATCCCAGGGATGGATCACCTCCCTACAAGGATAGGCTGAGAGAGATGGGGCTCTGCAGCCTGAGAAGGGAAGGCTCCAGGGAGACCTGAGAGAAACCTGTCAGTATTGAAAGGGGGGATGTGAGAAAGTAGACAGACTCTTCAGCAGGGTCTGTTGTGATAGGACAAAGGAAAGTGGTTTCAAACTAAAAGAGGAGTGATTTAGATTGCATAAGGAAGAAGTTAATTACAGTAAGGGTGGTGAGGAACACAGGTTGCCCAAAGACGTGGTAGATGCCCCATCCCTGCAGACACACAAGGTCAGGCTGGACGGGGCTCTGAGCACCTGATGGAGCTGTGGGTGTCCCTGTTCATTGCAGAGAAGTTGGACTACATGACCTTTAAAGGACCCTTCCAGCTCAAAAGATTCTGTGATTCTAAGTGATGCTTGAATCATTACAGAATCACAGAATCACATTATGTACAGTTTAACTTGCATAACAAGCACAACATGAGCCTGTCAGCTTGCTTTAACACATTGTAAAGCCACTCATCCTTAATTACAAACACAAGACTTAACAGTTATTTAAAGAAAAGCCAAAAACCACAAAAAACACATTTTGGTAATCAGGGCTGTGCTGTAACACAAGTTTTCAGATTCACCTTTCAGAATACATTTGCAGAGAGCTCCTTCCCCCACTCTGCAGTGCTTTCTGATGGGAGGAAGCATGAGGAAAACAAAGGAAGGGCTTTACCCTGCTGCTCCCCACCCCACTGTACAATTACTGTTGATGGCTTATTAGTGCTTAAACTAGAACTCAAGTGCAAGGCAATGTGGAATGGTTTAATAGCTCAAGTTGGTTGGTTGGTTGGTCACTAGCTCGCTAGCTATGGGGTATGCTCAGGACTTGGTTTGGTTATTGGTTTGGTTTAAATGGTTTTAAGGGCTGCTCTACATTACAGGCAGAGAAAACGGTCTGTGGACCACGGACAGAGCCTTCAACTGTTCTTCCATTTGTCATTCCTCCCTGGTGTCATTATGCAGAATGGCCTATTTGGGGAAGAAAAAGTTATTCTTATGATTCTGATCTACCTATGGTATCCACCAGCAGTGACATGCAAGGATTTTACAGATCTCGTGGATTTCTAGAGAGACACAAAGGATCTATGGTAGATGTTTTGAATACTGCAGGATTGCTAACCTGCATTACTTAAATAGGATTTGTATGTGAGTTGGTCTCTGTATCAGTGAGTTCACTTACAATTATACTGTGTGTCACCCAAATATATTTCTCACTGTAAAACGTAAAGAATTTTTACATAAAACCAGACCTTTTTTCTCTTTCCAGTTAATGCAGTGTGATCTATTTGCCTCATCTTAACAATTAATTCAGCAATTAACTTTCCTACATCCAGGTTAGGAAACATTTAGATTAGTAGCTGGCATCCCAGGCAACAGAGAAGTTCATGCAGAATCACATGAAAAGCACAGACCTGACAAGGTGAGAACTCAAGGCTTAGCTTTGAAAAAGCTTCTTAGCCTTGAAAAAGCATTTATACCCACTCCATGGAGGCTGGAGCAGCATTAAGGACAGTTACACCCCTTTTTGGTGCCCTAAGTGAAAGGGAATCCATTGAATCTGGAAACATTGCCAGGACATCTGTCTTCTTCCCAGCTGGCTCTTACTGCAGAGTGGTAGAAGAAGATTGGCTTTTCTTGGTATTGTCCTTTCTACTAAGGTTGATCTTGCCCATCCACACAAAGTACGTTCTGGGAAAGCCTCTCCGTGTTTATGCTGAAGGTCCAAAACAGTTTCTGAATAAGTTTCCTACCTTCTCTGCCTGCTGTTGGTTGGCACAGGGGACAGAGCTCTGGCTACACAGATGAACAGCCTGTTCATTGTGTGCAGCTCTGAGAAGGAAAGGTAAAGTACCAAGGCCTACAGATAAATACACTGCAATAATGAGGATAGAGGAGATGCAGATGACTACACAAGGAAATGCAATCCCTTACCACAATTGCTACTTTTTTTTAATCAGTGTGCAGGATGGAAGTGATCTAGTTCTCAAGAGCCTCAAGTGGAGAAGGAGATGTTATCTCATGCTTACTGTTTTTGAATGTGCTTCCTTGCTACATCTCAAAAGATTCTACACAGGAAGGCAAACAGCGTTACAAAGGAAGGAGAGAAGAACCCCTAAGGTCAAGGAAACAGCCAAAAACAGGTCACAGCAATTTTTGACCTGCAGCTTCACCTTGTTTGTGTCTTATTGTAATTGAAAGTACAAGTGGAACATCACAGGTGCTTATGAAATGTCCCTCAATGGAAGATGGCAGTGTCCTTCCACCCACATAACTCCTTACCAGAAGAACAAGAATCACTGGCCCTTGATATATGTAGTCGATATATTTCCCTGGTTCTTTTCCAAACCAGCATCTGTAAGAAACAAAACAAATGAGAAAACCGTTTATAAAAGGAATGAAGGTAGATTGTAATAGCAAGGACACAGTGAAGATATGTTATATTCTAACTTCTTTAATTATATCATCATCAGTGATGGAGTTTTCTGTTACAAAGCCTTCTTTTGGTTTGGACACAGGTCTGAGCTCCACTTTCCCAGCCCATCAGAAAATTAATGTTCCAACTTTGTTTTTGATCACTGCCTATATAATTATTTCCAAGAAAAGTGAGAAAGAACCCGCTATCAGGAGGACACAAAAGATGTAACCTTCTGGGTCTGAAAGGGATGAAAGAGAGATTATTTTTAAGGAAAAAGTCTGTTATTTGTTGCAGTGCCCACACACGCTTCAAAGAAGGGCTATTATATCAAATGTGTCTCAAGTTGCAAGGAAATAATGTCTAAATAAGGTATTGGATGAATAAGCATTTCATCCAGCTGGCTTTGAACCAGGCTGGTGAACACCAAATTCAGCACTTAGTACCAAGAAAATAAAGCTAGCAAATACCTGATCCAACATTACTAAAAGGGGATGAACTTAGGTTAAATGAAACCACAAGTAAACCACAGAAACAAAGTTCAGGCACAGACTCAATGATTTACAGCATCACACTGTCCTTGGTGTAGTTCTGTTGCAGTCCTGACAACAGTCAACTCCCAGACAATTCAGGGGAACAAATCTGGAGTTATTATGATCTACAGAACCTTCCCAATAGTCCACAGACTACCCAGTCCATGCTGTTTGAGCTGTGGTCCCACTAGTGACTCCAGGCTCATCTGATTTATCTGGATACTGGTTCCACCAAACAGGGACAGCTTTGCTGCCATGATGCCATAATGCCTTAAGGCTTATGTCATTGCAGCTCCAGATCTTGTCCCTTATGTCATTGCAGCTCCAGATCTTGTCCCTTAGGAAGTAGGTTTTGGAGTTCAAGTGTACAAGGGCTTTTTCTCTTTGTGAATGGAACACAAATCTGCAAAAATGATGTCTTCTCTGCATTAGTCTTGTCACTAAATATGAGGCTAGTGGGGCTGGAGACATGAAAACAAGGGCAGTTACTGAGCCAAGAGGACCACTGATATGGATGCAGATCTGCACTTTGACAAACATGAAAGATGTATTATTTGTTGCTTCCAAAGTTTGCAGTCTGTAAGACAGAAGCTCACAAGTAGATAAAACAAGGGAAGAGGCAGCTCAAATGGAAATAATTTTACTCAAAGCCTATCTTTCTCCAAAAGGCATCGCTTGCTAAAACAGAAGGAACTTTGCTCACTGCAAAATGCTCTTATCAACGTGAACACACAGAAATATTGAGATACGCAGCAGGTTTCTAGGAAAACAATTCAGTACCACAAAATTGGCTGCTTTTCCCTAATATTTTAAGGTTCAAATGAATGATGGGCTTTGAATATTTTATAGGTATAAAACGCATCTGTTATTCCCTGGTTCACTGTCTGCAAATTAGTGTAAATTGATAATTTTGCAACTAATCTCCCAAAATCTGGCAGTAAGAGCGAGACTTGGAATAAGGTACTTTCTGCAGCCAATTTCTCTTCCAAGAAGAATCCCCAAGGCAGCTTTAATAGAATGAAACTTTTTTCTTTTCCTTTTTTTTCTTTTTTTGGATTAGAGAGATGGAAAGAAATGAAAAAAATGAAGTCTTAAGAAATGCCAAGGCAGGAAACGCAAGTCTCCAGAACTTGGATTTGAGAGATATCTTTGAAGGGCATTTTGAGGCAACTATTACAGATTGCCTGAAAATTGTAGAACCGAAAGCTACTAAGAAGTTTCTAGGAAGCTGGCTGTTCCAGCAGAAGAATTCAAATGGGACCAATAAGAGACTGAGACATGCAGCAACTCTGTGGGCTAGAAGAAATCCAAAGAAAATCTGGAAGGCTGCTGGTAGAGCACAAATGAGGTTACAGAGCAAAGGCTGCTCACTGCTCTCTGGAATTCAAATATTGCTTAACTGTAAGATCATACTGAAGAGCAAAATACTAACATTTACTGTCTGAAGCTCAGTATCAGACCAAAGTTGTATGGATTGAAATAACGTGTATATATAAACACTTCCACAAAATTTGAGGAAATCAGGTTGTTGCCAAAGTAGGCTTCTACAACACAGGCAAGCTTGACTATCCGGATTCCTTTTGTAGTCAGTAGAGAAAAAAAGATTCAGAAAGCTTTTTTAGGATGGTATTCATCTAGTTATGCTATAATTAGGCTATATTTTTAGTTTGCAATATAAACATTCCTAATCTGCCCATTACATCAGCGGAGTAAGGACAGAGGATAGGTAAGTGCTGGTGACATTACATACATCTGCATTTATTTCGCAGATACTTCATACCTTCAGTCTAACTTACCAGACTGAGGCCTTAGCTGGTGTGTTGCAGACTTTCTGTCATCTTAACTCTTGCTCCGAATCCAACATGAGCCCTTATTCTTACAGCAAAACCTGCACTACACGTTTCTTTAAAACCAAAAAGAAATCTAAAACACTGACAATTACACAGTGCGTCAGAATTTTAATCCCAGCTGTGTGAAATTACGTATGTAAAGCCATTTTCTTTTTTCTTTTTTATCTCTGCAAGGATAAACGAACACTCCCTCAATACTGAAGACCAACTGTGCATCATTTTAATCTTTCAAGCTACTATGAGTTGCATAACGTGAACCCCAGTTCAGGTTCCAAACAATTCACATCTGAGTTTAAATGAAATATCATGTGCTTGAGAAGATGACTGAGTATTTATGACAACTGACAGGCTCTCAGCAACCAATTCACTTCTTGTTTTGCTCCACTTGATTCACTTTGCTGAGTCTCTCCTCCATAGATGTTACTACAGACGTGAAAAGTAGGTTTCACTTAATATCCTTTGCCTTATAGCTTAACGCCCTCAACAGCTCTTCATTTACAAGAGTTCTGCCTGTGTGTGTGCATGTGTCAGATCAAAGGAATGCCACCAAAGCATCAAGCATACAGTCTCAGTTTCTCAAGCAGAGTGATGGAGAACAGGAGTCCTGGCCCCACCACTGACACTAAGGCTCCTGGTCGTTACACCTCACACTGCTGCGTGCAGAAGCCAAAAGGACTTTCTCAGTGCACGACAGATTTGGAGCAGCTGTGATGTGCAATGAGATCATCGCGAATGTTTTGCTACAAGCCAGACAGCAGCATAAAGGTGAAAGCATCCCAAGGCATTTGGTTAAGTTGTCTGGGTCAGCCAAGAAAACCTGGAACCTTCCTGATCAGCAACCATGTGAGCCAAGTGATGTATATGAGTTAGAGCACACGATTTGCCCATGATATGAATTTATATGCTGAAGCTCCATTTCATAATCCACCCAAGACAGAGGGGTTGAGCCTAGAGACTTAAGAGCAGCCCAGATACCAAATAAGATTCAGAACAGTGAACAGCATCACTTTGTCCTTCTTGACCTGCTGCCAGTATTATGCATTCTTCTTTCTTTCACAATGCCATGCTGTGATAAATCTGGGCAAGTTACATTTCACTGCTGAAAGGTGGCATACATGCCAATATAAACCCATCATGTCTTTCTTCTGATCTAAGTAAGGTACATCAAAGTGAGATTCTTTAACATTCACATTGCAGGCGTAGAGGTGATGATGAAAGGAGGCAGTGGTACCAATGATGCAGTGGCTTCTCTATCCATCCATCTAGTGTGCATCATCATCACAGTAAGACAGCTCCATGCTGCCCTGTGCAAGGCAACAGCTACAAGGAGCCTGACCATGAGACCCAGAACATTGCAATCTCTTCTCACACAGCATGTGAGCATGGAAATTGGGGAAATTTGGTCAGCTGAGGCTGCTTGACTTGAACACCCAAGGAACAGATTCCAAATGAAGATTTTCTTCCCATCTTTCAACTATATTATGGATTCCCTCATATGATCACTGCAGATAGGGATGGCATCACACAAAACATTTTTCTTGGTGAAAGGGTGTAGTATGACTGTCAGTCTGTGTAACTGCTGGGAATTGGATTATAACCTTCAAAGTCACCACTAAAGCTACAAAGGAGAGATTGGTCAAGGGTTCCACAGTCAGTGGGAAGCAGAGAAGAGGAATTTAGTAGTGCAGAACAGAATTCCTCCCACAGTGTGGATACCCATAGCTCAGCCACTCATCCTGTCCTTCCTTCTAGACTCCTTTGTCTCTAGGAGGAAGAAATAGTGCATGTACATCTCATTCATACTTTGGACATCTCCTTCCAGATGAGATGAAATGCACCCCAGTCAGCATTTACTGTTTGATCACCATTAATCATACCACAGATTAGTGCAGATTCAGAAACCTACAAGGCAGACACTTACATTTAATCAGATAAACAGACAGGGTGGCCATATGAATAACAGATTTGCAAAGAAAAGAATTTTTTTACGGTTAAGAGAAGTGGATTGCAACAGCCAGCAGATGTTGATCCAAACACCAGTTGCAAAGTACAAGCTATATCTGATCAGTATCAACTTTTAGGGAAAAAATCCTAACACAGATGCCTGTTTATCTCCAATATTTTTCAATTTCATGCACTTACTGATTTCAGATGGAAGAGAGAGAACCAAAAATGCAAAAACTCCGACCATCAGACTATTATTGGCATGCTGACAACTGAATTCTGCACACCCTTTAGCACACAACTGTTGTTTTCATCAGTGTTTTACTCGAGCAGAACTCTCATTGAAGGAGATTAACCTGACTGTAAATCATACACAAAGCTATCAAATGAGAACACGAGAGTTTGGCAAAGGAGATTTGGGAAAGTATTGATATTTCTAGGAGCTGGCTCAAATAGTGCTCCGAAATTTGAGATTGTTTGGGTTTAGATGAAGGGGATTTGACCTTTCCTCTTTCCAAACAGTCTAATTTCTAAATTCTTAGTTCAGTCTGTAGGAATTTCCTAATTTATTTAGACAGCCACATAAACACAAATGTTAACATCACTTACTGCTCATTTTCATAATATAGTTTGCCAATGGCCCACGCAATGATGATTGGGCAAGGAATACCTGCAACAACAAAACAAATCCATTATTTAATTGCAGTCCATTTATGTGATGATGATGCAGATATAGAGAGAGGTTTGTGATGAGCATAGGAAGTCTTGCTTAATGCACTGGTAGACTAAATGCAAGTGGTCCTATCTCGGTATATGTGAGACATTGCAACTGCTGTGACTTCTTTATGGATTAAAAAATGATATCAATAAGAAAAGAAATTCAGTACTAGTAAGAAAAGTTAATAAAATTATTAACAACATAAATACATATTATTATTTTTCTGTAAACGTTACCAGAACATTTTGGTTTGTTTACAGGCAATTCTGGTCCCTTTTCATTTTCCTCCAGTTTATATGGCAAAACTTTATAGAGGGTATTTGGAGGTGAGTATTGCTTGAATTTTGATTTCCCAGGTTGCAAGACTATAAATTTAGTTGGATTTGGGGATGAAACTCATTTTCAACATCTTCAACAAATTTGAGTTCTGTCCTGAACTTGTGAAACAGGTTGAAGAGAATCTCTTGTTTTCTTGCTAGGTTGGAATTCATTCTTTTTTGCTCTTTTCTAAAGGACCCAGCTACTCTTAACCATATATATTTCACTGAAGAAGCGCTTGGGAAGTTCCCATCTCCATTTTCCCCCTTTCCCTTTAACCTGCCCCTCTGCTCTTGTTCTCATCACCCTAATGCTCAGCACCGTACAACACCATTTTAAATGCACGAGGCACTTACACCATCCTATGAACAGAAAGACCCATTTCCGCAGCTTATCCGTGGAGTAGGTCATCACTATAGCAGTATGCAAGTAGCAGCCTTCCACAAACATCCAGAAGAAGTTGGTCACCACAAAATAATTGTAGACAGTGGTAATACATCGACACCAGGGCTGGAATGGAGACAGGAAATAATATCTTAAAATAATGGTTAAGACCATTTCAAAAACTCTGTTTCTCGCTCTTTTCTTAAAATCAAGGACAGAAGTCATTCAAAGGATGCACATTTATACTTGGGACTCGGAACTGTGGTATCTTAGCTGCAGGTGGGAGCTCACAGCTACGTCTGTCACTTTCTGCTGAGGGTTGGCCTTGCCCACAGCATGCAGGAGTCTCTGCACCAAGCATGTATGGAAGCTAACACGTTAGGAGATGTGCCCTCCTGAGCAGTGTGCAAGCAGCCATGTGGAAAGAAAACAAGAGGAGGCAGCCACTTGACTACAGGGATCTTCCACAGGCACAGCCATAGCCTGGGGCCATTTCCAAGGACAGCTTGTGAGCGCGAGCATCTCTTAGGCAGTACTACTTATCTGCTGAGCAATTCGAAGAAAATTTAAGATAAAAGTTAATGTTGCAGTCCTGCTTCACTTCTCCTGAAGGAGCAATACTGACATTTAGGAAAAAAAGGATATTTTGCTTTTAAGCTATGTGTTTATCAACTATTTCATCCCCTCTATTCCTGCCATTTGTGTCTGTAAGTTGCAGTACTGCACACACCACCCTGAATTTCATAACATAATACTTTTTGGTCAGGCTCAATGCAGGCAGCTCCTATGGCTGTGTGCAGGGAGAGCACAGCTGTGCAACAGGCAATTATCCACAGAGAGGCAGATGGTAACATCCCATCAATAAATCATTAAGTAGCTGCTGCTGATGATTTCCATAGTGCTACACACAAAAGTCTGGGAAAATTCCTTCCTCACCAAGCATGCATTCGGTGTATTCCCTGAAGCATGACACTAATTACCTATGTTAGCTGGTAGCACGGATGTCATTTTCAGTCTCACCATTCTCCAGCCTTTTAATTAACTCTACTGAAGAATTCAAAACTTTTGACCCTCATTTAATTTCATTTTGGACTTCATCTGCATGGGATACTGGCGATCTCTAGGCATTCAACAGAGCAACAGATGCACTTTGAAACCCAGCAGAATTCTGTGGGTCCACAGAATATATCTAAAAATGTATTGGGCAAAAAACACGGACACAAAATGATAGTGCGTCCACAAGTGGTGATCACTTCTGTTTACTGAGCTTCAATAGACAGAAAGAAAAAACCCTTTTGGATTTGTTACAGCCTTTTATGTCTGTGTAATTTCATCAAGAGCTGAAATGTAGTTTGCCCTGATCCTTTCAATGGGACTTAAAAATAAAACAACTCAGCAGAAGATGAACTTCCTTTATTCACAGAATCACAGGATGGTCCAGGTTGGAAGGGACCTCAGGGATCATGAAGCTCCAACCCCCCTGCCACATGCAAGGCTACCAACCTCAATATTTAATACTAGACCAGGCTGCCCAGGGCCCCATCCAACCTGGCCTTGAACACCTCCAGGGATGGGGCATCCACAACTTCTCTGGGCAGCTGTTCCAGCACCTCACCACTCTCTCTGTAAAGAACTTCCCCCTGACATCCAACCTAAATCTTCCCTCCCTCAACTTCAAACCATTTCCCCTTGTCTTGCTGTTATCTACCCTTTCAAAGTGTAGTGTAAGCAAATTAGATATTTTTTTCTCTAGCCTAAATGAAGTAGAATGAAAGGAACCCCTCCCCTCTATTTCTGGCTACTACCGAGCACTTTGGTTTCATTCCCGATTGACTCCCAAACTACTCAGACCATTTTTTCTAAGGTACTCAGTCTCATATTTGCTTTTGCTGTCTAAGAAGGTATAAGCATGAATTAAGTCTTTCCCTGTGGCCTCAATCTCATGTAAATGCTCCGATGTGACACTGACACTCTTGTTCTGCCCTTTCCCTCAGCTGTAAAACTTACACAGCCTTTCTTCTTTTCAAACGAACTGTACAGCTAATTGTACTTCAGCCTGCTGCTCCTCTGTCAGAACTGAATGGCACTGCACCGTGGGTTGTGAACGTGCAGGGACACCTACAGACCCACACACACGAAGGCTGTCAGATCTCCCTCTGCACTGTTTCCATAGGAAACCAGAACAAAACGAATTTTAACGATTCCGCGCAATTCCTGTCGGAATCGTGCATTTGTTATTATCAAATAATAAACCCAATTAGCAGAACTCATTAATTTATGCCATTTCATTTATTTGCCAGAGGACACTCGGTCCTCTCATGTATCCACCATTCCAGCACTTCCCCTTCTTGATGTATTAGCATCAGCACGACGACTTCATGCAGAATGTTTTCATACTGAGTCCTTTACGTTTCTGTAACTGTATGATTTCATAGAATCATAGAATCATAGAATCATAGAAAAGGTTGGAAAAGACCCACAGGATCATCCAGTCCAACCATTCATCTATCACCAATAGTTCTCACTAAACCATGTCCCTCAACACAACATCCAAACGTTCCTTGAACACCTCCAGGGTCAGTGAATCCACACCTCTCTGGGCAGCTCTTTCTAGCACCTGACCACCCTTTCAGAGAAGTAGTATTTCCTAACATCCAGCCTGAACCTTCCCTGGAGCAAGGGAAGGTCTCCTCTGATTAGAGATAACATGATGAGCTGCCATAAATTATACTGCTCCCATTGATTTTGGAGGCGTCGTTTTGTTGCTGACTTCCACCACAATGAGAGCATGACCACTAAGTTTGTATAAAGCATTCTCCCAAAAAAAGCCTGCAATATTTTGTGGAGGAAAGGTGAGCAATAATGACGAACTGAGCCATGTGAGGATCTGCCTTTGTCTTCATTGGTTTATATTTTCCTGAGCACTTTGTGGTGCCATTTTAAAACACAGTTGAGTCTCTAAGTGCAACGGATTAGTCCAAAATAATTGTAAAAATCTGCATTAATATTTCAGTATTATCATGAGAGCACAGAACTATCAGCAGTAAAGCTCATATCCCACCATCTTTCATTGCCTGAAAATGACAGAAACACAAAGCAAAGAAGGAACTAATGAAAGCTCCATCTTCTTAAAGGAGTATCTAATTGAACAATAATACAGTTATGCATAGATAAGACGAAAAAATTTAGAATCTTGGGCTTTATTTTTATTGTGGTACTGAAGACTTTGCTGTTTGTTTTTCCAAACTGTGGGATCATAGAATCACAGAATCATAGGATGTCCTGGGTTGAAAAGGACCACAGTGATCATCCAGTTCCAACCCCCTGCTATGTGCAGGGTCGCCAACCAGCAGACCAGGCTGCCCAGAGCCACATCCAGCCTGGCCTTGAATGCCTGCAGGAATGGGGCATCCACAGCCTCCTTGGGCAACCTGTTCCAGTGCCTCACTACCCTCTGAGTGAAAAACCTCCTCCCAGTACCTAACCCAAATCTCCCATCTCAGTTTAAAACCATTCCCCTTTGTATTATCACTATTCACCCTCGTAAACAGTTGTACCTCCTCTTGTTTACATGCTCCCTTCAAATATTGGAAGGTCACAAATCTGACATTTGAAAAGTTAACCAAGGATGATTAAGTGCCCAGCTGACTTCAAAAAACTGGATATCTGAGCTCCTGAAGTTGTTTTCAATTTCTGCAGAATCATCTCCTCCAGGAACACACACTGCCTGCTACCAGTGAGGGATCCAGCTTTTTCACTATGGGCGCTTTAGGCCACTTGCTTTCCAAAACAGAACTATGAAGGGTGTGTTCATGTATGTACCCGTAACACAATGGTAAGTTGTTTATTGTGGAGGTAGCCATCAGGAAACAGTCCTAAAAGCAGAACATTCCACTAGAAGAATACAACTGAGAACAGTAAAAACTCTGTAAAACGGGACTATCAAAAAGAATGATTCCCCAAGGAAATGTAGAATTATTTTCCAAGAAAACTGAGAACAAGTATTTTTCTTTATGAGTGAATGCATTTAATCCATTTCAAAATCTACTTTATTATATTTTACTTTTAATAATTTAAAAATACTGCTTTTCTGAAAGAGTGGTCAAGCACTGGAATGGGCTGCCCAGGGAGGTGGTGGAGTCACCGACCCTGGAGGTGTTCAAGGAACGTTTGGATGTTGTGTTGAGGGACATGGTTTAGTGAGAACTATTGGTGATGGGTGGACGGTTGGACTGGATGATCTTGAAGGTCTTTTCCAACGCTGGTGATTCTGTGATTCTGTAAAAATCCTCGTGTTGTTGGGGCTTCTGGGTAAGGCAAGGCACTGCAGTACTAACAAAGGGACTGCTCCCATGTCCTCACTCAAACCAGAAGCATCAGTTGGGAGTTTCATGAGTGAACAAGAAATAAGAGTAAGAGAAATGGTGACATCTTGTTTTTATCAAGAGTGCTCAGTGCCATGCACAGAAGATGCCCCACTTCTTGCCCACCTCCCATTTTTAACTGTGCAGATCTGTCCCTTGGAGTGGCTGTTATCCTCCACCACCCATAAGAAAGCTGACTTATGAAGCAGCAACCACTTCTTTGCTATTATGTTGGCTGTGCTGGTTTCCCACAGGTTAAGTGAGCTCATCTCCAAGGATTCAGCCCTCTCCAAGGGACCAAGAAAAGGAGCAGAGCTAGAGCCAAGCAGCAGAAGCTGGAGTGAAGAGTTTGCATCCCTGGAGGAATGCGTCCCTGGATGCAGCCCATCTCACACAACCTCATAGTGAAGATGGGATTAGCAGAAAAATGGAACCACAAGGATATAAAGGGGCCAAACTGTTCTGTTTCAGGTCTGATTCCTTTTTTTTCCTGCAGAGTCCCTCAGGCTCCAGACAGAAAGGTGCCTGCTGTCATCAGACAAAGTAGCTGACTGAAAGCCTGAACAGCCAAAGCAATTATTTCTGTTCCTGTTCATGGAGGTGTTGTCCTCTGGAATGAATGTTTTTTGCACAGAAATGCAATCACTGCAAGATGCTGTGACAAGAATACTTGAGAACCACGGTACTGTGTCTCGAAGCACAAGTATTTGGAAAATCTCAGTGGACAATGAAGATCAGAGAGATTTTTGGAGCCGGATTATAACTTTAAATGCAGCAATGAGCAAATAAATGGAAATCTAGAAAATCTAAGAATTTTTTTTTTTCCTTGAAATGACATGAAAAATGCTCTGAGTATGCCCTCTGCTATATTTCTATTAGCTGAATGAATTCAGCATCTCAGCTCACCCCCAAACTGTGTGCCACACCACCTCCAAGCACTTACTTCATTGCTTTCATGTATGTTGTGGTCTATCATTTGGAGCAGAAACCACATCACATTTCTCAGGATGAACGTGGTGATCAAATTCCAGTGGATAATATTCCGAAGGCATCTGATACTCCTAAACAGGGAAATAGATTTAAATCATTATATATAGAATATATAGACATATATATAAAGTAAATTGTATACAAGTACATAAAATAAACAAGTTAATTCTGTTCAGCTGCCAAGTGCCTTGTAATCTATTCCCACCCATAACCTTCTTACTCTATGAGAAAGGAGGTTCTTCTTTTCCATGCTCAGCAATGATGGACTGTGAGGATGTCTGTAGCACATCCTCACCAACAAGCATTACTGGGCCAGGCCCAATTCTCTGATCTCCAGGTAAATGGCACAGCCGTGCCAAAGCCAAAAATTGGACTTTGCAGTGTAGTCACAACGCATATAAATGGTGTGAATACAAAACAGCAACAGATGGATGGTAAAATATGTGGTGCTTGCTATATGCCTTTCTTCCAGAAACCAAGCTACCAGAACCACTTTCACAGGGGTTCATATAGCCAGTGTGCTTCCTGGCATCATCAGGTTAGGATTCTCCATTTGGCACAGCAGCCTCCCTGCTTGTGACATGGGACACACACAGAAAGGGGTGTTTTTAAACCTGGTTAACCTTAATTAGCAACTGCTCATCTCACTGACAGCAAAGATTCCTTAAAATGAGAAGGCACAATCCAATAGCCCACATAGCTACTGCCTCGGGTCTTTTGTATGACAAGCAAGCCAGCCTCCTTCATAACAAACATTTTGCCATCATAAAACCCTACTGCATTTTTCCAAGGACCTTATTAGTCAACCTGGGGGCCAGAAGCAATTCTGTTTGTGTTCTTCAGCCTCACAACCCTCTCAAAGATTTCACAGCAATCCAGCAAAAAGCAAATGGAAAACCTCCCACATGACATACTGCAACGTACACAACGATGCCCCGAGGTATAACCCTACAAACTCAGTGTCAAAACAGCTTCTGAGTTTAACAACTCAGGCTGTAAAATCAGTGTTTCGTTTTCAGAGCCCCAATGACTCATGACTGGAGTCAATATGGAAAAAAAAAAAAAAGAAAAGGAAAAAGAAGTCCAGCTGCTGACATCCATTCACTTTTATGTAGGGTATAAAGCAAAAAGTGTTGCTCTCAGCTAACCTGTGCTAGCAGGGGACCTGGCAGAGATGTCTCAGTTCTTTGAAAACTTTACTTCCAGCCAAAGGCCAGCATTCATGGGTAGGCTTTCAAAGCAACCATGCAACCAACATCCACTGCCTTTCGTGTTGAACCCCAAGAACCCATCTGGCTTTAGACTGACTCTGGAACACGCTATAAAGGTTCGTTCTCTGTTGACCATTCTGCACGCAAACGTCCTGCAGCTTCTGTTCTCCTAAATGTTTTAATCACTTCCATCAGGTTAAGGATTAGCAGATTAAGGAAGGAGTTTGAAATACTACTTCTGGGGGTGAGGAAAGAAGCAGGGGACTAAAATTGAGGAAATTCAGGTCAAACGACAGAGGTGCTCTCATGAAACTAATTGCTTTTGAGAGCTCTAGCAGCAAAACAGATCCAGTGCACTATGCCTCTGCTGAGATGTAGTTTCATCATCCCATATGCTAGGACATCACTGTATCTGGCTGGAAGAAGCCTGATTCCCACTAGGCATACAGCACAACACTGCACTGGAGAAGAAAATGGGATTAAACTGTTTCAGACCTTTTGGTTAAGTTCTTAGAAAGAGTTTTCCTGTCAGCAGGATCCCAGTCATCAAAATCACCTTGGAATACAAAGACAACCCTAGCATACTCTGTCCTCACAGTCTTTGCCCTCAGTATTGCCTCTGGGTTCACACTGTTGTCTTCTTTGCCCATCTCTCTGCGCTCAGCACTGGCTTTTGTTTGGACTGGTAGATGCTTAGGACAGAGACTGACTTTTAGTGATGTCTGCTCAGCACCAAAAGCAAGAGTGTAGGGTCTGTGTTGGGAACTCCCAAGTTACACAGGGAATGATGAAGATCAAAATTCCTTGTTTAAAAACAAAAACCAACACAACACGTTACAATGTGATGAGGGGAGATATGGTCCTGGTGTAAACTTAAGTGAAATATAAATACAACCAACACCTGGAATTTACCAGTGTGAGACTTCAAACTTTGTCAGATAATGCTTTGGACATGAAACACGGACAGTTGGCTCCCACAACCCACTGCTTTTAGCAAAAGACATCTTTTAGGAATCAGCACCCATGTAATGCAGTCTCATTCCCTTCTGACACTCTGTGTGTGGCACAGCTGGTAAGGACATGCTTTGACCAACTAAAAAGGCTCACGTCTTAGAGCTGATGGAGCAAGGTAGGACGATCTGCTGTTCCTCCCCACTCACATTCCCTGCCTTGGCACAGGTGAGAGGCAGGAACTGCTTTTGTGACGGCTGGGCTGCTGCTCTGCAGGGTGAATAGGTGGGATTTGAATGTACAACACTACTCTCAGGCTGAGACATGTATCATGGAATCATAGAACGGCTCAGGTCAGAAAGGTCCTCAAAGATCATCCCTGCCAAGGGGTGCCAAGTCTGAATGTGCTGCAGAGCTTCTCAGTGCTTCAGACGGTGAGGAAACCCCAGACATGGAATAGTTATCAGTTTTCCTCTTTTGGTTCCTGTGTTTCTGTCTCCTAACCAGTACTGGCACAAAAATCACACTGTCCGTAATGCAATACATAGCCAAGGGTAGGAAAAGCATGAGAGGGAAGCATATCAGATTCAGGCTGGGCAGGGAGACACAGCAGGGTAGTGCAGTGTGTAGAGGCTGCAGTGAACAGCAGTGAGAACTGTAGCTAAGCCAACTGGTATATAAGGGAAAAGCTCCTGCCAGCCACATGAACAAGTTTCTCTCATGTACAGGAACTGCTGGTGAATATCAGCATGGTTATTTACTACAGATAAAGCACTGGGAGGAATACTGGCTGAGACAACGGTCCCCAGAGCCTACCCATAAATTTTATTTGTGTAGTCAGATACCTAAGAGGTGGACAGAGGATGAAGGATATGCAGCACAACAAAGAGGAGACCTGCAGTGCATGTGCTGTTTGGTACAGGGACAAAGCCTGTTCATAATTATCTCAGAGCCTGTTGAAGAAACTCACAGTTCTCAGAGTCATTTGTTCTCCCCACGTATCTTCTTGGCCCTTGGTGGGTAGAAGCAAGCTTAAACTTACACACTTTAATTTGCTTTGAAATACTGCTGCTATTCATAAAAATGACCTGTCCTGAAGTCACAACAGTCTTCTGTGGTAATGGGTTACACAGCTCCTTTCTCCATGATTAATTACTGGTTACACTTTGTGGAACGAGAAAGCAAACAAGTCAGTGTTCCAGGAACAGCGATAACTGCCTTCACGGGCAGCCCTGAAAAGGAGCTCACATCGTTCTTGTGAGTAGGGGGAGGTGGAATTTGTGCTGTATGACAAGTTAGTGAATTGAACTCTTGTAAAATCAGGTGAATGGCATGAATGCATTTCCTTGCAACTCAGAAGTTCTGAACTGAGGCGTTATTCTTACCTCAGCAGGGAGACGTTGCAATCTGGAGCGTGGCAGTGATATTTTCCTGATACAGGGAAGCCAAATAGTCATGTAAGTGAAGAAATGGGTGACTGAAATGATGCTTCAGATACAACTTAAGCACTTCTAGGAAGAAATTGTGAATTACGGAGCCATTTTAAGTCCCCCAGCCTAAAATACTGGATGACAGAAGGTTTCATCTTCATCTACATGTCAGGTATCATTGTTTCTGTCATTTCTGCCTATTTACAGCCCTTGCTGCCCATGGAAGTGTGCAGCCCCACTTCCAAGACCAGCAGCAATCATGGAATCATGGAATGGTTTGGGCTGGAAAGGACCTTAAAGATCATCCAGTTCCAACCCTCTGCCATGGGCTGGTTGCCCCACAGCAGCTCAGGCTGCCCAGGGCCCCATCCAACCTGCCTTTAAGTACCTCCAGGGATGGAGCATCCACAGCAGCTCTAGGCAGGCACATCCCAGGGGAGACACCATGCACTGAGGCTGTGGATTTTCACTAAAAATCCTTCTCCTGTATTTTCTTGATCCTTTTCAGACAAAATGTGCTGGTCGAGCTCTTGGCTGGGCTCTTCTCCTCACTCTTCCCTGGTGCATGGTCCCAGGGTAGCAGGAAAGAGAAATGTTGGAGCAATTCAGTCAGAACAGATTCAAGGACTAAGGCTAAAACATAAAGACATTGGAAGTTCCATATTCAGTCAGACCAATGCGCCATGGAGGCTGAGGCTGTCAGTAAAAGGCAACGCTCCTGAAGTAGCACAGTTCACACAGCAATTTCACCTCTGGCTGTGCCTGCAAACAGACTTTGGGCCTGATGTATCCCCCTGAAATACAGCAAGCAAGCAAGCAGTGCCAGGAAAGATGCATAGGTTACACTGAGCAAATGAGCAGGCAGAAGGAACAGGGCTTCCTTGGAAAGAAGAGAAAGATGATGAGCTTTCCAACTGGAAGGGAGGATACCACTTCCCACATACACTGCTACTTGACTAGCAGCAGGTCTCTGTGCTGAACAGAGCCAGACGAGGTGATCCAGGAGCACACATCTCCCACTGCACACACACACAGAGCCTCGTAAAAGCATGAGCTTCAGCCCTACAGCAGAAAGTTAGATGCAAAGAAGCAATTAAGGTGAAAGCAAACGTAATTCTCATTGGCCCTCCTAGCTAGTAATCAAAAGCCAGGTGTATTGTGGGAAATTACACATAATGACCTCTTGATTTGATTTGAGAACAGATCGTGTTTCAAGCTCAAATGTCATTTTCTGACTTAATACCATACCCCTGGCATCCTGAATTGCTTGCTGTGCAGGATATCATAACTGGGTTTCCATAGCGGGAACAAGCTGCAAATGAAAAGCAAGGAAAACTCTCCTGCAGTTGGCTGCAACCTGTGTCAGAAGTGGGCAGAGTTTCTGATTGTTCGTAGAGAAAAGCACGCTCTGCTAATTATCTCAGTCAAATGATCTTAATTGCACGATGTGGTGTAGAAAGCAAAGAATTAGAAAATTCATTCTTTGAACCTGGGAAATGCTGAGAGCTGAAAAGGCAGGAAACTTATCCATTGTTTCCATACAGGTGATCTCCCTGATTCAGAAATGCAAGCCTACCAAATGCTTTATAGAACAGTACTGATAAAACTCAGTGTAGCCTTTCTGTTGATTCATGCTTTTTCTTCTCACTGTATCCGTACAGTGCTATTTTCTCCTTTAGGATGTTCAGAGCTACTACTGTCTGATCCAAAGCATGATACAAATAATTAACATTAGCAATCATCACAGTGTGCCAGTGTGGTTGAAAGCTAGCTGAATTAGTAGAATCATCTGCACAGAAATAATGCAAATGATAACTTTATTAAAGAAACTTGGACACCTTCTACTGATTCACATAATATTCTGTTAATAATGATGTACAATTAAATGCCATCCCAAAGTCTGTCTGAAAACAGTTGGCATGAGAAATCTGCAAGCGCTTTGCTGGAGTCCTTCCTACTCCATCAGTGCTGAACAAGCAGGAAGAAAAACCATGGGCAGCACCAATTAAAAAAAAAAAAACAACTATTTTTCTCTTTCAGTCCTTCTGAGGGCAGGCAAAGCTTGTAGACAATCCATAAATGGCACGGAGCAGGAGGAATACCTAACTGCACAGCTATTTCCCAGGCTGTCTGGGAATATAGGGTGTCTGTCACAGCCTATTTGTTTTCATCCACATGGAGACCTCCCCTGAGGACCTCATGGTTTCCCCTGTGTGCTCATGTATATATTCTGGTATTCCTGCAGCTTACAGATGGGAAATGCAGCTGGAGAGGCTGGCAGAGAAAATGAGTTCCTTGGTGGCAGTTGCCTAGGGTAATACAAATATTCCCACATGAAACACGAGGGGCAGCAGCAAGGGAAGAACGAAAGCCATGAAACCTTATTTTGAGGGCAGGGATTAGGATCAGCAGCAGCTTCCACCAGTGCTTAGGATGGGCACAGACACTAAAAGGAACCCACTGTGGAATTATCTGTGCTCCACTGAGCTTTTTCCAAAGCTATTCTAAAGCTTTTTCCTATTTCTGCTTAAACACAGTGCACAGGGGATTCTGCTGGTAAGTCAAAATGGGAAAGCACTGATGTTCCTTGTGCTGGAAGGCTGCAGCCATAAACAAGCTGAGAATGAACATGATGTGGCACTACCACAGCCTGTGCAGAAGCTTTCATGCAGGCTAAGATTTCTGTCTCCTCTCACACACTATCTTAAGATCAGCAGATGCTCATTAGCTAGCCACAGCCCTCTGAGGATGACAACTCTGTAGATACACAAAAGAAGCAAACTCTAAGGTGCTGATGCTGCTGTTCACGATCTCCTTGGCCTCTTTTCCTTCCAAACATGGTGTGGAATGCTTCATTATTGCCCAGGGAGGTGGTGGAGTCACCATCCCTGGAGGCGTTGAAGAACTGTGGAGATATGGCAGCTGAAGGACATGGTCAGCAGGCACGGTCAACAGTTGGACTAGAAGATCTAAGAAATCTTTTCCAACCTTAACGACTCCAAAGATTCTATGATTATTTTAGAGTATCTGGCAAGGGAAGACCACGTAAGATCATCCATAACATGCTGTTTCCAAATACTCATTCCTGTGGTTGGCCTATGTTTGCTGGCCTTGTGGTGCTCAGTGCCTGTGGAATCATTGAATATCCTGAGTTGGACGGGTCTCCAAAGGATGCAGAAAAGTTTCTCTGTTGTTCAGCCTGGGCACCTTCAGAGGAAGCTGCTGCTTCCATAACACAAAAGCAGCCTACGCACTAGGAGGAGCATTCATTCCCTATTTAGGGGTGGCACATCTATTGACAAAATAATGCATCATAGAAGATTTTTGATTAGACAGAAGAGAAGGTGAGTAGGTGCTGAACACCTGCAGTGGAGTTTTTGTGGGATATAAATGTGTGCTTCCTTGGGTGAAAATGGAAATCAAACCTTTCAGTGGTTAAATACTCGCAGGTGCATTTTTGGTGAGTAGCTCTGACCATCCAGGCTTTAATACATTCTGATTCTCTTGCCCAGAAATGATACAGGGTATGTTCCTTTTGGAAGAAAATGGCACTCTTGAGTATTATTCATGTCTAACAAAACAAACAAACAAACAAAAAACCACAAAGACCAAACTTTGCTTTCCTTATTTGTCTGAAATCTTGGAAAAGTTGCAAGATTTGCCCCACTGTTCCCAAAACCATTCCATCATCATTAATAGGAGAACACAGCACAGACAAGTTTCAGCTCGTCATTCAACACAGTCTTGCACAGGGCACTTACATGACCAGGATTTGAACAGGTCTGTGCCCATCTCCAAAGACACTGTCTTGTGGCTAAAATCTTGGTGATAGCAGAGATACACTTCTGGGAGCACACTGCAAGCTCAGGATGGGAAATGGCCTCCAAACTCCAGGCAACCACATAGTTAAAGACCTTCATAAATTCCTGATACTCTAGTTTAACTGCAAGTTCATTTTTTCCTCCATCACCTTCCTCCTGAACCTCTTTGCTCTCTCTAGGTTGGAAATCATCCAATAATACCCACTCGTAAGTCTATCCATAGAGCGTCTATGCTCATGTCCTCCTGCATCAGTCTCATAATGATTGTACATAGCTCTCCTCCTTCTGATATTTTTCCAACAGTCATGTATTTATAATATTATAATTTATAATATTCTTTGCCAGACTTCACATTGTTAGTCTATAGGATTATTATTTCAGGTACAGCTTATGAAACTTCTCACATCTTGAGAATATAGCTCTCTGGGGGCACTTTTAATTACTTATATTGTTCTAGACTTCAGGAGAGCTCTGCTCCGTTGTGATTTATTTAGGCTGTATATAAAGTGCCTCAGGAAGAAGTGATACAGATACAAGATGAGTAGGGAGTGATTCAGAGCAGTGGGAAGCAAAGACATTGGCCTAGGGCTAATCAGTAGGAAACGCGCTTCTGTCTTTTATCTGAGTCTCTGAGACAAGATACTTCAGATCACAGAATCATAGAATAATAGAATTTTTTGGTTGGAAGGGACCTCAAGGATCATCAGGTTCCAATCCCCCTGCCACAGACAGTTTCAAGCACCATGATGTTTTGCACTCACAGAAGACCATCTGAATGCATATGTGCTCATCTACAGAGCTCCATCGTTTTCATTCCTGTCTCCCTTTGAGAACTTTCACACTTCAACACTCTTCAAATCCACAGCCATTACCATCCACCAAACACACTCTTCAATCACCAGTATTTATTACAAAGTTTAAAAAATGCCCTGTACTTGAATCATCATTAAAAGCTTTGATATTCTAAGTAGCAAATAGAGCAGACTGAACAAGGGTAGGTGGAAAGCCTGAAACTGGAGGGCAAAACAGAGCACTAATGTGAATTTTAGTAGATGCCTTATCCTGGGACTTGGTATTTTTCCCTTGCTCCATGACAGAAAGCTACCCACAGCAGGACTGCACCTTAGGTCTGGAGCCTACTCTGCTCTAATCACACTGGATACCTCATGACTTGTCAGTAGGAATTGCAGAGATCAGCTACCCAGATGATACATCATCAAGGCTCTGACAACCTCCACGAAATCACAGAATCATAGAATCATCAAGGATAGAAAAGACCTCTAAGATCATCTTGTCCAACCACTCACCTACCACTAGTATTGCCCACTGACCACATCCTTCAGTGCCACATTTCCACAGTTGTTGAACACCTCCAGGGACAGTGACTCCCCCAGCTCCCTGGGCAGCCTAAGCAATGCCTCACAATTCTCCCTGTGAAGAATTTTTTTCCAAATATCCAACCTGAACCTCCTCTACACACAACTTAAAGCCATTCCCTCTCATCCTATCACAAGTGATGCGAGAAAAAAGACCAACTCCCATCTCCCATCTTCTCAGAGAGCTGTAGAGAGTGACCAGGTCTCTCCTGAGCCTCCTCCAGAATGAACAATCCCAGTTCCCTCAACCGCTCCCCATGAGATTTGTGCTCTAGACCCTTCCCCAACTGCACTGCCCTCCTTTGGATAAGCTCTAGGACCTGCAGCAGTCTCACCAACTGTGTGCAAGAGGGAAGAACAAGAGACAGTTCAAAGAAGCGAGGAACAAGAGAAGATAGAAGACAATAGAGCTTCTACTTCTAAGCCCTGGGAGCTGATTAGAATTAAAAAAGAAAGGTGAATATGCTGCTGAAAGAAAAAAAGTAATAATTCAATCTGTCAGTAGAAAAAAAATGTGAGGTTTTGGTAACCTAGCTGTTATTCCAGAAAGAAAGGGTACACTGCCTTGCAAAATAAAAATTCAGATGTCTTAAAGTGGAAACATAAAGCGGTAAATTAGGAAGAACAGGAAAGCAAAGTTTCCCTCATCACTTCAATTTACTTTCATTACTACCATGCTAGCAGAAAAAGTTGCTGTGCCAATGTTGGCGGCTTTTATTTTTATAGAGCTGCCTTTATCCTGCAACCTGTGCAGGAGGACCTGTCATTTTCAATCTTCAATCTCCCTTTAAGTGCCATCCTTCTTTATTGGATTCAAAATGCAGCAGTGACTTCGACATTTCCCAGAACAAACACACATCTTCCTGTAGCTGGTACTTCTGCTTCAGTCACCAAGGCACAAATAAAACATTTGGAAATCAAATCCAGCCAGTTCACTGCTGGCAATTGCCATCACTTTGTTTGATAACAAGAAGAGGAGTTTTACAAGGAACTCATACTCCACCTCGGAGAGGGATAAAACAGCATGCTAACAAGAAAAAGGCAGGAGAAAGCAATGTGGGTTTCTGCATTCTCAGCAACAGCAAAAAAAAAACTATTAGTGAAAAGAAGCATTTCAATCCTTCTTTTCTTTCTTCCTCTTTAGCTTGGTTGGTATTAACTTTAGCAGAGTTCCTCCTATGGACAACTTCTGCTCTAGTAGTGTGAGAATGTGATTATGGGGGAAGGTGAGCCCCATGTCAGCAGGAACTGCCTGTGTGCCCCTGCTGGGATGATTAAACCTTTACTATCAATGAGGAGAACACACAACCCAGGAGGCTCACAGCAGTGCAGATACATTTAACAACACCCTCTGAAGTGCACTGAGCAAATCTCTCCAGGTCCTGTGCTGGGGATCAGCACAGCCCTACAGCACGCCTGCCTTTATGCACAAATGCCTCATTTTCCCTTCTCAGCATATTTCTTCTCGCTCGTGCGCTTGCAGGTCTCGTTGTGCCTTGTAATAGCATGGCTGTTAGATTTTAAGAGCACCTACATTTAGACCCTGAGGAAACATCCGTGACCTAGATCTTCAGAAGAAATTTCAATGAATCATTCGGTCATAATAATCTCCTCTCCCATGAGCTGTGCTTCACTTTTTGGTATTTAGGCGCTGAATGAAATGCTTACTTGCATATTTTTTATTACAGCACCCAGGAAGAAGGCTTGTGACAGAGCTGTATTAAAAAAGGGTTAGAATAGGTCTTCCCAGTGGAAAGGAGTCCTTGGCTGAGCCCTCCTCTCTTCCCAGCTGCTCTAGGGGATCCCGATAAACACAAAACAGATGGCAGTTGATTTCATTGCCTGCTTTTATGTCTGAGCTTTCTGCCCTTCAAAACATCCTTCAATGTAAAATTCCCTGGGGTTTAGGACAGAACACTGCTAGCGTGGCTGTGAATGGAGGTCAGAAAGTGGCATAAGGAACTGAAGATGGAACTGGGGAAGAGATGAGCCAAGACACATTTGGAAGAAGAAGGACTACATCCAGCTCTGTCCCCTTCCCCCTTCAGCAGAACTGAGGACCACACCTCATGCAGTGCAGCAGGTTGGACTGGAGCAGCAACAGTGATGGAGCCACTCAGCTCCAGAAGCGCAGCACCCCTCTTGTTGTTGTAACCAAAGCAACATTCCTTGCCATCCAGCCATATACTACACCTGCTCTTGAAATCCCCAATATGAGAGATCCCCCAGCCCTTCCAGCAATTGTTTCCCAACGCAGCAGGTGTTCTCCTATCTATTATTTGAGCAGGGTTGTCTTTGGGTCTCCATGTGCATTAACAAAGCAAAGGGCAAATCGATGAGTGAGAAGCCTAAAATTATGTAGTTGTAGAATTCGAGCCTTCCTGGAGGTGCACTCCATCTTCACCCTCAGCAAGCATGATGAAGTAAGGTAGATGGCAGAGTGGGCAGGGATAAGGATATGATAAATTTCCACTATGGAAATTCCAATATAAGAAATGATCAGATCTTGCCCTGAAGAGTGTGTTGGTTTTCTTTAAGGCAGGAATTATCTACATTCCTGTTTGTGCTGAGAGACATGCTTTAGAGGGAACTACTGGTGACAGGTGGATGGTGTGACTGGATGATCTTGTGGTCTTTTCCAACCTTGGTGATTCTATGATTCTCTCACCCAATCGGTCGATGTCTTCTTCTGGCCCAAATAAACCAGAAAAAAAAAAAAAAATAAAAGCCCCAGATGACAAGACTCAATTATCAGAATGGATTACGGATTTGCTCCTGGGACACTTCTAGAGGTAAGGGTGATAAAGACATACACAGCCTAGAAAACAAGTAGGAGAAAACAGTAATGAAGTGCGGACCGCCTTTATGGAGCATCTTTACACCTTTTGAAAACAATTTTGTCTCATCTCTGCAGAGACTGAGATAGCTCTGCTGGCTAACACAGGTTGGAAAGTCATATCAGAGCGACTGATTTTTCTTTTGCACGGTGCAATGGAAATGTAGAGAGACTGAATATCTTAATTCACAGCATGTACAGGGAGCTACTTAATTGCTGAACTCCTTTTTCATGCTGCAAAATTTACATCGTGAAATCAAAATTAAAATACCAGAAAAACAGTTTAAAAGAGATCAGCGAGGCGACTTCCAATAGCAGCTGGATACGTTGATCCCGGATCATCCAATTTTTTTCTGCATTTATTTACTTAAGCATTCATAAAAGATTCAGCAACAAAGCAGAGAATATAGTTGCAATTAATAATCTGCGTTCTTTATCCAGTGTGAATTAATTCAGGGCTCCAAGCACGATGGGAATTAGCATTATCTGCTAAGTGAAAAGGTTGAAGTGGAAGTTTAAACTGATGCATCAGAAATGTTCCCAGAGAATGTTTAAAGCTTTATTTTTTTTTTCTTCCCATGAGCACAGTTTATTCTGCTCATACACACTGGGGTGAAAGAAGATACTTGCTGTTAACACGACCATCCCTCCTCTTAGCACTGCTTAAGGGAAAGACTCAGTGTAAGCCTTTAGAGGGATGCACCAGCCTAGGAAAGCAGCAGTGTTTTCACTTTGGTCACTGTCTATCAGCATATCACAGCCCTGGATGGGGTCTGATTGCACATTCCTAGACAAGGCCACACAGATAACATGGAAATATCCTTCAACCAGGCCACTCCCATTTGACCAGGAGAAGGGAAGCATTTCTATATAGTTTCAGTGACTGCATTCCTTGTTTCATGAGCACTTGCAGAGATAAAGGTCCTACAAAGATGCTCCAAGTTCTTCAAATGGAAGAAAAATTGAAATTAACCCAAATCAAAATTGAAAGCTTTAATTTCATCTCCCTGGGTCTAGATCTTGGCATTACCTGCCAGGCAACACGAAATGCCTCATGTTATCATGAGAAAACTTGCCCCCCAACTTTGTAACTCCACACTCAAATCCCAGCTTCCCTAAATGAAGCACTCCACGCTCAGTAAATTTTTTGCTGCATGAATAAATCATTTAGAGACCTCTTCCTGAATACCAATAAGCTTCAGGTCTTAAGCATGCCAGCCATCATTACAGCTCATCCAGTGCAGCAACCATTGAAGACACATACAGGCTCCAGAGCAGAAAAACCACAATCTTTCAAGATCATACACAAAATAGACAGTGTAATGAGAGGGCTTGAGTAACCCAGTAACACCCAACCAAGTTAGAAGCATGCAAACAGATTACTCACCTCAAGCACAAGAAAAGCATAAAGGCAACTATAAGGGCCCCTACTGATATACAGTGCCCCAGGTAGTTTATGATGAGGGCAATCTTGTAATGGTGCGCATACTTCCTCTGGAGGTAAAGAGATAACATGATTAAATCAGCATGACCCTCTGAGCACTGGCATTAAGGAACAGTTAATCAGTTTAGGAAACAGTAATTACTTTTCTCGACATTCAAATGATATAACAGCCCCAGGGCTGATGCCTACATAGAAGCCAAACATGCTGCCCAGGCACAAAATACACGCTTGGTTTCATTTCTGTTTGGGATTTATTCTGAGTTTCTTACAAATCTCAGCAGAAAAGTCACTTTTCCCTCTTTTTCCTCCATTTCCTTGAGATCTTTTATTTTCATCATCAGGTAAAACTGCAAAACTTTGTATTTTTGGGGTAACAAAGCTACCAAAGACACAGGCAATGATCTTCTCACAGCTGCAACACATCAATACGTTGTAGAACGTTCCTATGTTGGAGCCTACACAGTCACAAGGAGGCAGGTTATGCTACTTTCCCTCACACATGGCCTGATTTTCATATGGAAATGAATGGGATGATGGGTGTGATTTTCATATAGAGTGAACCAGTGAATCAGAAGAAGCCCTTTCCACGTGAGCTGATTTTTCTCTGAGGAGCCTTCCTGCAAACTATGAGCCTTATCTTTCTCTGAGGGCAGAACAAGTGATACGGACTGATAGAGTGCTGGTGGGGTCTTCTCAAGTTTGAGAACTTGATGAAACAGAGCTCTTGGTTTTAGCAGAGTCCAACTATGTGATGGAATTACTGTATTAGAGTCTGTTTCTTAGGATGCTGAGGGCTTTATTGGTAGGTTCTGGACTCTGTAGATTGAAAAATAAGTACAGAGTGCTCCCACCCAAATCAGGGAACGATGCAACGTGGCCAAAATTTGACCTTGAAATAAATGGAACGTCTTGTTTCTTTTCAGATTAAGCATACTTTTCCCCCATATGGGATGTTCTCCTTCCTCAGAAAAGAAAGACCTAGAATCTACATTTCCTCCCTTCTGATAAAGATACTGAACTAAAATCCTGCAAATAGCATCAATTTTCTAATTTAGGTTGAGCTTGCTTTGTTTCATTTTTTCTAGCAATTTCCCTTCACATTTTATTCCAGTCAGAGGAATTTGCCAGTGAATGGAAGTTTGGATGCAACTACAACCAACAGCTGTAGTTAATCTGCACCATTGTTCTATGGAGATAGCATCTCCCAGTGCTCTGCCAGAGAGCGAGCCCTCTTGGAACCATTTCCACGATGAAACCTGCCTGTATCTTCAGCACATGGAGTAATGTGCTGTTTCTGGACTGAACTCAACCACGTAAGGTATTTTTAAGCCTATTATAAAATGCCCTAAAATAAACTTCCCCGGCACAGGCCCATTTTCTGAATAGCCTAGAGGAGGAAAGTGAAAAACCAACAATAACCCAAGACCTGAATTCCACATTAAGCTTTAAGTCACCAGGTCATCTAATGGAGGAAAACACAATCCAACTGATGTGTCTGCCTGAAAAGCAATGCTGTGCTATTCAGTTCATGCTCTGGCAAAGTGGCTTGCTTAATTTTTTCCTGACTAATTGCTCATGTAGTGTTAGAAGTTTTTTAGAAGACGGCAGTGCTTCTCCCAGACCAAGCATCTGCTGTGTGATATTGACCCTTCCAGTTGCTTCTTTGGCTCCTAACCTCCATCTCGACTTTACTTCAGTTTTAAGAAGGTATGGTTCAAAACATTAAAAAAAAAAAAAAATTGACTGAAAAAAAACCCAGCATATAATTAAGGTCCTCTTTGATATATGCATGCTGAAGTAAAAGCAGGCATGGATTTATTTATTTTCCCTTTGCTGACACAACCAAGGTTTCCTGAAGGCAAATTTGAATATCATAGAAACAAGAAGTGACTCTGTGCCTATGAAAAAAGAAGCTGAAAGGGTTGAAAGATCACTTCCCACCAGCCTACGTGCAATCTGCATCTCTGGTAGAAGTGGAGACAACACCTCTAGGGCTGAAAAAACACGTGCTCAGAATGAGCCACGTTGGTCAAAGATGAGTTAATGTAAATACTTGCATAACTGTTCTGTCTTGAAGGCTGATGCATTTAAAATGCTAAGAAACTTCTACTGCTACACAATGTTCCTCTGCTTCCAGGAAGCTAGTGCACTACACTAAAATGCAGATTAAATCCTATTTGTGGTTTAGAAGGAGAGTCATTATGTTAGAAAGGAAATAGAAAAGGGGATGGCAAGGACACTGCTGGTGCTGGGCATGTCAATGGAGCTCTCTTCCACTCCATACCCCATGTCTGACAATCACACCGTGCCAGAGAGTGCTATCTGCCAGGTAAAATGAGGAAGGCAGCTTTATTCTTGTACCAGCTTCTCAAGTTCATGGCACTCTGGGCTTCTCAGAGTGAAGGAGTCATTCTCTTCTCAGGACTTTTACCTTGCCTAGGGTATCCCTGCACAAGGAGGCTGTGGATGCCCCATCCCTGCAGGCATTCAAGGCCAGGCTGGATGTGGCTCTGGGCAGCCTGGTCTGCTGGTTGGTGACCCTGCACATAGCAGGGGGTTGGAACTGGATGAGCATTGTGGTCCTTTTCAACCCATTTTCAGCCCAGAGCCACATCCAGCCTGGCCTACTACTTCTGCTTTCTCCTAATACAGCTCTCCTTCTTCCTCCTATCTTCCCTGATGCCCAAAATAAGGAGGACATCTCATTCTGTTGGACTTCTGGCAAGTTCAGTGGCCAAGCAAAGCGGACTGCCTGGGGCTCCCAGCAGGCAGGGAAAGTGCAGTGCAAGGATAGTTCAATTCCTTCTGCAAAACAGTTGGAACAGGAATGACTCAGTCCTCAAGGAGGCCTCTTTATTGCTCTCTTAGCTGCACAGGAGAGCTAGACGACTAGTTGGACCGAATGTGTAACTTCTGGACAATTAAAGATCAGCTGAGATGAATCATAACTCAACACCAAACAAATGAAAGCCAGGCAAACTTTCACTGCTGTCAGACTGAGGGAAGAGGCAGCTGCCTCTGAGCTCACTGTTTTCCTGTTCTTGGTCAGCTGGAAGCTGGGTGGCTGTGCCTAATATGACTGTGGTCCTCAGCAGGATACGTTAACTTAGGTCCAGCACGGTGCTGATTCAGCGACGCTTCTTCAAGCCTCCTCAAAAGAGCAGCAGAGACAATTTCACAGCCAGCTGCCAAAGGCCACATAAACAAACCCATGGTTCTTGATTTATAGCTCCTCATGAAGGCTGAGGCAGACTTTTTGCTGCTTGAGACTCTCATTTATCTTTTAACAAGAGCACAGATTTGTGCTAGATGCAGCAAGGATCTCTGATACTGGAGACTTCAAGCTAAGTAGAAACTTTCTGTTTACTACACACTATGCCAAACAACCAGCTTCTGTACCTGATTTGGGTGCCTGGAGAAAGTGTTAATTGATCATTCAGTGGGTGGAATTTGGTCTGACATTGAGACATTTACATTAGGATAGCTGTCCAAATCTGAACCAACAGCTGAAGCAAGGGCTGGAAACAGCTGTGGCACACACACAGGCATCCCTTGAGGTGCATGCAGGAGACACTGTGCTTCCTTCTCAGTCCCAGCAACAAACCAACCTCAAATTGCTGCTGCTGAAGGACACGGTTATCCCAGAAGACCTGTGTCACAACTGCCAGATGTACGGAGATACATTGGGGCATCTTAAACCACACTGCCTAACTACACAGGGAGAGCTAAATCCAGCCCAGGAGCAAAACAGTCCCAGAGCATCATTTTATCAGCTATGGCCACAGGTTAAGCACTCATGTATGAATCAGTACATCAGTGAATGTGTGCTTCAGGATCTTATGCCCCCTGAAACTGACCTACAGCTGAAAAGAACTGCAGTTTTCTGTGGTATGGCCCCACAGTTCCATAAAGCACACAGCATTTGACACTGGGCTGATCTTGAGAATGCCTGTTCCTGTCCCCACATGTCATGTATTGATAGCTGCATCTGAAGTCCAGCTACATCCTTCCTTAGAACTCTGGTAAGTGCTCGAGCTTGAGACAAAACACAGGGGAGTACATCCTGAAGATATGTGGCATCTGCTGGGATCAGACAACAAACAACAACAGGCTCACATCTCACCTTTAGCCAAAACTGAGGATTATGGAAATCCATATGGATTTTGTTGTCTTTATTTGTTTTGAGGTCACAAAGCAACTCAAGTATTCATTTGCAATGTTGAGCATTATGTAGAGATTTAGAAAATATTCACAAATATTAAAATTTGCAAAGCCTGTCACCAATCTTTAAAGGTCCAGTAAATGAATTTTTAAGCTTTTGCAAACAGGGGTGGAGGGAACATCTGCACTTTCCTCTGTTTAAGGAACATGCTACTTAAGAATCCTTAAACTATCACCATAGCTGCAAAGTTTTTAAAAGCAAAAACAGAGCTAATGTCAGCTCAGGTTTCCTGTATGAGCTAACCACCAAAAACATGCTTAGCCTTTGCCTGGCTCTTTACCCCATTCTCTAACTCAGCACTGGATGCCTCACTCCAGCCCCCAATGCTGCTCATTGATAAGAGACTCAACTCACAGCACTGAAAATCCTCCTTAGTCAGAGCTACCATGGGTTGCTATCCTCCTCCATCCCAGCCACCTCTTCCTCCCACTGTGTGCCTTGTCCCCAAAATTCCTGCAGTACTGCAAAATGATGGTTCAGGGAATTGAGCCAACTGGAAAAGCACAAAGCAAGTAAGGGTTTTCCATTTCAGTGGAAGGTAACTGTAAGGATGGGCTGAACTGGAGCAGTCCCGAATTGGTTCAGCTTGAAATGTCATGGTGCCCTCTCCACTATGCTAGACAACCTTGAATGCTTATCAGTCCTGAAGGAGAACAGTTATCTTCTAGTGCATTCTTCTGACCTTCTTGAAGCCTCTAGCTATTTTAGGGGGTGGATTCCACCTCACCAATGAATGAGTGGGCATCCCTGAGCACCTGCTGTGTAGCTACCTGCTTTCTCATTCATTTGAGAAAGCCCACATTCAGCAACACGGATTTTATAGGACAAGTATCAAGCCATATTATGACTGTTCTGTCATAATGTGCAGACTGTCTTGAGACTGAAATCTGGATTAGTTCTGCAAGCAACTTGCAGTAGGCAAGACCTTGTCTTCATCTTCTGTTTGAACCTGGCATGGCACAACTCTAATGACAAAAGAGTGCAAAGAAGCCCAAAACATAAACAGGCCTGAGCTGCTGGGCTTGGCCACCCTTGGCAAAGAGACAGGACAAAGCCTAAGTGTGCCCATGTGCCCCACCACAGAACTCAAAAGAAGAAGGGAAAGAGAACATGACACGGAAGGATAAAAGGTTTAAGCTGTGTGAGGATGAATGCCTGTGATGTGTCCAAAAGAAAGTGACATCCGACAAAAAAAAAGGACTTTGCATAATTGCTTGCAGCTTTTCTGAAGGAGCTTACCCCTGTATGTTAATTTCATTCTGTAAACTCCTATATAATGTCAGGTTGGCTCAGTCTTTTAAAGACAGCTGGGACTTGAGTTTGCTTTTTATGTATTTTTCTTCTGCCTCTCCTTTACATATTTGCCTAAGGGAAAATGGCATTGAGATCTGGAAAGGCCAGTTGTTGATGAGACTTCAGAACTGGCTTATAGGGAGTGGAATCAGCTGATGAAAGCTTACATTTCACTCCCAATGAAGCTTTTGGTATTATTGCTCTTATTAGTAACATTTACTGTAGCAGCTGTAGGCTCTCAACAAAGCTGAGAAGGATCTGCATAAACATACAATGTCAGAGACAGAGTCTAGTAAAGCATCCTTTGTTTTTTAATAAAAATTTGAGTAGGAAATGTGGAGACTGGATTAATAATTTGACTGAACTCGCAGGGAGGATTCACTGCAGAGACAGAAATGGAATCCAGCTCAGAAATCCCAAATTAGTATGTTAACCTTAAGCTTGGCTTTGCATTCATATATGCTGAGAAATGACACTGAGAAGAACGAAGGAAAGGAAAAATACAGACCTTGTCATCCAGAATAGGCTCACACTGAGAGTAGTTTATCTTGGAAGCCCACGTCCCATTGCCCAGGCATTCTCTGTAGGCATTTCCTGGTAGGGACCAAAATAAAAGAGAAATGAACACTCTGTGTTGGAGTTCAGTCTAACACATTCATGTAACGGCGAAGAGATTAACAGTACAGATTATCCACAGCACAAATCAGCATATCCCGACCTCTGTGGGGACTGAAGACTGGGACAGCCTGCCAAAAGGAGGGAAGAAGAGAAATAAATACATCTTCGAGACCATCAGTTTATCAAGATATTTATTGGTAATATTTTCCGTAAGAAAGTGGGTTTGGAAGACAGCAAAGGTATGGAAAAGAGATTTCAAGAGAAAACTTAATGTGTCTATAAAAGGTGTATTCAAACACAGGCAGGAAGGTTTAGGTTTTAAGTGTTCCAACTAGGAAAATACTATGCATGTAGTAAACACTGCTCCACTCTCCTCGTACTTATCCCAGTGTAAACTCAATCCTGGATATTGATTTTCTAAAGTCTTTCAATGCAACAGCATTACTGATAAATTCTGCAAGGAATCTGAAAGAGAAGGAAGACAACCACACCTCCAACTATGGGATGGGCAGGTGCTGTGGAGGTCACACATGAACAGACCGTATAAATGGGTAGGATGCATTCACCCATCTTCTATGAAAGAGAAAACCCTCCTGATCTCTTTCCAAGGTGCCATTTCTCCCAAGACACGAGTGAAAACCAGCAATTACTTCACTGAAGAACAGAGATTTCGTGTCCAGTTGCAATGTCACCCTGAGGAGCTCTGGGAACTGCCTGCATTGGAAGTGGGGAAGGGGTTCAACATGTGGTAAGAACTCCTCAAAACTCAGGGAGGATCCTATGCAGTATAAAATACCTTCTCTCAGACATTAAAAGCACAGCCAGTCCCATGAAACAGACTTTTCCATGCTTATTTTCAGCTGTCTTAAAAACAAGAAAGTAAAACAGGAAATTCAGATCCCCAAAGGATACATATAACTTCCTAATGAACTCTTCATGATGTTCTTGCTGCCCTTTACCCGATTTCTTGCTGGGACTTTGCCATGGTCAATCAGTATAATTCAACGCTCAGCCATTAGGAAAATAAGATGTCAAGTGAAAGCATCAGACTGAATGTTCCTAAAAGTGCTGTTGGCAATAGCCATTGCAAAAAGCCACTGAGAAGACTTGAGAAGGTGCTTTTTGCTACACAGAAGGGAAGTTCACATGGAAAGCAACGAGGAACAACCGTTCACCTCCATGCTCCAGGTTACACCGTATCTATTCAGACCACTGAACTTCATGCAGTTCTTTTCTACTTGCACAGTTTTTTCTTGGAGTGACATGGCCAAATGAGACGACTGCTAACATTTGGATCACCTAAGAAAACTTGTGCTAAAGCCCTCCGTTTCCATTTCTGTCAGCTATTACTGGCAAATTCATGCAGTTCCTGCTCCTTCTTACAGTAAAATCAGATACAGATACAGACTGCCATTTTCTGTGCAGTTTTACATGCAATTTTCACCTGAGAAAGAAGCAGGTGCTTAGGCTTCTTTCCTCACTGATGCTTATTACTATTCAACATACCAGGCTAAATATGCCTCAAGACATCTTTTACCCTCTTCTCTGAGAGCAGGTCTCAGTGGCATTCAAGAAGCCAGATCCAAGGAACAGTGCTGAAAGTCCCTCACTTTGGCTGCTCCTTTTGGCCAACGATGCAGCCCTCTGTGCAGAACAGTTGCAGATTTTGAGTCTCTGTACCAAACACCTGACTCTCCAAGGTAGACAGTGGGAAGCTTTGGTACTTAATCTCATCCTGAATCCCACTTTCAGGATATCGTCCATAAGAAACACAGAGAGGAAGGGCATATTTGAATCAGTGTTACTTATCCACCCAAAAAGGAAAACCACTCTTCTTCTCATCTCCCAGATGAGAAATTGGCAGCAAACAGGAATAGCCTGAAGTTGGGTGAAGAAGAGGAGAAGTGTCAAACCAGGGGAAGAAGAACCATCTGACTCGTGGCTCCCTTCAAAGACTCCTTTCGGTTGATAACAAATGTTGGGCTTTCTTTCCCCATTCCCACAAATTCCTTCCATTTCTCAGTGCTATTTCCATTTTACAGGTATGGAAACAGAAGCAAAACACGTGCACAACTTCCTGAAAGTGACCTGGCAGGACTGTAACAGAGTTTGAAACCATCACAAACCATTCCTTCTCCCCTATCAGTCCATGGTGCCTCTGTCTCCTGCGCTGCATCTCCCCTGCTCATTACAACCTTCTTTACAGAAGGGTAAATGACTTTCCACAGAACAGAATGACCACCTGAAAATCCTCCCAGCAAATAAATGAGCAATATCACTACCTGAGAAATAATTCTGTCAAAGAGGCTCCCATGGCCTGCAGTGAATCACTGGAGGAACCCAGCTATTCCACTAGGTTCACACTAGCTGATTGTGACATTAAACATCCTCTGAAGGTTCTTTCGATCTTCTCTTTCTTACTGTCAGATATTCAAGGAGGGTCTTGTCCTATCCTTTTTCATCTGGGTTGACAGAGTTGGTAAGTGCAAAAAGGTCCCATTGAAGGCCACAAAGCTCTGTTTTGACATGAAACCTCATTAATAAAATGGATTGGAGCCCTACGGTCAGTCTGGGATTCATAGTCAAATCTGACTTCTGCATGCGCCCTGTCACTATCACCAGAGAGAAGAGGGTAGTGCTGCCCCTTTGCTTCTCTATCATGAACAATCATCTTAATTCTTTCCACAGTGACCAAAGGTTGTTTCACAGACCCCTACTTACTGTCAAAAGTGGAATAGAAAAGGTGAGATAACACAGACTGGACTCAATGACAAGCTGAGTCATTGGGACATGAGGAGTTGTAGCGATGATCAAAACACCAAAGACAGCAATAGAAGGCAGATGTGCCCCAGCTCTGGAGTATGTAATGAAAGAGAAGAGAGAAACCACTAGTGATTTTACAAAAAGAACTCTGTGATCTCTTTGGCTATTAAGCAGAAGAATATTCCTCCACACCTGTTTTTCCAATGCAAACTGGTTTTAATGTGCTTCTTGCTGTAATGATTATTGCACTTTGCTTTCAAGCACTCTGTACAGAAGGAGACTGGATGGAGTCCATTTGTTCTTAATCATTCTCATGAAAAAGGAGAAAAAGGAAGATTTGTGATGGAGAACTCCATTGTAGGAGCACACAATGAATGCCCATGAAGAGAACAGATACACGATCTTTCTAAGGCAACAATAGCTAATGATAGCTATAGCACTATTTCTTTCCAGTGAAACAAATGGTGGCAATTTTCATTTCCTTAGACAAATGGGATGCTGAGGAACCCAGTATAGTTTTATTTCTCTTGCCTCACTGACTTTTTTCTAAGGATCACACACATAAAATTAATAAAGAGGTTTTTGGTGGTTGTAACTTCTGGCTATTTGTGCCCTGTGTGTACTTGCACACATGTAATACAACCAGACAAGCAGATTTAATCTGTGTGCAAGCAAAAAAAAGAGCAGTATATGAGTCATGATGACAGAGGCAACAGACAGCCATTATACACACAGCTTCTGACACACGATCTGATATTAATTTCTCTGCCCTCATCTATGGCCTCTTCTTTGACTTTGAAAATGTTGATTTCCTTTTACTGCAGATTATTAGCAACATTTCTGGCTCTTGATTGCTTCCGCTTAATCATCACTCCAAGGGACAGGAAAGGAGGTAAAAGGGGATTCCCTGAATAGCAAGAAATACTCAGTAGTGCTCAGTTCTTCACTCAGGTTGCTAGCTTCCAAAAAATATATTTCACCCCCTCCAGCCCAACCACTAAAACACACACATTTTCATATTCTTAGGAATGATTCAGTCATACAGACCATGGTCATATCCCATCAATAAAGCCAGTGACAGCTATGGAACTATTCCCAGAGTCAACTGAAGCAATTACAGCCCTTCAGACAGCACTGCTGAATCTTCCACTGCTGCTCCTGCTTGGTGGCTGCTGCTTTGACAGCAGGATGCCAAGCCTTGAGTCTACACACCAACCAGTATTTCAGCTCCAGCTGTCTAAAATTAGTTCTGAAACCTTTATTCACCTGCATACACAAAGACAGAGGAAATAAAAGCCTCTGCAGCGTGGTGAGGACAACACTGCAGATAGCGATACGCTGCCAAATCTTCCCTCACTTCAGGTTTTTGGAGAAGCTTGCCCAGCTCAGTCTGTCTTTTACCATTCTTTTCTGAATAAAGTTACAAAAAACTATCAAATAACTACAGGAATGTTTCACTTACATACATACAAACTCACGCATATGCTACTATATTAAACTTGATCTGCTCATAGTGGAGAATAATCATTTAAGAGCAACTGAGAAATTCCAAGATGGAGATCAAAGGTTCCTTAAGTGGGGAAGAAAAATACAGCATCACTTAATTCTATCTGAACACAGAGCGTGATAATTACAACCCTATCAGTATGGGGAGGAAATAAGATTGTTAAGAAACCCAAGCCTGTTTGTTTAAATAAAGAGGAGCAGATCAACTTGAATTTGAGCAATCTATCCCCAGACAGCCCATAAGTCAGTAAGGGATGATGACAAAATCATAGAATCGCTCGGGTTGGAAAAGACCCTCAAGATCATCAAGTCCAACCTCAACCTAACCATACTACCCCAACTCTAACAACCCATAATGATACACATCTGACAAGGAAGGTCTTGAGAGACCTTGTAGAAGCTTGTAGACTTTACTCGTTTATTCCACAATTCAAACAGAACTTGGCCAGGCTGGATGGGGCTCTGAGCACCTGATGGAGCTGTAGGTGTCCCTGTTCCCTGCAGGGGAGTTGGACCAGATGGCCTTTACAGGTCCTTTCCAACACAAACAGTTCTGCGATTCTGTGATTCTGATTTTGAAGGATTCCTCACACTCAAGATAGTTGGTTTTAGATAAGAGGGGGAGACATCAAAACTGTTTTCAGCTTTGCTTATCACCCTTTCAGCATCCCTGCCAATCCACACCACGATGAGCCTGGGGAAAGTCTAGAAAAATAAAGTGTGACTTGTTGCTACCTACATTCATGCAAAATAAATTCCTCCCCAACAAAGTACACTTTATTAGCAGAACTGCCAGAGATTCCTCTAAAAGATTCCTCAGTCTTCTGTTTAATGAGGAAATAGTTCAGCAACATTCAAGATTTGTTGTCCCAGTTGTGATTTCCATACTTTTCTAATACATTCTGGACTTAGGATCTCAAATTAGAGAGTCATTCTGATACTCTGAAATCACTGAATTTGGGTGATGGTGATAAATGATGGTATTCAGTGTATCTGCTTCAAAACTGCAAGTGTTCACGTGAACATTTTCCTTAAGGTATCAGTAACCGTTACCATCAGGAAACAAAAGTACATGCACACAGAGTAGCCATGAAAGCTGTATCACAGGACACTACTGTGCTCTGGAACAACTTAAAAACACAGCTTAGTATCAATGGTTTACATCAGCTTGAGAGTTAAAACCTTGACTTTAATTTCATTTCCAAAAGCAGATGATGTGGCGTATCCGAACGGAATTTACAAAGAGGGGTATTAGATGGGTGGTGGTATTTATTTTTCTCTCCTCCATCACCTGTTTTGAAGAAAATAAAATCTCTTGTGTATCAGTAATCCAATCTGTATGGATTGGCCTGGCGGCAGGTTTCTATTAAGTCAGTAAAACTCTATTAAAAGCATGAAATAAACAAGAGATGAATGGAGGGGAAATATAACTGGATACAATCTTCAGCAGGCAGTTAACCACATCCTTGCAGTCATTAGCAAGTGAAAGACAAGAGGCACTGCATGCAAGCACTGCTGTAATGGAGCTTATCTTTGATGACTGGGGCTGAGCTGATTTTTAAGAAGATTTTCATCATTTCATAGAATCACATCATAGATATGATGTATCATCTTGCTGTGTCTCACATAGATGACTTTGACACAGTATACATTTCCAGTCATCATTAAAACTAGAAATCTGCCTTCTCCGGCTATTTATGCCTTTTGTCCCGGATCCCACGTGCCCAAAAATAATGAGACAAGTTCATCTGCTACTGGATCAAAGGAATAAACAGGCAAATGAATAAATAAATAAAGCATGGTTTGTTAAGTTCTGAGCTGTGCACACCTAGGGGCGGGTAGCAGAGTGCTGGCAGCCAAGCTGAAATGGAGGCCTTCAACCAGACAATCAGAATCCCCACTCAACAAAGTCTCTGTAAAGCACACTTTTGAAAGAGGAGAGCTGTGGCATCCTCAGAGAAGCACGGAAGCAGCGAATGACTGGAAAGCACAGCAGGTCATGGTGTCCATCTCCCTGCTGATAGCATTTGTTCAGCCCAGATGAAAAAGAATGAGCCCCAAGAATTTCTAGTAAAGGCTTTGTAAAACTATTTCAGACAGTCTGCTAAACCTCTCTGCTGGGATTTTATTTTATTTTTGCTATTATCTTGGTGGGAAAAGCCTATTAAAACAATTATTAAACTCTTTTTGCCTCCTGAAAAACAACTCAAAAACAATAAAAAAAAAATAAAAATCCCATAACATTCCATCCTCAAACATCACAGAGTCATAGAACGGTTTGGGTTGGAAGGGACCTTTAAGATCCTCCAGTTCCAACCCCCTGCTATCGGCAGGGACATCTCTCTCTAGACCAGGTTGCTCACAGCCCCATCCAGCCTGGCTGCTGTACCCACATTACAACACGGGGAACTTCAGCTCTGTTCCTCCCACCACCGGCCTTCAGGAGGAACTTAAATGCAAGTCAGTGGACTTGTTCCTGTTAGAATCTCCCGATCACTGGGATTTGCCAGCTTCTCTCAGTGTTTCCTCCAGTATTTAAAACTAAATAGTTGTATTTCGTGTAGTCCAAAGTGATAGCCACTGTGCTTTGGTAAAAAAAAAAAAGTTCTATTTCACTTTTAGTTAGAGTTTCCATCTGCAAATAATTTTTATTCAATTTAAAACTGTGTTTAATAGAAGACATTTCACGTGGTATCAAGCAGAGCTTTTTCTTGGGTGCTTATCCACTGTGATGATAAACAGTAAAAGCAAAAGGAACTTCATGATAGAGGAGACTTCATCGTAGCCTTCCAGTACTTGAAGGGAGCATATGAACAGGAGGGGGTACAACTGTTTATGAGGGTGGGTAGTGATAGGACAAGGGGGAATGGTTTTAAACTAAGATGGGAAGTTTAGGTTAGATATTAGGAGGAAGTTTTTCACACAGAGGTGGTGAGGCACTGGAACAGGTTGCCCAAGGAGGCTGTGGATGCCCCATCCCTGCAGGCATTCAAGGCCAGGCTGGATGTGGCTCTGGGCAGCCTGGTCTGCTGGTTGGTGACCTGCACATAGCAGGGGGTTGGAACTGGATGATCATTGTGGTCCTTTTCAACCCAGGCCATTCTGTGATTCTATGACAGAAGCTCCTCACATTGACTGCTCAGATTTCATGGGATCCAACGAGACAGAAAACAAAGCTGTGTTGCATAAAGGATATGTCACTACATGTGTATGCTATTCTTAGCCCTTTTTCAAAGTCCCAGAAAAACAGCAAGCCTCTAAAGATAGGGACTGAATCACGAGCAATGAATTATTTATTCATGTGCCATCCTTCCCACCTGAGACGTGTGATGGGTTTCTTCTGAGTGTTGCAGTGACAAGCTGGAGCCAGGTAGGCTTCACTGAGCATCAGTCTGCTCAGCTTGCTATTTCTAGAAACCAGAAGTGACAGTGGTAGCACTTGGGTGTAATTGTAACAGCACTCAGATGTGCGTGAGAGTGAAAAGAAAAACATCTCTCCGCATCCTTCATTTGTGTGTGAAGGAGACATTCAGACAAAAGTAAGGACAGGAAAGAAGTTATCCAACCAACGCTTATTGTTCTGTATGCCAGCAAACACCATCCTGAGAGCCAGCCTTTGTACAAAGGGGTTTTTGTAGATATCACGCTGTCATTTTGGTTTTTTTTTTTTACATTGATATTGAATATTTATGCATTTACAGTTGAGGGCTGGAAGGCAGACAAATAGTACTTCAGGCAATGAATGCTCCCCTATAAAAATATTTCTGACCTCAACTTTATCTAGCCCACCAATTTGATGTTTCTCCAGGCTTGAAAGCGCATCAGAACCGCTGCTCAGCTTTCTATTGTTTTCCTTTGCCAGAAATTCTAAAACGCTTTACAAGAAACTCCAGCAGTCTAATGATGCTCACTTTCTGTATTGATTTCCTATCTGCTACAGAGCTCAAGTGATTCACCCAGGTCATACAATGTGTCAAAAAGCAAAGTCAGGAAGGGAACTTTTAAGGAGTTTAGAAGTCCTCCAGACTTCTTTACTTCAGAAAACAAATCTCCAGATTTCCAGCCCGAGGCCCATTAGGCTGATAAAGTTTACAGTCTAAAGAGCATCATCTCAGTTCAGAGTTTCTGATGCTGATGGCCCTCTGCTCTGCTCACTCTTGTCCTAGGCTGGGGCTGCCTGCCTGCAAATACAGCCTTATCTATCAACACATTAAGACAGACCCCACAGAATAAACTGCACAAAGCACTCAGAAACGTGGCACCATATTATCTTTGATCCATGAAATTCCTGTGAATATGAAATAATGGAAAATAAAGCACACGTTCTTTTTGACTTTCCAATTCCCTTCCAATCAATGGCACACAGTTCTTCTCGGGAAATACAAACACGTCTTTCAGAACTTCTTTGACTCATCTGAGGTTAACAAAGCAATAAATCACATCTCCAACACAGTGTATATTCTGTCTCTTTACATCTTCATTCGGAGATGTTTCAGGACTGAGGTGTGAATGGTGTCAAACCAGCTGTCCTTCCCCAAAACAATCACTCCTTAGAAGCATAACTCAGGAACTATCCTGGAAACTGCTTTGCCATCTCTGCTTACAACACCTATTAATCACTCAGCAAAATAATCATTATTCAGTTCTACAGCAGCCCATCTGCAAGGGGAGGTCATCATGCACATGCTGCTAGATGGACATCAAGTTCTATCCAAAACGTCCCATGGTGTCCAAGGCATGGACATCAACGGTCCTTATGGACTTCTTGCCCTCAGTCAAGGACATCACAGGCAGAACTCTGATCTTATGTGTAAGCAAGCAAGCTGATCCCCAGGGACTGCAGTCACAGCACAGCGCAGGCAGAGACTCAGCACGTTGTGTAGTTGTCCTGGGCAGACCTGCCATTGGATGTGGAACGACCACTCCTACGCCTCTTCTAAACGCCTCTCACACTTGAAATCTGGATGATTTAGTTCTTCTAAGGAAGGCTATCATCCAAGTCACGCTCATCGGGGTCACACGCAAATTATTACAAATACGTGGGATAGATCCATGTATACACAGAAAACGTGAGAAGGCTTCATCTAAGAAAAAGTTCTCACTGTCGGTCAGTCCAACAGGCCATTGGTTCTCCCCCTATTTTGTGGTGGGAGGAGGGATATCATTACCAGGGCTGAAGCCCAGCTTGTTTCTCAGCTTGATCAACTTAGAGAGCACAGAGCTATGAAGCTCCCTGCCTAACCCCCTTCTGGGATGCTATCGGGGCTGATAATAATATTTGAACTTTATAGTAATTGCCTCATAGCTGAAATTCAGAATTCAATTAGCCACTTGCCGTAATTACTGAACGCACTGAGAAATGGCAGTGACAACAAGAAGAGGTGTAACTGTGCTGTATTACCCATAGGTAAGGCACAGTGGAATTGAGAAACACTATGATCTGATTAGCACAGCAGTGGGAGAGAGGGGAAAGCAGCCTGAAGGGAGACCTGTCCTCAGCCAGGAGACAACGTGTGCCAGGATCTGCACATCTGACCACCACACTGTCAGCATTTGGCTTTTGTCTGTCAGGAATGTCTACCTAAACAGTTGTACAGCTTTGCACGGATTTTTATTGTTGGCAGCCTATTCACAGAATCATAGAATGTCTGGGTTGAAAAGGACCACGATGCTCATCCAATTCCAACCCCCCTGCTATGTGCAGGGTCACCAACCAGCAGACCAGGCTGCCCAGAGCCACATCCAGCCTGGCCTTGAATGCCTGCAGGGATGGGGCATCCACAGCCTCCTTGGGCAACCTGTTCCAGTGTGTATTCCAGTGTTCCAATGTATTCATTTCAGACTGTTGTCTGGATCATAATCTAGTATTTTATAAGAATCATCTCCTCTTAGAAAATTACAGTCTTCCAGATTGATTCGGATAGATCCTGTTACTCACACATGGGGTGATGTAACACTGATGGGCAGTGAAGCTCCATCCCACTGAGCTCTCACTCCTCAATGCAGGCATGGTACAGATGTTCGTTTGCCAAAGCCGTGCCTACCAGCCTTCATAACTAACCGTGATACAAGAGCTTAAAAATTCCAGGTGCTTCTCAGCAGATACGGGTCAGCCCATTCTGCTGAGCCACAGTCCTCTTCCTAAAAATATAACTTCAAAAGGGGTAAGAATGGGCAAGTTCTCCCAGTTTCTGAGAAGACAACTTGATTCTCAGTAACACAAAATCCCCTCTAATCTCACCGTCCCGCAGGTTGAGTTAAATACTCTGCAAGACCAAGGGCTTGAATTTTGATTGCGGAGATGACTGCTGGTGTGACAGGAACATAAATAGCTCCTTTAAGCTGGTGCAGATCAGGTTTGTTGGAAATAAGAAGGCAAAGCCCCTGCAGACAGAGGGAAATACAACAGTAATTCTAAGTCTTGAAGTCCTATTACACCTAATAATAGCACTATGCTTTCTGTTGATTGTTTTTCCCCATAAATGCCTTCCTTCTCCCACTAGGGGAGCAGGATAAGGAAGGTTTAAGAACAAAAGCATGAAAACACTTGGCAGGAGAAAAGCAACACCCACCTCAGATCTTTCTTCTTTCTTTTCAAAGAGGAAAGGAGAAACATTTGTTAAAGAAATTGTGTTAAAGAGCACCGGGCTTCAGCTCCAGTTTTGCCTCTCTGTCTACCAGCTTTTCCCTGATCACCCCTGAATCTAGTTCCAAAAGGTTCATTGAATAAATAACACAAACCAAGCACAGCACTGCTACAGGGAACACTGTGCACAGAGATGTTTTACCTGGTAAGAAGAGAGGCGGGCACCAGCTGACTTTAAAAATGCACTATGTGCTATGTTGCTAACACGTCTAATGGTTAGATCCTGGATTTGAATGCCCAACTTCTAAATTACCCAGGGCTCCCCTTCCTATGCCTTATATCATTGCTTCCATAGCTGTAAACACTGACACATTTGCATGTTTTCCCTACAGTGTAGCACGAAACATGAATCATGATCCTATCCCATCCTATAGGACAGTATGTATAAAAATTTTAAGTGGAAATACAATTTCTGTCAGGTTTCTGATTCATCTAACACACACCAGTACTGGAGAGGTATCACAAAACTACTCCATTTACAAGTGATAGCACAAACGAAGTGATAAAGTATGAGATCTGTTCTAAGAGGGGACTGCAAAAAAAATCACATTGCTTTGTGGGGGTTGTTTTCATGGACACGACCCCCTTCTGACTCAGAAAAGGGGGGATCCAAGATGTGCATTTGGCATTCTGAGTGCAAGATGGGGCTGTCTGCAGGGCTCTCTTTGCTGGTGCAGCTCCCCAAGGCATCTGCTAGCTCCTAATGAACTTTCTGCTATATGAAATGCCCACATGCACAATTTGCTGAGCGACCACATGTGGGCCAGGAAGGCCATGATTAATCTGTAACAAGCTCAGGCAGGTGGGAAAAGAGGAAAAGAGGCTGTTCCCCTGACATAACCTTATTAACACAATGCATCCGTCATCCAGCAAACCTGCTGTTATGTGGGAAGGTGCTTTCTTATCAGCTGATAATTATTGTCTCTTTGGGGGTTTGAAATGGCATGGGAGGGAGAGGGGAGATTTAAAAATCTCTTCTAATTTTGTAGTGTACAGTGGGTTCTGTCAGCACATGCTGTGACAGCCTAAGAAAAGCATTTCAGCAGCTTCGTTTCTTGGCTGTGCTTTCTGATGGGTCTTAAAAGCCTGAGCTCATTTTGACTAGGAGTGATTGGTAGGCAATCTCCGACACATCTCACTTTAGTTGGCTGGAGGATCACCACAGATTGGTAATCGTGGTGTGGCAGCTCCAGGTTGCCACACCAGACCCGCATGTATGTGATTTCACGGCTGTCTGTAACACTTTCCATAAAGCCCTGCTGTGAAAAGGGTCGGGGTTTCAAAGCCAGGCTGTGAGACATCCTTATAGTGATGCTCAGCCTGAGAAGTGCCTCCTGTTGGCAGCCCACCCCACGAAGGACCGTTCTTTCTATGGAGAAGTCACTGTATTGGAGCTGGATGATCTTCTAACTTAAGCCAATTTATGATTCACGAGGATCAAGGTAATATAAAAGCATCTGGGCAGCAGTTTAATGCACAAACTTCAATTGCCATGAGGTCTGTTCTGCCTTGTGACCCCCCATAGTTCCACACCTACAAGGAAATGGATGGAAATACCAAAACATTTCTTAAGACACAAAACACTGCACACAGTGCAAACAGGAGGGTGGATACTATAAGTGTGTTCAACATCCTAAGCCTGTCTGTGCTGGTTTCTAAGCCGTCACATCCATGTCCCAGAACACTAAAGCTTCCATTTCTGAGATTGCTCAGGATCTTGTTCCAACCAAGAGGGAAAGGTGACTATGTTAAGGAAAAGGAAAACTAGTCTCTGCGCATCATAGAATCATAGAATGGCCTGGGTTGAAAAGGACCACAATGATCATCCAGTTTCAACCCCCTGCTATGTGCAGGGTCACCAACCAGCAGACCAGGCTGCCCAGAGCCACATCCAGCCTGGCCTTGAATGCCTGCAGGGATGGGGCATCCACAGCCTCCTTGGGCAACCTGTTCCAGTGCATCACCAACCTCTAAGTGAAAAACTTCCTCCTATCACATCCATGCCTTCCTTCCCCCCAGGCTGACTATGTAAAGCCTTCTCTTTAGCTCTAGAACTGAGGCTTTCAAAACACAGATTTGTCTCACCAGCCACAGGTTTACACATCACCATCCCAAAGGACAGCAGAAGCACCAGTGAAACACTGGGAAAGGAAAGGAGGAGGTGAGGAGAGCAAGGCAGTCATCTCAGCACAGCACTACCCTTATGCAAATGGCAAATCCTGCAAGGACATCAGCCAAGAACGTAGGGTGGGAGAAAATAGTCTACGTGTTCAGAGAAGAAAAAAAGATTTGGTGATGCACGATCACATTTGAAGTGTAATACATCTAACTGCACAAAGGGACCATAAGGCAGGAAGTCATGGAAAGCTCCTATCATTCAGCAGCTGATCTGATTGCTCTTTAATCAACTGCAGATTTCCTGTCATGTTGACATGGGAGATAGACACGAAGACTGCTTGCTTACAGTGAGAATGCAAGAAGAGGATTTTTAGAACACGCAAAGCAAAACAGAAATAACAAAAAAGTGACTTTAAAAAGATTTATCATTTCCTTGCAAAGACAACAAGAAGATCTATATATGTCAGAAAGTGCTAACCCATCTAGGAGAAATGTTTAGTGCTCACCATGCGCTTCCATTTACTCCACATTCTCCCATTTCTACACTTACTGCATTCCTTGGTAAAAGATTTTTCTCTTCTGAAAAGTACAACATCACTGAGTACTCACAAATTAAATTTCCTTCCTCAAGATAGACTCATTCCCAGTGCCCTTTACACTTCAACTGTGGAACTGCTCCCAGAGAGCAAATGGAGTGTGCACTATTTAAACACTGGGTATTCAAATGAGGACTGTTTAATTCATATTCTGGTCCTGAACCACAAGATCTTAACACCCAAGCTTGCCAAAACAACTGCACTGGAGAAAAGACAAAATGTGTGAATGGACAGACAGACTGCATCGCATTTCAAAGAAGGCAAAGAGCATGAAGAGGTGTCTTTAATTTCTAATGCTTTTCTGAGCAACACAACTTGGATTTCACTTTCCAAATAACACTGAGCTACTACTGCCTTATATATTTAATGTGGAAAAGGTGATGTCAGAGTTTTTTAATTTGATAGGCCGCTCAGAGAGGCTGTGGATGCCCCATCCCTGGAGGTGTTCAAGGCCAGGTTGGATGGGGCCCTGGGCAGCCTGGGCTGGTATTAAATGTGGAGGTTGGTGGCCCTGCATGTGGCAGGGGGTTGGAGCTTCATGATCCTTGAGGTCCCTTCCAACCCAGGCCATTCTGTGATTCTATGATTCTATGATAGGTGAATTAACTTCTTTATTTCTTTAAGTTAGGATGGAACTTTGTTTACCTTTAAAGAGCAGTGAATTATGTTTTATGGCCGCACAGCCTTCATGTTCACATTACAGCTGGGGTACAAAACGCATCATTTGGTTGAAAGAAGCATGCTAGCTGTGACAGTTTAAACCTACCTCTAATTAAACACGAACAGGAAAAAAATCTGCAGTACAATATAAAAGCATTGAAACGAGCACCCAAATCCTGAAGCCTCCTCTATCAGAAAAATAAGCATTCACTTTTACAGTTTTCTCTGGAAATGTTCATTTTGGCCCAGTGCCTCAGGAGCTCGAGTAAGTGTTGTTCTATTAAAGCCTAACATTATTTGTTTTCATTTTTACTCCAGGAATTTTATTTTCACAAATTGCAGTGGGGTGACCCAGTCTGTCTGCAACTGCTCTGCCCTCTCCCTTCTACACACCTGGAAGGCACGTAGCTTCCTACTGAGTCGTGCACTCTCCTCCCCTGAAGGCATATCACTCCATATGCAGGTCAGACCTTGCCTCTGGACAAGACAGAAGGAACAAAGACATGAAAGTACATGCTGAATTTTTTTTTTTTTTTTTTTAATAACAAAATGCTGTATAAAGATCCATAGCAATAAGTTCTGATTGGGTGTTGAAAACAGCTGTTCTAAGACAGGCCTCCATCGCATCCACCCAATGGAGCTCACCTTCATTCCCAATGATGACCTCAGAGAACACACCAAGGAGAAACAGCTCTTACAGCAGTGCTCCTGCACTCGAAGAAAATCTCACAGCTGAACCCTTTCACCTGCTGTAATGTGCAAGGAGAACTTTGCTGCATAGCATTTCCCAGATGAAACTTTATGAATAAAGTTTGAGTAAAAGACAACCCTGCTGTCAGCTACACAATTACTGGGATAGTTCCCACTTAAGGCTTTTTTTTTTATAAGAATTTATCAGCAAGAATTTTGTTCTTCTCTGTGTCTGATCTTAATTATATCATAGAATCATCATAGAATGGCCTGGGTTGAAAAGGACCACAATGATCATCTAGTTTCAGCCCCCCTGCTATGTGCAGGGTCGCCAACCAGCAGACCAGGCTGCCCAGAGCCACATCCAGCCTGGCCTTGAGTGCCTGCAGGGATGGGGCATCCATTGTGTACAATATGTTGTGTATAATAAGATGCATCATGTAACAGTTTCTTCTGGTCATCATATGTGAAATTCAGCTAATCGCCCTAATTAACTGTTACATGGTTGTACATCCAGAATATGACAAGAGGAAGCATTCAGCTTCAGAGAATTACTAGCTCTGTCTACTAATTCCTGCATGAAAAGCAGAGGTCATTATCTCTGTTTAAACAGATTTACAATGCAGAGTGCATATACCAATTACCTCAAGTGCTGCTGTTCCTTCAGTATTGGAAATCATTTACAAAAGCCATTCACAAGATGCTTCCAATTGCAGAGAATACTGTGTGATTACATGTGACAGCAGCCAGTTCACACATCCTCCTTTCAATCCGTCCACCATCTTTCTATTTACTAATGCAAACGTTTTTCCCATGGATGAGCCAAAGTCACTGACCTCAGAATTAAAACACTGGGATCACAGAATCCCAGAGCATTTGGGGTTGATGGCCTTGCAGTAACTGTGAGGGAAGCAGATTGGCAAATGCTGCTTCAGTGGAAACTGAAGTTCTTAAAGACGAGCTGAATGGAGAGAAGCTAGCCAAGGAAAGCCTGGAGCTACGAGCTAATAGCAGCAGGTGGGGAAAAGTGAGGGAGGTTCAGCTTTGGAGCAAAGTCAGAGAAGGCAGAAACACACATTCAGCTTTAATGTGCAGCTTTCAGGACCACGTTAAATAGGACATGACTTCAGAAACTCGAGGAAAGTATTTATATATATCTATATATATAAAAGTTCTTGCAGTGAATGAAGATAATTACTTCGGATCAGTGAGTTTGTTTCAGTGAAAACAAAGACCCATTTTGATATCCTTTGAACTAAGACAACCACCCTAGAACTTAAAGTAAAAATAACAAGGCAATGCAGCCTGGTGTCTATTTTAGGAAAGGATTTGTGCCTCAGGCAAAGAGAGTTTCTCCATAGGACTTCACTAAGCTGCTAAGAGACAAAAATGGTTTTCAGGCAGCACACTGAATGAATTCTGATGGTTTTCTGAGGCTGAAAAACAGCACATTTAGCGACAGGCCAGGTGTTGAATTTAAAGCACTTACAATTCACTTAAAATTCAGGCACAGATCTCCAGTGCTGACCAAAACAGCTCCATGAGAATGACGAATGCTGGCAATATCTACCACGAAGCAATGGGAATGCAACCAACTGAACTGGGCAGTGAGAGCACAGATCCAGGTGTTGACATCTCCGTCTTTTTGTCCCTGCTAGGTTTGAGCACCAGAAGCCGGTGATGGAGCTGTTACACGTTTGATGCTGTTGGCACTGAGGCTATGGGTGCACCTGCAACAGCCAACAGTTTAAATCACACCTCTGGACTGCAAAGCAGACCGTGGTTCTTGGGAGAAAAAACAACCTCCTTCCATGTTCATGGCAGGATACACTACTAAGAAATGAGCTAGCTTGGCTGAAGTGCATGGAGATTCCAACCTACAACTACTATTGGGGTAGCCAGCACAGACAAGGAGGTGATTGTCCCCCTCTACTCTGCCCTCCTGAGGCCCCATCTGGAGTACTGTGTCCAAGTTTGGGGCTCCCAATACAAGAAAGACAGGGAGCTGTTGGAGAGGACCCAGAGAAGGGCCACAAAGATGATCAGAGGGCTGGAGTACCTCCCCTGTGAAGACAGACTGATGGAGGTGAGAAGGCTGCGGGGTGACCTCACTGCAGCCTTTCAGTACCTAAAGGGAGCCTATAAACAGGAGGGGAGCCAACTCTTTACAAGGGTAGATAACAGCAGGGCAAGGGGAAATGGCTTTAAGTTGAGTAAGGGAAAATTTAGGTTGGATGTCAAGGGGAAGTTCTTTACAGAGAGAGTAGTGAGTGCTGGAACAGCTGCCCAGAGAGGTTGTGGATGCCCCATCCCTGGAGGTGTTCAAGGCCAGGTTGAATGCGACCCTGGGAAACCTGGTCTAGTATTAAATGTGGAGGTTGGTGGCCCTGCATGTGGCAGGGGGGGTGGAGCTTCATGATCCTTGAGGTCCCTCCCAACCCTGGCCATTCTAAGATTCTATGATTCTATGATTCTGGAAAAACTGTCAGAATGAGGTTTTTTTTTGTGCTTGTACCATATTTTCTGGTCTGCTAAAGCCTTTCTAGAGCCTCCTACCCTCCTTTTCCATTATTTGTCTGGAGCCAACCAAAGACCCAATCCCAGGGCACTACAGAAGCACGAGAAGAACGAAGGTAATCATCAACAACCTTATCCATACAGGAAGGAAGACAAAAATTACTGCAAACAACACCCTGACAACAAAGCACACAGCACAGCAACCCGCTTGCCCAGCCTTGCAAAAAATGAAATCAGCTCTTCAAAAACTGCAGAGGGTCAGTTACATTTTCATACATTCATTCATAAGATCCGTTTAAGCAGGCAGAACGTTGCTAGTACTGCAGCTGAAAGCTACTTATCCACAAATAAGATTTTTAATACATTAGCACTTGCTTCCAAATGGACACAGGATTGTCTCAAGCTGTTTGTTGTTATCAAGGATCTGACTCTTATTTGGCTGCTTTATGCAAAGTTTCTCCCTTGTAGTCAAAGGCAGGCTGATGCAAACGGTTTCTACACAGCACTCCTCCTTCATTACAAAATTATATGTATGATATACAACCAAATTGCATAATCTATGTAATTAGCTCATCCCAGTCATTGCTGCTGATGGAAATAGCTGTGAAGGTAGAACAGTTAGGGAAGTTAATGACATTTGTTCATAAATAAGGAACCTATAGCAGTAAAACTGAGCAGCTCTGCTTCTGTTTCATCCCAGAGCACACGTTGCTGAGATGACCACTGAATTAAAGCACCCAAAGGATACCAATTTAAAGCCAACACCTGCTGTAACTGCAGCGAACCAGAAGATGACTTGTGAACTGATTAATGTCCACGAGCCTGGCTTTCAGATGGACAGACACCTCGTACAATGCCAAATGGTATTACTGCTGTAATCCCAGTGACAGAGCAAAGCCCCAAGGACAACCCTCCCCCTTCCCTATTCTCTTTATGTTCCTCCTCTGCTGGAAAACTCAACTGCATTTGTGGGTCTCCCATATCTAACAGTTCCCAGAAAGTCAACATACCCTCTACTTTGGTCTTAGCATGAAAAGGCAATGCACAGCCTCAGCAAAGTTTGCTTTCTTTTAGCATATCGCCTTTGTTTCGATTCTACAATGTCTCCATCATCGCCTGAGTGCTTCAATTCCTCTTCATTTGGTGCTGAATGATGCATCTGAAATGCATTTTCAGAAAAAAAGTTCTTTGCAAAACTGAGCTCAGTTTACAGAAATTGAAGACAATCTCCACTGATAAAGCAAGACAGTTCAATAATTTATCTTCAGTGGATCAAGGAATGAGGACAAAACCCACAGGATAGTTTATTTGACAACAGAATATGTATTACAAAAGCAAATGTAGCCTAGGAAACAAATGACCCTGCATTGCAGAGAAGAGCAGCAAGTAGCAGAAGAATTATGATTTTGATAACTAAGCATTCCCTTTGGCACGCAGAGAAATTGCAGGTGCTGGAGCCGAGCAGATCTGCACCGAAACAAAATAAAGAGCGACAGATGAACTCCAAAAGTAGATGGTCGAATACAGAAACATATTGGCAACTGCAATGATCACTTGCACAGATTATAGAACTAAGCTCACGGATCCTTTTGTTACTCTTTAATCACAAACGTTCAGTTTCCCCAGATAGCCACCCAGAAGGGTGCTTCCCATTCACTTCACGTTTTCTTGTTGAAAATAGAAGATTCTATTACTGAAAAAGAGCCCTGGAGACAATAATATTACAATATTGAATTCTGACAGCCTACTTAGCACCCTGCACGTCTGAAAGCTGTGGTATTAAAACTCTTACAAAGGACTGCGAAACACCATTTCTTTCCTCAAAACTGTCCTTCTTGATCAGAGAAATTAATGGCACTGAGGAATAAAGGTGACACTTTATCAGAGAACTTCTTGCACTCTAAACCAAAAAATCACAACAGAAGTCTTCAGAACAGCTGTAAGGCTTCAGACATCTTGATTTATTGGAGGCTCTTTACAAAGGGTAAGACCAAAGGGCAGGAGACCAAAGCATCACGCTCGAGGGTATGGAATGGGTCTCATTTACTGCCTGTTCTGACAGTCAGAGGTGAAACCTGCCTACTACCACCCCTTGCAAACTGGCACAACCACGGATGCTCTCCATTGACCACAGCTGTGTACCAGAAGAATCCCACACGTTAGTGGTGCCATGGCCAGGTCTTTGTATTCCCAGTGAAATCTGCTCTTTTGAGGCAATTAATCACAATCAGTTCTAATACAGGGCTGTGCTCCTGTTGCCTGCCTGCCCAACAACTCAAAAGTTCAGAAAGCCAAAGCAGAAGCAGCAAGAGATCATTAAGAGAAACAATCTATGGACAACTCTTCCCATAGGAGCACGGAAACTGAGCAAGCATTTAAGCTAAACCCACTGAATACCAAACCAGACAGCATTTCATTTTCAAGACAGATACATTGGCTCACCCATTTTTTTTCACTTTTTTCTTGAGTTTTGCTTGCTCGGAGGCTCCAGGTGACACTGCTGTTGGCTACTGTGACTACTATTTCATCCTTCTTGTCATACAGCACATATCACACAGTCCATGTATTTGATATTTAACCAACAGCTCCCCTCTCTCACTTTCTGCTCCTTGGGATGACTGCTCACATTTTCATTGCTATCTCACAGCTGGCATCCATGGCACTGAAGCTGTTCTCTACAAATGCCTTCAGTGTGTCTCCTAACATTTGCCCCATCCCTCCATCAGGGTTCACACACTACATTTTTAGGCAGCACGGAGTCCAAGCCCTTCCTAGCTTGCAGCTGAGGCCATCTTTCCATCCAACTCCTCAACACCCACCTAGGAGCTGCCTGCAGCTGCTCTCCTCTCCACAACCTGCCGTGCAGTGCTGCCAACCCCTGTGTAAAGTCATTTCTGCATCTAAACTTAACCCTTTCAGCAAAGTTTTCTGCAGAAACTGTCCACTCACCCATTCCCACCATGGCTCTCAACTCATGCACGAGGTTTCCATCTCCACTCACTTTTATCTCAACTGATTGCCTCCCTTTTCATTCCCAGCCTGCTAGGATGATTTCTTGCTCTTCCTCTGCCCAATCTTTTCTCTGCTATTCTTTTTTATTAATACCTTCACTCTTCTTGTACCCTTCTGTAATTCCTTCCCCTTAGAGTACGGGAAAGAAATCAGCAGTGCAAACAAGTCAGTCCCAATAAGACGAGAGAGCTTTAAATTCTGATAGCCAATGTGCGTGTTTCTAGATGATTTCAGAGAAAAGGACTTCTGCATCAAAAACTTACCTCAGTGCTTAAATGCAAGCTCCAGGCTCATCCCAGGGATGCCTAGAACATCCTGGTGCTTTCTGCTGGGAGCTGGAAAGCAGCTTTATTCCTCTTACCCCACGATGGAAGCAGATGTGGATACAGAAAGTCAGAGTTCAAGATTTCAGCAAGCATTACACAACACTCAGAACCCAGGCACTTGAAACTTCCAGCACTTAAACTATTCAACTTCATCTCAAGAAAGCTATTTTTATCCAAGTCCTTCTACCTTGAGTATCTGCTTTCCAGAAAGAGCCATCAATGAGTCATCAGCAGTACAGGATTAAATCAAAGCAATTAGCCCTGCCTTTTCCAGTTGATTTTCATCAAGGCAACACGGCAACAAGACAAAGGTCAGTGCCCTGTGAGTCTCACTTGATTCCCCAGAAATCAGGCAAAGTGTGAACTAAAGCAAACAAGAAGGTGCAGGGCAATTACACAGATCAAAAGGTAAAATATATGGAATCCCAACAGGAAACTGAGCACTCGAAATCACTAGAAACACTTCATTTCCAGAAGAAATTGGTTAAATCAGTGCAAAGTTTTCAAAGTTACTCCTGAACGCAAGGAGTTGGGTGGACAACCAACTTACCAAATGAATTTATTCTCCTGAGTTTTAAGAAAACGAGTTTTAGCTCAGGTTTACCAGAAGCTAAGTGGAACTCATCATTTCATTGATCAACTCATGGTTGATTTCCATACGGTCTGCAGAGCATCAGTGATTTATTCATATGCCTGCCCCATTGAGGATACATTAGTGCCTTGTCAAGGTGCTGCAGGAGTGGGGAGCCAGGAACTGGGCTTTGGAAACACATCAAGGTGAGGTAAGCAGGAAGCATGCAGGTTACCTAACCAGCTGCAAAAGTGATGAAAAATAGCAATAAAAATTCTCTTGGGGACCCATATTTGCAATCAGTTGTTCTACTTCTGCTCATCCACAGAGTGCTGATGTAATCGCAGCAACCCAGTCATGGGTCTGCAGCTGAAATCTAGCAGGGAATCAGCAAAACAAGGATCTCCAGTACCTTACACACACCTGCCAAAAGATCAAATTGCTATTTATCTCATTTCCACTGACATGAGAACATTTTACTCTCATGACAATGTAAAGTAAAACACGCTGCTATGATGCCTGTCCTCTTCTGCCAGACCTGCCTCTCCTGTGGAATTCACAGATCCATCGATTCCCTCAGCATTCACGGAATGGATAAAAGAAAACTCTGAATGGTTCACCACAACTGTGATGATTGTTGTCAGAATTCATTTTGTAGGAAAAAGGAGAGATGAAGGCGTTACAGAAACATTAGGATCAAAAAGGCAAATGCAGACTGAGAATGGGACAGAGATAACCTAACTATAAGAGAAAAATCTTTATGATGGTCTTTTAGATCTCTGCAAGGACAAAAGAGGAACCTGCAGCAAATACCTGTATTCAGAATGCTACATCCTCTCCCCTCCAGGCTGGGAAATGCAGAGCACCATCCTAGATGCATTTGGATCCAACCCTGTCCTTTTTGAGGGGGCTCTGAAGCAGAGTGCAGATCCAAGAATATCTTTCTTCTCTCTTTTCCCTTCCCAAACCAAAATAAACTCAATAAAACACAACCCTTCTTATTTTAGTGCTGCAAAAAAGGTTTCCTTAGTCACAACCAACTCTGGTGCAGTGCTGTGAGCCGACAGGTGGAAATGTTCACTTTTAGGGAGGTCCAACGTGAGGCAGACGTGCTAACTGTGAATTATTTACACACAAAGCTTATTTGAAGTGGGAAATGCAGAAGATCACACTGGATGGTTGAAATGAACCAAATATGGATCTATGGGGTCCTGGCTTTCCTTAGTGCAAAGCATTGGAAGGAACTATGCAAGGCTGTGACTCTACAGAGGACCCATGAGCTGGCAGCAGTCACCTGGCTCCCTGCAGCCCCACATCAGAGAACAAGTGCATGAGCTCAGGACAGTTGTCCAAGTGTATCACGATACACAGATGCTGATGTTTCAGGTATTAGTGGCATAATTTGCCAATAATTAACACTCTCAGCACTGAGGAAAAAGAGTCAGCAGTGAGTTCACATCTAAGTTTAGTTGAGATGGTAACAGTGCACTAAAAAAGTAATTTCCTGTTTTGTCTTTCTCATTTCCATAGCACGTTTTCTGTTTTCCATCTCAATCTCTGCTCCCCAGCTGACTCAGGAGGATAAGGAACTGCATTAATTCATGGGTCACTCTATGGTCAGCACTTTCCAGCTATACAGGGTTTTAGACAGTGCAGGCACATTGGGAAATATTCTTCTTTCTTCCATTTTCCATTGTCTTCTGCAGGTACATCAACCAGAAAAGGAAAGTCCAAGCAGGCATACTCCCCTTAGTGAGCAAAACAATGCTGATAACACACCAATGTTTACAGCTGCTGCTAAGCAGTGCTGTACAGAACCAAGGTCATTCTCAATGAAGTGCCCAGGGAGATGGAAGGAAACAGAATTAGGACATCTGACTTAAACTGGCCAGAGAGATATTCCATATGACATCATGCAGAAGCAGTTTTGAATGTGGTGGAAGTACATCTCTTTGTCTCTTCCACTGCTTGGGGGCAAGCTGAGCATCACTGGTTACATACGTTTATGTATATATTGTCATAATCATTATCATTTTCTTTTCCTCTATCTTAGTAAATAATTTTATCTCAATCCATGAGTTCTACCTTGTTTTTTTTTCCCAATTCTCTCCACTTTCCCACTGGGAAGGGAGGGAGTGAATGACTGCATGGTGCTTAGCCACCTGCCAGGTGGATTACAACTGGATGTAAGGAAGAAGGTTTATACAATGAGGGCAGTGAGGCACTGGCACAGGTTGTCCAGAGAGGTGGTGGATGCTCCATAACTGTAGGCACTCAAGGTCAGGCTGGACGGGGCTTTGAGCACCTGATGGAGCTGTGGGGGTCCCTGTGCACTGCAGGGAGGTTGGACCAGATGGCCTCTAAAAGTCTCTTCCCATCGAAACAATTCTATGATTCTGTAGTTTTCCCAGGGAAAGATTTTTATTTTTAAAATACTGAGACAGTTTTTGCTCTTATTATTTGCTTCAATAGATTGCTTCTTATTTTACAGGTCTCTTTTGGAGCAGCATCCGGCCCTCCAGTTTGTTTCCAAGCACTGCAGAACTTTGTCAGCATAATGCAGTCTGAGTTTTATTGATTTTAGGAATTTGCCCCAAGAGATTACTGGTTACTAATTCCATGAGTAACATCTGATAGGAATTAAACAGCACTGAGAAAGGAAAATATCTACTAAAAATTCATCTCCCTCCGATTTCCATGGGATACCACATTTCTCATTGTCTTCCCAAGCTACTAAGAATGGCTACTATGAGCTGACATCAAGCAATAAGCAGCGTTGTGGTGCAGAACTGAGTAAGAGCTTCCTTTTCACAGGACAGCAGACCACAAGCAAAATCTTGCATGACACTGGCAGTTAGAACTTTGCTGGGACCCAGACACAGCTTAAAATACTGCTCTTCCAAGCCACAGAAATTGCAAACAATCACCACTACACAGAGAGCAAAGATACTTCCGTGCCACTGAAGAACAAAGAAGGAAATACAAATAAGCATCTAAATCTAGTTGGTGGATTTGGACTTCCTGAGCTGCAGAACAGCCTTCCCATTGGCAACAGGCAACTTCAGCAGCCACAGATGGGAATCTATTGCACCACATTTCCTGTATCCGTTTGTTATTCTTGTTAAGAGGGAGAACCTACAGCATCTGCCAAGCACCTGAGGGTTCTCAGGGGGGATCCAGCAGTTACTCTCACACAGGAGAGACAAAGGGATGCAACAGGTAGCAGCATGGTAATGAGCACAGGGTGTGCAACAAGGAAGAATTCCTCTGTCAGCCAAATGCAAGTTGCCCACTTAAGCTTCTTTCACAGAGGTGCTCCACCTCAAATGGCTGCACTATGCTTTGCACAGCTCTTCTGACGTAACACACACCTGCTTGGGAACAGAGCTTAGCACTTCCCTTCCTTTAGGGGTCCCAGTGAAAGCAGCACCAGCCATTCCCTCCATCCTGCAGCCTGCTGCCCAGCAAATGCTCCCCCAGGCCAAGGACAGCCAGGCTCCTTCTAAGCATCCTCCACCTCCTCCTCCTCCACTGTTCTCTGGTCACTGCTTCCCTTCAGGGAGCCCTCCTTAGCACCCAGCAGGATGTGGCAGCTGCTAAAGCATCACTGTCAGTGATTACAGCAGGACAACATCCAGGACCACTGGTCACACCAGTTCTCATTACACCATCCATCATTTCACCCTCAAGTGTCTCAGTGCAGATGGACACTTTACCTGCACTTTAAGTGACACCCTGTGGCTGAGAGGAAGAATTACGGGTGACCATTCCTTCAGTGCCATTCCAATGACACTCCCTGGAAGCCAGAGTCACATCCTGGCTACACTCTTCCTAGCAAGCTCTCAGACCTCATCCCCAAACAGCACAGCTAGATGGAAGACGGTCATAATGGAGAATGACCGAAGAAATCCCACATCCACACGAGGCTCCCCACACTGATCTACCTGGCTGGGATTTCTCCCTCTTATTTTGACCCTCTGAGATGAGCTTTGTATCCCACTGTAATGCATTCGGTTCTTCCTCTTTCCAATGTTCTGAATGAGCTGTTCCCTCCTCCATTCCTCCCCTGGACCCAGAAGCACACGATTGTGCAAGCGTTATCTGATTCTCAATTAATGGGAATCATCTGTATGCCAGCTGGAAGTAGCTATTTAGACAACAGCTTGCTCAGGCAAGCAACAGAGAGGTGCACTAGCATCTTAGAGAAGAAACATCCAAAAACCCAGTCTTTGCCATGGGACTCAGGCTCTCACCCCACTGCAACAAGCCACTGCTCCAACCAACCCTAGGAGATGAGTGCTCTGCCCCAAGCTCAGCAAAGGTCAGGGCAAAGGAAGGAACCAACTGCTGTGCCAGCTCCAACTGCCCTTGGCATAGGTTTGGAACAGCAGCAGCAAGCACTGGCTCTGGGAAATGTGTCAAATCTGCCCCAAAGATCGAGCCTAAGCTTCAGAGCATCCCAAGTAGGCAAAAGAGGATCATAGCAAAGCCAGCTCATAGCTCGCTGGTAAAGAACAAAAATACTAATCATTGTTTAATTAGCTGCAGGAAAGGTCCCTCAAATGACTGAAGCAGCATTAGTAATTTTCTTATTTTACTACACGCAATTAACTTCTGTTCTGCGCTCAATAAATATCACGCACTTCACAGGATGATAGTAGCAGGAAAGATGAGTTATTTTCATTTCTCCTTTTGTTTCCAACGCTCTATTTCCAACTACAAAAGTAGACAGATCTTTTACTGCAGATTATGCTCTCACAATGGAAAGGGAAAAAAAAAAGAAGAAAAAAAAAGTTGAGGAAAAAACGTAAAGCTTTCCCCACTGCGTATGCACTGAAATCAAGAGCTTCCCACTGCTTTATTCGTGGAAGAACCCAACCTAAAGTAGCAAGAGAAAATGAACGAAGATGGTTGAAATTTTCATCTGGATACAAATCTACTGGAGTCAAGCTGACCTCATCAGCCGCAGACTCAGGCTCCTCAGAGAGAGTTTTATGAGCTTAAAAATATGTTTTATTCCCTCCTCCAGAATTCCAATTCCAGCTTTATTTTTCCTCTGCTGTGTTTTTTCCCGTTTCTCATTCATCTCCCTACTTTAACTTTCATGTTCTCTTGATTCCCTGACTGGCAAATACTGTCTTGGTCACCCCAGCATGACTGGAAACTTTCTTTTATTACCTTTCTGCGGTGAGTCCATAATTAAAACTGGCTACAAAACATCTTTTCTTCACCCAAATCTCCTCCAGTCGCTAAAGAGTCCAGTGGGGTAAAAGCCTTCCGGGCATCTAAGAAGGTGACAGGGCTTAGCAACACTCCTGTAAGTCTGAAAACACACAAGCACTGCCTAGCAAAAAGATAAAACTTTGTATGTGACTTTCGAAACCACATCTTGGCAACGTGTTTTAAATATGCACAGAGCCCTTTGGTCCAAATGGCAGCACACCAGCACTGCTCAGCATCTGCTGGCTGCCATTTGGACACTTCCTCTTGCCTCATCCTTCTCCTCAGCCCACACCTCCACTGCATCCAGCTGTGCCTCTAGGAATTGCCACTCATGCTGACAAGGCACTCTTGATGGACCTTTAATTTCCCTCCCTCCCTAAAGATGAAAGGCTACCATAGCATAAATGGTCTTCATTTATCACAAAGGGACTTGGCTTGCAAGGACATAGCCTTCAGAAATCAAACCCTAATCATCACTCAGGAGAAGGTAAGCTGTGTGTATGTGATCAACAGAACTGCTCAGGCTGGTAAAATACACAAGGTAGAACACAATGTGAAAGTGTTAATTGAGCCTCTAGGCCAGCCACTTATAGAAATCCATGTTTCTGTAATTACCAGGATGGATCTTATCCACACAGTTTGAACAAGACTCTAAGAGTGATGATTTTCAAGCAAGTCTTGTGTTTTATATGTAGGTTAAAACCAGTGCTCCAGAAGAACTTTGAACAGTAATTAATCAGAAAGAGAAGCAGCACAGGTTAGATCTTGTCAAAACAATGGCTGTTTAACCTCTGACAATTAGCTCTTTTGCTCCTTTAAAAATAATCCTTGAACCCCTCTTAGAAGAGGAGCATGGAAAAGAAAGAGCTATTAATTCACTTCTTCACCCTTCCCTCGGCACACAAAAGATTATAAGGGATGAGGCACCAAAGAGCTGCGAGATTTTTTCTTTCAGTGAAGCGATTCACATCAACAGGTATAGCTGTGATACCCCCGCCAGTGGCTCACCCCCTCCCATGTCTGGCCACACAAACAGCAGCCCAGGTGCTAAGTCACCAGCCCTCCCCGTATCCTTCCCCACGATGCACCCAGTTATAGGGCCAACAAGGAAAAGGTGGTGAGCACACCTCTGTAACAAACGGTGAGGGACCAGAGCCCCATTAGGTGCTTACGTACCTATTTCCAGCAGCAGAGGGTCTGGAGAAAACGAGGATGCTTTTTGCAATACCCAAAACACTCATCTGAAGTGCCTGTCTCAAACAGTTTTCATGTACTGAGAGAGAGATGGGCTTTACAGAGAGAGCTGCAGAGATCTTTTATCCCCGCTCACCACAAAAGTAGCACGACCTCCTAAGGCCAGTTCCCACATTAGGTTCACTTCAGCTCAACAGACACCCAGCACAACGCTCACACCTCCACTGCCAACCCTTAAATGAGCTCTGGGAAGAGGTGAAGCCATTGCATGCACCTGAGCTCCCCTGGGCTGGCCCTGCCTTCCCACCAGGTGCTCAATCACTGTTTCAAGCTGTGACTTAGCATTTCCACAGCTCTATTTTAATCTACAGACCAGAGGCTTGCAATGCTTCCACCTCTGGCTTGCCACCACCAGCCAGCCAGCCCAGGGATCTGTCTCACCACAAAGCCCTTCCCACTGCACTGGCTGCTTTAGCCAAACTCCAACCAGCCACCCATGGCTACCAGAACCATCTCTTGCTATCTGATGAACACTGGAATTCCCCATTACAAAAGGCAATTTGCAATGATAGGAAAGAGCTGAAGTAGACATACTTTAGCCTGTGACATGCTCCAAATACTTACAACCACCTCTCCTGTGAGCTGTGAAAAAAGCCTCATTATGCCCATCTGCTGAATTAATCAAGCTTGAGGATACCCTAATAAGTGAATTATTCTGTTTTCTAAAAGAGGAATAAGAGCTTCACGCTGTCAAAGCATAAACACATCTAGAGGGCAGCAATGATACTGTCATCTTTAGCTAAATATAGATCCTGAACAGAGACAAGTGCACAGCCACACACTGCACCAACATTTCCCCCTTGTTTTTTTTTACTTTTTCCCTCTAGGTTTAACACAAAAAGCAAAGCTCTAAGTAGGTAGTATCATTTTCAGATGGTTGGCCAAAGAACTTTGCCTATACTCACCCATCACACTACGGAAAACCAGACGTTAATTTGTCAGCATGGCTGTGTTTCTCAAATTAAGAAGGAAAAAAAAAAAACAAAAAACCCCAAAAGTAACAAAGTGTCAGAGATGAGAAATACTCCCAGACTGACAGTCTGTGTTTTATGAATCCAGCTGAAACTTATCTGAGTCACTCAGCAGTTCCCAGGGGACGCATAGGAACACAGGCACACCAGCACATCGCCGCGGGAATTTTTTGCAGTTAGAATGGAAATATTTTATGAAAAATAAGGCAAAAAAAAGGGATTATATAGATATTTTTTAATGCACTATTTCTTACGTGGTATTTTTTGTGCTGGTACACTGCAGGGTGTTGGAGCATTCCGCCCGCATCTGGTTGCTGAGTTAGAGCGATGGTCAAAACGTAACAGCTGACAAGATGGATACCAAGAGGTCCATCCAAAGCCTTCAATGAAGAAGTGGTGTGTGGTTCTGCCTTAATTCCATACACTACAAGCACAAAAACTACAATAAGACAGAAAAATAGACCTGTGAGTTCCAGGAGTCAGGGAGGCTGGTTTGCCATGGAGCGGAGCACTGAGCACGACTGACTGCTGCATGTTCTCCATGCAGTTTGGGCACTTACAAGCCTGGGTTTTCTGGTGTCTGGAATGCAAAATCTTTTCTAAAGAGGAACTCTGTGAGTCTGTGTTCTCAAGCTGATGAGCTGCTTACAGAAAATGGCTACAAACTTTGAATCGCTGAGGTCTTAATTTCTAAAAAAAAAAAATCACCAAAATGGATCCGGAAGTTTTATATGCATTAGATTGAAAAATAAACTAACAGCCACGTAAAACACAACTAACACCATGTTACAGCTCCTCAAAGGCAACAGCTCTCAAATACAGGATTCATGACAGTGCAACAAATAGCTGAATCACAAACCAGAACTGGATAAGCCCTTAGAAGAAGAAAGGCATTCCACATTGGATTTTCTATACTTGTCTGTATTGTCTCTCAGAACCAACTCGGTACAGTGTTACACACAACCAAATCTCCCTTAGTCCTACCAAAATGCAAAACAGAATGGGACAAACTACATTCCTTGTCCAAGGCAGAAATCTCACGCCACTCCAAGCCATCCCCTGACCAAGTCTTGACTTTGCAGCTGGGTTATTCACCTCTGAGATCTGCAAGCTTCACGTCCCTGTTTTGTTTTAATTAGTTCTCTGTGTTTATTTTATTAGCAGCACACACAGTTTAGGCTTTAAGCACACTGAGTCCTTCTACAAATGGACAGCTAGTCATCCCACTAATATGGTGACACCACACAAATAAAAGGAATCACATCATAGAATCATAGAACCATTAAGGTTAGAAAAGACCTCCAGGACCATCCAGTCCAACCACCCACCTCTCACCAGTATTTCCCACTAAACCATGTCCCCCAGTACAATGTCTAAACACTCCTTGAACGCTTGGCCTCCCCAAATTATAGGCATATTCTCCACGTACTGACTGCCAAGCCTTTCAAACCACAAAGGAGGTCGTACCTCTCTGTTCAATCTGAGCTTGCTGCCCCACTGCTTTTCCAAGCTGTAACCAACAAGTACTGTACAAATTGACTCAAACCTCAGGATAGCCCTTCTGCTGCTCTTCTGGGACACAGCTTGGAAGAGCTGCCTAAATGGAGGAGTATAAGATCACTTGCAAGCTAGGGTGTAGCTTAGTTCTCTATTTCAAGCTATACACCTGCTGCACCTGGGCACCAGCACAGCACACACTATGAGCCCGACCTGCAGACATGCATTTTCTCATCACAAATACTCACAAGAGAAAAATGTCCATTTTCCCAGGCTATGACAAAGAAATTATTACTGCCATTCAAAAGAAAAAAAACCCAAAACAACCAACCACACACAAAAAAACCCAACCTCATCAGTATTTCCTCAATTTAAATTAACGTGCCACCGCCTTAAGAACAATGTATTTGAGGAGATGTATGGCACTGTAAGATGAGAATTAGAAAATCAATGGAGAGACCAGAGAAGAACTTTACATCAGCACAGCGATGAACTACTGAAAGCATTAACACAGTTTATCAAAATACACTGGGGTATTTAAGATTTTTTTTTATTGCACGCACAGGAAAAGCATTTAAATTCTCTCCAGTGTATTTATGACATAAATAAGAAATCATCAGGTTGTTTTGTTTTTTTTTTATTCCCTTTATTCTTTCTTTTTGGAGGAACAAAAATAATCCAGTGGAAATACTGACATCCTCCGCCAAAGAAATGGAAAGAGAAAAAAAATACTCCTACTTCTTCCATGCACCTTTGCTCTGCTTGCTCTTTCAGGGTACATTTTGATACGCTTGCTCTTGTTTGATCTGTCCTTAATTCTCAGAATGTGGGGTTTTTTTTTGTCTCAACCAAGACTGGAAAGGTTTACCATATTTACCATAATCACAGACAGTATAACCCTGCCCATTCCCATCTATCTTACTGCAAAGAGAAGACAGAATTTGGGGGCGGCCCCGCAGCGGTAACTCTCTTACTTTGCTTAAAGGCAATAACGATGGATCCCTAAGAACACATCTGGAAAGATGCTTTCTTTTTGCACAGCACATGCACACAACTTTTGTTTAGTTGTCTGACCTGGGGAAAGAGGAAAGTCAACTTTCAACAAGTTAAAAAATAAGCTGGAAGATGAGAGGGTCATTGCTGGCGCCACGAAAGCAACACTACCTGAAGATCAGATTAACACCTGAACAACAGTTAGGAGTGGAACACAGATTGAAATGCTCCCAGCTAAACGCTCCCGGAGTAGCTGGAAAATGAAGTGACAAACAAGTAGGACAGACGTATTTGGAAGTAATGCATGAAAACCTCTTAATGAAAGGTCCAAACAATATTGACAGATAAGGGAAAGGAAATGAGTGCCTGGGTCCGACAGCCTGAATAATGCATTCTCAGTGAGTCATCACGACTGTTTACCCCTAAGACTGAAGCATCAGTTCCAAGAGATTATAAGGAGCCCCCATATTCCCCTGCTCTGACTTCCATCTGCTTTGTAGTACCCTCTCCCTTTTCTCTTGCAGCACTGATGCAGCCACCCCAGGCTTAAAAGAGAACGTGAAGTTACTGAACAGATCCCAGAGCTTTCTGCTCATCAGGCAGACCTTCCAGCCTTGTTTGTCCCCATTCACAGAAACAGTCTCTCCAAGGGGAAGCCCTTTCAAAATACAGTTGTTTGGTCTTAACACCTTGCAAGCCAGAGGATCTTTGATTACCCAAACAGCTGAAGCACTGCAACATTACTGTAGGCATACAGCCATACGTATCTGCATATAAACACACTGACAGTCAGCCAGCACAATACACCCTCCTTGGATTGATGGGGGCATTTTTACCCAATCTGCTCAAACACGATTAACCAAAAAAGAATCAGTGTGCAAAAGTCAGAACTTCTGAGAAATCTGCATCATTCCAGGCAGGAATTTTGACTATACAGGCTGGAATGTGGAGGAAATGTTAATTCCCAGGGAAACGCTCATTTCTTTTTTTTTTTTTTCATGGGAGAAATAATTCGGATGTCCCCAGGTGATTTCTCAACATCAGATGTGCCGGAGAAGGAAAGGAGTTTTGCACTTACTTGTGGTGTTGTATTTGATCCCATTGAAGAACTCCGGGCAGGGTCTCTCCACCAGTTTCCCCGCCGAGGCTCTGGGCCAGCAGGTCCCGATCTGATCCGTGGTGGCATTACAGTACAGACCTTCGGAGTGAGAAAAAGAGACAGAAAGGGAGAAAAGAGCAGCTGAGACAGCATACAAAAGCAACACGCTGCATCACAAAGCAAACCCAATCTTAGCACTCGTCAAGCTTTTCGGAGCCCTGCGCTAGGTAACGTTTCCTACCGTGAAAGCCCAGGAAAGAGATAGAGAAACTCTCTAAAACAGTCTCTTGTAGATCCAGGAGGCTGCAGTTGACATCAAATTCTTCTAAGATGAACTGAGAGATGGTCACGTCCATTATTCCCCCGTGGGGCTGTAGGGCTGGGTCAGTCTCCTTCCCCCCTTATTCTGCTTTTTTTGTTGTTGTTGTTCCCTCTCCTTTTTGCCTTTTCGGACACGCCAAGCTGCGGACACCCAGCGATCCCTTGCAGCGTGCTGGCAACTTGGCTGAGACTCTCCGTCTGCCTGCGAGGCTCAGAGCCCCGAGCTCTTCTCGGCTTTAAACCGGCAGCTCAGGAACCAATGGGATGACGCTGAGCCCGAAGTGAGGGGTTTGCGTTTCCCAGCCTGGTTCCTTGCTCTCGCAGTTCCCCGGTGCCGCCGCCTCGCATCGTCGGGCTGCAGTAACGCTCCGCTCCCTCCCTCCCCTCGCAGACGCACACCGGTGGTAATTGGGAGCATCAGAGATGGACGCTTCTGCAAAAAAAAAACGCTGCGAATCGGAGCCAGGGAGAAAAGGAAAAGCCATCGCAAGCAATAAAACTGCATTTTTTTTAAAATTATTTATTTATTTATTTATTTATTTTAATTGGGGAAGCCAAGGCGATTGCTGCCTTCGGTGTGCGGAGCTGAGGATGAGCAGAGATGTTTGGATAGGGAGTGGAAAAAAGGGACCCGGCCCAGCACATAGGGTGTTGAGTATGCCTGGAACAAGAGGCAGAAATAATAAAAGAAATAATAAAATGGGGTGGTTTGATGGAAGGGGGGATCAGAATAAAGGGACCTGGAGTATCAAAACAGAGATCTCAGTGGGGGAAAAGCAATGCAGGTGGCACTGGGGGGGGGGGGGGAATGGGCTGGGGCAAGGCTCTGTGAGTGGGGCACAGGATGAGGAATGGACCTTTAGTGGACCTGAAGGAGTTGGGGTTGTTCAATGTGGACAAGAGGGAGCTCAGGGGAGACTGCATCATTCCCTCCAACTCCTGAAAGGAGGCTGTGGCGAGGTGGGGGTCAACCTCTGCTCCCAGGTAACAGCAATAGGATGAGAGTTGATGGCCTTAAGCTGTACAAGGAGAAGTTCAGGTTGGATATTAGGAAATGTTTCTTCTCAGAAAGAGTGGTGATGCAGTGGCACAGGCTGCCCAGGGAGGTGGTGGAGTCACCGTCCCTGGAGGTGCTGTAGAGCCATGGAGATGTGGCACTGAGGGATGTGGTTGGTGGGCATGGTGGGCTGGGCTGGGGTTGGACTTGGAGATGAGAGGTCTTCTCCAGCCTTAATGATTCTGTGATTCTGTTCCTCTGGTTAAGGGGACAAAGCAGTAAAGAAAAAACACTGGTTTTCCAGTGGCTGGAGAGAGCAAGCAGTTTGGAAAGGATGAGTGCTCGGACTGAGCCAGAAGCAGGGGGAAGAGATCTGGGCAAGGAAACCACAGTGTGGGGTGGGAGGGATGCCAAGGGCTTGAGAACCTGAGGGCACTGTGGAGAGGTCTGGGGAAGGAAGAGGTGAGATGGTTTGGATGGAGATGCTCAGAAAGCTGGTCCTTTTGGGGAAATGAGAGCTTAGTGGGAACTGGGCAGCCTGGGACGTGGTAGTGAGTGGCTCTGACCTAGCCAGGCTTTTTTGGCTTGTGACACTAGGATATGAGGAAGTCTTTAAGAAAAAAGCATGGATTTGCTGAGGAGGATCATCAGGGACCACGGACTCAGAAGAATCGTAGGAAGCAAATAGAAATCTGACTCTTAATGGGGAAAAGCAAAATAAGTGCATGCCACAGTAGCAGAAATTAATGCAGAAACTGAAGATGAGGACAACAAAAAAAAAAAGGGATCCAGCAATGGACTTCTGTTTGTTTACAGTCTGCATTCACTGCTTTAGATCAGACTTGGTGCTTAAACTGATTTCTAAGCACTGGTACAGAACTTCTGGTAACATCCATCTCCCACTCTGCAATGGCCTGGATCCTCCTGGTGATCATACTTAAGATTGAAAGGCTTCATTCTTCACTCTTCAAGGACAGAAAGAGGAATGTTATCCAAAGAAAGGAAAAACACTTGGGCTAGAAAGACAAATAAATTGCCAACATGCACTGATGAGAGAACTAGCCAGAAAACTATCTTGCCATCTGGGAAACTGGAGATTTTTGATCATGTTCATAGATGGCAATGCAAGAGGGGGAGAGAGTTTTGGAATGAGTATTTTTTGTTTTAAATATGCAAAACCAACAAATGCCCCAACTACCCATGCAGCACGATGCTCCGAAACAAGTGAACAAAGCTCTGTCCAGAGCTACTATTTCCTTCCCAAAGGAATGTTCCTAAAACTGCAGTCCTTTCTGAGAAATCTGCTTTTTGACACATTGACCTTCGTCAGCACTTCCAGATCTCCTCATCCCATACATCACTAGGCCTAAAAAACAGGAGAGAAAATGTATTCAGCATCATTCACGCATCACGACCACCCCAAACATACTGGTTGTCTTAGAGCAGGGCTTGAGGAGAAAACCCTATTTTGGGAACTCTGGAGTGAGAGGTGCTCCAAACTTCCAAGCAACTCCCAGGGATCTGTCCTTCAAGGACCTTTTCCTTTTCCTGTTGCTTCTGTGCAGGGCAGAGTCACAGAGCCTGGGCAACAGCCTCCATCCCTCACCTGCTGCCTGCACCGCCTGCTTTCTCATTGCTTGCACAGCACCTTCTGCACTGGCAGCAATATCTTGGCCAAAGGATTGGGGCAGCAGAGTTTGATGAGCTTTCGGAGGAATTAATCATTTTCTGAATTACCGAAAGAATGACAGTTTCAAAAGCTGAGCTACTTATACATTTGGTAAACCCTTCACTTTTCTAAATATTGTCCTGTATTTTCCAGCAAAAATACGTGAAGATTCTTCAAGTGGTTCCAATATTACAAAGGCTGAGCTGCCTTTAATTTCAAAACCATTCTTTATGGCACTTAACACCCCTCCAAAAAAGCATTGAATTCAACTAAATATATTTTCCACAGTGAAGAAAATGGTTTCTTCATTTAAGTGAGAAGAGCTAAAGAATCGATCCAAAATGATTCTCCCTTCCATCTTCTCAATTCAGCTACCTGTAGAAAATCAGAAGCAGTACATCAGGTAATGCTACTGTATTACATATACTGAACAACAACAAAAGCCCTCAAAAATAAAGACGGATGTAAGGAAAAAAAATGTCTTGGAGTAAATCTGGGTGGGGAAAATAACTTGCTGTTCCTTGGTCTGCAAATTAGCACTTTTGTTGAATGATCTCTTTGCATTTCTATCTTGGCCTCTTCATGAACAGCTTCTTTTGAAAACTTTCCTCGTGTACAATTAAGTACTAAGCCACAGTTTCCCTCTGGCTGGATCCAGTCAGATCATAGAATCATAGGATGCCTGGGTTGAAAAGGACCACAGTGCTCATCCAGTTCCAACTCCCTGCTATGTGCAGGGTCGCCAACCAGCAGACCAGGCTGCCCAGAGCCACATCCAGCCTGGCCTTGAATGCCTGCAGGGATGGGGCATCCACAGCCTCCTTGGGCAACCTGTTCCAGTGGAGACTGGAAAGTGACCGATGGCACTTCTGGAAAAGAAATCAGCTCTGCCCAAGAGTGAGACCTACACTGCCTGGCAACAGAAGTCTTTGTATGCCAGCTCTTGCACTACTTCACATAGGTCAGTTTCTCACCCCCCAGCCAATCCCCATGTGATAGAGTCGCATGGCTGCTGTATCACCCATCTCCCCACCCACTGATGTGATGAGCTCTTTCCCATCTATGAAAGCTTTCCATGTGCAACAGCCTCTTCCACTGTGCAGCACAATGATTGGCACAAGAAATTCACGTTGCCCATCCAGCCACCTCGTTCCACCACCGCTCTCCCTTTCTTAGTTCAATCAACTTGCACATGAAAAGCCATGCACACTTTATGATGATTATCACATTCTCACTGATAAGGCTCAGGCGAATCTCAAAGGTTTCCCTACTGTGGTTTTGATGGAAAAACAGCAGGCAGAGAGAAAGATGAAAGAGAAGAAGGAGAAAGGAGGATGAAATACATTTCTTATTTGTGGAACTGAACTATTTAAATCCTGAGAGGCCAACTGAGAGGCAGAACTACAGCTGATGGCAGAAATGCAGGATCATCAATTAATTCCTCACCACTCGGCTGTTGTAATTGGGAGTTTAGTGCCTACTTTTGCATTTGCCTACCTCTGTGCTTTTTTTAATATAAGGCAGAAGGGTTTCAAATGGCACAAGAAGTCTCTTCTCACCTCTTCCTTTTCTGTTTGAAAAATAGCCCAAGAATCCTTATTTAGCAATGATATCTCAGCATCTGATCTGCAAATTAGTGGCACTATTCAGTAGGGCAAGGAATGCAAGATCACACACTTTAAGGAAGCTACTGATTTATCAGAGGGGCCATAAAGTTTCTCAACATGCACTGTAGAATGGATCCAACCACACTTTGAAATGCAGCAACAACGTGGCCATAACCTGGTAAAGTACTATGGCTTCTCAGCATGAATTGTATGCTGTTTGAGGACAGACTCTTTAAGAAAGCATTTCCACTTGGTTGTGGATGCTCCATCCCTGGAGGTGTTCAAGGCCAGGTTGGATGGGGCCCTGGGCAGCCTGGTCTAGTATTAAATGTGGAGGTTGGTGGCTCTGCCTGCAGCAGGGGGGTTGGAGCTTCATGATCCTTGAGGTCCCTTCCAACCCAGGCCACTCTGTGATTCTATGATGCTGTGAATCCCCTGTAGCTCTTCTAATCAAAACCTGGTCCTTGCTGCATGTACTTGAGATGAACACAAAACGAGCACAGCTGCAAGTTATCGCATGCAAAGGGGAGGATCGGCCATACAAATGAAGATCTTCATTTCAGTTGATGGACTCGTTTGTTAGAAACAGGAGACAGCCTCTTTTTTTTTGCTGGGAATATGATTGTAGTGAAGAAAGACAAAATTAAAAAATGCAGGTTTGTGGTGATGAATGTCTCCATATTCATAGAAGTTGGAAAATATTTACCGTGGGTGTAAAAAGACTCTAACAGCATCAATAATAAATGACTTCCAGCTACACATTAATATATTTCCTCCAGCACATTAATACACTTGTCATTCTGTACAGCTACAAAACCTGAACAAGTGAATCATGTTACGAGACGAATGATGAGACACTGCAGGGAGATTATAAGAACACACAAAAGAACCAACCTTGACACGCTCATATAGTGCCAACGTTATTTTTTTAAGCGAGCTGCTCCAGGTGAATGTGCAAAACACCAAACATTGCACAAGAGCACAGAAACGTTCATTTCAGAACAGCTGTGATTTTATGCAAGGTCAAATTCAGGGTCGGTGTTTCACAGATGGGAACACAAAGGACCCATTTTATATCCGAGGGCTGCTCCGAAAGTAATGCCTCCTATTTTATTACGTTGGCCCACAGTGTCAGAGGTGGATGTTGGTGGGATGCCAATAGAGGTTGAACCTTCCCACCAATATTTCATTACGACATTTTGTTGCTGTGAGACAGATGGCAGCAGAGGGGCAGCCTGACTGAATGGCGTCTGACATGCAAGTGCATATGAAGCAAAGAGATGGAACTGAATTCCTCCATGCAGAAAAAATGCTACCCACTGATATTTGTTGATGCTCGCAGAACATTTATGGAGACCAAACAGTGGATGTGAGCACAATGAGGCAGTGCATTTCAGCAGTGATGCAATCACAGCAGCTGTGAAACAATGGGTCACCTCCACTTTGTATCTGCTGTAGTTTCCACAGAAATAAATAGGAGGCATTACTTCCAGAGCAGCCTATGCTTGTGTATGTACTATATATGTCTATATATCTAAGCCTTGCAATGGCCTGGTCCTCTGTTTGCGGTGTGGGTATATAAAATAAAATAAAAATGGGGTTAGGTCATATCTTATTAGTCCCACTTTCTTTCAGTCAAGTGTAATGGGATCGCTGCCACACAAGTAGAGATTAAGGGGTCTTGCCCTGCACTCTTCCTTTCAATACATTAGGCAGTAAGATTTCTTGTGGCATAATTCAGGCTGTGCCAGTCAAGCTTTTGCTGCCCCTGCCTCCCACTCTGTTTCACCGTGATGTCTTTCAGTGCATGCTAGGAAGTAGTCATCCTGTAAGTCTCAAGTCGAAAGGAAGAACAGAAAGGAAAAGTGGAGAACAATAAAATTCTCTGAAGTCAATCTCCCATTTCCTCTGAAAACAGACACTATGCATGATAACTGACTTGGAAACACTCTGTTCCTCTAAGTGCCCAGAAGTACCTTACCACTGTTCAAGTCAGCAAGGAACAACAACAGCAAATTTGCTTTTAGGCTATTAGGTCTCTTGCTATGTACCTCTACTCAGGTTACGTAATATGAGACTGAACAAAAATTGGACCTTACACAAAAAGGAGGATGCCCACCATCAGCACGTCCCTAGGGAGACTCACTGTTATTGCTTAGGCTTTAACATATGTAAAGAATTTGTGGCCCTGCGCTACCCCACTTGAGTACTTCATAAATGTGGGAAAGAAAAAGGGCAGAAGAAGTAGCCTCGAGAGCAAATGAAGCTTTCCTGCCAATGTTTTGTCCTCATTGAGCTGTCAAGCCTACAGCATCCTCTCAGAGATAGACTGTCCTCTTTACAGCTCACAGAAGCTGGAGCTCGGCCTCTCTATCAGTTTTGACTGGAATTAGCCAGTGTGGCCATGAGGAGAATGATGAAGAGCAAACCAAAAAACGTCTCTTCCCGAAGAAGCCATGTTTAAAAACAGGCAATAAAACATAAACTAAGTTGCCAGGCAGGATATTGCCTGAAAGCCACAAGAAGAGTCTCATCTGACCTACTAAAAATACTAGGCTGTGGAAAGGAGAAGAATATTAGTCTGCGTTTTAGGAATAAAGAAATCAAAAGCCTGGATTAGGTTATTGGGGTTGCTAAGAGCTTTCTACATATATTGACTAATACATCTTGCACATGTGGAAAGAATCTTACAGCCCCCAGTGAGAATTTCCAGTTGACCAGAAACCTGTATTGGCTCCTTTTGTCTTCCCCGAAGCCTGAAACTAAATCTAATTTTCAATTGGTTCTGCTGGGAAGCAAAAAAGCAGTGGGTGATTTGCAGGCAGCCCTGGAAGTTCATCGTGCTTCTGTCTTCTGTGCAGAGCTAGTGGTATTTCATAGCTTCACAAAGGTTGACTGGCATTTGAAGACTTTATAACTGCTAAGCATACAGTATTTCAGAGACATAACATTCATTGTTACATAGAAATTCCCAATTATTCTCCTGTTAGTATTTTGCTATCCTAAAAAACATTAGGACCTTCCTCCAATGGCCTACCTATGAAGAGAGAGTCTCCACCCTCTCAAACACTGTAGATGTAGAAGAGAAAGGAGGAAAATCAAACAAAACAACACAGTACAGTAATTTGTCCCAAATCACACAAAGGTTAGCAGAAAAGGAAGGAAAAAAACTCTGGAATGGTTTCATGTCACATCTCTTTGGGTTTCTCCAGCACAGATATCTCCAGAGGAGCCAATTAGGCTGGGTTTTTTTTGCAGCCAGTGGAAAGAAATAGAATTTTTTTGTAATGAAATTCACCTGATCTATTGTTGTCATCTACTTTAGGATGAGACTGATTTTGCCCTCAGCTCCATCCAATGCCCTGAGATCCTCACTGTCAGAAAGGGAATATAGAGCAACTAGGGCTGATGGAAATGTCTACATTTAGTCCAGTGAGTCCCGTTCCAGATGCCTAGAACACAGGCCAAAATGCTGCCAAGCCAATTCCCAATGCCCACAGCACCTACCCTCGTTAAGTTCAGGCTTATTATTTAATGGAAGATCAAACCAACACAATATGAACAAAAGACATCATGAATAAAGATGAGGAAAAACTGGTCTGCTATGACACTACTGTCACAGTGCCAGCAACATGCATGTATGTCTTACAGATGCCATTGTCTCATACTGAATATAATTACGTGTACAAAGAAATTCACACACCACAAACACTGTAAAATAGATTTGTATCAAGCTGGTTATTGTAAGAGTTTGAGGACAGCGGAGAAAATGCCTAGGAATTAAGCAGAAGAAATTATGAATGGTCACGTTTCAGAAAGTGAGACAGTTGTTCTCAGAAGCATCATTCTGTCACAGATAGCTAGGAAGGATCCAGTCACACTAGGTAGAAGGTGGGATGATGAGGCATGAAAAGTGGATTACAGTAATAGCATTGAGGTCATGGTAACTGAGGAGGAGAAACCTCCTCATTTGTGATTTGGGAAGCACTCCTGAACTGCTGCTGTATGAGATTGCAGCCCCAGAAGAACAGAATGGATCAAAGAACATTTTCTGTTAGTTTGTGCCTGTCTGCAATCTGTGACTCTTGCTAGCTGTACAATTTCAGGTACCTTCTGGGATAACAAATCCATCTACTTTGCTTCAGATCCTCCACCAGCATGGATTTGCCATCCTTTAACCTTTATATGAACATAGATAGTAATTTTGCTTCTGTACCACAGCATAAGTCAGGCCTTGCATCGGTATGAGCTGGATATCTGAGAGGTCCATGGCAGCAGAAGGATCCATCTCACTTAGTTCCAGCCATCTGAAATGTGGGTGTCTAGACAAGGCAGTGTATCTTGGCTCCTCAGCAGGGAGTTGGCTACTTTCAGAGAACGATGCTCCATTTGATTTTGAGACAAATATTTTCTTCAAATTCATAATTCTTAGGTGTCCTACTAAGTAGGATGTAATTCAGCCCAAGAAATGGTTAGATAAATCTTTCTTTCATACAGAGCTCTTCCATTCCAATATATCACGTACCTGATACAGACACTGCAGCTGTAGATATATGACAGATGTTAAGCATAACTGGAAGAGGACAAATCACACAATGCAGCACAGAGCACGCCAAAGCAGAAACAAAAATGGCTGCATTATCCCTACACGATAAATTATATTAACTACTGCTCACAGAGATGGTTCAGTGGTGGGGAATTCCAGTGAAGCACACACGGAACTGTCACTGACTTCAGGAATTAAGGGGGCATTTCAGTGCCTCATCAAATGGACGTAACTTGTTGATCTAGGCCTTAAATGCTGCTTTAATTGAAATGCACGTGTAGGTCTTCAACTCTGACGTTTTCCATTAGGCTTTATTTGCCTTGTATAAAGCTTACAGAAGCTTTCTATTCTAAAACATAGGTTTAGGGCCACTCGTAAGCCAGCTGAGTCTGTTTTGCAGGTCAGAACTTACGTAGAAAGAATTAACCTTAGAACAGGGTTGAAAGCCAAATAAATAATGCTTTTCTGTTCTTCTTAAGTATTTAGACAAAAAACTCAGTCTATAGCTGGTTACATTGGCACTGGGTTTTTATCAAAGCCAAGGATCCCTAAGGATTCAATGTGAAACTGTTGAAGATTGAAAGAAGGGCTATCATTAAAATAGATGCATTCTAGAATAGATGTAAAATACAAGGAACTGTCATCAAGTGAAATAACTGAAATTGTGGTAGTTGTCTTAATAACAGGTGCAGAAAAAATTAATTCTGGGAAGTGTGACATTTCTGATCTATGTGACAGCACAACTGTGTTTCTTTCCCCGTGATGCCTTAATTTGTTTTGTATTTGGTAAACTGCATGCCTCAACCCAATGAATATTAAAGAAAGATTTGGGGAAAACACGGAACGTTACGATTAAATATTTTGTCATTCATGTGCTTTCACACTCCGTTACAAATAGAGTATAACTTGTATTACTTCTCTCATGGACTCATTCATTCTCTTCATTTACCTTCCAGAACCTCCCACCTCCAACCAGAAGAGTCACTCCTGATGGTGCTAACTGGCAATTATCAGAGGCAGATGTCAAACTACGTGGACTGATATCTGGAAAAGAACTTCTTCCAGCAGCTTTCTTCCAGCTAACAAAATCATCGGAGCCATCATTTATAGCAATATCTCATGCAAGGAGCACCTGATCACCTGATCATCTCAACTTTGCCTTTGGGAGGCTATTTAATGAAGAAATAATTATTATTTGATTTTTTCTTTGCTTTTTTTCTGCAGCTACTGCAATGTCAGTACTAAGAATTACTTCGGTGAGGACCGAGTTCTCTTCATTTTCATTTCCTGTACAAAGTTATTAAATATAAAACCTATTAGTTCATCCCTGAAGTATTTTCCCCTTTATGCAAACAAGCTCTCCTAGACAGGAATGATGAATGAGTAAATACATACCATTACACTCAGGGACGGACAGAGCACGGGTCAAGTGCTATGGAATTCTTCTGGATCAAAGGCACCAATGTAAGCAGGAAATAAGTCACCCCTAACAGAAGTGGAAGTTACTACCTTTTAAATATGTAGCACATATTTCTCTCCCTAGCTCCCAGCCTTGTTTGGCTCGCAGCCGTTAGCAATGTTGATTTCTTTTGCTTGGCCACTGGAGGGCTCTCCTAATTCTCCATTACTGCGAAAGCCACGTTTGATGGAAGTTTAATAACGTTAAAAAGGAAAACCTGTTTATAGTTACCTGGATATAAAAACACAAAACAAAAACAGGAGAGTTCATCAGTTCATACGAAGATCTGCATGTGGACAAAGTGCACTTCGTTTCCCCTTCTTCAGCAGCAAAAAATGTCACTACAGTAAGAGAGATGAATTTTGCTGGACAGAGAATTTCGTTTTACACACAAGATTATCAACCACAGAAGCCACGACGGGTTTGAGATGGACAGCAGTCTTCATCCTTGTCAGCCGTCCTTCCCATACCACATCCTTTCACTCTGAAATCACTGCACAAATCAATTCATTTTTCAACCAAGTGTGCTTTCAGACCTTTGTCATCTGATTTCCCATCTATTTCCCCACCTTGAGACCCATCACCCTGGCTAATCTGATATTTTTCCTGATGGAAACAGTGATGGATCCTTCATCTCATCCTTTTCATTTTACCCCACTGCAACTCACAGCTCAACCAAACTCTTACATACGCTCTGGGTTAAAATCCCTCTTCTCCTTTCCCCACTAAATGGAAATCCTACTGATGTGCAGAGAGCACAGCAGCTTTCACAGGCCTCACAGGAAGCTGTGCACTTCCAGAAAGACACCCTATACATATGTATATATAAATATACATGTATATATAAATATAAAATATCATGTAGATACATATTTGTAGCTATATATTATATACATATAAAACCTCTCTGTTGAGTTTCCTAGCTGCAGGACTACTTGTGGTCTCATCTCCTATTCACCCACTGCATGTGGCACGAGTAAAAAAGGCCAGAATCAGAAGGAGTGTGTCCTGAGAGATCAAGAACCTTTCATCCATCTCCTGCACATCTGTGGAAGAATGTGGATTTTGCTGTTTTTTCTGGCAACTGCTTCTCTGAGTTGCTTTGGATGTATTCAGCTGTGAGATATAAGCCGCTCAGCCTAACACACGTGGTAGAAAACATTTTATTTCCCTTCACTCAGAAGAAATGGCTTTGAATAAACAGTTCTGTCTATGACTATTTTATCAAGACATTCTAACACAGATAGGAAAACTACCCATAATATGAGAAAATTGGTATTCTTGGCCTCTATGGATCTGCTTCAGCCTTTGAACACAAGACCAGCTAGAATTGGGATAGAGTTTGCCAGGTGACGGACCATGCAGGCAGGAGAACAAAGATGCAATATCTGGAACAGGAGTTTGTAACAATTTCAAAGGCTTTTCCAAAATCTGCAGCTTCCTGAACAAAGAGGTGGATGAACTTATCCTAAATGCCATTATGAAATCGGGAATGTATCTCTGTTAATAATTTCTCTGTGCTTGGACCTGCAGTGAATGCTGTGCAAACACAGGCTACAAGCCCTGGGTGAGAACACTCTGACCAAGCAGATCTGTAGACTGTGCCTGCGAGCTGAAATAGTCAATGAAAGAAACAGGAGCATCTGGGCATGGTTCATCACATTATAAAGTGCACGTTTAAACCAGATGGATGTATAAATGCACCTGTCATTGCCCATACAGAATCACAGAATGGTCTGGGTTGAAAAGGACCACAATGCTCATCCAGTTCCAACCCCCTGCTATGTGCAGGGTCACCAACCAGCAGACCAGGCTGCCCAGAGCCACATCCAGCCTGGCCTTGAATGCCTGCAGGGATGGGGCATCCACAGCCTCCTTGGGCAACCTGTTCCAGTGCCTCACCACCCTCTGGGGGAAAATCTTCTGTTGTGTCTGACTGAATTTCAGTTCTCTACACTAAACATAGCTAAAGTTGGTAAGAAGTAACCTCTGTCCACTCCGAGTGTGAGCACAGGTTATTCCTCCAGTACAGACCACCGGGGTTAAAATTCCAGTCCCCACTGAACTCAATAGGAGAGCATTCCTCCACCAGAAAGCCAGGATGTCACCTGAAATAAACGCTTCTGAGACAGACATAGAAGATCAGCCCACTTCACCCTCTTACACATAAACACTGAATAGCCTCCTTCCATAAAACTTCTCAGAAAAAAAAAAGCAATTTGCACTTTTTAGAGGAAAATACTGCTCCTCTCCAGAAGATTTGTACGAGACTGTATGCATTATGTTCTATGCATTATGTTCTATACAACTCTTTGCTGGAAGCAAAGTCTGCAGAAAATATAAGGGACCAAGTCCATAAGAGGATTGATTGATGGATGCTGCTCACACCAATTCTCCTCTGAGTTACAGATGATGCGGTTGTTCCAGTTTAAAAGTCTGCGGAGCAGCTGCCAGGGGCAGAGAAATCTCCAGGCTCCCTTGAATCACAGAGGGATCAGTCAGTGGATTCTTCTGAATGATTTCTGTCACCCTAAAGGAAATACTTAAATTGGGTCAGACAAATTGTCTTCTAAAAGTCTCTCTTAACCATTAGCTATAAAGGATACCTGGGCGGACATGCTGACTGGGACACGTCTGCACTATAAATCTTGAAAGCTGGGGATAGGAATGCAACCTATAGGGATAGTAAAAGAAAAATAAAGCTTTGGAAGTATTTCCCACAAAAAGCATTCAAAAATACCCAGCCTCTGCAAAACGCTGGGCTTGGGATTTGCTGCTGACTCGATTCTATTTGTGTGGAAAGCACCTTTTGATACCTTTCAGCTGTCAATACAGCCCATCAGTTTGGGAGTGGTGCAGTTTTAATGGCATTGGGGAAGGGGTGCAAACCTCATTTAAGCTTGTGCTTCCCAGTTTAAATACAAAGGAAATGAAGCAGGCTACTATATACTAGTCTATGCGAGACTACAGCTCCCATTGTCTGAGGAATAAAGAACATTTCTCTTCTGAACATGTTTATATCTACTCAGGGTTGATCTGATTTGGCTTCTAGATTCTATCATAATTTGAAAATGAATAATAACAGTAGTTCCCCATGAATTTCCAGTTGGGTTCCCAGAAAGGCTGTGGATGCCCCATCTCTGGAGGCATTCAAGGCAGGCTGGATGGGATCCTAGGCAGCCTGATGTAGTGGCTGGCAACCCTGCCCATGGTGGGGGGCTTGGAAGTAGGTGACCATTAAGGTCCCCTCCAACCTAAGCCATTCTATGACTCTATGACTATTAGCATAGAGAGTAATAGAGTATACTGAGTGTACATGGATTTGCAAAGAACAAGGAATAGAAAATAAGGATTTCCAAGCCAGCTGCAGCAGCACAACTGGATGTTCTCAGTTTCATAATGAGTCACAACTGCCTGTTTCTCTACTGATAAAAAAAAGGGGATTTTGTAATGCTTTCGGAGAAGCTTATCTGCATTTTAACACCCATTACAACTCTCAGAAGCCAGAAGTATGAATAGCACTGCCCTTGAGACCTCAAGAGAAAACGAATGTTTCCCAACTACATAATCTACACTACAGAGTGCCGATGATAAAAAATGGTATCTGTTCAGGATTAAAGTACATTTCTTCATCATGAATCACTGAAAATGATCTTCAGTGATACACAAACTGTGGAAGCAGGACAGAAGCCCACAGCAATGGGAGAAAAATGTTGAACCATTGTTAGAGCCGCTTGAACCACTCTCCCTAATTAGTCCCTACAGTTTTTCAGAACAGCGTTTTCCTTGGATAATTACTACTCAGTTTCTGAAAGAAACACAGAAATACATGGTCCAAAGGTTAAAAAAAGAAAAATTTGTACGACACCTTAATAGCAAAGAACTGATTGTACCAACAAGTGGGCTAGAATTCATCTCACCTCATTTCAGGCATCCACAAAGGAGGGTGAGTTTTATGCTGCATACCTTACAGTGTAGAAATGTCTCAGACAAGTCCCACTTGTTTTCTGACTAGGCATACATTAAAGAAATTGCTTTGAAAGAGGTTTGTTCCATTCCTGGATCAAATGTAATTCTTTTAATAAATGGATTTTCTGAAATTTTCAAAGCGAAGGTGTTCGTTGTCAAAAGAAAACATTTAGATTGATATAAACCTAGATTATTTTTTTTCCCCTGTGGCACTAATTGTTGAAAATTAAACACATTTCTAAGGTCAGCCAATATCTGCCTGATTTGGAGATAAAACTGAAGGAAAACATTCACCCTGTTCTCATTGCTATTGGGAGTCAGCAGACTTCATCTCCAGGATGTCTCTAGAATGGAACTGGTGAGCTCTAGAGGGAGTTCCACCACCTCCAGTGCTCAATAGACACAGAGCCCATCGAATTCCTATTGGTCCTTTCATACTTTGCTGTTCACCCCATCCATTTTATATTCCCACTGGACTCAGTTGTCAACAGGTGAGTCAATGACTGCAGAAAGAGATGTGGTCAATCGTGACAAGGTTAGCACAGTGTGAGAAGTCTCCACCTCTTCTGAGAGCTGACACCAGGACCATCAACTTGAATAAAAAGCAAACTGTCTGAATCAGCTTCAGCGTGTAAGAGGAGAGGGGAAACATCCTGTTCAAAAGCTATCTGTAACAAAAAGTATGCATCTGACTGTATCCTAAATAAAAATCCTGCTGCTCTTCTTCCAGGCTGACGTTCTGGTGTGTTTTGTTAAGGGAAAAAAAAGCCAGTTAAGTAAGCTCTGTTTTGTTTTACGTACATTTGAAAGATGCTTCCAAAATCTCTTCAGTGTCACAGAAAGAAAAAAGCCTTCCTAAAGTTAAATTTGTTTTATTCTCATTTAGGCATCTAGCAGCAATCAGCAGCATTAACAGAGTGGATTTTTTTTTTTCCTTAGTTTTGCTTTTGCGTATGGGGAATTTTATGCTATCACTGCCTTGGGAATTGATGTTGGACATTCTTAAACAGATGGGAATGGATAACACTCTGACACTAATTGTGTTATATTGTATTTGTGATCCTTGTGGGATCATATGATTCTATGATTTAGTGTCTGGGAACCCTTTGGTACATTGGAGGAACTGAAAGCAAAGCACTGAAGAAATGCTCACACTGCCAGCATTTACTTTACACTGCTTTTCTGCAACTATGTCTTATTATTTTTAATCTGGGTCACACTTAAAAATTGACTGGTTAGTAAGATTGTGTTCAAGCGCTTCTTGGTACTTTTTAAGAGTATCTGTTTTTAAATACTCTGCCATGAAATCAATTACTGAGAATATTGCTTTCTCAGATCTTCCGAATGTTTCAGATGCATAACATGCAGTGAGAAGAAATAGAAATTTTTATTAAAAACACTTCTAAAAACTTTGATTGTAGTATCCCAGGATAATTCCTTCTCCCTTAAGTCTTAAACCAATGATCTTGAGCAGAAATACCAGAAGAAGAAAACCTTAACATCTCCCAGATACCAACCCCAGCAAAGCCCAGCTCTAGAGGCTTCTCTGCCTCATCTCCAAAGGCCCCATCTTTCTAACAGTCTGGCAGGCTTAGGAGGATGAAGACTTCTAGAACAGTGCAACAAGGGAGATGTGGAGGAGGGTCTGTGCGTCCTAAGGAGATGGAGTGAGATATCCTGTATCAGTCATATGTGGATGAGCAGGAAAAAAAGAGTGGGGAAGAGACTGGATAGGAGGGGAGAGATGCCATCTTCCCTCTCCTAAGATTTCTCATCCTCTTCGTAGGCAGTGAAATTTGGAAATTAGCCCTGATCCTTTACCCTCTGTGCTCTCTATCAGGAACCAGTTCAGTGAGATCTTTTCATTTGCAAGGAGTAGTAAATTAATTTCCCCATAAGCAATCACAACTACATGATCTAGAGCCACGAAGTTCAGCTAAACAACACATGGCAGCTGCAGAGCTGTGAGTTAGGGACTGCTCTCTGCAAGGAGATACTCTCTCCCAACTACTCCTGATCTCAAAAAATCATCAAAGAAGAAAGCAATGGGAAGAAAGAACTGAAATGACACATTCAAAATCATCCAGCAACATAGTGCAACCAGGGATGGAAAAACACTGCTTCCCTATCCAAAGTCTTTGGTAATGTGGCATCGTCTCCTCCACCCCGTCCACTCAGTTGGAGAGGGCGAAGGGTGGTAGTTACAAAGCAGAAATGCTGTTTGCAAGATGTAAGGCAATCATGGGAAAAGGTCAGGTTTTAAATGGAGCACCGTTTCCATCACACACACAGAATAGACAGCTTTACGATGAGGAGCTTCTCACTTGCTTATTTGTTGCACCAGCCACTAATGGCTGTTTTACCAAACCTAAAGGCATATTGAAAATAACAGTTTTTAATAATAAATGTTTTAATTCGAGCCTTTAATAAAGGCCAACCTGGTTCCATACCAAACCACAGAATGGTTTGGGTTGGAAGGGAACTTCAAGATCATCCAGTTCCAACCCCCTGCTATAGGCAGGGACTCCTCCCTCTAGACCAGGTTGTTCAAAGCTCACAGCCCCATCCAGCCTGGCCTTGAATGCTTCCAGAGAGGGGAAATCCACAGCCTCAATGGGCAACCTATTCAGTGTCTCACCACCATCATCACAGTAAATAATGTCTTCATATCTACTCTAAATCTACCCTCTTCCACTTTAAAACCATTTCCACTCATCCTGTCGCTACGTGCCCTTATAGAAAGTTTCTCCCAATAAAAGTTCCTCCCCCAAATCATTACTTCCATTCCGTGGAACTTCACACCAGGCAAAGAAATCCCAATTTAATCCCATATTTTCCCATGTCAGTTTCATCTTTGTGCCTCTGAGATTTTTGGAGAAGAAAAATATTAAAAGTAAAAGCAAGAGCAGTTGGATTCAGTCAATTAGAAAGTATCATTGTGTTTCACGTGGGAATATCTAAAACTTCTGTAATGTAAAAATGTCAGCTCCTTACTTTTGATTGCTGTCATTTTTGTACCAATCAAATACCATAGGCAGGCTGCTGTGCCAGAACATTTCCAGTTCTAATATTCCTCCAGCAATTGGCTTTGAAGTCTTGGCAAATCTTTCCACTTTTCGCCATTTATGACCATTTATGAGGGCGGATAGTGACAGGACAAGGGGGAATGGTTTTAAACCAAGATGGGAGGTTTAGGGTAGATATAAGGAGGAAGTTCTTCACCCAGAGGGTGGTGAGGCACTGGAACAGGTTGCCCAAGGAGGCTGTGGATGCCCCATCCCTGCAGGCATTCAAGGCCAGGCTGGATGTGGCTCTGGGCAGCCTGGTCTGCTGGTTGGTGACCCTGCACATAGCAGGGGGTTGGAACTGGATGAGCACTGTGCTCCTCTTCAGGCCATTCTATGATTCTACGATATATAAAGCAGAGATGAAGGATCCACATATGGATGTTTTTGCCATTAGTTTTGTTTTAGTTGTTCATTTGGGAAATCTAATTAGAACAAAGTATTCCTATGTGTTGCAACACCGAAAGCAAAAAGTAACTGCAAATGCTGACAGTAAGCTAAGGCACTCGGCAACAGATTCAGGCCTCCTGAAACCTCAGGAAGAGTTAAAACGTGCTCCAAAATCTGCAATGCAGACCAAAAAGTATGCTTTGCTTGTTTCATCTGTAGCCTGTAGAACTGCAGAAAAACTAAGTAATAGACAGCACATCATACTGCACACTTTTTTTTTTTTTCAATTGTGTTTTCTCAAATAAAAGGGATGCGTTTCTTTCATTTTCTTATGGATGCTGATGAAATTCCAGTGATTGTAACACAAAAATAGAAGGCATAATCATTTCTACTGTGTATGTGTGTGCTGATGCCCCTCAGCATTCTGCATTCCTGCTGAAAATGTTCCCATAACTCTTCAAGTTAGGGAAACAGTAGCCAAAAGTTTGACAACATAGACGGCTATTCTCATTTTAACGGCCATTTTATGAAAAAAATCATTGCTTATCCTATAAAGTACATATACTGAGCTACTTTCTGCATCACTTATCTTAGAGATTTGTGTCTTTAATAGTAAAGCAAGATATTTTGTAGCATATCTTTCTTGCCAATACAAGTTTTGCACTGGGTTCTGAAATGGCTTCCTAAGAAATTAAGTACAAGAAGAAGAACAATCAATCAAAGCAGCATGGGAGAACACCAGCCTCATTTCTGAGCCAATAAGGCAGTCTCTCCCAAGGAAAAATAATATGCAGTATATATGGTGCTTGCCAAGTTCATCCAGTGGCTACTGGAGGAAAGGCAATTACAGCACCATTTATCATCCTTCAAATGACCATGTATATACAGATATTATCATATATACATGTAAAAGCAAAACAAATTGGTCGAATAGGACACCATCCATCTTTGCCAGGAATTGTGGTTGTAGCTTGCTATTTCTCATTTGAAAGATGTGATACTCACTGGAGCACATCTGCACACGGAGGATTAACCTGAAGATTTCATTCCCATGTTCACAGTGATGAACTCACAAGAAGTCTCCTTGAGCAGATTAACAATGAAACTGCAAATATATTTCCCTTTCAATTATTAACTCTTTCCCCTTTACTTACATAGAAGGCAGAAAGTAATAGTCCTCCACATGTTACTAAATTACCTCAGGGATGCTTTCAAAGAAAGAAGGCTCTTAGGAGTATGATTAATTTCCTGTAACCCCAGATACTGCAAAGTAAGCATATGCAGCCAAGTGGGCCTTAGGCTGTCTCTATAACCAATGAAGAATCCGGGCTTGTTTAAAAGACCAGCACAGCCCTACTGGTCCTGACTGAAGCCCCAGCTGCTGCAGCATCCCATCTCTAACAGCAGCCCTAAGTGGGTGCTTAGAGAAGAGCAGGAGATGCATAAGCACTCTCCCAGCCATCATACTAATCTCAGGGGATTTTCTGAACAGGATGAGCTTTCTCTGGTACAGTGAACCTCTGTGCATTTCACAGTGTCAGCTAGGCTGGCTCCTGAATGCTTGGCCTTACGTACAAGAGGCATCTGCACAAGACAGTTTAAAGAGAGAGCCTTGCAATGCAAACATTCCCTGCTCGTGGCAGGGTGTTAGGAAGGACAAACAAACCCACAGACAGGCTAGCAACTTCATTACAGCACTATTTAGAGTGATGGAATTCAATTCCTGCAGCACATTAATGGAGATGAGATACCACACAGCATTTACACCTTTGGGAATCTGTTTCTCATTTGTTTCCTCTGTTAGCCATGGGTACGTGTACTTTAAGTATCTGAATCCACAAACCATCTTTCTGTCTCACATTTATGCACAAGAGTAGTATCACCCAGCAGGGTGCATCTCCAGTGCCTGAGTCTTTTTGCATGAGTAAAGATATACGCAGGGCAAAGCGGTTGAGCAGTTCAGGTCTTAGAGGCTTACATAAACTCTGTTAACATTTTCCATTATCTTTGTCTTATGGAGCCAGCTTGCACACTTTGACAGCTTAATGAGTAAGATGAATGCCTGGAGGGGAAAAAAAAAAAAAAAACTTGCAGAGTTTTTATTTTGTAATGGAATAAGAAAACCAAACAATTTAAAGCTGGAGCTTTACAGGTCAGCTTTGCATTTTGCCTAGCTTTAGTGATTAGCTATTTTGTCATATGTGGAATAATACAGTAAGATGCCCCCATCACAGGGTTGGAGGCCAAGGCAAATCAATTCCGTGCTTAACAGATTTTATTCAGAAAAGGCCAAACAAGTTGATGCAGCAGAGAGCTAAACAAGGAAGGATGAGCTGTCAGACGCTCCTTTACACCAGGTGATGAATGCAAGCTGAATCTCTAATCCATTTTCTGTATTCACTTTCTAATCCACAGTAGGCCATGAAAGCATCAGTAAACATGAAGCATCACAGAATTATAGAATGGCCTGGGTTGAAAAGGACCACAATGATCATCCAGTTCCAACCCCCTGCTATGTGCAGGTTGCCAACCAGCAGACCAGGCTGCCCAGAGCCACATCCAGCCTGGCCTTGAATGCCTGCAGGGATGGGGCATCCACAGCCTCCTTGGGCAACCTGTTCCAGTGTGACACCACACTCACTTCCTCAGACCGACTACTGTATTCTCAATCAGCATTTCTGAGCACATCTCTCTCTATAGTGATGGTAGACAGTAGAAGGTCCCCTTCTTTTTAAGCTTCTGGTAGATACTGCCAAAGTGAGGCAGTGCCAGCAGGTATGGGTTCGTACACGTGGGCCTAAGCCACATTGGGATTATGATTATATCTTCACACAGAAATGGACAGAGCTCTGTCTCACCTCAATCTGTCTATATGGTGACAGTGGCTCTGACTGTGCCTCAGGAACACTTCTTCACAAGCCGTATGGAAACACCAATTTTGCCAAAAGCAGGGAGAAAAAAGGTGAAACAACCACTGGATGCCAGTAAGAACACATTCAGAAGCCCATTCCTAAACTACAGAGCCAATAACGTCTTGATCGTTCTATAGAAATCAGAAATTTAAAAAAATAATGATTTCCTATTGTGGACCACCTCCACCATTTCCTAATAATAATTATCCTGCTACACTTTATGTTTTAGAAATCTCATGAACCATCCACCTTCCCAAATACTGCAGTTTGTGGGATCACTATGTGGCTTTGCTCTGTGGAATGGCCACAGTCTTATCTCCCTTCTTGGAGGGCTCATCAATTCACAAACCCTTCAGAAACGTGAACTGAAAGGACAGCAGGTGTTTTCATTTAAAACCAGATTCAACGTGAACAGAAAAAGCACTACATCTGTTCAGTAAATCTCTACAAAATGAGAAGCTCTGCAAAGTATATTTTTATCTGCCAAATGTAAGAAAACATCTAATTTAGAAACTGCACTCGGCAAATGGCAGTTATTGTATCAAATGTGTAAATCTGAAGATTTAAGCCTATTTGATGAAGCATGGTGTTGTAGCAGTCACTACCAAGCATTTGCTCAGAACATGTCACAAATCAGTGACAGATCCAGGATTCAGATATGCCAAATAATACAACTCAGTGGCACGTCCCCACTGTAACATGTTTCTGTTTATGGGCTATGCCTGTCCTATTTGCATTTTGCCCTGTTCCTTTTCCATTTCCTTATCCTTCGCAGCATCTCAGGCTGGCAGCATGGAAGCGCCATGCCAGTGCCATCAGACTGACTGATGTCAGTGCTCCTACTCCTTAACGGGATCGTGGGATCTGCCCTGACTTCATGCCATCAGCAGCTCTGTTCTACAGTCAGACCCACACACCCAGCACCTCTGTCACTCCATGCAGTTGTGCTACAGATGGTTTTTTTTAGCCAGTTCAGTGCTGATGCTGTTAAGAGACTTTGCTGATGAAGGTGTTTGGAGGGTTGCTGCCTCCCTGCATAATGCAAAGTTCAAGGAAAGTGATTACTGACATTAAGGTTGTTGATAGTTCATTCTAAACCGCTTCTAGTGTAGTTGGTCCCTCTTCTAAGTCAAGGCTATTTTACTGAGTAGCATACTGAGGTTCTGCAGAAGTGCCCACATATGGGGTCAAGGCACTGGAGCAAGTCCTTATTAAAACACATTTTCACATTCAGAATCAAAGCGAAAGTCAGACCATGAACTATAGGTACTCTTTTTAAAAGTACAAGAACAAAGGAAAAACAAAACCCCAATCTCTCTGTGTTGCTGTCACCACTGTGATGGCTGAGAGCTTCACAGCCTCATTTCAGGCTCACAGCTTCACTGCCCAGGGAGGCTGTGGATGCCCCATCCCTGCAGGCATTCAAGGCCAGGCTGGATGTGGCTCTGGGCAGCCTGGTCTGCTGGTTGGTGACCCTGCACATAGCAGGGGGTTGAAACTAGATGATCATTGTGGTCCTTTTCAACCCAGGCCGTTCTATGAGTCTATGATTCTATGATTCCTACAGCCCAGAGATTTTTTTGCAGTGAATTCTGGAAGAACCGGTCTTTGGATATCTGGGGCAAGTGTGGGAAACTTCACTCACATATATTTTCATATCTCATCCATAAAAATGTTGCCAAAAACAAGACTTCTTTTATTTTTATTTATTTATTTTTAACAGCAAATAATCCTGGCTGGCGGGACACAGAACTTGCTGGGATGTCTGCACAGTTCCTTAATACCTAACAGTTTCTGCATAACCTCAGCCTTGAACTGGCCCAGATTTGAGAGATGCAGCATTTTAAATTATAAGGACCAGCGCCAACAATATGAATTGTGCAATACTGTACACTGCACTCAGCTTTATTTTGGGAAGTCCAAACAAGCAGCACTTGACTAAATGCCTGGTATGTCATATGAGGCAGTGAGAAAGTAAACCACCATCATCGCCTCTATTTAAACAGTGCCACTGCAACATCTGAAAATAGGAAGTGCTAGGAAGATCACTCGTGTCCTCAGTTCAAGGTCTGCTCGTGCAAATGCTGCTGCTGAAGGTTAACTTTATGCCCGGGAGCAGTAATTGAGTTGTGTGGATGTGATGAAAGTATGTTCTTGAGAGCCCAATGGGCAGACTGTGCTCCAACCAATGGCCTGAAGCGCCAGGAGCACAAAGACTTTAAAATAAATAGCTTATCCAAGTATCATCGCAAATGGAAGGGCTCACTAATGTAACCTGCTGGGAAAATCTGAAGGGAAACTGTGAGAACTGCTGCCATGCCATAACTGTGGAGGGATATTTAAAGATGTAATCAGGCCAAACTTTCTGTTTCCAAGAAACAGAGTAGGGCAATGCACAGAAATAAATAACCCCTAGAGCAATGAGTGTCTCACCTACGCCATTTTGGATAGAAAGCCAGTTATAGAATATGTTTGTCTCTCATGAAACTTTCATTTACTAAAAGAATGATTGATTGAAACTGACTTCTATAAATAACAATAGTCAGCCAAGCAAAATCTGCAGCATATGAGCATTCATGACAGTTTTCTTCGGTAGCCATCATCTTGTTAGAGAATATTTCATATGCATTTCGAGCTACAAATCTGGATTTAAGTCCCATTTTGCAGGCCACGTGATATATGTCAGACCTCATTGAAATTCCCATGTGGAAGTGCCTACATAAGGCTGCCTAGATGGAGTGGAACCTCTCGTTCAACTCATCTGGCTCACCCAGTACAGTGAGAGTCAATGGAGATCCAAGGAAGGACTCAAATGACCACAATAGGCACCCGGTGCCACCAGATCCCTGAGACATTCCTCCAGCCAGCAGCAGCTGTTCCAGAGGACACAGGTCTCCTGTGGGTTCTGTGCCATATCTGCCAGCCCCGCAGGTCTTACGTGCTCTAGAGCATCTCAAAGGGCACCAGGACACTAAATCCAATCCCAGTGACAATAATGGGAGATCAGATACTCAATTTACATGTAAGCATGAATACTCAAGATGACAAATCTGTGAGTTGAGCCCCATCCCATGAGTCCAGGATAGCCCTGATGAGAGCATGCTGGCTCCGCACCACGTGCACTTTCAGTTATTACCTTTTCATCTACAACTCCCCAGTTCACTATCCTTCCAACAGGCTTTGAGCTTGCCCTAAGAGAAGGCCTATGTTGTTCTTATGCAGGAAAGGAAAGAATCTGGATGACAAGAAAGTCTTCTAGACACAAGTGAGAGAACCCTTTCCAGTTACAGCAGCACAGAAAAAACCTCCGTAAATAAAACCTAGAAAACTCAGATTTTGTTCATACAAAGCTGCGAGAAGACAAAAATTATGTAAAAATGAAACTATTCACCAAGTCTGCAAAGTCCATTTTCTCACAAAAAGTCACAAAAATTTGTTTATAGATGTTTGCACTTGTGACAAGGTCACTGAAGCAGATCTGTCTAGGGACATAATCAAGGAACTAAAAGCACTTAATGAATCATCAGCTTCAGAGTGGGAGAAGCACTGTACTTAGTATCAAGTGTTCATACCTTTTCTGACCAAAAAGGATGGGAAATCATTTTCTGAAGATACACTTGACAATTTTTCATGTTTAAAATAAAGCTTTACAATTACGTATTTTTTTTTCTTGTACATGAATATTTCAAATTAAAGAAATACGTTGCCTGTAATAGAGGTTAAGTTATGTTACGTATTTAATTGGTTCTCCAAGTAAAGCCTTCAAATTTTCATTTCAACAAGAAATCTGCATTTTAGGATGCTGCTTCCCAACTCATATGGTTTTGTCACCACTCTACACAAACATACACATCCATGTACTCTCCCAGTACTTTTCCTAACTGGAAATGGAACTAGATCCATGGTACTTCAGTGGTATTCAAAGGTCAGAAATAACCTGTGCAGAAGAAATAGTGCTTATTTATGTCACGAGTTTGATGAGATTCACTGTGGGACCTTTACGATGTTCAAGAAAGAATAAGAACACAACTTTTAGGATCTTTCCCATTTTGCCTTTATTTGAAGCACTGGAGAAGCACCATGTGTGACTCACTGTCCCAGCAACAGAACAAATGATAGAAATCTCCAAATGGAGTCAGATTAGTTGACAGCTGACCAGCAACACTGTTGGAATCCAACACTGGATACAACCCTTTCATACTCTGAGATGGTGCCTCTACCAGAGCTTCCTCAAAGACTTAAGAAGACAACATCACTGTAGTATAGCACAGATTTTGTACACATGGAATCCCACTCTACTTAAGGGATTTATGCCCTCTCTGTGGGACACCAGTCTTTCACCATAGTATGAAGTGACCAGAATAAGGGGAAGGAATCACGCCTAACCTGGAGAGGATCCAGTTAAACAAGAGCAAGTCATCATGTTTTTCTTTCAGTGAATCCCAGAACTTCATGAAATGGAATGCATGACACATCTAATCTAGTGTCTCCAATTTAGTGGGTTGTATGAATAGCTTTAAATACCACAAATGCACATTACAATCTTCAGTGTGAGTAAAGGACAAGAGAGAAAACAGAAAATGTAATTCTTATATTAACACAGCAATTACAGTGGCACTGGCCATTCACCTTCTTTCAAGCCTTTAGTTTTGGAAAGAAAACCCTGTTTTCAAATTAATTCGCTTTTGACAAGGTTTTAAAAATTGTGTCCAAACAAATTAATGGACCAAAAAGTGGAACAACAAGACTTTCAAAGAGATCAAAAGTGAGTAGGAGCAGATGGAAGACAGGACTTGTAGTCTCTAGTGGAAATATGTAAGATGGGAAAATGTGAAAGGAAGCACAACAAAACCCACTGAAAAAAAACAACAAATCCACATTACTGTGAACAGAGGACTCACTTCCTCTGAAGAAAAATTCAAGCCAAAACTCAGTGTATCTATCAGACAAGATATATAGTTACAGTCAGCTGGGCATCTTGGATATTAATGTAGTTGCAGTCACAGCATATGAAGAGATTACAACACCAGGAACATCTTCAGCTGAATCACTGTAAAAGAATCCTGTCGTTTCAACCAGTATCTCCTTCATATGAAAGAGAAGTAAGAATAAAATAAAATTCCACAAATACACACACAATCCCATCAAGCTCAAAAGCTGCACCCAAGCAATCATGAAGGTATCATCCAGGAATTTTTCAAGGAAACAAAACCCAACAGAGTGAGTGAGTTATATGGCATTTCACCTCTTCAATTGCTTGGTTTAAATCGCTTCAGACTGAATTTACAATGTTGTTCACTCAGCAATTTGTTGCACTTACACGTAAATGAAAATCTCAAAACTATTCTACCCCATCTGTCTGGGAGGAGGAGGAAATTAACATATTGGACTAATTAACAGCACCTTCTGAAAAAGAGACAAGGAATATATCCAAATACAAAACTTGCATGTTTCTGTTCTACCAGCTATAAATAAAGATCGTTCAATATGGCTCTCCTTGGATTATTAATATTTTTTTTGATGGATTTATTTTCCTCTGTCAAAGATTATATCTGCACTGTGTCAAAGACTGCGAGCCAGAAAAAAGACTCAGACATACAGACAATGGTTCTGGTCTGATTCTGCACATCTATAGTGCTGGGCAGAGGACACCAAAGTTCACTGTGATATATCCTTGCTTTTACAAGGGTCCAAAATTCAAGATGCACACAGTAACCTAATTTTGGGTATCAACAATACAGAGTTATTCATTTATTCTTTTATTCCTTTAGAGGAGAAAAAAAAAAGGTAACATTTCACAAGCATAATACTTCTGTCTCCTTTTAGATCTTTCTTTAGGATGAAGTAACGCTCTGCAATTCTGACTACAACTTCATTGATGATAAAGAGGAGATCTCAGTACTGTAGACCTCCATTTTTAATGAGAAGACTCACAGATGAAAAGTACAGACCTTTCTGAAGATCCTGCAATTGTCACGTTAGACAAGAGGAGCATGCAGTGTCTAGAAGGTCCACCATATAGACTTACACAAAGAAAAACTAATATGTCCCACAGCTGTGCTTGAATCTAGGCCTGTGTCCAACCTGCCTGCAAATGAAGCAGCTTAGGGTTTTGCTACTTGTATAAGCCCACACTCAAATAAGATTACAGGCTCATTGGGTTTTGAAACACACTGCAGGGACGGCTGTGTTCCCAAGCATCACAGGAAGGTACATTCAATAAACACTTTATAAAGGTGTGTTGGATTGTCTCTACATAACAATCGAGTCTCATTAAATCTAGGATAGTGCTTTACTTCTTTGATCCGTGATACCTTACAATGACAGAGCAATGTAAGAGACTTCTGTGAGTCCTCTCTGCCTTGTTTATCTTAAAACTCTGTTATAATAGTTGCATTCAGCTTGAGAAGATGCCTTGCATTCATAGATGCAAATAACCCAGAAAATTAAATTTTTGCCAACAATTGAGAAGAAAAATGTTTGCCAACTTTTAAGACAGTCTGCTGTAAAATTTAGTTCTATGCAATAAAAGCTCTGGAAAAGAAAAAATACACTATGAATTAATTGAGAGTTTTACAATAGTATTTACAAAAATACTCAGATGGCAAAGAACACCTGAAAGAAAGGTTCGAAGTTATAGAAGCTTCCACAAAACCTCAATTATCCTTCCTTTGTTTCCAGCCACAAAATGCAATAGTTGGTCATTAAAAGTTATACAAGTGAATATGCCACAAGGCAGTTGCTCCCTGGAATACAATGGCACGAGTTACAGAACTCAGGCTAGACTCATAATACAGGTCAATGCACCCATTTATATGCAGATGAAGAGGCAGTTAAGGCAACACAACTTTCAGACTTCGGTCTGATCAGAATATTTAGATCAGTTTATTGTCCTTAAGTCAAACACAGCTGATCTGATATACTGTATGGAAAGAATTTTTCTTCCTTGAACCTCATTTGCTTTGTCATTTCTCTAGGCTGGAGAACTGCATGATTAATAACAAGACGATTTATGTTCCTCCCTCTATGAGGATTTACTGTGGGGAAAGCATAGTGCAAAGCAGCAAAAACCAACCCTACATCTGCCCCCAGCAGAATCACTCATTGCACCATGCACCCTCAGTCCATCTGCAGAGGAGTGACTGACTTGAAGTGTGCCTCTCCTCCTCCTGAAGCAAAGTCAGATCCAGTTTCACATCTCCTACCAAATCATTTCTGTGTTGATGCATTTTAGCCAAGAATCAAACACACGAATCACTGCTTTGCTCTGTTTTCAAAAACTGGAATAAGGAAAGCCTTAAATCCTCCTCATATCCTCCTCAGTCCTTCCTCCTGTCTGCATTCACCTTCTGGAGAATCTGTGATATTCCTTTTTCCCCTCATCCCACTGCCTGTTGCCCTGTAATATCTCCGTCTTCTATCAGAAAAGACTTATCTCCCAACATGAAAAGAGTCTTGGCTTTGAAGATTTAAGATCAGGAAACAGATATTGTAAAGTTAAAAGGTTAAACATGTTTTGATTTGAAGGACTGATGTCTTTCACAGAAAATAATCCATTGGCCTGACTGAAATGGTCCAAGGTTCATCTCTAGCTTATATAAGCTGTCAGTCAGGTCAGAGAACCTGGTTCTTCAGTGAATGCCATACAAGGACAGGATTTGGCTACCGTGGCCACCTTTGTTTGTCCAGGCTGGCTATTCCACGTGGCACCTGGAGAACTGCAGACAGCCTGTGACATTGAGTCCAGACCAGTCCAGATACAGGAGCTTTGGAAGTACTGCCCCTCAATGACCTTATTGGTGTCAACTCAACAGATTAAATTACAAAAAAAAAAAAAAAGGGCTGTCATTATTACTTCACTTGGAGCTCTTTCCAGGTGTGCAAACTTCAAAGTTTCCTTTTCACATCACACCACTGTACGTTGCTGCAAATGAAATTTCAAGGCTGGAAGCACTATGTTTATCTCAGCAGGGAAAGATGTTCCTGAAGCAAGGACACTTTGAAAACAGATCCTACAGTAACAAGAAGCCACTGAGAAACAGAGAAATACATACCTGTGACATTGGTGCGGGCTGACAAAGCTTCACAGTACTTTTCCAGCAGAACAGACAAGGGCAGGTTCACAGAAGATTCACAGTGGAGAACTATCTGGATGAACAGACAGAAGCAGTACAAAACAAACAGTAAAGCAGCAGCAAAGGGCAGAATTTCTTAATCATGACTACAAAACCCCCCAGCATTTCACAGCAGTTCCCATTCATAGTCAGTTTGGGTACGAACGTTCCCTTATGACAGAGAAATTTATGCTTATAGCTGCCTTGCTTTGTGACAGCAGGTTTCATTCATCTGTCTAAAGGCAGACATCTCCAAATGAACCATGTACACTGGACCTTTTCTTGTGCCAGCTACTCAATGGCCTTACCAAAGCTCAGGGTACAGTTTAGCTCTCCTAACAGTATATGCCTACAATGGAGTAGATTAATCAAATCCCATTAAAGTCTATGGGTTAAACTTTTATCAGCTACACTTAAAAGCCTACCTGACTGCTAAAAATCGTTACATGGTCAAGGAGAGGCAGGAATTACCAAAGGGAAGGGGTGAGGTGCTGGAACAGCTGCCCAGAGAGGCTGTGGATGCTCCATCCCTGGAGGTGTTCAAGGCCAGGTTGGATGGGGACCTGGGCAGCCTGGTCTGGTATTAAACGTGGAGGTTGTTGTCCCTGCCTGCAGCAGGGGGCTTGGAGCTTGATGATCCTTCAGGTCCCTTCCAACTCAAGCCATTCTATGACTCTACGATTCTATGATAAAAGACTTGAAATAAGTGCTTCCACTCACTGCATGGGGAAAGGTGGCATCCCTGTAATGTGATCCACTGCTCTAAGGGCAAGTGCTAGCAAGAGGAAAAGTAGCATCATCAATGTGGCACTTAAGGAAGCTACAGGTCCAAGATAGGATAATAGCACTAAATAGATTTTAGGAAATGTGCATTCAGAGATGAAAGCAAGAAATATGTTGTCATGTTCAAGATTGAAAATTAAAATGGCTGAAGAGCCCACTGCAGACAAAGGACAAAAGTCAATATAATTATACATCTCAAGGTGCAGCTGAATTGGGAGCAAGAGAAGCTCTCGAAAAGCCCTTGAAGAAAGGCAGCGCTAAAAGTGCTGAGAAAATTCAGGAGTCACACATCAATGACAGAAACCTCCATTTTCATACTGTGAAACAAAATCTTCCTGACTTCTTCTGAAGGGATGTAAAGCCTTGGCAACAGACAAAATGCCTCTGCTTTCCTACTTATGCAAAATGACTAACATAATACAGGGAAACAGCCACACTCTTTGAATGCTGACACTATATTTCAGTGCTTACAGATGCGTTAAGTGACTGCAGAGCCCTTTTTGTATCACCAAATTCCCTACCGCTCAATAAGAAGTGGAATGAACGACCATGACAATAGAATTCATCAGCAATGTTGGTCTGCAAAGAAGTTTTCTTTGTACAGTACCACTTCTACGTATGTCTCACTTAGCTGTTATTTTACATAAGAGGAGGTCTTGGAAAACAAACAAATTTTATTTTCTCAAATTTTATTCTTTTTGAACAAATATCATGATCTCAGGAAGGAAGATTTGAACTTCAGCTGCCCATAGCAAAGCCTTGCAGCCTGGTGGCCACGCACGGTCAGGACGAGGAGATGTGGAAAGGCCAGGGCTGCCATCCTGCAGGGACAGCATTCCAAGCAAACCTGCCTGAAAGCAGACTCTGTTATGGTTGTGTCAGACCCAGCCACGTGAGCTGACATAGCAGACGTAATTCGTCCCTTCTATCTCTCCACCCTTCCGCCTCCTCTCAGGCCAAAGCACTTGGCTCGCTTCAAAGAAGAAACTTGAGACATCTCCATGCACTGTAAATACACTGCATGTTCAGCTGTCCGCTTCCTAAGATGACGGGAAAGAACAGACAGAGGTCAAGTTTAGCACAGCATGTGTAGGAACGAAAAAGGTTAAATGTCACATTTGCTTTCGGGTCAACTTGGGTTCATTTGGCTAGAGGAAAAAGCACCTTCTGCTTCTTATGTTACTTTTGCTTTCATTTTCTCTCCACTAACCACAGCGGTGTTGTCTTGCATATTAACCTGAAATGCCTACCTTAATTTCTACTAAGGACATCTACAAACAAACGAAAGCAATGCATGAGACACAGATTAAAGTGAAATGGAGTCCCTTATTGTCTCAGCAGCGGGACCAACTATTGGTCTGCAGGCCTGTTCTGACTGCAGAACAATGTATGGAGTCTTTGGTCAGTGTCCTGCCTCTCCTGTGGTTATCTCCTTAGATCTTTTCCCATGATCAGTGTTCTTCATTAATCCATGACAGGTCTTTATCTCATGTCACTCATGCTGGAGAGGTTGGTTTCTTCTCTCAAACACAAAGAAATGGTCACAGTAAATGAGTCCAAATGGGTATGGACGGGATCCAAAACTGTCAGTACAGGCATGAGATCACCAGAGAGATGGAATGGACAGCATCTTGAAATTTAACTGTATCATAATAAGAAGCAGCAGAGGATGAAGTCAGCATGACTGAAAAGTGCAAAGAGCTGAAGTGGGAGAGGATGACACACAACAGTGCAACATTTGCTGTCAAGATAAGGGAAGGATGCTCGGGAGGCAGTGAATGCCAAACATGGACAAATGCATACACTCTGCTTTTCCATTCTCATATAAGAACTCCCAGATGCTGTATTTCAGTTGTCTAATAGCAGCCAACTTTTTAGAGAAAGCTGTTAAGGGATATCTGCTGCAGATATATACATTCAACAACATTTATCCCTACTAAATTACAGAATCACAGAATCTCAGAATGGCCAGGGTTGGAAGGGACCTCAAGGATCATGAATCTCCAACCCCCCTGCTGCAGGCAGGGACAACAACCTCCACATTTAATACCAGACCAGGCTGCCCAGGGCCCCATCCAACCTGGCCTTGAACACCTCTAGGGACTGGGATCCACAACCTCTCTGGGCAGCTGTTCCAGCACCTCACCACTCTCATAGTAAAGAAATGATCTTTAGACACCAAATATAAAAGGATAGGTAAAAGCATTCTTCATGGCTAGAGAAGATATGAGTCCCACATGACCTTATGAACACACTAAGGAAGATGAAGCAGCCTTCCAACACAGGTTTTGTAGTTATCAAACACAAAACATACACTTTGTCCACAGCTGTCAAGATTTAGATCCATCTCCTATCTCCATTGCCACATACAGTTTCAAGCTAAAGTAGGTATTTATGCCCCGTAAAGACTCATCCTGAGTACAGTTCTGTGGTGACAGATTAGACATTAGGCAATTCTAATTAATTAGTTTGAGAAATCCTTCTAGCTCGAAGGCAACCTGAAGCTCTCCAAATGCACCATTTCTACAATGAGATCAAGTATTCACCTGACCATAAGCCACAGCAATTTTTAGAGCTCTGTAACAGAATTGGGAAGGAGCATCTCAGAGCAGCAGCCCAATTAAATGCCAGAAATGTTAGTCTGTACCCACAGAAGCTCAGTTTAGGGAATCAGATGCATCTAACTTTGCCTTGAAAATACAATTAGTGGAAAGCTTAATGCAGCAAATTCAAAGCAAATCCCACTCCTCCTCAACAAAACCCATACCTCATTCAAATACAGCTAGGGAGCTTTCAGGGCATGCGGGCATCAGTAAAGATTTACAGTGCCTCCTGCCATCACCAGTGTTTGCCTATGAAAGCAGATGCTTTAAAGACAGCCTGGGAAAGGAGGGGATGGCACTTTCCTGTAGTGACGATGGTTATTTTCCTGTCCTGCAGCTCCTTTGCACCCAAGATGTATGCAGGGGAGATGGTCACTCAAAGACAGTGCCAGAAGGCCACCACAGTGGAAATATTTTGCTTGCTGAAGAACCAAAAAAAGTTCAGTCCTATGCTTAAGATATCTTTGGCCTTTCCCAACTCTGTTACTTTGCTTTGCTTAACGCGGCAGCATTTGGCTGTGTGCAGTCAGTTGGCTCTGCTTCACCAGAAAAATAATTTCCATTTGTGACAGAAGGTCTAAATAGAAGTTTTCACAGGAATCTGCAACCTGAAGCCTAAGCCAGCTAAGGTTACAGTAGAAGGACAGATTGCTAGCACAGTTCAAGGAAAAGCCTCCTTTTCGAGTCATCCTTCATCTCTTTCACCTCCCTGTCACTACCTGCCTCTAGGTTAATCCCAGTGGCTACATAAAACTGTGCTGCCAGCTACTGATCCCCAGATGAGCTGGGAGATGCTGCTCTATGATCTTAGTGCCCAGCAGGTATTCTGCAGTTCTTCCAGAAAGTCTGGAGAAGCAGAATGTGCATCTGCAAGGAACGGGAAATGTGACCTCAGTTCAATAAAGCGGCCACACACACATTCAGTTCTGAGCATGAAATGAAATTCAGAAATAAATTAAAAAGTCTCGAGCATCTGCTACACTGAGACAACAACTAAACAGCACTGCTGTCTTCCAAACTTGACGTTACACCTTCATTAAGCATCCGCCTATGTGCACTGCTGATTAAGGGTGATGGGGGGACATTCTTCACTCACTGCATGCACTGTGCGCCTTGCTGAGCCACAGCATGCAAAGGGAAACTGTTCAAAGCCACCCATCAGCTGGATTTGTCCGACCAAATCTCTCCCAAAACGACGAGGTATTAAAAAGGATTAAAATAATGTTTGAATCATGGACCACATCTGTCTTCAAATAAAACTGTAGAAAGGATGGGCTTTCAGTTTCACTATACTTGAAGAGTTTTGCTCCTCACTGCCCATAACTGTAGATGTCCTGTTCAGTATCTGGAAGGGCAGAAAGCCTTTCACAGCTCTGGCTTCACATCAGCCCTTATCCTAAGTCTTTACACTAGGACCACGACTAATTCCTTCCTTCATGAATATTTGTGGAATTGGCTTGCTGGGGGATTGTTACTCTACGAAGGGTCTCTCACATTCACAATGGTCTATACAGCTGATCTCCCAGCAGAGAAGACAAGAGGCAAGAAGAGGAAAGATCCTCACTCCTTCGGATTTGGAGCTCACCTACTCAAAGTCCTGTCTCCAAGCCATCACTCTGGCCTTCCTCCCTGCTCTGAAAGAATGAAATGACAACAGAAGGTGCAGCCTGGCTCCCGGATGTCCTCGCTCCCAAGACAAGGAAATTGCAGGAGCAGCACAGCAGCTCCAGGGCCTGCAATGGAGAAAGCTGAACAGTTGTGCCTATGATGTCCACGCTACAAAGCTCTGCCAGGGCTGCTGGCTCACACACCATCCCTCTGCTCCTGCTGGCATGAAACTCCTGAAACCCAAGCTATGGCTGGGCTGTAGGAGCCTGCTACTGCCACTCAAAGGGAATTGATACTTCAGTCCATGCACTGAGATGCCTGCTAGCAGAGCCTGGCTGCCAGCCCTGCAGACAGCCTGTTCAGGTTCATCAACACGCTTCCCTTAATTCACTTTCGCCTCCTTCCCTCCTTCCTCCCACAACTTCCCACTGGAAAAGCCACCCCTGGGAGATGACAGAAATTAAGGCAGCACCCAGATATCAACATCACAAAGCCTCCAATGTCCCAGAGACTTGAGTAACAGCAAGAGAAATCATCCCAAAGCTCTCACGGGCAGGTGGATCCCTTCCAGTCCTCTGGCTACTTCGGCTACTATTACCAGGGCAAGGGTTTAGCATTGTAGCGAGGACAGCTAATGTATTTTAATTTCCATTGGCATTACTCACTATTTACTTTCCCGGCATACACATCCCAAAGTGGATAATTATTCATCCAGCATTATGTAAAAACTTCGTAGAACTTCAGTTAGTTTCACTTTCTTACGGCTCTGTTGAAGAAATATTTTTCATCTCTTGACAAACCAAAGGGATTTCCTTTCTTATTTAGAGAAAACAAGCCACCTTTCCGTACAAACACACGCCGTTTATTTGCTTGTTCCCAGAGAAGCTCGGCTTCCAAGTCCTCCACCCATTTAGATCCACAATAGAGCTGTTGGTATGAGTCCTGTCAGAACAAGGTGTGCATGGGCAGCACGTCCCCAGCCTTGCCCAGCTACGAGGTACTCATGAACTGGAGGTCAGGGCAGGATGTCACAGCCTGTCTCTGCCAAGTGGCTTTCTCAGAATGCTGCTGTCACTACACAGCCCTTCCCAAACGGCCTCTGTTGGGATGCTGCAGGCAAGCAGGCCTGCGAGAGCTGCTCTAAATGATCCTACACTGGGAAATGATCAGTGCTTCCAAAAGCAGGACGTGCTGTATGTCAGAGCTCATTGCAGCGAGCACCTAACACTCATCCCCACTGCACTGCAACAAGGAGTGCAGTTCTCCTACGCTGGGATGTGGTCGATGGAATTCAAGCAGCCACTGAGGGAAGGGAGATTTAGGTTGGACGTCAGGGGGAATTTCTTTACAGAGAGAGTGGTGAGGTACTGGAACAGCTGCCCAGAGAGGTTGTGGATGCCCCATCCCTGGAGGTGTTCAAGGCCAGGTTGGATGGGGCCCTGGGCAGCCTGGTCTAGCATTAGGTGGGAAGGTTGGTGGCCCTGCATGTGGCAGGGGGTTGGAGATTCATGATCCTTGAGGTCCCTTCCAACCCTGGCCATTCTGTGATTCTGATCTGAAGGACAGCTTTTGCAGGCCGACTCTCAGTGCTAAATGACCAGTTCCTGCTTGTCTTCCCTTGCAATAAAAACTACAGCAAAGTTTACCAAACTCTTCAGAGCAAAAAAGCCAACCACTCAAAGCTCTGCGCCAAACGCTTGTCAGCTCAAACCAAATATAGCCATTTTCAAAGCTATTCAGACATAAAGAAAAGGATTAGCTGGGGGAAAAAAAGTAATTCCATACAAAGAAACAGGTTGATAAAGCAAAGCAGCGGCGAGTGTTTAGTTGTCAAGGCTGGCTGTTAGGAATAGAAAGATGAGGAGGCAAAGAGGATGCTTCTGCAAGGCCTTGGCACGTAGCACTGCATATCTGTAGAGGGGGCAAGGAGATGCCACAGGGCCACTGCTGAGCTCCAGCCTCACATCTGAGAATTCATGTTTGCACTTCACGTGGGAACAGTCAACACCTGAGATCAAAAGTGGTATGGGACAAAAGGAAGATGTTTACAAGATTGAGATTTGTAGAGGAAAATGTGAATTACTGAAGTGTCATTTACTGGATAGGGTTTTAACTGAAGCAAAGCAGCTTTCCACAAAGCCTCCTCCTATGTCTTATGTGCTGCAAACCTGAAAGTGACATAAGCTAAACGTGATCAAATTCAGCAGCGATTAAAGTGTGCTTCTACCACCTGCATTTACTCATTTCCCCCACAAGATTAAGAAAGAAAAAGCAGATTCATTTTTCAAAAATCCATAACTATACATACATTTTTCTAATAGTAATGGTTTTTTTTAATACCTTTTTTAATAACGTAATGAGCAAAAACAAAAATAAAAGGAAACACAGAGACGCCGTTCCTTTATAAGCTGCTATTACCCACTGCCCTGGTGCTTTCATTGTGAATCTCTCAGCTCATCACATCAGCAGCAGGATCCCACAGTAATCTCCAGCAGAAAGAAAGCTGATCGCTGAGCTCAAAGCAATGAAGAGTTTGCTTAGAGGAAAATGCCTCCCTCGGGCACTCGGTGAGAGCTCTGAGCAATGGGAGTAAAGCACGCTCCATCGGAGCTAATAAATCAAACAGTGCAAAGGTCTGTTTTAAGCACTTAATCATTTACACTGTTAAATTTTTAGAATGGTTCCTGGCCACATTTTTGCCCCAAGCAATCTAGCAGTATCTCAAACAGTTCCCGGGAATGAGCTGTGAGTTAGGCTGCTCCGTGGGCTGATCTCAACATGCAGTTTGTGCAAAGTTTCCCTATTTTAGAGGCTGAAGGAGTTTAGCAGTATGGACACGAGCCACGCTTGGGCATCTGGCCTGAAGACTGAGTGGCTGTCCTGGCAATCTTAATGTACCAGCAGAGGTAACAACCTATGTGAGTGAAACTCAAGAAGTGTGGAGCTGACGTTCCTTGCTCTGCCCTGTCCTTCTTCCTCAGCTTCAGCAGGAGGGCACAGCTGAGCTCTGGTTTGCAAAATGAAAACAGAGGTTAGAAGATCTCTGCTGCTCCTGGCAGAACAGTAATACAAGCAGATGTCTTACACGAATGAAAGCTAAAGTCTGCTTTCCCTCAAGCTAAGTGCAATTATCACAGAATCACAGAATGACCAGGCTTGGAAGACACCTCAAGGATCATGAATCTCCAACCCCCCTGCCACATGCAGGGCCACCAACCTCCACATTTAATACTAGACCAGGCTGCCCAGGGCCCCATCCAACCTGGCCTTGAACACCTCCAGGGATGGGGCATCCACAGCTTCTCTGGGCAGCTGTTCCAGCACCTCACCATTCTTATAGTAATGAACACGAGTATGAGAATCACTGAAACATTTCATGGCAAAACTACCATCAACCATCTTCAGCCATTCCCTCCACACCCCCTCCTCCAAACTACGTGAGCTCAGCAAGGGCTCTATGTCAGAATATCAAAACAATCATTTGCTTTTTGCTTCGTGGTTTGCTTGTTTGTTTTCACATCCGAGTACTTGCATTTTCCAGTGTATCATATGTACAGAAACCCTTCAAGTGAACATAAATCTCAGAGCCTGAGCAAGTCCTCACCCCCTGACCGGCCCTGTGAAATCTGACAGCCCATTTGCACCAGCATTTTCACGTGGCAGATCCAATTCCGTGCTAGAAAGCTGCCTTGTTTCATACCTGCAGTCCCCATAAAACACAATGCTCAGCTGCTGTGAAGACTTCTGCTTCCTTTAGTAGTTAATCCCATGAACAGCCATGCCTTTGCTCAAACCCACCTAAGTGAATGGAGCCACTGAAAGGTTCCAATGAAGCTCTGAAAGGTTTTCAAGTTAAATAGGGACTTACAAGCGTAAGAAGGCTCCATCCCAACAAGCTCCTCCGTCTATATACTCAGAGTACACCCAAAGCAAGCATTCATCTCTGAATAAACACCTCTTACAGACACTTGGCACTGTGATGTGACTCCTAGTGGTTTTTTCTTCCTTTCTTTCAGGGCAACTAAAGAAACAAGTCGGCCACCCAAATTTACACAAACAATTCCAATGCAAAGCTACAGGAAACTGAAGAAAAAAGCCGTGTCCATAGATTAGATCTACAGGGGAAACACAGGGCGTTTTTTATTCAGCGACAAAGAATGAGTCTGGCAGCAGTGGGCACCTGGGTACTTGTGATAACCTCATGGCAAAAAGTCCTCCTGTCTGTGTGGGAACTGAAGTATTGTTCTGTACCGATGGAAATAAATAAGGGAAAGCACAGCTAGAAGGACGAGAGCAGTCCAGAAATCCGCTGCTTTTATGTTATGGGAACAGCCATCACGAATTAGGAGGCAGATCAACGCGTCTCCTGCACACCTCACACACACACACAGTCGGCCAGGCTGGGCAGCGTGGGTTGGGAATGTTGGGTTTTCAGGTTGCACCCAAACCGGCCGACCTCATCCCAGGGATGGTGATGGAGAAAGATCGGAAGGAAAGATCGGGCTGATGTTCTACTCGCGAGAAAGTTGGAACAAACGCTTGGGCAGACGCACGGATTGAGCTACCGCGTTGAGAAGGCGATGGAAGCACGTGTCGAGAGCAAGCACGGCACGGCAACCCGCGGAGCCGCGGCACGAAACTCCTTCACGGATAATGGCAAAGCGAGGAGAGCCACGGCGCAGCCCGGGAGCTCAGCGGGGACCCAGGGCTCGGCGGCCGCGGGGACACCGCCGCGTTCCGGCGCTGAGGGGCCGCAGAGCCGCGGCGCGGACCGAGTGGGCTCCCGGCGGGGCGTGGGGCGCCTCCCGCTCTCCCTCCCACCCCGCGCTTCCCCACCCCCTCCCCGGCCGGGGCACTTACGGGCAGGAGAAGGAGCGCGGCGGTGACCGCCGCCGGGAGGCTGCGCTGCGGCGCCCGTCCCGCCATGGGGCCGGCGGGGGCTGCGGGGGGCTGCCCGGGCTGCGGGGGGCTGCCAGGGGGCTGGCGCTGCCCGTTCAGCCGCGCTGCCCCTGCGCTGGCATCTCCGCCGCCCCCCCCCCGCCCCGCTGCCGCCCCTCGCCGCCGCCCCGCAGCCGGCCCCGGTGCCGCCGGCGCGTCCCAGGGCAAACCCCCGGAGGGAGGGAGCCTGGCGGGGGAGCCGAGCCCGCCCTCCGCCCGAAGCGCCGCGGGGATGGAGGCGGCCGAACCCCCTTCGGAGCGAGACCCCCACAGCTCGGGGATTTCCGTCTGCCTCTGCAGTGGGGGTAAAAGGAGTCACCCCTCGCCCTCACCCGGCTCCTGTAGTGACCTCACTGCGCACAGCCCTGCTGTGAGCTCATCCCTTCCCCAAGCGCTGAGTGCGGTGTTGAGCCCTTTCCGCGAGCACAAGGTGTGAGGAGGTTGCCTTCAACGCCAGCCTCCAGAAATAATGGCAGTCTCCCTCAAGTTCCCGTCTGCTGGGGATTCCGCTGGCCCAAAGTCTCCAGGAGCAATGCAGCTCCCCATGCCTGGGCTGCAGGCACAACCGGTGACCGTCTCCGAAACTGAGACTTCTCACAACTCTCTGAATAGACGTTGTATCGATGTGGAGTTGGCCTTTTCTCTCAGATAACAGTGACAGGACAAGAGGTGATGGCTTCGTGTTGTGCCAGGGGAGGTTCAGGTTGGATATTAGGAGATGTTTCTTCTCAAAAAGAGAGGTGATGCTGGCACAGGATTCCCAGGGCTGTGTTAGAGTCACCATCCCTGCAGGTGTCTAAGAACCTTAGAGATGAGGCACTGAAGGACGTGGGCAGTGGGCATGGCAGTGTGAGGTAAAACAGTTGGGCCAGAAGATCTTAGAAGTCTTTTCCAACCTTAATCACAGAATCATAGAATGGCCTGGGTTGCAAAGGACCACAATGCTCATCCAGTTCCAACCCCCTGCTGTGTGCAGGGTCACCAACCAGCAGACCAGGCTGCCCAGAGCCACATCCAGCCTGGCCTTGAATGCTTCCAGGGATGGGGCATCCACAGCCTCCTTGGGCAACCTGTTCCAGTGCCTCACCACCCTCTGTGTGAAAAACTTCCTCCTAATATCTAACCTAAACCTCCCATCTTAGTTTAAAACCATTCCCCCTTGCCCTGTCACTATAGAACCTCGTAAGCAGTCTTTCCCCCTCCTGTTTAGTTCTGTGATTCTAAGTGTGATGCGTACACCCTCATCATCATCCAGGAGCAATGGGCGTCAGCTGCACCCCATGATCCTCGTGCCATACACTCACTAGCACACTTGCCCATGGGGTATCTGGCCTTCTGCTGTCTTGTCCTAGGATGGTTGTTAGTTATAAGGGAACTAAAGTCTTATCAATTTGGATGCCAGACCCTGTAGGGGCCCAAAAGCTCCTGTGTCTAACAGATACCAATTACACACTGCCTTCAGCATCCAGCCATCCCTACAGTGGATGCATCTGTGCTATTGTCAGACTGCAGACATCACGCCAAGGTCTGGGCTTCCCAGTGAATCAATGTCATTACCTGTCCACAGATGCAGCTGGGACTGTCCCCAAAAGCCCAGCCGTGTCCTGAGTCACAGCTGTGGAGCAGAAGTAGATGTGACCTCTTTTATCCCAGCCCAGCTGCTGGATTTCCACTGAGAGGAGAGTCATGCATTGCCTGTCACCCCCAATAAGCAAAGCCTACCCTGGGCACCTTGTGGTCTCCTTTCAGGGAGGCAGTGTCTCCTCCTCCTATCTGTGACATTGTCTTTCTACCACTCTCCTTTGTTGTTGTTGCTTTTTGTATGTGTGTGTGTGTGTGTCCAGTTAAAATTGATTGACATAAAGGTCATGGTAGCACAGAAGAAAAGAGGAAAGAGTCCCTTTTGCACAACAAATTCCCAGGGTTTGCATGAGTCCCTTTTGCACAACAAATTCCCAGGGTTTGCATGAGCTTAGCAAGGCTCGCTTGGGGTGAGAAGTGCCTGGACATCTTTCTCTGGGGTGTTGTATTATTTTGCCTTTTGTCACTTGATCACAAAAGGCATAAAGCAACAGCTTCTCACCCTCTCCAGAACACCTACAAGGAGGCTTAAGTACCTAAACCCATGCAGAGGTTGAGCTTAATACAATGTGAATATCACAGCAAGGTGATAGATAGACTCTATAGACTAGTAGACCTGGGGGAAAAAAAAAAAAAAAAAAAACACATTATTTTCTCTTTTCTTTCAATTATTCAGCAGTCTGAATGCATTTAAATATTTAAGCTTTCCTACTTTTTCCTCACTTGTCATTGTGCTCCACCATTTGTTTCCTTTCATTATTAAAAGAAAACAAAGCCGTAACTCAGTGTTGCATACTTCCAATTAATATGAATGCTTTCATGAAAATGCAAAAGGAGGAATAAATCCAGCAGAAGCTTTTATTGCATTTAAACATCCACCTCCAGGACTGGAAACTCACATGCAGTGGGATGGCATGAATTCATGAGAACTGGTGAAAGAAGCCTGAAGCTGCAAGTGCATAGACATAGGTCAGTTCCCTTGAAACCAGAGAGGTTTTCCATCACATTACTCCACGGCTTTCTGTTATGATTTATCTCTGTTTATTACGCTGTGCAGAACCAGAAGCTCATAATGTTAACGCTGTATCGAAATAGTACAAAACAACCCCGAACTATGACTATCTAAGGATTAAACTGATCATTCCTTCTGTCATGATTCTAGGGCTTTTCCACTTATGGATGACTGCAAAATCCAGCCAGAGCTTTCTGTTGACTGGGTTGGTTGCTTAGAAGGTCAATCCCCTTCAGATTCCCTTATATTTTTTAAGGGGTGAGCTCATGTCGCAAGCTTCTCCTTCAGTCATGGTGCTTCTGCCTGCTCTTCTCACAATCATCTCCTTTTATAAAACTTACGGGGGCCTTCATCGTACTGTTTGACTTTGTGTGTAAGATTGGTGAAAGATTTGAAATGCAGACAGAGAGATGTGTATAGATACAGATAGATGCACACAACGTAAGCAGATGTTTTATATGAGATACAAGCCTTGTTCTTTCAGAGAGCAGATGAAGATCCATGAGACCAACAAGCAGAGATGTAGGAATGCAAGAGAACATGACAGTTCTGATCAGTTGGATGGAGAGAGTCTCCATATAGGATCATGGCATGGATCCAATTGCTTAGTTATTGCTCAAATGACTTTCAGATATTACTTTCAGCCATGACCATACAAGGGTGAGTATTTTTTCCTTTTTCCTTATCTGGGGATTTGAGTTTTCAGTTGTTTCTTTGTCATGTTGGTTTTTTGTTGGTTTTTTTTTTTTTTTTTTTTTTTTTTTTTCCTTTTCAAAGCTCAAGTCCTGAAAGGATTTAAACAGATCTTAAACCCTAAACCTGCAAATGATCTCACTGGATCCCAGTGGGGAAACAATACAGAATCCATCCTCGCTGGTGGAAGGACATGGCCAGCTCTTGGTGTAACACTTACGTCAAGAAGGTTCTTGCCATACCTAAAACTCTGAGAAGTTTCCACAATATAACCAGGTAGTTTGACAGGCAGTTATAGTAACAGAGACATTACACAGTATGTAAGTATGCAAAGGATGGAGTTGGACTGAAATATTAGAACACCTCTCAGAAGGATGAAGCATCTTACAGTAAAAGGAAATGGAATCAGTGAGAAATATCAAATATATCTCCCCAAGTGACATCCAGAGCTCTCTTCTGAGAGTATATTCCCAGCAGAGCTATGGCAGGGATGACTTTACTGGACTGCTCATCTGCAAAGTGGGACACCATCAGTATTCCACTATTGTCCTAAGATCAGTTTATATGGACTGACCTCCAGTTGCTGCATCTGTCCTGTAAGTGTTCTGAAAGACACATTCTGTACTTTGAAGTTGAACCCGGACTGAAAAGTCCTGGGATCAGAAAAAGGTAAGTAAGTGATGGACACAGGCATATGGTTGCTTACAGGGTGGTGCTTGCACTTTATGGTAGACTTTCAGTGGGTGAAAACAACCACACAGCCTGGGCTAATGACTGCAGTCTCAATCTCTACATAAGCCCTCTCTACACAAGGCAAAATGTAGGTTTCACTCCTATTTTCAGCATCCAAATGTTGTAAACTTCCGTGGAAGGTAGACTGACTGGGTTCCCATTGGGATCTCAGGTAGGGTTTAAATATCTTGTGCAGTGTCTGAATGGATCCAGCTTGTAGTACGTATCAGAGGTGTTTTATTCATCTCTTAAACGAATAAACTCTTTCCAGAGATGCTGTGATAGCTATAGCATCTTCAAGTCTCTGAAAGCGTTGTGCAGACGTGTCCCTTTTTGGCTGCATCATTTTTGAAGAGCAAGGTGCTTTGGTCTGGATATGCTGGATCTGAGGAAAGTCAGGCTAGGAAGGGGGATGGGAGCAGTCCCATGCTTCTTGCAGAGTGAGTGAATGCCACAGAGAAAAGAGCACATGATGACATTTGAAGCCAGCATAATGTCTGCTGGGGAAGAAAGCTAGCTGGAGGGATCTTATTAATAATAAATGTAATGGTTTCCTGAAATAATGATGGGTCAGAGTTGGTAACAAGCACAGCTTGGGATAATAGAAATCACTCTGACAGTATAGAGGCACATAGTTTCTTCCTCCTCAGTGCCTGCACTTACACTTGAATGAAGAATGTAAGTGGGATGGAGAAGAAAATAATTATATTTAAAGAAAGTTCCACTGTTTGAAATGGTTCCTAACAGTGAAGTCTCTGGAGTGTTATATAAACCTTAAGAGTGGGGACTGAGGAGAAAGATTAGCTTGAAGCATCCCCCCCTTGGGCATAAAATACATTTTTTCTTTCTTTATTGTGGAACTTATGTTGACACCATATTCTCATGGAGCAGTGCAGGGCTTTTCCTTGAGATAGCATGCCCAGCTCTGTGTTTTGTACATGCTTCTGCCAAGGCAATGCAGTCAGCTCTTGGCTTCTCTGGACCTCCACAAACCTCAAAGAACACCAAGCCTTTCTTTCTGAAGGAGCTTCTGTCCTGAACTGAGAGTCAGACAATGTATTAAGTCCTGCAATTTAAATAAGTTACCTTGTACAGAACTCCCCACAGACTGGGAAGAATAGGCATAGGTATCACCATAGTTCATAGTATCACCAGTGAAAACTCAAGAGGTACTTTGATGCCCAACACAGGTAATCTCTTTGGGGCTCACCCTCTACATTCCACTGCCTGTATGGAGTAGGTCTCCATTAACCAGAATGAGGCAGCCAAATTGTGTGGACACATCTAAATACAGTGTGCTTTAATATTTGTACAGAATCCTGCACTGCGTGTCAGCTGAACCACGTTTCCACAAGTTTGCACGTTCCCAGCCCATCACAAGTCTTAGGCAAGTTGTGGGGCTGTGGGTTGAGTGTATGTGCTGCAGCCAGCACTTGGTAATTCAGTAAGACCTTTGCTAATTTCCCTGCATTTAAGCCTGTCATTTCTGACAAGCTTCATCTTTGCCTTTGAAAACTTCATTCTGAAGTGCAGTTTCACCAAGTGATCTTAGGAGAGGATCCTCCTCTTGAGTAGGCTGCTCTGAGTTTAATCATAGAATCATAGAATGGCCTGGGTTGAAAAGGACCACAATGATCATCTAGTTTCAACCCCCCTTCTATGTTCAGGGATGCCAACCAGCAGACCAGGCTGCCCAGAGCCACATCCAGCCTGGCCTTGCAATTGTGGGATCTCAGTTATTTCAGTAACTGAGTAGTGCTTGTTTAGCTTTTGTAGTGACACATTTGAAAATCACTTCTTGTTTTCTTTTTCCCCCAGGAGCAAGCTCACAGCATAGCAAACAAACAAGAAATGTTCATGGTATTTCTTCATGTAGTTGCCTGACACTGTCAGCTGTAGTGGAGGAGCCTCTAAAATTTGCCTCAGCAGTTGGCAGGTAAATGGGTTAGAAACAGTTTTACAAACATCCACTTGTCAGTCACAGCAATAATACCACGAGGATTTCAATGAAGTAATAGTGGAGTTTCACACCGGAGAACCAGGCTTACAGAGGGAAGAATGCATGAAGTGGGGATTTGCACATCCTCTTGCCCAGAATTCAGCTGCCAACATAAATTATCTCTCTTCATCTCCGTAGCCCAATAGTGTTGTGTCATTCTCAAAGAAAAGCATCAGCTTTTCCCAAGAATAACAGTCATCTATTCTGGATCATGCTTGCTGCATTTTTCCATTCCGGGTGCCTAAAGTTAGCCACTTGAAACTATATTTGGCATGTAAGCACATGTGTATGTGTATATGTACCAGCTTCCCTTCAACAAGACAAATATCCTTGCAAACTAAGTTAGAATTCAGTATTTCTTGAAGTTAGGACTCTCAAACTGGCCATATAGTTATAAAGCTTATCCTGAAGTTTTACTGAGTGTGACTGTAGAGCTTGCTTTGGCAGCATTTGCATTACATCCAAATTGCTTGCAAAAATCTTACTGACAAGAAGCAATAGTCAAGTAAATGACTTGTCTTTTGTTAGGAAAGAAAAACAAGAAACTTGAACATAGTATGTTCTTCCTTTTACTTTGTGCAGTCACCTCAGTTTTGCTAGCTATTAGAGTCATTAGCAGCACAATACTCCATTTGGCAAGCAACAGGGCTGGAAAATATGCTGATAAATAGCTATAAATGCGAGTGAACAGGTTGCATACTAAGCAGATGATCCTGTTAGTATTTCAGTCTCTGCATGAGACGTTCACGACATGTCCAGTATAGAATAAACTGCCATCATAGGTAGGACAGGGCTGAATAAAATTATCTATGAATATCATTATTAGCAAGTACCTACAGATGGTCTGATCTACCCAGGCTCCCTTTGTAATCACTGGATTTCTCATCAGTACAGTTGGAAAAGGCCAGCTTCATTCACATCACCCTAAACTCAGTGTCTACGCTCAGTCTGTTGACTCACAGCCCTGCTCTGTTTCTTCCCTTGGCTATGAGAGGAGCTGAGAGCAAGGAGTTCAGATGGGAATATCTACATTGCAGACATCAAGTTGGGTGAGATGAATCCCATCCAATCTTTCCCATCCAATCTTTCCTACTCTATATGGCAGTTTATATTTCTTGCTACATACTTGGCTGTTCTTCATTGCAACTGTATTATGACAGTTATGAAGATATGGCCCAATATGCTTAAATCTTTCTTACAGGCTTAAAGAGCGTAAGAGCACATTTGATTTTTGATGCCCATCTTGTTCACAGCATTTTTGACAATAGTTCCCTATGATGAACATCTGTCTCCCAGAACATGAATCAAATGTGTGCTGTGTTTTATGGGAGAGCCCTCACAGGAAGGAAAGCTATAGGACCTTTTAGTCCTTCTGTTAATCTGCTCCTAAATATTTCAGCAATCAGCTACAGCGTTTTCAAACATGATGGTTTGGGGTATGAAATTTTACAGAGCAATGCTTAATACACACAGTCAGGTTCTAATTAAAATAGATGGCTAGAGGGTTTACTGTGGCTTGGGTCTTCATTTTCTTCAGCCCTTCTGAAGAGCAGTCATAATTCCTTTCCAGGGGAGTTTTTTGTGTTAGACATCATTAGCTCTGTCTCCATATTCAATAATAAGCCATTCTGGGGGCCTTACAATGATTTATTTTGCCAAGAAATTATGGCTTGCTTATGCTACTTTAAGTTAGGATAGTTCAGCCTTTTCCAGGCTAGATGCCTGTATTGAAATCTCCCACCTGAAGGGTCGGATGAAGCTGGCAGTGGATCCTCCAGAGTTTAAGGATGACTTCTGAGTTATGATAACAGAATAGGTTTGCATCATTTCATGCTTATTTACCAAAGAACTGGTAATAAAGATTCAGTTTTTGTTCAGCAATCAAGTTCCCTGGGGATTGGCTGTTTGTCAATAAATGCTGCATTACACACTGAGATATAAAAAGGAAAGGCAAAGATTGTTGCTAGGACTAAGGCAATTTACACTACAATGAAAACAGAGGTAGAGAGACTGAACTAAGGCGTATGCAATTGAATTGCTTAAGGATGTGTGATTTTTCAAATGTATTTATCTTCTTTTTATAAGGGGAAAGCAAGCAAGACACTTTTTTCCGGATAAGATGATGAGTGCAATTGATTGAATCTTGAGCTTCTTCCCAGAAAAAAATAACAAGTTCTAGGCTGTGAAAGACTGAAGCCTTATGTAGAATATTGTTCAACTCATCATAGACTCTGAGAACAGAGACAGAAGGCAATTGGCTGACTTAACAAAGGCTTCATTCATTCCCACTTGAAATCTTTGAAACAGCTGGACAGGGCACGTCAGGATTGACAAAATAATATTCTCCAAGTACCTACAGCTGTCAATAATACAGGCTGAATGGTAGGCAGACCCCACAGACTTTTCTCTCAATCCAGATGAAGAAAAAAAAAAAGCCAACAGAATGCAGGTAGAATGTTACCTGCAAACAGCACTTCTGCCTGTGCATCACTGGTAGGTGCAATGGTATGAAGGCGGCTGGACTGCAAAATCACATTGCTCTTATTATGCCTGAATTAAAGTTAAGATAGGAGCTGAAGTACTACAGAAGAATTCCAAGCTGTAGAAGTGCCCTACTGAACTCCAAAACATTTTGTAAGAATTAAAAACCTAGAAACGACCCTCTCTGGAGATAGAAAGCAAGCAGCAGAAATGAATGAAACCATCATTTCCTAGCATGCTAAGTGCATTTCTTCTGATCCAAGTCGGAAAGAGTTCCAGTGTATTCAACATTATTTATTAAAAAAGGACTTGGAGATCCTATCGGTGCTTTGGGTAATTTACCTATATAAAAAACAAGCTTGGGGATTTTCAGGATCTCACTGGGCAAATCCCTGAGCCTGTTTTTGAAGTCAGCCCAGTCTGAGCAGTTGTTAGATTGGAGATCTCCAGGAGTGTCTTCCAACTCAAGTTTGTCTATCATTCTGTATTTCACTGCCATTTAATTTTCCTTTGAGAAAAGTCTTTGTAGAACTCCTGAGGAGGAAAAGGTGAAGATTACTTTTTGGCAGATTGTGGGTGTTTTCAATTTATGCTCTCTTTATGTGATTTCTGCTAGGAGTCAGATGTTGCACAGCCACGCTTCACATCCTGATGCTCCAGAAACCTGGACTTGCTTTCCATGCTGAGGATGTTAGCAACCAAATGGAACCAGCAGAAAGCTGAGTGAGTTAACAGTCTGATCTGACACAGGAGTCAAATGTTGGAGAAGACAAACATAAAGCATAGGGCCACAGAGCCAAAAAAGACAGACAAAAATACTTTTATTGAAAGAAAGGAAAAGGCACTTGTTGTACAGGAAGTTTCCCATAGCTGAGTGCTTGCTTGAAAGGACGGATCCCCTTTTTTGGCGCAGGATCATACTTGCTATTCAAATATCTTCCACAGCTGAGGGAAAAATAAACAACAAACAGCCTTTCTCTTGACCTCTCTATCCAGAGTAATCACGTTCATCTACTTAGAGCAACAGTCAGGATTAAAACAAATGCACCAGGCTTTGCTATAGTGAGCCCCATGGGGGAAATCCTTTGCAGAATAAGACTCAAAGTTATGGAAGTAAAAGCCTAAAAATAATAAAAAGCAAACTTAAATGCACCTGTTAAGTGCCTCTTTTTCACCTTCCACTGAAGTGCCCAGTGGAATAGGAAGGCCATTTCAGCAGTACCTCTCCCCTTTGGTGATTCAGGGCAGGTTTTGAAAACGTCCTCTCAGTGACATAGGAAACTACCCTGGAATCCAATATTCTGATTCTTGAATTCAGACAAACAAAACGAAACAAAAGAGTAACAAGGGAAGAAAGGCAGCCTCAGTTTTCTGGGTTGAGCAAGACCTCGAGAGCCAGGAATTCAAATCTCTCATGTTCCACTGCTGGCATATTGTATTTCAAATCAAGTCTTTATTTCTCTGTTTTCCCAACCTGTAAAGGTTGAAAGGTGGGGTCACCATCCCAGGATGTGTTCCAGAATTGTGGAAATGTGGCACTGAGGAACGTGGTCAGTGGGCATAGTGGGGGTGGGTTGGGCTTGGGGATCTCAGTGGTCCTTTCCAACCTTTCTGATTCTGTGAAATGCTTCTGTGCCTGGGTGGCAGGCAGAAAGCTCTCCTCTGCTGATATCTGTCTCAACAGCATTATCGTTTCATGCTGAAATCATAGGATGCTGGTTTCCATCTGTCCTGTGGACAGTACTATGAAACAAGAAGTGTCTTGGGGACAGCATCTTGCTTTTGCCTTTCTGCCTCAGAACTGATTTTGACATTTCCTGTATTCTTACAGGCAATGTGTTACAATAACCAGTACGAGTCAGGACCGCTGGCATAGGGCCACTGGGATTAATATAACCAAGTAATCCAATCTTAATGAGGTTTAAAAAGGAGCTTGACAGTAGTTCAAAAGCACTTATTAGATGTATGGCTTGTCTGTAATCACTGAAGCATGCGAAGAATGTTGTTAATAGGTCCGCAGTCAGGTGAATAGGTCCGCGGTGTTTGCATTCATTTCATGTAGCAACAGGCAGTGGTGTCAAAAGTAAGTGGAAACTTCAATGACAAACACGTTGATAAACTTTCCAAGAGCTTGAGGAAACACAGCTATGGAAAATGGATAAGGATGAATGTGTTGAGCAAACATTTGTATCCTTCAAGCACATCTGCTCTACTGAGCCCAATTTCACAAGCTTTAATATCTGGATGTAACTTCATTCCAGAAAGAGCTCTGGTAGGGCATACCTCCCTCCTCACCTGGGAGCATATGTGGCCATGAAGAAAAATAAACCACAGTGCATGGAAAGTGCAGGTGCCATTGACTCCTGTACGTGTGTGTGTGTGAGCACTGCAGTTTAGATGAGGAGTTGCCTCCTTGAAACTGCAGTGTTGTAGAAGTGGTCTGTATGGCCGCGTAAGGATGGCTGTGCCTGGTTGAAGCAAAGGACTCTCCCAGTGAGTTTCACGGGATGTGTGACTACCATAGAAATGGGACAAGCAGATAGTACATCCCTGGAGTACTTACCCATTCTCAGACAATTTCTGTCCTACTATTAAGTAACCTATTTTAAGAGGAAGTTTTTCACTCAGAAGGTGGTGATGCACTGGAACAGATTGCCCAAGGAGGCTGTGGATGCCCCATCCCTGCAGGCATTCAAGGCCAGGCTGGATGTGGCTCTGGGCAGCCTGGTCTGATAGTTGGCAGCCCTGCAGATAGCAGGGGGGTTGAAAATAGATGATCATTGTGGTCCTTTTCAACCCAGGCCATTCTCTGATTCCATGATTCTATGTCATGCACTATGTCTTTCCATTTAAAAATTATTAATACTTGTTTTTTTATATAGCTTTTATGTTTTTTTCTATTCCACAGACCTTACAAATGTATTTTTGTATATGCCCATTATTTTGCACTCATGTAAACCATTACCTCTCACAACATGCTGTGACAAGAAATTTCATAGTTTACGCAGTCCAAAGAATCATTTTCTGCCATTAGTTTGACCTGTGGTAGTTTTGTTTTAGTTCTTGTATAGGAAGGAAAAAGATCCCTTGACCAGATCTTTCAGACAGTGTAGGATTTGCAATCGAGTCCACTGAAAAATCACAGAATATCAGTGGGAAATGGAAATAGAAAATAAGACACATATATCTGCTCACAAATATCTGCTTTTTCTCCTTTTTTTTTTTTTTTTCTTTAAATTTCTGTGCTCATTTGTAGCCTGCTGGCTTACAGTATCTCCTGTCCTTCTCTTACTGTTCATGGTGCAAGATCAGTAGTTTTCCTAGTCTCAGAGTTGAGCATATGACGATTTCCAGGTTCATGCTCCTTAGTGAAAGAGTGCCAAAGACAACTTGTGGCTTCATAGACTTAACCTGGTCTAAATTCTGATCCAGATCTTGCCATCTGTGTGTGCAAAAGGCCATAGTGCTCACCGCTCTCCATGGGATCTCTCCTTAAAAGCTGAGGCCCAGTCCATTTGTTTTCAAGAAATAGATGCTGTTCAGTAAGCGTGCTTTTCACTTAGCAGTGCATTCAGTCTGCTGAGCTCCTGAGCAGCTATTTAAGTCTTGAGACTTAACAGATTAGTAGGGGAATGCTTATTAAAAGTCAAGATATTAAGTCTCACATTAAGGATTTTTTACATAGGCTGTGTTCTCATGGTTCTCAAGAGGCATCGAGTCACCTGCTCCACGAAGCTTATGCAATTCATTAAGGCAGAATGCAAAATGCAGTGATGTGTCTGCTTCCAAACCCTTCCTCCAGACCCCAATGGAGCTGTTATAACTCCTTTCAGCATCCCACACTTTTAGCCTTTGCTTTAAGAACTGCAGATCATCTGAAACAACCCATCAGAAACATTCCTGGGGAATGATTTCCCACTGGGAAATGTCAATCTGTCAAAAGAAAAATGCATCATGGAAATATGTCAGGTTTGATAAAGCACTGTATTGAAAATCAGAAAAGAACATCCATACAAATACTCTCTGCTTACTCTCTCAGGAGCAGCAGGTTTTGTTTCCATCCTAAAACAGGTTTTTATTTTATGTCCCATGAAACAAAAGGCAGAAATCGTAATGAAAAAATTTGACTCCCCCCAAACAAACAGCATTTGATGTTACTGTTAATTTCATTTCATGTATAAATCTGTTTTTCTATTATCCACTTGAAATTGATTTTCTTCCCACTTGTCAGAATTGCAAGTGAACATGAAAATCTATTTCGTTCTTGAATTTTAATTAAGCTCCGTGTTTCCCAAATACTTAATCAGAAGTGGAATGGTTAAAGCCCTTCAAGAACTCTTAAATTGAGTAGAAACTCCTGCTATGTAATTACAGTAGAAACATAGGTACAGAAAGAAGGAAGTGAAAATTAAAGAAAAATAGAGTGAGGACGACAGCATTCTCTCCATAAATTGCCTTTGGGTTCACATCTTAGAATCATAGAATCACCAAGGTTGGAAAAGACCTACAAGATCATCCAGTCACACTATCCAGCTGTCACCAATAGTTCTCACTAAATCATGTCCCTCATTCCTCCAAATCCTTTCCCACTTGAGTGTCTCCAGGGACATTTTAAGGACAGGGAATGACAAATCAGATTCCCTTCCCTACTTGAACAGGGAAAAACACTGTATTTTCCCCATCATTATAACCTTCCAGAAAGGGAAAGGAAAATGTAGAAAATACAGAAATACGTATTATTAAATACCAAATGTTGTAATATGTATGGATAGAATGGACAAATTGAAGGGAAAAAAACATTATTAAGGGCTTTTAAATAGAAAAACATACCAACTGACCTTGGGAATCTGGCTGACTCCACAGAAATCTTCAGGTCATGAACACCTTAATCTTAGCAGGTATGGCCTGCTTTCAGTGCCCAATGCAAAAAGAAGCATAAACTGAGGTTGATTCTTGCTGGGATGAATCTCTGTGCAATTGTGCATATTTTACTATAATTTACACAATATTCATATTGTGGTCTCCTAGAGTTGTGTGTGCTCTCTTTTCTGTGGGAAGCTGTGGATGACAGTCATGGAAACTCATTTTGCCACAGGTCATACGCCTCTCGGAAAGGAGTTATGATGGGTCAATTAGCAAGGCTAATTTATCTGAGTGGAACATCTTACTGACACAACTATACTGTTTCCGTGTCCAGAATTAGCTTGGTTGGGACTAGACTGAATATCAGCATGTTGCAGAACGTAGATTTTTCCCATGGGATTTATCCATAATCTATCTCCTTTCATGACAGATGCTGCCAGACATAATAATATGTCATTGCTCTCTGTATACAGTCAAGAGCACCAGCAGCATTGTGCAGATTCCCTGGCATTCCACCTTCCCAAATTCAGAATAGATTTAAGGCTACAGTGTTTTCTGGCTTGTTGTTTTGTTTTGTGGTGGTGAGGGAAATTTTGGGAGAATTTCAGTATGGGAAGGATGTTCTCCAGAACTGAGATGTTGAAATCTTTCCTGAAGAAATAAAAAAAATAGAGTTAATTGAATTTCTTGAGCAGCTTTCCCCATGGCCACATATCAGCAGTGCACAGGAGTTTGTTCCCATGCCTTGTTTTGAGAGCTATTGGATTGATGGAGCCATTGGGATACAAATATCCATGTTTTGTGCTTGCTGGTGTACAGGTAATGAGGAGTGAGTCCCTAGATCATAGCCTAAAGGTGGTGAATGCATGGATTACAGAAGCCTATCAGGAGAAGAAGATGGCAATCCCCAGCAAGAATGAAGCACTACAGGAAGTCTGGTTCATTCTCTTGGCCTCTTCTTTTATGTCACTAGTGATAGGACAAGAGGGATTGGCCTCAGGCTTTACCAGGGGAGATTCAGGTTGGACATTTGAAAATACCTCTCCAAAAAGTGGTCAGGCACTGGAATGGGCTGCCCAGGGAGGTGTGGAGTCACCAACCCTAGAAGTGTTCAAAGAACGTTTGGATTTTGTGTTGAGGGACATGGTTTAATGGGATCCATTGCTGGTGGATGGTTGGACTGGATGATATTGTCCAACCTTGGTGATTCTATGATACTATGATCCAAGACTTGGCAGTCAAAGTTCTGTGGAAAGTTTGGTATCACCTGGACAAATAAAGACTGTTATGCTTTTCAGGGAGGCAGATTTCATTTAACTCTTTGGTTCTAGCATCACACTGTATTTCTCAGGCCTCACCTTGTCTCCTGCCCTTCAGACAAGAGTAAACTGAATGCACTGAAGGTATTTCAGTGTGTTACAAGTAAGAGTAGTTGTTTTTGTGCAAGAAAAAAATGTGCAAGTGGTTATTAGATAGATTTAGTGCCTCATTAGCCAGGCTAATGGCACTGCTTTTTCTAATGGCCTCATGAGATATTGAAGGAAGAATGGTATCTATCTTTAGGTGATACTGGAGTGGAGGCCTTGGAAGAAAGAAAACATTGCAGGCGATGAATTAATTGATGGAGATGCAACACAAAGCTTGAGCTCTTTGCTCTCGCCACACAGGTTTGTGAGCAGTGCTCTGCTTTCTAGTCTGTATGTCATCCCACTCACCACTTAATGCACTCATCAGACAGAGGATGTCTCTTCCATGTAGAGCTCACGTGATCTAATTCTGAGTACTTGGCTGATTTACAGGGAGATGGATGCTGCAGTAGAGTCCTTGATAAAGACCCTGAAAGGATGCTTTGTATTGTTCAGCTGTGGCCTGATGTCGAAGTAAAAAAGTGGTGCTCCCAAAACTGATTGTGATTGCTTTCTCTGGATCTGCCTCGTTCTGGGTCTCTCCTATGAGGTCTCATCATGCTGGGTTATCACTCTTGGTTCCTGGCTCTCTGTGCCTCAGGAAGCAGCTGGTCCGCTCTGCTCCCTGACAAAGGCATTTTATAGCTCGTGCTGTTGCCTGACAGCTGCCTACCACAACGTGGAACAGGACCAACTTTTGACAAAGACTCCCAAACCCCCGTTAGGAGGTGAGCGATTTTTCATTATCTGTAAGATGGTGTATCTGAAAAGCTTTGGGGAGATATTCTTGAAACATAAAGTAGAAGAGATAGCAACAGGTTTTACCTTTGTTTGGTTTTTTTGTCTCACTCCAGTTGCCCTAGGGACCTGGTTTGTGGTTTGGCTCACAATGAGTTAAAGCAGTCCAATGAGGCTGCAAACCAACTGGTAAGAAGATGGAAGTGGACAGTGAGGGAGCATGAACAAGCTTTGCTGCTGCAGACAGTGCCACACAGTGCTGTGATTTTTACTTAGGATGTAAAATAGTGATACAGCTGAGATACAGCAATCACTTCTGAAACAATGGTCGCAGGGAGGATTACTGAATACCCAGCAGGTAAAGAATCAACTCCAAAGGAAAGCTAGATGGCTTTATTGGCTTCCTTAGTTTCTCCTTCCTCTGCACATCGTAAATCAAGTTTTGCTCTCGTTGCTGAAGAGCCTTTGCAAACCTTTTTTTTATTTAAACAACAACAATCTACCAGGTCTTAACTACTAAGGCTTGCCGATACTGACTGCAATTGCTAACATCTGATGTAAAGTTACCCAAGAGCTATTAGCAGCAAGGTAAGGCAGCACTGTGCTTCAGCACACCCTCACTTCACCTGTTGGGCTGTTTTCTAATCAGTGCACAAAACAGCAGTGATTTTAATCTGGGATATGAATGCATTAACTTGATGCCGCTCTTCTATCCCAACAGTCTTTTCTACTTTCTTGGGTTGTGTCCACTCGGCTGTCTCTCCATTTCAAACATACAGAAGCACAGTAATTCACACAATCTTCCTGCTCACTCAGTTAACACACACATGTATGCTCCCTACTTAAAACTGCAACACAGGCTCATCTGTTTCATAAGACAGCGCTCCTTTAAAAATAGCAGCGTGTGTCTGGGAACAGTGCCTGCCTTCCCCTGCCATAGGATACTCATGAACATTGCATTTCCCTATTGTGTTAACATGAGGCTTTTGACCCTGGAGATGCAGTCAGACTTTAAATTCTTCGCTGAAATCCCAGCAGCAGCACGACCCTCATGGTGAATGCTTTAGTCTTTTATTTTTAGAAAGGCTGCTTTGAAGATTCTGTGCCCGTCCTCCTGTGCCCAAGAGTAGTACAAGATAAATTGTGCTAAGTAAAGGGAGCTGCAGATCCCAAAGCAGCCTGTGCCGCATCCAATCCAGGCATCCCAACCCAGCCCTTCTTTGCCCATGTCTAAGACAGATTTTACCATTGCTGTTGATTTTTCTATGGATGTTTCACTACCCAGACAGACAGTACCACAAAATATAACTTTTGGAAAATGAGATCATTGAAACTGGAGATCACTTGGATGGAAGATTTGGGGAAAATGGAAGGATTGGGTATGCGTGATACTTGTAATCATGTGCTTGCTCAAAAGCAATTCCTCCAACATGTTAGCATAGTCTAAAACAGAGATTGTGTGTGATGGTCTCCAGGGAGTGCTAAACGAGGCTTTTTGGGCGTCATATAGGGGGTAAGCAAGCCACTCATGTGGTGCTTTTTGTTTTGGGATCCTTGTGGTCATGGTTTCAAAACTGCATTGCATCAGTACAATGGAGTCCAAGCAAGGAAGCAACATCCATAAGTTAAACGCATTCCCTGGCCCTGGGCAGCAACCAGCAGAGAACACTCTACATTGTATTAAACTTGGCCTTTGAGACAGGGGGCCTCATCCAAAAAATCTGTTGGGAACAGATGCTGGTGTGTGTTGACTCCTGTCCCATCCAGGAAATGCTTGTTGGCTCAGGCTGGAGATGTGACCAGCAGCACTCCCTGTTGACAGGAGAGATGCTTGTACTCTAGCAACAGCTCCTGGCACACTTTAATTTCTCAATGTAGATGAAGCTAAAGTGGGTGAGGATGAGGCACTGAAGGTCAGACCTCTTCTATTACCTCCACCGGGTGGTTTTCATCCGTCCATGAGAAAAGAGGCCAAATACAACTGATGAATGCTCTGAGAAACTGAAACAAAGCAAAGAACAAGTAGGACATTCAGGCATGCAGCTCTGCCCTAGGCACTGCTTAGGCTGCTGTACAACCCAGCCTCTGTGCAGTGCTCAGGATGCAAAAAATGACAAACTTTGAATGTGGATCCCCACACTCCCCAACTTCAATATTTAGTGTAAATAGCAGAAACACTCCATCCAAATACCAAGAAAGTATTTCTCTGTGTCCCTTCATTCAAACATCTACCCCTAGGGACCCTCTGGGCTCAGCACCCTATTTTTATGTCAGTGATTAAGTAGACAAAAGTGTTGGAATCAAGAAGACAAAGTGTTTCTGATGTATTCCTCTTTTCATCATTTCCCACCAGTCATCTTGTCACTCCAGGCCCACAAGCACTGAATTGTGACCAGTGCCCAAATCAGCGTAGGGAGTTTGAAGAATCTCAATTTCCCAACATTTGTCCCAACCCCGGATCCGTGTCTTTCTCACAGCATCATGCATTGTGCCAGTACCCTGATCACTTTAACTCAACAGTCTTCTCAGTTGTATGGATTAAGATCCCATCTTCCTAGTTTTTTTCATATTTTCATAATCATCCTTTGACTTGATGAAGGCAGATTAAATCTGCATCTATGTTAATACTTGCTAAACCACTGATCTTACTGGCAGTTCAGAATGCTCAGTTTGGAAGTCCAGAGCCTGACACTTTCACAAGGCACTTCATACAAGATTCTTGGAAAGGTGCTCCTCTATCCAGTGGATTATTGAATTAATTGACAGTAGTAATGCCTTTGCTGTGTATAGATGGAAAAAGGAAAGCCAAACAGCTCACTGACTTGGAGCCGAGACAGTCCCCTGAGGATATTAATGTCACCAGTCCAAAAAGGGATTATACAGTCCAATAAAAATAGAAACAAAGTCAATTCCTTGTTTAAAAAGACAAAGAAGGTCAGCCATAACTTGATCAGGGCAGTTCAGAGAAAGACAGCACAAAGTGAATTGAAACACAATCATCAAGAATTAACAAATAACCCTAAGTGAGTGATTTATTCTCCTGTTTCTGTTTGTAGTTTGCCCTTGCCCAGCAGTTATTACTCCTTTATTATCCTCCCACCCTGAAATTCCTATCGAAACACTCCAGGACATAACCCATGCCTTCTAGCCTGGCCACAAGCAATATATGCCAGAATGCAACATCTGACATCAAGAAATCATCTTTTGTGGAAAGACTGCAGCAGGCTTTTGTGTCCTCCTTGGAAGAAAATAACTCTTCAGATGAGTTATCCTTGTTTACAAATCTGAAAGGAGCAATTAGCAGTAAATATTCTCTTCTGGGTAATAATATTTTATGCTTCTAAGAACTAGGCTTAATTGAAGAACAAGCATTTGCTTTATCCTCCAAGCCATTGGAGCCTGCAGAGGGAGGAGGAGGTTTCTGTGTGATGCATTTTGTCTGTTCTTGTGTAAGGTCAGCTGTGCTTGCTTGGCTAATCCCACTCACAAATTTATGGGTTTGTTGTTGTTGTTGGGACCGTTTTGCAATATTCATTAAAAATGAACAATTCCAGTCCCTGTTGCAGTTGGTAACACTGCTATGGACTGTGTTAGGTGATAGGCACCTATAGGTAACTCCTCTGATCACAGAGGGGCATAGGGATGTGAGCACAGTGTTGGGACTAATGAGGTGCCCACAGCAGATGCTGTAGCATCCAGAGGGCACCCAGCAGCATCCAGGGAACTCTACGAGCTTCATAGAATCATAGCATAGAGTCATAGAATGGCTTGGGTTGGAAGGGACCTCAGGGATCATCAGGTTCCAGCCCTCCCTCCATAGGCAGGGCCACCAGCCACTAGGCCAAGCACTGATAAGGCTACCCAGGGCTCCATCCACCCGGCCTTAAACACCTCCAGGATCAGGGCATCCACAGCCTCTCTGCTGAGTTGTGTTGGCTGAGGGCTTTGAAACTGCAGTGGAGGGATTTGAAACACCAGTGGCTGCAAACTGTTGACATCAAGCAGAGGATTTTGCTCTGCTTTGCCACCCCTCCTCCTGCCCCACACGCTTTTGTGGAGTGGAAACGTGTGCTTCTGGCACTCACCTGAGCAGCAGCAGCAGCTCCTGCTGTCCTTTCCCTTGCAGACAGGAGCAATGTGCAATTTACAGAGCTGGCAGTTTGGGTCTTTGCTGCAAAGACCAAAGTGACTGGTAGTCAGACCTGAGCATTATTCAAGCATTATTACTGCCGTGTATCTCCTGAAAAATCCCCCCCAGGATTTTTCAGGTACTGACAAGGCCCTACAGCCATGCTATGAGCAGCAGCTAGTTCATGTGTAACTGCCTGTGGCAATCTGCAGCTGCTTCATCCCTGAGAGCTTTCTGATATTGCATTTACGAAGCAGGATGCTGTTTTCTGTGAACTGAGCTTTTCTAAGAAGGACTGGGAGAAGAGCTGTCACTTCTGCAGCACTGCAAGTCTGTTTGGACCCACACGTACCCACCCCATGCCCTGCCCTGGGCAATGCTACATACAGCCCATCTATTTTTTTTCTGCTGGTTGTTTTATCATTGTGACTGAGTTGATTTAAACAGAAAGTGGGAGAATACAGGCAGAAATCTAAAGCAGGTGGCTTCTAGAGGATTGAAGAGCAAGGAATGACTATTCTCAAGTGATCTTGGATGGTACTGATTGATTAAAGGTTAAATCCTTCACTCAGCACCAGCATCCATCTGTGATACAGGAGGACAAGAGCAATTCTCTGACCTGAATCTGACAGCAGATAGATTGGAATTGGAGTCTTAAAGCTCCTGGAATGAACAGTCAACTGTTGCCCCTATGGTCAGACCTTTTCTTGATCAAACATTAGAGCCCTGTTGAACTGCTGGCGTTGGGGGTACTGTAGGTGCAGCGGGGTGAGAGGTGTCATGCTGGGCCACTGGGCACTGCTGAAAGGTTCTGTTTGAAGGGATATAGCTTGTACTTCTATCTGGGGGTTCTTAATGGTGTCGAACTACTGCGTTTCTGCTAATGCTCTGGGGCAGGGATTCTCTGAACTCCCTTCTGTAATCCAGTCTGACATCTGAAAAGAAGGCTTAAAACAAAGCCCTTCTGTCAATTCATCCTGCCATCCTGCAAACCCGTTCAGCAGGGGCAGAGCTGGGTAGGTCCCACGGAACCTCCCAAGCTCACGTTGAGCAGGAGTGGCTTTGGGGACCTGTAGGTTCTCCAGCTCTATCGGAGTTGTTTTTCTCTCCGTTCATCATTTTAAAAGCTGGATGTGGGAGACAGCTGGCTCAAATTCCACACCCTCCCACAACGGTAGAATTTTGATGCTTCGGTGTCAACAGTTGGCAAGTCCAAACTGCAGCGAGGATAGTGAGAAACAGTGAGAAAGTTGAGCCCGTCGTGCTGAGAAAGCCTTCATTCCCCTGCTGGAGTGATGTGTAAACGAATAGCTAGAAATATTTTATTCCAGGCCACATCAAGCTATGAATGTGACTGTAATATAAATCAAATTTTTCAGGCAATACCAAAGCGTGGGACATTTGCTAATCTGAAGAACCTTTAAATACCAACAGCACAGCAGACTGGGTATATATACTTCATATTCTTGGTCATTCAAACTACAAATATTCAATAGATGTTCAGCGAATATTCGCTCCTGGTTTCAAATAAACTTTGGTTTATCCTGGTATTCCATGTTTGTTCTGTGCAACAGTCCAGAGGAATTATTTATGTGGCAGATCACATCTGTGAGTGATTCTTGGTCTGTCCTTTCTTTACGAGCCATTTATTTGGTTGGTTTGAACACAGGGATTTGAAGTTGAGGATGTTTTGGGTAGTTTCTCTGCATCTTGGTTCCTTGCATAGGGAGGGAACAGTGATGCTAGAATTCTACAGAGAAAAATCATCTTTAACACATTTCAAATATGCTCTGCAAACACACTCAGTGACCAACCTAAATTAGTCAGCAGTGTCGTAGTTTGTTTGAACTACATTCATGGGATCCATATTTTTGCAAGACTGAAGGACACATGCTGAATGTGCTCTCCTTGTCCCCACCTTGGATGTATGGAGCTGCAATTCACTGCCAAAGAGCCTGGATTTGGTGGCAGAGCACGGGCCTGGGGATTGAAAGGCAAATGACCTTCTGTCACATTCAGGCATTCAGATGACAAGCCTGGGTGCTGTTATCTTTCCTTACAGTCCAACACCACTTTATCTATTCCCAGAAAATGGCAGGAAGTCTCCAACCACTGTGAATTCCTGAAAAGCTTTACAAATATCCCATAAATAACAGTGATCCTGTACTGGCAGACTGTCTAAGTTCTGACATTTAGCTCGTCTTTCATTGATGCGACGTGCCCTATGAGTACTGTACAGTGCCATTTTGCTCAAACAGAACGTCATGCAGTCTCAGCTCACACCTTGAAGAGCATTGTGCCATATAGCTGTACATGTAAACCGAACATGGAATGGTAACTTGACAGTAAAAGCACTCAGACTGTCCTCCCAGCCATCACAGGGTATCAATTCTTAGCGCAGACAGTGTATAATAGATAGATGCATTAAATCTTTCCCCTCTTCCTTCCCAGGACAATTAAGATGATTTTAAAAGTGACAGTAGGTAGGAATCACCAGACCAGATACTGATGACTACAGTGCCACAATTGTGCTTTTGTCAAGATTCACTGTGCTAACAGGAAGAAATAGGTGTTTTCTGAGTATTATTTCTCTTACCTTAAGCAGACTTTAAATCATGACAGATAAGGGACCACAATACACCTCCAATCTGACCTCCTGCTTCAAGCAGGACTGTCAGGAAGAATGGGTTAACTCAGATGTGGTTTTGTCTTGGTGCATTGTGCATGGTGAGGTGAAGATGGTGACACAACAACTTCTCTGAGCAACCTATTCTAATGTTTTCCTTTCTTGTTAATGAAAATGTCACTGTCAGTGTCCAGTCTGAACTTTGGAAGCTGCAAGTTGCAGTTGTTGTCTTTTGTTATCTTTTCTGTCAACGCTGAGAGCAGTTTGACCCCCTTATCCTTGTATCTCTCCTTTAGAATCAGCTCTCCTTCTCTTTCTCAGTTGCCAGTGACAGCATCTCAAGGTCTTTCCATACTCCCCCATCAAGGAAGCCTGTCAGACTGTGGTGCTGCTGAAGAGGGTGATCCTGCACAGGCAGCAAACTTGCACATAATGTTGAAGTTAGCAAAAGTCATTACGCAGTACTCCACCTCCAGTAGTGCTACGTGGTGAACTGCTGCACGTGAAAAGAAGAATAGAGGCATTCCTTAACCATCTTTTGAGTGTTGGCATCTTAGCTGCAGTGGTAGGTTCACTTCATGTTTGACTTCTCGGCTAAGTATGAAGTTTGGCAGAGAGAAAGAATTTTTGCATAAGTTATAAGGGCCTCTGATTCAAGTTCTTTACAGAGAGAGTGGTGAGGTGCTGGAACAGCTGCCCAGAGAGGTTGTGGATGCCCCGTCCATCTCTGGAGGTGTTCAAGGCCAGGTTGGATGGGGCCCTGGGCAGCCTGGAGTGGTATTAAATATGGAGGTTGGTGGCCCTGCATGTGGCAGGGGGGTTGGAGCTTCATGATCCTTGAGGTCCCTTCCAACCCTGGCCATTACGAGATTCTTTGATTCTGTGATTCTGTGATTCTGATCAACTCCATTTCAAATTTTTCAGCTGGATCTGGCCGTGGTGTTCAGACACAGAGATCCCTTTTGCTCCTAGCTCCTCTCACCTGGAGTGACCACAGACTTTCAGTGAGTAGCTCTCAGGCCTCACAGTCACAGACTAAGCATGACCTGCCACCTGGTTAGTAAGCTTATGAGATGACACCACGATGCAGATGCTCCTACTCCTTCCTTCCGCTGAGTCACTGAGCAGAACCAGACCTTCTGCAAATGCACTGAAGCGATCTGTTCTACTCTGCTATTCACAGCTGCCATCTGACTCAGCATGCAGATTAGAGGCTTGTTTGCCAGGTTAAATGGCAGCAGTGACATTCTTCTTCCTTGGATGGCCATGACCTTGATGTTAATCAGTTCTGTGTAATGCCGCCACAGTTCCATCTGAATGCTGACATTTCTATGCAGTCTTTAAGGTGACCAGTTTTATATTTATTTTCTCTCCCTCAAGACCCGAGCGTTAATTTGCTGTGAGCAGAACCTGCAGGTTTTCTGATCGTGGAATCATAGAATCATCTAGGCTGGAAAAAACCTTCGAGGTCATCAGGTCCAACAGTCCACCTGCCCTACTGCGTCCCATCACTTAGCCATGTCCCTTATCACCATTTCAGTACTTGTCTTAAATACCTCCAGCAATGGGGACTCCACCACTTTCCTGGACAGCAAGTTCCAATGCCCAACCACCCTTTCTGTGAAGGAATTCTTCCTAACATCCAAACTAAACCTCTTCTGGCACAACTTGAGACCCTTCCTCGTGTGCTATCAACTTGTCACCTGGGAAAAGAGAACAGCACCCTCCACAATGCACCTGCTGTTCAGGTAATTGTAGAGATTGATAAGGTCTCCTTCGAGCTTCTTCTCTAGACTACATAACCCCAATTCCCTCAGTCCATCCTCGTAATTCTTGCTTTCTGGTCCCTTCACCAGCTTCGTTGTTCTATGTGAACTCTTGAGCCACTCAACATCCTTCTTGTAGTGAGGGGCCCAAAGCTGAGCACAGTATTTGAGATGCATTCCCACCAGTGCCACTTACAAAAGGAAAATCACCTCCCCAGTCATTTAGGGTGGAGAAAACTCCCTCTGTCCTGGTTAGGAACACCTTTGATAGCTTGGTTGTTCCCAGAGAACTGCAGCACAAATGTCCTAATAGTCACTGGGCTTCATCCATTGGCAACCTGTATCTATGCTGGAACTTCACCCTTCCATCTTTGGTGAAACAACACTTCCTTCTGCCACCTCCCATCCAGCACAGCTGGAACAGTGATGTTAATGAGTCTCATTATCACTCTCTTGTAAGGCCAGTTATTGCCATGAGCTGCCTGACATGCAAACACAGGTGTGTTTATTCTCTCAGCGCCACATACAGCATGGAAAATGATTATCACATGCAGACACGGATGAAGGAATAGAAGATAGAAATTTCCAGTGTGCCCAAATGATTTTCAGAATTCACGTGGTTTATCCAGAATATTAATAGAAAATATCTTAAAGCTGCTGGCTAAGACTACAGCTCAACCTTGCTCTTCTGTGTCCAACAGCAGGCACAGGGGTAACCACTATCTAAATGGGCAGCACACCGTAGCACAGTGTTGGGGTATGAAGTTGTTGACATGCCATGAACAGCTGGATATGTCTTTGCCCTCTTGGAGTTTTGTAAGTATTATTATACTCCCCACCTGGGGTATTGAGCCCAGGCCTGTAGCCCCCAGCACTAGAGAGACCCAGAGCTGTTGGAGAACAACAAGAACCAGCTCTGATCCAGACCTCAGGCATACTCTGGTAGCCTTCACAGCATCTGCAGCACATTTAGGTGCCTGCATCAGATCGTTCAGGGGTGTAATAGCCTACTAGTGCTTTCCCTTACAAAATAAAAAAGTCAAACAGACACTAGGAAATTCATCTATCCTTCACTTCCAGCCTCTGCTGTCCATGTTAACAGGTCCATCCAAAAATTTAAATTAATTTCTTTTTTTTTAGTGCTCTTAGCTTGACCAAATGGGATCAAAAAGCCAAAATTTTGTTTTCTTACACCATTTTTCTGCTTATAATTTTAAATTAAAAATGTGTGGAAATGGTTTTAAAAATTCAGTGTACTTTTTTGCCCTTTGCATTCACCTTAGGCTATGCTTGCAGCAGTGTCAGAAGTGCCCAAGTTAGGTGAAGAAGTGGTAATTCATGTTCCAGAAGCAGTACTGGATCCCCGTTTCACCTGGTTCTCAGCAGATACAAAATGCCAATGGGAGTTCCCCAAGTTTGAGCACCACGTGTCCATTCCATGCATTTTGTTTTGATTACCAGAGTTGGAGAATAACCCATTTAAAAACGGTTAAGAATATTGACATTGCCCTTCAGTTTGACAGAGCCCTGTTGTACGAGAAGCTTGTCATTGTGAAGATGAGTTGGGCGTGCTGTGCAGCAACAGGAAGAAACCTTCCATAGGAGACCACGGTCAAAATCAAACTTTAAATTGAAGTTTATGAGATTAAAGCCATTTCCACTGGATTAATCAAAATACCAGACCATTTACAGAAAACATCTCGGTACTGTTGTTATCTCTGCACGATTCCTCCTGCAATTGAAAATAACCTTTATGGAAAGTCATGGCAGGTGTGAGAAGTAATATAACCAGACCTCCAGGTTCTACCCTGTTCTTGCAGCAATATCCCAACCACAGTTGTGTACTTCAACTATTTATAATTTCCTTGTACTTGCACCATCTGTACTGTACCTTCCCACAAGAAATTCTATCTACATGTGCTGGGATTGGTTTCCATCTCAGATGAGAGGACACCTACTATGGTTTTCAGTCTCCTGACGGATTTGTCCACCCTCTTCTCCAGATTTATTCTATCAAAATGAAGCCTAATGTGTTTGAAGATGATCTGATTCCATCTGCCGATCACATCTACCTAGCTGCAGTCCCTGCTGTTCTAGTTTGCAGGATTTATGTCTCTTTCTGCTTCTTATCACTTAATTTCTTTTTAAGACAAGGGCACCTGCCAGGAACAAGGAGGCAATATGCTGTTAGATTCCCAAAATACCTTTTGCTGATAAATTAAGTTACTCAGTAATTGCCCTCACTGAAATTTCCACAAAGAAAGCCACACAAACAATTGATAGTTCTTGTTTTGTTTTCAGTCCCTTTTTTTTTTTTCCTGCTGTGCTGTTACAAAGTCACAGATAATTTCCATTCAAATCAGGTTTTCCAACCCAGCAAATATTTGATTTTCAACATTGTGCTCAGGAATAACCAACAGAATCCCCTAACACAAACTACTTTCAGTCTGCAATCTTCCACACTGGTATTTCTGTGCAAAGCGTGTTCCATATGCATCAGCAAAAGCTGGGAAGGACAACTTCTCTGATCATGAGTAGTGTGTGCTTTTTTTTAAGACCCACAGGTGAGATAAGATGGTTTGGGGTGTGTTTCTCATCCCTGGAGGTGTTCCAGAACCATGGAGATGTGGCACTGAGGGATGTAGCCAGTGGGCATGGTGGGGTGGGTTGGGGTTGGACTGGGGGATCTCAGAGGTCTTTTCCAACCTTCGTGATCCTGATTTCTATTTCTATGCATTCTATGGTTTCAGAGGACATCTGAGCAATGCCAGGCAACCTCCTAATGTAACACCATGGTGTGATGGGAGGATGGAGGAGACCCTCATCCTTTGGTAAGTACTCCAGGAATATGAGAACAGTGGAGGTTATTGAGCATTAAACACTTGAAAACTAATCTGACGTGTAATTCTGTGTGGCAGAGTGATGCTGCTCTCTTGGAAAGCCAGGTGTGCAAGGTGAGATCATTGCTTTTTCTGTGGTGATTAGTAGGGAAATAAAGCACCTTTGTCATTAAGGGTCAATTTGCTGGAGAGGTATATGCATCCTTAACAACACTTCACGCCAGCATGAAAGCATTTCAGCAAATATTTATCAGCTGGCTTCTGACTTAAGAGCTTTGTGTCTCATTTGAATTACTGATACTGTCACCTGGACAGAAATACGAAGCCAGAATCTTTCGTCCCTCCAGCTTACTGCCTTATGAGACCATCTACAAAGTGCCCCTAACACTGAACTCCAGTGACAGAAGTTTGCTCTTGTTTTTTGCCTTTGCATCCTGGCTGGGCTTCAAATGTTACATGGTGGTTTAGAGACCAGGACACCTGGTTGATTTTTAACTCCCCTCTATTCCAAAAGGCATCACCAGCATTCACAATTTCCTGACCTCTACCACGAGTCCAGCCCAGACCTCACCGATTCCACCAGCTAGCTTGAAAACTATCTGACTCATAGCCCCTAAATACTTATTTGTAGTCTTAAACAAATTCCTCTTAAACCTCTGAACCTGCAGCAGATTCTTTCACAGTATTAAAAGCAAAACCTGAGGATAAAAAGCGCATTACAGTGAAGACTCGCTTCCTGGAGTCTGGCATTCCTCTCTGCATGCCCATTCCTCCTTCAGAAGGATGAAGGGATGTGATGGGGGGATGGGAGCCTTCCTCAAGAGCAAGTGTGTGTAAAGCAAAGGTGTGTCATTGAGTCCCTCAGTGCAGGAAAAAATGGCACCCACTGACATTCACCAATGCTTGCTGAGCATTAATGGAGACCAAGCAGTGGATGTGAGCACACTGAGGGGTGGTGGTGCATTTCAGCAGTGGTGAAAGACAAACCATATGGCCACGAGGGCCATATTTATGAGCACAGCATGCAGGCTCTTAGAATCATAGAAACATTAAGGTTGGAAAAGACCTCTAAGATCCCCAAGTCCAACTGTCAACCCATTTCCACCATGCCCACTGACTATGTCCCTCAGTGCCACATCTCCATTTTTCTTCAACATCTCCAGGAACAGTGACTCCCATGACCATGTTGAAAAATGTTTCGTAGCTGAGAATTTGCTCTGCCAAATAGTGCTGTTGTGCTCTTTGTCGCTGTTGTAGTTTCCATGGAAATAAATGGGAGGCATTACTTTTGGAGCTACCTACACATATCCCTAGAGACTTCTGCAGCCTGGTATGAAGGCATTTTAGCAGCACACAGAGTGCTTACAGCAGCAACAACTGCTTGTGCATTTGTACACTTTGGGGCTGAGCTCGAGGTTCTTGCTGAGCACAAGATTGAATTAATTTATTACAATTCTGAATTGGAAATAACTGCAGGAAACAACAAGAGCCTTTCAGGAAAGCTCCTATTTGTTCTGAGATCTCGAAGATCACTGCAGGATTAGTAGATGGCTAATCTAGAATTGATTTCAAATATATGGAGGGGAGAAGAGAACCATTTGTCTTTAAAGCTAACCCATTGTCACCCGGTTTAACAGAGACCTGGGTGAAGAACATGAAGATCTGTGGTATGGGCACAGCTCTTCTGCTCTCTCTTCTCTGTTTGGTTTGTATTTACTTACATTCTCACGTATTTATCCACTTCATCTCTTCTGTGGTACAACAACCCTCATTTTTTTTTTGTCTCAGACCTTTGTTCTCTCTCGCTGCCAATTGGTGAGTTTCATCCAAACTTCATTTGTTCCAGCAGCATCAATTCTCTCACCCATCAGTCCTATGAGGAGGGCACCGTGGATTACAAAACGACACGCAGACCTTTGTGCCCAAGAGAGACACCTTAGAGATATCTTTTTCATCTAGATATTTTTTCAGCCATAGCTCTGGCTGTGTGTTTGATTACAGATATCACCCTTCACAATGACAGATGGATACTGTGGGTCTATCCCAGTTGAATGACCTGGGTTGGAAAGGACATCTGGAGCTCTCCAGTCTGACCTCGCACTGAAAGCAGGATTTGGAAGCTCAGCCAAGCTGCCCAGAACGTTGTCTCACTGAGTTCTGAGTATCTCCAAGGACAGAGATTTTCATGTTTCAGGCCAGATCAGCGGTGGTTTCCAGTTGGCTCCTTTTCTCCCCAGCAGCTGTCTGATATTCCTGGCTTCCAGGCCAGGAATTTATCAACGTCTTGTTTGAACTAGACAATAAAAACATTGGGCACTCAAGTGTAGAAAAAACCTGTATCTCAGAACTGAAACTATTCACACACTCTGAATGTTTTATTGAACTTCTGCTGCGCACTGTTCACCATAGGTCTCCAAGCACTGAACGGATGCATATGCTATAAATACAGATAGCTGTCTAGCCATCCATGGCTTTACTTGGAAAGTGCTTCCATTTTATTTCCCTTTTCCATAGCAGAACTCATAAGAAAGGAAAACAGAAGCCATCTGCAGAAGCTGCCATGATCCTGGGATGACCCATCTATCAGTTTTGACTCTCATTGTGCTCTCCCAACCTCCAGGTGGCATTTCCCATACAAAAGGTGCATAACCATCATAGAGCGCTCAAAGAAGTGTTAAGAAACTGTTGAATCAAAGCCTGAAATAATAGCTTGAAGTTATACCTTCAATAATTTGCCTACACTGCTCTAATAAAGAAATAGATTTTGCCTTGTTGTATGGAATTTGGAGTTTAGCCACAGCCAGTTAAGGTTAATTTATTGTGAGAAACTGAAGAATATGTCAGAATAGCTCAGTAATGCACTGTGAAATAATAACTTCATTTTTTTTTTAAAAAAAAAAAGACCAATCCACAGCAACATTAAATTCTTTATTTAAAAGACTCATACCCAGACAACAGAGAGCATTAACTTTCAGGAATGAAATTAGGCAGAGACAGACAGATAAATATCTGCCTAATTCCTTCTTAAATTGTGCCTGCCTCCAAGTCTCACAACAATCCTCAAAAATGTCAAATGGATACTCAGAGTTCAGAAACAGTAATTTTACTTTTAGATGAATGGCTGGAGGGGGTCATTTCAAGTTTGTCCTTTACAACTTCCCTTAGATCAGTCGACCAGCAGCAAACAGTTTTTGGAAGGTAAGGATGATCCAGCTGCTGGGAAATAATCCAGTGCTACCTGATATCACTGGTATTCCTAAATGGACTGCAACTACTGGATGGGGAATGGCAGCAGAAGAGAAGGCATCAGTAGGTAAGGTAGCTCTAGGAAATTATCATGGAGTCATAGGGTCATAGAATGGGCTGGGTTGAAAAGGACCACAATGACCATCTAGTTTCAAGCCCTCTGTTATGTGCAGGGTCACCAACCACCAGACCAGGCTGCCCAGAGCCATTTGTCCAAAAGGAGGCCATCAGGGGATGGGCACTGCAAAATATAACACTGGAAAAGAAAATCAAGGAAAGGGTGGTTATTCCAGCACATGAAACAGATTACCAGAAGCAAGAATCGTCTCATAGCTTTATTTACATTCCACAGAGATCCTTCCAGCTTCAGATAGCTAGAAGGTCTACAGAAACACGCACACATGCAGGTCTATTAGCAGACCCCCAGACCTCATGGTCTCTGCAGCAACTGGATTGATGCTCTCATCTCTACAGTAACAACTTGTCAGCCTCTGCTCTCTCCAGTATGGCCCCAGGGCTATGGTCACACCAATATCTGACTCCTAAGCTTCACGCCAGCCTGATATTCACTAGTGATCACACTTTGACACACGCACCCACACAATACGTGCACACCTATGGAGTACATGACTCCAGTTCCCATACTCAGGGCCTATAGACACACATTCCTGCAGAACAGGGAGCCCCTCACCCAGGGCAATGGACAGAAATGGACTTTAATGAGGCAAGACAGCCTGCACCAATCTGGACAAGCATGACTAGGCCCTATTACACATGACCTGCCCCATTTATCTCTTCATCCTTTTATTTTCCCATCCTTGTTGCTCCCCAAACCACCCACATCCCTTCTTTCTTGTATTTCACCCCCTGACTGTGGGGCTGAGGCTGTGCTGGGTCTTCTTTCCACTGATGTTTTTGGGCTCCATGCCCTTGTGCTCCCTCAGGTGTGGGGGACGAACTGGCAGCCACAGAACTGAATGGGTCTCAGAAGCGATGAGCTCCTCATCTGTCCCCCGTCACTTAAAATTACAGCCCAGGCTTTTCAGATCCATCAGGTTTCTCAACATCGCAGTTTCTCTGTGCTTTTCTCTCGTTTTATCGACTGCCAGAGAAGTGCATTAAGCCCAGTTCATTTTCACGTATGGATTTGTACTCTTGAAGTACCTCTCTTGCAGATGTCTGTGTGTGAATTACCTGAAAGCGGCTACAAATCAAACCAAACCAAAACAACAGAACAAAGACAACCAATTAAAAAGAACAAAACCCGCGGCAGCAAAACTCCCTGAAACTCTCAGAACTGCTGTCAGACACAATTGCCCATTCCATGTATTCTCCCTGGCCTGAAGACAAACCCTACAGAGGTATTAAATTACGTTCTTTCACGTTGTCCTCCACATTTCCAGAAAGCTTCACTTTGGCTGAGGCTTTGCATTGCTTTGCTCTTCAACATGCCTGTATTTGTAGACTTCCCCACTATATGTGTGGATTTCCCCACTGGCTGATTACCTGGTGACCCATTTTTAAAAGCTCAGCCTGTGCAAGATAGCTTATAGCATTTCAAGTGTGAAAGAGAAGCAGCCAGATAAGCATCTGTTGAGCTAAATCCTCCTTAGACACTTTCTGCCTCTGAGCCTCAAAGCGATTCTAAAGCAAAGCAGGCAGGAATCAGCAGAGCAGGGAATGAAAAACAATTCTATTTTTAAACGGATAATTGAAATGAGCCACCTCAGGTGGTTTGAAGTGGTTTAATGAAGGTTGATACACAACCCTTCCCTGTGCTGCTTACACACAGCAGAGTCCCACCAGCTGCCCCAGTGACAAACAAGGTGCAACACAGCTTAAGCTCCAGTTTGTCTGTGAATCCAGCAGCTGGACCTTTACAGGAGGTTATAAACAAAAATAAATTGTTTGCTTGGATCCCTGTGATTCTGCTTAAGTTTTTAAACCTTTCCTAGAATCAATCACAGAGCTGTTTGAGTTGGAAGGGGCCCTTAAAAGTCATCCAGTCCCACTCTGCAGTGAACAGGGACACCTACAGCTCCATCAGGTGCCCAGAGCCTCCCCAGTCTGGTTCTTTCCTCACTTGGTTCCTGCTGAATTCTTCATAACAATTGAAGCTCAGCTTCCAGCATCAATCACAAGCCCTTATGGCAGTTCAAGGGATGCGAGAGCAGAGTGAGGCATGAGGAGGGATAAGGATACATCTTTCCTTTCTGTTAGGCTGCTTGCTAGTGGACAAGAATCCCATGTTTTAAACTATAACATCCCACAGGACTGGAGGGGCCAATAGGGCCCTTATGGTGGAGGTCCAGCAGTGTTGCCCAGGCAAACTGTATGGCAGAGTTGCCTGCCCCTATACAGAGCCATTCACTGTGCCAGTTTGCAGCAGGCCAAGGTGCTGACACCATGTTCTGCTTTTGCTCTTTTCAAGACTGGATTAAAAAAAGCAGCTCATTTCCCCATGAAATGCAACAAAGGACTAAACACCTCTGATTCCAGAGGATGTAAATATCCAAGATTTACTGTGCTTGCATTACGTAGCCTGCAGATCTCCAGCACCTTTGATTTGCCCTCCACTCTGAACTCTCTCATTGTGCTGTCCACCCTGCACCAGGCTGATGCAAATGTGGTTTGAATTTATGACCTCTGAAAGAAACAGACCAGCCTGACCCAGCCTTGAAACCCACCTGGGCTCTGCTCACAGCTCTGCTCCTGACCTGCTGTGCAAGCTTGACAGATCTCTCAGCTTTATTTGACACCTTCCCCTTATCAGCACTGTTGGCTGTGATTACAAGCTCTGCAGACACAAGACATCCCTCTCTGGGTTTCAGCATCCCATGCAGCCATGCCCCCTTGTAGGTAGCTCGACCAAATCCTCCAGTACACCAAATAAATTTTCTAGACTGGCAGTGTAACAGTGCAGATGTTCTCCTTGGATTGAGGAACTCATGCATTTATCCTTGGGTCGTTTCTCTTTTGGAGATGGTAAAGAAGTAAAAGGGGTTTCCTCAAACGTAGAGGAGGATCTCAAAGGGGTGCTGGGCTTTTTTCCTAGAGAAATTTATTGTAGAGAAATATAAGGGCTGTCCATTTTCCATGCAACCGATGCCCTCAAAAGTTGATATATTTCCATAGCACAGCAGGGACTGTGAGCTCCTCCACATTCTCACCTGGCTTTATTCTTGGTTGCCCTCTGAGGAAATAGACTTCGAGTAGCCAAGTAGATTAGGATCATCAAGAGAGTCTAAAGGAGTTATGCACTCACTTATTTTGCAGTGTTATTAGCTCTTTTGATGCTAGGGAAGTGACTTAACCAAGTTTGAGAGACCTTGTTTTGAAGGTGAGAGCTGGCACTATCACACGAGAGGCCACCAACCTCCCCTCTGCAGGCTGAGCCCTTTAGCTTTCATTGCCTACACCGCTGAGTTTAATTAAAACCTGACTTAAGGTTCAGTGATTCATGAGGCTTGTCTCCTTCAATTAGCAACTCGTGAAAGCTGAGCACAAAGCCTGGGAGAGCTTGCAAAGCAGCAAAGAGTGCAGACTGAGAAATACCATTGCTTTCCTTGCTGCAGCTACAACAGAGCCAAAGATAAATTATCACGTACAAATAATAAGACAACACAAAACAGCAGATCTTATCAAGTATTCACATCTTTACAGCCCCACTGAGCTGCAGATGGATGCTAGCTGAAGGCGAGGTGCTCTTCTATAAAGTCTTTCTTTCTATCCTTCAGCAAAGCTGTGTATTTATGTTCCTGTTTTGCCCTTCTCTTTGGAACAACATCATTAGCATTTTCTTTACCATTCTGTGTTACAGTCACCACTGCACTTTCAAGATTTATGGGATCACAGTGCGTGAGGCTGCGCCTGTGCATGCAGATGCGTATTACTATGATGGATTCGGGATATTTATAACTTTATTATTCTATAACCATTAAAGTCAGACACGTATTCCACACTCCTTAATTTGCACGAGTACTTGAAATCATACATTCTTTATTACGATTTATCTCCAGATCGTAGGACATTGGCTGATCACCAAGCTGCTTGCACCATGTAAATCACCACAACCTATAACTGGAGACATGGCTTTTAAAGCAAGCCTTGGCCTCACTGCTGGAGCATGGTGATTTAGCCAAGTTAACGTGTTTGTTGAGAGGAACAGAGTCATCTGCAGCCTACTGCAGTCAAAGGAAACTCTCCAAGATCTGAGGTGTTCTTTGAGCCCATTGGAGGGAGGTTCCCCACCACCATGCAGACATCTCCAAACAGGAAATCTCTGCAAGGCGGTGCTCAAAGAGACCTCAAATCCTGTCCTGTATGGAGCTGCTAGGAATTAATGGTGTATTCTAAATCTCTGAATCCTCCGACTGCCAACAATGGATCTGGGCTTGAAGTCACGGGATTATGAAAGGTGAATTTCAGCTTTTAGGACTGATCTGTTTTGACGCTGGCACATGCCTTACACTTGGTGCAGGAGTTCCATTCCAGCTGCCCCCTTGGAGCTGCCTTGTCTTTAGCCTCGATCTCATCCCTGATTTCTTTCTGCACACCTCCCATCTTTCATCTTCAGGACACGTCAACCCAAGAAGACAATAAAAACAAGAAAACAGTCATTGAAAAGCATATCGTATTCCAGAGCTTATATGAGTGGACACCCAACTGCAGAAATAACTCTGCTATGCAGATCCAGTTTAGGATTATGGCCTTGTGATAAGGGATCACAGATATTTGCAAGTTTAGTGCCTGCATTTGTCTTGCTCCTGTTCTTTGCATTTAAACCACACAGCGCTGGGAACTCACAGAGAGATGAGAAAAGGGGAGAAATCCAGAAATCCCTCTATGTGTTCACAGTTCTTTACACATTCAAACTGATTTTGAAGGCTTCCTTCATGGAATGATAAGCCGCCAGGCTTTCCCAGCGCTCACAGTCTCTGAGCTCAGCCTGCAAGCAAGTTCCCAGGCATTACGAAAAAGAAAGAAATTGCACCGACTTCAGAACTCCAGAATGACTTTGAAAAAGCTCCAAGGTCCTCCAGGAGGGTCCTTTTGCTGCCCCAAGTTATTCCTCATAGGAACAGACCAGCATCGTCCCGATTGCTTCTTTTTCAGATGGAGTTGAAACATAGTTCTGTTAGCAGAACTTACAGGCTGTAATGTGGACATTAACAGAGATGCCCAAATAGTTCCTCTATTGCTGATCGTAACCACTGGCAATCAGAAATTGAGGCACCTGTGCACTTCAGGGATGAGGTCATGGAGCTCTGAAAAACAAAACAGCAAAAAATCCAAGCAAATAAGCAACAGGTTGTATAAGTGGGGCTGTTCACTGCACATCGCTTGTCGTTCTTTATTTTAGAAAAAGTAGTTAAAATATCATATTTGTAAATGAAAGCAGAGGAGTACTTTTCCATTTGATGAGTACGTTGGTGCAGGAAAACAGTCACAATAGAAAACAGGCAGGCCAGGAATAAAGAAGGGTTCAAGGAGGTGCAATGACAACAGGATATCTGCAGTGCTGTGGTTGTTGCAGTCTTGTTTTAAGCAGATGGAGCAAATTTGAGACTGGAGTAGTGGGGATGTGGTCATGTTAGCTGACACCTGCTCACACAAGAACAGCCCTTGGATCCAAGTGTGTTCTTGGGTTGGCATGGGTCCTGAAGCCCAAACTGCTAAGTTCCCTCCATCTCCCCTTGTCCATAGGCACAAAGCAGCCATGGCAGAGCCTGCTCCCTGACCTCTGTGCTCACCTTGGTGCCAAGAGCCTGGCTGGATGGAAGCAGAAAATCTCTGTGCTTGGTATCTGGGATGGCTCTTCCACTAGCATGACTAACGGAATGCTGAGGCTCTCGGATGCTAATCACAGTCATTCGACTTGCAGGGTGGTATCTGAGCAAGAAACTGACATTGCTCATTTAGGTGCACAATTAGACTGTCAGTCACGGAAAATGATTCAGAGGGAGGAAAATGCTAACACGTAAACTGCATCCGATTGGGTGCCAGGTGCCCTGCAAAGCAGCTTGTCAGAGCAAGGGATCATAGAAGTTGGAAGAGTCCCTTAAAGGCCATCAGATCCAACTGCCCTGCAATGAACAGGGACACCTACAGCTCCATCAGTGCTCACAGCTCCATCCAAACTGGCCCTGGCTTTCTCCAGGGGTGCATTCCAGCAGGTCCACATCTCCCCTGTACTGAGGACTCCACAACTGGATGCAGTGCTCCAGGTGAGGTCTCCCATTGCAGCACAGAGGGGCACATCCCCTCCATAGCCCTGCTGGCCACGATAGCAGAGAGATCCATCGTGCCGCAAGGCACGGCTGTGTGACTCAGTTCCTTCCTGTTTTCCCAGGAAAATGTTTAATATTCCACCTTCTCTGTTTTCTCCACCATCTCATTTGGGTCTTTTATGTATGACGTCCTTTCTGATGATTGATTTGAGCTATTCTTGCTTTATCAAATTAAAGAAGAAAGAAAATACAACCAACGCCCCTTGCAGAAGATTAAAAGAAACTTCCTCTAGAAACACGAGAAAAATAGGTGCATTAACTCACTAAAGTGGGACGGAAGATGTGCTGACTACAAAAGGATTAGGTTCTGTTTAGAGAGCTGGTTCATTTTCTGAACGTAGAAAGTGAGATATCTCCCAAAAGTTAGCATGTTAGCTAACTAAATTAATCCAATTAATCTTTTTTTTTTTTTTTTTTTAAACTTTTCTCTAAGCCTTTTTGTATTTGGGTGTTTATTTTCACCTACCCAGGGGCACTAGTTCTGCCAGGAGCAAAGGATCAAACAGATCTGGTTCACTGCAGCTGAACTCAGAGTTCCCATAGATGACTGTGAAGCCTTCCAGCAAGATAATTCTGGGAGATCCAAAACCTTTTCAACCTCAAATCAAACAGGCTATGGGGCATTGTGCAAAGAGGGACTTCTCCTCCTATTATTCAGTTCGTTGCATGGCAACACGTGCACAAATTCAAATTTAAAAAGGACCAGGCCAACAGGAACACGACTCTCATCCATTGAGAAAGGCCCTGAACCAGAGGGGGGTGAACCTGATGCATCCGTGCTCAATGCCAGGCAGATGGAATTGACAAAAGCCAACACAGTGTGAAGGAGCCCAAGGTTGGGATGCTCCGTGTGGGAGGCCAGGCCTTCGTCAAGCATTGCACCACCCTTTAAGCACCTACAGAAGAAAGTTTTGATCTTTCCAGCACGTTTTCCACCCAAGACAGGAGGTGGAGTGGAGCTGGGTGTTGCCGTGTGGCAGGAGATCAGCTCAGGACCTTCGTATCTGTTAGACAGCTCCATTACTTCCTTTTTCTTTCTCATTTGGAATGGTCCTCCATTACCTAGCAAATTGTTTCAGAATAACTGGATAATACGTATTTTCTAGAAATCCTGTGGGTCTCATTTGTTTAAAAGTCAGGCAGGCATTTAAGAATCTGAGCTCCACTGAATTTCAAAAAGGTATGAGACTGCTCAACTACTTCAGTGCTTGGGTTTGAAGGCTACTTTGTCGCTTTAATTCCACCTCTTCCATTCTTGGAGTTGTATCACAGCCAAGCCCAGTTATAGAAGCAATGAGGAATTACTCTGTACAAATAATTGGGCTGCATGTGTTCAGATTTTTGTGCTTTTTAAAAAATACAGGTTGATTATTAACATCAAAGTATTACAATAATGAACAAGCATAGCAGGAAATACAAAAATCACAGCTTGAGCACAAAGAACCCATAAACAGCCAACTATGGCAATATTTAAACAATATAACACCAGAACACAACTGCATTTTGACCTTCATCACGTACCACTGAATGGGAAAGGAAAGGTTGCTGTGTTTGTGTGTTAAATTTCACTTCCCACTGATGGAAGAAATCGAAATGCCAGCCAATAACTCAATAGGTTGTACTTCCAGAGAGATGTTTTAATAGAATGAAGCTTTCATTTTCAAAGGGGAAGTAACTTCAGCTGTAAGAATACCATCTGCATTAGCTCTTATTTACTGATGAACAAGCTGTTGGCTGCTGTTGTTGCACTGCACACCCTGAGGCACTGAATGACACAGTACTCAGTGTTTAGGTTATTTGAATTGCTGCATTTGGCTCAGTAAGAATCAGACGGATACCCAGTAATGACAAGCAGACAGGTGAGATATAGGCAGAGCCAGCAATAATTCTGTGAAGACCCACGCTAAGGTTAAGACTCAGGGAATTAATTGAGGATGTGGACAAGCACAGAGCATAGAATCATAGAATCACCAAGGTTAGAAAAGACCTCCAAGCTCATACAGTCCAACCATCCACCTACCAGCAATTCCCCACTAAACCACGTCCCTCAGTACAAAATCTCAGCAGCCATAAAGGATGGGCTCTCCCCATCACTGCGGTGACCATCATCTGCCAACGTGTTATGAGCCTACGTGTGCCTCTGCTCCTTCCCTCTGTGGCCATCTCACGTGAGATGGGAAAAGCAACATGAAATGTCCCCACTGTCTTTCAGTTGGCTACAAAGAGTCTAGACAGGTTATTCAGATCACAGACCTGAAATTATGGGATGTTAGTCCAGTTTATATCCACAATATCCTGCTGTAAATTATAATCACTTCTAGCATTGCAGTTCAACCTTTCTTGGTGATGCTATGGCTGGAATCTGTAGTGAAAATCATGCAGCTACCCCAGTGCAACCTGATGGATTAAATGTGTGGTACTGCAAAAAACAGAGGTGTGCCCCAAAGTGTGGAAGTTTCAGCTCTGGGGATGAGTGCAGAAAGACAAGGATTTATTCATTTATTTTTTTTTTTCCCACCCCGGTGAACTGGAAAGGAAATGGGCAGGAAGATGGAATCTTTGGAGCTCATTTTGAGACATTTTTCTTAAACCAAAATTAGATGTTCCGTGAATTTGAGGGGATTAACACAATTATTTTTTATGGTCAATCTTCAATTCAAAATGCCAGTCTCCAAATGAAATACCAGAATGTTTTCTTAAGCAAATCTAATTGGAGCACTTTGCTAGTCATGTTTCTCTGCATTTTTTCAAGCCAAAATTCTTTGCTATATTTGACCCAGACCTGTCGATTTGTCCCCCTAAATGTTCTTCTCCAATAAATTTACTACATAGGTCACTGAAATATTTGCAAGTCCTAAAGGCACAGGTCTCTTTCCAATGCTGGTAATAATTACGGTTTGTGGACAGCAAAAGCACTACAAATATTGTGGATGAAGACATAAATCAGCTGTAATTTCAGAGATGCCGATGGCTTGGGATACCCACAGTGTCTCTGCATTAATGCTCAGCATTCACTGATGAATGCTAACACACAAGCAAAGTGCTGTATCTCTGTATTTCTCCAGCTGTAAAATGTAAGCAGACCTTTCTGCTCCTGCACTTAATTTTCTTGAGGGCCGTAAAATTGCAATCTATCTCCAGAATAAACCCACTCTCTGAAAAGTGATTTCTTATTCTCTTCTTTATGTGAGGTGTTAATACTTCTTACTGGCTGTCACCTTCGCTCTGCCGAGCAATCAATAATTATGGCTCTCTTTACACCTTCAACAATAAGCACCTATAATGAATGGCAGTTGCAAAGGTTGCTATTGCTCCAGTGCTCCCTATAGAATTGGTTTTAAATGCTGTCATTCCATCTGCTCCCTCTCCTCTATGGCAGAGGAGCGTTTTTGTGGCTGATGGTGACGCGCTGGAATCCAAGTGATGGCTTTCTTGTTGTTGATGAGAATGTTTGTAGAGAAGGAAAATGCATTTCAAATCCTTCCTGAAATACTTCAGCACAGGCAATAGGGAGGCTGCCCCAGTGCTTTTGTGAAGGAGAGTAGAAGTGATGTCCAAATGGGACAATTGCCCATGGAGGTTTTCCTAGTTAACATCAGTGATTTGCTCAGAATCAGGTGCTTCTCACTTTACGTTCTGCTTTTTTCATTCCCACTGGTTTCTTATTCAGGTCCCAGAAAGACCTTCAGCCACCTGTCCCACACAGCCTGGTGTAGGGTTTGGCCACCCAAAAGCATGCAGGGGTTCTTCCAAACTGTATGGGAAGGGCTTGTGCATTCACTTAAAAACATCACGTCACTGTTTTTCATGTCAGATGGAGCTGATTCTAAATTAAATTTCTAAGGATTTCTATTCAGAGGGAGGGGAAGAAGAAAGCTTGCCTTTGTCATCAGAGAATAGCACAGATACAGCTGTCTGTTTTATCTGTAGTGATGGTGATGCTGAATTGAAATTCACCTGCTTTTCTGTGGGTCTCGAGCAAAAGGCTTGCAGGCATGGAGTGCTTGCATCTCTCTTTGAAGACAATGAAATAATCAGAACTCATGTGTTAGAGCCAGTGAGTGGATCAAGAAAGGCATTCTTTTTCTCCTTTCTGTCCCACACAGCAAGCACTGAGCACAGATGGAGGTCAGGACACCCCTCTGGCACACCTGTGTTACACATGGCTGGAGGACAGCTGCTCCCCATCAGATGTGGGTACTCTGCAATTTTTGGCTATAGGAGTTGCCCAACTCTTGGCTTCCCCAGAAGGCAATGGTGGTCCCATGCATCCTCTTCACCTTCCTCTGAGATGCAGAGTGGTACTTTGGGCCACCCTGCTCTTCCTCTGAGACACAAAGAGGCTCCTGAAGATTGAAATGCTTTATAATTCAATTAACATGAAAGCAACTCTCCGCTATAGAGAAATGCTCTTGCTGTTTCCCCAGTGAAACAGAGGCACAGTCAAGAATGAGACGTGACTACAGCTGTGCGCGTATAGCTGTGGAGCCAGCAAGCACTGAGATATCCCTGCTGCATGGCACAGACACCTTCCATCATTGGAGGTGGAGCCATTCCCCATTCCCACTTAGCTGCAAGATGAGGTGGCACTGCTTTTTTTAAAAATGCATCTTCTATATCATTGCTCTCCAGGCTGAACCATGTCTGAGGACCTAATGGAGCTGTGGCTGTCCCTGTTCATTATGGCAGAATTGGGCCAGGTGGCCTTGAAAGGCCCCTTCCAACTCTAAGGATTCTATGATTCCGTGCCTACCTGCAGGGAGACCTTAGAGAAAGACACAATGGGAGAAAGAATATGCTTTGCAGACAAGCCCTACCTAAAGCACTAAATGAAGTCGTAAAGCCATATAGAGAGTGATACAATGAAGGAAATTGGCTTTTTCTCCATCAGCCATGAAACAATAAGGAAATAAGGACAATTTCAGTTAATACATCAGAATGCAAAATGTCTTTGAGGAGTGGCAGGATGAGGATCACAAGAGCTCCTCCAAGAGCTGGCCTGATACTTGTCTTTTCAAACAGCATTGACATGGATGCAATAAGTGCCTATAGAGATGTACCAGTAGAGAAGTGGGGACATAACCAACATAATGTGACTACATGGGGATTGCGGATCAGCCGAGCCTCCATCAAAAGGAATTTGGTAAGAGCCAAAGCTCTTGGTATTGCTTTCTTGTAACATCTGAAAGCCCTCTGTTCAGAAGCACCTGCCACCCTTCAGTGTGGTTGCAATAAAATGAGATGGGGTAAAAAAAATTTACAAGACATATTTTGCTCACAATGCTAAAGTTGAATACATTTGCACTTACAGAATTAAGCATTTCTCATTTCTCGCCTTAGTTTTAGCATATTTTCTGCAGGGAATTTATGGCTGTGAGATTGCCTTAGTTGAGAGTTACTGGAAGTGAAACGTAACGCTCTCTATCCAGCTAGGGCTATGAATAATGTGTGCATGTGCTCTCACATATACCCGTGTGTGCTGCTGTCAATTTTGGGCACCTAAAGATTTATGAAGTGTAAAATGCAATCTCCAAATGGTGGCAATTCTCACTGAGAATAAAATTCAAGAGTGAAAAATGTATGTGAATGGTGAAGAACTGAAAGGTCTTCATCATGAAAATGAAGTCCTTCACCTCTCAGCCTGTGTTATGCATTTAGAACCTTTCCATTTGTATGGTCCTTGCAAGACACCTCCTTTTTCCCAGTACGAATGGAGGACACGCATGATCACAACACTCATGTCAAGGAAGATTTCTAAGGCCACACAATAAGATTTATTTATTATTATTAATAAGATTTATTTATTGTTGTTTTACACCTCTGGTACCCAGCGACCATCCATAACCTCATAATCCTTTTGGGGACAGAAGTGGTACTCCATGCTTCATCCTGTGTGTTGTGAATGGCTTTGTTGCCACAATTCTGGTTATTAATTTAAATGTTGTTTAACCACAAATGGATCAAAATGAGTATAGCAAAAGGGTGATGTTCACTGGAAGTAGGCAAGCAAACCAGATGGAAAACTTATCTGGATGGATAAAGTGCAGCATAGGGTGAGCCATGGAGCAAATCTGTTGGCATCTGAGCCAGCTCAATCCATGGCTCTTACACAGACCTGGACAAATCAGTTCATTTCTGATTTCCTATTTAGCTGCATCTAACCACCTGCAATGCTGCAGGTTGGTGCTTCCATGATCTAGGGCAGAATCTTGCTGATAGTTCATCATATGCACATACTGGAGTACGAGCACATAAACAACAGAAAGGGGTTAATAGAAAGGGGTTTGTTTCTCCTTTAGGAGCTGCCTGCCTGTGCCAGTGTGTCGCACTGTTGCACGACTCAGTCTGTAGAGTCTGGATGCCATGGGAATCAGATGGGAGAATACCAGGGATGATATGCAGGGAGAAGGCAGTCTGGGCTAAACCAAAGTTACACACCTCAGCTCTCCTTGTCTCTTTAAACCAACAGATTGCAAGTCTCTTTTTAAACAAGCTTTCAACTCTCCTCTGGGAGGAAACCAGGAGATGTAAGCATTATATGCTTTAAGCAGCATTTGGCGAGGACATCAATTAATGAAGAACAGCGCTATTAAAATATTTGACTATAAAGTATGATGTGAACATCTGAGCATAGGTGCAGTAAATCACAGCTCTCTTTAAAATGCATGTACTTGCTGATAAACAGATTATCTTTCTTCTTTAAAGATCAATCCAAGTATATCTTGTACGTAGCAGTAGGTACTACACTGAGCTCATGTTCTCAAAACCCAAATCCTGCAATACCATGGATTTTCCACCTAGCCAATGTGTTAAATCAGTGCTATCAAACCATGATAACGACTTCTGAAACAGGAGGATGTTAAATGCTAATAGCCAACTCGTGGCCCAATGGGCCATGGCTTCCTAAAATAGCTGCAGCCTCCAAGGAGAGTAAATGATGAGCAGATAGCAGAATTTCGCACAGGGTTTCTAACAGCTGGCCTCTAAGTTCTCTCAATCAGTGATGTTTTGTGATAAACAAATATTTTTTTGTTTGTAGTAAAACCATCACTCTCAGGACATCAGAATAACTCGGTGCGGTTAAGTGGAACAGCTTTAAAGAGGATATTAGTGTTACTTTTAATTTACTGGACTTACTGATCCGGTATTTCATGAGAGAGGGCCAGCATACTTGTTTACTAGCATGTTATTTTCTATTTCTGAATTCAGGTTCTCACTTTGGTACTATTCATATCTCATATTTGCCCAGCCCTACTCCTCACTGTGCTCAATCCAACATTTAAGAATATGTTTATATATTTTTACATGTTTTAAATGATACCAGAACTATCAGAAGTATATTAATGAATGATTTTTTGCAGTTTCCATTGTGAACCACTGTAAGGGAACTACTGAATCACGGCCTGAGCCTCTGTTTGATCACCAGCAATGAGTCAGCCGTGGGAGCACAGGTGAAGGCAATTCACCTGTGCTGCTGGAAGGGGTGGAGCCTGGCTGCATCTCTCGTAGACCCATTTAAGAGCTGACTACCAGTGGGGAAGGGTCTCTTCTGGAGATCCCTCCTTTTGGAGTTTTCCAGCAAGCCCAGGAAAGGAGTAAGCCTTCTATTCTACTCTTTTTGGTGTAATAACCTGCTTAGCCATGCTCTCTTGTATATTTCTTAATTATAACACCTGTATGTTCATTGATTATACAACCATCAACTCATATTTAGACTGCTCTTTTAATAACCAGCTGTAGCATCTAGTCCATGGGTGTCCAACCTTTTGGCTTGCCTGGGCCACACTGAGTGAAGAGGGATTGTCTTGGGTTGCACATAAAGCACATAATGAAGTTAACGTATGTAAGAACACAACTTCACTTTTTATGTATTTTTATTACAATATGGAATAAAGAGAGCGACAAAGCCATAGAACTGGTGGGATATTTGTCCTTGTTTTTGTGAACCTAATGCATCATTCTGGTTCGATGGCAGTAGTTGCAGCTCTTTGTGAGTTCTCAAGGTGTTCGTCAGAGATTTTTGATGAAACTTTACTCACATTCTTTTGCCAGCAAGCTTTGCAACCAGCTGTAGGCAGTCTGTAGGAGGGTGCTTAGAAGTGCAGTCTCTCTTAGCAGAGAGGTAACCTTTAATGGTGTGAGTGGTGGTGGTGAATGCTGGTGAGAGGGGAGCTCGATGGCTTGCTGTGGAAGGCAGCTGTCTCATGCTCTTTATGAACAAATCCACGTGTCCAATTAATGTAGCACCAGCCTCACCTGCACACGCAGTTCACATTTTTTACCTGACATGAAAATAAACAAGTCCACACTCCCCATTTAATGCTAACACTTGATTTCTTGTGCTAGCAGTGGACTCGCTTTGGAAGAACACAAGGTCACAGTGAAGGGTGTGGGTGTATTGCTCTAAGTAACATCAAACGCACAAACCTCCAGAGCACAAAAATGAGAAACCTTGACAAAAGAGATGGAAATAGAAGGAGCACGCTGCAGACAGATCCCACTTTATCTTTACAGATGCAAAGAAGTTTCACTACCATTCATATACAACAAAGAAAATAATACCCAGGTGAGAGCCTATACCTTTCTTTTCAACAGACAGTTCTTTACTCTTAATAGTCCCCTTAAACTTGACCTTGCTTAATGCAAAATACTCTTCAGGTAAGTGTGGGTGGACACAAGATGGCCTGGGTTAAATTCCTACGTGTCTCTAATAAATACCATCCTGGAGTCCAACCCTGAGCCATCTGGATGCTGATTGCTGCAGATCCTACTTGCTAACAGTATGTTAAATGGCTGAGCAAAACTATTCTTCATTGAGGGAAGAAAATGCCAATGGAAAGACAAGCAGGCAAAGATGTGATACCAACCTGTTGTTCCCCAGAGTATGATGGTATTTCATTAAAGCCCTCCTGGTTTAAGTGCTGGCTGTGCCTTCCTCCTGTAGTAACCCAGTGTTCCTTGTTGTTAACTCTGTCTGGCCAACTCTGCTGGGTAGGGACCTACAGAGATACAGCTGACTATATGCATACCACAAGATGCCCATGGTTGATATGACTGAGGCACTCCATGAGCTCATCCCACTTTTTTCTGGCGTCTGTGCTGAAAAAGCCACAGAGAGAAGATACAGCCCACGAACCCAGTAAGGATCTTGCGGAAGGAACCCTCCATGGTTTTGAAGCCCTGTTTACCCCACAGCAGCAAGCTACAGCCTTACACTGTGTTGTCCACAACCTGGGCACACTTCTCTGAAGTTGGTTCCCCATCCTCTTACATGTTGCTTTAATACATCCATCCTCTGCAACGGTTTGGCTCCTTTTGAACAAGGAATACTTTCCAGATACAAAATACCTCACAAGTCAAGTACATCTTGGACTCTTCCCTACAGGTCCCTCTCTCTAGCAGACACCAATGGGTCCAATCCCCCTGCCCAGGGTTCCCATCCACATTAGTCTGGTCTCATTGCTCAGGACTGCTGTCTTTGTTCAGGAATGTTGTACAGTGTGTGTTCAAAAAAGTTCTCCCTTCCCTCTCTCAGCAAGAGTTTCTCATTTGTAATTTGTTAGTTGTTGCAGGACTGCCTGTTTATGACTTCTTTAAGCACTCTTCGTAGCGTGATATTTAGCAGCTCCTCTCTTAAACAGTTCCTTGGTGTCTCTGTAGTTTTGTGTCCCCAGAGCTGCTTTCACAGTGCTTAATGTGACTTTCTGCCTCTTGTCACACCCATTGAAGACACTGAACCATAAACCTGGCCCAGTTTTCTCCAAGGGCATCAGCACAGTGAAAGATAACTTCTGTCCCCGCTTACACAGCACTGCTGTGGTCACACAGGGATTCTGCTGCCATACATGACCTAGGCAACCCTATGGCTCTGATGTCACTTGCAGAAATGGCTTTGGGCAGAGAAGCATCAGTGGATACCTTTTCGGTCTCTAATACAAACTGGGATGGCCAGAGAGTCACCCCAACGCTCTTCTGAAGGCTTTATACACATCAAATGCCTTTGGTATCTTGGGATGTTTTGTCGTATTCAGGCACGCTAGTCAATGAGCTAGGAATGCAAAATGACCTTTACTTTTTATGTGTTCATTCCTTGTGCACATTAGCAGGAAATTCTTTCCCCTCGCTGCGCTGCAGTCCTTCACTGTCCCAACTGTCCTTTCTGCTTTCCTTTGCTGCACTGTGGCAGTGCAGAGGGGAGTGCTGCTACGAGGCAGCCTGACAAGCTGTCAGGTTTTTAATTTGTGCCTAAAAGTTGCGAGTGGAGGCTGGAAGTGTTATTCCCATCAGCTGAACTGAAATAGCACCACAACGATAAGTCCTTCCACCAGAAGGAGAGGAAGGGGATTATTTTCAACCAGATTTCAGGCCTGACCTTCCACAAGGCAAGCTGCAGAAGCCTTTGCCTCTGCGTATGACTTGCCCTAGGATGCGTGCTTCTCAGTGTTCAAAGGACCCTCACAATGCAGCACCACGAGGCCAGCAGCACCCAGTGCTGTGCTCACACTGACTGGAGAGCCACAAAGAGCGGAAATAACAGATAGAGCTGAGAATCATAGAATCATAGAATGGCCTGGGTTGAAAAGGACCACAATGCTCATCCAGTTCCAACCCCCTGCTATGTGCAGGGTCACCAACCAGCAGACCAGGCTGCCCAGAGCCACATCCAGCCTGGCCTTGAATGCCTGCAGGGATGGGGCATCCACAGCCTCCTTGGGCAACCTGTTCCAGTGCGTCACCACCCTCTGAGTGAAAAACTTCCTCTTAATATCTAACCTAAACCTCCCAATCTCAGTTTAAAACCATTTCCTCTTGTTTGGGTTGTCTTCCCTCAGCCATGGGCTGATTTTCACAGTGCCTGGGAGGGAGATCAATAGACAAATGGACAGATGGACGTACAGCTTTAAGAGGCTGAATTTGCCCAGAGCTGAAACGAGAATTTCACTCCAAACCTCCAAAAATACATTGAATTTACCTGGTGGCAGAGGGTGACAAAGTCTGAAATTTCATCACATCTGGCAATTCCAAGTGGAGCTCAGGGGTTTTGCTTACGTTTGTATTTGCATGGTTAGTGTTCATCCAACCCATGTGCCAGTGTGAACCCATTGCTACAGTAGAGATTGGGGAAGTAAATTCACCAAACTCAGAAATGGAAGGAAAATACCACTGAGAACATTTGGGTATAATTCAGAGGAAAGCTTTCAACTGATAAATGACACTGAGGTGCTCAGGATCTCCTTCATGGTTGGGCAGACATAGCAGAGATGCAGTAGATGCATCTGATACTGTCTGTTTTCAGAGGTGCAAAACAGGACTTGTTGCTGTATTCATATCATCCCTGAATCTCAAAAGCCTGCCTGGTCCTCATTTTCCTGCTTCCCTGTTGCACACCCTTTGTTAATACTGTTTTCTGCTGTTTGCCCAGCACTGGAAACAACCTTTTCCCTTTAGATGTACTTCTCTTCTGGTGTGTTTTTCTCTATTCTCATCATCAGAAGATGTCTCACCTGGTGGAGTCACCTGGGCCTGTCATTCAGACCTGGCTGTGCCGAAGTCTTTCCTTTTGTTGTACACAACACAAATAATCTCTGTCTGCTGGGACTGAAATGTTCTGGTTTTATACTTGGTGCTGTGCTTAAAGGACACACAGCATCCAGGAGATTGATCTGGGTAATGCAGTGCATCCTTTCTTAATCATCTGGGAAACCAGAAGCATAGAATTATAGGATCACACAATCATTAAGGTCGCAGCTGTGCCACTGCATCACCACTCTTTTGGAGAAGAAATTTATCCTGTATCCAACCTGAACCTCACCTGGAGCAACTTAAAACCATCACCTCTCATCTGATTGTCTGGGAGAAGACGCTGACCCCCACCTCACAGAAGCATTAACGTTTTCATGCGTGCTCCCCCAAACTCAGTGTGTAGAAAGCTGGTTTTGAGTTCATGAACCAAGCTAGAGGCTTCTTCTTAAAATATAATGCCTCTGGTGTGTTGAAAGTAGTCTCAGTATGATCACAGAGCCAGACTGATCACCTCCTTCTTGCACAATTTGCACTGGATATCTTCAACATCAATTCAGAAAACACTCCTCCAAGGCCAAAACAGCAACCAGACATTGGGCACATGCTGCCCTGCCTCAGCTACTGGTTTCTGGCAGGTGAGTTGAAGTGAGAGGACTGGTACTTCTTCCTATTGCTGTTTTGGCCTGGGCTTTGTTCTTCCCATATTTAGCTCTGCTGAGCACAGTCAGTTTCCCAATGCATGCATGCAATTTGGTATAGGTAGCACAAGACTACCTGCCTTTACACTGAAAGTAGCAGTTGTCAGTGCTAACACACATCTCTCTAATGCCTATAGGCAGAAAACACTACAGGAACAGACCCTGTGAGATGAGTTTCCCCACACAACAATGGGATTTGCCCAGAAGGATGAGAGAAGAACTGGTTTATCTGCCCCTCCTGTGCAGTGACACTACCAGAAAAACACTGCAGGACATACCTAGGGGTGGGAGGGAGACAAGTCAAGCCAGCAGTGGGGCTCAGCATGTATTCCCTGTGCACATATACACATCTACTACGTGCATACATATATATACACCATATATATCTATACTTGTATACACAAGGCATCCGTGTGCATCAGCACAAACAGAAAACACAGCACTCACAAGTACAAACAGCTCCAGTCACCTCACTCTGTTCCTCCTCTTGCAAATCAGGGTGGAATTCTGCCAGTGCAATATGTATATACACACATATACATACAAACAGTGGAATATATATATATTTGTATATATAGTTAATGCAATACACACACAGTGTGGATTCTTTCAGTAACTGAGCTTAGTCACTTGGATTGTAATAGCTGTTCTTGGAACCCAGCCTCCCATTGCTGACACCTGGTCCAGATCCATGGCCATCTCAAGGTCCTGTTGGGTTCAAACACTGGAGGAACTGGAGTGTCTGTAAGTCAGCTCCTGGAGGACTGTAGATCTCAACCAGCTGCTGGAGAGACCACTTGAATGTGTGTTGGAAGGTGCACTAAGCATCACAATTGGCTGAACTTGGGGATGGGAGATGCACCCATTTCCCATCCATCCCCAAAGCACTTTGAGCTCTCCCTTTCCCTGCCTTTGGTACGGCTCCTAAACATGCCAAGATGAGTTGTGCACAATCACAAGATGCTTTTTCCCTGCATCCCATAACAAAGCCTGTGCTCCTCCAGGCAGAATGTCTTCTTTCTTGGTCTGACTCATGGTGACTGGTGTCATCCCCAAACAGTGGGCTGAGCATCCTGTGATGGCACAGGAGCTCCCTAGCACTGTTGGAGCAACTGGGGATCCTTTGGCTTCTTCTTACACAGCCTTTGTGTTCATGCTAGTTAACCCTTCATTGCACAACCAGACAACGAAGCTCCGACGTGGCCCCACACAGAATGGTTTGGTTGTGTGACCACAAACACACAGCCAGAAGTCAGTCCCAAAAAGATGCAGAGAATGTTAACTCAAGTTCAACAGCAAGCTCAAGAGCAACAAGATAACATCCTAGAACATCTCAGTTTGCTCCTCTAGTAGATGGACCTCCATTCACCCCACAGATTTGGAGGAAGGTTAACGGGGATGCATCAAGCTGTAGACCAGTACTGATTCTTCATTTGATAAATTATTGGTTTTGTTAAAGACTTTGCTTTGTTTTTGCACAATTCTGGGCAGTCTTGATCTCAACACAACCAATAAAGTGTTATGACGACTGCTGTAAGACAGAATCATAGAATCATTGAGGACCAACCATGTAGTCCAACCATCACCCCATCACTGCCATGCTATGACCATGCAGCGATCAGCTGTTCGAAAATAGAAGGTTGCTTCTCTCCCTTCTCCCAGGATCTTCTCCGCCTGAAAAGTATTCCAGGAAGGAATTGGAACAGCACAGAAGCAAGCACATGAATCCTCCTGAAAGCTGACTTTCAGTATGTGTGCCTTTTTCTTTGTAATCCATGCATACCTGTGACATGAAGGAATGGGCACACTGGATAAAGTTGTTGGTGAGTCTTTGTCTTTTGAGCCTCAGTTAAACAATAGGCACCTGGGACCTAAGCCAGTGTCATATGCTACCTTCCTCCTCAGCTTGGAGGAGGTGTTGCCATCTGGGAATACTTGTGAGGACTGGCTTGGAGACTATGGGAGAGAGTTGCCACTCTGGTTGTTGAAGGGCAAAGTCTTTTTATGTAACGTCATGTAGGTCCCACCAGTAATCTATGGACTCTTTTAATATCATGCAAATGAGACAGCTATTCATCCCTGGAGATGCCTCGGGCAAAGGCTGTTAGTGCACTGGAAAGGTGAGAGAGAGCATTTGGTATTTACCTGGATGACATGGTGTCACTGATACAGCACATTCCCCAGGGGCATTGGAAGAGCTTTCTTGACAAAAAGAAGAGAAGCAAGTGAAACTTTTGCAAGCACCAGCTCTGTCACCAGCCTGCTGTCTGCCCTACACCTACAGCACCATCCAACTCCTCATGCTGGCAGGGCACTGAGCTGAAAGAAGGATGGAGCCCCTAAATTCACAGATCACCACTGTAAGGCTCCCCAGATCAGCGCATATGCATAAAGGCAGTCTGTCGTGTGCTCACCACTTGCTTCCAAGGATGGGGAAGAAGGATTGCCATAAGTGCCAGCAGCAAGGCAGTGTATATATCCTCCAGGCATTTGTCAGTTGTAAGGCTGCCAGAAACACCTCCGCCGCTCCATCTGTCACCAAGAACATTTTAAGAATGTGACCGTGTCCCTCATCCCGAGAAGGATATTGGAGGAGAAAAAGGATTCTGAGGCAGAAAGGTCTTAAAAGCCATGTTTTATACAAACACAGGAAGCACAACCAGCTCAGCACTTCACGCCTGGCTTTGTGCTTGAAAGCAGCCCGCCCTGGTAGTGAATTCATTCCGTACTGCCTATTCCTGATGGTTGATGTTTAGTTGTAGGGTTCATCAAGGCTTTTATTAATCCTCCATTTGCTTACTGTGCCAAATGCTGACAGTTCATCACAAATAGCTTGCTCGTGTTGAGGACAGGGCATTTCAAGAAGTCATGAAGGCACCTTTTATAATAAACCCTCAGCACAGGAGATGCAAATTTCTTGCTCAGAAAGCACATGCTTGTAGAGCTCTCCTCGCTGTGCTATATTGGAGGTCCTTGGTGTCTGCTGCATGTCTCTTCCTGGAACATGACTTGAGAAGAGTGAAAAAGTGCTTAAATTACGCGTCAGCAGTCACACAGATGGTCTCTGTCAGACCAGGAGCTGCCTGCAGCCTGTTTCCCTCTCACCTGCTCTGTGGCAGTGAGACAGCGATGCTGTGGCTATAAGAAGGATCTTGTTTTTAATTCAGTGTAGCATATGAGCTCAGCCTCCTCACTGAACACAGCGCAGATGGAAAAGGCTGGGCAGCATTCCTGCTCAGAGGGCTTTTCCAACCTAAGGACAGCATCCTAAACACAGATAGCACAACACACGTCTGCTATGACAAATGGATTACATTCTGTAATGTCAGCAAATAAAATAGATAGCGTGGCAAGGAGAGGTGCCCAGCTCTTACACAGTGTGGAATCACAGAACCATTAAGGTTGGAAAGGACTTCTAAGATTAGTCCAACCATCCACCTACCACCACTATTGTCCATTAAATCACGTCCCTGAGTGCAGCATCCCCATGGTTCTGAAACATCTCCAGGGGCAGTGACTCCACCACCTCCCTCAGCAGCCTGTGCCAATGCATTGCCACTCTTTCTGAGAAGAACTCGATCCTGATATCCAACCTGAACCTCCCGTGGCACGACTTGAGATCATCACCTCTCATTCTACTTCTGTTACCTGGGAGCAGGTGTTGTCTGCAAACTTACTGAGGCTGTGCTCGATTTCCTCATCCAAGTCATCAACAAAAAATGTAAAACAGGACAGGCCCTGATGCTGACCAAGTGACTGCATCACTTGTGACCAGGAATCCATTAAAGATGAACCTCCCAAACACATGTGGATGCAATGTAGGTACAATGGTAAGCAGCAAGAGGATACACAACCACAAACCAGAGACTGAGAGAAGCTAACTCAATTTCTTCTTCAGTTTGCAACAAAGGCCTCTCGCAAGGGCAACACAATAGAATGGGCCCAACGTTGTGTCCATCTGGTTTGTGTTGCTCTGAAATGTGTTTGCAATCAGTGGTTGAGTAAGGGATGAGGCACCAGCCAACTTCGGGGAGGCACACGAAGAGATCTGACTGACATGAGCACCAGCCCTCCACAAGTGAGCAGTCTAAGCACGTTGCCATTCATGGGATTTTATTGCACGCCTTTACCGGCAAAGCATCCAGCCTCTGGCTATAGATGATAAGGCTCTAGGGACACGTGCAGAATAAACTGCTATGGCACTGAAGCAGAGATATCAGTCGTTGCCACTTTCAGCACTCGTTGTTGTTAAGTGGTCCCAGATGGCACCATAGTCCTTGCATGGATCCACTGGAAGAGTCACTTCTGGGGAGGAACGACTCTGGGAATTGCACAGATCCCTGTGTATATACATTGTTTTTGGTGGGAACAATGTGTTGTTAGAACAATGATGGGATGTCAGCTCTCACTTGTGATGTTCCAGGCCCACTGCAGCCATCACGTGCAGCAGAGGGATCCATTTGTTGGCTTCGGCATGGAAACAGGTGAGGCAAGTATATGGCTGATGGTAGTGGGCTGGGACAGCAATTAGCTCTATTTTGACATCAACAGTCTGCTGCCAAGTGGCAAGACATTTTGCTGAGATAATTTTCCAGTGTCATCCAAAGGCAGACCCACACTATTTCATTACTCTGGTACATCAGAGCTGCCTACAACTGCAGTCATGAGCCTGAAGGGGAGAAAACACTGATATCCTGAATATAGATTCATAGAATCACAGGTTCATTAAGGTTGGAAAAGACCTCTAAGATCATATAGTCCAAGTCTCTACCTGCCACCAATACTGCCCACTGAACAGGTGCCTGCTCAGAAGGCTGGGCCTAAAATAAGCAGTGCTACAGGAAAAGCAAATTGCAATTGTACAAATTTTAAAATGAGTGATTGCTGCAGATAAGTCTTTTATTGTAAAGGACAGGATTTCTTAACTCAGAAGGTATTTCTTTTTCTTCCTTGGGTATATATAACCCTCAGTGACATTTTCATGACTTGGCATTTGCTGAAAGACAGTCAACAGACAAAGTTACATGTATTCCAAAGGATCTCATTGGAACTCATTCGTTCTCTCCGCAGTTTTAATGAGACTATAACCATGGTATCTATTGGCTATATCCATGCAATCCAATATAGTAACAGGATTCTCTGACATCAGGAAGCCCACTGGGGACGTTTGTTGAAATTTCTCCTGTTTTATGGGATGGACAGCGAGATAAACCTGACAGAGTGAGACTGGAAGCAACCAATCTGTTGAGAGAAGCTTTCAGTGTTGAATCTGGGTCAGGATATGGATGGTCCCCATCCCCTCCTGTCAAGACTACAGCCCTTTGCTGACCCCGTGGCCATTCTCAGTGCTGAGCAGTAGGAGATTATCACGGATAAAATTTTCTTACAAAAATTTAAATGATCACATGCAGATGGAACTGGTAGATGCAATTCTATGCACACGCAGCACTTTTGTCTGTTATCATTTCATCAAAGCATTCTAAATGCTCCAGGTTCCCTCTCTAAAGCACAGGGAAGACAGGTGGGTCTGAGCAGGCAGCAAGGCAGGCAGCATCACCTCCAGCCCTCAGTGCCCCCAGGGGTGGGTTATTCAGGCTAAGGTCTCCCCGTAGCCTGGAAATGATGACTGCCACACATTGTGCCCAAGTGTGCCACTGAGATGCTACACAGGGTCTCCCCAAGCCTTTAACGTGGGCATAGCCCTCCTCCCTCTGCCTCCACTGTTCCTAATGGGTGTTAGAAGAAGGTTCTGCACCAGAGGGTGGTGGGCATGGAACAGGCTCCCCAGGGCAATAGGCACAGGGAACACTGGGGCAATGCCCTCAGACATAGAGATGGGTTTGGGGTGGTCCTATGCAGACTGAGGAGTTGGATTCGATGATCCTTGTGTGTCTCTTCCAGCTCAGGAGGAAATTCTTTGGAATTACAGTACTTTGAATCCTAGATAGACCTATTCAACTTGGCAAATGTCCCCTACAGAGGTCTGCCCGGACAGCTCACAAGAGCTGTGCCTTTTTCTTCCACCACACATGGGAATCCATGCCAGATAGCCAGGAACAAGACTTCACACACCTCTCCTAGCAGGTGGGATGTGAAGAACTATCTGGAGCTGGTGTGATCACTGCCACAGCCTGACGTGTCACTGGAGTGCCAGGAGCAGGCATGTTGCCCAAAGCATCATTAACTTTACAGCCAATTTGTTTTCAATACAATTCCTTCCTGCTGAACTGTAATTTACTTCTGATAACAACAACTTCATTTCACGAAATGGCTTTTTAATACTTCTAACTCCGAAAAGAAAAGGGATTTTGCCACACGCCACTCCTCATTGTCGGCTCAGCAGTGGATTATCCTAATTTGGATTTAAGCTTCCAGGGCATGAACCTCCAGGGCCTAAGTATGGATATGTGCTAATGACCTGCCAGTTTACTTGAACAATAGAGATTTATGAGAGTAAAGAAGAGAATTACATTTCTGTGTGCTCTCAATAATCTGTAGGATCGAGGGCTTTTTTTGCCACAGCATTCATCACTGACAAGCACTGGAAAGCTGGAAATTAAGCATACGGTAATAATAATCACAGTGTAATGGCCTCCTGGCTGAGCTGAACATCTGTTTTGCTTTCAGCTCAGCTAGTGACAACTTTCTGCTCTTAAACAGAAATTCATCTGACTAAATATAGGCATCTCTAAGGGAGCAGGGCCTCTGAGCTGGTCCTCCTGGGCTGCCTGGACTGCTGAGTACAGGGAATAGTCATGAATCTGTGTGTCCCAGGGCTCAGATGCCTCTTGTCTGGCATTTTCCCATGTCTCCCATGGGTTTGCCCTGTGGTGAAGCAGCTCATGGTTTGGCCCCAGGCAGGAGAACTGGGGATTCCCCTGGGCTCCCATCCCAATCCAGATATCACAGATGATCACACACTCTGATATCACACGCATGCCCATGAGCAAAGTCTTTATGCCAGAGCCTTCTTTCCCAACCAATCTGTGCAGTAGGTACTCAGCTCTTTCCCAAACTGACCCATTCATGCATTTTCCCCCGGATCCTCCCTCAGAATGTCTGGATGGGTGGTGGAGCCTTCATCCTTGTAGATATTCAAAAGCCATTCAAATACATGGTGCTGGGACAAGCTCTCAGAGGCTGTTGGTTGAGCAAGGAGGGAGTTGAACAAGATGACATCCTAAGGTCCCTTCCAACCCAAGCTATTCTGTCACTGTCCCCTTGTCTCAGGCAAAAGAGAAGCTAATGTCCCAGGAGCACTCTTCCTGGTCTAGAGAGAGGTGTCCCTGCCTAAAGCAGGGGGTTGGAATTGGATGATCTTAAGAGTTCCTTCCAACCCAACCCATTCTATGATTGTATGATTCTGTGATAAGTCCTACTTGCTGCTCTTCCCTCTGGGATGTGGGAAAAAGTTTGTACTAAAACATAACACCCAAACTGCTGTTTTGCATGGGGTCAGATGGTTAAATGTGAGAGCAATCTGCCACAGCAAGGCTGGGCTGAGCTCTGCATGGGTTGAGCTGCATTGTTCAGCACACCAGGACATCTCTCCTGTGAGCACTTTGACTCAAATATCTGCCAGGAATAAACACTCAGAAAAGTATGTTTAAAGCTGATTTGTAAGTGGCAACTTAAGTTTTTTATTGCTATCCTGAAGTGTAGGATATTTCATTATTTTCAAGGAGGCTTTATACATTTTCCCTTTTTGATTATATTGAAATGCCGTGACTGCAGGGTGTGCTGAGATAGATACAAAATGAAGTAGAATAAAGGCTGTCAGGCATGTTTCTTAAATGCAGATCTATTTGAAATTGTGATTACTTCTCAATATTGCATAATAAGATGAATCCTAGAAGTGGAGCAGGAATAAAGTGGAAGCACTCTATCAGAATATTTGTGATCCACATAATGGAGTTCTGAAAATGTCTTGATCCCAATCTTCTCATTGTGGTCTGACAAAGCAACTGGAGGACTGTAAGGAAAGCACCACAAACAGGTCAAGGTTCATCTGGTGCCTTGGGACCATTTGAACACCGCAGAATAAATGACTCTCTCCACCAGGTACAAACTGTATAATCAGGCTGTAATAAGAAAGCGACTGTAATGGGGCAACCTAGAGGCACAACTTGTCTTGATCTAAACAGGAAGAGGCAATAAAACCTTGTTAATGCTTTTCCCTTCACTTTAACACGTGTCTTCCATTGCTTTGTACCACTCGTCAATAAAATTATCACTCGGTTTTGAAGAAGCTGCTTTTGGGTCACTTCAGCACGTTGGGAAATGGGATCCCACCAAGGAAGTTCTACCAAAGAGCTATGTAAGGGGACAACACTGAGATGTTAAAGGTGATGTCTGTGAGCAGATCTATCAGTGTTTGGAATCTGAGGCTCAGATGTGCAAGAAGGCATCATAATGGGAAAAAAAGAACGGACTGCAGTCTGTTGTAAAGCTTGCTCCTTTTGGTGGCTGTCCTCCCCCTGTCCCAGATCCTGACTGTTGGAATAGACAGAGAGTCATTATCTGCCCTGGCATGATGTTCCCTGAAAGATAGAAGGAAACTGTGAAGGTAAATGGGGCATCATAAAGGCAGTATCAGGTAATGTCCTCTGATAGAGATGGCTATTGTTAGAACACTTACAGCAATTTTGGAAGCAAGTATCCTGCCACCAAAGTGAGGAAAATGGGCTTTTTCTTAGGGAAACACAACTACAGTGTCTGCAGAAAAAGCAGATCTGATGAAAGGTGGTGAGTTAAAACAAAACCTGATCTCAGGACCGCTATTACAAGAAGAGAATTGGGAATGTAGCTGAGAGCAGCACAGCTGGTTACCAAAACCACTGTAAAGGCAGAAACTCTGCAACACACGGGTCTCTGGCTCCTTTTACATCATGATGTGTGCTGGGGGAATGTCTGGGAGACAAAGTCAGAAGCTCACATGCATGAGAAATGGAGGTAGAGATGCCTGCATATGTACAGCTTGGCTGTGCCTCTGGAAGTACGGCACTAGCCTGGATACAGAGGCAATGTTTAATCCGAAGGGGCAGGAAGGAATTATTCTTGGATGTCTCGAGTCAGAGAATAAAACTCAGAATGAGAATTCGATGCTGAATGTCAGGAAACACAGTATGGGACTTTACTACAGCTGCTATTGGTAAGCCAGCACTAACGTGAGGGCAAAGTCCTCGTGCTCTTACCCCAAAACGAGAATAGAGAATCCTTTGGGGCTCTGGTGGAGTGATGGTGAACTATATGGAAGGGACCAACTGACAGGTTTGAAACTTTTTTATTCTTTTATTCTTCTTCTGTGCATATTTTGTGAAAACACTTCTGCTAAAGAGCAGTTAAAAATGGCAAAAAGCCTGAAAATGAGCAGGATATAGCAATCTGGAGTCCTAACCGCAGGCAATGACCACCAGCGCTGGAATGGAAAATTAAGGGCATGGGAGAGACAAGCAGCAGTATTCACACTGGGCTCAGAAGAGGTTCCTGTGAGAACTGGGTGAAGGTGTTGGGACATTTTCTGCGGGTTAAAATCTGCTTTTAGTTTACAGCTTAGAAATTTCTCCTCTGTGAAAATGAACAACTTGGCGAGGAGGATGAGTAGAAGGTGCTGAGAACTCTTGTTGATGATGATGATGATGGCTCTGCCACCAACTCATAGTTTTCTGCTTGTACCATAATGCCAAAAGAGCTCTTACAGAGAGAAGAGCAGGAGATGCCCATGGTTACATGAGAGCAGCACAGACCTGAACAGGAATTCTACAGGGGAGCAATGACTTCAGTTAAAAGCACTGGGGAAGAAAGATGAGCAAAGTTATATGGACAGCTTACAGACAAAACCTTACGCAGTTACTAGTAGGGAAAACTGTGCAGACTCAGATGATCCCACCCACCATATGTCTACCCCACAAAGCCCAGCTCTTCCCTTTCTTCTACAGGAAATGCTGTTCTATCTCCCTCACCCACATTTTGCCAATACAGTTATCTGAGATATAATTAAAACCATAGTCAAGAACATAACCATCTTCTTTGGTCTTGTCCTTAGCACAAAGCATTATGTGTAATTAAAAATTCATTCCTTCCTTATATATTCCTATACCTATACGTATACTTAATAGGAAAATGAGAAGCTCCTATAAATAATAGGTTTTTATTAGTCTTCATTCTGTGCTTTCCAACATCTTTCAGCAGATGTAAATGGCTAAAAGTTAATTGTGCTTGTCTGGTCCAACAAATGACCTTTCATTTTGGCTCGAGGCACAGAGCCAGAACATGATCACTTCTGGAGGCTGCTTAGCCGAGATAAGTCATACTTCCAAGTGGCAACATTTCAAAAGAAGTTATGTTTTATGAGACCTCAGATCAATTTTTTGCATTTGTGACTTAGAAACGTAGATTGAGAACATCAGTTGCACAAATGTGCCAGGTCCCAAAAAACCCAGTGCTATCAGTAAGAGTCAAGACCTTTTGGAGACTGAGTCCTGTGAGTTTTGATATTCCAGGGCTTTGACCCACCAGCCAGACTCTGAACATCAGCTGCTCAACAGCAGCTGTCTGTATTCCTGGGCAAAGCACAACGTGGTAAACAGAAGGCAATTTATCCCTTAGGAAAATAGAATCTTTCTGTTTGCTACTGTCTTCTAAAAGATAAAAGCAAACGCAGTTATTGAGCAGTTGATGAACAATTGCATTTGCATGGGAGCTTTGAGGCTCAGTGCTGGCATCATAATTAAAAATAAGGTCTTTCCTCTTCAAAGCTTTATCCAAGACTTAAATGCATGTATTGAATGGATTCGGAGTGAGTGGTCTTCAAATTCCTCACAAATACTAGATGTCAGCTGAGGGAGAGATTCACTTCTGTGTTATGTCAATATATGTGTTTTGGGAAGCTTTTTCAGCATACTTTCTGCATTGCCTTTTGTTTCAGTATTGCTTCTCTTCAGCCTGTTTGAGGAAATGAAATCACATCTTTAAAATCTATAGAAAAGAAATGTGCATCATGATTCATGATGGATTAATTAAAAAAAAAACTTCACTGTGAAAAGGACCTGATTCTGTGGGGTTTAGTGAAAAGTCTTGGGGAAAAAGCATCCACTTCAAAGAGATTTTGCAGTGGTTGCCATTTTGATTACACCTGAGTGGAAAACGAGAACTGAAGATCATTGTTCTCCCTCTGCTTTGGATTGTATTGACCTCAGGTAGAAATTGTGACTCAGCACTGTTGTTTCCTTTTCCTTTCTCACCAGGTCAGTGACTTGAAAGGACCTCTTGATTCACTGGGAATAAACTGAATCTCTATGCTCATCTGTGTGACTTATAACTTCTAAAGTTGTACGCAAGGACACTTGGCCAATGGCAGAATCACCAATCAGTGAGAGTTCGGATCCATGATGGGAAGAAGGAGTAGGTAATTCCACTTTATGGCCCAGGTTTTCCCTTATGAGGCCCAAAAAAGTGCAATCCTCATTCCTCTGTTTCTTTACTTAGTTGGCAGAACTTGGATTATAAAGTTGCAAATTGACCTTGCCGATGTGAACAAAGAAGTCCCATCATATTTGATAACTAAGACAATGAGTGGAAACCCTCAAGAGACTACTGAGAATACAAGGATGCTGCAGTGAAAGTGCAGCGATGCCAAACTAGGGGTATGCATTGGCAGCAGATGACTTACACCAAGGTACTTGTACATTTCCCTCTAAGAGAGTGCTGGGATAATTGAGTATGACATTGGTACAAGTGTGAAAAACCACAGTGGTTCAGTGCTTTAGTCTCTTTTTAACTCCAGAAATAAGAGTTAGAGTGAGTCCTGACTTATTAACTGAGGGAGATTTTTGCAGGAATGTGTGCTTGGTAGGAATTGAGTTTGTATAAGGTAATACCAGGAGGTTCATTGGCAGCCCTTTATCTTACTGCGAAGGATGCAAAGTTCTTGCAGCACTGGACACAAAAGCCCACTACCACTCAGCACAAGTATTCATCTGCAAAAGAAGTCCTACATTGCAGCAGTGTTCAGCTGCTTGAACAGACACTTAGTGCATCAGAGACATCTGGGGTACCCTTACAGCAGCTGCTACAGAAGGGTTCAAGTCTCCCAGGCCTTGTAGGTCTTGTGACATCTCATAGAGACACACAATCATAGAACCATTGTGACTTGGACCTTTAAAAGTCACTTGTTCCAACTCCCCTGCAATGAGCAGGGCTGCTCAGAGCCCCATCCACACTGACCTTGAGTGTCTCCAGGGATGGTGCATCCACCACCTCTCTGGGCATCCTGTGCCAGAGCCTCATCACCCTTACTGTGAAAACCTTTTTCCTTATGCCCAGTCTAAATAACCCCTCTTTCAGTTTGAAACCATTTCCCCTTATCCTATCTGCTTGCTGCTGTGTAGATGTTTCAAACGTCCCAAACACGAGGTGTCTTTTCAGAACTTCAGTTAGGGCCCTTGTTTCGCATCCATAGAAGACCATGGCTCAAGGTCTTTCATTTTCCATCTGAAAAAAAAAATCATGTTAAAGATGTGGAACTCTCCAGCACATTGTTAATGTGAGCCATGGAGTCCATAACAGAAACAGACCACAAGAATTACGTGTACTGCCTTTCTCTGGAATACAACAGTTTAAATAGAGATCCCCCTTTTATATCTTTCTTTGCATTTGTTTTTAAAAACTAAGATGGAGCCTGTAAAATGTTTCTTTGTTGTCATGCCAGTACTTGCAAAACAAAGATCAATTCTACACGATGAATTGCAATTGTGATCTCAACTGGATAACAGATAGAGACATGTCCCTCCGAACACCTTTTATGCAATTACATCAGACACACTGAAAGATTGGTACTTTAAAATAATTTTCAATCTTGAGTCCAACCAGAAGTACTTTGAGAAAAGCAAACAAAGCGTACTTCTCAAGCCACGGACTGGAAAAATAAATCCACTCCCATTCCTCTTCAAAACCACAAAGAAAGGCCCAAAGCTGAATACTTTGTTTGTTTGTTTGCTTTTCCCTAAAAAGGAAAAGCCAGCGTGTCTCTGAGGTCCAATAAGATCTTTTATTCAGAGCAGACGAGAGCTGGAGCGTAGGGACGCAATGGAAGTTGGGCAAGTTATGGGTGGTGATGGTGGTCACCTCTGGTGACTTGCAAGACAACTGCATGTGTGATTGCTCTGACCCTTCTGTTTTTCTACAAGATGACCAGACGGTGTAATCTGGAAGACTTTCTGTATGACCTAGAAGGCTTGCTTGTTTTCTAGATCACCATAGTTAAAGCCTGCGCTCCCAAGGCAGTTCCCGTAGGCTCCGTGATTTACTGCTTGGGATGACACTTGCCAGGTTGGGAAAAAAAGGTTTTTTTCCAAATCTCTGTGTGACTCCTGGTTTTATAGAGCTGAAGTAAAGTCGCTCCAGCTTCAGTTGCTTTGTGTTTTAGTTATCAGTGAGTTTTATGACTGCAGAATGTTTTCCCATTTATTAGCTGCTCTGCCTGGAATGCAGCGTTGGGTGATTTATTACCACACCCCTCTGTAACTGCTGATGTGCTGTTTGTCCAGAGATGAAAGACTGTGAGTGAGCAAAATGGGGTCCAGCTCTGTTGCAAGATCCAGAGCAGCCCCAGTCTTAGGAGGAGCAATTCTCTTTCCTGAAGTACACAAAGTATGGCACTTTCTACCAGCGCCGGCTTCTGCCCTGTTTCTTCTCATATCTGAAAGAAGTACCCATTTCATGCTATGATCTTGGCAAATAGATAACAGGGCGATGACTGAGCCATTCCCCAAACAGCATAAGCTGTCTGATGGCAACCCTGAAGGCTCAGCTTTCTTCTACGACTCTCCGTTGTGCAGTGCATGTCCTTAGCTGTGTCTTGAGACTCTCAAAGCAACGTTTTGGCATGCACTGCTTGCAAAATCCAATTAATTTGGGCCGATGTTGAAGTACCTTCAGCCATATGACCAAGGGACATCTCACCCCCAGATGTACGTGCAGCAGGCACTGACTGGCATGAAGATTTCCAGCTGAGGGATGAAGCTGGGCTGAGAGCAAGCCAGATCCATTCCCCCGTTGCTTCTTCCAGTTGGCGTACGTAAGCTGCAATTCTAATGAGACCAAAGTTTCCTTTTGAGAAAAGGGCATTGATCTCAGCCAGTCCCACTATAGCTATTAATTTCTAAAAACCAGATGAAGCTGAGCTTCTTTTTTCAGCCCATCCTTTCACATTAACAGCAGCGTATGCACAGCCTTTGCTGTTTTGTTTTGGTTTTTTTTTTTTTTTCCCTCTAATTGGCCTACCTAGGGGTTGAGTAATCTGTTGGTTTATATTTCCTGTGTTCATATTCTGCTGGGAGCAGCAGGCAACCATTTTACAGTGCGTTTTGTCTCTCTGCTGGAAGAACTGGGCAGCTTCTGACGGCCCTCCATCACACTGGGGAGCCAGGTTACCTTGCTTGGTGGCAAAGAAACAGCAATTATCTGTGGTTTGAGCTGCAGGCAGAAATGATAAATAAATACAGAAAATTGAAAGCAGGCAAAAAAAACCCTATGGGCTTATGGAAAACTCTTTTTTAAATAGGAGCAGATTGGTAAAAGAGTGCCATCTTCCTTGAGTGCTAAAGGAAAAGAGATAGCACAGCTTGGAGGCTGTAATTCCTTCTGAGAAGAAAAAAAAAAACACCCTGTGATTGTGATAATGCAGTGTGTCACACAGTGAGTATTTATTCTGTGAGTGCTGCATGAGAAATCAAGACAACCATTCACCTCTATGCCTGATCCCAGCACACCCTCTCCTTGCACAGAGACTGGAGGAATAGGAAAACAGCATTGCATCTTTATAGGATGGAAACCCACCCAAGCATCACTGGGGCATGACTGAGTCTGACACCATTTCACCGATGACAGCTTCATTGCCACAGGAGCAATTTGGGCCTTTCATAAGTACCAGTTCACCCACTGCAAAATCAAGGAGTTAATTTCCATACTGTCACTTAAGATAAGGACTTTTGTTATGGCACTGCTAAACTCAGCTCCTAGGACGGAGATTGTTGGTTTTTCCATGCTTTCTTTCCCAGCAGTGTAAGATAGCAGCAACACTCCCTCAGCACACAATTGTCCCAGCATCCTGATGGCTTCCTTTCTTGGCACAGCTGCGTTCCTCCTGGCAGCTCTGTTGGGACTGTGCTCCCTTTGGGAAAATTGGCTCCCACCAACCCTTCAAGCACTGGGACACAAACAAAGGCCATAGCCCTGAAGAAGCTGGCTGTGGTATTAATACTCTTTTAGGAGGACATTAGAGCAGTTATTTCCCCTGGAAATTAGATCTCCTATAATTTGGAGGGTATATGGACTCTTCACTCAAGGTCAGGCTGGATGGGGCTCTGAGAACCTGATGGAGCTGTGGGTGTCCCTGTTCATTGCAGGGGGATTGGACTATATGGCCTTTCAGGGTCCCTTCCAACTCAAACAATTCTATGATTCTATCCCCTCGTCTCCTCTTCTCTCCTCACATGCAGAATAAATGTGACAGATATCATTAAACATACATGGAGTATTCACACACAGTCCCAGAGACTGGCTGTGATACAGCATTGCTCCAAGGGCAGCACAGATCAGTAAGAGCTGAGAGCCTAGATGGCTTGGGTCCACAAGGTAGCACAGGGAAATTGTATCCCTTTAAGCAGTGTGCAGCCAGGTTTCCTGAATTAAGTTTCATACCCAGTGAGGTGAACCACAGATGGTGAGTCTGCATCTCTCAGGGCGGATATAAATTATGACCTTTTGCCTCATTAAGGTTGTCTGGTAATTCTGCTGCTCTCTTAAACTGTGCCAAGGGAAACTGAAGTTAGGGATGCAATAGTCTGCAGCTTTTCTGCAACATTTCTGCAATTGCTGAACAATGAGTATTTTACCTACTGGAGAGGGAAAAAAAGATGGGGAGAAATCTGTGGAATTCCCATTTTCATCAGCTAGTGCTCAGACTTCAGAACTTGCAATCACAGAAGTAATATCCAATTATTTGGAAGACTTCTGGATGCTTCCTTTAAGCACAGGTGAGCTTGGAGAGAGTTAACAGAGAGGGATGAATTTATTCTTGGGTATTCCCATTTGACAGCTGCCAAATGCTGTACACACTACCTGTGGGCAGGGATCCTAGATAACAGCAACCAGCCTAACTGGGAGCCAACAAAGAAAATGAAACCCATCAATTCGCAGTGTGCTCTGAAGCAGAAGCTGGCGAAGAGCAGAGCTACGTACATTGCTGTGTAAGTGCTCTGATTTAGTATTTAAGGCTGGTGATAATGGAGCAGTGATGTGAGCAGTTATCAAATCAGTGCACCAGGCAATGAAGAAGTGTAGGAGCGTTTTACTGAAGAGGGAGATTTAACCCTGGGCCAATTCCTTCCAGCAGGAAAGGGTTTGATGAGCAGAGGTGTCCGGTGGTAAGAAGTCATGGATGCTCGGCAGTGTTAGAGGAGCTGCACTGTGGAGACAGAAGTGGCTTCCTATATGTAGTGCAGGACGTCGACTGAATTTGCCATTTCCTGCAATGGAAAGAAGCTCTCTTTCTCAATATACCACTGAGAGAAGCTCAGCACGCTAATTTAATCAGAAGGGAAATTACAGGCAATATTAGGCCTAAAATGAAATCCTGGCCTCACTGAAGTCAGTGGAAATTTTGCCACTAATTGAAAAGGAGATTTTACTCCTTGCCTTTGCACAGAGCTGATAGGAAAGTGAGAAGCAGAGGAGAAACTCAGTAAAGTCTTGCGGGGTTTCATGTGAATTTAGCTAGTTAGGAAATACCATCAGAAGCAGGAGGTGACTGTTCCTCTGCACTTAGCTCTGGTGAGGCTGCACCTCAAGGCTGTGTTTGGTGTTGGGCCCCTCACTACAAGAAGACATTGAGGCCCTGGAGTGCAACCAGAGAAGGGCAACGGAGCTGTGAGGGGTCTGGAGCACAAGTGTGATGGGAGCTGGGGTTGTTCAGTTTGGAGAATAGAGGCTCAGGGAGACCTCAGTGCTCTTCACAACTGCCTGAGAGAAGGTGGGGGTCAGCCCAGAAAAGGATGAAACGTGATGGCCTTAAGTTGCACCAGGAGAGGTTCAGGTTGGATATCAGGAAGAATTTCTTCTCCAAAAGAGTGGCCAGGCACTGGAACATAAAAGATACCAATAAGACATTGGTACTTAGAATCATAGAATCATTAAGTTTGGAAAAAAACACTAAGATCCCCAACTCCAACCCCAACCCATCCCCACCAACTGGCCACATCCCTCAGTGCCACATCTCCATGGTTCTGAACACCTCTAGGGATGATGACCCCCAACACCTCCCTGGGCAGCCTGTGCCATCACCACTCTTTCAGAGAAGAAATTCATCCTGATGTCCAACCTGAACTCCTCGGGTGCAACATGAGGCCATCACTTCTCATCTTACCACAGTTACTGGTGAGAAGAGGCTGACCCCCATCTCACCGCAACTCATCTGCAAGGAAAATACTTTTAGCACCCAAGCATCTCCCTTGGAAGGGGCCCCCTTGGCTCTCACCCATGTCATCCTAAAAAGATGATTGAAACAAACCAGAATGTGACTCTGCTGAGATAGACCACAGGTCCATTTACCTCTCCTCTCATTTCTAACAGCTTATACTCCAGGAAAACAAAAGAACATGCAAAAACATTGCCAGAGTCTCTACATCAGTTTGCATCTTCAAGAGTTCCCACATTAAGCATATCATCTTAAAATGTAACAGCCCTTCATTTTTTTTCCACGAAATTTCCAGTTCTGTTTTAAATCTGTGTTAATTTTTAACAACCACCACACCTTGCAGCTTAAATACATGATTGCTGATGGAAAGCAAGGCGTGAAACTCTTGCGTTGTATACCAATGTTCCTGCAATGGCATTAGGCATCCAGTGCAGACACAACAGGTGACAGATACCACATTTTGTAGAGAGATCTCCCTTAGCACCAAGGTGAGCAGCTCTGCACAGAATTACTGCCGCTATGTCGGATCCTAGAGCAATAACATTTCTTTGTGATGTGGTTCCTGACCTAGAGCCAACTCCAGGCTATGGGCACGGGGGTTCAGATCATCCCAGCATAATGAGATCCCTATCCAAAAAGAAAAATTACCACAGAGATGGAGGAAATATGCATCTCTGGGAGATGGACAGGTCTGTTTAAGTCATAATTTGCCCTCGGGAGTTGTTTTCCTCATTCCACTGATCAGACATGGGATTGAGGGTGACCCCAGTTCTACTTATATAATAAAAAATACAGTATGCAGCAGCCCACTGGCAGAAGTTGGTCTAACAGGAAGGGTTCCACTCCCCATCATTCCTCCCAAGAGAAAGAAATGTCATAAAATAGAACAGCTCTTGTTAATATTTTAGGTCAGAAAATCCTTCAAAACCCAAATTATGGCCCCACTGACCAAACAGTCTTGACGTGTGGCAATTTTGGTGATGCTCAGAGGGTCACAGAAAGTCCCCCGCTGCCAATGCTGTCTCTAAGGAGACAAGAAACAAGACTCTCTCTGCAATCTTTCTTCTTGCAACACATTAGAAATGAAGATTTTATTTTTACTCCCCTGCAGAGAGGCTCTGATCTAAATAAATTATAGGTGTACATTAAAAGAAAGAACATCCCCTCCCTTCCTGCACCTACGTAAAATTTGCTTAAATGACAAATCTGCATCGAAATAGAAGATGCTGTCATGCCCGACAGATGATCACGGAGCAGCACAACTGCATTAGCAGGAAGACAGTAAACATCTTTGCTTTCCCTTTTAAAGCAAATTATGCCCCGTTAATGCTGCCGTAATAAGGCCAACAATGAAATTACTGGCCCTGCATTGCAAACATCAAAGCTAAACACATTAATTTTCTGTTGCAGCTGTTGGATGTGCCCAGCTCTTCAAACATTACCGGGGACTTCGTGAGAGCCTCTTCACAGTAAGTCACCAAATGCATTTTGCCTTCCCTTGAGGTGGCTGTTAGAAAGCAGAGTTTTGGGGAAGCTGCTGGGTTCAGGAGAGGTGTCACAGCTTTCTTACGGATCTACTGCTGCTATCCCCTCCAAACTTCAAAGCAAAGTTGCACCATGGAGACCATGGGAAGAGGCAGCCACCCAACTGCTCTATGACCTTGCTGAGCTCAGGGTTACCAAAATCCTGAAAAATGAAGGGTCTGAGCAGTCACAGATTTTAATGGTGCCTTAGGTGAGTGGGCCAAGTGTTTTGAATTTTTCTTCACACAGCCCAGCAACCTGAGGCCTCCAAGTGGAGCCTGCTGTGTAGAAAACTTGCAGTGGGAAAACCCAACACAAGCTCTCATCTACCTGCTGCATGGGTGACCAAAGAGTGCTTCTGAGGCTATGAAACCAAACTATTTGGCAGCTAACTTAAAGCCATAACAGTTCTTCAGCTCAGACACATACAGAGAGAAAAGTTTCTGAACATTTGAACCTCAGTGCTTATCATTAGGCAATGTTATCAGAGAGGATGGAGCTCAGAGTGCGTGTCCAGGAGAGGCCAGCCAAACCATTGCTCTCTTCTCATGACAGCAGCGTGACAACTCAAAAACAAAAACCAGACTTCAGGGATGCTGACTTCTGTGGAAGAGCCACGTGGATGATGTCAGCTGGAATCGGCATCTTAATGATCACTTTGGTCTCTTCTCTATCTGCACACACACATACATAAGGTGGTTTTGTATCTGAAGTCATCTCTAAAGAGCTGGGAAGGATCTGTAGACCTCTGAACAAAACTGCACTCGTTGCCAAGCTGCAGTGCTGCTGTGGGCTCATTCTCTGCAGTATTTGATGGTCTTTTGTGGGAACAGAAATCACGAAGATCCACTGATAGCAACCACCCTATGCAAAAGAATACTGATCAATCCTTGAACGAGTAAGCAGTCTGGAACGTAGCTCTGTGATACAGTAGGAGCCTTGGATACTCAACACTGGAAATTAAAAGTAAATAAGTAAATTGGGGGCCTCCATTCATTCCCTTGTGGTCGTCTTTGAATTTGCTTTACTAGCAGAGGGGATGAGGGCAAGACCAAAGATAAAAATGAAGAAGAATAATCCCTCCCCAGTTCTCTGAGCCACACTGCTAAAATGACAGAAAGGAACCACTTATGACATTAAACCACATGCCTTTTGGATAACAGCACTGTGTTGCTGCATGGCACCCTAAGTATTATGGTCCCAGTGGAACTCTAATTATGATGGTCATCAGGTGGCATTTCACCCCTTTTAGACACCTTTGATTGCATATTGCTCTGTGACTTCACAATAAATGTGAAATATGATTACAGAATGCCTTATTCATTGTCCGTGTGACATTTAAATACATTGTAAGAGTAGGTGGGGGTCTATGCATAAGCCCAGAGCAGTGGCAAGGAAAAATGTCTTGCAGGGTCATTGCAAAAGACTGGAAGAGCAACTTCAGGTGGATAGAGCCATCATTAGGCTTCATTTACCCACTGCTCTGAGTTAGTATTTTATAAATGTTACGGCTGCACCACTTAGCATTTTTCCATTCAGTGGCATAGTTTGCTGATGCAATTAATTGTGTTGAAGTCGATGAAATAAGCTGGCAATCATAAAGTGGTTTAGGTCGGAAAGGACCTTAAAGATCACTGAGTTCCAACCCTCAGCCGTGGGCTGGTTGCCAGCCACTGGGTCAGGCTGCCCAGGTTTATCTCAGCCAGGTGTTCAAGCCAGTGGCTCAGATTGGCCACATGCAGGAGTTGAGGCTGTTTTGAACTACAGATGTTAGTGGCAGACAATTTCCTGACCTTTCTCCATAGGATGACTAAGCATCACTAAAAAGTAACACTAATGGAAAGATATGGCTTTGAGCCCAGGTGGGGTGGAGTTAGGTTAGATATAAGGAAAATTCTTTTACAGGGAGAGCACGCAGAGGGCGGTGCAGCTCACATCCTTCCCACTGACCACTTCTGGCTGTGTGCGGTTGCTGATTCTCCACCTACAGCATTTGCAAATGCAAGAGTGGTTCAAGATGCTGTCGGCCCCAGGGCAGCTGAACCCATTCCCTCAGACATCGGGAAGAAATAAGGATGATTACCTCTGAACTGCCTTGTGAGATTTGCCCAGGAACGTACTTTAAACAGAAAAGGCATCATCCTCTCTGGAGAGTAATGCTTTCATTATCCAGTTTTATGCATCTTGACACTCAAATGCAGCTAATAGCACAAGAGGAGCAAGCAGGACAGGGATCTTTCAACTCTGGGGTCAGGTTTTCAGCTGGTGTTTGACACTCAAAGCATGTAGGTAGTAATCAAGCTGTGCTATTTCCAGCAGATATAAAAATGTGACCTTAACAGTGTCCTTTTAGGACTTTTTGCTGTTCCTCATAGGGACAGGACTTTTTGCCTGGAAGTGCACAAGTAGCAATCAGATTTTTTTCACTTATAACTACGATGAATTTGGGCTGGACATTATTTAGATCTTGGTTACAAACTGCACAAACCCTCAGAGAAGGACAGTTTGGGACAAAAAGTTTACCAAACGCCCTCCTCCTGGGTGATGATAGGTGGACTGGATGATCTTGGAGGCCTTTTTCAACCTTGGTGATTCTGTGTTTCTACGAAAGGTGTTCAGGTGTTGGAACGAGCTGCTCAGGGAGGTGGTGGTGTTGTCATCCCTGGAGGTGTCTAAGAGACGTGTGGAGGTGACACTAAATGACAAGGCTTAGTGATGGGCTCAGTGATGGTACACTGAAGGTTGGAGTTGATAATCCTAAAGGTCTTTTCCAACCTGATTCAATAATTCAGTGTTCCAGCAGGCGCAAGTCACCCAGCCTGACCAACCAAACACATCACAATGGTTCCAAACATATAAGTCATTTTGCAGTTGAGTTTGGAACTGTACAAGTGAAAGTGCACATCACAGGGTGCAAGATCCATCCACTAGCATTGAGATGGGCTCAATGAGAGCCCACCTGGGAAAACAGCAGCAAGTAAAAATAATTGCTTTTCCTGCCCTGCAACTTTGATGAATCACCTTCATGTTGACTCTTGTTTAACTACGTGTAATTAAGAATGGTGTGAATGTTAACTTTGAGTAATGAGGTGATAACTCTTTGTATTTAAGCTGAAGGAGTTAGCACAGCAATGAATCCAAGTGCATATGTATATGTATCTGTTAATCTCATTAACCAGAGTGTCTGCCTATGACATGTGCTTTCTGAATTAGTGATGCATTTCAAAATAACAGTCAGGCTCCTTTACTCAATTACAGCAATGGGCTCGATGAGTTTGTATTTGTATCTGTTAATTCTCCCATGGTAGGGTGTTTTGGAGAGTGCATATATTTTTAATGAACTGAAATTGCTTTCTATACAGTAAGTTATTGTTTCATCGGATAACGATATTAAAGTGAATCAAATGCAATTTCTTGAATTGAATTCAGGCTCCCTCAGTGTTTTGTAGCTGGCATGTTTTCATTTTATACATGTAGCATAAAATATTATATAAAATATATACCGTATATTGGAACTAGATGATCTTTAAGGTCACTTCCAACCCACATTGTTCAGTGTCTCTATGTGATCCTTGTGTGCTACACAAGTATATAAAAAGACAAATCATCCCTGATTTTAACCATACAGACAAGACTTACCATAGGAGTGATATTTCTAAGAGGCTTCTTCATGCCATACGTATTCATTAGGACATAAGCTTTACTCCTTTCTCTGCCACTGGCCCTCTCAGAAGCCCTGGGCTAGTCACTTGCAGGATACTCCCCTCTGTAAGTTTAGCCTTGGGTCTACATGAATTTCCCAGGCAATGGAAAGTGTTATCTCCAGAGAGTGATTCAGTTGATGGTAAAATGGGAGAAGGGAAATTAATAACTCACTGGAAGAGCCTCTTTCCCTCTGATTAACGCAGCAACAAATAAAAGAAATGAGACAAACTACCCGAGTGAGCTGTAACAGGTGTCAGAGCTGCCATCTCGTTTGCTCGTAACTCCAGAAAAAATATAGCTGAATTATATAGTTATGAGTGAAAACCAGAGTTGGCCATAAAATGTAATCAAGACATACCTTCACTGTGGGTTTGGTTTGGCCCTACAGGTAATTTAAGAAAAGAAGAAAAGGGAAAAGAAGAAGAAAAAGAAATATAAGAAGAAGGGAAAGGGAATAAAGGGAAAGGGAATAAAGGGGAAGGGGAAGGGGGAGGGGAAGGGGAAGGGGAAGGGGAAGGGAAAGAAAAAAAAGGGGGGGGGGGGAAGGAAAAGAAAGAGAAAAGAAAGAGAAAAAAGAGAAGGACAAAAAGAAAGAGGAAAAGAAAAAGAAAGAGAAAGGAAAGAGAACAAGAAAATTAAAAAGAAAATCCTGAAAATCTTCAGTGTAAACTTGCTTCCAAATGTCCTTGTTCCCAGCCAGATCTAGTTATAAGCTATGAAAAGATATCTTATTCTTACAGAATTCATAAAGTAAAATTTGGCTGAGTGAGCTCTGCCTGATCACTGCATGAAGGGACAAGATGAGATGGGAGGGAAAAGGCCCCTTCCAAAATAGTTTTAAGAAGCAAATGTAACAAGCACAGCCATGATCAGACCAATTCTACTCCCAGTTCATCTGCTTTCACATCCTACCATGAGCAGTAGTGGTACCAGATGTCTGTGCTAAGGCAACTGAATCCTGCCCTCAGTCCCTGGAGCTCAGGGAAAGCTGTTCTTTGGGTTAAGTGGGGGCTATTTAAGGGCTATGTGGGGATGGGGACTTTGTGGGCTGTAATGGGCATTCTGGGATACTCCGATTCCTACAGACTTTGGGAAGTTGTGAGTATCTTTGGGAACGCAGTGAATATTTTAAGCAGTAAAAGGGATTCACAATGCCAAACAGAGAGGGAAGCATCTGGGCCCCTGAAGCAGACTGTGAAATCACACTCAAAGCTGAATTAAATCTGGCACTGAGGTGGTGCAAAACTCACAGCATTTTGTTCCAAAATGATGGAAATAAGCACTGAAAAACTATCCCTTATTGACACTCTGAGAAACACTGAAATCCATCCCCAGGCTCAATGGCGTACAGCGCAGTCCAGGTGGAATGGATCGAATTAAGTCAAAGACTCTAATCCTGTGCATCCCTCCAGCACGTTTAAGGCATTGCTCAGTCAAAGCACAGATATTCCTGTCGGCACCAACAGCAGTTGGCATTTATTACACTCTCTACAGTGTGATTAATGAAGTTAACTCCATCACGGCATTCAAATACATTCAAATCCGCCAGGTAACGAGGTGTTGTATGTAAGGCTTGTTGCACTGTTATCACTTCCTTTCATGTTATCATTAAAAATATGAATGAGTGTACTGAATACTGGAGTTTTCATCCTAACAGAAAAGCCTCCAAATTTTTTTTCAGCCTGCACTGGTGCCAAATATTTCACTCTGACAGAATTTAGTGCTATTGATTTGATATTGTTTTTACTGGATAGGAAATATCAATATGAGCTCCAAAGAAAAACCATTAATTTATTTTTGAAGTGCTGCATCAAGAAGATACGTTTCTGCTTTTGGCGGCCCTGCCTGTGGCTGGGGGGTTGGAGCCTGATGATCCTTGAGGTCCCTTCCAACCCAAGCCATTCTATGATTCTATGATTCTATACTCAATACCACATTTTATTGAGTCTATTTTTCTCTTAACCAGTGATGTCTCAGGTTTAATAAATATATATTACAAAGTAAAAAGCCACCTTCAGAAGAGCAGGAGCACTCACTGTTGCCTCTTAAGTTAACTATGGTCTTCAAAGCAGTTAGGGTGCATGTAATTAGTGATTTAAATTACAACAGGCTTTCTGTGTCCGTATTTGGAATTAGGCAGGAAGCACTTACGACTACCATGGGTGAAATTAAGTCACTCTCTCTAACTAGAATCAAAGTCCAAGTTCCCCATGGCAACGTGGGGCAGAGCAGTTCTCCCACAGTATGGGTTCACAGTACCTCCCTCACAGGGAAACACATTACTTGTGAGGTCTTCCCCGTGGCATCATTTTCAGAGATGGGATTGAATATTTCTGAAGAGGTCATGCAGCAAGATGGCAATACAAAGGGATTTGCTGTGAGCTGACCAATGCCAGATTTCCAAGCAGTGATCAGTGACATACAAAATTGTGCTTAGAAAGTGATGTTCATCTTCTTCCAATGAGTTTCAGAACCTGTCTGTTCATTACCATTTTTTTTTCATTGTGCTTTTTGCATCAGAGGATGCAACAAAATCATAGGATCATAGAATCATTAAGGTTGGAAAAGACCACTGAGATCCCCAAGTCCAACCCCAACCCATCCCACCATGATCACTGATCATGTCCCCAGTGCCACATCTCCATGGTTCTGGAACAACTCCAGAGACGGTGACCCCACCACCTCTCTGGGCAGCCTGTGCCACTGCACCACCACTCTTTCTGAGTTGTTCAGCTTGTCTTGACTTTCCTGTTTTGATCACTGTGTTGAGGCAGCTCTGAAGTGCCTATGACCACTGCAGGAGCAGTGGATGGTCATGGCAAAACCTCCACGTCAAAGACAACCTGTCTCCAAAAGTACCCAGTGATCCTTAGCAGCCTGTGTCAGGATCTGTGGTCAATTCATAATTCCAGCAAAAGCAGATGTTAGGTATTTAACCTTCCTTCTCACTGTAACATTTCTGAAACAGGTGATAAGGCCAACAAAGAGAAACGGAGTTCCAACATTAATACTGAAAATAGCAATTGCAGTTTTCATAGACCTCTAATTTCCAATTCCATTCAAACTCCAGCATTATGTATTTGATAAGTAATTTCTTTTTGTGTCTTTTTGTAATGTATCTGGAGTTTCTCCTTCGGGGGAGCCAACATGAGATGCTTTGTTCAAGTGTTTTGATCTCTGTGTTGGGTTTTGCATCGATAAAATGTGATTGCAATAAATTGACACGTGCAAAGCTCATAACTTCACAGTGGTCATAAGGCCAGAAGGAATCCGCATGTTGTTTCTCTGTGTCTATGCACTGCACAGACTTCAGGCATGATAGATGCCGGATGAAAGCAGTATTTGCATCTCTTAGTCAGCCCAGTGGAACAACAAGAAGAAAAATAGCAAGCAGCATCAAGCCACTGTTGCATTGTGCACTGCTGTCAGGAGGATCACAGGACTTCCAGCCTCAGCCTTGATGCTCTAATCCTTCAAGGCAATCCATTTATTTTTGTGTGCAAGCTCACTATTGCTCTGGCATGCAATGTGCAATTAAATCTCACTTACTCAAGTGGGAATTTCATTTGCCATAAGTTCCTGAGAACAACCTGACTTTTTCCCCCTAAGGGTGTCTTGCAGGAAAATAACATTTGTACTTACCTCATTTATCTTCATGAACCTCAAAAAACACCCTTGTCAGAATGAGCCAACAGTGCCTAGAAGCTGAATTTCTCATTTTGGCAGGACACATCACACAGCTCTTTGGAAAATGGAGAATGCTGTAAAAACACAACGTTTGCCATGAAGTTACAAATGCCTGGACTCAAGTAGTGCTTTTTTATTCCTGCTTTGTCCTGAAGGTGTGTTACACTGCTACCCTAAGGGAAATAAGATTGTTGGAGGTCTATCAGACCTAAAAAATGCTTTGTAGAGATGACAGCTTAAACATAACGATGGTAGAAGGCATGGGATGTCAAGACTTAGCAGGGGGCACATGAAGACAACAAAATGCAGTTCTCTCTTGTTAAGCTGTTGATCAAGGACAGACGTACAGATTCTGGGACTGCACTTCCAACACCTCACCTGTCCCTGATCTGCCTATGTTACAGTGAAGAAAGGTTGAGGCTTGTTTAGCTTGGAGAAGAGAAGGCTCCGGGGAGTCCTCATTGTGGCCTTCCAGTACTTGAAGGGAGAGTATAAACAGGAGGGGGAATGGCTGTTTACGAGGATGGATAGTAATAGGACAAGGGGGAATGGTTTTAAAGTGAGACAGGGGAGGTTTAGGTTAGATATTAGGAGGAAGTTTTTCACCCAGAGGGTGGTGAGGCACTGGAACAGGTTGCCCAAGGAGGCTGTGGATGCCCCATCCCTGCAGGCATTCAAGGCCAGGCTGGATGTGGCTCTGGGCAGCCTGGTCTGCTGGTTGGTGACCCTGCACATAGCAGGGGGTTGGAACTGGATGATCATTGTGGTCCTTTTCAATCCAGACTGTTCTGTGAGTCTATGATTCTACAAAGCATTAAATTTCCCACTCCAGTAACATCAGTACTGTTGCTGAAATGACACAAAACCAGCCCAACAATGCAACAAAAGGAAAAGTATTTTGGAGAAAAACAGCTTTTAGAGCATGAACAAAACAGCACATAGCCTTACTGAAGCATAGTCTGGGGAAAAAATAGCATTATTGAAGGTAACTGTTAGCATGATAGAAAACAATACAGGGCACTGCAGACCCTCTTCCCATACCCAGTGCTTTCAGTGTTCTGGGACACAGGTGCTAAGAAAAAGCAGAGCATCAATTTTTGTTTGTAGCGAGAGAGTGAGTGGAATTTGGGAGCAGCAGTGATGAGAAGCATGAGGAATCAATCAAGGAACTGAATGCAATTCAGCTCGCTGTCGCTTCTTGGGTGCTTGTGTTCTCACTTGGATGAGCACGGATCTGCCTTGTTCACAGCAGCAGGCAATGCTGTGAGAATGGCTGAAAGGTAGAGCTGGCCCAGAAGCTCCCCAGAGAGTTCAGACTTAAATTTACCATGTGCTGACCACGTAAGTGCTAAAAGACATTCCTGACCCTCAAACAGTCCTTCTTCAGCCCTTTCCAGTTCCAGCTCGAGGTAATCTTAGGCGCCCAGATGAAGGAGAAGGGTTTGACTCCAATCTCTTTTGTCACTGCTTCGCTCCTGAAGGTCTCACAGTGCCCATCAGGTCCCAGCATTATTCCTTTGTTGCACTGATCGTATTGGAGTTGCACTTGCTGAAGCCTGGAGACCTGTCCTGCTCATCATTAGACATTTAGCTGAACTGCTGCTTGGGTTTCACGGATGTTATTTACTACATTTCCCATGGCAACAAAGTCAGCTCATATATTCATGTGTCCAAATCTTGAAATGAGCCTCACCTTTAAAATCAAGTCGTACCCATCTGGAGCTCGGATTTGATTTCCCAAAGCAGAAAGACAAGTAATGGTTTTGTATCGCTCATAGAGACAAGAGAGAAGTGAGCTGGATGGGTTAGGTATCCTCAGACTACACCTAAAGCTATAATGAATTGTCCAATATTCAACACAAAATGGGTGAGATTTTGCCCACTAGGATCAAGAATTCACATTCCTCATCTTCTTAGACCATTTCTTCCTAGAAATATTCTTGTCCATGTGCATTCAAACAAAAGGTGCAAGAGTAATTAATAATTAGCTTTAATAAAAGGCTCTTAGTGCCTTTTATATAAAGCTCCACATTATTACTTCATTATTTCTTAGCAGAGTATGAGGTTCTTCTGTTGTGCCTCCCAATCTGCTAACATGGCAGAGCTCTGTATGAAGAGGGGATATTGCTGCTGTCTTTCTGTGCCAGATCTGAGCTTCCATGACAGAGGGAGGACAGCTGGGAAGAGGCTTACCACTGTTTAAAAATACAGTGCAAAACTGATGGAAGAGAAGAGCCAACCCGACTGGTCTTTGAAACATCCCTGACATGTTTGAAACATGTCTGAGTGCTCTGATAGCTTCAGGCATTTTGCACTGCAGCATCCACTGCCAATGGCTGGCAGTGAAAACTGAACCATTACAGAAAAGATGCCTGAATGTGGTATCCCACGTGACATCTCGCTATTTCTGCTTTAGAATCATGGAATCATTAAGGCTGGAGAAGACCACTAAGATCATCAAATCCACCAACCCATCCAACCATGCCATTAACAATGTACTTCAATGCCATATCTCCGTGGTCCTTGAACACTTCCAGGGACATCACCTCCCTGGGCAGCCTGTGCCAATGCTTTACCATTGTTCCTCATATCCAAACTGAAACTCCTCTGGTGCAACTTGGGGCTCCTGTCCTCTCTTAGTGGTCTTTCCCAGCCCTAATAATTCAATGATTCTATCTACATCAAGTGAGAATTATGTTCAATACTTTCTGAAAGTGCCAGATTTCCTGCACTGCACACAGTGACCCACGCACTGGACTGCCTACAGCCACCCAAGCAGATGGCAGCCAAGATGAGCCATTAACTCCCACTGGTATGAAAGATTTCCTGTGAGACCCCTGTGAGGCCTCCTTTCATCTTTGTGTGCTCTATATCTCAGTGGAGGTAACAGCTTTCTGTTGACTGAACTGTCTGGAAATCATTGCCATCCCTGCATTGCCCAGGATATAGTTTTCTTGAACTGCTGCACACATGTTACTGCAGTAGATTAAAGTGCAATAACACAAAATATTCAAACTTTGCAGGACATTGAATTCAAAAATAGGAAGTTTGGAACGCAGAAGTTAAACTCACCTGGTTTTGGTGCTGCTACTTTCTTTGATTTTTACAACAAGAAATGAGCAGAATTTTTTTTAGAGGTAGGCTTGCCAAAAAAAAGTCACATTGTGAAGAATCATGAACATTCTATTAAGCATAACTCCAGCTTTTTGCAAACCTGCTGAACAGTCCAGGTTGGCTTCAAATTGGATGCAGATTTCTCAGGAAAGTTCATGAACTTTGATAATACCTTTATAACCAGACCAGCTTCAGAAATATTTCTGGGGAAAATTAAGTGCCTAAAGGCTAAACTGCATCCTCTTTTAGAGCTCCCATGTTAAGGTCATATTTATAGGGCATAAATTACCTTTGTCTGTTATTAGCTCCCTGACCTTTAAGGCTTCAGTGTAAAATTCTGTAGCTTTTGACTTAAAGTAAACTCATAAAGACAAGCCAGGTAGTTAATGGATAAAATGATACAGCAGCAGCAGCACACAGATGTTGTTGTGCTCCTGCAAATACTGTCTTTTGTAATTTTCAAGCTATCTGTTCCACTCATTCTCCAAAACCTGCATTATATTTAATGCCAAAATGAGAGAGTGTAGTGATGGGCATCTTTGCCCATCTGTTTCTCCTCCAAAGTTCTCAGTACTTCAGGAGACCAATAAAAACAAGACTGATAGGAGCCAAACATTTGTCAGAAGGGGTTGGTATTTTGAGAACTAAGAGAACTAGACTCTTCCCAACAAGGTGTATATAACAGTCCAACATGTGTTTGTTGGTGTGTAACAACATACAGCCTTGCCTGCAAGTCCACAGAGTCAATAAAGCTGCTGGAACATATTGCAAAGAGCTTGGGGTCAAAGCTGTGCTTAATGTGCATCTCCTATATACTCCTCTTTGAAGTCTTTGCATATGTGTCTCTAAAATTGCCTTTGGGTCTGATTCACTGAGATCACTCAAAGCTTTTTCCATTTCCTTCATCCTCTTTTTAGGCTGGAAACACATGCCCCAGAATCTCCTTGGGAAACAGAGGTAATAATTTGGCCTTTTCCTCTCCTCTCCTCTCCTCTCCTCTCCTCTCCTCTCCTCTCCTCTCCTCTCCTCTCCTCTCCTCTCCTCTCCTCTCCTCTCCTCTCCTCTCCTCTCCTCTCCAGGGGAAGGGAAGGGAAGGGAAGGGAAGGGAAGGGAAGGGAAGGGAAGGGAAGGGAAGGGAAGGGAAGGGAAGGGAAGGGAAGGGAAGGGAAGGGAAGGGAAGGGAAGGGAAGGGAAGGGAAGGGAAGGGAAGGGAAGGGAAGGGAAGGGAAGGGAAGGGAAGGGAAGGGAAGGGAAGGGAAGGGAAGGGAAGGGAAGGGAAGGGAAGGGAAGGGAAGGGAAGGGAAGGGAAGAAGACTTTTCTCCAAAAAAAAAATCATTACACAAAAACTGAGGACTTCATCTCACTCCTCAATATTCTGCACGCTTCCAAGAGTTACATCATGTGTCACAAGGCTCTTCTATGGCATTATTTGAAACCAGAAGCCTGTTTTAGAAGAGCAGTTCTTAACCTTTTTCTTTTTGTTAACAGAGCAGTAGTGGTCTCTCAGAAGAGATGCAATTGGAAATCTAGGACTTAGCCACTAAGCACAGCCTAAGAACCTTCAGTTTCAATGCAGAGAAACAACTAGGTGCCAGACTAAAAGCAGTGAACATGTGTGGGGAACCAGTCTCCAGGGAAGAATATCTAACCAGGTATATCAAATAGCTTGAGACAATTCAGCAGGGCTTTGTCTTTCTGAATGTTTCTGTTCCACGCGTTACTGGGACTTATAACTGAACACGACCTGTGGCAATAGCAGGTTGTGTGCTACCATTCAAAACCTGCAAGCTGCTCCAGCCAGTTGAACCTTCACATTCCAGCAAACACAGCATTACCTACTTCAGTAGATGGGTCACTGGCTATTGCCAGCAAAAAAAAGAGCAGACACTTCAGGCTCCATGACCTGAAATCTGTTACTTTCGACACAAGTCGCTTCTAATGGTCCTTCAGGGGAGCAGAAGTGCATTTGAGTGGGTGGCTCTGAATACATGATTTACCTGCGAGAGTTCAGGAATGGAACCTCAGCACAAAGAACTTTATCCAGAGGTCACCGGAGTCACTGGAAAGACTCTGAGTCACCACTCTTAGAAGCTGGGCGAAAGAGAGTGCCACAGCACTCAGGACTGCTGGCTCTTACTTCTGACAAGCTCCTGTCTTGCTGTTTCCATTAACATTATTTTCTCCTCTCCTTTCCCTGCTCCTTCCTGCTAGACAATACGTTCACAAGTTAACACAGCGCAACAGACTGCAACGACATTAAGAGCAACTAACAGGAAGGTTTTATATCTAAGCTCCAGGGAAGGAGTAATGAAATAGTAGCATAGAGATCTCCACTGCTGTGAAGCGGAGCAGCTTCAGCTATAAAAAGAACCCCGTTATACAGATATATAAAATGAAATACGGTCTGAAAGCCTGTCTACTCGGAGAGAGGCATTAAGCAGCCCATAACCACCATGCTGATGGGAGAGCAACTGGATTGGAAGTGTCTGGGAGAAAGGTGCTGTAAAACAGGTCCTCATCATGCCTCCCTAAACCACTTCTGTAGCTGGTGCACAGGGATACAGTGGAGAAGAGGTGGTTTATCTTGGCGAGGTGGTGCCAGGTCTGGCTTTCTGCATGTGGTCAACCCCAATGGTTTGGAAGATCTTTTAGAATATCACAGGAAGAAATGCGGTAGATAATCATTACTGCACTCTTTTAAGCAATTTTAAGAAGCCATGGGGGTTCTCTGTATAGGCTACAGTGAGAACATTTACTAAGTTGCCTTAGAATTCTGGTTCCAAAAGTAGGGATCTGGAAGTGTGAATGGCAGAAAAGCTTTGTCACTTGTCAACAAAGGTTGTAATTGCACAGGAAACCACTGCATGGTGGGCTGTTGAATTCTGCATGCATTTAAATTTCTTCTCAGAAAGAGTGGTGATGCAGTGGCACAGGTGATGGGGTCACCATCCCTAGAGGTGTTCCAGAACCATGGAGATGTGGCACTGAGGGACGTGGTCAGTAAGCATGGTGGGGCGTTGGACTTGGGGATGTCAGTGGTCTTTTCCAACCTGAACGATTCCGTGATTCCATGATTCTATGACCAGAATCTGTATAATTTTGCTACTGCCCTTGAGGAAAGCCCAGTAAATTCTGGTAAGAGCATTTCTCAACGAGACAATTTGGAGTTTGTTCTTTGGTTAAAAACAGAGGTCTACTGGCCTAAGTTTTCCTCTGCAAACCAGCACTGGTTCTTTCTATATTGCCCACAGACTGGAGAGCCTCTTAACTACTTTGCTGTTTCTTTCAGAGAAAGTACTTCTATGCTGTAATCATGCCACCTCTCAATCATCTATCTGAAGAGACCGAAGCTCATTAAATCACTAATCAAAAGTGCTTTCCCCAGCCCTCAAATCGTTTTATGTGTTGTTTCTACTGCCTGATGAGTTTATCCACATCCTGACACTAAAACACCCCAGAGTGGGTCTGCCCAATGCCTATAGCTATATTGGTTTTTCATACCAACTGCTTCTCTCCCAGTGCACCTCCAAGGTCAATCAGTGCATGCCCCTTGCCCCTTCCCTCAGCAGCCAGTCTGAAACAATCAGCACAGACTGCTCAGAACTACATTCACATGATCTTCAGAGTCAGTGCTTTTTAAAATTCTGTCATCTATCCCTCAAGAAATACCTGAATTCCAAAAGGCAGCAGATTGCATTTGTCTGTAATAAAAAGACCATTAGCACAGGCCAAGCTGACAAGCAGTCAAAATTGCCCTCTCTAAATGTCTTGTCTTCATTATTATTTATAGGTGCTTCATCATCTTGACACCCACAAATTTTATCAGCTGTGATTGCATATTTACGTTTGGATCATTAATGGCACTGTTGACTGGTGCTGGGCTGGGTGCCAGCCTTGTAAAATGTCAGTCGAGTATCTCAAAAAGTAGTTTCATTAGCTGCTATTTTCCTTGCTCTTAATCGCTTGAAAGTGTTTCTGTGGAAAATAATATCTGCTCATAAGATCTCATTATTGCCCCAAATATTATTCAATACTAATTAAAAACATCTCAAAAACGCTTTAGGATATTTATGTACGAAGCTTTCTAATTTCCCTTTATCAAGTGTCCGACAAGACCTATGTTCAATAAAGCCATGATGATAAACCTAATTGCATTGCTATCCCCTGAATCTTCACTAATCAAATCCCACATCATCTTCTCCATAATTCTGCCCAGGGCTCAAAATCCAATAAACCAACATGTAGCTAACTGGATTATCTGATACTTAGACCTCTAAAATTAGTTCCTTGCTGAGTTTTCAAAAGCACCATGACACGTGGCATTGAATCCACATAAGATGAAATGCTGAAATGTTTCCAATTGTTTGGGTTTAATCCACTTTCAAAAACGCAATGTGGAGCACTAACAGGGCGGCCGTGGTGGATTCAGCTGCAATGAAGCCAACGAGGTTGAATAGAAGGTGCTCCCAGCCACATAGGCACCTTTACACAGACCTAACTTGGTTTAGCTCCCTATGTAATTATATTGCCTGCTCATTGTCATAGTGACCAAAATACTGTAAGAATAAGATTATGACTTCAGTAACTGATTTGGGATTAATCTTCCATCTATAAAAGTCTCTGCTTAGCTCTGCATTAATCCCCACAGCTGCTCACTTCACACTATAATTGCAAACTCAAGCAAGCACCAATGTGTGAACTTGTAACCACAAAGGAGATTCAAGAATTATCTGAAGCTTGCTGCCTGAGTTTATGGATGAGTTAGCCTGCTTCTTTCACCGTGAACAGAGTGTCTCACTGCTTTGGGGAGCTCTGCTCACAGCTTGAGCCTTGCACTGTCTCTTATGAGAGCAGGAGCACTTCTCAGACAATTAAATGTATTTGTGACCTTCTTTCTCTTTCTCTCTTCCCCCTCTCTGACTTCTAAAAACAAAGTAATATTAAAACAAAATAAAACAAGAAATGATCATAGGTTGCCACATACCCAAGTATACATGTCCAAAATATAAGGACTGTGTATCCTGGCAAGACATTATCTGGAAGACCCAAATGAAAACAAAGAGCTGCCCAAATCCTACCACGAGGCTTAGGAAAAAATCAGCAGAAAAATCTGTGAAAGATTTTTTTTTTTTCCAAATTCCCTAACGCAAATTAAAGATGATGGAGTTCTTAATGTGGCCTCTGAGTAATTAAAGAGCAAAGCGAAAACCAAGAGTAGATAATGTTGAAGAAGCTCTAAGGAAAGACAGCTCCTGAGAGCAGACAGCATACACATCACTGCATGCAGAGCAAGGATGTGCATCTCAGCTGTGTTCTAGTCGAGAAACAACGGCCCACACACATCCAGCAAAAGGAGAAGAGAAATCCTTAACCCAGCCAAGATAGCATTTCATTGTGAGTTCTCAGTCAAGGCACTGCATGGTAGAGAGAAAGTGCTTGAAACTCAATTTCTGGTATCTGTAAAATGTGGATAAAGAGACCTAGGCACTGCATGACAAAGCTCAGAGGGTTAGGCAAGCTTTGTATCGTGCCCTGGAGACACCACGTTCTATATTCTAAAGCTTATTTTGTACAGCCTTTGATCCTGTTGTTATTACCATTCCATCTAGCAGTCATGCAAATAAATGTCAAGCTCCCGGCTGCATAATTGTATAGAGGAGGAAGAAAACACAGAAGCCTTTAGTACAAGGAACAGACATGGTAAATATGTTCTATCACCTTGAGAGCAGTGAAATATTAAGTCAAAGGAGAAGACCCTTAAATATTGTATCATAGAATCAAAGAATCATAGCACGGTTTGGGTTGGAAGGGACCTTTAAAATCACCTCTATAAAATGTCCCTCTCCAGCTTTCCTGTAGGCCCTCTCAGGTACTGGAAGACTGCTAGAAGGTCTCCTTAGAGCCTTCACTTCCCTCTAGCATGTCAGCTGCACCACTCAGCTTGGTGTTGTCTGCAAACTTGCTGAGGGTGCACTTGATCCCACTGTCCATGTCACCTATAAAGATATTAGATAACCTGACCCCAGCACTGATCCCTAAGAATCCGTGGTGGTGATGCACCCTTCCTGCATCCATTCCATCCCAAGCCACAATTAGAGCCTGTTTCACTGTGATCACATATCGATACCAACCCCAGGAGTCCTCCCTGCATCACCACTTCCACCCCAAACAGTGCCTGTTTGTTCTGCCAGCAGTGCTTTCATATCATCCTACCTCCAACAGCAGCTGATGGCTCATTTCTCCCCCTTCTGGCAGATAGCTAATATCAGAACAGCCATCAATTAAAAATAGCACATAGCTCATTGATGACAGCATGTGGGGTTGGCAGCAGAGACACTTCATGGGCATCCTTCGAAGCTGATGGCCATTGTCCACTCCCACAAACCTTGCTCTTCCAGACAGACACCGTGGTTCAAAACATTGCCCAGGCAGTTCCAGCGCCATCATTGTCAGTGCTGTTGCATCACGTGTGTTTAGGACAGAAGCACCTCATCTCCCCGCCGCTATCCAGGGAGCAATGGTAGGTTCTATTCTGTGTTTCTTTCTTGGCTTCAGTCTTTCCATTTGTTATGTTTGGCTCTGTTCCACGCACAGCTGAAGAGCCAAATAGCCAAGGGCAGAGGGCTGCTATTTCACCTTTGATAGATGGGATCTGAGGTTACTCTTGGCAGCTAACTTGAAGCTCCTCTTAAGAAACTGGGGGCTCAGTCACAAAAGGCCCATGCTCTGCAGATACTGATGGCAGGTTTAGTTAGAGTTACTTGAGCTTGGCTTTAAATGGACTTGGGGAATATATTGTCTTCAGGCTTATTTTGCTGAAGTGTATGTGGAAATGTCACAGTGGGCTTTAACAGATCACGGTAACAGCAGCTACAGGCCCAACAAACAAACAAACAAAAACCCAACAGCAACAAAATGAACAAACCCCCCTCATTTGACCTCTTTAATATCAGCTCCATTTTGCACTGTTAGAAAATGAAGGACCCCATAAAATACAGACAGCACCATCTCCTTATGTGGAATCTGCATACTTAGGAAAATGTGGGAATCATAGAGTCATACAACCACCAAGGTTGGAAAAGACCTCCAAGATCATCCAGTCCAACTGTCCACCTACCACAAATACTTCCCACCAACTGTGTCACTCAGTACAACATCTAGACGTTTCTTCTGCCTTGCCCTTTGTACAGCCAAGCACATGCTGGTTACAAACACCTTATTTGGGGCTTAGCTGGTGGAAGTGCATGCTGTTCCACAACACCCGAGTGGAGCCAAATCCAGGTTCAGTAGCTGTACTGTATCCATTCAAGATGTTATCTTTAAGCATTTTTCAGTCTTTCATTATTCCGATGTCAAGTATGACAGAAGTTGCTAGCTTTATATAATTTAGACACCTGAGAACGCCATTACATTTCCTCTTTCTAATGGATCAGTGTATAAAACCATCCTTAAACCAGTTAGCCTTGCTTTTCAAGGACAGTCATGGCACATACCTATTTTTTTCAGATCTGCAGAGTAAAAAAGGCTCACTTACAGTGCATGCATTGATCTGCCAGCCTTTACCACCATGTTTTCCCTTCCCCTTGGTGCTGATTACAAAACATACTTTGGGTTTAGTCAATGTACCCAACCCAATGTTGCCCTTGTGTGGCAAGTAGCAGAAGAAAGTCTGTGTTTGTTTGTTTACTTATTGCTGCAGAAGCTCAGCAGCTATTTCCAGCTTGATATTATCAGATATTATCTGACTTGCTTCCATTTCCCATTCTGAAATACCAGAATGGATATAATGGCATTATCTGGCAAGCTTTGGTTTTTCAAATCCAGTTATTTCCCCCTTTCAGGTTTTCCCTGTCTTTCACACTTGCCTTTGTGCAATAGGACCAGAAAGAAGAACCCAGAAAGAGGTTGGTAGATGAACACTGATGCTATCACAGGGTAGCAGCAGGATTTCACTTCTGAAGTTTGTCTGCCGTGTACCATTTAAGCACTGCACACCCAGAAAGGTGCACAAGTGATTAAGGAGGAGCTGTCCTAGGACAGCATCAATCATTCCCCTCAAGATGTAGATGGAAATTCATCTTACTTCTCTTCATCTGTCTTTGAATATTTGACTGTTGACCAAGATTTGACAGCTGTGCTGACAGCAAAAGGACATTGAGGTACAATACTGATTGCCATGGCAAGTGGCTGTTCCTCTCCATGGGGCACTTGTGAGGTCCCATCCAGAATTCTGTCTAGTTCAGGGCACAAGCGAGGCTCTAAAGAACTGAAATGAGCCCAGTGGGCCCAGTGACATTGTTTGGGATCTGAAAACCAGGGCATGTAATGCATGAGAAAGCACAAATGAGCTTGTATGGAAGGAAGGGCAGGGGGGAACATAATGCCTTTTCTATCTGCTGAATAGAAGTCAACAGCAAAGAGGAGCCATAGAGCAAGAGGTGGTGATTAGAAGCAGCAGAGGGGTTAGTGAAGGTGTGCTGGCCAGAACCAAGTCCAGCTTTCAATGTTCAACCACATCTTTGCAATGAAAATGGGTTTTCTTGTGTTTATATGGAATTTCCTACATTTTAGTTCATGCCCATTGCTTCCTGCACTGTCAGTGGGAAACAATGAAGAAAAGTCAGGCTCTATTTTCTGTTGACCTTCACACCAGTTGGGAAGATACTGGACACTGCTTTATGAATGAACAAGTACATTAGAGAAGACAGACTCCAACTAAGAGAAGGCAAGTGCTTTTTATTGCTATGAGATACACAGACTACAGAGGTAGGTAATTTTAATGTATTCATTCCTGGCAGCGAGAACAATTAGTTTGCAATAAAAACAAGCAATAACAATGTTTCCCAAATTGAACTCCAGCAAATTCCCCATTTTCATCCAGATTCTTCACTTTCCTTCCTACTTTCTGTATTAAAGTTCATGAACTCCAACTGTACGCACACTTTTGGTGATGAGCTCTAAGTGCACGGTATTATTTTTTAAAAAGAGAAATGGATGAGAAACATGTGCAAAATAAAAGAGTAATGCACAACAGACATTCAAGAGCCTACGCCTGACATAAATGTCACATTGTGAGGAAACACCTGGAGGTGTACATGGGCTCAAATTTGGGTCCAGAATTAGGGTACGATTAAGTGAGCATCTGGATATGGACTAAAGATGACCCAAAAATGCTGACAACCATAGCTAGGACATGTAAATGTACTCAAATACTCACAAGAAGTGATTTTGTGCCTTTTACTAGGGAAGAAGCACATGCCAGAAAGATGACAAATGTCTGAAGGATAAGCAATCTGAGCCGTTCTAGGCAAGTGTCTATCTAGAACATCTGGATCCTAGTTGAAAGCTGCCAATTTTGTACCCATTTAGGCCCATATCTGCTTCATAGTTTGCTTAAGCACCAGTGCACTTCTGTAGCAACACTGAAAAACTACCTGGTTTGGCAGATTTGTTTTGTTTAAAGTGGGAGGGGATTAATTTCTTCTCTCTGAGTAATTTTGAAATGAGGACAATACATTGCACTGGCCCCATGTGCTTGGGAAAGGCGTGAAACTCGAAGAGCAGTACCACGTACACTTGTAAGTAAGGCAAAACGACACGCATCCACTGAAGACGTAAAGTCAAGGCATTGATTCTTATCACAGTGCTAGGCATTTAGCAACTTTTATCTTCCTTTCCTGTATGATCTTATCTGTAAGTTGCATTACTTCTTCTGTGGCTGACTGTTCTTGTTAAAAGCTGGCTCTGGGAACATAGATGTTAATGATGGTCCTTCAGAGAGTGCTTCTACAAGTGCTGTTAGGGCTGCTCAGAAATTTCCAGGTGACAAATAGAACACTTTCCTTTAGAGGCAAATATTCCCCATTCCCATGCTCACTCAGAGGAAACCTGAATGTTTTACACCCGAGCAATACTAGTGACTCATGTTACATGGATTGACAAAATGTTTTCGGAATGGCAGAAATTGGTCACAATAGAAACTACAAAAAGAAGCAGGATAGGAACCACCTCTGTCATTGTCTGAAGGTTCCTTCCTAAGTGCCCTGTGAAATTATGCACTTCCAGGTGTGGAATTGATACAGTGATTGCTCATCACATTGGGTATCTCTATGAAATGTGTTTGCATCAGGTGTCCCAATGAGAGGTGGCCTTGGTGGTCTAACTGCTGTGGCATTGCTTCAAAGCAGTTTAGTGCCAAAAGCTTGAATCTAAGGAGAGAAGAGTAAAGCAGAGAGAGAAAGGAACAGTTATTCTAGTTGTATATTGGAAGACCAGAGAGGCAAAATGATTAAAAGTCTTCTATAATGGTTGACAAGGCACTCATCTTCAACTCGAGAGCAGAGTTCAAGTCCAAGTGTTGGTCTCTCTGAAGCACAGCCACAGACTATTTGTCCACAGTACCAATGTGGTAAATCCTTTTAGAGCTTTTGTACCAATCAGAAAGAAAATTCTCCCTTCCACCTCCGCACTGCAGTCCAGAACCTTCATAACATCACATGAAAGCATCCAAAAACTATGCTTCAGCCACAACACGTGGGCTGCCCACCATCCCAGACACAACATTTTTGCACCAGCCTGACTGCTGTGCCATCAGCAGCTCTATCTAAAAGCCTTTTGCAGAAAGGAATGGCTACCACCCACTGGCTGACTGACCCAGTGTTTGGGAGGGCTGCAGTAGCTGATTTGGTGTTATTCCCTCGGATAGATGCGGACAGCAATGGCTGTAGTACCCATGGTTTTGTCTCCTCTTTATAGTAATTATTCCCAGGGCAGCCTGAAATTTGAGCTTCCAATTTTGACTGTAAGTTGGACAGCCACTCATCACTTGCAAAAATTACTTTTTTTTTAATTTTTATTTTTTAGTTATTTTGTTGTTGTTGTTTTCACTTCTAACGGAACTTGGTGTTGACCACATTTCACAGCTGCAAAATTTTGCTGAAATCTGAGTTGTAGCTGCCTAATTTCCACAGAACCACAGAAAAAATTGGGTTCTTTTCTCTCCTATTAGAATGCTTCAAGGAAACGTTGTTAGGGCCACCATAGGAGAACACCTAATTTTCCCCTTGATGCAAATCCAGTCATTCATTTTCTACATCTACCTTATCTACATCTACACAGAAGTAATATACAAGCCCTACAGCAATAACAAGAGAAGTTTGCTTGACCAAACATCAACACCTCGCTTGACCTGACCCCAACATAAACATAATTAAAGCTTCTTTTCGTTTTAAACTAATATCATTAGTAGTTTGTGTTTATTACATCTGTCTCTTCTCAAATCAGTGTACAAAATATGCAGGAAACATACATTCTACAGACAGCAGTGGCACACTTGTTGATGAAACCATTTACTGCCAGCAGCTGAAAGGAGTCACTTCCCTCCCCAGTGTCATTAAGTCTCCTACACTAATGGTGCCTTAATTGAATGATGACATGCTTTGCTTTACAAGAGAGTCATGCCCTTGGTAACAGACAGACATGCTCTGGGCTTTTAAAAGCTTGTGGTATTTCTGTGGTGTTTTGTTTTTTAAAGAATCAGACCCTATTTGCAGATGCAACTACCTCCCATAAAGAAGTACAACAGGTAGAGGTCACTGAAGTCAGTGGAATGAAACCAATGACCAGGTGATGAAGTAAACGAAGAGCAGAAGTAGCCAATGCATTTTGCACTGATAGAAACAACAAGTGATAGAAATAATTTCTCCAAGAGCTAACATTTCAAGTTGGGGAGGTGATCAAAGGATGAAAGAGGAAATGTAAAACCAAAGAGGGAACGATCCAGATTGAACACAGATTGGCACCATATCCTTAACGAGGAACATCATCTCTCCTTTTACTCAAAGGAGAGGTACTGGCATCTCCTGAGGGCTAATGTAGCCTTCTGTTGACCACACAGGCCCACCTTAGGTTTCCAGCTTAGACACCTATGTCAACAACCAGAAAATCAAACTAAATTTCCCCGTAAGTGTAAAAAGAAGCCACCAGCGGGATGACAGAACCTCAATCCAATGGATGGAAAATGGCCTGACCCATTAAACCTCTCCCTTATCCAAAAGGCCTTTTCACCCCTCAAAAAGGAGTATACACCATTGTACATCAATGGGATCGATGGCCAAACTTTATAGCAAAAGAAAATTGCTGCAAATGCAATGAAACCTGATGTTCCAAAACATTAAAAATGTAATTTCAATGATTCATATGTTCTGAGGAACAAGAATTTATGTTTATGACTAAGCTGGTGGTGGTAGTCACGCCTCACCAGAGAAAAATTGACAGGATGAAAGGGTTTTATCCTAAGTCTTTGCTTTCAGTGAAATGCTTGAAAATGCAAGGAGATCCACTGAGACGAAAAAAAATCATTATACTGCAATAAAAATGTACCTATGTGGTTATTAACTGTTAAAAGCTTCAATATTAAATAGAGAATGAAAAAGTTCAGAGCCAGTGAGGGGGTCTTGCTGTATTCCAGAATGAAAATCAACAGGGCAGTGAGGCACTGGCACAGATTACCCAAAGATGCGGATGTCCCATCCCTGGAGGCAGTCAAAGTCAGGCTATATGGGGCTTTGAGCACCTGAAGGAGCGGTGGGTATCCCTGTTCATTGCAGGGAGATTGGGCCAGATGGTCTTTAAGGATCCTTTCCAACTCAAACAATTCTATGATTCTATGATCTCTCCACATCTTGCACAAGCTCTAGGGGTAGTGCTGCATCCATCCCGCCGTGCTCCACAAAGCTGCAAGCTAGCAGAAATTTCATCTAATGGAATTTTATTTCTGTACAGTTTCTTACCACTTTGGTCCCACTAAAAAGTCATGGGAAGGGCAAGTGAGCACAAGGCATGGCTGGGCTGCTTCATGCCAGCCTGAGCACTGTTCCACCACTGAAACCTCATCTTGCAATTTCCAGTCCACTGTGCCATATCGCAGTTTGAGAGAGCGATAAACAAGTGCAGGTCTCAAGGGGAGAGAATTTTATCTAAGCTGGTGCAGCTGAGGGTGTCTTATTCTTGCTTTTATTTATTTGTTCCAACTCACTTGCTTTCACCTCCTCCAGCTCCCATTGCGATCGGCGTGCTCAGCTGCCCGCTCTACAGGGCAGGCTTTCACACCAAATCACACAACACGTTGAGAATGAGAACACAGCTCCTAAGGCAGCAGTGGTTTTCTATGTCAGGTCCTCCTAGAGCTTCTCAATAGAGCAGAGATTGGAGATTCTCCTTCATCCCAGTCCCAATTGTTATTAAAAAGTGCCGGAGAGAGGAAGGCCGGTTCTGATAACTGAGTCAGAAGAGAAGAAAACATTAGCTGCTCTGAGCAATTTATTTTGCACCACCGGTATAATCCCTTCCAAATTCAATTACAGCTAATTAAAAATAATTCTCCCTTCTGAGCTGATCACTTACAGCTCCAAATATCAGCTAAATCCTGCTGTAATACTGACTGAGGAAACTGCTTAAAGACAGACAGACGATGCAAGGTGTGAATCTGATGTAACACTAAGGCTACAGCACAGAATACTTTCTTACTAGCCCTGTGGCACACTGCTTGGTTTAGAGTGAAATGTGTATGGATGACAGTCCTAAGCATCTTCATCCCTCTCCTGCTTTGCCTGACCCCCTTTGTTGACCTCAGATTGCGTGGGGAAGCAGTGCTTGAGACACTGCTGCTGCATTTCAAATGCAGCTTCCCTTGGAATTGCATTATCTCATTGGTAAAGAAGTGATGCTCTGGCTCTCACCCACTCATTTTCTGGTCCAGCACCAGAAGGCATGCAAATGTGTTATTATTAGCGGCAGTTAGTCTGAGGTCAAGTTGTAGTGACCAGTTCCAGCCTTTGGTCTGGATAGAAATGCTTCCTCTGACATTTGGGATGCATGTAAAGCATGTTAGTAACGCAATAATAATAATAAAAGGAAAAGGAGTGACTCAGAGCCATTGGCACACTTCTGGAAAGGGTTCTAATAGCCAAATTTCTCCCTTTCTCCAATAGCATCCAGTAGGACTGGATCTCATCAGCTGTCAGGAGTTGGACATTTGTGCTCTTCCATCACTCGCTGTAAAACAAGGGCTCACAAAGCAGCTACAAGACATAAAACACCTCCTTCATTATGGCAATAAGTGCTCAGCTCCTGGGACTCTCCATTAGCAATTCCTTTATCACGTTAGCTGGCTAATAAGCCAACTGCTTACACAGCGCTTACCGAGATCAACCACGGGATTTGCAGGAGTAGAAATAAGTTGCTGTTTGCTTTCAAGCTGCCAAGGTCAACACAAGACAGAACACCCCTCAGAGCAAAGATCTCACACAGGAAAGGCGTGGTTCAGGAGGAAGAACAACTTTCTGGTGCTTTCACCCTCAACCAAAGGGAGACTGGCCAACAATTGACCCTATCACAGTATTGGAGGAAAGGATGCTTCCTCACACAGGCTTCAGAGCAGAGGCTGGGGATCATTTCCAGAGTGCCTCATGCCCTCTGTGCTCACCAGGACTCAGAAATATCTGTCCAAAATCTGATTTGCCTGAGAGGATTCAGTGCTCGCTGATATGTTGGCTCCTATAGAGAGCAGAATATCTAACAGACCTCCCATGAAAGAAAACCATGCTTCATAGGGGAAAAAATTCCTCTGGCTCTCGCAGAGAACAGCTAAGCCATGTTGCACATGATGTAATTATCCACGTTTTTATTACCTTTTGTGTTTTAATTACTATTACAGTACGCTTGGCATACTGTTACTTAACAGCTTACAATCACGGTCTATGACTGCATTATTTCATTCATTAGATTATAAAAGCATCCGAAAAAAAAAAATGCTGTAACACAGATGCTGGTTTCTGTCCAGCTCCAGACTACACAGCTGACAACACGGGCAGATCTGTTTGCTCCATTTAAATGAATTGCCCATCAATTTGGCTGCACCGTGTCTTTTTGGCACGTTTCTACAGCAGCTGAGGAGCTGCAAGTATCAGTCCCTGGTTACGTATTGCTCTCCCAAAAGTAAGGGAGCTGATCTCCAGCTCCAGCACTGGGGATGGTAACCAATGTAGGCTCTGTCCATTCTATTCATTGATTTCACAACAGCTGTAGAAACAATGAGGAGTGCTCAGATCCCTGATGTTGGGATCCAAATTGTCAAATCCCACTGGGGAGGATTAGCAGATGGGAAAATGGGGGAAAAAAGCCCTTCCAAAAAGACCAAAAATGACCTTTCCCAAATTACATACAAATTGTTGTCATACAAATTGCTGCTTCTGCGCTGAAAGGAGGCATAATCTTTTTGAAACTCTTGACAATGGCACATATGTTCAGATGAGCTCTTCTGGAATCATGCTTATTCATCCATCCTCCAATTACTGCTGGTTATCCTCCTATTACAGCTCCAGCAGCACTGATGTTAGATAATCGAGAGAAGGAGATAGGATCAGAATTCTGCAACATGCTAATGCTCTTCACTCTCCACCCCTCTCTGAAACAAGGTTGTGGTGAGGTAGGGATCAGCATCTGCTCCCAGGTAGCAGCAGTAGGATGAGAAGTGATGGCCTTAAGTTGTGTCAGAGGAGATTCTGATTGGATATTAGGAACAATTAGTGCTCAGAAATAGTGGTGATGCAGTGGCACAGGCTGCCCAGGGAGGTGGTGGGATCACCATCCCTGGAGGTGTTCAGAACCGTGGAGATGTGGCATTTGGGGACATGGTCAGTGGGCATACTGAGATGGGGTGGGGGTGGACTTGGGGATCTTACAAGTCTTTTCCAACCTTCATGATGCTGTGATTCTCTGAAGACACGGATGGAAAAAGGAGTGAAGATCAGCAGGAGAGTGCCTGAAGAGCAGCAGAAAGGAATGCCAGCCACTACAGCCAGTAGAACAATTTCATGAGGGGCCCAACTTCAGTGCCTCTGTACAAATAATTATAGATGGGAAAAAAAGGGGAAGATGGAATTGTTATTCCAGTCTCAGAGGTATTAGAGCAAATGCCAGTACTCACAGGTTAGCAAATGGCTAATGGATGATGGCAGTGGCTACTGGACACCATTACTGAGAAATCTGCCACACGCTTTCTAGGAGCACAACACGCTGGGATGCCCCTCTTAAGTGCCTGAACACTAATGTGAGCAGCACGATAAATAATCAAGGTGAATTAGAGATGTGTACGTGCCTATGGTCTACAGTCTTATTGGACATCACAGAGATACCATGACCAGAGTGCTGCGATGGAATGATACTTACTCCTCAAGAAGGATAAGTAGGGAGACAAGGAGGGGGTGTCACCCTCCATGTCAGCATATTTGAAAAGAGAAAAATATCTGCAGTTGCTGTTCTGTTCACTCGCTGCAAGTGATTGATGATGGGCTTGTGATAATGGTAGTTCATTTTAAGAGTTCTTATGGAGACACAAATCACTATTAATTAAATGATTATATGAAAAATCACTGGTTGAGAGATGAGTTTGTTAATAAAACAGTGATGAATTACGTGGTGGGTTTAATTAGAGAGGAAGTGCTTTACCCTTAAGTCTGTTCTGTTAATTTTCATATGGAAGGCTTGCACCTTTTGGTAAGCTATTCTTTTTTTCAGTAAATGCACATTTACCAGCATTTATCCATACCTCTGCTAAAACTATCTAAGGAAACAGAAACATCAGTTTGTGATTCAGTATTGCCACTTGGACAATGCGGGGTGACCCAAAGGAGTTAAGGTAGTGCTGATGAAGAGCACATAGCTGTGCATTTCGGAGGCTTATCACAGAATTCATACTAAGCAAATCTTCGCTTTTAAAGGCACACAGGGCAGGGAGCAAATCCAAGCTCTCAGAGAAGCTCCTGCTTAAAGGATGGGTGCACTTCAGCACGTTCTGGGGCAGAAAGACCCAACAGGGGGCTTTGCAACCACCACTCCTGCAGCACAGAGTGGAGGAGCAGCCAAGAAGCTGTGTCTGTGTGCATGTGTGTGTGCAGCACATGGCTTTGCCAAAAGGTGAAATCCTCTTTGAGCTCAGTCTCTGGAGATGGTGCCAGTGCCTTCTTTGGCTGTGCTTGCTGACATCCCTCTGGATGCTTCTCTGAGAATGATGTCTGCACATAGCAGGGGAATGATCATGGAATCATGGAATGGCTTGGGTTGGAAGGGACCTTGAAGATAACTAAAGTATCCCTTTCAGTATCTAAAGGGGAGTTACAGGAAAGAAGGGGACAAACTCTTTGGCAGTATCTGTTGTGGTAGGAGAAGGGGAAATGGTTTCAAGCTTAAAGAGGGAAGATTCAGGTTAGATATAAAGAAGTCTTTTACAGTGAGAGTGGACTTTCAAGGTCAGACTGGATGAGGCTCTGAGCGCCTGATGGAGATGTGGGCGTCCCTGTTCATTGCAGAGGACTTGGACTAGATGGCCTTTAATGGTGCTTTCCAACTCTAAGGATCCTATGATTCAGTGATGATAATGGACTTATGCTACAGCCAACCAGACACCTCTAAGATGTAAATTGAAGGGCACGTGGTGAATGGTTGAGAGTGCAGAGCTTTCCTGGTGCAGCACGAGAGGACACGAGGAGCCAGATCTAGCTTATACTTGTCTCTACTGCACACAGGAACCCTGGAGTGAACCAATCCCAAGCCTCTCTCCAGAAATAACTAATTTTTCACTCCTATAAGGGCCCTGGGAATTAACTAACATGGAAAATCACAGACCCAAGAAAGGAAGGAGCCAAGTTAGCTGATACAGTAGACTTGCCCTATATTAGTACAGCAGAATCTGCAGAAATCTATTTTCCCTAAAAGTAAATGAGCCCATCAGGGACTGGCAGTCCTGTTATCACTAGAATGACCTTTGGTTTCTAAAGGATGAAGAAAACCCACTTGCTTCAAGTCAGTCCCCCCAGGAGAACCGGGCATCTAGGATCTGTCTCTTCGTCAGGCACATTTTTCATTACAAATGCAATATTGTTCTGTTCATTCTGTTCTGAGTCCGATACCCCGAAAATATTCATGAGAAAGTATGCGGTCGAATTAATGTGGGTAAATAAACCTTTATGTGTTTAGGAAGGCTTGTTTTTGTGCTGGGTTTCTATTGCCATAGCAATCTGCAACGGGATGGTTGGTGCTGAATTAAAAAAATGGTTCAGTGGGGGAACTGCAACAGGAAGCACTACTAAACGAGCAGCAGCATTAATGCTTCTGCAACAAGCTCACATTCGCCTTCTAGCTTTCAGTGCAATGTACAATTTGTTTAATTATGTGGTCTGACCAAAATTTTCTAAATAAGCCAAAATAAAGTGCAAGCAGAAGTAATTTCACTGAATTTCACATCTCTTAAGCATCACTAATGCTGGACACTAAGCACCAGCTGCACATCTGCTGTCCTGAGCCTGGCTGCTGGGTCGCAGGTAGTTTTTTAGACTTAGAATGGGTTGAAAAGGACTTCAAAGATCATCTAGTTTCAACAACATTTCTGCTGGTAGATGGAGACATGGGCACCTTTAAGAGATAGCTCATTCTACCTGTTTGAGATACTTCTCTGAAAGACATGGCTCAAATCACTCACTTCATCATGCATTGGCAAGGCAACCTAGCTCAGCTACCCAGCAGTCAGCACGCATCCCAAGTTACAAGAAGAAATCTACCCAGCCCCTTAATTACCTAGTATATAGTGGGGTCCTCATTCCATTAGATTCACTTTGCAGAGACTGCAGCCCTGGTAGAGAACGACACGCTCTCACCTTTGAGGTAGAAGCTCTTCCTATGAAAGTCCCATCTAAATTTGGAGGCAGGTTGTTTTCTGTGCACATTTAGTGGATGTGCAGAACAGTCCATTAAGAGTTCTTCCAGCATTTCCAAGCTGCATGTAGCATTAAAAAGTATATCTAAAGTCAATTAAATATGATGAAATCATGCTAATACAGACTCAAAACCTCCTGGTTCCTGAATCCATTTGGAGGTGTCAAAAACAGTACTAAAAAAGTGCTACAGGACACAAACCTGACAGGCATTGACCAGTATTATGGTAGGAAGAAAAGAGGATCTTCTTATTCCACATCTTGGCTCTCTGGATGCAGGAATTAAACCAGATCTTTGTGTTATATTGATGTATGCAGTTCTTCAATGCAATACCAAAGACAAAAAAAAAATTTAGCTGGTTATTTGTGTGGTTTAGCAGTGCAGGGGGGAGAATTGCACATGTAGGGTGCAGTTTTTACATCTAACTTGCACATCAGGAAGGGATCTATAAAAATGCCATTTGATTTCCACTGCTGGGATGACCTTGTGAGATGAGAAGAGTCAGAAAGAATGCTTAAGCAGAGTGACAATGACAAGAGAAACGCTTCCCAAAACTTTGCAATTTGTTTTCTTTTTCGATCAGAACTCTCCTTCTAAAGAACCTTAACGCTTTAACAGTCCAGAAGTGCTGCCAGTCAACATGAGAGGGGACAGAATGTCTTGCACAAGCTACAGCAGATCAAATTCACCTCGGGGTCGATATCACTGTTGTTTTGAAGGACTGAAAGTGGAGAAAAAACACAAAGAAAAAGACAGATTTAAATTGAACTCAGCTTGCTGAATGGCATGAAGCGTTCATCAAGGCCTTCTAAAGCCTCTTCTCTTCTCCCGTCTCCCTCTTGGGCTCATGCATCTCCTGCTCCCCTGTGCAGCTCACCAGGAGCTGGTGCAACCAGATGTGATGCTGTGGTTCTCAGCTGGCTTCTTCTCAGCCACTGGCTGGCCTTCAGGTGGTGCATTTCTCAGCTGTTATTCAACCACAGTCAGCAAGACGTTCTTTTCCGAGACATGATTTAGACCAAGTAATCTTTGTTTTCAGTAGTGCTGCATCATAAAATTAGGTAATTACTTTTGTAAATCTGTCAGGGCGCTGAGTAATTATCTAATTTAGAACACTTAAAATAAAAGGCAGGAAAATTCTACTCTCTCTTCCATGTGTTGCTTCAAACAATTAAACCAGGGGATAGAGACATACTAATAAATTCTATTGTATTAGGTGAGCTGGGCCAGCATTCAGAAATGTCTGTGAGCATCAAACTGTGAATTTTCTTTTGACTGCATTCATTCTCTTTTTCTGTTCCAATTGTACACAGTAAGGAAGTTTATTGCAAGGAATCAGATTTCTGCCTTTCAGCTATCTAATGGGAGGCTGCAGGAAAGAAGAAACCAGGCTTCCTATGAGGTGCACACTAAAAAGACAAGACACAAAGAATACAGGCTGCAGCAAGGGAAATCTCAGGAGAAGAGGCTGCCCAGAGGTGTGGTGCATGCCCCACACTTGGACTGTGCTCTGAGAACCTCCTGGAGCTGTAGATGTCCATTTTGGTTTCAGGGGAGTCAGACCAGATGGCTTTTAAAGATCTCTTCCAAATCAAACAATTCTGTGATAAAGGAAAATCTCTTTCCAGCATGAGACTGGGAGCAGGTTCCTGGAGTGTATGGAATCTGTTCAAGGGCATTTTCAGCAGCTTATCAGCTGGCGATAACCTCAAGCTACAGGACTGGATGTGAATCCCGCTAGGGTCAGAGGTTGGACTAAAGAATTTCAAAGATCCCTTCCAACCCAAGTTGGTGTCATAGAGTCGTAGAATCATTCAGGTTGGAAAAGACCCCTAAGACTGAGGCCCACCAACATTGCCCACTGACCAATGGGGCAATGAGGTCCACCAGTGCCACATCTCCACAGTTCCGGAACACCTCCAGGGATGGTGACCCCACCACCTCCCTGGGCTATCTGTGCCCATGTCTGACCACTCTTTCTGAGGAGATGTGTTTCCTAATATCCAACCCAAACCTCCCCCAGTGTAACTTGAAGCCATTCCCTCTCATCCTATCAAATTCAAACAGTTATAAATCTATAATTCAGTGTTTCTCACAAGACTGACAAATGGAAACAAGTTTGATCCAAGCAAGATCATGTTGCCCAAGCTAAAATCAGTTGAACAGGGTCTTTTCAGAAGCAGGATCACATAAGCTCCCTTCAGCATCAAAATGAGCCGAAGCCAACATTGAAATGGAATCAATTATAAGGCGGGAAGTGACAGGGCAAGGCGGCTCTCCAGAGCAATTTCAGGCTGAAAGGCAGTGTCCTCTTACATTGCCAGCAAATGGCATCACTGGGAGGGGAAACCACCCAGACTCCATGCTGTGCCATCAGCACTGTGGCCTGCGGTTGGAGGAAGCCTGCTCCCTCTCCCAGCCCACCACTAAAACTTCACAACCCACACTCTACACGAACACCCGCACGTATTTCAGAGCCTCCTCGTTCTTCGTGAAGCAGATGCCTGGTATCCCAGCCAGTTCTATTGCGAGAGGCCCCACACCTCCCTCCATCTGCTCCTGAAGCCTACGCAGACAACGAGCCGTGCAGCCTCGCGGTGATGATTTGGCCTCGTGCCTCCACAAAAAACACAGCCCTCCACTTCAGCTGGTTCCTTTTTGGTGTCTATAATTATCTTCCTTCAAAAACACGAACATAAGACCGTCGATATTTTTGATAAAGTTTAAGCCATTGCCCTAGAGAGAGAAGGGGAATATCGCAGAGACACAAAATGTCTTGGAGATGCCCTATGGGTGTTTGTAATTTATAACAAGACTCAATATGCCTTTAGAAAGGATGGAGATGGAATGACAAATGCTTGCTAGGCCTGCCGGAAAGGCAGGATACAATTTCCATTGGAATTTTACCTTTTCCTTCCCCCAATGAAAAATTTTAATGTTTCTCCAAAACAGCAAATTCCAATACCTTTGACGGCTGGACAGACCTCAAGGTCTTCATTCAAATGAGATGAACATGTGAAGCAGGAGCAGCCCTCGGGCACAAAACATTTTAAATCCAAATTTCAAATACCTCTGAATTTCGAAGGAGATTCAGGGACTGTCTGCTGCAACGGGGGGGAGAATAAAACTGATGTAGAATCGTAGGACCAGAGAATCGATAAGGTGAGAAAAGACCTCTAAGGTCATCTATTCCAACCTACCACCAATATCGTCCACTAACCCATGTCACTCAGTGCCACATCTCCACCTTTCTTGAACACTTTGACTCCGTCACCTCCTATCAGATTCAAAATGCAAGTTTTGCAAGTTCATGGAAGATGAACACAGTTAATATCTAAAATTTTTAATTGTGTTTTAATGCTAAACTACATACTGAAGTGGAAATATTTGGCCTTACTTTTACTAAAGAATCTCAATTAAAAATCCTTTTCACCTCCCTCATGCTCTCCCGAATTTCACGATGACTGATTTCAACTGAATGTTCTTGTTTTAATCACTTATTTAATACCTCCCCCACCTTTCCAACCCAATGTCACTTCTATAAAGGTTTTCATTAAAAAAAAAAACCTGTAACACAGACAAAACATCCCAACGCACCCGGACAAATGCTGGGCAGAGGCCCTAACAATTAGACATTATTGCTAACCCATCCAACAGTTGTTCAACAAAGGAAAAGCATTGTTAGAGGGGAAAAAATACCCCGAAAAACAGAGTAATCAAGAGAACATGTATTCAGATGCACATTAGAAACAAGTGTAACCTTATTGCCTCTTCTCCATGCTGGAATAAATAGATAATTGCTTGTGCATAAACATAGGAAGGGCTTAGGTCTCCATAAACAATGGATTAATCTCCGAGAACATCCACAAGCACCAGGACAAAACAAAAGGACTAGAAACACACCTTTCTGGAGGGAGCACACTGCATCATGCTCTGAGCTCTGCACTCAGCCCAGAACCACAGAGCTTTCTCTCTCAGTCTGATTTTAAAGATGGGGAAATTCTCAACTAAAGCCCCAAATCATGTCTTCTTGGCACTCACTAGTATGGCAAGGCCCAGGCTGATGCACATGAGGTGCAGAAGGGCTGTAACACATTCCTTCCTCTAAATCCCTGTGCACGTTCTGACTCCAAGCACCACTCATGGACATCACTAAACTCACCCCTCACTCCTTTTCTCTGACTGTGTTTTCTAAACTCTCTTAGGCATGGGTAGATTTCTCCATCATTAGAGCTATTGCAAACACAAGAGCCCAATCCAATGGAGATCTGCTGCTTGTATCTGATGGTGACCATGCTGGGGAGTGGAGACATGGCCAAGATAGCAGCCAGCATATTGCTGTTCTTAACATAGGCGCATACGCACGGATGGAAGTACATGCCTGCAAATCTGAGGCCAATTGCAGCCTGATTCTCCTATTAAATCATTAACTATTTTCAAGCATCAAGCTGTTTCTGCTGATCTCAAATAAACTTAATTTTTCACACTGTCTGGGTACCAAACCCAATCAGGTCTGTAACTGTATCGCAGTGTAACAAACATAACGAGGCTTGAATTCCTGCAGGGCCTTGAGGCATCCAGAGCTTTCTGCATTGGCTCTCAGTAAATATCCAAGCATTCCTTTTTTAGCAGAAATGCTCATAAGAAATTACTTTCAAGATCTCATGGGTGCATATTTGAGACTCCAAAGGCTGTATCCATACACACACAAGCATGTTATTCATGCCAGAACTGCTCATCCAATCAAGGAACGGAAATGCTACTACTGTTTGTGGTTCATTTACCCAAATGCTCCAGAATACCACAACGGAAATTTAGAATAGTTGGGACCACTACAGCAGTGAAAATATTTGAGAAATGCATGATAAAAAATTCTAACATTACACTAAAAATCCCATGCTGCTTTCGGAGGAAAAAGGGAAAAAAAAAAAAAAAAAGAGAGAAAATTAAAACAATTATAAAACAATCGGAAAGCAGAAGTGGATGAAGATCTGTAAAAATTATAGCTTTGCTAATACATTTATTCCAGACCTGCGTTTAATTACACTTCAGCTTCAGTTAAGCAGAGAAAATTGCTGCAATATGGAGCAAAAGGCAACGTTTTGGTTCGGGTGTCTTTCATTTACGCTCAGCGGGATGTGAGGGGGTTTGGCTCTCAAGCTAATGGGGAAAAAAAAGAAACCATGAATCATGAGCACACCCTCGTGTTTTACAGTAAAACTGCAGTTAGGGACTAAAAATTCCTTGATGTCACACTTCACGTGTTCATAACTAATCCTACTTGTCCATTTCTTTTAATTAGAACCGTAACTTCCTCACTGTGTGTAGGACTTAAAAATCCTGTCTCATCTGGATGTCCCATTTGGAACAAACTGAACATATCCCAATATTTCAATTTGCATTTTAAAGCCAGTTCACCAGGTGAGGTCAAAGAAGCCAACTACTCTTTATTTTGCAGACTATAAGCTACGCAGCTTTTGTTAAGGAGAATTCCTATCACATTTTTGCTGTTCTATTGCTTCGGCTTAAGGTGTAAGACAGAAGAAAGATAAGAAAGAAAAGCAGTAGTTGAAATTCTGAAGCATTTCATGTAGAATTTATAAGAAATTCCCAATTCATTCATGTCTTTGTTTTCTAGAAACAGACGTAGAATCATAGAACCCTTAAGGTTGGAAAAGACCGCTAAGATCATCAAGTTCAACTGTCTTCCTACATGAATTTACACGACTACAGCCCACATGCAGCTACATAGCACCTCTCCAATCTTTCCTGCAAAGCACTCCTCTTCAGTCTGCCTTCAAACAGGAGGATGGCAGATATCAAGAGGAGTGGGATGGCGGGCACTTCACATTTAACAGCATTGTGCAGTGGGCCGCAAACTGTGGGAGAAAAGGAAAGGAAGGAGGCATCAAGCCTTTGACAGATACAAAACAAGCCTTTGAAAAGCACACTTGGAGTGATTTTCATGGAAGGATGAGAAACATTCTACAATTTATGAGCAAATAAGTATGTCGCTCACAGCAAGCAAAGTCAAGAGTTAAAGATGGTTGTACATTTTGTGGGATGATAAGAGTGTTTTGCAGCATGCAGAGTCTTGTTCTCCAGCAGGCTCCTGCAGAGAGGGATGGGAAGAACCACTGAAATTTTCCTGAGATGTAAATGTGCCCCAGAGATATGTCGTTATTTACATCATATTGAAGGCAATGTTGGATGGGGCCTTGGGCAGCCTGATCTGGTGGCTGGAAACCCTGCTCATGTCAAGGGGGTTGGACCTGGATGATCTTTAAAGTCCTTCTAAGCCGTTCTATGACTCTCAGTTTTCCTCGAGAAAAAGGGACAAGGGGATGATGCCAAGAAGAAAACTAGCTGATCATGAGCCTTCAGTGTGATTGTGTATAAAAGAAGGAGAACAGCAATGATTTGGTATGAGATGGTGATGATCAATTCACACCTGAAGTCAAAACCAGTGCAAATACATGGCAGAAGAAACGAGTTGGGCTGAGGAATACAGGGGTGAAATTAAAGGAAGGGGAGCACTTCATGCTTATTCTTAATAGCTTTAGAAGTGTCAAAAAGGATGCTGAGGCACATCTTTCTGGTTGCCCCGTGTTATTCTTCAAATCTTCCTTAAAAAATCAAGGAAAAAGGGTAGGAAAAGGAAGGGAAGGGAAGGGAAGGGAAGGGAAGGGAAGGGAAGGGAAGGGAAGGGAAGGGAAGGGAAGGGAAGGGAAGGGAAGGGAAGGGAAGGGAAGGGAAGGGAAGGGAAGGGAAGGGAAGGGAAGGGAAGGGAAGGGAAGGGAAGGGAAGGGAAGGGAAGGGAAGGGAAGGCAGAAACCTGTGTTCTTCAAATAGAAGTGACTGCTTGAGGGCAGTGGTCTTGGAAAAGAGGTGTAAGAGCACAGCTAGTCTGGAGAGGAAGCCCTACAGAATCCGCAGAAAAAAAGCAAAATTTTGATTAATATTCTTGCATTAAGCACTTGTTGTATCTAAAGGGGAAAATACATTGAAAGGGGAAAAAGGATGCTTGAAGAGTCACTTAACAGTCAGAGCATGTATTCTGCTTCCGTAATTTTATTTACAGATATTGCATTTTGTTTATTTCTCAGTCTATGTGCTAATGCATGGTATTGCTTACTACTGGACATGAGTTAATTATTTTCCTGACCACATGTCAATTACCATTTAAACAAGAAAATATGCTTTCAATTTTCCACACCGTCACATTATGGTTACTGGAGATAATTCATAAATTGTGAAATCTTCCAACCTGCTGCTCCAATTTCTTGGGATATTTCAGCTGCAAAACTCTGATAATGAAAACATTGTGGAGTGCTGCCATGGTAGGAGCTTTGGGCAAGGCTTGCAGGCTGCCGCATGGGTGCTGCTCTGAGGCTTAGCTAATGGGACAGACAATACTGGCCACAGCATCAGGCTTTGCTGACCATACAAAACAATGAAAATATTTATACATAGCACTGCAAGGGATGATTGGATTTCACATATGATAAAGAGAAAGTTATGGGGACACTTCCCATGAGATGCGAGTGACCATTTCAGGACTGAGATCACAAGGCCAACAGGACCCAGATAATGTGATGTCCCACGAGGACCAGATGATCTAGGTAATAAAATCAGGTAGTAGATCTAGGTAATAAAATAAAATTTCATTATAACCTGTGATAATATTTGAGAGGTCTGCTCGTGTGGCATACTTGCAGCCCCACAGCCCCTGTCTACAACAAATACCAGCAACTCCACTTAGAGCACTGCTTAAACTGCTAGGAGAGGAGTCATCTGCTCCTTCTGGACACACAACATTTCTACATCTGTAGATTATCTGACTTTGGGAATGCTGGCGGGTGACTTCAGCTAATGAAGAAAAGTCATTAGCAAAGCATTTCTAGGCAGAAGGCTTGCAAGGAGTTGGGAAAGATGCATTCCCCAGGAGTGTAGCATCCATCTAGATGAATACTCTTTATGTTGAACAGATGAATTGCTATCTTTATGTGTGCTTTCTTACATAGCCAAGAGAAATGGGCAATAACGCTTCATAAAGGGTGCTCACAAATAGAGCACAAGAGCTCAATGCTTTCAGGATCCCAAACAAACCATCTAAGTTGCCACAATGTCAAGCCAATGGAGCTTGTTTCCATGGCAGAATGAGCCTACGAGTACTTCTCTGCCCACACAACTGCTCTGAGCAAACAAAGAATGCATATCAAATAAAGAAGAGGAGAAAAAAAAAGACTGGAATATAATCACATAACCCAGAATACAGTGACCAAAGGTTGGCTGATACGAAACGCGTCCATTCTCTGCATTCTCTCCTCCAGCTTTATTAACTGTGGGATAAGAGAGTTCTCAGAGACATCAGGATAGTTATGCAGTAGGACAGGATGAAATAAAATGGGGGAAAACAAAAGAAATGGGTTGTCAGCCACCACGTAAGAGTTGCACAAAGGAAGAACAAAACCGAGTGTTATTAAATGCTGTATGAATCCTCCAAATACTCCTGCTGTTAAGTTGCATTGCTTCCATATTTCCAATGGGATAATGATGAACACTTCTTTATAATTATTTTCCAAGCATTAAGGTAAGGCTATTTTCTCTGACTCCTTAACATCTCGCATTAGCAAATAGCCCCAGAGATTTTGATTAAAGTAGTTTTTAACTCTTTAAATTGTAATATTCATAGGAGTATGACAACCTGATATTAGGAATCATGAACATCATGCCCAAAAGATACACATGACATTACATATGTGTGCAGATAGTTAATAGTGACATATCTTCAAGATATCTCCTTACAGCAGAGCATCCATCACATTTCTATATAAAAAACTACAATATTAAAAATGACACAGCTGCTTACTCTCAAAGAGGAAATTACAAAGCTCAGCAGTAGGAGAGTACATGTGGTTTGCTTCCACTGGCGTTACATTGGCTTCTAGAAAATGTAATTCTTACCAATGTTACCAAAGCTGAGGTTCCCATTAAACCAGCACTCCTTTTTCAGAGGAGCAAGGCAATAGGACAGATTGAAACACCACCAGCATAACTCATGCTTTATGAGTTACAGAGAGGATTACTGTCTGCCATCATCTCTGTGATCACATGCGGCACTGAGACAAGGGTTGAAGCACCCATCCTTTGCTCCCAATCCTCCTTAAATTAATGCAGTTAAGAATGATGGGAAGGAAAAAAAAAAACAACTGTATTGTTACACTTCTCCTTTTTACAAAATGAAAGTTTTTCAATCCCACGTCAAAAAAGTTTTCAAGGAAATGTCGGCCAACTGATATTGAAAGAACCCAAACCAGCCAAACCAACCCAAAACAAATCTTTAAAGTCTTGTTAAACAGTGCACAACAATAAAACAGAGTCCACTTGGTCCAGAGAAAACCAAACGTATCCTGTCTGTTTCAGTCAGTGGAATATCAGAAAGCTACCTTGATAAGGAGGTGTTCAGAGGTCAGCACATTCTTTCTGAAGAGTGCATTCTTTGTGCATCACCATCAGCTCCCTCACGGTGGCCTGCAGCTCCTTGTTGGCTTCACAGCCTCTTGTTGGCCCCACAGCTCCCCAAAGGGATCAGAGGGACAGCACTGATCTCTGCTCTCTGTTAGCAGCTATAGGGCACAAGGGAATGTCAGGGGAGGGTCGGGTGGGGGTGAGGACAGTGGGCATGGCACAGCTCCCCAGGGCATGGCCCTGAGCTGCTGGAGCTCACGGAGTGGTGGGACATCACTCACAGTCACGGGGTTTGGACTTGGGTGGTGCTGTGTGCAGCCAGGATTGTGTCCCAATGGGTCCCTTTCAAGTCCGGATATTGTGTGATTCCCTGGAGAAGAGGGCTTGGATGTCCTGTCTGTGCGTGCTGGGGGGCACTGAGCAGTGCCCAGAGCCAGCACACACAGCAATGGGCACAACTGAAGCCACAGGAACTCCCAGGGAAAGGTCAGGAAGTTCTTTCCCATCTGTGCGGGTGAGAAGCGCTGCACTGCCTGCCCATTGAGGATGTCTTCAACACCCAATGGGACACAGCCCTGAGCAGTGGATGCTGTGGGACTCCAATGGGCAGTGATGGAGTGGGCGATCCCAGAGGTACCCACAGCCCCAAGCATTGAGCAGTTTGGAGTCTGGGGGATTGTAGAACTCTTCTCTCCCACCGGATAAGGAAAACCATGAAGATCACACCAATGGCAAGGAGAATTGTACCACCATTCTGGAGACCTGTTCTGTAAGACACAGAGCTGAAAACCTCTCTTCTTTCACTGTCAGCTCTCTGCAACCCCGTGTGATCCCCCACACAGGGTTCTGTTAAATGGGGCTTGGGGGGATGGGATGTATAGAGACTGCATACAGCCGCGGCGTATGCGGTTGCTCTGGGGGATGGCAGATGTGCAAGGGAAAGCTACCCTTGGTGCAAGAGCCAATGCTATCTCTCCTCGTCGTTCTTAGTTTCATTTTCTGCGCTTCTTGGAACCGAGTACGTTTACAGGAAAAGCTTGTTTGTGGTACCTTTGACCTCAACCGATATGTGCAGTTGGGGCAGGGCACTGCCTGGTTGGGGGCAGGGCTGAGCTGCAGCCCCCAGGCACCGCATAGCCCCCCCCTGCTTCCTGCAGGCAGCTCAGCACCACCACACCATTCACCACCTCCATCTGCCAAGGTGAGCAGGGAGAAGGTTGGAGTGGGAACAGGGTGAGAACTCTTGGTTTGGGATAAAGACAGTTTAATGGGTAAAGCAAAAGCCACATACGCAAGCAAAACAAGGAATGCGTGGAGTACTTTCCATCAGCAGGCATTTGTTCAACCACCCCCAGGAAAGCCAGGCTCATCATTTTGTTGTCTCATTTTGTTGTGAAGACAAACGCCATTAGTTTCAATGTCCCCCTTCCTTCTTTGTTCCCCAGTTTTATCACCAAGCACGACACCATATGGAATAGGACATCCCTTCGGTCCGTCTCCTCAGCTCCCTGTGCGCCCACAGCCCTCACCAGCAGGGCAGCATGGGGATGGGACAGCACTGAGCTCTGTGTGAACACCACTTGATGGCAGCCAGAACACTGGGCTACTATCACCATGTGTTCCATCACAAATCCAGAATACAGCAATGCGTGAGCTTCAACGAAGAAAATTAACTCTCCCCCAGGCAGCAACATCTCTTTCCCTGGAGATGTTCAACACACAATGGGACATAGCCACGGGCAGTGGGTGATGGGGGACCCCGGAGGGCAGGGGTGAAGCTGGTGACCTCCAGAGATGCCTGCAGCCCCAAGTGCTCTGTGATTCTGCCGTTTGGGAATTGTGGGATTCATGGCTTCTGTCGGGAAAGGAAAATTGAGAGAACTACAGCCACGAGAATGACACCCCCCCCAACAACCGTGAGACATTTCCAGTATTTCCTGCAGAAGGTCTGCTCTCTCTTTTTCCTGTCTTCTTTGTACCTCTTCACGTGATACTTCACCTTCTCTTCCATTAAATGGGGATCCAGGTACATCTCATTGCTGTAGTACTTGCCCTCATTCTCCTGCACCATTTGCTGGATCTTCTCCATCAGCTGCTGGACCTGCTGGTCCCGCTCAGCCCCTCTGGCCCAGTTGTTGATGCTGCAGTATCTGTACCCACAGCTCTGGATCACATCACACAGAGCTTTGTTATTAGTGTATTTCACGTAGTTATCCAGGGACCCCGACACCAGCTCTTCTCCACGGGTGAACACGACAATCGTGTATCTGAACACGTCGAATCCAAAGACGTCCTGCACGCTCTGCACGGCCTCCTTGTCCTCCTGGGTGAAGCGGCCCAGCTGGGTGACCAGCAGCACTGCGTGGGGACCCGGGGAGGACAGCTCGATGCAGTGCAAGATTTCTTTGTGCACCTGAGCATTGTCATCCCACAAATAGAAGATGTCGGCCGTGTCGATCACCGTGATGTCTTGGCCGTTCCAGTGCCCGTCTGCCTTCTGGCAGCTCAGCGTCACCGGCTTGGTGGCCAGCTTGGACTCGAAGGCACATCGCCCCAGAAGGGTGTTCCCTGTAGCACTTCGTCCCCCCCCAGTCTTCCCAACCAGGAGCAGCCGCATCGCTGAGTCCCCGTTGTCCCTGGGCAGCATGGGAACACGCCGGGTGGATGTGGTTACACTGCGGGGACAAAAGCAGAGGCACAGGGCTCCAGTTAGGCAGTGGGGAAGTGGTGTGGTGACAGGAACTCATAACGGTGACATGAGTGCGGTTGGGGCCCAGGTTGGGGCTGAATGTGGGACTGGGGGCTCCCCATGAGAGCGCCGACAGATGGGGTCTGTGCTGTGCCCGTGTGGGCATGAGGGTTGGGGAGGGGGCATAGGGGAAAATAGAGAGGAAAAGGGGGACGGGGAGAAGGGACAAGGGGAAATGGGGAGGGGGGAATGGGGAAATGAAGGGAAGAGTAATGGGGAAAAGGGAAGGAGGGAAAACACAGAAATGCAGAGGGCACAAGAGGAAAAGGGAGAAGGGAAGAGTGATAAATAGGGGGAGGAGAAAAAGGAAGAGGCGGAAATGGGGTTAAAGTGGAAAAGGGGGAGAGTGGACACTGGGAAAATGTGTCCCAGTGGGGACGAGGGGACAAGGGGACGAGGGGACAGGGGGACAAGGGGCAGAGCCGCGGTCCTCCTTCACCAGGTTCCCAGGTACCTGCAGCTCCTTCCCAGCTTCAGTTTCCAGCAGCTCTGGAGCAGGGTGTGCAAAGTTGGGGGCCTCCCACCAGAGCTGCACAAGCTGGATCTCACCCCATGGGTGCTGCTCCCCTTTACCTGGACGTGCACCGTGTGTGCTTCAGCTGCCGGAGTGTCGAAGGAGCACGGCTTGCCAGTCAGCAGCACCCTGCAGCCCTGCTGGGTGCACGTCTGTGTCAGCTCCTGCAGCACTGGGTGTGACTTCAACACCTCCTGCCCCGGAACACAGTTCCGTATCACACTCCCCCCAGCAAGCACAGCTGCAGCTCTTCCTGATGTGTTCAACTGAATCATAGAATGAGCTGAGTTGAAAGGGAGCTCAAAGATCATCTAGCTCCACCTGCTGCTGTGCACTGTTTGCCACCCACTGCAGCAGGTTGACCTCATCTCATGAGGGCCTCATCTGTGGCCTTGAACACCTCGAAGGATGGGGTACCCACACTTCTCTGGGCAGCAGTGTCAGGACCTCACTGCCCTTTGTGTGAAAAATTTCCCCAGTATCTGACCTAAATCTCTCCTCTTTCAGTAGATCACACTCCACCTCCATCCACACCATCCCCACAACCTCCCCACTCCATCCCATCTGTATCCATACCCCACTCCACCTGCAATCCCTTCCCATCCATTCCTGTACTCCTGCAGCTGGTTTTAGCCTCTGCCTTGGGCTATCACAGCCCCTAGCTGTGGTGCAGAGTTCCAGGGTACCCCAACCCCACAGGGGGACCGAAGGGACATGGCCACACTTGGAGAGGCTGCAGGGCGCTGAGTAGGAAGGGGACACGACATGCTGTCAGACACTGCCACCAGCTCTTTATTCTCAGTGCACACAAAGGTTTCAGCGTTACCTTGGAAGGGAGATGGGGGGATGCAGGGCTGGGGGTGATGCCAGCCCTGGGGCTGCTGTGGGGCTGCAGTGGATTCACCCAGGCAGAGTCCTGGGCATACCCAGAGGGGCAGAGCATGGGGCAGGGATGCAGGACACAGCTGTCCTCTGTCACCACAGCACTAGTGGCAGCAGCTGGGGAAACGATGTCCACCCCCTCAGCTTCCAGGCCAGTAGAGCACAAAACCATCGCGACTCTTGTGGAAATCGGGAGCAGCCACATCAGGCTGAGTTTCCACAGTCAGCAATCTCTTGCGCCCACGCAGACTCAGCTGGATGCGGTCAGAGACATGGACCTGCAGCTCCCGCTTGGTCCTGCAAGGACACAGCTTCAGCACGGGGCTGTGGTCACCCTGGGGGGCTGCACTGCCCCCGCTGGGTGCCCCTTGGGGTAGGACTCAGCCCCACTCACGCTCGGCAGTGCTCCAGCAGGACGCCCACCAGCTCGCCCACCCGCTCGTCCCCCCGAGGTTGTGTCTTGTGCAGGCAGACGGCCAGGTCATCGTGGTTCTGCGTGTGGAAGACCACCAGCTGCGCCCGGCAGCTCGTCACACTCAGCCCTGTCACCTGCAAGGGTCACAAGGGGGTGTCACAGTGTGGGGACACTGAGACAACTCTGTCCCAGGGAGCTTTGCTGTGCCAACGCAGGCAGCTCTACAGCATGGACATGGGGATGATGGAAGAGTCTTCATGCTGGAGAGGGGCAATTAGGCCTCATGGCATGAACATTGAGACCACCAAGGGTTCTTCACACTGGACAGGGGCAGCTAGACCCAACTGCATGACCATGGGGAGCACCCAAGGGTCTTCATGCTGGACAGGGGCAGCTAGGTCTTGTTGGGTGGTGATGGGGAGCATGGAGGGGGCTTCCTGTTGGGTCACCAGCTCTCCAGGCAGGTCACCCCCGCTGCCACGTGGGTGTGGGGCCACTGACCATGCTGAGCGGCAGCTCCCGCATCACTCGGTACTGCTTCCGGGGCTCCAACTTGTAGAGGTGCTGGTCGGTGATCAGGATGGCACGGTCCCGGCTCTTGTTGAAGCGGTTGATCTGTAGGGCAGAGCTGAGTGAAGAGGCAGAGCCAGGGGATGCCAATGGAGACACACCGGCAGTGCCAAGACCCTCACCTTGCGGACATGGCTGGAAAAGAGGACAGTGCCAAAGTGCACCTTGTCACGTAGAGCCTGCACGCGGCGGGCGAAGGGCAGCGCCAAGCCTGGGTTCTCACTGGCCTGCAGAGAGCATGGGGTGAGATGGGAGCACTGAAGGGGTCTTAGGGTCCTGCCATCAGCTCCGTGCCCTTACCGAGGACAGGTAGTCGCGCACCCAGCCCCGCTGACACCCCCAGTCCTTCCGCAGCCCATGCAGAACCCCCATGGCGGCCACCTTGGCCCGTATCTGTGCCATGTCGGAGGGAGGGATGTTCTTGACGATCTGCCGCGCTCGCCACCTGCGGGATGAGGGCATGAGGCATTTGGGTATCACTGCTATCAGGGGTCCCCATGGGCTGGTGACCCCCTGGCTGTGCTCACACCTGCGGAAGAGCTGCTGGCTGTTCTCCTGGAAGCGGCCCAGCACAGCCGGTGGCTCTGGCCATGCCAGGCTCTTGCCAAAGTCAGGCATGGAGCGCACGCCCTGGAAGCGCCGTATCAGCTCCAGCAGGTATGCCTTCACCTTGTGCCGCTTGTAGTAGCCCATGATGGCGTAGGCGGCACGCAGGTACCGGCACCGTCGCCGGGCCAGGGCTCCACGCCAAGCCTGCAAGACACCAGCAGTCATACGGCCCCCGAAATGCTGACCCTGCCTCAAAATGTGCTTGTGGGACTGGCTGTGTGTCCCACTCCCTCCATGTCCTGCTCCATACCCTGCTCTGGGTCCATGCCCAGATCTGAAGAAATGTCCTACGTGGTGCCCTGGGTTCAAACTCTGCACCCACGTTGTCACACCCATGCCATGCTCCATGCCACCCTCATGTCACATTCCATACCATGTTCTGTGTCAGCTCCATGCCATACCCCATACCAAGCTCCGTGTCACCCCCATATCATGACCCAAGACACCCCTATGTCACATCCATGCGATGCCCCAGCACACCCCAATATAATCCCCATGCCACTGCCACACCATCCTCATGTCACCCCTATGCCATGTCCCTGGCAGTGCTTTGCCAATGCCATGCCCATGCTCTGCACCATGCTATGCCCCATTGTGTTGCCCCATTCCCAGCTTTATGCCAGTTCCCACACCACACCCACAGCACCCTGCCGCCCCACTCTCCTCTACTGAGCCCCATCACAGCCTGGTTGGGGCTGAAACCTACAGCACCCACCTTTTGCAGCAGCAGGACAATAATGGGGATGAGCTGTGCCCGCTCCTGCTCAAGGCAGAAGAGAGTGCGGGGCGTGCGGATGAAGACTTTGGTGTGGCCATAAGCCACATCATCCTGGAAGCCATGCTGCTCCATAAGGGTCTGCGTGGCCTCATGGTCAGTGGCCATCAGGTGGTTGGGCCATGTGTATTCACACGTCATCTTGTACCTGGAGACAGCGAGAGCCAACACAATGGGGTGCAAGGGCTGGGGAATCATCAGGGATCCTAGGGCCGTACCTCTGCAGGAAGCGGTCGTAGGGCTGGCGGTAGGCGAAGCCGGCACGGCGCACACGCACGTTCTCTAACAGCCCCAGATAGGCGACCTGGTGCCGGCACCGCTCCTCATCGAACAGCACTGGAGACTTCTGGTCATTAGGCTTGATGCAGCGCACATAGTATGGCTCCTGTGGGCACGCAGTGGGGATGTCAATGTGGGGACACATGGTGGCCCCATCGAGTGGTCCCAAGCCTACAAGTGTCCTGGGCTGAGGACTCCTGGGGCTTGGAGTGCACTAGGCATGGCTGGCATGGGGACGGGGCAATTTGGTGGCTTGGGGATAAAGACATGTGGCTCATGGCTTTGGGACATGCTCAACTGGCTTTGGGACCAACAAGACTGGCATGGAGACATGTCTAGCTAGCATAAGGACATCTCTGCTGCATGAAGACATGCCTGACCAGCTTGGGGACATACATGGCCAGTTAAGGAACATGCCCATTTGGCTTGGGAACATATCTCGTAAATACTGGGTCACACCAGGATGGTTTGGGGACATGCAGGACTGCCCTAGGGTCTGTACCTTGGAGGCAAGGTTTTCCACCAGGGCCACAATGGAGTTCTTGAAGAGCGTGGCAGCGGTCAGTGGGCGCTTGGTGACCTCAGTGATGCTCTGCTCACCATCGGGCCACATGGCATGCAGCACAGGGTCCGTGCTGGGGACAGAGCTGGTGTGGGGCTGGCAGTGCTGGGCACTGCCCCACTTCCCCATTGCCCCAAATTTTGCCACCCCATACCCCATAGCAGTGTCTCCCTGGCCATGCCCTCGGGCCCCCCGCTGTGTTCCCTGTCCCTGGATGTTCCCAACCTGTTGTAGAGGAGCCGTTTGAAGTCCTGGAATAGTGTATCCTTGTTCTTTTCCAGGAAACCCTCCACGGAGTACCTGAAGTGGGGGAACATCTTGCTGGGGGCTCCTCCAGCTACCATTTGGTGCTGGGGGACAGCTTTTGGCACGGAGGCTGATGGAGGCATCAGTGCCATGCCCCTGGCTGTCTCCACAGAGTTGATTTGTTCTGTGGACCCCATGACCCCATATGGATATCCATAGCTCCTGATGGGTACTCATATCCCCATGGCCCCAAACGATTCCCCCATAGACCCTCATGGTCCCCAAAGCTCTGTGGTCCACTACAACCCCAAACAGTCTCCTCCAGTTCCTCATGAACCCCCACAGCCCCATGGCTTCCCCATGCTCCCATAATGCTCCCCATTTTCTCCAAGGTGCAGTGGTCAATCACACACAAGCTAAGACCCTTCACAGTTCTCCAAGGTCTCATAGTTAACCATAGACTCCCATAGACTTCCAAGAAATACTATTACCCCTGGTCATCCCAGATGGTCCTTCGTGCTTGCCTAAAGTTCTCCATGGTCCCAAGGCCACCCATGGATGCCCATAGTCCCCACTCACACTCCTAAAGGTCTGAATGACATCACCACCTCAGTACGCCCCCGCAGTTCCCAATGGTCCTCCATGGACACATGGTCAACCATAGACCCGAAAAAGACCCCTTACAGCATCATGTCCTCCATGATCCCAAATAGTCCCTCACATCCTTCCTAAGTCCTCTATGGCCATAAGACCCCCTATGTTCTCCCATGGCTCCCCATGGCTCCTCACGTGACATCTCCAGCGTAGTGCTTGATGCGGAAGTCACGGTCAAACTCCATGGTCTTGTCAGTGGGGCAGAGCTGGGGAGCAGAGGATGTCAGGCCCAGCTCCTGGCACTGCCCCCACCTCAATCCCCATTGTTGTCCCAGAAATCACCTTGCGGCTGCTGTAGTGTGGGTGATGGCCCAGGCGGGCATCCATGTTGGCCAGGAAGAGGGCATCGGTGACAGTCCCCACAGCCAAGCAGGCCTCATCCAGCAGCGCCAGGATGCCACGGTGCGGCTGCTCCACCAGCTCCACGATAGGCTCGTTGCTGAAGTACTCAATCTAGGAGGGCAGGGGGCACCCCAGGTTGCCCCCCATGCACCCCCATTTGCCCGTGGCACCTCAAATTTCACCCTGCCAGAAGGTGTTCCCCATGTCCCCTTGTGTTCCTATGTGCCCCTCATGCTGTGTCAGATGATGACACCTGTGTCCCCCCAGGTCCCTCCCATGTCTTTGCCGTATCCCCATTTCCTCCTCACGTTCTGCCAGGTGATGCCCTCGCGCTGGTACTCCGCCTGCTCCTGCCTCAGGATGAGCTCGATGAAAAGCTGCTGCAGCTTCTCGTTGCAGTAGTTGATGCAGAACTGTTCGAAGCTGGGGCCAGGGTTCAGGTTGGCCACTGTCACCTGGCCCCACACCATGCTCCCAGGCCACCATGCCACTCTGGTCCCATCTTTCCATATGTGCTTCTCACATCATCCCCTCCAGTTGTGCCCCCCAAGCCTTGTCCCCTCCATGTGTCTCTCCTGAATCCCATCCCCTCTATATTTCCTTCCCAAGCCACCTCCTCCTTGTGTCTCTCCCAGGCGTCTCTCTATCTTCCCCATGTCCTTTCAATCCCCAATCCCTTCCACACATCCCTTCCAAGCTCTGTCCCATCCACGTGTCCCTCTCAAGTGTCCCCATCCCTTTCACATGTCCTTCCCATCCACATCTTCCATGTGTCCCTCCCAAACTCTGTTCCTTCCATATGTCCCTCCCAAGCGTCCCCGTCTTCTCCACTTGTTCCTCTTGGATCCCCTCCCCTCTATGTGTCCTTCCCAAGCCATCTCCTCCATGTGTTACTCCCATGCCCTGTCCCCTCCACATGCCCATCCCAGGTGTCCCCTTGTCTCAACCACATACAACCCATCCCCAGTCCTCTCATGTCCCCTCCAAGTCTCATCTTCATCTGTCTTTCCCATCCCATATCTTCTTTACATATACATTCCATCCTATCCACCTGTACCTCCATCCCCATCACGTGTCCCCATTCCCCATCCCCTTCCAGCATGTGGCCCATGTCACCTGTTGGTATCAAAGATCTCAAAGCCATAGATGTCAAGAACTCCGATGACGGTGCTCTTGCCATGCTGCCGGACATCGTAGCCACGTGCAGTGATGCTGGCATTGATGCGCCCTACAATCCATCCAAAGAGCCGCTCATAGATGGCCTGGGGACAGGGGAACCATGGTCACCTCGGGGACACGGTGTGGGATGGTGGGACCCCGTTGTCTTCTCCTCACCTTGGCACAGGCATCCCTGCCATAGGCGGCCTCGGTGGGGCTGTGACCCTTCGTGATGAGCTCCCCACCTCCCGTGGCCACAGTGCGGGCCAGCAATGCCTGGCGGAGCTGCTCCGGTGTTGTTCCTGTCAGCTGGGCCAGCACAGCCAGCTGCTCCACTGCCTCCAGCACCGCCACCTCACCGTCTGCCACGAACCGCACGTTGCCCTGGGGACATCGTAGTGATTGCAGGGGATGGGGATGGCACCGTGCCTGACAACAGGGGATGGATCGGCAGCCCTGCTATGGGTTGGGGTCCCAAATCACACTCAAGGTGTCCTGGCATTGCTTTGGGTGGGCTCAGACATATGGGGTCATACTGGTTTGCTTTGAGCTGTACTAGTTTGCATTGGGCTGTGCTGGGCCGTGATGAATTGTGTTGAGTTGTGCTGCTTCACCACCAGGTTATATTGGCTTTTACTGGGCTGTACTGGTTTGCTTTGGGATGTGCTGCAGTGTATGGGGCTGTACTGGCTTCTGTGGGGCTACTAGTGCTGGGTTGCATGGAACCATACTGGTGCCCAGAGCTATACTGGTCTGCCTGTGGTAATATTGGTGGGGCCATACTGGATTATGTGGTGCCATATTGGCCTGCGTGGAGCCATACTGGTCTGCATGAGAACATACTGGTGGGGCCATATTGGTGTGGCTGGTGCTGTTCAGGTCTGTCTATGGCCATACTGGTGGGGTCATAGTGGTGCCCATGAGGCTTCCGTGGAACTCTTACCAGGTGCAGAATGGCTGCCAGGATGCGTCGCACGGCACCCACTTCCTCTGGGGTGAAGCCAATGACCGCCATCGCCTCCTCCACCGCCCGGTAGCCACGCGCATCATCACTGTCAGCCTGGGGGAGGTAGGTGAGGGACGGGACCTCCAGAACCCCCACCCCCCCAGCCATCCCTGCCCCACTCACGCTGCCCTGGGTGCCCTGTTGGGTGTAGCAGTATGCACTGGGATCCCGCTGGAGGTGCAGTGAGGCCAGCAGTGTCTCGGGGGCTCCCAGCAGCAGCTATGGAACAGGGGGATGTCAGCACCCTGCCCTGGGCACCAGGACTTCTTGTTCCATATCAGCTGGCCAAGTGTCCCCTGGCACATCCCAACCTACCCCATTTGGCTGCCATTCTGTACTTACTCTGTCCCACCCCATCCCATTCACTCTCATCCCATCCATCATGTCCCATCCCATAGATTCCACACATCCTATTCCCATCCCATTCACCCCCCTCTTATCCTACCTATCCCATCCCATCACACCCTATCCCACCCCATTGCAACTTATCCCATCCCATCACAACACATCCCATCTCCATCCCATCCCAACATAAGAGACCCCAATCCATCACATCTCATCACAACACATCCCATCCCAATCCACTGCATCCCATTCCTTCATATTCCATCCCATCACAACCCATCCCATTCCATCCCACCCCACTGCAACCCATCCCATCCCACCCCTGCCCACCTGATAGAAGGAGTGGAAGTTCCTCTCTCCTGGCTGCTGCTGGAGGACTCGGGACTGGAAGAGGTGGCAGTGGGTGGGTGTCAGGCAGTGCCATTCAGCCAGCCCCCACGCAGCAATGCCCTCACACCCCACGCCCCCTGCACCTTCTCCAGGAGGTAATTGTAGATGTGGCCACCGGTGGGGTCTCCCTTGAAGTCAAAGTTGATGTCCATGTACTTGCCGAAGCGGCTCGAGTTGTCATTGCGGTTGGTCTTGGCGTTGCCGAAGGCCTCCAGGACGCAGTTGGACTTCAGCAGCACATTCTTCACCCTGCCCAGCACAGCATGGTGTGCCATGGCATGAAGGTATGCCATGGCATGAATGTGTGGCACAGCACAGCGCAGCACCCCAGCTCTGAAGCCAATGGATGCAGGATGCAACACCTCTATGTCCATGTCCCCAGGTCCCCATATCATCCCCTATTGGCAAGATGTCCCCCCAGAGACACCTCGAATGACAAATCTGTGCCCAACCACCCAATTCTCCATTGGGTTGGACCCACCTCTCCACCTCGGCGCGCTGCGTTGGATTGGTGATGGCTGCGATGTATTGCATGATGTACTTGCTGGCCTCCGTCTTTCCAGCCCCGCTCTCACCTGGCAGAGGCAGGAAGTGGGCAAGGTGTGCACCCACTGGCACTCTGCTTCCAGGAGTGCCCTTCACTTATTCCCTACCTGAGATGACGATGCAGGTATCCTTGGCACGGCGCTTCATGGCCTTGTAGGCAGCATCAGCCAATGCGAAGAGGTGCGGCGGGCGCTCGTAGAGCTCACGGCCCCGGTACTGCTCCACCGCAGAGGGGCCGTACAGCTCCAGAGCCCGGTATGGGTTCACGGCCACCACCACCTCCCCGATGTAGGTGTAGATACGGCCCTTTGAGAACCTGCACACAGGGGTGGCAGTGGGATAAGGTGTATCCTCGTGCTTCAAGCTGTGGGGCTATAGAGGGCACAAGGAGAGCAGCTCTTCCTGTAGGCAGCACCCATGGGTGCAAGCAGGAAGTGTAGGGCACCAGGGTGGCACACACACCAGGACAGACAGACACACACACGCACACTGTTGTGCACGGTCATGCACACACAACCCCCATGCCCACCCAGACACCCCCCACGCAGCTCCAGGGCAGCACCTCCCTTTCCCTCAGCCAGCAGCAGGGTGCTGCCCAGCACAGACATTTCCTTTTGGGTCAGGGTTTGCACCCCAGGACCACTCCCTGACCTACACGAAGGATTTAGGGTCCCCAGGGCTGGTGGTATCCCTGTTACCATGATGCTGAGCACTGCATCCTGGCTGCACCACCCCGCCCTGGCCTCGCCCATCCCAACCTCACCCATCCTGCCTCGCCCTGCATCCCCGTACCGCAGGCGCAGGTTCTCCATGAAGTGCTCCATGGTGACCTCATCCAGCAGGACGAAGTCAGCCTTGCCGAACTCGGGGCCCTCCAGCTCCGCCATGCTGCGCCCACCACCCACAGGCACCCACTTCCCCCCTCCGTGCTGCTTCCTGCACCTCTGCCCGCCCAAGCAGCGGCGCAGGCGCGTGGGACGCGGGGCCCAGCCCTACTGTCACCTCCCAAGGGGAAGAGCATGGTGGTGACAGAGTAGGAGACACACAGAAGGGCAGGGTGGGGATTTGTCCCCACGCTCCAAAGCACTTAGGCACCAGTCCTACGGAGGAGGGTCTGCACCTTCATGTGCCCACAGTGGGATCCAACCATTGGATTCATCCACAGGTGCATGGCACACGAGCCAGGGACACACACAGCGCTGTGCTTGCAGCAGTGTTACAGTCATTCTGGCGCCCAGATGCATCCGGCCCCACACCGCAGAACCCTGAAAGCTGCAAGTCTGTGGGTCGGCGCCTCCACCCACAGAGCGACTGATGAGACAGTATAGTGACAGTCGTGACAGCCACTGCATGCACCAAACACAGTGCTGCTCAGGATGCTGAGCATGGTGCAGCCAGGGTGAACTGCTGACACCACGCCCTGAGCACAGAGCCCAGTAAGGACCAGAGTGCATGGGTGGAGCCCAGGGCAGGTCCTCTGAGGACATATCCCTGCCCCACAGGCACCAAATCCCAATGTCCTCTCCATGGGATGCACCTTTCCCACCACCAGCCCTCAAGGCACAGCACTGTGAGGGGCTCACAGAAACCCCATGAGGTGCAGCAGCACAGATGCTTGGGGACAGCCTCAAGCCCACGTTTCCCTATCCAGGAGCAACAACAGGAGCCTACAGCTGTGAAAATACCAAAGATCTTTATTTATTGATGTGACAAGTGCTTGTACAGCAGTAAACACAAGCAAATGTACCCCCAAAGTATCAGTATGCAGTCACCACTCATCATCAGCACTAGGTGCTCCAGAGAGCAGGAGCCCTCACTGCTGAGCCCTGTTCCAAGGGTGAGGAAATGCACCCAAATCCTCTCCTCTTCCTCAGGAAACTGCTTGTGGGCTTCCATCCTGCGCTGAGCAGCTCCTCACCGCAGAGCTCAGACAAGCTGGGGACCTCCAGTTGTGGCTGTTCACCCAGGGTTCCCAGCTGCAGTGGGGTCGCACACTTCATGCTGGGCACTCAGCACGGTTTCACCTGAAGATAAAGCACAAAGAGCTGCATTAATCACAGAAACAAGTAAGTTTCACTGCCCTGCAGCACCACTCAGGTGGCTTTCACTCGTCTCTGGTGTATACCCTATTTGTAGAGGGATCTGCAAGCACTCAGCAAGCCCCTAGGCCTGTCTTACCTTCATGGGATCCAGCAGAGCATCACCCGTGGGCTCAGATTTTTTCAGATGCAGCTTCATGGCTTCAGCACAAAGAACTGAGTGGCAGTTGCAGGCAGCTCTGTGGGGCCCAGCAGAAACCACAAGACAGGACTGGAGCCATCACAGGTAGCACTCCTTTCAACCAGGATTTAAAGACCTGTGGCAGAAGTATCAGGGAGTTGAGGGAGAAGGCAAAATCCCAGCAGAGAGCAGGCAGGGTGAGTGCTGCCCTGAGGGTCCACAATCCTAATGGCCTCCCTGAGGTGTAGGGGAGGGCCCTGAAGATCTTGACCTGCAGGAATAGCCATGTTATGCTGGGAGGTTCGTGGCAATGAGAGAGACCTGCAGTGTGTGGTGAGTAAGCCCTGCTGGAGAAGGGCTAAGGGGAAGCCCTGCAGCCATCTGCACTCACTGCACCTAGCAACGGAGCAGGCAGAGCAGGAAGTGAGTGACACTGCAACAAATGGAGAAGAGCTTCAGAGCACATGGCCTCACCACAGCACTGCCCCATTAGCTGCAGGAAAGGAAGTAGCCCAGCTGCATCCCCGTGCTGCAGCTCTCAGCCCTGAGGGACTCATTCATGAGGGTCAAAGAGGAAACAAGGCACTGAAGCTATCTGATTATGCCAAGCATGACTAATTGTGGCAAAATGAAAAAACCCCTGCAGAGCCACCCAGTGAACATACCTGCCTGCTCCCTGCAGCGTCGGGTGCCCATCTCGACCATCAGACAGGGGAACTGCAAGCTGAGAAAAATCATGCTGTTACAAAATAGAAGAACTGAGGAAGGAAGGAAGCAGCTCTGAAAGTCCAGGAGAGAAGCAGGGAAAGGGGGACAGAGTGTATGGAGTTTCTATAGCCTCCCCCTGAGAGGCAGAAGGAGGCCTCAAACCACCCCAGGGCTGCTCTGGCAAGCGCTGCAGGAATGGATGGGGCCACAGCAGGCCCCACCATGCTGGAAGCCTTGCGGGGCGCAGCTGAAGGCAGGTGTTCAAACATTCCCCTCTCATACCTTTAGGGCCGAGGCACGCAGCACAGGAAACAGAAGGGAAGAAGTGGTGGATGCTGTGGGGAGAAAAAAGCGTGAGTCAGGAGGAGCAGCACTAAGGCACACCTGCTTTCTCTAAGGTCTGGGATCGCTTAGCGATCGGTAACAATCATGCGGACACTCAGTGCCGCCTTGGGATCCCTGTGGGCTCCCTCGCACGTGCATGGATACAGAAGCATCGCCCCTCGGGCACGGCTGACCCACCAGGCCGTGGTCCCCAGGACCAGATCTAAGAACACACGCAGCTGCAGGCCCAGATAGCCCAAGCCCGCCCTTCCTAGCGCATATCACACCCCAGCTGACTGAGGTGAGGAGCGTTCGGAGAAATCCACCTCTCGTACACCTCCACCGCGCCCCCCACACCCGCCAGACCGCGGATGGCGGCGGATGCCGACAGACGGCACCACACCGCACACCCACCTGCCACCACCGCCATGTCCGAGAGAGCCGTCGCCAGTGAATGACGTCAGCCCTCCTCGCGGCGGCGGCAGCGCCCCCTTGCGGCGAGAGGCGGGAAGCAGACAACGCGCATGCGCCGGGGAGGGAGCAACACCCGAGAGGGCGTGGTTATGCAGATAAGCGGTGGGGTGAGAGCCGGGTCGAGTCGCGCATGCGCAGTACCTCCCCTCAGGAGGAGGACTGACGTCAGTCCTCCGAGCGCCGCGCGGGGCACGCCGGGAAGCCGCCGCCCAAGATGGCGGCAGGATTGAAAAGTGGTCGGCGGCGCTGAGGCGGCCCAGCATCCAACCGCCTCTCGGAGTCACTCTGCCGCCTCCCGGCCCCGCGCAGCCTCACCCCGCCGCCCCAGGGCCGCTGCGGGGATGCCCCGGAGGGGGCCGGGGCCGCCGTTGCAGCCGCTGCTCCCGGAGCCATGGAGGAGGAGGGCAAGAAAGGCAAAAAGGTGAGAGCGGGGCGGGGGGTGCGGCCTGCACAGGCGGCTGGGCCGCTCCTTTGGGCCTTCCGTGTCGTCGTTGTGAGGTGGAAGTGCTGCTCCACCTTGTCGATTTATGTCTGTGTTTCTTTCCTTGCTGCTCAGACCCGTTTTATGGCGTTATTTATGTAGAGGAATCAAAGCCTGATTCTCTGTGTGAAGAATGAATCTTTCCTGCGGTTCTGGTGACATAAGTGTGGGGGAATGCACTATTTTTGGTGCTGTCTCAGCTGGGGATGCTGCAGTAAGTGGGGCCTCGGGAGGTGGCAGCAGAGCTTCCAGCTGGAAGCTGTGGGATGCTGCAGGAGTTGGGGCCTGTCATAGTTTTCCCTTTAATTATGCACAGTGCTTAATGTGGGGTTAAATCAGAAGGGTTGTGCTCAGTGCTCTGTGCGGGGAAGGAAATGTGGCTCCTGGTCCTCCCCAGGACTGTGCTGCCTATGAGCTGTGTGCAGTGTGATGGGATCAGTGGTGTGGGTGGTACTCAGTACACAATGTTTCCTTGCTCAGAAATCCCTTTCTGCTGTGAGAACTCTCACTCTCAAGGGTGTAAATGATTGCAAAGCAACTTCAGCTGTAATGTAGGAACGAGCTGTAAGGATGGTGCTTGGCTGGAATACCTCATGAGGAGTGATCCCTTCTGGAAGCAGCTCTCATCTCCACTGCCTGCCAGGCTTCTGTCATTTAGCAAAAAACAAATCAGCTTTAAATTCTACAGTGCAAAACAGAATTGTTCTCTGAGCCACTGTGACTAGGGAGAGAGGTCTGCTGTCATCTGGAGCTGGGGGGAGCTGAAGGAGGAATTACAGTGTAGGTATAGCCTGGGTAAAGGGAAGGACAGCTTCTGGGAAGATAGAGCTCTCAGGATTTGGTGGGAGGGAGCTCTTCCTGTCTGCTTCACTACGGGGAGTGAGGAGGCAGCTGGCTCCCATGGAGAAGTGGCTTCTCCAAGGTCAGCGGAGCAGACTGCTGGGCCAGACTCCCATTGGGTCTGGAGATCTTTAAGGGTGGAAGTCACAGAACTGGAAGGGAGCTCTGGAGTTCATCCAGTCCAAATCCTGCAGTCTGTTCAACCTCATGCTATACAAAGTGTTTGAGTGGAATTTGCTGTGGTTTGGTTTGTGCCCCACTGAGAAGGGGCTGGGTTCTTCTCTCTATTCCCACTGGTGTACAGGCTGGTTGTGGCTGATCTATTCCTCCTCTCCCAGTCTCCCCTCCTGTGCCAGCTGCCCCACTCTCTCTGTCACCTCCACCCAGTCCCTGTCCCAGCACATTTCAGTCTCATACTGGTAACACCAAACCAGGCATGGTGCTGGCATCACAGTGCATCAGTGATCCTAATGCTCAAGGAGTGTGCTGAGGCACTCTGAAAGCAGCTCAGTGCCAAAGCATGTCTCTGGTTAACAGATGTGTGCAGAGGTCTGGCACGTTGCAGATTTGGTCTCTAGATGAAGACAGGGCTGATCACGATTCAAGCATCTGTGACTTCATTTCAGTGCTGTTGCACTTCTGAAGTCAGGACATGGCTGCAGTCCTCTCAGCGCTGATTTTCCATCTCTATGAAGTTAAGTGACCCTCAAGCATATCCCTGCAGCTTTTTCAGCTTGGGTTGCTGTCAAAGATAGCTAATTTGGCTGTGTTCATTCACTGTACCTTTGTGGTTCCCAGCCCTGGGAGCTTTAGGGAAAGCTCTTTCCTATGCTTTACATACAATGTGGATCTTCCCAGGATGGAGGTGGCTGGCCCCCAGCCAGTGAGCTTATGGGTTGAAGCACAGCAACTGAGTTTCTTTAGCCCTATTAATAAGTAGAATTAGGACAGTTTTGGTCAGGATTAGGAAGAAAATCCTACTCTGGGGAGGAGCAGGCTTATACAGATGAGATCTTGGCTGAAATTGGAACTCTATAAATCTTACAAATACTTGTGTATCAGATGTTAGTGTAATCTTTCTGACTTCGCTGGCTCCAGTAAACCCCAGGTATTTAGTGTCTGCTTGCTTCCCCTGTTTCTGGGGTTGATCTGCTGCATGGGGCTGCTTTGTCAGTTGCCAGAACTGCTTGTAGAGCATCCGTGGTACTGAATTCTTTGTGCCTTTCAATACTGATTTGTATTCAGGATGTTGGCAATTCCTTCTCATGCAGATCATTGAAAAATGTCTGCCAAAAGTAAGGGGGCTGGTTCCTGTTAACATTGGATGCTACAGTATGAGCTCCCTGCCCTAATATAAAAAATACAAAGGGATTGGGATGGAGGCTCCATCTCTTCAGAGTTTCTGGTACAAGACAGGGCTCTGCTGGGTAAGGAGCTACAGGATGATTGCTTGCTGTCTTGAGCATGCAGTGTTTGTGCTGGAAGCACTGCTTTCAGAAGGCAACATTCCTGTCTGGGAATCTGTGGCTGTGGGGTGGCTGTTCCATGACTTCACTGTGAGATTATGCAGGCCAATTCAGTGATACTAGATCTTTTTTTTTTTTTTAGCTCCATTGGCTATTTTCACACTAATGAAAGCACACAACTACTTGGGCTCTGTGTGGTTTTGAGCATGGAGGGCTTACCCTGGGTGTGCATTTCCAGCTGCAGCAAACCATATGGAGAGCATTCCTGCAGGCTAGATCTGTCACCAATTACTCTCTTTCCTGTTCCAAGACCACTGTAGCAGCCACCATCTGATCCCCAGCTCTTCCAAGGGCATTGTGCAGTTTGTTGGATGGGCTGGGATGCTTTGTGAGAGCTCAGGCTTCAGCTGTTTGATGTGTTTTCTCCTTGGGTGCTTTGTGCATCATGGCTGTGCTATGGGTGCACTGCAGTTTGCAGGAGGTTGCACTGAGGGTATAAGTAGTATGTACCTCCTTTCTCATCTCTGCACATACACATTCTAGGAAATATTGAAGAATAACTATGGAGGACAAACTGCTCTGCTCCTGGTGTGTCCCTTTTAGTGGTGCTTGATGTGCTACTTGTGAGGGTCATGCCTGGTCCCATGGCAAGCTTAAAGCACATGTCCTGTCTTCTCACCTTTCCTTGCTGACAGTTCAGTCTTGTAGGTGAGAACAACCAAAGAGCCTGATGTGGCTCTTTGAGAACTGCTTGACTTCACTGTTGTCCTGCTAAACTTAGCTGTGGCTGCAAACATTGGTGCTGGCTACATCAGCTGAAGCTTGGAAAAATCCCAAGTGCAAATCAGCATTTCCTTAATCTTGCTCAGAATCTCTGCCTGCATTCAGAAGCTCAGTGGTGAGTAAATCTGTTCTTGGCTGCTTTTGACCTCAGCCTGTTTGCTAGAATGGAATGGGAGCCTCTTTTTGTGGAAGACAATCAAGATCTTTGATAATACAAGGAACAGAGGCTGAGTGAGGGTGAGCATGTCTTGGTTTGAGGCTTGGATGGGGAAATGTGGGGTGAGAGCAGGGATAGGTGGCTAGAAAGAGTGGAAGCTGAGGAAGGGTAGGGTGTGAGAGTGGGGCTGGCTTGCTGTGTGCAGCAGGTGACCTTCCAGCACTGCTGAGGTACTTCACATGCAATGCAGATTCCTGAAATAGGGCTGCCAGAATCTCAAGATCCACAGCTTGTCCAAATCAAAGGATTTCTGGTGCTCCTCCAGCCCCAGCTGCTTACTTTGCTGCAGGGAGAGTATTGGTCTGAGCTATGCACCTGTGGTAGCCCTTGTCCTTAGCATCTTCCCAGCAATGCCCTCCCCAGAAGATGGCATCAGGGTGGTGATACCAAGAAACCTGGTGTCTTTCTGGATGGAAACATGCAGGAGGAAGCACTCAGTGTTCATGTGTGCTGCTTCTGTCCTGCTCCAGCACTGCTGCAGGCAGAGCTGCCCTGTCCTTGTTCTCATTTCTACCAATATGTGTGGTGTGCTTAGTAAATGCTGCCTCATCTGTGTCCTTCTTCCAGAGGATAAGGGCAGAACAGGCCTGTGTGTGGGCTCCTGGGTTCTGTACCTGCACAGAGATAGACTTTCAGATTCTGGCCAGCTCTGGCTCTGCAGAAGCCCTCTCCCATTCCTCTGGTGCTGGTTGGGTATGAAGAGCAGAGATGTTGATCATGGGGCAGACCAGCTTAGCCAGGACAGGTGACAGCCTTGGGGTGTCATGTACACACAGTGGGGATGAGGTGATCTGTGGGAATAGGAGCAAGACATCATATCTCAGCTCTGGCAGGATGCATCCTGCTGCTGTTAGTGTGAGCAGCAGGATGGTGAATGTTTGGGAAGCAGACCCTGCCTCAAGGAGGGTATCACTGGGCACCAGTGCTGCTTTGCTGCTGAGACGTGGGGAAGGGCACACCCTGCAGCAGTGCTTCATGCAATACACATTTTCTCTGGGTTTGCACTGCCTGCTTTGGAATAGTTTTCACTGTTGTGGGTTTTGCTCTGTGCAAAATAACCACCATATAATTTGGTAAATTCTTGCTTTGTTGTCTGGTGAAGGCTGGCAGACAAAGTCAGTGAATACGGAGCTCACAAATAGCTGAGGCAATGATACCAACTTCTGAAAATGCAGCTTGCACTCAGCTAAACTTTCCATTATGAAAGCACTGTATTCTGGTTTCCAGTCTCAAGGAAAAGGCATGAGGCATGCTTCACATCAGTCCTCTTTATTTTATAGAGCAATATGGAACACTCTGGTTCTCATCCTGTCTCCTGTGTACTTGTGTTTTGTCCCTCTGAAGCATCTGGCTCTGTGCTGGTGAAGCCACATGATGTGTTGTGGTACAAGATGGTTCCTGATGAGACTGGAGAACTCAATGGACTTGAACAGCTGCTGCATCTGCAGGGATATGATGAGGAAGCTCCCAGGTTTGCTTGGGACCCCTGGAATCATAACTACAACATGCTGTGCAAAACCCCAGAGTTGAGCACTGGTTCCGGAACTGTGCTTTGGGGTGTGGAGGTGATGTTTCTTTTTGCAGGTGCTTAACAGGCATTGCTGTAGCGTGCAGAAATTGCTGTCTGTACCTGTGTATGTATTCCCTACCCACTGCCACAAAGGAATCTGCAGCTCAGCCCACACAACATGATAAAAATACAGCAGGAAATGCTTGGTCCTTGGAAGGCAGACTGCCTGGAGAGCTGCCACAGTGGCAAGCCCTCCAGAATCAGGTTTCAGCAGGCCTTTGCTAGAAGCAAGAATCTGCTTGTTGCTTTCATGCACAGCTGAGAACTGTTCTGGTGCTGCCAGTTGCTCTTGCTGGGTGGGTTATCCTGGTCTCTGGCAAACAGGTAGCTGTGGTGGTTGTATGATACATGAAGGTGTACTGTAACTGAAGTTATGGTTGGAATGAGATGTTCTCCTTAAGGAGTGTCTCAAGAGCTTGATGTGACCAAGGTGCTGCTGGAATCTGTGGGTATAAATCAGAATGGGAGCCAAATTCTATATGCCTGGCGAAGGCAGGCATATAGAATTTGGAACTGACCTACACATCCATGTCAGGTTGTAATCCTCCTTTTAGGTTTTGAATGACTTTGTTCCACTTCCATTCTTATGACAAAGCCTCATAACACAGATCCTGGTCTCCCATGTCCCAGGACTTTCATTATGTGATTATTGTATGTGTATTCCTCATGCTCAGAATTGGCTGGGACCACCACTGGGAAGCCCCAGGCTGCAGATGTCTGTGAGCAGCCTGGCACTGACAGAGAGGTGATGACAGGCTGAGAGCATCTTGGGCACAGAACAGGAAACTTGGCAAACCCCCTCCAAAAGTCTGGCGAAGCTTTGGAGCTGCTAAATGGTGTCTGCCAGAAATAGGATCCAAGACCAGAAGCCTCAGGTGAGGGGGAGGAGCACTTGAGTTGTACTGATGGCACAGAAACTTTGTACCTGCCCTACTGAGAAAAGGAAGGAGAATTGGATGCTGTGCTTTGCTTGATAAGCAGCTCACTTTTGCAAGGTGCTCACTGAGGGAGGACAGTGAGTTGCTTTCCTTCTTAGAATCATAGAATCACCACGGTTGGGAAAGACCTCTGAGATCATCCATTCCAACGATCTGCCTGTCACCAATAGTTTCCCACTAAGCCATGTTCCTCGGTACCACATCTAAATGTTTCTTGAACACATTCAGAATTGGTGATTCCACCACCTCCCTGGGCAGCCCATTGCAGTGCCTGACTACTCTTCTGGAGAAAAGAAATATTTCCTAATGTCCAACCTGAACCTCTCCTTGTGCAATTTGGGGTCATTCCCTCTTGTCCTGTTGCTAGTTACATGGGAGAAGGGGCCAACACCCACCTCACCACAGTCTCTCTCTTTAGGTAGTTGTAGAGAGCACTGAGGTCTCCTCTGAGTCTCCTGTTTTGCAGACTGAACAACCCCAGCTCCTTCAACCACTCCTCATCACACTTGTGCTCCAGACTTCTCATCAGTTCTGTTGCTGGTTTCTGAACACACTCCAAGGCTTCAATGTCTTGTAGCAAGGGGCCCAAAACTGAACAGGATAGGATGACAAATTCAGCACATCAGCTCTAACCCTGTGCCCAAGGTTAGGGCAGGTAACGCAGGATGTGGGGATGAAATGTAGGTTGAATTATGCTGCAGCCTTACTGTGAGTGGATGGAAGAGAACTTGTGTGGTTTCTTTGATGCAGCCCTTATTTCTGGTGTCTGGGCAAAAACAGGAGGCTGTAGATCTGACCCATAGCAATGCTGAACTCAAGGCCTTGACAGGTGGGTCAGATTGCATTCAGTGCAGAGAGCTTGTGGAAATAGCCTGAAATAAGTGAGCTTTGGCAGCAAGCACAAGGAAGCAAATGGGTTTATGGAAACCAATAAAACTGCCAAGATAATGGCAGAAACCAGAGTACACAGAGCACAAAGGTCAAAGCCCAGCTGACCCATTTGCAAACTGTATGTAATGAGAGATCTTATTTTCCCTCTGCAATTGAATTCCTCTGGGCAGGAACATCTGTGGTAAAAGGGTTCTTAAATTGCTGCTTTCTCCACCCCTTGGCAGAACTTGGAGTAAATAAATATTCCTGGTTGGCTTGTAGCAGATGTCAGAAATCAGGCTGAGCTGTGGCTAAAGCAGCCTTTAGGCCTTGGTCAGCTCAGACATGTGCTTCATTTTGCCTGGGGTTGCAAAATGCCCCCAAACAGTTGTTATTTCAGTATTGCTTTGCCTTCTAGAGAGGGCTGAGCAATCCTGGGTCCATTCTGAGGCTGTCCATTTATCCTTAAGCACTGAGGCCTCCTAGTGTGCTCAGTCTGCTTCCTAACCTGGCTCAGTGTGGGGTCATGCTCTGTGCTTATTGAGTGGCTGAAGCTAGGTGAGGTAACAGCTAGGAAGCCTGGAACTTCAGAGGAGCTCTATGCATGTGTAAATTGACTTGCATGAAACTGTGTTATATTTACCTACCAGAAGCACATACAAATTTCATGCTACAGAAGGCAAGCAGGAGGCAAAGTGAACTTCAGGACTTCCCTGCCTTTGTTTTGTCATTTCTTACTGGGTCAGTGAAATACTTCTGTAATGAGAAGAGGAAATAGCCACCTTTCCTGCTTTAATTTCTCCTGAGTGTCCTACACTGTAAACCCTCTTGGAAGAGCAGTTTGAATGAGAGACAGGGAATGTGGAAAACATCTGCAGCACGGCTGAGCTCACATGAGGAGCTGCAGCAGTGGGATGCAGCCATCGTGCCCACCAACCAACAAGCTGGAGAGCTGTGTTTCTGTGGAGCTGCTGTCCCCCCACCTTCCTCAGGGAGCAGAGGAGCAACAGCTCTGGGTGGCAAGAGGTAGGTGATTAAATCCATCCCTGTTCACACCCACACGTGGCACTGAGCCCTTTCTCCCAGGTGCTGCTTTCAGGGATGCAGGGGCCCCCCTGTTAGGGCAGATCTTGGGCTTTGTTTTTTAAAGCATGCTTCCTGCGACCTTTCCTTGGGAGTGTTTTCCAACTCTGATTACTCATGTTGCTCTTGGGTGGGAACGCTCAGGACTCCACATCCTTTTCTTGCAGGAATCAACAGCTGTGGCCTCACTAGCTCTGCAGCAGCATTATTAACATCAACAGAAGACGTGTGTAGGGCACAGATCACCTTGTGCAGGGAAGTGTTTACTACCCCTGCTTCTTAGTGTACAGGTAGCCAGCATGAAGATACGGGTGATCTGGGTAGTGCCCATGATATCAGGACGGTGTGGTGGCTTACTTCATATCACCTAAAAATTGATAGTGTGCAAGAAGTGGTTAATCTTGTAAGGCAGCAGCTTGAAGTGTTGGTGGGCTCTGCCTCCCTGGGCGTTCAGCATAGCAGAAGTATCTGCTATGTATTAGCAGGAGGAGGAAGAACTTGAACCATGAAATGTGGATTTGCCAAGCCCTCTTGCAAGATGCTGATATAGTCTACCTAGACGTCAGTAAAACCTTTGACACTGTCTCCCACAGCATTCTCCTGCAGAAGCTGGCAGTCTGTGGCTTGGACAGGTACACTCTTGGCTGGGTAAGGAACTGGCTGGAGGGCTGGGCCCAGAGAGTGGTGGTGAATGGAGTTAAATCCAGCTGGCGACCGGTTACAAGTGGAGTTCCCCAGGGGTTGGTGCTGAGGCCTGTCCTGTTTAATATCTTTATTGATGACCTGGATGAGGGCATTGAGTGCACCCCCAGTAAGTTTGCAGATGACACCAAGCTGGCTGGAAGTGTTGATCTGCCTGAGGGTAGTGAGGCCCTACAGAGGGATCTGCATAGCTGGGCTGAAACCAATAGAATGAGACTCAACAAGACCAAATGCTGGGTCCTGCACTTTGGCCACAATAACCCCAGGCAATGCTACAGGCTTGGGGCAGAGTGGCTGGAAGACTGTGTAGAGGAAATAGACCTGGGGGTGTTGCTTGATGGTAGACTGAACATGAGCCAGCAGTGTGCCCAGGTGGCCAAGAAGGCCAGTGGCATCCTGGCTTGTATCAGAAATAGTGTGACCAACAGGAACAGGGAAGTAATTGTCCCCCAGTACTCAGCACTGGTGAGGCTGCACCTCAAGTACTGTGTCCAGTTTTGGGTCCCTCGCTGTAAGAAAGACATTGAGGCCCTGGAGTGAGTTCAGAGAAGGGCAACAAGGCTGGTAAGAGGTCTGGAGCACAGGTCTTACGAGGAGCGGCTGAGGGAGCTGGGATTGTTCAGTCTGGAGAAGAGGAGGCTCAGGGGACACCTTATTGCTCTCTATCCCTACCTGAAGGGAGGTTGTAGTGAGCTGGGGGTCAGCCTCTTCTCTTGTGTGACTAGTGATAGGACTAGAGGGAATGGTTTCAAGCTGTGCCAGGGACGTTAGGAAGTACTACTTCTCTGAAAGGGTGGTCAAGTGCTGGAATGGGCTGCCCAGGGAGGTGGTGGAGTCACTGACCCTGGAGGTGTTCAAGGAACGTTTGGATGTTGTGTTGAGGGACATGGTTTAGTGAGAACCATTGGTGATGGGTGAATGGTTGGACTGGATGATCCTGTGGGTCTTTTCCAACCTTAGTGATTCTATGATTCTATATTGGAGCCCCAGAGTGTCACGACATGACTGTGGAGTGGCTGTGGTGCCTGCATGCAGCTGAGGGCTTCTTGATGCTTACTGCTGAGAGGGATGCAGCCTGTCTGAATGGTCTAACACAGACAAGCCTGGCTGCGTGGGTTTTAATGTCCTACAAGCAGCTTCTGGGATGCTTTAAATAAAGCTAGAGCTGCACTTGAAGCTGGAGCAGGTCTGCCCCGTGCTCCCAGGATGTCACTGTGGGAGATGTTCCTTGCAGGAACTGCACAGAACCAGTGTTTAGTGACAGTAGTGGCAGTGGTTTCCCTGGTGGCTCAGCTTATGGAAAACAGCTGGCTAAAGTCTGTGTACTCAGAGGGAGATGGCTTTTGGGAGAAGATGGCTTTTGGGTGTCCTAAATAACTCAATGATGACTTCCTAAGTAGTGATGCAAAATCAAATTGTAGAACACATTTCCCCAAGTCTTTTGTGGGGTTGAAGGGACAGCTATCCTGACTAGTGGTCTGGAGAGCTTTTTCTCAAATGAGCTGGCCAAAATAATGACTGTTGGGTGGCCATTGGAAGAATGCAGGCATTAATTCCTGGCCTTTAACTGTGCTGTACATCAGGAGCATCAGGGTTCCCATGAGAAGCTCAGATCTGCAGCTGGATGTGTGGCAGCTCCTGGCATTGCTCCATGCATGTGTGGACAGCCATGGCTGTCAGAGTGCTCCTCTTTTAAGACTCCTGGAGGAGCTGGCATCACTGTTGTGTGCTTTAAGGGAAAGGAGAAGGTGATCCTTAGTGCCCCCAGCACTGCAGTCTGTGCACATAGAGGAAAAGAAATGCTCAAAGCTGCAAACGTGTTTTTAATATGTGGGGTTTGGTGACTATCCCAAAATACTGGAGCCCCAGAAGATGTGCTAAAACAAGCCAGAGCTTATTTCTTGCTGCCAGAAGGTTCCTTCACCTGGTAGCCCACATTAAAGCCTGTCAGCTAGCACACATCTGCATTGGTTCATAGAATCATTAGATTTGAAAGGGACCTTTAAAGGCCATCTAGTCCAACACCCCCCCCACACACACACAGTGAACAGGGACACCTACAATTAGCTCATGGTACTCAGAGCAACCTGAGGTTCAGAGGTTCCCTGTTAAGACCTGCACTGTTGCAGGTCTGGGTGTTTCACCTTTCCTTGCTTTGCATGCAATGGACAGGAGCAATTTTCTGCAGGGTATCATCAAGGATGTTCTTGTGGCTGCGTCCTTTTTTTTTCCCAACTCCTGTATCTCTGAACTTGGGGTGTTTAGTGTTCCCAAATGCTTTCTGCTCTGTGTTCAGGCTGAGCAGTCCTCTGGTTGCCCTGAGGAAGAGCTGTATGTTCCTGGTATTGCATGCAGCCATGCAGTTTGTGACTCTTTCTTCCATGGTGGCTCTGCTGTCAGATGTCTCTCCACCAATGAATCTCATGCTTGTGCCCACCTGTGGTTAGCCATGGTTGGATTTGATGACTTTTGAAATCCTTTTCCAACCTAAATAGCTGTACGGTTCCTGAGGACGGCATGCAGGAACTGAGGTTACCTATTGCTAAAACAAAGTCCTGTGTTAATGTGCAGCTAAAACCTGGGGAGGTGGAAGGAGAATGGGGGAGATGAATCCTCCTCCTTCTGCTTCTCACCTGTGTGTTAATCTTCCCTGGGAGATGGGACAAAGATACAACATCATCAGAATCTGCCCTGGAGCCAGCCAAGCTGCTGAAATAGAAGGCACAGTAATAGAAAATACAGTTCTGTGAGGAAATTAGTGGGCTCGCCTATGGCCAGGCAGCTTCAGCACTTCCTAGTTCTTAGAAGTCTGCTTTTCCTGGTCTCTTGCACTCCAGCGGTTTCTCAGGAACCCTTTTGATCTCTGAGTATTGGCAGAACCCCATGGAATCTGTGGAACTACAATATAGTAGCTCTGAAGGAGTGCTTCAAGCACATATTCCTGAATGGCTGCATACAAACCAGTCTCACTGCATTTTTTCCCCCCCCACAATGTTGCTGAAGGATATAGATGAAAGGTTCACAATGCATGGAGACCCAGCAGGCCATGTGCTGGTGATGGAGAAGGCTGTTTCCCACCCTGATCCCTCCAGTGTCAATGTGTTCCAGATCCACTGAATGCAAAGGTATGACCTGTTCATCCCTTGTCCACACAGCTTACATCTGCCCAGTTCCATCTGGACTTGTAAAGTGGGGAAGGAGGCAGCTACAGATTAACCCAAGTCCAGGAGCTGATATTTCACAAGATCAGAGCTATGATCAGCTGCTGCTGCACTATGGGACAGCAGGAGCTGAAATCTGGCTTAAGAAGCACTGCTGCTTTTCAGAGAAGCAAATTCACTCAGAGGCTGTATTGATACCTTTGGAATGTTGGGCACAAGGCTGCTTGCTTGGAGGGTCAGAGCTGCACTGAGAGAAGCCTGTGTGCTCCTGCAGTGACCCAGCAGCATGGATGAGCTTCACTTGGATGCACTCTGGGAGGTGAAAGCAGTGGGAGGAGGAGGCCTGGAGGAATCTTTGGGAGGAGAAACAAGGCTCTGCTAAAAATAGCCAGGGAAAATTCCTTTCCTCCTGCCTTAAAGGAAAGTCCTGTCTATGAGGCTGGAGGCCTGGCTGGCAAGGCAGTCCCAAACATGAAAACACGGCGCTGTGCCTTGTTCTGTGAGTGGTTTTCGTGTGACTGATGTGTTAGGCTCAAGCTTTTTCATTGTTTATTTTTTCTTAAGGCTGACTTGGGCACTAACTCTGTTTTCAAGGGAACCGTGTTTCTGCATTACTTAAATCTAATCATGCTCTTGTATTCAGTTTCAAAGGTGTTCCTTCAAACAGTGTTTCTAGCTGAGCTAGGAATCTTAATTTTTTTTTCCTAACTTACTGTGCTGGTGAAGCTGCAGCTGGTCCAGTCTCTATCACAGGCCTCCCAGCCCCAAGGAAATGACAGCAGATTCCCTGGAGCCCAGCAGAAATGGCTGAGCAGGGCAATGAGATCCCCTCCAGAGGCTTTAGGTGGGATTTATGGTGACCAGGAGAGGCTGGGTGACTAATGGAACTGGGAAGCAGCCACATCAGCCTACAAAGAGTTCTCTTCCTTATGCTGGAGAAGCTGCATGAAACAGAGATGCAAAGTCCAGCATCGCTGCCTCCGTTGCTCCTGCATCTTTCCTCTCCAATCCTGACTTTTCCAGCCCAATCTGCCTATGGGGAAGCCAAGATCTGGCTTCTGATGTTCTCCACCCTTGACAGGGTCAGCTCAGATGCTTTGCACTCATGCACTGCATTTAGGTACAGCTGTTGCATGTTTGGCTTCCATCTTCTCCCAGAGCCCAATGGAGAATGGCCTGCATCTCTGACTCCTCAAGCAGAGGACTGGCAGAGGCCAGAGCTGGACATGCTGCCTTTCTGCTCCCAGCCTTGGCTGCCTGCCTGCAGCTTCACTTGATTCATTTGCAGCTCCAGGCCTGGCACCACAACCCCAAGTACTGCTCAGATCCTTTCTGTAGTGCTTTCTGTTGGCTGATGGGAAGCTGAAGCTGCTCTTAGACTTCAGCTTTAAGAAGGTAATTAATAATGGTTCAAATTAGCATTTCAGCATCCAAGTATTTTATATTTATGAATATACTACTGATGTGTACATATATCTCCAGTTTGGCTGCAGAATTTTATTGTGCTGAGCTGAGTGTTGATCTTGCTGCTGCACTGTTTCAAACCAAGTGCATAAGGAAGAAGCACAGAGAGGAAAGCACTTACACCAAGTACGTTTAATGGGTGGTTTTTGCTCTCAGTCCCACACACACAGCTTTGAGTGACTTCTTGTCACTCCATCCATGCTGCTGTAGTTCTTTGATCTTTTCCAACCATAGAGTGGCCAAGAGCCCTGTTGGACTTGGTTTGATTTCTATGCTCTGCTGTTGCCTTATCACATTTTTGGCCTGACCAAAGTGATCCCTGACACCATTGCTGGGTTTGGGGCTGGTTTCTGACCTGCTTAGATCTGCTGCCCAGCCTGGTGTGCTGTCAGCTCCCCTAATCCCCGTGCAGATGTGCTGTGGGAGAATTAGCTGTACCAGTCTGCATTGGAGATAATCCACTCAAGTGGATTAAGAAGCTGTTTCTGTTGCTAATAGGAGGGATGCTTTTTCTCCTTTGTGTTCAGCTCAAAAAGCTGAACATATTTTAAAGGGGCTGTTCAGAGCCTTGGTAGTTTTGGGATGGAAACAAAGAGCCAGGCTGGGCCCTGGGTGAAAGCAGCCTCAATCTCTGTATTGGTAGCCAGCAAGCCCTCTGCTACAACCACCTTCAGCCCCAACCCAGTGTCCTGACCCTGGGCACAACTGAGCAGAGTCTGGCTCTGTCCATCTCAGTCCCTGCAGGGGTTTATGGCCATGGGTGTGATCTCCCTGAGTCTCCATTTCTCCAGGCACTGGGCATGAACTGGAGCTCATCCTGTCCACCGGGGAGCATCCCTGTGCTGTGCCAGTGTCCTGCACGAGGACCCAGAGGCTGTGGGGTCTCCTTGTTGGAGGTCTTCAGTCCCACCTGGATGCGAGGCTGGGCACCCTGCTCTGGTTGGCTCTGCTGAAGCAGAGGGGTATTAGAAGGGCCTCCAGCTTCAACCATGCCACACTTCAGCACTGTGCAGCATCACCTTCAAGGGGATGCAGCTGTGCTTACCAGGAAGCTCTGAGTTGTTCAGCACCCACCAGTGAGCTCTTCCAAAATTTGCATGCCTGATTCTATCTCCTTCATGTACCTCTTGAGTCCCACTAGCATAAATGTGCCTGTACGACACTCAGTAAAGTATAGGATACCCTGGATCTATGAGTTCTTTTTTCCTAAATGGCTTATTTTGGTATCTTGCAAGAACCAAGGCAAACTCTTCCACCAGGTCCACAGAACCTGAGCAGGGTCTGGGAGCATCCCTGGCCCCCACCAGACCCCATGGGACTTGGGGATGCTCTGCAAAGTGCTGGTGTCCCCCATTCCTCACTGTCTTCCAGTTGGCCAAGTGTAGGTGGGCATGCGTTGAGTGGACTGGGTTCTCTAAAGAAACGTAAACAGAACTCAGCTACGGCATTGGGATTGCAATTTGGGGCAAAAGAGGGGAGAAAGCAAGCTGACTTTGATTGCATTGATTTTAAGGATTGCTGAGGAATGCATCCCCACCCGACCTCCTTCCTACCTCTGCTCTGCATGGCTCTCCCTGGGGAAATCACCCAGTGTGGCACTTTAATTGATTCTCTCTCTCTGCAAAATTAGTGACTTGTTTTTGTTACTCCTCTGAGCCCGGCTTGCAGCCAGGCTCACTCCACACTCCTTCCCAACATGCTCTCTGGGAGCAGCTTGTAACCTCATTTTCAAGGAGCCAGCAGCCTTCTTTTTGCAAATGTAAAGGCTGGAAATGCACGCCCTGGTAAAGCAATGCAGCTTTTGGGCTCACAGATGGAGACAGAGCTCAGAGTATGCATTGGGAGTATCACCCTCCTGGCACACAAACCCCTTTGGTTCCATGGATGTGAGAGTGTGGGTGGTGGGAACCCACCCACGGGGTATCTGAGCATCGGTCTCATAAGCAGCCCAGTTCTGCCTGGCAAACCAGCTGAGCCCCCATAGACATACAGATGCATCCTCTTCACCACTTCTCCTTTTTTTTCCCTCTGTTTTAAAACTTGCTTTCAGCAATGACAACATGTTTTGGCTGTTGCAACGTGTGACAGAAGGAAGCTGTGGTTATCGCGCTTCCGGGACACGAGCAGCCAGGCAAATGAGCACACATAGGTTTGCCGGTGCTTCAGCACAGAGCACGGGTCGTGGGGTCCCTGGGACTAGTGGGGCATCCCATCCCAGCAAGGACAAGCTTTTGGGAACCAGCAGCCCTGTGCATCTGCTCCAGAGCCAGGTGCTCCATGGAGAGTGAGGTAGGTGTTGGATAAATGGCTCCAAGATGCTGTGTCGTTCCATGTTGTGCCACACTCCATCACGCCTCTGATCTTGGACAGCAGCACCTGCGCTGTTTCTTACTTTGAGGAGGTGTTGGATCTCCTGTAGGGCTTGGGAGCTTCCCTGTGCAGGCTGCTGTGATCGGGTGGTGGGGATTTCTTTGGGTTGAATCTGTGCGCTTAACGTGAGTTGGGTGGTACAGTCCCAGTTCTGGTGGCAGGTTTTGCCTTCACTCCGGTTTCTAAAAGTTATTGTTGTAATGAGATCCTTACAGGATGGCAGCTGAGCTCAGGGTTGGATGTCTTCGTATTGAGCTCTTTTAGCGTAGTGTGGGGTTTCTTTCCATGCTACTAACCCAGCAAGAGGGCTGAGGAAACCCATTGCTGCCCATTGGCTCCAGTAGCCAAGCCCCATCTCTCCCCTTCGCATGGGAGCTTCTTGTTTGGGGATTTCTTCTGCCCAGAGCAGTTACCTGTGCCCCATCCCTTTGGCAGGGGCCAGCTGGGTTTTGTGGCACAGGAAGATGACATTCCTTGCTCAGAGCGCAGTATAGCCATGATGCTGTGTTATCTGCAGACACAGCTGCAGCACCAGGCAAGGCAAAGTACCATCAAGCTGTCTGCAGTCCCATTTGCCCTACTAACTCCTCTATTTTTGTCTCTCTGACACGCCCTGCTCAAAGGGAAGGGAAGTGTTGCAGGGCTGGGCTGTCCCTGACGTCCTTGCGGTGCCTGGTGCAGCCTGGTAAATATTCCTCAACCAGGAGCTTTCCTCTGCTCCTAGCATAATGGCTTCAAGTTATTTAGGTCTCACTTTGATCTTACTTGTTCCTGTAGAGGTCTTGTGCTTATCTAAACTTAGAAAAACAGCTCAGTGAGACTAGGCTGTGGGTTTTGACAAAGGCTCTGCAGCAGTTCTTCATGGTGCTTTGCTCTTTCATCTCTATTGCTCTCTCAAGTTGCTCAAAGTTTGCAGGTTTTGTTAAGGTCTCTTTATGTTTGATGAACTCACCTTTAAAGCACCTTCCTTTGCAGACAATAGATCTATGCATCTCCCATGCCCCAGCTCAGCCCTGCTGCCTCCCAGGTTTGTAGGATTTCCCAGCTCAGAGCATTTCCCAAAGTGGTGGTGGTGATGCTCCCTCTATGGGAAGCCATGCAGCATGCTGGGTGAGCAGCAGCTCTGAAATGCCAGCTCTTGGCTGCAAATCGGCTCCAGTTATCCCAAAAGGATCTCTGAAAGGTTTGGGACCATAGAGGCTGGTGTCTGTGGGTCTGTCCTCATGCTCCTGGATGTTCCCCTGCCCCTGCAACACGTTCAGCTGAATCTGGAGGATCTTGCAGGATCTGAAGGCGCTCAGATGTGGACAGGGTGAGCTCCTGAGACCTAAGTATTGCTTACAGAATTTGCCAGCACCTCTGGCTTTGCTCTTACTCCAGATCTGAGCTGACTCCAGCATCTCATTTATGGTACCTCTTTACACAAAGACCTCGTAAGCATTGCCCAAGGAACCCTTGATGGAGAGATGGATGGAAAGCAAGCATCACCCAATCCCAGTCCCATAAGATGAGTTATTTGCTTGTGTGCTGCTGCTGGCCACCAGAAGACAATGCAATTCTTAGCTCTAAAACCTGACCCAGTCCAACACTGGGCTGGTTTGGGTTCATACAGCAGTGTGAGCAGAAATGAACTGGTCATTCTGTTTCTGGGCACTGCAGAACTGCTGTCTCTGCTGTCCCCTTCCAACAACAGTGCCATGCAGTGTCAGAAGGGTTTGGGAGCCCATGGCACAGCCCAGCTGTTCGTTTGCTGTAATTTGATGCAGGAACCCTTCACCCTAACACCCCGCTGTCTCCTTTTCTCCCCGCAGCCTGGAATTGTGTCCCCTTTCAAGCGAGTCTTCCTGAAGGGTGAAAAAGGACGAGATAAAAAGGCCCAGGAGAAGGTTACGGAGAGACGACCTCTCCATACCGTTGTGGTGTCACTGCCTGACCGTGTTGAGCCAGACATCCTGCTGAATGACTATATCGAGAAGGAAGTGAAGGTACTCTCTACCTGCCTGACATCCGAGCTCCTCTCTTGCAGACCCCATGACTGGCTGCATTTCCCCCAGCACGGCTCTTTCACTTTCTTTATCCCCTTGTGATGCTGTAGCTTCTGCCTTTGGGGAGGTGCAGACCTCAGCGCGCTGCCACGTTGCTTTCATCTGCACTTTCAGAGGGTTTTCGGGTAGCCTTCTCACTGCTGAAATGCAGAAATTGTCTTTTTTCCTTCCTGGTCTCTGGGCTGATCGCATCTTTTTTTTTGTAGCTCCTTTGAAATATTTGGTGTTGCAGTCCACGGAGAAGATGCACCCTCTGATCTCAGGGGTCAAACCCAAAGGAAACGAATGCTTGCTGCTAACTGCAGGGGCTGAAGGGAGAGAGAGCTCATCTGTGTGTGAGCTCCCTGCAGCTACAGGAAGGAGCGGGTCCATGTAGCTATTAAACATTGAGATTACTTAAAAGCACAAGAGATCTTTCAAACGTATGGGTGCTATCTAGCAGCTTATATGGGGGCTGTACACCAGACATTTGGCAATGCCCTTTGCACTGTGTTGAAGCCTTCCTTCCTAGGGTTCTGGGGGCTCATTTGGTGTGTGTATGAGATATGATGACATTTTGTTTTTTTTCTTTTGCAGTATTTAGGCCAACTCACATCTGTCCCAGGGTACCTGAATCCTTCCAGTCGCACTGAAATACTGCATCTGATAGATAATGCGAAGGTAAGCGCTCAGCCCTGCAGAAGGCTGCTAACAAGCTGCTCTAGTTCCTGTCATTATCAGCTCAAACAAATGCATGCAGCATGATTATAAGGCCTGTGGGGCTTCTCTGGGGGTGAGTCCCAGTCTGACTGGGGCCCTCTTTCCCTAGGTTACAAGTGTGGGAAGCCTCGGACAAAAAATTGCAGCCACGTACCACTGGAGCTGGGAAAGGAAGCATGGGATTCACAGAGAATTGTGGGGTGACTGGAGAAAGAAGGGGCATCTTCCTTCTCCAGGTTGTGGGAAGGTTTGGGGATCTGGAATAGCTTTGTATAGAGCCAGCTTCGTCTGGGATTATGGACCTTGCTGATCTGAGCTGACTTTGCAGCCACCCCTTTGTCTTAGTGAGTTGGCAGAAGGCTATGGGATTTTACCTGTAGCAGGACGGCCTAGCAAACAAGTCCTGCAGATAGATGAGGGGAAGGGTGAAGGACCTCCATCCAGATATGGAACAGTCACCAAAGGAAAACAATTCAGTTTTTTAATGGAAATGTATTTGTTGCAGAGAGCACATCAGCTTCCAGGGCAGCTGACCCAAGAGCACGACGCTGTGATCAGTCTGTCTGCCTACAACATCAAGCTGGTGTGGAGGGATGGAGAAGATCTCATCCTCAGGGTCCCCATCCATGACATTGCATCCGTGTCCTACATTCGAGATGACTCTGCTCATTTGGTTGTGCTGAAAACAGGTAGACTGGGGCCAACATGGGCACCCTGATGTTGGTTGTAGGGTTGTGGGATTGAGAAAAGAAGCCCTGCTATCATTGACTGTGAGTCTGAGCAGTACTTCTGAGAGCCAGAAGGGCAGGAGAACAGTACTTGTTGTGGGTCTTGTAATCATGGAATCACAGAATGTCTTGAGTTGAAAGGGACCCACAAGGATCACTGAAGCCAACTCTTGACTCCACACAGTGCCATCCAAAACCCAAACCCTGTATCTGAGAGTGGCATCCAAATGTTTCTTCAGCTCTGGCTGCTATCAGTCCCCTGGGGAGCCTGTTCCATGCCCACCACTCTGGTGCAGAATATTTTCCTAATGTCCAGTCTGCACTGAGAAGGGCCTGGGAATCTGTCCCCAGCAGTTCTGTCTTTATTAAACCTGCCTGGTTTGGGGCTGAAGTGTTTGGGGAAGGCTGAGCTACTTAGAAGATGTAATGACAGAGACTTACTGGATTACAAACCCTGTGACAGCAAAGGACAGTCTAGAGAATGAATGAATAACTGACTTACAAGGCTGTAATTCTGCTATTGGATTCCTGAGGCTGTCTGAGCCATGGAAAATAAGCCAGTGATTCATGGAGTTGTAAGGAACCTGCTTTAAATTACAGGTTCTTCATCCAAATGCTTTGAACACATGCATCTCTCTATCTCAGGTGGATCTCCTACATGCTTGCTCCTCTAGATTGTTTTCTGCTGGGATCCTGGGCTCCCCTGTTCTGTAGGATTTGCTGTCCCTGCAGGGTTAGAGACCAGACTGGTGTGCAGAACCTCCCTAAAGCTTTTCTGTAATTTGTTTTTCACTGCATAGAAACCTCTGTGCCCAGCCCCAGCCCATAGAAGGGTAATATCACATCACCATGTCAGCCTGATATGGCCAGTCCTCTGCTGGGCAGGTACAAAAGCAGCTCTGTGTACTCTGGTGAACTGCTCAGAAGACAGCCTGGCTTGCAAGGACTGATTGTTTGCTTACTGCCTTGGCCTTCCTATGATGATTTCTATGTTTCTCAGCTCAGGACCCTGGGATCTCCCCAAGCCAGAGTCTCAGTGCTGAGAGCTCCAAAGCTCTCACCTCGGGCTCGCTGTCAGAGAGTGGTGTGGTACCCGTGGAAGCTTGCTGCTTGGTGGTGCTGGCTACGGAGAACAAAGTAAGGCTCAAATCACTCAGTTCACATTGTTCCATGGTGTGATTGTCTCCAGAGTCATTCTGGAATTGCACTGGGAATGGGTTTGCAGACATAGATGCTATCAGAAGATGCTTTTCCTTTGTTTGAAGTGCCTGCTGCCCGGAGCTTTCTCTGGCAGCAGGAAATCTATGAACACAACTGAATCTATCCCACAATAGGATGTGCTAGCTGGGGCATTTTTGTGATGCTGACCTGGAAATTTATTTTATCCAGCATCCAAACCCAGAGATTTTGATCTGGCCTGTGTGCTTCTCCAGCAGAAACCTTTTGCCTTGAGGCTGGGGTTTTGCAATCCTTTTCAGATGCATTTTCTGTACTGCTCCCCAGAGCAACTGCACCTATTTGGGATGTAGGTCATGTAGGCACAGTCCCAGGCAGCAGGAGAATAGGGCAGAGCATCAGCACAAGGTGTAGGTGTTATCTAATAGCTGTGAGCTGATTGTTCAGGTGATGGAGCTTCTGATCACCTATTGCCTCAAACTGGTTGGTGGAATAGAGCTGGAGTGCTTGCCTGGATTCATGGAAGGGTGATGAGAAGTCATGTATGTCTAGCACCAATACAGACCTCTTGGGACATTGTAGGAGCTAAGAGAAGAGCCACTGCATTATCTCACCACCGCATCTTGTTCCTTTTCTCAGGTGACTGCGGAGGAGCTGTGCTCACTTCTCAGCCAAGTCTTCCAGATTGTTTACACTGAGTCCACAATAGACTTCTTAGATAGAGCAATATTTGATGGTGCGTCCACGCCAACACGGCACATGTCCCTGCACAGCGGTAAGTCCCTGCCCTCTCTGCTTGCTCTGCCCCCTCTGCAAGTCATTCCCATCCTCACCAATGTCTGTTGCCTCTCTTCAAACAGCCAACCAGCCAGCCTGGCACTTCCTCTCCTGCAGGGTCACCTCTATGTTGAGAATTAAACTGTGGATGCCCCATCCCTAGAGGTGTTCATGGCCAGGGTGGAATGGGGCCCTGGACAGCCTGGTCTAGTATTAAATGGGGAGGTTGATGGCCGTTCCTGTGGCAGGGGGGTTGGAGATTCGTGATCATTGAAGTCCCTTCCAACCTGCGCCATTCTGTGATTCTGTACTAAGTCCCTTTCTTTTAATTGCTTAGGATATAGAATGGCATGAGGGCTATCTCCTGCCTGGAGATGTCTCCAGGCTATATGAAGCCAGAAGGCATCAGCCTTGGTGTGTCCTTTTCATGTTAGGTGGAGGTAGTTAATAAAGCTGTGCCTTGTGATACTGCAGTTCTGCATCTCTGCTGGATCTGCCTGTAACCAGCCTGGCACAGCACTGTTCCCTTCCAACACCATCTGTGTGTCCCTGTCACAAATCAGTGTGTAGGGCGGTGGCTGGGAAAAGCACTAAGCTTTTGCCTCACTAGCACCACCACATCATGAATGTCTCTCTTGCAGATGACTCTTCTACAAAAGTGGATGTTAAAGAATCATACGAAACAGAAGCAAGCACTGTGTAAGTAGAAAGTGAACGTGGTGAAACGTGATAGCTCAGCACTGGGGACAGTGCCTCATTTATGCAGCCCTGCTGTCTGTCAGACTTAAGCCCAAAAGCAGGAAGTGCTGCAGTCTACATGTTGGAAAGTTTCTGATCGCCCTGGCTGGAACATTTGGTAGTATTTTTGCTGTCTCTGTGCAGGACTGTGGTCCTGCCTCCTCAGCATCCTTGGGCGTATTGTTCTGTTACTACAGTTTTCTGGGGAAAGTCATGTGTGCAGAGCAGAGCTGTGACTTTCACAGAGCTGCTTTGTCATGTTTCTTCTTCCTGAATCAGTGACCACTGAAAATGATAGCAGCGTCTGTGGGCTGAAAACCTGACACACAAACCAGTTGTTCCGTGTTGAGAATCTGAGAATTTCAAATTTAATGCTAGATTAAGGTGTTTGGGGACCTCTTTCCCTGTTGGTTTGAAATGAGAAAGCAATTGGAGGGGATCTTGCCCTGTAGGGCTATCTATTCAGCAGATCAGAGAGACAAACTCTGTGCTGTGCATGACCACTCCCCCAGGTTCTCCCATGCTGTGCTCAACAGGAGGTGCCTAAGGAGCTCTGGATAGCTCACAAGCCATTTGTGTTTCAGTTCCTTTCCAGAAACCTTGGATGCAGGTGACAACTCTCCCTCTTCCTTCTTGACACAACAATCTCCACACATCAAAACCATCAGTGAGAGCGAGCTGAGCACTACAGCCACAGAGCTGCTCCAGGACTACATGATGACGGTAGGGTGCCTTCAAGGCAGCGTCTGCCCATGGGGAAAGGTGGGAGGGTTTTCGTCGCCTTTTGGTGCTCATGGGAGCACATTTGTGCCCTTGGCATCGTCTGAGCTCCTCCCTGTTGGCTCCAGCATTGTCTGGGCCCTGCAGGTAATGTGATTTTGTCCATGCTGGTGTAGGAATGCATTATTCTTTCAGAAAAACTCGGGCCTAGAAACTAGTGCAGGCTCTCATCTTTCTCATGCTAAAGCACCTGCACTCAATTGACCCCTCTCACTGTGGTGGGACACACACAGTGTTCCCATGTCAATCACTTCATGAGCTGCACTTCTGCAGTGTGCTCACAGCTTTTCCTAATTAAAAAGCTGGACAGCTGACAGCTCCGAGCAATTTGCACCATCCCATCCTGCTGGGTTCATCACTGCAGCTCAGTGACTCTCATCAGAATAGAAGCAAACCCCATTTCCAGGCTTCCTGCGATCTCTTCTCCCTCCTATCTCATCAGAGCTGAAAGAGTGCTCCAAAAAAATCAGCACGTTTTGTGGTGTGCTTATGTCCTCAGCTACGAACAAAGCTCTCTTCCCAAGAGATCCAGCAGTTTGCAATGCTCCTGCATGAATATCGCAACGGAGCCTCGATACACGAGTTCTGCATCAACTTGAAGCAGCTCTATGGGGACAGTAGGAAGTTCCTGCTCTTGGGTGAGTGTCTTCCCTTTGTGTCTGGCTTTGTTGTGCCTGCTGCTGGTTGTCTTCTGGTTTCCAGATGAGCTCCTTGGCTCCTGAAACACCTTGGTTTGGTGGCTTAGTGGTAGCAGTCAATGTCCTTGTGTCCCTGGAGCAGGTGCTGGGTCCTAGCCAAGCAGTGATGTGTTCAACACAGTACAGTTTGGGTGTTCAGCTTGTTGGACTGATGAGGGTGCCTCGAGGACCTGCGCTCTCACAGCTCTATCTTACAGTCGTGGAGGGAAGGTGTGCACCAAACAGTGCCAGCAGGCACATGCTGACACCGTTACTTGGGAAGCAGGCAGGACCATTTCCTTTCCCTTCACTAAAAGGAGGCCAACTGCCTCAGAGGCTCTCAGAGTCCCTCAACTCAGGCTCCTTGCTTTGATTTTGGCTCTAATAATCTGAAACAGCATTAATAGCAAGGAGAAAAGGAACCTTGGGGCTGAGCTCAGAGCCCTGCCCCAGCTCTCACTCGCAGATGCCTGGTGCTACTGCATGCAGTGCCTTTTTTTTTTTTGCTCTCATTTAGCTGGAGAGCTGCTGAAAGCAGACAGAGTGACTCAACAGCACAGGGAGGGGGGGCAGCGTGGCCTCCACTCCCTTTGTCCTGGGCACGCAGAAGCATAGTCAGACATCTGCACCAGCACAAAAGCATTTTCTTTCATCCCTGTGCACGCAGCCTGCTTGCTTTTCATGTCACCATTACCAAAGCCAACGCACAACACAATTCCTGTGCTGAGAGGCTGATTTTATATTGACCACACTGCTGAAAAGCAGCTTGGACTTGGTTTTCCTGTAAAGAATCATAGAATGGCTTAAGTTGGATGGGACCTTAAAAATCACAGAGCTCTAATTCCCTCCTGCAAGCCCCTGCCAGAGGTCTTGCACCTTTTCAGGTGTACAGTTTCCTTGGTGGTGGGGATCACTATGACCTAAAGGTAGGGTTGGGAGAGGTGAGAAGAGTCAGCAGCACACCCAGAAGCTTCCTGAGACAGAGCTGCAATGCAGCCACTCACTCCATAACCCCATGCTGTGACTCTGTGGTGACAGCGCCCAGCTTGTGACGCTGGCCCACAGCAGGGTGCAGAGATGGGGACAGATGGCCCCCAAGTGCTCTGCATGCACTCTGTCAGGGGCCTTAATCTCATGCTGATGCTGTTACACTAACGAGATGAGCAAAGTCCAGCAATATGGCTCAGTGATGAAGTCACAGACAATCCTTTGGAGCTCGGAAATCCCACTTCAGCCCCAGGAATTGTTCTTGGCCCATACACATATGCCTTTCTTGGGGCTGTTAACATGACATACAGCCATGAGATGGGAGCACCAGCGGCTCCAAAAGCACTGCTCAGAGCCTGAACCCCAAAATGAGCTCTTCCAGCAAAGCCTATCACGTGAAACGCTGCAGCTCATGTTTTCCTCCTTGTGTTTTCTTCCCTGGGAAAGGCCTACGGCCCTTCATTCCCGAGAAAGACAGCCAACACTTTGAGAACTTCCTGGAAACCATCGGAGTGAAGGACGGCCGCGGCATCATCACAGACAGCTTTGGGAGGTACAGGCGGACGCTGAGCACCACCTCCAACTCTACCACCAATGGCAACGGCGCGGCTGGCAGCTCGGATGACCAGTCTGTACCCTCAGAGGAGGATGAGTGGGACCGCATGATCTCACACATCAGCAACGACATCGAGGCGCTGGGCTGCAGCATGGACCGCGACTCCTCCTGAGAGCCAGCAGGCTTTGGCAGCACCTGCCCAACAGATCCTCGTTTCCAAAGAGGTTTTCAGGGTGGAGAAGGATGTAGTTACTCTCCCATCTGCATCAACAGCTGTCTGTGCCCTCTTACTGTGAAGGTGTGCGTTGCCACAGGCACGCTGCAAAGGAGGAGCCGGGTAGGAGCCCATCCTCCAGCCTTCCCTGGTTCCGTCACCGCGCAGGGAGCGAGGCTGGGAGAGCCCTGTGTGGAGACAGGTTGCCTACAGCCCTCTCCCTCCCTGGTTTACAGTTTTGCACATGATGTCCTTCTTGTAACTGCTCTCCTTCTCCCATCTTTTGAATGAAGTTTACCACAATGTGAATTATTTAAGCCTAGCCTTGCAGTTGGCGCAGCATTTTGCATCCAGACCTGCAGGTGCTCTGCTTCTCCCTTCCCCTCCGTCCTCCTGCAGCATGCTCCCAGCTGGGCTCCCAAATTTTGTGCTTTTGCTTCTGTCCTGCAGGGAGCCTGGATTACAAACCCCATCCAACCGCTCCTTGCCTTGGCTCCAGCAGTGGCAGGAAGGAGGCAGCACCTGTCCCATGTTCACAGTGGTGGGAGGTAGCACAAAGCCTCTGCTGGCTCCTCAGGTCCCAAAGGACATTATCACACACCCATGGAGGTGAGAGCTGCTCCTGGACTAACACAGTGGGGTCTCCAGCACACGGTGTACATATTGTAAATATTTTACATGTGGTTATAAATACACACTTATTTTTTTAATCTGTATCCCTTGCCCAGGAAGCAATCCTGCTTGAAGGGAGGTGCTGGCAGAACCCATGGGCATGCAGCTCTGCTTGCTGGGTGGACAGGAGCTGGGGTAGGAGAAACCACAGTCAGTGCAAAAACACAAGCAGCAGGAAGAGAGCACAGGCTTGCGCAAGCTGTGCTGGGCAGGGAGCAGAGCTGGAGCTTCTCTTTCTTTGCCCGCTTCTGTGGGTACAAGGGGAAGCACAGGCTGCAGCCCCTTTAGGAAAGGCCTGTCCCTGTTTTGTTTCATACTCAGGAGCGCTGCCGTGCTCAGCATTGTACCCCCTTAAGCCCTGCCCCAAAGCAGCTCCAGCACACCCCTGTGAAGGTGCTGAGATGGAAGAAGGACCAAATGCAGTGAGGAGTAGGGGAGGCTCTGGTGTATATAGCACAAGGACACAGAGGTATCCCCATGCCCTTGCTTGGAGCTGGCTGGCCTCTGCAGGACCCAAGCCCAGACACTTGCTCAGCACTTTGCAGGGCAATTCAGCCCCTCCAGCACATTCCTCTGTGCTTTGTCCTGCTGCACTGCTTCCACTGCAGTAACACATCCCAGAGCTCCCACTGCCCTTTAACACTGCTTATCCTCTGCAGCCCCATACAGAAACTTCCCACCATCATCCCAGTGCCCAGGCTGCTCCGTTATTAACCAAACACAGTTCTCTGCCATCCCACTGCGGATCCACCACTTTGGTGCCATCCTGCCATGCTCCCTTTGCAGCTGGGACAGAGCTGAGCCTTCATCCCTGTATCCTCCCCCCTCATTCAGCTCTGCCTCTTGGGGTACTTCTTACCCTGCTCCTGCAGGCACAGCGGTCCAGGATTGCAGCCCCAATGACCCCACAGCTCACTGTTTCATCTTTAAAAGGTGCACACACACGTGTCCTGCTACAGGGCACTTCCTTTTAAGGCAGCTCCACACTGCAAATCATGGCCATAAAACTCTTCCCTTTGCCATTGAGGCTGCTCTGTCAACAGATGGACCACAAAGCAGGAGAGCAAGGAGAGCTGCAGCCCCTGCACAAGCAGGGTTAGAAAAAGTAAAAAAAAAAACAAAAAAAAAAACCTCACAAGTCAGGAGCACAGGCATTGAGCTCCCACTGAGCATGGGAGCATTGCTCCAGAGCCCTGGCTATGCTGAGTCCTCAGTGCCTTCTTACACACATGCAGATTTATAAAGAAGAAAACACCACAAATGACACAAACTGACGCTTGAGTCACTGACAGCTTAAGAAAACCTGGAAAAACCCTATTTTTGAAAAGATTGTATACAGAGATGCATTTAGCAAAAGCTGTAGCAGCTCATGGTATTTTTTTATACTTCGTTCACTGGGAAATGTGATTTAGTTCTGGAGAGAACTGTTTGTCAATACTCTGTTGAGGTGACCGAGTGCTTCCCCCACAAAACCCCACTGCTGCTCCCCACCACGACAAGCCCCCGTGCTGCCCAAGACCCCGAGCACCACAGGGGGAGCCGGGGACGCCCCGGGGGTGTTTTGTATGTATGCTTTCTGTATGGAGTATTTGTTACAGGTAAATATAACTCTGCACCTGGCTGTGGTCTGTCTCCTTGTTAAAACCTTCACCTGCCTCTCCACAGTGCCCCAAAGTACATCATATAATTTAACAAGAGGCATGCAAAGCCTCAAGGTCTGAGGTTTGGGGAACTCTGAGCTCCACCAGCCACTGCTCATCCCCCAAGATGGTCTCCTGCCCATCGCACCCCATCAGGATAGGAAACAGAGCTCAGCCCCATCCTCAGGGCAGATGCCACTGCTTACAGCCTCCATCCCAGCCACCCCACATATCCTCAAGCCACTTGTCCCACCAAACACCACATCCCCAATTACCTGGTCCCCATCTTGTGGGCCACACACCTCAGGAGCTTTAGGACCCTTCCAAGCCCCAGGGAGAGGACCCCAATCACCACACAGGGAGGCAGGATGCGATTCAAGTGATACATGAGGCCATTTATTGAGCATTAGGAGATGGGCAAGGCAGAGGCATGGGGCTCAAAGAGGGACATCAGGGCAAGGAGAACTGTGCACCTATACAGGGGGCCAGGGCCGGCCGCTACATGGTCAGCTCCTGCAGGAGAGAGCACAACATCAATGCAGGGCTGGACTGTACCCCCAGAAACATAAGGGATGAGGACACCCCTACTCACCATGATGGCATTGACGATGTCGTTATTGTTGTGCCTGAGTGCCCGCACAGCTTTGGGACGTGAGACATTGGCCTGGGCCATGACCAACTCTATGTCCCGCACTTCCAATCCTGTCTCATCCACCTGCAGGAGCAGAACAGTGCTGTCAGCCCCTGGGCCTCCACCCAACCTGGAACCCCAACCCTTCTGGTAACCTCCCACCACTCACCCCAACACCCCTAAGCCAGCCCTACTGACAGCCACCCAGTGTCGAACTACTTGCCTCCCATCACCCAATTCAACCCCAACAGTCTCCCACCAACCTCTTCTTCCTCCTCGCTCTCCTCCTTGATGGTGAGCGCAGGCGCTGTTTCTGTGATCAGTGGGGAGTGCTCCATGGGCACCTTGAACTTCTCAGCCGCAGCTTTGTGCACCTGCTGCGACAGGTCCTCGATCTGCAGGGACAAGGAGGGTGTCACTGGATGGTCCCCATGGGTCATCTGACCCCAGGATGCACCCACAGCCCTGCCCCACCTTGGCTTCCCCAAAGACGATGTAGATATCAGACGCGGGGCTCTTGAAGACATCAGGCTTGGTGATGACAAAGAGGATGTTCTTGGACTTGCGGATAGTGATGCGGGTGACACCATGGATCTGCCTCAGTCCCAGCTTGGACATGGCCTGAGGAAGACGACACAAGGGTGAGCTCCATACATTATGTCCAACATCACCAGGGTCCCCAGCCATCCAGCCATGGGAGGACACAGAACAGGGGCAGTGCTGTCCCCAGGGATAACCAGTAAGAGACCACCCCCCCAGCACGGAGACACACTGATGGCAGCCACCTATGATCTCAGGGACACATGCCCCCTGCCAAGCGAATCCCCCAGCCCATATCCCCTCCCTGCCCACTCCATTGGGATGGGGACATCACCCCAGTGCCACCACCCCAAACCCACGGGACAACCAGCACCCATCCCACCTTCCTGGCCTTCTTCTCACTGCGGCTCTGCTTGGCTTTACTGATGCTCTCCTCCCCGGTGCCCAGCGAGTGGGTGAGTGGCGCCTGTGGGGCACAGCATTGGGTGATGAGATGTCATGGTCTCCCAGGTGCCTGGGACAGAGTCCCCAAGCCCGCAGTCCTACCTGAGTCTGCATTGGCCGTGGCTCTGCACCCTCTGGCTCCTCCAGCTCCGGGATGGACTCATCATTGCTCTCAGACTCATTGCACGATCCTACACAAGACATAGGGGCCCGCAGTGAAGGTGACATTTATCTCAACACCCCAAAGACCCCCTGTAACCCACCCCTCACCTTTATGGTTGGCCTCACCATGCCGTGGTACCGCTTTATCCTCAAGCAGAGCGATGGCAGGCAGGTGCTCAGCAGGGCTGGGGACACGGTAGGGCAACTCTGCCTCACTGGAGGAGCTCGATTCAGACTGCACTGAGCCCCGGGGCACACGGCGGGGTCCCCCCTCTGCCTCCAGCCCTCGTGCACCCTTACTGCCGGCCGGTGCCTTCCTGCCCCTTGTCTTCTCCTTCTGTGGGGATGGCTCTGGGGCTGCGGGGAGGACAGGACAGGAGATGCTGAGGTCACAAGATGGGCACCTTCACGGTGAGTGGAAACCCAATATGCTCAATTCCTCCCAAAATAGGACTTGGTTGGGATTGCAGGGATCCCGTGTACCGTTCCATGCCCACCCTGATCCCAGTACTGCCCAGCCCCACACCTCTTGGGACCCTGAGAGGGCACACACAGCAATGGAAACAGATAGCTCTTACCCTCCAGCAGCTTCCTGGAGGCTGGCAGGACAGACGGACGTTCCTCTGGCCGTGTGGCCTCGCTGAGCCCTGAGGTGTCCTCCAAGCATGGCAGTGGCGAGGAGGAGAGAGGAGGCACTTGGATGAGTTTGGAGAGCTGTGGGCAGGGAGCAGGCAACGGGATGGCAACGGGTGCCACAACCTTGGGAATGGGCTCTGCAGCCTCAGTGGGCACTGCAAGCTCAGGAGTGGGCACTGCAGCTTCGGTGGGCTCTTGGGGCTTGGAGTCCTTGGGGGAGCTGGGCTTTGGAGAGGGTTCCAAGGGCAGAACAACAGCCTCTGAGAGGCTGCGAGTGGCTTCCGTGCCTTCATGGTCATCCTCAAGGCTAGGTGTGGAGCTGGATCCTGCCACCATCACCACCCCCTCTTCTTCTTCCCGAGGGCTGGATCCTGCCACCATCACTGCCTCCTCTTTGGTGCTGGATCCTGCCACCTCTTCCTCCTCCTGAGGGCTGGATTCTGCCACCGTCACCGCCTCTTCTTCCTCCCCCTTGGGGCTGGATCCTGCCACCACCACCGCCTCCTCTTCCTCCTCCTTGGGGCTGGATCCTGCCACCACCACCACCTCCTCTTCCCCCTCCTTGGGGCTGGATCCTGCCACCACCACCGCCTCCTCTTCCTCCTCCTTGGGGCTGGATCCTGCCACCTCTTCCTCCTCCCGAGGGCTGGATTCTGTCACCATCACCGCCTCCTCTTCCTCCTCCCGAGGGCTGGATCCTGCCACCATCACCGCCTCCTCTTCCTCCTCCCGAGGGCTGGATCCTGCCACCATCACCACCTCCTCTTCCTCCTCCTCGAGGCTGGATCCTGCCACCATCACCACTCCCTCTTCTTCTTCCCAAGGGCTGGATCCTGCCACCATCACCTCCTCCTCTTCCTGAGGGATGGATCCTACCACCATCACCTCTTCCTCTTCCTCCTCCATGGGGCTAGATCCTGCTGCTGCCACCACCTCCTCCTCTTCTTCCTCCTGCAGAATGGATCCTGCCACCATTATCACCTCCTCCTCCTGAGGGATGGATCCTGCCACCACTACCACCTCTTCCTCCTCCTTCATGGGGCTGGACCCTGCCTTCACTGCCTCTTTCTCTGCTTCCTCAGGTGGGGGCAGGGAATGCTCCCCCTCCACCATGACTTTGGCATTGGGGTCTACACTGAGTAGGAGCAGGGACTCCTTGCTGGGGGGCTCCTGGCCCTGCATAGGGGCTGGGTCTGGCTGCAGCGAGGCTGGGGGAGAACACTGGATGCTCCCTGCATCGCTGGGCTCTGGGGTCTCTTTGGGTTCAGGTGCAGCAGCTTCATCCTCAGCACAGGGAGGACATGGCAGCTCCACAGGGGCTTGGCCAGGGCTCCCTGGGGCAGGCAGGTCCCCAAAAACCCCCTGCAGCATGGAGGCCACTTGCTGGCGGTCCTCCGCACTCTCCAACAAGGCACCGGGTGGTGGGAGCAGTTCAAGGGGGTCTGGGGGGGTCCCCACATACACCTCTTGCTCTGAAGCGGTGAAGTGCAGCGGTGGGGGTGCAGGGGCTGGGGGCAGCACGCAGAGGGCCAGGCAGGGCTGTGGGGCCGGAGAGAGGACCCCAGGGGCAGCCACTTCCCCTGCACTGTCCTGGGGGGGGTTGAAGAAGCTGGGGTCAGTGTGGGAGCACAAGGTGTCCAGCAGTTCTGGGGACGAGTCCTCGGAGGCAGCTGTGGCATCCCAGTCACCAGGGATGGGCTCTGGGCTCTGGCCTTGCTCCACGTCCTTGCTGGAAGCTTCATCCTCAGAGGCAGCATCTGGTTCATCCATACCCCCCAGTGCAGGACTGAGAGGCTCCTCCGCACCCTGCATCACCTCGCTGCCACCATCACTCAGTGCCACCAGTGGGGACTCACTGCCTGAGGCCACCCCATCCTCACAGAGGGATGCATCCTCCTCAAGGGGCTGCTCAACGACATCATCCTGCACATCCCCACCGAAAGTGGGGGTCCCCAATGGTGCAGGCATGACATCTGTCCTGCTGTCCCCATGGCCACCCACATCCTCCTGGGATTCCCCACTGTCATCGCCTTGCTCAGGTGGACACAGAGGCTCAAGGCTCTCTACTGGGACAGCATCAAGCTCATGGTCACCATTGGCAGTGGGCAGGGATGGGGCATCCCACCCCAGCCCATTGGTTTGGTGGTCTTTGGTCTCCCCAGCACAGGGGGGCTGCAGGGTACTGGCTTCAGCCTCCAGCTGGGCCTCCATCATGGCAGCTAGTGGCACCTCCTCCTCCTCCAGCAGGATCTCCTCCTCCAGGAGTGCCGGCTCTGTGGGGACAGGGGGCTCTGGTGCAGGACACTCCTCTGGGATGGGGTCCAGCTCCTGCGTAGTATCAGGCTCCAGGGTAGAGGCCTCCTCCATTTCTGAGGAGGAGGAGCTGAGGGTCTCATCCATCCGTTCCACGTTGACTTCTGCAGAGAGGGCCTCAACAGGGACCTCATCCACCAGTTCTACATCAACTTCTGTGGGGAGGGCCTCAGTGGAGGTCTCATCTGCAGGCTCCATGTTGCCTTCCACATTGAGGGCCTCACTGGGGTCTTTGTCCATCAGCTCCATGCTGACTTCCACGAGTGCCTCCATGGAGGTCTCACCCACCGGCTTTGCGTTGACTTCTGCATGGAGGGCCTCAATGGAGCCTTCAACCACCGGCTCTACACTGACTTCTGCAGCGGGGTCCTCGATGGGTGCCTCATCCGATGGTTCCACATTGACTTCTGTCATGAGGGTCTCAACGGGGGCCTCACCCGTCAGCTCTACGTCAGCTTCCATGGTGAGGGCCTCAATGGGGACCTCTTCCTCCTCTGGGTGGGCAGCATGCTGCTCCATGCCCCCTTCCATGCGTGCATCCTCCTCACTGCCATGAGTAGGCTCCAGAACCGAGGGGCTCAGGGCCACCTCGTGCTGTGGGGACCCCCCCAGAGACACTCGCTCATGCTCCCCAGTCCCATCCAGCTGTGCTGTGTCACCACGCAGGTGCAGCTCGATGTCCCCAGAGGCCTCTGAGGAGGGCTCGGTGTCCCCAGGAGTGGCGGCAGCCATTTGGGGTCCCCCCAGTGCGTGGCGCTCAGTGCCATACAGCCGCTCATCCTCCTCACCGTCATAGGAGGCAGAGTCAGAGGAGGCTGAGGTGTCATCATGGAAGGCAAAGGACTCATCCACCCCTTCGTTGATGGAGGTTTCAGAGAGTGAGCGCAGGAAGGAGGCTGAGGTGCTAGCGTCCTCCTCTTCCTCCTCTTCATCCTCCTCATCCTCACCCGAGAGTGGCTCAGCTGCTGCCTGGGCCGGCACCAGGGTGATCTCCACAGCCTCAGCCTCGAAGAGCAGGCTGCCACGGAAGGGCAGCAGCGCAGCAGGGATGAGCCCAGGGGCAGCCATGTGGGAGTGGGGCAGCCTGAAGCCTTCCTCCTGTCCGCTGCCTTCTCCATCATCATCATCTTCTTCATCCTCCTCCTGCCCTATGGAGGTCACAGCCACATCCTCATCCTCAGAGGAGGAAGAGGAGGACGAGGAGCGGCGGATGAAGGCTGCAGGACCAGGCTCGCCATCAGGGACCTCTGCCAGCAGGTTGGGCGAGCAGGAGGGCGACGTGCTGGCCGTGCCCGAGGACCCCCAGCTGCCCCCTTCGGCCGTCATGTAGGAGCCGGATGGGGAGGTGGGGGGAGAGCCCAGCCCCTCACTCTCCGCATCCCCTCCATCCTCCTCAGTCTTCAAGCGGGGCCCCGCCGTCCTCACCGGGGTGGAGGGGGCTGTGAAGAAGAGGTCAGGATCGAGACGGGCGGGGGGCAGCTCAGGATGCCGGGGAGGTGTTTTAGGGGGCAGCTCGGGGGGGCAGTGCGTCTCCTCGCCCATCACGATGCGAGTGTCCAGGGGGTCAGCAGGGAGCAGAGATGGAGGCGGTGGTGGTGGGGGGCAGCCCTTGGAGGGGGGGCTGCGCTCAGCAGCATCATAGCTGGCCCCCTCAGGCTGCGGGCGGGCTTCCTCTTTGGCAGGCATGGGGGCAGCGGGGTCCCCTGGGGGGGCTGCAGAGAGAAAGAGGAGGTTAGAGCATCCCTGGCCCCTCCCCCCACCACCATGGGGACACCAGTGAGACTGTCACATGGATTTGGCCCTAATCAAATGAAGAGTACAGAGATGTAGAGTTCGCAATGACACCCCCTCCCCCCCCAAACAAAACTACCATAAGTGAGCTGAGGACCCCCTCCCCCACTCCATGCCCTCATACCAAGGAGGTGATGGCAGCCATCCTTAGGGCAGGATTATAGGTGCCCCCCCTGCTGTAAGGGAGTATTAAGGAAGGCTGAGCTGGGGGAGGGGGGGCATTGCAGGGTTAAGGGACTGTGCCAGAAGAATAAGTAGGAATAATTATTAACCCTCCCCCCCCCCTTTCCCTCCCTCAACCCCACTTATGTACATGATGTCATTGAGTGCCCCAGGGCCCACCTAAAATATTAAGACTCTCCTACAGGGACAGGATACAACACTGCCAACCCCCCCAAACCCCAGAAACCAACATATACCCTCCCCCCCCCCCCCACTGCTCAACAGGGCACTGAGCTCGAAAGGACTCAGCCCCATCAGCCCTAAGCAACATGAATGTAAACTGCTTCTCAAACCCATAGAAGCCCCAAAACAGCTCTAAGGAGCCCCAAAAACAAAGCAGCAACCCCAAAATCCTCAACACAACACCCCCCCTCAGCCCCCACTACCTGGGGTCCATCCAGGCGGCTCCATGGAGCAGGGGGGAAATCTGGAAGCACCCAGAACCCCACCAGCAACACCCTACAGCACCAACCCCACTACTGCCCCATATGTGCCCCATAGGGTTTATATAGGGGTGAGGGGGTGTGGTCAGGGTACAAGGGCTGCTGGGAAGGGGGCAGGGTCTTCCCCAGGTGTTTAAGGGGAGGGGGGTGGATTGGATGGGGCTGTTAGGGTGGATTCTGCCCTGTAAGTGCTGAGTTGGGATCAAGGGTTGGAGCTCCTTCCTATAGGGTAGTGGGGGAACATAGGGTCCCTTAAAGCTGTGTATGCTACAAGGACAATATGGGGACATCCCTGTACCCCAGGATATAGACTGGGGGGGCTGTGCCCTAAATCTGAGCCCTCCGAGTGGGGGTGGGGATTTTAGGGCCCATCCTCATTCTGTCCCAGTGCCCCTATGAGGGTGGGTACCCAAATACTCCCTCACTATGGGAACACCCCGATACAGGACTCCCCCCTATTGCTGAGCCCTCTCTATGTTGTCTCCCCCCCCCCCAATTCATAGTGGTCCTCTTTAAACCCCACCCTGCCTGGGAAGGGGACGATGGAAGCCCTGAGTCCCACATCCCCTCCTGCACCCCCTTAACCCCCTTTTACAAAGTGTCCCCCACCCTATTGCTGTGGGGACACACAGTGGGATGGCAGCACCACTTGGGGCCCCCCAGGGCACATTGCTGCGGGGTGACCTTGGACCAGTGTCCCTGGGGGTGGGGGGGGAGTAGGGGGGAAGGGAGTGGAATAGGGGTGAGGGAAGACGTGCTGCTGTCACCCCTGGGTTTTATGGGGATGGGGGCACAGTGGGGTCTCAGGGTCCTGGGAGGGGGGCGGTGGCCCCAGCATCTTCCCAAGGGTGAAGGAAAGCTTCAGCCTGAGCAACGCCACTGTGTCCTCCATCCCTGTATCTCCCATTCCCATATCCCCCCATCCTCCAGCTCTGTCCCTGCAGCCCCCATCCTCCATTCCCATATCCCCCATCTCCATATCCCCGCATCCCCCATCCCCGCATCCCCCATCCCCACATCCCCCATCCCATTATTCCCCATCCTCACATCCCCCATCCCTGCATCCCCCATCCCCACATCCTCCATCCCCGTATCTCCCATCTCCGTATCCCATCCCCACACCCCCCTCCCACCCCCCGCATCCTCACCTCCCTCCAGCTGCAGCCCCTGACTCGTGGCCGTCTCTCCAGGCATAGCGGTGGGGTTGGGGGACCCCAAATCCGGGGGGGGACCCCAACCCCAACCCCAATCCCAAGCCGGCCCAGCGCGGCGCGGCTCTGCGGGGTGAAGGCGGCTGCGCCGGGCGAGGCAGAGCGTGGCGGGGGGGCTCAGCCCGGATGATGTCAGCAGGTTCTGTGTGTGGGGTTGGTTTTTTTTTTTTTTTTTTTTTTTCTTCTCCTCTTTCCCCTGTCTCCTTTCCCTGTTTTTTTTTTTTTTTTTTTTTTTTTTTTAATTATTATTTTTTTCTGCCCGGGATGAGAGCAGGGTGTGTGCCAGGCACTGCGGAGGTGCAGCGCAGCCGGGTGTGGGGTGGCAATATTGTGGGGGGGGGTCTCTCAATTTGTCCCATCCCTGCAGTGATTTTGGGGACGTTGAGGTGCTCCTTACACCCCCCCCACACTCCTCCCAATATGATTCCTACAGTGGACTCAGAGCCCCCCCCGCACCCCGAAGTGATGCTGCACACATTGGGGTCCCCCACACCGAGGGAAGCAGGATGGGGCCATGTGCTGTTGCCATGGGAACAGCCCTTCTCCCATCTCCATGGTGATGGGGATGGGTTCCCTGGCAACCTTTACCCCCCCACACCTCCCCCCCGACAATGCCATGAGGTTGGGAGACCCCCGGATGGATGGATGGACAGACAGCCGTTTGGACTGGGGGACCCACAGCACCCACAGATCACCTTATCGTGGCTGGGGACACTCCTCCCCTATAGGGACAGCCCCCCCCCATGGCACACCCCGTGCTGCTGCTGCCTCCCACCCGGGCACGCAGCGCTGCCGGCCCTGGCGTGATGCCGGTGCCAGGAACAGCGCTGAGCCGTGACTCAGCACCCGGCTGCGTCCCCAAATGGCGCTGATTGGGCACCGGCCAGAGGGACAGCAAGAGATGCAGTGGGGGTAAGCGATGCTCCCACAGCCCAAACCCGTTTGCTCGTAGCCCAGATGGCCGCTTAATCCGCCCCCAAAGCCTTTCCTGGCAGCCAGCTCCGTGCGTCACGGCGGGAGGGCTTTCCTGTGTCCCTCGTGCCCAGCTGGGGACACCGGCTTCAGGGACAAGGGGGAGTCTGGATGGAGGCTGTCCCCCATCCCGACCTAAAAGCCATCATTGGGGGGCATCTGTACCACCCTTGTCCGCCCACCCCAGGAACAGCACCAACAAAAACCCCATCAGGAACAATAAAACCCCACTGCCCCCCAGCACAGCCCCTCTCCACCCCACTCCCCCAGGTTGGGGACACACAGGGGACACGGTACAGCAGAGGGTGGCTTTATTGAAACACAGCTTGGCACTAACTGGCCAGCTCCTTGGCCACCACCTTGTGGAGTTTGTCACGGAGATACGCTGTCCGCTGCCGCTCCAGCTTCAGCTCCAGGAACTCATAGTGGGGGACCTGGAGAGGAGAGGAGAGACAGTGAGCAATGGGGACATCACCACAGGGACATCACTACGGGGACAAGACCACGGGGTTGCTCAGCTCCCAGCCATGTACGTGGCATGTTTTTATCCCCACCATCCCACAGCAGGGATGTGGGGCCCATGAAGCACGGGTGATGCTGTGGCAGCCCTTGGGCCGGCGCACACCATGGCAGAGGTGGCACCGAATTTGACGAGGCTGCAAGGAAGGCACCATTTCCTTATCACAGCCTTGGTGGCAATGGGAAGTTTCCTCAAAGCACAAAGCATTGCTATGGGAACTGCTTGCAGCCACCCCAGGGCAGAGCACGGATCCTTCTAGTTGTGATCTCAGAGCTGAATTTTTCATCCCAGCTGCAGAGGACGTGCAGGGCTTCATGGTCTGCTTCCTCCCATTTGCGCATCCCGGCCTCCCTGCCCAGCAGCACAGCAACCCCTGCCTGGTGAGGATGCACCACTTCTTCAGAGAGAAGCTGCAGCCAACCAGGAGGAGGGAACAGCACTGGGGTAGGGAATGAATGCTGTTTGCACAGCACTCACTCGTTCTGATGGCTCCAACCCGCCGGAGGGAGCAGACGGGGGGATCCCACCGCCCACCACTGCTATATTTAGCACAAGGCTCGAGCTGAAGGAAGCAGTTCCCTCCTCCTCCTCCTGTCTCCCCACCTGAATCTCTCCAGCCAGTGAGTGCATGGGCTGCAGGGGCTTCACTTTGTATCAGCGTCAAAGAGCAGCAGCTCCGTGCGAGGGGATGCAAATTTGGGCTGCTCGCGGGGAATAGCGATTGATGTGGGGTGACAGTGCTGGGGGACACGTGGCACGCCGCCCTCCTGCCCCAATGGAGCCATCCCTGCTGGCTGCACAGCTCTGCCAGCACAGCTATAATTACCTCCGGGGGCTGAATAATGCATGGCCCCAATGGAGCGCAGTGCTGCGGCACAGGGATCAGCATGCTAAGACCTTGTCTGCTGTCCTCCTCCATTACTGATCCCCTCTCTGCCCTGGGGCTGCCTGACAGGTGGCCTGGAGGGGATCACGATGGCTAATCCCAGCACGGGGCCACGGTCAGCACTGGGCGCTGAGGGCTGGATACTCACATCCACAACAAGGAAGCCGGCTGCCTGGATGTGGCGCCGAGCCATGGCATAACGACCCAGCAGCTCCTTGCTCCTGTTGCTGAAATTTGGGAATTCCCACCTGAGGAAGGCGATCCTGCAAAAGGGGTGGAAGAGAGCATTCAGATTGGTGCTGGGCAACCTCAGCCCCAGAGCAGCTTTGAGCACTGATGGCTCAAACTTAGTTGATCCGCAGCCCACGCTGGATGGCAGACATTGCCTTTCCCATCCAGGAAGGAGTCAGCTTGGCCCCTGGGCTCTGTGGGCAGCCAGGAACGGTGGCAGACAGTTGGCACAGGTTCTCTGTGGAGGACGTGCCAGACAGGGGAGGCTGCTGCCACAGCCGGCATCCTGCCCTGTCCCTTGCAACGTGACCCACGGCAGCTTGGCACGGTCCTACCCCCTTTTCTATCCAGACAAGTAGACGCAGCTGGGCACAGTGACCTTGGCACGCTGGCATCCCCACAGCACTGTCCCCTGCTGCCTGCAGCCAGCCACGGGGACAGCAAAGCCTTGTTTCTCCCACTGTGCCTGGTGCAGCTGAGCCCAAACCCACCTCCTGGCACCCGGAGGCAGCGGCTTTGTTCCTTCTGAGTGGGGCAGATGGGGAGCAGCAAAGTCCTTCAAGGGGAGAGGTTTATTTTCACTGTTCAGCACCATTTCAGCATCTGCAGAGGAGGAAAAGGAAGGAGTCCTGAGGATGCTGTTCCATGGAGGCTGGGGATGCCCTCATTGTGGGGCTGATGTGGGGCACGGCATCCATCAGGGAGGGCCCCCATCACCTCCAGCACAATGCCTGTCTGTGGCACCATTCTGTCCCCAGGGTCCCACAGGAAGGGATGTGGGGCACACAGACTACAGCTCTGCTGTGGCAGCCGCATGCTGCATGGCCAGCCCTTGCCATGGAGAGAGCAGGGACTGAATTGAACGGGACTGCATTGGTGAGGCAGAGGGATGCGAGGCTGAAGAATGAGAGGATGACCTCAGGCACAAGGCCTTTACGTTGATCCCCCTGCAGCATGCAGACCCCAATGGGACCCCACTGCTCCAAGGAGAGGCTGTGCTCACCAATCTGCCAGCCGTAGATGGTGTGCACATCCCAGCGCCCGTTGTCCTGGCTGCCCAGCACGCCTGCCAGGGCCTCCCGCAAACTGCTCTGCAGCAGGGTGACCTTCTCTGCTGCTGGCTCTGCAGCACTCAGCATCCCAGCTGGCAGGAACGGCCCCTGGTACTCAGGGCTCTCCAGCTTGGCAGCAGCATTGATTTGGACGAGCTTCATCCGCAAGTTCTGAGCCCTGGGGGACAGATCGCCTGGCAGGAGGAGGAAAACAAAGAGCTGATCCTGCGGCTTGCTCAGCTCATCCAATCAGGATTTCTGGTTCCAATCCCACTGCTGCTGCTCAAACAGGGCCTCATAATCCACCAGGATGGATCTCTAACTGTTGGCATCAAGATGCAGATTGCCACATACGTGCTGCATGGGCAGAAGGGGCTGCATTGCCCGAGCACAGGTCGAGACCCTCCTGAGCCCCTACTTAGATGGCACAGCCCCAGTGTCTGTGGCATGATTTTATCCCCAGGGTCCCATGGGAGGGGATGTGGGGCCCATGGACTACAGACATTGCTGTAGCAGCCGGATGGCCAGTGCTCGCCATGGAGGAGGCTGAGACTGAATTTGACTGGGCTGCACCTTCCCCATGTGTGGCTAAGAAATACTAAGCCTTCCCCTCATGTTTAAGTGCCTGGGGAAAATGTGCAGGCAGCGCTGGAGCCAAGAACAAAGCTAAGCCTTGGGGCATAAGAAAGCTGAGGACGATGTGACACCCTGCTAGGCTCAACCCCACAGGCACACTGCAGGGTAGACCAACCCCTCCAAGCTCAACAGCTGAGCTCACAGCCTGTGCTGGCCCAAATGCAGATGCACTAGACCCCAGTATTCCCACTCCCTGAGCTCCGGCTCCACATCCCACCTTACCTTGGATCACAGCGTGGAAGTCGGGCGCCAGCACATGCTGCAGGTAGGGAGGCTTGGCTTGCTGCAGCACACAGAGTGACCAGACCAGGTCGGTCAGCAGCTGCGGCTCCAGGCTGTCCAGCTGGCCCTGCAGCTCCTCATGGGCCTGCCAGAGCCAAAGCCACAGCTCAGCACATCTCTGCAGATGGCCCTGCTTCTGCAGTGCTTCTACTGGGCTATTTGCTGATAGAATTCAGGACTGCTCTACAGCAGCCTTGCTGCAGATTCACAGGGTTCACAGTTTCAGGTGTGGTGGGGTTTTTTTTGTGTGCTTTTTTTTGCTTGTTTGTTTTTTGCAATGCCTCAAAAATCAATAATTTTGCACTTGCTACAAAAACTCTCTTCATGCTGACTATGATTACTGTTGGCAAAGAGTCCAGACCCCACTGCCAACCAGGGATGCTAACCCTATTTCTGTGGCATGAAGGTCTCCCTCCACTTGGTCTCATCTCTTTACCCTGGGCTGCAGAAATCTGCCTGCAAAGCCCCCAGGCAGGACAGCAGTGAACAGCTCTGGATGGCAGCCTCCATCCTTCCCAACAGCACTGCCACACCCAGGGCTTGGATGGGCTGGGAGACCTCTGATCTGCTGAGAATGTGTGATCTTATGGTTTTGTTATGGAGCTAATTGCAGCAATCAGAGTTCAGGAGGGCACATGAACAACCACATGCTGCTTATGTCTGCTGGAAGAGCAAGCCTACAGGGACTTGGTGCTAGCCAGGGGCAAACCAGTTTGGTTATCAGCCAGCACACAGCCACAGGGCATCAGTATGGGTTTTTCAGCCTGGCCTGAGCTCTGGGCTCCCCATTTCCATTTCCTGCACCCACTCGTGCTCCAGGTTATGCCAGGATATGTGCAGCCTTCCCACTGACTCCAAGAAGGAGGAAGGTTGACACAGAGGGGAAAAGGAGGCAGGTTACCATGTTAAAGAAGTCCTCGCTTCCACTGGGCTGGAAGTTAAGGCGGGCAAAAGACAGGATGATACTGCACAGGTGGGCAATGGACAGCTTCTTGGCATTGTCCAGGGCATACTAGAAGACAGAGAGAGCAAAAACAGAGGTTGAGAAATGAGTACTGACAGAAAAAGATTGCAAACATCATCCAAGGAGATGCCCAGACCCATGACAAGGTGGGAACAAGAAGGAAAGGATCTTTCAGTGCTTCCCTAGGATTTTATCTTGGCACAAGGGAAAGCTGTGAGTGGAAGCAGAGCTCTATAATATCCCCATTTGCCTGGTACAGGCACAGGTGCAGGCATCAGAACTGGGGCAGTGAATGGGAGCTGCCTGGGGAACGCAGCACTCTGGAGCAGAGGCTCAGAAAGAGCTGAAGCTGACCCCAGAGCTGTGTGGATTCTGACTGCTGACTGCTGAGTGCAGTGGAGCATCTCTGGAAAGAGAAGAATTGTTCTGGGTGTCACTGAACATACTGATACCAGCAGGTGCTACCCAGGCCCTCTGCCTCCTCACCTGAGAGATGGCCTCAAACAGAGGCAGGCTGAGCCACTTGAGGAAGGCAAAGGAGCGGATGCAGCGCGTCACCTCGACGGGTGTCATTGCAGAAACGTGGGGCTGCAGGTCAGTGGCTATCTTCTGGAAGACCTGGGGCTGGTGGAAATTCAGTTTTCCTTAAAGGAGCAAAAGAAAGTGGTAGCCACTGACACAGAGCCGGTATGGGAGCTGTGACTCATGGCCCTGTCCCTTCTCATCCAGCCAGGTCCTGCTGCTCCCACCAGCTCTCAATCCAGCATTCCCAACACTGAACTGCTACAGCCCTGCCTGAGCCTGCAAAAGACAGTATTGCTCCCAAACTACTGGACTTATCCACCTTGGGGATATTATGGGGGCTGCTGGGCCTCACTGTGTCACAGAAGGACATTCAGCAGGGATCTGGAGGCTGTGACATGGAACATCCACCCCTTACTTCCCTTCAAACTCATTCCAGATTTATCAACTGAATAGCAAGATCAACACAATAAGCATGAGCTCCTTCCAAGGCCAGGTCTAGCAGGTTGATTTCTTTATTATTAAAGAACATCCAACCCATGATAACCACACTGTCCCAGTGTTGGACAGATCTGTTCCCACCACCAGAAACCAAACAGTGAAATGAAGAGCAGCTTCATCCCAGTTTCTGGACAGGAGCACATGGAAACACACAGAAAGAAGGGAAGAAAAACCAAAGCACCAAGGATGATAACAATGATAACACACGTTATCAGTTAGTGCTGGCTAACATTAACAGAGTGTGGCTAACAGAGCTGATTTGCACCAGGTCTGTCACCACCCATAGCTGAAGGCTTTGGTCTACCCTGTGGCCAGGAATGCAATGAAGGTGGCTGTCACCGTGCCAGCTGTCTGCAGCACTTGTACCTAAGGCACCATGCCACTTCTCAAATGTTAATCATGTTGCCACTGGGACACCTTGGGTGAAAAGAAAACAACTATTTTAATGCCACTGTCCTGTGTGCTGGAAGGAAAACCAGGGCGTACCATGCCCAAAGGGGCTCGGGGGTGAGAGCAGCGAGGAACAGACCCACACTAAGCACAGTGCTGCTACACAGAGGGCTCTCTGATCTATGCAGGCACAGTAATGCTCAACTCAAAGGGTCATGATACAACCAAGTTGCTTACCATAGGCGAAAATCAGGTCCATCAGGATGCTGAGGTTGAGCTCTGAGTGCTTCTGAATCAGGTGGTACGACATGGCACGGAGCAGAGGCACGCTGCGCCGGTTCTGGTATGCCAGAGCCAGTGTGATTTTCCTTATGTCCTCAGGGCTGAACTGCTCAGCAAGCTCCAGAGCCTGGTAAGAAACACTGAGACATAGAATGGCACAAAGCAAACTCCGCTATGTGGAGCGGGACGTGCCATCCTCCAGGACACTGCTGGCTGAGCCCCTCCAAGGACTGCAGGCTTTCCATACACCCTAACACTGTCACACAACAACTGATGCAAGAAATGCTGCTGAATCACTGTCTTGCTTCCCACTGTAACTCCTGTTTTCATCTGCCCAACACAGAACGGCCTGGGTTGAAAAGGACCACAATGCTCATCCAGTTCCAACCCCCTGCTGTGTGCAGGGTCGCCAACCAGCAGACCAGGCTGCCCAGAGCCACATCCAGCCTGGCCTTGAATGTCTGCAGGGATGGGGCACCCACAACCTCCTTGGGCAACCTGTTCCAGTGCCTCACCACCCTCTGGGTGAAAAACTTCCTCCTAATATCTAACCTAAACCTCCCCTGTCTCAGTTTAAAACCATTCCCCCTTGTCCTATCACTATCCACCCTCGTAAATAGCCATCCCCCCTCCTGTTTATACACTCCCTTCAAGTACTGAAGGCCACAATGAGGTCTCCCCGAAGCCTTCTCTCCTCCAAGCTAAACAAGCCCAGTTCCCTCAACCTTTCCTCATAGGAGAGGTGCTCCAGTTCTCTGATCATCTTAGTGGCCCTCCTTTGGACCCGCTCTAAGAGCTCCACGTATTTCAGCCATCTGGAGTTCCAGCTCTGCATAAGCTGACAACCCCACAGAGGCATCCTGCTTTGCCACGTGCAATGTCTGCAGCATTTATTTATCCCCAGGGTTGAGGGAGAACAACAGTGGGGCCCATGAGCTGCAGGGGTTGTTGCTGTGGCAGCTGTTTGGCCGGTCCCCAGCGCAGGGCTGGACAAGGACCGAATTTGACGCAGCTGCAGTCATGGCCCTGTGGCAGTTTCAACCCAAAAAACATTTCCCTACTTCTGGAAGTGACAGAAAGAGGGACCCGCTGGAGTGCAGAACTCCCTGCAGACTCCTTGCTCACAGTCTGACTTTCACAGAGAGCCAGAGGACAATGCTTTTGGCAGTGACTTTATGCTGCCTCTGCAAGTTATCGTCTGCCAGCTGAGCTAAGGTAATTCTAGCTGCAAGGCAAAGCACATCAGCCCAGTCCACCTCTGAGCAGCTCACAGGTCTTAGAGGTCTTAGCTCCCCATCTGTGTGGCTCCAAAGAGGAAAATGTTTCTTTTGAGCACCTTTGCACATGGGAAGCAACCTGCATCCTCTGCAAGACAGGCTGACAGGAACGTGCTGGTGGAGCAGCGCCCACAGAGGATATCCCTCACACTATCACTGCCCCCAGGAGATGTCCCACCCAAAGGGAACAGAGCACCCAAGCCCATACCTTGTCCTCTAACCGGTCCATCAGCACTGAGGAGATGTGGCCAACCTTGGCAATCAGCATCACCACAGTTCTGGTGCCTTCCAGTTCCGTCCACCGCAGCTCCAGCTTCTTGATGACCTCGTTGAGCAGTTTGCTCTCCTTGCTCTGCTTGACAGCCAAGAACTCTGCCAAAGAGGCAAGCTGGCGGAAGGCGAGCCGCCGCAACCGCCACAGCACCTCATGCTCCACAGACTGCATCTCCCTGCTGCTGCTCTCCATTCCCAGCGAGTACAGGCTCTTCAGGAGACCCACCAAGGTGTTATTCCACACCTGAGATATCTGGGAGGCAAGTAAAAATATTTAAGTTGATTTTTACCCTTCTCTGGAGGTGCACACACCTAAATTTCTCTGTGGCATGGCTGGAAGATGACCTCAGTGAGCAGTGAAATAAACGAGGCAGAATCACAGCGAATGATGTTCATGGCAGAATGGATCAGGTGGCCTCCAGCAAACAGACTCTTTAACCGCCCTGCTTACCCCAACTTCAGCACTGCAACATCCTAAAACAGCACTCAGGGATGGCTCAGTGCTTGGGTGCAAGAACGACCTGAGTGCTCTCAGGGTAATCCTCTAAAGTTACCTGGGAGTGGAAATCACAAAGCAGGATGCAGCTGAGGAAGCAAGCAGAGCTCCTGGTGTCCCAGCCACGCAGACTGCTCTCCCTGGTCTAACCTTGTGTGCTGCTTCAGCCCAGACCCTAATGTTCAAAGCCTCCAACTTGTTGACACAGGGATGTTGCAAGGTGATTTAATTTTAGCCACAGAATCACAGAATGGCTTTGGTTGGAACAGCTCTCAAGGATCATGAATCTCCAATCCCCCTGCCACAGGCTGGGCCACCAACCTCCCCATTTAATATCAAACCAGGCTGCCCAGGGCCCCATCCAACCTGGCCTCGAACACCTCCAGCCCCTCTGCATCTACACAATGACTTCTTATATCAAGTTAGCTGCACACTGCAGGAACAGCTCTTTGGAGAAAAACAATTGTGTTTGCAGTGAGTTTGCTTGATTATATCCCAGCTAGACGTGTTCCTATCCACTTCCCTTTTGGGAGCAAGGCCATGCTGCTCAGCTTCTTGCTTTCCCAGCACAGCAGCTCGGCTCTCCTAGCTCTGGGGTCCACCCTCTCTGCTGAACCACAGACACCTGCATCCTTTTTTTGTACGTGACCTGACGCTGATACATCTCTGCCACCAAGTGCAGAGAAGGTATCAGCTGTGAAAATTCACAAGGGAAAGGAAAAGGCAGCACTCTCTGCTCCAGGCCAGCCTTCCCAGACCCATTCTTTCTCCAAACTGCCTCCATCACAAGAAGGGAACTCACCTGAGAATCCACGATCTCAATAAGCTGCTGAAATCGTTCATCTTGCAGAATGCCCCCCGTTTCCAGGTTTTTTTCCACTGCAAGCCGAGAAAGCCGAGTAATCACCAGTGAAGCTTGGTTGCTATTTAGAGAGTGAAGTTCACCCAGCTGGAGGAGTTCCTGAGGACTTGTGGCTGCCTCAATGAGGTTCAGGATCACTCTGTGCTCTGAGTTACTGTTTTCTTCTACCTGCTCTTTGACAGAGAATCTGTCTGCATTCCAGGCGGAGGGGACGGAGATGTGGATGGAGGCAAGAGGTGTGTGTGGCAGGGCTCTGGCTGCTGGCAGCTTCCCATTGGGCAGCAGCAGAGTGGCTGGGGCAGCAGCAGGAGCGCAGGCGAAGGTGATGAGGTGCCGCCAGCAGCAGCGCTGCACCAGCCGGGCTGCCATGGCGGGGATCTGAGGGGCTCAGCGCTGCATCTTGGGGAGGCTGGAGGAGGGAAAGAAAGGCTTTAGGAACGGGAAGGTTCAGGGGGAACGAGGAGAGGTAACAGGTTTAAAGCTGCGAGTCAAAGATGCATAGAGCATCCCTATGGATACCCCCATAGAATAAAAAATTGAAAGGGACCCACGTGGACAGACCCACGGTATCATTTGGTTGGGAGATGCCTCCAAGGTCACCAAGTCCAACCATTAACTCAGCACTGCCAAGCCTATCACTAAACGACGTCCCTCAGCACCACATCCACATGTCCTTTAAATATCCCCAGGGATAGGGACTCCCCTCCTTGCCGGGGCAGTCCGTTCCGATGCTCCACAACGCTAGATCCTTCATAACGCCCCACCCAAACCTCCCGCGGCGCAACCTGAGACCTGGGCCTCCCCTCCCCGTGAGCCGAACCGGCGGAGCTCCTGGCCCGGAGGCTGCGCCGAACCCGCAGTGGCCTCAGTGGCCGTAGTCCTACGGAAACCCCGATCCCGGCCTGCACACAGCTCCCAGAGAACTCGAACCCCGCTCCCGATCACCCCGGGCCGCAGGACCGCAGCCATCCGCGCTGACCTCGCCCGGCCCCACCGCACGCTGGCCCGGCAATGAGGCGAAGTGCGCATGCGCTCCGGCGCGGCGTGATGACGTCATCACAGCGCAGCCACTTTCTATTGGCTGAGCTCCCCGTGTCCCCCGACAGACTCGAGCGCGAAAAAGGAAGCACTTCCGGTTCGCGGCTGACGGGAGGCGCCATTTTGTGATGGGTGCTGTGCTGAGGGTCGCTTCTGGGCACGCAGCTCTGGCCGGGTTCGGTCCGGTTGGGTCAGCCAGGCCACGACCCCGGGCCCGGCTGTGGGAACGGGGAAACCAAACAGAGCCCGGGGCGGTGCTCTGGCAGCGCTGGGCGGAACGCAAATAAAAGAAGATTTATGTGCTAGGCACGCCCCGTTGCTGTTTGCTCAGCCGAGGAGTGACAGGACAAAGGGAAGAGCTTTAAATGAAAAGAGAAGAAATTGAAGTTCGGCGTCAGGAGTGTGTGCGGGTGTCACAGCCCTGCAGTGCTCAGGGCTACATGTGGCACGGGGCTGTGGGAGGAGATTCCTGCACGCTGTGTGCCTACAAGTGGGCTGTGAGGGCCCTTCCGACCATTGACGGGAGGCCTTGCTGCTCCCTGCAGCTCCCTAAAGGAGACCGAACTGTGGCGGGGGTCGGCCTCTGCTCACAGGTAACAGCGATAGGATGAAAGGGAATGGCCTCATGTTGTGCTAGGGGAGGGTCAGGTTGGGTAATGTGAGAAATTTCATCTCTGAATGAGCAGAGATGCAGTGGCACAGGGTGCCCAGGGAGGAGGTGGGGTCACCATCCCTGGAGCTGTTCCAGAAACATGGAGATGTGGCACTGAGGGTTGTGAGCAGTGAGGTGAGCTGGGGTTGGGACTGGGGATCTCAGGGGTCTTTTCCAGCCTTAATGATTCTGTGATTTGTGATCTTTCTAAGGGCTCATTCCTGCTTTGGGTGGCAGCTATGAAACAGGAGACTGGGCTGCAACCTCTGTGGGAACCTGACCCTATGCTGAACTATCTCTCAATAAAATGTTTAAGAGAATTTCCCGTGTTGGGTCATGACTGGCTTCCAGCCACCATTCTTATTCTCTTTCTTGTGAGAAAACAGTGGTGTTGAGCTTGGAGATGACCCCCGGTAAAACCCTGGCTGTCATGAGGCATCCCTTCAGCCTCACTGCTCAGTGCTGAACAAACCCAGCACCCTCAGCTGCTCCTCACCAATCCTGCCCTCCACACCTTTCACCACCCCATGCCCTGCAGCACGGACAGGGATGTGGGATGCAGCCTGGAGCGGGACAGGGCCCCACAGCCCATGGGCACAGCCACATCCCCACCACAGCTTTTCCCCCACAGATAACTGCCACGTTGTGGCTGCTCCCCCTGGGCCCACGTTTCCGCGTTGCCCAACTTCAGGGCCAATAAAAGGCATTGGGAGCAATGAGTGGGCACGGGGCAAGGATGGCGAGCTGCTGGGTGCTGGTGCTGGCGCTGCTGGGGGGGGCCTGTGCCCTCCCGGCCCCCCTGGACTACCCCCAGGCTCTGGCCCAGGCTGTGGACTCCTACAACCAACGGCCTGAGGTGCAGAATGCCTTCCGGCTGCTCAGCGCCGACCCCGAGCCCGGCCCGGTGAGTGCATGTGGGGACAGCGTGGGGACAGCATGGGGATATCAGGGAACAGCGTGGGGAAACCGTGAGGACACGATGGGGAGGTATTGGGGAAGGCATGGGGATGGTGTGCAGACATAATGGGGACAGCGTGGGGACACTTAGGGGAACATCCTGGGAATGGCACGGGGACATGGGAGGGACACGATGGGGACAGTGTGGGGATAGGATGGGAACATCATGGGAATGGCATAGGGATAACTTGGGGACAGTGTGGGGATAGGATGGAGACACCATGCGGACAACTTGGAGACACTCGGGGGAACATCATGGGGACATCCTGGAGGCAACATGAGGACAGCATGGGGTCACCATGGGGATGGCATGGGGACATCAAGGAGACACCTTGCGAACGCTTATGGGACACTGTGGGAATGTTCTGGAGGCATCCTGGGAAAATCCTGGGGACACCTTGGGACATCAGTGGGACATCATGGGGACAGCTTGGGGAAGGCACGGGGTCAGCGTGGGGCCATCATGGGGACAGCCAGGGGACGTCAAGAGGGGGATGCAGAGCTGCTCCCCCCGCCTGGCTCTGAGCCATGCCCGGAGCAGCCGGGGATGCCGGGTGGCTGCCACCACGCTGTCCCCTGCCCCACAGAACGTCCAGCTCGGCTCCCTGCACAACCTCAACTTCACCATCATGGAGACGCGGTGCCAGGCGCGCTCGGGCGCCCAGCTCGACAGCTGCGAGTTCAAGGAGGACGGGGTGAGCACCGTGCTGGGCTGGTGGGTGCTGGGGGGCTCCCATGGGGAGGGACAGCTCTGTGTTCAGTGTCCCCACTGCTCACAGCTCGTCAAGGACTGCGCTGCGCCCGTGGTGCTGCAAGGCGGCCGCGCCACGTTCGATGTCACCTGCGTGGACTCCATGGCTGACGTGAGTGGAGACACAATGGGGGGTGGTCCCAGGGGTGTTTGGGACCCCCAAGGGCCAGGGTCCCATTCCCCCGTTGATGACAACACTTCTTCCCACAGCCTGTCCGCATCAAGCGCTTCTGGCCGGTGGTCATCAGGACTGTGGTTGCAGGATACAACCTCTACCGGGCAATCAAGAAGAAGTGAGCCGTCCCCAGAGCCGCTGTCACCAATGTCCCTTTGCTGCTTTCCATCCAATAAATGTGTTTCCCGGCCACTCTGTCTTTTCTGTGTCTCTTCTGAGTGACACTGATGGGGGCGGTTCTTGGGGTATCAGGGGGAAGTCCCATGTTACCCAAATGGTGCCAACTGCTCCCCATCGTGTTCCTACGCATGAGCTGGGTTCTGGGGACAGCCAAGAGGACCTCAGATGTGGATGTGGCAGCTGGGAATCCAAATTTGGAGCGTCATACTGGGAACCTGACATCTGGCCCTTGCACATGTCCAGGACCCCCCCCGTCCCTTTATCCATCATCTATGGTGTCACCTTGTGCTCCCCAGCTGCCCCCTGCCATGGCCCCTTCATCCTCAACCCTGTTCTCCTCTTGGTGTCCCCAGAGTGTCCCCAGAGTGTTCCCATGATGTCCACAAGGTGTCCCCACCATGTCTGCACTGTGTCCCCACGAAGTCCACACAGTGTTCCCATGATGTCTTTATTGTGTCTCCAGGATACCCCCAGGATGTCCTCTCAATGTCCCCAAGATGTCCCCAGTGTGTTTCCATGGTGCCTCCATTATATCTCCGTGTTACCCCATGCCTTCCCCAAGATGTCCTCATTACATCCCCATGGTGTCCACATTATGGCTCCATGCTATCACCAGGCTGTCCCCATGCTGTCCTCTAGACATCCCAGAAATGTCCCCAGTATGTCCCTAAGCTGTCCACGTATTGTCCCCAGTATGTCTCCATGCTGTCACTGATCTGTCCGCATGCTGTCCTCAATACATGCGATAGTGTCCCCATGATGTCCCCCAAGCTGTTCCCATGCCATGCATTGGGCCTGGTGCCAGAGGTGCCGTGCTGCAGGGTGGCTCCTAAAGAGCTGCGGACAGATTTATGGCCTTCAGTGAAACTTCCCAGGTGTGGGAAGTTAATGTGACTGGCGTGGACCCAGTAGGCTTGATGCAAGACTTGGCCATCCTCTCCTGCGCCGCAAACATCCTCATGCACTGGAAATCCCCGGTGCCATCGTGGAGACAGGGGGGTTTGTTGACCCTCTTAGAGGCTGGGCTGCCCCCAGGTGCAGGGTGCGGGGATTCCTGGGAACGCCCCGAGATGTTGGGATGGCCATAAAGGGGCTCCAGCAGCACCGGCACAGCGCTCACCATCGCAGAGGAGGAGGTTGCGAGTGGTCATGAGCACGATGTGGCCCTCCGAGGTGCTGCTGCTGCTGCTGCTGCTGCTGGGATCATCCAGAGCCACACCAGGGCTGGACATATCCGCTGCACCGGGGTTGGATGGATCAATCCCAGCTGGGTTGGATGGATCTGTCTCGCCAGGGTTGGATGGATCCACACCAACCGGGCTGGATGATTCCACTACACCCAAGCTGGATGGACCCATCACCCCAAAACAGTATGGATCCATCTCACCATCCTGGCCCTGGCGCTGGCCCACCAACTACCTGGATGCCATCCTGGCAGCTGTGCGGTTGCTCAACCAGAGGATCTCAGGTCCATGCACCTTACGGCTGCGGGCAGCACAACCCCAACCCGGCTGGGTGAGTGCTGGGGTGTTGGATCCCAGGGCTGAGGGCTGGCTTGGAGGGTCTGTGGGCCTGGGGGTCTCATCCCATTCCTTTGGTTCTTGTCCCCTCACAGGCTGGGATCCCGAAGCATCGGCGGGAGGTGAGCTTCCTTGTGGAGGATGCCCCATGCCCAGCTGGGGTTGACTGCAGGAGCTGCGAGCCGGGGGTGAGGACCCATCCCATGGGGGCTGAGGGTTGGTGGGTGGCCAAGGAGGAAACTGAGGCTGTGGTGGGTCTGCCCCACACAACCCTTCGCTCCCCACAGGCCCTGCAGCGCTGCGTGGGCACCGTATTCATGGAGCAGCAGCCCACTGCTGAGCTGCGCTGCGGACCACTGTGGGTGCAGGTGAGAAACCTCATCCCCCACCATGAGGCCACCAAGGTTCCCTCGTCACCCCGAGGGTCACAAAACCAATTCTCCTTGCAGCCCATCCGCAACTGGTGGACCCGCATCCGGGAGTGGTGGGATGGCATCAGGAAGCGCCTGCGGCACCGCAGTCCCTTCTACGTCCGCGGACGTCTGAACATCACCAGCACGCCCCGGCCATGAGCAGCCCCAGCGTGGCTGTCACCAATTGTCCCCAATAAAGGTCCTTTCTGCCTGCTGTGACCGTGTGTGTGTGTGTCCCTCTGGTTGTGCCATAAGGTTGTGCCCGTAACCGTGACCCAAAGGGAGAGAGGCACGGAGCACAGCAGGGGATGTGCCCTGTGCCTTACGGGGACAGCCACGTCCCCACTTCAGATAACGGCCGCACTGTGGCTTCTCCTTCCTCATTGCCCAACTTTGGGGCTGATAAAAGGCACTGGGGGCACGGGATGGGTACAGGGTGAGGATGGCGAGCTGCTGGGTGCTGGTGCTGGCACTGCTTGGGGGGGTCTGTGCCCTCCCGGCCCCACTGAGCTACCCTCAGGCACTGACTCAGGCTGTGGACTCCTACAACCAACGTCCTGAGCTTCAGAATGCCTTCCGGCTGCTCAGCGCCGACCCCGAGCCCGGCCCGGTGAGTGCATGAGGGGACGGCGTGGGGACAGCATGGGGAGATTGGGCAGACAGCATGGGATAGATTGGGGATAGAATGGAGACACTATGGGGACACTGTAGGAGCACCTTGGGAAAGATCCTGGGGACAACGTGAGGACAGTGGGGGAAGTGTGGCACAGCATGGAGATATGATGGGGACACCCTGAGGACACTATGGGGAGGTATTGAGGACATCCTGAGGAAGATATGGGATAGCATGGAGACATTCTGGGAATAGCATGGGGGTAGCATGGGGACATCCTGAGGATAACATGGAGACATAGTGGGGACACCATGGACAGCATGGGGAAATCATGAGGACCCTATGGGGAGATATTGAGGACATCTTGGGGAAGGCATGGGGATAGCATGGAGACACAATGGGGACAGCATGGGGACACTTTGGGGAACATCATGGGTTGAAAATCCTGAGGCCAGCCTGGAGACATCCTGAGGCCATCCTAGGAGCAGCATGGAGACATAATGAGCACATCTTGGGGAACATCTTGGGGTCAGCATGGGGTTATCAGGAGGACACAATGGGAACATCTTGGGGACCCCCTGGGGACACAGTTGGAATACTATGTGAACACTTTGGGGTCATCATGGGGACACTATTGGGATGACAAGGGGACAACTGGAGTACACACTGGGGACATCCTGACTGTACCATGGAGATACCACAGGGAGATCGTAGAGAAACTATGGGAGCACCTTGGAGACTTCATGGGGACACCATGGGGACATCATGGGAATATTGTGAGGACACTTTGGGGATACCAAGGGGATGGTTGGAGGGGGCTTTGCTCCATGGGGAGGACGTGACCCCGTGGTGACCACTCCTCACAGGGCGTCGATCTGAGCACGCTGCGGACGCTCAACTTTACCATCATGGAGACAGAGTGCGTCCCAAGGGCACAGACACCCATCGATGACTGCGACTTCAAGGAGAATGGGGTGAGGATGGGAAGGCTATGGTGGGGAGGGCAGCTGGGAAGCATGAGGTGACACTGTGCGTGTCCCCAGGTCATCAGGGACTGCTCGGGGCCGGTGACCATCCTGCAGGACACTCCTGAGATCAATCTACGCTGCAGAGACGCCTCATCAGATGTGAGTGTGGGGTCCGTGGGGTGGGATGCTGATGCGGCACCTTTCATCCTGCCCTGCACTCTGACGGGTCCCCGGGAAGCTTTGGGGTTGCTCTGATGTCTCCGTGATTGAGACGATAGAGAAAGGGATGAAGGGTCCTGGGCACGTGCACGGTCCCGACTGTGGGGCTCCAGATGTGGGGTCCAAGGTCTGGGGCTCTGGATGTGGGGTCCCAGAGGTGGGCTCCCACTGCCTCAGTGACACCAGCCTTCACCCCACAGCCCGTTCTCGTCCAGCGGGGCCGATTTGGCCGCTTCCTGAGCAGGATCCGGCGCTTCCGCCCTAAGTTCACCATCACTGTCCAGGGCGGCGTGCGCTTTGGCTGAATGAATAAATGGGGCCACGCGTGGCCACCGAGTGTCACCTGGGCTCTCCTCTCACTGCCTGATGGGGAAACTGAGGCACGGGGTTGAAGGTCACTACAGTCACCATGCACGGCCCCAAGCGCCGTGAGGGCATTTCCTATCAGGGGGGTGATGCCATTAGGGCCCCATTCTTGTTCTCTGTAACGAGGGTTGCTGAGCCTCCCAGCCCTGATGAGCATTTTCCCATCCAACCCGTCACTGTCTCGTGGTGTTTTGTCCTCAGACACTGGGGCTCTGAACCCAAGGCCACCCCCATGCTGCAGCCCCGTCCAGGGGCAACCAGGGCTGTCCCCAGCCCTGCCACCAAGGCTGTCACCAGCATTTTAGGGTGGGGACATAGGGATGCATGGGGATCCCATGCCATGGGAGCTGGAGCTGGATGGCTGTGGCTGCAGCAGGGCCCTGAGGACATCCTCCTCCTGTCCCCTCTTTTGCCCTTACGTCCCCTACAAAGGCCCCATGGACTCATGCAGCCCTGTGTACACCCCCAAGCACTGCATACTGCAGTCTCCCCATGCCCAATCCCAGACCAATCTGGGGTCTCTTTGGGTGTCCCCAGGTCCCATACCCATGCTGTGGGACAGGATGGGGAACAGGTGGCACCGTGGGGGCAGCATGGGGACCGTCCCCAACAGCATCATTTAGAGGAGACATACAGCAAAGACACAGCATGGCCAGAAAACAGCTTTATTGGGTGGGAGGCTGTGGAGGGACAGTGGTGACAGTGGCTCTGGGGACGGCTCATTTCCTCCTGATGGCTTTGTAGAGGTTGATGCCTGCAGCCACTGTGTTGATGGCCACTGGCACCAGCGGCCAGAAGCGCTTGACACGGACAGGCTGTGAGGAGAAGTGTTGTCATCAACGAGGGAATGGGACCCTGGCCCTCGGGGGTCCCAAACACCCCTGGGACCACCCCCCACTGTGTCCCCACTCACGTCAGCCATGGAGTCCACGCAGGTGACATCGAACGTGGCGCGGCCGCCTTGCAGCACCACGGGCGCAGCGCAGTCCTTGACGAGCTGTGAGCAGTGGGGACACTGAACACAGAGCTGTCCCTCCCCATGGGAGCCCCCCAGCACCCACCAGCCCAGCACGGTGCTCACCCCGTCCTCCTTGAACTCGCAGCTGTCGAGCTGGGCGCCCGAGCGCGCCTGGCACCGCGTCTCCATGATGGTGAAGTTGAGGTTGTGCAGGGAGCCGAGCTGGACGTTCTGTGGGGCAGGGGACAGCGTGGTGGCAGCCACCCGGCATCCCCGGCTGCTCCGGGCATGGCTCAGAGCCAGGTGGGGGGAGCAGCTCTGCATCCCCCTCTTGACGTCCCCTGGCTGTCCCCATGATGGCCCCACGCTGACCCCGTGCCTTCCCCAAGCTGTCCCCATGATGTCCCACTGATGTCCCAAGGTGTCCCCAGGATTTTCCCAGGATGCCTCCAGAACATTCCCACAGTGTCCCATAAGTGTTCGCAAGGTGTCTCCTTGATGTCCCCATGCCATCCCCATGGTGACCCCATGCTGTCCTCATGTTGCCTCCAGGATGTCCCTATGATGTTCCCCCGAGTGCCTCCAAGTTGTCCGCACAGTGTCTCCATCCTATCCCCACACTGTCCCCAAGTTATCCCTATGCCATTCCCATGATGTTCCCATCCTATCCCCACACTGTCCCCATGGTGTCTCTCCCATGTCCCCGTGCCATTCCCAGGATGTTCCCCTAAGTGTCCCCACGCTGTCCCCATTATGTCTGCACACCATCCCCATGCCTTCCCCAATACCTCCCCATCGTGTCCTCACGGTTTCCCCACGCTGTTCCCTGATATCCCCATGCTGTCCCCACGCTGTCCCCACACGCACTCACCGGGCCGGGCTCGGGGTCGGCGCTGAGCAGCCGGAAGGCATTCTGCACCTCAGGCCGTTGGTTGTAGGAGTCCACAGCCTGGGCCAGAGCCTGGGGGTAGTCCAGGGGGGCCGGGAGGGCGCAGGCCCCCCCAGCAGCGCCAGCACCAGCACCCAGCAGCTCGCCATCCTCGCCCCGTGCCCACTCATTGCTCCCAATGCCTTTTATTGGCCCTGAAGTTGGGCAACGCGGAAACGTGGGCCCAGGGGGAGCAGCCACAACGTGGCAGTTATCTGTGGGGGAAAAGCTGTGGTGGGGATGTGGCTGTGCCCATGGGCTGTGGGGCCCTGTCCCGCTCCAGGCTGCATCCCACATCCCTGTCCGTGCTGCAGGGCATGGGATGCTCTGGTTGAGAGGCCACGTGGCCAAAAAATGGCCCCCAGGGAGCAGACTGGCAGAGCCAAAGCTGGGATGGAGGGATGGATTTGACTCCATCCCATTGGGATGAGGCTCCATCACATTATGGTCTGGATTCCAGGGACAATGGAGTTTCCTGGCACCCCCAGACCCATGGGACAGCTGCCATTGGGTTCAAGAACTCCTTCCCATCCCTGTCCCCACCCCCATGTAAAGGCTTTTTGACCCACCCACTCCCACAAACCATTTCCCATTCAACTCCCTACCATCCCCACAGCTTTCTGTCCCCAAACCACAGGGGCTGTGCTCCCAGGTACCCCCCATGCAGCAGCCCTGGTTCCCTCCTGTCCCCTGCAACAGCCCCCAGGCTCTGAGCCAGCCATGTGGACTAGCCCTGTATGCTGCCATCTGTTACCAGCCCAAAGGTTGGCCAACATTGTATTGGCAGTTGGGATGGAGATGCTACACATGGGGCTGCAGCCACCCCATCATGACACAAAAGCTTTGTGCAACCTCATTTCCATTCTACTGCAGGATGGCGGGATGGGAGCGAGGCATCACACACAAAACACAGCCCTGGAACATCTTTATTTCAGCCCCTGGGTCTATGGGAAGGGGTCCATGGATGAGATCTGCATGTCCCCTGCTGCAGGATGGATGCGCTCACGGGCTTCAGGACGGTGCCAGCTCCCTGAGGCCAACAGCTCGTGGGGTTGCAGGGCTGTGCCGGCTTCTGGAGCGGGGCTGCCCTGAGCTGCTGGGCTGAAGGATATAAAATGGGGGTCAGCTTCAGCCCCAAAGTGAAGGGGATGCAGGGAGGAGGAATTCATGCAGCCCTCACCGGCTGCCGGCTGCACTCCAGCAACGACAGCGGCACGTCAGGCAGGAAGGCAAAGACGGAGATCTGAGCCACGCAGTGCTGGACCTGCTGCAGGATGGGGGGATCAGGAGGGAGCAGTGCTGGGAGGGGGTCCCACACCCTGCCCCACACCCACCTGGCCCGGCCGGGCTCTGCATGCAGCACCGCGTGGCACAGTGGGGCCGGCAGGGCAGGCGGTCTCACGAGCGGTGAGATTGATGGTGAAGTGCGTGCCCCAGTCAAACTTCTGCAAGGAAACGACAGCATTTGGCATAGCGAGAAGGCTCCCTCTTCCCAAAACCCAGCGGGAAACCCGAGCGAGGCTCCTACCGTCCTGGTGACTCCTTGCAGCTTGAGCAGCCTCAGCCTGCTGCCCGCATCGCGCCCGTGTGCCTCCAGCACGGTGCGGGCCAGCTCGCGTGGGGTGGGGGGCAGTGGGGAGGTGGATAATTGGGCGGTGGGCAGCAGCACACCCAGCAGCAGCACACCCAGCAGCAGCACGTCCATGGGGCTTCGCTTCCAGGACAAACACAGGGCTGGGCTGCACGCACGGGAAGGGATCGGGTTGCTGCTGTTTTTCTTGGAGAGCCGCAGAGAAGATTTGTGGGGTTTGTTCCCATCCTCCTCCCTCGGCAGCTGGAGAGGCGGTGGGAATTAAAAGGGCTCTGCTTTGGGGCTGCATGCTTTGCCATGCGTGGGGTGCAGAATCCCAGAAGCACAGGGGTTGGAATGGAAGCTCTGGTCCCACCCCCCCCTAAAGCAGGTTCCCTAGGGCAGGTCGCACAGGAAAGCACCCAGGTGGGTTTTGAACATCTCCAGAGGAGATAACATCCTCTCTGTCTTCTCCAGGCTGAACAGAACCGGGGCTCTCAGCCTTTCCCCATCAGGTTTCCTGTCTGCCAGGAACTGGGGAGCCCAGCAATGGGCCCAGTGCTCCAGATGTGGCTTCACCAGGGCAGAGCAGAAGGCAGGAGAACCTCCGTTGCCCTGCTGGCCACGCTGTGTGCAATGCACCCCCCAGAGTCCCATTGCAATGCACTCAGGGTGACCATGAGCTGGGGACAACAGTTGTGGTCAATGGTTGGCCAACTGCTGGTCAACCACAACACCCAGGTCCTTCCCCACAAAGCTCCTTTCCAGCTCACCCCCAACCTATTCTGATGCATGCAGTTATTCCCCCCCAGCTGTAGGACCCCACACTCATCCTTGCTGAACCTCACCATCCTCCTCTCTGCCCAACTCTCAGCCTGCCCACGTCTCGCTTTCCCAAATGCAGAGAGCAAAACCCCACATGGAGCCCCAGAGTTATTCCGAGTCCCTCTCACTCTGCTCAGAGCTAGGAGCTGATGCTTGTACAAACAAACGCCTGTTCCCTGCCAGAGCCTGCAGCAAGGCAGCTCCCAGCTGGAAGCCTTCCCACTTCCTTCCAAGCCTCCTGGCAGGGAGGGGATCATGCAGATCCAGGGCTAAAACTGCCACCCAAAGCTCCCCCGTCTCTCCTCCCACCCAGGAGCAAGGTGAGGATGCCAAAGCAGCTTCATTTCCATTGCAATACTCGTGTTTTGTTTTGTTTTTCCTTTTTAAGGTGTCTTAGCAGCACGGAAACCTCACAATGAATTCACCAAGTGAACCCATCCACTGGTGTATGTACACAGAGGAAATACATACTGACAAACCACATTTATAGCCATATATGCTCATTATATATACCTAAAATATACACAGTACCTGAATATATAGACATCCACATATACACCCAAAGTTAAAATCCCGAGCTGGGAGTCAGCTATGAAGGAGAAGCATGGGTTTGGGTGGGGGGACACCAAAGCTCCTGGAAACACAGGGCAGCATTGAGCCCCCCGCTGCCTGCAGTGGGCGTAGTGTTGAGGGGCTCCCTGCCCTGTGGCTGTGCTGGTGGGCAGGGAGCCGTGGCTCTCACCATTCACATTCATGCAGGGGAATGCTGGAGGGCTGATGCAGGCAAGTGGTGCTTGGTGGGTTTGGTTCTGGGGAGGACCAAGCCAGCAGCAGCAGCTCCCTTTGGCTGCAGCAGATAGGGTTGAAAATAGCAAAGGGAGGGCTGGAAGTGGTGCTGAGCCCAACGGGACAAGCAGGGACATGGGGCAGCACCTGCAACCCTGCCACAGTTTGGCCACAGGAAGTTTCCTTGCGTGGCTGCCATGAAATAAGCACATTGCCAAGACCTTTCCCAGCACAAAAACCCCAAGACGTTGATCTCACACGTGCTGGGGAAGTGTGGTTTCCCACCAGTGCCTTGCAGGGATGCTGCTGCAGATTTCTCTGCTCCCCAGAGCTGAATTGCAGCTGCCCCAACACAGCCACAGATCTCCAGTGCTGTTAGAAACAGAGGCAGTGATCCCTCTCCTCCTTAAAGATCCTGGCCACTCTGTATCAGCTGCCTCTGACATACCAACGTAGAAAAGCCAAAGCTTATTTTTGGTGACATCTATTGACCATTAAGGGGTATCCTGATAATTAACACCTTGGTTTGCCTCCTCTGTTGAAATCCCAAGGCTGTTGCTTAGTGTGGTTGACATTTGGCATTCTTCCTCCAATGTTTGCTAAAACGCTCCGATGGTTTAACTGACTTTTTCTCCTCCCAGTTTCTCCATCGTGTGGCTCTTGTGGAGAAATTTTCCCCATCTAAGCTGAAGAAAGCATTTGGAGAAGCCAGCAGTGACTTGTGCAAGAAGCACCCAAACTTGCAGAGCCTGGATATGACTTATGGGCCTACATTGGTAGGTTCTGCCTGCTTTGGTAGACTGGGTAAGATCTCAACATGGCCAGCATTAAGCTGAAACAACCCAAAAAAGACCACTGCTGATCAAACTCTTGGGATACCGGGGTCCTTGCTGCTGACAGAAGGTGTACAGGTGTTCTTCAAGTCATGGAAGCAACCATTCTGTGTCGCAATTAGGAATGTTCCCTCCCAGCCCACAAAAACACTTCCCAGCATTGGCCAAAGCACAGCCAACACGGCTCAGTGCTGTTGGGGAGAGGAAGGATTTGCTCAGCTGTGGGTCTGTGCAGAGGCAAAAGCAGGAGGAGGGCAGCTCCTTGCTCATAGCAGCACATTCACACTCGCACTGTAGTTCAAAAAACATTGATCCTTCTGGAGCCTCAGCCCAAGAGCCAAGGGTGGGGGTGGTCGTGTCAAGTTTTGTGTGTGTTTGAGCACCTGGAGATGGATCTCTCTGGCTATCAGAGCGGGAAACGCCTGCTGGAGCTCTCCCACGATTGTCGCTTACAAGACAGCTCCTCCCTGCTGCCTCCTCAGATGGTCAGCAGAGGGATGCAGCCCACACCAACCCCCCCCTCGTGGCAGACCATCGGGGCCATGAACGTCCAACGGTTGGTCTCCGGGTCGTACATCTCAACCGAGCTGAGGTTGGACTGTCCATCATAACCCCCAACGGCGTAGAGGCGGCCACAGTTTGCAACCAGGGACACTCGGCTCCGCCGGGTGTTCATGGGGACAATCAGGTACCACTGGTCTGCCACAGAGCTGTACACTTCAGCCATGCTGAGGAAGGCAGAGCCGTCGTAACCCCCGCAGACAAACATCTTGCTTCCCAGTGAGGCTGCTCCGTGGCGGCAGCGCTTGTTGAGCATGCTGGCCACCGGGTGCCAGGTGGCCGTGTGTTGGTTGTAGTACTCCACCTACAGACACAGGGATGGCACAGCATCAAGGGGAAGCTCAAGGCAGACAGACATCCAACAACACACAGAGACATCAGACACTTTAGTCATCAAACGGCAAGCTGTGCAGGAAAATGGTGTTAGCAGAGAATCATGGAATCATCTGAGTTGGAAGGGAAGTCTAAAGGCCATCTAGTCCAGCTCCCCTGCACTGAACAGGGACACCCACAGCTCCATCAGGTGCTCAGAGCCCCATCCATCCTAACCTTGTCTCTTGATTTCATATATTCCAATTTCATAATGCTATTCAATTTTTTTAATGAGTTGGGTGCCACCAGCCACTGCTGTACAAACCACAGAAGATGCTGCTCCCTTTTCCTCCTTCCCCATTTATCTGGGTTGTGCTTTAAAGAGGTACAGGAGCCTCAAGCTGCAACAAGGGAGGTTCACGTTGGGTATTAGGGAAATTTTCTTCTCCAAAAGAGTCGTAATGCAGTGGCACAGGCTGTCCAGGGGGATGGTAGAGTCTCTTGAAGTGTTCAAGAAATCTGAAGATGTGGCACTGAGGGTTATGGTCAGTGGGCACAGTGAGGTGGTTTGGTGCTAGACATAAATTATCTTAAAGGTCTTTTCCAACCTTAATGATTCTATGATTTCTAGGTAGCAAAAGGAAAATTTACCATTTTCCTCCTGCATGCAAAATTATGTGGGTGCCCCAAAACAGAAACAGCCAAAGCTGTGAGACCCAAAGGGTGTGAGCCCAGGCTGTCCTCAAAGATCTCTCTAAGTGAGACTCCCTGCTCTCCCACGCAGCGTGTTGCAGTGGTTACATGAGGAGACAAAAGGAAAGGAGAGGGGAGTGGAGCGGAGCAGAAACGCCCAACCTCCCCCCAGATCAACACCATTTTGTATCCCCTGTGTTTCTGGAGAGACCATTAGATGGACCCCTCCTGCAAGAACTTCAGCACTGCTCCAAACTCATCCAATTCAGGAATGAGCTGAGACAAGCAGATTTGCAGATCTTGGCTCTGCGTTACTTCAGGCTGCAGACAATCATCTGCACTTGATCTGCTGGGCGAGGTGAAATAGTTATTGCTGCTCCCTGCAAATCCCTTAATTACAACTTTCTGAGGGCAGCACATGAATGAAAACCCAGTTCAGATACTGCTTCCTGCATTCTCACACCCAGGCAGATGAATGAGCCTTGTCTGTCTCACTCTAAATCCTGCTTCAGGGGATACACAGGGAAGAAACACACTGCATGAACAGGGAACGGCTGTTTATGAGTGATAGGACAAGGGGGAATGGTTTTAAACTGAGGCAGGGGAGGTTTAGGTTAGGTATTAGGAGGAAGTTTTTCACACAGAGGGTGGTGAGGCACTGGAACAGGTTGCCCAAGGAGGTTGTGGATGCCCCATCCCTGCAGGCATTCAAGGCCAGGCTGGATGTGGCTCTGGGCAGCCTGGTCTGGTACTTGGCGACCCTGCACATAGCAGGGGGTTGAAACGAGATGAGCATTGTGGTCCTTTTCAACCCAGGCCATTCTATGATTTTATGGACTTACACTGTTGAAGATCTGCAGGCCGTCGTGCCCTCCCGACACGTAGATCCTGCCCTCAAACACAGTGACACCAGCAGCGCTGCGGTTGGAGCTCATGGGGGTCACCACTGTCCACCTTGCCAAGAGAGGAGAGAGGTTAGCACAGCAAGCAGCTGCTCCACAGGCTGTCACAGCTCTGCAGGCCTTTCCAGCACTGGCTTTCAGTACCTCTCCCTTCACTTCTTACTGTATATAAATCATTAGTTTAGTCTGCTTGCACCTCCTGCTGGGAGGGACACTGTACAGAATACTTTCCATCTAACTTCACGACGTTTATTTTATTGACAGGGCTCTATTACACTGTGCACGGCACACCCCTGGCAGCAGCAGGAGGATAAGCTGTAGGGCACACAGAGCTCTTACTTGTTTGTTTCTGGAGAATAGGATTCCACGGAGTTGAGCGAGGAGTTTCCATCGTATCCGCCGCAAACGTAGATCTGCCCATCCAGCACCACCGTTCCCATCGCACTGCAACAAGCAGCAGAACCACCAGATGGTTTGGCATGGCCTTACAGTCTGCAGTGTGCCAAATCCACCCGATCTGCCTCATCTGTTGTCTACAATCACCAGCTTTACAACACTGGGTCTCCTGTGGGTAATGATTTGGGGTTCGAACTAGATGGGGCTTAAGGTCTCTGCCCCTGGAGGCGCACAAGCACAATGGAGATGTGGCACTGAGGGATGTGATCAGTGGGCATGGTGGGGTTAGGCTGGGGGGTGGACTTGGTGTTGTCAGTGATCGGTGCCAACATTAATGATTCTTTTCTACAGCCAGAGGCACTGCCACACAGCCTCAGGACACACAGGAGGTGCTGTCGGATGTACAGCTGGTTTGGTGAAGGTGCCTGACCCCGTTGGAACACCATCACACAACACCTTCTAAGTTGCCTATTTGAGTCCAAAAGGCTACCAAATGGGATGCTTCAAGTAAGAGGCTAAAATCCCACTTTTGAAAGTGAAGTCAAAAAATGCCTTTCTAGAACCTTGGAAACACAATTCTCAAGGACAGAACCTCAGCACTACTTTAAGAGCCAAGGGATTTGTACAGCAGCTGAGATTTTCTAGGCTGGATGTGGCTCTGGGCAGCCTGGTCTAATGGCTGGTGACCCTGCACACAGCAGGGAGGTTGAAATTAGATGAGCATTGTGGTCATTTTCAACCCAGGCCATTCTATGATTCTATGATTTTCCCCTACACAAGGGCATCTGACACGCGTTCTGCTCTCATTGTGGGAAAAGCTCCCAGGAGCCTCAATGCTATGGAAAAACTGATCTTTTCTGCTACAAATTATAAATGTGGGTGATCTCACAGGATGGAAATGGTTCTAGGAATTTAGATGAACTCTGCCTCTGAGCCAGACATGAAGCTTTAGTTAAGAACCACAACAGCCAGGACTTGTTCCTGTGACACGCTCATGTGAAGCAGTGTGGCACCAGCAGTCACAGGGATGCCACCACTGAGAGCCTCGTGCCTCAGATTTCCCATACTCAGCCTCTTGTAGTGCACTCTTCCCAAGCAATCCACGTCTCAGACCACAACAAACAAACCAGACCAACCATGATGATAAATAAGCACTGCAAAGCTTGCAGAACAGCGAGCAATTTAGCAGCTCTCAGTGACCAGGCATGAGTGTGAAGAAAACCACAGCAAAACCCATGGAAGCCAGGAGTATGTTTAAACATGGAAGCAGCTGCCGTGTTGTGGTGGGGAGGACAATAATCACACAGCTTAGTAGGTGGGTTATCAAAATAACACAGGCTGTACTCCCAAACCCAACCACAAAACGATCCCTGGGGTGGTCATGTACTGTGGCAGCTCTGGTCAAAGCCAAACACCTTTTGCTTACTGCCTATGTCTGGGCTATCAAAATCTTCCTCTTTTTCTCAGCTACGATTCTCCTGTGCTTTCTGGTAGGGAAAAACAATCCTAGATTTAAAACTAAAAAACCAGGTTTATTCTTACTCTTAGCAGTGGAGAATTTCCTACACTATGCTCACCAGTGCTTTATCTACCACAGTATGAAGAAATGGAGCTCCGACTCCCTTCCTTGGGACTTGAGTTCAAATCCTTACAGAATGTTAACACACTCTTTTAATGTGACTTCACTCCTATATGTCATCAGAACTAAAAGACCTCTGTAGTTAACAGCTCACACTAATTACTGCTCAGCTGCTTTTTACTTGCCAAACGATTTCTCTGTAAATCAATGCTGTATTGCTGAGTTGATGAAAGTTGTCCCCTCTCACCAGCAAGAATCAGACCAAGATGTGGTCAAGGAAACTTCTGCTTCCATATCACTCCATTCTTCTATTCTTTTATTTTTTTGCTATGTCCCCATGCAAGGACCCCTCATTTGGCATCCACCATCACTCCCCAGCCTTCCTACAACCTCACTTTTACCCCTCCAGCTCCAAAGCTATACATTCAGTGAGCCTGTATACCTTCGTTTGCTGTTCATGCTTTCCACTTTGGACCAGGAATCCATCTCAGGGTTGTACACCTCCACAGTGCTCAGCCTCAGCTGCCCGTCGTACCCCCCGATGGCGTAGAGCAGCCCATTCACCACGGCCACACCAACACGGCTCCGTGCCGTCGTCATCGGCTGGCACTTCTCCCAGCGATTGGCAATGGGGTCAAAGACTTCCACCACGTTCAGAGAGTCACCTGCATAAAAATTTGCTACTCAAATTAAAAGGGGGAGACCCATTCTTCAGCCTCTGCAGCATGGTGGTAGCGAGCTGCTGTGGAAAATTCAGCTGCGCTCTGCGATGCCAAAAGGATTGCAGTGGTGCAAACCCTGCCTGCTCTGTGCAACAAGGCTTGATCAGTCCTAGGCTGAGCAAGTGGGGCCTTCTGTAGTCTCCAAGGGGCAGCAGAGACCTGCATTATGCCACATCTGCTGGTGTTTCTGCTTTCTGGAAATACAGCTTCCCTCTAAGTCACCCACATTGTGGTGCGAAGGAAGAACGGCCATCCCAGCATGGACCCATTACACAGATCCTACCTCAATGAGCCATTCTTTGGCAGATCTTTAAAACCCCAGTGGACATTTCCCAAGCAGACTGTTTAATGTTTTCTGCCCCTTATCATAATAGGAGTGGTGTCACACAAGTGCATTGTGTCTGCAGCTGTGAACCTGCAATCTCATCAGCTTCAGCCTAGTATTTCCAAGTTCTACAAGTTGTTAGGGACATGGACAACCTTCTCAATACATTGGTTCTTTGAGATACACCAGAACAGCTGTCCTAAGCCTGACAAAGACAGAATTTCTAGAGGGAAGATGTTAAACTATAGCCACCTTGAGCATTACAGGCCAGAGAGCTGCACAGCAAGGAGAAAACTCTCCAATGCTTCATGTGAGGTTGGATATTAGGAAAAATTCCTTCTCTAAAAGAGTGGACAGGCATTGGAACAGATTGGCCAGGGAAGTGGTGGGGTTTCCATCCCTGGAGGTGTTCCAGAATTCTGGAGATGTGGCACTGAGAGATGTGGTCAGTGGGCATGGTGGGGATGGGCTGGGGTTGGACTTGGAGATAACAGTGATCTTTTCCAGCGTTAACAATTCTATGTTTGTACAAGGGCAAAATGGGATCTTCATGATTTCATAGTCCCGCTCAGCAAACTACATAACTCTCTTCACCGTGGGGAGAGGATGTGCAAGGTACCTGCTGAGTTAAGTCCTCCAACAGCATAAATCAGTCCTGCAATCGATGTACAGCACCGAGGACGGGTCTTGAATGCTGGGAGGTGAGGTCGACGCTCTGGCATGAGGTGATAATCTTTTGCTTCATCCACTAGATCTCTGAAACCAAAGTGAGATATTTAAAGAGTTTGGTGGATCCTGGTTCCCCCCGTGATGAAAACCGACTGTCTGAACTCAGATTTAGGCAACTGATTTTCTGCTACCACAGCCAATTCTTTCAGAGTACAACATAGCCCTGCTGCTAGGTTAAAAATGGGGAGAGTGCTTTGCATTTTGCTATGTGAGGTAGGTATTCTGTCTCACATTAGGAAAGATTTCTTCTCTGAAAGAGTGGTAATGCAGTGGCACAGGCTGCCCAGGGACGTGGTGTGGTCACTGTCCCTGGAGGTTCAAGAACTGTGGAGATGTGGAGACGTGTTCCAGTGGACATGGTGGGGATGGGTCAATGGTTGGACTTGGGAATCTCAGAGGTCTTTTCCAACCTATGTGATTCTACAGGGAGAATTTCAAACTCCAAGACTGCTAAAGCACACTCCTGTTACCTCCGCTGATGCCACCATCCACCCTAAGGTCCTCTAAGCCCATGTCCAGGCCTCACCTGCATTTGTGGCAGCAGCGCACCAGGTCATCTTGTTGCACTCTATCAGTGAGAAACTGAGGCCGACAAAGGGGCAGGCGGATTTTGGAGAGGAGCTCAGGCAGGAACAGCTCTCTCTGGTCTCGTTCATAACGTATCCATGCTAGTGCAGCTTCAAACACCTGCCAGAATAGAGGCAAGGGAAGTTGAAGTTGGTTTTGTTTGTTGCTTTTTTCTCAAGTTCCTCCTGCTGCCAGTTGTCTGATGGAAAAGAAACATATTGACAAGGATCTTCTCCTCATCTCAGATGACAATTTAAAGAGAGAACAGTGATGCTCTATGCTGCACCAGAGAACTCTCCTGCAGCACGGCTTTGGCACTGCCTGCCTTGCCTTGACTTAGTCTGTAGTAACAGCTATCTATCCCTGTGAAACACTGAGCTGGTCTCTCTAGACTCCCTCCACAATCACTGGAGACACAGACCTCAATCTAATACCATTCATCTGCCCTGTTTTGGGTGGCTATTTTGTAGTAAGATGCATTGTGTTCCTGACTTGAGATTACAAAGGGAGCCTGGTTTCCTGGAGTCACATGCTCTTGGTTCACAGGACTCTCTCAGTTAAAACCTGAGCTGGGTTGTCTGCTGGGCCACTTCGAACAGATCCATTAAAGGAGCCCTCTCTTATCTTACATGGAGGCAGTGGTAGGACTACTTTTTAGTCACCTCCTCAGAAGGAGAAGAACAGGTTTTCTGGCTCAAGGACAGGCTCTGTTTCTCCTACACTGACAGATTGTCAAAGATGCTGAAACATCCCAGAGTGGCTCAGCCTGTCCAGAGGAGCTTCTTGATGGCAAATTCAGCCATAATGGAAAATAATGCTTCAGAGAAGTCCTGGGCTGGAAGGAGACTCCTTTTGCCTATACCCTCAGCCTCATCCTCCAAGGAAACAAGTGGCTCTGCTGAGAGCTGTACCCACACACATACCTGCTCTTCAGACTTCACGTTGAGCTCATCCCGAGAAACGAGCTCCAGGACATCCTCAAAAGGCAGTGCCAGGAACTCCTCAGACATGGATACCTCCACGAAGTGCTGGTGAATGAAGCTGTTGGCAGCATCGTAGAGCACTGCGCACATCATCGTCTCTGCAAACTGCCGCACGCCCAGGCAGTTCTTTGGGTGAAGCCTGGCAAGGGGAGGGACAGCAAAAGTAATGTCAGTTTAACAGAATGATGACAGAATAGCAAATGGGTTCAGGGCAGCATTGGAAGCAGACCCAAAGGATGGAAACCACGACTTAAAATCTCCCCTTAAACCTGCCAAGCACTGGGCAGGTTGCTGGCTCTGCTCTAAGGTCACGGGTTGTCAGTTTGGGGGAAGTGTGAGGCCATGCCCAGCAATCCCTCTCCCACATCTCTGCCTCCCAGGCTGTGTACCTTTGTAACTCCAGTGTTGGACAAAGCTGCATTTGAGCACACAGCACAAAAAGTGTAACTAGGTATTGATTGTAGGTATGCATAAAACAGAACAGCACCTGTTACATCCTCTTAAAGCCATTTCCTGATGTGAAGGAGGCTTTCTCACCAGAGATGCCTTAACAGCTGCAGATGACATGGTGAGAAGCACTGCTACAGTTTGGAGAAAAACAGCTCCATAGAGCTGTTCAGCAGCATAAACAACTGGAAAAGGTGATACCACAAGCAGGTGCTCTACAGAGGCAGCAATGTGACCTGGACACTTCTATCCCAACGAGGAGCCCTGCCCAGCACTGGCATGTCATTGCTCAAGAAGAGCCACCAGTTGTGATGCTTTGTGGCACTGATCAACAGATACTGAAGTATGTGCTGTTCACATGGGGAAACATTTGGGCCCAGTTATTGGCAGTGGTGCCCAGATGCAGGCAAGGATGTGAAACCACTTGTACTCGCTCTGGGGCAAATGCCCTGATTTAAATTACTGCCCTAAAAGCAATGCACAGTGCTGATGGAGGGGGACTTTCACACTAGGATGACCCTCAAAGCTCACACAGCTACTCTACAAAGCTCTGCCTCTTGCATTCCCACGCACTCCAATCTGTGCAGGTCCAAAGTCACGCTTTTGCATTCCTCTTTGACACTTTAATTACTCTGGACCCAGATTACACTTATGCAGACCCTCAGGCTGAGCTCACACAGTTTTTATGTGGGGGACAGAGTGCATCTCACAGCAGTGTTCATCCTAGCTCTGCCCCTGGGAAGTGAGACAACAGCCAGAGAAGGCCTGCTTAGAGCACAGCGCACGTGAAAATATCCTAGTCATGTTCCCACATGAGAAAGAGAGCTTGGTGTGCGTGCTCCAGCTCTTCTGAATGGACAGAGTACACTAGTTTTCTTGTTACTGAGTGACAGCCAAGCACTCAAAGCCAGGACTTAACTCAGAATACTCCATTGCTCCAGATCTGGGAGAAGCGTGGCAGCCAAACTTCTGGCAAACCAAACAACCTTGATTAGCTTAGATCTAGATCTAGCCACCTAAAGCTAGCAGGGGCTCCTAAATCAACACTACCCACCTCTTTCCAACTTTGTCACATCCACAAGCCCAAGTAAAATGGTTTTGAAAAAAAAAATGAATACTCTACAATCTCATATAACCTCACTTTAAACAAACAGAAACTCAGGATTCACATGGAACATCCAGAAACAGAGGAAACAATTTTTTCTCCTCAATCCATAGTTTTCATTCTATTTAGAAGTGATGTAACAACTAGAGGAGACAAAGTATGTGTATTTAATCTCCCACCATGGAATACAAAGAGCAGCTGCAGAGAAATCAGGCTGAGGAGCGAGGGGGAAGCAAAGCACATCAGGTTCCTGGCACAGCCTGAAGCTGTGTGGTATGTTTCCAAGGAATAACCCTGCTTTTTGCTTTCCAGATCATGCTGCTGGAATGATCTTACAGCCAAACATCAGCTAGAGGACTGGAAAAACTGGAATCAATTAACTCTGCCACTGCTTCCTATCCAACTCTGGGTCTGTTTGTTCCTTCCCTCCCATACAGTCAGCAGCAGGAAGGGGAACTGCTGGGAGGATGGATTTGTTAATGGAGAGGCAGCATTGTGCTGTGTACCTGGCAAACCCTGAACAAGGGAAGCGTTCACTCAGTTTTGCTGTAGATAATAATTCCCACAGCTGGCCAAGGCCTTATACTGTCCCCAGACCTTGCAAACATACTGTCCCCATCTTGCAAACAATGTATTTTATAGACAAGAAGAACAGTGAGCCTCAGGAGATGGAGACCTTCTTATCATGTTGGCTTAACCCACACCACAGAAATGACTCCTACTGCAGACGACAGTTAACTGGCAGCCCCTTACCTCTCTCTGAGGAAGGTGCAGCAGGCATCCTTGATGTTCTGCAGCTGCAGGAAGCTGGCTCCCATCAGCAAAGACTGCACGTTCTGCTGATCAATCGCCAGGTGTCCATTGTAGGCAAAGTTGATCAGAGCCTCAAGTGCGCTAAACAACGGGGAGAAAGAGTGGGAAATCTACTGAATTCAATTAACCTGAAACAGGGCACTATTAACAGAATCATAAAATGGCCTGGGTTGAAAAGGACCACAATGCTCATCTAGTTTCAACTCTCCTGCTATGTGCAGGGTCGCCAACCAGCAGACCAGGCTGCCCAGAGCCACATCCAGCCTGGCCTTGAATGTCTCCAGGGATGGGGCATCCACAGCCTCCTTGAAAATCCCTCCAGAAAATCCCTTCTAGGGCAGTTCATGGAGGGCAGGCTATCAAGCCTTGCACATGCAACACTAAGTCCTGCAAAGGACTTGTTATCCTGCACAGGTGCCTGGGGAATTTACCTGGGATCCATCCCCTGCATGACAATCTCATCCTGCTTGCACTCCATCATGTCGTTGGTGAACATGGCATGGAAGTAGGGGATGGAAGCTGCCAGCACAATCCGGTGAGCGCTGAATTTATGGTCCCCCACCTAAAAGAGAGGAAAAAAAGAAGGAGGGAAGGTCAGCAGCATCCACTACCAGTCACACAGTCCAGATGATTCCCTGTTGCACAGCTCTGCCAGCCTGAGGGCTGAAAGACAATTTCAATCTGCAAAGAACACTCTGTCTTTGAACTCGAACTTCTGAATCTGGTTTTCAGCCTCCTAATTACCACTGTGATGGCATTACAGTTCCATAGACAGAAAGCCAGTCACCTTTACCAGAACTTCATCTCCTTTCAGCCTACATAGGATCTGCTGCACCAGCTCACATTTATATCCTCTAAAAGCCTTCATGGAAAGAGGTTTGAAAGGAAGGAGAGGTTCTTGCATCTCCAATTCCACTTCTCACTGCAGATGCTGAAAAGATTTTACTCACTGCAAAATTACATCAATCTTTGTTCTGATGACTCCTCTTCATTAGGTCAGAGTTGTTATTTTTCCCCTAATTTCCACAGTAACCTGACTCAGGCTAGTCTACACCTATCTGAGCTTGTACAGAACTGTCTTTTTCTCCTACTTCAGCAAGGTTTTCCCTTTTGAGCTTTGTTTCAGCAGGACAAACAAGCTGGCGCAGCAGGTGTTCTGCTCTCCAGGTCAGCCAAGAATCCTTCTGTTCTCCTATGCACCTCACTGCAAAAAGCTTTGTTGCCCTTTCATGTCCAGGCAGCTTATTAGCAGAAATGCTACTTGTGTTTGGGGTTTTATGCTTAAATCAAATCCAGTGCCTTGTGTGTTCCTTTAAGCCCAGATCTACTGCAATCTGTAAATATGACTTCCTGGGAGTTTAGAAAGCAAAATCCCCAGCATTCAAAAAAAAATAAAGAGGAACTGAGCACTGCACAACACGTGTAAGCAAGAGATGGGACTTTCCCCTTCTCTCCCTGCTCTGCTAACTTCACCCTACAGGAGATGACCGTGGCAACTGACTACGATGCAGAAAGAGGCAGGAATGAGATGGCTTTTTAGCTTGGCAGATGAAGATGGTGTTCCTTAGGAGGGAGGGAGGAATCAGCTCTAATAGAGCTACAGCAGCAAGTGCTGCACCACAGCATGGCTCAAGCCCAACTGCAGCACTGATGTTGGGTTAGCAGGGCTCTGAAGTTCTGGGTGGGTTTGAATGAGAGCTCCCAGCTGAGCAGTGCAGAATGTGCCTAAGCAACCACTGAAGGGTGCAAGAAGAACATCTGAATTGAATCTCACTTCTACACAAACACAATTTGTGAAAAACTTTATCCTCCAGGTGCAATTACAACAGATTGTAGCAATGCTTGAGCATTTGTGCAGAGCTGTGCTCTCCAAGCAAATCCCTGTGCTCCGATCCCAAGGGTGGCACAACTTCAGGGATGTGCAGCCACAGTTCCACCCCACGATGCAATGCCTCCCTAGAAATAATGCACCTGGTTATTGCAGAAGCCATCACTTACAGTCACACAGGAAGATTCCAGCTGGGTTAATGAGAGCTGTATCATCACAGGGAAGAAATACCTTGTCCTGGGCAGCACCACCCATCCACTCGGCAGCTCCCAGGGACAGGCGTGTTCCCTGGTTGGGTTTCACCCTTCTTTAAGGAAAGGGTTTCACCCTATGGAATGCTCCATTTAACAGAGTGAGAACACTGGGATGATCTTGCACCAGCAAGGCGGGCTGTGAGCTCATCAGAGCTGGTTCTAATTGCTGCAAGAGAAACCTTGCGTCCCCACACAGAGCTGAGCCCTGCATCCCCATCCACACTTCCCTCGTGCTGACTTTGTGGGTCAGGGAAATAAAACAGAAACAAGCTGTGTGAAAAAGGGAATCATTTTTGCTGTCTTAGCAGGGGAAAGGGAGAATGGGAGCTCTGTGGCTGCATCAGCAAATAGCTGGGCCAGCTGCGTGCTGCCATCGCCACCAGCCAAGAGGTGCTGTGCAAGATAAGACTTGCAATCGTGTTTTATTTATTATTTTTTTAACTTGCTCATGCAATGATAGAAGGCCCTCGAGGAGATTTATGAGCAGGGATCTCCAGTCCAGAATCCATCATTATGTTTGTACCATCAGTGCTTAATGACAAGTCCTGAAGGAACAGCTCAACTTCTCGCTGCAGGCAAATGGCAATACCTGTTTTTCCTGTGTGAGGTGAAAAATACTTGTGAGGATGAACACAGCACATGCCCTCTCAATTCATGCTTGCCTCTTATGATTCAGAAAGTGCTTCCCATCTCCAAAGACAAGTCATCTCCCTCCCCTCTGAACACAGAAGCGTGCTCTCCTACATGCGTTGTCCACCCAATGGAGTCACACTGCAGTCTGATGACAATTTGTGCTCTCCTTGCCTCTTTCATAGAATCACTGAATAACCCAAGTTGGAAGGGACTCACATGGATCATCAAGTCCAACTTCTGTCCACCAGCAGGTTTCCACTTGCTCCAAATCCATCACAGCCTTGCCTGCACCAGCAGAACATTTAAAAAAAAGGCAAAAAAGTCTCTTGGATTGAATAATCCCATTCCTGTCATTGCCAAGCACTCGTGCTGCAGAGGGATTGTCTGTTCAGTTCTTGTTTTGATTTTACAGAGCAGCTCTCACTCAGCTGCCTTTGGAGCTGACTGCCCTTTCTGTTCAAAGGAATGGTTTTGCTTTTAGTTTTGTGTTTCCATACAGCTGCACACGCTCCAGAGGACAAAAAACCCTTTCCAAAAGGCAGCGTGGTGCCAAGGGACAGCTGGCACCTCCTGCAGCAGCACTGCCTTCTGCTAACAGGGTCTCTTTGCCTACCTAATAGCACAGACCAACCACTGAGACGCTTCTGTACACCAGGCTGGCACTCAGCATTCAGCTTCCCTCACTCTGCAGCATCACTGGACGGGCATCTAAAGCAGGATCTCAGTGGGGAGCTTCAGCTCTGAGCTGAATGGGGAAGCTCTCATTGGCAGTGACAGATCGTTTTGTGGCAGCACCTGTGATGGGGTTGGGAATTGAGCATTCCTGTTGAAGTAATCACAAAACACTGCATTTGTCTGTTGGCTTTTTAGTGCTGGCATCAGTTGACCAAGGAAAAGCAAGTCTACCTGGACTCCTGCAAGGCTTTTGACATAGTCCCACGCCATTAAATTGGAGAGAGATGAGTTGGAAGGGTGGACTAGTCAGTGGATAAAGAGTTGCCATGGTTGCAGCCATAGAGCTGTGGTCAGTGGCTCTGTATCCAGATGGAGGGCAGTCATGAGTGGCATCCCCCAGGGGTTCATCTTGGTACCAGTGCTCCTCAACATCTTTATCAGTGACATAAACGATGGGATCGAGTGCACCCTCAGCAAGTTTGCAGACAATACCAAGCTGAGTAGTGCAGTCGAGGCAATACAATAAGAAGGGAGGATGCCATCCAGAGGGACCTGCACAGCCTTGAGAAGTGGATGCACAACAGCTTCATGAGGTTCAACAGTGCCAAGTGCAAAGTGTTGCGTCAGAGCAATCAGAGCTCTGAGTACAGACTGGGAGAAGAACTTCCTGAGTTCTGAGCACTGAGAATGCTGCATCCAGGCTACTCAGAGAGCTGTGGTTGCTCCATCCCTGGAGGTGCTCAGGGCCAGGCTGGATGGGGCCCTGAGCAGCCTGAGCTGGTGTGAGGCAACCAGCCAACAACATGGGTTGGAATGAGATGACCTTTAAGGTCCCTTCCAAGCCAAGCCATTCTACCATTCTATGATATGCTCTCTCCTACAATATAAAAGAACCAGGGCCTTTCTTTTAAGGCAAAATACACTGCCTTATGTATTGGCAGAGTATAGTTCTGTTGAACAGAACTGCTGCTTGCAAAGCATCCTTCTAACCACAGATACGACAGAACTCCCTTTCTCTAGCTGATTAACAGAAGGCATGTTCTCCCTTACATTCCCACGAAATCCTAACTAGTTCCAGGGCACAATGAAGCTTTCTCCATTGAAAAATGGTGTAGGTGTACTAAATGCATCTATTGTTTTTGTGACAATACACTGCAGAACTGAGATGTCTCCTGAGCCCTCTGCTGCAAAGATCATTTTAAAAACACACTTCTTTCCTGACCTGGCATGGCAGACTCAGAGAGGACATTGTAGGAATTAAGCTGGTGGCTTTCTGTTAGGGGAAGTAAATGAAAGCAGTGCAAGCATGCTGTGAAATCAGCTTGCTTGCTTTGCACAAGGAAGCCGAGCAGAAAGCTCAGTGCAGAAACGCGTGGTTTCTGCTAACGCTTCAGGTTTAATGTCTACATGGAGTGCTAAAAATATTTGTCTTCATATAAGGGAATAGAGCCCAGAGCAGCTGAGACATGGGGACAGAAGAGAGAAAACAACTCCAGCTGTAATCCAAAGCAGCTCCTTACTTCTGCAGAACAAGATTTCCTTAAGATCCTTACTGTGAAGGTCTCATGTGCATAAAAGATTATCTGGTTTTAAATTGAGCAGCTCCTATTAGAGAGCTACTCTCTGCCCCTGGGCTCGTTCTGTTTGGTGATCCCAGCAGTGTGCCTGCACGTGTGCAGAGCAACAGGGGCTCTCAGGGACCCTGCTGGAACCCAAACCCTTAATGCAGGGCTCTGATAAAACAGTTGGCTTAGTAAAAAGCTCATTGATTTCTCCCAGTAAGATAAAACCAATGGCAGTGCTGGCAGTGGAAATAACACTCAAAGCTCAAAGCCTTGCGTTGAGAAAAAAAATGATACCAAGTATGAAATGCTTCGAGTATAAAGAGCTCCAGAGAGAACCTGAATGGCAGCACAGGCTGAAAATAACCCCAAGATCTCCCGAGAAACTGCTTTGTATTTATCTCCAGGGGAAAAAAAGGGATAGGAACAGAAATCCAACCTCCCCAGATGCATCCAAAAACCCACAGTAAACGACTGCGGTCACATCCAACCAGCCGAGCAGGTGACATGTAGAGATGTCCCCATGGGCAGAGATGGCATGCCAAGCCTTAACCCATCTCTAAAGGTGGACAAGTGTTGTCACCCCCAGGTGACAAAGCCTTAGGGCCCGGGATGATGCAGGAGGGAAGCTTCCATTCTGCACGTGCTAGGAGCGCTTCGTGCTTGGCACTTCTTCATCACCAGCACACCCACAATCAGCTCTGCAGTAACACCAATATAGGATGAGGAGAGACACACAAATCCCACGTGCACAGCAGAGGATTTTCAGCAGTATTACCAGCACAACCTGCCAACAGCTGTGTTGAGACAGAGTCCAGGAGTCCTCAGACCTGTATCCCAAAAGAATGGAGCAATAGCAGAAATTTGGCCTTAGTAAGCAAAGTCCTGCTTTCACCAAAGGAAAATTAACAGTGACCACAGCATAAGGCGTGCCTCTGTTTTCTCCCTCCATTTATTCACGTTTGCTTCTTCCAAATCATACTAAAATTATCCTTTATGTAAACACTTGAGTTACTTCACGGTGCTGCCAAAGGGAGACTGAAAGGGCAGATGCTTGCATGGACCATCTGTAGAAGGAGCTGACTTGCAGCTACTGAGAAGGCAGGAAAGAGAAAGGCTTCTCCAGTCTGTGGTCTCAGCCATCCACACGGGGTAGGAGCTTTGGCTCTGGGTGGTGCACACTTCCTAAGCCTTGAGGAATACACGTGGCTCAGTTATTGCCCAGTGACGCTTTGCTTTCACATGGGCAACCAGGAGCAGATTTCCCAAGGCTGAGCTGGAATAATCAGAGATCTGACAGAGCCAGGCACATCAGCACTTCTTCGTAACCACATCTAAACCACGCTGCCCGATGCTGCTGAGGCTCCTATAGAGCAACACAAACAGTGGCAGTGTGGTTTCTGAGAAAGGAGAACCAATTCCACACCTCCATCTGGATGAACGAATTCTCATCTTGCTTAACAAGGGGAAATGATTACAACGAACAAGCAGGAGCACCAATGATTCCTAATAATGTTAAGCCCAGTTGTACAGCAAACACTTCTTTTGCTGAGAGAATGGTTGAACCCACACTGATAGCAGTAAAGAGGCCATCAACAAATAGAGCCGTGCCACAAAAGCACTGCTGGTTCCTGTTTCAGCTGCGAGCTGGGATGGCAGTCACACCCTGAACCCAGTTGCTGGCCCACAGCAGTGCTGGGCAGGTGTTTTTCTTTCTTAAGCCAATGGTTTAGAAGAAGCAGAGTAAAAATAAGGCAACAGACCCACTGCAGTGCTGCAACATGCATTGGGATCCGCTGCAGGCTCTTCCAGGTAGCAACTTGAAATGCTGCTGCATCCTATCCCTATTTGGGTTCAGTACTCTGCCCCTGCCAGACGATTCCCTTTGCAGGATTCAGCTTCCTCATCAGATGCAGAACGCGTTCCTGAACAAGGTCAAGGCAAAGCAGCTTTTACGTCAGCTGTGCCCAGCAAACTGATTCTAAGACACTTCCGAAGTTCAGCTAAGAATAATTACCCTCCCAACACGCAACAGTGCGTGCTGAGCAAGCTGGAGGAGACACCTTGTACTGAGCAATGGCTTGGCTCTCATACAGCAGCAGCACTAATTCAATTGCTACGGGACGCACTGGCCAGCGCTGTGCAATCTGATTGAAAGAGAGAAAGAGAGAGACAGAAAATTCTGACATGATGGCTCAGAACAGCCCGAGCCATCTAACTAATGGAGGATCCTGAGGCCATGGTGTACAGGAAAAGCTAGGCTGGTATTCAAACTAATGTGGAAATACATCACCAGCCCTCTGTCAAACACATCATGTGTTGTTGGGATGTCTTCTGGGTATAATTACAAATTATCCTGGTGGTGGAAAAAATTAAGACTCGTTTTAAGGAAGACAGAGGCATGCTGTTAAATACATTTTAAGCTTTTGCAGAAATGAAAGGCTTCACACCCTGCCCAGACAACGACAGTTGATGTTAAAAAATGTAATATGAAAAAAGAGTGGGGCCAACATGGTGCCCTCAGCCATCAAGCTGCCCAGCACAGCAACAACATGCATCCTAACAGCTGCACTGGAGATCTCTTTAAGCCAGATTTTAATTTTTCTTTACATTTCCCACTCTGCAAGGGAAGACATAAAGATAAGACAAACCAAAAAAAGCACTTCTGAGATGGTAAACCTACAGATATGAAAACTATTTCCAGTGACTTTTGCAGAACAACACTGGGGTGTTATCTGAGATACTCCAGGACCGTGACACTCTTGTTCACCTCTGGATGAAGCAAAGCAGATCGACTGAGAGAAACCTGCTCTGGGGCAGCCATAGCCTCATCATGCTGCTGCAGAGAATCACAGAATCATGAAGGTTGGAAAAGGCCACTGAGATCACCAAGTCCAACCCCAGCCCACGCCACCATGCCCACTGACCATGTCCTTCAGTGCCACATCTCCACTGTCCTGGAACATCTCCAAGGATGATGACACCACCACCTCCCTGGGCAGCCTGTGCCAGTGCCCAACCACTCTTTCTGAGAAGTGCTTCCTAATATCCAACCTGACCATCTCGAGTCCATCTCGATGCCATCACCTCTCATCGTATCCTGGCTCTCACCTACCCCCTTTCCTGGTTCCAAAAATGATAGGGAATGGGGGTCGCTGCTTTCATACTCTCAGCACCAAAATAGCTGGAGGAGGCCTGCAGCTGCTCTCCTCCTCTCCAAAATGGGGGCTCTCAGCTCCTTCTTCTTCCCACCAAAGAGTACTGGGGGATGGGGGAGAAGGGTAAGTCCCCCCTTTCTTTGGCTTAAAGGAGGGGACCCTCATCTTCCCCTTCTGCCCAGCAGAGAGACATGGGAGGCCCCTCAGCTCCGCCTTCTTCTCACCTATAGGAGGGACCCTCAGCTCCCCTCTTCACCCCCCTAAAATTCAGGCCTCCAGCTCCTCCCTTCCTTGTTCCAAAAGGGATGGGAAAGGGATATCCCTAATGGTAATACTTCTCACCACCAAAATAGCCAGGGGGCCGCTCAGCTCCCCCATAAACAGAGTCCCTCAGCATCCCCCTTATCTCCCCAAGCTTCTTCCCCCATACTGGAGTCCTCAGCTCCCTCCCTTCCTGATTCCAAAACGGATGGGGAGGAGGGAACCCTCCTCCCACACTTCTCAATGCCAGAATAGCTGAAGGGGAGCACTCAGCTCCCACCTTCTCCTCCTAAAATGGGGACACTCGTCTCCTTCACTCTCTCCCCAAAATGAGGGCTCTTAGTTGCCCTCTTTTCCCCCCAAAATGTGGCCCCCGGCACCTCCTTCTGTTCACTGAAAGGGCCTGGGTGGGGGCCCTCAGCCCCCCTTTTCCTCCTGCAAAATGGGGGTTCTCTCCCCAAAACGGGGCCCTCAGCTCTCCCTTCTCCTCACCAAAGGGATTTGGGGTGGCCTCACCTCCTCCTTTCTCCCTCTTTAAGGGAGCAGCGAGGCTTTCATCTCCCCTCTTCCTCCCCAAACGGGGACCCCCAGCTCCCCTTTCTCCCCCCCCAAAGCAGCGCAGGGACCCCCGCACCCCGCCAACCCCATGCAAACCCCTCACCCCCCACCCGGAGCTCCGCATGCCCGCACCTTGAGGGTCACATCGCACAGCTTGCCCTGCCTCCGGATCTCGCCCATCACGCCGTAGCCGCGGCTGGGCAGGTCGCCAACCGAGAAATGCACCAGGTCCTCGGGGTCCAACTCGGGCTCGGCTGCGGCCGCCGCCTCCAGCATCGTCCCGACCGCCACACCGCGCTTCCCTACCCCGCTCCGATCCGCTTCGCTTCGCCTCCCCCGCAGGTTGACCCTCCCGGCCGCCGTAGCGCGGCCTCGGCCCCGCGGGAGGAAACGCTCCGCCTCCCGCTTCCGCCTCGCTCGGCCACTTCCGGTGCGGCGGCCGGAAGTGCGTGTTGCCATGGGAACGATGCACGCAGCTTCGCGCTGCTGTAGCGGGGTCGCTGCGGTTTGGCCTTGTTGAGGGGGTGCAGGTAGGTGCCGTGTCACCTCGTCCTCTGGGCCGTGTTCTGCTCACAGCTCTGTCATCCCCTCCTCAGGGCCACGTCTCATCCTCAATCCTGTGACTTCCAATGGTCCGTATTGTCTCCTTGCCCCGGCCACCTTCAGGGCCGTGCCATCCCCTCCTCAGGGCCCTGTCCACTTCCTCAGTGCCATATCGCCCTGTCAGTGCCCCATCACCCCCTGAGTGAAAACATTTCCTCCTAATATCTAATGTAATCTCTCCTCTTTTAGTTTAAAGCCTTTCCCCTATGTCCTATCGCTACCTATTCATGTAAAAATTCAGTCTCCTTTTTGCTTATAAAGCCTCTTTAAGTACTAGAAAGCCACAATGAAGCCTTCCCTTCTCTTCAAGGAGCCTACAAACAGGAGGGGAATCAACTCTTTGAAAGGGTAGATAATAGCAGGACAAGGGGAAATGGTTTGAAGTTGAGGGTGGGAAGATTTAGGTTGGATGTCAGGGGGAAGTTCTTTACAGAGAGAGTGGTGAGGTGCTGGAACAGGCTGCCCAGAGAAGCTGTGGATGCCCCATCTCTGGAGGTGTTCAAGGCCAGGTTGGATGGGGCCCTGGGCAGCCTGGTCTGGTATTAAATCAGGAGGTTGGTGGCCCTGTGCGTGGCAGGGGGGTTGGAGCTTCATGATCCTTGAGGTCCCTTCCAACCCTGGCCATTCTGTGATTCTGTGATTCCGAGAGCCTTCTCTCCTCCAGGCTGAACACCCCCAGCTCTCATCCTGTCCCCATAGGAGAGGTGAGCATCCTCATGCCCTCCTCTGGATGCGCTCCCACAGCTCCATCCCTGCTGTGCTGCTGTACACAGTGCTCCATGCGGGGCCCCACAAGGCAGTCACAGAATCACAGAACAGAATATTTATACAGTCCCCTCCCTGTCCCTGCTGCTACTCCTCTGTTAACGCAGCCCAGGTTGCTGTTGGCCTCCCAGGCTGCAGGCTCACACTGCTGGCTCGTGTGCAGCTTCTTGTCCATCAGGACCCCAAGTCCTTCTCCACAGGGCTGCTCTCAGTGAGTTCTTCTCCCAGTCTGTACTCACAGCTAAAATTGCCCCGACCCAACACCTTGCACTTGGCCTTGTTGAACCTCATGAAGTTGATGTGCTTCTCAAGGCTGTGCAGGTCCCTCTGGATGCTATCCCTCCGTTCTTATTGCCTCAACTGCACCACTCAGCTTGGGGTCTGCAAACTTGCTGAGGGTGCACTCAATCCCATCATTTATGTCATTGATAAGGATGCTGAAGATCACCAATCCCAAGACAAACCCCAAGATCACTTGTGAGTGCCCTCTATCTGGAAACAGAGCTGTTGACCTTCTGGCTGCCCTTCTCCTTTAAGTATTTATTGTTCAAAGGGAGAGGGAGGTTAGAGTGGTGAAGCAGCCACAAACATGGCTAGCTGACCAACAAATATGTAGTTTGCTTCGTAGCGCTTCAGTAAAAGTTTTTCTGCAGGTAAAAGCCAATTAAAAATCAGACTGGTGGGATGCTTGGTTATTCCTAATGAGGGTATTGCGTTTCTACTCTGTTGGCTAAGAGTATTCCAGAGAGGTGTTGGGCTGTTTCCTTCCTATCTTCCAGTGGAAGTAAATATTCCCAGGAGTAATGGCTTTCTCCAAACACTGAGCAGTGGGCACTGCATTATGGCAGTGAGGAAAATTCCCCTCGTTCTGAATCTGTTTTCTCTCTCTCTGATTCATGTTGGTCACATCAACCCCATGCAATGCTACAGGTGGTGGTCAGGCAGTGGCACAGCTGCCCAGGGAGGTGATGGGGTCACCATCCCTGGAGGTGTTGAACAACTGTGGAGATGTGGCACTGAGGGATGTGGTCAGAGGGCATCATTGGTGATGGGCTGGAGTTGAACTTGGTGATCTTAGTGGTCTTTTCCAACCTCCATGATTCTGTACACAAGATTTTTGCCATGAGTTGTCAGACATGTGCATTTTTTTCTTCTGGAAACCTGAAGATCAGGTGCTCGCTAGGAACTAAGAAATTCTATTTTGTGTTCCTGCAGTGATTTTGGTCTGCAGGGCTGAGGGGAGGACAAGCTTGAGTTGCTGCATGTTAATAGGACTGATGCACAAGAGGAAATTGTACTCAGTTCTCTGAACAGAACAATGCTGGAAGTAATTTCCTGCAATCATTTGCCCACAGTTGCTTCTCATGAAGGATAGAAACTGCAGCTGAACATTTGTCAAGACTCTATTCTAGAGCTCTACTACTCTGTAGCTCCTCTTTTGGTAACCAATAATACTACCTTTCATTTTAGGGAAAGCAACACTTCTGATTATTCTTTTTTCTTCTCTGTTCAGAATGCATGCAGCTGAAAAGAAAGTCCGTGCCTTTGTGCGAGTCAAGCCAACAGCTCATTTTGCTCAAGATGTGATCAAATTTGGGCCAGACAACAAGGTAGATAGAAACAGATTGCAAGTGCAAAATGTTTGAAATTTGATTTCAATTTTTCCCAAAGAGATTCTTCCATTCCATGAAGTCATACATAATCTCTTGGCTAATTACCTCCTGAGTTTGTATCTGCAAACATGGCAGATGTTTACATGCCTCCTGTGATACAATTACTAATAGAAATCCTGTAGAGGGCTGTGACTGATCCTTGAGGAGTGCCTTATGGTAACCACCATTTCATCCTAAGAGGTTCCCCTATGGTGCAGTCTGTTTCTGGTCCCCATATGCAAGTTCCTGACTTTACCTTCCTTGTTACTACAGACCTTTGTTTGCTCAACTAATAATTTCCCTGGCACCCCAATCCAGACACATTACTGAAGGATGAGCCTAGCCACGTTTCCTTTTGTTTTTTAGAATATCTATTACTAGAGTATGCCATAAGGGTCAGTAAAAACACATTATTTCTGCTCCATTTTCTGCTCACTTTTAGCTCTTCAGGGGGTGGATATTTTTTGGACAATATCTCCTGAATCTTTTCATGGCTATTGAAGTTACCTTTATTTCCTTTTTGGGTTTCAGAGCATAGATATATACATCAAAAAAGATGCCAAGAAGGGAGTTGTGAATAACAAACAGACTGACTGGTCCTTCAAACTGGATGGTGTCCTTCACAATACCTCCCAGGAACTGACGTATGAGACTGTAGCTAAGAAATTGGTGTCTGAAGCTTTAACTGGCTATAATGGTAATTTGTAGCTATTTTTGTTTTTTGGTGTGGTATTTGAGAAATGCAGAGATTCCCTCCTGGGTTTATTCTTTTGCTTTGAATCTTTTCTAGGTACAATAATGTGCTATGGGCAAACAGGGGCTGGTAAAACTTACACAATGACTGGAGCAACTGCAGAGTACAAGCATCGAGGAATCATACCCCGAGCTGTCCAGCAGGTACAGAGTATCTGAATGGGGAAAGAGACTGAAAGAAATGATAAAAACTCACTTGTATCAGTTATTGCTGGTACTCATAAAAGTGCTTTAACACGGTGAATACGTTTCATTTGATCTCCACCACTCCTTTTTGCTTTGTTTTATCTCAATGATGATCATTAAGGAGAGAAAGGATACTGTAAAACACAGTTACTTTGTACCTTCATTTTACTATGCTGTGACTTTATGCACTGATAACGGTGATATTTCAGAGCAGGATGGAGTGAGAAACCAATGTGGGGGTGTTATGCATACAGCCTGAAACAAAAATGGGAGGAATCATGTAGTTATGCTGTATTGTCATTTACAGAGGTTGTTCCTGTTTGATTCTTCTATCTCACACAATGGGTTGCTTCCCAAAATGTAAGAAGTTCTTCAGAAGTGTTGTTTTCAAGAACATTGTTCTGAGAAACTAAGCTAAAGTCAACTAAAAATGTTGACTTACCCTGTCAGCCCTCAGGCAACCACAGTTCCGAATTAGCTGTGCACATAAAGATGAACTTCTAGCTGTTCATAAAGTCATAAATAGCTTCTCTGTAAAGCCATAAATAGCTTATAGCTCTGTTTGTGAGCTTGCCCTGCCACTGACTACTTCTTCATCCTTGTACAGGTCTTCAGAGCAATCGCATGTTCTGTTGATTCATTCATCACTGTCCGGATATCCTACTTGGAAATCTACAACGAGACATTGTGTGACCTTCTGTCCACCACGACAAGCAATGACATGCAGATGGCTATAGTGGATTGCCCACAGGGTGTTTATGTGAAAGGCTTATCTATACATTCTGTTAGTGACGAGGAGAATGCTCTCAATCTCCTTTTTGAGGCAAGAAGCAACCAATATTATGCTTCATCTGCTGGCTATGTTTCTTGGCTTAGCTGAGGGAAGTCAGTGATGCAGGGGGTGGGTGGTCAGGACTGCTGGAGGGAGATTCAGCCCTTTCTGTTCTCTTACAGGGAGTAGAAGAACGGGTAACACTTTGTAGTCCATGTTCTTGCAAGGAAAATGTCCATTGTGCAGAGATTCTGAAAGATCTCTATAGAGAAACCCTGGTTTTAGTGTATTCCAGGGTAAGTGGAGTGCTGGAGGAAATATGTTAGAGGTGAGGCCGTGAAAAGTAGCTTTGGAGATTTCAGGCAGCACCAAAATGGTTCAGGTAGCCAGAGGCTGTCTTCATGTCATAAGACATAGCAGCAAACTGAAATTTCCCTGGTTATCAATAAAGATGTCAGTGAGTGCCTTAATATGCAGGAATATTTGGGATCCCTTTAGATCCACCAGCTGACCTACACTGGAATTTCTTCCTGAAAAACAACACACCTATCTGTCCTAGCTAGGTGCTAAGACAGTGCTTCAAGAAAAGAACCTTCCCAGAGACACTTTTGGGATGGTCATAGCACAGGTCTACCAATAAGATTTGACAGCAGGGATGTTCACACAGTGGGTTATATTTGTGAAGGAGGTTTGCTTAACTTGTGGCTGCATCCTTTTTTACATGGGAGTGCTTTATTTCCTAAGGAAAACATGAGTAAATCATTAGTTCTGTTTGCAGGAATTGTGTTCTTACCAGGAGCCATCTGATATCCTTAAAATCTTTGGCTTGCCTTTTTATTAAAGGAAGTGTAGTGCCCTAAGCTAGGCCCTGTGATTCACAACAGCTTCTGTTTTCCTTCTAAAGAGTAGAGGGAAGATGGTAATACAGCTTAACTTTCATGCATTTGTGTAGAGGTTTTCACATTAGTTCTTGCTCCTGAATCTAGACTCTAGTGCAGTGCCAGTCACTTCTAGCCCTCACCAGATAGACTAGCAGTCCTATCAAGCAGTTGCAACATAATTTTCAGTGTTGTTTTTCTTTTCTGTAAGCATTATACAAACTTGTGGCTAGCATATATGTGGTTTTCTGTGACATTTAAAGCCTGGGGAGCTCTTTGGTTCTCATCAAGAAACTGAAACAGCTAGGGAGGTGTTGAGTCTCCACAAGGCTTACCGACTGTTTTTTACAAAGCCACACATCTGTGAACTAAGCCATAAAAGTGGAAATGCAGACAACATGGTTTCTGGTAAAAGGCACAGTTACAGTGAACTGACCCTTAGCAATGTTGCAGAAATGCTTTCAGAAGCCTTTGAGTAAGAAAGTGAAGCAAGTACCATGTGCTGCTGCAGTGGCTGCTTTAACCAACTGAATATCAGTCTGCAGAATAAAGACTGAACCATTACTATTCTTATTTCAAATTCCTATTTCTAATTTCCCTTCATTCTACTGGTGCAGAAGCTTGAAAATACCATCTTCAATTCTGCCTTCATTTGCAGGGTGAGACCAACAGAGTAATAGCAGAACACTCGCTGAATAAAAATTCATCCAGATCTCACTGCATCTTTACTATCTATATTGAGGTAAGAGCTCCAGCAGCTTTTTCTAGGGGGACTCTAATGGTTGAGGATCTTTACATGTCTGGCTTTTGCTGTGTGTCAGTTTTGCCTGCTATTAAGTACACTTTATTTTCTTTTCCCCTTCAGTCTCGTGTCAGAGTTCTCTCAGATATCAGATGCATTAATTCTAAAATCAACTTAATAGATTTGGCAGGCTCCGAGAGACTGAGCAAGACCAGAGTAAGTAGTGAAAGAAATATTTCAATCCATGCTGGGCAGTCCAATAATCAACAAATTGGAGATGAAATTACAGGGCTTTCCACAACAGGATTCAGCCTGCAACCCAGGCTCTGTCAGTTTACCTGGTTTTTATCATTTCTCCACAAAGGAAAATGCCAGAGCCATCAGCCCTAATAAGGAGCTCGTGATTTTCCTCTTCATTACATAAGCAACAGTGCAAATCTGCAGCCTTGGGTCACAGCAGACAAACTCTCAGAGCAGAAACTTTCTTAGAGCTCAGCAGCTGACCTCCACAGGTCCCATGTGATGTTCTGTATTGATCACAGTAGAAATCCCATGTTACAAATACATCCTTTCCCCACTGTGAAGGAAGCTAGCAGATCTGGTAGACTTGAAATGAAAAGCTGAAGTCTCTGCAACCTCGTGTTTTCAAACTGAAAGGAGTTCTACATCACAAATTGGGTTGATCTGAATGAGATCACCATCCTGTTCTGCAGTTCAAACAGAAACACCTGTTGTGGAAGCTTTCCCTTTTGCTCTCCCTTGCAGTCTGAAGGGCGGGTGCTGAAGGAAGCCGCGTACATCAACAAGTCTCTGTCATTCCTTGAGCAAATCATCATTGCCCTGGCTGACCCAAAGAGGGAGCACATCCCCTTCCGGCAGAGCAAGCTTACTCACGTTCTCAAGGACTCTTTAGGTAAGAGCTGTGGCTTACAGCAGCCCCATATAGAATGCATAGAAAATAGTGTTTCAGTGAGCCTGTCAGCGCTGAAGACTCTTACACATAAACACACAAACTCAGAGGGATGTATGAGGTATTCCAAGCAGAAGTGATTCTATGATTCTATGAAGTCTTGCATTGCTCATACAGGAGACAGTGGCAATGTCCTGTCAGATTATCCTGTACTAGCCAAGGGTTTTTTAAATCCTCTGCTCTTTTTTATCCAGTTTCAAGCTTTTACAATTTGTATTCCCATTTTCTTACTGGACAATGAACAGGTAAAAAACACATTTCACCTTCACTTCTAAGTCATTCTGTGCCACTGTATCTGGAACTTTAGAGGGGCACTTACAAACCAGCTGTGGTCATTGTTGCTTCTTTTATTTTCTATTCTCTATCAGCACATGATGTATTATTTTCTATAAAAAAATAGGAAACAACAACAAAATTAAATTCTTTACTGTCTTTTTTTTTTTTTTAATCTATTGTTCCAGGGGGAAAATGCAATACTGTCCTAGTGGCGAATATCTGTGGGGAAGCTCTGCATGTAGAAGAGACTGTAAGTAGAGCTTATTTCTGCAGAATTGAAGTCTTTTTCACACTACTGTTGCAATTCTGTTGGCCATCAGTTAAAGAGTATCCTCTGGAAGGCTGTGGCAGGAGTCCCAGGGAAACATCCTGTCTCACCCATGAGAAAACTTGGATAGGTGCTCTTATCTCATGGCTCAGAGAACAGATTGCTCTTGTCAGTCTGCTTTGTGATGCAAACTGTGCAAACCAGCCTGATTATGGCAGGTCCAAACAGCTAAAATCCAAGCATGCTGGATGGTATTAATTACTGTTGTTGGTTCAGCTCTGCAAACATGTTTTGAATGGTACGTAACATCACAAAGTCAGTGGAATGGCACCAGTTCATGTCAGAACTGAGCTGACTTTCGGTTGGTTTTTGGGATACTGGAACTAGGAGTAGCATCCTGGCAGTAAGGCTTCTAAGCTGTGAAAGAATAAAATTGGCAAAAGTTTTACTGTGTGAAATGGATCATTCTAATCACATCTGTGACACAGAGAAGGGAATCACCTTTCTATTTTCCAAGAGCCTTTTAAAGAGCAAAAAGAGTAAGCACTGTCACCTGCTATGCGGCTGTGATCAAGGCAGAGTGCTGTTCATTTGTGCTGTGGTAGCATTTAGAAACAAGGAAAATTACCCAGGAAATAGGAAGATTTTCTGGCTGCAGCTTGCAAGATACAACAAATACAGGAATTAAGCCTGAAAGGCTCTGATATATGTCTCAGGGATATTAGGATGTGCTATTTCAATTAGAAATAAGATGGGGGAATAATTCTGTTACACGAAGAACTGTCCACACGCAAAACAGAAAAGACAAAGACATCAGCAAAAGCTGGCTCATCACACAGCAGCCAATGAGCCCTGGAAGATACGTTCCTGGAATCACAAACTCTGTAATGCTGGATGGAGTTACACAGATTTTACTTTGCTATGTACTGGGATCTGATACAATTGAATAATAACAGATTATGAACATTGTGTCCTCACCAATATATCTTTCAGTTACTTAAAAAACATGTTTTTCAGTTGTCTTCTCTTCGTTTTGCTACCAGAATGAAATGGATCACAACAGAGCCAGTCGTTAATGTGACATATGACTCAGAGGTATGTAGAGAAAGACAATGAAAGGAGTTATATTTTCTCATTTCATTAATATGTAGGATAATTACCTTAAGAACCTGAGAGAGATTTGGTAGTTTAATGAAATTCCACTCATCAGCCAGCCTGAGACTGACTGAATTCAGGTATATCAGAAAAAAAATAGATTATTTTAAACTTTTGCCTCTATTAAAGTTAATGTTGGAACTCCTACAGAGTTCAGTAATGGTCAGAGTGGAGCACTGCATATTTCTTTGCTTTCAAGATAGTATTTCTGTGTCCTGAACCTGAGAATCCCTACAGCACCAGAGCAGGAAAGCAGCAAGTTAATAAGCAGGTAGCCTTTTTCTTGATGGCTTGGGCTGGCTCTGCAGGCCGTACACCCAGGACACAACAGAAGCTGTCCTGTTGGAAGCCAATCAAAGGCAAAGTGTTTTTCAGACTCACTATTTCACTGATGCAAACCTGACAGCCAACTCTGGGGGATCTGGCACACAGCTGTGATGTTATATAGCTATGTGCTGCTTTTCAGCAGGTTGGGTTTTTTTTTCCCTAATAGCATTTGGTCATTTACTTACCCTTCTGTTTTCCTTCTAGGAAACAGTGAAGACTTTGGAGAAGGAAATCAGTCTTCTGAAGCAGGAGCTGGCCATGCATGACAGCTTGGTGAGGAACAGGCTGCACCACCATAGATGGACCAAATTCGGGCTTTGTCATGATCACTGTTTTGCTGTGGAATCAGTCATTTAGTACCCAACATGACTGTATTCTTCTTTCTGCTTTCAGCATAATCTTATGGGGTTTAGTCAAAGCTCTGAGCTGAGGCTGTACTGTAGCTTCATTTGTCATCTAGTGTAGGTTTTTTTTTTTTTTAAGACTTGTGAAACCACCTTCTTGTTTGGTTAAAATCTGAAAGGGAATGCATTGCTTTCAGCATGCTTGCATGCCCCATGTTCTGACAAGAAGTCCCAATCAGAAATTAAACACGAGGCTGCCCTGGCACAGGAGACCAACGTCAGCCTGGCACGTGCTGAGATCTCTGTAATCCACTGACACTCAGTTGTTTGCCTTTTGACTTAGGTAAATCGTTCTTTGGTGACTTATGGCCCTCTGACTGATGTGCAGGTAGCAGAGATTAAATCTCAAATCCATAAATATCTGCAAGGAGCCATTGATGAAATTGACGTAAGTAGCTTTTTAAGTAGAAAAGGACTTATATACTGCTTTCATCCCATTTTATTCCAAGGCAGGAACAAAGAAAACCTCTGAAGAGGTTGTCTTTAACTTGAGAAATGCTACAAAATCATGTGTATATATGTCTTGTTAAGGTCTGTTCTTTGTTTTCATAGACTTTTTGCTTTTTTTGGAAGCTTAATAATAACCCTTAGCAGAGTCATAGGCTGGGGGGAATGTGGCAGGAAAATGGCCTGATAGAGAAGAACCTGGGGGTGCTGGTCAACTTGTTAGGTCAGGCTGATTGTTTGACTTGTTGATCTTGAAGTTCTTTTCCTTTTTCTGAATGATTCTATTGTTCTATGATTGTAAATGAAACAGCTTGAGATACTCCTCATTTCATGTGAGCATTATCTTCTCTCAACATCTCTGTGTTCTCCCTCCAGCAGGCAGGAGTGGAGCAGAATAAAGGTTTATGTCAAGGTGTGTTTTACCTGGGCTGCAACATGTGATGTGGGTGGGTGTGGAGCAGGGAAGGCAGAGGACAAAGGAATTTCACACAGGGAGTAATGTCTTTAATGGGACTAAAGAATCTTTTAAAGTGAGACTAGAGAGCATTTCACATTTAAGTCCAGAATCTTAGACCATGGCAGACCTGAGTGCAGATTCCTGCTTGGCTATACACTCCCCATTACTTGCCTGTTCATACCTCTGTTCCTCTAAAACAAAGATAGTATGGCTCAATGACACTTATTTGATATCATGGGTAAGAGGACTGGGGACAGTGCTCTGCTACTTCTAACACAGTCCTGGACAGCAGTGAAAATAGAAGTGACTTCATAATCTGCAGGGTGGGTCAGTAGGTGCCCTTTGTGCCATTTGTAAAATTGCTGTCAATAATTTGTTTCCTTGCTGACTGTGCACTCCATGGAATTTATCACAATCTATCAGATTCCTCTCTTAGAGCAAGCAATGTATCCACCTCCAGTCAAATACAGTATAAAGGTATCTCTCCTTCAGTGCTCATACCCACATATGGGAAAGCAGAGCCCTCACAAGCTGAAATATTTTAATTGGTACAGCTGATCACAGCATGGAAATGCTTATTTGTGTTTTCACTGTATGCATCTTTTCCTCAGATAATGAACTTCAGGCAAGTCCAGGAGGTATTTAAGCAGTTCAAGCTGATTGTAAGGTAAGATGTTCAGGATTGATGTATTTCACAGTAAGGTTTAGGAACCATATCAACTGGGATATCACACTTACTTAATGGGTGGAAATTAATTATGAAGCATAGGAAATAACTTGTAACTGATAACAGCATTCTGGACTATTTCTGCTGGCTTTTGCTCAAGAAGACAGTTGCCTCTAACCTACCAGTGCTCATAAGCCTCGTGCAAGGGCTCTGAATGATAAGCTTCACTCATTCACAGCAGATATTGAGGAGTATGATAAGAATGATGTGGCTATTTCCAAGGAAGTGTTCTCTGTCCATGTGGTGTGGAGGTGAGAAAGTGTTTGAAAGTGTTACTGGTGAGTAAGGAGAGATGTTCTTTTGGACTGAATGAGGGAACGTAAGTAGCAGGCTGGGAAAAATCCTGAAGATGAGGGCAAGCAGTTACCATGTCATGAAACAGAAGAGAACAAAGAGGGATGAGGCTGTTAGGGCACCTAACCAACCATTCCATAACCAACCATGGTCTGGCCAGGCAGCAGATCAGAGAGTCGTTATTCCAACTTGGAAAGGACCTGTAAGGATCATCAAGTCCAACTCCTAATTAGATTTTTTTATTATAAGAGTGACAGCAGGATGCTGCTGTAGAAAATCTGCCTGCTCTTGAGAAACTTGTCTTAACTCAGCTGTCTGTGGTATGTCATCAGACTAGGCAGTCTGGTTTTTCAGGGACCAAAGACCAAAGTGGTAAAATTTCGACCGATGATTGTGTTTTTTTGAACTTCAGACTCCTTTTATTGTGCTGAAGCAGCAGGCTTTGAGTTTTGTTTTGTTTTGTTTTTAACTTACAGGTTTTAAGTCTTGATTAGTTAAATAATAATAATAATAGTAATAATAATAATAATAATAATAAATCCCATGGACAGTGGTTCACCTGATCCTTTCAGTGAAAAACAATCACTGTTTGGAAACCTCCATGCTAGAGTAAGATTTTATATTTGAGTGTCATGACTGAACAGATGTGATATTATTTGATTTAGACTATTAAAAGGTTGTGCTAAGTATTTAAGTATCCATGAAAAGCTTCCATAGGCTATACAGTCTAAAAAAAGAAAAAGAAAGGACAAGAAGAATGGGAACAGGTTACAACACTTAGAGGAAGAGCAGAAGGATCAAGACAGGGTGCTTGGAAATGAGATCACGGGTAAAATATATTTTATTTGAAAATGTGATATTAAGAAGTATTGCAGCTTTTGGCATATGAAATAGTTCTTCAACACAATGCTAAGGGGCTGGTTTTTTTTTTTTTCCCAAAGACAACAGGAAGGTGAAGTGGAAACCAGATTACGAAGCAAGTATATTTTGATAGACAAAAACGACTTTGCTACTATTGCTGCTGCTCAGAAGGTAATGGCTGGTGCTTAGGCCCTGCCCAAAACCCAATTTAGAATTATTTTCTTTGCTTCTGAACCTTGAATTGCCTCAACTTGAGAACTTCCTATTGAAATCTGAACTCAGAAATACTGGTGTGATGAGTGAATGCACTCAGCAGGGATGCACCCATTAACAAAGTACATTCCTGTCGGCTGAGCATTTGGCCCATTATTTGAAGAGAATAATTTATAAGACAGGAATGAAGAAAGTCTAAGCTGATATAAGAAGGTGACCTGCCTGTCAGCCAGGCCCAGACCACCTGCATCTGATGAGGCCCCTTTTAACCCTTATAATTTCTGGAGCAATGTAAGTATATCCTATGGAAACCATAAATGCAGCTGTAGACTGACCTATAGTTTATAATTATTTTTCATTACAAAATTCTTTCTCTCTGAAGTGGTTATTTCCTTGTCTTTCTTTCACCCAGTAATGTGGATAAAACAATCATTACCTGCTCTGCAGAGTCATCTAGTTGTTCTGTGGTTTAACTGTAGATGCTCTGAATATTTGGGAGAAAAAGCACAAGGGAAAATGCTAAGAAACAGAAAAACACACGGTCCCTAAAGGGCCTATTCAAGTCTTCACTTAGAACTGGCAAACAAAGCCAAACCTTGAGATAAGTAGATTTTAACACTTAACATCTCCTCCTGTTTTATGACTGGGGCAGTATGAAAGAAACTATAAAAACTGTAATTCTCTTACACTAAATGAAGACTTCTGAGGCTGCTTTTCCATTGCACTGTTACTAATGCTGTTTGTGTTATGCTTTGGGATATTATCAGTAAAACACTATGAATGCTGTCTGAATTGTTCAGTATCTACAACTGTCTAAAGTTTTGGGGGAGATTTATAGTAAAAGCTTGAACTTATTTCCATGACATGAGACCCTCTAGGTATGTAAAACATTCAACATATGAATGTGTAGATAATTTTGGCTTTTAATTTGTACTTTATAGATGTTTCCTTTAAATACATAGTGAACAAAGATTTCCAGATTAGGTTCTACAGCAATATGAAGTCACTGTTGGGTATGGGCAGGATATCATGGCCTAGACAGCTGCAGAGCTATACCTCCTTGTCCATATTTTATTTCTTCCCATGTTCAGTTGGGTATAGTTGATGTGGATTACCATTTGTTGAAGAGACCAGATGTGGAGACCAGACCTACCCCAGTTTCACCCAAACCTGATGAGAAGAAGAAGAAATTCATGACAAGCAGTGAGCGGTTCAAGTGAGTTCAGCAGCCAAACTACTCTCCTTATTTTTATTTTTCTTTTGGACAACACGTTGTTACACATGGATGGAGGCAGAGAGGAAGCAAGGAAGGGAACAGTCTGGTGATGACATCAGAAGACTCATTAAACCTGAGGGTTATCTTTATAATTTTAGGTAGAATGAGATCTGCCAAGTGGAAAGAGAAGGGGGCAATGGACTGAGGAGCAGGTATGGAATGAAACTGAGAAGAGTGAAGGGGAAGAGGGAACAACAGAAAGAAAGATATTAGAATTTATAGAAGTGATGTCCCCGAGAGGGCAATTTCTGCAACTGCTTCTGTGGCTTGGTTCCTCCCTGACATTTCCTTTAAATCCTTGAGAAAACACTGAGATAAACCACCAAGGCTTCAGTAGCTGCATGAAACGGGGGACCTCTCTGTGCAGTTCTTCTCTAGGAAGATGGAGAGAGGTCTGGTGAACACCTTCCTTGGTCTCTCTGAAGTCACACTGACTATCCCAAGCAGATCAGGCTGGTGTTTATGTAGGAGAGCTGAGAGAGGATAGCTTTTGAATTGGCAAACCTAACACCTACAGAGTGCCCTCTTTCAAATAAATTAATCTGGTTCATCTTTTTCCCTCTATCAGGAAGGAAGGAACTAAAAGCTTGATTTCTGGGAGAGATCTGGCTGCTCACTTACCATCAAAAAGTCAGGTAACAGTTCCCACCAAGAATTTGGATGTGAAAGAGAAAGCAAGGAATGAGGATACAGTGAAAAATGATGCACAGCCCTCAAAGCCAGTCTCTGAGGAGATTTCCCAGTGGCCCAGGTAAGCCTCTCCTGTAAAGGGTGCATAGCCTATTTTGCCAAAGGATGGTTTACACCAGGGTGGTTGCATTGTTTCTCCCTAGTACAGCTACTTGCTTCAAAGTAAATGGGAGAATCAGAGATCTTCACTGCTTGGATGCAGAAGTACACAGTCATGTAACAGTGTACCAAAGGATGCTGGTGGCTGTCATCTTCTCCATCTGTTTTGAGCTCTGTGCTGCACAGTTAATCTGTTAAGTGTGAGGTCTTTACTGACCAAGAGTCAGTTCCTGATTTAAATGCTGGCATGTTTTTTTTTCTCCCTCTCTCTGGGTATTCTGGAATATGCCTGCAGGTTTAACCTTCTGCTGCCAAGCTATGCCATTTCATTACATTTCCAGTTGGTCCCATGTAAAATCACAGTACTTTTCACCCCTTGGTCAGAGTGCAGAGAGACCTCATGACCAGCCACCAAATTCCAGACACTCATGAAAAGAGGGCAATATCTGCATGAGGTCATGGCAGGAAGTTCTGTATCAAGGCAGAATTGTGGAGAACTGCCAGAAATACAACAGTATGCCCATCATCTGCTTGCACAACAACAGAAATATAGCACTGGTTTGCATTTCTTTCTTGATGGTGTTGACGGGGTAAAATATGCACACGGTACAGAGACCAAAGATGCTTTCTGTGAGGATGTGCATGCAGCTGTTCAGCTCCCAGGAGCTCAGCCAGGACCCCACACAACCCAGCCTGCACACTACTTTTCACATCTCCATCCATCTGCTGTTGCCAAGAGCTCCCAGCAAGCAATGCAGCTTTGAATTATTAGGAGTATCTCCATTGCCCTTCTGAAAGATGACTGTTTTTTTCTTGTTATTGCAGCTGGGGAGAGCATCTCAGGGTGAAGTTGTCCCAGGAGAATTTGCTCCTGAAGCACCTTAATGTGTCATTGGAACAGATTGCTCGAGGAGGTTATGGATGCCCCTTCCCTGAATGCATTCAAGGCCAGGCTGGATGTGGCTCTGGACAGCATGGTCTAGTGGTTGGCGACCCTGCACATAGCAGGGGAGTTGAAACTAGATGATCTTTGTGGTCTTTTTCAACCCAGGCCATTCTATGATTCTATTGTGTTCTTCCATGCCCTCTGCATGTATTTTAGTGTTCTTCTGAAAACCATGGCTGACAGGGAAGGCTGCTGCTCCAGCTGCATATGGCACAACCCCAAGTGTTGAATGGCTCAGCTCTGGAGCTGAGCTGCCAAAGCTATAGTAGTCTGCCCAGTGGCCATTGTGCAGTGCTTTGCCAGCAGTTTGGCATGAAAGCAGTCCCATGCAACCTTTGAAATGCCTGAAAATGGCCTTAGGAGATCAACCCGTGAAAAGCAGTGGATGGTTTTGCTTTGACCAGTCTGGACTGAGGGACATGAAGACTTTAAGCTCCTTTCTGCTACCAGATCCACCCCACTGACCAGGAACAACCAGCAGCACAGAGCAGCAGCATGTTGGAGCATGGTGTTCCTCCTGCAGTGCCAAGGGTCTCATGAGATGCTCTCCTTTTGCTGTATGTGCTTTGTGTTGAAGTAAAAGGTGCTCTTTGTGGGGGCACATCTGCCTCAAAGCTATTTCAGAGAAAAGTCAGGACTGACAAATGCCGCTTTGAATTCAGTCTTTCAAAACAGGCTGAGCTTAAAGGCCATGGGAGGCAGCAGTGTAGAGCAGCCAACTGTACGCAGCTCAGGGCTTTGCTTGGCAGACGTAGTCAGTCTATGCTGGGAATCCAGCAAGAAAAGAACAAAAGCATTTCTGTTCAACAATAGGGAGGAACAGGATTAGTTGTTTTTCTGAAAATTCAAACCGTTAGAAATCCTCTTTCCAGGAAAGAATCAATTCTGAGACATCTGAGGAATGTGACTTCCACGGAAATAACTCTTGAGGGAGTTATGTAGGGGGGGACAGGAATGTGAAGGCTGGCACAGAGATGGTACCAGGATTCAGCTGGCACAGTGGGATCCTCAAAGATCCCATTGAAATACCATCCACAAACCTCAGTGATGACCACTTCCATGGTCTAACTGCAGGGCAGAACAGACTGACCTCCCCACAGCTCCATGTGTCTTCTTTGAATTCTGTTGCAGCTCCCCTCCATCCAAGGCAGTGGCATTTGAGCAATTTAAGGAGGAGTGTGGAAGTGAGATCAACCGGATCTTTAAAGAGAACAAAAGCATTCTCCTCGCCAGGAGGAAGAGAAGCAGTACAGTAGCCCGGAGGATCAACATCATCAAACAGGAAATGGAGGACATCAAAAAGGCTCTGGAGGCTCAGAGGCAGGAGCGGTCGCAGCAGGGTAAGTCACTGCATGGAGAATGGCCAGTAAGAACCTGGCAGGAGAGGGAGAGCAGTTTCAGCTATGGGAGCACTACACCCCGCTGCTGCTTGCCATCCTTTATGCCTTAGCTCTACAGCTGGCCTTGTGGTTTGCCACCTGATTCCTCCTGCATTGTAGTCCTCAGCAGTCCTCACGCTGTGCTTTGATGTTGACAAATGCAGGTCAATACAGTGCAGAAGTCACAGAAACATATCAGAGAATGGCCAGGGTTGGAAGGGACCTCAAGGATCATGAAGTTCCAACCCCCCTGCCACATGCAGGGCCACCATCCTCCTCATTTAATACTAGAGCAGGCTGCCCAGAGCCCAGTCCAGTCTGGCTTTAACACCTCTAGGGACGGGGCATTCACAACCTCTCTGGGCAGCCTGTTCCAGCACCTTACCACTCTCTCTGTAAAGAACTTTCCCCTGACATGCAACCTAAATCTTCCCTCCCTAAGTCATGGGGAGTGGGCTTGGCCTTACCGTGGTGGAGATTTATTGCATCTCATACAACCATAGAACAATTGGGTTGGAAGAGACCTTAACGCTCATCTAGTTCCACCTTGCTGCCATGGGCTGGTTGCCTCCACTAGCTCAGGCTGCCCAGGGCCCCAGCCAACGTGGCCTTGAGCACCTCCAGGGATGGGGCATCCACAGCTTATCTGGGCAGCAGTGCCAGTGCCTCACTGCTCTACAGTCTGATTTCATCTAGATTAGTGTCTGGCTTATGGAAGTCAAAATCCCAAATTGCTAGAGGAAAAAGTGGGGGTAGGTTCCTTGATACTCTGCTGTGTTGAGATGTTTCTTAGGTAGAATATGCCTAGAAAGCTTGTCAGATCCCTGCAGCAGAGAGGGAATGAAAGAGAAAGGGAATGGTCAATAGCAAGAAGGCCCTGAACAGTGAGCAATGGCCCCTGAATTAGACTTCCTAATGCACAGTTGGCTTCCATTTCCCTTCCTGCAAAACAGCTCTTCTGTCTGTGCTGGTCAGGTCTGACCCTGCACAACACAGAGCCCTTTTGGCTAAATGATGAGCAGTGTCAGCTTGAAGCTCTATCAGAGTGAGCGCTTCTCTTTTCACAGACTCATTACTTTTTTGGAGCCTTTGCTCTTTTTGAGGACATCCACCAACTCGTGGGTTCTGGAAACTGCAAGAATAAACTGATCTGAGGGAAACCAAGAACTAAAGATGTTTATTCTAGAGAAGCAGAATTGGCTTAATGGTGTCTAAAGAGCTGATCAGCCCTTTGTCCCCAAAGGGGACACCACAGGAGCCATGGTTTCAGGGGTTTGAGGGTTTTGGGAACAATCTTTGTTGTAAGAACCCCTAGAGCCCTAAGTGACACCTCCCAGCAGGCTGCCAGGTCCAGTCCATGCTCCTCACCTGCATCTCACAGGGACTGATGGCTGAGTGGGTTCAGGAGTTCAGGTATAATTTCTGCCCCACACCACTGCAGCGTTGTCTTTGTAGAAAGCATGTCTAAGGAAATATCAGTTGTGTGGTTAACCTCAGTATAACTAGGTAACTACTGTGTGGTTCAAAGCATAATGGCTGTGCTTCGTCCCTCTCCACCCTCCCAAGAAAACTTAATTTCCTTTTCTCACCCTCCAGGAGAGTATGTTGATGAGAAAGGACGCCTCATCATTGATGAGAAGGAGTTTTTACTCATCATGAAGTTGAAGGACCTGAAGGAAGAATACAGATGTAGCTATGCTGAACTGCAGGACCTGAAGGCAGAAATCCAGTACTGCCAGCACCTGGTGGACCGGTGCCGGAACAAACTCATCTCAGGTACTGGCACACCAGGGCAGCTTCTGAGCAGCATCCAGCAAAATTGGAGTGCTCAGGAGCATCTCAGCACTGAAGCACTTCATCCTGCACATAGCAGGGGGGTTGAAACTAGATGATCATTGTGGTCCTTTTCAACCTAGGCCATTCTATGATGATGATGATGATGACTTGTTGCATATATAACAAGCCCCTGTCATTCTCTGTTGTGGTTTTTCTCATTGCTTTCCTGATTTGTTTTTTGTTGATGATTATTATGTTTTATCTTTTTATCTTTTTTATTATTTTTTTTTATATACCATTGGATTTCTGTAGACTCTCTCTCAGATAATGACATACTGCTCCCTGGTCATGCCACTAGACGCATTCCTACGGAGTAAAAGCCAATAATAATGCTCTCACTGATGGCCCTGTTTCTCACCTTTGATTTCTTTTAATATAGATGGTGGCTAAGGAACAACACCTGCCTTTGGCTCTGAGCTGCAGCTGTCTCCTCTGTACCCCTGGGAGATCAGCATTACTCAGATTTCAGCACTGCAGCAGGAAGCAGAGCTCAGTCATTTTAGCCTGTTCTTCACACGAGCACAGCCCTCGTGCTGATGAGTCACACCTCTGCTTTGCATGATCTGGGCAAATTCATGGCGTGCTCCACTGCAGGCTGCTCAGTTTGAGTCTGCAGGACCAAGAGGGTGGTCCTGTTGTATGCCCGAATTTATGCTTGTGATAGAAAACAGTAGGTGTACAAATGCCAGCCTCCCAAACATTTGGATGCTGTGGACATAGCAACACTTCATTGCCTACAAACTTGCCAGAGCACAATTTGTATCCATCAGTGTATCCCACGTTAAAAGAATTGCATGGCTTGTTCCAGGAGTACACTGGATTGAATAATAATTGTACAGTAAGTTTGCCACTGGTTTCTGTTGGACCTGGGTTTGGCATTTTTGGGGTGCTCCAGATGATTGCTGTTTAAATGCTCAGGCATGGACCCACTCAGACAAATACCTGTGTCATCCCACAGCGAAGAGGTCAGCTTAAAGCTGAAACCAGGGTGAAAAGTCAGCAGTGTTGCATCATGTCCACAGTGTCTGCACTGCAGGGTCTGTGTTTAATATTGCTAATTACTACTCCTGACTCCTGTAGCATAGAGCAGTGGGTTGTACTGGGGGATGCTGTCTGTGCAGGAGCTGCTCCTGAAGTGGGGAAACGTGCCAAGGGAACAGAGCAGAGTGCAGCTGCTTTGCTGGGAAATGCCCAGTGTTGTAAAGACAGCATGGCCACTGCATGGCAGCACCTGTTGTGTGTTATCACTGGCTATTATGGGGTGGAATTCGGCTGTGCTTCCTTAGCATTTGGGATTGAAATCTGACCCGCAAATGGCCTGACCACTCTAAATTGCCAGCTCCCGTTCCCAAGCGGCTTGGGGAAGACGCTGAGTGCAGGAGCAGTGCCACCTGGTGGCCTGCCTCTCTCAGAGACTGTCCCCAGGGCCATCAGGTCCTTGCCACCTCCCGAGCAGCAGCCTTTGCCAGCTGACAGTGCCCTGTGCTTATTAACGAGTTGTTCTAATAGGCTGAAACTTAGGAGCTTGGAGCACTGAGGTCCTGCCTGGCTCACGGGCACGGAGCTGGAAGAAATCCACCCTTGTATCTGGTCACTACAGCTCTGTTTATTGCAACCCACTTTGCTTTGCAGAGTTTGAGATCTGGTACAGGGAGTCCTTCCTCATCCCCACATATGTGCAGAATGCCCTGAAGCCCAGTGGCAACATCCGACCTGGAATGATTCCTATAAACAGAGTTATGTGTCTGGTGAGTTTTCCTGGCAGCTTTGCTTCTTCTTGCTACCCCCATGTTGTGTGATAATGAGGGCGCAGCTAAGCCTGTGTGAGGGGGGCATGGCAGCTCTGCCCCTTTCTCTAAGCAGCGTGGCACTGAAATGCTATCTGACATGATGCAGAGAGCAGCTATCTGGAGGTGCTTCTTGCATTCCCGTCAGCTTTGCCATGAAGAGGCTAAAATAGGACAGAGTGATTGAAGCACCCAGTCATCTGCTGACTATCAGTAATCAGGCAAAGTGCCCAGAGGTGCAAGGGGTAGTGGGGAGGCTCGTTTCCAGACTGTATGATCTGTAATGTTTACAGCTAAACTATTGTGTTTCATGTTGTGGCAACTGGTACTTAGCCAGCCTTCTGCTTAGAAACCAACTCTTTGGGGTATCCATCCTCTTCTGTCATTCCTGACAACGGACATTTCTCTTAAGCTTTTATTTACCAGACTTCTTCTTTGCATTATTCTCCTGTGAAGTTATTCCAGTCCTTCCTTGTTAAATGTCACACTTGAAACCCTAATGCTGTTTGATAGGAATGTGGTGGCAAGGCTTCCACTCTGACATGAGCAATGGGTGCATCCCACCCTGAATTAGTCCCTGTTTGCATCACCATTGCCTGACCCCTGCAGATCCCTTCTGGGCAGCTGTGTGGACATGTTGTAGGTCCATCTGTCCCAGGAGGAGCAGGGGCACCTGTGGGCAGCTGGGAAGGACTATAAATGGGGCATAACTGTGTGACCCCCTCCCTAAGTGCATGGCCTTATTTCTAGTCTGCCTGTTACTGGGGACAAGGGTGGCTTTAGCTCCCAAGAAGGAAAACTGAAAATGACTTCTTTTGTCTCCATATGTCTGATTATTTTGACTGAAAATCTCAGTGAAGCATTTTCTTTATTCTCTCCTAGAAAGGCATGCAAAGAGTTTTGAAGCTAATCATAGACAGATTCCTCCTGTCCTACTGAAGTCGTTCCCTTGAGATTATGAATAACAAACATTATATAAGGAAAAGATGTATAAATTTGCTTTTAAACAGAATGCTGTGATATACCAGCTTGGAAAACTGCAGATGCAAACTCTATGCAGAGAAGAGCCCAAAAAGCCCCAGCCAAAGGAAAAAAGCAACCCAAACCCCTTTGGATGATGTGGTGTGCCTAGAGAGGTCAGCAGGGAGACTGATTGCACTGCACCAGGGTGCCACTCTTTGGGGAAAAGAGGAAATCCATCACCAGACACTTTTACCAACCAGGCTTACTTAGTGTATTCACAGAAACTCCCTCAATGCTTTCCAGCCCTGGATTTGCTGTCATCACATCAATTAAAACCCAAAAGATGAATGAAACATGCCTTTTAGCAATGTTTTGCAGCTGTGTCGAGTTGATGATGTCACAGGCAGAAATCTTCACACAGAGGTTAAGCAATGTCCCTTGGAATGCTGTTCAGCTCTGGTTTTTCTGTCTGCTTTCCCTGAGGGTCTGCTTTCCCCGAGAGCAGGTCACTGAGGTTCCCAGTTATTGCCACTGGCAGTGCTGGTATTCCTGTAAAGGTTTCTTTCCTCCTTTCAACCATTTTTTCCTTTTCCAGACTGATTCTCCATTGCTCTCATCAGGGTATGCACCTTTTTCTCATGGTTTGAGTCAGTTTGGCCATTTACCTTTTATCACGTCACAAAGTCACTGTTACCTTCTGCAAGCTGCTCATGATCAGAAAGTGACCAAAGAATCTGCCAGAGCGCTCCTCAAACATGGACACATTGTGCACTGGCTGATACCTGATTCCATGGTTCTATAATTCTAAAACATTGTGCTTCCATTCCACCCATGCTTTTCCTTGGTGCTCTCACGCCATCCAGAATGTTGCCTGGAGGGATGTGGGCATGGGACAGAATGTGCAGCTCAGATGTTCTTTCTGCTGGGAGATTACCCTGCAGTGGAGACAGTCCTGTGGGTAGATACAGCTGGAGAAGACAGCTGAGGAAACTCGCTCCAAGATTCTATGCTTGCAGATGACCTTTGCATAAATTCCTGCCCAGATCTGTTCAGCTAAGGAAGGGAAAGGGGGCACCTACCGCTCCCAGCCCATGTTCTGAGGATTCTGAGAACCAGTGTTCAATGCAACAAATGGAATCCACCACGATGTGTGATTTTCACGTGGCTCTGTCTTTCTGCTGGCAGGAGGAAGATGAGCAGGAAAGGTTCGAGCAGATGCAGGAAGCGATGCTGCCCACTGGGCCGGATTCTGTCGCATTCTACAAGGCAAAAATGAAAACTGATCAAAAGGTGATGTCAGCTGGACACAGTTCCCTGTAACACTGCCAACGTTTGTAGCGAGAGCGGCTCCGTGCCTCGCTGCAGGGCTCCTCTGGGCCTGATGCAGTTTGGCCACAGCCCTTCGGACCATGCTGGATGGGTTCTCCACCGCAGCGAAGCTCCTTGAAATGTTCATTGCCATTGGCTGATGTACAAGCCCCATCCTATTGCTAAAAAGCAATCCCAGCACTTTTCACCACTACTTCCCTCCTGGCAAAGGCTCACCATAAATTACCAGAGAGGCCATGAGTTTAGTGGAACTTTCAGGAAGATTGAGTGTTAGAGCTGCACCGTTAAATCACTATGCATTTTTTAAGAGAACATCACAAAACCAATGCCTCAGTTCTGGCAGTGAGGAGAAGCTCCCAGGCTGAGCCCTAAGGGCTTCTTGTGCCCTCATTCAAGCTTGATGGCATTTGCCACCAGCATAGCAATGCTGCTGTGACGGAGCTGCAGTCTCCATGGTTCCTATTTGGGCAGCCCTACTTGGGAAGGTTAGAAAGGGTGTTTATTTTGGCAGGGAAAATTCTTTTACTGATGAGACTTCTGTTCTGAAAATAACTGGTTTCTTGTTTGTTTTCTGTTGCCAGCGCACATACAACAGAACCATGTCATCCCTCAAGCTAATGCACAAGAAACCTGGGCACATCACAGCTGCAGGGAAGGATAGAACCCTGCCATTTCTGCATGTCACATAGCAGACTGGGGCTCGCCTGGCATTCAGCACAAGGGGGATGAGCAATGTCACTTTATTTTCACAACTGGTTTATCAAAAATAAACAGAAAAAAAAATAGCAAAGAAACAACTTGCTTTTGTGCAGCTAGAACAACAACTGGTTATCAGACCCAGAGCTCGGACAGGATGCGAGCCAGGGAGCTGAAACAGCAGTGCTTGTTTTTGTGGGTGTCCCTGCACCACAGAAGGTGGTAGAGGGGTGTCATGGGCACCCTGCACTGCTCCTGCCTTCCTTCATCCTGGGGACAGAGCCTCCCAGCCTTATTCTCACCTGTGCGAGCATCAGGGCACATATGTGCTGGCTCCATGCTCTCAGGATGGATCCTGACAAGCAGGAGTTAGTGAGAGCCCTTGAACTGAAGCAGCCCCAGGGCTCCAGCAGCCTGCTCTGGAGATAGGTGCACACAAGGAAGCATTTCTACCAGTTGCCAAGCATTAGATACAGCAGTGTTGAGTTACAGCAGCCTCCCCACCCCAGGACAGGAGAATTGGGCACTGTTTACCCACTGCTCTTCAGCAAGGTAGTTCTGACCTGGGGTGAGATCACAGTGCCCAGCAAAACTGGAAAGCTCTGGTGAGCACTGTGCTGCTTTGCCAGGCTGCTGCCACCTCCAGCATTGAGCACTGAGGGCTGCTGAGACCTCAAAAGAACATCCTTTGCTCTGCTGACCGCATCCCACACAGAACCATGGCTGGGAAGGGCAACCTCTCCTCCACAGCCTGCTCTGGATGACCTGGATGTGGGACATCCCCACTGCAGTGCGACGTACAGCCCATCGCTGTAACTCTTCTTCCTTCCACCTGCTCCTTGCTGAAGCTTTGTGGGCTGCTGCATCTACCACGAGTTACAGCATCCTGAACTGGGGATTTTCACCTGAAACGCTGGGAAAATTAATTAATCCAAGCTGTTTGCTTGGCTTTAATTCCTTGCAGTTTACTTTGTTGCTGTAATATCGCCTGCTCAGCCCAAGGGCTAGTGATAACAGTGTGTGTACATCAGCCTTTTCTTTGTAATAATCAATTTCCAGAGGCTTATAAAGCAGCTGGAAGTTCAGCCCAGGCAGAATTTCCCAAGGAAATGAGCTCTCCCTCAGGGAGAAATGAAATAATCTTTGAAAGGGGCAAGAGCAGCTTTTAGCCATCCTGGGGTGTTCGTGTGCTGGGGTGCTGTGTCCTGTCCCAATGTCCATGGGTGTGATGGATCCCTGGAGATCCTGCAGAGTGATTCTGGGGGTCCCAGTGATCCTGGGCTGCTGGTTGTCCTGGTGGTGCTGGTTGTCCCAGGGTGCTTGTGTCCCATATCCTTGGGTGTGAGTGGTCCCAGCACTGATCCCAGGAGGTAGTCCAGGGGGTAGTCAGTTGTTTTGGGGTGAGGGGGTGATCCTGGCATTTCTGATGATTCCAAAAGTCTTGATTGTCCCAGGGGGTGATCATGGGGTTGCTGGTTGTCCCGGGGGTGACAGTGTTGGTGCTGATCCCAGAGGTCTTGTTGATCCCACGGATCCTGGTACTGATCCCTGAGGTCTCAGAGCTGATCCCGGGGCTCCCACTGATCTCAAGTGTCTCAGTGGTGATCCTGGAGTTCCTGGTGATCCCAGGAATGACAGAGTCCCAGTGCTGATCCTAGTGCTGATCCTAGGGGTCTCAGTGATCCCAAAGGCCCCAGTTATCCTGTTGGGCACTGGTTGTCTTGGTTATTTTAGCAGCCCCGAAAGGAAGCTGGTTGCTCTGTTGAGACCCAGTTGTCTCACTGGGTGCTGGTAGTCACATTTGTCCCAGTACGTTCTGGTTGCCTTGGTTGGTACCAGGTTATCCTGGTAGGTGCTGGCTGTCCTGTTTAGTCCCAGTAGATGCTAGTTGTCCTACTTAGTCTTGGTTGTCCCAGTAGATACTGGCTGTCCCAGTGAATGTTGATTTCCAGACTGCCCTGTGACATCCTGGTTGTCCTGGTTGTTCTGTTGGGTCCTGGTTGTCCTGCTGGGTCCCTGGTTACCCAGGGTGGGCAGTGGGAGGGTGGTTTTCCCATCGGGTCCTTGTTGTCCCATTGTGTCCCACTTAGTCCTGGTTGCCCCGGGTAGGGGAGTGGTTGTCCCATGGGGTTCTGGTTGTCCCATTGGTCCTGGTTGTTCTGTTGAGTCCTGGTTGTCCTGCTGGGTCCCAGTTGTCCTGGTTGCCCAGGGTGGGAAGTGGGGGGGTGGTTGTCCCAATGGGGTTCTGGTTGTCCCATTGGTACCAGCTGTCCCATTGGGTCCTGGTTGTCCCACTGGGTCCCGGCTGTCCCGTTGGTACCGGTTGTCTTATTGGGTCCTGGTTGTCCCATTGGGTCCTGGTTGTCCCGCTGGGTCCCAGTTGTCCCAGTTGTCCGGGGTGGGGAGTGGGGGGGGGGTGGTTGTCCCAATGGGGTTCTGGTTGTCCCATTGGTACCAGCTGTCCCATTGGGTCCTGGTTGTCCCACTGGGTCCTGGTTGTCCCGTTGGTACCGGTTGTCTTATTGGGTCCTGGTTCTCCCATTGGGTCCTGTTTGTCCCATTGGTACCCGTTGTCCCATTGGGTCCTGGTTGTCCCGTTGGGTCCCAGTTGTCCCAGTTGCCCGGGGTGGGGGGTGGGGGAGGTGGTTGTCCCATTGGGTCCTGGTTGTCCCGTTGGTACCAGTTGTCCCGTTGGTACCAGTTGTCCCGTTGTGTCCCGGCTGTCCCGCCGGGTCCCGGTTGCCCGGGGTGGGGGGCGGCCGGTGGTTGTCCCGCCGGGTCCCGCTTGTCCCGGTGGTGCCGGCCGGCCGGTCGGATCCCGGCTGTCCCGGTGCGTCCCGCTGGATCCCGGCGCCGCTCCGCAGCCCCGTTCGGAAGCGGGGGGGGAGCGGGAGCGGCGGCGGCGGCGGCGGCGCGGACGTCGCGGCGGGGAGGAGCCGGGCCGGGCCGGGGCGGATCGGCGCTCGGCGGGCGGGCAGGGCACGGCGCGGCGCGGATGGCGGGGCCCCGCCGGCGGCCGCTGCAGCGCGGGGCCCCACGGAGGATGTGAGGCGGCGGCCGCGGAGCCGAGCCCCACCGGGCTCGGAGGGCGGAGAGGGGCTCCCGGCCCGGCCCTGCCCGCGGGAGGGGCCGCGCTGCCCTCCCGACCCCGCGACGTCGCCCGTCCCACCATGGGGGACTTCTACGACCCGGAGCACCCGACCCCGGAGTAAGCGCGGCCTGCGGCCTGCTGGGGCTCCGCGCCCCGCGGGGAGGCGGTAGGCCGCGCATCCCCGGCCTTGCGTGAGCGCCGCGGCCGGGCGCCGGCGGGGGGGAGGCCGGGCGGGGAGCGCGAGGCGGCGGGGCGGAACGGAGCGGCGGGAGGGAACGGGGACGGCGCGGCCTTGGCGGGGTGCGGGCGGCGGGGCCACGCGGCGGGGCCTGGGCCGAGGAGGCCGGGGCGGTGCGGACGTGTCCCGGGCCTCCGGCACGGCCTTCTGGTCGGTGTGCGGTGTAACGGGGCCCGAGCTCTGCGCTTTTTGTCCCTCCAGCCCTCACCCCCATTTCCTGACAGCGGGAAGAGGTCACCGAGCCGCGCTGGGAGGAGGAGGGGAGCCGCCTTGTGTCTGTGCGTTCCCCACCGGGGAGCCGCTCCCCACGTCACGGTTTTATTGCCGCGTCCCACGGAGTGGTTCAGTAGTTGGTAGCAGTGTCTCCTTTTTCTTTTCTTTTCTTTTTTTTTTTCTTGTTGTTTCGGAACGATATTTTTGCATTTTTTTTTTTTAGCCTTCCTCCTTGCAGGATCGGGGCGCTCCGTGTAAATGTGTTTGCGGCGGTGCTGATGGGCGCTCAGCTCCGGGCTGGAAGCAGGGGAGCACTCCGTACAGGCAGCCCGTGCTGATGTGGGATGGAGGCAGAGCTGGGAATGGCACTTCGGGCAAGGACAGCAGAGCAAAAAGCCTGGGTGCCTGCCCACCTTGAATGGCTGAGGGTCTCTTTGCACTTTAATGATGCTCGGCTGAGCGATGCCCTCGTTAGAATCCCCTAAAATCAGGGAGAGTTGGGGGATTTTGTCTTGGTTTGGGGTTGGGTTCGCTAGTTCTGGTTCTTGGGGTTCTACCAAGGCACAACTTGGGGAGAAAGAAGCACAGTGGGCACCGCGCTCCTGTCCTGAATCATAGAATCATAGAATGGCCTGGGTTGAAAAGGACCACAATGATCATCCAGTTCCAACCCCCTGCTGTGTGCAGGGTCACCAACCAGCAGACCAGGCTGCCCAGAGCCACATCCAGCCTGGCCTTGAATGCCTGCAGGGATGGGGCATCCACAGCCTCCTTGGGCAACCTGTTCCAGTGCCTCACCACCCTCTGGATCTGTTTTGGTTGAAACAATGCCTGGCTGAGTGGTGTCTGCATTTGAGTCGGCTAAAATTAGGAAGAGACAGAAGGTTTCATGTTGGGTTGGGGTTGGATTTCGCTGGCTGTGGTTCTTGGGGTTCTCCCAAGACATGACCGTGCACTGGGAGAAGAAGCAAGAAGGTGGTGGGCACCATGCTTATGGTTGTTGTGAGCTTTCCTGGTTCTTAGCAGCCCAGGAGGTGCTCTTGCTTTCAAGTGGCTCTACTATTAGGCAGCGAAGTTTAACTCTAGGTGTTTTGCATTTTGGTGTACTTTAGAGTGAATCAGCTGCTGTCCCCAGAGGCCGGAGAGACATGTGACATTTGATGTCAAACCAAGCGTTGTGCTGCAGGTCGGTTCTAGGACACCTTTGCTTCTCATCTAAAACCGTCCCTGTGCATTGCAGATGTGGGCTGCTTGGAGAAACCAGAGCCATTTGTTTAACAGTTTCTTTACAGAAATGCTCCTCGTGAAACAATCTCACTGCGGAGGTTTTTGGGGTAATTATTCCGGCTTGAGACATTGAAAGCCATCAGGAGGCGTTGGGGTGTTTGTACTTTGTGCTGGCTGCAGGAGGTGGGAGCTGTTGGGGTAGGAACTGGATGGCTGGCGAGGTGATGCGTTGAGTGCATCTGATGGTGAGTGATGGAGTCTTGGTGGTAGCAGGGAGGTTCTGATGAGCTGGCACCAGGGCATTTGCTTGGCTAATGGGATCCAGGTTCATCCTGAGCAGCACTGGCAGCCCCTCCTGGGGTCAGGAATCGTGGCATCTTAAAATCATGAAATGGTTTGGGTTGGAAGGGACCTTAAAGATCATCCAGCTCCAACCCCCCTGCTGTGCACTGTCTGTCCCCACCAGCTCAGACTGCCCAGGGCCCCGTCCATCCTGACACTGCGTACCTCCAGAGATGGAATGGGGCACCTCAGCTCTTTGGGCAGCAGTGCCAGGGCCTCTCCCAGTTGTCCTGGTGCCAGAGTTGACCATGTGGACATGTGTTGGTTGTGTTGAAGTGGTATTGGGTGCACTGTTGGGTGCACAGCTGATCCAGAGATGGAAATTGGTCCCAGCATACCAACAGCAACAGAAGGCTAAGTGGAGAGAGACACTTTACGGGGCTGCTGTCATGTGGGGTGATGTGTGTTACCCTGAGTCCTGTGGATGTCCTCACCTCCTGTTCAGAAGCAGAAAGCAGCACAGCATGTCCACGTGCTGCAGTGGTGTCACCCATCTCTTGCTTTGCTTTCTCCTACAGGTAGGCATCACCAACATGAAGTCAGCTCCTCTTGGGGTGATGCTGTCCTCAGCCACTGCGGGCAGACACTGTGAAGCTGGTGGCACTTGGGGTCAGAGGACACTAGTCCAGGTGGTTTGGCAGGGCCAGGGCTTGTTGTTTGCACACCGGAACGGTTTTATCAGTGTACCTGAAATGAATCCAAGCAGTCTGAAATTTCAGGGTTTTATTGTGGCTGTTGCTATGTCACAGTTGTAGACACTCAAGCCTTTGGCTGTTTGTGGGCAGAAAGAGCAGTGAGTGGTGATGCAGTGGCACAGGCTGCCCAGGGAGGTGGTGGGGTCACCATCCCTGGGGGGTGTTCCAGAACTGTGGGGATGTGGCACTGAGCAGTGTGGTCAGTGGGCATGGTGAGGAGCTGGTAGTCTCAGAGGTCTTTTTCAACCTTAATGATTCTGTGATTCTACTTTGGGACTTGATTGGTTTGTTGTTGTTTTTGTTTTTGCTTCCCATAGGCAGTAGGGTTCTATTTTCTGCTTCTCTCTGGGGAGAACAGTCGGTGACCTCCGTACTCTCAGCGCTGGCCAGATGCTGCTGGCAGGCAAATGGGGAAAATGTGGTTAAATATCCAAACTTAGGTCTTCAAGTGTGCTGTAATCCATCAGAAAGCTGATAGTGGAGCTGGGAGCTTGGGTTTACACCTGTATTACCTGTATGGAGGAGACTAATGTTGGTCTCACGGGGTGGAAAATTGAGAGTAGTGAAGGAGGAGCTTGGGTTTTGCTGTCTGGGTGCAGGAGAGAGTTTTTAAGTGATGCGCTTATGAATTAATACATTATGTGTGCGTCTGAAAAGTCAGCTTATTTATGGAGTAATGCTTTTTAAGCATTCAGGTTTATCTGCTGAAAGGACAGCTGCTTGTGCACATTATGTGGCCCTGTGCTGTCTGTAGGGCTGCCTACAGGGCAGAAGGGACAGCAGGAGTGCCCATACAGCGACAGAACCATACAATCACACAACATCTCGAGTTGGAAGGGACCCACAGGATCACCAGGCCCAGCTCGTGGCTCCATGCAGCACCACCCAATCCCTGTGTCTGAGAGTGGTGTCCCATTGCTCCCTGAGCTCCAGCAGGTCTGAGAATCATAGAATCATAGAATGGCCTGGGTTGAAAGGGACCACAGTGATCATCTAGTTTCAACCCACCTGCTATGTGCAGGGTCACCAACCTGTTGACTTGATGTTGAGTTGCTGGGTTGAACACAAGCCAGGAGGAACAGCACTGTCATTAGAGTTACATGACCTATTTATGTGTGATTTCTGAGGACCTTTTGGCTCTTGCGTTGTCTTTGTTCCTCAGGTGTAACTTCAAGGGACAGTGAAAAAGGAAAACCATCACCAACAAGAGATACACGCTTTGGCTGTGGTCAGATGAAGCTCCTGTGTTTTCAGCCAATTCAGATTCCTATAAATAGGAATAATGTGTTTTGCCTGGAGTTGGCAGCATGAGCTGGAAATGCTCTTTTCCTGTGAGTTTCCAAGCTGTCTGTGTGAGGGCTGTGGATGAGCAGTGCTGCTCAGGGACAGACCAGATGTGGGTGAAGATGCTCTGCATGGAGCAGTACGTGTGGATGAGATGGAGACCCCCAACCCAGCCTCGGGATGTTCTGCTGCAAAGGTGTGAAACGGAACAGCAGCAGCTGCAGGCTACCCAGCAGTACATCTCTATTTCAAAATAGTCCCATGCACCTTTAGTCACCTGCACACGTGTGGATAATTAAATGCTCCTTGCTTACTGTGCAAGTGCACTAGGATATAAGCTCAGCTCCCGTGCATACTGCAGTTAGGTGACAGCTCGGGGAGGAGACCCAGAACCCTGGTACTGGATTGAGAAGACTTTCAGGTAGTTTGGTTGGCGTAATTAATTTTTTTCTTTTTAATTCTTGCCCTGTGCAATTTAAGATTTCCCTTGGAGCAAGTCAAAGAAAGCACACTTAAAAATGAATACGTGACGTGGCTGTCACTGCAATGTCCTGTGTTGGAGAGTGTTAGTGGAGTGCTAAATATATCATCCTTATGCATGTGTTGAACATAGGCTGACTTTGGAATCATAGAATGGCTTGGGTTGGAAGGATCATCAATTTCCAACCCCACTGCTGTAATTGGTGTCTTTAGTTGTTTGTTTTATGCTGTCCCAAACACTCCTTTCTTTTCAGTTTTGTTGACCAGGAGGGTTGGTTTCTCTGAGAAGGAGCCTGGAGAAGACAGAAGTTTGGCCCTGTTCTTTCTGTCTGTTTGGTAGGATGCTTGCTGCAATGGATTGTGTGATTTTTTTGACTTCTGATAGTTCTTTGACCTCTCCAGAAGGTTGCCCCCTCCCTGCAGGTGCCTCTCACCACCAGGTTTTATTCTTTTGGGATCAATTGCAGGGCTCCAGCTCATGGTGAAAACTGTCCAGAGGGCAGAATCTGAGGATGAAGTGAAATAGAAACTGTAATAAAGAAGAAATTGGTGGAAATCATAAAGTGAGAGGAGGAGGAGGAGGCAGTGGTGAGTCTGGGGAGATGAGAGAGGAATAGCTGAGCTCTTCTGCAGCCGTGTCGCTGCAAACTCTGCTGCATGCAGTGGGTTCAGTGCCATTCCAAGGACTGCAAGGAGTTGCTTTGTGGTTGTACTAAAGGGTTCTACTGTTCCCAAAGCACCGTGTGACTGCTGCATGAGTGCCTTCAGGTTTGAAATGCATCCGCAGATGTTTGCATCTTCCTAAATTAATGGAAAGCCATTCTTCATGCTTCTTCCTCTGCCAGGAGAACTTCAGAGCTACATGTTTGGAGGTGGCTGGAGCAGCTCACTTCCAGCTTATGTTTCTATTGCCAGTTTCTGTTCTGAGGAGGATGCAGGTTGTGTTTATCTGCTCTGGCTTGTGTTTGTCATTGCCACAGCAACCATCTGTGATGCTGCCGGCAGTGGGAGCAGTCAGAGGGCTGCAGGTTATGGCCATACTTCCTTCTCTGTGCTGCACTCAGGTTATTCCCAACAGTTTGATTTGCAGCCTTCAGTTCTTCAGGAGTTTGTTTTTCTTTTCTTTTATTGAATTGATGGCCCTTCCTAGGGCAGGATAGTGGCATTCAAGGTGTCTTTCACTGCTGACTTAACCTGCTGGGCAGGTTTTGTCATAGAAGATTAAGCTTCATCTATAATGGCATAGGAAATAAATATGGTAAGGATTCCCAGTTGGAGTTTCCACTTAAGCTTGTCTCATGTATGGCAGTATTTTAGCTATACCACTGAAACAACAGTTTTTTTGGGCTACAGGGCAAGAGATGTGATTTCTACCCCTTGGACCCCATTTGCAAACAGAAGACATCGCTCAAGGAGAGGCAGTTGCTTTGCATCTGGAGGGAGATATGCAGACATGGATGAGAAGACGCCCAACGTGTGATGGGATGGAGAATGGTGAAATGGAGAAAGGAGGGCTAGAGCTGACGTGGCTTTCAGTGCAAGGAAAATGAGCAATGTGGGATACAGTGTGGTAAGGGCTGACATTTTTCCTGCAGAACGCCGTCACTGCTGTGTGAGGTTAGGGACACCTGCATGCTGGAAAGCACCTCCTCATCACATATGGTTCTGGTTTGAGGTGAGCACAGATGTTTTGCTGGGAGAGGAGGCACATGCTGGTTCTGCTTTGGGATGTAGGGAAGCAATAAGGTGATGTATTTCCACTCTGAAAATCAAAGGTGGCATTTCTCTGCCTGCACCTGTGTGTTGGCAGCATTGATGTTTCCATCTGATGAAATCACACCAGGCAGGTTTGATGCTAGGGGACCTGCCAGCACCATCAGCAGAGCCACAGCACAATCATTCTGCAGCAGACACTCAAAAGAGGCGGAATTGCACCCAGAGTGTGCCTGCTGTGGCAGGATGGATTGCAGTGACATGCAGGTACTTCAGTTGCTGATGTGTGAGATGAGGCCTGGCCAAACTTAGTATGTGATGTCTCTATTGTGCTGAGCAGTTGAGCTTTCTCCTTTATTTCAGGCACCTCAGAGCTTTACCACCAGCTGGTCTGGGGAGTGGGACTTGCTGCAGGCTTTTGCAAGCAGTCTGTGTGCCACCAGAGCTAGATATTTACCTGTGAGATATTTTTGGTGACAAAAACAGCCTGTTGCACCAGTCTCTGCTTGCCACATGGCACTCGTGGCTGTAGGATGCCATGCTGGCAACCTCAGGTAGGGATAGGATGACTTAGGTGGGGATGTGATGACTTCAGGTGGGGAGGATGGATGTACTGCCCCTGCTCAGCTCCCTGCAGGTGAAGTGCATGCATGGGAAGCAGCATCTGGATGCCTGCAAATACCTGCTCGAGGTCTATGAGCCCTCCAGTGGGGGAAAGAGGAAGAGGAGGAGGAAGAGGAGGAGCAGGGGTAGAAGCCCCTGCTGGCAGGGCTGCCCTAGGGGAGGGGCTGCCTTTCCTTTTTGTTTTTTTCCCCCTTTTAGCACACAGCCCTCATTGCAGTGAGGTGCAGTGGAGCTGCTCGGTCAGTGCTGAGCCCTGCATGGTGCCCACACTGCTGACTCCGTGATGCCAGCCGACAGTGAAGCCGGTAGCAGTGAGTGTAAGTGTGCACAGAAGTTTGAGCTTGGTTTATTTTTTTAATTGATTTTTTAATTTCAGGTTTCTCACCCTCCTGTGCTGCAGGGAAGCTGTGGGGTTGCGTTTTGTGCTGATGGTGCTCAGGAGCGAGATGCAGTGACTTTATTTAAGCAGGATTTACACACTGCAGTTAATTTTCTGCCATCTTTTAACTCATTAACTGATCATTTCAGCACGTGCTTAGCCAGCCTTTCTATCCTGCCCAGTGCGTGGCTCTCACGGGTTGTGAATGAAATCAGAGGGCACTTCTGTCAGCTTGCACTGGGGTGCTGAGGTGTTTGCTGCTTCTCTGGATGGGGTGCAGCTTTGGGTCTCAGGGCTGTTACCCTCTGGCATGCGGGAGTGTTGGTGAGAGGTGCAACAGGAGCTCAGCTTCTGTGCTGGGGGAAGGAACGTGCTCCTGGTTGTGCCAGGGCAGTGAATCTGCCTGAGGGCTGGCAGAGAATGGCTGGGTGCTGGGGAGTGTGGGATGGAGGCACAGGAAACTTTGGCAGCCCTGGATGGACAGACACCCTGCTTGGAGGCAGCCCTGGATGGACAGACACCCTGCTTGGAGGCAGCCCTGGATGGACAGACGCCCTGCTTGGAGGCAGCCATGGACAGACATCATGCTTGGTGAACAGACAGGCACTGTGATTGGAGGACAGACTCACTGCCTGAGGACACTCACATTTTCGGAGTTAATTGCATCACTTTGGGAAAACACAACTGAAGAGCACTCTGCATGCTGAAAACATTCCCTTTTATTGCAGCGTGTACTACCTGCTAACGTTCCAAGGAGGTGATTTTGCTTCAGGGATTATCTAACAGAGATCCCAGTTAGTTCTGCTGATGAGGACTCCAACTAAATGCTGCTAACAAATCCCTCCTTCCCTGCTCTGGGAGCAGGAGGCTTCTCAAGGACAGGTGCTCCCACATACTGCACAGATGCCTCATTTTAGGGTGAAACTGTGGGCTTGTGCCCTCTTTTTGTGGCCGAGAGCAAAGCTTGCCCCTCAGCACCTTATCCCATTGCCTCCCCACCCTTTTGTTGCCATCCACGTGGTGATTTACCCCTCCCTGCACCGCTGCTCTTGGTGATCCTTCACACTGCTGCCATGGGAACAGCATCGCCTGTGATGATTGCTGTCATGGTGTAAAACTTTAACACTCGAATTCTTTAGGTGTGCCCTGTGCTGACTGCAGTGGGCAGAGATGGGGCTGTGAGCTCAGTGGCTTCAGGGTAGATTTTGGGGCAGAAGCAGGGACCTGGGTTCTTTTATTGGAACAGAAAGCTGGAGAATGCTGGGAATTGTTTTCTTCTCCGCTGGGTCTAATTCCTAAAGGAAAAGTTCATAGACTCTAAAATGTGCTGGCATTGCTAACACACCGGGGATGTTCAGGTTGGATATTAGGAATTTCTTCTCTGAAAGAGTGCTGGTGCATTGGTACAGGCTGCCTGGGGAGGTGGTGGAGTCGTCGTCCTTGAAGATCCATGGAGATGTGGCACTGAGGGACGTGATGAGTGGGCATGGTAGGGCTGGGCTGGGTTGGACTTGGGGGTCTCAGAGGTCTTTTCCCACCTTCATGATTCCATCATACTGTGAGTAGGCACCTCCTGGACCTGCTCCTCTGGTGACATGGGGGAACTTCCTTTATCTGTGTCACGTCTTTATTTTATGGGATTCTTGTGCACCTGGCCTGGTGAATTCTCAGTGGTTTTTCATATTTCAGGACAGAAAAAGTGGTTCGTGCCCCCGACCACACACAGCAGCATCCAAACAGAAAACAGCAGTACAAAACCGCAGAGTCACAGCATCGTGGAAGCAGTAAGAGCAGGGCTGGGGAGGCAGGGATGTGAGCAGGGGACAGGTCCATGCCTACAGCTGCACTGACCTCGTTTTCTGCACGGATTGGCTTGGTTTCAAGCTTCTGTTCAAATAAAAGGTTTGAATTTTCCTTCCCCCCTTCCTCCCCTTCCCGCCTGGATATGCTTTAGCTGTTCCTCCAGGAGGTTTATTTGGGGGAAGGAGCTGGCTGTTAACTGCCTGCTTTTCTGCAGTCGGACGTTACCCAGTGGTGTAATATTAATGGAAGCAGGGACACGTGGGAACGAAAAGCGCAGTGCTACAAAAGAGCTGGCAGTAATTGAACACCATATTTGTTTCAGTTAATGCAGAGACTGCTCCTAATTTGTCCTAGTTTTTAATCCCTAGCTGGATGTATTAGAGGTTAATAAACCAAGTCTGTGCTGACACTTCAGACCTATAAGGTTTTATGGAACTATTTGAGTTCAGCTGTGCCAGCAGCAGTGTTTTGTCCCGTGCAGAGCTGTAGCTGTGGTTTGGCCTGGAGATTTCATCTTTGGCATCATCATCCTGCTGGAATGAGGAGTTTCCAGGCAAGTTCTGGCCTCATTGTTCTGCCTGCTCTGTTACCATACCTGGTGAGCAAGGATCTGGAGGCTACAATGGGATTTTGCATTTTGAGGCTGCAATTTAGGGGCTGCATTTCCTCCTGCTGAGTGCCCAGGTCGGGGAATTTGGGTTTTGCATTTTATTTCCCTAAGAAAAGAAAGTAATTGTCAACCAGGTAGGCTTTGAGATGGCCCAGCGCTAACACTTGCAAATGGGCAGCCTGGAGCTAGGGGTGCTGAGAGCACAGGGGGGGGCTTTTTGCTCTTCCAGGATGGTTAGCCCTGCAGATGCTTAGATAAAAAGAGCTTTAGACTGCCTATTTTCTGTCTGAAAAAATAAGAGAGAAAAAAGAAAAAGGAAAAAAAAAAAAAGGAAAAAAAGGGGCATGTGGGAGGTGAGGAAAAGTTTTGTCTTAATCCAGTGTTTGTCATGCAGAGTTCGTAACCCTGAGGGCATTTTATTTATTTGCTTTTGTAACATAGGAGGTCCTGCTGGGGGTTGCACCATAAGGAGAGCAGTTTCATTCATAAAAGCCCGTTCAGGCACCTCAGAGATGATGAACCTCAGAAGAAAAACACACCTTTATTTCTTATTACTGTACCCAGGACAAACCAGAAATGTTGGACCCAGAGGTCGTTTCCAACCGTAATGATTGTGGGTGTAGGTTCACAGTGGGACTTGATGATCTTTGTGGTCTTTTCCAACTTGCATGATTATATGATACCGTGATAAACCCTTGCATATACCTTTATTTTCTATTCTCATACCCAGGACAAGGTGCAGACCCTTGTGCATGATGCGGGGGTTTGGGTTTTGCTTGCATTGTGCGTTTGAGGTACGTGCAAACCCATCACTTAGCGGTTGTCAATCAGGTGTAGTACAGTTGCTCTTTGAAACTGCACTTTGATTGGTTTCTGAGCAAGGAGTGACACGTTGCCTAATTTTGGAAATCTATTTATGTGTTTGATCCGGGGCAAAGGAAGAGGCAGGACATGGAAACGTGACCCACAGCCTGCAGTGAGGGAGTGGTGCCTGAAATACTGCCCAATGTTTGCACAAAACCCACCGCCGGTAACGTAATGCCTGCCCCACTCCTACGTGCTCTGTTCTCTCCTGAAACAAGCAGCTTCATTCACACAGTACCTCGTTCTTCTTTGTCCTTCCTCTGGCTGTCTGCTGTCATCAGGTGGGCTTCTCTCTGGCCAAATTCTGGCCCTAAGACAGCAGCCTGTAGCCCTGCTCAATCTCAGTGCATCCCAGCGCTGCGCTCCCACCCTGCTGTCCCAAGGCAGGAGTTAATGGGAAGGGAAGAGGGTGAAAGAGAGCTTCCTTCTCTCTGCAACACTGATTCTTCTGCAGTACCATCACAAGACAGAGGAAGAAATTTCTGCTTGAACTGAAAGCTCCGTGTCCTTGCCAGTGTCTTAATGCTGCTTTTGTGCAGCTTTCCAGCAAGAGAAGCAAAAATGGATTGTTAATTCCTTTACCTTTGTCATAGAATCATAGAATGGCTTGGGTTGGAAGGGACCTTTGAGGTGAGTGAATCCCAAACCCCTTGCCACAGGCAGTGTTGCCAGTCACTAGATCACACATTACGTTAGGCTGCCAGGGCCCTGTCCAGCCTGACCTTCAGCACCTCCAGAGATGGGGCATTCACATCTTTTCTGGGGTAGCAAATACTAAGCTCTGTTACCCATCTCCCGGCATATACCTACTTAACATCTGTGGTTTTAAATGTAAAGAGTCATTTCTTGTTGCTGAGCTGTGTCACAGTGCATTTGGTTACTGATGCAATGGAAATTTTCATGTTGGATCCTGGTTGTGCTTGACCTCAGTGCTGTCCTCAGCCCTCAGCGCTCCCGTGTAACTCAGAATATATGAACATCAAGAACAACGGTGTCCCAAAAGTCTTGATTGTAGAATCGTAGAATGGCTTAGGTTGAAAGGGAACTTGGAAGGGGTTGGAAGGGTTTGGAAATTCCCACTTCAGCTCCTCTTTTCCCGTGATCCTAAAAATGAAGCCTTTGGGGCACTAGTTCACATCATTGTGCTGTTCTAAAAGGACTTCTGCCTTCTGCATTGCTCTGTGTTGAGTTCACAGTGTTCCCAACCCCACTAAATTCATGGATGTGCCCTTCGTGTTTCCCACAGCTCGTTTAAACTCATGGTTCATGTTTCCTCAATAAAAAGTCCAGTTGCTGCTGCTGTAAGAATAATTTATTACCTATTACTAAACTTTATCAGTTGCACATGAGCTTGGTAGTATATTGCTGCTGGTGGTAGGTCTTTAAGGAGGTTGCTCCTAATTCCATGCTGATGATTGCTGAAACGGGGACGTACCTGGTTGGTGCCGTGCTGTCGTTGCGTAGGGTCCCTGCAGGGCTGCACTAACCCGGAGCTCTGGTTTCTTCTCCAGAAATTGGTTCTTGGAGTAGCTGATGCCTGAGGACCAATCTGCGAGCCTTTCTGTGCAATAGCTTTGACCATGTCAGCACAGCAATACTGAATTATGAGTCAGAAGCTCATTAATTTAGCAAAGGTCCTGTTGAAAACTTCCTCTGTATTTGTAGGATATAGAGGGAAAAGGCTGCCTGTGTGCAAATAGAGAGGTTACAGTGCGCTTTTGAGGAGGAAATACCAAAGTCAGATGAGTTTTTATGATTAAGCCATGTCGGTAACCACTGAGCTATGGGCAGGAAACTTTTGTATTGTTCCATGTAGTCTCCTGAAGGAAAAACTTCACTGATGCTCTCCAAGGCAGTGCCCAGCACCAGCTTGTTGGGGAGAGGCTGCATGCCAAGGAGCTGTATTTGGGAATTCTGAGCAGTGTGGTACATGTTAGCTGGGGCTGGTGAGCAGAGCAATACAGCAATAAGGTGTTCATTGGACTGCTTGTAAAAGTGTTGGTGGACTTAGAAAGACAATGTAACAAACTATTTTCCATCTCCCAAGGAAAACACTAAACTACACCTCGTTTTCCAGACTGATATCTGCATTATCTTTGCAACATCACCTCTGTTGAAACAATTCCTGGCTGCCACGCCAGCCATCAGCATCGTGCTTGCCGTTTGCCAGCACCCAGGGCTCTGAGCTTCCCACCAGTGCTGTGTCCCTGTGCAGTGGGTGACACCAGGACGGGTGACGGCGGTGGCACGGGGCTACCTGTGCAGCCCTTTTTGCTTGCGGGTGTTTTCTTGTTTCTGCCTGATGTTTACACCTTCTTTCTGTTTTCTTTTGCATGTTTTCTCGGCTGGATTGCAATAGAGAAGAAGAAAATGAGGTGAGTGAAATTTATTCCTTTTCCCGTTCTGCTCCTGAGATGTGTGTAGTTACCTTCACCAACGGATTTTATCTGGAACCCAAGTCTCGAGAAGCTTTCTTGAGGAGCAGCACAAGACATCTTCACATACAAATCCGGTGTTTTCCTGGGATGTCCCTGGGGCAGTGATGAAGTCTGGAGGGAAAGGAACATGCCTGGCACTGCTGATGCCACCTGCACACAGCTGATCAGGTGTAGGGATATTCTGCTTCCTGCACTGTGATTAAGTGAATATTTAATGATTTCATCTGGGGAAAAAATGAGTTTCGTTTTCCCCCAATTAATGTTAGGGGAAAGGAGAAAACCTCCAGGGGTAGGAACACTGAACTTACTGTGTATGCTGCTGCGGTGATACGAAAGCTGCAGGACTGCTCATTCATCTCTGCTGAAGGCTCAGAGTGAGCATCTGTTGCCTACCCTGGGCTGCATAACACTCACAGCAGCATTCTGTGGAGCGTTTGCTGCCTGTAAAACATTAAAACAAGGAGAACTTTTCTACTACTTCGCCAGTAATTGCTCCCTGTTACATTTCAGAAGCTACCTGTGGGATATTTTTTAAATTTATGGAAGTTGTAGTTTTTCAACTTGGTATTATTTAAGAAGAAATCCCTGGAAGGCTGAGCATGAGATTGAAACATTTGTTCTGAAAGGCATCGTCCCTGCTGAATAGATATGAAAAGCAGAGGAATGGAAGTTTAGCAGCTCTTTCATCCCCTCCAGCCTTTGTTTTGTGTACAGGTGGATGTATCCAAACCCCATTATTCATCTGTAAGCTCAGATTTCAGCTCTGCTGCACTGAAAGTTAGGAAATTTTTAATCAAAACACTGACATATTTTCATAACTGTGGGTGATATTGCATGCAAAATAATTTCACAAAAGTTTTAGTAAGAAAACTCTTGAGTGCTGATGTACTGGTTAGGGTAGAAAGGTTTGAATTTTCTGGTTGTATAATAAGGGTGATAAGCAACCCAACACACTCACAAAATGACATTGCCTCGTTATTTGGGAGCCTGTGCCCAGCATCTTGTGGGAGGCTGGCCTCTAGCATTGAGCATCTCAAAGCTCCTGTCACGTGGACTGAACGGTTGGTTTTGTCCTTTGTGCTCCAGTGAATTTGTTCCTATACATTTATGTGTTACACCGTTGTTAGGTTAAAAAAATGGATCACTTCTGAAAACAGAGAGTATTTTCAACAGCCTTTCTATGGAGTTTGGGACAGCGTTGGAGAAGAGATGGTCAGATGTGTAGATGTGTCCTGTCCTCAGGGTCATTATTTGGATGCCCTTTCAGCAATAGCAGTCACTTAAAGGCCCCCACAAAGTGGCACCCATTTTAAAGGAGTCAGAGTTTTGGAAAAAAATGTGGAAATAGCATGGGGTGGGGTTTCTATTCTGCTGACATCTTACTTAATAATTTACCACAGTATCTTTAGCTTTAGCAACTCTGCATTGTTTTACAAGAGTTAAATGATAACAAAGTCCATAATACTTCAGAGTGGGTGCAGGAAACCACTGCTGCAGCCAAAGATGTGTTCATGCAATAGTTATGGAGTAGAACTTACTGTGTACACTGTTCAGACTGCTAGAATAGTCCTCATTGAGTTATGCTTCTTGCACAAAGTGTAATTACATTAATGCAATCTGGATTTATGGGGATAAGGAGTATTGACAGAAACACCCTTTCAACACAATGGGACAACATTCATCATTAGGGATTGTGCTATCGTTACGCTGCGGTAGATAGTGATAGAGTCTCTGCAGAGACAAGCCCAGAGCTTAAAAACAATTGGGCACGTGCCAAGGCAAATAAACACACTGTGCTTTTTGCTCTGAAAGCTACTAATCTCGGGCTTTGATAAATGTATTCTGGAAGGAAAGAAGTTCCCACGTTGAGAAGAGCTTTGTTGCTCTAGGTTTGCGCCATGCCCAAAATGACATCTCAGTTGCGAGCGTCCTAGAGAAGGTGACTTTCAACTCAGTTGTGTCCCAGACTGCCAGGCTTGCTGGGAAGGACTCCTCAGCAGGACAGCAGATCCCTTAGGTGAGATGCATATCTAAGGTGTTAGGGTCCATCAGCTCAAAGGTGACAGTTACCATGTGTGGCTGAGTGCTGATGGAGATTCTGGTGGCAGTGATGTGAACTTGTTAGTGTGTGATGTGATCTCCTTGTTAGCCTAGACGGGACTTAGGGCTGCAGCAGTAGGTCTCAGTGACCTGATTTGGTCTGGCACCAGATATACCCAGGTACAGTATCCTAGAGTGTGAGAACACACCTATAGCTTAAAAATGCAGGATGTTTTGTAGCCAGAGACCACAGAAACAGAACAAATAAAGTTTTGGTCTCTCTTCAATTAATTTTGTGTGTTGAACCCTATTGCTCTTTTTTCTTTTTTCATTCTAATTAAAGAAAAAAAAAAACTTTGATTCTTTGAGTTTGGTTATTAATAAGTCAGTTAAAAAGCCTCAGCCTGAATCCCAAAGGAAATCTCCCAAAAGGAGACTCGAAAGGAACGGATAATTGATTTTGATTAAAAGAGAGGCAGGCTGTATGGCTGTGCTGTCCCAGACTTCAGCCAAGGATATCAATTTCTATTTTATCATTATAAAAAATTTTTTATCATCATAAAAAATTCACCAAGTGAAAGAAAACTGTTCAGTACTTGCGTAGAACAGAATTTAAAAATAAACATTTCTACTAATGGCATCTTTTTTTTTTTTCTTTCTTTTTTCAGAGCAAAACTGAAACCGTGCAGAAAACTGGCTTTATCAAAGGCCCAGTGTTCAAAGGTGTTGCTTCTAGTCGTTTTTTGCCCAAAGGCACCAAAACGAAGGTTAACCTTGAGGAGCAAGGAAGACAAAAGGTGTCTTTCAGCTTTAGCTTAACCAAGAAAACCTTACCGAACAGATTTCTGGCCGGTCTGGGAAACGAAAAACAAAATGAAACTCAGAACTCCCCAGCAGTATCCTTACAGACTGATTTTAACCCCAAAATTAGAATGGACCTTGGGGATGCTGCTGGTTCAGCAGAGGAGTCTTCACCTCCAAAACCGAAGGTAGAATTGGGGAAAATCCATTTTAAGAAACATTTACTTAGTGTCACAACCAAACCCCCCCCACCAGCTGCAGCAGCTACTCTACTGCCGCCGCCACCGGCTCTGGCACCGGTAACGGAACCAGTGGCAGCGGCCACGGACTTTCCATCGGCACCACCACCTCCACCAACAGCATCACCAGCAGCACCAATGCCTGTCCCTGCTGCAGCAGCCTTGCCACAACTGCCCGTCACGCTCATGTCAACGCTGTTGCTGTCACCACCTGCAGAAGCAGAAGTCCTGGCTTCGAAGGAGCTGTGTCACGTAGTCACTAAGGATGCTCCTGAGTTGGATCTTAAGCAGGATGTGGTATCACACGGTTTGGAAGAACATATAACTCAACACGTGGCCGAGCAGGTGGAAGTAACTCCACAGAAGGAAGATTCCCATATTGGGAAAGATGATGAGGTTTCAGACAGCTCCAAGGGTGCTTCTTTGTGCTCTAGAAAACAGGGCTCCAAAAGGAAGTTCTCCCAGTCTGATGGCACGTTGTTGGGCTCTGAGTCTGATGAAGATTCCGTGAGGACTTCTTCCAGCCAGCGCTCGCATGAGCAGAAGATATCCAGTGCAGAAAAGGAGAGGGATCCCAGGAAAAGCTCTTCCTCTCTCAGAGGAGAAGAACTGAAGTCCTCCTCACGCTCCAGATCGGACAGAGATGAAAAGTATTCTAGCTATTCGAAATCAGAACGAGATTCGCGGTATGCATCCTCCCGATCCAGGTCAGACAGAGAAAGAAGGCGAAGCCGGTCCCATTCTCGGTCCCGGTCGGATCGGAGCTCCCGAACCAGCTCTTCCTACTCGAGGTCAGAGCGCTCACATTACTACGAATCTGACCGCAGGTATCACCGGAGCTCCCCGTACAGAGAGAGGACAAGATACTCCCGCTCGTACGCAGACTCCAGGGGGAGGGAGAGTTCTGATTCGGAAGACGAGTACAGGAGGACGCATTCCAGATCCAGTGACTCGAGGCGGACGTCGTCCCACTCCTCCTCGTACAGAGAGTCAAGGACTTCTTACTCTAAGTCAGACAGGGACAGCAAAGTAGAGTCATCTCATGCTGACATGGAGAGGAGAGGAAAGTCTTCTTCAAAAGCGGATAGAGATTCAAAACGGACTTCAGAAAGTGAAGTAACCAAAAGGTGCTCTCCCCTTAACGAGCTCGGGTATCGAAAGGGGACTTCCCATTCTAAGCCTGACAGTAATGTGAATTCTTCCCGTTATAAGTCCACCCCTTCAAAGACCCCTGCACCAAAGCCTGATAAATTTAAAAGTTCTTTCTGTTGTACAGAATCAGTTGAAGAAATAAAACAGCAGTCTAATTCTCTAGATTTAGAGACCTCTTGTTTAAAAAGCAATGAGATCAGAGTGTCCATTGCAAAAAGATTTGAAAGGGAAAAGACACTTTCTCCATTAAATCAGTTAAATGATTCCCCCACTTTTAAAAAGACAGATGAATCAAAAGCTGCTTTTCCTCACTCAGGGTCCGAGGAACTTGCAGGCAATGAATGCCATGACAGTGTTAAGGAACAAGAGACTTTAGTAAGGGTAAAGCACGAGCAATTGAGAACATGTTTCCCTATAGAAATGAATATAAATGGGTCCCCAGAGGGTAGCTCTGACGATCTGGCAGCTCCCAGTGCCTCCAAAGCAGAGGATGTCGCAGTGTCTTCTGATGATAGTTTGTGTAGGTTGGAGGCATCACACATTGGAAGGACGAGTAACTCGTATCCGCTGCCGTCAAATGGATTTGAGAGCATGCACGCCTCTAAAGAGCACGAGCCCAACGATTCTCACATACAGTCCAGCGAGTGTAGCAGCCTGTTCAAGGAGGAAGAGGCTCTGGTCCTGGAGCAGCAGAGTGAAGCTATGCCTTCACCAGTTGTGAATGTAGATCATTCCAAAATTTCAGTGAAGAAGCTGGATGATCAGGCAGCTCCCTGTGACAAAACCAAAGAATCAGTTTTTTGCTACGTTTCAGATGATGCCACTCCTTCTTTGTATCATTCAGAAGTTGAAATCGAAGTTGAACCAGCAGATGTAAAAGTGACTTCCGAGGCGTTTCTGGACTTGCACGTTGAACCGCAAACGGTGACATGCGACTATGAAAGCACAGAGGATCCAAATTCAAAGTCTGCATGTGAAGAGGAGCAGTATCACATTAACCCACCCCATCAAGCTGGCCTAGCTGTGGATAGTTCAAGCAGGGATTCTGCCCAGGACTGCTGTTCACCCGGAATCAGGCAGGACTGTCCTGTGGTTACTCAGCATCTGGAGGAAAACATCCCCTCCGAGGGGGACAGGGCCCCGCTGAGCTGCTCGGGCACTGGGGAGGTACTCGAGTTGGATGTTCGGCACGTTGACCTGAACTCAACACAGGGCAAGCTGTCACTCAAGGATGAGCATTCCTATTATTCCCAAGTGCCACTGGAACACTGCAGCAGAGAGGAGGCAGTGGAAGAAATGGCCGTTACTACGGAGAGAGTCGGTCCTGATGATCTGAAAGAGCAAGGCCAGGGAGGGTCTGCCGAGGATGACGGAGGGAATGAGCCCTTGGTGGCTTCGGCTTTTCCAGATGCTTCGTTTCCATCCTGTGATGACGTGGTGGCTGCAGAAGAACCAGAAGCTGTAACACAAGCCCCAACGTGTGACAGCAGTGGTGGTACCTCCGAATTCGCTCCCGCTCCCCATGATGACTATTCCGACACGGCTGAAAGCGACAGCGAGCCGGGCAGCGACGACAGTGAGACAGAGGATTCTGATTCAGATGATGGCGTGCCGCGGAAGCGGCTGCAGTCCGTTGTGGTTGTCCCGAAGAACTCGAGCATTGCGATGGAGGACAGCAGCCCCTGCTCCTCGCGGAGCAGCCAGGGCACGCGGCACTACTCTGACCATTGGGACGATGAGAGGCCAGAACCAAGCAGGCCCTACTACGAGGAGAGGCCAGAGGCTACGGCGAGTAACAACGGGCCCCAGGCTGAGAGCAGGTGCTCTCCGAGAGGGATGGACAAGAGTCCGGCCTCATCTACTGAGCTCAGCAGGAAGGATGGAGAAGAGCTGCGGGCAGACGTCTGCCAGCCGCAGAGTGATGGTGTGGACAGCACGAGCCAGGCAGACCTGGCGGTGGATTCTCAAGGCAAACCCAACCCAGATGAGAGAATGCTTAATGAGCTGATGTCCATCGGTAGGCCGCTTGGCCGGCAGGAGGAGCAGCCATTTTGTGTGCCTGAGAGCTTTGAGGGCACCGATGAGTCTTGCCATCAGATGAGCTTTTCTAAGCCAGACAGCTGGCAGGGGAGTGAGGGTCTCCATCAGTCTGGCCTTGGGGACTGCTCCAGGGAGGATGGTTTTCATCCAGGGGAGGGTGTGGGTGGCGTGAACTGGGAATTGCAGGCGGAGAAGCCCAGCAGCACCTATCAGCAGCCAGATAGCAGCTTCGGGGTCTATTCGGGCTATGTGTACCAGCCAGGCACAGGAACCTACAGCAGTTCTCAGAACTGCTGGCAGGGCAACGGCTACTGGGATGTGAGGTCTGCTGGCCGGCCTGCTGGAGGCAGCTATGAACGAGTTCAAGGACAAGTGCCGGATTCTCTAACGGAGGATCACGAGGAGTACGAGGATGACCACTGGGATGATGAGTGCAAGGCTGGCTTCCCCAGCCCCTCCAGTAAGTTCCACACTTTCGGGCAGAAAGAGACAGGCTCCGTGCAAGCCCATGAGATCAGCAGCAACTCGAGCAAGGAGCCGGTGTCTGGTGCTGAGAAAAAGGAGGAGGTAAAGGCTTTGGAAAAGAATGATGTGAAGGAGCGAGGCCCTCCCAAAAAACGACGGCAGGAGCTGGAGAGTGACTCCGAGAGCGATGCGGACTCGAGGGAGAGAAAAAAGGTGAAGGTGGAGGGTGAGCAGGAGGTGGCACCGCAGGACTCCTCCATGGTCGGCCGCCCGTGCATCATGGATGACTTCCGTGACCCGCAGCGCTGGAAGGAGTTTGCCAAGCAGGGGAAAATGCCCTGTTACTTCGACCTCATTGAGGAAAATGTGTACTTGACAGAAAGGTAACTGGAGATTTTTTAAATTTTTTTTTTTTATTTTTGCATATAACTGTTCTAGATTTCAACTTCTGTTAGATTCTGTGATAGCTTTCTTAAGGCCATACTGGCAACTGGTACAGCAGGGAGGAGGCATGTCACATTTCCTGCATCTCAGCATTGCTCTTAGAGGAGAAGATGCTGTACTAGAGCTGTAACCACGCTGGATCTCCTCCCAGCGGTGGGCCCAGATTGATGCTGGGGGTGGGAGAGTACAGGGGAAGAATCACTTATATACCTTATATACCTTATTCCATGTGGCATCCCCTGTAGCTCATGTGATGAGGGTTGCAGGAGGGATTTGCTCACCTGAGATTCCTACCATCAACACTGAGTAAACACTTTGTTCTTGTACCCATGGTAGTTTGCAGAAGTGATTTTCTTCCAATTTTTTCTTCCTTTTTTTTTTCTTTTTGCTGCTCTCTCTGTTGTTTACCATTCATGTGAACATGGTGAGACCACATTAGAGCCCAGAGCAGTGTATAGAAGCATCATCTCTGGGCTTGTCCGCATCTGTTCAGTGTTCCCAAAGGGAAGTCAAGATGTGGGAAAAGTTTTGGATATGTATTGTGCCTTTCCAAAAGCTTTGGGTAATTGCATGTAATTATTTGTCACCTCAGACAAGTTAGTTCAGCTCTAACAGCTGTGATTTAAATTAGCAGAGGGTAATGATTGTAGATTATCCTTTAGTGGGAATATTGACCAGGATGGGGACCTTTGAAAGAAAAGCCTTGTTTCAGAACTTTGGGGTTATTCAATAGGAGCATTGCCTCAGAGCTCAACAACCTCCGTTTGTGCCAAAAAATACTCCCTCTGGATTTAACGTGTAGGTAAGAGTCCTTAAAGAGTCTGTAACCAGTCTTATTCTTTGTGCAGCCCTTCTGATAATTCATGCCCATTTAAAACCTTTGCATTTTTTAAATCATCTTAGTTGACAGTAAAACAGATTTAATTAGCTAAACCATTCAGTTTGCTGTATTAAAATTCATCTGTTTTAAAATGCTATGTGTGCTCTCTAGTGGTTTATATGTTAAAATTATAGAATATAGATTTTCTCCTGGCTTTTTATCAGTGAAACCAAAGAGCATTAAAGAAGGCTAGAAGGGAGTTCTTGGAGATTGTCTTCATGACATTATTTATGCTAATAGAATATAGTATTTCAAGAGAGGCTAATCAAAGCCTCCTATCTTTTTTAGTATAAACCTTATAATTTGTCCCATGTGGTGAGAAATCTAGCTGTAAAAATCAAGAGTGGCTTCCCTGGAGTTTGGCTTTTTTTACTTGTGAGACAAAATAAAGGGTTTTTAGTCCAGCCTCTGTGTGTGTGGGTGTGTGTGTATACACATCTACGTTGATAGTAAAACTGAACTGTGTACATTAAGGATAAGTAAAAGCTAAATATCCTGGGATGTCTTTCTGAGAAACAACCTTACATGATCAGAAAGCCATCACCTCCTGCTTCAAACAGTGACCATAGTTACCCAGGGGTTCTTTGTGGTTGTCCAAAGGTAGTCCATGTGTCCAGTTTCTAAAGGATAAATTAATTTCCTCCAGTAACAATTGATAGAAGATTAATTTCTGTACCTGAATAATGTCTCAACTCTATGTCAATGACCTGTCTTCAACAGGAAGAAGAGCAAATCCCACCGGGATATTAAGCGAATGCTGTGTGAATGCCCTCCTCTCTCCAAGGAAGAACGAGCTCAGGGGGAGGTTGCTTGTGGAGAAGACTGCCTGAACCGCCTGCTCATGATCGAGTGGTGAGTTGGCCATAGTTGGCCCCTGTTGTCCACAAGATGACTTGGGAGCACCTGGAGGAATTCACACCTTTCTGGTTGCTGGCCACAGGCTGTCACCATGCTCCTGTTTTCACTGACTAGTGTGGATTCAGCTTCAGAGCCTACAGAGAGCATTTAAATCTGACCTTAGGTCTTCCAAACCAAGTATTTTTCTTAGTGCTCTCCTGTAAAACTCACTGCCAAGGCCTGGAGTCCTCTGCTCCTGGGGCTTAATTCGACTTCGTTGTAAACATGGCTGATAGGAGAGTGTCGGAAATGCAAATACTGCTCTCTGTGAGTTGCTGATTTTCTTTCATTTTTCCTTGTGTGTCTGTGCTTTCCCCAGGGTCATGCAGCCCACTGCTATCATCTTATTTCCCCTCCTGGTTGGGATTGGAAGGCCAAGGGAGCTGTTGCCCACATGAGCAGGAGGCAGGGACTGGGTGCCTGGGGCTGGGGTTGGTAGGCACAACATGCAGGTCATAAAGGTGGGTGGAAGGGTAGAAGTTACCTGCCAGAAGCCGTGCCCTTAGTTGTTCATTTAGCCCAGGTACAATGGAATGGAAGATTTGAGGTGAGAACTCATGAAAATTATGGAGAGAATTGGCCAGTTCAGCCCACTTTGATTATACAGCGTACAAGTGCAGTAGCATTTGCATTGGAAATGTTTTTATCTTCTTTCCAGAAATAGTCTGCATTTACATGTTGACAGTCAGATGGTTATACTTTTTATAGCAAAACGCATTTGAAAGTTTTGCACTGAGTTTATTATGGTTACATGGCATCTCTTTCCCATCTGAGCTGTTTCTGTTGCCGATGTTGTTATGATGGGAATTGAGTTGTTCCATTTCCTTCTCCTAGTTCTTCCAGGTGTCCAAATGGTGACTTCTGTTCCAACCGACGCTTCCAAAAGAAGCAGCATGCAGATGTTGAAGTAATCCTCACTGAGAAGAAAGGTTGGGGACTCAGAGCTGCCAAAGATCTCCCATCGTAAGCTTTTGCTCTTTGGATGATGTAGTTGTGCTATTTCACTCCCTCGTGCGTGGAAAATAAATTGCTAATGTTGTCTTAGTTTCACTGATGTTAGTAGATGTGCTGAATTCCTTCCAGTTTTATATGCTCTGTCAAGGGTTTCTCTTCATTACCTGCATGTATATGTCCTAACTGAGCATTGGATCACCCACTTTGGTTTTACCCTCTTCCACCAAAGTTTAGTAGAGTTCTCAGTAGGGTTTTTGGCAGGCTTGCCTCTACCTTCCTCTTGTGTTTAGTGCATTCCCTTCTCCCTGTCACTTGGCTTAAGAGGAGCATGCTCTCTGTGCATCCCTTTTCTTCACCACCTCTAAGCTTATCCTCTTCTTTCTTGTTCATTCCCTGTTGGACTACATGGAGAACCCATGGAGTCCTTTGCTCCCTTGTTAGTCTGTCCTTAACTACCTGCTGTACTTCTGAGTGCTTGTTTTACACTGGTGATGCTTACAGTTCCAACTCTGGTTTTGACTTGTCTATGTTTAGCTAAACCCAGATGTTAACTCTCACACCATGGCTGGGTGCATGCTTAGTTACGTAGTGTCTGACACACAAAAACTACCAGGGCCTGAATACCAAAGTTGCAGTGTGGGTGAACCCATCTGCATCCTCCCAGGCTGGCAGCAGAATGGATGCCAGTATTTTTGGAATTCCAGTTCTGAACCTGGCACTCTCCGAAGCTAAGTGGGAGGAAGCATAGTGCCAGGTCCATTTTACTGTGCAGGTGTGGGGCAGGGGGCAGGCATGGGACAGAGTTAGGACAGACCAAGGAGGTGCTGTGGGCCTTCTGCCATCATCACAGCAGTAAAAAGAGCTTTGAGTAAGGCCTCGAGAGACAGAATAGGAGTGTGTATGTCTGAGCCTGGATACACTCCGAATTGTCACAGGGCATGCAGAAATCAAATGTGAAGCTCAGCAGATGAGTAACAAAAGCCTTTGTAGGACAAGTCACCTTGCTGTGAGAAGCAGTGCTGTGCACTGGGAGTTTCACCAGGCTCTGATTTGCATTTCAGAAAGCTGTGGGATGGGCACCCAGTCTCAAGTGCATGAGGGACTGTGATCTTTAAGACAAGAATTTAATTGTGCAAAGGTTTTCTGTAACTCAGGTTATTTCAGTGAGTTTCCGTGGAGACTGATTTTTCGCTTCTGTGGAAGACAGATGTCTGTTAAGGAATCCAGGAATGGTTTCTGGCACTCTTGGAAAACTATAGATCTTATGATAGTCTTTTTTTACTGCTATATCAAATACGTGAGACTAATTAATAGAATCGTAGAGTCATTTAGGTTGGAAAAGACCACTGAGATCATCAAGTCCAACCCCAACCCATCCCACCATGCCCACTGATCATATCCCCAAGTGCCACATCTCCATGGTTCTAGAACACCTCTAGGGATGGTGACTTCACCATTTCCCTGGGCAAAGAGAGTGAGCATCGTTGCACCAGAAGGCAGACTATGGGGACTCTCAAAGCCAACGAGGGGTGATGCAGCCAGAAGGTGACCACTCCCACCTGGCTGGGGATGGTTCAAAGACATTTCTAGCTCTGCTCTGCTCTCCTCCTGCCCTCAGGTTTCCAGGCTTAGGGTTCTGTGGGCAGGAGTGCTCCATCCAACGGGGAGCTGGGCAGGAGCTGCTGCTTTCTGCTGTTTAAGCACAAGGGAAGAGTTGAAGGATTCAGGTTGGCATTAAGCAAGGGAAAACGTAGGACAAGTAGCTTAGCAGTGTGTTGTGATAGGCTGGGGTTGGGGTAACTGGTTGTTCTCCTCCATCTCTGCTTGAAGTATCACCTTTCCTAGGATCAAAAAGGGCTTTTTATCAACCCCGCATTTTGCCCACCATATCAATGAGGTGCAGGCAGGTTTTCCATTTCATTTTAGGAAAACCTTAATTTTCTTTGTTGTCCTCTGCACATTGCCCCCCAAATTTGGTTCTTTTAGAGAACAATCGTTGCTTGTAGGGCCTCTTGGCCTTTCACTCTGATACTCCTGGTGGTGTGGTAGTGTCAAAAATGAGTTGATCTGAATGGCCTGAGATGAAAGCTGGTACAGAGTGCTGTACCAAAAGGACAAGCTTGTCTCAAAAGCAGTTAATTTCCATTCTCTGGTGCTAATTGCTCACTGATGAGTGATGCTTTTTCCCCCTATGCTTTCCAGAAACACTTTTGTGTTGGAGTACTGCGGAGAGGTGCTGGACCACAAAGAGTTCAAGGCACGTGTGAAGGAATATGCCCGCAACAAGAACATCCACTACTACTTCATGGCTTTGAAGAATGACGAGGTGAGCAGGGAGCCCACCAAAATGCTTGGCATTGAGAGGAGCTAGCTGGTGGGCTTAGCCCCAACTCAGTGTGAGCACCCAGTGTCCTCAGAACAGGTGGTGTGGGAGAAGTTGTCCTTCTGACCCACAGCTTTGGAAAGGATAGAGTGATGGGCTCTGTTGGGAGAAACCACACCTCTGTGAGGTGCTTGGAGCTGAATTTATTTATTTATTTATTAGCAAAATAAACCAGTCTAGGAAACATATCAACAGGAAATCCAGGTTTTCTTACTTCCCCAGTTTACAGAAGTATGCTTCATTGGTCCAACTTGAGCCAATAGAGTCCTCACATATAACAGAAGTCCTTAATGTACTTCAGCTTAACTGCAGTTTTGGGTCTATGGGGTGATGGAGCTGTGATGCAGAGCTGTGGCACTGCCTACCTTGAGCTCTGGCTCGCTGGGAACAAGGAGTATAAATAGAAATGCAATACCCAATTCTGCTCATCACTTCTGTCGAGATTTTTTTTTTGGTCTTGGGATTTTTACAGTAAACGAGCTAAAAATATTCTCATGTTCTTTTTTTTTTTTCTTTTTCCTTTTTTTGCCCTCTATGTAAGCAGTTCTGGTAGGTGCCATGGGATTGTGATGTGATCACAAGGAAGCACGGAGGTGTTTTGCCCAGTTAAGAAAGGGAGGGCACAGTGATCCATGGGACAGTCTTCCCATGGACAATCAGTGGGGCTCCACCAGCCTTGATTCTCATACTCTGTATCAGAGAGTCAGAAACTGATGCTACAAACTCAGAATCCCACCAAACCAAAGAACTCAGTATCAATCTGTAATGAAAACTAAGAACCACATATCACTTTCTTCTTTTTGAGGGGCACTTCTTATCCCCATAAAATCCATTCTGTCCCAGTTAAATAATGCTAATAGTGCAGGAGGAAAGGGTGGTGACTTCTGCAGTGATTATGTCCTCTTTCAGCCATATTCTGTGTTCCCAGATATGCTGCTCAATATTTCTGCCTCATGCCTAGGGAGGGCAGTCTGTTTTATTATATTTGTTGTTTCCTTTCCAGATAATAGATGCTACCCAGAAAGGAAACTGCTCTCGTTTTATGAACCACAGCTGTGAACCAAACTGTGAGACACAAAAGGTAAACTGCTGGATCAAAGCTGCTTCTGCTGCCTCTCACTTTGCTGCCCTGTGACTTAGCAAGCTCCAAGTGAAAGGCATTTCTCCTTTATCTTTCTGTCTCTTTGTTTTTTTGATGTAGCTTCTTGTTAGTCAAATATAAACAGCCACCATTGAAATGGGCAAGTATGGTGGGCTCAGTTAGCAAAGCTTAAATGTATCACTGTTGCTTTGAGAAGGATTTGTCTTGCTAATTTCATGCAAAAAAAGAAGCCAAGCCTGGCTGTTTTAATAACCATTGTCACTTTTTTTTCCTTGCTTTAGTGGACTGTGAATGGGCAGCTCAGAGTTGGGTTCTTCACCACCAAGCTGGTCCCGTCAGGCTCCGAGCTGACCTTTGATTACCAGTTCCAGAGATACGGGTAGGTTCCATCTCTCTCTCTGCTTCAAGTGTTGCAAGTTACAATTTTTGTGAGCACTGATGCAGTGAAGAAATGATACTCCAAAGCAGAGCCTCATCTAGCAGAACAGTTAGAAATAAACAGGAATTCAACTGCATGAAATGCCACCTGGATAAAGTTTCTCTATTTCAAACAGAAGAGGTTTGAAATCACTTTATTTTCTTTTTCTTCCACTTCATACCATCTCTCCCCAATGGAAACTTCCCAGATAATGATCTGACTGTTTCTTTCCTCAATCTAACTATTAATTGCCTGAGCTTTAGACTTTGCCATGTTCTTAAATAAAGCCTCTTCATTCTTTCCCACCCACTACTGTTTTACAACTTTGCAAATACTTGCAAGAGCTGTAAAAGCCCAACAGATAGCACATTCCTTCTCTCTGTCAGACTGCACATGTGCAGACTGCAGCGTGGGCTTTGCTCTCGTGCACTTGAGCTCAGTATTTTCTATTGCTGCTCATCCAGGCTGCAAAGTATTTCACTCTCTTTGACATGATTAGCACAAAATGGCATCTAGCCGTTTTGAAATGTGCAATTATGGGATTAGCTGTAGATCTGTCATATAATCCCTAGGCATCTTTACCAAATACTGTTTTTTTAATGAGCATTTCTTCCCTCTAGATCCTGCTTTCTGCAACAATGTAAGCAGAAGGATCAGAACTGAATTTTTAGTTGTAGATCGATTCATGCTAAAATGTCAGGTACTGCCATGTAGTTTTCTGTTCCAAGTGGTAGTCAGGCATAGACCATAGAATCATTGAGGTTGATAAAGACCTCTGAGGTCATCAAGTCCAACCCCAACCCATCCCTACCATGCCCACTCACCCATGCCTTAGTGCCACGTGTGCTCTTTTCTTGAAAAGCTCAGGTCTCTGAAGATGAGATAGTACCTGGCCTGATGGCTCATTAGAATCCCCAGGTGGGATTCGTCTGCCTGGATTTGCCTATCAGAAAGTGCATCAGCCCATGCAAGCCATCGTGGAGCTATGTGCTACGAGTGGTGGGGGCTGGGCCTTACTAGGGGCTGATGGTCTCATCCTAAGGTAGGTGCCAAGTGCATCAGCTCAGGTTCCAAGTGGCTGCTCACAGCACTCATCTTCCACCTGGTCTGGTCTTTTGCTGTATTGGCTGACTTGGTATCTCCTGTATTTGAGGTCAGTCGCTCTAGTCTCTGCCTCACTGGAGTTTTTTAGATCTCATCTCACATGTCTACTTCCTCATCTTCTGCTTCATGTAAGACACTGCAGCTTCTCTGTTAGTTGCTGCTGATACTGCACAGCCAACTTCCTCCACTCAGTTCTGCGTGTCACATAGAACGATAGAATCATTAAGGCTGGAAAGGATCAACTCCGATCACCAAGTCCAACCATCAGCCCATCCCCACTAATCCAACCAAAAAACATGCTCTCAAGCAATTTTGGCGTATCATAGAATCATCATAGAATCATTGAGTTGGAAGGGACTCATAAAGGCCATCTGGTCCAACTCCCCTGCAACAAACAGGGGGCACCCACAGCTCGATGAAGGTGCTCAGAGCCCTGTCCAGCCTGACCTTGGGTGTCTCCAGGCACTGGGCATCCACCACTGTGTAATTTTGGTTGATTGCAAAGCGTGGTGTGAGTTTAGTGGATCCAACTCTCCAGCTTTTTCCTTTCTGGATTTTACTTCTTGACCTGGAGAGGGCCTGGAACTGTACCACGCTTTGGCTTTCTGTGGAAACAACAGGGAATCACAGCAGCTGGCTAAGAATTAATGGGTTTATTTAAATGTTTACTGGGTAGAATGAAAGGCCTCATCATGCAGGAAGACACGAGAACTGTGTGAAGAGCAGAGAACTGGTGAAGTACCAGTTGAGTCTGGGCAGCCTTGCTTTGCAAGACAGTGCAAACCATCTGAGAAGATGGGATGTGAATGTTTTCCATATTTTCTTCTAACTGCTTAGCAGGAATTTGAAGAACAATGAAAAGAAAAGAGAAAAAGAAGTGCCAGAAGTGTCAAGGCAATGTGGTTAATGGTCTTTTCTCACTGCAGTATCAGGATTAAGATGCAACAACGGGCTGTGAGTGCAATGGATTCATTATTTAACTGTGTGTTACTTCTGTCCTCAAACAGCAAAGAAGCTCAGAAATGTTTCTGTGGCTCAGCCAACTGCCGGGGCTACCTGGGAGGAGAGAACAGGGTCAGCATCCGGGCTGCAGGGGGGAAGATGAAGAAGGAACGCTCCCGTAAGAAGGATTCGGTGAGTGGGATTCACCTGGTTGTCTGTTTTTTTTTGTTGTTTTTGTCACTGAAATGCAGCACTGTTGAGGACATTACCTGAAATTGGACAGCTAAAATGCTGCCATCCTCAAGCTGGGATGTGAAATCTGAACCTCTAATTGCTTTGGCCTAGAGGCAAGTCAGCGCCGAGGAGCTTGTGTGAACACGCACTGTGTTCTCTCTGAGTTAGTTCCAGTTGTGTCTGCAGCTGGATGTGAATGAAATAAGGAATTGAAATCCAGTCTTTTTAAAGCCTTTTTATAGCTCCTCATGCATATAAACCTCTTCGAGTGGTTACATGAGCCTATTCTCTGCGTGAATGGCACTGATGGATTTATGGATGCAGGAAGCAGTCAGGAGGAGTTCTTAGAAGCACTTTGCATCAGGAAGAAGTGATGTGCACTCCTTTTAGCTCCTACAAAACAGAATTTTTCTTTGCCTGAGGAGAGAGCCCTGTTCCTACCAATAGCATTTGTTACCTGCTCTTTTGGGAGGTGCTGCCTTTGAAAATGCCAGCTTCATTTTCACATGCTGAAATCCTGAGAGTTAGGAAGCCAAGAAATCAGAAGTCATTTGTAAGTGGTTTTAACATGCTTATTAGTGCCACTGAGCAGCGAGCTAAATAGGGAAGGTTGGTGTTTCAGTGTCTGCACGGAGAGCAGTGCAAACACTGGTTGTGGTTATAAATATGAATTGGATGTTTAAAGAATCATTGCAATTAAACAGTTATGGTCATTTGATACACATCTGTTTTCCTATGTGAAAAGGTAAACTTCCAAGTAGAAGCATTTTGGGCACACGCTTGGAAATTCCCCTGCAGAGCACTCTGCACATGGCATGGATGTATATATACATCTCAAATGTGCTATTCATTAGGAGAAATGCTCGTTAGGGCTGGGGATGCCTTGGTGTTGCGTGCGGGTACGGTTACAGGACAGACTGCCCTCTGTGCCTTCCATTTGGGGTGGTGTAAAGAGAGCTGGTGGGAACACTGCACTTCTGTATGGTATTTCAGGTCTAAACAATGTTGAATTGTTTAAAACCGTAATATTCCAGATAAAAGCAACCCAACCAAACTGAGTCAAATTAAAGCCAGACTTCTGTCTTACAGTATGCGAGAATGAATCGGGAAGGACTTGTGCTGCCTTTCAGGGCCAAGGGAAGGAGCTCTTAGCATCATGTAGAGTGGCCTGATCATGGCTTTCTGTCCTCCCCATAGGTGGATGGGGAGCTGGAGGCACTGTTGGAGAATGGGGAGGGCCTCTCAGACAAGAACCAAGTTCTCAGCTTGTCCCGGCTGATGGTGCGCATCGAGACCCTGGAGCAGAAGCTCACCTGCCTCAAGCTCATCCAGGTGAGCAGATCCAGGCTGGGGTGGGAGGGAATTGCTGGGTAAGCAATGACTTGTAGCCATTATTTGAAGAAGAAGGAGAAAATAGGATGAAAAGGGTCTCTCAGTGGTTCCAACATCCCAAGTGTGAGCTGAGCAGCTCTGCTTCATTCACAGATAGTGTGTAATAGTTGGCCTGGTTTTGTGATTCCTCTGAATCAGTACAAGTCACCTGCAGCCCGCCTACAGGGCACTGTGTTACCTCGTGAAGTTTTATTCTGCAGCGTGAGCCACTCATTAATAGTTGTGAACTTTTGCTGCATGTGTTATTGCACCCAAACCAGCAGCCATGTCCACCTGAGTTGCATCAGACACTTGCCAGTCTTGGCTCTGGCTCTTTGTTTCATGTGCTTTCTCACTGGCAGTAGGTCTGGTAGCTGACTGGTAGCACCCACCCAGCTCAGCATTAGCCACCTTAGGATGTGGATAACAAATGTAGGTTTTGTTGATGAGTTGCTGACCCTTCTGTGTTACTTTGGCCCACGCAGAACACGCACTCACAGTCCTGCCTGAAGTCCTTCCTGGAGTGCCACGGCTTGTCACTGCTGTGGATCTGGATGACAGAACTGGGCGACAGCAGGGGAAGCACAGCCAACAACCTCAAGCTGCAACTGGAGGTCAGTGGTTCCCTTAATTCCAAAATTCAGGTTTGAAGCTTTCATAATGATTTTGCTAATTGCTCACATCATGTCCGTTTAAATATTATGTTTTTGATAGGCGTATTGCACACCAAGTGTTGGTGCAAACAAACTGCAGGTATCTTTGCAGCCACAGCATGAAACTTCTGCTTTAAGGGATGTTCTGAATACATGAAGGAATTTGCCTCTGTGGTTTTTCTTAGATTTCTGAGTTAGTGTCATGAGCCAGACTTAAACAGCAGTGGCAGCAATCTTTATTTATTCCATACTGAACTACAGAGGCGGTTTGAGGTATTGCTTTGACGGGCTGAAGTGGAACTTTAATACTTCTGTCTTCTATATGCACTTCAGCGTTGCATGCAAAAAAACATCTGGAAGTTTCTTTCTTAAAGATGCATCTACAGAACTTTGCTGTGGATTTCGGAGAGGCGTGCCCAGCCTTGAGGCCAAGGACAGAAAACAGAGCTCAGGGTGCCCATCCTATTACTAACTCCTGCTTCGTGTCCCCAGGGTGGTGGCAACGCCTGGCAACTCTTCTTCCTTAGCTCAGCATGGCTTTTCTCCTTTAGCATTCTGAATGAGCTCAGCCATCCTCCTAATCCCAAGAGGAATGATGTCTGACAGCTCCATAACATATACTGCTGAAGAGATGGCATTGATGGCAAGCCAGTTTTGGCAGCCATATACTTCTCCTCTTCAGAAGTATCCAGCACACTGTTCAGATTAGGATTTGATTGCCCTGTTGCACTGGAGTAGGTTCAGGTGCTCAGCATCATTGTTCTCAAAGCCAGAGCTGCTCCCCACAAGTGTTAAGAGGGCATCTGAGCCATTGTGTCATTGGTGGCTTTGTCTCCACTCTTTATGGATCTGATCACACCACGCTGACTATTAAGTTTGGTGGTTTTTATGGCTTTAATATACTGTTAAAATCTGTGCAATTCTTTACAAGTGAGGATGTGGTAAGGGCCAGGTCACACTTTGCATTTTTTTTTTCTCCTTTATTTTTTACATTGTTTTAAGAGAGTTGGTCTTTGGTCACTGGCTGCCCATGGCCAGAAACCAGCACAATGTCCTGAGTGTATCTTCTGTCCTTTGCTCCTGGAGGACTGATTTTAAGGAGGAGCAAGTTGAAAAGCTGTGCAACTTCAAGTGCTGGAAAAGGCATGGCTGTGTCTTGCTTCAGAAGGACTGTTTGTCAGGGATTTGAGCTCTGGTTTTGAGAGAGAGACTGCTGAAGTCACTGTAGTATATGTTCTGAAGCCTCTGAGATGTTCTTTAGTGCCCATCCAGCCATGTGACAGCACATTTAACCAGAGACTGCTGAGCTGTGCTGGTTGTCCTGGGAATGGCTGTGGCCATCTGTAAGTCCTGAGCTCTTTGAACATGGCATATTGCAACTATGTGCTCACTACTTTCTCCTCCTGGTTTGCTTGCTCTCAAACAAAAAAGTGGAGGTTCACCACTGCAATTCAGCCTGCAAGACGGATGCTGCTGTCCTCAGCTTGTGACCAGGTTGGATATTAGGGAGAAATTCTTCTCTAAAAGGGTGGTGATGCAGTGGCACAGGCTCCCGTGGCACTGATGGACATGGTCAGTGGGCATGGTGAGGTGGGTTGAGGTTGGACTTGGTGACCTTAGAGGTGTTTTCCAACCGTAATGATGCAGTGATTTTATTTTATGATCCTGTTCACATCGATACATCAGTTATTTCTTGAGAAAGGGGAATTGTTCCAGGTGGGAGAGAGCTATGAATTCTTCAGCTCTTTAACAGCTGTGACTCTGTCTTTGCAATTAGATTATGAAGACGCTGGAGCTGCTGCCCATACCCACCAAAAACATGCTGGAGGAGAGCAAGGTGCTTCCCATCATCCAACGCTGGGCTCAGACCAAGAGTGCCATCCCACAGCTCAGTGAAGGTGATGGATACTCGAGTGAGAACACGTCGCGCGCTCACACACCGCTCAACACGCCGGAGCTGTCTGCCAAGCAGAGTGCTGAGGGAGACACGGATACCCCCAAGAAACTGGTATTCCGGAGGCTCAAAATTATAAGTGAGAACAGCATGGACAGTGCCATCTCGGATACAACTAGTGAGCTGGAGGGGAAGGAAGGCAAAGAGGACCTGGACCAGCTGGAGGTTCCCCCGCCAGAGGTGTCAGAGGAGCAGCAGCCACAGCAGGAGGTGAAAACAGCCACGGATCCACCGGTGGAGAGCAGCAAGCCCCAGGAGCTGGAGGCTGAGCCTGAAGCAGAGGTCAAGGAGAGCAATGGCACCAAGCTGGAGGAGCCCATCACGATGGAAACACCATCTCAGGATGAAGAGGAAGGCGTATCTGACGTCGAGAGTGAGAGGAGCCAAGAACAAACAGACAAAATTGTGGATGTGAGCGACTTGGCCACCAGGCTGCTCGACAGCTGGAAAGACCTGAAGGTAAGAAGCACCCTGCTGCACCTGCATCTCCAGCACCTCTGTCCTTGCTGAACAACACACAGCGATGTTGTGGTTGAGTGCACGCAGGGCTAAGATGCATTCTGACAACTGGGATTGCCATTTGTACATAAAGAGCTTTTCCAGGTGCTTTCTATATATATTCTTTCATTGCAAGCTACCCTGTCTGATTCACAGTAGGTTCCCAGGCTTTTCTGTGCTGCGCACTGAAAGGAGATTAGTATGGCCACCACAAAGACATCTTAACCACCTAGTTAGAATTTTTAGACTGTTTAGGGGGGGGGCAGCTTTGAGTTCTCAGCTAGTCAGAAAAAGGCTAGCAGCAGTGCCACAAACATTTTTGGTTGACATGGCCCAGTATCCATCACTGTTGATACAAACTGATCATCCATCAGCTCTCGAGTTATCAGAAGATTGTCAGTGTTTCCTGCAAACATCCATTTTACATCTGCAATGTAGAAAGCCTCCAGAAACCACTGGTTGGCAATTTCCATTTTCTTGATGGCAATTTAAAGCTGGGTTCTCTTCTAGATGTTTGTAGTTGGTGTTTAGATCAGGTAAATACTTAGATTTTTGGATGTTAATCTGAGCCTTTAAATGTAGCTGCTCACCATTTTGTTTCCACTGAGGTCTTCTTAGAGCAGATAACTCAAGAGAAGGGTTTGAAGGCTACTGATTGCCTTCTCCAGGACTGAGCAACTGTCCCTGAGCACTGTAGATGGATGGCCTTCTTTGCCACTTGATCTTTAGTCAACAGCTATCTTGCGTGAGGTTGAGGACACAGATCTGTAACTTGCCACTCAGTGCTTGAGGCATTTTCTTGGGATTTCATTAGGTCTTTGGGAACTTCTCATCCATCAACTGTTTCTATAGGATTATATTTCTTGGCAAAACAAAGAGGGTGGGAGCTTTAATTTTTAAGTATTAAAGCAACGTTTGCTGAGGATCCTGCAAAGCCAAGGCAGTTCTCAGCCCTGAGGCTCTGAGTGCTGTCCTCACCAACATCACCAAAGTCAGATGAATAAAAAGGGACCCTTGTGTTTTCCCAGTGCTGCTACCCTGCAGCTGAGATACAGCTGAGTCCCTGCCAGACCAAACGAGGATGTCTTGGTGGAGGTCTTCTGCACTTCTCTTAATCAAGCATCTGCCCAGTTTTTAATTAGTAATCTTTAAGCACGTTTACATTTTACAGTGCATCAGATGGGTCAAGAGTTCTTTGCCTATTGAAATGGATAATGAAAAACGACTGATAAAAATGAGTGGTGCCCATAATGCAGTACCATAATGTGCAGATGGAGGAGACCACAGTGAGCTTTGAGTCCTTGAAACTTCACTCGTGTTGTTTAGCTGTCATAGGTGCATTCATTAACATTTATAAAACATATAAAATATAAAACCTAGCATTTTACTTAAGATAAATCTTGCCTTAATCTCTGAATTTTTCAGAACAATCTCATGCTCTTCAAGTTTTGCAGAATTGTTTGAGCACTGGAACAGGTTGCCCAAGGAGGTTGTGAATGCCCCATCCCTGGAGGCATTCAAGGCCAGGCTGGATGTGGCTCTGGGCAGCCTGGTCTGGTGGTTGGTGACCCTGCAGGGGGGTTGAAACGAGATGAGCTTGTGGTCCTTTTCAACCCAGGCCATTCTATGATTTTGTGATTCATAATCATTCCTCTAACTGGGGGAAGAAGTAAGGCTTTACTTATATATAGAATGTGAACTAAAGTGTGTATCTGCAGAAAAGTTATGCTGTGCTTCATGTTCCTTCCCCTCTCCTCTGCACAAAGTATATCTATGGTGTATTGTTCTCTAGGTTTTAACCTGCAGACTCCTTGTGTGTGCCTCATGGGTTAAGTGGCACTGTCAGGTTAAATTTTGGGGTTACATTGAAACAGAGCCCTTTCCCATTCGCCAATAATACTTGGGGTTGTTGAAACTGAGAGCTGAGCTAATTCCTGTCCTGTGCTGCAGATGCACCTGCTCTGGACCACTCATACAATCCTTTACTTGCAGCCAGAGGTTTTTACATGCCACAGTGTTTAAATTTCAAGCAGCAGACAAACAATGCTCAAAACTGCTCAGAAAAAATGAGAAGTTGCATAAAATGAGGAACTTCCTTTGAATATTGCTCTGTCATGCTAACACCATGTGCTGCGTCCCAGCCTGAGTTATCTCTGGAGCCAGGAGGAGCTCAGGTTGGGCACAATGGGAGCCCTCAGCCATCAGTTTGGGATGTGCACTCACATCCCCTCTGTGGCTGTTGCAAGGGATTTATTATCGTGAGGATGCCACCAACCCACTGCAGTGTGTGCTCAGGGTGAGGGTGTTTGTGGTGTACCCAGTCAAGCAGAATTATACAAAAAAAAAGTCATTTTTCTCCTACAAACCATATCCCCACTCGTGGCACTCTGAGTTAACTGCTTCTGTCCGCCTTCCACCTATTGGGATGCTGCCCAACGCTAACGATGGTGCAGCCCTAAATGACCAAAAGAAGCTGGCTGGGGTGGTTGGGAGGGGGGTCTGGAACCTCGGGACTTAAGCTTTGTCCTCTCCAGTGGTGCTGATGACCCCCTTTGTAATTTCACCCATTTCCATCCAGCTTCTCAGGGCAGCGAGGAGCTTGTTAACATCACCAGCTGACCATGTGTCACCTTTTCTCAACTCCATTTTCAACTCCGTGCTGAAGAAGGGAGAGAACGTAGCGTGCGTGCTGTGAAGAAACGGGAAGATGGTTGGGAAGCTGGATGGTGCATGAGCAATTTAATAGGTGAAAAGAGGACAGAGGTGGTTAACTCAGTGATGCCGACGTTATTTTGGTGCGTCCATTGCCGGCAATGGACGTCGCTCCGGGAAAATCCCGACCCCTGGCACGAAAGGATTAAGTGAGCTATCTTTTTCTATACCTCTACACACAGGCCAGCTGCCTTGGCTCTCAGGGCTGCTCCTTGCCTCACAAAGAGCAATGCCACCGCTGTACATCCACCACATCACACACCTACCACGCCCCATGGGGGAAGTTTTCAGCCTGGGCTTGTGCCTGTGTGCCCTGCTCTCCAAGCATGTGGGGAGCGCTTTCCCCAGGCTGAAATCAGACCCTGCTGCACCCCAAAGATTGTGCTGTGGTCCAGTGCAGGTAAGGCATCAAGGACAGCAGTCAGGCCCACAGCAGAACAACACATGCTGTGATGGTGGAGGGTTCTGGTGCTCTCCCCTCTTGGCATCTCAGAACATCTTCCAGCGTTACCCTCACCTTTTCAGTAGGGTTGGCACCACGAAGGGGATGTGCACACCTCTGGTGGCTGGGATCTAAGCTGTTAAGAACCTATTGTGAAGCTTTTCTCCTTTTGAAGATTTAAATCTCAGTAAGGGCAGGAGGCACGTTTGGTGTTAAGTGTGCTGATAGTTTGAGGGCTGTCTGCTCATTGGGTTTCATCACCATTTACCCAAAGCTTATCTGCAAGTCCTACAGCTCCATGTCCCTCTCCTTAGACATCCAGTGATGGTCTGCTGTCTGCACATCTAAATTCTGTCCTTTAGAGAACTAGAGCTGGATAGGAGTCATAGAATCATAGAGTGGTTTGAGTTGGAAGGGACTTTACAGTCCACCCAACCCAGCCCAGGTGCTCACAGCCCCATTCATGGCCTTGAGCGTTGGGGAGATGGGGCATCACAGCTTCTCAGGGCAGCCTGTTCCAAACAGGTGATAGCTTTGAGGCTCTGCAAACCTTCTCTTCAGTAGTTGGAGAAGACTTTTATTTTTAAGGAAAACTTGATCCAAGTGACTTGGATTTTAAGGGTTTTAGTTGAACACTTTTGGCTTCATGAGTATTTAGCAGTTCAGGGCTAAGGTGATATCTCCACTGTTTGGCTTTGTCAAGGTGAACTTTCTCTTTTACAGTCAAAACACCCTTTCTGTGACCATAATTATTAGCCTGATGGGGATAGCAGAGCTTGGCTGGCCCCTTCTCCCAATCACACACCACACAGCCATCCTGGAGCGACTGGCTACCATCCTGGCACGTGCATCATGTGCCCTAATGAGGATGTTTGTTATTTGTTATAACTTCCAGCAGTTCATGGAGACAATAGGCATTGGTGAGCAGCCAGGCTGTTGCTTGAACTGAGGTTTTTTTGTTCTTTACATAAGGAAGGCTTTGGGGTCAGTCCTTATTACTTTGGCACCATCCTGTAGCTTCCTGCTTGTGTGCAGGGCTGGAGGTCATAGAATCATAGAATGATTTGGGTTAGAAGGGATCTTAATGATAACCCAGTTTTTCCCTGCTGCGGGCTGGCTGCCCCCACCAGATCAGGCTGCTCAGGGCTTCATCCAGCCTGGCACTGCACGCTTCCAGGGATGGAATGGGCATCCACAGCTCTCTGGGCATGCTCATGGGATGAGCCTCTCTGTCCTGTAGCAGTTGGATTTCTCCAGTTCAGCTCCATCGAGCAAAAATAATTGAGGGCTAATGGAGAAGTTTCAAGCAAGAGCTGAATTAAGCCCATTCTTCCTTTCCTTGTGCCATTGTGTCCTTTGAGACTAGAGAGAATTCTCTCTTGGCTCATAGATGGTGTGTGTGCACCCAACAGCCTCATTCAGGGATTTTTTCTTTTCTTATGCTTCTAACACTCACATCACTTCACTTTCTGCATCTCATTTTGTATGTAATTCATTAAAAATGGTTCTCAAAGGTGCAGAGCCCTCTGGGCTCTGCTAGCAGTGCCCCCATTGATTAATTTAGCAGCGAGCAGCTTCCGCTTCCCAAAATAAACCAGGCTCTCCAGAGCGTCTGTTTGGCCACCATCTGCTCTTCATAGCACGGTGCTGACACATCCCTCTGCCTGCTGCTCTTCTAAAGGCTCTGTTGCATCTGCTCTTCCCCAGCCTGATCCTGGCACTCTGCATCCGCCATCCAGAAATAAACAAGTCGCTGCCATGCAGCAGTTCATAATTAGCTCGGATCGTTTTTTCCAGTAGTTTCATGTTGCATGTTCTGCTGTTTAATAGGAGGATTCTTTTTTGAAGCTGAGAAGACTGTTTTAGCCAATGTCTCTTCTCTTCTTGCATGCTGCTTTATCCTTGAGCAGTCTGGGCTGGCTCACTGGTTTCAGTTCAGTGTGGTGCTGCTACTTGGGAGTCAGCAGCTTCAGTTTCATTGCATGCTGCTCTCTGAGGATGAGCTTTCAGGGACTGGTGGTGCAGGAGGGAAGAAAATAAGAGGGAAGAACGCAACACTTTGGGTGCTCTGGGGACTGTGGAGGTTCCTAGCACAAGGCAGTGAGAGAGAAAATAGAGTCATAGAATCATTAAGGTTGGAAAAGACCATCAAGATGATCTGGTCCAGCCATCAACCCATCACTGCCATGCCAGTCAAAGAGTCATTGAGGTTGGGAAGGACCTCCAAAGTCATCAATTCCAACCATCAGCCCATCATTACCATGACTGGGGCTGAACAGACACAAGGTTGTGCCCTCCTTGCAAAACCAAAATAGGCATTAGACCCTATTTAAAAAAATAATCTCTGCTACTATCAGTTTTTACAACCTACAGCAGCACCTTTGAGGTGTGGCCAGACCACAGTGGGCTTTCTTATTCTTTCCTTTATTTCACCAAAGGAAAGTTGAGTTTTTTCAGCCCATGAGGCACACAAGTTAAGACAGTAGAAGTGGAACCTAAACCTGGGCTCTCATTAACTATAGTGCTGGAGGTGGGCACGTTGCTGATGCAACACGCTGCAACTGGGTGGCCCCATGGAGTGATCATGTCTTTTTCAGCCAGCTTGAATCAAATAAAAAGGTTGATGGTTAATATTTTGAAAGAAAATATGTTTTGCTCTGAGATTTTCTCTGAGCCATTAGCAAAGCAGGCTGGAAGCTGACATGGGTTTGCCAGCGTCAGACCTGAACTTGGTGTTATTTCATCACTGTATTTCTTGAAAACTAAAGATTATGTAGGTTTGGGAATTGCACACATCCATGCAACATCCATGCCCTGAATTAAAGGAGATTTTGCTGCTGCACTGAAGGCACTGTAGTGCTTTTTCCCCCAGAGGCATCACGGTGCTGCTGCTGCCTATGCTGTTGGGTTAGGTACAGAGGACTAATGCTGCTCATGGAAGGTGGCTCAGGTTTGGACTTTGCTGTTGTTCACTAAATGACATTGCAAACAAAACATTGCTGGCATGGAGCAGGAATCAGGAACACAGGGCTGCTGGGGTATTGGGAAGGCACCCAGCCATTAGAAGTGTCACACCTTTTAGTGATGTAGCACCTTAAAAATGGAGCTTAGCAAAGCAACACTCAGCCAAAATCCAGGTGTGTACAGAGTGGGATGTCCTTGATCAACAGCTGCCCTGTTTGGCACAAAAGCCCCATAGACTCCACAGACACAAATTGCTGACGAAGGACAATATATAGAAAGCACCACAGTGACTTGCTTAAAACTTTGCTTCCAAATACCATTTCTTGGTGTTTGGTTTAAAATTGTGATTGAATTGCTAGAATGATGAGTTCTGATTCTTGCAGCTCTGTATACTCAGGGATGTTCTCGCTGAAAACCTGACTCTGTCCTCTGACTTGTTTTCTAGGAGGTGTACCGAATCCCAAAGAAGAGTCAAGCGGAAAAGGAGAGCAGTGGTATGTACTCATATTTTCCCATGTATTCCTAAAAAACAGATTAATTTTCCCAGTGTGTGATGTCAGGAGAGGTTCCCAGTTGGTAGCTGAGCTGCTGATGCCATGTCCCAGCCCTAAATCCAATCCAGTCTGCTCCCTAAATCCCTAAAGTATCTCATGTATGAGCAGCTGCTAGCAAGAGAGGCGAGATTTGTTTGCAGGGAGGAGCTTTGAGGTGGAGGCTTTTCTCTGTGCTTTTTGCCGTGGTCTCATGGAGTGGTCTTGTGACTGATGGAGGGACAAGCATCACCCACGGAGGTGCACCCAGGGCAGATTGTATCACAGCCAAACCTTGGGAAGACACCGAGTGATTCCAGGGCATTCATGAGCTGTTGGCACCACTCCTGGTGACTCACATGCAGGATGCATGGGCAGGGGTCTTGTCCTGCTGTTCTCTTAAGCTTGGGGCTTTCCTTGGAGCACATCTCTGTACTGAAATGTTAACTCACCCATGAGCCATCTTTAGAGTCAGGAGGAAGTAATGAAGCTGTGAATGCATTTGCTGTGGGAAGAAGAGCCCTTTGGAACATGGAGTGAAAACTCAAGTTATCTCTGAGGCTGGAAGCAAAACCGCAAGGGAGCATTTGGAGTTTTTCATTGACCTGAAAGCTGCTTCTTGAGGCCTGAGCCCACCAGCTCCGTGTGTGTCAGTACAGACTCTGTGTCAATGACAATAAGCATGGGAAAGTTCTTGCTTTACAGTCAGGTTTTAGAATATCAGAGCACTACAGGAGATCTGTGCTAAAGTCTCGAGTCTTTTCCACTCTGAAATAGGTTTCCTGCTGAAAGAATGGGAGGAGGGGAAACGAGTGAAATGAGTGATGCATTTTCATCCATTAGGTAACAGCTCAGAAGTTGGAGTAGTGTCTAAAAATAGAAGTGAAAATAGAAGCTTTATTTTAACCACACTTGCAGTCCTGAGGCTGATCTGGGACAACCTGTAATTTGTTTGAATGGGTACTCTGTTGGCCAACACAGAGGAACCACTGAAACTCCAAGAGGGAGCTAGGAATATACACTGAATTATAAAAACTCTCTCTTTTTACCCATTTTTCCCAACAGCTGATCGAGGCAGAGAGGCAGCTGGCCTCAGGGATCAGACTCCCACACCTAAGAACCCCGTCCTGAGCCGCACAGACCCCGAGTGGCAGAGCCTGAGCAAGGAGAAGAAGAGGAGGCGAGACTCACTGTCCCCTCCAGCATCAGCATATGAGCGGGGCACCAAGAGGCCTGAGGACAGGCAAGTTGGATCCTGCCAAGGGTCAAAACAGTGGGAAGTTGGCCCAGGTGGCCTCTGGAAATACACAGGGATGGGGGAGAGAGTGTTTTGGCTGAATGCTCTGTGTGGTGAGTTGTGTTACGTGAGAGTTGTGCTGCTCCTGGGTCTTCATGGTACTTCTTGTGGTTCTCATGCAGCAGTGAGCAAAGGTGTCTTCAGTGTCATAGAATCATTAAGGCTGGAAAAGAGCTCTGAGGTGATGAAGTCCAACCGTTGACCCATCACTAGCCTGCCAAGTCAAAGAATCATAGAGGTTGGAAAAGATCTCTGATCAAGTCCAACCGTCGACCCATCACCACCATGCCCACTAAACCATGTCCCTAAGCCTCTGCCCTTCTCCCCTGCCAATCCACTTGGGTCATGCAGTTCTGAAATTCAGCTGGTAGCAAGCCCAAGCCAGACAGGACTTCTAACACAAACCAATCTCCTTGGGCAGAACAGACGGCCTCTGTTTAAGTTACCCCGGTGGCACTTCTGCTGTTGCCATTTTTCATTGTTTCTCTCCTGTGTTCTCTTTACTCCTTGTTCATTAAGAGAAGGCATATATTACATGTCTCATATTTCAGGGAGACTTCAGATCATATTAAAGGCAGTACCAAGGAATCTCCTTATAGAAGTCAGCTTTCCATTGTCCCTCTTAAATAGGATCTAAGGCAACATAGCAATTAGGGAACAATTGCTGGTGAGTCAGCCATGCCAGCATCCTTTTTTCCTCCTAGTGGGAAAGTTTGAGATGTCTACATTAAAAACAAGCCAGAAATCTACAATACTGTAATTACCCATTTGTAGGATGTAAACATCACAGAGGGCTGGGGACAGAAGGAGAGAGCTGAGTAAGCGTAGTGTTTGTAGAGACAGGAGAAAGGATGGAAGGAATCATAGAATGGCCTGGGTTGAAAAGGACCACAGTGCTCATCTAGTTTCAACCTCCTGCTATGTGCAGGGTCTCCAACTACCAGACCAGGCTGCCCAGAGCCACATCCAGCCTGGCCTTGAATGCCTGCAGGGATGGGGCATCCACAACCTCCTTGGGCAACCTGTTCCAGTGCTTCATCACCCTCTGGGTGAAAATGGTGTGCTCCAGTGAAGGAAAATAGGCTGGAGGGGTGCAAACAAGCAGCTCTTCACCAAGCAAGGTAGGACGATGTGAGCAGAAGCTTTGGGAAGCTCCAGCCCACCCCTGGAGTTTCCAGCAGTCCAAGGGGTGCTGCCTTTTCCTTAAGCTTGCCTCAGTTCTCCCTTAGGTACATTTGTTAAGAAGGCTTACAGCAAAACCACAGCAATGGGAATCTGAGTGCAGGAGGAAGGGATGGAAAAGGAGTATGAATGATTGGACGAAACAGAAAACAGGATAGAAGAAGATGGATTGCATGAACACAGAATGCTGCAACTCACTCTGTGCTAAATCCTCAGTTTTCCTCTGTCTGTCCTTCTGCGTCAGCTGCCTCCCATGTAAACTCCTGAGGCAGTGCCAGGAATGACTTTAATTACTTAAATTGAGCTCTTCATGTCAATAAGGTTCACATTAACAGATGCTTGCAGCTACTCTGGGAATGTGAGGAAACTTCTTAAGTGTTGGTAGCAATGTGCTTTTGATATGTAAATTGAACACATGAACACCAAGTTAGTATATTAAGAATATATGGGATGCTTTGTAGAATCCCACTTCACTTAGGGCTGCAAAACATTTCTGCTTGTAATCCCTGTTTTACCACACTCGTAACTTCTCAAAATATCGACCTTTGATCTGAAGTTTTCCATGGTTGAGGTCTGATCAAAGTCCATAGACTTTTTTTTTTTTTTTAATATTTTAAGTCCTTGGAAAAATCCCTCCAGCTGCTCTGCATCTCAGGGTGAAAATTCGCACTCTTTAAAAAAAAAATCCATCCACACTTTATTATATTTTTTTAGCTAAAACTGTGGTCTAGTAAATAGCAAAACTCTAAACAGAAACGTGTTGCTTGCAATTCCATTGTTCTTAGTAATGTCTGCACATCTGTCTGGAGCACAGGAAGGGCACATGGCTCTGTGTGCTTGGGGCTTTGCCTGCAGTGGGAGAGATGCAGGGGCTCAGCATGGCACAGCTCAGAGGGTGATGTTCACCTGGAAGCCGAATGAATTGAGCCAAGGAAATAAGGCTGTGGGATGTTTGGGGTGCCTTGCTCCTGCTTTTTGGAACCTGGAGTGGAGAATTGAGCGCAAGCTGAAGCAGTGGTACCCAGCCTGTCTGAGGGCTCCTTGCTGCTTTTGCCCACACATCTCTGGGTTCTGTTAGTCCTGGGATTGCTCATGGCAATGGAGGGTGCCCCGTCCTTGGTGCTCCAAAAGCCAGGCTGGATGGAGCCCTGGGCAGCTTGAGCTGGAGGGGGCAACCAGCCCATGGCAGGGGTTGGGGCTGCGGGGGGGGAGGAGGTTTAAGTTAGATATTACAAGGAAGTTTTTCACTCAGAGGGTGCTGATGCACCAGAACAGGTTGCCCAAGGAGGCTGTGGATGCCCCATCCCTGGAGGCATTCAAGGCCAGGCTGGATGTGGCTCTGGGCAGCCTGGTCTGCTGGTTGGCGACCCTGCACATAGCAGGGGGTTGGAAATGGATGAGCATTGTGGTCCTTTTCAATCCAGGCCATTCCATGATCCTATGATTCCGTGATTCTGTGATCTTTAAGGTCCCTTCCAACACAACTGTTCTCTGATTCTGAGGTTCCCTCTTCTTTCTGTTGCAGGTATGACACGCCAGCATCCTCAAAGAAGAAAGTCCGGCTCAAGGACCGCAACAAGCTGTCGACAGAGGAACGCAGGAAGCTCTTTGAGCAGGAGGTGGCCCAACGAGAGGCCCAAAAGCAGCAACAACAACTGCAGAACTTGGGCATAACGTCCCCCCTTCCCTACGACTCCATGGGCTATGGCACACCGCACCACAGCTTCATCGGCTATCCGCCCGGCTACCCCATGCAGGCCTACGTGGACCCCAGCAACCCCAATGCGGGCAAGGTGCTGCTGCCCACCCCAAGCATGGACTCTATGTGCTCCCCAGCAGCATACGAGCACCCTCAGCCCATGGTGGGGCACACAGTTGAACCCACCCTGCCCACTCCCCAGCCGGTCCCAGTAGTCCAACATGTAGCAACGCCGATGGAGGTGACGACTCCTCAGTATGTAGCACAAAACGACGCCGTGGTCCACCAAGAACCCAATGTGGCTGTCCTGCCCGTGCCCACCACGGGACCAGTGCAGGGGCAGAGCTACGGGGTGTGGGATTCCAGCCAGCAGACAGTGGCCGTGCAGCAGCAGTACTCGCCAGCCCAATCCCAGCCTGCCATATATTACCAGGGCCAGACCTGTCAGACTGTTTATGGGGTGACGTCCCCCTACTCGCAGACGACCCCACCGATTGTACAGGTAACCCATGGGGGAAATGTGACCTTTTCAGGCATAGTGTGGCACAGAGCACTTGCAGAAGGAAGGGAGCCAGCCTGCAGCTGGAATGCTGTGTGTGCTCACGATGTGCCAGGGGCCGTCCTGATGTGCTTTAGTGTTGGGCAGCATTGCTGAGATAACTCCATCTGAGAGTCTGTATAAAGCACAGGTTTGCTTTGTGGTTACTGCTGCTTGATTGGGATGTGATCTCCCATAAATTCTCCAGGATATGAGGATTCCTTCCCCCTGATGTGTGCATCACACCCATTAGTCCCCATCAGTTTTTTCTTTCAGGGTGTACCTAATTTTCAATTCAGATTATCCAGTGATGGTGTTCCTGCTGCACATCTTGCTAGCTTCTTTCCATTGAGGAGCATCACAGATTGCTTTAAAAAGAACAGAAGTGAAACTTTGCCATTCTTTTGGTCTTGAATTCTTCCTGGTTGATGCTTTGAGCACTGAAGTTCGGTGTCACCCAAACTCACTTTCCTACCTCTCATGGAGGAGACACATTCTGAATCTCAGTGCCTGAAAAGGAAAATCTCCATGTCTTCCATGTCTTCCAGCACTTTGGGGTTCTCTCTTTCACCTTTTCCACCTTTGGAGATTTTTGAATTTTGGATGAGTGCAGACCCAGATGTGCTGCAGTGAGGCTGAGTGGAGTGCTGAAATCTTTTTGTTCTGAGTTTCTCTTGGCCTCCCAGTGATTTCACAGAGAACCTCACTTTGGTCAGAATTGCTCTGTTTTGTCTGTGGAGCTCATTGCACATTGGGAGTGAGGGTGAAGCAGTAAAGTCGGGGGTTTACCTAAAGGAGGATGCAGGACTACCAGCTGCTTCATATTCTGTCCTAATTCCAGCCTGAGGTGCCCTCTGGGCAGACCTCATGGTCTGTTGTGGTGGGATACAGGCTGTGTCCTGGTGGCAGGCACCAGTGCTGTCCTGCTTTGCAAGCTCTGAGATATCCACTCTCATTTGAGATGTTAGAAGATTTCTTCATCATACACACTCTGGGAAATAGTCTTTTATGCTCAGTGTTGCACTTTCTTCCGCTGTTGATGGAGCAATTGTCCTGAGCAAGTGATTTGGTATTTCCTTTGAAAATAGGAGGTTGGATGTTCTGTAAGCTGTCCCCTTTGGCTACCCAGGGGAGGATGGTGACCCCAACCCCTTGTTCTCCATTGCAGAGCTACGCCCAGCCAGGCCTGCAGTACATCCAGGGGCAGCAGATCTACACAGCCCACCCGCAGGGAGTGATCGTCCAGCCCCCTCCTGCCGTCACCACCATCGTGGCAGCTGGGCAGCCACAGCCCATCCAGCAGGTATGGCTCACACTGGGGTTGGGAAATGGATGGCACCATTTGAGCTGCTCACCTTTGCATGGACTGGGGCACCAGGCAGCTGGCAGAAGGACTGGGGAGCTGTCCTGCCCAAAGCCCCATTCCTGGAGATGCTCGAGGCTGGGTTGGGTGGACCCTGGGCAGCCTGATCTGGTGGGTGGCAAGCAGCCCACAGCAGGGTTGGGGCTGGATGGGCTTTGAGATCACTTCCAACTCAAGCCATGTTGTGATTCTGTGGTTCTGTGACCTTTAAGGACCCTTCCAACCCAAGCTGTTCTTTGGTTCTATGATCTTTCATAGAACCTTCCAACCCAATTACCTGCTATCTAAGAGCCCCTGTGACAGAGTGCTTGTATTCATATGGTCAGGATGTGAACAAATAGCTACCAGTGGCTATTGGATAGAAATGGGTGAAATGTTCTACTGTCACTTCCTGGGGCAATGCTAATGTCTTTTTTGAGTTTTACCTTCAACAGAGGCTGTCAGACTGCTCTGCTCTGCCCTCTGACATTGTTGCCTGTGTGTTTTCAGCCAGAGCTCGTGGTGACCAACAACCTCCTGGACCTGCCTCCTCCATCCCCTCCCAAACCCAAAACCATTGTCCTGCCTCCCAACTGGAAAACAGCCCGAGACCCCGAGGGGAAGATCTACTACTACCACGTGGTAACGAGGTAAGTGATAATGAGGTAAGCATTGGGATGGGTGGAGAACGGATGGATGCAGTGGCACCATGCATCTCCAAGCACAGGCCAGGTGGGGTGCTGCTCTGCTTGAGTCTTTCTGTGATATGGGAACACAATTGAGCTTGATCATAGTATCATTAAGGTTGAAAAAGGCCACTAAGATCAAGTCCAACCTTACTTGTCAGTGAAGAGGGCCTCCTTCATCATTCTTCAACCAGAAATTGCTGATTGAATGCAGTGAATCTTGAACTTTTTTAGAGGAACACATGCTGGGATATTTCTATAAATCCTTTTAGGATATCTTCAGATTGGACAGGGCTGGAAGAGAGAAGGAGATCTTACTTGTCCATATATTTTCTTATTTGAATATACATTTTCACATTTGAATTATTCATTTTAGCAGTTGAATGGTAGTTGTTTGACATCATGTACAGTAATTAGTATTTGGGGAATTAAGTGCTGTGCTGAAGCACACAGAGCTGCTTGGAACAAGCACGCTCCCATGTTTCTCCATGGCTGTTCCTTAAAAGCAAAAAGATTTCTAGATGCAGCTCAGCAAACCTAAGAGGCTCAGAGCACTGACTCGATGCAGTCCTCTGGGTTGCAGAGCTCATGTCCCAGCTGGAAAATAGTTGCTGTGTGAGGTCACTTCTGTACCTAACAATGCTGCTGCAGGGCTGGGCTCTTCCCATCCCTTTTGTTTAGTCTGCTTTTCAGATGACCTGAGAGTCAGAGCGAGCTGTGATGCTTTCCTGATGCATAGATAAGCTGAGTGTCATCTGTCTGTTGAGCCTTTCAGGTTCTTTATTGGGGTTTTTCTCAGGACTTCTGCTCTGCATTCTTTTTGCTGTGAGATACTTTCAGGTGCTGCTGTCCTTTGTCCTGCAGAAACAGACATTAAATCCATCCCTTAGGTCTGATGGGATGTCTCCTGCCTTTCCTCACCATAATCATGGACCTTCTGTGTTTCATGTCCATGGCCAGCTGCCCTTGGTTACTGCAAGAGTTACCAGTGGCAGAAAATGGTACAAGTTCTCTTTTTTAAAATGGCTCCTTTTCTGAGGGTGCTGTGCTCTGTTTGTTCTCCAGGCAAACCCAGTGGGACCCTCCGACGTGGGACAGCCCAGGGGATGATGCCAGCCTGGAACACGAAGCTGAGATGGACCTGGGGACCCCAACGTATGATGAAAACCCAATGAAGGTAAGCATGGAGTCAGTGATGGAAGCTCACTGCCAACATCTTGGTGGCCCACATGGATGATCCTGGGCTTGCCCGCTTGCCAAAGCAGCATGTGTTCATGCTGCAGAGTGGTGGTTGTGGGATGGTGACAGAGGGATAGCAGTGACCCAAGATGAGCCATAATAGCTGTGCTGGCCATAGGCTTTATGGGCTTTAAAATAATGCTGTAGGATCAAGGAATTTCTGTTGTTTTCTCAGCACTTGGTGCTTTTTGCAGTCGTGTGGGGGTTCCCTTCAGGTCTGGGGTCTCAGCTTTCTTTTCTGTGTTGGATCTGAAGAAGCTCAGGCTCCTTGGCAGTGAGATGGGAGCAGATGAATCTCCTTGATGGCATCCCATCTGCAGGCAGTGGCTGCCTCACTGCACGTGTCTGGCCATAGGTTTGAGGATGGAAGAACCAAACCAGGTGTTAAACCCCACTACCATCCTCCAAGCAGCTGCTAAATCATGCCATGGGTGTGCCCTGTGGCACTGTGGGGCAGAGAGGAGCCATGGAGAAAGGGTTTGTTGTTGGATTGTAATTCTGGGAGCAGTCCCCATCCTCTCCAGCCATGCTGTTACAGGGCAGAGTCTTTGTGCTGCTGGCAAAGCCATGTCTCCCTGCTCTGCTGCAGTCACTTTTCCCAACTCTTTCCATTTCCTTGCTGGGATGCTGAGGGTTAATTCAATTCATGTAATGCCTCCAAGCACTTCAGTTGGTTGGGATTCTTGGAGAGCTGACTTAAGCAATATTAATTGCAAATATTTATCTGCCTGTAAAAATGTTAATTAGAGAACGAATGAAGGCCTGGCACACACTGCTCCACCACTGAGTGTTTGCTTCTGTGACATTGCAGAGGGGTCCAGAGGAGCTTCCTAATGGGTTTTGTCCCTGGGTCTGCCTGTTCTGGGAGTCTTGGGACCTCACTGCAGAGGAGCAGAGCGAACAGTCACATCCCCAAAGCATACATGGGCACACGTGTGCCTTGGGGCTGCAAAGGCTGCCGGGCTTTTAGGTCCTTTGAGGCACACATTCAGTAGCATGCAGTGAATTTCCACTGCATCTCCCTCTGGCTGCTTTCTCTTGCTCCCTTCCTCCTTCCCACTCCATCCCCAGCATGGTTTTTCACCCCCTAGGATCTCAGGTAGGATATGAGAAACAATTTCTTCTCAAAAAGAGTGGTAATGCAGTGGCACAGGCTGCCCAGGGGGTGGTGGGGTCACCATCCCTGAAGGTGTTCCAGAACTGTGGAGATGTGGCACTGAGGGACATAGTCAGTGGTCGTGGTGGGGTTGGTTGGGGCTGGGCTTGGGGATCTCAGAGGTCTTTTTCAACCTTAATGAATCTACAATTCTGTGATTCCGTGTCCCATCCAGCCCAACTCTGCTCTGCAGCCTTTCTGTAAGGCAGTGAAACTTGCATTATAGATGTCCTCAAAGCACTGCGTGCCTTTATTTTTTTTGCATTTTCTTGCATTACAGTTTTCCTGGCAGGCAGCAGTGCTTTGGAGGAACTCAGAGGAATGAGCTGTGGTCAGACCAAGGCAGGCCAAAGCCTTGGAACAATCTCTGAGTAATGGTAACCACAGCTCTCTGTCACTGCGTTGCAAGCCCATTGCTACTGTACTTCTGTCCTAAGTGCAGCTCTTAAGCAGTAAGCTTTCAATAAGGCTGAAATCAAGACAAATCTTAGCATAGACAGAAATTATCACCCTTGCACCAATAGCTGCTAAGCATTTCTTGTCTTCACTCTTGCCCTGGTGCCACAGGGATTCCCCCCCTGCATCCCACAGAGCCTGCAGGGCAGTGTTAAGCTCCCATCCTCCGGTGTGCTCTAACTCAGAGGTAACCATTGCAGTCACCACCTTTCCTGCACAACTCACAGGGCTCTCCTGAGCTGGGAAGTCAGCTGGGGTGCCTGCACAGCCCCTTGTAGGACCACATCCCTGCTCCTGACTGCTCAGTGCCTGCGTTGTCATTGAGTCATCCAAGTTGGGAAGAACCTCCAAGATCACTGAGTCCAACCCCAGCTCACCCCCACCATGCCTACATCCCTCAGTGCCACATCTCCACGGTTCTGAACACCTCTGGGGACAGTGACCACCACTTCTGTGCCCACTCTTTCTGAGAAGGAACCCCACCATGGCTGTGCCCATGGCTGTCTCGATTGCCCTGCCACACACCTACTGGCAAGGCATTGGCTTTCGCTCTGCAGTGGGGTTGCTCACTCCATCATTTTTTCCACGGAAAGGGAAATCAATCCTGCCTCAGCCAGTGGGAAAAAACGCTGAAATTCAGAATTCTCATCAAAGCAGACAACCAAAGGTTTGTCATTTTTTCATGAACGCATCATCCGGCTCTGCTTCAGCTACTCAATGAATGCGTGTCGTTTGGACTCCCCAAGGGCCAAATCAAAATCCCATTGTTGCAGAACTGACCTGCATAGGAAGGCTCACCCTGCAGTGCTGAGCGTGGGTGGATGGCAGCAGCACAAATCTGTGACCCGGGCAAGCGTGGGAGCTTGGGATGTCAGTGGGGTTGGGCCTCACTGTTTGTTTTCTTGCACTGGGGTGTGCCCTCCTGACTGACTTTGATGCTGCTCTCCATTTGTGATCTGACATCACTGCCTTCCAGCAGTAGCCAGAGCCTGGGACCCACAGCCAGGCTGAGGGAAGAGGGATGGGGCTGCCCAGGTGATGCTGTTGGGTTCTGTCTTCCATCATTTGCTCCTGCGTGCTTACACTGTGCTGTGGCTGCTCTAGAAGTCATCTGTGGCCTCCCTCTGTCTGCTGCTGGCTGTGTTGGGGGTATAACAAAACCCTATAGGTATAAGGCTCACATTAGGGTTGTTAATGCAGAGCTGAGGCTTGTTGGAGCTCGCACCCTGAGCCCTGTGGGGCCGTGCTGGCTGCTGGCTGCTCCCCACTCTGTGGCCTCTGTGCTCACAGCTGTGCTTCCAGAATAGCTGCAGATAGCTCCAGGAACCGGTGTGGCCGGGCTGGGAGAAGGGAGGGGATGGGCTGCACTCCCCTTCTGAGTTTGGGCAGAGGGAAAGCGGCAGCAATCAGGAGCTGTGGGTCCTCAGTGGGGGAGGGTTGGCTCAAACCACACCATGAAAGCCCCCATTGCATTGCTCTCCACTGTAAGGTGTCACTGGCTTGGTTAGAAACTCACTGCCAGACTCCTGTGGGCTCATGGATAAACCTTGGCTGAATGGGAAGCCCACTTCCCTGCTGCCATCCTAATGCTGCCATCCTGTTGTCTCCTTGCACTCAGGATGTTAGGGATCCCTTCCAACTGGGAATGTTCTATGATCTGACCTCAGTTGTTGCTCCAGCTCTACGTCCCTCCCCCCACTTTTCCTAGGAAGTCACCCCCAGAGCTGCCTCCCCACACCCCCTTTAAGGACCCATCCCAAAAGCCATGAGGGGACCCCGCATGGCACGCAGGGAGTGGTGCAGAGCCATGTGTTCCCCATTAGGGCCCTTTGATGGAGGTACCCGGCGCAGGGAGCCAGCAGGGCTTTGATGTGCAGCCAGCAGGGACGCCCCAGCCCTAATTCACTCCACTCAGGGATTGCTCTCAGCCATAAAACTTCCATAGGAGCGTTTTATTGAAGCCCAGAGCTGCTTTTACTGTGGGACTTTGCAGCTCTGCTGCGCTTCCCCATCCCTTAACAAAGATGTGGCTCTGTGGTCACCCCAGCTTGGTGCCCAGCATAGCCATACCCTGTGCCACCGAGCCATGCTGGCAGTTAGGATAAAGCCAATGGATCATAATTAGGCTTTCACAGGCATGAAATAAACGGGGAGGGGGGAAGCTCTGCTTTCCTCCCCCTTGCCTCCAGCTAAACATATTTCAGCACTCATAGTGCCGACCGCAGCGCTCGGCCCCTCCCTCCCCAAAGCAGCCCCAGAACCAGCTCTGGCCATTCTGCTTTTTCCCAAAGAAAACAATAGGGTGAGAGTTGGGCAGCGCAGCCCTGCTTCTCCTGTTGGGTTCATTCTGGCATAGAGGGGCTGGGTGTGAGAAGGGGGACAGGGGAGGGGGATTTAGAGAGAGAGTTTTTGGGAGGCAGATATAGAGAGGTGGATTTAAGGAGGCAGATTTGGGGAGATGGATTTGAAGGAGTGGATATGTGGAGGCAGATACGGGGAGGCAAATTGAGAGAGTTTAATTTGGGAAGGTGGGTCTGGGGATGCAGATTTGGGGAGGTGGATTTGGGAAGTTGGGTTTGGGGTTCTGCATTTGGAGAAGTGGATTTGTGGAGGCAGATTTGGGGAGATGGATTTGAAGGAGTGGATATGTAGAGGCAGATATGGGGAGGCAGATTTAGAGAGGTGGATTTGGAGAGGCAGAGTTGGGAACGTGGATTTGAATAAGTGAATTTAAGGAGGCGGATTTGGAGAGGTGAATTTGGGGAGCTGGATTTGGGAAGGCGAGTTTGGGATTCTGCATTTGGAGAACTGGATCTGAGGAGATGGATTTGGAGAAGTGGATTTAGGGTGGCAGATGTCAGGAGGTGGATTTGGGGAGGTGGGTTGAGAGAGGTGGATTTGGGGGAGGTGCTTTTGGAGGAGTGGATTTGTGGAGGCAGATTTGGGGTGGAGAATTGAGGGAGATTTGGGAAGGTGGGTTTGGGGAGACAGATTTGGAAACGTGGATTTGAGGAAGTGAATTTAGGGAGGCAGACTGGGGAAGGTAGATTTGGGAAGGTGGGCAGCACACCTGTACCTCTCAGTGCGTGCTGGCGGGGATTGCTGTTGGAGTGCAGGAAAGAGGCAAGAGATGGCAGCAGTGGTGACATGCAGGGTGGGCTCTTTGGGCAGCTTGGTAGCGGGTGCGTGTGTGGCTCTGTGGGCACATTCTTGCTGGTAAAACCTTTCTTTGAGCACACAGGTGCTGCTGAAGTCACACTTTTTGGCTGCTGTGTTTCTGTTGGGGTCAGGGGATGGCATCCCCCGGGGTGGAGGTGGGGCATTGCTGTGATGTCTGCCTTGGGGAAGGTGGTGGTTGGGTGTGCCCTCCTCGCTCTCACGCTTCTCTAAATCCAGAGCTGACACAGCAAAAGTGCTTAATTAATTCCAATTTTCTCTTCCTATCGTTCTATCTCCCCTCCCTCCCTCCAGTCTTCCAAAAAGCCCAAGACTGCAGAAGCAGACACGTCGAGCGAGCTTGCCAAGAAGAGCAAGGAAGTCTTCAGGAAAGAGGTGAGTTATCCCTGAGCAACCCCGAGCCCCAACACGACGGGGGTGGGCACGGCTGGGGCTGACCTCTGTGCCTCTCCTACAGATGTCTCAGTTCATCGTGCAGTGCCTCAACCCCTATCGCAAACCTGACTGCAAGGTCGGCCGGATCACCACCACTGAGGACTTCAAGCACCTGGCACGGAAGGTGAGGGCACCCCGTGGGTTATGGGATGGCAGTGGGGTTCTGCAGTCGTTGAGGACCGGAGGAGGGAAGTAGGGATGGTTTCCAAGAGGGAAGTTTAATAGGAATACCAGAGAAAGCGGTGCTTGGGATGAGAGGTGACGGCCTCGAGTTGTGCCAAGGGAGGTTCAGGTTGCATTTTAGAAGAAATTTCTTCTCCAAAAGAGAGGTGATGCAGTGGCAAAGACTGCCCAGGGAGTGTGGGGTCACCGTCCTGGAGGTGTTCCAGAACTGTGGAGGTGTGGGACTGAGGATGTGGTCAGTGGGCATGGAGAGGTGGATTGAACTTGGGGATGTGAGAGGTCTTTTCCAACCTTAACGATCGCGTGATCCTTTGGTTCTGTGCTCTCTTACCAACCCCTCTGTTGCCCAGCTGACGCACGGCGTCATGAACAAGGAGCTGAAGTACTGCAAGAACCCGGAGGACCTGGAGTGCAACGAGAATGTGAAACACAAAACGAAGGAGTACATAAAGAAATACATGCAGAAATTCGGGGCCATCTACAAACCCAAAGAGGACACGGACTTGGAGTGACCGCCTCGACCCTGACCGCCCCCTGGCGCTCCCATTGCCCTCAGATGGAGGTGCTGTGGTGTGGGGCCCCGTTCAGCCCCACCATGGCAGTGCCCACCCACCACGGAGATGTGTATTATATTTTAACCTATATGTGAATATATTGATAATTTTTTTTTTTTTTTTGTTGGTTCGTTCGTTCGTTCGTTTTGTTTTCCTTTTTGCTTTTAGCCCAACACGTGCTGTTATCACGGGAACACTTTGTAAGGATAGTTTTGGGGGTTTTTCTTTTGTTTGTTTGTTTTCTTGTTTTTGTTCTGCGAGGTTTAATCTGTTATCATGTAAATATTCCGGAACGGGCTGCCCCTGGATTTCTGGCAGCCTTGTGCTATGTTGATAAGATTGATTTTACTGCTTAAATCATTTTACTTTATCCAATTTTTACTGAACTTTTTATGTAAAAAAAATTTAAAAAAAATAAAATAAAATGAAATCAATGCTGTGTCTGACCTGGAAGAGGACGGTGGTGGGGATGGACCTATGGATGGATGGCACTGCTGGGGCACGGTATGGGGATGGATGGGTTTGGGTTTTGGGTGGTGCTGTGTGGAGCCATGAGTTGAAGTGGATGGTCCTGATGGGACCCTTCCAACTCCATGATCCTCGGCAGCCCTTCGTTGTCATTTAGGGTGGGGATCCCCATCTTCCCCATAATGTGTTGGCTTTGCCCTCAGGATGAAGGGAATGGGGTTTTGCTAGCAGCATGGGGGCACCTGGGGGCTGAAAGCGCTCATTTCTGTCCCTGTGTGCTGCTGTGGGCTGACCCCAAAGGAAGGCCCACGAAGGGAGTGGGAAACGTGGGATGGAACGGGTGTGACAAACCAGTGACACAAAGGCACGTTGGCTGTTTAATGCAAAGACCACGGGCAACAGGCACGCAACATCCCAAACCCACGCTGGGACCCCAAAATACAAAAAGGACATTTCCCCCACCCCCCTAAAGTACAAAAATGACTTAAAAAAAACCAAGAGTATACGGCAGAACAAAGCTGCTGGTGGCCAAGGGCTCACCCATCCAAAGGGACCACACATCCCCGCGTCCCATCCTCCTCCTCCTCCTCCTCCTCACCCCACGGGGCCACCAGGAGCCCCCTGGATGGGCTCACACCATTGAGCTGGCATCTCCCGGCCCCGCCAGGCACTCGGCCACGTCCTGCCGTCCCATAGCAGCCAAGGCCAGGCAGAGGGCTTCCACTGTGGCCCCTTCTGTGGCTGCCCAAGTGGCGAGCAGGGTGCGGGCGGGCGCCTGGCCGCGGGCGAAGGTGCCGATGGCCTCATCCCCGTAGCCCAGGCGGGCGGCCAGCCCACGCCAGTCCCCGCTGGGACCTCCGCTCTCCAGCAGCCGTTCCACCTCCTCCCGTCGCTGCTGTGGGACTGAGCTGTAGGGTCGGGTTTCCAGACGGGGTGCTGTGGGATTGGGGTCAGCGTTGACGCATCAAAACTTGTGCTGGTGACCCCGCCGGCACCCCGGTGTTGCCGCTCCTGTGGCATCTCCTGCTCCCTGCATGAGTGCTCCCAACCCCATCTGGGTGTTCTTCTGTGCTGAGGTGCACCCTCACCCCATTCAGATGCTCCTTAAGGTATGGGCAATACCCAAATCCCATCTGGGTGCTCGAAACCCCATCTGGGTGCTCTCCAAGCTTTGGTGCTCCCCAGCCCCATCCAGATCATTCACAAGGATTAGCTGCTCCCCAACCTTGTTGAGATGATCCACAAGTTATGGGTGCTCCTCAACCCCATCCCTAAAGTATGGGTGTTCCTCACACCTATGGACATGATCCCGAGGTATGGGTGCTCCCCCACCTCACCTAGATCATCCCCGAATACTATGCGCTCCCCAACCCCATCCAGACAATCCCCAAGAAATGTGTGCTCCCCAACCCCAATAGATGATATCCCCATTGTGTGTGTGCCCCTCAAACCCATCAGGATTATCCCCAGAGGTTTGGGTGCTCCCCAACCCCATTAGATCACCCCCAAGCACTGGCTGGCCCTCAATCTCATCCCTAATGCGTGGCTGTTCCCCAGCCCTATGGGGATGATCCCCAATACATGGGTGCTCCCCAGTCCCAACAGATGATCCCCAAGGTATGGGTGCTCCCCAGCCCTATTTGCATTATCCCCAAGGATGAGGTGCTTCCCAACCCCACCTGCGTGATCTCAAAGGTACGGATGCTTCCCAACCCAATTTGCTCCACACCAATCCCTCCACAAGACCTCCATCTCCCTTAGATGCCTCCAGACACGGGGTGCTCCTTTACCCCATCCCACCACAGCCAAAGAAATGACGGGACAGCCCACCCCCCCCCCCCCCCCCCCCCCAGCTATGGGTGTTGCTCACCCTTGCCGATCTGGTGTGGCTCCTGCAGGCTGTGTGTATCCAGGAAGACCCCGCTGTCACTGTGCAGCTTCTCGCCCTCGGCCGCCGTCCCCAGCTCGGCTGCTCGTGCCTTGGCCAGCTGCTGCTTCTGCCTGCACGTGTGCCAGCTGCGCCGCGTCACCCACTGTCCCTTCACCCCCAATTCCACCCCCCGCCCAAGAAAACCCAAACCTACCACTTGAAAGCCACGTAGGCGAGGAGACCCACCACCACAGCAGCCAGGAGGGAGCAGTACACGGGGATGATGTTCTGCCCCACGTCCTCAGGGAGGGGAGGGATGAACGTGGAGGTGGAGGTGGCTGAGGCGGTGGGGCCTGTGCTGTTCTCTTTGGGGGGGTTTCCTTCGGTCTGTTCTGGGATATGCTGGTCCTTCTCTGTGGGGATGACGGATTAGAAAACCCTTCACGCTCCCACTGGTGTCGCTGCCTCGGTTTCCCCTTGGAATGGGGTGGGGGTACCCAAAATGGCACCCACAGGTGGGACCAGGATAGGTTTTGGGATGGGACGAAATCAGATCCAGTGCTATGGGGTTAAAGGGAGAGGTGCCCCTTCCCATCAAACCTCCCCCATCCCTTCCCAACCACATCAAAGCCCCAATGCCGGCAGCGCCGGGAGCATCTGCTGCATGCGGGGCGTGATGACAGCCGTGGGGCAGCAGCTGGCGGTGGTGGGGAGGGGGGAATGTGGGTGGGGGGGGCTCTGAGGGGGGCTCAGAGCTCCGAAAGAGCGGGAACGTACAGGAACAGGCTGCCCAAGATCGTGGGGAGGGGGGGGGGGGTCATCATCCCTGGAGGTATTCCAGAACAGTGGAGATGTGGCACTGAGGGATGTGGTCAATGGGCACGGTTGAGATGGGCTGGGGTTGGACTCCGGGGTCTTAAGAGATCTTTCCCAACCTTAATGATTTGGGAGGCTCAGAGTATGGGGTGTGGGGATAAGGGGAGCTTTGGGATCACTCCGTGGCACACTGCACCTCCAATTTTCTTTGCTGTACACCCTAAGAGTGAGGAGCATGCCTCAGATGGGGAAACTGAGGCACAGCCCCGCAGCGTCCCATAGGGACTCACTCATGCAGAGCGTGTCGGAGAGGCGGCTGCACGCACGGTGCATCACTTGGCCAGGCTCACAGCCAGGCTGGCAGGGCAGGCTGGGCAGCTGGGTGCTGTGCAACTCTGAGAAGGAGCCCTGGGGACAAGGCTGGCACTCGGCGTCCCGCTGCACAGCCCCATAACCCTCCTGGCACAGCCTGCAGGGCTGGCACGGCTCAACACCAAGAAGGTGTGGTCTGTGGGCACACAGGGGTGGCAACAGGGGATGGCGTGGGGCTCTGGGGTTGCACTCACTCTGGGCGCAGGGCTCACACTGGGTGTCGGTGAGGCTGCAGGGCACGTCCGCCCCAAAGCCTGGAGGGCAGGAGGAGCAGCACTCGCCGGACTGAGTGCAGGCACCGCTGGGGCACGGCGGGCTGTGGGCTGACACCTGCCCAGAGACATGGGGGGAGTCATGTGGGGTGTCCTGCAACAGCCACAGCTTCCCTGAACCGACAGCACCATGTCCACTTCACTGCCCAGCACATCCCTTAACTCTGCCCCGTCCCATCCCCTTAACTCTGCCCATCCCAACCCCTTAATTCTGCCCATCCTTTCCCCTTAACTCTGCCCATCCCAACCCCTTAATGCTGCCCATCCTTTCCCCTTAACTCTGTCCATCCCAACCCCTTAATTCTGCCCATCCTTTCCCCTTAACTCTGCCCATCTCAGCCCCTTAATTCTGCCCATCCTTTCCCCTTAACTCTGCCCATCCCAACCCCTTAATTCTGCCCATCCTTTCCCCTTAACTCTGCCCCGTCTCACTCCCTTAACTCTGTCCATCCTATCAACTCTGGCCCATCCCCTTAATTCTACCCATCCTTTCTCCTTAACTCTGCCCATCCCATCCTCTTACTCTGCCCCATCACATCCCTTTAACTCTCCTTCATCCCATCTCCTTAACTCTCCTCATCGCATCCCCTTAATTCTGCCCATCCCATCCCCTTAACTCTGCCCCATCCCATCTCCTTAACTTTGCCCATCCCATCCTCTTAACTTTGCCCTATCCCATCCCCTTAACTCTGCCCCATTGCATCCCCTTAACTCTCTCCCATCTCATCCCCTTAACTCTGCCCTGTCCCACTCCCTTAACTCCATCCATCCTATCAATCCTGGCCCATCCCCTTAACTCTGCCCATCCCATCCTCTTCACTCTGCCCTATTGCATCCCTTCAACTCTCCTCCATCCCGTTCCCTTTACTCTGCCCACCACATCCCCTTAACTCTGCCCATCCAATCCATCTAACTCTGCCCATCATTTTCCCCTTAACTCTGCCCATCCTTTTCCCCTTAACTCTGCCCTACTAACTCTCCTCCATCCCGTTCCCTTTACTCTGCCCACCACATCCCCTTACTCTGCCCCATATCCCCTTAACTCTGCCCTTCCCACCACCTTAACTGCATCCCCGCTCAACACCCACAGACTCTCCCACCCGTCCCCCCACCAAAGAATCCCCCTCCCAGTTTGGGGCTGCTCAGATTACCCCTCCCCACAAACAAAGCCCCCAGTTGGCCCCACTAGGGTTGTGTGGGGCCGTATCCTGAGTGGGGCTGAGCTGGGAGGGGGGGGTCGGGGGGGTCCCAGTCCCATGTGGGTCCCACACGGTGCCCCTGGCCCTCAGCTTGCAGCCAGATGGGGTGGGGGGGAGGGAAAGGGGGGGGATGTCCCATGCATGGAGAGGGGGAGGGGGGGGGAACATGCAGGGAAATAATGCAGGGAAACAGAGCAAAATAAGGCAAAATAAGGCAAAGTGTGGCAAAACAAAGTAAGCAAAGTAAGTTGAACGAAAGTTAAATGATGTAAAAACACAACAGAGGAAATTAATAGAGGAAAATAATAAAGGAAAATAATGAGGAAAATAAAGAATGAAGGAAAATAAAGTCGAGTATGAAGGGAAATAAAGGAAAATTAAGGAAATTAAAGGAAAATTAAAGCAAAATGCAGTAAAAAAAAGTGAAGTAAAATAAGATAAAGTAAAAAGCAGTAAAATACAGAAATAAGGAAAAAAGAAGCAAGATGCAGCAAAATAAGTAAAAATAAAATGCTGTAAAGAAAGGTGAAGATTAAGAATAAGTGCAGTAAAATGAGGTAAAATAAGGGGAAAAAAAAGCAAATTTTACAGTAAAGTAAAACGAGACGAAGTAAAGCAGCAAAACGAAGAAGGCGCAGCGATGTGCAGGGAAGCAGAACAACACGGGGCGAAAGAAAGTAAAATGCGACAAAGTAAAGCGAGGAAAAGGGAAGAAGACGGAAAGTAAAACAAACTTAAATAGAGCAGAGAGAAAGCAAGCAGAATAACGCCACAAGAGAAGAGAAAAAAAGAGCGGACCTGCGGGCAGAGCGGCGCGGATAGCAGCAGGCACAGCGCCCGCGATAGGCGCAGCGCCGCGCAGCCCCACCGCATGGCGGGGCCGGGCCCCCACAGGGCGCTGCTCAGCTCGGTTCGGCTCGGTTCGGCTCGGCTCGGCGCGGTTCGGCTCCGCTCGGTTCCCCCCGGTCTCGTCTCCGCTCCGCTCGGCCCGGCTCGGCTCGGCTCGGCGCGGCCCCGCAGGCAGGGGCGCGGCGCCACGCCATTGGCTTGAGCTATGTGGGCGGGGCTAAGGGATGCCACGCCCATCGCCGCTCGGCTCGGCTCGGCTCGGCCCGGAGCGGTTCGGGACGGGGTTCGGTACGGCGGAGGCAGGAATGGGTTGGGTTGGTTCGGACCCCAGTGGGCTCGGTTTGGTCCCGAGCATTTTGGACTGTTTGAACCCAGTTCAGCTTTGTTTAGCTCAGGTCCGGCCCAGTTCAGATGGTTCTGAATTTGTTCAGATGGTGTCCTGACCTGTCCAGCCCCATTCAGCCCAGCTCAGCCCAAATCCAGCCTGGTTTAACCCCATTCAGCCCAGTTCAGCCCAGCTCATCCTGGTTCAGCCCAAATCAGCCCAATTCAGCCCAATTCAGCCTAATCCATCCCAGTTCAGCCCCACTCAGCTGGATTCATCCCAGCTCACCCAATTCCCCCTCAACTTCAGCCCAGGACCTGTAGGGTCACGTGGCCTCTGCATGTCCCAGTTCAACCCTACTATTCTCCCAGGACCCCATGGAGCATCCCCATTCCCCCCATACTCCCATCACCATCTCCACAACCCACCCTGCCCCACATCTGAGCCACCCGGGTCTAGTGATTTCAATGGGGCAGTTATAGGGTGACAAGTAGGGTGCTGTCCTCACGGCCTTCATTGTACCCCAGGAAGTCCCCAAAGAGCACAAAGTGCCCAGAGATGGGAAAAGCAACTTTATTGACCCCTCCTGAGGAAGTGGGTGCAGAATCTCAGCACAAATATGGGATCTCAGCATGATTGTAGAATCTCAGCGTGGGTGTGGGATCTCAGCGTGAGTATGGGGTCTTGGGTGTGGGATCTTAGGATGCATATAGGATCTCAGCGTGGATGCAGGATATTGTTATGGGTGTAGGATCTCAGTGTGGGTGTAGGATCTCAACATAGGTGCTGGAACAAGCTGTCCAGAGAGGCTGGATCCATGGAGGTGTTCAAGGCCAGGTTGGATGGGGCCCTGGGCAGCCTGGTCTAGCACTGGATATGTAGGTTGGTGGCCCTGCTTGTGGCCATGATCCTTTGGGTCCCTTCCAATCCCAACCATTCTATGATTCCATGATCTTGGTGTAGGTGTGGAATCTCAACGTGAGTGCAGGATCTTGGTGTAGGTGTAGGACTTTAGGATGGGCACAGGATCTCAGCATGGATATAGGACATGATCAGGGCTGGAGGATCTCAGTGTGGTTTCATTATCTTGATGTGGGCGTAGGGTCTCCTCATGGGCGTAGGGTCTCCTCATGGGTGTAGGGTCTCCTCATGGGTGTAGGGTCTCCTCATGGGTGTAAGATTTCATCATGGGCGTAGGATCTCATCATGAGTATAGGGTCTCATCATGGGTGTAAGATCTCATCATGGGCGTAGGATCTCATCATGGGTAGGATCTCATCATCGGTGTAGGATCTCATCGTGGGTGTAGGGTCTCCTCATGGGTGTAGGGTCTCCTCATGGATATAGGGTCTCCTTATGGCTCCACAACCTCATGATGCTCATAGGATGTCAGCATGGCTGCAGGATCTCAGTGTGGTTACAGGATCTCGTGATGGCCATGAGGATCTCAGCAGGGTTGCAAGATCTCGGTGTGACTGCAGGATCTTGGTGTAGGTGTAGGATGTCATAGTGGGCACAGGACCTCGTTATGGCTATAGGACCTCACTGTGGGCGCAGGACCTCATTATGGGCAGTGGGTTGGGGCCCTACCAGCCACGCACGGGGTGCCATAGGGCCACCACCTGTCCCTCCTCATGCACGTAGTACACAGGGTGCATGGCCGCCGTAGCACACGCCTGCAGGGGAGAGTAGGGTGACACACGGGGTGACAATGGGGACAAGGGGATGGGGGACAGCACTCACGTGGTATGGGATGAGCGCCAGCACGCTGCCCACGGGGAACTTCCCAAAATCCATCCGTCCATCAGCGTGCTCCAACAGCCCGTGCTCCTGCGTCAGCCCCACCAACCTGCGAGGTCACACCGTCATGTCCCTGGACCACCATCCCAACCCCATCCCTGACCCCATCACTCACCGCAGCTCGGGGTGCCCATCGATGGCAGCACAGCCCTGGGGGCCCCGTCCTGCCCCTGCCCCGTGCAGACTGAGTGCTGTCCAGCCACAATCCACCAGCAGCTGCCCTCGGTGTGCGTAGTGCCCGATGACCCTTGTGAGGACACGGATGGCCACATCCTGGGGCTGGCAGGAGCCCAGCTGTATTTGCTGGAGGTCTGCAGAGAGCCGTGGGGTTGGGGACGTGCTGGGACAGGGTGGGGCAGTGGGGTGCTGTCGGTACTCACCGTAGAAGATGTAGTTGCCCGGGTGCAGCTCGGTGAGTTGGGACATCTCAGGAATGGGGTGGCTGCAGGAGGGAGTGGAGCCGATGCTGGCGTGGGGACAGGGAACACCGGCCTGACGCAGCCTGGGGGGGAGGGGAAGGAGGAAAGTCACCCATTGGGTGTCACCACTGCCGTGCCATCGAGTGGGGCCAAATGTATCCCCAGCATAATGGAGTGACACCACAAGGGGGTCTGGGTCTCATCCAGGTGTGGAAAGGGACCGTCCAGGTGTGGTGCCAGAACTGTTCAGATGTGGAAAAGTTAACACCCCCCCCCCCAAAATGTGCTGGGGCCCACCCAGATGTGCAGTCACCAACCAGATGTGGAAGAGGATCCCCCATGAAATGTGCCAAGGCACCATCCTGATGTGGAAGAAGTTCCCTCCCAACCAAAATTGTGCCAAGGAATAATCCAGATGTGCCATTGCCATCCAGATGTGGTGTTCACCCCCCCCACCCCCCCCATAGGTGACTGTTAAAAGGGACACCCAGATAAGGTCAATTACCACCCCAAGATGTGCCAGAGCACACACTCTATTGTGCCCAGCATCTTTTCAGATGTGCAAGAACCAAATCCCAATGTGCAGGGAGCCCCCATGTTGTGCCTGGGGTCTCCCTCTTGGGTTCATCCCCCCCAAATGCACCCCACATGTGTCAGGCATAGTACATTCTGACGCTGAGTTGAAGGAAATGTGTCCCAGATCTTGAAAAATGGGGGCTCATAAGGGGAACCCTGCACAGCTGGCCTTGAACCCCTTGAATGTTTGGGGTATTTTGAGCTGGAGAATGTCCCCATGCACCCGGAGATCCCACTGACCTCAAGGGAAGGGAGAAACATCCGTCTGCAATTCACTTCGGGATGTGAAACTCCACTCAACCCTTCCCCGGGGGACAAAAGGGAGGTGGGCAGACTGGGGCCGGGACACATCAAAGGGGTTTGGGGCCATCCCCTTCGGCCCCCTGGGGCTCAGGGCTTTGTGGGGCCGCACTTTATGGGGCCTGCAGGAAGAGGATGATTTGCATTTACAACCAGCACATTGGGGCTGGAGGTTTTATGGGATGGACAGAGCAAAGGGCTCAGCCCCTATAAAAATTCCCCTTAATTCTAGCCAGGTTTGGGGTTGGGTGGTGTGTACAATGGGGTCCCTATTGGGGCACACACTCACGCAGCCACAAAGCCGAGGACAGCGTTGGTGGTGGTCCTGGCGATGGCCTGGATGGCGTCTGCCCCGCTGCAGCCATAGGTGTTCCCACAATGTGCATAGACCCCAACCAATGTCACCTCCTCGGGTGCATCGTTGGCGATGGCCTGGGCCAGCTCCAGGGCAGCGGGGTCCGTTGGGCGCACGCCAGCTGCCAGCAAGGAAACAGGGTCATGGGGATGTAAGAATGGGAGTGGGATGCTGCTATGGGGTGGGTGGGATTGGGGGTTCTGTGATGGGGAGGGTTGGGGATGTCCTTCCCACATGAAACGTAAATGTGGAGCCTATATCCTAATACTAGCCCTAACCATAACCCTAACACTAATTCTAATGCCTAACTCTCAACCTATCCCTAATCCATAATCCTGACACTAAGCCTAATCCTAATGCCTAAGCCTAAACCTGCAAGCTCTGGGGACACATGGGACATCTCTCTCCACGGAGCATCCTTGGGGTGGATGAAAAAAGCTTTTTGGGATTATTAGACCCATGTTGGCTTGAGCTGCTGTGAGCTTTGGGAACATCCCTCTCCCACTGACCATCCACCCTTGGGGTGGTTGAGTGTAAGTGAGGATTTTGAGACTCATGGCCCCATATTGGTAAGCTGGGAGTTTTGGAGGCACAAGGGACTTCCCTTCTTCATTGACCATCCTTGGGGTAGTTGGATGCAAATAGGGCTTTTGGAGCTGATGGCCCCATATTGGTAAGCTGGGAGTTTTGGAGGCACAAGGGACTTCCCTTCCTCACTGACCATCCTTGGGGTGGCTGGGTAAATTAATAAGGCTTTTGGGGCTGATGGACCCATAAGTAACTTGAGCTAGAGGAAGCTTTGGAGGTACGTGGACCATCATTCCATGAAACAGCCTTGGAGCGGGCGCTAAGGGGGCTTCTGGGATTCATGGACACATGGTGTTACGAGGGCTGGGGGCTTTGAGGACACACAGAACATCTCTCCATGGAAGATCCTTAGGGTGGATGAAAAGGTTTTTTTGGGGATTAATAGACACACGTTGGCTTGAGCTGCTGGGGCTTTGGGGCAACGTGGGCCATCTCCTCATGGAGCATCTTGCAGTGAATGGTGAGAAAGATGTTTTGGAGACACTGACCCACCCCATCCTCCCAACCCACAGGCATCAGGGCCTTGGAGACCCCTAACCCCATCCCCAATCGTCATCCCCACCTCTGCCGTTGCCGCAGTCGAGCTTCAGCCAGACGAGCCAGCGTTTGCCATGGGCCAGTGGCCGCTGCCGCAGGCTGGCCAGCGCTTCGGGGCGATCCAGCAGCACGTGGAAGGCTTCCAGGCGCTGTGCCAGCCCTGCACACTCCTCCAGCCGTGTGGTGGGCAATGGGTAGGCCAGCAGGATGTCATCAAAGCCACCGTCCGCAAAGAACCGCGCTTCGGCCAACGTGGAGACGGCGATGCCGCGCCGCGTGCCGCCGGTGGCCAACAAACCGCCTTCCCTTTAGGCACCATCCATGGGACGAGGTGATAATGGTGGGAATGATGGGGATAACGGGGATGTTGGGGACGCTGGGGACAAAGGGTGTGGGTGGCACTCACAGCGTCTTGTGGGTCTTGACGTGGGGTCGCAGGCGGACGCCCAGGGTCCGGCAGTGCTCCCGCATGCGCTCAGCGTTGCGATGCGCCGTGGTGCGGTCGATGGTCAGTGCTGGGGTGGGCAGCGTGTCCAGGTGGGCACCCAACCACATGGCCACTCTTCTGGAGAGACTTTTTGAGGGCGTTCCGGGGTGGCTGGTCACCACTCTCGACCTGCAAGCTGAGGGACTGGGGAGGGAAGTGCTGGGAGGTCCAGGGGGGATGGGTGAGAGAGTTGGCAGTCTTGGAGTAGGGATATTTGGGATAAGGACAGCTGGAGCATCTGTATTACCTGGGTCAGGACACCTGGATCTGGAATACTAGGAGATAAGAACAGCTGTGGCACTGGGACACCCAGGGACAGGGACACCTAGAAGACTGAGAACAGGAACAATGAGGGATAGGGATGTGATGTTGGGACACCTGGAACACGTGGGTCAGCGACACTTGGGATGTTGTGGGAAACCTGAGAGATTGGAAACTGGGATGCTGGGGCATAGGGACTCCTGATGCTGGGACACCTGAAACACCTGGGTGACCTGGAAGGTTGGGAATGGGGACTCTGGGTGATAGGGCACCTGAGACAAAAACATGTGGGACACTGGGAGTAGGGACACAGGGGACTGAACACCTGGGTCAGGACATGTGGGATGAGGACACATGGGATAACAGGAGTAGGAACATCTGGGTCAGGAGCACTTGGGTCTAGGATACCTGGGGACAGCAACAGCTGGGACATTAGGAACAGGGACACCTAGGGACAGCACAAGGACACTGGGAATGGGGATATAAGGGAACAGAGACACCTGGGTCACCTGGGTCAGGGACACCTGGAGACATTGGAAACAGGGACACTTGCAGACAGGGACACCTGGAACTGGGATTTCTGATGCCAGGACACATGGAACACCTCGGTCATCTGGGACAGGGACACTTGGGTCTGTGACACCTGGGGACAGGGACACCTGGGACTGAGACACACGGAGAAAGGGACAGTTGGGACACTTGGAACAGAGACACCTGGGGACAGGGACATCTAGAGGTTAGAGGGGCACCTGGGACAGGAATACCTAAGATAATAGGAACAGGGACACGGGGGACATCTGGGACAGGGAAATCTGGGATAGGGACACAGCGAACAGGAGTGTCTGGGAGTTGGACACCTGGAACATAGACCTATGGGACCAGGACCTATAGGACTGGGACAGTGGGACAGCCGGGCCCAGGACCTGGGGTCAGGGACACAGGGACAGTGCCACCTGGCACTGCGATGGGGTTCTCCCTGTCCCTGCAGGAGTAGTGGCAGAGGTTGACGTCCCTTGGGGAGTGCCCTGTGCCTCAGTTTCCCCACAGGTTCCCACCAAAGCCATCCCAGCAGCACCCCAAGCCCTCCCGTCCATCTGTCCGTACCTCACTGCCGTGGCTGCTCTCGGCGCGGCTCCGGCGGCCTCTGGCCGTGGCTGTGCTGGTGCAGCTCCACGTGATGCCGTGGGCACCCGCGGCCAGCCCTGCCCAGGGACAGAGGTCGCTGCCAGCCGTGGGGCCCCGGCAATGGCAGGGGCAGAGGAGGACACGGGCGCTGACGGTGCTTGGCGATAGGATGCCAGCAAGGAGGTGGGGAAGGGATTTGGGGTCACTGAGACCCTGCGCATTTGTGACATGTGGGGACCTTGCTGCTGAGACCCCTGCGCTGGTCACACGTGGGGACATAGTTGAGACCCACATGCTTGTAACACGTGGGTTACAAGCTGAGATCCATTACACTCCTAACACGTGGGAACAATGCTGCTGAGCCCCCTACACTCATGACACAAGTGGGAGCAATGCTGCGGAGATCCTGTGATGGCGACATGCAGTGATCTGGCTGCTGAGCTTGTCACAACACGTGGGGATTGAGATCCATCACACTCGTGACATGTGGGAACACAGCTGAGATCTCCTCCACTCGTGACAAGTGGGGACATAACGGAGACTGCTACATCTGTGACACAGAGGGACACAGATGAGACCCCCCTCAACACTCACAACATGAGGGGATATAGCTGAGACCCCATGCACTCATGACACCAGGGGACACGGCTGCTGAAACCTCCTGATGGTGACATACGTGGACCAGGCTGAGACCTCCCCATGCCTGTGATAGGTGGGGACACAGCTGAGACCCCCCGCGCTCGTGACATGGGACAGGAGGTGGCTGCCACGTGCACCCGTGTGCCAGGCAGGCTGGGGACAGCTCAGACAGCCTGCAGGGACATGGGGCCACTGGCCCCTCGCCCGGAGCACAGCCAGTGCCAGGCCAGCCGTGCTATGTAGGGCAGGAAGAAAAGAAGGGCCCCGTGACCTCACCGCATCCCAAAAACAGAGCAGGGGAGGGGGGGGGGGGGGGAAGAATGTCCCTAACAGAGACAGCGCAGGGCAGACAAAAGCCTTGTGCACATTTATTTCTTATAGACAGATATATTATTCTTTTTCTTTTCTTTCTTTCTTTCTTTTTTTTTTTTTTTTTTGTAAAAGAGCTAGAAATCGATAGAAAAAACACTTGGGGGGGGGGGGACGGGGGGATGCAGCCGGCTCCTGGCCAGCAGGTGTGAGGGGGGGATGTGGTACCCCCTTCCCAGCAAGGGTTCCCCCCCAGCACCTCCTCCCCCCCTGTGTCCGTGCTGTTGCCCCCATCCCAATGGGGCTGGATAAGGCCACGGCATGGGGCCGAGCATGCAGCCCCCGTGGGGCTCAACCCTCCTTATCCTCACCCCCCGGCTCGCAAGGGGCTCGGGGCGCTGCTGCAGGAGGATCGGTGTCCCCCTTCATGCCGTGCCCCCCAGGAGGGGCCGGGTGCTGTAGGAAGGCCATCGGGGCCGGGTGTGGGGTGCCAGCCTAGGACTTGCCCTCGGTGGGGTTGTACTCTGTTTCACCAGCTGAGACCTGGGAGATGCGGCGGGTGGAACGCCAGAGCCGCCGGTGGAACTGGCCCGGGCGCACCTAGGGGATGAGGAGGTCAGCAATTACCCCACAGCTCATCTCAGTTCCCTTCCATATCTCCCTCCCCATCCTCTTCCATAGCTCTAAGCCCATCCTCATCCCCTTTCACATCTCCAACTCCATCCCCATCTTCATCTCCAATTTCTTCCACAACTCCAGATTCATCCTCACCCCTCCGTCACCCCATTCTAAGTTCTCACTCCAGTCCTTCCTCCATCTTCTGCATTCATTTCCTGATCTGCATCCCCATCCCTATCCCCAATTCTTTCCTCAACCCCACCCACAACTCCCCTCTCTTCTCCCACTTCCACCCAAGCCCCATATCCTACCCTTGGGTGGATCCTCATTCCCATCCCCATCCCAGCCATCCTGTCCCATCCATCCTGTCTGTCCTAACCCAATCCAATCCATCCATTCTGTCCCAACCCATCCTGCACCAATCTAACCCATCCATTGTCATGCCCCATCCCATCCCAACCATTCTGACCCAACCCAACCTGTCCATTTTGGCCCAACCCAACAGTTCCCTCACCCAATACACACATTCTGTCCCACTCCACCCCAAACCATCCCAAACTATCCATTTTGCCCCATCTCATCCCAACCAACCCATCCATTCTATCCCATCCCATCCTGTCCAATTTCAACCCACCCCATTCCAACCCAGTCCAATCATACTCTACCCCATCACCATCCCCATCCCTCTCTGCTCTGGGTGCAAGGAGGACAAGCAGAGCTCCTCAGTTCAGCTGAGCACAGGGGATGCACCTCTGTGACCTCCCTCCACCTCCTGCCTTGACTCCCCAGTCCTTATGGCTGTGCTCACCTCTGCAGGTTGCCCGGCACCCACCACAATCAGCTTGCCATCCTCTAGCCCCACAAGGATGTGGCTCTTCTCCTTGGTCACCGACACGCTGTGGATGGGCACTCGCATGGGCACAGGGTGCACTGCTGCCTGGAGGCTGCAAAGAAAAGAAGACGTGGGGGATTGGAACCAATGGGAATCTTAAGGGGGTGTCAGCAGGACAGGCACAATGACATCAGATGTCACGTTGAGTGACACAGTTCAGTGGGCATGGAGGTGATGAGCTGATGGTTGGACTTGGATCTTAGGGGTCCTTTCCAGCCTCAACATTCAATTATTCTGTCCCTCACCTCTGGAGGTCACGGATCTCCAGCCCACACTGCATGGTCCCCAGCACCACAAACTCCTCCGTCATGCACATGGCTGTCACCTCCTGGTCCAGCGGGACGGAGGCAAGGTGCTTCCCATTCACTGAGTAGAGGTGCAGCGTGAATTTATCCTTCAAAAGAGAGCAAAATGAGGAATAATGGAGAGAAAGGAGTGGGGGACATGGGGACACCAGCCCTGCCGTGCCACCTCACCTTCAGGGAAGCACGCTCGCCTACAGCAGTCTGGGTGACAATCTGCCCCTCTGGCCCCACAGCCAGGTGGGTGATGGCAGCAGGCAGCGAGCTCTCACCAGGGGGCCGCAGGGACTTCATGAAGAGCCCCCGCTGGATGGTGTGGATGATGATGGTGCCATCCTAAGGAGAAAGGAAACAAGGTGGTGGTGGTTGGTGCTGCTCGGTGGCTGTGACACCTAGAGATGAGCCACACCACCTGCCCTGGCTGACCTTGGAGCCGGAGACAGCCATGTCTAGCTCGGTGCTGATGGCCACGCAGGTCACCTCGTCATCATGGCCATACAGGACCTGGATGGGTTTGGGGGCCAAGCCGCTGGAAAACCCGCCCTGGTGGAGAGCACACAGGGACCTTAAGGACCTTGCTGTGCCACTGCACACTCTCAGCAGTGACTGTCTTTATGCTAAGAGCTGGCACAAGGCGCAGCTTCCTACCTGCTGCAGGACCTGCCACACCATGCAGGTGGTGTCCCGGGAGCCAGAAATGAGGTAGATGCCACACAGGTCGAGTGCCAGGCAGGTAACAACATCTGTGACATGCAGGGAGACAGTGTGAGCTGCTGCTCCTCTGCCAAGGTGCCTCAGCGTCAGGTGGCACCAAGAGAGATACAGAGATGGAGTCTGGGGAGATGTCCCTGCATAGTCTCAGATCCCCTGGCATCCCATGAAGGGAGATACTGTACCTATGTGCCGAGTGATGTGCCCAATGACCTTCCCCTTGCCCAGCGAGGTGACACGCAGGCTGTTGTCCCAGTGTCCCCCACTGAAGAGTAGTTTCCCATCAGGGGACACAGCCAGAGTGCGGGAGCACAGGTCGGCACCGGGGGCAAAGGGGCCCTGCAGAAAACGCTGGGTCCTGGAGTGGAGGGACATGGGATGGTGACAAGGACACAGGCAGGTGAATGGCATCACCAGCACCCCATGATGCTGTGTGACCCAAGGAACCCAGGGACAGAGGATATCCTTGCGGGCTCACTTTGCATTGGAGACGGTGGGGTCTTTGGTGAAGCTGAAGTAGTTGGAGATGTTCTTGTCATAGGGCAGCCAGCTGTGGGTCCCCAGCAAACCATTGGCACTCACAGTAACCTGGGCAGAGGTGTTGACAACAGTGACACGACCCAGGGACACCCAACACCAGTCTCCTCCAGTTCCCTTTGCTCACCAGGACATCGGGGGATCCCTGAGTGATGAAGGAGTGCGCCTGGTTCTTGGGGACCACAGCTTGCACCAGGGACACACCATCGCTGATGCCCTGCAGGGAACACACAGTCAGTGGGTCCCCTCCTCATTGGTGCCCCCGTCACCCCATGTCCCTGTCCCCACCTCCACAAAGAAGGACTTGAGCTGGTCCAGGTTCTCGAAGACGTTGGGTGGACGGGTGTCCAGGCGTGCGAGCCTTCGAGCTGCGCTCTCAGCCGACATCCGGGCAGGATGGGGTTCCTGGGGGGAGAGAGCCATGAAAATGGGGTAGCACCTCCTCAAACGAGGAAGGGGGCTTTGGTTTTTCAGAAGGAATGAGCCACCTTGAGCAGCTGGCAGGGTGTCTGCCCGAAATTGCTGATGATACCCTCCAAAGCCTTCCTCTGTGTCTCATCAGCGATGGCATCCAGGTCCACAGCACCTGGGGATGGGGGTGTCAATGAGGCCACCCAGTGGACACCCTCCCACCCTGTCCCCCTGGCTCACCCTCATATGTGCAGTAGTAGAAGACGTTGAGGGCCTCCACAGCAGCTGGGCCTCGCTGTTTGTACCCAAAAATGAGATCGATCCACTCGTGGAGGTGGGCTGAGACGTACTCTGATTCCTGAGTGGGCACTGGGTGTCAGGGGGGTTGGGAATGCCTGTTTTCTCCCCAGAATGATCCCACTCCAGCATCTCACCAGGGCTTTGCGGTGTTGGTAGATGAAGTCCTCACGGGAGCGTGCCCACCGTGGCAGCACCACGTCGCTCACCTTCTCGTTGGACATCTGCAGGCAGCCCAGATCGAAGCCTGTGGGCAGAGTGCAGTCAGCGGTCAGGGGTACAACCATCCTATCCCTGTCCCCATCCCCGTCCCTCCATTACCATTCTGGTTCTCCAAAAATTCGGGGAAGTAGAAGAATTCAGGGATGAGCTCCTTGACGTCCACAGGGTTCTCCATGCGGGCTTGCCATGCTGCTGGCACCGAGTGGAACTGCCGGTCTGAGCAGTCAAACCTGGAAGCACGGGGCATCTGTGGGACTCTGGGGATGGCAGTGGCTCTGCCCCAAGCCCTGGGTCCCACTGCTGGATGCTCACCGGCCGCTCTGAAGCTGGATGTGCAACGTGGTGAAGGGCTCAGTACGGATCAGGTAGTGCATGACGCCCGCTGCGTTCGAGTAGTGCGTACCGTAGTGAAACTTGTCCACAGTGCCTGTGGGGTCTTCAAAGCTCTCGTACCTGCGGTGGCAAAGCAGGGGTGTCAGGGCAGGAGCTCTGATCCCCTGATCCTTCTTTCTGGGGCTACTCACTTCTCCTTCACATCCCGTGCATGCCTCTCATTGGCAACCCCAATGGGTTTGGACAGGTCCCGAAACACAGATGGGTTGGTGAGGTCAAGTGTCTCTGAGACGTAGTCCCGCAGGATCCAGGGGAACTGGGTGGGGAAGGAAGTGAGTCAGGCTGGGGGGCTTCCAGGGCCACTGTTAAGTTTGGGGAGGGGACGCAGAGTGCTCACCACGGGGTACTGTGAGAGGTCATTGTACGTGCGTCCCGCAATCGTATTCAGCTGCATGAGGTACTCAAAGTTGGAGATCTCCCGCAAAACCCATTTCTGGAGCAAAGAGATGATGGCAGAGGTGGATGCGGGGGCAGAAGATGGAGCAAACTCCATAGATGTCCCCACTAGGGGCAACCCTTTGTCCTCTCTCAGGAGTATATGGATACCTGGGTGAGTCCTGAGGCTTTCAGCAGCTCCTGGGGTGAGCGGCTGCCAAAGTAGATCTGGTTGGGGGGCCGTAAACCCAGGATGCAAGAGTAGACCTTGTTCCTCACCTGCAGGAATGGAGACAGGAGCCCTGGTGAGCTCAAGGTCCCCACATGGACATTAGCATAGCCCTGATACACTGAGGAGGTGCCTGGCTGGCAACTGGGAGATCTGGGGTGATGTCACCTTCTTTTTGAAGTTGAGGAAGTAGTTGGCCTGGTCGATGAAGAAGAGCTCAAGTGCAGAGCGGCGCAGGTTGTAGCGGCGCAGGTGGACCTCGCGCAGGTGGGACAAGGGGCGCTTGAAGTCGTAGCCAATCCCTGCAGGGACAGCACAGAGCACCTCAGGCTTCAATGATCACACAGCACAGAGACAGGCAGGGGATGAGGAAGAAATTAGGGACAGCACCACCCCAGGGAGCAGCTTGGGCCTGGCCAACATCAAGGAAAGCACCCCAAAAGGATCAGCATCCATGGAGATAGACTTCAGGGGGGACAGGGGATAGATAGAGACATCTTCATTCCACTTCTGGAGCAAGGACCCATTCTAACTTTTTTAAGACCAGTGATTAGGCAGAGATTGAGCCTCAGTCTCCCCATCCCAAGCTCTCCCAGGCACATATTGTTACCTCCCTCTGTCTCCTCCTTTTCACTGCTGCCATCGTAGAAGTAGACATGCTGGGTTGTCACCTCCAGGCGGCCAGGGACAACAGCCACCGTTGTGATGAGTTCGCAGTCCTCTGAGACCACCAGCTTCTCCCGCTGGTTCTGCTCCTTGGGCTCGGCCCTGAGTGACACAGGGTCATGAGAACACTCCCAGTCTGGGGGACCAAGTGTAATGGAAAGGGATGGGGACACTCACTGGATGTCCAGAACAGGGAGATCCTCTTCGGCCAGCTGGTCGTCTTCCAGCTCGCTCACCTTAGCCTCCTTGGCCATGGCGAGTGGGAGGGACTCAGCAGGGTTATGGAGGTTATCAGCTCCTGAAATGAGGAGGGGTCAGTAAGCATCACACTGGCAGGGGGAATAAGGGGTCAAGGAGCCCCCAGGTTCCTCACCCAGGTTGTCCCGCAGAGCGCTGGCCTCCAAATGCTGGTCAAAATTCAGGTTGGGCACCAGCTTCAGCCGCATCCTGGAGTAAGTCTCAGCACTTGACAGCTTCCAGCGAACCTCGGGTGGGTTCCTGAGGGCGGGAGGGGGTAAGGCAACCCAGGCCCCCATCTGTGATCCCCAGGATCCAAGGGGGGGACAATGGGTGCTCACCGGTCAGCCCAGGCGGAGCGAGGTGAAGTGAGGAGGCGGCACAGGGAGCGCCACTGCTTCAGCACTGTGCTGTGGTGGTTGTTGGCCTGCTTGAGCACGTTGGCATGCCGGGCATTTTCAGCCTTGGTACGTTTTGCCACTGGCTCAAGCACCAGCTCCTGCCAAGGGAGAGGGAGGGTGACGTGAAGATGGGACCTGGGGAGGTCTGTGGCCAAGGAGTGCATCACTGGGATAATATCTCAGAGCTGAAGAGCATATCATTCATATCACTGGGACAGTATCTCTTGGAGTGAGGAGGATGCCTCCAGGATAACACTCCTGAGATGAGGAACACATCTCCAGGATCATGTCCTCATGGTGAGAAGCATGACCCTGAGGTGATCCTCAGATGATGTCCCTGGTGTGAGGAGCACATTCCTAGGGTCAGGGATATCATCATACAGCTGTGCCCCAGGGGTATGGAGTATGTTACTGGGATGATAACCCTGAGGTGAAGAACACATCTCCAGGATCACATCCCCAAAGTGAAGAGCATGATGCTAGGGTGGGCAGCATGTCTTGCAAACGATGTCCCCAGGATAAGGAGGACATCCCTGTGATGACATCCAGGGGCGAAGAGCGTATCACTGAGACAGTATCTCTGAGATGAGAAGGACGTCCCCAGGATAACATCTCTGGGATGAGGAGCACATCTCAAAGATCATGTCCTCAAAATGAGGAGCATGTTCCTGAGATAAGGAGTATGCCCTCAGGGTAAGGAGAACAACCCTAGGATGACATTCTGGAGTGAGGAGCACATCTCCAGGATTACATTCCCAAAGTGACGAGCATGACCCTGGGGTGAGGGAAAGGAGCATGCCCACAGTATGACATCCTTGGGTTTAGGACCATGGCCACAGGATGAGGAGCCCACTCCCATGGTGATGTCCCTGGGGCCAGGAGGAGGCAGTACCTGGAACATTTTCCTGCTGTCTGCCTTGTCCCGTTCCCTCCGCAGGGAGCTGCTCATCATGGCATCGTAGCAGGCATTCCAGAAGTTGGACATGTGGTCGTGGCTTTTGGCAAACGTGTCCATCTCAAACTGGGCCATGGTGGGCTGCACCTAAAGAGCAAGCGGGGAGAAGAGAGATGTCGTAGGGAGCATTGGCACCAGCACCATCTATTGTTCATCCAGCTACGAGCATCTCTTTTTCGGAGCTCAACCCTACATGTAACTGTGTTGTCCCAGCCCAGTGGCAACGGTGGAACCCAGCTCCAACATGTTACTCAAGTTTAATCAAAGCACCACAGAATGGCCTGGGTTGAAAAGGACCTCAAGGATCATGAATCTCCAACCCCCCTGCCACATGCAGGGCCACCAACCTCCGCATTTAATACTAGACCAGGCTGCCCAGGGCCCCATCCAACCTGGCCTTGAACACCTCCAGGGATGGGGCATCCACAATCTCTGTGGGCAGCCTGTTCCAGCACCTCACCACTCTCACCACTTCCCCCTGACATCCAACCTAAATCTTCCCTCCTTCAACTTAAAACCATTTCCCCTTGTCCAGTTGTTATCTATCCTGTCATAGAGTTGACTTCCCTCCTGTTTATAGGCTCCCTTTAGGAAATGAAATGCTGCAATGAGGTCACCCCTCAGCCTTCTTTCCTCCAGGCTGAACAAGCCCAGCTCCTTCAGCCTGTCTTTATAGGGGAGGTGCTCCAGCCCCCAACCATCTTTGTGGCCCTCCTCTGGACCCTCTTTAAGCTTCAGAAGGGTTCCCCAACACCCCCAGCGATACCACCCCATACCCCATGGCACCCACGTGCTTCTCAATGAAGCTCCTCCACTCAAGGGTGGTGCAGAACTGCTGGAAGTCCTCATAGAACGTGGGGCTGCCATTGGTGGGAGGCAACGAGGGCAGGAACTGCTGCAACTGCAGAGTCTCGTAGCACTGGTCCATAAGCGTGCGCACAATGGGCACCAGCCAGGAGAAGGTCTCTGATTTGGCATCCAGTGAACGCTGCAGTGGGGTCTCCAGCTTGCCCAGCAGGTAGCAAGCTTCATCTTTTTTGGGTGCTGTGGAAGTCTGCAGCAAACTGTGCAACTTCACATAGGCCAGTGAGTGCAGCTTAGGGGAGGGGACACAGAAGATGGGGCATTAGATACAGCCACCCAAAAGTGCTGAAGTCTGCTCCGGAGCCCAGGGAAGGGGTGACCTACCTGGGGGTCCTGCAGCAGGATGTAGCCCACCAGGATGCGCAGCCCTGTCTGTGCCATCTCCTTGAGGTCAGAGGTGCCATTGGCTGGGTGGTACCAGACGCCCAGCTTGTCTAGCAGGCTGCTCACCCCCTCATAGATCTGGGGGGGGGGGAAAGGGGGACACAGTGAGTCCTCACAGAGCCAACAGGTCTGTCCCCAACTCCCAGACATCACTGATGTGCGTTTGCATTATGGGTAGGGGATGAGGTTAGGGCAGGGGGATTAGGTTAGAGCATGTTTAGCATCAGGGTAGCAGGTCAGGGCTTAGGGTGTGGGCTAATAGTATTGGTGTAGGGCTAAGATTAAGTGTTAAGATTGGGATTAGGTCTAATTAGATTTCCAGGTTATGAGTTAGGGCTGGGGTTTAGAATATAGGGGTAGGATTATGGATCTGATTGTAAGTTTTAAATGAGGGATGGTGTATAGGAAGAGATAGGACTAGGTATAGGGTTTGGGCACATGGTAGTTGTGTAGGGTTAAGGGGTTAGGATGAGGGTTAAGGGGTTAGGATGAGGGTTTAGGGCTAGGTGATAGGATTGAGGTTAACGGTAAGAGTGTGGTGTTAGGGTAAAGGTTTAGAACCAGGTTTAGAGGTCAGATTTATAGGTTATGGGCTAGGACAAGGTTTTAGAATTAAAGCATGGGTTAGTTTCTAGGATTAGGTTTATAGGCTACAGGCTAAGGGCAGGGTTGAAGGTCAAGGGTTAACAGGGTTAGTGGTTAGCATTAGGGTTAGGTTTACAACAGGGTGTTCTGTTAGATTTAGCGTTAAAACCTATGGTTAGAGCTGGGGCTTATGGCAAGAGCGTACGGCTGGGGCTTAGGTTTAGGGTTAGTTTTAGAGGCTGGGGCTGGATTTACAGGTTATGGTTTAGGTTTTAGGATTAGGTCATGCATTATTTACTAGGGTTAAGCTTGTGGTTTACAGGTTAGGGGTCAGGGCTGATTCCAGGGTTAGAGACTAGCACAAAGGCGTAGGGTTCAACCTAGGACCCTAGCTGCAGCCACACACCTTCTCACTCCACAAGGCCTGGTTGTTGTGTCCCTCAGAGAACAAGAAGTCCTGGAGCAGCCGCAGCAGCTTGAGTGCATTGTGGGTGAGGCCAGGCAGTGCAGCTGGCCCTGATTCCTTCAGGTCTGTCAGCGCTGACTCCAGCATCATCTCCAGCAAGCTGTGGGACAGCAGGTGGCTCTGCAGGGTGGCCACCACCCCGGAACAGCCCCACAGTACACCCACAGAGCCTGTATTCCCCCAGCAAACCTGCGCTTGATCTCATCAGGGGACCGCACCAGCTCACACGCCGTGCCCAGCTTGGTGAGGACGGAGAAGACCTGGCCACGTTCCCTCCATGCTGCATCATCCCAGCCCTCCACCCCGCGCCACGTCACCGAGAAGATGATGTTGGTCAGGAGGTTGCACAGCTCCTCCTCAGGCGTTTGCTACCAGGGGAGGGGGAAAAGCATTAGAGATTCCCAACAGTATCACCTTTTTGGGCAGTGCTGTGGATTCGGGGCTCACCTGGGGGTTGCTGGTGTTGGAGATGTTGTCACTGGGCAGAGCGTCCTGGTAGCTGCTCTCATCCAGCACGTTGGAGAGGCTGGAGCTCTTGCGGTTTCGCATTCCTGGAAAGGGTTTGAAGCTCTCCAGGGGTGAAGGGGTTCCGGGGCCGCTGGCAGGTGTCTGTGCACCACTTTCGGCTGTGGCGATGGAGCTGGTGCTGGCCAGGTCGAGCCCCAGGTCGAAGGGTGAGGTGGAGAAAGGTGAAAGTGGGTGGTAGACACCATCAAAGGGGACATCCCCAGGATTGGAGGAAGAGCGGCTCGCCCGGTCGGAGGAGTCAAAGGACTTGAAGTTGTAGGAGTGGAAGGACTTGGTGCGACCGCTGGGTGAGATGGAGTGGTCGGAGAAGCCCTCAGAGAGCTCCTGGTCCGAGGCTTCGTATCCCAGTGGCAGGAAGACGTCCAGCTCCTGCAGGTCAGCTGGCAGCGGGCTCATGCTGCCCACGTTGTCTTTGCCCACCTCAGTCTCTTTGCTGGGGTGGTCTGTGAAGCGGAGGAGCTCAAGGCAGCCCCCACTGCCCGAGTGGCTGAGGCTGTGCTGGCGGGACTCATAGGACTCTTTGACGTACAGCTTGGTGAGTGTGTCCTGCCAGCCCGCCAGCCTGGCCAGCTGCCTCACCATGTCCTGCTGTGCGTAGATCAAGTGGAAGAGCTGCAGAAGGAGAAGAGGGATCCAATGGAGTCACCTCAGCTCCTCTCAGGGTAGCTGGACTCTGTGAATGGCGGGGGATGGATGGTCACCAATGTCTCTGCTCACCTTGCGGCAGATATCGAGCCGGACGGTCAGGTCAGCCCGGTGGGACAGGTAAACCACAGCCACCAGGTCCTTGTAGTTAGGAGGATCTGCAGGCAAGAAGAGAGGGCTTTTTGTCTCCCAAAGTCACAAAAGGCCCCCAGGCTTACCCCCAGCCAGCTGAGCCCTGTGGTAAGCCAACAGGATGGCCCTTGTGGTATGATTCAGGATGGGGCAGGGTGGATTTGGGCAGGACACACGGTACCTGCCCCAAGGACCTGCTCTGAGAGGCAGCGGAAGAGCAACATGGAACTGGGGATGTCGCTGAGACAGGCAATGAGCCCCTGGTACCCAATGTCCTTCAACTTCAGGCGGCTCTTGTAGCGCTCAGGGACCTTCTCATACTTCAACATCTTGTAGAGCACCTGGCAAGGTAGAGAGGGGTGGTGATGCTGTTGTAAGGATGCCCCCAGCCTCAAGGGACAATACCAGAGACATGTCTCACCCTGAAGACTCTTTCCCGCACTTCATCTGAGAACTTCTTCTGTACCAGCAGCGAGAAGAGGACTTCCACATGGCCTGGCTCAAAGAGGAAGGCAAAAAGCTGCTCCTGGGAGGGTGAGCCCTTCAGCAGGCTGTGTATCACCTCCAGCGCTCCACAGACCTACAGGCAATGGGGATGGCTGCATGCTGTCCTCAATGCACCCCACCAGAACCTCAGTGCTTTTTCCCCACTTGCCTGTTGACCACTGCCAAGAGCAGGGCCAGTCCTAGTTATCTGGGGACAATGTTTAGGGTGGTTTGGTGGGACCTGGATGGCCAGAAGTCATACCTGTTGCTCATCCTGTGCTGCGGCCACATAGTTTAGCAAGCTCTGCATCTCCTCCCCAGAGAAGCTCCTGCAGAAGAAATCCTTCACCAGGCTGAAGAGGGATGTCTGTACCGTTTTGATGTCATCAGTAGCCGTGGACTTCTCCCTGGAGGAACTGAGGAAGAGATGCATGTGGAGGATGCCCCATCCCTGCATACACTTGAGGTCAGGCTGGATGGGGCTCTGAGCAACCTAATCAAGTTGTAGGTGTTCCTGTTCACTGCAAGGGAGTTGGATCAGATGGCCTTTAGGGGTCCCTTCCAACTCATATTCTATGATGCTCCCACTGCCACCCTCTCACACAGCCACCCTCTTTCTCCTTGTCACTCATCATCAGCACAACCCCAAATCCCAACATGAAGCCTGAGCAGCTCCTGGACAGTGAACATCCCTTCAGGCCAACTGTGCACACAAGAAAACATTTACCCCATGTATTGGGTCTCTGAAGGGACAAGGAACAGGGAGCAGAAGCGTCTATCACAATGCTTCCACGATAATGCTTGCAAGGAGAATATGATCCCAAACAAAAGCGTCTAACCCAATGTGCAGCTCCCAGAGACCAAGCCCACAATGGTGCTGGTGTCTGGGGGCTAGATACCCCAGTTAGAAGCATCAGCTCACCCGTAGTATGTCCGGATGGAGTCGAGGACGTATTGCACCCCATATTTCTTGCGGATGCGCTGCTTGTGGTCCTTGACAACATTGGCCAGGTACTGGATGTGACCTGCATGGAGAGGCCATGAGTGGCCCTGGTGGCCACACCACCATCCCAGGCATCCCTGTAGATGCCCCTGCTCCCACCTAAGCGGACAGCAAAGTCACTGTTGCTCCAGATGCGGAAATCAAAGAGGAGATGCTGGTAGAGGAGGTGCAGCAGCAATCCGCTGCCTTCAGAGGCCACTTGCTCCATCAGGATCTGCGAGGCCATCAGCGTGCTCATGTCCAGCAGTGGGCTAGACACCTGCCCAGGGTAAGAGGGGAGGTTTGTAGCAAGGGGAGTGACCCAGGATGGAGCCTGGTAGCTGTGGCAGTCCCCACCTTCTGCAGCAGCGCACCGATGATGGCCGGCCCGTGGCACTGCACCAGGCTCTCCTGGTTCACTGGGTGGTTGCGGATGAAGTTCTTCACCAGCAGCAGGAAGGCAGCCACACTGTTCCTTTCCAGCCTGCTCTCTGTAAGGCACGGGGCAGAGCTGGGAGCCATCAGCCCTCCTCCCTGTGGGCTCCTTCCCACCTCTGACCTTGATGGGCATCCTGGTGACGCTGTCACCGACTTTTCTCCATGTACTTGCCATCCCATTCACCCATTTCCCTCCAACTTAACTGAGGGTAAACCTCAGCTGCTCTGAGCTCCCTGAAAGTTAGTAGGGAGAAATCTCACTTTTCCTATGGAGGGTAAGGCTTCTGCATGAACCTAAGTCTACGATAAGACATCAGAGACTAAAAGCAAAATCAAAACTGGAGGTAAGCATGCTTGAACCACCTTCACCTTCCCAGAACTTCTCACTTATAACTAATTTGGTCATAATAACCTGAAAATATGTCAGCAACAGCAAGGTTTCTCCATAATACCATAAATCTTAGTGTTCTGGGCAAGACAATACCAGCCAGGCATAGGCAGCATCTATGTGGCAGTGGGGTTACCCCCAGTCACCTGAGCAGTATGGCTCCTGCCCCACATCCCCCTCAGAGTCCTCACCTGAGGACCTGCCCAGTGGGATGAGCATGCCCTGGGCGTTCCTGGAGGACGTCAGCTCTGGCCCTACCAGGTCATTGGTCTCCTGCTCGTCCTCAGATTCATCCTTCTTGGTCACCACTTGCTCGAGCAGGGGCAGCAGGACACCCATCCCTCCCACACAGTTGACCACATCCTGCCAAGAGAAGTGAGAAGCTTTGCTGTGTGCTCCTGAGTGCTGTGTGGTGATGGCTGTATACAGAAGGCAGCTGCATATCCATCCAGAGCCAGGGATCCACAGGACCTATCCTGTCCAAGGCACAAGGCCCTATGGCCAGCAAAGAGTGAAGTATGCCTTGACCTATCCTACAGCATGCACCTCCAACAGGTTGCTCAGACAGTAACCATCCATGGAGCCCAGTCTGGACACTGAGAGCACACAAGGCACAGAGGTCCTTGGGAGGGCCATGGAATAGCTGGACTTTGGTGGACCAAAGGTCCTTGCTGGAACCAATACTATTTACTTCTCCAGTTCCCCTGCTGGGGAACCACCATGGCCATGTAACACCCCACAAAAGTCCTGTCCTGAACCCAAAGGTACCCTAGGTCATGGGGTCAGGATGGGCCACCTGGCACCCAACATACCTTGACATCCCAGTTGACCACCTTATGCCCCGTCAGCCTCCCGTCCAAACCATGGCTGGGAGAGAGGTCCAGGCAGATGTTATTTCTGCAGGCCTAGAAGAGAACATTCCAATCTATGAAGACAGTGGATGCTTGTTGGGCACAGGTCAAGAAGGAAATTAAAAGAGGGAATATTTAGAATAGATATTAGAAGAACATTCTTTACTCAGAGAGTGGTGAGGCACTGGAATGGGTTGCTGTGGATGTCCCATACCTGGCAGTCCTCAGGGCCAGTATGGCTGGGGACTGGGGCAACCTGATCTGGTGAGTGGTGACCCTGCTCATGGCAGGGGTTGGAAGTGGATGGGCTGTAAGGTCTCTTCCAACTCAAACCAGTCTGTGTTTTTATGGTTCTATGATATGATCAGTGTGTGACTCAAGAAATCTCAGTGGGAAAAGATGAGAAGGGGTGGACATGGGGCTCAACATCCCTCATACAGAGGAAGATCCTGAGAGTGCAGGCAAAGTGAGAGCATCTCCATGGGTCTGTCCTCACCTGTGGGGTGTAGTACAGCAGGAGCTTACTGCTGAGTTCCACAAGGTCACCTTCCAGCGTAAACGGAGATGCGATGTTTGGACCTGAGCAAAGAAAGAGGGGTCAGTGGGGAAGGGCTGGAGATGCGTTTGCCACCAGAAGCCTCACTGATGTGTCCAGCCCCTACGTACCCAGGCAGAAGAGTGCCTTGACTTGGGTTTGCTGCAGCACTTCACAAAAGATAGCCACAGAGCCCAGGTGGCCCTCGAGGGAAGTAGGGGTGCCCCACTCAGTATCCTGGCTGCCAGCTGCTGTGGTGGACACCACTCCCTCGGTGGGGGGCTGCAGGGGGGTCCAGGCATGGGGTCCCAGGGTGGCAGGGAAGGACTGTGAGCGGCAGAGCACGGGGTGTGGGGGGAAGGTCAGCTCCAGCCCATGGGACGGCGGTGGGTGGCTGCTGCTGGAGGCCGTTGTGGTGGTGCGGTGCCCCGCAGAGCCAATGCAGCAGGAGGTGAAGGACTGCATGGGAGAAGAGATCATGGAATCATTTCAAGAAATGGTGAACCCAGAACTGCCATATTTAGCTCAATACCATAGCTCCCTCGGCACCACATTTATAAGTCTTTTAAATACTTTCAGGGATGGTGACTCAAATTACTTCCTTGGGCAACCTGTTCCAATTCTACACAGCCCTTTCAGCAAAGAAGTTCTTCCTAATAAGCAACCTAAATCTCCCCTACCTTAAGGCCACTACCTCTTGTCCTATAATTTAGATCATAAATAGATTGTTAAGGCTCAAAAAGACCTCTGAGATCACCAAGTCCAACCCCAGTCCAGCCCCAGTAAACCATGCCCCCAAATGCCCAAGTCTCCACAATTCTTAAACACCTCCAGGGATGGTGACTCCACCACTTCCCTGGGCAGCCTGTTAAGGAGCAGTGTTCAGTTCCCAGCCAGTGTCACAGAGAAGGATGATGCAGTACTGGGGATGGCTCTGACCTCGTGGAGAGATGGGAAGCGGAGCTGTGCTGTCTTCCGTAGGTGTCCATCTGCGTAGATGCTGACCACATTCTGGCCGAAAGGCCGACGGCCAGCGACATGGACAATGTCAATGCAGTGCTGTGGGGATAAGCAAGAGGTGTGAGGGGTATCCCCCATCATGAGGACGGTGATGGGGACATCACTCACCCAGGATGAGTCGTTGAAGGCCACCTCCGGCAGTGCCACCGTCATGTAGTCCTTTTTGGTGCAGACAGCTACCACCAGCATGCCGTCGGTGGTGAAGAAAGCCTCGAAGCCCGTCCCACTGGCTGTGAAGAAGCTGGAGGACAGCGCAGTGGAGACAGTCGCATCGTATCATCCTCACCCTCCTCACCTTACCACCCCATCCTCACCATCCTCACCTGTAGAGTTGCCTCCTCTTCAGCCTCGCCGGTGGCCCGAACTCCTCCTCACTGAGGCAGAGCCAAGCATGGAAGGCAAAGGCACCTCCAGGCCACTTCTGGACGGCAGGCACCATGATCCCTGCCATGCCAGGTGTCAGGTCGAAGTATTGCAGTGCCCGTGGGGGTCCCTCAGCCCGTGCCATTCCTGAGAGCACCCGCAGCACTGGTGCTGTGTAGGGGTGGGCACCCCTGCCCCGTTCACGCCGCAGCAGCCTCAACAGCTGCCGCAGCTCACCAGGCCGGATGGAAAGCCTGCCCAGCACACGTAGCAACTCCAACAGGTTTTCAGAGCAGGCAGGTGGAAGTGCTGGCTCTGAGGCCAGAGCAGCCAGCAGGCTGCCCACCATGCCTGCCTTGACGCAGGTGAGGCGGCTGGGCAGAGAGGCCTCGCATAGCTGCCGCAGCCGCTCTGAGAGGTAGAGCTGCAGCTCACGGCATGCCAGTGCTGGAAGCCAGGCCAGAAGCAGGAGCAGGGGCTGCTCGTTGCGGATGGGGCGTGCTGGTAAGGAGCTGTGGTCACCTTCTACTGCCTGCCAGAATACAGAAGATGGTTGGTGAAGTCCTCACCATATGGAGAGAGAGAGATGGATCCTCTCCTAGCCATTTTGGATATGTGATGGAGACCCCTATGCACTAAGCACCTTGGGAGACCCTTGTGAGCCAAGTGTTTTGGGAGGCCCTTGTGCATCAATCATTTTGGGGGCCCCCCATGCTCCAAGTGTGTTGGAGATCCTCATGCACCATGTATCTTCCAAGATACTCCCCTTCACAAGACATCTTGGGGACCCCTGTGCACCAAGCATCTTGGGAGAGCCTCGTACATGAAGACTTTTGGGAGACCTCCCTACACCAAGTGCCTTGGAGACCCTCTGCAAAGCAAGCCCCTTTGTGCACCAAGATTTCTGGGGAACCCCCTGCACCAAGACTCGTGGAGACCCTTGTGCAACAAATGGCAGACATCTCTGTGCACCAAGCACCTGGGGAGAACCTCCTGCATTGCACCTTGAAGACCCCCACACACCCACCCAGCAGTCCCAGAGCAAAGAGCACAGCACTCAAACAGGCTCGAATCTCCCCAAAGCTGAGCATGATTCAAAGTCGAAGACGGTGTGACCACTTTAAGAGGGGGACCCAGTGGGGATTGGAGATGAGAGAGAGGGCTGAGATCAGCCTAGCTGCTCCAGTGAGGTGCCAACACACAGAATTTTGCTTGGAGTGAAGGAGGAGAAGGCTTATGGGAGATGGGAAGGCTTCTGGATTAGCCAAGGGAGTGTTTACCATGTTGAGGAGCTCCTGGAGCAGGCGCTGTGTGGGCTGGCCCTGGCTCCTCAGCACCTCGTAGAGATGGGCATAGCCAATGCGCTCCTTAAACACCTCCTGCAAGCATGCACATAACATAAGGTCCTACAGAAGCCCTAGGATGAGCTGCATCACCCCAAGGCATTTCTTTGGGGTGAAAAACCCCAACCCCATCTGTGCCTGGGGACATCCTCCTCCCATCCCCACCTTTGCAGAGGGCGAGTTGCTCATGATGGCCGTGAGCACACTGATGGCATGGACTGCAATGGCATCGGAGCCGCCGTCAAAGACCTGTGGGACAGGTGGTGGGTCAGCTGTGGGCATCACCCCTAATCCTACCAGGCAGCTGAATGTGGGGTAGTTCCTCAGAATACCTGCTGGAGCCCATTGCTGGCTGGTGGCTGCACAGAGGGCTCATTGTAGGCTTCACCTGCATCCTGTGGACTGTTGAGGTAGAGCTGGGGCAAGGAAGACAAAGACCAACAGGAGGTGGGGGAGGGAAGAAAAAATAGGGTTATGCACAATTCCTGCCCTGCTCTGGGGTACAGGGATGGTGCTGGAGTGGCTCCATCCCAGCACTGCTTGGGGTGTTGACAGTCAAGAAAGCTGAGAATGGTGTAGATAAGGATGCTGCAGTGCACGCAAGAAAAAATGCAAGAATGACTTTTTACATGGACAGACAGTGATAGGACAAGAGAAAATGGTTTTAAACTAAAAGAGAGGAAATACAGGTTGGATGTTAGAGGGAAATTCTTTACACAGACTGCTCAAAGCAGCTGTGATCCCTGGCAAGGCTGGCTGGGGCTTTGGGCACTTGGTCTATGGGATGTGTCCTTGTTCATGGCAGGGGGTTGGTACTGGATAGGCTTTAAGGTTCGAATCATTCTAAGATTCTGTGGTTCATTCCATGACCCCATCCCAAATCCCAACCCTGCTGTGTGCAGACATACTGCAGCACTCTGGTACCTTGCTGTTCTGGAGGAGGCGGATGATGTGCTCGAAGCAGTTATTGCTCAGGAAGACAGCTTGCAGGACCGGCCGGTCATCACAGCTCAGCATGGCTGGGATGGCATCTACAATGGGCAGAGTGGGGAACAGGGCTCAGCACCCACCCCGCCACCCTGATCTCACGCTCCCCAACCCTGCTCCCCAAACCCCAGCTTACCCAACATCTGTACCCGCAGTGCGATGAGCCCTCCAGCCGCCTCTGGTGACACAGTGGTGGGGTCGGCGTTGAGCACTCTGAAATAGCCATCCAGCAGCACACGCAGGGACACAGGGCCAGGGCTGCTGGCATGTAGGGCATGCACTGCTGCCACCACACTGCGCAGTGTCAGTCCCAGCAGCCCAAAGCACGGCGGTGGCCCTGAGCTCACCCGGCGCAGCACTCCCAGCAGCACCTCCAGTGCTGCCGGCGTAATGGCTTGCAGTGCGTTGGACTGTCAGGGACAAAAGGAAAACAAAAAATAAAAACAGATCTCTTTTTAATTTGGCATAAAATCCCATATTTAAACCAGGTCAGGTGTACAAGGTCAGGTTGGATGGGGCCCTGGGCAACCTGGTCTAGTATTAGATATGGAGGTTGGTGGCCTCGCCTGCGGCAGGGGGGTTGGAGCTTCATGATCCTTGAGGTCCCTTCCAACCCAAGCCACTCTGTGATTCTACGATTCTATGAACCTATGATATCTGCACAATGCATTGCTACTTTCCTGCCTGCTTCTGGGATATGCAAATTAACTCCAAGCGCATTTCAGAGCTGTTAATCAAGCTCTGCTTCCTTAAGCACTGGGTTGATTAGAACTTGCGTGTGCTCAGTGATTTTTCCAGCTGAGATGCTCTCAGCTGCATCCCAGATCTGAACTTGTTCTTGCTGGTGAGCAAACTCTGCTGGATCAGTTTCAGTTTAGATATGCCCTTAACTTCATTTTTGCTTTTTAAGGTAAAACCATGAATTTTGGCTTCCAATTTTAACTGTAATTCTATAAGGCTTTGCAGAATTAAGGTGTTTAATTGCAGCAAAGCATCACACTTGTAATAAATAAGGTTTTGCAATTTAGTCTCAGCACAGTTTGGGGAGTGAAGGTTTGGCAAAGCAGTGTTGTCTCCCATGCCCCTATCTCACCTTGGCCCCAGAGAGGATGGCTCCAAAGAGGTGGATGAGCCGGAGCTGGAGCTCGTCAGAGAGCTGCCCACCAGGCTGGAAACATTCTGCAAGTACAAGAGAGGTAGTAGAAAATAAGAGGAAGAAATTCCCCTTTCTACCCACCCCATAACCCACACTTGACCTTGTTGCTGATGGAGGGAGGAGGGAGCGCAAACCCCTCAGCTATTTTCAGCTTTGGCTGCAGCATGGGGAGATTTCTGTTGTAAAATCTAGAGGTTTTGGTTCTAAAATCAGGTTCAGCTGGGGAATGGGGATTCACAGCCAGCACCACTAACAGCTTGCTGGGACTTTAGGTGCTTTCTGCAGCCCCCTAACAAAGAGGGGGTTTCTATTTCACAGGTCAGTGATGGGGTTTTCAGAGCTTCCCCGGCCAAGCTGTGTTTCTGTCAGGTGCTAACCAAAACAGGCCCAGCACTGTACCCCATGGTGGGCAACCAATGGATTTAAAACTCAGCATTAATCACGGGATAAGAAGAAGACTTCAGACTTCAGGGATTGCTGTCCAGACCACACAAAGCAGGGGGGCTGCAGGGAGCAGTGATGGGTGTACCTTGGAAGAAGGTGTCGAACTCGGGGGGCAAAGCGGCGGGGGCGAACTTGTATTTGCTCTTCTCCTTCGTGCTGACAACTTCTCTGGAAGGAGAGGAATGAGGAGCAGGGAGAAGAGGGGTACAGGATGCAGGGATCCATGCCCCTGGTGCTCACCCGCTCAGCTGCCGGCGCCAGGTCTGGTAGGGGTCGAAGAGGCACTCGCAGAGGTGCAGGGCATACAGCATCACGCTCTCCAGCTGCGCCCTATCCTCCTGGCCACTGCGTAGCTGCCAGGGGCAGGCAGAGAAAGGTGAATCCCACATAACATCCCTAAGACCCTCCTATTTCAGCTTTGTCCCATTGGGATTCATCCCTCTGCACAAAGATGCCACAAAGTGGTACCCAAGCATCTTTTTGCCCCCAAATGGTACCCACTAGGATTTAAGCCTGCACCCCAAACGCTTGCCCCCATTCTACTTCTTCCCTCCCATTTGCTATGATTTGGGGTCAGGTGCGTACAGAACAGCCCCTTCCTCATCCTGCCCCCATATCTGCCCTCCCAGCACTGGGGATTGGGGTCATGATAATGGCAACGCTCACCTTGCTTGCACAGATCCGCAGCAGCGCCAGCACCTCCAGGATGAAGCCGGGGGTTTTGTCAGTTTGGACATTTTCAAGGTTTCTGTAAGGTGTAAATGCCATGGGGAATGGGTGGTGGGGGAATAACACACCTAGAGAGGGGGATAACTGCCGACCAACGCCACGTCCTGGGCTGACCCCATCCTCCCACGCTACGCAGGGAAACTCAAAGCCCAGTGCAGTCCCATTGTTCAGGACCTGGCTCCTATCCAGTGCTAAATATAAAGGCTTTGGTGGCTAGGGGGGGGGACAGGAGGACAGTCCCCTTGCCGGGGGGGCCTCTAGGGATGCTTCAGCAAGCAGGGATTGGGTGGGAGCAAGCACAGGCTGCCATCAGCACAGCCTTATCTGCGGTGTACAGGCAGCGGCGCCAGGAGAGCAGCGGGCAGGAAGGGGCCAGACGGCCACAGGGCCCCCCCCCGGGAGAGGAACAGGAACGGGCAGGGAGTGGCTGCTTAATGGGAAGGAGTAAGGGGGCAGGAAGTGGGGGGTGCAATGCACTTGAGGGGCTATGATGCACCTGGGGAGGGCACAAGGAACATAAGGGAACAAGATGCATTTTTTTTTTTTTTTTCAGGGAGGGGGATTGGTGCTTCTTTTCTGGGGGGGGGCACAATGCTCAATGAGATTTTAGAAGATATGCTGCACTTTTGGGGGTCAGAACGTGATGTGTATCGAGGGAGACAATGTCACTGAGGGGTGACATGATGCATGTGGTGGGGGATACAGCACATGATGGGGGGAGACAGTGTGTTTTTGGGGAAGGGGGTGGGGAGGACACAATGCACTCTTTTGGGGGGGACACGACACTTGCACTTTCAGAGTGGACTTTTCAGAGGGGAATATGTACTTTTGCAGGGGGAGTGATGCACTTTGGGGGGAGGGGAGGGGATGCAGCTGGGATCTGTCCATGGAGGGGGATCCTGCACCCACCTGCAGATGATGATGAAGAACTTGAGGAGCAGCAGTGCCTGCCCGAGGCGGGGACCCTGCCCCACACACTGTGCCAGCCTCTGACTCAGCACCTGCAGCACTTCTCGTGGCAGCACTGGGATCTCTGACACTGCTTCCTCTGGCCTGATGGGGGCGGGGGGAGGAAAATAAGTTAACAGAGAAGGGGGAAAGGACAGGATGGGACCTACCCCCACCCGAGCCCGGTGCTAAAAACCTCCTGGGGCCGGATGGCTGCAAACCGCAGCGGATGAGCTGCAGCAAAACCCCAAAGCTGAGTTATGACTGGTTGGGGGAGGGGGGAAAGGGAGAGGGAAGTGGTGGTTTTTAATTTATTTTTTTGAGGGAGAAAGGGGGTCACCCTCACCTGCGGGGCTCCAGCGAGGGCACAGCTATGACCTTCTCAAAGTTCATGACAAAGGCCTCCAGCCACTGCTGCAGGTATGCCAGGTCCTTCTGCAACAGGGAGGCTTGAGTTGGTTTTTTTGGGGGGTGGGGGGGACCCTTGTAGCGCCCACCCCCAAAGGGCAGCTGGGTAGTGGCCAATTAGCTCCCGCTAGGGATCCATCCTCCAGCCAATCAGCACAGCCCCTGGGAACTGTTGGCCAATGGATGCCTGGCAGGGATCCAGTGCCATGAAGACTGGCCAATCAGCATGCAAAACAGTTGCAACCCCCAAACCTTCCCTTCCTTCCCCCCCATCCCCAGAACGGTTGGCCAATCAGCACCGCAAGTGGCCACACACCCCTGGAGCCATCAGCCAATCAGCACGCAGAACAGCACAACCTGTGGATCTACTGACCAATCAGCACGCAGAGAAGCAAAACCTGTAGAGCTGCCAACCAATCAGCAAACAGAGCACCTAGCTATCAGCCAATCAGCAGCAAGAGCACCTGGCCCTATAGGATGGCGCAGCCAATCAGCAGGTAGAGTACAGGCCCCACTCCTCATGGGGTTGTGCAAGGGGTGATTCACCCAACGCTGTACAGCCATGGTTCCTGGACGTCCCTGTGCCCATGCAGCACTCCGCAGTCACCCACATCCCTCTGCACCCCACAAAACACCCTTGGGTTTCCATGTATCCTACAGAGCACTGTAGGGTCACCTCATCCCTGTGCACACCATGCAGCACCTTAGGGTGACCCACATCTCCATGCACTCCACGGAGCAGCCTGAGGTGTCCAGGCACCTCTGCACCCCATGCAGCACCCTGGGGTCATGCCATGCTCCTGTAGAAGTAATGGAGCACCTTTGGGTGTCCATGGACCCCATAAAGCACTATGGGATCACCCAAACTCATGTGTACCCCACAGAGCACTTTAGAGCGATGAACGACCCTATGGGGCACCCATCTGAATCACCCATGCCTTTGTGCACCCCACAGAGCACCATGGGGTGACCCGTGTCTCCCTGCGCACCCCATGGAGCACTACAGCCCTGTGCAGAATCTTGGGGTGACCCATGCTTTTTGGGGTCACCCTTGTTCCCATGCATCTCATGAAGAACCCTGGGATCACCCCATCCCTCTGCAGCCCGTAAGCACCGTGGAGTATCCATGTCTCTGTGCACCCCGCAAAGCACCCTTGGGTATCCACACACCCCACAGAGAACCCTGGGGTGACCCCCGTCCCTGTGCACCCCACAGAACACCCTTGGGTGTCTGTGCACCCTATACAGAGCACTCTAGGCTCACCCTGTTCCCACATTCCCCAACTTTGGCAGGGACTGTCCCTCTACCACCACCTGTGGGTCTACAACCCCCCCGGCACCAGCCCCACAAAGCCCAGCATCCTGCAAGCCCCACTCTCCCCCCAGCAGCTCACAAACCCACCGCCGCCCCATTCACTGGAGAGAAGCGCTCCTCCCCAGCGCCCAGGGGGCAGGAAGGGGCTCACACCCCATTACCTGTAGGAGGGACGTGATGATGGGACACCCGCACGGCTCCATTGCCCCCGGTGCCGCCACCGCCGGAGCGAGGACGGGGAGCGGAAACGCGCGAGGACATGCGGCGACAGGACCGGGGTGTGTGTGTGTGTGATGTTATTATTTTTTTCCTTCCACCCCCCCCTTTAGTTTGCTTAAAACATACGAGAGACTCAGGAAATGCCAAGTCACTCGTGGCCCCAACGACATTTCCTCCGGGGAAGGCTCACGCGGGGCCGCTGTCACCGCTGCGCATGGGGTTGTGGCAGCATCCCGCTGTGCCACCGCCGCCCCGGGGACACCCAACCCCACGGGTGCAACGAGTTGGCCCATTCTCAGCATCCTGCCTCAGTGGCACCCCGCTGTTGTCCCCTTGTCCTGCTGTCACTGTCACCTTACCGCGTGCCCCTTGTCCCCATGCCAGCGTCCCATGGCGCGCCGCTCGCCCCCGCGGTGCCCGCCCCGCTGGCAGATCCTGTTGGGTGGCTTTGGGGCTCATGGCGCGGAGCCACCTGGGAACGGTGCTCTCAGCGCCAGCACCTCTGTGCCATTGTCCCTGAGGGGTGACCCGTGTCCCCATGCAACCTACAGCTCGGTCCCTATAGGAGTTCAGGTTAGGGTCTGGCCCCCAGCGGTCCTGCGGTGCCACTGGTGTTTGGTACCTAATGGTGACCCCGTGCCCACTGGGAGACGGACCCCATCCTCTCCAAAGTCCCCCTGCTCAGCAGTTGGGATGGAGGTTGGTAATTAATGAGCTTCCTTCTTGTCAAGGACACATCCATGGGCAGCAGGCAGGGTTGCTGCTTGGGGACAACCTGCCTGGGGGGGTTACCAGCACCGGTGGCATGGCACATGGCCCCATAAGAGCACACACACACACACACCAATGACGTGGCACATGTTCCCACAGAAGTGTGGGGATGGCACTGTGCACATCCTGACAGCACAGCACATGTTCCCATAACAGTATGCACATCCCGACAGCATGGCACCTGTCCCCATAACAGCACACACACCCTGATGGCACAGCACATGTTCCCACAAGAGCGCAAACACCCAATGCCATGGCACGTGTCCCCAAAAGAGCATGCAAACCCCGAAGGCATGGCACATGTCCCCATACAGGAGTGCAAAGCCCAATGACAACGGCACACAGAAGAGCACATAGACCCCAATGGCACAGCACATGTCTCCATAGAATAGCGCACATCCCAAAGGCACAGCACACGTCCCTATAAGAGCATGCACACCCTAATGGCATGGCTCAAGTCCTCATATAAGGTCTGTACACCCCAATGGCATAACACATGTCCCCACAAAACCAGGCGCAGCCCCACGGTGTGGCACCTGTTCCCTTAAGAGCATTCACATCTCGATGGCAATGGCACCTGTCCCCGTAAGAGCACACACATCCCTATGGCACGGCGCATGCCCCCATACAAATGTGCATGCACCCCCCCCAGCACGGCACCTGTCCCCATGTATCCCCCCAGCCTGACCTCCCAGCACATCCCAGCTCCAAACTGGTTCCCTCCCCTACTGACTGCCACCACTTCCTTCCCTGTGTTTCACCGTTCCCAAATCCCTTTTTCTGCCAATATTCAAGGATTTCCTCACAGTGCTGCTACTGGGGGGCAGGGAGGAAGAGGGGAAACCTGAAGACCCCTGGAACTCTGTGCAGGGACAATCCCGAACCAGACTAAGCCCCCCCTGCACCTAACAAGCCTCGATCCTAATTACACCGGTGTGAGACCGAAAGGCGTCACCACTCATCCCTAAAAGCCACGCTGCGTGCCACCATCACCCAAAACGCACTGTTTGGACCCAAAATGAGGATGGGGTGGGTGCGGACGGATGAAGGGATCCCCAGAAGTGGTGACTTTGGGGGATTGAGAACCCCTTGTCCTTAAATCAGTGGGGATGCCTGCCATGTGGGGATGAACAAAGCTTTGGCAGCTTGAGTGGAATTAAATCTGATGTATGGAGGGGGGGGGGGAAACGCAATGGAGTGGAACACCCCCCAAGGTGTATGACCCCCACAAAGGTGTAGAACCCCCCCCTCCCCACTGCTTGCCCCAATGGAGAGCAATGAGCCCAGGACGTGGCTCCAATGTCATCGCGGCCGCACCTGCTGCTGGGAGGGGGGAACAGACACAAGCAAAGGGGGGTGGGGGGGGGTTATGGAGCCTTCTCCAAGTGGGGGGTAATGGGGTGCAAGGAGAAAAAAAAGGGTGTGTGCTCCCCCCCTTGGGCAGGAAGACTGGGGAGGGGGGCACTGAAGCTCTGAATGGGGGTGGGGATAGAGGGGGTTTGGGGGTTTTTTGGGGGGAGGATTTGGGCAGGGGGGAGCATCACTGAGTCCCTAATATTGGAGGGATATGGGGAGAGCAGCTGAATTAAGATGGGGATGAGGGTTTGGGGGGTGGGGGGGTTCTCAGAGCCTTCAAAGTATGGAAGGGTGACGGGGGAGGTGGGGGAGTCAAATCGATGGGGTGAAGGTATGGGGGGGGGGGGGGTCACAGAACCTCCAAAATGGGGGGAGGTGAGGGGAGAGGTGGGCACGTGCTTCCAAATTGGTGGGGTTGAGGGTGGGGGGTGGTGCTCGAGGAGCCTCAGGTGCAAATGGGGGAACGCAGAGCCCCCAGACTGGGGATGAGGACTGGGGGGGGGGGGGGGGGGGCTAAATACGGGAGTGCGGGTGTAGGGGGGGGGGTCTCAGAGCTCTCAAATTTGGGGGGGGGGGGATGGAATACGGAGGATCCAGAGCCCCAAATTGGTAGAGATACAGCTGGGGGATGGCAAAAATGAGAGGCTAACATGGAGAAGGGGCTGTGGGGGGGGGGAGGGAGGGGTGCAGGACCCCCGAACTGGGGATGTGGAGGATCGGAGGGGGAGGAAAGGGGGGGGAGGTCTCACCTTAGCGAAGTACAGCATCCAGAGCTCGTAGAGCCGCTCCCGGGACGCCATGCCGGGCCGGGCCGGGCCGGGAGGAGCGCTTAGGGCCCTGCGGCCCCAAGGGGGGGCATAACTGGGGGTCGGGGACTCGGGGGGGAAAGGGAGGGTGGGGGGGGGGCGGGTTAAGGTAAGGGGTAGGAGGGGGCTCGGCGGTGCCCCGGCACGGCTCGGCACGGCTCAGCCCTCAGCTCCGCCCCACAGTCGGGACCGCCCCCAGCTGCGGGGGGGGCACCTCCACGCCCCCCCCCCCCCCCCATAGGCTGCAGGTGGCTGTGAGACAGCTGATAGATATGGGGGGGGCAGTGCTTTTCACCCCTCTTTTTCTCCACACCCCACCCCCTTCACCCCCCGTTCTCCCTCCGCGGTGGGGGTGAGGATATTTCCTCCAGCGCAGCACAGCGCTCCCCCCCTACCCCCCCACCCCAAATTCAATGACGAGAGAGATTTGGGGTCCTTTTTTTTACCATCGTTATGCTTTTTTTTTTTTTTTTGTGGGAGAGGTTACGTATTATTTATCAATATTGAATTTTTGGGGGTGTCCCCCCCCAAATACGCCCCCCCCCAAATACGCCCCCCCCCCCCTTCTACCCCCCCCCCCCCACGCCCCGAGTGCCGCGCATGCGCGCTGAGGTTGGCGGGGAGGGAGGGAGAGACAAGATGGCGGCGCCCGGCGGAGGGAGCGTGGAGGATGAGGAGGGTGAGCCCGTGTTGGGGCGGTTGGAGGAAGAAGCCCGGCGGAGGCAGGAGAGGCTGCGGGCCTTGCGGCAGAGAGCTCTGCAGGTGGGAGGCGGAGGGACGGGGGAGCGGCTGGGCTCCGGGGTACGGCTTGTAGAGGTGGACCTGGCTGCGGCCTGTGGTTGCCTGTATCCATGGAGAGTCGGGTGGGGGGGGGGGAAGGGAAAGGATCCGTCCTAGGAGGGTGGTGGGCTCGTATTGTGCCGGGGGAGGCTCAGGTTGGATATTAAGAGTCATTTTTTTTCCTAAAGAGTGGTGATGCTTTGGCACAAGGCTGCTCAGAGAGGCTGTGGATGCCCTGTCCGTCCCTGGAGGTGTTCAAGGCCAGGTTGGATGGGGCTCTGGTATTAAATGTGGAGGTTGGTGGCCCTGCATCTGGCAGGAGGGTTGGAACTTCATGATCCGTGAGGTCCATTCCAACCCAAGCCATTCTATGATTGTGTGGTTCTATGATTAGCCACTTGTTCATTGCTTATGACAGGAAGAGCGCCGAGTGGTGAAGATACAACGGCTCCTTGTAAGGAGAAATCTAAACAAGCTGTTTTGCTGAAGTCTGAGTGAGGCCTGCGTACACCCCACTCCAGGAAAAGTAAACCTCAGAACTGCTTCTATAAACCTTACAGCAGATGGGAGTCAATTCTGTAATTAACAAGGCTTGCAGAGCCTCTCCCAGGACTCTACCACTGAGCATGGTAGATAAAACAAGAGGTGATGGCCTCAAGTAGTGCCAGGGGAGGTTCAGGTTGTATATTAAGAAAAGTTTCTTCTCAGGAAGAGTGGTGAGGTAGTGGAACAGGCTGCTTAGGGACGTGGTGGAGTTGCTGTCCTTGGCAGTGTTCAAGAGGCATCTGGGTGAGAAGCTATGAGATATGGTTTAGAGCTTGTGGTAGCAATGGTAATGGACTAGATGATCATGCAGGTTGTTTCCAACCTTGTTATTCTATGATCCTAGTGGTGGAGTCAGTGTCCCTGGAGGTGGATATGTGGTGCTTGGGGAGATTGTTTAGTGAGCATAGTAATGATTGGTTGACAGTTGGACTAGATAATCTTTCTGGTCTTCTCCAGCTTTAATTATTTTGTTATTCTGTAAATAGGAGAGGGAGAAATGGAGACTTGGGAGAGCTCCATCAGCAGTGGAGGAACTCCCAGGAGGGAGGAAGGGTGGGTCAGGCACTAGAACAGGCTTCCTAGTGAAGTGGTAGAGTCACTGGAGGTGGTCAAGAACTGTTTGAAATGTGACACAGGGGGACGTGGCTTAGTGGGGTGATGGGGATGCATTGATGGTTGGACTTGATGATCTTAGAGGTCTTTTCCAGTGTTAATGATTCTGTCATTCTTTGATTCTGTGTGCCACTGAGAGTGGGAAGCCGTGACACGTTGGGGACAGGTGGACATGAAGCAGAAGGAAAGAGATGAGGAGAGGGATGATGGAGAATGCTGAGGCAGGTTTGGTGTCTAGGAAGAAAAGATGTATTAGCCACTTGTTCATTGGGGTGGCAATGGCAAGAAGAAGACCCAAGTGGTGAAAATACAGCAGCTCCTTGTAAAGATTGCTATTCATAGAAAGCTTTGTGTTCCATTGTGTGGAAAAGCTTTTGGGTCTGTGGTTTGAGGGTTCAGGTTGTGGAGTGCGGAGGATGGGTAAGCAAGGAGGCTGTCTTGTGTTTAGGGGAAAATCGTGGTGTTTGGTGCAGGTGGTTTGTTAGGATGCTTGGACTGTAGGTGTACGTGGTAGTGGGACTGAGGCTGTGTGAGGTGGCCAGGCAGCTTTTAGGAGTGTGGGGGTTAAGGAAGTGAGCAGGGTGAAGGAATGATTGTGGGGAAGGAGTAGTGAGGGAGCTTGGAACGGGAGGGGAAAAGTGGAGATTATAGAGAATGGGTTAGGAGGGCATCCTCAGTGTGAGGAAGCGGTTCTGGAGTGAAAGGGTTTGATAAAAGGGATGCAAGCACTGGAGGAGGGGGTGGGATTTGGGGTTCACTGCAGATCTGTGAGGAGCAGTGGGGGACGAATGGTGTGGAGCAACGTGGTGCCCTGGAGTGAAGTCTTTTGTCTGTGGATGAAGGGATGGGAGGAGCAGAGAAGCAGACTAGTGGGGATGCTTGTGCCATGTTTTTCCTGGTGACCTACCTCTTGTGTGACCAACCCTCTTGCTGAGCCCCAGTGGTATCTCTGGGGTCTCTGTCCTGTGTGATGTCTGTCCTTGTTACTTCAAAATAGGGATTTTTATTGCAGATGAAAGAAGAATGCAGCAAATGGGAGAAACTTGGCAGTCGATGCCTCAGCAGTGGTACCAAGGAAGGCTGCAGTGATTCAGTGTGTCTCTGCAATCCCTTGTGTTGCTTACTTTTTTTCTCTCAGGGTAATAAGGTGTGAGCTCTGCTCCCCTTCTGCCACATCACCCTCAATTTGTTAATGAGGGTTAGTTTAGTAATGTGGGAGGGTGTCCTGTCCCTTTCCTCTGGGGTTTGATACCTCCAACAGGAGCTGTGTGGACAGGCCAGGGGCAAAGTGGGATACTGCCCTTCTTAGCCTTGCTGGGAAGAAAAGCTATTGAAATGAAAAGCTCCTTCCTTTCTTCTGGCAAGTTTTGAGAGAGCAGAGCTTCCTGAGAAATGTATCCTGGTAAATATGCCCACATTAAATTATCATGAGTGTGAGCTAAATGATGACTTCTTGTTTTTGCTGACAGGGATCAGCTGGTGGCTGAGAACCTTCTGAATTATTTCAGAAGAGTCTAAAACAGGTGGCTGCTGCTGCAGCAGGGCCAGGGGAGGCAGGATCACAGGGTGAGCTCCTAACTGCCAGAAGCAGCCCACCTTGCAGCAGATAGGAGTGGGTTCCTGCAGGGGGAAGGTAGAGCCTTCCTTAGTCACACCAAGGTGTGTTGTGTTTAGTGGCTCTTGGTAGACTTGTTCTGCTGAGCTTATCTAAGCCCTTTAAGTCTCTGCTTACGCTTGGCTTTTGCAGCATCCCAAGACAGAGTTCTGCAGTTTAATTAAGGGAAAAAAAAACAAAAAAAACCTAAACCCACTAGATGAGAGTTGTCTGGGGTGCTGCTTTTGCAGATCTAATGAGAACCATTAAATAGTTGTTCTGTCTTCATGATCTTATAGTACTGTTCATCTCTCTTTCAGGTTCATATTGGTGTCTGTGAGATCTGTCTTTATACACAGATATCTCTGAACTGTCTTTATGATATTCCTGTGTATCTTCTTGACTTCTGAGATGCCCCTTTGTTGAGAGGGGCTCTGGGACTGTGTGTGGTGCTCAAGATGTGGGGGCCGTGTTGGTTTGCAGTGCTGGCACACCATTTCCTGGTTTTATTTATCAGGGCATGCCTACTATTTTTTTTTTTTCCAGTTGCACCAGTCTCTGTGTAAAAGATCCCACCTCTCCTCACTGCTTTCCTTACTCCCCGGACTGTTGTGGCTGCACACATGAGTGCTCATTGCCATTTTTCTCATTGCTGCTCAGCACTGAGCTGACACTTGTGTGGGACTCCCCTCAGCTGTCCCAGCATCTTCCAAACAGCAAGACTCATTGAGGAACCCATTCCCTGTGTAAGTGCAGCCAGAATGATTTTTTTTTTCCCCATGCGCGTTGCTGTACATCAGGCTCTGAATTTCACTTGTTGCCTTATTGCTCAGTGATGCATCCTTGTAAAACCCTTCTGCAAGACTTGAGTTGCTGCTGGATTTCATTGTGAATCATCTCGCCTGCAAGTGCTGTCCTCAAACCACCCATGCCTTTTCCAAGCCTTCTGCAGCCCCCAAACCCTGAAAGGGGAGAAGATGGGAAATGCTGCTGCTCTCCTGCCATGACGGTGCTGTGCTTGGGCTCTCAGGAGGGCAGGTGCTGGAATTCACACGTTGCTTGAGGTCAGACCTCTTCTAGTTCTGCTCTACAAATTTACTTAGTGCACTCAGTTTTGGCTTGAAGGTGATGCTCATCTTTTCCCAATTAGTGAGGAAATGAATGAGATAATGCCCAAGCGTATCAAAACCTGATGCATCTTCTTGTGCGCTGTGCTTGCCTGACCTGCTGTGCTGCTTTTTATTTATTGCCAGGAAATATTCTTTTTACTCCATAAAAATTGGGATTCTTTGGGTTCTGGGCATAATTTCCACGTGAGGCACATGTCAGTTGATGTTTGCTTATATAAATGTGATTAAAATAGCACGCAAGGTAATGCTGAAGTTCCAGACTAAATGCAAGGCCTTGGCAACAGCAAAGTTTGCAGTTGCAAGGTAATACACAGAATCAGAATCAGGTACAGTATTGGAGAGGTCATTTCCTTCCTAAATTTAAATTGAATTGGCTTTCAGTTGCAAGTAATCACATTGTGACTCTGACTTGTTGGCATACAGAATATTACTTCCTGTTCTGGCAAAGAAATATAGTTTCAAATTGTCTGAGTGAAATCTTTACTTTGCAAGCTTTCCCCTTTTTTTTTTTTTTTTCCTCCCTAAGTCAAATCAGAATGTCTCATAGCAGCTGCACCCAAGCTTCCACATCTGTCTTACCTTCTTGGATGGCACCAAGGCTTCGTTTGGTGCTTTGAAGCCCTTGGATTCTTCCCTGGGTGTCAGGATGTCATCCAGACTGGCTTTGGGATGAGTGTGGTTTAGGCAAAGGAATCTCTTGTTTTCTACAAGCTGCAAGAGTTCTGCCAGCTCTGGGATTGTCCGTCCCTGTGTTATACCCAAACAAATCTGAAATGGAGGAAGGCAAAGCGAGGGAAAACAAACCCAGCAGCCTTTATCTGGAAGCCCGCAGGAAGCCATGGGAAGAGCTGCTGGGAGTTGTCATGAAGGTAAATTTCGTCTCTGTGCTGGGGAAGAGGAAGTGAGCAGGGAAGTTCTGCAGCTTTGAGCAGAGCTGTGCACATTTTTGCCAGTTTAGAATGTTTGAACAACTCTCTGAAGTTGGCCAGTTACACAGTCCAGGCTTGGCTGATGTTTTCACTGCTGCCTTCAATGAACAGGAAAACCCCACCAAGTTTTTTTGCTGGGAGCTCTGTGAAAGTCACGCAACGACGTTGGTCTTTTCCAACGTAAGGTTTTCTGGTTTGGAAGGGAGTGAGAAACGAGCATTGCAAGCTCTTGAGGGGCAGCAGTGGGAAAAATGTTGACTTCTACTGAATGTGGGTCTGCGTTGAACTGGTTTTACTATGCTCTGTTTGCCCGAGGCTTGTTGTGCTGATACGACCTAAAGCTGAGGCTTTATCCTTGTATTGTGTAGTAAACCCTTATTATCTGCTGGTTCCAATATCTTTTTTTCTTGCCTAATGGCTGAAAATCAGATTAGAATACTATGTTTCTCAGAAAGACTTTTTCCCCTCTTTTTGCTGATTTTTGAGCTTTGACTTCACTTACCATTATATTTCACGTCTGTAGAGTAGCTGTTTCTACCATTACCCAAGGATATGTTTTGAAGCAAAACAAAGAAGCCTGATTTCCTGAACCTCTCTGAATCTGGAAAGCTGAGGATTGTTGCAGTTCCACACCTTAGCTTGCAAAAACCAGCAACTTTCTGCTAAGGTAGTTGATAATTAACTGCACTTATTTGTATTTATGAAATGTTTACCCACAGGTTGCCCTTGAAACCAGCTCTCTGATGTGTCCACATCTGCTGCTTTGGAGCTAGATGGACATTCACTCTGGTGCAGTATGGAAGGGGACTCATAAGGATCATTGAGTGTAACTCAGGGGAGAGGAGGGGGAAGATCTCAGGCCTCTCTTCTGGCTTGAATACACTCATGTAGTGTCTTAAATGCTTTTACCTTAGGAGTTTAATTTCAGCGAAGTCTGTGTGTATATATTTAGTAAGGGATTTGAAGGGCATTTTGCATAGCACCAGCAGAGCAAAGAAGTAGTGAAATCAAGAAGTACATGCATTATCTCTTGCAAGGAGTTGAGTGCTTTCCCTGCAGCTGCTTATTTTTAGCAGTAGATACTGGAGTGGTGGTGAGCTCTGTCTTGGCCGTTGCATGTACCCTGGCTTTGCTCTTCTGTTTAACTGTTGAAATAATTTCTGCTGTTGAAACGAGAGGAAATGCTGTGGCACATTGCTATTGTGTTAATTTGGGTGGTGAGGGACAGTGCTGAGAGGAAACTTCCTACAACTGGCTTTGTGACACTGTGAACAGAAGTTTTGGCTGGGTGAATTGAGCTCCATGGATGTGCTCAGAGGCGCTCTGCTCCTCTGCTTTTCTTCACCAGATTTTAGGTTTCATGGTGCTTTTTCCCCATGGAAATCCAGCTTGTGGGGTGTAGCATTCGGCCCCTGCAAAGAGCAGGAGGCAGCTAAGTATGAAATGTTCAGGCCAAGGCAGCAGGAAGGGGCAGAAAGTCCCTGATAAGCTCTGATTTTCCCTGGTGCTCGTTAATCTTGAGTTACTTTTGCATTGCCATGGTAATGGACACAGGGTTTTTACATAATTTTTCTCTTTTCATCTCAAGCCATGAAAAAAAGAAAAACGATTAACTGTTCCTTTTCAACACCAACCACGGTGCTAAAACCTTGGCTCCTTTAATCTGCAGCACAGGAGTCCCAGCTGTGCCTCCTGCTATGGCTTTTTACTGGAGCTTTTGAATGGCTCCTTGGAAATGCTGAGTGACACCGAGCCTCTTTTCATCTCCAGCTGATAGTGGGAGCTCTGGAGGGATGTGCTGCTCTGTGGCACTGGCTTGGAATGTGGCTGGGGAAGACCATGTGTAAGCTCTCCTTTGGGGAAATCTCATTTAACATTCAAATAAATGAATTCATCCCTAAATTCCTTGTTCTGTAGGTACTTCAGCTACCCATGAGACAAATCCAGGAGGAGAGCAGTCCTGCCTGCTTCTGCTGAATGTAAACCTACAGCAGTTCCTGCAGGAATTTCCCTTGGCATCTCTTCTTGAAAGAACGTCTGTTACTGGGAATGAAGCTTCATAGAATCATAGAATGGCCTGGGTTGAAAAGGACCACAATGCTCATCTAGTTTCAACCCCCTGCTATGTGCAGGGTCACCAACCAGCAGACCAGGCTGCCCAGAGCCACATCCAGCCTGGCCTTGAATGCCTCCAGGGATGGGGCATCCACAGCCTCCTTGGGCAACCTGTTCCAATGCATCACCACCCTGTGTGAGTCCTAAGCATGGTCCTGAGCTCTTAAGCTTTTAAAATGGTGGTTAAATTCAAGGGGGTGTTTGCTGAAAAAGAATAATGTAGTTAAAGACCAGTTGGAAACTTGTATTTCCATGTAAGCGTTTGATGCCATTTCGGATTCTCTTTGGGTGCTTCCAAAGCTTTTCTTTCCTTTGACAACTCATAATTTCATTTAGGTGTTTTTTTTTTCCACCTGGGGTTTGATGCTTGTTTTCCTGATGCCCTCTGTTCCAGAAGTACAACAAATGCAAATCTTTTTGCTATTCAGCTGGTCTGGCACAAAGTGAGAGCCTTTCAAGGGTAATGTGTTTTCAGCTGGAAGAAAATGATTTGAAATACAAATGCCGATGGGAAAAGTAACGTATCTGAACTTCAGACAGTCCTTAAGCTGCAGTCATGGCTCAGAAATGAGGCTCCAGAGCTGATCTAAGCAGCAAGTGCATTCCTCAGTGGATTTGGGGCAGCTGCAAAGGACACTTTAATAAGCAATAATCAAGTGACCTTTAGCAGCAAGGCATTTGGAAGGTGTAATCAGGGGTGATAGTGAAGGCAGTGCAGAGATATAAGGCCAGCCAAAAGCTAAGGAGAAGCTGAAATAAGAAAATGCTGTAAATATCCCGATTTTACCCACACAGATGGCTCTTTTCAATTTGATCTTGTGCAGCACGTATGACAAGACACACTACTCTTCCTTTTGCCTTTGTTCTTGTCTCTCTTGGGATAGTTATGGCTTTGTGCCCAAAGCTTCAGTATGTGGCAGCTTCAGATTATTCCCACTGCTTTGTGCAAAGCAAGGTGTGGGGAGAAGCAGCAGCAGTGCCTGTGGGGAGATACCTTGGCTCCAGCTATGCATCCTCAGCCATGCTGCAGAAATCCACATTTCTTGGGAGCATGGGGAATTTTGTGTTAAGGCACAAAGAGAAGAGGCAAGGAGACCTTTACAATCGTGGATAGATGTTACCATGGACGTGCAGGCTTTTTTCCTTTTGTGTTTAGCTTTGCAGCTGTTAAACTCTTCTCAGGCAGTGTTTGATTATTATTGCAGCTAAACGTCAGGGATCCCCTCTGAGATAATCTCCCATTTAAATGGCCTGCCTTTTCCTATCCTTTCAGAGCAGAATATCTGCTGTGGTGGCACAAGGGAATGCCACTCATTTTCCAGAGGGAGTCATCAGTAAAATGGTGCACTGTATGGAGCAACCTGGCCTGCGGGGTGATGTATGGACTGACCTGAGCAGGGCAGGGGCCTTTCTCCCCACCAAGCCCTTGTAAACTGAACAAGTATAACAACCACAGAGCTGTTATTTTGCTCTCTTGGCCAGAAAGCCTCAAACAGAGCTTGGAAAGCCAGAGGGAGAAAAACAGGAGCCTTCCTGATGGGACTACAGCGTTCAGGCTGCGTGTTGTGGGGAAGGAAGGACCTCCACCTGCTTTTCTCTTTGCATCCCTGTGCTGCCTCTAAAGCTTTTGTGGCTGTGTCATGCATCACGTTGAAAAAATCAGCTTGGCTCACACCCAGCTCTTTGTTTCTGTTCAACGTTGCTTTCGGTTTGTGGCTCCCTGCCCCTCCACGCCTGCATGGGCTCACGAGGGAGGCAGGAAGGAGGCCACGGGGTTGACATTTTCCTCTGCAGGGCTGCACCAAAGAGATTTACCTCCCCTTGCTTCTTGCTCCTTTTCATGCAGGTCCCATCCCTGCTGTCCTTGGGTCGGTGAATCCATGAGTGCCAACGAGTGACCAAATGGCTCATGGTCCTGTCCAGGACAGTCTGTGGCCCTACAGCTTGGCTTGCTGCCCTCCTCGTGCTTTTTGCTGGGCTTTTATGTCAGTGGAGCGAGCAGCCTGCGTTCCTGGAAGCAGAGGGACGAAGTGGCTGAGAAAACAGTTGCTGTGGAAACAGAGCGTAGTAAGGTTATTACAGCGAGAATAAAGCACACACTTAGGGCTACAAAGGCTTCATTTCTATTCAGGCTTTATTAGGAAAGTAATAAACTATCGCTGCAGTGCTCGAATGGCTGGAGATGGAAGCCTGCAGACAAAATGATCTGCTTCCACCAGCAGTGCACAAATAGGCAGGCAGCTGGGAGCGGGTGGATGGCTTTGGGAAACACTCCTCAGCCCTCTTGTTTCTGGGGCTGCTATAGGCACTGCTGTGAAATGCCACGTGGAGAGAAGCAGGTCATCCACAGACTGCCTCAGGGTCTGGGGAATTGTTGTTCATCCTGAGAGTGAGCAAGGCTTGGGCACTGTTTGGTGGTGAGGTGCCCGGAGAAGTTGTGGATGCCCCATCCCTGGAAGTGTTCAAGGTCAGGCTGGATGGTGCCCTGGTCAGCCTGACCTGGTGTCTGATTTACTGGTTGGCAATCCTGTCTGTGGCAAGTGGGTTGGAACAGGAAAGCATTTGAGATTCCTTTTCAACCAAAGCCTTTCTACGATTATCTGAGATCTGGAGCTTGCTGGAAGTGCTTCTTGGCAAAGCAAGCTGCAGGCAGCTCTTGCATTCCTGCTGTGCACAGACAGAGCTGTTTGTTGCAACAGAACAGACTGCCCAGGGAGGTGGTGGAGTCACCATCCCCAGAGGTTTAAAAAGAAAAAGGGTGGATGTCACACTGAGTGACATGGTTGGCATGGTGGTGATGGGTTGGTGGTTAGACTATGTGATCTTGGAGGTCTTTTCCTAACTGTATGATTCTGAAAATAGTGAAATCTAAAAAAGTGTTATATTCTCAAGATCTCACTTTGTTCTGCCCTGAACCTGGGCAGTGTTCTGTCTGCACACCTCTGCTGTCAGCCCCATGGAATGAGGTGTACTTGTTGGGATAGGAAAGCGCATCTGTTTCCCATAGGAATGTGGATAGTCAGTGGTTAGAACCAAGACAGAAATTCATGTCTGCTTATTCCCAGCTCCTTGCTGTGACAAACAGTGATAGTAATAGCTGGCTCCTCTGTGCACTGTTTGCCAGGTTTTATGCAAGGGAGCCAAATAAAGACAAGTTCTTTGCTTCTGCTCTGATTCCTGAGATGTTTCTGTGCGGATGTCAGCCAGCTCTGCTAGGTCCTGTGCTGGACTGGGGAACTGTGCTTCAGATCAATGGGGTCAGGTAGAAACCAACCCCGCAGGAATATGAAATGCTTGGTTTCTGTCTGCTTTGGTTCCTGGAGCTAGCATATGGGAAGGATGCTCACCTTTTAGCATTGCCTTTTCTGGGTTTTGTGTGTTGGTGAAACTGTGGCTTTTGGGTTTGGTCTGATGACCTGTTGCACCTTTCCAGCTGATATCCTGTGTGTGACCCTGGTACGAGCTGGTTCAGGAAGCTAAGCGGCTTTTTTTGTCTCCTTTTGTTCTGTTTGTTTGGCTTAGGGCTTGTGGGAGGGCAAGTCCTTGAAGTGGTTTCCCATGGGGCGAGGTGAGGTGTGGCCAGCAGAAATGAATGGGGATGGATGGGGGCATGAGTGGTGGCATGGTCACCTTGGGGGAGGACGAGGAGAGGGTGACAGTGCGAGCTGGGCTGGTGGAAACTGGGCTTCTCTGCAGGTGGGGCTGGGCTTGGTGTACTGAAAAGGTGACTTGTGTTTCTTTTCTAAACGGGAACCCAGAACATTTAAGTAATGGATTGTGATGGGATTATTGCAGGATCCCAGCACAGTTTGGTTTGGAAGGGACCTTACAGCCTGCCCAGCCCCTGCCATGTCCAAGGACACCTCTCCCAGCCCAAGTGCTTGCAGCCCCATCCATGGCCTTGAATACTGTGGGGATGGGGCATCACAACTGCTCTGGCAGCCTATGCCAGCAGCTCACTGTTCTCATGGTAAAGAATCTTTTCCTGATATCCAGTCTAAACCCACTCTCTGCTATCAACTGCAAGTTTAAGCTGTGATACAGAAGCTAGCGGATTGCTAACTGAAAGCTCTCCAGCAAGAAGAGAGCAACAGTACTGATCCATTATGTACAATGCACCAAATACTGCGGGTGGACAGGAGTGTCTGGGAGAAGGAAACATTTTGTTCTGCATGATGTGAGCATTCATCACCCTGCGCCTGGTTTGGGGAATTTCAGTGGGTTAGTTTCCTCCTGCAGCCTTATTCTTGGATGCAGGTAGAAGAGGAATCTTTCTCCATTCCCATGTGATTTCAGCTCATTTGTGGCTATAAGAGGAATTTAGAGAAGAGCAGAAGCTCTGTTTTTCCATGTTCCTTTCTTTAAAACCTTGAGACCCTGAACTGAACGTCCATCCAAATTCAGAATCTCCCTTAACTGAACTTCCAGCCAAGTTATGGACCATAAGCTGTTGTGTTGGACACGGGGGCTCACCACTGTCCCATAGCAACCTTTGTGCCACGATGTCTGCTAGAAACTCTCTTACTTTTCAATTCAGCATTTTGTTTTGTGCATGGCCAGAAGGGCTCCATTGACCATGACCTTGCATGGAGCATGGAAGAGAACTGCAGTTGTTAAAAGCTCGTGTCCCTGCTATGCCCAATTACTCCTGTGCTAGATGTGAAAACCTGGGTTGCACCTCCTATGTAATCACAGTTTGATAAGGCTGTGCTCATTCAGCCTCACAGTATCTCTGGAGTAATACTGAAGCACCCTAATTTCATGGATGGGAAATTAAAATCTCATTGCCGGAATAACGCACGTGTCGTAAAGAGCGTGAATGAATGTCTGTATGTTGCTGGGCCATCTTTTAGCTATCTATACATTAGGCTGCTGCTCAGTAATAACATTTAAAAGAAAACTTTGCTGTTTAGTACCCTTGCAGCCACCAAGCAATTTATAATACTAACAAGGATGGTCCTGGTGATCTCCACGATCAGTGTGTTTCCCCAGCATCCTTCTTCCTGCGAGATCAAAGTCACATGCAAGGTGAAGGGAAGACCATGGCTGGGGAGCAGTGCCTGTGCTGCTGGCATTGCTTTTCCACAGCCTTTTTGTTTAATTTATGAAGGGGAAAAACAGACTCCAGAAAATAGGTTAATCATCAACTGCAAAAATGCAGAGTGAGGTTTGTCTTGCACCCAAGCAGCACTGCGTAATTAGCGTCTGCAAAGTTGTGATTTACATTTGTGAAATGCCTGCTGATGTATTTAACTTTTTTTTTGTATAAACGTGGAACTGGAAAGATTAATGCATGGATGTTCTTCCCTCAGTAGGGTCCTGGTGTATAAGCACGAGCCTGGCTGTGGTCTCTCTCTCTTTTTTGTTTTATTTCTTCTTGGGAGAAACGAAACTGCTCATGTGTAGCGTTTGGTTTTGCTTCTGCTTTTGTTCTGGAACAACAGAGGTGACACATTAACCCACTAGAATGTCTCTTAACGCCAGGCCAGCCTGCCTGACTTTCTCTTCCCTCCCTCCTTAGGGAAAAACTTCAGTTCTCCTAGATAACTGGAGCATTGTCCAAATCTGCCACAGGTAGCTTGAATATCACTAATAGGTGTTTTTGTTTTTTTTTTAAAGGTTTTTCCCCTCTTCTGTACAGTAGAAAGGTCGCATAATGAGCTAGCAAAGATGATGTGATGGGGACTGAAACAGACAACACTGCTTCTGTGGCACAGGGAGAATTAATTCTTGAGTTAACAGACTTTATTGTTTGGAGAGATTCTGATGATTCTTGAGTGTTAGGTGCTGTACATCAGCAGCTCTTGTTGGGGAGCCTTGCAAATATGTAGTTGATAGACTAGGTTCACGTCGAGGGGTTTTGTTGCTGGCAGAATGAATTGTGATGGGCTCTCCTCCTGGTGCCAGCTCTGCTGTTCCAGGAGGGATAGCTGCAATGCATGACTGCTTCCTCTGTGAACTCCATAAAACTTTCTATTACCAGGAGTTGGGCAGTAATGCTTTGCTCTCTGTCTCCAGACACGTGAATTGCATTCCTGCATCCATGCAGAGGATGGATGGTTTCCCTATGCCATCGTATGCAAGATACTAAGTTGTTCCTAGTGAACATCTGAAGTGATGATTCTGGTGGAGGCTTCCTTTTGGGGAACGACTTCAGGTTCATACATTCTCAAAGCACCGCTTTAATTCTCAACATCAATTATTAGATGCTTTGTAAATCAGCAGGGACGTGGCTTTGCCATGAGCATGCATACATAAGAAGGAAAGCCTAGCACTGGGACTAGTAGGACTTGGCATAGAGATTGGGAGAGAGCTCCCAGTAAAGTGTGAGTACCTAATGCAGAACGGTGCATGGACATCCCTAGGAAGGTGACAGCAATGCTGGAGCAGCATCTGGTGTTGCCATGATGTGGTCAGTGTCATGAAAAATAATGGAGAATGAGTTATAACCTTGAACTCAAGAAGGGTCCAGAATTAATCTGGCATGTGTGCGGCTTGGTAGAGTGTGTGCACCTTGGGGCTCAGCCATGCTTTGGTTTTGATTATCACGTTGGGTATTGGGAAAAATTTCTTCTTGGAAAGAGTGGTTGGGCATTGGCACAGGCTGCCCAGGGAAGTGGTGGAGTCACTGTCCCTGGAGGTGTTCCAGAGTCACGGAGATGTGGTACCTGGTAGAAGGTTAGCGAGCATAGCGATGATGGGTTGACATTTGGACTTGGTGATCTCAGTGGTCTTCTCCAACCTTCATGATCATGGGAAGCTGAAGCAATGTTCCTCTTGTGTTGGGATGGAGAAATTAATGTGCAATTTTCTGATTCATCATTGCCTAGAAAAGGGCTCCAGCTTTGCAATGGATTGCTCTTACTGCTGAAGCTTTCTGCATCTAACTGACTGTGAGACTCATGTTTTTGCTCTGCTGTCTTCAATACAAGGTTTGTGGTTCTGGTCTCGGGGGAACATTTGTGACACCGATCTCACTGGGGACAGCAGTTTGCTGCCTGAAATGTTCACCAGGTTCTGCTGGCCAGGAGCCACGCTCAAAGTGCAAACACACAGGGTCTGAAATTGTCAAAATGAGTATATTTTTGAACAGCAAACCACAGCCACGTCAGTGTTCTTGTGGCTTATTGGAAGGGAGGAAATATTCGCGATTGTTTGCTACATAAACAATATAATTATATATTGCAAAAAAAGTAATAAAATTATATTTTGGGGGCACTGTCATAGAATCATAGAACAGCCTGAGTTGCAAAGGACCACAGTGCTCATCCAGTTCCAACCCCCTGCTATGTGCAGGGTCACCAACCAGCAGACCAGGCTGCCCAGAGCCACATCCAGCCTGGCCTTGAATGCCTGCAGGGATGGGGCATCCACAGCCTCCTTGGGCAACCTGTTCCAGTGCCTCACCACCCTCTGAGTGAAAAACTTCCTCCTAATATCTAACATAAACTTTCCTTGTCTCAGTTTAAAACCATTCCCTCTAGTCCTATCGCTGTCCACCCTCGTAAACAGCCGTTTTCCCCTTCCTGTTTATATGCTCCCTTCAAGTATTGCAAGGCTACAATGAAAGAAGGTGTTTAATTTTGTTCCTTGTGTTTGTTTCTCACGTGAAGCTGTGCTGATTTAACCATTCCCATAGTAACCAGCTGGGGCTGAACCAGGATTAAGGCTTCGCTATGGAAAAAGCTGCAAGGGCAGAGGAGCTCAGGCCTGGTTTTATGCAGTTACTGTGAAGACTGCTGTGAGCAATTGGCTTCCAAACAGCTTTTGGGAAACATTGGTGAATCTCAGGTTCTGAATATACTGTAATGACGTTTGTATGTTCAGAACCTTTTTGCTGCAGAATTTGATTAGGTCCTTTTAGCATTCATTTTTAAGACGTGCTTTATCACTGATTGAAACTTCGGTGACGTGCAGAGCACTTTGTGACGTAGCTTTTTGCGTTCTTGGGACTGCTGACATTAAACATCATGAGAGGGCAGTGAGGTTGCATGGCAGTACCTTGCCAAGCTTCAAGGACATCTCAGCTGCAATTTTGGCCGAGCAGAAAGCACAAACTACCAGCATGTGCTGTGTTCCTAGCAGGACACTGCGACTCTGTCCTCACTGTGTGGCTGACCTGATCACTATGTGCAGAGGTTGAAGAAATTGAGGAACACCATGACTGTAACCACTAAAAAGGTGAATGCTTGGTACCTGGATGATATTTTCACGATGAAAATGAGACCTGGGTACTTCCCAGCTGAATGAGAAGTGAGGATGGGCTGCTTTGAGCACCGACTTGGCTGGTTGAGCACCGAGAAGTCAACCCTGCTTTGTTCCAGCATTGACTTCTACTGAACTCCTCCAAAGCTTCTCCAGCCTGGAGAAAGGAAGGCTGTGGGGTGACCTCATTGCAGCCTTCCAGGACTTAAAGGGAGCCTGCAAACAGGAGACTAGTCAACTCTTTACAAGGGTAGATAATGGCAAGAAAAGGAGAAATGGTTTTAAGTTGAAGGAGGGAAGATTTAGGTTGAATATCGGGGGGAAGTTCTTTACTGTGAGAGTGGTGAGGTGATGGAGCAGGCTGCCCAGAGAGGTTGTGGATGCCCCATCCCTGATGGAGGTGCAGGTTGGTTGGGATGGATGGTCTAGTATTAAATGTGGAGGTTGGCAGCTCTGCTTATGGAAGGGGGATTGGAACTTAATGATCCTTGAGGTCCCTTCCAACCCAAGCCATTCTATGACTCTGTGATAACACGACCATCCTGTAGGCCTCAAATGAAAGATAAGGAGGTCTTTAATAATCTGGTCGATCCCTGTGGAAAATAAGTTGGTTGGCATCTTCCTTCCTCTCTGGGAAGAGGAGAGGTCATTTTGTTGACTTTTAAGGTATGCTGGAGTGCATTTAATGTGAGTGCATAGGGCCAGCTGAGTAGTCTGGAGGCCTCAGAAGAACAACTCTTCTGAGGCTTGGAGGGGAATGGAAATGGAGATTGGGTGTGCTGGAAGATGCAGGCAGATATCAGACCATTGCAGTATATCTGGGAGAGAGGCCAGGTCTGGTTGGAGGGGGAAGCAGTCCTTCACACAGAGACTTTGAAAAGACATTGGAAAGAAAAGAAAGAGACAAATACAAGCTTGACTTTATCAAGTGTTATTTGAAAAGGGGTTAAATGACATGGTTGCCTCATAGAGGAATGATGAGCTGCTTTCCAGACCAGCGTGATGAGAGGATGTTAGACATCTAGCAAAAACACTTAAATCAGCAGTTGTAGGTAATTTGCACCCAGGAATCCTAAAATAATCAGCTGAAGAGATTGTTAGCCTGCTGTGTTTTGATTTAAATCTTTTTCTGAATACTGGATATGTTTCAAAGGACTGGAAGAGTGCTAATAAAACACCACTGCTCAGAAATAAATGGGTAAGTTGGGTGAAGGCAGTTTGCTGTCAGTATGGAGCAGAAGGATGAAAAGAGTGATTTGCAATGCATTTAATGGAGAGTGAGGAAAAAGGGAGTGTCATTTTTGTCATGTAAATGTGATTTAGTGAAGGATTAGTGATATTGCACAACATGCTGCTGAAAAATTACAGCTCTGAAACAAGTAACTGATACTGATAGCTCAGTGGCTGTCAATGGAGGATTGTCACCCAGAGGAAACATTGCTTTGGGGGCTTGGGACTTGTGTGCCCAGTATTCCCATTGCTCATCTAGCTGCTGAAGGAAGGAGTGGCTGCTCCTCCTGATGTCTTTGGGATGAGGAGGGATGGCTGGGTGAGACTTCCCACATCAGAAGTGTTCTCAAGTCAGGCTAGGCAACTTGAACGTCCCTTTTGGCCTTAATAAACACGATGCAAAGCAAATTGCTTCCCTTGTTATTATGGGAGAATGAACCAAAGGGCTGTGAAGACACCTACCAGGAAAGGAAAAGTCATGATAATGTGCTGAAGCCCAGGCGGAAGCATAGCATTTCTCAGAACGTTGTCTGATTGCTCAGAGCAGAAGCTTCTTGCAGGTAGGGTTGGCTTCACCGGAGGGAAAATGAATATGTTATGTGTAATGCTTATCTGTGCTTACAGAATGCTTCTACTGAGCTGTCAGTGTCCATCTTGACTGCATGTGGAACTGTGAAATGTGTTCCTTGTTCTGCCTGCTGCTGGCAAGGAGGAAAGCAAACCAGTGCATCTACGCTGACCAAACACCATGGCTTGTGTTGTGCAGGATCCAGGCTCTCAGCCTGGCAGACATCATATAATTCCCACCCTTGTTCTGCTGGGAGCCTGGGCTGCTAACTCGTCCCCTGTCAAGTTTGCTGTGCCTTGCAGGTATTGGAGGAGGCAGCTGACACCCTTCTTTGTACAATCTGATGCAAATCTTGTTGGATTTATGCCTTGAACAGGCAGGGGATGAGATTCTTTTAATCTCGGAGCTCTTTTGTGAAGAGTGGGAATCAGGCAAGCAGAAGTCTGCAGGTTGGTAGCTACGGGGCAGGGGTTGCCAGTTGCTATGTCTGCAAATTAAATAGCTGGGAGACTCCAAGCAAGAGAAAGTTTCTTAATGTTGGAGCTTTATCTTATGACTGTCTCCTTGCGGAGACTGAAGGGTGGGAGTGACTTTGTTTGCAGGCGGTTGGCAAACACTCTCACAGACCACGGCTGGGTCTCCAATCTTGGGAGGTGCAGCTGGTAGCAAACACCTCGCCTTGAAAAGAGGAATTGTGAGAGTGAAACGACCAGAGGGTTGTTTTCAGCTCCCTTTGTGGCCTTAAGGTTTTAAATCAGAAAAAGTAGAAGCGAAAAGCGGTGAAAGTTGAATTGGTGCAAACCTGGAAGAAGCAACCACTAAATGAGCAAAGGGAAATGCTTTAAAACGCTTGAAGCAGGAGGTGGTGATGAGGCTGAGCTCTGTGCTAAGAGGAGTGCTTCCTGCCTGAAGAAATGAAAGATGTGACACAGCTGTTGGACAGCAGTGTGTGAAGGGAATGGCAGAGGGACAGGTCTCCAAGTACAGCAGAGAACCCCAAAGACACTGCAGCTGTGTTGAAGTCCTTTGAGCTGTCAGACCGATCCTTTAAGGACAGAGAAGAAAGAAGAGAGCTGGGGTGGCGGTGAAACACAGAGCTGTAAGATAAGATGCATCTGAGTGCCTGTATCAATAAATGATTGTGGTAATGAGATCCGACACAGCACATGGCTGCAGAGCTGAGTCCCGTGCAGTGCTGCTAGCTCTGCTGCCCTCCAGCTCTCTGTTCTCCCTGTTGGTGCAGCCCTGACTGCTGTGCTGCATCCTCACCCCAAGCTCCCCTGCTCTTGCAGCAGTGACTTTGTCATTCAGCACTATGCAGAATGCCCAGGGAATGCTATTTCCCCACTCAGCCTCTGGCAACTGCCATCTCTCAGCTGTGCTCAGACAAGGGGCTGTGAACAGGGAAGCTTAACACCTTAACCCTGTTAATTTGTGGTGAAGGCAGCCTGAGCTGTCTCTGTGCTGGAACAGATGGGCAGGTACAGCTGTGGCTGCTGGCTCTGTGTGTGAGGGCAGTCATGGTGTGAAGCATTTCAGATGCAGATCCAAGGACTTCAGGTAGCTATTCCCTTAAGGATTTGCACATACTGTCATTTCTTTCTGCTGGAGTTTGGCTTGCTTATACACTAAGCTCTGGTGACTCCAGCCTTTTGCTGGGATTTTTAGGAGAGAAGGCAAGGAAGGACAAAGAGGGATCTTCCCTTCATGGTCCTACATAAAGACGCGAGGATTGCTTTGAACCAGCTATGGATTCAGAGCCCAAATTTGTACGTATATTTAGAAACCCATGATGGCTTCCTGCACTCAGCACTGGGTGTAAGTCTCCCTTATCTCATCACTTTGCATTTTCTCAGCTTGCGTGAGTTCAAAGGCATCCCAAGAAGCTGTGCATGGGGACTGAGTGCAGCTGGAAATGCTGAGCTTTTTGCTGGCAATTGGAAGGGCAGCAGCCATCCAGACCTGCAGCAGCCATCCAGCCTTTCCACACCAACCCATATAGGTGACTCTTGTGACAAACTGCCTTTGCACAGAGGCTGGGGTTCCCCTGGTCACGTTTCTGACTCTACCCTGTGGCTTAGCGCTGGGTTTCATCACCGTGCTATGAAACTGAAATCTCATTTCCAGCCAGCTTTGCAAATGAGGAGGCAGAATTAATTTGTTGTGCTGGGGGGAGGCCTGACTTCAGACGGTTGGTTCAGACCTCATTTGTGTTGTGCTTTCATTGTGATCTGTCTGATGCAGCCTCGTTTGCAGCAGGGGATGGCAGGGGGTAAAATTCAGAGGGCGGTTGTGTGAGGGATGAGCTGGAGATGCAATGTTATATGGAGCCATGCTGGTTCATGGTTATCATCCTGCTGCTGATCCAAAGTTGGAAGGATTGGCTGCCACACCAGACAGCTGTGCTGCCATTCAGTGAGACCTAGACAGCCTGGAGGGGAACCTCATGAGGTTCAGAAAGGGCAAGTGTAAAGTCCTATGGCTGGGGAGGAGGGAATAAGAAGTTATTTCAGCATATGGGGAAAAGAAAGATATGCAGTGCTGTGGGACATGCAGGCTCCTGGTGGGAAGAACAGCCACTGCTTGGCGTGAATATTGTTGCCAAATGTCTCTGTAGTATTTCAGAATGTGCTTATAAACCTTGCAGATAAAATACAAACAAGAATGAGGAGGATGTAGGCTGAACGTGTGTGTGTACAGAGTGTGAGGAGATGAAAGGGATGAGAAAGTGAAAGAAGGCACTTCCCACACCTTGAAATAACATTGGCTGAGTATGGCATACACAAACTCACAGCAAGAAGCCTCTGCATGCTGTCCATGCTTTCCTTCAGCAGAGCTCTTCATTGAACAAGAAATGGCTGCAAGAGTGATAGGAAGTTATTATGGGCTTCAGAACCTGCATTCAAACAGGGAGAGTAAACTGAATGGGATATTGATTTTAGGAATGACCTTTTGTTTTTAGAAAGGCAAAAGAGTTTCTCTTGCACTTCGGTCAGGAGCTGAACCTGAACAGCTCCATTCACTGCCCATTCATTGCCCAAAGCAAACCAAGCCTGACTCCTCTCCCAGTGTTGTCTGTTTTTTTTTTTTACCCAGGTTGCAGAATAGAATTTTAGAGCTTTTATATTGCCTTCCCTATAGCAATGTACTGTGTAACCCATGGATAGATGTTTGCCACCAAATATACTTTGTTCAGCAGTTGAATGGAATTGGTTCATCATTAAGAGACCAAACAAAACTCATTATTGTTAACGCTCAGTACTTGTCTGGGTAATAATAGAGCTAGTAACATGACTAGTGAGCTGCTGGTGGTGTACGGATGGTGCAAAACATGCCTCTCTGCTGTGCTATTAGAAAGAAATCTGGTTATGTTACAGCACAGAGTTTCAGGGACTGAAATCAGACCCATTGCGGTGCTGATCGTTGTCTGATTTCTGTCACTTTGTTTTGCAGCCTGTTAAAATGCCCACATTGATTCCTGAGGGTACTGCTGGCTCTCCTCTGCCTTGCCTGGTGGCCCCATCTCTCTGCTCTCCTTTTATTGTGTGGTTCCATTGTGGAGGTGGGATGAGGTTCCTGAGCTCTGCCATTGATTGCAGCCTGTTGTTTTTTCCCTGAATTGATGCAGTTGCTCAGTAATAAGGGGAATATCAAAGCTGAATGGTGTGATTGCCTCCGAGGGGAAGATTTGATTCTCCTTGCCAGTTCTAACGTTTATTTATCACGCTATCTGGACAGGCAAAATGGAGAAAAAAGGATGGCAGGCTTAATTTCAAGGTGTCCTAATTGAGCAATAACTTCGTGCTGTGTGCTGCTGCCTGCCATGGACATGGTTCCTGTGCTGGGCTCCTATTTGCTTCATGGTATTTCCAAGGGCTGAGGCTGACAGATAACTTCTCATCCTTCCAGAATAAGAACAGTGACGAACCTGAGGCCAAGAAGTTCAAAGAGGACGAGGAGGAGGAAACTGTCAGGCACAGGTAATGATTTATTTACTCTGACTTCTCTTTCTTGTGTGTATTGTTCAGGTACAGCCCACCTGTTTGCTAATTAGGATCTTTCTTGGCCTTCAAAAATGCAATTTTTGTTTTATTTTGGTGTGAATAACTTGCTGCAAATAGTCTGAGATAGGGGAATGAAGAGAACCCTCTGGCTGGCTTACAGCAGACTATTGCAAGGGGATGGTGATGTTCTCAGAGACACCTGGAAGACAGATGCACTTCAAATTCCCCTCAGTTAGAGACCCATTTACAGGATCATAGAATCATTGAGGTCAGAAGGAATCTCTGGAGATCTTCCAGTCCAACCCCCCTGAATATCTCCAAAGAAGGAGACTCCACCATCCCTCTGTGCATCCTGTTCCAGGGCTCTGTCATCCTCAAAGTAAAGAAGTTCTTCCTCATGTTTGTGTGGAACTTTCTGTGGTCTACTTTATGCCCATTGTCCCTTGTCCTGTTGGTGGGCATCACTGAAAAGAGCCTGGTCCCATCCTCTTGGCCTCCACACTCCAGATACTGATAAGCATGATCAGATCCTCCCACTCAGCCTTCTCTTCTCCAGGCTGAACAGTTTAGGGTTCTCAGCCTTTCCCCATCAGGCGATGCTTCAGGCCCCCCCTATCTCTGCAACCCTCCACTGTGCTCTCCTCAGCAGCTCCTTGTCTGCCTGGAGCTGGGGAGCTCAGCACAGGGCCCACTGCTCCAGATGTGGCTTTACCAGTGCAGAGCAGAGGGAAGAAGAACCTCCCTCACCCTGCTGCCATGCTTCTGTGCAATGCACCCCAGAGTCCTACTGGCCTTCTGGGCCATCACGGCACCCTGCTGGTCAAACAGAACACCCAGGTCCTTCACGACAGAGCTCCTTTCTAGCAGCTCAGCTCCTAACTTGTACTGATGTGTCTCGTTATTCCTCCCTAGCCATACGACTCCACATTTGCCCTTGTTGAACCTCATCAGGCTCCTCTCTGCCCAACTCTCAGCTTGCCCAGGTTTCTTTGAATGGCAGCACAGGCACACTGCTGTGCTTTCTGTCACTTACATGTGTGTGGTTTGGAAAGTGCAGGGTTTTTTTTCCGTGAACAGAGACCTGAGGGCTTTGCAATGTACACGTGGCTGTTTAATTGCAGCTCACCGCTGTTCCTTCTTGTCACTGGAAAATGTGAGCACAAAGCTAACCCAGGCAGGGTGCTGCTCCTGTCAGAAGCAGCTGACTGCACTTGGTTTCCTGTTTCTACCAATGCTATCAGGTTGGCTCTGGAGACAACAGGGGGTGAGGTTTGCATAGAACTTCTGAGTTGCAGGTTTTCACATCGCTGTTTTTCCTCACAGCATCTGTGTGCATTAGAGCTGCTGCTGTGGAAGAAAGTGGAGTAGAATCTGTTCCCCTGCTTGAGGGGATGAATCTCAGCAGAAGCTGCAAGCCTTTTCCAAACTGCCAGCATCAATTTTGTTCTGGGAGAGGTACTCTGGATTGATCGTTGAAGCTGAGCTTTTACTGTAGGCACACCTGGAGGGATTTGTGCTGGAAGGTCTGTGCTGTAAGAAGTGTTAAAGATCTTGGAAATGTTGATGAATAATGAATCAACAGCTCTTGCTTTCCAGCCCTGCCATTTGATATGCTGCATGGCCCTCTGCTGAGGAGCACCAAACTAGTAGTGACACTCCTGCACCCAAGCTGGAGGTGTGAATTGGTCACTGAAATCCCTTCAGTAATGCTTTTCTCCTTTTCTGGGACTGATTTTTAGCATGGGGACTGCTTCTTTTTAACCACTGCTGAGCATCCTGAAGCATATCAGAGGTGATGCAGCGTCATCCCAAATCTTCAGCATCACTGCTGCCAAGCTGGGAGGTCACTTCCTCCAACGTGTGTATGTTGGTGAGCTCTCCTCTTGCAGCAAAGCCGCCTTCTGCCCGTGGGAGATGCCCTGAAGCTTTAGTGAGGTTAGTTGGGTGTGAACCTTCTACTTCCAGTCAGCCTTGTACTGATACATGATGCAGATGTGGGTGCAGGGCATCCACAATACGTGGGAATAACACCTCTAGGAAGGGCAGCAACTTTTGGGGCAAAAAGTTCCCTTTCCAGATCAATTTCCCCTCAGAAATCAGCAGCTCTATTCAACTGCTGTGTGTTTTGTCAGGATCCCAACATCAATTTGCAAGGTAAATGAGAGCAAGATCTGCTCTGCAGGAAATGTTTGAATCACAAATTTGGCTGAGACAATTCTTAGGTTTACAACTGAACTCCATCCCATCTAGGGATTTCGTTGCTTTCTGCTTTCCTTGTTGAATGCTCTTTCTCTGTTGCTGAAATTGGATGTGTATTTTTAAGCAGACTGCCAGCGAGCTGCTAACCTGATTTCATCTTAGATTTTCATTTCCTGGTAGCGAAGCTGAGCTTTCTCAACCCTTTGAAAAAGGGAACTGCTCTGCACTAATGTCTTGTGTGCTGGTGACGAAAGGTAAGCTGAGATAATGTGAGCAACAAGGGGTTCTGGTAGCCTGCGTGTGCCTTCCCTGCTGGCTCTGCTGCTTTCTCAACTTGAAAACCACCATGCACACAACCAAGGCCAGTGAAACCCATAAGTAGTCTTGTGGCCCATATATAGACTTCAGATGACCTGGAAGACATTTCTGCCTTTCTTGAGGGCAGGAACAGCTTTGCCTGCTGCTTCACCTCTCTGCAGCTTGGCTTTAGGGCTGGTTTTCACCTAGCTGAGATGTTGGTGAAAGGCTGAGCCCGTGTTGGGGGCTGGACTTCACACCCTGCACTACAGGCACAACCGAATATTTTCTTGCTGCCAATGCACCAAAACAATTTTCAGCAGCTTCCTGTTTTTTTTTTTGACCTGCTCAAAGCTACCCGCCCTGTCTTTTTTTTTGTTGTTGTTCCTTGTTTTTATATTTCACACTACAAGATACCACCACAGGAACAAGTGCTGACGAGGCCCTCTGTGAAAAATGCAATCTGCTTGCAGCAATTTCAGCTCCGGATATCTCTCATCTGCCTCTCAGGGGAGCTTATATCTGTAATTGCTAAGAGCTTGGGTTATTATTTTTTTTTTTTAACCAGTTTTGCTCAACCCAGTGACCAGGAAATGCCTCCTGCTGTGGAGCAGCCTGCCATCAGCTTTGGCTGTTGCAGGGTGTGGGTGGACTTCGGCCTTTCTGCCTGGTTCCTGCAGGAAAAATGAGCTGCTCTGCTCTGAGCTTTGAAGTTCAGCCACAGTTCTGCAAGCAGAGCTCATCAGGGATGTTAAAAATGTCAATAAATAGCCAGGGTAGGGCTTTGAGAGGGAGGAGGGGACCCAAAAATCTTCTCTTTAACTAAAAATGAAGCTGCAGCAAACTGCAATTAATAAGCTGCAGGTATTTCAATGCCCAGTCATCCTTTAAAATTACAACTCCATGTAGTGCTGCTTGCAGAGGTGATGTGCTAGGAGGAAGAAGGGGAAGCAGGGCTGGGGAATGTGGGCTCTCCCCTTCTGTAGGAAGAGTGTCATGGGGCAGATCAATGGCCCTGTTTTTTTGTTTTAAGGCTTTTTCTTCCAGTGTTGGCATAAAAAAAAAAAATACAGCAATGAGTGTGCTTGGTTCTGGGCTTAGCCTGGCAGGGCAGCAAGGCAGGAGCGTGGATAACCACTGTGCAGAGCTTCCATGCATCTTGTGGTATGGAGAGATTAAAAAATAATAAGAGTATGGGTGAAAGCAGTAGTCTGTGTAGGCTAAGCTTGACACGTGTGTGATGATGTGGTGTTATTGATAGAAATCTGCATGAGCAGCCAAACCTGTGACTTGGGCTGATGTGGAAGCTGTGTGGTGAGTCAGGTTCTGTTGTCACTCTGTGTCACTGACGGATCAAGTGCTTCTCCTGCAGCAGGGAAGGGCAGGAACCAGGGCAGGAGGTGGCCAGGGGTGAAGCTGGAGCCTCCCACCTCATGCTCTGTGCTGGAGAAGGAGGAAGTGCAGAGCTGCAGAGTTCGGCACTGTTTTGAGGCCAACAAAAGGGATGTCAGCATCCTGTAATCACCCAGGTGCTCCCAAAATACTTCCAGGACCTCTTTGTGGCTTGAGCCTCAATAATGGCAGATTGTTCTTGACCTCCCACCGGCTGAAGGAACTGGAGAAACCTCATAAAGTGTGGACAAAGCTCTTGTACCAGCTGCAGGGCCCATCACCAAGCTCCTGATGCTGCGTCCCGTTCTGCAGCTTTGAGTGTAGGTTTCCTCATCACATTTACTAATATGCTGCCTGGAAAATGCTCATGTGCCTCCTAAAGTTGTGTGGGAGGCCAGACAGCCCCGTGGCATCTGCCTGCATTTGAAGTGTTTCGCAGCTTTCTTCCTGCAGCACCCAGAGATACGGCCCCGAGAAGCACGTCCTGAGAAACCAGCTGTTGGGGGCTTGGAGAGAAGTGCTTGTTTTTTGGCATTCCTCGAGTGCCTCTCAGCAGCCACTCAAGGAGGAGGAGGATGTGCTCCAACACGCTCAGCTATTTGAGCAGGAGCAGCACACAAGGTGGGTGCTGGTGGGAACCAATGCTCTCTGCCTCTACTTGTTGCTTGTTCCTTTTCTGCCCCAGGTAAGGAGTCCAGGGACGAAGGAAACGGCTTCACACCATTATCAAACAACAGCTTTGGACTTCTGTGTTGTGTCCTATGGAGATGCCTCGATCCTGCTGCAGGATGGTTTAAGGGAGCCTTCATCAAATGCTTGGGGTGTGGAAATGGTTTATTGGTTTCTAACTTGGAGGAGATGCAGATTGTCTTGCAGATTACTAGAAAGGTCACCATGCACAAAGAGGCAGCCTGGAGATGTATGGATCTTGCTATGAGCTAGCCCAGCTGTAGGGAAGCTCCCAGGCAGGCTGCAGCAGGAGGGGATGCTCCCATATATCAAGGAGCAGATGTCAGAGCTGTCTGCAGGAATGGAGAGTGTAAAAAAGAAGGGTTTGTGAAATGAAATCTGTACCAGGATGGATGAGTGCTGCGCAGTAAGTCTCGCAGTGTCCCTGCAGGGTGATGGTGCTGTGGCACAGGGAGCAGGGAACAGTGTCCCAAATCACCACTTCTTCAAGAGTTTGGGTCTTCACCTGTGTCTTCTGTAGCAGTACCTTCTCAACATGTCCAAACAGTGCTTCTTAGGACCACCCAGCATCAAGTGGAATTTGGAGAAGCTGAGAAATTAAATGAAATTCTTGCTGTGGTTGCTCTTGAAAGGACGAAATGGAAATTGTTGTCGAGGCTGTGTGGTCTCAAGAAAGTTGAAGTAGATGTCAAAAAAGAGTAGAAGGCTTTGGAGCAGCTTGAGAAGGTCAAAGGTCAACAATTTGTCCGGCCAGATGGTATTTCTCCAGGACTTCAGAAGAAAATAACTCAAACCAGCCAAGGTGGGGATGAGAGCACTTCCCTAAACTGCTTCTAAAGAATGAAGAGTCTCTTTTTGGGGATCTGGGTGTTAGCAGTGGCTTCTTTTTTGATGGTGGGTTGGTTGCAGCAGAGGAAGCATCCTAACAAGTGGCAGGTCATCAGCATGCGAGTGCTTCGCTGCCAGACTGAAGAAGTCCTCTTATCAGTTAAAAACAGTGTTTGCTCCATAAAACCCTTGAGGCTGAAGGAGGTAAAGCAGAAATAACTTCGAAGTTAGCTTTGAGTGTCCTGCTTTGCATCGAGATAAGTCTTTGCATTCTACACATACCCTGTGTGCCCTGCCACTTCCAACAGTCCTGTTTCAAAGAAAGGCTGATGTCCCTCCTCCTTCCCAGGAATAATCATAGTATCATTAAAGCTGGAAAAGACCTCTGAGATTATCAAGTCCAACCTCAGCTCACCCCTCCATGCCCACTGACCACATCCCTCCGTGCCACATCTCCATGGTTCTTGAATACCTCTGAGGATGGTGACTCTACCACCTCCCTGGGCAGCCTGTGCCAGTGCATCATCACTCTTTCAGAGAGGAAATTGTTCCTAGTATCCAGCCTGAACCTCCTCTGGCACAATGTGAGACCATCACCACTCATCCTATCGCTGTTACCTGGGAGCAGAGACCAACCCCTACCTCACACAACCTCCTCTCAGGCAGTTATAGAGAGTGATGAAGTCTCCCCTGAACCTCCTCCACAATGAACAGCCTCAGCTCTCTCAGCCACTCCCCACCACACTTGTGCTCCAGACCATTCAATGAACCATAATGGGAAGCAGATTTGAGGCATTCCTGAGTCTGAAACAGGGAACCTGTTGGGCTTCAATGAGGCACTGAGAGGTTTGTGCATCACTTCCCTTTGCAAACCCTGCAGTTCCCCTGAAGCTTGTGCTGTCCCAGCACCTTGGTGTTTGCTGGTCCTGAGTGAGGATGCAGGATGCTGTGTTTTCTATGTGGGGAGCTGTGTTCCTTCTTAGCCAAGCCATTATTGCTGGAGCGTCGCACCCTGCAAGCTGTTCTTGCTAACCTGGCTGCTGTGTGCTCATTCTTCACAGAGCCTGTTGTTAACTCTGTTTTCTTTGTTGTCGTGGGAACTTTGATAATTTGAGAAGCATGCTGGGCTGTCTCTGTGGAACGCAGCGCTGGAAGAACTGCTGACACCTGAACTTTATTTAACCCACTCTGTGGAAGGCCAGCAACGTCTTCTTAAATATGTGTTTTTAACCCCTGCCTTCCTTCCTTCAGATTGTTAGGGGTATAGCACTGCTAGCTCCTCATCCATCTGCTCATTTTTAGAGATGCAGAGAAAATGGCAGAGACCACAGTGAAATGGGGACACCAAGGCAACAGCTTCTGCTGCTGGGGAGCACAGCACTGCTGGGTTCACTCATGCCAAAACCCCCAAGGAGCAACCACAGGTGTTCTGGGTACCAACAATTACTGGAGGCAGGTGTGAGAGCTTCTCCTGCATCGTGCATTTAATTAAAGGGATCAATCTGTGTTTGTTTGCTCCTGCAATTGGGCATGGCTTTAATAAGGATCTGAAAGCACCAGGGGGAACTTGGAGGGTGTGGGGGGATCTGGGTGCAGCACTTCTGCTCTTCACCCCTGCGTGTGGCTGCTTCCCTTCTGCTCTGCTGCTGTTGCCAAGTTGTGCATTATGCTTTTTTTCCTCCCCTTTTTATAATCTCATGGATAAATCTCAAGTGAGCACAAGCAGTATTGGGCAGAGAGGCTTTGGTGTGGCTGAGCAGCCACCAGAATATGTGCAAAATGGTGGGTGCGAAATATCGCCTTTCAAGGTGTAGTGCTAACATCTTGCTGAGCTGAGAACAGCTAGCTTAGCTCGTAGCTCTTTTGTTTTAGGCTCTCTGACCTTAGGGGAGACTGTGTTTGGTTCCTATTCAGCTGCAAGGAAATCCTTCTATACGTGAGCTAAAACAAGCAGAAAGTGTGGGAGAGGTTGCAAGTTTGCATTCTGTGGGCTCTGATGTTGTCACTCGGTATGATAAATCCTCCCCAGTGAGCAGGAGGCAGCCTGTGGCCAGATGGCCAACATCACTGCCTGACATCCCATCGCCTCCAGGGTGAGTTAGCTGCTTCTATCCCTCCTTAACAACTCAGTCCTGCTGATTGGAGCCTGTAAAACCAAGGAATAATGAGGATTTCTGTGTGCCACTCCATCACCCAAGATCATAGAGTGTCTTCAGGGACAGGGCATCCACCACCTCACTGGACAACCTGTTTCAGTGCCTTACCACTCCTGCTATAAAAACCCTTTCCTTATATCATGTCTAAATCCCCCTCTTAATTTGAAACCATTTCCCCTTGTCCCATCAAAACAGATCAGCAGGCAAAGGCCTTACTGAAGTCCAAATGGATGACATTAGTGGCTCTTTCCTTGTCCAGTGATGCAGTTATAAATCATAGAAGACCATTAGGCCTTCTGTCAGTTTCCAAAAAGAGCCACCATGCATACTGGGGAGTGATGACAATCCAGGTTAATGTAATAAATGCCTTCTCCCAGGGCAGTTTTACATAAAAATGCCCATAAAACTGCACAGTACTAGGCGACTGCTTCCTCCTTCCTTTCACCAGTGCTGGGGAAACCTGGGCTATTGTGGCTTACATTGATGTGAAGGATTGGGCAACTAGAGCTTGACACATGAGGAATTTCTGCAATGTCCTAACTTGCCTGGTCCTGCTTCCCAATGTGCTGGTTGCATTTTTGAGTTAGATCTTGCAGAGGGACCACGAGAACAGAATGTGAAGTATTGGGAAGCTGACACCAGAGAAACAACTATACTCATGTTGGACTTGATGGTCTTTGTGGGTCCATCCCAACAAAGAATATTCTATGACTGGGCCAGGGCAGGTTCAGGTTGGATTAGGAACAATTTCTTTTCCAAAAGAGTGTGGTCAGGCGTTGGTATAGGCTGCCCAAGGAGGTGGTGGGGTCACCATCCGTGGAGCTGTGCATGGAATGTGGAGATGTGGCTCTGAGGGACGTGGTCAGTGGGCATGGAGGGGTGGGCTGGGGTTGGACTGGGAGATCTGAGAGCTCTTTTCTGACCTTAATGATTTTATGATTCTCTGAAACCATGGTAAATTTGCGGAGGGCACAGCTGCATGAACCCACTACTGTGAGCAACCCATAAAATCCAGCCATATCTTCCACCATCTCTGTGGGTCAGACCCTTTGCACGTAGGTGGAGCTTGTAGGGAGCTGGCAAGCAGGATTTGCTCAGTGCAGGATGCTGGAAAGGTGTTGAGATGAGATGAATTTCACTGCAGAGCCCAACAATATCACCTCGCAAGGTAGGAATGAGACAGAAAGAAAACCAAGGTGTTGCATCTGGGTATGGTAGCAGAGCAAATGACAAAGGTTTGCCCTTTGTGGAAATTTGTAGGGTGTGCAGCTTAAATCCATGCGTTTGTGTGTTCTGAAATAGCTCCGTTAAATGTCAGTCACCTCAGGCACCAACCTTAAATGATATTTCAACAAAGAAACAAACAAATACCTTGTTGTTTCTCCATCCATATATAGTCTAGCAGGGAAGTGACCCAGGTGTAAAAAGAACAGCCTTTAAAAGGGGCAAAAATAGTATCTGAATACGGGGGAGGTGTATACATTGAGGAAATGGTTGGGTTGTGTTTTGTGCAGTCTAGGGGGGCTTCTGGGTCTCCATCACCTCTACAGAAACCTGCATTCCCCCTCTTGCAGCTCCTTTGCCCTAGATGTGGCATGACCAGAAGCATCTCTGGTGAACAGTTAACATCTTCTACCTAGGAATACTTTCTTGTCCCCTCTTTCCCATATTGAGATTTTTGTGTCTGGTCGTGGCTGGTCTCTGGCTGGCATGCACATGTCTCACTACTCTATACTTCCTTCCCAGGGAGCTCATACTGCGAAACTATGACCCTGAAGATGAGGAGCTGAAGAAGAGGAAATTGCCTCCGGCAAAGCCAGCCTCAGGTAGATGAGAGTGGGAGCCTGGGAGTTGAAATGAGGGAAGAGCAGAACAACAGCACTTCCCATGATGGTGCTGATGTCTCAGCAAGGATGAGAGCATGCAGAGCCCCTTGCAGGTGTGCACTGCAGAGGTGCACTTCAGAAAACTCCATAGAGATGGAAACATTCAAGATCAAGCAGGACAGGGCTCTGAGCAGTCTGATCTAGCTATAGGTGTTCCTGTTGGCTGCAGAGAAGTTGAATTAGATGACCTTTAAAGGTCCCTTCGAACTGAAACATCTCTATGGTCTGATCCCCTCCTACTGCTGAGCATTCCTCCCACCTGCACTCGTGGTGCTGTGGGCATATAAAACAGCACAGTGCTCTGTATCCAGCCAGCCTGTTGCAAAATGAATGAATTATACCTTTCCTTTCCAAAATCAGATGTCTGGGAAACCTCTGTGCTCCTGGGGTGTAACTCCAGCCCCAGGTGGAAGAGTCACCAGGATGTATTCTGGTTGCAGCTGTTGACTTCAGATTCTGGGAGATGCGTCTGCATGCCCAAGCCATGCTGGGAGTGAGAGTGGTGCTTGCAGGCTCCGTTGCTTCATCATCCCTGTGGGGTTGCACACCCTGCATTGCACAAGTGGGGTGTGTGTCTGAGCACACACAGTCCAGCCCAAATGAGAGGGCAGATGCTCGGAAGAGCCAGGCTCTCACTGCACGATTCTCAAGGAGATTGGGGCTGTTTTGTTTGAATTACCTTTAAACAAATATTAGTCATGAGTCTAAGGACGTTCAGTCTGTTGTTTCCTAGCACTGAACTGCTGCACAAAGGGAGGCAAAGGGTAGGAGTTCCCTTGATCTTGAGATATTAAGTCCTCCTGGAATATATCTCTTTAAAAATGCCCTAAATAAAAAGACTGTCTTTGGCAGTGATCTGCTAGGTAGGAATGCTGACACTGCGCTTTCTTTATCCTTTTGTTAAAGTTTCAAACTTCTTCAGCTCTTCCCCTGTGTGTGGGTTGGAATTGGAACAGCAGTTGTGACTCTTTCCAGTAAAACCCATGTTCTCTGCCAGCTTGTTTGGGGCTGTAGTGCTGCTCCTGTGCCCGGAGTAACCTTGGGCATTTTGGGCAGGGAGGAGGACAGGAAATAAGTGCCAAGGTGGGTTCACATTGCCTATCCATTGGGCATATGCTGGAGCAGGATTTTGTTCATCCCTGATGGATGTGCCCTATCCCTGGTGGCTACACTATCACCGTGCACAGAGCTGGAACTGATGGATGGAAGGCTGTTCTTAGTGCATATTTTGCCATTAGTTCCCCAGTATCTGGAGTCATTTGCATAAGGGCTGGGCTGGAGCCTGGTCATTTCTGGAGCATGGTTTCATACCATGGCCTCATAAATGAATCATAGTGAGTCTTTAAGTACAACTTAAAGTCCTATGGACATGCAAAGTGGTGGGTGGATGCAGCCCTTGCCAATATGGGACTTGAACCCAATAGACTTCCTGCTGCTGTTTATTATGTTTAATTTTTAGATTTACATTGTTTTCAGATAGTTTTTATAAATCTCTGGAAGAGTTTGGGTGGTGAAGGAATGTGTGTGCCCATGTGGATTCACATGTGGGTACTGTATTGTTAAAGTGATGCTGTTCAAATTGGGCTTTTGTAAAAGCCTTTCCATGGGGCTTATGGGTCTCCCCATGCCTTGTCCCCTTGGTGTCCCGCTGTGCTGATGCTGATCCTGTTTCTCCATCTAGTGGAAGACAAGGTGAAGGACCAGCTGGAGGCAGCTAAGCCAGAGACCATCATCGACGAAGTGGTACGTATAGAGAGCTGCTCTGTGCTGGACACACATCTCTGTTGCTTCCAGCTCTCACTAGATGTCTTCTCTTCCTTTCTAGGATCTGACAAACCTGGCCCCCAGGAAGCCAGACTGGTGAGTGTCTGCTGAGTTCTGCTCCTGGGAAGGGAATGTTTGCATCACCAGCATGTTGCCATCACCTGGAATTTGTCCAAATTGGGCTAGAAGTACGAGAAATGGGAAACCTGTTGGGGGAAACACATAGCATGGGACTGTTCTCTCTTTTATTTGTTTATATCTTGTGGCTCTGCCGGTCCTTTTGGGGTACTCGTCAGCATGGTGGTTTCAGTGCCAGGATCATCATGTTGGTTTGCCCATGAGCTGTGTTTTGCTCTGCTCCATGATGTTCATAGGAGATCAAAGGAGTTTCTTTCCTGCTTGGAGAGGTGCAACATGGCTGTATTCACAACTGGTCAAGGATGTGTTCTGATGTCATCATTTTCCTCCGTAGGGATTTAAAACGAGACGTAGCCAAGAAGATGGAGAAGCTGGAGAAGAGGACTCAGAGAGCCATTGCTGAACTGATCCGTGCGTAATGGTGCCATGGGGATGGTGTATGGGGTCACCAATTGTCCTGGAGGGATGACACACATACAGTCCTTGTTGGGAGCTCAGTGCCTTACTGTTGGGCAGGGAGGGGCTAGTGAAGCTTCATTCCCTTCCCAAGGAGGAAGGTTTGCATGATAAGGAAGAATGGTTTGCAGGCATAGGGGCTTCAGTTCGGCTTTTCTACCAGTACAGAGGGCACATTGCTAAGTAACTGCTGTTTCTCACTTGCAGGAGAGCGCTTGAAAGGGCAGGAGGAGGAGTTGGCAGCAGCTGTTGGGTCGGCAAAGCAGGATGGAAGCGACTCCGACTGATTTGCTCCATCTGGGCACAGGCTCTACCAGCAACACTGATCCCATCACTGTCAGGTAGAGGAGCCTCACTGCTAACCAGCATTTTGCCTGGGGCCCACGAGTCCTGGAGGAAAGGGGCAGATCAGAGGAGCAGTGCTTCCCTCTATGAGACTGTGGCTGGTGGATGAAGTATGTTTCACAGACCACTTTTTAGGACTACAGAGGGTTGATGGGAGTGGGACAAACATCCAGTTTGCCTTGAACTTGGCAGGAGCATGGGAAGCAAAAGAACGTACATCCAGGAAACTCTCCTCTCACTTGCTTGGTTAATAGATCCTCATACAGCCTGCAGCATCCCCTAGGGGCCCTGCTCTTTGTCAGGGTGCTCCTTTCTGCAGAAAACTGATGTCACTGTTACAGAGAACGACAGGGTCTGGAAAACATCTGCTCAATATTTGGGAACCTTTCCCCCATGGTCACACCCAGCGTGTGCAGAGTGACTCTTCTGGAAGTGCTGTGTGCTCAGGACCTGTTGGCTGCTCTGTGTTGGGAGAAGTGTCAACCTGAGAGTCTAACGTGTGTTTTTTGTTTGCTGAAGCTTCCAGACCCTCCAGGCTGTGCAGCGTGCACCATTCCTCTGGATGTTTTATAATTGACAAAGTTTGTTGTAACAGGTATTTTCATAATAAAATTATCCTGCCATGGAGGAAGCTGTTGCTCGGTCTGTTTGCAGAGGTCTGTCCAGAGGCAGCTCACTTCATCTTCCTTATATTTGTGGTGGCTTCAGACCATTTACTGGTCCCTGTTTGCCCCTGGGATGGGGGCCAGCTTCAGTTGGTATAAGTTTGGGGTGGCTGAGCTGTACCTTTTGCTCCTAGAACTCCTGGGTCTGAGCTGTGCTGTGGATCCTGCACCTCTGGATGACACCAGCCCCATGTTGTTGGCTCCTGGCAGCGGGGGGTTTGGACATGTTGCAGGTTGGGTACCCAACAACGTGGGTTCCTGAGCTGTCCTGCATTTGGTTGGAAAGCATTCTTTGCCTGAGGTGGAACATCTGGTGCGTACAGCCTTGATGGCAATATTTAGAGAAGAATTAACCTGTGATAAAAATAGCTGTCCTTGTTTATGCATGCATCCTGCTGCTTTTAAAAGCCTGTTGAAAAGAGCTGCTGGGGGAAGAGGTCCTTAATGTGGCTCCTGGACTGAGTGGGCAGCAGCAGCCTGTGAGAAATGGGGATTCCATTTCTTACCACGATTGTTGTGGGTTAAACCAGGCCTTTGCATATGACAAAGGTCATCCGTGCTCCATTTCCAGATGGATGAATAAGTGAGCCTAACAAGGAGACAAATGTGCCCAGAGTGTGGAGTGAGATCTGTACGCCCCTGAGCCAGAAGGCACCCAGTGATCTCCAACGTTGTGTGGTTGTGGGTTCCCTCTGGGCTCTGTGGTGGAAGAGCACCAGGGATGAAAGCCCAACCATGTTCCCATGGGATGCTCTTAGGTCATTTTATTGCTTTGTCCCATTCTTGGCAGGAGACAATGCTAATGCCTCTCATGCTTCTGCCCAGACTCTTTCTGGCCAGAAAACCCAGAAAGGGTTCCACCATTGTGAAAGTGCTGCTTAGTCATCTCAGGTAAACAGCTGCAAGGAGAGTTTGGACAATGCTCTCAGACATAGGGATTGGAATGGTTCTGTGTGGAGCCAGAGGTTGGACTCAGTGGTCCTTAAGGATCCCTTCCAGCTCTGGATATTCTGTAATTCTATGAAAAATGGGAGTGGATATGCTGATGTGGGGCCATGTTTGGTGTGGGATAGAGCTTGTGGTGATGCTTCTTGGAGCATGACCTGCTTGAAAATGAACAGAACCCACCAACTTATGACAATGATGGCTTCTCCATCCTCAAAGCAGAGCTGTCTGCTATGCTCGCTGATAAACAAGATGAGTGTTTAATGGTAGCTTCACCATATGTGTGTATTTGTGGTTATCAGTTACCATGGCCAACATGTATTTGTAATGTGCAGTTGTTCATTGGGGAGGAAACAGAAGCGTGATCCCACATCTCCCATGGAGCTACAGCCTCTTCTCCATGAGATGCCCTGTAGATGTCAGCAAATCTCCGTGCACAAAGCTGCGCTGCATCCCAGCTGTTTCCAGCTGCTGGACTGTGTACATAGGATCCAGAGGCATATGCTTTGCAACACACGTCCAAGGACCTGAAAACAGGAACAGGGGACAGCCCTCTGCTTTGCAGTGCTGTACAGCAGAAGAATTTTGTCTCGTTGACTTTAAAGGGGTATAAATTCCCTTTAAGCTCTGGGCAAACCTGTGCATTGCGTGATGGCAGAAGTGCCCTTCTTGCTCTTCCCCTTCAGGAAGAAAGGTATTTCTTGAGCTCATTTGAAGTAGTTATTTCCCCCCTGCGACAAAATGAAAGCAATTAAAAGCTGCTTTTCAGGTCAAAAGCATTCTCCAAAGAATTGTTTTCTCTTTCAGCTTTCAGTGAAAATTACAATGGAATTGAAAATTCAAAACCTTTTCTTCTAGGAAAAGACAAAACATTTTCACTTTGACTTTCTGCTTCTATTCCCAGCTCAAAGGATGCAAGGATCAAGCCCAGACTCCTGGGCTTGGAGATGGGGGCTCAGATGAGGGAGAGGCTGGATCCCAACTGGATCATGTGAATCCTGGACACCAAACCTGCCCATGGGAGCGGGGGCCTCAGCCCACTGCTGGAGATACAAGCTCTTTGAGGGCCTATCCAGCCATACTGCATTGCTTCTGCCTTCCTCAGGCTTGAGCACAACGTCTGTCCTCAGTCAATCCTTCCCAAATGGATTGGGATCTGCTGTCTCAGCAAAAGAACACTACACAACCCTGACCTCCTTTGGGGTGGGAGTGCTGCAGCTTGCAGCAATTTCATTAAATAGCTGCAGGCTGAGGTTCAGGAGCCCAATTTCTTAAAGAAGAAGAAAGCAAAGAAGTGAGTCCCAGGAGTTTTGCTTGATTTTTAGTGGCAATTCGGTCTCTTTCTATAAAAGCAGAAAATTGACCAGTGTAGCTCTTGGAGTCAAGTGGCACCCATCTCAGCATCTGCCTGTGACTGGCCTGGAGGAAAACAGGCTTTCTGAACTCGGGATGCTGAAAGAAAAAAAAAAAAAAAAGCTTTCTTAGCATCCCATAGCTGGAGTTGAACATCTGTTAATGTAATGAAATTCAGCCACCCAGGCACTCCCTGCTAGCAGGCTATCTCAATTGCGACTTAATGTTTTATAGGCCATATATCTTTCTATATATTCATGAAAAACAAAGGACTAAGGCCTGAATACAGACGGAGCTGGGGGGAAGCATCAGGAGAGTGGGGTTTTTTGGAGGCTTCTCACAGCCCAATGCTGGTCTGAACATTGGCAGCCTGCAGTGGTTGGGTGCTCCCCCAGTGCCAGCCCAAAGCAAAGATCCCTTGGTGGGTGTCCATCTTGGGGGGTCCTAATTCTCCATGAGTTTTACTTGTTCTTGCAGGGAATTGTGTTTTGTGACTTTTTTTCCCCAAGATGGATTTTTGACCATTAAAGTTGGCCATGCTGGAAGTTGCCTCACTAATTATTTGTAGTTCTTGGTGCATTATTCTTTGTCTACATATGTATATATTTGTGTTAGTACACATACGTTTGCTCTTCTTTTTTGCAAGAATTTTATTAGTGTTAGTAGCAGGCACAGGTCTCAGGACAAGACTTGGACCTTGAGCTTGGAGAGGCTTGGGCTTGCCTTAGTTGTGCTCTGTGAAATTGTTAGAATCGTAGAATTTCCTAGAATCATAGAATGGATTGGAAGGGACCTTAAAGCCCATCCAGTTCTAACACCCCTAGAAATCTACCTCTTCTCTCTCCAGCCCCACTCCTTGTATCTGCTTTGGTTTTGGGTTGCATCTGTCCCTGTTTCTCATTTGGCTCCTTCTTGTCATCTTGGTTGATCCTCAAGAGCTCAATGCATCTTCCCACCAGCACGCCGTGGGCCATGCACGTGGGAATGTTTGGAGGCACAGGGAGTCCCACCATGTGTAACCAGCAAAGCCATCATTGGGAGAGCTCTTCTGGTAGCTTGTTTTCCAAAACATGATCCCACTACACAGCTTGTACCTACATAGTTTTCCACTTGGTGATTTCTGTCTCCCATCTTACTCCATGAAGGTCTTGGAGGTTAAATTTTCATGCAAGAAGCTTCAAGGCATGATTTTGAGGTGTAGTTTGGAGGAGACCATGCCTCTGATCAGCAGGTGACAGTTTCCAACCTGCTCATGGACCCAGCCCCTGATACAACCCAAGTCCAGAAGTGTTGCCTGCAGAAAGCAGCCTCGTGGCCAAGGTCTGGAGATGATTGTGCACTCTGAGACCCAATGCCTTGCACCAAAATGTGCAAAATTTAATGCTTCCAGGGCATGACATTGCTGTAGGTAGATCATACCATATCCTGAACGTGCCCTGCAGTGTACACTGCTGTAGGAACATCTCCCAGAGAGGTGGTATTGCTCAGAACATTGCGTTTGGTGTCCCATGCACTGGCGGTGCTGTGCAAAACTCAGGATTTGCTGTGAAAATTTGCCTGTGAAGTGCTTGTGGCTTGTGGGTCGTTTTGGATGTCACATTTCTGCCCTATTCTTTCAGCAGGAGCCTCTTTGGAAATAAACTGTGAATATTTATGGGCAGATTCTCAAATGAGACTGGGATCCTTCAGAAGCAGTCTTTCATGGCTGAATAATAGAAGTCGGTAGGAAACAGACTTTTCTTCCTGTTTTGTGGGAAATCTCATGATTTTGGATTATTTTCCCCAAACCAAACCAAATTCAAAGCTCTCCGCAAGACAAAAATAAAATTAAACAATCATATTGGGCCAATCAAAATGCCATTCTGAAGCTGAGTTGCGCGCTCTGTGATTTGCCAGTGCCAGAATCCGTCTCTATCAAACGCTAATTTTTTCTTCAGAAGCCATTCAGCCACAATATGGGAGTGCTGGAAAAGCTCTGGTTTCAGACCCAAGGAATGTTATTTCTTTTTATTGAGAAATACTCAAACCTTTCTCTGAGAAAGCTCTGCTCAGCTGAGCTCCGAAATGACTGTATTCTTGTGAGCTGCAATTTTCCTAAATTGACGCAGACACTGAATACTGGATTTGTCCCATCCTACTGCAGCACCTTTTCCTCTGCTGAGCTCCCTGGCGCTGCAGTGACCCTCTGAGCTTTGGGCTGGGCTGTTCTCATTACACTTGTGGTCTTTCCCAGTCTCCAGAGTAACCCGGTCCATGGTGGAGGGAGAGCTTCTGCTGCTGGGTTGTGCACTGGTTCACTCTGGACATGGGGAACATGGAAGGGGAGAAGGGATTACATAGCAACCAACACAAGCAATATGGTATGTCAGTGGAGTTAAGCATGGATTATAGTAGAATCATAGACCCACAGTCATAGTATTGTAGAATGGTTTGAGTTGGAAGGACCCTTTAATATCATTTAGTTCCAATCCTTCTTCCATGGTTAGGGGCGCTTCCCACTAGACCAAGTTGCCCCAAATCCCATCCAACCTGACATGTTTATGCTGTGTCTGGTCTGACCAAGGTTACAAATCCCTGTGAGAAGATGTTCTGCACTCTCTAGCAAATATCAGCCCCAGATACTTGCCCTGGGTGACCACTGACTTCCGCTGTGAGATGGGGGATCCTCTTTTTCAGGTTATGAATATAGGAACTAGCAAATTAGGAGCCCTGAGCACCTGGCTGTTGGTATCTGCTGCATCAGAGGGTGGACCAAAAGGACCCAGTGGTCTCTTCCCACCTCAGACAGTCTGGGATTCTGTGCTTTATGGGGAATCATTCTAGCAGCACCAGGAGGTGAAAACCATCATATATGCATATATTACTTTTTTTTTAACGTCTCCTTATTTCTTGGAAGTAATATTTCTTCTTCCTTCATCACTGGAGAGCAAAGTACCCCTTGGGGTAAGGGCACACTGTATATCAAATATTACTCTTCCAAATGGGGTGTTTTTTCTTAAATAATTAAGCAGTTCATGGCAGATTTATTGTGCTATGGATAGCCTGGTACCATGCATACTTTTTTCCTTCCAGGTTACAAGATCTGCCTCAAAATCATTCTAAAGGTTGCTGTAGACTGGGAAACTTAATTGTTGCTCCCATACACCCTATGAAACAGAAAAAAAAAGTGATTCTCTCTATAGTGTTATCCACCCTCCCGTATTCTATGTCTTACACGTAGAAATATGTCTAGTAGATCCCAGATTGGGGCTATATTGGTGAAGTGGGACTAAGGTTGCTAAACCAGGGAAAGTTCTGCTGTCCAGATGAGGTCTGGCTGGCCAACAGCATCCCTTTTTCCTGCTACTCCACTTGTGGCTGTGCCTGAGAGGGAAAGTGGGATAGTAGGTGGTTCATCACCCACCTTGGCCAGTGCAGAATCGCTCATTGGGTGCGAAGAGAAGGATGTCCAAAGCCTTGGGACAGCATGGCATGAATCACAAGGATGTCTTCTCTGGAGGACCCAAGGAATGACCTCCTGTTGAATGTCCCACACACCTTAGCAGCATCACTGCCCCATCTACGTAATTAAGTGCATCTTGATTTAGTAACCACGCAATGGCTTGGGAAGTGAAGTTAGCTAAATCAAATTAAGCCACTTCAGTTCTGAATAAGAACATCCTCACAGGGTCTTAATGCAGTTTAACTGATATGCTGCGTACATTAACTCAGATTAATTTTCCCCAGTGTCTGTGGGTAGGTGAGCTTTCAGAACCAAAGAGGCCTGAATTTGTTTTAGGCTAATTTATTTTAGGAATGAGTTACATAAACCAAACTATGGCTCCTTGGACTCATGGGTGGGAGCAGTGGGTTGACTTGATTTGGACTGGATCACTTTGAGAGCAGACCTTGAGCTCATTTGCACTAACTCTTGGACACAGGTATTCCTGAGGTCAGATTTTGAATTTCTACCCTGAACAGGGCCCAAAAATTGGGGAAAGTTCTTCCATCTGCTGCTGTTATTCAAGACATCTCGAAATCTGCAGGCATTGCTGTGAAGAATGGAAACCATCAGGTTGAGTTCTGGGTTCATGGGGAGAGGTGGCAAACAACAAAATAAATATGAACTTTGGTAATGTTGGGGCATTTTGAGGATGTGAAGAGGGAGGTCAGGAAATAGTGGAGATGAGGAAACACCTGGTTACAGGAGAGTCATGGCCCTCCTGATTTGCCATCTAAGAAGATGATGGCACTCAGAGAGGACAATGTCTGTAGGGAGGATCCACTGGTGGGAAGTAAAAGAAGAGTCTTGGCTTGACTTTGGCTTCCCATTTACTAGCCAAGGACCCCAGAAGCAATTGGTTCAGATGGAGGTGTGTGCATTGGGGCACATCTGCATGGAGTCAGCTGGGCTTCATGGTTCTGGTTTTTCACCCAGAGGGTGGTGAGGCACTGGAACAGGTTGCCCAAGGAGGTTGTGGATGCCCCATCCCTGCAGGCATTCAAGGCCAGGCTGGATGTGGCTCTGGGCAGCCTGGTCTGCTGGTTGGTGACCCTGCACACAGCAGGGGGTTGGAACTGGATGAGCATTGTGGTCCTTTGCAACCTAGGCTGTTCTATGAGTCTATGATTCTATGAAAGCGTGGCTCAGCCCCATTGCCTGGGCTGTCAGTTATAATCAGCTGAAATGTGACTAGGGAGAAGTGTTGGCCATGAGATGGAGTGGACTGGATCCAGGAGTTATATTTAAGCTGCTGAGATTTTAAGTGGGATTTTGCCAACACTTTACTTATACGTGCATGGTAATTCAGCAAAATACAGAAGGATATGAAAAACAAAACAAAACAAAACAAAGCATTTTAAAGCTTGCTATTTCTGCTCGTGTTTTGCTTGGCTGCTCTTTCACCCTGGTGCATAGCTGGTTAATAGCTCAGCTTGCTCTGCAGCCCTGCCAGCAGCTGGAGGAGGAGCAGCAGGTTGGGTGCATTTGCTGGGGATGCCCTAATTGATGTGGAAGTGCTCCCTGCTACAGAGAGAGCCATGAGCTGGGAAATTCTCTAGTACACCTTACATGTGTGAGTTCAACTAACAAGCTCTGGAGCACTCTGTCTGTCTATAGACATATTTATCTATCTCAAACCCATCCGTCTATAAATGAATACAAAAAGTGAGTGCACGGAAGATGCAGGAGAGATATATGTATCTGTTGGTTGCATTCAAGCAGCTCTCTTGCTGCAGTTTGGCATCCCAGTCATTTGTAGCAAGGTTAGGGAACAAGATGCAACGTTTTGTTGGGGGAAAGGCTTTCTTGGCCACAAAGATCTGGTGCAAAGTTAGAGAAACCCTTTATAAGGATCAGATTTCCACACAGAGTTTGGAGTCTAGATAGATAGTAGGGTTTGGTCTTGCTGCTCCAGCTGCTGGGGAGGCTTTGGGAGCTTTCCCTTACCATGGGAATGTGGGCCCAAGATCTTATCACTGGTCGGTGCTGAGGATGGCATCTCATGGGATGCCTCCACACCTCCACCTCTGGCTCTGTTTTTTTGCAAACACCATCTGCTGGTGCTGCTGCTCTCCCAGCCTTCCTCTGAAATAATGTGCACCGGTCAGTTTTCCCTTGGTTGATCTGGGGAGTGATCACTTTACTGCCATTTACCAATGCAAGAAGTGCTGAGATGCTGCAAAATCGGCAATGATGGGAAGTGCATCTCCATGGGACTCTCCTGGCCATGTGGTGTGGTTTATCCTCAGCCAACACACTGCCCTTTTTCTGATCGTGATGTTTCTCCCGCTCATTAGAAATGCCACCTCCTGCCTCTTTTATTTGGCTTCACTTCTGAGCTCTTTGTGCCCCAGCATTGATGAGTGACCCTCCCTTCTGCTGGTTGTAGGAGCATGGATGAGGCCAGGGTTTCAGGCATTCATCTGCTGCAGAAACATCAAAGCAAAAGGTCAGTTTTTGACAGCTGCTGAAAAAATCCCTTTGTGATGTCCCTGGGTAGACTTTTCTCCAGATGAGAGATTCTGCTGGCTGCCCCCTGAGCTGGAGAATTGAGAGCATTGCTGCTTCTGGCAGACAAAAAATCCCTCTTCTGGGTTATGTACCATCATGACTCACCAGGTCTTCAAGTCCCCAGAGCAATTTTCTTCAAAATATCTTTTTTCCCCCCACTATCATAAAAAACTGAGCAGAGGCTGTAGTGCAAAACTCATAGAATCATAGAATCATTAAAGTTAGAAAGGATTACTAAGATCCTCCAGTCCAACTGTCAACCCATCAACACCATGCCCACCGAATTCAGTTTCCTAAATGTTTGCCATGCTTGAGAAATGGTTGGATGCTTCCTAGCACCATCTGAGATGCTGTGGAGGTAGCTTGCAGATGGGATTTGAGCACTCTGGAAGATCTGTGGTCCTATGTGATGGCAGGTGGAAGTGTGGAGGGATCTCATGGAGTATTTCATACAGCATGATCAAGAAATAACAGAAAGCTTATCATCCATCCTTCCTTTCATCCATCCATCCATCCATCCATCCATCCATCCATCCATCCATCCATCCATCCATCCACATACCCATCCATCCATCCTTGGTTTGTCTACTATTCCCATCCCACAGGACACGAGGCTACTGGAAAGTGAAAATGACCACATCCTTCCCTTTCTTTTCTCTATGGCCTTTCTACATATCACATTTCCATCCTGTCACATACATATGTACGTACAATCTTTTGAGTTGGAATGGTCAGCTGCTGGTGGTTGGCTGGTGAGTGAAGAGATGGAAGCTGGACATTATCTCTGGTTCCATGAAAGTCAAAGGTGAAAAGATCCAAGAAATGGAGGTTCCTCAGAACTGCTCGTGTTTTTCATATATCTGGAGGACTTCATAACATAAAGAGGTGACCATTCAGCTAGAAAACCTTCTCTGTCCTCCAAGTGACCTGCTTTAACCAATGTCAAGTAGATGATATTGGAAAGTGGATGAGCTGTGAAGTGCCCTGCAACCCATGCCATTCTGTGATTCTCTAATGCTATGTTCAAGGGTAAGTATGAGGTGGACAAACAGAAGGTAATCCTATACATGCACAGCTTTTGGTATTCAATAAACCCTTGCTTAGCAATGTGTTCTGCAAAGCCTGACAATGCAGAATAAAATTCCGGAAACATGTGCGAAGAAAACACCCTCTAACAGCAGAAGGATGCAAAACTTATTGCAGAAGACAAACCCCATTCTCTTGGCCCAGTGAGACAATTCCTAAACAGTGCTTGTCATCTTGTCTCTTCTGTGCAGCTCTCCCTTTTCAACTATCTTGTTAAAAAAGGGAGCCGGGAAGTGCTTCAAACTCTCTATAGTTCTCTATTTTTTTCGTATTATGAAATTTGAAAGAAAAGTACCCCAAGTGCTCTAGTGAAACTCCTTGCTGAATTTATTACGTGATTGTTAGAGGGCTGAAAATGTCCTGTAAAAGACAGATTTCAACAACGGGAAAGCCTACTGCGGCTCTTCACAGCCTGTGTCTGCAGCAGAGTAAGCTGCGTTAAATAGAACAACATCTTAAAGTCATCTGGGTACTGTGAATGCACAAGATCTGCTCCAAAAATAATGCCTCCTATTTTTATGATGTTGGCCCATGATGTCAGAGGCAGATGTTGGTGATATGGCAGTAGAAGTTGACCTTTCACACCAATATTTTGTTATGTAAGATAAGCCATGTTTTGGATGGCCATGCACAGCTGTCATAGCATGAAATGAAGAGCTTCTCAATCAACTCATTTGTGCAAATTAGCAGATTGTGAACAGGGAGCTGCATACAGAGCTGAATATCAGCTTCAGTGCATTGGAAATGATGGTGCAATGTTGGAATTCTGCAAGGTTTGCACCAGTTGGGTCCCGTGAATGCTCACACAGGAACAGAAGGAACACTGTAAGTGTGTCAGGACCTACTGAACCAAAATGAGGATGAAGGTGACAGTTTCCTGGATCGCATCATTGCTGGTGATGAGAAGTGGTGTGACACTACAAGCCGGAGTCAAAACAAGTCCGTGGAGTGGCAAGTTGTGAATTCCCCATTGAAGAACAAGCTCGAGAAACAGCTCTCAGCAGGTAAAGTGATGTGCTCCATCCTTTGGGGTAGGAAAAGAGTGATCCTTCTGGATTTCCTGGAACCCAGACAAACCATCAACTCTGACCACTACATCATGGCGGTGACTCAATCTTCCAGCCAGGCCAGAGAAGAAGACAACATTTCTCTTGTAATGAGATAATGCCAGGCCCTATAACAGTCTGAAGGCTGTGGAGCACATTGCCAGGCTTGGCTGGACTGTCCTACCACACCCATGGTTTGGTACCTTCTGACCTCCATCTGTTGAGGTCAGTGAAAGATGGTCTGTGTAGGCAACGATGCTGTCATAGCAGCTGTGAAACAGTGCATCAGTGCAACAGTTGCAACCTGTTTCAAGTGGTGTCCCCAGGGCCCTACCTTGTTTAATATCTTTATTGATGACCTAGACGAGGGGATAGGGCGTACCCTCAGTAAATTTGCAGATGACACCAAGTTGGGAGGTGGTGTGGATCTGCCTGAGGGTAGGGAGGCCCTTCAGAGGGACTTAGATAAGCTGGATCGCTGGGCTGAGGTGAATGGGATGAGGTTCAACAAGGCCAAGTGCCGGGTCCTGCACTCTGGCCACAACAACCCCATGCAGCGCTATGGGCTGGATGACTGTGAAGAGCAAAGGGACCTGGGGGTGTTGGTTGATGCTCGGCCGAACATGAGCTGACAGTCTCTCAGAGAGTGGTCAGGCACTGGAATGGCCTGCCAAGGGAGGTGTTATTGTATTTTCCATGGAAATAAACAGGAGGCATTACTTTTGGAGCAGCCTACCCAACCAATAGTAGCGGACGCTTTCTACTGTTAATGATTTTTACCTCTTGGGTATCTCAGAAACTGCAAAGTGAAGGTCAAATGAGATCAGTCCACTTCAGTTGCAGCAACAAAAGTTTGACAAGATTTCATGAATGGAACGTTTGAGCTGGAGCTGCCTGGCTGCAGGATTTTGACCTATTGTTTGCTAAAATAATGATGGAGAAAAAGAAGAAAGAGTATTATTGTTTGTAAGCTGAGGGTGGTTCATGTCCTGGGAGCGGCTGGCAGAAGTAACCACAGCTTGATATTTTGTAAAATGGTTGCTTGAGGCATTGATGCTACTGAGACTTTGTCCTTCAGAAAACTGTAGAACAGCTAATGTGCAGAATTTCTTAAGGACCTGTCCCTCGCACTGCATGAAGCATATCTCTTTGGAGTGCCAAGCGTTTTGTATGGAGATGTAAGGAAAGGAGCCTTCCCATGCCTCTCAACACTTGGGTTGCAGAAAAGCTTTTCAGCTGGTCTCCATCGGAGCTGGGAATAAATCACGTCAAATAAAGAGGCGTTCCGGAGAGCTGACGCTGTGCTCCAGCTGCACAGGCAGCTCAGCAGCACGCAGCCACTTGCTCGCTGTCCTCAGGTGGGATGGGGAGAGGACTGGAGAGGGAATAGAACAGCAACTCATGGGTTGGGATAAAGGCAGTTTAATTGGCGAAGCGAAAGCCACACACGCAAGCAGAGCAAAGCAAGGAATGCATGGAGTCCTGCCCATCAGCAGGAGGATGCTCAGCCACTTCCAGGGAAGCTGGGCTCATCACATGTCAGTTTCTTGGGAAGAAAAATGCCAGCATTCCCAGTGTCCCAATGAATGCTATGAAGGTCATACTGGAAGACAACCTCATACTGACATCCCATGGAAATGCTGCTCCCCTTTGTGTATGTGCTGGCGATGTCTTGCTGACGTCAGTAGGAGTTTGGCTGGTGGAGGACCTACAAGCTTGGCAGGAGGTGGTGTTTGAGCGTTCATACACTCTGCTGATCAAATGTAGATGGCGTTATTGCCCCCCCTGAGAATAAAACTCTGTTTTCATTCCATGGAAATAATAAAACCAGAAGGAATATTAACCTTCTTGCAGCTTTTATAATTGCTATTGGCTTTGTAGAGATGGAGACTGCAGCCAGACATCTTGCTGCAAAGTGATAAAGGGGCCAAAGCCAGAGCCTTTTCAAATTCGTGGAAATAAACTTCCACTGCCTTTAATGAGTTCAAATTAAACTCTGAAACGTTGTCCATCTGGATCCCATTTCCAAGCAGAGCAAATGCTGGGGTGGAAGGTAAATTAGCCTCATAGCAAGCTTACTTTAAATACAGATTTAGCAATGTTAAAGCAGTAAAGTGAAAACTCATTTTTAAAATAAATATCACAACTTTCTTATGTGATCGAGCAGCCAAGATGGAGAAATACAGTTGTGGGAGCCTGCATAAACTCCAGTTAAGGAAGTCTGAGCCTGTTAAACTTGGAGGTACTCAGTTCATGAGCACAATGAATCCCATAGCTCTATTTAAGGGCATTTTCAAGGACATTAACAAATGAGCTTCACTAATAACTAATAACTAAGACAGGGGAGGTGTAGGTTAGATATTGAGGAAGTTTACGAGGGTGGACAGTGATAGGACTAGAGGGAATGGTTTTAAACTGAGACAAGGAAAGTTTATGTTAGATATTAGGAGGAAGTTTTTCACTCAGAGGGTGGTGAGGCACTGGAACAGGTTGCCCAAGGAGGCTGTGGATGCCCCATCCCTGCAGGCATTCAAGGCCAGGCTGGATGTGGCTCTGGGCAGCCTGGTCTGCTGGTTGGTGACCCTGCACATAGCAGGGGGTTGGAACTGGATGAGCATTGTGGTCCTTTTCAACCCAGGCCTTTCTATGATTCTATGATTCTATGATTCTGTGAGCTACTGTATCATTTAGGGGATCTCTCCCTGATCTTCACCTGGTGTGAAGGTGGACGGCCATCCCTTGCTACCAATTCTAGTCTCCATTTTAGGGTTATTTTGACATTTGTTATGTGCAGATCCAATTTCTAGGATGTTGCTTATATGTCAGAGTACAAAGCAAAAGCAAACCCCAAACATTTGATTTTGTTTTACGTCGTTTTAAAAGTAAAACATTTTCATGACCAGTGGATCACAGGAAGCCCCTCGTGGTGGGCGACGACATTTATGGTGGGTTTGGATGAAGGAAGTGTAGATTTCCTTCACTTTCACCAAGCAGGGAGCACAGCAGTGCTCTGAACATCAGCATGTTTTTCGGAGGAGCAGAAGAAAGGAACAACCAAAGGCCAGAAAGGTGATTCTTAAGGAAGACAGCACAAGAAAAGAGCGAAGCGCCCGTTTACTTTTGTGACCACAGTTTAAAAAAAAAAAAAATTAAAAAAAGTTCATGCTTTTGTAGTGTGAATACTGAAATAAAGACCCTCATTCAGCAGAGCCACCACTGGGACTGGGCATGGAGCTGGAGACGGACCCCCAGAGGAAGCATGTGTAACCCAAAAGTCCTCACTGCTACCTGAGCCAAAAAGCCATCAACCATTTTGGCTCCGCTGCTTGCAAGAGGTCTCGAGGTCTATCTCTGCACTTGAGCTTTTTAATGAGCTTTTTAAAATTTTTTTCCATCTAAAGACTAATTCTAAAGATGATATTTATTGTTTCTTTGGGGCTGCTGTTGTTTTTTATTTTTTATTTTTTGCTCATCTTTTCTTCCAGAGAAACCTTTCTGTCTGTCCTGGGATGTCACATTGCCCAGCACAGCTCTGTGCAGAAGAGTAATTCCACCCCGGTGCAACCTATGGCAGAAGAAGAAGACTGAAGACTTGTCTTCTCTGCCCATGCAGACAGGGCCCAGGAGACCTGGCTTTTAAGTGTCTGCGTCAAGATTCACCCCTTCCTGTTAAACCCCTTTAAACAAGCTCTCAATAATAAATAAAACAAATCCCAAGCCCTCTGTGCAGGCGTGCACATATGCACACATGCTCTCTGTTGCCAGCCAAAAAAGAGCCAGCTTCACTAATGTCATAACTGCTAATTTATGCAAAGTGCCTTGTTTTGCCATCGAAGGCTTTTCATTCCTGACTATAGTCCAAGCAAAATCCCATTAGGTCCTAAAAATTAATTTAAGGCACATTTCCCCAGTTGTTTACAATTACCCTCCACACTAATTCAAGCAGCATGCTGACCCCCTCCTGCTGGCTTTAATTTATTTATTTCAGCCCAATTTCCCACCTCCCTGCAGTCACTTTGTGTACACTGGAGAAGCAGAAGATTCCAGAGCTAGCAGAATTGCAATGGACAGAAACTTTGTGCTTCTGCAAAGCAGTGTGGGTTGTGTCCTGGAATGTGCTCAGCACTCTGCTGTTGCACCTTGAGAAGGTGGCAGTGGAAGAAGACCTGGAGCAGGTGGGGAGGAGAGGACAACTTTCGTGTTGTCCTTGCTATGTTTTGGGTTCTGCACGGGATGAAAGGCTGCTTTTGTGGGTAAGGTTTTGGGTTGTGTGGCAGTGAGTGACAAAAACCCTTGGAGTAGAGATCTACTGATGTGCTGAGATGTCTGAACTGGGAACCTAGGTAGAATACACTTGATCTTTGTTGAATAATAGACTAATTTAGATTAGAAAAGACCCTTAAGATCATCAAGTCCAACTGTTAACACAACCAAGCCCACCATCTTCCCAAGTGCCATGTCTACACATCCCTTAATTACATCCAGGGACGATGACTCGACCACCTCCTGGGCAGCCTGTGCCAATGCATTACCTCCCTTTCCTTGAGGAAATTCTTCCTGATATCCAATTTTATATCCAATCTAGCTTTGCAAGATAATCCTGCTGGTAGCCTGAAGCACTGCATGGGTCCTGACACAGCTTGGCTCCTCGTTACTGACTTTTAATGAGAAATGGAACCTTTCTGGAGGCATTTATCAGACTGAGCAGTCCCACTCCCTTGAAGAGACTGGGGCCCTAACACACCTCCCTCATTCTGCACAGCTGCAATGCCATTTAAAAGCAGTTTTGTGCAAAACCACAGCACAAACTTTAGTGCAGAGGCTGTTTGCCAAGAGATGCTGGGGATGGGGATTCAAATACGATCTCAAGTTGAAGTTCTCCTCTCCTTAAATCATGCAATCATAAAATCATTAGTGCTGGAAACACCACTGAGGTCATCTAGTCCAGCGGTCAACCCATGCCTATGACTGCTCTGGACCACATCACTCAACTTGTGGAGTTAATCACCAGTTTGAGCTACTGGGAGAGCTGGAAATGTTCTTGCTTTTGGTTCTCTGCCTCATTCCCAATTGTAAGCTATTCTGTACTGCTCAGGTGAAGCTGCTCCAGTAGGAGATGCTGTCACTCTGCCCTGCCTTGCTCCTGGTTGCATTTGGCTATGAGCACACAACTGGCTCTCCAGAAGACCAAGGTCAGCATCAATGTTTTAACACCCCTCTTGGTAGGATGGCTGCCAACTTTGGAAGGTTTCTATGCCCCCAGATTGCTGCAGCTTTTTTTTCTCACATCGATTTAAGGACAGGATAAGTATTCAGGTCTTGCTGAGTGTTGTAGCTGCTCAGCTGCAGTCACCCTCTGTGTGTGCCCTGTAGGATCCTGTAGTCATCCTCTGCAGTTCCAGCCCAATCATTTCCAAATGCTTCTCTGCACAATGGAACTCAAAGTTCTCTATGAACAGCTTCAGTGGCAGAGAAGGAGACTTTCACCCCAGAGAGCCCTAAAAGCTGATGCATGGTGTGTAGGTCTTGGTCAGTAACAGAGCTCTGATGTCCATGGAGCTGTTAGCTTGTAGAAATGAAGCTGAATGGCATGAGTCCTTGTCTAGTATTTGATTCCCGTCTGCTTTAAGGTCTTCAGAAGTGGTTACTTTTCTGTGGTTGACTTTTTCAGGTAAAACAACATCCCCTGGAGTAGAGCATACTCAGGCCTTGCGCAGACTTCAGCAAAACCCTCTCTACTATTCTGGATATTCCCAATCAGGCCATAGCCATCCCTGTTCATTGCATGGGAATCGGATTATCTTTAACAGTCCCTTCCAACTCAAACGTTTCTATGATTTTGTATTTATTTAGCTCTCTCCTCTTTTCACCACTTGGTCTTCTTGCTATTGACACACCAGCGAACAAGTGGGTGACAGATCCTTTCTCCCTAGATGCCCAAACCCTCCTCCTTGCCTCAGCCTTCTCCATCAGCCCCTCCTTATCTCTTTCCTTCTGCTCCATGTCCACCTGTCCCTAGGGTGTCATGGCTTTCCTGCTCTCAGTGGCACACAGAATCAAAGAATGACAAGAACCACAGAATCATTAAGGTTGGAAAAGACCACTAGGATTACCAAATCCAACCCCAACCCACCCCACCAAGCCCACTGCCCACATCCCTCAGTGCCACATCTCCACTGTTCTGTAACACCTCCAGGGACAGCCAAGTGGGACAGAGTTGGAGAACAATTTGAGTTGGAAGGGACCTCTTCAGTCCTTTAATCCAACCCCAGCTTTCCTCAGATGTCTCCAACTGTGTCCTAGGCTGAGCTTCTGATGTCTCTCCCCAGGAAAAGCCACCAAAGCCTTTTCAATGGGACAATTTTTCCTTCTCCCACTCCCTTTGGACTACGTGCAGCAGGGAATGGTGAGGAAGCGTGGTTTCCACTGGCACCTACTGGGAGTCTGCAGGGGTGGTTGGTGCTAAGACAGGGAGCTGCCATTGAATGGGTTCTTCCAGGGCTGTCCTTGCCTTCCAGCAACAAGAAACCCTGTGGAGTCCCCACCCAGGAGGCAACTCTTCATTGGCTTTGAAGATTTGTTTTTCAGCAGCAAGACTTGAACTAATTTGCCTGTGAGGGCCTCCAGAAACAACATCTCACTCACTGAGATAAGTGGTTGTAATTTAAACAATGACAAGTTGTCCTGGTTTCTTTTTCCATGTCATTTTTTTCCCTGTTTTTTTTTTTTAAATCCTGCTTTTCTCCGAAGGTAGCGTGCTCCTCAAAGAGGTTTTAATAAACTGAAGTGTATCTAATCTCTTTCTCCTGTTTTAATTGAGTTTCCAGGGACGGAAGTCAAGAGTTTTTGGGAAGAGTGGGACTTGGGTTCATCTTGTACATCTTCTGATATAGGTTACATATCAGTATGAAGAGCAAGCTCTTGAAAGGGAGCCAGGAGGTTTCAGTACCTTGTAGTGTGCAGTGGGGTGGTGGGAGGTGATATGGGGTTTGGTGTGGGATGTGGGATGTGTGCTGTGATGTTCAGGGTGGTGTGTGTTGGGATGAAATGGGATGGGATTGAATGGGATGGGATTGAATGGGATGGGGTGGGATGGAGTGGGATGGGATGGGATGGAATGGGATGGGATGGGATGAGATGAGGTGGAATGGAATGGAATGGAATGGAATGGAATGGAATGGAATAGAATAGAATAGAATAGAATAGAATAGAATAGAATAGAATAGAATAGAATAGAATAGAATAGAATAGAATAGAATAGAATGGTTCTGTTGAAAAGGACCTACAAAGATCACCTTATCCAACTGCCTGATGACTTCATGTCTAACTAAAAACTAAAGGATATGAATGAATTGTTCTTCATGCTGCTGAATGCCTTGGCAGGAGGAGATGGACTTGATCTCTATTTGTTAATAATACAGTGTAATGGCTGTAGAGAATTCAGTCAACAAGGGTCAAACCACAGAATCATCTTTTTAAAATTAATTCTTTGTAAATCCTCATTGAGCCTAACAGGCACTCATAGACATAATGCACAACTAAGAGCTGTGTACATTATTCAAGATCTGCCAGAGAGAGCCTGACCTTACGAAGCAACTGAAGTTCTCCTTCCATTCCTGTCATTTTAATTAACATCAGCAGAAATAATAACAAGGTTTAGACAAGAAGAATAACTTCATGAATTATTCTGTTTTTCTTTGCTACTAGTTACTTTTATTTATTGCAGAATTATTCAAGTAGGATGGGATCTCTGGCAGCTATTGAGCCCAATTCCCTGCTCAGAAGTAGAACTTGGAGCAGGTTGCTTTGGGCCTTGTCCACAGTGGATAAACTACAGTGTTTCTGCAATATCTTGCAGTGTCTGACCACCTGTAGAAGGAAAGAGCTTGCTTTTTCACCTAACTGAAATTTCCTGTTTTCTGACATGTTTCGGGTGTGTGGTTGAGGAGCTTAGGGTTTAGTAGTGGACATGGTAGTTCTTGTTGATGGTTGGATTTGGTGCTCTTATGGGTCTCTTCCAAACTAAATGATTCAGGGGCCCCATCCTCAGATTCATTCAAGGCCAGGCTGGATGTGGCTCTGGGCAGCCTGGGCTGGTGGTTGGTGACCCTGCACATAGCAGGGGGGTCGAAATCAATGATCATTGTGGTCCTTTTCAACCCAGGCCATTCTATGAAATAATCTTAATGAATTCAACTGTTAATCTTTCCTAGCTGGCCCCAGACTCCTTGCTATTAATCATATCTGTATTAGTAGTCAGTTACCATTCCTGGTACATCATACAGAGATGGCTTCTCTCCTTTCCATAGGAATAGAGGTCCAGTCCTGCAAGCCCTTGGGCAAAAAGATCCATTCCTATTTATGAGCCCATTATATTCCCACCCCTATCTGCCCAACCCCACTGACCCATCAACCTACACATGGTTTTACGATCAGTTTCTTTGATAAAATGCAGAAGAAAGAAATCCAGTGAAAACTAAACAACTTCATCTTTCCCCTTCACTATTTCATGTGAAAAAAAGACTCAGCCAGACTTTCTGATCAGAAAATCCTCCAGACTCAAAGCCTCCTGTCTTATTCTCAAGCATCTGCCTGGAAGCTGCAGAGATAGCTGAGGAGACCTTGGGAGAAGTGAAGCAACCTTTTAAAAGAGCCTCAGAGGTATAAATAACACACTCCTTTGGCTTCCCTATACTCAGTGGCATGATGAGATTTGCAGACTTTGTTGTGTCAGAAATGATGCTGGTACAAGGAAGAGATGAGACTTTGAAGAACTTTCTGCCTTTAGTACATTGTTCTTCCTCTGGAGCTTCTGTGTTCAGTCATTTGTGATTATGCAATAGCTAGAAAATGAAAGAGCTCACCTACTGATCTACTCCTAAATTGAAATTAGACCCACTCCATCATACTTCATACTTCATATGAGCAGTCTACCTGTTACTGAACACTGTGGTACCAAGAAATAAATCCACAATATCCTGGCGAGAAAAATCAGTGTAATTTTCCATGCCACCCTGCTGAAATTCTCTGGGTGGTTCACCATCTGTATTGTTCCCTTCTGAATGGTCCCATTCAGGCTCTCAGCTTCAATGTGTAAAAGCCTTCCGTGCTGCTAACATGAAAAAATTCTCTCTGCACAAGCTCTCAGAGCAACTACAGCAATCCTACCAATGACTGAAAGGGCAGGGAAGAAGGGTGCAATAGGACCTCAATGCCCTCCTCCTTTCTCTTCCTCTTGCAACTTCTCTTCTATTTCTGGGGTCCTGGGCAACCTGATCTGGTGCCTGATTTAATTGTTGACAACCCTGCCCATGGCAGAAAGGCTGGGTCTTGATGATCTTTGAGGTCCTTTCAACCCATCCAACGCAACCCAACCCAACCCAACCCAACTCAACTCAACTCAACTCAATCCAACCCTCTCCTCTCCTCTCCTCTCCTCTCCTCTCCTCTCCTCTCCTCTCCTCTCCTCTCCTCTCCTCTCCTCTCCTCTCCTCTCCTCTCCTCTCCTCTCCTCTCCTCTCCTCTCCTCTCCTCTCCTCTCCTCTCCTCTCCTCTCCTCTCCTCTCCTCTCCTCTCCTCTCCCCTTCTGTTCTCTCTTCCTCTCTTTCTTGCATGATCTTTCATGCATTTTCTTAATCCCTGAAGGGGACCTTTTGTGCTATTGACCCACAGGAGGAGCTCAGAGGCTCTCTGTGAAGCTCAGATTTTTGCATAAAGCAAGCAGCAAGAAAGCATCTTGCTCTCAAAAATCCACAGTGTAAAAAGCAGGTATGACTCATTTAGCTCCAGGGTTGCACCCTCTCTCAGATAGGTCTCCAGTGGCAGGATACTGAAATGCTCCAATCCATACTGCACTCTCAAATAGCTCAGGCCGTCCCCCTTGGGTCCAATCTGCAGGTAACAACACCTCCTTCAGTTCCCTGGCCACTTTTTCTCCAGGATGCAGTTTGTATTTCCTGGCTGGCTCATGCTTCAGCACATCTGAATCACCCTTCTTCACTAAAACTGGCAGCGTGAAAAAGCTGTCTATCAGCCCTGTGTTTTAATTAGATTGCTGCCAAGCTATCAGAGAAATGGATCAGAAACAGCAGCTCTAGCAATCACAGCCAGCATTTATCCATACCCGAGAGGAGGGAGCCATGAACTGCCTCGTTAGTATCTGTGGCTGCAGAAAAACTGCTTTTCAGGTAGCTTGCTGACCTCAGTGGCTGTTTCTCCATCAGTTCCACGTTGCCTCCCGAGGCTTAATGCTTTGACATCCATGTGTCTCTTCCAAGTCAAGGTGTTGTCCAATCTCCTTTTGGAGAGGATGAGCTGACAGAGGTCGGTGCTTTCTTATCTCTAAAGATCTCTCATCACATGAGAGATTTAGTGGAAGAGCGATGGGTCTAATGGCAGCCTCCAGGTCTTCCCTCTTGCCATGGTCTGGATTGACAGCAGCTGCGTCGTCCTTCACTCCGTTGTCCTTCACTCCTTCCTGCGGGTTGTGTGAAGTCAGTGGTTTGACCTCAGCCACACTGCTGGACCTCCATCAGCTACACAAGCACCTAGTTCCATATCAGGACCTTTTGTGGACTCACTGCAGTGTGGCTCAGCCACTCTCCGTTGATCTGGAGGTCACATCAACAGGAGGACCACATGGTGGACAGCCGGGCCAGCTACATGCAGTGGGGAGGTTCTGCATCTAGGGTCCCCCTGGGGATCCCCAGTACCAGCCTGCTCTTTGGGTTGGGCACTCTACGAGCAAAGGGTGATAAGATGAAGGACATCAGAGACATGGGTTGAAGATGGATTTGTGCCACCACCCCGTGGCCAACGCTCTATTCTGCAGTTCAGCGGATAATTCCCATCTGTGCATTTCCTCTCCTCCGTGCCCTCCATCAGGAGACTGAGTGATGGTTTGCATGGAGCCTAAACCTGAGGGAAAGGACTGAGAGTGGAGTCAGGAGGAGATCTCAGCTGGCTGCTGGTAGGGGGGAAGAGAAGGAGGGGGGTGACCCACAAGCAAGCAAGGAGAGGGACAAGCCCATGCTTTTGTCAGACAAAAGACACACAGCTCTGTAAGCTCTGGGAGACAGGGTGGATTGTGTGAGATTATCCAGCATGCCAGTACAGAAGGGGCGTTGCATGTCTCCCTTCAGGCTCCAAAGTTCTGTCCTTTTAAGCTGGATTCACATGGCCTTCCCCAAATCACCTGGGAAATCTAGGACATGACTCTGGAGGATTTCTACGACTTTCCCAGAGACTTCTGAAAATCAGTGCTCATTTACACTGGCAATTGTTACAGAATCCAGCATTTCTGCATGCAAAGATGTGCCATTTCTGGGTAATTTCTCCATCTCGGCTGTCTAGATGCTGGCAGACAAACAACACACATCTGGAATGGGTTCCCTGTGTTCTCTGCCACAACTGCATTGCTGTCCTGCAATGTTCCTTATCATAACCCTGCCCAGCTATGAGCCCATGCTGCCCTATGTGAGGTGATGTACCTCCCACTCAACAACCAACATTTGTCATTTCTCCTCAGCTGTGGGTCAACTCAGTTTACAATCAGCTGAATTGTGTTCGTGATTAGCAGGGGTAATAATTCACATAGATTCAGATAGAAGATTTATTAAGAATCAGTACTTCTATGAGGGGCTGCAGTTCTCTTTTTCCTTTCTTGTAGCTGCCATCAAATTACAATTTTTTTACACTGGTTGATTGCTGTTGGGGATCAACCCAATAGATGCAGTGGGTGCTTCTTCTGCAGCCTGAACTCTGGCCTTGGGATGCAGCAGAGCTCTTTACAGCACAGCATGGGGCCAGCCTGGTCATCTGGGAGGCATCAAAACAGCAGGATTTAAGGGAAACTATCAAATACCTGTGCATCCTCAGCCAAAATTAGGAGCTGGTCCATTGCGGGGCACTCTGATCATTGTGTCTTTTCTCCATCCATACTCCAATCCTGGTTGCCCTGGGGATTTCGGATGCAGGAGGAAAGCAGCTCGCTGGCAGCCAAGCTGAATATTTTGTGTGAGTGAATGAGCATAGCCAACAATCTGTAGAGGGCTGTCTCCACACACCAACCGAGCGCCTGGCTATACTGAGCAACCCTGGATTTCGTCCCAGGAATTCAGCAGGGTAAAATAAAGAAGGCTGGGGCCGTGATCAGCAGCTGAGGTTTTATGATCGCAGGGTAATAAAATTTGAGGCATTAATATGCAAGTGAAACATTAGTGCTAAATATTGGAAACGTGTGGAGGTTCAGACGTTATGGTGAGCTGCCTGGGAGAAGGCAGCATCCATTCCTGTGGCTCATACTGGTCCAGGGATAGAATGGGAAGAGGTGATTGAGGTGTTTTGGGTTGTCTTTGGGAAGGAAAATCTATGACTATGGGAAAGTGAATTTTATCAGGAGAATCATTTTATCAAGGAGGAAAACAGTGAGGAAGACCACTTAACGCAAGCCCCTGTGCTGCTGCTATGCCTTCATGCTTTCACATGTGAAATGAGACATCAGTACTTGCTCCATGTGTAAATGGGGTGGGCTGAGATGGGGAGAAGTAGCTTTCTCCCCTCTGTTGAAGGAGTTTTTCTCCTCTTGGAGTGGCAAATCCCAACGCAAGGCACCTGTTGTTGGCTTGTGCCCAGGCAAAGTGTGAAGAGGAAATGAATGGCAGGAGAAAAGCAGTACTTAGATATGTGTAACTCACCAAAATTTTGAATCTATAAATATTAATGTAATTATTAGAACTAGAAATATTAACATATTTAGTAAATTGTAGGGTATCTTTTTCTTTGTGTTTTAGCATCAGGAAAAAATGAGAAGATAAAGGGGATTTAGAACGAGAGGCGATGGCCTTAAGTTGCTCCAGGGGAGGTTCAGGTTGGATATTTGGTACAATTTCTTCTCCAAAAGAGTGGTGATGCAGTGGCACAGGCTGCCCAGGGAGGTGGTGGGGTCACCATCCCTGGAGGTATTCAGAGCCATGGAGATGTGGCACTGAGGGATGTGGGCAGTGGGCATGGTTGGAGCTGAGGATCATAGAAGTCTTTTCCAACCTTGATGATTCTATGATTCCTTTCATGGAGTATTTGGGTACTCCTGCAGGAGTAACTTCCAAATCCTGTACTGGAAGCTTCTCACACTGCTCCACCAAAGAACTCAGTTTTTCTCTGATTCCATCTTCTCCATTGAGGGGATCTTGTGCAATGATTGGAGTCAAGTATACGGAAATGGAAACATAATGGAAATATATCAAGACCCCAGAAAGTTCAACTTACAGAAGCAGGCTGAGCAACACTTCCTAAAGTCAAACCAACCCTAGTTCCCAACATCTATCAGAGCTATAAAAAGGGGTTGAAACGGTGAGAAGCATCTCACAACTTTATCCCAGTCATCTGTAATCTGAACCAAAATCTCAGCCACAAAAAAGCTCTGCTGCAGCTATACTATGAAGTACAGCCACTGCCATGAAGCCTGCATGCTTAATCGGGTTTCTCATGCACATTAAGGAGGGGATGTTTCCCACACCAAGTGCTTCCCTTCTCCAAACCACTCGACATGGGATGTTGGGTGCACTGCATGTTGGGGGGGGATTTTTGAGATGAATCTGCGCTTATAGATAACATGGGGATGGATTCCTCGGGACAGAGTGATTCCTTCATCATCTCACTTCATTTTTAAAAAAAATAAATATGCATAAACCTTGTTAAGATTATCTTTTAAGACAGTTCTGGCTCTCTGATCATAGAATTATTTGAGTTGGAAGTGGGAGTGGTTTCAGCTGTAGGGGGGAATGAGAGGGATCAGAACAAAGCTAGAGGAAGGGAAAGAGGGAATGGGAGTGGGAAGAAGGCACCAGGAGCTCCCCTTCCTGTGGCTGGAACGTGGTGTACGTACAGCTGAATTTATAGCATGCAGGAGTTACTGAGTTTTCCATCTTCATCATAGAATTTGCATCAGAGAATAAAAAATGCTGCACATTTCACTGTGATGGAGGGCTGCACAAAATGCTGAAATATGAATCCCTGCTTTGGGGTGTGCTGTGCTGTGCGGATGTGCTTGCAGGTTCATTGCAACCTGATTGCCCTGATACAAACACCAAAAAGTGTTTCCATCATCTACGCCTGGCTCAGTTCTTGCTTCTGTTTGTATATCTGCCTCCTCTGCCTGGTCCCCATCAGATATTGACCCGTTTCCCTGCTGATGGGCTTTGCTGTTTTTTTCCACCTCCCTCCAACTCCAACATCTCAAAATGCACCAGGAAAGATTTAGTTGGAATACTGGGAAGAATTTCTTCATGGAGAAAGTGGTCAGGTGTTGAAACGGGCTGCCCAGGGAAGTGATGATGGCGTCCCCATCCCTGAAGTTTTTTAAAAGATATGTGGGCACAACACTAAGGGGCACGTTGTAGTAATGGGACTCAGTAGGTTACACTGATGATTGGACTCGATGATCCTGAAGGTCTTTTCCAAATTAGATATTTGTATGATTCTCTTAGTGATCTCCTCTTAGAATCACTAAGGTTGGAGTTCACCAACCCCAACCCATCCCCACCGTGCTCACTTGCTGTGTCCCCAAGTGCCACATCTTCACAATCCTTGAACACCCCCAGGAACAGTGGCTGCACCAGATCCCTGGCAGCCTATTCCACATCTTTAGCTGCTGAACCTCTCCTCAATTTCCCCTCTCAGCTCTAATGACCGTCCTCTACCAGGACAGCTCAGACCTGCCACGTCCTGGCTATGGTCTGTGACATGGAGCCCATCACTATGGGGGTACTCAGGAAAACTGATGCAAATTCATGGTAGACATGTATGCAGAGTGATGAATGATTTGAACTACATCAAATCACAGCCAGATGGTCTTATTTACAGTCAAACTCCCCTTCATTTGGATTAGCTCAATTTCACATTAGAAGTTAATTGGATTGAAGTAGTTCTTGATTCTCAACAAATGTCATTCCAAAGACTGCATGTTCCACAGCCAGTTCCTTTAGGAACTCAATTCCTTGGGTGTCTCTGGGTAATGAACCCCATGTCCAACATCTTCCCTACCAAACTTCACAGTTACTCCTACCATGAGTCTTAGGGGCTGTTGCAGTGGTTCAGAAGATCCAGGAGTAAAGTCAAATCTCTGTCCTAGACTCTTCTTCCCCAGATTTTTCAAATGAATACAACTATCAGTGGCTGGGTTTGACTTTGGAGGCTTCCCAAACCGCCCTAAATTTCCTGAGGATGACTGATGACATGCTGATGCTGATGGATGTGGAGACCAGCTGATTTCTGCTCCTCACTCACTAGAACAAATTCTGAACAGGATTTTTGATTGCCACAGTCTTTATCAGAGGGAAGCTCATATAGGACCTTTAGATGGACACAATCCCACGGTGCTTTCTCTGTACCAGGAGTAATGGGGGATCAATGAACATTGAAGATACAACTTGTCATTATCCCAAGGGGATTAGAACTCTGTGAGCATCTCAGATTTTTGCTGGTATAGATTTCTGAAGCCAGAAAATGACACGACATCCATAAAACAGAAGGGAAATATCCCCCAAATGAGCTCTGGTCAATTCAGAATTCCTCTTCTTGGTGATGTTTGGGTACTTTGCAGGTGTATTTTTGGCACCATCACACCACTGGGAGATCTGGGACTGGGGCCAGATCATCAGGGTTTGAATTTAACCTGGAGCTCATCGTAACCAGACACATTCATGAGAATAATCACGAGCTCAAGAGAAGTGCATCCAGTTGAGTATCTCATGGTGAACCAGCCCTCCTCCTTTACGGGGTGGTGTCACAAGTGGGGGTTTGGCTCATCTTGTCATAAGAGCATAAAACACAACAGGTGAATATGACAGAGAGATGGAGAGCTCTTGATATTGCATGTTGCTGTCTTTTTTCCCCTAAGACAATAAGGCAAATCAAAATGTTTGATTTCAGATCACCTTGAAACTTTTCACTTAGCATGAAATAAAAAACAAAACAAAACAAAAAAAAACCAAAAAACAACAAACAACACATTTGTTCTGTTGTATCATTTGGTAACTCTTCATAATATATAAATCACTTCAAAGAATATCAATACTACTTCAAAAGCTGAAAGCAGAAAACTTGGTTCCAAAATTTTGTAAGCAAATATTCCATCCTCTGCTTCATCATTTAGAGATGAGATATTTTGACATTTTCATAGTTTCCCACACACTAATGAACAAATTAAAGCCAGTCCATTTGTTCCATTTGTCCTTTTTGGACAAATGTGGGACTCTGGAAAAGTCACCCAAGCCTCTTTGAAAGGGGCCTGGGTGGACTGCAGAAGTTACTGCAGTGCAGGCTGGTCCTGCTATCCAAGGATCCACTGCTCCTACAGCCACGCCAAGGCAATTTTCCAACCATGCTTTGTATTGTAGCCCAGTGAAAGAAACCAGATGACCCCATGCGGAAACCACAGCTCAAACATCAGTTCTCCAGGTCTGGTTTAGAAGAAAAAAAATCCCATATCCATGCAAGGGAAGTGGTGCAGTCACCATCCCTGGAGGGGATCAAGAACCATGGAGATGTGGCACTGAGTGACATGGTCAGTGGGCATGGTGGGAGTGGGATGGGGGTGGGTGTGGTGGTTATAGAGGTCTTTTCCTGCCTCAATGATTCTAAGTCTGGCTGGTTACTCTCCAGATCTTCTCTGCCTATGTTCTGCATCAATATTGGCTCTGAGGTCTTCAAAAAGTGTGGGAGAGCAACAACTGCTTTCCTGACCCCCACTATTCTGCTGCATCTCTTCAGTGAGGATTTGCACAAACTGGGGGCTGAGATTTTCCCTGGGATCGATGAAAGCCACCTGAAACCAAGAGAGGGCAGCAAGCAACCTCTCCCTGCCCAAACCTATGCAGCAGGGGAAAGAAGCCTCCTGCTATTCATCCAGCAGGCTCTGTGCTCCTTTCTCTTGGAGGAGAGTCTCTGAATGGTCTCATTTTGTCTTCTTCTGTACAAACGCTACTGCTTGGAGACTGCTGGTGTCTGGGCAGCAAGGAGATGTCACTGACTCACTCCTTGTACCATAAGCAGGATTTTCTCAAAGCCCATCAGCCATATCCCACTCTGCAAAGCTTCTGCAAACTCCTTACCTACCACAACTCCTTCCTACCACAGTACAGTGGAATGGAATGGAATCTGAGCAGGAGGGATGGGAGGACAGATGCGGTCTGGATGTGTGCTGGGGATGGATTGACAAGAGGGGGAGAAGGAATCTGGTTGGGTGGATATGGGGTCAGCTCTTCCCTTGGATGCTGAGAGGTGTTGTGGGAGGCTCTGAGTGGCTGAATACTCTTGGGTGGTTTGTTTAAGCCATCGCCCATGGTTGATTTGGGACATTGAATCTGATGGGGTCATTCAGTCCCATGAGAGGGGGCCTGCATGCTTCCGAAATTTGATGACTGACGAAAGTATTGTATCTCTTCCAGCATGCTCACCATTAATTGGTTTAGGAGGGAAAAAGATAAAATATGGCTTTTCTGAAGGGAATGATGGGCAGATGCACCCAGCTGAGCATGTCATCCTGGGCTCTGTTTATGTTCCTCAAAGACAAATAAGCAATTTTGAGGTGTGATTCATCTGACCTATTTTAAACATCAACTTAAAGGGAGAGATTTCAGAAATCCTGCTGACTCTACTGTCTGCATCTCTGTTGACTGTAGAGAAGGCTCAGCGTATTGACAATTGCTTGAGACATTTACCAGTGCAGAGTTTTACATTCTATGCATGAGGATGAGCCTCGATTGGGCCAGCACAGAAGCTAGCATGAAGAAAAAAATCTCTTCTATAGAGGATCTCCCCATCTTTCAGCAGCAGAATACTGTAAATGAGAATGTTGATGTGAAACGATAAGGAGTCATTTCTTAGGGTAAAATTGATGCTGCACTGAATTTAGGTTGTCTGGACGTGCACGTTTCCAATCCTGGTGTTGCTGGAACAACAACAACAATGGAATTCCAAATTTAACTTTTCTTTTTATGAGAAAGCCCCTCAATGTATCCCAAACCATGAGGTCCTTTCCAACCCAAGGAATCTATGATTCTATGAACTTCAGCACTGCTGTATCACTACTGTCTGGTGTGGGAATATGGGAAACTAGACAAGAAATCACAGATTAAATTGCAGTAAGGCAACTAAGCCAGGCTTCACAGGCAGGGTTCTGTTTATTTATCATGACACTTAAGGTGTGTGAGATATCTCTCCCAGAAGATGGAGTGAACATCCTGGTCCAGCCAGCTTTGTCCCAACCCACCAACCCACCAGCAGTAAGTGGCTGTGAGCTGTATCACAGTGTTCAGCAGCCATGGATCCATCCTTCACTTGAATCACCTGATTCTGTGATTCTTCTATGATTCTATACTTCAGAGGGAAAGCTTTAGGTTTGTTAGTGTTGCAATCTTGCAGTTCCCAAGAGCTTGCAAGAAAAAGTATTTTTCCTACACGTTTTAGCCAGAGAGTGGGAAAAATACTGGGTTAGTCCATCTTTTCACTCATTGTATTCAATCTGTATTTGTTGAAATCCTTGCTGGGTTTTTGAGCACCGAGCAATGTGTAAGGAGAGGCAGCTGGACCCCAAAAGCGCATCGGAGATAGTTTAACTCCAACTTCATTCTGATGACCCTTTTGCAAGGAACGTGATGACCTTTTTGCAAAGAACGTGAGGCTTAGTTTACTTTGTTCTTTCCACCCATTTGTCATTGACAAGGCAACATGATGGATATTTTAGTGACTGGAACCCATTTGTGTCCTGTCAGCACGGTTCCAGGTAGAATTACTCTTCATTTTATGCTGGGATAAACAAGGGCAAAATACACAGTGGTGAAGCACTGATCTCCAGAGTCAGAACTTTTCTTCCATCCATACTGAAGCTGGCAGCTTGGAAGAATATGCATTGCTCCGGGGCCCCCAGAAATGCTTTCCAGACATTGCTACTGCCAGTGTGTCTCTGCACACATAGCTTAGATATCTGCAGATCGAAGCATGCACGTGCTGGTATGCGGCTACACAGACAGGGACAGGACCAAAATAATCTGACCTTCCCTTCCCAATGGGGCTCCGAGATAGAGCTGACAGCTTCTCCTTCTGTTTGGAGTGTCTCTTTGTGACAGACAAGTTTGGAGCTGGAAAATGCAAGAAAATACCCTCTTCCATCACAGGGAGGTTTTAAATAGCTCCATCGAGTTGTAGAATCATAGCTGCTCTTGGTGGATGGGAGGTTATGGCAACACCCAGAGAGATTTTCCTTTTCAGCCTTGCTGAGATTATTCATGGGAGCTTTCCTGTGGATTTTACTTTTTTTTTTTGGATCAGGTCCTAAATCACCGAGCGAGTTGGAAACCACATCCACCAAGTAATATCCTTCAAGTAGCAGAGAAGATTACAGATTAGATTTCGCTTGGAAAAGCCAAACAGACAAAGCAAAGCTTCAGCACAAACCTTTGCCAGGAATGGCTTTCTGTGCTAAGGCTCAGCTGTGCTTCAGAACAAAAGGATGCTGAGCATGGAGAGATGAGGCAGCTCTACTGAACAAAGAGAAGGAGACACTGCTCACAAATAGCACAGCTGGTGAAACAAGCCCCCTGTCTGGAGCTGGAACACCGGTGTGACTCAGTGTGTCACTAAAATACTCTGGGAAACCCAAAAGCCAGCATTTGGGCATGCAACTGCATGCTTCGTACAATATATTATCATTTTTAGAGTGGTGGTTTAGTATACAATGGTGTCTTACATTATGTTATATTATTATAAAATTATATATACCTCATTGGAGTTGCAGCTGGTAGGAGAGGTCTGCAAACAAGAGCAGGGTCTGTTGTTGCTGCAACACACAGCCTAACGTGATGTGAAGTCTGAACAGAGAAAAAAGGAAAGAATCTGAGGCGCAGGAGGAGTGACCTGAGAATTTTCATAAAACCATAGAATTATCCAGGTTGGAAAAGACCACTAAGATCATCTGTTCCATCTGCCAACACATCACTATGGGAATACAACAGATGAGAGTTAGAAGCCTTAGGTTTCTCAGAATATTGCTTTCTTTTCTGCACCAGATTTCTTGCCTGGGTTGTAAGACTTAATCTCATAAGTGGCCACGTTATCTATGCTCTGGAGATAATTGTTCCCACATTTCCCTCTTAAATCCCAATAAAAACAGATCTGCAGGACATGATGATCCACCACACCAAGGAAGGGTCCTCTCAGCCTTCCCTATCTGCTGCCCCAACAGTGCCCACATTATGGACATTGAACATCAGATGAGCTCAACCACCTCACACAGTGACTGCTCCATCTTTCCAGCAGCAGCTCACTCCAAATCCATGTGTTTCAGGGAAGAGTTGGCTCATCAGCACTGACAGATAGGAAGCCTTGTAGCTTTGAAGTGCTGAGATGTGCTTACGCACCTGGACATGTAAGATAGGACAGCCTTCCAGTGTCTTCATCTCTTGCTTAATCTGGCAGATGAGGGATGGTGGATCAAAATTTGTGGGATATGTGGTAATTCTGAGAGAGCTGTTTAACTTGGAATGCCACTTCTTAGGCTTCCTATGGGCAACTGCCTGTGCCTCATCAAGGATGCTGCTCCTGATCCTTGATCATCGTCGTCATCATCATTATCACTATCAATAAACTTTCACAGGTCATAACCTTTTCAAGCACAAATAGGATATGAGTTGTCTGTTTGTTTGGTCTTTTTCTTCTTCTTCTTCTTTTTTTTTCCCAGTTATGTGACATTTGTCCTTGTCTGCAACACACTGGACCGCTTGTAAGAATTACCAGGAGGGTTTCAGTTTCTGGAGTTGATCCAACTGACACGTTAACATCTCTGCTCGTTTCTGATGAAATTTCATTTGATCACTCAGTTTTGATGCCTGGCTGGATCATAGAATCATAGAGACATTAAGGTTGGAAAAGACCTCTAAGACCACCAAGTCCAACCTAAACCCACCTCACCATGCCCACTGACCACATCCCTCAGTGCCACATCTCCACAGTTCTCAAACACCTGCAGGAATGGTGAACCCCCACCTCCCTGGGCAGCTGTGCCAATGCATCACCACTCTGAGAACATCATTGCAGACGTTGCAAAGATCAAAATATGTCCTCCAAAAAATAGCTGAATACAGACAGGCTTAATATTTGGGAGCTTTTAAGAGCATATACTTCACACTTCTCCACCAGCGTGACTTATGCTGAACTTTGAAGGTCCTGTGCCTATTGGGGATGCTGCAGAAAAATAGGCAAGCGTCAAACAATTGTATCTATCAGAATGAATCCTTCTGAACACATTCCCCAAATCCCAGTAATGTGACTTAAAATGTTTTGAGCTTTACCACTGCAAAGTCAATTTTCCATCCTTGTCCTCAAAAGAGACTTGATCTGATGATTAATAGTGTTTAGGACCAGCATCATCACTGACAACTTTAGCCTCTAAAAGGTCTCAAGATTCTCTCTGTAATCCATGGAGAAGTTCATATGGTAAGAATTTTGCACCTTGGTTCACCTTTTGAATGTGTCTGTCTCAACCGCCGTGGTGGTGAAACATCTGTCTATGGCTGGGTCCTCATTTTTACACCAGCAGCTTTAGGTGGTCAGGCTGTTATAATAAGCAAGACCCCAGACCATTCCAGTCATGTAGGATACGTGAATTTATTGCCACATTAAATAAAACCAAGTGAAGAAATAATATATCTTACCCAAGGAATGAGCAGTTTCTTGTTCATGACCTTGCTGGCCAGACTCCAGCAGCAAGACAAGGGGGACTATTGTAACTGCATTAAAGGTTATTCAGCCCCAGCTCCCACCTTGCTTGTTCTCAGCTTCCCTTTTTATTGCATTTTTGCTTCCAGATCGCAGTATTAACATCCAGTTGACTCTATTTAAATGTCCTAGAGAATCCAAGAAAAGGTTTTTGTTCATTTTCCCAACAGATTCTGCATATGCAGTGCCTGTATCATGGCATAACAGACTCACAATCTGTTAAGGTTGGGGGGGGACTGCAGTTATTACGGATCTGACCACAAATGTATTTCTTTATAGGGTTATATGAGGGCTAAGAAAGAGGAAGAAAATGTAGAATGTGACCTGACCATTGAAGCAAAATGGACTCTATTCACAGAAAAGGCTATTATGTTGGTTATATTCCGGCTAGAAGAAATAGTATATTAGCAACATGAGGCTTGAATGAAAAAGGAAACTGAAAGCCAAGTTTAATATATTCTCCTCCTTCCAACCTCTCCAAACCCAACGTCCTGATTATCCAAGGCAATTTCTGGCATCAGCCACATTGCTGCCCCATCCTCCTGATGACTTGACTTTCCATGCACGTGCCCCACTGCTCTTGGTCATACAGCTTGGCTCCAACAATAAGCAATGCCCTGCTGCAAGAGGCAGCAGATGGATGACTTCAGTGAAAAGCAGCTTGCAAGCCTGTGTCTTGAAGAGAGGAAATATCTAGTCCAAATATTCAGCACAAATCAGTGCCTTTTGGGGGTGTGTAAGCTGGGACATTGATAGGACAAGAGAGAATAGCCTCAAGTTGTGTGAGTGGAGGTTCTGGTTTGATATTCGGAAAAACTTCTCCAAAAAACTGGTGGTGCTTTGGCACAGGTTGCCCAGGGAGGTGGTGGGGTCACCATCCCTGGATGTGTTCAAGGAACGTGGAGATGTGGCACTGAGGGACGTGGTCTGTGGGCATGGTGTTGGGCTCGGTGATCTCAGAGGTCTTTTTTGACCTTAATGATTCTGTGATCTTTACGCTGTCATATTAGAACTTCTGATCTCTCATCTTATCTGCTACGTCACTGCACACACACACACACACTCAGGCTGATGGATGATGTTAAGTGGACTTGCTCAGATCTCATTTATATTGCCATAAATCAGGGATATTTCCCCTGAAATTGGTAGCGCTGGGCCACTCTAAGAAAAAACAAAATCAGGCTGATTGCCTGCGTTTGTGCGCAGGGTTTCTCCAGCCAGCATCCTTCAATGCTCTCTTGTCCACTTCCCATTTCAACTTATCCCCCAAATCCTCATTTCCTTCTGCTCCTTTCCCTTCGTTCCCATGGGCAGAGGCTGCCACAAGCTCTGCAGCAAGAGCAGGAGGATTAACGCACTCCAAGCTGGACACTGGACAAAGAGTCCACACACGCTCCTGGAGAGCTCGGGACAGAGATAGAGGCATAAATGCATTCCCCAGCTCTGCTTGACATGAGGAAGGTCTTCTCTGTCAAAGAGCCTTGCCCTGTGGCTTCAAGAATGCATACAATTTTTGATAAACGAGGCCCCGGGGCATTGGCTGCAGACGGAGGGCTGTTTTGATTGTAACAGGCTTTGATTCAGAGGAGCCAGAAATTATTTATTTTCGTTCAGCTTTCCTCCTCTGCTTCATTCTGGGTCAGGATTGAGAAACTCTGTTTGCTAGCCTTTAAGGTTCCAGCTGCCTTGCTACCTGTCTTCTTGCTGGACTTGAGGCAGCTGAGCAGGACACCAATTCCTGGACTGTGATGTCTGACACTTGTCCCCATGTCCATTTACCCTGATGGGCTGGTCCCTTTGACAGACATCTCCTTGAAGGAGTGATTCCCTTCATATTCACAGTAGAAGGTGAGAGGAGGTGCATGTGGTCCCTCTCTTCTTGCTCTATGTAGGGAGGAGATGAGCAAAGCTCTTGCTTTTATCAGCGTCTAGAGCATTTTTCATAATAAAATCAGAAAAGCATTGAATATCCTGAGTCAGAAGTGACCCACAATGATCACTGAGTCCAATCCAAACCCAAACCCCATATCTAAGCAAGGTACCACTACTCTGAGCTCTGGCAGCTCGGGGCTGTACCCACTACTCTCTGAGCAGCCCATTCCATGCCCACCACCCTCCGGGGCAGAGCCCTTCCCTCACCCCCACCTGAACATCTCCCGAATCTCATGGCTGGAGGGATTACCTGCAGCATCCCAGTTCTTGTGCTTGGATCATGTATATTGAAGTCACAGTGCTGTGACCTCTCCCTTTTGGAGGACCCCCAGGTTTGCTCCACATTATGCATTAGGATCCACGCATGCTGCTGTGCCTTATTAGATCCAATTTAAATCTGACCTCTGTCTGCCCCTGGTAACGACTCAGCTCAACAGATTTCTGGCATTATGTGGTAGGACTGCTCACAGTTTTAATCTAAAAGTTATCAAAAGCACTTTCAGATCAACAGTAAAAAACCAGTTACCCAATGACACCATTAAGTCATCTGATTACCTCAGGCTGCAGTTCTAATGGCAACCAGAAAGAAATTACGCCCTGGGTCTGTGTCACAGTCTTACCAGAAATTGTTCTTTCCTGCTCAGAGCACTGATGACATAATGGTGCAGGTAGGGCTGTCCTGGCTCTCAGGTGCCATCAATACTGTGCTGCACTGATGAAGTCACTCAGCAGCCATAACTTAGTTGCAGACAGCGCTTCATTCATACGGTCATTGTTTGAGCTCTGTTTACAATTGTTGATCACATAGGCTGCTGATGAGCTAACATCTTGCTTCTTTGAGTTCTATGCTTTGACCTGAAAGGTTAATCAATAACTGGCTTGACTCTGTTTTGGCTTAGCAAGACTACGACTCATAATTTTTTTGCTTTTGTTAAGTTGGTAGCTGGAGACAGGCATTTGGGATCCTGCAAGGAGGATGTCAGACAGGGCCAAAAGCTATGGATGCAGGAGATGGCTCTACAATGAGAATCTTTACCCAGAAGACTCCATCAAAAAGGACACTCCTGGTCTTACCTTCGATGGGCACCTCACTATGTCCTCATGAAGACAGACATCCTATGGGAAAGCAAAGGCTGTGATTTTCATGCTATACACCAAGAAATGAGAGAAATAGGCTTCCTGGCCTGTAGTGCCAGCTGTCATCGCTGACAGACATGTTGTCTATGGGGAATTATGCCCAGATGTCTCCGTTCTATTGCTGGCCAAAATTTCTGACTGACAAATGGAACCAGGAAACTTCTGGCAGAGCTGGGATCTGGGCTAGCACCTTGGGCTCTCTCTCATGTGCAATGCAAACTCCAGACTTGTACAAAGAGAAAGATAAGGTGGGGAGGAATGGGTGCCTATAACCCAGTGCAAACCAGTCTCCTCCCCAGGTGAGATCCCTTGTCCAAGGACCAGAGCACAGTCTCTTTTCCCAGGCAGATGATGATTTTCCATAGTGAGTCTTGGAAGAAGTGTAGAAGTTTCTTTCCAGCACCTTTTCTCCAGAAAATCTAAATTTTTTCTTTCTCTGCTGGAACATGAAAATACAGGGACAACCCTTTCAGCACAGGGACAAAAAAAAAGAACTACTGTTTTTCTGTTTTCAGCAGATAGGTCAAAGAGAACTGCTCCAGCAGGCCAATTATACTGAGAAAATAGGGCTTCTGCTAAACAGGTTAACAGATTGGGATGACTCTCTCCAGGCTTGAACTACAATTGCATCAATCATTGGTCTCGGTTTGGTCCTGGAAAGTTCTCTAATTTGAGGAGTTGTTTGGGAATCTCCCTTTACTATCAGTATCTGTTTGGCTGTCTGTTTCTGTTTCCTTGAAGCTACTGTCCTCTGCCTTCTTCATGTTCCCTTTTGTTTAGTGAAGAAGAATAGTGGCTTTAAAGAGATGCTAATTTGGCCTAATTTCAATCTTAGTTTAAGTTGAGTTGCACTTAGGGCTCGGTATTGCCCTGCTCCTGAAAAGACATTGACATTTTACCCAAGAAACAATGCCCCATTCCTGGTCTGTATCTTCTAGGAAGTCCAGTGCCAGAAAACATTGAGGGCTGGATGCAAGTAACACCTCTGTCCCTATACATTGCCTGCCTTCATCACTGCCCAGGTCTTTGCTTTCCTCCAGGGCTGCAGATGGGACACCACCATCTCTGAGTAAAACATCTAACCTAAATCTCCCTTCTTCCAGTTCTAAACCATTGCTCCTTCTATTCAGTTCTGAATTTCTGGCTAGTTTTTAGATGACCGCAGCATAATGAAGATGTCTAGGATTGTTTTTGATTCTTGGCTCATATTTTTGAAACACCTGAACTGAAGTTCTGGACTTCCTCTTCAATTGGCCTTCAGTGGGCAGTGAGAAGCATTTCAGGCCCTTCTGAACCTCAGAGCTGGAACAAGTGCCTGAATAGATAATGCCAATTAGACACGAATACGTTTTCTATTTGAACATGTCTTGATGAAACACTATTTTTTTCCACATCCCTCTGCCTCTTCTAAATCCCCTCCAGGAAGAAAAGTGATACAGTTGGGTCAATCTAAATTGATGTTTTTTGGAGCTGTCGCTTCCATATCTAATTCCCTGTTTCTTTGGATGGACCCTGACTAGACTGTGCCATCCACGATGCACTGCTGTCTCTTCTCTGTCTGAGAAGCTGTAATTCATGACTGAAAACGCAATGGTGGAAATCCAAGCCAATGTGAACTCCCTAGTTCTCTGGGGACCTGGCAGGATTCATGTAGTAGAAGACCTGACTGTTGACCCAGGAGTTTAGGCTAATCGAATCAGTATGGTTTTTCCCTTAAAATGACACTGCTCAGAAGTATCAGCAGAGGTTTTTGACCTATTCAGGAATGGAAACTCCAGTATTCCAGCTCTTCTTCCTACTGAGACAGGAGCAAAAGCAGTAAGAAATGAATTTGGCTATTCTGATTTCCACAGCCAACACTCAGTGGCTCCAGAAGAATCATCTGGAAGGTACCTTGCACCATTCCTTGCCATGGTTTGCCAGCTGGGTGAGGATTTGGAGAGAAAAACCACAGCTCTGCACCTGCTTCCTTCAGGGTCTGTGCTGAAATAGCGTGCAATGAAACCTCTTAGCAACTGAACGCAACATTGCCCTTATCTTCAGTATCAAGGGACTGAGGAGCGGGTGATGACCCACCTCCCATCAACCTCTCGCTCATTAAAAGCACTGAAATCTCATTGGTGGTTGGGTTTTTCATTTTGTGATGCGGGTTTCATTCAAGCACATTGCACACGCCTCTAATCTTGTGATCCTTTCAAACCCAGTCCGTATGCAGGCTTTGCTCGGCATTTCCAAGACTGGCAGTGAATTTTAATGCTAAATTAACAAAGGCACAAAGGGAAACAGAACCCCTCCTTAATGTAGCTGGAAATGGAAGGATATATTTACTAAGCTGTCAGGACAGTGGTTTTTTTGGCTACTCCTGATCTCACCGGATCTCAAAGCACATTGATGAAAAAATACTGTGGATTCGCTTCTCTTTCCATTGAGACCAAGGCTGACGTTCTTGAATGATTTGCTTGCCCAGTTTTATAGATCATACACTGCGAGTAAATTTGGGATTGTGACAGCTCCTTAAAAGTCATCCGCTTGGAAAAAATTACTTGCTGTCAGAGGAATAAAAATAAGATGGTCTCTGCTTCTTGTACACGTTCAGGATGACAAGGACTGTCATAAACTTCAAATGTTTTTCTTGATTCTGATTCAGCTTTCGGGCCATTTTTTCTTGTATTTCATTGGTGGAGGCACAAATGCAGTAAAGAGGAGCTGTTTACTGATGGTTTTAAGTCGGAAGTCTTGTATTTATGTAACTGACAGTGGGTTGGTACACATACAGGGGCTTGGGCTGCCATCACCATTTTGTCCATAGGATCACTGCCAGCCCAGCCCTGCCCTGCAGACAGCTCTTGGCCATATGAGGATTTTGGTGTGGACTGAGACAGGTGAGCACTCATGGTACGAGCTCTGAGCATTCCCACAAAGCTACTCTGCTGGCAGCAGACTTGCTGACTGTAAGGAAGCACAAGCTGCCTTTGCACTCTGGCTTTTGTGATATGGTCCACGTCCAACCATGGGCCATGGCGTTGCCTTTGCCACCTTTGTTTTATGACGTTCCTCTCCTTTTTTTCTCCCAGTCTGTGGCTTTCCTCTTTGTGGTTTGGACTTATTTTTCTGGTTGTCTTCAGGCCTTGGCTGGTATTAAAATTTCCCCCACAGCCTGTTTTCATTTGATACCTTGTCTATTTTCTCTTGACATTGCTTGGCTAACATGGACACTCTAGCATAGTCCTTTGGCTTGAATGAATACTCAGGATATGTCATTTAAATACTCTGATTATGTATTTATTTGCTTTTTAGCTTTCTTCTAGCCTAGGGCTCTGCACTTCTTCAATGACAGTAGGTTTGGCTGCACTCTAACAACCTCCCAATGGAGGCTACAGTAATGCCTTTTGTTACTGGTGTTTTTCAGAGCTAGCTTCTCCTTTTCAACTTTCTTTTCCACTTTGAGGCCCTCCGAAGATCAGGATCATCTTGTATTCTTTTGCCCCTCCTCACTTTGCTCCTTTCAAGTCAATGGCTTTGAGTACCACAGACCTGGAAGACCAACCACCAACCTGATGGGGAGTATAGTACCACAGAATCATTAGATGGTTCTCACTCTTCTGCTTTGAGCTATTCACATACTTATTAACTATGCATTATCAGCCTATGTACTGCTGGAATGACAGTTCCAATGCATGTCTGCCCAAGGAGGCTGTGGATGCCCCATCCCTGCAGGCATTCAAGGCCAGGCTGGATGTGGCTCTGGGCAGCCTGGTCTGCTGGTTGGTGACCCTGCACACAGCAGGGGGTTGAAACTAGATGAGCATTGTGGTCCTTTTCAACCCAGGCCATTCTATGATTCTATGATTCTCTGTTTCCTGTGGTATTTTCTCTCCATCAGGACAGAAGACTTAGCAGACACCTTGCTCCCCATCAGTCTGTTTTGGGAACCAGTTCTGTGTGGCTCTGAGCAGTCTTTTCACATCCTGCTGAGCTGCCGTTCTTCGTTCCCTAAGCCATGAAACTCTAGAAAGCAGAAATGCCAGATGAGGTGATGTGTGATTTATTAGATAGTACATTACAATACCATGTAAGCTGTAAAAATCAGGGGAATTTTGGAGTTCATTTATGCGTCAACACTGTGGAGCAAGAAGTCAGATCAGGAAGATTCTTGGTAGGAAAAAAGGCATCTGGACATCTTGATACCAGCAAAGTGTCATCAATTTGGAAGGGAACCACGGAAAAAGTACTGGAGAAATTGCTGAAAGGACTCCCTTGGCCTTTAGGAAAAATGAAAAAAACAAAACTGTTCAGTTTATTAAACAACAAAATGATTTATTGCAATTTTTCATAACCGTATGAAATACATTAAGAGGAAAATATATGTCAAGAGAGTTAGTAATCAGTATCAAGTACTGGCAGATGACATTTTGATTTCTGATCTCACTTTAATGAGCATTCAACTAATAAAAATAGCCCAGATATCTGTCATGGAACATGCCAGCACATGCAAATTAGTTCTTGACTGATGGTGGAAATGTGTCTGCTTGTCTAAAACACAGGGGTCATTTAAGCTGCACGTAAACCTTATACAAGATATGGATGGAAGTGAATCCTATGAGAAGCCTCTGATCCAAAATTGAAAGAACAGACTTGTAACAGAGATCTCATTCTGAATGGCATCATTTTATACGATCTTCGTTTCTGGGAATGGGAAAGTTTTCCATGGTTAGGTAATCTCATTCCCTGCTCCAGTGTGGACTGGATTCTGAAAGCAGAGCCACAAAGGTTCTGCTGGAAACCTGTCAGGAATAGTTCTAGTGATCCAGCTTCTGTCTCATGCTCCTGCATGTCTCTGGGCAAAACACAGACAACGTCTGGGCCCCACGTCGGGGCAAATTCCCAGCTGTGAGTTACTGACATCCTCATTGGGATTTCTTTCTGGTTATCTCTGGACTTTTCCAAAATCCCATTGTGTAGATACAGTTTCTTTCTAGTTTGAGCAATCTGATAAAAGAAATAATGCAGTGCTTATGACAGTAGAAGTCACAGGCTTCCCTGCAATGAGGAACTCCAAGTCAAACACTGAGCACTCCAACCCAAAGAGGTTTTCCTGTCCTAAAGGAAGAGACAAAGAGCAGACACTTTCTGCAGCGCTTTGTTTTTGTAAACATTTGCATGTTTTCTGTAAATCACCGCTTTTGCAAGCTAAGAAGTGCCAGCTTATGCAATTGTTCCCCACTTGGGATCCACTTCATGCCATGAACCGTCCTCATGACCCTGCTCTGAGCTTTAGAGCTCAGCTGCTCTCTGAAACCAGACGTGGTACTTGCAGAACAGAAACACAGAATCACAGAATCATTAAGGTTGGAAAAGACCTCTAAGATCATTTAATCCAACCCCACCCCACCCCACCATGTCCCTCATTGCCACATCTCCACGGTTCTGAACACCTCCAGGGATGGTGACCCCACCACCTCCCTGGGCAGCTGTGCCACTGCATCACCACTCTTTCAAAAGAATGAAATTTACCTGGCAGAAACCATCAGACACTGCAGAGTGGTTATCACCCCTCGGATGGCAAGTAGAAACAATTACCCCAAATCTTTCCACTGCAGTGTCATAACCATCAGGTCTACCCCTGGGCTCTTTGTTGAAGGTACAATTTCAACACACAGAAGCAAAAAGTTCTCCTGATTTGCTTTCCTTGAACAGGGGTTGGACAGAGGGGAAGCATGAGATAATGAGCTTTGACCTTAACTGCAGGCAGCTTTAGTTGGGGTGACAGATTCCTGCTTTGCTAATGCCTTGCATGGACTGCCCAGCCCTGTGTCTCCTGGGTGCCTGTGCTGCTATACTTGTAACGCTATTAATATTTGCATGTCTGAAAATGTAACGCAGGCATTTAGGGGGATGCCTCTTGCATTCCTGCCCTATGTCACAGAGGCGCTTTTAGCTATTCAAAGCAGAAACATAACCCTCACTATTGTGGACTGCGGGGTGTGCACTGGCATTGCAGCTCAGCTACGTTATTGGCCATTAAATTATCCGCTCCCTTTCTAAATCTGGCCACAGGACTCGACTTTGCAGACTTTGGCAGGGGTGAATTCCACAGGATGTGGGTCCATTTCCTCTAATTTCTTTTAAATACGTCCACTAGTTAACTTTACTGACTATTTTCCTGTTCTCATTTCAGGGAGCAGGGCTGAAGTGCAGGGGAATGGAGCAGCTCACGTGTTGGCGCTTCTGTTCCCCTCCTGCTGCAGCTGGGTGCTCACCTTCCCATTGCCTTGCTTGGCCCTAGCAACTTATTGAAGATGCCCAAGTAAAAAACCTCCTTGCTCCTTCTGCAGTCATGACAGCAGATGCAACTCCTCCAGAGAGGCTGATTCCATTTAGCTTAAGGTTTGATTCATCCCTGCAGGGATGCCCCATCCCTGGAGGCGTTCAAGGCTGGGCTGGATGGGATTCTGGCACCCTGATCTGGTGCCTGATTTAGGGTTTGGCACTGGATGACCTTTGAGACCCCTTCCAACCCATGGGGCTGAGACTTTGAAGTTCCTCTTCTCCCTTGCTTTTATCCATGCTCAACATTGGGGTTTATGCATTCCCAATTCAGGCCAATGCTTTTCGCTGCAGCACTTCAGTTTCACTGGGAAGAGGCAATGATGTGCAGGGATAGGAACTGCTATTTCTCCCCAGCTCTTCACCTGGTGCTGAGTCTGGGTCTGCCCTTCATGTGGTGCTGTGGGGTGGGAAGGGGAAGGAAACAGAATTCCTCCCAGCATGGGGACCTCCAACGCAGGGATTCCCAGCACAGGGATTTATAGTCTGGCATGGCCCAGCCTAAATGCTCCAATTTGGTGTTTTGATTCATTGAGAGTGATATTTATGGGCCTCTTGGAGTCCTTAAAAATATAAAATCACGGAATCATTGAGGTTGGAAAAGACCACTGTGATCATCTAGTCCAATTGTCAACTCATTAAACATGCAGTCAGGAGAGGGACCAATCCTTACTGACTACAGCACTTCTTAAATATCTCCTGAATTTGGGTATTAATGGGAATTGAAACCATTTGGTAGTTTTCTTACCTTTTTTTCCTCCTCCTCTGTGCTATTGAGAATTGCCCTACATTCCCTTAAATTGCCACTAGTTATTTATCAGCTCCCAGTGAGAAAGAGAATTTTGTATTTATTGGGTATTTAAACATTTTTATCACCAATTCCGTTCAAAGAAGAACTTTTTTTGCAGGAAGGAAATTACAAAATGCTGATCTCACAGACTGTCTCAGTATTTCATTTTGATAATGCTGACCTGGTCTGTTATGAGACTGGTGAATTGCTTCATTTTGGTGATACAGAGTGCTTTTATTTTGAAAATGCCACGACATTACAGTTTGTCATAAAGTGAAATATAATGTGAGAAATGTCAAATGGCTTTGAAAGCAGCAGCTTGTAAAATACAAGTCAAAACTGAATGAATCAAAATAATACAGTGGATGGATGCATTTTGTTTACCAAAAAGGATTATTTAAGCATCACTGAAATGAAATGGGAAAATAGAAGCAATGTTTCAGCACTTCTCAAAGATGTTTTCCAGCATTCCCAGATTTCAATGAAACTGCTGCTCTGGCTGTAAATCTGTTATCTTAAACCTCCTCACTGCTCAGATCTCACTCTTTTCTATAAGTGGCACACTGTTGTCTCATAGTTCATTTAACTTGGGATTTTGTCTTTCTTTCACTGTCTAAAATACAGACAGAATTTCCAAGGTAATTCTGGACACTCACAAGCTTCTGAGCAAAGAAAGGCAGGATCCTCCATGGATTCATTTCACCCTCATGTGGTGCTTGAGTATCTGGGATGAATCACCTAACATGGAGGCTGGGATGACTTTCCTACAGCTGCCTCAGTTTCCCTGAGAGAACGTGTCTTGCTGGTGTTAGTGGTTTGGGTCACCTGAGGATGACCCATTTCCACGGGCTGGAGCAGAGTGTGACCTTTCAGCAACAACAGGGCACAGCAAGTCTTCAGCAGGATGAACACCTCCTGACTGTACTGAGCACAGATAGGAAATGCACATCTGACACTCAGGGGTGGATAATAGATAATGTCCCAGTGCATACTCCCCATGGAATATGTTCACCAGGAGGGTTTGGTGCTGGATGGAGGAGTCACTGGGTGGAAACTTTCAACGTCCATGAGTTCAGACTGGAATATCTTGACCCCTTTTAGTGATCTGTGGTCTTCACCAAGGCAACGATTTCCATGTGCCTCAGAGGAAGCTGAGCAGCTTCTCTGAGCAAGAAATACACAGATTTCTCTTACCTGGCACAGGGCACTCCTGGAATATAGCGTAGATATTGAGGTGTTACCACAATAGAAGATGCCAGCAGTAGTGTCCTATGGAGGCTTTGGAAGAACATCAGTGTGACGTGCACCATAGTTGAAACAGTAAATGTTCTTTCACTTCTTCATCCAAGAAAGAATCCCTTGAACATCAGTTCCCCATCAGTGGAAGGAGCAGCAGATCTTCAGCAGCAGCAGTAACAGCCTTCATAAACTCAGAGGTTGGAAGGGGACCGAAGGAAAAACACTCTGCAGAGGTTACCAGGCCAAAGCCCTGGGGCAACTGAAAGCTAAATTAAAAGGGGGAAAAAAAAATGAATATCCCATACTAAACCAAAAACCAAAACCCTAATGAAAACACTAAAAGCAATGATTAATATGACAACTGGGCAGCTTTCCCCGAAGACACGAATTCCCATCAGGGTAATCAAATTTGTCTTAAAAATGATAAATAGCTCTACCACTAACCTAAAAATGTACCTTGATCCCACCAAGCTCAATCTCTTCAAACACTAGCTGCTTCATTTAAAAAAAAAAAATAATAATATTTAAATAAACAAATAATATAAAACAAAACCCACAGTCCCAACACAGACTTTTTCAAAGTTACCTCAGTCTTTTTTGGCTGTTCAATCCACTCCCTGGTGTCCAGGTGTAAACAATTCCCAAAAAGAGACGTCTGTATCCTTGAATTCCAGAAGAGGTAGCGCTTTGTCTTTCTTTCCCAAAAAGGCTGTCTTTATGCTGAGTTTCTCAACCAAACCGGGGATGTTTAGGCCTTTTGATTATTTTTCCCCTCCTTTTTTTTTTTTTTTTAAACATTCCCCTCTGCTCCCATTGGTGGCCCTTTATTTCTTAATGATATTCTTCTTCCTCTTGCGCAAGGCTATCTCATCTCCTTTTCCACTGCCTGCTCCCCACAAATCCCACATGCCTTGGCAAACCTTTGTGCTTCATACCAATGCTTGATGCCTGTCCTGGCCCCGAGGAGATGGACTGGTTCTATCATGGCTTTCCACGCCAGGATAAATACCCAGGCCAGGGTATTTGTGAGCACGGCCGTGCAAGATGGGTCAAATGCTACATCTATCCTTAATAATAAAGCTCTGAGCCTTTGGGCATCAGTCCTTTATCTTGCTCTTCATTGCAAGTCTTGCTTGCAGCTCCCTTTTCCTGGCAGCTTGTGGATTTTGGAGGAGGGAGTGGGGCTGGATGAGTGGTCTTGTGGAGAGAAAATATTGATTTGGACTACCTGAGGTCTGCCCAGAGAGGTGGTGGATGCCCCATCCGTGGAGACATTCAAAGTCAAGGTAGATGTGGCTCTGAGCACCTGATGGAGAGTGGGTGTCCCAATGGAGATGGCCATTAAGGATCCCTTCCAACTCAAATGATTCTATGATTGCTGGCTTCATGACTTTGCACTGGTTAACCAGCTGAAAGTAGAACTATGCAATACTACCTCGAACCAGAAAGAATTAGTGATATTTAAGCTGATTTTATGTCTTTCCTCTCTGTATCTCACCACCATCAGCTCTTATCACAACGCTATTGATCTTTGTGTTTCTCAGGATGGCTTTTATGAAGTGACTCAAGTATAGATTTTGCACTGAGGGATGTGGTTAGTTGGCATGGTAGAGATGGGTTCATGGTTGACTTTTTGATCTTAGTGGTCTCTTCCAACCTTATTGATTCTGTGTTCCTATGAGTTTGCTGCAGAAGGGAGGGATGGGTGTAGATTCTTCTGTAGTTTCTCAACAATTGTCTTTTTATAGATAGATGGTTACTTAAACCTCTCCTAGACTTGAGAAACACCTCTATGATAGAGAATACAGTAGCTTACTCTTGCCAAACAGGATACAATACTTTTGCCACTAGATAAAATCAGCCCCAGAAGAATCAGGCTGCAATCTGCCAGTTCAAAACAAAAGTGGTTTTCATATTGGTTTTCAGCTGCAAAACTGGACCCAGTGTCCTCCATTCTGCCAACAATCTCCCAGTCAAAAAAAAAAACAGATGTCAGCAATGCTATCTCACCTTCATTGGATTAGCTGATGATGTCCTCCAAACAAAACCATTCTATGATTCTGTAATTTCTGAGAAGACAAAGAGAGCCAGTGCCATTGTGTTCCCAATGATGGTGGACCTCTTTGGGGTGTACTTCTTTCCACATCGTGCCAGCAAGGCAATGCTGGCAGGAGTTTGGGAGAATAGGACTGGCTGTAGTAACTGCTGGTCTGGGACTTGTGAGTTGAACACTGGTATGATTTTGAGGAGTTCCTTGCAGGGGAAAAAAAAAAAAAAAAGGAGAATGTGGGACACTTTGTGTTTGTATATCTCTAGCATTAAGTTTTGGATGAAATCCTGCCTCAAAGGCTCTTTGGATTCCTGCTGGATCCCAAGCTGAATTCATCTGACAAGCAGTGTCTACACGATATACAAATCTTGTTCTCTGGCTGCCCTATGAGAGCCCATGATATTTCATTGAATACAAGTGGCTGTACATCGCAGTGCAATCAGTACAGCATTTTTATAGGTGCAATAACATTTAAGGTATTTTACTCTGAACTGTGCCTCCTGTTCAGGGATATGAGACAGATGTAGGTAATAATAATATTGTCCAGAACCACAAATGTCTTTGAAAGAAGCTCTGACAAAAATGATTGGGTTTCCTTAACCTCTTATTGCAGAAGTGAGCGCAAATAAGATTTTAGAGTGATGGGTGACTGAGGGTAAAACTGCAAAGGATATGGTTTGTACTAATCTCTGAATTTGATCGAGTAGCTGCCCCCAAGGTGAACTGCAACTGACTGCCCTAACACTCATTTCCACTCCAGATTTTCTACTTTATTTCCTCTTGTTTTCCACATCATTAAAATAATTAGGTCAAGCAAGAAGCAGTAGAAGCAGTACTTTATCAGCTGTATGTCCTTTAGATTCGGACTCTTTTGTCGGACCTGATAAAGGTATTGTGTTCTTGGAGGCTTGTTATAACATTCTCTCTAATTAAAGAAATTACTTCTCCCAGTCATTGCTCAACCTGGAATTACAGGTGGTGTTTTTAGCAGTGGTGGATCTGCCATGCTATCAGAGTAATGGAGGACTATGAGAATTTAATTTAAGATCAGAAGGGTATCATACAAGCAGCAGATAACCTGCTAACAAAAACTGTGGGACTAATGAGAAGCCTGCCCTGCTGCCCAGGAAGGTGTCTACCAAATTAGAAGACTTGTTTCACCCTACAGTTTTCTATGTATCAGTCAAACACTGAAACAGGTTGCCGAGAGAAGCTGCCTAGTCTATGGAGATTTTGAAGATTCAGCCATTCCTGGAGGTCTTCTTGACCCAACTGTGCAACACAGTGAGCAACCTGGTCTGAGCTCAGACCCAAACCTGCTTCCAACAGGAGGTTGGTCTACAGTCCTCCTGAGCTCCCTTCCAACCTGACTTATTTTGTGCTGCTATCATTTTCAACTCTGCATCTTGGAGCTGGGCCACGATAGATATTGAAAAAAGCATCTGGTCCTGATTTTGATAATGTAAGCAAGGCGGTACTTCGGATAGCAACTGAATCATTCTGTAACTGATCTCCAGTCATACAACAAGGACCATATGCCGTGCCATGTGGTGCTGGCTGGATGGGAGCGACGGGAGATCATTACACCCTCTTTCATCTGCAGGATAAATCTTCTTACATGGAGAATCTATTTCCTTAGTGAAGTTGTTCCACTGATTGAATTACGCCTGCCATATTTCTGTGCATAATTACCATTTTGGATCTTTCTGGTTTTCACTGCTATTAAAGACATTTTCTATCACTGTCTCATGCACGAAAGAGTGTCTAAAACATCAGATAGCTTTTGCCCATGTAGATCTTTCTCAGCAAGGTCTATCATTTTTTGGCCTTCTCTGCAATATGCTTGAACTCCTTGATGTGCTCAGCATGAGATTTGGCAATATCCAAAACCCAAAAGGATGAGGAACATTGTGTCTTGTTGCAAAGCCCCCATCAGTCGAAGTATATGATTCACAAACGATTCAAGCAAGCCAGTGCCCAGCACTAAGTGTTCTTCCCTAGGTTTACCTTCAAAAGAAAGGAAAGAGAAGCAGTGTGAATGCACCGTGCAGTTATAATCTCAGAGCAAAAGCTCTGGTGCAAGACCAGTGTTATTCTGTGTTATTCAGAAGAAAACCTCAGGACACAGTGAGAGTCGTAGAGTGGAGTTACCGTGGCATGGAGCTGAGGTAACAAAGGATAGAAGAACTTTAATGGTAGAAGAAATTTAATAAAGAATATTTGTGTTCTTCCCTGCAAAAAATCTCAGATCTCTCAGAGCACAGAGGCTGAAATGATAACATTGGCTGAACTATTTCCACCAGTGTCAGCCCTACCAGTCAAAGGAGATGCAGAGAGACATGACCTTGACTTATCACCTGGAGATGCCTTTCTCCTTCTATTCAGTGTATAGGGAGAGGAAAAAGAGTCCCACCTTAGGTCTTCATCTGCAGGGGTGAAGTCGGACCGTACATCAATAGATCTCTTTGGGTCCCATTGGGATAAAGAACAATATTCAGCCAAATTCATGGATGTGTTTAGGCACTGATGGTTTTTTGGTAGCTAAAGGGTCAGCTGGATCCAGGATTAATTCTGGACAAGTCTTGGGTGCTTTTTTTCTCAAGGTGCTTCAAAGGTTAAGCCAGTAGGTCTGGGCTACTGCTGTCCTAAGAAGAGGAGACTGATTTTCCTGTACAGTGCAGTGCATGGCATAAATGTGTTTGTAACATGAGCCAGAAAAACAGTCTGTGAATGTTATTGCAGATAGCCCTGACACAGAGCCCAGGGCTGAGCTCAGCACTGATGAGCCCAAAATGCTCACTTGTCCTGGTTATTCCTTCTCAAGCCTCTCTGATCCTCTCAAGGATGGAGAGAGACAAGGTCTTGTGATGCTCTGCATATAAAGAACCCACAGTCCAAGGATGCTGGGTGACCCCAGAAATCTGAAAAATGCAGAGATGGCTTTGACAGGCATCCTGCCCAAATACCTGCCTGTTATGTAGGGAGCTGGACTGTAAATAACTGTGCTGGGACAGAGGTTGTAAACTGCAGCCTTGTCCCCAAGATTGGTCGAAACAAACAAAAAAAATAAAGCCAAACAAACCCCAGAAAACAAAGAACGAGACTTCCCCCCAGTTCACTGGGATTTGGGTGTATTTTGGGACAAACTCTTTGGACGAGAGATGATGTCTGAGATGTCTCAGGAACTCTAAGGCAGCTTTGCTTTACTAGAAGATATTAAAACAAGAATCAGTCAAAATTGCCAAAATTCACCCTAACTGCATCTGAAGTGACTTTGATCTTGGTGTATCCAGGGGAACTGGACTGAGTCAGACCATCACAGGTGGGTTTGGTTGGTTCCATGAAGCAGCCATCCTGAACAAACCCCAAGCATCCTTCCCCTTCCTCCCTTGAGCACCTGCAAGAAGTAAATCTGGGAAGAGCCATCAGTCCCTAAATGGTTTTGCTGTGACTGACCTGTTGAATGCTGATGTTTTAATGAAGGTGTTTTCTGCTTCCTTACAGACTTTTTTTTATGAAGTCTGCTACTCTGCTTCAGAGAGGTGGTGGTGCCCCATCCCTGAAGACACTCCAGGTCAGGCTGTATGGGGCTCTGAGTGCCTAATGGAGCTGTGGGTGTCCCTGCTCATTGCAGAGAGTTGGGCCAGATGGCCTTTAGATGTCCCTTCCAACTCAAATGATTCTATGATTCTGTGATTCTACTCACAGGCCCTCATGTGGTTTGCCCTAAATAATTTCTGGGGCGCCTTTCCACAGACCTGATTTCCCTCTCGATGTTACGTTTGCACAGCACTGACACGTTCTTATCTGATTAGGTTATCTACTTATCAGTTTCCTCCTTACGACACTTAATTTAGCTGCACGTGACTTTTGTGAAGTTGGTGGTTTTCACATGAAGTCATGTGTGTGAATTCATTTTACCCCACACCTGAGGATGCTGGGTCCTATGGCTGTTTGTACATTCTGAATAGCAGAGGAGGGATTGACCCAGGAGAGCAAAGGATCTGACAGATATCGGGCATCCCATGCGCTGTGTTGATGTGTTACAGGTTGAGAGGAGCAGCAAAGCTGGCATGTCCCTCAGCATGGAGGTCCCCATGATGAGGCTGTCCATTTCTATACCTCTTCTTGTGGCAACTCACCCTAAACTTGGACACCCAAGTTTCTGAGTGTGGGCTGGGCATCCCTCTGGACCCTGTCTCATAGAACTGTAGAATCAGTAAGGTTGTAAAAGACCACTAAGATCATCAAGTCCAACCCATCCCCACCATGCCCACTGACCATGTTCCCAGCATCACATTTCCATGGTTCTTGAACACCTCCAGGAATGGTGACTCCACCACCTCCCTGGGCAGCCTGTGCCAATGCACTACAACTCTTTTGCAGAAGAAATTTTCATTAATATCCAACCAAAATCTTCCTTGGCACAACTTAAAGCCATCACCTCCCTGTCTCTCCCTGTCCATGGCCATGGATTGGTCCCTTATGCCCCCATTATCTCATTATTTGCAGTGACTCCAGCAGAAGAGCTGCACCAGGTGGTGTATGTGGTGCTCTAAAAACAGCATGCAACCAGAAATACAGATGCTAAAGCAGAATGATGAGTTCATCCCCATGCAATGCTGCATGGGCTGTCGCAGCCTTTTCCCTCCACTTTCTTGCCTATGCATTGGCATCTTGGTCAAAAGTGCTCCCTGCTGGTGCCAGAACTCTCTTTTAATCCTAGCTACAGATGTTTCTATATGGCCTTTCCCCTATGGCCATTTGCCTTTGTCTTTTCTCTTTGATTTTCTCATCGCACTGCAAGACCCAAACTGCCTGGCTTGCTGTGGATTTCAGGGGTGTGTTTAACATCTCTGTCCTGTGGTGTTTAATCAGGGCTGAGCCTCATGGTAGATTTTCCTTCCAGAGGGCTCTAATTTTCTTTTTTTCCTGAGCTGGCCCATTTGTCTTCAGAAGTGTTACAGGAATCTGGTATTTTTGAGAATATCAGCCCTGTTCTTAAAAGCATCTGGAACTGGTGGATGACCCATCCTTGGAGACGCACAATACCAGGCTGGATGGGGCTCTAAGCACCCAGATCAAGCTGTGGTGTCCCTGTTCATTGCAGGGGAGTTGGACTATATGGCCTTTAAGGGTGCCTTTCAATTCAGATGACCAAAGACCAAAGTGACTCTCAAGACCCTCTCAAGCTGGATAGATAAAGACAAGACTGAGGCTTGTGGCCCTGCTGCTTCAGGATCAGTACTAACAACCAAGGCCACAGCATTTCCTGATTTTTCAGTGCTCAGCCAAGCAAACTTGCTTTTCACACAGGGTACCTTTTAAAAAATACCTATCTGTAATATCCTATGGAGACTGGTTGGTATGTGGTGGCTCCTAATAAAACAGGAGTCAGTGCACTGTGGTATGGAAGTATTACACCACAGACAACAACACCCTGCACTTAGAATAAGAAATGACTGGTGTTACTCATTTTAAGAGTGTCATGGAAAGCAAACACGGTTATTTTTATTTCTCTCTCCCTCTCTCTTTCTCTCTTTTCCAGTCGGAATAATGCCCCTGCTGTATTTCTGTGCACGTTGCCATCAGGAGCCAGGACAGAGCTGCCTGCTTCTATGCCATCCCTCATTTCCCAGCTAACCCCATCCTCCCCATGGTTAAAGGCCCCTGTTTGGCTTTGTGACCCTTTGCAGGCTCCTGCTGCCCTCTTACATTGATCCACACCATTGCCATCGTCCTGGCTTTTGTTCCATGGTCCCGTTTGTTTCTGCTTTGGTCCCTAGGTGCCAGGGCTGCAGCAGAGCGTTTGTTGTTGGTGGAATTTTTCCACTGAAAGAAGAGAGCTCAATGTTGATGCAATGAGGACAACTCAGAGCCCTGAATCATTACAGTTGCACTTAAAAAGTAATTAAAATGCACTGCATTCTCTCTTTGTGGCCTATGAGATAAATATTGATTCCTTTTTGTTTTCGGTCTCTTTGTTCCTGGATCAAGACTGAAATTAGTTTCTGGAAAGAAGGCTTGGGTTTATTGAAGATCTTCTTAAGCTGAAGGTATTTTTGTGTTCCTGAAGTCATAACAAGCCTATTTTCTGCTTTCTTATAACATTTCCTGAAGATCTCAGAACACTCCCCTGGCATCAAATGACCTTATCCCCTTCTACAAAGCCTTTGACCTAATCTAAGAAAATATTGCCCTGGAATGACACTGGCTTGAAGATAAGGAGCTAGGAGACACTTGGTGTCTCATGGATCTTGAAATTAAACCAGCTCATCTATTTTGATGAGGCTCTGGCACAAGATGCCCAGAGAAGCTGTGGATGCCCATCCCTGAAGGTGTTCGAGGCCAAACTGGATGGGGCCCTGGGCAGCCCGAGCTGGTGGGGGTCAACCAGCCCACAGCAGAGGGGTTGGAACTGGATGATCTTTGAGGTCCCTTCCAGCTCAAACCATTCTATGATCATTGTATGATTCTATTCCCTTGCTTTATGCCCAGCACCGGCACTGAGGATAAGCAGGAAGAAATTTCTTCGAGGTTGGGTTACCCTTGCACAGCTTGGTGCTTTTCTAAGACCACAGCTGGCTTACAGTCCATGGCACAAGGCTCTGTCAGAAAAAAGGATGAGGCCATCCCTTGTCTTCTTGAGGTGAGTCCTGCCACATCTGGTGGATCCATCCTGATCAGTCTAATGCTGCCCCTGTGAGGAGGGGAGCCCGACCTCCTGCCAGTGCTGCATGTCTGCCTGTGAGAGAGTACAGCTACCTAATTACTCAGAGGTGTAATTAATGGCGTTAGGTTGTGCATCATGTATTCTCGACAGCTTCCCTAGCTTCTGTATGACTTCGTTTTGTGGCAAATCTGAAAGTAATTTCCATTATCTACCTCAGCTTATTTTACAGACTTTGTGTAAGTGGGTTTTAAGATCTTTTTTTTCCAATAAATTCTATTTCTTGGTTCTCCTTTTTTATTTCATTTACAGCAGGCATATAAAATGTTCAGTGTCTGGAGGCAAGTAAAACAACAAAAAAAAAAGACAAACAGAGGAAAGTAGAAAGAGGGATGCAATTAAAACATCGCTGCTCTGTCATTCCTTCACCTCGTAAAGTTTGGAATTGCGACAGGAAATGTAAACAGAACAAAAATAAAAGAAAGTAACAGTAAAAGCTCAGTGAGCAAAGTCAGCTTTTGGTGGTCTGGCACATGTTTTAAATAGAGCATGCTGCTGTTGCCAAAGAGTTTCATCTGCAGAGCCTCTAGGAGGATTTTAATGGAGAAAACCAAAACCTACCCCCTACAAACATTGATACAGCCACATTCTTCTATTATTTTATTAAGATATAACGCTTGTTAAGAATGCTGCCAGCACAGGAGTTAGTTCAGGCAGAATTCAGTTTTTCCTTAGGAAAAAGGGGGTGAGAATGGATGATGTTTTATGAATCCTTTGTAAACTTGCAGAAAACAGCTGGAAGGGACATTCGGCAGTTCTCTGAGCCAACTTCTGAGCTCAAGGCAGGGTGAGATCTCTGTGAGCCATTCCTTGAGACCTCCAGCAATGAGGTCATGAACTCTATGGGCCATTAACGATTTCAGATCTGTTGTTATTAAATAAAGAAATTTGGTAAAGCTGTTTAGATATTTATGGAGAGAACCTGAAGTTATGATAGACCTGAAGTTATGTTAATTTGCAACACTTTTGGCATTTGTTTCATTTAGTAGTTGCCTGTTATAAAGACTTCAAAATGAATGAGGTCTGCCTCACCTTTGGGGCAGCCCTTGATGAGGCTTATAGCCAAGCATTTCCTTTTGCAGAAACTTTTTCAGTTAATTTTGTAGCCAATTCAAAGGTCCCAAACAGACCCAGTAAGACATCTGGGAACTGAACAGTCCCATCCAGATCCTGAACATGCAATGATGCAAATGTTTCACTGCAGAAGGTCCTTCCAGCCTTCAAGAGCCATCTGGCACCTGGAGGTGGTGAAAATGTAGGAGTTGAATAGCTGAGAAAGACATCACTGCAGAGCTTACCATCCTTCCTGCCTACACCTCTCAGTCCCAGTTATCCCTGGGAAGGTGATATGAGCCAGTGGTAGGCCTGGGAAAGTTTTTTCTTTGAGGAAAGTGTTTGAAATGAGATCCCAAGCCTACATGACATCTCATGGAAGTCCACTGTGATCTTCATCTAGGATTGCTGCTTATGCATTTCCCCAGCTCAACGCATTTTTTATCTAAGATTCCTCTTCAGCCTCTTTAAAGGACATTTTAGTCAACTTCGGAGGCTAAGCAAGTTGCAAAAATTTTGGTTACTTCCTGAAGTCTCTGAAAGGGAAAGTTTAAAGATAAGTAAACAAATGATTAGCACTAAAACTGAAGAATCATCTTATTATTGTTGATGCTTAATCACCTTTGACTCTCACCAGATACAACAGTGAGGACTGAGTTCCTTTAATTCTGCTCTTCTTGCTGGAAAGACCTTCACTCACCCCCATACTTAGATATTTTGGCACAAACTCTGCTGAAGTCCTTGCCCTTTCCTCCCAGCCCTTTCTTTTTAAGTGTCATTCAACAGGTGATCTCTGTAAGTGTGGACTGGTCTTCCTCTTGGCTTAGCAGGGTTCTGAGGTCCAACTCAGTCCTTTTCCTTTCCGTGCTCAGCGAGTTATAGCTATGCATGCCCATCTTGTTTGCATTTTTTTTTTTTTTTTTTTGGGAAAGGCCCCAGTGGGAAGCTTGAGTCTTGTGGCACATGGCAGGCATTTCACTCTGCAATTATCTATCGGTGCTGCTAATCTGCTTCGAGTGGAGCTGGCCGTGCTCAGAACGTGCTTGTGGCTTTCCTCATCTTTGGCTCTTTGCTGTGGTTTCAGCTCTTTCTGAATCCCCCAGTGTTCAGGAAGAGACGGAGCAGTTCCCACACTGCTTCTTCTCCTCCTTTACCCTTTCCTTGGTTCCTTGACATTCTCTGGGTTTTTACTTTTTTAGTACTTTTTAAATGCACACTGAAAAACTCTGGTTTTGTTCCTCTGGTTTACTTTGCATTGGGCGTGAGAGGAAGACTTATCTCTATAATTCTATAATTCATGCTCCCCCTCTTTCTCTCCATGCCATCTCTCTTACTTGGTGTTTCCAGACTTCTCTGCTCTTGTCAACTTCCCAACAATTTCCAACCATACAACAGATATACGTTGAGGGTTGGGTGCCACGAGGAACTTTCCAGCGGAGACATTAATCCCTTTAGGAAACCTACCTGTGTGAATTACTGTACATAAAGCACGGCCAGAGGGAGCTCGGTTACTGAGCAAAGGCAGTGCAGTCTGTGCTGGATTTGATTCTCTGCCTTGTGCAATTATTTCTGTTTTTGCAAAGGGAATGGAAAAAGGACCGTGGTAGCGGTAGGCACATTTCTTCATCTTCTTTGAACAAACAGAGAACAGCAGATAATCAAGACTTTCTATCTGTCAACTCTGGTTAGAAAAGTAATAAATGATTGATAAATAATCCAAGTTTCTGCAGAATATAAACTGGAGATTTGCTCAGTGAGTCCAGCACTGGATTGTACAACGCAGGAACTCTTGAATTCAAGGGACGAATTCTCATTTCTGAACACCTCTTTTCCAGAAGTAATATTTAAAAAAGGACTCAGAGTAAGTGAGGAATGACACTCACAGCTCACATTTCCATGTTCCTAATGTTTTTTTTTTTTTTTACCTTCACTATGAAAAAAGTGCATTGAGCAAAAGCTTTCAATGTGTCATGGAATCATAGAATTTTTCAGGTTGGAAAAGACTACTAAGATCATCAAGTTCAACCATCAAACCATCAAAATCTAAGTTCACCTAAGTTCACCTAAATGGTGTCTAAATTTCGTTAAATGGTGATTAAATTTCGTTAAATGATGTCTAAATTCATCTTCCACTTCCTGACACTCCTGGAGCTTGCTTCTGCCTTCTTAATGTAAATCCTATTCCTGTTGCAGATTTGAGTAAGCTATGATTGAATTTCTTCTCCACAGGTATTCATCATGTCAGGACAAATATGTGACCTGAGAGGGGTCTTTTGTTTTCAGCATGGTGTGGTCTTCAGCAGAACATCACGTTGCCTTTTGTCTCAGTTCTGTCATACCAAGCCTAATTGGTTTGCTTGATTTCCACAAGGCTTTGCTTGGTTAATCGCTGTCTCTATTTGGCCACCACTGTGTTCAAATCAATGAAGTCATCTCCTCAGTGGTTCAATGGCCATAAAAAATAAAGTAGGGGCAAGCAGAGGGTTATTTTGAGATCAGACACTTTTGTGGTTTTTGCTGCTGGCCAGGATGTCATAAACACAAAGGGACCGCGTAGCCATCCCTTGTCTATTACACTGTGTTGTGTTTTTTTTTTCCCCTTAAAACAGCACAGCAAAAAATAGAAAAGGTCTAGACTTGAAGCTAAAGAAAAGCTATAGCATTTTTGTTGCAAGGGATTGCAGAATTGATCCTAGTCAGGCTTCCACCAGCTTCCCACAGTTGTGTGTCTGTCAAACTTCTCTGATATTACGCTTGAATTTAGCAATGAGAAGACAATAAGACCTCCAATAGGAGGTGGGATTGATGTGACAACCAACAACATGAGCACAGCCTACCTACAGGCTGCCTGCTTGGAGCTATTCCATTTTGCACAAATGCACTCCTGGCTTCTGTCTGCAGAAGAACCAAACAGTACTTGCACTGATGGAACATTCCCACATCTCCATCTCCCTTCACAGATTCCTCTTCTCCTAGATCCTGTACTGTTAAGGTTTTCCACATCTTTGACATTGTGTTCAGTGAAGGAGATGGTGCTCCTCGTTTACTCAACCACAGGCTCACAGTCAGACATTTTCAATGGAAAATTGGGGTCTTTGTGCACAGTGCTTTTACCAGCATGGATAACTTTCACTGATGTCCACTTTTAAAGACCAGATATTTCTTCAAATGTTTTCTCTGGGCATATTCTCCAGGTTAATCTTGTCTCAATGGGATGAAAAGTGTATCATGCCAAAGGTTTTTGTTCATGTGTGCAAACACGTGTGTATGTACATGCATGCATTGCTGTCTGAGAATATAAACTATATTTCAGTAAAACCAACCATCTGTTCCTCAACCAGCAGACATTTCTGAGTCCTCCCACAGCTCACAGACACCTCCAAGATGCCAAAGATCTGGGCCTCATTTCTCCTCTGCCCTCTGCCATTTGCACAGTCATGTTTACTGCCTTTCCAAAGGTGAGGGGTGGTGAAGTGCTGCAGGAATTTTTGCCAGAAAAATGAAGCCTGTTCCTATAGAAGGACTTTGTCTGCCCCAAACTGACTGGCTCATTCTTTGGCTCGAGGAGGCATGCTTCCACCCGGGTCTGACTTTACTTTGGAAGTGTTCACCTCTGAAGATAGGGGAACAGAATGTGTTCAGGCTGCCAACAGAGCCGGACCTCTACTGCCACGAGTGAGAGGTTGCGGGAGTGGTTTGCAAAGAGCCTGTGTAATTGTCTACAGTCCTAAGTAAGTTGAAACCAGCAGTATTTGAAACGAGGCTTGTAACTTCAACATGGGCTAACCTCCCCACCTTCTCCAGCCCAGATGGGTATAAAGGCTCCTTGATGGGAGGAAAAGCAGATGCACGTACAGCCTGAATATCATAAACCCACTCCCTGGGGATACACCGTCCCTGAGGTTAAAGAGATGCCTTGTCAGGGCACAGATGGCTCAAGAGCAGCTATGGCCAAGAACAGCACATGTTTAGTTCTAGATGCAGACAAGGTCACGCTTTCATTTAATTCCTCCTCCTCTGTCCTTGTCTCTCAGTATTTCTGAGCAGGATTCTCCATTCAAAGGATGCTCTCCTCCTTGGGAATCTCTTCTAGTTGCTCCTGTGGAGTTATAGCTGGGCTGTGTGGGGCCATTAAGGTTATTCCCTTTTCCCTCCTTCCTTCATAGTCTGCAAGCTCAGACAAGAGACCAATGCAAAATGCTAGATTCAGATTTTGGATGGTTCAGACCATCCAGGACATGACCCTGCTTTGCCTCTTGGGTGATCTCATTAGCACTGCAGGCTTCGCATCTGCATGCCAACCCCCCGTCGCCTGCTATTCTGTAGCTTTCCAGCAAGGAGCTGCCTCCAGCTGAGATGCTGGGTTATGTTCGTGACTGCGGCGTGGCAGGGGAAAAGGGCTCAGCAGAAGTGGTGACTGACTGGAGAAGGAATTGGCCAGTTGGTCTTCATGGGTGGGATTTTTCTCCACTAATTGCGGCTGCCTAAAAGCGGGCCATCTAATGAACAGAGGCTCTTTAGCCTCTCTCTGAAGTCAATACAGAGAGATCAGGGCTCTACAGGGAGTTTCATTCTGCCCTAAGACTGGTGTGCAACAAAGATGGCATGAATTGCTTTCTGGAGGAACTTTCTCATTTGTGGAGGATCACTAGATGATGAACGCGGAGAAGATGCTAGATTTTGGTGTCGAAAAATACTTGGGATGAATCCCCTCCTTTCTAAACACAGATTCCATTTGTGGCTGCCAATGTTGTTTATCATTCCTACTATCGTTTTTCATAGAATCGTAGAATTGTTTGAATTGGAAGGGAACTTTAAAGTCCATCTGGTCCAACTCCCCTGCGATGAACAGAGACAACTACGGCTCAGTCAGGGTGCTCAGGGCCCCATCCAGCCTGATCTTGTTTTTAACCCTGTTAGTAGAGCTGATCTACTACTGAGAGAGTGGGGTGGAGATGTCTCCCACAGGTGATGTCTCCAGTAGTGAAACATGACATATAAATCTCTCTTACATCTTCGCAAAACATGGTCATATTTCAAACTGTGTTTTTTCTTTTCTTTTCTTTCCTCTTTTCCCCTCTCTCTAATTTCAAACAGCCCAAAAGAAACTAAATAAATAAATAAAATAAAAAACACAGCAATAAACCACCATGAGCAAAGTATTTCTTTGACATTCGTTGACATCTTTTGCTTTAGACTCTTTAAGAAACTCTAGGGAATTCACTAGTACTATTCACATAATGAAGTGTAAAATCTTTTGTTAGCAATGACTTCTAGCAAATACTTGTAAAATAAATCAAACCAAGACATGAGCTCAAGAACTGGAACTTGCCTCTCCTTGCTGTTTAATAGTAAGCATGCTATCCAGTACAGCTTTGACTCTTGCCAACTTGTGAGATATGCTAGACATGTCCCAGTAATTGCATTTGTATGGAAAAGAACATCGTGTCTACCAAGAACACCTCCTGCCATAAAATGCAGAGCAAGCCACCATTTTGGGTAGGGAAAGAGCAGAACAGATGTGAGACATACTAAATCACTTGCCATAAAGGCCACAGCTATCTATATTGCTTAATTGTCACAGTGTTTTTGGTCTGTTTTTTTTGTCCAGGTCAAGCACATCTCACTTCCTATTGCAGATGCCTCCATGGGCATCTCATCTTCCAGGTCCTGGCTGGGTAGAGCAATTAAGCTGTAAGTTTCCAAACTACTGGGGATATGTGAAGCACTTCCAAGTGCTCTGAGGAATGTCTGGAGGTATACTTCATTTCTTGTTTCCAAGCACAAGGGTTCATGCCCAGTGCAGTGCCTCTGGTGGATCTTCAGTTCAGCACCCATAGATGACTTCTTTAATTGGGTGCATCAATACAGTTTAGAAGCATCCAAAACAGCAGCAATGCAGTGACAGTAAGGCTGGAAATAATTTTCCACTGCTGCTTTCCCAACCTCTTTTAATGCATATCCTTCATGCTTGAGCTGCTTTATAAGCTAAATATTCACACCTCATTGATTGCCGCCTGGATGTTTATAGGACCTGGGTAGAGCTGCTGTAACAGAGGGAAGGATAAGAGAGTTAGAATAACAGCAGATGCCTCAGTGAGGATTCATGTGCAGACTTGGACTCGTGGAATTGTCTGCCACTGTCTCAGCCAGGAAAGTGGTTGCTCAAAATGACATCATGGGATACCCTGTTAATTTTGTCTCTGCGCGTGCTTCCAGATCAGATTTCACTGTGCAGATCCCTCAGCTGTTTTTTAAACCTGCCAAGAAATGCATACTTGGAGCAAGTCCAGCTCGCTTCTCTCCTTCTGCCCTGTGCCACTGTATCTACATCTCGTGGGAGAAGCCCTAGAGGCTGGTGTTGGTTCTGCTGCCCAACAGATGTGGCTGGGTTGTAATGCCCCCAGCACTACACCCATGCAGTGAGAATGAGATGCTAGATTCAATGTAAAGACCAGATTGGAGAAAGTGGAAAGAAAGATCTTGAATTTAGCCTTAGTGAGTTGCTAGATTTGCCTGCTGTGAAACCCCATCCTTTACCACCAAACTTAAACTGGAAAAGCTCCTCTAAAAGTGCCTGTAAGTTAGCTATCCCTGGAGTCTTCTTCTCCTACTGCCTCTTTTTACTAAGCAACTTGTTATGGCTGGAGAATATAGAGCAGTGTTTTGTCCCTGAACAGCTGATCAGCTGTGCTTGATGAAAGCTAATTGATCTTCAGAGGAGCAAATAGCCAGCACCAGGCACTCATGATCTCCAGCTGGCCCCTCACCACTCACAACCCTTTAAAGAGATCCAGTAGCACTGCTTTACTTTTTTTTGCTGGAGGCTGATGCACCTGAACAAGGATGTGGTTCATCAACTTGTTTCTGGACTTTCTAGCTCTAATTTAGGAGTGCAAGTGAGACTCCCATGGATATCTTCCTTTGTGAACCAGAGGCTCTTTGGAGGTCAGTGGACTTGCACTGGTAGTAATAGATGGTGAACTAACTCTGAGCTTATGGGGATACTCCTCAAAATGCATTCCTGCTTTGAAGAGAGCTCTCTTTGTGATGGCTAAACTTGAGTGTCATCCTACAGCACCAGAAAAGCTTTGCAAAGACTGCATATTGGCTGCTGACTTCCTCTGGGCTATGTTCTAGAATCACTTTTAAATACCTCCTTCTTAAGGTTTGGACACGCATTATGAAGTGACATGAATGTGTCTGTTGATCCATGATCACTGCTTATGTTTGTTTTGATAGTTTTTGGCTTCTTTTTTGTTAAAACTGTTGAAGAGCAGAACTGCTGGAATGGTGCAAAAGTAAAGTGAATATATGCTCCTGATGGGCTACCTGAGATGTCTTATATCTTGGTTGGCTCTCTGTGACGTGCAAATATCTGCAGGATGGTTACTGCCAGTGAAAGCCTTTGTGAACATTGAAAAGACTGTATTTGGTCATGAAAGACCATGTGTCTTTATCTAGAGGTGTCTTCAGACATTTCACCAATCCCTGTCAGTAGGTTATTAGTAGTACTCTCAGTGATGTACCAAACTAAGATTTAAACAGTGATTTCATTCTTATTTACATCTGATAGAGAGGTGGTTCATAGCTAGGGTAAGTGTACTGACTTCACATCCATCCTGGGTCTTTATCTTATTATTTATTCTTATCTTCTGTGTTAGAGAAGAAAAACAAAGCAACATAAAGTCTTAGTTACATTTCTGTTCATGGTAAAGTGGTTTGGGATGCGTTCTGTCCACTAGAAACGTGCACAAGATCTGCCTGCTATTATAAATGATGAGCAATGAGAGCCTGTAATTGCTGGCATTCAAATTAACTGCCACAATGAATTACGATATGAACAATTGCAACTTACATTTTGGCTCATCTTAACAACACTGTGCCATTTTAGACTTTATTGATTGTAATGTTATTGTTCCCATTATCTCTCAAAATGATATTACTTGAATTTGCTCTTGCTCTCTATTATCTCCAGTCTCATTAAATGGGGAAGATGCATTAAACACACCAACTGAAGCTTTCCTGCCATTAGTATGACTCCTGTTGGTAGAATTGCCCCTGTTCATTCCCATACATCATCTACTAGCATCACAATAATTCAATTCTCCTCACTATAATTCAGGAGCAAGCTTGTACCAAGGGGCATATGAAAATTATGCTGGTCATTAGATGCAATTTAGGAGATGCTGTGTAGCCTTGTTGTCAAGGTGAGGTTCAGTTACTTCTGGAAACCCCCAGGACTTCTGATGGAGTTTCCAGGGCAGATGGTGCAAATCTGCCTCACCCTGACTTTGTCAATAATGTTGTATTTGTTCAAATGTGCTATGGATGTGACTCACTCCACGTTTCTACATTCATTTTCTGTGTAAAATATTTCTTTTTGGCTTATGTCTCTCATTTTCTTTTCTGTGCAAACTCTCCATGGGACAGAAATCACTCAGAACAAATGAAAATGTACTTTATACATGGTTTGGTGTTCTATCTTCCACCAGCCCAAACTCTATGTGGAGAGACTTACAGAACCTATAGGACTGGCTGAGATTAATTTCCCCAGTGTTCAACATCAGAAATTACAGAATAAGGATAAAAGGTCACATATACCATTAACTTTTGTACTACAGCCTGTTCATGCTATAGGGATACATGGTGCTTCTATGGAGAAGTAGTCATCAAAATGAGGATGGGAGAAATTGGGTCATCCATCTGTGGTCCCAAGTAGAATCTGGTCCACTGAAACAATTTCTCAGGGAAGTTAAATTGTTCTTAAAAACATTCTGTAAATAAAACCATGGAGGATATGCACACAGACACTGTGTTTGTCTATACACTGATATCTGATTTTTCCATTATCATCTTTGTCGTTATTTCTGAGACACTTCTGAAAGCTCGTGAGATCTAACAAATGCACCCTGTGTATCAGTGATGGACACTTTCAGGTTGTGTTCCCCAGTGCCTGTAGGGTTTGGGCATGTGTATGCACAGCTTCATCTCTCTTTTTTTTTTAAAGTTCTTTCTCCCGTTCTGAAGAATTTTGAGATCTATCCATTGTCTATCATACTGTGAAGCTTGGATTCAGCAAAGCTACTGAATGCATCAAATATTTCAATGTCACGTATTTCCAGTAACAAATATGGGCTTTTATCACTCTTCTTGGCTACAAAACCAAGGCTTCTGCTCCAGAAGGAAGGCTGCAATTATGAACAATGGTTGTGAAGTAAAATTAATGTCATAATTTGACACAGACGTTTTTCCTAAAACCACTGCAGTGATGACAGAAATACTTGGCGCTCAACTGCTAACTTGCAAAATCTGCTCTGAGAAAGATAAGCTTATTTCCTGAAGCAGCTTGAAAGGAATAGTTTTTCTCATATAATTTAGCTTTTTTTTTTTCAGGAAATCTTTTGGGCTTTCTTAAAATATGCTTGTGAATTTTAGAAGAATGCCAAGTCTTCTCTTCTTCTAAATGTGTCTGGAGAAGAATGTGTTTGTTTTCTTGCATGAGCAGAAGACACAGCAAGTGTTTGTCCAGCAGAACGACTTTTATTTTGTTGGAAAACCTGGAATTTCCATTAAATGAGAGAATATTTGGTACAAATTCCATTTATTAGTAATCATTAGAAAATCAGAAGCCATTATGCAGCTCTTGAGAAAATATACCTGAAACCTTAAATTTGAAGCCTGTCATATAAAAAGTTAGTTCGAGGGATTCTCCGTGAACCTGTGTTTTTCCTTCAGGCTGTCATTCCTTCTGCCTTGCCAAATGCCAGCCCTTTGGCTATGGTTGGGTGCTGGTGGGAAGACACAGTGCATCACCACAGAGTGAAGCGAAGGGCCAATCCCTGATCCGTGTCACAGCCTGGTTGTGTGAATTTGGTGCTCTATGTCCCCTTTCTGCCCACTTTGCTACTGCTGACAAATTAATGGCTGCCATGTATGGCCCTGGCATCATGGAGTTATGGTCGAGAACAATGGGGAATCTGCTTTGCACCAATCCTGACAGCTGTGTTTTTTCCACTGGGATCCTTCATACTGTGACTTGAGGATTATGTGACATAGGATCCCACCCCAATTGCACCCCATGAGTGCATCCACCTGGTTTGTGAATGGGAAGAGCAGCAAAAACCTTTTGGATGGCTTCCATTTCCCAGGTTGTGGTGAGATCAGAAGAGTACAGTAACCTTTGTTTTATATATTTCTGCTGGAGAATGTAAAATTTGGGATTGTAATATTTGAACCCAGAGCTTCCATGAAGAAGTGGTTCTTCAGCACCTTCATAACACCCGTCTGACCTTTGATATCAACACTGTAGGCACCTATAACTGCTTAGAGCAATCTTCAACCACATCATCAGGGAACGCTTCTTTGTGGCATATGGCAATGTATTCACATCACACTGACTTTGGCATTCAGGGAAAAAAAAAACCAACAACAGATAAATAAAACACCACGTCACTTTGGATATCAGCAGCTCTGATTAGTCAGAGAGGGCACTGAGGCTGGGGGATGTCCGGTCTTCCAATAAGCAGAAAGGAAAACAATATATTGTGCTGTCTGCTGGGTGAGTGACTGCACTGCAAAAGTTGAAGCCATGTAGTGAAACCACCACACTGCTTTGATGGCACTTCACTGTTATTAATATCACTCTATTTGCAGTGCGTGCAATTAACTTCGGAGAAAGTTGCCAAATATCACTGAGAATGGCAGCTTGATCAGATGCAGAAATGATCCTGAAATAGGAATGATCTCTGTTTCTTCACCCTTGACAAAGGAGACCAGATTTAGTGGCCAGAATAACTTGCTTTTTATGATCATTTCAAGCTCTTGAACCCTGCACAGGCAAGTGGGCTGACTATGGATAACAGATGAGATTATTTGGGATTTGCATATCAAGGCTTGCTGGCTCATTTTACAGGAGCAACTTTCTCACAAAAAAAAAATGAACCTTGAAGGTGATTCATGTGTTCGAGTCAAAGACTGACCTGGTTTTGGGGGGAAGAAAAACTACATAAAACAACAACGATAGGAAAAAAAATAGTAATCAGGGAAGTCATTCCTTGCAGGCAGCGTGAAGTTCTGTCTGTGGTGACTCATGGTTTAGTTCCTCATCCTGTGGAGACGGTTCAATTCTTCCATTTTTTGTGCTTAAGTCATAAAAACCCTTACTTCTCTGGTTGTTGGCAAGGGAGAGAGGTGCTATGTTGCTGTGCTTAAAAAAAAATTAGGGAGTTTATTGAATTTAAATCAGTTCACGTAAATGAATTATGTAGAATCTACGACATGCCAAGTTCATGAACAAATAGAATGGTAGGGCAAGATCCACTTCCAAACACGCCGTTGTGCTTTGCAAAGGTGCTGCAGCTTTGGGAGTAGCAGTCCTTGGGGAACATGCATAGAAATCATAGAGTATTACAGTCTGGCAAAAGCTGAAAGGACTTGCTCTGTGTCTCAACGGGAAGTGGGCTTGGATTGGTCTCCAGGTTATTCTGGCTTCGTGGTGGTTTGATACAGTCAGTTGCAAAGATTGTATCAGCGCTTGGTTTTGAGAGAAAGCAGTTTGGAGCAGATTTAAGCTTGGAATAAACAATCCTCTGGGCTGATTCGAGCAGGACAGCCAACCTTTTTTTCCTTTGTACTTTGACTGTGTTTTCTTCTCCTACCCGTCACTGAGTCCATTAATCTGTCATGGGGACATCTGCCCAACTGTGTTAGACAAGCAAATAGTCTTTGTCAAAGTACTTCTATGGTTCAGCACAAACATCTGTAGAAAACGTGGTGCTGCTGCTATGAATGAGAAGGGCAGAGCATGCATCTTCCTGAATGCCTGACTGTAGGAGGCAGGAATGGTGTTCTAAAAACCCTTCATTGCTGTCCATGTAAGTCTTGTTTTCTCTCTTTCTCCCTGTTGCCATTCTTTGAATGTTAGACTAAACGAGGAGTCTTGCTTTTGCTATGGGTATAAAGAGGGCATGGAGAGCTTTCTTTTTCTTAGTCAGATATATTAGTCTTATATATAAAATATTTTTTATTTAATTTCTGTGCAGAAATCTCAACTATCTCCTGAAAATGGAAACATTGAAAAAGTACATAGCTGTGACATCTACTGGCTGTCTCTAGCAGCTATGTTATTTACCATTTCCCCAGCCAGAAGCTCGGAGGGCAGTCTGAGCAGGTTCATCCAGACAGTGGCAGAAAAGAGAGGCACCTCCCCCATCTCATGAAGTTGAATGTGTTTGTGTCAAATCAGATCCAATACTCCCTTGGTTAAGACTCTCTATGGCCTCATCACCAGCAGATGCTGTGGGAAGATTGAAGATCAGGGCAGATGCTTTGGGACCTAATAAGAGACGTCTCATCAGTCTGATGCTCAAGGCACTCCTGAGCTGATGGATGCTTGGTGACAAACATCACTGAGGTGAAATCACCTTCTGGGAAGATTTCTATTGTCTGTGATGGGGTCTGACAAGACTAGCTTAGCTGGGACACCTGAGATGAGATTCTTCCCATTGAATATTATGCTCAGTGAGCATTTGGTTTAGAATCACGGAATTGTTTGAGTTGGAAGGGAGCCTGAAAGGCCATCTGGTCCAACTCCCCTGCGATGAGCAGGGACACCCACAGCTCCATCAGGTGCTCAGAGCCCTGTCCAGCCTGACTTTGGGTGTCTTCAGGGATGGGGTATCCTCCACCTCTCTGGGCAACTTGTGCCAGTGCCTCACCACACTTAGATTTGGCACTATACACTTTGCAGTTGTATTTCTCTTGATAGCCAAGCTGGGAAGATTTGAGTGATCCCACTCCTTTTTAACACTGGTGGGAGATGGTGAATGTAGGGAAGGTCTCTTCTTTACAACAGGATTTAAATAAGGGTATAAAAATGTTGAGATCACTATTTGAATGGAATGCATCTTCTGGGGGAAGGGATTTCCTTCTAGGCCTGGACTTCAAGGGTCATAAATGTTTTTACAGCTACAATACATTGAAGGTCTCCAACCAAAAGAGACCATTTGATCATGCAAGAGAACCCAAACAAGCAAACAGTCATCTTTTCAAAGAACAAAAGGTCAAAGGGGGGCAGGGCCATGAGGTCCTAGCCTGGAAAAACAGACCCTTTATCATGAAAAGGCCAGGGCAGTGCATGTGAAGACATCATACACACTGGGAGGGAACGAGCCTTTCCAACTCAAAAAGTAGTGTTCTCTGTCACATGGAAACAATAACTCAGCACTGTGAAGGCATCTGGTTTAGTTCATGGGAACAAGATTTTTCTCGCTCCCCATGGGTTCAATGCGTGAATTAGATGAGAGCTCCAGAGCTCTCTAGTTTTGTGTCTTTCTCTCCTGGAAAGACACAACCCTCCAGCGAGTACATAGCTCCCCAAATTGCACACCTGAAGGGAGCACTCCAAAACCAACCGAGACCCAACCTTTGGTCTAGGAAGCCTTGAACCTCCCATGCCATTCCAGCTCTCTTTATCTCCTTTTGATAATCCTGGGAATGTTGGCTCCCCTCCTGCTAGCAAAAGATTCACCTTTCCCCGAGCATTTCAAATGAAATCCAAGACCATGCACAGCGCTGCACCTTGCAACAGTTATCTCACTTTTATCTTGTTTAATAATGACATTTCCTGGCAATTGTGTGAGCCATCTGGAACAAGAGATACCTTGAAACCAGAAAGCTTGATTGTCTGTTTGCCATTAACCTTTTATACTTTGCTTTACACGGAAGGGTGGGGATGGGAAGGCTGTATTTATCCTCCTGCTGATGGGCCTGGCCTGCTCACCTCCCACATGCTTCACACTTCAGCAGACTCAATACATGGATCTGTTTTGATTAGCAATATCTGTGTCAGGGAAAGCATCAGCTTTCTGGCACCCATTGTGATGGAATGTTGTCTCAGACACAGTCAGTGGCATATCTGTTGCCCCCCAGCAGTGCCTGCTGGCAGAGTAATGCCTTTGGTATCCCAGTTCACCAGCAGGATGGGTATGGCCCAGGTGAACCAGCTGTCCTTCCCACCACTGGGAATCACACACACCCAGTCGTCCTTTATCCAGTATATCCACAATGATGTAATGAGATCCAGGAACTGAGCTCATTTGAAAGAAGATTGTGTGAAGCACAGCCTGGTATCCTTTATCAGAGGGCAGCAGAGAGGTCTGCTCTCTAGAGGTGAATGATGAGGGAGAAGAAATAAAGCCTATAATGTTGGCTGAACTCTACTTCCCTCTCTCTACTTGTGGAAGAGCATCTAGTGCTAGATTCCTGTCCTGCTGTGACTTCCTCACCTTTACCTCTCCCAGCTCCGGATTCGTCCCACCCATCAGGCACTCAGGTTGAACTGTGGTCAGAGCAGTGCTTAGGATTCACCATATGAGCTGAATAAAGGAATAAAGGCACATTCAGAGAGCAGCTGAGTACTAGCAGCTCAAGGCACGCTAAATCAGTGGTATTGTTCATTCTGGATGAGTCTCAGGGGAGATCTCACCCCTCTCTACAACGCCTTGAAAAGATATTGTAGGGAGGTAGGGGTCCACCTCTGCTTCCAGTGATAGGACAAGATGGCCTCAGGTTGCACCAGGGGATGTTCATGATGGGTATTATGATAAATCTCTGTGCAAAAGGAGTGGTGGCACAGGCTGCTCAGGGAGGTGGTGGTGTCACCGTCCCTGAAGGTGTTCCAGAACTGTGGAAATGTGGCACTGAGGGACGTGGTCAGTGGGCATGAGATTGGGATTAGACTTGGTCATTTCTGAGGTCTTTTCCAGTCTTAATAATTCTATAACAATGATTCCATGGTGTTTGTAGAGCAAACACAAGGTTCAAGGAGTTTGTAATGAATTCACTCATGTAGTAAAGCTGCCCACTGGGACAAATAAATGTTAATCCCAGCTTGAGAGACAAAGACAGAAGTTGGAGAAAACCTTCATCTGTGTCCCAGCCCTGATCCTGGGCAGCTTCTCCCCATTTCCAGATAATCTCACAGGCTTTTCTTCTTGCTTTGTTCTCTCCTGAGGTGTGTGCATCCTGCAGGCAGCCACAGGGTTGTGTTCCCTGCCCAGGGCACCCACAGCAATCTGGCTGCCAAATCTCCTTCTGCCCATCCCAAATTTAATCACTTTGGATGTCTTCTTCTTCATATTCTTCTGGAGGAAAGTGCGGAGAAAGAAAGGGAGAGATTAACAGATTAACAGACCCACTGTGAAATCCTAAAATACTAACTCAGAAGCAATGAAGATAGGGAGCCAGATGAAAGAAAGAAAAAGAGAGAGAAGGAATGGTATTATTACAACTCACAAGATGTTTTGGCCCTGCAGGAAAGCAGATTAAATACATTATATCCCATGAATTCCTTCTCACTGATTATTTATTTACAAACACATTTTTTGGCCAAGATAAAGCTGGGTGACAAATGGAATCAAAACTTTGACCCCAAATGACTCAGAAATATGTGGGTAAAAATATAGCTATGTTTAAAAACAACAGCATTTATTTTGGGACAGTGGTTGTCACATTGAGCAGCACTGAGTGTTTCACAATGCAGACAAATGGAGCAGCCATATGTTAACAATAAACACGAACTCTGTAGAGCTTTGTTCAATCCACAGTGGCCCAGAGGAAGACATAGTATGTGAGAGATCAAGCAACTGGGGTACAGGGTGGGAAGGCATTTTGCCCAGGACCACACAGTCTGGAAATAGCCACTTCTTTGCCCTCCAGGGTGAATGGTTGAGTTCACTGAAGCAGAATTCAACTAGTAGTGATTGCTTATGAACATCTCATATTTTAATTAAAAGCAAGGGCCAATTTCCTTGTTGATATCTTTATTAGTTGTATTCCAGCTATGATGATCCAGAGGTGCAGAGCATGGCAAACTGTAAGCAGCAAGGTGGTTTCTTTTGTTAGACAAGCTGGGTTAAGTTTTCCTTCCCATGAGTGTTCCTCCCCAGTTTGGTAAAACGTATCCACTTCCACCAATGCTGGCATTTTTTCTTCTCTTCTCTGCTTTTCCAACAAAATCTTCACAAATGAAACCTGCTCAGTGAAGTAGCTGGAAGCCAAGAGGTTTTTAGCCAAAGGCAGAGGATAAAAGATACCAGGGAGGGGGGAGAGGAGAGGATCTAACTGAAAACTTGACATTTTCTGCTGAACGTTTTGCCAAAGAGGAATATTTCATTTCTGTTTAAAAGCTTTCCAAGCAAATCTGATCCTAATATAGACAGCTTGTAGTGCCCCACAGAATGACTTATGCCAGCTCTGCTTCTCACAGCATCTGCTCACAATGGCCCAGCTGTGCCAAGCTGTGAAACCACTCTTTTCAGAAACTCTTCCTACAGCATGTGCTTTCCTGGCTATGACTTATGGCAACTGGGAGGTAGAGATGAAGGACAGGAGGAGGAGGCACTGATGGCCCATACTGGCTTTCTCTAAAGGGTTATGAGAGTTGATTGCAACTGTTGGACACTCAAGAAGAGCAGGAGCTCGGGTGAAGCACTACTGGCTCAGAAGAGCATTGCTGTTGATTAATTTGTCTGGGGATGACGTTCCAAGCCTTCTCAACATCTTCATCTTCTTTTAACATCACATTTTTGAAAGACACAAGGACAGATATTTCCCTTATTTTCAGGGCAGTTCTTCAAGATCATTTAGACTAGCCTTCTTGGAAGCCCATTCAGTAAAGCATGATCCTCTGTAAATCTATGATTATGAAGTTCATGTTCTTTCTGGGGCTCTCTAACAGCAAATTAGGTCCAGATTTGAGTTCACCCAGTTATCTATGTTGTTTATACAGGTGCTCAATGTTAGACACAGCGTTAGCTAGGACTCTCTGGCTCAGAGAGAGCAAGAACTTTCTCACCACCTTGCCAAAAGCCCAGTTCTACAAAAGAGAAAAGCTCAACTTAGTCAGGATGACTGAGTTATTGGAAGAACTCACTCCTTGTCCTTGTCCACCATCTGAGCACATCATGGGTACTTCAGGAAAGAATTCATCTCCAGAAGTCTTCAGGGTAGGTGCTTTGTAGATGCTCTCTCTGCAGCCCTGGTGGAGAGTGGCAAGAAGTTTTAGAGGGTGAACAATCTGTCCTACTTTAGGAGCCTCTGTTGGGATGAAGCAAATCACGCCCTTGGCCTCTTTGAATACATTGATCATATTTTGGCAAATAGATGCCAGGATGGCTAGCTCAGGCAGAGCTGTCTGTCTTGACTCTGTCTTTAGCAAGGATGGATACCACTCATGGTGTTGGAGCTACAGAGCCAGGTAGTAAGCATAAAGACTGCAGCATTCTTTGAATTCTTTGAACTCAGGACTCAGATCTTTGTGACAATTGCTCTTGGACCTTATTATAAATATTCAACTCTTATCTACAGAATAGATGACTGCTGAGCAAACTTTTCACTGGCTACTTAAGTTTGATGAGGATCAAGTGAAAATCAGTTGGAAGAAGCTTCATCAAATTGCTGAGGTGTTACTCTACAAATGAATAACTGGGTTAGGGATCCAGGATTAGATGTGAAGGTTGGTGGCCCTGCATGTGGCAGGGGGGTTGGAGCTTGATGATCCTTGAGGTCCCTTCCAACCCAAGCCGTTCTATGATTCTATGATTCAGCAAGCATGTACCCAATCTCCAGCCAGCTATTTACTTTGTGGTGCAGACATTCTTCCCATTTTGCATTTGAGATGGGGAAGGTAGGGCTGTCCCAAACACCACCCGTGAGGTCCTATTACAACAGAACAGAGTCACAAAGGGGGGCTGTTATCACTCATACATACTCATCACTTCTCATTGCTGGGCAGCGAGTGGTGGAACACGCCTCCAAAACTTCTGTTAGAGTCAGCATACATCACATCCAACACAGATGTCTTTTCAGAAATGGAAATCATAGACTTGTTTGAGTTGGAGAGACCCTTAAGGGGCATCTGTTCTGACTCCCCTGCAACAAACAGGGACATCTACAGCTCCATCAGGTGCAGAGCCCCGTCCAACCTGACCTTGAGTGAGTGTCTCTAGGGATGGAACACCCATCACCTCTCTGGCAACCTGTGCCAGTGCCTCACCACCCTTATTATAAAAAATATTTTCTTTATATCCAGTCTGACTCTCCCCTTTCAACTAAGTCTCTTCAGTTCTCCCGTGGTGCAGTTATAACTGTGACCCAAATAGTAAAAATTGAGCGTGGTTATGAAATGGATGAGAACTATCAGATCATTTGTAGTCATTACAATTGTAAATATTGTTGCACAGGTGTCTGCAGTCATGCTCCAGGTCAGGATGCTCACTTGTCCAGAATCTTCTGTCTGCCACAGGCACCACAGCTGAACAAACCTACTGCACTGATGGGCATGCACAACTCATGGCCAGGTCTATGATCCACCACTGCTATGTGAGCGCATAGCAGCTCCCCAAGAACGTGCATAAAGCAAAGCTTGTTTCATGTTTCCATTGAAATACAGAATAAGCAAAAGGGGAATGACATTTTGTGTGACAATGATGGGATACTCCGTGATACATTCCATATGCTGTGAATTAATTATACTATAATAAATCTGATGCTGAGGTGCTCCACTACTCAGCTCCAGCAGGGCCACCTCCATCATGGTTTTGGATAAAAGCAGAACCAGAGATCAAATGCAATGGGTCCAGAGCCATGTTTTCCCCCTCTTGCACCAATTTCCCTGTGGTTGGTAAGGTCACTAACACTAACAGCCTATTCCACAGGCTCAGTGGGAAGTTTCAAACCTGAACCATTGCTCTGGTTCCCTTTTCTACTACAGCTTTCCCATATGGCTTCAGGCAAGACTTTCAGCGCTTATTTAGAATCCTAGAATTATTAAGATTGCAAAAAACTTCTGAGATCACCAAGTCTAACCTCAGCCCATCCCACCATGCCCGCTGACCACGTCCCTCAGTGCCACATCTCCATGGCTCTACAACACCTCCAGGGACAGTGACTCCACCACCTCCCTGGGCAGCCTGTGCCACTGCATCACCACTCCTTTAGAGAAGAAGTTGTCCCTATTATCTGTGGAGACAGGCAGGGAGATAAGCTGACTTACAGATCAGACTGCATCAGAGGGAAAGAATCAAGCCACTGCATTTGAGGGAGTATTTCTCATGCAAGAATGCATGGACTTTGACTTTTTTTTCAAAGATATTTTGAAATATCTTTGAAATATCTTCATAAAACTTTATAATTTTATATATAATTTACTTCATCAAAGCCTCATGGCTCTGTGTGTGATGAATGTCTTGCATCTTCCTTCCCCACGGAAGATTACGAGCCTCTCTGCATCATGACCTCTCTACACCTGCCTCTCTTTGTGGGCACTAGTTGTTCTCTCAGATGGTCTAAAGAATTCGTAGCTTGTTAAACTGAGCTTGTATTTAGCTGTGACATTTGTTACCGCTTTTCCAGATCTGAAAAATGGTTCATGCATCTGTAACTTCACCTTCTTTTCCCAGCTATTATGTCTAATAAAATATATTGCTTTTAGATACAAAGATGTCCTTGCATGTGTAATACAAAGCAGGCATTTCTGGCTTTATTGCAATCTTGTATTTCCTGCAAAACAAATGGCCAGAAAGCCGTAGATTTAAGTGCTGAACACACTGTAGATGCACAGAAAATATCAATCATTACTATGCATTTAGGCAGGGAAAGGGCTGTTATTCCATCACCTCTACCTCATTTGTTGCAGAAGAAAAGGATGAGAAAGGCAAAAGCTCGCTGAAGGAGGAGAGGTACTACTGGGTTATACTGAATGCTCCCACCTCTACGCCACCTACTCATGGTTATATAGGCACTAAGTTCTGCATTCACCTGATTTTAATCATCTGACCATAAGAAATCCCAATGCCAGTCTGAACACTTAATTTTAAGGCAAATTTCATGTAGGGATAAGTGCCAGCAGATTACCATTTCTCCTGAGCAGTGAGATGATGGATTCCTGTTTGAAATGTGCGCAAGCATCAGTGTAGTCAGTGCTGCAGGGAAGCTAAGAAAAACAAGCTGTTCAGTCTTCAGAGCTTGGACTGGCCAGGCACAACAGTGTGGGTCACAGCAGCAAACAAGGGGAAGAAAACAGACTTTCACCAGCAAGCCCCATCCATCCTGAACAAAAAATAGGTGATGAGCCCCAAATATTGGACCCAAGGAGCATACATTCATCTTGTTCTCTTAAGTTGTGATGCATGCTTGCACAGAAGATAATTGGTGGCAATTAAAACCAAATGGCTTTCGGTTGCAAATAGCAAATTAGTTGGAAACTGCAGTCTGTGTGGCTGGATGCAAATGAATGGGAGTTGGGGCACGGGACTCACACTGGAAAAATAAATAAATAATTCTGGAGGTTTTTCAACCATTTCAAACAGAACATGTCAGGAGGAAGCGATATTTTGCTTCAAATCTGAATCCAAACATCATTTTTTTAGAGGATCCAGTAGAGGCACCATGTTCGTTTTTGTTCCAAGTTGATCCCAAATGAAGACTTTAGGAATTTTATTTTTATTCTCATTAATCTATTTCATTCTGAGGGATTGATTTAACTCCCTTTCCCTGGTTTAAAAAATAATAAAATCTGTTTTCATCTGAACCTCAATGTTATTTTTTTTTAGCTTTGGCAAACAAACCAAAAAAAAAAAGATATCCAACATTATAGCACAGCTACCCTAATTCTTGCATTCCCTAAATGTTAAGTGTTTGATCCTGCAGCTCTGATCCCTGTTGAAGGCAGGTGTCTCAGTGCAACTAGAATGGCTTATGTGCTTCCACAACAGGCTGTTGTCCCACGAGCCCAACCTGCGACTCTCCCCAGCTCTGTTCCATAACACGAAGCCAGGAAACCTCCCAACCGTGGCGTTTATCCTAAAATTTATGTAACAAATTAATTTCCCTTAGAGCTCCTGCAGAAGATTTGTGTGCCTGCAGAAGCATTTATGAAAGCCAGCCAGCTGAGCTCCCCCCGTGCGGAGCTGCGCTCGCTCTTGTGGCAGAGTTAATCAAGGAGGTATGGCAGTTCAAAGAGCAGAACGGCTGTGCCCCAACCACTGCCAATGGCAAGCATGTGGGGGTTTGTGAAAGTAATTAACTTCTTGTAAAGGAGAATGCCATCATTTGGCCGTTTTGGTGTGGGAGCTGACTCCCATCCGTTTATCCTCTCTTTCTCTAAAAAAAGCCTTCTTCTTACCCACTTGCATGGAAGCACAGCTGATGGAGCTCCTTATTTTGGCTCACAGCAGGTGAACCTGATGTATTTTCCCCAAGTTCCCACCTCCATAATGACTCCCTCCAGTTCCTCTGAGACCAGAGCTGCTTTTGAGTCAGCTTGGCCCCAAACCTGAGCTAATTTGTACAGTTCCATGGCTGTGCCCTGCAGGACTGGGTTGCACTTCAAACAGATCTGGGCTGGGTCTGGAGTGAACCCAGGCTGAGTTTCTGCACAGTTATGACACAAGGGAAGGCCAAGTTTCAAATGAACGTGGGATGATTTTTATCACTCCAGTCAATCCTGGGCAATTTTTCTCTTTTTCTCTCTTTTTCTCCTTTTCCCTTTTCCTCATTTTTCCCCTTTTCTCCCTTTCTCTTTTTTTCCCTTTTAATGATGCTTTTATTCTAATTTTTGATACTGAGACCAATAGCAGCGTAGGCCAAATGTCTCTCACTTCTTCACCTTCAACGAAGGCAGTAAAACAGTCATTTCTAGCTTCAGCTACAGCCTTGTTTCTCATACCATGTCTTTGGAAATGGAATGCATATGGTTTTGCAGAGGGCACATGGACAGTGAACACGGAGCAATGCCACGGAGGAGGAAAACCTTCTGACAACCCTGCAGAGATTGGTGCTCACATCCCACCTGAAAGACTGAGAACCAGGTTGCGTTTGAATTGTCTACCATAGCATCCTTTCTCGTGGGTTTTAGCAATTCTGCTGAAGTAGTGGGGGACTCTGGACCTGGCAGATCTGGATGAGAGGTGGCAAGAGTTGTCCCTGTCTGCCTTCACCTCAGACACAGTTTGTACTATTGGAGATGGTTGAGTGGATAGTAGTGATCTCTTTGTTGTCCTCAGAAGTACAGTTATTTTTGAGATACTCATTGCTCTGGGGTATGACAGGTGTTTGCTGGAGGATTCTTCATCACGAAGTCTTAGAATCATAGAATAATTGGATGGTTGAGTTAGAAAGAACCTTTAAGTCTATCCACTTCCAATCCCTGGTTGCCTCCATCAGATGAGGCTGTCCAGGGCCCCATCCAACCTGGCCTTGGGCATCTCCAGGTATGGGGCACCCACTTGTATTTATCATCCCTCCGTGCCCAAGTCTTATTTCTGGTAAAATAACATCTTTTGTTCTTCCATGTGCCCAAACTACAGAACCACATCACCTGGTGAGGTTGCTCTGTACTGATACAGTTGATATATGCATAGGAAAACCAGCAGTTGCCCTTGTGAAATCATAAAGGAATTCAGAATAAAGTGATTATTGCTGGGGTTTCCAATAACCCTTTTCAAAATGGTGGCTCCTCTCTGGGCTAATCAGTTCCACAAGTGCAATAAATTGGACAAGGGCTGCATAGAGGGAGCTGAAGGAAAGTCAAGGCTTGCATGCTAAAACACAGCCTCTAACTCCAATTTCTACTCTGGGGAAAGAATGGTTGGGGCTCTCGGGGGAAATTTTAATTGACCAAGTTCCATCTTCCTTCTTCAGGTCCCCCTCTCTTTTCTCTTTCAACTTTCTCTCCTTTCTTTCCTCATTGTCTTTTTTTTTTTCCCAGAAGTATTTTCCCTCCTGTGTGAGAAACTGAGTTCGTGTCCATCTTTCTGCACATAACCTTGCACTTTGTGTGAATTAATGTCCAGAATGCTGCAAAGATCAGCGTGATTTCCTCTGCAATCTGGATGTGATTTTCATTGCTACAGTAGCTGAGAAAGCTGATAGCATAAGGGCAGGAGAGCATAAACCCTCTCTGAAATATGTTGAAATTAGCTCTTGGGAAAAAAAAAACAAAAAACCCCACCACTCTGTATCGTATAACAAGGCATTTGCATTCAAAGACCTATAAATCCATCTCTGCCTGGATTTGAGCTATACAAAGCAGAAATTGCTTTGTAAATAGCGTAGTGGAGCCATGATCAGAGGCATTAGAGAAAATGCATCCTCTGAACAATGTCGATCTGATGTTGCTGCTGAGCCTGCCACTGGCTTCCTCTGCAAATCACTTAGGATAGACTTACACTGCAGGACTGGTGCTGGTTAGGATTGTGGATTTCAATTTTAACTTGCATGCTGCTTAAATTGCTAAAAGCCTAAATTCAGGCTTGAGAGCCTGCTCAGTCTCACTCTGAAACCTTTCAGCTCTGTTAGAGCCTAGAGAGATAAAAACTTTTAAGATCTACCTGTAACGCTGATGGTGGAGGAGTCTGGCAGAAGTTCCCCAGCAGATGTATGGTTTTGCTGTTGCTACAGCTGTGAAACCCACTTGATTAGAAATATACAGTAATGGGTCCAAACACTCCCAAATCAAAATTAAAGACTAATCTAACAAAGGAAAAATGCACAGATTTAATTTCCCTTTTCCTCTCTTCTTAATGTATAAAGTGGAGGAGTTATGGCTGCGTTTCCACCAGGTGGATATTGTCTCTTGCTCTTAGACCTGCAGGAGAAAATTCCAAGCAGAACTTTACATCAGAAGCTGAAAATTGGTAGAAATGTGTCTAAGGAAAGGTTTAGGATGTGTAGGAATTTGCCCCAAGGGAAAGCTTCATTGAAACATCTCTTTAATTTCTTGGCATCTCTTCTCTTTCCAGAACTGAAAGAATTTATTTGATTTTTTTTTTTACCTGACTCTGGCTATGTTGTGCTTTTTGCTAAATCTTTCAGTGCCCTGAGTTTTTCTTCTGAAAAAATGCGGGAGCCCATGACCCCACTGTTGATGTTTCTGTTTGTACTGGATTTTAGGAATATTGACAGCCTCATTGGACTGGACATGTTTCAGTACAGGTTAGGGGATCACTTGCTGGAGAGGAGCTCTGCAGAGAAGAACCTGGGGGTCCTGGGGGAGAACAGGGAGCCCATGAACCAGCGGTGTGCCCTGTGGCCAAGAAGGCCAATGGTGTCCTTGGGTGCATTAAAAAGAGAGTGGCCAGCAGGTCAATGGAGGTGATCCTCCTCCTCTACTCTGCCCTGGTGAGGCCACATTTAGGCTATTGTGTTCAGCTGTGTCAAAAAAGACAGAGATGTCCTAGAAGGAGTCCGGCTGAGGGCCACAAAGATGATAAAGGGCATGGAGCATCTCCTGTATAAGGAAAGGCTGAGTAAGCTGGGGCTGTTCAGCCTGGGGAAAAGAAGACTGAGGGGGGATCTGATTTATAAATATCTAAAGGGAGGTGGGAGGCAAATGGATGAGGCCAGGCCCTTCTCGGTGGTGTGTAGCAATAGGACAAGGAGTAATGGCCTAAAACTTGAACATAAGATGTTCCATATTGACATGCAGAAGAACTTCTTTATGGTAAGGGTGACAGAGCAGTGGAACAGGTTGTCCAGAGAGGTTGTGGAGTTTCCTTTTGTGGAGATTTTGGGAAGATGCTTTTCTGTGACAGGGTGCCCCAACTCATCTCAAATAGCACTAGATCCTCTTTGGAGTCCGTGGAAACTCTTGCCTACAGGTTGTCATGCTTTCTCCTTTGATCAGTATAATATAATACCCACTCATCTTCCCCAGGAGAAGAAGAACCCATAGGAAGTTGTAGCGTGTGGCTCAAGGAACATGGGGAAGAAATTGCTCAGAAAAGCCAAGTGAGGAAAAGAGTGGTGATAGCAGAGTGCAGAAGTGCATAAAGTGTGGAAGAGAATTGGGAAGGACAAGTAGAAACTAGAAGAGAATAGCTGAAATGCCCGAGCCAACTGAAAAAATGTGGATGAGAAAGATAAGAAAGGAAGGTAGAAAGTAGAGAAAACTGAAGGAGGGGGAATGGATTGGAACAGGGAGAAATCCTGGGGGAATGGGCAGAAGGAACTGAGAACAGAATGGATGGAGGGAAGAGCCAAAACATACGGCTATGGCCTCTTTATCCAATTGAATGACACTGCCTCTCTGTGATTGCATTACCCTATCTGTAACAGGACAAGTTCCTCTAGCCTCAGGGAGGAAGGACAGATGGCTGCCTTGACATGCTAGATTAAAAATGTTGCTGCTCTGGATGCCACAGATATCTGCCTAATTAATTGGAGAGGAAGAAAACAATTTGAGAGCTCATCAGAATGCCTCAAGGACATCTCCAGCAGCAGGAATGTTGGGGATCTCCACTGTCAGCCACCAGCAGATGGATGGGCTGATGACAACCCTCAGATGTCTTCCCTGTCCACAGCAGTCTTGGTTTGCTGGGCTCTATTCATTCCTTCAGGTGGAGACTGAGACAGAAAGGGAGGCAAAGAGTTAATTTTGTTCAGAGCTGATTGTGTAAAAAATAATGTCAGTTTAAACCTTTGCTTGCACAGTCGTTTTAGTATGAAAACACCCAATAAACCCCAAAGCTAAAATGTGACTACCTTCAGAGTAAATGAGTTTGTGGAAGCTTGTCATGTTCTTTAATACATCACTGTACTCATCTCTAAATATTTTTCCTATATGTTTTCATTCTAGGCAGTGATTCTGCCACATTATATAAATTCACAGCCCAAACAGCTATTTATGGAGATATCCTACGTGACAAATCCAAAACACAGTCATGATAACAGCTATTTTTAAAAGAAGAAACAAGCAAAAGACAAAGAAACACCAGAAATAAATGCACCTTATCTGTCTGGGTCCACTTAGAGAGTGGGTAGCAGCTGTATCCATTAATTAATTTATTCTTTTGTTAGAATTTCATTTATCTGAATGGATTTGGAGAATGTGTCCCAGAGATATGTATCTATCCATCATCAACCTTTACTATCTCCCATGACTGCAGTGGCATTTGGACTAAAGAATGAGAGGAAAGTGCTAAATTGTGCATCTGTTGAGTGCAGCCTGGATGTGCACAAGGAGAGGGGTGATGTACTTTTGTCCAAAGTTGATTGATCTGTATTTTCTTCTAACTGCTGCATTGCTATAATTGCCCATAGAGAATGAAGTCAGTGCTTGGAATGGGAGAAGTAATTTTTCAGAGGGTCCCGAGTCCAAAAGAGATTTGTTCATTTTATGAATGAGTGAAAATGTTCAGTGGTTTCCCCATCAAGTCAGATTTTGAAAGATTTTTGGCTTCTGTGCAGAGGAATGCAGCAACTTCAAGTTAAACTCTGCTCAATGCATTCATTATTTGCTCCATCACTTTCTTTCAGGCAAAACATTTTCTAGAACAGCTGTTATGTATTACAGACATTGCCTGGCCAGGCCTTCATCTGCATATGGAGCTGAGGCTATTAATCAAAGACTTGCTTATCTCTCAAATAATGGTGCTGGCTTTCTTCTGTGTTGAATACAGATTATTGTGAATATAACTAATTGTACAACTGCATTGTACCAGGTGCTGGCATCCTCCCTCCACAGTCAGCTGCAATGACTTTAGTGGGCTGCCACAATGGAAGTGAAAATACAAATATTTTTTTCTGTAGTTCTTTATAGTACCAACAGGACAAAACTTCAAGTGGTTGCTAGGGTTTAATGGGCTACCATTACAATCTCATCAGTCTATAGATCATATACTATCATAGAATCATATCATGGAATGGCCTGGAATGGTTGAAAAGGACCACAATGCTCATCCAGTTCCAACCCCCTGCTATGTGCAGGGTCACCAACCAGCAGACCAGGCTGCCCAGAGCCACATCCAGCCTGGCCTTGAATGCCTGCAGGGATGGGGCATCCACAGCCTCCTTGGGCAACCTGTTCCAGTGCCTCACCACCCTCTGTGTGAAAAACTTCCTCCTAATATCTAACCTAAACCTCCCCTGTTTCAGTTTAAAACCATTCCCCCTTGTCCTATCACTACCCACTCTCGTGTATCTCCACTCATACATTGCAAGAGCAGGGTTCATAGGATGAGGTCAGTCAAAACTGCTGAATACTTGTCATGAAGTGTCAATAAAAAAGCACTCCGTGCATGTGAGTTCTGCTCTCACAAATTATTTGATGAATAACAGATGACCTGGTAGAGGTGCACATTTTAATGTGCTGCCTGACAGTTTGTCGATGAGGAAAGAAATCAAATCTCCCAAATAAATTGTCTATTTTGGCTCTGTTGGGTTTATGAATGTGTTTCAGATAAAGGACCATTTGTAATGATTGGTATTAGGGCCATTCTGTGCCTGGACCTTTATTTATATGCAGAGCCCAGCACCTTCTGTCTTCTTTGAAGAGCTCTAGGAAGATGAGAGGAGCTGATGACAGCAGACACGAAGCACTTCAAGGCTCATACAAACTGTGTTTAAACCAGTGATTATTGTAACAAATCAGCGGTCACCTTGGACCTTGCAGCTGACATTACACTGCTCAGCTCAGTGTATCAAAGCAACCATGATGGGTTGCTGAAGAGCTGAGCCCAGTGCTCAAGGTATTTCAGCTGGGGCTCAATATGGGGGACCTTCTCATCTATGTCCCTGAAGGCTCTGATACACAACTCAGCCCTCTTACCCTCCAGCAGATGATATGGCACAAGAAACCACTTTTATTTGAAAGATATTGCAAAACTTGAGCCCCTCATCAAACTCCCTCTCTTCCCTCAGTACATTTCTAGTTGCTTAAGTGCCCCTGATCTATTGGCTCAATCATTATTAATTAAATTTTCTGTAATGGGGAAATAGGAACTGCTGGAAACATGCAAAATGGTAGGATGACAGACTGGGGCAAAATAAAAAAAAATAATAAAATTGATAATGAGCTGAGCCTCTGCTGATGGTGCCAGTGCCTTCTTTGGCTGTGCTTGCTGACATCCCTCTGGATGCTTCTCTGAGAATTTTTGTCATCTGCTTTGGCACATAGCAGGGGAATGATCATGGAATCATGGAATGGCTTGGGTTGGAAGGGACCTTGAAGATAACTAAAGTATCCCTTTCAGTATCTAAAGGGGAGCTACAGGAAAGAAGGGGACAAACTCTTTGGCAGTGTCTGTTGTGGTAGGATAAGGGGAAATGGTTTCAAGCTTAAAGATGGGAGATTTAGGATGGATATAAGGAAAACAAGTCTTTTACAGTTGGAATGGTGAGGCACTGGCACAGGTTGCCCAGAAATAGGGTAGAGATTTTTCTCCCTGGAGACTTTCAAGGCAAGGCTGGACCAGGCTCTGGGCAACCTGATCTACCTGTGCATGCCCCTGTTCATTGCAGGGAAGTTGGAGTAGGCAGCCTTTAAAGGTCCCTTCTATGATTCTAAGATCATCCAGTTCCACCCCCACAATAATGGTGTGTACGGGGAAATCTGTCTCAACAAAGCAAAAAGCAAGGTCTTCCTGTTGCTCCTGGACGTGTTCTGTGTGTCCCTTACATCCCCATCAGTGCTGTGCAAGATCACACCCCCAACGCTCCTTTTAGCAGCCTGGAAGCTGCTGTGCAAGATCCATCTGTATCTCTGCTGCTGCATGCACACAGCCTCCTGGACCAAACAGCAAAGAGTCGAGAGGGGAAACAGACACCTGAACCCAGCAAGGAACTGGCACAGATCTGCTGCCTGTGATGTTTCCAACCTGCTGAGCTCATGAGCACTTCCATCTCCCAGACACCTGTTCTTAGAAGGATATTTTAGGTTAATTTCACCCTGCAATCATAACAGCCCACACTGGTGAGGGTGGGTGGGCTGTGCTCATCAGATGAGTGAGGCTCACAAGTGTGGAGGGTCAGCTGTGGTTCTCTGAGCTGTGTCAGCTGATGCAAAAAGGTCTACAGCCTTCTGTAAGATGTGCCAGCCTCTGTTTATTTAAAAGCTGCTGCAGATCTTTACTTGCTGCCAAGTGTCTGATTTGAGAGAGAATAAATGAAGTGCATCAGAAAGCTCCTAGCCCTAAAGCAGCTTGAAGCAAAACAAATTATTTCTGTTGTGGATTCCTCGGGAGAAGAGGGAAGCTCAACAGGGAGGTGGTGGGAAAACACTTCCCAAGTCTGCAGATGAAGGGAAGAAGTGGGTTATTTTCTTTGTGAAGTCAACAGATGCTGAAGTAATGATAGATCATTAGCCTTTGCCATTCTCCTCATCCTGTGGTCAGATCAGCAAAACTGATCGTAGCAGTTGGGCTGATGTGTTTGGCTGTCTCTGTCCTGCAGGTGAGAGGTGTGGGTGCCGTGGGGGACATGGTATCACTGAAGGAACTGGAACCAAGGTTTTGCAGTGGGGGTACAGAGCCTGCAGGGATCCTGGCCCTGAGCACGATGCTCGAGGTTGGGATAGCTGGTCGCATTCCTTGGAGGTGTTCCAAAACTGTGGAGATGTGGTATTGAGGGATGTGGTTGGTGAGCGTGGTGGGGGTGGGTTGTAGTAGGACTTGTTGACCTTAGAGATCTTATCCAACCTTTAAGTTTCCATGATTCTGTGATGCTGCTTCAGGAAAGACTCTGAAGAAGGGAGAACTTGTTGCAGGAATAAAATCTGAGGGGCTGGCTTATACAGAAGAGATAATGTAAGAATGGGACATGGAGGTGGTCTTTAAATGACAAAGAGGAAACTGTAGAGATGGGAGAATGAGTTCTTATTCACGTCTTCTGGTGGCCCAAAGTTCTTAAGGAGAGGGCATCGGGCAGACCACAGGAAACATTTCACAGCAATAAACTGTTGAAACCATAGAATGACTTGTGGGGGAAACAGGGAAACCTCCATTGTTGGAGGCTTTTGTGGCCATGTTGGACAGCTGACGTAGGAATGTCAGAAATGAGCCAGAATTCAACAAGTGAATGTGATGTCCTCAATTAGTGCTATGGGATCTGACACTGCTGCTTTACCTCATGAGTGGAGGGACATGGTCAGTGGGCATGGCAGTGATGGGCTGAGGTTGGACTTGGTGATCTTGGGGGTTTTTTCCAGCCTTAATGATCCTATAATTCTGTGAGAAGAGTATGCCTACCTGCAGTGGAGTTAGAAGAAAAGAGAAAAGGGCTACAGTAATAAAAAAAAAAAGTGGATGTATTTCTTCATAACAAAAAACTAAAAAGTCTAGGACTTCTCAATCTGGAGAGGAGAAGAGATGCACTTCAGGTTTCCAGTGCTAGGAAGGCAGTGGATAAGGTGAAAGCAGAACAGCTCAGAAATCTTGCAGTGCTAGGGGTGGGTGCACCTGAATTCAGAGGCATGTTGGTTAAAAACAGATGAAAGAAAATAGTCTGCAAAGTTCAGGCTGCCCCAGGATGCTATATGGGCAGGCAGGACCAGCACATCTAAACAAGACTTCTTTGTTGCATCATCCCATTTCTCTTTCTTTTTTATTATTTCTTTCCTTCCCTGTGCAACTATTGTCCAAAATAAATCCATTGTTGGCTGAGATTATTTTCTCTTGGCAGGAGAGAGAAAAAGTTTTCCTGGTTTTAATTCTTTTCCATCTCCTGAGAAGCTTGCTCTCTTTTTTGAGTGGTATATCAGCCTCTTTCATGGAGATGACACTGAAGAAGTTTTGAATATTTTTTTTTCTCTAATGTTATTACTGTGAAAAAAAATCTCTTCATGTACATTCCTGGCAACAAGATTTTCTGTTCTAGCACCAGTTATGCCAGCTATTGATTTCAGGATAAAATGTCAGATGGGTCAGGCTGCACAAGCTGCTCACTTTGCTAGAGAACCCCTCAAGATGCAAACTGGAAAGGTGGATCATGTTGACCTAAAGTCAGAATTTCTGGTGACCAAAAAGCCCAAGCAAACACCATTTCCTTCTTCCATCCATTCCTGGGATGTATTGAGGTTAACTTTCTGTGCCAGGTTATACACAGAGTCAGACTGGATGTGGCTCTGAGCACCTGATGGAGCTGTAGGTTTCCTTGTTTACTGCAATGAGTTGGACTAGATGACTTTCAAGAGTCCCTCCAACTCAAAAGATTCTATGATCTATGATTCCTGATGGCAATCCTTGAAAAAAACCAAACCATATTCTTCCAAACCACCACAAGCACATGTGGTTCTTACAGGATATTGCTCTGTCTCAGACTTCTCTGTCTGTAGCAGAAACTGTCAGCTGGACGATGAGTGCTGGGTTTGCCACAAGTAGGAACAGTAGAAATGGACTGTGTCTATCTATGGGATCTCCAGAGAAGCCCATTTAGGACTGAAGAGAGACTTCCAAGTCAGATGTGGACTGTTGGCCATTCAGTGGAGGATGCAGCCGATGAAGAGAGGACACAGAGCAGACAACTTTGTACAGTGGTCACATGGGGATGTGATGTTACAGCATCACTGATGTATCTGTGGGCTTGCAGAAAGATGTGGCAAAACAAGCTGCTGAGCAGCCTATGTATTTCCTTGTGCTTAGCATATTATGTTCTTTTTCTGGTGGTTAGCAGATGCTAATGACTTAGTAGAATGTTAATGAACATCTGAGGTTGTGGCTGTGCATGCTTTGATAGGGACTCTTTGAGCCTCCTACACTGCACAACACAGACCTTGCAGTTTCTCCTGCCTTCCCTGCATTAAAATCTGCTCTTTCCTGTGCCTTTCCCCTGCCCCTGCACTGGGATGTAGCCTGGAATCCCAGAATGAAGCAGAATCATCACAGTGTCCCTCATGGGTCCCAGGCCACTGTCCTGTTGGGTGGTAGGCTCTCGTCCCTGCTCTTTTGTCTGGGACTCAGGCCAGGCTTGGAGGGGGAGCCTCAGTTTTCAAGTGAATCTCTTTGAGACCATATAGCTTCCTCTTCAGTGCTATTTCTTTTTCCAGTTTCAATTCTTTCCTTCTTTGAGAAAGAGAACAATATACGGGCCTGGGTGACAGAGAGCCTACAGAGCTGACAGGAAATTAGCATAGTCTTAAATTCCAGATGTGTGGCTTTCAGCTGAAGTGAAAAATATGAAGATGGCTCTGACTGATCTTCCCTCTCCCTCTGATGACAGGTTGTGCATTGCTCACTGTCACGGGATGTTGTGCTAAAGGAGAAAAGGGAAAAGGAACATCAAAGCAGAAGGAAGCTGCAAGGGAAAAGCTGGGCTCCTGTTGCTTCAGAGTCTTGTGTTGGAGGCAAACTGGGAGCACGATGGCTCACGGGAAGGAAGATGGGAAACAAGACAATTGAAAGCTTGAGGTATTAACGTGAGGAGCATCACAGGACACAGATGGTGGATGCAGCTGGCTCAGTTGAGTGATGCTATAGTGACTGTAGAGCTGTAGTGTCTTCAAAACCTGGCTACAGAGAGGGTGCATCAAGGGAAGAGGTCTATCTTAAGCCAGAATGTAGCTGGCAGTATGAACAGACATGTAGCAGGTAAGACATGAAATAGGATGTGATCTTACTAGGTTGGAGGGCTGCCAGGGCTACACTATGGGGCATCGAGCAAGCCCATACTCATCAGTGTTTTAGACAAAGAATGCTGCAGTGGAAAGGAACACACATCAAAATCCTGATGTGCGGTGTGTTGTGAGGGGTCTGGCTTGTGGTTAGATCTGCAGCAGGCTGTTTCCTGTGCAGAAGCCATATATCACGACACAGCACAGAACTGGGAGGGTATCCCACCACCCTGGCTCCATGAGAGGAGTTAGCTTTGCAGCCAGCAATAACCTCTCCCCCTCTACAGAGGGGTGGCCTCAGCACTCAGCAGAAGAAATGGTGATGGAGCCGACTATGGAAAACATGCCTTGTGCTCAGACCTTGCAGGATGTTGCTGAGGATTTGAGTCAGCTTCAGGGAAGGGAGTGTGAAGAGCTGCATCCCAAAGCATGCTTCACAGATTTTCATTCAATTCAAGTTCCTCACCCTGCTGCTCGTGGAAAATGTGTTTGCTTTCCCCAGGGTGCTGCCCGCTGACTGCAGTGTCTGGGCCCATCCTCACCTCCAAGAAGCAGGCGTGTGAGCTGCACCACTGCCTTTTGCTGAACCTAATCAGTACCACTGCTGCAATAAATCCCATCCACCCAGGACATAAATCCAGCTGGCATGTGTATTCACCACAGAGGCTTCAGCAGCTTCCTGCAGGGTCTGTGATTTCCCAAAGCCTGGCAGCTTCTCCTCCTATCAGTTACTTTGTCCTATAGGAAGGACCACCCAGAAACTCTCCTGCTATTGTTCTGCTTGGATGCAGAGTGATGGTGTGCGAGATGCTGATTCTGCAGGTAGCTGCAGCCCTGGCTGCTTGGTCTGTCTAGTTCAGTTTTCACACCCACAAGCAGCTGATGAGCTGACCCGGTGGCTGCAGAGCAATTTCAGGAACCATTAGTTATGTTGAAGTACAAATGAGGTGTTAGGAAAGTGCTCTTTCTTTGAAGATCCCATCTGTGCTTCAAATTGAGTCTGTGCTTAAGTGGAAGATAAGCACAGGGACAGGAGGGAGCTTAGGAGGGTGTTTACTCTCTCCTTCTGCATCAAAGTTCAGTTTTAGGGAAAGGATTTTCACCAGAGGGTGGTGGGTATGGAACAGGCTGCCCAGGGCAGTGGGCACAGCCCAGAGCATTATTCGAGCATTACTTGAACAGTGCTCTTGGACATAGGGTTTGGATTTCGGGTGGTCCTGTGTGGAGCCAGGGGTTGGACTTGATGATCTCTATAGGTCTCTTCCAACTGAAACTCTATGGGTCCCTTCACTGGAACAGGTTGCCCAGCGAGGCTGTGGATGTCCCTTCCCTGGAGGCATTTAAGGCCAGGCTGGATGGGGCTGTCAGCAACCTGGTCAAGAGGGAGGTGAGCCTGCCTACAGCAGGGGGTTGGAACTAGATAACCTTAAAGGGTCCTTCCAACCCAAATCATTCCATCACTCTATGATTCTGATTCTATGATTCTATGAACTTGGGATATTTGAAAGCTGGCAGATGGGCTCTGTGCCCTTCAGGTGTGCTACTCTTGTATGGGGGGGAGAGCAGGATCAGCTCTTGGGTCTGATCAGGTTGCTCAGGGCTTTGCCTTGAAAACTTCCATGGGTGGTGTCTGCACAGCTTCTTTGGGGAGCCTTTCCCAGTGCCTTACTGTCCTAATGGTCAAAAGGACACCACTGCAGGGAGAGACATCACTGGCAGGGAATGGTTACAATTCACAGCTCTTAATATTTTAGTGGAAGTAGAGAAAAGTACCTACAGTTTGTTACAGAAGGATAGGTCTCCATCTGTTAAAATGAAATGTGGGCTTGGTTGTACCATCTGACCACTCTATCACTATAAATACGTTTTCATTATCCCTTGCAGAAAGAAATTCCCACACTGAAAGCAACTGCATGTAAAGCTGGCTAATGCATTGTCTGCTGCAGCTGATAAAACCACCATCTCGAGCCTGGAAATGAATGATTGTGAAAGATCAAAGAATGACAAATGTAATTGGAGATAATAGAAATGCAGCCTGGAGGTTGGTTAGGCCCAACTCACATCTCCAGCTGCACTTTGGAGGCAGCTGATTTACCATCTGCAGCTAGCAGATAGGTTTCCACCAGGCTTCCATGCTGCCATCTCACATCAGCAACAAAGAGGAGACAGCATGAGAAAAAAATGATTCCCAGTTGGCACTGTTGCTGATGAAAGTGTTTGAAGATTTTGTCTCTCTCTGGAGCAGAATTTGGGGTAATTTTTTTCCCACTACTATGAGAGTTTAATTAGAGCTGCACGAAATTGCTTTCATTTCACAGCAAACAGCATCAAATTTGACTAGACCCTCCCTGGTTCTGTGTCAAAGCTCTCAGTGATTGGTTTTATTAGGACTGTGTCTCATCTGAGAAAAGTGGAGGCAGTGGTCTAATTTCTGTGCTTAGGAATAATGGTATGAATGTAGATAAATCTCTAAGTGAGAGAATGCAGCCTATTCTATCGCTATTTAACTTCATGCAGTAGTGAAGGAGGACTCCAGATGCAAACTATAATAACTCAGAAGTTGCCAGAGCTGTAGCAGATTTAGCAATAGTGAACACGGCTACAGAGATCAGCAATTCCGTGCAATGGATTTCCAACCTAATATAAGCCAACCTCCCACTGATAGCAGAAATACTGCAGTCAGAGAAAGAGGCAAGCAGAAGCACTTTTAGGAATATGTAAACAGATCAGCTCAAGTTTAAGGTTTTCAAGTTGGGAAAGTAAGGAGAGAGGAAATCTCACTGCTAGATTAAGACTGACACAAGACTTTTTCCCATGAGACACACAGATGTGATTGACAATAAGCAGGGCTTCATCTGAGGTCTGGATATCTGCATTCATCTTTAGGGTCTGGGAGAGCCCACCCATTGTGGGACTGAGTCAGCACACACACTGATGTGAATGTAGATTGATGCAAAGAAAAGAGACCGACCCAACATCACACCAAAGCATCAGAATCTCATCCAGTGAGATCTGGGATTCCCAACCCATGTGCCAGGTTTGCTGTGGAAGAAGGACCTTTTCTCCGTGCAACAAGGTTGAACTAGATGATCTTAGTGGTCTTTTCCAGTCTATGATTCTATGATTGTAAATACTGGATGATTTGGGGATGCTGAAATCTTATTTGTTTACTAAGCACAATAAAAAAATAGATAAATAGATAGACAGCCAGATAGACAAAGCCAAACCATTAGCCTAAAGATCCCAGCAGGTGAGCTTTTATGATTTTAGTTTAAAATGAGTTTGTTATTTTGCAGCAGGCAAGCTCTGTCAAAGGAGAAGCCTTCAGTCATAGAAGCCAGATCTCCTGTTGGGTTCTGGAAATCACCCAGTATCTTTGTGGGAGCTGCTGAGTGTCTTCATGCCTGCAGACTACCCAACCCTTGTTCATGCATAGAACTTCAGCAATAAACATCTGTCTGTCACTCCATGCATTCATATTTGGCCTGCATAGAGAGAGGAGTGGAACTGTGAATACTGCAATTAGAAGTAATTGTCTTAAGAATAATCTGGCTTGTTCCTGGGTGGCAACTGGTTTGTGGTGAGGTTGGTGGAATAATGGATTTTTACTGCGGGGATTTTTCTCTCTTTTGAAGAGCCTTGGGATGGAAAGTGGAAGCATCACGCCTTAAAGTTTGTCTCTGCTGACACTCACTGTGGATATGGAAGTGTGGAGATTAGTGTTGAATTGTTTTGCCCGCGACCAGCTTGGGTGTGGACAGTCTTGGTGGATGTGAAATCATTAAGATTGGAAAAGACCACTGAGATCCCCCAAGTCCCACCATGCCCACTGACCACGTCCCTCAGTGCCACATCTCCACAGCTCTGGAACACCTCCAGGGATGGTGACTCCCTCACCTCCCTGAGCAGCCTGTGCCAATGCCTTACTATTCTTTCTGAGAAGAAATTTTTCCAACCACCTCTCCACCGGAGAACTGAGAATAAATTCAGGAGAGACACTGAATGTGTGGGGAGCACCAGAACTCAGCAGTGCATGGGCACACAGAATGGTGGGCTCTGCTCCTGGAACTTTCAACCTTCTTGTGCATTTTGGTGACCAGAGTCATGGGAATTTCCAGGGTAATCTTAATAATCAAGGCAAGCATGAAGCAATTAGACATGAAAGGGATGATTGGAGCTCCACTCAAGGGAATGTCGCCATAATACAGCTCTTATCCCCCAAATCTGTTTAGCTTTGTTACTAATTAAATACTGGGTTATTAAATCTCTACTCTGGTGAAGAGGGAGGGGATGGAAAGAAAAAAAAAAAAAAAGAATTCAGTGAAGGCTTGGTGCTTTAAATCTGTCTCCCATCTGTCATGGGTACTGTGAGGGCTGGCTCTTTTATAGATGCCTGGGTTTGGTGCTGCACTGACTGGAAACAGCCCTCCAGCATGGTTTGTGTGATGAACTGAGAAAGCAGGAAACCTCATGAAATCAAGGGACATGTCTCTTCCCCAAAGGGATACCATAAACACATGCACTTACACAGCTGCTTTTATGGTTCCATATGTAGTGCCTTAACAAAGCAAAGATTGGAGAGATCACTGGCTTTTTATTCAGTGGTGGAGAAATTGATGGATGTTGCTGAGAATATTGAAGTCTTTTTTTTTTGTGTGTGTGTGTGTGTGTGCAGTCTTTCCTAAAGATATCGGCTGTGACCAGAGGGCAGTATAAACAACAGGGATAAGGAGGCAATATCTCTGTCTACAATAGGAAAGGGTCAGTTTCAACACTCAAGTGCATGAGAGAGTTTCAAATTGGCTGCCCTCACTTCATCCTTATATATTTCAAGAGGAAGCCAGTGAAATTGCAGAGCTTAAACAGCCAATCAAGGGAGTACATGGAAGATCTTGAAGAGAGGGAAAGGAAAATCAGAGTACCTGTCTTTAAAAAGTGAGAGAAAGAGGAATGAAGAATTATTGATGAGTCAATTTTACTAAAATTTCAGGGAAAAAGCTGGAATAAGTAGTTGTACCATTTGTAAAACCAAAAAGCATGAACTGGGTGCCGGGTGAGGTAGAAAACAGAATTATGGAGAAGGATGAGGGGGGTTGTGGTGGAAAAGTATATGAAGGTGAGTCAGCAATGCTCTTGCAGCAAAGTAAGTTGGCCCTATATTGTGCTGTACCAGCAAGATTGCAGCCAGCAGCTGTAGGGAAGTCATCTTTCCCCTCTTTGGCACTCGTGAGACCACATCTGGAGCACTGCCCAGGCTGGGGATCTCTGGTGCTAGAAAGATAAGGACATACTAGAAGGAACTCAGTGAAGAGTGAACCCAAGGTAGTTGTGGGGATGGTGTGTAGGATGTCTGAGGAGAAGCTCATTCTGGAGAAGAGAAAGCATAGGGTAGAGCTTCTTGTGTCCTAATAGTCACTAGGTGGGAAGGTGTAGAGACAACAGAGCCAGGCTCTAGTGGAGTTTATAGAGATGGACAAGAAGCAATGGACTCAAGTTGCAATAGGGGAAATTATGATTAGATACTAGGAAAATAGTTTACATCACCATAGTGGTCAAACACTGGCACAGGCACCCAAATAGTCTTCTGGGGTCTCCTTCCTTGGAAAGATTCATCACTCTGGTCAAAGACAAATAAGACAGCAGACCACGAGGGTCTGGACTTCCATGCCGAAAGGAGCAGTTTGATTCCTCTTGTTTCTGTTTGTATGTGTTTTAGTTTATTTTATCACTGAGCCAAGCACAGTTGGGTACCAGTTTTCTTACAAATAATTCAGTCTTAGTTTCGACGTCCTTTTCTGAGTAGCCCCGTTCTTCATCTCTTGAGATAAATGAATTCTTGCAGATGAATCAGATGAAACTCAATTCCTATGAGATATTGACTGTGGGAGAGCTCCACCATTTAGAATATAATGAATTGACTTAATCAGGCCCACGATAGAAGGAGAAAAACCACAACAGGCAAGCTGGGGGATGCTGAATATCTCAAAGTGTGTTTTCACCTAAGATGCATCAGCATGTAGTAATTATATTAATTGTTTGTGGGTACTTGGTTGATGATGCACTGAGCTGACTAACCTACTCTGATGCCAACTAGAAAAGTCCACAATGAAATTACAGAAATCTGGTCCTTGAGAAACCATCTTGCCCCAAATTGTGCTTAAATCTGTGCATGCAAGCTGCATCTATACTGGAAGATAACAGGACCTATTCCTGGTCCCAGGGCTGTGTAGCACAGCATAGCTCCTGTTCAGATAGTGAACATGTTCTCTCTCATGAAACAAGACAGATTCATATCTTGTGCTCATCAGTTTGGTCAAAATCCACGCCAGGGACTGTACTGACACTTAAATGTGGTGGTTGTTGGACCAACCTTGAGGCAGCCATCTGCCTGGTTTGCTGGTTCAGCCTCACACACAGATTTCATCCCACTTTCATCGAGGTAGGTGACAGAGGCAGATTTGGGATCGCCACATGTACAAGGGAAATCAGAAGGTAATCCAGGATTAATTCACTCTGTTTTTCTCTTTTTGGCAGAGAGGTCCTTCTTAGGGTGGCCTGGCTAACTTCAGTATGTGGGATGTCTCTGGGGTATGATGCAGAGCTGAAAAATATCAGATGGCTTTTTGGGTGTATTTACAGACTCTGGACAACTGATGGCCTTGAGCTGTGTCACTGCAAGGTAAAGAGTTGTGAATTTCTGAGTCCCAGTTTCACCGAGTGGTGAGTGCATGCTTTAGTGGGCATGGTGGTGATGGGGTGATGGTTGGACAAAATGATCTTACTGGTCTTCTCCAACCTTAATTGTTCTATGATTCTCATATTCTGATTCACATCTGGAAGTAACCTATTTTGTTTGGATTTGGCCTATTTATATCAGTAAAAACATTAAGAAGAGTTAAAGTAGGGCTCAATTTACAGGCAATTTTTTCTGCCCTTCCAGCTTGAAAATAATTCTCTTGCAAATCCTTGTTTTATTCGTCTGAGTGGGTTGGTGGTCACGTACCTGTAGATCTCCTCCACTGGAGCACTGAAAGGGTTCAGTAGCAGTGATTCGATTTGAGCTGCTCTTCTCAGAAAAACAGGTCAGCAAAATTTGGATGACAACTCTTCCTCCAGTTTTGCTGATGCATAAGTTTTGATTTTTCTGTAAAGTTCACTGGTGAATGGGTTGGCTTTGCACCTCCTGTCCTCGGGGTCTGTAGAGCTGTTGACTGCACAGATTCCTCTAGAATTAGGTTTTAATCTTTCAGAGAATTTCTCCATGTGTAGACTGTTATATGAGATAAATACTGGGATTCAGCAATAGCAGTGTTGTCTAGAGAGCTGAGCGATGGTTGGGTTTCATTCCCCACTTTCATATGTGTCCCCCCACTTGTTCTGTGTCACATAGGATACCCACTGAGTGTTGTGCTCTGTGGCTGCCCCTGTTTATGGAAGGTGATATCTGCTGAATGAAAAAATGTGATCTTTCTCAGTGGCTGCAGTGGCGATGCCCCTATCTTATATATCAAGTTGAATCCAACCAGCATGCATACAGAGCAAGCCTGCTGCTGAGCTTGCACATTTATGTATGGGGGCTGATAGCAGACCTTCTGAGCAAATTTTTATCATCACAGGGGATCTTCTCTCCAGAATACAGCTCCATGGAGGGATTCTGCAGGGAGGCACTCTGATATGAATTTCACAGCTGCTAGGGAAGTGGCTTTTTCTGTCCCTTTATGCCATCATGGAACACCTCCAGAGCCCTCTTAGACTCTTGGCAGAAGGGAGGAGGAAAAGGGAAGATGAGAAACAAAGAAATTCCTTTCAGTGTGTGGGAGCGGGCCAGCTTGGCACTAGTGGGAAGATTTGGGAAGGCTTCAAGGGGATTTTCCTTCCATTGTAAAGGTCCTTGGAAAGATCCCCTATTCCATCAATCTTGGCTGTTCTTTAACATGGTTTTAACTCCGGGAAGGAAGATTTTGCTGTATTGAAAAAAGTACACTCTCTTTCAACTAGTTAGAAAACTCATGTCAACTATGACCGGGCTGCTATTTGATGTATTCCTGCCTGTTTCTTGCTATGGGGCTCAGTCACCCCATGGGAATCCATGAACAAGGATCCTTGAGGAAAATGTTGGATATATGATAATTCTGGAGGTGAGAGGTCCTTCCCAGTTTTGATCATTCCATAGAGCAATGAAAATAAGAATTCACTTCATCTTCAAATGCATTGGAGGAATCTCATCTTGAAGCGACCTTTTGTTGTAAAACAACAGGATTGAATGTGGAGGGAATGGTGGGATGGAAAGTTAGGCATGGATGAAGGCTGGGTATGGATAAATGTGGGTTGCATTAGGAGTAGTGGAGTAGGGACCACATCCATATCACCTGCCTGCACATGCAGGAGTATGATAGGTGGGATGCATGGTGGGAATGGAGAAACCTGTGGGAGGAGGCACGGTTGAGCTGATTGAGAACAATGTGACTGTGTTTTATTGGACAGAGAATGTTCCTCTTACCCATCTATAGCAACAGGTATGGGCCCAGACTGTCTGTCCATCGTGGTCTTGGAAGACCTGTTTCATTTCCTCTGCAAAGAAAGGGTCCTAAACTATTTCGTGTTTTTTTGGCACAGCAGATGCAATATCCTTGAATTATATGTGGTGCATCACTGAGTGAAGTGAATGGGCTTGATTCTCTCTGGCTTCTTTGGCCTGAGGGTGGGAGCCTACCATGGAGAATCCCCAGAGGTAGAGGACACCGTTGGTCAATGTAATCTGCAACTGCAGTTCATCTCATTCTATAGGTGATGTCCATCATTCATTGAACAATCTCAACAGCACTTGTGTCTTTTCATCAGTTATGGATTGAGCATCAGTGACTGTTGGGACTTTTCTTGATTCTGTTATTCTGTGAGCTCTTCAGCTGGAGACTCCTGTATTGGTTGCTGTTGGTTATATTCCAGCCTTTAGGCTCCAATTCCCTTTCTCTACAAGTGGGATAATGGCATCCCTTCACTTCATCTGAATGTGTGCTTAGGACAGGGGGATCACAGGTGCAGAATTTGGTGAAAGATCACCAGATCTGGCTCTCCCCAAGTTAGGAGGTCCAGAGAAGAGCTGAAAAAGAAGATCTGCCTCAGAGTAGCACGAGAAACACAATTGCTGTGCCCAAGGTCTTGTATTATTGATTACAGTGAGTGTTAATTAAAGAGGATCTAAGAGTTTCTTTCCCCTTTCCATTTTCCAGCTTTTTGTAGGCTTCAGCTTTGAAATAGAAGGAGAAAAATAAAATTTTAATTCATGCCAGGGACCTTTGAAAAAAGGTCATGTTTTTTTTAACATTTCATATATCCCACTTTTTAAATTATTTATTTTATTTCTTTTTTTTTTTTTTTTTGCTATAAAATAGTCAGGCACAATCTTCTTGTTTCATGACTGAAAGGAGCCCTGACTCTCAATCCCACCAAGGAGGGGCCAAAGGTGGCTCAGAACCATCTATTGTGCCTCCAACCAACTGCTGAACACCAGCAAAACTGCTACTCAAAATTGCTCTCCACAGTGATGCTCTTAGCTGTTTTATTGTATTTTCTCTCTCCCTTCCCTTCCCTTCCCTTCCCTTCCCTTCCCTTCCCTTCCCTTCCCTTCCCTTCCCTTCCCTTCCCTTCCCTTCCCTTCCCTTCCCTTCCCTTCCCTTCCCTTCCCTTCCCTTCCCTTCCCTTCCCTTCCCTTCCCTTCCCTTCCCTTCCCTTCCCTTCCCTTCCCTTCCCTTCCCTTCCCTTCCCTTCCCTTCCCTTCCCTTCCCTTCCCTTCCCTTCCCTGTGGTTAATGAACCCCAAGTGGCTCATAAAGAAAGGCAGAGTGTTTGCTTGCAAAGCAGCCCTCACCTCACTGAAGGATGGGTGGAGCTGCCTTTATTCCAACCTCAAACAATAGGAACTCTGTAGGGGAGGGAGGTGGCCTCCATTTGTGTGTGTGGCCCGAGGTGAGGTACGTGGCCATCACTGATGGCTGAGGTTTGCCACCACAAATGGATCTCTCCTACTTGGGGAGGATATGCTGGCAGTGGATGGAAAGTTTCACTCTGCTCGGCTGAAATGTTCCTTTTCCACCTTGTTTCGGGTGTTTTGTTCTGTAAAAGCTATATCCGCTGCAAAACAGCAGTTAAACCAAACATTTACACATTGATGCAATGGAATACTTCCAGCATATTCTCCTTCTTGAAGTGAATTATGGGCTTTTTCTTTCCTCTTCGAGCCAGAAGCAGAAAATAAAACGTTGCATTTTATTTTCTCCAGGATTAGGGTGAGGGGTACCATTCAGTTCTTGTATGCCAAGACGTGATCAGATGTCCTCTTGTTCATCCAGCAAGAAAAGCTCCCTACCTGGCTGCATCTCCCCATGGCTGGATGTCTGTGGGACACTTGAGCACTCCTTACACTTCAATTGGCTTAGCTCAAATGCCCATAACGGCAGTTTAAGCCAACACAGCTGACTTTGGACCAAAGAAGAATATGTGGTGCACAAAATACCTTCTGGAAGTACCTTTCCATCTTTGCTTACTCTACAGAAAGCCAAAAGAGCTGCCATTAAGCAGGGTGGGATTCAGCTCCAGCTGCAGACACGTGACTTCAGATATCAGTAGCACAAGTGTCTGCTTGTGCGTGTGATACCAATGGCAATTTGTGACGATATCAGTGATATCAATGATCATTAGTGATTTAGCTCCTAAGCATTTCTCAGAGAAGCTGTGGATCCCCCATCCCTGCTCAAGGCCAGGTTGGCTGGGGCCCTGGGCAGCCTGATCTGGTGGGGAGCAGCCAGCCCACAGCAGAGGGGTTGGAACTGGGTGATCTTTGAGTCCCTTCCAACCCAACCATTCTGTGATTCTATGATTCCATAATTCATTGCTGGCTAATGCCATTTGAGACTCTTTAGAACCAAGACATAAGACATTTCTGCCTAGACAAACTGGACTGTATCTATACTTCTATTGACTGGAAGAGGAATTTCTACTATCAGGGTGCAATTGAGCTGTCCATAGAATTCCTCAGTGCCATCTAAGACTCCCTGGAGTAAAATAATACCTGTGGGCACCTCCCTAAGCTGGAAGCTGAAATGATAAACTGAATTTCAGCCCAGACACCTCCCATTCAAACAGTTCAAATGACGTAGCAAATCTGATTATCAGTCCCTTGCCCCCAGCTACAGAAGAATCCAACTCTGCAAAGTTTATACAGGGCAGCACCAAAAGGTGGCACGGGGCAATTGTATGATAGTTCTCCAGTTCTACAGACCTGGGAGGACTACACATCAATGTGAAACTTTGGGGAGGGTTATAAAGAGAATGAATGAAGTTGCTTGACCTGGAAACAGGAGAGTGGGTCTGTCCTCTTAGAGAAAACAGTAGAAGACTCTAAGAGGATGTTAGAAGTCTTTTCCAACCTTAATGATTCTATGATTTGATGAAAAAAAGACAAGGGATTTCTAATGTGGTGAGGCCATCTATTTTGTAAGTTGTTTCAAAGACATGATAGAAAAAAACAAAGGGCACCTCTTACGGAACTGCACACAATAAAACATTTCGGCATGCATCCAGCTGCTCAGGCAGCTGGTTTTCCAGTACCTTTTTTCACTTACACTCCATTAACTCTATGTTGCTGATCCTTGGCTTAATGTCGTATCTTCCTAATACTTAGCTTTGTTCTTACCCTCTGGTTTTGGTCTGAACATGTGATATTAACATGACAGAAAATGATGCGTATGGGCTTCGCCTTGTGTTCAAAATGTCACCACACATCAAGAACCTTCATTCTGCATGCTCCCTTCTATTGACACCTATGGTGTAGATGTGGTGCAACAGAGGAGCAGCATCAGATTGCTTCACCTCTGCTAAAGGAGATCACTGCTCAGGAGTATGCAGTGGAACAACTCACGTTTGGAAGACATCTGGCAACAGTAGACTTGTCTGCTCTGTTTCTGGACTCCTTTGTCTCGATGCAGTAGAAAAAATGTGGCTGTCCTGCTGTTCCATGAGACTAGATAGTGCCTTTGGTGCAGAATGGCAACTCCTCATCATCTCTTTGGTACTTCTGCCTTTTGCAAAGCCCACTGTATATCTGCACACTGCCAAGCCGAGTGGAAGTTTAGTACACCAAGAGTCTATTAAAAGCCTTCTTGGCTTGCATCCTTCACGCTGCTATGTTTCAGTCCATTCATTGGGCGTTTGATTTCCGTTAGTCCCTTCACACATGTGGAGCCCCTCACATGTGCACTTCTCACCAACCCTTGCATGGAAAACTTTCTAGGATCCAAGCTGAAGTGTTAATGATGCTGGAGGTGTGGATCAGCACTTTTCTGGAGTGTGTTGGAAAGGGAGGGACTGTTGCTTCCCAGTGAGGAAACGTGCAGACCATTTTCTAGACCTGGAAAGAGGAAAACTAGATTTGCTGGGGCTCCAGCCAGCACGCTGGACTTGCAATTACAACCACACCAGCAAGATGAGGTGTGAAGTTGGTTTCTATGGATGATTTAGCGGTTGGCAAAGGCTGGAGGTGGTAATTGGTACCATTTGTGTTAATTTTGTCAGCATATTTCCCCCTACCTGATTGGCTTGTGTCAGCTTTTTAATTTTTGTTTTGTTTTGTTTTGTTTTTTCAGTTTAGGGGAACAGTGTTGTGGTTTCACATTCTTGTTGAAGACTGGGACTGTGATTTATTCTGGGTGGAGGCTGGGGGAGAGCACAGGGAAAGAGGTTATAATTGAACTTGAGTTTCACATTAGGTTTTTAAAAAGTAAATAAACTGGCCGGAATAGCAGTAGAGCCAAGTAATTCTATTTCACTTCACACCAAATTTAGTGAGATGGGGGAAAAAAAATACTTCACTTTCACAAAAATATGTCAATTCCTTCTTTTCACCTTAGTTTTTTTCTCTTTTTCCTTCAGTTTGAGTCTACCAAGAAAAGGCACAGCTAAACTTCAGATTCCCAGCTTTTAAAACTGTAATCTTATATAAAATTGAAGGGTTTGAGGCAATAGCAATGGGTCTTTTTCTCCTAGATCAGAGTTCAAAATCTCTTTTTCACTGCTAGAAAAATCCTTCTAGCCTTATAATGGGTCTTGCAGAAAAAAACATCCAGAGATCAGAAGGTGATTGTGTCACCAGATTTTTTTTTTGGTATTTCAAAGAATGATAGCAAGAGAGTCCTTTTATCTGCTAGATTCCCTGTACAGGATAGGAAAAGGACTGGATGTTGGTAGTTTGCTTTGCTTCAAAAGCTGCCCCAGAGGAAGGAGTTTTGATCAGCCTGAACTGACTCAATAACCTGGAGTAGAAGGTGGAACTTCTTTTGGCTAGCACAGTGCAAAAGCTCTCGGAGGTGTGAGGTTGAGAAGACCTCAACAGATCCACTGTGCTTTGCAGCATCCTCAGGAACACAGCCAATGTGAGCCAAGGTTTTGTTGGAGCTTGATGACTGGAGATAAGGTTGATCTCATTTTGTTCTAGACATATCCAGATGAGCTTCTCAACCTGAACATCTACGGGCAATAAAGAAATAGAGAAACTCTTTGGTCACTGTATATTGATCAGTCTTCAAAGTCTACTTTAAGTGAGATGAATCATAGAATCATAGACTCATAGACTCATAGACTTATTAGGGCTGGAAAAGACCACTAAGATCATCTAGTCCAACCAGCAAGCCATCACCACCATGCCCACAATCCCATCCATAGCTGAGTAAACAGAAAGGAAGCCCAAGATGACCATCTGTCATAGAGAAATCCACATTTGATTATGTGAACCCTGCTTTCCTTCCCAGGCAGTGTTTTTCTTGGCGAAAGGATGGGAAGAAACCCCCACAGAAATGAATAACAGGGCAGGGTTTTTTTTTGCCCAGAAGACCAGTTGCAATCTTCTAATGATACCCTGAGCTGCAAAAGAGATAAGATTATTTTTGCATCTTGATTTTTTTTTCCCATTTCCCCTTTTTCTTTTCAGATATCTTCTCTTTTTGGAGTAGATTTTGGCTTAAAAAGGCACTCTTGGGAACTTGCTCAGAGCATGCACAAAGTGATGGACTTACTGTGCACATGCAGTTATTTTCACCTGTTGAGCTTCATGTGGGAGTCCAATAGGACTAAGGTGTTCTCTGTGCTGGACTTGTCTTCTAGTACTGGAATGAGTAAGGTCTTAGATTCAGTAGATTTTGCAGTTTACTGACTGAAATTTCAAGACTTCAAGATTCCAGCCTTGGGGCACAGAAGGACTAATGATAAGTGGTGCACACACTCTGGAGTGCTTTTCATTAGTACACATTCCTCTTCTGTATGTGAACTCCTTCCTCCATCAGCTTCCCAGATTATATCACTCCTTATGTTGCAGCTTGTGAGATTTCATTGCAAACAAAATGATTTATCTGTCTCTAGCATCCATAGAACCACCTTGCAAATAGACTTTAAGCGTAACTGCTATTGTCATTTAGGTTTTTTGTCCTCCTTCCTCTTAAGCTTAAGTTTAAATCATGAGCTGAGACAGCCAAACATAATGAATAATTCCAGGAGGTAGCACAACATGAGACTCCCAGGTTGGAGCTGGAGGTAAGAACTGGAAGAGGATGGAGCTCAGATTTCACCATGAAATGGAACCTGAATCCTGAATCATCAGAGGAGCTAAAACTAATGGTCAGTTTGGAAAAGGCAAACTGACCTGTATGCCTTCATGAAATTCTGCTTTGGGGAAGTCAGGGGACTTGGCCATGAGTGTCTGTGTACGACAAATGTTGTCTTGGCTGTGTCAGACTCCATGTTGTTCCAAAAATGGGTGAATCTCCAAATCACCATGCCAAGGAGAAGGGTAACCTTAGCCCTGAGGGGAAAGAAGATCTGAGATGGCAGATGAGGTGGGCTGAAGGCCTTGAATTTGTCTTGCAGGCTCTGTTCTGCTGCAGGCTAGGCTGCCTGGATGGAACTGTTGCAGTTGGATCCTGGACAGCACTGAAGGTCATTTAATTTCTTTTTTTATTTTTTTTAAAGGATAAAAAAACCTAAAGTTCCTTCAATAGATTTTAGATGGATATAGTTACGTATCTACAAACATGCCTATAAAATTGGGCCATTTAGGTGAAATCACTGCACAAACAGAAGTGTTTGCAGAGGAATTAACCTGGCTGAACTGCCGTCTGTCTGGGTCGAGAGCCTGCATCTACCTCCCTCTGCACCAGTGCACGTCATCGTGTGAACATCCAGTACTTTCTGCTCTGGCTTTCTCCATCAGCTCACGTTGCTCAGGACAGGGCAGTCAGCAGGGAATAGAAGGCCCCATGATGGTAGGTGTTTTGAGAGGTCAATATCACCGGGAGGAATTGATTTATTTTGCAGATAAGAAGGAAATTCAGAGTGATTTATCTAAATTTGAGCAGAATTGTTTTAATTCCTGACTCTGCCAATATTGTTCAGCACCTTTTTCAACAGGAATGTAAACTCTGAGGGTTGACTTCCCAAAGAAGATCTAAATCAACATTTGATCAATTATTAGAACTGAAGGATGTTTCCCCTGTTGGATGGTGCACAAAAAGCAGTGTGGAGACAAAGGTTATGAGAAAGTCCCCTGGAGAGATGGTTAGGAAGAGGAGGTGTTCTTCACCTTGAAAACATTTTCTTGTGCTTATCTCAGCACACAATCATGTTGTGTTTCACACCTGGCCAGGCCGTAGGCTGGGGGACCACAGAGGATGGGCATAGATGAGGAAGGAAGCTGGGAGGACACAGGTGGGGTCACTGTTCTTGGAGGTATTCAAGAACTGTGGAGATGTGGCACTGAGGGACATGGTCAGTGGGCATGGTGGGGATGAGTTGGGGTTGGGCTTGGTGTTCTTAGAGGTCTTTTCCAACCTTAATGATTGTGTGACTGTATGATTCATGTAAGGCAGAGGGGACAGGGTCTGTGTATGTTGTGTTCAGTGTTTTCAGCAAAGGACCAGTGAGGACGAAGGTTGGTTTTAAATGTAAGAGGGGGCTGGCTCTTCATGCTAATGGTTGCATTTTGGGATGTGTGTATTTTTGCCTTCCTGCAAGCTGTTTCCCATTTTCCCTGAGCTATAGATATGTGTTCTGAGAGCATGCTTCAGAGTTTACCAAGTCACAGGCAACTTTTGCTATGCTGGCAGGGGGTCTGGGTCAGGCCTTTGGGGGTTCTGCTTGTTCCCCATGCCAAGCCTCTAAAAGGGGATTTTCTGGCATCCTCAGCCCTTTCACTGTGCTTGGCCAGCACCACAGATGAATCTGGGTTTTGTTTACACTCTTTCACCTCAGCCCTTCTCCCTCTTGTCCATATTGCACATGCATCAAAGCCCACAAATAACATCATGGTGACTGCAAGAGGAAAACCCCTAAGATGTGTGCATGTGTGCAGTGTTACTCAGGCTGCTGCTCGCATCGTGCAGGAGGAATTTAACAGATCCTTTGAGATTTTAAGCCAGAATAACAAGCGTGTTTGTTTGTAGTTTGATTCACTTACATTTTTATATTCTGCTGGGGAGAGTGGAGCATGAAGTGGATAGAGGGGATCAGTGCTCTATTTTTAAAGGTGGTCTTTTGAAATCCCTCCCCCTGGAGCAGAAACCCCCTGAAACACACTCTGAATAGCAATATAAATAGATCTGTGGAACAAATGTGACTTACTGCAAGCAGCTCTAATGTGAAGGGAGACAAAAGCACATTCCCACTCCAGGTTTGTTACTGCAGAGTTGTTTTGTTTTTTTTTTTAATGTGATAAGCAGACTTTGAAATGATCAGAAAAATGCTAAAGGGGACCTGGTAGGGTCTGTGTGAGACGTGTGGTTCTATGTGAGACATATATGGACCTATGCATGTATATATGCATGCTATTTCAGGTTTTACACACAGATAGGTCTACATGTAGGTCTGTTGGCTGCTAGACCTAACAGTGTGCCTTCAAACAGAGTATGACTGAAAAATGGTTTAATCTGCTCCTTCAGAAATAATACCCTTAAAGGTGAAGTGGTAGGACCCATCCCCACTAGATTTTTTTCTTTGCAAGTGTCTGGGAAGCGATGGTACTCAGCACACAGCAGTGGTTCTCAGCACCCAGCCCATCATCAAGAGCTTCCAGCACAAGAAGGTCTCACTTCACTGCAATGTGATGTCACTGTCAAGCAGAGATGAACCGAAACTGGGAAAGGTCTGGATTGCATGGGAATGTGCACAAAGGGAGTAACAATGAGATGAAGGTGATAGGACTGTGCAGATGGGACAGCTGAGGCATACATCTCCCCATCACTTAGCAGGCAAGTCCTCAGCACTGCAAAAACAACCTTTTGGGCACTGGGTAGCTGGGAATATTTGGGAAACCGAGGGATGGTAATCCATAGAATCATAGAATGGCCTGGGTTGAAAATGATGACCACAATGCTCATCCAGTTCCAACCCCCTGCTATGTGCAGAGTCACCAACCAGCAGACCAGGCTGCCCAGAGCCACATCCAGCCTGGCCTTGAATGCCTGCAGGGATGGGGCATCCACAGCCTCCTTGGGCAACCTGTTCCAGTGCCTCACCACCCTCTGTGTGAAAAACTTCCTCCTAATACCTAACCTAAACCTCCCCTGCCTCAGTTTAAAACCAATTCTTCTTGTCCTATCACTATCCACCCTTACAAACAGCCATTCCCCCTCCATCTACAAGGGTTACCGAAGAGATTAGTTATGTCAACTACTAGGAAAAGGGGAAGAACTCCCAGGAACTATTAAGTAGTGAGAAACAGATGGAAGGGAGCCAAGTGATTGCAGAAGGAAAGCCCTGTGTTGTGACACTGTGTTATATGGGAAATCAATCTCAAATGATCTAATGCTTCTTTGTTGCCTTAAGAAAAAATGGTCCATTAATTTGTTCCAGTTATTTGTTCTTGCAGAACAATAACTTGCAGAGAAAATGTGAAGGAAAATAAACCAAGAGAAAGAAAGAACTGATAAAAAAAAATGCTTCCTGCAGAGGAACCAGTTTTAAAAAACACCTTTGAGGAAGCCCAAGTAGGGACAGAACTCCACACTCACACAAATAGGGACTTTTTTTCTGCTGAAATTTGCCTGTATGGTCTCACATACACAGGGATGCCTCCATCTATCTGGAGGGAGATTAAGTGCTGCAGATATCCATGGATAGGCCCAGTCCTTACCCAGCAAAGAATGTACCCATCCAAGCCATGGGCTGCAGCTTCTCCAGGAGAAAGCTGTGGGAGGACATGCCTGCAAACTGCTTCTTAAATCCTGACTTTAGTAAGGCATCACAGTATGTCGTGCTTTAAAATTAGTGTCCCAAGCAAACCCTTTGCTTTGCCAGCAAGAACGTGATGAGCACAGTGTGTGCTGAGCTGAACCAGGACCAACAGCCACAAGACCTCCACAAAGAAGCTTGTTAGTTCTTCCTCCCTCTGCTGCCTTTTTGTTCATCAGAGCCAGCTTCCAGTTTGTACTAAAATCTCCCCATCCTCGGTGAATTTGAAGACAATGCTGCTCTTAAGGAGCAGGAAGGGTAGCTACAGGATGAACAATTGACCTTCCCTCACGTGCTTTGTGTGTATGTGCCTCCAAGGACTGAGTTTGTACTTTCTGTCCTGTTTAGGAAAATATGCTTGACCATATTTATTTTTGTGAAGTGGTGTAGATTTGGCCAAGAAAAAAAAAAAACAAAACATGAAGCTAAGTGTTCTGGAAGCTGTAAACAGGGGAGGAGCAGATGTTTCTTCCCTTCTGCAGAGAACATGAGGCAAAGAGGAGAGAAGGAAAGCAGGAGACTGCCAGAGCAGTCCAGGGAATGAAATCCATGAATGAATAAATTCTCCACAGTGAGTGCTTCCTGGGTACTGACTGATTTGGCCTTTCAAAACATAAGGAGTGTCCCCACCATCAGCAGTCCGTGCTTGATTCCATCAAGTAGAATCATAGAGTCGTAGAACCATTAATATTGGAAAAGAGCTCTGAGATCACCGAGTCCAACCACAACCAACCATTGTCACTAACCATGTCCCTAAATGCAACATCTAACCTTTTTCTGAACACCTCCAGGGATGGTGTGGGCTGAAACACCCATGATTGGCAGGGCTGAGGAAGCAATGAGGCACTGCTGGAAGATTCTGCTTAGATATGCTTGTTGGCATTTTTCTCCCAGAACTAGATGATGAGCCATGAATAAATACGGTCTAACTAAGCCATGTAAATGTTGTGGGGAACCCATCTGCTGGGCTGTAGGTCATGCTTGGCACAGTGAGACTGTGCACAGACCACTACTGTTTTCTGTGAGATGGGACGTTAAAGAATGCCATCCAAAGTCACCAAATGGAAGGCAAAATTAATGTTGGAGAATGGTCTTGAATGGAATCAAATGTCTGAGTTTCCGTAGTGTATAGTTTTTCCTCTGCTTTTCTATATGCTGTTTTCATATAAAACAGCAAGACACGGGGGTACATCATGGTGCAGCAGCATTGATTGCTTTTTGTAGCTTTATTTTTTTATCTTGTTTGCACTTGTTTTCAAATAGCTTCTGAAGGTGTGGTAGATGGTGAATAGTAAATCTGAAATGAGCAATGAAAAACATGAGGGTGTTTTTATACCTCTCAAGGCAGTGATTTATCACTGAATTTCACTACTTCTGATTGGGAATACCCTCAGTGTAGTTGGTACAGTTAACGTGGTGAAAATCCTCAACGAATGAAGGGAATTGGGTACCTATGGGTCAAAGTGTTCTTTATAGTCCATAGTCATTGTTTTAAACACTTTTTGATGTAAAACAAGGCAGTCCTGCCTGTAGCAGAGGGGGTTGGAGCTTAATGATCCTTGAGGTCCTTTCCAACCCAAGCCATTCTATGATTCTGTGATATGATTCTATGATTCTATGAGGTGAGCCTGATGCTGTCGGGGTCTCGGAGGCTTTGAGGCAGACTGCAATATCTAACAAACATTGGACTGCATACATTTGTTGAAGGCATGTATGACAGTGAAGTGAACCCATCTGGATTTCTTGTGGCTTGTCCTTGTTGTCTTCTGTGGTCAAGGAAGATGCCTTTGAAGTAGGAGTGGTGCAGAGATGTGACCATGTAGGTACTGGTAATGGAGAAGAGGTCAAAATGGAGGAATATGTGAGTTTTGATCAGCAAAAAAAAAAGTGCACAGTGAGGATATAAGTGCTGTGGTTTTATATGCAAAGGTCAGTGAGAAGGAAGAGTTGATGAAACTCAAGCAGCATGTCAACACAAGGTCAAACGTAGATAAAGTCAGCACAGATCAATTCAGAGGGGAAATTAGAAGGTCTTCAAAAGATAGAAAATGTACATTTTGGAGCAGGTTCAGCAAGAAACAACCACAGATACACATGGGGCTCAGTCAGTTTGGGAAACGATAGCGGGCACTTCCAAGTATGAACTCAGGAAAGCAAAAGGCCTCCAGAAACTGACTGAATTTCAAATAACCACACATCTCAAAAACACAAATATAAATTGTGTGTATATATGTATATATATATAAAGTATAAACAAGGTACAGAGAAAGTTGAATTCTCCCAGCTCATTTATTCCAACAAATCCATTTGAAAGTAAGAGTTATATTTCCCCTTGAGTGCAATTTCCTCTTACATTTTAGGTCAGTATTTCACAGCTTGTCACTTCATTTTGCTCCCCATCCCAGCTCTCTGAGCGATGCTGTTTGCAGATGATTGAACAAGTTTTATTTTTCTCCCTCTGATAGTGGCTTTGCAGTTGCCCTTGGGTGAGAGGACAATGGCATGGCTGTAGAAACACCTTCTATTCCTGCAGCTTGGAGTGGCACCTGGACAGATAGGACTCTCCAGAAGACAAACCAGAACACAAATGCCTGGTTCTCACCCTGAATTACTCCCTGGAGATGTTTGGGCAGCAAGTTCAGGGAAATTCATTTGGAAATCTAGGCATATCTTTGTGTGGGTACCATCAAAGCAACGTGGTGTGGGTGCCACCAAACCAACCAAGGTGGTGTGGGCACCATCAAACTAACCTGGGATGGCTGCCACATCACATTGATGATGCTTTCATCAATGGATAGAGGTGAGGAAATTGCTGTTTAAGCATCCATCACCTGGGCTTGTCTCTGTGGTCTCAGGAAGGGACTTATTTCTCTTCCAAGTGTGATTCCTAAAGAACAACAACTCAGTGGAAGGTTAAAGGAGGTCTTGTAGTGGCTCTGTAATGGACTGGAAGCTGAAATGCAGATATATAACTCAGCGTGCTCATTTAATACCTTAGACAGATGGTTTAGCTATTACAGCTTGTAGCTAGAGAGGGCTTTATCTGGTAACCCAATGATCTTAATTGTATTATTTTGATAATAAACAATGAGGCAAAATCAAGGGAGGCAGAAGCTAAATGCAGCAGTAACTGTCCAAACAGCCTCTGATTTGTTACATATCATATGTTTTTAATCCTGTTACCATCACAGAAATGGAATCCTAGCCCAGTACAAACCAATGCTCCTTTATTGGATTCAGTGTAACTTGGCCAATTTTTTCTCTGGAGAGTATCTAGATACAGCAGTGATTAATGTCACTTAACTTGCAGTACTCATTTTGCCACTGTGAGTCATGAAAGCTGTGATTCCAGTAAAAGCCTAGGTCTGCCTCATGGCTAATCAAGTAATTGTATGTAATTGAGGATAATCAGAAATCTTAGATCTAAAACACATAGCAACAAAACAGCATGCATTTTAAAAAGGCTTCCTTTTTAAAGGCATTCACCACTTAAATACGTGGTGAATGCAAGGATGTTTTTATCTCTGGTTCCTCTCTCTCTTCTTTTTATGGAGATGCTTTCTAGAAAGGAACTCATTTCTAAATGAGATAATTTTCTATATAAGGGATTCTTTTAGTTAATCTGAAAGTGCCCATTCTCCATCGTACAACTTCTGCATGTGCATTTTTTTCTGGATCAGATATGGTACATCACACTTGTGGATTTTCTTAGTCCATTCTCAAGCTTAAGCAAACCCAGCTAGGAAGAAGAACTCCTGGGAGTAACTGATCTACTCGAATCAATGCTATGAATACAGTAAATATGGCAGTCTCAGTAAGATAACTGCTGGAATTTGGAGACTGGTGTGGAAATGGCCACATATTTTGAACATAGTTATCTCTGTTATTCTGTAGCCCTAGAGGAGATAAAACAGATTGCTTTTCACCTTACAGTAACTGAGATAAAGCTGCCTGGGGTTGGATTCAGCACCCACCCTCAGGGAAAAGTTACAGTTTACCTCCACTAGACATTTTTATATCAAATAAGTTTTCTTCAATTTCACCAGTATGCTTCTACCCTGAAGACAAACCACAATAGGATAAAATGAAGGAAGAAGTACTTTGTTGGTTTCTTTCTTTCTTTCTTTCTTTTTTTTTTGTGCAGGAGAAATGCTTCCATTGTGTAGCTGTACTGCTGTATCTAGAAGCCTCTTCCACAAAGAAGCTCCATCCAGTTTTAAATGACATCACTGATGCAACTTGCAGCAGAGATTAAGTTCCTAGAGAATGAAACTTGGAAAGTTTAAGAGATTGCTGACCCACGAAGCTCTCTTCTACATTATGATGCCTGCAAGGAGATGGTCAGTGGGCATGGTGGGAATGGGCTGGGGTTGGCCTTGGTGATCTTGGAGGTCATTTCCAACTGTAATGACTCGATGATATTATGATTCTATGAGTTCAGCCAGGATGCTGCTTGAACCAGCTGCCACAGCATCTCAAATCCTGTCACTGTCTTTGCTTAAGCTATCAGATGGGCTTGTGTTCAGGTGTCAGGATGGAGAAGGAGTGGTGGGGTACAGACACATTGGTCTCTTGCAAAGGCATGGAAACTTTACTTCGAAATCAGAGAGAGTTTTTACAGTGGCTACACCTCTTATAAATTTATTTCTGCACCTCTTTTCCTTCCAAGCTCCCTTGCACTTTTTTCCCCAGAATCCCCTTCAAAGACATATAGTACAACACAGTTTTCATGGCCCTCAACCATTTGGGCCTCCATTGATCCATGGCTTTCACTTCTCTTAAATAATCCAAAACATGGGGTACTTGTCAAAAAATGAGTTGATTGACTTAAGCTGCTGGGAATTTCAGGTGATGAGGGCTCTCTTAGACACACTGCAACTTTCTGACAGTAGACAATGACTGGGGGGTGGGAATCATGGTGTTTCACAATGCATAGCAGCAAAAACCATTAGTGGAAAACAGAGACTGAAAGCAAGTAATATAACTTCACCCTTGGAGAAGTTTTAGTCTGTCATTCAAAAAGCTAGAATGAGGACAGGATAGTGACTCTTGCAACTAAAGAGGAAAAAAGTAATTGAAAAAAGTTTAATATCCAGAAGCACTGTTCTATAAGATGGTATAAAGAAGGATATGTTCAAATTCATACCTTTTTTTCATTTCCATGATTATTAATATAGGGAAGATTTAAAGGAAAGGGATTATACTCATTGTATTTGTAACACTGTGCTTCCCCAATCACGATAATTAAAGCCAAGCAGATGCTTATAGCATCATCAAAGCAGAGGAAATTCAGCTGTGAAAGTGAGATTTGCAAGTGAAAATATCAGCCTGAGCAAGCCTCACATAGTTCCTACTAACTGCCTGCCCTCTGCTTTCCTGGAGGCTGCAGAATGCAACCATATTTTGAGAATCTCGGTTGAGAAATGCAAATGCTTGCCTGAATGTACCTTCCTATATAGGGGATTTCTGGGCAGTTCACATGCCTTGCTCAGAAATGAGACAGAACTGAGATTTTCAGAAGATAGACATGACATTTGTCTTCCTTGGCATTCAACTTTTTTTTTTCCAATGGATGCTCTCAGCTTGCTGTATGCCTTTGCCACTATAATTACTCAGTGAGTACATTAGAATCTTGCTTTTCATTTTTATTCATTCTCTTTTGTTTCCATGCTTCTGTTTCACTGAGAATGAGGCATTCTTTTCTGCCTGCTGATCTCGCATCTAATGATTCACACTCGTCACTTTGGTGTGCTTCTTGCTGGGTGTGTAAAAACTGTTTTCAGGAAGCACTGCTGCTTTACCAGATTCTGGTAATGCATCAAGAAGGGAGAGCTGACTGTTAGGGAAAAAAGAACATCATCTGCTGATGGGCATAATGCACCTGAGTCCAGGCCAAGTATGTAAGTCCAGCTAGTCTTCTGATTAAACAGGTGAATGTGCTCACTGGGCTTCATGCCTAGCATAGAAAGGGCTTGAAGAGATGTAATTTTCTGAAGGAAAACTTCCAGAGAACCAAGAGGATTCTACAAAGAGTGGTGAGGTGCTGGCACAGGCTGCCCAGAGAGGCTGTGGATCCCCAATCCTGGAGGTGTTCAAGGCCAGGTTGGATGGGGCCCTGGGCAGCCTGGGCTGGTATTAAATGGGGAGGTTGGTGGCCCTGCCTGTTGCAGAGTGATTGGAACTTCATGATCCTTAGGATCCCTTCCAACCAAACCATTCTATGGTTTTTGTTGGGATATATCTATGGGATGGAAAGATGAGAGGCTGGTGGTTGTAATATTCACCTTCCTATTAGAAGTATTTCTACTGTCACCAGTGTATTAGGCTGCTGGAGTTCAGTCTAGAGAAGAGGAGGCTCTGGGGAGACATTATTTCACTGCACAACTCCCTGAATAGAGGTTGTAGTGACATAGGGGTTGACTTCTTCTCTTAAGTGACAGTAATAGGATGAGCGATGATGGCCTCAAGCTGCACCAGGGATGTTCAGGGTGAATATTAGGAACAATTTTTTTCTCAGAAAGAGTGGTTTTGCATTGACACAGGCTGCCAGGGAGGTGGTGGAGTCACCATCCCTGGAGGTGTTCCAGAACTGTGGTGATGTGGCACTGAGGGACAAGGTCAGTGCGGATGGTTTGGGGTTGGAGTTGGGGATCTTGGAGACCTTGGAGGTCTTTTCCAACCTTAATGATTCTGTGATTCTATTCCATGATTCTAACCAATGTCTTTCTTTTCTGGGTTCGTGCAATTTCTGGCTGTGTGTGTGGGAGAACAGGGCAGATTCAGACTATACCTGAGGCTTCAAGACAGAAAAACAAACAAACAATAATTCAATTAAAAGATAGTGCTTTTACTCTCTGAAAAACAAATAAGGTTTGACGGCTGCACTTAAAAGCTATGCCACTATCCCAGTCTTGTCAGTGGTCACCAGTGAATGCCCAAGAGTCAGATGAACTGCCCTCATTTTAACTCTGGCATTCCCTTTAATCCATCATAGTCCAAGACACGATGCATCATCTTCTGTAGAGCCTTCAATTAGATGAGATAATTCACCCCACTGGACCTGGGATGTACCCTGTGGTTATAAGGGAGGCAGGGTGACTTCCTCCTGTCTGGCTTTGTATGCAGGCGAGAATTCAATTCCAGGATGAGTCTTAGGATCTTGATGGGAGGCTGACTGCACTAACAAATGAACCTCTTTTATTTTGCTTCCTGATGGATGAAGAAGTTGTGTCAGGTAAGGTGAAGCTGGGGACACAAACCACTGATCTCTCCTCCTGCAGATTAATACAAAATGCATGAGGTTTAGACACAGGAAAGTTAATCTGCTTACATGTCTGAGAATTAATCATGGGCTTCCTTTGCAATAGCATCCCCCAGGTGCTCAGCAGGGTTTGTTAAATTTTGCAAACAAATTAGGCAGTGATTGGCTCTTATTTGTGCTGAACACTTTTCTCTATTCTTTATTTGAAAACTCCTCAGCTACACGTAGTCCTGTAATTATATCTTTGTTTGCTTTTCCAAGATATATTTTATAATAAGAGTATTAAAATTTCTCCCTCAGTGGGAAAAATAGTGTTATTCCTGGCTGTGATAAACTGAGATATTATTAAGCTTCCCATGTGAGTCCTTAAACTTGTTGCCTTCCACTGCACGTTCCATTAGATATTTGCAGAGTGCTTTGCTGTGGGCATCAGACTCATTGGCATAAAGGGTGGCTGTAAGTTGCACGAGGGATTTTGTGAGCCTTCTGCTGTTGCTGTGGTCAGTCCTGATGTGGTTGTTCTCTTGGCTGATGTGACCATACCATGGAAATGTTGGCAATACCTGGTGTTGCTTTGGCTTAGACTGCTAGCACAGACAATGCAAGGAAACTGTTCCAGGCATCGTCCCCCCAGAGCAGTGCAAGCAGCTCTGCATTATGGAATCACAGAATCATTAAAGAAAAGACCACTAAGATCATCTAGTCCAACTGCTGACCCACCATCACCATGCCCACTAATTGTGTCCTTTTCACCCTTTCCAATCCTCCAGCACTAAAATCCCTGGAGACTTCAAAGCTAGTACAGCCCCAGTGAACAGGGTGCTCTGAATCCAGTTATGGTTTCTACACAGCTTTCCTTACAGGGTTTCCGATCTGAACTTCTGTAGGAAGTGTTGGTTGCCAGGAGTGAAGAAGTCTGGTGTCATCCTTCAGAGTAAATGCGTTCAGAGCTTGCTTGAGGGACCCCTGGTTGAACTGGTGGCTCCTGATTTCTCAGCTCCTGTTGTTTGCTTGGTGATGCCAGCTTCTGAACCTAGAGGGAGGTTGAGTCAAAATGAGGTGGAGGAACAGAGTCTTTAACCTCTGCTTTGTTAAGTTTAGACTCAGAGCGTTTTCCAAAATTCAGTTCCTTGCTAAGAAGAAAGAATAATCTAAACTTGAATACAGAATCTGATTCACCAGCTTAGGCTAATCTGGCATATCCTAATGGAAACAGAGGTATTGGTGCTCATTCTTGGATGGTTGTTGCACTTGGGGAGAAAAAGGACTTGGGGGAAAGCCATCAGGGAAAACCTATCTGGGGAAATTTCAGCAGTGCAAAGTAAGCACTTCCCATAGGCTTCATGGGAATGTAGGGCTTTAACTGCTTCCAGGCTTTTGGAAATCTCCTCTATGAAATAGGTTTGGTGTAAACATGCCAGGGGCAGAGAAATGCGCTCATCAGCAAAACAGTGAGGAGAGATGCACACAGGGGGATGTTTAAAAAGATCTTTGGGTATACAGAGCATTAAGAATGATGATAAAAATCACTTCACTTTGCTGCAGAGAGCAATCCCCTGGCATCTGCTTAAATCTGGAAAGTGGACAACATCTCCTGGCCTTGTGCAAGTCTAATGAGGTCGGAGATGTATATAAATATGTCCTATTTACCAGGGAAGAGGACATTCGCTGAGGAAATGAATAATTTCAGAGGGGTATAAACTAATCAGAGAGATTTGGAGAAGGAAGATGCCCATGTAATTGGATTTGAACCAAAGGGTAATGCAATCATATTATAATGAAGGCCAGTTGTTCATCACCTGTTGTAAAACAGTTGTCTGGGCAGAGAATAAAGAAAGAAAGAGTGTTATGACTCTATAAAAACCTTCAAGTAACCTCCTAAAGATTTGTAGGGTTAAAAGCAAGAGGGGATAATGAGATCTTCAGATGTGACCTCATGCATGTCATCATCCTTCCCACTTCACGGCCTTCTCTGTGCTGATTCTGTTACCTTGTGTTCGATGGTAACAAATCTTCTGTAGGAGCAGCAAGTCCTATTAAAATCTGAGTCAATTCTGTAGCTGCAGTTCTCAGAACTGCACTGAATTGGAGTCACGGAGAGTTTGACACTACACTTAAAATAAAAAAAAGTGATAATAAAAATGTTTTTCGGTTCCTTATAGTACTCTCTGAGATCGTAAAGCTTAAATCTCTGTTAGGAATCACCCTGGCTTTTAACCAAGTGTCTGTGCTCAGTTTAGAGACTGGAACAAACACAAGCTTCATTTGTGATCGAATTGCTTTTGCACACCACTGAGGCTTGCAATGGCTCACAGCTTTTTGCATCCTGCAAAGACTCATCTTTTGTGATTCTCCCTGGGATTCTGGAAATGCTGAGAAGCCTTCTTCCAAACAGCAGCACATGAAGGGCTGGATTTTCTTCTGACTTTCATTAACCCCTGATCCCAAGCTGGATGCATTCAATAAAGCTGCTGGGTGGTTTTTGTTGTTGTTTTTTTTTTTTTCACTGTGCTGATATCTATTGAATTCTTTCTGTTTCCTAGACCTGGCATCTCTAGTGGGTGAGTGTTGTCCTACAGTGTGCTTTTTGTTCACAATGCTGCACACTTCGGTGGCATTCAGAGGCTTCACACAGCCCTAGCTCGCAGGCAGGGGAGGGAATTACTGAATTACACATGAATGAGAGTGCCTTGGCAGCAGTCCCTGTGGCTGTAACTTTGAATCACACTAGAAACAGCTCATCCTTTTGAGGTAAATTAAGTTCATTGCTCTGCAAAGATCATTTAGAAAGAACTTCAAAAATAGGGGCCTGCTGAACTGCTTTCCAAAGGAGATTAGAAATATTTTATCATCTTCTACTTCTCAGCACCTATTGGAGTTGGGATCAGCTGGTGCCAAGTGCCTGATGAGCAGTTCAGAGATGGATCTTCAGAAGGGAGATTTAGACTGGATATAACAAAACAAAAAACCTTTTTTTTTTATCATACGGGTGGTGATGCACTGGCACAGGTTGCCCAGAGAGGTGGTGGATGCCCCATCCTGCAGACACTCAAGGTCAGGCTGGATGGGCTCTGAGCACCTGATGGGGCTGTGGGTGTCCCTATTCATTGCAGGGGGGTTGGACCAGATGGCCTTTCAGAATCCCTTCCAATTCAAACAAATTCATGACTTTATGATATGGCACCATTAGCCTCTTGCCTCTCCCATGCTTGCCTGACCTGGACCCCCATTCATTGCTGAGGAACCAGAGTGCAGCAGATGTGGGTCAGCTACTGTAGCTGTGGCAGGATGAGGAAGGCAACTCAGATCTTCAAACTTCTGTTTGGACTTCTCAATTTTATTTTCTTTTTTTGTCACCATCTTGCACAATGAGTGACAGACGCATTGTCTACTGTATCCCACATGGCTGCCTGTCTGTGTTGGAAGAATACAGCTTGTAAAGCATGTTCACATCATTCAGGAAAGTTTGTTCAGAGATCATTTTCCTTCCAGTAATATAAACAGATTGAGGACTGTGGACTGAGCAAGCCAGGGTCCCCCAAGGTTCACTTTCTATCCAGCAGCATCATATATTCCAAAGCTAAGTAGTTCCTGAACTAATACAAGAAAGATTTCCTCATCTTGATGCTCGTGCAATTTACTACAAAATAAAAGTAGTCTATTCCAAAAAAAAAAAAAAAGGGAAAAATCTCTCATCGGTGGAATAATTTGATTTATCTGACGTAATTTAACCACCAGTATTGAAAGAGACATTTGCAGGTGTTAATCACTTTAACAGATGCTTTTGAGATCTCCCAAAGAATGTGCAAACAAGATGTGCAGCCTGAAAAGGATGCTGAGATGCCTGAGAATGTGGAACTTCACTTTTCTGGTGGGTGGGCGTTTTTCTGCCTGGAGGTCAATATTCTTGGGGCAGCATCTCTTATTGGGAATATGGAGTCCAGATACAGGCTGGGAAAATGAGATGTGAATGTAGAAAGGGAGAAAGATTGAGGGATCAACATGAGGGGGAAGAAGCAGCACAGGAAGTATGGAAGTATTAAAGATACCTGGGCACTGCCATGAGTGCCCATACAATGTGTATAGGTGGTAGAAGAGACTCCTCTCAACTTTCTATCCTATACAAACTACAGCTCTGGTTTCTGTGGTATCCTGGTGCTTCCTACTTAGTCTGGTCTACAAACAAGCAAATCCATTAAAATTCATGTCTGCAGTCTCTAAACCCCACACTGCTCACCAAAGTCTGAACAGCACTCAGGCAAATGAAAGTTTATTAGTTCACCTTCCCAGGAGAAGATTCATAGACAGGGGAAAGAATGGATTGGGGCTCTCTATTTTATTTTATTTTTTATTGCCTCTTCGGGACTGTGCAGGATTTGTCGCATAAAGATGTGGCATGTTGGATTAATGGAGTCATGTAGGTGAAGAACAGAAATTACACTGGTGTGAATCACAGAAGTTCAAGTGTCAGTGGTTTTTTGTAGTACAGCATAGCCCTGGACAAGGACTGTTAAGGGATGAGTGTAATTAATCATAGAATCATAGAATCCCTAGAGTTGGAAGGGACCTTTAAAGGTCATCTAGTCCAACTCTCATGTGTTGAACACTGACACCTACAACTCCATCAGGTTGCCCAGGGTCTGGTCCACCTTCGCCTTGAAAGTCTCCAGGGATGGGGCATCCACCATATCTTGGGCAACCTGTGCCACTGCCTCACCACCCTCACTGTAAAAGACCTTTTCCTTATATCCAGCCTAAATCTGCCCTCTTTGAGCTTGAAACCATTTCCTCTTGTTTTATCACAACAGACCCTGCTAAAGAGTCTGTCCCCTCCTTTCCTGCAGCTCCCCTTTAGATACTGACAGACCTCTCTCAGGTCACCTCTCAGCCTTCTCTTCTCCAGGCTGCAGAGCCCCAGCTCTCTCAGCCTGTCCTCATAGGAGAGGTGTTCCATCCCTTGAATCATTTTTATGGACCTCCTCTGAATGCTCTCCAACAGGTCCATGTATCTCCTGTTCTGAGGACTCCACACCTGGATGCAGTGCTCCATGTGAGGCATCACAGCACAGAGCAGAGGGGAGATCCCCTCCCTCTCTCCGCTGGCCACTCTTCTTTTGATGCAGCCCAGGATACAGTTGGCTTTCTGGGCTGTGAGGACACAGGTCCAGCTGCCATCCCCCAGGTCTTTTTAGGCAGGGCTGTGCTCAATCCCTTCATCACCCAGCTTGTATTGCCAGTGAATGTTGTCTTGAACCACGTGCAAGATCTTGCATTTGGTTTTGTTGAACCTCATGAGGCTCTTCTGGGCCCACTGCTCAGTCTGTCTAAGACCCTCTGGATGGCATCCCATCCCCCTGGTATGTTTACTACACCACATGGCTTGGTGTCATCAGCAGACTTGCTGAGGATGCACTCAATCCCACTGTCAATGTCACTGATGAAGATATTAACTGATCCCTGTGGGAACCCAGGGGCTGAACCCAGAGCAGGGCTGGAATTCTGAGTCCCTGAGCTCACAGTGAGACCCATAAAGTTGAATTCTCAGTGGACAGGATCTCCAGAGGCCAGTTTTACCACTGTTCCGAGGGAGCACTGCCTTGATGATGTACCACGGGCTACCACCTACCTGTGCATATATGAGCCTGAAGTTCACCACCTGCATCTTAAGCTGCTGTGGACCACTTTCTGGGAAATAATTTGCATTTGTAGGAGGTATGAAACACATTATTATGTCTTAGCCTTATATATGCTATGTGTTTTGTGAAATGGTAACAATGCACGCTGGGTTTGGGACCGTATTGCAGTGCTCTCTCAGTAAGTTGTCTGCCCACGCAGCCTCATGCTCTATCTGTAAGTCACAAAACCCCCATCTGAGGCTCACACTATATGCATACTGCTCTGGTAGGTGGAGGGGCAGCCCTCCCACCCTATCAGGAAACCTGAGCAGAGAAAAAACACCAAAGCACAGGAAAAAGACAGTCTTAGAGCCACAGGGCCACCACATGGAATTGAGAGCAAAGTTCTGTGTAGCTTCAACATTCAAAAATGAAGAATTTCAACCTGAAGAAGCCATTGAATTTTGGGCCCAACAACATTTTTCAGGTTGACTGAAAATGGAAAGTCCGGAATTAAACTGTCAATTGACAGAGAATTTTATATTGCCTGCAGAACTCTTCTCTCCTCCTTCCCCCTTTTTCCTTTGTTTTCAGCTCAGTCTAGATGTTCACATGCACTAAGGGACATGGTACACTGGGGAAATATTGGTGGGAGAAGAACATTTGGACTGGATGATCCTGGAGGTCTTTCCCAACATTGATGATTCTATGATTCAGTCACTGAAGCAAAACTCCCATTATTCATCCAGCTCCATGCCAGCATCTGCAGAGGGCTTGCCACAGAAGTGGGCTGTAGGGCAGCCCACACCATTCATCTCAGAGATGTGTTAATGTAACCCTGGGGTGACAATGCACGTGTCAGTGGGTAAACTCTTTCAACAGATGCTCAAAGGCAGCCTGGAGATGGGAGAATTATATTTTAGAGGCCTACAGGGTATGTCTGGAGTGACAACTCTCTCTTGGTTTCAGTATCGTGAGAGGCATTTTTGGAACTCATCTCACATCGAACTGTGGGCAAAAGCATAGAGCATGAAGAGGAAAGCTGGTAAGTCAAACACAGCTGAAAACCACACTCGTCAGAGGTAAGGAAACCAAGAGTAACCCAATGCAGATAAGAGCATGTGACTGCAGAGATGGTACAGATAGGAACGTGAGCTGTAACATCGTGTACAAGGGGAATTTGGTCAGCCAGGAACAACCACAAAAGAGGCGTAGTGTGGTTTGTGTCAGGAGGAGGAACGGATGTTGTCTGAAAACCTTGCAAATTAAAACGGCCTCACGCAGGGGACAGCACTCAGTAAAGCTGACTGACCTAAAATTGTGAGCACTGTGGGCTTGGCTGCTTCTCACGTTTGTGTTTGCACGGGAGGAACTGGAGACAGGATGCTCTCTGCTGAGCGAAGCCCGAATTTGTGCTCTGAGGCCAAAACTAAGAGTTGACTTGAGTCTATACAACTTGGTAACTTAAAATACGAGTTCTGAGATCTGACTTTCCCATGAAGGAAATATTCAGTCAACGTCTATCCAGATCCTTCAAGGCAGCCCATGAGATCCTGCAGCCCACTGCAGTCAATAAAGCCCTGGAGCAGTGACAAACTCAGGGATAGGCTCAAGGGACTTGTTGTGTGGCATCTCCTAATGACTTCCAGTCTGGGAGCTTGATTGCAAGACAGAGGTGCATTCTCTGCCCTCTTGTCTCCTATTTAAAGCTATGCTAAATAGTTACTCACTTGGGTTTACCTTCTCCATCTGTGTCAGATTGTTCCTCTCACATCTTCGTTGTGACACAGTGATTTGACAATAAGTCATTCTACCCATCAGTCTTAATTAAGGATTATGGTCAGAGAATTTTAAGCACTCTACCAATAAAACCCCTCCAATTATTTGTAGACGTCTCAGTGTGCTGAAGACCTCTCATGTAATCTACTCTGAAAGGCAGCTGAAGAATGAAGTAAAATTGACTTGATCTGCCTGGGGTTTCTGATTAATACTAGAAAAATAGAGTATATTACTATGAGACTGGTCAGAAAATGAAACAGGTGTGCAATGAAGCTGTGGAATCTTTATTACTGGAGATATTCAGAACCCAAGAGGATGTGGTCCTGAATACCCTCTGAGGTTGGGTATGATGTTAAAGATAGCCCTGCTTCAAGCAGAGTATTGGACCCAACGACACCTGCAGGTTCTTTCCAGCTTAAATTATTCCACAGGAATGTGACAAACCTAATTTTGAGTTCTTCCAGACTTGCCATCATGTGTGCTTCTATTCTGCTCTCTCGGTTTTCTGGGCTGAGGTCTGGGAGAGGACTGTTGTTTCCAGTTTGTAATGGAACAATGGGGAATGTGGCACACTCAAATATCACTGTTTGGAAACTACGTTAATTGAAAATTGAACTGATTGTGGCACTTTGAAGGGAGATTAATGGGGGAATAATATTCCAAACTCAAGCTGTCTTACTTCAGCCTCACATCCTTGTAAAATAACCTGTTTATTTTCCCAGTGAATTCCTAATCTCACTACCCATGTGTAAATCACTCTCTTCCCTGTATTGGCTGGTTATCTTTATCAGTGTCACATGAATCTAAAGGAACTACTTAGTTGGTGTATTAATCATGAGAGTCACATCGAAAATTCCCTCTGAAATAAAAAAAGAATGACTTTAAACTAAAATATGGGAATTTTAGGTTAGAGGTTAGGATGAAATTCTTTATCACAAGGAATTGAGATCTGGCACTGCTGTCCAGAGAAGCTTTGGGTCCTCCATCCCAGGAGGTGCTCAAGGCCAGGCTGAATGGGGCTTTGGACAGTCTGAGCTGGTGGGGGACAGCCAGCCCATGGTGGGGGGGTTGGAACTGGATGATCTTTAGTGTCCCTTCCAATCTAAGCCATTCTGTGATTCTATGATTTCTCTCTGAAAAAGCATTCCCCATACGAAATACCAGGGTTAAAAATAAGCATGGTGTTCTCTGGCTGCCGCTGGATGTTTGCCAGCTTGGAATGAATTTTGAATAAGGTTTTGGTTAAATGCTACTTTTAGGCTGCAAACAAGGAAGATTTCAGACACGTGTGGAGATCTATGAAATTAAGAATTTTGAAAATTATGAATTTTGAAAATTAGGAAATTATTTTTCCCCCAAACCCAGAGCAAGATAAAGAAAGATGGTGAACAAACAAAGCAAAACAGAGCTACATCCATGGCGAGGCAAACCTTCCAGCCATAGATATGATTACTGAGGGAATGAGGGAAAGCAGGACTTCCGCAGCATTCCAGAGGTTTAACATTTTATTTCTTTGCAGAAACTAAAGAACTGACTTCCAAAACCCCCCAGTTCTTTTGTCTAGGGAAATCACTCATAGAGAATGCAACAAAGATGTGCTTTCCTAACTGTGCAGATTAGAACTTAGTGACATCAAACTGGGAGATAGGAGCTGACCAGAAATATTTACAATCATAAACAAGAATAGTTGTGCTGGATTACTTGGATCCCCCTGGCTTAGACTCATGCCTTCTTTCTTTTGGCTTTTTCCTGCCAGACATGCCCCCAAATAGCTCAGACTTCTTTGCTGGTTCTTTTAAGTTTATTGCTGGTTTCCCAAGAGCTGGCATTTCCCTCTCAGGACTCCACTTCTGTAGTTACCAAAGAAGTGAGCTTTCTTTCAAATCCAAATTAAATTTCCAGCCCTCATAGCTGTGGAGGAAAACTAAGCATGGCCAAACTCTAACCTGAAGTCAAATACAGATATTATTTTCCCGTGTCTTCCCAAAAGTAAAATCGGAGATCGTGTTTTATTGACTTCACTCTGGACTGTTGACTCAAAATGTTCATCAAGAGCACAGGCAAGCTGTCTAGTTCTTATTCATTGTTTGTTGAGCTTGTAAGTGAATTTACACACCGAGTTCGCCAGCAGCAATCCTGAAAATACTCTGAATTCTGTGGTCCTCTCTCAGAACCAAATGGTTACCCCTCTCCCAGATTTTCCTTCTGAAATTCCAGGGTGCAAGTCATGGCATTCAGGGCTGTTTTGTGTAAGTAACCAGAAATTGCAACATCTTGCATTCAGGAAGGCAAGGTTTTGAAATGAAGATATCGACATTGTAAGTACACACAACTCTGGTATCCAAACATGCCACAGTGAATTGCTGGAGGAGAAAAAAAAAGTTCATTTAATAATAAATATCAGCTGTTATATTATTAGGGCAAAAAGTAATGGGCTCTTTATTTCTCCAAGCATTCCTTCACAGCTGTACAACCACCACTGCCTGGTTCATTCAGCAGAGTGAGAGTGAGACGCTGGAACAAAGTTGAGCCTATGGCCAAGACCATAGGCATGGAGGAGCACATGGGAGACCAGCAGTTTATCCTGAAAGCTGCAGGAGATTGTACATCATTAAGAAAGTGCAAGTTGAAAACAGAAGGTGATGGAATTTCAGACAGTGCCTTGTCCAGCTGCACCTCTGGATGGTAGGTCCAAAAAAAGTGAGTTGGGATGAGCATGAAGGCAAACCTCTCTAAGGGCTGCAAAGCTCAGATTACAGATTACCTTGAATGAGACCATGCCTCTTGTCACAGGCCTTTTCCACTCATTTAAACCTTCTCTCTGTTCTCCTGTGCCATACCCTGGCTGGTAGCCCAAGATCCTCCCTACCGACTGCAGTTGTGTTGTGCATCTGTAAATCAACATCATCCCTGGGAGCTCAGTGGCATTATGCTGATTTACTTGAGCACAGGGTCTGGCCCTGCTGTTGTGTGTGATTTAAACAAGATGTTCCTCAGACTGAGGCATAAGTGAATAAATGATACTTGACATTTTGGAGCAGCTCATGCTCATTAAAAAGCATTTCATGTTCCAGCAGACTCACTCTGGTCGTTTAATCACTTAACTCCACTTAGCTTTCTCCTGCTCCCCTGATCTCAGCTCTGTATTATAGAACTGTAGAATTATAAAGGTTGGAAAACACCACTAAGATCATCATAGCCCTGGATTTGCATATGACACCTCTCCCTCCTATTACCTCCCTAAGAAAACCTTATAATGGGAGGGCTGATTTGGTCGTTTTCTGGTGAGGTAAGATGCCCTTCAGGACTGTTATTCCTTCAGGGGAAAGGAAGAACCACAGCAACACCGAGGGAGATGGAAAGGGGCAGAGACCTTGTAAAACCAGACTTGAAATTTAAAGTTGGAAAGACCGTCCTTCAAATTCCTACTCAAAATGGTAAGAACTGAACTTAAACTCACAAAGAACAGACTTTAACAGTGTGAGCTAGAATCAGAGAATCATTAAGATTGGAAAAGAACCTCTGAGATCCCCCAAAGCCAACCCCAACCCACCCCACCATGCCCACTGACCACTCCCCTCAGTGCCACATCTCCATGTTTCTGGAACATCTCCAGTGATGGTGACCCACCACCAGCCTGGGCAGCTGTTCCACTGCATCACCACTCTTTCTGAGAAGAAATTTCTCCTAATATCCAACCTGAACCTCCCCTGGAACAACTTGAGGCCATTATCTCTAGTGCTAAGTTTCAGGTTCCTGCTTTACAATGGTGATTTTGGTAGTTTGTTATCTTCCCATCAGGCAATAAAGCATATTTAACAAGTATTACACATGCTATTTTGATACAAGAACTGGTAGATATACTCCAGATAGACTGGCTGAGTAGCCTAGTTGGCTCACAGCACTGCCTACATCCTGCTTCATAGGTGGCCACAATCACTCATTGAAGCTCTCCTCCCTCCCCACGTGCATGCACATGACAGATTGAAATGATGCTTGCAATACACCTGCTGCTTCAGATAAATCATTCACCATTGCTGCATCCAGTGTTCCTCCTACAGAAAATGTATATAGGGCTGCATATAAAAAACCAGCTGTTAGCACTTTGGCAGATATCAATCCTTCCCTTCTGCAAAGGGGTGTTGATTCCAAATAGACATATTTTGTGTTTAACTTCTTTTTCTTGCTTAAGTTTGGCTGCTTAAATGTCTTCTATTTTCCATGAGCAGATGAAGGCATTTCAGCAGAGCTAATGTTACTTGTTAATCTTCATGGCATTCAGAGGAGCACAGAAAAATGGAAAATTCTTTGCAGAGTTTTTGTTCTTCGAGAGAGAGAGAAGTGGAGAGATTTAGAACTGCCTGTTTCTCAGCCAGCAGCAAACTGAGCCTTCTGCTTCTCACAAGGGAAAAATATGCATGTTTTTATGTGCATCTAAATCTGACTTGTCTACCTCTGGTTCGGTATTACCACATTTTATAGGTTCATCTATATTGTACATTGTATTCCTCTGTCCACTGTTGGCCAGCATAGTGAACCTGCTACACTGGCTATCCCAAAAGCCTTGGTGTATGAAGTCACACTTTGAGTGGTGGTGTCTGGGAAGAAAGCAGATGGGTGCTCTGAAACCATCAATGGAGAATGGGGGCAGTTGGCATCCGTTGGGTTAATCCATGATCCTTTCAATATCTAAAGGGGGATATAAGAAAGAAGAGGACAGACTCTTCAGCGGGGTCTATTCTGATAGGACAAGGGAAAATGATTTCAGACTAAAAGAGAGGAGGTTTAGATTGGATATAAGGAAAAAACTCTTTACAGTCTGGGTGATGAGGCACTGGCACAGGTTGCTCAGATAGGTGGTGGGTGCCCCGTGCTTGGAGGCATTCAAGTTCAACTGGATGGGGCTCTGAGCACCTGACGGAGCTGTGAGTGTCTCTGTTTATTGCGGGGGAGTTGGACCAGATGACCTTTCAGGGTCCCTTCCATCTCCAATGATTCTGTGATTCTAGGATAGTGTGTTTGTAGAAGGGCCCTGATCTCAAATAGGGCCGTGTGAAAGGAGTCACCACTCATTTCAGCCTTGTGCGTGACAGGAATAGAGAGCTTAAATTTGGATCCTCTGAAACCATCTAGTTTTGGTATGACTAAATGAGTAGGGGAAAGCTATGGGAGGAATGAATTTATGTTCAAAGAGTGCTTGAAAGTACAGAACAGCCTAGCCAAAGGGATGACATTCTACAAAAGCCTCCATAGTTAGGTTTTACGGTGGTTATATTTCATACTCACAAAGAGCAGCATCTGCTTGTGCCCAGTTAACAGTCTTCACTCTGCAAGGGCAGCACTCCAGGGAACCACCCTGCATTGTCTGTGCTGTGTGAGATGAAGGCATCACACAGCTGTGAATGGAACGAGGCACCCCTGTTGACATCAATACTGTCAGTGTATCAGGTGGCATGAGAGCATCCTTCAAAATAACCACTGCAGCCACATTAGGAGAGCAGCAGAACGAAGAAGATTACAGTATGCTTTGGGACAAGGAATGGAAGGATGCCTTGCCCACTTTGCCTTTTGTCACTGCTTTGTTTTTTCTCTCTGCAATTTTCTATAGTTCTACATCTGACAATTAGGGGCATGACCAGAGAGATGTCATGCACTCTTCTACTCCACTGAAAGTTAGTGCAAATAGTGCAGGAAACAGTTTTGAAATGAGGGATAGGCATGGGCCTCATACAAGTTGTGTTGGGTTTGTGTTTACATACTGTGCTTGGGAAGAGCTGGAAGAATTTGGAGTATAGGGTGTTCTGTCCTGTTCCTTTCCATTCAGATAAAAGAAAGCTTGGCTAAACACAAAGATTTGGGCTCTAGCACGTTCCAGTGTTCAAATTTGAGTCTGTGTGTGAAGCTTACTCACACCTAAATAATAGAAATAGGACTGGGGCTAGATGTACTCCTGAATTACACCAAAGTGGTGTTGTAGAAATCACCTGGGATATGTGTTAAGGGAGAATGCCTTCTACAGTGTGGCTGTTCTTCCCAAGGGGAACCTCATTATCGGGTTTCACTTGTAAGCGTAAGGAAATGCGTGCCACCAGATTGCTGTCACTTGTGTGCAAGTCAGAGAGCAACTGGGACAAAGCTTTCTGTCTTCTGTTTCTCTCTCCTGAATGTTATCTGATACTGACGTTAGTCTATGAATGGGATCAAGGCACTACAACCATCTCATCTGCTGCCAAGACCTGGGGAGTTCCATCTGGAACAAGTGTTTGTGCAACTGCCTTTGGTCAGCAGTGTTCCCATTCCTCGCTGCTGGGACCTGAGTGCTTTTTGAAATCAGGCCAATCGTTCAATGCTTATCATTTAGAAGAGGATAAAAGGTTAGTCCCTTTTTCCACTTGTAGTTAGCCAGGCGAGGAATGCTAGCATGTCTGCATGAGCGGCAGGACATGGATGCATTTCTGGAACATCAGTGTGCTGGAGTGTTCTTATGCACTGTACCATATGTTGGAGCATTTTTTTGCCCAGCTCTTCCTCCTATGCGAAGCACACTAGCATCAAAAGAAATGCCATAACTAAACAGTGACACAGGGAGGAACGTCCTTAAATTTCATCAATGGTAAACCAGAATTTTTATAAGTAGTTGAAACTGAACTGTGCTTAAGAGAAGGGTTTCAGCATCTGAATTAGCACGTTTCTAACCATTGCTGTCCAGCAAGAAAGAAAGGCTGGAGCCAACCAAATTTATTCTCTGTTATCCTGAAAGCCATAAGCTTACGGGTATTGAAACCACCCAATGAAAAGTGTCCTAGAATCATAGAATCGTTTGAGTTGGAAGGGACCCATAAAAGCCACCTAGTCCAAGTTCCCTGCAATGAACAGTTTTCAGACACATCATCACTTCCCATCTTTGTATACTAATAATGAACTCATTCCCATCTTTCTATATCCACAATGAACTGTAGGATATCATTGAGCTCCCTCTTCTTGAACACAGGAATACCAGGTCCACCTAAAGGAGGTCCATAGGCAGGAAAAGACACAAAGGAGATATTTTCATGAGAATCAATAAAGGCTTCTTTTTATTTTAATTCCCTTTTTACATACATCCGTGGTTTGTCATTTTCCGCTCATTACTTTGGTCCGTACAGAAAGCAGAAGTGGAGGAATGTAAACCAAACGTCTGCCTGACAACACACACAAGGCAATGTCCTCGCAACATGTACAAAGAAATCACAGTTTTGCCCATAAGTTTTTCAGTCTTGTCCCTCCTCTGAAGTGAAACAAGGTCTTAAATCCACTTCAGTGAAATCACTGGGGTAGGAGAGGGAAGAGCACAACCCAGCTCTTCTCCCTCCTGCTCATCATAGGAAGAAAAGGAGCCAATATCCCACTGGAAAGAGCCTGGCAGACCACTGGGAATGGCCAAGTCCTTTTTCTAATGCCCACATCCCATCACCTCTGGTGACCACCATGGTTTGTTCACCCTGAAGTTGCTGAGAAGAAGCAAGGAGTTTTAGCAGATCTGTCTCTTCATGCATGCCTCAGCTCATGCAAATGTCAAGAGTTTGACATCATGTTTTTGGACATGGGGGTGGGTGATGGCGCTTGGATGCAGCTGACCTTCTGCCACCAACTGCCTTTCCTCTTCCACCAACTCTACTTAAACCCAACCTGTCAAAATATTTCACCTCTATCAGCAAAAATCTTCTTGCTCATCCTTCCCTGAAGCCCTGGAGGAAGAGTGACTAATTTAGACAGAGAAAAAATAAAAAGGTAAAAGCTCAGCCTGGCAGGAAACATCCAGCTCTATATTTAGAAGGGCTCATGCCTGTTGCAGTGCTCTGTTTTAAGTGGATGCTGTTTCCCTGGTGAAGTCATTGTTTTGCCTTCTGTTTTAGGTACCTCAGATCTACTCTGCTTGGAGAACATTCTTCGTTAAACTTGTTTTAAGTGGTCTCTCACATGGCCATTGTATCTCTTCTTCAGAGGACACAGACACAAGCATTTGGAAACCCAGTGCACATTCATTCCATCCATTTCAAACATTTTAATCCTATGCCTTTTTCCATCAAAATACCATGTCCCCACATGTAGAAGCCACCCCCGTTACAAAACCTAATGTTGGCATTTGTCAAACATTTTGAGAGAGGCAACTGCTATTCAGGCCACCATCTCCCCCTTCATCTCTGCTTTCTCGTGCTGTAGTGTTACTGATTTAAAGCAAAAAGCCACCCTGAATTATGTGTGGTAGGTAAAGTTTTGGGGGCAGGAGAAGGGTGAGGTCATTTATCTGAATGTCTTTTTCCTCCTGTGAATTGAAGGGTAAATCCCACTCCATGGAAATCAATAGAAGTCTTGGAGTTGGTTTTCATGGTGTCAGGATTTAATTCCATACTGCATATGAAATATGCAGATATGGCACATCTGGTCTTGTTACCCACCACGCTGTTTGCCCAGAGCAAGGAATATAATCAAATATCATCACATTCTTTAGTTCATATACAAAAAAAAATCACAATTCCTAAGGTCAAAGAGAGAGGTTTCTCTGTGGGACTCTGGAGAAATGGGTTTGACAACCAGATTCTTGTGCTAAGATTACCCTAATGTATTTACTTTTTTTTTTTTCCCCCAAAGAAAAAAAGAAGGAAAAAGACCCAGTGAGAATCAGGAAGAGAAATTTGCACAGGATTTGTTGAATCCCCCATTTGCTCTTTACACTTTCTGCTTAGGAGGGAGTCTGATCATGCAGCAGTGTCCAGCTCTGTTCAATCTATGCTGGATAGGGGGACCTGCCTGAAAAGAAGACAAACTTATAGGACTCCTTATTTACTGATGCTCATCTGGTTCAGCTCTTCCTTCCCTTTTTCTTTTGTTCCTGGCCCCTGTGCAGTGTGTCACACTGAGGTGACCTCCAGCCCAGCCCTGCCTCTCTGGAGTCTAGCAAATCCATTCCAAATTAGGACAGAATTTGTTGTGCTCTTGCAAATACTGCCTTTGGTTCCCTTCCAAAGCAACACTGCTGCCCGTCAGTACTGATGCATTCAACCTGGTGACAGTCCTGGTTGGGTACACACCAGAGATGCAAAGGCAACTCAAGAAACAGTTCTGAAGTGCCCCCCCAAAGCAACACTAATGGACCAACCTAGAGAAAGATACAAAAACCACACGGGCAGACCAGAGCATTAACATTAAAATAATCATAAACAGCAATATTTTTTCTGACACAACAGTGTCACATCTAAACCCAAGCCCCTTGACAATGGAAATACGGTGGGTGAGCTTTGCAGGCCATACTGAACGGCTCAAGTTCTTCAATGAGCAAAACACGATCAAGTTCAGTTGGAGGCTGAAATTCTATGCTGAGGTCGGCAAACCTTTCCTTGGTCCGTGGGAAAGGTTTCACTGAACATTACTTGATAGTCCTTTTAATGCTCCCCTGTGACTTCCATTAGTTTCTCACATTCTTTTTCCCACTTGCCTCTCAGATCCTGGCAACATTATCTTGAGCTTTGAAACTGTGGGGCTAGCTGAAACCTGAAAGCTGGCATGAAAACTTGAAGTTCACGTGCAAGTAAGATAGAAAAAAAAAAAAAAGAAAAAAGAAGGGGCTAAGAAAAATCCCTACCAGCTGAAACAGCTGAGTATGGCTATGTGACCACAGTGGGGAGAACAGAGTAATCTGGGCAGGCACAGATAAAACACAATCATTTCATGTGATGGCTGATGTCTTGGGTGTCATTTAATCCCAAACAGCAAGCTGGGTGTCCAATTCTCAGCAGACTACTTCTGTAGTTAGAGATGGAAGCTTTATTTTAATTCCATTATGCAAATTGTAAATGAGTCCTGAACTGTGGTCCAGATTCAGATCTGTTTTGCCTTGGCATACGACCAAGTTAACTCAATTAACTTCAGAGGAGCAGCTCCTGCCTTCTGCCAGTGAATATAAAATCAACATCGGATCTGTTCCTGACTGTCCTGCCCTAGGGATTGGCTTCACATTGCTCTGTCCACTGGTTTTATCTGTTCTCTCCACCACAGAGGACTCCTCCTGCCAAGGAGAAGCCAGAACATGAGATACTCCACGGTAACCATCAGAGCATTCAACAGAACATGATGAGATAAATAAAAAATGACTTCTTATGACTTTTTTTCTTGTTTATAATCATTCTCAAACTTAAAGGAAGCTAGTCCGGTTCTTACTCTTGGTTCACTTGTCTTAAAATTGCACCAAAAATAAAAGACTACATTGTCACACCAATGTTTCAGCTCTGTCAGGGTGCCAATGCTCTGCACCCAATGCAATGCATATGATGTGATGAGGGTGTGGTACAGCTGATCTGAGCAAATTATGTTCCCATCCCGATGTTTCAGATTGGTTTTGATTCTGAGAGTTGAAATTGGCTTCGAGCCATTAAAAAGCCTGGATCTGCATCCAGGAAAAATGGAAAAGAAGAAATGCTTAAAGGAGTTCTTTAAATAAGTTTTAGGTGTTTCTTTTTCTAGGGCCAGGCTGGAAAGAAAGGAAAGTAAATGTAGAGAAAAACTCCAGCCAACCTGAATTTAGAATCATAGAATCATGGGATCATTAAGGTTGGAAAAGACCTCTAAGATCATCTAAACCAACCACCAGCCCAACCCCGCCATGCCCAATGAACCACACCCCTAAAATCTGAGGGTAGAAGAGAAGAGGTGTCCACTCAGCAGAGATAATCAGCAGATTGTCCTTTTTTTGGGGCTTTTCTACCCACTAGGAAGAAGCAGTGTCAAGATCCAAGAAAGCTGCTTGTTCTATCTCCCCTATTGCTCTGGACCACCACCACCTAATGCTACAGGTGAAGTAGGGGACTGCTAGCAGTGAGAGAAGACCAAGTCTCAGTTTCAGCTTCAACTGCTGGACTTTCAGTAGATCTCTGCTCTAACATCTTCAGAAGCACTTACAAATCAAGGAGTAGTGAGTGAAGACATTTACGAGCACTGAATAAAAAGTACTAGGATTTGGAGATCCTCCGCTTACTATCAGCCTTCATATACAGACACCAAATAAACTTGGGGCTAACCACTAAATGAAGCTCATTAACAACACTTCTGGTAAGACTTTCAGGGCAAGGTCACTGTTTTTCATTCAGTTGGTCCTGATGTCTCTGAGCTTTTACATGACCAGGTGGGTTCTCAGCTGTGTGTCCATGCACCTCCGTGCACCCCAAAGAAAATGAGAAAACCAGGGAGACCAGATTTCTGGCTCAGACTTTCCAGGCAACATGTCATTATTGGAAAAACCACCAATATTTTAGTATCCTTTAGTTAATCATCTGTCTTTGCAACAACCCACCTCTGCTTTCTTTTGCTCTCCCACCCTTAGATATGACTTAAGCTTAAGTTCTGATTTTGTGAGAGGCCATAAAAATAGTTTGAGTGGAACAGGGTGAGCCCAATAACTTTTATACAAATGGAACTGCTGTCTCAAAACAATACGTTCCTTTGGGCCAACAGTATTTGCTGTCCAATAGGCTCAACCTTTCTCCTCTGTAGGCAAAAATAGGAGAGCTGTCTTCCAATGGACATCCACAGAGATGGACATCCCCCTCATTTTACTCACACCATTTATGAAACATTATGTTTTGAGGCAAATTTAGACATCCCTGGCTGATCACGATGGAAATTTATTTATAGGGTCTTTCGCAAACCCATTTCCTTTACAGTTTAATATTTTTTCTCATTTCAAGATACTCTAGAGGAATGGGATATAAAATCTACTCTGTCTGGAGAGTCACACTGGATGCCTGAACACCTCTGTTGCTTGCCAGGAATATCATATATGTCCATATATTTATGCTGCAGAATGTGGCAACCTGTCAGCAATAGAAGTAAAAATAATAAGAAGAAAAAAATCAAACAGAAAACGTGTTCCATTATATTAAAAATAAATAAATACATCAATTTCCCTAGACTTGCCCGAGAGTGCAACACGATTTCTCCCCCAGCACATGTTCTTAATGGGAAAGTGGCACAGTGAAGACCTTCCTTAATCTGCCCATGGCCTTAAAGTAAATCTTCCTTACATGCTGAATGATTTACAATTTGCAGCCACCAGAGCAATGCTGATTTGTGACAAAGGCTACATGGCTGTGGAGGCACACACCAAATCCTTAACCCCAAAGGCTGGAAAGTGTTGCCCCAGATCATTTTCCTTTTGCTTCCTCTTACAGCCAAAATGTCACAAAATTCAGATTAAAGCCCGAAAGAGAGGATGTGAACCATGATACTGCTGCATAACTTTCTATGGGAAGGCACAGATGGGCTTTGGCAAACTCATGGGCAACAATAGGCAGAGAAATGCACAGTTGTATAAGAAGCAACACTGCACACGAAAGGACTTCACAGGTTCATGCAACCTCTCCCTTGAAGGTCAACTCTTAAAGTGCTTTCTCTTATTTCATGCAGTCCTATCTCAAGTGAAAGAAACACTGAAGAGAGTGAGAGATACAGATGAGTTGAGGACGTCCTTGTTATCAGTCATCCCACTTGCAGCTTTCAATGAATTCTAGGTGGAAGTTATGCAGAAAAAAGTAGCCCTTGGAAAAACAAGAAAACAAAACCCACTGAGATGCCTTAACTTTTTGAAAGACTGGATTCAGAAGTCTAAAAACTTTTAAGACAGTCATTGAATCCATCCAAACAATAAAAGGAATAAAAACGAGATCTTCATGCTTAGTGTATTTTCAGTCTTTAAAACCAGAACATTCTTACCAGCTCTGTGGATGTTCTGCAGCTTTCAGCCAATTGCCCATAAACAAATAAAGGAAGCCAGTTCCTGGCTGAGCAGTTCAATTTTTGGGATAACTTTGTCAACTGATTTGGCTCTAATATGCATCAGACAAGATGCAGCAGAGTTGAGGAATGGTGAGGAAGGGGACAAGACATGATCTCATCTGAACTAAGAAAAAGCAGTTTAAAGAAGGTGTAAAAACAATTGTCTGCACAAGTGCAGGCGAAGCAGAAATGATGAGGAACTGCCAAAAATCATCCTTAAGAAACACGAGTCCAAGAAACATTAACATTTCTATGTCTATTCAGAAAGGAGGTAGATCAAGTAGAATGGACTCAGGATTATTAGCAGACTGAGCTGCTATGGGTGGGATAGATGAGGTGCAGGGCTGGGTACCACAAGATGAACCTGCCAGAGAAGGAGATTCCTGCCCAAGTCCAGCATCTCAGTGGCAACCAGTCCTGTGTATTGCCAGCTGGTTTACAGGAAGGGAAGAAAAGGACATAAAGCTGACGCCATGGAGGAAGGAAAGGTGGTGAAATAGAGGCAACCAGGTTCATCAAGCCTTTGCATCCTCTAGAAGTGAGCTTGAGGATGTCTCTGCCCATGTGTAAATCAGACAGAATGGGAACTGTCACCCTGTAGAGGAAAGGACCTTTGCATGGGGATAAAATGACATGGAATCATAGAACCATAGAATCAGTTGAGTTGGAAGGGACCCTTAGTGGCCATCTAAGTCCAGCTCCCCTGTAAAGAACAGGGACAGCTCTCAGCCCTGTCCTTGCAATGCCTGCATCTTCTGGTGATGGAGAAAAGTGAAGGTGACCACATTCCATACCTAAACATTTTGGCTCTCTGCCGTTCCAGGACAAATGAAAACAGCAAATTTTGGTTTCTTCTCTGTTTCAAAGCAACATGGGTCTAATCTTTTCCTCTCAAAGTAGAGAATGTCCTTGGATCGCTGGCTAATACAGCACAGCCTATACGCTCAGCCAACAGTGCAGTCTGCAATCAGCACAAGAAGGACAGGAACAGACTTTGACGTTACATTCTACCATATCTTTAAAAGCAGAAGTATTCCCCTCTTATGGTATAGGCATTTTCCCTTTATTTTTCCTGAACACGAGCACCAAGGGAAAAGAATCTATTGTGTATGATTGATATTTGAAAAGATCAAGAAAAGACCTCTTCCCATGCACATTCCTCGTGCATGTAAATTTTATCTACATTTAACATCAGTTTTTAAGCACTTATTCTCAACAAGCTAGTGATGAATGCATTTCTGTTTATGAAGGGTGTTGAATTTGTTTATAACTCACTTTATGGGTTTTGCTAATTCCCTGAACTTTGCTAAGCAATTGCCAAACATGTTATTAATCTTGAGTTCTCTGTAAGAAACACAAATAAACAGTGAGTCACTAGTGTTTTTGGTGTTTTGTTGGTGGCTTTTATTTTGTATGCCTTTTTGTTTTGTCCCACCAGTGAAATGATACCAAGTAATTCCTCTGAGTGAGAAAAAAAAAAGGAAGGTCACTGCATCTACTTGGCACGATTTAAGCACAACGTACTTCTGGAAGGGCAGAAAACCAGAGCCAGCATACTCAATGTGTTTCTCTCTCATTGGCAGCTCAGCCACACGGGATGCTGAATAACAGCTGTACACACTCTGGTAAGAACTTCTGCCCCTTTGATTCCCTCCTGAGGCTGTGCCAATGTCTGCGAGGAAAAGGCGAGCAGCGAGCAGAGCAGGGCTGACCCAGATTTCTGCAGAGCTCTCCATGCCAAACTTTCACTAGAGCTGACTTCTCTTGCAAGATTACTTAACCTCTCTGTAATACTACTGTTAGCATTGTTGTTATTGCTCGTAGAAGCAACAAGAACAATAAGAGAGCATGAGGAAAAGAAAAAAAAAGGTTATGCTTTGCAAACCCGCTGTTGCAATAGCTGCCGTTTGGTGGTAAATGGTTATGAGGAGTTTTGAGTTATTCTGATGATACAAAATAAGGAAAAAAACCCCAAACATCACAAATAAATACTGGCTTTTAAAGACTGGCTCATGTAGGTCTGCAGCTGTTTGAGAGGTGCTTCAGTGCCTTGAAGAGGATTGCTTCTTAGCCACCACGCTCCCTACCAAGTCCAAATCAAAAACCCAGAGATGCCAAGGGGAGGAGGTTTGTTACTACACTGGGCTTCAACCTGAGAGGTTGCCTAAAGAAGATGTGAGACACAGAAAACAGAGTCAAGATCTCTAGGCTCACCCTGACCACCTTCAGAATTTTGGAGAATTTAGTCCTTAATACATACTGAGAGCTTGCAGTGTGAAGTGACTGGATGCATCTCAGAAGTGCTGGTTGGTATGCCACAGCAGACATATCTAAAGGATCAGGAGAGATGGTAAGACATTCCATTGCTGCATCCTAATAGACTTCTACAAACTGCTCCAATGACTGATCTCTGCTCCATTTCAGTAACAGCCAGGAGGAGTAAAAAATACTTCAGCTTCCAGAAACTTGTCCGGAAGAAATAAAACAACCACGAGGGTCTGACTCTCAGAATGCAGCAAAGGAGCAGTGACATACAATGGGCTGAAGAGAGGATCCAGGCCAGCTCAACCAGAGTCTTTTCTTTGAGGAAGTGACAGGTTTGGTCACTGTTCCTAATTTCCCATTACTGTGAAATTCTGAATCATGCTTTAGAACTGGAAGAGACCTTTTTCTAGCTGCTCAGCTGGTTGAAGTGTGAAGAACAAAACACTGTTGGCCAACAAGAGCCATATCTCTTTGTCATTGGTGAAGACATGAGTTGTGTCAGGAAACAACCTTCTGGCTATCCTTGCAAAAACCACCAGCAAGTGACAAAATACTCTGGTCTCTCTCTCTTGTAGGAATCAGGCATTTCACAGAACCATAGAATGGTTGGGTTGAAAGGGACCTTAAAGTCAATCCAGTTTCAATCGTGGACTGGTTGCCCCCCACCAGCTCAGGCTGCCCAGGGCCCCATCCAGCTTGGCCTTGAGCACCTCCAGGGATGGAGCACCCACAGCATCCCTGGGCAGCCTGTACCAGTGCCTCTCCACTCCGACTAAAGATTTTCTTCTGAACATCTAACCTAAATGTTCTTGTGCTCTTCCCTTCTCAGGCAACTCCAATATTTCCTCTTCTAAGCATCTCTAGGCAAAATCAGTGACTTTGGCTGAAATTATACTTAATCACACAGCTAAGATGCTGGCCAGACGTCTGTATGTGACTCAGTTGAATGTCCCGACCACAAAGAATGGGAAAGAACGAAGATGCTCAGAAGGCGACTGTCCATGAGCCATCTCTGTGCTTACACCCAGCAGATTCTGCCCTTGAGCCTCATGAAGGCAAGCTTGCCTGGCTGTATCTAGCATCTTGTGTTTCTCCTCATGAGTGTTTGGATTAGCGAGAAACTAGTAATTTAGAGGGGAAAATGAGAAGAAATGTGTAACTTTATAAGAACATTACTGGTGTCTGTTTCCATGAGCAGCCACAAAGAGGGAGGCTGAGATAGCGACCTTCTGAGCTGATTTTAGCCACACACACACACACAGACACACTAGTTGAAGATCTGCAAACATCCTTCCCCATCTCAAACTGCCTGGGAGCAGGCAGAGTGGGCCCATCTCCTCTGCTGTATCTGGAAGACTGAAAATGTCACACTGAAAATGTCACATATTCTGATAACTGCATTTCCCATCTTAAAATTGCACTGGTTTCTGGCTTGCTATGATACTCAAGTCAAGGAAGAAAGAATACAGTTTTTTGCCTTCATCTAGTGACCACGAGCTGTTAAACCTGCCCATCCCAGAGGAGCTTTTTGCCAAGGAGTGAGAATACCCAAGGGAAGAACATGTCCCAAGTTGTACCAAGCTGTCCATGTTGAGAACTTGGCTGCAAGAATGGGCAGCTATGGTACCCGAAGGGCCTTGGTCATTCTCATGTGTGCTACCAGACAGATGCAAAAAGGAAAGAGCAAACCAAACCAAAGATGCCCAGGGTGGCTTGTACCCTTGCAAGAAGATGACAATACATTCTCCCCGCAAGACTCTTGCTTTACTGGGTGAGATTCCCATCCTCCTTGGCTGCCCAAGTTCTCCAAAAAGTGAAAGGACCACGTGCTGCTGTGCAACCCTCCCCGCAAACTCTCAGTACCTCTGTTGTTCAGCAGGTAGCAAGGCCTGTGGAGGGCCTCCATTAACACTGGGGAGACTTAGATCACTGGGTATATGTGTGTGATCAACCACTGGCCACATTGGTGGCTTTTTTTTTTTTTTTTTTCCCATATAACTTAACCTCTTGTTCCACAGAACAGAGAAAAGGCATGGAAACCCTTGGCATCCATTGTGTGGCCTGATATTCTTTTGCCCACTAAATGCTCTCCAGGAACCTTTTTCATCCTTTTGTTTCTTCTCTTCTTCTCTTTACATCACTGTCTCTCTTTCTTCTTCAACAAGTACTGTGGGTCTGTCTCCATCATAAAGCCCAGAGCCATTCAGGTACTCCTCATCTTTGTTGTACTGCTCTGGTCCAGAAGAAGGCATAGAGTTTTCAGAAATAGAGCCATTTTTTACATAACCTGGTAAATTCCGGTGTCCATTGAGGGTCCCTGGTATAAGTCTTGTATTGAGATGAAGGGCAAGTGCCCCTCTCGTGGCTACATTTGTGATGCTGGTGTGGGAAACCATTGGTCCATAACTGTAGGTTGTGCTCCCACTTCGTGCTTTCCTTTTAAAATCAAGTGCTAATGTCCACCTGCTCCATGACTTCTTTATTTCTGCTTGGACCTGAGAGACAAGGGGGAAAAAAGCATGAGTGGAAAGAGAAGGGGAGAGAGAGCCATCAGAAGGAGGTAATGTCTGCACGGATGGGAACTCTCTGTAGGGTGAAATTGGAAGGAACATCTTGGGTTTTTGCTGCAGGACATAAAGAACTTATCTGTAGTTGCATTTCACCTTTAAACCCATAAACTTTGCCCACTGCAGCCTCATGTTTGTCCAAGAACATAATTCAGTGTGCATTCACTGATCAACTAAATTTTTACTGTGCAGCCACAGAGGGAATTAAAAGAAACAAAGACAGCTCAAAAACAATCTGAAAACTAAAGCATATCTTGCAAGTTTTAGCTTGAAGCAGAATAAAAAGATCAACAAAGCCTGGCCTAACAAAAGAGTTTGATGATTAATCAGCTATTCTATTAATCCACTTTTATTCCTGACACAGCTATGACACTGAGTGGTACTAAACAGCACTTGTGCTGGGAAAAGGAAAAAAAAAACCCAATTTTTTCCCCATTAGCTACTACTGCCAGTAGGTTATTAATTGCTGCAGACTGATCTGTATGTCTTATATGACCAAAATAATGTATGAACTTTCTGTGTGGGTGGATAGATCTTTCTGTGAGTACAAAGGCTGCATCTCTAAAATAAGAGGGGAGACTGATGTGCATCCACCTTACCACCCACATTTGGAACTAGCTTAACAAAGGTAGGACATAATTAAGAAGCTTATGACTCTTACCTCTCCATTGCAAAAACAGTATATGATGGCAACAAAAAATCCCTAGAACGAAAAAGAAATAGCACATTAATGTTAATCAAAAGAACTGAGATGTGAGAAAACCATCTACATTTTTTTGTTGGCCAATCGTTTACCCAGATCTTGGTGGGGTCAGTGGCTATTTTATCCCATCTTCACCCAGCAGGAATTGTGGAAGTGCATGAACGCAAGTTTTGTCCCCATCTCCTTTACAGTTTCTCTAAACTTTCATCTTCCCAGACCTACTGTTCACCTTTCGTTATTCACACCAGTTGACCATGATGATAGGTAGTAGAACGTAAGCCAAAAGTTAATCTCTCAGGAAAGGTGTACAGTGACCATGCAACACAACTTTGCTTGAAGAGAATTGCATATTCCTATTGTTGCACCTTATATAGGACCAGCCTAAATGAAACTGCATATTGCTCAAAGCTAGAACTGAGGAATCAATTCACAGGACTGAAAGACAGCTTGGGAGAAGTAAATTTGAACAAATTTGAAACAACATGTCTCTGGATCTCCACCAGTTTATGTCTAGTCTGGAGCTACATGGATATTGTGGGGCAAGTTATCTTTCAACAGCAACACACTAAACCTTTTTACGCTCCATTTTGCAAATATAAAACATACCTGCTGCTAAAATATTGTCAAATGATCTTGTGAATGAAATTTGGCATACTGTAAACACAACCCTGTTTCCAAAGAGAACATTCTGCACTCTCATTTCCCTCTTCTCTGTGTTGAATATCTCATAGTTTGTGTCCATAGTTTAACAGCTACAACACAGTTTATAGTTACCTGGAAAGAGTTGAACAGCATTTCATAGTGCATTTGAACTTGCCAAAGAATCCCTGACACATCTGTGTATGGCATAGCCATGAAAACAATATAGTGAACGCCAAACAGAGGCATAAGGACGAGGGTAGATTTCAGCAGCTTCCTGTAGCAATAAGGAAAGAGAAGGACACAGAGGAAGTCAGTGGATGGAATGAAACTCCCAGCCAGGCCAGTCCATCTCATACCTTGGGTGTCTGTCATGCATAATTTAATTCTGGCTTAACATGCGCCCTTGGCTAGTCCTGTATATCTTACATTTATAAAAGCATTGTGTCCATCTCCAGTTTCAAGCTATTTCTACTCTTATGATGTGTGACACAACCCCATCCATCCTTCAGCACGTCTCCCTCTCTACACACCTGTCCCCTTGGGATGCTGATGTAGATACTGGAGATGAAGGCACCAAGACTTTGTCTCAGACCATCCACTATTTTGGGAGAGGAACTTGGAAAGAAGGGGAGGAGTGACGTGGGCCTAGACCACTGACTCCATCTGGACCTGTCTGGGCAGGAAGGTTGGACCAGATGATCTCCAGGGAGCCTCAGCCTTTCTGTAATGCTGCAATTCTATCTAGCTTATTGAAGCAAGACATAAATGTCCACCCTGGGTTAGTGCCTTCTGTGCAATAGTAAGGAGGGAAGTGCACCTAGGAGCAGAATCATGCTAGGATGGTGCAGTATGGGGTAAGGAGGAGATCATCCTCTTAGGAGGCATTTTGAACAGCAGCATTCCTAGAGGATGCCCTGTTCCTGGGGACATTCAAGGTCAGGCTGGATGGGGCTCTGAGCACCCAATTGAGCTGTGGGTGTCTCTGTTCATTGCAGGGGAATTGGACCAGATGGTCTTTAAGGTTCCCTTCCAACTCAGTGATTCTATGAGTCTATGATCCACTGGAAAGAAACACAGAATCACAGAATGGCCAGGGTTGGAAGGGACCTCAAGGATCATGAATCTCCAACCCCCCTGCCACATGCAGGGCCACCAACCTCCTCATTTAATTCTAGACCAGTACTGGTCTAGTATACTAGCTCCAGTTTGAAAGAGAAGTTCCATCTCAGCACAAGACTTATAGCAAGGGGCAGGAGTGAACTACAATGAAGCCCTGAGTACCTGGCTGAGTTTGCTCCTGAGGGAACCAGCCTTGTCTGGAAGTGATGCTAATTGAAGGATTAAGCCTGCTGCCAAGAGTTACAGCAAGTCACTGAGTGCAGGCAACTATTGAGAGGGGCAGACATCGCTACCTGAAAGCCCTGGTACCATCTCTGTCCAGCAACTGAAAACCACTGAGGGAATGTAAAACATTAAGGAGGAGGCCTCATCCAAACCATAATTAATAGCAAGCTTCAGCCAGGGATAAATAAATAAATAGATAAATCAGATCTCTGACAGGGCAGCAAAGGAAAATGGAGTGATATTTTCCAGCCAAATCTCATTCCTGCTTCAAATGAAACATCTTGTGTTTGGAGAGTAAGATGGTAGCAATGAGCTCATGGTTTGCAGCCCAAATCACTCTGTTCTTCCCTCTCAGTGTGCGTCCCGCTGGTCTGTCAGCTCAACAGATGATGAGAAGCCTTGGGAGCTCTCAAGCAGCTGAGGTGGCTGAGCAATCTGCTTTTTCTGCCCCGTTTTGACTAAGCTACAAATACCCTGAATTATCAAGAGAATAGAGCTGGCAAGACAAAGGAAAACAAAACAAACAAGGAAATGCCAGATTTCCAGCAAAGTTTCAGGAAGCACCCAGTGAAGGGCAGGTTTAACAAACAGACCATGTTTTACAAAGCACAGGAGGGAAATAAGCAAAAATAAATAAAATGGTACAAGTATTAGGGGCATCAACAGCATAAACAATGCTTTTATTTTTACACTCTTGGTTCCAGGCCAGCACAGCCACTTCCAAACAGGCTGGAGGAACTGAACTTCTCTCTATTCTACAAGGCAAGTCCCATGCCTTGGATTGGAGAAGTTCAGGAGAGGTTTAAATGGCTGCTGATCATTTGCATTACACAGAAGATGACATTCTTCTTGCCTTGTTTTGGGTGTCTACAGTGTCTTCAGCTGAACCAACCACCCTGGGCTCCCTCTGTAGTCTAGTAGGGAAGCAGGGACTTTGAGCCACAACATGAGGAGGGTTTGTGACTCACCTGTACTGTTGTCGTGAGTCACACCTCCCTGCATTTGTTTCCCGTAGCTTGGTTGCTAGGACTCTGATAATATTGATAAAAAGAATAAAATTTACCTGGAAGAGGAAGAAAAAGAAACAACAACAAAATATAAAAGACATTCAGTCAGTGCTCAAGTTGTCCATTCAGTGTCTCCTCCAATGAGTCAAAGGGCTGACCTTGTGACTGCACTGTGTATGAGCTGGAAGATCTTCTCCTACGCAAGAGATGACCTCCCCAGGAAAGACCCAGTAGTTGATGGGTGGAATTACTTCAGCAATGTTTAATCCAAAGGGTTGTGAGGGAGAGCAATGGCCTTCTCCACGAAAGTGTAGGCATCCCAAATGAAAACACTGACATATGAACTATCCAGCCTGGGCTGCCTTTCACATGAAGGTGGCTTACAACTCTGTATGGGCCATTCTTATGGTCTTATAAACTTCTCAGTCTGAGTTTGGTGTCCAGGGAGCAAAGTGAAATTTGGTTATACTTGTCTCTTACAGTCAACCCAAGAATAAGGTTGTCTTAGGCTGAAAGAAGTATTAGAATGATGTTTTTCCATGTTTCCATGCACATAAATAGAGAAGATTGAGGAAACTGCATCATGTAGAAGACACAGAGTAGGCATAACTAGATATGATAGATCAAGAACACAGAAGGGCAATGTAACTACAGGGAGATTTTTGAGGGATTCCTGGCTTTCTGGATGTCCTTGAGGTTTGGTTTCACTGGGGTCAGGATTATGCCTGCTGTGCCCCAGACACATTTGCTCTTGGTGACGTGGTGAGGCTACATGGAGAGCCATTGTGTAAGCACCTATATGGCTGCATATTGCTGGGCTAATGCTCATGCCTACGGGCTTCTCTGGAGGTTCACAGCAATCAGCTGACTTCTCAGATAACAGTACAGCAGCATTTCAAGGAAACAAATTACCATGCCACACACAGAGGCTCATAGTTCTACACCAGAAGGGATTATTGTGGACCTTCAGTGTTTCCATGACGGCAATCCTACCACAACCATGGGAAGTAGTTCCAATGGTTAATTATCCTCGCTGTTAAAACAAGTAGTTCCCTGAACAGCTGAATGAACATGGCCTGGTTTGCTATGGCTTTGTCTTTTGTGGTTGGATTCTTTCTCCTTTAACGAGGTGCAAATTCATTTCAAACAGCTCTCCTCTGTGTTAAAAAGGAGTAGGGTCACATTACACCTTTTCCTTGATGGGGCATCAGTAGAATTTCTCTCCTGTATCTATTTGACTGTTTTCATGAGGTCTGTGGGAATTTAACATCTATGCAATCCCATTTGGTTAGAATTTACGGACTGGCAAAAGGATTCTGAGAGAGGGATGGGTAGACTATAGGCAGAGAAGCACACAGCCTACAGGCATATACAATTCATTTTCATTGGAAACCAATGTTAAAAAAAAAAAGAAAAAAGAAAAAAAAAAAAGAAGCTTTGTTTCTTTTATGAGTTTTTTTCTAGTCGAAAACACTCAGCAGTGAGATCTTGTTCTGCATTTGTCCACTAGATTGGATATACTCAACCTTATCACAGTCAGGAGGAAAATTCCTGTGACTTTTCCTCCAACATGTGCTAAGTTTAACAAAAAATACAGACAAATTAATGACATCAAAGGTAGAAACAGAGTGAAGGAATTTCAAACCCCTCAGCCTTTAAATTTTCAGCAAGTACATCCAGAAAATGCATAACTTAGTCCAGTAACGTATGACCAGCCAGTGTGGGAATTGAAAAAGCAGCCAAGTGAACAATATAAACCCACAGAAATTAAACAGAAACAACCCACAGAATATTTTTGCATGATAAATAGCTGCATTTGCATATAGCCAGGGTACAAGCACAGCAGAGCCTCATGGAGGAACATTATTTTTACAAGGACGAGCCTCAATCGAGCTCTTTCTCCTCTGCTAATTGGGCTTTAAATTAAATGCAATGAGGTTGCTGGCATTCATCTAGCTGAACTATCTGAACATCTCCATCCTACTTTTCATTTCCAGTGACCACGATGCGGTCTTGGTGACTCGTTTCTTCCAAGGTGCAGAACTGATTGCTGGAGCCAGGTGGAGAATTTCTACCAAAAGGAAATTTTGAAGAAGAAAAAAAATCCACCTCAAGTCCAAAGCAGCTCGCCTCATCACACATATGATTGCATTCTGAAACTGTCCTGCTGTTTATGTGCAGATGGGCTTGTTTTCTTCTCACCCACACCGATCCTATCCCAAAGGCCTCCTTATTTGTAAGTCAGAGCAAAGTAGAGAGTTTGATGCAAAACACGCTGAAGACTATAGAGAGATTCTTCTGACTCTGTTCAGCTACTCAAGGTTGTATGTAATGGGGAGTGAGGACACGTGAGTGTGGAAAAGCTCTTTTGCTTGCACTTAGGTAACTATCAGAAGATGAAGTAATAGAGGACCATAGAGAAAAACAGGGAGAAGAAAGTGGGTAATGCCTGAAAACTGAAAGCAAGTTCTCAAGCTAATTAGGACTCTATTCAAAAACATAATGACCCACTAGCTTCCCCTCATGCAGGTTGTCACAGTGCTTCCCATTGCAGGTGTCTGGTGAGAATATATGAAGAGTGTAATTAGAGCAGGATAGCTTGGCCCATTCTTTGCACTGTGCACCCATTACTCGAATACAGTCACTGCCTCCCAGTTGTTGTGATCAGCCAGTACTCACCACGATAGCTGCCAGGATGGGCACCTGAATAATCCATTTTAAATTGCCAGCACTCAAGTCCCAACACCTGAGAAGAGATTGACATCCCATCAGGAAACCATACAAAGACCAACAGACTCGGTGTCTCCTTGTGTAAGTCCTCCCTGGAAGGCTGGGGTTTCTCCAAAGCCTGTTGGGTTGGAAAGACCTAGCTCTAACCCTTCAAAGTTACCCCTTTTCTGCTGCCATGCCATTCAAAACTGAAACCCTGGTAAGTACTCTCTAGATGGTGGAACAGCTCTCTCTATAGACACCAAGACTCGGGACAGGAACCCACCCTTCTCCACTTCTTCACTTTTTTAAGTGAAAAACATGCACTAATAATAATGTGGTTTTTATGATGACAAAAGAGACTACGATGGGCTTTGCACTGGCTGAAATAGCCTAATACCACCCCTCAGAACAAGCCTGCACAGCCTTCCTCGGGGATCTGTCCTGCCAAATACGTTAGGATATGGATAATTGTTTTTTTTTCACATTCAGATTCTGGGTACCTCCTTCAACCTTGCTCTCATAGTGAAACCCACAAAAGCCTTTATCTTCCTTATGCAAGTGAAGCCCTTATCCACGTGAAGACTGAAAGGGCAAGTTGTTGGTAGCATGGATGTTCACCTATGGGCTTCCATCTGCTGACACTGGACACTATTTCCTCCCAGGAGCTTCCAGCAACCATGGAATAAGGTCACTTGGTGTTAATTACTCTGTTTGAATTCCCTCCAACCACAGAGAGAGGAGTGCCACAGGCCTTTCTTTATCTGAGCCAGACAGCCTCCAGATGGCAGCTGCAGTTTTCATTTCATGGGCCAAACTCTGCCCAGGCAACCATTCAAGGGAAGTGAGAGACAGGGGCAGAGAAACCACTGGTGCTGACTGAAAGGTTGTACAAGGACGAGATTGTGCCAACGCAGATGCGTCATATACTTCAGTAGCTGTGCTACCAAGTCTTTCCATGCCTACAGCTTAAGTTTTTACCCTTTGGAAAGCAGTTTCTTCCTAGGCAAAGCTATTTGTCTGTGGTCCCTTCAAATTTTGATAGCAAAGTTTTGGATGTAGATGAAACCTGTTCTGTGGTCGGCCCTGGGCTGTGTGGTACCAGGGATGCTATGGGTGCTTTATCCAGCTTAATGGAAGAGCATGGGGCCTTGGAGTGTTTGTGTAGGACCTAAGAAGTGGCTGATTTGGTATCTTTTTTTCTGACAGTAACCAGAAGTCGATATTTAAGGACACTTGGGCTAGAGGGTAATCATATTATTCCACAATAATTCTTCCAACATTCTGCAGTTCAGGATGACAGTACGTTACTGAGTGTTTAATATGTCTGGAGGAATTTATCTTCCATGAGTTTCTATGAGTGCTTCTTAATCCTAAATCCATGCTGGAATCCACATCTCCTGCAGCAAGGTGTTACAGCTTCACCTCCTCTGACTGTGCTGAACCTCCTACCTCCCAGTTTCATGCCATGATTTCCAGTTCCTCTACTGGAAGGAGAAGTGAATGACTCAACTCTACCATGCTCTGCAGGTCATTCATTCATGATTCAGGCCATTTCTGTCTCTGCCTAGCCATAAGAGAGTTTCCTTCAGCCCCATGGATAACAGCTGCAGGTGTTCCCATTCATCCAATTCTGTAAAATTCTGAGAAGCCCAGGAAAATTGAACCCATCTTAACCAAATCAGTTTGCTAACTCACCTTCATAGCTGGAATTGATTCTGGCTTTGCCTGGTTCTTTTTTTTTTTTTCCTTTTGATTCGCCCTCAAAGTCACCTATGCCAAAAACCCCACAAAAGCATCACACAGGAAAGGGAGAAAAGAAAATCCAACCAGACTTACTCTGTGTCGGCTAGAGTGGCTCTCACGCTGGCCCACGCTGTAACAAATACAGCAGGGAGTCCTGCAAAGAAACACAGATCAATGGGGTCATTACGGAGCTGAGGTCTCTATTAGCATAAACTCAAGTGAAGAGGAGTTTTTAAATGTTCAGGCATAATCTGGACAAGGAATGTATGATCTCTGTTACTCAGTGTGGCACTGAGTGGCATGGTTGGTGGGCACAGTGGAAACAGGCTGCTGGTTGGATTAGATGATCTTAGTGGTCTTTCCCAAATTTAACGATTCCATAATTCTATGATTCCATGATCTTGGTTTTCTAGATCTTCTGTAATCCAGGCATTATAATGGTAAACCATCCACAGGAAGGGAGCATTTTATGGAGATCAAATTGCATGGTCTGGACATGTCTAGCCTACTGAATTCTCCTGGCTCTCAAAACAGAGCAGATTGCTTTTCCAAGCTGCCCATCACGAGTGGTCTTGGCTTAAGCAACTTTCTGATTCATGTTTAGAGATGCTCAGGTGGTCCAGGCCTGAGGAGGGCCATGGACTTGTCAGGATGAATCACCAATGTCCTGTGCCATGCTCTGGCTCTGCCTTTTAGAGACACAGGCTGTAGGACTTGAACGTTTGTGACTGCTCTAGCTAACTGATTCAATTAAAAGCAGAAATGGCTTTCATATTTCCGAATATGAATGCATCATTCCGAATACATCTGTTCCTTTGCTTTGATTTCAAGGGAAGGTGGGCCTGGAATCAAGCTTGAAATGTATCACACAAAAAATGTCCTTGAACTGAATCCTGAATGCCTTCATGGCAACAACAAAACCAGATTTGGGCATGCCTTTGGCATCTTCCCCCCCCAACCATCCCAAAAAACCCTCTGCAAGGCTCGAGCCATCCCTTCTGCGGATGGGGAGCAGAGGTGAACAGGTGTGAGCTGTGTGGTACCATTTGGCCTCAAGGCTAAAACACAAGCCTTGTCCCATCTGATTTAAAAGAATGGATGAGGCATTTAGAGCAAACTCACCCATAAGCTCTAACTGAACCTCTAAAACCTGCACTGCCCTCTGCTCTATGGATATAATAAATATTTTTCAATGGTCATCAAGACAGTGCCTGGCTGATACACTGACCAGAGCAGTAGGAGGTAGCCATCAGCTGAAGGAGGAAATTTTGGAAGTGATTTTTTAAAATTTTGTTTCATTTTTATGAAATGTCAAGGACCCTTTCATAGCTTCTGACTCTCTTCAAATTTTCTTTGCTTCATTTTGATTTTTACTGGCCTGGATGCTTTAAAGGCTTTGCTAAGTATGAGAAACTTGCTGTTAGAAGCAGACAAATGTTGGAATTCAGAGTAATACTTGCAAAATACTCTAGCCCAAGGTTAGCTCCCAAAGGAATCATCCTCATTTCAGCTCAGTTACACTGGGCATCATCTTTTCCCTGCAAAAAGTAAAAGAATCACCAAAATCCAAATGCAATCTTCTATTTATTTTTTTAGGGTCCGGTTCTGCTTTATTTGTACAACTGAGTCCCCTACTGGCTTCCCTTAAAAGGCAGGATCAAATCCACAGTAGCTTCCACAAATTCCTGAAGAATAACCCCTTTCAGGTGGGGGGAAAAAAAAGTCACAAAATAAATAAAGGCGACATTTATCACCGATGACTGTAAATATGCTGTTCACAGTCTAAGCTCATTGGGGCTCGCCGTGCATAGGCACACGCTTAACTTTCAGCATGCACTTAAGTCTCATTAGAGTGCTTAAAGGCTTTCCTGACCACGGACGCTTTCCTGAGCTGGGGTGTGGGGCAGGGACGCCTGTCTCATACACACGTGTACAACGGGGCCGTTATCTTGGTTGGAACCTTTTAAATGCTACGGTAATATAAGAAAGCATAAATAATTAAACACAGAGCCTCACTCAGGTCCAGCGCAGCAGCAGCACTGCCTACAAAGATACATTTATAAGGAATGCACCCTGCTTTACAATCTCCCACGATGGAAAGAAAATACTTGACCCATAGCACTGGGAAGCCATGAGCATGCTGAAGATCAGGGCTTGGGGGAGGTGATGATTTATCGTAACAAGCACCATCTATTTTCTCCTCACTGTTAAGAACCTACAAAAAATACGTGCGTGCACCAAACTCCTGGCTGAGCTACCAAAGGCTTGGATGTGTGTGACTTTGCTGATAGCATTGGTGATATCCTCGTTTCCATCAGCTGTCTGTGCTCAGAGGTTTGCTGCCTTCCTCTGAGACTGCAGTGTTCACCCATTATGGTGATGCTCTAAATTTGAAAGATGGATTGTTTCAGAGATTGAATGCACTGGACACATATTTGTTCCACCCTAGTCTGTCCTGTACTTCAGAAAGGACACTGTTTCCATTCCTACTAATCCTGTGTTGTGTTCCAGCTTCCTAGCAACAATAAAACATACAGGAGAAGGTAATTACAGCTAAAAATCCCTACATGTGTATTTATTGTGGGTTGCCACCTCCAACTGCTCAGGCAAGCTTAGGGAAAGGATCCTTGACATTTTCTGCAAGACACACAAACTGAACTCCTGGCACCAGTTTTATTGCTACGTTTACCTTTGTGCATCTCAAACATGATCCTTTACCGTGATCATAAATATTCTTACACTTAGAGAAAACAGAATGAGTCCTCTCTCTGCCCCGTTTTTAGATGGAGTTTTTAGTGGTGGGGTCACCATCCTTGGAGGGGTTCCAGAACCATGGAGATGTGGCACCTGGGGATATGGCCAGTGGGCATGGTGGGGTGGGTTGGATTGCACCTGGTGATTTTAGTGGTCTTTTCCAGCCTTAGTGATTCTATGCTTCTGTGATTCTAGCTTCTCTCCACGTCAACACAGCATGTGGATTTTGGACCACCAGATAATTTCTAGAGTTCAACCACTTTTTCCCACTCTGCTAATCCAGTCCATAAGCTGGCAGAGTCAGAAGGCTCAGCTTTCCCTCTAGCAACTCTTACTTTCAGAGGGGGTATCTCCTAGGTATCTCCGTGTGACAGCAATATCCTGGGATGAACCATCCCTGCTGCTGAGCATTCACAGCACCCACAGACAGGAGAACCATTAACCAGAACACCAGGACTGAGCACACCTCCAAGTCAGGCAACTAAATGTACCCACAAGCAGGCAAGTGCCCATGAGGATACAGCTCTGCAAGGAAGAAAGCCATTTGTGATTAAATGCATCTGGCCAACCCTCCAAAGGAAGGATAGCATGTCTCCAAAAAGCCCGTGATCTCCTTATTGGCTGTGTGTATTGACAGATGCAGGAGCAGATGGGTGCATTTGTGTCCTCCCCATGCCTACAAACACCTCGTGCATGACTGGGCGGCGATGCCGTGAGTGACTTCTACAGAATCCACATTGTATGCGCTGTGCATTTCCAGTCAACACACACAGTGTGTACAATGCAGGTGCTATATAGTCAGGTATGGAACAGGCTGCCCAGGGAAGTGATGGAGTTGCCATCCCTGGAGGTCTTTAAGGGATGTGTGGACGTGGTAGCGTTGGGTGGATGGTTGGACTTGGGGTTCTTAAGGGTATTTTCCAACCTACGTGATTCTATGTTTCTACAATCTCCCTATCAGATAGAAAAATTGCAAATCTCAACCTACACAAAGCCTGGTGGCCAGCCCAGCCACTTTTCTTGCATGTTCACAATGGATATGTCTTCTGGCACACAGATAAATGTGCATGTATCAAAGGTGCAAGTAAGAGAGGCGGCTGCAAAGTGTCTGCTGGGAGAAGAAAACTTATGAATAAAGACCTTATGCAAACCTGGAGAAATCTGGTCTCTGTTCCCTGCTATTTGAGAACCTTCCTGAGTTACAGTGAGTGTTTTCTCAGTCACTATCTTTCAAAGTCCCCTCATCTCAAACTGGACCAACAACACTTTCATACGCATCTTGCTTTGGTAGGGACAAGTACTTTCAGGCAAAGATGATTTTTGTGCAGATAAATGCGTAGGGCTTCCCATCCTGTTTCAAGTTGGATATTAGGAGAAATTTCTTCTCAAGAAAGAGTGTTAATACACTGGCACAGTTTGCCCGGGGAGGTGGTGGAGTCACTATCCCTGGAGGTATTCAAGGAATATGGAGATGTGGCACCGAGGGACGTGGTTAGTGGGCATGGCTAGGGGTTGGATTTGGTGATCTTAGAGGTCTTTTTCCAGCCTTAATATGATTCTGTGATTCTATGATCATCATGTTTTGGACCTGAGCACCTCTAACAACAACCCATGGATCTGTTGGTCTTGTTTAGGTTCTCCTGCAGTGCTCACTTGCACTGAAAGCCAGTGCAGTCCAGCCGGAGGAATTAACGTGGTGTGAAGGAAAAATGCCAGTGGAATCAGCTTGGGTTTTCTGGCTATTGGTCATGCTTCTTAAACTTCCTTCATAAAACAGCTGCATGGAACTTGAAGACTGCTGGGGAATTTATTGTTACCCATAATACCGTTATTTATTTATTTTTGTTGGGTGCTGGCAAGAAACACTTTCCTTTCTGCCATCGGCGCCTCCTTTGCAACTGCATGAAGGGCCCAGCTAACTTCCATGGAGCTGTGCTCCTTTGTGCCAGTGAGGACATGGATTGGAAAGACCCGACTGAAACCTTTGGGCCTGGCATCAAAGACCAACTATACGTTCTGGTTTCCACTGTAGACTGGAAATAAGCTGTTGTAGGGTGATCTTTTCTCCCCCTCACCTTGGAAATTTCCAAAATCCTCCCTTGTTTATTGTTGCACAAGCAAAAAAAAAAAAAAAAAAAAAAAAAAGAAAAAAAATTTTTAAAAATCCCAGTTTTTGGGGAAAATGTATTTTCTATACCTCTGTGGAATGTCATAATAATTTATTGCCAATTCCCTGTCCTTCACTGCTGTGGTATGGGCAGGATCCAGTGCCCGCTGCAGGGAACTGGAGTTTTTCCACTGACTCCAGTGGCTCCTGGATTGTGTTGCCCTTTCCAGTGCCCAAAAGCTATCAAAGCAATACGTCTGTGCGGGTGTGTGTGTGTACATTATCATGCTAATCAAAACAAAGCAAAAACAAATGCAACGGGAGGGATCCTATCTTCTCATTCCAGAGGAATTTAAATGAAGCAACCTCAAACTTTTGGAAGCACACAGATGATTGGTGTTATGACAGGTGTGACTTCAGCTTTGTGGTCGCACTGATAAAATGATTATACTCTGGCAGTGGTTGGAAGAATTAATGAGAGGAACCCATGGCTGTTAGACTGTTTTCCTTTGGCTATGTTACGAGCAGCATCAAATGGATTTTTCTTGTTAAACATATGGCATTATTTTTCAGCTGATTCCCCCTCATCCAGAATTTCCTCTGGGGAACTGCTTCTCCAAGTCTTCTCCATACTGTTCAGCAACATTTTCTGAGAAGCAAATTTTATGTAGCTTGAAGGTTTGGAAGAGGGTGTGGGGTTTTGTTGATTTGTTTTGTCTTAAAAAAGAATATTCTCAGATTCTCTGAGAATCTGTCTCAGAGCAGATAAGGTAAGAAATGCTCTGTCCCCCAAATCTCTCTATTTATTCATATACCCACAAAGTGACAGATTGGATAGGACTCAGTTTTGTCTGAGAGATGGAGCCCGCTTTGGTCTGACATTGTGCCTCCCACCCTTATGAGGCAGCACTGGTTGTTTCTGGCCTAGGAATACAAGGTTAGCAAGGAGCTTTTGGACACGGAGAAAGGCTGGAGAGAGTCCTGTAGGCTGATGAATCACTTGCATGCACATAGCATTGTTCGAGTTGGAAGGGACCTTTAAAGGTCATCTCGCCCAACTCACAAAGCAAAAAAGTGCCACCCTCCCTAAACTCAGATTTGCACCATCATCTGGTTTGCTTGGAGCTCTGCTGTTATATACGGTGCCAAAGCAAAATAGCAGCCTGCCATTCATTTCCTGGAGCCCTTCTTAATATTTCTCCATGTTACACATCTACCATTTCTTCCTGCCTTCACAGACTGTGGATACCTACGCCCTGGTTTGCCCAAATTTTTAGGTATGCCATGGTTCATTCAGCATCCAAAAGCTTGGGTTTTTTTCTGGAAGAAGTCATGCCCTGGAATGGGGATGGTGTAGCACACACACTTCTCTTGTTCTAAAATGTAGTCAGGATGTGGCCAGGCACATTTTGGAGCCTGAAGCTGGGAAGTGACCTGGGCCATATAGTTTAGAGGTAACCATGGGTATCTCTGAGCAGGTTTTTCCTGTTGTAAGCTCCATTGCAGACTCACACCCCATCATTTGTAGCTGTGTCCTTCAGGATCATCTAATATATTTCCCGTTCTCCCTTCCAGTCTGCATGCTTCAGACACGGTGGGCAGTGTTTTTATTGTCCTCATCCTACCCACACCTCGTAACTCCTTGCAAGCCAAAGCTTATGCCAGAAGTGAACAAAAAGCATATTCTCATCTGAAGTGCCTGTGCCCCACAATGCCTTCCACTAATGAGCACCCCCTCTGCACCCACATCCCTTACTCCATGAAAAGATGCCAGGGTTAAAAGGAAAAAGAAAAAAAAGGTTTCCCCACAAACTCCACTGGCGTTTCAGCATATGCAAAACCTCAGGAGCTTTTTACAGCCACTGAGACCAGAGGTAAGAAACTAGAGCTGAGCTCTGCTGTTGTGAGAAGATGCTCACAGCTTCCTGCAGCTTTCCAACCCCTCCAGCTCAATGCTGGTTCCTCAGCACTCGGCAGAGCTGGGGATAACTCAGAGAGTGCACTAAATGCAGCTCACATGCACGCATTTGCTGCCCTGGAAAGATGGTAAGATGTCTCCAAGCCCTGAGTGATCCTCCCAGAGATCCTGGAAGTACCACTGTGTGAATACCACAATTCAGAAGTGAAAAGCATTCATGACAGAGCTCATTGTCCTTGCGAGAGCCACCATATCTACTTACCCCAGCCAAATAATGTGAATCCCCAGAGATACTTCTTCTCTGAGAAAAAAGCCATGAAGATGAGGCTGTGGAGATAGAGCCCTTCCACCAGAATCCAGTAGTAATTGGTTGCCAGGAAGTAGAGGAAGAAGGTAACTGCTACTTTGCAACCCACCTGCAACGACCACAGAAAGACGGGGTTAGAAACACGGTGCGAAATTCTTGTTCTACATAAATCCATATTTGCCAAGATGGGCTGAGAAGCAAGGAAAAAGGAAGAAATAAATGGGAAATAAAATTGTCTAGCAGAGTTTTTACAAGGAAGAGCATTAGTGCAGGGAGAGATAAACAACTGAGAAGAAAGCTTCTCCTCAGCTTGACACCATGTCCTCAATACCAAGTCCTCAAGAAGCATCTAGATGACACTCTCAAGCATATGGTCTGATTTTTGGGTTGTCCTGCATGGAGCCAGAAGCTGGACTCAGTGATCCTCATGGGTCACTTCCAACTTGGGATATTTGATGATTCTAGGTGAGCAAGGATGTGTAGAAGGGCTGGGACGTGGGTGGATAATGAACTGACAATCTCCCCCAAACCCAGAGATGAGAGGTTCACCCACTTCCTAGAGTTTCTGTGCCTTATCCTTTTCCTATGACTCGTGGCCATGATAACAAAAGGACTGTGACCAAGTCACCTTGAGCTGGGTGATCTCAAGTCACCTCACCCAGGCAAGTCACCTTACCATCATCTGGAAGAGTGACTTCTTCCAGAGCCTATGGGGGGATTTCACCCCAAATATGAAGGCATTTTCTGCACAGATCTACAAGGTGGGAAACCCAGCAGGTCCCTGATTTTTTATGGGAATATTAGCTGGCCTCTCACTTCACACTGAACTACAGTCCTTTGCTTATGAGAGAGGAAAACTGACTGTGACTCAGTGCTCCCCTGCCCTTTTGGCAGACTGGGGTAAAATTACCCTTGTACCAACATTCCTCACTCCGATTAGAGGAAAACTGCAAAGTGAGAATGCTGCATGTACTTAACTGATACAAAGGGGCACATAATGCCTTCTTTTGCAAATGTGAGAAAAAGTGAGATGGAATAGAATGAAGATAAATTTAAAAAAAATCCCATCCGGTCTTAATAATAACTTCTGTTTACATTAAAAATCACCATCTACTCCCACACAGAGAGGGTCAGACAGTAATTGCAAAGCTTCCACTCCTTTTTGGAAACAAAATAAATGTATTGATTGTTGCCTCCATCACTTGTTTGCCTGTCAGCTCATCAGAATGGGAAATGCTATTTATTTGCTAATATCCCTAATAACTATTCCGGCCCAAGGAGAAACAGAGAACAATGCAGTGAAATATTTTGTGTTCTTTTCACAAGGAGAATGCGCTGAGGTGCACTGAGCACCCTGATCAGTCGCTGAAATAATGAAATGGATTTCTGAAGCAAGAAGAAAACATGCTACAAATTTCCATTTCAGAGCTCTTAGGCACACGCTAGGAAACATTTCAGGTGCTGATTTTGTAGTAAGTCATGATCTCTGTTATTGATAACCTGAAGCAATTTGGTGGGATGCCCCAAAGCAGAGCACAACTGGCCATGTGAGTGTCAAGGTCTCAGAAGCTTATCTCAGTTGTCTATTTCCAAAATGAGGAATCCTAACACAGAGTCAACAGGCACAGCTCCCTTGAGGGGTCTGTGGCGTGACAGCTGTCTTTGGAGAAGCAGTTAGAACCATCTTCTGCGGGACAACTGCTGTGATTATTGCCACTGAGCAAACACCAGACAATAGGACTGTTTGTAGCCAGGTCCCTGGCAGTAGCATGGGCTGTGAAACACACTTATGAAGCCAAATGAATACGGGCACAAAGCTTGTGCTGTGAGCAGCGATGTCCCGTTGGTGGACATGCTCTACTAGTGTGTTTGAGCTAGCTCTAATTTCTTTTTAATTATTTTTGTGCATTGAAGTTAACATTTGATCTTAATAAAAATCTCTCCCGTCTCTGTAGCATCCAGCTGTTTGTGGATAGCAAGGATCAGTCATGGGAGGTCTATGGTGAGACCAGAGACAAGGGGAGTACGCAGCTTCACAGGTGGGGACAATTTTGAAATCTGAGGATAGGCTTCAACCCAACAACCACATGGACAATGCAGATGTCTCCATCTGAGCCATCTGTGCCATCTGTGAAGAGATACACGTACTCTGGAGTCAAGTTCACCTGACCTCACTTAAGTTTTTATATGGGATGTGATGAATCGTGCTCTTTACTGTTTGCATTGATCTGATTTCCTTTGACCATAGAGGAAAATTGAGTTGACAAGAGTGAAAGAAGATGTGTCGTTTGCAGACACCTGCTTTTATGCAGATGAATCCTATCCTTTCTCCTGTGATTGTGGGCAAACTCTCCACTGACTCTTCTAAGAAGTCTTTTATCAGAGATGGAAGTGATCAACCAGTCGTGATTTGATGCAAAGTTAGAAAAAGGTGAGATATCTACTACTGACTTTCTTCCTCATGAGATACCTCCACTCCAGCCCTGGAATTAGCACCAAAAGTTTTCCAAGACACCAAGAATCATAGAGTTGGAAGGGACCCTGAAAGGCCATCTAGTCCAATTCCCCCTGCAATGAACAGGGACACCCACAGCTCCATCAGAAGCTCAGAGCCTCGTCCAGCCTGACCTTGACTGTCTGCAGGGAGGAGGCATCTATCACCTCTCTGGGCAACCTGTGCAATGCCCCAGGTGTTAGTTTGATGGTACAGATGTTATAGCACAGTATTGCCTCTATGGCTCATACAGAGAGGAGCTCCAAGTGGAAAATCAGCCAAACACTCACTGCAGTAATAGTGGGTAATGGTCCAACGCCTTGCTGAAAAGGATGAGGTATTGGGCAGGAAGGACAGAGGTATGAGGCTGCAGTGGTGATACTCACAAACTGTGACTTATCTGCTGGAGGTGCTTCAGTTATGGATTTCAGGTCTTCCTCAGAAATCCGCTCCATCTCCTCCAAGGCTGACCCAGAGTACAAGACTGCGTCCTTCACGAAGATGCTCACAGCTCTCAACATGAAGGAGACAAACAGGTGCATGTGGATGTAGTTTCTAGTGCAGTGCAAACGCCTGGCATGGAGAAAAGAGAAGAGTTGGAGTAGGTCAGCCTATCTGTTAGACAGATTGAGGGTCACCTCTGCTTCTTGAGAGCCCTACACCATTGACTTTGCATTAGGACAACACGGTACCTATAATCATTTCACAGAATCATAGAATCAGACAACCACACAATGGTTGGGTTGGAAGGGACATTAAAGCCCATCCAGTTCCACCCCCCTGCTGTGGGCTGGTTGCCCCAGACTAGATCAGACTGCCCAGGGCCCTATCCAAACTGGCCACGAGCAGCTCCAGGGATGGGGCAAAGCTCTTGTTTCTCACTAGAAACTTCTGGCAAGAAACAAAGATGCATTTTGCTTCTTTTGGGCTCAGATGGTAAGGATGCATGCAGTGGGCTGTGTGCCGTGAGTCTACAGCTAGAGGATGCAGCGAACCATCATCAGCTGTGCAGTGTACAAGGCATGAGCATCCTTGTATGCAGCGTGTGCACAGTGTTCAGTGCACGTGCTGTAAGTGTGCATCAGACATGTAGTTGTTTTCCCAGATGTACAGGCATCAGGCAGGATACGTGCACAGCTCTCACTGATACTGAAATGTGTATCTCTGTCCCTCTCACAGGTGCCTCCTCCAAGAACTCCACTCCTCCCATAGAGTTAAATCTGCATTTAAAGATTTCACTTATCTATCTGCATTTTGTTCGGAGGAAATGGGCTGCAAATACTAGTGAGCTTGAGGACAATAAAAACCTTGCAGAGTATCCTGTAGCATAAACTGCTTATTTTTGTGCCCATGCCAAATTCCATCCTGGGGTTAGCATCTACGTTGTGCTGGGCTGTTTCCTCTGATTGCCATTGGAGACACTATCCACTGGTGGACATGCTGAAGAGTTTTGGGGCTTCACTCCAGCAGTGGCTGCATTGCAGCTGCAGGTGAATGACCCCACAAATGCTGATTGTAAAGCGCTTTAAGATCCTTCTGGGGGAAAAGCTGGATGGTAAGAAGTGAATTGGACACACTGGATCCATACGGTGTGTTTTAGAAGCAGTGATCTTGCCTCTGGGGAGAAGAGTGAGCACGAATCAGTGAGTGGATTTCTACCCTCTTCAATCTCCAGCTCTAACATCAGAAACACAAGTATGATTGCACAAATAAAAGACATGTTCTTTCCTCTTTTGGGAGACCTTGTCACAGTAATAACAGTTGTTTCCTGTACTATTATAGTCCAAATTAAGTTAAGTGGAATTGCTGAGGTATAAATGAAGTTCCCTGCACTTTAAATGTAGCCAGTGAATCTCTGGATTATACATTAACTGGAATAAAGTTTGGCTTGGCCTCTGTGGCTTCTTCAATCCTTGGGGCAAAGATTCTCTCCTCCTGTCTAGTATGGGCTAGGAGATGACAAAGTGATGCCTCTTGAAGCTAGGAGCACTCATGGATATGTACACATTAAATATTTTATTAGTCTCACCAGCATCATGCAGAAAACTGAAAAAAAGGAGAAAGGGTTGAGAGGGCAGGAGATTGCTGGCTTTTGTGGGGTATGGTGGGGTTTTGGGATCATGCCTCCAGGAGGGGTCTGCAGCCCACTCCACCTTGTACGTTTCACAGGCTCAGGCATTGGGATGCTTTGCTATCCAAGCAAATCCTTTCAGCCTCCATTTGCTCACTACAGAGAGGTCTGAGCACTTACGGAGCCAAAGGGCACATGTTTTATACCAGATGGTAAGTCCCTGGAGTTTAGCCTATGCTTGCATGGTGGTAGCTGCCAGTTTCATCTGCAGACACCAAATAGCTGTTTGTTCCATGGAGAACTTCCCTTTGCAGCTGCTGTCTGGGTCCTGCTGTCTGCCACGAGAAGTGACTGCAAGCAGCCAAAGGGAGGAAAATGTGGGGCTTGTGGCACTGGGCCCTAGGGGTCAGAGCCCTGCTCTACCTGCTCACCAGATATGGGTGCCCAAAGGACAAATTTCTGCTGTGAACCATAGAATCACAGAATCATAGAACAGTTTGGGTAGGAAGGAACCTCAAACATTATTGAATTCCAAATCCCTGCTGTAGGCAGGGTTGCCAACCACTAAATCAGGCACCAGATCGGTTTGCCCAGGGCCCCATCCAGCCTGGTCTTGTATACCTCCAGGGATGAGGCATTCAAAAGTCTCTGTTAATGAGACTTTCATCCTGCCTCTGGTTATGATGGTAGCAAAAAACATGCGAAAACCAGCTCAATGGGCTGGATGGTGCAGATTCAAAACAATATTTAGGGACCTACATCCCTTTTACAGTGGAGAGGGCAGACAGAAGAGCAAGCGGTCATTTCTATCTCCCCAGGTAGTGGAGCAGAATGGGGAAAATGAATGACTATGTCTAAGACTTTTATATGGCCAGGGTTCCCTTCAACTAGCCCCTCCTTCAATAAAGTTTGGGTTTAGAGTGGCATTTCCCTTACGAAACCTTAACCACCTAAAAATTACCCATCTAACTCTAAGGACAATTAGGAATAGAAAACCCTACATGGTATTCCAAATGAGACAAGTCTCGTCCTGGAGGTGCTTCACTTCCCGTTTGTTATAAATCTGGTCTAGAAAAAACTCCATTGCAGACAATGGGAAGAAGTTCAAACATCCCTCCCCTCATCCCCCAGAAGTTTGACCTAAGTGGGACTAACACAGCCCAAAGCAACCCCTTGCCATCCCAATTTTATCCTTTAGGAAAGCCCAAGGCTTTTCTAGTCCAGCGATAACTCGCTTAGGTAAAAACAGAGCCGCCTACCTGAAGTATCCCAGGATAAGGACAGCAACTGTGAGGGATCCCAGAGAGATGGAGTATCCAACAGTATAAATCAAATAGAGGCGATCAAAGACCTCCTGCAGTACAAATGATGGAAAAAATAGCGTCACATTAGAACGCGTCCTCCTGCATCGTAACACATCCACTGTAGCAGTACAGAGATTCAGGCTTTTGTACCTGTTGGGGTGTAGATCTCTGGGCTTGGGAAACCTTGGGCAATCACACCTGATGTCATCTTTTGGACGTTAGAGCAGCTTGGAAAGTGAAATTTCTCTTTCTTAATGGCTGGGGGGAGCTGTGATTTTTGCAATGGAATTGTGATGAAGATGGGAGTTTTGCAGCATTTTCATCCCAAAGGAACCCAAAGCGCCTTACAAACTCTCAGCCAAATCCAGAGATCACTTGGCGATTTTCGCTCAAATAGAATGCCCACCGATCTGGGATTTTTGATGGAAGAGCAAAATTTAGCTGTAGGGCTGTGCCATACTATTGCTGATTGTCTGATGGGCAGGCTGGTGGAACGTCAACTTACCACAGAAAACATGGGGAGGGCATATTTTGGCTCAGGGTTGTGAGAAGAAATCAACTCCATTTGTGTTTTTAATCTAAAGCACCCTATGACTATGGTTATCCAATGCAGACAGAACTTTAGCTGGCCAAAATCCCATTGGAAACGGTCCTGTTCGCAGGAGAACTCATAGCCATTAATCCTGCAGTGTCAGCTGCCTTGCCCCTCTATGTTTTAGAGCTGGGCCTAGAAACACTTAGCTTTCCATTAGATTTTGAGATGTTTTCCTTCATTCTGTAGCTGGGGCATGTGTCTTAACATGAGGTTTACTGAACATATCTGCCTGAAAAGGGTTAAAATGCTTGCCCCATCCTGGCTCGTACTGCCTTTCATCATCTGAACTCAGAAATAGAAGAAACCAACCAATTCAGCATCTTTCTCCTCATTCCCTCCTCCTCCACCCCCTGCCTTTCCCTCACCCCACCCGCTGGGCTGCAATAACATTCGTAACTCGGGGTTCTGAATGACAGCTCTGATTTTGATTTGAGGCTAGCAACGCTGTCCTGGAATGCAAAACCTCAGCCCTATTACATCAGAATCCCCAGATATGTGAATGTTTCTTTGCGGTTTCCATTGGTAGAGTGGTGTGCTTGCCAATGTTAATCCTAGTGTGGACGTGTGCGCATGTATATATGTATATGTGGGGACAGCAGGCACTAAAAAGTGAATATGAGGAGGCTGGAGAGTTTTAGGAAAAAGAAAAAGTTATAATAACTTGTTCCCTGCGAGGCCTGGAGCACATTTCCAGCTGCCAGACTGGGGTCATCTTTGAACTGGAAAACATTTGCCTCCATTGTGAAAATAAAAAAAAAAAAAAACCTTACTCCAAGTTTTGGATTCTTGGTCGTTTGGCAATTCTGAGGCGTTACTACGCCCAGCTGAACAAAAGCATCCCTGAGCCCCATTCAGAAATTCAACCGGAAAGATCCATGTTCCTATCAGACAACGACACCATTGTAGCAGCAATGGCCTTGGAAAGAGCCTGCTGATTGGCTGGCAGAAGACTTTTGGAGGCTGTGGTTAATTCCTCTGATTAACCACAGGGCCTCTTTTTGAAAGGATGTCGAGTCAGAACTGCCAAGACATACACATGCGTGCATGCATGCACGCTACTCTGCCTGCTTGCAGACGTAGGTGCTGCATGTCTCACCCAGCATCACAACAGGGATCCTCCAGGGGAGGTTAATTTTTGAATGGGACGTTTAGGTCCTCGAGGAAAGCCTTGGAAGGTTTCCCAAAATGCTGAGATTGACCTTTGAGAGGGCAGCTCCTGCTTACTAGTTTCCAAGAGTACTTGTTCTTGGGAATGGGGAGACCTGGATTTACCCAGGGGAAAATAAAAGGGCAGTTCCAGGTCTCACTCATCTCCTAGCTCAAGGGAGGTCCCAGCTGTGGAAACCAAAATGCTGAATCAGGAAAGGTCCTCCAGGTAACAAAACACTGAGTCATCTGCTGAAACAACCACCTTCATGGTCTGAGAAACCTCTTTTTCAAGCTAATGGAAGATCAAATAATTCACAGAAGACCACAAAAGTCATGCATATCCAAGCCAAGGACATTGCTTCTATAGGCTCCAGACAGTGTGCTCTCCAACAGACCATCCTGCTACAGGAGTTCCACATGATGTCTCAGGGCAGGTAAACCTGCCCTAGTGCACACTGACTGTCACTGGACCTCTACCAACCTGTTGGAAGTGGCAACCCAGCCTTCATAAGCGTGGCCTTGCCACTCCATGACACCCTGTTTTAAAAGGTTGACACTTTAACTCATGACATTTAATTCGACTCTTGCTGTAATTCTTCGCTGTTTCAACTGTTGATGCATGCACATTGAAAAAGGAGAAGCTGAAAAGAAACTGAAGGAAACAGAAGGACACAAAACCCCCTTCAAGATCTGTGATGCCGGTGGTATGGATTATTAACAAAATGTAACATTCACAATATAATAGCAAGATCAGGGAACATCAATTTCATGACTTGTGTCCATGAATGTTGCTGCCTGCCTATTCCATGCCCTGCTGGGATGAGACAGTGTTGGGAGAGGTGTGGTATGGATCTAATCTTCATCCTTTCTTCTTCCCAAATACTTCGGGAAGGCGTTCTCGTTGCTGAGCCACTCACACTTGCTTCTGGAAGGATTTGGATAGGTGAAGGTGCTCTGCTGTGGGTGACTTGCCTTTGGGGTTAGTGAAATGGCTTCCCATCAAGTCAAGCACCGTACTACTTCTCTAGGTCATGGTCTGTGGTTCTCTCAGGCTCCATACAGCCTATGAGTCCTTCTTTTCTCCCATGCTCTCTCTGTGCATTACAAAGCTCCACCAGACCACAGCCAACCGTCTTGTATCTCCAGGTGAACTGATCTGCCTGCAGTGAACCAGCCCACCTGCTCCTTCCCTCCCCACCTCACTCCAGCCGTAACTGAGAGACCAATGAACCACAAAAGGTGTAAGTACTATTTCAGATGTACTGAGTGCTAAGCCTGTAACAAGACCTTCCTTTCTCCCTCCCTGTTGGTATGGTGGGAGACTTCCTCTCTGCTCCCTTCTGCATCTCAGCTTTCCGCCAGCCTGACCTCAGGGTAGGAAACTTTGCTACAGCCTAATGATTTCGGGAGAACAGGAAAGAAAACAGAGCAGGAGATGGCTTCTATGTGAACTCTGAAAGTGTGTGGGGAAAAAAAAAAAACAAAAAACAACCAACAACTAAACAAAACAAATGAAACCAAGCCACCATGGGCATCCACAGGCTGCATATGCCCCCTCCCAAAAGGTCTCTGCATTCCCCTCTCCCTGTGGTTTGGATATCTTCCAGGTGTGTGACCCTCAGAGCAGTTGGCTGTTAGATTTTCATACAGTGCTCAGGTCTTAACCTGACTCCTAGTTTGTCTGCTTCCACCAATGGTAATGTGGTAATGTGCATTGATCTGAATCCAGAGGAAATCTGTTTTCCTCCAAAGAGCTCAGAGCTATATCAGAGAACCAGGCATGGGGCTTCAGGGCCCCATCCAGTGCAATACCATGGCTGTGCTTTCCCTTTTGCACTGCAGCCTGTATAGAAAAATCTGTGGCAGCTCCCTTAACTTTTAGTATGAATGCTGAGTGGAGTTCCTCATAGTGGATGTGGTCCCCAGGTTTCATTTTAGATAGCTATTGTGTGGATGGTTCAATCAGTTCTGACCACTTGAGGTTCAGCAAGCTGGAAGAAGGAAGTATTTTGGGCTGAATTTCATTAAAAAAGACATGCTATTAATCACCAAATCTAACACCAACCCAACCCTACCATGTCCACTGACCATGTCCCTCAGAGCCACATCTCCATGATTCTGGAACACCATCAGGGACAGTGACTCCACCACCTCCCTGGGCAGCCTGTGCCAATGCATCACCACTCTTTCTGAGAAGAAATTGTTCCTAACATTCAACCTGAACCTCCTCTGGCATAATATGAAGCCATCACCACTCATCCTATTGGTGTTGTGTGGGAGCAGAGGCCAACCCCCACCTCACCACAACCTCCTTTCAGGGAGTTGTAGAGAGCAATAAGGTCACCCCTTAGTCTCCTCTTTTCCAGACCAGATAATGGTTCCCATCCATTCAGGTCTCAGGTAAGGTCTTTGTCACTCTCAGGACTCAATTCAGTTGTCCTTACATGTGTCCCACTATTTCAGACACATAAATGTCCTAGCTGATTTCAAGCTGCTTTTATAAAAGCAATTAAGTTTCCTATAACTCCATATTATATAAGCCATCACCATGCAAATGTCTCTCACACTCCAGGACATTTTGTTTGATCTCAGATATGAACATAACCTATGTTTCAGCCACTGGTCAAAGCCTTCAGGGCTTTGATATTTGTTTGTCTTGTTTACTTCCAGTGACACAGGGATGACTGACATAGACTGAGAAATTTGAATCTAGATCTCTGTGATTGCATGATTTATCACCTTGGTGACTGGTGGCAAGCTCCATTCCAAATATCATTTTATTGCACTTTGTATCCAACTTTCTGCTTCCCCCTCCTACGTGAGATAATGCAAGACTGCAACAATTCTGCTGTGAAGCTGAAATGGATCCAGTAGTCTTACGAAGAGTTGGTAGGTCATGCTGAAGGGTGGGATTACCAGTGTGTTAGGATAGAAAAATATGTAAGGACTTCCCAGATCGAGACTTTGTGAAAGCTGCTGATTCAGATGTTGTTAATGATATGTCTGAAATTAGCAGGGGCAGCATCTTACTGTTCTGCATAAGAAATGTCAGGAAGCCTCTGTCACTAGGTCCAGTCACTGCATCCCTTCTCTTCCCTTCTTTATTTTTACATTCATTTTTATTTAACAAAAGATGTCACTTAAAAAGCCTAATGACAGGGAGAAAGAATATTTGCAAAAAGCCACTGATTTCCAAAGCCTGAAGAAAATTGCTGTGTTGAGTATGACATTTTGCTACATAATTCTCTTGCCCTCATTCACAGAGGTGTCAAGCCCCGCTAATCCCAACAGGGACAATGGTAGAAGTCTCACACCAAAACACCCAAATCTAGCTGTGTAAATGTGTCTCCAAGTGTGTTCATCTGATAGGCAACAAAGAAAGGTCTTCAGATTCAGCTGCCTACGCCGAGTTATGAGGTGCTATGTGAGATACCCGGGGATACCCATGAGGACTCCAGACACTGAAGAGCATGGATTTCATAGATCACAGAATAACAGAATAACAGAGTTTGGAAGGGATGGCTGAGCCCATTGAGTCCAAACCCCTGCTAAAGCAGGTACCCTACAATGGGTCGCACAGGTAGGCATAAAACACCAGATGCTATCAGCAGGCTCTAGGTGTAAAACAATTTCAGCAGCACTACATTAAAAAGTGCTTTAGCATTTGTAGGAACCCATCAGGCATACCTTATAGGCATGAAATGAGGATTGCACGTCAGGGTTTACTTGGAAGAGTGAAAATACATTTTTATTCCTACACACGCTATCACATCTATCCATCTTTTGTGATGCAAATGCACAAGACTTTTTGATGGTGTTTCATCTCTGTAATTCAGTACACAATGCATAAATGCATTTTATGCTATCAGTCTGAGGATACATTAAACTATTGGTTCCTAAAGGGACCCCAGAGAGTTCCAAGAGCCAAGGTCAGGCACAGAAGAATTTTGGTTTGAACAATGGAGTTTAGATAAAGCAGCCCTGGGCCATGCTGTGCCTTTCCTATTGTGTTTGGTATGCAATGGATTCCTGAGACCTCACTGATTTCTCTGGGAGCAGTAAAACCACCATAACATAAACAAGCAATAGCAGATGAAGAAGGGATTGGTAGGCTGAGGTTAGATCTTAGGATGGTCCATTTTGCTGGGCTAGCAGTTTCCAAGCTTAGCTAACCTCCCAAGTTGCTGGCACATATTCCTCTTCCTCATGATTTCAGTAGATGTCACATTTACCCCTAAGCCCATCCTTGAAAACAGGATGAGTTGGTCTGATTTTTTCTTTTAAAAAGATGTGTTTGGCTTCAGTGTTATTTTTGGGGTGGTGGAAATGAAAGGAATTTCTGCTTACTGAGCAAAATATGTCATTACTTCTGATAGTGTCTTAAAGGGTGAACACAAAAATGGCCATAGGTGACCCGTGGCCATTGGCTGGCTGTGTGAAAGGGAAGGGGTCCATGGTCAAAGTATTGCTGTGCTTTTCAGAGAGATATTGCCTCAAAAGCTGCACCCTTGTGCCAGAACCTTCCCAAATGTGTCACTTTTGATTCAAAGACTAGCTTTAAGAAAAAAGGCCACACTGAATTATATTCTTAGAGGAATCTAAGAAAGCTCCAAGGAGAATGACCAGTCTGGGCAAAAGGTCCTTTTAGCCTTAGTCCCTATCTTCTAGGGACAAACAAAGCAGAACAAATTACAGAATCATGGGATCACAGAATCACGGAATTGCAGGGGTTGGAATGAACCTCTAGAGATCATTGAGTCCAACCCCCCTGCTAAAGCATGGGGGGTTTTGATAGAGATAAATATACCTACACATAACATATGTATGTCCTATTGTTCCCTCCAGGAACTGAAATCCAGGGAAAAGTGTCAGAACAAAACAAATATATCTATATAGTTACATATGTATATATGTGACTGTGTTTATATACAGTGCCCAACGATCCATCGAGTGATTGGTAGTAGTGAATACCCTGTACTGATGTTCAGCAGCTCAGTGACATCATACACAGCAGACAGACAAACAGATGGTGTTTAACCACACCACCTTCTCAAAGGGTGAACACTGCCCAATCTGTTCCCCTTCCTTCCCTTGTCTTCCCTTCTCTTTCTAAACACTGCTAAGAAAATAAATGGCTTAGAGCTGCCCAGTCAGGGTGCTGTGCTGGGGAGACACAGCTCTCAGCCCGTCTCTTCAGACACAAGGAGGCTTTCTGTAGAGCCAAAGTGCAATTGGGATGGGGGATGTCCATGCACAGCTCTTGGGAAAGGAGATCTTTTTTGGGAAATAACAGAATTTCTCATGGTCTCTGCTGCACCAGTGAAGGGTTATCTTAAAAGAAGAATATGAGAGTTTGGAAAACGGCCCAAAGAAAACCATCTTATCTTCCCATGGCATGCAACTAGGATATTTTCCCATGAAACTTCTTTCTACGCTCTGCAAACATTTGCCTTCTACAGACCGTGTCTGAGAGATGGTTCTTCGTAGCAAGATTTATGCTACCTGCAAGGTACTGGGACAAACACACTCCAAAAGCTAGCTGCAGCCTACCTGCTGCACTGGCTGACGAGAGGACATCAATCTTCTGGGCTGTCACTCCAGCATCCTTCAGCAGTGTTAATTTTCCCTTAGAAAACAGCCTGAGAGCAATTGCTCACCGAGCAGTTATGAGCTGTTAATTCTCCCAGCTCTGATGGCTTTAGCATAATTTGCTAATTTCAGAAAGTGGTTTCCTTGCTGCTCTGTGTGAAATAATCCATTGCATGATTCAGGAAAAAGGAGCACAAGACACAAACCTTCTTAGGGGCTGTCTGCATGCTACTTTGGTCAATATTATAATTATCCCCCAGTGGCTAAAATGAGGAAGCTACACACCTAAACAAACATATGTGGACATATATATGTCTATGTGTACATGCACATGGTGCTTATTTAGGCGTGTGTATCTGTATACACAGCTATCTATAGACATAGGCCTATTTCTAGAGATAGCCATGCAGATATATATAGATTGTCCCAGACATGCATTTCTTTCCTAATGCTTTTTGATGCACAGCTTCTTAAAATTTTCTCTTCTTGACATCTGCTCAGATGCTGTCCTACTCAGAGCAGCCCATGATCCCCTTTTGGAAGGCTGGTTAAATGCAGCTGTTAGTGGTGACGCAAAGATGCTGTGCCCCTTGGGGGGAGGGGAGGGGGGTAATAATAATAGCAAACAATCTCTCTCTAAAGATGATGAGTCTATCTTGCCAAGCCCACCAATTCTCACATCTCTTGGCATATTTACTTCAAGCAACAATCAAAGGGAGGTTTATTAACATCAGTGCTTCAGAATCATGCTTGGGTGTGAAGACAACAGCCTTCCTTGCTTCTGATAGTCACCATATGACAAGGAAAGAAAAAAGGTTATTCCTTTTTTTCTTTTATTTCCACGGTGCTTTTTGTACTGGGAGGTCCAATAGACACACTTGTCACTAAGGTGCAGCTATCCCTGGGACAAAACTTGACAATTACATGACAGCATGCAGCATTATGAAAATGCAAATGCAAGGGTAATAATAATAATGAGGATGAATAAAATATGTTGTTGAAAAGCATGTGGTTGAAAAGATGCATATGTGTTGAAAAGATGCAATTCCAAAGCTAGGGGAAACCTCCTTTATTTCCAAAGTTCTTTGGCCTGGACAGGCATTGCTTAGGCAATACCAGATTACCCATTTAATCTGAACAATAAAGACGGAGTAATTTGTCTCACCATTAAAAATCATTAAAGTCAATTCTGTGTATCTAGAACAGAAAAGTAATGGCAAAAGATGACTGAGCCTACTGAGTGTACAGAATAATGAGGATAATAAGCTCCTTGGGAGGGTTTAATTAAAACAGCTCATAAAAGTAGAGGTCACGAGGAGCAGTGATTTTCCAAGTAGGAGCAGAGCAAAGAACACAAATGCAGTCTTCTGCATCTTGGCACCTCATCTAATGTCTGTTAGGACACACTGTCCCAGTGCCCCATTTGTGAAATGACCACCTCTGCACTGAAGGAGACACAAGGACAAATACAAGAAACCCCAATAGACACAAGGACAACAGACTTTGCTTTCAGCATTTTCTTCTGCCAGCCTGGGGGTGGGAGGTCTTTGTTTCTTCCTTGTGATGACAACAAATGTACAACTCTCTCTTCTTTGCACCCTTCCCCTGCCAATTAACTAAGGCCAAGCTTCCAACATGCTCAATGACTCCAACATCTACTCCAGAAACCACGCAAAGACCTCTGGGGCTAAAATAAGCTATTTCTACTATATAGAGGAGATATGTTCTACCAAAGCTGTCCTAAAAGAAAACATCTTCCAGCACTGAGACACCATGCAGTAGTGGAACAGTACCTGGTGTATACAAAGATGTCTACAGTTTTACCGCACGATTCAACATACGAAGATAATAAAATAACATCTTTCCTTACTAAATAACTTTATTCTCCATCCTTGGAGATATCTAAAGGCTGTCTGGACATGGTCTGGTGCAACCGCCTCTGACTGAGCAGGATGCTTGGAGCAGATGACCTCCAGAAGTCCCTTCCAACCTCAACCATTCAAATATTGTTTCACCATTGGAGAAGAAATACAAAAACTGTCTATGGTTGGATTTAAAATTAAGAATATTCTCCTAAAGGGGCTGTGTGTCATCTTCAAGCTTGCCCTTCACTGTGAAGCTTGCAGTTTGATATTTGTCTCCAACTGTCTGAGAATAACCCTTGCTGCAAAGGATCAGTTCCTACTACCATATCCCATATCCAAGGAGAATATCTTCTAAACACCATTGAGAAACTGCTAAATACTTTGCAAGTTGAAGAAATAAGGGATCAACCACACAAAGGCGGAAATGTCTCTTCCTGAATAAGAGGGTCACACCCTCTTTGGTGGCCCCATTGACAGCAAAAGGAAAAAAGAAAAGGAAAAAAAAGCTTCTGCGATGCACTTGGAGAAATTCAGAAGCCCTGCAGAAGCACTACCCAACTGGGACAGACCCAGCAAGAGATACAAGACATTTGCGCCTCACTGTAGCCAGTTGCTCCTTTGCATTTAGTAGCCTAAATGTAAAGTAAGTCAAAGTAACACCCATAGATCTGATCTACACAAATATTCATTTAGGAGCATGTAAGCCTTCTCTATGCACATGGAATCTTTTTTCTGACCTCTGGACTCGCGTCTCTCCTTTAGAATTGTGACTAAACCAGAATTAGTTAAAGATCTGCTCTTACATGTCAATTTGCTTTAGCAACAGACTTTTTCCCCACCCGTCTGCAACGAACAGACCACACAGACCAGATCCTGTAGCTTATGCTTTTTAACAAAGACGTCCTGTGTTAAACACCTACAGAAACAGGGTCTCTAATGATTTGATTAACACAGTTTTTCCCCCCTGCATGTGCATCCCCTAGTACAGAGAAGCTCAAGCGCAAAGGAATAATTAATAATAATCTAGTAACAAAATTATTGTTTGGTGGGGTAGATGGAGCCTCAATGACATGAGGCATGACTTCCAATCCCTTCTTAGTGTCTGTGAACCGGCTCCATATTTCCCCAAAATCTCTTTACAAATGGAGTCATGTCAAATGAACCCTTCCTGGCTTTGAGAACAATTTCCCATTCAAATACTTCCTATCCAAACAAACATGCACCTTTGGCAAGCTTGGGTGTGGTTTCCAACAGAAGGCAGTAAGCTAAAGCTCATCAAGGGTTTTCAATGAGACAGCACTCCTCCGGCTAGCCCTGGATGAGGCCAACACTTCATGCCCCATGCACAAATGTAATTGCCTACCCTCTCCCTTGTCTCGTTGGTGAGGAACTTGGCACATTCACTGTAGTTTGCCCAGGTGCGGTTGTTGCCTGGAACCAGCTCCCAGCTTCCATTCAGGTCACACCGGCGATAAGCATGGCCTGCAGGAGAGAAACAAGAGGCAGTATAAATGGAGCTAGACCTGATAGAACAGGAGAAACATCCTGTGCAGTTCAAGGATGGATCCCAAAGAACTCGATGTCTCTTGTCTGCTTTGAAGCTCAGCCACAAGAACACAATTTCTATCCCCTTAGCAATCTTACTAGTTTTCTGATACACCCCAAAGAGTTAACAACATTTAGTTTAGATCAAAATAGTGGCTCTAAAATCTAAGGAGAGAAAGTGTAAAGTTCCCAAGCACAGTATCATTCTCATAGTTGCAGCTCTCTTTATGAAAAAAAAAAACAAAACCACCACAGCAATCTTCATTCTGTTGCTGCTCCTTTACAGATTTGGTGTATCTCAAGGTGGAGTTTTCCATGGCTACACTGCTCATGATGATGGAAAGGGAGGAGAAGGCATGGTTTCATCTTGTGACAGCTCACAGATGAAAACATTCTTGTTCAGATGTTTGTGTGGGGATACAATTGCATGGGTTGTGTGTAAAAAGTCCCATTATAGTTAATGAGGATGAGACCAGTTGAGAGATCTAGAGATCTACATGTCCAGTGACTGCAGAGGGAGACTTTGTAGACACATCTTCTAAGATGCTCGCTGCCTTAGGCGGCTTCACCAGTGGATATTTAAGAGGTGGAGAATCCGTGCTCTGTTGGCTTATGGAAGAAAAAGGGATGGGTCACTTGTTCCTTCCAGACCCTAACCTGAAATGTACGCCTTTGGAAAAGGTCATCTCTCAAGGCTTGTGCTGGCTTGGCTCACAGTTTCTTATAGAAAAGGCAGGACATACTACATGCAACCAGAGCGCACCAAAATGGAATTACTTATTTTCTGAAAACAGCAGCAGGGCTCTGCTGGGAATTTATCTTAATTCTTTGATTTTGCAGGCTTTGGGTGCAGAGCTTTGCCTGAGAAAAGAGAATGCGTTCGCTCAGGAAATACACTGAGGGGTGAGTGTGCTTCAGTTGCTTCTAAAAACATGCACAGACTTTGCGGCACCAGAAGTGAGCCAAGAAATGCAGTGCCTGAGGGAAAGTGTGATAGGGAGGAATTCACGTGTTCTGGTTACCAACACTGTTCTCAGATAGTCACCATAGGGGTCTGGGCAGAGAGTAGGGGTTAGAAAGAACAAACTTGTGAAGAATATAGATCAGGAGGATATCTTGTAGATTTCTATCGCTACCTGAAGTTTGTTTCAGCAAACAAATGTGGGTTTGTAACGCTGCAAGACTACTTAGTTGTAGTTACAACCCATTGTGCAGGTGGGAAATGTATGTTAAAATGGAGCTTTTCTCTCTCTCTCTATTCTATTTCTATTTCTATTCTATTTCTATTTACCCTTGCTTGGATAAGTGTCACCATGCAAAAAATTCTAAAGGTGATTTCTAATTCCATCACCCCCAGGTCTCTCATTGCTGTGGCATTGCTGACCGTGGGGACAGCACCTACCTTTGTGATTGAAGTCATAGATGTACTCAGGACATGGCATAGCCACCACTTTGCCCGGCACACCTTCTGGCCAGCAGACAATACCATCCCACTCAGGAAGACAAAAGCCATCTGTGGAAGAGACACAAACATGAATAGCAGTCACCATTTTGAAAGGATTACCCACGGAACAGTAGGTGACACTGTTGTCCAGGACTGATCTTGGGTATCACTGCCATTTTCCTTTTAGCATTGAGCTTCAGAAGGTTTAGTTTTAGGATGTGTTCAGCAGTGGGACAACAGGCAGGCAGAATCATAGAATGGCTTGGTTTGGAAGGGACCTCAAAGATCATCCAGTTCCAGCCTCCCTCTTGCAGGCAGAGATGCCACCCACTAAATCAGGCACCAGCTGAGGCTGCTCAGAGTCCCATCCAACCCAGCCTTGAAAACCTTAAGGGATGTGGCATCCACAACTTCTCTAGGAAAAATCCTGTACTAAGGAGCTAAATTGTGCTGTGGCTACATCATTGTGAGACTCATAACAATCAGTTCAGGCCTCCCTGAAAGGCACTTAACACCCAGATTAGATTGTGATTTCATGCCTAGACACCATCAGGCCAAATTCAGCTATCATTTTTACTTATTATTTACATCAGCCAGTGCTATGGTACACCACAATGTTTTGCTGCTTTTTGAGATGTGCTCGCTTACCTAATTCTGAGTTCATTTTTATGTAATGCTAAGACCAGCAACAATCTGTAGGGAGGTCCCATGGCAATATTTTTTACAGTAGATACAGAATATTTTATTATCTTGTTACATAAGCAGTAAAGCGATGGAATCTGTCTCCTTTCTCATCTGACACTGTTTTTGTCTGTGACTTCGCTTGTTCTAGCTTCCTTCTCCCCCTCCTTCCCAGTGGTGTAATCACGGGGCAAGATGCAGGCATTGATTGATTTGGAGCTCTGCCCGTGCTAATTGCCTGGCAGTGCACACATGCTGATTGACCAGCCGCTGCCTGTAGCCAAGCACAGCTTACAATGATTGAGTTTCCCCAGCTTCTCTCCTTGCTTACTCGCTATTTTGGATTTCTGCATTTTGCTCAGTCACCAATTTTCACTAAATTGAGCAGAAAGAGAGTGGGCAGGAGAAGAATATTGCGGGAGCTGTTTATCTCAGTCTGTTGTACAACCTCCTAACTTTTTTGGAATGGAATGGTGGGATGGTTCCTGATGGATTTTTCTTTAAATCATTCTTGTTCCTCCCTTTTCATACACTGAAGAAAGCTAAAATACCCCTGACAGAGAAACCCTGCCTCCCCCTGGGAAGGTCACCTCTACGCAGGACTCCCTCTTCCCTGTGTGTGGTTTGCTTGCAGAGATCTATGATTAGTGCTTAGTGCAAGGAAAAACAGAGACACAAATCAAGAAGAATGTCCTTTCCCACCTTTTAAGTTTCCTTTTCCAAAAACTTACAGGTACGTAAGTATGTAATTAAAATACTTTGATTCTCATCTTGCAGTTTGCAGGAACTTGAAAATTCATGGAATCACAGAATTGTTTGAGTTGGAAGGGAAATTTAAGGGCTATGTGATCCAACCCCCCTGCAATAAACAGTGAACACTTCAGCTCCATCAGGTGCTCAGAGCCCCATCCAGCCTGACTTGGACGTCTCCAGAGACATGGGATGTTCACAACCTCTGGGAAACCAGTGCCAGTGCCTCACTATCCTTACCATAAAAAAATTTTCCTTGTATCCAGACTAAATCTCTCCTCTTTCAGTTTGAAACCATTTCCCCTTGTCCTGTCACAATGGGCTCTGTACCCATGGAGGTGGTGGAGTCACCATTCCTGAAGGTGTTCGAGAAACGTTTAGTTGTTGTACTGAGGAACATGGTTTAGTGGGGAGATATTGGTGATAGATGGATGGTTGGACTGGATGATCTTAGAGGTCTTTTCCAACCTTGGTGATTCTATGATTACACAACCAAATCCAACCTAGTGCTTGCGTACCCCTTTGCACTGGGCTGCATTAACTGCACCCGTTGGTTAAGATCCAGCTACAGCAGCATATTTGAGATGGAAAGCTAGCAGTGGTGAATCTGACCCATCTCCACTTTCAGAGCAGTCCCTGGACTCCATACTAATAGCAGCACTCAAAAAAAAAAGGAGTTTATCAGCAGCATACAAAGTGTCTGACAGGGAGAAATTACATGAAAATCAAAATAAAATAGAACAGCCTGCTCTTATCTGCAAAAGAGCTCCAATAGCAAAGAAACGATAAGCACAGCCAAGATCTCAGCATGTTTCTTCAATATCAAAGCTAATGCTTTCGCAGTCTTTCAGCCCAACTGTAATTTATCCTTTATGATGCATGTGCTTTCACAAGATTAAATAAGAATCCAGGATTGCTTTAAAAACCTTTGGCTGGTGCAGTGCCCTCCAGGGTCGGAGCTGACAGCGATCAATTCAGTTTGCTGATATTTCAGGACATGAAAAACAACAGAAAAGCTCATCATTTAACAGCCCGATTCTTCATCTTTAATTTAGTGTTGATGAAAAGGATCAGCCTAATCACTGCCTATCATTTGAAGCATTAACTGAGAGTGGGGGCAGAGCAGCTGACATTCCTTGGCATCGGTGTGATGAAAAGGAGGAAGAAGTTCAGTGCATATGAGAGAAGGAGGAAGAACAGTACCAGGTTTTCCTATTCATGAAAGCTATGTAAGCCCTGTCCTTTGGCTAATTATTTTGCAGGATAACTTACACCATGAAAAAGTTCGTTTATGTTTTTTTAGTTCTGTATAAACATCAAAAGAAAAAGAGGGGAAAAAAAAAAAAAAGCCCCACAAAATTAGGATTAGGACAAAGGGTTATTTCTTCTGAGTTCTTACTGCAGAGGAGAAAATAAATAAGGATTTCATTTAGCCCTCAAAGTACTGTTACCTAAAATAAAATAAATTCTTTTTACAAAATAAACTTGGGTTGGTTTAAAACTGAAAACTATGGGTAAACTGTTGAGGAGAGAAGAAGAATCATCTGAATGCCATGCTGTGAAATACTCAAAGTCCTTCCACTTCTCTAATGGGTTCAGAACAACTTGCAAAGTTCAGCCTTCATTTGCAAGCAGATTAATTCAAAATTGCGCTGCAAGATTTTGCTCAGAAAGAATTCTTCTGGAGAAGTATTTTACAGCAAGAGTGATCAGGCACTGGCAGAGGTTGCCCAGAGATGGTGGAAGCCCCGTCCATGGAGATACCAAGGTCAGGCTGGATGGGGCTCTGAGCACCTGATGGAGCTGCAGGTGTCCCTATTCATTGCAGGGTGGTTGGACCAGATGGACTTTAAGGGTCCCTTCCCACTAAAACAATTCTATGATTCTAAGTACCTGGTGATGCTCTTTCCCCATACTGTAAAAGTACCCATACATATTTCCACACAATGCACTCATTCAAAGGAAAACGGATGCTTTCTGGAAAACAGAATACACAGTAATTTATTTTTGGGTACTTTAATTCTTCCTAATCTTCCCAGAAAAGCAGAAGGTTGAAGGCACTGTGCTGTTAGGACCCTTCTGGACTGCTGCAATATCACTTGGGCAATCTGGGAATACATCAGCTGTCCTATTAATGTAAAAAAAATAACCATCTTTGCCACATCTCACTGCATCTGAAATCTTTCAGTGCTTTTGTGTATTCACCCATAGAACTGAGCCATATAGAGATCTGATGGGACTCAACCTTCAGAAAGCATCTGAGTCTCCCAAGCAGTGCAAATGAATCTGTTGTGATTATTATAGACTATGGTGACACAAAATCACAGAATCATAGAATAGAATCATAGAATCATAGAATCATAGAATCATAGAATCAAAGAATCATAGAATGGCCTGGGTTGAAAAGGACCACAATGCTCATCCAGTTCCAACCCCCTGCAGGGTCGCCAACCAGCAGACCAGGCTGCCCAGAGCCACAATCCAGCCTGGCCTTGAATGCCTCCAGGGATGGGGCATCCACAGCCTCCTTGGGCAACCTGTTCCAGTGCATCACCACTGAGTGAAAAACTTCCTCCTAATATCTAACCTAAACCTCCCCTGTCTCAGTTTAAAACCATTCCCCTTGTCCCATCTTCTCCACCTCTTCATCATCCTCTTATAGAGTAAGAAATCTGTCATCGTTCCCTCCCTGTAAATTTCTTTGTGAGTGATGATTTGTAGAGACCATTCCCAAATCAGTTCCTTCTTCCATTGCCCTGCTGTCTGTACTCTGGTCTGTACAGCCACGTGGCACCTTTACCATTAATGTGATGGGATGGTGGTTGGACTAGATGATCTCAATGGTCTTTTCTAACCTTAATGATTTTATGATTCTGTGATTCTAATATCACCATCTCGAGGCCACTGGTGTGATAATTGGGACCAACTGGACCAAAGTCTGCATCATGTCTCTCCAAGTTTCTTCTGCTTTGTTCAATCTGGAGATCATTTAGCAATAGAATAGATGATGGGGAGGAAAGATTTCACACTGGCATTGTGCTGGAATCCAAACAAGACTTGTTTTTCTGTTTTCCCAAATATTTCCTCCGGATATTTTTTCTTAGCTTATAAAAATATTAACACTGCTAATAACTCAGCTTCTTCCTGCTGTTTTCCTGGTCATTTCTCAAAACAGATCCACATTGAATTACAAGAAGAAATCTGAAAAATGTCCAGAAGTTTCAGGAAAACAATATAAAAATCCATAAGCTGACAATTTTTCTCCATAGTTATACTTCAGAAAAATCAATTTTACAACTTTTTCATTTAAGCTGTCTTAAAAAATAAAAAATAAAATCCAACACCTGCAAGCAATGTGCTTTTGGCATGCTGAAAACGAGTCTCTCCTGAGACAATGTTGTTTAGAAGGATGGATAATCAGAAGGGATCCTGTTTTTTGTTGCTGACTGAAAAGCTCTTGACAAGCTCATATTTTTTTTGGTGAAAAATAGTTTGAGGGTTCAAATATGCTGTTTAGATCAATGCAAGTGGGCAGGTTTGGGACAGGAGGTCGCATGTTCCAAATGAACTGGGAATATTAATCATTTCTTTCCTTGGAAGAAATGGTAGAATTCACTGAAGATGTAAGCCAAAAAGAATGCATAAATTTGAAGAAAACAAGCAAATCTGGTACGCATCCCACATCTGATGTTGGACACATATCAGTCATTTGGGCAGAGATGAATGGAGGATATGGCTTGTGTCTCAGGCATGCACATCAATGGGAGAAGCTCCTCTGCATCCAGAGCTGTAGTTGTAACACTTGTGGATGAAGGTTGGGAAGGTGGGAAAGGCCTCTGTCAGCTCTGGCAGAACTGGGCTTGGACCTGTGTTTGAAGAAAGTTTGTGGGCTCTCAGTCAGCCAAGAAACTTAAACTCTTAAGATGGATTCAGCAAAACCATTTGACTAAAGAGCTTGCTGGATCCAACAAGTAGATTTTCTCTGCAGTTGTTTCGAGAAGAAGAGATGCTCACAGGGCAAGCTGCTTTGGTTGGCAGTCCTCGGGTTCTCATTGCCACCAGTCCCCAGAACCTGGCATGATGTTTTCATTCATCATATTTCAACCACTAATGTATACATATTCAAGCCTCTATCCTCTGCCTGCACTTTTGGATTGCAAAACCATCACTGTGGGGTTGATAGAAGTCAGCTGCTGTGTCAGGAATTGAAGCTTTGTCTCCTGAGACATATTCTGCTTCTTCATCCCATGACAGTTTGCTAGGAGAGGCTTCACAGGTCCTATGATGTCCTTGCTACTGGTCAAAGAAAATAGCCTCTCAGGGGAAAAGCTTGTAAATTCCTTTGTTGAAGAGGAACAGAAAGAAAAAATTCTTCCAGCAAAGAGAAGGACTGTTAGGGTGGGGAGATTTTGCTGTCGGCCCTGGAGGAAAATAAAGGCCTGGTCTATTTAAATGAACAAGGTTCTTCTCATCCTATTGGTAAGCATTGTGAATGAAGATGAGCTTCATAAGTGGGAGAAGATGCATAAAGAAAAGTGCTTTAAATGGCAATGGACAAAATTCATACTAGAAATTAAGACAGAACTTCTACCCATCGGATGAGCCTTGTTCAGGATGAGGCCTCTAGGGAGAATAAGTTTCATGTTCTTGAATGATTTTAAGATGGCATCTCACTAGGTTAAATGGAGGCTGTAGCATTAATAGGGCAGTCTGAATTATTCTTTCCTTCCTAAGGACAAAGAAGCCAACCCAACCCCTCCTATAAGTGCTTGTTATGCTCTCATCTCTTGATCTTGAGATACTCAGCTCATCACTTCCTCAAGATAGAAGAAGCCACTGCAGAGCTCAGTCTCTTTTTTTTCCCCTGTTTGCTGATGTAAACCTCGCCTCTGGTTTCCTGATGCTTTTACTTTGCATCTCAGACCATCTATCCAGCTCAACTGAGGCCACATTCTTTCAAATCCTTTTTAACCTGGGTTCTTCCTGGAAAATCTCACATCTATACCAGCACTGAACATCTTACTTGTGTTGCCAAGACTTCTTATTTTTCACGGTAAGCTCTTTTCTGAGTGGTAAAAGTGGGACCTAATAATATGTGCTTCTTAAGTATACGTATATATTTGTTCATTTCAAATGATGGGATCTCAGTATCATGCAAATGGGATTATTTCCCCAAACATTCTCAGATTTGTTGCCAGCAGGTTGAAGGAGGTGATCCTACCCCTCTGTTCTGCCATGGTGAGACCTCACCTGAATACTGCATCTAGATGTTGAGTCCTCAGTAGAGGAGGTAGTGAAGCATTGACACAGGTTGTCCAGAGAGCTGAAGGATGCTCCATCCCTGGAGACATTCAAAGTCAGGCTGGACCAAACTCTGAGAACCTGATGGAGCTGGAGGTATCTGTGTTCATTGCAGGGTAGATGGACATGCTGGCCTCTAAAGATCCCTTCCAACTCAAATGATTAAATGATAAAATCTTGTTTCTCCCCCTAAAGCAGTTATCTCCCAGCTACTGGGTACCTTATAGATTCTGACTGGCATTACTGAAAACTAAACATTAGAAGATAGCTTCTGTAGCTCTGGGTGCCTTTGCTGCCAGTCACAGCACAGCAGACAAACCCAAGGATATTGGCCTAGAACATCAGTCCTGGATGCTCTGAAAGTAAATGATCCAAATCTTCAGTCATGAGGCTGAGAGATCAAAGTCTCAGTTGAAGTCAACCCCAAGGGCTCAGGGAACAAAGTCCCCACTGAAATACTGAGGGATGTATGTTGGGCATGATGGTGCTAAATGCTACTTTCATAGTTTTGTAGAATATCACAAGCTTGAGGGGACCCACATGGATCGTTGAGTCCAACTGCTTTTGCTCACTGCTTTCCCAGGGGAAGGACTCAGATCACAACTCTGCAGAGGCCATAACAGCTCCACAAAATATTCATTTTGACAAGTCAAGATGGGTTTTGGAAACTCACTATGTAGAAGCTACCAGCACCTCAGTGAAGGGCACACTGTCATTTGCAATACACCGAGCAGATATGAGTCAAAAATCTGATTTATTTCTCTGCATCTTCATGCCATTTTATCACACTTCATCTTTGCTCATCTTCTAAGGCTGCACTGTAAAATCCTCCAGGCAGGGCATATGTTTAGTTCCTGGAGGTTACTATTAAAGTAGCCATTCATCTTGGACTGTCATGAATACTCCCTTACAGTAGCACCGTACTACAGAGTAGTTATAGTTGCATAGATTACCATAGTTTTGGAACAGATGTGCCTTACAGCTCTCCTTATTCCTCGAGGGTTGAAATCTCATTGCACAGAAATTGTCTGCATTATTGCAAGCCAATAAAGTATTCAGGATGGTGCATGTAAATGCTGTTTGATGTCACTGCCGTGGGACTTGTGTTCTGTGTGCTGCAGGTTGATCAAGTGGAGGAAAGAAGGGGGGGAGAGGAATTTTGGGGCCATGCCTGCTCAATGCTCATCTCATAGACTGCAGTGCTGTTATTCTCTCCTGCCTATCTATTTCCCTTTCCTCCTCTCTCTCTTCTTTCCCCCCGAGTCTCAATTCTGATCTCTATGCAAGTGGTACAAGCATGCAGAGAACACATTAAAACCATCTGTGAAGCTGCTTGGCAGCTGGGTAAATGCAAACATGGTCTTGAGGTGTTTATCTAGGGGTATGGAATATAAATCAGCCCAACTTATTCTGGCATCGTGCAAGGCATCAGGGAGACCACATTTGGAATATGGTGTGCAATTGTGGTCGCTCTATTACGGGAAGGACATTTGGTGGATTGTAAAAAGGCAGGGAGGAGCAACCAAAAAAATGACCGAGCATTTTAGGACAGGAGGGAGAGAAAGGGAGAGCTGGATGGCCAGTGTCTCTGTGTGGGGGTGTTTGTTTGGTGCTGCAGATTTATTTCATAGCTGGCTGTCAGAGCACACGTAGCATATAGATCTGTAGGTGGGAATGTATGCAGAAAGGAGTGTCTGGTAGCATTGTCTCTGCAGCACAGCACAGCAGGAGGACATATCTGTTTTAGGGAAGGATGCTCTGCATGCCTCTGAGGACTTTGGCATGGCTGGCTAGGAACAGTGCACGCATCCACGAAGACCTGTATTTGTGATTAGTTACTGTGTTCTGGGCAATGTGAGGAGTGGGATGAGATGTGTGGATGGAGGTCCTGCATGCTATTACTCAGAGACATTTGGTGGTCTGTGCACTGGCATTTAATGGGCAGAATACCCCTTGAATGCTCAGTGCTGGAAGAACTGGACTTAAGAGGGGAAGGACACATGGGGCTGGGTGTTGCTCCTTGTCACAATAAGGCAGAATGGGAAAGCCACAAAGTTATATGTGCTAACAGAACACAGTTGCAGAGGGTTAGCCACCATGACATCACTAGCCTGTTTCACATGCTACCTGTCCCCTCAACAGATGAACTATCACCTTCAGCATCCTGTGTGGTAACACCCAACATGACAGTACTGGCTGGGTCATCCAAAGCATCCCCCTGTCCTCATTCTGTGGAATCCAGCTCTTCCAAAACCCTCTTTATCTCCTTCCAAGAGCTTATAGCACTGGTCAGAAATCATTAAATATAAATGTAGAAATAAGTGTGGCAACAAGTATTTCAATGCAGCTGTGTGTATTGTCATTCACCCTTTCTCCATATGCACACTTACACCTATTGTTACTCCTAAGACCTGTTCCTTCTTTGCACTGAAAGACCAATGACTGCTTAGAACACATTTCTCAGTAGGACTGGAAAGCTTTAGCCCATAAACCCTTGCAGGTTTTGTACAGACAGGGAGAGGCCAGAAAGAGTAGGAGAAGACATGGAATTGATAGTGAGCTGTGGTGTTCAGGGAAAATCCTGAATGCATTTGTGTCCTTGGACTTCAAGGCCACCTGAGGATACTCCCTACGTCTGAGGACAGCCTGGCAGGATGGATGACCAAGGGATGCTGGTGCTGGGCCTCTGGATAGAAAACGTGGAGCAGGAATTGCTTCTGCAGAGAGATTGCCTAGGCTTGTGGGTCCTTTAGGGACAATGGAGCAATAAACTCAGGTGGGCAACCCACATACCTTGGGTAAAAGCACGTGGCTTCTCAACTAAAAATAACCCCTCTCCCTAGCAAATAGGTTTGTTTATTAAAAAAAAAAAAATAGAATGAAAAAAAAACATAACCATTTTGAGGCAAGCTGCAACACACCTAAGACTCTGAGAAAAGACTGCCGATGGCCTTCACTAATAACAGGTTTGTGTAAAAATCTCTCCTCCCCCACAGAATGTCCCATCTCCTTTTCCAAACCAGGGAAAGACAGGCTTTTAATTCACAGGCGAAAGAAAAAAAAAGTCTGATGGCTTATGGCTGGGAATTTCACTTCATCCCCTTCCAGGTTTAACTTTGGGGTGGCATCAGGCTGCCCACCATGGCTGAAATCTAATATTTATGTACGTAGACGAGAAATTTTAGGGTTTCCTGTTCTTTCTGAAAGTCTTTCATCTAGAGACTATATTTAAAGGAAAAAAAAAAAAAAAAGGAGAAAAAATGAGAGAAAAGAAGAAAGGAAGCCAAATGCTTGTGGGGACAGAGGTTTTTCCTTTTTTTGTGTGTGTGTGTTTGTTGTTTAGTTTCTTTTATTATTATTATTTATTTAAATTTTTGAGCATCTTTCCCTTAGTACATTAGCTAAAAGCAGCAGATGAGGAACGTATCCTGAAAGAGAGATGTGAGAAAGCACCACATGGGGCTGTACCCATGTCAGCCCCACTCCGTGTGGGTTGGAGCCCATGGCAAATCCTGAGGCTCAGAGATGTACCTGGTGGTTAACCTGGAGAAAGCAGCACTGTCTATGAGGTCTGCGTCAGGAAGACACAGGGGTCTCAATCCTCTCCTAGCAACTTTAAAACTAATGAAAATTAACATTTCTAGGGGACAAAAAGGGGAATTTGGGTTTGTATATATATATAAAAATTTATTTGCTAGGTTTTTCTTATGGACTATCTACTCTGCTAGGAATATCAGGTGGAACAGACGCATGTCTCTGCTCTCCAGAAATGCTTGATGAGTCTATGCTGCACCCTGATGCTCCTTAGAACCATAGAATCACAGAATCATTAAGGTTGGAAAAGACCTCTGAGATCACCAAGTCCAACACCAACCCACCCCACCATGCACACTGACCACATCCCTCAGAGCCACATCTCCATGGTTCTTGAACACCAACAGGGAAAGTGACTCCATCACTTCCCTGGGCAGCCTGTGCCAATGTATCACCACTCTTTTGGAGAGTAAAATTCTCCTAATATCCAACCTGAACCTCCCCTGGTGCAACATGAGGCCATCTCCTGTAGTCCTGTCACTAGGAGAAGAGGCTGACTCCCACCTCACTACAACTTCCTTCCAGAAAAATGTAGAATCTAATAAGATCTCCCCCTCTCCATGGAATTCCTCCAGACTGAACCATACCAATTCACAGAATCACAGAATGGCCAGGTTGGAAGGGACCTCAAGGATCATGAAGCTCCAACCCCCTGCCACATGCAGGGCCACCAACCTCCACATTTAATGCTAGACCAGGCTGCCCAGGGCCCCATCCAACCTGGCCTTGAACACTTCAGGGACAGGGCATCCATAGCCTCTCTGGGCAGCTGTTCCAGCACCTCACCACTCTCTCTGTAAAGAACTTCCCCCTGACATCCAACCTAAATTTTCCCTCCCTCAACTTAAAACCATTTCCGATTTCCTCAGCTGCTTCTCATAATAAGACTTGTGAAGCTCCTACCACTGTCAAAATGGGACTTAGTCATGTATGTCGTTACACTGCATCCATCTTATTTCAACTGAGCAAGACATTGCTGAGCCACGGCAGCAGATAATGTATTTGAATACTCCACTTGACAGCTATTTGCCTGCCCAGTTTATCAGGGCATGGGCCAAGGATCAGAGAAAAGTTAAAATTAAGACAGATGTTGAACTTCCAAAGGCTGGAAGCCTTTGGATGTCTCCTTCCAATAACCATCTCCTTCCCATGTTTATAAGAAAGTGAACACCACTACCCTCCATGCATCTGTCAGCCTCTTCCTTTTTTTTCCCCCACAATGAGTTGTTCAAGTTTTAGGCATACTAGCCAGGTTTTACAGGCATTTTCAGTAGCTGGAGCTACGTGGAATCAGCCCTGATACAAAGATTAAATTAACATTGGACAGATCTGTAAATGGAGGCTGACAGGGACAACAACTTCAATATGAACCTGGAAACTGCTGCCTTTTGGCACTGCAGCACAAGGCATCTGCTAACTACACTGCTAACTACCTGCTTCCAGAAGACAACACAGCTTGACTTGAGATGCTTATCTCTCCTGAGCTTGCAGCTTACTGAAGAAGAGCTAATGAAGTCTATGCACAGCCAGGATCACATTTTCCAGTCAAGGAGCTTGTGCTGGTGTGTATCTCCAGCCCAAATTCAAGCCCAAACTGGAAGAGTGTTGCACAGAAACCTGCTCCTCAGTCTCATCTAGTAGTGCTGGACTTGCAGGTTCCTCCTGCAAATGGTTCTCTTCACTCACGCTGAAGTGTGAAGAAGATATTTCTAACCTGTGATTAACAGGCAAACACGTTAAGAGTGCAAAGCTGCAAAGAGAAAAAGGGACCAGCAAATATCAGCACTAGAGTTTGATTCTGAGCTGATCTGGACTACCCTCTCACCTCTTAAGACCCACAGATCTCACTGTAATTCTGATATATCACATTATTCTGAATGAAGATTAGCGTGGGGAAAAAAAGTGCTGAACGATGGCAGAAAGCAATGAATCTGAGACAAATCAATGCCCTCACTGAACTGAATGGGAATCTGCCAGCTCACACCATGCAAAGAGCTGGCCTGAGAAATACACTCAGCAGTGTGATGGGGAAAAAAGGAGGAGAATCCAGGTACCCATTGCACTGCAGGAAATTTCAAATGTGTTTTCCTCATTTCAAAACAAAACCAAAGGCTTTAAAGCGAGCATGATGATGAGAGTTTTGAGTTTCAGTCAAGTGGGATATGTCCAAAGACTTTCATTACTTTCTGTCCACCTGGATTCGAATCCTTGGAGCCTCACCTTGAATTCCAGGACAAAAGGAAATGTGGTTTGTGGTTTGTGCCCTGGCTGAAGAGTAAGGAGATGAGAATCCAAACCTTGGCTCTGCCACAGACTCTCCTTTGAGATCGGAGGTGAGGCGTTGAATATCCCTGTGCGTCAGCTCCCAAGAATGAGGACAGCAGCCCTACCGAGCTTTTATGCCAGCTTACGTGATATTTTGTTCTATCTAAAAATGTAGAAATTAAAAAATAAAAATAAAAAAAAAATCAAGGTGTCCCAGATTCACTCGCTGCTTCCAAAAATACAGATCATTGCTTATTGCAGAATGGAGCAAATAATGTCACTGTGTTGCCGTTGCACCCAAGCAGAGGCAGAATTCAAGTAGCCATCTGCCAGGTGGTATCTGGCAAGGGATAGCCAAGCTATTGAAGAGGGATAGCCAAGCATCCATGGAACACCATGATAGCATTGAGTGAATGCATACACCCCTAGATGTGCAATTGAGCTACATAGGTGGAATTATGGGAGGCAATAAGGGATAAATTGCCTTGGGTTTGCAAGATGTTTGATGTTTAGCAGGCAATGCTCAATTCTTACTCCAATACCTTTCATTCCTGCTCCTCTCTCTATGATGATCCTCTTTTTTATGTGGCTGTATGAGGAAGCTGATTCAGCTGAAAAAACAAACTTCCTCCAAAAAGGCTCTTTCTCAAGCCTCGCCAGTTGCCCCATTTGGTCCTCCCCAAACTTGCATGCTAAGGAGAATCTGAAATAGCAAATTAATGATTTCTGTGCTAAGAAAATTGGTCTCTGCACATGGGTCCTGTCACCATCGTCTGTTTCTGCTTGTTGGCTAAACCGTATTATCAAGGATATAGATGTATGTTGAACTCACTCCTTCTCTTAGGTACAGAGGTGCCCTCTGGGACCAGACAAGATGCAACACACAGTCAGGAGCCTATGGGACTCCTTGTCTGAGAGGTGAGATATTACTGCTGCCTCCTGAAATCTCCCAGGTAAGGTCTTCTGGCTGCCTCTGAGTTGGTAGAAAAGAACAACGCTGCATTCAGTCTAGTTCAAACATAGGTATGCTCCTGAAGTGTTGATGAGATCAGATTTGCAGGAAGAAGCCCTCAAGGAATGCCTTGGGGAAGCAGGAGCTGTCTGCAGAAGTGTGCATCCCATAGTTTAGAGGGCTGCAAGAGGGAGGCATCCCTGCATGCAGATGGCAATGGATGCTTACTTATCTCAAGACCCTCTTTCTGATGCTGTTCTGAAAGCTGTAACACTGGATGCAGAGGGGGGCAGACAGAACTCCACAGCGGAAATATGAGAGGCAGCCCTCAGGCTGCACAGCAGTCTTACTTGGCACAGAGCTTGAATGAGTATCTAGTGCAAAGTAGCTCTAAAACAGCCATAGGGTCAAAGGCCTCATTTCCTGTAACCTTTGTGGTTAAGAGCTTCCCTGGAGAGATGGGACTCTCAAGTCCTGAACTGCTGCTCGTTGACCTCGGCCAGGGGTTTTATGCTGGAACTCTCTCCTTTCCCAAACATCCTACACCACTGGGCTCTCTGCTGGGCTGTCCCACAGCTGAAGGCTGCTGCAGTGCTCCCCGAGTAATATTGGCTGTGCAAGAAGATTAGAGCCAGGCAGCTTAGACCCAGCTCTTGCTCCAGTGGTTTTTTGATACTTCTAGATAGAGTGAAGTAGAACTAATGGAAGAGATTTCAGTTTCCTTTTTCACCTTTCATATACCAGGCAGTAACAAACAACTAAATAAGGAAGACTGAAGAAGTCTCATCCTTTGACAACTGTGTGATGTGCCTTCCTTATTACACTCAAAACAGATAAACTACCCAACATCTACTGTACTGGAGTCATCAATCCTTGGTACCTGAGCCTCAAAGGCTATAGGGAGGATGCAATGTCTACTAGAGCCTCAGTATCCCTATCTTGCAACTCTAAATAATCTGGATTGAACTGACAGAAATGCTTGTTGGAAGGGAGCTCTTAACATCTCTTATCCAGCCTTCAATCTTAAGCCAACCCAAAGTTAGGTCAACCATGGCTTAGCCTACCCAACTCTTGAACACCTCTAAAGATAGAGATCCCACTACCACTCAAGCAAACTATTTCAGTTCTGGGTACCCTCTTAGTGATCACACCATCATCAGTAAGCACATAACACTGTATCCTATGTGTTAGGTGGTTCATCTAAATAGCAGTTGTGTGTTTAATCTGTGATCGGTTTCCTGAGACATTTAGGACTTAGATGTTATCAAAAGGTGCCCTCCTCCATCCACTGACTCTAGAAGGAGATTGGATGTTCAAGTTCACCTGTAACTTTCCTTTTCTACATGCCATCATCATCAACACTTTGACTACTTTGGCTCAAATTCATAACGTTCTCTTATGGCTACAATTTTTGATTTATGGGCATAGAAACAGTGGCATATTGATGACACGGGTTGCTATTATTATTAAACTAGAGGGCTAAAGGGACATGAGCAGATCTCTCTGCAGAATCATGTTTTATTTTCAGGAAAGTCCAAGTCTTTCTGAGTCTGAACAGGAACATTTTGGGGAATAACTCTGTCCCACATCACTGCAAGTCCAAAGTCATGACAGAAGGGGCCTGGTGGACTGGTAACACAAGAATAATCCTTATGCCACCCAAAGAGAAGCTCCTCAGGAACGCTTTGAACAGTATCACAGCATCACAGGAGACTGCCTGAAGGCCTGGAGGGGTCACTCATGATTTATCGTGCTGCACAATTGTGCCCCAATGCATTCTGTATGTAGGGGATTGGCGCATATTAATTCTGAGAATTATGTTGCCCTTCCCAGATTTTTTTCCTTTTTCCATCTGTGGTGAGGGAAGAAGCAATGGGATTACGTCCTCCATCTGCCTGAGAAGAGCACAGCTTCATATGTCCCTGGGTGATCAGCACAAATAGAAACCAGACCCCAGCTTCCATATCAAAGGATGATGGGACTGGACCTAACCACTTTTCACATTGAGTTATGAAGCTTTTGTGCAAAGACCAAGCCTATAAGCCTTAGCCAAGTGGTGTGATTATGCAGATTGCCTTCTTTTGTTCTATTACCCCTCAGTCCCCAAGAGGGTCTAAAACCCCTTTGGATTCCTGGAGCATGTAGGAGTGGGCAAACCACAGAACGGAGTTTGAGTTAGTTCACAAATACCTTACAGCACTGTTATCTCATGTGTGCAGGGCTGACTGTAGCCTAAAATATCAGGATGGCAGCTCTTCTGCTGAGTGGTTAGCTCTTTTACAAATTGCCATAACCCTCTGTCTCTGATCAAATCAAAGATGCTCTGGCAACTCACTGCCTTGTGGAGTACAACTCTGAATTGCTGAGTGCTGAGGAGTCACACAGGTGCTGCCAATGGAGAGATTTTTTTCTAAACAGCATTTTATATCTCTTAGGAAAGGTCACAAAAGGATTAATTGTGCCTTTGGTTTGGGAATGCCTTGGAAATGAATTTGATCCGACTATCTATTGCTGATAATTGCACTGAGTCTTTACAGCCTTGACTATACTGCTGTAGTGTATCAATCAAGATAATTATTCCTCCTTTTGACTATGCTATTTGGGATTGAGCAGAGATTTTCTACAGAAGATGAAGCAGCAGACAGATTTATTACTTGCGCAGCTCAAGACAGCTTTTTCCAAGGCCAGGACTCAGTGTGGATCCATGTGATATCTGAATGACACAGGATTAGATTCCTCTCTGCCACAACCAAAGGAAGAAAGAGCCTCGCAGTTGAGGAGTCAAACCTTAAAATACAACCAGTCTCTATCATTTCATTCCTTTGTTCTAATGAAGTGACTGTGATAAAGAGCCCAATATCTGCTTCTTGGTTAGACATAGTGATTGCCTCCACAGCCCTACTAACACTGCTGCTGCCAGTTAAAAGAGGTCAATGCAAAATACTGATTGTCTCATACAGAAAGGCTAGAAAATAAGGTGTGAGATCAAGACCAGCTGGTTGATAGCACCAGATTCCAAGGTAGGCAGGTGGCATAACAGAAGGAAATGCCTTTGCACATATGGTCTTTAATGAGGCATTAATTGGGCACTGGGTGAACAGGACAAAGAAGTATAGAGGATGTGGCTTGAGGTTTTGGCTGATGTGAAGCTGGAGGTCTGGAATAAAACGAAAGGTGGGGTTTTTACAGCCCCTTCCTGTGATTTCCAGCAGGACAGGGACACCAGGAAGGTGGGCACACCTACTCCAAAGTCACAGCTGACTCTGAGAAGCTTTTCCTAACCTGGTGATGCAGTCTCCAAATACTCCTGCCAGTAAGAAGAGGGGTCTCTAAGATGCAAGGGTGAATGTGAGAGGCAATTTAGCTTGCCCTCTTTCTCACATACAGTTGTAGAAGGGACAGAATGCCCACCCAGACCTCACTGGGTGGGTGCAAGATGCTTCAATATATACAGCCCTGGTGCCAATAATTAACACATGTGAGACTGATGAAAGAAGACAATGAGGGATGATTATTTTGCTGCCCACATGAGAGTTCCCTTCCTTCTCCCTCCAGTCCTACATCTGGTAGCAATTTCACAGCTCCAAATGGAAAGGAAGTAGATGAGAGGAACTTAGTCAAGCTCAGGCCCATTTGAGGAGAGCAGAGACAGTATGCTAGAAGGAAACTGACGGAATGTGGGAAAGCTGTTTTGTTTCCCATAACACTTGCATTCTGCTGCAAAAGATGATAAGGTGTATGGATGGTTTGTGTGATCTCCCATGCGTTGCTTGGGCTTTGGGTATGGCGATAAGGGCTGTAAATCCACGAGTGTAATTCTTGCACCCTCCAGACCCCTTGAGTTTCCAATACATCGTGCTATATAATCTAACTGAAAAAGCAGTCTCTTGGGCTGCCTCACTCGCATTCTCCAAGCTATGCATTACAGGGTTGGGGGGAAGGGTTGGGATTGTCCCAGCCATGCAGTCTGGGCTGCTGTGGGAACACTCACCATGCACCTTGGGCACCTTGGCTTTCAGGTGTCGCTCGCACTTGGCCTTGGCTTTTAGCAGTAGAAAGATCTGCTCCTCTTTGGTGATGACATCATCAGCATCCACCTGCAGAGATGGGAAGAAATGAGGTTAAACCTCAGCATGGAAGAGCAGTGGGACACAAACTACTGAGATAATGCAGGTGTGATCTGAATGCAAAATCTCCATTGCATAAGCAGTTTCCTCTACCAGCCTTGCTCTTCCCATCTCATTTCAGCAGTTAGTGTCCCAAGCAACACCTTCTGCAAGATGCCACATGGAAACACCTGTGCATAGCAAAGGAAGTGCACATTCCAATTGCTTATATCTAGAACATGCATGTCCACAGGAAGGGAGAGATTTCTTGGGTGGCATACCTCAGCTAGGAGAGATGAGGCTACTACCCAAGGGGAAAAGCATAAATAATATTGGTGCAGCATTTTGTAAATACTGGTCCTTTTGGAACATAGAAGCATAGTTAAATGTAGCACTTAGAGAATGGCAAAGCAACGCTGTGCTTCCTGACACCAACCTCTTGGAAAACACTGGAAAGGGTTAAATCATCAAAGGCTTCTTCTCCCTTTAAGAATCACAGCTTGGCATCAGTTTCCAACTTCTCATTCTGGCCTTCAGCCATGAGGCATCAGGTTCTATTGACACCTTAGGGGAGTTTATCAGCTGACAGCATCTGTCTCTAAAGACTGAGGATCATCATCCTCCAGAGGTCAAGGGACAGTAATGGGGAAGGGGTACAGGCAGAATTCTTTCCCCAAGAAACCCCAAGAAACTACTTGCTGATACAAGATGTACAAGGCCCTCCAAGGCACTTGCTGGTTATGAAAACCCATCTTGCATCATGAAGATGGCACATTCCCACTAGGCAAGGCTGCCTTCTGAAAGTGTAGAGTAAACTGGAGCTACAGGTCCTTTGGTTGTTATAGCATATAGAGTTTTGATCTAATGCAATACGGCTGCTTTCACTGGGAAAAAATTCTTTTCTCAGATAGTGGTGAAGCACTGGCACTGCTGCCTGGAGCAGTTGTGGATTCCCCATCCCTAGAGATGCTCAAGGCCAGGTTGGATGGGGCCCTGGGCAGCCTGATCCAGTAGGTGGCAACCAGCCCATGGCAGGGGGTTGGAACTGGGTGATCTTTGAGGTCTCTTCCAACCCAAGCCATTCTATGCCAACCTTACCCTCTAGGTGTTCTATGATCTGCAGCGAGCAAGGAAAATTGTGGATGGTATCTATCTGCTAGCATACCTCCCTGTTGGACACATACTTGTGAGATCTTTCAGGATTGCATCAACCGTGCTTTTCTGCCACATACAGCAGAAGAGTGTCTGGGATATTGGGGCTGGGATGAACAAAATCACCTCAAGAGCTAATTTAAAGAATGAAAGATCCACATACAGTGCCCCTGAGAGGAAGCTGGTGGCTGAGGTACTGGACTGAAAGAAGAAAGTGATGTAGTAAGTTGGATAAAATCACTGCTCCCCTCACTGCCTCCATTTTTCTTAACATCAGCCTGTTTTGATTAGACTATGAAAGCAATAGGAGCAGCAGTTATGTTCCTCTGCATTTACATAAAACTTAGCAGTCACTTGTGATAGTGTAATGTAATCAAGAAGGGCTGCTGTACTGTGTTATAGAAATAAAATGTTTTGTGTTTTTTTTTTTTTTTTTTAATATATAAACTTATATTGACTGCTGGTGAGATTGGCACCACTGTACACCTGTAATGCTAAAACTTACGGCAGCACTCCACATCCTGATGGATTGAGCAAGTCTAAGCATCAATGCAAAGTACAAGCAGGCAAAGGGAAGCACAGGAAAGAGAAGAAGTGAATTGCAGATGAGAAGGAAACCTGTAGACAGGTTGTAGAGTTTGCCAATGGAGGTGACTGCTAGTCTCAGTCCCTCTGAAGCAGGGCAAGCGTGACATTTCATTGTATTCCCCCCCAAACTACCATCTTCAGAATTAAGGTGCCTTCACTCATTTTAACATAATTGTCTTTGGAAAGCAAGATAATCTGTTTTCAAGATTTATTACAAATAATATAATAATGGTTAACGAAGTCCTACTTAGCAGTAAATGCAGATTCTACTTCACATGTTCTCTATAGAGGGGAACAGTGGATGTTTGAGCAGCTGATGTAGTAATAGGCATGCAGATGGGTTTCTAGATCTGATAATGAGATTCTGAGTAAAACAGAAGTTGGTTTTTCATGTTCTTGGAACAAAAATCCACACTAAAATCCCTCGTCAAAACCACATTAATGTTAATGCAAAAGAAAGCCACCCCTTTCCAGATGTTTGGCCAGTCCAAATTTAAGGCAACATCCAGCATTTCAACTCTTTCATTGGAAACATAAAACCTTTGGGTTAAATCCTGCTGTCATTTATATCTGCACAAATCCTGAATGATTCCACCAAAGCCAGAGGAGTTAGTCTGGATTTATAGTGGCTGAATGGAGCAGAGTGTGACCTCAGGCATTTCAAATAATTCATCCCTTCTGTGCTTCACCCTGAGACTCCTTCAGCCATGCTTTGTGAGGGGGCAGCTCCTGCCAGCAGGATATATGGTCTCCAGGCCTGGCAGAGAAAACAAATTTTATTTCCCAGAAGCAGAGCTGAAGCACCAAGCACTGTGCCCAGGGAAGAGTAGAAAAGCTAGAACAGGGCTTGGAACTGAATCCAGGCTGATATGAGAGAGAAACGTTTGAGTCTTTGCTGTTTCTAGGTGTCCCTGTTTGAGCAGGGTGTTGGACCTCTAGAGATCCTTTCCAACCTCAACCCTTCTGCAATCCTCCTTGGCTGAGGAAGATAAAACATTCATGTAAATATGTACGTGACTGAGAATAGACATATTCATTAAATCCTCTGGCTTTAAGGAGACAAGTGGTGGCATCATCTCTGGAGGTGCTTGAACGTGGTGATCTTAGTGGTCTTTCCCAACCTTAACGATTCCATGATAATGCCCTCAATAATATTCTTTAGCTTTTGATTAGCCCCAAAGAGGTCAGGCAGTTGGACCAGATGGCCTTCAAATCCCTTTCAACTAAACTATTCAACTTCGAGAAAATCTAAAATGCTGTTCTTTTGCTGCTGAATAACTCATGTTAAACACCTACAAAGCAAAACCGGTCCAAAACTGTTGGATGCATTGGCTAAATGCAGTCCTGTGAACAGCAAAAAATGTGCAGCCATGCTTTCTGTTGCTATAATGGAATCTGAGAACAAGTTTTAAGACTGCAAAAAATTATCTTTCTTTTCAGTATATTTGTGACCATTTTCAGTCAGCATAAATACACGACGTGCAAGTTTTCAAATGGTGTGTATAGAGCTCCAATCAGACATTCAACTCAGAACTCTGATCAAGTCTCCCTACTGATCTTTCATAAGCCCTATCTTAACAGAGAGGAATATCCCTCACTTCACAGTCATGCCTCATTCACATCATCTAATTGCAAAATAGATACACTCAAGAAATTAGACATATTTCAATCAGGCTTAGCAAAGCTTCCTTTTTGACAAACAGTCTTGATACCTGATCCAAATACACTGTGGAATGGACTTGCTGAAATCATTAACATATGTGTACATCAACTTATTTTAATCTGAATACCCCCAGGCAGCAAAATAAGTGGCTCTGCTTTCTGATGCAGGAAGATCTTGAGTCACTGGCCACCAGAAACTGACAGCTGTAAGAGCTGTCTCTAGTTCCAAAGGCTGGAAGCTCCTGGGGATGCTCTGCCAGAACAAGCCAACTCAATAAAGCTATTTTTACATTCCTATGGATTGCCTTTTCCAAGGCAATAAAGCATCATACCCTGCTGTGTATCTAAGAAAATACATGCACACTTAAAACGTGGTCCAATGTGGTGTGCTCAGCACAACCTCTTCTGTGCACCTGCTCTTCAGGACCAGGCAAAACTAGATGAAGGGAAGATATCAGAAGAATTTATTTCAAACTGCAAGCCATGTAGATTTACACATTCAACACTTCCATCATTTTTCACTAAGAACCTCTCCCACCTGCCTGGAGCTCACCCATTTACAGCTCAACTTCTTAATCTCTAATTTGCTGGACACAAATTAGTCAGTAGAAAGGAATTATATAACATCTCACAAAGATAAAACCTGCCTCATTAGCCAGCACAGGACATCTATAAAAGCATTTATCCATCTGGGGCACGTGGGTGTTTGTTTATCCAGGGTTCCTTAATAGTCACTGCAGATTCAACTACAGACATCAGCTGAGATTCATGTCAAGCTACCAGCTGAACTAAGTCAGATCAGCTGTGCTTTTTTACAGTTATAAAGGGACATGAATCAGGTAAGGAGGTCTTCCTTTTTTAGAGTCTGAAGTAAAGGCAGAACATCTTATTCCAGAGTTTTCCTAGGTGGGGGTGGTGATTTCCTCTCCTTTCCTGGTGGATGCATGTAAGTTCATAGGTTTATGCTATTGTCCTTTTTATTTTTTATCTGTCTCTAACACCTAATTGTGTTTGTGTGAGGATTCCTTAGTTACCTTCTATGCAATGGACTGTGGTTGCAAAGATAACTTTTTGGAAGCTCTCAAAGTCTTTTTCTTTGTATGTGGAATTTGGATTATAGGAGTTAAACTTGGTTTTATTTCAGGGTGAAGCATGTTTGTAATAGTAGAAAGAGAATACCTTAAAAACAAATAATCAGCAAAGCCTTCTTGGTAAAACTTCTATTTACAAGAAGTTTCTGTATGAGGTGAGTTTCCCAATTGCTTCTGTTGTTATTGGCTTAATAACAAGCACAGATCCAGTTCAAGAGCTGGGGGTATGGATGCTTTGACAGCTCTGCACCCCTGCAATGTCAGATTTTTTGGGAACAGCTTTGATTTTACTCCCAAAGCAGGTGGCACACAACATGATCGCCCCGAAGAGTGAGAGGTCTTTGGGCAGCTGCAATCTGCACTGACAGATCAGTTGAGCAGAGCTGACAAGATCTGTGAAAGGTAGGAGCTCAGTTTTCACTGGCTTGAGCTGTGAAGGCAAGAAAAGCATTTGAGGGAAGTCACAGATAGGTATACCCATCTGTTTAGTAGGATGAGGTCAGCATGCCCCTGCAGACAGTAATCTCTGAAGAAGATCTGACAGCAAATCTTTTTCCATGAGCCCTTCCTGACATGCTTCGGAATTAATTCCTGCATTGAGCTTATTTGGCATCAAATTTATACAAACTCAAAGATGCAACAGGCCTGGAGGCACACAAATAGGTGCAGGGGGACAGCTTTGCCCTGCTCTTCTGCTATTAATGAATGTATCTGAGAGTGATGGGGTCTCTTGCCTGGACTTCCCAGTTTTGCCAGTTCTCTCAACTTCCCAGCACTGTTTTGTTTTGTTGGCTTTTTTGTCAGAAAAAAGAAATTTCCCTGTGGGGAAAAGATTTAGGTCATTTTCTCTTCCCTTTGTTCAGAGAATGCAGAAATACAGAGCAGGAGACAAGTCAAGCTGGGAGGGGTGAGATGACAATGCTATCCAGAGCCTGTTAAATATCTTTTTATTATTATTTATTATTATTTTTTTTCCTCTCTTCCTTTGCCCCCAAAGGAGGCCATAGGGTAATTATGATAATGTTTTCTTGTATTTCCATTTCACTGGCTGATCTCCCAGCCACTAAAGTAAACCCCAAATCTCAACGGGGAGGTCATATTCATCCTTGTTTATGGGACTCATTTTCAGAAATAACACTATCCTTTTTGTGAAACTTCCCTGGCAGCAGCTCAAAAAATAGCTGAAGGTAAACAGATTCCTTGGTCAGGATTGAGAGCATTGCAGCTGCTGGACAGGCCCAGTGCAAGGGGCTGCTGGTGATCATCACTTTGGAGGGCAGTAGGCTGGGTAGTTGGTAACATGGAGAAGGGAGAGGGGCATGAGAAAGAAGGGGTTGTGACAGGACAAGGGGAAATGGTTTCAAACTGAAAGAGGGGAGATTTAGATTGGATATAAGGAAGGGTTTTCTTATGATATAAGGGTGGTGAGGGCACTGGCACAGATCACACAGAGATGCTCCACACCTGAGTGCGCTCAAGGTCAGGCTGGGTGGGGCTCTGAGCACCTGATGGAGCTGTAGACATCCCTGTTCATTGCAGGGGAATTGGTCCAGATGGCCTTTAAGGGTCCCTTCCAACTCAAACAATTCTAAGTTATGAAAAGATAAATGTGAAAATGAAACCCCCTCTCCTAAATTTTGCAAGAATCAAGATATCTGTTCAGATCAGGAGGTTAATCCAACGATGTCTAACCTAGGACCAGACCAGTGGCTACTACAGATGAGCATAACTCTGCTGAGATGAGAGCACCAGGATGGTTAGAAGTCTGTCTGGGGGTGCTGTGGCCTGGCAATGCAGACACATGGCAAATCTAAGTCTTGCCCAGAGGAGCAATTTGGCTGCCTTTGACAGAAACTGATGTGGTCTTCTGCATAGGGTGAGGCAAATTGGAGCAGTACAGAGCTTGTGGTAACACTGGATTGCTTAGAAGAAGGAAAATTTGGCAGCATGTAGGAGATCGGGGGCACGAAGTGTTGCATGAAATTGATCAGCAGTGTAGGATGAGGGAAGAATTGAGGTTCTGACGTCTGTTTATCTTGTTTTTCTTGTTTTTCTTTTAATGAATGGGTTTAAGTGAGAAGGGAGGGACCCTCTGTTATTTTGTCACTGCATTCAGGTATCTTGGTTTTCTTTTTATTCTATGCTTCTGCAAATGAGTATTTGTGCAAGCCTGCATTTCCTGACCTGTCAAGTATAGAAGAACCAGCAATCCGTACACATTCTCTTGGACGAAATGTACCTTGTGCAATCTCTTTTAGTAGATCTGCCAGTCCTATAGCAAAGTGGGATTTGCCAGGCTGCAGAATCTAAATGTGATTCATACAAGAAGGGAGGATCTGATACTTCAAATTTCAGTGGCAGCTGACAACCTCTCCTTCATGAAGGGACAGAGCAAAGTAAATACAGATAAATGGTGCTTATTCTATTCCAATTTGGACAACACTGGACTTCTGTGTGTTTTTTTCTTCCCTGTGCACAAACAGTTTAATTCCCTTTCCTTACTTACTGCTACCTCTGTGCATCTTCTCTGGCTGCCTGAGGTTATCATTGCTCTGTATTTAATGATTTAAAAATGCATAAAGCTGGAGTGCCAGTTGGTCCAGACAGAGGTGCACTAGCCACATCAGTGGCATAATGTATTGCCAGCTGTTAATAGCAGAAGCTGTGGGAGTGGAGGCTGTGATAAGCTCAGGGCACCAGGGTGCTGAAAAAGATAGTGGGAAGAAAGTCAGTTCATAGCAGAAAGTCCTATTTCTGGATTTTGGAACTGATAGCCCAAAGATGTGATGGATGCCCCATCCCTGGAGACAATGTCAGGCTGGATGGGGCTCTGAGCACCTGATGGAGCTGTGGGTGTCCCTGCTCACTGCAGAGGAGTTGGAGTAGATGGTCTTAAGAGTCACTTCCAACTCAAGTGATTCTATGACTCGGTTCACCTATAAAGAGGTGAGTGCTGAGCTGAGCACTTTGTGTGGTTATTCTATCATGTACATGTGTGTCCCTCGCTCCATTCCACTTACAGAGCCAATAAATAAATTCTAGGAGATGGCTTAGTGCTTTTAAAGGCTGAGATGATGAAGATTGGTCTGGGATAATCAAATCAGTATGGCCTGAAGACAGAAGGGTGAAATGAGGGGGATACCCAAGAGGGACCCAACTAAGAAGGAGATTGGGGTGAGGTAGTTGATGTGAGGGGGAAGAAGAGCTGATGAATCCTGCTGAAGAGGGATGCTGTCCAGTGGCTGGGGAAGCATGGAGAGGTTAGCACATGAGATGCTCTGCCTGTTATTCCCAGCCTCCCAGAGGGTAAATTAAGTTGGTGGTTTTGCCTTAATCCCTTGACCACATCACCCAAACCACTGCCTGCTCCAGAACAGCAGTAGGTCTCTGCTCCTGCTAGCTGAGCTTGGGGACCCTGTGCTGCAGCTATGGAAAGCTGAATAGCTTCCTGCTGTGCTTAGAGACATCTCAGTCCTTCCCAAGACTGCCCTCACCAGGCTGGCTGCAATCTGCTCTTCATCCTACTCTCAGAGCCTGATATTCCATGGTGAAGAGGTCCCCACACACTTTTGAGAACTTTAGTTTTCTGTTTATCACTGTCTTGATGCCCTGCCAGAAGAATAAGGATGTGCTCCTTCCCTCAATCATGAATCTATCCTCTTTGACTTTGTATGGAATTGTAGAATGGCTTAGGTTGGAAGGGACCTTAAAGATAATCTAGTTCCAACCTCTTGCACATTTTCTAAAGCAGTCCAGGTCTCAGCATGTATTTCCCATGACTGCCGTAATAAGAAAGATGGCAAGATTGGGAAAACAGAAGAATGGCCATGGGAAGATGTTGTACAAAATTGGGAATGCCTCATGCTAGGAATGAATGGCATTTAAAGATCTGCAATGTCTAACACTGGCATGGCAAAGTGAGGGCCCTGCAATTTCTTGAGCTTCACCCAGGAAAGGATATTGATCCTGTGGGAATCTATTGTCTATGTCATACCATGTCCACATCGCACATCACTAGCACTGATAAATGCATTTCCACATGCTATGTGGATGCATGCAATTTGTCATTGCTAAGGGGGATGGAGGACGCATCTGGTCCTGCAGCACATATGTTTGCTGTTCCTTGGAGAACAGTTCAGGCTGAGCTGGTCTCACTGATATTCTTCCAACCTCACTTGCTCCCACTTTTCCTTGGGGAAGCCCCATCCTTCCAGCAGCATAGGCAGAAGGAGAAGAAAATCTGCTTGGATAAAGCTCAACTTGCAGACTCACGCTAAAGGGAATTAACTGATTTAAATGCGGATGGAACACAGATGTCCACATTATTTGATGACAGTGGCAAAAGAGTTTTGGAGGTTGAGGTGATACTATGACAGCAATAGAATAGATCTTTTATCATCCTTGTCACTTCCACACTCTTGAAGATGATTACCTGTGTGTATCTCCTTCCCTAGCCATCCTGTTGTGTAAATGCCTTCTTACTATGTCTCATGTTTTGCAGTCAGCACCTGCAGTTCATCAAGGGGAACTGACATTTATGGTACTTTTCCAGGATATGGAGTTTTAGGAGAACATCTCCCTAACTAAAGTTATTGCTTTCTTGCTTTGCATCCCTGGAGCAAATGAGGTGGAACCCAAGAGGCTGAGCTATGAGAAGTTCCTTCCAAGCAAGGACAAAACTCATGACAACTGCTTAGCTGTGCTGCCAAGCAAAAGTGGTCTTCCTGGTAATTAGAAGATGGTGTTGGTGTAGAGAGGTCAGCAGTGATCAGTACTGGTTTGAGTTATATTCTTGAGTCATTGGATTCAAAGAAGGCATCTGCTGGGCATTCAAGGTTGGGAGCTCAACCCACCAACTGTCCTCTCACAGAGGCAGGGACTGTAGGGCTTAAACTCAACCTAGAAAAGCTGGTGTATGCAATCCAATCTACCAGAAGGATGCAGGATTGTTCCCTGGTGTCCACCTGGCAAACATGAAGCTGAATGTGATTCTTGATGCTCTTGTGACTTGGGGTCATGCTGGCTGTTAATGGAGCCTCTGCCTGTGCCCAACTGGCCGAAACGGCAGGAGGGATGCAAAAAGATGTGGAGGTCACTCTGAAATGGTTTTGATGTGCTCACACCAGCACGTTTCTCTCAAACCTAAGGAATGATACAATGAAGTGTTCTGTAAGACCCTCCATTTCCCAATGTGTGAACATAGCTACAGCAAAGACTTATCTCTTTCTCCCTCGTTGTTTGGAAGCAGATGGTTTCTTTGGTACCATACCTTCCTATCTACAGTGATTATCTCACAATTTTCAAGATTCTGGGGGTGCACTGGCTTCATGGACTAGATTTCCATGCAATAGGACCACACTGAGGACATCCCTACCTTATCACGTGACTCCTCCAGTATTCCACCTCACTTTGTAGTCATGACACATTCCTCACTCATTAAGGAGAACAACAGCCTCAGCGGGGTGTTCAGCAGATCCATCTGTGCTAGTCTGGTGCTGAACTCAGAGCATGGTCAGGCATCTTTGTGTATATGAGGTATCTAAGTACCTACATGCATCTCTACCACCTGAAGTGAACGCCTTTGAAAAGTGAGCATGGGATTCTGCCATTTTGCCTCAGTTTCTCACAGGCACAGCAAGCATCACCTTTCCTTGTCTTATCTGTTTTGGCCACCTCTTTGTGTTCACTGAAGTCTCAGTGGAAGAGGGAGAGGCAGATTTCAGAGCAGACCCCTGCAATGAGCAGCACTGAGTTGGAGAAGCATTCAGCTTCCTTCCATAGGTGTCTACTTGCAGTGGTGTAAATATATATATATATATATGTATATTGCTGTTCTGTGCCTTCACTCTGGCAAATCATCAGCTTTTTTCTGAATTTCCAATACAGCTGTTCCAGGCCATGATGTGATTGATCCCCCACCCCCCTTTTTTTTTAATTTGGTTTGTTCTTTTATTCTTCTCTTTCAAAAATTTCATTTTTTCATCTTACAGCATGCTGCTGAGCCCTGATCAGTGACAAAGTACAAGACCACACAGTGGCCCTACACAGCCCATTAATTTTATGAGGGAGGCAAAGTCTTGGCATGTCACCCCTACTGCAACTTGGAGACCTGGGGCACCAAATCTCCTAGGTCAGGCCAACCTGCTCCCTTCCAGAACCCTGTGTGCATTCTGCTCTCGGTGCCAGACATCCAGATGTGTTCAGCCTCTAATCCTAGCAATTTCCCAGCCAGATTTAGCAGAGACACAGCTTTGAGCCATGGTCCAGCCCTCTGCTCTTCTCTCCCATCTGGGGAAGAAATCACAGGATGCTAAACTCATTCTTCCCATCTTTGATGTCAAAGAAGAGTTTTGGTGGATCCTCCTGAGATGTTTCTGCTACAAATGGTCATCCCACATCCCTCAGCCTGCTGCCTCAATACTGGGGATGTGGGATTGACTTCTGCCAGGTCACGTCCACTGGGGTGATGCTACCGCTCATGGACCGCAGGGAAATGAATATTTGTGCCCTCTGCATGCTGTGCCAGTGGTGTGGGCCAGGCAGGTATGGGCTGAATGCTGTCTCTCCTCCTCTGCACTACATGTGCCAGCAGCCACAGCCGAAAGCAGAGAAACCTCAGCTTGCAGCACAGCAGCAGTGTCTGTTTGCTCCGAGGTGCACCTCACGTACCCCATTGCGTGGGACATGCTGAGCAGCACGGCCAGTAGCTGAGATCAGTTATGAATGACAGATGCCAGTGTACAGTTAGGGCACAGCCAATATAGAAGCTAGCATGGCTTTAGGCAGGAAAGTTGTCCCTTGATGGGTGTAGCCATTGTGGTGGGGGTCAGGGCACTGTGACAATGCTGCATCTACACATGCACCTCAGTGGGCTTCATGACATCTGAGTTTAGGGATTAGTGCAGAGAAATACGAGCACAGGGATCACTTCTTGAAGCAGACATCTCCCAAAGAAGGCCCATTTGTCTGTGCTGGCTGTTGGCTGTTCAGCTCTGGGCATCTTTGTGACCACAGGAAGGATATTGGTTACAGACAGTGCCCAGGGCTGAAGGTGCTTTTCCAGCCAAGTGGCGGAGACTCAATGCTTTGCAAAGGTGTTACGGGTGAATCATATCATCCTGCACTGTTCTCTGCTCACTGTTCTCTCTGTTCTCATGCTGTGATGCATGCAACAATGTACATTCATGCTGTTAAACTCCTGTACCCTCCAAAAGAAGGTGTCTGCATCAAAAGTGTTGCTTGGAAGTGAACTCAGATGCACGACGACTCTGAGCAAGGAGAAGGCTCTTTGGTCTGAGCAAAAAGCACATAAGGGACCTCACTGCCCATTTAATGGTAGAGATATCCATGAGCCCAGAGCCAGGAATTTTTCCAGTTTATGTACAACTTTTATCAGTAATCACAGAATCATCAAGGTTGGAAAAGACCACTAAGGTCATCTTGCCCAACCATCAGCCTATCCCTACCATGCCCACTGAACTATGTCCCTCAGTGTCACCTCCACCCTTTTCTTGAACACCTCCAAGATGCTGACTCCACCACTTTCCTGGAAATCATAGAATGATAGAATGGTTTGGGTTGGAAGGGATCTTTAAGATCCTCCAGTTCCAACCCCCTGCTATAGGCATGGACACCTCCCAGTAGACCAGGTTGCTCACAGCCCCAGCCAGCCTGGCCTTGAACACCTCAGAGTCAGAGAATCAATGTTGTAGGGCTGATATCAAAATTCATGGGTCCAAAATCTGGAAGCTGTGAAGGAAAGAGTCTACACTAGCCTGCTTTGGTCTCTGCTGAAAATCTCTCTGTTGCACGGTGACCTCCTCTTCTCTTTGAGTCCCTACAGCAAGATGTATGTTCAGAGCAGCATCCAAATCATAGAATCATAAATCACAGAACAGCCTGAATTGAAAAGGACCACAATGCTCATCCAGTTCCAACCCCCTGCTATGTGCAGGGTCACCAACCAGCAGACCAGGCTGCCCAGAGCCACATCCAGCCTGGCCTTGAATGCCTGCAGGGATGGGGCATCCACAGCCTCCTTGGGCAACCTGTTCCAGTGCATCACCACCCTCTGGGTGAAAAACTTCCTCCTAATATCTAACCTAAACCTCCCCTGTCTCAGTTTAAAACCATTCCCCCTTGTCCTATCACTATCCACTCTCGTAAACAGCCATAAAATCTGAAGGTATTGATGTGAGACATGACAGTGAAATTAGTGTTGTAGATTCAAGCCCAGCAACTAAACAGCTCTGGGGAAAGCAACACATGCTACAGACTCCTGGCAGGAAAAAGGGTACGTGAGTTACTGTGACTTGCTCAGGGTGTCTGGGGTGTCCATCCTCCCAGACAGACTACACCCAGTCAGTGCTACCAGGTTCCTACCTTGGTTGCACGTAGGCAAGTGCAAACAAACCTTTGGAGCAGGAGAGGGAGGTGGATAAAGGGGAGGTGACAAAGCTTGGGGAGTCTCTGAATGTCCGGCCTGCCCAGCCCCCAGACCAAAAACCAGAGTCCTGCCCTGGTTTGGTGGGTGTTGTGCAACAACGTGGCCTGGTGGCATCTCCAGGGTTGCTGCAGCACAGTGCACGTATTCTCTGCAGCTCTGGAGTGCGCGACACCACTAATAGCTCTGGAGGAGCTGACGTGCCAGCATTCCTCAGCCAGTGCCAGGAAAGCCAGGCCAAGTACACAAGGAGTTGGCTCCCTTCTATAATCACATTAAAGGCATTCTCAGGTCTTTCCAGCTTTTGCTGCAGTGATGCATTATTTGTCTCATTGTTCACAGGAGGCTTTGCAGACAGCTTGGGCCATGGGAGGAGGCTCCTACTAGGGTGACTTGGCAAGAGCAAGGCTGTGCTCTTGGGGGGACTTGGTCAGCCACTGTACCATCACAGAGCACCAGCCCCTTTCCCTTCCTCACTTCTGTGTGCATCTGAGCAGTTGGGCAAAAGCAAGACTAAGCCCATCATAGAATCATTAAGACTGGAGAAGACCTCTAAGATCCCCAAGTTCAACCCCAACCCATCCCACAATGCCCACTGACCACGTCCCTCAGTGCCACATCTCCACAGTTTTGGAACACCTCCAGGGATGGTGACTCCACCACCTCTCTGGGCAGCCTGTGCCACCGCATCACCGTTCTTTCAGAGCAGAAATGTTTCCCAATATCCAACCTGAACATCCGCTGGTGCAAGTTAAGGCCATTACCTCTCATCCTATCAACTGAGGCTCATCCTACATTAGACTGCCGAAATGCACTTTTTATTGCTTAGAGTGCTGGGTTAGCTTCCCTTCTTTTCCCATTTTCTCACAGCATGGATTGTACCATGCCTCTGATGTTGCCTTCTATGGCTGTGTGCAAATCATATAATTCTGTCCATTTCCAACACCTTATTTTAGTGAATCTTGAAGGCTTTATGGTAATTGTCGGGTCTATAAGCCATTTTCTGCCTAAAATAGTCCACAAAGACCATCTGTTTTAATGGAAAGAGAAACATCACACTGAAATTACTACATTTGCCAGAGTTTACCCAGATGTCTGACTACTTATCGAAATACATGTCAATATCTCCTCTTAGCATCCTTGAGAGAAATGTGGTAAGGAAAAAAGATACAACAAAAGAATCTGCAAATAAATCTCAAAAAGCTCATTTGAGTTTGTCTATACTAGTGATAAAGGCTTTATTCTAAAAGAGGGGAAATTTAGGCTAGATGGAAGAAATTCTTTACTCAGAGGGAGGTGAGGCACTGGCACTGCTGATCAGAGAGGTTGTGGATGCCTTATGCTGTGGACCTTGAAGATCATTGAGTTCCAGCTCCCTGTCATAGGCAGGATTGTCAGCCAATAGATCAGGCTGCCCAGGGTCTCATTCAACCTGATCTTGAATGCTTGATCCCCCATGTAGATGATCCCCCATGATAGATGGGAATGAAACAAGAACTCTCAATATACGCTCAGTAAGTACTTTGAAGGCCACAGAATCTGTCCTATCTAAATAATCACTCCATAATTACTGATTATCAGAAAAAAAAGAGATATCGGCTACTTCAGAAACTTCATGTTTCCAAGTTTAGGGCAAAAGTTTAGTAGAAGGGATTGAAATAATTATATTGCCTTCTATAGCTCTTTCTACGTCATGGAGAGAATATCGAACCCCATAAACCAGATCTAGCTATAGATACCCCTGCACACTACAGGAGAGTTGGACTAGATGACTTTTAATGATCCCTTCCAACTCAAACGATTCTATGATTCTGTGATATAAAACCCGTCACTGTGTGCTTATCAACCGTGTTGCAGCTTCAGTTCGAAATGTCCACATGGATGCCAAGGCAGAGCCAACTCTGAGATACCTACCAGCCTATGACATAGCAGTTTCCACTCTTGCCCCAGTTTTTTGTGACCTGTGGCTTCCACAAGACTTGCCCTCCTGGCTTCTCCCACCCATATCTCAGTGCAGCTCCCAGGTATTGGTCCTCCACTGAGGCATTGCCATGTTCCTAACTCCAAACAATGAGATGGATGAATGAAGCAGAGGGCCTTGCAGCAGCTGAGATGATGCAGGTCTTGAGCCAACAGACGTATTTTTATTGAACAACATCCTAAATCAGGGGTTAAGTAATGCCTGGGCGTGTGTACCCTTCTTTATTGGACTAAAACTCATTGCTGTTTATTTGGCAGTAAGGATTTGTGACAGTCAGAAAGCTGTCTGGCTCACAGCCCTTTGAGCCTCTTCTGGGCCAAAAAAAAAGTAAGAAAAAAAAAAAGGCAAAAAAACCTCTCTCTCTCTTTTTTTTTTTTTTTTTTTTTTGCAGTTTGTCAGATGTCTTACAGAAGTCTGCCCAGATGAGCAGGTCCAGGAGAACAGGCTGGTTGTGATGGACCTTTTGTTACCCCAGGCACCACTACAGCAATGCCAAGAAGCACTGCCAAGAGTGCAGAAATCAGGCTACCTTCAATGCTGATTTCCTTCCCTCCTTTCCAACTCATTTTCTGAGCTTAATATCCCATCTATACCTGCTGTCCCTTCAAATGTCCAATCTCCTGGACCTGATTGCAGCTCTTGGTTTCCCTATTCCTCTGCAACAATGAATTCCTTAATCTGATAAATCTCTTCTCAATGAATTATTAAGCCTCCCATTTGAATTTGATCAGGAATTCCCTCTGATCTTTTGCTATGAGACGCAGTTGTCTCTGGGCATCTTTTTCTCATTGAAGTGCCTTTTCTCAGCCCTAGCCACAAACTGCGTGATGCCTTTACTCCATGAGTCAGTGCTCAGTCAACCCATAAGTGACCCAAGTGACTGATTTCAGGTGACAGTTTCAGACTAACCATAAACAGAGAAAAATCTGGGTTAGGCAGATTTCCATGAAAGGCACAAGAAATGGGACAAGGTCGATTATCAGAGGAAACAATATACCTTACTGCTTGATCCCCAATGGGGCAAGATTCTCCCTTACTGTCTACATGACTAGGCTGAAGAAGCACCTTTGCAAAAAGCAATATGAACAAATGGAAAGTGCTGTAACAAGGCTAGGCAACAACACCTGGTGGGATACAACATGAAGAAGGCGGCAGATAATCTGAGTTATGTTTGTTTGTTTGTTTTTCCCCAAGGACATTCCAAAGTCATCTTAGATGTCAACATTCAAGCTCTGCACTCCTCTTTGTAGCCAAAGAGGAAAAATAGATGCATTCAGCCATGACTGATTGGCTCTATTTTAAATGCCTACTTTTATGTGGACTCAAGTAGTGCCTGATGTACGTCAATAGCATTCACTAGATCTCCATTATTTGCAACGATACAGAAAGATTCCTGCCCTGTGGGTATCTACAGGAATTCTATGCTGAGTGTTTCTCATATTCTTCTCATCGTCTGTCTTTTTCCTACGCAGAAATGTCAATAACAATATTAGCACTGGCACATCCTTTCACATTCAGCAGCAAGACTGAGCATTTGAAGACGGTAACTTTAGAAATAGATTCCCAAGAGAAAACTCAGCCCAAACGGTGCCAAATGGTGATGACATTCCTAGGAGCTGTAAGGCCAGAGTGCAGTGAACCACTGGTTTGGGTATAGGTAAAAGGTTTTTTAACACACAGAACTTGTTGCAAAGACTCCCGGGTCCTCTTTTCTCTTTTGGGGCTGTTAGGAAAAAGACAAAGATTGCTGGAGAGCGATTAGTTCTGCAACAAAAGAAACAGGCACCATGAGGAATATTGCTGCTTTTGGTTTTTTTTGTAATCCTTCAGGCTTTTGTTATAAAAAATAAATATGAATATATAAATATATCAGATTAATCTGTTTGCACTGAATAGTTTGTATCTAATCTATGCTTACTTTTTTGTCTATGAGAAGTGAGAGGGAAAAGATTGTTTTTAAGCTTTTTCAGAAAAAAAATATAGGGAATCTTTTCTATGAAAAAAGGCATCTTGATAAACATTCCCTTTTCACTAAGAAGCTGTTTTCCATCGGGAATAAAAAGTGCTGAGGGAAAAATTCTAATTGCTGCTACAGTGCATCTTGCCACCTCAGCAGAGGGCCTGCAGTTGTAATTAGTGTTTAGGACAGAAATGTGCTGCACAATTCTCTGATGTGAAATGCTCATAAATCATTATTCCAACCACCTGTTGGATCCTAGTCTTTTCTTCTCTTAATTCTGTGTTACATTAGGGCTTGCCAGTCTGTTGAAATCTATAAACCCTTTCCTCATTATGACCAAAGATAGGATTTTGATCAACAACACATCAGTGCTGAGTGGAAGAAAAAATTAATTAGTGAAGATGAAGATTGCTTTCCCCTCTCCTTTTCCACCTGGCAGATCTTCCAAAATGGAGACAAAGTGGTGCTGCCATGGCACAATGTAAGGAAAAATGCTGGAGGAGGACCATCACTGCTGTAACATCGCTGCTGGACTTGGCCATCCCCAAACATCAAAGCCATGGGACTGACTGTTGGCCAACTGGTCACATTTTGTAGCTCAGAGCAGAAAGAAGGCTGAAGTAAGTTTAGTAAGGTTAAATGCATGAATGTTTTAGATGTGTTAGGTGGTGAAGGGACTTATTAAAAAGGTAAACAACACCAGGGCAAAAGGAGCTGAATCACAAAGTCAAAGAATCACTAAGATTGGTAAAGACCACCAAATCCAACCATTGACCCACGCCCACCCGAGCCATCTCCACGGCTCTGGAACACCTCCAGTGACCCCACCACCTCCCTGGGCAGCCTATGTCAATGCATCACCACTCTTTTGGAAGAGAAATTTCTCCTAATATCCAACCTGAACTGGAGGGAAAAAGCTGAATCATAAAGAAAGCAACATGAGAAGCAATATGTAATCATCCCAGGATCATCTTGAACCTGTTCCCCATTGCAGCCAGACCCCCACGCCATATCTCCTGATACTTGAACACAACAAGGACTTCCAGCATCCCTCATGGCCTTAAAGAAAAGACTGGTAGATTTTTTTTCACAGTAATAGGTTGGTGGTCCAATGGCACAAGGTGATGGGTAGTTCAACCCAGCTCATGAAATTAAGATTAAAACTTAAATACTGCAGTATATGACTAGGTGTGTACAAATACTCAAACTGTTCTGAAAGCAGCACAGAAAAGTATCTCTGGCACTCCCTTCATCATCTCAAGATGTCTTTCTGTGTTGGTGCTAAGCAGAAACGTGCCCAGTAAAATCCTGGATTTCATCAGAAATCAGGAAAGCAGGGCAGACAGATGGTAGTTTCCAGCTCCAGTCACAATAAAACACAGTGAGGAAAAAAATCTTCACAAAAATTAAATAAGTCTTTTCTCGTCTAAAATGCTAATGGGAGGATATAATTAACTGAGCAGAGAATTACAGAAGTGCTTGGGCTTCAGCTCACTGACAGTACAGCTCAATTTGAGTTGAATTATTCTGTGTGGCTGCTCTTGTTTTGCATGGTAGCAATAATAACCATGGGAATCTGATGTATGCCAGGTTCTCTAGATCTCCTCAGACCACCTCTCATAAAAATCCACCATCCTGGATGCGTGGCAGCAACCCCATCCCTTTGCTGGGTGAATTCCAAAGCGAAGCATGGAGCCCCACTGCAGGGAGGCTGTGTGTGTGTCTGCATGTGAGAAGATTGGAGGGAATCCGTTCTGGGTTCAATCTCTTCCAAGATCTCCCCATGTCCTCTCTGACGTTGGAACACTGTGATGTTTGTACATTCTACCCCACTGAAGCCTCTGCTCCCTGTGCAGTTGTGATAAGAAAAAACCTACATCCTCTTCTGGTGCATAAAGAAGAGAGAGTCTAATCCCAAAATCAGAGAAAACGGGGTACAGGAAAAACTTCAGGTTTATCATAGAACCATAAAACCATTAAGGTTGGAAAAGACCTCTAAGATCACCAACTCCAGCTGTCAACCCACTCCCACCATGCCCAGTGATCACATCCCTCAGTGCCACATCTCCATGGTTCTGGAACACCTACAGGGATGGTGACTGGTGTGTCCTGCCCTTGGCTATCCCAAACATATCACCTGCTTTGGAGCATTCACACTCTTTCTTATGTTTCTTCATCTCCATGACTTTCCTCTGGAACCTTATGCCTTTTGGGGAATGATAGAATCATGAAATGGCTTGGGTTGGAAGGAACTTCAGAGATCACCTAGTTCCAACCCCCTGCCCTGGACAGGGGTGCCAACCACTTAATCAGGCATCAGATGGCTAACCTGGCCTTGAACAGCTCCAGGGATGGGACATGAACAACCTCTCTGGGCAGCCTGTGCCACTGCTTCACCACCCTCCCAGCAAAGAAGTTCCCCCTAAAAGAGATCCTAATCTCCCCTCTTTTAGTTTAAAACCATTCCCCCCTTTTCCTATCACTGTCAGACCATGTGAACGGTCACTCTCTCTCCTGTTTGTAAGCAGTCCTCCCCTCTCTTAATCTCCAGCAGAAAGATATTTCAGTTCATTACAATTGTTTATCCTCATATCAACAGCATATAGTCAAAAAATGTTCAGGTATTAATAACGCAAATTTTTAGGGGCACTGTCTGCATCTCTTTTATTATTTTCCTCTGCTTGTTTTCACATTTGTCTTCATAATGGTTACTGTGCTTTTCTGGGAAAAAAATAATAAAAAAATCAGACAAGAATACATTGCCAGCAGCCTTTTAAAATAACATTTAGAAAAGATTTGGCTGACTAAATGCAGATGTCTCTACTTCAAAAATTGGAAAGATGTGCCCAGAATAGCCACTATCTGAGCAAATGATTTCTGGGGAACACCTTGGGAAAGATCTACCCATTCCTTGGCTCAGCTGTGCCTCATGTCCTTCTCAAACCATTCCCTGCCATGGGTTAGTGGTAGGATAAGCAGTGTACCAACAGGTTGTTGGGATGAGGCCCCCTATTCTGAAGATGAGAAGAGTTTAATACCAAGGAAACATCCCAGTTGGTGGCAGGGCACTGGCAGTATTTAGTTTCCCAGAGCCATCATTGCATCGCACGGAGTACCAGGCATGATTTATCTCCTCCTGAAGTAGACACATAAACAGGGCACATGAATCATGCCTTAAAAGTGCCTGTTTTTCCTCAGAGGCTGTAAAGGGAGCCTGGGATATGAGCTCAGAGGGAGTGGTTTCCACCCTTGTCACCAAAGGAGAAGTGGTGAACTGCTCTCCTTTCCCTCCATGTCCTCTCTGTGGGTCTTTTTCAGAAGAGCTGTTTAAAACATTAATCCCTTCCCTCTTTTCTTTTTTTCCTTTTAATTTTTATTAAGCACTTATGTCGGAGTATATAAACTCAACAGCCATGACTTGCTCAGCGACAGATGTTCCAGATAAGCCACAGTCTCCTTAGCAAATATTTCAACAACGTTTTCCTTCCAATTCTCTTTCTTCCAGAGCCAGAGCTCTGCAGCAGGGAATAGCAGATCACCTGGCTGGATCTGTGATTCCTTTCACCCAATACAAAATCCACTGTGCTAATCACCAGGCGAGTGATGATCACCCTGCACCTGTCCCAGAAAAAACGATGTGCTGCTCTTTCCATTGCAGCCAAGGCTCCGTGCTACAGTGTCATCTCCTTGTGATCTTTTCAGCACATACAAAGGCTGATTACCATTATTTATGAGAAGAAAAACAAAACCCTAAAAATATCTCGCTGTATTACACCACAATAGTTCTTTACAGCTGAAAGCTTTTCCAGAAGTTCACTCTGGATCCTGAAACAAATGAGCCACCAGTGTGTAACAACAAGTCTGTAAAACAGCTAATGAGTTTGTGTCTGTTTGAAAACAGATTCTTCATGGGGTGAGGTTGGTGGAGTAATTATGACAAACAGTGCCTGCTGACATCCAGATTTGGAGGCTAAACTTGTGTGACAACGAAAAGAGTGGGGAAAGAATGTGGCTGGAACTGGGAGGATGTTGGAGAGCTGTGAGCAAGAGGCTGGGGTTGAAGCAGGACTCTGGGGCTGTGATTGCAGGCAAATGGAAAACAAAACCATGGAGGGAAAAATGCAAGAAGGAAGGTTCAGCCTGCATTTGTACCCAGCAGCTGAACAGGCATCAATGGTGATGAGGGAAGGAAAGATTGGCAGTTGGAAGCAAAATGGGTAAGTTTTTCTGGCTCTATCTCTAGCCATCAGAGAATACCCTTGACTATAATTAATGGACACTTCTTTAGAAATGCTGCCTTGAGCCTTGGGTTCAGTATTGCACTGGAAAAGCCATTGCTATTTTTTTTTTTTTTTTGAAACAGGATGCACGCAACTTGTCATCACCAGCCTAACAGCTTATTCTCTACAACATTGGCTTTACTGGCTGAATGTCCTGCATTCAACTTTCAAAGCTTTCTTCCCCAGAAGTCACTAGGTGACCCACTCAGCCTCTGTTTGGAGTGATCTTTTTTTGTTAAGAACCCTATTCTGCAGAGGCTGTACGCAGTCTGCTGTGATTTCAGCCTTCACCTTCCTTCTGTATTTTTTGGCAAAGATTTTGGGGCTGCCTAGGTCAGCACTGGCAAACTGCAGCTGCGGCTCCATGGTCCTGCTGATCTGTCATGGTAGTTGCTCAGCTTGGATTCATCGCATCTAACTCTAGACACATGTGTGGAGCCAGAAGTTGGAATCAATGATCCTTATCAGCTCCTTCCAACTCTGGATATTCCACGATTCAGTGAGTCTACAATCTTGACAATCAGCTTATCACCCCAAGCTGATTTCATCATCAGACAGAGAGTCCTTCTATTCAGTCCACCCAAGGAAGGTATAGAAGTGTCCCTCAATCCATTGGTTATACACAGGGGCACACAGCAAGCTGACCTCTAATTTAGCCATCTCACACACCTGAAATTGGACTGTCTGCCACACAGTGGGGAATAACAGATATTTATCCACTGCATTTCCAGGGCTAGAACTTCCCAAACCTCAGCCAATCTTGGACTCAAGTAAAAGTACGACAACAACCACAGACATACTCTCTTTGTTGCTTCTCATGCTAAAGAGTGCTGCATTTCTTTGAGTCCTTCACGCAATTTTTACAATGCTGACTGCACTGTAACACTCAAATTCTCCCAGCCCCAGTGAATAAACTGAGAGGCAGAAAATGGCCCCAGAATTGAAGCTGGTGTAAATTGAGCTACCCTGCTGACGTCAGCTGGGATAGGGTCTGTAACTGAAAGACTCATTCAGAATACCAGTGCTCTTGCTATGACAATACATGATTTGTCTCCACTAATATCTAGACAGATATGGCTATTAGCACGTGCAAGTATCAAGTTATTCTTTCCCCACTTAGAAATACTCAGAGGAGCACTGGGCACTTTGGTGCACACCCAGACCTGTGACTTTTTGCTGATGCACGTAAACGTGTCTGTGCCATAAATTTAGCAAAGGATTCAGACGGCCCTCCATCTAAAAATGCAGATTGGATGCCTCCTGAAATACAGACATCAACTGTGAGAAATGAGCGCTGTGATGGAATGAAGGAGTGAAATTCTGTCCCAAGTTCTACAGAAAAACCTTCTGGCTTTTATATCTGGGCATAGCTCATACTAACAGATCATTAATAAATAGTGGACATAATGAATGCTGGTTTTCAGCAGCCTGGCATCTCAGAAAATCTGGATGCTCTGCTGGCCAATAGGATTGAATGAAGAGGAGAATATATGTGGGTACACACACATATTGACACGTTATCAAATCTTATTTCTTTGGAGGAATAAATCTAAAAAGCATTTTTTGGACAACTGAGACACATCTCTGTTCAGGCCTCTATTCAGGAATCAGTGAATAGAAAATTAACCTGGATGGGGAACAAGTAGGGATACTATGCGACATATAATTTAAAATGGTGCTTCTTCTACCTCTTCTGAAACATTTGGGTGCTGGCCACTTGGCAAGAACTGGGGTAAAAAACCCCACCTGGGCTCCACAGAGCACTTCCTCTGTTTTCCCTGTGTGAACCATAGAAGAATGATGTCCCACGTTTACTGCCATGAGATGCTCAGTATTGCAGTCATGGTCTCCCAGCTCCCAAAACAGCTCTTCCCTGTAGGTAACTAGATGATCCTTGAGGTTCCTTCCAGCCCGAGCCATTCTAATGAGTCCCCGTAGGCAGCTAACAAGAAGGGAAACAGGTCTCAGAAGGAGAGAATGGGAAATGTGGCTTCTGCTGCCTGGAAAACTGGTGACTCAAAAACAAATACAAGCAACGGGAAACCTCTTCTATCAACGTGCTTGACAGCCTTAGACAGAAGCCAAATGTCTTCAGTCATAAACCAGGCCACGCTTAGTAAAGCAGATGGTGAAGGAATGAAATCAAAACAGAAGGGCTTTCCCTCCTCATGCAGGAGAGGATGCATTTCAGGTTTCTAGAGAAACAGGAGGCAGCTGGTGTTTGCTCAGGATTTGATTGTATTTGAACAGTACCTGAGTGGAGAGCATTCCACTTTATCACCAGAAGAAGGTCATGGCCATGAGATCATTGCTTCCAATGGACTCAGCATGACTGACTGGCATGCACCACACTAACAAGCAGGTCTGTGTGTGGAGAGCATTGCTTTCAGCTGAGGCATTTTGTAAGACTTTCTGAACAACCTGAAATAGCAGAAGACTGGTGTTACATAGATTTTGGGGCAGTGGGGTAAAATTTGGGACCATGCTGTGCACTGGATAACATGGAGGGGAGAAATGGTGATCCAGGGCCTTAGAGAACCAGGGAAAGATTTACTGGTGAGGAACACAGTTCTAAGCATTTTGGTGCATTTAGCTTGCATGTGACTTTAATGACAAGCCTTCAAGATGCAGGGTTTGTTTCCTGTTAAAGATACCATTGCCACAGTTCAGACTCCTCTCATCTAACTTTAGCTATCACAGCACCCAGCTAAGGAACAGCATTCTGTGGCAGCCTCATCTACCACCAATGGCAAGGAATTGGTTCTGGAGGATAATTCAGCCCATCCAAAGCATGCATTCTGCAGGATGAGCCTACATTGACTGCTGGGAAAGTCTCAGATGACTGGATCTTGACTTAGGCCTCCTGGATTCCTCTCCGTGTTGTGAGGGAGAATGTTCTCACGTCCAGAAATATCCTTTAGACTGTTGGCTCAGATGGAAAAGTCTTTCTTTGCAAAGCACCACTGGCATTTTTTGTATATCTCAATGCCTTCCAGTGTAAGAGGTTGGTCAGATGGAGGACAAACCACTTGAGGACATAATGATGCAGTTTCTTGTCAAAAAAGACAGCAATTTAGTGGCCAAAAGTGACATCTGGTCATGAACAGCCCTCAACAAAATGCACTTGTGAACATGTCTCCCACTAATGGGTGTCCTTGCTAACCACCAACTTGTTCAGCCCTATTGCAGTGAACAAAGTGATCTGAGGACTGAAATGCCTGTATGTGGTTCTATATATATACATGCAATAGTATATGCCAGCAGAACCCAGAACCCATGCAATTTTCATTCCCGAAATTCTCAGCTGAAACTAAACTGATGATCTCTTGCTCTTGTCCATCTTCCTCACTCCAGAATGGACAGCAGTTACCTACAGATACTTATATCTGTGTTCCTGACTACTGTGGTGGCAAAATGTCTTCAACTATTCCAAGCAATGGGGCAACTGAAATAGCACTATTTGTATCACAGAATCCTAAAGTCATGGAATGGCTTGTGTTTGAAGGGGCCTCAAAAGTCATCTAGTTCCACCCTCCCTGCTGTGGGCAGGGTTGCTCACCACTAGATCAGGCGCCAGATCAGGTTGCTCAGGGTCACATCCAGCCTGGCCTTGAACACCTTCAGGCCAGGTTGGAAAATCCCAATATTGGGGATTTTCTCCCCAAGGGCAGGTATGAACTTTCCCTCTAATATCAGCAATTTCCAGAAAAATGCAGACATGAGCATGCCCAGCCAGACCTTCTGGAGATGCAGCACAAACCATCACTACTGGAGTGAAGGGAACCAACATGGAGACCGTGAGCTCGTGTCTTGTCTGGATTAAGGAGGAATCCTCAAAGAGACACCAAATGGCATCCACCTATTTTCTCTTTCGCTCTTCCTCTGATAGAAATAACACAAAGCAACTGCACAGGCTCTTCTGGGCCCCAGATAGACTTGCCTGCTCACTGTGCACTGACGTGCCAGGCCAAGATGCACACTGCTTTTCCACACCACTTTCCAGTGGCGTCTCAAAGAGAGGATGGCAAGTGCCATAGCTACAAGCTATTTAAATAGATGCTACCCATTTCCTACCCTCCCACACATTATCTCCTGGTGAGCACAAAAGGTTAGGGAACATGGCACGGGTTTAAGTGGACCTGGCTGGAGTTTAGAGTTTGTAACAAAACCTGAAGATGAAAAAGCTGCCTGGGTGGGATTTTGTTCCAAAAGACTGTGTACGGTTCCCCAGTGCCAGGACAGGACAGCAAGTGTCTCGTCTGATTCTGGGAAGATATCCTGCTGAGCTGGAGACGTTTCAGAGCAAAGCAGATTCCTGTGCTTTAAAGGACAAACATTTTACTTGAGCGATGCAGCTCTGGAGCCTCCCTTGCATTTGGCATATCTGAGTTTTAGCGGAGGGGTGTAAGATCTACCAGCACCCAGAGGCCCAGAAGCAAAAATCAAGGGTAAGATAATCACAATTCTAATTTTCAGACTCAGGATTTTCAGCACAGCCATGCATTGGTCACAGAGACAACCATTCTCACCCCAGCATGGGACAGAAATGGGGACAGCACCTGCAGGTAGCGTGAGAAACTGTTCAGCCCCAATGAAAGGGGATAGGAAAAGGGTGTCAAGGAAAAGCTCGGCAGAAAAGGAGAGAGGAGAATAAATGATGAGGAGCACTGGAAGAAAAACATAAAGCTGTGAGAGAAAGGAACTAAAAGAAGAAAAATCAAGGGATAAAATGTGTAGTCCTGCAGCTCAGAACAACTGGAAACCAGTATCTCTCCTCTGACACAGACCCATGGATGGTGTGATCGTGGGCTTCTTCTACTCCCTGGGGTCTGCTTTTCCACCCTTTAGTCTGCATTAGCTGTTCAGTCTGCAAACTGCCTGCAGCAAAAAGAGTATGTAAAATTCACCAGCACGGGGGAGCTCAACTTCCTTTGGAAACACAAATCCAGAGCAGGGAAATAAGTAAATAAGCAGAGACAGCATCCAAATAAAGAAGGGGTGCGGCAGAGAAAGTTTTGACTTGTGTTTTTGACACTATGCCCCGAATATTCAGTATCTCAGCATCCTGAGAGGGAAATGGATTTGTCACAGCTGCATGCTGGCTGCTCTCTTCTGGTTTCATTTAGCCATGTGAGCACACGCGCGTGTGCGAGAGGTGGAGCTGCGGACCAACCTTAACCCTGCACTTTTCTCAATTGGAAACAAATGGAAACTCTCTGTTTTCCATTCACTGGTTTTATAACAGTTTGAAATTAGACTGATTGGGTGTTTCCTTGCCAGCTCTGTCTATCTTGGGCTAATTACACAGGCGATGCTAATTGCATCAGCCAACCTATAGAACCACAGCATTCCTCTTCTGCATTTCTAGGGGGAAATGTATAGGGGAACTCACATTATTGGTCACTCTGTCTCTGACTTCTACTCTCTGTCTCTCCCTCCCTGAGTGATTATGCTCTTGAAATGATAATGAACGGATTGCAAAGAAAAAGGGACCTGGCAGGGTAAAACACTGTTCCAGGCTCTGGAGAAGAGCCGTAGGCCTAGAGCTTGGCTAACAATATGCAGAACAAAAAGCTGGAGAGAGAGAAACCTGTAATCCAGTCCACCAGAGGGAAAGTGAGAAACAGAAGGTCTTGCAATTCTTTCTTCTCAGCAGTGAAATGAACTGGAAGGCTTTAACTTCATAGATAACGTTTCTTCCAACACAGGGGGCCATCATAGATACACCTAACCCCTGCAGAGTGCTGCTGGAGGTAGAATTGTGGAATTGTAGATTCATTAAGGTTGGAAAAGATCTCTAAGACCACCAAGTCCAACCCCAACCCATCCCCACCATGCCCACTGCCTGTGTCTCTCAGTGCCACATCTCCATATACCTTGAACATCTCCAAGAATGGTGAATCCACCATGTCCCTGGCAGCTTGTGCCACTGCATCACCACTCTTTCTGAGAAGTGTTTCCTAATATCTGGCCTGAACCTCCCCTGGCACAACAAGAGGCCATCACCTCTCATCCTATCACCATTATATAAAGTAGTGTGAGGCTGGATAGACTTGTTCTTATCCTACTTGACCTTTTAAAATTCCTGTATTGCAGATAGAAAATAGAGACGTATGGATGGAAAGCCTTCAGAATTGTCTTTTTCTATACCTGGATTCGATGGCTGCTTTTGCACTGGCAAAATGAACCAAATCAGGGCCCTTTCTCTGCACCCATCCATCCTGCCCTGCTGCAGGATCTCCACTATCCCAGAGCTGTGACTGTCCACACCATCATATGATGGGAAGTCTTCCCAGCTAACTCGCTGCAACTAACTGCAAACAGGGCTCATCTCTGGGTCATTCCTGCTGAGAAATATGAAGGGGCTCACCAGGTCTTCCTCAGTTCATGGTCACCTAGATCACCCTAACAGCTGCGTGTGAGCCTGGAGGAGAATCAAGGGCTTGCTTGCTAGTCACTAAACATGTTCTGGATTATTTCTGAACAGGATCCAGTTGAAGTCTCTGCACCGTTGTTTTTCTCTCCCTTTGGGAAAGGGACCATGCCCTTAACACAAAGGGATGGAGGAATTTCTCTGCCTTGCTCGGCAGCTCCTCGATGCAGTCAGCTAACACAGTGGGATGCTTTGAGACGTTTGCTGCCATCTATGGCCAATAATAAATAATGCAAAAGCAGGTAGCAAGCTGGGCTCTGATCTCAACCTGAGCTTTCCTCTGTGCTGTGTCTCTGCAGGGGGACTTCTCTCTCATGGGGACCAAGGGAATAGGACCACAGGAGCCATGGGAATAGGTACAAGGGAGACCAAAGTCATTTGACTCAGGGTCCACCACTAACAGCTAAATACAGAGATGAGAGAGGAACTCTCTGTGACAGTCTGGGAGCTGGGAATGATGCTGTACAGCTGCCCCACAGCCAAAGGAGCAACACATGGACACATCCACACAAACACATGGACAAATCTACACACATCCTTCCCAGTGCAGAAGGCTTTTGGCTGATGTTTTGATGCCATTTCTCTATTTCTTTCCTTTTCCACCTGGGTGCCTCCAAGGCAGATACCTGGAGAAGAGCCAGTTCTGATTTTCAGACTCCCTTTGCCTCAGCATCCTCAAAACCTCAGAGAGCTATTTTAGATGGCTGGAGTTTGAGACACTGTGAGGACGTGCTGCAAAAAGTGGAGAAACATTAATCCATTCCACCTAACGCAAAACCCAGAGAGGGGCAAAGTCTGGGATGTATCCTCAGGCTAATACAAAGGGCCTTTTGGAGAGCATGTACCATGAGGGAGCCCTTTGCCCTCCTGGAGGCTGGTGTAGGAGAGCCCAAGGATGACACATGGCATCAGCACAAGAGAGTCGCCCACCAGATAGAGGTCTCCACCAGACACTTTTACAACAGATGTCCTTTGATCTACTTTGCACATTTCCTTTGTGCTGAACCCAGATTAAACATCTGCATTGATAAGGGGGACCACATACCAACCAAACAGCCCAGCAGCAATTCTCCAGATTATCAACGTAGAGGTAGCCACCATCTCCAAATCCCTTTCTCTTTTCATGGCTGCCTTCTCCTGCTGTTGTGATTGCTGCTGTTATTACACAGCACAGACACTTCATGATATGCCCAAGGGTGATTTCCCATGATTGTGCCCTGTACAGTTGTCACTGTGCACAATTCATGTGTCTGTGTATCTGTATGTGGGTGTGAGCAGTGTGTTTGAGCACATGAAGTTGGTTTGATTGTAGGGTTGCCAGAAATGCACCTGAGCTGACCTAGCAGCAGATATACAGTGTGTGCAGCACAAGTGGAACCACTTTGAGCTTTCTGGCTTCTTCCTGAGCTACCATCACAGTGCACACCAGGGCTCAGCAGAGGTTCTGCTTTTGCAGTGGCTGACAATCACAGAATGGCCTGCGTTGAAAAGGACCACAATGCTCATCTCGTTTCAACCCTCTGCTGTGTGAAAGGTCGCCAATCAGCAGACCGGGCTGCCCAGAGCCACATCCAGTCTGGCCCTGAATGCCTGCAGGGATGGGGCATCCACAGCCTCCTTGGGCAACCTGTTCCAGTGCCTCACCACCCTCTGTGTGAAAAACTTCCTCCTAATATCTAACCTAAACTTCCCCTGTCTTAGTTTAAAACCATTCCCCCTTATCCTATCTCTGGGCCAGAAGACACGTCCCCCTGTCTTCTGCTTTCGTTCAGTCCATCAGAGTCCAGACAATGTGTGTGATTTTCCAAGGGCACAGTTTTCTCCTCCTTAGCATCTTTAACAGCGCTGTATAATTGCCACCATCATTCAACATATCATGTTGAGGAGGAGGAGAAGTTTCTTCTCAGAAAGAGTGATAATGCACTGAAACAGGCTGCCCAGGAAGGTCTCTGGAGGTGTTCAAGAACCATGCAGATGTGCGCTGAGGGACACGGTCAGTGGGCATGGTAGGGGTTGGTTGGGGTTGGATTTGATCTTAGAGGTCTTTTCCAACCTTAATGACTCTATCTGTGCCTGAGTGTCTGAACATGAGTTTGTCTGCCTGCATCTATACATCTCTCAGGTCTTCTGCATCCCCCCATGCATGACCTGAGTTCCCAGTGCAAGTGCCACTGCACACACAGACAGCTGCGAGCATCTGGGAGCTGCGCACTGAGTGCACGGTGCCTCCCTGCCTCTCTCTCTGCATGGCAGCAGAAAGCATTCCCAGTGTGGATGGCCACTGCTAATGGCCCAGGAATCCTCAATGCAGCTGTTTGTTCTGGCACTGGCACAGCGAGGTCCTGAAGTCAGTTGAACCGCATCGACTTCCCAGCCAGGGTCAGATTTCAGAGGTATGCGATTGGGGATGCCCCCACTGAATATTTCCAGCACCTGGCCTCCGCCCCCTTCCCTGAGCTTGCCATCACTTCTGTGTGAGAGAAACCCAAGCCTTTTCAACACTGGAGGGAAAGCGTGGCTGCCAGACAAGTGATTTACAGCTCTGTGAAATCCCATCGCCCAGCCAGCCCACGAGGCAACAGTGCTGCTATTGTGACAGCCGCTTTGGTGATATCAGAGGACCCCTGGACCAGCCCCTCTTCCTCCTTTCCCTTTCCTTTTCTTCCTTCCCTTCCCCTCCCTACGCCCAGGTCCCATTGCCCTGTGACCCTCTGACATCTGGGAACTCTGCAGCAAAGCATGCAAACGAGCTGTATGGTCCAGGCAGCAGCTCTGGCTGCTGCTCTTGGAGCCAAGTCCAAAGTGCTGTTTCACCCCCCAAATCAGAAAAGCTGACACCAGAATGCAATGGTAGAGTCACCAAGACTTCCACAGCCCCGAGGAAACCTCTATTCAGCCCATCCCATGGGCAAGTCTGCATGCAGAACATAGCTGGTGGGAAGAGAGGGGTACTGAGCCCTCTCCAAAGAATCCCATGGAAAGGAGTCCTACCCATTAACTACTTGCTGTGTGAATTGCCTGCCCAGCTTCAGCCCATCTCTATGGGGCAGGGTAGTGATGTATGCTCATGTCTCAGTCCTCAGAAGGATGGAGAGGTGTCCTGTGGTTTCCTGCTCTCTACTCTGTATTTTAAGGCATCTCTGTGTGCCCAGACTGCTAACTCAGCTCAGTCACACTTTTCATAGAATCACAGAATCATTAAGGTTGGAAAAGACCTCTAAGATCATCAAGTCCAGCCCCAACCTATCCCCAGCATCCCCTCTGACCATGTCCCTCAGTGCCACATCTCCACAATTCTCGAACACCACTAGGGATGGTGGCAGACAAGAATGTAACCGTTACCAGCACCTGGCTACGATTTTGAACACAGAAATGCCCTGTCTGCATCCCTACACACGAGGGAAGTCGTGTGTACCAAAGAACCCCGATGGGTCTGTGAAAGAGACAGGTACAGAAATTACCTTTCTCCATCTTAACCCACTTGAGGATCAGCATGTATGAGTTTGGGTAAAGCTGGAGAAGTTGTTGCTGCAGACCATGAGTGTGGGAGCTTGTTTGTTTTACAAGAAAAGACTTCATGGAGGATTTGTAGATATATTTTAGCCAGAAACTGTGGCAGTCTCTGCATTTGTAGTACTTCCTCTGCTTTCTACTCTTCCCCTGCCTTCAGAAGGCCCATAGTGCAGATCAATTTGGCTTCATAAATATTTTACCAGCTACTTACATAAGCACTGAAGAGACTTTTGTTCAAGACCAGAAGCCCGTCACCAGGCAATGATGTGCCATCAGAGCCGTACACAGACAAAGCCCCAGGCACATCACCAGGAGAGCAAGAGGTGGCATCCCTGTGGTGATGATTCCATCTACTTGTTATGGCACAGATGGAGGTGAAATGGAGTGGAGAAGTGAGGCTGTCAAGGGGGCCAGGGCATCCCCTCCTGATTTGATTCCTTGATCTTTGAGGTCTTATCACTCCCCTCACGAGATGCATCTCATGAAAAGGTGTGAAGAGCCCACATGGTGGGAGGCTGTCAGTCCACTTGATGATATGTTTTGCACCTCTCATCACTGGAAAGTATCTCTCCATCCTATCCCCAGAAGAGTCCATCCTCCCAGTCACATTCACCTCTGCAGAGGAGGATGATGCCCTAGATATGCCCTGTCCTACCTGTATTCATGTCTCTTCATGCCTGAGAGTTAGAGAAATTTGAATGGGCAGCACCTCCCAGCTTGGAGTTCCATCACTCCTGACTGAACTTCCTCTGCTAACTCCAGCCCACTGATCTCCCACTTGCATGTTTTCCATCAGCTCACAACCATAAGATGAAGGAGAGCCCTCTCCAAGCCCTCTCAATGCCATAGAAGAGGGTGAAAGCGGCATCTCCAGATGACATGTCCTTGTCTTTGAAGCAGGCTCCTAACACTACATACATGCACACACATTTCCCCTGCTAGCAGTTAGCAGATTTGCTGTCACGGTTTTATGTTTTTTGGTTTTCAGTATTCCACATCATAACATCATGTAGTGCACTGGGAGTTAAAGTGTTAATGCTCCAATTCCAGGTACCTATCCCTATACATTACGGAAGTCATGGGATCTGGCCCTATCCCTACATATTACAGAAGTCATGGGATCTGGTGGGGCGGTCTCTTACTGCCTGGCAGTGGGTGCTGGAGGGTGCTTTCCTAGCCGTTCCAAGCTTTTCAGGTTTGACTCGGTCTCAGGAACTCTCTCTCTCCTATCTTATTTGATTTGTTAGTCTCCATTTCAATTAGATTCAATTAGAAATCAAATATATTGTGTTATCTCGCATTCCGATATCACACTTAGTAAAATAAGTTTTCCTCCATAGATCATTGCTGCTGTTTTTTTCTTCCTTCCTTGAGCCCAGCTCCCATCTCCCTATACCTTTTCCCTTCCCATTTTGTAGGGCTGGGGGGGGACCAGGGCCCTACTGCCCCCCTGTCACGGGCATAGATTGATCTAGTTCACTCCGTGACATTTGCTTTGTGTGATGGTAAATCACTCTGGAAGTGCTTCGTGACCAAGTAAGGAATCCCAAAGCTGGCTGGGTAACCATCAGTTTGGGATGGTTGCCCACTCATTGGGACAGCATTTATCCCACTTCTTCCTGAGCGTGCCCAAGTCTGAATTTTAAAGAGTGTAGCATAGAAATATCATCACTGCAAGACCAACCCGATGACTTTTACAAGAAAATGATAAGCTCTTTTCCTGCAAGTCAGACAGAGATACATGATATCAGGACTCCCTTTGGTTTCTCTTCCTTATGGGTATTAGCAAACAAATCTTTCTCTTTCCAGTCTTCTGCCTCTTAGGTACTTTACACTATTAGATAAACTCATAGTAAAAGGAAAGGAAATTGAATTAAATATTGATCTGCTCTACCTCTGGGGAGTTCTATGAAAGGCAGAGTTCCCAGCACTTCCTGGGTAGAGCAGAAGGAAGGAGAAATAATAACCCACATAAAAGGAGGAAGAGAGGAGTAGCAGCACTGATTAGAAATGAAAAATACACGAGTTGCAATGCCTGCGTACTTCTTTGTTATCTAAGCAAACAGATGGTGCAAATCAGGTCTAGATTCAGGTTTCCACATGGATCACCTGTCCCTAGCGCAGGCTGACCCTCGTCCTTGCCGTGCTCATGCACCTGGCTCTGCAGTGACTTTATGTGCCTACCGAAAAGTCAGGCATGGAGTACGTATAAACACTCAGTAAAACACTACCAACAGTGTAAGCACAATGAAGATTGCAAAGAGCAACGTGGATGGTCTGCATTCACTGTTTTGCAGGGCTCCAGTGATGCACAGCAGCTGTCAACGCGGTCATTGCCATGAACAACCTCCTCGTGTTAGCCAAGCCATGCACTTGGGTCTGGGCATACTTGGGAATTTGCAGCTTTGATTGCACCTTCAGTGCACATGTATATACTCAGGGCACTGAAAGATGTCTTCAAGATACAAGCACGCCGTGCAAGTGCCTGGCAGTTATGGGCTGTGAAAAAGAAACGCATTGAACCGAAGCCAAGTGTGGAGAATCTAATTACACAGTTAAACTCGGAGGCCACTGACAGTTACATAACAAAGGAAACCTGGCTTCGCTGGAGGCAAATCGCTTTCGTTCTGCTTGAGAAAGGAAGGTTTTGTTGACAGCTCAGATATGGAACACTTGAAAGAGTCACCCGGGTAAATAACAACAGCTTACTACTCCATTAAATAGCTCTTCCCAGGCTGAAAGACTTTCCTGTCCTAGAGGAAAGCCATACTGACTGAGCCATTAAAACTGCAAGTCAATTTGTCCAGTTGTCAATCATCATCATTACGATACCAAAAAAAAAAAAAACCAAAAAGCACCCTTCCAGGAACACGTTAAAAATGCAGTGATTTCTTTAGGACATGGTGTTTGCTTCCTCCTCTCCTCTAAAGAAAAGCAATTGGGTGCAGAAGGCGTTGTCTCAAGGTTTCTGAAATCCCAATCGGGTTTTATTCAATATATTCACTTCTAGGAGGCTGCCTTGCAGAATGCAGACAAAAATAAACATATCTTGGGTATGGGAGGTGGTGGTGGAGGTGATCTTTGGGAAAATCACAGCACTTCTGATGTGTTAGAAAGAAATCTGCTGAGAAGGACCGCGTCCATATTCTTAATCTGAATGGCCTTAAATTATGCCAGGGTAAGTTTAGGTTGGATATCAGGAAAAACTTCTTTACAGAAAGGGTTGTTAAGCACTGGAATAGGCTCCCCAGGGAGGTGGTTGAGTCACCATCCCTGGATGTGTTTAAAAACCGTTTGGATGTGGTGCTCAGGGACGTGATTTAGCGGAGGGTTGTTAGGGTAGCATGGTTAGCTTGTAGTTGGACTCGGTTATCTTTAAGGTCTTTTCCAACCTGAGCAATTCTTTGATTCTATGATTCTAATCTAACACAGAACAAGCCTTGCTGTAATTGCTTTGGCAAGATGCTTGAGCTGTTTGAGAAATTCGGAGACAGGCTGTCTCTCCTTTTATAGGGTAGTCTGCTCCCTTGCCCTACTGTGCTTTTGGAACTCCTCCTGACATCCAGTGTGATTTCCTTTGCCCTCATCTGAAGTCACTACCTCCTATCCCTGAGAAACATGAGGAGCTTTTTCTTATCTGTGAAGAAGTCTTTTATGTGTTAGAAGGCTGTAATCATGTGTCCCCTTGATCTTCTCTAGACCAGACGTCTCCTGAGTCTCATGGATCATGAGTTCTCGGTTGCTCTTAGGCTACCTTAGGACAGAGCTGCACGGGTGAACTCTGAACTTGTTATGAGTTTTATGGCAACCAAAGAATGCTGTCATTATTGTCTGCAGCCGAAGTTAAAGATTTCTCCCATAAGCTGGGCAGAGGACATGGGAGCCTGCAGGGATCAAGGTCTCAATACCCAATTCCAAGCGGGCAGCACTAGAAATGGAGGACGTATGACTTTCCAGTCTTCGATGTCAAGGACTTGCCTTGCCACGTCCTTACCATGTTCTGAGTGAGACTGTGGAGTCTCTTTTCAGGTACTGGAGAGATTTCTCCCGGATATAGATATGTTGTACATAAGCTGGAAAATGCAGACTGTGAGCAAGAAAATCCCCGACCCGAGGGCTGCTCCGGTAAACTTTATGGCAGTTCATGGGACTGGTGGAAACACAGCCAAGAAACGGCAATGAGTCATTATCCAGTGCTTGAGAAAACATTATTCCTGGGCTCTGTTATCTTAGACAAGGACAAGATTGCTCAGAAACAATGAACTGAAGGGATGATTATAGCAGATGCGTAAACAATGAGTCACAAATCTTCTAATGAGCCTTTAACAACTTAATGGGGTCTGTGCTGACAGGTCGTTGGTAAGTGATCCCAAACAAAGCACATCCTCGTGGTCTGAGAAGACCTCCGAAGATCGCCGCGTTTTCCAGGGAGGGAGAAGGATGGTTTTTAACAACACTTGGCAATGCTTGGCTGCAAACACTGCGGTGTGATAATGTGGGACGTCCGGCATTAGGAGGTGGTAGATCTGGCACTCTTCACATGAGACATGTATTAATTCACGGGATTCGTTGCTGAGGGATGCGGTGGCATGAAAGACTGCAGTTGTAACTGGATGAGAGTTTCTCATGGAGGAGCAATCCACTGAGAGTTACTCAAAGCAGAGACCTCAGTGCATACTCATGAGTTTTATGTAGCAGTGGAGTAAATTCGTCTCTTTCTCTTGTGGGCAAAGCACTTTTGTCCTTTAAAGAGTTCTGGAATTTGCTGGAGTCTTTGAATACTCATAAATGCATCACATCAAACTCTCTGCTTTGTTGCTGAGAGGAAGAGGCAGGTCTCTGGCCTCTACCTGAAGGAACTGCAAAACCATGTTTGTGATGCCCTTGTGATGCTCAAAAAAATACAAAAAAAAAAAAAAAAATCAAAGTCTTTGATTCCAGCCAAAGTCACTTGCTTTACATAAAGCCAGAAGAAATGTTGTGAAACACAACTATTAAATAGTCTTCCTTTGAAAGAAACCTCTTGGCCTTTATTTTGGCTATCATTTTGCCCGGAGGAGATAGACTGCCTTATGTCTCCAAATTTCACAGTATCTTTAATCTTCCAAAGAAGTTATCACTATTACATGTTAATCCATTTTTATACCCAAACAGGAATCCTTTTCCATCACTGGTTGTAATGCTGTCTTACAGCAGTGAGTTCCACAGATGAAATGTGCATTGGCATGGAAAAAAAATCAGCTAGAGGGAGAGATATTTTACCCAAACAGTACTGTAGGCTACAGCTCCTAAAAGTTCAAAATTTTCATTGTCTTTTTCATGACAAATGAGAAGAGACAGGAGAGAGTTTTGGAGAAAACAAAGTGTTTGAGTGCACAAACCCAGCTTCTGCTCCTCAGTCTGAAACAATATCCACGAGTGATCCAATGCAGACAGGAGAAGGAAATAGTTATTTTAGAGTGGCTGCTGAAACCACAAAGCCTTTGTGATAAGTTCTGGTTGTCGTGATCTCTCAAACCCATTTACTGTGATTCTTTTCACCCCTCCTGATGTTGATTTGCAGCAGAGACAATAAGAAAGAAAAAAGCTTCTCTGGCTGGACTCCATCCTCTATGTGGGTGAGCAGACACTGGGGAACACCCTCACTTCAGCTCCAGATCATCCACTACTACACTATTGAACAAGAGCTGGTATAATCACCGAGTCTGTAAGCTATCATCTCTGTTTGCATCCTCCCTGTCACCCTAGAGAGAGTTTCTGTGATTGAAAATAAAGCCCTCTCTGAACTGACACAATAGATTCTACAGGGGGAGGACGGGAAGATGTTATCTTTGGCTGCTTGCCCATAGCAAAACCAGCCACTGCTCTCTGAAACCAATAGATCTGTATTAGTGACTCCTGTGGGAGACACAGGCTAGATATTTACATCAGAATTTGTAGGACGAACACATTCTGAGCCACAGACAGGAGTCTGTTACTGTTTGGATGCTTGTCCTTACGCAGACAAAAACACATCTCTTCTCTGAGGAACTTATGGCCCAAGCCCAGAATTTCAGGTGCAGAGTAGTTTTGTTGATAACTACCTTAGATTAAAGTTAATACCTAGATGTTTCTATAGATAAACTCAAAGGAGCAAATCAAAGGATAGAAGAACCAGAAAAGAAAGGATCTTCTCAAAGGATCTTCTCAAAGTTACCCAAGGATGGTTGAAAAAGATGGAAATAGGTTATTTTGGTGCAGAGCTGTCTCCATCCTCAGCCAAAGTTAACCTTGTGTGTTGGTGAAGGGTCTTCCTGTAGACCACAAAGAGGAACAAACAGCAGGTGATACAAACCACTTTGCATGCAGGACAAGATATTTCTAATGGTGCTAGTTGGCTCTCTCCACCGACTATAGAAGAATAAATAACTTTGTAGAAGTCAGATGAAATGAGATTAATCCCATCAGCTAGTGTGTGGCTCAGCAGAGGCCAGCAACTCTACATCTAGGCTAGTGTTCCTATGCCATAGATCACAACAACTGGTAGCTGACAAGGTCTTGGTAAGTGATCTCAAGTTCCTCTACAAAAGCACAGCAAGCAGCAGCATTTATCAGTTTAAAAGTCAAAATTTTCAAATCATGATGATCTGAAGGAAATAGTGGTGGCTTACTGTTCCCTCAGCCACAGCAATGTGGATGCTGTTGACTGAGCAGTGGCTTTCAGTCTTTCTCTGTCCTTTGAGAGACTTTCACCACTTTCTGGTGGAGGTGTGGACCCTATGTGAAAACCAGTTGTCCCTTGGTGGTAGACTTCATGGTCTTTGCAAACCTCTTATGAGTGTCCGTGGCTGCTTGGGAAGTGGGGAACTACAGACTCAAACCCAGGGAGGTACAGCCTGGAATAGTGGGTACTATTTGTAGCTGCAAATATTTCTGAAGAGAATGGAAATCAATAGTGTAACTGTAGCAGCCATGAAAATGCAATGAAATGGAAGGGAAAGGGACTTGCCATGATTTCCTCAGAAATCATGTGTTTCACTGTGCTCAAGTGTTTTTCTTCTGATCTTTGGATAAATACTTTTTTTTCCCCCTCTTTTTTTTTAAATCCATTTAAAAGACACTATTTGATTCAGAGCTTGGTATTCCGGACAGAAAGGAAAAATGAAGACTCCCAACCTCACTGCTGTCTTGGTGGAATTTTTATTAGTGACAACTAATTGCACTTCTACAGCAGTTTCAGATTTTGACTTGGAATGGGAACTGTCCAAACCTTGCTACAGCATAACCACATAGACCAAAATCCACCACATGCACCTGAACTATCCTAGGGCAAGTCCCTCCAGCTTAATGAACAGATTAAAACATCTCTGCTTGTGAGAAATTATGTACCATTTCCAGGTCTCTGTCTTGTTCCCTAGGCCCTAGAGAGGAAAATTCCAGATTTTGCCTTGCCAGAGGCCATTTAGTAGCATCCACCAAGGTATCATATTCAACTTGATGCCCTACAATATCTCTCTTGGCTTTCAGCTGCTGCTTCATTGCTGCATTGCTGAGCTGCATCTATCTTCCCTTGGCAAATATTTCAGACACCTTTGAGGCCTCTATACATCTATAAATAAATTGATCCTTCATTGTCTATACAGATTGAGCTCCCCAGGGTCAACACTGTGCTGGCTGGAGCTCCATGGGCTGTGTCCAAGGAGACACTTCAACATCCTATAGTAGGCAAGAGGATTCTCCTTCCCAGAATGCCTAAAGAAGGGGGGATGAACCTGCACCAGACTGCAAGGCAGTCTCTGTCCCTACCCTTCAAGAACATTGGGTAGCAAGCCAAGCAAGAGAACAGTGAGTTCTCACTGCTTTATCTCATACTTATAAAATCTGGTTTTCTTTGTGCCTGAGCTACTGGAGTCGTGTGTTGGGTGATACTCAGCTTGCATTTAAAACAAAAGCAAGCATTTACCCTGTATAGTAGCAGAGAGAAGCTGGAGATGATTATCTCCAGAGTGTCAGAATTAAAGGAAGAAAAAAGAAAGAGAAATACAGAACTTCCCTTTTTTGAAAATCTCATGATATTTTAGGCAGCTGTCATAACTGTGGGAATATATTAGTTTGCATGGGTTCCTAAGGCAGGGTCTCTCTTCACAACACCACTGGGTGTCACTTGAAACCCTCACCAGTTCATTGTACTGCAGAGTCTGAAGGGCATTTTTCTACATAGTAGAGGGAAAAAAAGATGTACAAGGCCAATTGTTGGCATCATCTAGCACCATAAATTCAGAGTGTGCAGAGCTCATGGAAACCAGGAAGCTTTTGAGAACATCCTGCTGATATCTCTAACCACGATTCCACAAACACAATAATATTATTGTCTTAGAAAAAAAGGATGGCTTAAAGTCCACCATGGTTAAAAGATGCAACAATAAAGCTATGAAAACAGAAAAAGGTAATGAACAGAAAAAAAAAGAGGAGAAAGATGCAGTGCTGAGCCAACAGGCCTGGACTTTGCCTTGGGAGGGCAACCTGCCCTCATGTTTGGACGTGGCTGATGGCACGTCTGAAGGACAGAAATCAGCCATGCTGTGGTGTGACTTTGCTCCTCTTTAGGTATGTATTGTAGCATCTCTATTCTTGCTGGATCTTTACCTCCTACGGAAGGAACCTGGACTGCCTTGGAGATGGAGAGGCTGCACTTAGTCTCATACTCCTGTCATTGCTTGACTTCCATAGAAGATCCCCAGATCCATGGATGCCCTAACCCTGGAGGTGTTCAATGACAGGTTGGATGGGATTCTGAGCAACCTGATGTGGTAACTGATGTAGAGGGTTTGCAACCCTGTTGGCAGCAAGAGTTTGGAACTAGATGACCTTCAAAGTCTCTTCCAATCCTAGCCATTCTAGGATTCTACAATATCCCATCCTGTGAGCCCAATTATTGTGTCCTATCACATGTGATGAGAAACCAGCATGGAGAACTCTGCAGACTGGTGGACCCAAACTCTTGAGAGCTCTCTTAAGACATTATAATACCTGAAAACCAGAAGCAACAGGGTGCCTATTTCACATATGCCCCTCCCTGGAGGGCAAAGCAGCTTCAATCACAGGGACAATGAAAGGGCCTTGTCTCCTCCACTCCCACCTTCCCAGAAACAGGAATCTCATTGATTTCTCTCCTATGTTCCTGTCTCAGCCACAGGGTTCTGCGTTCTATTCCTCCTCTACCATCTCGGTTACTGTTGATCATTTTGCACGCTCTCATAACTTGTGGGAAGGGATGTGAAACAAGCCCTCTGCGTGGAGGTTGGGAGAGGCAAGGCAAAGGATTGGCAGGAAGGCTATAAAGCAGGCAGCTCTCTCTTCTTGCTCTCCTGCCAAGAAACCCATGGAGAGGGCTTCTTTCTATTCTTTTTTCCTTTTCCCTTCACCTTTACCCTCCCACCCCCATCAGCCCTTGCTTATCACCATCCCCCCCCCAGCACCATTCCTCCCTGGAACGTCGCAGCACTGCTCTTTCATGAGCAATGTGTGGTATTATGATTTTGGCAGTGCTGAGCCCTGCCAGCATGCCTCAAACCACAGGTATCTGACCCCGTCCCAATCCCCGTAGTACTGATTAATGTCCCGATTCACCTCCTGATAGGACCAGAACCGTCTGTGGCCAAGGTGGGTCAACACCCCACTCCCTGTGCTCTCCCCTCCTCCCTTCAGGCTCCTCTCCTTTTGCTCGGGGGGGAATCTGTTCCAAAAAATCCCACAGGCAGGGAGTGCGGGAGCTGCCAGCAGCGCTGGGAGCCGGGGTGCAGTTACAACAAGGCCAGCTCTGTGATTACGGCACATTAAGCCCTCAGTGCTGTGCAGGCTGCTCTGAGGCATGACGTCCTCACTCCAGCCGGTCAGCTCCAGCATCCCCCCCTTCCTCCTCCTTCTGCTGTCCCTTCTGGGCTGGAACAGGGAAGGAGCATGAATATGGGATGCTGACATGATGCTCACCTGGAGGTAAGGGCAGAGATGGTGTAGGAGATGTAGGGGGAAGCTTGGAGGGGAGTAAAGCTTTGGTGGCCCCAATGGGAGATGAAACAGATTGGAGTGGGTGCTCAGAACAGAATGCCCTATTGCAGGTGGCCCTGGAGCCAAATCAACCCTGGAGCACATTGCAGGGGGGTATCCATCCATTTTCTGGAAGGGATAAGGGCATTTTCGTGCTTCAAGAGCACAAGGTGGTGGCTGCTGGTTGAGGTGCTAACAGAGCCCTTTTTCAGGGTTATTAATGCTTCAGATGCAGCTGCATAGAGATTGAGCCAGGCATCCATGGAGTGGGATTTGCTGCAGTTTGGGATCCCTGTCCATGGGGCCACACTAGTCCTGTGGAAGGAAATAAATCAGCTGTATCTCATTCTCTGTCCCCATTAACTGTGTCCACATTCATATGGCTATGATATCTTTAACCCAGATCAGTGTGGTCTCATCCAAAGCTTCCAGATAGGAATGGATGATTTGTAGATGGGGGATTCGTTCCAGTGACTGCCAGCCTTGCAGCAGTGTATTCCCTAACCTTGTAGTACATAGGCTGGGAGGATGCACGTGTTGGAGCTTTGATGGAACAAACATCCTTCTCTTCCCAACTCCTTCTGTTGTGTATTGTCCTTGGAAACTTGGCCTTCTTGACCTGATGCCTTTGGAGACATAAACCACAGATCTTTGCCTAGTTTGCTCTCTACAAGATGTTAACTTGAATCCTAAGGAGGTATACCTCATTGAAGTGTTCTTCTCTTTCATTTTATCTTAGATGTCCATTTTGGCAGCTGGGTCCAGCAATAAAGCATGGAAAAACAGTGCTACCAAAAGGCAAAAGGGAAGGCGATGAACAAGAAAATCCAGAAGAGAAGCAAAGAAAGGAATGAGGTTGAGAAAGGAGTCAGGTATTCAGGTTAGCTGGGGCTCCACCCAGCTCTGTTCATAGATGGCAGTCTGTTGACCCTTTGGCTTGGCCATCATTATGCTTATCTGGTTAACTTAAAGACCTTATCGCCCTATGGAGCGCTGAGTCAGCTCAGCTGAGCACATACCCACATCGACCCCTATGGAGATCCTCTTAGTGTGCAGACTTGTTGGCACAGAACCAAGGCTGGATCCTTACCAGGGTGAAAAACAAGGGTTGATGTTGTTCCATTTTCAGCAGCTAAAGCACTCTCCCCTCCCCCTGCTCCTGCAGAAACCTGAGTCATCTTTTGCTGATGACAGAGTAAATTAGGAATACACATTAGCTGTGACTTTGAATGGCCTAATTTCCCATTTTCAATCCTACAAAATATGTGCAAAAGCCATCTTAAGCTCAATTTGTTGATCAAACTGTCCATGACACCAAAGAATGCCAGGACAAAATCAACATTAGAAGTGAGTTAGGAAAGAAGAAAAAGCAACCGTCTATTGCTCAGTCTACTTGAAACACTGATGATTAATTTGCTCAAATCTCCTACATTCAAACATTATGATTTGACTGCCTTTAAGAATGGACCCAAATCAACTGCTGAATTCAGCCCCGTCCTGTGGTTTGAATTAAATCCAGCTTACCAGCATGCTTATCATCCTTCCCACCACCGCCATAGCCAGAAGCAAGAGTGACATACCCTCCCTCTGAGATCCCCCCCAAATTGCTCATCTTTAAACGCTTTCAAAAAGACATTCAATGCACAAGACAGCCAGCCACAAAAGAAGCTACTGAAGCATGGCTGTACATGGTTTGGAGAAGCATGTGGAATCTAGGGGCTTGTCATCCAACCCAGATCTCTCAGCTTGCAGAATCCTGTCCCTTTCCATCCAGAGGCAACCCAGGGCCAAGAGGCTAGTACCAGAATGTGCTAGCTGGGCTACTCCAAATCACCCCCTGGCTCTCTTATTTCCCTGCATTGATGCTGACTGACATCAGATGAGACTCTTGGTCCTTCTGTACTCCACAGGAACACCACTGATTTATGCCAGCAGAACGCTCTGGCCCCTTGAGCTTTGTGGTTTCTATGATGAGGTTAAGGCAAATCAGAGAGAAAATCTGATCCCAGGAATGAGGCAAAAAACAACAAACACACTTCATTGTGGTGGTGAAAGGCTGACAGAGAAACACCAGTCGTGGTTGGAAATGAAATGGAGATGAAGATGGTGCTCTGCTGTGGGGTTATATGCTGGGATGCTCCGAGACTATTTAACAATGCTGCAGCATGAGTCAGAGACACAGAGTTTTGCCCACGCGCCTACTTGTATGGGCGTGCGTACGTAACAGTTTTGCACCAAACCTCATGCCTTCCCTAGCTGAGGAAATTTGACCTCCAGGCCCACCCACTGTCTTCTGGGTGCAACCACAGATGACCTGAGGTGGGATGCTCTGTGGCTGAGTGGGTCCCTTGAGGACACTGGGCAGCTCTGAGATGCATGAATATAGATCGTTGATATCTAAAACCAGGCATGGGAAATCAGCTCCGTTCTGCTTTGTCCCCATCCAGTGGCTAGCCTGGGGAAACACTACTGGGATTTGACAGTGCTGGTAACTCAGCTCAAGTGAAAGCAAGTTATGTCTGCATTAGATGCAGTGCATCTGACCACCTCTGACCACCTGCAGGCATGTGTTTTAGTGAGCATGGTTATTTAGAATGGGAACACTTTTTCACCTCTGAGCCTATAGAGACATCTCTGTCTCTTTTATTCTTTTCTGGGAAGAACAATAAAAATGAGCCATCTTTCCAAGTGCACCTTCGCTCACAGAATCATCGAATTGTTAAGGTTGGAAAAGACCACTAAGATCATCCAGTCCATCTGTCAACCCATCCCCACCATGATCACAAAATCAAGTCCTCTGTGCCTTTACTGCATATACAGAGAAAAAAAATGCCTGAAAGCATGCAGAAAGCCAATGGAAGAGCTAAATCTCAGTTCTTGATCTCATCTGAAGAGGTCATTTTTCAACAAGCAATTAATTCAGCATAACCTCCAGAGCACTGGAAGAAGACACAGGCTTAGAGAAAACTCTGATGTCAATTCTGTAAGGTGAAAAGGTCTGACAAGCAGATGGCTCTTGGTAAGTGTTTCAAAGTTGTATGCATTGAGCATCTCTTAGCACTTCTTATCAGATCTCTCTCTTACTTTTATTTTTAAAAGAAATTTCCTGTATTTTCTCTGAGCTGAGTGAAACTGCTAACCATGAAATAGATACGCTGCATAATGTTGCTTTATTGATCTTATTCTTTAGTGCAGCAAGGGGAAACAGGTCATTTCCTTGCAACCACTCGCTGTGGCCATTTTCTCAAATCTATTTTAACTCCAACTGCTCATTGTCTGAAAGGAAAAGTGGTCTGGAGTTGAAACGCCAAGAAGAAAGTCAAGGTAACATTGAGGTGAGGCAGGAGTTCAGGCAATAAAAGTTGGATGGATGGAAATAGCTTGCAAAGTTCATGGATATCATCCCAGTACTTTGATTGAGTTTGGTTTGTAGCACTGCAAAACAATAGGAGCTGCTGGTAATTCCCTCCTGGAGGAGATTAGGAATTTCCTAATGTGTTTGGATCTACAGCATCAGCAGTTAAATGAGTTACTAGTGGTCCTAAACAGTGTTGGAGTCCCCCAAGACTCCATTGCGTCTCAGTTAAATGATCACTTGTTCTCTGCTACACTCCCAAGACACAGCAACTCCCCACCTTCCTTTTCAGAGCACCTTGTCCCTTAAACCCTGGTAAAAATAAGCTAAGTTTTGCATAATGCTCACTTTTCTGTTAAAACATACAGAAAAAAAAAAAGAAAAAAAAAAGAAATGAAGTCCCAAGCCAAAGTTCAGTAAAGGGAAGAGAAGGTTTTCTAAGGACGCACAGTGACTTTCAAATCTGCCTTTACAGATGCAATTGTGATTGCTTCTTGCTCTCAGTGTGACAAGACCAAGCAAACAGATACGCAGAAATGCCTGGAGAGAGAAAGACAGACATAAAGATAACACCGAGGAACCCTGATTAACAATGGGGCAGCCATGTGAGAAGTGAGATAACCAGCCTGCCTTGGGTGCTGAGACAGCAACTGCTATCTCCAGTGTTTGCCCCATACACCAGTCTCAGGGGTTTCTTTTCCAAGAGGCCAGGTCTGCCCTGGTTGAGCCCATTATCTGGAAAACAGGTGGTTATTTGAGGTTTTTACAGTGAAAAAACATGAAGACTCCTAATGCATTCGGACTTTGAAGGTTAACTTGTTCTGTATTTTGGCAGTCAGAGAGGTGGGCTAGGACTGGATGGCTGTGCTGTCTCCACTCCGATTCTCAGACTTGGGAGACCCTGTTTGCTGCTAAATAAAGGGGCTGGGTCCTGTGTCCTGGTCCTGAAGCCAAGCAAGATGGCACATCTCATGCCTACAAGCCCAAACTCATTTTTCCCCAAATGAAGAATGAGATCACATCCAGTCCCTGTGTTATCCTGAACCAGCACTTGGGAACATTATCTGGAGGACTGCTCGTCTGCCCAGATGAAAACCCTGCCAAGAATGGTGCTCATGATTAAATAGTCTGGCTGAGGGAGGTGAGGTTCAGAGGTAGAGTGAAGCCTATGCTCCTCACACCTTGTGTGTGCATTTACTGCCAAGAGCAAAAGATACAGCAGACCTCACAGCAGGCTTGGGACGGGGTGTGGATCTGTCAAAAGGAGGAGTGGGGGGATTTATGCTGTTGCATAATGATGTGTGGTGTCAGGATAGAGCTGCACACATCGCTGGCTCTCCTTATTGCCCCCACCGGCGCAACCCAATCTCTCCCTCGTGTGTCTCAGGAGCTCATCCAAAGCTTTGATGTGCAGTTCACTGACCCAGCAACAAACCTTCTGCATTTATTTCCCTTTTCCCATCCTGAGTTATTTTCACGCCAGCTCAGGGAGTTCAATCATCCCACGGAGGAGAAGGAGGTGGAGTTGTGTGTAAGTGGGACCGCTCCTTTCTGAGCTGTTTCATTGGGTTTATTTTCATGTGTCACAGCATCAGGCCAACACCTTCCTGCTGTCTGTACTCTTGTGTCCCTCCAGTGTTCTCTGAAATACAAGGCTGCCCCAACAGGAGAGAGGGAAGGAGAAGATAAATGGCTTTCTCCCCTTGACTTCCCCTCACCCCAGCTACAACGCGTGAAATATTTATCTCTCACCCAGGGATAGCACAAGCCCTGCACTGCTGAAGTGCTTTGAGCCAGGAACGCTGGAGGAGTGAGAGGGAAAAGGGGCAGAGAAGTCCGCTTTCTGCTTTGCTGGCTAAAGGGAAAAATGTGTAGGCAGAAAGATGGGACAGCCTTGCAGAAGGTTGCAGCAACGAAAGCATCGCCTGAGTGCTCTCAGGGAGATCTGTGTAATGGGATCAAAGTACAGCCTGATAACAGGGTGTCATCCATCCAGAATTTTCCATTCTTGGAAATCAGGTTTCTGGAAGTCAAACCAAGCTGGGCCTCCACAGGGAAGGGAGACTCCCAAAGCATAGAGCCCTGCTGATTAGTAATAAGGGTCAGCCTGGCCTCGTTGGAAACAACAGGTTAATGTCAAGCCAAGTGTAGCAAGCACGAGTTTGGATGTTCCCATGACAAATGCAAGCTCAGGATCAGACCCAGGCAGGAATTCTGCTGGTTGCGTTTCAGCTCCAAGTGTCACTTATTAATGGAACCATCCTGCAAAATGTGCAGCACAAAGATCATTCTCGTTACAGCAGTTCTTGTAAGGTCAGCTGAAAATTAGGCTGAGATTATATTATAGCATCCATGTGGATGCAGAGGGAGAGAGCAAATTCTCAATGCCAGGCCAAGGTGTCTGATCTTTAACACTGGCTGAATGTGTTGAGGTCTTCACTTTGGTCAACAGCAAGGGAACTGGGAGGAATCAGGGCCCAAAAGTCTGTGATGGGCCCAGTGGGATTGAACAGCAAAGCGGCCCCATCAGCATGTAAATATGCACTGAACATCATCACCATCTCGCAGCAGTGGGGGGGTGAGGATGGAGCTGCTTGGCAGTGATGAGGACCTGAGGACCACTTCCCAGGCAGGGTTTGGATCAGTGGAAGCCAAACTCCTTCTCTTGCCAAACCAAGGCAAGATGGGTGTATATCTATGCACCACATATCTGCAAATCAGGGACTGATTTTAACTGCTTTTCATCAGGTGGCTGAGCAGTGAATTCCCAAGCACATCCCTATGGGGTCAAAGCCTCCAGCCAGCATCTTCCACCCCGTGGTCCCTTATTGGTGTGCCCAGGAATGGATTTACAGAATCATACAATTGTTTTAGTTGGAAGTGGCCTTTAGAGGCCACCTGGTTCAATTCCTCTGCAATGAAAAGGAACACCCACAGCTCCATCAGGTGCTCAGAGCCCCATCCAGCCTGACCCTGAGTGACTGCAGGGATGGAGCATCCATCACCTCTCTGGGCAATACTTCCAGTGCTTCACTGTCCTTACTGTAAAAAAGCTTTTTCCTTACATCCAGTCTAAATCTCCCCTCTTTTGGCTTGAAACCAGTTTCCCTTGTCCTATCACAACAGACCTTGCTACAGAGACTGTCTCCTTCTTTCTTACAGCCCCTTTAGATACTGAAAGGCTGCCCTCAGGTCTCCCCAGAGCCTTCTCTTCTCCAGGAAGAGAACGGATGCCAAGTCAATGGATGTAAAGATGTGAGACGACTCCTGCTGTCAGGGCAGGGATCTCAGCATCATTTTGCATGTGGACGTGGGAGCACAGGGGCTGCTTGGTGGTCTGGTGATGGAGACAACAGCTGTCCCTGCTTGAGCTGTCTGAACCGGGTTACCCCTGGCTGGGACTGCAGACACACTGCTCTCCCAAGGATAACCCCACTGATCCCAAAGCAGTGCTTTGGTGCTATTTCTAGGAGGTCAGAAACCAAACAACAACTGCTTGGACCTAAAAGGCACACCTCAGGTTTCGTATCCTCGAGCCTTGACCCTCTGCGTGCATATTTGCATTCCCTGTTCCCTCTGCACCAAACCCAGCCTGCTCAGGTCAGATTTGCCACTGAGCACTTTAGGCTTCTGCAGGGTGAAATCACAGCCCATGTATTGCCCTGATGCAGAGCCCTGTTTGCTTTATATTTTGCGGTCGGGTATTTTATAGTCCAGGGATATCTGCTAATCCCAAAGTACAATAACAAAAACCATATCTTTCATAAATACACGGGGCAGGGATGGGCACATTCCCAAGCTCATGTGGAGAAAAAGAACATTTCAGACATTGTTTCCTAGCACTTGGAGGCTGTCGTTACTTAATGAACTCAGACAGTAGTCGGGATTTGCAGGATCTCTGTGTAGGATTATTTGATGATTATTCTTTTTACTATTGGCCCCATTCTCAGGGAGAATATGTAGGTTTTTTTTGTTTGTTTTTGTTTGTTTGTTTTGTTTTCTTTCCAGCTATGCATGGTTCCATCTAAAATCCCTCCCTTTTCCAAATCCATTAAGAGGTGGTTCTGATCACAGGGATGAACAAGGAGTGAAGCAAAGAGCAAAGCATCGACCAACACCTCGTTAATCCAATGGCTTTGCTGCAGAGCTTTGGGATCTCTGCTACTTGCTGCTCCTCCAGGGTGAAGCAGAACAACTTTTCTTATTCCTACCAGACCTTCCTGCTGGAGAGCAACATCAGTACTGGTGCAGACACTCATGGGAGTGAGGGCTGAGGCCCTCCTGAACCACAGAATCATGAAGGTTGGAAAAGACGTCTAAGATCATCTAATCCAACTGTACTGACGATGACCTGGCCAAGCTTGTCCCCATTTTGGCTCATTCCCACAAGAAAAGGGCTGACACCCCCTGAATTTTCAGGGGAGCGTCCCAGCTTCTCTGCAAAGCCAAACTTCAGCAGTGCCCAAGCAGAGGAGCCAGGGCTGGGGAACCAACAGGCAGGGCTGAAGCCTATTCTGCTGGTCAAGCACAATCTCCAGAAGAGCAGCACCTCCTGAGAGGCACTGGGGCATGGCAGAAAGGCAACACTTGGTGCCTTTTTTCCACTCACACCTGCACCCACTTTTCCCAACCATGCAGAACTCTGCACTTGGCTCAGGCTGTTCCCCATTTCCCAAAACTGAGTTATTCCAACCCAAATCCCGCGGCAGCATCTGAGCAGGGTATGGCTTTATTTTATGTATATATTTAAAATATTCTGCTGAGTATCTCTGACAGAGATAAGCAGGCTCAACCTGAAGATGAAACTGAGAACTGAACAGCTCAGCAGAGCAAACCATGGGGGTATCGACTGGAGGAGGGACGCGGGGAGGTTTTCCTGCAAGCAGTTCTGGCAGTGCTTTCCTGATAAAAACCTGAACTTCTCCTCTCGTGCTGGTGTTTGACCCACTTTTAAAGCTCCTTTTGCATGCATCATCTTTTCAAACCCGCATCTGCAGGGTTGTCTGACTCAGGCTGGTCTCAGCAAATAGAAAAATGGACCCAAATGTCACCCCTCTTCTTGCCAGACTGGAGTGCAAAGCACTCAATCGAGAAACTGATTTCTGCCAACGCTTAAGCAGGTGTTAATTAGGAATATTCCCTGGGAAAGGCAAAGAGGAGGGCTTCCCCAGATTGCTGGGGGGTCTGGAGGAGAGCAGAGCATTACCCGCTCCTTTTGCAATGGGACCGACTCCCACTGCAATTTAAAGGGTGCTTGAATTCCCCCCATGCTTAGACTTAATGTGGGAATACACGCGCAGCACCAGTGCAGACCATCAGAAACATCATTCCCCATCCCTTTGTCACTTTTTTTTGCCACTTTTGCTTACTAATCAAAGGGAATGGCAGCTTCAGATGTACGAAGCACGGGGCTTTGGGCTTCACCAGCTCTGGGATGCAAAGGATTGACCAACAAAGAGCCCAACAACCACAGCTCTCCAAACTCACATCCTCCAGTTCCACAACTTCCAACCTCATGCTCTCCAGTCCCATGTCCTCCAATCTCATATCCTGCAGTCCCACGTCTTCCAACCTCACATCCTCCTGCCCCAGACAGATAAATCATGCCCTGAAGTTCCAAGAACTCACTGCATCATTCTGTGGGAATCCTCCTGACTCTTTGCTGGAGGACTGGGTACCGCTCTTAGCCCAGTCCAAAGCTGTCACACAGTCTATCTCTTAAATTAAGTCCTTTCATCCCTATCATTCTGCAGCTACCCTCAGTGTTTTTTTCCCAGGTTAACTCTGCAGCTCCTGAATTTTCAGAGTGATTTTTCAAACCTTTGGGTAAGCTGTCACGGGCGGGCTTGAAAATCAGTGTCTGAAATATTTCAGCCTGGTCCTTATTACACTGTATGGGGCTTCTGGTGGAGCAATTCCTGATGTATTTCCATGGCATGGAGATCCTCATCTGAAACAATCTGTTCTGATGTCTGCTACGACAAATAAAACAGCTACAGGAGATACCAGACACTGAGACATGGCTCACTGGCTGCTTCCTTGTGTCTTCTGGTGGTTCTGGGATGTACTGGGACAGGGACCAAAATGGGACTGGGAGTAAAGGTGGGCTGTCAGTTGCCTATCTTTTCTGGATACTGAAGTTTGCTCAGCTCTAACGGAGCTGTTTCAAGAACATTGGCCCTAAAGGGAGTTTTGATGCTGACTCTGGCAGCATTATGGCTGTATATGGGGACAGCAGGTGTTACAGAACCCACAGAGCCTGTCCTGACACAGCTGCAGAGTCACCGTGATGGAGATGCTAACCCAACGCAAGAATGTGGGAGAAACCTCAGATGTCATTAAAACCTCACTGAACCTATACTTTCTGCCCCTCAGCACCCCTCAGTTTTCTTTGGCCTCTGAGTTATGATTAGTTAGATCAAGATGGACTGTGACAGACACTGTTTTCCAAGGGAAAAGTCTCATCTCATGTACTGACTTTTCCCCCCAGCACGATGCTGGAAATGGGGAAATACCTCCTCACCCACCCTGCATGAGTTCCTACCAAACCCAAAAGAACGTGACAGCCAGCCCATTGGAGAGAACCTGAACAGAACCAGCACTGGGGTCAGCCCCTTGCCAACACACCTCAGTTGGACTAGATGATCTGAAAGGTCGTTTCCATCTTTAATAATTCTATGATTTCTATGATCTCCATCCCTCCTGGAGAGCAGACACCGCATTAAGTGGTGTCTGGTGGTCAAGTGGTGGCTGTGCCACTTCCTACACCAGGAACTGACCAAGTGATGGTGATGGGTGGCATCACCACTCCATCATGGTGATGCCACCCATCACCACTCCATCAGGGATGGAGAAAGGAAGCAAAGCACGTGTCAAAGCAGCACACCCAGCAATGAGTTAACACCTGGTGGCCGATTTTTGTGGCAGGACTTTGGTGAGGGATTGTCTGTGGGTCTCAACCTGTTGCCCATCACCACCATCAAGGCAGCTTGGGCAGCCTTTAGCTCTTTTTTTGTCACCTCTGTAAAGGTTTTCTCCCTTGGCGTGTGCAGGAGCAGGTGAAAATAGTGCCAGGGAGCAAAGGGTTAATACTACTTTCACGTTCCTGTGTGTAAACTGTCTGCAGTCCCCACGCTCTCCAAAATCAATCTCGGAAAGCAAGGCACTGTTTTGCAGAGATTAAGCAGATTTGCAAATTAGGAAGATTAAATGGAAATGTAATGAAATGAAAATTAAATGTCTTTTTTTTTTTTTTTTTTTTTTTGAGAGAGAGAGAGAGAGAGAGAGAGAGGAAGGAAGGAAGGAAAAAAAAGGAAAAATCGCCCTTTCCTGGGAGGTGTCTTTTGAGTGATCCCCCAAAACGCCTTTCCCGGAGCAGCTCCCTGTCAAACTACACGCGCTCCCGTCCGGAGGGACTGAAAAGTGATTCAAACTCTCCGGGAAGCACAGACATTTTTAATTTCATCTGGTGCAGCAGCTCGGAGAGCAGCGAGATCAGCCACCGGGGCTGCAAAAGCGGCTCTCTGCTTCCTCAAATCCCCCAAAAGCAGAACGGTTTTACTCATCAAGGAAACAGCCGAGAAAAGAAGGATCGGAGACACTCACCAGAGCGTAGACCGAGCTCAGCACGGAGCAGCAGAGGATCAAACCCAGGCTGTGATAAACCAGATATGATCCCATATCCAAGGGGCTCCTTCCAGCATCCACGCTCTCTCGGGGAAGTTGGAGGACGGAGAGGTCTTCCAGCGCTCCTCTCGCAGATGATTTCTCCTTCCCTCCCTCCAACTCCCCCCCTCCTCACTCTCCAGAACCGGTGTTTGTTTGTTTGTTTGTTTTTGTTTGTTTGTTTTTAGCCAGAAAGGCACATGACGAGAAAACCCGGTCCTTTGCTTCGCTTTCTCATGGCTGGAGATGCGGGCAGCTCCCGAAAGGCAACGGAGGAACCCATGTGAAGAAGCGGAGCGACTTCGGCTTCGCTCAGCTCCGCAGCCCCCGGTGCTGGTTGTTTTCCGCGTGCATCTGTCTCAGAGCAGAAAAATCACATCCATATGTCAAAGCCGCTCTCTTCTGTTTCCTTTTTATGAGGCAGTGGGAAGTTCAAATAATTTCTTTGTCAAACGCAAACACACAGAAAGAGGCAGAGAGGGAGGGAGGGAGGGAGAAAGGCGAGAGAGGGGTGGAAGGGGTGGGAGATCGGAGAGGGTGGGGGAGGCTTTAAACCACGGCTTTATTTTTAGATCCAGTAATTTTATCTTTTGGGTTTCGGAGGGGTTTGGAAAGAGAGAGAGAGAGAAAAAAAAAAGCCTTTTTTTTTTTTTTTTTTCCCTTCTTCTCCTTTTTCTTCTCTTTCGGCCACACGAACCGCTCTCAGAGCAGAAAGTTACGGGGAAAAAAAAAATAGCGAAAACTTGGCAATATTTTCCCTCCTCAATTACCTTTTCGCAAACAGCGGTGCTCTGGGGGATTTTTTTTTTCTTTTCTTTTCTTTTTTTCTTTTTTCTTTTTTTTTCTTTTTTTTTTTTTTTTTTTTGCTGGTGTATCGCCGCGCGTTTCGCCTCCACAATAGGTTTATTCTCCAGCCCTCCGGGTCGCGGTGTGTTTCAGTTACAAAACGGGATTTTTTCGCTCCTCTCTCCCCTCTCTGCCTCAGAGGATCTGCAGTTTCAAAAAGCCGATTGAGCACGGCGTGAAAGCGCGAGGCTGACGACCGGGGGGGCCTCCTACCGCCACTAGGTACTTCATTTTAGAATATACTTTTTTTCTCGCGGCCAAAAAAGAGAAAAAAAAAACTTTCCCTCCGCGAGATGTTCTGAAATCTTTTTCAATACGTGTCTGTATCTTTACTGTTTGAATTTTTTCCCGTTCTCTCACTCTCACGGAAGCGCAATCCTCGTTCCGTGCCCCGCAAGGAGGAGCCCCAGTGGAACCCACAGCGCATCGCATCCCCGCTTTCCCCCCCCTCATATCCCCAGCACCTCGCACCCCCCGTGGATGTCACCAGCATCGCTGTTTCAAGGCTGGGGATGGTATTCCCAGCTCAGCCGGGCGCTTTCATTCATAAAACTGCAAGGTAAATATACATATATATAGATATAGATATACATAAATAATAAAAAAAAACACGATAGCCCCCCCAAAGCCATGCCGCAGGGGGTGAAACTCCGGCAGCCATCCCCTGATCGGGTTTATTTTCGGTGTGGGAGGAGAAGCGAGGAGGGGACAGGGATGCACCAGGCGGGACACAGCGTTGCGCTGCGGACTGAATGACTGGGGGAACTTCGGACATCAACTCCTGCGCGTTGCTTTGCTTCGCTTTTCCGTTTCACTTTTTTTTTTTTTTTTTTTTTCTTTCTTTCTTCCCGGATTTTGTGATTTAGGAGCTAAATAAGGAGAGGGAAAGCCAAAAAAAAAAAAAAGCCTTAAACCAAACTAAACGGACCTCTATACCCCGCCGGAAGGCAGACGGTAAAAACAACGCGTTTTGGCCGAGCGGAGCTGCGCGCATTTCTCTTTTATTTTTTTGGAGCGAAGAGAGAAAAAAAAGAGAGAGAGAGAAAAAAAAAAAAAAAAAAAGAGCCTCTACAGTCGGTTTGTTGCTTTTTTTTTTTTTTTTTCACGGCCCCATGGCTGTGAATAGGTGCCTTCAGCTAATTTTATGAAAAGGGGCTCTTTCCAAGGCTAAGGTAGAGTAGGGCTTCCTGTAAGAGAGAGAGAGAGAGAGAGAGAGAGGGAGGGGGAAAAAAGTGCTGCTCTTGATGCAATCTTTTCCTCCTCCTCCTCCTCCTCCTCCTCCTCCTTCTTGCCACCCTCTTTCTCTCCCTGCCAGCCTCTGCACCGCAGGGGGAGAGAGGAAGGTATAAAAGCCCCCCCCGGCTTGGTTACCATTGGTCGGCCGTACTCAGCCTTTGACCATCGGGCTGAGAGGCACGGGGTCATCCCGCAGTCCTTCCCACCCCACCGGACCGCATCCCACCCCCCGTCCCACCCCCTGCTCTCCGGTTGGGCAATGCGTGCTGAAGGGGGCACCCACGGGAAGGGTTGGGATAAAGGATTTAAAAGCGATGAAGCTAACGTCCCCCCTCTCCCATCCCCCCCATCCGCCCCCCATCCACCCCAACACCGTCAGTCTGCCTCATTGCCTCTCATCCACGCTGTTCCCAAATTTATGCCCCACATAGGGATTTAAAATATCTTTACTGGGGGAAGGGGGGCTCAAAAAGGAGGTTCCTGAGAGGGGATCCTGGGGGAATCCTGGGGAAGGTATTTCTACCTCTGCTGCTTTATTTCATTTCATTTTGAGGGGGCTGTTGGCTCACTTCTCTCCAATCTGCTCAACCAAAGGGGTGGGACAGCTTGCATCCCTGGTGGGAGCTGAGCGTCTGCACGTGTTTAAGTATGGGGCAAACTGAGCAAATGTGTACCTGGGGCTCTATAGTCTTTCTGAGAAGAAGGGGGGAAAGAAAAAAACAAAACTCTGCTGCAAAGTTTCATGGGCCCCATCAAATCTCTTTCGCTGTTTTTAAATTTATTATTATTATTTGGGTGGGAAAGAGGGAAGAAGCAACAGTTTTGCTCCTATGTTGCACTGCCCAACAGCTCCTGCTGTTACAGGGAGGTGATGTAAATAAAACAGGATCTGATATGGTTTAGGAGACATCCAGACTTTGGTCACCCCTCTGTATCCAGTGCTGGGACTGGGCCAGGGATGCCTTTATGCTGGTAATTTCTCCATCCAATCATTTAATGATTAAAGGCAGATATTGCTGAAGCTGTGCAAGAAGGAAACTGTTCCCTCCCTCCAGCCCCAGCTCAAAGTTGACCCAGCAGGACCCCAATCTTATGGCCACCAAGACTATGATGGATGTTCTTCCGGATCCCTGTTATCTACAAACAAAGTAAATCCAATACAATAGGATCCCCTAAATCCAATTACAGCACTCTGCGTTTGCTTCATTGCTCCTTTCTGGGAGGATAGGAGTTGCAAGGGCTGCAAGTCTTTGGAGTCATAAGCATCAAATACAACTCTAAAGAGGAGTTTCTTCAAGTAGAGGATGTAACCCAGCTCCCTTGGCTCTGTGCAAGATAGGGGTGAGGACAGATGAGGTGAACAGAGCAGGCTTGTGGGAGCTGAGCAGTTGAGCTGTATGGCTGAGGTCCCTCTAAAGTCACAGTGAATCACACAATCATAGAATCATTAAGGTTTGGAAAAGACCTCTGAGATCACCAACCCCAACCCACCCCACCATACCCACTGCTCACATCCCCTCAGTGCCACATCTCCATGGTTCTGGAACACCTCCAGGGATGGTGACCCCACCACCTCCCTGGGCATCCTGTGTTTTTGAAGAACAAATGTTTCTTAACATCCAATCTGAACCTCCCCTGGCACGCCTTAAGGCCTAAACCCTGTCTGGAGCTCCCAGTCATGCACCAGAAGAGAACATGTGAGAATTTCCTGATTTGTATCATCCCAGCACTTTCCTTCCCAAGCAAACTTCCCAGTTCTTTCCCCACATGAAAAAGGTCTCTCTCTCTCTCAGCCTGACTCATTGGGTGCTGAGGATCAGGCCCTCTGCTTTTAGGTCCTACCGCCATTGGGAATTCTGATTTATGCGAGGCCAAACAAGAAACAGCTGAGTTTGCTCATTTTTTGGGGTGGTGTCCCAGGAAGATGCTTTTATCATCTCTATTCATCCCCAGACATCGTGTATTCTCTCAGCCAAGGTTACAAGGCAACTCTTCCCCTCTCTGCAGACCCCTGAGAGAGAGATGAGCTCTTCTGCATGTCCAGATGCCTGCTGTTGTTTGTCTGGTCTCTTCCCACTGGAGGGCACAGGACTCCATTCTCCTGCAGATCTGTTCCAGGCATCTTTTTTATGTCAAGGCAAAGGTAATTCGGACATCTAAGTTTTGTTTTGTTTTTCTTTCAGGTTGTATCCATGAATGTGTGTATAATGAACTCAGAAGGAATGCAGCACTAAAAGAAGCCTTTGTAATGTTGCTATTTTAAGGAGACCCTTGGGTATGGCACGTGTTGAACTGAGTTTCTCTAACGTCTTACAACAAACCAAAATGTTTAGATCCTCCTACTGATGTAAAAGAGCATAAAAAAAATACATAATCAATCTAAACTGGCTAAGGTTTTGACCAGGAATTATTGCTCTTGTGAATTGACTCTGTATTGTAGCTAACTTTTACATGGCCTAATAATAAACATCTCCTCGTCCCAGCTGGGAGAATGTTTCCCTTCTGCTGGAGATGAGATCCCAGCCTGGATAAAACACCTCTTGTCCTTTCTCTCGTGGGTCACTCAGGTTCACTGAAACATCACGACTTACATCAGCCAAAGCCTTTGATCAGGGAGGGAAAGGTCTGACATGGATGGGGTTGACAGCCACGCTGCAAAAATCCCTCATTGTGCAAGAAGCCAGTCCAATGACCGAGTGTCACCAAGGGTGAGACAGCCTTTTCTGCACTGTTTTCACTTGGCTATTGCTGGTGTTTTGTTTGCAAAGTCAAGGCCAAAATATACAAGAAGCAGCTTTGGACACGTTGCATTTGTGCATTAAGCCAGATAGCCATGATGAATTTCTGGCCATTTTTGTTGTATGCGTTGTAAAGAGCAGAATTTTGCTGTCAACATTCTATTTTTACATGATCAGAGAGAAGAAGGAGTAGAATAGAGGTGTAATTGACACAGTTTGTCCAAAACTGAAGTCGTAACTCCTGGCTGAGATGACTGGAAGCTGTGTGTGATGGCTTCTTTGTTGGCTCTTTAAGAAAATATCTGCTCTGGTTCTCATGGACAAAACCCAGGGTGAAAAATCCTCTCAGTGCAAAATGAGAAGCCAGATGAAAAGCCCAGAAAAGCTGTGGATGCTCCACCTCTGGAGGTGCTCAAGGCCAGGTTGGATGGGGCCCTGGTCCCACCTGATCTGGTGGGTGGTAAACCTGCCCATGGCCCAGGGTTGGGACTGGATGACCTTTGAGGATGTTTTCAGCCTAAGCTATTCTATGATTCAATGACTTTCTCCATTAGCATCCAACACTCAAGGAACGGGGCTGCTTTGGAAATGAATGTCAGAATAAGGAAAATAGGCTTTTTGTACTCACAGAAAACAAATGCTCAAAAAGAATGAGGGTGAGAGTCAAAGCTATGAAAACACTTCCTAGGACAGTATTTTGGTTTTCAGCAGCTTCCTCTTCTGTTTTGTTTCAATTCCTTCTAAACCCTGCTCCTCGTCCTCCTATGAAATAAAAAATAGTAATAAATAGATTTTTCTGTACAAGAAAAATTCAAAAATAAATAAATAAAAATATATATTTTTTAAATTACATTTCTCTGCAAAGGCTCTTTACTTCTTTAAGTACACAGAAATAATTGTGATATGTGGTCACAGATGGGCTGTATGCCTCTTCTAATGCCCTGCAGGATGGTTTACAAGGTGACTCAGTAAATGGGGCGAAGTCAACACGGTGGAGTTGGGTGCCCTTCATGAGAAGATGCAGAGGATGTGTCAGAAAGATCACAGAGCTGAAAATGGTTTGGGAGAAGAGAGAGATGAGGCATGTGGAGTTGAGGTCTCGGGTTAAGATAGACAAAGGAGTGTAGGAGGTGACAGATGAACCCAAAGGCATTTTGCATCTTAAGCAAGCCAGATGGGCTAACAGAGCCAGCAGTGAAACACAATTGTCAGTGGCTTCATACAGTGACCTTTAGCTAAAACGAAGTTGTACAGAAGGAGCTCAGGGTATGCAAGTAGGTGAAGGAAAATCCTCATCAGCAATAGGCTTGGCATCCATTTGGTTGTGTTTTCATACAGACAAGGTGGGGCAGACAGGCTCTACAGAGCAACATGTGCTCTTGCCTCATCCCATCTCTGTTTTTCTCCTTGCTGTAGGCTGATGCTTTGGACCCAGATAGATACAAGTAGAATGGAGATCAGAGCCCTGGGCTTTTCCCTGCAGAGCAGCAACTGGTGCCATTTCTGGCTTATTCTCTGTTTTTCCCATCTTAGTGAGGGTCTTTTGTTATTTATCAGCTCCTTCTTTCAAAACAGCAACCTGGGAAATTTCATAACACTTTTCATATATGGTTACTCTGCCTGTGGCTCTCCACAGCTTAGCTGTTTCAGTGATATCTGCACAGCATTCCTGACCTAAAGGAGAAGTGAGTGTCTTGAACCTCCTCGCTTTTCTCCATATGCATAAGATCTTTTTTTGCTCTTAAAAAACCCCAGACCCTTCTGCCCATCGCATGGCAGACCGGATGTCCCTGGCAGCACACCTGGGCTTGAATCAATTTTTCTTCTTTGTGTGTGTGTGTGTTGTCATCCAATGCACGGCCAGAACCAAGGGCAAACTCCAGTTGGGAGGTGAGCAAGGAAAACCCCTCCAAAACAGCCAGGAACTAAAATGATTTGGCAAGATTTGCAGGAGAAAACTGCCAGCAGGGAAAGACGAGGTGGGAGCATTACTCCGACAGAAGAAGCTCTGATTAGCAGATTATCACTTAAGTGATGTTGATCCCAGCCACGCTGCCTTCCAAATGAGCCCTTTCACAGCTGCCAGCTGCGCCAGGGAGTTGTGAATGTAAATGAGTGGGCCAGATCCTCTGCTGGCATCCATCGAGGCAGCTTTGACGGACCGTCCTGGATCCACAACAGCTGGAGGAGTCTGGCTGAAGCAGGAGCCCGGCTTGCTTTGCAGATTTCTTTGAGAGCCTGTGGGAAAGGGCCTGAAGCTGGGCGTACTGCAGGATAGGGCAGCATCAACTGCACATCTGGAGGGACCCTCGAGACTTTGACTTTTGCTGCCAGACAAAGCCTTCTTTGTAAGTAATCATTGGTTCTATCTTTTATTTTCATGATTTTTATTTTCCATTTCAATTACCATCACTAATTAATTAATTGGCATGTTTATTTATTCATTTTCATTTACTTTCTATTCCGGAAATCAGATTGGAGCAATCAGCCCCCACCTGATGCCAGGCAGGGTGCAAAGCAGGATGTCAGAAGCCAAAGCCTCCTTACAGCTGTAAGAGATCCTTGATGAGTCAGATAGGGGAAATATGAGATAATTTGTTACATTTTTTTCTTTTTTTCTTTAATAATATTTATTTATTTCCTTATTTGTTTTGCAGTTGCTGAGCTTGTAACCTGTTCCCTGGTACTGTATGCCAGCACATACCATCTTGCCCTCATAAAGATCTGCTTATCTCCATCCAGCTTGTTGGGCTGAGCGTGTGGGAAGCATGTGAGGGACTCTCATGAGCAGCCTCGCGTTCTCTGAGCTGTTTTTTCCCCTGGGGGTGAGCTTTCCCCAAAGTGCACAATCCATTTCAGTTCAGAGGTGATGGCCTGAAACCTGCAGAGCTGGTGGTGAGATGGGAACAAGCTCTCTTTGTGAGGCTGCTCCAACTTGCTGGTGTGCTGGGTGCACTGAATGAAATCTTTCATTTGGTTCCTCAGAGAGTACAGGAAGATCTTCAGCTTTTGTCCTGAATGGGATTCTAGCCCAGTCCAGGGAAAGATCACAAATACTGAGCCCTGGTAGTGCTTAGATTATTGGACTGAATCTTGCTTTGTTAGTGTAACCATGCTGTGCACTTGGACTTTCAGCCGAGGAAAGAGGCTGCTGAAGAGGTGTGATCAAAAGGAGGAGATGGATCTGTAAAAATGATGATGAGAGTAATGGGGAATGGTTATTGAGTGCATCTCCTAATAAAGACATTGGGAACACAAGACTGAAATTTTTGGGACAAGCAAAGCGCAAACAAGAAGAGGTGTTTGGTTTTTTTAATAATGGTTGTTCCATAAGTAATGCCTCCTATTTTATTATGTTGACCTGTGTCAGAAGTGGATGTTGGTAGTATGGCAGTAGAGGTTGAACCTTCCAACCAATTCCCTTCCATCCCATTACATTTTGTTGCCATGTGACAGACAGCAGTAGAGGAGTATTGACAAAACAATGTCTGACATAGAAATGCCTATGAAGCAAAAGTGTATCACTGAATTCCCTCATGAGGAAAAAATGGCACTCACTGAAATTCATTGATGCTTGCTGAATGTTTATAGAGGCCAAACAGTGGGTGTGAGCACTGATGACAGCAACCTGAAAGACAAGCCACATTCCAGACATCCATGCAGATTTTACAAGTTGGCATGCAGTCTCTTGTTCATTGCTGGCAACAATTCATAGATAATGGTAGTGGCTAAGTTGAAAAATAGTGTTTTGTAGCTGAGAATTTGTTCTATCAAATACTTTTATTGTGCTCTTTGTATCTGTTGTAGTTTCCTTGGAAATAAATGGGAGGCCTAACTTTCAGAGACGTCTACATATATAGAGAAGATGATTTTCTATTCTCACAGAAGGCATACTCAATCTCTGGCCAAGTCCATCCAATCTGACAGACTGGTCTTTGGAGAATGGTGACCAAGAATAAGTTCCGTTCTTAACAGGTCCCACATGCCACCTGTTCATCTGCACCGCTTCTTCTCCAGCAGCTCATGGGCCATGTGCATTCTGGGTCTGCCCCAGCTTATGTGACACCTCTCTGGTGCTCAGATGGAAAATCAGGGCTTGGTGAGTGAGGATAGCTTGACGTTCTGAAAGACATGGCTGCAAGAGCATTCTTTCTCCATTTGTGTGTGTTTCTGAAGGACCGGTCTGATTCTGGCTCCTGCCAACTCAGGATATTCTATGATTCTGTGAACACTTTTATTGGCAAGTCAGCCATATGAAACAACATATTCTCAGACAATCAAGCCTCCAAATTAAGATGGGAAGCCTTGTTGTGAAGGAGATGCTTTTTTCCTACTGTAGAAGGGATGTTCAATGTTATAGTGACAAGGAGTAATTCTTCAGCCTTAGACAGCAGAAGGAAGCAACAGTTCTTGGGACACCTGACACAACAGTTCTTGGGAAACCTGTTTCCATGCTTTGTGGAAGAAGAGACAAGTATGAGATTTCCTGCCTAAAAATAGCAGGAATTGGTGTTTGCCTTCTGTTTTTCATAGAAACATACAATCATTTGGTTTGGAAGACACCCCGACCATCACATCCAACCCCAACCCAACCCAACCCCACCATGCCCACTGACCACGTCCCTCAGTGCCACATCTCTACTGTTCTTGAACACCTCCAGGGATGGTGACTGTGCCATCTCCCTGGGCAGCCTGTGCCACTGCATTACCACTCTTTTGGAGAAGAAATTGTTCCTAATAATGGTTTTGGTCAAAGTTGCCTCTTCTAAGTTTTATATGGAGCAGGGTATAATTTTTCCTTTGCAAAACTCAAGCTTTCTTATTACAATCAATCTTGAGAGAGTTATTTACTGAATTATGGTGCCCAGAAAATTGATGCGTGCTCTAAGGATATCTGTTGAATGGGGGCACTTCACAGCCTGGGAACTGTCCCTTAAGATATCTTATTTATCAATTAGTAGCCAAGGAAGATGCCAAGAAGTGGAGGAGCCATGTTATCCAGGAAACTCATTCTTTTCAGGTTTCCACACTCTTATCAGTTTTGATGAAGCTGTATTCTTCAGCTGGGAACTACCCATCAGATATCTGCCCAGCCTTCTGAGTGTGAGACACAGGTAGGGAAATGGTTAATCTTATATTCTCCTATTGTCTGCTATTTAGAAAAGAAAGAGTTTTGATGGATGAAAAACTTATCGGCCTCCTTTAGCCCAAAGGAAAAAAAAGCTGTTACAAAATCTCTGCAAGATCATTAATATTTTAATTAAAAAAAAGCCCTGATTTATTTTCTCTGGCTTTGTGCAAGTGCACACGTCTGGGTACAGATTTCCAAAAGAGAAATTGCATGCTCCTTTCTGGTCTCTTCAGAACTACAAGTGGTTTGGAGAGCATCTGTTGGACAGCTTTCTGAGTTGTTTCTTTCTGCTAATGAGCGAGCAGTGTATTTTATTTCCCCATTTGTGCCTTCTAGTTGTTCCTATCCTTTCAAGCCAGGGGGTAGTAAAAGTAAGTTAAGTTCTTCTAAATAGCAAACGAAATTTGCTACAACCTCCTATCCCCATCCACGCTGGCAAATTATTTCATCACATCTGTAGCTTTTCCATTTATGCCTGAGGAATTCTTCTGACAGCATTCATGACTTCTCTAAGCAAGAACTGGTTAGTATCTCATGCACAAAAGATGGGCAAATGACATTACAACAGTAGGCAGGGGATGTATGGGCTTTCCAGCCATCTGCGTTATTAAGTCAAGTTCTGAGTCAATGCCCATGAGAATTAGATGCCCTGTAAAACCTGAGTGGAAATACTTGTATGTGTGTCTGTGCATGTGCTCTTCTTCCTGTACACTGAACCTCTTAAGATCCTAAAATGAGTCACATTTCTTGGCAAATATCAAGGGATACCCTGCTCCCTGAAGCAAATGACAGTTTAGAGTGGACTATGTGTTCAAGCTGTTTTCTTTCTTTTTTAATACAAGGATTTGAATGTAGATGACTTAACTGGCTGTGTCGGGAGCTCAGGTCACTGATTCCAAACAAAATATCCTCACTATCCAGCAATACTTTCTCCAGATTCATACACTGACACTGATTTATTCCTTTTAATCATAGAATCAGAATCTTTGGAGTTGGAAGGGACTAAAGGGTTAAAGACCATCTATTTCAATTCCCCTGCAATGAACAGGGACACCCACAGCTCCATCAGGTGCTCAGAGTCCTGTCCAGCCTGACCTTGAGTGTCTGCAGTGATGGAGCATCCACCACCTCTCTGGGCAATTCTTCCAGTTCTTCACTATTCTTAGTGAGTTCTCTCTTTGAGTAGAGTTGTTCCATCCCTCGGATCATTTTTGTGGCCCTTCTCTGGATGTGTTCCAACAGGTCCATGTTTCTTCTGTACTGAGGACTCCACATCTGGACACAGTGCTCCAGGTGAGGTCCATAGGACAGAGCAAAGAGGCAGATCCCCCTCTCTCACCCTCCTGGCTGCACTGCTTTGAATGCAGCCCAGGTTTCTACTGGCTTTCTGGGCTGTGAGGGCAGACAGCCAGCTGCCATCCACCATTTAGAAAAGGTGCTATTGCTTTTAATAAAGACATTTCAAAGATGTTCTCATAAATGTTCTTAAAGAACTCCAGTATTGTGTCTATAATAATCTGTCAGCCTTAAAGGATCCAACAATACATCACTACCAGTGAATATAAGAAGCAATTAGTTATAAGTTAGGAAAGGTAGATATAACAGTTATTTTGTTGGCAGAAGCACCATGATAAAAACGCTTTAAATGTACGTGAAATGCATCTTTCTAATATTTCATTCAAAAAATTTTACTAATGTTTTATACCTTGCATCTGTGAAGTGGGTTATCCCTTAAACATCCTTTCTTCAGACAGTACTGAGATTCATCCTCATGCTCCATTACATTGCTCTACACTTCCTGGAGACCATCTATAAAATAAATCAGAATACTGTATGGTTACACACCATAATTTTTTTATTTTATTTTATTTTTTTTCTGCATGAGGAAATTGTGGAAGCTGGCTTTTGCATATTTCAGCAATGTTACTCAGCTAAGCATAAGAATAAGGAAGCAAAATGGAAGAGAAGGGAAGGAAGGAAGGAGGGAAGGAGGGAAGGAAGGAGGGAAGGAAGGAGGGAAGGAAGGAAGGAAGGAGGGAAGGAGGGAAGGAAGGAGGGAAGGAAGGAGGGAAGGAAGGAAGGAAGGAAGGAAGGAAGGAAGGAAGGAAGGAAGGAAGGAAGGAAGGAAGGAAGGAAGGAAGGAAGGAAGGAAGGAAGGAAGGAAGGAAGGGAAGAAATACAGAACAGTTTTCTGTTGTTTGTTTTTTAGAGAGTTGTTTGTTGTAGTCACAGACAATGAATTTCTGTCTTTCAATATGACATCTTTAAATTGAAACATTTCTCACAGAGATGTCTTTGGCACTGTCTTCTTCTGGACTATTTGTCAGTGTGAAGGACTGTGAAAAGAGTAAAGTCATGTATAGTATTTGAGGGATCAGACTCTTATTGTTAGGACTGAGCATGTTGGGGACTAGTGGGTATTCTTTCTTTACCCTTATCTCCACTTTTCTCTGTGTGATCCTGGCTGGGATATTCTCAGTGGGTGGAACTTTATCCTCTGCTGCCTATGGGCAAAGTAATATTCTCCATTTGGGATGTTTGGAAGAAAAAGAACTTAAATAAATGTGTTAGGGACAGCTGAGGTAGTGTTGTTCTTAATTTAAGTTGGGGAGAGATCAGACTGTGTCTTGAGGTCCCTTTTGTATCTGCTTTTATTATGATTCAGTGATAGTTCAGAGCTGGAGCACAGGCAGGGCAGGGAACCTTGTATGTGGCCAGTCAAACAGATTGACTTGTTCCTTCTGAGTGCCAGATTAGATCTTACAGTGAAATTTAATTAAAAAGGATCCAGCTCAACTGAAGTATCAGGAGAAATTTCCATAGCAGTCTCATCCTGTCTCCATGGGGTTTTTCACTTCATTGACTTCTTTCCTATTTTGTTTCTTTACAGCAGTGGAAATGATCTTCTTTCCCTCGTCCAAGAACTTGAGCAAGTCATTATGTTTCCCAGTTTTGCTTCACTGAAGTGAGAGCTACTCAATATACTTCGTTTTCTTCAGCACCTCTGTGATGTCAGGGTGTCCTGCAGATGTCATTCTGCTGTGTTTATAAGGATCTATGGAAGATCTTGGATGCCCAGCTGTGGTCACAGGCTGACCCAGTCCCAAAAATATAGTTTACAGAATCCCAGATGGGGCCTGATGTGGATGTAGTGATCTAAGCAGTGAACTATCATTTGCTTTCACTTTTTCAAGATGTAATTAACTCATTTATCAGAGTGGGTGGAAGAGCTGAAGTAGAAACTGAAATAAGCTGCAGGTGTCACAGGAAACAACACTTAGTGAGCCAAGAAGTTAAATCTTATCTCCTAATGAATGGAAAGGAATCAATGTTCATTAATTCCAGAGCAGCTAAGAAAAGAATGATGTGTGTGCCAAAAGCCGTGAGACAAATGGAGTCCCTGGCCATCTGGGTCTATAGAGAGACAAATGGTTTTGTAGAAGCATGGTAAATATGGGAGCAGGCCACAACAGATTTGTGCAGTTGCAGTTTAAGTATTGCTTTCTGTCACCCCTAAATCAAATTTTGTCTAGAATGGGCTTCATTGTTTTCTTATCCTAAGTGACAGCCGTGCACAGTAAGGGTGGGATTTGCTGTCTAAAAGGTAGGCATTTCCTGTTTTGTGAGATACTTTGTGCCATACAGCAAATCCATGTGGAGCTGGAAGACTGGAAACTGGGTTTAGGGGGGACTCCTGCCAGTCTGGAGAGGATCCCAAGCAGATCCTTTGAGGCATTGCAATGGTAGTGATGTGTATTCAAACTGAATCCTTCTGGTCCTCTAGTGAGACAGCAGGTGTTTGTAGCAGAAGGGTCTTGATGGTCAGGGATAGGGAAGAAGTCAGTACTGTATCCCATTATTATAAGCATGAAGTTACAGAAAAAAAACTGTACGGTATTGGCAGCCCACTGTGAGCTCAGCCCATTTGGGGCAACAAAGAAAGAAAAACAAAAAATGCTACACATGGAGAAAGAGCACTGCCAAAGTGCTGGGTCCACAGGGATTATGGCAGAAAGAGAAACCCAAAGCAACATCTTCCATGTGGTGTTAGCTTGATTCAATGGCTAATGTTAAATGAAAGGGATGCATTTCATCGGCCTTCAGTCTTGTGTGTTGAGATGAAATGCTGAACTTACTAAACTGAAATGTTTCCCTCCAGGAACGTTTAAGTATTTTGACTTTGTTCCAGTCTGGGAGGAAAACAAATGTCAAAATATCATTTACTCCTTAGGCAAGAGCAATGTCATTGCCCCATGTGCTGTGCAGTTGCATTTGTTGCTCTGTTCATTGCATCTAATGTTTTTTCCACTGGAAAGCTTTAAATGGAGATGTTTGGGGTTGGTTCTGAAGACTGGAACAAGGCTGAGCATATTTCTATGAGCTTTCTTCTCTTTCTTTCCTTGTTTTCCAAGTAATGTGATAAATTGAATCACGTATAGATTCCACATGCGTGTGCCTAGACTTTATTTACTCATGAGCCTGCATTTGAATGCAGTCATACACACGCAGTGGCAAGGAGATAATGAAGACAAATGGAACAGTTTTTATGTCAAATAGTGGCAGTAGAGAAAAAGGAATGGAATTCTAATGACACAAGTGTGGGGAGAAAATATCTAAAAAGAGAAAAGGAAGAACTGATTACTGATCCTAACTTCCAGAAGGAGGCAGATCTTTAGCTGAGAGGTAGGAGACCTTCTGTAGTACTGTAAATAATATAATAATTGTCCAAAATAATAGCAAAAATCACCTTCCCAGCTTCGGCCTGAACTAAAGATACATTTCTAGGTTATCTCAGATGCTTATCTTTGGGTGGGGTTGAAAGTCAGTGCTGTCTTCTTTAACTAATGTCTCTAGAAGGAGTATAGAGGATTACTTTAAAGTAGAGAACCTAATTTCAGATGGCTAAAGTTGGGTGAAATTGATCTCGTTTTTCTGTTCATCCCCTGCTGCTGCTCAGGCTCCAGTTGAAGACATTCTATACTCATTAACTCCAAGAGAGTTTCTAGTGAGCTAATAAAGGAAGGAATTTATGATTTCAGAAAAGGATAAACATCGAGATCCCTGTTCTCAACAAACAGCCTTGAAAAAAAGCAGTGTGTGATATGCTACATAGACAGAGGTCTTGAAATAGAAAGTCGGTTCAACATTTCTGTGAGATGTCAGCAATTTTTAACTGAGCTCTGCCTGGAGATATTCAACTAGTTGGAACTAATCCATTTCCAGAAGAGGTGAATCAGTGTCTAGCAATTCACTAAGCCAGTTGCCCAAGTGCTTGCTGCTAAAAATCTGTGCTGGTTGCTAAAAAATCTGCATTTCATTGCTTTCGTGAGGGTACAGTCCACTGGCATGCACAAGTGCATCCAAGGAGGCAGCCCCAAGGTCTTGTTTGAACTGGTGGGGACAGGAACTGCATCTGTCAAGCAGAACATCTCAGGCCAGACCATAAACCTTCGCGGGTGTGAGACGAGAGGATGAAGGGTGGGGAAGGAAAAGTGCTGTGTGAACTAGGGAACAGTTTTGTCACTGAGTATAAATTGGCCTTAAGTACTTTGCGGCTGCAATGAAAAAGTTGGTTTCTGCCCATCCAAGGGGACTGGAAATGAAGCTTCAGGTATAATAGAAGCTGACACTTGGACAATTACTTGAATATGCAGCAGCATACATTTCCTTACATGTTCTGTAACAACTTTTCCTGAAATAAATGGAGCTGGATCAAATGGTCAATAAGCCTCTTTTGTATTGGCTTTGTTTATAGTGAGACAGCAGAGATTTGCCATCAATTTACTGATTAAGTCTGGCAACAAATTTAATCAGGTCTTTGCTTGTAGAATGGAATAATGCCTGTCTCTTCCTAGGATACAAAGTCAAGAAATTAAGCCTCTTGCTTAGGATTTGAATGACATTAAAACACAAACCTAAGAAAACTTTTTCCTGTGAGACTTCCTGTAGGACAGTTACTGCAGGTGGGATTCAACTTGCATATAAAGACAGCTGAAATTAGAGATGAGATTCAGCCAGACGTTCAGTCATCCAAAAGTGAAGGTATAGGAATATGTAGGACTCAACTGCAAGTGAGAAGACTCTAGATAGGTCATTCTCTTACAACAGCCACAGTGTTCCTGAAGGTGGAAAAGAAGATTAACACTTCATTAACAGCTTTAATGTGAGTAGTCCTTTTGGTCCTAGTAGTGCTACTTAAACACAAAGATTAAGTGACATCACCTAAGGTTACAGGTCTGACAGTTAGATGTCCAGTCAAATTGAGAGTTGATGGTAGGAGGCAGGCATTTCCAGAAGGTGACTTGGTGAGATGCCATCCTTTGAGGAAACCTTTGACCAGGTACACTTTGCAATCTGCAATCTTATATTTTAGACAACCAGTGTTTGTTCAGTTATAATCCCACGTGTCAGTTCCCATGAATTATGTCTTGCTTTAAGCCAGGTTTAATTCACTCTAACTTTCAGCCTGGTTTCTTAAAGCAATGACTTTGTATTGAAAAAAATACCATTAAGGAACAAACAAACAAACAAAACCCCACTGTTCTATAGTATTTGTGCTGAACATCCCAGCTTTACGACTATTTTGTGCTTTGTTACTCGGTGATCTAACATAAAGAAATCATCTGCCCTTCCCAAAGTTGAGGCTGTTGTGTGATAGTGGTCAATTATGCCTTCACTTTCTCAAGACTCATCTGAGGGTTTCTAGTCCTGGGGGGTCTGAGTGGATTATGGTTCCAGAATACCCAGTATGATGCTTCTCTATAGCCTACCAGAAAGGAGCACCTAGGTGACTCAATACTGTTAGAGGAAACTCACTGTCAAGATCGACTAAGGCATGCATGCTATCCCCATGCCACTCATAACATGCTCTTTAAACATGTTATTTTTAATACATGTTATGTTATTGAAAATTCATTTTGATGATCCTTGGGGTCCCTTCCAACCCAAGCCATTCTATGGTTCTATGATCTCCTCTTGCTGCTGTATGACTTTAGAGGAATCTCCATGATTTCTAATTTTCCAGTGATGGACTACCTTATGGCAAAGGCACTGAGCTGAATTCAGAAAATGCTCTAAATTCATCACTGAATGTCACATTTGGATTGACTATTGGTTACTCAAAGTAGCTGTGCCCTTGCCTGGGGTCTAGCAGGCTGGGTTAATGCATTGGCTGTATTACTGACTCCTTGACCTTAGGCTTCACTGTATTCCTGACACACCTGTTTTATAGGGTTTTACAGCCTTCTTTTGTAGTACAAGGAAATAGATACAGTTGCATTTAATCATTTAAAGATTGTAATCTGGTCTAAACTAATTGTGTAGGTGTTGTACCAGGGATTGGCTCATCATAGAGACCTACTCTAGCCTGCTCTCTGGAGAAGCTGATCTCTCATCACGGACTCTAGAGGGAGCCTGGATGACTGCTTTAGAGCATATATGAAATTTCTAGATAGCTAAAATGAGGTGATACAAATCCTGGCAGGGCTATTTTCTACACCAGCAGATCTTATTACATTTTTTTATCTCAGCAAAATGAAGCATTCAATCTTGGAATCTGTGTAGTTCCAGCTGTGTTTTACTTATGCTCTGGTGAGAAGCTGCAAGGAGACTGCAGGTATCAGAAGCAAAACTCAAAGATAATGGGGACCTTCACACGCTGATGAACAATTCCTATGGCTGTTACTTTGATGATGAATAGAAAAAATGAGGGAAGCACTGATAAATGTTGCAGTACTAAGGGAAAACTCAAGGAAAATCTGTATCAATCATATTTAGTTTTGTTCTTCCTCATCAGAATAATTAAATCTATTACAGTTATTTTACAGCAGTACACTTATTTAATTGTATTACAGATCTGTTTGGACCCTGTCCTTGTCTACTTGCTTGTCAGGACTCTCAGTTGTTGTCTCAGTAACTTTTGAACCTGTTGCTCAATTTTAAATAACTTTAACAGCCAGACACAAGTTCTGTAAATACAAAATTACGGCAAGTTTTGTGAAAATATGTTGCTGTGTGAAGAGGAAAAATTCCAGAAAAGAACCAGCCACATGCAATATGCTGCAGAGTGAAATCCTCACCAAAGAAAAAGTAAGGATGGAGCTGCAGGAGGCAGAACTCCATTAAGATCTGCTGCTCATGGAACTGCTTTTCTTTTCCATTTTCTTCTGCTTAAAGAAGGAATTGCTTCTCTACGTCTGTCCCAAATTTAAATAAAATTCATTTATTCTGTAGGATGTGTAAGCTGTGGTCATGCAATTGCATTATGGTCTGATGGACTTGGGAGGACAAAGCCTAATTTAGAACCGTGTTATAAAAAGAAAAGTAGAAAACCCCCAAAGCCCCAGTCCTATAGTAAAATTTGCTTAAATGCATCTTTGGTATGTTGTATAGTGGTCACCTACTTTTGCAACATTGATTTCAGCAACACAAGGTCTCCCAGAGGGAAGCTATGAGTAAATATTATTGGACTCTTGAGAAAGCCTAACTATAGGATTCCCTGAAAAGGAGATTGTTATGGGACGGAAAAACAACAAAACAATGGGAAGGCAAAAGAAAGGTGGAGAATGGGAAGAAACAGCTGACAAGTCCATATCCAAACTTAGTGATGCTGATCAGAATTTTTTTTTTTTTGCTTTCTTGAAATTAAATTAACATAAACAATGACAACTGGGGCTTGGAAATACGTTCATGATACGTCCAGGTTTACTGTTGACACCCTGTCCTTCATGCTCGTAAATTCACACAGGTTAAGAAAGCTGTAACAAAGATGAGAACTAAATTACAACAGCACCTCACTGAGAACAATGTGGTGGTTTTTTTTTTTTTTTCTCAGTACTGAAGTTAGGGTAAGATTTATGTCTTCTACTTCAACAGTTCAGTTTCTTAGCAAACGAGTCAGGCAAAAAAAAAATGTCTTACAGATGGTGAGCACTGTCATGGAGAAATTAAGTGACTTGATGGGGGTTAAAAAAACAGATTGTTATAGAGTTGGGAAGTGATCCCAAACCCCTTACATCCTTGCCTGATGATTTAGAATGAGGTTGTCAATGAATTTTAACTCTGTGCAAGTAGAGTGTAAAGTTTAAGCCAGTTATCTGGATTCTTTTTTTCACACATCAAAGAGCAAGCAGTTCCAGATGTTTTGTTTCACCTAGCTCAGTTGTCTGTCATTGGGTGAGTTTATCAAGCTTGAATTGATGCTTCTTTGGCTCCTATTCGCAAATAAATATTCAAAAGATTTGAGCAGTATGCCACACACAGAAAGGAAGCCATTTGTTTGACTTACAATGATTTCTTGCTACAGTGCAGTGCCTTTTTTCATGTCATTTATTATATAAGGTTTGCTGGACAGCCAAATCACTCCTCCAAGCACTGTGGTCAGCTGGTTGCAGCTGGATTATTAAGGCCTTAATGGACATCATCCCCATTTACTTGAAGACTCCGTACATTAAGCATAAAACCAATCATTTTGGTTGGAAATGACCAATAAAATCATCAAGTCCAACCACCACATGACAAAGTCCAGGAATAAACCATACCTTTCCACATCTACACGTCTCTTAAATACCTCCAGGGATGGTAACTTTACCACATCCCCAAGTAGCCTATTCCAATGCCTGTCCACTCTTGTCAGTTTTCTTTGAAGTCCATAACATTACTATGTGTGGGACAGAGTCCATAATTTTGCAGTCAGCTTCAGCTGCCACTGTTGCCAGTGGAGATGAATTCACACTTCCCTCCAAGCCCTTCCCTGCCAACTTTTCAATCAAATTGTCACATTCACGTAGGCAGCCTTGAACTGGGAGAGAAAGGTGATCCAGAATAAAACTAATCATATTTTCTTGGGGTTCTTTAATGCAGGACATTTCTTGAGCCATCCAAATGGTGGTCACAGGAATGCTTGAGGCATTACTTGCTAAAATATGGTGTAGATGGAGAGGAATGAGCAAACAGGTGACCAGAAGGAGGGTGAGAACATCTTTTTGGCAGTGGTACAACTTATGCTTCAACAGAATGGGGAGTCCTAGAATTACATCTTTGCTGATAGTTTAAGTGTTCAACTTACCAAGAAAGTCAGTGCTTGTGTTGCACCAAGTACTGATGATTGCATAATGCTCAGTAGAAAAGTTTAACCAAAGAGTAAATAGCAAAACTGATTTACACTGAAGAATAAATGTTGTGTTCTTGCTTAGACATCCCAACCTCCTCGTCATGAACATCGTATTACCAGTGAAATAAAACCTTCTGTGCTATGTTCTCTGAGATGTCAAAGCAGTGGGAGATGCAGGGTGTGGTCTACATAATTTGTAAAAGTAGAATTATTCTCTGATTTCAACTCCTCATGTGTAAATTGTCTGAAAGCATGGAGAAAGCCCAGGAACCAAGCCGGAGAGGAGAGGAGAGGAGAGGAGAGGAGAGGAGAGGAGAGGAGAGGAGAGGAGAGGAGAGGAGAGGAGAGAAGAGAAGAGAAGAGAAGAGAAGAGAAGAGAAGAGAAGAGAAGAGAAGAGAAGAGAAGAGAAGAGAAGAGAAGAGAAGAGAAGAGAAGAGAAGAGAAGAGAAGAGAAGAGAAGAGAAGAGAAGAGAAGAGAAGAGAAGAGAAGAGAAGAGGTTTTCTAATTCCCTTCTAACCTTATTTTCTAGGAAACAGCATTTGATATCTTGCAGGGGAAAAGTGTCCCATCAAACATAAACTAATAATCCAAGTGAGCAAACTGTGTTGTAGGATATTTATTTCCATAGTCACCCAACACGTTTTTGTGAAAGGGTATTAAGAAGAATAAAATAATAGTGATTTTCAGTCTATTGGAAATGGTATAGAAGGTTTTTTTAATGGATGCTATAAGATACAGAAGGAATTTTCTTTCCAGCATGTTTTTTTCAGCAATATTTTCTCAAGCTGAGATTTAAGGGAGGAACCAGACACCAAATTTCAGTCACCAGAACTGTGCTCCAGATCTCGAAGTATTTAATAGATGCGTCCAATCTGCCTCCCCATGTGAACAAGTCCAAGGGAACCTCAGAAAAAATGCCAAATGTTTAAAAACTCAGCAGAGACTGTTAAAAAGAGAAGAAAGCAGAGACCAGTTGTAGACACTATATACCAAATAGACCTTTAAACATGATTTTCCTGTGAGGTTTGTTTTGTTCACTTAATGGAAATGTTGTTAGCAGAGACGTAGGAATGAACCCAGTAGAGGAGTTGGCATGTGACTTTACTGCAGCAACCCTTGTCCCTTTTCACCCCACTTCCATATCATCTGTATCTTCTGTGTAATGACAGGGGTTAATGATAACACTGCAGAGGTCAAACATTGGAAGGTGATTAAAAAAAAGGAACTGTTCTTCCATACACCTTGGTTCATTGAGTTCAAAGGCAATAGAGCACACAGATATCTTGGTTTGGATTAAAACAGAGCTTCACCTATGAGGCCATTTGAAAATGTATGGGCCTGCACTACAGGTAAATTGTAATCTGAAGTTAAATCAACAATATTTTAGGGAAATACATCAATTCTCCTGTTTAAAGGTTGCATTTTCTGAGGGGAATGACAGAGCTTTTCTAATTCAAGAACTGTTGCACCTTATCTGAAATGCTGAATATGTGGTCATTTTAACTTATAGAGGTCCTTTTCCATACAACATCTAAATGAAATAAAATAGAATAATAGAATGACTTGGTTTGGAAGGGACATCAAAGATCACCTAATTCCAACCCTCTGCTGCAGGCAGGGTTGGGAACCACTAAATCAAGTATAGTCAGTGTCTATGATCTTACCATGTGCCAAATGGAGAACACAAGCTGGGACAGAACAGTACGGAATGGGATGGGATGAGATGGGATGGGATGGGATGGGATGGGATGGGATGGGATGGGATGGGATGGGATAGAATAGAATAGAATAGAATAGAATAGAATAGAATAGAATAGAATAGAATAGAATAGTTCAGTTGGAAGGAATCTGCAAGGTTCTTCAATTCCAACTACCATGTTAGTGTAGCATGTACCAAAACTAAGATGATTTTCATCCTCTGTCATCCAGGGGAGCTGAGAGAACACACCTAAATGCTTACTACCATCAGAAGCATCAGCATGAAACTCACCTTAACTTGTCAGTCTGTGGCAGCCTGGATCTGGGAGACCTTGCAATGTCAGGTGGGTCATCAGATACTTATGTCCGGTATTATGTCTGGAGTTAAATGGCATGGCATTGTTTAATGGTATGTCTCCTGCCTACATTCACTGAGAATCAATCCCACAACTCACTTGCAAATTGCAAAGCAAACTTGCAGAATAATCAGCACACTGCCATAACTGACCTGCAAGGTTCCCTTAAGCCTGCTTTTTCCTCTCATACTGGCTGGACTTCTTTTCAGCTCTTTGCTGTCATTTTGTAATGTCTTGGCCTGGAGGCAAAGAACCATACCTGCAGGTTGCATTTTCAGGCAATGTAACGAGAAGTTTCTTGATCTCTATGATGAAGGACATGTTTCTGTCTGGCCACCATTTGAAATGCTGTGATTGCTGCCTGGCCTGCCATAGCTACAAAGCTGTTACAATATTATGACAAGCAGTTTTCAAATCTCAGAGTGCTTGTGAAATGCTAGGAAGTTTATGGACCACAGCATCCTTTTCCCTGCTGAGAAGGATGGAAAAGAAAGAGCTCAGTTGCCTTATCAGAAATGAATGAATGGCTCATCTGTTATTAGCTAAGGGTCCCGAAGGCAAGAAGCAGTTAACAGCCAGCAAACTCTTACCATGAGTATGGTAATGGCTAATCCCCCAGGGATATTTTTTTCTCTTTAAGGAGAAAGTAATCATGCAGAACTGAAATACTTTCCTTCCTGCTTCTACTCTGCACAGACAAGAGTGAAAAAAAAAAACAAGGCTTCAGTGGAAGGGAATGGTGGTAATCTCTCTTGGAAAGTCTTTAAAAGTACAGTTCTTTTCCATTGCTAATTTGCAAAGAGCTCTGGTTTTGAGCACCTGAGTCCTAAGAATCATAGAATCATAGATTGCCTGGGTTGAAAAGGACCACAATGATCATCCAGTTCCAAACCCCTGCTACGTGCAGGGTCACCAACCAGCAGACCAGGCTGCCCAGAGCCACATCCAGCCTGGCCTTGAATGCCTGCAGGGATGGGGCATCCACAGCCTCCTTGGGCAACCTGTTCCAGTGCCTCATCACCCTCTGTGTGAAAAACTTCCTCCTAATATCCAACCTAAACCTCCCCATCTCAGTTTAAGACCATTCCCCCTTGTCCTATCACTATCCACCCTCATAAACAGCTGTTCCCCATCCAGTTTATACGCTCCCTTCAAGTACTGGAAGGCCGCAATGAGGTCTCCCCGGAGCCTTCTATTCTCCAAACTAAAGAAGCCCAGTTCCCTCAACCTTTCCTCATAGGAGAGTTGCTACAGCCCTTTGATCACAGATGCCCTAAGTGGCCCTAAGGCAGGCTTGGCAGGTTGTTGTATCCTAGCAACCCATTGGAAGGATGAGCTGGTTGCACTGGGATGAGCTCTAGGTCCTCTTTTGAGGACAGCAACAATTGCAAGGGTCTGGTTGGTCTCAAAATGTGCAGATTTACTGAGGAAGTTGGGAAGGACAATTGTCTCCTTCTCCCTTTACCTTTGGTATGAGGATGAACAGTTCTATGTGTGATCTAATAGATGGGTGAATGTAATACCTGCAAAAAAAAAAAGGAGAAAGGCTCTTTATCTTAAAGTGTTTGGAGAGTGTGATAGGGGTGATGGGGAACATTTTCCTCCCTGCTTATATTCTTTACATGGTCAACACTTGCTTCAAACATCTTTCTTAAAGTGCCAAGCACTTTGTCTTTGGACTAGAAGATCTTAGAGGTCTTTTCTAACCTTAACAATTCTGTGATTCTGTAATATTTTAATGTAAAATATGGGAGAAACTGATATCAGCCCTTTTGGCCTCAAACATAGAGGTCAATTATTGAAGCTGAACTGTGATCTGTTAGTCTCAAAAAGCTATTGCTCTGCTGCCAGATATGCCTTGCACAATTTCAAGCACTCTATGGGCTCATAGAGCATGCTCTCTGATCAACTGTGACAATAAAGTATCTTGGGACATTTGGGAAGGCTGTCTATCTCTCTTGTTTTATCCTTTCATTTAGCATCCTTTCCCCTACTCCAACAAATCCCAAACCATTGGAATTGTTCTAACATAGCTCTGCAATTGTAAATCTACTCTAAAATGTGTGCCAAAAATTCAGAAAGCCAAAGGAGAAAATGCTTATCTCATCAGAATCACAGGAAGGGGAACTTTCTGTCACTGGTAAGTAAAGTTTATCTGGAGAGCTTGAGTTATTTCGTATGTAAAACACTCCTCCGTTGTTACACCAGTTGCATTATTTGTAGGCTGATTTTAAATATAAGCTGCAGAAATAGACCATAAAGCAATACCTCAGAGGTATTTCCCACTTTTCCAGGGGCAGATTGTGTAAGAAAAATGGCTCTGGCTCACTTTGAGTTTGCTGATGAACTGCTCTCTGTTCACACATCCGAGCGCTTTGTGAAACCTGCACTTATAAACTCCATACAGACTCCATTAGGTGCCCTCCTGCTCATCCTGATGCCCTGTTCTCTATGAGCAGAGTTTTCTGATCGGCTACCAAAAAGACAAGGATAATTCAGTTAATTTATTGGGATTATTGTTCCATCCAGTGTTCTGACATCCTTGTCAAAATGCAAGCAGTTGTTTCTAGTTCAAGTTACAGTGACTCTAACACTGTGAAAACTACCTTTTTCTTTTTCTTATTCCTATTAATAATGCAACAATTATTACATTAGGGAACTGTTGAGGAGGGCCACTAAGATTAGGGGGCTGGAGCACCTCCCCTATGAAGACAGGCTGAGTCAGCCTGGAGAAAAGAAGGCTGCAGGGTGACTTCATTGCAGCCTTTCAGTACCTAAAGGGAGCCTACAAACAGGAGGGCAGTCAACTCTTTTAAAGGGTAAATAACTGCAGGACAAGGGGAAATGGTTTTAAGTTGAGGGAGGGGAGATTTAGGTTGGATATCAAGGGGAAGTTCTTTACAGAGAGAGTGGTGAGGTGCTGGAACAGGTTGCCCAGAGAGGTTGTGGATGCCCCGTCCCTGGTGGTGCTCAAGGTCAGATTGGTTGGGGCCCTGGGCAGCCTGGTCTAGCATTAAATGAGGAGGTTGGTGGCCCTGCATGTGGCAAGAGGGTTGGAGCTTTATGATCCTTGAGATCCCTTCCAACCCTGGCCATTCTATGACTCTATGATTATTGTGCACCAACCTCCTACAATTTACCCCTTTCTCTGGTCTTATGTTTTATGTTCTTCCTTTCCACGTGTCATTACAGCAAATCATCATTATGCCAACATCTATACCTGAAGAGTACAATATCTTCCCAAGCCATGGTTCACCAGGGATTGCTTTTTATTCATCTCAAGTTTGCTGATAATACCTTTTCCTTATTTGCCCAAAATATTCATAGAGTGATTCATTCATCTGTTCTTTTGTGTTTATGGAAAATTTGCTTTTAGGCAAATGCCACACACACAAATCTAAGCAAATTTTAAGTTAAAAAACACCTTAAAAATAGATGATTTACCAATACAAGCCCTGAACAACAGAGCAGGCAATGAGCACCTAGTAATTTTCCCACTGTGAATAGGATGAGATAGAACAAGTTAGAACATCTGAATGTAAAGCAAACTGCAAGCACAGCAGCACTTGCTTAAATAATTTTGCAACTACAAAGACAAAAACACATAAAAATCTTTAAAAAATCAAGACATAGCCTGAGAAATCCAGAGTAATGTACTCTGTTTTGACTGCAGCTAAATGTTGCACACTCTGGAGATCTTGTGCAAGAGGATTAATTTTCCGAAGAACACAATTGAAAAGAGGCCCAATAGCAGAACCATCTGCATAACTGGAGCTGTTTGGAAATATTTCTCTGGCTTCGGTGAATCTCTTCCTGCCAGTGCAGTCTGGCAGTGTGGGGAGGTTTTATCAACATATACCATATTATAAAGATACTATTTTAGTCTGGTTCTGTTTTAATAGTCATAAATGTAAAACTGGAGTCAGTAGATTGATCACAGTGTATGCAAGCTCCGGAATAATATCTTAAAAGAGACACTGCAAAGCTTGTGCAGCTACTGAATTGAGATGACAGGGATTTGCTGAGTCAGCAGAGTTGTGTCAGGCTCATGCATATGAGCTGTCAAACTACATCTACTTTCCCATTGCTTTTAGTGGGAGATAAATATGCTCAGTGCTCCTGCAGAATGATTCTATGATTGTAAAAGAGAGGAAGGGATCCCCTGCAGATCCTGGGCTCATCTAAAAAAGCAATGAAATACAAGGTTTTGCTGAAACGCGGGTGGATCTCTTGAGCACTGGATCTTGAGCCATAAATTGCTCAGCAAAATGAAAAAATAGACAGCTCATCATAGGATTGGATTTTAGAAATTGATCATAGAATCTCTAAGGCTGGAAAAGACCTTTAAGATCATCATGTCCAACCCCAACCCACCCCACCATGCCCTCTAACCACATCCCTCAGTGCCACATCTCCACATTCCTGAACACCTCCCGGGATGGTGACCCCACCACCTCCCTGTGCAGCCTGTGCCACTGCATCACCACTCTTTATGAAGAGACGTTTCTCCTAATATCCAACTTGATGTTTGAAGGCAAGTGAAAAGAGCCCTGTAACCAAAAACCAAAACAATTTAGCCAAGGTGTGATCTGTTCTCCCTAGCCCAGAGTTGTGTGGTCTTGTGTACCAGAAGAAAAGTACTATGAACTCGACATAGCTCTTCATAGTTGAAGCTAGAAATTAAGCCATCTAGTGATGTACAAGTTTTCTTTCTGAGATGGTGGAGCTGGCACTCATGGTCCTGCACACTTCCTAACATCTCTTGGAAGAAACACAAGAAACTTGTGCTCTAGCCTAAGTCACTGAGTATGTGAAAATTTCTTGAATATCCATCTGCTGCAGTAATAAGTCTTACATACATCATGAAATATTGGTTTTGCCTTACATAGCTTGCTGCCAATAGGAATAAAAAAGTATTCTTGCGTTTTTGTAGCAGCCAAGCTGTTACAGGAACAAGGAACGTGAATGGAACCAAAATGAGGTAATGTTACTTCTAATGAACCTGTGGTCTACATTGCAACACAAGGCATTTCAAAAAGGGAAAACAGGAAAGTCTTGATCCTTAGCTGAAGATTTCTGCAGTACGACAACAAGGCAAGTAGCCGATCACATCTGAAATGACTAGAAAACAAAGGCTAAATTAGTAGAATTAGTAGATACTGTAATTAGAGCAGTTGAAAACTCGATGTTCTGATTTCAAAGAAAAATAAGAAATTCTGATCTGCTTCAGCTGCTTTTTTTTTGTCTTTTTGGTTTTCTTTTGTTGTTGTTTTTATTATTATTATTTTTTTTTTTAGTTAAATGTAGGCCTGAAAATAATGTTTCAAATTAATTGGAAGCATTTAATTGGGTTGAAATGAATGCAAAGTTCACTACCAGTCATTGTCATGACGAGATCAGTTGCTAATTTCTAGCTTGCTAGCAAGGGAAGTATAATAAATGCCACGTTTACCCTCACAGGACAAAGAAATAAGGTGTGATTTTCAAGGTAAGTACAATCAGTATTACTCTTACAGCTGTTAATAACAGTAGGCATGATTGCAACCTGACTGAAGGAAGGCATCTTCTTAACTCACAGTTAACAAAGAGACCAGTTCTTTTGAAGATCCTCTCTTGGCAAAGTCAGACCTGGAGAAGCACTGCCAAATCCAGGCACCTTAATAAAGAACGTGACATATTTCTTGGTACAGTGTTTTCTTTCCCAGATGAACTGCATTTCAGGTTTCTTTTACAGCTAAAGTTTAACTATCCTTGCAGCAAAGCAGCTTTTCAAGCAATCTTGTTGGAAGGGATCGGGGGTAGGGGAAAGTAGTTTAAAAATTAATAGAGGTACTTTTTTCTTAATTGAACTGTGGATGCTATTTTAATGGGTATTTTGTTATGTGAAAATACAGTCAGGAATTCATCTAGAAGACTGAGAACCATCCACAGTGTCCCAAAATTGTCAATTCTCAGAATAAGTATGAAATATAGCTCATATTTCTTGTGGGTAGTGGTTTCATAATGCACAGAACTACTGACAGTTTATTGCCCTTCCTTCAATTTCTCAATACTCTGGATGACTTTTGAAATGTATTAGTGAGAAGAGAATCTTTCAAGCAAAACATTCCCACTAGTAAGTTTGCCACTTGGCTCAGTTATTTCAATAAGACTCTTTCCCTTCACACGTGTTGGTATTTATTTTTTGCTGTTGCTGTGTCTTTTTGGTATTGTTTTGGGTTATTTTTTTTTCTTTTCTTGTATCTTCATAGAGTATTCATCTAAGATAGGTCATATAAACTGCATCTAGAGGAGCTGTTTTCCCACCACTGACAGTAAAGAAGGCAGTAAGCCTTGAACAGGCTGCACGAATCTGGAGCTGAAAGCCATTGTCTGAAGTTGGATGTAGTGAATCTTAGCTATTGATGTGGACAAAATGGATTCCTACACACTTATTTAATCTTTGTCTCTCACCTGCTCTGATATAATATGAGCTATACCAGGTATATGTGGTATACAGCTGCACCAGAGTCCAGGTAGATCAGGCAGATCAAAGACAAGGACACAAAGAGATTCAGAGGCACGACAGGGATCTCCATCTCCCTCAGATGTCAGCCAAATTCTTTCTAGACCCTGTTTCATATGTAGGAAGTTATTAATTGGTCGCGTTGTGACTCAGTACCACCTAGACTGGAACAATCCTGCTCCAGTCACCCAAAATAGCCTTCTGATTTGCAACCTAAGTTTATGTTGGGTCAATCTTTAACCTACTCTTTGTGTGCCACTAATGACTTTTGGCATAAATGAATAACTCCTTTCTTGGTAGGAGTTCTCTCTGGTATCTGTATTCCCACTCGACATTCACTTTGCTGGGCTAAGCATGATATGTTAGCAAACCCCTGTTTTGTTCTTGTGTCCTTGTCTCCTGGTTGTGCACTCTGTTTGCATATTATTTTGCTTCAGGGTGACTAATCAGCTGTTTGACTGGGTCACCATACCTTCAGGTTCAAACCATGCCCCTTAGTATGGAAACAACAGGACATTCACTTGGACTCACTCAAAGATAAATAATTCATAGCTTTAATCAGCTTAGGCAAAACAACCACCCCTGCCCATGATCATCCCATGAGCTTTTCCATGCAGCTATTTATGTATCTGTTCATCTTTCCTGATCATGTGTTGGTAGGGCTGGAAAAATACATAGGGCAGGAGGTTCATAGCTAGGACTTGTCCTAGTTGCTCACCCTCGTCTAGTCACAGAAACTTTCCTAAAAGTCAGTGCAGGGAAAAGGTGTTTCTGGAGGGGTTGTGTTTACAATAGATCAGGTGAACTGCTTGATAAAGAGACCTTTCTTTCTTCAATAATGGTAAGGGGTGGCTACAAAGGACCACCTGAGACTACAGGTGGGATTCAATTCAGACATCTAGAATGTCAGTCCTTCATCTGTGCTAATGACTGAAACTCATACAGGGAGAAATAGGAATTTGGAGAATTATGAGTAGGAATCTACAGGAATTTGATCAATCTTACATGTATCTAATGTGTCCTTGAGATGCCAATTTCTATCTGTGGGCTATATGTGGCTAGGCTGGATAGGGCTTAGGGCAACCTGGTCTAGTGCAAGATATCCCTGCCATGGGGCTGGCACTAGATGTCTTTAAGGTCCCTTCAATCCAAACCATCCTACAATTCTATGAAATGTATATGAATAGTGATTAGCTCAAGTGTAGGTATTAGTATAAATTAGATATCTACATTAACTCAGAAAAATTATACCTAAAATCTCATCAAAAGCAAGGAAAATAGCTGCAAATGAAGGACAGAAAACATTTCACTGCTCTGTCACGTTGCCAAGTTTCTTGCAATCGCAATGGCATTCCTTTCACTTACGTTATTAGAGCAACTCTGCAGAACATCTCCCACTCTGGTTTCCCTGGGCTGTGCTCCATCAACCAATGCTGACCAACCCAGGACTGTGTATTCAAAGCAAGGCTATTTCGTATCAGTAAAGGAAGAGAACAAAGACTGAACAGTTTGGAGGGACATGGGATATTTTTCCACCTTCCAAATGGAGGTGGTCAAGAAAGGAAGGCAGGTACTGCCCATGTATGGGAGGGATACCATTGACCTCTGTTGGTAAAAGAGTGATCCTCAATGTGACTGAAATGCCATATTTTGTTTATCTGCTTTTTACTTTGCTGTATCAGTATGAACTCTCTTGAGACCTTGAGCTTCTTATCAGAACTACACTGTTGTCTTCTTCTCTCATCACATGTGGTTCTGTCTATCAGAATTATGTTAGAATGCACAGCCCTGTTGTACCAAACTTGTGAAAATATGGCTCAGAGGCAATCAAATTGCTCATACCAAAGGTTGTGAAGTTCCCACTTCCCCCTATTTGTACGCATTTTGGTGATTTGGAGGAATCCCGTGGAACAATCAAGGCACTACTGTAAATGATCATGCCAGTTACTCTGCATACATACCAAGAGATCTGCTTACCTTAGTTGGATACCTTGGCATTAGATATTTAAAATTCATCAGTTTGATTTCTTTCATAATGAAAGAAGGAAAATAGGCATTTTCAGTGGTAGATTAACTCAATTTGTCTCAAATAACTCCCTTAAGAGGAAATTTCCTTTTAGACTTTTGAACTTAAGAAAGATTAATCCTTCTTTAATCGTTTAATCCAAATGTAACTTTTAGGCTCCCCTTATGGAAAAGGGAGATAGGGAAATCTGGAAGGCGATTCATGATATTTTAAGAGTGAGAGTTAAGGCATATGGGATAACACTAATGAAATGAACGGGTTCTTTTTGCACTGTTTAGAAAGAGACCAGTTAACAAGGCAGGGGAGACTTTAAATCTTTCTACGGCAAAGATTGGATGGAAGGATTCTTAGATGTTTCAATTCTATTCCTTTCATCCTTTTTCTATTCCTGGATTTTAAGATCAAAGCAAAGGCTATATTCAGACTGCCTGCCCTAAGAGACATTTTTTTCTGTGTCCTTAAGCATAACTCAGTCCAATCTGTGGAGAGACTTTATCCAGTACCTTAATACCTACGTTCGGATCATAATTCATAGAATCAGTCATAGAAACATACAATGACAGAATGATTTGGGTGGCACCAAATTTATAAAATTTGCTCCATTACTGAATAAAAGATCTCTGTCTACTACTTGGTGATCTGTGATCTGATTGCTTCCAGCTCTCTTAACCTTTGCTGCCTTTGATTACAACCAGATTGACTATCTGAAAAAACTGAGATTTCTAGCTCTTAGTCACTATTAAAACTATTACCCACTATATAAAATGTCCAAGGACCCTGAAGGCAAATGCAGCACCAAGACTGGTCCTGTAGGTAGGCTGTCTCCCTCCATTTAGGATAGGTTGCCAGTATGCATGCATAGAAATGTATTTTGGGAACAGTTCTTAGCTCATACCATCCTCCTAGTCATGCATAGGCTGGGCAGTGTTTCTAAAAGGCAGTTTGGGAGCAGAGATTCCATGTTGAAGTAGTAACAGAGCTTAAGAATACTCACACAGAGCATTTACTGCCAGTTGGCCTTTGTGCATGGTACTTCCACATTCAACTCACTGCCACAGACAGACAGCCAGTACAGAGCTCTGCAGGGAGCTGAGTGCCTCATCTCCACCCAGGAGCTGTTTACTGGTGGCATCTGGGCTTTTGTGGTTCCTGGAAAAAGTGATTAGCCATATTCTTCCTTTGTGTGAGGCAGTGCTTTCTGATGGTTCCTGCTGAGGTGCTCAGAGAGAAGCCATTGTCTAAAATAGAAATAAAAATGGTGGCAAGGTGCCCTTTCATACAAGGGAAAGAAAGCACAACTTTGGCTTAGTAGTGAATCCCACCCTGGTTTCAGCTGTGACTGACAGCTGAGGCAGGCATGGTTTGCAATCTGAAATGGCTATCTCAGCTGTAAACTGTGGGCCAGCTCACAGAGCTGAATTAAAAACGAGTGATGGGAGGGAGCAGCAAGCCAGACTACTGGGGCTGCACATGCAGTGATAGCTTCCCACATTCATTTTTTTGGTAAAGGGCTGTTTTCCATTTGCTAACTAAAGCTATCCTGTTTAGACAACACTGACCTTCAGGCTGCAAACAGCTGGTGACTTTGTGGCTTCCAGGAGGGAACAGCTTGGGAGGCCATGTCTTTTTAGGCTTACTATTAAAGTCATGAAGGAAAAAAGCTGCTGGAGGCAGGGAGATAGTTTTGGGATGCAGTCTTGTGATGCTTTTTACTGAATCAAAAAATGATCCCACGTGCTCTTTGCTTCTTAACCAAGTACTCTCACTCCTCTCTCTTGGATCTTCACCCGTGATGCTATGCAGTGAGATGGACCAAGGTAGCTGGTTTGTTTTCAGCCCGAGTAACTTCCCAGTCTGGCTCACTGCGTTGTCAGACAGATGGCACGAAAGTGGGAGAGAGGGCCACTCTTTTTGACAGCAGCGTGCACTTCAAGATTTTGTGAGGCTGCAACCTTGGAATAATGAAAATGAATGGCTTTTTGCTTACAAAAATAGAAGATTCCAAAGGCCAGGGCCAAGGGGTAAGATCTCAGTAGGAGCGATTTGAAGACAGAAGGCAAAATGCATCCAGTAGCCTTGGAGTGGACAGACGTCCCCAGAAAACACAGGAAGAGAGTTGGCAGTATTTCAGATGTGTAAATGAGTGGCAGAGTGCTATGGAAATCAGATTCAGAAATGGGATAAAAAGGGAATGGAGAAGCTTCTGGAACATATGCACAAATCCAATGGCTTAGAAAGTCCCCAAACTGGTAGGATGCATCTATGAGAAACACAACTCTAGCCTTGGCATGCTTCTTCTCTGCTCACCTCACTGTCTGCTGTCAGAGAAAGAATACTGAACTCAAGCACTTGCCTTAACTGGATTTTCTTCACTTCAGTTTGCAGACCAACATTACATAACGTACAGAGGAACAAATATGCATCGTGCCTGGATCACTGTGAGATGCAAAGTTTGCACTTCAAAACATAGGATTTGCAGCCTGGATCACTTTGCAGACACATTGAGGACATTTGAAACCATAGTCTGCTTGCATGATCCATCTTGCTAATGAGTGAAAGCTGACCAACTTATTCTCCTGCTAAAAACCAAAATCAGCCCATTTTCAAGCAGGTCAAGCAGGCATTCAGGTTATACAAAACTTACCAGTGAGTCTCTTTGTAACTGTGAAGACTTCTGTATTTTCTCCACCCACCAAACATCTCCATCCAAGGAATGGAGAATAAATTATACTGTGGGAGAGCTGTTTTTCTCTTGCAGCACTAGGTATCTTCAGCTTGTAGTTTCTGTAAGCAGATTATACAGTCAGCTCTTGTGATAAGTACTGCATTGGTTTGTCTTTGCACTGAGTATCATCAGGAAAAGAGAAAGTAGTAAAAGTTCAATGAGTTTCCTTCCTTTCTGGGCACAGAATGATTTAAAAATAAGATGCTACTATGATGGGAGACTCCATTTAAAGTTAACCTGAGGTCAAAGTGTATCCTTCAATCTGAAATTGTAAACATATCTAGCTTAAACCAAGAGACTTTTTTTGCATTCGTTCCTGCCTCCTGTGGATAGTAGGAACAGAGGTTATGAGAGTGACAGAAGAAGTATAAAAAGTCAATATACATTTGTTCTTGTTTGTACTCCTAATGGGTTCGAAAACAGGAAGATAAATTGGCCCTGTGGGCATATCAACTCACTGATGCTTATTCGTCCTTAATAAGTTTGGTAGAAAAAATCCCTGCATCATTGTACCTTAAGCTGTGGTTCAAAGAGATTACCTTACCTAACTTTGTTGAGCTCTGTATGCCCATCTCATGTCAAGTAGAGCAACATGTTAAATTGTTCTAATTAAACAAACCATTTGTCTGATTTCACATCTTTGCTTCAACTGCTCCATCATCGTCAGACTTCTGTACGAATCTCTTTACTGAATCAATTCTTCTTAGGTTGTTACCCCAAAGAGTGAAGACAGACATTAACTGTTTAGTTTGGATACTCCAAACTGGCATCATTTCAGCCTGATCTGGATTGCAGTAAGCATGGGTGCAATACCACAAAAAACACCTAAGTGTTGAGGTCTATCTTCTCTGAAGATATTTGCCTCCAGTTGCTCCATAGCTTAAGCAGTAAAGATGGCTCTGTCTGTAGTTTCAGAGGCTTTAAACTCAGTCCTGGTTGGTGATTGTGGTTGTATGGATGTGGCCATTTGGCTCACTACACAGCTATGTCTTAGCCATGATGAAGAATAAAGCTTTGCAGAGGATCGGAGTGTGGGATAAATACACCCAAGCAGCTCAGCAATACCACTGATCAGAGTGTTCACTTTGTACCAGTTGGTTAAGGCCTCCAAGGAATTGTTTCAGATGCTCAGGAAGGAAAACACTCCTCTGTCTCCACCAGCTGCCTTGAATGTGGTTCTTACACACTATGGACTTCCCCATTGGCAGGACAAATAAAGTTGTGTTTTGTTAGCTCCAGCCACCTCACTCCCTGGGATGATTCATATGATTTCAAGTTCATTTGCAACAAGTTTCATTTTTCATTTTCTGATAGCACTGTGAAATACGTGCCTTTATTTATTACTTTATTAAGTAATTCATTCATTTTCCGTGTGTGTTTGTCCTTAATATACAGTGAGTGATTGCAGAGCATTGTAGTTCTGAAAATCTCTGATCATCTTCGTCTCTTCCTTGTCATCCTGAACTCTTTTGGATACTCTTCTTTATGTGATGTCAGGAGAAGAAAGAAAACAGACTTTGTTTTAGCTTTGTGAGGTTATGATTGAGGAGTGTTGAGGATTGAGGAGCTTATGAGCATCTTTTGAGATTTTCTAGCAGATCACGTGTATTTATTCATGGTCCTAGTCCAATGGATAGCCATGAAGAATAGTGACTTCTGAAAACATCCCATTGTCGGGAATGCTCTCAGTTAATATCAGTAGAATATCCCAGGTTGGGAGGAACCCATGTGAATCATTGTGTCCAACTCTTGATGGTTTATGTTGAGCCAACATTGCAACTGTTAGAAGGAGAACACTAATTGGTTACTCAGATTTTAAACGTCAGTCATAAATCCATGGCAGACGTGAAGAAAGCACAATTCCAAATGAAGCCATAGTGTATGGCTGAAGAAAATAAATGAGAGAAATTTTCCCTTCACCAAGAAATACTACAGGGAAAACTATCTCATTTTAAGGGTTAAGAACTGGAAGTTCTGCACTGCTTCAACACAGAATCAGATAAATGTCTACATAAATTCTCTTGCCTACTATTCCCCTCCACCCGGTTCTAGGTCTTTGGAGGTGTGCTGTCAATGGGACAGGCTGAGTCAAAGTTAGGTCACTGGCTTTCTTAGCCTTGTACTTAAAACATCTTTTGCAGAATCCAAATATGACATCACTTTGAGTGAGTGAACTCTTGAAAACACTGACTGCAGTATTGACTTTTGATTATTTTTATGCTCACTGTTTGATTATTTTTATGCTTCCTGAACAATACACTTCAGTCCTCAGCTGGGGAAGGACTTCCAGGAAACCTGATTGCATCGCCTTGCTATACAGCACAAATGGCACAAAACACTACCTGTGCTGTATGAGAGCAACATCAAATATCTTTTTGCCCAGGTAAAAATGTATTCTAAAAACTAATTCCACAACCCCATCCCATTTTAGTGACTCTTCTTTCTCTACATCCTTCCAGTCTTGCAAAGTTTCACTTGAAGAGCTGGCCAAAAGAGGATATGCATTCACTCAACCACAGTATCACAGCAGAGTGGTTTGCCTCTCAGTGTTCGTGGTAGTTGCAGTAGGAGTGCTGCACTGACTGCCGACTGGAACTGCTGCAATTAACTACCAACTAACAGCATCCTGTGAGGTTTTTGCATATTTGGTGTGTAATATCCATGCAGGTGTGCTTTCTAGATTTTGCTAATCCAAAATTAGCACCTGGGCTGCTCTACTGACACCGATGCTAAATGTTAATGTAAAGACAGAATGTATGTAACTCCTTTAGTTGTAAGTGTGCTTTTTCTGTTGAGCCTTGCCCTTTTCAGACAATGCATTCTTGATTTTAATTGCTGTAGTTCTTCTTTATCTAGATGCTCTTTTATAAAATCACAGCCCACAAAGATCATCAAGTCCAACAATCAGCCCATCAGCACCATTCCCACTAACCATATCCCCCAGTGCCACATCTACCCTTTTCTTGAAAACCTTTGGAGAACCCTTTGTAATCTTTCGGTCTTAGAAAGAAATATCTGTGCTTATTCCTACACTCATCTGTTTCTCATCTGATGTGCAAATTGCACTGTGATTGAAAACCACTATCATTTGTGCTATGGTTTTTATTTTCAGATAGCACATCTGCGTAAGTGAAATATGATTTGTGCTCCATTCCTGCTGCCTGCTGTGCAGAAAAAAAAAAGGAGCTATTGACTACAAAACTCAAGTGCTTTCTTAAAGAGAAAAGAATGCAATGGAAGAACAGCTGCTTTGTTGAATGTAACTGGTCTGGGGAAAAATAAAGGGAGAAAAAAAATTAGTCATTGTTAATAGATGAAGAAGAGAAGGATGGATCCTCATCCTTGGTGTGAAAATGTTTTCTTGTGCACATTCAGTCACTATAGAGTGGGATTCATCGTGGTTGTCTTTAGCTGCATAAAAATAAGGCATGCATTCATAGCTAGCTGTCCAGCCTTGCAGAAGAGACGGTCAGCTCCTTTTATCTTCCTGAGTCCCTCCTCTTTTTTCTTGTTTTTGCCATTTGTCTGCGTGAAATCACACCTTTTCAGATACCTAATGAACTCTCAGAGCCAACATACATTTTTCACCTGCATTTCTTCCTCTGAATCAGTTTTACTCATTATTCTCAGGCTGGATACAAGAAGCCTTTCAAAAGTACTGGGGATTTAAATGATGGATTGAGACACTTCCAATTTCCTAAATGGACTGTTATCAGACAGTGAGCACCAATCCCTCAGAAACTACTAAGTTCCTGTTATGTAAATGAAACATTTTTGCTAGGTAATGAGTTCCATGCCACAAAATGTCTATAAGAAACTTTAATGACATTTTTGCTTTCATTAAGGACTACATAGAGCAGCTGATGCATTTAATCCATTTCGGTTCTATTTTGTCATCAAGAAAGGCCATCAATTCTTTGTATGTGACGGGATGTGGTTACCTGCACATGGGAGTCCTGTTTTCCAAGCTCATATGATCAAGGTATATCCATATTCACAAGGTATATGAGAAGCATACAGAAGGCTGGCAGATGCAAACTGCAGAAAACCCGTAGTAAAGTCACCAGATAACAAGAGAAGCTGAGAGCTAGGCTGAATTCAATTGACCCTGATAACTATCTGTAGGCATAGGGCCATGTTCTTACCAAGAGAAGAATTGCACGGAGCTTTCCACATTTATAAGTCAGTGGGCTGCAGGTTCTAGTCTGTCTTTCAGAATTTGTATGTCTCCAAACATTTTTCTTTTCTTCCTATGGGATAAAGTTGCCTCCTGATTAGGAGGTGCTCCACAGCTAGTTTTGGTCTCTGCGTTTCTCTTCTATTCAAATTTCTTTCATCATGTTGGTTTAGTTTGCATTGGGAAAATTACAGAGCAACTTATCCAAAACCCATGAAAGTCAGCAGGAGTCTTTGGGCAGGCTTTGATGAGGCTTGGATTAATCAAGTGAGATATAATGATAGACTGGCAGATAGAGCTTTGGCATCAATCCTTTTGGTTGACGTGACTGGCTGACTTTTGCTGCAATATATGTCTGCTGTTTCTTCTAAATACTCTGACTTAACTATTCAGAATTGAATAAACAGCTCTTGGAGGGGAAAGAGGGGCAACAAATCATTTATCACTCTTTACTTTGAGTAGATGTCTGCATTACATTGGCACCTGGTGGTTTTGCTGAGTCAGGTGCTGCACAAACATGGGCTCAGAAAAAACTGATAATTTACTGAACAGTGTGTGAAATCACCCTCAGAACCCTGCTGGGGACTTAAAAAACACAGAGGGGTTGAGTCATTATTCTTCAAGTAGATGCTGCTTTAAGTCTTTGAATCAAGGGTTTAATGAAAATCCAGGAATCAAAACAGGCAGTGCAAGAATCTGAGCTTCCCCTTCTCCAAAACAGAGTTTCTGAGATATTGTTGACTCAACTGAACCAGACATTTCTGGATACTTCTGGACGTGCAAAGGCTGTGTACTTATTGAGTAGCATCTTCTATTCTCTCCTAGAATAGAAGCAAATGGCATGGAGTCAGTAATGAATAATCAATCATTTGAACACAGTTAAACACCCTGCCCACAACACTGAAGCATCATAATTTTGTGTTTGTTAGTTCTCCGGCACTTTTACTGGGGGTGTTGTGGAAGCAGCTGATGATAAGTTTTCAAGCTGATTCAGCCAACATCCCCCAGACTGGCTTTTATGTCCAAAACACAGCCTTTGTTCCATCCTTCCCCTGAAGCTGCTATTATAGCTCTGACTGCTGGGAAGGTCTGTGGGCCAATGTCTGGGATAAACTGTCTTGCTGAAGGAAGACAAAGCAGGTGCTGAAATGGATCTGGATTAGGTTCATAAAGACACTTCAGTACAGATTCTTACTTGTTACAAGGGAATGCCTTAATATTTCTGTTTATCTTTTTATCTCAACTATTGTGGCTCATAGAAATTCTGAGAGGATGCTGCTAGATCCAAAGAGTTTGTCAATACTTTGTGCAAAAAAAAAAAACAACACTGGCACTAAAAGCAGTTGGTATCCTAACCTTTATACTTGTGTGAAATCCATACAACAATAGTCACTTGTTGATACTGATGATTGTGCAAGCTAATTTAAAAAAAGACTGACAGAGGGGAGCATTGCTTTCTTGTCTTCATTCCCGGTGCAAAGCACTACATATTCTTTACTGACAGTCTTGAGTTTATCTGATTTACATCAGAATAGATGTAAATACAGCTAGAATAAGAATACATAGTATTTGTGACTCTAATGTAGAATTACAGACTTTCACTATTAATTAATGATGGTCAACTGTATTTCCATTGAGTACAGAATGAGATCAGACGTAGAGGTCACTCTATGGTGGATCGCCTCAATGAGCATAGACTATAGATATTTTCTTTCCTTGCCCTATCCCTTTACAAGGAGTAACAGTGTCAGAGTTCCTTTCTAGCAAAACAAATGGCTTCAAAGGGTTCCCAATAGAAAAACACAGCCTTGTATGGGGCTGCTGCATATTTTAGTGGGAGGTCTGGAAGAAATATCATTCCTTCATCCTAGTCTGCCAAGTGTGGATGATTGTCATAGCCTGAAGATTTTAGATAAGGCTATCTTTGGCAGTTCTCATCCAGTCAACAAACCTACAGCTATTTTACAACTTCCTTCTGCTGTAGGTTTATTTTGCACTCTCACAGAAGCAAAAAGAGTTTTTCTAGAGCATCCACAGGAACAGCTATCCTCTCATGCACAGTATTCCTTTGGTAGAGGAAGATTGCTCCTAGTCACTACAGAAGTACATAAAAGTACATCAGTAAATCAGGACAGTCCCATTCATTGAGTCCAGCATGGTTCGTTCTGGGCATCTCAAGACTGATGAACTGCCAAAACTTTAGAAGGGAGAAAAACAAGGGATATTGTTCCAGAATTCTTCTTATCCCAGTTGGCATGAACTCTATTCCCTTCCAACCCAAGCCATTCTACAAGTCTATAATTCTGTGATTCTATGATTCTCTTCATGACATTTAGAAAGCACTAAAGCAATGGGAGCTCCTGGGTCATGACACAAGTTCGAAGCCAAAGTTTGCCCTCCAAAACTGGTCCTATAAAAAGGGCTTCCATGAGATTTCTGCTCTTTTGGAAACATTTGATTTGGTAGCCAAGCACTGAAAGGAGTGCTTAAAAAAGGCAAGCATTTTACCATACATTGTTTTGTGTGGTTGATAACTAATATATTTTAGGCTCTTACTGTCATAGAGGGAAAAGAGACTAAGGCTAAGGAACAAAATACCCAGTATGTGTTTTTATTTTAGTCTAAACAAATGCTTTGTCTGAATCATCTACATATTTCAACCTTTTGCATCAAAATCTTTACGGGTAGTTTAAAACAAGCACAAAAACCTCAACAACCACAAAACAAAACAACAACACAGAATCTTGTTTTCTCCTTTCATCCAGTTTCCTCCCCTCCAGCCACGTTAAGAGTCCAAATTAATTTATCGCGTCACTGATTTCATACTACAAGATGAGATGTTTTCACATATCTATCATCTGAAAAGTAACCTCCACCCACTGGAGTGGGACCAGACAGTACAGACTCTGATGTGGTGAGGAGAACAGGGAAAAATGAGGTAAGAACTTGAGATACTGTCGTGGATAAGGACAGAATTCCTGCTCTAAATCAAATCCATGCACACTCTTGAACCTCATACTACTTTGTTCAGTGTTTGGGTCAGTGTTTTATGGTAAGCTCAAAGGGATGAGGATCTGGTCACAATTGACTTTTTCTGCTTTTTCCAATTGTGGCTGTTTCTATTTTCACAGTTAAGACCCCAAACTGTTCTAGCGACCTGATTTCTTGACTTTCCACATTACTTTTTGCAAACATGGCCTCAGTCCCTGCTAGAAGGTGCTCTTCAGAAAACTACATATTTCCTTGTACCTGAGTATGACCAGTTTATTAGGATATCATTAAATACACACACAAAAGTTGCTTATGAGACTGTTGGGTCATGGAAAATTGGGCAGGATGTTGAATGCACTGTGCTTGAGCCTGCTCTAGCAGGCTAATAAAATCTTAAGCAGGGAAAGTGACTGGGGATCTATTACTCGTTGCCTTTTGCACTACTAACACTTGAGAAATCAAATAAAACTGCTGGGTGATGAGTTCAGAAAAAGCCAAAGAGGACCATTTTTCATGTGAAGCACAGTTAAGCTATGCCACTTCTTGCTGAAAGCAGTGTGGATGCTAAAAATTTTAAAGGATTCAAGAGATGGTCAAATCCAGGAAAGGTAAAAATCACACGGGGCTGTTAAATATGAAGACATCACATCCAGAATAGGAAACTCCTGAGCTGCAGCCTTTCATCACGTGCTCATCTTTTTTTCCTATTGTTTCCTGTGGCATCTGTTTCTGGTTGCTGCTAGAGATACGAAATTATGACTTTTCAGTTCATGAATTTCAGGTGGACTTACTTTACATGGCCCTACAAGGAACACTGGATCATCCTCAAAATCCTTAAAGCAGTTTTTTTTGTATTTAATGATCTACAGATCATTGTATATGGTGAGAGAACATTTAATACTGTTTCATGCATCTTCATGCCGCACCAGTTTTAGAACTGAAGATGTACTCAAATAAGTATATTTCTAATTATTTTTCTTTGTCACATTGATGCTAGCAGCTGGTCAGTATCTAAAGGAGAGCTACAGGAAGGAAGGGATAGACTCCTTAACAGAGGTCTGTTGTGATAGAACAAGAGAAAATGGTTTCAACCTTAAAGAGGGTAGATTTAGGTTGGATATAAGGAAAAAGTCTTCTGCAGTGAGCATGGTTAGGCCATCACTGGGCAGAATGCCCAGAGATGTGGATGCTGCATCCCTGGAGACTTTCAAGGTGAGGCTGGATTAGGCCCTGGGCAGCCTGACCTAGCTGTGGATGTCCCTATTCATTGCAGAGGAGTTTGATTAGATGACTTTTAAAGGTCCCTTCCAACTCTAAGGATTCTATGAGTTTATGATTCTATGTCTCCATTTGAATATGTACTTGCCTTTTTTATGGAGTAAAATGGAATCTTCAATAGAGAAGTTCATCTGATGCAGACATCTAGAGGGAGATCTAGTTACTGATACATCAGAATCTCTTGCTATCTGAGATCTCTTTGGGATCTAAGGCATCTACACTAGGTTGGAAGGTAGAAGACAGAATCTGAGGAGACTCTTGGTCAGATGAAGAATTCTCTACAGGGGCTATTCCAGGTGCAGAATATTTCTACGTATCTACAGTGCCAAAGACTGGAGTTAAGTGAGAAGAAACTTTGCCTGGTCTGTACTGGATTTTAGATTTTAGACTTAAGCCATGGCACTGACTTCTGCCTGACATGACTGCATCCTTTTTTTTTTGTGTGTGTGTGTGTGTGTGTGCATGTGTGTCATCTGCAGCTCCTTTGGTTAAAAGATAGCTTCATTTGGGTGGTTTTCTTCCCCCCCCCCTCCTTCTTTTCTTTTTAATGTATTTTTTCTTCTGACAGACTTTAAATCAAACTGCATATTTACTGTGAAGTGACAATGGCTGAAATTGGATACTGCAAGTCTGATCCAAGTGGCTGATCAGCGTGTCTGGTAAATTCTTGTATTTGTCATTGTCAGTAGCAGAGAAAGGCATTTTTATAGGGGGATTCTTGTGAAGTTGGTGTGGGCAAGAACAGCCCCAGACAAGGGAGGGATGTCACAGAAGCAGATGCTGTCATCCTCAGAAATAATTTCCCTCTTCAAATATAGCAGCACTAATACCAAAGCTTGATGGGATGCAAAGCTGCTTCGCCCTTCTTCCTCACCTTCACTCCTTCAGTCTACGCTTTCTCCCTATTTAGGTTTCCAAAATCTCTAAGATTAATGCAGATCTCTTATATGAGAGAGGAAAGGGTTCTGGGTGATATTAATAAAAATCTTGATGTTTTGAGGACTTCTTTTAAGAAAGGTAAAATTAATCAGACTTTGTGCCTGTATTCCAATTAAAAAAGGGAATGTGAAGAGGTAACTGAGCTAGCTGCTTGTTTATTCAGGGGTTTTCTAAGGAATGTTGTCTGTAGATATTTCAAAATATTTGGAGGGAAAAAAAGACCTGGAAAACAGTTTTGAGAATGAGGAGGAGTTTTGGACTCCTCTATAGAAAATGCTCCCAGATTAATTCCACTGAAAGTACTTGTTTTCGAGATTAGTCTTGATTCTCTGTCTGACTCAACGCTGCTGGCCAAGCTTTACTAAGAGATGCTCCCAGAGGATGCTGAACTTTAGTAGCAGCCGAAAGATCTATCACAAAAGCAAAGCAGGGATTTGAGAAATATTGATTCAGGCCATTCTGGTTGTAAATCAGCAGAACCTTTCAGAACAGATTTCTGTTCAGCTGATATCTATCAGCATGATCTTTCTGAGATCAACAGTGGTAAACTGATTTAGATCAGCTGAGAATCCAGCCCAAGGTTATAGCAAACAAAAACAGCTCTAAGGTTACAGTGCTGGTGAAACCCAAGGGCCTAAAGAAAAAGGAGAAGAAAAGGCATCAAACAGCCTATGAGTTTCTGGCAAATTTTCTGGGAAAAATATATGGACATCTCTGTTTTTTATGGAAGAAAAGAGTAAGTTCATGGAGCTTGGACACACTACAAATACTTTGCTTTGCAATGCAGCTGGGTCCAGAGCTGCTAGAGATGAACTCTGTAGACCTCATTTGAGTGTACCTCTCTAAGAACTGTTAAGTCTGCTTTCTACTTTTGTATAGAAGAACTTGGCCCTTTTTCAGAAAATGAAACAGTTAAAAGAGCCTACATTTTGATGAATAGTTTTGAAGAATAGGAGTTTCAAAACAGAACATAATGCAAGCTGTACCAGGGGGGAATATCTCTCCCTTTCTTCTTCGTTACTTAGAAGTTGAGTAAGGCCCATCCCTTCTTAAAAAAGGTCCTCAAAGAACTATTGACATTTTCCTTCTCCATTAAAAATTCTCTGAATATTTAACTATCCAAAAATCTTTCAAGTTCTATCTCAAGTGTTTAAACAAGTATTTAGTCTATGCTAGGATCCCTTCCAACCAAACTATTAGGATCAAGAAGGTCATAATATTTGACGCAGGTATTTCCAAATCTGAAGCAGATTAACGTATGCACTCTTGCTTGCACACTGGGATCATTTTCCATTTCATTTGTGGTCTTGCAAGAGTTAACAGTGTCTTCATTGCTACTAAGCCTAACATCTCATCTTTTATTCTATTCAGCACACTGATTTCGCAGGTAGAAATTTTGTTCTCAGACATGCATTTATCTGAATTATTCCAAAACAGAGCCAAAATGTCTGGCAGAGGTCACCTTGGCTGATCTCAGTTTTACCTCTTCCACACTGCACAGCATGAACCTTGCCTAATAGAAGAAGCCCTTCCAGCTGGATAATTCCAGTGTCGGTTAAAGGAACAATTCCTCACATCTGCCTTTTCTAGCCTGCCAATTCAAATTAATGTGATTTGGAATTGCAGCTTCTTATGGCACTATCATAAAACAAATAACCTAGCAATTGTCAACATTCAAGTTAATTCCTGAGTTGCGGTGAGATGCAATGTAAACCTGTGTCTCCACTTGTGCCACATCTTGTGGCATCTCTGGAACTCTGGCTTCTGATTCTTTCCTAATTTTACCACAGCAAAAGTCTTTACATTGCCAACAAAGTTTGTCTCATTGGACATAACAGATGTTCTTGTTTCACATCTTAGCCTTAGTGAAGCAGTGACAGACAGATCCTTCCCCTTCCCCTTCCCTTCTCTCCCTCCCTTCCTCTCTTCCTCCCTCCCTCAGTCCCTCCCTTCTTCCCTCCCTCCCTCCTTTCCTTCCCTCATTCCCTCATTCCTTTTTCAAGGCGAAAACTGGTGACTGTATCTGTGGCTGTTTTTTCCGCTCTTGCAACTACCAGGGCATCAAAGCCATCAAACATCTTTTCTAGACTCCACTTTCTTGTAATGGGAATACATCAATCATACAGTAGCATTCTATAGTATGTTGGAGAACTCTCTATTCTCAGAAGAAAAAAACCTCAAATTCCCCTCAATAGCATCAACCTTTTTCCCTTCAGAAAATCACCCTTTGTGATGGGATCAAGAGCTTAACAGATTATTAGTAAATGCTATTTCCCAACTGCCGTTCTCCAATTTATAATTGGCATAAGAATTTGCCTTGTACAATCCTCTTACAGCATTGAAAAACAACAAATTTTATCAATTGAGCTTCAATTGCATGTGGCTTTTGTTTTCTTTTAACAGTAGCATCACTGTTTCTGGCACCTTTGTATCTCTGTTTTTTCTGTTCAGCTTAAAAGCTTTATCTATTTCTAGTTTGCTGAAGAGCCTTACATTATACTTACTGAGTTTTTCATAGCTCCATTCTTCCTTGGAGCACATTTCACTCCTGCCACTTTGCAGTTCAGTAATCACGTAGAGCCAAGGAAGCTGAAAGCACTCTGGTACTTTCATTGCCAGAGTTTTGAGAGAAAATAAGGGCTTTGGTATAACAGAACAGAGTAGCTGATTCCAACTGACTCATACTAAACTGAGGTAAGGACTGCACCACACACAGATGATCTAAAATTAATGACCACGAGAATCTCCAACAAATCAGTCATGTAATTTCCATTGTCAGTTCCTGGGACGTCAAAACATTGGCCCAAGGATGTAAAAATGGCTCAGGCTCACTACAAATCACTTATAAGTTCAGAATTCAAACAGAGAAGCACTGCCCTACCAGTGAATCCTCTCAAAATGGTTTCTGATTATGCAGACACAGGCACAAGTAGTGTTGAGTTTTCAGACCAAAGATTGCAGTCACAGCATTGATGTAGAGAGCTGTTGGTCCGCCTTTCCTGTCTCATCACAGTAGCACTGAAGAGCCCTGTCCTGGCTGTGCATTTTGGTACAGCTTTGACTTTCTCAACTCATCCAGTGGGATGTCTGAGTTTCCCTTTCCCCCATCCCAGTGCTACCTCACTCAAGACTTTCATGACCATGCTGTGGTCGTGGTACATCTGGTGAATGCTGTTGCTAGTGTAGCTGAAAACTCTCTTGTATGTTCCCTGAATCCTTCTAGCCAGGTGAAAACCCTGATCCAGACCAAATGTATATGATGTGAAATGTAGCCTGGCATCATGGGCATTACTCTGTTCCTCTCATATCCCCTTGATCCCAATGGAATAGAAGGGCATGAAAGGGGATGAAAGAGACTCTAAAACTTGGGGGGTTTCATCCCTGCCATGCGAGGATGTTTTCTCTGTTGTTTTTCAGAGTGTTTTCTGTTGTTTTGCAGGAATTCAGCAGGCACCAGTACAACCTCCACACCCACCCACACAGGGATAAGATCGATTTTCTCCACTCAAAGAAGGCTTTGAAATAACATAATCAGTCTCTCAAGTTCCCTTCTGTTGCTTAATTTCTGTCTAATAGAAGTAAGATCAGGGCTCTGTAATTTGTCGAGAAATCTGCCTTCATGTTTCTATCTACACTGTTTTAATGGATTGCTGAGTTTTTGATTTATTATCCCAAATGTCTGGCCAGTATAAATGTTTCCTTTCCTCAAAGCCAGAAAAGATTTGTAGTATGCCTACAAATAATACTCCAAACTGACCACATCAATAAGATGGCAGTAAATTACACAGAGACGCATATAATCCACTCAATGGTGTATGTTATTGTGTATAATTCTATGTTACTCATATAATTCATAAAGTAGCTTTTATTTGAGCCTAAAAGTGGTCAAGTCATTGATGCACTTCATTTCTTTTTGATGGTGAATGTCAAGCCCTATGACTCCTTCAAACATGTCTCCAATTGATGCACCAGAGGTGTTGTGTCATTCAGCAGCTAAAAAAAGCTGTCAGGAACATGAAATCTCATTCTGGAGATAATACATTCAACACTTCCAAAAGGTTATCTCAACTACAGTGCTCAACTCTGCATCTGGCTCGTATCCTGAGAACTGCTAATATGGAAAAGTTTACGGGAATCTCTTACTCCTTAGTGGCTCTTTAATGTTTTCTGCAGGAGCTGATCTTCTTACAGAGTGTTTAGCACGCCACACAGAAATCCAGTTAAACTTATTTTGGGAAGAAGGTGGTGATACTCATCAGTGCTTTTAATGACCTTTATTTCAAGGTTGAATTAACAGTTAGTGGATGATGGCAATTCACTGAGACCAAATTGATTAATCCAAGATGTCTTCAAATCCTGGATCTTGGCGTTAGTTTGTCACTTTATCCCTACCTTTCTCTTTGCTTGCATTCTATCATAAAATCATAGAATCACAGAATGGATTAGGTTGGAAGGCACCTTAAAGATCATAGAGCTCCAGCCCTCTGCCATGGACTGGCTCCCCATAAGATCAGGCTGCCCAGGGCCCCGTTCAGCCTGGCTTTGAGCACCTCCAGGGATGGGGAACCAACACTTCTCTGGGCCTCACCACCCTCTTACTAAAGAATTTCTCCTTCACACCTAACCTAAATTTCCCCTTTCCTTTTTATTGAAAAGAATAATCTCTTAGCTAAAAGAGATTTTTAACCTTTCAAGGATACCAAGAAAATGCCTAAAAAGATGTCATCACAGCTCAAAAACCCTAGTTGGCCAAAATAACCCAAAATACACAAAGAAAATAAAGTCGGTATATGCACTCATGAAGCCAGAATGGCTGGTCTTCAACATGTCAGGGCTGGTTGATTTTGTCACTGGATCATACAAGATGCTACACGAGAGTTGCCACCATTCAAAGCTCCAGGGCAGGGAGTGGATTCCTCCAAGCAATTCCAATTTTGTCTTAGCTGAAGCCTTCATAAATCTTTCTCCACCAGACTCATCATTACTGAAGTTGGAGATCTTACCACAACCTTTCTCTAGATAGAAGTTGTCAAGTCTGCTTCTTCATTTATTATCTTTTCTCAGACAGGGGTTCTTTGAAGCCACAAAGAGAATCCCATGCAGAGACAGGTTGTGAATACATGCATTTCTCTGTGTGGCTCATCAAGTAGCATTTCTTCCTAAGCTCAGAGCTTAGACCTAGAGCTTTAGACTCCGTTTTTCTGCCATAAATGGGCTAGACTTTGACCTATAGACATGTCTGTGATTGGGAGGAAGAAGGAATAATAATGTCCAAACAACCCAGAATGGTCTTTACAGGCTCTGAAACTATTCACAACCAATTAAAGAGGTGAGGATTAAAGAACTAAGAGGGGAAAACAGGCAACTCTCCACTTCATCAAATCTTGGCTAAAGCAGGTGGAACCATGTGTGAACAAGGCTGTGATCAGTTATTATTGGTGTGGCACTATAAAGCATCTTTTCAGTGAGCCAATCCTGAGAGATGAGATCCTCTGTAGGACAGCACCCAGTGTGAACATATCTGGGGGACCGTGTGTATGATCAGCATATGAGACCACATCAAAGGGGGATTTCATGTCTTTGCAAAGTCAAGATAAAGATGCAAGGAAGGCCAGATTACCAGCTGTGGTCAAAACCAACTGTGCAATGCCATTATCTTCGTCCTCTCCATAACTTTAGGCACTGGCTCCAATAGCCTAAAGAGCTGGACACTTATGGTTGTGGAGTGAAAGAGAAACTCTGGTGCTGCCTTGTAAGTACAAAATGATGCTCCGAATGATCTACAGAAGTAACAAGAGAATACCTGGTTCAGAGTTTCATGTCGAATGTGTGACATGATTCGTGACATTTAAGATGATTGCTCATGTGCATATGAACTCCATGGAGCAATTTAAGATGGGATCCACAGCTAAATCCTATGGGGAATGGGGTTCCACCCAAGGCCTGGTTAGTGTTTTATGTCTGTCTCTGAGGCATTTCTATTTCTTGGCCAGGAGAAGCTCCTTTCCCACATCTGGTCCATTAGCCTAGGGCTTGTATATGCCCTTTCTGGAACATCTTTTGCTTTTGGCTGCGCTGAAGATCAAACTCACTAAGTATTTCCCAGGGGAAGCTTCTGCTTTCAGTGCCCAGCCCTCCATCATTTCTTTGGTTCCAACTGGTGACAAAGGTAAATGACTCATGGAGTTGACAGTTCTTTATAGGAAACAGATTTTCTACGAGGAGAAATGACTCAGAGTATCTGCCTCAATATTGAACAATGGGGCCAGTCACTCAGCTGAACCTCACAAAACAAACAGTGCTGAAACTAGAACTGAGTGTCCTGCCCCATGTTGGCAGAAATATTCCAGTTGTAGTTGTACAAGAGTTGAAGAAAAAATTACCAGGGCCCAGATTTTAAGAGATAAATTAAATATCCATATTGTGTGTTGATATGGTCTGGAGCAAGAGGTTGGTTGGGCTGGAACTGTTGATTTTCTGTCCATATTACCAGAATTCAGTTATTTGCTGCAAAAACAAATAAAATACTGACTGCTTTAGTGACCTCTATGTATTATTAGTCATATTTTGTAGACTCAGACATCTAATTTGGGCTGGATTCTCAGTAAAGGGATCAGTTCTGCTCCCCTTGTTGAGTGGGCCTCATGTAGAGACTCCTGTTGTTGAATGGGCTCCTCATGCAGATTCCATTATATTGATGAGCCTATTTGTGCTCTATAGAGATAGATAGCATCAAGTGATGCATCTCTTTTTGTATTCTGATACCAGCCTTGAATGGAAATTTGCCCATGGAAGTGCTGGAGTCACTGTCCATGAAGGTATTCAAGAACCATGGGGATGTGGCACTGAAGGATGTGGTCAGAGGGCACGGTGGGGTGGGTTGGAGTTGGACTTGGGAATCTCAGTGATCTTTTCCAACCTTAAGGATTCTGTCTCTATGAGTCTGTGAAAGTGCTGTGTGATGTCCAACTAAGAAGTGTTTAAGTGAGGGCAACTATGCTACTGGTAGCTTCCTGAGATCTAGCTGATCTTTAGAGATGGGCAACGGCATTCTTATTTCTCTTTCCCCTTATTCCCCTCGTTTGGACTATTGCACAGTCCAAAGTACAACATAATTTTAATAATTATAAGAACTTGAAGTTTATATGGGACATTGTGATACTGGTCTTAGGAGTTGAGAATTTGAGTGCTTGAATTTTCAAAATCTCAGCACACAAATACCTGCTTTTATTACATTTAATTACCAAGGGCAGCAGTTTGTCATGCTGCAAAACAAACAAAAGCAAACAGAGAAAACCCCATGCTTATATTTTAACTCCTTGCTCTACACCTGCAATTATGATGACATAGATACAACCCTAGCATCTTTTGGGAGTGTGGTTTTATGTGTGTGTGCTAGAAAATGTGATGCTTGTGTCAGGGTTGCAGCACTGGAAATCTGTGTATCTAAAGAGCCATTCAAGAGGCTGGAAGCATGACATTCAGCCATTCTCTATCCCTGCTTTTCTCCTATAGGCTAAACCTCAGTCTTACCTACAGCAAAGGCACTAGCTCACATGGAGACCTACTTCTGTTTGCTAAGCAAACCACCACGTGCTATGCTGAATCTTAAAGTGGATGCATCCATCGTCACAGGGGAATGTTTCCTCTAATGCTAAATTAGTAAACGTCCATGAAAACTGACAGCAGCACTGTCATCAGTTATAGTAGGCCAAGCTTGCACAGGATCAGAAGCAGTAAAATAATACCAGTGTTTTTACTTGTTTGCTGTTCGCTTGTTTGTTTTTCTCGAACCTCTCTTCTTACCCTCTTGAGTGTAGATTTGAGTATGAAAGGAACTACATCCCTTTTAGGCTTCACAGGAAAGGTATACCTTCCTTTTGGCACCATGATAACTTTCATCCCATATGTCTTCTCTCATATGCAGTTACCTCCCAGACTTGGGGAAAAAGAATTGAAATTGAAAAAGGCTTTGTATCCCTTAATTCAGACATTGAACTTCTGCATCCTCAGGAGACATTAAGTTTATTTCACTCCACATTTTGCAAAAATGTTAGCTCTTTCCCACAAATGCTGGTGCTGCCTCTGCTCATTACTGACACCCCATCACTACCTCTGGTTGTGCATGACATGGCTGTTTATTTACTGACTGCTGCAGAGGATGCTTTTAATCCCATTTTGTAAGGGATCTCAACTCATTTTTGCTCAGCCATACAGCTCAACTTGTGAATCGTCACCCAGATTTCTTTCTTGGTGAAAAACAGCATTTAGTAAGAAAATCCCCTACATAATCAATCAGTTATGATTTATTTCTTCCAATGGATAGATTTTTGTTATCCTTAAAAAGCTGTTGATTTACATGAATCATATCTTACAACAGCCCACTAGCAAGCACACTTCTATCCTCTGTCTAGTCTGCATCCCCTCTTAACCATGCATCAGTTCTTCCATTTCCAGCCCAGATGTCAGTTTGTCACACTGTGAGGTTTCCAGGTAAATGCAGTCAATTACATCAGATACTCTCAGATCTTCTGTCTCATTGACACAAGCTTAGTATGTGTTAGACAGTTAGGTCATGGCAGTTTTATGTTGACCACTGTTGAATTCACAGTTTTTTACTCTTTCAAAGGTTACACGAACTTGTATTGAGACCTTTACCTTGGCACAGGGAGACTGTGGACAGCTAATGAGAACTGCTCTTTTTTTCTTTTGGTTCCTCCCAACATTCAGGTTGCACACGTGGAGACAGCCAGATGAGAAAGGTCTTGAGATATTAATTATTTTTTTTTCTAGGTGTGTAACAAGCCATTGAGGCGACAGTAGGGCACGGTTATAACTTGCTGATAGATCACTATTATTCTAGTTGGTCCAGCAAAGGGATTTCTCTACCCCCAGGCCATCATTCAAGCTTCTTTGAGGTAAATGAAGCATAGCAGATACATTATGGAGGACATTTGTCTCCATATTTGACCTTGAACAACTGCCTTGAGATGAATTGTTTCTTGTATTGCAATGGACAGGGAGCTGTAGTCTAAACCCAATGGAAATACTCAGATGCTTAAAATCTGGGAGGAATCCCACTGGAAGGTGAAGCCTTAAGAATAACTTATCCACTAAGGAATATTTTTAACCTGGGTTTGGATGACTTGTTGGAAAATCCTGACCTCATTCACGGCCTTGACAATCACTACAGTAGAGGTGCCTAGGATAGGATAGGAGGAAACGACCATTTAGCTGAATGCTCTTTGTCATTTCAAGGATAACAACAAATACTTCCCCGGATATCCCCAGAAGGGTCATTTTTTCCTACCTGGGACACACATTTGGAAGGATGTATATATTTTTTACATTTTTCTAGGGGAGTTACTGGAAACTGGCCATGTTTATAACATTTGATTTTCTCAAATCTGAGTTCCTGTTTCAGTCTTCACACTAACTTTAAGTAAAATGTGTCATCTCTTTTTCTTCTTCCTGCTTTTGCACTTTTATGACTGTTTAGATTGCAGACTCTATGACCATGTGGGTTTGTGTTTTCTTTCCTGAGATCTGTGTCAGTCTACCTGCCACAGGGGTCACATCCATTTCTCTCTAGTGATAGTGGGGAAATCACGGTCTGGCAGTCCTGATTAGAAATTGAGGGATTAATCCTACCTAACTTGCACATTAAAAGTCTAGTGTCAGGTACTGGCCTCCTGATGTAGTCAAAAGAAGTACATGATCTTCACAGAGTGATGAGTTCCACCTGGTGTAGTCATCACAATAGCATCCCCTGGATGTGCCCACTCACTGATCACAATAGCATCCCCTGGATGTGCCCACTCACTGCTGTTAGTGGGTAGTTGCTACAGCCTGTGGCTTTATTGTGGGTGACATCATGTGAAATTGTCCTACTGTCTGAACGATTCATTGCCCATAAATGCCATAGTATACTGAATGTATTGGCGAGAATATGGTCCTTGCAGCTTGTCTGTTGCCTGGTAAAATGGGTCTTCTGTGAACTAAAACATTATTAGCTGTCATAATACAAATATTAATGTACATACTGCCACTGTTTCTTTAGGTCTGGGAACACATGGGGGCCATGCCTGGGCTGTTTATTACTCCAGTGTTCATTGGTGGAAGCAATGAGTCTTACAGAAAGGAAAAAATGCTGCAGGTCTTTTCCCTTCTCCCTCCTCTTTTCCCTTTCAGCTTCTCGTGCTATTGCTAGACTCCATTTAAACAAGTGTAAATCTATGGAACGATAAGACTGAAAAAGAAAACAATTGGGAAATGACAGTTCTTGTAACTACCTTTGGCTCTTTTCCAAAGACCAGCTTTTGGGGCTTTGCTATGCTCTGTCAACAGAATGCTCAATGACTACATGAAATAAACTGCCAGCTAAAATCATCTTTAAGAGCTTGTAACTGCAGTAAAGGGGATGGCTCTTGGCTTGCAGGGAACTCTGTGGTCTGGCTGAAACAATCAAAGAGATTTGTAATAACCAGGTCTAGCTATCTGGGATTGGTGGGTAATGCAGAATGTCATTTTGTTAGCTGAAAATGGCCTTTATTTACATTTCCACTTAGCTAGCTAGTTTCTTCAAGACTCCAAGAATTAAAGATGCAGATGTGCTATTAAGATGTTTAAAGATCCCGGTGTTCAACAAAAGCATCAGAAGGGGTTGAAAATCTTTGGATTATTTTTTTTTCTTTCACTTCATCCTCTTATTAATTAGGAGCAAAAACAAAGAAAATCCTAAAGCTCTTGCACAACTGCTAAGTGTCTAATAGAGGATTTTATTCCAAGGAGCCTGTCAGCAGCCTGAACACAGTGTGTTTTTTTTCTAAGGAAACAGATCAACTTTTGGATTTCAGGGATCAGCCTGCTGGAAGGAAGATACCCCTGTAGCCCTTGGTGATCTACAAATCTGCAAGGCAAAGAGAAAGGCTTTTAGGTGGGTTTTGTAGGTGACTTTGGTTGATTCCAGAAACTGCATCCCTGTGTTTTTCGTTCTGAAGGACTGTTTTAGAATTAAAACGATAGAGAAAAAGGAAAAAGAGCAGCAGATTTGGAGAAAATAGAGTCAAATCTCTCTAGGTGAGCAGCCACCACAGTTTCAGGCCAACGAGCATCTCTTTTGATGATCCTAAACAGTCCATAAGTAATCAAAGAATAAGAGAAGGCTCGAGTTGGAAGAGACCTAAAAGATCATTAATTTCCAACCCCTTTGCTGCAGGCAGGGTTGCCAACCCCTAAATCAGGCACCAGATCAAGTTGCTCAGAGTCCCATTCAACCTGGCTTTGAATGATATGCAGGGCTACATCACCACTACTGATTTCCACACCACCAACCAACTTCAGTCACTCTAAGCTGCTCCTCAGGTTTCCAGAGCTTTGTTGACCATAATGTATCAGCTACTTCTGCTTAGTTCTTTCCCAAGCTCACATGTGCAAAGATATATATATGGACATAAAATATTTACACATGCAGACGTGAAACAGTGAACAGATGGTTCTGTAAGCATGGTGATGTTGGTTTGACATTTGGACTAGGTGAGAAAAAGATCTTAGAGATCTTTTCCAACATTAATGATTCTATGAGTCCAAGTACCAAAAAAAGCATTAAATAGAGATCTCCCCAGAGGCTGGAAAACTATCAGTTTTAACTGTTTCTACTGATTCTACACTTCCCCATTTTAGGTGTTTAACTTCCTTTCCTGGTACCTATGCACACATCAATCACTGGCTAGGCTGTGTCACTTGAGTTTCTGCAGCATTCAGGCAATGAACTCTCCATAAAACTTGAACAAAAGCTCCAACAGTTCCCAAAACTGAAGGATCAAGTTGCCATACAACAATCTCCAAAATAGAAAGCAAACCAGAAAAAAACAAAACCAAACCCTAGCCTAAAACATTAAGGGAAACAACAGCTACCCAAAAATGCAGCCAGCAGCGCAAAAAGGAAGCCATGCTGTGCCCTCATCGACTTCTGCTCTGTAATTAAGTGAAAATGCTGAAGGTTTGGTATTTTTAAAGCTGTTCTCTGGTTTCCTTGCTGGGGGAGGAGGGCAGAGGGAAAAAAAAAAAAAAAGAAAAAAAAAAAGAAAAAACATCTTGTGTTCTTTTCCTACGTAAACAGCAGAAAATCAGGGGATTAATGTTCCCAGCTTAGCCAGAGATGGATACCTTATACTTATTTTTTTACTTTTTTTTTTTCTGTCTGTAGCTTCTAATTTTGCCACCAGTTTGCACAACATTTTCTAGTGCCAGAACTCAGTGTGGCACACCAAAGGGTGTCCACAAGTTTTAACTGATCTGGAAATAAAAGCTTGGTGTGTCAGATGAGAAACCTCTCAACTTTAAGTGACAAGAAAGGAGGGGTTGTTCATTAATCATTCTGGGGCTTCTGGTCCTCATGCATTTTTGTGACGAGAAATTTTCCTATTTAATTGGAGAAGAGTAAGGGAAAAAATAAAAGATTTTTTTTTTCCTGTAGAGTCTTGTTAAGAACAACAGCAACAGAACTTTTTCCTTGGGAAAATGAGATGGGAATAGCATTTTGTTTTGTTTGTCAAAATTTCAAATGCTAAGAATACATCCACCAAGAACCAAATGTGTTTGTGGACACCAGAGCTCAGGTGTTCCTACTCTCCTCCATGGGTTTGCACCCACAGGATGATGCAATGCATCATGGCAAAAAATGTAAACGAACAGTTGGATGGATGTAGGGAATTGTAGTTTAGCTTTGGGACCTGAACATTGAGAAAGCCAAGACACATTTTCCATTGCCAGAAAGGATTGTATCAGCCTTTCTCCATACAGATATGTTGGTGCTTGTCCTAATTAGTTCTTTTTTTCATAAACTAAATGTCTGGGAGAAAAAAAAAATCTCTATTTTGCACTTAAAAACTGGAAAGATTGCCTAAAAAGCTTATTGATAGCACAACTTTCTTTTGATAAACAGTGGACAAATCTGAAGATCTGCTTGTACCATTCTTAGTTACTTTAAGGATCATCTGTTCATTATCATCACCATGATAATGAACTGCTGCAGTTATTCTTTTAGAAATAGACCATTCTAGATTACTCAAAATGTGAATGGGAAGTTTGATTCTCTATAGAAAATGAAAGAAAAATGTTGGGGCAGGGAAAGAGACTGTGTGTGGATTTATATCCAAAGTATGATATGAGCCACTGCTGTGTATTAATGATTTCACTGAATAGCCCTAAGAAGGACTTAGATGAGCAGAGGGGAAAGCCAGGAATGGAAAAAACACAGGGAAGCCACAGGTTGTCTCAGTTTCTTTTTCCATGATTGGAGACTAGATGCTCAGCACTTGCATGCAAGCTACCAGCTTATCTGCAGTGCTAGCCCCAGCTCATTTTTGGATTCAGGGTGAGCACTGTTTGAATGATACTTGGAGTAGTAAACAATTTGTTTAATGGTTGTATCTCACATTCTTCTACTGAATTTTTTCACTAAGGAGGTGGTGATGTTCTGGCATGGGTTGCCCACAGCAGTTGTGGGTGCCCCATTCTTGGAAGCGCTCAAGGCCAGATGGATGGGGCCCTGGGTCAAACTGATCTGGAACCTGATTTATGGATTGTCAACCCTGCCCATGCATGGAGGTTGGAACTAGATGATCTTTGAGATCCCTTCCATCCCAAGCCATTCTATGGTTCTAAGATTGTATGATTCTATCATGAAGATCTTCTCCAAACTAGATGTTTCTATGACTGTGAATATCAGCTGAAGTCCCATAGAGTTATAAGACAGCAGGGACATCTCCATGATTCGTTCTGCTGTATGGAGGATGGAGATATTAGCTGAAGGCCAGGAGGTTTTCAGGTCTTTGAATGACCTCGTTGCATCAGACACTGTGAAAGGGAAGAAGAGCAGAAGAAACTGCACATATGTATCACTGCTTTCTTTACTTATATCTTTTTAGCCTGAATATAAGGAAAAAGTTTTTTTACAATAAGGGTTAAGAAGCACCTGTTGCCCTGTCACTGGAAGTGGTGGATACCCTATCCCTGAAAGCACTGAAGGTCAGTTTGGATGGGGCTCTGAGCACCTGATGTCCCTGTTTACTGCAGGGAAGTAGGACTGGATGGCCTTTAACAATCTCTTCCAACTCAAACTATTCTCTGATTCTTTCAGACAATTCACACAAATACCTTTACTGATTTCCCTGGCCACAAAGGATATCTGAACAGAGCTGTTTTTATCATATAGTATCTTTTGGAAAAGCAGCATGGAGATTGGGATAACACCCTTAAAACAGACTAAGATTGGGAAAGGAATCAGAAATGAAGTGGCTTGCACAGGTGTTCTCCAGAATGACACCAGCAGAGAGAAGTCCCAGGGACTTTGCTGTTGTAGAAGCATTCTGGATTTATACAGACTCTCATCTCTATAAGAACATGAGAACTGATCTTCAAAGGTGCATTATATTGTTCCTCTGAGTCATATTTTCTTTTAAAAAGCTCTTTCTTTTTTTTCCTTCTTTCAATAGCTGTGTCAGTAGATCAAAGCATCTATTTCTGATGAACCCAACAACTGCTAGAGGATGTTGAGAAATGAAAAGTAAGAAACAAAAAATGGAACCAGTGAAACATTACCTACATTTTGCAAGGTATAACAATAACACATCAGTATATTGCAGAAGAATAGATGCAGAACTTCACTTTACCAATATCTGAACTTCCTCCAATCAAACAGCAGAGACAATACATGATAATGGAAGCAGGGTGCAGTACAATATTTGGCTTTGGAGTAACTGTATTGCTGCATATCCAAGTAATTTAAATCAGATTAGCTTATGTGAGCCAAATACTTATTGAGATCATAACTAGTGATTTCTGTTTGTTTGTTTTAACTTTGAGAATAGTGGAAATAGGACATTTATTTCAAAGCAGCTTGTGTCCTCTAAGATATTAGTGACTTAATTATCCATGAGTGAAACAAGGTGGAGTTGACCATTGTCAGCTTTAGGAAAGCAGCAGGAAAAAAAAAAAAAAAAAAAAAAAGTATGTACATATGTGTATATGCATATGTTCATCCACATGTGTGCTTGTATATGCAAAGGGTTTTATTCAGAACTTGAGCCATTTTCTCACCCTGCTGACGAGGGATGTATATCATATATCATAAGACTTTGATATACTATACTGCATCAGTTGAGCAAATTTGGTATAAGTACTTTAGCCACAAATTTGCACACAGAAGTAAATAACATACATGTATCAGTGTGCACGTGCTCTCATACATCTGCCTATGTAAATACTAGAATTTGCCAGTAAAACTGTGGAAATGCCATCCCTGGAGGTGTTCAGGGCCAGCTTGGATGGGACCCTGGGCAGATCTAGTGCCTGATTTAGTGGCTGGCAACCCTGCCTACAGCAGAGGGTTGGAACTAGATGATCTTGGAGGTCCCTTCCAACCCAAGCCATTCTGTGTTTCTATGACTCTATGTGTGCTTGCATACACATTCTAATGTTAATATATTCCTGTTTGGCTTCACATCTCTGTGGACTTGCAAGACTGGGCCAAACCCCCCAGGCTGGTGTCCACACTTACACACAGGCCAACATTATTATTATTTCAAATGCAAGTAGAAGCAGTTCTGGAATAACTGACATGACGCAGCCCTGAATTAGACCTCTCCCAGTGCTGCCATGGCACTGAAGAGATCTTCTGTCGTCTGCCATCATCAACATTCTATTGGGAAATGGGGGCATTTTCCTTCCTTATACAACTGTGGCTCCAGATGTATTGTTCTTAACAGCCCAAGAAAAGCATTCAAGCTATGCACTGAACAGGATTGGGACTTTTAAGAAGACGACATTGCATGTTTACTGGACCTTGAAGATGTAAGAGAGGTTCAGCTTCTTGCTGAAACCAGCAGGAAATAATTAGTGCTCCAAAGTGCAACTTACACTTGCAGAAGCCACTTCTTCCCCAGATATCTGTGTCTCCTTTAGAACTGAGCACACATACAAACACACAGCCCATCTGCTTCAACTCTGCAGAGCTGGCACAGCTGCATCCTTATCATCTGCATCAGCATCCCAGACCTTTTACTGCTGACAAAAGAGAAATATTTATGCAAGGAGGCTGTGGGAACACAGTACTCTCACTGGCACGTTCTCCCATGCCTTGTTTTCAGCCACAAATAAATCACGGCATGGACAGCTTATCTGTGTTTTGTAGGCAATGGGCTACAAACATAAAACTCTCTGGATTAAGAAGGTCAGGTCCTGGGCTGCTAGTCATAGCTGATGGAGAATAGTGGAAAATCTATTCCAATAAACTTCTTACGAACCCAAATCTGTGCCTCAAGCTGTGGGTCTGGTGCAGGGCAAATGATGTGAATGATGTATTGCTTAGCAGCTGGCATTAATTGGTATAGCAGTGTTAAGTGGTGTTATGTTATATTAAATAGACTGTGACTGCAGCCTAGCTAATGCGGAATTATTACTATTTTCTCACTATCCCTAAGGCTTGTTTCAATTGCCACTGAAAGGTGTTTGACGAGAACTGATTCTTAGAAACTTCTGGAAAATCTACCCTGGAATTTGAAAGAAATTCAAACATTGCCACCCTGAATATGAAAAAAGAAAGAGGAGCAATCACTTTGGAAAGTGCATCTGAAGTCTTTCTTCCTATCCTATCTATGGATGTGTTATGGTTTCTGAAAATCTATTTGTCATACAGAGTTCATTCCATAGAGTCATTGCATCCTCTTGAAATTTGACTCCTGCTGTTGCTGTGGTTGTTAAATAAACCCGAATGCATCATCCTTCTTTTGTTTATTGCAGGAAAGTATGGCTTTGTCCTCAGTGAACACTTAGGGATGAAGATTTCAGTCTGGAGTTAAGGAATAGATCATAGATTCTGGTGTCTGTGGAGGGCATCACTTGAGCACTCACTCTGATGTCCTTTCTAGATACCTAGAAACAGTGGGTGAGTGTCATGCTGCTCTTTGATAATTCCTAAGTATATGTGTAGATATATATAGTTTTCTTTCACCAGTCTTTGTAGCAGAGTATTTTAGTTAAAGAGCTTCTTAGTATTTGAATATTAAAGAGAACTCAGATTCGTAATGACTGTGAGGTTGGGATTATCACAGTTTCCCTTTCTTATGGCACACTTGAACAGGGTATGTCTTCATGCATGTATATTTATCATCTGAAAGTACAGAAGTGCCTTTTGCTGACTCAACACTCAGTTACATGCTCCATGTGCAGTAATATCCAAGAGCTACAGCATGGCATCATTGGCTTCCAGACTTCCAGGTCCGGACTTCGTAGCTCACGTGGTTCTAGGTTTTGATCCCTACATTGCATTTCCCCTTGCTCTGTCACAACAGACCCTGAAAAAAGTTCTGTCCCCTTCTTTGTTACAGCTCCTCTTCAGATATTGAAAGGTGGTTGATATGCAGGGTTTCCTTGGGAAAAACAGGGCATTCAAGATAGATCCTTTGGTGACAACACCGTGCACCCTAAGCCACGTCCTTAGCAGTGGCTGGCTGTGTGCACTCACATCCAGGCATTTCCTCTTCCAGAAAGGGAGGTTTGGTTTGTTCCTTATTTTTCTTGTGACTGTGTGTTCTTCTGTATGACTGCAGGACTTGTTTTCAGACACATGGCTTTCATTTCACTGCTGCACCAGGCCTTGGTAATTCTGTTTTTTTTTAATCCCTGATCCAAGCTCTCAATTTCTTTCATCCATTCTTCCAACTCTACTCTTCTCCTTTTTGTTTTCGTTTGAATTGAGTATCAGTTACTACATCTGGATCCCCACAATAGAGCCATGGGCCAAAATAAACCCTTGTCTTGCGTTCACTGGAATGACAAGCTCTTAGGACTAGTGGCTGGTTCTTGTTCTCTGTTTGTCCAGCACTTTGCATCGCAAAGACCTGGCTAATCCCCATGGCTTGAAGTTATATTGCAAAACAAAGGCAGGCTCATAGTTACGTAGTGAAAATGGAATACCACTGTGAAGAATTACACACCACCAGCTCCATGCAGCATCACCTTGTTAACACGGCTTGTCTCTCCAGTCTCACAATCACTGTCAGTCTCCACATGCCTTCCTCCAAACCTGGTGAGAAATGTCTCTTTTCAGCTAACAGGGGAATCCATGCTACTAAACGCAGAGGTTTATATCTGATTTAGTCATACCAGACTACGTTATAGTTTCTGGAGTCTTGATTTCTCTTCCTCTTGTCCTAAACTGAGCAATGTCAAGAGACTCAACTATGATGCAAAAATGCCCCCTTCTCTACTGTGTATGATTGAACCTGAATTTTCCAACTTAGATGGAGACATCAGATATAAAATAGATGAAATAAGGCTCACAGTATGTGGTCTACCCTCAAACATTTCCCAGCCAGGGAAGAAAAACACTTCTAAAATGAGAGCAGACCTGTGCCTAGGCACTTGTGTTAGGAGATGAATTGCACCCCTGGCTGGATAGGTAGATCTTCACTATGATGATGTTTAAAATAACTAAACAAGATGGAGATTCCTAAGAGAATCCCATTCAAGATCAATTTTAAAACTGTTTTGCTCACCTCAGATGATATCTCTCCTACTTATTACTGCTTCATCAGCTAAGCCCTCCATGCAAACACCTCTAAACCACGTCAGTGCAAACTCAATTATGCCTCCCATTCAACTTTACTTTAAAATGGGCTGGGTGTGTGCTAGGCAGTAGAGTAGGATCCCTTAATGTCAGACAGCTGTGTGGCAGTACCTTGCAGCTGACAGAAGGATAGAAAACAGCTGGGAGTGATACCATAGCCACATGCTCCTGATAGATCCAAAGAAGTACAGCTCTGCCTATAATCACATTTGGAAGCACTGCAAGGATCACCTTAATTAGATTCCTATTAAGCTTCTGTTCTTCTAGTTGAGGCCTTATTGCATTAAACTAAATTGCTGCAAGCCAGGTTTCGGTTAGCCGGAGAACAATTACACACTGTTCCATACTAGTTTCCATTCACTCGTGTATAAACAAGACAATATAACAGTCTGGGCCTTAAGCTCAGCTCCATAGCTTGGAATCAGGATCTATAAATTTAAAATCAAACATGTGAGCAAGGGTAGATCTTACTATGATCCCATGGTGAGAATGGCAAGGTAGAGAGACTTCTGAGACTCTGAGGAAGCATGGATCCTTTCAAACTTGACTGACTGCAGATGATGGAAATAATAGGATGTGCAAAAGAGGGTGAGCAGCAAATTAGAGGCATTCTGTGGGCTACATAGGAGCTGTGAAACAAGTTCTTTGGCACCATCACTCTGCTGCTCAGGACACACAACACACTTCAATTTTTCTTCCTTGCATACTTTTTGATGACAAGAAGAGAATCAAAATTAAAGCAAAACTGGAGCAAACATGGATCTGTCTTGGGAGATTGGCCAAGAAATCTTTCCAGACAGGGCTTAGGTTTGTTACAAAGAATGAGGTTCTCTTCACCTCCCTCCATGTCTCTTAGATAGTCATTTTACATTTTTTGTAGTTAAAGAAATAAGCACTTCTGAAGTGTGATTCTCCTGATCAATCCTAGATCATCCAAGATCACTTTGACTGAGTTGAGCTCTTTCCAAGAGTGATAATGCTCTGTTTTTCTCTGAATTTCAATAGCAGAGTCAAGCTTAGATGTCGAGCAGCATGTTTATATACCTGAGAGTAGATTTACTGGGAAGACAAATTAAGACAGTCTTCACCTGCTTCCATGAGCACCATCCAGACAATTAAGGACATCTGTATCACTGGGGACCAAGGAGTGACCTGGGCAAAGGATGGGATACAAGGAAATAGAATGAATTTTTACACAGTGGTTAAAATAGCTTAAGAGAAAGGATGGCTGACATAGCTTTGCTCCTCAAAGTGTATTTTTGAAGAAGTACTGTACCTCCTGTCTGTCCAAGGGAGTAAATAGGCAATATTTATCTTCTCCCAGAACATGAGTGATTTTATGTGTAGATGATCCATGCTCTAATGATAGAAATAACAGAGAAAGTAACAAAGGCATACAATCATAAACCTTAGTAATGTTCAAAGAAAACAACAATATTTCATGTTCCCTGCCATGGCAATGAGTTCTTCGAATGTCATTCAAACACTGTTTGTAAGCCATCCATCTTCATCCAGTCATGTATCTTCTCATTCTTATTTGCAAAGCCAGTATTATGATTCTTTTAAGGCCAGTAAAATTAAAACAGCAAAGGGAAAAAAATGCAGGCTCATGTTTTGAGACCTGAAGATTCTTTGGTTTGGTCTTTGTCTTTGTCTTAAAGAGTAACCAGCAAAGAAGCAAACACAGAAGTTGCAGGACCTGGGACTGAGACGTGAGCAGAAGAGCTAAAATGCAGAACACAGATCACTACAACGTGTTACCAAAATCTCCAAGCCACAGAAGTGTAAACATTACTAGATTGCTAAAAAAACTAATGATCTCTGTGCCAATTAAAATTGTTTCTCCTTTTCCATTGCTGTGATTTGTATTCATGCAGAAGGGAAAAAACAAAACACATGACAAATTAGGGCTGTGTGTTTCTAAAACTGCCCAATTCACACCCATCTCTGGTTATAGAAAACCATTTCTGTGTCCTCCATACTCCCAAGAACTTTCTCTTTTTGTGTGCGTGCGTGTAAAGGGTGTAAAGAGATGCAAACAAGTAGGTGGACCTTCTGCAGAAGAGGGGTTGTGTAGGGTTGTCCATTTGGGAGAATGCAACAAGTACAAATCATACAAATTTTCTGGATCTAAACAGGTTGTTTTGTTATCAGATGAACAATTTCTGGTTTGAAGTGAAAGCAGAAATGGATAGGGAAACTTCCAAAACAAGTCTGAATAAAAGCCAGAGTCACACAAGGTGGCAGTGCAGATTGTCAGTAGGGGTTTCTGGACATTAGCAAAAGGCCAAATATAGTTCCATTAAGTCAGACACAACAGGAGAAATTAGACACCCACAAATGTAATAGATTCATTGTCTTTACTGGAGTTTTGGCTGTGTGACTCAGCTGTGTATAGCCCATAGGAAAACACAATAGTCATTTACTAATTTTTATCATGGATTAATGGTGATCCTGAGTTGGTCAGTTGATCTGACCTTTTTTTTATTCATTCCTCGAACTCAGAAATCTGGACCAGGCCATTGGCAACTGGTAACTCAAAGACCACAGACATCTTTTAATATCTCTTCAAGTGAATGCTCTCTGACTTTACTGCTTTGGTTTGTCATCCAAGAGTACAAACAATGAGATCCACAACATTCTGGTCAGGGGAGGAAGCCTTCAGTCAGCTGCCTATCAGTCAAAAATCCAAGACTGTATATATTTTAAGAATGAAAAGCACCTAAACAGAAGGCTAAATCATTTCAGAGACTGGATTCCTGCTCAAGCAGTAGTGGTGGAGTTTATGATATGGGTTCCTTCCTGTCAAGAACTGGACTGAATATTCATTTCATCTAAGAAGAATGACTGATCCCATGTGGGAAACATTTCTGATTTCTTCCAATATCTGAACCTGCAACTTAGGCTGTGCTACCTCTAATTTATCAAGACATTCTTTGTGGGTGTACCAGAGAGCACTGAAATGCTGTCGGTAGCTTTTCTGGTGAAAGAGTTTGGACATCTAATGGAACAAGAGTGTAAATAACCACTGTAACCTTGTATTGAGGATGCATTTAGGGCAGAGTCCAGAGTCATTCTGCAGTTCATGGGGAGAAGCAATGACATCTCCAACTGTGGATGAACCTATTCCTTACTTAGTCATACTGCAACTGGAGTTAGGAAGCCCTGGGTTTAGAATTTAGATCCCGCTGAAAGATATCCCTGTTGTATTAGGTTTCAATCAGGTTGCAGCTGAGATCAGCATAAAAGCTATTTTTCCCGGCTCATGGCCATTACTCCTCCATATCCCCATGCACAGCTACACATGTGTTCAGACCCTTACCCAGTCATGCCAAAATTATCTAGGTTAACTTAGAAACTTTATAAGAGAACTTTGTTATTTTTGCTGTGGTTTAAACCCAGACGATTTTGTCAGGAGTTCATTTGGAAGCAATTAGCGCACAGTTATACCAGAGCGTATGAAGATGTGGTCACTTCTGGTGAGGAGGAGGAGGAAGGATTCGTGGGCAGCTTGGAAGGAGCTAGGAATGATAGCCTTGTAGGGCAGATCAGATGCAGCCCAAGTAATAGATGTGGCCACAGACCAGGTGGTGTGAGTATACTGTAAGGTTCTCTGGAAAATCCTACGCACCACATGTTTCAATGGCCTTGGTTGCTATAATGGTCATTTCCTTCTGCTCAGCTCCTCTGGAGGTCCCTGAATGAAAAATCTTCCAACACTGAGGGCCTCCTAAGCACTGAAAGGATGAACAAGGTATAGGGTAATGACAGGCATTGGGAGTGGCCTCTGTCAGGGATGTCTTGCTGATGCCATCGATGTGTTGTACTATATGGCTGGGACACTGCAGAGGCCATGAGCAGTAAGAAGGAGATCTCCTCTTAGAGACAATTCCAGGAGCTTCTCTGTTCCATACAAGGCTCTTGCAAGTCGTCAAAGTAATCAGAGAGCAACAACAACCACAAAGCCAAAATGCAGAGAAATCCCAATAGCAGGAAACCACCTCCATTTCTTTTCTGAGTTGTCCTGGCTTCTGAAACCAAGAGCCAGGCATTATGTTGTGACTGCTTTCCTCAGATTCTCATTCCTGGGCTTTAAGGAGAAATCCCTAATTTGTTGAAAGGTAGACAGAAAAATTGGATCAGCAACACAAGTGTAGAGTTTGCTGAGGAGATTGTGAAACTTCAAACATCCCCAAGAGATTAAGATGTTTATGCTCAACTTCTTCAAGTGTAACTTAACTTTTGGTTACTTGCTCCTGATTCTACTGCCAAAAAAGCGTAATAAGAGGCAAAACAACTTTTTCTTGCATTGCTTTCTGGAGACCAGTCCAATTTGTTTAAACCTTTTTGATTCTGCGTCATTCTTTGGTTTGGGGCCAAGCTTTGTGCTCAGAGAAGAAGCTGAAAGTTGAAAATGCTTCTACAGCAGCACCCTCTGAACAGCCAGCATGGAGACAGCCACAGTGCCCAACAGAAAGCTGAATTTATTAAGAGAGCAGGCTGCTGAAAAGAAGGAAAACAGCATTCAGTGAACTCTGATACTCTGCCAGCAGAGGAAGATGTTAATAGCAAAAAGAGCAGCCCTGGCCTTGGAGGCTTTAGGTACTCTTTTCCATCTGATAATAAACTAGAATAGAATAAAATGGAATGGACTGAAATAAAGTCAAATAAAAATAGACTTATGTGTGTGTTTCTGGAAACACTTGCTCATTTTGGTGTAATACAGACATAAACAGATGGCTGTAGCAAGAAGTTTGATTTCAGACATGGAAGTAGCAGGTGTTCCCACTGGTAGTTGTGCTAATAAAGCCTTGAGACGTTGCATTCTGGGGCCACTAATCTACCATGATGGATGCAGGAGGCACTATGTGTAGAACATCCCTCTGCCTACAACATGTCCAGGTCCATAAAGAACACATGGAAGGAGAAATAATCCGGAAGGACTTGCACAGCTTTGCAAAAGTACTCAACATTTGCTGTTTTCTCTCTCTTCACAGTGTGTGATGGCCTGGATTAAGCCTGTGCTTTGTGCTCTTCTACATTACACTTGCATCACCACCATTGAGTTCTCTTCCAATGGGGCTACACAGCCATTTGTATGGCTTACATTTTCTCCCAGGGTCATTCAGATCTACGTTTAGAATTGAAATATGACAGGGACTGATCCTCTAACACTGAGATCAACTGACAGCATCTGGCCACATCCAAGATATCAGCCTCTTTTAGCCTCCAGGAGAGGATGACCACATCCAAAGTGCTCACTGGAAATTCACCAAGGAATGTGTAGATGTAGCTTAGTGGGCACGGTGGTGATGGTTTGATGGTAGGACTAAATGGTTTTAGTGATCTTTTCCAATCATAATGATTACATGATCTCTCTATCAGGGAAATGGGCAAAATTCATATCAAAGTTTGCTCAAGCAATCTGACAGTTTAATCAATCAAAGTATAGCTCCTGGAATCACCCTTAGATTCTATTGAACTGAACTGTGTTGATATCTGTTTATTGTTATTCTGCATTCATGTTTTCTCTCAAGCATTCCTTTGGATCAAGCATACTGGCTCTCTTGATATTTTACTCCAGGATTTCCTCTCTACAATCTGTAGGGTTTTGATTTCTGCAGCAACAGAAGCCCTAACTGCATTATAGGCCAAGCTTCCTGCTATGTGGACCACAAAAACAAAATTAGCAAATGAGCAGGGAAAAGAAAAGAGAAAGGTTTGAGGCTCCAATCACCCTTGTCATTTATTCTTTTGAAAAGTCATATTTCCAAAGATTCTTTCTTTTCCTCCCTTTCTCCTTCCCTTCCTTCCTTCCTTCCTTCCTTCCTTCCCTTCCTTCCTTCCTTCCTTCCTTCCTTCCTTCCTTCCTTCCTTCCTTCCTTCTTTCCTTCCTTCCTTCCTTCCTTCCTTCCTTCCTTCCTTCCTTCCTTCCTTTCTTCCTTCCTTCCTTCCTTCCTTCCTTCCTTCCTTCCTTCCTTCTTTTTGCCTGCTTCTCTTTCTTTCTCTTTCTTTCTCACATTCTCTCTTTCTCTCTTTTTTTTCTTTCTCTGCTTCTCTCTTTCTCTCTTGCTCAATTTCTTCCATCTACTCTCTTTTATTTCCTTTTTGTCCAGCCAAAAATTAATATTCCTATTCGGTTCCAAAAGATACCCCCAGAACGAATTTGACTTGAAACTCTCTAAGTATGCAAGTGCAGTTTTTAATTTCCATTAAATAAATAAATAATAACAAGAAAGAGTGACCAAGGGTGTTCTAGGACATTTAATTTCATTATTCAGTTCTCTCCAATCAGGAAGTACATTCCCTTCTGTTGGCCTCAAGTCCATTTTCCAATTGCATGTTTAATTGCTACTGGAGTGGTCTCCAGGGAGTCTAGATACGATCAGGTGAAAATGTGAGGTTCTTTTTTTTTCAGAAATTTCCAAATCAAGGCTGCATTGCTTCCAGATTTGGCTCATGCCTGGAAGATAATGAATATTGTTAGCCATAGAAGAACGACCTCAAGCAGCCCTTGTACCTCATTCTGCAAATTTATACACGGGGGAGGAGATGGTCTGTGCACATCGGAAAGATTGTGGTGTGAACTCAGGGCAAACTAAGGAAGGATGTTTTCATCCTGCATCACTTCATAGAAGGCATTCCCAAGACCACCCAGAGGAACTGTCAGTGCTGGGTACCAGCTCCAAAGCTCCCAAGTTCCCCCACCCAGTGTTTTTGTCTCATTTCCCCACTTAAGTCATTTGTGATTGGCTCACAATAGCATACATGATTCTGGCAGTAAGCAGCTTAGTTATGATTTGGTAGCAAAATATTTGGACAAAGGAGCTTCCAAGCAGAAAACTTTCCAGATGCAGAAACCCTTTTCATCCTTCTACGCCACTGCCCCAATCAGGCTGGTTTGATGTCTCCCAGCTCCAGATCACAGAAAGGTTGTGCTCCAGTCTTCCATTAGCTTTCTCAAGATGAGGCTCTCCTTAATTGGCCCTGGCTTCTGCTTCAAATTGGGTAACGTCTGGGCAATTAATATTAATGGAAAGAGGAGGTGCTTCTGTTTGTTCTATTTTGAAGTGGCTTCTGGAGGCCATCTCTCAGATAGCCTAGCTTAAAACCACAGCGTTTGAAACACAGACAGCCCAGGCAGCACACACACCTGCTCAGCCATAGAGTTTTTCCAGATGTTGACTTCCCCATTGATGGTAATACCATATTGCCTTTATTCCTGGACAGTCCTTACAGTTCTTTTTTAGTTGCCCAAACTGAAAGCTGTTACCAGACATAGCTACATCTGACTTTGCTGAAAAAGATCATCAGACATGTTTCCAGAGCTCTGGCTGTGCTCTCTGGAATGGAAAGAGATTTTTGCAGGAATATTCCCAAGTAAAAATGTATGCTGTAAGATGAAATCCCTTCAGCCTAACTGTAAATCTCTGAAGATTTTATTCTCTCTGGTTGCTGCAGTTGCTGCTGGAGGGGCTCTTTCCCACCACTTCTCCAGTGCATTGTGGGAAACTCCCCATCACATTCAGTGTAACTTCAGATAATATTGTTTGGGGACATATGTATCACACACAGAGGTGTGGATGGAATTAGGATTGGACTAGGTGGTCTGAGTAGGACTTAATGTTTCTATGATTCTACTGTACAAGTTTTAAACTCCAAAAGGAAGGTAGAAGGGAAAAAAAGAAAACTCAGGAAAGAGTAACAACTTGAACAGGTATTTTATTTTATTTTATTTTATTTTATTTTATTTTATTTTGTTTTGTTTTGTTTTGTTTTGTTTTGTTTTGTTTCATTTCATTTCAAATCCCAGTGTAGAATCATAGGATGGCCTGGGTTGAAAAGGACCACAATGCTCATCTAGTTTCAATCCCCCTGCTATGTGCAGTGTTACCAACCACCAGACCAGGCTGCCCAGAGCCACATCCAGCCTGGCCTTCAATGCCTCCACGGATGAGTTTGTGGATGCAGCAGGCCCTTTCCAACCCAGGCCATTCTATGATTGTACACTGTACCTCGCTTCTCTTTGATTTTCAGCATACATATTGAAGATGAGACCTTCTGTCCTCAGGCAGTCCCCACAGGGCAAAGATGTTCCTATGGATGAAACAACTTGCATTTCAGCAGCGTGGGATTTGGGCTGAGTGCAAAACGCTCAGTGTCTCTGTCTATTAAACCCCTCTCTGACTGACCAAGCAGTCTAGAGAAAACAAACCAACAGAATGAAAGCACAGTGAAGAGAAGAAATTTGTCTAAGGGATTTGCTGACAGCATCTGACATTATTCCCACGCCTAGATATAAGCTGGAGTTTAGCTGCTCTCCAGAATGGTTGCATGGCTCAGTTAGGAATACCAGAGAGACTTGGGATTGGAAGCCTTTCTCTTCTCATTTATGCAACACTCATTTATGCTGCAGCTGGAGCAGATGACATGCTTGTCTCTAATCTTTCCTCCTTCTCTCTCTCAACTGTGGCCCCTGACCCATGACATTCCCCCTGCCCCTGAGCTCTGTGGGGAGACAACTGAATTTCCAGGAGTGTACTCCAGTTTGGGTAATTCAGGGCATTATTATGCCCAACTTATTTATGGAAAGTGGAGGCTTAATTATTACATGAAATGATCTCTCTGGGTCATATCCATTAACTATTTTTGACAAAAGAGGAAAATGGAAAAACTATATTAACTGAAGCTGGTTAGCTCAAATGACAATGAGGTTAAAGGACACAGGATCCAATCACTCAGTTACTTGCATCTGGTTAAAAAATGTCTTTGCATTGCTTGTGGCACTGATGGAAAATGGGATTTTTGTCTGATTGATTAACAGCTCAAATACCTGAGGACATGCAAAAGCACAGATACCCACAAAGAAACTTCCATTTCTCAATTAATCAGGAAAAAAATCTCTAAAAGTCCAGGCTGTTAGGAAAGGAAAGTGAGGAAATATTTGACTATTTCACCCTGTTCAGAACTGAGAATACTGGCAATGCCATTCAGTAGAGCTAGGAGGGCATCTTCAAATGTGTTCCAAGATCCTGATGTCTTTCGTGTCTTCACATTCCCCAGTGATTTTCAAACAGAAAAAATACCAGAGCAAGTCTTGTGTCTTCACCATATTCTGCTTCTGATCATTGTTGTCTACCTACTGGAACTCCTCTTGAATGAATTTGACATTTAAATTTCCATTATGGTTTCCTTCTGTGATAATTGTCTATGTTAGAAACACTCTACAAGTTCCTGGATGGAGCTTTGAGCAACCTGGTCTAGAGGAAGGTGTCCCTGCCTATAAAAAGGGGTTGGAATTGGATGATCTTAAAGGTCCCTTCCAACCCAAATCATTCTATGATTCTCTGATTCTATGATTCCTGTCTACAGAAGGAAGTGCGAAGATACAGTGAGCCCTTCAGATGTGATCTGAAAGATGGGAAGGTAAAACTAGGAAGGCTCAGACTGTGTGCTTGTGGAGCTGAGTTTTACTTTTCTTAATTCTTCCTTTTCTCTCTCTTTTTTCCCCCCCTCCCTTGCCATCTGACCGTAGGCACTGCTGAAGGCAAAACACTGAGCTAGAGGCTTTGATCTTGCTCCATGATGCTGGTCATGCTGTTATGATCACCTCCTGCCAAGACCTAAGGCTACACCTCTAATCTAGTGCTCATCAAAGATCTTTCATGTGCTGTTCAGAAGGGGTTGTTGGAGTATTTTCTCACATACCTCACTTTGGTGTGTGTTCTGGTTGCCTTTAAAACCAAGGGAGAGAATTAGGACTCACAAATTCTAATTTTCCCTTTGGTAGAAGCCACAGAGAGAGGAAGCACTGTCTGATTCTTCCACTATGGTTCATCCTGGAAAATCCAGGCAATAAAGCCCCTATGAAAATGAGAGAATTTGAAAGAGGCACTAGAATGAAAGAAGTGCTTTTGGATTTTGAAATTTAAGTAGTCAGAAAATGACACAGTAGACACCATGAGTACAGAGGGAAAGACATTGTCATGAGGACCCTGCACACTCAGTCATTTGTTTCTCAGTTTCATTTCAGTGGTTTCTGTTCAATACTTGCTCCAAGAATTTAGGCAACTTCTTGTCTGCTAATAGGCCACGTGCATGTCAGGTGGATTAAATGAATTTTCATGGTGGTAGAGAGCAAAACCATTAATTATCAGTATTAAGTATCAGACAATGTGCAATATATATATAAATCATAGAATCATTAAGATTGGAAAAGACCACTGAGATCACCAAGTCCAACCCCAACCCATCCCACCATGCCCAGTGACCATGTTCCTCAGTGCCACATCTCCATGGCTCTGTAACACCTCCAAGGATGTTGACCCACCACCTTCCTGGGCAGCCTGTGCCAATTATCACTCTTTTGGAGAAGACAAAGGAACCATTTCCCATAAATACCTTTTCCTTTCTTTTCTGTCTGCAATTCTATGTTGATGCTTTTGCAAATTCTTCTGTAGGTCTTTTTGCCTGAGAACCTTGAGGATGGAAGAAATGTCAGATGCAGAACAGGGATTAGGCAAGCTGATGAGAGAAAAAGCATCTGCTTGCTTAAAGCTGAGATATTGTAGAAAGAGAGGATACCTTCAGCAATAAGCAAGGAGAATATAAGGACAGAGTGATAGAGAGAGGAGGGGAAGGGAAATGGAAGAAAAAACGTATTCCTAGACAAGATAAAAATGTGTTTATGATGAAGCAGTGAAGAGCAATAAAGGAATCAGACGTATAATGAAAATAAATAAATGTTGTCTGGGAAACTCAAATGTGCCATTATTCTGTGGATGCTGTCAGCTCCTGGACAGACCACAGACAGACCTGGCCTTGCAGAGAGACGGATGCAGAGTGACAGCACCACGTCCCTGCCAGATGGTCACACAGGAGCACTCTGTGAATTCATGTTAGCACAGGAATGTACTTGGAAAGAGGTCTGGCCACTCAACTCCATGTCGATCTATTTAAAAAGGCATTCAATGGCCTGGTTTTTCTTACCCTCGTTGTTCCTTGTGTTTTCTTTTCATGTCTGAGGTGTTTATTAGGTTTGAGGGCTGTACAAATGAAAACAGACAAACAGCCATCAGTTGGCAGCAGGGTTGTTTAGCCAAGCAGAGTCTATTTTGGAGATCCACCATGCTGTCATTCACCACTGCCTGGAATACAGATGTGCAGGAGCTAAATTGCATGCTCCATTTTTAACTTGTCCTCTCAGTCCTGGGGGTTGTTTGCACAGGTGAAACACTGAGGCTTTGGAGATCTGTTAGCAGAAGAGCTAACAGATATCATCCCATCCTCTGACCTGTGTGTGAGGGGAGATGTATTTCTGATTTCTGCTTCTCGAAAATGTGTTGGGGGTATTCTTAAGCCTTGTGGATCAGGGATAATTTAGGGAAGCTGGTGATGGGGGTGGCATGTTCTTGTCTCACTGAGTATGTTGGGTTTGCTCAAGGAGTAGAGCTAAAGAAAATTCACAGAGCTAGATGGCATTGGGAATATCCATGCCTTTTTCTCCTGATTCCACTGCAGTCTCTTAATCTTCTACTCCGGTGGAAATTCTGTATTCAGAGAGTGGTGAGGCCCTTGCACTGCTGCCCAGAGTTGTGGTTGCCCCATCCCTGGAGGTGCCCAAAGCCAGGCTGGATGGCTCAAGAATATAGTTTACAATATTTAGGTTCAATATTTAGGTTGTGGATGCCTCATCTCTGGACGTTTTCAAGGCCAGGCTGGATGAGGCCCTGTGCAACCTGATCTAGTGCTTGATCCAGCAGTTGGCAACCCTGCCTGCAGCAGGGGAGCTGGAAATTGATGATCTTTGAGATTCCTTCCAATAACCATTCTGTTATAAAAGCCCATTCTGTTATGTTTCTGAGGGGTGCCATCTTCCACAACTATCTGCAGGGACACCTATGGACCTCCTGGATGTGCAACAGGGACTCCTGCTGCAGCAAGACACACTCCTAAAAGTCCCTTGTTTGTGCAGAGCCACATCAAGAAATGTGATACTGGGACATTATTTGCTGAAAGTTTCTTTGTTCTCTTCTTGCTGTGCTGTGCCACTTGTATGGAATACCTACACAAACCCCACTTAAGAGATGATCTCTGTCTTTTTCTTCTCATTCAAGGAGCAATCACTCCTTCCTCACCACTAGGTGTCTGTTTGATGAGGGCTTTTTTATTTTTATTGGAGTTAGTGACAGCCCAATCAGACAACAGATGGAAGAGGGGAGAAATAGGAGACTGGCAGAGTCACAAGAAAGAGATGTTTCTCATGGCCCAGAACTCAGCTCAGTATGGCAGGAGATAAGAAAGCAACACAGATGCTCTAGGGCTTTACAAATCAATACTCCTTTGATGTACAAAAGATCAGAAAGGCAGCATGGGGGAAGTTTTGTGACATGCACTCAGTTCCAGGCTTGTCTTCACATCTCCTTGCCTCCTGAGGGACCACTCTTTGGTGTCACTTCTTCAGTGGCCTCTTGGTTGGGAGAAAGATCCATGGAGCAACTTGCCTGAAGGATATAAGACCTGAAGGCATGAATGGAGCTGACAGGGGAGAGGCAGAGAAGGGAATTCCAGTTTTCATTCCTGTGTGCCTCTTAGAACAGAAACCATTTCTTGGTACGCTGGAATGGGAAGCAAGCCCATAATGGCTCATTCTTTCATTTTACACATTTCTGATTCTTTCATTTTACACCTTTCATTTTACACCTTTCATTTTACACCTTTCATTTTACACCTGCCTGATTCTTTCCTGCTTCCCTCAGCATTTCCTCAAGATGATTTCTAAAAAATTCTATGGATTTTTAAAGAGATGTGCCCAGAAGATGTGCTCTCTTCTCAAGCCAGCTTTGACATAAATCTCTGATAATACAATAGATCTCATAAATAGCTGGCAAGATACAAGAGCTCTAGCCATGGCACTACTCAGCACTTGTGTAGTACCCAAGGGCAGAGCAATAAATATCTAAAATCTAGGAGATGTGAGCAGAGAGATGTGCTGAAATCTTGCGGATAGGCATAATGCATGTATTATGCATGTCTGTGTGTCTGCATAGCTCTGGGGGGGTCTATATAAGAAATTCAAAAATTGGCTCATACAACATCTTCTCCACCCCTGAAAGAGCATGACTTTGGCTGGGGACATCTCTATTTGAAGCCTGAGCCAGGCCAGGTAAAATACCTTTGAATTCACCTTTATGTGAGGACGTTTTTAAGAGAGTCACTCTGCTGAGTGTAACCACAGGCAAAGGAGAAAGTTTACCCAGCCCAAAGGGGAGGGCTGGGCCTTTGCTGGCTGTGAAGAGCAGGTACTGTTCCACACCAATGCTATTTCTGGAAAGCCCTGTAAGCACCTTGGTTTGTGCTAAAATAGTGTGCAGGCCTTGACTTACATCATGTTGTGAAAAGAGTCGAGTGCTTTGAGGCCAGCCTTGAGAAAGGCTGGGGCAGGAGGCACACATGGCTCTTTTGATTCCCCAAAAATTAAATCAAGGGAGAAGATCCACAAGGATGAAGGTGGATAAATATGTGTGAATCGGTGCCTCTGCTCCAGGGCTCCAGGGGGAGGTCAGCTGGATGAGAGGTTCTGCAGTGTCAAAGTGGTGCAGGAGAGCTGCTGGTGCCTCCTGGCACTGCATGGAGAAGTTAATGCTGCATGTCAGGGCTGTCCTGCCTCCCTTTGGACCACGCTGGGTGATGCCACCTAGAAATTAAAGCCTCGTTTTTCTCTATGACTTTAGCTTACAGTCATACCTAGCATCAAGAAAGGATTAAAGCTAAAACCTTTACCCCAGACTCCACATCCCTCATCTCTGGATGAAAAACACCATTGTAGTATTCTAGATACATTGATCTTGGCCACCTTGTCTCCTAGCACCATTTGGCAGTGCTTTGGATCATGGATTTGTGGCTCTCAAAGTCATCCGTGAGACAAGGTCCATTGCCTCTCATGGTGCATTGGCTCAGTCTCTGCTGATAGGAACTCTGAGGGGAATTTCCACATGGGAAATTGCTGTACCTATGCACCGTATGTCACTGCATATAGAACTACACACCTGCCCTTGCTGGCGTGTTGAATGGTCCAGGATGCATCCATGGCATGTGTGATGCCAAAGGTAGGCTGGGGAAAATGTCACAGCTGCTCCCCTCAGGGTAAAATCCATCCTTGGTCTTTTTCAGTACTATTTTGCAGGATGCTTTTTAAAAATAAGTCTAAAAATCAGGCCAACCTGTGGTGAGAGACGAATGCTCGTTTTGCTTCAGAAGAAGAAGTATTCAGTGGCTCTGCTGATATCTGGCTGGCATGTGGTGTCAATCAATGAATCTCCCAGGCATTACCCCAAGACATGGCTCCTATTGTCCACAGTGCTGAGGATTTATCAGTTATTGCTCTATGGATCAGCCCTCCAGATACCTTCTCTCCATCCCTCATCTTGTTCTTCCCTGCTCTCCAGTCGCAAAGAAATTCAGCTGTTTCTGGGGGTGTGCAAGGAAAGCTGGGGATGCCTTGATTAAAGATGCAGCTTCAGTTATTTGTTTAGGAATATATGGTGATGGGGCTGAAATAAAGGCTATTTTGGATAGCTTCACAGAGCCTTCATTCACTCTCTTTGACTGGATCACATAAAGGGCTACTGAGCAGATAAACTTTTAATGAATGTGAATTCCTCTCTTAATTAAATTACAGGAAATTAAAAAAGACGTGTTTCATGGACTGGTGGGGAGAAAAATAGTGTTATTTGTCTCCCGAAAAGCAGTCAGTTTTTCAGCTTGGATTTCTCTCTCCTTCCTCCAGAGTGCACAGGGGAAACATGCAGACATCCACGCTTGCTTGGAGCTCAAGAGACAGGTCTGTTCTCTGAGGGACAGAAGCAATTCTCTCACCAATGTGACAGGGTATATTCCCCCAATGACTGCATGTCAGGAAGGGCTACTGTATATTTAAGTCCCTTTTGTATGGAAACCAGGGATCATCTCTACCAGAAAAACCTACACTCTCAAAAGACAGAATTCATTTAAGGTCCCTACTGGAATTTTAGCTGTTTGCTGTAAAAACATTACTTAGCAAGGAAGGAGATGTGATCTCTTCAAAGACTGTGCTTCAGCAGAAAAGCATTCAAAGTTTGAAGGTGCTTCTCTGGATGCAGATGAGGCATCACCCTTCCCAGCGTCACATAGCTGTCCTCTCCTATGCCCATAGGTGAAGTTGGCTGTTTTGAGGGATTGATCCCTCTCCAGGTTCAGCACACAAGATCTCTGGGAGGTGAGTAGGGACTCCTGTGCAGAACCAGCTTGACCTCATCCAAAGTTTGCAGTGTATTTTGTCTTTCAGTACAGCTAATAGCTCCATGCTATGTGCTCTCACACAATCATAGAATCCTTAGAGTTGGAATGGGAATGCATTCATGAAAGGGGGAACAGCTGGTGGGAGTATCAAAACCTCCTGAAGAATCAGTTTGTTTTGAAGCCTCCTGAGGTCAGGTTTGATCATCTCAAAGCAGGGCCTTGGCCCCTGATACAACACTGTTTTTCTCTGCTAGCTGAATACCTTGATACTCACAGGGAAATTGTCCTCTTCCAATGCCTGAGACCAAGGACAAACCTCATCTCTCCAGACCATGCCAGAATATTTGAAAAGGGAGACAGAGCCATGGGTCATGGCTGGGAGAGAGGATCTGATGTTAATATGACCATAAATAGGTCTCCAATATCTGATAGGAGATGCTTGCAAAAATCCCACTTCAAAGTGTCTGGTGCTCTATCTAAAGAGACACAGAAATATTTATCTGCAAGGAGGAAGTCTTTTTAATTATGTTTCTTCCTTTTCCTTTGCTACTTTTATAGGCTTTGATGAATATTTTTCAGACAGATGTTCAGTCATCATTATTTTGGGAAGCATCCTCCCAGCATGCATCAAGTGACCCAGGAGGCCCTGCTGAAAGGAGGTCTTACATTGCCTGGAGCACTTGTCATAGAATCATAGAATCACAGAATTATTAAGGCTGGAAATGATCACAGAATTCAACCCCAACCCATCTCACCATACCCACTGACCACATCCCTCAGTGCCACATCTCCACAGTTCCTGAACACCTCCAGGGACAGTAACCCCACCACTTTCCTTTTCTCAAAGGTCTTACTGAATGTAGCTTAAGACTGCACAGCAATGGAGTCTTAGGTCTTCCTGAGGTTGAGTTCATACTGCAAGCTGCTGAGCGTACCAAGCAAATTACCAGTGCAAGATGTCAGCCAAGGAGTTCATCAATAGTCCTGCTGCAACTACTCAAGGATGATCATTTTTCTTCTGGAAGTAGTTACCTTGCTACGCTTTATCACTGAACACTCTGGATTCTCTTTCGTTTCTCAGGAGTGAAAAACATCTGGGATCCTTACATTTTTTTCACCTCCCCATAGGAACATGCAACGAACACAGACTTGCAAGGTGGAAAAAATACCTGTCTCCTAACTGCTCCAGTGCAAAGTTCAGCTTGATTGTAGGAATACTGACCAGAAATATCCTGCAATTGATGATGGAACAGGAAAGCTTATAACTTATTCAAAACTTCAGTAACTATGTTCCATCTGCCTCGATGTGCTCATTGTTGGTTGTAAATGGTAACTGCAACCTTGAGCACATCATAAACCACTCTGGCAGCAGTAACAATCCTGTCAACTGTCTGGCCAAGTCGCTAGAGGGACATTATTCCATGTGATTAAAAATTGAATGTCAGCTCTGCAGTGCCACTGTGAAAGCCCTGGAAAGGTTTATTTCAAAGGAGGTTATGTGAAATCATTTTTCAATTAGGGGTTATTATTATAATTTTATAAGATGGTATATATCTCACAATAATGTGCTGCAGTATTTGGTAAGTTGAGATGTAGACACATGAGCAAAACTCTACCTTTAAGTACTAATGAAGACTATAATTTTATGATTTATATTTTTAATACATTTAATACAGATGTGTGAATAATAAATAAATGAATAAATGAAAGAACAATCACAGGCCAGAGGAAAACAAAAATCATTTGTTTGAAGGTCGCCTTGGTACAGTAGGAATGAAAACATTTTGAAGCTCTATGAATTGTTTCATTGCAACATGGGAGCTTTCAAACTTTTTCTTAATCCTTGATGGTTTTGGACTGAAAAGCTGAGGCTTCAGAAGGGAATCTGATGGACTTGTTTGAAAATGTGGCAGAGATTCCTCAGCACTAAGGCAATAAGACCAAAATGGCCACACCAACTAGCCATAGACCACCCATAAAGATGGCAAGGGATGGTAGGCACTGATCTTATCTGTGTCTTGTAACCAGAGAAAGGTTTAATACAGCACAGTATATCAGTGGGGATGAAACTGCATCAATTGTGCCTTCAGAAAAGAGAATCTGAAGGGAGCAGAAACCCACTGTCTGAAACTTTCTACCACTTTAGAGCCACACAAATAGAGACAAGAACTGGGAAAAGTTTGGAGAGAGTGGCAAGAATTACCCAAACTAAGGAGGGAGGATTGTGTGAGTAAAGACACTTCCAAGTTTTTGGACTTCACTATCAGTACTGACGGATTAACTCATTCAGTATATCCTTGAAGAATCCCAAAGATGTAGCCAAGAAACATGGAAACTTTGAACTTTTGACTCAAAACTCGATGTGTGTGGATTGGAAGATGTTGCAAATTACAACTTAGGCTTTCTCTGGTTTTATGTAGCACATGGTGTTATCTTAGGTAATCAATGGGCTGTGGGTTTGTTTTGCATGAGACAACTGTCTTCTGGTCAGCATTATTTGAATGCAGGGTCCTGCTAGATGACACCTTGCTTCTTTGGGGTGCAGCACGTGGGATCATTCATTGCTCTGTGGGCCCTCCAGAGTAGGCAGAAATGATGGAAAGAACTGCAGGCTGATGTGTCATGTTCACAGAATGAGAACACATGTGTGATGCTACTCATTAAACATGGAAGATGCTGGACTGTCTATAGAGGAGATGTGTGGTGCTGATCCTGGTGGCACAGAAGACAGTGGAGGGCAGTGAAGGATCTGAGCTCCTCTTCTCACGGTCACAGTAACTGAACTAGATGCAGATCCAAGCCCAGCTGCATGTTCAAATACTTCTTGTTTTCAAGAACACATTTGCTAAAGATTAGTGGCAAATATAGCTTCTGTGCAGCCCTGGAGGAAAGTAACAGAGGAAAGACTGAGAGCTGTGGATCTTAATAAAGGAAGGGGGAGAAAAATGTATTACAAATGGAAGAGGTTTTCTGCCTCCTCCTACCACTCCCTTGATGGGGGCAACCACAGATTACTTTGAAGTCCAGTCCTTGAGGCTCGTTGCAACCATTTGTGCTCAGCCCTTCCAACAAAAGCACACTCTCTTGGTGGCAAGAGACTTGGCCCAGGAGCAGATGGCAGGCTTTTTGCATTAAGGAAAGAGCTGTGAATGATTTTGCCTTTATCACCACAAAAGGAACTGTAAATCCCTCAGAGTTATGGATTTTGGTCCTGCAACTTGATCCCCCAAAACCAGTCATTTAACTTAGGATAAATCTTCTCATCATTATTATTATATGGTTTGTTGCTTTATTTTAAAAAAGAAAGAGGGAGAGAGAGGGAGAAATTGGCTCTAACATTGAAAATAATATTTGCAGCCAGAGTTATTTTATGTATATTGCTTTGCCTAACTGTACTCCATAAGGATATGAAAGAACCGGAAGCCTCAAACCAGATTGCTCCACTAAGACATGGAGTTTAGCCCATCTCTTGGCACTGGTTAGAAAGTTAATATTTTCTCTTTCTTCTTTCCTGACTGAATTTAGTGTAGCAGAAGGTCTAAATCTCAACTGCAATTTAAGATCCAGGCTGGCAGGCATTTTACCCTACAAAATCATTCCCTGCACATTTTTGGTCCTGGCTGTTTCCAGCTCCTTCACACTCATCCATTTGATTCCTGCCTCATTTTGCTGCACATTTGTAGAGTTTGAAAGTTTGTAGACTTGCTTCATCTCAGAAATCTAAGGTGCTGCTGCGGCTGTGCAGCCTGCTTTCAACAAGTACTTGCTTGGTGTTAGCTCATCAAGTTTGCAAATAACACAAAACAGGGAATGTCTCATGTGTCAGAGGATTGTGCTGATGTCCACAGGGTCCTGGAATGTAGAAATGAGATGATGGGAAACTCTCAGAGTTCAACAAGGAGAATGGTAGTGTCTTGCCCCTCAGAAGGAACAACCCCAGGCACCAGGACATGCTGGGGACTACCCAGATAGAAAGACAAAAAGGACCTGGGCATCCTGGTGGACACCAAGTTGAACATTAGGCAGCAATGTGCCCTTCCCATAAAGGAGGAGGATGCAAAGCATTAATGTTTTGGTCAAGAGAAGTGATCCAATCCCTCTGCTCAGCAGAAGCCACACCTGGAGTGCTGGTCTAGTTCTTGTTCCCCCAGCAAAAGGGAGACCTGAACACACTGGAAAGAGTTTGGTAAAAAGCCACCAAGATGATGAAAGGACCAACTCTACTGGGAAAAGAGGATGAGAAAGCTGAGGATGCTTCACATGAAGCAGAGAAGATTCAGGAGAATCTCACTCACCCATGGCCATAAATCCCTGCAGGGGCATGAAGTCAGGCTCTGCTCAGTGGTACCTAGTTCTTGGACAAGAGACACTGGGCACAAAACACAGAAGATTCCCCATGTGCACAGGGAAGCACTTCTGTGCTGTGCAGGTGCTGGAATATTGGCAAAGGTAGGCTGCCACATCCTTAGAGGTGTTCAAGGCCAGGTTGGATAGGGCTCAGGGCATCCTGGTCTAGTATTAAACATGGACGTTGGTGGCCCTGCATGTGGCAGGGGAGTTGGAGCTTGATGATCCTTGGGGTCCCTTCCAACCCAAGCCATTCTATGATTCTATGATCCTATGAAAGGGAACCAGAAAGGTTGCGTTGTCTTCTCCCTGAAGAACTCCAAAAGTTGTACATTAACTGTACATTAACCTTCCCTTGCTGGCTCTGTTATAGTTGCCTGGATGAGGAAAGACAGCTAAGTGAAATGTTAAAATGAGCCCAGAGAATTTTAACATGACTGGATTAGGGAGGTTTATGCTGGCAAGGTGAAGTCCTTACAAACAACAAGAGGGTACATTACGTGTTTGGGCTACCCTGCTCTCAACATCCTTAAGACTCACTTAATAACTTGTCCAAAGTCTGTTGCACAGGCAAGAACTGAATCCAGATCTTCTGGATCTTGAATTCCTGATGCCACATAGTCACATGTCCATAGCCTCAAACAGAGGCAAGGACTTTCTGAATGGCTGCAATTGGTTCATCTGCCTTTTTGGAGAAGGATAAAGATCTGCATCAAACAGCTGGAGCTGCTCTTTCTGAACTGTTGGACTGACCCAAAGCCAGAAATAACTAAAAGCAAAACTAACATCTTAATGTCCTCTCTTGGGTACTGGGAGGATCTCATTTAAAACAACGGCTTGTGCTTTGCTAAAAAGTAATAACGTTTTCAGTTAACTTGTGACCAAAATCTACCAGCAGATAATATGGGTATACAGTCAGCCTTTGATTATGTCACCATACCATGAATCAGAATCACAAAAGAAGACTTCATTTCCTAGAAGTACCATGTTGCAACCAGGCATGGATTTATGAATGAAATTAAGGAGGAATAAATTCTTCCTTTTACTCTCTTTGGTCATCCAGCACAGTTCTTGCATCAAGCCAGGGGATGAGGAGATGACAGCCACAGCTGCATGGCCACATGCACCTTTGCATCTGTGATGCTCATTAGGCACTGAGGTGCCTTCTTACTGGGAGCACTTTGTGAGGCTCTTTAGGTGGGTCCTACTTGGTTCTGTAGCTCCCTAATGCTGACCCATTTCAGCAAGGTCTTAGATTGCTGCAGTGCTGTAAGGATGGGCAGGAGTCCAGCATTACAGCTGAGTTACGACACCCCTCAGATATGGTCAGAATGAACTCACTTCTGTGCTGAGACTGCAGTACTCATCTTCTGGACTGGTGATGGACAGGACATCAGAGCGTGGGTCTCTCTATACCCACTTGCACTGGTTCCTCTTTACACGTTCATCAGGCCCACCCTAACACTCTTCAGAGCTAATACTGAGGATCCTGCCCTCCACCAGAAATGTCAGCCACTTATGCTTCCACCAAATGCTTCCACCTTTTTGGAAAGGGTTTGCTTTAGTCAATCCTATCTCCACTTTTAGAGGGGAAAGGAAGTCATGATTTTATCTGGGAGAAAAAGCAAATGATGCCCAACGTGATATAGCTTATCCTCCTATGTAAGTATATCCTAAAAGAGAAAATTAGAACCCATTAGGGTTTGTACCCCCATTAGGGTTTTAATTAGGGCCAACCACTAGGCACATCTTTGAAATGTCAAACAGTCAGGAAGGGAATCTGTTTCAGTAGCATCTCTTTATTCCCACAAAACAAACTTCTCCATAGATGTCGTTATCCATCCATCCATCACTGTCACAGTAAACACAGCACACACATGCACACTCAGACATGTAGAATTCAGTACCCTTCAATCATTTTCAACTTGTTCAACATGTTCATTCTCATGTTCAGTCATTTCCTACGTACGCATTCACTAAATGATGCTTAGCAGTTATGATATGTTTCTTCAAGAGAACTCCCCTCTATTTATATTATTTACCTGGCAGTAAGCTCACTGCAATCATTTACAATGGAAAAAGTTATTGAGATGGATGTCTATACAGATGGTAAGACTCCCAAATCATTGTAGTGAGTACTCAGATCTTATGACTCTTGGATGGGATGAAAACCCTCACACTCCAGGATATCTGCCAGCTGTAATAGATGAGGTCAAGAGGAGAGCAAAGGGAATAAGTTTTCTTCAGCTTGGTGGATGAAGTAGAAAAAAAAAGGGTGGCAGGAAAAAGGGTTTCATCTTCATCTAAAATACAATATTTTGGCAATTTTCCTAGTTGAAGGGCATTTAGGAAAGGATGTCCTGGAAAGAATTCTGGAAAATGTATGAGGCAAGCCCGAAACAAAGCATTTCATTTAACACTCAAGATACTTAACACTTCTCTTTATCGTCACATTTCAGGAAGAAAAGATCACATTACAGTTAACCACGAGCAACTTTTACTAAAAGTTTGATCAGACAAGTGTATTTTTACCTTTCCTTAACATTTTACTCTTTTCAATAGTTTAAAAAGCATTTTATCTTTTTTTTTTTTTTTTTTTCATCTTCAATAGCCATTTGGATTTGAATGAATTTGGAAACCATTTTTATTCTTTGAAAAGCCTCTTCCTCAATCGAGGTGTTATTCTCAGAGAAATGTCCAGTTTTCAGCCAAAATACATACTTCCTCCACAGACAAATTATCTCTTCACTGTTCAGCACAGGTTCAGGCAAGTTATTTCCAGAACAGCTGGCCATTACTAGAGAGAGTGCTGAAAAGTCATTGGAGATGCACTAAACCCCTTGTTTTCTCATCTACAGGCATTTTTCTTTCTCTGCCTGAAAACTATAAGCACATTCAAATGTTTTCTTTGTTAGCACAAACGATTTTGTGTATTCCATGGGAACTTCCACTGATAGTTGTATTTCTACTATCCAAATCATGTTCATTATTTATTATTCATTGTTCAGATTCATAGTAGTGTTAATAGAATAAATATTTATTAAAAAGCCCCTGTTGTCTAGGACACAGAAGCAAAGAAAGCAGAAAACAGCTTGAGTGAAAGACCACTCTCCATCCCAAAAACTTGCCCTAATTGTGGTTGGATCCCATGTTCCTATCTCCTGATGATGTGAAGAATGTTATTACAACAGATTTATGTGGTAATTTGTAGTGAAAACAAAACTCCGGACTTCTTTATAAATGATACTGGGAAAAAAAAAAAAAAGACAAAATGAAGTAGAAAGTCTCTCTCTTTTGGAAATCTCTACCACATTTCCTTCTATTTTTAAAGATGGATTTACTGGGAATTGGAAGGAGCTGATGTGCCATCGTGTCCATAAGACAGAAAATGTACTGCCACCAGAAAAGCTGTTATCCACAACTCTTGCACGATGGGGAAAGGGCTGAATTTGTGTTCCTGACTGAGTCTGTCCACTACCAGTATCAGATTGATGCAGAGGCTGATGACCCTGAAAGGGCTGGAAAGCTCAGCTGCCAAGGATGACTTTTATTCACACTCAGTAGAAGTGTTCTGAACCAAGAAGCACATAACTGAACCAGAGACTGAGCATCGCCATTCCAAAGGGAACATCCTCACACACTGACCCACGTCTGTCTTCAGGCATATTTACCTCTTTAGAATCATAGAATCATTACAATTCAAAAAGACCTCTCAGATCCCCCAGTCCAACCCCAACCCACCCCCACCATGCCCACTGACCACGACCCTCATTGCCACATCTCCAAGGTTCTGAAACACCTCCAGGGACCGTGACTCCATCACTTCCCTGGGCAGTTTATATTCCTTTAAAGTGACTTGTTTATGTTATGGGCCTGGTCTAACATTTCTTGGTGTTGGCAGAAAAGCTCTCAGTGACAGCAGTCAACTCAGGCTGTAGGATGCTTATGGAGGGCCCTGTATGTACTGTCTGTGCTAATCTTGCAGAAGAGTCAGCCCAACTGGGCTGCTGGAAATTGCCAAGTAGAAAGCAATGGTTTGTGCTTTTAAAGGGGCAAATCAGCCTTTTTAGACCCCAAACTGCCATAAACCTGTCTGTCCCTTCTTTCTTTTGTCTAAAACTCTCTCTCTTGTGCTATGGTTCATTAAGAAAGGCCCAGTATTGCTCTTCGTAGTGTTCGATGTACTCAGAGGGAACTGGATCCAGATCTGTGCTCTCATAACTGGCTCTTGTTAGAGTCACCATGACAGGTTGGGAAAGGAGCCCAGAGCAGAGAGGTCCTTGCCAAGCAGGGCAGGACATCTCCTGGGCTGTGCTACACAGGAGCTCAAGTCTTTTCAGAAGCACTTGTTTATTTCCCCTTAGCTCTGAGCTCTTCTGGCCTTTTGCTTTATTTTTATACTGTCTCCATCTGGTGTTGGTCTTTTCGCCTACATCAAGCTGCCAGGAGGAGGGCCTGTCTCCAAACCACATCCTTACAGGCACAAGTGATGAGCTAAGGTGCAGGAACGCTAAAGGGATGGCAAATTTTGTGAAAGTCAAATGAATCACTCCAGGACCTGCGGACTAAAGAAGAGGAAATAATTCTCTGTCCCAACTATAGTGATATCTCCAGCTCTCCACCACTGCTCAAACTGCATCATCATCTCATCCTCTCCTTGCCCTCCATTATGGTGGATGCCCCGTCCCTGGAGACATTCAGTCAGGCTGAATGAGGTTCTGAGCACCTGATGGAGCTGCAGGCGTCCCTGCTCATTGCAGGGGAGTTGGACCAGATGGCTTTTAATGGTCTTTTCCAACTCAAACTATTCTATGATTCTACAGTTCTTTATACTTCACTGTTCCTCTGAATCATCCAGCCTTGTCTTCCCACACATCACTCACATGCTGCCTTGGGCTTGCTGCACACTGCTGGGCCTTTTTGCCCATACCTCCCCTTCCCAATCCCTACACCTGAATCCAGCAGCTGGATAGTGGCTAAAGGAACAGGACAGGTGCTCAACAGAGCAGTGTTAGGTGATCTGCTATTATGCAGCATAACTACACTTTCCTTCACAAAACCAAGTAAATTTGTATTAAACTACCAAGGGAAGCAAAATGTGTTTAGATGAAAACCACAGGCAAGGAAAGACAGATGCACAAGGATGAATCCAGGCTTAAGTGACACTGAATACTTTCATTTACCCATCTTGATAGGTATGAAAGGTTGATAGGAAGAGAAGTAATGGCCTTACGCTGCACCAGGGGAGGTTCAGATATTAGGAAACATTTCTTCTCCAAATGAGTAGCAATGCATTGGCACGGGCTGTCCAAGGAGATGGTTGGGTCACCATCCCTGAAGGTGTTTCAGAACTATGGAGATGTGGCACTGAGGGACGTGATCAGGGTGGTGGGGGTGGGTTGGAGTTGAACTTGGTGATTTTAGTGGTTTTTTCAACCTTAATGATTTTATGATCTAATAATGATGAAGACTCCAAATTTTTAAGGGTGGCCAATATAAAGGCAAATGTGGGGTCGCAGATGAGTTGTATGCAAATGTCTGTACCACAACCCACTGCAGTCTCTACCCCATCTCTGAGCTTGACTGCAGGAAGTGGAGAAGCATCTGCCAAAATGCTTGAAGGCCCTGCTTTAAGCCAGATCACTGTTAAGATTTGTCAGAAGTTATTTCTTATGCAAATTCACTGAGAACAGCTGGAAAAGAAATATATGCATACGTGTATTAAAAAGAGGTAACTCAGGACAATACCCAGATCCAGCTCTTAGATGGATGCTCTTAGACATGGGAACAAACTGAAATCTCATTTGGGGCAGCCATGAAATACAGAGGTTGTAACAGAGATACGGATTTGGGCATGGGAAAGTGTCTAGAATTTATCCTGAGATCTTTACCAGCTCACATCCCTGATTTGTGAAATACTGCTTTGCACTTTAAGATTTGGTGAATTCTCCTTTTTTAATTTTTTGTGCATGTACACATTGTTTACATTTTTCGGCTCAGACATTTTTGCCTTGAAACCACAAACATTCCACTCCTGTGGTATATGAGGTTGCAGGCCTTCAAATAGCCTTGGTTCACATCCCTCACTAGGTTCACCTATATTTGCATTCTGCTGATTGAGCCTTCATCTAAAATGCCACGTTTTCAGGGTTTTCCCACCAATATGGAGTAAGAAGCTTCTTTTTCTTTTTTTTTTTTTTTCTTTTCCTGCTTTTTAATGAAGCACGATATTTTAAGTAGTCACAGGAATCCAGAAGCTGGAACTATTGGGGAAAAAAAAGAGGCAGACTTGCAATAATAAATTGGCAGTTATAGAAAAGCAGGCCTGTGGTTTGCTATTTATACTTGCGTCTGATCTGTTTGGCTCTTGTCTGAACTAGATCATTGAGGGGATTGCTGTTTTATTTGTAATGCACCAAACATATCTTTGGTATGAAAATTATCATCGTACAGATGTGCTCCTTGGGTTGCATCCTGCGCACACATACCTCATAGTAAATCAAAAACAGCTTCAAGGAACGAAGCAGATTTACATGGAAGCAAAATTAGAGCCTATCTTCGTGCCCACTGTATATATTTCTATCAGGCTCTGAGATTTGTTTGACTTCCTATGATTGAACGCTGAGCTAATGTTGATACTAGCAGCCAATGCAGATGAAATATTGCCAGAGCCGCTGTCAGCTTGCATTTAACCAAAGCTGATGGGTTGTTCTTGGGGTGGGATTCAGCTCAGGTAATTTCTGCATTTGAGCCATTCAAACCCAGACTCAGCAGAGGATCTGCACTCTGTGCAGTGATATGAAGCAAGGAACAGAAGTTTCCAGTTTAATTTTTCTTCTCCCCTTTATCCTCCCGTCATCTCTTTTGATGAACTGCAAAGTTTGATTGGGCTTTCAGAATTTTAGTTCCTTATTTTGAATGAGAACATGATCACAGTAAGAAAAAATAAATAAAAACAGAAATGTATGGAATTCTTTGTGCCCATTACTCCAGAATAAAGAGCTTTTTGTGCAGAAGAGTGGCAGCAAATCTCACTCAATTCTGATGGTGGAAACCATATCTTCACCACTAAGATCTGGGGAGTTTTTGCCTGTTTTCTTATTTCATTTTATATTTTTTTCAGTCAAATGACTATCTGAAGAGCTCAGTTTCTAAGATTAGGCAGAATACTACGTGACAGAAAACGGAGATACTTATACTCTCAAATCATCCTTGGAAATGTCTATTTATTCCAGAAATTGTGGGCACTTTCACGAGATGCTTCACAAGCTCTCACAATTACTTTCTCTTCTTGGGGAGGAAATGGCCTTCCAGTACTTGAAGAGAGCATATAAATAGGAGGGAGAATGGCTGTTTATGAGGTTGGATAGTGACAGGATAAGGGGAATGGTCTTAAACTGTGACAGGGGAGGTTGAGGTTGGATATTAGGAGGAAGTTTTTCACACACAAGGTGGTGAGGCACTGGAACAGGTTGCCCAAGGAGGCTGTGGATGCCCCATCCCTGCAGGCATTCAAGGCCAGGCTGGATGTGGCTCTGGGCAGCCTGGTCTGCTGGTTGGCGACCCTGCACATAGCAGGGGGTTGGAACTGGATGAGCATTGTGGTCCTTTTCAACCCAGGCCATTCTATGATTCTAAGATAGAATGGAGAGCAAACTCTGGAAACTTCCTCCCTCCTCCCCCCCCTTTTTTTTCTTAAGCTGTCCTAGAAATAAGCAAACGCTACATTTATTTTCAGAACTTTCTGCAGAATTCTCCTTGATTTTCCCATAAATTCTGAAATACTTCATGAAATTAGTCATCAGCACTACCCCATTTTGCTGTTTGAGATGCAGCGTTTTAAAAAAGACAAGGACAGCTGCTTCTTAATACTCAGCAAAACTTCTTTTCTTAATCAAAGCGCATTCTGTCTGTGTTCAAATGGGGCTGTGTAACACTTTTCCTATTAGTGGGAAACTTCAAACGCTTGTTTCAACTTGAAACAAAGAATATATTTGTTAAAGCAAATTTCCCATAACATGAAAATGTTGAGTTTTGACCTCCTGGACTTGACATAGTGAATGCTTATCTCTATGCACTGAACTGCACACGTCAAGGGATCTACTGATTTCTCCAGCAATTTAGCAGTGGTACTGTGTTGTACCAGTATGATAATCTGTATCTCTTCAGGATGCACTACACTCTGATTTTTCTGCATTATGAGCCATTTATTTTCTTCAGCATTAATCTTAATCCTAGAAGCTGTATGTGGCAGAAGAGCCCAGAAAAGTGAAAAAGCAGGGAGTACAGAACAGTTCAATAAAATCACTATTTTTGAAATAATGATACAAATATCGATCACTATTATTGAATAATGATCTGTCAGAGTGTCTCATTCACAATGCTATGGCAGGCCAGTTCAGGTGTTGCGTGGATCCTAACCCTCTGGTGAGTATATATATTTCATTTCCTTTAAGAAGACATCAGTGAACTGATTGACCAAATAGAACACAATCAACCTTTGACATAGCAAAAATAATATGGTTTCAATCTGACCATTCAGAACAATCTTATTAAAAAGATGAGTGAAATGTGGCAGGGGAAACTAGCTTAACGGGAGAGGATTTTTAATCAGTCACCAGACAGTGTAACCCTGGGTATATTTTTTACATTACAGCTGCTGAGACACATAGGATAGGATTTATCTTCTCTATATTTAGCAATCTAAGTGCTAGACAACTGGAATCTCAGCTATCTGAGGGATTAACTTAGACAAATTTTGCGTAATGGGCTTTAGATAGGCAAATTTTCCCAATAATACTGCAGGATCTGAAGGTTCAGAACTCTGGAATAGGTGAGTGAAGGAGTTGGACAGTATGGCATAAAGTTTCTTAGTGCTGGATTCAAGCCGTTTAGATCCAGAAAATGAGTTTGCTTCATCAGATTGGAGGATAAATCATAGAATCATAGAATGGATTGGGATGGAAGAGATCTTACAGATAACCTAATTGCAATCCCTCTGCCATGGGCTGGCTGTTCCCAGTGGGTCAGGCTGCCCAGAGCCCCATCCAACCTGACCTTGAGCACCTCCAGGGATGGAACATCCAGGACTTCTCTGGGCATCAGTTCCAGTTCCTCACCACCCTCTGAATAAAGAATTTCTTCCTAATGTCTAACCTAAATCTCCCTTCCTTTAGTTTAAAGCCATCCCCCCTTGTCCTATTACCATTAGATTGCATAAGAAGTCAGTCCCCCTCCTGTTTAAGCACTAATATCCTTACCCACGTTCAGTCCCAGCCAAGCAATCAAAACTTGTCAACCTATTCTCACATCTAATCATCTGCCAAACAAATGAATAAGCAGACAAAACCTCTACACAACAGCAGCAAAGAAATACATCTACCAAAACTGTGGCTTTATTATTTAATATTTTTTCCCTAGAGGTTGAAGAATTAAAGTTATGCAAAAACACTTGGACAAACTTTGTCAGAGTGGGTCAGCTTCAATCAGGAATTTCACTGGCATAGAATCATAGAACCAAAGAATTATTAAGGTTGGAAAAGACCTTTAAGACCCCCAACTCCAATGCCAACCCACCCCCACCATGTCCACTGACCATGTACATCAGTACCACATTTCCACAGTTCTGGAACAGCCCCTGGGCAACCTGTACCAGTGTATTACCACTCTTCCTGAGAAGAAATTATTCCTAAAATCCAACTTGAACCTCCCCTGGTGCAACTTAAAGCTATTACTTCTCATCCTAATGAAATCTAATCAAGCTGCAATGTGTATGTTGTTACTGACAATAAATTTGCAAGGCTCTATCGGTCTTTGCAATTTTATGCTTTTAATTATTGCTGGACCAACAGTGGAATGAGAAAAGAGAAGCTGTGAAACCTCCCATGTAAAGTGCTCAGCATTAGAGATCCAGGTGTTATATTTGTGTCACCATATGCAAGCAACTGGTATCTCCTGGAGCTGGAAGAATTCCTAAAGTGGCAGTAGGACAGGCTTAGAAATCTCATCTGAAATGCTGCTCTAAGAGAGTACATCTGAAATACTGAGGGGCTTTACCCTCTGGGTCCTGCTTTTGTCAATAGGAATTAGGAACTCCATTAGGTTTAAAATACAATGTTTTGAAAAATGTTTAGACTGAGGACGGCTTCAGTCCTGCAGTATTTTGAGAACTGTGTATCATCATATGGAAAAGTGATCACTAAATAAATCTCTCTTGCTTTCTCCCTGCTCTTATGGGAACATCAATTTTTATTCCAGTATTACGCACGCTCTTTCATGGTGCTTATGTAAAAGTAATAGTTTTAATTAAAACAGCTGTTATCTCTAGTTCTGATAAGAAAAATAGATCCCCTGCTCATTAGTTTTTCTACATTTACAGGAAACACAGATAAAGGAAATTCTTCACCAACCCCTTGTGAACTTCAGATAGACTTCATTACATGTAGAAGAATTCTCTCATTAGCTCACAAACAGTTTATTCAACTTGCAAACTGACATGAACATTCATAGCTTGAGCAATATGTTTTACCAACCTAGTTTTCATAACTTTTGACCTCTGTTCCCTTCCTCATCCTTCTGCTCCTTGCCCCAGACTTCTTTTTGGGCTTATTTCAATGAGCTGCTACCCCCTCTGATCCTAGTAATCCGAAGCATGGACATGTGAGAAAGCAGGTGGCTGAGGGACCCCAAGAAAGAGAAGATGGGTTCAAAGTGAAAGCAGGGTCAGTTTCCCACTCCTCTGAAGACTTTTATTTTCTTAATTCTTTTCATGAGGAAAATTGCTCTAGTTTTGTTGTTTTCCACAAGATCTTAGTGATCTGCTCCTCCCATTGACCTGAGGCTCCACTAAACTATGCTTCTTGAAACATCAAACTGGATTAAGCAGTGGTTAATCCCCAGAGATCCAGCAGCTTTGTGAACAGCAATAGGAACAGAAGCACCACCACGTTATCTACGCAGTGGGTCAGCTATTCAGCAGCTGAAGAAAAAAGGGCACGATGTCAACATCTCCTTGTAAACAGTTCGTTATGTTCTTTATATCTCAGCGTTTACTTTTCCCACTGGCTTCTCTCAAATTAGCTAATTACTTTTATCGCAGGCTAAGTATGCAGTCAAAGGGTTACAGTTGCCACCCCAGTTGTGCTTTTTAAGCCTTTGCAGCTGACACGCTGTGTTTATATTCAGGCCCACTCACCCACATCCTTGGTGATGCACTGGAACAGGTTGCCCAAGGAGGCTGTGGATGCCCCATCCCTGCAGGCATTCAAGGCCAGGCTGGATGTGGCTCTGGGCAGCCTGGTCTGCTGGTTGGTGACCCTGCACATAGCAGGGGGTTGGAACCAGATGAGCATCGTGGTCCTTTTCAACCCAGGCCATTCTATGATTCTATGATGACTTCGCATCACCTGTGTCAGGGAGGCAAAAGGAAGAGGAAGAAGCCCAGTTAAAAAAGAGTCAAGACCAGTGGGGACATGGGATGGCTTCAGAAAGGAGAGGAAAGTCATGAAAACTTAATTCTGGAGCCACAGGAACTAAATTCAGCCTGGATTTATCAAGGCGAAGAAGGGAAGGAATGGGGTCTAAGAATTCTCTGACTAAAACTAGGAAAAGGGCAGGTGTAAGTTTCTATGTAAGAAAAAAAAAAAACACTTCTGGTCTTTTGTTCTTGTGCATGTATTATACTACTCTGAATCTAACTCAGCCTCATGTTATATCAAAGCATCAGAACTGCCCTATCTCTAGGCAAAAGCCCTGAGCAGCAGCCTGATACTCCCTCACACTTTCACATTCTCCCTGTTGTCCACCAAAACATTTATGGACATACCTTTCCTTCTCTTTGCACTTTCTTGCGTTCCTGCCAAGGATACTTTGAAGCACAAACATTCAAGTCCTTCTTCCTGAAGCAAACATGTGCTGTTTGTTCCTCTTCCCCTCCCTCCAATATATTTGTACAAGTTTCTCCAGAATGAATATTATTTTTCCTCAGATGTTCATTTTAGTTGAAGTTCTCAACGTATGCACATCTGTGCATCCAAACTTCAGATGTAATTTCTCCCTACTTCATGTTGATGCTGTGATACAACACAACTTCCGAGGGAGGTGCAGTCAATTCAAAAATCCAAATCCAGCAATTTCCCCTCACAAAAGCCATCAGTGTTCACTCTACCTGCTTACTGCAACTTGCCTGAAGAACTGAGCTTTACATTCTAAAAGTAGAAATGGAATCACATCAAAGACCTCAAGATCATAATAAAAACAAACCAGTGAAGTAAAAAGTCAAGAGTGCCTGAATGCAAGGTAGAATAAAACTATAAAATCATTAAGGTTGGAAAAATCCTCTCAGATTCCCAAGTCTAACCCCAACCCATACCCACCATGTCCACTGACCACATCCCTCAGTGCCACAGGGCTCTACAACACCTCCAGGGATGGTGACCCCACCACCTCCCCAGACAGCCTGTGCCACTGCATCACCATTCTTTTGGAGAATAAATGTTTCCTAACACCCAACCTGAACCTCCCCTGGCAAAATTTAAGGCCAATCTATTCAAAGTAATATACAATTTTCTCAGGGCACAAGTGATGCTGCCTGCAGCAGAAATAATGCACCTCGTAAAAGCTAAACGTCATTCAAATAAACACGTGCAAGATTACAGTAGCGTCCATCAGAGGCTTGTTTCCAAAAACTTCTAAAGAAAATGCCGAGGAACAAAAGAGCAAGAAACATGCTTGAAAAATGCTGCAATAAATGTTGTTAAAGTTTATTTTTCAATTTCATTTTAATGGGGTAATGGTTGAAGATATTACACAGGTGAAACTGCACTGGCTAATTGCGTTTGCATCTTACCAAATCATTTTTTATCCTCTAGGATTTCCTTTCATTGGATTCTGGGGAATTTATGCTATGCTAAGTACTTCCTTGGTATAGAAAAAAAGGAATCCTGAGGGAGCATGACTTGTAAACAGGCTTTGCACATAGGAACAAAGTGAGCAGGAGAGCTCAATGATTTTCCGTGTGCAATAGACTTAGCACCTCTAGAATTCTTCCATGTGCAAATATGTGTGTTTCTGGGTGCTTGGGACTGTTTAAGATGACAAGAACAATCTGAAAGGATGATTTCCTTTGAGTGAAACACACTACACAATAATAGCCCAGGGACATTTCGTATGCAGCTGATAACAGCAGAAAGCAGAACAAATGAATGCAATACCCCTGAACACTGTTTGCAGGGGGGAAGGAACAGAGTTTCCATATCCCCTGGATTTTCTGTTCTGTAAGAGCATTTCCCACATGTTAGAACATACTGAAGGTATCAGTAGTTGCTAAACTCCCTCCTTAGTTCACCTTAAAATAGGTACTTCTAGAAACTGCTTCACCCCACAACAGAAGGCCAGTCACTGTTAACCAAACCAGTTTTGGGCATTGATTATAGAGTCATAGATAATCCCAAGTTGGAAGGGACACATAGGGATCATCAGTTCCATCATTTACTGCCCTAAGATACCTGCTTATCCAGGGCAACAAAAACACTTTTGCAAGGAATTTTTCTGCACACATTATTTTCTATTACACTTCCTTGAGGGAGATACCTCTCTCCATCATCTACTGACCTTATCCACTTTCCAGTTATGAAAAACATAACTGCTATTTTCCTGACTGCAGGGGATAAGATTCATGTAATTCCCAAATTAAGCATTTAGTCTATATGGCTCATCTAAGGTGCTTAGTGAGGCAGAATGCTCTCACCTGGATTAGACTCCTGAGTCAACACATTCGCTGATGCTAACTGTTTACATGGGTCCAAAATGGAAACAATTTAATGGCTGAAAACAAACTAAAAAAAGTAAAAAATATTAAAATTTCATTATAAGGCATCCATTCTAGGTCAGAAATCTCCTGAGTCAGAAACTTCTGGAATGTATTTTGAGGATGTAAACTTGTCTTTTAGAGAACACTCCATCATGCTCAAGTCTTGTCTCTTTTGTAGACCCAACACATTGTTCCCATAATGTTTCTATTACTTTCTCATATATTGCAGAGAACAACACATCTCAATCGAAGTCCTCTCTCTTCTACAGATCACTCTCAATGTGGTTTCCAAGTTCCTATTTCTCCTTTATTTTTCCAACCACTGTTAGATGAGTTAAATCTTAACCCATTTGCTTAGGTAGCTGAAGACAGTGGCTGGAGATCTCACCTTTCATGTCTCAGTTCCAGATATAACTAGCCTGTTTCATGCTTTTTCTCATAGAAAGAACTGATTGTGTTTTCTAAACCACATGTGGTCTTCCTTTGAGTGGTAATCTGGTTCTCATGCCCAGCACACTTGCTCCATGTGATGCTCTTGGAGACTCTCCTCCAGGGATACACAGAAGGGCTCCTTTGTTCTTTGAACTGTTCAGACCACTGCTTCAATGCACCATTTTCCACACAGCTCCTATCCTGGTGGACAGGAAATGTTTTGCCATACTGACACAGGATGATCTCCATGGCATTTGATTAATCCGCGACGGCTCTTTTACCTCTGAAGCAAAGGTAGGCACACAGTAGAGAAAACAGTTTTCCAAGGGGTGATGCTCAGGGTTGAACAACAATGAGAAACTGTTCTATGTAGTTCTTGCAGGAGATAGTGATGGCTTTCAGAAGGTCTTCATGCTTTTTTTTCCTGATTTTATCCCAGGAAAGCTAAAACACATGATATCTCCCAGATTGCCTTCTTAACCACCAAGCCTCAGGGCCATGGGTTTCTACTCATAGGAATTCATTTCTGCCTATAATTTGAAAGAATGTAGAACTTTTTTTTTTTAAAATCAGAAGTATTAATTTCTTTATATAAAACACTAAGGTCTCTCCTAGGCTCAAGATGAAGATGCCTCATCCACTAGTCACCCAGCAGAGGCAACAAGCCCGCCATGCTCAGGCTCCCCGCAGTACGTAGCTGTCACACTGCAATACAGCAATCTTTGTTCATTCTGAGCAATTCCTTTCACCCACCCAACAGAATCTCCTATAAAAGTGGAATGGTGGGACATGCTGTTAAATGTTTATTACTGAAAATTTGAGGGAAACCACATGGATTTGCTAGACAAGACTTACAAAAACAAGTTGCAAGAAATGCTTTATAGCATCTCCCCCAACACCCAAACACAGACTTCCTTTTTGTTTATGAAACATTTGCACAAACTGATGGGCAGAATATGTCTCCCTGTCTACATGGCAAATATCCATTTCTAGCTCTGCTCATATCCACCAGATGAAGAATTTTCCTGTTACCAGAGCATATGAAAAATTAGCATTCAACACGCAGCGGAGATTGGCACTGCATGGAGCACATTTGCAGCAGAAAGCAGAGAAAAACACTATGCTGCAAGTACAAATTCCTTGTATTTTATTTTACTTCTTTCTCCATCTACTTTGGGAACAGTTGCATTTATTGGTTTATTGTTATTATTAATATTTTTGTATTGTTACAGTACTGTATCAATGGAAGCATTTTTTTCTTGTGGCCTGGTGCTATATAACCTTGAGGTAGCTGACAGTTCCCAAGAAGAATGGAGAGAACCTGCAGTGTAAAAATGACACAGTGACAAAAGGGTTAAAAGATACTTTCATCTTCTCAGCATCCAATTCTGTCAGGCCAAATAGTCAGAAGGATAAACTGCAACAAGGACGGATTAGTTTAGGCATCTGTACAAAAATGAACAACAAAATTCACTAAAACTATGTAATGGCTTAGGAGACCTTGTGTGCATTACCTGGGAAGACAGAGAATTTCCTATCCCTGCAGATTTTTGGCTCACCTCTGCTGGAAATGACAGACTCAGACCTTTCTTGGCAGAGGAGATGTGAATGAGATATTTTCCCAAGATTTCAACCAACTCCGCAATTGCAGAGCAAGGGTTAGTTTTGCAAATACTTTGTTAATTCTGCATTTGCTTTTTTTGGCATAGGCAAGAAAACAAAGCCTTGTTAGGATGAAGATTTATAAATAAGATTAGGATCGGGCCTAATGGAGCAAAAGGACACTCTAGTAGCTTTGCTATTTGACAGGTCCCATGCAACTTTCTTCCATATGTCAAGTAATGGCAACAAAGAGCTTCCTGTTGGAAGAACACTCTCAGGAAGTGCTGCTTGAAATAAACCTAGACAGAATAAATTGATTTTGTCATTCTTTGGGGGAAGGATGACGTCCTATAAACACTTTCTAATCACAGGCAATCACTTTCACTTCTGTGTACACATGTGCAGCAATCTGCCTTTTACCTGATGTTAACCATCTCCCGTCCCCCTCTGTCTATTGTCTGCAGGTTCTTCAATGGAGTTAGCTGCCTTCACAGTTTGCTAAAGGATCAGTTCATATGGGTGTTACCTTGACCACATGGTTACCCGTCTTTGTGCTCAAGCAGATTAAACAGGGTCCACCTGCCTGCATTCTGATCACCATGAGTGAAAGGGTTGAGTGGGCACAGTGGTAATAGGTTGATGGCTGGACTAGATGATCTTAGAGGTCTTTTCCAACCTTACTGATTCTGTGATTCTATGATTTTGCTTGAAGTAAATAATGAATGTCAACATTATCCTGTCTGCTAGTGGGCTGCAGGATGGTAGATCGAGACAGAGAGCTGAAGGCAGTAATATTTTTATTCAAATGAATACGGTCTGGAAGAGATTGCCCAGTGAGAGCCCCAGGACATAAGGGCTATCTAGTGTCCCTTTCTCTATCAGTGGTGAACCCTTGCTGGCCATTTATGTAATGAAATATCAGACAAAAAATTGTTCAGTATAGGAAGGACTGTGAGGAAATGTGATCTGACATGAGACTGCAGCCATTAGAGTATGGAAATATCTCAAATCCTTTTCAGAAAGACAGAGCTGTGGGACTTAAATGAAACAGCTGTCTACTTTCTGAGTTTGGCATTAAACACGTATAAAAACTTCTTTGACTTCAGCAGATTCTGGTTTGGCTCATCTCAGAAACCACCAGTAAAACCACTTCAAGTTAGAGCTGGAAGAAATCTTGAGGCTGCATGACATCCATAACCATACCTCAGCACAGAACGGGGCTGGCTCTACGACGATCTTCCAGGATGATTGACTGGTGAAGGGGGTGGCAGAGCATTTCTCCATCTACCATTTTTCTGGGCCTTGTCATGTTTTCATAACCTCAATAATCAGTAGCAACCCTGGTCAAGAAGGCTGTTCAAGACAAAGAGTCATATCCCATCTGTATGAAAGCTTCCTTTGAACCACTATCAATTTACTTCATGCACAGCAGATACTATTCACCAACACACTGGGCTTGATGATCTACATCATGACCAAGGTGGTCAACAAATGGAAGAACCTGGAAGAGCCTTGAGACACATCACAAGTATGGTTCACTACCCCATGTGTAATTCCTATCCAACATGCTGGAGGTCACCTTGACTATGGAGCCCATCTAGGTTTAACATGAACCTGAGCTCCAGGATCAGATGACAGACAATCAATCCCACTGCATCCAAAAACACTGCCTCTCAGCAGAGAAATATGCCTGGAATGCACTGTCACTGTATTACAGAGGGATGGGATTTTGCTGCAGGGCCTACAATTAACCCCTCAAAGATTTTGGCTGATTGATAGATCATGCCATAGAACTTTGCTTGGATTTCTCTTGGTGTGGCTGCATTGAGACAATTGTAACTAAAGCCAGCTGGCTCTAACTATATTTAGTGATATTTATTTGGGTTCTGTTCCTTTTTTTTTTTTTTTTCTTCTGTTCAATCCATATGGCTGTAAATAATTTCTAATCTTGCAGGAATAAGCAACCGCTGATGTTTCTCAGTTAATAAGAACAAGAACAGAATGAAAAGGGTGGCAAACCTAAATGAAAGGCATAGTGTACCAATGAACTGGCTATACACAATAGAGCTGTTAAGATTCATTTGCTGTAGGGCCGTGATTGGAAACTTAAGCAGCTAATTGTCTTGCCTATGTGAGAGAGTGGGATTAGCACTGATTCCTAGAGGGAATCCCAGTGTCCTGGCAGATCCTGAACGACCATTCAGTCCCAAAACAGGAACAATTATGTCTATACTCTTCCTGACAACCATTTATTTAAACTCGTCCTAAAGCTTTCCAGCAGACAAGAGTTTTCCATAACACTGATTCCAGCACACTGCATTCATCTTGACACAGACTTTCTCTGAACATTTAAGCAGAAATATTGACTGTCCTGCAGTTTAAGTGGTTGTCACAGGCATTGAGTATTTTTTGGCGTGCTTAAAGGTTGTCAGGTTTTTGCATCGTCTTCCCCTATTTCACCCTTCTTTAGCCAAAACAACACCAGCTCATTCATTCTGTCCTCATAGTTCATATTTCCTGAATTTATGCTTCGTAGCAGCTTGTAGAGGAATCTCCTCTTCTTCTCTGCACACAAACAACAAACTCACTTCTGTGTGTCTGTTGGTTTGCCTACAGGATTTGATAGGCTTGTCTACAAGATTTGATAAGCTGCCATGTGGGTGAGATGGAGGCACAGCACGTGGCCCTCCTCACTTCACAAAAAAAGAAGCTCTCCCTTTACCAACCAGTAATCATCAGATGATGATTTACACAACTGGAAGCCCCTTCCCTTATTCCCTCCCTTTAAATCAACTTCTGAGCTAGTGCAGCAACAGGTCAGGTGGTCCTATGGTTCCTGTTACTTTAGGGCCTGAGCAGCACCCATCACTTCATCTAACACATTGCAAGTGGTGTCCAGGGACTGATGTTTCGTGAAACCACACGCTTTGCAGCTGATGAACCAAAAGGGAAAATCTGGTAGACTCTGTTTTATGAGAATGGGTAGAACAATACTGTCATCAGATTGCACTTAATCTTTCCCTCTTGGCAGACCAGATGTGACGTGCTGCTTTATTTCAGCCTGTGCAGTGCTGTTGTGAATATGACCATTTTTTCTGCAGTTGTCATTCAGCATAACACAAGTGGGGAAAAAAAACTCACTGAGACTTGGAAAACTCACCTGGCAGGCCTCCCATCTGACTAGTTTATCCTTCTCACAAGTTTTTCTCTGATTTTTTCCATGCTATATCTGTTGTGTACAGGGAAACATTCCCAGCTGACACTGACTAAACGAAGTACATAAAGCCCAGAGGCACACAGAATTGTAGGCTGTTCTCTTTCTATACAAATTTTTCTATCCCCTGGGGGTAGAGAATGCAATATAGCAGTGTTCACTTCCACGCAGTACTCTGCATTTGTTTCGTTAGGTTTACCTTGCACAGTTAGGTGAATCTCAGAAAACAGTCATCATTACTTATTATCTTCTAGTTAACCAGAAGAATGGTAGACATTCCTCTTCCATTCCTTCTGTGCTAGGAATTTCAGGAATACTGCCTCTATTCTGTGCTCCTGTCAGAAAATTAAAGCATAAATCCCTATACTAAGTGAACAGCAAGACTGACAGATAAACTTCAAATTATTTTTTAAAATGAAAATATTATTAATGCTTTTATATTAACTGAAGTGTTCAAGGCCAGGTTGGATGGGGCTCTGGGCAGCCTGGGCTGGTATTAGATCTGGAGTTTGGTGGCCCTGCACATGGCAAGGGGGTTGGAGCTTCATGATCCTTGAGGTCCCTTCCAACCCAAGCCATTCTGTGATTCTATGATTCTGTGATTTGCACAAATTCATGTGTATGTGTGTTCATAAATGCAAATGTTTCTGTGACATTTTGGATTTTGGAAATACAGTCAAGCATATCTCTGGCTTATTAATGTCGACAAGTATGAATCACAGTCTTTCCTTCCAAGAACCATCCTCTTATGTTTTAAGCACTGGAATAGGTTCCCTAGGGAGGTGGTTGAGTCGCCATCCCTGGGTGTGCTTAAAAACCATTCGGATGTGATGCTCAGGGACATGATTTAGCAGAGGTTGTTAGAGTTGGGGTAGTATGGTTAGGTTGTGGTTGGACATGATGATCTCAAAGGTCTTTTCCAACTGGAGCAATTCTATTTTTCTATGTTATTTCCTTGCATTATGTTGTAAACCTCAGATATGACTGGCCTGGGCTACTAGGGATCCAGTGTCTCTTATCCTGTGAGCCAGAGTCCAAGACCTGCTGGAGTGCTCAGTCTTAGCATACACATCACATCTCTTTGGAATCTTTGAAAGGGATATCCAACATACCTTCAACTGCTGTCACGTGTTATCCACTGATTAAATAAAAGGCCATTTACTACAGCAGAAGGCATTGTCTATCTTTGTGCTGGATGCAGGATTTCCCATGGACAAAACATATTGGCCATGACTCATTAGATGCTTTTGTAATAGACTGACATGTCCTGTGGGTATCACAGCACAAAGAGGGACATACCCCACTGTCCTCTTGGAGAAGGTCAAGTTCACCTTCTCCCCATGACACCTTTCGTCCTTCTTCTGTACAACATCATCTCTGGAGGAATTCTCAGAACAAAAAAATGGGCAGTATCAGGCTGATATCTGTTTTATCTTTTTCATTTATTTATATCTTTTTTTTTTTTTTTTCAGAGATCTGGGATGTTCTTTGTGAAAGAGGGCTTGTATGTTTTCATTTTCAGATTTTGTCTGCTTCACTACAAACATTTTGAATATGCTATGTCGTAGGGGGAAGGTTTGACAATTAAGTGTCAAACACAAAAAATGCAGTCCCATAGGCACCGGGCACCTTTGATATTGCTTTAAACAGAAAGTTAGAGGGTTAAAAAATTTGAAACCACAACAACAATCGTGATCTCACATGTTTTCTAATAACCCAGTCACAGAACGCTTGCAATATATGATCTGTGTGTATTTGTCCTCCCACTACAAAGTAGTCATTTTGTTTTCATAGGCAAAGTCAGATGGACAAGCTTGGCAGATGTGTGGTAGGTCAACATACTCAAGACACTTTGAACAAGTGTATGAGGGTTATGGGGAAAGGAGAAAAGAGTCTTGTGGATGTACTCCCCATGCAGAAGGGTATTAATTAGTAGACCTTTTCTGTGACCAGCAGAGTCAAAGGAAAGAGCTTCAGCCTAAACACTTCAGAGATCAGTGATATGTACTGGTCTACCCAAAAGTACATATAAAGTAGAACTGACTCAAGATACAGAGCTTTCCAGACCCCCAAACCTTCGACTCTCCTATCTCATATGGTATTCAGTGACTTTTACCTGTGTATCAGCTGGTCAACCATAGAGATTGTGCAGCCTTTAATCATTAGATATTTGTACAGGTTGTATTCCAGCTTCTTCAGTCTGTATGTGGGAAATCTGTTCATTCAATTAAAAAAAAAAAAAAAAAGTAGGAAGGAAATGGAAGAGTACATGAGAAAAGGGAAAAAGGGTAATTTTTGAAAACCAATACAAATTCAATTAGATGTCAGTACCCATGCATGGTGGAAACCTTTATTAAAAATGTCTCAAGCTCCTTAAGAAATGTGCCAACAAGAAGTAATAAACAAAGGGATCAGAGGACAGCTAAGGCAGAGAAAGAAATGTCACTAGAAATATACTTGAAGGCAAATCCTGGGTATGACTGCTGGAAGGTTAGCATGGGATCGTATTCCCTGTTCACAGGCTGACCTCCGCCTGTGATTACAATGATCAATATCACAATGATTTAATTCCACAGTTCACACATAGTTCAGCTCTTTTCACACCTTCGTGGCTTCTTCAGGCAAGCAGTGCAGGAAAAGACTTCTCAGGATTTCGAGAGCACAGAGCAGAGCCAGCCCTTGAGTCCTTCATCCCAGGGCATTCCAGGCATTCCTCCTCCAGACCTCACTATGTGGCCATTGTTCCCAAGCTGCTGGTACAGATTGGGTTACAGCCCTTCATGGTGGGGGTTGAGTTTCACAGTCAGGCCAGAAATTCCAGGGCACGAAATAGAAAGCAGAGTATTTTGGGAAGTAGCATGAATGTTACACGTGTGACATCACAAGAAAAAAACTCCCTGTTCCCTTTGGATACCCCATCTACTTAGTAAAACAAATGACAACAAAAAAGAGCATTACCACCAATGAAATTGCTTACTTTTAACACATTGCTGCACCAGAGGAAGAGCATGTCCCCATCACAGAAGCTCTGTGCTTTCTGCAGCGACTGCAAGCAGTTCCCAGGATGTAGGTTAAAGCATGGAAACTTCTTAAGAAATATATTTACGTTCTAGTTCTGCCTCAGATGTTTGACCATGGCCAAATCATCTATCTTTCCACTAAAATAAATGTAGAGAATAACATTCCTTCTTTCTCTCCCATGTCGTGCTGGTATATTATATTTTTATTTATATATTTTATATAATATTTCTACATACTTTCAGTCTTCATATTGGTAACTAGAAGTCTGGGACTGTGGTTTTTGCTGGGACCACGAGACCTGTGACTCAAATGAAAAATCACAGACCATGTGACTCAAATTATAACCAAAAGTGATTATAAGGTGTAAAATATTTTAATCATCGCTGCAAAAGTTTCCTTTTTTTTTTTGGTAATGGCCCAGAATTTAAGTTACTCTTGTAATAAAAAAAGAAATAGGAGAATGAGATCAGGCAGGGCCTGATCATGAGTCTTTATGGTTCATTTGAAGTTGACAGTTCTCATCTCTAAGCAGAGTTTGGCCTATGGGAAATAGAATGAGATAAGCTGAGTACATCTATTTTTGGTGTTGTACAGAAAGTTTCAGCACAGGCCTGGCTTGCTGAAGGCTCTTTCCTGTGATATGGGATTTCTTCATCTCATCACATGAAGAGATAACAAAAGCTCAGAGCTTCTCAAAGATGTACTTAATTGCTATAGTTATGTATGTCCAGGAAACTTCCTTTGATGGAGCCTGTGTTTGGGTATTGATAATGACTGGGGTAGAGAAAACTCTCTGCAAAATTAATGTGTATCGTTGGTGCAGTCACTATGAGAGCACTGGAACAGAGCTGTGGGGATTTAATGTAGGAACCTAATCAAAAGTAATAATAGTGTGTATTTAGAGGGAAGGAGAAAGGAGGCAAAGGTCACTTGTAGACGCAGTGTGGAAGCAAGCTTGGCTTTCATGATAATGTACTACCATTTGTGTCCTCCTGAAAGCAAACCTTTAATTTCAGGCCCTGATGAGTTGTTGTTTGTTTGTTTTTTAATGAGCTTGAATGAGCCTTAATTACTTGAGGTGGGTAACAATGGCCAGCTGTCAGAAATGACCCAGGTGGTTCTTCTGCTGTAGGACAATGGTGCAGAGAGCAGTGAGAGGTTATAGATGAAGTGTGAATGGTTATCTTCTATGTTCAGTATGAACTCAGAGAAGTCTCCTGAGATGTCCTTCTCTCAGATGTTGTGAATCTGGATAAATCCCTGTACTTCTTCTCTATCCTAAACAAGACTCGTTGGGGTCATTTCCCTAATACAGAGTTAGGTTCTATGAATGCATTTCAGGTTTCTAGAAGCTTCAGCTTAATGGGCTCTGGGGGGTGGTTTTTCAGTCAGTCAAGGAAGAAATCCACCTTTGCCCATCCCTTGCCTTGCAGCTGTCGCTGGTAGTGGTTTAGGAACAACTTGAAACACTTGGCTTTGAAATTTACAGCAGCCACACTGCAGTACAAATGGGGACAGTAAAGGCAGTAAAAATAGTTGCAGTGCCATATGAGCTGCTGATCTCATCCAGTACCAAAAAGAGAGGGTGAAAGATCAGAAAGGAAGAGCACAAAATGCCACAGCTCCACTGAATTCAGTTGTGTATCCCTGATTCTCCTCAGAAGAGGTTTTGTAAAGTTGAAAACCCAAAGTAATGATGAAACGGTTGTGGTGGGTGGAATTTCTGGATAACTCAATTTCCATCTACCCTTTCTGCCCTCAGCATCCACTCTAGGATCCGCAAGGTCACCCTGAAAAGAAGAATTTACCAAGTAACCAGTGGTCAGAGTAGGGCTGGAAACCTGCTGTCAATCTGTCAGTCTCTGAGGCTAATTATTTTACTTTGTCCCTGAGAAGACCAACAGTTGAATTGCTCATAGCTCATAAGTATCCAGAGTTCTCAGAATACTGATAGGCTGTTAAGTATCTGAGACAAAGGCAGAAAAGCCTGTGATGGATGGAGGCTAGTGCAGGCATGTTGCCTTTAGATGACCTTTTAAGGACTGCATTATGATTGGTTTTTCTTTACCAGAAGAAAACTGAAAATAGCAATATCCCTGTGAATGAAATGAAATGGATAGTAAGAGTATGGAAATGTGGAATTTCCTGAGTTTAAACATCTGAAAGCTAAGCTTTTCTGAACTTGTGTGACTTCCTTTGTTGATATACATGCAGATAGGCAAGTCATGAAGGATATTCATACTACTTGCTTTAAAGAACAAAAGTTGGAAAGAATCACCATCTGGAAGTATTTCTTCATTCTGAAGAAGAAAAGGTGCTCATCCAAAAGCTAGGAATGTATTTGGTGCTAAAATTAAATGACATCACTGTGCCCTAATGTTTCTAACAGAAACTGGGTGATCTTCTGAAGAAAAGATAACTATTGCTTAAAAAAATGATCACGAGGCATGAAAAATAGCTGCTAATTTGTCCTTTTAATTGACAGCTAACTTTTTTTTCCATTCATCAAACAACTGAAGGATGATGTTGATTTTTTGCAGCCTTTTACAGGCTTTGAATTATGCCTTTGCTGAAGGTATAATGCACACAGCACTTTTGTTTTGCTCCTCGTCCTATAGTACTCAGATTGTCTCAAGATACACTACATACCATTTTTCCACCAAATCTCACAGCTCTTCAGGAAGAAAAGCACATTCCCATTGAATCTGTTATCAGTGTTGCTCAGTATCTTCAGCATTACATAGATATTGCTTTAGGTACTGTTTCCTCTCCTCCCCTCCCCTCCCCTCCCCTCCCCTCCCCTCCCCTCCCCTCCCCTCCCCTCCCCTCCCCTCTTCTCTCCTCTCCTCTCCTCCCCTCCCCTCCCCTCCCCTCCCCTCCCCTCCCCTCCCCTCCCCTCCCCTCCCCTCCCCTCCCCTCCCCTCCCCTCCCCTCCCCTCCCCTCCCCTCCCCTCCCCTCCTCTCCTCTCCTCTCCTCTCCTCTCCTCTCCCTTTCTAATTATTTTTTAAAAAATGAACAGCAAACATGTGTTCTCCTGATTCTAAGAGTCAGAAAGTAAATGATGGTTACTGCCAGACAATCTACTATTCTGGTCCATATCCACAGCTGGTATAAATCAGCATAGTTTCCTTGAAGTCAGTGGAACTCACTGATTTATAGCAGCTGAAGAGTAAGTCCAAAGGCAGGCATCTGCTTGTCTCTCAAGATGATGTTCCTCTTGGGAACAGCAGTAATATAGGTTGGATGATTCACCCAACAAGAAGTGGGAGCAGCAGCAGTTATCTCAGGAAACAATCTAATTTTACCTTAATTTCCATCCTCTTCCACCTTTGCTTGCATCAGCTTCCCATTGCATACACATCCTTTCACTGTCCACCACATCCTTCTCTCTCCATACAGACACAACCCACTCTGCAGCATCCTCTTGTCTTGTTTTAACCACTCAGGTCTTAAGGCACAAGTGCAAAAACTGCCCTGCTCTATAATCAACCAAAAAAACCCTATGTTTAAAATATCACTGCCATTTGAAACGATCTGACTTACTGTTTATAACTTGTTTGTATTAGAGCACAGATGTTGAGTAGCATATGAGCAGATGTGGTTTAGAGCTTTCTTTCTTTGTCCAACAGCTGACAACACATTTTCTGGGCTGGGGACTGAAGAAGCAGAAAAACCATCTTTTTGGTTGCAAATATTTTCAAAACACGTATTGTCGATTCTCTGGGGAAGAACTCAAGTTGTGGCCATCTTACATGTCTAAGGACAGCATTCTTTATTGATAAAAGTTGCACAATCACTTTTGGTTGGAGAGAGAACATCCTTGACGTGCTCTCATTTAAAGAAGTCTGGAGGGTTTCCATCAATAGTTGTTTTTCAAGAGAGAATTTAAGGTTAAACTCAAAGATTTATTTAATTTTTATTTTGAATTGGGGAAAAAAAAAAAAAAAGCCTATATGAAGTTGAAGGGAAGTCGAGAAACCAAATGTCTGAAAGCTGATACTGTTTGGCCCTAAATAGTTCAGTTCTAACAGTCCACAAGAATATTTCATGAAAATTAGCTTTTCTTAGGTCCTAATTTTTTCTGGAAGAAGAGATTAACATCATCTGTACAATGTCCTCCATTTGGTTTGAGGAGGAGTGTGGTAAATTGCTGTAAACATAGCAAGACCAGACAGATGAACTTATCAAGGACGAGAGAATCATAAGGTGATGTGGCAGCTTTCCCAAATTTAAATTATGCATGTTTTGGCCAAAATATTTCATTTTCATTTATATTCTTTTTTTTTTTTTTTCCTTGTTCTGAAGTTCTTTTCTTATTCTGTGGGAAATTTCCTGATGAGCTCTGTTCTCTTTGAAGATGATCTCAGTCCATCTCTAAGTTCAAGAGGAACTTATCATATCCCAACGATCAAGAGAACTTTACAAATTCACAGCTAGCCCAGCCTCTTCTGTTGGACTCCAGGACAACTCTGAAACTGCTTTCTGGCACTGAGATCTGCCACTAACATCTGTTGTGAGCATGACTAAAAAACTGAATAGCACACTCCCCTCTCTTCAAATCCTATTAATAGGAAGAAGAATTTTTGGCTAAGGATTTTTTTTATTTTTTATTTTTTTGCAGCTGCTAGGACTCTAGGGATCTTCATGGAAGAGATGGATGGGGAATTTAGGGCAAGATTAGTTGCTTTGATTTACAGAAGGATTTGCAGGGCATTGGAGTATATTTAATCTGCACAGTTGATCCAAGACCTCCACCCAGCAGTGGTTAGCCAAACCTGTAGGTATTTAAAATTCATAAAATCTCCATGCTTTGCCTTAGCATTGTATATTTCAACAAATATTTGCATACATATGCATAGAAAGCATAGATGAGGGTGTTGCTTTCCACGTATGCTGCATTGTCATGACAAAGGAAAGGGATGTCTTATGGTCAGAGAAATACCCTGATCTGGTAGGGCATTCAGGTCATTGATAGGCCTGTTTGCAAAACAAAAGCCTGGACAGCAAAAAACCGTGGGTCTAGAAGAGGAACAGTCAGGTCGGACAATGACTACAAATCCAAACTACTTAACTGGCATTTCTGAGCCTTGCCAGAAACCTCTCCTCCAAAAAAAACCAACAGATTGCTTATAGTAAGGGGCAATGTGCTGCAGCTGTTTTCACTTTAACAGAAGTGAAAAGGATGCTTTTCTTTTTTTTTTAATGAGAAATGCTGAGACAGCTATATCATGAATATATTTTCATAGAATCACCAAGATTGGAAAAGGCCATCTAGTCATCCAGTCCTATCCTCCACCTGTCATCCAGTCCTATCCTCCACCTACCACCAATATTTCCCCACTAAACCATATCCTTTAAATCATTTTATCATGAATATAAACCAAACATATTCAGGTAATTCCTATAGGTCTGTACGATTCCTTAATTTTACAAGCTTCGGCTGAGGATCCAACCATGGTGATGCTTTCAGACACTTTTCTGGGTCTTCTTTACCATTATTATGACAAGATCCCAAGCTGTAGCCCTGCAGGCTTGAATTAGTAGAACTCAGAATTTCCTGTGTCTGTGCTGCCTGCTGCAGTGTCAAGAGAGAAATTTGTAGTGAGGGAACATGGTGAAGCTCCTCCCTGGTGTTTCCTCCAGAGGAAAGCATGTACTGTCCTCCAGATATTATTCAATTCAATGCAGAAAAATAAGTAGAAAAGCCTTTTCCAGGGCATGAAAACAATCCAGGATGTTTTACTTTGCAGAAACATCTGCATCTTACAAAGTTTGCAGCGATCTCTTAGTCTGATTAATGGGGTACCTGGATATTTTCTGCACTTAATTCTTATCTGTCATGGACAGGACAGGAGCAGAATGTGGATGAGAAATAGAAACTTAAAGGCAAACCTCTGCTTTGGGTCTTTGCAATGTGAAGGAAATCTCAGAAGGTGGAATTCAGCACAGGTAGAGTTTGTCTTATCTAGTTTGGGTGTCTGCAATGAAAATGTCTCCACGTGAGCTGGGTGGCTCTGCTTCATCCGTGGTCCTTCCATGGTCAACAGAGATCCAGTCAACAGGGAAGATGAACCACTCACCTGGCTGAATGGATTGATAGGTTGATAAATTGCTTTCAGACAGTTCTTTCTCAGGTGATCATGCAAAAATATATTGGGACTGGTGGGTTCCATCAGAGAGGGGATGTGGCTGTGGTGAACTGAAATGAATTGGCAGAACCAGCTCTGTACACCTTCTCATGGAAACAAATCCCTTCTCTATTAGCACCTCTAGGTAGGGATTGGCTTCTTCTCCCAGGTAATACAATAGGATGAGAGAAGTAATGGCATTAAGTTGTGCCTGGGGAGGTTCTGAGGGACGTGGTCAGTGGGCATGGTGATGGAGGGGGGGTTGGGGTTGACTTGGTGATCTTACAGCTCTTTTCCAACCTTAACGATTCTGTGAGTCTATGTACCAGGATCTGGGGGCAGCTTGGCAGGATGAAGCCCAAGCAGATCCATACATAGAAATGAGGAGTGCCTAATACAGGCACTGGGGTTTCAAGCTCTCTGTGCTGTCAGAATAGATCTCCAAAGGATTTGAATGGTAGATTATCAAGATGGCACAGCAACTTGGTAAAAGAGATATATAATTCAACAGATATTTGTTTGAAACACCAGCAGAGATCCCCATTTCAAATACATTTGCAGCTATCTCATCCTGGGGCTAAGAAAGAAAAGCTTAAGCACTTTGAAACACTGTGAAATGAGTTCTATAGGCATGAACTCTTGATTTAGAAAAGTAATGTAAGTAAATACAAATCTGAAAATTGTTAACTCTGGCTTCGAAGGGGTTATTTAAACAAAGTAGGGCTGAGATTAGAAAAAGCTTTGAATAGATACCCTTATCTTAGTTATTTTAATGGGAATTTGGCATTCAAGTCTTTAAAATGGTCTGGAAAATCTCAGCCATGAGGCTGTACTTACAGACACCCAATGCTATCCCAGAGTGTGTGTGCATGTGTATGTATGTATTCCTGCTTGGTAGATGCACTCTGCAGTGAGCAATACTCATTCTTTTCTCCTTCCCAGGAAAAGAGCTTTATGTGATCTGGGATACAAATTCCTCCCTGCACCAGCTGTTATGATGACGGTTGACCTCCCATACCGCTCCATCCTCATATCTAAATATAAGCCAGTGCTTGCCATTCAATGGGCCGTGTCACAACAAAGGCCAGGGGTGCCAGCCAGCCTGCAAGAGAGACAGCCTGCAGCAGGTGAGCTGGGGAAGGTGTCAGCAGAGCCCTGGGAGGGTGAAACCCATCACTGGGACCTGGGCTGTAACCCAACCTCCTTAGTGCACATGTACACACGTGCACACACGGACTAAAAATGCTTGAGCCAGTGCCAGCTAGCCCTAAAACCCCCAATCTCTTCTTCCATTTAAGTGCTAATTCATAACAATGCCGTATCGGATGGCTTTAAAATAGCCGGGCAAGTGTCTTGTCCTTTTATAGCATTGGCCCCATTGTAAGCTCTGGCATGTGACAGGTCTGAGAGTGACACATTGTGACTTCAAGAGATTGGACAGGGATAAAGACCTGTGTGCACTGGTGACTTTTCCTGCAGCAGCCACCTCTCTACTGTCTGTCTCTTTCTCTCCTTTCCCAAAGCAGCCCACCAGCAAGGCACCATGCCTCCGAAGAAGCCTGAACCTAAGAAGGCACCTGAACCCAAGAAGGAAGAACCCAAACCAGCACCTAAACCAGCAGAACCAGAGCCCAAAAAAGAAGTTGAATTTAACCCAGCTTCTATCAAAGTATGTATCTTTTAACACGGTAGGGGGAGGAAGCAACCAGGGCTGGTGGGACTTGGGTTGGTGGAGGTTCTGGTGTTGACATGGTATTTGGTATTTTGGGCAGAAAGCAGAAAAGATGATTGCCATAGGTGGACTCGATGCAAATTCATTGAGGAATCTGCTAAATAGAGAAGCTAAAAGCCAAATCTTGTTTGATCTAACAATGTCCAGACCTGCTTGACCCTTTTAATAACTAAAGTAGCAAATTTAGCTGCTTGGAAGTTTCACTGACCTTAATGGGCGTAAAAGCTCCTCTCTGGGGAAAATTATAGGATGATGCCAAGATGGATAGACCGTATTCAGGACTTGGCACTGATCAGTCAGTGGCCAAGGCCACTTGGGGTGGGCTTAGATCATTCAGTGGACTCACTGCTGTCCTCCTGCAGTGCACCATAGTAGACATCACCAGCGTGGAACTTCCTTAGAGTGAGCCAGCAGCAATTCCTGCAGTTTTCCTGAAAAGCCCAACTGGATGACAAGTAAAAAGTGTTTGTATGTGTGTGCATTTTGGAAGGCAGAGAGAAACTCCATCAAAAAGAACAGGTTTCCTGAATGATCTGCTATTTTCGAAGTCCGTCCCAATGATCCCTAACAGAACATGAGCCTGCTCCTCCTCTTCTTAGATCAATCTCTGTTGATCTCAGTTGGGATTGCTGAAGTCTTGCTCATGTGTGCTGAGACAAAATTAATGCCATTTCTGAAATAGGTTTTGAGAGAATTTGTGCCACTGTCTTGCCCGTGTAAATCAGTCTCTCAGCTGCCTGAGATCTGTCATAATCATTGTCCTTGCAGTAAAGGGGCATCCCCTTTTGATGGGGAGCTACCAACATTTCGGAAATGCTTCAGGTTATGAAGCTCTGAAGTAGAGAATTCCAGTAAGATGAGGCTGGAGATCTGTTTTCCATTCAGATACTTTTAACCACGATAATGGTCTGCTCACCAGGTAAGTCAGTATCACTATTTTTGTAAAAGAAATTTCCCTCGAAGTATGGTAGGCAAAAAAAAAAAAAAAAAAAGAAAAAGAAACACATTCCTTCAGAAATAATCAAAGAGTGGCATCTTGATATATAGAAATGAAATAAGCAAAGAAAATGCTGAAAAAAACTAGTTCTCCCTTGTTCCTTCCACATCACGCATGTTCATAGGGAATATCAGAAATCTCTGCACCCATCTTTGGGAATGGTTTTCCTATATCTTTGCACAGTAAATACCACACAGTACATAGACACTGCAAGGCATGGAAAGATTTTCTTTTGTAAAGCATTGCCCTTTAAGTTGGAGAAAAGAGAAGCTCTGCAGCACCTCACAGATTTCCTTCTTGTGCCAGGTGATGACTGCATATCAATGAGAATTATGTTGTTTATTAGTTTAAAACAGCCAAAGAACTTCACGTTGCCTGCAAGAAATTGGATAGCTAATATAATAGAATCATAGAATGGCCTGGGTTGAAAAGGACCACAGTGCTCATCCAGTTCCAACCCCCTGCTGTGTGCAGGGTCACCAACCAGCAGACCAGGCTGCCCAGAGCCACATCCAGCCTGGCCTTGAATGCCTGCAGGGATGGGGCATCCACAGCCTCCTTGGGCAACCTGTTCCAGTGCCTCACCACCCTCTGTGTGAAAAACTTCCTCCTAATATCTAACCTAAACCTCCCCTGTTTCAGTTTAAAACCATTCCCCCTTGTTCTATCACTATCCACCCTCATAAACAGCTGTTCTCCCTCCTGTTTATGAGGTAGACCAGTAACATGGGAGACGTGGTGATTGCTTGTGCTTATGGTGAGCCAGGAGAGACAAGACAAGAGTAGATAAAGACAAAGAAAAGAAATCACAAAGCCCCACTGCCATCCATAGACCAGCTCAGGGCTGAGGTGAGGGATGAATATCTCTGGGACCCCACAGTGTGTCTCTTCACTGATGAGGACCCCACAGAAGATCTCATGGGTGGCTCATGAACTGTGGGCTCTTATAACTGCACTGTGTTCTATAGCTAGGAATCCTAACCAGTGGTTTTCTGCCTTAAATCATAACAACCTTCCAACCTTTCAGTTTAAATACTGGTAAAAAAAAAAAAAACAAAAAAAAAAAAACACTAAAAAAACACACAACCTATATCAAGAAGAATTCTCACTGCAAGGAATTCAGTTTTGGCATTCAGCAGTGTTAGAGTCAGGGCAGCAGTGCTGTGAGCAGGGCTTTGCTGTGACCTTGGGCAAGCAGTACATGGGGGTATTCATATATCTCTGTTGCTGCCTCCGTACTTAACATTCCTGCATTGTAAAGGGAGGGGGGAGGAAACTGCAATAACTTCTTTTAGAGGGCATTCATACCTTCAGTTGGGATACCATGACATTATGGTAATATTCAGCTGGGATACTGTGACATTGTGGTATGAAGGGCACCTAAGTCCAGTATAAAGTTGAGCTGCAATAATAATTTAAAAAAAAAAAAAAATAGCATCACTCAAAGAAACAGACATGTATCTTTGTAGTCACAATGACTGAAAAGTCATCAAACACATTTTCAGCCAAGCAGGATTTGAAATCGATTCATGTCTGCATTTTTGTGAAACTACTCATCCTATACACTTACCCATCCAGATTCTTATTTCTCCCTTCAGTGCAATTTGAAGTTATGAACTCTTCTAATGGTTTTTAAAGTACTAAAAAACATGTACTGAGTTTCTAAAAAATGAGTAAAACCCCCTGATAATATCTCTTTATTTTTGCGGAGAGTATCCCATTATCTACTATAAGTGAACTAAGGAAAGCATTGACAGACAAACTATTTGGGTCTAGGGTAGTTTGTTTCCCAATACTCATAGCAATGGGAGATGATGTTCTCTAGAGATATTTTCCCGGGAATTTTTCAATTAAGTGTTTATAATCAAAAATATTTTTGTTAAAACTGAAGCCGTTCGCACGCAAGGGTTGGGTCTGGCAAATATACTGCTTCCTGTTCCATAAACCTAGCTCTGGTGGAGCTCAGGCCATCTGGTGTAGATCAGAATACCTCCCTAGATCATTGTACAACACTTGAAAAAATGCTTTAATGAGTTCTGAAATTCCCCAAACGTCCCAGTTCTGCGTTCCAGGGTGAAGATGGTTCTTTTTTTTATATGCTTCATGCATAAGATAATCTATAGCTGAAAGAACCAGACTTGTGTCAAAACACAGTGTTGAAAACGATCAAAATGTGTGCTTTAATTGGAACATCTCGAATTATCAATATCCGTTAGTCAGAATTTATTGTATAGTTGTATTTCTGGAATTTGTTTTTTCACAGATTAAAAAGTCTCAAAACGACAATGTTTCTGTGGAAGGAGAAATAATTCTCATTACTTCTTCTTTTCTGTTACAATACATGGCCATGATACTGGTCCATCAACATGATTCTGCAATGCAGAATCATAGAAGTTTTCCTGTCATTTTTCTTACTGCTTCTTGGTTGAGATCAGGGCCTGAACTGGGATCTCAGTCATCCTAAATGTGAGTTAATCCTTTTAAGTATGCAAAAATATTCCAGAGTTTTATTTTGAAGATTTTAACTTCTATGCTTATATGGCCCTATAGGATGAGACCCCAAAGTTAAATTTTATGAAGTAGATTGTGTGCAATTTAATGTTGCTAGAAACTCAGAGAAAGGAGGTTTTATTTGTTCAGTTGGTTGGATGGTTGGTTTGGGTTTTTTGTACTTTTTTCTTTCATCTATTTGTTTCTCTGAAGAGTTGGTTTATGCTTTTTTAGCAAAGTATTTCAGTTTCCCTAACCTTAGTTCGGTGAATGAATTTTCCTTAGGAGATTTGTGTAGCAAGAAGGTTGTCCTTTCCATATATTCTTCATTCCCTTCTGAAAGCTCTCTTTTATCAGAAGGGCGACGTATTGCCAGAAATAAATTCTTCTCTCCCGAAAAATGATAAGACTAATGCAAAACAGGAGTCATCTGTCAGTGACACAGAAAAGGGGAATGACCATTAGAAAGATGAATCGTTGACCCCAAACAGATCATTGACAACCAGCAGAGAAAAGTTCTCTGGAGAGTTGTTCTTTGTGTTGATGCTTGACGCCTATATTGGGATGGGTTGAATCAGCCCGTGGAGATGGCAATCCATGAAGGAAGGGATGAGGCAGGTGTTTAGGTGCCAACATTTCAGCTGCTAAAATTAGCAGAGGTTGACGTGTACCCAATGTCCTGGGTACAAAAAGGTCATGCAGAGACAGCGGTGAGGACCTGGAAGGGACACGGCTTGCCATATGCAATTGTCCCTAATAATCACATTTTCCTGTGCCGGTACTTGATGTGCTTATCATAGCATGCACTGATATTGGTGCCTGGGGAAAAAAACAGAACTTATTTTTGTGGAGCACTGTGATCTTGAGGCCCTGTGAAACCTGTTCTCCTTGAGAAGCCCTGAAGGCTTCAGAACATCTGCGGGGACACTCAAAAATAAAAGCTTCTTTTTCTGCAAGACGAGATGAAAGGGCTTCCTATAGGGGAAATAGGCAGACACGTCCCACTTCAGCAATGAGCTGAGGTGAGATTGTGACAGAACAGTTGTTTGAGGAATTTGTTTTGGGCTGAAGAAACTGCACTGACTGTATGTATTTTGACTGTATGTATTTCAAGGTAGCTTGAATGTGGGAGAAATTTATGACTTAACAGTGGACGTAAGTGTGAGAAGTGCTTTGAGATGAGAGAAATTAAAAAAGCAGAAGCTATTTGTGTTTTATTACTGTGCACGAGGAAGAAAAAAAAAAGACTTAAAAATGTTATTATTAAATAAATTCAGTTCATGGGAGTAAAGGATGTCTGAACGTTAAGTATGAGTGATGGCAAGTATTTTATCTGGATGTGTGATGGAAACAGTGTGAAGTTTCAGGCGTGCACATTTATTTTGGTGTTTGGGTCTCAGCAGAGGGTGAGTTTGTAGCTGGTGGCAGGAGTGCAGGGACCTTTGCAACACAGGCGCTTGGAAAGCATGATACAACAAGGCTTGCATAGGAAAGAGATGACTTTTTCTGCCTCATTTGTTGGAACAGATATGATTCAAATCTTAGCATAATGATGAACCCCTTCCCTCTGGTGCAGAGGAAACAGAAGTGGGAAGCATTCTTCGGCACCATTCATCAGTTCACTCTAACCTTGATTTACATCAGGAGAGTTATGTCAACAGCTCACCAGATAGAATGTGGCACAAAGCCGTCCCCACCATGTCCACTGACCACATCCCTCAGTGCCCCATCTCCACAGCTCCTGATCGCCTCCTTGGATGGTGAATCCACCACTTATCAGGGCAGCCTTTGCCACTGCATTAACACTACTTCAGAGCAGAATTTTTTCCTAATATTCAACACACGTGTGGGATGATTTCTACTTGTCTCTGAGTAGATGATGCCCCCAAGATATAGTGAAGGCATCCAATTATTAAGAACATGTCTAATTCAGAAGAAGGTGTGTCTGGATAATCCTTGCATTGTATCTGCAGCTTGAAATAATAAATAACGTGTTTCGGTAAGACATGGTGGAGATGCAGGTCTTTGCCCACTTCACAACCTTCCAGGACGTTAAATGGCCTCAGTGAGAATTTGGACAAGTCTTCCCGGAGAATGAAGTGGGAGCTCTTTACACGTATATGCTGGAACCTCCAAGATCAGACATCCAGTCAGCTGTACTTGGCCACCACTTGGGTTCAACCATCCACCACCCTCTCATCTTTCTCTCTCTCCAACCTATGTTTCCCCTTGGTTTCATTCCTCACAGGTGTTACATGTTCCCATTGTCATCACCACTGTTGTTATTGGCCCACGGTGCATCTCAGTAGAAACACTTTTAGAAAGCAATTTCCCTCCTGTGCTCACATGTTTGGAAGTTTCTGAAGTGGGCAGTCACCTGCCAGGCTAAACTTAGTCCATGCTGGGCCTCTTCCACTCCCAGTGGTTTCTTCCTGTGCTTGAAAGCACAGGGAAATTTGAGCAGCAAGTCTTGAAGAGGCCCCAGGCAAAAACGACTGACAGTTTAGTAAAGACAAAAGACCCCATTGCAAACTCATGGAAGTCAGAGAGAATTTTTCACTTCTGAGTTTTTATGGGATTTGCCTCTGACTCGCCACTCTTGCTGTGAGCTGTTGCTCCTACAAGGTGTGAGAACTTGAGTTAAATGATCATGATTTATTTTTAATTTAGTGTGTTGCAAATGCCTCTTAGTGCTCAAAAAATTGTACTGATATGGCACAGTGTCTTCAGATGCAGATTACTGAACTCCTCTAACTCCAGAGGAAGATTTTAGATGGATGGATGGATGGATGGATGGATGGATGGATGGATGGATGGATGGGAGAGAGGGAGGGAGGGAGGGAGGGAGGAAGGGAGGAAAGAAAGAAGAAAGAAGAAAGAAGAAGGAAGGAAGGAAGGAAGGAAGGAAGGAAGGAAGGAAGGAAGGAAGGAAGGAAGGAAGGAAGGAAGGAAGGAAGGAAGGAAGGAAGGAAGGAAGGAAGGAAGGAAGGAAGGAAGGAAGGAAGGAGGGAAGGAAGGAAGGAAGGAGGGAAGGAAGGAAGGAAGGAGGGAAGGAAGGAAGGAAGGAGGGAAGGAAGGAAGGAAGGAGGGAAGGAAGGAAGGAAGGAAGGAAGGAGGGAAGGAAGGAAGGAAGGAAGGAAGGAGGGAAGGAAGGAAGGAAGGAGGGAAGGAAGGAAGGAAGGAAGGAAGGAGGGAAGGAAGGAAGGAAGGAAGGAAGGAAGGAAGGAAGGAAGGAAGGAAGGAAGGAAGGAAGGAAGGAAGGAAGGAAGGAAGGAAGGAGGGAAGGAAGGAAGGAAGGAAGGAAGGAAGGAAGGAAGGAAGGAGGGAAGGAAGGAAGGAAGGAGGGAAGGAAGGAAGGAAGGAAGGAAGGAAGGAAGGAAGGAAGGAAGGAAGGAAGGAAGGAAGGAAGGAAGGAAGGAAGGAAGGAGGGAAGGAAGGAAGGAAGGAAGGAGGGAAGGAAGGAAGGAAGGAAGGAAGGAAGGAAGGAAGGAAGGAAGGAAGGAAGGAAGGAAGGAAGGAAGGAAGGAAGGAATGGGAAAAGGAAATTCACTTGCTGTGTCTCACAGGTTAGATATATGAGACTCAACAAGTATCTTCAGGCTCCCAGTAAAGATAAACAAGTACTTTCAGAAGTTCATTCATTTCGCCCTAAGATGAGAGTCTTAGGTGGATTAAATAAGGTGGTGGTAGAGAAGAGAGCCCATTGAATTGCATGGACACTTAAGCCATGGTCTGGTTGCAGCTGAAGAGCCCTGCTGGCTTCTTTTCATGCTCCAGTTTACAAGAACTGCAAACGTTTAGTACTCACCAATAGAGCACTGCCAGAGCTGAGCTATACCTGGATGCAAGCCAGTAAAACTGCGTGGTGTGTATAACACCATATGGCTCAAAAGATACGAGTTTCTACTAGTTTGGGGATTTTTCCATGATACAGGCATTGGCTGCTGAATGTTAGTGCCCATGGCACTAGTCTAGAAGAAATGTTGAATCGATTCCAAATTCTTGTCTCTGGACTGCCTGTGAAAGAGAACAGATCCTCAGGATCACAAATTTGAGCTATTTTTATCATGTCTGAAAGAAAATCCCACATCCTTCCCATTCATCATCCTTGTGAAACTGTGGGGAATCAAACCTCAGTGGTCAACGGTCCTTCTTAGGGAAAATCTGAGCTGAGGATTGCAGCTTATGTTGGGCAGCAGTTCCTTCAATTGGGAGCTGGAAGGGGATCATCCTTCTGGAGTGGTTCCTCTCCAAATTTGAGATGTCTGAGGTCCATGGCAGACCACTTCCCTTAATAAATGGTGCTTTCTCCCACTCTGTCCTGATCCTGCTGTGTAGAGGGAAGCTCAGAGGTGTGATCTTGCACATTGCGCACGTGATCATATGCAGGGAGATGAAGCTCAACCAAAGGATGCTGTCAGGGCTGTCAGCACGGTGTTTGTCCCTTTTCCTGAACTTCTTCAGCTACCAAAGGTTTTTTCTCAAGAATTGGTGGCTGAGGTGCCCTGCCTTGGTGTTGAATATTAGAGATTTTTATTTTTATTTTTCCAGAAAGAGTGGCAGTGCTTTGGTATTGGCTGCCAGGGACATGGTGGAGTCACCATCCCTGAAGGTGTTCAAGGAATGAGGGACGTGGTCAGTGGGCATGATGGGGGTGGGTTGGGGTTGGATTTTGTGATCTCAGAGGTCTTTTCCAACTGGAACGATTCTATGATTCTACAAAATCTACTTATAATGTTAATATTTATAATGTTCCATTAGCAAATTGCTTGAGCACTCCTGGATGGACCGCAGGGGTAAGCATAGCTAGAATGTCATGCTGCCATAGCACACTTCTAAAGACAGCTCTGCTCTCTTATTTTCTTTATTTATCACAGCCAGTGTCACTCTGAAAGCATGGGACATGCTCAGCCAGGCTGGCTGCTGTGGGGCAGTTTTTAATAGCAGAGAGAGCACCTTTCTCCCTCTTGTCCTTTCCTTTGGAGCAGCTGGTCTGGGCTGACATGAATTTGGCAGCTTATTCTGCAGAAGTGCATCAGTGTCTGAAAGGGTAAAGGGTATTTCAAGGTTAGGAAACAATTTATGGCCATGACCTGGTGAAATATGACATTGGGTGCATGGTGTGGGATGACTCCAGTTGCTGGGACTGGGAACACATTTCCAAAGGGGAAATGTAGGAGAGGATGCAGGACTGTGCAGTGGCATGCAATGGGAAAACAAAGATAAGGGAATTGAATCAGGTGGAGAAAGAGACCAACAAGTGCAGAGGTTTTGAGGAGAGAGACTTGGTTGACCTTCTTGTTTTTTCTGGAGACCATGGCTGACCCATGTGATGGGTTGATGGTTGGGTGATGGGTTGATGGTAGGACCAGATGATCTTAGTGGTCTTAAATGACCACGTAAATGACCTTAATGATTCTATGATTCTATGACTATGGTTTATTCATCCAATATCTGCTTTTGCCTTGATTCCCCTGGAATGAAACAGAGGATGATTATCACAATTAGTCTCTTTTGGTTGATCAGGCTGCAAAAAGGAGACGTTCCCTGCCAGCTGCTAGCACAATGCTGTCTCAAGCTAGAATGGGGTAGAAATAGAAAGATGTTGAGCAAACGTGCATTCAAAAACAGCAAAAGGGATTCTTTGTAGTATATTCCAGTCATTCTCAGGGCCAAAACCAAACAGCTCTGGAAATTGAAAGTGCTTTCCAGATGGATTTTCTGGGCCAGCAAAAGTCTGGCTATCTCTGTGTATCTGTCTTGTTCTCAGAGCTGGGCAATGTTTCTCGTAAAAGTGCTTTTCTAGGAGATTTGGCAAGTGCAGCTTGGTGGCACTGGAGTGTTTTGCAAACACACAGAGATTTTTGCAAAGGGTTTTCAAAAAATATGAAAAGGATAATGAAAATTACCAGCTTCAGCTTCTGAAGCAGCTTCTAATTTTGGAGAGTTCTCTCATTCTTCTATACAAAAAAATACCCAGAGATCTTCAATGATTGAAATTGCTACAGTTTGGGCAAAAGGGAACATTTTGACCAATCTGGGATAATCTTTCTCCCCCATTTCCAACTAAAACTGTCATCAAGTAAAACACAAAACCCAAACCTGTTTTCATTCATCATGAAAAAGACTTTTTCCCCCCCAAATCAGGAAATTGCTCAGTGGCACTCTAAAATACATAGTAGCATGATTCAAAAATATATATAATATATTTTTTTTCTGGTTGGTTTCCTCTTCCAAGTCTTTGTTGTGCAGCTGCCAAACAATAACCTTTCTACAGTGTCTGATGCCTGTGGCACGGGGATGTGCAAAGCCCAACATGTAAACAGTTCAGCCTGGGCTGAGGGATGTCCAGATGAAAACGTGTCAAACTTCATAAGCTTTTTTTTTTTTTTGCTTTTTTTTTTTCAATATTTGAAATAACTCAGTGTTGCAGCAAGGCTGAATCTTCAGGTCGAGCAGCAAAATGTGCAGCCTGTGTATGGACTGCAAATGAATTTTCTGCACATGGCTTTGCTGTGTCAGTCATGGGATTGAGACAGTCTTTGTAGTGAGTCTCAAATTTAAAGTCAAATCTTGTGCAAGCATGCAGACATTGTTTTTCCCACCTCGCTCTGCATTTCCCTTTGTGCCCCTGCACGCTTCACATCATTTATTTGTCTGCCCCTGTCTCTCTGCATTATTTCCCACTCTGCTTTTCACATCTGTGCAAGGCATGCAAATGGCCCTTGGAATTGTGCAAAGTGGAGCACTGGTTGGAAGGGATTCACACTGACCTCAGCAGGGCTGTTGGGATGCAGCTATTATTTTTCTGGTTCGTTTTCTCTTTGCAGTCATTATCTCAGACCATCTAGGACACGAGGGTTGTTGATTTCTGCTTTGCCACTGAATGAACTTCGCAGCTTCTCAAAAAGATGGGTTGAGAGAATAATAAATAAGCCCCTTTTTCGACAGTTTCTGGGTTTTTCAAGTGTCTCTGCAGCAGGTCCTGACCTAGAAAGCCCTCATGGCAACATATCCTGCCGCAGAAATTTATCATCTGAGATCTCAGCCAGTTTGCTTGCCTGCTTCTCCAGCACGTGGTGTGGATGAGGTCCCTGTAGGCTTGTTTGCATGTCTATAGCTGTGCAGATCTCATGCTACAGGTGCGTTGGCCCATGTTGGGAACAGAGTAATGGCCACCTGACCCCGCAGCCCAACTGTTTTCCCTCCTGACCATGCCTCCCAGCCTTCCCTTCTGCTCTGTGCTCCTTTTCCTCTCCAATCTGCCCCTGGATGTGTTATTAACAGCACAGTCTGGATAAGGAGCAGCTCTGTAATAAGATCTGCATTTCTCGCATAGCTGCTAAACCTCAATCAATATGGTTTTAATCGCCATTTGTATAACGTGCAATAACTATTAAATTTAAATTAAATGCACAGCTCAGAGCATGCAGAAGGCCCTGGCCAAAGTGCTAACGTTTCCCAAGTTGCTGGAAAGCTGGGCTGTAGGGAGAAATTATTTTTTTCTCACATAAACTAGTTAAATCCTGATTTGGAGAAGGGAGGAGAGTGGCTCCCAATAGAAACAGAAGCTTCAGGTTAGGAATTTTTGCAAAGATGTTAGCATTTGGAAAGACGTGTCAGGGTGGACTTTGCCCTGGTGCTGAGTGGATGGAAAACAACATTAGTGCATGTTCCCTGTTGGGAGTAGTGCCACACATATCATGAGCTGGGCTGGGGACATGACTAAGTGCTGGGGTGACAATTTGCTGCTTTGCTCTTGGTCACACGCCCCATCCCTTCCCAAGGGCAGGTGGTAACCACATAGTTCCCAAAGTGTCACCAAGTCCCTGCCATGCTGGCCAAGTGCAATGCATCTCCAGAGTTGCCTGCAGATGAGCCTCAGCCACACACACTGTGATGTGGGTGGCTGACGTGCAGCTTCCCAAATGAAGGAGCCCTTTGGCTTTGCTGTGTAGGTCACAGTGGTGACCTTGGGAGCAGTCACCTTGAGTGAAGAGCTTGCATTCTCCAGCGACAACATGCAGATAGTGGTGATTATATCTCCAAGCTGAACTTTTGTGAAGGATTTGAAGGTGTTAGAAGAGTGAAGCTGGTGTAAATGCCTAAAAGCTACTACAGAGCAGTTCCCCGTGGCAGTTGAATGAGGCAGAGAGAATCTCAGAGGAGGTTCCAGTTTGCTATTCAGAAATATTTCGTCTCAGAAATAGTGGTAATGCACTGGTACAGGCTGTCCTGGGAGGTGTTGGGGTCACCATTCCTGAAGGTGTTTCAGAACCATGGAGATGTGGCACTGAGGGACGTGGTTAGAGGGCATGGTGGGGTGGGCTGGGGTTGGACATGGTGACCTTAGTGGTCTTTTCCAACCTTGATGATTCTGTGATTCTATGATACACCAATTCTCAGACAGGGGCATGTGTTGGGTACCTGATCTGGTCTGGCTCAAAGTAGGGGGAACCAATTAACTCTGCACCAAAATCAAAAGAATGAGAAATGCTGCTTCTCCATGCATAGGGCTTCAGCCTGAGAGACCTGCCAACACTCTGCACACACACTGGCAGATTGTGTCCCAAAGCATTCCAGCCCCTCCTAAAGCTGTAGTGGTTCTGAATGGCTTCAAACTATGGAGCTTTCTGGTGTTAGACTTGCAGTAAGCTCCTCCACATCCTTCCTCTTTCCTCCCCCAGCCCATGGATTAACTTGTTTGCTTAGACTAAGTTGTAAGGTTTCCAAGTGGCAAAAGGATTGGTTAAAGCTCAGGTATTAATAAAAACAGGAATAACAAAGCAATTTCAAAGCATATTTCCTAACAATATTTCATTATAAATCTATATGTATAAAATTATCATATGCTGGCAGTGTAAAGAAATGGAAAGAAATATGGGAAAGAAAATGGATGTAATATTAGTAGAGGGGTGATGCCAATATAATCGCCAGATTTTTTTTTTTTTTTCCTTCTAAGAAAATTTCCTTCTTGAATTTAATTTCACATCTCACTATATGCATTCATCTTATATGGCATTGTTCCTTCCCCCATCCTATCTGCAGTTTGAATCCTAAAAAAGCAGACACGGAGAAGAAAGACTCAACTAAATTTGAACTGAAAGCATCATGCTGTGCTGAGGGTGTGCGGTCAGTTTCCAGCCCAGCTTTCTTTGATGAGATAGCTGCTTCCCAGAACTCCTGCCATAGCTGGGAACGGGGCTTTATTGCCACTAATAAAGGGTTTGGGAGAGCGTTAGTGGCTTATGCTTGTGAGTGCTGTTCCCATTATGGGCTGATTCCCAGTGGGGTCAATCAGCATAGTCCCCTCCAGCAAGCCATACCCTCCACACTAATTTATCCCAAATTAATAGCTGGGTTCTACTTTATGAAAGATTTCTGTTGGCTTCCACTAGCTGAGACCTTGAGCATGTTCTTTTTAAGCACAATTGAGACAGAACTTGGCAAGGGAGATCCTCACCTCTGGATTTAAAAGAATCAATGCAGATTTATGGTGGTCCCTTAGAAATAATCAGCTCTCACTTCTAGTTTGGCTGGCTGGCTTTGGGGTTAATGTGTGTGTACGGTTGTGAAAGTGGGTTGTACATTCTCTCTTTCTCTCTCTGTGTAATATTATATTAATTATCTTATATTATATATAGTAATATAAAATATATTTGCGTACACACATGCTATGCATATATAGTGTATGTGTTTATATATCCATACAAATATACACTAAACACGTGCATAGACATAGTTAGGAAAGATTAGTGTGTGTAGATATCCCTATGTATATTCATATGTGCAGATAAATGAACACGCACATGTATGCAAACATTGATGTGGAAGAGCCAGTCTTTACAGCCACGTATGCTCCTGTGCAATTCTTTATCAGAAGGCTTACACACATTATACCCACGTGAGATGCTTGGTTGGACAATTTGGTGGCCACTGCCCTTTCCCCAGATCTGAACTCTGAGACCCACTTCAAGTTTGTGAAAGCAGCTCTGCTCCAGCAAACCCGTGCATCCGAAGCCCAGAATAGAAACAGCAGCAATCCATCGATTGTGTTTTCTGGGAAGTGACAGAACATCTCCACTGCTGGGCAGACACGGCTGAAAGATCAGTGAGAAGTCCGCTCCTGCAAACAGCCTTAGGAAAACAAACCAGTTAATGAACCACCCACCCTTAACAAAACAGCAGCGGGGAGCACGGAGATTAAAAAAAGGCTTAAAGAGAACCCAGCTATGGTTAAGAGCAGCCTGACTGTAACCACTGAATACTTGAAAGAAAAAAAAAGAAAAAAAAGGAGAAAAAATGTCAGTAAGGAAAAGAGCTTTTCACAATCTGTGGCTGGTGTTGACTTATAGGTACACCAACATGGGGCAGAAAACGTTCTTTCTCTTTGATGTAAGGACTGAAAAAATAAACTGCCCCAAGCTCACCCCCCTTTATCTGGAGAGGGACTGTCATCGCGTGCCATGCTGCTTGGTGACAGCACTTCACAAACACTGCCTCTTGCTTCAGTCTGCTTCCAACGTCATTGCGTACGGAGGACGGCAGGCAGGGGTTGACTTTAATGAGTCTGAAAGGGCATTTGGGAGCGATGTACGCAGATCTCATGAGTTTTGAGTGGAACTTGATGCAAAGCCTCAAGAAAACAGTCATAGTTCAGAGCACTTGTTAATTGTGATCAAGTTTTGAACCTTGACACTGTTGCAAGTGGACCGAGGAATAAGCAAAACAAAATTCTTAAAGCATCAGCTCCAGTCGTGGTTGTCAGAAAGTTCAGGTTTTATTTCTTTCCGTACAGACCAATAAACCTCTAAATCAAGTAAAGAAACCCAGCAGACTGCAGTGAATTGAAAGGATAACAACTTATGGTGAGAGGGAGAGGGAAAGGGTTTCTCCTTCTTCCTTTTTTCTTTCAATCAGGATTTGATGGAAGGGCAGAATTCAGTATTTCCATCCTCTTGACCAGCCCCCAGCTGGAGCTTGGCTTTTGGGTCTTGATCTCACTGGCAGTGCTGGAGACAGGCAGGAACACCCAGTACAGTTGTGGTTGCACTGCAAGATCAAAACACTCCATTATTATTATTTTCAGCTCACAATGAATAACATCCTCCTTAGGAAAAGAATTGCAAAAAACCAAAAAGAAAACCAGCTTCCCTCCACTCCAAGCTTGAAGCCAAGTGGATCCCAATGATGGATTAGTTTGTGCTCATTGATTTGCTAAAGGGTAGTTTGGGCCCATTTGAATGTGGGTCTGAGTTACAGTGTGGTTGCTTTCAGAGCATTATGTGCACCACTCCTGCCAGATTTGAGAAACAAAAGCCAAGCTCTGCCCATCCCCAGCGTGCTGTCACAATGACCCTCTGGCACAGGTGGCTTAGCCTATTCTTTGTTGTCTCTGGACAGTTGCAAGGTGAAGGGTTGTGACATTCGAAAGGGCTCCAGCTGTTGTTTGGCTTTACAGGAGCTGCAAGTGCATGGAGATGGAGTGCATTTCTAGGAGCTGGAGGTTGGTGCCATCCCAACCCTGGAAAGGTTTGGGGGTGGTGATGACTGCATTGCCAACAATGGGGAAAAAAATAAACACCTCGATGTAGAGTGATGTTTGCATCGTGTGTTGCCCTATGCTCCGGAGCATTTGTGTGTGTGGTTTCAGGCTACACCTGGGGAAACCTTAACGTTTTCTACTCAAGAAACAAAAAGTTTTCTGAGTGCACCATCGGGCTGCAAAATCTTGTCAGGCCATATCTCAGAGGAAGAAAAACATGGCAGATGGTTGTGGTGGCCAGCGCTGTTGGTGAAGGTACTTTGCCAAAGAATTTTGTTTTCAGGGGGACCTCGCTGAGTAAGAGCAAGAATTTCAGCTACCACATCCAAAACTGACTCTGGTGCATCCAGACGTTGCCTTAGGCGCCTTTCTGCTACATCTTGCCTGAGACCCATCAAGCTCATGTCAGTGAGGCCAAGTGAATGCTTCACATGGTCTCATTCACCATAAGCATGACTGGCATGTCAATCAGCAGCCCAGAGGGTTACACAACCGTGTCATCTGAGAAGAAAATTAGTCCAGAAAAGGGTGGTTGTTTTCAGGCTTGGTGGGGGAATTAAAATATAAGAAGAAAACAGCTTGGATTTTCAGGAGGTGGTTTCAGGGACACAAGAAAACCACAAAAATTCTTCTTTGGCAACCTGAAATGGGTTTGTTCAGTTTGAAAGGAATTGCTTTGGTAGAGTTTGGAGTAATCTAGTGTGGAGGAGTGAGATTCTTTAAGTCAATTTTACACGAAATATGCCATTTCAATATAAAAATTCTTGCATTAAAAAAGAACAAGAAAACACCTGCCAACATTTACAAGAGAAGAATATTTGATTTGAAAATGAAGGTCAAAGAGCAAGGCTTTAAGTTGAAATAGTAAAAGCAACAATAATGGCAATGATAATAATATTAATTTTTTTCTCACTAAAGGTATTTACAAAATTAAATACAGAAGTTTTTCACTCTTCCTGGATTTTTTGCCAGCATGCCATATCCACCAAACGTATCATCTGCTGACTGTTTCTCTCTGCCCTATTTGAGGCCTTTCATCTTATGATGATACAACTGCAAGGGGCACAAATGCAGTGCTGACCCTCACTTCAGTGTGGGATGGTGGACTCCATCTTTCTCCATGCACGTTGGGTTGGGAGATCAGCTTTTTTCCCACTGCCAGAAGGTTTGAAGGTCTGAAGCTCCAGAACATGTTTCAGTGATGTCCACATTCTTGGGGATCTTCTCTTCCCCATCAGACACCCAACTCATGGGCTGCTGTCTCAACCCAAGAGCAGACAGTACAGGCAGTGTCTCATCTTTCTTACACCCAAGGCTCCCCTCCAGGATTTAACAGAGTGTATTTTTGAGGTTTTATAATTTCTTCCACAGTTATAAACATCTGAACAAACATCTGCTGGTGAGGCTGGTGAAGGGGGGCTGCAGAGAAGGAGGGAAGCCAGCCATCAGTAAATTGTTGGAGAATCTAAAACTATTAAGCTACAGGCAGAACAGTCAGTTTACAAAATATTTTATATTTCTGGTGCTGCTTGTTGCCAGAAGTTGTCTCCATTCTTCAGAACAGCTGTGTCACTCTCTTGACAAAGCTCTGGAATTTCTCCTTCTGCTCTGGAAAACTGTGGCGACGCATTCCCCATTCTAAAAAAGAGAGCTGTTGATTTATAGGCTACTGCCAGAATTGGAAAAGAACAGTGATTGAAAAGTGCACTGCTACTTTGCCAGATTTGGACTCACTGATCTTTATGGGTCTCTTCCAATTTGGGATATTTCCCTCCCCTCCCCTCCCCTCCCCTCCCCTCCTCTCTCCTCCTCTCTCCTCCTCTCTCCTCTCCTCTCCTCTCCTCTCCTCTCCTCTCCTCTCCTCTCCTCTCCTCTCCTCTCCTCTCCTCCCCTCTCCTCCCCTCTCCTCCCCTCTCCTCCCCTCTCCTCCCCTCTCCTCCCCTCTCCTCCCCTCTCCTCCCCTCTCCTCCCCTCTCCTCCCCTCTCCTCCCCTCTCCTCCCCTCTCCTCCCCTCTCCTCTCCTCTCCTCTCCTCTCCTCTCCTCTCCTCTCCTCTCCTCTCCTCTCCTCTCCTCTCCTCTCCTCTCCTCTCCTCTCCTCTCCTCTCCTCTCCTCTCCTCTCCTCTCCTCTCCTCTCCTCTCCTCTCCTTTTCAACTTCTGAATGAATTTTCAGAAAACAAGGGAACAAGGGAAGGTGAGCATCACTGAGTATCAGTGCCAAAGGGAAGGCTGCTTTGAGTCACTGTATACCTGGACACTTTTCCTGAACCCATGCCCTGTAGAGCTATTGGGGTGCAGTTCCTCACCTAGTAGGGATTCAGACTACTGTGCTGTGGCAGAGCAGATATAATCTGAGATACTGAAGTTCAGAGTCTTCTTCTAATTCCTTTCTCACAGAGAAACCTCATGGGTTCCCCAAATCACTTCTCAGTATGGCTGCAAAACTCATCACTTACCTTGAAACCATAAAGTCTGCTGAAGGTATAACGGCAGAGGTGGTGACATACTGTTACATTTTTTCAACTCTTAGGAGACCCAGATAAACAAAAAATTCAAGGTGACCATTTTCCAGTAGGTAAGAGTGTGTGCTGGAAACAAAATGTTTTTGTTTTTCTTTATGTGACAGCATCTTCTCCATGATCTTGACTAAGGTTTTTCCCCGTTTTTTTGATTTAAAGCATATACTTTTTTGTTGTTGTTGTTGTTGTTGTTGTTTTTAAAGAAAGGCTCCACTTACTGAAATGCAAATAATTGTCAGTTTCTATCTTTCATTATCTGTAAAAGGTCAACAATTCCGTTCTCAGACTCTGAAACAATATGCTTTCTGCCATTAAAGTAAACAAACAGAAAAAAAAAAAAACAAACAAACAAACACAAATCTAAATGGCCAAACAAAAAGCCAACCAGTTCTCACTTCAAGTCAATCTGAACTCAGCTCGTGTTCTAGTCTAGTGTCCATACTGTAAAGTTCCTCCTGACTCATCCTTAGCACAACTCTGGGAACTAAATGTAGATGTACCAAAAGAATTTCAGAAGCCAGAGATGATGAGAACTCAGGAATGATTACAAATAGTCAAGGAATGAGACATGACTGTGTGCCAACATTTGCCCATGGGCAGTGGAGGAGTTTATGTACACCCTAATTGCTCTATGCAGAAAAGGACAAGAGAAAGGACAATGGAGATGATGAGTATTAATAGATTTTAAAAGGTCTTAGTGGAAAAAAGAAAACATGTTTGTGAAATACAAATGCAATCTCGACGCAGTTACACTGATCTTTATGGCATTTTGGGCTCCTTTCCATCTGCTGCATGTCTGCTTCCTAAATTGTCCCCCAAGAGCAAAATAGGAAAGATCCTTTTCCTTCTCCAAAACTAGTTCTGTCACAGCTAAGTGAAAAACCTTGCTGTTTGTATTAGTATTCTTCAGAGTACTAAGAAACAAGAAGAAAATGATACTATTTTTTTTTCTGGAGGGACTCCTTTCTTGCATTGTCTAAATACTTCTCCCCATATAACCTCCTGGATGCTGGTTAGTGACAGTTTTATTAATAGGACTTCTTTCAGGCTTAGCTATGACCGACTCAGCATGCATAGAATTATGGGCTTGATTGAGATACTGTGGGTTCACAAATAAAATCCCTGAGATAAGAAGCTGTGAATGACGTTCAAAGCACAAAAGGATGCGTACATCTCTCCTGGTCTCTCTGGGACAAAAACAGCTTAATGCCATCCTTTACGCAGAGAGGACAGTCATATTTGGACCACAGTTTGTGCCATGGGTAACCAGGTAATCAAGACATTATGATTGCTAAAACTTCATGGAAGCTGGCATTACACTTGGTGGGAATAGGATTTAATTAAGATGCCTGGTGTCTACAAGAGATATGCAGCACAGCCCACACATCAGGGCAGGGGACAAGAGGAGAGTGATTAGCAGTCAGAAGCTCTGTTTCATATGGATTTGTACCAAGTAACAGCACTGTAAGCCTTGGTGTTGCGGGTCCTTGGCATTCATAGGAATGTCCTTGAGTTGAAACCACATTGGCCAACAGAAAAAAAAATGCCAGGGTAAACTTAAATCTTCTAAAGTGTCAGCATTTTAAATCAAACAAACAAAACCCCAAGGGAAATTATACTAGTTAACCCAAGGAACTGGAGAGTGTAAAGTCTATCTGGGAAAGCAAAGTCACATTAAGCCTGTAAGTACGCTCTGCAGCTTTGGGTGATGAAGGATGCTCTGCTGACTGAGCTCAGCAAAATGTGGAATGATGCTGGTGGGAAGCTGGGTAATTGCCTGTGCATTGGGGTGGGTCTGGGCATCGGAATTGCTGCTGGGGGCTTTCGTTCCCTTGGAAGCCTAATGCAGTAGATCTGGAGAAGTATGGGTATGGAGCCACTATATGTAGGTGCAAACACTGGGATCCCTCTGTCTGCTGCTTGCCTGACCTCATTTTTGCAGCCAGTCCTCTGGAACCCTTCTGCCTGGAGTCCTGCTGTCCTCACGGATAGCTACACCTCCTCTTAACTACATGGAGATGGTCTTGAGTGTTCCATACCGATCTGAGAGAGAAGGGAGGGAAAACAAAACCCCAACCGTCTTCAATCTAAATATAGCCTAAATTTGTTCCATTCATTTTCAGTGATACATTGTGGTTGGGTAAATGATGGCTTGCCATTCCCTTCAACTCCATGGTGGCATGTGCTGAGAGAGGAGAAAATAGCAGTAGACACCACCCACACATCTCTGAAGCTTTCCTGAGAGGAAGCCATGCCTGGGTGGTAGGTTTGGTCAAACTGTCTGCCACAGCTTTGTCAGCTGTCACACACAGCCCTCCAGCTCTGGGTGGTGTTTTTATAGGTCCATGATTAGAGGTGATGCATGCTCAGCCTTTCAGCCCAGTCCTTTCCTTTGATCTGGCCATGGGAATTTGCAGTCATCCTTTTTTTGTTCTGGAACGGTTTCTCCTGGCCTGCAGTCTGCCAGGAGGCCCAGCTCAGGCTTTCTGGGTGGGATTCACCAGATCAAGGAAAGGCATCTACATCTACACGTGTGAGTCACCCAGCTCTTTATATCATCACTGTAAAATTGATTGATCCATTCCGTGGAAATCAGAGCAAAATTAATCTCTTCCTTAAGCACAGAACTAAACAAAGTCAAGTCACACCCTAGAAGTGTCCCTTGCACTCTGCTGGTTAAATGGAATGAGAGATGGCTGACACATCTGGCTGTCTACATCTAAGTGTAGCTGAGATTAATTCTTTCCCAAGAACAATCCATCAAAGTGGTTTAAGTACGAGCTGCAAGCAGCTCTGGCCTTATTTCACCCACACTTGCTATTGATGCCTAAATAAACTCAATAGGCAATTAGTTTCAGTCAAATTCACAAAGCTTTATATATTTAGACGGATTGAGTGTAAGGCTGTCTGCTGACAATGCACCTGTATAAATGTGTTCCCTGATGGATATTTACCTCTAATTTAGATGAAATATGCAAATTTGGGACCCTAATCTAGATGATTATAATATTCATGGCAAAGATATGTTTGGATCTGTCTGTGTGTTAGAAAGGAAAGAACATTGCTATTCTTGTGTTGGTTCCTTAACTTATGTTCTCTACATACTTCCTGCCAGACAGTCTCCTGGCTGCCATTTAGGCAACTATTTTATTAATTGGACTTTGTTCAAGGTAAATTATGACCGAGTATCACAAACAAAGTGATAATCCCCCGAATGAACTAATTCAGATAAGGGCTGAGTAGGGTGGATACAACAACAGTGGCCTGGTTTTCAGCAGCTGCAGGATTAGTTGTGATTCTTCTTTTCCAAGTCCACCAGATGTTTTCTTGTTCCTCCTTCTCCTAAGCCAGGAGATGCTCAGAAATAGTCTGGTAGGAAGAAAAAGACAAAGCATTGGTAGGATATATATGTAGGGAAAGGATTAAACCATAGGATTAGGCCTGATTAAATGAGGTACCTAAATAAAATATGGTCTTTTGATGTTTTCTACCAAGAGAGATTAAACCAGTAATTCCCTCTGCACCAAATACACTGCTTTCAAGAATGGCCAACTTCAGCTATTCCAGCATGTCCTGCAAGAGGGGTCCAGGAACATCATTCTCTCAAGAACTTCTCAGCAACCAATGATGGATAATTAGAGCTTCCTGCAAGGAGTTCTCTATCACTGCAGTGTTACTATCTGCAAATAATGTGCATGGATAGAGTGCATTTGAGGCTGACTGCAGCTGCCCCATAGGCACTCATGGTGAGAGCTACAAATGCTAAAGCTTCTTGTGCTGCTCAGAAGGCAGAAAACCAGCTGGGAGGTGTCCATGGAGCCCTGGGTGGAAGGAAGAAGGTATTGGTCATGCCATGTCATATGTTCTGGCTGCAGGCTGCATGACTTAGTATGGTTCCAACCCTTGAGAGCATGAAAATCCCAACTATGTGGTACGGGTTGTGCCACACTGCATTTCACTTTGAAGGAATTACAGAGTTTGTGTGGAAGGTGTTAACTATGTTTTATTTCCACTCAGCTGCTTTGCTGCCAAAGAGTAAAATATAATCTTAAGCAATGAGAGATGGTCAGCTTTAAAAGGAAAACTTGACCCAAAATATGCAGGGTTGTGCTTATGCTAGGGAGAGAAGAGACTGCATATGTCAGGAGCAGAATGCATCCAACGTGTGTTTGTGTTCTGTTAGGTCTGTATCAACATGTATCTTTACATGCAAATTTATGCATAACAGAATAGGGCTTCTCTTTATTTATGTTTTCATCATAAGGTCAGTCTGACAATTTTCCTGCTTTACAGGAATGTCCCCATGAGCAGAGATGCCATTTATTATTATTGTTGTTATAATCCTGTATTAGTATTCTCTGAGAGGCAGGTGTAGCTGCCTCCCTCATTGAAGGTACAGAACAAAACTATTTAATGGGGTGAAAACTATTTGCTCTTGGTGTATCTTGGGACATCAGCCTCCCTGCTTATCTGACAAATGCTTTTGAAAGGAGATAAAGACTGCACCAAAGGAGACTGTAAAATGAAGTTAAGCCTACACCCACAAGCAAGGAGCTGGATAAAGGAGGTACTCACAAGGACTGGATATATTCTGTGGGCTAATCTTCCCATCCTTAATCTTAGGGTGCTAATGTCTGGATCTTCTTAAACAAACAAACAAACAAAATAAAACAAAAAAGAAATAAATAATAAGCACTCTCCAGCCTTCTTGGTATGCAATTTCCTGCAATTATATGTGGTAAACTGTGTTGTGTCTCATCTGTTAGCAGCATACTGGTTATAGCAATGGATTACTAATCCAGTGCACTTTGAATTTGTGGGTTTGAATGCCATTTTCAATGTACACCATCATGCTTTGTCTCAAAACAAGCCCAATAGAAGCCTGTGAGGGAGTCTACAATCTGGTCTGCAATCACATTGCTGATCTATGTCCATTCATTCAGAAGCTTGGATGTCACATTCTGACACTGTGTTTTCTTCTTTTGTGTTCGAGCTCAGCATCATCTCAGAGGCTTCACAGAATAGAATCCAGAGTGGCAAAAAGGGCATTGTCATGTAAAAGCAGAGAGCAGAACAACCCCAGAAGTTAGAGAGCGGTGGGAAATAGAAGGTGATGCACAAGAGGCGGATGGCAGAACAAGGTCCTGAGAGATGTCCATACAGTCTGGCAGTGGTTTTCAGAGGATGCTTTAGGAAAAGATATAAAAACAGGTCAAAAGACCCCTAAACCCTCTCCTAAACCTCTGAGGCTTCCTGAGTTAAGTTTTTCTGTAAGTATTTGGTAAACCTCAATGGCTCTTACCTACAAGAAGTGGTCCAGTGACCCTTTACACAAACATAGATTGTGAGCTTCGACAGTATCACAGATTTTCATGATTAAACTGCAAGAGCAAAGAATCATAGAATGGCCTCAGTTGAAAAGGACCACAGTGATCATTTAGTTCCAACCCCCTGCTATGTGCAGGGTTGCCAACCAGCAGACCAGGCTGCCCAGAGCCACATCCAGCCTGGCCTTGAATGCCTGCAGGGATGGGGCATCCACAACCTCCTTGGGCAACTTTCCTTTGCTTTGCTCTGAGCCCAATTTGTGCCAGTCTCACTTGATCCCACTAGCTTTTAGACTATGGATAGTATATCCCTAACTGCCTTTAGACAGAGGCCTGGGACTGTGCTGCCATAATCATTTAGAGGGCATCAGTGGTAGGGGAGAACTTGGGATACACAAAAGACACTACAAGAGGAACACAGGAGCAGCAGAAGAACAAATAAAGGGCATTTGCAGCCTTTTGGTGCTAAAGTTGGGGCTGACTGATAATGGAAACTGGAGGATGTAAGAAGAAATGTCTACAGGCTGTATGAAATTTATTGGATGTTTGGCTCAATGACTTTCACAGACCTCACAGGCACGCGTGGCATGATTTTCTTGTTTTAATATGGCTGTTCTCATCTCTTTCAGGTTGAATTCACCCCTGATCAGATTGAAGGTGAGGAAGATGTGTTTCTTTTCTGTGCACAGTAAATACCATCACTGGGAGGCAAGTGCTGGGGTGAAAACAAGTGTGCGTATTGGAGCTCCCTTGAGAGAACCTTGTGTTCATGGTTCTACCTCTGCCTCAGCCCTCCAAATCCAAATCCTCCACTGAGCTGGTCAAGGGAAAAGGGAAACCATGCAGATTAGGCATATATTTGGTCAAAGAAAACATCATTTCCTCTGCCTATGAAGCAAAAACAAAGCAGAAATAACCCACCCCTCCAAACCACAGTTCAAAAATATGCCTTTTAGCTAACAAAACCCACCAATAAAAAATCAATCCTTTCAAGAGAAAATCTCCCAACCCTCCTTTTGAGAGCTTTTCCCTGTATGTAATCAGAATTTAATTTATTACAGTTTTGTGACATCTCTCCAGAAACCATCAAATAATGACAGCAATGATGGTTTTTCTTCCAAAGGAAAACGTCGGCATTAGTTTTGGAACCATTTGTCCCAGCTTAAGAAAACGATACTGAAATCTCACGTACAAAGTCTTGGGAACAGTATCTCCTGCAGCTGTCCACTGTTTCCTCAACTAATATCTGCTTTGTACTTAAAGGATAATTGATAGATGGAACTGAACATCTGGCAGAGCTTTGCTTTGGTCTCTAAACCTTTGGAAGATCCTGGTGGAGCCTAAGAAAAACGGTATCATAAAATGAATTAGTAAACACAGATGAAAAAACCATGGGCCATACAGTCAGAGTGATTCAGAGAGATATAGAAGGAAGGATTTTCTGAACTGGAACCAAATGCCAGAACGCCTCAGAAATCGAAGCTTTGCTACAAACTTCCAGAATTACATTTAAATTTTCAAGCTGCCCTTCACAGCTCTAGTTTCTGTATTCTAACAGCAGGTCAAAAACAACTTGTGAATGGAGGCAACTGTTAGTTTCTAGGAAAGTGCCCCGATTCTAGTCCCAAAGCTATGGGAGATCCACTGAAGAGGCCTAGTTCTGGGCCACGAATCTTAAAGCTATTTCAGAAGCACAAAACAGCTGAATCACTCATCAGTTAATGCCTTGAGGATTGGATAGTGCCCCACTAGTTTCTATGCATTGCTTCCATGTTCCTAAAGAGAATAAGCTCTAGAGACCCTATCAGAGAATGGGAGAAGCACTATTAAAAATAAATAAATAAAAAATAGTGTGCTTATCTGACTACCAGCCTGTTGCAATGGCTAGTAAAAAGCAAATCTGGAGTAACATCATGGCCATAAAAGGTACCAGGTTTGGAATAGATGTAGACCATATCTAGAAAGTGAATTTGCTTTCTTTACAGCAGCCTCTGCTGCCTTCTGGTCTATCTGTGCACACTGAGCAAAGCTGGGGGATCTGGGACTTGTGAAGTAGGATATCCTATTTCACAAGGAAATAGGAAAAGGAAAAGCCGTGGGGCAGGAAGCAGATAACAATCTCTGTGAAAAAAGCTATGAGACCTGTATGTAAGTCGCAGCAGGATAATGAAAAGTCATCTGTGGTTTTGTGGTTCTGTGATTCTGTGGATGTTTTACTGTGTAGCAGCATCAGGAAAAACACTAAATGCACCTGTCATTAATCTCACATCTGGTTCATCAGTTCTATCATGAATGGCTGGAAAGAGTGCCTAACAGCCTGAGTGTCACTTGGGAAGCAAGTAGAAAACCTCTGCTTTACGGAATCACAGAATCATAGAGTGGCTTGGGTTGGAAAGGACTTCAAAGATCATCCAGTTCTAAACAGAATGCCAAAGGCTGGTTGCCACTCGTTAGATCAGGATGCTCAGGGCCCTGTTCAGCCCAGCTGTGAGTATCTCAAAGGATCCACAATCTCTCCGGGCAACAATGCCAGCACCTTACCAACCTCTCAGTGAAAAATATCACCCTGATGTCTAGTCTAAATCTCCCTTCTTTTAGGTTAAACTGCTCTCTCTCAATGGCTTTCCTACTGGCCTCTTGATCTTTTTCTGCTCTCTCTCCTTCACTTGACCTTTAGAAGGTTCCTGGGTTCATAGATGAGCAGACAGACAGGCTTGTAGATACTCACTCCCAGCTAGAACTTAGATGCTTTGGGTGTAGAATTACAGAACCATAGAATCAGAAAATGGTTTAGGTTGGAAGAGACCTTAAAGATCATCCAGTCCCAACCCCCAGTGCCATGGGCAGGGTTGTTAGCCACTAGATCAGGCTGCCCAGGGCCCTATCCAGCTTGGCTGAATGCTTCCAACAGTGGAGCACTATATCTGTGGCTTGGTCCATAACTGTCCCTTGGATTGCCCCTAACATGCACTGTCCTCAATACCAGTGTGCACACATGAAAACCTTGCCAAGAAGTGTGCTACCAAAAAGGACAGTTGGTGCTCCAGTGCTTGAGATTCTATTATTTTGTGTTAAAAGCACAGGTCAGGAAACAAACAGCACTTGACATAACTTACAGCTGTTATACTGGCAGGACTTTAGAGCTGGGATTCATAGAAGCTCTCAGTCAATCTATTATCACTGACCCCAGCTGTCTTTCTGACAGCTGATTTCCCCTTGCTAAGGAAAAGCTGTTGCTGTAGCAGACTTATTTCCTTGCAAAGAGTCACTGTTATGGTAGCCCCCAAAATTTACTCTCAGAGGAGGAAGAATGTTCTATGGGTGAAGCCCTGTGTTATACATCCATCCTCACATGTCCTCCTGCCTACACTGCCAGCAAAATTCAGTGGTTGTGGCAACGTGTCATTATGAAACTGGATTCCTGGCCTCTTCACAAACGAGAAGAATATGAGCTATCCAGCATGAGAAGATAGGTAGTAATTAGGCATATGAAAATATAAACTGCTCCTGCCAGTGGTTTAATGTCTAGCAAGGGGACAAAGGAGACCATAGCCACGCTGGTTTCATTGCTTTGATGGAAACTTATATTAAGCCAGCAAATGTAAAAGCAAATAATAACAACAACAAAAAAAAAAAAGTATGTTGACAGAATGGTGCTTCCAAACCCACAGGCCAATGCTCTGATCAGAGGTGGTTACATCTGAATTTGAATTGATGTGAGTTGTTGGCAACTGATGGATTGTGGGCCTTTAGGAGGTGGTGCAAAGAGTGCTCCAGAAAGAGGTCTCAGGGGCAGGGAGGTGAGCAGCTCAGGGATGTAGCTGTGTTTCCCATCCACCTTGGCTGCTGAGACCCTCCCAGGAAAGGACAGAGCTTGGAATGGGGCTTTGACCCCCTTCTCCTGTCAGCAAGGAGTCCACAAAAATCCACTATTGCCCTCTGCTGGAGTGAGGGATGCTGGTGGGGCTTCAGCGGGTGACCAAGGTAAAGATTGGAGAGAGGAGAGGAGGGAAAATAAGGGAAAGCAAAGAGGAGAATGCAAAGAGGAAAACAGGAGTGTTAATTAGTTCAAAGTGAGAAGAAGGCATCATTGTTTGAAAGTATTGGATGAGGAAGGAAATGAGTAAGATAGTAATGGAATGATAGGAAAAAGGAAAAGGAAGGAGAAAGGAGGAGAGAAAAAACAGCAGCACTGGAAGAAGAAAGGAGAAAGAGAAATAATGAGAAAAAGAAAAGTAAAGTAAAGAAAAAAGGAGGAGAGGGGGAGGGCAAGGGGGAGGGGTAAAGGGAGGGGAAGGGGGAAGGGAAGGGAAGGGAAGGGAAGGGAAGGGAAGGGAAGGGAAGGGAAGGGAAGGGAAGGGAAGGGAAGGGAAGGGAAGGGAAGGGAAGGGAAGGGAAGGGAAGGGAAGGGAAGGGAAGGGAAGGGAAGGGAAGGGAAGGGAAGGGAGGGGAGAACAATAGGAAGGAGAAGGAAATGAGAAATGAAACATGGAGATAGTCTAGTGTGTAAAATGAAGGGCTGAATGAATGAATGAGTCAACTTCTAGGGAAGGAGGATAGCCTTGCCACTTTGAGAGTGGAGGGAAACATCTACAGAAGAGGAACAGAAGAACAGGAACAGACTCAGAGGTTCCCAGCTTTAAATCCAAAGAGATATTTGTGATCACTCATAGCCCTTCGTTATAGGCTGTGTTGAGTAAAGGACTACAGCCTATTGCTCTTTCTTGCATCTTGAGATGCTCCTCAGTCTCTGCAGCTCTTTAAGGGAGAGGCAGAGCTGGGCAACCAGTCTGTCTGGGATAATGTGCTGCCTCCATTATTTAGTGGTACAACAGGGACCCTCTCCAATAGGAATGCTTTTGTCAGAGTGTTGCTGTTCACAGTGATAAGGAACTCACTCTTTGGCCAGAAGAGGTGAGAATATGTTCACAAAGATGTGAGAGGAGCGGAGGAGAATTGGCTGCTCATGGAGAAGGGCTCTGCCTGGGGAAGCAGACAGATGTGAAGTTACTGGAGTGAGTGGTTGCATCTGGTCTGGCCTCAGGAGCTGACAGCATAGCAAATCTGACTCCTCCAGACAACTGGATCGACTGCTAGAAAACAGAAAAATCAAAGGATTCTTTTAGATATGTCCATTGACATTATTAAACATAACAACTGATTAATGATAAAGTTTTTCTCATATACTCACCATCCCCCAGCACCAGGCTGTTGTGTGATTATTTCAATGGGTTATCACAGCATATCTCATTACCTGCTAATGTAGATGATTTTCCATCTGTGGGCTTTTTGGTGCTCTCTAAAAGTATAATGCTGAATACAACTTCCAGTTAGTAATGAGCAGAATGGCTACTGAATTTCATGCTGCCCTGAGCATTCCTGCTGAGCAGGAAAGATCTCAAGGCCAACCATTCCTGTGAGGTTTTCCACACTTTCTGATGGTAGCTGAGCCAGGAATACCATCAGAAAAGCATTTGACCTCTTAAATTCCATCCCCTGATTGAACCAGGAAATGCAGCAGAGGAGGAACACAAACATTTCAGATAACACCACTAACAGAGCTCATCAAATTTGTTCCCAGACTGCAAAATAAAATGGTCATGCTGAGTTAATTAGGGGGAAGGGCTGGGCTGGCTTTGACTTCATCCGAGGGAGCATGGCATGCATTTCTTTCTATCTTTTTGTCTTCCAGAATTTAAGGAAGCATTCTCACTTTTTGACCGTACTCCCAAATCTGAGATGAAGATCACGTATGCGCAATGTGGAGATGTCTTGAGGGCTTTGGGGCAGAATCCAACCCAGGCTGAGGTCATGAAGGTGCTTGGTAGACCCAAACAAGAAGGTTGGTGTCCTCCTCAATGTTCATTTTGTAAAAGATCTCTTGAAGAATTGGTGAAGTAGCTGAGGTCTCCTTTTTCTGATGGAAAGTCTGATTATGAAACACTAAAGGGTACAAAACAGTCTCAGTAAATCTCTAGCAGAAAAGTAACCAAGGATGAATGTCAATACCATTGTCTCAAATTCAGGAGACTGATTTAATGGCCACTAGGTTCACATTGAAAGGATGTTACCTTTTAAAATTGCTTTGATGGCAGGCATTCACTTGTGTTTACTAAAAGCTCAGACATTTGGAGTCAACAAAAGGGCAGACTGAAAGAAAAGCCACAACTTGTTCTACAAGAGTGCATGTTAGATGCTCTGTAATAACTGCAGTTATATCAGCCTTCAACATGCACTGCATACAGAATATTGTTCATAACAAAGGAAATCTCACCTGGACAGCATATACAATTCAGGCACTTTCCAGGTGATTTTTCTCTTCCTTTTGCCGAGGTTAATGGAAACAGACTATTGGGCCCTCTTTCAACAGATGTGATATCTTTTGATATGGCAAAGACACAGTGCTGGATGGATCAAGTAGTCCTAAGGCACTGTGATGTCCAGGGATGCTTTTGAAAGACAAAGAATCAGGAAAATGGGATGCACAAGTCTCGTCCTGTCAGCCCCCTATTCACACTGAAGCTCCTCTCCCATTGCGCTTTTAGATAGCTCTGTGTTATAGGGCTGCAAAGCAAAACTGACTTCATATTAGGAACAGGCTTCTTTTCTATTGCCTTCTGCTTAGTTTTGTATTTTTATTGCATCAGAAACCTTGGGATTCTAGGTGTGCTTGCTTGCCATGCTATTTGCATATGACAGACACATGATACCTGATGTGGTGTGTAGGTGATATCTGTCTATCTATTGGTCTATTAAAAGCACACTTTGCTTTTTGGTAGACCTCTTTTTCCAACTTTGACTATCCATTCCTCTACCTACACTTATCATATTGCTGCATACTTCTTGCCTCTTTAGCCAGGATTTATTGCCATGGTTATACTCTCACCACTTCCCCCTGCTCCATGCCCCAGCACAAGTCCTCAGCACTCCCAGAATTCACTAAAACTTTCATTTTTATCTGTGCCTTTGCAGAAATGAACTCCAAGATGATTGACTTTGAGACCTTCCTGCCCATGCTCCAGCATATTGCCAAGACAAAAGACACAGGCACCTATGAGGACTTTGTGGAGGGTCTGCGTGTGTTTGACAAGGAAGGAAATGGAACAGTGATGGGGGCTGAACTCCGCCACGTTTTGGCTACACTGGGTAAAGCGAACCTTTCCTTATGCAGTTTCATCACTGAGGCCTTGCCCATGCAGACTGTATTAAGTTAGGTGATTTTATGGAGAAAATGACCATGCAAGTCTTCAGTCATCACATTGTCCTTAGATATAAAGACAAAAAAAAAAAAAAGCTTCTTACTAATGAAGCATAAGATCACCGATCTGCAACTTGAACACTTTGTTTTCCTTCTTTCCTCCCCTTCCTTTCTTTCTTCCTGCTCTGTTCTAGTGTCATATTTCACCTATAAATATTACATTTGTATGAAAAACTGTCAAAAAAAAAAACCCTGAAAACTCATCTATTCCTACAATATTTGCATACTTTTTTTTCTTCACCTTCAAGAAAAGTTCTAGGATGAGGTACTTTTTAATCAGTCATCTGCGTAACAGAATTGTCTCTGAAATGGAAAAGCTCTTTTTAAGGCAGGAATCGATGTTTCTCTGTCCTCTCAAATCTTGACTTCAGAAGCTCAGTTTCTCACAAAGAGAGACAACAACAGCACGAGTACCATGTACTATTTTTAAAATAAAGGATGAGCAATTACAAGAAAGATTTGATTTAGCTTAAAGATTTCCAATCATGGGTTTTGAGCTTTGATATTGATTAAAAAAAAATAAAATGTGTTTTTTAATGATGCTTAGGTGCTTCCATTCTATGACACATCCATTTCTATTTGTGATTCAGGGAATAATAATCAAAAAAAGCAATGTTAGTTTTATTTGCATCGTGGATACTAATGGATAAGTTTGGGAACCAAACTCAGTGATGAAAAAGAAACTACTACTACCACCACCAAAAACTCCCAACACACAAAGGCAATACCAATGTCCTATCTAACCTTCCTCTGAACAATGTAAACAGTCTGGGTAATTTTGTGAATTTTACTGAACTGCAAGAAATTATTTTGAACTTACCCTTCTGTTTCCAGAAATCAAAAGTAATGTAGCAAAATATCTGATTTTCAAATAGTGATAGGATGTATTTTAATTTGAAGAGCAGTTCTGATTCTTAATACTGGTCAAATTCTAGGCACAACCCAGTATTCTATAAATTAGAACATTTTTTCTGTTTAATTTGTTGGATTTTCATCAGCTCATATAAGCTGAGGACTTGTTCCTATGTGTCAGAGATCAGTGATGTGTAAGTAGAACAACATAAGTAACAGGGCACATCCAATGTATTTTATTTTAACTTCTACAATTTCAGCTCATATCATTCTAAAATTTCTCCCACGCATTCTGGAAGACATCTGATCTCATCCTAAAACCAGTGCCTAATACTATACTGGGGGAAACCTACTGAATGGATTCATTTATCCAGAATGAAGCCTTATGAGCACATATGACCCCAGTATTTAGATAATTGCATAAACTGAATGGATCACTGGTTCAGTTCAGAGATCTCCAAAATGATATTGACATCTCCCTGAACCTCAAAGCCATACGCACACCAGAGAGTGAAATTTCTGAGAGTTTGTCCAGTGAGGACTTGGTTAAGGACTGATCAAGACCTTCAAGATTCGGCACTTAGAGAAAGCTTATCCTTAAAAGAATGAGGATGTGAACAGGATGTCATGTGGGTTTCCGTATTTATTCTGTCTCCTTGGTTTTCAGATCAAATTTTCTGTTTGCGAGGGTAAAACTAGCTTTCCTAGCAGTCAGCACCGCAGATTTGTGGAAGAGAAAATCTCTCCCTTTTCTCTCTTCCTCATTCTTGGATTCTTTGAACTGTTCTTCATAAATTCTTAGGAATTGCTCAGCTAACTAAGTACTTTGCTTTCTAATCAGGTGAAAGGTTGACTGAAGAGGAAGTTGATAAGCTAATGGCTGGTCAGGAAGATGCCAATGGTTGTATCAACTATGAAGGTAGGTGTGACCACTCCATTCTGAGCAGTGGTCTTGTACTTGAAGGCTTTCATGCAATTTTCCTGTGAAGGCTTAAATCCAAGGAAGATCTTACTCCCAAAAATCAGAATGTTGTTTTCCAAATTTGAAACCAATCAAATTCACTTGAAATAACCAATGCAAATAAACTTGTTTTACTCTTTTTTTTTTTTCCCCCCTACCTGAATCCATCTCTTTGTCCTCTAAAAACAAGCTAAAGATCTCTTTTGAGAGTTCCTTATAGGAAATCGCTAGATTTTCTTTCAAAAATCTTACAAAATATGTTTTCCTTAGGATCCTCTTTGGTCCTTTGACCCAAGAATTCTACAAGACTTTCCAAAGACTTTCCAAGTTATTCCATTGTTGGTAGACAGCTAGAAAAGAGAGATTTGGTCCTGAGTAAATGGACCATGTTTCTCTCACTCATCTTACCAGCCTATATGCTTCAATCTTCAGTAAAACACAGTATTCTAGTAGACAGATATGCTACTGAACACACCTGAGTCCTTTTTTGAAGGTTAACTGGTGGCTGTTGTATTATTTTGGTGACTTAGCTGATCTATACTCTTCACTGAATCTTTTATGAATATTTTGGTTGGTAGACTTCTTTGACTTACAAATGCTAGTGATCTGACCTCAGGGAAATCCTTCTTGTAAGGGGCCAATAAACAGAAATCTGTAGATTTAGACAACCCAAATGTCTCACAAACTTAAAGTAAACTCAGAGAAATTATTAGGAAGGAAAAAAATATTTTCTTGCTGCAATGCGTTTCTCCTTTCCATTTCAAATTTCAGAATCATGAACGCTTCTTGATGATGGATGATTTTTTTTGTAATGGAGAAAAATGAAACCTAAAGCCTTCTGTAAAACAAACAAACAAGCAAAAAAAACTCACAATAACTTATATGTAATATAATATTTTGGATTTGACACATTTTGTTTGTTTTTAAATCTGAATTCACCAAAGAGATATAGTCATGACACCTGGATCATGGAGGTTTACTCCAGAGGTTCTCTCAGTGTCCTCTGCCTGAATACTAAAGCACTGAAACCTTACAGAAAAATGACCCAGAGTTTCTCACGATTGTATACTTTGGAAAGGCAGTTTCATTTGGTAACCAGGGGTAAGGGATTAAACAAGCTATAGGCTGACTAATATTTGTGTTCATTTCCACTGGCTAGCCAGACTCCTGACTACCTTGCACTGTAATATATATTATCTTAAGGATTTACAATGCATTTAGCACTAGGGTATCTGGAATCTCATTTACAAAGTGATGTAGCATTAATTACATCAGAGGAAGCAAGAGGAATTAATTTAAATAACAATTAAGATGAAACATGTGGGACCTTACTGAGTTTAATGATAAATGATCCTGCTTTTTCTCTTCTTTTCAGCTTTTGTGAAACATATCATGGCTAACTGAACACCAAGTAAGTCTCTTCTGTCCTCTTAGAATATCTTATTATTTTGGTTAGGACATCTGAGATAGGCATGGCTTGGGGAATGCATACATAGCTTAGGCTTAGGGAATGTGAAAGTGATTAATTTGGGACAGTATTTTCAGCATGTAGTGTAAGGAATTAGATCAAGAGTAAGATAAAAAGTTTTCTTCATCCTATCAAATGCACAACAAATCGGCACAACTGTTTGGTGCATCTCGTTTGGTGAATTGCCTGCTGACATCTTTATTTTAGAAATCCAACATAATATATCCTAAAAAGTCATTCTTTTATGATGAACTGGAAACTTGAAATGGTTTGGATTTTTTATATCCACTTCCAAGGCTCTGCTCTTAGACTTCTCCCAAGAATCAATGAGAAAGAACTGAGTTCACTAGAGAAAAAGTGGACAAAAAAATACAAGTAGATAAGGACTAATGTGTACCTATTTCTGAGCCTACATTTGGAAGATAACTATTGGACTTCCATAAACCTGGCTCCCAGATTCTCCTGGCAAATTGATTGGTTTTCCAGGAAAAGAGCTTTGTCCAGCAGATCTTCTGACTTTATTCAGTAATGCTCTCCAAACCGCAGTGCCTTTTAGGGAATCTCAGTCTCGCCATTGCAAATGAGTTGAATTTCATTTCCAGTATTGCCTCATCATCTTTTTTTTTTTAGTATTCCTGTAAAATGTGCCAGCTGGTTAGAACTGGCATTTGCCACTATTTACCTTGGTTCAGCTCTTGAGGAAGGTCTGACCTGATAGTTAACCAACTTTATCTATTTTGCAAACTATCTGATAGACTGGGAAAGGCAGTGGCTTCCTTCAGATTCGGTCAGGGTTATTTTTCTTCTTCTTTGGTTTATTTTTCTATTCAGTCCTGACCAGGCCTGGCTTTGTTTTGCTTTTGGGGCTGACATTATCCCAGCCCACTGAGACCTGTCTGCCGTGTGGTGACTTTTCATTATGCACATTGGCACTCAGGGGAGTGAGTTAAGTAGGAGTCAAATCCAGGACTTTGGGACTTCTATTCTAAAATATGATTGACCAAAATGTAAACTGTCTTAAAAGCTTTTTTCTTACTGTGGTCCATTTGCCTTACTTGCAGGCATTTATCTTCTCTGAACATGCACACATTTTTCCATCACTGGCTCCTAGTTTTGAATTCCAAACATCTGGACTGGGCCCACAGCCATATTGGGTATTCCTACAGTTAGCATTATCCACGCTTGCTGTTTAGAGATGTTTTCAATCCTTATTCCTTCCCTAAATCCACTACCACGGGAAATTCCCATTCTGTTGCCCCAAGTCCTTCTAATCACCTAAGAGAGGGTTAGCCACTGAAGAAGACAAGTGAATGTGGGTAACCTGTAAAGCTGGCAAGAAGTTGGGAACTGCAGCACAGGGGACAGCACATGTTTCTTGACTTATGATGGGTTTGGAAAGGGAGCTGAGAGCTTCCTGTCTCACAGAGAACCAATTGATTTGCCAATAATGGGTGTCTTTCAGGGGTGGCATCTTCAATTTCTTGCAGTGTTGCTGTTGGCACGTTTAGGGGAAAACAACTGCAGTCTTTACTCTTGAAAGGCTGGTGGACCTTTGCCATAGAGCATATAACAAACAAATTCCCAAACACTGGATTTGAACTCAATGGGAATCTGGATCACATTCCAAAAATAAACAGTGCCTCATGTTTCTAGGCCATTTCCATATACTAGTGGAAGGCTAGATCTGTATCCTAATATAGGAACTGAATTATGTCTTTCCCTTTATTTTCTGAGCGTAGCAATTGTGACAACACAATTTACTTCTACACAATCAATAAAAGTACCCTAGTTTAAATATGTAATCTCAAGTAGCAGAGCAGTACAGCTGGAGGGACAGTCGACACTATGTTCACAGGGGCTCAGTTCAATGTCCCACACAGAAGATCTTAGTGGTGCTTGAGATGTTCCTAGTGTCTCAAATACAGTCTCAAAGATATGATGCAGAGCCTATAGCGCCCTTTGTCTGGGGTACTCTGGAATATCTCAAGTGACTTTAGCTGCCAATGTGTCAGGAAATGGATTTTACCCCATGGCTTGAATTTGTGTGACCATAGAAGAAATGCTAGAGTGCGTCAGTGTTTGGCTGACATAATATTCCTTGGCTCCCATCAGATTAAGATGCTTACATGAAAGCTGGGTATCTCAGTTTCCAAATGTAAAGGAGATCAGGTCAGATGGAGCACACAAAGTGATTCATTTCACTCAAAGAAGGGGCATAGATACAGAGTCCAACTGCCAGTGCGGTGGAGGAAAATTTTCCATGAACACCATATTTGCTGTCTGCACAGGGATGTTCTCAACAGAAGGAGAAGCAGTGGCTCAACAACTGGAGATTTTATTTTATTTTTTGTGAAGTGAGGCCTTTACCTTAGCCTTATATATGGCATGGCTATATCATGTTTCTATATCCCTGCTTACCACATTTTATCCACCATATATGTTATGTGTAAGATTTCAGGGTTGAGATGGAATCTAAGGATGTTTTTTGTCTTCTTGCATGAAATCTGATGTCAATTGGGATCTTCATAGGGCCTCACTTCCCCTAAGATGAGTACACTATTTGGATAACTGATGTTGATTCTTGATGGTGTTATTTATTTCTGCCTTCTTCTTCTAATGCTTAAAAATTATTTTTAGGACAAGACAGGCGTGAAGAAGCCCAGATTCTGGCCTTGGATTTTGATTTATTGGAACATCCTCTCATTTTTCAGCCCAGATTCCTACTACAGAGCTATAAAGTGTATTGTCCCTGAAGTTATTTGGATAAATGTTTATTGTTTGTTTTGTCTTGTTTCCTCATGGGAAGAAAACAGGAAATTGAACAAACAGAACCAGAACCATGAATACCTGGGCATTTGTAAATGCAGTAAGAGAAAAGAAACTAAGCCAACAGCATAAATCTCATGTGTGCAAGGAATATTCTTAGTCTTTGATGAAAAACAGCAAAAATAGAATTCCCAGCAATCAGCAACAAATGCAAAAATTTTTAATATGTTTCTCAGCTTTGGAAGACACTACCTTTAACACTTAAGATGTAAAGGATGAACAACACAAAATAGAGGTGTGTGCTGTATTGCTAGAATGCATCCCTTCTGTCTGTTCTCCAGAAGGAAACGTTCCCATTTTAACAGTCCAGACTGAAACAAATGAAATGTTTTTCCCAATGAAAACTTGAAATTGTTCCATTATGCATTTGTGGTCCTGTTTTTCTTGCAGTAAAACATGGGATTCTTTGTCTCTTGGTTTCATTGTTTCTGTGTCTGTGTAAGTGAAGGGGAAATGGGAAATAAATGCCTTACCTTAGTAGTGATGAAGGAAAGCTGAGAGGGATGAAAAAGCACACAGATTAAGCTACCTCATTTTCTGAGGAAAAGTTGTTTGAAAAGAAAAAGGATCATTCAAGCATTACATCCTTTAGTGGGGAAAAAGAAGACAGAAGCTGATACAGCTCATTAAGTAATACAAAAAGAAATCTAAGTGAACAGTACTCCATTTAAGCAAGGGATATTGTGGGGGAAAAAAAAGACAATTTGGAAACTTAGTGGAGAAAGGATTGTCATTGGAACACTGCTATACCAGAGCACTGGTGTTCTGTAGATTGATATTATGGTGATATATTGCTCAGAAATGACAACATTGGTCCTGTCCATGAAGAAGAGCTGTTATGAATGAGAGAACACAGAACAATCAAACTACACCAATATACCAGCTGTAACAAAATGTACCATTGAGTAATCACAAGAGCAAATCACCAGTTATAGAAATAATGTAAGCTGATAGCAGTAACAATTAAATGCTAAAGGAAATTTAGAAAGATAATGGAGCTGGAGGAAAAGACAGACGTTAATAAATGCAAAAACATCTTATACCCAGCCTGGCTTAACTGTGCGTGAAGATGCAAGGAAAAAAACACCACTGTGAATGACTGATTATGGAGAATCTACCTCTGGAGCATCAGTCATGAACAGAGAAATGCACTGAACAGGCCACTCATGAGATCTGTACTAGAGTGTAGAAATCAGGCACCAGAGATAGCCACCACCAATGGACCATCTCCTCAGGGCAGCCCTTTGGGGACATCCCCTTCTTTTCTCACTGTTGGCTCCTGGGAGTTCCTAAGCCCTAGTTTGTCCTGGGGCAAACACTATTTCAAAAGCACCTTGCTTTTACTCTCCTAGTAGACCCTAATGATAGCTTAATTTTGTTTTAAATTAAAGGAATACAGCAGTTGAAATATATTAGTCTGCCTTTCCTGCTGGTGTAGCATATCACTTGGAAATGTCTCCCACCTCCTGCAAGGGATATATCCAGTATGAAAAACACTTGAGCTCTAGGACTTGTGTGCTGAACAGCATTATGAGAGCTTAGTGAAAACACTCTGCTAGCAGGTACCATCATAAATTTATTGGCTTGTTATGACTTTCTCCTCTCGTTCCTCCATACCTTGTTTTATAGTCACTAAAACTCAACTCCAGTCTGGGCTATTTTCATTAGATAGAGTCCCACATCACCTATTCCAGGCCCAGACCTGTGAAAAGGTATCACTGTCAAAACATGGGTGTTTGTTCTGAATTCTCTTCAGAGAGATGAAATTACTACACCAGGTGCAGTTCAGGTGTGGTAGAAATCCTAATTTCTCCAGTGAGCCATCAGCTGCTTTATTTCTCATCTACTAAACACAATGCAACCACCTTATCTGCCTCTCAGACCTTCAGGAAACTGTCACCTTGAGTTATTACACTGAAATCTTACAGGATGTTTCACCTTACACTCCCAAAATAACATCTGTTCACATCCACAGGTGCAAGTGAGCTTTTTATCAGGGCATAGGGGTGACTTTCATCCATACAAGTGGCAATACTTGCAGAGTTGGTGCGTCTGGTGGTATCTGTACTGCAAGGTTTACACATTATTAGATAGTATTGCTTTGTGTTGATCCATATGGTCACATGAATCCAGCTGCTGGGAGTATATGAGGCTCACAGGTATTCCAGGAAGACTTCAAGGGCTGGTAGTGTTAAAAATGGGTGAACAAGTCCTGTGATAGAGCAACAGGAGGGGCAAAGATCATCAAGCTAAGCATCCATTTGAGTTAAAGTGCATCATGCAAGCACACTAGGGAAGATGACTGCCAAAATGCAGCACTGGAGGCAAGCAAGGCTTACTAGCAGCAGCACAGAGTAAAATAACAGCTGATGTTTCACCCCAAGGGCATTGGCAGGGCTCCTCATGGAAGGATACACAGGTCAGCTCAAGGTGCATAAGCAAAGCTGTGTGTGGGCGAAGGCTGGAGCAGTGCCTGTTGCCTTCTGTGTCTCAGGTCACACTATCACTGGATTTTGTTTTCAGAAGCATGAGATTCACACACAAGCAAACTGGAATAAATAAGCAATTTTTCTTTCCCCTTCCCTTCCACTTCTTCTCTCCCCAACCCCTAACCCTGAATTAAGAAAAATAACCTATCCAGAGAATTTTTTTTAAAAAATGTGGCCAGGAGACATGCCAAGTTTCTTGAAGATCTTTTTATAGCAGTAGCATCTGGCTCTTTGGGAGTCTCCGTAGGGAGTTCTGCTGGTGACTTTACATCTGCTGTGGTTAAGCTGCTAATGGACTGGCTGTCTGGGCTGCTCCCTGCTCCACTGATTTCTTAGTACCATGCTTTGGTTATTTGAGGAGCTTGAGCCTATTGACTTCTTGCCAGAATTACATCGTACATTCCTGCAGCAAATTGCATTGCAACACCCAGTTCATGCAGAAGGGGTTTCAGATGGAGTAAAGATATTGGCTGGCATTTCATCACTCTCTCCTTGAACTCACCCAAGCCTGGATCAGAGCACTGTATGAAGTGTGGGGGTTTTTGATCCGGAAGCCAAAGAGAAAGCAAATCCTGTAATACTTTTTCAATGATGTTAAGAAGCAAATAAACAAATTAATGCATCAGAAGTTTTATTTGGGAACTCAGTCAAAAATACTTTGCCCTCTAGCAATGTGATGCAGCTCAATTTTTTTGTTGTATTCAACGCCCTCTAAATTATTTTTAATGTAGCTAATTCCATCTTTGTAGTGAAAAATCAAAATGCTCCATCTGTGTCATCCTAAAGTGTAACAGTTTTACATTTTCAACATTTTTTTTGTGTGACCCAGATTTTTATTTTGGCCAAACATATTGTAAAAACTATACCTGATTCTAAGCATGAATTTCCTGCATAATGTCATTGCCCAAAGAAAGTGCATTTTTTTCTGGCACTGTATTTGGGGTTCAATTTTCACAGATGATCTGTTTGATTTTTCATAGATTTGTTCTTTGTGCCACTAAAAAACACTTTTCTGTCCCCTAAAGTTAAAATGATCCCAAACAGCTGCTTCAGGAATAGGCTTGTTGAACTTGGCTTCACTAGAAGTGTGCTTTGTCATTTGCGATGCTCTAGATCATTCTCCCCAGTTCTAGCTGTTGCTTAGATATATGCATGTCTTCTGAATATTATAATTCGAGCTATTATAGATGAGACTCATTTCATTCAATTTGCAAGCCTCGTTGATTTGCTCACAGAGATAAATTATTTCTTCACAGACCTTTTATAGCACTGCCTTCATACCACTTCATCCCCTTCTCACTCAAGTTAGGACAATAGGTTTCTTTATCTGATTGTTGTAGCAGCATTTTTTGTAAGAGTAATGACGTGAAAATATCTGCAGTTTCAAATTTACAGGTAGATTTAATATCCAACATCACACTACTAATCTTAAATATATGTACGTGTATGCATAGGCATGTAACTACATAGCTCAATGTAGACCACATGACCTTTAAATTCACCAAATGCCTTGTGATACAACATAGTCACTTTTCTTCCAGTTTCATTTAACATGGGAAATTCTTTGGATTCCCTGAAGTTTGTTACGTAGCCTGTGCTCATCTATCCTTCTTCTCACGCTTATCTAGCAATGTCACTGAAATAGGTCAAAAGTCCTGCAGGGCAGTAAAATGAATGTTTTCATTTATAAACCCAAAAGTGCCAGTTTTCTCTACTAGCTGTTCTGTGAATTCCTTCACTTTCCTGTAATAAAAGTGTCATGAGAGAGTTATGATGTATGCCAAACATAAAAGACAGGATAAATGAAGAAAGGAAAGTACAGATGTGTATAAGTAGATCTGTATTGAACTGAGGTCAGTGTCATTTGGGGAAGCGCTAGCATTTGAAGCTGGATTTCTGCTCCCACCAGATGGAACCCATGGGTGTACAGGAGCATATGCAAAAATCAACAGTCTCTCAAGATGTGGTTTGATGTTTCTGGAAAGAAATTTCTTGTTTGATGATATTAGGCTTTTGGGAGCCTAGTAACAGATAAAAAATAACACAAAAGAATACAACAATCATGCAACATGAAGTGCTCCAGTGTAAACTCCTTGTGTGTCTTCAGATCTGCTCAAAACTTCTGAAAAAGTTCACAGAATCATAGTTGGAAGGGACCCATAAGGATCATTGAATCCAACCCCTGACTCCACTCAGAACCACCCAAAAATCAGACCACATGACTGAGAATGTTGTCCAAATGCTTCTTGAAGTCCACTAAGCTCAGTGCTGTGACCTTTTGTTAGCTTCCATTCCAGAAGGCACTTCTTGTTCATAGGACATCTCTCTTCACATTTGACCTGTCTTTCAAACCTTCAGTCTGCATGAGGATTCACTTGTGCACAGACCAAATTCAGTATTAATAGGGATAGATCAGACATAGTGGAAGCACCAGCCAGGAGAAAAAAGAACACATTCTCGTTGTAGAGAAATTGAAAAAGGTAAACTTTAGGACCAAAAGGAGCCAGTCTTAAGTCTGTGGTGCAGTCTGGAGGCTTCCATCCTGATCTATAGACATATCCTGAATCCATCCCTGGTCCCATCAAAGAGTAAAAAATCACAGATGTGTTACAAAAGATGTATCAACTTATCTATGCTCAGCAATTGAAAGCTTAGAGAGTGATGACGATCATTTTGACTTTAAGGAGCTAATTATCTGATGGTGCTTAGTCATATCTTCTCCCTACTGAACTGCCAGTATTTTAGCACATAACCCAGCAATGAACCCTTTTAGAAAGAAGAAAAGACAAACAAAACCACCTTTCTCAAGTCAACTCAGCCAGAGAAAACATTCCCCAGAAGGCAGTGAGCTCACGAGCAGTTCTTCTCCACTGCTATTTGTAATTGTTGAATGTTGGTAAACAGGAACAAAGATATTTGGCATGTGCCAGTGAATTTCAAGAATCCATAAAAATTCACAGAATTGAGTTCATGCAAAACCTGTATCTGAGAATCAAGCATTTATTGAATGGAAATGCTCATGGTGCAGAAAACAATACATTTATCTTTTGAACTTCCTCAGTCCATCTCATGTCTCTGTGCTGTCAGTGGGGTTCTGACATGCTATTGCTGATTTTAATTGCAGTGTGTTGAGTCCACAGCCATCTCCCCAGGAAACACATATGCATATGTTTTTAAAGTGCATAAATAGTTTGGGATCCTAAATCCCCCAAAAGAATTTACAGCACAGGTGTGTGGACTTTTCTTCCTGTAGATGCCCACAACTGACTTGATGGTTTTTATTCTGGTTACGTCCATCTGAAAGGACAGGCCCTTGAGAACATGGCATGTGTTCACCACTTTTCTGTTTTGGAAGAAACAAAATTTAGCTTCTGTCATTGTCCAGAAGATTATTCTTTTGCTGAACTGAAAGCCTGAAGTTTCTTGGGATCCTAATGAGTTACCTTTGTCCAGCCCTGCAGTGTTATGAATGAAAATGAAAGAAAAAAGAGGATTTTCAAGTAGCACAATCAGAAACCAAAATCCAGGTTTAGTCTGGACAGGTAATTTACTGCCTTGAGAACACAGCTATCCAAAGCAACCTTCTGCCTAGATCCTGACTTTAAACACATTTTATAAAATGTCTCCCAGATCCCAGATATATAACATCTCTGATATTCCCACAAGCAAAAGCCCTGGAGGTTGTTAAGATGTTCTGCTGACTTTTTGGCCTTGTGAACGTGGTACAAGCTTATTTGATATGGTGGAACTGTGTCTAGCGTGGTGTTTCCTGCTGAGGGGAAACTGGGTCTTGGAAGTGTATGGCCCAAGTTTAAAAGGCAAATTTTACATCAGTGTTATAACTATTTGCATAAAAGTGGATCTTGGGATAAGTTGAATAGCTCTGGGACAACAGAGTAAGACTGTATTCAACCTGTTGCCTGTAGGAATTTCTGGACTGAAAGCAATAGGAATATGAGGTTAACAAAATGCCAGCAAATGTCTACAGAAACAGGATGGCAGTGGGCTGCAGAGATCTCTGCCTTCCTCCATCCTTCTTGTAAGATTTATTTATCTTCTTCAGTTTACCAGTCTTCTCCAAAAGACCAAAAGGGATTCCTTTTCTCTGTCTGAAAAAGGGGAGTTTCATGCATTTTAGAAAAAAAAGAAAGAAGGGAGAGAAGAATGATGAATGCATGTGAGAGGCAACTAGTAAAGATAAAATATTTCATTGATAATTTCCAGTACCACATACATGATAGGCAAATCCCAAAATGAACAAAAGTGCAATTAGTAACTACTGACCGTCATTAATTTCTACTAATCTTTAAATTCCTAATAATCATAATTCTTGGCAAGGATTGCAGTCATTGACTGGGACCACAGTGTACTTGATGCTAGGCTGACACAGAACAAAAAGACAGTCTAGTTTCTTTGAAAGCTATTATTTTCATCTGAATGCATGTTTATGGTGTTTATCCAGTGATTCATGGTACTGTCACACAGAAAAGTGAGCAACTGACAAAAGTACACTACTTTAAACAATAGTAACATGTGCAGAAACAGCATGAAAAATGACTGAGAAGAATTGTTCAAAGTGAAGAGCCATTTCACATTGCTATTTTGGAGAAGATGGATGAATTCTACTGTGAGAAAAGTTGTCAAAAGCCCCCCATAAACTGCAGTTTTGCTTTCCTGCACTTCTCATTGCATCTCTCTTGCACTCACATTGCAGCTGACTTATGCTGTCACGTCTTGCTCTGCAGCAAAGTGTGGGCACACAGGTCATGCAAGAATTCCATCACTCAAGTAAACGTTGCATGAAAGGCTGGAAACTGCACAGTCTTCAAACAGATGCTCAAAGTCCTATTCTAGAGGCATTCCCAAGGGAAAATGGTCCTTCTTCTAAGCACTCTGATGTCAACCCATAGATTGGAATGCCATCTCTTAGAGGACTGGAGCCTGTTATTTCTCAGTACCACACAGGCTGCGGTGGTTTTCAGGCTTAGTTCAGGTGAAATAATGGAGAATTTCACCCTCCAGAATAAGCATGACCACTGGGCTAAAGGGATTTGCTTTATACTCAAAATTGGTGAAATAAACCGCTTCACTTTTCTCCCTTTATATAAGCTGCTTGATAGCACAAATAGGTGTGACCATTGCTTGGTGCAGCTGTGCCAGCAGGAGCTGTGAGAGTAATCACACAAGCAAAATGATTTGTATTGTTCTAAATTGGTAAGGCCTGTGCAAAGAGATGAAGCATTCTGCTCAAAGTTCCTTCACTGTAATTGTCCTTGACTGAGAGATGCAGCATTTCAGACTTGAATGAAATCTAGATTAAATATCAAGCTAATGAAGCATGCTCTTCAGCCACGTGCACAGAGGGGATGATGCATCTGGCATCACGTCTAGATGATCTTAACTCCCTCTGCTAATGTAAATAGCAGGTGCTTATTCACAGCAGTGTCGATGCAGATAGCGCTGAGCACAGGGGTGGAGCAGAGATGTGTATAATGATACCACACTGGTTGTCCTCCTCCTGAAGGGACAGACTTCTTGAGCTCAGAATCTCTTCCTCCACAGCTAGAAAGATAGTGCTTATGATAAATGAGTTTGGGAGCCAGCAGACATGTGCTATAGGGCACTGACACACCACACTGCCAATTTCCAATTGCTGCTATTTAGAGGGGGGGTGGGAGGGATGCATTAATTTTCCATGATCAAAGTTGGAGCATGTTTCAGGGTGAAGATAAAGATTTAAGAAATATTGCGCTCCTAAACTACCCAGTGTTTTTGTACACAAAAATTGAAATGAAAAAGGAAAAGGAACAGCCATAAAAAAAAAGGTGTGAAATATAAATACACAGAAGAAGACAGAAAATCTGTGCCACAGGGGACTGGTTTGTATTTCTAGCATTAATCAATAGCACTGTCTTAAGAAGTTGAAAGGGTAGATTTGGTTCAGGGCATGTTGATCCATGGGTGGCAGAGCATGTGCCCCAGGCCAAGGTGAAATTTCATGCTGCTCCCTATCCAATCCTGAAATACAGCAGCCATCTAGGAAGCTAAATAATGTTCTCTCAGGATGAAAATACCACCACAATTTATTTGAACACATCAGAATAATGTGAGTAGTAGTTTTGTAGCACAGCTTTAACTAAGAGTAGACATCTATGAGCTGCTCCTGTTCATGAGCACTGTGGGGAGAGGGTGCAGAAAGAGGAAATCCAGATTAGAGGATGCTTTATTCCCAATAATTATAACATGCATAACCAGGATGGCATTGCATCCCTCCAACTGTAGGGAATGGGAAGGGATTGCTTCAGGTGCCCTGTTATTAGATGGTAGACCTTTCCAACACTAATTCAGTGACGACTTCACTAGCTGACTTCATTTACTGCCTTACCTGTGATGGGTGAATAGGAAATGGATTACCAATGGGCTATTTTAGGGTGTGCCAATAAGATGAAGTGAAGTAGAAAGTAGAAACACCTATTGTAGATGTCTGTATTCACACACTCATCTTGTGCTTACCTGAATGTGATGTCAATGACTCACATGAATATAGAATACTAGAATCATAGAGCCATTTGAGTTGTAAGGGACCCTAACGTCCATCTAGTCCAACTCCCCTGCAGTGAACAGGGACACACACATCTCCACCAGGTGGTCAGAGCCCCATCCAGCCTGACCTTGAATGTCCTCGGGGATGGGGCACCCATGATCTCTCTGGGCAACCTGTGGCAGTGCCTCACTGCCCTTATTGTAAAAAAGTGACTACATGTAGCTTTGCAGTTAGTTTTGCATGTGCCTGGGTGCAGTGCACATCTGTGGGTAAAATATGTTTTGGAAGACAAGGGATGTGACGTATCTCTGTCTGTGTTGTGGTCTGTGCCTCTCTTCACACTAAGACGTGCAGGAATGAGAGTTTGTTGATAACTATTAAAAGCATGCTTACAGGGCACAAATCAACATGTGACCATATGTGTGTGTACTCCATTAGTCTATCTACCATTTTGGTGAGAGATGGTAAAGCCAGCATAGGTATACAATGCCCAATGTACCTTCTGAACAAGATTTGCTTTCTGAAACCTAGCATGGCAAAACAGGTTATAGGAAGCAATCAGCCCAGCCACAGTGCTCAGCAAAGCAAGAGCTCCATCTCAGGCCTCTTTTCCCATTTCATACAGTTGATCTGTGCCAAAAAAAAAAAAAAAAAAAAAAAGACCAGTAGAAATAATTTATTTGTAATCTATAAGGGATCATCAGTTTCAGAAACTGCTCTGGGGAAAGACTGCTCTGGAGGTCTCACAGAGCAGTGGTTAGCTGGAATAAGGAGCCTCAGATTCTCTTTTTCTTCATTCTTTTCTCTTTTGCTGACTGTTGCAAGAACAGATTTCCCAGGTGGGAAGGAAGTGTAAGACTCAAATCAGACACAGATACTCCATAAACTTACAAAACCTCAGAAAAACAAAAAGTGTCTACAGACGGGGCTGCACCACCAAACACAACAGATCTGAAGACATCAAAAAATGTTCCACCACCTCCCTTCCGTGCCACCATAAAACATACGATGGCTCCATTTTGGCTGAGTTTGTTTTTAACAGCCCCTCCTTTTCTTCCCCAGGGTGAGACCTCTCTCACAAATCCCTCCAGGAGCAAAAGGAGCAAACAAAAAAGAATCATAGAATCAAAGAATCATCATAGAATGGCTTGGGTTGGAAGGGATCATCATGATCCTTGGTTGGGACCAAGGATCATCAATTTCCAACTCCCCTGCCAAAATACTAGACAAGAGAAAAGGAAAGAAAAAGAAAAGGAAAGGAAAAAGAAAACTTTCCTCGCCTTACTTTGCATTGCCTTGCCTCACCTCCCCTTCCTTTCCTTCCATTCCCTCTTCTTTCCTTTTAGAATTGAGCACATATTGCATGGTTATCTGAACATTGCATGGTTATCTGGACTGTGATTAAGAATCAGATGCCATTAGAGTCCCTTCCTACCTATGAAGTCTTCTGAAGGCTGATATAAATAAAAATCCAAATATACACCATTACTGACTTAGCTGCAAGTGTAAATCAGTACCATCGAAACTTTTGACTTCTTACTGGTTTTTATATAGGACCTATGTTGATAAAGGTCTGAGGGAATGTGACACTGATATTTCATAGTGGAAGCCAGTTTATATTCATGTTCTCCCTTGGCATGTTCTTTCCAGGTATGCTTCTTTCCTCACCTCACGTCTCTGAGTTTCGGTAGATGTCGGTTGATCTAAGGGCTTGATAATTTTTCAGTGATTTCCAATTATCTGCCTCTGGGCAATGAAAGATGCAGACAGGAATTGTAATCAGCACCTTGTGAACGATTCCGTGAACAAGAGATGTAATAAGAATCACTGAAGGACTTCTCTGCCTTCTAAACCTGCAGCAATGAATGTCCCCCAGCACAAATGTGGCAATTTCTGAGAATAATATCCCTTAATGCTCTGCAGATTCCATTTGTCAGATCTGATGCAGGATTGCAAAATACAGAATAAATATCTTTGGACAGAATCCTGTAGGACAGCAGGACATAATATCTTCCTTGAAGTATTTGCTGGGGGATTTCCGTGACTAAGTGTCAACATTTCCACCTGAGCAGAAAGCTTGAATGTTTTTTTTATGGTTACCTGAGAGGTGGTCAAAACAGTTAATAAACTGGAGTCTGATTCTTCTCATCCTAAAGTCCGTGCTGAAGGTAGAGCTGATTAATTATTCCTTCCAATCCTTACTTTTCTCTGCTGGCTATTGAGAAGAGAGACTAGCTCAGCTGGAGTACTGACATTACAGGCATGAGGGCCCCATTCACCATCTGCTGCTATTTGAGGGCTTAATATGGGCATGTTAATCCCCCAAAAGTCAGATGGGTTTGGCCGCTGGCATAGATCTGCATTGCAGAAAGCAGCCAGAAGTTATTTACAGCTAGCTGATGCTGACCTCTTAGATTGTTTTCTCCTTAATGTTTTTGTGGTTCTGCACACTGGGTCATATCCCTGGTAGGACTTGGGATGATGAAATTCCTTTCTGCTGCTGCTGGACCATGTTGTCACAGCTTCTCTCAGCTCTGTGACCTCACATGCAAGGCAGAGCAGTGTGGTTACGTATAAATCACAGAAACTGATTTGCTGAATCTCTTCAAACTGCTGAGACATTTCCACTGCTTTTGGCCACCCAGTGCTTACCTACTTGACCTCTGAAAAACCCCTGTGTCTGAGCATGCCAGTGCTTTCTCAGTCTTATTTGGCTTGTTTCCAGAAATAACTCTGCTATTTTACTCTGCTTTTTTTAAAACATGAACCCAAGGCTAAAATTGTTTTAGGTACACACTCGTATACGTCCACATTAATACACATATTCAGTACAATCTGTAAAAAGGCCAATTTGTCAATAGGAAGAAAGTCATTCAGAAATGTGAGAGATGTACAAATCCTCCATTATTTAGCTCTGAATGAAATAACCAGCTCTTTCATGAGTTCAAATGTACAGTGTGTTGCTTTGGTGGAGTTCACCTCCTTTACTCATTGAAATTTTCTGCTTTCTCCAAAAGGAATTGAGAAGGAAAGCATGGAATGGAATGAGGTTGGCAGACATGAATCTGAATACATATTTGAGAGCCCATTCAGTTTAATGTAATTGGCATATAAGTGTATTTTTCTCCAGATCCCCAGACTTTTCAGTTTGCAAGGTAGCATTATCTATAGACAGTGTCGTTATTTCTTGTGGAGGCTAGAGCATTTATTGCAGCAATGCACTGCCTTCTCCTTGTTCCTTAGTATTTATAGATGGTTGGGATGCTGTAAAAAAGGTTTATAGTTAGTAATTTCAGACTGCTGAAAGCAATCTGCCTTTATCTGATTCACTTTATCCTAAGAGATATCCAGATACAATTCAGATAAATCACCAGAAGGGAGATCGGAGGGTAGGACTGGTAGTAAAGGCCAGAGAAGGAAAGCTTTGTCGCTGTCTCCAGAGAACAGAGATCTGTGCCTGCCTCTCCACTCCCCTGTGAGGAGCTGCAAGCTGCTATGAGGAACTACAGGCCACCATGATGAGCTGAAGGGCCATGCAGAGCTGCAGGCCATCACGAGGAGCTGCATCTGTCTATTTCAACAGCCTCCTCAGCTGTTGATACACCACTTGTCCTCAGACCCTTCCTCATCTCTGCAGCCCTCCTTTGGACACCTTCTAACAGCTTTATGTCCCTACACTGTGGCACCAAATTTGCACAGCACAGAGCAGAGGTGACAGTCTCTACCCTCACCCAGCAGTGCTGGGCCTGGTGCATCCCAGGGGACGGGGACCCTTTTGGTTCCAGGCCACACTGCTGGCTCACATCCAACGTGCTCTCAGCTGGAATCATAGAATCAACAAGATTGGAAAAGACCTCCAAGATCATCCAGTCCAACCATCCACCTATACCCCAGTTGCACTTCTGTGGGGTCGCTCTCCAGCCTCTCATACCTCTGCATGCAGAGCTAGGGCTGCCCTATCTCAGGTTGCAGAACCCAGCACTTGTTCTTCTTAAACTTCATGCAGTTGGTGATTGCTCAGCCCTCCAATCTGTCGGGATGCCTTTGCAAGGCCTTTCTACAACCTCTCCCAGTTTAGTGTTGAAGGCAGAAGGATGAGAGACAGCAGTGAAATGCTGATGGTTGAGTCTGGCTCTAAGGAGGAATTTTTTACTGTGATGAGTATAGCCAAGTGGTGGAAGGAGTTACATGAGAAGGTTGTGCAATCTCCATCCTTTATTGTTTTCAAGATCAAACTGAAAAAAACGACCTGTCTAATTTGAGAGCTGACCCTGCCTTGAGTTGGAGGCTGAGTCCTCCTGAGGTGAAGTAGGGTCACAAACAACCTTGGTGTTTGTGCTCTCACTGTAGAAGTCTTGAATGATATCTTCTGGGGTCTGATGAACCCTTTCAGTTGTCTTTTTCTCACTTGATCTTCCTTTGATGTGGCTCCTTGCCCTTTGGAATAGATATGGCTCAGTATAGGTAGCTCCTTCTCAAAGAGGCCGTTGCTGTCCTTTTAACCTCTGCCATCTGCTCTGGTTTAGAGTCTGTGGTACTGATGTCTGCAGAGAGGTGTATTTGTGGAGAAGAGCTGTGTTTTGGATTTCACAGCTGCACCAGTTAGTGAGTGGGGAGGATGAGGGGAAATGTCATACAGATTTCTTGTGGTTTGCTAATTTGGGTTTTGCAGGGAAAAAAAATGGAGAAGAAAAGAAAAAAAAAGGAGAAAACCTCACAGTTGTATATTTATCCTGAAACCACTAAATTCAAGCTTGAAAGTATATTAGGCCATTTCAATGCATACAGGAAAGCTATTGTTGAGCAAAATTATTCCTTGGTTTTACTACTGTAATACAGGGGCATGTGTTGGAGTTTAAAGACTCCCTAAAGAGCAGCTGTTGGCCTGTAGCAATTTAACTGAGAATGTAGCTATGGCAAGCAGATTATATTTCTAAATCTGACTTTGGCTATCTTCCCCTTTATCTTTGATCTTGTAGGCCTCATCCAAGGGCCACCTCAATCAGGACGAATGTGCCTTAGAGATTGATGAGGTTTGGATCAGTCTTGGATAGCACAGAGGTTACAGCCAAACATGTACTTAGTTTTATACCTCATCCTTGCAGTGGGTGGGAACAAACCTAAAATAAGAACAGAACTTTCCATTCCCCAGGGAGGGAAGCTGGTAGAGGCTTTCCTAAGCATGTATGCATCAACTTGGATATGTACCACTACAGCTGTAATGCCATAAAAGTCAGGCACGTAAATTGGAGTAGCACTAGGATCCTAGATACCCTGTGGTCAATGGAGGTGTACAGGTTCTACTGAAGTGTGATTTAGAGGAAGGATCTAATTTACTGTCTTAATTGTCCTTTCATGGAAATTTTTAGCAGTCAATTATAGAAGGAGCTCAGAAAGGTTAAATTCCTAATGTAGATACCTGGGTTATATTTAGATCCATATCTAGACACTCGCCCACCCAGTCTGTGCACTGGGTGTTCTACCTCTCCTCACAGCACAAGAAAAATCTCATGTCAGTTCAATTTCATCACTGCAGGTATGTGATGTCCTCTGAGATTATCTAGGTTAAGTATCTTACCTTCTAGGATACAAATGACAGGGAACAAAGGAAAAATGTAGGTAACCCGGTGTGCTGGAAGTGGCAGTAGGTACCTCTACTTTGGCAGTTGATTTTAACCCCAGGTTTACTTAAACTGTAAGAAGATTCAAGACATCCCATTAATGTACAGCCTGCATACAGACACTTGAATTCAGATGACTGAAATCTATGTGATAGTGTTAATTCTCCACTCCAGCCCATGGAGCTGTCAAAGTCCCAGAATATTAATGTTGCCCTAAGAGTGAGAAAAAAAGAGACCCTATCCAGATGTCTAATGATGATCAAAACCATAACTGACCGAAGAAGAAAATGAAGCAGCATGAGCCTTATTGCTGGTTTCATTTAAATCTAGTTATCAGGCATGTCATTAGCATAAAGACTGCCTGAAGTGACTCTCAAATTCACATCGATACAGTGTGGAGCTCTGAGGAGATAATGATCTGCATCCCCAAACACTGCAGTTATATTATCTCCGAATTCTTTACAAACTAGTAACCCCGAATTTCATAAAAATAAACAGGGCTTTTAAGTGTAAACCCAGTACTTCTCTTTATTTTTAAGGCAGTTTTCCTTAGGCTCTTCTGACTACAGCCTCCAGTGGAGGCATTCTCATTTATCCAAATGAAACCACACTCGCACTTCAAATCACAAAACCTTCTGGGTAGCTGGTAGGAGATGTTCTATTCTTTAGCTGGGAAGTCAGCACTGTTGCCCTGAAGTAAGTTTAAGACTGATGGGAGAGGAGAAGGAATGATGTGTTCATATGGTGGCTACTGATACGATTTGAGAACAGCTCTATTTGAGACTATTGTCACGAATGCGTTTGAGATATATATAAACATTTTATTCTCATATCGTGTTCTCTATTGCATATCTCTTTGTTCTTACATCTATTAAAACCACAGATGCTAAATAGAAAATAAGTCACAATAACACCTCATTCCTCATAAGTAGTGTTTATTTGGGTGGTTAATGCCTTATCTAACTATTATGCAGATACCCTAAGAAATCTGTGTTAAGAACTGAGTTTCATCAAGGTAGACAAATCAACTTTTAATGACTGACTCCTTGCTATAGCTTTTAATAAGAAGGAGGTCAGGAAAGGGAGGCGAGACAGCAAGCAAACCATTTAGAACAGCTCTCTTTATAAAGAACATGAGAAAACATAGGTCAGCATGCCAAAATCAGCAACAGGGGAAAGTTTTACACAGTGGTCCCTATTAAAATGTCTACAGATGCCTTTGCAATTACCCTGGCAACACTGTTTCCAGATATTTCTGAAGCTAAACATGTATTTGATACTAATTACAGGGGACAGTGTAAGGAAAGTTAATTGCTAACCCCAAAATCATAGTGACCCATATGAACTTCACCATAAAGGGGATAATCAAGATTTATGTAGGTTATATTAGGCAAGCTGTGAGCAGTAATACCTTTCCAGACTACTTGCTGTGGTACTGAAAGTAAATTTAGGCACCTGTCCTACTATCTTAGATTTTTGGCTTTATCTCATGATTAATTTCCCCTCACTCTGATCCCTGCACAACTAACAGAGGAAACAATGGTGAAGCATAAGGCACTTACAGAAGTGGACTGAACATGACTCTTTTTTCTTAGTAGAAATGAAGTTTTATTGCCAGTGACCCGAGCACAAATTTTTGTGTTCGGGATACACAATGCAGCTTCAAAACCTTGGCCAAACCACAACTGAGAGACTCCAGTGCTCTGCTTTTGACACCTGACTTTACGAGAAAATTCATTACTTGTGCTGGATGTGGCATTTCCCTTGGCCTTTCCTCTCCATCTACAAAACAAAGCTATAACAATTTCTTCATCTACTCAGAAATGACTCATCTGTCTTGTCACAGAAATCTAATTACATTTTAGATGACTGAAGTTATACCACTAGATCTCCAGTTATAAAGTTAGATGATCATGTGTTGGTCTCGTGACACGTCTTTCAGTCCTGTGCAGATGTCCCTGAGTGTCTGTCATTATAGAAATGTGTGCAGCACAAAATGGGCTTTGAACTTAGTTTGAATAACTTGAGAAAGTCACCAGAAAGCACATCTGCTGTTATCTTAAACAGAAAAAAGAAGATCCAGTTAAGAAATAAGGGCACGAATATACTGATTTTATCTAACAGATCTAGCAGATCTGATAAATTTATACCAATCTGTCAGATTGGTATAAATCTTCTAAGAATCTGGTGTTCCTGTCCCTCTTCATTGCAGGGGAGTTGGACTAGATGGCCTTTTAAGGTCCCTTTCAAATCAAAATACAGTATGATTCACTGAACCCACTAGAGAAAGGAAAAGAAGTTATTGGCTTTCTTACAGTAAAGAAAACGATGGTCTTCAGTACTGAGATACAGGTAAGCAGTAGTCCAACCTACTTAAAGATGTCATGGATTCCATTCTGATGAAATTACTCGAGAATTCTTAGGGAAATACCAGGAAAATATGAATATCCTCAGTCAATTATGTGAGTTATCTCCAATACATACATTGCTGGAACTTCTTTGGTTACATATAAAATGCCTCAGGCATGTTCGAATGATTTTTTCCTGCAAAAATGCAGATTATTTTGCTCTGTTCAGTCAATACTCCAGCTCTGTATATTAGTCTGTCTTTGCAGGTGTTGATCCCCACCTGCTCATGAGTTGCAAGTCCTTTTAAGTGATAGCCTTGTATTCGAATGAATGGCTATGAAGGCTTTAAACTGCAGCTCAGAAAGCCCTCTCAGAAGTGTCACTAGATGAGAATCTTTGAAAGGAAAAGAAATCTTTGGGAATTTGGGAAGGGATAACCTTAATGGTTATTGCTGCCTTACTCAATGTTTAGCACTGGCTTTAAACATCATTTCATCCAAGCTGGCTGTCAGCCATGGCACAGGATCCAGAGGAGAGCTATGCATTTCTCATACTTCAGATGGAGATCAGACTAGAGAACCTATGGTATTTTCAATTGCAATAAATGGTTTGTGTGAAGGGAATTATTCCTTCAGGCATGAATTCATTTTGAAGATGCGTGCCCATACATAGGGAGCAACCTGTGGGACAAGTGTGAAAACTGATGTCATTGTTTGCAGAAATCTTGAGCTTCAACATGCAGAAACTTCATTTGAGATGCTCAGGAAGGTCCCATCTTTTCCCACTGCCCTTTTGTTTCCCTACTAGCGTCTGAAACGAACAGTGCTCTAAATTTCACTGATTACGTTGCCTGGTTTTCTGCTAACTGAAACGAGATCTTACACAACCATTTCACATGCAGACATTTGCATGTGTTCCCGTAACGCTTGAGTTTGAATCTGCAAGCTGAAACTACCTCCAGTTCTGCATTACTCAGTTAATCATTTGGTGAATGTGGTTAACATTTCTCAGAAGTTCTGCAGTATCTCATAAGAAACACACTTCTAAACTGTACCTCCCTAACACTGTGTAACTTGCCTTAAGCAATTGCCAAGCATTAAAATAGACACTGATGTAGAGTCTCAGATGACATTTTGTTTCAGAGCTGGGACAGGTTAAGAGAACACATGGCTTTTACCATGGATCAGTGAGAAGGGATAAGTAGATAAAGTGTAATCTGATTAAGAACTTGAGCACTCACAGTTCAGAATTCCTTCTCAGTGCATCACTTTGTTCCCTCTACTGCAAACTTAAAGCTGAGTGCAGCACAGTGCTGCAGCTCTTGGTTTTGAGCATGTGATAACATAAATCCTGTGAACCCACTCACAGCCTGGTGAGCTTTATGTTGTCTTCCAGCATTTTGTTTCCACATTTTACTTATTCATTTTTGTGGTGGAAAACAACTCTGGAAGCACTTTTCAAGAAAGCAACATCAATGAAAAACCCAACTGTTTCCAACTTAACAGCCTTCGGTTTGAAGGGGGATCTAATAACAGCTAAACTCAAAACTGCTCCATCCTTAACAGGGGCCATTAAAGGCAGTGTTCAAAAACAAAGGGCATCATCCATTTATGAAAGTTAATGGAGCAGAATGTTCATTTTATATTCATGTCTGGTTCTGGAATGCTTACTTGTAGAGCTTGAGTTTTTAACGCAGAGCAGGTGCTGGAAGGAGAAAATCAAGAACAAATTGGCCAGACAGATGTCTTGTCAGGAACCAAAATAGGCAGGAGGTGGAAGAGAGCAGGTTGCAAAATGCATCTCATCTAGGGGAAGATCGATGCTATTGTTTGTGTACGATTGAGAGAATGTGTGCTTATGACTTCCTGAGCAGATTCTGAGGTTTATAACCAACTGGTTTTAGACTGTTTTTGGACATGACTGTTGCCCACCGGAATTAATGTGTTTTTCTTCCTTACAAACAACTGTAAAAATGAAAATGCCCTTCTTTTTAAAGTGCAGTATTTCAGTGTCTTTTAAGTCACATCCTTCTTTATTTCTTTTTTTGATCTCAAGCAAAAATACAGTCTTTCTTTTCCATTTTTTTTTTCTTTTTTCTTTTTTCCTTTTTTTTTTGCTTCCAGTGAAAGCAAAGGAAACTAGTGGCAGCAAAACCTGGGAAAAAAGAGACAGAGAAATAGAGACAGAGGTACAAAATATAGTTTCAAAGCATTAAGAAGTTTTATTATTTTCAATAAAAAGTTTGGTAAGTTCCTTTGAAAGGCAGAAGAAGGACTGCTGTGCTAGAAAAAAAATCACTGCATTAAAAATTCCAACCAACAAATCAAGTAAAATAGTCTTGGAAGGACTATCTGTAGCTTTCCACTGTTTCTGTCAGTGCTTCACTTGGAGTCAGCATTGCAGGTGCCATATCATAGTTGCACTGAATACTTTTCCACCATTTGCAATGTAATTACACGTAATTTGGAGAAAGCCAAGTCTGAGATGCATGTCCTGGCATATGTTTCCAAGTCTGAATATCCCAAAGCGATTAATAGTTAACAGACTATTAAACTTCTGACTACAGAAGTTTAAGCACGCGCTTCTGATAACAAACCCATGGATAACCCAAGTTAAGCATATTGTACAGATCCTGATGTACTAAATGATCCTTTTGTCTAAAAAGGTATAGCTTCAGGTGTAGGCATTTGTGTTCAGTCTGACTTAATGATTGAATAATTAGATTGAATATAAAGAAAAAAGTTATTTCCAATAAGGGCGATCAGGGACTGGCACAGGATGCCCAGAGATGGTGATGCCCCATCCCTGGAGTCACTCAAGGTCAGGCTTGATGGGGCTCTGAGCACCTGATGGAGCTGTGGGTTCCCTGTTCGTTGCAGGGAGGTTGGACCAGATGTCCTTTAAGGGTCTCTTTCAACTGAAAAGATTCTGATTCTATGATTCCAATTTGTGTTTCTTTTACCGCAGTCTCTAGATAGAGACACACTGACTTCATTAACCTCTTCTTTCTTTATCCTTCTTAACCCTTTTCTTCCCTGTGAATGCAGCTCTTTGTCTTGCTCCTGGAACTTAAGACACTAATATGGTAAAAGAATCTCACTTCAGAGCCTTTGCCAATGGGTTGAACTAATTCTATTTTAAGTTGTAAATGGTTCCTATTGCCAGAGATTAAGCTAGTTTCCATCTCCATTGAAGGCAGAACAAAAGGTCCTGGACCATAACTGCTGTTAGTGAGATTTAGTTGGATGCCATGATGAAAATACTAAGGATGATGAAGTACTAAAAATACTCAATTGGGGTTGGAGAAAAGCCTCCAGTTTTGAGGGTATGCAAGAGAAAGGTAGGTATGCATCCTTTATACACATTCAGGCAGTCCACTTCTCTAGTAATAAGAAACAAGAGGCATTCTATATTTTAAAACCAAAACCAAGAAAATCTAAGCTTTGGGGCGGGAAAAAAAAAAAAGCCAACATTTTAGAGATGATTGTACAACAATTCTTATGCCAAAATCCAGATTTCTTTTAAGCAGAGAATGACTTCTGGAAAGACATAAGATTATTCAGGATGCCCCACTATTGTACCCTTGGTTATGAGAGGTCTGAGGGTCTTGAGCTGGGCAAGCCTGCAGCTGTAGCAGATCCAATCTTATAGAAGTCCTCCAAACACTGATTCATACTTCATCCGGTGCCAGATAACAGTTAAGAAACCAGAACTCACATAGGTCCTTATCATATGCATGCAGTTGGATTGGCTTAGGTGAAGAAATTCAAGAGATGATTTCCAGATGTCAATCTGATACAGGAGGTTTTTCCCACAAGCCTCAAATTTTGTGTTTCAGCCCTTTTGTGCATTCAGATCAGCACTGGCCCTCAATGTTTCTGATGATGTACCTCAGCTGGAAATTCAGCAAGCCAGCTCTGCAAAACCTCATTTGGAGGTTCACTGCACTTCACAAGGTTCACTTCACTCTCCCTGCACAAGAAACCTGATGTTCAGACCAAACAACACATACAGATTTCCATGATTTTTGCAAGGAAGAATTCAGTATGTTCTTGTTCTGTGAGATGTGAATCTTTATGTCTTCTTCATAGATTTTTCTATATCAAACTCAGAGTAACTTCAGCGTAGCTATTCCCAAGCCTCAGCCAAATTCATTAAAACCAAGAGGATAATCTCTGCTTAGAAATGAGCAAGGGCTTCACAATATGAAGCTGGGAACTGAACTGGAAGTTATGGAATGGCAACAAATCACTATATTGTACCTACTTAAATAAAATGACATCTTATAGTGCCAAAGCTTTTCAAATGGTTTGAGACACACCAGAAACTCTTGAAGAAATAAATTCTTTAAGTAAATGTGTTTTGTGACTCAATATTTCAGAGTATTACTGATCAAATAGCACAAAAGACATGAAGAAAGCCTACATTTTAACAGCTATTTTTTCCCTTAAGTTGTATAAATACTTATATCTATGAAAAATACTCATATGGAATCAAGAAAAAAATAAATATTCTCTAGGACTCGTGCTTGCCTGATAGTTGAACTGTAGCTGGATACTGCTTAGGTTATTCTTGTGCAGCTAGATCTTATGTTTGCTGAAGTCAGAATGTCTATATAGAGAATTAAACAGAGCCAAACCATGGATGTAGGCAACTTGCAACAGTTGTCACACCATTATATTGTTAGCATAGCCCCTGACATAGCTTTGACCTGTGTCCAAGATCAAAATGCTCAGACAATGCTTGAGAACAGCTGGAGAAGAGCACAAATTAGCTTGCTCCCAATAGAAAGATCAATTGTGGCTACCTATTTTAGAGTCTGTGGGAGGGAAATCATCTATTTGTACAGCCAGCATCCAAGAATAGGTTAATATTATTTACTAGCATAGACACAGAGTCCTGTGTGTTGGCCTTAATGGGGTTAAATTTGTAACATTCAGCTTTTTCCAGAGAATAACTAGTGTTGTTATGGAGAATGAGTAGGGCTTAGCAGTGCTTCAGTCCTAGAACCTATACACACACATAGGTGCATGCACACAATCCCTGCCAGATGGAGAAACACAGCCAGTGACACAACAAGGTCCCCAGTGGAAATCCTCCTCATGGAACTTGCAAACAATGCAGTGGTTAGGCACTGGGTCATGCAAAAGACAGAGCATGGATTAGTGGTGAGGAAACTGGAGGAGGAATAAAATATGCAAAATATAACAAAATACAGTTTCTTTCTACTGCTTCTATAATTTCAGTGTCTGCTCACCTTGCTTCAACACGCTGCTATTTACAACTATGGAATTACATTAGTAAGAAAGGGAGCAAAAGGAAAAATACTATGGACAAGCAGTGTCAGATGTGAGATAAACGTGAGAGATTTTCCATCTGCTAACAAGGACGGCTGTGGCTCAAAAAAAAAAAAAAAAGCAGGACTTTTAAAGATTAAAAGTATTATCTTTTATGATAAGATAATGAAAGATAACCCCAAATAGGGCATTTTTTTTTCTTGGAATAAATTCATGTCAAAGAGGAGATTCCCACAGGCAGTGCACAGAAACCTTTGCTCCATCAGGCTCCAACATACAGAAAAATTCCTTCCACAAGTGAACTTTAAATTCAAAATCTGGATCTTTTACTTTCTTCCATCTTCCATCTCCAGTTTCCTAGCTGTAAATTAATATGTACTCAACTGTGGTGCCACGTGAGTGCATTATGCACAGGTCTTCATTTATTTACAGTGCAACTTTAATATTAACAAACAAACCAGCCAATAAATAAACATAGCTTTTTTTAAAGCTATGTGTACAAGAGCCTGTTTGCCAAGGGTGGCCCTCCTGCATGGTTTTTGTACTCTGAATGTTCTGCAGACACTTTTAAGGGGTCATGCTGGACATCATTTTAGTACTCCAGCCCCATTAATATCCAGCAGGATTCTAGAGGGATCCTTTACGTGTAAGACTCTCTGTAGTCTTCTATGTCCCATTGGTGTACTTCCACCCACAGCACATTCTCACCTTCAAAGGACAGAGCCTCTTAGAAAATGTTCCTGGTTTGATTTCCTTTTATCTAAATAACATACAGCCAAACAGCTCAGCCACGGTGTTAAATCTTGAAGAACTGTAAACAGCGTGGAGAGGAGTTCACTAAAAGATGACTTTTTGTGATTTAAGGTCATCATTAGGGATGATGGAAGCTAAAGGTGAGAGCAAAGTGTTATTTGGCTATGTGCTTTTTTTTTTTTTCCCTTAGTTCTTTGTGTTATGTTAAAGATGTGGCAGACAAGAGGCTATAGATGTCACTACTAAAATATGAGAACAGGTTCCATTTCTTCTACCATGTATTTTCCATCTCCTGTTCTCAATGAGTAAGGTGTTCACATAGAAACAACTTCCTTTAGGGTGAGTGCTCTGAACCCCTGTACCTCTACATCTCACAGGGATTAGTTGATCAGCTGCAGAGATAACATTGCTTTTCAAGTCTTCATGACATCTGTATGTCATGCACCAGCAGGTAATTCAGAGCATGCCCATAGGAAACACAGGCCTGTCTGAAGACATTTTCATGCTCTGGTCCTTTCGGTATGGATAAAGTGACTTGCTTTGTAAGGAAATGAAATAGGTGCAGAGAAAGAAGAGAGATGGGATTTTTCAGCCAACCCAGCTTTTCTGGTGGGATCCAATGTTTTTCTCCAATCTGGAAGGCATAGCAATTTGGTTTGGGGGAATATGCTGTTGACAAACATAAAAAATAAACCATATAAAATCAAGATCAACTCATCAGCATACTGAACTCACTGGCTACAGGGCACATACTTAAAGACCATTTGGAAGATGTTTTCAGTGGATGTTTTTAGGTGCCTCAGTTGCACTAGGGCATCTCAGATAGGTCTAGATGCCTCTTTTGGCGCTTTGCTATCAGATGACAAGAGTCCTGGCCTTTCTTTCTGATTCCTTCATTGTAGTTGAAACAAAACAAGAAAATCAGTCCTCAGCTTAGTAGATCGTTGGAAGCAAGTGGAGATTATTTAATTCAACAGTAAACTACATTCTTCATGCCTTTGCTGATCTCAGTGTAGGCAAAGTAATATAGGTCAGCCAAGCACACTTTCCTCACATGGATGAGAGCCAAATTAGAATTAGAGTGAGAATTAGACGTCCCAGGACTCTGATGTTCAGTCAGGTAAGTAGGATCTGTGTATGTGAATAGACCATCTTCTTACTCTTGGACTTTCCAGCCTACATAACCCACAGACCAGTTGGGTGGAGTTAGGCTGGCCTTCAGCATGCTTCCAGAACAAGAATTGAATTGATTTCCCTGGGATCATAGCAAAATAACTGATGTTTTTGGCCACTACACCTCCCCCTCTTGCATAAGCATCGCTGTAGGATGTAGTCTGCATTGATCTGGAGGATTTAGATAGGTTTCTACCAGGAATCTAGAGAACAAAGGTCAGAGCACTTCTTGGAAATGTTTTTTTTTCCACTCGCAGTTCACAAATGCATTTGTGATGGTAAAAGGACAGGCAAGACAGTTTTGGCAATGTAAATTATTATAGGTTACTTGTGAACTTCTTTGAACTTAGTTCTTTCATTAAATATCGTTAAGTTCAAAGTATTGTGCCATTTGGAATTAAAACAATTTAAAAAAAAAATACAAAATAAAACCATACACACACACACAAAACATAAAGCCCCACAACTAAACCAAATGACAACACCAAAAACCTATTTAAAAAATCACATTAATTTTCCAAAATTTAAGAGTTCTTCCAGGCTGAGCAAATTCTTTCTATTCCCTTTAACTAATTAACTAAATGACTATCACTGTTAGATCTACTGATTGGCTTCTTTCTGCAGTCTTATGGATGCATGTTCTGCCTTCCTAGTCTTCTGTTTCCTTAAGAAAACTCTTTGGTGTGTGTGTATTATGTATGAAGTACTGTCTAGTTGTAGTATTGCTTACCTACACCCAAGTTAGGCATCCAAAAAATACAACAGATGACAACTTTCCAGCTTTCCTTTGGAAAGGAGGAGCTCTGTACGCACTGTCTGTGATGCAGCCTAATAAATTACAGCTTGGGAAATAAACAAGACTAATTTCTTTAGCTCATCCTGTCCCTTCAAAATATCAAGAGTCAATGGATGACGTCAAGTCTGCGTGCTGGCTTTTAGCTTGGCTCGCTGAACTGCTGTGGTCAGTCATACCTTGGCTCCTCCAGGAGCTTTCACACCTTTATGCACTTGACCTTTTCTTTGTAAGACTTAGCCTCAACATTTTTATTTTATTTTATTTTATTTTACGCTCTGCTCATTGTATGAAAATAAGCCGTAGCGCCAAGAAGCTGCCACAGAAAGATTTGGGTAGAATACAGTTTGTATAAAAAAAGATATTTCTTACAGCATTCTTGGGATCTTTGGAAGTTCCCTCTGTGTTGGGAAGCAGATGTTTCAGAACATCTGCTGCACACAAATGCTACAGTACTGTCAACAGCTCTGCTGCTATTATCCTGCAAAAGCAGAGTAAGATCGCAGATAAACAAGAAAAGGATTGCATAAAAAGCAATTATTCATCTGAAAGCTTCCAGAGTGGTTCAGGAACTGTGCAGGAGATCACGATTTCTCTGCATCCAGCTCGATGATGGATGGTTATCTGCTATGAGGGATCTGAGTTAATTTGCTCAGGAGCAAGCCACATCTTTGCCACACATTCTGCTGGCACTGCAATTCAGCATGCCTTGGCCCTTTAGCCTATCTGGCTGGTTGCTTCCTTCAGTCTTTTGACTAAGCTAAATGGTCTTGCTAGGACCAGTCAAGAAGGAAGTAACATCCTGAAATTGCACATTAGACAAATGAGCATTTTTGCTTGTCTTTTTTTTTTTTTTCTTTCTTCTTTTCTAAAATTGAAAGCAATGATTTATCTAGAAATTTCAATTGTTTTCATTCATGTTCATTTCCTGGATGATTTTTGCTTTAAAAAAAAGAAAAGAAGACCAATAGAAAAAAAAATAATAATAATAACCCCTCTTCCTCCCCAAGCCACACACACATAGCACACAAAAGTGGCAGACTGCATTTTGCTTTGGGTTTGCCTTTTTTGAAACTCAAGCCAAAGCTTGGAATGCAGTTCTACATTTTTACTAGTTATGTTAACACCAAGAAATAACAGCTGAAATAAGGACCCCACTGAGAGATGCTTTGAATATAAAGCATAACACGCTTTGTGTGGCTCTGACAGTGTCACTAAAGATTATGATCTTTTGTTCAACATGAAAACACTGCAGAAGTGGATCCTGTGATCTGTACTGTAACTTGCTGTGGGTTACATCCCATCTTGCTTTCCATCTATCAAATACTCCCATTGCGGCAGTGACTTTTTGTAACTTCTGACAGAAGTAGGGCTTCATAGATGACAAAATGCTTATAAACTGTGCATCTGGGACCACCGGCTTCAACTATGAATAGAGACTACCAATGGACTGGTTAAAAAAACAAAGGCACTTTGACTGGGAATGGTGGGGGAAAAAAGAGTATTGCAGTTTGAAAGCTTTCTTCCTGAGATGAACAGAACAGCCGAAAACCAGTTGCACTTGATCCTTTGCTCATCAGCTCTATCTCACATACTTGGTAGCCAGAGTTAGTCTTCAACTGACTTCCTTCTGAAAGCTCCCGCGTGCCATCAAAATGAAAATAACAGCATTAAAAACACTGAAGTTTTTCTCCACAATTATTCTTGCAATTGTCATATTTAACAGACAATTTGAAATTATTTGAAAGACACAGCTTTGTAACAGCCTCCAGGAAGAGAAAATTCATATGAAAGCGACCTGTCAAGGCCTGCAGACTTCAACCCTAGTAGAACGTTTATGACATTTTCAAGGATTCATCTCATGGCTAAAAACAACATCAGGAGAAGTTTATTTGTTTACAAAGCAGTTTTAAGTGATTGTAATTATACCAGCATGTTGTATTTTACAATTATTGATAGTTTTTAAAGCTCAAGTAAAGGTCTGATCCAAACTCTGTGGCCAAATGAAAAGCTCTTGATTGATCTCAGTGAACTCTCAGGTCTGTTTGGGTGAAATTCTTGGTTCCTACAGAATCAGTGATTTCACTGCAGTTAGGATGGGAATCTGACTTTCCTGGTTTCTGTGGAGGACTGAAACCTGGCAAGGGTTGAAAATCACAGAGTCACAGAATCACAGAATCACAGAATTGTAGGGGTTGGAAGGGACCTCCAGAGATCATCGAGTCCAACCCCCCTGCCAGAGCAGGCTCCCTACACCAGGTAATCTTACCCGATGCCTTCCCTATCAAATCTCTTAATGAACGTAACAATCCTAGGCATAAAATGAGAGAGGTTTCCAAGTTTGACCCATGAATTGTAGGCACGGCCATCTAGTCAAGCTGGGATGCAGGGAATAATTCTTCACTTCTCCAACAGCGCTGAAGCAAAAGAAGCAAAAGATTCCAAAGTTTGAGACAACTTTTGTGGATTGTAAACGTGTCTCACTTGCTGAGCAACAAGAAGGTTCCTGTTTTCCCAATGAAGATCTGCAACTTCTGTTTGCCCATGCACTGGTGACATTGCTGCAGCCACTGCCACGTCTTCTGACATACTGGATGGAATTTGCTCAAGTCTTTGTAATGTAAATGTCTCCATGTGTGCTGATCACTGAGAACATCTTCTATAGTCTGTGGCAATTCAGTCAAGAGGTGATTAATTTATAAAGTGTGTGTCTAAAATGTGCCACGTGGAATCCACCAGCATTTCTTTCTTTTTATTTTTAAGGTTGCAAACACCAGTCGTCTTCTTTGAAGAGAAATGGGAACTGAAATCAGGGTCGAAGGATGCTGAATAACATCTTTTGTGCTGAGCAGAGAGACTAAAGGGAAGATATTTTCTTTCTTTATGTTTTGGTATCAATTAACTCAGCTGCTTTCCACGTCTGCTTCTCCTTTTCAGGCCACTCTAACCTTTCTTCTCTCCTTAATATAAGGGCTATATTTCTGTTTCCTAATGAATAGCTGCAGCAAAAGCAGATGGCCTGATGATGTGGTTTGGACTCTGTGTTTGAGGATCCACTGTGTGCTTTGGAAACAGCTGAATTTTGAGCCATTTGGACACTATGATCTGAGGGAACCAGTGAACCATATAAAAGCACAGCATCCCCTAATTTAGCAGTTAAAATAGCGGGAACAGAGAACACAGCTGAAGTAGCAACTGGAGATAAAGATATGCTTTCAGGAAATACCCCACTGGAGGGTACATTCTTGGCAATTTTTTCTTTTTTTTTTGCACTGCCACAGCTTGGGAAGGCAGGATTAGATGAAATAGTCTGCCCTAGGGAAACCTGAGCAGCTCTTGATGTGGCATGCTTTCAATTGTGTTGACATGGCACCTAATATGGAAATAATTGCACGTATCCTGATGTCCAGAAGTAGTCTCTGATGGGGTTGTCACATGGCAAAGCAGCCTGTAGGTGCTAGGACATCAGTCCAGATGTGAAGAAGCTGTGTTGGTTCCAGCAGCTAACTTTACAAATAAATGTAGCAAAAATGGTCTTGGGAGGACAAGGTTTTTCTTGGCTCTGCTAAATCTAAAGCCATCCCTGTAGGCAAGTCAGGCTTAGCCATCATTATGGCAACCTTGGGTCTGACCAAAAGCCTGTGAAGTCTAAGAGAATCTATCTAGTGATCCCAGCAAGGCTTAGATCTGTCTCACTGGGAACAGAACAACAAAACATTGTTTTCCTCCAGTTCTCCCATGTAAAACAATTTTGGAGCTCTTGCATCTTTCATTTTTCTCTTTCCAGCCCCCCTCTCTCTCTTGCCCTCTAATATTATTTCTCTCTCTCTTCTTTGGCAGCAAACTGCTCTGGAAAAGTCAGAGGAGAAACATAATCAGGTTGTTTTCTTCACTCGCATGCCGCCCTCGACATTGTCTCGGGTAACCGGACTGCTGTTTGTTAACCATCATTGCCTATTTCAAGTGGAATTGTTATCTGGAGCTCCAGGTTCATCAGGCAAACTGGTTCAGTGCAGCAAAAATACTGCTTTTTATTTGTTTATTCTGTTTTTTATTGCTCTTTTACAGGCACATCTTGGGATGAGGGACTTGTTCTTCTAAGCAAAGCCACTGACACCTTGTCCTTCCAATGCTTTCCTCTGCATTTGATAAACAGAGTTGCATCTGAAACTATTTGCTGGGGTTCAGATATTTTCTCATTGTGCTGTGCCATAGCTGAAATCTGGCAATAGCTCTAGTGCTTCCTTTCTGAATGCCGCTGAACCTTACTTGTGTTTTGCCCATGTATTACCATGGTTTCTACATGGATAAAGGAACAGGGAATCTGCCAGTAGGTCTAATGCAGGAATCCCTCCTGTAAATGAGTGACTCAGAGTCACTGCCTTTAGCATCCATGCAGCAAACCCTCCACCAGCGTTTCCTGCTCCTTACCTACCTATAGGAAAGATGAGACAAGAAATGCAAGAAGTAGGGGTTCAACTAAGTTACCTATACAAAGGAATCTAGTGTTACTGGAAATGCCTTAGACACATCTTCAACATAGAATGGGAGATATGACACAAGTCTTGCAAGAGATCTGCCTCCTCCCAGAGTAGTACTGGGCACCCGCATAAGGTATCCAATGGTGTTGAATGACCTGTGTGTAGGCAGCTGAGTTATCTCAAGGCTGCACATGGATCCTGTGCTAGTGCAGGAAACTGCACCTCAATATTGTAAGTTACAACCCTTTATTACCATTTTTACATGGTTACACTTCATGCAGCCAAATCAGAGTTGTCCTTGAGAACAACCAGAACATCCTTTATCCAAATCTAGATATCCTATTTGGCTTATGATACCAAATTCAATTGACTTGACACATGATAATTGGTTACCTTCCTTTTGTAGCCATGTTTTGGTCTCTCTGAAGGATTAGTTTCATTCTGTCAGGATATCTTTGCTCTAAGAATGAAGCTGCACTCTAAAATGACCTATCAATCTTTTTCCACTTAAAAGGACATGAACACTAGTTCTAGTGGAGATGCCTATTTTTTGGAACAGGAGTCCCAGGAAACATATCGGGAGCCCTCAAATTTGTACAGCTTTTCTAGTGCAAGTTACATAACACAGACTTACAGTGAAGTAATCCCATATCTGAGTGTCTAATCTAAGAAGTAATCCCATATCTAAGCCTTCCAGGTCTGCCTAAAACGTTTACCTCCATCCCTGGGCCATGAGAAATTATGGAGGCAATCCAGTGGCCTGACTCATTTCCTTCTTTACATTGGATCCTCAGGAAACAGTCCTGGAAGTATCTCCATCGAATTTACAGTCCTTCATGCAACTAGCCTCTAGCCCTCCTGCTGAGCCACACTTGAGTTGAATAAAACATGTCCTCTGGCTCTTGTTTTTTCTACTCTTGATTGCTTACAGAACAGCTTTTAGCAGTCTCAGCCAGTCACCTCTGACCTCTGCGGAACTTGCTACATGAGGTCCTAGGTCTGAACAATGTAGAAACTAATTAATTCAATGCATGAATCCTTTGGTTTGATAAATGGCATTGCTGAGCAACTGCAATGACAGACCAAGGTCTTTGTATTGTACCACCCTGTAATAGATGGGTCAATCAAGTGGTTGTTTTTGGGACATCCACGCTCATAAAAATCCTGGAAACTTCAAAGGTTTCGGTCTGTAGAGTCTGATGGATGGAGAATTAACAGAGAATGTGGGACCATGATTCACATTCCCATCTTGTCATCTGTTTTTTGCTGATTTGCAGCTGTATGATGCCTGACCACTGAGTGCTGTGCCTAAGACAGATGAATAGCTTTTTTAGGGGTCTCCTCGCTACCCATGCTTGGCCACAAGGCACAAGAAACTCTTCATGAAGCTGAGTCCTATGCAGCAATCCCTTTGAATAGCTTGGAAGAGGCTCTTTCCATAGCATACTTGTGCTCAGTCCCTGGAGGTATTCAAGAAACAAATAGATGTGGCACTAATGGACACGGATAATGGGCATGATGGTGATGGGCTGGCTGTTGGAGTAGATTATCTTAGAGGTCTTTTCCAACCTTTATGATTCTGTGATACAGATGATCTCTAGGATAGGCTGGACTGTTTTTGTAAGATCTATTTCCCTCAGTTCTGCTGTTTATTTACATAGATTTGTAGTATTCTATTCATCTGTCCTCTCCTACCTTTCCTTATGTACCTCCTATACTTTCCAGGACAGGTCAGCAACATTGCTCTTCCCTCTGATGAATGAATAACACACAAAAATTGCAATCACTTAAATATAAAGGCAGAGATGGAGAAAAAAGGAAGGGAAAACAAAACAAAACAAAACAAAATAAAGTTATGCTCGAAGCAAGTTACAAAGTTCTGATTCTGATTCATTTCAGACTCTTCTTTTTGTAAAGTCTCTGTGCATGATCTGCTGTAAGAAACTCTGTACTAAAGGAGCTTCCAGCAATGAGCAGGTTTGCTTTCTTTGTTCTTTTCCTGAAAAAGCCTGAGCTGTCCTGCAAGCTCAGGCTGATCCTGTCAGAATTCTTTTTTCATGCTTCTTAAAAGACTGGATTTAGACAATTCACTTCATCGTATTCCCAGTGCAACCAGTGTGCAACTGAACCTCTTTCGAACAAAGAATATCCAATCTAGTGGTGAGGCTTCTGAAAATACATATCTAATTCTCTGTACCAGAGATAAAGCAGTGATTAGCAGAGATAAAACAGTGATTTAAACACTTTCTGCTACCTGAGTGCTGTACCTGGTGCACAGCAAGGGAGCATGCAACCAGTCTCCCCTTCTTTGGTGTGGATACTACCTATGGATATAAAGATGTTTATAGACATGGAACTGCCCCTGGAGGTGTTCAAGAACCATGGAGATGTGGCACTTGGGGACATGGTTTAGTGGGCATGGTGGGGGTGGGTTAATGTTTGGGCTTGAAGACCTTAGTCGTCTTTTCCAACCTTAATGATTCTGTGTCTTGTAAAGCAGAGCCGAGAAGCCAAGCTGAATGGGCTAACTAGCAACTTACAGAGTCCTTTGTTTGACCTCTTGACTCATGAATATTTATTATTTGATGGATTTTTCTCAGAACAGCTACCTGAGAAGACCTGAGAAGTGCTTCCATACAGGTAGCTTTTGATGGCTGTCAACTATTTGGTTTCAGACATATTCATTAACTCTGCTGGGGACCAGTTCTGAGCTGGTGGCATTTCCCCTTTAGGAGAGCACCACAGTAATATCAGTGCTTTCAGTTCAGTTCTTTTCTGTTCATGTTTTTGTTAGATTACACCAGGCTCAAGTTTGAATCAAGATGCCAGCTGTGATAGATCATAGCTGATCTGTTTTAGTGCAAACTCAATCCTACCTATTCCCTCAGTAGATTCTATGATGGTTCTGATTTAGAAACAGAATTTAGCTTGCAAAAGTTCTGATGTACTTGAAAGGTACATAGAACAGAGTGATCTCTAAAAAAGGATCAATGCAGGTGAATGATGGATGGAAGAAGTCTGGGATAATCAAGCACCAGGTCTGATCCCTCCTGAGGTTCAGCAGCTGGATTTCTACATTTGTTATAAGAAACAGAGTACTATTCCCCTACAGTCACAACAACAGCAGGACAACCATATGAGATTGATTATGTTACAATGAGCCCTGCAATGAAAGATATTTCACTTCATCTTTGGCTCCAGAGCAGGCTTTCTGGATGGAATGAGAAAGCTATCATGGTCTGGAAACCAAGACAATGAACTGGGACTCAGGGGACTAGAATGGATACCTGGCTCGTAAGAGTTTTAAGACCAGAAGGGACAATTAAATCTTATTATCTGATATGGAAATCATGGCTTAAAAATTTAAATGTTCACCCTGCTCCTGAATCCAATAACAGGTGTTTGCCTTGAGAACTTTTGTCATAAAGTCACTCAGTCCCAAAACAGGGGAGCCTCATAGATTGTTCCAGTGGTAAATCACCATCACTCCTTAATTCTCAGCGGAATTAATTTAGCTTCATATTGCAAAGTTTGGATTTATTGGGTCCTTTTTTTTGCTATTTAGAATATGCTAAAATATCTGAAACAGCTGCACAGCTCTGCCATATATGACACAGGACCTACAAACTGCAGGTCTTCTGGGCTGGCAGCTGCGATCCAAGCAGGGTGCCCTGGGTCCTTTCAGATGGCACCAGGCACATCTGTTTAAGTAACAGACCCTGCTCTCTTAACTCACATTGCAGACATGGACATTGTGGCTACTTTTTTTTTTTTTAATAATTTATTTCAAATGTGAGAATCTGGAGCTAAATGCAGCCTGAGGTGTCACTGTGAAAAGCTTAGCATTGACTCTGTGCCCTTACTTGATCTCTGCCTTGTTCCTTGTGTACTTCTAGAAGGGATGCCAAGAGTAAGCAAATGTTCTAAAATAATATTCCTATCAAAAACAGCACTTTTGAGATGTCATTTTAAATTGTAAGGGGTTCTTGGAATGAAAAAGTTCCTGTCTTCCTGAATAAAATCAACAACCAGAACAACTCTGTCACTAGAGACCCATGAGTGAAGCTTTCTTTCATTTGGATTTTAAAGTCTGTGAATTTATGGTTGCACTTCACTACAACAGAACATTAGAAGAATATTACATTTGTTCTGGCCCAGTGCTGAAGCATGATGTCACTTAAATAAAATCATGGTTTGCTGATATCCTGGAATCTCTAAGATTATTTATAGTTCCCAGATGATATTCCCTGCAAAGGTGTTTTCTGTTTCATTTTGGGTTGGTTTTGTTTTCAGTTAGGACTTTTCATATTCTAAAGGCATACTTTTTAAAATGAAAAAGGTATTATATTCTCAAACTCAGAAGAAACCCTTTGTTTAGCAAATACCCCTTGATCAGCACCTTGCATAACATTGAACAAGTTGAGTGGATCCGTAGAAAACCACACAAATCTGAGACTAAATATATCCACGCTGGAATAAATAACACTTGGTAATTGTTTGGGCTCATTAGCAGTCAGAAGAGTAACCCAATGGGAAATACATCTTTTCAAGCAATGTTTTCCTCATCAGGTGCTACATCCTGGATATGATAAAGCCCTTGGAGTATATAGTAGAAGCTTAAAAAAAAAAAAAAGTTAAAAAAATATTTTTTCATAGTTTTAATATTACAAATGCTAAGTCCTGTTATGTTCTGACAGTACTCTAAACACTTTTTTGGTATTGTTTAGAGACAGGTCACAGATACATCTGTTGGAAATAACTATCCTGCCTCAGAGAACAGCTGGATAAAATGATTTTACAAGGTCCATTCCAACTCCAAACTTCTGTGATTATTTTATTCCTGTCCTCCTGAGATGTCATTTAGAGTCTGTTACTGGAGAATGACTTAACCTACTATTTGTGGGCTTTGTAAGTTGTATCTTGACTAACATCATAATATCTCAGTTCTTGAACTTCTTGTTATGTATCCGAAAGTTACGTGCACTGTTGCCTAGGCAGTCTAATCCTAGATCTCTTACTATTTACAGCTTCTCTTCTATGCCTCCTTTTACTCTCAATTCAATACAGGCCAAGTGGTTATCATTTAAAGCTAGAATAAGATTTTTTTTCTTCAGCCTTCTTCAAAATTAAATTTCCACTCTTTAGGCTTCAATCTGCAATTTTGGCTTTTACAAGTTTAGCCAGGAAAAGTCAAAATTCTCTAATGATGCTCCAGTTTTTCTCTAACGGATTGGACAAAGCACTAAGCACCGGATGGAGCTGTAGGAGTCCCTGTTCATTGCAGGGAGTTGGACCAGATGGCCTTCAGAGGTCCCGACTCTAAGGATTCTATGATTCTGTGAATCTGAAAAAGGTGTGTAATCATTGACTTAGGATTTGGTGTTTAATGGCTAGCAGCAGACCTCAGAGGAGATAGTACCTGTTTTATTTTTCATGGCCACTTTCCTCTAGAATAAATTCACGAGTTTGGACAGACTGATTTTTGATCCTTCAAGGATGTCATGAGTCAGAGCTCTGAAATACTTAGCTCATTACAGTGTCATTTTCAGGAGCTGATGGATGGTTTTGGCCCAAATGTCCACAGCACAGAAATGCTTAAATGAAGGTTTAGCAGGTGAACTCTTTTCTCCTCTGTCACCTGGAATTGGGAAGAAGTTAATCATTCATATAAGTGAAACCAAGAGAGAATTTCATTGGCTAAAGGCTAGACTAGTGCACAGTTTGTGCTGGTTTTGGGAGGAGGGGGCACTACAAAGTCCTATATTTTGTGAATAAGTGCTGGTCCTAGAAACCTATGTGAGAGCTGAGAAGTGGTCTACTGCAAATCTTATCAAGCTTTGGCTATTATAGAAATATTTTTATGACACACTGTATACCAGAACCTCATTTTTGTAGTCTTCTATGTCTAACCTATTGTTATACCTTTGGTTATACTTTCGTCTCTCTGAGAATACTGTCTTTCAGTTCAGAAAGCTTTCCTCCTAGTCTACATGCTTTTGTTGTTGTTTGTTTGGGTTGGTTGGTTTGTTTTTTGGGTTTGTTTGTTTGCTGTGCGTGTGTTTGTGTGCATGTTTGCATTTCTTTATTTTTTAATTTTGCCTGTTTGTTTTGTTTCTGCTTCTGTAGTACACACACACTGTAGTACACAGTTATATCCTGCTTCAGCTTTTCTCTGCTGAACAAACTGTTCCTCTCATTCCTCTATGGAAGATTTCCTTTTTTCCCAGTTACTAAAAGTGAGGGTAGCAGAAAAATCTTAACTGTTCCAAATCTCTTCCAGGTGATCTTTGAGAAAACAGGGAATCTGCCATGTAGGTGCAAATATATTTGTGTACAAACATTTCCATATCCATGTAGCATTGCAAAGTGTGTGGTACGGATGTGAATACCCAGTACAATCTGATCTCCATCATTTGCCTTGCTGGAGGCCAAAGGGCTGATGTTGTGCCAGGATGCACATTCCTTCTGAACTGAGCTGTCTAGAATTAAACCTGGGAGGTAAAGCCAGTTCTCAAGATATCTACATGGGACTTTCTAGTCCAAAAGGATCTTGGCAGCTGTAGCATAACCATTACTTATTACTTGCAGGCATTGTCCATACCTGACAATTTTAATGGCAATCTGCTCTCATGAACTCACGCATCAAAGTCAGCAGATGTCATGAGAAAACTCAATGACAGTGAGGAACTTTGTTAACAAATCTCAAAGTAAAAGCCAGGCTTTCTGCAAACCTTCTTATGTGTTTAGATAGCAGGTTCCTATTCTACTGAGCTAAAGAGCTTTTAACAAGTTTAAAACAGGTTTTAGTTGCCAAAGTTTGCATGAATGCTCCAAACTCTATCTCCTCACCCATCCTTGACCTCAGCTCAATTCTGCCATTTGTAGTCTGAATGTTTTCTCAGTCTTTGCCATTTTCCTTGGCTGGAATAGCTGAAAGTCTATCTCCCACCTACATTCCATCAACAAAAGCTGTGAAGATGCTCCTGTGTTTCTGAGGACTTAGTGAAGTAAGTAGACTTGGAGCAAGCTCAAGATAACTTAGCAGAATAACTCCAGTACAAAAGTGATAACTACCTTAATTAATAGAGAGGTTTTCAAGGGTGGCCTAGACATCTGAACTACCTCTATGGAATTGCAGAACCCTGTTCTTAACAGACTTAGATTCTCCATTTCAATTACATTATTATCATGAAAAATTCTAGGAGGTATTCTAATTGGAATGACTACAAACTTCTGGTGGTCCTTAGAGTACTCACCCAAAAACTGGGTCTCTGGGGTATAAGGACATCCTTCAGGAGAAGATATTCAAGCCTCTTGATTTTTATGGAATTTAACTTTCCGAGCTCTGGACTTTTCTGCATAGTAGTGCAATCTTCTCTACATGCTGAGACAATTCATGAAGCATGAAGGGGAATGAATGTGAGGAAGCAGGATATTAATTTAGTTGGGAAAACACTCATCGTAGTAATGGGTCTCCTGCTGAAAGCTCTGACTGTGATGACTATGACAATGCTGGCTGTGCAGAGCACTACTAAAACTACATGTTTTAGAGGCCATCTCTTAAGAGAGATCCCTGGCTCAAGTGCTTAAGAGACAAAAAATGATAGTATTTTAGGTAAGGCTATTTAGGTATTACTTTTCTTTGTTCTTCTCTTTGGTGCATGGTTGGTCATTCAAGCAACTCAACTTCTCAAGTGTATCTATAAACTCAGACAGTAAAACATCTCACATATCTCTAGGTATTATATCAACACAACAGTGAAGGGATAATTTCCCACTTCCAAATGGCTAAAGTCACACACACCCTCATTGCATGGAAAGACATGTTTTTAGTGCAATCAACTTCCTTCCACCTAAGGTTGGCAGCCTGAAAAGCCAACTGATTCTCCCCAGGCCAGAATCAGGGGGTAAGTCAACAGATAGGCAACATGCATGGCCAGAGAACTTGGAGTTTAATACAAGTTTTGTCTTTGATTTAATATGCTTCATCACTTCCAAAAAAAAAAAAAAAAAAAAGTATCTGGGAGAAACTTCACAAAAAAGACACGACTTTTCCATTGTTATTAAAAGAGTCAAGTACATCTTGTTTGCCTCTGTGAATTCTTGTGAAATCAGCAGAGGGAGAGCCAATCTTGTACAGATGTGCGACTGTTTGGAATGCTCAAATACTGCATTGAGAACTGCATCTTGCGCTGGTCTCCTGGGTCAGGAGAAGGCCAGATTGACGGGTGGAGTCAGAGAATTTCATGCCTCGATTCTATAACTGGTAATTAACTAAAGCTTGTCCTCAGATGTATTTCTGGAGCCACCCAAAATTTGATCTCTGCTTTTACACAAACAGCAAATTCTGAGTGTACTGAATGTGGACTCAGCATATGTGGTCGTCTTTGCATTCCTCCTGAGCAATGACTTCTTATCCTTTTATTTCAAAGTCCCCGTTTATAAAGAGACAATAATGAGAATGAACTCCCTTGTAAAGTGGTTTGAATTTTATTGATGAAAAGCCAGGTATTATTAAGGATTAACATCACTACAGCATAAAGGAGTTTTCAAAAAAATGTCCACAGATTTATGTCTGCTTAGGCTTCATTAGCTTTAATTCTAGACTAACCCACACATACTTTGGTTTCTCTAATACTATAATTCAGACTCCTCTTGTCCTTTTAAACCAGTGAGCTATTTTCAAACCTGTATACCATAAACCCATACCTGGAAAGCTTCCATGCCAGCATCTTTTTTTTTTTAGAAGAATCATTGTCACTTCATCAGCTGCTATTGATCTCAAGCTGGTGGTATATTTGTTTTTCTCTTTCTTGAGGATATTACTTATGCCATCCAGTTCATTGAATAAATTGAATAGCCTGTACTGTTGGGAGACCATTACCCTGTCAGTTCTGAGAATGTGCTCTGTGTTCCTTCTCTGTCCCCAGAAACCACTGATCAGAGGGCAGAAACCCAGAACATGTGTATTAAATTATTTTCCTACTTCACATAATCCCAATAAGCATTGTTCTTCTTTGTTCAGGATAGTTCATTCTGCCAAAGCATAAAAGACTTAATTTAGATTAATGATTATTAATATTAGTAATAATTATTTTTGTTGTTATTCTCTTGGATAAGTGCCACTGAACGTCACAATTAAGGAGATCTTGGATGCAGTGTATCTCAGTATCTCAGTCTGACTTTGAAGATACAAAGGACTCATTGGAGGATGGATATCAAGAAGTTGGCCATTCAATTGACCCAGTCTTGTAGGTGCACACGAACACACCATTTGGTTATAAGTGTTATTTGCAAGTAGAACTGGTCCCCAGATTGTAATATCCTTCCCATGTTCCCAGCCAGAATACTTAATAGTAGTACCTCAGATGTCAGCAAATTTGCAGTCAATTATAAGTTCTATATGACACGCATTGTAAAGTGCTTTAGACATAAAAGAAATGATGTATGTAATGAACCAGATTCTGGCTAAAGGACTCAGAGCCATTGACTGCTTTTCTTCTGATCCACTTACTTTATGATTTTTTTTTTAAGCAAATACTGTCTGGAATAGGCTGTAATGGGCCTAGCACTTCAAACCACAAGAGTTAATTTGACAAGTTGAAGTTTTGATGATAATTTTTCTTTGCATAAGGATGATGGACTGTTTTTCTGCTTGCCGAAGTCCATTTTGCTTCCAGGAGGCTGTGTACCACCTACTAATGAGGCATACTCAGGTGATAAAACCACAGGTTCAATTGCCATAGCAGATGCTGACGTGGAAATTGGTCTGGCCCCCAAGTGAAGTGCTGCATTGTGTGGTCAGAAAGTCTGAGTATTATTAAAATGGAGTATGACCAATTTACAAAAAAGATGGGTGCTGCAGTGCCTGTCAGCACAGGGTCTAGCCTGAGCAGCAGCTCTTCTTGACTGTCACACATGCTTATACAGCAACTGTATATAGATGTGCTTGAAGCAACTTCAGTATACAATGCTTCGGCTTGGAAGCAGATGGGAAAATGAGATATGCATCACTCAGGATTAATGTCTAGGCTTAGAAACCCAAATGCATACGTCTGCATATAGATATCATCACATGAGAATGGTGCCTAAGCACATCTCTTCCACTGATTAAATAAACTGAATTTTATCTCTTAAATTTAGAGAAGAGAGAAAAAAAAAACAAAACAAAACAAATACGATTATCTTATGATTCCTGGACATGTCAACCAATAAGAAATTATTAGGAAATTCCTACATAATAAGTTGTCTACCACTTCTTTGCAGTAATTCAAATGCAAAATGAGGAGTGGGCTGCAAAGGCTGTTCTCTTTCTTATGGTTTTCTATACCCTGTTACTTCCCAATCCTTCCAGGGTGTCTTACTGAAATTCACCCTGACTCAGATCAGAAAGCACAATGCTTCATTCCCAGGAGACTTGCATGAATGCTATTCATTCTCCCACAGAAAGATACCTTGACCTTTACAGTGATAGGAACAATGATGACCTTGCTTTTGCGGTTGAAGCCAAGTGCTATGCGGCACAAACCAGCTCGTTCCTAACGAGCAAGGAAGGACAAGTTGTGTTTACTCTCCTTATTTCAGCCACTCGTAACACATGTTGGGGCAGGGTGTGTGCATGGCTCTTCCCCCGTGTAATTAATCAGTGCTGGTGTCCAATTGAAACTGATGAGAAATGTGCGATCACAGACCCCTGATGGTGCTAGAAGCAATGACCCCTTCAGTGTTTGTTCAGTGGAGCACATGGATCTCCATTGCATTCATGCCACCTCAAAAAAAGCGGTGTGAGACGTGACAACCTGCCCAGGTGCCTGGCAGCGAAGTGAATTCTGATGAAGGTACTTTCTTTCCACATCAGGATTCAGCTCCACAGCTAGATTGTTGAGTCTTGTTTTGAAAACGCTCGTGATTCCCAGATGAAATTATGACATTGGACCCACTGACCCCTGTGTTAAACCATCAGAAAGGTTGAAACTGGAAATTAGGTTTACAGCTACTAGCAGTGTGAAGTAGTAGAGAATTACAGGGGCAAGCTGTCTACAGTGTATTAGAAAAGAAGTGTGAAAAGTCTATGGAAGGCACAGAATGAATGCTATTTGATATCTGTGGTAAAACTTCTTAAGCATCTGATTTGGTGTAGACTTTGAAGAGTGATCACATTGCTTTTTGTTAACCTTATTTATTTGTCACATAGACTGTCATATTAATTTTATTGTCCCAGGATTCCACTTGTTCCCTTTAGGAGTCAGAAAGGGACTCACCTCCTCTTCATAGGCTCTTGACTGAAGAAAGATTTCAGTTTTAACTCCCTTGAAGCATAAGCATTCAAGAACTGCTGCAGATAACCATGGGATGCACTTAGTAGTGTTAACATCTTGCAGTCACCTGATGAATAGAATTTGCTTACACATTCCTCATCATGCCAATAAGCAATCTGAAGTCAAGAAGGCACTTTCTTCCCAGTTCAGACTGGCAGTAAAAGTCTGGTTTTTTTTTTTCCTATTAGTTTGTTTGCATTCGTTTGCCTTCATCTTGCCTTCCTCTGAGATGTAGTCAAGCACCTTTTGATCACGTTATACATTCCAGAGACCCTACACCTTGTAGAAGGCCATGACCAAGGCTTACAACTCCCTAGCTCTCTTTGTACATCAGAGGAATTAATTATAGGCCTATCATTAAAAAAGAAACAAACAATCAAGCAAAAACAACAAAAATGCCCCAAATCTACAGTGGCAGACATGTCTGTGGGCTGATGAACTGTGATCTACTTATAACATCAACTTGAATTTGCTGCAGCTCCCTGCAAACACTTGCAAATGCCTTTTTGGGGCTCATCTCCCTGCAGATCAAGGGAGACCCAGAGGAAGATCCAGCTGCATTTTGGATGCTGGTCTGCAAATCGTTAATGCACCTGTTGTTTGAGCTGTGAGGCTAAGTACATTTTTCAATCTCTATTGTATTTCTAGGAACTGATTAGACTGCCTTGCCCTTTACAGCCTCTAGTACTTACTGGAAAAAGGAAATTAGTTTAACGCAATTAGACAATGTCCACAGTCTAATCACTCTAAAATTGCCCATACATGTTTATAGCAAGGCAGAGCCTCTTCTTTGCCAGGTTATTTTTTATCACAGTGGATGAATATCCGAGAGTAGAATAATACTTTTACTTCCCTCTCAAATATTTGCAAATTGCTTGCTATCGTTCATCTAAGAGAGGCTCCTAAACTCTCTGCTCTTCAAAGAGAAAAGCTGATATTTTTCAGGATTCATTTCTTCTGTTTTCTCTCTTTTTCTGGCATTTCAAAGTGGAAGATCCTCTTTACCAAGGGCAAGCACTTCTCTTTAGGCAGTTTAAGATCCTAATTGGTTTGTTAATTGGAAATCTTCCATATGAAACTCTAAACAATATTAGGGACACCAGCTTGTAAATAAGCGGGCATTTGATAAAAGTAATCAATGAATACTAAGAGCATAAGGAAGCAAAAAGGGATTATATTTCCTCTTGAGTTTCAACATGGTTTTCTTTCCAATTCCATTCTGCTTAGAAACAAATAATAAGAAAGGATAATTATGTTTGGGCTACAAACCTTAATGGGGAAACAAACAAAACAAATTTTCCAACTGAATTCCAAGTTTTGACAGCATGGTTTGCAGTCATTCCATAGGGTGTTTGATGGTCATCATGGGGAGACAGCATCTTTTGTGTTGAAATAGACAACAGAAAGGGTACCTCCATTGTTTTGAGGCAAGGGTGTGAATCTCCAGTGATGAAGCCATTCAAGCACATGAATTATTTTACATGAAAGAACTATTCTCATTTAGTGAACCCTCAAATTGAAATTTGGAAATTTCCACTCACTATTTGCTTTGAGCCATTATTAAGAGAAGAAACTGAGGGTTTTTCTTTTTTCTTTCTTTCTTTTTTTTTTCTTTTTTTTTAGTCACAGAAACTATTAGAAATTCCAGTGAAATATATAGGACTGTTTTGCCTCAAGAATTTAACTAAGAGTAATATTTTGACTTTGCCCCAGTTGAAATGTTCTAATCGGACTTGCTGAAATGAACCTTTGTTGTAGGCTTTTTCATCATTAGGCTGTGTTTCTGTGATGTGGTGTGTTAGAGCTATAATCTCCGAAGTGGTTTGAATCTTTTTCCCTTTGTAGGAGGAAAGCTGTATGGTCAGATTACATCTCTTGTCATATACCAAGTAAAACTCTGAAAAGAATGCATGCCTTACAGTAAGCACATGGTGAGCAAAGTCTCCCAGGCGATTCATTTCACAAGACTGATGAGATTTTGAACTACAGCTCCCACAGATCAATGCCTCGATAGGACAGTACTATTGAACTAATTGGAAACAAAGCACTTCGTATCAGCTCGGCAAAACAAGAATATTCCAATATGGTTTATCTCCAAGATATTCATCATCACTTTCATCATCTTCTTCAAGACGCACTGATTTTGCAGGACTGCATTTCCTGCCCAGAAATCTTCTATCTAGAAAAAGCCCTCACCCTTCCCATTCATTTCAGCTTTTTCTAGGTTAAGCTACCAGGAAAGAAAACTAGGAGTATAGGAAGTATATCAAGCTATCTGTGGATCTGTTTGTGTTAGCTTTACATACGTACATACATCCATATAAATGTACATATAACGTTTTATAAGTGCTCTATTTATATATTGGTATTGCATCTGGCAATACCAATTCAGAATTCTGAATGGGAGCCATAAACAACTCAGTAAAATAAGAAAGAAATACTTCAAGTCAAACATTTTCCTCTTTACTGCCAACATGTTGATCTTTATTCAACCAATTTGCCTTCGCACCAGTTTGGGGGTTACTCAGACAGGACAAGGATCGAAACTTGGCCCCATATTCTGGGGCTTGGACCCTGGGCTCTGAGCCTTGAAGGAGTTTTGAAAGCAGATAACCTTTGATGAATGGAAACAGCTTTAGACACATCAGACAGCTCCTGGAGTACAGCATCGAGCTACAGACATGAGTTTAGGAACATGGTGCAGCTGGGAAAAAGTCGCCAGACACCATGTCCCAGTCGAACTCGAGTCACTGTAAATCTGCCATGCACTCAGAGAGAGGGAAAATAGCATCACCAGACAAGTTCTTCTCAGGTCACTTCATGCAAAAAATAAAAAAAATAAAAAAAGGCAGACTGGGCAGGTGTACAAGGGGATCCTGGTTACAGCAGAGTGTCTGAAGCGTTTCTCCTTGAGCCCTGCCAGCAGCAGGAGATAGTGCTCTGTTTTGTTCCTGTGCACAGAAGTGAGAATGCAGTAGGGCTTGGATTCCACACTTTAAGTGTATAAGGGTTCTTGAGAAAAAGCACACGCACAGTGCTGGCTGGCCCCTTTTTTCTAGGTACTGGAAGTCAGACTGTCATCTGTGTCAGATTTCCTCTTGGCACTGGGGCTGGCTGGCTCTCCCATCCAAGTCTGCTAGCCAATGGCAACAGAAAATTTATCATGACTTGACTTCTAATTGAGCTTGCCTCTTCTTTCTGCTGCAGCCACAGGAGGCTTGGTCTGCTGGGTGTGAGAGGATTTGTGAACGACACCCAAAATGTTCCAGGGCAGCAGAGCTGTACAAATAGGACGTAATTTCTTCTGTTTTTTCAACCCCAGGAATAATAATAATAATAATACCCTGCCTGATTTATAAATAGAAACTAGAGAACCCTTTTGAACTGATTCCATATCCGCTCTGACTGGATAGATGCAGCATTTATTCCTGCAGGAAGCTAAAAATCTAGGAATATACCAGAAGCTGCAATAAGGAAGAAGATAGGAAGAAGAAAGGGTCCTCGATGAGGGAAGATATTTTTTATCTCTGCCAGCTGCTGCTGGTGCCTGGAAAGAGGCTTTGTATTTTCCCAAGAGGAAGGAAGGAGAACATCATTCCCAAATATCATCCTACACCTCTGTGTGTGCATTCCTATAATAGCAGGAAGTCCTACAGGACAGGATCATAGAATCATAGAATCACAGAATGGCCTGGGTTGAAAAGGACCACAATGCTCATCTAGTTTCAACCCCCTGCTATGTGCAGGGTCACCAACCACCAGACCAGGCTGCCCAGAGCCACATCCAGCCTGGCCTTGAATGCCTCCAGGGATGGGGCATCCACAGCCTCCTTGGGCAACCTGTTCCAGTGCCTCACCACCCTCTGTGTGAAAAACTGCCTCCTATGTGATGAGACAAGCAAGTGTGCATTGGAGGATTTTTGCATCCAAAGCAAAGAACAACCGATCTGGAAAATAATTTTGTTTTCATATGTGGGAAGTAGAGTGATGTGTGGAGATTTGTGAGTGCAGGGGAAGAGAGGAAGAAGAGTCAAAATGGGACTGGGAAACAACACACAGGTTCAGAGTGTCTTCCATCACCGTGCATCTTCACAAGCCATTCTGGTAGGAAAGGAGAGCACGGGTGTTACTGGGATGTAAATAGAAGCAGGAGGCTCATAGACTCAGCTGCTAAATGTCCAGCTTTTCTTCTCTGAGACAGGCAAGACATGGGATGGACAAAGTGCAGAAGGAGGAATGTAGACACAAGCTGTTGTCACAGGAAAGGTCAGTGAAACGGAGCAGTATGCAATCACACCATCACTGTAACGTAAGGCCATGGAATTCAGTTCTCATGCATGACCCACTCTCCTTCCCTTTGCCACTTCATTATGCAGTAAATTAAAATATGTCAGGCCCTACTTTTTGTCCCTGAGGCCAAGTAACACAGGATGATTCATGTTCACACAGAAACTTTCCCTCGTCTCCATCTTATAAAGAAAAAGGCCACATCCAAGCTACCCTTTGGGAATTGCTCCTGGCTCCTGCTACCTTTTGAGCAAGGGATTTCCATAAGTTCACAAAATCATCTCTGTGCCTATGTCTGGGTCCTGTTTTATTTGCTAGTCGATGTGTAAGCACTATATATTCTTTTCTGGGCTAGGAGGAGACAGCTGTATTTGTCGTCTCGCTGAGACAGTAACCCAACTATTTAATTTGAAAGGTCTTCCAATATTTTTCAACAATGCTTGAATGAATATCACTGTCTTAATTTTATGGGTGAAAGCAGTCAAGGGTAAAAGTATTAACAGATCCAACAAACTTTATAAGCTGTGATTGATGGAGCACTAGCAAGGACCACATCCTTAGACTCTAAGACTAGTCTTTTACCAGCTGTCTGTTTCCCTCCCAGCTTGTATCCTTCAAATAACAAAGAATCTACATTCACAAGCTTTATATATGATTGAGAATCCTCCAAAAGTTGTACGTTATCTCATGAGAAGCAGCTCACTGGGATGTTCTCTCAAGCTTTAGTGTGCGCAGTCCAAACACAGAATATTTAAAATATATTTACATACAATGGACCTTGCGTTATGCTTGAAACAGATGAAGAAGATGCGCACAGTCTGTTTCTTAGGGCTTAGCTGACACTCTGTAACCCAGCATACAATAGTGGCAAAATGGTTGATAATAGAGAAAACATGTCTAAAGCCAGCATGGAGTAAATAAATCATGGTGCGCCAAAGCAATCTGCAGGAAGCCACATTTTGGAATGTCTAAGATAGAGAAGAAGTACAAATCCAAGAGTTTTCTGGAGTTTATGTGAATTGTGAGAGATGAGAGCAGGAATGCAACTCTAAAATAAGTAATGAAAGATGAGCTTAGTTGCAAGAATGTACACTGATTTTTATCTATGTCTATTTTACTTCCCCCTAGATTATTCATGGCCTGTGTTTGATAGTTTTCCCTGAACATGTGTTATACTGACAGGCCAACTGCATAGATACATGTGGGCACAAAAATACAGGAAATATCGAGAGAAGAGCAAGTTTTCTCTAACCACTTGTGATACCATCATTTATCTGATTATTAAGATCTTAATGTTATTTAAGCGAATCCATTAAAAAGAGTGGGATTGGTTGGATGTCATCTGGCCTGTGCCTGTCAAATCCAGCTGAGGAAGTTGTCTCGTTTCCTCTGTACTTGTCAAATATTTTCTGCCCCTCATCATGTCTCAGTTTTGTATTATTTTCTGTCTTTGCCTCCATACTTCAAGGTTACGTTGATAGCCCCTTAAGAGGAGCTATTAAAAGGGAGCAGAGGCATAGCGAGCCTGCAGAACTTCAATGAAAGCACATCTTGACTTTACAGCAGAGAGAGAATTGGGAAAAGTGCTCTCTAGGACCTAAAGTAGTGTTCCATTTAGTGCATGTGTGTTTGGCACATCGTCTAGCTCAGAATCATTCTGAGAGAACATTCTTCCAAGAGTGCTGTATTCCTGAAAGAAGCTGTTCCTCTAAAGCTAAAATATCCTAGGATAAATTAAAGAAATAAGGAAAACCAAGAAAATGAATATTATTTCACTGAATGTACAAAGTGTAGAAGGAGAACATCAGTTCCTTGCTGTCCATCACTCCAATGTAGTGACCTCTGGGTCTTCATATCCCCTCTCTGAAGTGAAGCATCTGGACACTGGCTCCTCTCTCTCAGTGATTTAGCAAAGGACTTTCTGTTGCACTTTTATGTTCTTTTAGGTCTTGGTGCCTCAGATAGACCACATACTGGCTAGGAAAGGCACACTGCCCATTTCTTCTTGTTCTCCACAGATTGCTCATCAGGTTGCAGTGGCCACTTACATGGCATGTTCCTTGCTGGTACCTCACTCCTTGTCTGGATAGATTTGTTGATTGTTCTGGACATCTTCCCATTCTTTGGCCTGATGTGACACTGCATGAAAGGATGAGAGAAAAGCAGTAGGCAGTTGCTTTACTCTAAATGCATGGGAAAAAGTCAGATCCAAATTTCAGTTGATGCGATGTTCTGAGTACCTGTGTACTTTATTAGGGTCTCCACTAAGCTTGATCTCAGCTCAAAAATGTATACAGTATCAACTCTCATTCTGCAACTAAAAAACAGCACAGCCTGGAAAATTCTCTGATGTTTCCAGCATGGATTAGTCACCCTTCTGGTAAGGCTTTGGCAACTCTCCTTGATGGTCAGTCCAACAGGTGGGGCTGACATACCAGGGACCTTAGTTCATCCCACTGCTCTGCCAGTACCAGGACTGATCCTTCCTGAGAATTAGGGGTGCAAATCACACCAGCTTTCAGAGAACAGGGCTTGTTCAGCACATTCTTATATTCAGTGTGTGAAAATGCACATAGAACACAGCACCACCATCTCACTGCTTTTCTGATGACATTAAATGATCCTTTCTGTTATTGTTTATTTGTGACTCTTATTGATTGCTTGGCTTTTCTTTTAAATTATCATCCATTCAGTGGTAATTTAAACGTTCTGGTTGAATTCCAGATTGCTCTTTCTCCTTTTCTCTTCTGTCATTTCCATTTGGTCTACTCTTTTCCTTCCTTAAAATTCACTTCTGAAGATTTAATAGGAACTGCTAGAACTCTATCACATTAGTCTGCAGAAATATTCCATTTCAGTACAATGACAATTTTTAAAAGCACCTGCAATGAAAGATGAGAACACAAAGTTGAGCCTTGTAACAAGCATTTAGCTCAAGACCGTATTGCTGAGCTCATGTGACTGGATGGAACATCAAACTTCTGCAAGTCAGGAAATACCATAGAAAAAAATCCTTTTCATGTTATGATTCCATCTTCATCCACAAGATCCCAATTTTATCTGGGACCTCAGCCAACACTGTAGGCACGTGTCTGACCATATACAATGTTGACCCAGACACTGTCATGCTGAGATAGCTTCCTGGCATGACCCTGGATCTTGCAGCTATAGACTTGCTTGACACTCATTGCTGTGGTTATGCAGCTCTAGCCCAGCTCCTTTGTACACATGTCAACCAGTTGGTCATCTCCATCCTTGCTGCTGCTTTCAGCTCTCTGCTGAGATTACTTAACTCACTAACAAGGCACAGTAATTATCACCTCTTCCATTCCTGTTTAATGTTCTGATTTTTTTTTTCTGTGTGCTATCTAGCTTGTAGAGGAATCTAATTTAGGCAAGATTGGTGCAAGGTAAGAGGCATGAATGTATGGCCAGTAGTGTGGGTGGGTGGTGGTGGGTTGTAGGAGGAAAAAGTTGTACCTCACCCATCTAGAAACAGAAAGTTGATATGTTGACTTGCTCTGCCTCAAGAAGCTGTACTCCAAGCCAAATGTGACCAATTGCTTTTTCTTGTTTCTCTCCCCAGCTGTAAAGGAAACATCAGACTCATGATATCTAAAGTACTTCATTAGCCTTAACTGGTGGATTAAGGAAACGATGCATTATTAAATGTTGTTGGATATGTGGAGACTGCAGCATGCACAGAAAATGTCGACAATTTCCCAAGATAAGGGGAAGTGGAAGAAAAGAATGTTTGATGTGAAATGTTTATGACGTGCTTTTTTTTTTTTTTTTCCAGCACATTGGGCCTTTGCAACATTTGCTTTTGCACAAAGTACAGGTCCCAGATGAAAGCTGCATTTTTTCAGTTTCCTTTCTATTTTAGAGCCCAATTCTTGGTTTACTGCTGTGGTTGTCAGGTTGAAGTACAGCTCTATGTAGTTTAAACTGAGAAAGTTAACGGATCCAAGTGAAAAATCTGTTTACCTTGGAGTTTTTTAAATGTCATCCAGTCATTTCCATTGCTTGTGGCTTTCAAAGTTATTATTTTGAATAGTAATAGCACTGTGGCATATAAGTGTTCAGCTTTATAACAGAGGCTCATTATCTTAAATTCTCACATTGCTGTCATCCATCAGCTCTGAGAAATAAATAATGTGAATGTAAAAATAAAATAAGAATGTTACGTTTTTATGTTGCTTTTTTTTTCCCCTTATATGATGATGCTTATTGTTATTTTTGCTTCTAGATTTTGAGTTTCAAAAAGTCATATTGCCAAGCAGCATTGGTTACACCTAAAAATTAAGTTTAGATCCAAGAAAGCACTTAGTCTCCTTAATAAAGCAAGTGTTAGGAGCCAAGGTGTTAATTTCGTTCTGTACGCTCCACTATATTGACACTGAGTCTGAGTTTCTTTTCCAGCCACCTGAGTCCAGAAGACAGGGTTTTAAATTTCATCATAAATGGTGAGACTGAAAAAATTGAATGTTCACTACAAAAATACACTGCGTTGAAATGCATTCCGAGGGTGGGAAAGGAAGTGTTGTTTCTTGGATTTTTATGGATGGATTATCTCTAACGGCTCAGCCTTCATAAAGACCAGCTTTTCAAGGTAATTAGGTGCCTCAAGGATCATCTTCAATTTTGCTTTACAAAGACACTTCTCTGGAGAAGCTGAAAAATGAAGAATGGTAGGCACAAAGCTAGAATTTCGAAAGATTTGAGAGTATTTTTCCCTTGTGCTCCCATTGTGTGCCTTCCTTCCTGTGCTGATTACGAGCAACAGGAGTCAAGCACTTGAAAGTTGAGACAGAAATAATGAGGTAGATATATGACATGTTGGAAATAGATGGATATTTCCTCCTCTTTGAGAAGTTTTGCTGTTTCTCTCTTGCCTCTGCAAGGCAAGAGGGCCATCTGTGAAGTTATTCCTTTCACAAAGGTCAGACTGTCTTCAGCAAAGTAGTCATGGTCTATAGGAAAGGCTTTTGACCTGTCAATCAGGAACCATCAGAAAGAGATGGCACCAAGTTAGGCACTGCCCTTAATTGCAGGTTCAGGCTGCTTTCCCTGCTGTACCCTTGTGCTCACCCAGGGCTGGTGCTCTTTCAGTGTTCACATTGTTCCAAATTCACCCCATTATCAAAGTTTGTAGAGAAAAAAACAGTGACAGAAAACATGAAGGCTCCAACAGAAAGAAAAAAGGAAGACAGAGATTTTCTTCTTCATGCTGCAACTCGTTTTGTGTCTTTGGTCCTTGTTCTAGTGAATTAAGTTGGTGAAAAATGCTTATTCTTAGCAGTTAGAGCCTGGAAACCATTCAGCTCACAGTGAGTTTCACTTGACAGAAATAGTGTTCCACTGAAATCCATCAGCCATTCCAACTCATTTCCAGCATAATGTAGCAGGATGTGAGCAGAGTAGTAGAACTTACTCAAGCAAAAATGAAGAGCCCTGTTGCAATATCACTGATAGGGTTGACAGAATATGTTCACCCAAAACAAAGGTATCCTGAACTAATTGAAAAGTTTTAGGACATCTGCCAGATCTCCAGCTTCCTTTTGTTAGGGTGTGGGTCTCTGCTCCCTGATTAATGTGTGCAAGACGTGAACAATCCTTGGAAAATCAGGAATAATTTGCTAAATTATCAATATCTAATGGCACTTGCTGTCCTGGGATGTCTCACCTGGCCTTCTTCTTCCAACCCCTGGCCTTCTTCTTCCAACCCCAGGTGGTGTCATGTCTACAGACTCAATGTGACATCTCAGGTACATTGGTGCATTTCTAGTACCATCAAATATCTGTGTGTATGAAATTGTGTGGCCTCAATGCCAGCTTGTGAATGAACTGAATCACTGCTGGCTCTGCTTGTGGTATTATTTGGATCTGAAATCTAATTGAACCTCATATATCACGGGCACATGAAGACATCTTAATTACAGTTCCTTAATCAAAAAGTGACTCCAACGTATGCCTTTTTCCTTTTGTCATCTTTCTCTGAAATGTTCTTGAAGATATAATCTGTAAAATATTCTGCGTTTTTAGTTCTGCAGTCAGATCTGCCACTTGAAAATATACCTAAAAGCTCCTCTGGTATTTAAACCAATGATTTCAGAGTCATTACCACTCCAATTAAGTTACTTTGATTTGCTTTGGATACATTTCTCATGAGAGTTAATTTTGATGTAGCACAGAAAATCCAAAAATGCTGCTTAACTTATATCTACTTCTATTTCAGGCACTGCATGAGTTTTCCTGCTTAAAGAACACAGCCAGGACTCATAGCAGGTGCCACAATCACAAAAATTGCATCAATACCAGCAACACAGTGCTGGGCAATATGGGAAAAGCAATGAAAGCTTACTGTCTGTGCTTTAAATATCAGCTTGGTTTTCCAAATCTATCCATGTTTTCTGCTTATCAGGATGATTTCTCAGAATGAAAACATATTGTAATGTTCTCAAAAAATACTGCTGTTAGTCTAAGCTGGACCCCTGAACTTTTTGAACCTTACCAATCTCTTTGGGGTTAGAAGGGAGCAGAGATTTATATCCATGGAAAGAACATGTAAAGGTGATTGAATTCAATGCTGAAGCACACACTCAAAAAGAAAGTACAATAAATCCCAATTTACGAGCCGTGCCAGATTTTCCAGAAGCTTCTTAGATTTAAATATGAATTTAAGTTGTGTTATAAAGCCTGGCCAATGTTACAAACGTTTTTAATTTTGAAGAGCCATTGATTTAGTCATTGCTTGCTGAGTTTTGCAGGTGTTTCATTGCAGAGGGATGTATGAACATGTCTAAATGCTGTATCCTCTCAATATGGTGGAGGAAGAAACGTTACCTAAAGGTGGCCTACAGGAAAGATAGGGAGGGACTTTTTGCAAGGGGATGTAGCAACAGGACAAGAGGAAATGGTTTTAAACTGAAAGAAATAGGTTTAGACTACATATTAGAAGGAAATTCTTTACTGTGAAGGTGGTGAGACACTGGAACAGGGAGGCTGTGAGCAGCCTGGTCTAGAGGGAGGTGTGCCTGCCTATAGCAGGGAGTTGGAACTGGGTGATCTTAAAGGTCCCTTCCAACCCACACCGTCCAATGATTCTGATCCTATGATTACCCACTCTGCAAGGATTCATCTCACACTTCAGTATTCTACTCAAGCAATCCAAATTTTCCACCTCTTCTGTTGGTACTGGAGGATTTTTTATTGTATGAAGATTCAAGGCTGTAAGTTGTTATAAATCTACGTGGGATTCCTGCTGATCTGAATCAGATCCAACCTCCTTGCAATAAGGTGTTGAGCAAAACACTCACTTTTCCACTCACTCCTTTGCCCATTACCTGATGACATATGATGGCAATTCTGATCAGGCTGTCAGAGGACCAAAAAATAGTAGCCATTTCATAGAAAATCATTTGATATGAATAACAAATGAGCACATTTGACATCAGGACTAATCCTCTCTCTACACTCTCTCAGCTTTTGCCCATCATTTAAAATACTCCAAAAATGTCAGTGTAGATGTGAAGAATTTATAGGCTTTGAATCGTTAAAATGCAAGTATGAAATTATTTGGGATAATATTAGGATACTGAAGCTTGTTAGCCAGCATAAATGAAATAACTGAAAAGAATGGAATTTGGTTCAATATACAGGCTGTGTGAAGTTCACTCAGTGAACGTGGGGTAAGGTCAGGTAACTGGACAACATGAGGCAATGCCATTTTTCATATTCATATAGAATTATTTTCCAAGAAGCTAAAAAAGAAACCAGGAATTGTTGAAAATACAGGCAGATGTATGTGATTTTCTACTTTGCTTTTTCTTTTTTTTTCTTTCCTTTGGAGAAGGGATATTTGTTATGTAAAAAGTGCTGTTCTGTAATGCTTTGTGTGTGGAAAGCTGAATGTGGAAATGATGAAGGAGAATTTTGGCTGCCTGGCCTTCCATGTGTGAAAAGACTTAAGAGGCTTGGATGTCATCTTGTTTTTCCTTTGCTGAGTGAGGAATCTGATCCAGTCTCTTTAGTGATGCTTTTTCCGTTTTAGATTGGCTATGGAAAAAAAATAATCTTCTGAAGCATTTGAAATTGTTTTGCTAATGATTGTCCCATCAGTGAAGGGGATTTTGTACCCCTGAATAGGACTGGCAGACTAACGCAGCAGCATTCCTGCTGGCATACACGGACATATCAGACTATTAAAATGTGGGTTATGAGCACAAAAATAACAGCTTGCTATGGCTGTTATTCTCTGAAATGAACCCTTAGAGTGGCAGAGGTTTATGTTTCCCTTCTGAGGCTATCAGATCTTCATTTGATAAGTCTCTATAAATCCTATCCTGAGGAAGCTGCAAGTCTTGCTCTGGCTATTAAACCTTTCCCTACCTTGGGATTATAGTCTTCCATGTAGCACCATCCTCCTGAAAATGTCTTGATGCAATTATTAGCAACGTGCTGATAAGTGGAGATTTCTTTTATCTTGTAGTTAAGTCTCCACCTCTACATCCAGAAATGTCGTCTTCCTCCACCCACTGGCTTCCTGGAGAAAAATATCACTTAAAACTTCTATGGCCTTAAATAGTTATAAATTCCAATATAAAACCTGTGTCACCTGTAGCATCACCTTGCAGTCATAGAATCATCACGTCATTGAGTGTTAGAGTATCCCAAGTTAGAAGGCACCCATAAGGGTCATCAAGTCCCACCATAAACCTACCAAATGAGTCCCACATCCAGGGGTGGGGACTCCTCCTCTTCCCCAGGCAACTCACTCCAGTGCTTGATCAAAATCTCTTCCTAACATGTAATCTAAACCTCCCCAGCTACAACTTGAGGCCGTTTCCTTGCATCTTCTCACTTGTCAATCTGGGATTGACTGCTCTAAAATAGGAACTAGCAGCAATCGTCACATTCATAGCCATGTGCTTTGGAAGGGGATCAGGTCCCTGCTACTAAAAACAGGGAAATGCTAGATTTCCTGGGCATTTCCTTACCTCAGACTTCTCCATGAAATGTCCCTCTGCTTGAGGAGCTTTTGGAGGAAACCATGGCTTGAAAAACACTGCATTATACCCTGAGGAAGTGACAAGTGCTCCTTGTGATGGGAAGGCACATCAGGTGGCACTGTTTGATCCAGAGCAGAAGGCAATTCTGTTTTAAGGCAGATAGTACTTACACGCTTTTTTCACTGCTTATAGTAGCATCTCTGCAGAGTACTTTGTACACTTTTCAGGTATATTATCTGCTTGTTCACACAAAACACAAGATGAGCACTACCTGTCATGCAGTACTTCATTTTTTTTCTGGTTTCCTAGGGAAAAGTGCCCATTCACACTGTTTGATTGTGTCTGTTTATCTGTTTGCATGTCTCTTCATCTTACCTCCACATCCTTCTGCACAACTTCTTAAAAACAACAGAAACTGCCAACTGAATTTGATAGATGTAATCTCAAAGATACGGACTTTCCAAAGGTTTTGCAGCAAAAGTTCCCCAGACAGTGAAGAGAAATATCACTAATAACTTCCCTAGTGTAAAATAGAATAATCTTAACCTTTATAAGCATTGGAGGATCTACACAGGAAAGAGCCACTGTAAGCCAGACTTCCTCAGTTTCACTGCTACTTGAAGTAGAGTGAAGTAGAGTGTTTCCAAATTACAACAGGGCCCCATTGTTAATCCCAATCCTGGATGTCATCAGCACACTCTCACTGGGCTAATTTTTCAACACATTCCACCACCTCCTCATACATAATTTTCCTCTTAAAGACCTTATAAGTGCAGTAATTCAAGATCCAGCCCACTCCTTCTCCCTCTGATGAGGCTCTTTGGGCAAACTCCTCACACATTAATGTTACAGTGCAGCCCCTGAGAAGTTTGAACTTCTGGAAATAACTTTGGCAACCAACTGGCAGTTAATGAGAATTTGACTTAATACTGTAGAAACATATCCAAGAAAACAAGCACAGTCTAATGAACATTTGTTTTTGTTACAATTGGCAGATAAATCAAAACCCTTCACTGAGGATTTTTAGCTTTCTCTACTTCTATTTGGACAATGTCTGATCTTTTTTTTTTCTTTCTTTCTTTTTTAGCATTTTATTAAGAGAAGTTTTTTTCCTTTTTTTTTGAAGAATGCATGAGTCTGGAGAGCTGTTATTATTGTATTCCTTCTTCAGATCAAGACACTGAGAAAACAGTGCTTAATTTTGATAAAGAATAAATATGCCAGGCGAAGCTTTCAAGTGATTACTTTATGCAATGAATAGGAATAGTTCATTTAATTCTCAAGAAACAGAAAATGAAGGCACACTGTGAGGAGAAGCTGAGGACCCTTGGGTGATCTTGTCCAGAGATATGAAGGCTCAGGGGTGGCCTCATGGCCCTCTGCAACTTCCTGAGGAAGGAAAGTGGAGATGAAGATTTCAGTCTCTTCTTCATGGAGACCAGTGACAAGGACACAAGGGAAAGGCACAAAGCTTTGCCAGGGATCATTAGGAAAATTTTCTTTACCTTGAGAATGTTTAAGCACTGGAGTAGGCTTCCTAATGAGGTGGACAATGCTCTCAGTAACATACTTCTACTTTAGACTAGCCATGAAGTGCTCAGGCAGTTGGACTTGATGATCTTTGAAGGTCCCTTCCAAATGAACTAATCTACTCTACTCTACTCTACTCTACTCTACTCTTCTCTACTCTACTCTACTCTACTCTACTCTACTCTACTCTATTCTACTCTTCTCTATTCTATATGTATGTGAATCTATCTATATGAATGAGGAACACAGATTCAGGTCACCTTCTTCTCTCTTTTTCCTGTACAGTGTAAGGACAGTGAAAGAAAAGAAAAGATTCAATCTATAAACACTTGAATTTGTGGCTGGTGCCACTGCCAAAACTCTGTGGGTTTTTTTTCTGCTTTTTTTTTTTTTTTTTTTTTTAACTATGGAGTGGCCTACATGGCACCAGGCTTGTAAACACCACATAGATTTCAGCTTTCTCAAAGTGGAAGAGAGTCCTTGAAGAAAAGCTATTAGTGCTCATTGGCAGGGCTTCAAGCTAAGTGCAGTAATTCAAGATCCAGCCCACTCCTTCTCCCCACATGTTCTTCTTTCCTTCCTTCCTTCTTTCCTTCCTTCCTTCCTTCCCCCAATTTCTCTTTCTTTTTCTATCCCTTTGGCACAGACTTTTTTTTCCTTTAAATTATTACTGAGGTCTCTGAAATAACAATTGATGGATTACTATCATCCTTTCTGATGGAATACAAAATCTGATCATGCATAAATAAGATCTTTGATCCTTTCTGTAGTCATCATTACAACTACAGAAGTCTCAGTGTCAATGGTTTACGGTCTGGTTTGGCCCAGTTCCGTGACCAGCAGGCCAGAGAGATTTCGCAAAATCTGTGCTTCCAAAAAAAGGGAACAGGGGACCCCAAGATAACTAAAAACAGCGGCAACGATCTGAGGAAAAACAAACTAATTTACTAAATATAGTATCAGAATGCAAGATAACACACTATAATACAATGTAATTAGAATTAAAGCTAATAAATCAAATATAATGAGAGAGAGATGTCCGAAAGGTGGATAGGCCTCACCATAACACTGAGGTGAGATGTGCAGTCTGGTTGAGCAGCAGGAGACGAGAGAAGAGCCAACGAAAAAGAACGGACGAAGAAGAGCACATCAGATGACCTTGCCAAAAGTTCTATCTCCTCTCTGTGACTGCAAAGTCCCCTGGGGAATGTAAAAGAAAGTTCTTCTTTTCTTTCGGGCAGGTACCCAGAATTTGAGCATTAACAGTTAAATTCCCAGTGCCCCACATGATGTCATGATGTGGAATACCGAAAACCAAAAATCACAAAACCATGACACTCAATAATGACATTTGCTCTTTTTCTCTTCATCCATCTCTCTATTCATTAATTAACATGTTGCACTTTTTCAGCAATTGTATTATGGCTTTAGAATGGTCATTCTTCTTCTTCATACGTTCAGCCTGAAAAACCCACTGTGTAAAAAATTATGGATGATTTAGCTACAAAATCAGAGGAAACCTCAGAAGACACCCAGAAATTGAATGACCATTCAGACATTTTAGTTACTCTTTGCCTTCTTTGTTTATAAACTCTGTTCAAAAGCAGAAGTACCCGAAAATGAATGACTCTACAACAGGATTAAAAAAGAAAAGCCTGAAAGACTGACCTAGACTTTCCATGCTGATAGATCAAAGGCTTCTGGCTAATCATCCAGATTCTTGGATTTTCCTGTCTGAGTCAAACTCTCCTTCCAGTCTTTTGGAGGTCTTCCTGTGACTCTAACAATGTCTGCATAAAACTCATCTTTGTTTCCTGCTCTCCTGCTCTCCTCCCCCACTGAATAAATACAAAGAAAGAGGCCTACGGATCCAACTGCACCTATTTTCAGCTTGGATCAGCGCCAGAGGACTCATCACAACTGGAGCTTGGCAAACGAGCTTCTAGTTGACAGACCAAGCATTTGGCAGTGAAGGCAGCAAGTGAATGCCTGTGGCTGGCGTTTCCTCAGTTGGCCGAAGCAGCCAGCTGTATGATGTGAACACTGGAAATAAAAGGTCAGCTCACACTGGACTGTGAATTCTCTTGGAGAACAGTCGATGACCTAGATGTTTTGTTAGCCTAAGAGCCTTCATCTGTTGCTGCTTGACTTTAGAGATGTGGACATTTGTTTAAAGAGGATAAATGACTTTAGAAATCATAATGTTATGAACAGCATGTATCAGAGCTCAAGAAAAATAATCCAAAATCTGAAAAATGTTAAGGGCATTAGCTTATTAATGGCATGCTATTACTGCAAACACCCTTTCTATCCTTCAGCTCTGACAGCTGCATTCACAACTCCTAAGGAGAGAGCCTGAACACAATCAGTAAAACAACTGATTCGGTGTTGGGAAACAAAGCAGTTCCACTTTTTGCTTATGCTTGAGAACCAGATAAGAGAAAGGGTGTGTACCCATGCCAAAAGACACACTGCTGTACCGTGACATGCCATGTCAAGATAACAGGATATAAAAGGAGGAGCATCTGTATTCCTGTTAAACAAATGCTTATCAACTTGGAGACAATAGTAGCAGCCTACAGAACTGCTACCAAGAATAATGTACAATCATAGACAGCTCAGATAACAAAAGGCCTCCTAGAATAATGACATTGAATATATTACTCTTAATAATGCAACATTTTGCTCTGTGGCAACTTCTTTGAGTTTTGGTTATTATTAATTTTAAATATATTTCATGACATTTAAAATCTGATGAAATTTTCACTGATGTGTTGAGTCCTCTGGGAAGCTTGGGAGTTGCCTAAATATAGGCAAAAAATCCTTAGTATGAATAAAATTAGATGCACTGAATAATCTTCAGTAATCTTCACTGTTGAAAAATACAGCTACTTTAATTGAGTCAAATTCAAGAGGTCAGGAGGACTGATGATTTTCACCACATAAATGAAACGCAACGTGATACTTCACTCAGAAGTCATGTCCTAAGCAGCCTGGAGTTAGATCCCACTATGCACAACTTTAAGGGCTGCTGCTAATTGCTAGGCCCAGTTACAGATTTCCAGTGCAGCCTTAGACATTTAGACCATTTTTCTACTCTTGAAGTTAACCACTTCAGTAAGGGTACCTTCTTTCATCCTAACCTCCATGACTGTGAAGTGCTCATATGCCATTTATGTAGTGGTTATGCAGCTCGTAGTGTTCTGGTGGTCTTCTTCATTAAAAGAATGAAAGTGCTTTAACTTACATGCAAGCTTAACTGGGTACTAACTAGAAATTTCACATTGTTAATGTTTCTTTAGACGTAGTACTTATTTGAATGTTCTGTGCTGCTACACTCCCTCTTTGATAAAAGCTATCCAGTGTCTTATAAAACAGAATGGCCTACTTGAGGCCCTTAGTGAAAGATGGTTTAGTTACTTAGAAACTACTGAAATCATGAGGTAGCATCAGAGGCATGTTTTGTTTCGTTTTCTGCAGCCTACATTGCACATCTAGTACCACTCTCTGCAATCAAAATTAAGGAAAGCCTTACTGCTGGTTCTGTTGTATCATTCAGACTTGGATTTTCAGCTTGTCTGCAAATAAGACAGTTCAAGAGCTGATCTGTTCTTCCATAGGAACTGTCCAGAGCAAACTAGAGCACAAAAATGGAAATAAGACTGCCATCAGATGCACATGCTGTGTGCTCCCAGTAGTCTTTTCTGTTGGAATGGCCTCCTTCCAGCACCACAGCAGGGGAGAAATTTTCATGAGATGCTGAGTGAAGAAAGAGTGAAGGTTTCTAGAGGTTTGGTGGAGCATGGAGCTCTTCCCTCTGCCAGAATTTCCAGTGGAGCCTGTATCAGCCTTCGTGCTTAGGCCACTTATTGGGTAGGTCCTTTTAGAATAAAGGCCTCCAGATGCCTCCAACAGCTTCCTGACTTCAGAACCTATTTCTAGGGAACGTATTTATTCTTCATTTAAGAAGTTTGGCTTTCTTTCCCCCTAAGCAGCTGGTCCCAAGGTCTGTTCCAAACCGCATACTCTGGTTGACGGGACTTAGGGGGATGACTGTTCCATGAGAGTGACCAAGGTGACTGCAATCGTATTGCTGGGAAGCAGAGATGCTGAGAAGGGCTGGAGTAAGGTGAAGAATGCTTCATTTTACATCTCCACCTTTACATTCTGCTCTCTGTGATGAGCTGCACCAGGTCTTCAGGAATACACACCTTCAAGGGCAAAGAGCAGATGCCTCTGCTCTAACAGTAATGCAAACTCAATGGCAATACTGAAATTGAACCTTCTGTGAGAGCCAACAGAATGACTCACTGTCTCTTCAGACATCACAGAGGTCTTAGTTTGTAACTGCATCTACAAAATGCTCTCCTGAACACACAATCTGCTCCTGGTTTCTTTCAGCAGCTTGCTTCTAATTACCTTCTTTTTGGCTACCAATTTGAGGCTATCTTGAGTGCAACAGTCTCCAAATTTTCTTCAAGGCAGAGAAGTTGATGAATAATTATCTCACTTCATCTCATCTTTAGAATGAAAAAGAAATGATTGCTTGAGGAATATGGCTTGTTAAGCACATGCTTCACCTAGCTGAGTGGAAAATAGTAGTAGAGGAACAACGTCAGCTGCACACAAGCAAGCATAAAACCATAGAATCACAGAATCATAGAATGCCTTGGGTAGGAAGACACCTCCAAGCCCATCCAGTTCCAACCTCCCTGCCAAGGGCTGGATGCCCACCACCAGACCAGGTTGCCCAGGGCCCCATTCAACCTGGCCTTGAGCAGCTCCAGGGATGGAGCACCCACACCCTCTCTGGGCAGCAGTGCCAGTGCCTCACCACCCTCTGAGTAAAGAATTTCTTCCTAATATTTAGGAATATTTAGGAATAATATAATAGTTATATTATATTATATTATATTAAATATATATATAATGATATTATATATTTGTATAATAATATATATAATATAACGTAATATATTTAATAACAATATATATCAAATTATATTACATTATATATAATAAATATAATAATAACCTAAATTTCTTCTCCTTTGCTTTAAGGCCATTCCCCCTTGACCTATCACTATTAGACAATGTAAAAAGTCATATTCCAATCCAATTAGTTGTGGTCTGAGACATCTGTTGTGTTTATTAATTATGAATTTTATGTATGTATCCAAGATTGATAGTTTAGGACTGGTAATGGATAATGCAGAACCAGAGAAATAGCCCTCTGAGGATGATGCTAGAAATCCTTTCGATTAACAGCATCCTGCAATTCAGTGAACAGGTGGGAGAAAAACAGTTTTCTATTCCAACTGCTTCAACAGAGGAAAGCTTATGTGTTTTAAAGAATGGAGATTTACTTGACTTTCAAAGCCTGTTTGTTTTTAATTTACCATTTTAACTCCAGATATCTGTTTTCTGCTGACTCATCCATCTTCTTCCTCATACTTAGAAACAGCCTACAGTTTAGTTTAACATTAAATTTCATCGTGCCAGTGAATTCCACTGGTCATCTATTCAATGTTGGCATATTTTATTTCAAAGCATCTTCATTTTGCTCCTTATTTTGCACTGCTTTCCTTAAATATTTTTCTATCCCACTCCCTCCACCCCCTAACTTGTGCATATCCTGGCTTTAGAAAAAAAAAAGAGAGAAAGAAAACACATTAATTAATTGAGAGAGGAAGTTTTTAAGATGATCATTTCCTAATGATCAACAATTTGTGATGCCACGCCTAAATAGGAGTGGTGATAAAATAAGGTAAAATTCCATCTTGCAGATCAAATATTAAAATTTGATGTCAGTGTGTGTACCAGATTCACAGCTTCCACTGCAATAAATGCAGTGCTGGTTAACACATCAGCTGAATGCAGACAACAACGCAGTTCCTCCCGAAGAGGAAATTTATAGGGTTATTTAGCTGGCCATATCTAGACAGATAGCATCCATATGATATCCCCTAGGGAATCTTACTTGCTTTCCAACTGGCACTGTAGGAAGGCATGGGAAACACTTCGCTTGCGTACAAACCTTGGCAGCCCTGTATGGATATCTCACATATCCTAAAGTGTTTCAAACACTTTTAGGCTTCTAAGTTTAGGAAAGTGAACCTTACCCATGCTGTTCTTTCTGTTGAATCACTCTCTAAACTCTGTTAACTGCAGCTTTCCATGGATGATAATGTGAACTTTTGCTCCTAACTCACGCACAGACATCTCCATGTAGCGTCTTCCATTTAGGTATTTTCCTCTGGAAGCTGTTTGTTTCTCCATAAGCCAAAACAAACATTCCCACTATCCCGAAATTGTGGTTCTCAAATGAACTATGCATAACACTGCAAAACAGAAATGGATAGGTTCACGAGCTAGAAGTTTCTGCTCTTTTTGGTAAAGAAATTTGGACGCTCATTGATACAAAACCCAAGTTGGGTATTGGGTCTGACTGCTCTGAAAAAGGCTGTGCCCATGTGGGACCTGTCACCTTTGCCATATATGTAGAATAACTATAAGTATTTGATATCCCTACCATAAATGGCTATTTTGTAGTGGATTCAAGGCTGACTTCGGGCCAAAAAGTTTTGGGATCCCAAATCTGTCTGCATTCTTACTAGCAGATATGACCTTAGTTCTGCTTCTTCCATTGGGTACAGTCCAGCCAAATCATTTTGCACTTTGGACTAAGGGTTGTCTCTAGCATTTTATTTTTGAAGCACCTAACACTCTGGGCTCTGATCTTGGCTGGGAAGTTTATTTGTGGTTTCATTTAAGTCAGCACTGTTATTTCATAAACTAAAATATTTGTAGAAGAAAATAGAAGAGTTACGTAACATAATTTCTAACTCTTATTTCCATGGTTCTGTCTTTAGGGCAAGCATCTGTGAGTAAATAATTATCCACATTATTCCTCTTTCTGATTTTTTTTATTTTTTAAGTGCTTTTAACGTAAGTACTTCTGGAGGAAGTTTGGGAAAGGTCCCCCCTAGCCTCTTATTGACAAAAATAAATGAGGATTTTTTAATTGTCCTTTTACAGTGCAAAAAGTGGAACGATGTTCATACATATATCCAGCATATTTCTGGATTCAAGTACAACACCATGTAAGAAATCAAAAAAAAGGGGAGAGGGAAGAGAGGAGAGGGACAGAACCACGGCTGAAAATTCAAATCTGCAGCTCTATCCTTTTCTCCTTCATTGGTTACTTAGTGTTAAAATTAGAGAGATGCAAACATGGAACCTATATGAAATTTCAATTTTTTTTTTTTTTAAATTAAATTTTAAAAATTAAATACCTGCTGCACTTTTCATTGTACAGAATTAGTACAGTCTTTGGATGATAACAAGGCTGTTGCAGATTAAACAATATTTGGGTGTAATTACTTCAAAATAATCCAGAATAATACCAAGAGGAAAAAAAAAAAAAAAAAGAAGGAAGAAAAACCAGAGAAAATAACTTAGACCAATTAACTTCTACACATACCCATACTCTCCAGATGATTATTTTGTTACTCATTATATGTTTCCTGCAAAATGCAGGAACAGGCCAGAAAGATGAATTTAGGAATCAGAATCATAGACTCATGGAATCACCAATGTTGGAAAAGACCTCCAAGATCATCCTACCACCTATCACCAATATTTCCCCATTAAACCATGTTCCTCAGTACAACACCTAAATGTTTCTTGAACACCTCTGGGAATGGTGACTCAACCACCTCCTTGGGCAGCTCTTTCCAGAGCATGAGCACCCTTTTGGAGAAGAAATTTTTTGTAACATCCAGCCTGAATCTCTCCTGGTGCAACTTGAGGCCATTCCTTTTAGTCTTATTGTTGGTTACGCAGGTGAAGAATCTGACCCCCATCTCATCACAACCTCCTTTCAAGTAATTGTAGAGAGCTACAAGGTCTTCCCTGAGCCTCCACTTCCTCCTCCTCCTTCTTCACTGTTCTCCTCATAGATCTGGGAAAGTCATGTGTGTCTTTACATCCAAAGGCACAGCTTCAGCAAGGGAAGGTGAGCTGTAGGAGTTAAACCCTTTCAGGAAGAGAAGGACACCAAGGAAATCTTAATATTGACTTGCATTCTCTTTTGGATCCCTTGGATGGCCATTTTCTTCATGCATTTCTTACATGAGGTAAATGAGGTAAGTACCTACAAACACTAGATATAGCAAATTTGCAGCTTTCCTCTTCCTTTTCTTCACCCAGTGGCTAGTTAAAGTTAATACCCAACTTCTGGGAACAACACATTCACACCCTAAGAGGCACTGAATGTGATCAATGATAAGCCACAAATACTTCAGAAACCAACCTCTATCTGTGGTGCAGCTCTGAAGAGACCTAGGAAAAACCCATAATCATTTAGGTCAGAACAAAAACTGCAAGGTTGCTTTTTCTTTCTCCCAGCCAGGCAGGTAGAAATGCCACTTTATTTTTCACAGAGGTGTTTTGTGATAGTTTTTACAGCAGGAGATGTCCTTCTAGATAAGTTTAATGAAACAGAATACCTCATCACCTGCAACTCCCACTGATATTTTCATCGGAGAAATCTAATGTATCCACTGAAAGATGCTACCTAGATCTATTTCTTGAAATATTTTCTGTAACCAATCTCCAGAACAAAAGTGAGCAGGGCAGTTGCATCTTAGAATAGCAAGCGATGAACAGAAGTTTTCTGTTGTTTACTGCTATTATGACAATTCACCTAAAAACCAGAGAATTTTAGCACTGCACGCTTGCAGTTATTTTCTATGATGGAAATGAAGGCTTCTCATATTGTACTTATAACCAAGTAAATAAGTTATTGACAGCTTCTTAAGAGGAAAATGAAAAAGAATAAAAAGAAATAACAACTGCATATTAGGTCTGTCATTAAGTCTTGCACTTATTAGATTCCTTTTTCATTCTCCAGTAGCTTTATACCAGAATTTGTACCAGAAGAGAACCTGTTTTTCAGGATGCTGAAACCAATGGAGAACTGGATGGTTCTCAAGGGAAAAAAGAGCCTGTTCAGGTTAACATCAATCAGAAATCATTGCCAGCTGAAGGCTTTTTCCACGGTACAGGTGGACATTAACTACAGCTGTGCTTCTAGTCCTCAGGCAGTCTTCATGTAGTTGACCATGAGGCTACATGAGGCCACCTGGCAGCCCAGGTCAGCGAGAACCATTCAGCAGCTGAAGTAGACTTGATCTTAAAATTAAATGCTGGCACTGCTTACCCCTTAGTATGTGAAGCTTTTCCCTTTGTGCTTTCCAGAAATGTGTTCTCCGTGCATAACTTACCCTCTACTTGTGCAATTGGGAAGGTGCTTTAGCAGTGATGCTTGTATGTGGGAGATCTGCATACCTCTTCCCAGTTTCTTCACAGACACATCATGCGACTCTGCCAACTCACTTTGGGTGGGATTCATCTCACCCAACTTTGTACGTCTGCAGTGCAGACGTCTACAGCTCCACAAGTTGCACTTGGCTGCTTCTGCAATGGATGGAGACGAATCACATTTTTTAAGTATGGCTCATCTGACTGGTTTTGGCCATCTCCTTGAGGCTGATGCCTACATTTGGCCAGATAAATTCCACTGCTATGCCTCTGCTCTTTCCCTAAAATAGGGTTAACCCGTGGCCCTATCCTCCATATGAGAGTTAAGGGATATTGCATAAGGTGCCACGAGTAAGTAGAAACTACATTCCAAAACCTATAGTATTATTTCCTAGATTTCCAATGATGCGTGTGCATTGTGTGCACACCTGGTTAATTGGCCCAGTGATCTATGGCATCTATGATGTGCCTAGACAGAAGCATGGAAATTTGGAAAAATCAGAGCACTGGTGGCCAGCTAACAGCTCTTATGCTTCACCACTAACATAAGTTCAGGTCTAGTACTAGCTGGAGCCCTGCTGACACAGGAGGCACAAATTCCTGACTGTGGGGGAAATAAGACAGCCAAGTCTGTCATCAGAGTGCCATCCTGCCAGCCTAGTTTCACACCTTACCCTGCTCCATTCCACAACATCCTGGTGGAGACCTGGGGAAGCATGACCATCTCCCACCTGTGAATCCCATTGAGAAGTTCACCTTCTCTTCTCCAGGGTGTGTGCACATGTCAAGTGATTCTTGGAAAACACAGTCTTTAGGTTTATACCACAAGAATGTCTTTGTGCCCAGACCAGCCAGGATCAGGGGAAGGTCATAAAGAACACCTACATCTATTCCATCCTGATCCATTTTGAGCACTTCTGGAAAGCCCTGAAAGTAATCCAACACATCCATTTTGAAAAGAAAGTCACCAAGCCAAACAAAATACCCATACCCACATAAATGAATTACAGATGCTTTGCAGATTATTACTTTAGGATGGATCTACAGATGGTGTAAATCAGAACACTGCTGATTTCGAAGGAACAGCACAAGCTGACCTCCGTGAAGAAAATGCCAGATCTACTTGTTGCAGCACAGTTGGCAGAACACATTTTGCACCAATTTCTTTTTTCTTCTTTTGCTTCTTTCTTTATTTTTCTAATGAAGAAGAGGAAGAATGATCTATATAAATAACTAGACTGTACTCCTCTGTAAAAAGGTCAGGGGATATTTTACAAGTTGGACTCCTAGCCAGAATTTGTGGCCTGTCTTTTTCAAATGTATCTACAGATGGAGGCCCTTTACACAGTAGTTAAAAAATGTGGGAAAATAATAAAATGAGGAATGTCTCAGCTGGAAGGAAAAAAAAAAAAAAAAAGGCATCCCGAAAACTCTAGTTTGTAATCCTGTTTTTTAATGAATTAAATACAGGGGAAGCATTCTTTACTTTATGTGTATATTTGGAAGCGATGAGGAAGGCTCTAAGTTTACCGGAAGGATTTGAGCATTTAACAAAAACAGTTGTAAATTATAAAATCAAAATTAAGAAAAAAAAAAAATAATAAGGTAGCTCAAAATATAAACTGTTTAATTGAATTTTATAGCAAAGTTTTCCTGTTTGGAATGCAAGATGACCTGTAAACTTTCTTCTGGACAGGACCCAGTTCAGATTTAAATTAAGAGAAAACACCCTGAGAACTTGGTAGATCTCCGTGTTGAGTTCTGTGATGAAGCTGTATAGTTCATTCCATACCTTCATTTCATTAGGAGATCTAGCTTCGTTTCATTAGAAGTTACACCTTCAGCAGGAACATTTCCAAATCAAGAGAACTTCAGGGAAAACAAACAAACAAACAAACAAACAAACTTTTCCGTTTATTTGTTATCCTTTGAAGGGAAATTTGGATGAAAACAACACATTTAAAAGAAAATGAAATGGCAGGATAAAACCTTTTTGCTGATTGCTGTCGTACCTTCAGGTCGTGTTATGACATTAAAGCCTTAAAGAGATGATTATAAGTAGACTGCAAGAACGTTCTTTGACACTGCATGAGACCTACTTATAAATCCTCTTTCTAACCATCCTGTCCTTCCAGGAAACATTGTGAGTGGAAAAGACTGAAGACAGAGTTGGTAGTTATTTTTTTGTTTTGTTTTGTTCTGTTTTTACATTGAGGAAAAAATCTTAGCAAGAGTCTGACTTAGCTTGGAGACCTCTTGAGGTGGAGGAACAACTTCTAAGAGCCAGTAGAAAGCAAGCTCATTGTCTATAAAATTAATTTCACTATATCAGGGATGGCATCTGCCCTGCTAAATGTGTTAGGATCTATTGCTAAGGAAAAGTTTACACACTGTAATTTTATGAAATTTTCTGATTGAGTGCATAGCTAACATAGCTGTGTTCTCAGGGACTCCATCTAAATAACACTAGATCCATGTTAGTGAGAGCAGGCAGAAATTGGTGTATTATATCCACACAGCCAAGCAAGAATGTCTCATGGGAACAAGGTTATCTTTCTCACTAGGTTCCTGATATTTCTTGCTTGTGGCAGAATTAATACAGGAACAATGTCTTTTGCAGTATTTCCTTTTTCTGGCACAGAAGGGTTTTGCAGAGGTGACAATAAAAAGGGAAAGCTACCTGAATTTCTTCAAAATTCCACTTCGTACCTTCTGCAAGAGGCACATCTCTTCCTGATGAAATTAAATTGAATGAAAATACCTATTTTTGTAGCCAAGATTTTCTTCTAGATCCTTTTCTTCTCTACTCATGCTCCGCTGTGGAGGTACAGGCAGGTATGTACAGAACTTACATAATGTGACTGTTTCTGTATTGGAAAGCCCAGGGTTTCCAATATTCAAGGATTTGGAGACTTGGAGAATCAGGTATTTTCTATGCTAACAGCCACTAAATCCAAATTCACCAATATTTCCCCACTAAACCACGTCCCTCTTGTAAGAGGACATGCAGAAGTCTCCTGGAAGAAGGAAGGAGTCACCAATACTCCAGGAATGTTCTTATCTCCTACAACTAAAGAAAGCCCATCTATTTTTCACTGAAACCCTCCTAACTTATTACAGCCAAACATCTGTTGTCACATGCTAACACGTTGTTCATACTTTGGAGGTATGTTGCTAACCTGAATGTTTTCTCTTCACAGCTTTAGCCTACTCTTCCCTCTGTTATTTTGTTATGATAACAGATCATATATGATCTATATTTTGTCCTTGAGGACTTCAATAATCGTTCTCCAACTAGCAGATATGTATCAGGTCTACTTAGGCCATAACAAATATTTCCAATAGCCGTGATTTCTGGATGAGACAGGATCTGTCTGAGATTCAGCCTTCAGGTCTGTGAAATGCTTTTATGTGATTTTTGTTTTTTTTTTTTTTTTTAATTGGCTGGAGTAAAACATCTAATGCTGTTTTATTTTGAGGAAGCAAGATGCTTGCTTCAAAATATGTATTTTTAGAATTAGGCAGGAAATGATTTTCTGGTCCAGTCCTTCCAAAAAAAAGATAAAAATTGACATTTGAAAAAATCATTCTTTGCTTTAAGTGGAATAAAGTGAAAACTGTGAGGGTATTTTAATGAAAAGAAAACAGAACTCAGAATAAAACGCTGAGACTTCCCCTGTTACTCTGGTGACTGGAGAACTCAGTCAGGAAGTTTCACAATAAGTGGGTAAGCTTTTCCTTAGTGATAGACCCAAATACATTTTCCAGGGCAGTTGCCACCCCTGATATAGTGAGATTAATTTTACTGACAATGAGCTTGCTTTCTACAGACTCTTAGAAGTTGTTCTTCCACTTCAAGAGATCCATAGGAATAAAAGCCTCCAAGTCCAACTCTTGCTAAGATATTTTCTTCAGTGTAAAAAAAACAAACTACCAACTCTGTTTTCAATCTTTTCCACTTTCCTGGAAGGACAGGATGGTTAGAAGAGGATTTATAAGTAGGTCTCATGTAATGTCAAAGAACGTTCTTGCAGTCTACTTATAATCATCTCTTTAAGGCTTTAATGTCATAACATGACCTAAAGGTATTACAGCAATCAGCAAAAAGGTTTTATCCTGCCATTTCATTTTCTTTTAAATGTGTTGTTTTCATTCAAATTTCCCTTCAAAGGATAACAAATAAACGGAAAAGTTTGTTTGTTTGTTTGTTTGTTTTCCCAGAAGTTCTCTTGATTTGGAAATATTCTTGCTGAAGGTACAACTTCTAATGAGATGAAGACAGAACTCTTCCTGAAATGAAGGTATGGAATGAGCTATACAGCTCTGTAGTATTACTATGGTACTGTTCCATACATTCTCTGAAACATTTAAAATAAATTCCGGAGTCCAATCCCTGAAACTGACATGTATAGAAAGCAAAGCCAATGCTAAAGTTTTGCTTAGTATTCTTTAAGACTGACTGCTGCAATTTCATGTCCTGTGATTCCTTCTGGGCACCAACCAAAATTTAACGAGGTGCAAGGCTGAGAAAAGGGAATAAATTGAGGTGGTGCGTACGATACTGGGATATTTTATTGCTGTTTGGAAAATTACTTGGGTAGTAAAACTCTGAGTTATTTCATGAATGTGTCATGGCAAGATAGCATCCTTTGTGCGAGCACTAAGCAATCTGTTGGCACATCAAAATTTAATTTTCAAAAGGAGCCCTTTTCCCTTCCAGGCTAAGTGCAAAGAGCCAAGATTTCATTCAGGCCAGCACCAAGACCTACAGTTGGCTACTCACTTTGGCCTGAAGTTCGTAGTCTTGTTGAGCTCTTCAGAGTCTCTGGAGAAAACAGGGTGGGAGCTGTCTTTAAAAGGCCAAGTAGTGTATGAAAGTAAAACCTACCCTAAAGGCTTGAGAACCTTCAATTTTGTCCAAGGTTTCCCTTGATTGAATCACTTATTTTTATTTTTTTTTTCAGCTTCTCCAGCTCTAAAATGCTATGATAATCTTTTATATTATAAATACTATGATTTTAATTCTAAATACTGTGCAAATCATAGAATCACAGAATTATAGGGGATTACAGAATTAAAAGGGACCTTCAAGATCACTTAGTTCCAACCCCCCTGCTATAGGCAGGGACATCTCCCACTACACCAGGTTAAAATGTCTCATTTAAAATGTTATTTAAAAGCTTAAATACAGCACTTTCATTAATTAATTGTTCAGATTCTCTAAGAGTTGGTCAAAACCTGGGAGATTATGTTCTGATTTCCTTCTCCCTGAATCCTTGGAATGGCATCAACTTGAAATTTTTTACTTTCCTGAATATGCATTTGATAGCAAAGACGCATTGCAATTGATACAGTAAAATCAGGTATCTCTGGGAGACCTGAAAAAAAAATATATAAGTAAAATTATTTACAATGTGTTTAAAAAAAATAATAATTCAGCTTCTTACTGGAGCCTGTGATGAGAAAACAGCTCTGATGTTGTGAGATCTAGATTTAAGTATCTTCTGTGGATTCTGTCTCACGTGTCTCTCTTCCCAACTCTTGGACACACTTGATGGTTGTTTCTCAGTTTCACTCATCTGTTTAAGTCACTGAATCCCTGGAGGTGTTCAAGGCCAGGTTGGATGGGGCCCTGGGCAGCCTGGTCTAGTATTAAATGGGGAGGTTGGTGGCCCTGTATGGGGAGGTTGGTGGCAGGGGGGTTGGAAATTCATGATCCTTGAGGTCCCTTCCAACCCTGGCCATTCTGTGATCCCAGATATGTTCAAGTAAGTGTCAACATATCATTAGGAGACACATACATGAACACATGCATTCATGTAGACACAAACATAGAATCGTAGGATCATAGAATCATTCGAGTTGGAAGGGATCTTTAAAGGCCACCTAGTCCAACTCTCCTGCAATGAATAGGGAGACCTACAGCTAAGTTATCCATTTGCCTCAGATGTTCCTTTGAATGATCTATTGGCTTTGAAGTTGCAGGTAGGAAATTCTACCTGCAACTGCTACCATTCTACCATTCTACCATTCTGCTGATGATCTTCTGAAGTTCAAGGAGTCTGAATTTTGGCTGAACACCAGAAGGTATTTCTTGGGAAAATAGAATAACCCTAAACCTAATTTGTTTCTTATGCAGCTCATAGCAATTTCCTAAGTAGCATTCATGTTTATATTTATCTATGTATTATAAATATAAAAATTACACATATAGCTTTGCGCTCCAGCTATGTATGCTGCTATTTCATCCCAAAAATACACTTTGGGACATGGTTCTACAGCACAGTTTCAGCAGACTCTTGCAACTGATGAACAAGTTGATTAAACTTTACAAGAACGTCTCACCCAGAGAACAGCTTGAAGCAGATACATCTCTTCCTTGTGTTATAAATAATGCACAAGTAGTGTTGATGCTTTGTGGTGCTTTGCGGGCAATGGATATTTTTCTCTTTGCAATCATTTGAATTTAAATGCATAGGTAATTACAATCCGGAGTGCAGTGATCAGAGAGGCAACACAGACCATGCTTGTGGTCTCTTTCCAGCTGGGGAAAATCTTGCATCTTATTTGGGGAGATTCTGGCCTGTGACCAGTCTTCATTTGTAGCCATAAAGCCTCTCACGAAAGGGAGCTGTTACAGACCATTGCTGGCAGCTTTGTGTTTGCTAATGAGGGAATCTTTATGGAGCTCCCTGCTGAGTGAAAGGGGAAAGGCTGGGGTTTATGTCTTTGTGTAGCTTGTTTGGCAGCAACAGATGGCATTAGGACAGAGGCAGAAAGATTAGGCACTGTCAGCAAATGGAGCACTGCAGACCTCAGAAAGCCAAGAATGTGATGGAATAGGGAGGGAAATGGCCGAAAATATAGATTAAAGCTGGACGTTTTGGGGGGGGATGGGCCTCAGTTTTCTCCAAAATGATCAGTAGTTCCATGGTTCAGTTTTTTTTTTTTTTAATTTGCTGTGGAGATTTCATCCTGCTTGAAGGTCTAAAAATAAAGGAGAAGTTGCAGTAGCCAAAAATGAGTGTTACTTAGGAAAAGGCTATAAGTTGGATAGAAGAAAAATTAGAGGTGGATAAATTATTTGTTTTTATCTATCATCAATCGACTGAGGGAAAGAAAAGCATTTTACCTGGAACATTCAATTTTGCCATATTTTTAAATGACTTATCTTACCAATCCAGCTTTAAAGAGATTTTTTAATACTGGTTTTATTTCAAAAAGGTGAAAGGTTATCAGACTGCTTCTCATACAGTTTAAAATACACTACTGCATTGGCACAAATCAGCTTTTCAGCTGTTTTGATTTATTCACCAAAATCTCTGCCTAAGACACTGTTTTGCTTCAACCCACAACGCAGTTCCTCCTGAATGTTTGGCTCAAGTTTCAGGCCAAAAAAATAAACTATTATTTATCTGTGCCTACTCTGTAAGAGCATTTTATAAAGAACATATAAATGAGTAATAGAATAAAATCAGGATAAGAAAAAAAATGAGGTAGGATTTCAGAACAAGACCCCTAAAGTTGAGCTTGATCATTATTAATCTCCCAAGGGAAGGTCCCTATCAATGGGCAAATAAAACAGATTGTGAGAAATATCACTGATTCATTGCATATAATATGGCAAACAAGTCTGAGTTCATCAGTAATCTCTGTTTTCTGCAGATAATATCATGTCAGCCTGATCACTGTGAGTGTCAGCGTGTTATTCAGTGATTTATGGCATAGATGCCATGATAAGAAACAGTAATATTTAAGGAATGATCCAACAGTCCTTTATGTTTAATGGGTTTATGCATGCATTTGCCCTCAAATGCTCTAAACAAGAGCTTCACAGAAGAACTTATTCCATATTCAGGTAGGAATGTCTATTTGGAGCTTCTCTGTGTGTTTTGTTTCTTCTTTGGTTTCCACACGAAGGTTTCCATGCTCTGTCTGAAAAATGCAAGGAGTTCAGTGCAACTGTTTTTTGACTGCTGTGACATTCTGAAATGACAACAGCTTCGAGAAGGCGTCCGTGCAACAAGGCTGTGTGGCAGCAAGCCTCTTCTGTGCAAGGGACACCAGTGTCACATCAGGTCATTCACATCACACAAAAAACACAGTGCCAGGGGATCCGTGTTACTGTAGACTTTAAATACCAAAACATCTCCACAGAATCAGCATAGAAATGTCAAACTATGCCTCATAGACAGATAGAGTTCTGACAAGAGCAGTCTTTGAAGTATGCTATACTGAATTGAGCCTATTGGTAAAAGTTTGCCCTGTAGAAATATTGCTTTTGGTGTTTCTGGACAGTTTTGAGCAGATACAGACACATTTTCTTTGGTTGAAAATTTGAGTCTCTTTATGTATTAGAGTAATAATTTACTTAATGCATGAAAGAGATTAATCATAGAATAACCAAGGTTGGAAAAGACCTCCAAGATCATCCAGTCCAATCGTCTACCTACCACCAATATTTCCCCACTAAACCATGTCTCGTAGTACAATACCTAAACACTGACCTGGCCCCTCTAACTCCCCTACACGTGGTTTAGGGATTTTGTTTCAGACTTGATTTAGTTTTGCCTGGACAGAACATGCCCACCACTCATGTGGTATGAAGCTGTCTTAAGGGTTAATCATTTACTCAGACCCTTTTCACAGCATATTTTCAGTTCAAGGGCACATCTGAAAAACTGCTATCCAAACCTCTTGTTTCCATGAGAGTCTTCAGGAGCATATTTTGGGTGCTTACGGTAGGCTACACTTTTAATTTCCTCCCACATGATTGCAGTTTGTAAAGTCTGAGCCATCTAATAAGTGAAGCAATGGGCAATCAATGAGGTGACTGTGAGATTCACTACCAAACTCTTGTAGATTCCTCCTGTGATCTCAAATTTAGTTTTGAGAAGAGTGTAGTAGGAGTGCTCTTACGATCAGACTTAGTTTTGCATCTTTTGAAGGAGCATTTCTTTGCTGAAGACCCAAAAGCCACTGACAGCTTCAAAACATCTGGGCCCCTGGAGATGAGCATATGAAACTACCTTGTGTGGAGGAAATTGCAATGAGTGTACACAGATTTTTTACACTTTTTCTTTTTAGCAAATCATTGACTCAAGATAGTACAGCCCTCTAATTCTGTTACTCTGCTTATACCAGGAAGGTCTACTGTGATTAAGACGAAGCTGAATGGCATGGTCTTTCTTACTCCCAGAATTACTCCAAACAGCAAGTGGCACTGGGACACACCGAGGAGATGCTCAGTTGGATATGGCTTTGCTTTCCAACATTTTGTGTTTTCTGAGCAACACTGAAGTGGGATTCTTCAATTTGCATTCACACATCTGCATGTCATCAGATGAACAGCATGCAAAGAGATCGCAGCATGGAAGGAAATAATGGTCCTCTCAGTATCACTGCAAATCACAGAATCATAGAATCCTTAGAGTGGAAGGGAGCTTTAAAGGTCATCTAGCAGGGGCAATGTTCACAATGTTCATGTTTTATCAGTTCATAGATGTCAGGGCCAAAAGAGATTATTAGACCATTCAGTTGGATTTATTGTATTACACAAGACCTATAATTCCACTCATTTTCCCTTACGATGAGCCACAGACTGATTTTGCAATGCACAACAAAATACAGCGTTGAGCTCTGGTCCTGAGCAGAGCTCTCCAGTCCCAGATGTGCCCTGATCCTCTCATGAAAGCAACATATGGTAGCCAAAAATGAAGGTTGTTTTGGTTTTATAAACTAAACACTGGCATTTGCAAAATGAAGCATTTAATCCTAAACTGTTTTGGAGGAGAAAAATGTGTATTATGAGAAAAAGGTTTTTGAGAAGTTTGCTCATTGATTTTTGTTTTCTTTTGTTCAAAATCATTAATGGTTTTGGATTTCAGTTCCCAAAATTCATTGGCTATAACCTGAAAATATAAACTATTGGCTGCAAAAAGATATTTAAAAAAAGAAATGTTTGTTTGTTTGGTTGGCTTTTTTGCTGCATTTTTGCTTTTTTTTTTTTTTTTTAATTAATTAATTAATTTAATGAAACCCAGAACCTTACTTGGGGTGACAGAAGGAAGTATTTTGCAGTCCATTCCTATTATTGTCTTTAGGAGCACATTCTTTTGCTTTCTAATGACAGAAGGTGTATCTTCCAAAGTGCTGCTACAGAAGAGTGTTTAATTAATGCAGGAGGATTTAATGAGTGTGTAGTAGCCTATGTATGTAGGAGGAAGGCGTGGTAGTGTTTTCACACCAAAATAGAAGAAGAAAATAACTTGCATCATTCTTCCTTATTTATCTTTTTTTTAAGTGTTACCATCTGGCTTGTAAATCTTCATCTTGGCTGTTCAGGAATGTAGCTTTCCTTTCTAAAAGTTATGCTTTTCTGGAGATTTAAAAGCACGAGGAAGAGAAATATAGCTAAGAATGCAATCTGAATCCAAATACAGATGTCTATTAAATCTAAATACACTCTTGGCTTTCCAGAGAAATGGTTTGGAGGTTTCAACAGACCTTGTACTCTAATGAAACTTGTGAATCATTCATGCTGAGGTCCTGGATCAACATTAGGGTTAGTCTAACAGTGGTGGCCTAGATGCAGCTTGACATCAGTAGGTGTCTTTGCTTTGACTAGTGTGGAGCAAGAGACCAAGAATACATTCCTTGTAAATGGCTTCCAGCACAAATCTGATTCATTCATAAGTTAGAAGACATCTTTTCCATTGGCTTGGGAACAGAAAATCAAGCCTTTTATTCACATTTCCTGCTTCTTATTTGATCTCCATTCTTGAAGCCTACTCCCTTGAAGGTCAGTTGGCAGAAGATGTGATGAAATGAAGGACAGAGGACAGCACCCAGCTGACCATCCCATTGTTGCCCTGTGAGAAAGAGTGACAGATGAGGGAGGGGGAAGAGTGACAAGTATAGCTTTTGCTTACAAACTTGTCACTTTATACTTCATTTTGGTTCCAGTTCCATGGGTAGGAGAGATTTTAATTTTTTGGTCAAACAAAAACGCAATACGAACCTTTATAAGAAAAAGAAAAGAAAAGAGATTTTGCCATTATCACTGCAGCATAGGAAATGGTAAGGCAGAACTTCATAAAGGCAACAGGTGCCATACCCCAATCTAACCTCTGACACACTGAGCAGAAGATGAGCTCTTAGAGCAAGACACAGAAGTTAGGATACACGAGCAAGAACTGGTTTCCATTAGAAAGTAAGAAATCTGATCATGTTAGTTGCATTAAAAGAAAACATGTTCTCTCTTTCCTATGCAGCCTGTGCTTTCTGCTATCTATTTGGTGATCTTTTGACTTAATTCTCTCCACTCACAAAAACATACTTGCACTGAATTTAATCCTATTTTGAAAATCAGATTGTATTTATGAGGGAAGAGTTTTAAAAGGATTTTACTTGACTGGTTTATTGTAGGCAAGTGCAGATTGCCTGCTGTATCACGTAATGGAAATGCTATCATCCTTCTACGTATGTTGCTCCAAAAGTAATGCCTCCTATTTATTCTCATGGAAACTACGACTGATGCAAAGAGCACAGTAGCACTATTTTCATAGAGCCAATTCTCACCTACAAAACACTGTTTTTCAATATAGTCACCACCTTCCACTACGCATTTTTGCCAGTGATGGACAAGAGCCTTTGTGCCACGCTCATAACAATCTGCACCAGCAGCTGTGGCCTGCTGTTTTACAGGTGCTATGGTGTGCCATTGCTAGGAAAACGTTGCCCATGCAGTCCAACTTTCAGTATGCTCAAATCCCCTGTTTCTTCTCCTTAAACATTCGGCAAGCAATGATGAATGTCAATAGGTGACATTTTTTCCACTTGGAGGAGTTCAGTGCCACCCCTTTGCTCCATTCTGTCAGACTGCCCCTCTGCTGCCATCTGTCATATGATAAAAAAGTGTAACAGAACACTGGTGGAAAGGTTCAACCTCTACTGCCATCCCACCAACATCCACCTCAAACTTAATGTGCCAACATAATAAAATAGGAAGCATTACTTTTGGAGCAGCCCTTGTACGTTTACTGGGCCACTGTTCAGTCTCCATCTCCTTTGTAACAAGTGAGTGTGTCAGGGAAAAGAAGTAAAGCTACTGTTTTGAGTTAGTTGTGTTTTTCATGGACTTTCCATGAGTATAAACAGATAGATCAAGTTCAGATACATGTGGATTCAATCTTTGCTGCGTTATAATAGAATAACAAGATTAAAGTGATTATAGTCGATATAAAATATCTGCTCTGTACCAAAGCATGTGAGACAATGTCTCATGAAATTGCTCTTGCCACTTAAATTAAAATCAGCCTCTCTGTGAGCAGCTGCACATCCTGATCATTAACTGAAATGCTGCAAACAAAGAACAGAGGGCAATGAATCATGCATAATATGACATGGCCTTGCGGGAAAGCAGTTTAGGGGAATATCCATATGGATCAGCGTTAGTTCACGTCCTCGTTCGCGATCCGGCAGAGGAATGCACACAGGCATGAATGAAATTCACAGATCTCACTCAAGTGGGAAGTGCCAGGTCTGTCTGTGAGGACAGAGGGTTTAGTGGCACGGGGCCAGGAGAGGTAAGGAGCCTGGGTAGCCACCAGCAATCCAAAATGATACTCTGTGAAAAAGGAGAGCTGGGAATTGCCTGTGCCAAAAGGCACGTGAGAGAGAGCGCAGGAAATGAAGCTGCACAAAGTGAAATGTCTGTGTAAAAGCGTGCAGTGGGAAAGAGAAGCACCAGCCCTGCTCTGACCTATTTCTGAATAAAAAGTGATCAGAACTCCTGGAGTTCAATTAAATACGGGAGACGCGATGATGGTTTTAGTGTCTATTCAGCCTTTGAGCAGCTGGGCATGGAAAGGATTCCCAGCGCTTGCTCAGTAAAACGGTGAGAATTGTTTTCATAAATATACAGAAAAAAAAAAAAAAGACAGCATAAGCTTCATATTTGGGGAATTAAAAAGGGAAATGCTGCCTGATGAGAAGAATCTGAAAGACTTTTAATAGGCACTGTATTAAGTACAGGTCTGAATGCCACAGAGGTCATGGCCTCCTTGCCTGCAGGTCTCTGCGTGTACCAGTGAACAAGCTGGTCAATATGGTGTTGGGAAGAAGGTAGGAAAGAGAAAGCAACATGCTGAAAAAATTAATGGAAAAAATGGGTCCTTTCATAAAGGAGAATAATTGCAATACCCATGAAAACTCCTTGGGACTTAATAATGGCTCCTAGCTGGGAGATAACCAGTACCTGACAGGCTAATAATAAAAAATAAAAATAATAATAATAGTAGTAATAACAGGGTTTTTTTCAATCAAATGAGCACTTTCCATCCTCCAATTTTCTAGCCACACACCATGCATTAGTATTTTGTACAGATATGCCAACCATGGTGCACTAAGTTTAAGAGTTATAGCTGACAAACAATGACTTTGACAGATACACAGTGGGTAACAGGAATAGACAAAGGAGAAGGGAAAGGGCTCGAAAGAAAAGCCTGATGCTATTGAATAAAGGAGTGGACTATGAGAGGAAGTGAGGGATTGTTTATTTCAGTATTTTCTTAGGCTTTTCAAATGAACGTTCTCATTAACAAGTTTAGACAAGCACAATTAAAGTCAGTCCTTGCTAGACAGCTGTTCAGGCTGGTTTTCAATACTGTAATGTCAGAAAATGAGAAGGAGAACATATTAATTCCTTGGTATAGCACAGTCTACGGAGACTAGTTCTTCATGCTTTGGCTCTGAAAAAAAAAGAGAGGGAAGAATATTAATAATAAAAAGCAACAGAGACAGCTTCTTGCCTATGATGGATCAACAAGAGAATAACTGCACTGAGATGTGTGGCATAAATCTGCACTTATAACTCAAGACCTGCAATGCTTTCAGTAAGGTCAGAGCACGATCTGGTTTGTGTAGAGATTTTGATTAGGGGAAAAAATGAAAAAAAAAAAAAAAAGTCTTTTCCAAGGGAATGAGTGATGTGTGGGAAATCAGTTTAGGCAGCCCAGTGTTAAATACTTTTTAGTAATGCAGAGCCTCAGCTTTTTCAACATCAGATCTCTTTCCTTGTAATTTCAGCAGACATAATGCAGAGATACCCCCAAAGTCACTGCTACTGATGCCAGCTCTCCTTGCTCAGAAATCATGAATGCAAGCCTCTCGTTGTTAGACATAGTTCAGTTTCAGAACTCTCTCTACAATACCTCCATCTAGTACGGAGAGGCATCGCACCCAATTTTTGCCACATGAGAGTTGTTCATTATTAACATCCCTCCTAAATGCACAGGTAACAATGATCTTTTCCATGGATGCTTGGATGGAGTTTCCCCCTGTGAACGTGTGAGCAGCCTCTTTGTCTCACTTCACCTCCTGCTCCCATCTCAGGTCTAATCCTGCCCTTCTCATTTTCAGCACTTACCATATGAGTTTTTCTCCTACAGCCCTGCACCAGGGTAGATAAGATAATTATCAACTTCAAAGAAGATACAGGTTGAATCAAAATTAAGCCAGAGCTTCCTGATCCCTGCAACTTCACGTCTTCTTGCAAAGCAGCAACCCAACTAAATCAAAATGGCATTGAGATCTGGTTCTAAAATTAGGCACATTTCCTTTTGCTTCACTGGAATTTTCCAATCTTAGTGTATTTCACTGCAAATTTTAATTTTTCCTCTTCGCTTGTTTAGTTCTGTAAAAAAATGCAATTTACTTATATGTGTGTGCACAAATTTTAGCATTCAAGTGTTAAGAGAGACAGACAAACATATAGATCTATTAATTAAGACTGTTTTTGATGTTTTGATATGGTTGTCAATGCTTGTGGGGAAATAGAACAGTTTTTTCACACATACTATCATCCACATTTCTTCCCTGTCCACAATGGCTGCCTCAGCTATGTTAACTTAAGTTGTTCTTAATGTGGCCACTCCATTTCCTTGGCAGCCCATCACATCAAGTGTGCCTGAGATCCCAAGGCTCCTGCTCCAGATTCTCTCATTATGAAGATTACAGGGTACATCTTGCCCTTGTTTGTCCAACCTGAACGGCTGTCATTCCCTCCCTCAAACACCCAGTTATGAAAATTCCCTCCTCCTCTAACACATACACTCACACACACATATTACTCGACAAGGCTCTATTTTAAATGCTAATAAACGTCTATGGCTGATTTTGTTTGCTTTTCTGGTTAACCATCTTTACTACCCCATCTCATCATCTCCTTTTCCAGGAAGAATGTTCCATGTTCACCCCACAATTAAATTCCAGACAGCCTGTGAATTCAGCACTGAGGGAGTTCTTGGGAGTTTTCATCTATTTCGAAAGATAGATGAAAAAAAATAACAACCCTTGATTGCTTCCAAGGTGCACAAACTATATTTGACCACCCAAACACAAGGCCATGTTCCTTCCAGTTATAGTAAAAAATAAATATAAAAATAAAAAGACACTGTGGGAGCCTTTTTTTTTTTTTTTTTTTTTTGGAAAGGTAGAAGGTTTTAGTACAAACCAAAATCAGAGGAGTTCAACCCAAACTATGAATGCAAGAAAAGGGACATATGTGGTTTGCTGCTTTTATAAGCTCACGCCTGATCCCAACAGGCTTATTTATATTTTAACTACACGTGGGACATAGGATCTCTATTGCAGAACAGTAATTTACAAATTAGAACATCTACTTTGAGGAAATTAAAATTGGATTTGGCTGAGGCATAATCATACCACTGTCTTTTCTCAAGGTCTTCTTTCTTCTCTGCTGGACTCACCTCCATGGCCCTCTACTAAGCTAAATCATCATTTTGAATTTCTAGATAGGGGTAGGAAAGAAAAGGTGGCATTGCTGTCAATCTAAATGCTCTGTCAAAGAGATAGATAGATAAACAGACAGACAGCTAGATAGATAGATGTTGAAAAGAAAGACAGGAACTATTATTCTATTGTGACTGAATATCATACCAGAACTGCATTGAAAATGTTCATAATTTTCACACCATCATCTGATCAGAACCAGGAAGAAAAGCATCAGAGAGAAGATGAAAACAAATCTGATTTTTCAAAAGTAGCAAAATTTTAGTCCCACTTAACTTGAAACTTCAAAAAGGGACATCACAAGATTAGGCTAAAAACTTGAAAGGGATTCAGCTTGTGCCATATGCTATCCAAATGTATTCAACCCTCCTCAACCCTGAGTGTGCAAGACAGCTGGAAGGCAAATAGTCAGAGCACACAAAGCATGAAGATCTGGTGGTTATGCCATTAGAGAAGGCCCCAGGAGATCTCTCATTCTTTGGTGTGTCCACAGACTCCCCACATGAAGCAGTTCAATCTCTTTAGACCTCACTTCTGTGATGAAAATGGACCAACGTTCCAAATGAGTCAAAGCCAAAATGAGCTGACATGATTGGCCACTTCTGCACAAACTGTTATTAAACCCAGTCTCTTTCTTGCCTTGTCAGTGAAGATCACAAACTTTTCCACAGCCAGGCTTTCTCTAGTATCTGGCTGTAGATACTAAGTTGAGAAGTTTAAAAAAGGACCTTACATAGTCAAGCTTCCAGTTATTGTAGAAAGACAGCCAGTGAATATGTCATATCTGCTGGACCGGGCTCTGAGCACTCTGATCTTGCTGTAGATGTCCTTGTTTATTGCAGGGAGTCTGGACTAGGTGACCTTTATAGGTCCCTTCCAATAATGCAATGGTTCTACAGTTTCCACAAGTTGCTACCTTGTTAGCTTTTCCAATGGTTGGGATTTGACGTGTGCTCATCCCTAACTACATGCACCAAACACAAGAATGAGCCAACTGGTTGCAAGTTCACCCTGCTTTTTTGCACACATGCAGAGCTGATGATCCCTAGTGGAAACCTTGTCCATAAGCAGCAGGTCTGGTTGAGCTGTCCTTTGCAAGGTGGGTCTTGCAGATGTAGAGAGAGATGGGGTTGGGGAGAAGTCACAGAGCAGTGGTGTAAATGAGTTGTAACATTGAGGAGGACCCTGAACTCAGAGGATCCAGACTGGGCATCTTTCACCCAGATTCATTCTTCTGCAAAGCAGTGACTTCAAAAGGCCTCTTTAGTGATCTGATGTGTTTCCTCTTCTTTCATTCAAATGGCATCTTGGACACAATGTCCATGTCGCATGGAGCTTTGCAAGATAGGAATGAAGATGCTTGTGATGTCTAGGAGAGAGCAGTGTCATTGCTTATCATGAAGACACTGCTAGAGAAAGACAAAGAAAGCATAGGATAACAAACTTTCTGGTAACAAATACTGAAAGAAAAAGGTAAGTTCTGTAAAGCAGCATTGCTTGGTCAGGTTCAGGGAAACCTTTCTTTTCATTGGCGTGCAGTAGGTGACAGATTGGGACAGGGAAGAGTTGAGTCACTCAAAGTGCAGGAAGCTGTTGTTGGCTGGATGAAAGAAAACAGTGGGCTGCCATCAGTGGAAACAGGAGGTGCATGGTGCTGGTTAGGACATAGATGTATGGTTGTTGTGGCAATTAGCCTTCCTTCTTTATTAAACATTAGTCTGCATATGAAGAGTCCCAACATAGATAAGTTTTCCTGACACTTTCAGTGTAAACAATCCATTTCAGTTTTTTAATACTGATGCTAATATTGAATTATCTGGGCAGAAAGATCCTACATAGGGGTTTAGTCTCTTGATTTAAATAGAAGGAGCGAACATGATCCAGGAGTTTCCACAAATAAGTTAAGGGAAAATATTTTGCTATGCCCAAGTTAAAGAAAAAAAGAGAAAAAAAATAAAAGGAAAAATTGCAATTTGGAGTCATGTCTCTTTCTAAAACAAAATTCACACACATTTGGCAATAATATAAGGCTTTGAAAACCATCCCTTGCATGAGAGATTTGCAGCTATCACGTAACATGTAACTTTTCCATTTCAACTAAGCACATTATATCCTCACCAGACACTTCCATGTCAGCCATGTGTGGCATCCTTCTTCACAAGATATGTCTGCAGCCTCATGGTGACCCCTAGAAGACGTAGTGCATTTTATAGACTGGATGTTAAACAAATATATCTGACCCTTCCTTCATTCGTTCATCTTAGCTAGGCTGCTATGCCTTCACCATGGTTGTAGAGAACATCTCCTCCCTTTTGCTTTTTTTCATGTCACAAGGGTGCCAAGGGAGACATGGGAAGAAATGCTTTTTATCTTGTGTTGTTCATGACCACTGGTTGGTGCCTAGCTGAGCTAGAGCACTGAAGTTCAGAGATGAGGGAGAAAGTCAAGGGGAAAGGAGATAGCAGAGGAAGGATGTGAAGGAAGATGAAAGAGTGGGATTGAGATCCAGATCAAGGTCAAGATCAAACTAGAGCTTTGATACAGGAAATTGCAGTGAGGAGTATTCCTCCAAGGAAAAGTACAAAGCAGAGAGAATTACAGAATGGTTTAAGTTGGCAGGGACCTCTGTAAGACTCTAAGCCACTCCGTCATTGTGGTATACAACTCACCAGCAGCAGCAAAGAGGGCAGATTAATCTCTGCAGGTGTAACTAGTTCCAACATAGAACCATTAAAGTTGGAAAAGACCGAAAAGATCATCCAGTCCAACCATCAACCCATCACTTCTATCTTCTACAGTGTACTTTAGTTAGGAGGACTAACCACCAGCACAGTTTGACAGAGTGCTTGCAGTAGATCCTTCTGCCTGAGAGAATAAATTGGTGCCTGGAGCAAGACTTAAACTGGTCAGGCCCCATGGTCCTTAATAAGGTTTGGTGAAGTTCACTGAATAGAGGATAAGATTCTCTTCCCAAAGCACACATCTAAAGTGAGGCTGGTGTAAGATAACTGCAAAATATCTATTTTTCACCATTTTGATTGGGGATAATGAACTCATCTGGAGACACCTACATAACAAATAGGTAAAGCTAGCTAACATGACAGCTGCTTTCAGCAAGGCCATGTGCAGCTTGCTTAGCACCTGGTCACGCACACATTTCCATTCCTTTTTTTTTCCCGGGGGCTTGTTTTTGAAATACCTGGAAGTGTAACCTTCTCTGACATTGCCCTTTAAAAGCTCCCAGTCTGTCAGCTTGAAACAACACCAGGAGTTTGCTAGTGATGTTTTCTCTGTAGATTTGTTTCCATGTATTAAACCCAAGTCAGGGTCAACAAGTTAAAAATGTTAACGAGGGTGAGATTTGCAGTGGGTGTTCAACACGAAAGGCATAAATGTCATGCAAGCAGGGACAAGGCCTTCAGACTCAGGTCAGTGCTCCCACTGCCTAAGCTGGTGAACCAGCATGATTTTGCACTTTTTCTCACCATTTCCAATGAGTTCACGTTTCTAATGAACCAGCAGAGCAAGGAAAAAGCGTCCCCAGCACTGCGCCCTGTCAGGTGGGCTGTACTGAATGTGTTCAGCAATTGCAGAGGCAGTTCAGGCAGAAAACAATGCAATTCTCTTCCTTTTAAAAGCTCGTGGCCTCTGCAGCCATGAACTTGCATGGCAATCTTTTTTTTTCTCCTGTCTTTTAAGCAGCACTCATTTGGCCTAAGCTCTTTGTAATTGTTACATAAGGGCTCCCAAAGCCCTCTGGCACAAAATTATTAGAGATCAGCTGTGTCTAATTACATTTTTCAACTTCACAGGACACAGATTGTTTGCTGTTGCTCTCTTTTTTCCTTAAAGCCATGCTGAATTTCAGTTTGGCCTTGGAATAGGTCAGCTCTCTCTTTTCCCATGTGGGAAAAGTGGATCCCACAATTTTCAAATAAAAGCTTATTTTCATTTGGACTGCCTTCCCCTAAACTCACTGCTATGTGATGATACAGAAACTCTCCAGTATTTCACCATCAAAATGTCTTTTTGTACCAATGAGTGGACCAGTACAGACCTTGGCTAAATGTCTACTCAGCTAAAGGAATTTTGCATCTTTTTCTCCCACCTATCCCAACTGTTACCCTGGAATGTATTGGGAACTGAACAGGAAAATTACACTGCTGGATCCCAGTGCTCTTCATTTGATGGGATTATGTCTTATAGCTATTGTCTATTATATTATGTCTTATGAGTTGATTCTGACACTTCATGCAAGAGTTATGTGCACTAATCTATCATGGCACAGATATGGGACTCTGTGTGACAGATGTAGCTGGCTGTCTGGTTGCAAAGACTATTCACTCATGTTAATTGTCATTGGGGTACTTGAAGGATGCCAATTAGCCAATCTGGCATCAGACAACTTTCCTCACATCCTCCATAGCGCAGAATACACCATGGTAATATCACAAGCATTCGGTTCCTACAGGAAAAACAATTTTTTTTGATGTTTGATAACTGTTAATCATAAGAGGTTGAACACTATACGTGCACACAGTCTGGAGGCTGACAATATTTTTTTACAACCTTCTGTATTTGTGCACTGATATTGCACTCCATCTAGATGTTTGTCTGGCATCAGCAGTTGGAACTTAACCTGTTCTTTCCCTTAAAAGTGACATGGAAAAGGTTAATAAAGCCAGGCAGCTGGAGTAGACATAGCACAGACCTGTTTGCTTTAATTACTTTGCAGGGCAAGAGGAGAGAAATATTGCCTCTAGGAGCTGAACATTTTATGGCAAAGCAAATAGAATAAACCAGGAAAACAGTACCACTAATTAACGTGCAGTGAGCTGCAGCACAACCCAAGACCTCGTGAGGAGGAACTGAAATAGCTACTGAATTGCTCTCATGACCTTGTTATCTGATGTTATTGCACCAAGGGAGGACATGGAAGAAAGGAAGGACTGTCCAGTGTAAATAAGTGGAACAACACATCGACTGTTGCATCTTGTGTTGTATGGACTTTCAGACCTCAGAGTTCTCATATATACCTCTCCACTACCTGCCAGTCTTGCAGAAGCACCTGAGTGGAATTCATACCACTCGATATCAGATATTTGCATCTGAGATACTGCATAGGCCACTTTTGTATCTGTGAAGAGAAATAGGTTTGCTTTCAAAGCAAAATTTGTTTGCCTCATTTTAGTTTTATTCCTCTGGATGAGGTGAATCAAACTATCCACACATTGCATAAAATTCAGTTGTCCAGAGACTAGCATTTTGTGCCACATCAAATATCAGATAAACCTCTCGCTGGTCTGGTCTCCAGCTGCCACAGAGTTGCCAGCCCAACAGAGATTTCTTACTTCCCTCCAGTGTCTGAAATGATATTAGACAACTTCTATTTGAGTAATGGTCACCCACTGCTAAGAAAATTCAGATATTTTGCTGTAGTCGGAGCTCATACAAGCATTATAGAAATAAAGAGTGTTTGAGGAAGAAGAGAATAATCTGTTCTCCAAGACCTATGGACAACGGAGAAAGAAGTCATGTTCTTAGTTTGGAGTGAAGAGATCAAGATTGGATTTGAAGAAAATTTGTAATGGAGTGACAAGTGAGGCGGTGGAAATAACTGCTGGGTTGGGATTGGGAATCTCTTACCATATATCTTTATGGACAAGTTTGACAATCATCTGCCAGAAATGATGTCACTAGAAAGAAGGGGTTAATTAGCTCTCTGGAGAATTTGTTTTGATGAATTCCCTGTCTGGCTGAAAACTCCATTCTAGCTGGGAGCAACGAAGAAAAAAATATATAGGCAGAGGAAGTGGTGAAGTTAAACTTTATGTAGTAACATGCGATTCTTTCACCTCTGCCACTTTGCTTGCTAGGAGTGAGCCTTGTTTTCTTGACAGACCTCTGATTTTGTCGCCTTGGTGATCTGTGTCTGACTAAATATGGCTTAGAAAAAGTTATCTAGCAAATATGAAGAATTTAGCTAATTTTGACAATGCTATTAATAGCATACAAGAGCTGAACATTAATTTAGAAAGACATCTAAGTGGCTGAGGTCATAACTCATTTTGAATACTTTGAGTCTCAATAATCCTTAAATTTGTCACAGTTAAGTTAGTGCTGACTGTACAATTTTTTTCAGAATGGGATGAGAAAAAAGAATGCTTAAGCAGACATATTGCAGCACATATCTACTATCCTTTATCCTCTTTACTTTTTTATCAGGACACAAAACACCCCAAATAAGCAACTAGATTTTTTGATAGAATATGTTTAATCTGGGCTTGTGTCCACTACAGTATTTTTCAATTTGAAATAAATTTGAACTTTTATTCACTGTGGGATTTTAAAACCGAATTTCTGGTCTGAAAGAGTTTTCCAGACTCTCTCTTGAGGCACTGCAGTGACAGAATAACAGAGTCTACTGAGTCTACATATGCATGTGGTTTAGTGGGCAATACTGGCAGTAGGGGGACAGTTGGACTGTATGACCTTAGAGGTCTTTTCCAACATTAATGGTTCCATGATTCTATGAGAGAGATGTCTGGGAGAGGTATCAAGAGTCACACTTGTGAACTGGCGTCTCTCCAAAATTTTTGGACTCTCATTTACTTGCTTGGACTATCTGGTTCTTTTCTGACTATGCTGGCTTTCACCCCTATGGAATAGTTCATCCCACCTCCTTCAAGCACCTGCCCTGGAATGAGCTCAGTGTTTTGCACTCATGCCCAGCATAACTGTGCTCCTCATGCACAGATGTGACATTGTGAAGGCTATGTACAGCATCATCATGAAGTTGCAACATAACCCATGTTAATATGTGGTAAACAGCAGTTGGTTCCGAAGTGATGTTTTTCAGTTGAGCACCACTGGGGAAGGAGCAATACTCTTCACAGCAATGCTAGGCAATAGTGGGAGCAGCATCATGTCTGGCTTACTGCACATGAACTGAAACATTTACAGCTGAGTCCATCCATTATCTTATCATCCATTATCAGCCTGGAGAAAATCTTCAACTCACACCTCAGCACCTTTATCAGGGCAATGCCAGTACCTTGCCATCTTCTGGGACATGAAGTGTGAAAATCAGCCACCCTGTGCCGCCATCCTTGAGGTCAAGCAGAGATGTGAGCCAACAGACTTCACTGGAGGCCCAATAGCATACTAGGATATTTAAGGTATGATACCTATCTCCTTCCTCCAGAAATTACAGCTCTCTAGCTAGATAAGCACTTGGAAATACGTTCTGTTCTCTTAGTGTTGGCCTCATTGTGGAAACTCTCTTTGATCAGTGTTCTAAGATGATTTATTAGGGCTTTGCAACAGGAATAGGGTGGCATGTTACCTCATCCAAGTTTTGCTTCAGAGATGTCAATACAAAGGTAATGGTCCAGAGTGAGGAGTGGCAAACATGATTATAGGTTCCGTACCTATATTCACTGTTTTTCACCATTTAAACGCTCTTTTTTTTGTTGTTTTAAACTTGCCACCCACTGCTTTTTATGCTGTTCCAAATATTTCTAGTTCCTGTATTAGAATAAGTAGTAAGCAACATTCTGTTCACTTTCTGCTGGCCTTTCATATCTTCTGTCATACCTTCCTGTCAATACAGGAGAAAGAGATCAAGTATGGTTGAGCACTCCTTATGAAAACATATTTGACTCGCTTTGAGTCTTTTGAGTTGGACTCGATGATCCTTGTGGATCCAACTCAAGGTGTTCTATGACTTCATTCATTCTTGTCATCCACCCTTGCAAACAGTCCTGACTACAGTTATCCTTAGATGCTATCAGCAGGAAATTTGCCGTAAATGGAGATTGTGAAAATGAGAAAAGGATTACTGTAGGAAGGCTGCCATATAATACTGGGAGGATATGCCAGTTGGTCTTAGCAGTTTCTTTCAATCTCTGAGAGGCAGCTGGATTTTCCTGCCCCAGAGTTTGCAGTCTCCACTTGAGAAGAGACTTGACTGCAGCTGGAGGTGTACTGCAAAGTAAATGTCCATTTTGAGCTACCAGCATTTCTGAATGGGAAAAAAAAAAAAAAAAAAAAAAAAAAAAAGGAGGAGGAAGAAGAGGAAGAAGGAACAGAAAAGAACCCAGGCTAAAAAGATCAGTGCAGCAGCAACCTGCTTGCTCACCTTGAATCCTTTGGGGACAAGGATAAATGCAAATCCTCCTTTATTTGGAAAGAGCTTCCTGAGCTCTCACTGGGTTTTGATGAGATCATACTAAATTTGATCTCTGATGTGGTTTTGATAATGGGCTGACAAAAGAACAGGAAGAAAAAAAAAGAAAAAAAAAAAAAAAGAATAAAAGGAAAAAAAAATCAACCACCACAACCGGCTCACTTCCACAAACAAACACTGTCCATGACATTTGTAAATACTCAGAGGTTAAGTGAGGCAGAGAACAAACTTCACAATTTCCTGTGCACTTGTCAGGACCAGCCTTGGCTCGGTAGAGATGAGCAGGATGAGGCTGATGGTCTACGTAGGCTGAGATCCAAACTCCAAATGCTCTACGTGAAGGAGAAAGATGCCCTCTAATGGGTGATCATAGAATATTCTGTTCTCTGAAGTCGTTTTTGTCCCCAATTTTACACTTGTGAATACACTGAAGTGTGGGCCCGTGTTTTTCATCACTTCTTCTTGGGTCCTGAAAAGGAAAAAAAAAAAAAAGACAACACTCAAAAAGTGTTCTTGTTCAGTGTCACCTCCGTTTTGCTCTCCTTCAGTCCCATTGCACCTTCTGTACCTCTTCTGGGAAGACTGGACAAAGAATTTTAAAGAAAAAGATAGAATGCAATAGAAAACCTCTCGTGAGGTATATATTCATCATCCTTTAATGTGCACAGCAAATAAGTGTGGATGTGTAATGGTGGGCTGTGTAATGGAGAGTAGCGTGGCATGAAGATGCAGTAGGTTTCTCATTTCTCCTGGAGACTTATGCCAAGCAATATGGAAGTGATTCTTCATGTTCTGTTGAGTTTTAGCCTTCAAAACAATTCTTAAAATCTTTGTGTTAACATAGAAATATGACAGTATCTGAGTTCTGGCCTTCACTCTGTATTCAGCCAACACTCCAGGCTACCTAGCAGTAGTAGTAGCAGTGGTTCAGACACTCAGGACATGCCTTTCCTAATCTTGCATCTAGCTGAAAGACAAATCTATGTGAAGAAACTATTCCAGAAGCCAGGTGGACAATAAGGCCCTGTAAAGTGGGGTGATGTGCACATGAACTCATTGTCCTTGAGAAATGAAAGCTCCCTCCAAGGCTAAAATGCATCAACGGCAAAATGCTGTCTTAGGGGAACATTCTCCTGTTGCTTATGGGAAGAATCTGTTTCAGGTCACCAGAGTGAAGCAGTAAGTCAGATTCACACGCTCCTTCCACAACCACAAAGGTGGTGCACATCTAAATGTCACTGCCCATCCTCAAGTGTTCGTGTTATGATGTGGCACTGCTGAAACTGGTACAAAACCTCTGGGTCACATTGTGCTTTTCCTCCAAGGCAGGTTAATCAGTTGATTGTACCTTGCTGAACAAAACCAAACATTTGCTATTCTGTGCATTTCTGATTTCTCTCCTTTCCTGTTTTCTGCCATGATACTTTACCTAGTCAAAACAAAGCTGGAGTTTCTGTTTTTTAGCTAAGGAAGCCTGGGGAAATTCTGTTCTCATGCTTCTTCTGATAAGGACCTGCCTACAGCTTTGTTCTAACTGCCTTCCACTCCTGCTATTTAAGAGAGAAGAACAGAAGCAATCAGACCCTCATAGCATCATTGAGTCAGTGTAATGTCACTGGAAATGACACAAGAAATGGATGGCACAAGAAATAAATACATTGTTGATCATTTATTTTTAAGATTATGCTTTCCATAGTCATAAACACAAACAATCAAAGGCAGATTAGATGGGCCAGGCGGGCATATCTCTGCTTCAAGACAAACAGTACAGGGAAAAAAAAAAATTGGCTATGATTTTTCACAGTGCACCATGGGCACATACATATCCAAAGTTAGATGAGAATAGACTAGAAAAGTAGTTGTGTTTTATACACTGCCTGTCTTTGATTTGTATGGCCATCAGATCTCAACATGGATTAGAGAAGGATTAAATTATTTGTTTAGTTCCAAATTCTTTATTCCCTTGTTTCCTTAAGATGCCGTATCCATTGATCTTAAGGCTATTATAAGCTGTTCAGGATATGGACAAGGGTCTAGAAGGAAGTGAAAATGCAGTTGACACCTGCCATATAGCCCAGCAATAGAGCAGCTCAAGTAGTCATAAAGCCAGTAGTAATGGGGTTGTGTCTTCCCTTCCTCCTCCTCTCTTCTCTTCTCCCTTTCTTTTCCTTTTCCTTTCCCTTTCCTTTCCCTTTTCCTTCCCTTCACTCCTCTTCCCTCTTTTTTTTTTTTTTTTGGTAATTATTTTTTTAATGTTTAGAAGTGTGAAAAAATTGGAACATGAAAAATATGATATTCTTCAGAACAATGTGAAAAAACAGGAGTCTTTCAGGTTTTGTCACATCTTCAGGACATGACTCTAAGAAATGCAGCATCAAACCAGGGAAAACGATCACAGATTTTAGAATTGCTCCTCATACCTCAACATGTACTGAGTTAATCCAGATAGAAGGCACGTGACTCAGTTCATAATATAAGGAATCAAAGTGCAGTTTCTTACGAATGAGTTGTATACCCTGCTGCATCTAAAATGGCACCAGAGGCAACAGACTTGTAGCTTCTATTTCATAAATCATGGAGCCTAGGGAGCAATTCAACTCACCTCTGTGTCAGCAATGGCATTTGACAGACTGGTTTCCTCTCCAGGTTTCATTTTGAGTGGATCTCCATTGCCTATAATGGAAACTTACACACTTAGTTCATGAAGTAATGTCAATATTAAGACATACATAGAATTATAGAAGCATTAAGGTTGGAAAATATCACTAAGATCATCAAGTTCAACCTCAACCCATCACACTATGCCCACTAAACCATGTTCCTAACTGCCACATCTCCATGTTTCTTGAACCTTATCTTAATCTGTGAGCTGATGCCTACCTTAGGTGACATTATAATGCCAAGCAATTATTTCCCATATCCCTTGCTAGCGCCCCAGGAAATTGCTGACAGATTTTTTTTCCAAAGGTCTTCTCCAAAACTGTGAACAAATATATGCAAACTAAGTGAAAATTAGAGTCAAAGAATCGTTTGAGTTGGAAGGGACCTTTAAAGGTTATCTAGTCCAACTTCTCTGCAATGAATTACAAGCCACAAAGTGGAAGGAAAGCAGAGCAGTGTCTGCAGGATCCATACATGGCTTGAGTTTGAGGGTTTAGACTTGCATTATGTTGGCCTTGGGTTAAGGAAGAAAGTCAGGGGAAGAGGAAACTTCTTTATTCTGAAGCATATACCTGTGAGGATTAGACGTTAACTGTTCTTTGCCTTGCTAACTTTTACTTGGATGAAACATCACCAAGACACACTCCTATTTAGGATTTGAAGCCACAATTTCCATTGGCTGTTTTGATACCAATAAATTATGCTGGGGCATGTTGCACAGCCTTGCTCAGTTATATTTTTAAATTCTTAGCAATTGTCCCTAGCATGCTTTTGATTTGTGCCAGTTAGTGCTCACCCAGACAATTTCGGAGCTTGGTTTGGGCATCAGTGAAAAGCAGAAACCATTCCCAATGGGCTATTTGGATGTGGACACATTCTCTGGGAGGATAAGAGAGGTTAGTTGTGTGGATGTGGCCAGCTTCTGCCAATTGGCATCTAGACAAGACAATGTGACCTGGCCCTGTTTAATTTACTATTATAGATGTGGCCTTTTTGTCCAGATGGCACAGGGTGGATGCCAAGACTGGTTTGGAGTGGTTGCCCAATCTTCCTGAAAGACTGGAAATCAAGCACTGGTTTCAACTTTATAGGAGCTGGAAACCTCTGTGTGGGCACAAGGCTGAGATCCAGAGGAGAGGCTGCTCCTGTAAAGACAAAGCAGTTACTGCTGTGCCTCTCTGAGTCTCCTGGTTCCTCACGTTGTTCCTTCACGCAGCATGAAGAATGACCTTTGTCAGTTCTTGAGACTTTACTTAATCTGAGGTTGAAATAACTGGGTATCAAGTGATGCAAATTAAACAGATGGCATCTGCTCTCCTAGATTAGCTGTTGCAACACTTGTCAGCACGATTAAGCTCATCATACTTTCAAGTTTCCTTTGGTCTTGGAATTGTGCCCTTTTGCCTCCTGGTGCAACATATTTTTCTCCACTGAAAAGATCAGGTGACCATCTCATAGACTGCATCCAATGCGATAAGTGAAACAAGACAGAAATTCTCCTTTGACCCTCAGGCAATGGACACAGCATGGCTTGCATCCGTTTTTCTTCCCTTGTTTCTTCCCTTGAAATGGGATGCAGCTGGAAAAGCCCCTGGGTGACCCTGTTCTGTGGATGGCACTTAAACCAGGCCACAACCTTCCAATGGACACTGCTACCAGCTCAACAGTGTGATTAATCACAGGTTAGCACCTGATCCTACATCCAGCTTCTGCTTAATTCCCTACTATAGACATGACCTTTGATTCTTAAGTTACAGAACAAACAATTGCAACTCTGACTTCACTGAGAAAGAAACATATAATTCGATTAAAATATCAGCAATCCATATTTCTGGAGGCATATTTACAAGACATCCAGAAACTTTGGAAACTTTCTAGCACGAACTGTTTTAAAAATCAAGTCTGCAAACTTTCTCTCACCTGGATCAGTTTTTCAGCATCTCCACGATAGAAAGAAACAAAGAGGCTCACATTGTATGATGAGGGGCACTGATATCTGTAGGTATTTATAGTGCCTTTGTATTACTTCACTCACGGCTGAGAAACGGCTCTAATTTTGTACTGCATTTATGGGCCCTCTACAGTAATACAGAACTTGTGTAAACTTCAGATCTTTTGAGAAGCCTGTGATTGTAGGTTTGGTAACAATCCATCCACTGTATCTATCTAATGATAGAGTACGTTTGGAAGGAAGATTATATATAATTTTGTTGCAGCGATTCTTATTTTTCTCTTAAGTGTGTCCTAAATTTAGTATATCAGGAATGATCAGGGATGAAGACCACACTCAGTTTCCAGCGAAACCAATCCAGATTTATATTGGTGAGGGAAAGAGCAATGCCAAGAAAAGCTAACGTTTTGCAGCTTACTTTGCTGCTCTCTGAAGTTAGAACATTCCTTGTTCATTTGTCACCATGTGGCCACTATTTTTGTTTACATAAGTCAATTCAATTATTCAGATCCATGACTACGATATCCTGAAAAGTGTTCATTCATAAAAGCGGTGCCATGTCACATCTCCAGTATTGTCTCATTAATTCTCTCCCTCTTGTGCAAAGTCAATATAGACGTAAGAAAAGAAAAATGGAAACCAATCCATTTTCTCAAAGCAATACGTTTCCTGGGAGGTGCTACTAACACTGCTTGACAGTTTCCACAATAACTCACCAGAATCAGCCACGTGTCACATCTCACAGCACTGAGCATTATTAGGATATGGCATACCACAGGAGGAGTTCTGAGGTAGTGATGACCAATAGAGACAAACCATAGCTAAACTCCAAACTGCTTCCCAGACTGTTGCAAACCTTGTTCTGGAGCGCCCCAGTCATCCTAGTTCCCATCCTTGTTCTGCTGTATTGTTTGCTTTCTTCATTTTTAATCTCCCTCCTGATCCTGGTCTTTGTGTTCTGTAGATTTTATTATACCTCCATCAGAAGATCTAAACTGTAAGGCCATCCCATCCCATCCCATTTTGGCCATCACTGAATCAGGGTTCTTCTGCTTTTATTTTTATTTTTTTTACCTACTTCACTTTCTGTAGATAAAGAAGACCTCAGAATGAATCCACCTGAGATCCAGTGAATCTGAGGAGCCAGCTGAATTGAATCAGAAGAAATGTGGCTTTTTTTTTTTTTTTTTTCCCAAATCTATCACAAATCAGCTGGGTGGGGTTGCAAGTTGGCACTTTCCCAATTACCCAGAGGGATATTTTCCACACAGTCATGATTTGTCACCATTAAAATTCCCAAGTGAAGGTTTGGTGGATGCATAGGAGCAGGTCTTGTATTTAGAGCTACATAGTGGAGAATATGCAGTAGAGGGTAGGGAGGCCCTGGTACTGTTGCCCAGAGAAGCTGTGGCTGCTCCACCCCTGGAGGTGCTCAGGGTCCACAGTACAGGGTTGGATCATCTTTAAGACCCCTTCCAACCTGAGACATTCCATGATTCTGTGCAAAAAGAGATTGCCAATAAATGTCATAACAACTTCTGCCCCATAGAAAATATTGCAGAACTTCACGTTCTTTGGGGAATCAGAAGGTAAATGAAACAAGATTTTGATCAGCAAGAAAACTTGAATTTGCCATCTCCCTTCACAAAGTATCTTTAAGTGGACAGTTTTTCATGTTTGCAAAGTTTCTTCTTATTTTCCTCTAAGGATGGCAAGTTTTTGAGAAACTTCCATCTCCAAAATCTTCTTGGCTTCATATAGTTGGTTAGAAGAGAACAGTGATGTCTGGGTACTGAAGAGCATAGGAAAGCAGTGAGGTCTCTGACAGATAATCACAAAGCCTATAGGCCTAGGAATGATCAAGTAGAAAAGGTACCAGACTGTTCTGCTACTTCAAGCATTCATCCACCATGGAAACAAAGCAATAGCTCCATACCATCCCTTCTGCCTGCAGAGCTGGAAAGTTGGCAGCCTGAAGCCCACATTGGGCACTGCATAGGTGTCTGTGCTGCCAGAATGCCTTGGGAAAGTGGGCTGGCAGGAGACCAGCTGGGTAACCTGCCTGCCTGCTTTCCACTGACAGTCTTGAAGAAGTCATCACATTCTTGTAGAATGCTGCAGCACTGCACAGACAGCTTTCTCCATTGGAAAACTGCCTGCGAAGCTTGGAGAAACTCTGCAACGGTGGGAGCAGACCAAATTGTTGGAGGTGTGGTAATGTATTGAGTTTGATCATAGTCTGAGCTTCTCAGCACTTGGCTGCGTAACTTTTTGGCTCTAAGAAAACACTTAAGATGCTGAGGGTGTTAATGTTATTGCTAACTTTTATAGGTCTGTATGCCTATGAATGTTTTAATCCCTGCAGTAGTAGGAGAAGACACACATGGCACAGCTTATCACAGTCTTCCAGTGGGACCTTTGGGAATTGATTCCACGTGTGTGTGCCTCAGTTACCTACCATTAAAACTGTACTTGCATGTTTCACAGCTGCAGTAAATTAGGCTGGATGTGACTCTGGGACTTGAGTGGATGCTAGGGTTCTACTGCTGGAAAGGGAAAAGGTGTTTGGGTGGAGAAGAGACGTAAACTACAGAGAGAAGGAGAGGGGTGAGAGAAGGATGATAAATACTGGTGATACCTGAAGCAGTTTCCAGTTCATCACTGAACATGGATGCAGATAGAAGTATCAGCAAATGCAAGGCCTATCTGACCTGGTAGAGGAGTGATTTTTCCATGTTCAAGTGCTGAGCTCTGTCTGATGTCATGGGAAATGTCTGAGCTGTTCTATTAACATCACAACAGTGTCAAGTGTCCTGCTATATAGTATTTATTGTCTTTATTGGGCATCCTGACCAGTGCCAAATCAAGCTTCATGCTGTGACTGTGCACAATTTCCCTTGTCTTTGGGACTTATCTACTGGATGGAAGAATGGGCTCGAGCAATTTTCCAGTCAAAGAGAAAGGTTGAATTGCAGCAGAATATTAAACAGATGAATGTTATATGGAAAACAAACAAATACAAACAAAACCCAAACAAAGCAAACACAAAAAAACCCAACACATTGCCTTAATGGTGTTTATGTATGGTTCAACAGAAATAAACCCTAAATTAAATAGCATAAAAATAATGGAAGAGAAGACTAACAGTTTACTACAGACTGCAGTAAATTTTACACTTTGAATTCTTTCAGCTAAAAAGTATTTTTGTGACCTTGTTGCTGTTAATTTATATGAATTTGGATTACATGCTTATGCATTCTTTCATCAAAATAGCTCTTTTACAAATGAAAACACTTTGTCAAGGCCAGATGTTCCAGTGAGAGTGTTGAGCATTCTTCATTATTAAGAACAGAACATCAGTTGCCTTTGAGCTCTGCTCTGTGCCCTGACTCCAGGTACCCTGCCATAGCTTGATTGATCAAGAAAAGATCAAGCTGAGCAAAAAGGATGTATGGATTTTATATTGCAAGCATAACAGCAGTTTGTTATAGAAATGCTTTTCTAGTGGTCAACTGAAGACATGGGTCGAGGGCTCCTGTTCATTAATGGAGTTGGCACGCTGGCTTTAGTTGAAGGGTTTTTCACAGCAACAGCATTACAGGGCTGCCATTTGAAATCTGCTTGAACAATCACTCTACAAGCTATTATGTACTTAGCACAAGGTGTTCCGCTGCAGCTGCTCAAAACAGGAAGCAAAATAAGGCAACCTAGAAAACGTGGTAAACTTTGGTTCTGCCTTTGGTCTCACCACATGAGCTCAGATTGGGGACAGAGTGGTGGGAGGGAGAGCTTTTGCCACCTTCCTATGTAGAAGTGTGAATGCTTTATGATAAGTGTGCCTCTGCTAACCACATCCTTCCCGTTGTCTGAATTGCTCTCCACAGGCTGTGCTTGGGGTTTCCTGTGCCATCATTGTTCTGCTTGCAGAGAGTTTGCCCTACAAACACATCTGAGGGGGCCACCACATCTGTGGGGTCTGCCTAGCAGCTCCCCATAAAGAAGAAAGGGCTTTTTTTGTGTGTGTAGACTTCATCTGACACATCATAGATACTACAGATTTCTAATGTACATGGCAGAGATTTACCTGATGTGTAAGAAATGGAGGAAGTGCTACAGCATCAGCCCTGTGCTACAGTGAGCCCCAAATATGGCCTCTGACAATAACCGAGAAATAATGTTTCACACGAAGATGACAATGATCAAAGCACACAACTGAGATATAGGCTGAGATCCCCCCGAAGCCTTGTTTCTGGCTTTGATCATTAGAAGTCTAATTGCTCTACATATGATGGAAAGAGCCTGGGGGTGGTTAAGACTGTGGGTTGGACTTCAGCCTCTGGGTCCCCTCACAGACTCAAAGAATCATTGAATTTGGGCTGGAAGGGACCTTAAAACTCATCCAGTTTCAACCTCCTGCCATGGGTAGGGACACCTAGCACCAAGATCAGGCTGCCCAGGTCCCCATCCAATCTGGCTTTGGACATCTCCAGAGATGGGCACCCACAGCTCTCTGTCCAGTGCCTCACTGTCCTCTGAGTAAAAAATATTTTCCTAATACCTAAACTAAATCACCTCTCTTTTAGTTTAAAACCATTCTCCTTGTCTCATCACTATCAGACTGTGTCAAAAGACGGTCTCTATCTTTTTTTATAAGCTCCCTTAAAATACTAAATGGCTGCAAGGCCACAAGCCTCAACCTGCAGCCCAAGGGCTTCCATTGGTGAAGAGCCCTTTTATCAGGCCTTGGCATTTTGGAGATGTATGGGCTTCTCCCTCACATTATATTAAATGGAGGGACGTTTCAACTTGGCCATCTCGGTTCCTGGGTTTCACAGAGTCACAGAACATCCCAAGTTGGAAGGGAACTGTAAGGAATATCAAGTCCAGCTTTCCAATTTCTGCCCTGCAGAAAGCCCTTGAAACACCCTGACATTGGCTGTCTGTCCTTCTGAGTATCTAATGAGCAGCTCTGAACAGCTACGGAGAGGAAGGTTTCCAAGTAAACTACAAAGAGAATGTTTTTCAGTGATCTTCAAAGCAGATTTGAATAAAAAAAATTCAATCTAAAAAGAAATATCACCTGTTAATAGCTTTATTTTGGAAGAAACCAAAGCACCTCATCAACCTGGGCCAGCCATTCTTTGCTGACTTGAAATGAAGAAATGATATATTGGTGAAAGCATGATCAATACAGCATGCCTGTAGGCAAAAGTACAGGTTGGATACTTTCCTTCTCACGTAATATATGAATAGTATTATCAGAAATAGCATATTTCCCAGCTGACAGCAAGGAGCATAAGCAGGAGATCATTTTCTCTAGAGGCACTATTTTCTCAGCAGTGTCTATCAACAGCTACTGCATAGGCAATAACCAATTAACTGGCAGATGTAAATAAATAGCTCCAATATATCTTGTCTGACAGTGCTCTTGACATATGCTGAATTCAGTGACTTGGTTTTCACCTGCAGAGATTGTAAGGATGGTAGAATGTTGGGAAGGTGCTCTTGTGGAAGTCAGGCCATGTCTCCTTCACCCTTCAATGAGGAATGACTTCTGGTCAACAAAACAGCTGAGTCCAGGATCAGCAGGTCTGAATACACTGGAACAGAAACTGCCCAAGGTGGTTGTGGATTGGGCAAGAATAGAGCACAGTGTCTGCTATCCCACTCCTTGGGAGGCCTAGCCAGCTGGCTGGAGTTGGAAATCAGGAACAGACTGAGCATCAAAGCCAGTTTCTGAAGATGCCTGGCCAAATCTTGACTGCACGGATGAATTAAGTTTTTTATTGATCTTCAGCTTCTTGCATAAAATTGGACATGTTGAGGAGCTGGCTCACCTTGACTTGGATGATAACAGTGAAGACCAAGAAGGAAAGGGAGGTAAATTAAAAATTTAGTGAGTATTAAAGTAGTTTAATTAAGGACTTTTTTCTAGAGATGGTATTTCTCTGAAGAAAGCATTGTAATTTGTACTCGTGGGCCTACAGCCCTGGAAGTGTTGTCAGCTCAGGTGCTCTGCCATCAACTCACACCTCTGCTGAGACCCCGTGTGTTACCAGCACACCATGCTGACATGATGCTCCATTCTGACAGCACTGACTGAAGAAACTGTGTTCTGCAGCAATCCATTTGCTAGCTGCATCAGAGGGATTATCTGCACGGAAGCTTGAAGAAATGGCATGAAGAGTAGCTGTGAATTGTGTTTTCTTGATACATTTTTGCAGTATTACCACCCATGAACCTCTCTCTATCCCTTGGTCCCTTCCAGCCTTGCTTTCCAAAAATGCTAAGATCGTGCTAAACAATTTGGTTTCTTTCTGCTGCTGAAGCCCTCACAGGCTTCTCTTACCACCAGGAGGCACTGTCAATTATTCTTTTCAATGGAAAAAAATGGAGACTTTCCCCCTCATTGCTCAAATCAAAGAACAAGGACCATAAGGAAAGCTGCAATGCCATAAGACTCACAGATGTGAGGAATCTGCTTTTCTGCCCCAAGAGCTGAACCAAGAGGCTCAGCTAGCTTTTTGATTTGTTTTTTTTTTTTTTTTTTCATTCCCTTTTCTATCCTTCTTGTCATTTTCAATCAAGGGGGATGACTTTTTCATGCACCGCCCTGAATCCCAAGGGGCTAAACAACAGGTCCTCTCTCTGTGGTCTGATGAGCATAACAAGTCTGTCTAATGCCACTTTATAGTTCATGAGAACTGTAAGCAAAGGCAGTACTAAAAGACTCATCTACTTGTTAACCAGACTAATGACTCTCCAAAGCTTGGAGAGTAGAAGTTCTGGAGCACCATGCAGAACAAGCAAGATTTGCTTTTGTCAAGAAAAGATTAAATGTGTCTTGCTGTTTACTTCTTGCAAGTGATTCCTGCTATTCTCAAGTCTATAGCACAGTGCTGCCAGAAAATAGGTGACTGATAACTATTTGTAGAAAGTGGCCTATGGAGAAAGCAACAAGGCTTCAACATGAACGTTTCCTTCACTTTGAAAACTGCAGTGTTCATAGAATCATACAATTACAGAATTATTTGTGTTGGAAAGGACCTTACAGCCCATCCTTTTCCAACCCCTACTATAGGCAATGACTCCTCCACCAGACCAGGCTGCCCAGAGCCTCATCCAGCCTGGCCTTGATTGATCCACATCCCTTGCAGTCAATGTTGAAGTGCAGTAGCAGGACACGAATATCTCCAGCTTGGTGAAGACCATGCAGACTTTTGTAGGAGGAGCAGCTTCTCTCTTACTGTTCCCAGCACCATTTGTCACAGCACTCAGCTGGCTGCTGAGGATTAAGGTCTCTGCCTTAATTAAGGGTGCTCTGCTTCTACTTCATTTGTGGTGCTGCAGAATGAAAATCTTATTTTTATTCAACCCCAATTAGTCCTCAATTGAATTCATCTCAAAGGCCCTTTGAAGACATTTCTCCAGTCTTCAAATATTCCTTTTTTCATTTCTCAGTTCGCAGCCCCAAATCATAGAATTATGCAATCATGGAATCACAGCATCATAGAAATAGAATCATGGAATCATGAAATCATAGAATGGCCTGGGTTGAAAAGGACCTAAAAGACCATCTAGTTCCAACCCCCCTGCTATGTGCAGGGTCACCAACCACCAGACCAGGCTGTGCAGAGCCACATCCAGCCTGGCTTTGAATGCCTCCAGGGATGGGGCATCCACAGCCTCCTTGTGCAACCTGTTCCAGTGCGTCACCACCCTTTGGGTGAAAAACTTCCTCCTAATATCCAAACTATTTCCCTGCTGACCCCACAGGCAGTGATGGATGTCATCCTCAGTACAAGAAAGGAGGCTGAATCGTGATACCTTGATCAGATTTCAATGCTAATTTGGTTTTGCAGTTCGTGGTTTCATACAGTGCTATCAAGGATACCCATTCCACATGGTGCTGACAGTTTTAATTATTTCTGTATGACACTGTCCAGCTCACTACAAATACAGTGAAATCTGACTAGCAGGCCTGTTTGTCTGTCTGGATTGTCTGTCCTTTTAGAGCTATTGTGGATTATTTCAGACTTCTGAGGCAGTTATGGAAATCAGCATTGCTTAGTTCTGTTGTTTAGAGAAGTGTTTGTAAATCCTGATTCTTTGCTCGGAGCTCTGAGCAGAGATGATGGAGAAACTTTGGCTTTTGATTATGTCAGAAAAATAGCTGCTGGGAATACTGCTGGTATAATTAATTCTAGATGAATGGGGAGAAACAGATTGGATGACCACTAAGGTCCCTTCCAGCTTTTCTTGTTTCTGAAGCTGCTTCTTCAAGCCCATGATGTTCTGTGCAACCCTGGAACTGGTTACTGGGAGTCCTGCAGGCAGTGTTTGATCTGTACCAGCCATTAGCAACATGAGTTCTTGCTTTGAAGGGACTCTCTATTCAATTTTTATTTATTTATTTTCAAAGCAGATTTGTTAATTAATGTATGTTTGTGCCTGATTAAAATTCTGTTTAATTCAGTGGGAAATTCTTCTCATTTTTCAATGAGCTTTCAAAAGATCTAACTGTGTTTTCTTGTGATAAATACAATGAGAGCTCATGCCTGTTGCTAGCAAAATTAAACATTCCATTCTCTTTGTGGGAAAACTGCAAATGTTTCCTTTATAATTACGATGCAGAATTGGCCTTGCTATCTCGTTGTAGCATTAATCATTTGTATACAGCTACTCAATTCTGTGTTCTTTTTTCTTCCCTCCAGAATTCACTGAGCACAGCTTTTATCATTGTGATTGCAGATTATTCTTAATCACCTTCGAGCCAGAAAAAGAAATAGATCATCAAAATACTCTGAGTGACCATATCAGGAGGCCAAGTAAGAAATTTTCTACTCCTTACATAGTGCAACACCTGAAAGAAGGCGTTTTAAAACATTTAAAAGTCTCCAATGGCAACAAGAACAACAGAAAATGTGAAAGCTGATGTGAATCAGAGTGAGGTTATCAATTCCAGACCTCCTGGCTCACTGGGGGGATTGTATCAGCTGGCGAAACAGAAAACTTGAAGGAAAAGATATTGGAAACATAGAATCATAAAAGTTGGAACAGACCTGTAAGATCGTCAAGTCCATGCCCACTACAACATGTACATAAATCCATGGTTTAAAGTCAGCTGCAGACCAGACCTTAGCATGTCTCCCCTGTGATCTAGAAGTGGTGGATATGTGTCGCCCCAACCTCCTACATCTCCTTCTCAGAGACTGAGGTTGTTGCCTTACTTTGATTCATCCCTCTACGACAAGATGCTGTTGCATAACAAGCAAGGCTAGTATCAGTTTTTTCCTCTTTGTTTCATCCTCCTGCTCTGACTGTTTGGCCAAGCCCTGTGTCCAGCAATAAAGATACCTCTGTTCTCTTTTGTACGGGGCTCTTGTGTGGAAGTAACTATTTTTATTTGTTTATTATATATTGGTGCATACAGTGGTTTGGTACACTTGACCCATCATGGAATCATAGAATCACTCAGGTTGGAAAAGACCTTAAAGATCATCGAGTCCAACCAATCACATGAGCTGCAAATTGCTGGTTGCCCAAATTAGAAGTGAATAAATGTTGTTTACCTCTGTTCACATTTCTGGAGACAGATACATCCTCATCAAGTGCCAAGCATTTCAATTCAACAAGACATGACACTCCTGCAATCAGGTACGTCTCTTGAGAACCGGCTTTCCAGAGGTGTATTTGAGAGGAAGATTGCACAGCTATTTGCTCTGTTGCTTAATAGGCCAGCGTTGAAGAAGTAACATCCGTGTACTCTGCTGGTGGAGGGATTTGTCCCCATGGAGGTGTGTCATGGGAAAGCCCTCACTGGGTGGAAGGAGGAATGTCCAGCATTCTGGTGGCCATGTGTGATCGATATCCCTTTGTGCTGTGCATTGTGCATAAAATGGCTTTAAGGAGTAATGCTGAATGCAAATTGGGGAAATCCTGCAACTTCTTTTATTTTTGCTGGGGAGTCTGTACATTTTGCACTTAAGTGCGAACTATTCAAATGAAGAGAATGTGGACAACGTCATCAGGAATAACCAGGATAGAGAGCAGATCTCCTTTCACCCAACCACTTCCCCACAAATCCTCATTAGCTCTGTAAAGCTGCAGCAGAGTCCTGAACTGCAAATAGCTGAGATTAGAGAACTACAAAACAACTGAGAGGAATCTCAGTTTAATTATCCCCATTGCATGTTGATTTATTTAAAAATAAAGATCTGAAGCGAAGAACAAAGGAACATTTCTAAACGAGAATTGCTGCTTATGTCTAGTTGGTACAAAGAAGGTGGAGCTCCAGAAGAAATGGATTTTCTCTCTTTGTTTTCTTTTTTTTTTTTTTTTACAACATCATTCTGTACTTTAGGACATTATTTCACCATTCTTTTCAAATCATGCCATCAGCAAATTCTACTTTCCTTGCATCATTTTTGCTAGAGAGAGCCAGTCCCAGCAAGCAATTCTTCCCATCTATCATTCACTGCACGAAATTGCTGGCTGAGATCTGATACCTACAGCTGAGATGATTCCCAGCCTGCTTTAGCTCATATTTGTGGCCATTAATTTTCATGAGTCTGCGGTTTTGATTTTCTTCTCAAACAATAATTTAACCTTCACAGTCCACGTGTAGAAAGAAAAATACAAGAAAACTCCAAAATATCAACGTAAATCTGTTTGTGATTTATCAGTGCAGCTGGCAATTTACAGTAGAGACTTAATAAAAGAATAAATGATTTAATAAAGGAATACCCCAATGCACCATTTGTTTACTGTTGTCCCCATGACCGAGGCACGTTCCGCTGGGAGCTAGTGATCTACCCTCACCAGGGCCATTGCAGCACAGACACCACTATGAGGATACAGCAAATGGCATTTATTATAGCGTGGCAGCTCCTTAAGTACACCTCTGGCTTCATCTACGCCCCCTTAAGCATACGTCATATTTCCATCACAGAGCAGAGGAGGTCCTACCGCGTCACATCCCAAGTCCTCGTTAACGCCTACTACAACAGTTTACACATCTGTAATTCTTAATAAGCAGATGAATGTTTCTTTTCTTTTTTTTTCTTCCCTCCCACCCTATAAATTGCTATTTTTGTAATGGTGGCATTTACAGCTATAATGCTGAGTGCTGCTTCTCATTCACACTTCATGCCCAGCCACTGAGTTTATTCCACTACCTGCTATTCCTGCCCAACCTTGCAGAACTAAAATCATGTTCCATTTCCCAACATTACTCACTGAAACAAGGGGAAAGGAGCTTTGTGCCAGCTGCAAGTTTTGCTATGAGGTTTGAAGTTTGGAAATGTCCTAAGCAATGGTAGCTTAGGAGAGACTTCTTCCCTCCATGCTGCTTTCCTTTCCCTCCTTTTGTGGACACTCCATTTCTTTATTTCAGCAGGGATTTTCACCCATAAGAGAAGGAATGACTGCTTGAGATCCAGAGGGGCAAGGAGGCTCCATCCTTAATGTCACAGATGCCACAAAACCTAATGTCACAGGGTTGGATCATGAATCTCCAACCACCCTGCCACAGGGTGCCAACCTCCTTATCTAATACTACACCAGGCTACCCAGGGTTGCCTACAGTGTTGTGCACTGTAGACAAAAATCAACATCCACAAGACCTTAACCAGGGTCCTACAACTCTGCTGAACTGGGTAAGACCTCCAGTGGGGTTCCAAAGGGATGGAGCAGCAGCAAAACATACTGAAAGCATGACCAGCAGGGAAAAACAGCAGAAGGTGGGATTGTGTGGTCAAAGGACATGCAACCCTAAAAGCATAGGAGTGGTTGCCTCCAGACACAATTAAGTAAATCACGATGGATGTTCACGCCACATCACTCCTCAATCCCAGAGCTCCTCTGCCTTAATGACTAGGAAGTTTATTCTAATATCTGATCCAATTTTACTTGCAATGTTAGCCTGGGCCATGAGAATATTCTTTAAATGAGCAAAAGGTGATTCTTCTCAGAGAAGGAAACATTCCATCTTTGTATCCCAAAGGACCATGTTTAATTTTCCCTCCAGCCCTCTCAGATTTTATTTTTTTCCCTTTAGCCTGTAAAATCTCTTTAGCATAAATTGTGATCAAGCCCTAAATGTACTTACAATGTAACAGACAGAGGTTTGGTCTAGTACCAGAACTGGTGGTTGGTGACCCTGCCTGTGGCAGGGGGGTTGGAACTTGATGGTCCTTGGGGTCGCTTCCAACCCAAGCCATTCTATGATTCTATGATTCTGTGATTGGAGGAAAATACAATATTTTCTATTTTGCATCCAGGAGGCAAGTTCCTCAGAATTTTAAGTGACCAGTTACCTTTCATTTACTTATTTATTTTTATTATTTTTTATTTGCCCCTGAATTCAAGTGATCTATTCATTTTAAGGTGTAACTTCTCTTCAGCTGGCTGTTTCTAATGGCAGCTTTGGAAGACTTATTGTTTCTGGGGAGTTCTTAGAAAGTTACACTCAGCTCAAATGTGATTATGGGAGCTTATTCCTCAGCACATATAAATTAAGGGTGGGAAGATACCTGCAGAGTTTGATATGATTAAATATTATTTGAGTAATTAATCTGCCATTAGAGACAGCGAAGATCTGAGAAAAGATGTGACTGCTCAAATGACAGGAAGTAATGCCATTTGAATTGCCCTAGAGGATCCCTTCTTATTGCTGGTCCAAAAGCACACAGCCTGATGATGTTCAGGCAACTGACAGCTCAACAGCTGTCTGTGCAGTTGGGAAACACAGGTGTCTGTGAGCAGAGAACACTGTCACATCACCTGAAGTTTCAACCACAGTAATTTCCTCTCTATACAGACTGATCTCACCTAGCACTTTCTGTTGCCCACTTTCAGGAGATGAAGTCTGCTAACATATCACCTTCTTGTGCTTTAAATTGGTATACTGTCTGAATTCTTCATGCTGATTAAAAAAAAAATGAAGGTGTACTCATTTTTCCTTGTGTTGGCCAACCTAGACATCTCTTGTGTTTTATGATTTAAACACATTTTAATTGGCATTAGAACTGAAAGCTAATGGCTATCTTACGAAATGCATTTCAAGCACCTCACGGTCTATGTTAATTGAAGTGTCTCCAGCAAGGATGCACCTCTAAGTAACTCCTAAGCCATTTGTATGGCAATTTGTAAATTGCACTCTAGACCTGATCTTACTGGCATGATAGGACTGCTCACACTGATAATTACGGATAATGGTTAGTGGAGTAGGTTTTTCAGGGGATGTTCACTTAATGACTTACCGAGATAAAAGGACAAACTGACCCTGAACTATGCCTATGTTTTGCACCAGGCAGACATCAACTCAAATAACTCGGATGATATCACAGCAGGGATCACCCATCTGGGAGTCTTTGCTGAGACAGGAATGCTTTCCAGTTTCTTCTCATCCTTGACCTATTGCTTGTTGTAGAAGACAATTTGACAGGGATGACAAAGAGTGCCCTTGAACAGAACATTTTCTCTCCTGGTATTTAAGAAATGAAGTGAACTTGAACAAGCCCATATTTCAAGATTTTCCCATGCTGGAAAGTGCTTTAACTTGGAAGCTATTAAAGAACTAGAGTGCAGTAGATCTTCTCTTGTCTGTTTTAATCTGACCTCCATGACTTCTAGTTTTTGGATCTTGATGGGAAATAGTTATTTAGCTATGTCTGTTCAGCCACGACTGCAGAGTTTGGGAGCATACACAGAGCAGAACATGAGGTGAACAGAAATTCACCATTAAAAGGAAAAGTCTGGGTACACATGATGCCTACGTGCTTCTGGAGACAAAAGCTCCAGCTCCTTCCTGATCATGAGAAGCCAGGATTATTCTGGGTCTCAGATTTGTACTTTAGTTCTTTATCCACAGTCCTCTTTCCTGATCCCAAACCAAATTGAATCCAAGGATTCACTGGGTGGCTGTTTTTAACAGGTATTCCTACTCTCTGGTTAGCAAAGGATTATTCTGGGAAGCAAAGAGGTGCGTTCAGAAAAAGAGGCAGATAGTTCAGTTAAGATACTTAAAAAATTTCCCATTTAAAAGCTTTAATTTGAAGCCTCAGCTGAAAGAATGATCTCCCCCAGGTTTAACAGCTACCGGAATCCATTCATTCAGTGCCTCCAAAAGTAAAACTGCAGTCACCTACACTGCAGATACACCTGTAGATACCGGTGTTCTTTTGTACTGAACAAGGAACAGCTGAGTATCAGAAGTGAGATGAAGTAGCTCACTGTTAAAACAACACTGTACTGTCTTATTTCATGTCAGTTCCCATTGTATATTTTCCATTTTTCAAAATCAAACCTGAAGCCTTGGAAGAATGAGTAATCCCAGATCAGGATACACATAGGTTTTGTTCAAGAAACTCTCTTGGATACATGATCTGATTTTTGGGTGCTCCTGCATGGAGCCAGGAGTTGGACTCAATGATCCTTGTGGATCTCTTCCAACATGAGACATTCCATGATTCTATGAAATTCAAGGTGCCCTATTCCAACACAAAATTCCTCATACGAACATGAGTTCCTCATGAGAACATCAGTTCTTCTAAGTTCTTACCAGAGAAATTACTATCTGATGGGCTTCTGTACAGTGTGGAAGGCTGTGGAGTAGGGGATGGATCTCCAAAATGAGTGACTCAACCACTCAGTAGTTTTAGACTTCTCGTGATCTGTTTAGTAACACAGATTCCTGAAGTGAGCTGTCTCCTAGGGATGTGATTGAAGAGCGACTGTTTAAGTGCTTTGAGAAGGAATTGTGCAAAACATTAAAAATACACAACAAGATGTTGCATAGAATAGCACAATTTAAATCAAACTAAAACGTATAATCAGTCTTTTTCATCTCAATTTTAATTTAAAGTAAAGCAATCAAGACCGAGTAAATTTAAGGCAGTTAATTAGGATATTTTTCAGGGATTTATCCTTTCAATCTTAATTAATAACACAGATAAGATGTGGGAAGTTTCATGGTGTTCATTGCACAGATGAGTTTATTGTCATTGTGAGATGTGAGTTAAAATCCTAAAGTAACCTCAGCAGCTTTGTGCATACACTCCTAAGGAGATGACTGCACATTCAGAGAGTCCTGGTATTTTGCCTTAGATATTTTATTGTCATACAATTTTTTATGACTCAAATGGAGGTGGAACTGAAAGAGGATGGAACTGATCAGGATGGTCATGACCAATGAAGGAAAAATAGGAGGCACCAAATCAGCAAGATTTGAACATGTTCAGACCCTAGTGGTTGGATCTATCATCTTTTATCTCACAGACAAAGAGCTACTTTACTGCTGGGGCCACAAGGACAGCAACAACAGAGCTGTTGGTCATGATGGTACGTCTGTTTGTACATCTCCTGTTAGAGGTTCTGCTCAGCCACCCAAAATTCTGTCTAACCCATCCTAAAAGGTAATGCACAGGGAAAAAGTAGGAGAAACAGGGAATGTAGGGGAGTGATCCTGATCAAGAATAATCTCTCAGGATCTGACTCCACATAGCTCAACAGCTTCCTGAGCTGTAAGTTGAATCCAGACCCTTGAATTTAATAATCCTCTGAAGCGGATCCTCAATGGGTTTGCCTGCATTTTACAAGCCTATCTATATATTTGGACTCCACAGCTTCCCGCAACAGTGTGTTACAGGATATGAGCTTGGCAGAAAAAGACTTCCTCTCATTTGTTTTTAATGTGTGTTCTTCTCATTTGTTTTTAATGCGTGTTCCTCCACAATTTTACCAGGTGCTCTGTTTAATGGGTAGAGGTTCTTATTCACGTTCTTTCACCTCATCACCTTTCATGAATTCCATGATTTAACAAACTGAAGAGCAGGGAATATTTGATTGTCTCTGTCATCCTTTGATCCTTTTCAGATCTCAGAGTGTTCTTTCCTGAATGGAGAGGAAAGATGTGGGTGCACATTTTGCTATGGTAGCAGAGACTTTTTTGTCTTCTTCTCTTTGACTCAATGTTTTTACGGTCATTCCTAATATCTATTGCCTACTTGAGCAATGATCCAATCTGCAGAGAACTCAACCTAAATTCTGAGATTGACCTCTGTGTCTCAGTCTCTTAGTAAATAAGCAAATAAATCCCTTTCCCAGTGCAGTGCACTGTGTTAAATAAGGGAAAAGAAACTCAAGATAAATTTCATTGAAGCATTTACCAGCTCACCATCTAATATTAACAATGCTGACGGCGTTCATATCTCCAAAAGATGTATTACTTCATAATAAAGGTCATTACAGTAAGGAAAGTGAACTTCCTATTACAAGACAATGAAGCTGTTGAAGTGCAGGCAGCCATGGGATCAGTTGGCATTGATGAAAATATATTAAAGATGAAGGAATTTACTAATTAAAATGTGTATAGTAAAGCTAATACAATGATAATGACAATGATAATGGAGACAGATCTACAAGCGCGAACCAAAGAAGTATTCACAGCTGTGGCTGTAAAAAATAGGAATTGGAGCCTAAGAGAGACTGAATGAAGAGGGGATTCTCAACTGAATGCCTGCATTTGGGCCACCGTCACTACCAAAAATAAATTCTCATACTCTTTATCCCAATTTCCTCTGGAGCTACTCTGTTTCTTCCATGCAATGGCTGCAAGCTCACGTTCCCTATGTAAAGCAGGTAGAGGATATGGATCCAGGACACAGCAGGCTGCATTAAATTTACACACTAGATGATTTTTGGTGTTGTATCTCTAACAATAAATATCAGAAACTGCTTCACAAGAGAGAGAAAACTCAATATAGGTTAGCTATGGCATTATGCACCCTAGCTGTGTCTTGTCTCGGTCTCTTGATATTTCAGTATGACTCTCAGTAATTTCTCAACCTTAAATTCTCAGTGTCCCAACACAGTGAGCCAGTTCTGCCCACATGGTTTGTAGATTTATCTATGACATTATCACTCTTTAAATCTGAGTTTGGTTGACTTGCTCCAGATAAGAGCCACTGAAGATACAACAAGCTTTGAGCAGGACAGCAAGGCTAACACACCAATACAGGCACACCAGCTAATGTTCAAGACATGACCCTCAGGATCCATAACTATATTTTCCTGTTTAACTCCAACAACATTAGAAATTCAGGTTAGGTTCTTATTTAATCTAAGCCCTAAAAACTAACAGACTCTTTGTCCTTGTCCTCGTGTCCTAAATACAGAAGTCATAAAAAACCTCTGTAACTGCTGAGTAATGGATTGGGTTTATGTAAAATTACTTAGCTATATAAGACTTAGGAATTTTAGATCAGGATGCCTGAATCACCAAAGACAGAGAGTCATACTGCTGATTTTACTCTTTTTTTCTCTGTGGCATTTGAAGGAAACTCATAAAGACATGACCTGCCCTAAATATCCAATGATTTTATATAAGCTGCTTCAATAAAAGCTTATTTCTCATTCCACCTCAAATCTACGTGTATCAATACACATAGACATTAAAGGAAAATCTGGGGATAAAATTCAGGCAGATTTCCAGCCACCAGATTCTGTGCAGTGTTATTTCCTATGTTGCTATTGCAAGCACATTTACAGTTGAACTTCTTCAGGCTTTCATGTGATGGGATTTGCAGAGAGCCCAGTACGTTCGAAAAACATCACTCTCTGATAGAGTTATACCACTGCAGATACTCTTAAACCCAACCCAACTGGTAGATCATACCAAAATGTTGCACAGGGCATGCTTATACCATCAGTGAAACCCAAATGGGAGTCCATTCTTGACCAGCTTTGCCATGCATATACCTTGTAAACCCTCATGACTGCTTCACGTCCCCAGCCACAGCTTTTCAGAGGGGCATCCTTCACTCCTGGGAAAAACTGGAATTCTGCTGGGGCTGAACATGTTGGACGTTCATGCCACACAAAACATAGCTTAAATTCACTGTGTCTGGGCACTTCCAACACAGCCCAAAGGCCGTCAAAATGGAATAAATGTGGTGTTTCTCTGCCCTTTGTGCTGCTAGTAACAGAGAACAGACCAGCACTTGGAAGTAAAGATGTTTTCTGTCTGCCCATTTATTATTCGTGCTATCCTATTTAGATCTGTATGCATTATGGGCAGAAGCCAGTTGTTAGTAAATATTTATGCAGCACAGCATAGTGGGGTCCAGATCTTGTTGGAGGCCCCTAGATTTTCCTACTGTACAAATTCTTATTTGCTACACTAATTTACTACATGATTAATGAGTCTGGAGTAGGCCCAAAGGCTAAAGCATGCTCACAGACACACACACACAAAGATAAAAGCAAATTGTTTGGATTAGCTCTGCTAAATTCACTGAATAAGTGTCATCTCTGTTCTTTGTCCAAAACACTGCCAGATGCTTAAAGCTTTTTCAGTGGTTTGCAAAGCATAATTTTGATCAGCTGCATTTAGTCTTTTTAAAATTAAGAATGAGGAGGTTGGATTGGCATGAAGGGGACATTCTTTACCACAAAAGAAGTGATGTCTCGTAATTTCTTGACATACATCTAGACACCTTTTCCACTTCAGGTCTCCATGCCCTATAGTTCTCTCCACTGTATAGTTCTCTGCACATGAACTGCAGTTTGCACAAGTGAAAAAAAAAGAAGCAGCCTGATATTTCAGCAGATCTCACCTGCAGCTCCTCTTCCAAGCCTTCTGTACAGCACTGCTGCAGCCTCTGAAATACTTATTTCTGTCCTTTGACTGTGAAAGCAGCAGAGAGGACCCTTGAAATATGAATGCCCTCCTTAATATATACCTTCAGTGGAGAACCTTAGTGTTACTCAAACCTTTTAATTCCTTTTAAATCTATGTAGAAATGCACTGAATGATGAATAAGAAGGCAGCAATGGCCTCTGTATTGAGTACTGCTCAGTATAGCAGCTATTTGGTATGAAATGATGGATAGTAACTAAAGTATTCTCCCTGTCTGACTCTCCTGAAAAGATCTTAATGTCCAACCTCATCTAGGTCCTTTTTAGGACATACCTTTACCCACACTGCCTAACATGTACCCAGAATATATTTTATTTACAAATGAAGAGAAAGTCTTCTGCCCGTTCTGTCACTCTCTGAATGGAGTCAAGCAAAACTCCAATAACGTCTCAAACCAAATTGGTCTTAGTTTTTTAGATCTGCACCGTAGTCAAAAATCAACATTTTACACAGATTAGAAAAAAAAGAAACCCTATTGACAGAAGTTCAGCAAGCTCAGTTGCTTGTTCCAAGTTTTTAAAGTCTTTTTGGAAGTTGGAACCTTTGGATTCTTGACTGCCTGTAATAAGAGCTATAAGACTTTTGCACACAGCCTTGTGAACTAGTATGGTTGTAGTTAGGAAAGTGATTCTCTAGGAACATAAGCCCCTTTCCCCAAAGATCTGTTTTATTGTGTCTTTGAGTCATGGTGGATTCTTTAGCAAGCAAAACTAATATTTTACTCCTGCTGGTTCTGCAGAGCCAAAACCGTTAATGGAAAAATCATCTCGGTTTGGTTCCAGCTCATGCATCATCAACAACATGGTTGGCCACATTCCAATGGCAGAACTTTTGGGGAGGACTTAAGAGGCACACACAAAAGGTTTTCATCCCAAACTGAATTTGTATCCCTGGTAATTAGGGGAGAGGGGAGCACATCTTTAATTTCGTAAACCAAATGGATGCAATCTGGAAGCCATTGAGTGAAAACAGACATGGGGAGAGAATTTCAGACTTCACCATTTTTTATCTAGCTGATTTTCTGATGAATAGCTAGACACTCATGTGAAAGTTTGTTATTGTTTATCCTGAACTGTGAAAGACTGCTGGATATGCAATAAAGGATGTAGAAATGCATCTGCCCAGAGATTGATTATATTCATGGCTATTTTCATTTTGCTAAGGTTGCAAGAGAATGGTGACATTAAAGAACACAGCTGAACCACTTACTATGTAAAAGTTGGATGTAAAAACCTGGTGTTTCACTGAGATAAAGAAATGCTTGCTCTGGTGCTATTGTTTGATTGTTTTTTGTGTGTTTGGTTGGTTTTTCATCTTTTTCAGAAAGATCCAGTCTACATCAGCCTGCAAAGACCTACATTAAAAATCACCTCACCCAGTAAATATTGTGATTAATGGGTCTATAAGCCTCAGGTCTCATGGTCTATAGGCCCATTAATTCCTTCTTTGAGCTCTTTCTCTCGGCTGCCAGGGCACACTACTGGCTCATGCTGAGCCTGCTGTCAGCCAGCACCCCAGATCCCTTTCTGCTGAGCTGCCCTCCAGCCAAGCATCTCCCAGGCTCCACCTTTGGCACTGGTTCACCCCAGGTGAAGAACTGACATTTACCATTGCAGAACTTCATGCTGCTAATGAATGTCCAATATGCCAATCTACCTACATCCTTCTACAAGGCCTCCTGTTCCTCAATGAGTCAATAGCACTTCCCAGTTTAGTATCATCAGCAAACTTACAAAGTTGCTTTTAAGTTCTGCATTCCAATCACGGATGATGCTGAACAGAATTGGCTCTAGAATTGAGCCCTGGGGAGCACCTCTAGTAACCAGCCACCAGCCAGATTCACTATGATGCTTTGAGCCCTGTCATTCAGCTGGTTCATCACCCAAAGTAGTATGAACCTTTTTATCTCACAGTTGGACAGTTTGTCCAGATATAGATACTGGCAAGTATGATAAGTCTGTACTTAGTCATAGAAATCCTATTCTTGTGCTTCAGTTTACCCAGCCCCAGGCTGAAGAAGCTGGGAGACACTGGGCATTCTATCAGTGATTTTCTTTGGCTCTCAGAAGTGAATTAATTACAAGATTCACTCAGAACAAAGCATTTGTATATAGCTGGGACTCCTATTGCAAAGAGCTAGGAAGGCTGAGAGCTGGCTGGCTTGTTGGGAATTTCTGGGATATTTGACCATTAGTTTCCATAATAGCATCCTTACTAACAATTTTTCAGAGATATCTATCATCTTGATTTAAATCCAGGCACAATTTAAGTTTATCCTCAAACTAACTGAAATTCTTCTTAAAAACCATTATTTGCATCTTAAAGAGGCCTTATCACATGCTCTACAGAGCACCTTTATCATTATGTAGCTATTTCCTTACCCACCTCCTCTCTCTCCTGCTCCCGGGCTCCACACTGCTTATGTCTAATTGCCATTCCATTCCCCTAGCTAAATGAAGTTTTACCATGCTAATGCAGATCATCTGTTTCAGTAAATGAACAGACTGACCCTCAAACCATTCTCCACATCAGACATTTACTGGCTTGGATCTAACAGCACCTCAGAGAGGCAACTCTTGCCATTCTGACAAAAGAGACATACATAGTTTTCTCCTGACAAAGATTTATTGACCTTTTTCTTGTTTCTGTTCAAATACTTTTCCACATTTATAATTCTGGTTGATCCTTGAGCTCTTTTGAAAGAATTTAAGAAGATAGTTGTCTTTTTTCTTTTTTCTGTGCACATATTTTTTTCCTAGGAAGGTGAATTGGGCAGACTAGCCCAAAGAAGCTCATCAAATGTGTTTCATTTCTTGGAGGAGAACAACTACATCCTCATGTTTCTGGGTAGGAATGAATTTTACATCATGAATTTCAGTATTTGAGTCTAGATCTAATCAGAAACAGCCTTTGAATTACCTCTTTGATGGTATTTCAGTATGAGCTGAAGTTCTAAGAATCGACACCAAGATCTCATCTGACTGCACTTGGGCACTTCATGCCTTTTGAGAAGCATCTCAGACAGTGTGCCAGGCATCACCATTAGGTTGGAAGGTAAGTATCAGATCAGATGGAAGACTCAGAGGTACCTCATGTCACAGCTGCACTTTCCTGATCCTCTTCTCTGATCTCTCCTGCTTCTCTTTGTTTCCCTCTCTCCACAGTGTGCCTTGGTCTGAAATCCCTCACCTGAGAAACCTGTGTGCATTTTCCCACGTAAGAAATGTCAAATGCCTTTTATGAAATCCTGCTGATAAGAAAAAGAGGAGGAAAAAGAAAAGACTCTGAAAAGAACTGCAAAAACCAATAGAAAATAAAACAACACCACCTCTACTTCTGAACAGACGGGAGAGTAAAGAGTGAAAAATGGATAGGAAAATTAAATGGACACCACTGAAGATGAACCACAGCTTCAAATCACTTTGATTCCAATCTCTACTTGAAGTTAAAGCCTCTATCAAGTGACACTGTATTTCTTTATTTTTTTTATGTCAACATTTTGTCATTGAATCAGACAATTTCACTGAGCAGATGTGCAAAGGCTATCTTCTAAGTTTTCCCCATTCAACTGTCATCTGCCTTCAGCACTATATTAATAAGTAGTGTCACCCTAAAAGATTTTGAGGGATTTATTCCATGCCTTTTGAACTCTTGAGTATTGCCACTTTGCATTTTGCCTAACTTCAAGGTTATGCAAAAATCTCTCCTTCTCTGCTATGTAGTTGGCTTCAGAATACCTATTTCCATGATAACAAATTTAGTGTCTGACATCTATGATGTCACTGGTGTTTGTAGAACACTTATCACAGTGTTGTATGTGTGTCTAATATCAGTGATTCATTTGGAGCAGCAGAAATTTGACAGCTATGAAATAAAACTTTGACTATAAGTTGACAGAGAGAGAATGGGAACCACTAAATTATACTAAACCTATGAATACTGGATCTGGCCCACGCCTCTGAAGTGTTCCAGTGTTTCTATGGGTCATATTTACATTTATAAAACAAAGAGGAAGTTGGAGCCAAACCAGGAGACTTCCATGTTCTCCTTGATATGAACCCAACTCTGCAATGTATAAATCCATAAGTAAAACAGAGTAGGGTCTTTCCAAAGGCCCTGAGGCCACTCTGTGTTAGGAGCAGTCCATGGCTTGTACAAACCTCAAAACAGGACTGAGCATTTTCTGGAAAAAATACTAATTGGCATTGGCCAAGAACAAAAGAATTTAACAGTATGGATGTCAGAATTTGTGCTCTAGGGGAAGTTCTTTGATATTCATTAACTCAGTACTGCAGATGGATACAAAACCTTGGTATTACTATTTTGGAAGGAGGGAGGAATTTGTTTAGTTTTGTAGAAGTTTCAAATGTTTCTGTACAATAAGGGTTATTTTCTAGCCTAGCTTATAGAACAAAGGATGTAATTCAGTGCTAATTGTGCTCTTCAGGACTTAACATGGGCAACTTCCAGAGCACATTTGCTGCTTATATGACAATGCCAAAAACCTGCTTTGATACCTTTCACGTCCCCATTTAGCCTGAAGAAGAGAAAGTTCAGGGAAGATACTGTTGTGTATGTAAAGTGTCTGATAAGAAAGATGGAGAAAGACTTTTTATTATGGCCTGAAGTGGCAGGAAAAGGGGTGGCAGTTTCAAAGTGGGAGAGGATAGATTTAGGCTGGATGTAAGGAAGAAATTTTTTATCACCAGGGAACAGTGGTTCTGAACCTGCCTGGAGGATATTTCAAAGAACTGAAGATCCCTTCAACCTCCTCAGAGGACATCTTGGAAGGGCTGGTCCAGATAAGGAAGAGTTTTATCTTTGTCAGGGGGATCCAAAACACAGAAGATGTAAAAGGAACATAGGTGATACACATACACACAGATCTCTGAATGTGCCTGTTGGGTACAGGACTGGCTAGTGGGAGCAATTGGTTCTGACTCATGGTATTTGACTGCTTAACTTTGGCAACACACGACATCCGAAACCAGCCTTTAACGGGTCATGATGAAGAGTGTTGGGAAATGAGTCAGCAAAAATTCAATATTTATGGCTATGAAGGCAAACTAAATTCTGGGAAGCAGGAGAATGTCAGTTATTTTTAGGAAAGAAAGGACAATGAGGTCTTGTCTACACTGTGAATTTTACCCAGCTCTCAAAATGGCCTGTAAGCTGTCTGAAATTGCTATGTAAACAAATTTCTGGCTGCCAGAATCAGTGTTACCACCCTTTTAGTTTTATACAGATTTTGGAGGTTTTCTCTGCTCTGCTTGTGAACAGGTCTGCGTCCCTAAGTTATAATATATTGTTCCTTTCAGTGCCTTGTAACAAGTACCTTGTTTTTCTTTCCCTCCAACAGAGGAGGCGGTCAGAGCACAGAGAGGAGAAATTTATTATTGAAACTGAGTGTGAAGCATGTGACAAAATAAGGGCCTCATCCCAAAATTTGAGCTAAAACTCCAACCGCTGCACTGCCTTTTTTTTCTAACTTTACTTCAGGTATTTCAATATGCACTTGAATTTTGGAAGGGCAGATCACCTGCATAAAGGAGACATTGTTATTTGACTCCACATAGAAAAAGACTGGGTAGAATTCAAGTCAACTTTTATCCATTTCCTTTTCCCATTAGAATTAATGTTTATTTTGGAAGGACGAGGCCTGAAAATATGGAGAAAGGAGCTCCAAGAATAGGAAGCCCCAGGAAATAAGAATGTCCCCATTAGACATTAGCCTCCAGTCAGTCCATGAATTCCAGTTTGATCTAGCAATCTGGTACATCCAGTGTGTCCAAAACCACCGCCTTTCTACTCAAGCAGTCATCTAGTTCCATGTTCTCACCTCAGTACGGAATCAGCTCCACCTAAACCAACCATGAATTGCATCTAACATGGTTTTAAAATCTTAAAATGAAGGTTGATTCAATTCCTCATTACTCTTGCCATTTAGAGTTTGTTCTACTATCTATCCAAAATATCTCTAGCTAAGTTCAGTTTTCCTTGTTTTATCCATAGCTGAGCAGGAAAGCATAGTATTTATTTCATCAATTTAGTTGCCTTTAAAGTTTTTGACAATTATTTCCAAGCTTTTCCCTAGCCTTCTCAACAATAAAAACTTTGTTTTAATTTCTTTTGTAAGCCATTAATTCCACATCACCACATGGATCTCTTTAACCTTCACCAACGCCTCCAAACATAGTATAAGACACACCAAACTCACAAGATAATCACAGTGTTTGCTATGTTTCAGCATTCATTAAGCACTTGTCCACCACGTTCCATATTTTCCACTCCTGTACAACAAAGAAATTGCATTCAGCCACTTCTCTGCTATTCAGAATCTTCTGACTGTTGAAACAGTGCTTGGAAGTGAAAGAACCAAATAAAACAGGGATTTGATTTTCTCCAAACCTTCTTTAGTACCTCTTAGCTATTAGTTTTCTGTGTTGCTTAAGCACTTCTCTTAAAATCTTCAGATCAAAATGTTGCTTATGTGCTCAGCAAGTAGAATAAAATGGACTCTTCGTTCTGTTTATCTCTCTCCAGTATGTAACAGGATAAAATATTCAGTTTGTGGAATTTGTCTGATTTTGCAGCCTTCTGGGATTTTTTTTGGCTGGTAAGACAATCTGATTTGGCAGACTAGCTATGAAGTTGCTGAAAGAATTAAACTCTTACTATTGGATCAGATGTGATATGGTTGTTTTGCTAGAAGAGTGTTTTGGAGGTCTTATTTCCAATGGTTTCTTATCCATATGTAGTTTTTGAAAGGTCCTTAGGTCCCTTCCTATAAGGAATTTGGTAGTATGAATTAAACAGAACAATTTTCAAGCTTTCATTGTTTTTCTATACCTTTCACATACTATGCATAAGTTATTAGACATCTAAATCAATATGACTAAATCCTACTGCAAATCTGTGATTTATTATATGGGTAAAATCCCAAATGAGAGCAGTTCAGTGCTTACACAACTTACACGTCCTTTATTCTTGCCAGTTCTTGTGCTTGGTTGGACTTTTCAAGTTTGTCAAAGAGGACTGAGGTCCAAGAATTGTTTTCCTACAAGCCTTCCCTGCACATTGCATCATGCTCCTGAATGCTGTTGATCCAAAATATTGACCACCTTTCCCCATCTTCTCTGTATGCCCTACAGTTATCTGTCTTTACTACCTGGGGGCTGGTCCTGAAATCTCTGCTGAAATCTGTGTGCAGGAGTTGGGAGCACAGCAATTTATTCAACCTCCACCTCCTCCAGCATCTTTCTGTTTCTCTCTTTCGTATCAAGGCAAGAAGAGCTTCAGCAGGTTTATTTTCCTTTATAACAAAGCTAACAATATTGTGAAAGTGCAAACAAGGCCTTTCAACACAGAACTGCTCCAGAAATACCTTAGGTAAGCAGCTTCTCTAATAGAAAAGGCTAAGACCTGGCTGTTCTGTAGCAATCAAGGAAATTTGTGAATCACTATTTCCTACCAGAGGACATGATATCTTAGGGTCCCTTTATAAATTTCTTTCCAATCAGGCACAAAGAAGTTGTTTCACTGAAATAACTTCTATCTGTCCTCAAAAAGCAACGTATACTGCTGTTGAGAAGTTACGTATCTAGGTTCATTTCTTCCTTGTTTTTTTTTTTTTCTTAACTATTTAGACAAAAATGGATGGAAATTTTGAACAAAATTAAGTACCATTCTTTATCTTGGGATTCTGTTTCATTTGGTGACTCTCTAACACAGCTTTCTCAGAATGCCATCACTGGCCTATGAGAATCAGCCTTCCAGACATCAGTAGTCACCTACTGTGTGGATCTCACAGGACTTTGGATGTAAGGCAGCTCACAACTGAGTGAAATTTGAGAACTGAGCCCAGGACGTTTTTCTGAAAACAGGAAAAGCAGGAGGGAAAAGTAAGGCCATTGATTTATTCTTGGCCCCATGATGTTCACTGTGTGGGCAACTCTCTGATAGGTGGTGGGGCACCTGAGAAAGTCTGAGGCAACTGCAGGACTGTTGTTATGTTACTCTATAGGAAATGGTGTGGGCACTGTACAAAAAGCAAAATGCTTTTCTCTGCAATGAGTCAGGGAACACCATACTTCATGAACTCACAAATATAGGGACAACACTGTGTAAGTGAGGCCTGCCATCACCTACAGCTTCCATCAGAAGTTGTTAGAACTGTTAGCACTTGCTGTGCTTACCCCAGGAACTCAACAGGACCATGAAATGAGCCAAATGTTGTTCTAATCCCACCTGTACTGTTAATTTTTTAGCTCAGTCTCTAGAATGATTTTGGCATAGGTTAGCTTATATTTTCCAAAAAAATTTCTGGGTATTGTTCAGGCATTATCACAAGCCAGCAATCCTTCCAACTGCACAATTTGGATGCAAGTAGACTGTTTCAGATTATGTCCTGGAGAGGCAGATACCTGCTGGGTCAAGGTGATGGCTCACACCAACACAGGTGACTTCAGCAAAGACTGGGTTTGTGCCAGACTTAACAAGTGTCTGTCTTAAATCCAGTGCTTAGTTTTGTTATGGCCATATAGTTGGCCTATGAAAGTCAATCTGCTGGATGTGTACATCCACGCATCTACAATTACCTGCAAATTTTTGTTCCGTGTGTATGTCAAGCTGCTTACTATCTTCTCCCTTGGATCACTTGACTTCTTTGCCCTTTTCCATCTGTCTGGCCTAGTCTGCACTGTTCCTTTTGAAGATGAAGTTGCAGCTCTGCCATCTCTAGCTGTGATTTTTTAGTTATTTTCCTATTGCTGTTCAGCTCTGTGGGAGGTTTGGCTTTACTCTAATCCATCACTGCTCTGTCACGCTGGGCACTCCTTCTCCATTCTATACACATCTCAGGAAGGAGATGTTAAGATAACTGGAGTTCCAAACAATGTTTTGAGATGGATACCCTCGTCTGTAAATGTGCAAATGAAAGACGATTATAACTGTTTAACCAAATCCAGAAGCCTGTATATTTCCTTTCCTTGCTCACACTGTACCTGAACTTGATCAAAAATGAGCCACTGAAATCTGCCTCTCACACCTACCTCAAAAAACCAGGCTCAGTCTCATGCTCCTTGCCATGAAATCAGTCCCAGTCCCATGACACTCCCCATGCTATATCCACTTTGGACATCTCCCTTCCAGTGTCTTCAAGCACACAGCCACCTCAAGCTGCTGACTTGCTGTTAGGTTCAGATGGATCACATCCTCCGGGGCCCCCAAACTGTAGGAATCCAAAATGTCGTTTATACCTAAAGCAACTCCTGGCTTTTGGTTGGTTCTCAAAGGCCTTCTAGGAAGAGACCTCTACTGTTATGTTCCGCATCTTCTTTTGGGATTCTGCATTCACAGACTCCACATCCAGGTCTTTTCCTCACAGCCAGCTCTTAAAAAACCCAACATGGGCTTATAAAGACCATTCCAACAAAAAAGTCAGTGTGCATCTGTCGCTACAGTGTCCATGCTGCCTTGAACCTCTATTCTTCTTCTTTCCCTTTGAGTTCAGAGGATGGCCTGAAGCTTGCTTATCCATCATGCAATAGATCCTGTGCAGGGGATAGGATTTCAGAAGGACCTGATACTCCTCATGATGTTTTTGCTGTTGGCTGATGGTCTGTATCTCCCAGGACAGAGCTTTCCCAGCAACAGTGCTACAGACAGCATCTCCCTGGTACCCATCCTCTCAACTACATGCCACCAGCCACTGACGTGGCCTCTAAGTCAGAAAACAAAAAGGGGAAATATGTGTTAAGCTCTTCCAGTAACAACCAGTAACGTCCAGCACAAGTGACCCTCAGTGAGCATCCCTCCTTCCTTGTCCATCTATCTGCTATCCCAACCACTTGCTCTTGACAGCACGTTCCAACCAGGACAGGACTTGTGCCCTACACAGTGGTTCTGTCCCTCTCCCAGCTCAGCCACATGTTGGACAGAAAGCCATAGAAATTAAACGATTAGTCTCTATTTCTATACACATGGGGCATTGATCCTAGGGTCTGTTTTATGAGCTGGGGAAGGGGAAATGGAATGGGGACAGGGTGGGGGATAGAGGAGTGTGTTTCATTTATAAAATCAAGCCCCTGTTCTGGTGAAAATTGAAGTTCCTGTTTCTTTCCCTCTGTATTAGACTCCCTGTCGTCTTACAGGAAGTCTTAATAAAGTCTCCAGGGATGTTTAAAATAAAATTTAAAAAATCATAATCCCCATATGGAAGCACTGGCATCAGTAAGATATACCACTGCGTGATAGCATGGAGCCAGGGAATATTTGAAGGCCTGTAAAATAAGCTCATTAAATGGGTATTCTGAATGCACTGCCTATGGAGAAAGCCCCCCGCCAGCTTCTTTCTATCTTTGAGCAAGGAAAGAGATGTGCCTGGAACCAAGGAGATTGAGGCTGTGATGGAGGCAAAACAGCACTTCATTCTGTAGCAGGGACAAATGGCAAAGGATAGACCCTCACTGCAAAGCAGAGATAGCTTTCTGCTTTCAGAAGGTCTGTCTCAAATCCATCCCTCCTTATGTTGAGGGACAGATAGTTCAGAGTTCGCTTGATCAGCCATAGGTAGAATTTTGCATGCAAGGGGATGGCAAAGTCTTTAAGAGGTAGAAATACTTTTTCATAGAATGGCTTGGGTTGGAAGGGACCTCAAGGATCAAGTTCCAACACCCCTGCCACATGCAGGGCCACCAAACTCCTTATCTAATACTAGACCAGCTGCCCAGGGCCCCATCCAACCTGGCCTTGATCACCTCCAGGGATGGATGGGGCATCCTCAGCCTTTCTGGGCAACTTTCCTCTGATATCCAACCAAAATCTTCCCTCCTTCACCTTAAAACTGTTTCCCCTTGTCCTGCTATTATCTACCTTTTCAGACCACAGGCAGCAAGTAGGATATGTTACAGAGGGAATGTAGGAAGTGTTACAGAATAACATAAGAATGTGTTACAGAGGATCATAAGATGGGTTGTCTGTGCAAAGGCCACCAAAATCCAGCATCATACCAGTGTCAGGTTAGTCAAAGGTTGCTGGCACCCCCTGTTCTGAATGGCAGCACAGAACTACACAGGAAAGGCAAAAAGAACAGGTCAAGCACACAGTGATGCTTTTCTGGAGGATTCCCCCAGTCTCCTTGTAAAAGAAGACTGTCTCTTCTAAAAAAATCACAGACTTAAGCCCATCTAAAGACAGCAAAATTACAAAAATCTCTGCCTTTTTTTCCCCATTTTCCCCTTTCTCTTAAAAGCAAAATTACTTCCTCCAGGGCAGTATATCATCTCTTCAGTTTCTCAACAGCAGATTTTGAAAGTGAACATGCATTTCTATTGTGGCTTAAATAGGAGCAATTCTATTGTATCCCATGAGCACTCTGTTTCATGGTAAGAGAATACAGCAAAGTTCAGGGATGCTTTACGACTATTATGATAGATCAAGTCCCTGGAGAGTCTGAAGAATGAAATATGCACAAAACCCTGTTTCATAAGATCAGTGGTCAAGTCCTATCCTTGTCCCAGATTTTGTTTGTGGCATTAAGCAGACTGTCCTTTGTGCTCCAGTTACCCTGCTTGACCCTCCTCAGTTTGCATGAGAGGCTCAGTACATCAGCAAAAGAAGATGTATTTTCTTCAGCCAGAAAAGATTAGGACCACAAAAATACTTTGGCTTTTTGTACAGAAATGAAAGGAGTGAGAAACAAAGTGCCATGTGAAATTAGGCTTAGTAGAGAGCTTGTGTTCTCCTCGTTTCTGTATGATGCCTTAGTGGGTATGGAGTTGTGCTTCAAGAGGGTGCTTCTTTACTGAGTATGCAGGTACATGCTCAAAGTGCCCAAATTCCTGACCCTCCAAAATAAAAAGAAATGAAAATATGGAAAGAAGAGCTTTTGGAAACTCTTTATTTCTGAAAATGAGCTTTTTTTTTTTTTTCTTTAAGCCTATAAAAAAAAAAAACACAAAACAACAACAACAAAAAAAAAAACCAAAAAACAATGGCCAGCCATCCCCGTAACATAAAGATCAACCATGACCTACAAGTGTAATGTTCCATCTTCAGTCCTGGAAGTATTTGGGGGTTGATCCATTTGTTCACTTGTTTATTCATTTTGGCCACTGGAAGGAGAAAGAACTTTGCAGCAGATTTGGGACTCCACATCACCTGGTGGAAGAAGGAATCTCCAGTGCCAGGCTTCCCTGGCACTCATTTGTTCTCCATGAACTAATGAAGTGATGGGGATGGCATTGGTGATCCAGATTTCTTCCTTGATCCATCTCAAAAAGGAGATAGGCACAGAGAGGGCAGAGCTGCAAGACACTGCTAATACTTAAACCTGCTTTATGAAACCACTCAGAGTTGGTTCGTGTAAGAAAGTACACAAAAAAAGAACAAAAAGAATATTATTTTTTTCTTTGAGAGTCTCTGGGGCTGCTTTAATAATTCCAGGGGGTTCCATCCTCCAAAGAAAGCTGTGTGTTGAAAGGGTATCATGCAGCTGGCTAGCAATAGATGTACTGTGGTTGTACAAACTCCTGGCAAAACAGCACAAATCTATGCTCATTTTTCACATTGTTTTTCATCAGTAACATCAAAAGCGAAAACAATGATGGAAATTGAAGGAAACAACAACAACAACAATAATAATGCCTGCAGTTTATCCATGGGCTTTTTTTTTTTTCCAAAATAAACCAGGATGCAATTCAGAACTCCAGCTTCCCAGCCACCCTCCTGTTGAATTCCTCATCCAGACTCATGATCCTTATTGCAGCCTTCTGTGGACAGTCCAGCTCAACCTTCCCTGAAGGCAATAACTACTTTTCTGATGACTTTTATATCATTGGTGGGATTTTAAGCAAACTGTCACATCCATTAACAAAAGGAAGAATGATACTGGAAAAAGAAGATGGTAAAGTGATGCTGTGACAGTCTTCCTTAGATCAAAAAAGAGTGGTAACAAAAGCCAGGCTCAGTTTAACACCACAAATACGACAAAATCCATCCAGCACAAACTGCCTTTAAAGTTGTCTCAGATATTATAGAGGAAGAACAAAGTCCCCTCTAGTGGAGAGCAGGAGATCCTGCAAGTCATCCTGACTAATACCTGTTTGATTCCTTTCCACCCATGTCATGCACACACCACGTAAAGAAAGCAGAGATGTGATCATTAATACCTGGGCGTCTGAGCCTCGAGTCTTAAATCCTGCTTTTGGATTTGCTGTCACATTTATGTTTCCAGAGAAATTAGCGTGTCTCCAATTTTGTCATTAATGAATCACTTTGCAAAGCTTCAGAAGCTGTGAATGTAATTTTGTCCAGTGCAATTTCTCCATCTGGTGGTGTGAAAAGTAGTTGCCATCTCACTCATTTTGGTCAATGTGCTCCACTCCAGCAATGTTATTTTGCACTCACTGTGATGCGTAATACACATCTCAGTAATACTCATCTCAGTAACATACTGGCCACTTTAATACAAGCTTGGAGAAAACATATATAATTTTTTTGGACCATACCTATAGATTTAGTTCCTTCCATGGTTACTTCATGTATTGTGACAAGTTTTGTTAGGTGAAATGTTTTCCTGAATGTCTGCAACTCACTGTAATGCATTCTCTTCATTCTACCCACACACTGTAAGTGACAAATAGGAGACAAGGTGATGTACCCAACCAGGTGATCCTGGGCTGGTCCTTTTCAGAGCTACAGGACAGCGAAGTGGGCCTTCTTCTCTGATCACAGCTGGAGATCATTCTACAGAGGCTTGGCCTGTGGACTGGAGTCTAAGATATAGGCATCCACTCAGACCCAAAATACACAGTAAGCTCAGGTGCAATAAGCTCAGTTGTGCAGTTCCCAGGGACTGACCCCTGTGCATTCAGGCAATGAGAACTGTCTGAAAGCAGGTATTTCTTTTTTAAATTATTCTCCCTAACTGCTTCCTCCCCCTCTGTCTGTATGACCCTTCTATTCCCATTTGCTCCAGTGGTGGATAAAAGTCCTTTTTCCTGATCCTATCTATAACTTGGTAATTGTCCTGTGCCATAAGCCTGTGCAACGGAAAGGAGGAAGCTGTTCTGCCATTGGTGCCTGGTTTTATACTTGTGAAGGGTCTGGAATACAAGATTTATGGGAAGCAGTGGAGGGAACTGGGATTGTTCAGTCTGGAGCAGAGGAAGCTCAGGGGAGACCTTATCATTCCCTACAGTGACCTGAAAGGAGGATGTAGCAAGGTGGGGGTAAGCCCTTTCTACATAGTTAATAGTGACAGGACAAGAGGTAATGGCTTTAAGTTGCACGAGGGGAAGTTCAGATGGGATATTAGGAATAATATCTTCTAAAGAGCAGCGATGCAGTGGCACAGCTGCCCAGGGAGGAGGTGGAGTTACCATCCCTGGAGGTGTCCTAGAACAGTGGAGATGTGGTCAGTGGGCCTGGTGGGAGTGGGTTGGGATTGGACTTGATCTTACTGGTCTTTTCTAGCCTTAGTGATTCTATAATTCTATGGTTCTATTTATACTCATCATGGGTTACACAACAGTGGATGGAGATTTAGGGCTCCAAACACCTGTTTGCACATAGGGTCAGAACTGTTTTCCATATAGAATGCCAGATCATCCCTATAGCCAGTGAATTGTCACCATTCACTCTACTACCAAATATTTATGTGGTTGTGAACGTCTTTCCCATCCTTGTTACTCAAGTCTATGAGTTGGACTCAATGATCCTTATGGGTCGCATCCAACTCGGGATGTTCTATGATTCTATAAATCCTACATGATCCCTTCACTAGTTGTAGTGGTTTTGAGGCCTTTCATGAGCTGATTACCTCATTAATACAGTAGAAAATAATACCCTTTGTTTTGCATTCAGAATGGGATGGGTTGAAAAGGAGAAAAGAGAAAGGTAAGATGGGACAAATGAGAAATGTCTTTGCAGGAATAGATCAGTTCTCTGTGTGTTGAAGCCACAGAACGGATAGAAAATAATGGATTAATATGGTTTGAAACTTACAACCTACTGGAGATTGTAGAATCATAGAATATCCCAAGTTGGAAGGGACCCACAGGGATCACAGAGATCTATTGGGCTCCCTCCTTGCCCTACAGTGCAGATAAAATTACACTGGTCTATACACTGACAGACAGTGTGCCCAGCAGAGACAGTGGGGAGAGATTTAGTCATCAAGGTAGCTTGCAAACTCTCACCAGTGTGAATGTTTTGTATTTGTGAGCCTGAATACTCCATGCTGTTCATCTTGAGGCATAAATTGTTGAGAAATTTACAAAACACACAAGGAGAAAATCCACTCCTGCTACAAGAACTCCAGAAAATTCTCCCAGAGGTGAGAGAAATGTGAAGTGTAGCAAAAATCCCTGGCTTCAAATCTGCTCAGGAAGAGAGAAGATATGAGTACATCCTGGATGGAGATCCTGAGTTCTGCTACAACGTGCTGGGCTTTCACATCTTTATCTCAGAGGGCTATCGACATCTGCAGCCTCCTTGGAAGAGGTAGCAAATTGGGGGCAGCTCCTCATACATTATTGATGCAGTCTGCCTTTTTATTCATTGTACATCTTCCTGCAGCTTGATTGATGTGCCTTTCATCAGGAAAGAGAAAAAGGTGGATGCATCTTCTGGGAAAAAAGGCAGCTTTGTGTCTAAGGAAGTACTTTCTTCAGCAGTTCAGAGAAAGAGGCATCAGAGAAGGAAGGAAAGCTTTCTCCCAAGTCAACTCTCAGGAACCACATGAGCTATGACTTAGAAAACTCCATTCTTTGGGTTTTAGCATTGAGAATTTACTTAATGCCTAAAATGTACAAACTCCATGTAGGAGGAGGTGAGTGTTAGTTATGTTCATCAAAAGCCTCTAAGTCTTCACGAGGAACAAATTTTAACAAACTGCCAATGTCCTCCAAATAGTTTAAGGAATGCACATCTCTGTTTCCATTCTTACCCACACACAGGTTCTCGGTGCAGGCTGTAGTTTAGTCCCAGTTATTATCATGTAGAACAAATACAATATATAATACATATTTTTTCAGGCCACTGTTCAGCAAAATTGTCAGATTTTCCTTTAGAGAACAAAAAAATTGTGACTTGGTCTTCAAAATATAATCAATCTGTACATCTACTGGCACTCAACACCCTGAGTACCTGGAACAGCAGATGCTGTCTGCTCCCAGTGCTCCATCCACAAAAATGCAGCATTGCCCTGCCCGAAATGCTGCCAGCAGTCTTTCAGCAGGGTCACTTCTTCTTTGCTGGAGCTTTGGCATTCCCACCAGCTTTGCCATTAGCTTTGGAACTTCCTCCTGATTTTGCTGCTTCACCTTCTTTTTCACCTTTCTTTCCACCACCTTGTTTCTTGTCATTACTGCCTTTTTCTCCCTTTTCTCCCTTTTCTCCCTTTTCTCCCTTTTCTCCTTTTTCTCCCTTTTCTCCTTTTTCTCCATCTTTTTTCTTGGCATCCTTCCCTTCTTTCTTGGATTCGTCTTTCTGGTCCTTCTCACCATCCTTCTTCTTGGATGCATCTTTCTTACCCTGAGCCTTGTCCACTTTTCCAGAGACAGTAGGAACTTCTTCCTTTTTTTCTTCTGCTACCTGAGCTGTATGTGAGGATGGAAAAAGAAAATAAAAAGGCAGTTAAATTGGAGTGACAGCAGATGTGAAGAGGGTAAAACTTTTGCACCCCACTGGCAAATCCTGGACAAAAGAAAAACACTGTTGCTATGTTCCTACAGTTGTTTTCCTCACTGGCTAGCAGCTTTTCATGCCTTTGTTTTGAGAAGATAGGCTAATGGGGTGAAGCAGAACTGATAATTTCAAGAGCAGAGTTATGGCTTTGTTGGAGGAAATAACTCCCATTGATCAGATCTGGTCCCTGCACTTCAGAAGGACATCCCATAAGCATTTCCCAATAAAGGCATTCAATGCAGAGCAGCCTCCTTCCAGGCAAAGGAACAGAAACCTCTCCGATGTAACTGAGTACAACTCTGGCCTGTTTTTCATTTCTTTTTTGTTTCTTTGATTGGTTTGGATTTTGCTTTTTGCTTTTTTTTATTATCATTATTTTGTTTCATTTTGTTCTGCTTGTTTGATTGTATTTTTGCTTTGCTTTGTTGGTCGGATTTCTGCATAGGGTATGAATCCTGTAGCTGAGAGTAGGCAGTGGACATTCTGCTGGGGTTCTCTGCTCTCAGAGACAGTCAAGCAGAAGACGAGAGGCTCAGCACAGGGCTACAAAGTAGGATCTTCTTATGTCCTGTCCTGATTTGGCACCATGGGATTGATTTCCTCACTGCACCACTGTAACTAATGGTAAAAACATACCATGGGCACATAACAATTAGCTCTTATACAGAGCTAGCTCTGTTTTGGTGTGTTTTAACACACAATCCATAGTAGTTGTAGGATGCTGATAATATCTTTGCTTATGGAATGTTCTTTACTAAGGAACAACTTGCATTCAGTACCCACAGAAGAAGACTCATACGTAACGCTGGGTCTGCAGACAAATTATCCTGTCAAAGAATACAGATTTATTTATTTTTACTTTTAATAGAAGCTTAGCCAAGATGTCAGAATGACCTGGCCATGACCAGGAGGATTACTGGTCAGCTTTCTTCCGCTGAGACTTAGGATAAGATGCCAAGGAAAGCTGGCAGTGAACTGGATCAGGAGGTAATTTGGTAGACTGAACCTTTGGAGAGATGTCTCAATCCCTACATGGAGCCAAGCAGCCCCAGACCTCCCTGCTATGGGTACCTGTAGAGTCATTTCCAGATGATGGCAGTGTAAAATATGGAGGAATAAAACCTGCATTTATAATGTTTACCAAAAGTATTCTTTCTGATTGCACAATGATAAAAAATGTTACCCTTTGATCTTGGAAACTGGTAATTCATTTGTACATAGAGATGGAAGTGAAACAGTGCAGGCTTTTTCTTACAAACAAGGAGGAAATCCAGACATCTCATATGATAAAAGAAGAAAAAAAACTCTACAATAAACAAACAAACATACATGAAAACCACAAAACTGACCAACCAACCAATCAAAGCCAACAAAATCAACACTGTGTGCTTCCTGGAGAAATGTGTTAGGAACCCCAAAAAGTCAGCTTAGCTGCTCTGAACCAGAAAACTTGAAGATTTCCCAAGCCATGGACCCAGACTGTGCATCTCAACTCACAGCAAAGGCTCGGTTCTGCTTGTACTCCTCCCACAGACTGTGAGACAGGGCAAAATAAACTGTTTCTAACATTTTATACACTGAAACCTAAAGTCTGTTCTCTTTTATGTCCATATAAAGGGCTTGCCACATACAACACTCAGAAAAGTGCACGTAGAGAAATTTGGCAGCTGTACGAATCCATCACAGAGTCAAATGATGCCAAGAAATGAGAGTATTTAAGCACTGTAATATATTCGTGATTAATAGCATTTGACAATTACAGAAAGCTTTACCGCATTTAATGGCCATTCAGTAATTAAAATCATTCAGGTTGTCTCTTTGGCCTCGACTGGGTCTACTGGGAGCTGTCACGGTGAAAGTATATATATATATAGTCAGTGAACACATACATTATATTTCATGACCACATAAATCAAGGTGGGCTGCCAAATGCCAATGGAGCAACGCGGGAGTCCATAACACTCAGTACAGACAGGAATAAAAATAATAATGGCACAGGGATGAAACCTGAAGGTTTGCATACGTTCCATTGTAATGCCTAAATCACAAAATGAAAACCTTCTGAGGTCACGATTCACACTGATCTCAGAAGGAGGCCAGACCAGTGGGTTTGATCACACATGGCTTTTGCATCTACCATTTCAGCATCGACAGATGAGTCAGTCCATTTGGGTCTCCAAGACTGAAAGCATACAGGCATTTTTAAGTCACAATTTACCTATTTCACTTTAGCACCTCCTTTACTGTGAAAGGAATCAAATGCTTTTTGTTTTCACTGTGAATCATAGAACGGTTTGGGCTGGAAGAGAACTTAAAGATCACCCAGTTCCAATCCTTGCCATGGGCTGGATGTCACCCACCAGATCAGGCTGCCCAGAGCCCCATCCAACCTGGACTTGAATCCCTCCAAAGGGGCATCCATAGCTTCTCTGGGCAACCTGTTCCAGTTCTTCACCACCCTCTGAATGAATAATGTCTGTGTATAACATAATTGTGGATGGATGCAGCCCTCCTCAGTCCCAACTCCTTCATGGCCCACAGAAGACCAAGAGGTTCAGAGCACATGTATTCAGGAGCCATAACCAGACCTCAGCAGCCTCTCACCAACACGTTATCCACTTGATTCCTACCCTGCACTATGCCAGGACAGACCACAGCTCTGGGATTCTCACAAAATCAAAGTGTAGTGAACTACTCATACATTTCATGGGATAAAGGCTGTATGGTGCAGGTAGCTTCTAATAAATTGCTTTCTTATGGTGATATATTCATGATGCAATAGTTTACCATGGTCCAACTAAATATACACTACACACTGGTATGTTGAAAGGGCTGCTTATAGCAGACCCAAAAGTATGCAGTGCCCAAAAGCCCTCTCTGTCTCTTTGGGATATTTTAACTCTGAATGTATAGGTTTTCAAGAATTAACAGCTAGGCAGAAAGAGGATGTAGCAGATGAATGAGTTTGGCTTTCTGCTATCTATATGCATTAGCCTTCATACTCTGTGGAATCTTAGGACTCTTACAGAATCAGAATTTGGTATTTTGGCCAGGAAGTCAAAGGATACAATATTAAGTAATTCCATATGATTTCTTATATATATATATAAGAGTGTTAAGGAGACCTTGAGGTGGCCTTTGATTTTGAAGTGCTTTCATTTAACAGCATAGGCAAGGGTTTATTTATGCCAATTGTGATCAGCTCAAGAGAGCAGTCTGGCCATCTTCAGTTTATGGTGTTGGCATAGACAGGTGACTGAACACTTTGGAAACACTGAGGTATGTGTAAGTGCTTAGTATTAAGCACGTTTCTGTATTTTGCTGGTGTAGGACTAAATTCACACAATTATGTTTTCTACCTCTTTCATCATTTCCATGAATTGAAACATAATGTTGTGAGCTAAAGAAACTACAGGTTTCTACATAGCTACAGACCACAAGGCTTGCAGAGACATAGCAAACAGAATGAAAAAAATAAAGATTTTCATTAAAAGTTATTGTGAAAACAGAAGTGAAATGCAGAAAGGGGACTGAGAAGCAGAGAGTCCAAGACATGGTGCATCTCATAGGAAGCCATGGAAAAGAGAAGCCATAGACAGACAGACAGACAGGAAGGCAGTCCCCTAATTTCCTTGTAGGGCCATTTCATCTTCTTCTTTCAGCACAGGCAGGGAGCTGAGAGGTCTGGACTGGACATGAGCAGAGAGAGTTGGGAGAGTTTCAGTAGAGCCTAGGGTACAGAATCAGGAAAGGAGAGTGAGAGAAGCAGAGACCAGTGACAGAAATACTCTTGGCCATCTAAATGGGGCAAACAGTTTCTGGGCAGTGTGAAGTTTTAATTTTTCTTCTTACTGACACATACCTCCAACCCAGAAATTGTCCCTTAAAAGGAATCAGATTCCTTGGAATTTTTAAACGTGATGTGCAAAGGAATAACCCTGACTTATACTATTGGAGAAACTGTCCCCTTCATCTGAATGATTGTATCTGCTGCAGGTTTAGAAGTGAACAGAAGGGACTTACCAAATCATGGCAATATCTTCATGGCTATGCTCAAGAAGCCACATTCACTTATATGTTGGGGGGACCTAACCCTTTCCATTCATGCATAAAGAAAACAACCCCAAAAGAAGAGACAGGTCTCATGTGTAGCTGAGGGCATGCAAATTACCTCCAGGGATCTCTGTCAGCTCATTGAGTGGTGGCACAGTCTCCAGTTTGTCTGCATATGTCTTGGCTGCTTGCCGTTGAGCATATCGTGCCTCAATCTCTTTCTTTGTCCGAGGAATCCGGCACTTGAAGATACAGCACAGTGTAATAACTAGGAAAGGAGAAAGAGAAGCAAGAGCATTCAACTTAGATGAGCAGATCTCTGTTTAGCGCTGGTTTCTTTAAGTGAGAACCTGGAGCCATTTACATCAATGGAAATATTCATCTGAGGAACAGAGTCACACAGTTTGAAGCAATTCGGTTGTCTGAAAATAAAGAACTCAAACTCTTCAGCTGGATTATGGTAAAGATAAAGAGTATATCTAGGAAGATATATTTTTCATTGATTCTCAAATCTATACATTACTTCAGGATTTCCATCTGCACATCTAACCATGATTCGGGCAATTCATTAAAATGAAATAGCTTTGTTGCCTAGACTAGGACTTCATTAGCTTGATCAAATAATTGATTCCATGTATAACCTCTGAAAACAACAAAGCAGAACTGCAGGGAAAAAGGTGATGAGGCTTTGAAACTAGTAACCATGCAATTATTTGTCCCATAGCTTTGCTCCATGTAAAGAAGCACGAGACCTCATGGGCAACATGAACCTTTAAGTTGCTTTTTCCTGGGCCCTTTTATAAATGGAAAGTCAATGTAAGTTTACCCATTCGAGCTATCTGAATGCTTGAACTTATTTATATGCCTTGTAGAAACAAATTCTGCTGAGGGGCAGAAACTTGTGAGCAGAAAGATGTTGTATGGTCAGTTTTACATGCTCTGCCTCTTGCCTTACCTGGAGTTCTCTCATGCTGCATCAACTCTATGAGAAAATAGCAGGCATCCAACTTTCTACATATTTCATCAGTCTAGTCACCTGTTCTAGCTTTCTATTTCTGTCATGAGCAAACGATCAGACTTTTGGGACTAATTCAAGGAAAAGCCAAAAATAATTGGTTATGTTTGGTTCCAAGTGTGAGATTTTCTCATTCACCAGGAGTAAAATCTTCGTGCAGAGTCTGCACAACACCATCATGTAGACCACTTCTTTGGTGTCAATTTCTATCCTAGAAGTTTGCCCTGTGCCAGTCCAGCCTCTCCTAAGCAGACGATCATGTTAACCAGGAAAAAATCTGCACAATGTCTTCATATAATAGAAGAGAAAAGGAAAGAAGAAAAACACCATTCTTAGTGCTTTAGCTGAGACAGGTATGAAGTTACCACGCAAAGTGAAGCAGGTCCCTGTTGCTGCCAAAAATATCACTCCCTTTAAGCAGTTTGCTGTGCAGGCTCTGTACTGGAATCACAACAGGGTGAGAGGGAGGGAAGATTTAGGTCGGATGTCAGGGGGAAGTTCTTTACAGAGAGAGTGGTGAGGTGCTGGAACAGCTGCCCAGAGAGGCTGTGGATGCCCCGTCCATCCCTGGAGGTGTTCAAGGCCAGATTGGATGGGGCCCTGAGCAGCCTGGTCTGGTATTAAATGTGGAGGTTGGTGGCCCTGCATGTGGCAGAGGGTTGGAGATTCATGATCCTTGAGGTCCCTTCCAACCCTGGCCATTCTGTGATTCTGAGACGCTGGTGCTCCAGTGGATTGCCAAGAACAACATGACATTGCAATAACTGCAATTGGGGTAGCAATCAAGACGCTTTTATCCCTGGTCTTTCACAGGGGTCAGCAGCAAGCTGAGAGCAAGAGAGCTTTGGCTTGTCTCACAGGAGAGCAAGGCACCCATAAGGTGTTACTGGCACAACTTTGGCAGCTTGCAGTGGGTAATGTGAGCACATGGGGAAGGCATATGGATGGGTCTGCACTGATTTTCAGGGCTGTTTCCCCATGCACCTGGCTGGAGAGCCAAACCACACAGCGAACAGTGGGTGGCACAGCCCTCCTCATGCTGGCAGACAAAAAAACACCCCCAGCAGTGGGGCAAAGACAAGCCAGGCATAAGCATGCATTTGAACAGTGACAGAAAGCAGGGAAGCAATTTATTGAGAGGAGTGGGGTGCGTGCTTTTTCTCCACCGGCTTTTAAATTGGGATCCATTGTTTTTCTAAAAGCATTCTGGATTTCAGCTGAGCTGGGAAATCCTCTCCTAGCACTCAAGAAAACCAGCACCACATTTCCTGGGGACTGATAAATGCTGAGATTGTCAGCTTTCAAATAAAGCAGGAAAGATGGGTCAATGCCCTTGAAAGTCAAGAAGCCTGCTGCTATCCCAGCAGTTGGCTTAGCCCTGTGGGAAGGAGTAGGGGTTGTTGTATCTCTCACAAATCCACTTCTTCTAAATTACTAAGGACAAAAGTGGTTGTTGCTCCATGGCAATCATGAGCTGGGCTCTCTGTTTAACTTTCTGACAAAGTGCTGTACTGAGGTGTTAGGGATTTATGTTGTCTTGGAGTGTGAAATGATTCATAACCAGCCACTGGAGCAAGAGAGTTAAGGCAAAATAACAGAATGCTATTTCTTCTCCTCATCTCCCTTGCACGTTAAGTTCAGTGTGAGGCTCAAGGACATGCAGAGGAATAAGTGATGAACTGAATGTCATAATTATCTTTTACAACAATAGGCAAATGCATAAGATTTTGGTATGGAGCTTTAGGACACTGAGACTGATGCCAGGAACACTCTGGGGGTGTTGGCTACCAGCTGAGCCAGCAGCATGCTCAGGTGGCCAAGAAGGCCAGCAGCATCCTGGCTTGTGTCAGCAATAGCACGCCCAGCAGGAGCAGGTGATCATCCCTCTGTTCTGGCACTGGTGAGGCTGCACTTCAGTGCTGTGTTTGGAGTTGAGCCCCTCACTACAAGATAACACTGAGGCCTTTGAGTGTCCAGAGAAGAGCAGAGGAGCTGTGAAGGGTCTGGAGCACAAGTCTGATGGGTTGGGCTTTGTGATCTTAAAGGTCTTATCCAACCTTAATGATTATACGATTCTATGTATGATCATTTCATTCACTAATGGGAAATCATTGCCTGTTGGATTTCTTTGCTTTTCCATCCAGGTTAGACAGGAGGCTGTGGAATTCATCTGCCCTGGTTGGCACGTCCCAAAGATAAAGGTGAAGATCAGGGTCTCAGTTGCTTTAAACTGCCTTGTTTACTGATGGACACAAAGAAATATCTTTACAGGATGATTGATCTTGTGTTAAGAAATATATTTAATGCAGGTCTGATAAATCATCCTGTGCACCCGCACTTCTCCTGTTAAATACAAACAGAGCTTGGTGTTGACCATCTATCTCTGAGGGCTGTGATCATCTGAAGCAAGAGCCAGAAGCCAGACAGGGTAAACAGAGATTTACACTGAGGCATACAAATTATCCCTTCAGAAGAGGTGAATCTCATCCTTTGGAATGAAAGAATGAAATTCTCATCCCATACCAGAAATTTGGAGCCACCTTACTATCATGTGAGGATTTTTTATAATGAGGATTGCTGTGTAAAAATATCCATTCCCATAAGATAAGATCAAGAATTGGATTGCACTCTCTTCCATGAGAACATCAAAGTAATCCTCTTACAAAAGCTCAGTACATGTGATGGCATCAGCTGAGCCCATTAACTGATGGGCCCATGCTCTCAGGGTGGATGAATTACCATATAAAACACCACGTAAAACCTGCACTAGGGTAAGGTATGCAATGAAAGTAGCTTAAAGATTTTCTTTGAGATAAGAATGGGTGCAGAAATCTTAATTGCAACTCAGGTGAATAGTGATAACCCGATCACAAATAACGATCACAAATAAATAGTGATCACTTTTTAATCTGAGTCCTTAAGACGAAGCAACTGGGGGACTCATTAAGCTTGGATGTGATTGAGAATATGTTCTTATGCTGTTCTTCTGCCAAGCAAAATACTGACTAGAATCCTTGAATGTTTGTTAATCCTGTGCTTTAATAATGCTGCTATCAAACAATATGAACAAAGTAATATGAAGCCTCATTCTTTCACGCTGTCCTTTTCTTTTCCAGGATTTCAGTTTTCATTTCAACATTTCAAGAAGGCTGAGAAGCCTTCGGAAATACACCCTAAGTCAATTACTGTCTTAATGTCTGTCTGATGCTTCAATTAGCTCAAAGCAATCTGCTTGAGATATATTAGGTCCAGAAGGATACCCAGTATAAAGGTACAGGGAAAGAACTGGATATCCAGTATAAAGCTTGAAGCAGTGACATCACTCATGGTTTATCCATTGTCAAACTACACGAGGCAAAAGAATCATAGAATCATAGAATGGCCTGGGTTGCAAAGGACCACAATGCTCATCTTGTTTCAACCCCCTGCTATGTGCAGGGTCACCAACCAGCAGACCAGGCTGCCCAGAGCCACATCCAGCCTGGCCTTGAATGCCTGCAGGGATGGGGCATCCACAGCCTCCTTGGGCAACCTGTTCCAGTGCATCACCACCCTCTGTGTGGGAAAACTTCCTCCTAATATCCAACCTAAACCTCCTCTTTCTTAGTTTAAAACCATTCCCCCTTGTCCTATCACAATCCACCCTCGTAAAGAAGAGACAACCTGTGCTACAAAACATAGTGGGGTCATTTCAATCCTCTCCGTTGCAGATGCAGAAGAAAGAGCAGTGAGGATACAGGGAAGAAGGAAGAGCAGAAGGTGAGTATGGATGCAGAAGAAAGAGGAATGAGTATAGATAAAACGGCAGAAGACCAGTGCAGATGCAGGGTCTCTATGGGTCTCTTTATGGTGTATCTCTCTGAGTCTCTATGGGTCTCTTTATTAAAAAATAAACGGTCCTGTGATAATCACCATCCTCCATTCAGTGCAAATTTAAAACACGGGCTTTCTCTTTTCTAGTAACAAGCTCTGGATTGCTTTGCTTGTCATCTTCTAAAAATTATTTTCCCACCTGTTTTTGTTTTCCTCCTGTTCAGTTACCTGACTTCAGCCACCTGTTTTTGAAGCAACAACGATGTTCTGAATTAGGAAGTCTGTTCTGACCCTGCACACTGTGTTTTCTGACCACTGTGATGATTCAAGCTGACAATGTATCAAACCATTTTTCATTGCTTTCGTCAGCTTGGTCATGCAAAATGTAGATTTTCAAGAAGGAAATGTGTATTTGGTGGTCCTTTATGAAATGCATATTTTAAAGTCAACCTTTTGTGAGTTGTGATGGCAAAGGAAACGTTGTTATTGATATATTTTATTTCTTCAGCAGATACTAAAAAAGTCTGATTGGGAAAATAACAGACTATGTCAAGTTAGAAGGGACTCATAAGGATCACTGAGTGCAGCTCCTAATAACGAGGAACTCTGAGACTCGACCATTTCTCGATTTTTTGCCATATTTCCATTAAACTTGACAGGAGTCAATGTCCTCCTAATGTCCTTATCTATTCAGGCTGGACGAGCTGAGAAGTGGCTTCAAACAACTGAAATCACCTGAAAACATCATCTGAAGCACCGAGCAAATGCTAAATACCTAATTTGCACCATAAACAATTAGGTGCCCGTGGTGAAATGATGACTGTGTGTTCGCTCCCATTGGCTTAAAATGTTCTGTTTCTTAACTGAAGAGAGCTAAGAGTATACACAAAGGGCTGAAGGGAGCTATTCTGGCTTAAACCAAATATCCACGTGGCCAAGTTCCTTTATTCTTGGTCTCTTTCCTTTCTTAATGGAATTTAGCACATCAACAGCAACACTTCTAATTTAGCTGAGAAGTAAACTTAAAAAAGAAAAAAAGTAATAATAAAAATAAAACCAACTCAATTCTCTTAGGAATTAGGAAAAATAAATATCTTCTCCAGAGACTGCTGTCTTAGCAGACTCTATGGTCTGCTATCTTAGCAGAGCTACGACTGAGATCGAAACAATCTCATAAATTGGATGGAAATTGGCTGCAATACACAGTGGGTTTGTTCCCTTTGAAGCTGAAAAGATGTAGTCTGCCACTGAGGCATTTAATTAACGTTTAGCAAAGTAGCCTGTGCTACTTTGAGTTAATGAGGCAGCCACTCCATTGTTAATAATGCAAGCGATTAATGCAGATGTATTCAATGGCAAGCTAACTGCGGAACGCTTATTTAAATGCTTTTGAGAATGCCGGAGAGCTGCTCGCTATCTGATTGAGATGATGTTTTAAGGGAAGAGGGGATGGTAAAGCTGTTCAAGTCCAGTTTGGAGCTAGGATGATAAATGCCCCATCCTTGGAGGCATTCAAGGCCAGGCTGGATGTGGCTCTGGGCAGCCTGGTCTGCTGGTTTGCAACCCTGCACGCAGCAGGGGGTTGGAACCAGATGAGCATTGTGGTCCTTTTCAACCCAGGCCATTCTATGATTCTGTGTTTTCTCCGGGTCACTTTAGCCTTGTATTCTACCCTATGGCAGTTCTTTCAAGGAAACCATTGTACTCCGATTAACGTATGAATTAATTAGTTAGCAAAGCTAAGAGTCAATGAACAAGGAGATCTAGACTTCAGACTGAATAGTTGTATCAATGTAACTCCAAGAAAATCATATCCAGCTCTGCAAAACGCCCTGAAGAGATGCTGACAGCACTGCTGAGAGGGGCTGGGGCTGCTCCAACGTTTGCTCAGCCATCAGGTTTAACTGCAAGTCTGCACGCGATGTTTTCCTGGTGTCTGGAAACGAGGGCCTGTCTGCACCATTAGATCACATCAGCTGACCTCTCCGTATGTCGCAAGTTATTATGTTTAATTACTGCCTGAGTGCAATAATGCATGTTGGACTGAATCCTACTTTTCTCAGGGGAGAGCTGTTAAAGTTGGAGAGCGTGGCAACGCTTAGTCACCTTCCCTGCCACTTTTATTTCACTAATTCTTATTTGAATTGACCTCAGTTTAATTTCCGGACTCTGCTCTTGCTTTATCCAGGAGACTAAAATAGTTTTCTAATGCCTTTATTCCTTCTGAAGTCCATCAGTGTTGCAAGTGGCCTCTTGATCTTCCTGACGAGCCAAACTCAGCACTTAGAGAAGCTCTTGTTAGAAGATCCTTCTCCAGGTGAGAGGTTTGGCTTCTTTCTTTCTTGCACACTCTTGTTTTTTCAGCATTACAGAGTTGCATGGACCTTCCCAGGACAGCAGTCAGAGGTGCAAACACCTTCCTGCCTCTTGCTGATTACTGTTCATGCATTCAGGTAACTCTTTACTGCAGTATCACCCTGAACTTTTTGCATTGCTCTTGTAATAATTATCAAATATAACTAATCCAGCCACTGGAGCCTATTTATTCTGTAGATAAGATATATATATATATATATATTCCTTGCTGTTCATGGACTTCTGTCTGTATGAATTCATTACTCCCTGCATAGCTCCTTCCACTTCTTTTTTGGAGATATATTGGCAAGGATGACAGCTTTAACAGCAGCTGGTTTGTATTTATTTTGAGATCGTGGGTGAAAAATATGGGTTAGGGTTGGACATTTCACCAGAACGAGTGTTTCCTTGCAAAATTTTACTCTGTGAAAGGAATGTGGGGAGGATGCAAGCTACTCATCACCAGGAACTCCATGGAACATCCCTGTAGATCCAAGCAGGGTACCCAGAGCAGATGGGGATGAAGGCCATCTCATCCTTCTGTAGACATCTGAAACACTCATTCTCTCATTTGATTGCTCTGGATGCCTACTCTGAAATTGTCTCTTGATAGGTGAGATGAAACTAGCAGTTAAATTCCCATTAGATGTTTTAGTTGGCAATCTGAGTTGTTAATTAACACAAGCCCTAATTAGATAAAGCTGCTGATTGCTCATAGTTTCTGTATCTTTTTTGAGGTCCTTTACGCAATAGTTCCTGAGGGTAAGGTTGATCTTTCTCTAACAATTTCGCTACCACACCATCTTGAAGACCTGGAGCAGGTTTGGGATTTACCACTGCATGAGTGAGACATGTGGGACTGAACCACCCCCACTGCCACCATTCAAGCAGCAGCCAACACTGCAGCTACGTGAGGCAAGGTCTAAGGATGATTCTTTTGTCTATTAAGGCAAAATACCTCTTTTCAAGCATTTATTCAAATCACAGTCAATTAGCAGGGCTTGTCTTTTCTGCCAAACTAGAGGTAACAACAAAACCTGGGGTCCCAATACTCACATCTAATCTTGTGGCTTGGACAGATAAAAAAAGAGATTGGTATCTAATCTCTGCTTGCAGATTTGTCTACTGCCAGGCTCTGTAGAATCATTAAGAGTGGAAAAGACCTCTAAGATCACCAAATTCAACTCCCACCGTGCCCACTGACCACATCTCTCAGTGCCACATCTCCACTGTTCTCAAACACCTCTAAGGACAGTAACCACACCACCACTCTGGGCCACCTGTACCAATGCATTACCAGCCTTTTGGAGCAGAAATTTTTCCTAATATCCAACTTCATGCAGTCCTATGGACACACAGATTAATTGCAAGAAACATACAGCTGTTATCTCTATTCAGTTACACCTGCTGAGAACGGGTGGGCTGTTATTTGTCTCATTCTGGGAATGTACAAAATCTATATTAATCTTAAGCCTGGTGCTCGTGTGACTTTTCATGAGATACTGGCTTTTGCCTCTTCATTGGGTAGAGAAAATGCCCAGTGGGGGCTTTGAGCATGAAACTGCACATGAAGAGCAAATGGGAATTAGAATTGTGATGGTCTGTTGAAATAACAATGGTAATAATACATCAGGATTTGAAGGGCTAATCAAGTGGTAAATGGAGTTTGCCCAGGAAGAAGCAAATCGACCTTTGACTTTCAGCTCCATAAAGCACACACAGGTGATACTTGGCCGATGTAGATCTCACCTTGTGCACTGTGCATTGCAGCAGGACAGCCTCTTTCAGTCCCAATCTGTGTACACAAGTACATATCAATGTGTACAACAGAAGATTAAATTAACATTGTTGCATAAAACAAGAACAGTACAGGACTCAATCTCTGGAGGTGCCTTGCAACCCCTACAATTCTGTGATTTATCATCAAGACAGAATATCTACTTGTCAGTCATTGGAGTATATAAAAAGTGGCCTTTCCTTTGTAAGAGGCTGAATTCCTCTTAAGCACTCCCTTTTTGTGTCTGGCTTTAGCTACACATGCTACGGCATCGTAAAGGTTGGGACTTGGGCCACTTTGTAGGCACACGTGCACTACAGCTCTAAACCAGTAAGAAATGTTTCACACACAAGTTTTCCATGTGACAACTTGGGCTGAGGGTAATAAGGATGTCAAACTGTTGTCCCATATAAGAGCCACTTCTTACCCCAAGTAGTTTTCTCTGGTAGGGATAGTACTGTCTCTTTGCATCCACCTCTACCACAGCACCTTGATGAGTGTTTCTCATACCCTGTGCTGCTAGAGATGAAGCATTTGTAGATAAATGGCTAAAAAAGCACCATCTGAAGCATCTCTGAGCTGTACTAAATTGTCTTTGCCTAGCTGGAAGTTTCGCACGTTAATAGAAACATCTGGACAGTTTTGCTATCCAGAAAGTAACAGTTATTTAATGGTGTAAATCTTTTGCCTGGCATTTGTACTTCAACAGCCAGAGCAAGCTGGTAAATAAAACCTCTAATGCTTCAAATTAAACTGCGTCCTATTAATTGCATTCAAGATGTTTAACAGCTTTGTTGATGCTTGTTAAATAATACTTCATTACAGGGGGGACGTGTTTGTTCAATGTGAGCCTGCCTTGTGCTCTTACACTATTTTATATTCCTCTTGGACCATTGGTAGGTTCAGGGCAAATATGTCCAGGTAAGAAAAGCTTTGCATTTTGTACTTCCATCAATGCTCCTGATGGCAGACCAGCTTCTTTAAGTCTACGTGTTAGAGGAGGGTTAACTCATGGTTAGGGCTATCTGTTAATGTTTGATTGGTGTTAGAATGGGATAGGTATGGGTAAGAATGGGATAGAATGAGTAAGAATGGGATAGGTAGCACCCTTGGTAGGACACAAAGGTGGGGGAAAACATATGGGAACTGAACCTCCAACTTCTGCAGTCAGCTTCTGGTTTAGCCCACTGTTGTGTCAGGTAAGACTTATTTCCTAGTAACAGTAGACCTGCTGTGGATTTTAATTGGGATGTTCTTACACATGGCAGGCTGATTGTTGAGCTTCCTTCCAACCTGAACCATTGTATGTATAGTGATCAAACCTGTTTCCATGGCACCAGAGCTGTTCTGGTGCTACTGAACCAGCAGCACTGAATAATATCAATTAATTAAGATCTTCCTACTCATGGTGAATAATATCAATTAAGATCCTACTCATGGGCACAAAGTGGTCTAATGTGCAGTGCCAGCTTAGCTTAGCAGCTCCTTGGCATGATAAATAAATGCAATCCAAAACCAGCTTGGTCCTGAGCTGAGCACAAGGCATGAACCTAGAATGCTGTAGCTGAGTGCAAGGCTCAAGGCCATGATTCCACAAATCTAGAATGTGGCAGTGGGATGAACTGACAGCCCTGTACTGTCCCACCCCATACGGAAATCTCCTGCCGAAGTCCCTCAGACCTTCTCCTTTACTTTTGTCATTCAACGGAGCAGAGTCAAAAAAGAATGATAAAAGATCCTCTCCCTGCCTGTGGTACCTCAAATACTGTGGTACAGATGAAGATGGACTCTGTAGGAGCATCCCATGTCCCCCCTGGAGGGCAGGTGCCAACATACCTGGGACTGGTACATAAATAACATACATAAACATGGTGATCGGCTGATGTGGGGGCTTAACACCAAAGTAAAATAAACAGTCTACAGGCTTGTGGTTGATGGTTGTTACTATGCCGTATAGAAGGAAAGGGTGAGCCAATGGAGAACACACTGGGCAGGCTGATGGAATAGATAAGGGCCATCTACTCCATCACAGCATCCTGTTTGGCAAAAGATAATCCTGCTGGTGCTCGGCCATTGATCTTCATGGATGAAACAGACTATGCAAGAGATTCTGACTCAATCCCATTGTATCAGAGAGATAGCATTGGGCCTCAGTTCCCTATTTATACCTTTCACAAAGAAATTTTGTGACACAGCAGCTAGAGGACAATACTCCTGAGTAAATCAAGTCCTCGTGGCAGTGAATCCCAACTCAGTTGTGCACTGTTGTCTTATCAAAGCCACTTTGAGAAGCAGACCATGTGCCACTGCTGTCTTTGATAGATGCCCTGGTTTGACTGTAGTCTCCATTCTTATCAAGCAGCACTCAGTTGTGCTGGGTGTGATGAGGCAGCCCTGATAAGGATTTCAGGGCACACCCTCAGGAGACTTCTGAACATAATGGTCTTGCTCTTCCTGAATAAAACATCCAGAGAAGAAGGTTTCCTTTAACCAAGGGCTGGTTGCACATAAATCTTGAGGGCAGAGAACAGCAGTGAGTTGACTGCTCTGTACATTAACTGTTAACTTTTTCTTCCTTCCAGATTTTTCTGTAGTGATGGCTTACTTTAAAAAAAAAAAAAAGCATTCCTGATATTTTAGTAAACGAATAAGAATTATGGAATTATGCAGTGATTGAACAACGCATCCATCATTTCAGTGAGCATGGTGGTGATAGGCTGATGGTTGGATGATCTTAGTGATTTTTCCCAACCTTAATGATTCAATGATTCTATCTTTGAGAGTTACACCTGCAGCATCACCTGGATGTTGTTCTGTCTCTGCCACAAAGTCACACTTTCTGCTGTGGGCTGCTGTAGTCTCATACTTCTTGTTTGCAGGTTTTTCTCTTGTGACTTGTATCCTACCACAGGACAGAAGAAAAGGAAAAAGATGGAGAGGGACTGGGCTGACAGGTGGAGCTGGAAGGTGGTTTCTTGAAGCATCTGAGCAGGCTGGCTATCAGGAGAGGCAGGAAAGACTCTTACTAACAGGTATGCAAATACTTTGGCTCTTCTAATCTTAAGCAATAGAGTTAACTAGTTCACAACGCTCTCAAAAATCGTACTATGACTTAGAAGATGTCAGTAAGCTTTCTCTTTTCAGTGGTGCGCGTTAAGTATATTAGAAAGTGCCTTTTCCTTTCATTACATAAGGAAATATAAAAGGTTTTGGGTTTGGCCATTTTTCTGCTTTTTCTTATGTGATGATGCCATCTTGTGGAAGTCGCTAAGAGCAAGAGTTGGAAGCAGCAACTGGATCATGTGTAAGCCCTGTTACTCCCCTTGTTTGGGGTGGGAGAACATGGAGTACTGCCAGCACTCACCTGGTGGGCTTCAGGGCTGCTGTCGTGGAGAAGATCTGCTCTGGTCCTAAGGATGTGGGTACCTTAGTGCTGTATTTGTCAGGGATTGTATCTTTCTGAAGTGTTCTCTTTCCACTTTAACCAAAAGGAATCCAGTCTGAGTGCTCCACAACTACCCAGATTAGGGTTGATATGGACATTAACTTCAGACGCATCTCAAATAATAAAGTAGGCACGCCCTTAATGCCCTAAAGCACTGATAATGAGGTGAGACTGTAAGCCAATGGGATCGTGCCCAGGCCCTGAAAAGCCCTGGGATGGATTCTATATTGTTGTTAGTGCTATGAGATCACTGTGCTCTCCTGCTCTGCCTGGGAAGGCGCTTCTGGGACCAGGAAAAGCTCTTCTCCAGCTCTTCTTCCATTGGAAAAGAAGTTTATTCTCTGGTTCTACACTGTGATACTGAGGAAGCACTCAAGCTCACTCATACAAAAGCCTCTGCCTGCTCTTGAGAGCTGCAACTTTACCAGTGAAGCTGGGGAACCACCACTGCTTTGGGGATCGTGAAGCAAAGGAAGAAGGATATGTTGCTGGAGCAAGATGCAAGAAATGGGTGAGAATTGCCTGTGGGTTTCAGTTAATTTAGTGTGGTTAAATTTGAACCTGCCCTGTTTTGATTTGGATGACAGACATTAATGGTTGTTTTCTTCACCTAATGATTGCTGTCCTCATAAAGTTGGCAGAATGCATAGCTTAAGCTGGCACAGCTGCATTCAGTCTACTCTGATCACTGGGAGAAGTGGATTCCTCAAACAAAAAGCTTGAGCTAGAGGGGTGGTACCATGAACTGCATCCCTTCTGTGTTGTCACTTAATCTTTTCATTGCTATGAGACTCAGCAAGCCTAAACCATGCAATTTCCAACAAAGTAATCAAACCTAAAAATGTAAATTTCCTTACAATGTGATGTGCCTAAACCAAAGAAAACAACCTAAAATAAACCCTTCCACAAGTATACTTGTGTTCTTAGTTTCCTGCTGTTAATTTGGATGTGCTTTTCACTTGGTGCATGGAGTCACCAGGATTAAATACTTGGCTATGTTTACTTTCCTCTGTAGAGGTTTTTGAGCTTGTTTGCCAAGGGTGTTGTGGCATGTGATGAATTAGGATAAGCATCATTGATTGAAAACAGGTAGCCTGTAGGAGTACTTATCCTGTAGACTCTGGGTACAGGGTGTGGTGCTCACCCTGATAGGGAAAACAAAAGAGAGGAAAATGCTAGTTGCTTTAAAATTGTCTCTGGTTTAAACCCTATGAGAACATAACAGGAAGGTTGTTGGGAAAGGACTGCAACAGATTACCTACAGTAGCCAAAGAGGAGGCTGTGACAATAACAGAAGATCTAGGTGTGCCTAAGCCCGTGTGGCTGTGGAGGTGATGTCATCTCTGGAATGGGTAAGGACTTGACGCAATATCTGAGCTGATGGGATTTACCTTCAGGGATGAGGGACAGGCTCTGAAGGTCTGCTCATCCAGACCTAAAGCATATCCAAGGGAATTACGGATGAGGCAGCGTAACTTCATTTCACAGAATGGTTGAGCTTGGAAGGAATCTCTGGATGACATCTAGTCCAAATCCTTGCTCAAGCAGGGCTACTTAGAGCAGGTTGCCCAGGACCATGTCCTTCCCTGGCTAAAAGAATTAGTTAAATGCTTCACAAATGCCTAGAGAGTAACAGGAAGATGGGAAACAGAAATGGGTCAATCAAGTGTGACTTATATTCAATTGATCCATTTTGGTTGATTTTGTTAGCTCGAGAAGAGAGCAGAAGATCCTTCCTGAGAACTTTGGTTATAGCCTTGTCCAAAGTGATATTCTCCTAAGCGAGCTTATTATGGTAGTTTGCAGTGCACAGTGAAGCTAGCCTAAATAATGTTCCCAGAAGGTGAATTGTGAGGTAATGAAGCTGGATGAAAACATTTAAGTGGAGAATATGCTGTAGTCAAACAGATCCTCAAAGTGTGCTAGGAGAGCTCTTGATCCCATTGCAGTCACTGGATGTGAACCAGTGGCATCTTGATGACTGGATCTCCAAAGGACTTTTTTGGGTCTCGAAAGCCTTGCTAAAATCAAGTGAGGAGTCTTGGCACTCAGAATAACAGCCAGGTACCCTAATGACAGATCTGTTTGTGCCCACAGACCTCTTCTGTGGAGCCAGGAGTTGGACTCAGTGATCCTTATGGGTCTCTTCCAACTTGGGATATTCTATGATTCTATATATGGCCTGTATGGTTGTGTGATAGGGCAGGACTTTTGTCAAGTAACAGTGACAGGGCAAGTCTATGGCTGTAAGATGCATCTGAGCCTGAATGTGGTACTGCAGCTGGCAGTATCCCGCCTATGGAGCAATCCCATAGTCTCTATTCTGCTCTGGGATGCCACCAGCTGGGATCAATGCATTATAGGATGGAGCTATTGTGGCCAATCTGTTGTTCCTTCAAAGACTCCATCTGCCCCTCTTTTCTACTCAATAAAAAATCCCAGTGATGCCACTGAAGGCACCAAAGAGCCTCAGCCTGAGGCTTCTGTGGCCATTGGGTCTGTAGTCCTTCTTGGACTTGGTCAGGCACAGATCCTACTGGAGGTGGAGCTGTGGTTGGTGCAAGGCAGAGAATTACGACTTACTGACTGCCAGGACAAAGATGGCAAAGATACCAATCACCTGCCAGAGGCGCAGCCCCCAGATCACCACCGTCTCCGAAGTGACAGGATCCGGTTTCTTTTTTGGGGGTTCTGTGGTGGCCTGGGAAAGAAAGATGGGAAAGGAAGAAAAAAAAAAAAAAAAAGAAATGTGGTTTAGGATTTGCAAGGATCACTGTAGAACAGCTAGAATGGGGAAGAGGGCAGGAACACTGGAGTGAGCCCTGGTCTTCTGGCCTTACAACAGTTTGGGAGTTTTCAGGGAATTGGAACTTTGCTAGAGATCATTATCTAAAGCATTTGCTGTTTTGAAGTATGTCTGAAGTGTTGGCAGTTTTAATGATTAAGAAATAATGGCAAAAAGGTTTTTTTTCTAGATTTCACCTTTTTCTAAACAGTTCATCTCCTGGGTTTAGGAGGAATTTTTTTTTTTCCTTAAAGGCTTAATTGCCAAGAATGACATTTTTCTGTGTATTGCATTGCAGTGCCATCTGCTCTGCTACAGCTACATCATGGAATCATAGAATCCTTAAAGTTAAAAGGACCTTAAAGGACCTCTGAAGGCCATGTAGTCCAACTGCCCTACAGTGAACAGGGAAGCTAGATCAGGTTTCCCAGGGCCTTATCCAGTCTCACCTGGAAAGCCTCCAAGGATGGGGCATCAACCACATCTCTGGGCAACCTGTTTCAGTGCCTCACCACCCTCACTGTAAAAGATTTTTTCCTTATATCTAAATGAAGATAATCTAGGTGAAAAAGGAAGCAGCAAAAGAGCTAAATGTCAAGGCATAAAAGGAGCTGGCTGTTCCCCTCAACATAGGGAGTGCAACGCAAACACCAAGGCAGGCTTTTCATCAGCAAGACCCCTATCCCACCACCTATGAACAAAGGCTGTGGGACAGGTTTGGGGTGGCAGCTGGGTTGAGGAGAGAACTAAGACAACCAGATGAACCTGTAGAGATGGAGCAAACCCATGGCCAGGCACAGACAAGGGCCAAGAAACTAGAGCAGAAAGTTAAAGTAGCTCCCATGAGTTGTAGCTCAGCCCTTGTGCTCTTTCTCACTTGGCCCCAGCATCTCTATGTGTGAGATGCTCTCAAAGCCTGAAGAGTATCTTGCTCCTGAGCCCTGGAGAAACACTGCAGAACTATTGCCAGATCAGACAGGACAGATGTCATAGAGCTCAATGCTGACCTTTGAGTTTGGTGCAACACTCTGGTAAGAGCTGCCTGCAGAAGTGGAATCTGCTTCTCTCAAGCTGGAGTCCTGGCACTGGAAGCTATAGGGTCTGTATCCTTCTTTATGCACATTCCCTTCTTGACCCCATGCCAGTCACTTTTCCTCTGCTCGTGAAACTCCCACTGACTGCAGGAACAGATCTACCTGCTGTAGCTGCTATGGGGCATATTATTTGTCCAAGGGGCAGCAGGGCTGCAAGGAAGGACCTGAATTTATTCTATCTCCAGTTTTCCTACTGTGGAGTTTCTCCAAGCTTATACCTCAGTGTGAGTTGGTGTCTGTGCTCTGAATGTCTGCACAATGAAGTGCTCTCTTTGAAGAAGAGAAGGCTCTGGGGAGACCTCTTTGAAGTCTTCCAGCATTTGAAGGGAGCATACAAACAGGAGGGGGAATGACTGTTTACATGGGTTGATAGCGATAGGACAAGGGAGAATGGTTTTAAACGAGGAGATTTAGGTTAGATATTAGGAGGAAATTTTTCACTCAGAATGTGATAATGCACTGGAACAGGTTGCCCAGAAAGGTTATGGATGCTCCATCCCTGGAGACATTCAAGGCCAGGCTTGAAAAAATGCATGTCTGGCTCCCTGCCATGCCCTTCCCTTCTCACCCCATGAAAGCACTGTTAAAACACAGCTGTAATGGATATTAGAAGCTGGAGCTGCTCTCCAATTACTCGCCTATTTGTGCAGTACAAATCATAATTTAGATTATTTCTAATGAAGGATGCTTCCCGTTGAGTCTGGAGTGCTTTGGCTCCCAGGGGATTCTATTCAGAGTCCATTTGTGGTGGGAGTGCCTTAGTCAGTCAGCACTGCATGGCTTTATTCTAGTGCTGGGGCTGGACACGGAGCATTTAATGCTCAAAACCTAGAATTGCTAAAGCTAAATGAAGGGAAAAAGAATATCTGACCAGAGTGGTGTGGTCTTGTAGGGATATCTGAAACAAAAGGTAAGAATCTGTGACTCTGCTGTCACTGCTGAAAGATGCTGCATCTATTTTCAACTATAGGAATTCTGCAGAGTTTTTGCAAACCCTTTAGGATACCCTCTGGGTAGCCTTAACCTGAATCAAAGATGTTTGTTTTATGTGAAGCACTCGGTGTGACTTTGCCCTCTCAGGAATCATAGCTCTCTAAAGGATGGGTCTGCCAGACTTGTTTCTGATGGGCAGCTGAGAAAGGGAGACAGATGTAGAGAGGAAAGCTGTTGGGCGACGGAAACTGTAGGCTGCAGTTGTTCCAAGGGAGGTTCAGGGTTGATATTAGGAAAAATGTATTTTCAAAGAGTGGTAATGCAGTGGCACAGGCTGCCCAGGGAGGTGGTGGAGTCACCATCCCTGTTCGAGGCCAGGGAGATGTGGCACGTGGGGACATCCTCCTTTAACTGCTGCACCATATATGCAGAAAACATCAGAGGTGGAACATAGAGTAGGCAACACTTTGATAATTAAAGGCTCTTCAGTTGCAGTAATGCAGGAAGAACAAACTGCTGGATGAGCGAACAGGTGCGTGACTTTTTGTAGGTGAGATAGAGATGTAAGTACACAAAGATGCATGGTCTTACCATCCGTAGCAGGAAGATTTGTGGCTGAAGCATCTACCACCAATTTATGGCCAATTGTGGATATATTTGTCGACAAGGAACAGTGTGTCTTTAAATGAGACTGAACTTGCTTTGCAGGGAAGAAGACAAAGCAAAGTTGAAGATCTCTGCTACTTTCCTTGGTTTCACAAAAGCCCTTGATATAAACCAACACATAAAGTAGCAAAATATTTTAGACAAAAGTTCAAGGGGAAAGAGCATAAAGCAAGACTACTGCTGAGTCCTGACCATTCATGCAGATGTTTAATCACATTCTTTATTGTGCTCTTAGAATATGCATTGAGGGCTGAAATATGCAATGAAATTACTGAAGCACAGTGATCAAGCTACTGCAGCTTAATAAATCATTGCTCGTTTGTAGCTAGGTGCATGCAGTGGGATTCAGTGACAGAGGGCTGAGTCTGCATTGCTACACCTCTTGACTGAAAAAGCTTTCCAAACTCATGAGTGGATGGAAGGATGCAGTGCTGGCCCACTCTTAAACCTCTTAGCTTTTGGAGATTGCAAAACAGTAAGCAGGAGGAAAAAAAAACATCTTAATGAAAGTAATTTTTAGTAGCTGTAGGAAAGTGGAGCTGTTGACTTGTACTTGACAGTAAGTGTTAAGATCTGGAGTTACTGGTACGTGCTTGGCAGTAAATGCCAAGATAAAAGAGCGATTGGATCAGAGGGTGTTAGGAACATAGAAGATGCAGGGAAAAGCAGCATTAGCAATACTCGAGTAATAATGGAACAAGGACAGGTTTGGTGGGCAAGTAGATGAGCAGATATATATTAAAAAGATTATGTAAATGTTGGAGGTTGATTATGTAAATGTTGGAGGTTAGCCTCACTGCAGTGTTCCTGCCACATAGGTAGCTGGGCACTGTCTCCAGGAATATGGAAAATGTTGGGAATGCAGGAGGAAAAATAATTGAGCAGGAAGGAGTAAATGAAAGGTTATAAAGCTCCCTGTACGCTCTGTGCTAAAAGAGTGCATAATCATGTTATAGCAGAAAGTATCTTATGGATTAGTGAAGTAGCATAAGCTTAAATGTAAAGAAGGTGATGAAAAACCTTAGTGAATATCCTATGTAATCTTTATGGAAGATCTGCTGCTCCAGAGAGAACAGATGAAAAACAGGCAGCGTACAGCACAGAGCCTGAAATAAGATTAGACTGCCATACTGAGAAAAGTGAAATCAACTCCTACCCAGCACCAATTATGAATATTAAGCCCAAAGACAGACTGCTGTTTTGGGTCTTCCTGGCAGGACAGTAGAATAACTCCTTAGAGTCTGACCCCATTGACTATGTCTCCCATGAAAACTGAGGCACTCAAGTCACTTGTTGATCACAGAATCAGAACAGTTTGGGTTGGAAAGGACCTTAAAGATCATCCACTTCCAACCTCCTGCCATGGGCAGGTTGCCACTACCAGGTCATGCTGCTCAGGGCCCCGACCAACCTTCCCTTGAGCACCTCCAGGGATGGAGAAGCCACAACCTCTCTGGGCAGCAGTGCCAGCACCTCACCATCTTCTGAGTAAAGAATTTCTTCCGAACTTCTAACTTAAATTTCTCCTCTTTTGATTTAAAGCCGTTCACCCTTGTCCTATTGCTATCTGCCCATGTAAAAATTTGCCCCCTCTCCTGCCTGTAAGCTTTCTTCAAAGTACTGGAAGGCCACAATGAGGTCTCCCAATAGATGCCATTAGCTATGTATATTTCTGTCTTAACCTTCAGCCTAGGTCTCTCTCTCTGAAGTAAATGCCTCTGCCTTTTATAATGTGCAGTACAAATAATTAAGTTTAAGCTGACTGTTCTTGAGTTACTTTATGGTTAAGAGAAAGTGGCACTTACATAGTTATTCACCTCAGTGAGGCAACTTATCTAGATCTGATGAATAAATTAACATTTCTTTTTTCTGACAGAGCTGATAGTTACTAGCTGAAATTTCAGTGTCAAATTCCAAAATGCCCAATTTGGATCAGGTAAATGCCACCCTTGACTTTCAGTTCTTTTTTTTTTTTCTTTTTTTCAGAGGTCCCCAACCTCTGAAGGCACAAGATGTGATTGTGGTTATCCATTCCAAGCCCTGCTGGATACCATGGCCCCAAGTTTCATGGAGGCAGGAAGGTGACACCTGATCCAACTCTTTGAAAGGGTAGATAATAGCAAGACAATGGGAAATGGTATTAAGTTGAAGAAGGGAAGATGTAGGTTAGATATCAGGGGAAAATTTTTTATTATGAGAACGGTGAGGTGCTGGAACAGCTGCCCAGAGAGGCTGTGGATGTCTCTTCCATCCCTGGAGGTGTTCAAAGCCAGGTTGGATGGGGGCCCTGGGTAGGTCTGGTATTAAATGTGGAGGTTGGTGGCCCTGCCTGTGGTGGGTGAGGTTGGAGCTTGATGGTCTTTGAGGTCCTTTCCAACCCAAGCCATTCTATGATCCCTTTGTGTCTTAGAGGTCCTCTCTAAAGCATTCTAAAGCTCTCTAAAGCAAGCATTGCTTTTACAGCTCCTCCAAGTGCCCAGCAAAGGTGAGGAGGAGGCAGAAACCACTCCATGAGAAGCAGGAGCTGAGCTGACATTGGGCTCTTGGGGCTGTAAAACATCTACGAACCCCCAGAGCACTAAATCATTTCCAAGCACGTTGCACATTTAGGTCAGAACAGTTTGACACTGATTCTTCTAACAAGAAAATTTTCCAGTTTGCTTCGTTTCTGATTCGTTTCAAGCAGAGAAACTGTCAGTGGTGATTGGAGCTGAGGCAGGGTAAGGAACCAGAAAAGGTATCAGCTCCTGTGGGAAGGAGATAGCTGCTGGAGACAGGAGCTCTACTTGCTTAATATGTTGGTGTATTTAGGGTTGGGGATAAAAAAGATTGACTATGATGATTTGACAGTGATAGCTGATAAATCTGGTATTTGCCATTAGATCACAGTGTAGGTTTGCTGTAGCCCTGGTCGTGAGGCTTGCTTGCAGCTCTTGTGCTGACTGAAGGACCTCTCTCGTGGTCTCAGCCCTCCAGCCTCCCTCATTTCCTTCTGGAACTTTATTTTTTTTCATACCTGGACCAATTCACAATCCTGGGAGCACCAATTTAAGATTGAAAACCAGATGCTTCTTTTCATCCGAGAATGGCAGCAATCAGGACAATCTCTTTAGCATCGCTGTAGCATTTAGGATTACTGTTAGCAGAAAGCATGCATTGATTCATGTCTGCTCTACCTCTGCAAGTAACTAGGCTGGTCTGAGAGCATGTCTGTTTTTTCCTGAAGTACACGTTTTGAGATCTGGGAAGGCTCAGTAACTTTGCACCCTATGTGGCCTCCATCCCTCTCTCAGAGCCTCTCTTCTCTAAGGTGGCTATGACAAAGAATTTTCTGGAAAAAAAAAAAACTTTGTAATTTTCTATAATATTTTTATTTCAGCTGGCCTGAAATACTTGCATCTTCTTTAAAGATGCATTTCTTAAAGCTAATGCTCTTAAATCATCATTGTGCCTCCTGTGCATGCCTTCCTGTACTGTCATTTTTCTTGCTTGTTCTTCTGTGGTAAGCTTTTAAATTAAAGCTATGCATTCACATGGGAAATCAACCTCAGGAGTGCACTCTGTAATTTTACCTATCTTTATTTCAACTATAATCACACCTCTGAGAATTTAGAGGTATTGCATACAGTCCCATCCATCACATTCATTTGTAGGCATACTTTCCCTCGAGTCCAACAATACATGGCTACATACAATATAAACTGAAGCTATTAATAAATATCTTTGCCCTACTATTGAATCTGTGCTACATCTTTTGCATGGAGTCCAAGCTAGAATATAGGGAGACCAGAAACATCATTATTATTCTTGCTATATTAATAAAAAGAATGGGCAACAAATTTCTTCTGAGAAAGAGTGGTAATGCACTGACACAGGCTGTCCAGGGAGGTGGTGGGTGTTCACCTGGATGTGTTCAAGAAATGTGGAGATGTGGCACTGAAGAATGTGGTCACTGGGCATGGTGGGGTTGGTTTGGGGTTGGACTTAGTGATCATAGAATGGCTTAGGTTGGAGGGGACCTTAAAGATCATCTAGATCCAACCCCACTGCCATAGGTGGGGCTGACATGATCTTAGTGGTCTTTTCCAACCTTAATGGTTACTATATGATTCTGTGATTCCATGATTCTGGTATGATGAAGCTTCTGGAGACTTTTTTACATGACTTCCTAGAGATGGAGTTTTCCCTTTTGTTTAAGAAGCTCCAGACAAACACAGAGACTTGTTTGATAACTTCTGAGCTTGTGAATGCATTTTACATGTGGGGTATGAGAGTCATCTAGATAAAGCTACATGAGTGTTTGTCTTCACCGATCTGTACAGCTACAGCTGAAGTTGGGCAAGATGTTCTTGGAGAAGAGCCCCCAGCTCTGGCTGAAGCATTGGCACCTTATAGGGATGCTCCTAGGGCACTGAATAGGCAGATCCATGACAGCCCATTTAGTTAATTTCAAATGTACCTTGTCCAAAAGCAGTTTGCAAAACTTCACTTTTGCCTTGGATATACGTAGATAAAATATCAATGACAGAGAAAAGCTTTTTGTCAGTGCAATTAGATTGGGTAATCAGAGGCTCTCATTGCCTCCTCTCTCTCTCAGTGGAATATGCACACAGTTATGCACATTAAGAAACACTTGGGCATCACTAACCAAGTGCATCTTGTTTCTTCATTCCACCTTATTGTGGGTTTACTTGCTTTTCTTTTGGGCTCACTGATATGCTGTGATGTCTGCTCCCTTTGACCTTCTCTCTGTTTGCTTCAACAGTCTGGCTTAGCACAAATTGAATTATTCACAATAACTACATTGTGTAATTATTTGAAGTAAAAAAAAAAAAAATCCTTGCAGAGCTTTAGAGCTGCCTGTAATTTATCTGCCTTAAGTCTGATTGAGCTGTACATGTCCCTGTTTGCTGCAGGGATTGGACTCTGTGGCCTTTAAGGGTCCGTTCTAACTCAAACGGTTCTGTGATTCTATGAAATACAGAATCTGGCTGTTCATCTAATCCCATTTTTGGCTATCTGGTAATTAACCCGCTGAGAAGCTCGAGTTTCCAGATGAGATTTGCTCTCTCCAACATGATATAATGAACATGTTTCCAAGAGTCTGGTATAAGTAAAACAGATCAGAAAGTCAGACCTGTTTTATAGCCATCTGCCTAATTTTGACATTTATCCTTGTTCTGCTTTGGCATGAAGACAAATTCTGGAAAGTGTGTGTCTGTGAAATATCTCTTTTCAAGCAGAAAGCATCAGGCTGCTTATTCAGGTGGTTGTCTGGATGCTGGAAATGGCAAGAAAGGTTTAAATATATATCTCTTTTTGGTGGGGTGGAAACTGGGCCTGCACAGTGACTTGGCTTCAGTGAAGCATACTTTGTCAAATGTGCACCGTAAGAGAAAGTTCTGCCTGGCTTGTCACCTTGAGATCTACTGTAGGTGAACAGATTGGGAAAATGCCTATAGCAGTGTGTGTGCATTTTCCAAATGAGCTTTCAGGTTCTGGTTTGGCTTGCTGGGGGTGTGTTATACCATGGTTAGATAGGATGAGTTTGGTAGAAAATACCGTATTAAGTAACTTTAGATTGAGACAGAGATGAGGCAGAAGGTGGGGCGGGGATATGAACTCAGCACAGCTTTTGTTGCTTCTGATGCATTGGTGGTAAACTGTTAAAATGTGCAGGCTGAAGGCTGCAGAGATTGGATCCAGCTTGATGTGAGGCCGGGTGAGAAGCAGAACAGGTAGGGATGCTAAGATCTAACATGATGAAACTATATTTTCTTCTTCTAGCCCGTTAGAGCTCTTAAAGCAGACACGGCTGCATCAGCATGGCCATTTGAACAGCATAACCAAATGAGGAATGTGAGCAAAGTGAGCTCTGCTGTAAGGACATGCTGATAATGCTCTTCAGCACCAGAGCACTGGGGCTCTGACCTCAGACCTTCCTCTAACATGGCTCAGCCTTTTAGTTAGGAAAAGCGATCAAGAAGTTGAAAAAATCTCCAAAACTTTTGGCAGCTGTAATTCTGGGGGCTCTTTGGCACTCTGACAGCATCTATAACTTAATTGCTGGTACTTTCATCTGCTCTTCGCTCTTGTTTAGTCTTAGACTTGCTGGATGGCCAAATGAGCTGTGGGTGAGAAGAATCACCTCCAATGCTAACATTTTGGTTGGAAATGAGGGAAGGTACAGGGACAAACATGTAGCACAACCACTTAACCTGGACAGGTGCCTCCATGGACAGGATCACCTGGCTCAAACCTGATTCTTCTTCCCTGAGTGCCTGATGTGGGGCACTTGTTGGACAGAACTGACAGAACTTGTTGGATAGGCAACATGGGGTTGGAAGAGCTGTACTGTGAGTTTGCATGCTGTTTCAATCCACCTTTGGGGATTAAAAGAGCACTGAGTGCCACCTGTGATCGATCATCATGCCCTGCCCAGGGAAGTGGTGAAGTTACCATCCCTGGAGGTGTTTAAGAACTATGAAGATGTGGCACTGAGGGACATAGTCAGCATAGTGGGATGGTTTGGGGTTGGATTAGATGATCATTGTGGTCTTTTCCATCCCTAATGATTCCATGATTCAACCAGCTGCTGGCTCTTTAAAAGCAGTTCCTTTAGAGTGCTGGGCCTGAGGAAAGCAACAAGCACTGCCTGAAGGAGCCTCTATCTCCTCGGAGCCACCTTAAATTCCCCAATTTCCATCCTTGCATGGAAAAAAAACAGGATTCCTGGCCACCCCCAAACCCCTAATCCACAAAGCAGGTTGCTCCTTACCTCAATTAACTGTGCCATGGCAGCTCTGGAGCACGACAAGAAGAGGGAGGAAGACCTCATCCAGGAGAGAGGATGCTGCAAGGGTGGATCCCACGCCATCTTCTCTGCCCGGAATAATCTCCGACTTGTTCTGTGCTGTAGCCCAAAGCAGGAGAGGTGATGAATAACCGAGCTGGCTGTCAGCAGCATGCAGCATTTAGCAGATGAGTTGCGTGCTGTCCCAGCCCTTCGTTACTGCCTTCCTGCTAGCCCAGCAGCCACAGAGCCGACGCTGAAAGTCATTAATTAATTAGATTGGTGTCGCTTACAGAGTGCTCTGCTGCTTCTCCAGCTGGGCTTTGTAGAGAGGGATGCAGGGAGTGAAGTAGCAGTTGGAGCTCCTGCTGCTCCTCGCAAGGAAAGCAGTCCACTCATTGAAACTGTGGCTTTTTTTCCTTCTTTACAGCTGCCTGACTGATTCCAGCTCTCCTGCTCTTGTTTTCTTTCCTGAGAGAAGTCTCTTCCCCTAATGAAATAGGGCTGTAAGCCAAGCTGATGCATCACCAGCATCATAGCAACCCTAAGCAAGACGAGTCCAGTGTTACTAGAGATGAGCATTTGATGTCTCTGGATTTTAAAAGCATCTTTCATCCCTGGAGGACCTTGGAGGGATGTGTTGCTGCACTTTGCAGCTTCATCTGATCTTTAAGTCTGGAGGGAGTGAATGGCAGCTGGGAAGAGCATCTGCATAGACTAGATATTAGGAGGAAATTTAGGCTAGATTATTAGGAAGAAATTATTTACTGTGAGGACGGTGAGACACTGAACAGGTTGCCCAATGAGGCTGTGGATGCCTCCTTCCTGGAAGCATTCAAGGCCAGGCTGGATGGGGCTGTGAGCAACATGGTCTAGAGGGAGGTGTCCTTGTCTATAGCAGGGGGTTGGAACTGGATGATTTTAAAGCCTCCAAACCATTCCATGATTCTATGCATGGTTGGAAGTAGGAGCTAAAGCTGAAAGGCTCAACGAATTTTTCTGGATGAGATGGGAAAGGAAAGCACAGATTTGAGGGAGTGTAGGACTCTCAGCTGTGCTGTCCTTCTGCCTTTGGCCACAGAGTGAAGAGGAGGAGGAGAGTGATTGGATGAAACAGGTTAAAATGCTTAGCTAAAGAAATCTTAACAGACCGAGCCCAGATGAACACACCGAGCATCTTCACTTAGAGAGGCATGGCTTAGTAGGCATGGTGGTCATGGGTCAATGGATGGACTTCATGTTCTTGGTGGAGGTCTTTTCCAGCCTTTATGATTCTATGAGTGGACATGGTGGGAATGGGGTTGATTGTTTGCCTTGATGATCTTAGACATCTTTTCTATCCTTAATGATTCTCTGAGTTTTATGAACTTTCCAGCTGTAATTTTCCTGTTTCAGAGGAACAACTGAGTACTAAACTAGGAATACATTTTTTTTCCCCATAGTTTTAGGAGATGGATTATCAAAAGTACTTTGAGGTGCAGTTACCAGAAAGCCACCAGGAAACACAAAACTGTTTAAAAATAACTCTCCAGTTTCCTTTGCTGTGGAAAGCGTAAAACTGCCAAGAACTCAAAAGAAAGAAATCAAAGGTCCTGAGCTTGTTTTGAAATATGATCACAGAATGGCTTGGGTTGAAAGGTGCAATACTCCAGATGATTCAGCCACTCAAGGCCTTGTATCAGTCCTGTCCTACTTTATTTTGGAATAACAAAAATTCCAAAATCTTTGGAGTCAACTGAGTTAACTGTATTCTCCTATACCCAAAGTAATTTGCTGTAGTATTTTTTGCTGGGAGAAATCGGGGGGGTTTTGGTAAGAAAACAAACAATGAGATCTGGGAGGCTGTGGTCACTTCTGCTACTGTATTGTAGCCCTATTTGAATTGAGCACAATTTCAGGAGAAATAGCTAAATATGCAATTAATATTTTATAAGCTCAAATAGGTAGGCGAGCTTTAAGGCATTACTGATTAAATTGTGAAGACTGGTAGAGAGTGGAAAGATGGTGGTGTGCCCATCACATTGGAGGAAGAGCAGCGGTTTGGTTCTCTGTTGCATTTGCACACTCTTACAGTGAATGCTCACTGAGGTGTTCCCACCCATGAGATGATGGAAAATTGCGTTCTCTGAAAATTGATGGAAGAATAGGGCATGGTTGAAAGGGGAGGCGGAATGCTGCATTATTGGCCTCGTCAGCAACAGATGGTGGCAGCACTGAGGCAGAAAATTACGCCTCTGTCACAAGTTGTACAGCTTCAGGTTCTCCCTGATCCTATGAAAATCCCACCTGGGGTTCTGAGATCCCAAACAATGGTTCACTGAGCTGATTTCAATGGTTGTTGTAATTTTTAACCATTTCATTGTTTTACCTTTTTTCCACTGGACTTCTAAAGCCTTGTTTCTGGTGTTTTAATTCAGCTGAAACTGGCCAAGGGATAAAGGTCAGGGAGATGCTGAATTTTTGTGTAATTCATTTAAAAAATGTGATGTTGGATAAAATCTTACCAGCTATCCTCCCTGTGGAAGGAGGAAGGGTGATATGAGGGTAATTCTTGCTTGATCTCGGCAGGCTAAGAGTTGGGCAAAGAAGAACCTCATGAGGTTCAGCAAGGACAAGTGTGGAGTCGTAGAAACATTAAGGCTGGAAAAGACCTCTAGTCCAAATGTCAGCCCAACCCCACCATTCCCACTGTCCGTGTCTCTCAGTGTGTCCTCTCCATGGTTCTTGTTCCTTGGTCTAGGGACAGTGACTCCACTGCTTTACTGGACAGCTTGTGCCAGGCCCTTGTTACTCCTTTTGAGAGGAAGTTTTTCCTAATGTCCAACCTGAACTTCCTCTGGCACAACTTAAAGCCATTACATCTCATTCTATCCCCCACCTGGAAAGGAATAACCATGTGCATCAGTACAGGTTGGGAGCTGAGCTGCTGGAAAGGAGCTCTGCAGAGGAGGACCTGGGTCCAGCTCTGGGCTCCCCAGTTCCAGGCAGACAGAGAACTGCTGGAGAAAGTCCACGTGAACATGAGGAAGAACTTATTTACTGCGAGGTGTCAGAGCCCTGGAACAGGCTGCCCAGAGAGGTGGTGGAGTCTTCTTCTCTGGAGATATTCAAAACCTTCCTGGATGCTTTCATTGTGACCTGCTGTAGGAAACCTGCTTTAGCAGGGAGGTTGGTTTTTTTCATAATGCACAGAGCAGGTTAGACTGTGAATTCCCTATTGCTGTGACATCAAATTGCTGCTGGGAATCCTTTGTACCAAGAGCTATGCAAAAATAGCACAAACAAATTTGACTTATTATTCAATATATTATTGAATTGAACTTATTATTCAATATATGGGTCACTGAAGTTGAATGTCCCCTTCAGTTTTCAGGGAAAAAAAAAAAAGCACTTTTTTTTTTTTGCAGTCTCCAGACTTTTCAGCGTCTTTTTTACCTTCTTCCTTTGAGACAACTTGGAAACACCTTCAGCAGGTCAGAGCAGAATCTCTTATTGGGATTTTAAATGTTGACCTACTATCTCTTTGAGCACTGAGAGTTCCTCTCTTTTTCTTTTTTTTTTACTTTTTAATAATTTTTATTCATGACAAGGAAACTCCCATGCAAGCGTTTACTTTTACTTAGGCCACCTGGCATCTCAAGGATGCTTTGCAGGTAGAAAAAGTGTTGCAAAACTTGCGAAATTAGCAATAGTGAGGAAGTGGGCTTTGCAAAGAGGGGAAATGATTGTCTTTTCCAACATACAACCCTACCAGACAGCTCATCAGATAAGGCTTGTAATAGTCCAGATTGCACATGCTTTCATGTACGCACTGGTTAGTAGATGACCACCAATCTTTAGTCAAACCACAGCTTCCTACTTATCACCTGTGTCTTTTGCATCCTTTTGAGAAATAAATATGGATCTTATTAGACATGCCATCTTGTTAATCATCAGGATGCTGGTGTTGCTGCACCATAGTGTTGCTTTGGAGACTGTAGCAGCCCTGAACTATGCAATTTTTCTGTGTTGCAGTCAAGCCACTGCAAGTGGATGGAGATGTAGCTCCTGCTTCCTCATCTTCTTCTTTACCCTGGGGCTTCTTCACTGCCCGTCTGCTTTTGGGCTTATGGACAAAGAGCCATGGGAGATTCAAGCTCAGGTATCCCAGGAAAATGCCCTATGCTTGTAAGCAGAAAGCAGGGCAGTGAGACTTCTTGCTTCTTTCTAGCTTTGATTTACCATGGAAATAGGGATTCTTAACAAGAGGTTTCTAATGCAAATGCATTTGCATTGGGCATCTGGCTTGTTGTATTCATGCTCACTCACACATCATAAAATTGTTTGCAAGCACTGTGGATAGAAGTCTGAGGAACTGGTTCTCCTCTCCTGCCTAAGCATGGGATCATCCCTGCCCACCCCCCCAAAGACCCCATGCTCTTGTGCATTGCTCCCAGGCTTTCTCTGTCCTCTCTCTCTTCCCAGAGCAGTGAGGTCCAAAGCCCACATGCTTTCTTGCTCTCTGTGCTCTCAGACTTCCAGGCAGAGCAGCCCGTGCTCCCAGTTCCTCGTTGCTCTCCAACACAACCACGAGCAAAGAGAAGGCAGCCCCTAGGGCAGGGGAGGACAAGAGCTTCTTAAATACCTTCTGCTGCAGTTTAATCCCCAGTGCATGGTCAAATGCATTCCCCTTCATCTTGCAGCTTCCCTGTGTGTGTTTGAAGGTTACCCTCTGTCCCTGAAGGCTGTGGCTAGGAAATCTATTTGCAGAAGTGCAGAGGCTGCAATCATTTCCACCCTGCTCCATCACTGCTTGCCTGCCCTGAGTAACACATCAGGGTGACAAGCTTCCCCATAGGGAAACCAAGGAACAACCTCAATACCTACCAATGGGGAGCAGCATTGCCCATCTGCAGCTGTCGTTTCTCTTTAAATTCCCTAAAAGCCATTCGAGGGTTGAGTTGCTTGCTGAAATGCTAATTGCGGAGACCTGCCAAGGGCTGGCAGCCCGCCAGGGGTTTCCATGTCTACCAAGAATGTTTTGCAGTGCGATTTGGGAGAGAAACATTACTTCCTTCTTTTTTTCTTTTTTTTTTCTTTTTTTTTTTTTTTTTTCCCCTCCACTTTTTTTCTTTTCCCTTCCTTTGGAAATGAGTAAATAAAGCAGCTGATAGAACGGGTGCTTTTCATCGCTGGTTCTGCTTTCCACGCCTATGGCTGCGTGTCCCCAGATGACAGCTCAGCCCGTGGTAAGAGGGAATAGGACAAGTGGAAATGGTTTCAAATGAAGAGGGGAGGTTTAGATTGGCTATAAGAAAAAAAAAAAAATTATAAGTACAGTGTAGCACTGGCACAGATTGCCCAGAATGGTGGTGGATGCCCCATCCCTGGAGACAGTCAAGGTTGGGCTGGATGGGGCTCTGAGCATCTGATGGAGCTGTGGGTGTCCCTGTTTGTGGCAGGGGAATTTGGACTAGTGAGCCTTTAAGGGGCCCTCACAACTCAAATGAACCTATGAAAGGAGCTTTATGCTCAGGTAATGTTTGGGTGGGAGATGTTGTTGGGGTGGTGTCATGGGACAATGTGGTTGTATTGCAGAGGATTATTCTCTGTGCTGTGCTGAAGGTCAGGCAGCTGCAGCTTTGAAGCGGGGTTATGTTCAGTGAATGACAGTGTCTCTCTAGCATTTAGGGTATTTCACAAGGCTGGGATGCACTTATTTTGTGGATGCATCTATGTTTAAGATACAGGACAATCTGAGGAGACTGAATTCAGCAAAATCCTTCCATCTCTACCTCTGTGCTGTACCTATTTCCTCACTGCAGGGAGGCAGACATTCACAAAGTCTACAGGGTGTGTACCACAGGAGCAAGGTGTCGTGGTGCTATTCACCTCAATGCTGTCAGACAAGCTGCCTTTGTTCCTCCAGCACCACATCTCTGTGCTGCTGGATTCATGTCAGCAGCGTGCCCTGTGGTTGTAGGTGGCATCCAGCCCAGTGGGGCAGGACGTGGCTGTCCCTGTGTGAAGGGAGAGGTCAAACCAGGCCTACGTGGTGCTGTGGTAAGAAGAAAGCTACACAAGTGTTGTGGCACAGTGGGAAAGACACCTCCTGGTCTGCTGGACCTCTTTAGGACAGTTTCGTAGTGACTCATTGCTGATGTGCTGACCTACACTGCTGTCCCAACAAGGGTTTGGAGAACTGGGAGGGATGAGATTTCTGATTTGCTCCTTCATGGCTTGCCCCTTCTCATCTGCTCCCACGCTGCTGCGTGTGTTTGCAGGTGGAGAAAGCCCTTCCCAGCCTCCCAAATGAAAAGGTGTTGTTATCAGGTGTGACTGATAAAAGCCAGCTGTGTGATAAGCGGGGGACTGGTTCTGGCCTCAAGTCAGAAACATCCCGTGCATTGAGAAAGAGCAGAAATCAATTAGGTTTTCTGCACTCTCCTTCTGCAAGGCTGTCGTATCTGTGTACCTATGCATCTTTGCTCCTCTTTCATGTCTCCACGTGCCAGATGCCTCTGGCTATCGGATTCCTCTGATCCACCAACTGAATGCATGAGGCAGAGCCTGCCAGGGAGTGGGAGGAAGGTAGGAATGTCCCAGTATTGAAGCCAGTGTTGTGACACCCTGCTCAGATTGTTTAGAGGGGCACAGGTAAAAGTCACTGTTCTCTATAGGCAAGCATGGGCTACCCCTGCACCATTCCCCAGCTGGGCAGTTCTGCAGCCCAGAAGGACACAGGCAATGAGTATCTGCTTATCTCACCAGTACCATTTCTCTGACCTGACTCAGACAAATTGCATGTTATTTAAGAGCCCGAAGGGTTGCTATTGTTCTTCTACAATGAAAGAGCAATGTGTTTGGGTTTGTTTTTTTTTAGTATTGTATGGTTTTCTGGAAACTTATCCATCCAGCTAACTAATGACTGGACGTCTCAAGGTTTCAAATGACTTTGCATAGATATAGTTCCGAGCTGAAAGGTGACATCCAGGTGCTGTGTGGGTCTCTTTTTGTCTGTTTTCATGCTTTCTGAACATACAGAAGCTCTTATGTAATTGGGACTGGCTGCCAGAGGCCAGTGTTTGTTTTCCTCTTTAGCAAGAGGCCATAGTTGGACAAGCTACTACAGAGCAATAAATAGTTTTGAATCACGAGTCACATTTCATTCCTGTAGCTAAGTGGGCATTGTGGGTTTATTTAAAGAAGACTTTATTGTTTCTGTTTGTTGGTACAAAAAAAAAAAATATATATATATAATCATCCAAATAATGTTCTTATGCCTCTCCTGAACTGGTTGGCTGGCAATGGAACATCATACCACATGATGTTATATGTGCACTTGAGCTTGTCTTTGGACATGATGAGTGGCTTGGTACAACTGGAGAAGTGCCCCTTGTCTTCTCAAAGTGTTTGCAACTTATCTGGGCCCTCCAAGGTCCTGAGAGCCACGTAGCACCCTGACATTTTGAGGGCATTTACTGCAAGACAGACTGACATCTCAATTGGCCCCTCTGCCCTGAGAGCAGAGGTAAGTACCACAGCCACGTGGAGGGAGGTACACCTTGACATGGTGACCATCACCCCCATGGCCATTTGGTTGTTCTGTCTTTGTAGGCTCATCTCCAGTGCTGTGTGGGACAGGCTGAGCATTGGTGCAGCTGATGATGAACAGTTTCAGCACCACCTTGTTGCAGGTGGTGTTTGTCCAACAGGCTTTAGCCTGTTTAGTTTAGAACTGGTACAGCTTGACTAACAGGCACAAGGTGATTAACACATGTCATTCTTGGGTACTTTTTGGTCCTTGGATCATGACCAGTGTTCAGTCCATTATGCTGATGGCCAGTGTGCTCCTGTTTGTTTTTTGCCACTTACTAGCTCTTACTTACCATGAAGAGAACCAGGTTGGTGACAGGTTTCACTTAACCAAAGCAGCAAGTCCAGGGCCTTGTCCTTTAGGATGCCATAGGATGCCTTTAGGATGACCACACTTCTACTAGTTAAAGAATTGGTTGAGTCCTTACTGGTGTTGGAACTTATGCTGTGCCAGTGGTGAGAACTAGATGGGACAGACTTGCCAAAAGTCATGTAAACAGCTGGGGAAATAGCTGCTTAAGCAAAACTGAAATGAGTAGGTTGTGCATGCTTGTAAGGATCAACTCTCTTGAGTCTTCAAGCAGAGAGTCATTGTAGGGTCAGTACCATGATATTTGGTCTGAATCTGAGCTCTGCCTAGGAGACACTGAAACTGGTGGTTGTAGGAAGATGCTGTAGCCTCTCAACTCTTCATAGAGCTTTTCTATGGAAGGAAATGAGTATGGTAAGGGAATAATCTCAATGTGAATTGTGATTTTTTTATTTTTTTTTTTTAAATAACCTTTCCATGCCTTCTCTTATGCTTGCTCTGTGCTGGTCCTGCTTCTGGCCACTTTTGTTGCAGTCCATCTCTGATCTTGTCTTGTCATCAGCTCCATCTCTGGCAGAGAGTACAGAAGCATACACAATTGTTTGCAACGAATGTTACTTGAATTTGCTACTGTGCATGCTGATGTGACTTGAGAATTTTTAGAAGCGATTGGTTTCTATACTCGTTTACTAGTGAATGGCTGCTCATTGTCAATCCTAGTTTTCTGGCTGTTTTCTAAGCACACCTGCATTGTATGCCTACCTCACCCTTTAAAGAAAAAAAACTAAGTGTTCCCTCAGTGAAAACAACCAGGACAAATTTGATAACCATGAAGGTTGCGAAAGTTCTTTTGCATGAGATATGAATAATTGCATACATCTAGCTACTGTTTCCATGCACAGTTTCCCAATGGCACACACAAATACCTTGCAAGGCACAGGAATTAAAAAGAATGTGGTTAGATCAGAAAATCACCACTGTGTTAGCATGAGAAGACCCAGGGAGGTCCCAGCACCAACAATTATTCCCATCCCTGCCAAAGCCTCAGACAGCCCTGGTCCAAGCCTGAAGCTAGGCAGAGATAATGCATTGGTGCTAGCTGGGAACGTGGACTTGGTGCCATCTTTGATTTGTATTTCCTCCTCATCTCTCAACCCAGCCCTCTTGATGCTGATGCGCGTCTGAAACTCTTAAGATGCACTGAGAAGTGAGCAAAGCTGTTGATTTTTATTATTTTTTTTTTTAAAACAGCTTTTTAGAGGGAAAAGTAAACCTTTTGATACTTACATTTATGCTAGGAGAACTTTTTTTGGGGGGGAAAAAATGTTTTTTTGTACCTTCCAACAGCCTCTGCTGTTCAGCTTCAGCAGGAGTTGAGTTTTTTCTGAGTGGCACAGTGAGAATCGAAGGCTGCAGACTGTGTTGCTGCTCTGGGGCATTCTTCAGTAACCTTCTATCGGAGCTGGCATCGTCAAGGATGTTCTTGTAACTGAGTGAGTCACAAGGCGGCTATTTCCAGAATGATTGGTTCTTGTAACATGGGGTGGTATTGCCTTGGTGACAGAAAGATGTGCCAGCCAGCAGCACTGACTCAGCATACACAGTGCCATTAGCCCCAGAACTCAAAAATGTGCCCAATTTCAATAGAGGAACATAGGCTATAAATAGGCCAAAGCAATGAAAAACAGGAACAAAAAACCCTCCTTGGTGGAAAAGGCCTCTTGTTTCAAGGAAGCTGGATTTGAAGAAAAGATTTTCTCGGTAGTTGGTGAGATTTGGTGGACGATTCTGTTTCCATGGCTAAAAACTCAAAGCACAAGGAACAAGGCAAACTTCTCATAGTTTTCTTGATCAAAGCCCGTTTTGTATTTTCTTGATGAGTAAAGGCTTTTAGTTGACATAGACAGCTGAATGCCATCTTGCTGTCCCATCTAATTAAGGCCAGACCTGGACCTCTTAGAGAAAGCATATTTCTTGGTACCATTACACTGCAACTGTCTCTTTTCTGATTTCTTATTAGCTATCTGTAGTGATGATTTTACATCTGTAAAGTGTAGGAAACAAAGCTGTAAAACTTGAGCCAAAGAGCAAAATACAAAGCCTGGAGTGCTTGTTGCTGGCTGTGGACAGAGGAATGATAGTGGTATCCCCTAAGCTCCCACGTGGAAATTATATCAGTCTGTCTTTGAGATCTGTGGCTGCAAATAGCCAGAGATGTTTTCAGTAGCAACAACCTGGTTGGATAATGAAGGAGACCTAGACCTGATAGAGAAGATTTCTAAGGACTTCAGTGGAAAACATTGTTTTCACTTAATAAAAATTGTAAGCAGAAGAGACTTCACAAAGCTCCAGGTGAAAATTTTTTTTTTATTATTCAAAGACTCTGGCTTTCAGTGTGTCCCTGTTTTTGGTTTGGTTTGGCTTTTGCTATTGAAAGTCTATCAAGTTTACCTTGTAATTTCTGTATTTTTCCCTTAAAAAAATAAGTTTTTTGGGTTGCTCCCCACCAGAGCAGGCTGCCCAGAGCCCCATCCAACCTGACCTTGAGCACCTCTGGGGATGGGGCACTCACAAAGGCCCTGATTGTGGCTGCAGGGCAGTCAGCAGTGAAACAAAGTCAATTCCTGCTGTAAAAACTGTGGCAATCCGGTATTTGCTGCACTACCAGTTGAGTTGTCCACGCAGTGGAGATAGTTGATGGTGGGAAATATCTGGGTCTGGAAGGTGGAGCTCTTATCTCAGTGCTGAGGATGAGGGAGCAGGGATGCAAAGCTGCTCAGAGGAGGATGAAGAAAGCAGATTAGACAGGCAGGATCTCTCAAAGGAACCTGAAGGCCTGAGGGTTATCAGGCCTGTGGATAAGCTGGAGAAGAGGAAGGGCATGAAATGAGCAGGAGCATAAGGAAGTGCAAGTGAAAGAAAAAGAAGCGTCCAAAAGCAATTGGTTGTATCACTGTATGTCAGCACAGGTTCTCACTGCATCTTTACTAGATTAGAGTTGAAAGGTGTAAATGGTGAAAAATAGGATTTCAAGGAACACCTGGCCAAGTCATAAAGCTGAGCTTGATATCCAGGTCCAAATGCACTCAATGGGTGAACCTGAAGGGAGCGTGCAGTTCTGCTGGAGATCCACAAACCAACATTGGTGAGGAAATGCTTAGCACTGCAGCCTCTGAAACCCATTCTGCAGGGTAGGCACTGTCGTAAGCACTGTCATGGAGAAATCTCCATTCATTCAAGGTCAGGAGGCTGGAAGGTCCTCCTTGACTCAAGCACCTTTGCAAAGATCTGTCTCAAGTGGCAAGGTGTCCACCTGCCATCCAGTCCCTGTGGGTTAGCACTTCCTTTGGATGTGGGAAATCTGATTTAATTCCAGATTTGGGGTAGGAAGGGAAGGGTTTGTAGTTGTGCTGAAGCCTTGATCACCAGCTCCTTGCCTCCTCAGCTTGCAGAGCAGGTCGGAGGCTGGCAATGACCTCATCGTTTGCTCACCCTTTCCATTCCCTTGGCTGCATCCTTCCCAGTATTGGGTGTACAGGGGTTGCTGCTCTGTCTCTCTGTCTTACAAACCATTGTGTGAGGCAGACAGTGAGTTATGTGCACGTCCCACTCCAAAAACATCCTGTGAGGCTGGGAAAGTAGGAAGGAAATCAACACAGCAGAAGAACCTCTCTGAACAAAGGGTAATTGAGGCACCTCTTGCTTCCCATGCATCTTCACTACACAAAGCTGGACTGTCCTCATCCCTCTGCCTACTGCGAGTTCCAGTAGCTTGGAAGAGTCCTGGAGGTTGTAAAGCCAAGGAAGAGGCGAGTGGCTGAGTCGGAACATGCTGGAGTGCTGGGAAATAATGGAGCTTTGTTTGTGCTCTGAAGCAGATGGGGAGGGTGTGGGGGCTTTGTCTTACAGCATATTTATTTTTTCCTGATGGGGAGAGTGAGCATGTGGTGGAGGCGGCCGCGTTGACAAAGCGCTTGTGGGAGTTTGCTAATTGCAGATTGATTGGGAAAAAGAAGCAGGGCTTTATGTTCAGGACATGGGATGCAGTTAGAGCTCTGATATGTGGCTGGGAGTACTCTGGATCGTTCTGATGGAGTCAGAGTTTGTTTGTTTGTTTTTCCCTATTTCTTTTTCTTTTGCCCCCCCCTTTTTTTTTCCTTTCATTTTTCCTTTCCTTTTCTTCTGTTTCCTCTTTCCTCATCTTTTTTTTTTTTTCCTTTTTTATCCCTTTTTCCCTTTCCCCCACCCCTTAATTTTCTCAACCCTCCCAGTCCCTGATTCCTCTCCCTCCCCCATTTCTTCTTCCTCTCCCAGCATTTTTTTTTTTTCTTTCAATTTATTTTATAGAAGAAGGAGGGCACTATTTCCACTAGCTGGGAGGACAGTCCGTGCACATCACGTGCAGTGTCTGCTGCACACTGCCAGCTGCCGGCTCTGAATAGCAGGAAATGTCCCCATGTCCCATTTCCCAGGGAAATGCCTCCTGTGAGCTCCTCCAGCAAGTGCAGAAGTTGCGTGAGGAGAGAGACCGGCAGAACAGGGATGGAAGTACAGGAGCTTGGCAAACAGCTACGGAAATGCAACGTAGGTAAAAAAGGGATTGAAGCTGAGCGCTGTCACTGCACACAGGGGGAAATAAAAAAAGCATATTCTGTTGATTTCTATTTCAGTTTCCTGTTTGTATTTTTTTCCCTATACATGCACGTGCTCACAGAGTCTTAAAAAAAAAAAAAAAAAAAAAAAAAGCAAGCAAGTAACAATCAATTGCTGCAGAAACCTCATTTTATGCAGGTTTCGTAACTCTCCCTGGGCCCTGTGGGTGTCTCGTTTAATGAACAGGCCCTGATCTGTGTTTTGCTGGATGTGGGAGGGAGCGGTGGGAGGGGAGAGCGGCGGCTGTGGGTATTTCAGGGCTGGGAGCTCCGAGCGGCTGCTGCCACAGCACTGAGCACAGGGGAATTTTAATTGGCCGCCTTGTGCAAGGTACGTTGGGTTATTTCGGGGTTTTGTGACCGGTGCTGGTTGGTTGGTTGTGTTCTCGTTAATCTTGAGGCTTACGTGTAGCCGTGTGGTGCAGGAAGGGTGTGAGATCAATGAGATCTGGTGGTGTCTTATGGATAAAACTCCTGAAGCAGCGTAAAGTTGGGGAATGTTTTCTATGGGTAGGAATTGCACCCGTGCAGGTGACCACAGACATGGAGTGCATTTTCCTGGAGTGCCAAATGCGCTTGCATGAAGCCCTTTGTTTCATCTAGACTTACTGCCCTGCATAAAGAAGGCACATTATATTTAAGTTATTTAATTCCTGATGTGATGCAGAGCCGTAGAACCCTCTGCTTGCTCTCACCTTTTGTTTTCCATCAGGTGATGCTTCAGAGCACTTTCACCTCTGTCTGATGCTCTGTGCTGGGGCTTCTTTCTGAACGTGGGGAGGAATTCTCCACCCATGCCAGGCAAGCAGACAACATAAGCCTGATGAAATAAGGCTGCAAACCATGCCTTCATGCTGGACTTGTATAGCTCACCCAGCAGAGTAAAGAAACCAATACCCAACTAATTAGTCATGGAGAGAGAGGCTGTTAAGCTCTCCGATTTCTGCAAGGGAGGGAAGCAGTCGAAAACTTGGAGATAGCTTAGGTGTTGATAGAGATGTCTGGGTCAAAGGCCCAGTGATAGAAGAGCAGCAACACTCTGAAGAGTTCTGTGCTTTGTTTTTTTCTTTTTTTTTTTTTTTTTTTAATTAAATAACAAACAACAAGATGTTCAAAGGCAGAAGAGGAGGAGCTTCAGTGCACAGGAGGGTGGGTTTGTGATTTTTAAACTTTGACATTGTTTAATTTGGACCTGAACCAAACCTGTGCAACTCTGTGGAAATTTCCTATGGCCAGGAAGCCTCCTCGAGCAGCTGCTCCCCAAATGAGGTGCTTTCATTGTTGCTATTGCAATGACTTCAATTCCCAACAAGCTGCAATATAAGATTTCTGAGGACTTGCAAGGAAAACAGGCAGAACTGTGTGTCAAGACCCTGCTTTCAGTTTGGCTGTGTGTTCTGGAGGCAAACAGTAGAAGCATATTAGAGAGGGATACCCATAAACAGATTCTAGGATCAGGTAGGGTTTGCATCCTTTAGGATTTCCAGTGCAACAGCTGGTTGTTGGGGGAATCACACTGGGAGTGGATCTCAGAAAGAGGCCAAGCTGTGTTTGTTGCTCTTAGTGCCAGACTGGTAGGAAACTGTTTACATTCCTCTTCAAATGTATGAGGCTCATGCAAAGTATTTGGGGCTCAACGAACAGGAATTTTCTTGTGAAACAGTTTTGCCAGGGCTTCTGGCCAGCTCTTCAGGTCATCAAAAGACCTGGGTTTTGGCACTGAATGCACCTCAGTGAGCTGTGGCGTCTTGGAATGATGATCAGAGGTTAGGAAGCACTGGTGACTGCTGGCAGGTCTGTCCTGCCTTCACATTGTAATTTGCCCTCCAAGAGCACCCGAAGGCTCTTAATAAACCCTGGGAGCTTCCTACAGCACTAAGACTTCACTAATGCCTTGAGCACCAGGGGAGGGTGCAGGGATGACATTAATTCAGGCAAAACTTTTTGACTCATCTTCTTCCTGTGTATGGACTCTAACTCTGCTCTATTTCTGACAGACACTGGGGATGCCACTCTAAAGGTTTTGTGTCCTCAGGCTTTTTATGTATCACTTAGCAGGGCAGATCAGTGAGGTGTTGAAAGCAAGTATTTCATTGTGGCATCTCATTAGCTTTTGGGCCTTAGCGTAAGAAAATGTCTGTGAGATGGAAGGAGCATCATGTAGGGAGTCAGAAGGCATCAGCTCGTGGATGAGTCTGTAGGCTCACTCGTCAATATTTGGTGAAGCCATATGAGATCAATCATCTGCTGTGGCAACTTTATGATGTCTTTAAGCACAGTGGAAATGAAAACCCCTCTGCTCCTGCTCAAGTTCTGGAGGTCTTGAGCGAAAAGTGTGGAGCATGATGATGGTGATGCTGTACACTGAGCTCCATCTCATCATTAAGCAATTGTACCATTGGCTCTTCAGTTGTCCCAGGTGATGGACACTCTGTTTGTGCCTCTGGGTTGTTTTCCAGAGGTTGTTTTCCTGTGATTCAGGCTCTGATACTCTCGGCCTGACTCAGTATTGCTTTGATGTAGATGATAAACTACTAAATTGTGTACTCTAAAACCAAGATGTGGAGTACCTCCATCATTTCTTTTGCTTTTTGAGGCCCATTTACTTTGGAAAAGAAAAGTAAGCATATTGAGAGTATAGGGCCAAGAAAGTGAAGCTCCAGTTCCAAAGTTGCTGTCAAAGACATGACCCTACCATAGTACCTAACTGTAGTCTTCTGGCTTTCCCATAATAGTCTCACTCCAATAGAAAATTGAGTTTCTCTTCTCATCATTTAATTTCCTTACATGCCTCCAGACAACCTGCAATTACTTCAAATTTGATGTGGAGTTTGAATAACACCAAGTCATTTTGTGTTGCATATCAGTTACAGGGTCAGAATAGTTCTGCTTCCACTTGCATGCGCTGCTTGCAATGATAACAATAATGGGAGGCATAGGACCAAGGGAGATTAAAGCACTAAATAAACATCATCTCACTTGCAAGCCTTATCATACTTAAGATACTTGTCTTGTTATTTGCAGAGGTTGGATGATGTCCCTAATTGTTGTGAGAGGGATCTCTAGCGTTAGCTTTTAACAAGTAAAATGTCACATTGCAGGTGTTTAATTCTGTAGCTAGTGAAAAGAGACCAGGTATGCCCAAAGGTCCACTTATCTCAGTCTGAATTAAGTTGAGCTTCTCATGTGACTCAAATCTTTGTTGGTTATAAAGGGAATCCGAAGTGGGTAGTTCAGTCTGTACTCAACCAGCGAGGGCAGATGGGTTTTGTCCTTTTCAAGTCAGTTGAAGGTTTGTGATTGTTTTTATTGGGCTCGGGAGCGAGCTTCCTAAGGAAAGGACATGAGCTCCTCCCAGTCTGGGTTTGGAAAAGGAAAAAATCCAATAGACTTGGGCCGTTTGATGTTTATGCAGAGCTTTTGCATTCCCTGTTTTTTGTGGGGGGAAAAAAAAAAATAATGAAAAAGAAACATTCTCTCCTCCCCCACTCATAGCTTCCTTTTTTGAAGATGGACTGAGATGAAAACCTGCATGGGGAAAACAAAAGTTGTTCTTGGGCAGAAAACAGTCAATTACACAATTTTATGCAGAGAATGTTCGATGCATGTTTGACCCTTTTTAAGCTCCTGGCTATCCACTATTACCCAAAATCTGATGAGATTTTAACTTGGTCTGTGTTTTTACTACTTTATATTATTCTCTTCTCGTTGCCTGAGGTCCTGCCATGGAGGTGACCAGCGAATGATTTTATGACTAATGCATAAAATCAGCAGCATTAATCCAGGCTACCTCACCTCTGATAGAGCAGAACATGCTTGGAGATGGACAGCATGGAAAACTGGAAAGAGTTGTAGTAACAGTTCTTTCATATGCACTTGCCTCCTTAGAGACTTCCTGAGCTGGAGCTGATGCCTTTGCTTTTATTACCTTTTAATTGATTTTTTTCCCAGCTACTAACCCAGCTACTTTCAAATGTCATGTATAATACACCCATAGCAACAACAAATTCTCGTGGCAGTGAGTTCCATGGTTTAATTAGGCAAGGTGAGCAATATAGGACATCCTACTGATTGTCCAGAGCTGGCCCCATTGCTTGAGGGCAGAGCTAGATGTGCTGTGCTCCAGATGTTTCCTGTATGGGAGCCTGGACCAAGAGCCCAAGGGTCTCATGTTGAGGGTGAGAGTCTTGGTGGGGTGTGTTATTCTTTTGTGGTTTTTAAATGATGTCATGAACTGTGCCTACCTGCTTTTATTGCTGTGCTTCTCAACAATTTCCTCAGCTTAAGAAAACATTGAACTGGGACCCCTGAGTTCTTTCACAGACAAACTTCTGCTGGCATCTGCACGTTCTCTGTATTCCGCGCTAAAGCCTAATCCTAATAACTACCACCTCTCTTGTTCTCTCTCTACTTTTATAGGTTTTTTTTACCTCACTAATTCCCAATTCTCTCTTAACTCGCACATTGTGTGTTTCTGGTGGCTATGAGATGGCTCCAGTAAGTTGGATGCTAATTCATCGTGGGGCTTGACAAGAGGAACTCTGAACAGCAGCATTCGTTCCAGCGTTGGTGTTGGTTAAACAAAGCTCAGAGCTGTTTTTCTGCACGACAGAATGGTCTTTGTGCTGGCCTGAATGCAGACTCAGCTGGAGCATGACACGTGAGAGAGATGGCAGTTGGAAATGCAATTAGCTGCATGGGAAGCTTGGTCCTTAGAGGAAAGCAGCCAAGGTTGGGATTAAAAGAGGAGCGATGTCTCAGCACAGGTCACCAGAGTTTGTCCCCACAGCCTAATGAGCTTGGGAGTTCATGGACTCTGAGCTGTCACTGCTAATGAAAGAGGAGATCCCATTGTGCTTGTGAGCACATTCATGTGGTGGTACTTCAAATCAAGCTGGGAAAAAGATCTAGGTTAAAAACTAACCTAGTAGAGAAGCTAGGGTCCAGGGTCCAAGCTCAAAACAATTATCTCCTTTCCTCCAACCCCTAAAAATGAACCCTTAATGCTAACCCATTATCTCTTCTCCTGCTCTCTCCACAAAAAATAAAATAAAATAAAAATTTGGCTATGCTAATCATAATGATACAGTTATTGAGTTGATGGAGGTGAAGAAACATTTACGTCTGTGATCATTCCAGTTTTAGGTCCCTATATTTGTCTAAAACATCACTGTGATGTGATATGATATGAAGTGTTGGTCTGTATAAATTCATCTGTGACAAACTTTTGATAGGTTTATCCGCAATTTTTGAGAAAGGAGCTTGCTACTGACAGATTTAGTGCAGGGGTGTGATATTCTGCTCTGTAATATGCATCCCTTAGAGTTGTAAGCTGAAAGGACAAGAGAGCTTTCAAATGCTCCAAGCTACATACTGCTGCCAAGTGGAGAGACGTTTGTCTGTCCAGGATTAAGTGTTCATGCTGTCTGTTGCAAGGATGGGGAGGAGACTGGAAGGCCTTCAGCTTAATATCCATTAGGAAGTCTGATGCAGAGAAAGAGAACAGTTTAAGAAGGGGAGAGACTACAGCATATGTGGTCATGGCATTCCCATTCCAGGCAGTTCAATATTAAAATGCTCTGAGCATAAACCTATTGTTTGTGCCGTGCTACTTCTACTTGAGAAATCCTTATTTTTATTGACTGATAATCTTCAATACAAAAGGGGATTCACAAAAGAAAGGTGGAAAATGAATAGTTCCTGCGTGAAGATTCAAATTGTTTCTTAATTTTGAAGAAGTGACTGAGTTTTCTGACTGGATGGGTTTCTAGGAGAAATTTTATGCCCCATCTGACATGTATGGGGCTTTCCAGGCATTTCATGGTGGAACAGTTGCCTTGGAACTACAGACTTCAAAATTGAAAGAGATTCTTCAGAAAACTGAACAGGGAGCTCAACAACAGTTCACCAAAATAACTTTTTATTTTTGTTCCACCCACTCTTCTTGCAATTTCCTCCAGCTGGATGTAACTACCCATTGTGGCTTCTTGAGAGATGTGTGTTCCTGTTGTAATACACATTTAGTAGTTTTTGGACAGATCCTGTCGAGGACGAATGCTCCTCCCAATGACCCAGGCTGCTCCATCCGTTAGATGGTCAGGAAGCTGCTTGTGTTGATATTATCTGTTCCATCACCCTTTGTTCTTCCCCCGCTGCACTGCTCAGCAGACAGTCCAAGAACACCATGGGTTATAGAGATCTAGCAATTCCTATAGATGTTGTGGGGTTTTTTTTTAGTTCTTTTCATCAGCAAGTGTTGTGCTTGTACCCTTCTTTGGATGTGTACATCTTGCAATTCTGCCCAAGGAATGCACCATCCTTGAAGGCCTTCTTCCCCCAGCAGCAGCAGAGCCATGCAAGAAAAGCAGACAGAAGCCTTCTGAATGGGCTTCATAGTAGTTCTGCTTAAGCTTGCCTGGCCTTTCCTGTAACACAGAATTACAAAACCACAGAGTCGTGTGAGAGCTGAGCTCAAGAAAGGGGGAGGATGTGACAGCCCCAAATTTCTGCTGAGTGCTCTCATCACCCAGCAGCGTCGCAGTTGTTCACTTTTTCATGTAAGCACATGTGCAGCGTGACCTCCAGACAGTCATGGTTCTTTTGTGCCTGAGTCAACATAGGTTTTGTTCATCAGGTGATGAATTTCCAATCCTTTTTGCCTGACTGGGCTAGAATAAATGTACAGATTGCTGTTTTCGTAGAACTGATGGGGAAAGCACGGAAATGATGGCTGGAACTCATGTTTACCTTAGTGGGTGATGTGATGTGGCAATTTAGGTCTTTCTGTGGTTGCAGAAAACTGTGCTGTTTTGAAAGCTGATTGGTGCTGCTTATTCATTCAGCATATGATCCCAAACTACTATGTTTGGGCTGGAATTAGCCCAGCTCAAGATGTGGCAGATGATAGATCCTTAATGAACTGGGATTGTAGATGGGCAAGAGTGTGAGACCAGCTCATGGTTGAAAGAGGCAATGCTGCATATCAATAAGTCCCCTCTGGACATCTGGGAGGATCTCTCCAGTTCTTCCATTGGAAAAAATAACTAAATTAGCCTTAGATTGGAGGTGTGATGTTGCATGTATGCCCCTCAGCTTCCTGCCCAACTGCTCGTGGCTCATTGCGTTCCCATTGAGCGAAGCAGTGTGTATCTGCACCCTTTTGTCAAGTCTTTTGTTTTCCAGTGTGTGTGACTGGGTGGTTTCTCTGGCTATTTTGATATGAGAATGGTTTGGAAAGACTTTCTGAGCCTGGCATCTATTATCTATCTTTTTGTTCTCCCAGAATAAAACCCGTTCTAAAGAATCCTAGAATCATTACAGTTGGAAAAGACCTCTAAGATCTGCAAGTCCAACCTCAACCCATCCCACCATGCCCACTGACCACATCTCCCAGTGCCACATCTCCACGGTTCTGAACACCTCCAGGGATGGTGACCCCATCACCTCCCTGGGCAGCCTGGGTGCCACTGCATCACCACTGTTTTGGAAAGTTTTCCTTATGTTCAACTCGAACTTCCCTTGGTGCAGCTTAAGGCCAGAAGAAAGACCAGATGGGGAAAATGCCCCAGTCGTGGCAGATTTGTTCAAGGATCCTAATGCTACCCCACTGACTGCTTGCTGCTCTTCTGTTGAAGCATTTGGAAACGAAATGCTTTCACGCCTGATTTCATCCTCTGATTAATCAAGCTTGAAAACGTGTTCAAGCTTACATGCTCTCTAGTACCTATGTGAAGCAACTTTATCTTTGTCCTTACAAGATAGGGGTGGGGAAAAAAGAAGATCCGTCTGCCTTGTCCTCATGGTGCTCTTGGGTGAGGGCTGACTGTTGTTTTGCTTTGTTCCTGGCTCTGTTGCTCTCTATGGGAGTGGCCAGGAGGAGTCTGGATTCCGGCTTTTGACCTGTTTGCATGCATAGAGCTTTCCTTTGGGACGAGTCAGCAGTGTTACTGCAAAAAATAGCCTTGTGGTCGTGCAGAGCTTGATGTATGAACACTTGCAATCTAATAAGATTATGGAATCTTTTTAACCAATTTTTTTCAGACAAATGCAATTTCAGAGGCAGTGTTTACTAAGGAGAAAATAGTCATTCATCTGTGCACTTAGTTGTGTTTGGACCTGAGCAAACACTTGAAACCAGGCCAGTTAACTACCCAAACTGCAAAGCGTCCCGTATTCTGTGATGCCATTTCAATCCAAGTTCCAGACTGACATAGAAAGGCAGCTTTTAAGCAGGGTTTGGAAAGTCTGGGGAACTCAATTTAGCAATTTCTATTTAGCAAGTTCTATTTAGCAATGAGTCCGGCCTCCAAGAAGCTTAAAAATGAGATAGTCCCACCTAACCCAGTGACTGAGGGGATCTTTTTATAGTCCATGGTTAGGTGTTCAAGGTAATTCTTCCCATTAAGTGTAAATAGCTTCAAAGCTAGTGTGTTTCATCTATCTCCATCCATACTATTTTCATCACCTGGGCTTTCCCTCTATTAGTCCCTCTTGACATGCTATTAGTCGGCTCACACTCACTTCCTCTGATAGGTTTCTTTTGGGTCATAATGCTGGGAAGAAGGAAGCTACCAGAGTGTGGTTTTTATTTATTTATTTATTTTAATGTCATATTTTGACTCTGTAAGTTCTGCCCACTTCCATTTTAGGGAAGCCATCCTTTGCGTGACACAGGAGTTGTGACATTTAACCATAGGTCATATTGAGGAAGGAGCAAAGCCAGAGCTCTGCTCCCTCGGAGGGTGGGACACTTTGCAATGGCTGACAAGGCTCTGCAGCTCGATACGATTTCTTACAATGCCAAAAGGCGCAGAGTGTGGCACAAGGGTAGAAAACTGGTGAGAGATGGGGAGAGATGCTCTGCTTTATCTTTTGTGCCTTGTACTACGGGGATTTCTCTCTGAGAGACAGAATCTGGCACCAAGTGGGATGAACGCGCTTCAAGAAGCTTGGGGTCGTCCCTGCACATAGAGAAATATCATGGTCTGCGTGAAATGATGTCCAACTGGGGCAACAGGAGAGCTGGCTGCAATCTCAGTGGTCCATGATACCACTTTGTCTTGAGCTACTGGCTTTTTGTTTCCTCTTCTAATGCTTTGAAATGCCTTTTGAGGTCAGCTAATACCTCTGCCAGCTGTCAGGGACAGGAAAGGCTGAATATTTGAGATAAGCACTGCAGCCATGTAGATGGATAGTTGTGTAGGGAGTTGATGTGTGCCTTCTGTGTCGTACCCAGGACATGTGCGCAGCTGAAGCTACTGCATCTTTGCTCCAAGCGGAAGAAAACTTTTCAGCATGCCTGGCACGGATGGATGCCCTCATCTTCAAGCCTCTGCTGCAGTCAGGTAAGTCAGAGAAGGCATTCTTTGTCTCTAGCTCTTGCTTTGATTAACTGATGAAGGGAATTACCCTGGAAACACAGCGACTGAGAACTCACTGGGGGCTGATCTGAAAGAGTAAGTGAAAGTAGAGCTATTCCATTTGAGGCTGTCCTTAAGGATGCCTACAACTTTTCATGCAAGACTGTGATTCATGTTGGTTTTAGAAGTTGTTTTAGGTGGGGTGCATTAAAAGTGTGACCAGCAGGTCAAAGGAGGTTCTCCTTCCCTTCTACTGTGCCCCAGTGAGGCCACGTCTGCAGTACTGTGTTCAGTTCTGGGCTCCATAGTTCAAGATAGACAGACAGGGAGTCCAATGGAGGACCTCAAAGATGACTGAGGATCTGGAGCATCTCTCTTACAAAGAAAGGCTGAGAGTCTTGCGGCTGTTTGGTCTGGAGAAAAGTAGGCTGAAAAGAGATCAGATCAGTGCTCATCAGTATCTAAAGGGCAGGTGTTAAGAGGATGGGACCAGGCTCTTTTCAGTGATAATCAGTGACAGAACAGGGAGTAGTGGGCAGAAAGTCCCTTCCAATCCCTACGATTGTAATCCAGATGTAATGCAATCTCCAAGGCTGCTTTCCAGCATAGTACTGCTTGTCATCCCTAAATTGTGCTCACTCTGCCTCTCCTTTCTTGGTCCATCTTCACGCCTGGCTTTGAAGGTGAACTTGTGGATGGGTGCACGTTCTAAGCTGGCAGTAAATCAGAGCAGCTGTACTTAAGTAACAACCTCATAAATATTCACAAGCTCGCCTGGCCAAAAGTGGTGAGACTGGATTAGGCCAGAAACCTGTTTCCCTCTTATGCTGTATTTCCTTCTGGGTTTAACCTCCAAGGAGATTGGGATCAATCCTTTGGTCCAGGGGCAAAACCTCCCCAGGTTTTCTTCCAGTGCTCGTGTTTGAGCTGAGGCTGAGCCTTGCAGGCTGCTGTGACATTCCCCACAAGCATGGAAAGGAGAAGGCCTTTGGATGGATACTTCGTGCAATTATTCGTAGAAACCAAACCCTAAATAATTATCACCTCCTTCCTCCCTGTAATTACTTTCCTGTAATACTGTATGTGCTTTACATTGATAAATTGGGCTGAGTACGAGATAAAGGCAGTGTCTTCCATGAGATTTCCTGGATTCAAGGCTTTCTGATTGCCTTTTCTTCCCCATTTCTCTCCCAAAGAGCCTAGTGACCAAAAAGGAAAGGAGAACTTTAAGCTCTTTCTGCTCCTGAATGATCAATTTCAAGCTCTCTGGAACCTCACAGAAGAGAACTATCGGATAGTGAAGCAAAAATGCAGCACTTCTGAGTCATTCTGCATTCAGGATATTTACATTGTCTGGAAAGGAGACCTGTTCCTAAGCTTGTACATCCGGTAAGTACAGAAGAATAAGGTACCAAATTCATCAACTAACTCTGCCAACCACAGTAGGCTGGTGCAAAAGGGATGCACTTAGTATCTTCAGTCCTGTTTGTTAGTGTTCTAAGGGTACAGTAGGGATTGCATTCAGTATCTGTGTATAACATCTCATGGGGATGAGGAGGGGAAGATGTCATCAGACACGGTTCATATTGATGGTTTTTGCCATGTTTATTTCCTATTAGCAAGGGGTATGATAGAAAGTGGTGGATGTAGCACAGTGAGAGCACAGTGAGTACTGTCTCATAGTTGCTTATATATCTATCTGCAATGCAAAAAGTTTGCCATTATCACTAGAATGCGTGTAACCTGTGTGTTGATGTCATACCATGAAAAATGAGTTATGGGCGCTAGAGGTGACATAAAGATCAGAACGTCTTCAGTCTTTCATTCATCACAGATATGGCCAAGCTCTTGCTTGATGGGCTGTGCCATCTAAGGAGATTGGCACCTACACAGGGTGGCAGATGGTCATGCTACCTCCAGGAGACAGAATCAAATCACAGAATGGCTTGGGTTGGAAGGGACCCCAAGAATCATCAAGATCCAACCTCCCTGCCACAGGCAGAGCTTCCAACCTCCACATTTAATACTAGACCAGGCTGCCCAGGGCCCCATCCAACCCGGCCTTGAACACCTCTAGGGACAGAGCATTCACAGCCTCTCCGAGCAGTCTGTTCCAGCACCTCACCACTTCCCCCTGATATCTAACCTAAATCTTAAGATAGTGAGGGAAGATAGTGAGATGGTGATTCTTCAAGTCTTGGTTTTGTTTGTTTATGGGTATCTGGCTACAGGGAGGAAGAAGGGTTACTTTTTGATTTGTTTTTACTTGGACAGCATCGTTTTGGAAAGCTATGTGCAATAAACTTTGCCTTTATATGAATGGGGTTTGAAACAATGTAAGTTCACTTGCAAACAGATTAAGTGAATTAAAATTGGTTTGTCTTAAAAAGGCACTGATTCCTGCCCACCTCTGCTGACTCTGTGCAACCTTAATCCTATAATGTCTCTCCTTTTTGGAGTGGTATAGGAGTAAGCAAAAGCTGTACGTAGGGGCCTGAAAATCAGCAGTAAATACACGATCCTGAAAATTTAACAAATGATAATTAAATCTGGACGGAATATTTGACTTGTTTGAAATCACTACTGGAAGAAAACTTGGTGTTTGCTAACAAAACGTACAGCTCGATCTCCCTCTAGTGAGAGATGAAATACATTGACATGGACACTTCTACTTAAATTTACCATCAGTAAATCACGTGTTTTTAATTCAAGGAGAAGAAGCTCGTACATCTGAAGCTGATATCCCAAGCTTAGCCTTAGTAGATTTTTTCTCCAGTGCTGTTGCACAACTTCACTTCTGCTAATGCTAGAAGCCAAGACTTAAACTTCCTAAAACAATGCTAGTGCAGAAGTCAGTGAAGGAGTAGCACCAAGGAACTGACACAGGGTACAAAGGGGTTTGAGACAGAGTGAGAGGTACAAAGCAGTGTCTCTCTACCTGCCTTGGAAAGGTGGATCTGATATTGGATTTTCAGGCAAGCTTCTTTTGTCACTTAAACCTCATTGCTGATGTTTACCTCTAACTCTGTGTTTTCCCTTGCTAACAGGTATTTTGTCACTTTTGCCAACTATGTCGTAGTCCATGGCTTCGAACATGCCACAAAGAGCAAAAGGTCAGTGGGCTCAAAAACTCTTGTTCAGGAACAGTCTACAGATATCCCTGTGTCTCTCTGCAGCTATGCATAGCTCAAAGATTTTGGGGAGTGGAATTCAGTAAATTTGGGAATTCAGGTAAGAAGAGGGACCCGAGAAAGGATTCTGTGGGAATCTGGCAGGGAATTTCCACTGCTTGCTCCAGACATTATCAGAGTCTCATGGAAAATAACAACTGAAAGGATGCGTGATGGGCATGAGAGGATTTACAGTCACTTCATCTGAGTCACTGAGAGTGCAGACCTTCATGAAAGTTATGCCATGTTCTGTACATCTGTGCGTGTGATTCCTATTTGCAAAGACAGCAGAGCCAGAGGCAGAACAAATAGGTTTGGAAAACGAAGTAGCAGCAGTTTGCAGAATAGTTAGTTAACGAACCTTTCTCTTAATATGTCACCATGCAGCGAAGCCTGGAAGCACCATAAGACAGTGCTGAAGCAGTTCCTCACAGACTTCACCTCTGAGACCTCCATGTCATTGGCCTTGTACACCGTCCTTCACAAACCTATCCGCGACCACATCGAGCAATATATACTGCTCCTTAACAAGCTGAATGAGGTTCTCAAAGAGGTGGGAAGCTTTATGTGGTGTTACTTTGCTGGCTTATGTTAAAAATCCATGTAGAGGTCATGGGGGCTTTTGTGGTGGCGGAAGAGAAACCAAAGAAGGATGAGAGGAAGATGATTTCCAGTGGTGTTAACAAGCACTGATGGGGCAGAGTCCACCTGAAGGTCTCAAGGAGATGAGCAGTGAGCCCTCCAGCATAGTTCAAGCTGCTTATCATAGGGAAGAGCTGCTAAGGGGCACTTAAGTGGCCTTAGGTCTCACACATTTGCTAGGGGCAGGGATAATGTTGGATTTGGGAGGCTTTCCTTGCAAGTGGGTTTGGAGGATTAACTTTCATGAATCCTTTGAATTCAGAGCTGCAGAGGTTTTTTCTGTAGCTGTAGCCTAGAGAGTAGATGCCTTGTTTGCCCATGCCTGAAGCATCAGTCAAGCCTTGTCTTTCTTTATCAGGGTTCTGAAAAGGACATTGTTACCAGCGCTGTCAAGGAATATGTGAAGCTGAAGTCTTTCATTAGCCAAGTCCTGGATGAAGCTTGTTTTACCAAGACCTTATGGAAATCCTTGGGCTACAAATTCACGGTGAGTTGCAGATACCTAGTGTGGCTGGATGGGGTTCTCCCTTAGCATTCTTACACTTTTGTTTATCCATGGAGGAAATTTGATATAAATCGTGTGTTTGGGGCTTAGTTTGGAAGCCAGCAGAGCAGGACAGCATGGAAGCCTTGAAGAAAATGTATAGTCACTAGCTCAGTGGCAGCTGAGCCCTGTGTCTTGTTCTATCTGCTATCAGCTGGTGTCTGCAAAAGCTGTTGGCTTGGTTTTCATGTCCTCTTGCAAATCGTTTCCTGATGCTTTTGGTCTATAACCTTCATTTTTGTGGATGTTTTGCAGGACATGCTGTGTGTTCCTGAAAGGAGGCTGCTGGAAGATAGCAAAAATCTTCCCATCTCTGCCAATACAAATCGATCAGACCGAATCTTGCTCTTTGATGATGTCCTTGTACTAATTCAGGTGAATTATCCATCCTTGAAGGGAGATTGGAAGAACAGCACGGATGAATGATACTGAAATTTACGTTCCTGAAATACTGAAACTGCAGCAGAACTTGCTGTTCTCAAAACAGTCTCAGATCCATGCACCTGTGGTTAGTACTAGATAGTAAAAGAAGAAAGCCTAATAGAATAGGAATAGAAGAGCATCTGCATATCTTTTTCCCTAGTGAATGTGTACATATGAGCTAACACAGGTGGTAACCCAAGCCCACACCTATGTTCATTTTTGTTCTTGCTCATTCAGAGAGGTCTTAACGCTTGCACATAGGACTAAATGCGATATTTCATGGCCCACTGTGCTAGTGGCATGGGAGTAGAACCTGTAGTTGTTCTTGGGGCTATCTCAGGGTGTGAAGCAGACAGGGAGTGTCTTCGATGAACACATAGCATTTGTTCAAAGCTGTTCTGCAGCATGTTGAGTCCAGCTTTGCTTGCTCTGACTGATGGTACCTGTAATCTAGCTTGGCTCTCCATATGCACCTCTCTCTGCTCGCTCTTTAGTAATGTGCCAGTGCCTCAGGTGTCTAAACGCAACTTCCATGTGATCTGATACATCTTTCAGGCTCCTTCATTCATGAATCCCTGTGATAATGCTGAGCAGACCCACGCAACTTGGTTGTCAGGGTCTAGGCCTGAGGGAATGGGATGGCAAATACCTCATTCATCTTTTTGTTGCAGATTTCTTAGGACTGAGCAAATTCAACCCCAGGCTCCCTTTATAGTCAGGGGAGAGAAACACACGTTCTCTGGGTGTGGTTCATCTGACCTGTTTTAGATGCCAAAATTAGGATGAGTTGAATCATGCCCTCAATGCCATTAACCAGGATGAGAGCTGAGGGTAACCATCCAACATAGAGATATCTGCATTGTAGACATCTCTCGTCAGTCAACGGTTCCCTCCCTCTATGTCTCATCTGCTGCTATGACTGTTACTGAGGCATGTGGAGACATAACTGAACTGGAATTGAACTGGTTGTCTTGGTCTGCTAGCTGGGGACTGCACATGATGTCTCTGGTGCTTTTCTATCCCAATCTGGTAGATACATTAGCAGTTAATTCATGGCAACTCCATGATGTTGATACCCATCCTTGTTCAGCTACACGCTTACAGAATGCAACTGTATAATGTAAGCACCTGGATTTGAGATATTGAAGGGAGATGTAATATTAAATATGATCTTCGCCTAATATTTCAACTATTTCTTCAGTTTGGTGTTTTCCCAGTTAAAACAGTGACTCCACAAATGTCCTCGTAGGCTATTTGTGGCTGTATCATCTGGTGTCTGTATACCAGATAGATCATAAGCGAAACTAGAGAGGGCTGTGTGGCAGAGATGGGAATGCTGTCATATAATAGGGAAGAAACTCTTGTAGAACTCAGTACCTTGGAACAGAAGGTCTGTTACTGCTAATGGTAGCCATGGCCTTGTGGACCACCACTTGTAAGTGATGCGCTAATAACTTTCTTCCTTCTCTTACATTTTTTTTTTCAGTCTCTGAAGTTTGTCACTGTAATGTTAGATAGATGCATGGACTAGAAAAGAGGGTATTTACTGTGCTGCCAATCTTGCCCTGCTGTTCAATGGATTGACATGGCAAGGGTGAAGTGTAATATTTATATCAAAGTAATGTCTTCTCCCTTTTGTTCCAGGGAAACAGCTTTCAGAGCTTTGATTTGAAGCTTGTGTGGGTAGATGAAACCTGCAGGGAGAAATCAGCTCCGGGACCGTAAGTGGGCAATTCTCTTCTGGGAGATGTGTGTGGGGAAAGCTTTCAACTTAATTACTTGATTGTGGAACTGAGAGGATGTTTCAAAGTTTTGTATCAGCTTCTTCCCACCTAGTGGGGTTTCTCTGGGGCCACAGGCAACTGCAGTGCTGCTCAGATGGGATTGCAGTAGCTTGGACTTGGACTGCTGGCATTTGCTGACATATTGAAATCAATTAGTAATAAAATAGTTTTAGCTGCCGACATAGAGAACAAAGATGAGTTTACTAGTTGATTACCTCTTCAGAAAGAAGAATTGGCTGCAAAAACAGCATTAGCTTCTGAAGAGAAATGAGCTTCTGTTTGACTGAAGTTTTTCATAGTCCCCAAAATGTCTTTTGCTTCACAGGTATGGACTCCGCATTATAACCCCAGAAGAAACGTTTGTTCTCACCGCCAAAGACCCACAGATGAAGGTTAGCAGTGGTCAAGGCCTTTCTGTTCCACCAGAAGATACCACGTATCAAGCTCTATAATAGGGAAACAGCATAGAGAGGATGGCTCCTCTGTAGTGGGATAGAACATTGCCTACCAAGTGGAAGCTGACATACGGATGATCTTTGAGGCCCCTTCCAACCCAAATCACTCTATGATTCCATACCATTAAGCAGCATAATTCTTAATCAGAAGACAGATTATTGGACTCTACAGCTGCCTAAATGTAGATGAAGCCTTTTGTCTGTGATTTTTGTGGCCCTTTTTTTTTCTTTCTTCTTCATTAATTAAAGCACTGCTGGGTGAGGGAAGGGACTGCCCCCTCTGCATGGCACAATTCTCCTGCAGGGCAGTGGGCATGGCCCCAAGCTGCTGGAGCTCACGGAGCATTGGGACACCACTCTCAGACATAGAATTTGGTTTTGGATGGTGCCACATGCAGCCAGGAGCTGGACTTGGTGATCTTTGTGAGGTTCTTCCAAGCCAGAATGTTCTCTGATTCTATGTCTTGCTGCTGGGAGCCGCTTTGTTTTGTTCACTTCAGCACTCCTCTTCTCTGTTCCTAGGCTGTTTGGCAGTGGAAGCTGAACCAAGCCATCCGACAGGCTTTGAATGGGAAGCGAGATTTCCCGCTGTGGGGTAAAACTGGAGAAGGCACGGAGCCCTCATCCTGCCGCTTCTTCACCTACGTCTTCAGGCTGGAGAGCAAGTTCAAAAGCGCATCCTATGAGGGTGAATGGCAGTGGGGAAAGCCTCATGGCAAGTAAGAAGCCCTTTTTGTCCCCTTCCCGGGCAAGAACATGCAAGTATGGCTATGCAAAGATGGCTTAATCATAGAATGGCTTAGGTTAGAAGGGACTTCAAGGATCATGTAGTTCCAATGACATATCAGCTCCGGCTGCCCCATCCAACCTGGCTTTGAGTACTCCAAATGGGGCCTTATGAGGGCAGAGGAGGGGAAGACAGTCACCTCCCTCACCCTGCTGGTCACCCTTCTTTTGATATGGCCTAGGTTACAGTCAGCTTCTGGGCTGATGTTATGATGCAACGCTATGGATTCAGTGGATGCACAGATGGATGTATATAGATCATGGAATCATAGAATTGTTTGAATTGGAAGGGACCTTTACAGATCATCTAGTCGAAGTCCCCTGCAATCAACAGGGCCATCTACAGCTCCATCAGGTTGCTCGGAGCCTGGTGCAGCCTGACCTTGAACCTCTCTAAGGATGAGGAATAGTCTGTCCTCTTCTTTCTTATATCCCTCCTTTAGATACTGAAAAGCTGCTAACGGGTCTGCCAGAGCCTTCTCCAGACTGAATAGCCCCAGATCTCTCAGCTTTTGTGGTAGCAATGGTAATGGGGGGACAGTTGGACTAAATGATCTTGTAGGTCCTTTCCAACATTGTGATTTTATGATTCTATGATTCTTGTTCCCATAAGAGAGGTGTTTCATCCCTTGCATCATTTTTGTGGCCTTTCTCTGGACATGCTTCAGAAGGTCCGTGTCTCTCCTCTGCTGAAAACTGCACAGAATGGCTGTGGAGATGGGTGGGATATTCCATCCCATTCTGATTGCCAGGAACACAAACTATGGGCTGGTGATCTCCCATGGTGTGCTCACTTCTCTGGTTCCTGCCTCACTTGCTTCCAGAGAGAAATCTGGTGTCGAGGACAAATTCAGAAGACAGTTGAGACATACCTGTCTGCTTTCAGGGCTTGGTTAAAGCTAGAGGCCTACCATCTGATCTACTGTATAGTAGATGTCTTGCTAATTACACTGGTTTATGTAGTAAATTGTAGAGGCTGCCCCTAATGTGGTAATGATCACATTGAAGACACTGCACTGGATTGTGCTTATAATTAGGAGTTAGACTTGAGCTAATGTTTATTACTATAATTTCAGCCCGAGGCATAAAATCCTATCATCATGACAAAGGGGAGAAAAAAGAGAAAAAAAAAAAAAGGCAATTATAAAAATGTTGCTTGCAAGGAAGCAAAAAAATTTTCCCTGTGGTATGAAAATCTATTTGAACATGAGAACTGCTCACTACACCAGCCCAAGTTTAAGAATGAGCTTGGCCAAAAAGGAGCTGTTTGTGAAAAAAAGGTTAAATGTTCCCAACTAAAATCTCTTTGAGGAACGATGGAGCTGAAGATACCAAAACAGATTGTTATGGAAGTTGTATACTTCCTAAATTTGACACAGATTTATTTTTATTTATTTATTTACACGTTTTTTTTTTCTTTTGAAGCCATAAGAGTGTAGTGGCTTGTTTTAAAAGAGCTGTAAAATAATCAGAATTTCTGGAGTCAAAAGCTTGATCTCAAAGCTTTTCTGGAACAGCTCCTGCCTTGCTTCAAATCAGCATTAAATAGGTGTTTAGAGTAGAGCTAAGCCTGAGGCAATCCTTTACATAACCTCCACTTTACCCAACACATGCATTACCAATGGAGATTAGAAAATCACTGTGTGCAGGCACAGAGATGCACTTTCCTTGCACTTTGTCTCTTAATGTCTTAGGGTTGGAGAAGCCTTGTGAAGAAGGATTATCTCTGTTGCTTCATTCAGATTGAGTGACTTAACTGAAGTATCCCAAGAAACCTGTGGCAGAACTGACTAATTGCTTGGTTGCTAGGCTTCCCACTGCTGAAATTGCTCCTCCATAGGACTTTCTACTAATGCAGGGTTACAGGAGATCAAAGCTGGCCTTGATGGCTTGTCTTCCTCTGAGGGAGAGACTGCATGGCAAAGCACATGAGGCTGTGGTTGTGTAAATCAGGGCTCTCCAGCAATAACTTATGCATTCTTTGCCATTCTGTCCCAGTACTTCTGATGCCTTGAAGTGGAGGAAGGAGACAGTCCTACTGAGAATAGCTTGAACCATCCCCGTGGCTAGAGTTAGCATCCTGTTTGGTTTGCTCTCCTAGCAAAGCAAAAGGGGATGTATTTTAAATGTATGTAAATTGATCTGCCCACTTGGCTGTGTGCTAATACCTGAAAAAGTCTGTCTTGTGTAGGTGTTTAGAACAACATCCTTGATGAAAGTCAAGACAGTGCGTCATGGCTTTGGTACTGCACCATCTTGTATTGTCTTTGGTTGTAGGCAGACAGCTGTGTCTGGGCTGATGCAAGATTTGAAACAGTGAGCGGATGTGGGTGGAGAGGGAGATGGGGAGCTGGAGGAAACTCTTTCACAGACGTGCATTATCTGTGCAATAATTTGAGCACGCACTGCACTGACTGTTCTAGTCTCATTGTTGCACTGTTATCTCATGTAATCATTTCTACAACCCCAGCACAAAACAGATGGAAAGATATGATCCCTTTAGGCCAGTGCTTGTCTCTTTTGTTTTCATAGCATCTGTTAGAGTGAATTTCTGGGCCGTGGTGTCATTGACTTGCCTACAGGGATGTGCCATGCTGGAACTTCAGCTGGCCTAATCACATAGTATACTGTAATTACAAAAGGATCGTGTACATTGTCCTAAATGAATGACCCAGCAACTCTAAAAAATGCTTTTGAGATTAGGGAATTTGGAAGAAGATTCTTCCAGCTCATTCTAGGACATAAAAACCTTATAATATTAAAACCTTTCAGTACAGTCCAAGATGCACGAAGAACTTCTCTCTTTCTATCCCCAGAGGAAATGTTTTGATTTAGCAATCTCTAGGTTGTGCCTTGATGATTTATGTTCAACTGTGAATGATGCTGGTGATAACCCTTATGTAACACTTGCTTCACAATGCAGGGGAACATTGAAGTGGCGTGATGGTCGTAACCATGTTGGAGATTTCAAAGAGGGCTTGGAGCATGGGTAAGCCTTAATAAAAAAAAAAGAAACAAAATTCAACTACTTTGATTGCTTACTTGGCTGAGGAATTGTTCCTCCTAGAGAAACAGGAACATACTCTAACAGCTCAGTATATTTGTCTGATTTTGGACACTTGCAATAGACTTAGTGAGTGAATTGCCAATGACTACAAAAAGAAAAGGAGAGAGCGCAGAGGACCTGTTAAGATGGAGATATCTTCATCTGATTGGATGAGTATCAGCTTTGAGCTCTAAATCTAAGTGAAATAGTTCATATAAAATACCCTGGAAAGAAATTTTTAAGTATCTTTTAGAACTTCTCTTAAATCCCTTTTTTTCAAAGGAAAGAAACCATACTACAAAATTCAAACGTTATTTTCCTAAAACTTTCTGAAAGTAGGACTTTTAAGATATCTTATTTCCAAATGAGTCCCAGAATAGGTGATATTTTTAGAAGGAAAACAAAAACCTCAAATATATTGAGTTGAGGTTAAGAAAACAGTTGATTAGTTTAGTGTCAGAGGTAAAACTAGCCCCAGCCATGTAAAATCTCGTTAGCAGATTCTTAGTTTTTAAACTTGATCCAGTACAACTGAGTCACTTGTTGCCATGCTGACCTCTACCATATGCACCCTGAAGGTTTGGAATATGCCTCGTCCCTCGCCGATCTGAAGACCGGTATGACTGCTATAAGTGCCACTGGTACGAGGGCAAGATGAGAGGCTATGGAATCTGTGAGTAAGTAAAAGCCAAAGATGGATTCTGGGGAAAAGGGAACTCCATGTGTAATGGCTGAAGTGTTTCCACGTCTCTATGGAAGGCCCAGTTGCATTATAAAACCCAGGATAGTTCAGGCTTAAGCAGCTTTTAGTTTTGGCTTGATTTGCTTTTGCTTTGGAGATGGGCAGTATGGCTTCTTCATCAGCCCTATGTCTCCTGAATATTAGAATAGTAAGAGCTTCCCCATGAGCTAAAACTATTGTTAACTACCCAACAGAACATCCTCTGTGTCCTATAAGTGAAATTGTCATTGGTGCTTGTTCCTGTTGTTGCAGAGTAGAGAGTGCATGGTGCGCAGTCAGCCCTGCACAGCATTTGCTCTCTCTCATCTGACTGTGCTATCTGAACTAAACTTTAAAGAGAGGACATAAACAAGGACATAAAACTCCTTATTTACGAATAAAACACAGTTTATAGCACATGTTGAAGCCACTAGGGAACTTAAAGCCAACTGAACAGTGCTGTGCTACTGTGTAGAGTAAAACATGAAAGCACACTGACCATTAAAGATGACAATTCTGCTTAGCTTAAGTGCTTTCTCTTCTGTAGCAGTGAAGAAAATCTGTTGTCCAGCACAGCTAGAGCTCTGAGCAGCTCTTCTTCTCTGAGGGTGATCCCAGGAGAAGGGGTGGTTGATGGGAGTAGGAAGGGGAAGTTCTGGCTTCCTGCTTGGTTTGACCTACTCCCACCCTGGATTTATTAGTAATCAGTGGAACCTGGCTGGCAGAAGGTCAAGGACTGAGCAGCCTCTCCCAAGACAATTGCAGGCCTAAGTGGCATGTCCTCAGATAATACTGAAAGCTATCTGTGGACTGATTGAATTGGGTGATGCACATTCCTAATAGTGAACCACTGCAAGCTCCAGAGCCGCTGGTCAAATATATGCAGTGTTTAGCAGGAAGATGAGCCCAATCTACTCATTTTCTTGTCTTCCTACTGCTATAGTAGCTATCAAATATGCACTGTCTTAGTCTGTTCTGCTCTCTGCAGGTATGGGAATGATATGGTCTACAAAGGCTACTTCAAAGATGATGTGCGTCAAGGGTTTGGTATACTGGAGAACTTGTCAGCTGAGCATCCATTTAAATACACAGGACAGTGGGAAAATGACAAGAAGAACGGATATGGAGTTTGGGAAGACAAGGACAGGTAAAGGCAGCGTGGATCAGACATGGCTTTAGGTGCCTGACAGTATTCCCCATCTGTTGGCATGAGGAAAGCCTCATGTTCTGACAGGGGGGATTGAGGATGAAGGGGGAATGTATTCAGCCTCTGCTATACAGCTTGAACTCCTGGGGAATCTGGGTTGCATTTGTGCAGTAAGTCTGGCTTTTGTTCTTGATGGAGCACTGTATTGGGTAAACCTAGCCTCTATATGTGATGCATCAAATTGACCAAAACGTGGTGAATCAAGGAAAAAGTTCATCTTTTTTTCTCTTGCTTTTCAGAGGGGAGAGATACATAGGGACATGGCTTGATGATCACAGACATGGACAAGGCATTGTAGTCACCCAGTCAGGTGTCTGCTATCAAAGGACATTTCATGCTGATAAAATGGTGGTGAGTATCCATTTTCAGTGGACCGTCTAGATAATGTGACATGGAATCCCTCCTTCAAAGACTAGATTGAGCTTTTGCTTTGTAGTTAATTTCTGAAGGAAAACAGTAGGCAAGGAAAATTAAGCGTTGATATTTTACTACAGTAGTGTTTTGAAGAACAAAGCCTAGATAAAGCTTTCTGTTTCTTATCACCTTCATGAAGTACAGGTAGGAACAAAAAGTGAGGCTGTCACCTTTTGTTCACGCTAAGACACTTGTGTGTTTAGCTTTTCAGCCGTTCATCAGGTCACAATTATAGAACTGAACTCACATTTCAGATGCTGTGCTGGTAAATATGATACTTGGAGATTATTAAGTCTTTACCTTGCCAACGTGAGCATGCCTATGTTAAGTTGTCTTTCCAATTCATTGAAAGTTAGATGTTGGTGTGAGAAACTGTCATGGGAAATCTGGCTTGGAAGTAAAAGTATTTCTTCTCATGAAAAATGTGCACTTAAAGCAAACAGCTTCCCTCCTCTTACACCAAATTAGGACAGAATCTCTAGAATGGAAACTGTTGGAAAGGCTTTCCATTCAAGTTCCATCTGTGGGGAACCAAACTAAAGCTGTCTTTTTGGATTACCGCTGCCAGAGGCTCCTTTAACTTCACAAGGCTTCCGAGTGGGGAGCAATCGCTTCAGTTTTCCTAGTGGAAAATTGGTAGGGCCAAGAAGCTTCCCCTGGAAACCTTTTGTTTTTGCCAAAAAGGCCACTTTCCATCAAGAAAACCATTCCAGTGGAAAATGTATTACAGCTTTGAAAGTGACCACATTTTCTGACTGGTGTGGGTACACATAAACCTCTGGGCTCAAACCTTGGGCCAAGCCCTAGCGAAACTATTTACCCCTTTGGCGTAAGTTATCCTGTGTCTGTTCTGCATCTTTGTGTTCTTTCCCTGAAATGCATGCTACTGTAAGCAGCTGTGGGAGCTGGGAGGCAATGGAGCGAGTCATTTTATGAGTGCTTAGGAGAAGCTTATTAATGCCCTGTTGACTGCATGGCAGAGGACAAAGCTAATCCTACATAGCAGCCGCCTTCCTCTTTTCTCTTAACGTGCTTACAAAGAATGACACAGCTGATTAGAGTCACTGGAAGGTCATGGGACTGGGAAGACCTTGAGTTCATCCATTTCACAATTCTTGGTGACCACTCTTGGATCAGTAAACTGCCTTTCGTTCCTTACTCTAGGGAAATAATTGTAGTAATACAGTCATGTAAAACCACCTGGCTACTCAGTATGTCTCCTCTACACTGCGATGCCTACTTGGTTGTCTGTAGACCACCTCCTTGCTTTTCTCTTTAAAGTTGCATATGACTTTTTGGGCTTTCAGAAAGATTCTCAGAACCTGCAGCCCATAAGGAAGTTTGAGCCAGCGGCCATTTCTAGATTAACTGTAGTAAGTGTGAGCTTAGCATCATGAATTCACTACTTTTGCTTTTAAATGAAGGGTTCTGGGATTCTGCTCTTGGAAGATGACTCAGTCTATGAAGGAAACTTCACGCAAGATCTAACATTTGTTGGAAAGGTGAGCGTATATTTTCTGGAGGGAAGGGGGTATGAACTCTGAGAAATCCATTAGTTTTATTGAAAGCAAGCAACTATATAGAAAGGCTGAGATGAAATAACAGTTTATTGTGTCATTTTTTCTTATATCTTCTGTTATCCCTCATTCACAGAACGGAAGCTGCAGCAGGGAGACTTCAAGCAGCATGGGGCTAGGGGCTTTGGGCACTGTATTGTTTTTAACTTGAGGGTTTGTTTTTTTTTTAATGTGTTATTGCTGATTTTTGGAGAATTCTAGCTGCATTTCACAATTGCAGTTAGGATGCTGCACTCTCAGAATAAATGTTTTAGCCTTTATAGTGGTTCAGGAGCACAGGAAATGATGCGGAGAACAAAACGGAATTACAGTACCAGTGTTATGCTGGCATAACCAGGGTGTCAACATAGCTGAATGATCTTGGAAGTTTGATTTTTACAATTCGGCCGCTGCGTTCACACGTTCAACATTTTTTTCAGTTGATCTTTAACCGAAATATCTAGTCGAAGTGTTCACTAAGTGCCCTATTGCAGGGAAAACGAGTCCTCCAGCTTGTTACAGGAATGTATGGCAAGTCTGACGGGAAGTGTGTGGTCAGATCAGACTGAGCTGACGTTAACAACTGATGAGTGATGGTAACAACTGCAAATCAGCCCCATCATTTACTGACTTGTCATGGGAGGAAGCATTTGTCGTAATCTTCGTCAGCCAGAGGCGTTGGGGTGAATTTTGCAGAGACTGATTGTAGTGTTTAAATGCAGCTTCCTCCAAAATTAATGTTTAGTTTGAGTGGTTGGCTTAGAAAAATCTGCTCATTATGTGAAGATAGAACACCTCCTGTTATTAGCAGTAAGGATTTCAGGTTTGCCTTGGAAGACAGATTTGTTTCAATATTGTTTGACTTTGAATTTGGTTTAATTAAATCCTTTTAAGTTTCAATCAAGCTACTGCTCTCCTTCTCCTGTATTGGCCCCAGAGAATTTTAGGTTTTTCTTGGTAGCAGCAAACGTTCTGAAATCTTTTATGGTGACTATCTTATGTTTCTCTGTATCTATGAGGCCAAACTTGCTTGTGGTTTTAACAAGCAGTGGAAAAATAGAGGAGAAATTTCAGTTCGTCTTTCAAGCCAGAAAATTTTATAACTCAAAGATACTGGCTTCTTGTTGTCAAATATAATACAAAAATCTTACTCTGTGATTGTGGTGGTCTTCCCCCTCCACAGTCCTTCACGTGTCACTCAATATCGGGGATGTGTTTTCTCCAGTGATTGTTACCTTAATGATACTACTGCTTTGAATGCTAAAAATGTACACATCAGTGTTGAAAGTTGTTCTTAGTCACCATTTCAGGAGCTGGCTGTGTGAAAAAGAGAATTTGAGGGCTTAGTCCAGCTTGTTTCCTCTTGCTAATGAGATCTTGGCACAGTAATCCCATGTTTCTCTCTTGCAGGGAAAGCTGTCATTTGCCAATGGCTTTATTCTGGAGGGAACTTTTACTAATAAATCGGGCCAAGGCCTTCAGACGCAAGGTATCCTGAATACATCAAACGAGCAGCTGGATGAGAGAATAACCAAAGCGTGAGCAAAACCAGCTGATTTCTTGGGTTGTGGCTTGTATTTTGACAACACCTGAAAGAGCCCCTGAATCAGTCCCTACAATGATGAAGGCAGTTCTTTCCTGAAAAAGCGGGTGAAATCTAGTGTTTATACAAGAAAGGGAGGACGAGAGGAGAGCACAACTTATCATTAATCTTAATGTCACGTGGGAAGCAGAAAACAGATGTTCAGCCCCTGTCTTCCCATTGGCCACCCATACTCCCATCCTCAGTCTGGAGAGAGTTGGGAAGTGATTTATTCATGCGTTCACACATTTCTCAGCATATGCATTGGCACATGCACCGACAGGCCTGAAGCTATACAGGCAAAGCTAAGTTGCTAAAATATATCTCCTGCTCTTTTTTGATCCTCTGTGCTCCTATCTGAATATTTCTAGTTGATACTTCAGAGAAAGAAAAGCAAAGAAGGCAGCAAAGGAAAGAGGAAGCAAAGTCTCTGTATCTTTAGGAACAGCCCTGAGTGGAGCAGAAACCCTGTGATCAATTAATCAACAAAGTTTCAAATTACCAATGTTCCATGCGCCGTGAATTATTTTCTCTTAGCCTGATTTATTGCCGGGATAACAGACTGAAGTTGTTTTGTCTGAATAACCAATTAGGCACTAGTGACCTTCTCTGCTCCCATAGTTCTTGCACTGATATCTCATTCATGGAGAACTTTCCGTATTTAAAAAGTGAAGTCTGAAATGATTGCACCCTTCCTTAAAAAAGCCTACTGCCATGTCATGTCGTGCAGTCAGCTGGGCCTCAAGGAGTTCCCGGTAGAGAAGAGGTGGAAGGGAATCTACGACCAGTTCCTGGAGTTCATCCATTCGGGCTGCAAAGAAGAAATGGAGGAGTCTTTTACAGGATTCCACATACAAACAAGCAAGGAGCTCCGGAAATCTCAGGAGTACCTCTTCTGCCAAAGGTACGAGTACTGCATGCCATCATTGCAACGGAGGATCCATCTGTGTAGACATAACAATTCCTTTCGTTCTATTAACCCCCTTGGTGTCCCACCTGCGATACCAATTGGGATTTGGCCTGCATGGTTTTCCTCCCTCACCTGCCCATATTTTCAGGGGGTCTGAGGATGTTTCCTGGAAGACAGAAGATATTCTTGAAGAGCTTGTCCAACACCATGAGCTGGGGTCACTACAGAGCTATTTAGAGAAGGTAAGGCTTGAAAAGATTTGTCTGTCTACTGAATACAGACAGAAGTCCTAGCAACTTCTGTGTGCTAATAGAAAGCAGCAGCAATAAAGTCAGCGACATCAAGAATCTTGTCTTAAATGTGTGTGAATACCTAAGTTGGTGAAGAAGAGGGTTTTCTTCCATGCTTTGTGAACATTAATTTTGTATGCAGGTGTACAGATCAGGGAAGCGGTGACAAAGCTTTATTCTTGGTTCTCTAACAGTGTCAGGAAATAACCAGTTGCTGGAAATGATTAATCTACTTCTGTGAACTCTTTAAGTTGTTTTTCACTCAGCCAAGCTTACCTTGAAGCCTTTGCCCTTTTTTGCATATCACAGCAAAGATCATCACAGCAGCAAGTTCTGATAAGCATATTTATTTCTGATAATGGAAGGAGAGTGGGCTTTTAGCAGTTAAAATAGACCAAAATTATAATCTGTCTTTCCAGGCTTGTTTTCCTTTACTGACAAAGGAAAGCTGGGTTGCCTTTCAGTATTACTCCTCTATTGGTGGCTTGTAAAACTTAATTTTTCTCTATCATCAGGCATTGAAATCTTCTCTACATCCACTGGGAAAGCTGCTGAAGGCCTTGACAATAGCTTTTCAGGCAACTTACTCTGGGATTGGGGCCAACAGACACTTGCTGACTATGGCACAAGAGGAAGTCAAGTATTATGCAAAGAAAATATGGGAGTTTTACCAGTAAGTGGTCTAAGACATTTCCAATGGATGTATGAAGTACATCATAGGGATAATTTCTTTATGTCAGGATGGTTTTATTTCGCATCACATTTTTTTGGGAGACTTGCTTCAAAACAGCGTTAGATAAAGAGATCCTTGCATTAACTAAGCTCTTATGGGCCTTGGAAATGTGTTACATCCATTGCTCAGTACACAAACCCAAGGGGTATGGCTTTAATGTGACTAAATATCATTGAGATATGGCTGCTTAATGAGCACTTACTTATAATATGGTTATTTAGATAAGCACAAATATGAGCAAGATAAGTAACAAGGGTAGTGAAGTGTATCAAAGCATGCAAGCAGTGGTACTCAATATCTGTATTTGAGTGAAAAATGATTTCAGCTTAACGTGCCTCAACTCAACAGGAATTAAGAACATTAAGTAAGCATGTGACTGAGGTTTGGCTGGTATGGGTAGTAACTCCAAATGGAGGTTGTACAGTCATGTGCTTGTGCCCATGGGTACGTAAGGACAGGATCAAAGCTATGACTGGGGCTGTGTTGCTGCTTGAATATTTTTTTTACCTCTACTTCTAACTACACTTGAATAAGATATTGAGTTAAAAAAAATGGATAAAAGGTCTTTTCTTATCAGTGTAGCCTTGAGTACTTGAGGAAGGCTGCCAGCAAGAGTTACTTGTCCTAGAGCAGTCTGATGGGAACTAGTCAAATTTGACTCAGTTCATCTGCTATATGTCAGTGCTGTGAAATGGAGTAGTAGAGGGAAACTGCATTTGTGAACAGTACAGCAGGGCTGATGACCTTAGCAGTGGTTGATGTGAACCTTCACGAGTTTCTGAGCTCAGTGCATACCTTGGAAATCTTCATTCACAACTCAAGGCCTTTCAGGTGCAGTGTGGGAGAGAGAACCAGTTTGCTCTGCTGTGCACCTGGCTAAGGTTTCTTCAGTGATGCATCTATGCTAAAACCAGGCAATAGTTCCCCAGTCCTTTTTTGTTATTAGGCAGTTTTGGCTATGAAGTGTAAAGATGACGATAAGATAAGTATGAAGATAAGTCCAAACTACTGTTTCAGAGTAGAATATGACCATACTCTAATGTTCATAGATGGATTAGAGAACTTTATCATGTGACTCATCACGAAACCTCATTTCTCTTAAGTGGAAATACAAACAGATGGTTCTCAATGAAGACTAATTAGGATTTCTGGAGTGATTGTCCTAGTCTTCACAGAATCACCAAGGTTGGAAAAGACCTTCAAGATCATCCAGTCCAACCATCTACCTATCACCAGTAGTACTCACTAAACCATGTCCCTCAACACAAAATCCAAACGTTCCTTGAAAAGAAATTATATTTTAAAGCACTTGTTCATTTCTGGCAACTTCTGCTTGTAATGAGAATGCTTTTGAATTGTGATACTTAGTCTGCTAATAGAGAATGGCTCCCGGAGCCAGAAATCATTCTGTAAAGCTCCATTAAACAGAGGTTCCAATGTAGAAGAAAACACAGTGACTACAGGCACAAACTATGTCTTCAGGCAAATATAACTTTGTTCTGCTTATGTTATAGGGGTTTGCTCCATCTGGCACTGGAACAGAAAGGTCAACTGCCTGTGAAATGTGTGGATGGAGAGGTAAGGTATGTGTCACCATGGATTGTTTAACCTGCTTGAACCTATGAGGTGTCTTCTAAAATGCAGTAAGTGCTAATATGATCTGATATGATTGCATTTGTGCATTTGACTCAGGTCTACTTCTCACACTTTTCTCTATGAGCTCAAAGCTTTCAGTGATTTGCAGGAGAGCAACTTTTCCTAATTGTGTTCTGTAGAAGAATAAAGGTGAGGGGATATGGAAGTGTATGGAACGCAGCCTTGCAAGATAACTCACATCAGATGAGGAAAAAGTCAGGTTTGGAAATAGCATGGTGCAGGAAATGTGGCAGAAAAGGTAGAAGACACAACATTCTTAGAATAGGAAGCTAGGAGTAATTGTGGGATACACTCAAGTGTTGGGTTTTCAGGAGTGGGTAGAGGTGTGTATATATATATTTTGTAGCTATCCAAACTTGGTCTGGATTTCTTTTCACTGTAATCTGCAGACATCCCTGTGTGGGATGGGTGAATTCAAAGGGTTGATGGAATGGTAAGCAGCTGGAAAAAGGCTTTATCTATGAAATTTATTCTTTTTTCCTTAAGAAATAACAAGTGCTCTTTGCAGATTTTGCAGTCTTAGGAGTTGTTTTCCTATGTTGGCTCCTGTGGAGCTGTATAGCTTTTAGTCATATCAAGATTACAGACTTCACTATAGGACTCACCTTTTCTTTTCTCTGCTGTAGCGACCAGAGGGCATACAGTGTGGTCCTTCCATTGATCTTGCCCTGCTTCTACCCTGAGCTTTTCATGCTCTACATGCTCTATCATGAAAGGGAAGATGATCTCTACTGTCAAGGGATTGTGGACCTAAGTCTATTTCCTGACATCAAGCTGCTAGAGTTTCTGGATGTACAGAAGTAAGTGACCTTTTTTTTTTACTTCAGGATGCATCCTACTGATGTCAGCTGTGAAGCTAAGAGCCAGGATAAGCTCTGATGACACTAAAGGAACGAATGTATAGCATGTTAGTTTCTTGACCCATTGTTAGCTTTGGCACTGAAGTCTTTCCTAGGTTTCCATCTGTAAGTAAAATCAACCCTCCATTCAGGTCAATGAGTCTGAGCTATTATTTTTTCCTGTAGCCATGTGGTTGAGCATAGAGGACTCAACATATTGCACCTGTAAGGCTTTCAGTGGGGAGATAATAACAATGAAGACTGACTGAGAATGGAGTTGGGACATAGGCATCTGCTTTCTAAACCTTTCATTTCTTTAATCTTATTTCAGACACCTTTGGCCTCTGAAAGACCTCACCTTGACAACCAACCAGGTAAGAAGTAGCCCTGAAAGCAAAATTTGTTAGTGAGATGATGTGGAGCTACTTGTTGATGCCAGTCAGATATGGAGCTTCACTTAAGCAAGCACAGAGGCCATGTCCTGCACTCACAAATCATAGTGAGCTGATGTGTGATGATTTAGTTATGATTTATAACTACTTCATATCAATAGCCCTGGGTGGGAATATGCATTCTGCATAGGATTGCTTTGTAGTGTTCTGCTCAGTGGCTTTTTCAAAGACATATGAGTTGGAACACACTTAAATGTCTATGGTTCCAATTCTCAGCAGTGACACTATATAAAACAGCTTTATTTTGCCCTCTTTGGGCAGTAACTGTGTCCAGCACTGAGGAGGCATGGAGTGGCTCCTGGAAAGATGCTCTAACAGAGGCACAACTCTTTGTCTCTTTTGCAGAGGCGGTCCCTGATCAAAGACAAGTGTTTCTTATCTGCCACAGAGTGTTTGCAGAAGTTGATGTAAGTCACCTTCTTTAACTTCTCACTCTCTTTCTTTCTTCCTTAGAAATTTCCCAGGTCATGATAGAACCTCTTGCTCTGGGCACGTGGACAGTGCTATGTGAGGGATATCTTGCCAGTATGGTGTTCCAAGATGCTAAAGTTAGAAAAGCAGAGATTGATTTAAGGAGCTCTGCTTGATTTATTGGCTTGAGGGCCAGTTTAGGGGATGGTGCTGCAGTAACAAGTGGGAATGAAGATAAAATGGTACAGGGAAGTGTGGAGAGTGACATCAGATGGAAATTCTCAGGTCCTTGTGTATTCTAACTATGGTTAGAGCCTCGCCATGAAAACCATGGTGACTTGGCTTTCACTGGGGAAAGCAGCACAGTCAGCATATACCTTCCAGGACGTGGTGGGCAACCTTATAAATGTGTTACCTGTATTATTCCCTTGCAAGAGCAGTTTTCTTGATAGAGCTGCCCAAAGAGATTCAGTCCACACCCTAAAATTTTACTTGAGTGACTCAGATAAAATGAAAGGTGGCATTAGGGATTAGGATGCTCATGACTTGTGAAGACTTGAGGTCCACCTGGACCCTGTTGATGCCTCCTGGTACCACCTTGCTGATTTTTTTTTTTCTTGGTGGAGCCATTTGAGATGATCAATATATTCTTTTTTGTAGTGTGAAGGACTGCTTAGTGTCTTTTTTTTTTTTAATGTTGCTAAGTGCTACTGCTTTATCTCTTGACCTGTGTATGAAAACATCTTTGACACAGCTGTTTTTGCACTGATAGCACCACAGTGGATCCCCGGGAAAAGCTGCTGATCCTCCAAAAAACATATGAGGAGATAGAGAGCACTGTGTCCCGAGTGGTGGAGAAAGACTACAAGCTCCCTATGGATGACCTCTTGCCCCTACTGATGTATGTTGTATCACGAGCTAAGTAAGTGGTGCTTTTCACTTCTCAGTCCCATGGCTGTGTACTAACTCAATCCAAGAAAGGGCATCTCTACATTCCAAGCAAAATAAAATTAATGAAAAACTGGGGGTTGTCTTTTAATGTGCATTCTGCTGAGATGCATTTGGGTTCTTGTGTCCTACAGTCTGACAGCTGTGGTCTAGTAGTGTTAGTCATGATATAACATGGTTAGGGATTTCCTGAGTGTCCATCTCTTGTCCAAGAGAATAGTTCAGTGCTGTCATGAGAAACGCAGTCTGACTGGCATCCAAAGTTATTATACAAAAAGTAGGAATATGAAGTTTTTGAAGGCCAACTGTTGAGGCTGTCACAGGAATTATCTGCACACTGGGTTGAGAGAGAGATGTGAAGGAAGAAGATCTTCAGAAGGAGAAAGTCTCATCACCTCCATTGCAGTGCAAATGTGCAAGAAATGTGCTCTGCTTACCTTGCCGCCCTTCCTGCAGATGTTAGTCCTATTAATTTTTTTTTCAAGGGGTTTGAAAGAGCTGTAGAAAGGCTGATGGGTAGTTGGTGTTATATTTTGAGAGTGAACGGATAAGGGTTTACTACTCACTGTCCTCAAACCTATGAGAAATCTTTTCACTTTTCTGTTCTCAGTGCGGCACTGTGGTTCAGTTTGGAGAGTAGGAAGGTCTTGAATACTGACCATCTAGTAATTAGGTTTTTCTCGTGTAGGAATGACTGTAAATATAACATTTCTGCCAAAGAGGCTGTGTCTGTGCTGCTTTTACTGGAACTGCAGGAACCTGCTTACATCCAGTAGAATGAAACTGCACTTTTTTTATTCTGGCAAGTTTGAGTCCAAGTCCTTGACTGACTTGGATGTTCTTAGTGTCCAAAAAAGGGTGAAATGTTTAAACTTGGAGCTGAATCTTGAAACTCAGAAGTTTTTTTTCTCCCTTTTGCTACAGTTCCATAGGATGATCCAGGTTTGTATGCTAGGCAGCTTTCTTGATTGTAGATGATGGAGGAGAGTAAGAGACTGAGTGCACACAATGGAGGACCTGACATTTTCTAATGACTGGGCATCTTTGCTGAGATCCTGTCATGCCAGGATATTTCAGGAACACTCAGCTTTTGGAAGATCAAGGTGCTGCACAAGGAATGAGCATTGGACTTCCATATCTGTCTCTCCCTCTCCGTATTCAGATTTCAGACACGTCTGTAAGTGCTGGTGCCCAGAGATTTGCTCTAGTTGTGGTGTTTCTTTTCTTTTCAGAATACAGCACCTAGGAGCTGAAATCCATCTGATCAGAGACTTGATGGACCCCACCAATCAAGGAGGATTGTACGACTTTCTATTAACAGCATTGGAGGTAAGAAAATGAGTTTTAACAGCGACAGTTACAAGTTGCTATAGGGAAGCCCTTCTTGAGTAGTAGGAACACTGATGCTCTCTACTCTCATTTAATTTTAGAGGGCTGTTTACATGCTTAGCACAGGTTATTTTTCCTTCAAGAGAATACTTTTATTATTAATTTATAATATGCAGACTTAATCTTTTATCTTGCCTTGGGGGGCACTGTAGTTCACTCTGTGCAAGAGACAAAAACTTGGCTCCAAAGCTCCAAAACTTTTCCTTAATGGGTTGCTCTCTTCCTTGCCCAGTCATGCTATGAACACATACAGAAGATGAGACTCCACCAAAGAGAGAACTGCCATGTGGTTCACACTTCCTGAGCCCCAGAACCAGCAGGGAGGCTCCTCCCTGCCACACTTTGACCAAACACTGTTGGATGAAGAAGCAATCAAATCACTGCTGCTCCAGCTGCCTTTAAAAAAGAAAGGACAGTTATTTTTCAGATGAGGGGTTCTTGCTAGGTTTTCTATTAGACTGTGTACAGTTATCAAGCACAGACATGCAAGTGCTGTGAGCTGAAAGCCTTCTATGCAACCTCGGCTTGTGTTGGAAAGTGGGGGAGGTTTCTTTTGCCCTTGTTGATTTCACTTTCCTGAAAACAGCAATACACCTCTTTCCCTTGAAACTCCATTTAGCTGTTTTCTCAGTTGCTGTGCTTGTTTTGTACTGTAAACAGACATAAGAGGAGATCATTTGACCATTTTCTACTAAATAAAGCCTGAATAATCGTCGTGATGAGACTCCTGGATGGTAGAAATGTGGGATGGGTAAGAGAGACTATCTCTGTACTCCTAAACAATCCATTCCTGGAGTGAGGTGGCTCTTCTTGCATCCCTAAGAGGAAGATCTTTCCTCTTCTTCCCTTTGCCAAATTCTGTACCTCTCCATTGCACCATAATGCTGCTATTGACTAACTTCTCTGTTTGAAGATAATTCTAAATGTAAATTTATACTTTGCAGACTCTTATTAAATCTCAGGGATATCACACTTGCACCTTGAAAATGCTGGTGCTGCTTTCTAATTCTGCAGGGGCTTGTGTGTGCCTAAAAGGTAAGAGATCTCAAATATTGGTGAGAGAACACATAAAAACATTTGGCTTCCTGCACTGACAGAGCTGCAAAAGCATTGGTTTTCCTAGATGCACAGCCTTGTGCTGACAGAACACCCACTGACACCAGTGGGGCACAATCAGATTAGAATTGGGCTAGTTTTTATTCTGCCTTTAAAAAAGGTAAAGGGATTTCGGATACGCTGTTACTCTCAGATGAAAGTACTAATATGTGAATTGTATGTTAGAGCTAAAGCTCTTTTGAACTAGATTTTAACGTGCTTTTTTTACTGTTTGATTTTTAAATCGTCCGGGTCTGTGACTTCAGGAAAACAAATCAAAACTCTACAGACTGTTTCTTCTCATTTGTCATAAGTATTATGCTTTAATAAATAGTACACTGGTTACAACAATTAATATATTGGTGTAAGAGTATCGTAATGTATGTTTTACAGTAACTGTATTTAAATAAAACTTTCATTTTTGAGAGATTCCAGGCTTGCATACTTCTTATTTCAACCTCATTGCTGTCTTCAGATTCTTGTGAGAATGTCCTTTATTTACTTTTTTTTTAACTTGAGAAGATCTATGGCTCTCTTACTGCCTTCATTATTCATGGGGATGGAAGAATTTGAACTGCCAATTAGTAAGAGAGACTGAACCAATAAACCCTTGTGCACCTTTTCCCTGCAGAATCAGCATATAGAACATAGCTTAAACTTTAGGCTAATTGGCTGCAATTAAACTCTTTTTCCTCACTGTCTCAACTGAGCTCGCTAAGCCTTAGCAGGCATTATAAAGGAGAGCTGTCACCATGTCTTTGGGTCTCAAGATGCTGTGGTGCAGAGACAGCGCAAGGGAAAAGAAAGTGAGAGTGAGTGGCAGTGACTCACCTTCCTTCATTTGAACACCTCTTAGCTACCCTACCATGTTGTCCCATCTTCTGATATGTTGAGATAGTGGTTTCAGTGTAAAAGCTTGACTTGCATTGACATGAAGTGAAACATTCAGCTAAACAAAACCTTTATAAAATTGCAGTGAATTCCATGGGTTTGAAGTTGCATAGCATGCAGTGAGACTGGAGAACACGAGACCAAAACCATGCTTTCCTACTTGTACACTGATCATCAGCTTTAAAATACTGTTTCTTATCTTTGAGATCTCATTCTTACATGGAGGAGAAGCTCCAGCTCTGTCTTTGAGAATGTAAACACACAGAAGTGAACTTTTTCATTTAATTGCCTAAAACTGGCTATTTCTCAGTCCAAATAAACACTCTGCCAGAAGGCTGAATCACAGACCTGTAGTCACAACTGTATTTAAAAAAAAAAAGTCTGTTTTCTCTATACTGCATTTTTCCATGCTTTGGATATTGATTTTATTTTCATTTTCAAGTACCATTTCCTACTCAAAATGCTGAACTTCTACTTACTACAAAATAGGACATGCAAAATGCATGCATGTACAAACTCCACAGAATTATCTAGAAAACAAGGAGATTTTGCAGCCTATTGAAGACTCCTACTAAGTTTATTTGTTGCTCTTACGACCAACTCTCTTTAAAAATTCAGGAAGTTCTTGATCAATAATTCAAGTGAGCCCTAAAGGGGCAACGTAAGGTAACAGTATGCAGCCATTTGTGCTTCTAGGCTTTCTTGCCAACCAGTAAAAGCAAGAGGAATACTTCACTAGAAATGCTTTTTAGCGCAAAGGTAGCATTCAGGTAGCAAATTGTGCTCTGTAACCATGCAGTAGTGCTATTTGTTGTTAAAAGCATGGCTTTTTAAGGAGATAGTACAAGGTTACTTGCTAGCTTCCCTGATTCATCAAGTCTGTGCTTGATAAAATATTGTGCCTTGAAATAGTAGAAATGAGGGAGTACATTCAAGCCTCCTTTGAGCTTGCGTGGTTCACACTGTTAAATTATTAACGATAGAGTTGCTAGCAGGACTTCATCTTCCTTGTATGCTAAATTTAGTCCTGCAAGCCCTGGAGCAATGTGAAAGCCAAGCATACCTGAGACTTTTAGCTCTAGAGATGCCACCGTGTAAGAAACCAGTAGTCAGCTTTTCCATATCTAAGCTACAGCTTTTGAGACAGCTTAGGCTTCAGGAGAAGCAATAAAAAGTCTAAGCTACACCTGGAAACAGGACAGGTCTTAAAGTAATTTACCTGTGATCTGCAATGATTTAGCTGGAGCCTGCAGTGCAGGTTAGCTATCTGCATACAGTGCTTTCAGCAGAAGCAGTATGCTGCAGACCACTGCAGTCCCAGTGTTCAGCTCTGCCACATGTAAGCTCGTTCCACAGAGAATTTCTGTTCCTCTTTCCCTGAATTCATACTCATCAGCAGGCCATTATTTATCAGAGTACAATGCTTTTTTTCCCCCTGTTACCTACGAGTTTTTTTCCTAATTATTCCAGATACTCAAACGCTCTAAATTTAAAAACTACTCAGTCATCTTAGGAATATACTCTCTCCCCACTCTATAGGAAGGCTCTTTGTACTTGAATTGCAACAGCTATTAAACAGGAAGGAGTCATTCTTCTACAAACACCCAATTTACAAAAGGTTCATTTTACAAATAAGAGAATAGGTAGGAAGTTACAGGAGTGCTGTGTCTATTGCTGCTTTCAAGTGATGGAGCAATGCCTCCGGAGGTGGGGAAAGCGACGTCAGGTCCAGTTTCTTGAAATCTTCATTTGCACTCAAAGATGTTAACACCTTCACAGTCCTCTTTAAATCAAACACTGCATGGAGCATACCCAAGGTGGAAATGGCAGCTTTTGGAGTGTTCTTTGATGAAGCTTCATCATCGAGGCCCTTTTCCAAGATAGAAATCCTGTTCTCTGCAATAACTTTGAGGAAATTGTAGAACTCCTTGTAGTCTATACCAGTGCAAGACTTCATGATCAACTAGGGGAAAAAAAAGTATTGAAATGGAAGCAACTTCTTCATGTACAGTAAGAATTACGGGACTGATTTTATCAAGCTACTAATTACTAATTACAAGTAACCATGTTTAATAGCTCATTATTTGTAGCAGTTCCTTGATAGCACTCAAATTCCTTACCTGACTTGAAACTTCAGTAGCCCCCAAGACAACACACTGTTTCTATGAGCTACTAAATGGCTGTGTTTTTATAAACTATTTTTGGAAGGTATCAATCTAGCAGCAGTATCAGCCTCTAGAAATAAACTTTATATCTGCTTCACACTTAAGATTTTGGGAACATACCAGATACAACACTGCTCATTAATTATGCCTTCTGAAAGCATCATTTTTGGAGACAAAGAAGCTGGCTGACATTTTTACCTTAATTTTTCTGGTTTTGGATTTGAATGAACGATAGTGAAACCAGTTCTCCTGTGTAAGAGTCTTCTACTTTCTGTTCTTTAAATGGATAAGCATCTATATTTATAAAAGGGGACAGTAACTACTACACTGATTGCAACCTTGATAGGTTAACCTTTCCAGGCTGGCTGTGGCTCTGGGCAGCCTGGTCTGGTGGTTGGTGACCCTGCACATAGTAGGGGGTTGAAACTAGATGGTCATTATAGTCCTTTTCAACCCAGGCCATTCTAGGATACTATAATAGTGAAGAAGAGATGCTGAAGCATTAGTTTTCAGACAACATCCTAATCTCCTTGACATAGCAAATATGCACTGATACAAGCCTTTCCCTATCATACTGAAGTAATACTTTGTTTCCCAAGAAATGAAGTTATCACCAGTTCCTATTTGCTTAGGAATCATATCCTCATTCCAGGTATGAGGTTAAAGATTGTGTGTCTCAGAGCTCTAATAAGGTGTTGCAATGTACCCCCAAAATACCTGACCCTCTAATGAAGAGTCAGACAGTCAGCAATATATTGTTATACCTGACATTGTAGGTGCCAGTCATCCATAGGGTCCTTCCATTCATTGATTTCTCTCTGGACAGCTGCTAATTCATCCTGCAGGAAGCACCACATTATAGCTACGTTGCAGCCATTCACCCAGTTGTGGTTAATAGAAATGGTATCCTCCTGTGGGAACAGTTTAAAGAATTATTAATCTCTATATAGGAAAATGTGACAGAACAGCTGTAACATCATTGCTGCAAAACATAAAATCATGCCCCTCCACAAGGGAAATGCTTCTTTGGCACCAATACCACCACTGTGCTGAAAGGCTGTTGCTTTCAAGTGTCCCTGAAAAAAGTTGTTTCAATCTTGGAATTGGAAAATGTCTCTAGCTCTTCTGTCTGAGAAAGCCTTTCATGGAGGCAAAGATGTGCGTGTTGGTGGTGTGGGGGAGCTAGGGAACAAGGTTGTTATTTTTGGTTTATAATCATTAAGACAAATGCTTTAGTATTTTCCAACAGCCATCTACAATTTGCAATTAAAAAACGAGATTTATATTAATAGTATCCTATTTCTCAATGACTAATAGCACCTAATAGGAAGTGCATAAGAAAACAAAGTGCAGACAGCATCTTCCATTTCTATACTTTCCTATTTTCTAGCAGTCAATAACAGAGATTCTGAGTTCAAGGTTCCTATTAGCATCATCTTGAGTAGTCACTGAGAGACTTTTCTTCTAGGAAACTCTCTACAAATTTTTGTAGCCCAGACTTACAGTATCCACAAAATGCTGTGGCAATTAAAGTTTGTTCTGATTCAAGTCTGATTATCTCTCTGTGTTATGAAAATGTTAGTATTGGTTATTCTACCAGGTTGTAAACTTGATGATGCCATCCACTGGGGATGAAAACTATCTCCCCTGCTTCCTGCACAATTTCCACAGGGGGTTGGCTTTGGTTGTAGCGAGGGTAAACACTCCTGTCCTGAAGACCAGGTGCAGTCACATCGAAGGGCAAGTTGCCATGACAGTCTTTCAGGTAATCCTCCTGCCCTGGGGGGTAGAGCAGCCATTTCTTCCTCCCACATATATTAGCTGACCAGCTATAGGAACGGAAGACATCAGCGTGGAATGGAGTCCTGTGGGACAAATGAGAAGTTTAAGTAAAGACAGTGAATTCATGTCTGCAAGAACACACAGAAGTCAACCTTTACTGTGGAAAACTGATCTCAAACTGTTTTCTTTTTTTAATCTTAACTGTTTTAAGTATTAATAGTCCACTGTATTGACAGACTACAGTACTGCAGCGTTTTATATCCTCTGTAGTTCTCCATCAGTTAATTTTGAATCTGTCATGTAAGTTTTTCAACAATAGCAGATCCTGTGATGTGAACTGCTGGAAATACTGAAAGTACCACCAAAGCTCAACTTAATCTTTCAACTGCAAAATACCTAACTCATTAGTGCCCCTCCAAGGCTTCTGCTGGCTCTGCAAATCACAAGAGCTTGATGATTCCCCAAGGCTTTTCTCCTCTAGAACAGTTTGTAAGGCAGCAGAAAATTTTACAGATTCTGTGGAAATTGTATTCGGGACTTTCTGCAGTGCAAAAGCACCTGAGCTGACTGAATAAGGACAGATCACATTCAGAAACTAATCATCTGCTTGAGAAACAAGACTGCTGGGTTCAGGTACAGCACTGTGCAGTATAGCTGTATTTTCTTCAAGGCGGAATGGTTTTAAACTGAGACAGAGGAGGTTTAGGTTAGATATTAGAAGGAAGTTTTTCCACACAGAGGGTGGTGATGCACTGGAACAGGTTGCCCAAGGAGGTTGTGGATGCCCCATCCTTGGAGGCATTCAAGGCCAGGCTGGATGTGGCTCTGGGCAGCCTGGTCTGTTGGTTGGTGACCCTGCACATAGCAGGGGGTTGAAACTAGATGGTCACTGTAGTCCTTTTCAACCCAGGCCATTCTATGATTCTATGATTCTTTTGCAGCAAAACGATATCCTTAAATACAGTGTGATAATACCCTGTAATATTAATCTTAAAAAAAAAAAAAAAGAATATGTAAAGATGGCAGAAACCAAGCTGTCTTACCATGAACCTTTAGGTCCCATGTAAACAAACCGGTAATCATCCACAGCTATAGCATCCCAATATTCATTCAGCCAGTCGGATGAGAAATACACAGGAGTTGTATAAACATCTTGCTCTGGGAAAGCTCTTAAAAAGATAACATATTGGACATAGGGCTTAGAGAAATGCAGCACTGTTCTTTCTACCTAAATTCCCAAAATCTAGAAGCAGAGACTTATTACGTCTCTCAGAGGCCATTAATACTTTGTTTCCTTCTCCCTTATTTCATTTACAACTCCAATCTCCATTTAAAATGTGTGGTTTTCTGCCTCCCAGGAAAGCTGTGAAGGTAAGCTATTTAGGAGAATCCTGATTATGGCAAAGACAGACCCTAATAAACACATTCCCTTTAGATGAGATGGCTGCAAGATTGGTTGTCAAACCAGATGACAGATTGAGGATATGAGGGCTAAGAGGGAAGCCAGGCTGTAGGATTTTAACAAGTGTCTGGCCTCTTCCCACAGTACATGATGCCCTTTTCCCACCAAGGCCACACGTGCAGATTTTGTGAAGCAAGCCACAGCTCTAGAGCCTATGTTAAGTTAACAGAAAAGGGGAGGTGGATTGACTAATTTCTTCTATTAGAAGTCACAGGCACATTCAAAAGTGAAAACCAGAACTGAAAAACAAAGAAGCTGGATTAGAAGCAGGACACATTTAAGGAGGAAGTTTTAGGTGAAAAGGTATAAAAGTCTTAGCCAGGCATGGACAATGCAAGCATCAAGCAGCAGGCTGGGGTAAAAGGAAAGCCTGCACAAGCTGAAGAGATTTAGTGACTGGGAAGGTTAGCAGAAAAGAAAATGGATACTAAAGGATTACACCCTTCATTTAAAAGACAAATGGAAAGGCAAATGCTCAAGAATGTGAGCTTCTCCAGGAAGCAGTGATCTCTTTAAGACTCTCACTGTATACAGTACCCAAGAACAGTGCAATACAGGACTGACATTACAGTGGCCAGGTGCTAACAAACAGCACTGTCAGCATTTGAACACTTGAGCAGTAAAAAAGACAAGTGTTAAGGCTCCACAGCAGCTCGCTGTTGTGTATGGCATGCAGGGGTTTTCACAGTGCTCTCTTACCTGCTCAGGTGCCAGTCCTTTAGATAAAGGCACCCTCGAGATGAACGATAGCCATTTTTAATGTACTCTTTCCAGTAACTTATGTACTCCTTGAAGGGGAGCTGCTCTTTCGGATTAGAATTGTACTCCTTGACATCACAGTTGGCCACAGGTACTATAGCCTCTCCTGAAATACAAACTCTATGAACTTAAGCAGGAACAGAAATACTGATGAAGAGAATAACTGATTTGGGACATGGTTTAATGGGCCATACTGGTGGTTGGTGAACAGTTGGATTAGATGATCTTACAGGTCTTTCCAACCATAATGATTCTGTGGTGCTGAAACTGAACTCCTTAACCTTCTCCATTGTAGAAACCTCTAAGGCCCAGACACTGGCTAAGTATAGCCCAAATATATAAAGCAACAATTGCACTCACTCCTGGTACCACACTTCTAGGCAAACATGATTCAGATCAAAAGACATTTACTGCCTTCATGTGATCTTCAGTTTCTTCTTAATAAATTGCACTATTTATAACTGCTACATGTTAAATATATCAGTAACTTACAGACTAATGACTTGTTCTGAGATTTTTCACTGTAAATGGATAATGCTTTCTTTTGTCTATTCAGTACATGTTGGGCTGTTCCCACAGTTAAGTCGGGCAGGTATACAAATTGGTGTGATTATGGACAGGGCTATGAGCAACCAGATCAACCTGTATGTGTCCTTGTTTATTGCAGGGCAATTGGACCAGATGGCCCTTAAAGATCCCTTCCAACTTAAATGACTCTAGGATTCCATAAATTAATAAAACTTTTTATTTCATTAAGGATATAAATTCAAGGTTAGAATCTGAGTGAAACAGAAAGTATGGCAAATGGATGCATTAACTTTGAAACAAAGTTTGTAGAATCATTTTGTTTTGCCCAATGGTTCAATTTTTAAACGAACAAAAGAAATTTTGTTTCCTTTTACATTCATTCCATCTACCTTCATTTCAATGAGGTATTAAAAATGCCATGACTTACCAAACTCCTGCAGCAGATGATCGAAATCAGGCTTCCCACCCCAAGTTACCCAATTCCTCCTGCTGCCCCAGCCATCAGTGAACTTTTCTGAGAAAACACAGGGCTGGTTGGGAATCAAATAATCCCGAAAAAAGTCTGAATAAGTGAACGATTCGATTTTATCAATGAAGTCAACGTGTCCTGTGGAGAACGTGCCCTGAGCCGAACTGCTGTAGTCACGAAAAAAGGCGGTGGAACAGGCAAATGTTGCCCTGTCCATGCAGGCAGGATGCTCCTCCAAGGCAGCTCGGATCAGATGCCAGAGTAGAAAAACTTTGCTTTAAAACATGCCTTGATTCTCTCAGCCTATGTCAGGTAATGTGAAAATAGAAACGTTCAGAGGCAAAGGAGGAATTTATGCACTATGCTGGGACAAATAGGTTCCACCATGCTGGAATAAACAGGATCTTCCATGCTATATAACTTTTAATGTAACAAAGCCAGGAATCACGCTGTGGAGATGCTGCTGTTTCCCTGTCACCTAAAACAGCGGAAATAATTGTGTCAGTGGGAAATCTCTTCTTGATGAAGTGCTGGGAACACACACACATATACAGAGGGCTTATAGAGGAAATAACTGTGCTGGGGCTGCTTTGTGAGGAGAGGAAACAGCTCTGGGAACAGAGCCTTCATGGAGGTTGGGGTGGGGAGGGGGGTGAGGGGGGGGAAGATCCTAGAGGTAAAATACGGCAAAACATCGATCAAAACAAACACACACACGCACAAACGACCTACAAAGGTTTAATAAAAAAGAGGAAGGTGGATGAGCACAGAGGAGCTGGCCCAGAACGCGGGGAAAGCCTTCAGAAGACAGCGGGCTCTGAAGGCAGCACGGCGCCGTCGGTGAAAAAGCGCCGCCATTTTGCGCTCCCCCCCCCCCCCCCAAGCAGCACCCGGACGCCATAGGACGACGCACACTTCGTCCCCCGTTGGGCTCACGGCTCGTCCACGCAGCGGATGGGTGAGGGGAGAGAGGAGTGGATACCGAGAGGCTGATACTCACCCCCGGCCCCCGCGGGGCGAGAGGCGAAGGGAGGAACGGATCTTCTCAGCCGCACCCGGAACCTCCGCGCCTGGGGGGAGGGGTCGGGGGGGAGCGGGTGAAGGGGTGCGCAGCGGCGCTCGGCTCGGCCAATAGAAGCGGGCGGCGGGCGCATGCGCAGAACGTCGCTGCGGGCTGCGCTGCTGCGAGGTGAGTGCGGGCCGGGCTGGGGCTGCGCAAGGATGGAGGAGGCGGGGAGGTGAGGGGTGTTTAGCCGGAGTTTGGAGCGGGTAAAGATGGAGGAGCGGGGTGGGGGTCTGACCTGCTTACGTGGGGGTAGAAATCACGGAGGAGGTGTCTCTGGCCGAGGGAAGATGAAGGGGTTTGCCATAGAGTCGTAGCAGGAGGAGAGATGAGGGTTGTAGTGGAGCCTGGCTTGGAATTGTTAGACAAAAAACAATTTTTATCTTCTCTTGGGTCTATATAAAAAGAAAGGGGTGTCATCTGTTCGCTGACTCAAAGGAGGCCTTGGGTATGAGGGGACCTTTAAGATTATACTGTACCAACACCTGTCTGCTGTGTTGTTTTTGGGTCAGCAGGTGGCTGTGTTATATTTGGGGTAAGAAACGGGAAGACTGTTTTTCATAGTGGGGAAAAGGGATGAGAGAGGGAAGGAAGTATATTTTTGTGGGTTTGGAGAGGTTCAGCTTAGGGTAAGGAAGAGAATAGTGAGCCTTGGAGGTGTCAGGTAGGAGAAGGGAGCGAGCTGTGGGAGGAAAGGTGGGGAGAAAGAAGGGCTCACTGCTGAGGTGGGGTGAGGGACTGTGCAGTTTTGGGCTCCTTACTACAAGAATGACACTGAGGCCTAGGAGCATGTTCAGAGAAGGGCAGCAAAGCTGTGAGGTGTCTGGAATACAGGTCTTAAGGGGAGTGGCTGTGGGGAACTGGGGTTGTTCAGTCTGGAGAAGAGGAGGTTCAGGGGAGAGCTTATTGCTCTCTGCAACTGCCTAAAAGAATGGAGCAAGATTGGGGTTAGCCTCTTTTCCCAACTAACACCGATGGAGCTAGAGGTAATGGCTTTGAGCTGTTCCAGGGAAGGTTCAGGCTGGATATTTAGAGAAATTTTTTCTCAGAAATAGTGGTAATGCATTGGCACAGGGCTTCCCAGAAGTCACTGTCTCAGAAGACATTCAAGAACCATGGAGATATGGCACTGAGGGATGTGATTTAGTGGGTATCTTGGTGTTCTTTTCTATCCTTCCCTGGAAGGAAAAAGAAGCAGGACTTAAGAAGTAGAGTTCTGTCTGTGTTTTGAAATAGGGGGTCAAGGCAGGGTCAAGATCAAAGGAGAAGCTGATGAGTGTTAATATAGGTGGTGCAGGTGCTGTTGTGGAAAGTGAGGCAGCTTGTATTTAATTAGATGCAGGAGGATTTGCTGGAATTCTGATCTTGAAGAGGGCTGCTTTATATCAGGCATACAATCTGATTTTGGGTGGTGCTGTGTGGAGTCAGAAGTTTGATTCGGTGATCTTTAAGGGTCCCTTACAACTCAGGTTATTCTATGGATAAGCCTCTCAGCCTTGAGCTGTCCTTTAGTAGGGATGTGTTGGTCTTTTGGAGCGAGGGAAGATGAATCTCACAGTACAGAGTTACTGTGAATCTTTACCTGTTGTTTTTCTGGGTGGGTCACCTCAGAGTACATTGTGTCTTGTAGCACCGTTAGGGGAATGGCGAAGTTACAAACTTGGTGGGAGCAGCAAGTTAAACCTTTCATTAAAAAGGACTCACTACTTGACAGTCCTTATAAATGTTCTTAAAATAAAGGTTGCTGTGCTAACAGAACTGTTAATATTTGTGAGATGGTATGGTTTGGAAGTAAACCATCAAAGATGGAAGAGCTCCATAAGATTGCTATGAAGGAGGACCAAAAGTAAACATCAGTACATTAGAGACATGTGGAAAAGAGTTTTGCAGTTAATTAGCAAGATGAGAGGGATCTGTGACTGAGTTCTGGAGGCTGTGAGGTAGGCACATTGTGAAGGGATGATTTGCTTATGAGCTGACAGCATCTTCTCAGTGCGTTGCAGCATCTCCTCACACCTGTGGCAATTAGTAATGCTTATATTTCATTAAGTGATCTGACAGCACTTCGCAAGAGAAGGTGAGTCACCTTCTTTTTATAGAATCAGCCACCACTCATATATTAGCTAAAGAATTTAGGCAATGTTGTGGTGACACTGTTGGAAATAATCCCCGTCTCATTACTGCTGATCCTAGTTCTTGCTGTTTGTGGTAGTGCACTCTGTGAAGGGCTGCTGTGTCAGAGATGGAGCAGAATGTGAGTAATGTGCTGATAGGAGAAACTGCCTGGGTTATCTGCTGGGTGGACGAAAGTGTAGGCAAACTTCTGTTTGTTCACAAAGCATGAAAGAATTCATTGTGAGTTCATTTTAGTTGGCTCTTCCTCTTCCACTGTATAGAAATGGAGCTTTCTAAGAAGCGTAACTCTTGTAAAAACAATCAAGAGTTGGCTTATGAGATGGACAAATAGAAATTTCCTTAATATTAGCTCAAGGAGGGCACAGTTACAAAAATACTAGGATGACAGTATTTCTAGCAGCTCAGAAGCTATAATTGCAAGTTAGTACCCATCAGAGATGCATAAGATGCAATATACAAGCGTCAGAGGAAAAACAGATGTATAATGCTTTTTTCCCAGCTGATTTCAGATGGTTGTGCACATCTTTATTTTTGTTTGATGCTGTTTAAATTTGTCACGTTTTGATTAAACTCCATTAAGTCTTGTGTTAAATTAATAGCTCACTGTTGAATGCTTTTAAACAGCAGCAGTGTTGTGTACCATGATATCTGTTTTGCTTGCTGTTGAGTAAAATAATCCTTGGTTTTCCTCATGTGGATTTTCATTTATCTTATGTTTAAATTGCTTCTCTGAGGGGAGGGGGGGATTAAGTTGTGCAGAGCCACTGCAAGTTAAAGCATGATTATGTTGGGAAAAATGTACTGAAACAATAGATTTAATTAGTAAAAAGGTTTTTGTGTGGAAATCCTAGCCTCGGGCACAAAAAGAAGCTGACTATAAGGCAAAGCTTCTGAGCTCTCAGGTGAGTCAAAAGTCAGATGACTCAAGGCACACACATATATATACACCAGTCAAGTGACTTTGTTTCTTCCTGTGGTCTGAGAGGACTTTTTTACTCTTAGATCCAGGGGTAAGCACACCTTCTCTGTTGGATACATGTAGCTTTATTTCACCTGCTCTCTTGGGCTTTGAAGAGGAAAAAAAGAAAACATTTTACGTACAGATGGATAGATTTGTAAACATAGCAGTTCCCAAAAAACTGTCTGAGGTTTCTACAGCTACAGATAAAGGTAAGGAACTTGAGAGATGATTTAGAAATGTATACTTGAATGGCACAGCTGCAAGACTGTGTATGTTTTTACATTTATACTAGTCATGAGCAGGCTTCAGAGAATGTGCTGTTTTAGCTGGGTGTTGGTGATAGTTTGTAGGACTCAGCCTGTGAAAACAGGCTCTGTGCTGAGATTTTACACAAATTTAAAGAGCTGCTTGCTTGTTAACTGTTTCTCCTTGCTGTGGCTATGCATTTGTGAAGATGATTTGCTGTTAGCAGAGACTAGGAGTTGTTTCCCAGTTGACACTGTTCTAATGTGCCTGTCCCAGCAGCTAGGGCTAAAAAACATCCTTTTTGCTTCCTGCTTTCTCTTGTGATCCTCTGCAATGTATAACATCTTTCAGTGCCTTGATTTCTTTATTATTTTTATTTAATCTCTATAAAATAGAGCCTCAGTGGAAGAATGTTGTGGACAGCATGCTGGTAGTTGGATTTTTCAGGGAAAGGCATAAGTGGCAAATTTCATGCTTTTGAAATTGAAGAGGTGGTAGTGAGGTCCTAAACATGACACACTTGATGGGTAGGGAGGCTGTTGATGTGGTGTTTGTTTCAGTGAATTTCATTTAACTTTGCAATATGTTTAGAGCATGAGAAGCTTGAGGATGAAATACGAGATGTTGATTTTGGTTTACTTTTTGTTGGCTATATGTTACTGTTACCAGTACTTCTGAGAGAAGCCTAATGTTGCCTAAGTGTATATGCTGTCTTACAAGTGTGCTGAGTGGGTGATAATTTCAAATCTTTGAATGTGTGATATCAATGAGGGAGAAGATATCTTTGAAAATGTTTTACTGAATTGCAGAAACCAAAGTCAGTGTCAAATCCAGGCAGTTCCAGGCAGTTAAAGCTCTGTTTGTAATTTGTAGTGCCTGTTTAACAAGGCTGTAATATGGTTTAGTTTCAAGTGTCAGTGATTTTAATAGTAATGTAACTTTTATTCTCTTGCACGCATACTGATGTAGTTGTCAATTATGCTTATAGAAATTACAATATCAGTCTGGCAAGGGGTTTTGTAGAGCTCTAACTTCTCATTTATTGTGCCATTCAGGTAACCGAGTACCTTGTGATAATGCTATCCATCAATCTGCAAATTGTGCTATAATGCGTTCAAGACTTTGAGAAGAGTAAGAATGAATAAGCGAGTAATTAAATCACCACTACGTAATGGTTGTTCATAAGGAATTGAGTCATGGAACATAACTGGTCTTTAACACAATGAAAAACTAGAACTGTGAAGGAGATGTTGCAAGAAACAATCTGACTCTTTGGGTACAAGAAATATCTTTGGGAATTTGGGAAGAGGTGCACATCCAGATATGTTTCATTTAATTTACTATTGCAAACTTGAGCTTGTTTGCTTTAACCAGGTCAGGCCTGAAAGCACATGACAGCTTTGTCTTTGTCTGCTTGGATTTGAGATAGTAGTGAGCAAGCCTTATGGGATTAATTTTGCATCATCAAGTAGCATCACAGGCTCCCAGGAAAACGTGGGCTGTCAGAGGTGTGGTGAAATTGCCATTGCCCTGATGTTGTCAGTTTGCTCTGAGCTGAGCAATCAGTTTCCTTGGCTCTTTTAAGCCTCTGCCAGTTCCGTTGCTTGCTCTGCTATCATACATATTGAATTGTTCTATGTGCCAGGCCAGCAGCACTTCTTCCCCATACCTCTATGGCATCTTTTTTATCTGAGTATATTTATGATTTGATCTGGGAATATGTCAACTAAGCATTGATAGCTCAGAGTAGGAGGAGAAGGACCAGTTATTTCATGTCACTGTCATGGGTTTGTGTTGATGGCCTCATGTTGATGCTTTCTGAATTTTCTTTGTCCCATGTGGTGATGGGGTGGGGAATGGAAGACTTCTTACATGATAGCTTTCCAGTAAAAAGGAGTATGTGAAAGACTCAAAGTTGGTGAAAACTTTGTGTGTTGCTGTTATTGGTAGGTTCTCCACCATGCAAAATGATGAACATAGGTGCATGAATGCGGAGTAATCTAATTAGAAAGCACCTGCCCTCAGAGCAATATCCAATGAGTGAATGCAGTGCTCATTTGAAGTTGATGCTGTTGTAAATCACATGCTGAAACGTAAGGAGAACATTCTAAAAGGGGAGGCAGTGCTGTTATGGAGCAGATGATATTACTGGCAGCCCTGTTCAGAAAGGGTGAGGTGTTTTTTTGTTTGTTTTTTAGAGGGAAATAGTTAGGAATGGTTTCCAAATTTTGTAAACCATCTGCAGCAGTTTTCAAATCTGTGTTGTGTAAGTACTCAGAGAGATATAGTACTGGAAACCAGCTGTGGATAGGATTCATTATTTGAGTGTTTGTAATGTTAGGTTTTATTTGCTGTTAAGAATTCTCACCTAATTTTTTTCACTTTTTTTCTAGTTTCTTTTTCTGGCTTTGAAGGTGTTGCTGCTGTGGAAGAGAATCTGAACAGCGAGCTGATGAACGAAGACATCCGTATCCATAGCTGGCCTTGTTCTTACTACTTGGACACCAACAAGCAATGGGTCTCTGGCAGACTCTCACTGACCCCTGTTGCGATCAAATTTACAGCTGACAAGACTGGGGAGGTTTTGGTCAACTTCCATCTTTCTAGTATCAGTGAGATCAAGAAGGAATCGTCAAATTTGATTTTCAGCTCTCTTACCATCTTGGAGAAGAACACCAAGCACTGGTTCAGTTCTTTGCAGCCCAGCAGAAATGCGGTGTTCAACATCCTTGAGCACTTCTGGAGGGAGCAGTTGCTGTCAAGTGAAGGCACAGGAGCAGAAGCAGCAGCCTTGCAGACGACAACAAAAGGAAAGGAACTGACTGGGTTATTGACTGGGTCACAGAAACGGTTGGAGGATACAGCAAAAGTGCTACATTACCAGGGCGAGCAGTTTGATAACATCATGAGAGGACTCAACAAGATCGAAGGGGATATGGATGTGGCAGACAGGTATGGTACTGTGGCATCTTCTGCACTAAGTAGTGGTTGTGGGATTGTATGCCATAAAAGAGAGCTACAGAAGTCTTTAAGAAACCAAAGCGTTGCTTTGCAGTAGAAGTTTAAGCTTGTGATGGTCTCTCGTCGATCTAGTTCTTGTTGATATGTTGAGCAACATCTTGATATTGCCTCTGTATTTCTGTCTTTCCTCCTATCTAACATTTCTTCTCCCTGGATAAATTATTTCCATGTGTGTCCTCTGTCTTTCAAATGACTTTTCAAGCCCTTCTGAGTTTCATTTATGATTGGCAGAAATGTTCATCTTTGAGAGATCTCAAACAAGTCTTGTTTTGAGAAAATTGAAAAGTAGTTACAGGAAAGATACAAATTAATACCCCTGCTGAATGACACACTCTGGATTTTATCACGTGACCTAGAATATACATAAGTGTGAAATATTAAAAGTTTAGTTTCTTTCCTAAGTCATGGAATAACCTATGTTGCTGTTACATAATGAACACAATCGTGGTTTGGCTTTTCTGTTGGTTTGTTTTGTTTCGTTTTTTTCTCCAAAGGAAATGATGAATGTGGCAGGAGGTCTCCTTCTTGGAAATAGTTTCCTAGAGTTACCAGGTGACAGCCTCAAAATAATCTTTGGTTTAGCTAGACTGCATGCCTTTTTCTGTGAATTGAAGTCAACTCTTGAGGCTGCTTTTGTATGCAAAGTGTGTAGTTGAAAGCTTTGTATTTGCCGTTAGGGGCAGCAGTGAGGACTGTGTGGTGCAGGTGCTGTCAGGGAAATGGCTGTAGATAGAAGGCAATGATTTGTGGTAATCTCAGACACTGGGTGACTAATTGTTTTTGAAAACAGAGTCTTAAGCATTGAGCTTAGGCAACAGAATGGAGCTCTGGAGAACACTTAAGATGTGTGTCTTTGGCTGTAGCAGAACTCATGAGTAGTGAGTGGTTGGTGTCACAGAATGTTTCAACTTCGTTATTTAATGACTACCATTTAAAGTGAATTACTCTATGCTATTTTGTGTGTAAGCTGGACTCGATAGCAGTCTAAAATAGACAAGATTAGTAGTATTACCATGTTTGAAGACCTGAAGCTATGAGTGTCTTTGTGGCAGCTCTGACACCTGCATAAAGAAACAAACCCACTAAAAGTTCAAACTGGTTGTTCTTGGAAGAAGCATTTGTTTTTAGAAAGATACGTCTCAAGGAAAGTGATTTCACATTGATTTTGGTGATACTCCTTGTGCCCTTTAATGAAAAGCCAAGACAACGGAAAGCTTCAGCAATAGGTTTTAAAGTTTTGTAGCAATAAACAAAGAGTAGGAAAATAAACAGCTGCTCATTGTTTTTGGAAGAGGGTTTTGTTTTGGGTTAAGATGTGCTGGGAGGTATTGCCTGGCCTGGTGAATCCTGAAGAGCTAAATGCTTTGATTTTAAAAATGGAAAAATAAAGGAAGACATTGACCAAATGTTAGATGATGCTTTATTTTATCTGAACTGTGTGGGTTTGAACCAATTTCCTCTCAGACTAACACAAAGTTGGGAGTCATAAGCCAGTCTGCTTTCCCTCATGCTTTTTAGGGAATTCTAACACTTGTTTTAGAATACATTGTGTATGTAGCTTGATTCAGTAAATCCATTCCCCCTCCCACTCCTGACTGAGGGTCTTCTGGTAAACAGATGACATCTTTCTTCATCTTCCTAAACAATGTAGGAAATGGGTATGTTCAAAGCTCACTTGATTGTTGCATGTTGGCTAATTCAGACTATTAACATAATTAAGTGTGCAGGCGTATCTTATGTCTCTAACTCTTGCAAACTTTAGAAACTTACTGAGAAATAACCATATGGATGAGATAATTCAGGGCCATTATACACATGCAAAAGACTTCGTGCAGACAGGTATTAAGAGGGAGCAGATTTCAGTGTGTATTAGTTAAAGCTTTTAATAGCAACACCAATATGATGGGGTTGTCTTTGATAAAACAAGCCAGGCTCCTTTTTCTGTTTTCATATGTTTCAAACTTTGATTAACTTTGTGCCTGTATGTGTGGGCTTTTTTTGGATTATTAATTCTATTCTTTGTGTGTGCCTGGGTATATACAGCTGCTTTCAGTGGAACTGTGTGCAGATAAGCAGAACAGAGTCTGATGTGCTAGCAGATGTTCACAGACCAAAAATAAACTGATTCCTTATAAATATATTGCTATGAGAGGACAAGGTACTGTGGTTGCAAATTTTCATTTGTATATAAAGACTGATGTACTGGTTTGTTGATACAGGGAGGTGACTCCTCCATGGAAGGCCAGAGAAATTGGCTGGAGCCTTTGTCAGGGCTTCACAACAGAGAAATCTTGACTGTAAATCAGACATTGCACGGCCAGGAAGTTGGTCCCTTGGGAAAGGAGGGAGGGGAAAATGAGGGGATAAAGGGATAAAAATTAAGGCTAAAACCTATCAAGAGTAAGTTACCACAGTGTAAATAGAGGTTTAGATTTGTCACACTGCAGCTGTTCTCAGTAAGTAAACACACGTGCTCTTTTCTCACCGTAAATGTGATGAGGGAAGCTTATATTGCAGTAGGAATTTAATGACTTCTCATACGTTTGGACGCAGGCATAAGCTGTCATTGTCCTGGAATACCTTGTTGTAACTCTTTTATTAACCAAGAGGCCAGAAAATGCACTGTGCTCTGTAGGAGTGAGATCAGGTCAGTTTCTGTTTAGTTACAACATGTAAGTCAGTGCATGGCTTTTAATTTGGAAGATGCTGTGAGCTAGCAGAGCTTAAAGGGTTTTTTCAGTCTTTCTCCATGTTGAACTTAAGTTGAACCTCATAGTTTCAGGATTCAGCCCTAAATCTGTGACACTGTGCCATTTCAAATTGTGTTAGTGCAGAATTTTGTTACGTCTCTTTCAGTGTGTCTTTTTTTCCCCTTAAGGAGTGTCACAGCATTTTCAGAGGGCAGCAGAGAGCTCCCAGACCCCTTGCTCATCTTGCATGCTGTCAACATAAATATACGATGTCCATGCTCTAGCTGGGAGTATACTGTTAAAGCAGTTCATTCTGCCTCTGTCTATGTGGTTTACTCCTAGGGTGCTTTCTTTTCTGCTTTTTCTTGCAGATGGATCTCTTTAAGTAGGTCTGTTTAGGAGCTGGTGCATAACTTTGGCCAGTAAACAAGGGGTTCAGTTAGTTTCCACTTTCAGATGAAACTATGTTGACAGTCAAATTAAACAGGACCTTAAAATTGCAAAGTCTTTTGTAGAGCCATTCTGATTCTCTCGTGGAAATTGAATCATTATAAACAATATCTTGAGAGCATCATTGTGATACGTATTTCATCAGGCAGTACCTTCCGTGTGAACTAAATAAAGCTGACTTTCCAAAACAGCAGTGAAGCAGAAATACTTTATATTTCAGCCCAATAAGGCTTGTGTCTCTAGGATTTATGACAGTAAATAGTCTTCTTTAGTAAGGACAGTGTTTTGTTAAATTGCAGTTTGGCTTCATTAGGAGCATCTACTGTAGCACCTGCCTGGTCATTGGCAGGGTTGTTAGAGCAGTGGAATGGAACCAAATCAAATCAAAATCCGCTTTTCATTCATTACCCCTTTTATTTTTATTTTTTCCTGTGAAAAGGATGCTTAGGAGGCATAGACCTGATGAGATTTGTGATATTGATCTTCTTTGGGACAGTATCGCATAAAAGGATAATGGGCCAAGCTGACAGAAAATGCAACAGAGGGATCATATCCAGCATCTCACAAATTCTTCCCTTAGGTGTACATAAAATGCACATAATGCCTTTCTTGTCTGCATTTGTTGAGCCACTGCTCAGAACTTCGTACTCACTTGTTTGAGCTGGCAGTGGGAATTTGGGACTGGGGGAAAAGTGAAAGGCACCAGCCTATGGGATGGACGTAGAAGGGAGTAGTAAAAGGCAGCAGCAATGATGACCAAGTGTGGAAACATTGAGCTTAAAGGCAGTATTAGCTGAAGAACAAATGGTTGTAAATTGGCCCGAATAAACCCAGTTGGAAGTTGGATTTCTCACTTCTGAATGGTGAGATTCTGGGATCACTTTCCAACGTGTTGGCAAATAAAGGAAAGCTGTTGTTGAAAAAGGATGGATTGTGGTAAGATGTGAATAGGATTGAGAAGCAAAACAGTGGAGGGCTGGAATCAATATGAAGAGTTGTTCATAGATGCAGTAATTTGTGGGTAGCACAGCTTTCCTACTGGCTTTTCCCTTCTAACACTCTCTTCTCTTCGCTAGGCTGTTGACAGAACTTGAATCTCCTTCTTGGTGGCCATTTAGCAGCAAGCTCTGGAAAGCACCATTGGAAACGAAGCCAAAGGAAACTGCCACAGTTTCCGATTTGAAGAACCAGGAAGGAATCATAATTAGAATTCCAGTTATTATCACCCACAGAACAGACTCAAATGTGAAGCCAGGAAAACTCACGCTCTTCGCTTCTGGCCTGGAAATCAGTGACTGCAATTCTCAGGTCATTCACCGGTTTGAATCAAAGGATGTGGATGATATCAAAGTTCACACACCGTATGAAATCAGTGTCCGTCAGAGGTTTATTGGGAAGCCTGACACCTCTTACCGCCTCTTGTCAGCAAAGATGCCAGAAGCAATCTCTGTCTTAGAGATGCAGTTTAGCAAGAAGATACAGTTTTTAGAAGATGCTCTCGGATTTGTTGGTGCCAGGAAGTCTCCTCAGGTAGATTTTGGCACCTCTATTTGGCAAGCAGGTATGTGACAGACAAAACGATCCATCCATAATTGCTATTGCCAGTATGCAGTGTTTCTAAGTGGCTTTCAAATTCTGAGTGGGCTATAGTGTTTATAAGGCAAGTCATCTCTTACCCCCAACTCAGTGGTGAGGCCACACTGGTAACAAAACAGAGAACTATTAGTTGACTTCGTGCCCTTTTGCCAAGAGAACAAGGGTGAGGCTAGAGCTACCAGAAGCGCTGGGGATATTTGAATATGATTGGATTTAGTTTCTCCCAATTGCACTAGCAAAACCTGTGACTCCAGATGCTGAGGCTGAGGTGTCTCTTGAGGGCCTGACAACTAGAATATGCCAAGCTGTCTTTAACACTGTAGTCTCAGCTGGTGTTTTCACCAACTCCACAACGGTTTGTGAAAGGATTAACTTAATTTGAGTTTCAGCTATTGGGCTGTGTTTTAACTTTTGTGTCATTCTTTTTTCCTGTGGTCACCAATTCAGTATTGTGCTACTCTGGGGAAGGGTTGTTAGAAACCCATTCTCCTCTTTTGAGTGTGTGCTTCTGAGTCCTCTGCTGTTACTATTTTTCCTTTGGCAGTTTGCAACTGGAAGTAACATTTAATATAAAAGGTTTATGACAAACTTCCAGTCCAGCGAGTTTTCAAATAACTTAAAAGCCAGCATTTTTATTTCATAATAAGTGAAAATAAACGTATTTATTTAAGAAGTTCCATTGTTTGGATTTAGGAGATTTTAGGTTTCAGATCAGGTGAAGGCATAGTTAAAATCACTGTTTAAAAAAAAAAACAAACAAAAAGCAGGTGGGGCTTCAACTCCTTCACAACAGTAAGAACAAAAACCTTCAGCTATTGCTACTTCTAAAATCTTGGGAGAGTTGTGTTTTTGTTCATTTCTTGTTATCCAAACCTGGATTCATTTGCAAAGCTGATAAATTTTTGTCTGCTAAGGATTTATTTCTGTCAACATGTCCAAATCCTTTTTTCTCCTTATTGTTAGTGACCAAAGAGCAAATCAGTGGATGGATTTATTCTCAGTAAATTAAAAAAGTAGAAAAATTGCTAGACTAAAACAATAGGCAAAACTAATTATAAGCACAAAGCTACAACTGGATTTCAGCAGGGAGGATCATGTTCTCTTGTTGACGAGTCATCAAGGGCCATAGCTTGGAAAAGCTTGTTAATTTTTAGGGAAGTCAGTCTCTGGGCATCTGGCACTGAAGTGTTGGCACAACAGCTTAGAGGAAAAACAACCTGCTGGTTTCTTAAGCACTGAGTTATTCCAGCAAATTGGTGTTCAGTTCCTGATGGTCTTAAGCCCGGTTACATAAAATAATTGGTTATACAGCCCTACTGTGCTTAATTTCCCCACTGCTCTGCTCTGTTTGCATCTGAGTCAGTGAGTCAAGGATATTGCTCTCCTACCCCCACCTGCATTCTGGCTGTTTAATTTGGAAATGCCAGCAAAGAAAACGGGAGGTTATGGAAATCCTGACTTCTGCAGCTCCACCAAAACGCTTGTTTGTTCCTTCCCAGGAGACGGCTGCTGCCTGCCTGCTGTCACTAGATGGCAGTCACGGACTGTGCTTTACCCAGTGCTTATTTTCGATGGCTGTTCACATGTTGCAAGTACAGATGATGATGGTTATTATTGATCTGATTTGCTGCTAAAAGCAGGGGGGAGTATTCTGTGTTATGCACGTCTGCCTTTGAGTCTGCATAAATTGTGCGTGTGATTTCAGGTAGCAAACATTGATTCAGAGGTGTACTGGAGAAGTAGAGATACAGCAAAGTGGCTGGTAGTGTTCTCTGCTGCATACAGTGCAGCTAAGGGATGTGAACATTACCACAACTGTCATAATCTTCTCTAGATCCTGTCTGCTTATATGAATCCTGCCTTAAAGCTGTGCATGTTGCACATTTGTATAAATAACTGCAACAAAACTGTTTTCCCTAAAAGTTTTGGCTTGATTTCACTCAAGCACTTCACAAATTCCGATTCTTATACACACTAGATTATCTGAAACGACTTTCAGCTACTTTGCACCTCTTTCCTGACCGTGTTTGTGTGTGTTTGTTTTTGGACCAAGCTGCAAATAGTGTTTAAATGCTGGAGGGAGCACAGAAAGGATTGTTTTGTAACAGAGGTTCTTCTGTATAGATTAATTCCAGTACTTTCCTCACCAGTAATGGTTGATAACAGTTCCCCTAGACTAAAAGGCACAAGAAATCTTACAGTGTGCTTGCACTGTAGCTGTCTAGGGCAGTGCTGTCTTAATCCTGTAGCTGGAGACTGGCATTTACAGCTTTAGATCCCTTTCAAAGCTGCTGCCTTTTCCCTGCTTAGCCACAGTGACTGTGTTTTCATTCTTAGGAGTTTACAGCACTTTGCTAGTTACTCTTGTGGATGTACCAGAGCTAAACAAAATTGCTTTACTGCTTTTTAAATATTTCTGCCTCTTTATTCATTCTCTCCTTTTATTTTGTTTTGTTTGATACTAGAAATTGCTGAGAATCGTCAGATCTCATTCCCCTGTTCATTCTTTCCATGACTTTGTCGTGTCCCCCTCCTATTCTTGTCCTCAGAGCTTAATGGGAGTGAAATGAACAGATTTTTTGCCTATAATGAAATAATTAGTGTGCAGGGACACTCAGCTGATAAGAACCATGCAGAATCTTGTCTGGCTGTTTGCTGCCATGGAAAGGTCTGTCATTCCCTCCCCAGTTTCCCTTTTGAGGGAGCCCAGGACAATAACATACCATAAGCAGTGTTTTTTCAGTGCCTGGTTCCTATCCCTTCCAAGTACAAAGAGCATTTGCACAGGGTAACATAAGTACAATGAATGATTTGCTTGTCTTAAACCTTGACGGTGTCTGAGTCTAGTGACTCTCAGACTGATAACTGAATATGTCTAAGGATTAGGAGCTTGCAGTAATTACTTGAGAGGGATTTAAGGTTTGGTACTTTTGATTTAGATTTTGTCTCTGTTTTCATGGAGAAGTAACACTACCCCAAGGCAGTTAGGTGAATGCTGTCAGCCAGCCAGCTGGGCACCAGCTTGGGCCTGGCAAGGAGCTCTGACTTGTGACACGCTTTCTGCCCTGATGTCCTGAAGATCTGCTGTTGTTGTCCTGCACAGGTCAGGCTGTTTGCTTGCAGGTGGCAGTAGTAGCATTAGCTTCCCTCCTTCTCAGTGCCACATTAAGTGGGAGCACTTTGGAGATGTTTGGAGTGCCTCTAGGAGCCAAGATGTGCGTCTTGGGTGTTTCGAACCCATCTGCATCAAAAATAACAACCTTTCCTTGCAGCACGTCCCTGCTACCCCACTGGGCAGTATCAGATAGTGCAATAGGAGCTGATGCTTTAAATAAAGGACAGGTGGCATGTTACACCAGGGACTGCATTCATGCTGCCTAGCTGGGGGTGGCTGTTAGCGTCAGTGTTGCCCTTCTGCTTCAGGGGTTCACTGGTTTCACTCTTTGGCTCTGTCTGTAGTCCATCATTTTTAAATTCTTTAATTAAAAAGATTAAAAAGAAGCAACGGGTGGAGATTCTTAGTTTATCTGATCGTAATTGCATTGCTCTTGCTTGCTGTCTGTTCATATGCATGTTCACAGCCCAAAATGAACTCATTCTTCAGGTGCAGCCTTTAAGAGGGGTCTTTCAGCAGCGTGCTTACTTTCAGTTTGGGCATTGTACAAGATACAGCTTGAATCCTTTCCTGGAGAACTTGGTTCAAAAAGCAAGGATGGGTCTGGTGTATCTGAATGAGCTTGTCCTCTTGCAGACTGCTACAGAGCAAAGTTCAGCCTGTTTGGTTCTGCACTAGCGTTCCCTGTCAGAGGATGGCAGTCTTTGACCATGGGAATTTCTCTTTCAGCCACAGGACTCCTGGGAGGAGTGGTGCAGCCCAGCTCTCCAGTGGGAGGCAGAGAGGGAACGGACAGTGACCAGGTTCAACTGCAGAAGCATGAGAAGATCTCTCAGGAGGAGGCAAAAGAGCTTAAACAGGTATAAGTCAAGATAACTGACTTGGTTTGCTCCCTCCTTATCCTTAGCAGTGTGCATTTTCTCCCTTCATCAGAAATGTAGTCACAGAATCATAGGGATTGGAAAAGGACCTCTGGAGGTCATCTAGCCCAACACTCCTGCTAAAGCAGATTCCATGGAGTCAAGTAGTAGTCATTGCCCTTAACAAAATATTCTCCTCCCTAAACTTAAAATAAAATAAAAAGTCCATCAAGCTTGTGATTAAAATACACAGACAACTTTCTATTTGTTCTTAACTATTTTGGACAAACTGGAGATTATTGGCAGAATATATCAAAGAGAGGGTTAATAGCACAAGGAAAATCTTTAAATTTAACCTGTTTTATCTGAAGATTAAGAAGATTAGCAGATCATTTTTAGCTTCTTTTGCATTTTTCCCTTTGCTATTTTACTCCTTTTGGTGAGGAGTAGTAGTTCTGACAAGAAGTGCTCTGTTCAGTTTTGTGAATGTTTCCAAACTAGATGAGTGTTGCGAGCGCACAGCAATGAATTAAGCAACTAAAAATGAAAATGTCTTGCAATATATTCATAGATAATCATGAAAAGTAACCAAAAGATAATTGGGTAGGTGAGAGTTTAACCTTTGCAGAAACTTTCTGTTTGGGATGGTGGACTAAAAGCCATGTTAAATGGCCAGTGTTATTTAAAACAAAACCCTGTGATGATTAACTGAAGCCCGAGAGACAATTCTGGTATTTATTTATACTGCACCAAGCTGAGAATTTTTAAACCAGTTAATGATTTGGGGTAAACTTGTGGGTAGGAGTGGGTGGGGAGAGGATCTGAATGCCAAATTGACAGCCTATGAATTGGGCTGATTTTTTTTCCCAGTAATTGCTGAGCACCTGTTCCTTGAGAATCAGGCCTTTTTAATCATCATTCCACTCATTAATAGTTTTAAAATACATTCAGTAATGCCTATTAAACTCCTGTTCATTTTTCCTCCTAGAAAATGCCTCATAAATGTACCCTTTTAGACCCAAACTTGCTTAATTAACCAAAATAATCAAGATCTTTTGACTGAAATACCTAATTTGGGCTTTTTCAGAATCAGAATGAACTAGTCACGTTCTAATTGCTTTCTCTTTTCCTCAGCTCTTCAAGAGCTCGTTTCTATGATCTGTCACTTTATCAAAAAATAAGCATTTTTTGATGCTGCGTTGACCTTTTGGAGGGTTTTGAGAGACTATTACTCAATCAGAGTTGTACAAATATCAGCAATCCATTAATCATTTGTACGTGGACTTTGTGCAGCTATTAGGTATTCAGAAGGGCTAGTTGTTCCTCTCTTAAATGTCAGCTTTTCAGCACTATAGTTCCAATTTGCAGCCAGACCCAAGAAAGCTGAATATTATTATAGTAAGGGTTATTGGTCATGTAGTGTTTTTGAAGACACACATTTTGCTGTATCTTGCAAGAAAAAGAGGCTCTCTAGGAATGGCTTCCCCAGAGCCAGTTCATGAGAGCTAAACAGCAAACAACCTTGGTCAGTGCTTGATGTTATCAAAGCAGCTGGCTGTGAATAGAGAAGCAGAGGAAATGTATGACGGGGAGAGTTCAGCATCTTCCAGCAAGCTGTGTGAACTGGGGATGAGGCTTCCTATCTAGTACAGACTGGTGTTTCTCTCTAGTTGTTCCCAGGAATTCTCCAATACACTGCTTTTTCTCAGTGCTCGAGCTTAAAACAGAATTTTCTATCTCTGTGGTGAACTTTAGAGAGGAAGGAGGTGTAAACACAAAGAAGGAAAGTGTGATCAAAAATGAGTAGAAGTGGATTTCAAAGGTGTGGTGGAGGTTGAGGATCAAGGGCAGCATCGTGGTAAGTGCTGCACAGAGACTTCTAGGTATTGAGCCCCTACTGTTAGGGAGGGGAAGGTCTTGTAACTACATCCAGGAGGGACATTTAAGTCCATAAGTCATTTCAGCCCGCAGCAAGATCTTGTCTTACACTGTTGCAGCTGCTTTCAGGGAGTCTCCTTGCACCACTTCAGCTCTTGCTTTGTCTATCAACAGCAAAGCATTTAGAGATCAGGTAGTGGAAATAGTTATGAAAGCAATGCATTAACATGCATTGAAGTCTATGACATTTGCCACATCACACTTCATGGGTGAATTAAGTGTGTTGGAGGTCCATTTGTTTAACCACAGTGCTTTTTTTTCTGAGCAGTTTCCTTTATTGGAGATTCTTTGGTTGTCTGTAATGCAAGCATTTTTTTTAATATGAAAAAAAAACCCCACAAAACAGGGCCAACACCCAGGAACCAAAACAAACTCACAAAGCCCAGAACAGCTCTGCTATGTTCACCTTATTATGTGTGTCACCTAAGTATTATTATGTGATTAATAAGTGGAACTTGCTGAATTGGAGAAGAGAAATTTGCAATGAGCAGATTAACTGTTGATGTCTCTTCTCCTCTCCTTCAAAAAAAAGGAAAAAGTAGTTGCCATGATAATAACAGTTATTTTGCAGAAGGAATTGTTGAATGATGCTAAATTCCTCCCATTAGAGCTGGAAGCGCTGGATGGTCTGCGGTTGTGACTGGGTGCCTGAGTAAAAGACCTCACCAGGACATTTGTGTTGAAAACGCAGTTTTTTAACGTAATACAGAGTGGTGATGTGAGCTGTGTTCCTTAGCTGTGCTATAGAGATGGAGAAAGAAGCCTGCACAGTTCCTGTGGTCTCTGGCTGAGCCTCTGCCTACCGCCTTGCTGTGGCTGACATAATGGCAATGGGTGTGGGAGGGGATGCAATAATATTAGCTTAAGAGGAGGGGGAGTAGTTCTGTTCTGTAGATTTGGATTTGTTTTGCCAAGCCAATGTTTTCTAATTTCCTAAACTCTTCCTGCCAAAGAACTGTTGTCTTGATATTTAGTGTGTCTGCACATTGTGTATGCCATGAAGACAGATACTACTAAAGTTAATTCCACAACATCTGGAAAAACATCACATCCCAGTGCATATCTTTAGCATTTACTTCCTAGATTATTCTATTTCAATCTTTTGCTCCGTTCAGAGACTCTTGTGTGTTTAGTTACCCTTCTATCACGCCTTCATCTCAGGAAGTCACAACCGTTAGGTCAGAGAAAAAGCGTTTTGTTGAGGAGCTGTTCACTCCAAGAGCTAAATTCCAAATTTGCTCATAAGATGGCCTCGTTCCATGGGCAAGAGCAAGCAACAGGCAGCTGATCTAAGCAGCCGTGTGTCATGATAGTGCCCTGGATTTTGTTTATGAAAGCACAATCTGGAGAAAGAGCTGAGGTCCTTGCAGCAGTTGCTATGTATTTGCTTGTGTGTAACTTAAATGTTTCATGGTACTAAAATAAAAGGTGATAATGAATTCAGTGAAACTAGCTTTGTCACAACTGCTTGAATGTATATATTTTTTTGTGTGTGTGTCTAGATGAGACCAGTGGTATTCCAGTGCCACCCTCCATGCTTTGTACTTGGGGGCCCTGGGCAGCTTGGTCTAGTACTAAATGGGGAGGTTGGTGGCCTTGCCTGTGGCAGGGGGGTTGGAGATTCATGATCCTTGAGGTCCCTTCCAACCCTGGCCATTCTGTGATTCTCTATTCCCAAGTAGTAGAGAAAGAAGATAAAATTAGATTTCTATATCAGTTCAGGAAGAAATAATGGGGAAATCAGACACTAAGGATAAGGTAGTAAACAAGCAGTGGCCTTTTCATGTTGTTCTAATAGCCACTGACAGCAATGTAAATCCATATTTTTTTGTTGTGAAAGTTACTCTTGTTACGTGAGGCTTTGACAAATCTCCTTTAGTGGATTATACTGCAGTGATATAGCAAGCTGTTACTCTTTTCTGCCTGCCAGCTCCTCTCCAGATGCAGTAGGAGAGGATGTCTGCAGGCCCCTTATTTATTTCAGTGCACACCACTCACTTCCTAATGTGGGTCTGAGCTTATAATGATACTTCAAATTAGACTGTCTTAAGTGCAGTCCCAGTTTCCAGCTTTCTGCCAGCGTGTTCAGCACAGAGGTGAAGCATCGTGTGAAAACATTACAAGTTATGATCATCAAAACCTCTTTTTACATCACAATTCAGAATACTGTAAGTGACAGTTCATTGCTTCCTAACAGGTGAATTTAGCCTGGGAGCCTGCATTCAAGAACCATTTCTGGTTTTCTATACTCTGCTTTAGCGTTCAGCCCTCATCTCAGCTGCACAGGGAAAGTGAAATGGATTAATTGAGAATTTCAGAGAGTTCAGACTCGATTGGCAATACTTTCTGCACTCTGACACTTATTGTATCTTATTTTTACCAATGGATGCTCAGTGTATTGAGGTGCTAAATCATATTTCACAAGCCTTAGATAACTGTGTTATGGTGACATCTGGAGACCTAAACTGAGGTCAGGTCTCTGTGGTAATACCTTTGGCATACAGTCTTTGTGTGGTTGATGCTCTGAGTTTAGACATCAGGTGATGTGACAAAGTGGTAATAGGATTAAGTACTGAGGAAGATCCTGGGGGCTTGGAGTCCTCTGCTGTCATTCCAGCTCTATCTGCATGGAAATTATTTGCAGCCTAGCTGATCATCTCAGCTCCTCATTCAGCAGAAGGGGAGAAATGGGCAGTAGTTGAACTCCTTGAACAGATAAGTTAAATCACAATCTCAGTTGTGCCCAGGTTCTCACAAGTTTAATGAGAATTCAGGGTTGCATAGCTCACATGGGCACTGTTCATAAAGCAAGGCATAAGTCTGCAATGGTTGAACACTTGACACAGGGAGTATTTCTGTTTTATAACTTTATTAATTAACAGCCTGCTAAGACAAGCAGTGCATATGCAGATCTTTCAATGACTTAGCATGCTGCATTGAGTTTTTGGGACATATGTGCATTGCTGTTTTTTACAGTGACAATTTTGCACATGGGAGTACTTGGTAACTCACCTGAAGTGCACAGAAAACATTCTCTGGCTCTGCCACACAAGTCAGACTTCCCAAATTGTAATATGGTGACGCAATTTGAGGCTGTCTCATTGCAAGATTTACCAATGCCTGATGAAATATGCCTTTAAAATGCATCTTTGGTGGGATCATACCTGCCCATCTGCTTTGTGTAACAGATTGTGATTGGTTCGTGGCTCAAAATATGTAGAAGGCACTGCTGCTGTGAGCAACTGACAGAACTGAAGCAGAGCAGTGATAGCTAGAAGTCTTGCCATCATTTCACTTTGCAAAACTAATGACCAGTTTTGGCCAGATATCAGATTCCAGTAACTTTTTCCATCGAGCTCTGTGGGCTGTGTGGGAAATGCACCTTAATACTTTCAGATCCCTTTGCATGGAGTAGCAATGCTCATCTTGAACGGTCGAAGCTGTGCTGGACAAAAGGGTTAAGAGATTTATTACCAGACTGTTTAAGGCAAAGAGAATGAGCAGATGAAAGTGAGCTGCTTGCCTTTTATTTTTTCGTGCAAGTATAACCACACAGTCATCGCCTGCTGTGTTTCAAAGCAGAGTATAATTGGCAGGTGGACTGAGCAGAGCACTGTAGCTGACTGAATTTCCATTTTACTGCTTTCGTATTTTAAAAGCTTTTCTGTTCTCAACAATTGTGTCTTTTTCTGTATTTTAAATGTTGAGTGTGCTCTAATGAATGCGAAGCCTATCAAAAGTAATCGGGTTTAGAACTAAAAATAAAAATGTTTTTCATGGCGAACCTGGGCCTTTTTTTGGCAGAGCTGTGACTTATAAATAAATTGTATGCTTTTTGGAGAAGTGGGAAGGGGAATATCCCTACTCCTTTTCTGCATCCTTTTGTGCCAGCACCCACCTTTGTGTTGGTGTCACGGAGGAAGCACTGATCTTCTGCACTCACCTCAGCAGATCTCACAAACTAGGATGGGCTCAGTGAGGACATGAATCATGAAAGCTGAGCTTACCATGCTGCAGTGTGCAAGGACGTGTTGAAAAAGAGGAGAGACTTCACTCCTAATTTATCAGGATTGGAAGATTCACTGGTGTGGAGTCTGAAACCTGGTAGGTTATTAGATGAACGTGAAGGCTGGCCCTGCTTTAAGCTAGGAGAAGTGGACCAGAAGGCCTTTAGAGATCTCATCCATTCTTAATTATGCTGTGACATGAATGCAAGGCTGCAGTCAATGTTGCTTGGTAGGATTTATTCTGTGTGGCACTGTCCACTTTATACATAAGTATCAGAAATTCAAAGCAGGGACTGAGGTGGAAACACATTCTAACTTCACAAATCCAGGTAGTTAATTCCTTAGGAGGGGCAAGACCACATCCCAGCCCCATTTCCTGGATCACACACAGGATAGAATTGATCGTGTCATTTTTCTTTTTGGTGCATGTCCTACACACATCTACTGTCTGCAGTCTGGGGAATTCAGCCTTGCTTTACTCTTACAATGGTAGGAACCTGAAGTGTTTCATTTGAGATCGAAGCAGAGTTTTCTTCATTTGTAGTTTTGGTTAGAACAGAAGAAGGTAGATTAGGCTTGATCCATGGTTTGCTTTGTATTTTTGCTTTAGCAGCCAAATTGCAAAGCCAGTTATTCACACAGCTGTATTTCTAGCTGCTTGTGATTTATGGAAAGAGCTGAGAGATATTTTATGAGATAAATCCCACTATTGTGGCTGACATCCAGCTTTAGTCAAAGAATTCTGACTGCATAAAATTCCCCTGCCATTCCAGTTAGATATAATATTCCTCACTGCTTTTCTCAAACCAGTAACTTACCTAGCTTCAAACAGGGGGATTGCTATGGAATTCAGTCCCATCTGTGGAAATAGGGGCTGCTGACATTTCATAGCAGCTTTCTGAGGGCTGATGCTTATTCTAAAAGAAAAGCTGCTCTGTGGTTCTATGAAAAACAAGAACTGAGTTTGCCAGTTATGAAATCAATAAAATAATAGTTAAACTGGTGTATAGAGTATAATTCCTTTTCTTATTTTACCAAAAGCCACAGATGTATTGTGAACTACACAGCCTATAGTTTTGGTATCTTCAGTGACATTGTGTAGCTGCTTATGTACCACAACAGTTGATGATGTGGACTGTTAGAGCTGATAGTTTTTTTTCTTGGGGGTTTTTCTTCAATTGGTCATATTAATCAGGCAGTGTGGAGCTGGCTGTGGATGCCTAAGGAGGGAGATCATATAGAACAGTAGTGATAGCAGATTCAGCCCCTTTATAATCTGAAGGATTTGAGAGGTTGCATTTCCAATTGATGTAACATGGCATAGGTCTGCTTTTCAAATCTCCCTTAGAGAGTCAAGGGGAAGGCAGCTGAGTCTTGTCCATCAGACAGGTACTTTAAGTTCATACCACCAGGCTTATTAAAGGAGTAGCCAGAAGTGAGAATAAAAGGTGGTGCTGTAACTCATGCCTTGAGAGTGCTGCTGAAAGAAGCACTCTCCTGAAAGGTGTTACAGAGCAAGAAATGAAGATCATAAGATCATTAAGGTTGGAAAAGACTTCTACGATCACCAAGTCCAGCCTCAGCCCATCACCACCATGCCCAGTAAACCAACTTGCTCATCTACACATTTCTTGATCACTTCCAGAGATGGTGGCTCTGCTGCTTTCCTGGGCAGCCTCTTCCAATGCATTGCTGCTCTTTGTAACTCTGCTATTGGAATCAGTTGTGTGAACCAATGGCAGCTGAAGTTTAATAGGTCTAAAAGATCAGCACAGGGCATTGTTACAGATGTCTGCTCCCCTAAGGAATGCATCAGGCTGGCTTTCTGCTTTCACTTTAGAGGCTTCAGCCCTTTATGGATTAGTATCAACTTTTTCAGACAACAGAGTTTCTTGGTCATTATGGAGTAGCTCAGGGTGTTTGCTCACATTCCCACATACAATTGGTAAATTGTTAAGTGTATTATAAATTGGCTGGTTGGTTGTATAATATTTAGAGCCTGGAAAAGAGTTGTTGGAGGTACAACAGTTGTTCCTCATTTTCTCATCTGAATATGCATCCCAGGGTCCAGAGGGAATTAGATGATACGGTTGCCAAGCCACACTCTGTCATATTGGAAAAGTCATGGTGATCAGTCAAAGTTCCTGGTGTCTGGATAAAGGGAAGCATCGCTCCCTTTTTAAAATGGGAAGGAAGGAAGATCCTGTTAACTTCAGACCAGTCAGCCTTACCTCTGTGCCTGGGAAGATTGTGGAACAGAACCTCCTGGAAGTCATGTCAAGGCACACGTAAGACAGGAAGGTGATTTGAGACAGCATAGCTTCACCAAGGGCAGACTGTGCATGACCAGTCAGGTAGTCTTCTACAATGGAGCAGCTACATCAGGGAAATACGTCCAGAGCACTTCAGGGCATGACTACAAATTATTTGGTCATTCAGAGCAAAGAAATAAGTAACTGCCTTGTGTCTGTTACGTTGTCAAAGAACCGTATGGTTTTTTGCTCAAAGCTCTCAGTCTTTTCTTCCAATAGATACTGAAGAAGTTGAAGAGCCTTGCATTGGAGACAGAAGCAGAACTGGAGAGACAGGACGAAGCTCTGGATTCCATCACTACCTCCGTCGACCGTGCGACGCTGAATATTGACAAGCAGAACCGCAGAATAAAGAAACTGACGTAGCACCCATAGGAACCAATGGGGATGGCATCAAGAGGAAGAGGGGATCAGGGAATTGTCTTTTTACAGACTGTTTCTGTATAGACGCTTTGTGTGGGAGCTGCTTGCGATGTTGTCTGGAGTGTGGTACGGTTGATGTCAAGCTTCTGAGAGTTCTGAACATGTCTCCAGACTTGGATGATGACGGTTGGCTGTTTTAGGATGAAAAAGGCCAAATCTTTTAATCACGGTGAAACAGTGATAGTGGATTCTTGACTACAGAAAATCTGTAAATACAAAGGGATTTCATCTGAATGAACTTTTATGCTGCTTTTTACGTTGTTGCTTTTGAAAGGTTTGTTGTTTTTTTTTTTTATTGCAACAAAGAAGGGAGAAATGAACTGCATGTGAGACTACTTTAGATGATTACAACCTATTAATTCTCTATTTCTTGCAAATAGTTAATAGCTGAACTGAGGGCCAGATGTCCAACCACAAGTCATTGAGGCTTTTCTTTGTGTGTGTGAGTTAATGCTGAGGTGAGCAAACGATGGTGATAAAACCTTGTGTTCACTGAACGAGTAGTTTTAATAAATTTCAAACGTATTTTTAATGTGCTCAGAAATTTTATAAGAATAATGAAGGATTAGTGGCCACAGCTGTTGTTCCATGTCCAGGGAAATCAAGGGAAGAATTTTAGTTAATATACATGCACTGGTACAGACATTGACTTACTGAAGCATTTCTTTCCCACTGAATGAATATTTTGCTTACTTACAGAAGTAAGTGTCAAAATTAAATATATGCTACTTCTTTCCAAAGAGAGATTGCTGATCTTGATGAACACCTACACCTTTTGCTTTATTTTTCACCTTTGTACCTCAGAATTAATGAAGGAATTGATTCTGGAGTGAAGGAAGGTATTTTTTCATGGATGGATTTATTCAGTGCATCTCTTGTAGTTCACTGTGTGTATTGCTCTCTTGCACACAGTGGTTTTGTATTTTTGATAATGGTCTGAGGGATTCAGTGTCCTCAGAACATCGTGAACATAGCATTCACTTAGTGTGGTGCCTGCTTACTTTGTTGGACCTGGGCTGCCACGTCTCATGGAGGCTAGTGGAAGGCATCTTGTATCTTTGCATCTCTACCTTCAGTTTCCAGGAATCTCCCATGCACTTTTCTTTGACTCTAAATGGAACCTTCATGTGTTCTGGGGAGCATCGTCTGTTTTTTGTGCATCTGCTCTGCATTCATAGGTTGAGAGGCCAATGGCTGGAACCACAGGCACCTGCATATCATTTGGCTGTTGTGCATCTGTCTGCCTTCTGATTTTTATTTATTTGCATTAACTGGTGATGAAACATTTCAAGACTTCTTTTACTTCTGCATTTCTAAAATAAAAGGGAATATTGCCAATTGTTGTCTAGTAGATTTTGTTTACAGTCAGCTCCACTGAGTCTGCAGGACAGCAGGGATGTTTTCCTAACTTACTGGATACTGTAATTGGAGGGATTCTAGGTAATGCAGCCTATAACAGAGTATTTGAAAGGCAGGATTGCTTTTCACCTCCTATTTCATTGAATCCTGCTGTTGGCAAGCTATTTTCATTCAAAATAGCTGTTGTAATCTCTTCTTTTTCTCCCCCAAGTGTTTTTGTATTAAAAATATCTTCTTGTATTGCTCTCACATACAACCTGCAATATTTTTAAGTAGTGAAGCTTTGAACTGTTTATTCTGATAGCTGATGTGAAAATTTCCTGTTTCAGAGTAATTCAGCCTACTTTATAAAGAAATGTAGAGTAGATCACGTAGAGTATGTTGTTTTCAAGACCTTACTCTACCTTGTTTTGTATTGCTTCATATTAGCTTATTAGTATTGGAGGAAATCGTGCTTCTGCACTGCAAGTCCTTCATTTACAGTCAAAGTTGTTACTGGCACGCACTTTACCTATTTGCTGAATATGGTGATTATATATACATACAGTGTGAAACAAAGTATTGTCTGGGATTCTCTTTTTTTTGTTTGTTTCTGATACCTAAATCACTGTTGTTTTACTGTGAAAGTATGTTTACATAACTATGTCATGAATTTAAAAATACACCTTTGCACAAAATATATGTTAACTGACCCTGGTGCTGACTGGGAATGGATCTGTACACTGAATTAGTTTAGATCAAGACTGTCAAAAGCAAATGCCAATTACACAACATTTAGCTTAGCATTCTTTGTGCCATATTTTTACTGATGTAATTTTTATCATGAACTGTTGCATCTGAGAACATCTGTGATTTGTGTTAGTCTGTGTCCATGCTAAAACAAAATTGTAATACGGTTTGTAAGTAGTGACCCATTCCAGAAATGTACATTTACCTCCTAGCTGAGTTTCAAATGCCCGGAGGAGTTTCACTCTGTAATTTATTAAATATATTGGACTGGTATCTTCTGTCTTGTATTTATTTGAGTAAGAAGTTATGATTGAAAATCCTCCATCCTCTGCCTTTTCCTACCATTGAACAGAACGTAGAACTTCTCATAGGGCTATGTTTTAAGATAGACAAAATATAAACTGATGGAATGTTAGCAACATGATTATAGAATCATAGGATGGTTAAGGCTGGAAGATCACCAAGTCCAAACCCAACCCACCCCCGCTGTGCCCACTGACCCGTGTCCTCAAGTGCCACATCTCCAGGTTCTGGAACACCTCCCGGGATGGTGACTCCCATCACAGTGATCACCCATCATCAGCTGGACAGAGAGAGTTGGATGAACAGGATGAACAAGGTATGTGGTACTTGGTACTGTCCTAGAGGCTGGTGTGGAGCAGCTGCTCCAGCTTTTAGACAATGGACTGAGAACTCCTTGGATTCTTCATGCTTGAACAGCCTCACGGTAAGCAAGTATAGAGACTTTACTCTGGTCAAATCTTAATGTATGATAATTTGGTCTCTGTTACAGCCAGAAGTGCTTAGAAACTCTTGAGTATCCTGCCTGAGACCCAAGTGATGTTTTCCAAACAATGTCAGTGAGGGAAGACGAAGCAGGTATCACACAAAACAGTATTGTTGTCCTTAATTCCTCATTAACACAACTGCTATTTACAGTAAAGCAGTTGTACTTTTAATCAGGCCTTTTACATGTGTGGTTTGTAAGGTCTTTGCTTATCTTTTACTGTGTGTAAAGCTGGGGGCTCCATCGTTAATAGGGATGTGATTGGTGGGCATGGTGGGATGGGTTGATGGTTTGACTTGATGATCTTGGAGGTCTTTCCCAACCTTTTTTGTTTCTATGATTAAGAAGCTGAGAAGTAATGCTAGGGAGATTACAATTATGAACAGATTTTACTTGAGAAGGCTTTTTGGCTCACACAGAGCAGAACAAGATCGTGCTGTGTCTTAATGTGACTTCATAATCCAGTGTCTGTGGCAGTGATGAGTGAGCCTGAAATAGCTGCAACTTAAATGTATTCCTGCATGAGAGTGTGAATGTCCCTGGTGGAATGGCTGAATCCTGGTAATAAACAGGGCACTCTGCAGCCCTCAGACGGGTGGTGTAAGGAGCTTTTTCAGGCAATTAAGTAATTGAACTAAAGCCTCATAATAGCTGTCTGTTTCCAAAGCCAATGCTTTGAAACCACTGGTTTGCTCCTTACGGAAGGAAATGGGGCAAGTGTTGAAGCCAGCCTCTGGGAGAGAAACGGACTGTATTTAATTTTTAACGTGGCAAACAGTGGCAGTGGTATCCCTTTGCCTCTCGCTGTGTGTGAGCAATATCAAACCTCAGCCTGGTATAAGGAAAACTAATTTCATGACTGTGCTAGTCATCAGTTTAACAGCTGGCCTTTGCAGAGTAAATAGTGCTTGGCTTCCACACCAGCATGTCTGCAGCTCAGCACAGGGCTCCTGCTGGGGCTGCTGGTCTTGCCCATCCGTGCATCCCAGCTCAGTGGGGCTTTGCCCACCAGTTCAGCTCCCTGTGACAGCAGCACAGCATCTCCTCGCCCACCCCAACCTGTGCTGCCACCAGCGAGCGCTTTGACTCGTCAAGGTAAATGCAGTGCTTGGGCCAGCTGTGTGTGAGCCAGGCGGCAGCAACTGCAAAACAAGCACCCTGCATTCAAGCTGCCTCCTGTTTGAAGTGGAACAGTGTTGGCTTAATGGTTTAAAAGTTCAGCCTGGCTTGTGTCAAGTGGTTTAATTTTAAACCCACAGATTTTAACCCTTTTATGATTTGGCAGTAGGGGAGTTAAAAGTATTGAACATCAAAATTAAGAAACTTGAGTTTGGGCATGATTCCGAATTGTTCTGATTGTTTGCTAAGACTTTAATTACATCCTGGATAATGCAGGCTGGGGGAAATAAGGGCTGAAGACGGACAAATGGATGATGGTATCGGAAGCTGTTAGGATGAGAGGTAATGAGAGGCTCAGGTTGGTTATTTGGAAAAATTTTATCTGAGAAAGAGTGGCAATGCACAGCAGCACAGGCTGCCCAGGGAGGTGATGGGGTCACCATCCCTGGAGATGTTCCAGAACTGTGGGAATGTGGAACAGAGGGATGTGGTCAGTGGGCATGATGAAGTGGGTTGGGGTTGGACTAGGGAATCTTAGTGATCTTTTCCAATCTTAATGATTCTGGGTCTATAAGCTATCACTTTATAGCATGCAGCACACCAGATCCCTCTGGAAATCCCACAGGGCAAGACCTGCCTTGGCTCTTTTCACAACAGCTGAAGCATTGAGCCACAAGGATACTTTTGGGGGGTGGGACAATGATAAATAAGAAGAAGGGCAGTGAGTCTCTTGCCTCTGAGAAAGACGATGTGGATTTGGGTGCAACTCTGGTTTTGTTGGCTGAAAATTTGTTCAGGAGCTAGCAGCAAGGAGTGAGCTTTGGATAACTGGGTTATGTCGTGACACAGAGGGGAAACAAGACTTGAGATTTCTGGAGAAGGAAATCCACTGGGCTGGGTGGGATGGAGCCACTTCAGAAATGAGAAGGGAAATCAAAACGAGCAATGAGAGGTGGGAGATCTGCCTTTAGTTTGGCAGGATTTCATTTCTAGGAGTGCTATTGGCTGGCAGAGCTCTTGTTCATGTTGGGCATGGGTCTTTCCCTCAGTATTTGAACTGCTCCTTTGTAACATGGCAATAACACTTTCTCATCTCTCTGGCATCCCAAAAAAGCTAAGAATCTTGAGCCATTGACACCTTTATTAAGGATCTGCCTGCTAGGAAGCCTATGACAAACTATAACGTTTTATATGATTTTAAGCTCAATGAGGAACGGTTTAGACTGAATTTTACGGGGCATGGGGAAGTTCTTCACAGAGTGGTGAGGTGCCAGAACAGGCTGCCCAGACAGGTTGTGGATGCTCCATTCCTGGAGGTGTTCTCGGGAGAAAGATCATCTTCTAATGCATGGTGAGGCTCATGAGACTTTCCATCATATAGTGTTTATCATAGGCTTACAAAACATTGCTGCTTAACTGCACTTTTAGTTTAGGCAATGAATGGAGGAATTGGAACATACCATGGCAAGACTATGGCATTGAACACCCTGGAGGTGTTCAAGGCCAGGTTGCATGGGGCCCTGAGCAGCCTGGTCTGGTATTAAATGTGGAGGTTGGTGGCCCTGTCTGTGGCAGGGGGGTTGTAGATTCATGATCCTTGAGGTCCCTTCCAACCCAAGCCATTCTGTGATTCTGTAAAGATCTCAAAATTCCTATTTGTGTGCAAAGTTGATAATTAAGAGAAATTTATATTCAGGTACAGCTTGATGAGGAACTTCCCCTGTGATCTTCCGTGTGCATGGAAATGTTCAGTGCCTCAGTTCTTTTGTGGTTAGCTGGATGTTACAGTTGATCTTTTGCCTGTCTGTAAGATACTTAATGGTAAACCTCTGGGATAAGAAATCACCTGCTCATTTGTAAACATTCAGCAAAGTAGGTCTGTAATACGAACAACAATAAGCTCAGCTGAGCTATTAATAAGTTTTAATGAGCTTAGCTTTTCTCTGAATGTGGCAGTGAAAGTCAAAATGAAGTCCATGCTCTTCGCTCAGGACTCCTGTGACTTGTGATGCAGTTTTTTTCCATTCATTGCTCTGTTCCTTGCAGCATTTGATACTGAAGGAAAGCTTGTATATTGAAAGATGACTCGTGAATTAGCGTTGAAGAAGAGCAATGAAAGTTTGATGTGACCAAGCAGCAGTGCTAATATTTGTCTTCAGACTATTTGCTTCTCCTGTGTGAGCTAGCTTTGACTCTTCAGATGTCTAGTTATCGTGTTAGGTTTTTTGAGTTGCAGCTGTGGGAAAGGGGAGAGTTTGTTTTGCTGGACTCTCAAGAAGTATTTTATAAAGGCAGAACTTTCTCTTGCATGCTAAATGTTCCCATTGCACTGGGAAGAAAGAATCACTTTATGGTATAGTTCACCTTTCTTTCAAGGCTGATATGTAGCCAGGATTCCTCCTGTTTGATTTTAGAAATGTAACCACGGTGCATAGGTTGTCATCCTGTGTCCCCCGTGCGATTGTGGGGGGTGTCATGGAGAGAAACTGGCACTAATAGTCTTTCTTCTGGCTCAAATGCTTACCAGAACTACCACCCACTGCTTCCACAGCTACAAAATGCTGTGCATGATAGTTATATCCCACTCCTCTTTCATAGGTAGGGAGAAAGGCAGGGAGCTGTGATGCGCTACTGTCTCCTCGCCTTCCTTGTTCTGATCTTTCCAATTTCCACTCAGCCTCCTCCAAACAGAATCAGATAATCATAGAATCAGACAATCATTTAAGTTGGAAAGGCCTTCAAGAACATCAGGTCCAGCCATCAGCTTGACGTACTGAGTCTCATCACTAAGCCATGTTCCTTAGTTAGTGCTACATCCACAAGTTTCTTAAATACTTCAGGGATGGTGACTCCACCACGTCCATTCCAATGCTTGACTATCCTCTCTGCGAAGTAGTTTTTCCTATTGTTCAATCTAAACCTTCCCTTGCACAATATGAGGCTGTTTCCTCACATCCTATCACTTGTCATTTGAGGAAAGAAACTGACCCCCCACCTCACTACAACTTCCTTCTGGGTCACCATAGAGAGTGATGAGGTGTCCCCTCAGACTCCTCTTCTGCAGACTAAACAAACAATCCCAATTCCTCAGAACTCTTTTTTTTTTTTCTGGTCTCTTCACCAACTTCATTGCTCTTCTCTGCATATCCATGAGCAACACAACATCCTTCTTCATATAATCCTCACAGTTGGAAGGGACCTCAAAGGCCATCTGCTCCAACTCCCCTGCAATGAACAGGGATGCCTACAGCTCCATCAGATACTCAGAACCCCGTCCAGCCTGACCTTGAATGTCTCCAGGGACAGCACTTCAGTTAGACTTCTTTTTCTTTTATCATTGAAGGCCATTTTTTTGAATGCTTTGGACCAAACTCTGCCCATAGATTTGCATGATCAGACCTGATTTCATGACTCCATTGTATCCCCAGAAGCTGCTCTAGAGCTCTGAAACAAATGAATTCAACCCCACGTTCAAATGAATGGATTAAAAAGAAAAAAATAAAATAACCCACCACCAACAAAATAAAGTAAAATCAGTCTTTAACAGCAGGCGCAGAGCCTGGACTGCCCTTTCCTGAACAGATAAATGCTGGGAGATTGTGGGGTGGTATTTTGTTCAGTGAAAGTCATTCTCTGTAGAACTACACAGACGTGTTTCTATGATGCATTCATAAAAAAATAAATTAAAGCAGTATGCTGTTTGAATGCAAGCACAAAACAGATCACTGCAGTAATAATCATAAGCAAAACCAGAATTTTAGAACTATAATAAACCAGACACTTCTGCACCATCTACATACAACCATTGCATGTTTTTGCAGACTATGAGTTACTGTTTTCTCAAATCCAGCAATTTTGTCCCACATATCATGTAATATATTTTTTTTCTTAAAAATGCCAGCCCCAAATTTTGGTGATTAAGCGAGAATATGATTTTTTAACCCATGTCCAAAATTATGGAATTTGATTTGCTTTCAGAACAATACAAACTTCTTTGAGACCACAAGGGCAAATCAGGGTGTTGATTTGTGCTAAAATTAAGATTTTCTCCTGTTTCTTTAATTCCGAGACCGGTTCAAAGTTAAGGTGCTGGTGGTCCTGTGCTCCTTCTGTAACAGACTGCTGGAGAGATGGGTTTGCAGGTGGACATTTCAGCACCCCATCCCCCCTGCAGTGAAATTCGGCTTTATTCCAACTTGCACTTTGTCAGTCTCAAAGAATTAAGTGCAATAGGTGATCTGGGAGCGTGTTACCACTGCTCAGCAATCCCTCTTCCTTCAGCATGACACTTCATCAGGCTTTTGAATCCCAACGCACTTGAAGCGTACCCTAAATCTTAAGAGTTTTGCTGACTCAGGGTGAGATTTAATAACAAAACCCGGCTTTTAGATCGTGCTTTCCACAAATGTCACATCGTGGGGTTTTCAGATATCATTTTGATAAATTGGTGATGGGAAAACAGAGGCACTGGGTGGTCCAATAGCTTGTGTAGGGGTGTAGAGCGATGCTATGGCCAAATAAAAAATGAAGTTCTTGCTTCCACCCCACTGCATTAGTCACCCAATCCAACAAATTCTACCAACACTTGGGGCAGGGATGAGAAGCCTTTCACTGGGAGGATTTGGTCTGCCTAATGCCAGCCACATAGTATTGCTTTGAGAGAAACTCCCAGAGCAGTTGAGAAAGGATTATTATTTGTGCACTTATTCTGCTAACTTGCTTTTTTAAGCTCACCCTAAATCTGAAGGCCACAACTGAATGCACAATCAATATCCGAGTAAGACATTGTCCCAGATTCAGAATTAAATAGCAGGAAAAGGAAAAAATGACAGTGTGCATGAAAGAACTCGCCAAGTGACCCATCACAGTGGTTCCAAAGGACTTCACATCTGTATAAGCAATGCTATGGAAGAGTGAGAGACACGGATCTGCCCTTTTTGATTTCTGCCTTTGGAAATGTTCCTGGAAGACTTTGGAAGTACAGGGTGTATTCCCAGCTTTGCTGAGCATTGCATGGCCATCGCTCTGTTGCTGACTTTCAGCGATGACTTTAAGGCCCATGGTTGACATGGAACACGACAGGACCTCAATTTTATGATTTATTGTTGTATTTTTGTTCTTAGCTTACTGGTGATAACTGAAGGCTATGCTCTTCTCTTTTGCATCAAGCTCCCTCCCTGTAGTGGCTGCAGTCGCCCCAACAAATGATTTTCTAGCCTGCTTCGATAAATCTACAGAAATATAAACCATTGTGGTTTCTGCTCAGGAAATGAGAGCATTCCATCATTCTCTGCACTAGCAGGGAAATGCAAGCTGGTCAGCAGGACCAGCATCCCCAGGTGCCTCCTCAGCCCCGCTGATGGCCGGGGCTGAAACAGCATCCATGCAGACTGGATGGAAACCACTTAATGAAGTTTACAGTGTCATCCAGATGGGCGGCTCAGGCGCTCTGCAGAAAATGAAGGGTTTTTGACTTTCTGCCCATGGCAGGTGGAAAGAATTTGCACTCAGATCTTAGTAACAGATGCCCTTCTCCCTTATGATTTTCTTTGCATGCTCAGGAAGGTGTTTTCGGCTAATGTTTGGTATGTTGTCCCCTCGGGATTCCGGTTGCTTTTATTATAATAGGATTTTAATTTTAGCTTCTAATGTGAAATTATGCTGGTCTCCAGGTACATGAGAAAATAATTTCCACACCAGCTCTCTTCCATAACTATGGGCTGCAGCTGGGCTGGATAGGGGAGAAGGGAGGCCAAGAGCAAAGAATGTGGAGCCAGGGCTGACAGAGTGCAAGAGGTGAACTGCATGGCTGATGGCACTTCAGCATCACTTCCTGAACCCTCCATTCCCAGAGGCATAAATACCCACTTTTAGTAAAAGTGCTCAATCTTTCTGCTGACCTGAAGGATTGCTCCGTGCTGGGTCATGAAGAATGGGGAATGATCCTTGATGATGCAAACAGCTGGGCTGTGGACCTCGGTTCCTCCAACCTCATAACCATTTAAATGTTGTATTAAGGGACATGGTTTAGTGTGGAAATATTGGTGGTGGGTGGACGGTTGGATTGGATGATCTTGGAGGTCTTTTCCAACCTTGGTCATCCTATGATTCTATTCTATGATTCGATGATTCAGTGTTGACACTTAACTGAAGAAACAGCATGATAGCTATTGTGTCTATAGGGTTACTGTATAAGGAATGGATGGAGAGGGTGACAGCTGTACATGGCTGTCAAAAATGTGGCTTGTCTTTCACATTGCTGTCACCACAGCTGAAATGCACCACCCACCACCTTGCTGTGCTCACATCCACTGTTTGGTCTCCATAAATGTTCAGCAAGAGTTGATGAATGTCAACAGGTGCAATATTTTCCACGTGGAGGATTCTAGTTCCACCCCTTTCATACACACTTCAGATGCCATTTTGTCAGGTTGTCCCTCTGGACAGGCTGCCATCTGTCACACAAAAATACAGTGGAATTTTGTTGGGAAGATTCAACCTTTAATGCCATCCCACCAACATCCACCTCTGACCTCATGAGCCAACATAATAAAATAGGAAGCATTACTTTCAAAGCAGCCCTCATAATCAGTGCTCAGTGCAGTTGATGTTTCAAAGTCTTGGCCTCAAAATCAAAAGGGAGCTCAGAACTCTGAAAAATTAATATTTCAGGCTGATGTAATGCACTCAGACTAATTCCCAGCTAATAATGCAAGCACAATATACATTTACACTCACTTTTACATTTCTCGCTTTTATTAAAAAAATAAAAATCTGTAGGTTTACTGAAATACAAAAGCCACATCAAATGAGTTGAAGTTTACCATTACTATTGTTTACACTGGCCAAAAAATCACTTCTGATGCCTTGAATGAATCCAGAAGAGCTACAAAGGATTGTGTATACTCAGCTCAATCAGAATCAACACTATAATGTAAGAAGTCCTGGAAAGAGTGATGGAGAGCTCAGCAGGTCACAAAAGCACACTGATAATTATTTCACTGTACTTAATACACCAGTATTCTTATCATTGTTTTATCCTGACAGTCAAATATACAACCTGAAATTAAAACGTGCACCGGTGGCATCAGAACATGTTATAAAAGTCTGAAAAAATAAGAGTAAAAATCCATAGGTTGAATGATTTTTCAAAAAATCTGCTGTTGCTTTTGACTAATAATCTTGTCAGAGGTTTCAGGATTTCTGTCACCCAAAGTTGACATGTCCAATGGAGGTGAAACACAACTCCGTATTTCCTGACACGTTTTAAGGAGAGCTTTCAAAATACTGGTTGTTTGGGGTTTTCTTTTAAGGAAAATGGATGTTTTTCAGCAGCAATTTTCAGACTAGGGAATTTTAAATCAAAATCAGTGATTCAGAGAACATCTCTTGTGTCTCATACTGTAGTTTGCACACTCCATAATTTCAAAGTTCTGAGGTCAGTAGGTCCATGTGGTTCATGGATACCTGCAGGTCTGTAGATTTGTTTGTTCCTGTCTTCCAGGCTTTGCTGGGTGTTGAGATTCTTCAATCATCCTCTTGGATGTCGTAGGCTCTTCATATTTAAGCTAAATGAATTTTGGAGGCAAAGACATATTTGTCCAGGTTCTTTCAGGCAACCCTGATGTGGTCCATAATGTGCTAAGGTCTATCTCTTCACATCCTTTTCTATCTTAATTTATTTTAAATTCACAAAAAAAGACAGGATATCATCTCCCCCTGTGGTTCTCTCCAAATGCCCCTCCTATCGACCTCAGATCTCTGTGACTGTGTTTGACCTGCATTCCTTATACATCCCATGATTTTTTGATGCATTTAAAACAGCTTGATTTGTCACGTGCTGGAGCACGCAGCTGAACCACAATGTTTCAATCATCTTGTGGTTTGGAGCTGGCTGGTTTAATGTTATAACTGAGGGCTCAATATGGAATCCATTGAGAAGCTCATAATAATATTGGAACAAAGCAGATGAGAATACCATTATTTTTGTCTGAATGACCCAAAAAGAGGGGAGAGGAGAAGAGAGGAGAAGAGAAGAGAGGAGAGGAGAAGAGAGGAGAGGAGAGGAGAGGAGAGGAGAGGAGAGGAGAGGAGAGGAGAGGAGAGGAGAGGAGAGGAGAGGAGAGGAGAGGAGAGGAGAGGAGAGGAGAGGAGAGGAGGAAAAGAAAAAAGAAAAAAAGAAAATGAGGCAAACTCTAATCTAAGCTAGTTCAGCTTTAATCAAGTGTAGGTCTTTCTCCAGATAGTTTGGAATCTTTAGGAGGGTAGGCTGGATAAAGTGTGGCACCTTTTTGGAAAAGAGGTTTCCTGCTCCAAGTGCAAGGTCCAGAAAGGCGAATGGACATTAAGTGTGTTTCATGTCATTCCTGAATTACACAAGGACATGAGCTGTTTCACACTGTGTCCCCTCCCCATTTTCTCCCTGCAGTGGGATCATCATTCTGTTTCCCCCATGCACACCTGCCATCCAAACAATCCCTGCTGAGGTTCAGTGCCTACACGTTGCAGATCTGCAGTAAATCCACCTGCCTCCTCCCTTTGCTCCTTGAAACGCTTCATTTGCCTGAAGCTACAAAATTCCTTGACTGCGCTTCAGCAATTGGTTTGCTGTGCAAGTCTCTGTGCTGTGCTGGCCTGCTCTGCTCTTCAGATCTGCTTCCTGCAACCCAGCCAGCTCGTGTCTTGGAGAGCTGTTTGGCAAGAAGTTTGAAAGCATTGAGTCTGTCCTGCCAATAGAGCTGGTAGTTGTCTTCCTCTGCAGTTCCTGACCGCTGTGCTCCTCGCTTGGTTGCGTGGTGCCAGATGAAGAACTGACCTGGCTGCAACCTCAGCCAGGGAAAAATACCAAAGAAGAATATCCTACACCCCCATGATGACCCTGATCCAGTGCCTCCTGCAGTCACCTGAGTGTTAGTGCTGGTATAGGGAACTTGCTAGCATTAAGAGAAAGCGGAAGAAGCATCCCCATAGCTGTACACCACTTAAAGCATTGTGAAACCAGAGGCTTTGTGTCACACCTAATTTGGCAGAAGAGGGAAGCCCTGCTCCTTCCCCCCTGCAGCCCCAGCCACGTGCTCCCTTGTGCTGGAGCTAATTGCACAGCCTCGAGGTGAGTGGGATCGATGAGCTGATCTGATGGGAACCTCCTCACTTTTCTGCCTGAGCCTCCAGTTACTGTGATTTACCATGTGGCTGCACAATGGTTACGAGAGTGTCAAAACCACACAGCTGGAAAAGGAGAAGGGGGACCATCCCTGCCCACAGGAGCCTACAATTTAGACCAGATTCAACATAACATCAACCCACACCCCAACATGCAGGCACGAGGACTGAAAATGCGTATCAGCTGGCTGAAGCAGTGATGGAAGAAGGGAGATTGACAGCACTGAGCTCACAGTGAGCAGTTAAGTCAGGCCATGAAGTTGACACAGTGATTCCAGTTGTTACCCACGGATCCCCCACAGCCATATGCCCCAGCAGTACAATACTGATCCAACCTATTTGTTTTCTCACCTGGGTCATTGAAAGCACAACGTCAGTGGAAAACGAGCTGGAATGCATGGGACAGAACTTTGTCTTCCTCTTTGCCAGCTCTCAGCCAAGTTCAAAAGGCCAGGCAATAAATGAGCCAGAGCACAGTTAGCCCACCCAAATACTTTCAATTTGCTTATATTGATGTGGTCCTCTGTGCCAGGGGGCTATGGCAGTTTGGGCTCAGTGCAAAGGGTGTTGAAGCCATTGCTTTCTTCTATCTTACTGTGGCCTCAGGGCATTGAGCTGTGTTTTATTGGGTGCTGCAGCAGTCCTCCACACAGCTCATCACTTCAGAGCTATCTGGGAATTCAGCTTGGCGTTGTGGTGTGCTTTTGGTATCTGTTAGCAGCTTTACTTTTTTACACATTATCTGGCACAGACATTCCCCAAAAGGCATCTCCATGCTCTGCAACAGGATGCTCAACCCGTGACCAATCTGAGACCATGCAGGACAATTCATCCAGCCTGCACCTCACCTGCCACAGCCTTCTTTCTCAGGAGCAGTGCCAGGAAATGGTCTCTGAAGCTCTAGGAGAGGCCCTTGGAGAAAATGAGAGCTGCAAGCAGCCACCACCTGACCCACCCCCCACCTGATGATTTCCAATTTGCCTTTGAGAAAGGCGGTGAACTAATAGCTCTGGCAGTGCCAGCTACAGAAAAATATGCATTTCTTGGGAACCCATGGGGCTGGGGATCTGCAATGAAGCCAGCTTGTAGATACCCAGCAAAGCTGGCTCAAGGCTTCATAGGCTCAAGGCCAGGCTGGATGGGGCTCTGGGCAACCTGGTACAGGGCAACCCGGTACAGGGCAACCCTGCAGGGAATTGGAACTGTATGATCTTATGGTGCCTCCCAGCCTAAGCCATTCTATGATTCTATGCTGATTCTATGCACACAGACTGGGAAGCACCGGCTGCACTGCCCATGAGGTGTCCAGCTATCCACATCTTTGGAACATGGAATGAAGCAAGAAAAGGTACAAACCCAACCAAACCCAGAAAAGCCAGCAATGTGACCTTTAATAGCAGAATCACTCTTGACCATTTCACTGTTTCGTTTTCTGGGATTTCCCTAAAGAATTACACCAGATCCACGTGCAGGAAGACATGAGAGAACCAGCAGTCCTCAGAGCTGCAGCAAAACCAGAACTGGAAGGGTGTGCTGAGCTGATTTACTGCGATGAAGCAGACTGCAGGGCAAAACAAGAGACTTTCCACGTCAGACCCAGGTCCCGTGAATAACAGTGTAGTTTATGGCTGGGATTCCCTATATCAGGCTGAGGCTCTAAAGGCCTGCATTATATTCCCAGATTTTCTTCATCATGGGTAATGACAGACAAATAATTGGGCTTTGCCAGAAATTGGACTGGGCTCTGCACTTCTCTCTGCTTCAATTTCCTCATCTGCAAACCGGGGATAATATTACTTCATTATGGTGCTGGGATCATATAGCATTATTAGGTCTGTAAATCGCTCGCTGATCCATCTGTTCTCAGCACATTACAGGCAACCATATGGCTGTGGTTGCATTTGACTCAGCCCCTCATCTCCCATTCATCTCAGCCCATGCTGTAGAAACCACCACTGCTCCTCTGAAGGGGCTGCCTTCAGAATTAGTGGGGAGAAATAGGAACTTTTAAGGCATGATTCTTCCGACCTTGTTTATATGGTTGCTACTGGATGAGGAAGTCCACAACTCGCCCAATGAATCCTACCCTAGCTGTTGCCATGGGATGCAGCTGGAGCAAGAGAGACATGTACCTTTCTGCCTGTGCTTCGAGCCAGTTTTCATTTTTGCTAAAAACTCCTTCAGTTTAAGAAAATACATGATTTTACATATACTGACAGTGCTATCCATCAGGACAGTATGGGTCAGGGATATATTTACTCAGCTTTTCTGTCTGATTGCCTTTCTTGCTGTCAATTTATGCAGAACTGAATAAACCAAAGGTGATTTTTGATGAAACTGGTGGAGAGAAGTGAATATTATTTTTTTTCTTTTCCTAATTTTTTGGATGATTTTGTTTCCATTGTAACACAAAATTTTAAAATATTTTCCTCTCCAAGAAATAACTCTTCTATTATAGCAGTAGAAGTTTGATGCTCGTTCTCTTGTACTATTTCCTTCCAGAAAAAAAGGAGAAAAAGCAGTGTGTTGAATGGACATCTTTTTTAAGCTTTTTTGTTTTTCGTAATTTCAAAAGCAAAAAAGAAAAAAAAAGTCATTATAAATAGTTTTCTATTAAAAAAAATAACATTTCAGCTTCAGAAAGCATTTTCATTCTGAGAAAAGATGTAGGTGCATTTTTTATTCTTCCAACTGTAATTTTTAATCGTTCAAAAAAGGCACGTAGTTTACAATCAGATATTTTTGCTTAGATACAGTGAACGATTATACCACATAAAATCTGCATTTGATTTATGGTTATGCAACTGATTGAACAATGAGTGCATTGTCTCCTTTCTGAGTGAGATTCCTCCGTATTACTCGTCCTATTGCAAGTAATGACCTGAAGATGATGAAGTAGCTTGGTGTCCTCCTCACCTAATTTTATGGATGTAAAGTTAGAGCTGCAACTCTGAGATATGATGAGTTGTTATTTCTCACCATTGGCTACGCAGAGGCTCAGGTGACCATTTCTGACTTTGAAGATCGATGCCACCTTCTGCTGAATTGAGGCAGAAATGACAGAAGTTAAATGTTGTCTTTAGAGAAAGATATGTTTAATAAAATTACAAGAGATAGTTAATTAACGTGTCACGTTCTCAATTCCTAATGTTGACATAGAGAAAAACAGTCAAAGAAAGATAGCTGATTGGGATCTTATGTCTTGGGAGACACATTGTACTTGGAGAAACAATTGTGCAAACCAAGAGAAAAGTGTCCTATTGATTTAACCAATATATTAATATTGGTTCTGATCTACCTCTATATCAGCATCTCCAAGGCTGATTGCTGCCTGTCCAGCACCTTACACAAATCCAGGTCCAAATATCTACTCCCATCTATGTCTGTCTCTTCATCTCTCTATCGGTCTCTCTATGTCTCTGCCTCTCTATCCATCTATCTATCTTGCTCCCATACTTTAACAATTTTCACCAGCCTTCTCATTCTTTTTTTTTTCTTTTTTTTTTTCAATTTCTGATGTAATTTGGCCCAAGATATTTCCTTGCAAGTGTGAACAGAAATACATTTTTTCCTATGATTTACATGTATTTAAAAAGAGGTGAAAAAAACCCTCAGCAGTCACAGCCAAAAAAAGGGGAAAAAATTACCCCGTTCCCAATGGGTGTTTATTAGCTCAGGTTCTCTCCGCCATTTGTTTTTATGGCAAGGTGAAAAATGATGCATTTCAGAAGCTTTGTTCTTTTCCTCCTGGCCCCCTTTCAGCCCACTGTCCCCCTTGGATTCTTTTCCCTAATGGCTCTCTGAAATAATAACCCGTGGGCATTTGCTGCAATAAAGTACAAAAACCTTGTTGCAAATGAGTCCAACTCCAAGAGAGAAGCCAAAACCAACTCAAAATGAGATTTTTCTCACTCTGTGAATTTGCTATACTTGGAACTGGCAAATAATAAATTGAACAGTATGTGGAAAAACATGCAACCCTGAGGATATAGGAGAATGGCTGGCATTGGGTGAGAACATGGGACTGACACTCTGTGGCTTTCCAGTCTGTTTCCTCCGCCTTTGGGTTGTGTTTTGCAAGCTTGACTCGCTCTAGGAAGTGCTTATCCACCTCGGGAAGAGTGGAAAAGCTTTTAAGAGGAGGTGTAGCAGATAAACAAGTGGAGGATACATGCATCTCCTGAATTCAAGATTATCTTGACCACAACTATCAAGACTATTGCTATAAGCCATGGTGAAAGGCAAGTTGTTCCAGCGGAAAGGTCAACCCATCTGTGCTAGGACTTGAACAGGAACGTAGCCCAAGAAGGACATTAGCTCTGGGACTGATTTTGCATTAGTCCACCTGGGACCATGTATTGGTCTTTAGTCACCAATAAACCCTTCAAGCAAGCAGGACATGGGAAATCTGGTCTTTCTTTGTGTCACTTCCACACCCATTAGGGCAGATCTCTCAAGGTGATGTGGAGTTTACTTGCCTTACATTGGCTATGCACAAATTCAAACGTCTATTCTAATGAAAAGAGAATCTTCTTCTTGCAATGCTGAAATCTGTAGGAAGTTCCAAGTGTAAGCACAACAAAAGGAATTTTACCATATATTGAGTGTTAATACACTCAGAGCATCACTGCTACCTGTGCAAACTAGAGGGAAGTGCTATAGAGATGTAATGTAAATCTATTGAGGGGGCTGTGTGCCACCAATAGCATTTCATGGCTTTAAGAATTGATGGAAAAAAAGGGGAATTTCTGCCTTCCCCTCTTTTTTTCTTTCTTTTTTTTTTTTTTTGCAAATATATACCTTCCTCCATCTCTTTATCTCATACCACTCCAGACTCCAGAATGGCAGGTAATTCTGGTTGGCTACATTCCTCATCTACCATTTATCCCTGTGATTGTCTCAGGGGTGGATCAGTAGAACACTTACGGAGTGTTTTGGTCACCCATTGCCCAGCAGGATCTGATGCAAAAGGTGTAAGCAACGTGTTCAGAACAACCTATTGTCAGCAGGATGGGCTGATGCTTACCTAAGGAAAAAAGCTCCCACTGTTTTCGTCAAAATGCTCTTCAGAGAAGGCCAATTTCAGGTTTCCCTAAAATATATTTTCTGTTGGAGAAAATTGAAAGGAATGTATGCTTTTGAATGGTTCTTGTCTTAAAAATATCAGCTGATGATATTTTCAGTCCAAATCCCAATTGGAATGGGAAAGGTTTCTTTGATCCTGGATTTTGAAGCAACAGATTTTGGCTTCAGCAAACAAAAACTATATTATTTTTCCCTTGTTCAGTATTTTTTTACATTTTAAAATCAGTTTGGCATCAAGAGTTAAAGCTTTTCTAAGAGTACTTTTATGTAAATTTCAGTAGGTGCTTTGTGTTTTCTTCCTTAAGTTAGGGGAAAAAAATGCCAAAATTTTGGAATTTCCACCTAGCTCCCAACACTCAGCATCCATTGTGTTGTTGTTTGAGGATCTAATCCAGAATTTCTCTGCACAGGCACTTCCTAGAGATTACAGGTTCCTAAATCAGGTCTCTGCATCTCACTCTGAGAAGAAACGTTCAAACCTTTCACATTACAGTTCACTGATGCATGAAGGATGTGCTCATGTACACGTACCAGAATGGTCTGAGAATGTGCCAAGAAGGGAGCAGACCAGCTGAGCTATCTTAAATCTGCTTCAATGCAAAGTTAATTGACTTAGTTCAAGCCATCAGGCACGATAGTTTGCAACAGTAACCTTCAGTGGAAAGGTTTAATTCACAGACAAAAGAAATAGCTTCTGAAACTGGTGATGCTAAGTTGGCAAGTATTCTGTGACTGTCTCCTAAACACATCTGTAGTTCTGAAATCCCATGTACTCTTTTGGTTGATAAAGAATTGACTTTTGTGTCTTGGGAGCAGCTTCATAAGTCCTTACTGTCCCTATTGAAATCAGAGAGGTTTCAACATAGTGAAGCAGGATTTTATTGCTCAATAGAAGTAAAGTTTCCCACTGAACACAGAACATAGTCAAATATACTGTTTGTAGACAGTGAAAATGTCCAATCCAACCAAAAGTTTCAAAAAAGCCCCTGAGCCAAAACCATGCCAGTCATTTAACTCCATGGCTTCGAAGCTCTGCACCCCACAAAATTGCCCTATAAAGAAAGTCAAGCAATTTGCAGAAGCAACTTGGGAGGTTTAGGCCCTGATTGATTGTAAACACCTGCTAGTATTTTTAGTAGGGTTTTTTTTTTTTTTTTTTTTTTTTTTTTCCTATTAATATTCCTTCTCCTTCCTTTCTCTTACTCCATCTTTACTTAATTCTTTTTCTTCCTTTCTGGCAGCCTTAAAATGGTGATTGAAAAAATAAACACCAGGGAAGTAAGAGAACCTTGGGTAGACTGCGGAAGATGTTAAAAGCTGCAAAGTATCCATTTACTGCGTGTAAGAATTTTATTGGTCCTTTATAACTCTGATACACTTCTTAAGTCTCACCCACTGGAAGCCTAGCTATTAACAACAGCTTCCCTATGTTGATAACAAGCAGCTAGGAACTTCCTACAGCTATTTTGAAGAAAAGATGCTACAATGAAGAGAGCATCCCATCAATATCACTAAATTTTGGGTACGTTTCAAAAAGGTACTGAGATACACATCATATCCTTCCTTAGGATCATAGTGCAGAATAATTTCCTTCCCGTATTCCAATCCTATCCTATACATCCATTTAATACTAAATTTTCAATACACTGGTCCCACTCCAGCTCAAAAATCTTGTATTTAAGCTGTAGTGCCTTCTTCATTTCTTAATATCCATAGTTTCCTGTGGTCTGTTCAGTATTGCGTGACTTCAAGTGGGTTGAGCTTCAGACCAGTCTTTCTATCCCAGTTTAGACCACCTCCACTGGGGTTGACCTCATTTCCACCCAATTATTGACTTCATTCTGCTGGATGATGTCCTCAAACTTCTGTTCATCTATTTTCTGGCTCTCCCATGTGAGAGCTCTCTATGTTGTCAAGCCCCAGATGAGATTATTATCTAAGCTTTTGGGTATCATTCTGTCGTGTTGCAGTATTGCCAGGACAACAGCCCTTCCTCTCTGGTATCCCTTTCTATCAATCTGGGGGTAGTTTCATTCTGTCTCTGGCTGCTTGCTGCCTTGTGGGTGCCAGGAGAAGATGTCTGCTCAAGCTCCCGTTTGGCAGTACCTTATCAAACTCTGATGCAGAGCACTAATATTTTTTTTGTCCGAGATTTTATCCCTCTCAAAATCAACATTCAGTTTCCGGAGCTTAACTCTTGCCTGATCCTTCCAAAAGAAAATGACAAATGAATTTAATGTAACCAAGCATTAAGCATAACCTGGTCTGCTCACATTTCTACCAAGTAAGTGGTCACCACAAGCTAAAAGTGGTCATTGCATGGGGATGGCTTGTTGCTGGCTCCTGTCTGCTGGCCATTCATTAGTAGCTCGTTTAAAGAACTTCACTTTCTCTCATAGTTTTAGTCTTTTCTTAGCATGATTTCGTCCTGTATTCTTCACTGTGGCTCAATAATTAACTCACAAAGAATCTCCTCCACATTTTGCTCAGGTTAAAGTTAGCACATTACTTTGAATCATTTAGCTCCCCAACGTGACTTAAAATCAAGATAGAATATGAGGATATATATGTAATTCCTTGGTTAGTTGAAGCCTAATTCTGAATCTCTTTGGAAAATTTGCCATTAGGCTAGAAATGCTGCAATTTCCTTCAAGATATGGGATATCTAGGAGATGCTGTTGGGGAACATGGCTTTCCTATGCATTGCTAGCTCTTTCTTTTGATCCGTAGTGAGTTGTGGCTGTGATAGCTTTGGTTTTTTCTAGGTGATCCCTTTGTAAGCACCTTGGCTATGGTCCTACTGGCATTATAGCTGACTGGCACTATAGGAGAGTTCATAGTATAGAATGTCCCAAGTTGGAAGAGATCCATGGGGATGGTTGAGTCCTACTCCTGGCCCCACACCCAAAAATCAAATCCTATGTCTGAGAGTGTTGTCCAAATTCTCCTTGAACTCCATCAGGCTTAGTGCCGTGACTGCTACCCTACTCAAACAACTCAAGTTGCTCAAGTACATTCCTGGGTTGTGCAGTTCTGTGGTCAACTTAGTCTTTGTTTGACTCTTCACGTGGTCATTTGGACATTTCCTTTGAAGTATTCAGTACCAGCCGCTCCAGGACACAATGCAGCAGGTGAGGTTGCTCTTCTCAGCCAAGCTGCCCAATCTCAAGACCATCAGGCTGCGCACCGTGGTTTGAAAGCATTTTAAAGACCAAGATTCAAAGTTCAGGATCACGTCCAGTATGTCACTGAAGTTCAGCACTTGATAAAGCCAGAATTTTGATATAGCCTCATATTTCCCTATTTGTCAAGGGTACTAAGGAAAAGATGAAAAATTTGGAATGTTCTTTTTGCGACTCTCATACGCCACAGGGATAACAGAGATCAGCCATGGTTTCAAATTTAACAACGGAATTCCCTTCCATTTCACTCATCTCTGGTCTTTTGAAACTTACTACCTCATTCTACTTAGCTTTAAATTGCTTTCTTTTCTGTTCTTGACCTTGAGCTGTCGTTCCACTTAACTGTGAGCAGGAAAGAATAAAGAAGGTCACCATGGGATGTTTGGCAGAGCTCAGGATAAAAAAAAAATAACAAGCAACAAACTGATTTTTTAAGAGTCCTTTGCATGAGTCAGAATTTTATCTTAAAGAATATAATTGCTCAATTGTGGCCTGAGGTCTTATTAGCAGAGAAAAGAATGTGCTTCTTCACTCGTCAGCTCTCCTCCAGACTGCAGCAGTCATACCAGCTTCACAGGGATACATCTGCAAAGGGGAACATTAATTATATGGTGCCAGTTTGTTTATTATTAACACCCTGCTCTGATTGTGTACAGTGCTGGATGCAGAAAAGCTGTGTTTATGTCTCTGTAGTGGGGGCAGAGGTGGAAGGCAGGAGAGAGAAATAAGGGACAGACGTGGTTGAAAAAATTCACTGGAACAAGTGGAACCAGAACTCCACTCAAACAGGAGTGTTCTCAGTGCTCAGTGCATACCAGAAATGCTAATTCAAACAGACCTCCTTGAATGGTTACATTCAGGTTGGATATTAGGAACAATTTCTTCTCCCAAAGAGTGGTGATGCATTGCCACAGGTTGCCCAAGGAGGTGGTGGGGTCAAGCATCTCTGGAGGTGTTCAAGAACAGTGGAAATGTGGGACGTGGTCACTGGGCGTGGTGGGGGTGGGTTGATGGATTTGATGGTTTTAATGTTTTTTTTCCAACTTTAGTGATTCTACAATTCTGTGATTTGGTCCTGCCGTTTCTCTGCTGTGAACTTGGAGAAGCAAAACATGAAAGCCAGTAGTCAAGTGCTGCATCCCTTTATTAATCTTCCATGGGTGCTAAGCAAATAATGTATTAATCTTCCATGGGTGCTGGGAGAGGTATCACGATCCTGCTCTAGTTTTGACAGAGCAGGATGCCTAACTGTGGCCTCAGGTAATCCATGCTCACATTATTCTGTGTGGGTAATATATTTCTGGTAGGCCATGAGCTTAAACCTATATGGCTGGAAGCAGTTTTAAGCACCCCAGAATTGTCTTGGATTAGCTTCTTTTGCCCTCTTTCTGATCTCTTCCTTTCCCAGATTATAGTTCTGTACAACTCAGAACATATCATGACATCAGCTTGGGTCATAACCAACAGATCTTGGTGATGCAAAGGGAAAAAAAAAACAAGGGAAAGAAAAGAAAAAAAGACCAAGTGTAGAAAAAATATATTTGAGCATATGCAAAATGAAATCTTTTGACTGAGAGGCGAGAGATGGGAAGAAACTTGCACAGCATTTGCAAAAACAAAACCCAAATGACTTTATCTATACCTTAAATCATCAGGACACCCAGCTGGGTGCTGTAGTGCTGGGTGCTGATGTCAGCTTGTCCATCCTTCAAGGCAGGGCAGAGGTCCGTTGGACATAGAATTTCATTCTATAGGAGGTCTCCTTCAGAATGTGTTTGAACTCTTTAGTTCTTGACCGAGCTGAACTTTCTTTTTCAGTCCCAGTGGATATTAAAACATGACACAAAGTGTAATAGTTTTTATAAGGGAGAACCCACATTCAGTAGATAAGATGTGTTCCTTGGTAGCAAAATAACAGGATTTCAGATCAGTCATAGGAGCTTTCCACAGCCAAAGCAAATATTTCAATCACCCAGCTACGAGAGGCTTCATGCTGGCAAATTCTCCTTTGCCTGGTTAGGGCTGCACACTCAGAGCTCAATTCCTCTGCTTATACATCAGAATTTGAGGTCATTTCAGGAACTCTTTGGCTGCAGCAGCTGTTCCAGCACACCATCTCAGTCTCCTAGAGATCCTATCTCTCATCTTTGCCTCTTGTTAACCTCTCAGATACCCCAGTGTTTTTCCAAAGCCATAGACATTAGGTGCTGGCAATTTCCCTGAGCCCTGATACGTTGAGTAGAGCCCAAGCTATAGTTCAGTTGTCTAAAAAACAGCACTGAAAACAAGATGAAATTAGAATCACAGAATTGTTTATGTTGGGAGGGACCCTTAAGGGCCATTTGGTTTAATTCCCCTGCAATAAACGGGGACACCCAGAACCAGATCAAGTACTCAGAATCCCTTCCAGCCTGATCTTGAATGTCTCCAGGAACAGTGCATCAACCACCTCTCTGTACAGAGATTACAACTGAAGAGGATTTGAGACAACCATATGGGCCCTATGGCCAAGTCCTGCTCCTGTAGGAAGCTGTGGAAGAGCACCTCAAGTAGGATCCAGATGCCTTTTGTGCTCAAAACAACACAGCTTATCTAAACTATATTGTCTCTTCTGCAGTCCTTAGGCCCCTTCAACTCATCAGAATTAAATCGATCATCTCAGCCAGCACACACAATGATTGGAATATGTGGTTTGTAAAGGTGTTCCTTGCCTCATAGCTTAAAAAGGTAGAGCTAGTCAGCCCACTTTGTAAACAGGGAGAAGGGTTTTACATTTTGTATGTGTGGATCTGCATGATCTGGAATATGGCAGTATAAATAGTAAGTGATATAAGAAGTCTGATATCCAGGAAAAAAAATCTGTAGTAGAGCAAAATTTCCTAATCTCCATATTCCCACTCCAGCACTTCAATCATAAGTCCATCTTTCCTTTTATTCTTGTCTTATTCTGACAGATTTATACCACTGTATATTTTGTAACCCGAGTAAATCACACTTGCACAGAGATGAAAATGTTTTTTTGGAAATTCCTGTGACTGTAAGCATGGTCCTAGGGGAAAACAATTTGTTCTGAAGTGAAGCAGCTAACGTGGTTTTATTTATGTCACCTTTGTTAATAGGACCCTCATTATTCTGTAGCACGCTATATTAATATGAGTGATCGATTTGAGACCTTATACATGGCAGCTCTCCCTTCCCCTCCCCCTGTATAAACAGCTCCATTTCCAGACATACAAGGATGCCAAATGCACTCCCTTCTGTAGACAGCTGGACTTGCCAATTTTGCTGTCATTGCACTTTCTGGTCCCAAAGGTCATGGTTTTCAAACAGGGGTGGGAGAGCAGATTTGGATGATGGAGGAGCCAATCCACCTCGTCACTCTGGCTTGGAGTCAGACAGATGGAATATTTCTGGAGATGTAGAAGTGATTGAGTTGTCTCCCTGCCAATTCTTACCCATCATTGAGAGCTTCTGAAGGCCAGGCTATAGGAAGAGGAATGGCTAACCTTGCACAAAGGGGTAGGATTGGGTTGAAGCACCACTTCAGCTGGCACAGTTCACCTCTTGATTCACATCTGCCCTAGAGATTGACTTCATCAAATACCCCACCAGGAGAGAGGAGTAAGGGAACACATTTCTGTATTCCTCTGAGATTAGAGTAGGAGACCAGCTGGGTATCTGAAGGCAGCTACAGTGGCTCTGGAGAATGGTGCTTTCCCAGATGAATTGTACCATGGATGTCTACAATGATGCTTGCATGGAGGTTATGTATTGCACTGGGCAAGCTGGATCCCAGCTCTCCTGACACCACTGCATGTAACAGGTAGGAGCTGAGTCTTCCTCTGCACTGATTGTGCCTCTTTTCCTTAGAGTAACACAGAAGACACCAGGGGAGAGTAAAACATCTATTTAATAGAACATAGGGACAGCACTGGCTTCAGTCAGGAAATGGCACAGCTTGGCATTTTAAGTAGGCAGTCAGTATGGCTGATGCAGATTGCCAAGCCCAGCTGTGTAAGCTGTGTCTCAAAAGACCTTGTAGTACATGCTTACCCATTCACGGGTAGAATCCACGACTAGAATCTTTGTTCTTCAACTCAGCAATGGGGCTGACATCCAACTAATTTGATTCTTACGGTTTGATTTTTGTCATCTGGCTCAGAGACCAGTTTGCTCTTGATACTCAAAATTCCCGTGGCTTCTCCTGCCCTTATGGAAATGGGACTCTTCAATTTCAGCATTGGATAAGGGCATTGCATTCAGGCTGCCAGGACTGGTGTGTTTAGAGGACATGGAAAACCTCGCTTTGCTGACATGAATATAAAGGTTGTTGGAAAGCTAGTGCCTATCACCTACACCTGCAGAGAGCAGGTCACTGTGAGCTCTGATGACCTGAGCAGGAAATGGAGTGGGAGGAAAGAGGAAGGAGGAGTGTTTGTTCTTTTCCTTATCTCTCTGCTCTCCCACTTTCCCTTATTTCCAGGCCCTGTTTGTTTTTCCTAGTTGCATGCAGGTAACTCCTCCAGTCTGTCGTGTTTTCCCCCTGAGCTCTCCAGGTGTGAATGGAAAATGCAAGCACCTGCTGAACTGACTGGCAAAAAGGAAGCAAGGAGTGGAGCTTATCTCTACTCAGCAAAAGCTTTTTTCAACAGTGCTCATTTTACTTCTGTGATGTGATTGATGGAGAACTTCATCCGGCTCTTAGGGATGCTTTTCCTTTGTCTTCAAAAGTCCAGAAGGAGATCTCAGCTCCCCAGGGCCATGATCAGGGCAGGGGCAAGGTAAGGAAAAGTTTCATCTTTTTTTTGCTCAGGTTCAAACTATTGGAGATGATGAACTTCTGTGATGAAAGGAGGTGGGCAACATTCATCAGAGCTATGTGAAGAGTCCACACTAAACATGCAACTATAATTGGAAAATAAGCTAGCTGATCCAGCATGAGCACACTGTGAGGGTGCTTTTAAGCCATTTCTTAATTTATTTCCCACTTCATTTAGTTTTCTTACAGTCTCCAGAAGATCTCATCTGGGGTCGTCACTATCTGACTCATTTGCCACTGAGAACTCCTACAGAGGGAAATACTTTTCCCAACAAAAGTGCAAGCAGTTGCAGAGAGCCTAAAACCTGCAGAAGAGAACCATTCATCTGGCTTTTCAGGGTCACTGGATAAGCTGACAGACGGTGTGCTTTTCTGAGTGTTTTGCTCCCATTTCCCCTCTCCCTTCCCAGCCCATGGGGTGTGTTCACGTCACTGCCTTTCCCCTGGACTGTAATGACTGATGATGAAAAGCCAGTAGCATCTCCATCAGAGCTCCCTTCTGTTTGCTCATAAGCAAGGGTGAGGTGAAGAGCCACCCTGGAAATGATCTTCTCTGTTCTCATCACCCAATCAATCTTTGAGAATCAATGCATGGGTATTTTACTCTGTGATCCCTCTGCTCCTTTAATGGAGACAAAAATGCAGAGGGCTTTCTAATGGTGTGTTTTAGGGCTGCTCAAACTAATGCCAAGAGGGAGAAGGGCCTTGAAGCCCAACTGGTCCCATTTCCCCGTGTTTCTGGATAGCTTGATTCTCTATGGCCTTAGTCTGTTCATGACATTGAAATTGGATGGGCTGTTCTCTGCAAAAGATCCTCAGCCATCTGATGGAAAATCTCCTAATGCAAAACATTTGTTGGTTTTAACTTTATATTAACAGAGGAACATCCAGGAGGAGTGGGCAGGGTGTGAAGAACCAGAACAAGGCAGGAGGATGGCTGAAGCAATGAGATACCACAGCTCACTACCAGGCACATTTGTGATAGTAAAGCTCAGAAAAAGACAGTGTCACTTATCTATTCTTTCCCATATCCCATATTCTAGAGCCATTTTCTCTTCTCCTTTTGAAAAGCCTGTTGAGAGAGGGCCTTTTTATTCTTCTCTGTAGTGTCTTGAGTACCGTCATTGGAGAGCACTGGTTCCTTTGGGTTATAAATGTCTCTTTCTTTTGAATATTCCTGAAATGAAAGAATCTATTTATTTTACTGTAGTAGAATACACTAGTGGCATATTTAACAAAATAAAAATAATAATAATAAATTAAAAAATAGAACAGGCAGCGAGGGGCAAAGATCATGGTCTGGCTCTGAGACCTAAGCCAGTTGGTATATGGTTTCCATCCACATACTTTTGCATTTCAGCATGACCATCAGGACCAGAAAAACCTCTCCTTTTTCCAGCAGGAGCCAGGAGTGTCACATCACTTCATACAAGCATAACACCAACCCTACAAGCTCTCAGTCAAGCCCTTGGAGCTGCCAGCTCTGTGCTGGAGGCAGTGCAGTCAGTCAGAAGAGACACCGTTATCCTGGTCAATCTTCAGGGTCAGAGACCAGGTTTCAGGTGTTCAGGTCTCTATGAGACCTAAGAAGGAGCATATTCAGACACAGAACAGGAGGAAAAGTAGCCAGTTCCCAGCTTCTCCGATGCAAAGGAGTTTGGCACTAAGCAGCTTTTTGCTGCGTGGTGTCTGGCAGTGCTGGGTCTTATTTTCAACAAGCCCCGTTAAAGGATTACAAGAGCCTAGTTAAAATAATGCCCTTCAAGCTTATTCATTTTTTTGGAAAGAAAACAAGAAAAAACAGAAAGGGTTCTATCATCTGCAGTGTTATTGCTTGTAGTGCTTTGAAAGAAGAAAAAAAGAGCAGAGTTGGCAAGCAAGAGAGAAATGCATAAACACGCACACACACACTTGTCTGCAAATATAAAGTAACTTTTGTTTCATTTCTGGTTTATAGGTCTCCAAAAAAATAAAAAATAAAAGATCAGCAGCCCCCTGCCCCTCTCTGTATTTAATCCAATTATTGCTGATACTCTGCCATTGCATTAAATTTTTACCTCTAGAGAAATAATCAATTAAAAAAGAAAAGAAGAGGAAGAAATTCCAAAAGGGTGTTGCTATATTTACCCTTTTAATGGGGTTTATTAAACCCGCATTGTAAAGCCAAGGAGTTTCACATCAGCCGGAACAACAACAAAAAAGTTAAATTGTAAATATTGTTTGCCACAAGCGGTCATGTTTTCCAAATAAAACAGCCTTGCATGGAAGACTGGATGGCTCAATGGAGAGCTAATGGGGTAGGGAACCTTTCCTCTTAAGGCTGCCAAGATGAACCTCATCCAAACTGGGACAACAGCAAACATGGGAGAGCCAAATTCAGCTTTTTGCAGACCTCAGACCCTACTGTGATGGGATGCACTCCCTTCCTTTTGCAGATGGAGAAACTGGAGACCTCGAGTGAATGGAAACTGAGCATGGTTCTGCTGAAAGCCGCCTCAGAGGACTGTGGCCACCCCAAGAGCTTCAGTTTTGTTCCATCACACTTCATCTCTAGAGCAGGGTAGCATCATGCCATGCTGCATGTCTGATGTACATCAGCAGCCATGAGCAGTGGGTCACCTAATGGAAGGGCTTTTGTGGTGCTAATGTGATGGGTGCAGGAGAAATGATGGGTTTGGTGAAATGCAGGTGAATGAGGAACCTATTAGATGCCTTATCCCAGTTCTAAGGGCTCTCTTCTCCAGGACCCTCATTCAGGTAGCTGGCAAAATTAAAGATTACACTAATCAGCTGCTGCTGGCAGATGAAGTCTCTGAACTGGACAGATATTGAAGCTGGAAAGGCAGAAGCAGGGAGCATGGAGGGTGGCTCAGTCAGAAGTTTTGTGTCTGGTGTGGCACAAAGATGTATGGGATGTATGGCAAAACCAGTGACAGGCATTACACTTACAAGACTAGTTACCGAAATAACTCTCCCTCCTTGAATCCATGTCTGAATGTAGGAACAGCCACACTGGATCAACCCAGAGATCCACCTCACCTAGGGCGTCAGATGGTTCCTATAGGGAGGAACATAACAAAATGGCAGGTATGTAGTGCTCTTCTCCAGAATAATGCCTCAGCTCCCAGTAATTCATGGCCAGAGACAGTTTATCTACAGCTCTTTGTTTAAGAGCTGTAGATAGATCTACTTTTTGAATTGTGCTGGCTATAGTCATCCACAGATTCTTGTGGCAATGAATGTCAAAGTTTTTTCAAGTACTGGACATGCCACATGCTGATTTAATTTGATCCCCTTTACTATTTGCTCTGGAAGATGCCAGTAACAGTCAACCACTTTTTGCTTTTCCTTTGTCCCTCATAGTTTTATAGCTCTCTATAATTTCCCTTCAATCCATCCTGAATAGTCCTTTTTAATGACTCCTCACAAGAACACTGTTCCTTCCTTTTAGTCTCCCGTGATGTTTTTATCCCAAAGCATAATTTAATCTAGTTTATTCTGTTTTTCAGATCTTGTTTAGTATTATGGCCCAAAGTTAAGAGAAACACTTGGCAGAAGTGGTTTGGTCTGAACCTGACAAGGAAGGAGGTGCACCGAGGGCATGATGTGAAAAGATCTGCATTTGTGCTATTAAACCCTTCCACGTCCAGAAGAGGGCATCCCCTTCCCATCTGCCTTTTGGATTCAGGCCCTGAAACATTCAAATTCCTGAAGAACACCCAAGAGTGGGCTGGGTAGGTGATGTGTGACCATGACTAAAACTGTGTCAGGAATTGTTCTAACACTTTACCACTATTTAGATGGAGCTGTATGCCTGAGGAAAGCCCTTGGACAATCAACTTAGTAAATCTGCTCCAACCTTGCGGCTGTGAAAGCGAGAAGACCAGCCCTCAATTCTGCACCTCTTCAGCTCCATCAGGTTTCACGAGGTTGGTATGAGAAGTACAACTGCCTTTTCATCAGCACACTGAACAAACAAAAGCCTACGTCCCAAATCTCTGAGATACAAACTTGTATCTAAAGTGCAGCCAGCCATGGAGATCATCGCTTATACCTCCTTTCCTTCTCCAGCCTTGTGGCTGCAGAATGGTTTTATGGCCACGCAGAGCTTAACTTGCACTTATAGGATTAAGGATCTGTAGGCCAAACAAGCTGTTGTATGTGGGAAGGATGATATTTCTGAAAAAAGACTTTGACTAAGTCTTTGTGTCAATTCCTGCTCTGCAAATACAACAGTTAATCCATCCACAAGTGGGGCTGAAAAATGAGCAAGCTCCTGAGATCTTGAGCTCCAGAGACTCAGGGTGGCTTTGTGCAGTGATTGAGATTTAACAGCTTTTTTGTCTGGTGGAAATGTGAGTGTCACCAGGAGCTGGGCCCAAAGCAAGACCCTCTGCAGCCAATTGAAAGGGGTTCATTATTTTCATCAGCATCCTTAGAATAAAAAAAAAATATGGGAAGGATGCTCCTGCAATCAAGACACAGTCTGTAAGATTTCCTGAATTTGAACCCTGTCAAAAATAAAAATAATAGAGGTAAATAAATAGTTTGAAAAACTAGAAATGGGACAAAAGTAGATTTATTTATTTATTTATTTATTTATTAATATGGCAGAGGGGAGGAAAAAAAAAAGGATAGAAAGTGGAAAATGCTTATAAAAGCCTCACTTTCAGTGGACATGTGGGTGGCATGGTGTGGATGTCTCTGCAGTCTTTTTCAGACAGCAGAATTTATGCTCAAGGTTTTCCCTTGATCCTTGTTCCAACAGAACACTTCGAAGCATGTGCGTAACTTTGGGAGAGCATCAGCATTCCCATGGAAATCAGTGGTACCATATGTTCCAAGATAAGCACGTGTTTAAATACTTTAAACATTCAGACTTCAAAGCGGATCAGAGACAACAAAGCGAGCAAGTAATAAACAGATATTTCTTACTCCTGACAAGAAGTTTGGAAATATTTTATGCTTCTTTTTGTGCTTTTTTTCTTCTGTTCCGAGAAAATCCCAACTCTTGGAGTCTGACGATCTGGGGAAATCCTCAGATTTCATCAGAAGCCAACAGCCAAGTCCTAGCTCATAGAGTTGCCAAGAAAGTCTCAAAAGGGCTACCATCAAAATCCATAGCCTTGACTTTCTCTTGAGGAAAACGTTATGGTTTTAAAGAAAATCTTATGACTTTTTAACCTGGGAGGAGTGAGTGTGTGTAACTGCTGAACACGGAAAACTGCAGTCACAGGTTTGTCTCTGCAAAGCACAGTGAGTTTCTTCTCACTGAGGTTCAGCAGGAATGGGAGGAGGTCTGGGCCTCCAGTTTTTAGCAGTATGGATCTGCCAGTCTCAAATATTTTGTGTAACAGCTGAATTATGCCACTCATTGTCATAATGCCTAGATTAAACGTGTTTTCAGGGATGCGCATTGACCTTTTGGATAAATGCAAAAGAAATCCATAATATTTCTTTATAAGGTACGTGAAATGACCAGAGCCCAATCACAGGCTGCTTGTTAAAATGAAAGTACGGATACAACCCTGGTAGTGTTTATTTGCACCTAGTTATAAAGGCAGAAAGAATAAACTTGAGAAAAAACATTGGATGAGAACATATTTTTGCTGCCTATAGTTTATGAAAAGAACAGTTGAGAGAATTGTTCAGAGAACAGTTGAGAAAAGAAGAGTTTGCTGCCGTGTTTCGGGAATATTACTTGCATTTGCTGTTATCGGATCTCATCCTTACAGTTCCTGATGCTCCAAATCCTAAATCTTGGCTCTTTTCTCAGCACAAAAAATGCCACTGTTGGCACTGGCAGTGGGTTCTAGTATCCAGAAAGAAAAACAGTGGCTTGAGGAAATAATGGTGTAGCTCATGGAATGCAAAATCACCCAAAAGTTTATAAAATAGGGCTTAAAACTACAAGACAAAGAGCCTCAAGTTTTGCAGAAAGAAAAACAATAACAATGCGAGCCAGCTAAGAATAACCGAGAAAAAAATTATATCTTTATCCTGCAGATTAAGGGAGCTCAAAAATCATAAAACAAACTTAACAAAAGCATTTCTGTTAATGTCTGGGATTATCCAGAAAGCTGGCCAGTAAGAGAAGACACTTTTCCACTCCCCTTACAAGAAATGTAAAGCTTTCCAAGGCTGACCAGCTGTGTCTGGTGTGTTTATGAAATAGCATTCACCCCATTTGGGAAAGAGGCATCTATATATACTGGAAAAAGTATATTTTTGATGGAAATATTACATCCAAAGATGGAAATATTACATCCAAAGGTTTGAAAGAACAAAAGTTAACGTCTTAACAAAAGCAACGTCTTATTTAGGCTTGAACATCAGAGTCAATAATGAGGGAATATTGACAACCCAATACCTAGCAGACATGAAAGAGTAGGTAAGGATCGATATTGGGTTATATCTGGCAAACTCTGGAGCAGGCAGAGAGCTCATGGAGCCACAGAACTGAACCTTTTGATTTATCACTAACGGAGATACTCACTGGGGAGCACGAACAACTCCAGAAGTGGGAAAAACTGAGTCTGAAAGTTAGACGGCTGCAACACGAGATAGCCTGGCGAGGTGGTGAGCTCATAATCAGTCTGTGCTCACAGATGGCTAATAACCTTGTGATCGGTGCCCAGAAAAGCTGTGGAAATTCCTTTCAGAGATGTGGTCCATTTGAAGCCAATGATTTGTAGGCAATCACTTTGCAGTACATAAGTGTTCTTGCTGCCAGAAGCAGAAACTGTTACACCAGGTCTGTGCGTGGATACTTGTCCAGGAAGGCTGAGAAATGCCTGAGGTCTGCTTTGGGACCTTGGATTTTGGATTTTTAACTGTTAAAATTCTCAGTGACTGGAGGCAATCAGAGAGTGCAGCCTAGTGCATGACACTTGTAGGAGCACAGCTTTAGGGGCTTCTCATGAGTGAGCCAAGGCTTGATACATAAGGGAACCCACTGTACTTGGATTGAAACAATGGTCCAATCCTCTAAACCAACTATTTCAAGGACCAAAAGAAGACTTACAGCCAGGATAGTTGATGGAGGCAGACTGTGAAGTGTCTGCTATCAGCTCCAGACTCAGTGCATTTAGAACCTCTGAGATTTTGATTCGTATGATCTAAATTTCCTTCCCTGACATGTTTGATTTAATATTAAGTGAATATGAATTTCAGATTAGGTAAAATGAACTTAGGCCCAATTAGCCCACTGCCTTCAGGATAACACATGGGGCTCTGATCTACAGTGAAGGACACTGAAGCACGAGGAAGCAGCATGACCTTTGGTGGATGGAAGCTGTAGAGCCAGGATTGTGTCCTCACAGCCCAGAAAATCAACTGTATCCTGAGCTGTGTCAAAAGCAGAGTGGTCAGCAGGGTGAGGGAGGTGATCCATCACTCTGCTCTGCGCTTAGAGATCTCACCTGGAGCACAGCATCCTCAGCACAGGAGAGACATGGACCTATTGAAGTATGTCCAGAGAAGGGCCACAAAAAAGATCCCAGGGATGGAACACTTCCCAATGAGGACAGGCTGAGGGAGCTGGGGAAGTTCAGCCTGGAGAAGAGAAGGCTCCAAAGTGACCTGAGAGCGGCCTTTCAGTATCAAAAGGGGCTGTAAGAAAGATGGGGACAGATTCTTTAGCAGGGTCTGTTGTGATGGGACAAGTCTGGTTTCAGACTGCAAGAGGAGAGATTTGGATTTGGATACAAGGAAGAAGTTTTTTTACCGTAAGGCTGGTGAGGCTCTGGCACAGGCTGCCCAGAGAGGTGGTGGATGCCCCATCCCTGGAGACACTCAAGGTCAGGCTGGACTTGATTGAGCTGTAGGTATCCCCGTTCTTTGCAAGGGGGTTGAACCTTTCCAGCTCAAACAATTCAGTGATTCTACGACTTGATCCAGTTCATATTGTGGCACATTGCATGTAGAGGTCATCCTAGCCTTAGGTTTCCACCTGTGGTACCATATGGACACCCAATCTTCCCTCCTTTCTGAAACACTCAGATCTCTACAGAAAAGAGAAAAAAAAAAAAATAGATGTGGATAAGCTCAGGGATTTTAGATGCAAAACTCCAAGTTCTGCTCCAAGAGGTGTAAATCCCAGGAAACTTGTACAGTTCCTCGAGGTTCATACCAAAGCTATTCAGACCAGATTTTAATCCCAAGGGCACTTTTTAGCCTTCACATTACTGCACATAATTTCCAATGAAAATGGATTGTTTCACTCACTTCAGGGGACTCGGGTCCTGCAGCAAGAATCCCTCTCCTCTTCTCCTGATGTCACAAAGAGATTAAAGCAAGGCTGCTGGTTGGATGCACCGGCATCACTGTTGCTGTAATGGGGAGATTTACAGCTCTCATTACATACCAGAGGAGTTAAAGGCCATGCACCTCATCAGGACCTGTTCCCAGTTTATAGCTGCCGCCCACCAGCCCCACTAATGATCCCAGATAATCGTTCCTTGAACATTCCCAGTCACCTTGACTTACTGCTCTCTCCCCATGAGTCATGCTATGAGTCTATAGCATGGTATGTGGAAAAAAAAAAAAGAAAAAGAAAAAAAAAAGCAGCTTTCTTCCATCTGGCTTTAATTACCTTCATTTTTAATTAAGTTCTGTGGTTTTAATGTCAATAACCTAGGCCTGGAAAGAGTTGCTTTCCTTGTATGTTGGTTCTCTATACAGGCAAAATCTGCAGGTCACTTATTCCATCCCATCCCCTGTAAACTCTGTAACCTCTGGGTAACAAATACTGCTGGACCTAACTGGCTTTCCCCAGGGCAGGAATCACAGATGGGGCAGTTCAATATCCTCATTCACCTTGAATCAACTGCAAAGCCCTTTCTTTTTGGCTTTTGATTTCAGTGGGTGATAATTCCTCTCGAGGCCAAAAATATCACTTGAAGCTAATGGCTTTGTCAAGGGATTTGAGAGATGAAAGGGACATCAGGTGTAACGAGTGAGCTCCTTGGGCAGGACCTTATTTTGGTATGTATACATACACACCACTAGCACCTTGTTCCATGGCAAAGACTCAAATAAAAGACAGGGAAATTAAAACTTGTTAAAAGGAAATGCTTTTCCAAACACTATGAAAGCAGACCATAGGGAGCACAAGGACAGGAATGCAACAAGACTCAAAGCCATGCGGGCATGATGGTGATGGGTTGATGGTTGGACTGGATCATCTTTGTGGTCTTTTCCAACCTTAATGATTTTATGATTCCATGATTCTGTGACTTTTCAGGCAAAACATGAATGGATTTCAGGCTTTCATTAAACCTTAAATCTGAGGCAATCTGTATCTATGAGAGACCTGGGACAAGCCCTAGCAGGTTGCAGATTTTTTGCAGCCTTCTTTGCAGGAGTTGGCACTGCTCACAGTGTGAGGGGGAGAGCACGCCAGGAGCAGGATCTTGTCTCCCTACATAGTTTCTTTTTAAGAGGGACAATAAAACAGATGAGACATGCTAAAGCTGTGCTCTTAGAGTTGTTGAAGTGTAAAGAGTTGTCTAAGCTGTGACTAAGGATTTATATAATACTTTGGAAGTTGTGGCAATGCTGCCTTTCATTATTTTGGAGTGCAAAGATGAGGTGGTTCTGCAAGATCAGTGGATAATTTCATTTTCAGATGCCTTTCTGTTGGTCATGCATCTACAGCCAGGTCTGCATAAGGACTGCATCTTTCCTAAAATTATCTGCATAACTCTGCATCCCTCACAGAGCACACATTTCAGGGCCAGGATTAAGCTTAACTACCCTGACCAACTGTACACCCCCTCTCCAACTATTATCCCAGGAGCTGGGAGACTTAAAACTCCTCCCAGTTTTATTGTTCAGCATGGTGCCACATGATATGGAATGCACCTTTAGCCAGTTTGAGTCAGCTGTCTTGGTTCTGTCACCTCCCAGCTCCTTGTGCAACTTTGCTGCAGGGCAGAACAAGAAAATCATTGACTTAGTGTAAGCACTGATCAGCAACAGCTAAAACACTGATGTGTTATCATCATGATTTTCCTCCTAAATCCAAAGCATAGCACCATACCAGCTACTAGGAGGGAAATGTACCCTAATTCAGCCAAAATTATAACTGAAGGCAAAAGAAGGCATCACAGGGCATGTGGTCATCCCCGACACGTCTGAGGGTGAAGAAGAGCTCGGTGTTTTGAGATCCAACCCTACAGGTGTTCAAGGCCAGTTTAGATGGGGCCTTGGGCAGTCTGATCCAGTGAACAGCAACCCATGGTGCAGGAGTTGGAACGAGATGATCTTGAAAGTCCTTTCCAACTCAAGCTATTCCATGATTTTTAGATTTCTTTATAAATGTCTGTGAAGGTTTTTATGTCTCAATTCTCTCAGACAAGAAAAGTAATGGCTTGAGGTACCAGGGAATAAATAAATGGTATGGACATACCTCTGCCCAAATGAAAGCAGGGTACCTGCTAACACAGTTGTAGTATTTCAGGGACTGAGGTTCACACTTCTCTGTGCAGCTGTAGGTGATGTGGATGCTATTGGGGTATGGATCTCTCAAAAGCGTGGTGAAGTGTCACTAAATGGACTAATCTATTTATTGGAAACAAGCACAACTTTTGGATTTTGATCAATGCTAAGTGGCAAGAAAAGGGCTAAAATATTTGGCAAGAAGGAGAACAGAGATACCAGAGTACCATGCAGAGAGGAATGGGTTGAGAAAACACCCCAGAAACTTAAAAATAAATGCAGTGTGGAGAAGAAGACAAAATTAGAGTGAGCCCATAACACTTTGGAGATCACACAGCTATCAAGCAGAAGGCATATCTGGGAAAATATCTCTAGAAAGGAAAATACCAGAGCAGTGTCTGCATCCTGGCTTCCCAGAAGAGGTCAGCCTTTCCAAAGGAGTTTGGTGGGTCCCCACTTCTTCCAAGGGAAGGCACAGCACCAGGCAATGCCTGAGTGGATAACAGCAAGAAACAGCAGGGATGTTCCACAGGGGAAAGCCAGTTCACTGCAAGTGTGAACTCACCTGGATAACCTTCAATTGGCCTTATGTTCCCAAGGTGTGGGGATTATCACTGCCTTGGAGCAAGCTGGGCAGAGAGAGACTACTTTTCCCCTTCTTGAATGCTCTGGAATATACCTAGAAAAGGCTTACTGTGACAGCAAGGATGGATCTCAAGAAAATATAACGAAGCTACCCATGCTTCCTGCATACCAGTTGCAATTACTGGGTCTGAATTGGGCACTGAGCCCAGGGAAATGCCCTCATATCCAGGTCTTGCAGCTGTGAAAACAAAGGGCCGTTCCACCTGCCCTCCTGGGTAGGAGCTTTGTCCTGTTCATGGATCTCTGGGCTGTGACAAGTCCCACAGAAGAGATTCATCCTTCTGGGTTTATATTTTTGCAGTGTAAGGCTGCTGCAATAAACTTACCAACAAATTAATACTGTGATGATTGCTTAAGTTCAGGGAGACCTTGAATCTGTTTCTCTACAAGTTCATCCTTCTTCTTTTCCTTGAGTGCCTTATCCAAACATTACCTTGAAAGTCCTGAAAGGTCACACTGATCATTATTTCAGTTCTGGTGGGTGTGATGGCTGCAAAGGTGGGGATGAAACCCTTGTTATGGGACCTTGGACTTACTGCCAAGGGGGCAGGTATAAAAACAAAGTCATGTAACAGAAACCATGAAGAGAAGAGAGGAGGGTAAGAAAACAGGAGACATCCAGAACTACTTCAGTCTGCAGCAAGAACAGACTTTCTTGCTGCATGGAAAACCAAGCTATAAATCACTAGGTAAATAATAGTTAAGAGCAATACTCTAAAAGATATTTAAGTCCTTAAACGCTGGTACTAAATATTTCACCTCATAAAGGCTAATGCTTTCTCCTTGATCTCCAAATCTCCCGTTGACTCTGGACTACTTACAGAATACAGCCCTTATTTGTACCCAAAGCCATTTCGAATGCAGGATCCTGCCTGCTTCCTTGTATGGATTGGCATTGCTGGGCAACCTGACACCCACGTCACAACACGAGCTTGTCAAAACCCTTCAAATCAGGTCCAAATGTTCCATTTAGATATTTACAAAAAAACAGAGGAGAAACTATTTCCTTTCATTATAATGCTGATCTCTTTTCTTCACGTGTCAAAATGGCAGTCAAGAAAAGAAAACATTTCAAGTCTCGTTTCAGTTATTTTTTCTCCCTTGTTACTCAGGCACATTTTTTTTTAGCCATCAGAAAGACAATATCTTTGTTTTCAAGGCTTTGTATTTGATTATCAGAATGGCATGAACAGAGGTGATAGCTGCGTGATTTATGACTCTGGTCTGATCGTGTCTTCTTGTTCCATTTCTCTCTGTGTATCGAATGACTGTCTGAAGTGATCAAGCTGTAGATGTCATTGCAAGGGAGTTGGGTTGGATGATCTTTAGTAGTCCCTTTCAATTGAAATGATTCTATGATTTTACGATTGTATATCTTGCTGGTGTGCAAATGTGAATATCAGGCTTACAGCATGATATTTATCTGATTAAATACAAGCAGCTTGCTTCTATAGGTGTGTTTGACCAGATGACCTCCAAAGGACCCTTCCAACCTAAATCATTCTGTGATTTGGTGATTCTGTGACATCTGCACTGACAACCCAGTTCCTTCCAAGTTGATGGAGTTCTAATACTCATCTATAGGCACCTGAATTCAAAGGTAGATGAGATTAACCTCCCCACCCTGCAAAAAAAACCCCACAAAACAATGAGTATCAAAGCTCCACCACTAGCAGGAAGTCTATATTGATCAGTACAGTGATTGAAATGGCATTGCTGCATTAACCTGGGGAAGGTTTTAACAATATATTTATCTGGGACAAATATAGCTCCCTGAATTGTCCCAGATTTATTTATAAAAGATACATTCCTATCTCCCTTTCAGCTCAGGGTGAAAAAGCAATGACTTTGTAACATCAGTATTCATACCTATCATCTGTGTGTGTGTGTGTGTTTAGGGTTAACTTTGACTTTTCAGCTTTTCCAGTTATATTTCTCCTAACGTGAATGAGATGTGTCTCCTGTCTATCCCAACTTTCTCATAAGGAAAAAAAGAAATTGATTTGGTCACGTTTATATTTTCTTTGTGAAACTGGAAGATAGCACATCTTCTTTTGTCCGATGGTTTTTATTTACCTATATGGTACCCTGTTCTGATCTTAATGTCTACGTGCAAGCCTGGTAGATATCTTGAACTCAACAGTGCACATTTCAGATTGTGAGCAGGAAAATTTAATGAGTGAGATCAATCTCATCCCATTTTAGATATCCATTGTTTCAAGGTCTCCGACTGAGCTAGTTACCCCGACTTCCCTTCGTAGTCAGCAGAAAAAAAATTGCACTTGTAGATTGCAAATAATTAGTTTGACCTATTTTTAGATATCCACTTTTGAATGAGATATAATACTCCCCTTCAAACATCTATCTCTTTCCATTTAGGAATGTTGCCCAGATGACATCACCTCAACTGTAGAAAACTATGTCTGGTCAAAAGAAATAAGTGCAACAAGTGTATAAAGAAGAGAGATTGGAGGGAGGGCAGGAATCCTTTACCTAAAAACTAACCTGACAAATATTGTTAAACTTTGAAAATAATGAAAGCACAATGACAGGAAGGGTGGTTTGTTGTGGGAGCAGCTACCTTGGGAACCAAGCCGTGGTTTACCCTAATAGTCTACACTGCCTCCAAAGTTTTTCTGGATATTTTCCAGGAAATTAAGCAGTGGTTAGGATTGTGATTAACTATGATGAGCAATGCTAGATAACAAGAAAATGAGTTTGAGGTCCAGCTGGAGAAGTGAGAAAATTTAGCTATAGGACTGAAAAAAAATGAAATCATCTTTATTTTGGGACAGTATGAATTAGTGGTCTGTTATTCTGGAGTGTTTGAAGGCCTAACTTTCTTTAAGACTTTCTGTGTCCCCTTTGGCACATGACTTCAACAATTAGTTCCCCCTCAACTGAAAAAAGAATGATATAATAGTCCTTTTTTTCCATCAACATTCTTTGAATATAATCTTTTCTTTTCTTTTTCCTTTTTTCTATTTTTCTTTTTTCTTTTTTTTTCCCCTATTTTTTCTTCCTTTTTTTTTTTTTCTTTTTCCTCCTTTCTTTTTATTTTCTTTCTTTTTCCTCCTTTCTTTTTATTTTCTTCTCTCTTCATTTTTTTTTTTTTCCTATTTTTCTTCTCTGGAGAGTGACCTGAAGGGATTTGAGGCTTAATAAGAGCAAGTTGAGGTTTAAGAAGAGCAAATATAGTGTTGTACCTGGGGAGGAATAAGCACACAGATCAGTACAGGTTAGGGGCTGGTCTGCTGGAAAGGAGTTCTGAGGAGAAGGACCTGGGTGTCCTGGTGGATGACAGGTTGGCCATGAGCCAGCAGTGTGCCCTAGTGGCCAAAAAGGCAAATGAGATCCTCCGTGCATTAAAAAGAGCATGGCCAGCAGGTTGGGAGAGGTGATCCTCCCCCTCTACTCTGCCCCACATTTAATGAGGCCACATTTAGACTACTGTGTTCAGTTCTGGGCTCCCCAGTTCAAAAAAGACAGAAATCTCCTAGGAGTCCAGCTGAGGGCCACAAAGATGATGAAGGGCCTGTAGCATCTTCTGTATGAGGAAAGGCTGAGTAACCTGGGGCTGTTCAGCCTGAGGAAAAGAAGACTGAGAGGGAATCCAATTAATGTTTATAAATATCTAAAGGGAGGTGGGAGGCAAATGGATGAGGCTGGGTTCATGTTGGTGGTTTGGAATAGTAGGACAAGGAGTAATGACCTAACACTTGAACATAGGAATTTTGGTACTAACATGCAGAAAAACTTTATTACGGTAAGGGCGACAGAGAACAAGAACAGATTGCTCAGAGGGGTTGTGGAGTCTCCTTCTTTGGAGATATTCAAGACTCAACTGGATGCTGACCTGTGTGACTCACTGTAGGGTACCCGCTTTAGCAGGCGTTGGACTTGATGATCTCCTGAGGTCCCTTCCAACCCCTGTGATTATCTGATTCTTCAACTATGTGAATGGGGAAGCAAACACAAACATACCTTTTGGAAGACGCACTAAGTTGATTGAAAGAGATATGGAATGCTTTCAGCTGCATCCATTGAAGATGTGCCCCTCATCCGAGTACCTTTGAGCCCCCTAGCCCATTTCAGAGGTCCAGAATTGCTACACAGTACTAAGGTTCTGCTCTTGTTTCATCACTTCATTGACATCTGCAGAGGGACAGAGAAGCTGTGCCATACAAATGCAACTTTCAGATGTGCTGGAAGGAAATGAGCCTCATGTATATAGCACGAGCGTTTCATTTTCTCTGAATGAACTGAAGCACCCAATTGCATTTAAGATCTCTAAGACACTATAAACAGTAATTCCTGAAGATTTGCTTGGAGATCAGTTTTATGACTTGGATGATTTGATATGAACACATCATATAGGCAGATTTAATCATTTGGGATGAATTGCCTATTTCACAATTACTTTATCTGTAATCCATTTTTTGAGCATACAAGATCCCAGATTCCTCTCACTGAAAGGAGATCTGTATCAATCCAGATTATGCAGGGTTGTAGCTTTATTGGCAATTCTCATTAGTAAAAATGACAGCATTTGTGGGTATATGGACACAGAATATTTACCTACAGGAAACTCCAATGGAAGATGTAGGTGCAATGGCAGCTTGTGAAGGCTACACCAGTTAGTACAAAGCTTGGGAAAAACAGTGTCTAGAGCCATAAATGGGAATTTAGGGAGCAGGAAATCTCAGCAATGAGTTTTGATTTTGCTTAAATTATATATGTGTTTGAGAAAATGTAGTTTTATGCCACGTAACACCTAAATATACTTCTATTTTTTGAATTGAAAATGAAGATTGAACTTTTTTTTTAGTTCCAAGATTAAACATTTTTTGTTGTTTCATTTTTGAATTCACGGGATGTTATCCAGTCTGCAAAATGCAAAGATTTATACAGCTAAAACAAACCCAGAACGTTCTATCACAGAATAGTTGGAAGGGAACATTTGCAATCATCCTTAATTTTTAAATTCGATGGAGAAAATTTACCAAGTTGTAGTCAGTCAGTACTTAAGCAACTTCAGTAGAAGACCCAACCACTTCTGACTCACAGCTCACTACTGCAGAACACTTGCCCTTCACAAGTGACCATATCAAAATCATAGAATCACTTGAGGAAGGGACCCCTAAAGGTCACCTCGTCCAACCCCCATCAATGAACAGGGGCACCCACAGCTCAGATGCTCAGAGCCCCCATCCAGCCTGACCTTGAGCATCTCCAGGGATAGGGCATCCACCACCTCTCTGGGCAACCTGTGTCAGTGCCTTACCACCCTTATCATAAAAAAAACTTTCTTCTTATTTCCAGTCTAAATCTCCTCTGTTTTAATTTGAAATCAAACTAAAGGAAGGAGATGTGCAGGTCTAGAAGAACTTGTTTTTGTAGGACAGCCATCTCTGAGCAAATGGTTGGTAACATGCAGGTGACTAACTCAGTTTAGTTGTAGTTGTGGCTGACTCCTGGCTAAGTTCTTGTTGTCCCTCTAAGCCAGGAGAAAAGAGTGTCCAGCCAGATTTCTGAAGATTTTCTCAGACATTTCTCAGACAAGCAATTCCTCTCACATGTCGTTTGGTTTTCCAGTGGAGTTAAATGCCTAGGTCATCTGCTTCCCCTTGCACCCACATAGGCCTCAGTGCCTAGGTTTCAAGAAGAGGAAGAAGTATTTGGCTCACGTTTGCAAGGTTGTCCTTAGCTAGGTTTATATCAGAGGCCAAATTCCTCTGTGTAACATTCCTACAAGCCTCTATACCAGGTTTACAACTGATGTGATGAACCCTGGATCCACACCTTCTCCTCCTCTTTATTTTCCCTTTCCCATAGCATGTGTCCCACCATTTCTGGGGTGCCTTGCTCCCCTCCAGATGTTGATTTGGAAGCAAAATATCAATCTCTTTCTTTCTTGCTCTCCCTTGCTCCCAATTTTTCATCCACATGGCACCAGGAACAAGTTTCTCTTTCCTGTTTCTTCTCCTTCCTGAAGAAGGACATCAATTAGAAATTAAATGGAATGAGTCACTCCCCATTTTCCCTTTCCCTCTTTCTGCTCACCCTTCCCCCACCATCCCAACTCTTGGAGTATAAATCATTTTCTGTGGTCTGCAGCTCAGCTGGAAAAACTAACAAAACGGGTCTATAATGTCACCAGCATCTAATTTGGTGGATTTATGGGGTCTGGCCTTAAGCACTTGCTGCTTTACAGTGTGTGAGTTCACTCCTGCAGGAACTCACTCCAGACTTTGTCTCTTTATCCTTGACTGTGGATGTCCACAGACTCTGGAGCTTTGCAAAGGGCATCCTATTCCCATGGAAAATGGGAGATCTCCTTACTCTCCCACTCCTTGCACTTGTTTGATGGGCCCAAAAGAGGATTGTAAAATATTCCCACAGTCAAGAAGGGCTTAGTGGTGATGTGCTGGTTGCAACAAGCAAATATGGTTAATAAATCCAAGGCAGACCTGTTGGGATTCAGGCACTGAGCAGGAGTGTGATACAGCTGGCTCTCAGTTTCTACTTCTTGACGCTTAGATCTGCCTGTCCTTTTTACATTTTCCTTTTTCTTTTAATTTTTTATTATTTATTTGCTTATTTTATATACAAGGGAATCAACAAGCAATCTGCAGAGGAAATGTTTTGTTTATGAACAGTCACTTTCAAAGAAGCCTTGCTGGAAGGTAATGTTTGTTCTCTGTTGCATAGCTTGATCCAGGCACAGCAAGCACAAGGTGTTGTGTAGCCAAGTGGTGGCAAACATCCCTCAGCTGAAACTCTTTTGGCTGCAGCAGCATTGCAACCACCTTTCAGGAGCAGTCTGTCCCCTGGGAAATTCAGTGTTGGTGTGCATTAGCTCTTGTAGTCTGTTAACACTCCATCATTTTCACCAGTGAAACTGGGTTGAAGTCCATTTCATGGGGTCATAGAATCACAGAATCATTAAGGTTGGAAAAGACCATTAAGATCATCTAGTCCAACCATCCAACCATCATCACCATGCCCAACTCACCACTATCACCACCATTTGAACCAGCTCATGAATTAAAGCCAGATGCTGTTCAATAGCTAGCCTTTATTTAAGATCCCCAATATCTTATCAAACACAGATATCAAATACACAGGACTGAGATCCTCTGCATTCAAAGCCATGCTCTACCTGAAAACAGCAGACATTTTCCTTTAAATTCATTCAGGTCCACAAGGAGCTCAGATCTGGCACTTCTTCTGGGATAATAATTCTCACAATCCAGAGCACTGATGCACTGGTTGTGTCTGGAGCAAAATATCCCAAGTGCTCTGACACATGGTGTACAGACACCAGGACAGCTTTGAAACAGCTCAGCTCACAGTGCTAAAGCCAATGATGGAACGCTGGGAATGAAATGTGCTGGCTGTAAGCTGGCTGGACTTGACTGGGAAGCCTGGAGGGACATCTGCATGATGCCCTCAATGCCTGAAGCACTTCTCAGTGCTGTCTCTGAAGCAACCATCCTTACTGGCCTGGAGATAAATCTGCAGTCAGGTTGGGCATCTCCACATCTGTTCTGTACAAGTGCGTGTCCATAGATTTGTACTAACACATGTGTGTGTGCATATGTATATCCCAGGTATAAAACCTAAGATGATTCAGAAACCAGGGTACGAACTGAAGAAGTTTTGGCTCTCTTTCCCATGCTTTCTATGCTTATATATTTGCAATCTGGACATGTATCTGTTTTCCAGTATAAACATACTTTCGGACAGAAGTATGTGCTGCAGCACGGGTCAGGAAAGGGATGACAGCTCTGATTTACATGCCATTTCCCTTGCCTTTGCATATTAAGCAGGTTTCTTCTCTGTCCACCACCCCTTCTCCCTGAGACGTTCTCACCTCATGGAAACCACTGGTGCTCTGTGGAAAGCTGAGGAGAAGGCTGTCTTTGGGGGACAATCTGTCTTCTTCTTAAACTATGTGTAGTATGTTTCCACCCCGAGCCATTGCACATACAGCTGCAGACATGTCTGATTCAGTTTCTTGCTTTAGAGAATGAGAAGATGTGGGTTTAATTCACAGCTCTCCCTAACAGTGTGGGTACAGAGCTTTGAGTTTCAATTGTTCTCCCCATTCTTGGTTGTGTCTGGAGCAAAATATCCCAATATACAATTCCCCAGCTACACAAGAAAGGGAGTTCTGCAGCCCTGATAGGAAGGGGAAACTGAGGAATGGCTTTGGGACTGGAACTTGTCCAAAATTACACCACAAACGTTTGGGAGAGCCAGAAAGAAAAGCCAGATTTGTGAACTCCCACCAGTTTACGTATGTGTGCAAACCATGAAGATCATCCAGGCTCACTTTCTGAAAGCCACAAAATGCCCACAGCCCCCACTGCTGTGCCAACGTCATTCTAACAGTTGTATTGATGCTATTTGTCATTTCTGAGGGGAAAGATGTTCATTAGGGAGAGAGTACCAATTTAAAGTTTAGGATGAAAAGGGATTTGGAAAATATTACTTCTTTTTGTGATAATTAGGTTGAATTGAGAAAGTGCTTGTCAACATTAATTTTTGCTTAACACGAAGAATTTGGTTTTCCACTCCTTGAAAAATCTCACCAGAAAGTTTATTTCTTTAATTCTATTTATTTTTTTGACAACTACAAATTAAAAATTCTTCTACTTATTGGACAGAATATTTTAGCTATTTTTTTTTCCATCCTCTTCTCTCCCAACCAAAACCACTTAGTGCTGGAATTTTATGCAAAAGAATTTCCATTGACAGATAAACATATTTTATTTTCTGCCCCAAATATTAGTAACCCTGTAGAAATAGCTTTTATTACTTGGTTTTTCCCAGACCTATTCGTGTCACGGAGCCATTGCTCAGACAAATGAATCCATTAAAGGAAAGTACATCACAATTTTTGCAACAATAAAGGGTCCTTCCCTGGACCTCACACTTTCTATGGCCATCAGTTCTTAACATGTTGGAAGAGATAATACCATTTATCTTTCTCCATAGTGATACAGGCAGCAAATGGTTCGATACGTGGCTGGTTATACTGATGTCATTTAAACAGCTGTCTACAGAAGCCAAGCTCTTGCTATTAAATAACCTTTCTGTCATTCCTTCGCAGCTCTGGAAAGCCTTTTAGAGTCGTAAGGAGAAAAATTATTGCAACAGTCGAGTCTAGATAATGCATTGCCATTAACGTCTCTTGTCTTGGGGTCTCAGACTGTTTAACAAAGTTGAATTCTGCCAAATTCCACTACAAAGTTATTACTTTTGACTACATGGAAAAAGGGTATTGGAGTCATGGAGTGGGATCTATCTTGCTTAGTCAGTTGTCTAGGAGATTCCTTCCTTCCTTCCTTCCTTCCTTCCTTCCTTCCTTCCTTCCTTCCTTCCTTCCTTCCTTCCTTCCTTCCTTCCTTCCTTCCTTCCTTCCTTCCTTCCTTCCCTCCTTCCTTCCCTCCTTCCTTCCTTCCCTCCTTCCTTCCTTCCTTCCTTCCTTCCTTCCTTCCTTCCTTCCTTCCTTCCTTCCTTCCTTCCTTCCTTCCTTCCTTCCTTCCTTCCTTCCTTCCCTCCCTCCCTCCCTCCTTCCTTCCTTCCTTCCTTCCTTCCTTCCTTCCTTCCTTCCTTCCTTCCTTCCTTCCTTCCTTCCTTCCTTCCTTCCTTCCTTCCTTCCTTCCTTCCTTCCTTCCTTCCTTCCTTCCTTCCTTCCTTCCTTCCTTTTTCTTTTTTTTTTTTTTTAATTTATATCTTACCCTGCTTCTGGTTCAGGGAAGATACAGTGGATAGGTTCTGCAGTGGCCAGTTATTATTAGCCTTGGGGATGAAGCCACTTGGTTGCACAGAGTGATGTCCACCGGCAGTAATACCCACCTTAATGGTCAGTGTAGAACTACACTTCCTGAGGGTCTTGGAATTCATTTTCCAGATCCAAACTTTTCTACAGCTCATGTAGGTGACTTTTGTCATGGTCAAGTCCACCTTGTCTTCAAGGGATGAATTCTCTCCTTCAGTCCTTTTTTTTATGGCTCTTCGATGCACATAGCAGGGGGTTGAAACTAGATGATCATTATGGTCCTTTTCAACCCAGGCCATTCTATGTTTCTATGATTCTATAATCAGGAGACAGGAAAGCAAGACCTCAGAAGCAGAATTGTCTCAACAAATCCCTCAGAGTCATCCTACTCCCTTAGCAGTCCTTGCAGCATCAGAGCCCCGGCATGCATTTTCCTGTCAACACCCTCAGAATGAAACCTGAGCCCTGGTGTTTAAAGCCAGATGCTCAGCTTCCTTCCCTGCCTGCACACATGCCAATCTGTTAGGCTGGCCTCCTGCCTGTTCCCAGGTGGTGTGCCAGGATCAACAAGCCCCAGATACCAGGGAAAGAGATGTGGCCTGGGAAGCCATCGTGCTGACATACCTTCTGAAAGAGAATCCTCCCGGTGACGACTCATAACAAATGGCTGCCCCATGTTCCATGGTGAGGAACACGAACATCTTGCTGACTAGATGTCTGGCCTGCTTTGCTATTTTTGTCCCTAGCAAGGGCCCAAGTTACTAGAGCCATATTTGGAAAAACAGCAGACACCGTGCTGCTGGATTGTGTTATGGTGAAAGGACTTCTGTCAACACATGCAGTGATGTGCATGACTGAGACACTGACCTGGGAATGATGGACAGGTGTCATGTTGTTCCTCTGGCACTGCAGTGCCCTTTGGCCGTGACCAAGTCTCTCTGCTATGCTTTCTTTCATACTCTTTAGTCTTTTTAGACAGGGTGGCAGGTGTCAGATATTCACCCAGCAAAACCTAGATCTCTGTTGAGCCTCTGATGGGCTCTTCTGAGAAGCAGCTCATAGGAACACAGCTAATGGGACACTTCCCATTACAAAAAGTCCTAGCCCCAGCTAATCAAAACCACTTTTTTGCAGACACACCAAAGAGAAATTCAGGAGAATAGGAGCCCATAAATCCCAGCAACTTGTCTCGAAGTGTCACCAGCAGTAAACATCTAGGAAAAATTGAATTACAGGAATCTTCTTGGTTCATGTTTTCAAGATGAAAGACATAGGGACTTGCTGATATTGTTGCCTACAGACACACCATTGAGATGTTTGTTTATGTGTCTTAGATTTTTTTGTTTCTCTGGCCTTCACAAAGCACTGCATTTACACAGTTTTTAAAGATAACTCTGTTTTAAAGATAACATCTGTATGAGATGAACATGGAATAACAAATTTTCAAGGTGATTTCTGAATCAGACCACAGAGTAGTTCATGCTGATACCAGGAGTCACCAGAACCTAGGTTAGAGCTTCATCCCTAACATCTACATCAGACATCAGCATATTTGAATCCATATTTGTTTGGCATGTGGAAGATGAAGTTCAGATAGAGATAACTGTATTTCATCACCAAGAGGTTATTCATAATAACTTCTGATTTAAATATTTAAATTTAATGGGAAGAGTGTAACTGGACAAAATATGGGGCCAAAAACAAACAACAACAACAAAAAAAGAGAGATCAATGAAGATCTGAAAATGAAAAAGTACTGAATCTGTCAGATTTTCTCTCGTTGTTTATTTGGGACTCAATACAGAGCAGTGCTTTTCAGTATTCTAGCTTTACAGTAGACATATATGTAAAGCATTAAGATTTGTAGGAAGGGAAATGAAGGCAGAATAATGCACTTACAGAATCTACTGTGTTATTCCTTCCAAGCTGGAAGACACAAATGAGCTAAAAGATCTTGCTGGAATCAGCAGTAGCATCTTTCCATTCAGGAGACTTCTCACCTAAGCAGTCAAAGCTTTCTCCAAGTAGTTGTCCAGTCCTTCCCTGTGCTTAACTAAGTGTAACAGACATCTCCAGGATGCAGGTATTTCTGCCAGGTTCAAAAGCATCTCAGAAGACGGCACAAACCATCTGTCTTCATCTGTACCGATCTCAAAGGCCTTCAGGCAGTGGTATGGAGGAGGACTTTCTTGAGATGCCCAGGACAGGACAACTGACTTGTACCCTTGAGTTTATTTCTCTCTGGGGATCACAAAGGGAGCCTGGCCCAGCAAGACACAACCCCTGTCTATGACACACAAGCCTCTGTTGTTCAAGCCAAAAGCTCTCTTTTAACTGTTGTTTAACTGGAACAACACTGGAAGCTTACTGGAAATACTAACCTCTGCTCACTTTCTTGCAGAGGATCTGAGACCTCTTTCTACTGAACTGGTTCTGAATCTCTGATCAGCATTTTAGGCTTCTGTTTCTCATCAACTGCGCATCACAAATCTGACCAGATAGTTGGCTTCCTTTTAAAAACATTTCCAAGTAAAAACAAAATCTGAAGCTTAATTATACAGTAGTAAATTACCCATCGAGAACTTCTTTTCATGAAAAACAGAGCAATTTCATCTCCCAACACCACCACCTCCACCCTTGGAATAAATCCTGAAAAGTATAAATAGTGAGAAGCCAAAGAATTAGGGGGAATGCTAAACAGTGGCACTCTTGTTCTGTAACACTGAAGTGTGAGAACTGAGGAGGGTGAGTCTATCTGGGTGAATCATGAGCTGACCCTGTTTTGCTTACAGTCCATTCCTTAATTTAAGGTCTTATTGCCTTCAGATATGAAACCACTCTGCTGCAGACAAGCCAGCAAGGGAAGAATTCAAAGCCTTGTGATATGCCATGAAAATAAGTGAAATAAAATAAATTAAGCATCTGTTGGATGCAATTTTTAATTAATACCACTTCATAACAGTGATGTAGACCAGAGGTGGGTCTGCTGTGTGGTGGTGCCTATACCAGTTAATCGTAATGTGGGGCTGTATGCATGCTGTATGAAGATGAGCTACATCCACACTATTAAAATATCTCACTTCCCAAATCAGGATGTCGTCATGCAAACAGACATTGTGAAGTGGCACCTATCTTGTGCTATTTTTTTGTTTGTTTGTTTGTTTGTTTAATTATTTTTTTTTCCTTGGTGTTTTAGTATGTCACTGGCTTTAAAGAGCAGATGAATTAACTCATTACTAGCAGGAAAGTAGAGTTTCACTTCCAACTGGCATGAAAATTTAACCTAGAATATTAGATATGACTTCTAGGTCTTCGTAAAATCCAGATGTGACTTAACCACTGTAGTATGATAATTTCTTAGAATCACAGAATCATAGAATGTCTTGGTTTGGAAGGAAACTAAAAGATCATCTTATTCCAACCCCCTGTCAAGGGCAAGGTTGTCAACCATAAGATCAGCTCAGACTGCACAGGGCCCCATCCAACTTGGCCTTGGACACCTCCAGGGATGGGGCAACCACACCTGAAGTATGAGAATTCCTTGAAAATAGTTACTTTGGATTTATTCTACCTAACTCCAGCCCCTGAATAGTGTGTGCCTTGAAGAAACCAGGCATTTTAGAACTCTACCTGAAAATCCTGGTGCTATGTTACTTTATTTATTGATGAAACAAAAACTTGGTTCTCCTTACCATACAATTTTAAATATTTCAGAATGTAAAATAAAGAAATTATGACTTCAGCCATTTTCCTTGGGTTCCTTATAACTTGTAAATCCCACTATAAAGACATTCGTAGCTTGTTGGAACATCAGCCTAATTACTATCTCCTTCATGGCAGTAGAATATAACTAATAGGCAGAAATATGCATTTCCCACTATGGTAGGAAAGCATCGCTACTACTGATGAGAGTGGTGGGGCACTGGCACAGGTTGCTCAGAGAGGCAATGGATGCTCCATCCCTGGAGACACTCAAGGTCAGGCTGGACGGGGCTCTGAGCATCTGATGGAGCTGTAGATGTCCCTGATCATTGCAGGGGAGTTCAAGCAGATGGCCTTTAAGGACCCCTCCAACTCAAATTATTCTATGACTCAACGATTTAACCTTCCTTTATAGCTCATAAAAAGAGGAACCTCCAGATGCTAATCTATTCTACCAATAATTATATATAAAATGCATCAGCCTCACTCGTGCTTATGTCAAAGAGGGAAATCTGTAGCAGAGGGTGTTTTTGCATTAATTGTTGAGCTTGTTTAGTATATAGGTACCAGAACACTGAGAGAATAAACAACAGATCAGTGATTTTAAATTCTCACATATGGATGTCCTGTTTGGAAATAATCTCTGGAGATCTTCAGCCAAACCTGCCTCTCAGAGTAGGAATGGACAAGAGCAGCTGCCAGTATTATAGCTGGACATATCAAAGGCTGGAATGAAAGTTAACATGGAAAAATCAGAGATTTAATCTGATGGACTTCACCTGTGCTCAGTGGTGGTCAGTTTATGTATGGGAGAACAGAAAACGAGTTAAGGTTAAAAAGGCACACAAACCTGGTGCACATTAGTACATCACACATGTACATAGTAACTTCTTCATTTGAGCTGTGCTTTTATTCCCCAACCACGCTCACAGGGAGCATATTTCTGACTCTCTCTGGTTGCAAATTAGAAAGAAGAACCGTAAGGAAAGAACAAAGGCACCACAGCAGTACATCTTAACTAAAATATTTCCATCATTTCCCTCACTTTTGGGTTAAGATTCACATTTTTATTTATTTATTTTCCCACAGGAAGTAAGCACTTTTCACAAACCTTAAATCCCATCTCCAAAAGCCTAATTTCTTGTTAAGAGTTGATTTTGATGGAGGGTTTTGCCAAAGCTGCACTGATAAAAGCACACGCGGAATGAGCGTATGGTATTGCAAAGAAAAAATGCATGCAAGAAATAGCAAAGGGACATGAAAGAAACACCAGGAGTAGGGAGAAAATGGCTTGGACTTGCCTCATACTCATCCTTGAAGATGTTTTGTCTGGCCTTTGCTGTCGGCAAATGTCTGCCCTCCATCCTTTCCCAGCAACGCAACACAGTCCCGAAGAGGCTTTCTCTTTTCATGTTGATGAGAAGGGCAGGTCAGTGTTAGCAATCCCTCTGCAGCTTTGGTTTGATGCCTTGCTGAAGGGTGATAAAATTTCACTGCTGAAAGGCAAAGGGGTGATTAGTGAGGGCATAATGAAGGTAAGTGTGCAGGAAGGAATGCTTCGGCGCAGTTGGTCATCAGGATCCTCAAAGCCTCTATTGTTGCTCATACCAGGGCTAACAATTTGTCCCTATGAAGCATGCAGATACGGATCTTTTGCCATCTCTCCAGGGAGCCATCCAATGAAGCTGCCTGAAGAATGATACGGATCAGCCTCAGTGGCTCCTTCAGCCTGCTGGAACAGCTTCAGAGGATGTCTGATGTTAAAAGCAATGAGGAGCTGTTCTGCTTCCCCACAGCAGCATCTTGTTGGTTATGGGCTCCAAACAGGTCTCATGGGGTTCAGTTATGCAGATACTGGGTAAAGGTGTTGAGATTCATGTGATGGTTGTATTCCCAGCAGTCTCTATAAGCAGATCTTCCTAATTCTGAGATCTTTTTTCTAGAGCAAACTGAGCTCTGAACGTTTAATTAATCTTGTAATTGTCCAGGTTTACATTGCTTGGCGTCCTCTAACTTAGGGCAGAATGAATTCACTGTCAAAATAGAGACAGAATGACTCGTGCTGCTCCCTTTCAGTCCAGCAGTTTCCAATAGGCCTTTATGTGATTTCCATGGGGGTCTTAGACATGTGAAATAACTTGATGCAACACACACTGTCTTCTTTCTAAAGAAGGGTGTTAACCTGAAGTCCGAAGCCCAACTCTGTTCGTGTGCACCAGCTCTCTACATGGCTTGGGGCCAGACACCTGCCTGGTACCCCAAGTGCTACATGCAGTTGGGTCTGTGAGCTGGTCCTGAGCATTTAGTGGCTTTGGCAGTAAAGAGGAGCATAGACACTTCTGTGTTCTGTTTATTTACACCAGTTCAGGACTAAACTTCCATGTTTTTTAAAAACATTAAGTGAAATTTTGGTCACCTTATAGACAGTGAAATTGCCACGGGGTTGCATGTGATTTGCTATCCCTATTCCAACACAAGCAACTTAAAATAGAAAAGAGAGAACAGGAAAAAGGACCCATCAAAGTGGCAAGACTTGAGTTTTAAAAACAGAATTTGGGTGTGATGACTTGCTTTATGACATGTCCCACTTTGAAAAGTGAAGGTGGATGTGGTTTGTCTTTGTTTTATTCTGCTCGTTCAGTGCTATTGATTTGTTCCTGCTCAGAAAAGGGGGACAGTAACTCCAGTTGATGCTCTGATTGAGGGGGACAGAAAACTCTTCTGGTACTGTAAGAACTTCCTCTGAGTTGTATGTGTGTGTTTTTTCCTCGCTGAGAATTTATGACTGGTGATTCAGAAAGTGAACCGGTGTTTGTTTTCCTTTTCGTATGATACTCCACATTGCCTATGTTCCAGGAAACATGACATAGCTGTTATTGCTAGAAATGAGCTTTTCACCAGTGGTTTACATTCAGAACTGGCTTCTGAAGGAAGGAATTCCTGGCAGCGCTCCTCCAACTGTATAGTTGTGTCCCTTGCAGTATCCCTGGACATTTTTTTTTTCTTCCAGATTTGCAAATCCAAACAGTAGATAATTAAGAATTGCAATTTTGGACTGGGGAATGTGTGTCTATTTTACCTCTTCTTCTCACTTCGATTAATCTTTGAAACAGCTTAAAACGTTGCCCAGTGTTTGCATTCTGCAAGATCCAGAAGGATTTGCAACCATTTATGGCCATGCGCTATACCCTCAGTGGGGCAAAATGGCATTGCTTCAATGGCAACCATGTGGGTGAATTCTGCCTGTGCGAGTGGATGCAGCACCATCAGAACCACAAGAGATTCAAATCATTTTTATAACAGCTCTATCCAGCATCCAATGACTTTAGGAAAAACTGTGGGAAGTTATAACTGATGTACTTGGAATGACCAGTTGTGTTAGAAAACTTAAATTCTTTTGGTGTGTTGATAGAAGAAAACAAGAGGACACGGGGAGATGGAAAGTGGTGTATTCACAGGAAGATTCATTAAAAGGCATCTTGTGAAGCTCTGAATGGAACCAAAAGTTAAAATCAAAGGAGAGAAGGAAGCAAGAATATTCAAATACCTCCGCAATCTGTTTTGTTGTTCTGTGCATCACCATGGACAAATCCAAAAGAAAGAGGAATCATTCCACGTACCAACAGTGATGGACGATATTTTCTCAATACTTTTCCCTCCACAATTTTCATCAAAATTTTGAAATTAGTTGGCCTAGAACAGCAATCCACTAAACACCATTTCATTTTGCTGGTTTTGGCTGGCATCAGTCTGCCCCGTGGTGTCTATCTGGGTCTTAAGGAAATTGCAAGCGGTTAACAAATAAAAGCCTAATTGTGCCAGATGTGGGACATTTTGGCAACATTTGTGTTCCAACAGTCTGATCACAACTCCTTTATTCATTCATTTCAGGGAACAAAACCTTTTAACAAAGTCTTCTTGGAAACAGCACCAAAATTGATGCTTTTAATTAAGAAAACAAAGAAAAAGAGCAAATGAAAGGAGTATTTACAATTGAGGCTTTTTGGTCTGACTTTTCCTACTGGAAAGTTGGAAGAGGTTATTGAAAAGAGCACTTTTTTGCCCGCGTCTAAACATTTTTATTACAAAGAATAAATGTATTTCCTGGACTATAAAAAGAAAAATACAAGGCAAAGCAGCTTCACTTTCAGTGGTAATTTTTTAAGCCATTTAAAGAAAACAGACAGAATGCTCTGATCTATTTGAAGGAGGTTAACAGACCATGTAGCTGTGACCACAACCTCTAGTCTTAAAACATTATGCGTCCTACCCAGCCAACACTTCTACCCACCCGGGACTTATCATTTAGAAGCAGACTCAGAACACTGCGTAACTGACACTTTTTTGTGTTGCAGATTTGACATTAAGACGAACAACATATTTTTTCTCTCTCTCTTTTTTTTTCTTTTCAGATCTACACACCCCTGTGAACTCCCCAAACCTCATTTGCTGTGACTAAAGCTGAGTAAATAGTAATTTTTGTCTCTCTTTTACTTATTTTCCATCATGTATTTCTCGTGAGCAATTTTATCAATTTTCAATCTTGGCTTGGCTGCCCTGGAAATATCAGAGTACTTTGTTGTCCTCAGAACACTCAAACTCTTTATTCTTAGCGTCCAAACAACCATCCTCTGCACCTGCTCCAGGCTGAGTCCCGACACTAGAACTGTAGAACAGCATTCATTAGTCAAGTTTGCATAGCGGGAAAATAAATAAGGAAATAAATAAATAAAACCAAAGCAAACAAAAGTTTGCACACACAAACGCACACGAAACCCAACAAAATACAAAAACCAGGCAAATTATAGGTGAGAGAGGTAACAGCTAAAGGGTTTATACGTTGGACTGGGATCTAGTCCCTGTGTTAATGAGCAGTTAATTGTTCTAACCATAAAGAACAGATTTGATAGCAGATAATAAGAAAAGTCTCTCAGGAGACACAGGGCCACTCTAATGAAGATGGGGACTTCATATTCTGTCCCAAATAAGCAAAGGAGGGATGTGAGCACAGGTTTTCTGCATTTTGTCAAATAGTTTGGCACTGGGCTGTAAAATTGGCATTGTTACAGTTCCTGCTAATGCTGCTTGGTGAAAGATTAGGTGTGTTTGCACTTAAAAGATGATGTTTTTCTAAGTTTGTGTACCCTACGGTGCTTTCTGAACACTTTAGCACCCATAATTCAAGGGCCTGTGGGACCTTGGCCCTACAGGGATTAGGTGGGATTTGTAGAATCTACCTTCTTGACATAGGCTTATGAAAGGTATGTCTGGATTATACATTAAACAAACAGAGATATTCTTTGCCTCGGAGGTTAACTGGCATGGGACAACTTGAATTTATGCTCACTAACTCACTGTCCTCCAAAACAAAGTGGCTGTGTCCAACAGCAAGTTGGTTGTCACAGCCCCTGTGTTGCACTCCTTCCTTGCCGAAACAATAAGGCCCAATTCTTACCACGTATGGGGACTGTTCTTCAGTCTAGATCCCAGACTATGTCTGGAGAATAGAGGTCAGCCTGCACTAAAACCATGCCAGTATGGACACCAGTGGTACTGGTTGATTTAATAGCACGGATGTTGCTATTATTGGTGCCTCTTAAGCCTCTTGGAAAAGTCAGGCTCAGACTGAGTCTCCTCACCATGCCCAGCGTTAATAATCATAGAAAGAAAATTCCCAGTTCCTGGGCTTTGACATCTAACTCAAGCATTTGAGAAGATAATTCCATTAGTCACTTCTCTGTGGGAAATGGGTGGGGGAGGGAGGTGCCACTTTGTCATGAGAGCCATGTCTCTAGGGTGCAGACCCAACAAATGAGAAATAGGGATTGAAATCTCTGCTCAGTTTGAGAAGAGTAAACCTTTGGACACCTCCATGTCAGGAAGGTACTGAGCTGAGACGTCGAGGGTTACAGTGTGGGAGGTGTTCCTTTTTAATTTGGTGAGAATTTATTTTGGATGAAGGGATGAGCAGAAATCTTTGGCCTAGAGGATCAGAAGTTTTCTCCAGGAGTGGGTGATAGACACTCAGAACACCCAGTATCTGGGGTTATGGCACTGGTGCAAAAATGAAGCTGCTATTTGAGGGAGTTGTCAATGTCTGAGCTTGTAAAACACACCAGGCAGATTTTTGTCTGATTAAGTAGCTGCAAATCCTAATAAAATCCGCTCAATAGCACTCAAGAACATTATTAGAAGAGGAGACTTTTAGAGCAGAGATTCTGACGTGATCTGCAATGCTACAGAGTCACTATTTTTGAACGAAAGTTGATCCACAGTTTTCTGCAGCGCCGTGGAGATCAGCAGTGATGAATAAAATATACACATGTTTTTACATCACTAAGTGGCCCAAAGGCCATTTGCCATCTGGCTCTTATTTAATAAACAAAGCGAATCAAATTAGACCAACAGAATAGTCAAGGACTCATTTGACTTTCAGATGGGGTTAAGTACACACATCCCTCAACATCCTGAGGAGAAGTATTTTCAACACAAATAGACACTGGAGAAGGCTTTCAATGGCAGCTTTCAATATTTATTTCAGTGGAGAATTACAGGAAAAATGAAAAATAGCCCTTGAATTAATCATGTTAAAAATAACACATTAGTAAACACAGAAGAGTTGAAGTGGGCATCTGATTATTGTATAATTATACAATACCTGGTGAGAGACATCCAGAAATATAATTACTTTCATTTCTGATTTTAATGCAAGAAAGTTGCTGTAGAACATCTCTTCTAACTCTTTGTACATCACTAATCTTATCATTTCATCCAGTGGTCTCTGCACTGGATCCCTTAACTTCCCTTCTTTTCAACTCTGTCTTCCAGAAAGTACCTTTATGTGCAGATTAATCTACACATTTACTTTTAGCAACCAGACTCATTCAATCAAAACACAGTATGATCTCACCTCATTACATTTTCTCTCATTCTTTAAAACCATGCTGACGGGCACCAGTGGTAATTTTATGTATGAATTCCTTATTGGTTGGATTCTGCACTGTCTCTTCCCTAAGCGTTCCTGAATTAATATCAGATGAATTAATGCATAGCTATGCCAGTTATGCCGTTTTTCCATCGTGAGCAAGGAAAGAGATCCAGTAAACCAGGTTTAATATAAAAACCTAAGACTGGCCATTCTAGATCTTGTCTAGAGTTGCCTCTGTCACGATATCCTATCTGCAACTGTGGCCAGCAGCACTTACGTTGGCAAGACTGTATGAATAGGGCAAACATACAATAGTGATTCACTAATGTATTTCCTGTATTTGTCTTCTCTGTGATATGCAGTAGTCATCCTCATTCTCTCCCTCAGCAAAAGTATCACCCAGTCTGGTTTTCTAGGGTTCAGGCCCAGGGAAAAAGGCAGGAGGTCAGGAGTCTATTTATGACCTCTGAAATCAGTTGCACATGTCTGGGGAACGGCTTGCTTTGCTTAGGAAACTGCCAAGGCATTATTCCTGCAGCCAGCCAGCTCTCTGGAGAGCTATCTGGGCCTACTGACTTGCAAATGTATATCTCTAGGAGATAATATTAAACACAATTTTTCATTACAGGTGGGGTGGAAAGTTGTTTCTCATGATATGAATCCAGCTTCCTGCTCCTTGCTAACTACAGAACACAAATATGTATTGAATGCCCCGCCATCATTCCTCAAGGCTTGATCATCTATGTCTGGAAATGGGCATTTATTTTTATTACGATGTCTGTCTTTTCTAAAAATACTCAAAACAAATTCCTAGGGTCCTGACAGCTGTGGAATGTAGCTTCTCTCATCATATTTATCCATGTAATGCCTTTAAAATTATTGGCCCCCTGCCTTCTTCCCCTTCCCCTCATTAGATTTTAACCTGGATTCTGCTTGAAGCTGGGCTGATACAATTGTGCTTATTTTCCTTTTGCCTACCTGCTTCCCCCTGTTGCTGGCTGAACTTGCTGGCCATACCAGACAGAAGGGGATTAGATACCTACAGGGCTTATAGATGTCGATGATTGATTAAAGGAGTTAAGAACAAGATGCAGGCAGTTACATTTCAGTCCTTCATCTCTCCTGAGATGAAAGCTAGGCAGTCAGCAAAGATGGTCCTCCTGGCTCACCATCTGGAGCAGCACAAGGAGTGAAGAGGAGGAGATGGGTAGCAGGGGGAGGAAGGGGATTCTACATGTATGGAAAGAGCTGGGACACCGTGGTGAGGTGAGGACAGAGTGCAGAACCCAAATCTGTGAAGCTGCTTTCTTAGCACTACTGATGATGCTGCAGTGCTGCTATAAACAAAACATTATCTTGTTTATGTATTTTACTTCTTGCAGTGTTCCCTTCATCTGCAAGTCATCTTGGTTTTTATGAAAATATATATATATTTTTTTTTGACTGGAGGTATATTCATATTCTATGATTCCATTTAAGTGTAAGGGAGGTAGGTGATCATCCCCCTGCACTCAAAACTGATGAGGTTGCACTTCAACTGCCATGTTCAGTTTTGGGATCCTCACTACAGGAAAGACATGGAGGCCCTGGAGCATATCCAGAGAAGGGCAGTAGAGAAGTGAAGGGTCTGGAGCACAAGTCTGATGGTGAGCAGCTGAGGGAGCTGGGATTGTTCAGTCTGGAGAAGAGAAGGCTCAGGGGAGATCTCATCACTCTCTACAACTGCCTAAAGGGAAGTTGTGGCAAGGTGGGGGTTGGCCTCTGCTCCCAGGTAACAGTGGTATGATGAGAAGTGGTGGCCTCAAGCTGCACCAGAGGAGATTCAGGTAAGATATAAGGAAAAACTTCTCCAAAAGAGTGACCAGGTCTTCGGCCAGGCTGTCCAGGGAGATGATGGAGTCAGCGTTCCTGGAGGTATGTATGAAAAGGGTAGATGTAGTACTTAGGAACATGGTTTAGTGGGCAGTACTGATGGTAGATAGGTGGATGGTTGGACGAGATAATCTTCATGGTCTTTTTGAACTTTAATGATTCTATGATTATATTTAACATTCTTGTTTTAACAGCTTCCAATTCTGAAATGCATTTGTTCAGTCTCATTTTTTGTCTTGGTCTATCTTGCTGTCAGCTTTCCTTAGTGCAGACAAATTCATTCTTTCAAGTCAAATCGCTGATGAATATTAATTTACAGTGCAGATCTACATTCACATGGTTTTCTACAGTCTAATAGCATCACATAGATCTTACAAAGCATGTTTTATAGAATCACAGAATCATAGAATCCTTAGAGTTGGAACAGACCTGTAAAGATCAACTAGTCCAACTCACCTGCAATCAACAGGGACATCCACGGCTCGATCAGGTTGCCCAGGGCCTGATCCAGCCTCACTTTGAAAGTCTCCAAGGTCAGAGCATCCATCACATCTCTGGGAAACCTGTTCCAGTGCCTCACCACCCTCATCGTAAAAGACCTTTTCCTTATATCCAACCTATATCTCCCCTCTTTAAGCTTGAAGCCATTTCCCCTTGTTCTATCATCACAGACCCTGCTAAAGAGTCTGCTTCCTTTCCTGTAGATCCCCTTTAGATACTGACAGGCTGCTATCAGATCACCTTGCAGCCTCCTCTTCTCCAGGCTGCACAGCCCCAGCCTGTTCTCATAGGAGAGGTGTCCCATCCCTTGGATCATTTTTGTGGCTCCCCTCTGGATGCACTCCAACAGGTCTATACAAAAGCAATATTGTAGCTGGAAGAGAGAAATGAGAGCAGATAATCTATTTTATCTTCTCTTTGACCACCTGACAGGGCTGAAAGAAGGGACTGCATTTTGGGAGAGGTCAGGATTATTGTCATGCAGCAAAACAAAGGGAAGCAACTTGATGACAACCTCCCACCAAATTGGAAGAATCAGACAAAGTCTCCTGTATGTCTTCAGCTTGAATGTCACACTTTGTTATCTCCCTCCCTTGCAGGCAAGAGACCACTTGCACAAGTCACTTACTGGCAGATGTGATCAAAAAGGGTAGAATTTCTTGCTCATAAGAAGTGTATTGTGCTCACATAGTTGGGAATAGTTCAAACCATCTGCTAAATGGGGATGCAAGTCCCTGTCATAATTTATTTATTTAAGCTATTTATTAAGTAATATAAATATTTTTTTTTCTTGTAGTCTATAAAACACAAATATTTCCCAATTAAACAGGGCTAGGACTAAGTAAGCACTACACTCAATAGCTGTGTTTCTGACAGGAGCTGTACTGAATGCAACACAGGCAAGCAGTGTCCCTTTGAGAGCTTAAGGGGTGGTTTTTAGGACTGTGTCTGAGAAAGCAGGAAAGGCACAGCATGCTGACAGGAAGGGGCTTCTCCCATGAAGGAATGGAGAAAAGCTGCTGGGCTGCAAAGTGACTCTGAGCTCCCAGTGTCTCTGAGCTTGCATTTGGAAATTGAGGAGCCCGCTCTAGTTTATAGCCATGAATATTTTAGCTCATTTCACATGTCCATTTATATAAGCCTGACACTTGTCAATGACTATATGAGGTTAGCCGACATGAATCACCTCCCAACCTTCCATGCAGGCTGACTAGGTAAGGGTGGGGTTCCTGGGCTTGTTTTCCTGCTAGCAGCTGGGGATGTGAATGGGGGAGAGCAAGGACAGACCTTGCAAAATTAGGGCTGGAGATGATAAAGAGTCTGTCTTCCAAGGAAAGAGTGGATTTCATATCAGACCAGCAGCTACTAAAGAACCAGCTTGGGTAGGGACTGAAAGATGCAGGAAATGATTCCAGTCATCATAGGGATTGTGTCTTCGTTATCATAGAAGCACAGAATCATTAAGGTTGGAAAAGACCTCTGAGATCCCCAAGTCCAACCCAACCCAACCCCCACCATGCCCACTGACCACATCCCTCAGTGCCACATCTCCACAGTTCTGGAAAACCTCCAGGGATGGTGACCCCATCACCTCCCTGGGCAGCCTGTGCCACTGCATCACCACTCTTTCCGAGAAGAAATCGTTCCTAACACCCATCCAAATCAGAGCTCTGAGATATTTCCATCAGTATGATACCTTTGGGCAAGGTGTCAACTCTTGTCATTTAGTGCAGAATGCAAAACTTTTTCAAAGCTTTGTAGAGCAGCTGACTTACCGGGTGCTTAGGAGGGTTCTTAGGAAGAATTTCTTCCTAACATCAAACTTAAATCTAATCTCTTTTTAGTTTAAAGGCAATTCCCCTTGTCCCACTGTCACTATCTGCCCATAAAAAACTCAACCTCCTTCCTGCTTATAACCTCCCCTCAAGTACTGGAAGACCACAATAAGGTCTCCCCAGGGCTTTCTCTTCTGCAGGCTGAACAAGCCCAACTCCCTCAGCCTGTCTTCCTAAGAGAGGTGCTCCAGCCCTCTAAGCATCTTCATCCTTCTTGTACTGGAGACCCCAAGCCTGTACACAGACATGGTCTCACAAGGGCAGATCAGAGGGGGAACGATCACCTTCTTTGCCCTTCTGGCCACTCCTCCCACCCCCCCCTACCTTGCCTGTCTCTTCTAAAAAGCTTTTAGCCCTCAACTGTATTATTCCAGTTGTGTAATTATTCATCTCACTGTGTTTCTGTGATAGAAGTTCGGTCACAGTTTTCTAATTTCACCGTGGTTTCCATCTCCTCCTGCCTATTTCCCATGCTTCATGCATTGATATACAGCTGGGCTAGTGGCTGCGTTACCTTCTTGGAGGAACCCTCCTAAATTCCTTTGGGGCAAATCTGAGGATTTTCCCTGCTGCTTCCTAAAGTGACAGTGTTCCTTGTCTTTTCTCTGTCATTCAGCAATACATCCCCATCCTTCATCCCATCTAGTTTAAAGCTCTAGTGATTGGTACAGCCATCTTGGCAACATAGTGTGGCAATCTAATTCAGATATCACCGTATAGCACTCCAAGTGGCCCTGTGGATGTCTTTGTCTGTATGACAGAACAGAGACATGTATGCCCCTCAGACACGATGAAATTATGAGTAAATAGCCATGAGGTGAGCGATCTGCTTTAAGTAACTCAGGCAGTGAGTTTGGATAATTTTGATTACCTAGAGACAGTCTGGCCATCTAACTGAGAAATTTATCCATCAAGGGAGATTTGTTTGAAACCACTTGAGTGTTGGTGTAGATAACCCAGGTTTATACTTCAATAATGGGAGATTAAAAGTGGCTCTGGCTTTTTCCTTCAAAAGGGATCAAGGTGTAGAACGACCGGACTGCCTAAGACCAATCTGTACAGCAGAAGGCTATTTCTTCACTAGGGAATTAGAAAACAAATGTCATCCATTCCTGGGAAAGCACTGAAGTGAAGAACTGTGGTCCAGGATCAAAGACCCAGAACCAGAGTTCGAGAGTCATTCAAAGCAATAACCCCCAAAGCCATTTGCATTCCAGTCCCTTCATGTCAGGATCACATTAAAACCAGATGCAAAAAAAAAAAGATATCTTTCTGGCTTCTAATATCACAGGGAACTGAGTATGTAGCCCCCAGTCCCAAGAGAGCATTAGCAGCAGGGGTTATCAGGGAATCAGATGGAGGCTGCATCCCTCAGCAGCAACCTCAGGCACCAGCACTGATGTTGGCGTGACAGGGCAGAACGAATTGGTATGTGCAGAGGAATGTGTTTTCCCATCTGCAGAGCAGACGTGGGGCTAGGAGAGAGGCAGCGAGTGAGTGAAGTGTTCACTCCACTAAATGCCAACTCATGGCTGTGGCACACCAGCTGACCTCACTGCTTTGAGCCCACCCTTTGAACAATATTGTGTCTGCTGACAGCCCCCTGGCTCTGCTCCATCCTCAGGATCAGGTGTCTGGAGACTTTAATTTGCCACATGGATAGTGAGTTTGCCCACAGGATCTTGAAAAGCACAGCATGAGGCTGTTGTAACACCGAGGAGAGATCAGATGATGCGGGTAGACTTCCACTTCAAGAAGCGTGAATGTGACTGAGATCATCACATTCCTTAGACACCTTCTTTCCAGTAAAGGAAAACTAAGCTAAGTCTGGGGAGGAAGTTTGATCACTTCGGGCCAGACCCTCAGGAAGTGCAACTCTGCATCACTTCCATTACATCTATGGGACCGTGCTGGTTGTCACCAACAGAGAGGTTGGCTCCTCAGACTACAGAAAAAGACAAAGGCTGGAGCAGATTGATCAAGGCTGGTATGATGTAATTAATCTTGTTAAGTTGTAGGGAAGCAGGGAACTTGACTAGATGAAAGACTTGTTGGTGCGTTCAGATGTGAGCAATGTAACCTGGTGGTGCAAGTGTGACAAGGGAGCAGTGTGCACACGGAGCCTGTGGTCGTGTTGCTGAGTGAAAAATGACAGGGAATATTCCTAAAAACCAGAAGATGGCTAAGTCTATACGTCTGAATTGTTAGCACGTCCTCTGGCACAGTTTCATACTGGGCCAGTTGGCAGCCTTACAAATAAAATCCTTATACACAATTTGAGGTTAGTACAAGGCAGGGACCATTCCCAATATTCATTTTGAGATATTTACCACTGCTCCGTGTTTCTAAGAGAGTTTAACTGGAAGGATGTATTACGAAGCCAGTTCCACAAAGTGCCTGGGAGAGAACAGGAAAGTGGTCTTCTCTCTGCTTCTTCCTTCCTACCTCAATCCCATTTAAACATGGTTTGGAGAGTACGACTGACCAAGTGTTGTGAGCTGCACTGGGTGACTGGCATTTTCTGCAGCCTAAGGACATCTCATATCTCAAAATCTCATATCTCATATCTCAGTCAAAACCCACAGATTTCATCTAAAAACCCTCAAGAGATTTATGTTTACTTACAAAAGGCCACTGGTCATTGGAGAGAGCGTTAAATCCCACTGCGTCGCATCCTTTGCAGCACTTAACCAGGCACTGTGACCTTAAGGCATTAAGCAAGGTCATTACCAATTTGGAAAAGATTTAGAGAGGGACATGAATACTTCCTTCCACTGCCTGGAAGAAACACTACCTGAAATGACACTTCTGCATCTTAAGCCGTGTTGTAAATAAAAGTGGTAAGAGTAACCATCAAATAAAACTGAAACATTTGCATACTTGCAAATAAAATTAGAGAGTTTTCAATCAATGAGCCATTTGGTGTAGGGATTTGCAAAGTGTGGCTTTGTCTTAAAATTTGGGATCGCTGGGGAAAAAAAGAAAAAAGCTAAGAAGTGTATGCATTGCTGAGGTTTAAACAAAGGCAACAGCTGAAGCATGAGAAAATAAGAGTAAAGGAGAAAGCAATAGTTATATAGTGGATTTGCTCCCAAAGGATGCCAGAGAATTGGAAGCTTTCATGATATTTTTAACTGCAGACAGGTTTCAATTACTCATACATGTTTGGGAACCTTACAATGAAATGTGGTAACTTTTGTCTGTGTTCCTATTGCTGACATTACTGTTATTTTTACAGTTATGCTTTGAATTCATTGTCAAAAGCAGAACCCAATCATGCAAGGTTATCTAATAATGACAGAAGCAATGGAAAGCACTTGTTCCAAAATCAACTCCTTCACACAAAAATTGTGATGGGGAGGGGTGAATTAAAAATGAAGGGAGAAAGAAACTGCAGATAAAACTGTACAAAATGTTTTCTTTAGGACAGATGGGTAGGTAGACAGATGCTGACAAACCAAGAGGACTGAACACTGGGATGAGAAACAAAAGATCCTACATATTCATTTCTGCTCTCTCACAGGCCAGCTCTTGAAAGAGAGAAAGAAATAAAAAGATGTCAGGAAGGAAGAGGGTAAGGGATGGAGGAAGGAATGGACTGATAATGAAAGGGTTGAATGATTATAATGCATCCCTTTCCCCTCCACTCAAAACACATGGCAGCACTGGTGAGGCAATATATGATTTCCAGCTGTGTAAAGCCACAAACACTCATACATTTTACAAATATTTAACTCCAACAGATACCCTTGAAGAGCTTGTCCTTGTTTTGTCCTCATAGTCAAGCAAAGTACTTCTCTAAAAAAAAGCTTTTATTTTTTTATTTTTTCTGACCTAAAATCTTGGTCAGAACATATATCCAGAGTGAGCGATGCCCTTGATTGTAGTTTTCTTCTCTTGCAGCCTGGTCAAGGCTGCTGTAGGCAATAGATCTGCAGGCAGAGGGGTACTCAACAGGCAGACAAGCCAACAGCCAGCCCAAAATAAGAGAACTGAGAACATGGAGGACCAATAAATAACTCTCCCAGCCCTTTACCAGGTGGGGATCAGTAGAACCAAAATATCTGACTGCTTCTGTAAAGAGATACACATGATCTGGAACTTTTCTGAGCATGTCCAGCACTGTCTATTGGGACACAATCTCTGTATATCAAACAGTGGATGTTTCCCCTAAGTAAAAACAGTCTGCCTCCATTTATCTCTCCGCTGCTGGCTATGACCAATGTCCCCATCTGGATGTGAAAGAAGGAGGATGTCTGTGCGGATGCCTCATGGCTGGTACAAGAAAAACATTGCTCTGCTGTGGGCTGAATAAGCAACACATGATGGATTTCAAAATGGATTTATAGGCCCCTTTCAGCAGTGCATTAGATATCATGAGAGGAGGTGTATACGCCTAAATGTATAAAATAGGAGAATCTATATGTGGCTGTAACATATCTTATCCAAAAGTTAAGAGAATTGAGGTTGGAAAGAAGCAGTTAAGGACTGATGGATTTTCATTTGCTTTCTACAGCAGGCTGAGAAATCCCAGCTCTTGTCAGAGTGAGCATGTGTGAGTAGGGAGGAGTAAGGGAAAGGTGAGAGGGTTCCTGAGTGCAATAGCTATTGCATTAGTTAGAATTCAGTGGTTGAATTGCCTTGTCCTCACCAGGAAGAGCTCTGATTGATATCACTACAGTGTTAAACGCATTCCTGTGCACTTTCTATGGGTAGCAAAACTGCTCTTGCAGAGGGTAGTGTCAAGAGAAACAAAAAGAAAACCATGTACACTGGTTCAAGTGATTCTCCATGCACTGTCTTCAGCCTGAATATATTTCTGACTGTGTTATGTGGCCAGTGAGAGGAGGCTGGGCAATAGTTTATTAACTCAACTCTATTTCTTTTGCAGCCTTGGGCAGATCATCTTCTTGTGTCTAAACTTTTTGAGTAAGGGAAAATCTTACCTGCAGGAAGGATGGGGACTAGATATATCGATGAGAGCAATGAGAGGTGGCAGACATCCTCAATCCAGTATTATCGCTGTTCCCTCCCATTGATACTGTTGATATCAAGTAAGTACTCATTAAACAGGCCATAATTTTGCAGGCCACTTTGTTTCTACATTGGTGATATACATCTGAACCACTCTAGATTATTTTCCAGGATGATTTAGGCTGATCTATGGTTGACATTTATAATTCAATGAATTCAGCATTCCTGACTCCCAATTCCACTTTCATGAACTGTAATTGACAATGGTGCCTAATTGTTCAGAGAAGCATGCCTTTTTATTGATACTGGTAGCAACAAGTGCTGGGGCAGTTTTATGGTAAACAGAAACCCATATAGCACTGTTTTGGGAAGATCTATCTTTAACACACTGTGTCTCCAAGTGATCAGATTATTTATGTTTGGTTTTTGGGTACGTCTGCCTGACTACTCTTATCAGATATTTGTCTTTGCATTTCCAAAATTCTTCCAGGCAAAAGAAAAGCCTGGAGTTTAACTGAACACCAGTAAATTATCCACTGAAAACTTCCAGAAAAGTAGACTTGGAAAAATTCTCCAGAGCCTTTGTGCAAAGTCTTCTGGCATTACAGACAGCTACATTCATTGAGATGAAAAAATCTCTTTAAGTTTTTCCATTGAACTTGAGATATATATTACATCCTCTTTTTTTTTTTTTTCTTTTTAATGAATTTAGTCTGCAAGTCATATCCAAAGAACTAAATCTTATCTGTATCTGAGGTGAATGAGTACACTGTTTAATGAGCTCATAGCTGCAGCAGAGATAGCAATAGGTCAAATAGAACATTCTGGACAACGGGTTACATGGTGGACCGCAGTTCAGCAAGGATTTGTTTATGATCCTTCAGTTTGACCATTTCATTGTTTGGATGCCTATGGTGTCTGTCTTTAAAGCAGCAGACTGGAGACTGCCTGGTTTGGATAAGAAAGAGCTTTATTAATCTCAAATTGTTAAGACCTATTCTTCATTCTATTGCTGGCAACATGTCCACAAAGCAGGACATGCTGTCACAGAAAGAAATAAAGAGATGGATGGATGTCTTTGTGGAAGAGCCAGGTGGTTAAGTGAGACAGCTGGCCACAGACAAACAGAAATTATGGCTAATGGTCAAGCCAGGTACCAGCCAGAGTCAACAAACTCCATACTGGCTCATTCCAAGCTTAGTGTCTAAACTAAGCAGGGCACCCTGATGTGCATGTAAACCTCCAAAGTGTTCCTCTCCTAGAAAATGTTTTTCCTTCTCTAATTTCATGCAGCAGACGTCTACATTTCCAAGAGCAGCATTGATGACATGTTTTAGAGTCTAAACAGCAGAACAAAATGGAGAGGAAAGAAAAGATTCTCATCTGATTACTCAGACGTGCCAGTATTAACATCAGAAGCAAAAACCTTCTGATGGACTTTCATCTTCCATCCATTATCCCTCAGACCCTTTCCTTCCATTTGTTTTATGGCATCCTTAATTCTTTGGTGTAGGAAGTCAATGCAAACATCCCATCTCTCTGACGGGCATCCAGGAAAGGATGCTTCTGAACTTGTGGTTCATCCTGAAGGCGTTCATATTGAAGGAGGAAATTTCTTTTGTGCAAGGAGGTCAAAACTGGTAGGCAAGATTGCTACGAAAGAATTGTGTCAAAATTAATTCCTCGTTTTTTAATAAAGTGCTTTATTAAATAAAAATTGATTCAGAGTAGAGACAGGTTTAGACACTAAATATTTGGAGAAAATACTTGGAATTCTCAAATCTGGTTTCCTGCCTCATTTTAATCTGATTTGCATAACAAAAACCAGTAACTCCCATTTCAAGGCAAAGAAGCCAAATCCTCCATCAGCCAAACTTGACAATTGCTCATAGAATGACACCTCCTTGTGGTGTGGTGACCTCAGGTGACATCAGCACTCCTTGTGTTCGGGCAGCTTGTTCCTCAGTTTTAAATTCATGTAGAATCACAGAATGGTTTGGACTGGAAGGAACTTTATAGCCTGACCAGCCCAACTCCTCACCTGGGCAGGGACATCTCCCACCAGCCTGGGTGCCCACAGCCCTGTCCAACTTGGCCTTGAGCTCTGCAGGGATGGAGCACCTACAGCTGCCGTGGGCGGCCTACCTCAGGGCCTCACCAAACCCATGGTGAAGAATTTTATCTTAATATCTAATCTAAATCTCACCTCTTTTAGGTTAAAACCACTACCCTTTGTCCTATGGCCACACTCCCTCTTCCTTTCAAGATTAGAGATTTCTTTGCCAGACTCTCACTGATAAGACTTTGCATGAAACACCAGAAACCTCTGAAAGCTCAAACAGCCAGCAAAGCAAAGAACCCCCAGGCTTGCCCTTTACCCTGCAATGCACACATTTTCTTTACCAATACCAGGAATCCCAAGGGCTCTCCCCCCTGCTAATAAAGGTAAGTATGTACATAAACGTTTGCAAGGGCGGGGGTTGATGAGGTGTTAAGTGGAAATTTCTTTACTTAGCAGTGTTGATTTGTGAGTCTTAGGGGAAATATGCCAGGGACCTCTATGAAGAGGCACTGGATTGATTTTACACTTATCCACTTGTGTCAACCAGAGTGGTAATAAATACATGGTAATAATGATTGTATTTTTGCTTTGTCACGGTACTGGAGACCCCAGCAGCTATCAAAAGAAACAGTGCTATCTCAATTTTTCAAATGTATTTCTAATGGAAGACTAAGCTACTGAGGATGGAGCCCAGGTTTCTCCATATCCTGAAAGGCTGCAATCTGAGCACTGAAGGAGTTACTAAGCCAAGGCTGCCTGCATTTAAATAAAACTTATCATGCATACTTCAGCTATTGAAAGCCAGGCTGGCTGGAATGCTGGGGTTAGCCAGATTACATTTCATAAATGCACGCCTGACAATTTCACTTACCTAATCCTTACTTTCAAAGAAAAAAATATGCCAGTGCCTCTTTTGCACAACAAATGGATCCTATTAAGTCAGAATAGCCTTGGTTTTAACTTCATAGTTTTGGGCTTCCTGGTAGTGTATTGCATGGTTTATACCTCAATAATTCATTGAGTATAAACCTAAAATAAAAATATATGTTTTAGCTAGGGTATGCTCTATTATTTTGGTGGGGTGTGGCGGGGGTTATGTTTGTGCACTTGAAAAAGAAATATGAATATTTATATGTACAAAATCACTGATTCAAACTGGCCAGCTCTCTGGTAGGTCAGAAGTTCAATTCCGAAATCATTTGAGGTTCAAGTTTTCATGTCTTGGGATCTGTTTGGTATGAAATGAACTGAATTTTTCCCTATGCTGCTCCCCACCCATATCCTGGTGAGATTAATCTGGTTCATATGCCTCTGCACTGGCCTGGGTTTTCAACCCCTGATAATATGCTTTCGTGTTTAGAGAAGATTAGCAGGGTGGTTGAGTTGGAGCAAGTTAGAAGTGAGACAAGATCATCCCTCCCCAACTAAAAGGCTATCTCAGATCAACTTGTCCTCCTGGAGCCTGTGCTGAGGGATGCAGTCAGAGATAGGCTGAAGAAAGTGGAATTTACCCACATATAATGCCACACAGAAATTGTTTCTGTAACTATCCAACCATGTAGACTGCAACAATAAAACCACTCAAACGTCTTCAAATTTCATCTGCAAAGAAAGTGGATTTATTTGCTTTAAGGTGCAGCGGAGCAGGCTCATCTTCACCTGCACCCTTGAGTTAAGGCTCTTATGTCCCATTTCTCAACGTGTTCAGGTTGGATGGGGCCCTGAGCAGCCTGGTCTGGTGGGGGGCAACCAGCCCATGGCAGGAGGTTGGAACTGGATGATTTTTAAGATATCTTTCAACCCATACTATTCTATGATTCTATGATTCTTTAAAAAGATGGAAGGGTTGTTAAATGTGAACTGTTATCTCACAATCTGTCTTGTGCAGCTTATTATCCAAAACGTTTTTTAGAAGAGGAGAAGGGAGAGCTGCTTCACAATACAAAAAGAGAAATGATAGGTCACTTTTTAAAAATGGTTAGAGATATGGGAAGATCCCAGCTGAGCTACTGGAAAATGACTTGGTTTTTCAAGATACAGTAAAGATATGCATATGAGAAACAGATTTTTTAAGTCGCTTCTTTTCAGATATATACATATCCAAAGCTTGCAGTCTAACATAGTCTAACATAGATTTTCTATCTCAGTTTTTCTGGTTCAGCAAGCAAATAGTGAGTTTTCCCTAAAATGATCATTTCTGCAAGCTATAACAGCCTCTCTTTACCTTTCCGTGATGGAATGCATCCACACAGCTTTTCATTTCCTTTAAAAAAAAAAAAAGAAAAAGAAAAAAAAAGAAGTGCACATGTCAAATAAAAGCAGCTGAAATCAGAATGAACAATGCCACAAAATTGCCTCTCCCTTTTCACCTCCTGCTTTGGTCATAAATTTCATTGCATGTGATGTTTTCAAGTTTCATTGCTTTTCTTCTGTATTAGAATTTTTCTTTTCTTTTCTTTTCTTTTCTTTTCTTTTCTTTTCTTTTCTTTTCTTTTCTTTTCTTTTCTTTTCTTTTCTTTTCTTTTCTTTTCTTTTCTTTTCTTTTCTTTCCTTTTCTTTCCTTTTCTTTTCTTTTCTGCATAAATTGGTAATTCCAAATAAATGGGAAAATGCTTCCCGCCCTGCTTTAGCAAATATTGTTTTTTTTCCAAAGTATGAAAAATGCTTGGAAGGAAGGGTGAGATGGATAAAAAGTCAAAGGCCTGCCGAGCAGAGTGCATGGGATGTGGGTTTTCCTCTCTTAGTTCAATAAGCCTTACAAAACCATTTGTTTCTAAAAGCCATCGACAGCAAAGCCCCACCAGTTCCACTGTGGCCAGGCTCCCCTCTTTTGATTTCTATGGATGTCTCCATTTCTTTGGCTGGTGAGTTCTTCTGAAGAATTACAAATAATGGCTTTATCTGCAGGAGGAAACTAAAGAGAGTTAAGCTGCAGCTCAGGTATTTCTCTGGCCCTGAGTTGCCTACAGGCAAATGGTCTCTGAAGCGTGCCCATGGAGGTTGTGGATGCCCCATAGAATCATCAAGGTTGGAAAAGACCTCCAAGATCATCCAGTCCAACTGTCCACAAATGACCAATATTTCCCACTAAACCACCTCCCTCAGTACAACGTCTAAATGTTTCTTGATTCAGTGACTCCACCACCTCCCTGGGCAGCCCACCCCATATGGAAATTATTGTTTTCTCTATAGGAAATATTAAGAAAAGAAACCACCAGAGCAGAGGAAAAGTCCAACTGAACCAAACCCTGTCATTCTACAACTACAGAATGGAAGCTCTTGTTGTCAGTTATGGCACAAATCAGGAAAGGAATTCTGGAATAAAAAACTGTTAATACACAGTTCACAGTTAACATGCAGTTTTCAAGAATTCAGGTGTTACTTGCATGTCAGTGATAAACTGCCTTCATATACCTCCATAAACTATCTCTGGCAATCTCTTCAAGCAGTCTTTCTATGCGTACTCTGCCTTCTCTGGAGGCATTCAAGGCCAGGCTGGATGTGGCTCTGGGCAGCTTGGTCTGGTGGTTGGTGACCCTGCACATAGCAGGGGGTTGAAACTAAATGATCATTGCAGTCCTTTCCAACCCAGGCCATTCCGTGATTTTATGATTCATTTCTGAACTACAGGATGGTGGTGGTTGGTCTGGGTCAAAACAATGCAAAGGACTGTTGCAGCAATCTACTTGTCTGAGGGATTGGAGTTCCAGGGTCTGGGAATCTTCCCTGGTGCTGATCTCTTCTTTTTTTTCCTTGGATAGATGTGACCTCAGTGTCCTTACACTGCACTAATGGGGGAGAAACTCCTTCTGCACCCAGACCACATCCCTGTGGTTTATTCTCTCATTTCACAGATGATCTATGGGTAATTCAAGCAATTAAGCTGTTTAGAGAAAGCAGAACGAACCCAACTGATTCCTGCTGGTGGCTCATTTCATCTTCTGTGGCCAATGCCTCCTGTTGTGAGCTGACTGGCCATCTCTGGTGGCCCATTTCTCTTGTACCTCTGGAACCACAGCTCTCTCAGGCATCTTCTTTGTTGATCCTGTGCTTTGTATTGCCTTCTGAGTTGTAGCAAACCATTTACAACCCACCTCTGAAGCAGAAAAAAATGCAGGTTTTTTTTTTTTAATTATTATTATTAGTTATTAATTTGTATTATTATTATTTCCAGAAGAATGTCTGTGTTTTATTCAGGCATAGGTGTCCAGGCCAAGGCTAGTCTATTTTTTGTCTCTAGCATATAGAAGATTGTCTTTGTTTGACACAGCTGTTTTTCTACACAGATGATGCAGAGATAGGGAAGACTAAAGAAAGCAGTTTTCATCCTCACAAAGCAGTTTTCACATCTAGCCAGTGACTCCTCTCCACCTGATTTTAAACCAAAGGACTGATATTAGAACAGCATTCGCTTCTCATGTGATCTGAGCAAAAGGAAGAGAAATAAGAGCAGATCCCCAAAAAACCCGACCAGCCTGAGCGCTGGCGGAGCGCCAGGGAATGTGGGGAGGATCGGACTGTGGGGATGGAGGAATGCAGGCCTTCCTATCTCTTTTCCCAAACATTCCCGCCTGCAGCAGACTAAATATTTTCACATGCTGCTGCTGGAACACCCAGGTTCATGGTCAAATAGAGGCACAGCAAGCAAGCAAGGCCTGCTCTACGCTCCTGGGGTGATGGTCCTCATTACAGCCTGGCCTGCATCCAACTGCGTGGCACTGAGTGTCACGTTGCAGTTTCCTTTCCTTCATCCAACTTCTTTCAGGTTTTCATCTCCTTTCTTTTTTTTTTTTTTTTCTTTTTCTTCCATCATCTCTCTCTATTTTCATCCTATGTTTCTTGGCAGCAATTGTTTTCAACCCACTCTCCAGTTGGTTTTGTGGTCTTCATGCCTCTGAGAAAGTCTGTGCGTGACCTTAGGAAAACCCAGGAATTGTCTGTTAGGCTTCTTCACCCAAAACAGGTAGGTAGGTGACCAAATTATTGCAGTGAGAAGTAGCCTACTAGCTGGAAATGGGCAGGATGAAAGCCATATCATAGCCTCCTGTTGAAGATTTCTACCTTGGTCTTGGAAAACAGCAGCTCTTGTCAGTCTTGTGAGCTTAGACCGAGGTGAAAATGGTTTCCATACTTTACATGGAATATCCTAGACTACATTTATTTATCACTGTGAAGTGCTTCAGCATTGCATTGAATGAGATAGGGTGAACATTAGGAGGAAGTTTTTCACTCAGTGGTGATGCACTGGAACAGGTTGCCCAAGGAGGTTGTGGATGCCCCATCCCTGGAGGCATTCAAGGCCAGGCTGGATGTGGCTCTGGGCAGCCTGGTCTAGTGGTTGGCCACCCTGCCTGTGGCAGGGGTTGAAACTAGATGATCCTTGAGGTCTTTTTCAACCCAGGCCATTCTATGATTCTATGATTCTATGATTCTATGAACAGATAAATTCATTGGTAAAGGAGGTGTTGAGTGAAGTCTGATTCTAACCTCTCTTTAGATGTAGACAGTAATGACTAAGACTTTCCTTTGGTGATGAGCTTCACCTCTTCATGTGGAAATTACCTAGCAGATTCAGCCATACAAACATAGCTAGCGACATGTAAGTTGGATATCCATGAATTCATTGTGATCGGTTTCTAATTAATAAAGTTGAGGAGCTGTACATCTTTCCCTAAAGCAAACACTTATGTTCTTTCAGTCACATATGTCTATAGACTCCATGACATAAAATTACTAGCTTTTTGTCATCCATTTCAGATGTACTTGGAACTTAAATGTCTAGTGTGGGATTCATTTGACCAAAGACAGACATTTGGGACCTGAAATCTGAAATACTGTGGTCTATTCCATCTGGACTTAGGAGATGGGAGTTTCCCATAGATTCTCAATTGTATCTGCAAGCCCCACCTAGATGACTTGGGTACTCTGAGGTCTTTCAGATATCACTGGGCACAAGGGTATGTGAGAGAGAGTCCCATTCCTAATGCAGACACAGACATTATCCTGTAGACTCTTTTAGATATTTGTGTGCATACAGTAACTGCAATGCAGCATTGAGAACAGAGCAATAGAGAGCAGGATTTCTTTTTGGACAGCATACGTGCAGTAAGAGTGTGAACAATCTGTTTTGGAAATCACTGGTTTTACATGTAGCTTGTGGTATGCATTGCATAGCCTTCTTCTGGACACCCAGCATTTTGTGCCTAAAATGAATTCAGACACTTGCATTTAGTCAATCGTCATCTGTTGGAAAATGCAGCTTCATGTTGACTTATCTGTACTTCTACATTTTACATCTGTGTTCAAACGAGATGTCTCAGACCCCCTCCTTTTATCCAGCCTCCCAGTGGAGACCTGGCTTTTTGTTTTGTTGGAGGGCTTGGCACTCCTTGCACCTGGAGTGGATGGTAGTACTCAGTAGTCCCTTATGTCTGTGGATGTTGGTTCCCTACTTTCTGTTACACATATCTAAATGAAGGCTTCCCTTCTCCCTCTTCCCAATATACTCATTTGGCCCTTAATTTAGTGATGAAGAAAGATTTCTAGAATCTTTCAGAAAGATACAGTTTTTCATGACACAGGTAACTCACTTCCCATTGTACAACCGAATTCCTACTAGGAAGGGATCAGGGAATTCAGTAGGACTTTCCATTTCATGAACATTTGTCAACAAAGAAGTGTTACTGTGACTCCACATGCAGCCTGTTAATTGCCACTCCTTCAGGACTGTTGCATTGGCAGTTTTGTGCTGATTTTAGTTCCGGCAAATCAACATGTGTACAAAGCTGGCTCAGTTAATCTTCATGAAGCTACATTGTGCTATATGCATTATATTATCTGAAGACATTTAATGTTCCAGGCATTGGGCATTCTCAGAGACAAAATATCCCACTAGATGGATATGTCCTGCTAGTCAGCAGGGTGTGTTGGTGATACTTTTCAAGTCCTGGAGTCCATCAGAGTGATAGAACGTTCCATGATAATCACTGACATATGACAGGAAAGGTTGAGTTTTTACAGCTTGCTTTCTGCATTGGCCAGAGGGGACATTTGAAAATGGGGACATGTAACACACCTTTTTTTCATTTTAATTTTTTTTTTCCAACACTTCTGTGATATTTTCCCAACATTTGTGTGCCAGAAAATGAGAAAATCGAAGAGCTCATTTTCAGTTTCCAGGTGATATTATTGTAGGGTCATTTGTGTTAGGACAGCTTTCAATGTGTTGTCATTGCTTTTTCATTGTTTGTTTGTTAGTAATTCATGTAGCCTTTTGCCTGTTGTTCTGGGAACTATCTACAAGCCTTGAGGAGACATCTCATCACACACACAAATAGCCTAACGTTCTCCATATTTCTCATGGCTCTGGTACTAACCCTGAAACCCAAGCACCTTTTGTATGCCTATCTAGGAGCATCAGTATCAGACGAGGCAGGAAAATAGTTTTGAATATTGTGAGCTTTTTCTTTGCAGTGAGTGTTTTCATGTGTGCAAGACTTACTTTTTTTTCACATATACGTATGGAATGGAGATATCTAATGTTAGCATTAAAGAAATTGCAATGGACTGTGATCAGGAACTGAAACATCTGGATTTTTTTCTTATAATAGACCTGTTCTGAATCGTTCAGAGAAACTTTAAGAACATGGCTACTCATCTGTTGACAATGGGTTTTTACCTTGTCATGATGTACCTGTGTTTGCCAAACTCAGATAGCACAAGATGTGGAGTTACAAGGAAACCAATGTTTAAGTGAAAAAACAGATGACTTGATCAGGAGTGTTGTCACTGGTATCATTACTTACCAGCAAAGATCTTTAATATTGGCATAACCTCTATAATTGCGAGTGGTAATTAATCCTACCAGATTAGAGTCACGAGAGATCAATCTGATAGAGCACTAGTGGATCCATCAGAGAGCACGTGGATGTATGAGACCTTGTTTTACAGAGAGTAGAGTGTGAAAGTCACTGAAAAACTTCTCGTGCTCAAAGGTTGTCACACTCCATCATTCACCTTAGTCACACTTAGTCACACTTTTATCTCCATATTCAAATTTCTTGCATTTTTTTTCAATTCATTTTTCAATGTTTGCCATTTCCTTCATTTTTCCACCGTCAGAGCTGAGCTCTAACAAAGGGGAACACTTCCCACTTGTTCTTCCGGCACTTGCCTGGTACAGCAGTACTTCTCTTGGGAGGACATTTTATCTTAAGCAAATATTGAATTTCTGGGATTAATATACCAGTTGGTTAGGAAACAAACCAGGCCAGTTCCAAGAAGCATTTGCTTACTGATAGCAGGTGAGATAGCGAGTGCTGATTGGGTCTTGATGGCTTCTAATTATAGAAGACTAAATTATAAATATTTGCAATCTAAAAATTTTGAGTCAGTACTTTGGCTGATGCATTAAATCAGTACAACTGTAGTGATTTGCATTAGCAAATGTCCTAGCCTCAGTAAACATGTTTTTTTAGGTATTTTATTCCCACTTAACTGCATGGAATACTGACTGAAAGTCAGATACAGATGAAGATATACCTTCACGGTCCTGAATGTGACATCAAGATGAATTTAAGTCAAATCCTGATGCAAAGGTAAAATTACCAGACTAAGACCTTTTTTTGGTAATAGCTAAGTTTTTATCTACGTTTTCATATAGTCAAACAAACTGTTGCTTTTAGCTTTTTTTTATTTTTAGGAACGGACTTGCACATCCATGAAAAGAAACAAGAAATTGCTTGCTGCCTTACCTATTCATGCCATGAGTAGATTTACTTTTGTGTGCCCTTATTGATGTTTATGACCACCTGAATTTTCCTGGCTTTTAGTGGGAGTTAAGCCTGTAAAGTTCTCTGGGTTTAACAGACAGCAGCCACAAATCCTCTCGTGTTGCCTAATTAAAGTCAAGAGGACTGGTAGAGTTTTTTTCCTCTATGGCCATAATCTCTCTCACATTTTGTTCTGCTTTGGTTGTATTGCACACATGTGGCCTGTGAAAGTGTGTGCAAGGTCATATGACAGACGACAGACTTTGACTATGGGGAGTGAACATACCTGGCAGTGGGCGCCACGTAGCTCAGAAGCCTTGAAACTCCTCTGCTTTCTCATTTCAGCTAAACCTGCCTGTAACATCTATGGAGCAGCCAAAGGCATCTCACCAAGTGGTTGAGCCTGACCAGTGGGTCTGTGAAGCCCATGTTACAAGGTTCAAAGAAGTTCAGAAACTTTGCTGCACTTTCCTCTATTGCAAAGTGGCCAACTCCTTATTAATTTTGCCCAGGTAGTCACCAGTAGAGTAGTTCAGAAGAAAATACAATTGGTCCCATCTAACAAAGAATCATGGAACCATAGAATGGCTTGGGATGGAAGTTTGACCTCAAAGATCATCCAGTTTCAATCCCCTTGCCAAGGGCAGGGTAGCCAACCACTATATCAGGCATTAGAACAATGAACTGAAGAATATCTCTGCTTTTTTATTATGATTTTTTTATTTTTATTTTTTATTTTTTTAATTGAGGGTTTATGTAAGTCTTTCAAGGACAGCCTAGGAAAGTGGAAGCTGCTTACTGATACATGAGGCTTTCTTATAAGTCATGGCAGTTGGCCAGTTTGTCTAATCTCATGAACTGTTTCATTAAGATCCTCTCAGTTCCATTTATTTTGAGGTCAGAAATCTGCTTTTGATATACACAGCACCATCTAGACTATTCCAGGACACTTGGTGTACGGCTAAAAACCTTGGGCATTATTACAACAACCTTCTTACATTGCAAAAATAGGTTGAATTATTCACGCACATTTTCACTTTACCACTAAGAGGACCTCAGGAGATTGGTGCAGCAGCAGACCTCACACCATTGATGACACATCAGGTTTGGGGATCTCTCAAGCACAGTTTGCCATCTCAACTTCTCAGCATTATAAGCTCTACACTTCCTTCTCTCCCTTGCTTTAGCTGTCAAAGCTTTATCCTAACTATCCTAACTATCCTCTCACTTCTTTGCTTAATTTCATTTACAGATTCAAGAGGAGGATAGATGAAATGATCCTAACCATAAAGTGGCCAGTCTACAGGTTTGTTCTTGATATGCTTGCTCTTTAGTGGACATGGTGGTGATGGATTGAACGCTGGTCTAGATGATCTTAGTATGTTGTTTTGAAATCTTAATGATACTATGATTGTATTTTCCCTCTTCAAAACATAAGCAGCAAGTGGGGAGGTGGCTGAAGCTGAGAGTGTTTATTGTAGTAGTTCACATTGGCAGAAGACCTTACCATTCTTGGTGATGTTCACAATACTGTACAGCCCCTTCCTCCTCCTGTTTACCTCTGCCACCAAACACACCCATTCAGCCAATTCTGTAGAAAAACAATCTGTTCATGTAACTGGAGCAGAATTAAGTAAATTTCATGATGAGGATAGAACAGTATAATTTCTATCATTATTTTGGATAAGGAGATGGTAACATGGCTTACAAAGTAGCCTACAACAGCGTCCCAGATGCACAGCCACGGTCCTCAGTTAGAAGTGGAGAAGTGGGATTCACCCTTCATTGTAAGAAATGCTTGAATACAAGGACTCATCACTTCTTCTCCTAGTCATTGTCTCAGTAAGAGAAATTATCTCTGTGTGTATCCCTTGACTCTTAAATAGTTCCATATTATCATGGCTATAGCTATGCTACAACTATTTCTCTGTGTTGATACTTCATGGCTGAGTTGATCAGCTTTTCTCATCCCAGTGACCTAATGACTTCCTGAATGGCATTCCCAATGGTCAAAGCCAAAATAATTTGGAATTCATATGGGAATGATTCAGAACAAATGCGTGGCTATGGGAAAAAAAAAAAAAAAAACACAACGATCCTCCTCTAAAAAATGCAGACGTCTGCAGTGTAATCACCAGGGATTGAGATGATCTTCCATATAAAACTCCTTGTATAGGATATAGACAGAAGTAGGCACTTAAGGATAAAATTAGTTTGACTTCAGACATTAGCTTCATGAACAGGGCTCCTAACTGTACTGGCTAAATTAAATATGTCTCCCTGGACTATAAAGGGAGCTTCAGATGACTGGTTCAGACAACTTTGTCTGCACTGTAGACTCTCTAAAGTTAACCGAAACTCACACCGCTCTGAATACTGCTTTACCATTACAGTTGAGGCTTCCAGAAGCTTAAGTTTCCTCCATGCTAAAGGAAGAGTTTGGTGTGAAAGCCTTTAAAGTCTTCTGGGACATTTTCCTCTTCAGAGCAGAGAGTGACACTGGGTAAATCATATTTGTCCCTTAGTAAACACAAACTGTTTTGTAAACTGTGTAAAATTCTGTATCTGCAACTAAATAGTCCACATTACACTAATTTTCACCTGCTAAGGCTTTAATTCAGCTTTTCACAGCACTGTTTGGTGAGCAGCTTCTTATTGAACTAAAGGCCCTTCATACAAAGAAAAATTATCGTGCCATCATGGAGCAATTCTTCTTATTGGCTGAATGACTATAATTCCTTCCACGAGCAGTAAAGCTACACATATGGCTTTACTGCCTCAGAGTTATTTTAATAAGGATTCCCCTTAGGGCTGTCCAGACGGCAGATGGCATCGTATGTGAAAATTAAACTCCTGAACTGAGGCTCCAAAACTATTATGAGGCTTATAAAATACACCTGGAGACTTTAGGTGAAGTGGGAAAGCCAGGAGGTTCCCAGTGCAAACAGAGATTGCTGAATGCACAGATAGAAAAAGTCCCTTTTTGTTTCCCAGCATTAGCCCAGTGACTGACTTGTCTCAGACTTGTTTTCATGAGTCCCAGGGCAGAACTATAAACGCTCTCTCATTTCTTGAGCTGCTGGTGCTTTGTGCCACATAAATTTAAAGACAAACCACCCTCTTTTTGTTGTTGTTGTTGTTGTTGTTGCTGCTTCAATTCTGCTTTAATTGCTGGAGAGCCAATGTAGAGATGGTGCATAAGCAAAAATCTTGCAGTGCTGTTTGAAGTTTTCCCTTCCACGCAAAACCTAAAGAGTCTTGGAATAAGCAAACAGACAACGAATGGGGTCTGAATAGAAGAGAGGCAGATGATATCTGAGCCCATCAGTAGTAGTAGTAGTCTGCAGTGCTCTACATCATTTTCTCACCCAGAAATACTTTTTTACCAAAGTCTGTGCCTTTATCCCTCTCCTTCCACTGTCTTTCAGCTCTCTTGATTATGGTTTCATGATTAATTGTTGGTTAAGCATAAGGTTAAGCATAAGCATAATGGGAAGTGGACAGGAGCAGAAGTCTGCCCAGACTTTCAGGCTGCAAATGCAGTGGCAGTGACGGTCTGCTTATGAGCTGCTCCACAAATTAATATTCTTTGCATTTTGCATGAATTAGCAATATTTTGAGCACACCAGATCTTCCAGAGCACTGTGGATTGTGCTGAAACCCCTTTGAAAATTGTGGGAAAAAAAGAAAAAAGAAAATGCTGAAACCAACTATTACTCATCCTGCAGTCAGCCATCTCTCACGTGAACCAAGAAAATATTCCTGTGAGGATGGAGATATAAAATATAGCATTCCTACCACCTTTTACAGCCCACACTGGCACTAGACCCTACTACAAGTGGTGTGATGGAGTTTGTTTTTCAACGTAACAGAGTATTCCAAACTGGGATTTAAGACTCCTAAATTGAGATGCCTACATATGAGAAAGTGCAAATCCGTAACGCAGTTGCCTTCAGCTGAGCTAATTTACTCTAGCTCCCATTATGGTCAGTGAGAGAATGCTGCCTGTATATGCACAAAGTAGCTAAACTCTCATGGAAGTCAATGGAGTCTCAATAACCAGTAATCACTGTTGCTGGGGGATGTCTAGAGACCATGGCATACTGCAGAGTGTAGTCTCATGCAACTGCTTTGCAAGGCAGGGAAATGCTAACAGAGGCACTGAGGTGCTGGGGTTCACCTTACATCATTTTTAGGAGTAGGATGCAGCGTCCACAATTGCATGTCCACATGGATCCTCAGTGTCTGAGCACTTAGTAAAATCAGTATTTATCTAAGACCGCAGTATAACTATGTTCTTTGTTTGAACCTAGAGATCTATTGTGTAACTGTCACAGAGTATCCCTCCTACCCTCATCACCGCAAGGGTGAAGACAGCCTTTAAACTCTCTGTCAGTCCTCCATTTCACAGAATCACAGAATCACAGAATTGCCAGAGTTGGAAGAGACCTCAAGGATCATGAATCTCCAACCCCCCTGCCACAGGCAGGGCCACCAATCATCCCACCTAATGCTAGACCAGGCTGCCCAGGGCCCCATCCAGTCTGGCCTTGAACACCTCCAGGGATGGGGCATCCACAACCTCTCTGGGCAGCTGTTCCAGCACCTCACCACACTCTCTGTAAAGAATTTCCCCCTGACATCCAACCTAAATCTTCCCTCCCTCAACTTAAAACCATTTCCCCTTGTCCTGCTGTCACTCACCCTTTCAAAGAGTTGATTCCCCTCCTGTTTGTAGGCTCCCTTTAGGTACTGAAAGGCTGCAATGAGGTCACCCCACAGCCTTCTTTTCTCCAGGCTGAACAAGCCCAGCTCCTTCAGCCTGTCCTCATAGGGGAGGTGCTCCAGTCTCCTGATCATCTTTGTGGCTCTCCTCTGGACCCTCTCCAACAGCTCCCTGTCTTTCTTGTACTGGGGGCTCCAGACTTGGACGCAGTACTCCAGATGGGGCCTCACAAGAGCAGAGTAGAGGGGAACAATCACCTCCCTGTCCCTGCTGGCCACCCCTCTTTTGATGGAGCCCAGGATACCATTTGCCTTCCAAGCCACAAGGGCACACTGCTGGCTCATATTAAGTTTTTCATCTATCAGGACCCCCAGGTCCTCCTCCACAGGGCTGCTCTCAAGGACCGCTCCTCCCAGACTGTATTCCTTCCAGCCTGGGATTCCTCCGGCCCAAGTGCAAAACTCTGCACTTTGCCGTGTTGAACCTCATCAGGTTCAGCCGGGCCCACCTTTCTAGCCTCTCGAGGTCTCTCTGAATGGCATCCCTTCCTTCAACCGTGTCGACTGCACCACTCAGCTTGGTGTCGTTGTGTGGGTGTTTCAGACCCAGCTGGTTTGATTTAGACAGGTGAATCAAGCAATTACATGGATGTAGCAGGGATGCTTGCTAGACTCCGGTGCTGTGTTGACTAGCCCTCCTCTGGCTATAATATCAGCCCAGACACCAGCTCTCTTGCAGACATCCACAATCAAAAACAGTATTTATCTTACTCCATGAAATGAACCCCACACCTGTTGTGCCACACCAGTGGAGATGCTCCTATGCAGGTGAAATAAACTCTTGCTTAACATCCCTATCCAGATGCCTGTTGGAAACATGGAAAATGAGGATTATGCTCTCCTAGATTGAATGTTTGCAATGTATGTTAAGTGCATTGGGGTACATTGAAAGGAATAGAGTACATAGAAAAGCATCACCCACATCCACAAAATATTATAGTCAGCTGTCAAAACCTATCACAGCTTTGAACAGAGCCTGTGTTTCTTAAATGTTCCTGACTTGTCTTGTGGGTGTATAAATGTTCCCACTTATAAAAAGTAAATCCTGAAGCATTCATCACTGCCATTGTCTTGTGAACATGAGGTGCAGCACTCAAAGTCTTTGTCAGGAGGTAGTTTTCATGGAGGGTATATTTTGCTTCCTTCAAGAGAAATTCCTGGAAGGAAGAAGGGTAGTTCAGTACAAGTAGCAAAACAGATCTAAACTTTTCTTTCTCTAACCTAGCTTTGGGTAAATGCAACATAATTATCTACTGATGAGACAGGATTCTGGGCTCCCATATTATCAGCGTAGAGAAGTAACCACTTTTAGATGTGATTCCACAGATCTGTTGTAGACTTCTATTTTAGAAGAGGATGAATCATGACTTAAACTCTTATCGAACAGCACTCCATTGAATCCTTCTTTCACTTACCTCCTTTGGAGCCAGTGTAGCTGCTGTGCCCCTGCCAGAAGAAATCTACAGTGAAAATCAAGGAAGATTTAGGAGATGACAGCAGTCTTCTAGTCATAAACCAAGGGAACATCTCTCTTATAAACTGGGACCCATACATCGTGTTAACATAGAGAAATTCCAGTAACAGAAAGCAGAGGGAAGAAGTGGCAAGAATGAGAGACCATTTCTTTTAATGCCTGATGGCTATTTTCAGTAATGGTTTGTTGCTGACATCAATAAAGAGTTTTCCAGAAAAAGTGAAACCACAAATCTATGCCTTTCTCATCATTCCTTCACTGCACGGGAATTTTTCCCCCCCTTTTAATTATCTCCAGATAATATCCCCTCCCCAGAGTATGGCAGTGCATTTGAGGATTCTTCAATGGGAAGCAATAAGCTGAAGTGACACACGCAGAACAGATAGAATAATGAAATCTGAGGGCATAAGATTTCACTGAAGATATTTCAAAGGATGTGGTTTCCACAGAGACATTCACTGTTTTTCTTGGCGACATTGTGCATTAGTCTTCTCCACACTCATTTAAAACTCACTTTTTATCTTTTGTCTTTAAATATGTCCAGGCTTGAAGTGGTAGAGGAGAGGGCATGTTGTGAATGCAGATTTCTACTTTGAATAGCAAATTTCTCAGGTGAAATGCCCATATTTTCCCCATAAATGATCTTTTTGGAATCTTGGGGAGTTTGTTTTTTTCAGCTGTCATTGTGCTAGATCAACCAGTGCAAATTTACAGATGAACTGACATGGATTTGAGCAGATTAGTGCTGTAACTGAACAGCCTATACACCTGTAAGCTATACACCTACACATATACATTACATTGTCCATATGTTTATGAAGCTTAAGGTGAGGACAGTCAATATCTTCATTATGGCAGTCAGATGGGATATGTTCAGAATTATTCAGGGGGCTTGATTTGGTGAAAGACTCAGTGGAGGTGTGGAAATTAGGCTTTAAAATACAGCTGAAGGAAAATGGATTGCAAATCCACAGAATTTTTCTCCCTTTATTTTTCCAAGACAGAGTACAAGTCACGTGCCACATAAAATGACGTATTTACAGTTCCTTTAGAGCCATGTGCCTGTATAGCAGCTAAGGGATAAGATCCAGTGTGAATCAATGCTAAATGATGGAAAAGTCTCACAGCTTGACAATCATGTTGTTGCCCATGGTTTTACTCTTCCCTACAGTCCAGGCCATGATTTATGAATTTGTGGATCCATACCATGGCCTTGGACAACCAAGCTGGGGAACTGTGATGTGGGAAAGACTCAAGTATCTTATCTGTAGGCTGGGAGCATGTTACATTGCTGCTCCATGCTCTCCTATTGAGGAGGATGAGGTGACTTCCAGTTTCCCTGTGCTGTGCCCTTATGACACAAAGTCTTTGAGAGATTGGCCTGGAAGAGACCCACACTTGCTATCAAGTCTCTTCATCTCCTTTATGCAGGGACAGTTTTACCTGTGTCATTCCTGACACCATCTAATGCATTCTTCATAGTCTATCAGCAGTGGTCTACTGGTGGCTCAGTACCTGGCTCCAATGCATCGTGCTTTGTGATGCTCTTAGATTTGTAAAGGTACAAAAATTCCTGATTTACAGTAAAATCAAAGTGAGAGAACATTCACAAAAATACGTGAGTCTAACGGTTGCACCTCAGTTTCTTTTTTGGTAAACATGGATAATGACCTTTCCTTAGGACACAAGGGAATTTTGTAAGCAAGGGTATTCAAGACTTAGGAGGCCCTGTTCTGATGAGAGTCACAGGAACATCTTGATCAGAAACAACTTGAATCCCCCTTTACTGCTAGGTTTTACCATCATGTGCCAGCAGAACAATTCTAACTCACTGGAGATATTTGCTCGAGGGCAAATAATGCAAGCAGTCTATTCTGACTTTCCACTAGCAGTTTTCAGAGCAGAGATTTTTCCTTGACACACTTGCAGGACTTGCCAGGAGAAATTCCAATCCCCAACATATTTTATGCAGCTAAATAAATACCATAACATGAATAAACTTCATTAGTAATTGCTGATTGAGTTCAAGCCCCTTCAGTTTTGTAGGGGAAATGTTTTATTATAAACTTTGTGAAGTCCATCCTCCAACTTGGTTAGTGACCTGAAAAAATTAAAATATTTCTGGCAGTGAAAAGTGCTAACAAGTGAATACGTTTCCGTATTCTTTTCTAAGCATACCAAAACTTTACCATTAAAATATGTCTGTTTCTGGAGTGAGAGAACAGTAACAACCCAGAGCAGTACTCTACATTTTTATAATGCCAGCTACCCAACAGACTCAATAGGAAAAGAGCATCATCCTATGCACCATTCAGTTTGCTGGAAAGGGTTTCTTCTGTTGTTTTATCTATGCTCTGCTGAATTGTTCTGTACTGCAAAACATCTCCAGTGTAAATGAAATGAAAGTCTTCTTTTTTTAAAAAAAAAAAGAAGAAGAAGAAAGGACAAGAAGAGAAAGTTCAAAACATGTAGAAGACCCATGGCCAAGTCTATGGAGTTGAACTATGAAACATTAAAATCTTCCTTTGTTGTCTTTTTTTTCCTAGTTAAAAATTTAAACAATGTCATTTTAGATATGTTCTCTAACCATCACACTTCTAGCTGTTTTAAAATGTGTCTGTTCCTTTTTATTTTTAATTACAAATTCTTGCCCAGAGTAGTGTGACCTTTCCCAAGAAAGGCTCTGGTGAAACTGATGCATTAGAATCATACAAAGCTGTTTGGGATCATGTTAAATGGTGGGAAATTACCTTTCCAAAATTTATTAATCCAAATATTAAAACAGAAAGTGGCTCTTCTGCTAGTGTAAACATTCTGAAAACTGGAAATTGAATTTCCATCCTATGGGAAATATGGATCATTTATTACTTACAGCTCTTTAAAACATGAAGGAAAAATCTAAAGACTCAAAGAGTTAATAGAATGGACTTCTTAAAATTTAGGCTTGAGAACACTGATGAGTTTCAGATCAAATGAACAGGGACCAGGTATCTTAACTAACTGTTGGAGTGCCTCCTAGGATCTGAAGTTTCCTTTTTTCTATTGTGAGTAGCAGTCTTTCCAATCTCCAAAATGCCCCATAGTTGTTTGCCATTTTATTCATGTCAGCTTGAGCTATGGGAAAGTCTTCATTCTTAGTCTCATGCTGTGCTAGTTCTTTTCCCATACTTTTTTTTTTTTTTTTTTTGGGGGGGGGGGGGGGAAGGGGAGAGGGAAGGAAAAACATTAAAAAAAAAATCAATTTCTGTAGTCATCGCTTCTTTGGGAATGTTCAACTTTTTCTTGTGAATCCCATATGTATTCATTTGACCATGGACTATATATGTAGGCCAGACTTCAGCTGGTGTATCCCCTTTGCCTCAAACTTTTCCCAATGTTCCCTTTGTCTTTTGTTTTTAGTTCTGTGTAATATAAGAGAGAACACCTTCTTCTCATACGAGCAGTTCCATTCCTGCCAATCAGCCTAAACTCACTACTGGTAGACTTATGACATATAAAAACTGCTGATGCCCTCTTCTAAGTCAGCCTTGGAGAAGAAAGGTCATCATAATTCTCCTTAATCCATCACAGTATCTCGCAGATTTGGCTCTTGATGACTTCCAATGAATGCTGTACGAAAACAAATAGTTATTCATAGAGAGGTGAAATCAGGTATCCCTTTGCAAATCCCACCACCTTCAACAATGAGCTTGTTGGAAAGTTGCAGAAGCAAAATCAACATTTAAAGACTTCTTCCTTACTCTGCTCTCTCTCTTTGCCTGGTGCCTTTTGTCAAAGAAGTTTTGTCCCAGAAATGCTCATACATGACAAACGGAGTGTCCATTCTTAATGTGTTTTTCTGATACCAACAAGGTAAGGGCAATTTGAGCTTGGTACTTGGACTTTGGAGTAGAAGACAGGAAGAAGTGAGGACCATCCTTGTACACCTTCCACTTCAGAAGTCCTTGTCAACTTGAGAATCATATGCAATAGAAATAGTTGCTGAATTATGGCAGACAGGTCGGGCAGCAGCTGTACCATTAGGGAATGAATGCTCAAAGCCCTCAAAGAAAATTCTTCCTGCACTGCCTTTCTGTTTAATCCTTACCACTCTGTACTTAGTGTTCCTGTTTGTTCTCCTGCAGTCTGGGAGAATTGGTTCTTCCTAATATGGAGACAGTCATTTCAAAACTTATATAGTAACCACTTTTTTTCATAGACCTTGCAGGCAAGATTTGGTGAGCTTCCCAACACTGGGTAACAAGTGAACCAGAGCAACACACTTATGTGTTCAGAAATGGATATGATGTGACATCTAAACTTGTTTGTGTTCTAGGGATATCATGACAAATTATTCTCCTCTTGTTTATTTCAGCAGACTTTGCAAAGCCAGGAAGATTATTTGAGTCACTCTGGATTTGCTGTGGGGCAAAAAACACAGGATGTGGCCAGATCCAGCAAACATACTTTTCAATCAGATTTACATAAAATCCACTCCTTCACCCGCCAGACACACAAAAAACAAAATAATAATCATATCGAAACAGAACTGATTGTGAAACCTCCTTTTGTCCTGTGAGAATTTCAGATTTCAGAAGTTTTACCATCAAAACTTGATAATTCCTGCAGACAGTAATCCGTGAAGAATTCACCATTGGTCTTTTGAGATATTTTTCATGCTTTAGGTCCTTTTAATAATGGAAATAATATAAAAATAGAGTAATAAGCAATGCAAAAGCAAGAGCTATTACAAAGCAAAAAAATAAAACATTTCCCTCAAAGAAACTCAAAGCTGTATACAACAATTTCAATACACATTTATTTATTTATGTGTTTATGTTAAACAAGTGCAACTTGGTGAACTGGGGCTCTTTCTAGGAAAATATGGTAGCCAAAAATTCTCAGTGAATTCTAATCCACAAATTCCATCGTTCCTCATTTCCCAAACATGCAACTGAGAGGAAGAGAGAGAGAGAGAGAAATTTATGAAGTGTTGCCAATGGAATGTAAAATCCCAGTTTCAGGCTCTTTTTCTTTCTTCAGTGACCTAATTTGCTCCTGAAAACCCTCAGCCCCACTCTCAGCTGCTCTGCAAGGGATGTTCTCCGCATGCAAGGACACAAGTAGGTCTGCCTGGATGTCTTGTGGAGAAAGAGTGGTAGTGCAAGGAATTAATGACTTGATGTGGTCTACAAGAATTCAGCATGAATCTGAATCTCACCTGGCATCCAGATCAATGGCCTGAGCAGAAGAGTAGTCATCCTCTGCAATTCTTGTTCACTGGTTGTGCTTCTGGGATAGCACGAAGTAGTTGCTTCTGCTTTCCCCCCTTTTTTTCCATACTTTCAACCTATTCCTAACCTGATCGATTCAAAATGCAGAAAGAAAATGGAATGGAAATTTCTTGTTAAGTAGTCTGTGGGAACAGTTGAGAGAAGTGCTCAAAAATTCCACTGCAGTGAATTTTCTCTGAAATGAAGGTAGGATCCCAGCTATAAATCAGGCTGGATTCTTTTCTAAATCTAGGTTTACATCCATCACAAACTCAATCATTTGCTTTGTCTCTGAACAGAGAGTCCAGGATTTCCAGACCACTTAGACACTCTGTGATTGAAATGGTTGTCTGTAACTCAGAACTCAGGCAGAATGAGATCTTAGTTGCCCCCACTGTCAGTATTTCTTTACCTCTTCACCAAATAGACAGAATTTTCCCCATGTGATCAAAGGATCTTCAGATATCCAAACTACATGCTTAATCCTAGAGCAAGAAGTCCATCCATATAGAGGTAGCCCAAAGGTGCAGTACGATGAATCAGGAAGGAAATGACTCCATCAGTTTTGTGAGGGAACCCAACCCACACATCCTCCAGCAGAAAAAAAATCACATTTTCCAGGTTTATTTTCCTGGAAAGCTCAGTTCAGAGACTATTCGAATTTGAATAGTCTGTTCAGTTTAAATTGGCTTTCACCAAATGCTGGGCATTTTCTACATCAGGCTAATTTCATTATAGAGAACATCTTGCTCTTTTGCTCAAATATTTTCTTTAATTCAGAAGATGACAGAAATCATAGAATCATAGAATGGCCTGGTTTGAAAAGGACCATAATGATCATCTAGTTTCAATCCTGCTGCTGTGAACAGGGTTACGAACCACGAGACCAGGCTGCCCAGAGCCACATCCAGCCTGGCCTTGTATGCCTCCAGGCATATGACAGAAATGACATAATCAAAAAACGAAAACAGGGAGCCTAATAATTAGTTAACTAATTATGAACTTCACCATGGGATCGCTCTGGGGCATTTGAAGGAAGATGCCTGTCCATTCGGTTCTGTTTGGCTTAAAAGTTCAGATCTAATACTAAGAATGTCTTTATGTACAATAAGACAATGACTGAACATTTCCACATGATAATAGTAGGCAACGAAACCCATGGAACTGCGTTTTACTGACCTGAAGGAATGAACACTAATGGCAAAAAGGGGGAAACTGCATCTCCGGAGAATGAATCAAATCCTTCTGGGTAAAGTAGTTATAAAGAAAGGAGCAACCACTGGGATCTCAGTTACACTGCCACAGTCAGGCTCTTTATCTTGACCCTCCAATTTGGACCACAGAGAACCTGTCCTGAAGACATATGATCGGATCTACTCTCCTAAATTCTGAACTAATCAAGGGATAATGCATAGGTTGGAAAGACTTCATTTCAACTTATTTTTCAAAAATCATATATTCTGAAGAATACTTGAGTACAATGCTTAAATGCAAACACAGTATTTTTCAGATTCTGCTTGGTTGTGGACAGATATTTCCCATTCAGATGTAAGTATGCTTGATGCTTAATGACACACTGAAAAATAGAAACACAGAAATTGAACATTTTAAGGCAGTAATTCACCTCAAAGAAACTCCTTTGTAAAAGCTGATCTCTTCTGTCAGATAACTGCAAGGTTCTTTAGGACAACAAAGACCTCAGTGAAGAAATTCAAGCATACTTGCATCTTCTGTAGGGCAGAAACCTTGCAAAGAACGTAACTCATCCTGAATCAAGACCTAAGCCTGGAAGGAGGCAAATCCTGAAGGCTGCTAGGGTGAGGGAAACTGGAAACGACCTCTTGCTGTCAGATTTCACTCATTCGTTTTAACCCAGTGTTTCCCCAAGGCTGCAGAGCAAATTCCTTCTGTGCAGGAAATGCTCGTGTTAATCCAGAGGTTCAAAGCCTGTATGAGGAAATATAATGCTTCCTCCAGGGACTTTTCAGAGAAGAGTGGTTGACCACAAGAAAATAAAAGCTCCTGCAGCTGATCGTAAGCCTGTGTGAGAGGGCTGTTGAGGAGTCACCTAGGAATGACTGCAATTCCTGTTTATGAGTCAGCAGGGAGGGAGCAGCCCAAGTCAGATTTTGGGAGATGCCTGCGCTGTCTGCCTCTTTTCAGACCATGGGAACTCTGCAGGGAAAATAATGAGATGTGAGGTTGAGGAATGTGGGAATTCAAGGCTCTATAGACCATGCTTATTAGTTGCCTGCTGGGCATGACGACACCTGCAGCAAGCAGAGATGTGAGATCTGATCCAACATTGCTGTGTCATGTTAAGGTAAGGCACTTTGACTTTCTTCCACATCTTGGTCTTCAAAGAGAGAAAAATCTTGTGGGTGTGAATTGCCTCCATCTATGTCTGTACAATGTCTATGTTAGTGAATTTTCTTTCAATTTTCCCAGACAGGTGTTAGATCAAACCTACAATCTCATTCCACTAAGAGAACATAAGTTCATTCCACTGGATTGAAAGGATTTTCTTCTAAGCATCTGTACCCTTCCCAACACAAAGCTAAGGACTGAGGCTTCAAGTGGAACTCCAGTTCTTTAAAACAAAAAGATTCAACCCATCTAGATGTGCTGACTTGATTGTGGATCTCTTCTGAACTGGTATATTTTCCTAGGGAACTGGTACCATGTTGGGGTGCTCTTACACTTTAAAGCACAGATAAATTTGTAACATCTGAATAGAACCATGATAAAACATGTCAGGAAGAGATTTCAAAAAAAAAAAAAAAAAAAAGCAAACCTCATTCTTTTGTTCTCCTTTCAGAATAAGCTGGACACCTGCTTTCTAACCTTTTAAAACCTTCTGTTCTTAGAAGCTCCCTACAAACGTTGACATGTGTAGGTTGGACAAAGAATTCAGTTCTTGACTGTTTGAGAAGTATAGTAATGCTATTTAAGAATGTTTTGACTTATTTATCTGCTTTGTCTTCTAACCTATTGTCTCCTTTTAGATAGATGCCCTCTGTTGTTTTGTATTATTTCTCTTTCTGTTTGATTTTTCTTAGTTTTGGTTTCATCTCAACATGGATTGAACATCAAGGGAAAATTATTCTCCCACTTAGCTTTTATGCAACACGAACAAAGGTGTTAGAATGTGATTTTCAGAAAATAAGTCATTATAGTTCTAAATCAAGTTGTGATGTCCCCATAGGGATTACACAGGCTGATCATGTCTGGCTTGAAATCTGGGCTGAAACCATTACAGTTCAATTGAAATCAACTTTGCAAATGTATTTACTCAGACTGAGATCCATGGAACACAAACACCCCTGGCCTAATAGTGCATGGAAAATAGAAAAAGCAACTCCTACTCATTTACTATGATAAATGACCACCACAAAATCCTAATGGCCGTGCTGTTCTATCAACATGTTCAGCTCCCATCCAACATCAGGTGGATGGTGGTGGCGGATGAGTGCAGAGCTCAAATTGTGCTCTGAACTTGGCAGGTTCTGGATAATTTAACGAGCTTGATTAAACGCTAAATAAATATTGGTTTTGCAGTTTGCTCACCAGATTTGCTCTTGTATAAAAGAAGCTACAATTACTGTTGCACTGGCAACAGGAACAAACAGTTTAAAAGATCCGTTCAGACTGTGATGAAGGTGTTTGAAGAAAAAAAAATGGTGGAATCATGTTTTGCTCTAATGAAAACCCTCTGTTCTGCAGTAACTGAAGAAAATTAGCAAACTCTGCTCCTCATGACTTCAATTTAATTGTCAATTTAAAGGTGAAGCAATTTTGTGAAAGGAGGAAGTCACTCAATAGATCCTATGTAACAGCCTATGAGCTAAGATGAGTTCACTTCTTTCAATTTCATATTCTTTGGTTTTGATAAAATTTTCAGTCCTGAAGATATCTGGTTGCATAACATAGTTTAGTATAATACAGTTATATTTACTTCCAATTTTTGCAAATGAGGGACTATTCTTGTAGTGCTCACTTCCTTTGTCTTCACTATATGCATATGTATTTCTGCAGTGAAATGTATGTACACACACAGAGTTGTGTCAGTGAATGCCTAGTTCATTTTTACATTAAAAAGCCCTCCCAGTGCTTTCAGCTTCAGTTGAAGGAGACAGAACTTCAGATAAGATACTATCTGCTTTGTCATGGGCAAATATGAGTAGTAAACTGTAGAAACTGTGGTCAGTATTTGTTTCTTTAACCCAGCAGCTGTCCTGTGCTGTGAAGTCCCTATTCACAGTGGGTAATGATTACAGCTTCATAAGATAATGAACAACCTTCATGCCCTTCACACCCTTTTCAGCTACTTCTGCAAGTTATTTCAGCATTACACTACTGCACACTCTCCTTTACTACATGCACCAATCGTAAAGCTTGGCTAGATATCAACTGCTTTCAATTTTTTGTTGCTTCAGATTCAGTGTTTTTGATTTTGTCCTATATGTTAATGTAAAATAACTTCACTGGAGTTGTACCAAACCATGGCCAGCTTATGAAATGTCTCCTACTGCTCAAGAATGAGAGATATTGGTTTATACTCAGAGATAGGCTCCAGCTGTGTTCCTAGGAAGGAATATAGAAATGCTCAAAACTGCAGTTTAAGTTTTGGAGTCAAGAATTAAACTGTTCCTAAGACCTCATTGCTCTTATGAGTCACTGTGGTACTAAACACAAATCTCTTAGTAAAAACACTTTCTACTACCTCTCTTCCCAGTTTTCTGCAAAACATCCTCTCCTCTCCTCTCCTCTCCTCTCCTCTCCTCTCCTCTCCTCTCCTCTCCTCTCCTCTCCTCTCCTCTCCTCTCCTCTCCTCTCCTCTCCTCTCCTCTCCTCTCCTCTCCTCTCCTCGTTAAAAAAGGCCCAAAAAGTGCAATATGTTTCTTTTTGTGCTTAATTCACAACCCTTCTCCCATAAACTTTCCCCTCTGACAGTAAAAATCCTATAAGACTCTTAAAACCAGTTGCAAGTAACCAGGATTGCTTGGCTTTCTCATACACCTGGTGTCAGATTTGCATTGAGGTAGGAAGGATCATCCTACTTGCCACAACACAGTAGATGAGGATGGAGTGACTCAAGGATCTGCATTTCATTACAAAACTCTTTCTCGTGTCCTCATGTCTTTGTCCTGCAGCCAACAGCTGATTTTTTATTGCTGGGGTGTTTGTGAAAAAGAAAAAATTCAAGAGACATAAGTTAAAGTTGTAATATTAAATATAAGGATTATGTTACAAGAATTTATGCTTGAGACTCCTTTATGTGTGCTTGTGCATAGAGCATATAGCATTGCTGCTAGAAAGGGACAAAAAAAAAAAAAAAAAAAAAACCACACCAAAGAAGATGTTTGGCTGCAAGAGGGCAACACACCTATCAGTCATGGGTAAAACCATCAAGCCAAGGGTTTTCCAGGTTTTGGAGACTTTCAGTCCAATAGACACAAATAGCTAGGTCCCATAGAAAGAGAGGCTATTTGGTTTTGTATTTATGTGCAATAAGTGAAAGCAGAGTCCATGCCTGCTGGCCAGTGTTCAGTGGGATGTTCTCCCAGGTTCACAGTGCAGTTGCCAGTATTGGTCACACAGCCATCCTTGATGCTATGGAGTAAATGTAAGACCTCTGCAATGGAAAAATGAAAACATGTGCCTTGGGAAGTGAAGCAGAGAGAAGGTCTATGGAACTCTTGTCCTAGGTAAGATGTAAAGGAGAAGTGTTCTGCTGGTCCTCTTGGCTTTTCCTTTGCCTTCTGCACAACCTTTGCTGCTGAACTGGATGCTGTCAGGCACTGAGGATGGGTGAGCTGTTCTGAGACCCCCCAGAAGAGGGCAATCATGTAAATCTAGTGCTAGGCATCAGTTCATTTCTGCGTACCACGTTGAAAAAGACTAGCAATTTCTAAGACATTCAGTTTAAATGTTCCTTTGGCTTTGAAATGTCACAGTATTTGACCAAGTTCATAGGTGGCATCGGTGGTGGCCACTTCTGAAGGCAGTGGAACTGTTTTTAGATCTGGCCTTAAAAAATATGGACCAAGACTCATTCCTGTCTTGTATATCACAGTCCTTCTGATGAAGTCATATTGGCACAATAGTGATGCTTAGTGAAATGTCTGTCTTGTCTGGTAGAGTTGTTATCTAATAGTTTCTTTGGAGGAGACTGAGGATACCACTTTCAGCAAAATGCACAGGAACACCCCAAATCCTTGAAAAGCAAAGCCAGGTGCCTTACTTGTGCCAGCAGTGCTGTGCTGAGTGGCTGGAGGAGACATCTGTGTTTGTCACCACCATTAACACATAAGATGGCTGGTAATGTTTTCTCAAGGCCTGAATCCTCAAAGAGAAAAAGGTGGTTTATCTCTTAACTGGTAGCTTCACTGGAGTTTCATGGTGTACATGTACATCTACATTGCAGACAGTTGCTTGATGCTGCCCAAATTTCAATCTATACTGACAAGTGAATAGGTCTTCACACTTTTCATAAGTCTTTCAGATGTGGAAGACATCTTAAAAAATTGGGCTCCAAAGCACAGAAGGTGTCTCCTGAAAGACCTCATATATCCTAGTGTTAACATGATGGCTGTCCTGTGCACATTCAGATCTCTAGCATTTCAGTTGAAGGCTCACCATGCAGCATATACATCACTTACCAAATTACTCCTTCTCAAGTAGCAGACTTGCTGCCCTAGAAAAAGAGTTTATTTATATCCTACGTTTTTTCTAGCACTTCTTACTCTAGTCCTTGGTCTCTCAGTTATGATCATCCCTCGTCCTTGATCCTTAGAATAAGATCTTAATTGCAATTCCAACACATAGCAGGTAGCTACTGTCCAGAGGTTGGCATCCTCCATGTAGAGGTTAATTCATGACCCTATTGCTGTTTCTCTCTTGGGACTTGGTGCTTATGCCAACCATATCAACCAGACAGGTAGTAAGGTTTTGCTTCATGCACACTGTTCTGTGTCAAAAGAAATGCTATCAGTTCGTTAGGCTTAAGCAGTTGGATGAAATGCAACTGCCCACCATGTGTGAGGCTGAGAAGGAGTTTTGTGAGTATTAGTGGTATCTCAGTGTTGAATTTAGGCACCTAAAACCAGCAGGACCATCAGCTGTGAGAGCTGTAAAGATCATTAAGCCCAACCACAACCTAACCATACTACCCTAACTCCATCAACCCTCTTCTAAATCCTCTCCTTACCAAGAGCTTTAAGACACTGGTTGGAGTTAGAAAGGAATGGGTGGGAAGAAAAATCTTCTGAGGTCACAACAAGATTTACAAGGGTATTTTTCCCAAGCTCGAAATAGATAATTCCTATAAACTCCATGCAACAAATAATGTGAGGTCTTGTGACTGCGGAATATCTCCCAAGAGATGTCTGTCTACTATGAACCTGCTAAATGTTCTTCAGTGATTCATTTTGCATTTATAAATTAAGCGTAACGATAACAACTTTCCAGTGTTTTGAGGAGTATTTACAATACAGTTCAACACACAAGACTGTTGGCAAGTGTTTTGATTCTTTCTGCTCTCCAAATGCTCAACTGCATGCTATTGGCTTAACATGCCTCTGCACCAAAATGCTAAGAATGATATGGTCTGTGTAGTGCTTTTCAAAGGGGAAAGAGGGGGAGTAAAAAGAATAAAAGAGAGACCCAAGAGATGATGTTTGGGAGTTGCCCAGCTGTGTTTCTAATGTTGTGTCTCAGATGCTGGTCAGATTCCAAAGGTAGAAGTTCCTTCCAACCCTATCTGGAAGGGAAAAGAGCCACTGTCAATAAACACGTTTGGGGTACTTTCTCTCAATGAATTTGGAGAGAACCTCTTATTTATTTTTTCAGGGAAGTTTTGAAGCAAGCCAGCTACAGGCTGCAGTTGGGGTCAGGACTGTTCTTGCCAGCTCCCTAAAGGAAAAGTTTTCTCTGGGAGTTTTGTCTAAGCTACAAAGCCCATTCTGAACAATGTGTCCAGACCCAGCTACTATCTTATCTGAGTTAGGAGAACTCTCTATGGTTCAAGTGATGAGCAAGAGGCTGGCACAAGAGGTTATGCCCTAAGGATGTAGAGATGAGATGTGCCATCCATGAAGATGTACCATCCATATGAAGAAGGCCACCTCTTCTCCCTCTCGTCCAAGTTCTGTGGACTGTACTCTGAAGAAAGAAAGAGCATGCAAAGCTCCAGGACATGCAATGAGAGTTTGACTGGAGAAGCATGAACCTGGGACCTGATTTAGGTGACATTTTCCCAGGATGACTCTCGTGCAGCAGTCAAGATTGCATTATCACAACTAAGGCCAGCTCAGGGCTGAAAATTTATGGATTTGCACCATGATCTAGAGGAAGATTTTCCATGGGAATCCTTTGCAAATCTGTACCATCAGTGCCTTCCCTAGCATTGACCTTATTTTGGGCCTAGATCTTGGTTGTGTTGAGGCCAAAGAGAGGTTTTGCTCTTGGCTCCAGAGAAGTTAGGCCAAAGATCATACCTCAGTGAAGTTTCCAAGCCTGAAAATGAAACAGAGCAGTAATGCAAAGGAGTTGCTGTTTTCTATAATTGCTTTCATTGCTGACGTTCTATTTTTCTTCAGTCAATCAACTCCTGATTTAATTATACTTTTGAGGGCCTATGGACACCAGTATTTGCAGGGCCGAGTCCCTAAAGCATTTACAATTCCGCCTTGTTTTTAAATCGACTAATTTGTGTTGCCTGTTAAAACAAATTCACTTGTCAAATCTCTTTCTTCAACAGCCTTGCCTTACACCTCGCCTTGACAGTGTAATAATGTCTGAAAAACAACCTAAAGGCCACTTTCTAACTACAGTCACCCCTCAAATGAACAGCAGTAAGGGGGCAGGGGAGTCAGAAATACTAACCTGCACTCTGGGGTAGTGCTCAGGCCCATTTGTATCACTTGCAAAGACTGGGGAGAGTAAGTGAGCTTCATGCACTTGAGAAAATGCTGGAGAAAAAGAAATTAAGGGGAACTGATGGAAATAGTCCATGCATATTATTAATGGGAGGAGATAAGCTGTGTCCTCTGATCTTGAAGGTCTTTTCCAACCTGAGCAATTCTATGATTCTATGATTCTGTTTTCAATGTGAAGTTTGGGGCTCTGGGATAGATAGGCTGCTTGATGCCTGATAAATCTTCTGCTTTACTCTGTCTAGGATTTGAATGTGTCTGTCTGGCCCAGAAGATGTGGTCCAAGGTTTCTCAGCGGGGAAATGGTGGAGGTGGTGGAGTCATCATCTTTGGAGGTGTTCCAGAACCATGGAGATGTGGCATTGAGGGTCATGGTCAGTGGGCATGGTGGGGATAGGCTGGGGGTGGACTTGGGGATCTCAGTGGTCCTTTCCAACCATAATGATTCTGTGATTCTAGGATTCTATGATCATGGCACTGAATGCAATATTCACGGCACTAAGTTCTATATAAAATGAGAGGAAGGATTAACATCTTCATGTACAGGGAGAATTAATATAGGAGGAAAGTGATTATACTGGCAGATAGCATAGTGAAGGATTTAGCTAACAGACACGTGTTTGTAGACATTCATGACAGAGTTGCACTTTTAACTCATATGCCTTCATGTGTGAGTAACTGCTCTAATAAGGAAACTTGCAGCAGGAAAAGGAGGTTGAAGTTGGGAAAGTGGAGAGCAAATAACTGGACCAAAGTGAAAGTGTGCATTTAGGTGCTAAAACAGGTGATTTCAACTATGATATTTTTTAGAGTCACCCATGCTGTGGTACCTGGAAAGGTGCCTCTGGTCACAGCACAAATGATGCACTAAATGAGTTGTGTTACAGATCCTTCCGTGCCCTGTCCATGTAGCACAGAGGCTCCTACAGGCTCTGCTGTCCTCTTCACCTCTCATCCCTGTCCCTGCAAGGGAGGTCAGACTGCAGCAGGATCTGCCCTGTACAAAAAACCAAACCTATGGGATCTCAAAAGCATGGGATGATCTTTGTGTATCTTTGTGACAGCAATAGAGAAACTGGGGCACAAAGAGATTACCTGAGATGCCTAAGCTAATTTAGCAAAATCAGAAAAAAAGTCTGTTTTCTCCTGTATCCCAGTCAGACAGAAATGAGGGCTTAAATCCTGCATTATCATCTAGTTTCAAATGCAGCTGTAATGTACAAGAAGAGGGACAGAGCTCTGGAGACCTGACATGAGTGATACCCCCTTATCCTATGACCACATCTACTGTGGGACCTCCTCAACTGCCATCTTTTTGAAGCCTTCTCTTCAAGACAGAGACCCAAATAAGTGTCACACTCACAGCACCTGGAGCAGCCAAAGAGTTAAATCACTTCCCATCAGCATTTATATGGGGTACAGAAATAACTTTTCCTACTGCATCCGCAGCTGCCAGCAGAACTCAGTGACAGCTTTATAAATCACACCTGAAGCAAATAAAAATGCCGTGTCCAGAATGAGCCCTTATCTCTTCTTGTTTGTGTTTGGCTATTTTGTTCCTAAAGGTCACGGGAGGAAGCAGAAGGAGCAGTCACTGGGTGATGTATGTTGTCTTTGGCACGGAGTGACTGATTTTCTGTTAGGGCACTGTAACACAAATGTGAATGGAAGAAGTGGGGGAGAGAAGAAGTGAGAAAAACTATGAAGCAAGCAGTGAAAGAAAAAAAGGAGGGAAAAAAATGAAAAAAAGAAATGTACTTGCAATAGCCTCCAAAATACATGGAACACAAAGCAGCTGTTAAGGAAAAAATGGGAAGAACAGATGAAAAACAAGGAGTTCAGCCAGTTCTATGTTTTGGTAAATGATGGAGAACCGTATTATTATGTGTCCAGGAGGGAAAGATTCCCTTTAGTCTGATGCTTCTTATATCTCACCTTAACCTGCTTAAGATGGTTAACAATCTTAACCCCCACATACTTTATCAGGGGTCATCATAAGAAAAAATATGAGTTTACTCACAGAATCACGAATAGTTCTGCCTGGAAAGGAGGTGGGAATGGGAAAGGGTACTGTTACAGAGTCATTACACTTGCTCAGCAGGAAGTAAGAAGGTTCAGATTTGAGATTTTTCCTTGATGATCTACACAGTGTCTCTAAAATCTTATGTCTGGGCTGGGTCATTGCTTTCAGAAGGGCTTTGATTTCTAAGATTTAGATGATGCAAAGCTCACTGCTCTGTTGGGAAATTATTTCAGAGGTTAATATCCCAAATTATAAAAAATAAGGAATTCAGTTGAATCTGAATGTGCCTAATGTTAACTCTGTGTCAGTGAAATTTAGATCATCTAGCTGTACAACAACATTTTGTCCAAGGAGGCTGTGGATGCCTCATCCCTGGAGGCATTCAAGGCCAGGCTGGATGTGGCTCTGAGCAGCCTGGTCTGGTAGTTGGAGACCCTGCACATAGCAGGGGGTTTGAAACAAGATGGTCATTCCCCAATTCAAAGAAAAATAATTTGACTAAGGTCCCCTAAGTCCTGGTGCTGGAGCAACCAAGCAAGCACAAGTAGGACCAGTTTAATATACATCAAATTAGACACCACGAACATTAGTCATTTGAAAAAAAGTAAGCCAATTCATGTCCAACTCAGGAACTCAAAGCACTTTGAAAACATGAAGGAATTAAACCACATGTCCTGCCTGAGGTAGGTGAAGTATTTTTATCCCCATTTTACGGCTGGGTAAACTCAGATAGCGAGAGGTTAAGTGACTTGTTCAGTGTCACAGTCGGTTGGGGAATGGAAGAAGTGAAGCAATAGGAAGAGCCTGACCTGGGGCATGTGTTTGTGTGTGCATGTGTTTATGCACACTTGCTCAATAGTTTCTTTCCCTATAAACCACGTAGCTCTGTTTCATGGAGTTGCAAGCACATGCCTTGTACAGGGTGTTGGAATGAAGCACGTGGATGAAAGAATAAAGATGAGGTCAAACAGGAACATAAGGACAAGTTGGCACAATAGCAGCTGGATAAAAGGATTAAGGAGTCGGCTGGGTTGTAGAAACAGGAAACACTGTCTCTTTCTGAAGTGTTTGGAATTAGTTCAAAGTGCCCTGCATGGGATGTAAAAGCCCTGGGCTTTGAGGGGAGCAGGCAGGCCCAGCATCCATGCTTAGATGTGACCCAACAGAGCTAGAAGCAAGATGAATCAGCAGCTCAAGCCAAGACTGTGAAACCAAGGAGCCTAAATTCAGTTTCTCACTTCTTGTGGTGTTGCCTTGGGTGACTTGAGCAAACAGCTGGCCATGATGTTCAATTTTTTTCTGTCAGAAGTCTAGAATGGGCATGAATCAGCTCCCTGTGCATGCCCAAAGGACACTGTATGTTCCAAAAAACATCTGAGTCTTTGGCACAGGCCTGGAAGATATGACACAGGACTTACAGAGGACACAGCTCTCTGGAGCAGTAGCTGAAGGTCTTGTTGATACTCCATGGCACTAGATGCCTCTATCTACCTGAGTCTTCCCTTTGGTTGTATAAGTAGGTCAGTGTCTCCATGTGAACTAGAGCTATCCAGGTATGCATGGACAATTGCATTTAAGATGTCCTTACTTTCAGCTGCTGATCCAAATGGCTTCAGCACTGTCATTTCTTCCAGCTCCGTATCAATGTACTGACACTTTTTCCTTGCTAGGCATCTCTCATTAGAGAACTGGGTTAAATCTCTAACCACTACAGCCATTGGCTCCCAAAGAGGTGTCTGTGTTAGCCTACAGGTCACTCTAAATGTCAACCTGAACACCTACATTTGTCTGAGACTGTCTTTTCGAGAACTGTATGGGGAACAAAGCAACACAGGGGGTTCTAACCTACTTCCAGCTGTCTCAGCTTGAGAGCTAAAAGGCCCTTACAAAATCAAATGAATCCCACCTTTAGTCACTTTATTGCTCTATTTATTAGCATTTCCAAATTTTGAAAACGGCTTATGGTAATGACAATGGAAAATTGATGCTACTTGCATTCTCCATTCAGAGTCTGAGTAGCTGCAAATGCTCCGTCGTTTGCTTAAAGAAGAGAGATTATCTCAGACACCCTTTAAAACAAATCAGTGGAGTAGGATCGTTGCCTGGACTTGTGAAGGGATTTAGGAAGGGATGCTCATTAGCCAGGACAGACAGCCTGGTACACCAGTAAGACATGGAAGGCCAACTCTATCTATAGTCATTTGCTATTTAAGTCACATACCACTCTGAAATGTGAACAAAAATAATTTGTTCTCGTTAAAATAAGCTCAGTCAGTGGAACAAAATCTATTTAAATATCTCCTACACCAGAAGGGAAACGAAGTTGTTAAATGCTTTCAATCAGACAAAGCAAGCAGAATAGGTATGTTGCTTAGGAGCAGTGCTGAATAGCCCCTTGAAAATGGGGTCTACCTTATGTATGCACACATCTATAATTGTTCGTGAAACATTAAATCCATATTTTGGGAGCATTTTAGATATGAAGTATTTATTTCTTTGTTTTGTTTTAACAAAATACTCTGACACCTAAATGAAAACAAAATCCCACTGGTTAGGCTAGCTATGGAATAAAATCATTCTCAACCAAACAAGTAATTCTGGGGAGCTTTTTATTTCAACAAGAAAATGTGAAACAATTGATTTTAAAGTAAACTTGAAATAATTCATCACTCTTCTTTCTGCTTCTATTCCCCATGCATCCTCACTCCAGTTCTGTAAGGCAGATACAGGCAGTACCACAGTTGGATTTAATCTCTAGAAGTGGGTGTCTGGTGCTGGTGCTGCTACCTGGGGGATATGATCCAGTCTGTGTTTATTATTAGGTGTTATTAAAGGTCTTCTATTAAAAGATATATCTATTAAAGTTATTACAGCACTAAGCTATGTTTCAACAGGCCTCTACTGCAGAGGCTGCAGTATCCTGTATGGTGTAACACGATAAGCCCATTTCAATTCTATTCTTCCACATTATCTTTACATTGCATGATCATCCTGGGCAGAAATTATTTTTACACAACACCTAAGGAAATGGATGCCTATTCTGCTGGCCTTTTAATTAATACGAATCATGAATTATACTGCACATAGGTATTATTTGACTTAGGATCCTTGGTTTTCACTGCTCATGCTGTCACCTACATGGATGCTATCCCCTAAAACTCCTGCAAATCCCAAGCCAGAATTCAGCCATCAGCCTTCCATGGTGACACCGGTTTGCTTCTATGGAGACAGTGACATCCTGAGGATGTCTGACCAATGAAAGATTTCAGGTGATGAAAAAGCAACAGACACTTATCTTAGACATGGATCCTGTTTGTTTTTCCATGATTGTTCTGAAACAAACAGAAATTGTCATTGTCGAAGAAATGAAATTCTTTACAGGGAGAAATTTTTTATAGAGAGAGTGGTGAGGTGCTGGCACAGGCTGCACAGAGAGGCTGTGGATGCCCCATCCCTGGAGGTGTTCAAGGCCGGGTTGGATGGAGCCCTGGGCAGCCTGGTCTAGTATTAAATGAAGAGGTTGGTGACCCTGCATGTGGCAGGGGGTTGGAGATTCGTGATCCTTGAGGTCCCTTCCAACCCTAGCCACTCTATGATTCTGTGATTCTGTGAAGAAATAACCCATTCTGGATAAAAAGGGCATAATGGTTTTGTGTGCTTGCTGTTTATCTGCCAACTCAGCCACAGGGCAAGATACAATTTTTTTAAACCAGCAGTCAGGGAAGAGCAAGAGGCAGTTTCAACAGTGATTGACAGTAGGTGGAAAGCAATGGTCACTGGAAATCAAAGTTCCGTGGCTGTAAAAGGAACTTAGGGGGTCAGTTCAGCTGCTGGGCATAGATAGCAGCAGCCGGCTGGGTTCCTTCAGGTGTTTTGCACATGCACAAATGACTGACAGATTGGACATGGGGCCAACAGGGCCTTCAGGAGCTGGTGACAAGTTAAGACATCTAAAAATGACTCCAGTCACCCCGTGTGCAGGTAAATGAATCGGATTTCTGATAGCTCATTCATGACCCCATGTAAGAAATAAGTCCTTGTCTCCATTATGTCAGGCTACATCTTTACTCATAACTGTAATTTCTACTTATTTTGGAGGAGTACCTCTTAACTTTCTTCTTTAGCAGAGTCCATAGCTTCGTATACAGGTGGGGAGAAGACCCAAGACATGGAAGAGATCTCAGTTAATAATCCATATCTTGCCCAAGGGCAGAAGCACATGTAGAAATCTTACCCCTGGCACATCTTTATGTAACTGCTATTTCAGTCTCTAATAAAAAAAGGCTTTATGCCTTCTCCAAAGCAACATATCCTTCTACTAAGGAAGATTTTTCCAAATTCATCTCACCTTTCTGTAGACTTGTGTTCTTTAAACATATACAAATAAATTTGCACACTCTGGCCTCCCTTTGTAGTGAATCGAAATAGAAAGGCACTTGCAAAGCAAGATTCACTGGGCCCAATTTAGATGTGTGTGTCAGAACAGCATATTCTGTCCTTGACCCCATTACTTCTGTGACTGCCTTCAGTAGGATAAAGAAATTCTGCCTTGGTTATTTAGTTATTTCCTTGGAAGAAATATTCTTCTGTTTATCCTAGCCGTGACATATGGCCTGTTCTCTTCTTCTCTGCAGAAACACCTCACATATTTAAGACAGTTCTTGAATTTTACCTGCATATTTTCACTTTTAGAATGAATAACTGTTTCCTCCTGTCTTTGATCATGTCATTTTTTTCTAAAACTCTCATCATTTTTGCTGCCCAACTCTACCCATCTCATCTCAAAACCATGTCATAAGCAAAATACTGTGATTAAAAATTAAGCCATAAAAGAGTTAGAAGAGCAGAAGAATTATGTAATTAAAGTCCTAGTATTTATATAGGTTTTTTGTGAATTCAGCCTACATCTTGCCTGTAGGCCTCCCCTATGGGGATCACTTGCAGAAGAGAAGGGGTTTGCTTTTCTCAGGAACACATCTAACCCATAGAAATTACTAAAGAAATGTCTGGTAGCTTCCAAAAACTGGTGATTTTAATTCTGACAGGCACCCATCTAGGAGAGTCCAACCTGTCTCTATAGAAGCCATCACTCCCAGCTGCCTCTGGAAACCAACCTGCAGGCTCCATTGGCCTTTGCCACCTTGGAACAACTGACTCCAAAGAGTAGATGGAACTTGAAATCCAATTGCTAAATATTGGGTTTGTATTGTTTTAGCCTGAGCCTTGCCATCAAGATTCCTAATTGAATTACTTGTGCCGTGTGTAGCAACAAGGCAGTAATTACAGAAGGTCTTGCATTCGTCTGTGCTTCTGCTGAGGCTGAGCAAATAGGATTAGAATTCTTCTTCCCAAATCGGCAGTGCAAATTAAATGTTTATTCTTTCATGTAGGGAAAATGTCAGCTGTTTCAAATTACCTGCAAAAGATTTCAAATGATTGGGAATCCAAAAAGATAGAAGTCCAGTTTCCACTTGAGAATGTTTTGTAGGTTTATGGTGTGTTGTTATTGTTATTTTTGCCACCATTTTTCTCTTTTTCAATTGAGAATAACCCATTAGTTTGAATGCCTCTATGCTATTTTTTTTCTTCTCCCTTTTTTCATTTGTTAATGTCAGTATGGTGCTCTAGTCAGAACTGATCACTTTACCTTTATAGTCTGTAAAATTCCAGGCTTAAAAGGATGTTGTCAGGTCAAATTTTACTCCAAATTAGGTTTTGGACTGAGAATCAAGAGACATGAATTCTAATCCCTGTGACCTGCTGTGTGACCTGCTTCACCTTTCTGTATCTCAGCATCCCTCCTGGTAAAATAGAGATACAGTGCTCCTTTTTGCAATAAACTCTATTTCCTATGATGGTCTCACACTTCTAAGCACCACAAGATGGCTTTGTCCACAGAACGATAAATGATTTGGAGGGAAAGGTTATGTAGTAGTCAAAGAAACATAATGAACATCCAATTTTAGCTTTATGGGGCTGAAGTTGTCTCAACTGCAACTCTACTGATTTCAGATGGTGATGAGCATAGACCAGTGTGTGCCCTCTGCTTCCTGAGGGAAGGAAGATGAAACCTTTAGAAAATGCAGTCCAAAGAAAATCAGTCCCTGCACTCCAACCATTCACTCACATTTTTATCAGTTCTAATCCAGATTCTGACCTCACATATGGAAGTCACTGGTGAGGCTGCAGTCAGAAAGGAAGATTTCTGAACCCTGTACACTTTGGTCTCTTTTTCTTATATCATCTGAGTCCTGAGTCCTATCTTTCTCTCTTTATTCTAGGAGGTACACATGGACACAATATCTTACTGCATGATGCCAAAGCAGCAGGTATCTTGCAGAGCATATCCTTTGTGTTCAAGACTGCCAAAACAAGCACTTCTACTCCTCTCCTTCCATAAATGCAGGGTTTCTCCTGCTCCGTGAACCCACACAAGCATTAAGACCAGTTGTCAAAATAAAATGAATGTCTCTGAGTGATGTGGACAGCATGGAGCAGAAGAGAGGTCGTGGTCCTATCGTCCTATCTCAGGATTGTCTCCAGGTACAAGCATTGTAGACATGAACAGTATTTCTGATATAAGCTTGACCACTTCCAGACTTTGTCTGCCTAGAATCTGAAGTGATCCTGTATGAATTAATTCGTGCTCACTCAAGCAATAGAAATTCCCATATTTTTAGCTACCTGGTGGCTGAGGATATTTAGCATAAAAGAGTGTTTGTTGAAGTCACTTTTCTGAAACAGGCATCTTCATTGGATTAGGTGGAGGGATGATATAAAGTGAAGGAAAGAAATATGTCTTTCCCTATCTCAAGTCGAGGCCACCATGGTGATGGACCCTAAAGGATGCCTGAAATGTCCATGCATCATGTCCAATGAAAGATGGTGACTGGCTTCCTATTCAAACTGCGATTGTTTTGTCCATACGCAGGGAGGGGAAGACTTCCCATCCCACATTACTGGAGCAATTATTTCTGTCTTGTTCCAGGTGGAAATAACAGGCCATTTATTTTAAGGGAGAAGAAATTAATGTGACTAGTGGGAATGGGGGGAGGCAACTTTCTGACAGACAACCTGTTAGAGTGCATTCCTTCATGCCCCTTTTCAGTGCAGCCCACGATGATGTTTAACTCTCTGCAATGTCTTACGTCCCCCTCCTACCCACCCAAACCATCTGTGGACTACCCACCCAAGTGGGAAATCAGCACAAGTTTTGCATCTAATCGGTACTCCTGCTGAGCTGTGTTGCAACCCAATGCTGTGAAACCTCCTGACAGATATGGCTTGGGGCCAAGCAAGCGCTTGAATGGCAGTGATTTTACAACCCCTTACTTGTGTGGCTATTTTCATGCCCCCTTCCTCACTCTGGGAAACGCTGGGGGACAGCCATAAATTTGTGATACATCATCGCTCGCACTCTAGGCTGAATGCAATATTCCCTCAGCGAGGCTTCATTAAGAGGAAATTCATGCCTTAAACACCTCGCAGCCTGCATTTTTGACAAGTCATCACATTTTTGTGTGCCCTGCTTTATTTTAAAGCCCCTCTAGTAATGACATTCCTGAACAGGGGCTGCTTTGCAGCTTGCAAAGGGGGAGCCTTTGTCAGCTGGGAGCAGTGGAGGAGGAGGAAAATTGTGATGCAAAGCATGTATTACAATGGAGGAGAACAACCTGTTGTGTAAATTTGTCTGTCTTCTTGGACACCCACACTGCTGTCCCTTTCTGGCAGGGATGCCAGCACAGGAAGCAACTCAAGGTCTTAAATCCATAAGGAAATTATCACACAGGAGCAGGGCATACTGGAACTTACACACAGAGTGTTTCTCTATCTATTCCCTGCGGGGTAGCTGTTCCCAGACTTCAGAGCTCACCATGAATAGGCGTCTTTTTCACTGCAGTGTTATCCCAAACAACATTACTCATAGGTACCAAGTGTGAATCCCTCCAGTCTTGCACTCACCAAGCTCACCTGGGATGGGTTTACAGGACTGCTGTGTTACTATTCTTCTGGTTGATTTGCAGGTGCATTGCCCTCAGCCCGTGGCCCAGTGTTTAAGACATTTAACCATGGACCAGAAAAGTGATTCTGGGGAAAGTAAGCAGTACAAATCAGAGCAGAGCAAAGAACCATGTAAAGAAATACTTTTCTTTGAGAAAGTAAGTGCACAGGGCAATGCTTTCCAGTTTGGCTGATTATAGAGAGCTGGCTAAATTCATGTTTAGACATCAGAGCTGCCTTTATGGTGATTCTGGGGATCTTCACTGATTACTGGATTGATAAACAAATGATAAGTGCTTTTGATTTTGGTTTCATTTCCATTAAAGTCTTATAACCAACACAATTAAAATGAAACAAATGCAAGATCCCTTAATGTTCAAATACACACCAAACCTTACTAATGTCTTTTCCCAATATATCAACCAGTCTCCCAGGAGCAGAGTCTACTTTAAATGCCTGAAGTTCCTACCATCTCTGATAACAGATAAATCTTTTACGTTCTGGAGGTTTAGAAGAGTTGTGGAGCCAGTTGTAATGATTTAAGATAAACATGTTCGTCCAGTGTACTTAACTGATGTATCTCCAGCTGTGATAATTTTAAGAGTTTGTGCAAATGTGAAGTCAGGTTTCATTGGTAACTTAAGCTGAACCTCTAAATGCTGAACTGAAGTAAATAGATGTGATGGCAACCCCTTATGTACAGCTGTGCTAGGGCTGCAGAGTTGTGATGGACGACTGCAGATTGTCACCTTTTCAGTTGCAACAGCCATCGTTGGAAACCATCTGCCTAACACCCTTAAGACTCATTCCCTCTTCTTTCTGCTCATTTGTCTTCGCAAAATCATTTAGTAACACGGAAATTGTATGGCAGACTTTAAGATCTTCTACATCAGTGGTTAGGAAAGTCATGTTTAGGTGAATGTTCATGTCCAGTCCATTCTCTGTTCTCTCCTAGAAAAAGACTATGAACCATGATAACCAGGACGTGCTCAGCTCTTAGAACATCCCAGCCAACTTGAACCTTGCAAATGGCGTAAAGAAGGAATTTATTGTGCTCCCACAGAATAGGAAAGTGTGAAGCTAGTGTGCTCTGTGGTGTGATCATGTAACGACAGGCCTTTTGGTGGGAATGAGCTGAGAAAGAAGACCGAAACTGTTCAGCTTCGGTGACTTGTCACCAAAAATTCCTTCGTTCTCCACCTTCACTGATGAGGATGACAGAGTGTAACCAGGCATACCTACAGCAGTGTTTCACCATGAGGAGGTGAAGCTCAAACACACAATCAAGATAATGTGGCTTAAACTTGTCAGCTGTTACACGGCTGTGTGAGCATGGTCTTTGTCCACCCCAACAGCAAGGTCAAAGCTCACTTCTTTCCCATTAAGAGTTATCTAAGCCAGAGCACATCATACATCTGAAGACTATGCATACTGACAGGTACTATAGCTGAGCCATTTACTTTGAACTCATTAGCCTACTAGATTTAATTATGGGTTCTCTCCCTCACCAAAGCAAATAAATATATTTCTAATTTTCTTTAATTTGTATCTGCTAATGTATTATTACTGCTATGCTACAACAAGCAAGCTAATAAATGACTTATAAATTCCATCTTTCCCTGATGAATTATCATTTATCTGACCATGAAACAGGCAATGAAAAATTGAGGTTACCCATGAAGATCTCACTCTGCAGAGACCTTGCAGCGGAAATGGCTTTCTTTTTCTTCTGTGAGAGGAAAAAAATCAGCTAAAATTTAGCTGAATACATTGCCCAAGAAGATTTTGGATACATGGCAATTGAAATGAGAGAATCTGGGAGGAAAACATGCAGATTTTATGAGCAGATAGAGCATTGCCATGATTTATGCTCTCTCTGCTGTACCCTTTCTTTCTGGGTCTGAGCAAGGGTGTAAAATCATGGAAGAAGTAAAGGCTTAAGGGCTGATAACCCAGGTTTCATCTGGGCTAAAAGGGAGGAAGAGTTTATGGATTTATCCTCATGTGCTCAGGCTTGGAACAGCCCAAGGAGCTGTTGGGCCCAGACTCTCAGTGGTTTCTGGACCAAGATCACCTGAAGGCCAGGAGCAATCATGAATTTAAGATGATTAAAGAAATCTGGGCCTTGGTCTTGTTTCTTTTTTGTGACAGTGCTTTTTAAAGGCTAATTATCTCAAGAAGATTGCTTGCTGATTATGAATAAAAAGAATTGGCAATGAATAGAAAGAAATCCTTAAGGTCAGGAACAAGAATATTTCTTTTTATTGTAGTTTAAAAACACACATATTAAGAAGGTAGAAGGAAATCCAACTGAAAACACTGGCTACAAACTAAATGAGATTATAGGAAAGTTTGTCCTAAAAGAGTGGTTGCAGTGATCACGTTCTCCTGAACTCTGCAGCAGTAGCTTCTGCCTGGAGGCTGAACAGGGGCAAAGAGTGATGGCAGCATGGGCCAGTGACTTGTCTTGTGTTTGTAGGGAAGGATGGTAGACTGAAAGACCAATTCCAAAACTTTTGAGTCCTCCATCAATGCCCTAACTGATGATCTACTTCCCTTTCAAGCTTGCTTCACTTTTCTTGAAAGAACTATTTGGAAGTAGATGTCGAAAGGTTTCCTGAAGTAGCTTATCTTCTGTTTGAAGACATTATAACGTTTGCTTGTCTTCCACTCCAATAATTTCTTCATTTTCTGTCCCTTCTCCTTGCCTCTAGTCAAGAGGATGGAATAAATTAGCAAGCAGCATGTGAACCTCAGCTCTTGTTAGCTACACCTAAATACTACTAAGCCTATTAAGTTTATTCCTGGAACTGTCCTGTGCTACCACCCCCAATAACTTTCCTATTCAGTAGATTTCATTTCCTTTGTTCTTTCTTAATTTACTTGCAGCCAGGGGCTCCAGCAACTGAGCCATTAGCTTGCTGCTAATTAGCTGGCACTAACAGCCTCTCGTTATTCGGGAGGCTTGGAGAATGTTTGCTTCGAGTCACATGGTGGGACAGCCATTTAATAACAGCCATCCTGTCTAATTCTGCCTTTCCTCCTCATACGGATATCCAAGCTGGGCCCACTGGAACTGCTTGAGGGGGTATTTTTGTAACAGGTGGAGAAGAAGAGGAAGGTATTTCATGACACTCTTTTCTCTGGAGGGAGATTGTTCCTCCTCTGGTGTGACCATGAAAGGTTGGGAGCAGTGAGAGTTGTGCCTATAGCACCTGTCATTGCATGAGGAAAGGAAAAACAATTTCCTCTCTCCCACCTCTTCCTCCTGAAGCAGGAGGTTCGTGACACCTCCCATGCTAAGCCAGAAAAAACTCATCCTGGGATTTGCTACCATATGCTGCCCACTGAGGTCCTTGATTTGGGTATTCATATCACACTGTTCTGGTACACTCACAGTCATTGCCAGGGGGCTGGCAGGTGGGCATCCCAGCACTGGGGAGGATAACACACCTCTGTCTGGTTTCCCAGTCACGTCCTTCATGCTGCATGGGTTGGGCTGGGGGAACCGAGGGTGCCACTCCATCCTGCAGCGTGACAGGTGTCATTCTTTCATGCAATCTATAGAAATGGCTCTTGAGTCTCAGGCTTCCAGGAACTGGTGGGGTTGGGATGTATCTGAGATGGTTACAAAGAGCTTCAAACCTCTGAGCATCTTCTCCCCTTGCCAGTAGATCAGGTGGTGCTTTTCCTGGCAAGCGGAGATGCCTGGTGATCCAGGGAAATCAGTAACTCTCACCACACCCTCCTCCAAAACCCAAAGATGCAACTTTTGGCACTTTCTGGTCACCAGGTGCTCTCTTTCCTTGGCAGCAAAACAGGAAATGAGTCAAGAAGTGAAATACATACTCTCATGAGGAATTGCCCTTGTAGGCCTTGAAAAGGAACCACCTCAGAGGTGTTTGTTATTCCTGAGCAAGGAGGATGCATCTGCACAGCATTCCTTGAGGTGACCTGGCTGTGAACAGTCAGCTAAGGGTGGGGACAGGTGGAAAAAGTTGGTGACTTCTGACATCTTGTTTACTCAAACCCTCTTGGCTTGCACAGATTCCTCTGAATCCATTTCTCAATCGTTCTGGGATATATGCCCAGTCTGGAGGTCTCAGCACCTCTCATGTACCTGAAGGAGGGTACATGAGGTACAGCTTTTCAAGGAAAGAGATGAGAGAATCCTATCTTCCTCTGTGAGGTGCCAGGATACTTCTAGGAGACACTGGTGTCTCTGCAAGGAGGGATAACACAGTGTTTTTTAATCTCAGTTCTTCAGTACATCCCAAAGAGGCAGACAGCACCTCTGAGCTGCCACACCATGACATCTCTGGACCAGTCTTGCACCATGCTGGCCACACAGAACTGTATACCATGGCTTTGTTCTCCTACAGGCATTTCACATCTCTTCCTTTGCCAAGATCTGGCAAGGCAAGCTGTGTGCTGTGCAATACATCTGCCTCAACATCACACTGTACTTGCCGTGAATCCAGGAGGCTTCTTCAGCCTCCAAAAGGGGAGAGCCATAACATGCTTTGCACATTAGAAGACCCAAGAAAGCTTTGTGTCCTTCTCCTCATTGAGAGGTTAAAGCATTTTTCTGTGTTTAGATGAGCTGGGCTCAGCTCCTGGATCAGCCCCAGACTCTCTGAAGGATCGAGGTCAAAATGGAAAGCTGCTTGGTGTGCCTAATTTTCATTTCAGTGACGGCTGCACCTCCCTGTTCCCAAGAAGGGAGGAAAAGTCAAAGTGTGGCTGTGTTTCCTGTGATACAGCTGTTATCATCTCCCCATGACTTTGGTCAGGGATACATAGGAAAAGAAGGAAGTATAGCTTTAGGAGCATGAAAGAAGCTTTGCTGCCGTGCAGAGCTTGTGCTGTTGTGTTTGCTGCAGGAATAGATGGGGAGGGAGCAGCCTAGATGCATCCCACAGAGCCTCCTTGTGCCTCTCAATGCAACATGAAGGGGGCTGATGCCAAGAATCACCTTTGCTAATTTGTGCAGATGACAAATCTGGGCACCACTGGCTCACAAGGGAGCAGCTCAATGACAGGGCACTGTGCACACAGCTGGGTTGTGTTAAAGCCAAGGGGGGTCATTTTGGCACTGGATGCTCCTGTCCATCAAAAATACCTGTTACTTCATGTCATATAGGCAGGCTCAGTTCCAAATCTCTTCCTCCTTCCTTGTGACTATTTATCCATAAATTTTGGTGGGTTTGGTTTGTTTATTTTCTGTCACAATAGAAGCTTTTACTTCCCTCTTTCTTGCAAGATAAAAAAAATTTCTTTTGTTACAACCAAACAGGATTATTGCTTTAAAGGATGCTTCCTATCCTTCCTATCTACGTGAGCTCCTCACCATGGGACGTTTTGGATACTCAGAATTGATATAGACTCAAGGGTGAACTGCGTGAGTTCACAGAAGTAGCATCCATGGGAAATGATCACATAGGAAGATAGGCTTCCAGGATTCAGGAAGTACTGAGCTGTAAATTCGTGGAGGCTGGGAGATAACTGAAGTATTATCACTACGTGCTTTGTCAATTCTTACACTCTTTCCGAGGTATTTGCTTTTGGAAATGGCCATTTATGGAAAGAAGATACTGGCCAAGATCAGTCTGTGATTTGGACCCCAACAGACATAGTTACCTCCCTGGTAATAGCATCAGGTGGTCTTAAGGAAAGGGAGGGAAGGCTGCTGCTTTAATAATTAGGGCCCTAGTAGAATTAGACTTCTGAAAGGGACTTTAACATTAAGCAGGTCCAGAAGATTTCAGATGAGTACAAGGTGAAACTGTTAATTTGTCAGTTTTCTGTTTGTTTTTCTCCAGTTATCAGCTTCACACATAGATATTGCTTCCAAATATTGGATGTTTCCTACTGGAGGTGGAACGCATCTCTCCTTGGGAGTGAGAATGGTGATTGAGGAGGTGGTGGTTGAGGTGTATCTCTTGATACACCCAGAATAAGGGAAGGCAGTGAAAATAGGTCTTGGGATATCTTCTGCCTCTTAAGGAAAGGCCACAGGCTAAGCTCAGTCATAATTAGTCTTCAAAGAGGCCATTCTATAACTCCTTAAAGCTTTGTAAATTCCTCTGCTGAAAGAAAGAGTGCCTTATGATCTCTTTGAGTTCATCTGCCGTGAGGTTTCATTGTCAGACTGTTGACTGTAGTCAGAAATGATGATATTTAGACTTCTCAGCTAAGCAGATTGGTTGAAGAGCAGGCAGACAAGAGAGAGATGGACCTAAAATTCCTAGATGTGTTTCTCCAGTGCAAATTGTCTGGTTCAGATGGTGCAAAATGCCACAGCTGCATTTCTGTTATCCTCTTGGTGACTCTTTGGCTGAGGGACCAGGATGCTCCTGCCTCTCCTTGCACACTGGAGGTTAAGGAAGAAGGAGCAGATACTGCTCTAGTATTAAATGTGGAGGTTGGTGGCCCTGCATGTGGCAGGGGGGTTGGAGGTTCATGATCCTTGAGGTCCCTTCCAACCCTTGCCATTCTATGATTCTGTGATATTTAGTCACCCTATGTACTCTTACTAACAACATTACTGTTTGGGAATGAGAATGTGCAGAGATAGGATGAGGGATGAAGATATAATTTATACACAGTTTCTAAAATTCATCTGTATTTTCACTTGCACCCCTGAGTGTTCTTTGTATTTAAAAACAAACAAGGAAGATTTCATTTTGAAGACTGACCTTGGTTCAGCAGTAGTTTCTGTTTAGAATGAATCACTTTACATGTTGCTAGCAGCTTGTATTATACATTGTGTGTAACTCAGTTCAGATACTTTATTGAATTTTCTGTCATTTTGCTCTGCAGAATAGTTGGACTTCTCAGATTCAGCTCAGTTCATTCACTAATGTAGCAATGTAGTGTTAATGACTGGGGTTAGTGATTATAATTGTTTCTCTTGAAACAATTGAGCTGCTATTTGCAATTACAGCAACAAGTAAGGTACATCAAATTAAATCTATATTCAACTTAAAACATAGACACATTAAACAGATATCTCATTCAATAGATTAGGGAGGGAGTCTGAGGATTAATTTATTTTGTCCTAGTAAAATAAATCTGATATATCTTATTTATCTCTGGACTACAAAGCATACCTAAGGTGTCCAGCACATTGCAGTTACCTACATCTTCGCCAGCTGAATTTGGACTGGAGATATCCCACTCTTTACCCAATCATTGTGGTCATTTCACATTCCCATATGCTGGAGGAGGTGATTTTCTGCAACATTATCTTGGAAAGATGAATAAGAAAGATATTAAAACTTCTTCTTTTAATCTTTCCGTGATCTTCATGGGCATGGTGACCCAATGTTTTATGTATCACAGAATGGCCAAGGTTGGAAGGGACCTCAAGGATCATGAATCTCCAACCCCTCTGTCACAGGCAGGGCCATCAACCTCCCTATTTAATACCAGACCAGGCTGCCCAGGGCCCCATCCAATCTGGCCTTGAACACCTCCAGGGATGGGGCATCCACAGCCTTTCTGGGCAGCCTGTTCCAGCACCTCACCACTCTCCTAGTAAAAAACGTATCCCTTAGCTCCTGAAATTTATAGGAAAAGAAGTGCACTTCCAAATGTAAACCATGACTTTCTGGGGAAAGTTACAAATGCAGAAGTAGAAGCAAAAGTAGGATCATTCCCTGGTCAAAACATTGGTAAAATGTAAGCTTTTATACATGCCTCAGTTTTTATGATGCGTACGTTATGTGTGCTCATGTCTCTGCCAACTCAAATGGACAGAGCTAGGAAACATTTCAATTGGTTTTCAAAGTTGAATTTAAGTCACATTTTGTTAAAGTAAATCCTGTAACAAGTTTTGACCTTTCCAAGAATATCTTGGATGTCAGTCTTGGCCTCGTAATTTCAAGGTGGCAGCAGGAAAAGAACTCAGACCATATTGTTTACCAACTGTTTCAAAATAAGCAAGGAATGAGCTTCATTAGGCTATTCCATGAAAGACTTGTGACATACTTTTAGAGCATTCTTATTGAATATATTAGAGAGCTGACACGTACACAAAAAAACTAGTGGCCAACGAATGAAAATACTATTTTAGAAGTTCTTTACAGTTTCTGTCTGATTATTAATGGGAAGGCTTTGCTGTGAATGCACTTATGTGCTTAAGAAATAATAAAATATCATGATTGACTATATTGCAAAATCAAATCTTTTTCCAGCAACCTATCAAGACGTTGCCCTCAATTGACCCAGATGTGAAGATCTGGTCATTCAACAAGGGAAATAGCACTGTCTGACATGACTGGTAGCTCCTTTCTTTGCCAAGAGCTATAGATGCTGGAGTATGTTTATGCCATCAGCTTTGTAGCTCGACTACTTTTGGAACAGAGTTGACACCCGTGTTCTCAATGACTTGATAGTAAATTCTCTTTTGAGGAAAGACAGGAGGCAGGCATGAGCTTTCTAAAGGAAATCAGTTGGCAGCAGAGTTCAGACACTCAAAGTGTGGAGAAGTTCCAGGAAGAGAACAGGTTCATTGAACAGGCATAGGCCTGGAAAATTAATTTTATGAGGTAGGAAGATAAACACAGTACCTAAAAGCTATCTAAAAAGCATTTCCTCCGATTGTTTAGTACCTTTCTTTTAGCATCATGCACTCTCTCTTCCCCTTCCAACACAGTGTTTGCTGGGAAACATCCAAAGTCTGAAGGCATTTGTCATAGAAGTGGTATGTAAAAAGCAGCCTGTCATAGTATCCATGATGAGTCAACAGATCTCTCTTTCAAATACTTTGTAAACAGCTTGACTTGGTGGCTTCCAGGTCAGTGGGTTTTTTTTCTGTTGCTGTTGTTGCTTTTCCAAGTATTTAGTATCTTGTCCATTTCCTTTTCCATGTCTCCTGATACTTCATCGTTCTTTGACATTTATTATCCATCTGAAGAACAGTTTGGAGGAATCGCTTCATCATTTCTGACCTCTTCTCCTTCCTCTCTGGAGGACATCCTGTGCATCTACTGCTACTATTCGTCATCTGCAGTCGTGCCAGACTCCTGCCCACACTCTGCTCCTTGCTTAGCTCCATTTCTAATCAGAAAAAGACCACCTCCTTATTTGCAGAACTCTCTCAAAGAAGAATAAGAGCATTCCAGGACACATAGTGAATGATGGCCCACGTCCTGAAGAACTCATCATTCAGACAGACTGAGAATGAGTTTTTACAGTTAGTGAGTAAAGTTATCACTCAAAGAGTTGAAATGTGTGATCCCATGATTGTAAGAACTGTCACAATCACAATCACAGAAAAAGACTTTGCACTCTTAGCGTCTCTCTCTGATGTTGGCTTATGCTAAACACATCATTTTTGACAACATCATTGCACTGAAAATGCAATGCTGGGCTGTTGCTATGACCTATATAATTTAAAAAAAATAATGCATTAAGTAGTGTTCTCTTGTTGATTCAATCTTTTGACCATATTCAAAATCTGGAAAGCATTTCACCTACATCCCACCTGCGAAACGTACAACTGTATCTGAAGTTTGAGAAGAAAAATTAATCAGAAAGCTCAATTTGTCTGAAATGTTTTTGACACCCATTTAATGGCAAGATGAATGGCACTCTGTTTCTCACTGTTGAATACACAGAGTTTACGATGACCAGCTTGGGTGAAGATGGCAGGGAGCAGAAAATCAGGACTGCTCTGTGAGGCCAAAACTAGCCATGAGCTAAGGACGAGCACAGCCTGGGCTGAGGATGCTTTCACTTTGCTTAAACAGAGTTTTGAGACTGGGAAACAGAGGGCTGAGATCCCAGGTGAGGTGGCTGCTGCTGCAATTTGGTCCTATTCGTGCACTCATAGCCCTGGCAGAGATGTACATTATAGATAGGCAATGTCTCCCATCTCATATGATCTTTTGTCATGCTGAAAAATGCTGACAAACCCAAGACTAGAACTTATATCTTTGATTTATCATTCAATCACAGCTGTCGTCTCTGTCAAGCAGAATATCTGCTGGAGGAATTCCACAAAGATTCTCTGCTTTTGATTTTAATCCAAAACGTTCATGCTTGCTATGTTTATCTGCTATTATTGAGATAGACATCACTAAATAAAAAACAGAGTTTCCTTTTCTGCATCATTTCACCTTGTTAAATCAACTCAAGAGCTGCTATGCACAAAAACACCAGTGAAACCCCAGGAGATATACAGTACGATGTTATTTTGCCTCTTTGCACTAAATTATGGCTATCACTGCAATTCTGCTTTCCAACCTATTGTCCGTTTTCAAGAAGAAATGTTGATGAATCAGAGATATCTTAACACAGAACTGAGCACATCTAGTTTCTCAGAAGAAAACAAAGGGATGATATGGTTACAATTTACAACTGCACATGAATAAATAACCTATTCAGACTGCAGGCTTGGCATCTGTAAAGGGTCTAAGTTACCACTGTCACTACTGTCAAAGTGAAATTCATCTCCTCCTAGCACAAATATCTAAACCAGGTCAAAAAATTTTTATTCCTTTAAATATAAAAGAGGAAAATCAAAGCTTGGGCTGGAGAGCTGCTGGAGGTAGGTTACTACCTTACACTGAAAGTGATACTTAATTTTTCCTATTTTTACAGGTATGTTTGTGATTGGTTCTATTCAGATTATTGCAAAAAATGACTCTGTTACTGAAATAGAAATCAAGGAGTAAAGTTAGTGTTCTATGTCAGTCAAATGAAAGAAGCACTTACACAAGGCAAAACCTTCCTGGGAATATGCCATCCCTTTGAAACTTTCCATCTTCTTGACCTGGCAAAACAGGATAAGTAACAGGTACTCAAAATACGATAAGAAGAAAACACAAATGAATTGCATCATTTTAATGCCTAAACTACTGGCTTTATATTATCAGCAGCAATTAAGAGGTGTGTATCTTACAATACCCTCTTTATTTAGTTGAACATCAACTTTTGTGTTTCTCTCTGTAAGGGAATCTTGCATATCTATTGCTTCTCTTTGTCATCTGCAATCATGCTATACGTTTCCCCATACAATTCTACTTTAACATCACCATTAGGTCACCATAACCTTACAAACCATGAAGATCTTCCTTGTTAAAACTGCCTTTGCTCACAAATGATTTGGGAAGATTTCCTAACCGCACAGTGCCCGAACATCCTCATTTACCCCATCTCAACACATGCCAGACCAACAAATTAATACATCAGATAGCTTTCCTGCCTTGTTATCCAATTAAAAAAAAAACACAGATGCCTTCTCCAGTGCCAAATGCAAATTGTTTCCCACATCCCATTATGCCAGTGAGCATCACTTCCAACCCACTGGGGATCCAAAGTGTATTAATTAGATGGGGAGGAGGTCTTCACACAGCTCATTTCTGCTTTGGGAACCTCAGAGAATCCAGAAATAATTTTTCATTCCAGTGACATATCTGAAATTTATACAGCTTCTTAACCTTCCCCCCCCCACACAATTCAAACATAGTCATTTGAGACACCTACCACCATCCTTTTAGTAACTTCTATTTCAAATATCTACTTAGAAAAGCATGATAACAGACACACCTTTAATTTTCAAAACCTTTTCCTTAAATAACCTCCTCGTAAAATTCTAAATGCTAGTAATGTTTAGGAGGCAGTTAGTGGAAGCCAGAAATTGCAGTGAAGTGGAAAAAGAGTGACTATTTTCATGGTTTGGATACTTTAATACTGTGGATATGCATTTTAAGAGAAAAGACACCTTTGGGATATGTTGGTCTGAACAGAAAAAAAAATAACGATATCAGGAAAGTCAGCAAAAAATAAAATGAAGACAGACCAGCGACCTGAAAGACATTTCAAAGAGTCAGAGAAAAAGAGGACTGGAAAGAAACTCCAAAATTCATCAGGATTAAACGTTCCTGATGGATTTTTTTTTGCCTTCTACAACTAACTGCCAATACTTAGTCCCCTTCCCTTCCCCACTGCCACTGAAGTTCTTCTCTCACACCACCATTTGAGCCTTTTATCTTACGTGAGTTTTGAGAGGTGCTTTCCAAACCTGTGACCTTCCCAATTCTTAGCAGACAGAGGGGGCAGTTTGCTTCTCTCCTTTTCATAGGAACAACAGATATCATCACAGTCTATTGTTCTCACTCTTTCTTCCTAGACTGTTTCTCTACAGCCATGTAAACTAGACCACGAGTTGTTTGGGATTGCAGCAGGCAGAAATGGATGGCAAAATTCATATAATCTCTCAACAGTGTCTTGGGAACAACTCACCCTTTCCTCTGACTTTCACGTCCATCTTTCGCATATACATTATTTGCGTTGTGGCCAAATAAAAAAAATCAAACAGCAAGGCATTTCATTAATAATTTGGCTTTTAAACACTCTCTAAGAGCCAGATAGGACTATCTGGGTGAATATACAGGGTTTCTCCTAGATGAGTTAAAAGAAGAATCTGACAATTAGACATATCTGTCTGAGCTGGACATCCATGTATCTCTCTAGACAGCAGAGAAGAACAGGAACTCAGTGATTCATGTGACTTATTCTAGATGCCTGTTTTAGGTCCAATACCAATTGCTTTCTGAAATTTCCTTCAGGAACCCTGAATCTTCACCTTATACATCTAAGAATTCATCATCTGATGCTATTTTACCTTTCTCCTTTTATTGGAGTTTAGAGGGTGATTTTTCTTATCCTACAACAGGCACCTATGGGATCAACTGTAGGCTTTGTTACCATACTGCTTACTTTCCCCAGAATCCTTTCCCTGGATACTCTCTCTCTGTTACCCATTTTTAAGTATCGTGATGTGTTATACCTGGAAGACCCTGGGCCAGCCCACACTCCCTGGTGCACCATGTAGGTTTTCATAACGTATTACAAGTCATCTCTTTGCAAATATCCATGAGGTGGAATAGCACTGCTCTCTAAGAAAATCTTTGGCCAGGAATGCTGAAAGATATATGAGTTTTGCAATGGAGCTGAGAGGCTGCCAAAAGGATGATCTGAGCATGGAGAAATTTTTCTTTGTATTTTTGGTCCTTCTTTGCTTGCCCAAGGTAGTTGTTTTTGGAAAAGTATTCTTTGAGGAAAGAAAACTGACTGGAATTCAGTCACAAACAGGAAAACCAGAGTGAGGAAAGTGAGAAGTTGTTCACATGGATGTTAGAAATACTGCCACCAAAGGCCATTCCTGGGGAATTAAGAAATGACCACAGGACGTGAGAGCCAATTCAACTTGGGAAGTATCACTCCCTTCAGAGCCTTTCAAACATGGAAACAGAATTAAATCCAATAGCGTTCCAGACTGTTGGATGAAAACCTGCCTTTGAGGAACAGTATGGCTGCAGGATGCTGAAATGTGCTAGGGCTCATGAAGCCTTGTACATATTCCCTGTGTTGTAACTAGGCAGCAGTGGCTTAGAAATCATGGGTGGGTTTCCCTACTGAAAGGCAGCAGAGCTGCTGCTATTGTATGCCATGGCTTTGAGTGCCTCATCACCATCCTGAGAGCCTCCTCAGGTTTGACCCACACTGCAAACTAAGATGATTTTGTCGCCTAAAACCTATGTTGCTCTTTGTGGTCCCAACCATATGGGCTCTTCAGGGTCAAGGACACAGTTCTTATGCTGAAGATGAAGGAAAAGAACCTTTCATGGAGCAGCCAGTTCATGGAGAACCTTTCATGTGCACACAGGGCACAATGTGCACAACTGGGCACATACATCTGAATGCAAACTATAAGGTTTTGGAAACCCTCCTAGTTTCTAAGCTGTATGCTGGGAGTAGCTCATTGGTGTGACTGAAGTCATCCAGTTACCTAAATGTGGGTCTCTGTGACAGAGGAAAGGGTACTAAATTAGGCTGTCTAGTGGGCTCTCTCTCACAGCTTACCTACAAGACATACTTTCCACTTCAGCATCAGCCACAGCATCTCTGGGCCACTCACATCCCAACTTGTTTTGGTTGTTCCATTAGCAAGTGCCTCACAAAATTGTAAGGAGAAAGTGTTCATCTCTCTATTTAAGTACTCAAGGCTGAAAGCACCAAGATCCAATCTTGATTTATGCTCTGATGTAGTAGAAAAAAGTTGGTGACATGTATTTGTTTTTCAGGAAACAATTCTGAAGTTTACAATTCTCCTGCAAGTAATGAAACCAGTTCATAAGAGAGATAAGGCCCCCGAACCCCTCTTCCTCTGCTCTTGAGCCCTGTGCAAAGCAATGAAAGGAGCAGAAATGAAGTTGATAAATGATAAGGCTGGTCCAAGGTGAAGACTGCAGTGCAGAGAAAGAGAACAGCAGGTTCCCTGTACCCAAAAAGACATTTATCTCAGTATCATATAGAATCATATAAGTTGGAAGTGACCCTTAAGTGCCATCTGGTCCAATTCCCCTGCGATGAACAAAGCCTCCCACAGCTCCATCAGGTGCTCAGAGCCCCATCCATCCTGACCTCGAGTGACTCCAGGGACAGGATTTCCACCACATCTCTGGCCAATCTGTGTGAGAGCCTCACCACCCTTACCTTCTGCTTGCTCTTGAAAGGATGACTTTCACCGCAGCTGAAAGCTGAAGATGATGAATATGTAGGATAAACTGTCATGCTAAACAAATTCCCACAGCATGTGACAGGATTTTGCCTGTGAAAATACAGGGCTGAATCAGTGGTGAGAGATAAACTTGTCAACTTTGTAGCTGATATGCAAGAAGGTCACCTCACCCAAGGGAAGTTTAAATAAACAAGCGGTGTCCAGGGCTACAGCAAAATCAACAGTTACTCATAGGCAGATCTTCCAAAAAGAACATCGTAAAAGCAGGTTCAGCTAAGCCAGTCACGAGAAAGCACAAACTAAGAGCTCCCTTCGGACGTGTAAAGTCTCCCAGGTTACATGCAAGACTCACCATGGTTGGCTTCAGCATCTCCTGTAGTCAGAGTGCAGCCACCCTCCAGGTGCAAGCCCCATTGCACTGGGTCAGCCCTTGATCCTCAGACCAACTGTGTCCAGGACATCCAGGACACCTACTTGGGAAGCTAGAAAAGGGTGAGAGCATTAGGAAGTAATAAGAAGTGAGAAGAGCTCACTGAGGACCTCCTGCCCAAGGGAACCCCCATGACGTTGCGCTCTCAAGACCCTTAACTGTGCTGCTGCCCCATTGAGTGACCCATTGTCACAAGCTCTTCCTCAGCACATCACCAAAAATACAACTTGAAGCATATTTCTCCATACCTGTGTAAAGACAGGACCACACCTGGTGTGTCTCCTGCCTCCAGCATGGCATGGAAATCTAGAGACAGGTAGTTTGCAGCAGCATTGCTGAGAAATGAGCTGTAAGGACAGCCTGATAAGACCTATTAGGCTAGGATGCTGATGCTAGTGGAAAAAGGATATAAACCCAGCCTGGAATCAAGAAAGAGCACCCTAACAAGCTTTTAGACTAATTAGACTGGTTTTTTTTTGTAAGCATCCAGGAATTATGGATCTCACTGTGGCATATTTGAAGGCTACATCCAATACATTAAGTTACTCATGAATGGGAAAGTCCCTTAGCACAAAACTGACCTAGGCAGACTGTGGGAAGTTTTTGTGGCTGTCTGTAGGAGGTAGACCATGTGTGGCTACCTTGTTTTGGAAAACAATTGTTCCAGTAGTACCAGCTGGTTTCTGGGCCATGGAATGGTCACAAGAATTTGTCAGGTTCTATGGCAGACAGAAGCTCTTAGTTCACTGTAAGAGTAAGAAACTTCTAGCATGGCAGAGAAACAGAGGGTACCACCTGTATAAGGCTCTAAACACTGTTTCTCATCTTTCATGCAAGAAAAGAAAATAGGACCCAAGCAAAACTAGGAAGCAGGACTGAAAAAAAAAGCTCTACAAATGGGTAGGTACAAAGGGTTAGCTTTCAAAACGGATGCAAGCATTAAACTGGGATGTGCTGGCATCCGTGCTGGCTCTGATGTGTTATTTGCACTTTCCTACAGGACAAGATTGGTGAAAGAGGAACGGATCCCTTGTGGAGGATATGAAGCTATTCTGGATTGCTAAGTATGTTCCGAAACAGGATTAAAATTCAAATGACCTTGGTGCATTGTGGGATGACCTGTTAATAAATAAATAACTGAACGAATGATCAAATGAATTAACTGCAGTGGGCTGTAATTTAACAGGGACATATAGAAGGAAACACTCACTCAAATGAAAAATTAGGGAACTCCTTAGTTTGAGGTGCTTAATTTTCATTTGTCTCTGTAGAAGATATAGGGGGCATGAGATAACACTGGTAAGCAGATTGGCAAATTCAGCACAAACAAGAGAAGACTGTAGGTTGTCCTACAAAGGCATGGGCATAGGTTCACTATGTGGGTAGTGAAGCTGTGGCACTCCCTCACTGCATGTTGTAGATGCAGAAAGTTTTCATGAGATCGTAGAGAAGCTAAACAAACCAGTGAAAATCATTAAGATACCAAATGCACAGCAACTGTGTCCAGCTTAGGAACTCCCACAGGCAGAAATTGTTATAGACTGTGAGAGCATTTGATGGAAACATTGCCATATGCTCGCCACATTCTTGCATTCATTTGGTACTTGCAACTTTATGAAATAGGATACTGCGTTAGGTGGATGTTTGGTGGGACCCATTTGGCTGTTTTTATGTCCCAAGCCCCCCACTAGGCTCCAGCCCTCGGTGCAGGATCTTTAGCCTGTCAGTTAATTTAGTGTAGCTCACCTGCAGCACACAGCATCCAGCAGACAGGCCCATTTATAAGCTACGTTTCAAACAGGAATTTTTTAACAGCTGTTAATTTCAATGGTAGGATAAGTTCAGAAGGGTGATTTTAACAATGAACTGTGAGGATTTTTGTAACGAACCTGGAATTCCTTTGCCTTTTCCTGTTTCTCCCTTTTTTCCTCTGGCAACTCAGCGCCTTGTCTCCAACTCAGGACATTTGGGTAGCAGTTGGGTGCCACCTTTGTGTATTAGGAGTGGGGATTCATGTGTTCTTTAATGACTGTGGGGATATAAACACTCACATGGAGACTTGCCATCGTATCTCTCAGGTTCTATTCAAGAGAAGGGCAATCAAGGAAATTCCATACCAAGAGCAGAGAAGGCTGCAGGAAGACCTCATCACAATCTTTCAGTACCTAAAGGGAGCCTACAAACAGGAGGGGAGGCAATGCTTTACGAGGGTGGATAATAACAGGACAAGGGGAAATGGTTTTAAGTTGAAAGAGGGAAGATTTAGGTTGGATATCAGTTTTTTACAGAGAGAATGGTGATATGCTGGAACAGGCTGCCAGGAGAGGTTGTGGATGCCCCATCCCTGGAGGTGTTCAAGGACAGATTGGATGGGGCCCTGGGCTGCCTGGTCTAGTATTAAATGTGGAGGTTGGTGGCCCTGCCTGCAACAGAGGGGTTGGAACTTGATGTTTTTTGAGGTTCCTGCAAACCAAGCCATTCTATGATTCTATGATTCTATCATCAACAGAGGGTTCTGGACTTAAAAAAGGAGGGCAGAAATTGTCAATCACAACTCCTTTTGCCAGTCTAAATCCTGGAAGTCGGTTAGCTGACTTGAGAAATAGCAACCACTTCTTTCTACAGTCTCTGGGGATATGCAGATATCATGAAATAGAAGATTAAATAGATATATATTGATTGCTCCTTCTTGGGATGGAAACAATATTCTCCTCTACGGGTACAGCACCCAGCACAGAACCTTCCTTCCAATATGAAGCAAAATGCCCTGATTGATATCTCAGTGTCACATCCTGGGGATATTGTGTAGGGAGGCCACAGATCCATCAGCAACAATTCACCTCTGTCCCATCCCCTTATTTTCCTCATGCTCTTTCTCCTTGCTCTGTCCCTTCTAATATTTCCTTCTCTCTTCCAAGAAGTGCACAAGCATCCCCTCAAGGGGAAGTACCTTGAGAAAGTCAAAACAAAAGACAAGCCATCCTGTTCCAACAGTGCACACACTTGACAGGAAAGCAGAGGCTTCCCTGGCTTTTTAGCAAGCCTTTCTCTGGCTTCTCTTTCAAGATTAGCTTTGGCAGTTGCAATGCTTTTGTTCTTCATAAATCAGGCTGGAGCAGACCTGGGCTGGCTGCATGTCTGCAGCCCCCAGCTGAGTACAGCAAGCATGACTGGGAACACAACTCCCAACCTTTGGATGCCATCAACAGCTGTTCACAGAGCAAAGAAAAGCAAGAAGGAAGATGTATTGGGACTGTGTAACCTTGCACGGGGGCTGACATCTATAGTCCATTCTAGTTTGTGCTGGATGGAGATCTGACCATTCCAAACACATCTTACCTATTATTGCTACTCTGAAGCTCATCTGGGGACCTTGCAGTTGCTTTAGAAGAGTGGGAAAGAAATGTTGTACCATCCTGCTCAGTGGCAGGCTGAGCTTTGCAGTGGTGTTAATCTGGGCTGGCAATGAATCTGTCAGTAGCACAGCAGGAGGCAGGAGGGTGAGGAGCTGGGTACTGCTTTTGCTTTTGTTCCTCTCCATGTCCATCAGGCTATTGATTTCGGGGACGGTGCACTTGTACAACTTACTGCATCAGGACATCTCAGCGGGAATGACTGTAATAAACAACATCAGTGCAAGTGTTCGCATGAAAAGTCTGTAATAGAGGGATTCCATGAAGATATCTGGAATGAATTAGAGATGAACCAAGCTTTCAGCACCTAAAAGAGGAGCTTCCTCTCAATGCGAGCCAGCCATGATGTTCTGCATCTCTGACTTCTTTTTTGTCAAGTACAGCTGTTAAACAGCTGCACTACTGCTCCCCAGACTTGGCCCCACTTTTGAAGTGGTCAAAGGGAACATTTTCATTTTCTTCTAAATATTCTGGGGATGAAAGATTATGAATAAATGGCATCAGTAGAAATCATAAATATTATTTGCAGTGTAGCTATGCAGTTTTGATTATTTTTCTATGGGAGAAGGAGAAAAGAGAAGAAACGCCCAAAACAGGCCAGGCTTTATGTCTGATGGTTTGTGAGAAAGCAGAAAAAGCCATCTCAGATTTCAGAGCCGCAGGCCAGCACTCTGGCATGGTGCTGTTTGCCCAGCAGAAGGAGCTCCAGGCCACCAGAAGGGCATCTGTCGCCCCAGGAGGGCTGCCTGAGCTGCTCTAATAGACGCTGTCATTTCACGTTTCTGTTCCCCACCTGCAGAAGGAGCAGCTTTGAGACCCATTGGATCGCTGCTATTGGAGAGAACTTGTGTGCTTTAGGAAAAGGGTGCTCATTCCATCACATTCTGTTGGATGTGGATGGATGTGGAGAAAGCAGTTGGCTAAAAATAAAAGAGCGACGGTGTATCAAGGCCAATATTTCTCTGAGAACGTGAAGTGAGTTTCATTCCTTTCAAATGTCCTTTAAGGAGATTCGTAGCACTGAGTGCCTAGAGTGACGTGATGGTGGCATAGCGGGCATGGTGGTGATGGGTTGATGTTTGGATTGGATGACCTTACTAAGCTTTTCCAAGATTAATGATTCTATGATTCTATGTAGGCCTGCAGGCCCAATTCTCGCTGCCTGAGCCCAAAGAACGTATCTCACACATTTCCCCACACTCTAAATGCAAGGAGTACTGTCAACAGCTAGGACCTACACTAGCTAAAATCCAGTGTGAAGTGGCCAACGGAGTGGAAGAGACTAAAAGCATTGCCTATGTCTAGGGGCCAAGCTGTAACTAGCAATATTTTAGCCTGAAGGTCCAAGATAAACATAGGAGATTCACTCCAAGGAGAAATCACTGCTGAAGGTACTTGAGGACCTGTACAAATTAGGGGGAAGCTATCATGAAATGATAGTCTCTGTAAGTGGGAAAAAAATGATGTAAAAGAAACCACGAGAGAAAAAAAAAACAAAAAAACACAGCTTCTGAATTTCTTCCTGTAATCAACTCCGTGCAAAAATCCCATTCCTTTTACAATGACTTTTACATGCTCTGGCGCTGGGCAGCATGTTTGATATTTGCAGTGTCTATGCAGTATATCTGAGCTGGAAGAACAGCTGTGTGAAGCAAGTTTTGTTTTCTGTTTGCTAAAATGCCTTCAGCAATCATGCTGCTGCTGGAAGCTACTGGATGGCTTAGGAATCTGTGATAGGCTTCAGATGTTTTCTCTGCTTTGAGACTTCATTTTCTCTCTCTCTTTTTAAACAGCTAAATAACAAAGAATTATTTCATAGGGTTAAAAGTTGACTGTTTTCTTCTCTCCCACAAGTTAAAATTAACAAAGAAAAAAAATGAGAAATGTGTCACATTTTTAGCTGGAATAATTGTTCTTTTCAGTTCAATCTTAGGACAAATTATTACAAGTAACTCTTGTTTTTGTGGAAATAATAAGAGCAGTAATAATAACAAGAATAATTTCGCAAAATTCATGAAACATTAGTAAATAAAACCACTTAGATAATGAAAAAAAAATTGAGATTTCATTTTTCATTTCCTTCTTAAAGCAATATTTCTGTTAATGGGATCACCTGTGGTTATTCTTCCTGTTCATATATTTGTAGGGTTTCTGAACTTCCAGCTAGTCCAGAGCCCTATTGCTCCAGCTGTTCTATTAGCATCAGTTAAAAAACAAGATTGTTTCCACAAACAATGTGTAGGTGCAATGCACCATATTGACTTTATTATTTCACATAGGCAGAATTTGCTCCTGTGCTTCCTTCATACCACAGAAGAAAACCAATTGCAAAAAGGGAGCAAAGGAGCCAGGATTTCTTCTGCTGGAATCATTTTCTAACATCCTTTACATAAATATTTTGGCTTGGTGGTGGATTGCAAACCTGCCTTTACAAGGGCTTGGTTGCTCCAGCTCTAGTTTTATGATGATGAAGTAGAAGCTGAATGTATAGATTGGCCAAAACACATCCCTTCAGACTGATCATTACAATGCTGTAAGAATTAAAATCCCCTGAGGAACACATACTTCACTTGTGATGTATGCCAGATAGAAATTTCAGGAGCCTTCTGTGACTTGAACCTGAGTAAATTAAATTCACTGGGCACCTTTGCCCCCAGGAGACAACAAGTTGATATTTTAAGCTCAGTGTGGTAGTGCAGAGAAGGGATGGCTTCATCCCACCCTGAAATGCACTCACTTCTGCAGTGGAAGCATTCTTCTATCAGAATTATGAATCCTCTTAACAACAAATAAAAGACTTGTTGTTCATCAGAGAGATTTGTGCAGTCTAATTTTGCCAAAATCTGAAGGGAAAAATGGTGACATTGGAAAAACTAAAGCAATTGGTGAAGTGCTGCCCTGAGCAGAGCATGACCGACCTTCAGCCCTCAAAGGAGCTGAATCCTGCCCAAATGGTGAGACAGAGCTGAAAACCTTCAATTCCACATATTAACTTAGAAAACCCCAGAAAGGGACAGTCAACAGACTGTGCCAATCAGTAAGCTTTTCATCTGATCTGAAAGATTAAGGATTTTCACTTTTTAGTACCTATTATTCTCATTTTGGAAACCTAGAAGCTGAATAATGCGTCTATAAACATCATTCTGGATGTCAGCCGTGGGCTTTGAGGCTTTTTTGGACTGTGCTCATTTCTTATTTTGTCTGTACGGCACCCTGAGAAGTTCATGACTGGGGCTCTGAAGCAATAATACAATATATATTTTTCTTTTTACTGTTATGTGCGTTATTGGCATTCACGTTTGAAGCCTTTGAAAACCTACAGTGAAAGGTTCCGTTGGGACCCGCTGACATTCGAGTGTTTTGCGTCAAATTCCAAAATGGCAAAGTGTTGTTATGAGCTGAAAGGGAGAGAGGGAACTTCCAAAAGACCCAGCTGACTCTTTGATTCTGCGTAAGTCGGGGAATTGAGTGATAAAACAAACACCCCAGGTGAGGGGGATGTGAAGTTTGCTTAATGGAACAGATACAGTAGCACCCTCAGGCAAAAGGGGAACGCCTGTACATCGCTATCCAACCAGGGGAATTCTCAGGAGGTATGGGAACTGGCAGGAAAGTGGCTGATAGATGTGGGCTGCCCTCTGATTTCCCTCTCACCCAGGCCAACCTTTTCCTGGCTGCCTGTGGGATGTCTCGCCGCAATGCCTTTTTTTTTGTCTGGGCTAAGCTAAGCAAGGTCAAATTGAGTGAGGAGTTTCATTGGAGATCTCCAAGGAACACCTATCTGCTGGAGAAAACTGTTGTGGTGATGCAAGAAATGGCAAATTTCCCTCTGAGTCAGAGCTGGATTGTTCCAGCTGGTCAGGAGGGAGGAGGAAGGTTGGAGCTGTAGAGCAGATAGCGATGGAGACATTAGGGCATTTCCTATCCAGCAAGGTTTCAGGTTCAAGGAGAGGTGCCAATGTCTTGTCCAACTCATATCCTAAAATGTACATCTGATGTCAGTGTAACCTGACCATCGCCTCTCAAGTCTCCTGCTGTGTCATCTCAGTGTGTGTAAAACCCTGAGTAATTTCATCCCGAGCAACGGGTAGGATGGAAGACTGAGGTCAGATTCTTCTCAGCTAACTTCAGAATCTCAATTAAGGAAGCTAATTGCCCTCTCCCTAGGAAGAGTATAAAGATAGAGAAAGTACTCCAGATTGTCACTCCAATCTGAGATCTTCACTGATTATAAAACCTGTGTTGTGCTGTTCATTAAAGTATTTTCCCCATTGCCAAGCCTAAAGCTATGAGCTGTGAGCAAAGACCCATAAGCAAAGACCTGCAAGCCCATATATAATTTTAATTCTACGATTTACCCTATTGATTCAGGGAAAGTTCTCGAGTTTAAGTCATATCATCCTCCTGATTTTATTTGTTTATTTATTTGTTTGTTTGTTTATTTTTTCCAGGAAACTGCAAATTCATTTTTTGTTCTTTGCCCTAAACCAAATGTTTTTGGGAACTTGCAGTGGCGTTTAGGGCTGTCAACACTGAATGATTCTGTATGTCTTTCTGGATGAAATTGTCCCACTGTCATGTATGATTGCAGAGGGTCCAGCGAAGGTACAAGCAGAGTACAGAAACCTCCAGATATAATTCTCATGTTGGCAGACAACAAAATGTGTGTTTTGCTGAATCAAGGTCTCAGGCTGCTGCACTTTGTTATGCAAAAAAGCTCAGTTCCATTTGCAGATAAAATTAATCTGAACTGTTCATCTTCCCTGACTTCTCTGGATGCCACACCTGCAGGAACACTGCCTAGTGCCAGCTAGCAACAAAGTTCAGTCTTTGGAACACCATCTCTCTGACCTCTGACCATCTCTGAAAGGGACATAAATCCATGTTTAATTGTCCCCTATTTCACGAACAAAATTCTCCAGAAATAAAGAGCAAGCCAAGAGGTGGCTCTCTGTTTTTAGAACACCCATCAACTTATCAAACCTTGAGGATGTTGCTAAGAAGAAGCCTGGGGCTATATAAATATTCGGACATAATTTTGAAGGTGGATTTAGGTTGCTATTTCACAGCTTAAACTGAGAATCACTGCTTGCACTGCAGCGAGCTCTACACCGAAGGTCTGCTTCACACTGCTGGCCTTTGAGGACTCAAACTGAAAGATGCATCACAAAGCTGAATTAAAGAAGCAACATCATTAGCAGCACGTGCAATAGAGTTTCACACTTATTCATGGAGCTACACTCATCTATCCAGCTGAAGAGTAGCTCCAGAGCACTGAAATCCTGAGATTGCTTTCCAGTGGGTGACACACAAAAAGAATCTCACAAGCTGCTGTATATAGGAGCTTAAAAGAGACCAAATCCGTGGCTGTTCTATTGAGCAGAAGGCCAGACAGTGGATCCACAAGCAAGCCTCAGCTCAGTTATAGTATCCTGCATTTTCCAGGTAGAGTTCTTCAGTTTTACTGGCAATATCTATATCTATTTCCAGTTCAAATAGGGAAAGGCTGGGTAGAGAGAACCAGGTTTTTCCTCTCATGTGACTTATATGCAGTCACTGTGTTAGTTTCCCTTTAGGGCAGCAGTTGGAGTTTTATTGGAATTATCCACAAGGGCGTTACTGCACGATGATGTAGCTAAAAAAATAACCATCTAAATATGATATCCAGAAGATAAAAATAGGGTATTTTTCTGTTCTACAATGGAAGTATGTTGTTAAATATGCTCATATAATCCTTCATATAATAATGTAGAAAATGAAGCACCAACTGTTAAGTCTTTTTTTTTTCAGCTTCTTACAACATAATTAATTGCAGATGTTAATAAAATGCAGAGTTCAAGGAATAGTGTCCAGCTCTGGAGAAGGGGTTACCTTTTTTGATAATATGTTAAGAACAGGGTTTTTTAGGTTAGAAATGCTGAAACTCCCAACCTATTGCTGAAGGCCAGAGCAGAGAGGTAGAAGAATTTCTCCCATCTGAACTGCGGATGCAAAGGAGCTTTCAGACCTCACTGTGTCTGAAAGAAGTGGAGGGACCTGGCCTTTAACTCTTGAAATGGATTGATTTGGAAGATTTGATGGGAAAGAGCTTTAACGTATTGGAGGAAATGGAACCTAGACCAAGCTAATGGATATTTCATCTTCACTCTCTGTTCTGACCAAAGTCCTAAAGGCAGAGAAGAGAAAGACAGGGAAGAATCAACACAGACAATCTACAGGGAAATTCCCAACCCATTGCAAAGGTCATACCACTTCCACCACATAAGAAGAAATAGCCACTTATTTCCCCACATGCATCCCTAGTTTTCTGTCTTCAGCCCCCATATCCTAAACCAGTTTTTATTCTAGAATCAGGCCAAAGGCCTTGCTTCATAAGAAGAACAGCAAACATATTCCCAAAAAGATACAGGAAGCCAAATTCAACTGCACAGCAGTGTCCTTCTCCAATTTGAATGGGTGCTGGACAGCTGGCTCCCATGAAGATGTGATAAGTGGCCCTGGGAATCAACAGTCCGGGCCCCTTAGGACACTGAATAAATCTTTTGTTTACTCTTTGCAGTCAATGTAATGTGGAGAAAGCAAAAGTTTATCTTGACTATAGTGCATGATTTTCTCAGTGTTGTGGCCCAAAGGGCACTAAGTCTTGGAATCATTTGTTTAAATATCATGGGCATCACTTCACCTCCAGAACACTCCCAGTCCAGGAATTTCCAAGCAATGGAGTTTGGATGGCATCCCAGAGGGCAGGACAAAGAAAATCTCTTCTAAAATTCCCAAGTTCTACTTAGTGTAACCAGGACTCTATAGGCTTAATGTTTCCATGGATCATGAGCTTAGAATTTGAGACATACCTAGCAGACTGGTACTCAGAATAACTAAATCTTTCTCCAGTTCCTGTAGTTTGTCTTGAATCCTGTTATCACACGCTGAATGAGAACTGTACATGTGTACCAGACAAGCACTGCAAAGGGAGAACTCAGCTGGGCATCCATTCCATGAGGGAACTTGTAATTTTCCAAGAAAGGTGCGAATGACTGCTCCAAAATATGAGGGACATCATAAAACGTGAAAGAAAACTTCAGACCAAGGACAAGGCAGATTCCTACAAACAAAGCATTCCCAAGGTAATCCTCAGCTGGAACAGGCTGCTCAGAGAGGCTGTGGATGCCTCATCCCTGGAGGTGCTCAAGGCCAGGTTGGATGGGGCCATGGGCAGCCTGGTCTAGTACTAAATGTGGAGGTTGGCAGCCCTGCATGCAGCAGGGGGTTTGGAACTTGATGATCCTTGAGGTCCCTTCCAACCAAAGCCATTCTGTGATTCTATGATTCTATGATTCTCACTTTAATTTAAATTCCAATTAAACTTGGAGAATGGGAGGGAGAAAGTAAAACAGGTGAAAAAAAGAAAAAAAATAAAAGGAAAAAAAAAAGAGGAATGTTGCTGACGTCTGTTTTCCAGTTCAATATTGACCAGGAAAAAAAAAAATCACCACCCAGACCTTTTTTCTGATTAATAAAAAAGTGATGGAAATTTCATATGTTGTCTTAGCTCCTAATCACTTCTCAGCAACATCTGGCAGTGACTGCGAGCTCCTTCCAGCCTGTTTATGTTCACAATGAGAACATTTTTTCCAGCCCTGTCAACAATTATTGTTTTCCCTATGGGGAGGTCAGAGGTTGTCCCTCACTTTGGTCATTAAAAAACCCATGGCTTTGAAGTGCCTCCTGGTTGCCCCGTGTCAGTGCATGTCTGAGCTGCGGAGCAGAATGAAGGCAAACAAGGAGATCTGGTTCTTGCTTGCTACTCTTCCTGCAGCAGATGAGCAGAGGTGGTGTCAGGAAAAAGGGTGCTGCTGTGGTGGGGTCTTGCCAAGAGCTGCCCATGGAAGGGAGAAGATGATCCAAGGACCACGTGGGGGCCTGCAGTGGCTTGCAGCTCTGCTGGCAGCACTGAAGGTGCTGCAGAAATGAGTCAGTGCCTTTGATCTGGAGATTTTGGCTCCCTTTCGTGCCTTTCTTTGGTGTTGAGTTTTGTATGAGGAGAGGAGGTGTTTTTACGGGCTTCCTTCAAACTTGCATGACTTTCCATTGGAGGCCAGGGGAGGAGATGGGGGAGAGCAAACCAACCCCAACCTGAGCTCCTGCAGCTTCAACCCAAAGCACAGGAGCTGCAGGTGAGCCAGATAGTACATTCTTAGAAACTGAAGGGAAACCAACTGCATTCTTTCTTGAGGTAAAAAATAAAAGGCAGCTTCAGTGGCACAGCCAGCCCCTGCCCAGACTCCAGCTGGGGGCCACCCTCTGATCTGACTTTCTGCTGAGATCCCTGCAGGCCCAAGAGAGGAGATACAGGCAACACATTTTGGTTCAGCATCTCTCTCCTGGTCACAAAGCTAGTGATGGCAGCTCACCCTTATCTGAAATGGGCAATTGGTCCTGAATGGGTTCTTGTCCCAGTTTTAAAGAGGAATAATGCAAAGCTCAGTGACAATGCAAGGTCACACTGTCAAAGCCACTGGAGCGTCTCCTTTGGTGTATTAGCTCAACAGTTGTCTTGTTTCTATTTTGCTCCCTTGCTGTCTTCAAACTCCTTGCCATTTCTGTCTCATTCTTCTTTTCTCCCCTTCTCTGCATACTTAACCACGTCAGATCTCTGTAGATTTGCTTCCCCTACTGCTACTTTTCTCCTCCCACAGAAAACCCTAGAATTTCAGAAATCATAGAATCATTCGAATTGAAAAGGACCTTTAAAGGTCATCTAGTCCAACTCCCCTGATAATAACACAATCTGGTCCATTCATGGCTCAGCTGCTCTCAAGGAGAGGAAAGGCCCTTTCTCAGGATGAGGTCTGTAGCTTTGCTGATAGTACTCATTTTTATGCCATATGGAGAGACAACTGAAAGAGAGGAGGATCAGGGAAGGTGGCAAGAGCTCTGCCACTGACCCATTAGGAGAACAAATCAGTTCTGAAGCACAATGCCTCAGTTTCCCACATATGTGAGAACAGATGGAACACCATCCAGTATCATAAGGCATGGCAAATAACTACAAGTGCAGCCATGAAAGTGGTCAGCAGGAGATTTTTGAAACATGAGGCTGTTCTAAGCTCACTTACTATGGGGCATTCAGGTTGGAGAGGATCCCCAGATATCATTTAATCCACCCCTCTGTTCCATCAGAGGCAGAAGAAATGGGTAGCTCAAGGTCTTGTCCAGTTGGGTTTTGAATGTCTCCAAGGATAGAGATGGCACAATGTCTTTGCAACCTGTTCCAATGGCTGACCACATTGACAGTAAAAACAAAACAAAACAAAACTTTTTTTCTGATGTTTAAATGATATTTCCCATGTTTCAGGTTGCACCCATTGTTTCTACATGTAAATCAAACGGAAAATTAAGAAAACTCTGGGTACGTGTCAAAAATGTTCTCAGAGTTCAACATGAAATCTATGAAATTACCAGTCCATGATGCTCCCTACAGATTTGATTTCAAAGTGCGTTCATTTCTTCTTGAGGAGGTGAATATTTTAAGTATTTTACAACCAAAATTTGGATATGTTTTCTCCAATCTGTCTGGCATAAAAGGGACACGTACACTAAACTTTTAGTATCCACTCTTTGTCTTATTCAAAATTATGTCTTCAAAAACTGAAAGTCACTCTTTTCTTTCCTAAGCTGACTGCCTTCAAGAATGCTCCACGAAGTGCTCATACTCAGCAATTAGCACACTTTCCATCCTCCAACTGTGCTTTCAGTCTCCACATGTCATGACAGAATCAAAAAATAATAATTGATGTTGCTATGCCCATTAACATTTTATTTGAAATTTTGCTTGCTTAAGAATTGCTTCACATAGAGATTCTAAACAATTCCAGGAAGAAGCTAGTGTCAGTATTTGAGTGATTAAAGAAGAAAACAAGAACAACATAAAAGCATCTATAATCAGCTTGATTGTTGCACGTGGTCTATTAGAGCGATGCAAAGCAGCTGCATTGTGTTAGTGAATGCTTCCCCCAGTTTCCACTCAATGCAGTGTTCAAAATTGTTAGCAAAAATGCACAACAAGTAAAGAAGGAGAGACTCTGTATGAGTTAGGAAGGGAGTTCTTGTTTCAGGGTAAGATTAAGGAGGCAGTGAGGCTCTGTTTACCATTTATGACTTCCTTCCTTCCTGCCAGCCAGCGCCCATCTAAGAAAGGAAACTGTTTTGTGTGACAATGTCAGACAAATGGGGACTACCACAAGGAAAGAACTCTGCCTGAATCCATTCTGAAGTTTACCATACAGTAGAAGAAGCAGAATGAGACTTTCTAGCCCTTAAATAAGTGCTACCTAAGCAATGTATCCAAACTTATCTCCTCTACAGTTTGTGGTCTGCATTCATTTCTTCTGCTTGCCCACTGTTAGAGGGTCACAGAGTCATAATGTCTTTTACAACAATGATGTGCTATAGGCTGTTTTCTTGCAGTGATTGCAAACAAGATTGCAAGCAATCTTCTTAAAATTTTGAGCAGTGTTGTTCATAGTAAGGTCCCAAGAAATATTGCAGCAGGAATATTTGGATTGATGTGAAGCTGTCTGAACATTTTAGTCTTCCAATGTCTTGCGTGACGTGAAAATAAGCAAGGCTAAGAAAACTAAGAGGAGAACTTAATTAAGTAGAAGAAAATTAAACCAATTTCTGGAGGGCTGGCCAATCAGTGGAGTAAGTTAGGGCTCTTTTGTGCTTAGCAGCTCCTTACAATCTTCCTCAGTAGTGCTGCAGATAAGGCACTGCTCTCCCTTCTAGTCTCCTGAATGCCTCAGATCACTTAAATGCTATCTTTTAAACCTTAATTCTTTAGCACCCTTAAAAAGGAGAAACGAAGAGAAACTGGATCTCAGGATGTTCCATACAAACATAAAGAAGAACTTCTTCACTGTCAGAGCAATGGAGCACCGAAACAGGCTGTCCAGAGTGATGGTGGAGTCTCCTTCTTTGGAGATGCTCATGGCCCATCTGGATGACTACTTGTGTGACCTGCTGGGGGAACCTGCACTAGCAGGGTGTTGGGCTAAATGATCCCTAGAGGTCCCTTCCAACTCCTAGAGTACTGTGATTCTGCAATTCTGCGTCCAGATCATGTCAGTCTGTCAGTCATACAGCAAACAGGGAAGGCCAGATACAAGTGCATTACCTTTTATGATTGGAAGAGCTGCATCTTCCTATCCTGACTGACAGTGAAAGATATTCTTCTGTTGTTTCTGTATCAGTTCTGGATTCAGTGTCCTCAGGGGTTAGCAAACATCATTTCACAAATGCAAGCAACCACAGCCAGTTATGCTGCCAACCTAAGCCAGATGGAGATGCCCAGATTCCTAGAAGGGAACTGGAAGGTCTTTATCAGTGTAGTACCTGGCTGTGCAAAGAGAGGAGCATGTGAGCACAAATACCATCAGTTGGAGAGGAAAAGTGTTCGCTTTCCTTGACAGTACCCAGGAGAAGAATGGGGAGAGGAAGCCAGAGCTAACTTAACCTTCAAGTACATAAAGGCATGAAAGTGAATGCAAATTTGGCACCAGACAAAATTGTTTAGTCATGCCTCTTGGAAGGCACAGCTGTGCACTCAGTGCATTATAAGTTAACAGCAAGCAGAGATTTTGCCCAGAGGTCAGTGCCTGTCCTCTTCTAATTTTGGTTATTGCTTGAAAGAAGCACTATTTGTTGCTGCGTCTCTCTTTCCTTCCTTCCTTCCTTCCCTTCCTTCCTTCCTTCCCTTCCTTCCCTTCCTTCCTTCCCTTCCTTCCTTCCTTCCTTCCTTCCTTCCTTCCTTCCTTCCTTCCTTCCTTCCTTCCTTCCTTCCTTCCTTCCTTCCTTCCTTCCTTCCTTCCTTCCTTCCTTCCTTCCTTCCTTCCTTCCTTCCTTCCTTCCTTCCTCCCTTCCTCCCTCCCTCCCTCCCTCCCTCCCTCCCTCCTTCCTCTCCCCTCCCTCCCTCCCTTCCTTCCCTCCCCTCCCCTCCCCTCCCCTCTCCTCCCCTTCCCTTTCCTTCCCTTCCTTTCTTCCATTTGTACACACAACAGTTATTCCTTGGTAGCAAACATAAAATCTGTTGCAGTTTATTCCAACTCTTAAACTAGCCAACCTGGAATGGCACAAAGATAATGGTGACTATTTATTCAGGTGAGGCACATTGGTTCTCATTGCTCAGACTTCTACTAGGTTAAAGAGTAGGTTTTTTTCATGGACAATGGAGAAGTTCTCACTTGTCCTTAAATCCCTGAGTGGAAGGAGATTACTAATATTTTTATGTAGAAGGAAATTGTGGATTAGCAGGTTACTGATGATTAGTTTTTATTTTATGCAAAACAGCCAAGAAATCTGAAGTTAATCAAATTGATCTCCATTCCTGTTCCAACCTCCGGGTAGTCAAGCAACCTTGTTGTCTCTTTACCTATCTGTATTTAGAATAAGGAGGATCAGGAAGTTATAAATCTGAGAACTGATACTCTGATGATAATGCCCCATGTTTGCTTACCTGTCTGTTGGCCCATCTACACGCTTACCTTTCCACTCTCTGAGCATCCTACAGCTATTAATGATTTTCCATTGCTTCATTTTTAACTTCATTGTCAATGAATAAACATCTTGTTTCCCTTCCTGTCCGGTGGTACAAGAAGTATGGTGTTCAAAGATGCAAAGCTTTGTGGGCTACTGCTGGAATACTACAATGTAGACTTGTTCATTTTGTTTATGGTCCCCAGGGCTTACTGTCCAGAGCTGTGTCTGGACCTTGCCTAGGAGACCAAACCTTCTCCAGAAGGCTGTTTAAGCTTGTTTTCTGGCTTTTTTTATCAGCATAGACGTGGTCACCAATATCACCCAAAGGCCCATAAATTTCAGAAGATGAGCATGCAGTATTGCATTAAAAACTGATCCCATTGGAAGCCTCTTTTAGTCTCCAACTAGAAAAGATTGCTTCTCCCTAAGCTCCTGGCTAGACCTGTCATTACCTATAAGTGTTGGGCAGAAACAAAACTCCCTCAAGGAATCTTTTCCTCTTTTTTTTTTTTTTTTTTCAATATGAAATCCTTCCTACTCACCAGTAACAGGCAGATAAAGCATATATCCTTTCAGTTAACATCCAAGACACTGAGTCTTGACAGCTTTTGCATAGAAGTGTTTAAAGCCTCTCCAAACTCTCCTCTCTACTCAGTGCTCCTCTGATCTCATGCAGCCCTCTGGGAGAAAACAATTTCAACCAAATGCTTGAGTCTTTGCAGCCTGCTTTGCTCCCAGCTTGAGCAGCAGCCAGGACAGCTGGCTCCTAACCTCTGCCCTTCAAGCAGGTGTTTACTTCTGCACAGTTAAAGCAGATTCACAGCTAGGAAAGGAAAGAGGAGCTTGTTTATCACCTTCAGCCACAAAATAAACTCACCCCTTCCCCCTGGGATTGAACGTGGTCCTATTTTATCCTCAGTGTTTGTGCAAGGAGTGCTTGAACAGATCCCTTTTTAATCACAGATGGAATTAGCTCTTGCAACACGGTGTACAGGGACGTGAGCATATTTGCATGTGGACTGAGTACGAATTGCATGTCATGGCTTTTTTGGCTCAGTGCAGCAGGAAGAGAAGCAAATGGTTGTTGGTATTGCTGCATTGTCCCCCATAGTTTACACCACCATCTGCTCTCTGCCCTATAGCCATCTTAATTTCTGCACAGAGCAGAAATCCCACTTTGAGAAAATCTTGTCCTCTTTCAGCATATGTGCCACGCAGGTGAAATCAGGAGGTAAAGTCACCTTCAGAAGGTGAGCACCTGGAACAGTTTCAAACCCCTTTTATCCTGTATAGAGATATAGCAGAAGGAAGGGAAAAGGACCTTGCAGAAGAGCACAGACCTTTTGGTTCATTAGTATTTTTTCTTACCATCTCCTCCACTGAAAATCTTTGATGGCAGACAGGTGGGAAATCAAGAGAGAGGGGAGAAATGAATGGAATTTGCCTGCACTGTATTCCACGTATCATGCTACTCTAATTAGCAGAGATAGGAATTAAAGTCATTTCATATGATCATGTCATTGGGCTCTGGTGGAATTTTCTGCCTTATCTGGCATGTAATCTTATCCAGTTTGATTTCATCAAGAGATCAGGAATTAGGAGACATAATGAGATTGTATTGTCTAGACTAAATAAGCCAGAGACCACGGGCAGATGCAAGGAAGGAGAGGAGGGAATGGGGAGGGAACCATTCAATATATACCACATTTCAGCTTGCAGCATCTGTAAACTCAGTGTAACTCACAGCAAATTTCTCATAATCCAGTACAGATGCTACACTTTAAGTCCTGGAGCTGCAGACTTCATCCTTCTCAGCTAGAACAACAAATGAAGCTCAGTTTCAGCTCTGCCACTGTCAAATGTCAATGCTGAGGTTTTCATTTGAACTATCCCCAGGGACAATTCAGAGCCTGAATCCTGCTCTCCACTTTGCACTTTGCATTTGATGAGGGAAAATCATTTCTCGTTTAATGCCTTGCTCTCTTCCAGGATACTTTTGAAATAAGTAACATGGCTAAAATAAGTACCCAAGTCTTCTGTCCTGTTTCTCTCACCAATGATCTCTTTCTCCTTTCTAACCCCTTTCCTTTTCCACACCTGTATGATTTTAGTGATTCATCTTGTTCTTTGAAATTCAGCATTTCTACTTGGTTCTTTTACTTTACTAGGCTGAATAAGCCAAGCCCCATAAGTCTTCTTTGGTAAGAGAAGCTCTCCAATCCCTCGATTACAGCAGGAGCTATGCTCTCCAGCCATGTCTGCTGTAACCTAACTTTCCTGAACATGAATTTGCCCATTCTGTAAATCATCTTCAATCTCAATGTGACTTCAAAAACCATTGCTCTTACTGGGGAAGGACTTTGCTGACAGCCAGAGGGACCTTGAAGGCTAACTTTCCTTCCTGGGGCAAGACATTTGTGAAAGGTCTCATTCTCAGTTAATTATGCAAGTACAAGAAGATTAGGTGAGCTGGCAAAGGTCATGTTATGAATCACTGGCAAGGTCAGTAATGGAACTTGGGACTCACGATTTTTTTTTCCTTGCAGTGTTTTACATATTTTTATGGCTCATCAACACTGTGCTAGGAGGTATCCAGAATCCCCAAGGGATGCCCGTCCAGTCAAAACATGTAATTCCTCTGCCCATGTTCCAAACCAGTTGGCCATGAACTTGGCTCTATCCACAGGATCTGTGCTCAGGCTAATAAGCCAGAGAATACTTAATAAAACCTTCAGCACAGCTGAAGTGTCTACAAAGCCTGTCTGCACAGGATCTGGAGGTGGGATGGAGCCTGCACACACCTGTTTTCAAAACACTGTGCCAACATAACCTACATCTGCAACCAAAATAGAACTGAATCTCCAGTATTTGCCACTGCTCGCCTGTCTTGGCTGTTAGAAGTTAAACTAGATATGTTCCCATGTAAGCCTCTCATCTCTCTCTCCCTGTCTTTTTCATTCTTTTTCTTCCTGGTGCATAATGGATAATTTGTGCCCTGCTGAGTGCATGTTGAAGTGATTTGTAGGAAGCCAGGCTGTTTTATGTTCTCAAATAGGCAACTAAAAAGTTGCTGGAGTTCAGAGTGTTTTGTATGAGAAATAACAAGATTCTTTCCCCTCCTTCTTAGTCTCCCCCTTTTTTTTCTTATTCTGGCAAAAAATATGAAATCAGGGGAAGTGATCCTAAGATGGGTGAGCCCATCAGTAGGAAGTCCTGCCAGCATCTGGGCTTATTTCAAGATGAACCTGCATGGTAGAGGAACTAAGGAGAGCTCAACATCTGATGATGGGTTTATTGCACTAGCATCTCCCCACTGTAGCAGCTCGTCCACCTAAGTGAGGTGATCCCAAGGACATCTCTGTGGGTGATGACTGGGAGACACTGAAAAACACATTTCCTGACTAATTTGAAATTATCGTCTGGATGGAAATTGTGCTCTTTTTTTCAAGAAGGAAAGATTTGTATCTCTTGTGGTTTCCAATGCTCACATCTTTTCCTGGCAGTCATCAAGGTCCAGGTTTTTAACTCTGACATCTGAAAGTTTTTGGGTAGAGGTGAATCGTTGGAAACGTTAGGACTAAATCTTTAATTTTATTTTTAATATGAGAACATACTTATGTATAAAAAGGTCCATCTACATGGCTACCTTCTGGCATTGCTCTGGGCAAACCCGTGATTGATTCTCTTCTGCCTAAGAAAAGCTAATAGGAGTGTGAAGAAATGAGAACATGAAGGGGCAGGAAGAAATTTTAGGTGCTGCTCAGAATAGACACCAAACTTACAAGGCAACACTTCCAGCTCTCTCAGCTCTCTTCCCAACCACTGACCAGATACAGAAAGACCAAAGATGCAACTTGTTCTGCAGACTTTGGCAAGTGGCAGAAAGTCTTCCACTTGGGATCAAAACTTGTGTGTACATATTCCCAAATGTCAGCTCAGCAGCAGGACATCAGCTCTAAGCTAAGAAGGAAATAAAAAGATAAAAGCCTTTCACTGTGAAGATTGCTTTGCTCTGAATAGTATCTCCTGTCCACGTATAACCAAAACAAGAAAGGAAGGATAAGACATCACTTCAAGCTTTGATCTCACAAGGGCCTTGGTCATACATTTCCCATCTGACTTTACACAAGCCATTTAATATCCATCCACTAATTTCTCAAAGTAGAATATTGCTCTAAAACGGATTTCTGCTCTCTGCTCCTTGTTGTGTCTAATGCAGATGGGGTGGGTGAAAAGCACTCCTCTTAGAGAAGCCAAAATATTTCACTAATTCCAGATCCACTGCCAAATTATCGTTTGGTCAGTGATAGGGGAGGTGGGTTTTTTTTATTATTTTCACCATATTGTTCATGATTGTTAATTTCAGTAGATGTCCCCTCTATCAGAAAGACTGCCTGCCACCTCCTCAAGACAATTCTAACCCTCCCAAAACCCAGTGGACACTTTAGGAAGAGGTTGAAAAGTTTCCATGGCATGTTTTATAGGTGAAAGTTTCCCCTTGTTTCAAATATATTGTTTAATTTTTTTTTTTTCCCCATCCATTTTATTGTGAAAGTCATTACAAAAAGACAAGCACGCTTTTTTAAAGACAAACAAACAAACGAATCATTTGGGGGCTCAATTTGGATTTTGTTATTTTAACTTTCCACACGAATCAGCCAATGGTGGTAATTATATAAAACCAGCATTTTGTAGCTGAGAGTTTGCTCTATCAAATAATGTTATTGTGCTCTTTGTATCTGTCATAGTTTTCATGGAAATAAATAGGAGCCATTACTTTTGGAGTGACCCACATATGTTAACTGCAGCCATTCTGAAGAGAGAATATGGGTATCATTTCAACCATTTCTTTTCCCTTGGAGTAATGCAAGATTTTGGGAGGGAACATTAAAAACGTTTAAGAAGATAAACTACTGCTCTTCTAATAAGAAAAAAATACTTTTCTCTGAGGCCATTTATTTTCATACGTGTATATAAACAGCATCTATTTTTCTTGACAGATAAACTCACTGACATTGTAAATCACCGCTCTGAAAATATTTTCTATCATCAGTACTTAAGGCTTTCATTTTTTTTTGTTATTGTTGTTTTTTGAGCTTTTTCTAACTGGCAAACTTAACTTTCAAATTCTTGCTGTGACTTTCATTCAAATTTTGATGTCATTCAAAGCTCACTGAAATACTCATTTTTTCAGGTTGTTTTGCTTTAAAACAATATTTAGAAAGATTGAGATTTTTTATTAAGCTATTAACACTATTCTGTTGCTGCTACTGCAATTAGTTTATTATTTATTCATTTATTTTCCATATGGATCATTTCTGGAATAGGAACTTAGGTTTTGTTTTTAACAGTGTGACAAAATGAGAACAGAATCTTATGGAAAATATCTTAACAACTCACTCAAAACTCATGTGTCAGAATTTTAGAAGTGCAAAGCTGCCCCAAATTGTATACAATAATATTTGTTCTTCTTGTCCAGGCAGGTGGTATGCAATATATCTTTTGGGATATGCTTGCCTTCAGCTATCATCACATAGTGCATTAGTTGCTTTAAATCATGTATAATTTGGCAGAAGCTATTGATATGTGTCAGCAAGCAATTCATTCTGCTTCAGTGTTGCCCAATTAGGAACGATGCTTTACTTGAGCTAAAAAGATGCTGATCCCTGGGAGGTGGAGGTTACTTTCCCCTCAGACCAGAGAGCAACATCTGGAAAAATTTGTAGACAAAACTGTTATTCCCAATTGTTTCTTCTAAGGTTTTTCCTTCCTTTGCAAAGACAGTGTCAGCGTCAGCGGAAATTATGCTTAGCTCCCAATTTAATACATTTTCAAATAGGAAATGCTATGGTAATCATTGTGAACCCATCACCAAGGAGAGGTTATCACTGAAATGTAAGATCTTGTCAGGCTGGACACTAAGTAAGAATGCTAATGTTGAATATCATCTGAATGGCTGGTAGCCTACCTTTAAAGGCATAGGAATGCTGGAAGGCTGTCATTTTTAGGATGCAGAAAGTGTGATGCATGGTATAGCACTACAGTAATGATGGGATTGACCTACATAATTGGTGCAATATGAGGTAAAGGCATAAAGAAATACTTTGTTTATATGATAAGTCTCATATTAGGAATTAGGATATTAGGAAATATTTCTTCTCAGGAAGAATGGTAACACAGTGGCCCAGGCTGCTCAGGGAGGTAGTGGGGTCAACATCCCTGGCAGTGTTCAAGGAATGTGGAGATGTGGCACAGAGGGACATGGTCAGTGGGCATGGTTGGGTTGGGGTTGGACATGGGGATCTTAGTGGTCCCTTCCAACCTCAACTCTATGATTCTGTCATTCTATATGAAAAACCCTCTTGTCTGTAAGTTGCATAGAGCTTGATTTGTTTTGTATAAACACTTCTTAAAGTCAACATGAAAGGCCTAGTTTTTTTTTTCACTCAGACCATTTTTCTCAAAGTTTCTTTTCCCTCAAAACACCATCTCCTGGTGTTCTGGCAAGTCAAAGGAAAGCAGAATCCAGTAGGCAAAATGGTCATTTCTTTGGGAGAATGAAGATGACAACTTGCCATGATGCAGGTTGCCCAAGGAGGCTGTGGATGCCCCATCCCTGCAGGCATTCAAGGCCAGGCTGGATGTGGCTCTGGGCAGCCTGGTCTGCTGGTTGGTCACCCTGCACATAGCAGGGGGTTGGAACTGGATGAGCACTGTGGTCATTTGCAACCCAGGCCATTCTAGGATTCTATGATTCTATGATCATATTCTTGTCCTTCAGATTAAGTGCCACAGTCCATATTTTGGCTACCCTTGGTCACCAGCATGACTCTGGGGGAGCTGACATCTGTATCACAAGAAGGTAAATCAGATTAAGTCAGCTTGGGATATTCTGTCTAAAAACTGAAATTAAACGAGAGACAAAACACATAAAACCTGGTAGATCTTACATAAAGGCTCTCTGCAAACTCTGGCATTCAACAGATTTGCCTTTCAAGCCATTCGTTGAAGCAATAAAAGTGAGAAATGTATACTTCAGTTGTGCCTTGTTTTTTCTTTGTCTCAAGTATCAGCTGAGATTACAGCCCACCTTGTTTCTGAGAGTGATGACCCCAAGTGCAGGTTCAGGTTGCCTTAATCTGACCCTTTATTACGGAGAAAACTCTCTCCTCCAAGCTGAGCACAAGTTCCCAGCTGAACAGACTTCTCCCGCCTGTACATCTGCACAAAGGGAAATGACAAAATGTTCCAATTTTTCTAAAATGTCAACTTAAAAAAACACACGCGTGCAAGTCCAAATAGAAAACAGATGCACCGTGGCAGTCTGGGAGATATAAATTTTAAGCTTGTAGCTGTCTTCACATCCCTCACTACCACTTTTATGGTCCTGCTTTCACTGGAGCACACCTGAGGCCTCCTGGCAAGATGCTGTTTTGGAGTGTTGGTGATTCCCCAGTTGAAAACAGGCCATGAAAAAGTGTACTGTTCCTCAATACAAGAATGTAAACACAAAAATAGACGCTCCCTGTCATTGAATTGAGTGCTGCCAGCTTCACTGAGGCTCATTTTCACCCACTGAGAGTCTGGCCCGTTATCTCCAGAAGCAAGAGCATATAGAAAACAACTCCTGCTGTTTCTGATTGCGCCACTGTTCCCTCTTCTTACTCCAGAACAGGAAGAACAGATTAGGCATGAACAACTCCAAGTGTCCCACTAAAAAAAACTCACCTGTTGCTCTTGTTGTTGCTTATTAAAATCTGTTCTTCTTCTTCCGCATTTTATTTTCTTTCCATTTCCTTCCTTTCCCATTACACATTTCCACATGAATTCAAGGCAGAACTTACTGGTGGAAAGGAACTTGAGTTCAGGTCAACATATGTGGTGGTGTCTTAATTCATAAGAATTAGGAAAGAAAAAGAATAAAAGGAAATTCATTTTTTAACATTTTTTCAGTAATTATTGCCTTCAACCAAAACTGAAGACTCTGACATAAGATGTGCCCTGTCCCCCAACTGGCTTAACTCATGGGATTATTTAGTTTCAGTTCTGCTGATGTATTTTTAAAAAGTAACAGTGAAGAGAACACCATGGAATGACATTAAAAAAAAAATCAAGAGAAAGAAAAACTGGGGGACTCTGCAATAAGGAAGGAAAATAAATAAGATTTGAGATACCTAAAAAGAGACAATATAAAAATACCCTCTTGGAACAGATCCCACATGCCCAGAAGTTCTACTTGTCCAAGAACCTAAGTCTCCAAGCTCCCAGCCTTCCTGTAAAGTAGCAAAGCTCCAAGAATTGGCACCAATGATATTCCCAGTAAAACCACAAAGAGACAGAAAACCTACAAGGGATAAAACAGGAGCCTCTGGAAGGCTGCTCTGAAGTTGGTCCTCCATTTTCCCTCAAGTTCTATGCTTTAGAGACTTCCATCTGAAATAAAAATCTGGCCATTAGAAATGATCGAATTCCTTGGAAATCTCTGCACTTTACAACTTTGGACCTACAAACACTTTAGAGATGTTTATTTTCAATGAGAACACAGGGCAAGGGGCAGCCCAACGGTTTTTGTTCTTATCAAAGTGACTTGATTACTGCAAGGAGCAGACACATATAGAGTACAAGCAGACAAGATTTGGGTCCTTATTTCCCGCTGAAACTGTGAAAAGATGGCAATTTTTGAATCTGAGTATGGTCTGCACAAAAAGTGGTTCAGGAACAAGTCCTTACTAACAACTCATTGTCAAAGAGGGATGCTGAGATGAGGAGCCTATCAGGACTCAGAAAGGGACTGGAAACTTTGTCTTGGCAGTAAAGTTATCCTGAGCTCCGATAAATAGGGCTCATAAATGCTACAAGAATTTCAAAAATAAATCAGCACAAACTATAAATATATGTTGTACCAGTCAGTCTTTCCATGCTTTCTACTCGTGATGCATGAAAGAAAAGGGCAGGTTAAAATATTGTTTTTCTTTCCTTTTAGCTCCAAGATTCCTAATATATCCTTTATCATAATGCCTCGGATTTTAAGTGAAAACTGAAAGATGGTGAATTCGTATTTCTTTAATCCCTCCTTTTATTATTCTTTCTCTCCCGTTCCTATCCTTTCTCCCTTTTAGCCTGGCTCTTGCTTCTCTGATAAAACATTTACTGAGATTTCTAGAAATACTTTTTCGTTGCCTTCTAGTAACCAAAGCTTTCATTCAATGCTCTGAGCCATTCCCCTCGCATTGCCACGTGTTTCAGGAAACCAGCTACCTAGCTCACGTGCATTGTGTGATAACAAGCTGCAAAGGCCAGAGAAGTGAAAGCTGGAGAAGTGCACATCTCGTGCTACGTATCAGCTGCTGAGGTATCGCATGAAGAACAAATGACAGGTCACCAACAGGGCTCTTGCTCTGTCAGAGCTGAGTAATGGAGCCTCAGAGTTACAGCTCTATTAATTCAAACATTTAATTATTCATAATACACTGATAGCACTTTCCTCTTTATTTTTTTTTTCTCATCTGACTTTTTCAGTCCACTTAGGATTTCCCTTGGTTGCGGGAGCAGCAGAGCTGAGACTGTGCAGATCTCTCATCTTTTATTTCCTCATTCTTCATCATCTCCAACCCACTTCATTAGTCTTGTATTCAGGTTGAAATCTATTTGCTCCCTTTTCAAAATCTGCAGATACAGAAGCTTCAACATCTCCCAAATAAGTATCTCTGCAGCACTGTCCTGTAAATAAAGCAGACAAAGCTGTGCCATGAAAAGGCACAGTGTTTACCTGAAGTCACCAAATCTGAAATGTGAGAGCAGTCAAACCCAGTTTTTTTTTTTCTCTAAAACATCAGCTAATTTCAGGTTTTTTTTTGTTTATAGGAAGCAGTGAAGATGAAAGCACAGTCTGAGAGGAACGACCAGAAAGTGCCAAAAGGATCTAATTTTCAGTGTATCGCTAAATGATCTGGAGAATTATAGAATCATTAACGTTGGAAAAATCTACTAAGATCATCCAGTCCAACTGTTGTCCCATCACCACCATGGCCATTAACCTATGTCCTCAAAGGAGAAGGAGGTAAGAAAGAAGATAATGGATTTTTCTGATGATAGGAGAAATTCTTCAGATGAGGAAGCAGTAAAATTGATTGTAAGGAATAGCAGGAAGATCTTGTGAGACTGAGAAATGAAAAAAGAAATGTGGATGAAACCGCTACAAAATAAAAAAAGAATATCCACCAAAAAAAAACCAACAACACTACTACAGCAAAGGCAAAATAAAAACAAAACAACAGCCAACCAACAATAAAACACAAACCACCTGTTCTGGGTATCCAAACTGGTCAATGGACTGTTCCCATTTGGGAAACTGTCCTTGGAAGTGCTGTGGGGAAATTTAAAATCAACATTTTCTCAGAGGCCAGCAGCTGTCAAAAAAGGCAATGAGGTTGTTAGGAATAGTTAATTAAGGATTAGATAATAAGACAGAACAACCCTATAAGGGTTCCTATATCCTATCCTATAAGGGTAGATGGCGTTCGTGTCTTGAATGCTATCTACATCTCCGTCCCTACTCTCAGAAATGCATAATGGATGTGAAAATGATATAGGGCCGTATGGATAATGAGAAGTATGGAATAGTTTCCATATGAGAAGAGAATAAATAGAATAGCTGTCTCTGCCTGGAAAAGAAATGCGTGAGTGGTATGTTGCAGAGAACACAGAATCACTGTGCTGCAGAGAAGCTGAATGTGGAATTAGTAATTATTCACACGGTTAGGAGAGCTGTGGGACACCTAATAAAACTATCAAGAAGAAAATCTTAAACAAACAAATGGATACATTACTGCAACACACTTCAGAGGCTAGAAGCACTAGCGGATTCAAAAAGCTATACATTAATGGAAGCAGATTTCAGCAAGAGCCTTTGAATGAAAAGGTACAGATAAAAACTGTAGGTTCTTGCGTCTTCTTCAGTGGCAAACTCAGGTGTGCACATCCACATAGAAAACACAGGTATGTCCTGGGGAAAGCATCAATCCATATTCGTTCTGCACATTATGTTCTGTTATAAACCACACACTCCATGTCACTGCTGGCTATGGGGCAATAGGCTACAAGGATAAGATCAGACTCACCTTTTTTTAAATTTAGCTTTCTATCTTGGTTTGTTGTGAGTATTCACGTTCAACAGCTTAGATTTTCCAGTGCCAAAAAAAATGAGCTTCCTGCACACATAAATAAAAATAATAGTCATTACAGAAACCATCATTGGTGGTCCATTGGTGATCTTTTAATTGGTCTTCAGATCTGAAGAAGATTCAGTGATCCACAGCCAAGTTTCCCTCTCCATTGCCCTTCTAAGCAATATGGCCTACTCAGAAACAAGACACCTGGGAGAAGACATCTGTGGTTACCACTGAGCTTAGAAACTGGATACCTACCACAGTCTTTGTCATGGGTCACACATTTAGTACCCTTCTGCCATTGAAATTCAGCTTGGAATGATGGCAGAACATTACCTTAAAGTTCTGTACTGGGCCCATTTAATCTTCCATAATGGGGCAAACCAGAACTTTTTTAGAGAGAAAAAGAAAGCTTGTTATTCCCTGTGTCTTTTGATGCTTCTCAAGCTATTTACATGCTATTTGCCTTCATCATGGAAAAAAAAAGAAAATTTGGTGGAGGGCTTTTGTGGCCTGAAAAACGGATTAAGAATTCTATAGAAATACACTGCATATAGATATACATTGCATCTGAACTGCTGGATACATTATGGCTGCCATCTGTTCTTTTAACACTATTTAATAAATAATAACATTATTTCTGTGGGAAACCTTCTGGAAGGTTTTTACACAAAATAATTTCTTTGAAACTGAAGAGTTTGATGCTTTTATTACAATCTCAGTTTAAATACAAAAAGATACATAGACAGCATCAAACAACTCCTCACCCAAGCTCTAGAAACAACTTAATAAAGAAACAGGGGAACATAATGTCCTCACAGAGCATCTCAGAACTTGCTGTGGACTATAGTTCACATGTTCCCACCACCTTCTATAATTTGGAACTAGGAACTTGATGACCATTGAGGTTCCTTCCAACCTAAGACCATCTTCTAGAAAAATGAAGCCCGTTCTCAGTTCTGCAGTGGGATGTTTCTGTATATTCAGCATAATGCTTCTGTTTTTACTACAGCTCAGCTAACAGAACTAGGAATAACCAATTGATGTCTGGCATTAAAATCATCATCTACAGGTATTAATATGTTCTGGAATTAGAACAACTAGGAAAACTCTCAGAAGAACATAAATCACATAAGAATCTTCCTATTCAGATGCAAATGCTTCCCAGGAACATCAGTGGATCACAATGAAACAAACTTTTCTTTTGTCCTAACAACTTAAGGAGAAGCTTTTGTCCCGATTGGACAGACTCTGCATACTGCTGTGTCTCAGCTGTTTCTTTTGCCTCTGATGGAGATAGTTTATCTTCCAAGCCTTGCAGAGAGCAGGGTTTTGTCTCTCTTGTTGTGGTAATTTGGGGATTTTTGTTTATGCTTCACCTGCTTAGCTTCATCACAGTTCATTTCCTTAGCCTTCTGGACTATTTATTTTACAGTTTCTATACTGATTCTCTCCTATATATTCTTCCTTTTAATTTTTTTTTTCTTCTACACAACTCTCAGTTTTCTCTGTGGTCAGGCAGTGGAGAGGCCCTTTGTGCAAACAAGGTCCTACATTCCTGCCTACAGATTTTGTATCCATGATTTTACAAGAGTTATGAAGAAATAAGTGTGGACTACAGAAAATCATTTATTCACTTAGAGCCTAATTTACTCAGTCTATGAAAGGAGATTGGCTTGACTGTAGTGCCTATGCACCTTTACAGACACACAGCATTGGCTAACAATGTGTTCTGTAGACTAGATGGGAAACAAAGACCAAATGAAAACCATTCGTAGAAGCTGAAGCCAGACAAGATCAAACAGGAAACAAAGCACATTTTCAAGGGAAGATTTTCCAACACAGAAAACCCCTGGAAGAGGAAGGTACATTTTCTAATATTTATCATGAGATTCAAATTGTAGATTAAGGCACATCAAGAAATCTACATGGGAGCTATATCTATATGTTGGTCTAAATTCCCACTTCAGTGAATAGATGTTTTGGGGAAAGTTCAGTTGCCTATACACAGAAATGTACTTTCATTTAAGGTGCTGTAAGGAGTTCTACCTGGTATCCACCTGTCTGCTTGGGAAAGTCATTTTTACCCTCAACATCCTATGTAAATATTGGAAACTCCTGTGGGTGTCTGTGACATTTGGGTTTCTCAAATGGCATTACACCACTAGATGGTCACTGGTGTAAAAAAATCATTGTCCTGGTCAAAGCATTCCCTGTTAGGTGATAAGAGTTGCTTTGTAAGCTCACTGATTATACTGATTAGGTACTTGATTCCGTTGTACCTTATCCCTTCTGAGATGCTCTGAGGTAACCCTCCTGGACACATCTTCATCGGTCTCCTGAAAGTAATGCAGTAGAGGCTGTGCAAATGCTTGGGCTATGCAAGGCAACCTTGGATGGCATAAAACATCTGTGTTTAGGCAGCAAATCCCATCTGTAGCCAATGCAGGCAATTAAGCCTAAAGAGCTATTCACCTAACTGTCAACAGTTTATGGCACAAAACCATGACACCTCACCTACATGTGATCCACTCCATTCTGAATTAGCATCTGGAAGCCAGGCAGGATACCCTACAGTGACTAAAATAAAACTAAACAACTTTGTTTATTTTCCTACAGTTACAGGAGGTTATGGGATGGAATCAGTGGCTTTGAATGGAGCTCTGAGATGGTTTATCTATTTGAAATACACGCAGCTTTCTTACTAAGGTTCTGCAGAAAAGGGTTCAAGAAAGCAATTATTCAAATATAAAATATATATATGTGTGTGAGAATAAATATCTAGGAAGGGAAGATGCAAATGTTCACACCTATATGTAGTCTTAATTTCAAGTCCTAAAGGTGACAGTAGATCACTGTCTCAGATCATCAGCTTTCTCCCAGTTACCCTGTAACGAGCCCAAGGAGTTTTGTTGGACAAAAGGTTTCAGTTTTTAGCAAATAAAGCTGCATTTCAAAACAAGGACCAGAAAGATCAGTATTTGCTTCAGGAAACAAATAGCTAAGTCATCCACAATTGGGCCAGCAGGTAAAATTTGGCTTGTGGAAATGAATCTGAAATAATCTGAGAAAGGAAAAACAATTTCCAGACCAAGGTAAACAGTGTGGTTTTGTGCACCAGTGTTTACACCCCCAAACATCATCTGTTTGTGGCCCTTGTGAAGTTTGATACTTTATTGAATAGAAGAAAAGGAATCCCAGAAAACTTCACAACACTTGGTTTCAGAAGGGCTGATATTTTATGTCCACAGCTCCTCTGTCTACTAGAGGTAAAAAGGCACTACAAGTAATTGGAAAAAATAAAAAAATAAGAAGATCAAAATCTAGTCTCATGCTGATGAGATTTGCCAGTGACTTCCTATCAAAAAGAGATAAATAATGTGACTTTGATTCATTACTCTTCTCTAGTAGGACTTCTGTTTCAAATGACTTAGAAAAAAAAAACAACAAACAACAAGAACTACCAAAAGCCAGCCATAATATGAACCTCGAAATTGGATGCAATCCATATTCTTGTGCTATCTACATTTTTTTTTTTCCTTTTTTTGCCAACATAGAAGTTAATTGTAATCTAATGATAATATTACTGAGAGCTCTTTACTGCTAACACCAAGACAAAACCTCCAGGAGTGATGGACTTAATCTCACCAAACTTTAACCATCTAGGAACTAGGCATGTACTCTAAGCAAAACATCAAGTTGCTTTCTACAATCATTGGGCTGTGAGGGATGCTTCCAGGTTATGAGTCATCACGTCCTGGCAGAGCTGGCCAAAGTGGCTGGAATGAGATGCCTCCCTCTCACTTCATTGACTACTAAGGAAATCTACATGACTGCTTTGGACCTCAGGCATACATTTCTGGTGGTTAAAGTTACAAGGGATAAATCTAGCTCTAACTTCAAAGCTTTCCGTAATTTGTCTTTCTTTTCATCACATTAGAAGACTAATTAGGAACCTCTCCACAAAATTTGGCTTAGAAAATACATAACTTATTTAAGTATTTCTCCTGAAATAAACAAGCAAGAAATGAAACGTAGTGCTGAAGATGTTTGAAAATATATCTAGGAAGAGAAGACTGCTAAGTTTTGCTGTTGATGTTGTTTTCTTTAAGAAGAGCATCACATTGTGATGTTATATATTTATTAAGTCACTGTTTGCTGCTTGAGATTATCTACTGCATTTCAGAGGTGCTATTCTGCAAACATGTTTATGCAGAAAGACTGGTTACGTTTTATATAACAGTTTGAATATTGAGTTCTTATTAACCTTCTCTTCCATGGGCTGAAGGCATCAAATGTTTAGATGGTGGTGGCAAATTTCCCTTTTGGAAAATTCTATTCTTTTGACAAAAAATATTTTGTTTGCAAAAAGGAAAAGTCTATCAGAAATTCATACTTTCTGAGATTACTATTGTATTCTGTATCTTTATTTTGACCAAGGATATTTCTCCCCAAATAATGGAATATTTTCATCTGTCTCTTGTATTTTGCATCTTTGCCATGAAAGAAGTGGATGCCTTTCCTTATAATCCTTCATAACTATCCAAGAGTTATGCATCTTCATTACCTCATGGTTCCTGTAGACATTGTCATGACAAAGTTGTTGTTAGTGAGGCACACGCCAAGGCTCTACTCCATACCATTCATCTGTCACCTGAGATAGAAATTAACTTTCAGTTTAAAATTACTTATTTTGGCTTGTACTGAGAAGATCCACTTGCCTTAATGTAGCTTTTTAGTAGTAGTTGACAACTCCTCACATATTCCATTTGATGTTCCCGAATTCTTAAAATGTCATGTAGATCTTGTGTCCAACCTGTATGCCCTGATGGAGTTCTTGGAGTCTTATGTACGTCCAGTGTTGTAAGACTCCCATGGTTAGATTAGGTAACTAAATTGTATTGTAGCAGCTCATGTGAACAAGGAATCTAAGTTATTCACAGCAGATCTAGTCAGATCCAGTGAGCTGGAAGAACATTTTAGCTAATGAAATGTAAGAGAATGTAGGAGTTTGATTTGCCATGAGCCAAGTCTCTTCAAGAAACCTGAGGTTTTTTTTCTATGCTTATCCTTTTTTAAGGAAGTAAATGTCTATATTTTAGGTCTTGGAGTCAGGCACCTATATTGAATGGCCATTCATATTATCTGGGTACGCAGGAGAGGATGATCCCAGTGCTCCTTCTGACCTGCTATTTGGTTCCCAACAGCACTGACTCTCTACTCACCAATCCTTTTGCCTTTTCTCCAAAATTTGAGTACATTCTGCATTTTTCTAGAGAGAAGTGTTTTCTTCTGTGCCATGTGGGCCATGGTAAAATTCCCAGGATCCTCTAGGAATACTACTTAAGATTTTTTTTTAAGACTTGGGATGCCATTTGTTCTTATTGATCTGCTCGTCTCATTCCATTTGGTATCTTGTTGCTTTGAGCTTGGAATTTTCAAAACTGCACCAAAAGAATGTTATAGTGTGATATGACTAGTTATCAGTGAATAGTGTGAGGTGTGTCCTTTGTTGACTCCTTTGGACTGTTCTCTATTCTATAACTATTTTTGAAGATGAAAAGAATTCCTTCCACTGCCATTTTCCAACCTGTTTAAAATTACTCAGGGTTACAAGTCTAACAGGAAGTCTAATAGGAAAACTGAGTCCACATCTCATTGTTATACTTCCAATGGTCTAAATATTGTATTGCACTGTCCTTCCAGTGAAAATGAAGACTTGCATAACACCTTTTCATCACGGAAACCAGTCCTCCTGATAAGTATGTACACTATGTCATGTAATCTGTTGTAATGACACAGCTGTTAGATCATTTAATCTACACTTTATTCTTTGGTTTCTGCCAAGAATGACAGCCATGATGAATCAAAAGTGACTCAGGGATGAGGTTGTAGCTTAAGAGCTAAATGAAAGAATTACACTGTGTTTAATAAATACATCTAGAAGAACCTAGGTGAAAGCATAAAATCACACTTCTGCATATTACCCACAACCCACTTCAAAATAAATTTGCATAATGTTCTACCTATATGTAATTTCTACTTTCACCCACTAGATGGGAGCAAACATTAATTTATGTGATTGTGCCAGCTGTGCACAATATATTTAATGTTGGAATGCTAACGTGTGTGGTCTTGTGGGTTTAACTTACCTTTTTAGTACTATTTAATAAGGAAAATACATAACCTAGAGCAAATCAATTCTCGGACATCATAAAAGGTGATTGGCAAAGGACCAAAGGGACCACTTCAGTACAAGATGGGAGTATCTTTTCCAATGGGCAAATGTACTTCTTTGCTCATAGGGTGTTTTACTTTTAAGCCTTGACTAAGCATCAAATGTTTTTTGAATCTGCAGTGTAAATATTTAGGATCTGGATCGCTCAGTGTTCACTCACTAACACTGCCCTCTGTTTCTAACCAGTAGGCCAAGAATAAAATCATGTGTCAGTGAAAGCTGTGCCATCAAGAGGAAACAATTTCTAGAATTTTATTGAGCGTACACATGTCAGCTTTCTAAGAACTGTCAATTAAGTGACCTACATTTTCTGTTGCAGCAGAGAGAAGTATGAATCCTACTAGCCCCTGTTTACTGGAAATGGTCGATATAGGAAAGTATCAACACAGTGGCTCTTTAGTCACAACTTGCAAGAAATTCAAGTAGAGCTCCCTTGCAGGACCCATATCATATGGTAGGTAGTGAGGCAATGCTTGCATAAGGGGTTTTGGGAATCCAGAGACCCAATGAGGGAAAGGAATTGATGGGCAGAGGCAGCTGAAACCCTCCCTGAGATGTTTTCCTGGAATCCAGCTCCACAGCCAATCCAATCCCAGTCTTTAGCAGAGAGGATCTCTTGTGAATCCAAGCCATTTGTTGCTGGATCAGTTTTTCTGTGTCTCTCTCCTTCCTCTCTTAGGAGTACATAACATGTTTTTACTCTTCAAGTGCTCATTTTGGTGCTCATTAGACAGTACTGGTGACATTTAAGTTTTAAGTACTTAATGTTAAGGCAATCTCCACAGCTGTTCGCTGTCTGATCAGCGATGCACAGGAAGAGAACTGTTGCTTCACTTTCCTTTAATGTTTGGATAACAAAGAAAGAGCATAGCAGGCACCTTATCGTGTCTCATTGGCATTAAATTAAATATTTTAATTACACGTAGGGGAGTAATGAAGGACAGAAGGATGGACAGATGACAGGACAGAAGGCTGGAAGGAGTGCTGGTTCTCTGACAGACCTGATGATGGGCAACCAGCTCATGGCAGAGGGGTGGAAATAGATGATATTTAAAGTCCCCTCCAACCTAAGTCATTCTGTGATTTTATGGTACATGACACATTACACACATTACATGGAATGAGAGAAGAAGTTAGCAAAAATCGTCATCTCTCTAAGACTGCCCTGGTTTTAAAGCAAAAACAACAAAAAAAATCCCTATTATGAAGGACAAAACTATTCACAATGCAACAAAGCACGTTCTGTTGGTTGCAAGGTTGATTTGTGAGAAGACAAGAGAAGTGTTCTGGAATTTCCGATGGCAGTCATAGTATTTTGGTGAGCTTGGACTCTTCTCTGATAGATTTCCTTCTCTTCCTCCTCAGCCTTTTGCAGTTACTGGGTCTACCTCTTCTTTAATCATGATTTATTGGTGTATAGGTCTTCTGAATATTACATCCATACATGACTTTCTCTATCGCCAAAGAGATGGATGCAATGATGTACTGGACTGAAAGACCTTGAGTGAAGTCTTGGATTCAAGATTTACCTTTGTTGCAGCTTCTCTAGGATGAACCCATAAAGTAGGGATGTTCTCAGGCACCTGAAATTGTAAAATCATTTGGCAGTTCTCAGAGATCAACCTGATGCTCTGCAGCCAACAACTCCATTCTGCACTCAGCTACACTGGACTCCAAAGGTGCATCTTTGCATTGTGTTTCTGATCTTTGCAATTTATTTGCAATTTTTTATGATCTTAGGAAGTGTTTGGTCCTTGAATTTATAAGACAATTGGAAATTCATTTTTGCTTTATGTCCCCCCAAAGTCCTTAGATCTTGCAATTCAGAGTAAAGACTGCAAAAGTGATTTCGGTGATTTAAACGAGAAATGAGGAAAAAAAAAAAGATCCTAAGGGACAGTAATCACCCTCCATTCACAACATCCAGTGTACTAGAGCTATTACTTATGAGGAGATGTGGGAGCACCTCTCCAGCCTGAGTTCTCCCCTCTCCTTTACACCAGCCCAGAACATACCCCTATAAAAGGGAGATGTGAAGCATAATATTATCACCTTAAATACACTGACTTTACATTTTCTTGATATTTCAAATCTAACTATTGCTAAAGTCTTGATGTCAGTGACACCGACTTCCAGACACGTCATCATTATAAAAATAAATAAATAAATAAAATATTTATTTAGCGCAGACGCTCCTTACTTTAATGAGGGGAGCCATAAAAAGGGCATCTAATGTAAACCAAAGAAACAAGACCAGTCCTTTTTAATTAAAACTGTGCAAACCCCAGAGCAGCTTTGCCCAAGGCATGCATGCAACAGCAGAGAGTGGTCATTAGTCCTAACGAGAGCTGCCAGGAAGTGCCCAGACCCTTCAGTGAGAGAGCTTTAGCTTGTCATAATGAAAGCACATTTGTTACAGCTAACGAATCTTGGCCACGTTCTATAAAATAGTCGTATCTGTATGAAGAAGCTCTGGCTGCCTTCTGCAGTGGTAACCTTGTCATGTGTGTTGATAGAGGCCAGAGCTGTGCTGTAGGACCCTGAGGAGGTTATGGGGTCTCAGGGCTGCTCTTTTAATTAGCTCACAGATAGCTCCAGAGTATTTCCTGCTGAGGTTCACGGTGGGACAGGGCAAAGGCCTCTGAAACAGCCCTGCGGAGTGGAGGAGATGTTTATACAGTGAGCTGGGCTCCGTAATCACTGTGTTGAGTGCAATAGGCAGGCAGGGAGCCCAAGAGAAGCACAGCCGTGCTGGTTGCTGTTAATAAATGAGAATGGGGGTAGGGAAAAAGATGGAAGAAAGTAATGCCATGGGCATGGAAACTGACTGCATGCTGTGATGCTGGTGGAGATGGTTTTTCTCCTGGAGCTTACTTTAAAACACACAGGAATGCACCACCCATTTTTCCATGTGTTCACATCCACTGTTTGGTCTCCATAAGTATTCAGTATGTGTCAATGAATGCCAGTGGGTGCCATTTTTTTCTCATGGAGGAATTTATTTCCACCCTTTTGATACAAACACATTTCCATGTCAGATATCATTCTGTCAGACTGGCCTTCTGCCGCCACCTGTCCCATACAACAAAATTTAATGGGATATTGGTGAGAGGGTTCAACCTCTACTGCCATCCCACCAACATTCACCTCTGACATCATGGGTTAACATCATAAAATAGGAGGCATTACTTTTTGAGCATCTCTTGTAGTTACTCTGAGGGTTTTGTACCTTACTGCCACGCTTCCGACGCACCCTGCAGCTTCTTTGGTTTGTGTTGTGTTGGAAGCTGAGGAAATTTCAAAAAGTTGAAGGAAGGAAGGAAGGAAGGAAGGAAGGAAGGAAGGAAGGAAGGAAGGAAGGAAGGAAGGAAGGAAGAGAGAGAGAGAGAAAGAAAGAAAAAAGAAACAAAGAAACAAAGAAATAAAGAAACAAAAAGAGAGGTCATTGTCCTCTTGACAGACAGGATGCTGGACTAAACTGACCTTTCCTCTAACCAGGGACAGCTGTTACTTCCTTCTTTTGCAGAAACACATCCATTTAACAGCTGCTGTGGCAGCCACTGGTTTTAACTCTGAAGATTACCAGTGTCATGCAGCATGGGATGACAAGGCAGCTATCACCCCAGTGTTTCTTGGAATATATTTAAGCCCAAAAGTATCCTTCAGACAGTATGTTCAATTAGAAATCAATGGCCTTGCAGAGTTCTTAACCCCACTAAAATTTAATTCAGGTAATTTAGAGTTTGATAAAAATTCCTCTGTGTAAATTGTGAACAGGAATTGGCAGATCTTTACACAAGTCACCCCAGCTCTCGAGGTAATGAGATTATATCTTAAAATTTATGAGGGAAAATATATTTTTAAAGTTTTTATTAATAGCATTTTATAATGTTCTATTCTTAGAAAGGAATGATGAGAAAAAATAAAAGGATGTGTGTGTTGAACTTTCCTAGTACTTCACCTAGTACTGAAATGGCATTTAAGAACCAGCATTAGGCAATGAAGATGGACAAGGATTCTCTCTCTTCCCCTGCCTCAATGAATGCTGATTCTCTTCATATTCACACTGTAGGCTCTCTTTGTAAGGGGTTGCATTTTTACAACTTGTAAAATGTTTTCTCATGTAAAGCCATCACTTTTTTTGATGCCGCACATAGACAGTGACCAAAACATTTACGTATCAGTAAGCAAACTGATAGCCCCTCTGTGCTGGCTGTATCTTTCTACTAAGAATGCAGCTGTGTGTGCAGTGTGGATGTTTCTATGGGTTTATGTCTTTGCTTTGTGTTTGCCTGGTCAAGCTCCATTGACTTCATACGCATAACATCATCACAAATCCTATCCCCAACATGATTTCCAGCTTCCATGAGCAAGTGCAACCTGTGTGGTCCAAGCATAGCATAACACAATACCACGAGGGAACAATAACAGTGCTGCTGATGTCAGAGCACCGAATTGTTCTGCAGAGGATTTCTCAGGCCACATCCCCGTGATTCTCAGGTGAAAAATCAGGGTTAATGCTTTGAGAGGGCTGCTGTGTTTTGGTAAGGCGAAATGTGGGCTGCGACCCATGAAAACGCCACTTCATTAGTTCTTTCATTTTAAAAGCTCAGATCCCATTTTCATGTCTTCAGGTTTATATCGACGTACTATTGAATTTGGAAGTCCCTGGACCCATTTTAAAGGCTTTCTTTGCCACTATAAACCTACATCTGTTTTGGCTGGAAGTTCTCTGGTCTTGGCATGGATTTCTATTACCAACTTGCCACCTATATAGTCTGAATGCATAAAGCTTTGAGGTTGTTGCTGCTGGAGGGAAGATATATATATAACTATTTGTTTCCATGGGGTATCCCAGCATTTTCTTAACTCTTTCTGTTTTCCTTCTTTGCAGTCTTCCCCCAAAATGTAGCCATTTCCAGTGATTTTATATGCCCCTAATCCCTTTTGGATTGGCTATTTTGCTGTTGCTGTGTTAACAAAACCAAAATTTCCTCAGGTTTATAACAGCAGCTATTGTAATTTTCAATTTATTTCGTGCTCCGACTGACAGCCAAGTGGTTTACCTTGCCAGCAATACATGTCAATCATAAAGAAGTAGATGAATTTACTTGTGCAGAGAGCCTCAGGTGGTACAAGGCCAACACTTCAGTATTTCATCTAGCCTAATCATTTCCAATTGTTTTGTTTGCTCTCGTAACATTGACAGTGAGTAGGGCTACAAGAAAGAGAGAAGTAGCTCTGGATACCCCATCCTTGGAGGTGTTCAAGGCCAAGTTGGATGAGGCCCTGGGCAACGTGATCTAGTGCCTGATTTAGTGACTGGCAACCCCATCCATGTCAAGAGGGTTGGAAATAGATGATCTTTCGGGTGCCTTCCAACTCAAACCATTCAATGATTCAATGATATTTTAGTGATTTTTCTGTGTTGATGCAATGAGTCTAGAGCAAAGGTTTTCTACAAAGGGTCAGTATAAAATCAGAGGGAGGAAGGGGTGGGGGGAATAAGATCTGTCTGACTTCATTCACATTTGTAGGAGTGTTTACACGAGTTCACAGCTTGTGGATAAGTGTGAGAAAGATGTGACCTTCACTGCTAATGTCTACCTCTCCCCATATCCATCAAGAGCATATTGTTAATATAGCACTGATCTTCAAAGCATCCAATACAGCACTTAATGCTGCTGATTGGTTACTCCATGATTCAAATGGCCAAGAAGCAGCATAGCAAGTCTGCACATATTTATCTCCTGAATACCTCTGGCTGTTGCTCCAGGAACAAAATCCTCTTCTGCCAGCACATATCAGCATCACTTTTAGCAACAAAAATCCCCAACCATTTGAACACTTAAGTGCATGGATGTATTTATAAACATGATATAGTATCTTAATTTTTGTAGAACTGTTTGTTCTTCACGCGCTCAAGTATTTCCTGTTTCATGGGCTAATGGTTGGTTCTTTGCTGTTATATGTCAGTGATTGATTGGAAAATCCCCCATCGTATCTCTATTCTGAGGCTTATTTCCTGAATAATTTCTCTGGTTTACCGTTATCCTGATTTTAAAAGATACCTGGGCTGTAAGTTCCCAAGGAAATAACTGATACATATCTGATTAACTTGATCTTCATCTTCCTGCACAAGCAAATCCGTAATGGTTGACAGAATATAGACTTTCACAGGCAAAAGCATTCTGCTTGTGCTCTGCGAGCAATTTGTATACATATGTGGCATTAAGCTTGGTAGTTGAACACTGCTATAATGGCATTGTGGATTAGTATCTCCTGCCTATCTCCTCAATTTGTTTGCTGATTTTGCAGTGGGTCATTCATAGAAAAAAGGTACTTTGAATTGAAGTCCCTGCTTTGGCCATGCACTTGAATGAAATTCGAGAAGAAAGCTCTGGTTAGAATGGGAACAGACAGTGAACCCAGTGTGGAGGTGGGATGACACCATCCTTCTTCAGCAGACGTGTTGGGAAGATGTGATAAGTGTGGGGAGGAGGAGCTGGTCAGGCAGACAGGGTCTGCAAGTGTTAACCCTAGTCAGTTCCTGGTGCAATATTCAGTGTCTTGCCACTCCTTTTCCCTCAGCCTGTTGCTTTCCACACTCCACAAAATCCTTCCTGAAGCTTCATTATCAGCATTTGGTGATGACAGTTTGCACAGCAATGTTTTCCACTGCTGAGCTGTGCAGTTTGGGGTATATCAGAGATGCTGCTTTCTTTCACAAGAGCTGCTGTATTCTTGCCCTTTCTTAGAGGGTCATCAATACCATATGGATTAGATCCAGGCGACAATACCTTCAGCTCAGTTTGGAAAACAGAACACGTGTGCAGACAACATGAAAAACAGACTCACCCATTTTTATGGGCTTTTTTTGTTTTACAGATCTTTCAAAAAATTAATACAAGAAGAATTTGTAAGCTGTAATTTGAAATGTAATCATCATGAGATAAAATCGTGTGTATATATTTGCATTCAAAAGAATAGTTATCCAGAGATAAGTGAGACATCATTACTTCTATTTAAAGAAGGATATAATAATGCAAAAAGGTGCCTTTGATTACAGTTTCTCCCTGCATCTCGAGTGCTCAGAAAGAGACACTGGTTGGGCATTAAAGGCTACAGCTCAGATCCACCTTATTCCACCTGATGAGAGTGGAATAAGGTAAGACTGCACCTTCCTCAGCAGGTGTGAAGTCTTTACAGCTCTTTGACAATGAAGTGGGCAGATGATTATCTAAGGAAAGCAGTTTGGCTTTGTCTGACAGCACAGAAGTGCTTTAGTGGGCATGGTGCTGATCCAACCTTAATGATTCTATGGTTCTAAACGTTTCTGAAAGTGTAACTCGGCTGCAATAAGGATCATAGTTCCAGGTTCCTGGCTGGAATTGCTCATCTGTTACATGGAGCTGTTCAGTCACCATTGATATTGATTTGAATCTTTATCACGGCTACTTTTACACTTTTATTAACTGGAGGGGGGGTGGGGGGTGGGGGAATAAAGTTTATTATTTAGACTTCTGTCATTGTAAGACCCTCAAAGTGATAAGCCACAAACTCTTCCTAATCCAGCTCTGGCACCATCTTCCCCCTACAGTCGTGAGGCCGTTGCCTTCTTGCTTATCTCACACAGCTGTATCTCCTGTGCCTTTGACCACTGTTGTTGGCTGCCATAGTGCATGCCCAGACGTTTATTTACTCTTTGCTCTCTCCCAAGATTGGATCTGAGGCTCCTTTTCCCCTGCTTGCTCCCACCATCCCCCGTGAAGCCCAACCATCTGCTGCGTGTGTTGACAGAGCTGCTGTCATGCGTGGCACCAGTTCTTCAGGTTGAGTAGCTTTCAGCTGAAAAAAATTGCATCTCAGTGAACCGATGCCATTCCTTGGCATCTTCACTCTGCGTGCAATGCAAAGACAACCTGTGGCAATAAACAAGTATATGAAACACAGTAACTTTCATAACCCATTCTCTTCCCTTTCTAATGGTTGACTATTGCTTTGGAGACTTACTTTGTCCTGTATATCCTTGTTCAAAAGTGCTGAATGTTTTCAGGGTTCAGTACTACAGATGCTCTGAGCTCCAGTGAGCTGAGGCATGCTGGCTAGATTTATGAGGTAAAGACAAGAAAATGTTTCAGCAAAAAATGCCAGATCGACTGTGGCTTCACTTCTAGTTGAAGGGCAAGCATCTGAGTGGCTTTAAGCACACTAAGCCTCCTGACCTGGGCTGGCTGTCAGCCCAGATAAGGCTTAGGATCATAGATTACCTCAGTAGTATATAGGACTGCTTGTCCAATGATTGCAGGGGCCTTCTCAAGGCACCGTTCCTTGATCCATTGCATACACTAGCCTTTCAGGGTGTCTGAAGATGAGCCATGCTGCTCTGCTCAACTGTCTACTTGGACTTGTGCAAGGCCTTTGACATGGCCCTGCAGCACATCCTTATCTCTAAGTTGGAGAAATATGGATTTGAAGGCTGGACCATTCAGTGAACAAAGACTTGGTTGGAAGAGAAGCCTTGGGGGAGAGCTCTTATTGGCCTTCCAGTACTTGCAGGGAACTTACAAGCAGGAGGACCAAATTTTTATATAGTCTAATAGTAATAGGACAAGGGGGGATGTCTTCAGACTAAAAGAGGGGAAATTCAGGTTAGATGTTAGGAAGAAATTCCATACTCAGAGAGGGGGCACTGCCACCCAGAGAAGCTGTGGCTGCCTCAACCCTGGAAGTGCTCAAGGCCAGGTTGGATGGAGCTCTGGGCAGCCTGATTTCCTAGTCAAAAGCACTGCAACATTTGCAGAGCACTTCTATTCACAAATGTATTCCCAGTGATGCTAGCCAACTACTGAAGCCAGCAGCTGTAATCAGATAAGATCACAGCTCCTCAAGAGGATCCATGGAGTCAGAAACTAGGAAAGATCTTTGCAGCCTGGAGTGCAGACATTCAAGCAGAAGTAGCAATTGCAGACAAGGGGTTTCTGGTCTGAGTTATGCCTGCAGTTGGAGGTGTGACCACAGCTGCCCCTTCCAATTCTAGTAAAATCAACAACAAATAATGACTTTTAAGGAATTCTTTAAAAAAGGAAATTGAATGAAAGGACTTTATTTTATTTTTTTCCTGAACCCCAAATTGGTAATGAGAGATCAGCAGCTGAGAAACAGACATAATGTTCACTGCAAACAGAAGTCGGGAAAGGCATTAATCAGCTCATGAGAGGGCCCTGACCACTTCAGAAGGCTTCTTCAGGCATCCTCCTCCTGGAAATGGAGTGGCTGCTCTGGTTCCCATTCAGTGAATTGCTGCTTTTACACTTCAATGGATTTCTGCTTGAGGTTATTTCAAAAGCTTTCATAGCCTCTTTAGTCTGCTGCTATCATTCCTTAGAATGTGAATGTGGGAAGATGAATAGGTTTAGCATCCAATGCCTTAGTTTTGCCCTCGTTGAAATCAGTAACACAAGTCCCCAGTGATTTAAACAAGCCACGGGCAGAGCTCCAGCCCTTCTGAAGAATCAAGGTTCAGTGCTTTTCAGCGTGGGATCTTAAACATGATGCTAAACATTGTGCAAAAGCAGAGCAATCTAAGAGCAAATACTGATACATCCTAAGCTAATATTGCTAAGGCAGAGCACAATTCATCTGCCTGATATGTCAGCACATAAACTGTAGCACACTCACAGTGCGTATGGAGGGAGTTCATTCCTCATAGTAGCAAAGGCTGCATCCCGTGTTATTAAATTGAGTGCAAAAGTCAACGGAAATGCAACGATTTTTCCTTGGTAATTCAAATGTCACTAACCCAGTTATTATTAGACCAAATATCCAGTCAGGGTCATTAGTACTGGAAATGAAAGCGTGAAATTCTGAGGTCAGAAAGTTCACCTGGCAGGACCCTGACTGCACAAGAATGTTTGGAGACGACCAGTTGCTTGTTGCTGGTGCAGGTCCAGGCACTCTTGTCTCTTGATCCCGTATCCCTGTGCCACTAGGGTAGGATCATAGAATCATAGAATGGCCTGGATTGAAAAGGACCACAATGACCATCTAGTTTCAATCCCCTGCTATGTGCAGGGTCACCAACCAGCAGACCAGGCTGCCCAGAGCCACATCCAGCCTGGCCTTGAATGCCTGCAGGGATGGGGCATCCACAACCTCCTTGGGCAACCTGTTCCAGTGCCTCACCACCCTCTGTGTGAAAAACTTCCTCCTAATATCCAACCTAAACCTCCCCTGTCTCAGTTTAAAACCATTCCCCCTTCCCCAATCAATACCCACCCTCATAAGCAGTCGTTCCCCCTCCTGTTTATACTCTCCTTTCAAACATTGGAAGGCCACAATGAGGTTTCTCTGGAGCTTTTCTGCTCCAAGCTAAACAAGCCCAGTTCCCTCAACCTTTCTTCATAGGAGAGATGCTCCAGCCCTCTGATCATCTTAGTGGTCCTGTCATTTTAGATCTATTGATTAGTGAGATGATGTTTAGTCAGGTTCATACAGATCTCTACACCATGAGCTCACAGTGTCTGTTACACAGCTCTCTGTGCTAAGAAAAGCAAAGAGCTGCACTGTGATAGCTACTTCTGGAGCGCACTTTGAAATCATGTAGATGGAAGCATCAACAATGGACACAAAGTTCTGAGTTCTACTGATTCTGCTTATTTCTCTGCATCGCAATTATGAAAGTAGATCTTTTTTATAGGAAACAAGTTAATTTGCCATTTAAAAAAAGAAGAAGAAGAAGAAGGAACAAAAGAAAAAAAAAAAAAAAGATACTTGCAGAGACATCCACAATATCTGAATTGGAATTTAAGCAATATATATGTTTTGTACGGCATAGCACTTCTTTAGCCTGGAGCACTTATTGGTTGTCCCCCTGCTCATTTTAGGAGTCCTCAGGTTTGTAATCATAATCACTGAGCTCCCTGAGAATCCTCCTGATATGAGGAACTAAAGAGAAACATGACATCTCACATAAACATTCAACAAAACCCCAGAAATTCGGAACATCTTGATTTGCCCACATGTGTAGAGGGTCTTCATTTGCTTATGTATTACCATCTCAGAGAGAGAATTATGTTCTGTTGTCACTTGGGAGCTGCTGCACTGACCTCAGACCCTTTGGAAAGTCACATACACCTGTCGTTGTGTGTCTGGACTTCAGTACTCTGTTAACTCTGAAGTGAGTCGAATGGCCAAAAATCTGAAGATCAACATAGGAATTATAAATCGCCTTGTAAAAATAGCATTCTTTTTTTTTATTTTTTGCTTTTGATTTTCAAACCTTTAGGAAACTGATTTTTCAAGGTTTCTTTACTCCTGCAAGGAAGAAATACAATCTTTGGGGGGAAAAAAAGAGAAAAAAAAAAAGAAGTCTTGAGAGTCTCACATCATCACATGACTCTCTGGGAGTTCTGGAAATAAAATACTAGATATGGGATCCTGTTCAAAAAAGCCACAAGAGTCACTGCAACCCCTGGACTCACCTTGGTGCGTATGTTGAGATAGCAGAATATTTTCCAAAGGTAAAATACAAAGCAGAGGTAAAATACAAACCAAAATAACCAAAAAAAGTTTTGTTCTTTTAGGTAGTTATGGTTCACCAAAAGGTAGCACTTCAGTTAACCTCTTTCATTTAAAAAAACACACTTATTTCCCTTTAATGCCTATGAAAACTCCTTTCTCTTGTAACTCAAGGAGCAAGATATCATTTGCACATAGCCTTTGCATTGTAATTTACAGCAAAGACCTTGGTTGGCTGCCAGTCCAATAATCATACAGAAAAAAAAATAAAATAAAATAAAACCCTTTACAGAATGAAATGAAGACATTAATATTATTTTTATTAAGCTGGTAATAAGACAAAATGAAGCAGTTTAAAGCAAATGCAGGTGGAGGAGATTTTATGCCAAAGGAATAAGTACATTACTTGAGCATGGCCAGTCCCAGCTCCAGGCAAGGCACATGGGAGACGCAGGCAAAATTCCTTCCCTTTAGGTGTTAGTCTTGAGATATATACACACAACTGTTCGTTTTCACTGCAGTCAATGGGAGTCTTTTTACCTATAAGCTCCCTTCATATTCTGTGTCGTTTCAGAAGAAACTCCCTGAAATTGAATGCCTTTGGCTACACGCTGGTCATCAGAAAATGTGCCAGAACAGACAGAAATAGCAGGTCTAACAAATTTCTAGGTACCTATGAGACATCTGTGGTGGTTATCACTTAGCTTTTGAAACCGCCTAGTTACCTTATTTATGATTCACCTGGTCTTCCAAACCTATACAGCTTTCTTGGTTCTAAGTTAGACCTGCCATTTCTTTTCAGATGTCTTCAGTACACTGGGATATCTCAAAGGTTGCTAGATTAATTTTATGAGCACCTAAATCCCATGTTAGTTTTGTTGTCTGGGCACGAATTAAGATGGGAACCCTCTTGCTTCTTGTTATGTGACTGGATTCAAATTACATATGAATGAAACTTAATTTAGATGTCCAGAGGTTTCTGTCTCTGCATTGGATGTCTATGTAAAGAGAATCAGTGTCCAACTGACTCATCATAGATGTCTCCACCAGGACCAATCATCTCTATGTCCTCCTGTAGCTGATAGGGATATACCTGTAATAGTCAGCAGAACCCACGCAGTAATTCTTATCCTGAAGTAGGTATCCCAAATCAGTCAGATGAAATGAGTTCCACAAACTGTCCCCGTTTTTCTTAATTCACTATCAGGAATACCCTGGCTGATCAGATCAGCTGGAGAGATCTTCACTGCTCAAAGCCATCGAGGGAGTTTAATCTTGAGAGAGGAAAGTGATTTCAGAGAAATCTAAGTGTATGTTAACAGCATTGTTTAAATTTCTCTTTTGGAACAGAGCTTTTCGATCTGACACGTGCCAAGTGAAATTTTAAGCCATATTCACCTCTTCTCTGTCCTGGGGAATTAATACTTTATTTATGCTACTGATACAACCTCCCTCTGTCCCCAGGATGTGGCCATCAGCCCCGGTTCATTTCACAGTGTTCTCCCTCTGCTTCAGGGAGTATAAAGGGTTAGGATGACAGAGATGCCCCACCGAGCCCTTGCTTAGAAAACTGGATGTTCCCCTATCTGTGCATACCTTGACAAGCTGATGCCTCCTTTTGGGTTATCTGCAGGTCATGGGAAACAAAATGTATATTTAAAACCCATCAAGTCTGCTGAAAAGCTCAGTGTAAGGAGTTAGCCAAGGGAAATTGTCACAGTCCCCTAATCTCCACTTACGATGTTGATTTGAGCTACTATTTCCACTGCTCCAGAAGTGCAGTCGTCAGTGTGGTACCAGGTCGTGTTATTTATATCGCATGCCACACACTTCACGTGTCGTGGAAACAGGCTACAACATCTGCTCACAAGCCTCCTTCCATTTGTTTGGTGTTTTTTTCTTCTCTCTCTGGTTTCCCTTGACTCGTTTTAGCTCAGAATGCTTTTAAATAGCAACACCCTCAGTGCAGCACATTGCCTTGCCTTGATAAACAGTTTCAGAGGTCAGAGAAGGAGATTTAAAATTCAATGACCATTTATTTGCAGGGAATGCTTTAGGCCAAAGCTGGATTTGTGTTTTTGTGTAGACTGACCACACTTAATCTGTGGCTTGCAACAAGCAGTACTGCCTCATACACTTCCTAGAATGGATTTCCTAAACTGAGATGTTCTGAAGCATAAACAAGAAATAAAGACCTAGGAGATTTACCCAAGCAGACAATGGGATGTTCTCTGTAGAAAAAATCTCTTGCTATGCGTAAAATAACTTTGAGACCATTCTAGCACATGCTTTGGTCAGTGAAGTGTTGAATGCGTAGTAAAAGCAGAGTGGATTGAAAGCTGGTTGCAAGGACAACATCTCCAACTTGGACTGGGATAAACAAGGTTAGTTATTAGGACGAATTTCTTCTAAGGAAGAGTGGTCAGGCTTTAGCACAGCTTGCCCAGGGAGGTGGTGGGTTCACCATCCCTAGAAGCGTTCAAGTAAAGATGAGATGTTGCACTTGGGGACACGGTAAAGTGGGGTAGATTGATGATCTTAATGGTCCTTCTAACCTTAATTATTTATGATTCTATGAAAGCATAGACTCTTCATAGGTTCCTGTACTAAAGGAAGGTAGTATGAGAGAACCAGCATGGCTTCACCAAGGACAGGCCCTGCCTGGCCAACTTTGTCACTTTTTATGATGGCGTATCTGCGTCAGTGTTTTTCAATACTTGAGTCAAATCCACTTGCTGCCTGCTGAAGAGCAAAAGCACAGATTCCTGTTTGCTATTTCTGATTCTGCGAGCAGCAACTGAACAATTAAAAGTTGTCTGTATTTCTGGGGAAGGGCGTAAGACAGCGCTTAAATATCAATTTGTCAAGACGGTGCATGAAACTAATGCAGCAGTCTACACATGTGCATGAACAGAAAAGGGAGAGGGAGATGCACAGGTGAACAATAAAAATGAGATAAAAATCACATAGAAACTCTAAGGTGTTCTCAATTAAGGAGTTTCGACTTCTGCTCTTTGTATAGACATTGCAATTAAAAATGGTGGGGAAAAAACGGAATGCTGTTTTTTCAACATTAGTTCTCTGAGATTGTTTGAGCCATGATTTCAGCACAATACCTTACAAAAATAACAAAAACAACAAAAACCTAGGGAAGAAGTTTAAAAGCTTGAACTTTCTCACTACCAAAAGTTTTAGATTTGCCCATTCTTGCAATGTTTGTGCAAAAATCAACTGGAGGTTGCAGTTCAGGTTGCTGCTAGGTAGGAAATGAACAGACCAAGTTTCTAGTTCTGATTCTGCCTGTGACTTTTTGTGACAGCTGGAGAATCTTTTCATGCATGAATGTATGTGTGCGTGTAATTTATTTCTTACGGAACTCAGCTAAAACTTTTCTCTCTCCTGATGCATTTTTTTAACTTACTTTGAAAAATATCCACTCTTTTTTGGTGCCCAACATGTTTTATTATCCTCTATGTGGGGATCCTTGTTAGAAAGAATCACTATCTACTCCGTGTTAGCCATCTGGCTTGGGACCTACCTCCTTCAAAAAGGTAAATATGCTAGAAGCTTTAAACAGGTAAAAAATACACATACGGGACAGACAAAATTTTATATAGAAAAGCAGAAATAAGTTTTCCTCCTCTTGCCTGAGCAACACATGTCTTCATGTTCTCACTGGGTTTTTGCTGGAGAGGCAGTGAGGTTGCGTGTATTTGTTTGTGTGCGCTCCAGGAAAGCTTGGTTATGGATGACCTACTATAAACACTTTGCTGTTTATTGTTTCTGCTTTGTCTTTGCCTTTCTTCTTTTCTGCTTCACTCAATTCTCCTTTCTAAAAGCAAACCATAAGAATTACAATTCCGCCTGACTCTCAGTTTCATCCTCTTTTTTTTTTTTTTTTTGGAAACATCGTAGTTATGGCTGAAAGAGAATCAAAGCACTCTGTGTTTTTGTTGGTTTTCACACAACAATGCAAAGAAGACCACAGTGGTCTTAAGTGGAAGGATGAGGAGAGAGACTACAGAGGGAGGGATGGAGCCGCATGACCCTGTCTTGAGCTATGAGGTAGCTAGTGAAGTATCAAAAACCCCAGCACCAGCAACAACAAAGGGAATGAGAAAGATAGGAGGCATGCAGGAAGGCAAAGAGGGGAGTTTTCAGCTGGAACAGCTTCTGTCCTGATTCCATGGACTTGAGCCCTCGCTGGAGGCATCATATCTGAACGTTCTCCTTTCCTTTCCTATGTAGTGCTCTGTTTGCTTTGAAGTGAATCCCAAGAAATACTTGCTCAGTAGGCTGAATATCATTGGAAACATCCAGAGAGGCAACAAACAGATCCACAAAGAGAAAGGAGGAAAGAAAAAACAGAGAATATGTCCAAGTTATGTTTGGATTCTTTTGGTTTGTCATCTTTCTCTTTCTGCTTCTGTGTTTTCCTTCTTTGTGCCTATTAACTGGAGCTTTTATTTCTGACTTTGTCTGATGTTACCATGCTTACTAAGCTTTCTGTCCTGTATTTTTTGAAGCCACTGAATTCAAAGTGAAATAATTAAATTCCTTACATGCTTGAGTCCAGGCTACTTTTGATATAGCACAATACAGAAAATATTCTTTTCTCCTCCACTCGACAAGCAAGGAGAAAGTAGGCTTCTACTGGTGTATTTTAAACTCATTTTCATGTTGGTAAGAATAAAAACCCTTTGCTGGCCTTGAGGGCCTTGAGTATAAGCAAATCAAAAGCAAGTACCTCAAAATTTGAACTGATGTTGCATGTCATGAAATGATCAGTTTGCCTCCCTTAGGTTATTTTCATCTTGGTCTCTCTTCTTTCACGAGGAGACCGAGGCCTTGGATATCTTAAAGCTGAGCTGTACTCTTTCCTACTGTGGACCTTGAAGATGGACAGGAGAAAGAAAATTAAACAGAGGAAGAGATGTAGAAAAAATAGGCCATGGTCCTATCAGAATACCAAAATCAGCTCTACATTTACCATAATCAGTTTGCAGTTAGATGTTGGGTAATAGAGTTAGAAGAGTAAGAAATTATCTGTACAATTATTTTGTTTCTCAAAACACAGTTAAGTAAAAGCATAAGTGTCAGTACCGTTACTGAAATAAACTTTATAAACAAGAAAATAAGGTGAAGATGAAAAAAAAGTTCCCGTTTGAGATTGGCTTTGTTTGAACCTGAGCAAGTAGAATACAAAATCATAGTACTCTAGGTGCAGTTCTTGCACTAAAGCTGCCACAGAGCTGGAGCATGCTCTGCAATATCCAAGGTAATGTGGGTATGGCTAGCATGAACCTTGTCAAAGCAGTCCAGACACAAAGGAATTTGTCCATATCTATCTGGGTGCCCTTACACTGATGTCCTTATGATTTTGGGATGGTCTGTCAGCTCAGGAAAACCATCATATAAGATATCGTATGCTCAGAGCATTCTTGGCTGTAGTTTCCTGTATCTTCTACGCTTGTAAGCCAAATCTAGTGCAAATACTTATGTGGCAATTCCCCAGGCCAGATCAGGGAGCCAGTCTGAGTTAACACTGTTTTCTTATTTTGGGTTAATTTCAGCTTCTTCACTCATTCTACCTCACAGATACATAAATGTTTGGACTGGCACAAGGCAGCGGGAGCTGCTGTTTGTGGGGTAAGACAGAACTGCTTCTTTCTGCAGTAAAACACCAACTTGCAATGGGTTGCAAAGCATGCTGAGCAATCAGCTGAGCTGCCCATCTTAGGACTGGTCAGGTGTCTCTGTAGCCAGGGTACAATTTATTCATAAAAAAGTGGAATGTATATTTAAAACGTTTCTCCAAACATCCGGCATTAGAAAAGTATGTATGAGTCCTGCCCACAGCAATTCAGCAAACCATATTTTCCACGAATGCGTTTGATTGCAAATATGAGAAACGTATGGGGAGCTGATGCTTCTATTTTCCTGGTAGGAGGAAAAAGCACCGAATGCATGTATCAAATAATCGGAGTAATTACAGCATAAATACAAAACAGCCATTTGGCAAACACAGTCATTCAAGAGATATTTCTGATTAATATTGCTCAGGACCACTGGCTTGACGTTGTGTATTAAAAGGAAACAAAAAAAAATAATGCAAGCACTCATGTGACCTATTGTGGTTGCCTTGCTGAAGAGAATGGCTTCACATTTGCTTTGAATTATTCAAGGCAGAGCATGAAAGGTTTTTTTGGTGGTTTTTTGCTTTTTTTTTTTTTTTTTCCTCTTCCTTGTATTGTTATTCTATGTGTTTCATATTGTTTTATGTTTCTCTCTCAGAATACTTAATCCTTCTTGGTATTCTCCAGTCCTATTATGGTATTAAAGTAATGGGCTGCTGAATGTACCTCTTGGTATTCGAGTTATTGCTAGCTGACAAATGTTGCTCTCCCCACCATTACTGATAAAGCAGTCCTGTAGTGAAGAACAAGAGATGAAACCCAGTCTTATGCCTTACAGCTAAAGGGGCACACCCTATCCACAGAGACTTTTGGTCCTTAGCAGCTCTCACATCTTCTCATTTGAGTTTCATCTAAGAAGAAGCAATAAAATGCAGTAAGTTTTGCTATATACATTAAATACATATATGAAATTCCAATATTAGCAACTAGGAGAGCTGCTTGCAGACATTTGCACAAAGGTTCCGCTAGCTTCAGTTTACTGGATTTCAGAGCCTCACTTCTTCACAAGTTTGATTCTCATTACTGAGGGGATGTTCCTATTATTCTCCAGATTTTAAAGACCATGAAATATGCGTACTTTTTGGAAATTTATACCACTCAGGGCAGACTGAGGTGTAAATCTCAGTTTCTGAGCATTCCAGTCTCTTCCTCCAACTGCTGGACTACGCGGCTTTTCTTCTTCCTTCCCAATTTGTCCTTCCCCAGCTTTCCTGTAGGCTCCCTTCAGACACTGGAAGGCCTCTATAATGTCTCCCAGGAGCTTAGGCGGAATTTAGCTCCAGATGCACATGTCTGCATGTGGATGTCTACTTATGTACTAAAAGCTCAGATCAATTTCTTGAAGAGGAGCACCCAGTGCCACGTTGGATGCCAACTCCAAAAGCTCATGGGACTCCCACAGTACCAAGTGTCTCATCTGGCAGCCCTACAGAGACACATTACAGAATGTTCAGATGGCACAAGGCACTTAAGCAAAACCTACCTTTGGTGAGATCAGCAAACTTGGGGACCTTAGTGTCCAGACAATTCATATTTTATTTTATTAAGTACCTTGCTCATTCAGGATGTTTTTTTTCTCACCATAAGGAGCTCAGATAGAAGTAACTGCACAGCGATCAAAGATAATTTTAAGGAACTGGCAACTGAAGATAAAATATTCGACTCTTTTGAAGACAGTTTATGGAATTTCTTTTTTTTTTCTTCTAGATTTGAAATGCGAAACGTTATTGCTTCTCAGAACTGCTGATTTCCAACCTTCTTTAGAGGCATAACAGTATGTACTTACACACAGAGGTCTGTCTGACACGACAACTAAATTCTTTTGTGATGGATCCAGGGGTACATGCCCTACCTAGCCTTGCACAGGACTTGTTCCAAAGATTTTTCCAGCTGTAAATCAGTGACTGATCTTTTAGATTAGATTGCTAAAAGTGACCAGACACTCACAGATTCATTGCCTAGCACTGAGGACACTTGAAACACCCTCGGCCTGCTATTGCATCCTGGTAGCTGGGCATACGTGGTGGGATTTTGTCCAATTGCTTATAATGAAATACAAATATCCAATTTGAAAACAGATCTCCACAATGAAATCTCCATAATGAAAACAAAACCACGGTAGACCATGGTGTAAGTTAAGAGAAATAAGCAAATTATCTTATTTCTTCTACTGCACTTAGGATTTCAGCAGGTCCTTAGGAAGTTTAAAAACCAGTGCTTCTGGGGAAGGTAATTATGAAAAATCTGGAAGAGCAGATTGGAAGAGACAACCAGAGGTCTACTAGTCTGAACTCTCAGCTGGAGCAGGACTATGGTCAACGGTAGCCATTGCAAACCTTTAAAGAAGCATATGCCATAGCTTTTTGGATAATCTGCTTCAGTGTTACAATATGTTGAAGTTATTTTATTCTTAATGATTAGTCTGACCTTCCAAACTACAACCATTGCCCCTTTTATCATGTAGTACAGTTCAGAAGAGGTGTGATATGGCATTTTTTTTCTAGCCCCTCAAACAGTTGTAGGAAGCTATTCACTTCCTTAGTCTACATTTCAACCAATGCAAGAGCCCAGATTCATTTTCCTTTCATAGGATACACTCAATGGCTGATGGTGTATTGGTAACCTCTTAATACAGTCCTCCAAATTCTCCAAATCCATCCTAAACTGTGGATAAAAAATGAAGTGCTTGACTAAGTATTCACTTACAAACATGCTGTATTATTATGTGGTTTGTCTTATCTATAATGGGAGTGAACTGTTGGCACTCAGATTTATTCCTAATTCATGGCAATCACCACTATCTGAGATCCTTCTTTTCCAGGGTAATATTCAGCCTGATCCCTTCCAGACTCTACCTACAGTTCCATTTGACATTTCCAAAATCAGAAATGTTCCTAACTGTATATGAAACCAAATTCTGACATTACATGTGTTTCTATCTCTTTCTCACAAAACCAGGGATATCAGACAATTTTGGGTCCTCTAGGCCCCCAAGGATTTCAGTATGGAAATCCAATCCTCGTGGGGAATATTTGCTGCATAAAAAGGGAAACTAGGCCAGTGTGTGTAATTCCTGCTGCGAATCCCCTGCTATCTTTTTTTGCACTGTAGTATATTAAAAAAAATAAGTTCTCTTCCTTCCCAAATGTCTTTTATGAAGGAAATCTTGCTTAAGTGTTTTTGAAAAATTAATTCCAGTAACATATAAACTTGAGATCAGCACTGAAGTGTTTCCAAGGCAGAGGGAAGGAAAAAATAATAGGACTTTGCTGTTCGGAAAGATGGGGGTGGGAGAAGAGGACAATTAAATGGGAATTATTTTGCTCTGTGGTTAGTCACTGGGGACTGATCTGATTACGTAACCTAACTTAAACACTGACCTTTATGTTGTCGGTGTTAAAAACAAACATATTAAACATGGCCTTGGGTTCCTGTACAAGATACAGCAAATTGAGGAAGAGAGAGACGGACTGAATATTCTAAGGCCAAAGGAAAGGCTTGACTGATGGATGACACCCTGGGGAGGGCAGTGTTAAGACTTCCTGTCTTTTCTGAAGATCTCAGCATTTCTACCTGAAAGGAAAAAAAAATAAAAGGGGGCTTTCTTGTGTATGTGTGGTTGATACATACGAGTTCCTCTTCCCACCCCACCCCCCTTTTTTTTGTTTAAAAAAAAAAAAAAGAAAGAAAAAGAAAAGAAACTCTCAGATTTGTATCCGGCACCTTGCCAGGCTTCTGTCATCACCAGGAAAATGGTTCCCTCAGCAGACACATCTGGGCAACTTCACACCCATTCCTGATGTAAGCTGTCAAATCCCGTCCCAGATAGCAACAAGAATGGTTCACCATTCCTAGAGGAAAAAAGAGCAAGATTTACTCTTACTTAATTGGAAAGTGGGTGTATTAGGAGGAAAACAGATAATTTCCCAGAAACAACATCTTCAGTAGCCCATCTATTTGTAAGCACTGCTCTCTCCTCCTTATTCTCCCAACTCCTATCACATACTCCCTTTTCCTGTTTTGTTCATACCATGCTTGACATCACATAATTGTATATATTTTAACTTTACAGGTTTCTTGAACTCTCTACATAACTAAAGGTTCTGTGTCTAGATTGACACAGATGTTTAAATATAAACTATTTAAGCATGTGTATACAAGCACGTGTTGCATATGTAAGTATGCACTGCAGCATATTCATAGAACCATGGAATCATTTGATTTGGAAGGCACCCTTAAAGGCCATCTAGTCCAATTCCCCTGCAGTGAACAGAGATACCTACAGCTCCATCAGGTGCTCAGAGCCCCATCCACTCTGACCTTGAATCCAGGGATGGAGCACGTGTGTGAAGCATGTATAAAATGTGTTTTTGTGTTTATAAGGGATAAGAAACAATGAATGTGAGTGTTCATGTGCATGCATTGTTCATTTACAGATAACTCCAGCCTCTGCCCTGAAGAAGGGCCAGGAGAAGTGGCATGACACAGATGGACCCTCACTGTTTCCTTCCTCCATGGAATTGACCTCTCACAGCCCTTCTTCTCCTTGCTTTCTCCTGACCACGAGACACAGCACTCACAGCCCCCTGTTCCCCTGTTCTGCCTTCCAGCTCTCTGGCTCCTTGCATGTATGCCATGGGGGGTGACCCTGTGTGCTTGCCTGGGTCCTTTCCCCTCTCCCCTCCTGCTTTTTATCCTGTGCTTGCTGTGAGCTATATGTCCCAGCAGCAAGATGTTTGGCAAGGCTTGCTTTGAGCAGCATTGTAGGTCCTAATTGAAAATGCATATTGCTTCATAATCCCTTTTATTGGCATTTACTTTCCCCATGGAATAGCAGGATAATAATAATGTTCAGTGCATTAGTGTTACACAGCAAAACGGCTTTCCACTTACTATTAGTTTTTTTGTCCTGCTTTTCAAGAAAAGCAGAAAATACCAACATGCTCAAAAAGTACAATAAAACCATATATTTCACCACTATAACCAAACTATCCAAAATGCTTTCTGTTTTCAAAAGGCCAGCACTAAGTAGCAGATCTCTATGAAAAGTCTTACAGACAGGGACCACATCTCTAGTTGTGGCAAAATAGCAAAGCTCTGTTAAAGTTGGACTTATCATAGCTGATATATGTGTGATCAATAGGAAAAGAAGAGAAATCTCCAAATGCCTGAAGTGGAACCTGAACATGTAAGTGCTGCACCTTTGATTGTGGCCGTGACGACATCAAGCAAACTATACAAACACGCAGCATACATCTGACCTAACAGAGATTCAGAAAAAGTCTTCTGGCCAAATCACGTTGGATAGTAGGGAAAAAAATACGTTCTCAAAAAACAAAAACAAAAAAACCTAGTAAAAACAGGCTGTTCAGGGAGTTGGTGGAGTCACTGTCCCTGGAGGTGTTCCAGAACCATGGAGATGTGGCACAGGGATGTGGTCAGTGGGCATGGTGGGAGTGAGTGAGGTTTGGACTTGGTGATCTTAGAAAGGTCTTTTCCAGCCTTAATAATGATATGAACTTTGAATCAGAGAGCAGAGCCTTAAGATAATTTTTGGAAGGGCCTTTGGAGATCATGAACCCCAGTGCCTGGTACAGAACAGAGCCAGCTGAGATCAGAGCACTCAGGATTGTGCCCAATTGGGTTTTACATGAGATTAGGCATTCTCACTGGGCAGTCTTTTCCTTTCATGGTCAAAGCTGAAGTGGCTTCATCATCTTGATCTGTATCCGCTGAGGAGCCATGTGCCCTGGATCATTCAGTACAGTAAGATCTCACAAGCTTCCTTCCAAATCACACTAGTTTTGTGAGTAGGCAACAGGGTTAGAGATGAAGATACAGCTGGCTTCAGCAGCTCTTCCTGATTTTTATTAGAAACACTGCTGCTTATCATATATACATATTCGCATTAATGGGAAGGTGTTAGATACTCCTAATGGCAACCACAGTGTAATGGCTGCTGGTTCTTTCCTTAAAAATACTCAGTATCTGCATAGCAGCTTTGTCTCACAGCATCTTTCTGTGTGAGGAAATGGTAGTTTGGCATGGTACTTAAGTCTTTATGAACACCATCTAGCCTTTCCCAATTCCACATTCAATTGCAGATGACCTCCTCACACTTTTCTCCTGAGGAGGAGGGAAAGTGAGCTGGAGGAGCAGCTTGAGATGAAATGGTGCAGTTCTCTTGGAAGAGGTTGCCAAGAAAATAATTTACATAGATGATGTGACCAACATATATAAATTATCATAGCTTACAGTAATATTAATCGTATTTAAGTATGGCATAAATGTCGTGTAAATATATATCACAGAATCACAAAGTGGCTTGGGGTGGAAGGGACTTCAAGGGTTATCAAGTTCCAAGCCCTCCACCACAGGCAGGGTTGCCTGCCAGTAGATCACATTGCTCAGGGACCCATCCAACCTGGCCTTAAACACCTCCAAGGCTGGGACATCATAACCTCTCTGGGCATTCTGTTCCAGCACCTCACCACTCTCTCAGTAAAAAACTTCCTCCTGATGTCTAATCTAAATCTCCATTGCGTTGCACATGGAAAACAATAGAACACATTAAAAAAAAAAAAAAAAAAAGTTTTGGAAATATTTTGAGAAGAGCTAGCAAGCGTTCATCGGAGATGCAATTGAAATTCATGAAGAGCTTTTTGATGAGGCATTTAGCAGAAGGATTTGGAGGTTTATATGTACTGAAATCCACCATCAGCTGAAGGCAGAGTGCACCAAGTTGTAAACTCTGTCTCTTCTCAGATTAGCATACTCTGTTCCCTTCTTTTCTCTCCATCCCTCCTGAACATGGTCAGTGCTACTAGAAGAGCACAGTTTTTAGTGGCTTTGAGATTTTTTCTGTATCCCATGGCCATGAGACACTCCCCTTAACCAGTATAAAAAGTCCAAATCAGCAGCTTTTCTATGTCATAAATCTTCAGTTTGTCTCAGTCCTTTGCAGTAAGGGTTAATCTCTCTGTGATGTGTGTTACCCTGCTCACAAGAACCATGATGGTAGGTCTGGCATGTGACCTGGGGCAGATCTCTGTCCCTGCCACCCCGTTTCTCTCTCTTACCTATTTAAATTATAAACAATTTGGGAGCAATTATTAGTTCATAATATCAACTGGAACTGTACGTGCTTTTGTGCAGCTCTTTGGGAAAATGAGGATTTCCTCCTGAGGGAATGGATTAGTGCAGGCAGGAATGGGAAAAATCTTCCAGCATATCCAAAGCAGAAGAAAAACAGCTCCAAATCCTTCTCAAGAAGCAGCCTGTGCTCTGACTTTATTGAAGCCTATCTGAAAGCCAAGATTAACTAAACTTACCCAAAGATTCACGAGTTTTGGAGAACAGTCTCCCCATTTCCTTATGACAAACAAGGGACAGACAGGTGCGTAGATGCCTGTTCTATCCTCTTCAATCACTAGAAAAGCACTTTAGACCAATCCAAGGGAGGAAATGAACCACTGACATTCATGGGTTGCATTTTTTTTCTTTTTTTTTTACTATTCCCTTAAACCCACAGCAAAAAAAAAAGAGACCTTGGAGAGATCAGATCTGTGTACCGTGACTGTTCAGAACAACTTAGCTCAACCCAAGCCTGAAGGATTGATAGAGCCCTGGACAATTTGGAAGAAGATTCATAGCGAAAGACATGCTGATAGTTCCTGCTTATACCATTTTAAGAACTGCTGCCTTCTTATTTGATAAATTGAAGCAAATCTTTGAGGACAGTTTGAAAGTCTGTGCAATCCTGTGAGAGTCTTTGTATGGATCTTTGAATTGGACTGCAATTTTTTTCCTGGATAGAGTTTTGTCATGAAGCATTAGACTGGGAATTAACATTCCTTTTTTTGATGTGTTTCAGAATATCAGCAATAAAAAGGACATATCACAGCAGCCTTTCAAGTAAGCTATACCACTATGTCCCAGGCTGCCCAAGTTCCCAGAGGACCTTCTTTAATATTCCTTAGCAGTCATAACTGGGACTATCATCCTTGTAAGTTATTTTTCCCATCATTACTACAGCACACATGGGATTCCATAAAGCCATATTGAAATAAATAATGTGTGTAGTACTATGGAAAACAATAAAGCAACTAAAATGTCCCCAAAGATCTAAGATCAAGTAAAAATCCAGGACACACACACACACGCACACAGAAAATAGGATGAAGAAAAGCTTTTACCATTGAATAAGAAAGGAAGGTTGAAATGAGAGGCAAATGAGTTCTAAAAAAATTATTATTTGAAAATAGTTCCTTTAAACTTGAATATTTGGTATTAAATGGATGGACAAAGAGATGGATAGACAAACAAGTTATCTTCTAGCACTTCAAGAACATGAACTGGAACTTTCAAGTGATAGAGCTTAGAAAATATTTCATCATGCCATTGTTTTTCAGTGTGCAGTTCTCAATGAGAAGTTCCTAGCAGTGGAAAAACAGTTCAATGGAGAATAACTACAACCACAAGTCTGAGCACAAGATTGTAAATCACCACTGTGAGGCAGAAAAGAAAGCAAGTACCAATGGACAAATTGCAAAAAATAATAATATTCTGATTCCTTCTTCAAAAGTAAAAGTTTAATTCTCCTTTTCTCAGGCTCTGAGACTTCAAAGAAGCAAACATAATTTCATATTCATAAATTCATATTCATGATTTCATATCATTAATAACATTGCCCAGGAGTTCCAAGCCATGAGAGACTCTCTTAGTAAGTATTATTTCACCATCTCATCACTAAATTTCTGAATATCACAATACTTTTTCTTTTTTAAGATACTTATTTTCTTTCATATCATTTGACACTGTAGGCTGGTGAGAAAACTTCCAAAGAAAGTGAGTGAAGTCTTTTCTATGTTTGGGAGGGTTTGTATAAATGATTTTAAAAGTTAAGGAAATGACAGAGACAGCATATGATGTAATGGAGAAATAATTTCTGAAGCTAGCAGAGAACATATGAATTAGGACAATTTTAATTTGAGCTGGCAGATATCTGAGGTTAGAGCTGAGATCTATTGTATAAGCTGAGGTCTTTTGAGGTCTTCTGCATGGCAGTGGTTGCTGCTTTTATATGTAGTCCTCAAGATTTAGGTCCTATATTACATGTTCCCAAAATTTGCAGAAAGTCTGACAGTTAATCAGAAGCCAAAGACGGTAGGAGGATTTATTATTCCTTTTTTTTTCATAAAGATCTTTAAGGATAGAATTATTGCATACTTTTATGAAGCTATCCTATTTCTTTTTAAAGAAGGTTCATCTCAGGAAGTGTTGAGGTTTATGCATTTGTGTCCCTCCAGTTGACTTCTGTGCACCATAAAGAGCTCTGTTAGACAGTGTGAGTGTCTTGCACGGGAAAAGCTTGATGGAGACATCTCAAATTTTGCTGTCTAGTCTGAGAAAATGATTCATTTACTTCACTCCATGGTTAGTGAAATAAGATATGCACCTCAAAACCCTGTTCTTCATAACTATCCAGTTCAGGATAGGACAATATTTTCTCTAAAAAGCATGATCCTTTTCATTGACTCTAGCCTACACAGGTTCCCAAATCTACCTGAGACAACTGGAGTCAGATGAAGTGAATCCAACCCTCCACTCAACTCATCTGTACTTCGGTGATGTTCACATGTGGATAACCTCTTTTTCATTCTAATTTAGTCACCTTAGTGAATGCTTAAATTCATTTTTGGTGTCTGAAAACCTCAGGTTTAGATCAATTATTTCTGGAATATTCTGAAGGTGACAGATCCCAAAATGTAAGAAGGTAGGAGATGGGAAGGAGCTTTCAAAAAAAAAAAAAAGAAGTTTAAGATTGATTGCAAACTCATCATTTACAGGTCAGAGCAAAACCAATGCTCCTTTACCATCCAAAATTAACAGACATTTCTATTCCAGCACTAGGGAGATGTTACCAGACACTATAAATCAGGGACCTGGCCTGCGTGGTAATGTCATGCATCCAGCTGCATAAAGTGCACATCAGTGTGGTGGCTAACGGAGCGAGGCAGCCCAGCCGACAGAGTCCTTGTAAATATTACTGCTACATAGCTTGGAGCCTCAGCAGGCGTAAAGCTTTATGTCAGACTACCTCTTTGTTTTCATCATTCGAGAGACCATTACCACCGTGCAGGAATGTGGTTTTCTGAATGTGTGTGTGGGGCTGGTGGGCACCTCAGATGACTGTGACTGTGAAATACTTTGGAAGCCAGGAGCTGACAGAATGATGAAGGTGTAGCGCTGGACTATCTCTGAAGTCAGAAGATAGAGGAGTTCTAACAGTGAATCATAGCACAGGATATTTGGCCTTTTTCCAACGTGATTTACAGTACCGTGTGTAAATCTGACTGTGGTGTGTCAGCAAAGACACCTGACTTTGATTCTGCTTCACTTGTTGGTATTCAATTGCATCTCCTCTCCTCTCCTCTCCTCTCCTCTCCTCTCCTCTCCTCTCCTCTCCTCTCCTCTCCTCTCCTCTCCTCTCCTCACCTCTCCTCTCCTCTCCTCTCCTCTCCTCTCCTCTCCTCTCCTCTCCTCTCCTCTCCTCTCCTCTCCTCTCCTCTCCTCTCTGCAAAAGAATCGCAAACCAAACAAAATACAAAAACCTTATCATGGTATTGAATCAAAAATTCAGGACAATTTTTAAGCAGACACAATGCTTTATTCAAAGTGAGGAGACCCTGGAATAAGTGACAGAGAACTCTTTGGTCTGAAGAACACCTTAAAGATGAGCATCTCTCACTGCTCCAATGAATAACCAACAACTTTGATCACTCCCTCTCAAATGTCCTGAGAACAAAAGCAAAGAACCCCAAAACATCTTGCATGTTGTCTCCAAATAAACAATATTAATGATTACAATAAAAATGTTTTTTATATTCTCTGACATTTATCTGGGAATAAGAAAAAACGATTCTAAACAAACAACCAAAAAAATTAGATTCAGAGTAAGTTTGTATTTAAAAAAAAAAAAGTCAATGGATATTAAATTGGAAAAATGATGTTTTTTATGAAAGGTTTGATTTCTTAAGGGAACACAACACAGCAATTTACTCCTTGTCTATAGAGATATATTTTGCTTCACAGTGTAAAAAAGATCAGGATATTACCTCTTTTCCATTGCAATGAGTTCCTCAAGCTGAATACTGCCTGTATGGAATGTTCCATACATAATTTAGCCAACAATGGCTCCAAATATTTTTGGATTAACACCTGTTTTGCTTTTTTGTTGTTGTTGTTCCCCAAGATATTCAGTTGGTTTAGACTATAAAGACTTACTAGATATTTGCCTGTCTTACTGCTGAAATTAATTCATGTTACATGGCACAAAGATGTCTGGGTTTAGAGTAGAGGCCACAGTGCAGAATAGAAATGCACAGCTAATGTCAGTGCTCACAGGTTGCAAAAATAGGCTAAGCCACAGGTGAGAACTACTCATTTTGTCATCATTTCAAAACTTTAGTATACCAAGGCACTAACTCAAAGCCTGCCAAATGAAAAGCAAGGGAAAGCCTTGTATTGAGGTCATCGGGTTTTAGATCAAGCCTCAGAAGCAGCTGACAGCTGCAATGACCCTCTGGTGAACTTCATGCTCTGATTGAAACATCCACACTTGTCTGGACTGTCTGACCGTTGCATCGTGTCTTCGACCTGCCTCGGCCCTCTTATACTCGGTTTTGCAGCCAGCAGGACAGGCAGAGAAGTGTGTGGTTTTCCAATTGCTATAGTCTGCTGCCCAGACATCAGCTTAACCTTCTGAGAGCCTTGCCCTTCTCTGCAAAATTCATAGCCACTGAATCACACCCATGACCTCAGCTCCTGCACCAAAGGCATAATGACTGTGGAATTCTTCTGCTTAGGGAAGGAAATACTGGAGTCTCTTAAGTTTTCTAACCTTGTAAACGGGAAGTTCTGGGGTTGTTATTCCATGTGATGGACAGTTCCAGCAAGGAAACAGAGAGGTGTCTTCTCTTCTCACAAATGGCAATCATGTTGTCCTGCCTGTAGAGGAAAATCCTATATTCTGTTCTCAAAGAGCTACATAAATATGAATTCATCATGCAAGTAAAGTTATACTTTCATATATGCACATAACTTTTCTTCTATATGATGCTGATAAGTATTGCTAAACAATAGCTGCTTATCAATTCAAATACTCAGTGAAAAGTATTAGCAATGAACTTCAATCTAAAAGCTGATGTCAAAAATGTGTTCTTGTTAGTGTGGCATGGAGTGAAATGTGGACAAGATGCACATGTAGGTCTCTTCCAACCTGTATCGTTCTATGAGTCACCATGTTATCTGTATGTTTCCAGTGAACTCATTCAACTGCCATAATCAATTTGTCTGCAGGTGAAGTGGAAGAGACTCTTATTTGCTTATGAAGACAAACCTCCAACAGTTCTCAGAATATGGTTTTAAGAAAAAGATGCCGAGAATTGAACTGTTGGATAGAATTTACTTTTTGCTTTGCTCTTAGCATCATCCAACTAGACAGAAGAATGCTTTTAAATCAGATCCATTTAAAGCTTTAAGGATTATCAATCTGAAGAAGATCAACATAAAGACTGCCCTCATGCTTATGCTCAGGAAAGCTGGGGAAGGAATTTTTATAAAGGCACGTAGCAACAGGACAAGGGGAAATGGATTTAAACTGGAAGAGGGTAGATTTAGACTAGATATTAGGAAGAAATTCTTTACTGTGAGGGTGGTGAGGCACTGAACATGTTGCTCAGTGAGGCTGCGGATGCCCCCTCCCTGGAAGCATTCAAAGGCAGGCTGGATGGGGCTGTGAGCAGCCTGGTCTAGAGGGAGGTGTCCCTGCCTATAGCAGGGGGTGATGGTCTTAAAGATCTCTTCCAACCCAAAACATTCTATGATTCTTTGTCTTGTTAAGGATGTTTGTATGTAGGTTTACATGGCAAGTTTTGGTAGTGAGGAGGCCAAACCTCTGGAGAGCCCCTGCAGGAGTAACCCTGGGTCAGGGATGTAATCTGTGGAGAGGAGCCCATGGTTGGGGAGGAGGATTTGGGGAGTGATGCTGTCTGTGGGCATCTGTGCTGGAGCAGTGCCTGAAGGGTGGGCCCTGTGGTACTGAGCCATGTTGGAGAAACGCTTGAAGAGCTGCAGCCTGTGGAAAGCCCATGAGGATCATTTTGGGAAGGATGGCATTCCATGGGAGGGAACCACATGGAGCAGGAGAAGGGAGTGACCATAAACTAGTGATAGGACTAGAGGAAATGGCCTCAGGTTGCAGCAGGGGAAGTTCGGGTTGGATATTAGTATAAATTTCTTCTCTGAAATAGTGGTCATGAGCTGGAATGGGCTGCTCAAGAAAGTGGTAGAATCGTCGTTCCTGGGGATGTTCAAGAAACATTTAAATGTTGTACTGAGGGCCATGGTTTAGTGGGCATGATTTAGTCCACTTGTAGGTGGACAGTTGGAATACATTATCTTGGAGGTCTTTTCCAACGTCAGTGATTCTATGATGGAGCAGCAGAGATGAAGCCTTGTGGACTGACCACAGCCCTACTTTTCCATTCCTTTGTGCCTCTTGAGAAGAAGAAGGTGGATGTGGGTGGGGGAAGGTGTTTTTAATGTGCTTTTAATTCTCACTCCTCTAGTCTGTTAGCAATAGGCAGTAAATTACATTGATCTCTCTTATGTTGAGTCTGTTTTGTCTACAGCATCATTTGGTGAGTGATCACCCTGTCGTTACAAGCTTTTTTTTTTTTCCACCATATTTCCCCCACCCCCCACCCCGTCCTTTTGAAGAGAGGAGGTGACAGAGCAGCACATTGGAGTTCAGCTCTCTATTGGAGTGAAACCACCAACACTGTTTTCATGCCATCTGTTCTTCCTCTAAAATACTCACAGTGTCTACGTGGAGCATTTATTTCAGAAACAGAGGCTATAACAGATCTTTGCTTTTCCAGAGAGGCAGGCAGAGGTGAGATGAGGTCCCAGTGGGACCTCATGTTTCCCTAATCTCAGGGATTCAAGTTCATCCCACCATTTCTGATGAGCTGTTCATTTCTCACTTTCCCTTGCAGTCCTCAGTGATCTAAGGCTGGTTCAGTAGCAGGTATTTAATGTGAAAAAAGCCTTAATGTTGTTTCTTTATTTATTTTTTTAAAAATGATATGGATCTCCCAGGCCTCTTGTGTCATGCTTGTGAGCCTTGCACAGAAGTCTTGATATCTCATAGATTCCAGAGGGGCTGTAGGTATGTGTATTTGGAGGATGACATCTTGGCTGTAGTCAATTTAGTTAATGGATTCTGAGGACAATATTCAGCCCATCAGCTGCTAGATGTCTATTTAGGGTCCATTTAATTGTGCTGAGGATATCTCCTATGAGGATAATAGGAACTGCACAGCTGGTTTGCATGAACACACCAGCACTGAAAACAATTGGTGTTAAGGGTCTGCACCAGACTCTAAATTCTACCCCATCCATTCCAAACTCATGTCACCTCCCTCTCTAATAGCTCTGCTTCCCAATTAACGTGTACACCTAGGCAGTAAATAATACAACAGATAGCCAAATTGCCACCTGGATGTTCCCATCTCTTTTTATTGACTATAAAGAAGTCCAGAAAGCTAGTCTAGGCTTAAAATTCTACTTCCACTGGATTAGCATTAGCTCAAATGAAATTCCACCCTTTCTAGACAGGAATATTAGGAGCATTAGTTCATATTTTATCATTAATAATCTGTAGTTTAACTTGAGGGAAAACTAGAACAGAGATTTATAGATATGTAGGTGAAGGGTTATAAAATACGTATGTGTTTGTACAGTCTGTGGGTGTGCATACTTTTATATGTATGTATGTGCATTTATCTATCTATACCTACATATTTATACAGGCAAAGAAGAAAGAATACTTTCCACATAGTGCATTCAATGAAATGAGCAGATTATAGAGCCAGAAGGATTTGTTATGACCATCTAGTCTGGTGCTAAATACAAGATCAGATGTAGATAGAAGGAAAAGCAAGCAAAAATATTGCCTGTTTCACCATTTCTGTCTTCCATGGAGCGCTGCTGGCTCCCCAGCTTGGCCTGTAGTGATGATGCTTGTGCAGTTGCAGACAGCAGGGAGGGAAGGGACATGATAAATGAAGGATTGAGAGGTGGGGAGCTTTGGCTTCTCACACTCAGAGTGAGTCACTCAGTGTGAAAGCTCCATCGTGCTGCCTGTTTGGAGGCAGGGAGCCTTCTATAAAACAGGAGCAGCAGTAGAATTTAGCAGCCCAGGGCTTTAGACTGCTGCATCTTTCTTTGGTGCCTTTGTTGTTGTTGGATGATTGTAAATATGTGCCATTCACCCTGCGTATGACGTTTTGATGCCTGATGTTGTTTATTATTTGTTAATATTTTTAATACACCCTGCCTATAAGTCGTCACGCAACTGAGCTAAAGCTTGTTGAAGATCAGCCCAGTGGTGAAGGATCTTTGAAAGAACACCAAGGCCTATCTTGTTGACCTTGAGTAAGTTGGGCTGGTTTAGACATCCAGCAGTTCAAAGAGATGTTGGGAAGGATTATTAAAAGCAGGCACTTGGACTTCATTCTCCCATGGCTGCTGAGATACTTCTGCAAACCTGACCCTTAATCTCCCTGATCCTTGGTTCATCTCATCTGTGAAACAGGATAAAGCTAATGCTGCCTTTCTCTATTTAAAATATAAGGTGATCAAAGCAGTGGCTGTCTTTAAGTGTCTGTGCATGTTTGTCCATACAGGCAAACCAAGAGCATGACTGCATGAAGTCATGTGTGTGCATATGGGTGACGTGCTCTGCATGTGTATCTTTAGAGATTAATAGGTGGGGAGGGCTATAAAGAGGCAATGCCCATTGCAAAGATGCATGGATTTAGCCTAATTTTAAGATGTTTTTCTCCTTTATACATGAAGAACTGGGACAGCTATTCAACATTCCAGCACCTGGTGATGTCAATATGTCTATTTTACATCGTTTTCCATATGTGAAAAAGATGTGCAGAGAGAACATACGCTTTCATAACCTCCAAGAGGCTATTGATTCCTGCCACAGGGATGGCTGCTTCTCCTCTGGCCTGTCAGCATGAAGAGTGACAAGCCGAGGACACATCAGGTCACCACTATCTCCTGCAGTAAAGCCAGCATGGCTCCACATCAAGCACACAGGGACTGGTATCAGTGCCCATGGCGGAAAGGGACGGGCAGCTTGATCCCCGTGTCAAGAGTCAGGAGTGAAAACGCACTTCTCACCGCCTGTCTGAGGTCCATGGGGACAGAGATGGAGCCAACAGTCGCAGCACATCCCTCCATGCTGACAGCTTCCTTCAGACTTGGCTTTCACCCTCCAGACTGTACGGCTTGGCGTTATGCATCACCTGCCAAAAGATGGAGTGGCGAGCCTTGCACCTCTGCAGAAACACTCAGCAAGCAAAGGTGCACAGGACAGAGTGTTCCTGCTTTCAGTAAGTCCTGGGGTAACTACTGAAGCCTCCCTGACCCTGGTTTAGGAATTTCCCTGTTGAGGGAATTGTAGAAATATTAGGAAATTTCAGTTTAAAATCTCAGAGCCAGATCCACCTTTGAAACTGCAGATTGCAGAGGAAGAGGAAGAAAAATGGCTGGTTTTTTGTTTGTTTGTTTGTTTGTTTGTTGCTAAGCTTTTGTTCATGGAAAAAAAAAAAAAAACGGAAAAGAAAAACATTAAAAACTAAAAAAAAAAAACCCAAACCCTGAAAACTGCACATTCCCTTTTATATTTTACAAAAATAAAAATAAAAATGACATCCTGTTTGCGACTGGGAGAAAAAAATATGTCTTGACAAATGCCAAGAACGAGAAACTGAGAGGACGGAAAGGAAAAAAGTTGCCAATAAGCAAACTGCAACAAGTGGAGAAGTGATTGCACAGTATGATGGGTTAAATCAGATATTCATGGCCCCAACCACAGGACAGAGGCAGTAGCTCAGTGCACAAATCCCTCTCCTTGGGTAACACTGGCTGTCACATTGCACCTAATATCCTGTATTAAATATCCTATATTACCCAAGGCTTGGTAATAACAAGGATTTCATATGCCTGGGAATACTTTGCAAGAACACTATGGTCTGGATCTCAAAAGAAAGGCTCCAAGCGAGGAAAACATCCAAAGTTGGTGGTGTGCATCCAAGATGCACAGTTGAAAAGTAATTTGACGAAACGAACCTATGCTACTCATTCTTTCACAGGAAAGGAAAATAAAGCAAAAAAAAAAAGAAAAAAAAAAAATCCACAATCTTTACACTTCTAGATTGTTGTGTATCAGAATCCATAGGCTTCTTTTCAGAGAAATCAATTTTTCAGCAATTGTTTTATTCATACAGATTAGAATCTAGATTAATAGTTTGAGAGGTTTGACAAAGCAGAAAACTAAAAAAAATCAACCCAGAAACAAAGAGCAAGTGTGAATGGAAAGGCATCTCTATGGGAAACAGAGGAAAGTGATGTTAGAAATAATGTAATACCCCACTGAACCATGGTCTGTGGGACTCAGAATTTCACATACCTGGATGTTGGCTAATTCCTTACCTTGCTGGATTCTAGGGCACATGCTTTTATCCATTACTGTTCAAAATAAAGTCATAATTTTTGGCTCATTTGCATGGAAAAAAACTTTCATGATCCTACAGCTGTTCTCACCCCAGTATTTATAATTTTATTGCTCAAATATCAACTTTTGTGTGCTGTCCAAGTGCAATGAAAACATAATATTTAAATATAAGCCCCATTTACCTTTCAAGTATTTTTTCCTGTCCAAAAAATTCCTAGTAATTTGTGTCTAATTCAGTCCCCAAGCCCATTATTCATCTCTTCTCTGTGCCTCTTCATATTAATAGGTGCTAATTCTACCCTTGTGACATCATCACTGTTCCTAAGGCAACGGACTGTGATGTCAGAAACACAAGACAATAGCCTCTGGTTATGAATAAGCAAGTGGGGAAAATGAGTAATGAATTAATTGAAGGGCTCATAGACTGTAGCAAAATATCTTGGGATCCAAACTTCCCACAAATGTTTTAACATACATTACTAGCTTAATTTTCAACAGATTAGGTATTGGCTGGGTGCACTGGGTGTGGGCCATTTGTGCGTGTGTGTGTTGGATTCTTGATGGATAATGTTATGTTAGGTGAATAGTATTTAGTCATGCTGGGCTCTAATGGCTGTCATCTCAAGAGCTTTAGAGTATTTAATTTCATAACTAAATAAAGCATTATTTGATCCAAGTCTGAGACAAGGATATCAGGATAGTCTTATTTAAAAAAAAAAAAAAAAAAGGGAGAGAGGGAAAAAGAAAAAAGGTAGAAAGATCTCCATTGCCCTTGGTAATATAAATAATGTGTTATATTATGCAGAAGTTGAATATAAATTGCATTCCTTTAGAGAAAATGGTAGTATGCTCCAACTAGCAGGGAAGGTGTTACCTTCTCCCTCCCCTCTGTATAGATTACTATCTTAATTTCCATTCTTCCTTCTTTCCTTCCTTCTTTCTTTCTTTCTTTCTTTCTTTCTTTCTTTCTTTCTTTCTTTCTTTCTTTCTTTCTTTCTTTCTTTCTTTCTTTCTTTCTTTCTTTCTTTCTTTCTTTCTTTCTTTCTTTCTTTCTTTCTTTCTTTCTTTCTTTCTTTCTTTCTTTCTTTCTTTCTTTCTTTCTTTCTTTCTTTCTTTCTTTCTTTCTTTCTTTCTTTTTCTTTCTTTTCCTTCCTTCCTTCCTTCCTTCCTTCCTTCCTTCCTTCCTTCCTTCCTTCCTTCCTTCCTTCCTTCCTTCCTTCCTTCCTTCCTTCCTTCCTTCCTTCCTTCCTTCCTTCCTTCCTTCTTCCTTTCCTTCCTTCTTTCTTCCTTTCCTTCCTTCTTTATGTCCTTCTTTCTTTCCTTCTTTCTCTCTTTCTTTCTTTCTCTCTTTCTCTTTCTTTCTTTCTTTTTGGATTAATTTATTTCCAGTTAATCCCATGCCTTGATTATGATACCTAGCACTTCACCATTCATATCCTCATGTTTCTTTCTTCTTCACTGAACACAACTCGAGATCCAGAAAATTATTAGGTAGCTTACCTGAAATTTTCTGATACTACGTTCAAAATGTTTATTCTAAATATGCAGCCTTTCCTCCTTATCTTGTATTTTTTAATTCAGGCTGCCATTTCCATTGCATCTAATTCTGGATCCCTTTTGGTAGAAATTAGTTTGCAGGGCTCTCAGACAACATTTTCATTTAAAGAGGTCCATGAGGTCTCTGCCATCTGAAACAGAGCCCAGAGTAGTGCATAGGAAGGATAGCCACATCTCCACGGTCAGATTGCTATGCATACTTGGAAAAATTGGCTGTGAAATGAAACCTCCAATTTTCCCTCCCAGGCTTTGTTTTCCATCCAATTTTCCCTCCCAGGCTTTGTTTTCCATAGGAGAACAAACTTCACAGCACTGTCTGCTTCTCAATGTCTTGAAATAGATTAGAAGAAAAACTGGCAGCAAAAGAAATGACAGCTCATGGTACATCAGGACAAATTTTTGAAAAATTCTCATGATTGCCAACAAGCTGAGACGTTGTACAATAGTTAAAAGTGCCAGAAAAAGGGTCGCAAGTCTGGATGAATCCAGATGGCCTACTGGGCTAATATGGTGAAAGCATGCCAATTTCTGTAGCCAAGCACAGAAGGGAATGATTTGGCTAGCATTATGGCCATCTGCCTCCAAATTCTCTGCACAAATGACCGGATACCCACTGCAGCTGAATCAACAGTGCAAGTGCACAGCAAAGCTCGTATTTACACTGCTGGATCTGTATCAAGATACTTCAAAATGGTGATCTGGTCTGGGAAGTCAGTTAGATGGGACAGATGCTGGTGAGATTCCTGAAGTGCTCTACAGACTGTCGTCTTCTGTATGTGTCTCTCTACCCAACGGCTGGGATTATTTTTCAGTATTGTATGTAGTAATTCTGTCAATACATGCATTCACACTAGAAGCAAATTAAAAGGGGAAAAAAATAATTATGAGATAGATACTAGCTTCCAAAGCAAAATTCAGTGTAATGTTCTTACGCAACCTGCTCTAGGTGTGTCACTGTTTTATCAGGAGGTTGGAGCAGATGAGAGGATGGAGATGGAGCAGAGGACCCTTCCAACCTCAACTAGTCTGTGATTCTGTGAAAGTGGGAACTGAGCCCAAGTTTGATTGGGATGTTATAGTGATTCAAGACAGTGACTCAATACATTATTCTATGTTTCTTTTCTCAATTTGGTTTGGTATAATTTTATTTGGTTCTTCTGGACAATCAAAATACGTTCTTAATCACAGCTTAGAGTACAATATTGGATACATTTAGGAGATTTAAAAAGATGGAGATTCATAGTGGAATTTTATACCTCTGAAACATCCACACCTGCAATTCCCTAAGGCTGGGGACTATTAGTGATGATCAGAGCTACCTAATATTTCTGTCAAGCCTATTCTTCTGCTTTTACAGTTGAAGAGAATGGAGTGGCTCCTAAAGTTTATCATTAGGTAAAACACCTCCATCTAAAATAACTTTTGAAGAGGAGCTACTGGACAGGTGAAATAGATTGTTGAGCCACCCCATGTTATTTTTCCTAAGGTTTTTTTGGAAGATCTCTTAACTTGGCCAAAACCATTTTGAAGCAACCCATCTTGATGCAATTTATTTAAATAAGAAAACATATGTAGATATACCAGCTCAGAACAAAGACCTGTTGAGTCCATCATTTCATACGGGAAGAGACCTATAGGAGATGCCTAAAAATAAGTATAAGAAAAGAGTAATTTCCTCCACATGTTCTCTTTGTTATTCTGTGGGATTGACTGAATAAACTTCCTGAGAGCCACGGCGATTGATTTCAAAAATTTTTAATTTCAAGCATCAACATTTTCATAGGAATTCTTAAGATTCTATGATTTCTAACAGACTTCAAGAATGGAAGGTAAGTTATTAAAATGTTTTTAAAAAGTCTGGGAAAAAAAATTGATGTTTGAAATGAAACATTTCCGAAATCAATCGCCATGGCTCTCAGGAAAGTTTTTCAGTCAGTCCCACAGAATAACTAACTGCATGGAGCTATTTTCTGAAGTATTCTGCTTCTTAGGAGGAATATATATTTGGGTGAAATTTCCCAGTTAGTTCTAATAATTACTGGGCAAAAATCTATTTATAACAATGGTATAACTTCACAAATTTCTAAATGGACCAGAGTACAATTTTAACAGATTTAAAACACTGAATAGCAAGGTGGAAATTGGCTGCCCATGAGGCCATCCATATTAATCCTATTTGGCATATTATTTGCCAGTATTAGTCATCTTTAATTTTTGTGTTCTTCTTAATCAAATAACCAAACAATACCAGGAACATTTCAGAAAGTTACGTGGTGCATGTGATATGGGTGAAGAACTTCAGAGCAGTAAAATTTTGAGATGATTCAGTATATACAAGTCTCAGCTAAAAGGCTCGTTGTGTTTAGAAGTTAACATCAGAATTTCCATTTGCTTCTTACCGGACATATAACCAATAAATGTGATGGAGGTCCAATTTCATCACAGTAGTTTTTCTACCAGGACATTCTGTAAGAGCTGCAGTAAAGCTAGGAACCATGGCAATATCATAGATGATAAATTTAGGCAAAACTGCTCTTCTCTGTGCATTTGGCAAAAGAATACTCCAGAGAAAAGAGTTGAAGTTCTTTGCTAAGACTATAAAATGAGGGAAGCAAAGTTGGCACAGAGCTCCTCAGGGCTCTGTCTAGTTTATTCTTCAAAATAAAAATAAAAATATTTATGTATTTATTTTCTATTTATGTTTCTGTGATAGCCAGAGTCACTGGATTTCATTCATTGGTTTAGTGGATATCAAATGAGGTGCCAGATGAGTTCCAGTGTATTTATTTCCAGATGAGTTTTGCTGGTGGGATATACACTTTGTAGGTAGGACATGACATGCAACACAATTTCTGCTGAGGCTCTGTTAGATCCAAAGGAAAAAAGGTTGTTTCAGTATTTTATCAACTTTCTCCTGTGAGGTCTGCTTAGAACAGATTAAGAAACCCTGTTATGGTGTAAATTGGCCTTCAACTGTCTTTTTTCTTTTTTGTGTATGTGGTTTTCGCTCAGACCTTTGAGCCCAGAGGAACAAATGCATAGCTCTCCTTGAATAATCCACTTGTATATTTTGTTCCACGAACGTTGATTTAATTTTTCAGAATTACGCGCTAACTTTGCTATGTTTTGGGTGCCTCAAAATACCATTAAACAAGGAGAGTTTTGCTGAGTCTTTTTTTTTTTTTTTTTTCAATATATAAGTCTGTGGTGGGTCTCTGAGGTTCATATTTGGCTCAAGGAGATCAGTCCCAGTCAGTTCTGATGGCTCCAGCTATTTTGGCCAATGGTTACCCTTCTGCTAATTCACTTGTGGAAGAAAAAAAAAAAAAAATAGAAAAAAAATAGAAATAAAAACATTGTTCTGTGGTTCTAAAATCCTCCTGTCCATTGAATTCATCACACACATACACATTGAGAATGGAATCCATCCATACTTCAGTATCATGAGTTTGGGTTAAGGAGCTGCATGGATGGGAAAGTTTTATAATCACATTCCCTGGACTAAAATTATGTGGTAAAGATCAGGTTAACCTGGGTACAGCTGCCTGCCAGAAAACACAGAAAATGCCTTAGGAAGCCAACCTTTCTGCTCCGCCTGAGCGTTCAAACACAGGATATGTGTGCATGTGTCTGTTCATGCACCGAGCGAAATGCGTACACATACAGGCATATATTTGACTCATTGAAATAAAGACATACATGCCTACACAATGACACCCAAATTCATTACCAGTGGTAATTTCATTGGCATCACTGTACCAATATACGGGATAGATTCAGCAGAAGCGAGGATCCATCGCTTGATTTTGTACTTACTTACTTACTTACTTATTTATTTATTGTAAGTATTTCACATTTGGACAAAACGCAGACCGAAATGCGTGGACTCTCACACCAGCAAAACTGAGGTTCCTGTCTTCGCTGACTCAGCTGCTGAGACTTCCTGTTGTCAATAAACGCGCTGGGCTTATACTGGTTGGATTCAGGGAAGGAACCTGGGTCAGCACTTTGAATCATCTTCCCACTTACGCGCTCTCTTTCCCTCCCTTTGTATTAATTGTAGAAGACCAGCCAGTGAAAACCTGCTTGCTGTGTACCCAAAGTGTGGAAGATGTTTGATGGCACCAAATGAACAACCAGAACTAGTAAAAAACATAGGAGCAGATGTTGCAAGTAGTTTCAATATTGGCACCTTATTACCACCTTGCAGTGTTGAAAGTCGGTTCCTTTTTTGTAATAAACTTTCTCCTAATATGCTTTCTACTAAAATTCTCATGCTCTTTATATTTTTTTATATATATATTTTTCCCCTTTAAACTGGTATGACTTTCTGTATTTTTTTTTTTTTTTTTACTACCGAAAGCCATTTACTTTATTAAATAGAAAGTAGATTTTATGGAAGCTGAAAGACTGAATAGATTCGAAACATATTTTGAACAGAAAGCAGTTTATGGGGATTTATTTGCTTAAAAATAGTAATATTTTTATTAGTACAAGAAAGAAAGGTGCATGGTTATTGCATCCTTTCACAAACGCTGGCATTTTTTGAGTTAATGATATTATTTTTGGTAAAAGGGAAAATATTAAATTAAATAACATAAAAAATCATTGCTAGTATGCTATAAAATAGTAACTCCCCACATTAAAGAGCACAGACCACCAGTAATTTATACAGACCATTGTGGTGGTCCACAAAATAAACATTTTGGGAGGAAAGCAGTAGGGTATCCTAATAGTTGTATGAAAAATGGTCCAACAGAAGTATTCTCCGCTGTTAAAGTCTTCATCAAATGGAAAAATTAAACGAGCCACAGCTTTGAAGCATGGCTTTTAGCAATGCAGAGAAATCTGTGCTTGCTGAAAGGGTACCAATACCTTCGCAGTTGCCTCAGAGCAAAATTCTTAATGGGACAGCTCTGGGGAATATTCTGAGTTGACTTTATGGGTTTGCCAGCATGATCTGAGATCCACTGAGATCTCAGATTTTAGCTGTTGCTTCAGAATTAGCTGGTTTCAAGACAGATCATGCAGCAATCAAGAATTTGCAATGCACAAAGTCTTTGAATTACCTGTGCTCACTAGAAATGCTTATTCCAGTTCTGTGCTCTACATGAAGACCATGTGCAGTCTGTAGATTAACATAAGCATTAAGCAGAAAGAATTCAGAGATAGTGGCTGTCAATCTATACAGAGACACTGAAAATCCTAAGAGATGCAAGACAATGTGATAGCAAGAAACAATGAGAAGTAAAAGCCCAAAAATCCGGGATGTGTGTGGAACTTGAAAGAGGGTGAGCAGCTAATTAGTACAGTTCCTAGGAGAATGATTAGAGTTAATGAGATGAAAAAAGAAAGATACAGATGGAAGATTGTTAAGACCTCTAAACACATGAGACCTTTAGGAGAAGTTTTCAGAAAGAGCAATGAGATGGCAAAAGATGGATGCTGAAGCTTCATGCTAAAAGGTCAGAGGGCCATAAGTGCAAATGTCATGGCAGAGGTCACATGCATGAAGAGGTATTCCCTTTCTCCCAAGATCACATTGACCTAATCCATTCTGATGACAGAAGGAATAAAGGCCTGGAAGCCCAAACTGATTTCTACATCCTACATTAAGTAGAAGCAAAAGTTAGGGCTTAAATCTTGCCAATGGAGAAGAGTGGATTAACCCTTTTTGCTTTGAAGCTATTTCAGATGTGCTCAAAAATAACTCCTATAGTCCCACACAGTCTCTGTCCTGGATCACAACACTGTGTGCTTCAACTCATGGATTGGGGTGCTCTCTTGGAGACCAGGCAGGTTGTTATCAACAAGCCCATGAAGGGACATTTATCTCTGCACTGTCACTCACTACAGAGCTATTTATCTCTGGACGGGCAGATACTGCCTCTTCTCACCTAGAGGGAGAGATGATAGTGGTGCTATCTCAGAGGCTTTACACCCAGCTCTGGCCCCAGTTAACATCCTCTCCTTGATAGGAGAGGAGGAGAAAGGGCCAAGGTGGAGCATAGACTCTAGTGCCAGATATAGCTAGCAAGGGAAATCAGGATGAGGGGGAAGCTGTAAGGTAAGATTGTTTGGGTGGTTCTCACAGGAAAGGGCTGCTTGTTAAATCCATATTTCACTCTCAGATGATGGTACTCATAGCCAGCAGGCTGTTTGTCCCCCTGGCATGATGGAGGTTGGTGGAGAATCGATGTGTTACAGAGATGGGCAGAGCAGATGAGCTTGAGGGCACTTTAAGCAGAAAGCTGCACATATCTATTAGACAGTGAAACAGAAGGAGAATAGTCAGGGACAATGATAGGTGCATGGGTGAGGTGTCTGAGAAGAACAGGTCTCAAAAGTGATGATAAATTGGAAATGAGTCAGGAACATGTAATTATTTACCAGATTTCTTGGATAAAGGTGCAATGCCAATTACTTTAACTTTTATTATGCCTTTGACCTCAAAAGCATCATTCACAGTTCTTCAGTATCTAGACATTGACAACTGTTTCTGCCAGGCTGACAAATTATAGAGTTCTTGGGTACCAGGCAGCCTTCCTAGACTATATTTGGTCATCTGAGGAACCAGTCAATGCCCCTTTCCCTCTCACAAATATATCTATACCTCAGTTAAGTAATCAATGCACATACCATGCAGACTGGTACTGAAGAGAAGATACAAGGAAGAGGGAAGGGAAATAAGACATCTGGGGTGGCAGACATTGATAATGGAGGGACAAAGTGTGATGTGAAAATGGTAAATCTGAGGTGGTCTACCTGAATTGTGCATGTATGGTTTCACCTGCAAGAACAAGAATAAGCTTATTTAACTGGCCCTTGTGCCAAGATCCTGAGGAGGAATCTGGAGAGTGCTATCGCCTTTTGCATAGTTCTCCCAATGCAGATTTGAGTATCTAAATAATTCTTCCTGGCTGAGTTACAAATGTTTAGCGGGCAGACAGAAGCATAATACACCAGCTCCACATCTGCCTCTCTCCACCTCCCCTTGTTTCCTGTATTAAATCCTCAGGAGCTGTGAACCTATGTCAGCAGTAGTAAGATTTCTTGCTACTTATCTCACGTTGCAGGAACATTGCAGTACCCAGTGGAAACCATGATTCTAGCCAAAATAACATTCATCACGTAAGTAAAAATTGGAAAAAGTGTATGAGATTTATATTTATTATTCCAGTAAATCTTCCTCCTCCTCTCAACATCTTTTGGTGTGCAATGACATACAACGCACCACTGCACATGATCTACTTAATAAGATCCATATTTATCCATCTTTCAGTTCTTTGATTTATGACCATGATACAGACAACATAGTATCTGAGAAAAGCTGACACAGGCACTTAAGTGGCCAAGGGACAAATCCAGATCTGGTGCAAACCTGTTTGATTCCATTGGAGTCAACAGAGCTACGTCAGTGTTCACTGCTTGTAGTCCTGCCTTTCCCAGCAAATCTGTGCAGCTGATTTGTCTCTTTTAATAGATTGGACAGACTGTTAGCAAACTGTAAAACACTGATTATTTTCCTGATTTAAATCACTTTATTAAATTTTCTAACCCAATACGATAGGCAAAATCTTCTAGTGTAGCTAGTTACTTGAAGAATCTCTCTTTTCTTTTCTTTCCTAGTACCAGCTTTGGGAATTATAAGAACAACAATTTCCCTCATTTTCTGAAAATCCAGTTTTCCCAAACACCTGAGGTTGGCAGACTGGAATCACTATATTCAAACGCTGTAAGTCATTGCATATTTGTGTCATCCAAGGAAATCTTTGCAGTGCATGGGAGTAAGAAGGGTAAGAGGCAGAGCAAAGGGAACTTCTGAAGGCGATAATATTATTTTGATCTTACCTGAAAAGAGAATCAGAAAATAAATACTAAAGTAATGTGACTTTCTTTCAGCTGGGCAAGTGAAAATAGAGAGTAAAGAGAGAGAATGAACTAGAAAAGCAAGAGATTTGGTGTGTGTATGTGTGTGTGCGTGCAAAAGTTTTCCACTAGAGGAGAGCTGTGTTGGTCTGAAATTCCAGTCCAAACGAACGCTCTCATAAATTAACTCATTTTTGTTTTTTCAAACATCAGTTAGACTCACCACAAGGTCTCGGTGCTGTGCCATTTCCAAACCACTTTGGGACTGTCAAACATAAATCATGGGGTGTGGAAGCACTGGAGGCAGAGAGTTATGATCTGGGCACAAGGTGCAAATTGCTTAGAGTTAGCGCCAGATTTCTTTTTTTTTTTTTCTTTTCTTCTTCTTTTTTTTTTTTTTCCTTTATACCACAAGGATTTTTTTATATTATTATTATTTTTATGCTTTGCTTTCTTTCACTCTCTTCTCCATTTTTTTTTTTTCAATTGTTTTTCATTTATTACTGTAATCTGTGAGAACTGACAAGAAACAATTAGCACAGCGCTGACAACAAAACAGACCTCTAATAGAGTTCTGCTCCAGGATGGCATTCACACTAAATTTCTACCCTGCTGAGGGACTATTTTCCCCTCTTTTCATTCTTATTTCCCTCCCTTTCCTTGTTTTATGTTCTCTGGCAGTGATGGTGGTCCCAGTCTCACCAAGAACACTTGGAAGGATAATGAATGAAAGTTTCTTTCAAGCAGCAGTGACTGCTGCCTTCAACATACGACTCCAGTAACCTGTGGTACATTGCATCTGATACTCACAGACAGCTACAGGTGGTTCATTTTGGGGGAAAAAGAACAACAGAAATTGATGATGAGAAAGATGTTCTTCATTATCAGAAATTCAGGCTCCTTTGAATTGCCAAAAATTGGGCAGCTCAAACCTAAGCAAATAAAGCAAAGGAATGGTCAAAAATACATGCTGAGTTTCTGCCTTTCTTGTCTCTCCAGTAATGATGTTGTACAACTGTAGAGGGAGAACACATTACTCTTGAACTATATTGATTAAACTGGAGTTCAGTAAATCTTCCTGACCTCATCTATACCTGCAGGATTCTTCTTCAAAATGACTGTTTCCATGCCAGGAAGTACGTACAGCTGGGTTACTCACTCTTGCTACTCCATTATCTGGCTTCAGTCATTCTGATATCTGCCTTGGAGTAAATAAGAAAAATTATTCTGGTTTATTCTCACTTCAGGTCTCTTGACATAAACAAGCCTGGAAACTGAAGCATGGAGATCCATCTTGCTGTGACTGAAGAGTGGACTACAGTCTTGCCAGCTTTCTTGCCCAAAGAAGCTCCTTGGTTGCTGATCTTCTGGCTTGTTACAACCTGCTCCACAGAGAAGAGGATGTTCAAGTAAATATCTCTAAGGTCCACTGATGTTGTACTGTAACTATTGCTGCCTTCCTTCATAAACCCACTTACAATTTTATTACCCACTTATCTGTTTATTTTAAAAGTGTAGTAGTCTTTAACTACACCATATTCATACTCTGAAGACTATGTGGTGGGAGTTTTCTTTCTTAAAGATGTTACTCTCTGCTTCAGGGGAAAGAACTTTGATTTTGATTAGGATTATCTGTGTGGCCAAAAGCTGAGCTAGTTCCTTTCTTTTGGCTCCAGAACTACCCTGTAGATAACGGTACAGATTTCCTCTTATTGTGAACCTAGAGAAGCCCAAGTGTTGAAGGGCAAAGATGAAGGAAAGCATGGACAAAGAGGGCATTCATTTGGCATGGGGTTTTATTTCACCTCTTGGTAGCATCTCATGTAAATCTTCCCACAGATTTCATTTGCAAAACTATAAATTGTAGTCAACAGTTGCCTGATTTGTGTTCCCCAGGAAGGGTCCTTTGTGCTCCTTGTACTATGCAGAACACATAAAATATACAAGAATTCCTGAAAACTGCTGACCCCTGCTTTCAAAATCATGGTTTTTCTGGTTTTTTTTTCTTCTTTTTTTCCAGATAGTCACTCTTAAAAACTATTCCTTTCCAAAACTGCTGCACTAGACCTTGCAGTCTCCTTCCCCCCCCTTCTCCTTTCTGTTTTTTCTTCTTTCTTTCTTTCTTCTTTCTTTCTTTCTTTCTTTCTTTCTTTCTTTTCTTTCTTCTTTCCTTTCTTCCTTTTCTTTCTTTCTCTTCCTTTCCTTTCCTTTCCTTTCCTTTCCTTTCCTTTCCTTTCCTTTCCTTTCCTTTCCTTTCCTTTCCTTTCCTTTCCTTTCCTTTCCTTTCCTTTCCTTTCCTTTCCTTTCCTTTCCTTTCCTTTCCTTTCCTTTCCTTTCCTTTCCTTTCCTTTCCTTTCCTTTCCTTCCCTTCCCTTCCCTTCCCTTCCCTTCCCTTCCCCTTCCCCTTCCCCTTCCCCTTCCCCTTCCCCTTCCCCTTCCCCTTCCCCTTCCCCTTCCCCTTCCCCTTCCCCTTCCCCTTCCCCTTCCCCTTCCCCTTCCCCTTCCCCTTCCCCTTCCCCTTCCCCTTCCCCTTCCCCTTCCCTTTCCTTTCCTTTCCTTTCCTTTCCTTTCCTTTCCTTTCCTTTCCTTTCCTTTCCTTTCCTCTTCTTTTCTTTTCCTTTTCTTTTCCTTTTCTTTTCTCCTTCTCCTCTCCTCCCCTCCCCTCCCCTCCCCTCCCCTCCCCTCCCCCCCTGCCCTCCCCTGTCAACATTTTTCTCTATGAGATCTCTTTCATAGCTGAATATTGAATATTTCATCTAAATTGAAATAAGACATATCCTGCATTTAGACGTGCTTCAATTAATGATTAATTTAACAATTTAATTGCTTGACAAGTGTTTTGCACTTGCAGCACACATGCTACTGCACTGCAATTTTGCCCTTGGCTGTTTTTCAGTTGGAAATGAGTGACTTAATTTCTGTACAGATCTCGCTTGTACTGGGGAAAAAGGAAGAATGCTGTGGAACAGACATATAGAGCTAGCCACCCTCTTTCCAACTATTTCCCTTTCCTACCTTTGCAGCATTCTCCCCCATAAACCAGAAAGAATATTTTTGATGATGCCTGAGAAAGCAACCAGTGAGATGGCAAATAAATTGATATTCTCAATGTAGGAGACTGCCAATACATTGTATTGTAATCTTCAGGTGGCTGCATAAACTACAATGGATAAACTTCAGTAGGTCAAGTGATCTCTCAGGAAATTGAGTGATAGAGAGAAAATTACATAAGCAGAAGCCAACTTCGGCTGTCAAGCAATTGCATTCTAATGAATGGTTGATGTAAAAAGAATCATTAGTGTGGAGGGATTTCTTCCTTTAATAAAAGGTAATCTAATAAAACCTGCCAGCTTGTTTTCTTTCACACTTGAGTGTCCCACGTTGAGAAAGGTTTCAAGCTGAAACTGTACTGAGCAAAGCATAAACAGCATTCTTCAGGAAGAAGTTCAGCTGGTTTAAGAGCACTTAGTGGTCTCAGAAGGAATATATAATGAGGAATTTGCATAGAGGAGATGGAATGTTAGATTTTTCATATCAACATTCGAAGTCTCATTTAGAGAGGGTCTGAGCCATGAAACTCAGATCTGTTTGTATCTGCAATTTCTTATGAACTCCGAGCTGTGTGTTTTACTTGGTCTCTTACATGGCACATGAACCCACATAAAAATAAAGAACAATGTCCTCTTAGGGAAAAAACTGGTGTTCAGCATTAGAAGTATGCGAGATGGCATCATGGAAATTCAAGCCCTATGTCTTATGCCTGTATCATCAGGATATCTTTCTAACTGCTGTCACAGAAGCCCTCTGAAAAAGGGAAAATAGGATACAAGGACATTGCTCACAGATATTTGTCCGACGCGCTGTCAATTATCACCAGGGATGGAGGCACCTCAGCTTCCTAACCCGTTTGAAGCAATCTGCAAAATTGTTCACACGTGCTTAGATGGATTTCTGCATTCTTTCTGCCACAAAATTGACTCTTCTTTACTTGTGATTCACCATAATGTTCAGAAGCATTTCTTCTGAAACGCTACGTAACCACTTTCTGACCATCCCATATTTGAACCCCTGCCTATCCACACTACCCTGTATTGAACATTCCTGAATAAGATTCTATGTATTTCTGAGAAAATTACAAGATTATTACAATTTCAAACTGATTCTCCATTCTCACTGCTATGCAAAATTCGAACCAATGTACTCTTTGTTCCACTCTTTGAATTTTTAATAGTGATAATTCATCACCATTCATTATTCATTGTCAGAATTTTTCCCTACAGAACATGCTTAAGACATATTTCCATTTGTACCTACTTTGTCAGTAGGTTTTCCAGCAAGTTTTGTCTCTATCCCGTGGTAGTTTAATCTATACTATGTTTGCCTAGTTTATTTCTGAGAATGTCATACGAGACAGTGTTAAAAGCTGTAATAAAATCGATGTATACATTGGCAGCTATTGCTCCTCCTGTAGCTACAAACTGTTACTGTCAACTGAAAGACATAGATTTTGTAAAATTTTTCTTCTTCTTCTTTTTTTTTTTTTTTTTTTGCCTTTTTTCTTGGTCTTTTTTGACTTTGTCTCTGTGGGCATCTGGGCTCTTTTTGCACACCCACAGAAACTTGGACTTTACTCCTTATTTTTCTGTGAACGTTCTGCATTTGAAACAAATTAAGATCCTAAGATTTAGCTAGCTTGGCCTCTATTTGTACATTCTATCTTTCCTCTTCATCAGTATAATTTGCTTTACAGTTTTACCTCTGTTTATTTATGAAACAGTAAGCCTTTTTCTTTATTACTCTTTTACTCTTTTTTTCTCCATAGATCACCTTCAAGAAGATTGTATCAGCAACATATCTTAATGTATTCACAAGTACTTTCATAAAAATCACTTTTCACCTTATAGTGGCCTCAAACAGCTGTGAGATAAGAACTCAAATGATGGAGCAAACTTCAAGTTCAGACCCCACAATTCATGAATAACCTACTTTACTACACAGTGGGAAAAAAACCTTGACAAACTCATTGTCATGCCAGAGGACAAAACTTCCAAAGCAAACAAAAAATGATGAACAGAAAGGGAAAGACAGAGAAAAAAAGGAATTAATAGAACCCCCACCCCAAAAAAGACAAATGACCAGGACAGTCTCAAAAATGAGGTCTAATGCCCAAATCCTTGATCTACTTGGGAGAAGAACTGAAGAAAGTCCACCATTTTTGAAGAACAATTTGAGCACATATCTCCCACAGGCAGTGTTTTAAATTACTAAATACTTAAAAAAAAACAAACAAACAAACAAAAAAACAAAACATTTTCATTATCTGCAAGAACTTTTCCCCAAATTACTTCATTTTATTTCCTTCCCCTTCAAAATACTCCAAAGAAATTTTAACTGATACTGATCCACTGCATTTCTTTATTTTTAAAAAATATTTTTTTCTAGACATTAATATCTTCTTAAAAATAAACATGAAAATAAGCAAAAATAATGATGGAAAAATTAACTTTAAGCCTTCCGGATTTTAATTCCAGATCAATTTCAGGATTATACAACTTATTTGTATAATATGGTTGGACTGAGTGATCTTGTGGGTCTTTTCCAACCTTGGTGATTCTATGATTCTATGATTCCATGATTCTATGATTCTATTTTGCTTTATTTATTTTATTTTATTTTGTTTTGCTTTATTTTATTTTTGCATTTCTCTCCTGTCTTTTCTATTGGCATTGAAAGCAGCTATAGGCAGAGAAAATGTGTTCCTGTCCACTGCTGAATTCTCAGCTTCTATTCTTAATCTGAAGGATTAATTATTATTATTATTATTTTTTTTTTTTTTAATGCAGAAAACTTTAAGGTCTCACAATGAAAAGATGAATGACATTACTAAGTCATACATTTACTATGTACTAGATCTATTTTCAGTTCAACTTTTCTTTTTTTTTTTTTTTCCATTTCATACCAACAGGTCCTTTCTCTCTCCCTGCCAAAAAGTCTTCGTAGCAAATTGAATTGTTAGGTTAATTCGTTACTATAATTATTTTGTTCCATTTTATGCTATAAGCTCGCAACAACTGAAACTGCAAGACCTGGTAATAAGGATTCTTCTTCTTCTTCTTTTTTTTTTAATGAGAAAGTTAACCATATGCTCAGCCCTACAAGGAAAATGGTTGTGCTGTAATCAACAGATTCATCACTTGGGCTCATATTTCATTGTGATATTTGCTTTTTCAATACTTTTACAAATTTGTTGAAATGTCACATTGTTTGGGGTGTTTACATTCAAAACAGGTGGCACCCTGACTTCATCAGGCCCTATCCCAATATTGTAAATGTCCAGTAGTAGTAACGATGAGCTGGGAGGGCATTAATTGCCTTCAATTTCATCTTCCAGTGATTAATTACTGATGTTGCCAGTGCAGGTGTCAGAGCTGAAGGGACACCTGCTCTTTCTCAACAGTAAGTTCTTTCAAATATTAGACTCCCCATAGTGCCAACAGGGTCTTGTGTGCTCCTCTTGCTTCTTGCGTGACTGATGGTCATGTAAATAGTTGAGATCCTGAAACAGATCTTCTTGTTGATGTTTGGGAAAAACAACTGTGGGTAGGTCATCAGGCTTCGTGTTATGAAAACCACAAAAGAGGGCAGAGGAGAAAGAGAGGAAGAGAAAAAGAAGAATTTGGAAAAAGAATAAAGAGAGAGCGCTTCACACTTTGTCATTCCTTAGATGGCAGAGGTGTTTTGTCAAATAAGGCAAAGACGGCTGATTTACAACTTGCTTTTTTTTTTCTCTTCTTCTCCAGAGACTACACACGTATCATTTTCCTTTGGAGATCATTCTCCTTCAGTTCTTCTCAAACCCTAGTTGCTCCAAGATGTCACAGTCCTGGATATTTTTTAAGCTAAAGAAACCACAAGATGTCCTTTAAAGTTTGCTTTCTTTTTCATGCTAATGTTTTTTAAGTGGTTGACTGACAGTAGACCACATATACATAGCCATGAATGGGATTTTCAAAGGAAATAGTATAACTAATTGATGTTGGATATAAGTGGGTTTTAGGCACACACTCTACTAGAATTAGCTGGAAAACCTCACTGTAATTCTTCAGGCTCAGTGGGTGGGATTTTCAAGGAACAGTTACCTAACTGTGGAAGTTTGGTAACTAAAAAGTGGAGCTGACATTCCAGCTTTATCATTTCCAAAACATTCAGAACCATTTCTTTATGACTCTTTGCAAATTGAATTCATTTTCTTTGTGTCTCTTGAATTACGGGAATTGTTATGTGTATGGAAGGTAGAAATGAAAGTCTTTAGCTCAACACCTTCAAATCAGGAGCAACCAAATGATAACCACTGCTAGATCAAGTTTTATCTAGATTCTAAACAATTCTTAAAAATCACTGGGAATGGAGATTCCTCAATTTTTTTCAAGCCACCTTTTCCACTTTCAAGCTAAAGTCTATTGCTATATGTAAACCAAATGTAGTGGTCCTCACTTGATTTCCATCTAACACTACCAAGAAATGTCACTATTTTCATTGAATAAGAATTATGCAGAGATGAAGTACAAAGATTTTCTGAATGATACTTTATGCTCCTTTGCAGCCTGTGGCCATGTGAGTTAGGGAAAGTTATGGAATATATTAAAATTATGTTAGGCTACAAGTAAGAATTTTTTTGTTTTTCAAACAATTATAGATATTTAAAAACCAAGGTTTTGGTGGACCATATTCATTAATTATGATAAAAAATATATTATATTTGTAGTAGGAGTTAAGACATGTGCCTCAGACATTTGGAATGTTACTCAAGATCACTGTTATCTCGCAGTTGCTCTACTGAGGAATGAAAGTGAGCACCTCCTCATGTGTCCATGTATATACACAGAGGGTGGAGCAAAAGCTGCTCCAAAATGGGGATTTTACAACTAGTTCTTCATGCCATATACCCAAATGGTTTGATTTCTATGTGTCCCATGATAATATACTAAAACAGCCCTTGTTCAGACACATTTCCCTGAGTTTCTCAAAATAATATGTGTAGGTGATGAAAAACAGATATTTTGCAAAGTCTTAGTCTGTCAGTTTTTCCCTGAATGTCCAAAACCTAATAGGGAAAAAGACAAGCAAACATATGTCACTCTGGATTTCCAGATATATACCTGTGGGAGCATACTTGTGGGAGCATCACAAAGCAATCTATTTGCTTATTTAGTTTCACTCAAAAAAAACCTCTTTTTCTTTTTCTTTTCTTTTTCTTCTTCTTTTTCTTTTTTTTTTTTCTTTTTCTTTTTCTTTTTTTCTTTAAGTTTGACTTAAAATGCACTTCAATACTTCACATGTCACTCTCCATGGCTATGTTACTCAAGGCTTGTGCTAGGAATGGGAAAATAATTAAATGTCATACTGTTATTTTTGTATTGGGTGGGGCTGAGGAAGGTCAACTTCACAAACATTCATGGGAGTAACTGCAAAAATGATGCTAAGGAAAATCTCTACTTATTATCAAACATAAAGAAAGACCACTGCAGTTCAGACAAAATAGGCTACTGAACAGACCTGTGAAATGATACATTTCTTGGCACATCTTTTGGTCAATGTAGGACAGCTGCTGTTATATGAACTAGGAATTATTAGTTATAATGACTAGATCTAAAAAGTTGAAAGTGGAGACATCTTTGTTCTCCTGAATCTGGAATCTGGTCTTGACCTTCCTTAGTCTTACTGCAAGCAAAGATATAAGCACGCACTATTTTCTTCTACACCATAATTTCTCTAAGAAGGATCCATTAAAGAATACCCGCACAACTGATGAAGTAGATGGTTGATGACATTGCAAGGCCACTCTAGATTATCTTTGAAAGGTTGTGGTGATTAGGAGAGATTCTTGAGGACTAGAAGAAAGCAAGTGTCACTTCTAATTTGAAGAAGTTGTTGTTTTGTGTTTTTCTACATAATTTTAGGAAAATATCCTTACCCCACTCCAATTGACCACAGACCGCTTCTTGTAGCCATTTGTACCAGTTGGAATTAAGATACAAAACATGAGACACAAACATTACGACAAAGTAAATGATGAAGTCTTTATCCTGAGATAAGCCATTCACTTCTCTCCACTTTGAAAGATTGGGGTAAAATTCAATTTAGACACCAATATACAGGCAGCTCAGATGTTCTTAAGTCTCCACTGACTACACTGATGGAAATGAGAAAGGAAGAAAGGAAGAAAAGAGAAGATTAACTTTCTTAAATTCCACCATTTTAGACACTACAGGGCATCATACTTGCCTCTTTAGACACTACAGGGCATCATACTTGCCTCTTCACAGGAACAGATCTTTGTGTCCCATGTCATGCCTACCAATTCAGATTAAATGTCTTGATCAAAGTGCATTGGATGTCTACATCTGACATCCATCAAATAAGGCACATGAATTGCCTATATTTAGACAACTGAATCCTGCTTCTTATTGCCAATAGTTATAAAGAGAAATCCAGACATCCAGCACGTGTAGATTTTTACCTGTTAATACCTGAATGTATGTATCTTAAACCACACACTTATTGATCTAAATTCTATGAAAGCATTAAAAGGTCCATAAAATGACGCAGTAAAAAACTTAAAGGGCTTCTACTTATGTAGTATTTTGTTTGAAAAAAATGTGAATGACCTGGATTCAGGGATAACTATTTTTTTCATATAAAACAGTTGCTGAATACTTCTTTGATGAAACAAACAAAATTTTAACCTAGAAAAAAAAAAGGGGGGGGGAGGGAAACGTTTACTTAAGACTGGATGTCTGCCTAATGTTTCTTCCAATCTGAATTATTCTCTGATCCTAAAATTTTGGTCAAAACCAACCAAACCAAACCCCAGCATTTTTCACACGGAAAGGACAGGCTTGAGCTTCAATTTTTCTTTAGAAAATGTTTTCCAGAGGGACACTTAAGGAAAAGAAAAACTGATGTGTTCTTTATTTTTATATTTTACCCAAAGAAAGCTGCTCTCATTTTTCCAGCAGCTCTTCTCCAAACACTCTGGAGTGTCTAAATAAGAACAAATGTCAAGGATTTCCAGTTAGATCACCACACAGTAGACCAGCACTTTATCTACTAAACAGAGATATAAAGAGAGAAATATCTAATATTTCCAGGAGATGTGACAGCTAAATATCTTTAAGCAGTCTTTACATTGTGTTTCTGCCTGTCCCAGAGAGATGCAGTTTTGAAGCCAGAAGGGAATATTCTGGCCATTTAGTTTTGTCTCTTGCAGAAAAACTCCTTTCCTGCCCTTCTTAACTTGGCTCTCATTGTCTACTCCCTGCATGCCTCATCTCTCCTTTGAACAGTCGTTGCCTTTGAAGACACACCCAAGATTAGTTATCACCATTTCACTCCTACAGCACTCAATTTTTTAAGTAAACTACATATGTCCCCAGTGTCAGACTCATTGGAAAGTCTTCCAAGATGGTCATAGCCATACACAGGCCCTGAGCACTTATACAAAACCACCTCCATTCTTATTTTGTTATTGTGGGGTTGCGCTGGTTGGGATAACTGGCCACCACCTAGTTTTATGGATGTTGTTTGCTGTTATTTCTCACTCAGAAGAGCTTATGATTGATACTGCAACGGGAATTATCATAAATGACTTATCATCAATGCATCTTCCCAAGAAAAAAGACAATTGGTAATGTTCAAATAGCTCATTACTTATATTGCAATTGGATCTAAAGGCCTTAATCGGGAGCAGGGTCCTCCTTTTCAAGGTATTGAACAAACATTGTGGAAGAGAGAGTCTCACTTTAGGTAGCTTACAACTGGATAATAAATGATGGGGATGGATATTAAAAATTACATAGTGGTTAAACTTTCACAATCACAAATTTTTAAAATTGAAGTTTAGAAACTTCTCTCATGCTTCTATCTTTATCCAGTGGTTCATGGTATCAAACCCAACGTCTTGTCTGTCTTATCTCAGAAACATACGATCATAGAACACCTCAGCTGGAAGCAGTAAATCCCACATGAATTTGAGGCTGGTTGGGAGTATATTGTTTCCACAGTCATGGTCCACCAACTCAGGGCTCATTAGTATTTAAGACAGAGGCAAAAGAGGCATTAAACTCTGTTTTGTCTGTGTTCCAATTTGTGAAACGACCATCCCCATACATTAACAACCAGTGTTATCAGTGGTCCTCCATTCAATGTAAACATACTTTTAAAAGTCCTTTCCATTGTCCCCCACAGTATCGATCAGCTTCAACTTTAACTGAGATTTAGCCATAGACATTTTCTCTTCACACTTCTTCCTTGTTGCCCAACCTCACTTCCAGTGGCCGTAAATTTTCTTTTTCCACCTATACTTTAGAAATCCCTGTTCAAGCAAACTGACCTTCTCTGCTCTGCCTTCATGACTTCCAGAAAAGAAAAGAAAAGGAAAAGAAAAGGAAAAGAAAAGAAAAGAAAAGAAAAGAAAAGAAAAGAAAAGAAAAGAAAAGAAAAGAAAAGAAAAGAAAAGAAAAGAAAAGAAAAGAAAAGAGAAAAGAAAAGAAAAGAGAAAAGAAAAGAAAAGAAAAGAAAAGAAAAGAAAAGAAAAGAAAAGAAAAGAAAAGAAAAGAAAAGAAAAGAAAAGAAAAGAAAAGAAAAGAAAAGAAAAGAAAAGAGGAAAGAAAAGAAAAGAAAAGGAAAGAAAAGAAAAGAAGAGGAAAGAAAAAAGAATATTGTACAAAGAGAGGGGGAAAAGAAAGGAAAAAGTAGGTTGATTGCCCACGTTTAGGGAAAACGAACAATAGTGATCTTGAAGAAGGTTGATTTTTGGGGCTTGTCAAGTTTGGAGTAGCTCTTAAGAAATGTTATTATTACAACACGAACAGACTTTGCCCATCTGACTTCTAGTACCCAGCCAATGCCAACTGGCATGGACTGGAAAGAAATCTGAGTCAGAGAAACACTTTATTTAATACACTACATTAAACGTGGTTTCCCTTGGACTGAGAAACTACACCATGAAATGTGCCATTCGATGAATCTTCTGCGATGAAAAACACATGTAAGCCAGCAAAGCGAAAAGGGCTTTATTTTTGATGGGTTATAAATTCTGTCTGTTTCTGCCCTTCAGGCAAGGGGAGTTTTCATCACCATGTTGCTCCTGTGGATGGGGAAGCTTGGACGGGAAGGAAAACTTTATGGAAGCATGGCTGCTTGGGTCACAGGAACTTAGTTTCTAAAGCATGGTTCACTGTGTCCAGAAAGAAAGGAAAAAGAAATCTGTGTTATTCCTCCTGCTGTCCTCCATCTGCATTTCACAGCACCTTATATAGAAGGGATTCTCAAAACATTAATTCCAAGGTGATATATTCAGGTGGTGTGTTCACAAATAATAAACGCCAGAAAGTCATACAAATCCCATCCCCAGAAGTTCTGAATCTTTCAACACTATGCCCACGCTTGCACTGTTCCTCAAAGCAGAGAACACTGTGCTCAGCTCTGCCCTACAAGGATTTAAGACTTGTCCAAAATTCCAAGAAAGATACGAGTTGAGATGCTAGTTTCCTTGACCAGATAGTAATACAGAAGCAACTAGCTCCTTATCTCCGCACAGACCACTGGTCACAGAATGTCATTCAGGTCAGCTAGGATTACTCAAAGACTTAAAGAATCACAGAATACCCTAAGTTGGAAAAGACTAACGAGCCCAACCCCCAGCTCCACACAGGACTACTCAAATTCAATGTCTGAGAGTGGTGTCCCAGTGGTCCTGAGCTCTGGCAATTTGAGGTTGTGCCCACCACCCTCTGGGGCAAAACCTGACCCACCTGACCCTCTCCTAATGCAGCTCCATACCATTGCCTGAAGCCCTGTCACTGTTACGAGAAAGCAGAGCTCAGCACTGCCCCTCAACCCCCTGTGAAGATGTGCAGTCCACCATGAGGAGCTGTATGGCCATGAGAGGCTGTATGGCCATGAGGGGCTGTAGGGCCATAAGGGGCTGTAGGGCCAGGAGTCCTTTGCTCAGCCTCCTCTGCTCTGGGTTGTACAAACCAAGGGACCTCAGCCACCCCTACCCCATCTTGTCCTCCAGACTCTTCTCCATCCTTATAGCCCTCCTCTGTATTCTCTCCTTAGTTTTGTGTCCTTCTTACGCTGTGTCATCTAAATTGAATATGATGTTCAAAGTGAGGCCACACCAGTGCAGAATACTGCACATGTGTGTATCTGTTCACTTGGTCATCAGTGAGCTACTGGATTCTGACAAGTGGTGGTTTAATGAGATCATCCCACTAAAAACGAAATTGTTTCATCAGAATAAAGGACCAGTCTGTAACTTTTCACAGTAAATATTTATGGGGGGAAATTTGAAAATTTCCCTTTCTAGACAACATCCTGAAATGAAATAGAACATTTTTGGTTTAATTACAAACATTTGCCTTTTAAAATGCCTTCTTATTAAAGAATACACTTAAGTTTCTTCAAATAGAAATTTTAATACGAGGCATCATTTCCAACCAAACTTTCTAAAGTCAAAATGAAAGAAAATCCATTATTTAGCTTTGAAAGCTAGCTTTTGTGTGGATAATTATAGCTTAGATTAAGGAAATCTGACTTGTCATCTCTAAACCACCAACAGTCTTACGGCCATGGTGAGTGGTTTGCAGCTTGTCACTCATTTTTATTACCTCACTGGCATTTTTCTCAATTAAATGTCAGTAATAAGGATGTCTGTTAGTCAAAGAGAAATTGTGAATACTGACAGCAAGATGAAAAGTTTGGGATTCATTGAGTGAAGGGTGGTATAAATTTTGGCATGCAAATAGACTCATACATATGGACGTGCACACATATAAAAACATACAACATCTATTAAAGAATTTTGCAATGAGTGTAACTTAAATAAAATGTAGTTTTATCTTGACCTTAAAAAAAATGACTGTCTTGCCTTATTCCCTCAGTTTCTAGCTCCTGAAAATCTCAGTGAGGTTTACATACACAAGCATTGGTGCAATCCCAGACTTGCAGTTTGAGGCTCAAAGACACTTTTAAAATATTTTGCTTGTCAAAAAATGATGCTATCAGCCTAATTCACAAAATGGGTACATTGACCACTAAGAAATGTTAAATACTTCAGAAGTGTGGGATGGGATGACAAGTATCTAATACAGACAGCCTTGCATATCTAAAATTGCTGAGGATCTAGTTCAGAAGCTTTCTCCACTTTTCCATTGGATTGGAAAGCCAAAAGATGCAGAGCTGATAGAAGAAACATTTCCACAGTCTTTGCAATTGATAAAAGTATTTGGATGAGCACGTCCCAAACAGTTGCATGTTATCCATGCCTCTAATTTAATCCACATAAAATACAGTGTGTGGCTGAAACTCTTGCCAGACAAATACATATATGATTTCAGGTTCATACTGTCTGGTTATGAGCTACAGACAGCAGTGTGACCTGCTTTTACCAAGGCTGGTGCCAAAACTGCCTTTCCACTTCCTGATGTGCCAAGGTTCCTTTGTATTGTATGTCAAAGCAACATAGAGCCTTCCCTTCATAGTATTATTAATACACCCACGAGGAGGATCCAACCTCTTGCAATCTGATGGGGGGTATGCTGAGCCTGGCTGGAGACATGTAGAAGAGGCTTCCTGTTCTGGTCTGGGCTGCATCCATTACACACAATATGTCAGGAAAAGAGGAGAGAGTGTAAAAAAATAATGGAAGAATGAGAGAGGATCTTTCAGGCAACAGAGACCTCATACAAAATAATTATAGAAGAAAAATTGGCTTCTTGCACAGCTATTTAACTGCTGTGGGAAGAACATGCCAACTTGGGTGGGATACTGCAAAGCCCTTTTTACTCTTGGATGTATAAAGACAGGGTAGGCTAAGCAAGCCTTTAATCACAGAATCACAGAATCACAGAATCACTAAGGTTGGAAAAGACCTATAATCCAAAAGAGACTTCAAATGTTCTACTGTGACAACGACCATCCTGTCTGCTATATGAAGGACCAAACTGGAAAAGCTTGAAGAACAACACCTGAACTGGGTGCTAGGACTGTACTCATCTCCTGACCTTCACAACACACAGCAGAATGCAATATATTCTCTCTTTGGTTCAGATAGTGCACATAAATTACAGCTACGTGAAAGAAATGCACCAACAGAAGTTGTTCATAGAGGTCTGTCTGGTATCTACTGATACAGTCTAAGAGTGAACAACACCACTGCTTCTCTCTCTATGACTGATGAATTAAAAATGTGATGTTTGAGTTGTCTCAAAGGAGCTGAAAACGAGGACTCCGTTAAAATTTAAGCAGTTAAAATGCAGACCTCTACATTCCAACTTGGGCACAGATTGCCTTTATATGTTTTAGAGAGAGTAAGCACCTCAGTTGATTAGATATATGCTTAGTTTGGGATTAGACATGTCCCACCTTAAGAGCTACAGACAAAAGAGCCCTATGTTTAGAATTTTAGTATGTGTCTAAATACTATGCATTGGATAATTCATTATTTACTGCAGCCTGAGCTCCAGATTCCAGGTGTTATTCCATGAAATCTGCAAAGCCCCTCCTCACTATGTCAGAAGTGAGTTTAGTGATTGTGGAGCTGATTTGTTTTTTGTTTGTTTGTTTGTTTGCTTTTGGTTTTACCTCTTTCTTATTTTTTTTTTCTCATCTCTATTAGTGTAATTAGCAGTGCAAATCATGACAAGTGTTCCTGGTTCTAAAATATTGTGGCTGCACCCAAAATGCTAAATGGAAATGGTCTTTGTCTCTTGATGCCTTCTGAATGATGTCCAAGAATTATTCTTGTCTGGCTTTAAATTACACCAGAGTCCTCTCTAAGAGCACAGATAATTTGTCCTCATGCACAGAAATGCTCTTTGGTGCTGTTTGTGATGTTTCATCATCATACCCAATGTTATTTTATCAGATATCGAAGCAGGCCTTGATTACCTGCCCCAACAGTGATTGACAGTCTGAGATAATTAAGTGAGGGTAAACAACTCTACATAATTACAGAAGTGGAAAAGCAGGACCATGAAACAGCAAGGGGTGATTTTTTCACAGTGCTGCATGTGTTGAGACAAGCTCCTAGTCTCGAAAGAATGACAGTTTTTGAGTTCTCAAGAAATGCTTCTGAAGTTTGCACAGCCTGCTTGGCAGGCAGGCTCACCTCATGCCTGGTGACATGGAAATTAGAGCATGTCTACCACTTATTTCAAGTCAGGATAGCATTGCTCCAGTTCTCCCAGAAGTAAAGAAGAAAAGCTAGTCTCATTACCCCAACCAGAAAGAAGGAGCCACTGAGAAACTGACATGACTTGCACAAGATTGTCCAGCTGATATGTTCAAACCGATGTATTCAAATAATAAAATTTATGATCTACATTTTGCATACTACCAAATTCAAGTAAGATGATATGGGAACAATGGGATCTCTAAGCAAGTATTTCTGAGACTGTGGGAGTATATCCATGACTCTCAGGGCTGCTGTAACACCTCTCGTTACAGAATAGTAGAGCTTTGTTGAGGTTTAGCCACAAGCAATCTCTGGGGTGTTTTGCATTTCTGTTAATACGTCCCTTGCTAACACAGAAATAGAGAATGAGTGGCATAAGAGGCATTTTTGCCAGCTTTACACTCCTCCCATCCGTTGCAAGCTATTCTTGGAGGTATTAATGCAGCCAAGACTCAGTTCTTCTGTACTGGCTAAATAATGCAAAAAAGACTTAGATGTATCAGAGACTATGGCTTCAGGAACTTTATCTCCCAAAGCAGTGTCTGCATCACTGCATGGGGCAGCCCCCAGGACTTCTGATATCTGCAGTTGAATTTGGTTTAGTGCAAACTTGAAGAAGCAGCAGCTGCATTTACCTGAACTTTCTTTCTCGCAAAAGGATTCTGTTTAAAATGCTGACTAATCCACTAGACAGTGAGCTCCTGAAGGCTATTTTAAGAATATAATCATTTACTTAGTGAAACTTTTTCCATTGTGAGAACCATCACCCTCTTTTAGCCCTACAGAAAAATGCACCTTAAACAGAACCCCTTTCTGCAGAACAAGAATCAGAAGATAATGTCATCATCACGTAAAAAATAAATCTTCCTTCAGGGAGAATCTGCAAAGGAAAACCAATAGCCAAGCATTCTCCCAGGGAAAGGAGGTGTACGTGCTGATAGGTGGGAGAAATCTTGTTAGGAAAGTGTGAGTCTTCGTGCTAATTTTGGGGGTTTGTTGAGCCTTCCCAGCTCAGCTGAAGCTGCAGGAAATTTGAAGGAAGCATGAATCTCTACAGGCTGAGCTGGATTGAATCTGGAGATCTGTATCTCTCCTTTCACTTTAGAGAGATACTGATACAACTGAAGCTTTCAAGTTTGGGCATTATATTTAGGTGACACTAATTTGGTTCTTGTAGATTGATATTTCAGAATTTCAGCACTGTTTCAAGAACAACTCTTCCCAACTTCATCAACTGCTAAGAGCTCTCAGTGCCTCTGCAAAGTAAATACTGTTGTGTTTTTTTAGCAAGACTCTAACTTTGAACTTAAGTCAGTTACACCAGAACTTACACCACGATTCTAGGTACAGATGGGGGAAAATGTAATTTCTTGGTAGCTGCAATTTTAAATTATTTTCTCCTTTCTTTGTTTGAACTCTGTATACTTCTTAGTTACTGGAAAAATATGAGTTTTATTGCAATAGCCTTCACTAAAACTCTGTATGTAGATCAGCTCTGCTGCCTGAATATGTCAGAAATTCTGTGACCAAGGAGGGAAAGCTCTGATCATATAATAAAAGACTTTGTTGTAGCCTGTAAGCATTAAAGCACAAATGCTGTGCAGGCAACATCAATAAAGATATTTATCAGCCTTTGAAGGTTAAGCCATGAGTCCTTCTCCCTGGGCTTACCAAGCTGCCCATCTATGTCATGTCTAAAGTGCAGGATTTACACACTCCAAGGTGTGACCTAAAGTCTCTGTCCTCACATCACAATTTATGATCTATGTCCTCATTTCCTTTTCATAGAAACAAGGGGATGTGGCTTATATTTCATCTCTGTAAGCAACAGGGATGCAATCGTGACACACATCCTGGTGTAGGAACAGAAATTGAAGCTCAAGGCCAAGTCAGGTAGAGCACCTCAGATACCACTGCTAAAAAATATGGATCAAGACCCTCAGTTTTTCACTCACTGCCTCAATTTACCTGGAAAATGGGAGCCTTTTTCTTGTTTCTGTACTTGGTATTCATACCTGTATCTTACATTTTGAGCCTGCAGACTTGCTGCTCTGTTGTTTTATGATAACCTCATCCTGCCAAATTAAGTTGTATCATTTTGGTGGAATGGTTTTCACTCCACCTCAACCCAATGGGAGATACCTTCTGGGTGGGCTGCTTACGTGGGGTTTTCTGCACAACTCCCTGGTCTCAGAAGGCTCCAACATGCCAGTCCGTGTGTAACAAATATCACCAGAGAAAAGAGAAAATGAAAACACATTATCTTCAAAAATAGACATTTTAAAAGCAATATTGGCCTATACAGGGAGTGTAATGTAAGAAGTGGGTGTAACACATAGGAAGTGATAAATAAAAATTAAATTAAGTCAGTTGGGTGTGTTAGTCCCAAACCTTAAACAAACATGTGAGGTTGCTGGAATTCAGTCACCTTTCACGTTGCTTCAGCACAGGATCTTTGGGATACTGAAGCCAAGCAGGCACACAACAAAGTTTGCTCTACCTTAAGAAAATCTAGAAAGCTTTCCAGAATTTTGCTTCATGTCTCTTAACAAGCTTCAAAGGAATATCCAGGAATAACAAGCCTTACAAATAAGAAATACTTAAAAATTCAATGCTTACATAAAGCAGAGTGAACCAATTAATTTATTCTTCTTTTATGACACTAGACCTGTTCTTCACCTCCTCTACCTAGAGAATGCACTTGTGCACCTCTAATGCAGCAGTATTTTAGTCACTTAAATGTGGAAGGGCAGAAGTAAATGTCAGCATTACCTTCCAATCTTTTTCTTTCTGCTATCTTTTTGGTAAGTGTGTCATGTACTTCTTTATCGAGGCCTGGTGCTCCATGAATTAATGAATGGTTCATTAGAATTCTAGCTGGGGAGCATTAGCTCATTTTGTAGCAATCTGGTTTGAGTTCTAGAGGTTACTTGTTCAGTTCCTGGAGTGTCAGCAGAAATGGTAGCTGTCAATCTGTTTACACTATTGCAAGCTTGAAAAGCTCTAGCATTTTGCCAAGACAGGAGAGAAGCAGATCTTTCATTTGTCAACTTTCACAACTCAGAAAATGAACTTGCTATCACAACATTAAAAAAAAATTAGTAAACTGGCAACAGTGGAAGCCAATTAATTCTTGCCTTTTGTTTGATGAAGTTGTTAAACAAAATGCAAAATATTGTCACAAAGATTTGAGTTAGTAGGTTGGGTAGAGAATGATTATTCATAAGTATATCAAGAGTTTTCTTTGTTCTTTTTCATTATATTTCCAAACTTCAAAAAAATTATAAATCCCCCTTGACATTTTAGCTACGGTTTACCTTCATATTGCATTCTTTCTTACATGGAGTTAGAGAAAGAAAAAATTCACAAATTCTATACAGATCATGAAGCCTTAATAAGATTTTGTGGCCTTTGTGAAACATCCCTGCATAAGCACACTTTGCAAGCCTGAATGAGCTGCCCAGGGAGGTGATGGAGTCACCGACCCTGCAGGTATTCAAGGAACACCTGGATTTTGTGTTGAGGGACATGGTTTAGTGAGTACTATTGGCGACAGGTGGATGGTTGGACTGGATGATCTTGAAGATCTTTTCCAACTTTGGTGATTCTGTGAATTTTTGGACACTGGAATAAAGAAAAGTAAAGAAGTGCCTCATCTGGCCACAGCCTCTGAGCACTCAAAGACCGTGACTTTGAGATAGCTGAAGAAGAGATGAATTATTAAAGAATATTCTCTATATGGTTGGAAAGAGTGAGACTCAGATTCTGTTTTTCAAAAACATTTGTGCTGAAAAAGATGAACCATCCTGCACTTCTGAAGAGATTCTCTGTTAAAAATGAGCGTAAATTGTGGTAGAGTAGTGCAGAATGTAGTATTTGAGATGAGCGATAACACATTCATCAGTTTGTTTGTCTGCAGTGCTAGTTAAAAATAAGTTTCTTAGAGGCTTCTGCAAAATCTATGTGAACTCATCGAATAGGGTACTCAGAAAGCTGGAACAAAGAGAATGGAGATGCTTAAGCTACTGACAGATCTTTACAAAGTCAAGGCTACTTTCAGCCATACTGTTAGATTCTAGTTCAGTATCTGCAGTAGGCAGGGCATCAAGAAGTAAATGATGTACAGACAGTAGCTGAGAAAGATGCTGAAATCAGATATCTAATCCCACATGTTCTTTTCATACTAATCTTCTCCTGGAGAACATAAGAACAGGGAACGTTTTTTTGTCAGTTCTTCATTAGAAACGTCTTCAAAACAGAAGTCTTACATCATTTATTTTCTGTGCAATCCCTGAACCAGATGAACACCTTGAAGGTGATAACAGACATATTTCTGATAGGTAATCATTAGAGCTGTCATTACAGTATAACATTTTATTGGCTCTAGTTTTTGGGAGGTCCTGGACTGGATATTTTATGTTGTAACTCCTGACCCCTAGAGATAATGTCTCCAGTAGCTTCACAAACTGATTTTACTCTGACAAATAACTATACAACAAAAAGGCAGTGCTGAATCATGCCTTTCTAGAAGAGTGCCATGTTTTCCTAATAGACAGAAAATAGGTGGTTTTATTTCTATCAACGTTCAATCCACAGTGACTCAATTTCAAGAAAATTAAAGTGAAAAATGAAGAAAGGCTTTGGAATTTTAGCAGAGGAACAATGAAAGCCTACAGCAATTTAGTAGAGATGGCCACAACGAACCTTAAAGACTCAAATTACTTTTTGTCTTTCACATATTTCTATTCATTTCACCAAGATGCTCATTAATCATTAAATGCCATTCTTTAGATTGGATGTTTGCTCCCTCTCACACTGGGAGATGATTCTGGGAAGATGACTTTACAGCAAAGAGGTTTGAAAATTTCCAGAGGTCTCATTCTTTCCATTGCTGGTGTATCAGAATACCCCCAAGGACATGGAATAAAAGGGGAAAATCTCAGAAAGCTTTGGTTCTTTTCCTTGAACTTTAATACCTCCAACCACTATGAAAGGTTTGCTTGTGTAAATTCAGTAACAAGGCTGTTTCTGCTCAGTGATGAGGTAATCAATTGCTCCACATCCTAGGAAAGGAAATGAACACAGCCAATACCAACCAAAGTATTTAATTCAGGTGCTTGTTGCTGGCTCAGAATGCTCTGGCCAGAAGAAAGAAGAGATGACTTGGGGGACAGCCTGCAGCCACCATCATTTAGCAGTAGAAGATAAACAATCTCTCAAAATAAAAGGCTAAGGAATGACATGCAAGTAAATAGTAATCAAGAGGACTCTGTGGTAGCCTAAGAGGTGTATTCAAGTCCAAAGTCCATAGCCAGCTATGTACCATGAAGGAGGCTTCTACTGCTGCCATTCCACATATGTCTCCATTTCTAATCAGCCCCTGCTCCACTCTTTTCAAGTACTTGATCTCAGGAAAGGATCTGTCCTCACCTAAATCACTGAGAGACATACATATGAAATGCAGTCATCCATTCTCCTTGTTTGACCTTCACGGTTGTAGAGGTGTGTCAGTCAAGAGAGATTTTAAAACCTTCTCTGACTCATTAGTGCGGCTGCATATTTCCACGTATACCATGTCCTCACTGAGTAAGTTCTGTGAAGTTAGCTGGGCCATTTTTATGCTCAAGTATGCAAGAATCATGAGTACTGAGGCCAGTTCCAAAAAATGATCTACGAATACACATCAGCTCTCATAGAATCATAGAATGGTTGAAGTGGGAAGGAACCTCTGGATGTCCAACCTTCTGCTCAAGCAGAGATACCAAGAGCGCTTTGGCCCACATCATGTCCAGATGACTTTTGAAGAGCTGATAGAATAACAGAATGGTTGGAAGGGACCCCAAAGGATCACCAAGCTCCAACACCCCTGCCACAAGCAGGGCCATCAACATCCAGATCTGGTACTAGATCAGGTTGCCCAGGGCCCCATCCAACCTGGTCTTGAATAGGGATGGAGCATCCACAGCCTCTCTGGCTAGCCTGTTCCAGTACCTCACCACTCTCTTTGTGAAGAACTTCCCTCTGACATCCAAGCTAAACCCTTCCTCCTTGAGCTTAAAACCATTCTGCCTTGTCCTGACGCTATCTACCCTTGTAAAAAGTTGATTCCCCTCCTTTTTATAATCCCCTTTCAAAAAATGGAAAGCTGCAATGATGTCTCCTTGTAATCATCTATTTGGGCCTGTGCTGAACTTTTTCCTGTATATTCAGGTTGCTCTTGTACTGGTTGCCTCAGAACTGGACACAGTACCAAGGTAGATGAAATCAGAAAGACAACCTTTCTTGACTCACTGGAGATACTTTTCCTAACGCAGCCAAGAAAGCCAGTAGCCTTCTTACCAAGAATTAAACACATGTTCCATGTCCCCAAAACAGCTTTCCAGATGGGTGTCCCCAGCAAATGCTGGTGCCTAGGTTTTTTCCTCCCCATATGCAGGACTTTGCAATTCTCCTGGTTGAATTTCATGAGATTCTCATCAACCCATCTCCCCAGCCTGTCAAGGTCCCTCTAAAAGTAGCATCACCCTCTGTGAGTCAGCCACACCACCTGGTTTTGAGTCATCTATGAATTTACTGAGAGTGCATTCTATCACATTGTTCTTATCCTCCAGATCATTAATGAAGTTACAGACTATTGCAGTAAATTATCAGTAGATAAATTCCGGATTTGTGGACATTCCTTAATTCATTAGCATGGATGTGACCACACAAAGTAATAATTTAAAAGGTATATTCAGGTCAGGTAGTTGGACAAGAAACTTATATGTCTGAGAGCTAGTTATTAACCACTAAAGAATATAGGCTTTCATTAGAGCAAGTACCTTGGGTTACTGTACCTGCCTACAACAGTCTTGGATTACTTTGGTTTTACATGAAATGTCTTTTGTTAATGAACAGCAGCTAGTTCAGTAGCATGGCAGGACTTACTTCTACGGAAGCATAAGTAACATAACATCCAGTTTAAATCTGGATATGCTGGTTCAGGGAATAGACTGGGCTAGATGTTGATTCAAGCAACAAAACTATCATGGTTAAGTTGCCTACAGGTTGCGCCAAGTTTGTCTCTCCCCAGGCTATGGAAAGAAAAGCTGGTTGTGGTTGATGGTACCAATGAAAATTGTTATTCTGAGCACCAACTGGCACTCCCACTAGTAATATTTTTTTGCTTCCTCTCCTCGTAAATTGCTCATAAAGATCAGCACAATACAGGCTAAATTTTAGAGCTCAACTATGCACACTATACATAGAAGTTGAGCTCTGAAAGAAGCAGAGAAACAAAATACCCCAGAAATCTCAGCAACCTTTAGTATCATATAAATGAGATTTTTTCCTGAAGCACGTGCTACACAACAGATGCTCTGATGATCAGAAGACCTAGTTAACAACCAGTTATCTTTCAGTGTATCCTTGCTGTGGTGTGTGAGCTTATGGACCTGTTGGAAACATAAAGCTTTGATAGAAAGCCTCAGTGAACCAAAAATTTACTTACACTTTATCCCCTTCAGAACAAACTGTTGTTCCCTGTGAATCTCCCACATAGTCAAATTCATAGACATCAAGTCTGAAACAGATAGCAAAAAGCTCAAACCTGCTTCCATTTCCCTGCTTTTCCCCTTTTCCCTGCAAGTAGTTTGTAATTTCCACATGAATTGTGCCTTGTCCTTTCTTTTCATTTTAGCAACCTTTTATTCCAATTGTACTATAAAACTATAGGATAACCCAGGTTGCAAGACGCATCAAGAGATCATTTAGTGCAGCAACCCACTCAAAGGGTGAGCAATTAGAGTAGGATTTGGGAATGGATTTTTTCCGGTTCACTGTCTGGTTCCAGTGAAAGGAGATGGAGACATGACAAACACAATAGCTGGGGCAAGGGGAATTCCTGCACGTAAAACATTTGCTCGATGTCTCTCATGGTAGAGTCGACATCTAGGAACACTGCTGGTGGGAAGCTGAGCTAGAACCTTGGACAGGGCCTGCTGCACTTTTCTTTCTGGACTGATCCTTCCTCTACCTACTTCACTTGTCAACACACAAATAACCAGATGAAATTGAAAAATGAGATTTATAATATTAATCACCTTGCAAACAGTTTCCTTCATTAGCATGAGATTTTCATGGGTCAGCTAAGGGAAAATTTTTTTTTTTTTTTTTTTTGTTTTCCCCTTGTCAAAATTTGGAGGAAGAAAAGGACAGGAAGAAAGGAAGGAAAAAATAAATTAGAAGACAAAATAATGTCATACAGAATTTAACCTTCCTTTCTCTCTGAAGTTTTCAAATGCAATTACTCTAGTAGTAATATATCACTCTACAAATTTAACTCTACAGCTCAGCAAAACAAAATACTGTAGGTTCAGCACCATGCTAATTTTAGTTACATGACTTTGGGATTGGAACCAATTCACATCTGGATGACTTGTGGAGTAAACAGGGTCAGTTTGTGTGTGCTGACAATGTCTCATCTTCTAATGGGAAATAGAGGGAAGTGATGAAAGGTTATTACCATTTTAAGGTTTCTTGGAGTTCTGTTTGACCTGAAATAAGTGCTTAGACATGCTCTGCAGCACCAGTTCAAGACCCTTTTCATATTCATAACACTTCAGGGCATTTTAGCTGAGAAGGAAAAGGCATAATCAGAAATCAAACGTCAAAAGTTGAGAGTATGGAGCTATTAATAACTGAAAATCAAAAAAGCGATTCTAGTCCAATGTTTTGATGTTTTCAGTTCCAGATCTGAGGATTGGTATTGTTCAAGCTGGTCACTAAAGTTTTCCAAGCAGGCCTAATTAGAATGCTTTAAATTTCTGCATGTATTCTGGAAAAATCCTGGACTGGCTTTTTCATGGACCGCTTGAAGATTGTAGCAGTTTGGGGATCTCTATTCTTTTGGCAGACACATTAGAGTCAAACAGCCATGGGAAGGGACTTTTTGAGCTCTTGGCAGAAGAAGGAAGAAGGGAGCCTTAGTCAGAATTACATAAAGAACACTGAAGTCTTGTCCCTCTCACTGCAGTAGCAAATCAATATTTTGATTCACATTTTGATAACTGATACTATGAGGAAAAAAATAATACACAAATAAAATACTCCATCTTCTTCTTAGAGTATAGCAAAGCCAAAAGCAAAGCAGTCTCTAAACTGTAAGTTGGAAGATACATAACTATTTTCCCCCTTTTCTCTTCAAATATAACATGCACTCTAAAGACCAGACAAATATTCAGTTCAATTTATTTGATGGATGGGCACTTCTCATACAGGTAACTTTAACACTGGGACTAGAGGATTTAACTGCTCTTAATATTTATATTTCCCCATTTTTTGCATTCTAAATTATTAAAATCCCAAGTTATACCAGTATAAACAACCTTTGTGTTACTATCACTATAAATTTATGATAAGGTGAGATAATTTTAGCAATCTAAATGTTTTCAGTATGAAGCAAACTCACCAATCTCCACTGCAGTTTAACAAGAGGATCACCTGGAACACAAGTCTATTCTTTGCATGGAGAAAAGTTCTCAACCAGTTCTGAAAAAAAACACTTTTCAAATCTTCTGCAGAAATTTCTGTAGTCTTTCACACACCTTCCTCCAGAGAGAGAGGAATGATGTTGATACTCCTACTCCTAGGAGTATAGGATACTCCTACTACCTAGGAAATCCGGAGGAACCTGCACTCATTCAGTTTAGCCCTTTTACAGATGTCTTAATCTTCAAAGTTATGCCAACAGAGAGCAAAGTCAGGCAACTTCAAACACTGACAAGGAACCTGAGGGTATATCTGTGCTTTTCCATATTCCGAAGCAATTAAAGTCAAATAAAATAATAAACATGGCTATATTAATATTGAGACTTAAATGAGTATTATTAGAATGTACTGATCCAACGATATAGATGTATCTGTTTATTTGTTGCTAGATCAGATTTCATAGCTATGATCCACTGTATGTGGTAAGAGCATCTTATTAGCACCCAAGAAGTCCAGGTGAGAGATGGGATTTGGACCAGCATTTCAGTCCATTGGATCCCCAATACAGCGCTGACAACAGTTCAAAAATCTGCATTTTTTCAAGCCTGGTATAAAGATGATGCCTAGATTCCAGTATAGCCTTCTCAGACTTCACAGAAAATATGTCTGAGTCATGTTGAAACAGAAAAATTCTTTGTACAGTAGTGATCATTAACATTTTCTTTCTATTTTTCATTCGAAGGCCTGCTCACATTTAGCTGACTCATGGGGGGAACTGAGTGAGTGCCTGTGTGCCCTCTAGAAGCAACTCCATAGAAGCAACTCCATAAGCACTATTTCATCCTGAAATGCCCGTGGCATTTGAAATGAATCTTTCTCTGGAGACACTTTTTTTTTTTTTTCCATTGACTATGGAGAGAGTGAGATGAATAGCTTGCAATGATATCTCAACAGAGGCAAGAAAAAAACTGCACTTTTTTTTTTTTTTTTGGCCTTGCTTCAGGAAAGCTTCTTTAGTGATTGTTCTAAAGGATGAAAAGTATTTGCCTAAATGAAGAAAAATTACCTTACTAACTTACTTATTTTTGTTATTGTTTTTCTGAGACAATGTTCACAGGCCTGTACAGCAGGATTCAGGAAGAGAGCAGTCCAAAGCCAGCTAGTCGAGTCCAGAAAAAAGCTCCAGAGTTTGGTTTTTAAAGGTAGTGTGACTTCAGGTTTAGTCAAACGAGTCACAAAAAACTTCCTACTTCCCACTTCTTGTCTCAGTCAGGGGTCTCTGAAATGATGGTATGGTGTGAATCAAACCAAGAATACATTCTCACACACCTCGCCCTCTCAGCAGTAGGCAAATCCTTCATACCAAGCCCCACACTGTTATAGGTAACCTGGAAATACTCCGGAGGCTGTCAGCAACTCGTGAAGGTCAACAATTTCCTACCAGCACCTGCCAGGAGTTTCTCTCTCATTGAAATTTGGTACTGACATGCCGAGAGGTTTATGAGAAGGGCAGAAAAGCAATAGAAGAGGGATAAGGGAAATTTCTCCCCTTCTTCAACAACGTAACATCCCACTGTAGCCCAGACACAGTCTCCTGACTCCTTGCGTCATTGTCTGTGCACACAAACACACCGCCTACCAACCACGTCCTGAGCCGAGCTCTGAGCGTCAGCTCTTGGCACTGATGTCTTGTACTATATTTCTCCCTTTTTTTTTTTCCTTTTTTTTTTTCTTTTTCTTTTTTTTTTTTTTTCTTCCCCATCCTGTGTTTTGAAAGCTTGTCGATGAATGTTTTACTGGCGAGGAGTGAGGGACTCCAAATTGGCACGGTGATCTCCCCACTGGGTTGGTGATACCATCAGTGCACCACGAATCACTCCTCATTACTGCACTCAGAGATGTGGCTTTCTGAGCTGACAGGCTGGGCTAAGACCTGGGCTTATCCCAGGCTACCAACAAACACTCTCTTATATTACACAATCCTGCCTGCTCCATACCCTCCTCTGGCCCTTGTGGATTTGGGAATCTATGAGATTTTCTGTTTTGCAGGAACTGAAAACTTGAGACTATTGCTAAATTTGTCCATGAGCGAACACACTGCAGGGACACAGTATCCTAGGGAACAGGCCTAGGCACTGATTTCACCCGAAGCAGAAGACCAGGCTTTGCTCTCCAGGTGCTCCTATGCAATTAACTCTCATTTTGCTTCTCCTCCTCTTTTCACTATTCTGCAGCTAATAAGAATCTCCCTCTCCTTAGTTATCTAGCCCTTTTCTCCAAGGCTCTCTCTCTGGCAAATGCATAGCTCCACGATGCAGAGCTTTCTGATGGACTCTATCCTTTCGGAAGGCTGAAACTTAAGGTCAGCCAAAGTCAATGGGAGTTTCCTCTAGCAAAAATTAACACATTTTTATTTTTTATTTAAAAACAGTTTAAAAAATTAGCTTTAAAAATTTAGTCTTTATGGAAATCCCACTTTCAAAGACCTAAATTAATTTTACTACAGACTGAATTGACTCTTTATAAGAGCTGGTCACGAGTTTTCTTGTGGAGCATTTTTCCAATGGAAAACAGTGAGCAGGTAAAAGTTAAGTACTCTGTGAAAATGTATTGGTTTTGGTGGAGCTGTGTATGAGGCTTGTCAGGATGTTTCCAACTTCCACCTTTCCTACCACCTCACCCATCTTATGCTTCCCTTGGAGCTGGTTTGTTGCTTCAGGGATACCTTTGTCTGCGGCCTGTTGGAGCAAGCTGCCTACAGAAGCAGGCTGCGAGGGAAGTGGCTGAGCTGGAACTCAACAAATTCTCAGAACTGCTAACATTGCTGCTTCTTAGTTGCATCTAAGTGTGCAACAGAGCTCAGTATCTCGATAGCAGTTCTTATTCTAGAAGAAGCAAGTTTGGGTCATGTTTTGGACTCTGCCAGTAAGAGGTGGTGTTTTCTCCTTCCTGCCTACCCAGTTTTGCCACCCTCCAACTACCCTCCAATAAATATTTAACTTGGTGTGTCAGAATTGTGTGTGCCTGGACAACAGTACTCACCAGCAGCCCTGTAAGGAAGATATCCTTGGTGCCAAGTGCTGTTGTATTGATATTGTCCTTACTGGCAACCTGGTCTTGTGGGAGGTGTCCCTGTCCATGGCAGGCGATTTGAATAGATGATCTTTAAGGCCCCTTTTAACCTGAATCATTCTATGATTCCATCAATCCATGATTCTATGATGACTTGATATCCTAATAAAAGAGGGAAATGTCCTATGACTTGCAGAGGAAGAATGGTGTTCAGGTTATGAAAATTTCTGGAGCACCTTAATTTCCATGTATTTCCATCCTCTTTAGTTTGCATGGCTTTTTGGTTGCTTTTCTATTCTAACTTAAATTTCTTTACTTATGCAACACTTATTATAGCTGAAAAGCACACCTGATGAATCCAGTCTATGGTATATAATATAATCCAAGTCTCTGAACTGTAGAATCGTATCAGTTGATGATAGTAGGACCTTCAAGGAGTCATTCATTCTATCTCTTGTTCCATAGAAGAATCAAGACAATTTCAATTTCCTTAGGCTTTCTTATGCTGTCTTCTGCAGAAGCATGAATTTCACTGTGTTTGTCTTTATTCACTAGAAGAGACAGACTTCCTCCCTCTTATGAATTCCTATGAAATATAATATAGGATATAGGATAATTCCTATGAAACTCTGTCCTTTGCTCCAGTTGTTGAGACACACGCTACATGCTGGAGCTATGCCATTCCTCCACATTATCTGTCTTCGTTTTGACTGCTAATCCATCACAGACGCACTGACTACTCATGACCTCCCACACAGAAGACAAGCAAGCAGTATTCCCATCTGTCAACTGTACTCAGGAGGTGGCAGGTCTCTATGCTTGTGCTTGTATGAATCTATACATGTATGGAATATGTGTGAGCATCTGATGCTTTGGTAAGTCTGAAGTGTTTTACACTATGTTTTAGGTGATTTATTGTACTTTAGCACATTCATAAAATGCATCATGTTAAGCATATGCATAAAAATAATATATAGGTTACCACAAAATTTTTATGACCTTAACCAGATCCGTCTTGGAATGTCGTCTTGAATGTTTCACTCCTGCAGGTGAAAAAACATATTATTTCAACTGAGCTTAGGGTAAGTTGTTTAGTCAAGACAACAATATTGTGGAGAGAGCCGTTACCTTGGTAGCACTTTGCAAATTTAAGTACTAATGAGAGTGGTTGATTTCTGTCCTATATCCAACATAAGGTGTCTATGACTACTGAGTCTCCAGTCTGCATTCCTCAGCTGTCCCATTCTCCTTCTGTTTGCAGACAATACAGAGTCAAGAATTACATAAATATGCTGCATAGTTACAGTACGCTTTGAAGGTTGAAGAGATTTCTAGTAAGGAATGTTACTTTGGTGGAAACTGGTAAAAGTGAGAAGACTACATCTGTGACAAGAGAAAGGTTGGATGTCTGGTGACAAACCATACTTCAGAAAGGATTTACCTTTGGTTCAGCCAATAATTCACCTTTCTAGCCTTGGGCCTACGTTTAATTCAACTAAATTTACACATCAGCTAAAGTGGTTACTCATGGGCAGCTCCCACTACAGTGACTGGAAAGAAGGAGATAATTCCACACAAGGTGCAACTACACCCATAGAAACTCAAGAATAAGACAGCCGATTGTCGTTAAGGAAGCCTATGCAGCTGCACTAGAACATGCATTTGAGATTGAAATCATCTCATTGAAGATAAGGACTGAATATTTCTTCCCACTGGCAGTATGAATGTCATCCTAAAACTAACAGTGTTGATAACTGCATTTAAGCCAATCACTCCAGGCTCCATTTATCACCATTGAAGTGAAATACATTCTTCACAGGAGTAAATCATCAGATCTGTTTCATTCAGTTATCTTAGAAGAAAATGAATGGCATCCTCAATTCTATTTTCTATATTGGCTGTGTCTCCAAAGACTATAAAATTGTCTAGGGTCTAGACATGGGAGTTGAACAGATTGTTATTTTTACTTTAGACGGGTAAAGGAGTGAGATGAAACTAATCCTAAACTTCTACATTTTAACTTCTCAGTTGCAAATATCTGAGATACTGTTTTGATTATAACTTCAACAAATTTAATCCGTCCTTAATTAATATATATTATTCTCTGAAGGTGTAGAATCACTCTGTGTTTAAATCAGTGTGAACAAATAACAGTATTACAATGACAACTGAAGAGATGGCATGGCTGTTTTCCTATTAGCGTTATGGTGGGAGTCATTTCAAAGCAATATAGGCATTGTGCACAACCCCATATTTGTTGGCTTGTTTCCATAAATCCACCTCAGATACCTTGTCTGAACACATCCTTTTCTATTGGATTTGAAAGTGAGAAAATGAATCCTTCTGAAGATATATAAGTGCATATAAGGAGGCACTGTTTGCTCGTATATATGACAATATACATCTCTTGTTGAACACAGAGAGGGTTCATAGAATTAGGCTAATTTGTAGATATTTAAGAGCAGAACAGTTTTGTCCTTGGATTAGATCTCCTCAGGCTCTATTTTAACATCATGAAAACTAAAATTACCAGATTTCTTGTTGCTTGTTTGTTTCAAGAAGAGATGAATTTCCCATGTAATAAGTAATACCTTGAAGCTGAAACTTCAAGAAAATTATTAAATATTATGAAGATCGGCACAAGCACTTTATCAACCTATTACATCATCTCATCCATAAATAATGGTAGATATCTTATATTTCACCAAGTTTTCGATGAGCAAAGATGTACAAGGTGTATTTTTAATTCACTGTTGCGTCTAGGCTATTTAATATTTGCTGTGAATCACAGATTTACTATTTTGGTAAGGAGGATAATTTTGAGAGACCTTTCATGCAAGAACAAACTTATTTTGTGCACTGTGTGAGTAGGACTGAAATTGTATTTCTGGCTGTGATTCACCACTGATTTTATTTTTTTTTTTCAGCTTATCCTCCATTAGGCTCAATAATTGAAATAAATAATAATCTCAGATTCCCTGGCTAAGATTCACAGAATGGATGCATTTTTATATTAAAATATTGTTCTAAAAAAATATAAACGAAAAAAAACTAGAAAGAAGATACCTTTACATTATCTACAGAGATGCTGAATTTCTCAGTGCTAAGGCCAAACAAACAGATATAAACATTCAAATCTGTGGCATGCATGATGCTGAAGAGGACAGTGCTACATCTAAAGGAGTCATCCAGAAAAATCCAAGTCTGAAAAGCTGTGTTCTGCAGAATTCAGTTTTGGTTCTTGGCCCAAATGCCCCAGAGATAAATTGGCCAAATTTTTCTAAATGTTTAAATAAAGATTTTGACGAAATAGGTTCTGTCCTTAGATTTTTGTTATCAGACTTCTGTAAGTGTATGTATATGCATAAATCTATGTGTATATATATATATATATATAAGAAACATGTACATAGATATGTATTCATTTCAATATAAACTATCTATATAAACTACATAGAAAAGGCAGAAAATGACAGGATCACAGTGTACCTAATTTCAATAAGGGCTTTAATATAGGTGGTGCCATAAGAAAATTGGGGAATTATAAACAGGGTAGGTTGACTGAGATAATAACAAAGCCGTTTTTCTTTCATTGTGGAAATGGAATTCTCAGACTGAACTCTGGCAGAGTATGAAATATGCCTTCTAATCAGTATTTATCTACTTAGGCCACTGATCTCATCTGTGTGACACTAAGGCTTAAGGAAGGATCTCACAGATACAGAGATGAGCCTTTTAGCCCAAACCCCTCTATAAGTCTCCCTTTTATTACATGAGAAGGTTAGCAATAGCTTTGTTTGCACTATTTCAGCTTCAGGATTTAGAAGAAATCCAGCAAACTTTAAGTTTTGAAAAAATTTCCACTGATTTGCAAGAGGGGTTGACCTAAGCCTGAGGTCACCGCAGTGAAAATATTTCTGTCTCATTCATTCTCTTTTTCTATGCGTCATTGTTTGGACAAGACACATTTCTTTTGTTTTGGCTGCAAAGGACCACAGCTATGCAATAACACTGTGGCATCCTGAGATCACCTACGTATGAGGACAAATCATTTAAAATTCCTTATCTAATTTACCTCATCTTCAGTGGGAGAAAATAAAAACTCTTGCTCAGGATCTGACTTGTCTGACCAGTGCTGAGGTTGAGTGAGGCAATTGGACCTGATTATTAGAAGACAGCAGCCAAGCCAGATAGTCAAGAAAAGCCAAGAGAAGAAACTGGAGAAGCCAAGGAATGATTCAGTCCCAAGTTCAAGACAAGGGAGTGGGAAGCCACAGTGCCTACACTGCGTGTACAAACAGGGCAAGGAGTCCACATGGCAAAAACAAAGTCAGGTGGGCTGGTAAGAGAGAAAAAAAAAAGGAAAAAAAAAAAAAAAAAGGCAGGCGGGTGAGAACAAGCCACGGAAATGTGGCCATAGCCAAGTGGCACACTGTGCAGCCAAAAGCAACTGGTGTGGTTCCTTTCTATCCCAGATGGGTGGAGAAACCATGGCTTGAGTTTGCATCCCTGTCCTGAAGTCCCCTGAGGAATGGACTATGGTCTGCTCTAAATGGAGTGGCCGAGCAAAGAAGAGAGGTCAGGGTGGTGTTCGCATATTCATTACAGGAAAAGGGGCAAGTAGGGTTTGAAATATTCCTCTTGTTACTAACTGGTAGGCAAATACATAAAGGTCCTTAGATCCTCAAAAGTAAGAAAGTGCCTTCTTCCCTTCAAATGCAGGTATTGCAGGAGATCTCGAGGGCTCTGCTGTGCATGAAAAGGCCCCACAGCTGATCATCTTTATCAGCAAACAGCATTGCACAGAAGTAGCACTCAGAACTGACATGATAGCAAGTTTTCGTGTAGTTCTGAGACCAAAAGCGTAAGAGCAGAGAAACTTATGTTTTCCCAAAGTTAACAAATTCCAGCACCCTTTTTTTATCAGTTGATGACCTGTGGGATCAACATCAATCACAAGCTGTAGTCCAGATGGAAAGAGATGGCCTGCACTAATTTCTATCACAGTACTAATAAAATAGTACACTTTCTAAATGACAGCAAAATTACATCTTCAGAGAGCTTTAGTGGTCCACCCTAATCTTTCTCCCATATGATGCATCTCTGACCCTTTCCTCCTGATTCTTAGCATTAACATACTTATACACTGGGCTATTCTGTAATTGCTGTTACAGAGGGAAGATCTTGGAACATACAATGGCAGCTGTGGTCCTGTGCCGTAGTGGAGAATTGTGCAACATTGCTCTCCAAGCCTCCTTTACTCTTGGCTCTCCCCATTCCACACTGAGCCCTGTGACCTTCTCTCTGGCATACATCTCAAAGCTCCAGATGAATTTGTATGATCTTGCACGATGCAGCTTTCCCACATCAAAGATTCTGGCTTAACAAGTTTGGTCTCTGTGCTTTGACTACAGACAGGCTCCTTTTTTTTTTTTTTTTTTTAATTGACTGTTTGTAGAGCATCTAACATAATGGGAGTCTGCCACCTACAAGGACGATTGATGAGTATTTGTACAGTGATAGCAACTAACCATTAACTGCTTTTCCTCAGCTCCAGGAGAAGCTGTAACAAGCTGTTCTTTGCTCCTTTTTGAAACAAGGGGAAAAAAATCCCCTTCTTTGAATATATATATTTTCTATTTTGCAGTGGTGCATTCCAAGTACCGCTAGCTCTTGGCGGCTGAGGGAAAATATGGCCCTGCCAGAAATTTTGCTCTTATGTCTAGTTTCCATGTTTTTTCAGAGAAGATCATGCCAAGCCCTCACTGCTATTGTCTTTTCAACAGGAGGAATATGCCAGTGCTTTTCCAGCCTTTCAAGGCTGTTTTATAGAGGGATGTATCATGACGTTGCATCCTGTGCCCTTCCTTGTTATTTTCCGAAACATCGTTTTGCCAGGATCATTTGCTGGAATTTCCAAACAAGTTATCCAATGGTCAGTTCTCTGTGAGCCTTTCAAGACTGGTTCTTACACTAGATTTTTTTTTTTTTTTCCTCAGAGAAAGAAAACAAACAAACAGAGTCTAGTATTTCTTCTTTGTGCATGTTAAGGAAAAAGAAATACTAAGAGCTTCCTGAACTGGATTGTTTTAAGTAATGTCTGAATAGAATTGGAGAAATACTACCTTTTAATCTTTCTGAATGTCTCCGTCCATGCTGAGAAACTCAATAGATTAGATGCTATGCAGTTTCTAACACTGAAGGAAGAAGCATATAACCCTCTGCTCAGTGTTTTTGCTTGATTAATGATTTAATGGACAAAGAGGAAGAATCAGCAACACTGCAGAAAAGCCTCCTCAGAGTACTGAGAGGCAGTACTGAGATTTTCTAAGTGGTAAGAAAAAAGCTAGACAGCATCTATGTATCACCTTGGATCTTCCTTGGAGAAGACTCTGAGCAGGGCCACATGGATGCACCAATGCATAAGAACTGATCAGGGCATCCTGCAGCAAAGACAGCAGCTCTGGAGAAGAGAGCTTGGGAAAGGCCAAACCTCAGTCCACCAGCTGTGACTGCTGATAAGCAGGGTTTTGCCATCATTTGTATACTGTGGAAAAGAGAATACATCTGTGACTTGCTAGCCAGTGATTCAGGCTGCAGTCTTAACAATAGGGTCTGGAAAACAGAGAAGCTCATTCTGTTCACTCAAGCCTTTGAACAGAATAATGATATGACTTCATGTGGTTCTCTGTTACACAGGTAGGTTTATATAGAGTAGAAAGAGAAGAAAGTATCAGGAAAAAGAAGTCTGCTTCATCAGATTCCATACTGCAAGAGACACTTTATACCTTGACTGAAGTCACTGAACAGTCTGCAATTCTGGTAATTATTCTGCTTCCCTTCATTCCCTCCTTCAGAACCCTCCTTCAGATTGCAGTCTTCTTCACACGTCAGGATAAACACGACTTGAACACACAGTTCCCAAATTACCTGGATTCCTGAAGCACCAAAACTGCAGGAACTCAACTGTTAAACCACTCCTTGCAGCTTCTACTGGCATCTCCCCTGCGCATTCAGACACACACAGACACACACATACCCTTACCACACGTACACTCCCATGGATCTAATTAACTCAAAAACCGCCTTGTGCTTGCATAGAAAGTGAGAGTCTGTTGGTCATTCCCTCTGGAGTCAGAATGACCCTTTTCTACTTCAAGGAATAATAACAATTGTTCCCTAGACTCTCTTAAACTAGAGCTGGGATGCTTATCATGTTGGTACCATTGCACTACTTCTTGTTCTCCACAGACTTCACATTTTTGAAGTCTTTTCAGCAGCTTTGGGATATTCAGGTAAGAACAAGCTCCAGTGTTCTGCTTTGCTGGTATTCCTCCTGTGTCCTGTAAACAAAGGATACTACATATGTCAGGTGGTAAAGAATGATGCTCACCTATTGAACTGCCTATTTCTAGACCCCGGAGTTTGTTGATTCAACTTCCACTGTTAGCTGAATAAGCAGCTATTGCTATAACATGAAGAGATGAAGCAAGATGACCTATTCAACACTACATTTATCTGATGTTGAAGTCCTTTCCTTCTTACATGACCTGAAGTTGAGATACCATGCAAGGAAGACTAAAAATATGAGAATCTTTCTCTACGACCTATTGCTTAGCACATTTCTGAAGATACCTACAAGTGAGAAAGAAGTGTGAACTACTGCTTATGGTTTTATGCTCTTCCCAGTCTTTCCAGCTGCATGGATTCTGTCACAGAGAGTGTATGAACTATTAGGGTGAAGGTGTGAACAGGAGCTATGGCTACAGTTGTTTTAACTCCAAAGATTTCTTATTTGGTTTCCATCACGCTAGCTTTGATGAACAGGCAGTGCTCTGAAGCTTCATGGCTTTGCTTCCTCTCCTTTCAGAATGAAGCAGGTGTTACTTGAAATTTCCCTTGAAACAGGAATCTCAGTTTCTACCTTGCAGTGCAGCCCCCCTATCATCACACTCACACATTCCTCATCGCTTATTTTACACCTAGATCGCAAGTTCCTCTGGGTGCAGGATACCAGTTCTACTTTTACAGAGCAGAGAGATGAGAAAATGTAATAGTCTGGAGGTATGGTAGGATGAAGACAAGAAAACAGAGAAAGGAGAAGGCAGGAAGGAGATTTGATGTGAAAAGTGAAGAGGAAAATGGAAAATTTTAAGCACAAAGGGTGATTAATGATGATGATAAGGATACAAAAATGAGGGGTTTACTTAATAACATCTGTGTACTGGAATATTTTATCCACTGGAAAATTTGGTATCTTTTCAGGCTTTCTGCCTCATGTCCACTACAGGATCAAACCAAAGCAAACCACTGTCCCATGCCAACAGCAGCCAGCCCTGGTAACATTTGGAATCTACTCCCAATTTTTTCAAGAGGTTCTCCCTCAATGTCCCATATGATTTACCTAAAATGCTGTGCAAATCTGCTCTACCACTCCTGATAGTTGATAGTTTTGGGATAGTTTTGGGACATACAGTTTGTGTATGTCCAAATAGCTGTGGAAGAGAAATGTGATTCCCATTACATCAAAGACTGAACAGACAATAATATTGAAAAGAACTCACTTATATGCAGTTATACACTGTATCTGTATATAAGTATTTATATTTGTTATATGCATATATAGTGTATGTAGATATTTCATTTCTATAAGTAATACATATTTGTGTTACATGCGAAATTCTAATGCTATTCCACATACATTTATAACTTTATATGGGGAATGACTGTAAGCAAAAAGATGTGAAATTGGGATGGTTTATGTTAGGACTGATAGACTTATTATGTTGGAATTCCTCCTTGTTTGACACTTCAAAGCTAACATCACATGTGAGTACGGTTTGAGGAATCCTGAGAGGAGAAAAATAAATGATTTTTTTGAGTTTTTATTCTGGTGTTACTGACTTTTCTGATGTTGAAGGCTTTGTAAGGGATACTTGGAATGGAAGAAGGACATCTGACACTCCATGTCTCCTCCAGAGCTCAGTTTATCCTGGTTTGCATGGGTGGTGGATTTGAACTCACTCTTTTCAAGCACCAAGCTGAACGATAAGCACTCAAATGGCTGAAGTTAGGCAACATGAACCCTGACTTCAGCCTCATAGCCCCGCAGCCCACATCCTATGAAATGAGGGTGGGAAGGCGCGCTTTTCTGTTGTGCTGTTGGACATTGCTGGGCTCCATCGCAGAACAAATAAAAGCCCCAGAGGCACCTACCATGGGCATTTTGCTGCTCTGCAGTCAGTTTTGCTTAGCAATAGCAGCTCTTTCTGCTTTTCCCTCAAGGACCTCTGCCCAAGCCAATGAAACCAGACTGATGCGTGCGTGAGGTCAGTAGGTATAACCACACACAATTCACTCCCCGCTAAGCTGAGAGAAGTGGCCTCACATGAACTCTGCTGACCTCAGATGAACCACAGTCAACTTTCCCTTGCCGTGAGCTCTGTTAATTCATTTGCAGCCTCCTCGAGGCCCCTTCTCAGCTGCGTCCCACTCACTCTCCTCAAAATCCTTCGCATCCACAGCTTTGTTTTGGCAGCAGAGGGCACTGCCCCCTTCTTAATTTTTTTTTGCATGCTCATCCCCTCCCTCAAGCTCCTCCAAGGGCTGCAATTACACTCCCAGTAAGTGGTGCTGTCTGTCTGCGAGCTCCTGAGCTTTTGATTTGTCTTGGCTTCTAGCTCTGACATGCCTGGGAAGGGCAAGGAAAGGAAATGGGTGGGAGCTCCCATCTAACCACGAACTTGTCCTCCCCCTTTTTCTTTTTCTCCCTGTCCCCTTCCCTCCTCCATCCCAACCAGAAGGATCTGGCTGTGTTGCATAGAAAAAGTTGCTCTGAAAGTTTGGTTTGTTTTCGTGGGCTTTTTTTTTTTTTTTTTTTAATCCTTCTCTTTCAAATGAAATACGCTGCAAGCCTCTCCTATTTCCATTCACTCACAATGCAGCAGAGCAGTTATTACAAAAGGCAGAGCGTGTCTGTGTGCGTGCCTGCAACGTGGGTCTGCCTGCTCCCATGTGCTGCTGTGTGGGTGTGTAGTAAGAAGCGGTATGCATCTGTGAGCCAGACCTGCACTTCCAAATATCCACGTGTATTTATTTGGCATTCCTGCAGGTTTCACAATTTAAAAAAAAATGAATTTTCTTTACTCTCTATGCGATCTATTTATTTGCTAGTTTTTTAACCAGACAAATGCTGAGTCACTCCAAGGCTTGACAAGCAGACATTTGGTGTCTGGCTGTATAGGTGCCCCTGTTCACTGCAGGTTGAGTGCATTAGATGACTTTTGAGGGGTCCTTCCAATTCAAATGATTTATGATTGTATAATCCTATGAATGGAGGGGAAGATTAAGGCATGAATTTGTTCCCCATTTCTCTACATCTGTCTGGATCTCACATTGGCACAGCAATACGACTTCTCTCCCATTTTACCACGTTTCTCTGACTAAGGCAGATGAAACTGTAATCTGCCTTATACCTACTGAGGAGTCTCTGATGTTGTGGCATTATTTTGATGACCAGGAATGATGATGGCACAACTATAGCTGTGTCTCAGAACAGGGCTCCCAGCCTTCATACGATGCTGTGGATCAAAGTTGTACTTGGGCATGTGTTACAATACTTTCACACTGAAAAAGAGGGTGAGTGAGAGTCTTATCAGGGGTGTGAGGACTGTGTAGCTGTTGCACGCTCCCAAGCGTAGATCTTCAGATTTCTAAGCCCTTGATAGCAGCACTGATGGACCACTGATGGATAGTACCACTGATGGAAACCTTTTGTTTTACCGTTAGACACAGATGCTCTTACCATTATCCATTTCCTATCCTTACTCACTGAATACACTCAAGGGTGCCCAGAGATTGGGTGGGTGAAAGATCCTAACCTCATCTTTACACTGGCCTTTGGGGTCCCTGAGAAGCCCTGGGTGCAGTCTATTCCTTTCCCCCCATGCAAGCATCAAGTGCTGATGAGAAGCATATGTCATAAAATCAGAGATAAGAGAACCTGTTCTCTTTTTAGGATCACCTATGTCTAAGGACACAACTTACCAGCTGTTAGCTTTGGTCTGGTGACCACAGAACCACCACCACCGTGTTGAGAGCAATGGGGCACAACACTCCCTGGTTACCATCGCATGCTTGGCTCACAGGGTCCTCCTTGTCCTCGTGCACCCTCACCAAGTTTGCTGACGACACCAAGCTGAGTGGCGCAGTCGATGCGGTTGAAGGAAGGGATGCCATTCAGAGGGACCTCGAGAGGCTAGAAAGGTGGGCCTGGGTAAACCTGATGAGGTTCAGCATGGCACAGTGCAGAGTTTTGCACTTGGGCCGGAGGAATCCCAGGCATCCATACAGACTGGAAGGAGCGGTCCTGGAGAGCAGCCCTGTGGAGAAGGACCTGGGGGTCCTGATAGATGAAAAACTTAATATGAGTCAGCAGTGTGCCCTTGTGGCTCGGAAGGCAAATGGTATCCTGGGCTCCATCAAAAGAGGGGTGGCCAGCAGGGACAGGGAGGTGACTGTTCCCCTCTACTCTGCTCTTGTGAGGCCCCATCTGGTGTCCAAGTGTGGAGCCCCCAGTACAAAAAAGACAAGGAGCTGTTGGAGAGGGTCCAGAGGAGGGCCACAAAGACGATCAGGGGACTGGAGCACCTCCCCTATGAAGACAGGCTGAGGGAGCTGGGCTTGTTCAGCCTGGAGAAAAGAAGGCTGTGGGGTGACCTCATTGCAGCATTTCAATACCTAAAGGGAGCCTACAGAGGGGAGAGTAATCAACTCTTTGAAAGGGTAGATAACAGCAGGATGAGGGGAAATGGTTTTAAATTGAAGGAGGGGAGATTTAGGTTGAATGTCAGGGAGAAATTCTTTACAGAGAGAGTGGTGAGGTGCTGGAACAGCTGCCCAGAGAGGTTGTGGATGCCCCATCCCTGGAAGTGTTCAAGGCCAGATTGGATGGGGCCCTGGGCAGCCTGGTCTAGCATTAAATGAGGAGGTTGGTGGCCCTGCATGTGGCAGGGGGGTTGGAGATTCATGATCCTTGAGGTCCCTTCCAACCCTGGCCATTCTGTGATTCTGTGATTCTCTGGAGCACCACAGTGAAGTGCCATGAACTGAAACAATGGAGACTGTCTGTAGAGGAAAAATGACTTGTAGCAGTCTGTCACGTGTTCTGAGAAGGTGGTGATGCTCTTCCCATCTGGCAATGAGCTGGAGGCAAATGCTAGGAGGCCTGTTAGAAAGGGAAAAACACTTGACAGCCCCATCTGACTTTGAAACCTCTGCACAGCCATGTTTTTTATTTTTAACTTGGCTCTGTGAGAGCATTTGACAGCCAGTGCTAGCATCTAACCTGCTGTCCTCCCTGCTTTGAAGGAACCTCAGCAGACAAGCAAAGCTGGGAGGCAGCCGGACTTTGATTTTTGTTTTGCCAAAGGTTGGTATCCTCAGCTCATAGAGGGCAAAAGATAGGATGGGAAGGGTGGTCTCTGTGTTGCAAACAGAAGTGAGGCAAATGGGAGGGAAGAAACATATGCAAAATATTTTCCCCTGGTTTGGAAAAGGAAGCATGGAAAACTAACAGCCTCAAAGCACAGGTTGTGGCTTTTGGGAGAAAGAATGTGAGCAGTCACTTTCTCATCCTGTTTCTGTCATTCCAAGGCTTGTGTGAATGGGCTGATGTTGAATCCCAGTTAGCCATAAAATAACAACAACAAGTCTGCCCAGTGGCTTCAATTTGCCAATTGTGAGCTTTCTGCACCTACAACAGGACACAGAAAAACGGAAATCTGCAAAACATCCCAGCTAGGAGTGCAGAATCCTTGAAAAATGTAATCTTACCCATGGGGACAATCTGATTAAATGAGTGTTACTTATTGTTCCAACACCACGGCGATGTCTCCAGAAGGAATACAAATCACTTAGTGCAGTGAGATAGAGCCAGCTGAGCAGGTACCAGGAATGAGGGAGTTATTAATTAGTCACTCAGGAGAAAGGGCTATTGCTTTTTTGCTTATTTATTCGCTTGTATATTCCTCCTCCCCTCCCTATTTTTTATAGTGAAATTAATAAGATAGAGTGATGGAGTGAATATGGAGCACATCACAGTGTTTCCCTTGGCCAGATGGGACAGCTGTGCTGGGTCCTCAGAAAATCTCAATGGGTACAAATCAGCACCATCCTGCTGAAGTCAGAGAGGGTTCTCATCTATCACTTGTTTTATTAATACCGCCCTGTCTACAGGTCCAGACTCTCCAAGAACACATCTTCTATTTCACTGCCTTTCATCGAAGGCAATGTGTGAGTGCTGATTTGCCCAGTCTTAGGATCTGGCCCAGATCTTTCTTTCTTTCTTTTTTTTTTTTTTTCCCCTCTCTCTTTCTCCCTCTCTCTCTTTTATAGCAGCATTGGAATTGCTGTAAGGTTTACAGTGCAGTAATAATCACCTCATTATTATTAATAACCATGGCAACAGAATGGAAATTAATCACACTACTTCTGTTTATCCCCATAGAAACAGAGCCAAAACAAACAAGACTTACCCACAATGCCTATTCCTAGAAATCATACATACTACATAATTACCAATGAAATGAACCAGCAACTATGAGCTGCCTAGGTTCTCCAGTAGCACCTAAGGAAAGGTCAAGAGTATGTGATCAGGTAAATATTCAGAAAGGATGTGTCCTCTGGTGGATGATAAATAACTCCAGCAGCTGCTCATTTTGTTGGTTGGCGCTTTTCATACTTGCTCTGCAGACTTTCTGCTATGTTATACTGACAGAGATAGTCCTAATTTCTTGCAAATTTTATGGGATTAGTAGTTCTAAGCTGCTCAGCGAATTGGAGAGGAGACGTCAGAGAATTATCAGTTTCTGAAGAAACTCCGTATATAACAGTTTAGTCCATTTGCTGAGCAGTAAAGTACCAGTAAAACACTGAATGTAATAACTGGATAGAGGGTGAACATGATATAGATGTCTTTGTAGCATCATCATCATATCCTGCAGTAGATATGGATGAATTCCTCATGCTTATTTCCCAAGCAGAGCAGTGAAACTTCAAAACTTAATTTCGCTAGAGAATCTCTGCTCTGCCAGTCATTCTCCATTCAGATTCAGCATCATAGCAATCCAGCCCCTCCAAAAATCATTACTGCATTTTATCCAGGCTGTCACCAGTAGACAATCTAACCCTTGTGTCTGCTTTTCTCTTCAACTTAATGACACACGCGGGAGACTACTTTGCAGCTTTCAAAGTCAAGAATTCATCCCTCAGATGATCCTTCAAAACCAGAAGTTCTGCTGATTCTTATCTGCAGATGCAGCCTCACAGGTTGGAGTTGGTGCAGAAGGAGGCATGGGATATAGTGATGATTAAAACACAGCCCTCTGAGAATCTGTATTTTGTAAGAGGGTCTGGATAGACTTAAACCCTCAGAATAATTGAATTCAGTTGTATGTTCTTTACTGCTTGCAGTACAGAAGTGAAGCTCAGCCATGGGGAGAAGGAACATGTAGTTGCCATCTAAGCTTTAGTGATCTTCTGACTCTAATTTCGTCTCCTGCAAATGCAAAAAATCATATCATATGCCTCTTATCTGCATCTCTTACCTTTCAAATGGAGAAAATAATCTCCATCCTTTCCTAAATACTATAAATTTTGTTTACGTGGTATATAGATTTTGGGGGAGAGAGGAGCTCTCTTGCTATGTCACTGTACTGTGTATTTGCACATCACTGCCAAACCATGTTCAAATGGAGGAATTCAAACTGGAAATGATGGAGGGAACAGCCCTGAGAACAATCTACTTCGTGAGGTTTAACTGACCTTTTAAGCTTACCAAAAAAGACGGAGTGGATAATTAGCTGGAACGAATCCCATATGAACTTTCTCCAGCTCGTCCTCCTGAATCCAATTAAACACAATTTTTCCATTTACAAGGACAGTGGAGGAGAGATTGATATAGTTATTAGGCTGTGCAATGACACCCAGAAGTATTTTGCTGCCTGTTATATATGATCCACTCCCAGAATTACGGTTTCTAGTCCAAAAGTCACCAGTAGGTCCATGAAATTACAAGCACTGTACTCAGTGTCCCCCCAAAGTAGTTTAAGAGTAGGGACATGAAAATTGATGTCAGTGCCTTTACAGTTCTGCATCATATGTTATTGACATGTTCTTCACTGACTTCCCCCTCCTGTTTATACACTCCCTTCAAGTGCTGGGAAATCACAGTGAGGTCTCCTCGCAGCCTTCTCTTCTCCAAGCTAAACAAGCCCAGTTCCCTCAACCTTTCCTCATAGGAGAGGTGCTCCAGCCCTGAGCATCTTGGTGCCCTCCGCTGGACCTGCTCCAAGAGCTCCACATCCTTCCTGTGCTGGGGTCCCCAAGTCTGGACGCAGTGCTGCAGATGGGGCCTCACAAGAGCCGAGGGGGACAATCACCTCCCTCTCCCTGCTGGCCACCCCTTTTTTAATGCAGCCCAGAACACAGTTGGCCTTCTGAGCTGCAAGTGCACAAAAGCTAATGTCATTAACTAAAGACTGGATGAGGATTGGGAACGTATGCTCTGTGTTCAACTTGGCCACAGGACACACAGAACCACAGAGACTACCTCCCACTGTCAGACTGGAGCAGGAAGAAGTTCCCTGGCCCTGGAACCTCTAATATGACCCAGTGTTATAACATAGACATTTGATGTGTGTATGGGTGTCACTCCAAGCTTCCACTTTCTGTCCCAAGGGTTCCATCTGCTGAAATTAGTTGTCTTCAGGACATCTCACAAGGCATGAGAAATCCATTGCCAAGAGAGCTGAGTTTCTCTCTAGAATGTACACATATATTTAATCATATGGATCCAATCTGCAGTGATTCAGAGTTCAAATAATTCATTCATCACCAGCAAATGAGGATTAACCATATTTTAATGTTTATCTGAATATCTCCCAAAGAGGAGCTACTACTCAAACATACCTTTGGGAAGCTGAGAGAAAGACATACTGTCTGAAATCCTCTTCTTTTATGCTCCATGGGAAAACAAGATAGATCACTTAACGATTTATTCTTAAAAACTCTTCATCACTTTTGGCAGTAAGCAGTCTTATTTTGCATACATATTAAATGTGTAGGTATACAGTGAGACATGTAAATGCTTATTCCCACATAGTTATTTCCAAATAGACTCACATACCCACAGAAATGTTCCCACAGTGTGGTGTAGCATGCAAAACACAGCAAGTTACTTGCTGTAGGGGATGAATTCTTCCTGTGATTCTCATAAATATCACTGACAACTTTCTCTGCAGTTGAAACAGGACTGGCATGCAGTACTTTTGTTCTTCCAGCTTCCAAGAAGGAAGAATTCAAATAAAACATTATGAGAAATAATAAGCAGAGTGGAGCACTATAATCAGTTTCCCGAAATGTCTGTGTAAATGCCTTCATTTGAAGGCTTTGGAAAAAAAAATCCTAGACAGTTGCATGTCAGGAATTATGTGAGTAGAGAAGTTTCTTCCCCAGAGGAAGAAGATGGAGTAGATGACCTTTTCCTGCCTTCTTTTACTCATTTTTTGTATGTACCTGTAATTCTATGCCTAGACTTGCCAACTCTCTTTGAAAATTGATGTACACTGACATAGTAATTTATCCATAAACGCAAGCTTAGTTCCCTATAATTGACAAAAATAACACTGGTGAGGCCAGGCCTCGGATGCTGTGTTCAGCTCTGGGCTGAAACATTTCTCATATGAAGAGAGGCTGAGAGAGCTGGGTTTGATCATCCTGGAGATGAGAAGGCTCAGAGTGATCTCATACGCATATGAATACCTGATGGAAGGAATAAAGTAAGAAAGAAGACAAAACCAGACTCATCTCTGTGGTGCCCAGTGGCACGGCTAGAGGCAATGCTGATAAAGTGAAGCACAGCAAATTCCATTTGTAATATCTTTAATGAGATGGTTGTTGAACACTGGACGAGATTGACCAGAGATCTTGTACAGGCTCTATCTGTACTAGACCTGTTAGGGATGGAGTTAATTTTCTTTGTTTTAAATTCATGACCAAAACAATGCTGTCATTAAACTAAGTAGTAGCCATGGCTGAACTGTGTTTGCACAGCATGGATGCTTTCTCTGTTCTACACTCTGCTTCCCCACAAGCATTTGTGGGGAGTGAGGGAGTGGATGAAAAGCTGTGGGGTGCTTAGCTGTGGAGCTTACCCAAAATTCCATCTTTGGAGATAACAAAACCCAGTAGTGGACTGGACCAGATGATCTCCAGAGGTTCCTGCCAACCTCAGTGGCTCTGTGATACTGTGACTGTTGACTGTTCTTGTTGACTGTTAGCGTCTTGGCCTTCTGCAGTAGAGTGAAATCATAAATAAGTATTCAAGTTTCTAGAAGATCTGCATTCTTTTTGATTTTGTCATTTCATTGGAAACTCTCCAATTGATATCTTAGGTATTTTTTCTGACATTGCCTTTGCTTGAATACTTCAGAGGGTTTTTCTTGTAGATTCATTGTGTCTCATCACTTCCCACATTCATAAATGAACATATCTGATTATTTGTATTTTTTATACTGGAAGGACAGCAAAACTCTTCCCTGAGAAGGTCTGCATGCAATGTTTTTAGGTGCATGATTCTGAATGAACCAACAATTAAGGACAACGAGTGCCAAAAATCAAGAAAAACTAATTTCTTAGCTCTTGAGTAATACAGTATTTTAATGGGTCTGTATGAAGCAAAAATTTTATTAGCATGAGAAAATGTCATCGTACAAGTTTTCTGAGCCTGAAATAAATCATTAGGTTTTGTGTCTTGGAAGAAAACCATTTGTGGAACAGTTAAAAAAGTGAAGCTATCAGTCAGCTAACTTGAGTAAAATGAGAGTCACAAACTTTTACATAAAGGATTATGACTTTTTTTTTTTTTCCTAATCTGAAGCAGAATCCAGCCCTAATACTTTTCCTGCTGCTTATTGAGGATAACAACATTACAGTTCATGACAGTGCTGCCAACATTAAGTAATATTTTATACCAAAGATGTCTACCCACAAACTCTGACCTTTAAAATATTATATAAGACTCTTAATAAGAGATACAAACAGTTTGTAAATGTTTGGAAGGATGATGAAAGATAGAAAGTACTTTCCTCCATACAAATTTAAGATAGATTTTGTTCAAGACCTATCTTACTGCTGTGAAAAGGACTTCTCATTTCAGAAGTCATCCATCCAGGTTATTCATTCTAGTGGTAGTATTAGTGGTAGAGCTGCAAGCTTCATGTTAGTTATAACTGAGTATTCTGACAAAAGCAGGCAAGACATCAAGTCTTGAAGGTATCCATTCTTGTTCTGCGTGATTTGATGATGGCAGGATGTTTGGATTCCTTAGGCAGCCTTATAGTAAGGAACTTTTGTAAAGGCAGTGTTTTCTGCAACGGGGGAAAGGTTATCAGTGTCTTCTGTCTTGAGCATATCGTTCTTTTTATCATTCCCACAGATGTGATGGCTCAGTTTGTCTGAGGACTATGGCAGGTGGTCACCAACAACTCCCAAATCTTTGTCTCCCAGAAAGACACTGAAATCCACTATCTCTCTATCATACATTTTGATTTACAAGGATCACTCTTATTTATTTGTGTATTGTATGGACAAAAAAGTCATTTTTTCTTGTTATTCTCCATAAGGCTACCACTCTGAACACTAATCATTTTTCTGTATTCCAGGTCTTTCCTTCAGTGATCTTCTCTACGTGAATTAGTTACAAGCCTTACAACTGGCTTCATTTAACGTCCACTGTTCCTTTGCTGCTCTTTCTGCCTTGTGTCAGCTCCTCCAGATCATCCAATAAATTGTTTGCCAAGACATCATTAGCTTAATAATTTAAAGAGCAGGGAAACCAAAAGGAAAGATCTGATATCAGTGTCCTTGCACGTTTCTTAACAAGTCTGAAGGCAGTTCATAAGATTCATGTGAGGTTGCAAATAAAAAACAGCTGAATGACTGCATCATCCTCCCCATGCTGGCTGGGGCCCTGGGCAGCCTGGTCTAGTATTAGATATGGAGGTTGGTGGCCCTGCATGCAGCAGGTGGCTTGGAGCTTGATGATCCTTGAGGTTCCTTCCAACCCAAGCCATTCTATGTTTCTATGATTCTATGATAAAAAGATGATTAAAAACAAAGCCAGGGTTTTTGAAAAGAGGGTAGGATGGTCTAGGAAAGATGTTTTAAGTAATAGTAATAACAGCAATCATAATAAATTAGGTTTTCTGAACTATCCAAATCTGTTTTGTTCAGCCCTATGTATAGATGCATATAACAGGAAAAAGGAAAGGTGTGACACAAAGACCTTGCACCTTTCAGTGCATGTCTGAGGTTTTGCTTTTCAAGTTCAATTTCCCCTGAGGATATCACATGTCTTGTCTTCAACGTCTGTCAGCTGTGAACAATTGCAGGGGTTTCTTCAGGCTCAAGAAAAAGAGTTAAAATGTGTTCTGGGAGATATTCCAAATAGAAACGAAAGACTGGAATGGAGGAAGAATTATGGTATTGACACAATACGTGCTAATTACATAGATGGGCAAGTGCATTTGGGCATATGTTACAAAACAACATCTATGAATTTTTATGTAGAGATTGAAATGACTCAAGAAAGATTATACTTTTGTTTTCCTTCTAGACAGGGAATATATTGGAGATTAAAGTGTACTACAATTTTTCTTTTTCTTTTTTTATCTTCCCCCCCAAATGCAAACACGTTGCCCTTTTCAAATAAAAGGGAAGAGGTTTTTTTGTTGTTGATGGTGGTGGTTTTGGTTTATTTTTTATGCTACCTGAATTTCCTAAATGAGTAAAAAAATAAAAATTAAAATATTTTAGTAAAAATTCACATTTTTTTTTCTTGTTAGTTGAAAGTGGGGTATTATTTTCCCAAGAGATTTTGAGAAATTCAGAATTTCCTCACCACTTCAGTGTTTGTTTTTCAACAAAATTTTGATAGTGAAAAGAAAAACTACTTGATATTTTGAAGAAAATATATTAAATCCTGATGAAAATATTTTTCAAATATTTTTCAAATATTTTTCAGAATGTATGTCTCCTGAATGTAATTCTTCGCATTCTAACCCTTGTGTTCAAGAATAACATAATTTTATGCAAGAGTACTTAATAACATAATTTTAGCAAGAATACTAATTTTACATATATACATAATACATATTTTAAATGAGTTCTAAATAAATATTTAGAATTTAGAATGTTATCAGAATTAATTTTTGTTTTATATAGAAAACCAAATCTATTCATTTAATCAGAACATTCATTTTCCAGGTCCCATTAAAAATGCAGATTCATACTCTGCTGACCAGATCTTCGCTGACTGTAACAGAAGGTGAGATACCCAGCCCATAGAACTATGTAATTTGTGGTGTGAATTTCACTTCTGTTGCAAGTATTTGAAAACACAGTTTGAGCATTGGCTGCTTTCTTCAAAGTGTAAAGCAAAAGTATCTTTACTGTTATTATACAAGTGGAGTAAGTGGGAAGAAAAATAAAACCTACACAATAGAAGTACTCATATTCAGGGCTTTACTTTTGCAAAGATTTTGTGAGTTTGTGGAACAGTAGTCTTCTTTGAATCAGGCTAAATCTGAAAGAATAAAATTGTGATCTCAATGCCAGCAAGGTTAGACAAGGAGCAATGAGTGAATGCAAAATGGAGGAATTCAAAGAAACAAAGATTACACTAATCAAGATGTTGCAAATGGAATTTCAGAAAGGAAGATTTCTAGGCATTGCCACTGTTTTATAGGCATTTTGTTGACTAAGGAGAGCTGAAGATGGAAAAGATAAGGAGAAATGTAACAAATTTATGAAAATATTAGTGGATTTTTTTTTTTCTCTGACAGGAAACATTATGGTTTCTAACCCTTTTAAGAAAGTGTCATAGCAAGTCATTAACTTTGGGGAATACTTAAGATGCTCTGGAAAAATTCTGTCTAAATAATGGAGCATAGTCAAGAATAACCTAAGAAATCATCTCTCATTTCTCTCAAGTCAACATGAAAAGGGACTTTTTCAGACCACCTACTATGATGCCTAAGACAGCATCAGAGCTCAAGTGTGTCTTAAGTAATGCAAATCTCCTACTGTCCCATGCTACAAGGCCTCATATGACAATATATTTGGTGAAGGGTTATAAAAGTTTTGTGTAGTTTCAATCCCAGCACTGGTGTCTGTCCGTGTAAGACACCTGAGTAGGTGGTCTAAAATACTGTCCTCAGTTTTTATGGGGATCCCGTTTAGAACACTAGAGCATAAAAACAATTCCTAGAGGTATTTATGAGAGTATTTTGCATCCCAATTTGAGAGGGAACTAATGATTTCTCATTCAAGCTCAGTTTTCCTTAATTGGATGAGGTTAGAACAGGCTAGAAATTCACTATATCCCCAAGAACAATACAATACTCTGTTAAAAGGATCGATGGAATTCTTGTATTTATTTTGTCAACTAAAATTGAAGGAAAAGATATTTCAATTTTTTTCTAATTGTTAACACTCCTACAATGCTTGCCAGATGTGGCCTTAAAGTGAAGGAGCGGAAAATTTTCTTAAAAAATTTTTCTTTAAAAAGTCTGCAGTCACGCAACCTTCCATAGGGCTGTCTGCTCTGTTCCCATTCATGTTTAGATTGGATCTTCTTTCTCGGGCCTGTGTTTTTTCATCAGGTGTTTCCCAGTGTCCTCACCACTGATGGGATAATCACGAAACATGAAGAAGCTGAACCTGAACTCTTGCCCAAGTAGAAACTGGAGAATCAATTTGGGGAAGTCAGTACTGAGAGTTATTCTGTTATCTTTGCAGTGCTGATCTTGTAGCCTAGATGAAGCCAATTATCCAATCACTTTCAAATGTAGGTAACCTCATGGAAAGAAACTGCCTTATTTTGACAGTTGGAGAAACAGCTTGTTTTCTAGATTGCAAAAAGATAAACCCGACTGTCAGCTCCCAGGTGTGGACTTTCAGTCTGTCTCCTTAAATCTCTCTTATCTCATTAAAAAAAACCCAACAAAACAAACAAACAAAACCTACCAGATCTGATTTAGATAGAAAAAGGAAAGATAAGTGCAATTGCTTCAACTGAGCTTTCATTTGAAAGGCAACAGACCCCACTAGAGAGAGATTTGGCTTCTTGCAGCCATGGAGCATTGGACTTTGAATGACCCATGCAAACAGAAACAGGTCTGATGCTCAGCTGGAGTAAATCAGCATAACTTCAACAAGACTGCCTTAATTTACACCAGATAAAGAACTACCCTAGGCTTTCTTTAATGGTCCCTGAGCTAACCCATTTGACCAGACAGAAAAACCACAGACACATCTGTTTCCTGCCCTCCATTTCTCAACTACCACACCCACTTTTATCTGCAATGCACTCCATGGTGTGACTCACTCTGAATACAGAAGACATGCTTTCTCCCTGCCTTCAAATTAGGAAGTAAGAGGTAGGCTGTTTTGAGGGGTCCCTGGTGGACTTTTGGGGTGGAGAATTGGAGGTTCTTATATATAGGCATATGGGTGGGATTTCTTTTGCCATCTTAAGGATGATATTACAGGAATAATGGAAGAAAGTTGTTCGTTAGTTATAAATATTTCACATTTCTAAATAATGCAAATGCTGTATACTAGTTACAGAGAAGGGCTACATTTTGATGTGAAGGGCACAAGTTACTGGGAAGAACTTCATTGTGAAGTGATTTAAATACAATAAAATATAAATAATACCAGATACATTAGCTACAGAAGAAGCCAGAGTAGTACACCATGGCTTTTGTGTGCATTTCTATAGCACTTATGCGTAGTCACAGAACAAACAAAGGAAACATCCATCAGACCATTTGGGATGTCAAACCCATTGGAAAACCTACATGTCTCTTGATTAGACTGCTGAATCTGACCTTTAGATTTTTCACTTGGCTGGATACATCCAGCAGCATTTGGCAGCCTCCAGAGCACGCACTGCTCCTGCATCAGTCCCCATACAATTATCATTCAGGAACAACCAGAGGAATGAGGAGAAGAATACATTAGACCACACCCATGATTTTGAGGTCCGATCGTGTGATGCTTGCCAAGGCAGAGAAATGGTGTTGGGAGGGCCAATATTTTCCAAAGTGCCAAGAAAAAAAATCAAAGCAATAGACCCATACAAAAAAGGATCACTTATATAACTTCTATATATATAACTTCATATATATAACTTCTTAGCCAATGGAAATTTGGAGATTTCCCCCTGTACTGAATGATTGGCCTCACCCAATGGATGATGCTAAAATTGTATTTGGTTGTATGGTGGATTACCTATCCATTAAAAGTACTTCTTATGGCATGAACAAGTTGTCTCTGAGAACTGAATCTGAACTGGTTTATGATAAGCTCTGACTGAAGCACTTTCTACAGTTTAGGCATTAGAAACATTCCCCGTCTTGATGTATACCAGCATCCAACTTTACTTTTAACCAGCAGCAGCTATATTCACATTTGTTCTCATTTCACATCATCTCATACAAGTCCTGACCTAGATTTGCCCTTTTCTAAACTTTCATCCAGAAATTGAGAGTTCTTTCTCTGTTCTCACTACTTCTGGCATCACCATCTCTCTTTCCTATCCTACAAACCTCATATTACATCACCACCAGCCTTCTATAGTCTTAGAAAACAGCCCCCATTTGTACTCATTACCATTTTTTATAACCTCCTTGAATTACTGAGGATAAAGTTAATAACTTTCTGTACTATATGAAGATGGGGGAAGACTTGGGGCCAAAGAAGAAACATGGTTATAGCTCTCACAAGGAGTTGGCTTCTAATCTGGACCATCTGCATGTGTTCACAGCATGCACAGATCTTCCATGTATCCTAAAAACCAGCTTTGTGCCTTTGTCTCTGGATTACTCTTGCATTATCTGCAGTGATATACGGACAGTGCATTTCATTCATTCTTGATGCTGGTGAGGAATGTGAACTCACCAAAGCAGGCATAGTGGAAAAACATTGACAAAATAGTGATTTCTGAATTAACTGACTCTGAAATGCTTTACAATCCATCTAAGTGTAAAGCAGAAGCTGTAAAGGAGCTCTGGGAAAGAGAGCATAGTACCAAGTGGGATCACTGATCTTAGGCACAGATGAAGGAGCTGCTGTTCCAGCCATGGATGTGCTTGCCAGGCAGTAACAGGCAGGACATCATGTAGGATACAACTTGTAGCTGATTAATATATAGCCATTCCAGTATAGGAGTGGGCTCCATTCCAGTATAGGAGTGGGCTGTTCACTCCATGTGGAGATGTCTTCCATGACAAATCCCAAACTCCTAAATCTAGGAGGTCTAATCCATACCTACAACATTTTTTTCTCTCTACAGATCATTATTACACCCATTATTACACATATTCTATACATTTTATACTTCCACTCTCTAACTGCAATAGATCATTGTGGTCTGTTACCTTAAAGACATTTATTTCTCAAAGACATCAAAACTGATATAAAGAGAGGATTGGGAATCTAGCTTCACAGGAACATATGACACAGACCTTGCATTAATTTTCTTCATAGCCTCGAACAAATAATCTAATTTTTACATTTTCCTTGTAAATATAATAGCCATATTACCATGTGTCCTGTGTGTATCACAAGGATGAGGCTAAAATTAGCTGGAGGATTGCTGAAGATGTCTAATCATTGTAATTACAGTCCCAGTGCCAGAGAAACCTTATCAAGGTTTGGGTAACACTCATCATGGGAGTTTCTCTGGCCATCACCTCTTGTTTTCCTTTCTGTTATCTCAGGAGTGCAAAGATCTTCTATTTTGGCCAAAAACTAAAGAGCATTTGTGAACTACATACTGATATTCAAGGAAGGAAACAGTATGTGTAATTTTTCACATACGATTCTAGCTCTGGGAGAGACCTCATTGACTGTGGCTGTGTACCAGCCCAGCTATTAAAGCCATTAAATGGCATTACCACAGCCTTCCTTCCTGATTAGACCTTCTTACTCACTGGTAGTGTTCTGATCTCACAACCTCTGCTCCTTCAAATAACACAACTGAAGCTGCAAAGACGAGGCTTAGGCTGGGAATAGTTGGTCAAGTCCCTCTTTATAACAACTACATTTTTTTTTTTCACCCACGTTTATTTCCTGTAAATTCAGTGAGTTGATAACTTTCACCCAAACTCTTTCCACAGTCTCCTCCATCACCTAGAAACTGGTGTATCTTCTGCCTGTGTTCAGAAAAGCTGCATTCTGGGTTGAGGTGCAAATGCAAACCATCTTAATGACTTCAGTGGTTCTTCAGCAAGACACTCAGCAGAATTGAACTCAGAAAGGTAGACAGAAGTTCTGGCCAATTTATTCTCCTTCTCCATTGTCTCTGTGGATATGGTTTCTAATGCATCAAGTTTGGGAAATGTTGGGTTGAAAATAGCAGGGAAAATAGAGGTCCTGTTTTCCTGGATTTGTCCTTTCTTCAAATGCAGTTTTTGGCAGTTTCTCTGATTTAAGTGGTGTATGAAATCTTTTATTTTGCCTCTCAACCCCATGACATTTATAGCATTTATATTTATTTATATTTCTGATTTATTTATATTTCTGAGGACAACTTTCCTCAAATATAAGCAACTACCAAAAAGCTACGATTATGAGTCCAATACAGACAAGCATTTGAGTGAGACAATGTCTGATCCATACTTGTGTTTGCACTGTAATCTCCTCTATAATAATCTCTGAGACACATAGGTGCCCAACTCAGATGGCTTCTCGTCAGGGCAAAGTATTGCATGGTCTTTTTGTGGTATCAGTCACCACTGCTTTTCTTTCTCCTGCCCTCAGGCCATCCCCAGAACCCTTCTTGCAGTGCATTTCGCACACCCGTGCAGTGAACCCAAACAGGGAAAAGATCCAGTGAAAAAAAAGAAAAAAAAAAAAAAGTGATTTTTAATTTTTTTTTTTTTTCTGTGTTCTTTTTCAGCTGGATCAGTTCCTTGGTCAGGTTCAATGAATGGCCACACAAACATTTCTCCAGGCAAAAAGTGTGTGTCAAAGGAGAGGGAATGAGAGGGATGGACAACAGGGTGCAGAAAGGCAGGGATTTGGTTTAGCAGAGAAGTGCTTAAACACAGCACGTGTAGCCACAGTCTCTCTTTCTTATCTGGGTGGTTTTCGAGCAAATGACTGAGGATTTAGAAGGTTTCAAAGCCATTCTGAAATTCTGGATTCAGAAGGACAGAGCCTACAATGAATGCATGCATATATGCACAGCGGCACAAACGCACAATATGATTCTTTGTTTCCACTGAAATAATACAGTGCAGAAATGATGAATATTTCCTTATCTTGGCTCCTTTCCTGCAACTAGGGAAAAATTGGCTGGTACAGAAGGGAACACCCAGGAAAACATTTAGTGTATAGCATGGTTATTCATTCATAGCTGTGCTACATATTTGTTGAGATCAGAAAGGTTCCCTCCAAAGGTAGACAATAAAAGAATAATGTCAAAAAGTAATAACAAGAATTTTAAAAAGTATTTTCCCCACTCTTTGGTGAAGAGTCTAAACAAACAGAAGCTTACAGGCTGCATCTGCCACCAGCAAAGCAAGGATTTGAACAGCAAGTCCTTTCTCTTTTCGTATATATGTTATGAACCAGTGCTAGGGTGAGAGAGCAGCAACTTTAAATTGAGTGGGAAGAAAGGAAAAAGAATATCAGTCTAAGAAAAGCCATTGGGGTCAGATAAATTACAGAGAAAAGGGAGAGGCAATTTCTGTCCATTTTAACGCCCACATGCAATAGGGAGCAAGTGAAAATCAGACCTGGGGATAATTTGTGGTTGCTTTTACAAATCTGTATCCAGGTCCAGAAAAAAAAAAAAAAAAAAAAGATATGCAAGAAAATTAATCAGTAATAAGAAAATTCCCCCAGAAATGCCATGACAGAAACAGAAAGTAATGACTTGGAAATTAAATCCATTTGAGGTAGATAGGGCAAATGTTGGCAAGTTCTCTGTTGGCATTTCATGGAAGCAGGAGATCCCATTACAAGGATGTTCCCATGGCTACAAATACAACTTCAGTCAGCACCAGCTCTGCTTATCATTACACATTTGCCAAAGATTCACTTGGCAAGGAAGACTGGCAAGTTCACTGCAGAGTTACCCGTGGGTCTGAGCTTCTTGGTCTATTATATACATTCTTTACAATAAAGATCACTTTGAGGGGCCACCTCCTCTAAAAGCTGTAGAACCTCCCATAAGAGCAGACTCCAAGCAACGTGATGCTGTAGTCCAAATTCTTGTTCATACGTTTTGGATTGATTCAGCCTCAGCACATCAAAGAGGCCAGCTACTGAGTCCATTACCAAATGCCTAAATCTGGCTCTACCTAACTGCAGTGTGACCATTTTGTACTCAGTGCACTCCCTCTAACTCTTGTATCTTGGAAAAGACCTACAAGATCATCCAGTCCAACCACACACCTATCACCAATAGCTCTCACTAAACCATGTCCTTCAACACAACATCCAAACATTCCTTGAACACCTCCAGGGTCGGTGACTCCACCACCTCCCTGGGCAGCTCATTCCACTGCCTGACCACTCTTTCAGAAAAGTAGTATTTCCTACCATCCAGCCTGAATCTCCCCTGGTGCAGCTTGAAGTCATCATTCCATCTCTACTGTCTACACTGCCAATGAAGAATTAACTCCATTCCTAAATTCAGGTGTTGCATCAGTTGAGAGACAATAGTCTCTCTGCAGAAAGTGACCAGAGGAGCTGGATCTCTTAGAAGTCTGTATCACCATCATGAAACTCAACTCTTTTAAGCCCTTCTCTAAATGTGAATCTTCCAGTCTTAGTGGATATCCTTCTACATGTTGCATGACGTGTCAGTAAGAAAGCTGGGGCCACTGATAGAACCTTCTGGTCTCTGCAAACATCGTGTGGGCATCTGTGTGTCTCATCTGTTCCACACATGAGGTTTCTACAGCTCTTGATAGATATTCTGGCCCCCATCTGTTCAAGCCCAAGCTTTAATTCTGACTTGCTGATTGTTATGAAAACCCTCGTCCTGTTAAGTATCTTCTCCATGTTCCTTGTTAGCTTTTTCATTAGCTAAGGAAGGAAGATTTTTCTCATTTTAGTCTATTCTGACATTTTTTGCTACTTTAAAACTTTTGATCGCCACTTGTCTCGCTCCAATTTATACGAGGGAGACGAGGTTCTTTTAATATCCGTACACCCGGTGTGAGATTAAGAAACAACGGTTCATACGTTAGTCCAACCAGTTCATTACAAATCCTTATTAGGGAGACGGGGAAGGGAAGGAGGGCGATAGAAAAGATAGGAAATGAAGCAAGAATCGCGTAAAGCGGGGATAGTCACCACCAGCACCCAGCAGCGGTCCCGCTGCACGCCGCTTCGAAGGTCCGAGGCAGAAGCAGCAGGGGGGGGAGAGCAGCAGCGTGGCTGCCTTGGGCAGCAAGCAGGCAGCAGAATGCAAGTCGCAGAGCAAATCCGGGGGGGGGGAAGCAGCAGGACTCAGATAGCAGGCCCGGGAGAGTCCGTCGGTATGCAGGCATTCCGTAGTGAGGAATCTGATGGCAGACAGCTTTGTTCTTCTTCAGCATCGTGGTAGAGCGCAGAGCAAGTCCAGGAGGGAGAGAGGCAGGTCGTGAGGCTTCTTCATGGCAGAAACCTCTTCTTCTTCTTCATGAGGAATCTGTTGCCAGAAAACCTGCGTTCTTCTCGATTGTACGTCCCCATTTTATCCTTCTTCTCTCTCTGCCTACGTGACATCCCTGGGTGCTTGAGCAAGTCATGTGAGCACCCCCTGAGATGCCCATCTTCCTCGAGATAAGCCCACACAAAAGACTGCTTCACGGCCATTAAGCTGCAGCTTATCTCTCTCGTTGCCCCTGGCTTCGTCCATCTGTGCCCCTCAGACAAAAGATTTCACAACCCTCGCCCAGGACTTGTCCATCAAAGTTCTCCAGACAAAGGATTTCTCAACCCCTGCCCACGACTTGCCTGGACGTGTTCATCTGTGTCCTCAGCAAGCTTTGAGACCATGATGTAAAAGAATAACCTCTTACACCGCTGTGCTCACTGTGACAATCATGAAAAGGACTCTGTTTTATCCGCATCAGATTAGGACTTGCAGCCCATGAACAGGCTTCCATGGGAATCACAGCAAGAGGGATCTTGTAGTACAAGGAAGAAGAGTTTTAAACAACCTGCTTCAACCTGAAAAGCAGAAGCGTGTGGGAGAGGCACCCGTTAGGAAGCCTCACAACAGATCATGATGTTGTTCGAAGTCTTTTCCAGGCAACTGGACAAACGATGGTGCTTCAATAAAGGTTCCCTACTTCCACAATAACGGAACAAACACACCCAACCTGATTGTGAAGGGTGTCAAATAATTTGTGAATTGTACGGATACAGGTTTACTCTATGAACAAAAATGGAAATGTGGGGGTTTAGGTGAAAATTGGAGTCTTGCTGGCTTCAAGAATGGGGTCAAAGCATAGCTGGAGTGCAAGGAATGAATTGGGATTCTCCAGCTGAATGAGGGCCAGCTCTCTTTTGAGACCTGGAACTGAAGAAGGGAATGAAGTGGGTCTTTTAGCTTATACCCCTCCAAAAGAGGGCACTAGAAGCTCTTTACAACTACTCTGAAGAAAAGTTCAAGAAAGCCTGGCTCTTTTCAAATGTTTAAATCTCTCTGGAGACCCAAATAAATACATCAAAGAAATCCAGAGCAGGTCATTTACCTAAAATGATGTGTCTGCCATTTAATTCCCATTCACTTTCAGCACTGAGTTAGCCAGAAGTTGTCACAGTCCTGGCTCAGTGCAAAAGCAAGACCTAGCAGAAGGCAACAGTGTGTTTCCCTCCCTGTGCTGCTCCTGCCACTCTCATGAAGCCTTGGCATGGGAAGATAGCCCTATTTCATTTCAGGAAAAGAACAGAGAGGCTATAAATCCCGACACGGTATATTTATTGAAAAATGAGGGTAATAACATTAATCCAGATAATGAGCTGCGTGTTTCCCTGCCTCAGAAAACCTCTTAGCCAGCAGAAATAAATCCACCTGAAACTTAACAGCAAAGTAATTCCTTTTCTTCTTCTTTTTGTTTTTCTTCCTTCTGCTCATCGCAGGTTGTCTGTTGGGTTTGAAAATACAGGCAAAAGATGTGGGGCTCTGAAGAGGGTAAAGATAGCGTGGCCATGGCAGTTCCTCTTCTTTCTGGATGGAATGGAGCAACAGCAATCTTCTCTTCAGTGTAGGGCTGTACGTCTAAAGAACTTACACAGGTTCCGTTACCAGTCAGTGGACATCTGAACAACTTGGATGTGGGACAATTTTATCTCATATCTAAGTCAGATGTGTAAGATATGTTGCATTATGAATGAAGTGTTTTCTTTCTAGTACCCATAATGCAGCTTCAAGACCAGTTCAGCTATTCTCCCCACCTTAAATATTAAAATTAAGATTAGATTAGTCATATTTCTGAATTTTGGGGGGTCATAGAGCCATATAATTGTTTGGGTTGGAACGGACCTTAAAGACCATGTAGTTCCAACATCCCTGCCATGGGCTGGTTGCCAACCAGTATATCAGGGTTACAGGATCATAGGATGGGAGTGAACCGCCTTGATGGGGTAAGTCACTTTTCTACAGTAAGCCACTAAACTGTATAATGCTTCATATATAAATATGGAGAAGTATTAAGCTAGATCCCTAAAGAGTTTATTGTAAGGGATGACAACGTCCTACTTAAAACTAACTTAAATAGAGGCATTTTTAATCTTCTCATGATTATAAACTATTGTCATGTTACCCATCTCTTTTACCCTTCTCTGTCTGTCAAACCAATCATCACGTTCTGTAGAATTTCCAAGCTTTACTTTCTGCTCCCTCTTGCATGAAATTTTGATAAGCATAAGTATTACAGGGAATCATAACTGTTACATAAGAGTTCATTTTTCTCCCAGTATGGAAAATTTTTCTGCAACTGAACACTTACATCTTCTGAAAACATTCTACAGCAGGTACTATAAGGAGAAACCAGTATTGCCAAAATGGATCCCTTAAGACAGGATCCTAAATATTTATCCACTAAAAATATCCCATTCTGTTTTCCAGTGATGTTGAAAGATGCTGAGAAAAGGCAAAGTGCTCATCATTTTGGACAATTGGGCAGCTTATACAAATTTGGCAACTTAATGACCACGAATTGCCAAGACAAGCATACCATTTGGTCTTCCCCATAACATTAGAAGTGGTTTCTCATAGAAGAGGATTGTTTTATAGCTAAGAAAATTCTTTCTACGTTCTTAAAATCTGAGACAGGATTTCATTGACAAAGTCTGTTCCAAGTCTATCGTTTGTTGTTTGCATTATACCAACTTTTTGGGAACCTAAAATACAATTTAGCACCTATAAGGCATGAGAGCACTGCATGTCCTGACACACGTTTTTCCATGTTCATCTTCCATCTGTAGGTACTTATTAGTGATTTCATAATGAACTGTTCATGTTCAGCTGTTGAATTTCTTGAGTGTAGGGTTTTCACCATCAGCAATTTTGCCAAACTGAAAATCTTTCTTCTTGAGATCTACATTTTACCTGCATAAATTTAAATTTTTTAATCTTCAAGGCTCAAAATGATCTCACTGCGACCTTGCCATTATTATAATTGAACAAATTAGAACCTGAAGTTCCTGTGAGATTTTGAACTTTTGTTTGCTGCTCACGATGATCATTTTTCCTCTGTTTTTAAAATGACTCAATTCACTCTTCAAAAATATTCTGATAAATTCCTGACACAGTGAAGATTGTGCACATATGAAGATTTTTGGTTTCAAGCATTTAATTCGTCACTGTTTTTTTACCAGGTTATTCTCTGACTACTCTTATTTATTTAATTTGGTTATGAATTCATTTATCTATGAATTAATAGGGACATACTTCCAGAGAAGAGGTTGGCTGATCTCTCAGGGCATGACAGGGTGGAACCCCAAGTGCCATGGTGAAGAATTGTTCCCATGTCTGCTAATTTCAGCTGAAATGCCTGAAGCACCAGGTTATAAAATCACAGAATCACAGAACCACCAAGGTTGGAAAAGACCTCCAAAGTCATCCAACCATTTACCTACCACCAATATTTCCCCACTAAATCATGTCCCTTAGTTCTGCATCTGAACAGTTCTCAAACACCTCCAGGGATGGTGAACTCCACCACCCGCTTCTCTTTATGAGAAGTTGTTCCTAATGTCTGACCTGAGCCTCTCCTCGTGCAACCTGAGGCCATTCCCTCTAGTCCTATCTGTATTTATGCAGGAGAATAGGCCAGCCTCCAACAAAGGAGGCTCATTATTACAGATAATGTCCTAATGACTGAAAAAAAAAAAAAAAAAGAAAAAAGAAACAATCATTTCCCCCAAATTTCTATTTACTGAATGTTGCAAGCTTACAAAAGTCAATACTGTTGTATACCTAAATATCCTGTGTGTTCAGGATTTTTTATTTTGACATATTGTAAATCTTATGGCCTTATTTTATTTTGTGGCTGCTGAATTTCATGAGATAAGTGTATTTTGTATGAAAACAACTATATTAGCTTTTATAACATTATAGTTCACTATTGTGTGAGTTTTACTGAAATAGTCATGCCCTCCAGAGGTAAAAGCATATTTCTTCAGTACTGTTTGTGCTCAATGTATTTATATCCTTTGGAAGGTGATCTGAAGTTTACGAACAGCTCTGTCCACCAGTCATACGTATTAAAATAGTTAAATAAATGAAAACAGATGAACTTTTTGTACACAATAAATCCCATAGCTAAATATATTCTTCTTATATTCTACATATTTATCCTTGTTTGTGACTTTTGGAAAAAATAGTCATATCATTAAAAGAATGATTTGGACTACAGAGTTTTTCTGTGGTAGCTTGCTTTTGAACTGTTCTCTTTAAGTGTTTGGCAATACAAAAACCCCCGAACATTTGACCATATTAGTTTCTTTTCTCTTCTTGAGGGAATGACAAGCATTTCAGCAGCATTTTCAGGTTTTTTCTTCGTTTTGCTAATTGTTTGAAGTTAGACATTATTAATATATTTCTCTGTCTGCTTATGGAGCATGAATGGTCCCTGTAGTATCTCCAACCCACATCTCAGACATGCCCTGTGTGTTACTAGCATAATATGCACTCTGTAGTAATAACCAAAAAATGCCATATCTCTATTTTCTTTTAGTTTATTACTTTAATTCACTTATTAGTCTTATTTTCAGGGCTGTTCTGTCAACACTTAGAGAGCAAAGCCTCTATTAGAGGAACCAGGGAGGGGCATATTCTCTTATTTTATTATTACTGTTATTATTTTTGACCACAGCCGTCAGAGGGAAATCATTAGAGGAAATCAATTCAGGATGTGAACAAAGCAAACGTTTTTAATAACAGACTTTTTACGACTCATTGTTCTCTCCAGTTGCTCTGGCTGAACAGGCTGTTTGTCAAAGGAAAGCTCACCTTCAAATACAAAAAATTTAAAAGGCCACAAAAGTCTTCATGGCATCATCCTGAAAAAACACATTTGGCACTCTCCTAGAGATGGTGTTGGTTCCAAGCGTTCTCAGAGAGAGAAAGAAGTTTCTTCTAGCTTCAGTAGATACCTAAGCCTGTGAGAAATGCTCCCCATTCACAGACCCACTTCTCCTGACTCTTCTCTTTGGCTTTTTTGGAACACATCTGTTATGAAGACAAGCAGTGAGGCGCATCTCACAGATCTCATCTTGACCACTTACGTGCAGTGGCTTTTTCTTATCTCTTGGCTGCAGCGAAGCAAACACTGAATGAGAAAAGGGTTAAGTCCTACACGTTGATTGAGAAATAAAACAATATATTAAATCAACTAATTAATTAATTAAATAAATAAAAATATCATTTTAACAGATGCTTGTCTCGTAAAAAGGGCAAAATAGAATAATGTGCCTTGAAGCCAAACAAACATGATGATTACCTATCCTAGGATTAATTTATTGTTAGGGTTTGTCAAAACTACAGGAAGAAAATAAGAGAAGTGCCTACCTGTCTGCTAGCTTGATATCCTTCATCCTGTCCAGCAAAGTGTTTTTGGCCACATCCCTTCCAATGACTGCTGAGACCTTTGTGCTACAGCAGATGGGCTAGGAGATGCTGGTCAAGAAACCCAGTCTTTAGGCTCATCTGGCTGTGTATTTCCCAAGCAGCACAAATAGTACCCTTGTTAAGGGTATGTCCAGTTTGTATGTCTTGGTGTAACAGATAAATTGTATTGAAAATTCTCAAAGAAGTATCTATTCAGTGTTAAAGATGATTTGAATTGAGCTCTCCAGGGTGAATTCTGAATGTAAAATCAACAGGAGATTGTTTTCTACTTCAGATGCAACAATTTTTTTCAACCTACAGTGTTGAAACACCTGAGTAGATTATATAACTGAAATCACAGTTGATTAAGAGGCTGGATAATTTTAATTGTCCCATTATGTCCAAGACCTCATATTCCTTGAGAATGATACCCCTGATATTCTGTCTTACATCTTACTGTAATGTTTGGATCACATTTATTATGTGGAATTCTAATGATCTTTCTATGTGTATCTCATCGGAGTTGTATTAGGATTTATTTCACTGCATGCTGCCTAACTTCTCCCTGCAAGTAGCTACTGCATGAAGTCCTATAAGAAAAACTGAACAGAACTACTTAGTTTCTAAGTATTTTTTTTCTGAGCTGGTGGATGCATTGGAGGGAAAACCAAACGAAACC